>CM028130.1:1600410000-1605270000 GCA_016271365.2 Neoceratodus forsteri | reverse complement strand
TGGATCATCATTTTGAAAACAACAAATTTACATTTTAAAATATGGTTGGCAAGCCTTATAGGGTAGAATTCTATCTTCTGGCTTGAATACACCTAAGATACCTATGATTATGAGTTATAAGATGATCATCCAACTGCAGTGCAACCACCTTTTCAATAACTTTACCAACAAATGGCAAGTTAGAGATTGGTCGGTAGTTAACTAGACAGTCTGGATCCAAGGAGGATTTCTTAAGGAGTGGTCGAACAACCGCCTCCTTGAGGGAGTCAGGAAAGACTCCCCTCTCCAAGGACTTCCAGACAGTGTCAGCAAGGATTGGGCAGATAACATCTACACAACCCATCAAAAGGGGTGTAGGGCCCGGATCCAAACTACAACTGGTTGGATGCAGTGTTTGGATGATCTTCACATGTCATTGAAGTCCAGTTGGTGAAGATCTGACCAGACAGACAGTGCCAGTCACTTCCCATCAACCACTGCAATCACTCATAGAGGAGGATGAACCGATGCCAGACCTGATGCTGGCAACCTTATCTGCAAAGAATCGTGCAAACTCCTCGCATCTTAGCTGAGAGAAAGCTTCTCTGGGCTGGAGACAGATTGGATTGCATAATGTGTCAGTCCGGAAAAGCTGAGCCGGTTGATTCTGTGCAGCAGAAATCTCCCTGGACAGGAATTCTGCCTTCTTACAGGTAACTTCTGATTGATAGCTATCATAATGTGCCATCAATCTAAGCCTGTCATCATCACGGCTGGACTTCCCCCAAACTCTCTCCATCCTTCGACCAACTCGCCTCATCTCCTTCAAGGATCCATCAAACCATAGGCTCCTTGGGCGAAGAGTGAGAGGCCAAACACAAACAGGAGCAAGCTTGTCCAGAGCATCTCCAACAGCCTTATTACAGGCTAGAACAAGATCATCTGGACTCATGCATTCACTCAACAAGCCCAAGAGGTCCAGTACTGCTGATAGGTCACTGGGGTTAATCCCTCGTAAAGGACGGTACTGAACCAACTCCATCGGGGCAGACCTATTGGGGGGACCCTGAAACTGAACCTTATGGTGTGGTGGTCAGACCAGCTGACCGGTTCCACCCCCAGATCAGTAATCTCCATACCCAGAAGAAAGATCAGATCCAACGAATGACCCCCTACATGGGTTGAGGAGGTAACTACTTGTGATAGGCCCAGCATCGCCATTAGCTGGAGGAGATTTTGACCAAAGTGTGAGAGCTCATCATCAACCCAGGCATTGAAGTCCCCCAGAATTATCCATCTGGGGGACCTCAATACCACCTCGACGATGAAGTCTGCTATCTCCTGTAGGAATTCTCCACCATCTCCTGGTGGACGGTAGATGAGGAGAATCCTGCAGCCTACACCCTCACCCAGGATGTATTCGAAGGATCTGGTGCTCCCCAATGGCACATCCATAAGGCCCAGGTCAGTCTTAAACATAATGGCCACACCCCTTCCCCTACGATCCAACCTTGGACGATGTATCACCGAGAAACCGGCTGGAGTTGCCGAGGCCAATATAAAGCCTGTTTTTTCATCCAGCTAGGTCTTGGTATGCAAGCCAGATCAGCTATAACAGCCGTCTTGTTTTTAATCAATCTGGCATTGCATAACGCCGCCAAGGCAGGATGAGCTGTCGAGGAAGACCTCAGCACCTGCCCATTTATATTGTGGCCCTTGGGTATGGGGACAAGACAAGGAGGATCCCTATCCTGACTCCATTTCACCCCAGGGCATCTCCTGGATCTCACAACTCCAATCCGCCCTCCTCCTTCCTGTCCCCCCTCAGGCCCAACTCCCCCCTTCCTTTTCCATTTTCTTAGTATGCCCAAAGCTTGACACCTAAAATAGGTATCAGATGGCAATGGGGGGGCACTCAAAAGGGCAAAATTCCCCCCCACTGAGTCTGGTGGGGGAGTAATGCCCAACCAACACTAAGCCTCCCCAACATATTATAGAATAAAACAATTAAAATCAACCGACCCAACTAGAAAGATGAATCAATCTTAATAAAAGTACAAGATTAAAATAAAATATAAAATAATAAAACAAAAACAAGACCAAACCACTCTAGAATGATAAGTAATTCCTTCTTCTGCTCTCTCTCACAGAGCAAAAGAAAGAGGGAGAGGTCAACAAATATAATCCCACACACCGTCTCTCACACAGAAGGGGAAAAAACAAATGAAAATAAATAAAAATATAACAACTAAAATCCAGTGTCAAAGTAACTTTGTGCAATACTTCTCTTGATCAAGAGCTCACGCCTCCAGAGACCCAAAATCAATGTCATTAGGTCTCTCCAGTGGGCTCTCACCTCCACCCAGGACCAGCGAGCAAACACAAGTCACAGTGAGCAGTCGGTTCTACAGCAGAGAACTGTTCCTTAAGTCAAATCCTTAGGCCAAAATGCATGTGATCTCTCCCCACACTGATCATCAATACACAGGTTAATAGAAGGCAAGGAGAGCAACAAACAGTAAAAGCAGATAAACAATGTTAGATGAAGTTTAGACCCCCAGGCACTCTCACTACCTGGGGGATCAAAAATAAGTAAAGTAAGCATGGGCACTCTCACTGCCCAAAACAGTAATCATTTGAATGAAAAGAAATTTTGAGACCTGACAGTTTATTTTTTTCCCCAGACTTCCTAGTAGACAAATCCTCCAGATGACAATCCAAGTTTCCAGATGACAACAGCCTGGAGGCCCTATTTATGCAGGTCACCACCCAAAATATCTGCACCCCACAACCTTGACTCCCCACTAGCACCAGCCCACCAGCCGATACCTGTGCAGAGCCTAGGAGACTATGGATCCCCGGCCCGTCCGAGCTCAGTTCTCCCACGTAGGGGCATCAAAGTCCTGTGCTCTAATTTTTGTGGGTGCTCTTACCACTTACTGTTACTTTTTGTCAAAATGAGTACCACAGTAAATTGCCTGGTGCTCCACTTCATTGTTTTTCTGTTAATTATGTTATACGTACCCTAAGACTCAGTGTGTCTTCTTTGGCTGCCATGATGTCCGTGGTTAATTTGAAACAAAAAATGTAAGACACTGGTCTCCACTGGAGATATTAAACAATAGAGCAAACTGCACTCTGGGAAGATTGGCTAGGACAAGATGCAATAAAAAAAAAAAAACACAACACAGGTTCCAAGGAGTATAAACTCACCAGGAACATTAGAAAAAAATAAAAAAAACCTTCCCATTCATTCACATGTGTCAATGAATGTATTTGTTAACCATGCTGGTTCATATTCTTGCTTCCCTCATGGTAAAAATGTGAAACTACATTTGTGTTATTTTAAATGAGTGATAAATAGCCTGTCCAGGGGGATAGCAGCTCTGATAATTGTTCCAGTCTTTCTTTGAACTGATAAACTGAGCCAGGAAAAAAAGTAGGAAAAAAAAAGAGACTTGTTTCTACAAGTAGTTAATTGCAGCTGGTATTTTTTTTTACATGTGCAAGGCAACTCCACTTCTCAAACTTAAAAGAAAACATATATGATAAAAAAAAAAAAAAATATATATATATATATATGGTAAACCAATATTGTTAATCCCAAAAGCTGAACTTTGTTTTTAGTACATAAATGTTTAAGAAATACCTATGGCTCTTTCAACCAGAAAACAGTCTATTTTCCTTGGAAGCTGTAGTTTCAGACACTTCTCAGTCTTTCCTTTTGAGACACCAGGTGACTCTGATAATCATTTGTTCCAAGGGTTTTTAAGTCAGTTTGAAGGCATTAAGTAACTTCTGTTCTCTTAGTCCTTAACAAAATGCAGAGATTCCACAGACTTGTTCTGTTCCTTGATCCAGATCCCAAACTAGTGAGTCGTGTTTCAACATGATAGATCCACCTCATGCCCCTCCCACATGAATTAAAAAAAAAAAAGGCAGGGGTGGCTCTTTAGGAGCTTCTTGGGTGGAGGTGGGGTGGATCTTACTCCCCCTCCCATTACTCAGGTTCTAGTACCACCTATTTAAGAAAGAAAATAGTACCCTGCAACCATTGACTAACATGAAAGCATTTTTATTTTGAGGGCGGAAAACATTTCTTGGAGGAGGGTAAGGCGGAGGAGACTATTTACACCTTCAGTCAGTTCCACGGACAGAAAACATGACATCACTCCTTTTGTACATGCAAAACATCTGCAGGCTCTGCCTACTGCAGCTGTAAAAAGTATAGGTCAAAATTTTCACCACATTAATGCACTGCTGCTTAAATCCCAGAAATGTTTTCGGTGACAGGAGGAGAGAAAAATTGTTTATTAATTTAAAAATATCTGTGACTTAGCCGTCCCATTGGCACAGAGGGCTGAGGCGCTGTCAGCATCTCATCTGTCATCACACTGGCGACCCAAGTTTGGAAATGAGCTCAGGTCACCATGGGTCACAACAGGTGGAGGGCTAGGAGAGGACTGAGCATCTGGCTGGCAGGTCTCCTCTCCCAGATTGGGGTGGTGAGGCATCCCAGCTCTTGGCTGCCCTCACACAGAGGAGTGATGATGGCATGGATGTCCAGGAGGCTGGCATGAGTTAGGGGGTGTAGAAGGAGCTGTGGTTCTAGGAACATATACACGCCTCCATGTGCATGCTTCTGCAGCACTGCGCAGTGCTGTGAAGCTGCAGAGAAAATGGGAGGGAAAAACTGGTGGACCTCAGCTTCAAGCTCAAGACACCACAATCCATCCTGTTTCTTCAAGGTTAAGGAGTGATTCCAGGTAAGTGTCTTTGGGGAGGGGATGATTGCCCTCCCCTCAACCCCTCTACAGGAGGCAATCTGTGGGGGAACCTAGCCTCAGACCAGTGAAGAGAGGTAAGAGATGGTAGATGGTGCCTGAGGACAAGACTGAATACCTGCCCAGTGTGACCCTGGAGGACAGAAACCTTTAGAAAAAAATATTCATGACTCCTGCTTGGCATACTTGCTGTCTGTGCTGCTCTGCTCCCTTTGACTGCACTATACCCAATATTTGACCACGTGCCACCTGGCACTCAGTGTGTGGTATCTTGCAAAGAAATAAATTCCAGAAATATTTTGGGTGATTAGTATCTTCTCTATTTGCAAATCAATTAAAAAAAATAGTGTTCGAGATCCAAAAAAAGATAAACCTAGAGCTTTTCCAAAGTTCTAGGTTATTACCAGAACCCAGAACTTCAGCGGGTTCTGACAACCCTAAGCTGATGGACATCCCCTATAGGAGGACTGGCTTTAAAGCAACACTATTTGTCAGTGATCATGTAGATTTTTCAGCAATAATATTGCCCTGGCAAATGCTTAAGCAATAATGACTGAGAAACTGGTCATTTCTGAGAGACTAATGACTGGTTGGGATGGGGGCCCAAGGTGCAGCCGAGGGCCACCTCCCTCCAGCCAGTCATTAATCCAAGGAAATAACTGGCTTCAAGGTTGTTATGGCAATTATAAGTTTAATCACAATAACAGGTTTCTTTTTTCCTATTTATTTTTAACATAATTAAGGTTCTAAGCACAGTAGCACGAGCTGTGAGTGCCACACAGGATCAGTTGGCAGCTGGATCGATAATTTCTCAGACGTTATTGACTGATCCAGTAGCCAATCAGGAGTCTTGCTTGGCTCATGAGTAATTAGGATTTTTAAAATCAATATAAACATGTTTTTTTTTTCATTTTCTTTCAATCCTGAAGGAAGCTATGGGAAGTTTTTAAAAGTCCCCACTCCTGTGTCATGCCCAAGGAAAAAAACGAAATCTCTTGGTACAAAGCTGTGCTGTTTGCCATCAGCAACATGTGGTAACACCATCCTAATTCATCCACAGCATGAATCTAGTATTTACATTCAAAAGGTAACCTCAACAGAAGAGATTTTTAAAAACTGTTTATAGCAGCCATTTTTAATGAGGTGAGTCATTAATTATATAAAATTAGCTATAAAAACAATTTTAAAAATATCTCAGAAAATTTAAAAAATACACTGAGGATAAATTTAAGGATGTCAGAAATACATTTTTGCTAAAAAACAAAACAAAAACAAAAAACCAAAAACTACATGAATACATTTCTTGCCAACTAGCAAATGCTGCTTCTTTAAGTTTTTTTTTTTTACATCCTCACCCCAACAGTACTTATAAAATAGCAAGAATGAACATATGGATGTCACATGACTTTGCATTAAACTCTCTGTAAATGCAGGATGAGGTAATGAATCTAAGTTTTCTCCCCCAAAGCCTGCTTAGTCATTTTATGGCTAATAATCCCCTCCAGGGTGTGCATTATAAGATTTTGAAGCCCTTCACAGGGGTGTAAGTACACTCAACCTTCAGCCTTATGCCTTACCGCACACTCCTGTGGCGTGCATTAAATAGAGAATAATACATATGTAGGGAGTTGATATGGAGTTTTTTTTTTTTTTTTTTTTACACCCAAGTTGTGTGATAATATGTAAACCTCGAGAGCGAAGCTCGAGAGGTTTTAATATTATCACACAACGAGGGTGTGTAAAAAAACTCCATTTCTACCCCTACGTATGTTTTATTTTATATAATAACTGGTACAAAAAAAATTTCTTACAATTTCCACTATGAGAGACCTAGCAAAAGCGCTTCCTACTTCCTTTGTTAGCAGGCACAACGCCCCCCACGCTTGACATCATCATATAATTCTACCAGCCGTGAGTGGCATGCCTACCAGTAAGAAGGATGCGTTTTGGCCACTGGTCTCCACGGTGTGCTTTTACAAGTGCTTTGAATCTGTTTACTGTGGGAATGCGAGTGCTGCAGGCTTCTTGGCGCGAGGCTGTAAAAGTCGTATCAACCACTTTTTTCGTATCAACCTGCGGGTTGATACGACTTTTTACAGTACTTGAAAACTGGTTGATAACAAGGATCACCAGTTATTATATAGAGAATAATGGATAGGCAAGTGTGTGATATGACTATTTTTTTTTTCACATCAGAGATGTTTGGTGACCCATAAACATAGAGAGTGAAGCTTGAGAGGTTTATCCGGTCATCAGACATGGAGGGTATGAAAAAAATTGTCATAGGCACACACTTGCCCATCTATTTTCTTATAATTACTGGTGCTTTTTAGTGTAGCACCGCATAAGCAGCAGTCAGTCAGTCAGCTGTAGTCGGTTCCCAATGTGACTGACTGCCGAAGCACCGACCTAAGCGCGAGCACTGCAGGATCAACCAGATACTGTATGGTTTTATTTATTTTTTTGTTCTGAAGGCAGGATCAACCACATAAATATATTTAAAAAGTAACATTACTTGTGTGGGGGCTAGGAAGCAGACAGTCAGTGCGGGTGCTTCAGTCCCATCAAAATGGAGCCACCATGTTGTCCCGCCCACTGACAAACAAAGGGCCAATAAGGTGGCGCGCTAGGCTTGACAGACAAGACACACCAGGGAAGTGAACAGATTTTTAAAGTGAAATGCTGTAATAGCTCATTTTCGGGTTATTACGGTGTTTTGGAGACCCTGAAAACAGGCTAAGGGTCTCACCAGTAATTATTATCTTATAATACACACTCCGTCATGGCTTATTACTTATAGAGGTATTCCAGAGATTAGCTAATGCTGATATTGAGAAACTGTATGAAACAGACAAATCCTAAGAGCAGTATTGTTACCACCCTTCAGCGTCAGGCTCTTAATGAAGTTAGGGCAATGTGAAACATCGCAATATAATATGCTGACAGAGGTGATAACATTGTGGTGATGTCAAGAGAGAAATATAAAGTGGATGCATTAAGACAACTAAAAGATAAATGTTGTTATAAACAGTTTTTTTTTTTCAAATGAAACAAAAGTATTTAAAGAAAAACTAGATAATATTGTAAGCAATGCTTTGTGGAGCGGTTAGTTATCATGGGATGAAGCAAGTAATGCACCTGGGAAACAAAAACCCAGGGGCCAGTACACAATGGGAGGTTGAGATACTAACAAAAATGGAAAGGGACCTGGAGGTAGTCATATCTGATGACCTAAAGGTGGGCAAGCAATGTAAGAGGGCAGTAAAGAGGGCTGGAGGGACACTGGGATGGAGAGAGAGAGAGAAAGAAAGAAAGAAAGAGAAAGAGAGAGAGAGAGAAAAAGAGAGAGGAAGAGAGAGAAGAGAGGAAGATTAGAGAAGAGAAGAGAAGATACACACACACACACACACACACACACACACACACACACACACACCCCACCAGTAGAAAACAGGAATTTGTTATCCCTCTCTACAGACAGCTGGTGAGACCCCATCTGGAGTACTTCGTGCAGCTCTGGAGACCCAATCTCCACAAAGACATAGGATGGAGGCGGTCCAGAGGAGGGCAACTAAGATGGTGCAGTGTCTGCACCAGAAGACATATGAAGAGAGACTTAAGGAGCTTAATATGTATAGCCTCGAGGAAAGGAGGGAGAGGGGAGACATGATAGAAACTTTCAAGTACCTCAAGGGAATCAGCAAAGTCCAAGAGGCTAACATCTTTCAGAAAAAGGTGTGTGCAAGAACAAGGGGGCACAATTTAAAGATTGAGGGGGGACGCCTCAGAGGTAATGTGAGGAAGTATTTTTTCACAGAGAGGGTTGTGGATGCACGGAATAGCCTTCTTGAGGAGGTTGTGGAGTCAAAAACAGTGGTGGATTTCAAGAATGCATGGGACAGTCATAAGGCAATTCTAGTGGGCGGGGATAGGAAAAAGTAGGCTGTTGGTTAACTAGGATCTGCAGCTTATCCATTAGGTAGAGGATTGGGCAGACTGGGTGGGCCAAGCAGTCCTTATGTACCGTCAAATTCTATGTTTCTATATTAAAGTGGCAAATCCAGTAGGTTACAAGTTTTACATGCTGCCAAAAACCCACAGATCCCTCATTGATCCTTCTGGCTGACCTATTATCTTGGGGATAGGCTCGGTGTCCAAGAACCTGTCCAGATATGTGGACTTCTTCCTTAAAGAGATACTGTAGTATTCTGGGTGCCAGCCTATCTCTGAGACCGTATGGATATTCTTAACAAGATGAGGGATTTCGAATGGCAGAAGGGTACTTGTTTCTGAGAATTGATGTATGCTTGCTTTATAGCAGTATACCTAACAATTTAGGTATAGAAGCAGTGAGGTATTATCTCCTGCAACAACAAGGGACTATACCAGCGGTGCCATCTGGCTTTCTCCTCCAGGTGGTGGATTACATTTTAAATCATAGAAATATAGAAAGTAATGACAGAAAGAGACCATACAGTCCATCTAGTCTGCCCAAAGGCCTACCCCCTCCCTTAACTGCTAGTCAGTGTGGTGGAGCCTTTGTACCTGTCCCAAGCGTTCTTGAAACCTACCACCGTTTTTGCCCCACCACTACCTGGGGAAGGCTGTTCCATGCATCTACCACCCTCTCGGCAAAGAAAAACTTGCATGTGTGCGTGTGTTACCTCTGAATTTACCCCTCTCCAGCTTCATGTTGTGCCCCCTAGTTCTTGTGTGCTTTCTGACTTGGAACATAATCGCAATTATTTTGTTTCTGATAAAAACATTTTACCACCAGGTACAGGGCACAGTGATGGGGGTCACTATAGCCACCTCATATGCAAACTTGTTCCTGTCCTGGTGGGAGAAACAGCTGGTTTTCAATACAAGACGTAATCCGTAGCAGTGGGGGGGGGATGTCAGAGGGCACCGCTTTACAGATGACATCTTTTGCATATCGTCTGGAACAGAATATGCATCCCATGAATTTGTGTTGGCTAGGGGTAAATGATTATAACCCCAGCTTTACCATCGTGTGACCTGGACAGCAGTAGAATTTATGGACCAGAGATTTTTTTTTTGTTGGTTTAGTTTGGAGTAGTCCCAAGTGAAACATTTAGGAACCAGGCAGCTGGAAGTCTCCTGGTAAGGGCAGAAAGCACCCCTCATCCTCAGCCTAATTCCAGCATACCATTGGGGCAATTCCTCTGAGTAAGGAGGAACTGCTCCACGGTAGAACATTTTTGAAGTTCAGACACAAGAACTAAAATTAAGGTTTACGGCCAAGGGATTCTCACTCAGAGTTACAAGCAAAGCTTATGAGAAGGCAATATCTGTTACTTTAGTTGGTGCTGTGTCAGACCAAAAATGGGGGAGGGCATCAATTACATCTGTGACAAAATATTCTCTTGCCTGCAAAATATTCTGTGAGGCAGTATAGCATAGTGGTTAAGAGCACTGAGCTACAAACCTGGAGAATGGGGTTTGAATCCCACATGTACCCCTTGCATACTATGTGACCATGAGCATGTCATTTAACTTCCTTATGATCCCAGGATAATGTGTATTTCCTAGTGAAATCTGTTAAAAATCCTAGCCAAAATACGTAAAAAAAAAAAAAAAAAAAAAAAATCAGGATGATAGTTTGGAAACCCTGGCTGATCTTATAAGGAGTGCTTGAATTAAAAAAATATTGTGTGGGAGTGGCCCAGAATGTCATTGTCGAGGGCTAATACGTGGGTGACTTGTTGATGCAGAGCCACGGAAGTGAACAGACTGACGGATGGCTACAGAACAGACCTAAAGGTTCCCCCCCCCCGCAAAAAGTGTTCAGCTTACCCCTATGATGAACATGGTAGGCAGATATGGATATCATGTTATGCAGGGAGAACAGAGGTAAGAAGATCTGTGAGCCGATACACGGAATTTGTAAATTATGTTGCCTGGTGTTCCTACTCTAAAAACATTATATGGGCAGTACCATAAGGCAGTGCAAGGTCCATATTCAGAAACACTTATGTGTAGCCGGCTCCATGGCACAGGGCGAAGGGGTTCGCTCGGCACTCTGGCGACCTGGGTTCACATCCTGAGCCCAGGTACCAGGAGCAGAGACCAGCAGGGAGGGGATTCAGGGTGTCCATTGGACATTTCCCTCCTGGGGGGGGGTCGGGCCTTGGTACCTGTGGGTGGATTGGGGGATGTGGTGCCTCGACACGCCCCCTGTACATCCCTGCCCAGGGTTGCCATGCTCATGCATGGCCGAGAACTGCAGTGGGTGGGGTCAAAAAATGGAAAAAAAGGAGCTCCCCACGCAGCTGGATGATGAGTGCTGGCCCCCACACCAAGAAGCCCCAGAGATGGCCCTGGACCAGCTCCACAGCACTCAGGATATGCTGTTCACCAGTAAGGCACTTTCCCCTTGGAAAAGAAGGACCTGCCCGATGAAGGGATACGCCGGGTTACCGGGGGGGGCTGCAACAGGAGTTGGTGGTTGGCGGCAGAGGTCGGGTGGGTGCTGCGGACCTAGGCACTCTGAAGGAGTGGCTGGATGGGGCAGGCACTGAGTGGGGGGGAGCATAAATAGAAAAACAAACAAAACAAAACATACATGTGCAATAAAACATGGATCTGAAATGCATGCACTGGGGGCCAACTTCAAGACATCCCATAATAGAAACCACACATGTCTGAAGTTTGTGTGTCTTGACTATGTCCATAGAGCCTCAGGGGAGAAGATAGGCTAAATACATTGCTGCAGCACTGAGTCTTGGTGGATTTTTCACCTGGGTAGACTCTCCCCTTGGGGCCTTAATAAAATCTTGGACATGACCTCTTTCTTTCTTTTTTTTTTTTTTAATTTAAGTTTATTGACAACCATCAGGTACATTTAACACAGGCAAGCCAGACAGTTTCAATTCTGTTTTGCAGAACTGTAATATATCACATATAATAAATAATGAATAATGAAATCCCTCTTCTGTACATTCTTTAAAGAGAAAGAAATCAAGAGAAGAAGCGTTTCTAAATTAATGACATTGACAAATCCATCATGTTGTACTCTTCCCATAACTAAACGGGCCATCCTCTAAGCGGTCAGTTACCTCCCAACCACAACCAGGAAAGCACCTGTAACCGAATTAAAAGATATTAAGTTAAGAGAGGAACTTCAAGGAGCCTGGCCAGAACTCAGAGCATTAAATGCTCCCTGCCAGATCTCCCATCTCGTCCATCTCCGGACATATATTTTTGTCCTATGATTTATCTTATAAGTTAGTTCTCCCATTTCTGCAATTTCCTGGACCAGTTGTATCCAGGTGCCTATGGTGGGGGGAGTTATTTTTCAGCCACAGTCTGGTAATAGTTTTGTGGGCTGCCGCCAAGAGGAGGACCCAAAGATACGCCGTGTCAGCTCCAGTCAGGTTTTGGGGAGGCTCTCCCAGTATGAGGCAGGGCCAGTCCAAGGGGGGCATCCAAGGCAAACATTTTAATAAGTGCTTGAGAGACATCCCTCCAGAAGGGCCCGAGCCGTGGGCACAGCCAGAAGACATGTAAGATAGCTTGCCCTCGTTTCCCCACATGTCTTCCAGCAGGTCGGATCTCTGTCAGAGGTTTCTTTTACTCAGGGAAAGAGGGGAGAGAAAGTATCGTATCTTTACTTTCCAACTATACTCTTGCCAGAGGGGGGGGGGAACAGGTGGTTCTGGATGCCAGCCTAAATACTGAGTCCCAATTGATTTCTCGTAGGCCTACTCCCCCCTCCTCTCTCCATCTCCATTTAACTTTATCGAAAGGATCTCTCTTTAAATCCACAAGGGCTTCATAAAGTGTAGAAATGAGACCTGATGTTTTCTGTGAGTACAGTATTGCATAGAGGCTCTCTACAAAGGGGGCCACCCTATCGGGTTGGAGATCCGCTCTGCAGCAGTAATGAATATAATCCCTAACCTACAAGTATCGAAAGTGATCAACATTGCACAGGCAAAATTATTCTTAAAGGTCGTGAAGTCCATCATTTCGTCCCCTACCATGAACTGCTTGATAGAAATCAGGCCCAATCTCTCCCAGGCTCTAAAAGTATGATCTAGTCGGGACAGAGTAAAGGCTGTATCCCATGATAGCCTATACAGGGGCCAGAGAGAGGATTTTATTTTATATTTTTGCCAGGCTCTGCAGGTCGCCCTTATGGTGTCCCTAACAGTCAGTAGGAAGGGTGGGGTAGTCTCTAGCAGTTTTCACTTGTATGAAGCGGACTCCTGGTAATGGACCTCGCTCCTCTTCCTCCTTTCTCTCCATTTCCTTCCAATTAGCAACATAGGTGGGAATAGACCACTGTGATGCTTTATTAATTTGCATGGCGAGGTAATAGTCCTCGAGGTCAGGGAGGGCTCTACCCCCTTTTGCCTTACTCAGTTGGAGAATATGAGTGTTTACTCTGGGTCTCTTATTGTTCCAAATGAACTTTATAATTGCTTTTTGCCAATCTTGAAAGTTTGTTTTAGGTATGAAGGTCGGTAAACATTGAAACAAGTATAAGTACCTAGGGAGAACATTCATGGTAATAGTATGTATTCTTGAGTATAATGGGAGGTTTATCAGGGTCCACCTATCTAGGTCTTTCCTCACCTGGCTAAAGAGTGGCACATAATTGGCCTTAAAGAGATGGGAGTTATGTTTGGTTAGCCAGGCTCCCAGGTATCTCATTTTGTCCGCTAACCAATTAAGTGGTAGAAACTCTACAATCTTGTGAGAGGGGGAATAATAAAAACACAGAACCTCGGTTTTGGTTTTATTGAGGGCATACCCAGAGTGTCTGCCAAATTCTGTTAGAATTGACCATATCTGAGGGATTGAGGTCTCCAGATGGGACATGCAGAGTAGGACATCATCTGCGCATAGGGATATTTTCCGCTGTTGGCCCCCAACCTCAATTCCCTGTACCGCCATTGTGGTACGTATTGCTTCGGCCAGGGGCTCTATGTATAGGGCAAATAACAAGGGGGACAGGGGGCAGCCCTGCTGGGTACCCCTACCCAGAGGGAATCTCCTAGAGATTCCCCCATTTACTCTGACATACGCTTGAGGGCCAGAGTATAATGACTTAATGCTGTCAATAAAGGTCTGTGGGAATCCCATCCGTTCCAGAACCAGAAACAAGAAAGACCAAGAAACCCTGTTGAAGGCTTTTTCAGCGTCTAAACTCATGAGGCAGGCAGGGAGGCGGGAGCGGTGGATGGCATCAATTATATTGATCGCTCATCGGATGCCATCTGGTGCCTGTCGGCCCAGAATGAATCACGACTGGTCTGGGTTAATGAGCTCTGGGAGTATAAGATTCAATCTGGATGCAAGGATCAAGGTAAAAATCTTGTAGTCAGAATTTAGGAGCGAGATTGGTCGGTACGAATCGCACCGGGTGGGATCCTTATTTTCTTTTGGTATAAGCGAAATTGTGGCGTATTGATGATGGGGGAACTGGGTTCGCCTCCTGCCATACCTCTGAGAAGACATCTGCCAATAGGGGGACTGTTTCTGTAGCAAAGGTTTTATAAAATTCTGCTCCAAAGCCGTCCGGTCCAGGGCACTTCCCCCCTTCAGACCCTTTATAACTTTCAAAATTTCTACCTGGGTAATTGATTTGGTTAGGGCTTGGCCTTTTTCCTGGGAAAGTGTAGGGAGGGACAGAGTCTTAAGGTATTCTATACTTGCTTGGATGGGTGTTGGTTCCTGTGGGGTGTAAAGCTTAGCATAATAGGAGACAAAGACCTCTGCAATTTGCTCGGCCTTATTAGTCAGATGGCCAGTGGTCAGGGAAATAATTTTGGTTATTGTGGCTCTGGCTGTGAAGTGTCTCAGGCGGGCCGCTAAAAGCCTAATGCCCCTGGGACCTCCCTCGTAATATTTTTGTTTGAGGAAAAAGAGATTCCTCTCTATCTCTTCTCTCTGGAGTTTCTGAAGTTCAGCCCTCAAGGATCTGAGCTCAGAGTCTCTTTGCTTATCCCAATTAGATTTTTGATGGGACTCCAACTCTGTTAGTTTTGCAAGGAGATCCTGTTGTTTCAATAGGCGGTCTTTTTTCTTCTGGGCAGTTATGCGTATTAACTGTCCCCTGACCATGGCTTTCAGCATATCCCATATAATTTGTGGCGTCATCACCGGTGTAGTGTTTTCAGCTATAGTATTTGTGATGTGTTTAAATTTTGCTTACAACTTCTTTGTCCCTAAGTAGAGATGTATTAAGTCTCCAGTGAGTCGTTTTCCTGGGGAGAGAAAGGGCAACCTCTAGGAATATTGGATTGTGGTCTGATAGGATAGAGGTACCCACCCACATTGAGGGGAGGCCAGGAATGCTGTCCTTGAAGGTAAAGAATGTATCGAGTCAGGAGAATACCTTACACCTAGGTGAATAATACATGTAGTTCTTTGCTCTAGGGTACCTTTCCCGCAAAACATCCACTAGCCCCATTTGATTCAGGATGTGCCTGACTGCCCTTGCTTTGCGGTGGTCTGGATTTTGAATGCCTGAGGTGGCATCCAGATTTCTGTCCCAAACTAAATTCCAGTCTCCCCCCCCATAATTAACAGACCCCTAGATCTTTCCACCGCCAACTGGGCAGGAGAGGCATAGAATGCCGTGGGGGAGCCTGGAGGAGCGTAAACACTGACCAGGGTTACTGGGGTATCTTGCACCTTGCCTATCACCATGATATACCTGGCTCCAGTATCCGTCACGGTCTCCTCCTGTTCAAATAGGAAGGACGCTGACAGCAAAATAGCCACCCTCCTCCTTCATCCCGAGTCCAAAGATGAGGAAAACAAGTGTGGGTGGGACTTGGTCCTCAGCTTTAGTGTCTCAGTTGGTGATAGGTGGGTTTCCTGCAAAAAAATTCACCTCACAATTTTGTCTGGTAATATACTTCTGGATTTGTTTTCTCTTCACCGGACTAGAGCTCCCGTTAATGTTATAGGAGAGTACCTTTACATTATGATTAATCTTTTATGTTTGTCACAATAAGACTTTCTAAGAACAAGAGGGAAAAATATATGTACTAACGTGTCTGGCAGTTTTACTTTTTTTCTTTAGCATATAAGCACCCACATAACTTAATCAACAACCTCAACTTAAAACTTAACAGGGAAACAAACTCCCAACCATAGGTCGGAGTTATGTGCTCAGGGCAGTCCTCAAGTGAGGGCCCAAGCTTAAAAAGGAGCGAGGCAAACGAGTCTTTTAAGAGACGTCTATCCTCGTTCAAAATAGGTGTCATTAGACTTCCAAGGAGGGTCTGATGATGAATTCCCAGCCATAAGGCAGTCGCAAAAGCAATAATTAGAAGGACGCTCCAAAATAATGGTATGCATCCCTTCTCTCCCGGGGGGGGGGGTCCCCTAGTGGGAACGCCCTAGAGTCAGCAGCTCGTATGCTTCAACGCTAGTTTCCCCCCCTCCAAGATCCATGTGGATCTGTAGTAGAACGAGTAATTTCACCCTAACATTTTCCAATATTATTAAATGACCAGGCAGAATTATCTAGAAAACAATGTCCCTGCTAGATAAAGGCTAACTGTATAATTCCAGTTAAGAGTATAGCATCTATAGTAGCTCAAATCATGCTAACAGAGCATTTACTGAATTCTACCCCCAAGAGAATCCTAGAGGTCAGACTATATCAACCTCAACATTGAACAATAGAATGGCTTCAGGACATTGCCCAACTGGGAAAAGTTCACCTCCTGATCTAGAGTTCAAAAGATTGATTCGTTAGTTTAATAGTCCCCACATTTCCCTTTTTCCGACTGGATCTTAGATGACAGGCACCTGCACACACAGTCAGAAGGAGGTCTCACCCAACAGGCCCGGTTGCAGTTCCCCATGATCAGAGTTCCACACGGGACAGTTCCCGAGATCACATCTGGAGACCTCTATGTGAATCAGGTCGTATGAGGTCTGTGCCGGTCAGCGCAGAGAACTCCTGACAGAGAACCAGCAGGTCAGCGCACGTGTTCCCCGGCTGTCGATGAGGCCACGGAGAAACTCCAGGTCAGACTGCAGTAAGGGAGCATCATCAAACAATGTGAAAAACCATTGGAAGATTTCAAAGGGGGAGGCGGGTGAGAGCCGAGGCAAGACATCCAGGCATTGGAGGGAGGCAACTCAAGGGGGATCTCGAACATGGGGCGGAGGGAAGCAAGGAATGAACAGGAATACCTTTGTTTCTCCTTCATAATTCAGGTCTCCACATTGGACTCCACATCATCAATTAGCGAGGATCCCTCATCTTCCACCTGAAGGTGTTTGGCCTTCTTATTCAACTTAGCGGGATCTTCGAGATGCCTTATCAAGGTGGAAATATCCGCTCGAAGATTCGTGCGCGGGGTTCCCTGAGCAGTGCCTCACCGTGGAGTTACCTTCTGTGCTACACTCCAGGCAGAGGTAAGCAAATCTTTTTCCAGTTTCCTTTGCTAGGGGTGGTACAGTGATTCCCAGCGATTCCAGAAATGGAGTGGCAGATAAAAGGTCTTGATAAATTTTTGATCCCTTGTCTGAGACAATCTTGAGGCACGCAGGGTGCAGGACCTGTGCTTTAACATTATGGGCCCGGAGTTGCCTCATAACTGGCCAAAGAACCTTTCTGGCATCCTGGACGGCCGTAGTATGGTCGTTATCTATATTAACTCTGTGACCTTCGTACTGCAATTCCCCTTGTTTCCATGCTGCTCTAAGTATTTCTTCCTTTGCCTGATAGCTGTTGAGTCTTGCGACAATGGATCAAGGCCTTGTGTCTGGATTTTTGGGTCGGGAAGCCAGGGATCTGTGTGCTCGATCCATCGTAAGGTCTAAGTCCATCGTAAGGTCTAAGACCTGCGGCAGAGGGAGGATTTGTCTAAGTGTTTTTTGCAGGAAAGAGATTACGCTCCGATGTTTGTCTTCAGACCCTTCAGGGATCCCGTATACTCTTATATTTTGCCTTCTACTTCTGCCTTCCAGGTCATCTAATTTGTGGGTAAGTTTCTGATCCCTGGCCAGAAGGTAAAGCAAGAGTCTATCACGACAGTCCGACTGCTCGACCGTTTGATTCAGACACAGCTCAAGTTGTTCCGTTTTGTGGTCAACTCTGGTTGGATCTGTTCTGAAGTCACTTAGAGTTTGGTCAATTTTAGCAACCGTGTGCACTGTTTGCATTATAATTTCGCTGAGGTTTGTCGGAATTTCATCTGCAGAGGCCTCCGAATGCTGCAGGCCTTCCAGCGCATCCCTCTCTTGCGGATCACATCGGCCCTCTCCCTGCATCATTTCCTTCAATTTTTGCATCGGGGTTGATGGAGGCTTTCCCGTTCTGTTTCTCTTTGCTTTAGCTGGTGAAGACATCCCTCTTATTGGGTGATGTAACTGGATTGTATTCAGGAGGGAGACAGAGCCAAGAAACTATGCTGCCATTAGCTCGCTGATGTCACCGGAAGTCGACATGACCTCTTTCTTGAGATAAATCCCAAAGTTCTTGAACAACACCTGATACTTGTTTTTATATTTGAAATCCTTGAAGAAGCAACAGCCTTAAAATAAAATAAGAAACCTGAAAAAAAATGAACAATACATCATGTATGTAGGAGGGTGAACTTCAGGAAAATTGGCGAAATGCTAAGAAACCATCTGGCGAGTATCAGAGCAGATATGAGGGTGGACCAAAGGTGGTCCATCATTAAGGAAGGAATACTGGTTGCCACAGATGAGTGCATTAGGTTCAGGGTGATGTGCTTGGAGGATGTGGTGCCTTGACACGCCCCCCCGGACGTCCCCGCCCAGGGTCACTGTGTGCCCAGCTGGTTTAGTTCTGGGGTTGCCCAGGCAGTAAGAGAAAAGAGATTGGCATATAGAAAATTCAGGAAGACCAAGAGAGAGGTAGATATGAAAAGTTACCTAAGGTTGGCAAGTGAGGTAAGTAAGGAAGTCCGTTGAGCAGAGGCACAGAAGGAGCTGCAGATAGCTGAAGGAATTAAAAAGGGGGAGAAGGCTTTCTTTCGCTACATAAGTGAGAAAAGGGACAAGAAGGAAGGGATTGTTAGGCTTAAGAAAGGGATGGAGTGGGTGTAGGATAATGGAGGGAAAGCAGAGATAATAAATAAATACTTCTGTTCCGTCTTCACCAGGTAGAAGGACGGACCAGTGCCTTCAGGAGGAAAAAAAGAGGAGCACAGGGGTGGGGGAAACAGATGTAGTAATAGAGGAGGATAGAGTGAGGGAGGGGCTGCTGTCATTGAAAGTGGACAAATCACCAGGCCTGGATAGAGTACATCCAAGAGTATGAAAGGAACCGGTGGAGGAGCTGGCAGGGCCACTGGCAGGCCTATTTAATAGTTCACTAGAGTCAGGCATGGTACCACAGGACTGGAGAACAGCACATGTAGTGCCCCTTCACAAAAGCAGTCCCAAGGATGATCCAGGGAATTACAGACCAGTCAGTCTGACCTCCATTGTGGGCAAGCTCATGGAGACCATACTAAAGGAAAGGTTGGCAGAATATCTAGAGGAGCATAGTCTCCAAGATGCAAGACAGCATGGCTTCATTGGGGTGGAGATCATGCCAAACGAATCTTGACTTCTTTGACTGTGTCACTAAGACAGTAGATGGGGGCCAAGCAGTAGGCATCCTCTATCTTGATTTCAGCAAAGCCTTTGACTCTGTGCCCCACTAAAGGTTGAACAGGAAGTTGTTGGATCTCAGGGTTGGGGAGAAGATGGCCAGATGGATGGAACACTGGCTAAGGGACAGAACCAAAAGGGTGGTTGGGGGGGAGTTATCTGGCACCAGAGAGGTAACCAGTGGGGTCCCGCAGGGCTCAGTACTGGGGCCGGTGTTGTTCAATGTCTTCATCAATGACATTAGGGATGGCATTAAGGGCAAAAATGTGCCTATTCACAGATGACACCAAGCTCTACGGGAGAGTGGATACAGCTGAATGGATACAGGACCTACAGGAAGATCTGGAAAAGCTGGGGAGGTGGTCCAGGATCGGTCAGCTTGGCCTCAATGCTAAGAAATGCATATTGGAGCCAAGAATCCCAGGACAGAGTGCTACCTGGGTTGAGTCCAAGTATCTGCATCAGAGGAGGAGAAGGACCTGGGAGTGATGATCACTAGTGACCTGAAGCACTCCAAGCAGTGCAAAAAAAAGCAGCAGCAAAGGCAAGCAAGATGCTGGAATGCATATCTAGGAGGATCAGAAGTAGGAGAGAGGTGGCTATACTGCCCTAGAACAGGTCACTGTTAGGGCCGCATCTAAAGTATGGAGTTCAGTAATGGTGCCCACACCACAAAAAGGACATTAACCTGCTGGAGAAGGTCCCAAGGAGGGATGCAGAGATGATAGTGGGTCAGCAAGGTAAGGCATATGAGGAGAGGTCGAGGGCACTGAACACGTACTCTCTGGAAGACAGGGAAAAGGGGACGTGATTGGGACTTTCAAATACTTGAAAGGGATAAATGAGGTTGATAAGGAGAGTCTCTTTAAGCAGAGTGGCAGCCATAACACGAGGGGGCACAGTCTTAAGCTGGAGGCTGGGAAGCTTAAGAGGGAGGTCAGTACTTCTTCACAGAGAGGGTGGTGGACACTTAGAATGCACTGCCGGGTGAAGCCATCTCGTTGAAGACAGTGGGCAACTTTAAGAGAGGCTGGGATAGGCATTGGGGGAAGATAAGAATCATGGGTAGGGAGAATGGGACGGGACATTAGCTCAAGCTGTGGACCCTGCAATACAAGCAGACTTGGTAGATCAAATGACCTTCTGCTGGCTTCTTCGTAAGTTCATATGTTTGGATAGCTATTAGTTGCAACTTTTTGTAGTAATAATATCTAAAATACAGAATTAGATTTCATTATGACCAGTCTTACGAAATGAATTATTGCATTGACATTTCAAATGTTTAACCAATTATTTTTGTTGTGGTTCATGAGTAAGAAATGCCCTTTGAGTGTTTTTGGACGCATTGTACTTTTGTGTCCAATTTTGAAATTCACAAATTTTTTGTGTAGTTACACATTTAAAAGCTCGTTCATTGTTTTGTACTACCTAGAGCCTGTGCAGTCCACTCTTTCTAGCTGCAGGCTTCAGCCATGACGCTTGATTACATAACCACTATAGGTCTAATAACTGACCTGGCTAATGAATATTAAGTGGATGCAAATATGTACTGGCTTATAGGAAACAAACAGGGGTGCTCAATCTTGGCCAAAAAAACAGCAGTGTCGGTTACTGTTTTACTCACAAAACGCTGTGTTCCTTTCACTTGTGAAGTCTGTCACTCCTGAGCCACTACAGTTTGAACATCATGGCACATTATAAACAAATCCCTTGGTCTGTTCTGAAACTGGCCACTCATGTAGCCTCCTAAGATGGCAGCTACGTCTGTACGCGACAATTTAATGTAAGTGACATCACTCCCGAGTGTTACTGTATTCTATATGGGGACCTTTTAAAGCATATATGATAACACCATTAAAAAAAAGCACTGTTGCATCAAATCCTATACTGTGCAGGTGTAAAAGGTTGTCACACCTGCACAGTATAGGATTTGATGCAGCAGTGTCTTTTAATGATGTTATCATATAAAATTTATAAGGTCCCCATATAGAATACAGTAATACTCGGGAGCGAGGTCGCTTACATTACATCATCATGTACAGACGTAGCCACCATCTTAGGAGGCTACAGGCGTGCCAGACCGAGGGATTTGTTTACAGTGTGCCGTGATGCTCAAACTGTAGCAACTTGGGAGTGACAGACTTCACAAGCAAAAGGACCACAGTGTTTTTTTTTGAGTAAAACAGTAACAGACGCTGCTGTGGTTTTTGTTGGCTGCCTTTGCTTGGCATTGTTTAGGAGTCCTTTAAACGCACGGCAGCTTGGGGACCAGCCACGCACCAAAAACACTGTAGCACATACACTACCAAATCTGCAGTTGAGAGACTTCACTTTCATTAATTTTCAAAGTTCATCAAGATCAGACTTACATCAGCTCAGGTCCAGTTTCAAGTTCAAATTCACTACAAGTTCAGACCGCTGAACTGAGTCCTCAATCCACAGGGTAAAATTAAGTTGGTGACGTTAGTACTGCTGTTGGATGCGCTTTGTATGAAAAGTATAGAGGCGGAGGAAATTTCACCCATCGCTTCATGATCCAAATATCACTTCATCAGGGGTGGTGTGTGGATGAGGTTTTTTTTTTTTTTTTTAATATACCCCAACATGCTCAGAATAGTTTACAAAAGCAATCAGTATACATGTTTTATTTGCATATACCTCCCTTAAAGCACCATGTTCTTTTATTACGACTGCCTTAGCTAATATTCCGAGCCAAAAATAATTATTCAGAACCAGCCCCCATTCTAATGCGCCAACCTAACAAGAAGTTCCCAAAGACTTAAGTTAAAAATATTACATTTTAGTTAAAAAAATATTTCACACTACGAAAGATCCATAAACTGTCTCCAAAATGGAATTTTTGACTTCATAATTATATATATATATATATATATATATATATATATATATATATATATTTTCCTTAACTTCCTCAAAAAGTAAAACACAGATTAGAACTAAACAAGCAGTTTTCAAATCCCACCAAGATATGAATCACAAAAAGCAACATAGCAGCACTAAGCTCTTCAGATTTATTGGTGCTTGTGCTAAGAACCTTACATTTAATAACAGAGCAGTAACCTTTTTTCCATCACAAGTACATAAATCATGACATACAGCATTTCATTTTTATGTTTATGTCAGTATGCTTACGAAACAGTATAAAGTTAATACAATTATTTAAACCATTGGTATTAATGTATTGAAAACAAAGATCCAAGGGGAATCTGATCAAATTGTTTACCCCCATCTCCACCTTGTGGGACTCGGCATACACCATCAAAGGCCAAACATCTAAATATAGATGTATCCTCTTTTTGAACTGCACTGTCACACTTAGTGTGGTGTACAGATTTCAGATGTTCAAAAATTCTAGTATGGGCTTGTGACTAGCTGGCCTATGGTATATAGAAAGGCAATACGCTGCATTTCAGATTCGCGGAAGAAAAATGCACTTTTATTGCTTCAAATGTGAGACGTTACTCCAGAAAATCATAATCAGTCAGTTCAACTTCCGCAGCCTGGTCTGGTAACATAAAATTCACATAAAACAGTTCTTTCAGGCTGACTTTGACAAAGGAATCTTTGCACCACTTACGTGGGCCAGCAGTTTGTTCAAAATACAGTCTTAAGTGAGGTACAAACAGGTTCCCCTATAGCCTTCTTTTCAGGCAGCTCTCAGCAGAATATTCTACTCACTGTTATTGGCCCAGCTGGCTAAACTAGTCCTTTTCCCTCAGGAACCTCTGTTCCAGGTATGGTCTGGCTCTTTTTCCCCAAAGGCTCACTCTATGACCTAAACATTCTCTTTGGTTTTTAGCTCTGGTTCCTCTCTCACAGGGGAGCAGTTTCCAGCTTTTCTCTCTCTTGCTAAATTCCACTGCCTTTTTGCAGTCTCTCTCTAATTGGCCACACCTGTGGAGGCAATTCCCCCCCCCCTTTTGCCTGTTGCAGTCTCTACAGTTCTTCAGTTTCATCCACGGGGTTAACCCCTTGTTCCCCGGTGTTGTGTTTACCCTGTCACAGGGCTTCTCTCACAGTTTTGTCAAAATATATGTTTTTACAATTACATCAAGTGGCGCGAATCACAAATGTACTTTTTTAGTTGAATAGCCACACCCCCTGAGGAAGTGAGGTTTCTTGCTGAGTGGGCAGGGAGAGTTGCTGCCCAACATGGCGGTCACTGCCTATCCTGAGACTACCATACTGTTATCCTACCTGCTGCCTGCATTGTAAAACCCTGTTGTTTTCTTGTACTGACCTTGTTGCTTGATGCACTTAAATGTAACCTTACTTGTTTTGCCTGTTGTTCATGAATGAGCTTGTAATCTCCCAGGTTGCACCTGACAATAGGCACTTGGTTGTCTAGTGTGCTCACCCGGTTAACAAAAGCAAATAAATAAATAATAAGTTTGAATAGCAATTGTTTGAGGTTCAAAAGCAGCTATGAACTTTACACGGTATGTCAATTAAGCAATAATGCCCGACAGGGTGTGTGTCGTGCTGGGATAACGTCACGCCTCAGGTGGTTGGGCACGAGGCCGCAGGCCTAGTGCGTCCAATGACTGAGGCGTGACATTATCCCAAACGACACACACCCTGGAGGGCATTATTGCTATTATACAATGGCTCGTTGTTATACAGAACAAAAAAATCATTTTAAAGATGTTTTTGTGTGGAAAAATATTTTTGTTTTTAAGAGAAGATGAAACAATCAAGCAGAAACAAATAAAACAAACAATCATCTACAGGTTCACAGTGAGGCTGAGACTAGACCCATGATGTTGTACTGGGATAACGTTATGGGTCCAGCCCAAGACTGACCAATCAGAGTCCAGGATTTTTTCTTGCCATTGTATAATAAAGCACAATTTTTGTATAAACACTCCAGTGTGTATTCTCTTCTTTTGTCGTACTAGTTTTGCTTTTGGAATGTAGCACCGCTGAGACTGTTGATGCCAGGGCTTCTTTGATTTATTTATCTGCGGAGACCCCTTTTATGGTTGTAAGAGTGGTTTCACTTACGTTCTTGGGATGTCAGAATCATTCACCTTCAGTTCGCAGTTTTCACATCGTACGAACATGCATGAGAGTCTCAGAACTGTGACAATGGTCTCCACAGATGTAGTAACATATAAGTGCATGTTATTGTACCTAATATTCTACCTTAAATGGGCTAGCAGTATAGCTGAGAGGTTAGAGTAATGAACTGTGAATGAACTTTGTACATTTAGCAAACTTGCATACTGTGTAATTCTGAGAGAGTTACTTGACATCTCCAGTGCTCCTGGGTTGCCCCTGTAAACACGTACTTGTGCATAGTGGGCCTTACCTACAGTAGCTGCCAAAGAATAACAAAAAAAATTGTTAATGGTTCTATTGTACATGTTGTTTTTTTGCCATTTATATAACCACTTTAGAATGCTGTCAGCCAATCAGAATACTCATTTTCCAGTCACTGTTTTATAATTAAACAATGCACTACTCAGGGGGTGGGGGGTGGCGTGGTGTTGTGAGGCACATGGCCACAGGCCGAGTACCTTCAACCACAGGAGAAATTACCTTATTTCAGCAGCACGCACGCTGAAGTGCTTTGCTGCGATTATAAAATGCATCCAGTTACATGTTTCCAGTTGTAAGTAGGCCATTTTGTGGGTACAAGTTTCCCCTGTGGAGTTGTGCTGGGACAACATCACAGCTATTAATGGATCTCCACCAATCAGCTTTCAGCTTTTTTTATTATACTCATTTTATAATTACAGTCAAGTAGAAGCATGCAAAGCAGTTAGGGCAGCCAGTCCGTGGGTGCAGTGGTAGAGCTACCACTTGTGGCGTCGACAACCGGGGTTCAGAATGAGCTTGGATCGGAGGGTTAGCCAGGAAAGGGGGGGGTAGGAGGCTTGAATGTCTGCTGGACTGATCTCCTCTGGGTGGAGAATTAGAACACTTGGCATATGCTTGGGCCTGGGCAGTGCCTGGGGGTAAGGGAGCTCGGGATCACAAATCAAGGAAGGATGAGCAACGCCGTCGATGTGATGTGCATGGGAATGTGCATATGGATGTCACTGATGGCACTACATGCCTGCTCCTCCTAGGGGGGAGGACCTGTGGCATACCGGGGTGCATAGGCAGAGGTTTCACCAGCAGAAGGAGGGAGGTAGTGATGCCATTAAATAAAACCCTGGTCAGACCTCACATGGAGTACTGTGTGCCGTTCTGGAGGCCGCACCTTCGTAAGGACATCAAAAGGCTGGAGACGGTCCAGAGAAGGGTGAATAAGATGGTACAGGGCATGCAACAAAAGACCTATGAGGAGAGATTTAGGAACCTCAATATGTACTCACTGGAAGAGAGAAGGTAAAGGAGGGACATGATAGAAACATTCAAGTCCTCAAGGGTATAAACAAGATGCAGGGGGGAGGAATTTTCCAATATAGGAGAAGCACAAGAACAAGGGAGCATGACATGAAATTGGAAGGTGGGAGGTGAAGACGGAATGTGAGGAAGTTCCTCTCCACAGAGAGGGTGGTGGACGTATGGAATGGTCTGCCTCAGGAGGTGGTGGGAGCAAGCACTGTGGATGGATTCAAGCATGCCTGGGGCAGGCATAGGGGAACCATAGAGGTACAGCAGTGAGTGGGTCGGATGCAGTAATCCAGTACAAGGGCTTACATGCAGACTAGATGGGCCTGGCAGTCGTTATCTGAAGACAATTTCCATGTTTCTATGGGGAACTAGAAATCAGGAAAAGCACCCCCTGCCAGCTCAGCCCCCCCATGTTCATATCGGGCCCAACTTCCTGCTCCTGGACCCTCCTATTTTCACCTACACTGAGATACTGACCAGACTGTGTGGACAGAACACTGCAGGGTTGAAGGCAACCCCTCCCAGAAGACAAGTCAGGAGGCACAGCATTGTGGTGTGTCACCGGTGGCTTGGTGCACCAAGAAGACAGGTAAGGTGTGTCTCAGGCAGACAGGAGGAGGCCCTGGCAGAATGGCTGGAGAGGTCCTGGTGAGGTGGAAGTAAGGAGGAAATGAACTCACATCACAAAAACATTTGAAGAGGACATGTTTCTTATAAAACAAGTATTTATTATGCAGCAGGAAAAAATATCTTACAGAAATCAACTTGGGATGTAAAAGAGTAATGAACCAAAATGCCTAATGTTTCAACTCAGTCTTGGCTAGAGGTGACCTCGAGCTCAGCACTGGGCAGCATTTTGACAGAATTTGTGCTGCGCAGACAAGGTTCGCAGGCTCACAGTAAGGTTCCTGCTAGTGCGCACACAACATCCCTTTACTATACACAGGGCAAAGTTCTATGTGCGAAATGGAATCTCATTAATATGTGTGCACTGGGATCCTGGATGTTTCTTATACACAACAATAAATTGCATAAGAAGTGCTAATTGATGTGTGCAAAAAGCACCTTTTAACACAAAGCACCTACCACTTTCACCTGAACCCACTCCCAGTCACATGACGGTGCTTTGCACTCTCTGACCCTCCCCCCCCCCTTCGGGTTCCAGTGCCAGTGTAGTGAAATTGTTTCTCTGTTGTCTAGTGTCCTTCCCTGCCAATTCTCTCTGACCAGAATACTGGAAAAGGATTCCCTGTCTTTTAGTGGTCCCCCCTCCCCCACATTCCATTGCCAGTATAGTGAAGCAGTTTCCTTGGCTTCTTTTGTCCTCTTCCCCTATTTCCCACTGGGCATTCTGTTTATTGCAAGCGTATCTCTGGCATCTAGTTGGAGCCCCCATCCCCCAAGTGACCACCACCACCCATATGGACCCCCAACCGGCACAGTCTTCCCCTCACCTGCACAGCTGGCCACCCTGTAAGTCCATTTTCGATAGACTGTATACACAAAGTACAATCTACTGTTACAGGGTTTGCATGGCAGTCCCATATTGATAGACAGTACTTGCGTGTTAGGCGGTCTATCAAGAACCGATGTGTGGGACAGATGACGGATAGCCGGAGGTGAAAGAGGTTGTGCCAGCCACTGGCCTGGGGGGTGGGTGGGTAGCTGGTGGGCTCTTGGGGGTGCCACCGCATGCCAGGGATAAACTTACAATAAACAGAACAGCCAGTGAGAATCAGAATGTGTGTGTGTGTGTGTGTGTGTGTGAGTGTGTGTGAGTGGGGTAGTAGAAGCAATTGAAACTGCTTCACTATACAGGCAATGACCCATGACACTCGATGGGGAAGGGGGGTGGAGAACCACAGGAAGTCAGCGAAACTTTTTTAATATTCCAGCCAGTGGAAATTAGATAACTAGACACCAAGAAAACTTTAACTATACTGGCACTGGGATTCAGATGATAGGGAGGGCAGATGTCAGAAAAACATTTTACTATACTGCACTGGGATTCGGGGGGCACTAGATGCCAGGGGAATCTTTCTCTAATATTTTGGTCAGTGGGACTCAGGGGGGAGGACCACTGCATGCCAGGGAAACTGCCTTACTATACTGGCAATGTGACTCTGTTGGGGGGAGGGAGGACCACTAGTTGGCAAAAAAATTGCTTCTCTACTCTGGCACTGCGAAGGTGGCTGCTAGGCGACTGGAAAGTTCATTGCTAACATACCTAGTAGGGTGGGTAACATAGCTACAGAGCTTTTCATTGTTAGTTTTGAAGGTAAGACACCACTGCTGATCACAGGCTGTTGTGCAGAATCCACAGGAAGCACGCAATCCAAGGAGCAGCAGATTGCACCTCACAACGTAGTAAGGCTTTAATTAGATGCAAACGACCTCCTCATGTCCTGTTAGGTCAGAGGGATCATTTTCATGGTAAGGTTCCAATACTGGGCTGTGTGTCTCAGAAGCAAACAGTTCTGCCCTGTGCAATCGACTTGTTTGCTCCTGTGCAGGGGTGGAATACCTGCTCCTTGTCCCCAGCCGTAGTCCATTCACAGGCCTACAGGGGGAGTCGCCTGCAGTTTGCACATTCATGGCACTGCCATCACAAGGGGGTATATTGAAACATCAATTGCACAGGCACACCTGGGTCTGCACATGTTCCAGTATACTACTATTACCATGTTGGGCTAATTTGCACACATGTAGGGGACTTTATATGGACCTTTTCTCAAACTTGGAATGCCCTGCCCTGAGAATACATATTTCTGTTGTTACCATATTTATTCCTTTACCTATTATTATACATCTAATTAAATATTCATGAGGCTAGGAAGGCTCCTGATTGGCTACTGGATCGGCCATTAAAATCGTAGAGATGACCGATCCAGCTGCCAACTGAGGCTGTGCGGCACTCATGGCTCGCGTCACACCACTAAAACCTAAATGTAAGTAAGACAGAACGGCAAAAATAAAAAATTGTCATTGCGATTAGACATATAATTTGCAGTAACAACCTCAAAGCCGTTGTTTCCTTAGATTAATGATCGATGGGAAGGATGTGGCCCTAGCCTGTGCCTCGGGCCTCCCATCCCCCAACCAGTCGTTAATTCCTCAGAAATGATTGGCTTGTTGATCATTACTGCTTAATTGTAATTGGCTGCTGTAATTTTGCTCAGCTGTATTGAATACAATCATAAATGAGACCCGAGCTCAACTTGCTTTCCAAAACAATAAATTGAAGTGAAATTGTGAATACGTCAGAGACAGAGCTAAGGAATTATTGATCTCACATGGAAGAAGGACATATGCCTTGAAGTCCTGGGTTTTATGTAATTTAGATGCTGCCTTCCCAAGTGGCACAGGCTGAGTTATTTGTATAACCAAACCCGGTAGGTCACAAGGTAGGCATCATTGAAGATGTACAAGATCTGTTCCCGCGAGTCATAGTTGATCTGCTGGATGTTAGCAGACAGCTTTCGGAACCGGACACCCAGGTTGTTCATCTCCCGGCCACTGCTTGTGTCAAAGAGGTAGAAGATCTCTTCATACTCTGAGTCCACGTAGCGGGTGGCATACAGCACGCCACATGCCATGAAGGTGTTGGAGACCGCCTGCTTGTAGAGTGTGGTGTTCCAGGTTTCCAAGATGGCGAGGTTACTGGTGTTTAGTCGGCTCAGCACAATATTGCCAAAGTTGGACTCAGTGGAATATACCACCCACAGGCCATTCTCATCACTGGCCAGATCTATGTCCGTGTAGCTTATGCAAGCGCTGAGGGTGCAGTAGTTGAACTTACCCTTCATGCCAGCCCCTGGAAGGGTTAGGGTCTGGAATTGCTTGGTGTTCAGATCATACCGGCACACCTGTGGGACATTGTAGCAGTTGTAGTAGAAAGCATCACCATACAGCACAGCACAAGGTCCCATGATGGAGTTCGTGACAGTAACCGAGGAGGTGATAGATATGTCACGATAGTTCTGGCCTGTCCGGAAGCTGCCATAGGAGGGGTAGGTCCGGATATAGCTGCCGTAAAGGTTGCTGTTGCTGAGAACCATCACCCAGTACATAGTTTCCTTGCCTGGAGCAGGGAGGGAATCTTTTCCCCAGGCTCCATAAGGGTACGAAGTACCGAACTGACTCACCATGTAGTTCTTGGGGCCATCGACTACAGATATTCTTCCTAGTGGGCAGTTACCTGGAAAACAAAAACAATAAACAGTAAGGTGCAATTTACAAAACACCTGACTCCATTAGTAGATTTGGCAAGCATACTATGAACCAATAGGAACTGAGCTTAGGCTGTGTGTCATAGCAAAATAAATACGCAGTATGCAGTGGGCAACCTGTGTGATACATTACGTATCTACACAAGAACAGTTTGGCCTCGGGTAACGTCATGAGTGGCAAGCCACGAGTGGCATGCCTGAGGTCAAACTGCTAAAGTGCAGATAAATAAAATGTATCACACAGATCCCTGTTGCATGTCCTGTTTCCACAACAGGCTGGTGTTTATTTTTAAATGGGGTAGTGTTTATCCGACAAATGCGTGATAAATTCTGGCTTCTAAAATTTATCACGTATGTGTGGAGATAACATTTCTTATGACTCTGGATTTGTGGTCATGCATATTGTAGAAATGGGTGTCATCATGCCTCACAACTGTCCCATATTTTGAGGTACGGTATGTGCCCCATTTTAACTCTCAAAAGCTAAGCAGAGGGTTGCCCCTCATTGGCCCAGCAGCACTGCACCATGCTACTGTGCTGGCGAACCATGTTCAGGAATGAACTCGGGATGTGAAGGGGGGCAGCCTGGACCACTGTAGCTGTCACTCGGCAGTGTGCCACTGTCAGGGAGGGATGACGTTGAGCTCCGGTATCACAGCAACCACAGTGATGGACCATGGGAGCTTGCTGCCTCTGCAGGACATCGAAGTGTGCAGCTCAGCCCCTTTGATAGGCTGTGCCTGTGCCAGGGGTGGAGGGAGGAACTAAGGGGTCTATATGATGGAATAAGGTCCCTGGACTTCTTCTGGGTCCTGGTGCTCCCTGATGCTGTATCAGGGGTATACTTTCTACTATGCAAACATGATCTATGGCACTTCCCCCTCAACCTCCCTGGCCAGAATGGACACCCTCTGCAACTCCTTCTGCTGCTTTACTACCAATTCTCCCCTTGTACCCATCATTGCTCACTTTACTCCTCCTTACCCAGAGCCACTGCACCTCCTTCATATCCAAATATTGGGTTGGGTCCCCTTCCTCTTACCTTTCATCACTTGTCTCCATCATCCCCTCCATTTCCTGCTTCCTCCACTCCAGGGATCCTTGCATCTTCTCCATTCCTCATTCCAGTGCCCCTGCTGGGCAATCAGCCTCTTCGTATCATCTTTCCACAGTTTGAAACCAGGTCCCTGCATCCCTCTGCTTTACTGCCTCCCCTGGCTCCTTCTGGCTTCAACTGAAGCCCCTTCCTTCCCTTCCCTTCCCTTCCCTTCCCTTCCCTTCCCTTCCCTCTCGCTCCTGTTTTCCTTCTCCCTGATGTTTCACCTGTAGTTGCTGTCCTACACTGGCACCGGTGTGGCTGAGGTGCTTAATTGTTGCTTTTGCCTAGCTTATTCCTGCTGCACTTATACCTGCAGTCATCATGTTATTCTGACTGCACTTTACTGCAATTGCAAACAGTGTCTGTGCTGTCTATTTTGTATCCCCTGTCCCTTTACCCCGGGTCACACCTGGAAACGAGCGTTGGCTCAGTGTGCCTTTCCCAGTCACCAATATTCAAACAAATAAATAAATATAACCTCCAACATCTTACACTTCACTCCTACTGCACTCCAGTGGCCTCGTCCCACATTGGCCCTCCCGATGAAGTCCCAGTGTGGAATGAATTCACTGGGGTACAGTGGGGGTTCTCTGCTGTGTCTGTCTGTAACTGTTCTTTTTGAAATGTGTCACTTTCTGGGATTCAAAAATAAAATGTTGAAGGTTATATCCCTGTAGCAATTGTTTCTACAGTCTGATTCGGCCGTGCCTTCTACCTTGTTTGTACATGGTATCAGCTATACTGCTGAGTTGTTTGTTTTTAATACAAAATATTTTGTGGCACAACTGAAGAAAATAGGATTGCTGATAAAATTACCTCTGCAGCCCAATCTGACTTACAGCCTGGCACATTCAGATACTGTGCCCTTCCATCTTTGCATCACCCTACCAGCAGGGCGAGTGCCCTTTTTCTCACTCTCACCCTCTCTGTTCCTGTCTCCCTTTCATTCTCTCCCCTTCTCTTTTTCTCTATCTCCCTCTCCCTGTCTCCCTCCCTCACTTATTCTTTCTCTCTAACATTTTTCTTTCCCCTTTGTCTCTCGTCCCCTCTCCCTCCCTCCCTCTCTTTCCTTCCTTCCCCACCCTCGCTTTCTGTGCTCTCTTTCTTTCTCTGCCTCCTTCCCTCACACAGATCCTTCTCCATCCCTCACGTTCTCTCCTTTCTCTCTCTCCACTTTCTCTTGATCTCCCTCCCTTACACTCTTTCCTTTCTTTCTCTCCCCTATCTCCCCTTTCTGTCTCCCCTCTTCTTTCTCTATCTTTGTCTGCCCCCCCCACACTCTCTCTCTCTGTCACTTTCTCTCTTTTTCTGCCAGGCTCCTTTCTTTCTTTTTTTCTTACTTTCTTTCTTCTTCATACCAGGCTATACTCTGTTCAGGAAGAACAGGGTGGGAAGGAAGCAAGGAGGTGTGGTGCTTTATGTGGAGGAAATCATAAAAGTAACAGAGATACAGGGATTACAGGGGGAGACTGAGGTACTGTGGAACACCCTGGAAAAAAGGGAATGGAGCCACTATTCACACTGCTGTGATCTACAGACCTCCAGCACAGTGGGAGGAATTAGAGAAGGTACTGGGAGAAGGCACTGGCAAGATGGCAAAAAAGGGGGAGGTGCTGATGATGGGGGATTTTAATCTCCGAGATATAGACATGAGCATCCCAGCTGTGGCTTCAGATAGAAGCAGGGACATCCTGGACTCACTGTGAGGGGCATTCTTTAAGCAACTAGTCAGTAAACCCACACATGATGGAGCAATACTGGACTTAGTACTTAATAGCAAGGACAGGGTTGCAGACGTCGAGGTGGGAGCCCATCTAGGGACCAGTGATCACCATATGGTGTGGTTCAGTGTAAGGATGACTGCAGAACTGAACCACACAAGGGTGCGAACTCTGGACTTCAGGAAAGCAGATTTTATAAAGATGGATGAATGCCTCATGGAGGAACTGGCATGGGGAAAGAAATAGGTGGGGAGGACGAATAGTGAATGAAATTAAAAGGCATAGTGAAGGCAACAAACCTATGCGTCAAACAAGTGAGAAAGAAGAAACATACACCGTTATGGTTCTCAAAAGAGGAAGATGAAAAGGTTAAGGCTAAAAAAAGTGGCATTCAGAAAATGTAAGTAAATGCAGAGGGAGAGGATAAGGAGGTGTATCAGGAGAAACAGAGAGAAGCAGGGAAAGCAGTGAGGAGAGCGAAGTCACAAACTGAAGAGAAAATAGCCCAAGTTGTAGCGAAACAGGACAAGACATTTTTAGGTATGTAAGTGAAAGGGCGAAGACCAGGGGAGGGATTGTAAGGTCAGACAGGGATGAGGGGGAGAGCATAGAGGGGAACCAGGAAGAGGCAGACAGCCTGAACAAATATTTTTGTTCAGTGTTCACAGTGTAGGGAGAATGGGATGTGCCACAAAAAAGTAACTGGATCTTTATAGGAAGAGAGGTGGACACTAGTCCTTTCTCAGAGGAGGGAGTCGTAAAGGGACTAGCTAATCTGAAATGGAAAAGCAATGGAACCAGATGGGATACATCCTAACGTACTGAGGGCTCTCAGGGAGGTACTGGCTGCACTTTTGACAGTACTTTTCAACAGCTCACTTGAAAGAGGTGTGGTTACGGAGGACTGGAGAAGGGCAGATGTAGTCCCACTTCATAAAAGTGGTGACAGGGAGGAGGCTGGCAATTATAGACCAGACAGCCTCACATCGGCAGCGGGAAAGTTAATGGAATCACTGCTGAAAGAGAGGATAGTGGAATATATAGAATCAAATGGTTTAAGTGACCTGAGGCTGATGGATTCACAGGTGGGAGATCATGTCAAATCAATCTAATAGATTTCCTTGATTGGGTGACCAGGGAATTAGATCAGGGTGGAGCAGTGGCTGTAGCCTACCTAGACTTCAGTAAGGCATTTGACTCAGTTCCACATAGAAGACCATTAAGCTAGATGAGTAGCCTAGGAGTGGGTCAACAGGTAATAAACTGGGATGGAATTGGTTAGGGGATAGGTGGCAGAGGGTGGTAGTAAATTGAGTTCACTCCAAGGAGAGGAGGGTGACCAATGGAGTGCCTCAGGGTTCAGTGCTGGGACCGGTCTTCTTTAATGTCTTTATAAGTGATATTGCAGAGGAGCTGGAGGGAAAGGTCTGTCTATTTGTGGATGACAAGAAAATCTTAGATAGGGTGGATACTCCAGTGGCGTGGAAAGAATGAGCAGAGACTGGAAAAAACTTGAGGAGTGGTCATGAGTATGGCAGCTGGGTTTTAATGCACAAAGAAAAAAGCAAAATAATGCATTTGGGGTACAGTAACCCAGGGGCAGAGTACAGAATGGGTGGAGTGTTATTGATGACTACCAAGCAAGCCAGAGTCCTGGAGGTAATAATTTCTGAGGACCTAAAGGTGGCCAGGCAATGTGACAAAGCAGCTGGGAGAACTAGTGCGATGCTTGGTTGCATAAGGATAGATATCATCAGCAGAAGGAGGGAGGTGGGGTTGCTTCTGTATCACTGATAAGACCTCGCTTAGAATACTGCGACCAGTTCTGGAGACCACATCTACAGAAGGATATAGACAGAGTGGAGGTGGTCTAGAGGAGAACAGTTAAAATGGTGCTGGGTCTGCGTCACAAACCCTGCGAGGAGAGACTGAGGAAACTCAATATGTACACCCTGGAAGAGAGAAGGAGGGCAGGATGTTACAGAAATCTTGAAATACCTCACAGGGTAAGTAAGGTACAGGAAAGAAGTATTTTTCAGAAAAAAATATGTACAAGAACAAGGTGGCATGCAGTGAAGCTGGAGGGGGGTAGGTTCAGCAGAGATGTGAGGAAGTACTTTTTCTCAGAAAGGGTAGTGGATTTGGGGAATAGTCTACTGGTTGAGGTGGTGGGGGTGAAAACAGTGATGGGGTTCAAGAATGTATGTGATATGCATAAGGGGATCTTAGGGGAGGAAAAAAGAGACGGAGACAAAGTAGGGTCCACTGCGGTACTGTTGGTAGACTGAGTGGGCCAAGAGGTCTTATCTGCCGACAAATTCTATGTTTCTATGTTTCTTTTTTTTTTCTGTCTCTATGTCCCCCTTGCCCCTGCCTGAAAGTGGCATCAAGGTGACTCAGGGACATTCCTGAAATAAGGTAGCCTATATTTACCGGAGAAAGGGTCCAGAAGGGGTTTGAAGCCCTTAAGGCAGATAAAGCCTCAGGGATATATGGGATACACCCTAAGGGTGCTCAAAGAATTTGCTGCAAAAGTGGCTTAATCTCTAGTAGGTCTATTCTGTAGCAGAATTAAGACAGGTAGTTCTGAAAGGCAGCATCCTATTGTTAGGGCATCATGATTAGGGTTTGGGCGCCGCAACAAGGGCATGAGTAACAGGGGCAATCTGGATTTTAGATTCTCCCACATTCACACCCTGTTGGACATCCCCACAATGTCTCTGTCCGTCACAGCATGCCCACCCCGGAGGATGTTATATTTATTTTCGGGGGAGGCGGGGGACTTTGCCGTTGCAACTGTTGGGTGGCACAATGTCACCTGCGATAATTCCGGGTGACATATTCCCCTGTGCCCTAAACAACATCGCCAACATTGCCTGTGCACTGTCATGGATGAACCCAAAAGACTGGAAGGTAGCAGATGTAGTCCTGCTACACAAAGGGGGGGGGGACAAGAAGCAACCGTGGGACTACCAACCTGTCAGCCTTACCTCTGTAGTGAGCAAACTGATGGAGTCACTGATCAAAGAGGACCTTGTAGACTAACTAGAGAGTAACGGTCTACAGGATAATAAACAGCAAGGATTTGTGGCTGGCAGCCTGACACCTAAGTAAGACATTTCAACTCTGTTCCATCAGAACGGAAACTGATTTTTTAATATAAAAGAAGGAGAAAAATACTGCATTAAGACTTCTGTTTTAGTGCTGTTCAGCTTATATCCCGCTAAATGTCCAAAATGCTCTATTTGCTCCCATACTGCTGGTATGGAAGTATCAGGGGAAGTTAGTGTTAGGAATATGTCATCAGCAAATAAGGTTATCTTATGGGAACGCCCACCAATGGGCAGGCCTTCAATGGGGGGTTAGTTTCTGACCGCCCATGTAAGGGGTTCTATATATAGTGCAAATAGGAGGGGTGACATAGGCCACCCTTGCCTAGTTCCCCTCGAAAGGGGGAATGGATCAGATAGGGACCTGCCCAGTGTGAGATAAGCTAAAGGGGAATGGTACAGGTTTTGAAGTTGTGTAATGAACTTTTCCAGAATTCCAAAGTGCAGTAGGGTGGCCCAGAGAAATGTCCAGGTCACTCTGCTGAAGGCCTTCTCGGCATCTAAGCCAAGAAAGATCAGGAGTATCTTTCTTTGGGAGGAATATTCAACCAGAAGAAGGGTACGGCGCATTGCGTCTTATGCTTGCCCTTTTCTAATAAATCCTACTTGATCTGCATCTATTAGTTGGGGGAGTAGCATGTCTAATCTATGTGCCATCACCAGCATAAACAATTTATAGACATAATTTAACACTGAAATAGGCCGGTATGAGGCTTGGTGTCTCGGGTTTAGGTATTGGCTGCTATCTCTGTGGATTGCCATGAAGGAGGGGGTTGCTTTCCTTTTTTTATATCATCATAGGCCGAAATCACAGTTGGGAGAAGTAAGCCATGAAACATTTTATAGAATTCGGCTGGGTAACCATCTGGGCCCGGTGCCTTTAATGTCTTAGATTGTTTAAGAAAACCTGATAGTTTTCTTTGACTAGGTAACAAAGTTGGTAGATAAGGACCATTCTGTGGATTTACTGTACTTTGATTTCAGCAAGGCTTTCAACTCGGTGCCACATTGAAGATTGCTGAAGAAGCTGGAGGACATAGGTGCAGCTAGGGATATAGTTAGATGGATAGGAAACTGGTTGAAGGAGAGACAGCAGAGGGTGGTGGTAAGCGGGGTCAAATCGGAAGAGAGGGAGGTCACAAGTGGGGTGCCACAGAGGTTTGTCTTGGGTCCCGTCCTCTTCAGTATGTTCATCAGTGACAGTAGAGAGGGCATCTGAGATGAGCTGTGCCTTTTCTCAGATGGCAAAAAGCTCTACGATGGGGTATATAGTGATGAAGGGATCAGAGAGATGCTGAGGGATCTACAAAGGCTAGAGAGGTGATCTAAGGTTTAGCAGTTGAAATTCAGCACCACAAAATGCAAGGTTATGCACCTGTGAAGGAAAAAAAAGGACACAGTCCTAGATGGGAGTGGTTAAACTGAGCACTATGGGAGAGGAAAGGGACCTGGGGGTCATCATTAGTGACTCCCCCAAGCAATGAAGCCAGTGTAACAAGGCTAATAGGATGCCAGGGTGTATTGGAAGGGGTACTGATAGCTGGAAAAAGGAGGTACTACTACCTCTATATAGGTCACTGATGAGGCTGCATCTGGAATACTGTGCTCAGCTCTGGAATCCTCACCTAAGGAATGACAGGGACAGGCTGGAGATGGTGCAACGCAGGGTGACCAAAATGATTAAGCGCTAACAGGGCAGATGTTAAGATTGTCACAAGGCACTGAACATGTACTCAGAGACCTGACAAGGGGGGGGGGGATATGATAGAGATTTCCAGGTTCCTGAAGGGAATAAACAAGGTAGGCTATGGGGAAACAAGGTAAGCTATGGGGAACTATTTATCAGGAGTATAGAGTCAAGAACCTGAGGTCACAAGTGGAACTGGCAGGGGGAATGTTTAAGAGGGATGTGAGGAAGTTCTAGTTTGTGGAAAGGGTGGTGGAGATGTGGAACAGTCTGCTAGCGGAGGTGCTGGGTACCAAGACCATAAATGGTTTCAATCATTGTGGAACAGATGAAGGGTTTGATGGTTGCTCAAGTCAGGTTGGCAGCAGTAGGGAGTGGAGCGGGGGGGGTGGATGAGGAGGGATAAAATTCTGTATAAACAATAGGTCCTGGCAGATAGGGAACACTGGGCAGACTAGATGGATCTGTGGTCTTTGTCTGCTGTCATTGTCTATGTCTCTCTCTTTCTATTCCTCCCTTTATTTCTCTCCACCTCTTTCTGTTTCCCTTTCTCTCCCTGCCTTTTTCACTCACACTCACTCTTTCAGTTTGTCTCTTTTCCCCCCACTTTAAAGTTTTCTCCCCCTTCACTACTTCTCTCACTTTTCCTGTTTCCCTCCCTCACCGACCCTCTATCTCTTTCTATCTCCACCTCCCTCCCTTTCTCTCTTTCATGCTCTTCCTTTCTTCCCTTCTCCTGTCTTTTCTCTCTCTCTCTCTAACTCTGCCTCTCTTTCTCCCTCACACAAAGTCTTTCTGCCGCTCTCTACCTCCCTCCCTTCCTCTTTTTCACGCTTTACCTTTCTTTTCTCCCTTCCCTTTTCTTTCTCTCCCTTCCTCATAAACACTCTTTCTCCCTCTCTCTGCATCCCTTCGTTTCTCTCTTTCATGCTCTTACTTTCTTTTTCTTCTCTCTCTCTCTCCCCCTCTCTCTTTTTCTCTCTGTCTGTCACTCTCTCTCTCTTTCTCCCCCCTCTCTGTTTAATATAGACTTTCCTTTCCAGGGCTCACACTTCTCTGAGAATGTAAACTTGGTGGGTCTGGCAATGGGCAGGGCTGCAGGCTTAGGGCACATTTTTTGCATACTATCATTACTGAAATTTCATAAAAATACAGACAAAACAATACACTGGGACAGTAACTTGGATAACATACAGGGTAAAACTTATAATTTCATTCTACAGTCAAGGGCATTAGACATTTCAAAAGACTTGGTACCTATAAATATTCTTTTACTTGATATGGGAGAGTGTACCACAAGAAAAATAAATAGCCGCTTCTGTTGCTTGAGGTCCCACCTGGGTTAAATCATGCCCTCCTGCAATATCATGGCCTCTGCCACTGGCAAGGAGTCCAGTCATTTTCCCCAGCTTCTGAGAAAAGATTCCTCTCTGCCCCTCAGAGTATATGTCAGGCGTTCTAAAACCAAGGTCTGCAGGGTTAGCTTTTTCCATTGGTTCTGAGTAGGTGGGATACAAGATGCCCAGGTATTCTGTATGCACTGTTGTGCCCATGCCAATAACACCCACACCCCCCTCGGGTATGACTCCCACCTCTCCTCTTCCACATCCTCCACCCCAAACAGCATAGCAAGGGGCGTACAAGGGATCTGTCTACTCACTGTTCTGGTCAGTTCTAGTGACACCATGGCCCAATAAGGCTTTAACATTGTTCATTCCCAGAGGTAGTGCAGGTACGTACCTACGGCTGCCTTACAACTGCCGCAGGTCAGGGATATCCTGGGGTTGAATGTGTGCACACACTGTGCGGGCAGTACAGTCTGTAGATAAATTTACATTGAAATTCTTTGTGTCTGTTGCACAACCATAAACTCATATGTAGGCAAGGGTATCGTCCCCCAGTTCTACTCTGTAATGTGGTCCTCCAGATCCCTCTCCCACTGGCTTCAACTTTACTAATGCATATTTATTAACATAAATTAAATAGTTTGCTTTCCATCAAGTCCACATCACTGATTGCTTGTTCAACCCGTTCATGGTTCCTGCTTTTATTGATAGCCCCAAGAAATGACACGTAACATGGCACTGCTGTTTTACCTCTGGCTGTAGTGCTACAGTGGATATTTCCCAGTGCCAGAAAGCACTGCATGACTGCTTTCAGTACCATGTATTGCGCAGACTTATATTACATTATAAAATGGGTATGAGAAATACTGTACTGTGATTGATGGAATCCAGTCACATGACAATGCTGATATCCCAGCACACCAGCACAGGTCAGAAATGCTGAACTTTCTAAACATCATTACTTGGTCCTGAAATAAAAACATCAGGAAAGCCATTTTTATAATCGCAGTAAGGCATTCCAGGGTGTGCGTAATAGAGGGATAACGGTACTTCTTGGGTACATAAAGCTTTACTTCCCGAGGCATGCCATTATCCCACAATAACCGCACCCTGTCATGCCTTACTACTAAATTCCATGAGTGGGTGGCAATGTTAAACCTCTGCGGCTCAATGCATCCTGGTATAACGTGCTGGACAATGTTGAAAAAGGAGCAAGGGGGGAGGGTTTGGGGCAGATAGGGCATCTCAGCTTGTGTTATCTCACCGATTACTGGACGAAGAGTAGGCGAGGAGGTGACATGCAACGTGGCCTCACACTCATCCAGGCTTCGTTTCAGACGCACATTTTCTTTGTACTCTTTGAAGACCTCCAAACGGTCGTACTTCTCGAGTTCCTTCAACTGCACTGACAGGTTGCGAACCTGGTGAGAAATCAGGGTCTTTAGTCAGTAGTTTAATTTCTAGAAGTTTTTTTTTTTGTTTTAAATCAAGGTTGCTTGTTCCATTTCCAACTGGCCTTCTTCTGCTCCAATCCTCCCAGTCCTATTCACCCACCTTGTCCAGAACTTACCTCTCCTCCGGTGAGTACTCCATGGATTACCCACTATAGTGGGGACATGAGCCCTGGCAAGACACCTCCAGGGCACAATCCAGACAGCCCAGAGGAGATCCAAACACAGATACAGCGCACTCATGGAGATCTCAAAAAAGGCTCAGAAATTCAAATGCAGTGCAAATGCATATTTTATTAATAAGCTTTGTGCGTGGCACAGGACAAGCTCCAGCCGGCTGGGTGTCCTGGTGCTTCGTTCATGGAGCTTCATCTGGGGTCTCTAACAAAGCTCCATGAGCGAAGCGCCGGGACACCTAGCTGGCTGGAGCTTGTCCTGTGCCACGCACAAAGCTTATTAATAAAATATGCATTTGCATTTCTGAGCCCTTTTCAAGATCACCACAAGTGTGCCATATCTGCATTTGGATTTACTGCAGGGGACAGCTTTACTTCACAGCGGCACCACCAGCTGGCACTAGTGAACATGAACTACCTTGTTTTGCCCAGAGTGGATGCCTGGTTGGTGGTGTGGAGCCTGCAGTGGACCAGAGTGCTGCCCCACACTGTCAAGGCTCTTTCAATCTGGCTTCCTCCCCTTAGGGTTGCAGAGTATGCAATGATGCCTGACCAATGTATGTGGAAACACAACACAGGTGTATCAGCATCTGAATGCAGGCCACCCCCTGTGAAAATGAGCTGGCTGTGCCACCACCCCGCTCCCGCCAGGTGGCAGGCTAACAGTGGCACATCGGATCCCCTTTCCTTGAAAGAGAAGAGTAGTCCGTGGGACACTCGATCCTCTCTCTTTCAGCTGGCACTTATGTGACCCAAGTCCGCTCCCAAACCCGTGTCACTGGCATATCAGGGGTTAACTTTATTGCCATGCTACTGGGGCAGCTTAGTTTCTAGAAGCTGTTGTATTCTTCTTAACCTTTTATATCATGATTAGGGAGTGACTCCAGGCACCAGTAAGAAAACTGCAGTTTGTGTCAGCTGATTCTAGACGTGGGGCTTGGGGCAAAGTTTGGAGTGTGGTTTTGTATCCGTTTTTCACCTCAGCCAAAGGTGGCAACCCCAGCAGACACCAATCACACAACATTCCAAAATAACATTCCACTTCAAGAGATTGTTTCCTTTAGTAGTACAAAGGCTATTTAGGGGATACGGAATGAGTTGCAATGGGAAAATCACACAGCTCCACATGTAAGGATATGGCTTGTATCTCACGAGTGGCAAAGCTCCGAAAGCCTTCAAAGCATCAGGGTTGCTGTGATGTCATCAGGCACTCTCAATGCTGCAGTCCCTTTTGTTAAACTGTGCACTGATGGACTGCATACGTAAGGTACAGAATAATTTATAGGCAACCATACACAACAAAGCTATGTTTCCTTTGAGGGGTTGTGATGACATCATTGGGACCGCAAGTGCAAAGCTTGAGAGGTTCTTGATGTCATTGAAATCCCTGAGATGAAAACATGGGCTGGGTTGCTATGATTGACTATGTAAAATTTGATATAATATACAGCCTTCTATACTTTTAAACTGTCTGTAGTTACTCACTGCTGCTGCTCCATGGAGTTAATGTGCTGTGGTAATATATATATATATATATATATATATATATATATATACAATAAGTCATTTCTCATTATACACGACATCAGTATTTGTTTTACACAGTTTATTCCCACTCCAGGTTTATAAATGGGGAATATGCTATGAGGCAGCTTTATTCAGTGTTTCTTGTGGGCAGAAACTGCGAATTCCAAATTTGCATAAAACTGTTGACAAATCTCATGAATTTTGTGCAATTTTCTGAAATTCCAACTTTGGTGAAGTCCAAATCCGTTGAATATGTTTGACACATTTTTGCCAGTTTGGTGAAATTTTCCAGCTCAACTGCAGAATGATACACATGAACCGCCGAATGACTTTTTCTGCGTAATTCCTTTCCACAGCTTAATACGTCTGTCCGCAATGCATATGGTCTTTCCACATACATGCAGTCATTCAACAGTTCCATGATCAGTTCTGCAGGATTCCTTTCAGCAGTTTGATACATAGAAACATAGAATTTGACGGCAGATAAGGACCGCTTGGCCCATCCAGTCTGCCCATTTCCCTACCTACTGGATAAGCTGCAGATCCTAGTTAACCAGCAGCCTACTTCTTCCTACCCCACCCCCTAAACATTACATACATTAGATACATTAATCTGTAATTCATACTTTCATTCCTGTACGTTGGAATTTCGTGACAGTTGCCAAACTGCATTCTGAAATTTCGCAGAAGCAAAATTCCGACTTTGGTGGTAAATCTATCAGCGGAATTTTATTTTTACATGGCATTATTCAGTATAGAATGTTGCTGTCATTGTTCCCTTGCAACGAGTGACTGAGTGAAGTAAGATCATTAGGTCACAGAAACAATGACATCAGCAGTCTATTCTGAATAACAATCCTATTTTATGCTACCTAACAGAATTTATGAAGTATACAATGGGATTTGCATAACATAGCTACTAGTAAAACAATACAGCTACTACACCTAGCCAAAGATGAGGTGGGCTAGTACAGGAGTGATTGAGGGTGGTAGGCAAGACCTGCAGACAGGTACTCAGATCAACTGCATTCTCTGAGGTGTTACCAGAACCGAGAGCCAGCATAATCAGAAAGAAAAGGATAGCAGTAGAGATGGGGGGGAGATCAATGGGGTTAACATCGGTGGGTTACAGGCAAATGGGAGTATTGCAGAAGGTAGATGGGTGGGAGAGGATGGAAGCTCAGATTCTACGTGGAAGATGGAGTCTCTGAATGTACGATGTCTTGGAAACATGACTGATGACCTGCAGGCATTGTTGTCAGAAAGGAGTGTGGACATTGAGGTGGTTACAGAGGCACGGGCAACACTTAACTCTGACTGAGACCTCTCGATCCCTGGGTTCAAATTACACAGGAGAAAAGGAGGGTAGGAAAAGGGGGGTTGCAGTTTACATTAGGGAAGGTATGACTTTTATGAGGGAGGAATCAGAAGAGGGGAAGGCAGAAGTAATGTGGATTAAATTACTGTCGGTGAGACTAGGGTGGTTTACAGACCAGCCAATCAAGCAGAGGAATGAAACAGGGAATTGAGCTCAGTAATAAGGACAGCTGGAGGGAAGAGGGAGGTGGTAGTAATGGAAGACTTAAACCTGCCCAAGGTGGATTGGAGGGTACTGGGCACAACCTGTGCCAGGAGTCAGGTGATCCTAGAAGCGCTGTGAAGTGGATTCCTGACACAGGGTAACACAGATCCAAGGAGGGAAGGTGGGGACAATCCTTAATCAGGTGCTAACTAACATTCACCATGTCCAGGAGATCAAAGTCGAGGAGCCCCTGGGTGGGAGTACCTATCACACGGCATGGTGCTAGTTGGACATGGGCAAGAAAAGGTCCCTAATAAGGCTAAAATCCTGGATTCTAGAAAGGCGGACTTCAGAAGGATGGGTGAGTTGTTAAGGGGGTCACCTGACAAGCATCCAAGAGGACAGGGGATGGTCCACCATCAAGGAGGAAATTACGGTACCCACAAGGGAGTGCGTTAGGCTCAAAGGGAAGAACTCAAGGGCCAAAGCACCCAGCTGGTTTGGCACAGAGGTCACCCAGGCAGTAAGGAACAAGAGGACAGCCTACAAGATATTCAGGAGGACCCAGAGGGAGGAAAACAAGGAGAACTACCTGAAGATAGCTAGTGTAGCAGGTAGAATAGTCCAGTGGGCTAAAGCTCAAAAAGAACTGCAGCTGCCTGAGGGAATAAAAAAAGGGTAAAGGGCCTTTTTTGGCATACTGGTGAGAAAAGGATCAACACAGATGGGCTAGTTAGGTTCAGGAAAGGGGAGGGGTGGGTAGGAGAGAATGAGGGCAAAGCAAAATACTGAACAAGTCGGACTTCACTAGGGAGAGAGACGGACCTGTGCCAGTAGGGGAAGTAAAGGTGGGGGGGGCGTGATTATAGCCTAGTTATTATGGCATGTAAATGGTTGTGCTTCACTGCCTCTGTTTTTATCCATTAGGCTTTCAACACTAACCTCAGTTAATCAGCAGCTTTTTGTCCTCTGTAATCAAGCATGGTCAAACTGTGAAAAACTGCCAAAAAATACGAACTTAAGCAGTATTTTAACATCTGAAACTGAACAAGAGTCTGTTTTCACCCCATCCCTAATTAAGCAATGAGACATGACAGGGTGTGCATTATGTAAGCATTAATCCATGATGAAGGTGGCATCCAGTGGGGAGTTAATGCATGGTTGGGGCAAAATCAGAGTGCCTACACGACCAACCATGCATTAATTCCCAAATAGATACCACCTTCAGAAATAGATAATCTTATAACTTATGGTGTGTGCATAACTAGGACTGTCAGAAATGATTGTGCTGTTTCCTCATAAATGCTTCAGTGACTATATTTCAGGTACAAACAAAGCTTAGCTGCACTTTTGAGACATGCAGCGCACACTTTGTCACATACAGATGTGTCCGTTTCAAACTTTTTTTATCCAACAACAATACTGTGCAAATGAACGACATGTATTACTTTTTCTAACTTCGACACGGCTATTGGTCTTCTACCCTGCTCAGGAGGACTGCACTATGCGACTTTTCTTTTGTCCGGTTCTGCGTTTCTGCTTAATTTGCATACGACCTCCCACCCCTTAGTTTGTTGCTTTCCAAACATTGCTTGCGTTTACATGTTATGTTCTTTGCACTTACTGTGTCGCTAGTGCACATCTCCCTTACCACATCTATTATTTCTCTTGCCTCACAGTCACTGGTGCATGCTATATAAACTTTACAGTTCCATGGACCGTCACACAGTGCACTGCATGCCGATTTCCGGATGCTTTCTCTCTGGCAGCGCAACCCGGTATCAGGTTCGTGTGTGTCCTATTATGAGTTGCCCTGCAGATATTTCTGATCTTCTTGTTCTGTTCTTCCTGTTTGCTTTTTTTATTTTCGTACTCATTTCTCTGCTCCACTATTTGACCGCCGTACTAGTTCACATGTGAGGGGCTCATGCTAACTGTTTGTGTACCTTGGCACTAGTGTCACTGCTTTCTACACTTTGTGACAAAGACCACATTGGTTTCTATGTCCTCTGCAGGCATGTTCCGTTGTGCTGCACCAACTTGCACAGGTATGTCACTATCATTGAGTACTGTGTTTCCCTCGGTGGGGTGCCGAACATCTACTATATCCTCTGCCTCTCGGCTTTTCGAATACTGCTCTTTTCTCCTCCGTGGCTCGTATTAGTACTACACAAGCAACACAGCATTATCGTCTCATAATACCGTGTTGCTCTTGTACCACCTGATGCCCTTACACAAATCGGCTTCCTTCCTTGCAGTAGTACTATTTTTGCCATGTTACTAGGTAAAATAATCGCACACCTGAGGTGTGTCATTAGACATGAGGTGCAGTTGAGTACCATTAAATGCATCTGAGAAATGTGACTATTTTACTATAATGCACACCCTAGAATGTCTTGTTGCTCTTATAAAATTGCATTTAAATAGCTGACTTAATTAGAATGAAAATAAGAAGAAAGTATTTTAAAAAGATAAAAATTGGACCTTTCATTGAAATATGCTTCCATTTTAACTCTGAATGCAAAAAAATTGTCCCTATTCTGGTAACTGAGGGGTTAGCTACAGTATAAACAATGAAACATAATGAAAACCATGTGTGGCACACATTTTCTAAGAAAACGTCATCTTGCATTTCAAATCAATACAAGTACTGATTTTAATGAAAATGTGTTCAAAACTTTGAATTTGCCAGGTCCGAGTGGCTGTCCAATACTCTATGTGGCACCTCTGCTAGGTGCCTCCTCCGCTCCCTCTCAATGCTGCCATGCCCCCGTCATACCTCATGGCACCCCCACTGCTCCAGCAGCCCCAGATCACCACCTTCCAGGTCCCACACCCTGCTCGTCACTCTGCCAGGCAGTGGTGCTGTACCCTTAGACCAGCTCCTGGCTGGTTTCACCTGTGCCCCCTCTTGCAACTATGGCGGGGCTTCTGGAATAACAAAAAAGAGATGGTGCAGCCCCGACATGGTGCAAGCACCCTTGCAACCTGGCAGGGTGGCTTAGGCACACAGCATCCTGATTTCAATGCAGCCTGCATTCGAAAATCGGATGAACCTAAACTTTTGATGCATGGCGCCCTTAGCTATGCTCTTTAAACAAGCACCTTGCGATCAAAGTTTTCGGTTTAAAGTCAAGCCCAATGTTTCTAATTTGTTTATGTGTGTAAGGAGAGTGTGATGATCAGGGAAACATCATTTAAATAATTTTTTTTTTTATTTAAGGTAGTTTGATTTTTAGGGCTCAGTTAAAGGTTTTTACTGTGTAAAGGTAGCAGACATGTTTGTGAAGGAAGATCAGTTCTGGTTGTAGGGGGACTGATGGAAAGTCAGTTCTGTTTTTAGGGGGACTGATGGAAAATCAGTTCTGGGTGCAGAGGACGGATTGAAAATCAGTTCTGGTTGTATGGAAGATCAGTTCTTGTTGTACGGAGACTGATGGAAAATCAGTTCTGGTTGTATGGAAGATCAGCTCCGGTTGTAGGGGGGTTGATGGAAGATCAGTTCTAGTTGTAGGGGGACTGATGGAAAATCAATTCTGGTTGTAGGGAGACTGATGGATGATCAGTTCTGGTTATAGGGGGACTGATGGATGATCAGTTCTGTTTGTAGGGGGACTGATGAAAGATCAGTTCTGGTTGAAGGGGGACTGATGGAAAATCAGTTCTGATTGTAGGAGGACTGATGGAAGATCTATTCTGGTTGTAGAGGACTAATGGAAAATCAGTTCTGGTTGTATGGAAGATCAGTTTTGGTTGTAGGGGGACTGATGGAAGATCAGTTCTGGTTGTAGGGGGACTGATGGAAGATCAGTTCTGGTTGTAGGGGGACTGATGGAAGATTAGTTCTGTTTGTAGGGGTACTGATGGAAGATCAGTTCTAGTTTTAGGGGGACTGATGGAAGATCAGTTCTGGTTGTAGGGGGACTGATGGAATATCAGTTCTGGTTATATGGAAACTGATCGAAAATCAGTTCTGGTTGTATGGAAGATCAGTTCTGTTTGTAGGGGGACTGATGGAAGATCAGTTCTAGTTGTAGAGGGACTGATGGAAGATCAGGTTCTGATTGTAGGGGGACTGATGGAGATCAGTTCTGGTTGTAGGGGGACTGATGGAGATCAGTTCTGGGTGTAGGGGGACTCATGGAAGATCAGTTCTAGTTGTAGGGGGACTGATGGAAGATCAGGTTCTGATTGTAGGGGGACGGATGGAAGATCAGTTCTGGTTGTAGGGGGACTGATGGAAATCAGTTCTGGTTATATGGAAAATCAGTTCTGGTTATAGAGAGACTGATGGAAGGCCAGTTCTGGTTGTAGGGGGAGTGATGGAAGATCAGTCCTGTTTGTAGGGGAACTGACGGAAGATCAGTTTTGGTTGTAGGGGGACTGATGGAAGATCAGTTCTGGTTGTAGGGGGCTGATGGAAAATCAGTTCTGGTTGTATGGAAGATCAGTTCTAGTTGTAGCTGGACTGATGGAAGATCAGTTCTGGTTTTAGGGGAACTGATGGAAGACCAGTTCTGGTTGTAGGGGAACTGATGGAAGATCAGTTCTGGTTGTATGGGACTGATGAAAGATCAGTTCTGGTTGTATGGAAGATCAGTTCTGGTTGTAGGGGGATTGATGGAAGATAAGTTCTGGTTGTATGGAACTAATGAAAGATCAGTTCTGGTTGTAGGGGACTGATGGAAAATCAATTCTGGTTGTAGGGGACTGATGGAAGATCAGTTCTGGTTGTAGGGGGTGCTGAAGGGAGATCAGTTCTGGTTGTATGAAAGACAAGTTCTGGTTGTAGGGGACTGATAGAAAACCAGTTCTGGTTGTATGGAAGACCAGTTCTGGTTGTAGAGGGACTTATGGAAGATCAGTTCTGGTTGTAGGGGGTGCTGAAGGAAGATCAGTTCTGGTTGTAGGGGACTGATGGAAAATCAGTTCTGATTGTATGGAAGATCAGTTATGGTTGTAGGGGGACTGATGGAAGATCAGTTCTAGTTGTAGGGGGACTGATGGAAGATCAGGTTCTGATTGTAGGGGGACTGATTGGAGATCAGTTTTGGTTGTAGGGGGACTGATGGAAGACCAGTTCTGGGTGTAGGGGACTGATTGAAGATCAGTTCTGGTTGTATGGGACTGATGGAAGATCAGTTCTGGTTGTAGGGGGAGTGATGGAAGATCAGTTCCGGTTGTAGGGGGACAGATGGAAGATCAGTTCTGGTTGTAGGAGGACTGATGGATGATTAGTTCTACTTGTAGAGAGAATGATGGAAAATCAGTTCTGGTTGTATGGAAGATCAGTTCTGGTTGTAGGGGACTGATGGAAAATCGGTTCTGGTTGTATGGAAAATCAGTTCTGGTTGTATGGAAGATCAGTTCTGGTTGTAGGGGTATTGACTGAAGATCAGTTCCAGTTGTAGGAGGACTGATGAATGATCAGTTCTGGTTATAGGGGGACTGATGGAAGATCAGTTCTAGTTGTAGGGAGACTGATGGAAGATCAGTTCTGGTTGTAGGGGGACTGATTTGCTCATTGTGTGATGTGGCTACTAACTAGGTTTAGGGCCAGGATGACTGTGTATTATGTAAGTAATGCTCCCTGTGGCCCCGCTGTGGGGGGGAAGCCACAGGAGTCTGGGTGTCTGAGGTAGAGGTGGTCGGCGGCTGGATGTCCCCGAGCTGGTTGCGAGTGTGAGGTAAGGGGAGCAGCTCAGGCGGCCAAGGACTGAAAAATAGATACACCCCCCCCCAAAAAAAAAAAAAACATACCTGTAGGTGATTGTGAAGTTTTGTGAAGTTTTTTTTTTTTTTTACACCCTCTCATGTGTGATGACCACATAAATCTCTTGAGCTTTGCTGTCAGGGTTTATGGGTCACCACACAACTTACATGGGTGTGTAAACAACACTTTATAACACTGTCACCTATGTATTATTGTCTATTTAATCAAAAAACAAATGAAAAACACACATGAGGCTAGGAGACAAATAACCAAAAATGTAGTAGCTCGTAACCGTGCAAGGTTTTTATTTACATATGTAACCCCTAGATGGCGCTATCCCAGGGGCTACTACCCCTGCCTGATTTGCCACTAACAGGTTGAGGGGCCTGGATCCAATGGCGGGTGCCTCCACCCAGAGGTCAGGGTTTGCAATAGTTAAACTAACTTGGTCACAGCCCTCTGGGACACTGCAACCCCCCTTTCTTCCCACTAGTGGCCTGCACACAATATATCAGAATTACCTTCACAGTATACACTTACCCCAGGTCTGGTTCCGCACTGGGACCTCCCAGAAATGAGATACAGTGCAACAATCACAGTACAGTACTTAACATAGACAAATACCTCAGGCAGTATAACTTTGCTGAAACAAGCAGCTCTGATTTATTTAGGGATATAACAAGGACAGGAAATCAGGTTAATTAGCTTATCACTCTAATAATCTACCTATGGCTCTGTGCACAGGCCTATCCCTATCAGTTACTGTCCCTGGGTACCCAAGCCCTAGTGGCTAGTCCAAACCGTGGCAGCTGGTAGGGGCCCTTTCACACAGAAAAGGAGAATTAAACAGTCAGCAGTACAGTAATTCCATTTGGATTTAATGTGGCAATTCAACAGGAGCAACCCTGAATTAGTACTCACGACCTCCAAATAAGATAGGGTCCTTCAATGTCAGCAGGGCTCACTTGAGGTACACAAACCTCTGCACACATCCATATAAAAGAAAGCACTATACCAGGCAGGCTGCATCTGTATCCGATCGCAATTACTGCACAATACCGGGAGAACACACAGCAGATTCAGTTCCTGACAGACCGAGTGCAATTTTCAGCCATTCCTCCAGTCTTCTACAGGGTGAGCCTGGTTTCTACTCTTCAGAGATCCTTTGATTCTTTTCACAGGACGGATTCAGTCCTAACAAGCTGTTACACAAGCTGCAGACCGAACTCTGGGCCTTACACGTTTTTGACTAAAACTGCACACTGAAAAAGCACAGGGCTCCTTCCTTCTTCACTGCCAAAGCTCAACTCAAACTCCAACCGACAAAAACGGGCACTTCCTTTGAGTTCCTCCCAGTTCTTGACTGGATTGGCTGTCACTCACAATAGACTGCTGCTGTTGGTCCAAAAGGCACTGAAGTCTAAACTACATCTCCCAGAGTCACTGCCCATACAATCCTCTTGTGGCTGGCTCAGATTATGAGTCCAAGTTCTGATTAGTCCAAGGCACCATTTTAGAGCTAGCTTACCCCACACTGATTGGTCCAGTTCAGCAGTTCAAAACTAGAATGGGAACTAGCAGACACAGTTCTGACTGCAAAGAAAGCAGGTTAGACAAACTGTAATTTCATTATTACTCTAAATAATTTCTGGCAAACAGTTACATCTTTCAGATAGGTTCCTTTGCACTCCTAGTGACTGCAAAAATGAAGTAAATTGGCAGCAGTTCAGTGGTACTCAAACAGAGAAGCACACAGTCCCCATACAAACTAATTATGTCTGCAAGCAGACAGCTCTTAAAGAGACAGTGCCAGAGGTTCTAAAACACTCACTGATAAATGAAGCCAGCATGAAACACCATTCAGGCTTGGAGCATTCAAGCAAGCTCCTGGAAGTCTTTGGGAACCCCCATTTGCAGGGGGGTTACACCCTTCCTGGCCTGGGAAAGCTTGACGTCCGCGTCAAGCAAGTACCCCCATAAGTTTCAACTGCAACCATATACATTTGCATTAGGCTCGCACATGTAATCATCAGTCAATATATTATTTTACCAAGAACACATTTCTGAAACATTGCAGTACGTCACTCTTTACACAGTATTACATACACATTGTACCATAACTCAAGTTATTACCTCTTGTACATGAAACCTGAAGAGAGGGCCCTTCCTATCAGTTACCTTGGGGCTGGACGGGCAGGGCACCATACTTAGAAGGGCAACACAAGTAACTTGGAGTTAGCACTGATGCTCAGTTTGGGCAATGAGCTCGGGGACACATACACTCCTTTATGGACAACATTGAGAGGCAAATCCACAGGCCTCCCAAGGGAATCATAACTGAGGTGCACCACAGGCTTTACAGCTCGACCAGTCTTTCTAGGGGAACTGTTACAGTCTCTGCACTCTGAGCCTCATTTTCAGCATTGTCCTCACTTGTCAGGGAGTCTCCATGGGGTAGAGGGCTAGAACTTGGGGCACTTTCAGCTCCAGGAGTTACAGTTTCTGAGTCCACAACATTTGGCTCGCATGGAAGCTTTCGGACACTGGCAGTGGACTGTCAGGGCACTCAAAATACTCTTCTTGTTCGGTGTATCACCAGTCTGCCCCAATCTATCATTTTCCTCCTAAGCTCAAACAGTTCAACCATGCACAATGATTCCATTTCATCTGATCTGATGCTTTGCACTTCACTTTCTGGGAGCATTGGCTCCAGGGATGAAGCTGGGGGCTTAGACAGTCCAGAAGGCCCAGCTTTGTCTCCAGTATTGACTAGGGATTGCCCCGAAACAATTGACTCAGTTAGTAAGAAGGATAGTATTCAAAGTCACTCTCACTTTCTTCCGATATGGACTGACAGTCATGCTCAACTGGGACTTGTGGAGGAACACTTTAACTTTGCTTCTGTAGGTGCAGACTTTCTTGATCTTTTCTTAGCAGCAGCTCTAGTCACTGGTCCAGAGGGGCATCTTCTAGGGGCTCAGACTCAATTAAGATTTGTCCAATGGGCAGTAAATGATTTCTATGCATTGTTTTTACATCTTTGAATTATTCTCAGGCCTTACTTTGTACACTGGCAGATCATCTAGTTTGCCCACTACAATGTGAGGAGATGGTGCCATCTGTCAGCAATCTTGTGCTTGCCATGCAGTCCCAGATTTCTTAGCAATACCCGATCTCCCTCCTGGAGTTCCTGTGCTTTCACCTTTTTATCATACCTTTCTTTGTTGGCCAGATTTCTTTGGCAGCCATGGTTTGAGCCAGTTAGTACGCATGAGTTAGCTGGGCCTTTAACTTTTGCACATACTGTAAATAGTTGTCAGCTTGAACCCCATCAGGAGAGACCCCAAAACACACATCTACTGGTAGTCGAGCTTCTCTTCCAAACATCAGGCGGTAGGGGGAGAATCCAGTGGCATCACTTTTGGTGCAGTTATAAGCATGTACCAGGGTGGTAATTTGTTGGCTCCATCTAGGCTTGTCCTTTGGGTGCAGGGTGCCTAGCATATCTAGCAAAGTGCGGTTGAAACGTTCAGGCTGTGGATCCCCCTGGGGGTGGTAAGGAGTGGTTCTGGACTTTCGCACTCCCCACAGAGAAAGCATCTCTTTGATCAGGCGACTCTCAAGTCTCTCCTTGATCAGAATGGATTCTTTGTGGAGCCCCATAGTGAACAAAAAGTTTTCTACAAGTACTTTGGCCACAGTGGATGCTTTCTGGTCTTTGGTGGGGAAAGCTTGGGCATATCTGTGAAATGGTCAGTGACCACCAGCACATTACTGATATTTCTTTGATCTGACTCCAAACTCAGAAAATCAATACAGACCAGCTCCATGGGTGCACTGGTGGTGATGTTAACAAGGGCAGCCCTCTGGGGCAAAGCTTTCCTCTGTAACCAGCGACTACAAGATTCGAATGTGTTGCTCCACATCAGCCCCATCTTAGGCCAATAGAATCTGGATCTCACCAAGTCAAGTGTTCTGTCTATACCAAGGTGCCCCATGTGGTTGTGCAAGGACCTCAGTACTGAGTCTCGGAAGGCAGTGGGCAGCACTAGTTGTTGTTGTCTACTTGTCCCCTCTGTCTACTGTTTCTCTGTATAACAGTTTATTGATCAGTTTCAACTTAGGACCTTCTTTGTATAACAGTGCAGTTCTCAAATCAGTGGGCGTAATTTGGACACATCTTTTCCTGCATAGAGGGCTTCTAAAGCTGTTTTGATCATGGGATCGCGGATTGAGCCACTGAATACTGTCATTGTCCAGCTGAGGCAGTGCACCAATGTCTATTGCAGAAAAGTGGCAATAAGCAGCAGGTATGCAATTCTCAGAGGGTCCCAAGCAATCCACCATGCAGTCCACTGCGTCCGTGGACATTGTTCCTCCCTGTCAAACTTCCGGCAGAGTGCCCGAATGTCAGGTTCTGCCAATCGGACCCAATCATTCTGGGAACAGGCCTCCGGAGAGAGCATCAGCATCTATGTGGTTCAGACCTGCTCGGTATTCGAGAGCATAGTCATATGTAGATAATGCAGAAAGCCACCTATGGCCAGTGGCATCCAACTTAGCTGAGGTCTGCACATAGGTCAAAGGATTATTGTCAGTTTTACTAGTATTTTAGCCCCATACAAGTACTCATGGAATTGGTCAACAATAGCCCACTTCAAAGCTAAAACTCTAACTTATGTACAGGATAGTTCTTTTCAGATGGGGTCAGACTTCTACTGGCAAGGCCACTGGTCTCAGGCCATTCTCGTGCTCTTGGTACAACACAGCCCCAACCCTTGCAAGCTAGCATCAGTGTGCAGGACATAAGGTTTTCTTGGATCGGCATAGGCCAGCACTGGAGCATGGGTAAGTTGATAAATGATCTCATGAAAAGCAGTCTCACAATCAGGAGTCCAGCGGACCCAAATACTTCACTCGGATGAAAATACACTCTTTCAGTCTTGAGGGCCTGACTTTTGGTATTTTTGTGGGTTGGGGATACCCTTGAGTAAGGTTAAGTAAAGGGCGGATCACTCTTGAATAGTCCTTGATGAAGCCCGATAATAACCACAGAATCCCAGGAATCTTTGCAGTTCTTTTAGATTTTGGCTCGTGCCAGGTGGTCAAGGCCTCAACTTTACTTGGGTGAGGTCTCTATTCCTCGGTGGATACTATGTGTCCCACATACTTTACTGATGTTTGAAAAATTGACACTTATCAATGGACAGTTTAAGGCCAAAGTCCTCCAGTCGGTCCAATACCTTAAATAATCTGCTCTCATGTTCCTCCAGTGAGCTGCCAAACACAATAACATCATCTAGGTATACCAGGCACTCTAGTAAGTTCATGTCCCCACTGCACGCTCCATCAATCGTTGAAAAGTGGCTGGGGCACCTGAAATCCTTGAGGCATCCTCATGAATTCATAGAAGCCAAGCGGACAGATAAAGGCTGTCTTTTCACGGTCCTCTGGGGCCATCGGGATCTGATAGTACCCACTGCGGAGATCCAGCACAGAGAACCACTTGCTCCCCGTTTAGGCAGTCAAAGCATCCTGAATGCGGGGCATTGTGTACTGATCAGGGATAGTCCGCGGTTTAAGTGCGATAATCCACACATCCTTACTGTTCCATTCTTTTCCTCACTACCACAATGGGGGAAGCATAAGGGCTTCTGGATTCTTGTATTACACCAGCTAACATCTCTTGCAGATGCCGTCTCACATCATCTATGTCAGCAGGTGCCAGAGTCGAGACCTCTCACGAAATGGTCTTTAGTCATGCAGCGGATATTGTGCTCAGCTCCTTGCGCATCCTACATCCCATTCCTTTAAAGAAAACACCTGGTCTCTCTGGGCAAGCTTCTCACTGACCCTCACTTTCCATTCAGCTGGCAGCGGAGTCGCGAAATCAAACAAGTCAGGCGTTACTCTGTCATTCTTCCTTGAACTCTTGCTGCTGGGTAGCACTGCAGTGTCTGCACAATGCACATTAGCCAGGATGCAACCCTATTTACTCGAATGTCTCTTTCAGACACATTATGAACTTGGACCATTACCCTTCTGGCATAAGCATGGGCTCTAGCGGGCAAAATACTAGACTTGACCAGCAGTCCCTCTGGCAATTTTCCATGCCTGGTGCATCCAACATTAATATTTTATTCTTAACATCCTTTCTTATCGGACCTCTCCCTGTAAGGTACACTGGGCATTTGGCGCCAGGATCAGAGACTCAGGATCCTTCTTCCATACAATTCGACCGGTTCCTCTGGTTCTATTTTTCAGCATCTCTCTGTGCCTCATAGGCCTTCTTAATTAAAGCCGAACTCTTAAAGCTCTACTAGTCTTTGACCCCTGTTTTCATAACACAACTGTGCCAGCCTTCCGAACATATGAGCATTTGTTCCAATCAACAAAGGGACACCATCTTACAGTCCAGTGGGGGACACACTAAGGCTAGGGTCTCTACTTGTTCGGCCACTCCAGCCTGGTGGGAAAAGACAGCCAAATCGGATATACCGGAATAGGGTAGGCCTTCTCCTTAACCCCCATACATGCAGTCCTTCTAATGGTTGTAAGGTACGTCTGACAAATGCTTCTGATACCAATCTTGGAACATAATTGTCACTTGGGAGCCACTGTCTAATACAGCTCTTGTAGACACTCCATTCACCTTTACAGTGGTCTCCATGGAGGGACCCACTATTCTGGACCAGTCTGGAGAGGCGATAGTGGGGCCTGGGCAACTGACCTTGCCACAAAAGGACGTGAGTTAGCATTTTGGTGCCCTCACTGGGATCATTTTGTGCACCTCTTAACCACTGATTTGTTCTCGAGCTCTCCTTGTAGCCTATATGCAACTTTGTCAGTGTCTTTTGGGGACTGGCATTCCCTTTCATGTGCCCATCTTTCCCACAATTATAGTAAAACATACTTTCTGGAGTTTGAGCTGGCCAAGGCGCCACACTGGGAGCCAGGCGGGGTATTACTAACTGGAAACCTGGGTGCCATCTCTGTTCTGGCGTGATAAGCATTTGGAGACATCTCGTCAGTTTCTCTACTTCCATGGTCAAGGAATTGAGTTTGGAGCTGTTATCAGCAGGAGATACATGGGTGGGTACCCCCACCCCATAGCAGATGCAGTCGGATATGAGGTCAGGGCCCGTACTTGCAGGCGTGGCCTTCATAAAGGACTTGTTTTGAATTCCGGATCTCTCTCAACAGTTAGCCCCATTGTGGCATATCTTTTCCTTGTCAGAGCACTCATTGACTGCCAACCTCTGCCCTGAACTTCACTTGATGGGTCACCCTCAGTCACTCGGTCAGCCGCAGCTATTGGTGCAGGTCCCTCCCAGGTCGTCTTTTCTCAACTCCTCGAATTTCTCTCATTAACTCATCATAGGAGGGTGGGATTCCAGTCGATCTGCCAGGCGTAACTGAAGCAACAGCAGTTCTGAGAAGGGGCAGACTTAAGGATCCTGTCCAGCCTGGTTCGGTCCAGTTCAATCGCTGGCAAACTACCTTTTCTGAGGCATTCTTGCAACAATTTTTCCAGCGAGATACATACACAGACAACAACTCCTTGGTACTGTTGTGCATCTCTTACTCTCCACCATAGGTCCTCATCAGAATCTGGGCTCCCATACACATTCTCCAGGGCCTCAAGATAGCCTGTGCAGTCACTTCAGGGTTACTGGCCCGTTTAGCACGAATGGTAGCCAGGGCAGGACCTCGGAGGCTCTCACTAACCCTCTTTCGCTTTTCGGCTTCCGAGCATTGCCATTCTAGGACTTGGGGGGCAACATAGTCTATCCAGGTCTCCCAGTCATCCTCCCCTTGGGGGGTGGGGAGGGTGCCAGAGAAGATCCTCAACCTTCGGTAAGAGTCGTGACTAATGGCAGGTGCAGAAATTGGAGTCTGCATTGGTTCAGCCACCATTACGGGCACTGGAGCGGGAGAAGGTGTTTTGGGAGGAACACCCCCAGGTGGCAAGAATAGTTTCTTCAAGTCCTCCACAGTTTTCCCTTCCCCCAGCAACCATTTAGCAAATTTCTCCTCAAAAGTTTCAGATAGTGGTGGTGGCTCATTCCCCCCCGGGTCTTTACTGTCCTTAGTTATCACTCTCCAAGCAGTGAGGGCTCCCTCTGGGGTAATGGTCTGTGGCACTTTGGAGCTATCTATGGGATCCTTAAACTCTACTAGGGCCAGGAAAGTGTGGGTGAGCAGATTAGCATGCCGACCCACCACCACAGGGTTTTGTAAACCTTCCACCTTGGAAAGTACTCCCTGCACAGTGTCCGTATTGATACCAGGGGATGTCAGGATAAGCATAGCATTTTGGAGGTCGATCTCCTCCCAGTACACCACTCCACCAGCGGTGCACAGCCACTTCTGTCAGGTACCCATTTTTCTTAACAGTGGTTCGTAAATATGGCCACTAGGGACACACAATCCCAGCGGTGAGCCTCCAAGATGTAACCCCTAGATGGCGCTATCCAGGGGCTACTACCCCTGCCTGATTTGCCACTAACAGGTTGAGGGCCTGGATCCAATGGCGGGTGCCTCCACCCAGAGGTCAGGGTTGCAATAGTTAAACTAACTTAGTGCAGCCTCTGGGACACTGCAACCCCCTTTCTTCCACTGGTGGCCCACACAATATATCAGAATTACCTTCACAGTATACACTTACCCCAGGTCTGGTTCCGGCACTGGGACCTCCTGTGAAATGAGATACAGTGCAACAATCACAGTACAGTACTTTAACATAGACAAATACCTCAGGCAGTATAACTTTGCTGAAACAAGCAGCTCTGATTTATTTAGGGGATATAACAAGGACAGGGAAATCAGGTTAATTAGCTTATCACTCTAATAATCTACCTATGGCTCTGTGCACAGGCCTATCCCTATCAGTTACTGTCCTGGGTACCCAAGCCCTAGTGGCTAGTCCAAACCGTGGCAGCTGGTAGGGGCCCTTTCACAGAGAAAGGAGGAATTAAACAGTCAGCAGTACAGTAATTCCATTTGGATTTAATGTGGCAATTCAACAGGACAACCCTGAATTAGTACTCACGACCTCCAAATAAGATAGGGTCCTTCAATGTCAGCAGGGCTCACTTGAGGTACACAAACCTCTGCACACATCCATATAAAAGAAAGCACTATACCAGGCAGGCTGCATCTGTATCGATCGCAATTACTGCACAATACCGGAGAACACACAGCAGATTCAGTTCCTGACAGACCGAGTGCAATTTCAGCCATTCCTCCAGTCTTCTACAGGGTGAGCCTGGTTTCTACTCTTCAGAGATCCTTTGATTCTTTTCACAGGACAGATTCAGTCCTAACAAGCTGTTACACAAGCTGCAGACGGAACTCTGGGCCTTACACGTTTTTGACTAAAACTGCACACTGAAAAGCACAGGGCTCCTTCCTTCTTCACTGCCAAAGCTCAACTCAAACTCCAACCGACAAAAACGGGCACTTCCTTTGAGTTCCTCCCAGTTCTTGACTGGATTGGCTGTCACTCACAATAGACTGCTGCTGTTGGTCCAAAAGGCACTGAAGTCTAAACTACATCTCCCAGAGTCACTGCCCATACAATCCTCTTGTGGCTGGCTCAGATTATGAGTCCAAGTTCTGATTCGTCCAAGGCACCATTTTAGAGCTAGCTTACCCACACTGATTGGTCCAGTTCAGCAGTTCAAAACTAGAATGGGAACTAGCAGACACAGTTCTGACTGCAAAGAAAGCAGGTTAGACAAACTGTAATTTCATTATTACTCTAAATAATTTCTGGCAAACAGTTACATCTTTCAGATAGGTTCCCTTTGCACTCCTAGTGACTGCAAAATGAAGTAAATTGGCAGCAGTTCGAGTGGTACTCAAACAGAGAAGCACACAGTCCCCCCATACAAACTAATTATGTCTGCAAGCAGACAGCTCTTAAAGAGACAGTGCCAGAGGTTCTAAAAACACTCACTGATAAATGGCTTAAACGCCAAACACCATTCAGGCTTGGAGCATTCAAGCAAGCTCCTGGAAGTCTTTTGGGAACCCCCATTTGCAGGGGGGTTACACATATCAGTGCCAAACAGCGGCAATGAAAAGGTTGTTCTCACAGTGATAAACGCATGATTGACATCCATGTTGCAGACGTGCTGTGTTACACTGATGTTTTGCCCTATTGGCTACAGGCTTCATCATCGATCCTGATGTAGTACATCCACAGCATGCCTGTTGATTGTGTGTTTATCGCTGTGAATACAAACATTTAATTGCCACTGTTTGGCACTGATATTTAAATAAAAGCCTTGCACAGCTAAAAGCTACTACATTTTTGGTTCTTTGTCTCCTAGACTCAGATGCATTTTCCTTTTCTTTTTTTTTTATTTCAGTCTCCCTATATTCACTGTAGCACTTCCCAGTGTGCTCACTGCACCAAGGTCTCGGAGACTGTTTCCTTGTCTATGTAATGCACACCCCTGGGGAGTCAGGGATGAGGCCAAGGCCTGAGTGTCCTTCAGCCTCTGGAAAGTGCATTCAGATCCTTTACTACACATCCTGGAATTGTTTATTGCCCTTATAAAATGACTCACTGCTCTCATATATTATATGTAATGTGAAACAATTTTATTATGACTTGTTACATGAAATCTTTTAAATGCATTTTAAATGGCAAATTAAGTACATGAACTAGACCCTACCCCTGACTTGGGAGGTAATAATGCTTTCTTGTCTTGGTAATGAGATTCGACACCTGACTGTACATTGCTAGCTTTTTAAACCATGGTCAGGTGATGTCTCTCAGCCATTAAGTTTTCAGAATTTTTCCTTGCCATTTTATAAATATACAATATGAAGTATGTGGTGAATTGGGCCTTATAATATCTTTTCAAAATTCCCCCCATGGTGTCAGAGGCTACAAAATGATTTATTATGCATAAAGAAATGAGCAAGGGTTAGGTTACTATCCATTAATCTATGCCCCAAGATTTATGGTAATCTTTTTCTCCCCCTCATCACTGGATGCCCCCATCAACAGGACACCCCAGCCTGGTCACCCTGACATCCACTGGAACTTACCTGCCAGCCATTCTTTCTCAAGGCTTGCCCTCCTGGTAGGGCTGACAGGGTTCCCCAACCCCCACTGGAGAAGGATCCAGTTCTTGTCTGGCGAGCGCAGCTGGTCAGGTGCGGGCCTGTGGTTGTCTGGCACTATCCCGCTGCCGGTGATTATTTTTCTCCTGTGGTTCCCTGAGAGGCATGGTGTTCAATGATGCCAGGATGTGCACCGCATGCTCCATTGCACTGCACATCAATGTCTGCCGTACCTTCCTTTGCCCTGTATGCAGTCTTGGGTGCCTGTCCCCCAGTTTCCGCTAAGTGCCAGTCTAGCATCGGGCTCTGCCATCACACCCCCCCCAGAGGAGGAAAGCAGTCAGCAGGCACTCGATCCTCCTGCCTCTGGCCAGCCCTCTGATGTCCCAAGTTTGCTTCTGAACGCGGGTCATTGGTGTCGCAAACGACAGCACCACCACGGCATCAGTGAACTGGTCAGTATGCCCCAAGACTTACGTAAACAAAGGCAACCAAACACTTGGCATGCCCTACCATGTGTATTAAACTGTTTTTATAGTTTTAAAATAACTATTTTTAAAGTATATGGTTATCCATTGTTCTGTTTATAACAAATCGAGGGTGCATCATGTGATGCCCTTAAGCAATCACAGTGCTCCGGTCATTTGCATTTGAGACAGTCTAATTTTCATAAGAGTGCCTCTTGCTTAGCACCACAGAAATAGAAGCTTGCCCAATGAAAAAGCTGGCCTGTTTCTGTAAAAAAAGGTACTTTTTAAAATAAAAAAATTCCATCGATGCATAATATGTTGATACGTCCTCCATCACCACACGTTGCAGAATTGTTCCCCTTGTGTTCATCATGTGTCAGAGCAGCTCAGTTTCACTTTTATTGTTCTTACACATGACAAATGTATGTCAAGTAACCGGGGGGAGGGGGGCTATTAATCCGCAAAAACTCCCTGCTCAAAATCTGTGAATGCATTCTAAACTGTTGTCCGTATTCTAAGGTGTTGTTGTGTACATTACAAACAATTATCCTGCACAGTTTAAAGGTATAACATTGCAAATTCCTTGCCCACTATAATTAGAAGGGAAAAACCAGGAAGCCATGTGTATTTATGTATTTATTTATTTATTTATTTAAACTTTAGTAACTGGGAAAGGCACACTGAGCCAAAGTTCATTTTTATGTTGGTGCGCTTGGACAGCCAACATCTTGCGGCAGTGGGGATTTGGAGGTGAGGACACTGTTGGGCGAATGCAGAGCATGCACCAGTAGGTGCATCCGTCATTCCCCAATCAGCCTACATGCGGGCGCCACACCATTCATAGTAATGTGGCGAGCACATCTAAGGAAAGATCCGCTGCAATCCGAGCAAAGCTCGTAACACGCAACGGACCCTTCCTACGTGCTTGCCAGCTACTACCATGGTGGCTAAACTGCAGATTTCGAGGGTGCCCAGTGCCCTGGTTGGCTTGCCCTGCAAACTATCTGCCGACGGGGGAGCCCACTCCCCATCAGCAGAATGTGTCTCCCCCCGGTTCCGTTGTTTGCCGACGGGTGCCCAATCCCGTTGGCATCCGTCTCCCCTTTCTCTCTGTAAAAGTGCTGACAGAGGCCCACTCCCCGTCGGCATGAGATTCCCCGTCTGTACCAGGGGTGCCCAATCCCGTTGGCTACTACTACAAAAAAAAAACACCTGTAAAAAAAACTGTCGGTGATGTGTTTTGTTTGTACCTGCAAGCAAAACTGTCCTCGTAGTCTCCCTACCCACCTCCCACACCCATCCACTCGCATCCTGCCTCCCCATACTTACCTCTGGAGCTGGGCGCGACAACATTCGGTGGACCGGGAGCACGTCTGCACTCTTCAAAGCTGACCGCAAACTGAGGAAATGCCGGTAAGATGTATAATGGAATAAATAGGGTTTTTTCAACTTTGCTGCATATCTCAGGCATTTTGGGGAATTTTTTCATTAAATTTTCAACATGGGATTTTTGGGACCCCTCCTCATGAATTCTTTCACAGTTATGACGTTAATCAGTCCTGAAAGGTGATTTTGCAGCCACTGCGCAGAATCACCTTTCAGGACTGATTAATGCAAGGACAGTGGCAGTGTTCATGAGGTGGGCTCTCAAAAAGGCTATGTTGCAAATTTGGTGGAAGAAATCCCCAAAATGGCTGTTTTACGAGCGTGCGTTCTCCACTTGCTACGCATGCTTGTAACTTTGAGGATTCGCAATATTTTCATGCCAGATTTTCAACATTGTCATTTTTCTACACCTTCTTGTGAACAGTGCAGCTGCCATTTTCACATCCTGGTCGAAATGTGTTTCCGCACTTCCGGCACACAATACCGCAGTCGCTGTGGGAAATCAGTGTTTGGGGCAGATTATGAAAATGACAGTGACACTGTTCATGAGCAGAGGTCCTAAAATGCCTATGTTGAAAATTTGGTGACGATACTCCATAAAATGACTGTGTTACGAGCGTGCGCTGTGCAGTTTTCACACACGCTCGTAACGTTATGCATTTGTAATATTGTCACTCTGGATTTTCACCATTGGCATTTTTCCACACCTCTTGATGAACAGTACAGCTGTCATTTTATATATCCTTCCTGAAATGTGTTTTCGTACGTCTGGCACAGAATAGCGCAGTCGCTGTGTGAAATCACTTATTGGGACAGTTTGAGGAAATGACAGTGACACTGCACATGAGCAGAGGTGCTAAAATGCCTATGTTGAAAATTTGGTGCCAGAACTCCATAAACTGACTGTGTTACAAGTGTGCGTTGCGCATTTCCCATGCACCCTTGTAACTTCGCACATTTGCAATACTTACATGCCACATTTTCTCCACTGCCATTTTTTTATGCCTCCTTATGAACAGTACAGCTGACATTTTTCACATCCTGCCAAAAATGTGTTTCCACACTGCACTACCAAAGTGGGGAGGGCTGGGGTCCAATCAAGGCACACAGAGGAAAGCGTGGGACCAATGGCAGGCTTCCCCGCTACCCCAGCTCAGTAACACAGCCTTACCCGGCTTGATGGATCCCTGTGCTGGCCTTGCGAAGAGCAGCAGTGCGGCTGGAGGTCAAGCCGCGGCCGCGCCGACGGAGGGCTCGTACAGCCCTGTGGAGAGCTGGATCTAAAGGGAAAGAGATGGAGGGAGTTAGAGATCTTTATGCATGGAGAACAAAGGGGGGTGACATGAAGGCTAAATCAAGGGGCGTGGAGCCGGCCGCCGGAGATGGCAGACACAGCAGGGAGACAGGCGGGGGCAACCAGTGAAACAAGGGCTAGTTAAGGACTTGACCTGACGCCATGGGGGGAAGGGGAGGAAGAAAGGTGTGAGGAGACAGGAATAAAGAAAAAAAAAGAATTTAAGACAGAAGGAGCTTGAGAGGTTATGGGAGGAGGGCGGTTCAAGCCCCCAGGGGTAGAGAAAAGTTACAGTGAGCAGGAAGGATGGCAAAAAAGAGCAGGAAGAACAGAGCTGAAATCACAGTCCCGGAGCATCAAAATACAGTGCAAATTGAATTCGGATTCGGCCCCAAAAGACAAAATGGCAGTAAAAGCAAGCAATTCCAATAACAGTCACTACATGCAGGTTTAAGCTGGCAGAGCATAGACACTTTTCAAATTAATTACAGAAACAGCTACTAAAGCGTAGCTGCATGTTAACAAGCCAGAAGAGAGTCTTAGTACTGTGAAGCAGCAGAAAAATTTTGTCTGCTTACACAGAGAGTCTATGGGTGCAATGGCCTCAAGTCAGGAGAAACAGTACAGCAGGCTGTGCAGCCAATGAGCATACGTGGGGAGGGCTGGGGTCCAATCAAGGCACACAGAGAAAAGCGTGGGACCAATGGCAGGCTTCCCCGCTACCCCGGCTCAGCAACGTAGCCTAACCCGGCTAGATGGATCCCTGTGCTGGCCTTACGAAGAGTGGCAGTGCGGCTGGAGGTCGAGCCCGCAGCCATGCCGACAGAATTTCATCTGACCCTGTGGAGAATGAATCCGGCAGTGGATCCCTGTGCTGGTCTTGCGAAGGCTGACAGTGCGGCTGGAGGTCGAGCCACAGCCGCGCCGACGGAGGGCTCGTACGGCCCTGTGGAGAGCTGGATCGTGAAGCGGGTGAAAAAAAAAAAACTGGCTTGCCGAAGGCAGGAGTGATATTATTGCAGTTCACTCTGCACGAGTGCAAATGTTTGCCATGTTCCACAAGTCGCACATCATGTGTGCGATTTATACAATAGGGCTAGTACCCTTTAGGAACATGTTTTTCTGTGTTCTCTCCCTGTTTACTTTATTTTGGTAATTGGGTAAGTTTTTAAGGGGGACCTGGGAGCACTGGGCAATTAAGTGATTTGTTCAAAGTCACGCAGTACTGAAATGGAAGTTGTAAGAATCAAACACTGGTCTGGGCTGCTGAATATAGAACGTTTGTTCATTGCTTGTTACTCTAAACTCTAGGCTATACTGACAGCACTGTTTGTGTGTGGTCTGGGTGTGTCTAAGTGTTTCTGAATGGGCTGAGACTGTTAGACACTATGAGAAACAGGTGCATATGATTTGCAATGATAGTTGTGTTACCTGCAGCTAGGAGTGAGAAACAGACTGTTTATTCAGTAAGTTGCAGGCTTCACTGAGACAGAGAAACTGTTGCAGTCAGCACTCAGAAAGAGAAACTGGTTTATGAAGGAGGCTGGTTTGAAGATTAGAGCTGCACAGCAGTGTGCTAGGATTGTCAGAATAACTATGAGACACAGGTGATTGTCTTTTACAATGCTAATTGAGTTAGTTGCAGGATTCAGTGAGACAGAGAAACTGTGAAGCTATTAAATGCAGGCTGCAGTGTAGATAGTCTCACTCTGGTGACATCACCATTGTGAGTATATTTGCTGGTGGTGTAGACACTGTGGGTTTATCAGGAAATAAACCCACAGTGTCTATGTCATCACAGTTATTCCACTGCAGTGAGAATACGTGCTTTTATTGTCAAGGTTACATGCTCACCCCTATTGTATAAGTAAGCATTAATCCATGATGAAGGTGGCATCTAATGGGGAGTTAATGCATGGTTGGGACTGCTGTGTACAACAGACCAACCATGCATTAACTCCCCATTAGATGCCACCTTCTTAGTGGATTAATGCGTTTATAACATGGTCTACAGCAGTCTGTATATGTCCTACATATGTTAGTGGTTATACTACACAAAAGACAATGACAGTAATCAAGTTTTGCAGTAATTTTTACTGTTACTTTGACAATTTTAAATGAACTTCTCTTACATACATATATTTTTTTTAATTTTTTGGGGGTAGCTACAATTGTATGTTTCTAAATGATTCTGATATATTTGAGACATTTCTGAGCGGCTGTTACTTGGATATTATTCGTAGGCTGACTGCGACCATGCTGCTTTTTTACTACTCAGTGTGTCTCCCTATCTCATTTGCATATTGACATGCTGCTTTACTTGGTGCTGTTCTTATCCTTTAGCTACTCAAATTCTGTTTCGCCATGCCGGTTCATTTTCCTTCTGACACTTGTCCGGTCTGTCTGCTGTCTTATGTTTCTGTGTTTCGGGCTCCATAATTAAAGTTGACTGTGCCGTATACCGTGAAATTGTTCAAATAAAATCCATTTCCGCATGTTGCCTGTGTCACTCCATCTGCATCTCTAACTTTCAACTTCCCACCTTGTACTCCTAACCCAGTCCCTCTGTCTCATTTCTCCCACTGCTCCTATGGTGTACCTGCTTCCTATTTCTAAACTTGCTCCCTGCGATTGCTTCTCCTCTTGTACTTACCACACACCGATTTTCCTCCCGTGGCTTGTTTATGTAGTACACAAACAACACGGCATTATCGTCTCATAATGCCGTGTTGCTCCTCTACCATGTGACGCCGTTCGTCCTATCGCCTTTCTTGCTTCCACTCCTACTATTTTTGCTATGTTACAAATATATTTATACCACTGGGGTGAGAGCTATTCCAGTGGAATAACCTGTGTTATTTTCTCTGGAGTGAGGAGAAATCCTGATGACATCACCAGAGTGAGGATATCACATTTATCTCATTCTGCTGATGTCACTGGAGTGAGGATATCACATTTATCCTCCCTCTGCTGATGTCACTGGAGTGAGAATATCTGTACTGCAGATAGCATTCTAAAGGAAACTTCTTCAAAAACAGTTTCTCTTTCTCACTAAAGCTGCAACTTACTTAATTAGCTTTGCAAAACACTCATAGCTCTGTCCCTCTGAGTTTCTAACACTGCTAGCCCATTATTGTGCTGATCTGAGTTTCCAAACAATCTGAATTCTAAATGAAACTGTTTTACAAAGCAGTTTCTCTCTCTCACTGCTACCTGCAACAGTTTGCCTTTCTCAGTGAGCCTCTGACTCACTCTATTGGCTTTGCAAAATACTGTCAGCTGTGTCCTACTGAATTTCTAACACTCCTAACCAATGACTGTGCTGATCTCGGCCTGAAAACAACCTGAATTCTAAATGACACTCTTACAAAGCAGTTTCTCTCTCTTACTGCTACCTGCAGCAGTTTTTCTTTTTCAGTGAGCCTCTAAATCACTCAATTACCTTTCCAAAACACACTCAGCTGTGTTTCTCACTCCTAGTCCATTCAGAACCCCACACACACACACACACACACACACACACACACACAATGAGCAGGAAACACACAGAAACAGAAAAAATGTTCCTAAAGCTCTCACCCCTGTGGTATAAACCGCACACATGATGTGCACACTGTGGGATATGGAAAATATTCTGACTCTTGCATCGTGAGCTGTACATCCTCACTGTGCAGGAGTCAGAATATTCCATATCCTCTACCATCATGTATCCTATATATATATATATATATATAATATATATGTAATAGATAACCCACTGTAAGGTATGTGCGGTCGTGCTCTGATATACCCACACCTTGGTGTACGTTCAACCACCCAAGACATGCATATATCAGACCGTGACCGCACATCCTACAGTGGGTTATCTATCTTATAAAATGGCTAAAATGGTTTTGGGGGGGTGAAAGTGAAGGTGTGCGGTCGAGCTCTGATATATACATGGTCATGTGATGTGTTTCAGCCAATCAGAGAGTATTTTCCCTACCCATTTTATAAATATATATATATATATATATATATATATATATATATATATATGTGTGTGTGTATATAGATAGATAGATAGATGGGTGTTAGTTTTGTTTATTCAGTCTCACATTGCAAAACACAAGTAAACAGGACCTTGGTGTCGGTGACATATGCAGGAATTTTTTAGGGAGTGGTGTTTGGATATGATATTTGTGAAGTGTAACACATAAAATCCAGGGGGTCTGGGGGGTTTACATGCTCTGTGGTGAGTTTTGGGGCTTTTCCTGAAGAAAAAACACACTTTTGTTACATGTTCCCTTCCCCAATTTCAGAGGAATTTTTGTTCCCATAGAATCAGAAGTGTGGGAGACTCTGACTGGCATTAGAGTTTGAATTTAGAACTTTATTTATTTATTTATTACAGTATCAGAATTACAACCCTTTGAGTCAACGACTCATTTACAAAGACTCATCGTCATAACAGAGTAGGACAGGGTGGGAGAAAACATACAGTGAGTGGAGAACAGACAATAGTGCAGGTGCAGTAGCAAGGCAGAATATATACAGTTACAATTTGTACAACTGAATACAGGTGGAGAGGTCCATATCAGCGAGAGAAAGGCCCCTTCTTGCAGGAGACAGGCCTATACATGATGGTAGCTGAGAAAGAAGGAGTGATCACTGGGCATATGTAGCCACAGACACTGCCAGCAATTTCCTGAAATTTCTGTGATATTTCCAGAAATATCTGATGCTTTTTGCATTTAAACAGTAGGGACAGCAGAGAGAAACTCTTCAGAAATTTTGCAAAATATCTGGCAATAGCTGGCAACATCTGTGGCTACCACTGTACTTTGAGGACACTAGTGGTAGACGGCCGGCGTGTGGTGCTGAGCTCAAAATTGCAGGTGTAGGCTTATACATGATTGTAGTTCCGCAATCATGAGATATATACACTGGTACAGTATATGAACAGGGTGGGTGGTGTGGGTTAGTGGGTTGGATGTGGATCAGTAGTGGAGCAGTTATTTACAACTGCAGTGACAGGAGCTTAGAAGGTGGCTACGTAGAGATGACTCGAACTGTCCAATTCTGAGCTCAGATGAGGTATCAGGAGGGAGGGTGTTGAACCAGGAGGGTGTCCTGTAGGGAAAGGATCTTTGTGCGAGGGTCGTCCTAACCCTGGGGACTACTGGTAGGGCCTTAGTGGAGCTACGAGTGTGGACAGGAGGGGTGGACGAGCTGATTAGTTTAGACAGACTGGGGGGGGTTAATCCAACACAGATTTTTTTGGGTGAGCAGGCAGGTCTGGTAGAGTAGCCGCTCTTCAAGGGAGAGGATGTTAGACAAGGCATAAAGTGTGCAGGTGTGTGTTTTCCTGGCAGCCCCAGTGAGTAGCCGACAGGCCTTGTTGATTGAGAGCTTGATTTTGCCCAGAGCAGTGTTGTCCTCTGCACTGTATATTAGGAGTCCATAGTCCACTAGGGACAGGACAGATGAGTCAATGGCAAGTCTTAGTGATTCTGGAGGGAGACAGGCTCTATGCCAATATTGCAAGCCTATGCAGGAATTTATGGCAGAGCAGAGGGTCTGGATGTGGTCATGGAAGGCGAGGGAGGAGTCAAGGATGATACCTAGGTATTTGTATGAGGTAACCTGCTCAAGAGGATGGTGGGAGAGGGACTGAATAGACAGTGCAGAGCCCTTGAGTTTGTTCTGATTGTGGGTGAATAGCAGGGTTTTGTTTTTTCAGGTTGATCACAAGCCTGTGGTCGAGGAACCACTGCTCAATCCGGGCAAAAGTGGATTGTAGTGCCAGCTGGAGTTGGGTGGGGTCAGGGTGGGATGTGAAGAGGACCGCATCATCTGCGTAAAGCAGAATGTTTTCTGATGAGGCACTGGGTAGCGTGCTTAAGTATAAGTTAAAGAGTAGTGGCCCCAGGACAGAGCCTTGGGGAACACCGGAGTGGACCTAACGAGGGCTAGATAGAATATTTTAAATTTTTATGCACTGGGTACGGGCAGCGAGGTAATTGGCAACCCATTTTACAGGGCCCGAGGTGAAGTCAAGCTGGGTGAGGGTGTTAATGAGAAGAGGGTGGCAGACCGTGTCAAAGGCCTTTGACAAATTGATGAAGACTGCCCTGGCAGGATGCCCTTTGTCCAGGGCAGAGTGAATGAAGGTGGTGAACTCAATGAGGGCAGTTGTGGTGCTGAAACCTTGGCGAAAGCCATGCTGTTCCCTGCAGGGGAGATTATACATAGTAAGGTATTCTGTTATTTGGTCAGCCACAATCTTTTCTAGGGCTTTGGGGGGAAGGAGGATGGAGATCGGTCTGTAGTTGCCTGGGGTCATTTTGTCACCACCCTTGTGTATGGGGGTGATGATAGTTCTTTTCCATGCTTGGGGGAATTGACCAAGTCGGAGGGAGAGGTTTAGAAGGTCAGTGAAGGGGGTGAGAACAACGTCTAGGGTAGAGTAGAGAAGACAGGGATCAAGCGAGTTCCTACTGTGTCTAGCACCCTTTGGGGCTTTGAGCAGATAGGGTTGTCAGCAGATGGGAGAGGCTCGGAGTAGAAGGGTGGGTGTTGGAGAGTGGTGGTAGGGGATCAGGGGCGGGATCAAAGAAGTTGGTAGGTAGGGTAGAGGAGAGATCTGAGAAGGTATCATTCAGCCCATTTGCAATACTTTGTGGGTCAATGGTGATTGTGCCATCAATATTGAGTTGGGGGGGGACTGGGTTTTGCCGTTAAGTTCCTTTATGTTGTCCCAGAACTTGCGTGAGGAGCCCCAGGTGGATGCAAGGGTATTCCTGTAGTATGCCACCTTTGCACTACGGATAGCCCAGGTGCATTTGTTGCACTCTGTTCTATAGGCTTACCTGTGGGCCTGGCTTCCTGGACTCCAGTGCTTTGTACCAAAGATCGTCTCTGAGATGCATTTGCTTTATGAGAGCAGGGGTGATCCAGGGAGAGTTGTGTTTCTTTCACATGGTTTTGGAGATGGGTGCAAATGCATCACAGCCCCTGTTAAAGTAGTAAATAAAGAAGTTGAGGGTAGCGTCAGTATCGGGGGCCAGTTTTACTGGTGACCAGTCACAGCTGGAAAGGTGCCGACGGAGTAAGGCTAGGTCACCCGCGGACAGGCACCTCCTGGAGATGAGGAGGGGCTTAGGCTTCTCAAGGTTACATGACCAGGAGAAAATGACTAGGCAGAGATCTCTGAGGGCATTTGGTAATGCTTTCAAATCGGTGATCTTATGAGGCCTGTTTGAGAGTACTAGGTCCAGTAGAGTGGCACTACCAGTAGTCAGGTGGGGGTGGGTGGGGGAGGAGACAAGTTGGGTGAGATTGAGCGCAGCAAGGGCATCTTTGGCACTGTTCCCAGCATTGATGAGCCAGTTAATATTTAGGTCACCCATATATGTCTGTGGGGCTGGGGGAATTAACAGTTAAATTATTATATTTTGAACCGCCCAGGCATCCCTACTGAATCAGCACTGCAGTCTGAATTTAGAACTTAAGCAAATTATCTGTGGGGGTGGGGTTAACAGTTACATTGTTAAATATTTTGAAACTCTGTCGAACACAACCTTTCAACTGACTATGCTCATTTTATGTGGGGTCAGTGGTCATCACCAGAAGTAGTGTACCACTCTCACAAAAAATATTTATTTACTTTTAAAAATAACAACTGCTAACACTGAATTTCACATTATTCTGTGTTCTAATCCATGTTACACACAGTAGTTAAAAAATGAAATGTCTAATTCCATTCGCTGTAAAAGGTTAATAAAATCTATATAAAACCAAATGTAAGAGTAAAGCTCCGTAAGTGAATTATGATCCTTACCGCACTGCATCTATCTCAGTTTTTTAAATAAATTAGAGCGTGAGAGTATCTCTGTTTTGTGTTTCAAAAAACATGCTCTGTAAATCTTTGTTTTTCAGTAAACTATGACTTCCCCTGCTTTATCGTTATTATTTAAATTAGCTTTGGCACATTTGACATAGTGTGAGCAGAAGTGTATAGAAGAGTTGATACTTTTTAATTCCTGCTGGATCATCATAGAAACATAAAAACATAGAAATGGACGGAAGATAAGGAACGCTAGGCACATCTAGTCTGCCCATTTTCCCTGCCTACCATAAAAGCCGCAGACCCTGCTTGATCTCTGGCTTTACCTCCTTGTTCCTATTGATAGGTTCCCCTATGCCTGTCCCATGCATGTTTGAATTCTCCCACCGTGTTTGCCCCCACCACCTCCACTGGGAGTGTATTCCATGAATCCACCACCCTTTCTGTGAAGAAATGCTTCCTCATGCTACTCCTTCGTCTACCCCCTTCCAATCTCACGTCATGCCCCCTTGTTCCTGGACATCTCCTTTTCTGAAAGATGCTGCCTTCTGGTACCCTATTTATGCCTTTTAGATATTTGTAGGTTTCTATCATATCTCCCCTCTGTTCTCTCCTCTCCTCTCTTCTCTCCTGTCTTCTAGGGTATACGTATTGAGGTCTCCCAGTCTCTCCTCATATGACTTTTGGTGCAGGCCCTGCACCATTTTTGTTGCCCTTCTTTGAACTGCCTCCACCCTGTCTACGTCCTTACAGATATGCGGCCTCCAGAACTGGACACCATATTCCAAATGAGGCTTCACTAATGATCTGTACAGTGGCATCACCACCGCCTTTCTTCTGCTAGTGATACCTCTCTGTATGCACCCCCAGCATCTCACTGGCTGTCCCTACAGCCTTGGCTCATTGATTGGCCATCTTTAGATCATCAGATATGATTACCCAAAATTCCCTTCCTGTTTGGTGACCATTAGTTACCCCCCCCCCCATCATGTAATCATCCCCCGGGTTCTTGTGCCCCAAATGCATGATTGTGCACTTTTTTGCATTAAATCCCACCTGCCACACTCTAGACCATTCTTCTAGTTTACCTAGGTCCCGCCTCATTTTTTCCACCCCTCCTGGAGTGTCCACCCTGTTACAGATCTTAGTGTCATCCACAAAGATGCACACCTTCCCCTCCCGCCCCATCGCAATGTCACTTATGAAGACATTAAATAGGACTGATCCCTGTGGCACCCAGCTGGTCGCCCTCCTTTCCTCAGATTGAGCACCATTTACCACCACCCTCTGTCTTCATTACTGGCAAGCAACTGGGGTTGGCAGAAAGGCATAAAAAACACACACAAGCAGGATATTTGCTCAGAATCCAGTCCACTGCAAAAACAGAGAGAATTGAGAAAACAGCACCACTAATAATAATTATGTGTTGGGGATTTGGCTTTTTTTTTTTTAAATAAGTTCTGAAAGATCCCATCTTTAATTAGAATTAAAATAATCTCTTATTAAAAAAAAATCGATTTGGGTGATGTGTTTTTTCTTCTTGCACCAATGCACCTTCTAGTCAGCATTATTTTAATAGATAAAATAAATTAAAAACAGATTGGTCCTACATCTCCCGGGCCACCACTATTGACTCCGCCTTAGAGTACTTCAAGTCCAGGTTCATCACAGTCTGGAACTTTCATGCCCCTCTCAGACAAGCTCGGGTGAGGGGTGCCCGCTTGCCATGGATTTCTATGGACATCATTGCCCTTCTCAGGGCCAGGGATTGGGCTTGGAAGGTTTTCAAGGTATCTGGCTCACATGTGCACCAACAAAATTATCGGGCCCTACAAAATGCCTGTACAAGATAAATTCGTTGGGCAAAAGCTAACTACTTCAGAGACACCTTCCACACCAACATAAGCCAGCCAGCTAAATTCTGGAAGGTAGTTAAATCACTATTCTTTCCTCTCTCGCAACCCCTACCCCTACTCTAAATATAGGTGGCTCCACGATCACAAACCCTCTCAAAGTGGCCTCTCAATTCAGTTCCTTCTTTACAGAATGCACCTCATCACTTTTGGCCACTCTCACTCCCAACCCACAAACCCCTTCTCCCTCCTCCCCCACCCCAACCAAGCTCCTTAAATTGTCCCTTCTTTCACCTTCCATCTGACTACCCTGTCCAAAGTTTACAAAGCCCTGTTCATCCTTAATCCCTCCAAGGGCAAATGCCCCACTGGCCTGGACTCCAAATTGCTATACTTGTCGGCTCCAGCCATTGCCATCCTACTGGCTTCATTCTATAACCTCTTGTTCTCTCTAGCTGGTATCTCAACTGAGCGGAAGCACGCCACAGTCATCCCTCTTCCTAAAGGCGGTGACCCCTCTGCTCCTGGGAATTACCACCCGATTTCCCTCCTACCTATCCTGGCTAAAATCCAGGAACACCTAGTCCTCTCACAACTCTCCTACTATCATGATTCCTCTTCTTTTTTCACACCTTACCAGTCTGGTTTTAGGAAGTCCCACTACACCACAACCTCCCTCCTAAGGCTCAATGATTCCATACTCACTGGTATGGAAAGAGGCCATATCACCTCTGCCATTTTTGTCGACCCAGCTAAAGCCTTTGACATTGTCTCCCACTCCCTTCTTCTATCCAAGTTCTCTCTCGTAGGGCTCTCAATCGTGGCCACCAGCTGGTTTCATTCCTACCTGACAGGCAGATCCCAGTCCATCAGAATTGGTAACGACACCTGTGCTTCCCTCCTTGTTACCTCTGGTGTACCCCAAGGCTCAGTCCTTGGCCTGCTTTTGTTCTCCATCTTCCTCAATGACCTGCCATTTGTCTGCCCCCACACATCCATTTACATGTATGCGGATGATACAGTACTGTACACATCCGGACCCATGTCCTCTGATGTGGCAACCAGACTCCAGCTGGACTTCAATGAAGCTCAGCACTGGTTTCACTCAAATCAGCTCTTCCTTAATGCCAAGAAAGCTGTCTCCATGACCTTCGGCACTAGGCAGAGACTTTCAAGGCTCCCCTCCAATCCCTCCTTTCACATCAGGATGGGACTTCTCTTGAGACTTGCACCTCCTGCAGATATCTCGGTGTCTGGCTTGACCAGCACCTAGACTTCTCTGCACACATTGATGCCATCCACAAAAAGCTTCACCCCAAGTTGGGAGCTTTGTATCGTAACTGTGACTGCATCCAACTGCTGGCTCACCATGCAATTGTGAAGAAGATGATTCTCCTTATTTTCGACTACGGTGACATAGTATACAGTGCTGCTCCAAAGTCCACCCTACCCAGACTGGACTCCCTCTTCCACTCCTTCTGCCCTTTTGCCCTTGACTGTCCTACCACTCATCACTGTGACCTCCCCTTGCTTCAGGACCGGCAACACTCCCACTGTGCCAGCGTCATGGGCAAATATTGGGCACAGTCCCTCCCTCCATATCTCATCTCTGTCCTCTCAGCCTCTACCTTCCCAGGTTACGTTCTAAGTGAAAATTACTCACGTCTCCTGTCCGTTCCACTCAGGTATATCTCGGCAGGCCAGTCAGCGTTCACATATTGCATGCCTAATCTATGGAACTTACTCCCCCGGATATTCAGTACACATCCCCCAGTCAGCATCTTAACTCCCTTTTCAAAGCACCTTTCTGCTCCATCTGCACATGTACTCAATGTTAACACTAGCCTCTGTAAGCAGGCAATCTATGAATAACGTTGTACATATACAGTGTAACTGTTACCATGCTTTATTGTCATAAACCTCGAACTGTTACTACTTTTTATTGTCATATGCCTCGTACAATTGCCTGCTTTACCACACCTCACCTTGTAAGATGTGTTGTAAAGTCTTCTGGACACTGTGTAATATGTATGCACTCCTCCCCCACCCACCCCCAGGATGCATCTGGAATCAAGCAGTAGTCTGCTCAGCATGCCTTCCTGGTAAAACCTTTAAATAAATAAATAAATAGAAAGAGAAGAAACTCAGAAAATATGTTTAATTTCCCACAGAAACAACTTTTAGTTTTGGCAGTGGATCTGGTCTTGGGAGTTGGCAGGATGGGAGACTGGGACCAGGAGGACTGAGTCAGAGGGCCGGGGGAAGAAGGAATGTGCTAGACAGGCAGCCCAACATCCAACCATCCATTGTGCAAAGAAAGACAAATACACTTGCACAGGTATTGAACACTACACTGGATGAACTAGGAGGATAAACTGCGGGCAACCACCAGAAAACAGCACACAGTACCCGGGAAAAAAATGGAGAAAGCAGCGGGCGGGGGCAGCAGGCCTTCTCATGGCCTCGGGAATTGGCACGATGGAGAACCGGGCCCAGGATGGAGTCAAGGGACAGGGGAGAATGCACCAATGCAGCCCAAGCCGAGGTCCAACATCCAAAAAACAACTAACGGACAGCAATTAATTCTAACCTTCTTGGCTTCTATAATAATGTAATGTACGGTCAATGAGTTTTGTTTTTTTTCACAGTTTTTTTATTTCAAACAACCACCATAGATCAGTGGATGACTAGTCACTAGACTCCTGCCAGAAACACTAGCTACACCTCTGCCTCTGGGCTCTCCACATTCAGAGAACACTGCGGTGCATGCACACTGCTCTTTTACCTTATTACTTGCCGCCCACCGCCTGTGTTGTGTAGCACATAACTCTCTCTTGCTGTGGCTACAGTGTACCACGTGACCCCTCCGCTGCTAGTCCGCAGTCGCGCCCACTGCTGGCAGCAAATGGTAATACTTGTAAGTTGTAAAAAAAAAAAAAGTAAATTTTAAAGCAACTGTGCTCACATAATACGGTGAGCTTTGGACTGAGACTTCACCTTGGAGGCTTGTGCCTGGAGGCACCTACCCCACCACCCGCCCTTCCTACAGTACTGGTATTTCATCCAGTGACATGGAGAAGGGAGGAGACTGTGGAGTGCTGCTTTCTGAAGCCAGGTTGATAAGGAATGAGATAGTCATTGGCAGTAAGGTGTTCCACGAGCCCTGAGTAGATTAGGGAGTCCTGGAGCTTGGCGAGAGCTGGTAGGAGGGATTTTGGTCTGTAGTTACCGAGTGAGGTGGGATCCCCCCAACTTATGTAGGGGGAGCATCTTTGCCAGTTTCCAAGCAGAGGGGACAGAGCTGGTAGTTAGGGAGAGATTTAGGAGGTGGGCGAGGGATGCTGCTATGTCAGAGGCAGAAATATGCAGAATCTTGGGATGGAGGCCATCAGGACTATTTTTGGAGGGGCTGAGAGACATTAGCACCTTGTAAACCTCTTGGGGGGAAGTAAAACCAGTTCCAGCTGGGGTAGGGTAGAACTGGGGGGAATGGGATGATCAGGTAAGGTGCAGGTGGTAGAGAATTTATCAAAAGTCTCAGTGATAGAGGCAGAGTCTGAGACTGTCACCCCCATTGACTTTTAGGGTTTGGGGGGTTTGAGTAGAGGGAGTCAAGGAGGTTTTGGAAAACTTTCCAGAAATTGGTTGGTGAGCTGGATCTAGAGTGGTGCTGAGTCTTAAAATAGTTGGATTTAGCTTTTCTGATGGCCTGGATACAGGCATTCCTATGGGACCTCTAGAGCTGAAAATCTGAGGGCAGGTGAGAGGCCTGGAAATTAGCTTAGAGTTTTTCACGGGCTCTACAGAGGGAAAGGAGGTCTGGGGTTATCCACGGGAGATGCCGATGCTTTATTCTTGTTTTTTTTAAGGGGGATGAAAGTTCCAGATTTTGGTTAAGGTATTGGTGAAAAGCTGGAGAGCAGAGTCGACATTTAGGGCTGAGTACAGGGGAGACCAGTTTACTTGAGATGCATCCTGGAGTAGGCAGTTGGTGTCTAAGGTATGGAGAGGGCAGTGCCAAGTGTATTTGGGGGCTGACTGGGTAGTGAGAGGTTTTCTAGTGCAGAATGTGATGCAGTGATCACTAAGGGTATCGGGGGTTATTCGGCAGCAGAGATGAAGTGGGGATGGGATGTGAATACCCAGTCAAGGAGTGAGTGGATGGGGATTTGGGGTTCAGATGTGGCTCCATGATCATCTAGGAGGTTTAAGGATTACATTTTTAGGACAGAAGGTTTTTGGGGGGCCAGTCCAAGTAAAGTCACCTAAGAGGATAAGTTCACCTTTGCTGGAGTGTGAGGAGATTGTAGAAATGCAGTCGACCATGGAGCTATATGGAATTTTGGGGGGGGTCAGTATAGTGCAGCAGTGTAGATAGGGAGAGTGGAGGGCAGGGTGAGGTGGATAATTAGAAATTTGTGGGAGAAGGGATGAGCATATCAGAGTGTGATGGTGCACGAGAGGGAGTTCCTAGTGTAGATGGCCACACCTCCACCATGTTTCCCGCAGTCCTGGTGGAAAAGGCTGTAGTCAGGAATAGAGAGGGCAGCGTCCGTTAGCCTGGCAGAAAGTCAGGACTCTGTGAAGCACAGTACGTCGGGGGAGTGTTGGGTGAACCAGACTGTTAGGTCATCAAGCTTGGGAAGGAGGCTTCTAGTATCAAGGTGGAAAATGTATTATCCCTTAGACTGTGCAGAGGGTGTGGGAGAGGGAGGGGGGCCAGGTTAAGTTCTACATTCCTGGCTAGGAGTAGGAGGAGTAGGTAAAGGGAGGACAGGGGTGCTGATCTTTTGGGGACCGGGAGGCAGATGCAGAAGGAGTGCCTCAAGGTTTAGAGAGGGGATGATGGGAAGCTGGGGTGGGCGCGAGGCGTTAGAAAAGAGGAGGAGTGGGCATTTGGGAGGTACAGTGAGAGGGTGGGGAGAGGGAGACACAGGGCATGCTGGAGATGAGCGTACAGGACAGGCTGAGGGAGGGGGGAAGGTAAGAGGAAGGGGCACGTGAGAAGAGTGGCAAGGAAGGAAAGGAAGGGGGAGATCAGGAGGGGTGCTCAGAGTGTGGGTGTGTAGAAGTGGGGGGGAATGGATGAGTGGAGAGGAGGAAGGACAGGATTTCAGGAGGAGAAGGGAGAGAGAAAATAGAGAGAATATGATCATGATTAGGGAGAGCAGAATAAGGGTAAGAGATGGGGAAGGACTTTAATTTGGATAAAGAGGGAGTGAGGACATCAGAAACAAAATTAATCTAAGACAACTGGAGAATGCACTAGTTTCTGGAGTAAGCAGGGTTACGGTAAGTCAATTGGAAGAATACAGTAAGAGCAGAGTGGTTTTCTGGAGCAAGAGCTTGAGACTCCTAAGACTGGCAGGCTGGATAGTAGCAGAGGGTAAAGCAGTCAGAGGCAGCAGGGGTCGCAAGGGTAAATTTGTGGTTTAGAGGTTGGGGAATGCCCTGAGAGAACACCTAGTAGAGGCAAGTTCAGGGCAAGTACCTGGAAAGCAGGACTTAGGAGAATTACGCTCTGTGAGAGAGAGGAGAGTTGCACCTGACAGGTGAGATCACTTGTCCGAGAAGTGTTATGAATTAGGAGTTGCATTGTATGGAATTATTTAAAGGGGGGCCCCCCAGGGTGGGAGGGAGGACACAGGTGGGATTATTCAGCTTCCCGCAGCGCCGCTCCACAGGTATCGTCGGAAAAAAAACTGTTCACTCTACCTGCTCTGTTGTGGAATGGCTACAGGTGTCAGGCTTGAACAGCGGGGGAGGAGGGTGCAGGCCAGGAAAGAGCCTACACAGCATGTCAGCACTTGGAGGAGTTCTGCAAGGGACAGGAACAGGAAAGGCTACTATGAAAGGGAGAGAGAGATTGGAGTGAGAAACTGCATTTTGTGATGTGCTGAAACGGTCAGGTTACACTAAGCTAAAAATGTCATAACATTTTCTATTTTCCAAATCTCTTCAGTTTGTGTGGCCCCCTTCCCAAAGAAATCCTTGATGTGCCCCTGGCACATCCACAGGTAGTTACTGTGAATCAGTGAAGGAATGGGTCGGTGCTATGAAGAGGGAAGCTGGCCCAGTACAACCAAGTAATTCAAAAACACAGAACTCATTCAGGACCCCCTTAGGAAAGCTTCACAGATGAAGTGCTGGTGTAAGGGCATTTGGCTCTGGCACTAAATAAACTGCGTTCAGCTAAAGAAATTTCTGTTTTTTAATTTATTCTGCTGAACGAGTGCTGTACTTTTGAACTACTCTATCATATCTCCCCTCTCCCTTCTGATCTCCAGCAAGTACATGCTCAGTGGCTTGAGGCACGCCTCATAGGACATGACTAACTGGCCTTTTAGATTCCTTTTCCTTCCCTGACAACACCTTATGGGTAGCAAATATTAGTTTAAACAGTTTTTGTATTTTACACAAAAAGGTTCTGAAAGTTCTGATAAAGCTCAGATAAGCATCAGAATGTTTCAGTTATCAGAACCTTACAAGACCTAAGAACCTCAGTCTGCCTCAGCACTTTCAACTCCTGAGCACTTGCCTCCCACCCCCCTTTTGTCCTAGCACTTGCCTTCCACCCCTACCCCTTGGCTCTTTTCTTTCCCTCTGCCCTTCCTATCCCAGCTCCCATTGCCCCTCCCTACCTCATCCTAACAGCCTGCCTCTGCCTCTCTCTCTCTTCCGCAGGATGCTAGCATACCATCTGCCACAAACGCACTCTGCAGGTCAGGCTCCCTGCTCCCACAGTGCCAACCTCGAAGTGCAATAGTGTGAACAGGTAACAGATTGGGTAACCCTCCTGTCTGTTTTGGGTCCAAATTACCTATTAGCCTCGAGCTTTGGGGGGTCGCAATGTGAACCTAATGCTGGCATATCCGGTTAACAGGCTCAAATATATATTCTCTTTGGAGAAATGCAATATAATCTTTCGCCCAGGGGCACCAAGCCAGGTTTCCAAAATGTACCCTTACAACTCTATATGAGACCTAGGTATATTCTTACCTTTTAAGCTTAGTAACACAATCAAGCTCTTAACAGCTGTCAGCCTTAAACATAGGTTCAGCAATCACAGGTAAAATAACAGAAAAGAGTACAGGCAGTATTTTAAGGAAAATGTTGTTTACTAAAAAGTTTAAAACAGGTAAAATCAAACAGAACAATTATATCACAAATCTTACAGTCATATAAAAAAATGGGAAGTTACAGAATACAAACTCCTACCACAAATACTTAAAGTCTTTCTTATCTAGATGTTACCCTTTAAGTGCTTTCAAAAGTTCAGAGAAATCTTTCTCTCCTTGAGTCCAGAATAATATGCCCCTTTTTTCCTCTGATGTCTGTTCATTTCAGGATCCATCTCTCCCCTATTGGTGAGCTCACAGCCTAGACCCTCCCAGCTTCAACTGCTTAACATAATTATCTACAAGGATGTATTTTACTAATGTGAACATCAGCAACTAGCCATTTCCCAAATATGACAGTCTTTGATCAAACATCTCTCTTTGAACTGTCTGCTGGTTCCTATTTCCCAGAGAAAGATCTAAAGGTTTACAATTTATAACATGGTCCTGCTATAGAATTGGCCTTTCCTGCAAGAATCATAAAGTTTTATGAGGCCTATATCCTGGCAGATGGCCAGAACGTTCTAATTAAGACAAAACAGGTAACCTTTAATTATAGTTTCTCTTTACTGGTCCATTTAACATATCCAGCAGCTGTCAGCCACACTGACACCTGAGGTCAAAGTTCACTCACTGAAGCAGCTAGCCTGTCTGTATTTAAGCAGACATTCACATTTGTTTATAATACAAATATTATACAATAACAATAAGCAGATGGCAAAGCGTCACACCATGTACTATGCCTTAGCACAATTTGTGTAACTGTTTGTCATTGCAACCCATGTACTGTTGAATTTCTTTATACTCTGTATGTATAATTTACTGTAACTATATTGTGTCTTCTTGTGTTAAAGTATCTGATGTGGAACCTCTCAATGAGCATCCGCTCACAGGTGTCATCTAAGACTTCAATAAATGAAAAAAAATAAAATTAAAAATTAAAGAACCAGTTGTAGTTCTCCCATCACTAATCCAAGCACCTGTTGTTCAGTTTTGTGGGAAAGACTCACTGCCAATCCCTACAGAACTGCCAACCCAGGGACTTGCTGTGCTAGGCTCTCAGCCCTTCTTCTGCTGTCCATACCTCTGGTTTCAGCGTTGTGATCATCTCTTTATTCTCCTTTCCCAGTCTCTTCAGTTTGTTGAGCATGTCGTGCAGCTCCGCCAGCTCGATCTCGATGATCCGCAAGGAGATGACACTGTAGAACCCAACGTCGTATTCTGCTTCGAACTGTCCCACCTGCCGCTGCAATTCTGAGATCCTATCTTCCAGGCTGCTCTGAATGTCTACTGCCTCCTGGAACTGTGGGACAGACAAGTCCAAATGGATTATCCATGGGGGTTATCTAAAAGAGCATTCACTTCAGTATGTAATTAAGCAATAATGACTGAGAAGTCAGTTATTTTCAAGGGATTAATGACTGGTTGAGGGGAGTGGCCTTTTTTTAATTCAGTTTCAGTGTTGTGATGCGAGACGTGCATGCCAGACAGCATCAGTTGGCAGCTGGATTGGTAATTTCTTAGATATTAATGACCGAGCCAGTAGTCAATCAAGAACCTCACTAGGCTCATGAATAATTAATGAGACTTATAATCTCATTTACACAATGTAGGTGAGAGTCAAATCGTACACATAACTGATTTTTTTAGCCAATGACAACATAGAAACATAGAAATTGTCAGCAGATAAGGACCGCTAGGCCCATTCAGTCTGCCCGTAAACTCTATACTTGGTTTCAGCCTCTGATCCTGTTTGTTTATTTATTCTCTTAACGGGTAAGCATACTGGAAAACGAAGTTCCTTTTTCAGGTGCGATCCTATCTGGTCAATGGCTTCCCCTCCCTCTGCCCTACCTCCAAGGTTCCCTTATGCCTGTCCCAGGCCTGCTTAAATCCTTCCACAGTGCTCGCCCCTACCACCTCCTGTGGCAGACTATTCCATGTGTCCACCACCCTCTCTGTGAAGAAAAACTTTCTCACATTCCCTCTTAGCTCACCACCTTCCAATTTCATATCATGCCCCCTCGTTCTTGTACTCCTCCTACATTTGAAGATGTTGCCCCCCCGCACCTTTTTAATGCTCTTAAGGTACTTGAATGTTTCTATCATGTCCCCCCCTCTCACCCTACTCTCCTCCAGTGAGTACACATTAAGGTCCTTTAATCTCTCCTCATATGTTTTGTGGTGTAAGCCCAGTACCATCTTAGTCACCCTTCTCTGGACTGCCTCTACCCTGTCAATGTTCTTACACAGGTGCGGCCTCCAGAACTGCACACAATACTCTAGGTGAGGACTGACTAGTGTTTTATACAAAGGCATCACCACCTCCTGCCTTCTGCTAGTGAAACCTCTGCACCCAACTTGCTGCTGACCCTCCCTGTAGCCTTGGTACTCTGCTTAGACATCTTTAGATCATCCGATATGTAACCCCTAGATGGCGCTATCCCAGGGGCTACTACCCCTGCCTGATTTGCCACTAACAGGTTGAGGGGCCTGGATCCAATGGCGGGTGCCTCCACCCAGAGGTCAGGGTTAGCAATAGTTAAACTAACTTGGTCACAGCCCTCTGGGACACTGCAACCCCTTTCTTCCCACTAGTGGCCCACACAATATATCAGAATTACCTTCAGTATACACTTACCCCAGGTCTGGTTCCGCACTGGGACCTCCTGTGAAATGAGATACAGTGCAACAATCACAGTACAGTACTTTAACATAGACAAATACCTCAGGCAGTATAACTTTGCTGAAACAAGCAGCTCTGATTTATTTAGGGGATATAACAAGGACAGGGAAATCAGGTTAATTAGCTTATCACTCTAATAATCTACCTATGGCTCTGTGCACAGGCCTATCCCTATCAGTTACTGTCCTGGGTACCCAAGCCCTAGTGGCTAGTCAAACCGTGGCAGCTGGTGAGGGCCCTTTCACACAGAAAAAGGAGAATTAAACAGTCAGCAGTACAGTAATTCCATTTGGATTTAATGTGGCAATTCAACAGAGGCGACCCTGAATTAGTACTCACGACCTCCAAATAAGATAGGGTCCTTCAATGTCAGCAGGGCTCACTTGAGGTACACAAACCTCTTCACACATCCATATAAAAAGCACTATACCAGGCAGGCTGCATCTGTATCCGATCGCAATTACTGCACAATACCGGGAGAACACACAGCAGATTCAGTTCCTGACAGACCGAGTGCAATTCAACAATTTCTCCAGTCTTCTACAGGGTGAGCCTGGTTTCTACTCTTCAGAGATCCTTTGATTCTTTTCACAGGACGATTCAGTCCTAACAAGCTGTTACACAAGCTGCAGACCGGAACTCTGGGCCTTACACACGCTTTTTGACTAAAACTGCACACTGAAAAAGCACAGGGCTCCTTCCTTCTTCACTGCCAAAGCTCAACTGAACTCCAACCGACAAAACTGGCATTTCTTTGAGTTCCTCCCAGTTCTTGACTGGATTGGCTGTCACTCACAATAGACTGCTGCTGTTGGTCCAAAAAGGCACTGAAGTCTAAACTACATCTCCCAGAGTCACTGCCCATACAATCCTCTTGTGGCTGGCTCAGATTATGAGTCCAAGTTCTGATTCGTCCAAGGCACCATTTTGAGCTAGCTTATCCCACACTGATTGGTCCAGTTCAGCAGTTCAAAACTAGAATGGGAACTAGCAGACACAGTTCTGACTGCAAGAAAGCAGGTTAGACAAACTGTAATTTCATTATTACTCTAAATAATTTCTGGCAAACAGTTACATCTTTCAGATAGGTTCCTTTGCACTCCTAGTGACTGCAAAAATGAAGTGAATTGGCAGCAGCTCGAGTGGTACTCAGAGAAGCACACAGTCCCCCATACAAACTAATTATGTCTGCAAGCAGACAGCTCTTAAGAGACAGTACCAGAGGCTCTAAAACACTCACTGATAAATGGCTTAAATGCCAAACACCATTCAGGCTTGGAGCATTCAAGCAAGCTCCTGGAAGTCTTTTGGGAACCCCATTTGCAGGGGGTTACACCCTTCCTGGCCTGGGAAAGCTTGACGTCCGCGTCAAGCAAGTACCCCCATAAGTTTCAACTGCAACCATATACATTTGCATTAGCTCGCACATGTAATCATCAGTCAATATATCATTTTACCAAGAACACATTTCTGAAACATTGCAGTACGTCACTCTTTACACAGTATTACATACACATTGTACCATAACTCAAGTTATTACCTCTTGTACATGAAACCTGAAGAGAGGGGCCCTTCCTATCAGTTACCTTGGGGCTGGATGGGGCAAGGGCACCATACTTAGAGGGCAACACAAGTAACTTTGAGTTAGCACTGATGCTCAGTTTGGGCAATGAGCTCGGGACACATACACCTTTATGGACAACATTGAGAGGCAAGTCCACAGGCCTCCCAAGTGAATCATAACTGAGGTGCACCACAGGCTTTACAGCTCGACCAGTCTTTCTAGGGGGAACTGTTATAGTCTCTGCACTCTGAGCCTCATTTTCAGCATTGTCCTCACTTGTCAGGGAGTCTCCATGGGGGTAGAGAGGCTAGAACTTGGGGCACTTTCAGCTCCAGGAGTTACAGTTTCTGAGTCCACAACATTTGGCTGCATGGAGAGCTTTCGGACACTGGCAGTGGACTGTCAGGGCACTCAAAATACTCTTCTTGTTCGGTGTATCACCAGTCTGCCCCAATCTATCATTTTCCTCCCTGAAAGCTCAAACAGTTCAACCATGCACAATGATTCCATTTCATCTGATCTGATGCTTTGCACTTCACTTTCTGGGAGCATTGGCTCCAGGGATGAAGCTGGGGCTTAGACAGTCAGAAGGCCCAGCTTTGTCTCCAGTATTGACTAGGGATTGCCCGAAACAATTGACTCAGTTCGTAAGAAGGATAGTATTCAAAGTCACTCTCACTTTCTTCCGATATGGACTGACAGTCATGCTCAACTGGGACTTGTGGAGGGGAACACTTTAACTTTGCTTCTGTAGGTGCAGACTTTCTTGATCTTTTCTTAGCAGCAGCTCTAGTCACTGGTCCAGAGGGGCATCTTCTAGGGGCTCAGACTCAATTAGGATTTGTCAATGGGCAGTAAATGATTTCTATGCATTGTTTTTACATCTTTTGAATTATTCTCAGGCCTTACTTTGTACACTGGCAGATCATCTAGTTTGCCCACTACAATGTGAGGGAGATGGTGCCATCTGTCAGCAATCTTGTGCTTGCCATGCAGTCCCAGATTTCTTAGCAATACCCGATCTCCCTCCTGGAGTTCCTGTGCTTTCACCTTTTTATCATACCTTTCTTTGTTGGCCAGATTTCTTTTGGCAGCCATGGTTTGAGCCAGTTGGTACGCATGAGTTAGCTGGGCCTTTAACTTTTGCACATACTGTAAATAGTTGTCAGCTTGAACCCCATCAGGAGAGACCCCAAAACACACATCTACTGGTAGTCGAGCTTCTCTTCCAAACATCAGGCGGTAGGGGGAGAATCCAGTGGCATCACTTTTGGTGCAGTTATAAGCATGTACCAGGGTGCTAATTTGTTGGCTCCATCTAGGCTTGTCCTTTGGGTGCAGGGTGCCTAGCATATCTAGCAAAGTGCGGTTGAAACGTTCAGGCTGTGGGTCCCCTGGGGTGGTAAGGAGTGGTTCTGGACTTTCGCACTCCCCACAGAGAAAGCATCTCTTTGATCAGACGACTCTCAAAGTCTCTCCCTTGATCAGAATGGATTCTTTGTGGAGCCCCATAGTGAACAAAAAGTTTTCTACAAGTACTTTGGCCACAGTGGATGCTTTCTGGTCTTTGGTGGGAAAGCTTGGGCATATCTCGTGAAATGGTCAGTGACCACCAGCACATTACTGATATTTCTTTGATCTGACTCCAAACTCAGAAAATCAATACAGACCAGCTCCATGGGTGCACTGGTGGTGATGTTAACAAGGGGGCAGCCCTCTGGGGCAAAGCTTTCCTCTGTAAGCAGCGACTACAAGTTCGAATGTGTTGCTCCACATCAGCCCCATCTTAGGCCAATAGAATCTGGATCTCACCAAGTCAAGTGTTCTGTCTATACCAAGGTGCCCCATGTGGTTGTGCAAGGACCTCAGTACTGAGTCTCGAAAGGCAGTGGGCAGCACTAGTTGTTGTTTGTCTACTTGTCCCCCTCTGTCTACTGTTTTCTCTGTATAACAGTTTATTGATCAGTTTCAACTTAGGACCTTCTTTGTATAACAGTGCAGTTCTCAAATCAGTGGAGCGTAATTTGGACACATCTTTTCCTGCATAGAGGGCTTCTAAAGCTGCTTTGATCATGGGATCGCGGATTGAGCCCGCGAATACTGTCATTGTCCAGCTGAGGCAGTGCACCAATGTCTATTGCAGAAAAGTGGCAATAAGCAGCAGGTATGCAATTCTCAGAGGCTCCCAAGCAATCCACCATGCAGTCCACTGCGTCCGTGGACATTGTTCCTCCCTGTCAAACTTCCGGCAGAGTGCCGAATGTCAGGTTCTGCCAATCGGACCCAATCATTCTGGGGAACAGGCCTCCGGAGAGAGCATCAGCATCTATGTGGTTCAGACCTGCTCGGTATTCGAGCATAGTCATATGTAGATAATGCAGAAAGCCACCTATGGCCAGTGGCATCCAACTTAGCTGAGGTCTGCACATAGGTCAAAGGATTATTGTCAGTTTTACTAGTATTTTAGCCCCATACAAGTACTCATGGAATTGGTCAACAATAGCCCACTTCAAAGCTAGGAACTCTAACTTATGTACAGGATAGTTCTTTCGGATGGGGTCAGCTTCTACTGGCAAAGGCCACTGGTCTCAGGCCATTCTCGTGCTCTTGGTACAACACAGCTCCCAACCCTTGCAAGCTAGCATCAGTGTGCAGGACATAAGGTTTTCTTGGATCGGCATAGGCCAGCACTGGAGCATGGGTAAGTTGATATATGATCTCATGAAAAGCAGTCTCACAATCAGGAGTCAGCGGGCCCCAAATACTTCACTCGGATGAAAATACACTCTTTCAGTCTTGAGGGCCTTGACTTTTGGTATTTTTGTGGGTTGGGGATACCCTTGAGTAGGTTAAGTAAAGGCGGATCACTCTTGAATAGTCCTTGATGAGCGCCGATAATAACCACAGAATCCCAGGAATCTTTGCAGTTCTTTTAGATTTTTGGCTGTGGCCAGGTGGTCAAGGCCTCAACTTTACTTGGGTCAGTCTCTATTCCTCGGTGGATACTATGTGTCCCACATACTTTACTGATGTTTGAAAGAATTGACACTTATCAATGGACAGTTTAAGGCCAAAGTCCTCCAGTCGGTCCAATACCTTAAATAATCTGCTCTCATGTTCCTCCAGTGAGCTGCCAAACACAATAACATCATCTAGGTATACCAGGCACTCTAGTAAGTTCATGTCCCCACTGCACGCCCATCAATCGTTGAAAAGTGGCTGGGGCACCTGAAATCCCTTGAGGCATCCTCATGAATTCATAGAAGCCAAGGACAGATAAAGGCCGTCTTCTCCACGGTCCTCTGGGGCCATCGGGATCTGGTAGTACCCACTGCGGAGATCCAGCACAGAGAACCACTTGCTCCCGTTTAGGCAGTCCAAAGCATCCTGAATGGGGCATTGTGTACTGATCAGGATAGTCCGCGGTTTAAGGTGCGATAATCCACACATCCTTACTGTTCCATTCTTTTTCCTCACTACCACAATGGGGAAGCATAAGGGCTTCTGGATTCTTGTATTACACCAGCAGCTAACATCTCTTGCAGATGCCGTCTCACATCATCTATGTCAGCAGGTGCCAGGCGTACGAGACCTCTCACGAAATGGTCTTCGTCATGCAGCGGATATTGTGCTCAGCTCCTGCACGCATCCTACATCCCATTCCTTAAAGAAAACACCTGGTCTCTCTGGGCAAGCTTCTCACTGATCCTCACTTTCCATTCAGCTGGCAGCGGGAGTCGCCGAAATCAAACAAGTCAGGCGTTACTCTGTCATTCTTCCTTGAACTCTTGCTGCTGGGTAGCACTGCAGTGTCTGCACAATGCACATTAGCCAGGATGCAACCTCTGTTTACTGAATGTCTCTTTCAGACACATTATGAACTTGGACCATTACCCTTCTGGCATAAGCATGGGCTCTAGCGGGCAAAATACTAGGCTTGACCAGCAGTCCCTCTGGCAATTTTCCATCGCCTGGTGCATCCAACATTAATATTTTATTCTTAACATCCTTTCTGATACGGACCTCTCCTGTAAGGTACACTGGGCATTTGGCGCCAGGATCAGAGACTCAGGATCCTTCTTCCATACAATTCCGACCGGTTCCTCTGGTTCTGTTTTTCAGCATCTCTCTGTGCCTCATAGGCCTTCTTAATTAAAGCCGAACTCTTAAAGCTCTACTAGTCTTTGACCCCTGTTTTCATAACACAACTGTGCCAGCCTTCCAACATATGAGCATTTGTTCCAATCAACAAAGGGACACCATCATACAGCCCAGTGGGGGACACACTAAGGCTAGGGTCTCTACTTGTTCGCCACCCAGCCACGAGGTGGGGAAAGACAGCCAAATTGGATATACCCGGAATAGGGTAGGCCTCTCACTTAACCCCATACATGCAGTCCTTCTAATGGTTGTAAGGTGCGTCTGACAAATGCTTCTGATACCAATCCTGGAACATAATTGTCACTTGGGAGCCACTGTCTAATACAGCTCTTGTAGACACTCCATTCACCTTTACAGTGGTCTCCATGGAGGGACCCACTATTCTGGACCAGTCTGGAGAGGCGGTAGTGGGGGCCTGGGCAACTGACCTTGCCACAAAGGACGTGAATTAGCATTTTGGTGCCCTCACTGGGATCATGTCGTGCCACCTCTAACCACTGATTTCTTCTCCGAAGCTCTCCTTGTAGCCTATATGCAACTTTGTCAGTGTCTTTTGGGACTGGCATTCCCTTTCATGTGCCCATCTTTCCCACAATTATAGCAAAACATACTTTCTGGAGTTTGAGCTGGCCGAGGCGCCACACTGGGAGCCAGGGCGGGGTATTACTAACTGGAAACCTGGGTGCCATCTCTGTCTGCGGCGTGATAAGCATTTGGAGACATCTCGTCAGTTTCTCCACTTCCATGGTCAAGGAATTGAGTTTGGAGCTGTTATCAGCAGGAGATACAGGGTGGGTACCCCACCCCCATAGCAGATGCAGTCGGATATAGGTCAGGGCCGTACTTGCAGGCGTGGCCTTCATAAAGGGACTGTTTTGAATTCGGATCTCTCTCAACAGTTCGCCCCATTGTGGCATATCTTTTCCTTGTCAGAGCACTCATTGACTGTCAACCTCTGCCCCTGAACTTCACTTGATGGGTCACCCTCAGTCACTCGGTCGTAGCCACAGCTGTTGGTGCAGGTACCTCCCGAGGTCGCCTTTTCTCAACTCCCAATTTCTCTCATTAACTCATCATAGGAGGGTGGGGATTCCAGTCGATTTGCCAGGCGTAACTGAAGCAACAGCAGTTCTGAGAAGGGGCAGACTTAAGGATTCTGTCCAGTCTGGTTCGGTCCAGTTCAATCGCTGGCAAACTACCCTTTCTGAGGCATTCTTGCAACAATTTTTCCAGCCGAGACATACACAGACAACAACTCCCTTGGTACTGTTGTGCATTTCTTACTCTCCACCATAGGTCCTCATCAGAATCTGGGCTCCCATACACATTCTCCAAGGCCTCAAGATAGGCCTGTGCAGTCGCTTCAGGGTTACTGGCCCGCTTAGCATGGATGGTAGCCAGGGCAGGACCCTCGGAGGCTCACTAACCCTCTTTCGTCAGCCCGAGCATTGCCATTCTAGCACTTGGGGCAACATAGTCTATCCAGGTCTCCCAGTCATCCTCCCCTTGGGGGTGGGAGGTGCCAGAGAAGATCCTCAACCGGTAAGAGTCGTGACTAATGGCAGGTGCAGAAATAGGAGTCTGCATTGGTTCAGCCACCATTACGGGCACTGGAGCAGGAGAGGGTGTTGGGGAGGAACACCCCAGGTGGCAAGAATAGTTTCTTCAAGTCCTCCACAGTTTTCCCTCTCCCAGCAACCATTCAGCAAATTTCTCCTCAAAAGTTTCAGATAGTGGTGGGGCTGATTCCCCGGTCTTTACTGTCCTTAGTTATCACTCTCCAAGCAGTGAGGGCTCCCTCTGGGGTAATGGTCTGTGGCACTTTGGAGCTATCTATGGGATCCTTAAACTCTACTAGGGCCAGGAAAGTGTGGGTGAGCAGATTAGCATGCCGACCCACCACCACAGGGTTTGTAAACCTTCCACCTTGGAAAGTACTCCTGCACAGTGTCCGTATTGATACCCAGGGGATGTCCAGGATAAGCATAGCATTTGGGGGTCGATCTCTCCCAGTACACCACTCCACCAGCCGTGCACAGCCACTTCTGTCGGGTACCCATTTTTTCTTAACAGTGGTTCTAGAATATGGCCACTAGAGGACACACAATCCCAGCGGTGAGCCTCAAGATGTAACCCTAGATGGCGCTATCCCAGGGCTACTACCCCTGCCTGATTTGCCACTAACAGGTTGAGGGGCCTGGATCCAATGGCGGGTGCCTCCACCCAGAGGTCAGGGTTTGCAATAGTTAAACTAACTTGGTCACAGCCCTCTGGGACACTGCAACCTTCTTCCCACTAGTGGCCCACACAATATATCAGAATTACCTTCACAGTATACACTTACCCCAGGTCTGGTTCCGCACTGGGACCTCCTGTGAAATGAGATACAGTGCAACAATCACAGTACAGTACTTAACATAGACAAATACCTCAGGCAGTATAACTTTGCTGAAACAAGCAGCTCTGATTTATTTAGGGGATATAACAAGGACAGGGGAAATCAGGTTAATTAGCTTATCACTCTAATAATCTACCTATGGCTCTGTGCACAGGCCTATCCCTATCAGTTACTGTCCCTGGGTACCCAAGCCCTAGTGGCTAGTCAAACCGTGGCAGCTGGTGGGGCCCTTTCACACAGAGAAAGGAGAATTAAACAGTCAGCAGTACAGTAATTCCATTTGGTTTAATGTGGCATTCAACAGGAGCTAATCCTGAATTAGTACTCACGACCTCCAAATAAGATAGGGTCCTTCAATGTCAGCAGGGCTCACTTGAGGTACACAAACCTCTTCACACATCCATATACAAGAAAGCACTATACCAGGCAGGCTGCATCTGTATCCCGATCGCAATTACTGCACAATACCCGGAGAACACACAGCAGATTCAGTTCCTGACAGACCAGTGTAATTCAACAATTTCTCCAGTCTTCTACAGGGTGAGCCTGGTTTCTACTCTTCAGAGATCCTTTGATTCTTTTCACAGGGCCAGATTCAGTCCTAACAAGCTGTTACACAAGCTGCAGACCGGAACTCTGGGCCTATACACGTTTTGACTAAAACTGCACACTGAAAAGCACAGGGCTCCTTCCTTCTTCACTGCCAAAGCTCAACTGAACTCCAACCGACAAAACCGGGCATTTCCTTTGAGTTCCTCCCAGTTCTTGACTGGATTGGCTGTCACTCACAATAGACTGCTGCTGTTGGTCCAAAAAGGCACTGAAGTCTAAACTACATCTCCCAGAGTCACTGCCCATACAATCCTCTTGTGGCTGGCTCAGATTATGAGTCCAAGTTCTGATTGGTCAAGGCACCATTTAGAGCTAGCTTACCCCACACTGATTGGTCCAGTTCAGCAGTTCAAAACTAGAATGGGAACTAGCAGACACAGTTCTGACTGCAAAGAAAGCAGGTTAGACAAACTGTAATTTCATTATTACTCTAAATAATTTCTGGCAAACAGTTACATCTTTCAGATAGGTTCCCTTTGCACTCCTAGTGACTGCAAAAATGAAGTGAATTGGCAGCAGCTCGAGTGGTACTCAGAGAAGCACACAGTCCCCCCATACAAACTAATTATGTCTGCAAGCAGACAGCTCTTAAAGAGACAGTACCAGAGGCTCTAAAAACACTCACTGATAAATGGCTTAAATGCCAAACACCATTCAGGCTTGGAGCATTCAAGCAAGCTCCTAGAAGTCTTTTGGGAACCCCCATTTGCAGGGGGGTTACAGATATAATAACCCTTAGGTCTCTTTCTTCCTTGGTGATTGTCAGCAACTTCCCCTTCTCCTGTAGTTTTCCACAGGGTTCCTGTGTCCCAGGTGCATAATTTTCCACTTCTTTGCATTAAACCTCAGTTGCCACACCTCACACCATTTTTTAAGTTTCCCTAGGTCCCTCCTCATTGTCTTCACCCCATCTGGAGTATCCACCCTGTTGCAGATCTTGGTGTCATCTGCATGCATTGAACAGGACTGGCCCAAGGACTGATCCCTGGGGTACCCTGCTGGTCACCCCCCTCTCCCCGTATTATATTGTATTCCATTAACTACCACCCTCTGCCTCCTGTCCGTTAGCCAGTTCCTAACCCAGTTTACCACCTTGTGCCCCAAGCCCAGACTACCCATCTTGTTTACCAGCCTCTCATGTGGGACAGTGTCAAAAGCCTTGCTGAAATCCAAGTAAACGACATCCACCACCCCCCCCTCAATTTACTTCCTTCATCGCCCAGTCAAAGACATCTATGAGATTTGTCTTACACGACCTACTCACTGTGAACTCATGTTGCTTTGGATCTTGGGCACTGTTGGATTTCAAATGTCCCACTATTCTCTCTTTAAGCAGTGCCTCCATGATCTTCCCCACTACTGATGTGAGGCTGACCAGCCTATAGTTCCCCGCCTCTTCCCTAGTGCCGGATATATGTTGAGGGACCATGCGACCTCCTCCAGTCCTGTGGAACCACTCCTGTGTTGAGTGACTCAGTGAACAAAGCTGCCAGAGGTACTGCTAGCTCTTCTCACAGTTCCCTAAATATTCTCAGGTGTATGCCATCTGGTCCCATTGCCTTGTCCACCTTCAGTTTTGTGAGATCCTCCAGGACTCTATGCACTGTGAATGGGCTTATGTCCACCTCTCCCCCTCTTGGCATCTGTTGCTTAGCTGTGGTTCCTGACCCTCCCCCTCTTCAGTGAATACTGAACAGAAGTATTTATTCAGTATTTCTGCCTTTTCCAGTTCTCCCTCCTTACACCCCCTCATCCCCTTTGAGCCTTACAACCCCCACGTTTTTCCTTCTATCGCTGGTGTACCTATATAATGTCTTGTCCCCGGTTTTTACCATCTGCACTAATCCTTCTTCAGCCCATGCCTTTGTTCTCCTAACAGCCTTCCCTGCTTCCCTTAGACACTCTAGGTACACTTTTCTGTCTTCATCCCTTTGGGTCTCCTTATATTTCCTGAAACCCACCTTTTTTAGCCCCTACCTTGTCTTCCACTTCTTTTGAGAACCATAGTGGCGTCCTCCTTCTCTTCCCTTTGGACACCAACATGATGCATTGGTTTGTCACTTGCACTCTGGCTGCTTTTAGTTGCCCCCACTGCTCTTCAACCCCCCTCCGCGTCCCCCCTCCCCAGGGCTACTCTGATACCTCTCCTCATTTCAGCAAAGTCTGCCCTCCTGAAATCCCAAAGCCTCACCTGTGTGTGACTCGATGTAGTCCCTGTCCCCGTGCTAAACCACACTATGTTGTGGTCACTGGATCCCAGTTGTCCTTCCCACCCGGACAGCTGTGATTCTGTCCCCATTGGTCAATACTAGGTCCAGATGGGTACAAATTATAAATGAAGATAAGTCTTTTATCTCAGTTCTGAATACATCATTAGCATTTATCTCTACCTTGGACAGGTCACACCTTAGAACACATTGAAAAAACAATATTTAGAAATAACTTTGGCTGATATTTGAAATTGATATACAGCAAGTGGGGATAAAACTGCCGAGGTAACAAGTGAATGTCTTTGTAGCTACCATCAATGTATCATGATGTATGTAGGGGATATACAATAGGTTGACTCAAAATATAGTTTGCTTAGTTTTTGTGTCAATACTGTTTACAGCCTCGTTCGGGGGAATTGCATGAATTTGTCTCCATCTGTAAGGGGGCACGACTATAACTCATAAGTGAAGGAACCATGACTGAGTTATGAAAGTTCTGCCCCCTCACAAGTGATGATAAATTATGTATTTTGAGTCAGGCTATTGCATATTTGATTTATACATCAGTGTACTACTTATACCTTTCAACTGCTGGCTTTAGTGCTGCACATGGCTACTGTGAATGCTGCTCTTTGACTGGCTCAGTAGGCATTGTGACGTAGCCTACTTTGCAAGATATCTTGCTATTTTGGGTCAAAATAACACTTTCTATCTTATTTATAAGTACAGGCATATTGTATACATGAGATATGCCATGGGCTGACTAAAAATATCACATTTATTTTTATCTGTAGGGTTTGACCTCTATGACCTCACAAGAGGCAGAGCCACTAGTGAAGTCTGTAGAGGTCAAACACTGCAGATAAAAATAAATGTGATATTTTTAGTCATCCCATGGTATATTTCATTTAATGACAGTGCCTGTCTGGAAAGATTAGTTCTTTCAGTGAAGACTTTACCCTTTGTGTTTGATTTCAATGCTGTTTTTAACTGTATCAAATGCCATTGTGATGTCATCAGTTATTGTGCAAGCTGTTCTCCCGTTGGTTAAGAGCTCCGCTGTGACCCACCTAAAGTAGAAATAAATGCTGATGACCTCCCCAAGATTGAAATGAAGGATTTATTCCACTTCCGGCCTGTCAGATATGAAAATAAATACATTTATTTGCAAAATGTTATTCTCACAGTCATTGTATAAACATGTACAGTATATCACACTAGTAGTGAATATTGTGTAAGCCCCCCAAAATGGGCTTACCAGCAGAGGGCTCTGTGCTCCCTGGTTTCTCCCACAGGGTTCTGGTGGGAGTCACACCTGGCAACCCCTCGTTATGTCGTGCAGCCACTCTCGCTGATGCCTCTGCCCGATCGGGGTCGGTACGGGTGCCGGAACACTGGTCAGTGCCGCCAGGTGTGGAAGTGTGGTCCTGGGTCTGGGATTAAGGCTGCTCATGTCTGAGGCCACATGAAGGCCAGCAGTTATTTTATTTTTTTAAGATGATGGTCCTGCACGCTCTGCGCATGCGCAGGGACTGCCGACACCATTTAAAGGAGCCAGGCTCCCATTTCTCCATGGCCATGCAACCGATCAGCGTAGCAATGTTTTCCTGGCCCCTAAACTGAGAAGTGGGGCCAGGGAAGAGGTGCATAGTAATTGGATGCACTCCGGTCATGAAATAAATACAAATTAGCCCTGTCAGCGGGCTAAAGGCATAACGGGGGGGCCCAACATCACTTGGGGACTGGGGAGCAGGCAAGATGGTGGTCCTCATGTATCCTTGGCGACCTTGGGCTGCTGGGAAATTTCCCAGAGGCAGCTGGGAGGTCACGTGGAGCTCACCAGCCAATAAGAGAATGGCTGAGCCAGGGGTTTTTAAAGGTGAAAGAGGCACAAAATAGAGAGAGAAAAAGGAGACAGGACTGAGAGGAGGGAGCAGAGAGAGCTGAGAGAGGAGCAAAATGGACGCCACCCACGAAACAACAGCTACTAAGGCTGACCACTGGGTTAGGGCTCTCTGGCTACACCTCCCCCCCTCCAAGCAAGGGGAAAGGCAAGAGCAGAAGGAAGGCTGCAGCTGCTGCAGTGAAATTAGGGAAAGAGGTTTCCCTGAGGGCACTGGGGCTGGCTAACTGGACTGGAAGGGACAGTTAAAGTGAGCCTCGGGCCTTGTGGACTGCTCCATGCAGGGGTCCTTGAATTCCATCCAGGGGAGAGCCCTGGAAGCTGAGCGGCCACTAGCCCAGGTCTGGCTGAGGGGAAACTAATCCACCTTGTGTCTTCAGTGTGAATCCACTGCTGCAGTAGAGGCCAGAGAGATAGAGGGACGAACAGGCCTGCCTGGTGAATTCTGTATACAAAGACCCTCAGACAAAGTTGGAAAGGCCAGACAGGTGAAGAACAGTGACTCCTCCACCCTCCGTGCATATCCTTGAATCAGGAAGACAATCATCCTCCTGGGGAAGCCGTGAGTACCCCGAGCTGCAGCTCTGGGGATTCTTTGTTTGCATCAGCTAAGAGGGTGGGGAAGAGCCCCACCCCCAACGACTGACTGATTTCCACAAACTTGTGTTGTTCAGCAAGGGCTCCAATGAGAGACTGCAGGCCTGCAACTGAGAACGGTGAGGTACTCACCATCTGGGATTGTTCTGGGTGCACCTGGGGTGTGGAGAGCTCACACTGTGTTGTTTGCATGATTTTATGGAGACTCGAGGGAGTAGCCCTCACCTCCTCTGTCTAAGGTTGTTTTAAATAAACAAGGAATTATTGTTTGCCATATTACATAAGTGTTTGTGTTTTACTGTTATTGTTATTGTGGGGTTGGGGTATTGATCTAACTGTGCAGAAGGGGTCAGTCACTAAAGGGATTCATCATTGTTCCTGGGGGTGGTAACCTGTCTTGCCCACAGGAGGCCGTACCATTGCCCCACGTGGAGGCCCCAAGTCACCACTGGAAATCCAGCCAAGGGCTCAGGCCCGGCCCCTTGGGGAGGTACGTTGAGGACCCTGAGGGCTCCTGGGCAGCCCAGGTGAGTGAGACCAGAGGGGCTGTTACAAGTCTCTGGCGGGGTCGGGTTAGTCCACTGAGTGGATGGGGGAGAGTTATCCCTCCCCCCTGGTGCTGAATGCCACGTGATGGGCATCACACAGTTTGACCGATCCCCCCAAGGGACTGCTTTCATACTCGATGCCCCACCTCTGGGTAGCCTGCCGCATGGGTTACTGGTCCAGAGAGGAGTTTTGCCCTCTCTGGACAGTTCCAGTACCCGGCGAGTTACCGTGAAGGTCCAGAATGAGTCCAAAAGGCCAGTGACCATCCAAAGGGGTTGTGTGTTGGCCACTATTTTTTGGTGTGACGGAGCCATGTCCATTGTCCCTGGGGAAGCTTCAGGGGAGGAGATAAACCCATCCCTGTTCAACTTCGGAAGCTACCCTATAGCCGACAGTTATAGGCAGAGCTTAAGCCACAAGTTAGTGAAACACCGGCGGGTTTTCTCCTTATACGAGTGGGACATGGGCTGTGTCACTGGGGAAGAGCACTGTATCCAGCTTCAGAGAACGGTAGTGGAGGTTAGCCCCTGGCAATGTGGAAGATGTTCGGAAACACCTGCTAGAGTTACTGAACACCGGGGTCATCATGGAGTCCTGGAGCCCATATGCTTCCCCCATTGTGGTGGCCCAGAAAAAGAGTGGAGCGGTGAGGATGTGCATCGACTACCGCTCGCTAAATAAGAAGACTATCCCGGATGAGCATGGAGAGGGCCATGGGAGACATGAACCTGCTCGAGATCATAGTCTACCTGGATGACCTCATTATCTTTGGGCGGACCTTGGAGGAACACGAGGCCCGGTTAATGAAGATCCTGGATCGGCCGGAGGAGTTTGGCCTAAAGGTCTCCACTGACAAATGTCAGTTCTGTCAGCCTGCGGTTAAGTATGTCGGGCACATCGTCTCAGCTGAAGGTGTGCAGACTTACCCGGCCAAAATGGAGGCCCTCCACTCCTGGCCCCGGCCCCCTCACTTGAGAGCCTTGCAGTCCTTCTTGGGGTCTTGTGGCTACTATCATCAGTTTGTGAAGGATTACTCCTTGTTGGTATGTCCTCTGAACGACCTGATGCAAGGCTACCCTCCAGCGAGTCAAAAGAAGGGGGCACACCCCCCCAAGGGGTACTTGCACATTAGGGAACCTTTTGGGGACCAGTGGACTCCGGAGTGTGATGCTGCTTTCAGAAAGATCATCTGAAGGCTGGGGGAAGCCCCTGTCCTTGCTTTTGCTGACACCCTGAAGCCCTATGTCCTCCACACAGATGCCAGTTTTGAGTGGTTTGGGTGCCGTCCTGTATCAGGAGCATCCTGAGGGGTTCTGCCCTGTGGCTTTTGCTAGCCATGGCCTGGCCTCCTCCGAGAGGAATTACCCAGTTCATAAACTGGAAATCCAGGCACTGAAATGGGCAGTGATGGAGAAGTTCCACAAATATCGGTACGGGGTCCCATTCACCGTTTGCACTGACAACAACCCTCTGATGTACGTCACTACCATGGTGAAGTTGGACATGGTGGGGCACCGATGGCTTTCAGCCCTCTCCACCTACAATTTCAGTCTGGAGTATCGGCATGGATGGGCCAACGTGGATGTGGACGCCTTGTCCCGACGCCCACACGATGACACCCACAGCCCCCCAGTCCAGGTCGGCCCTGCCCTGGTCCAAGAACTCTGTTCACAGGTAAGGCCTGCTCCTGATACCCTTATGCATGCCACCAGGAGCATAGAGGTGCTGGGAGCCCCCCCGAAGCTATCCCGCCTGCCTACCTAAATTTCACAGGCCTTGATCTGTCGTCCCTGCCTCAGCCTAGTAAGGCTGACCTGCAGCGGAAGCAGGCATTGGACCCCAGCATATGAAACCTTCTTCAGGCTATAGTGGAGGGGTAAATCCCCCAGATGAGTGCAGAGCCATCACCCTGATGCCCGCCTCATGCTAAGGGAGTGGGACAAGTTGGTTCTGTGGGATGGACTGCTGCTGCATGTTGTGCAGGACAAGGACCATCCAGGCCAATCTAAGCAGCAGTTGGTATTGCCTGAAGTATACTGGTGGGCTGTCCTCGAGTCCCTACATGACAATATGGGGCACCTGGGCTATGACCACACCCTAGATGCGTGTAGGGCTAGGTTCCATTGGCCCAGGATGAAGGCTGACATGGAAAGCCACTGCAAGTGCTGCCTGCAGTGCATTCAATGGAAGACTTTACCCAGATGGGCCGCTTCTCTGGTCAACATCAGTACCAGTGGGCCCCTGGAGTTGGTCATCACAGATCACTACACCCAGTACGTGCAGGCCTTCCCCACAAAGGACCAGAAGGTTAGCACTGTGGTTAAGGTCTTGCAGCAGAATGTCCAGCATTACGGCCTCCCCAAGAGGATCAACTCTGACCAGGGCCAGGAGTTTGAGAGCCATTTGGTGAGGGAGTTTCTGTCGTCCTATGGCATACAGAAATCCCACACCACCCCTTACCACCCCCAAGGGGACCCACAGCCCAAATGTTTCAACAGGACCTTGCTAGACATGTTGGGCACCCTGGACCCCTGGGACAAAGTGAACTGGAGTCAAAAGGTCGGTCAGTTGGTGCATGCGTACAACTGTACGAAAAATGACGCGACCCAGTGCTCCCCCTTTTACCTCATGTTTGGTCGTGAGGCCTGGCTGCCAGTGGATCTTTGTTTCGGGGTGTCAGCTGATGGGACCTCGCACAAGTCATACCTTGAGTATACCGGCCTGCTGAAGGAACAGTTATGGGCAGTGTACAAGCTCACTGTCAAAGCGGCGGCTCGTAGTTGTCAGGGGAACAAAAGGAAGTATGACGCCAGAGTATGCAGTCAAGATCTGGGAGTGGGGGATAGGGTTCTGCTGCATAATCTGGGACTTCAGAGGAAGGACAAGATCCAGGACCAGTGGGCCCTGGACAGTTACCTGATGTTGGAAAAACTGTCTAGCCTGCCTGTGTATCGTATAAAGCAGGAGCATGGTTGTAGACTTGAGAAAATGGTGCACCAAAATCATTTGCTCCCCATAGGGGAGATCGTGCCCAACCCTGCACCAGGTCCCGACCCGCCGGCAGCAAGATGGCCCATAACACGGGGGCAGGATAAGCAGAGAGGGCCAGTCTTTTCCTCCCCTCTTGGCCACACCACCAGGGGTGTCGACGCTGCCCCCGCGCTGCACCAGGAAGGGCCAGGTGGCCATTCCAGTGATGAGAGCAAGGAGGAGGATTCCGCCTGCCATCAGTGGGGGATGGATTCGGACCTTCCCTCTCACCAGTGTGAGTGGTACTGCCAAAACTCCGCCCCTTCCACGAGTACCAGCCACCCAGATCCCACGTTGCATCTGAACCCAGAGGCCCGTCCCACTGTTCCTGTGTTGGGGCCCAATCTAGGTAGTGTTTTGGGTAGTAAAGAGGGCTGCCTGGCGAGCCCTCCTCCACCAGATGGTGACTTAGCTGCAGCTCCAGCCCCTGCCCCTGTTCCTGATCTAACCCCAGCTAGCGTAGCAGTACAGGGTCTGCCCCAGGGGTGGGACGATAGACTATGAGCCTCAGGGAACCCCCCCACCCATGAATTGGTTCCAGTTCCCGACGACGCCCTACCTAGATTTAGATAAATCAGATGTTACTGTATTTTGGTATAGATGGGATACACAATGGCCAGGCTCAGAATGTGCCATTAATAATCATGAGTGAGGGGGCAGGACCATAACCCATGAGGGTCAGAGGTAGGAGTGAGTTATGAAAATCCTGCTCCCTCACAAGTGATTATAAACTATGTATTTTGAGTCAGACCAGGGTTTTATTTAACTCTAAAAATTGATTAGCGTTTTGCTCATAAAAGTTCTAAAGCTTTGTGAAAATGCATAACACTTGCCTCACTGTGTTTAACAAACATAACACTTCTATAAAACCTATATAAATGATTTCTGTACAGTTAGTATTGTTCCAAAAAAAAAGTGCTAATCAATTACTTAAAACCCTGCAGACCACAGCATATTCGATTTATACAATATCAGCTTACTAGTTACAGCTTTTGTATCAGCTGTTTGTATGAAGATTTAACTGTTTCTCTTTGATTTCAACTGCTGACTTCAGTGCTGTACATTGCTATTGTGTTGTCATCAACACTGTGAAAGCTGCTCTCTGGTTCAGTAAGCATTATCCAGCCGACAAGATAACATGATAGTGTGTGAGTTGGGTGTAGGATATCACATTTCTGTTGTATTAAATAGCAATAATTCCTTTACAGATGAGTGTTATGAGGATTTTTTTCACACACCCGAGGTGTATGATAATCCATAAACCCCAAGAGCAAAGCTCGAGGGGTTTATGGGATTAAAACACACACCTTGTGCAGGCATTATTTTTCATAATTACTGGTGCAAGGGGGTGAGTGGCAAAGATACTGGATCAGTTTTAACAATTCTATCACACACACACACACACACACACACACACACGCACACAAACACAAGCATTTTTTTTTAATTACACTTTCAATCGCAATAAGGAAGTAAGCTGTGGTCCATTCCTGATGAGCTGTTGTCACCCGAAGCCGTGCTCAAAGGGTAGGAACAGCAGGATCAACAAATCAGATTTTGAAGGTTGTATAGGCAGGATCAACCAGATAAATACTGTCAAACATTTAAAATTTACCTGAGATGAGAGTGATAGGCAAAGGATCAGAGTGGTTCCTTGGTAATCGAAACACCTCATTGGCCACACAGAGTAAGAGCCAATGAGGGGGCATCCAATACTGCTACTGAAAGTGTGGGCAAACACCGTAATAAGAGGCAATACAAACAGTGTGTTATATATAGGGAATATTCCATGGGCTGCATGAAGAAGAAGAAAAATCAGCATTTATATAGCGCTTTTCATACACAGTATCCCAAAGCGCTTTACAAGCAATGCTAGACTGGTAGTGAAGTAACTGAATGTGTGGTGGCGGCCATATCGCACATCATCACCCACACACAGCCTGGATAATTGCATGAACCGGTTTATGGGAAGGGGAATGTTGGCCAGGACACCGGGAGTGTTCCCTGTTCTTTTGCGAAGAGTGCCCAGGGTTCTTTTACTTCCACCTGGACACCCACCAGGACAACACCAGGATGGGCAGAAGGGAGCTCGGTTTAATGTCTCATCCGAAGGACGGCACACCCCAGCAGTACAGCACCCCCCAATACTGCACTCGGATGCCAGCGATTTTTAGGTGCAAGTCCAATCCCGGTGTGGGACGAGAACCCACGACCTTCTGATCCAGAGGCGGATGTGCTACCAACTGAGCCACGCTGAAAATAAATTATTTATTTTGAATTGCTGGTTATGACCCTCTACTGACCTCACAAGTGGCAGAGCCATGAATGAGGACTATAGAGGTCATACCCAGCTGATCAAAACAAATAATTTTATTTTCATGCAGCCCGTAGCATGTGCCATTCATTCAGTGCCAGGGGCTGGTGTTAGGTACAAAGAAAGATGCTCCTCCGAACATCATGGAGCCAGAATAGAAATATTAATTTTTCTCTGAGCTGGAGTGGAAATAAATGATTTATTTTTACTCCAGTTTCCTTGCCCACGAAAATAAATGCATTTATTTGTGATTTTTTTTATACCATCTGGCATTGTAAAAATATGGGATTTGAGATGAGCTGATTGTAAAAATATGGGATTTGAGATGAGCTGATGTAAGAGATCAGAAATATCGTCTTGAGTTTTACTTGACCTCGGACCTCACAAGTGACAAAACCATGAGTGACGTCACAAGATGTCAAGTACAATGAAAGAAGATATTTCTGATATCACACATTAGCTCATTTCATATCTGATGTATACAACAGGACATTAAAGTTTTATAAATAAAGCTGTAAACAAGTGATTTTCTTTTTCACTTCTCGTTTTTCTGTTTGTTTCTATGAACGGAATGTCTCTGAAGAATGTGTGAAGTATTGGTTGTTAAGGCAGCATTGTTATGAGGTAATGTGGTATGTCCTGTTGCTATTGGTCAGTTATCAATAAGTCAACTGTGATGTATATAAGTTGGATATATCTTGGTACCTAGCAGGGGATATCATGACATCCTAACAATTAGTTCAAATGTATCACTAGTTGTCATTATAAATTTATACCCACACCTGTTGTGTATACAGTATATATCAAATACATAATGGGTTACAATGGAATAACACATGTATCTCCACTAGTAAGTGATAGGTCCCTTATAACTACCGTAACTCATGGGTTCACCACTCATGACATATAAGTCTTATATTTATTAGTGGTGATAATTGTGTTATTGCACTCCAACCTTATATATATTACATATTTCCTGTCGTTAGTGTTATCCCAATTGATATTTTGAAGGTTAGTTTCATCACTATGGACTACTGAATCTATCAGACAGTAGCTTCCACAGTGCTGATGACGTTACAATAGCCAGGTGCAGCACTGAAGGCAGCAGTTGACATAAAAGAGAAACTGTTAAATCCTAAAACAAACAGCAGCTTTAAAATCTATAACTAGTAAAATCATATTATGTAAATCGAATACGCAATGGTCTGACTCAAAATATGCAGCTTGTCATCACTTGTGTTGGGACCACACTTTCATAACACACTTGTGGCTCTGTCACTCATGAGTTCTGTTCAGGCCCCCTCATTTACGATGATGAATTGCATATTTTGAGTAGGCTATTGCAGGGCCCCTCACATGTCTGTCGTTCTCTTCCCTTTGTTTTTCAATACTGGGTTAATTTGCATGGAAACAGCATCCTTGATCCTGGAGTTCATCTGCTTCTATTGAATAATCCTTTGCTGCAGTCATAATCTTCAGTTTGTGACATCACAGCTTGTTGCCATGGAAATTATTATGATATCAGAAACAGAGAACTGGCACTTCACCAAAGGGCTAAACAGCAGGAGCTGATTAACAGAAGGGGGCACAGATCCTCTTGCTGTGTAGATGAACCCTGTAATGAAAATTAAAAGAATAGAACAACAGAAAACATATAAAATGTAATTTGAAAGCTGTCTAAATACTGTTTTCCTGATTGTTTTTTCTCAAAATGACAAACTCACTTTATCCAATGGGGGTGCAGCTTGCACAGTGCCTGATGAAATCACAGTGACTTATTTTGTACGAAGTCATACCTCTTAACCTCTCAGCATTAAAATGTCTAGCACTGGTCTTCAAAATTTAGAACAAATGGCCAGAATGTGTAGCACTTTCTTATTTTAAATAATAATATATCTAAGAACGGTAGGCCCCATAAGTGTTAAGGAATTTTTCTATCAAGTTGATTCTATGTTATAATATTTCATGTGTCCAGAAATTGCTCTAACATTATGAGGCACATCAGTAAACCTTCATGGAGCAGGCGTAAATCTGAGTGTAAAAATCACAGCGTTATGTGAAATTCATAGCAGCTGAGAGGTATGCAGCAAACTAAAACAGTGAAATCAAACAGAAACAGTTTAATCTTAGTAAATAGAACTAATATTGAAAAATGTTACAATTTAATGTGTATTATATCAATCGGGCACACAGTGACCTGATCCAGAATATGCCAGTTATAATCACTTGCGAGGCAGCAGGACTTTCAGAACTCACTCATGGCTCCACCTCGCGTGAGTTATTGCGTACTCCCTCACTCATTAAGATGAATGTCATATACTGGTGTGTGATTATCTGAGATGGTACACAAACTGCTGGCAAAATAGTAAATCAATGCATTATGCAAGTTTTTTTAAGCATTATAAAAAAAAAGTGTATGCCTTGAAAAAAACATCGACGGAGTTATGGAAAAGCAAGTTTGGTGGTACTGATGGTGACTCTGAGCATGCTTGGCAGTGTTGTCTATTCTGTATGTGCAGCCAGCACAGGTGCGTGTTCTCAGAATCACAATTGACGGTATGTTCAAACAGCTCATTTCATCATTTGCAATGTTAATTTCACCACAAAATTAGCCTTTTCCTGTTTTTTTGCTCCTCTGGGGCCCCCTGCAGCCTCACTCCTTCAGGCTCTTGCATGCTGGCTCTCCCTCTGCCTGTCAGACCTAAACCCCGTAGCTATGCCTGTCTTGACTTCGCCTAGAGCTCTGCCAGTATTCCCCATTGGTGATCCAGCTTATCCCTGCTGGAGGGCCCGCTGAGGGTGCAGCGGGGGGGGTAGGAAGTCCCTATTACACTGGGGAAATCTGTTGGGGACCAAGCGCAGTGCACTGGGTGGTTGGCAGAAGCTGGGAGGCCTACTGAAGGCTATCATCTGGCACTGCAGGGCACCTATGTTTTCTGCTTCTCTAGGGCACCCACCCACCTCCCATAGTGTGTGCAGTCACGGTGGTGTGCTGTGAGTGGGGCCATTTGGCAGCATGTGGTCTTACCGCCGCCAAACACAGGAGTCGCTATCAAAGCAATGCCGACAACCCCTTTCCCCAGGAGGCGTCAGGGATGCTTGTACTCCCAGCTGGCCTCCACTCCTGGTATCTTGGCTCAGGGCACAAACCCGGATTGCAAACATGCCAGAGCGATGGCCCATCACTCAGTGCCAGGGAGTTGGCACATTAAAAATTGCTTTTAAAAAAAAAATAGATTTTCTTTTTAAAAGCCAGAAACTGTTACTATGGTTACTATGGAAGAAAGGGTAGGATTAGATCAAGATTGGTCCTTCGTGCCACCCCCCCCCCGACTATACTATGGTGTGTGCACTTGACCCTCCTCATCCATAAATGTTTCAAGGCATTTTTTGTAACAGTTTAAGTTTTGGGCTGTAACCACTGTTTGTGGCAGCCCATTCCACTTTGCTTTCACCCTCTGTGTGTACAAAATTTCTGTTAGCGTTAGGTCCTTCCAACTAGTTGCCTCTCCTGTCCTCTGATTCAATGTTTTCCTTCCTTTCTTTCCCGACTCATGACTGCACAAAGATAATTACCCTCTCAAATTTTATAAAGTAATATTACGTCTCCTCTAACTTTTCTGTTGGCTACACTATGCAACCCTAGACTTTTACTTCATGTGTTATAATCTACATTTTTAAAGCCTGTAATGCATTTTGTGAAACGCCGTTGTACTCTTTTTAACTTCTGTACCTCCTTTTTGAGGTAAGGCAACCAAAACTGCAAGTAGTAGTCAAGGTTGGGTCTTGCTACAGATCTGTACAGTGGGATGATGTTTCTATGCCTATTTGCAAAATTTTTCTTGCTACAGCCTAGGGTTTTAAAAGCTTAAAAACTGTACTGTTTTTTATAATGTTTAAAATTGTATACAGTAACTTATTAGTAGCTTGCCGGCAGTCTGGGCACAATCTTGGATAATAGTCTTGTGCTTGGGAGAAGAAGTGTACATTCACAGACCGTCACACACATGAAGAAGCATCCGGCAGCACTAGTCTGAATAAATTTAGAATTATGAGTTCAGTCTGAGCAAAACTGTAATTTTTAATCGAAGATGTAAACATGGCATATTAGAACATGTTATGAAAGCTACATTGCAAACAAGTTTTTTTTTAATTGAAAACGTTTTTATTGAATTATATATAAGGCATTATATTCAAACAATACATTTGCATCAATAAAAATCAAATCATATGACTACATTGTGTCTTATTGCGTTTTCGGATTATGATTGCTCATGTCATGTAACCAGTTCTGATTCCCATAACCAGCTTTCCAGAAGCATAGTTAGACTATAGCTGAAAGGTGTAATACAGAAATTAAGCTGAGATTATACTGAGTCGTTCATACTTTTTAACATTGCTGTGAAGAGGGGGACCAGATGCCCATCCAAGTTGAAAGGTAAGGAGAATGGGCATGGGATAGAGGGAGGGAGGGATAGACTGGGGGACAGGGTGAGGAGTAGATAAGGAAAGAGGGAGGAAGTTAGAGATAAGAGGTTAAGGCACAGGTATGTGGTAGGTGAGAGCTGGCCCAGTGGCACTGAGGGTTGAGGCACTGGACACCACGCCTCACGCCATGCCAGCGACCCAGGTTCGGGAATGAACCCAGACCACCAGGGGTCAGCGGGGGGGAGAGACAGAGAGGACTGAGCATCAGGAGGGCTGCTCTCCTCTCTTGGGGGGGATCCAGGGACGGTCTGGCACAGCAGCGGCACCCGCTGGAGACCGGAGGCACTGTAATGCACAGGACTTATATAGTGGGACAGAGCCACGACAGACGACCTGGCGTCATTGCACATTCCGGCTCCGAGGGGTACAGAGGGAAGAGCATAACTAAGGGAGAAAAACACCCCTCCTCTCCCCATAGGCAATGGCTTCCTGCAGTACTGGTTGCCACATGCTCTCTCTCCGGCCCTTCGCCTCTCTTCAGAAAGCTGGGTGATCTAGACTATAGATAAAACACCAGGATTGGTTGGCGGCTCGACCCGAGGGGCTCAGAGTCAGGGGGCCTGCCTGGCATCTGTCAAGAGGCAGTAACACAATTGAGGAAGAGAGGACCACGGTGGGCGGCAGAGCGGACCAGTGAGTCAAGGTAGCCTGAGAGAGTTCGGGAGAGTAGGTGATGAAAAGGAGTTGGAAACAAAAATGTGGCAGGTGAGAGGAGAGAAGGGGTGTACCTCATTCCAAATCTTAATACATCAGCTAAAATGTAAATACCCAGCAATCCAGCACTGCCCCTTCTTAGGGTACAAGATCAGTGTAGTGGTCCAATTGATATAAAATCCACTTATGCCATCTGGTATCAAAAGCAGGTAGACATGTTTTCAATTTAGCCGAGATCCTCTTCCAAATTATGTACCTCATGTCAGTTTCCTCCAGGCCTCCTTCAAAGGGAGGGTTTTCAAAAGCCAAAGTCTGGTTATCACCTTCTTAGCTATTAGTATTAGAAGTGTTATTGACCTGTACAAAGCTTTATTTATCTTGAGTCCTACTGGAGGGACTGCAGTGAGGAAAACAAATTGGTGTGAGCAATTCAGGGGTCTCAAATATGTCTATCATTTCCGTGATTACCTCTTGCCAGTACTTTTGCAGGACCGAGCAGGACCACATTATATGTTCGGTACCCGACGATTCTTGCCCACATTCCCTCCAGCATCTTCCCTGGTCTGACCCACTAAATTTAGCCATTATGTTAGGGGTTCAGAAAAACCTAACCCTGAACTTCCAGGCATATTCACACCAGTATGTGGTGGAGGAGACTTTCAAGGAAGGAAGAGCAGCGGCTTGCCATAGTTCTCGGTCCAGGCCCTGACCGAGGCCCTTGGACCACTTGGTTCTGATATAGTCTAAGTTGACAGGGGAGTATGTTCTTAGAGCCTGGTACAAGGTACTTATTATGTGATCTTGGGTATTGCCCGCCCCCCGATGGGATATATCCAGTTGCACCAAACTGGAAGGGGATTCTGCAGTTTTAGACAGTGCCTCTTCATAAGGGTAAAGTGATAGTTTCAGTGTGAGATATACTGAGTAGTCAGCTGAGGGGAGGTGATACATTGCTTGTAGATGTGTGAATGAGTGTATGCCTGAGGGTTCTATTAGCTGGTGCGTGAATCGAAGATGGAGGGGCTCCCATGTACGGAGAGAGACAGCGAACTGGGCTGGGTAAGAGACGGTGTCATGTGCAAGGGCACAGAGGTAAATCATTTCAGTGGGAGATAATAGGTGATCTAGTATTTGTACCCATTGTCGGAAGAATTTGGCTGCATAATGTGGAAATCTCCGCAGGGGTAGACAGGTTGGTGGGTTTCCCAATATATATGGGGGAAAGTCCGTCAAATCATTGAGAGTAGATTCAATGCCCTTCCAGTAGGCCTGGTATTTACTTGAAAAGTGGCATAGAATTGTTCAGATGTGTGCTGCGTGTGCATATCTTTTAATGTTGGGTAGATGTAGTCCCCCTTGTTCCCTGGAAAGTTGCAGGGAAGTGTATTTTATCCGAGGAGGTCTGCCACACCATATAAATCTAGAAATTAGTTTGCCCCATGCTCAGAAATATATACTGAAGGGAAAGACAGGAAGGGTCTTCAAAAAGAAGAGGATACATGGGAGTACGTTCTGTTTTATGGCTTCGATGCACCTTAGTATTCCTAATGGTAGTTGCGACCAACGTGAGAGATCCGAGGTGAGTTGTTGGGTAAGGGGTTCAAGGTAAACTAACTCCAGGTGGAGACGTTTAGCAGGTATCTTAATCCCTAGGTAATGCATCTCTACTCTATTCCAACAGAATTGGAAGTGTGCTTTTAGCAAGGGGGAAGGTTTAAAGGAGTATGTGAGAGCTTCTGTTTCAGAGGCAAACAGGGTTGTTTTATGAGTAAGAGGCAACCTGGTCCCACACAAAAAAAATTAACAATGAAAGATATACACTGTCACTTTTATTGCCGTTAGAAAAATGGGTTAGGAAAATCCTGAAACATGATTGGCTTGCAAAGCCATATGTTTATCAGCCAATAGAGCCCTCTAAAAAAGTGGCAGCACTGTACCTGTATAAGGACTATTTTGCATATAAACGTTTAAAAAAATGTTTTAAATACTTTTTTAATTATGTTACTGTAAAACCAGTGTTAAGGTCTATTTTAAGTGCAATAAGACCCTGCAGACTGTGGTGTGTTGGGGGGGATGCCCGCACTTCCAGGGGCTGTAAGACCATCCTCCTGTGGCAGGGCCCACATTACACTCTGGCATGCAGTTATCCTCCAAAACCCAACACCCTGTTGGGTCTTGCTATTTGCATAGTTAATTTGAGATATATTGATACAGCTGTGGCTGCTTAATGTAAACAGGTCAGTGAGGTCACAGATCTTTTTCCAGGGCTATTGTTCTGGCATATCAGCACTGGGTTCTGAGTTTCTCAGCCAATCAGATTTCTGGATTTTGTTATATCCATTTCATGATTAAGCAATAATACATTACAGGGTGTGTTTTATCATAGGATATCGGCACACCTCAGGTGTATTGTGAGGCACGAGGTGAAGCCGAGCACCTTATATGCCCGAGAAGTGACGATATCCCATGGTAAAATATGCCCTGGAGTGTATTATTGTGATTATCAACTGGATGTGCAATGGATCCATTTGTGTATTAATAAAAAACTGAAAAAAACAGTATTTTAAAATATTTTATAGTATATTTTTTAGGTTCAGGAATGCATCTTAAAAAAAAAGCTCTATAATTCCATGTGGCCACCAGTAGGTGGTGCTGTTATAGCATCTGGCAAAGGTATTTAGGGCAGAGTGCTATGAAATGAAGTGAAACAAGCATTTGTCAATGCCAAGTGTTGCTTGCTGTCATTAGCAGTGGAAGTGCAGGAGTTGGACAGATGCAGTATAGAAATGGCAGTGAAGTATTGAACTGACGCCAACTCCACCCCCACCCTGCAGAGATGGACAGGCACTGGGGTGTGCCTTTGGGTCATCGCCCATAACGGTCACGACATTTCACCTCACCCTACCCTGCAGACACTTACAAGTGTTGAGGTGTGCTTTGGAGTGTGCGGGCTTTACAATCCCCTCATTCCATAAGGAAATACGCTGAAATGGGTGCAGTATGGGAGAATGAGGTGAACTCTGGGGCCAAAGGGTCCAAGGCACACCTTGATGCCTGCCACTGGCTGCCAGGTGGGGGTGGAATGGCATGAGCATTACTGTCGACAATCCCAAATCACACCACTGACGCCTGTCAGCCCCTACAGGGTAGGGCATTATGGTCGAAAACCCTAACACCCTGGGCATTTCTTGGTATTTTTTCTCCAAGTTTTCAACACGGGCTTTTTGTGACCCCACTGCATGAACACTGACACTATCAGTTTGTTAGCTGAAAGGTGATTTCACACAGCGACTGCGCCATTTGGCACCACAGGTGCACAAACACATTTAGAAAGGAAGTGAAAAATGATACCGGTACTGTTCATGAAGAGGTGTAAAAAATGGCAATGTTGAAAATCTGGAGTGAATATATAAAAAAATAGTGAAGTCATGAGTGTGCTTAGAAACTGCACAATGCACACCCGTAATGTAATTAGTTTGGGGATATTTTACAGCAGATTTTCAATATAGGGATTTTGGGACCTCCGCTCATGAACATTGTCACTGTGATTTTCTTAATCTGTCCCGAACACTGATTTCCCACAGCGACCACGCTATTCTGCTCTGGAAGTGTGAAACACATTTCGGCCAGGGTGTGAAAAATGACAGCTGTATTGTTCATAAGGAGGTGTGTAAAAATGCCAGTGCTGAAAATCTGGACTGAAAATATTACGAATTCGTGAACTTACAATGCATGGAAACTGCACAATGCACACTCGTAACACAGTCATTTTATGGACGCTTGTCACCAAATTTTCAACATAACCAGTTTAAGACCTCTGCTCATGAACAGTGTCACTGTAATTTTCTTACTCTGTCCCAAACATTGATTTTGCCCACCGACCGCACCACTGTGTGCTACATGTGCGAAAAATGACAGCTATACCGTTCATAACGAAGTGTGGTAAAATGGTAATGTTGAAAATCTGGAGTGAAAATATTAAAAATGATCAAAGTTATGAGCGTTCGTAGGAACTGCACAACACACACTTGTAAAACAGTCTTTTTCGGGAATTGTTTCATCAAATTTTCAACATAGGATTTTTGGGGGCCTACCTCATGAACAGTGTCATTGTGATTTTCTTAATCTGTCCTGAACATTGATTTCGTACACCGACCGCGCCATTGTGTGCTACATGTGCGAAACACATTTCGGTGAGATGTGAAAGATGACAGCTGTACTGTTCATAAGAAGGTGTGGTAAAATGGCAATGTTGAAAATCTGGAGTGAAAATATAAAAAATGCTTGAAGTTACGAGCGAGCATAGGAACTGCGCAATGCATGCTCGTAAAACAGTCATTTTTGTGAATTTATTCACCAAATTTTCAACATAGGGTTTTTGGGAGCCTACCTCATGAACTGTGACACTGTCATTTCGTTAATCGGTCTCAAAAGGTGGTTCTGAGCAGTGACTGTGAAATCACCTTTCAGGACTGAATAACAAAATGACAGTGACCGAGTTAATGAGGTGGAGTCCCAAGAGCCCCATGTTGAAAATTTGGTGAAATAAATTCCCAAAAATGGCCGAGATATGCACCAAAGTTGAAAAGAACCCATTTATGCCATTATACAGCTTACCGGCATTTCTTCAGTTTGCGGTTAGCTTTGAAGAGTGCAGACGTGTTCCCGGTCCACTGAAGATCGTCGCGGTGGGCTCTGGAGGTACGTGTGGGGTGAGGTGAGGGTGTGGGGAGATGGGGTACGCTGATGGTGGGCGCGGGTTGGGGGAAGGGCAAGAGAATCAATGAGGGGCCGTTTGTTTCTTCTAATTTTTTTTTTTTTTTTTACACAGATGACGGGGGAATTTGCCACACTGGGGTGGGCTCCCAGCGTGGCACCAGGCAGTTTGTTTGGGGGGCAGTTGAGTCAGTGGTGGGATTTGGCACCCCCATTGGCCAAAGAGACTTTTACAGCATGGCAGATGGGCTTTGGGGGGGCAGTGGAGCTGACGGGGGATTGGGCACCCCTGTCGGCCATACAGTGTGCTGGAGGGGGACGCATGAGCCGAGGGGGGATTGGGCACCCCCCCTCAGTAAACAACAAATGGGGGGAGGTGCATTATGCCAACACGGATTGGGCTACCCTGTCGGCAAATAGAAACACAGAAACATAGACTTTGACAGCAGATAAGGACCGCTTGGCCCACCCAGTCTGCCCATTTCCCTACCTATTGGATAAGCTGCAGATTCTAGTTAACTGGGGAAGGGGTCATGCCGACAGGGGGATTGGGCACCCCATCGGCTTTTTTTTTTTAATTTGAAATATTTCACCAGGAAGGTACACTGAATGGCGGACGGCGGCTTTCTATCAGCTTCCTGGGGAACTGTGAGAGGCCAGCGGAGGAGCCATCACCATGGGGACACCAATCAGCTGTTTTGGTAGCTTATAATGCACCAAAACAGCTGCTTGCATGGTGACGTGGCCCGAATTTCCTGACTCATTTAGGCATTCTCCCTAACTGCTGAAACCAATGTGCTTCTTGCATAAGCATGCAAGCAACACAAAAAAATAACTGTTAACTGTTTGCATGAGCTTTTTGTAGAGAATGCTGTCAAGCAATTGCCACGTTCACATGCAGGGTTACGATCAGAAACAGAGTAATCAGTTACTTTGTGATCGATTCCAACCTTGCATGTAAACGATGCTTTTGATGCAGTTGGGATCAATCTTGGGATCGATCCAAGTGTACCAAACAAGTGCACCGATTATATGGACATCGGTTCTCAAAATCCATGTAGATGCAATCGGAGCCGGAACTGATCCAACACACATGCTCAGTTGACTTGTACCCCTTTTCCGTGCTTTTTTTTTTTTTTTTGCCATAAAAGTTTTTATCCTCTCCACTGCTGGGGCAGGCAAGCTCCCTTCGGCAACTGTCCCTGCCTCCCCTCCAGCAGCCACCACCTTCCCAGGACCTACCTTGTCAGCTATATCCCCCATGGATTGCCCCCATGGCAGTGCAGAGGGGAGGAGGGCCATCCCTCCAGAGAATACAATCCAGATTGCTGGCTGGGGGTCCTGGTGATGGCGTGGATGGGAGGTGAGTATGCAGTGCATCATTTATGCCTGCCCCACCATCATTTTTCCACTAGGTTTTCTCCTTTAAGCCCCTGAGCTGGGTCACACACATTGGCATGTGTCTGTGGAGGCATACACGCCCCAAAGTCCCACAGCTCCCAAGCCTTCATGTCGGCCCTGACTTGCACAACCACCAGGCCGCCATCTGGTGGTAGTATAGCAGCGGTGCTGACAAGCCCTTCCTCCAAGGAGAGCAGAGCCATCCTTGAGATGCTTATCCTCTCCCTCCCCAGCTGACCCCCAGGAAGTAGCTGCCACTCCTGGGTCACCAGCATGGGGGCAGTACCACTATTGCCACTCCACTGGGCTGGCTAATAATTTTTGCTTCTTAGGTGTTCATCAGTTCTAGCTACTTGTTCCCCACTTGAGGTAATAATACTCTGCCTTGTTATAGCACAGACATTGCCATAGTAACAGATTCTGATGTCACAGCTGAAGACTGTGACTTCCAATCAAAAAAAAAATCTTTATTTATTTAGGCGGACATCATTGAGCAAAGCTCATTTACAAGATGGACCTGATAAGTCGAGGAACAAAATAAGGGTACAAAAGCAGACATATACAAAAACACTTCTATATAAACAGATACAAAAATATAAACATATTTACAAACAAGGTAGCCAGGGATTAATGGCTCCAAAGCATGCTAGACCAGACAGTTATGATTGAAGCCTAATAAAATGTTAGAAGCAGCCTCCGAAGTGAAAAATGACATGGGCGGGTTGATAGGAGTTATGGATAGGGACTAAATCTACTAGTAATGATTAAGTGGGGTAGAAGTAAGTGTCAGGGGTAGCAGTGGAGGATTTGGTAGGGGGGGTAAAGAATGTGATAGGACCAGTGGAAAATTAATTAATTAATTAATTTAGTTTTTGTTGACCGGGTACACGCACTAGACAAATTCTGCCTATTTTCAGGCACACCCGGGGGAAGGGGCTACAGATCAATACCAACTGACCTTGAACCAGATTAAGCTGTGGGTGGTATTTTTAGTGAATGGGGGAAATTTGGCTAGGGCACCGGGGAAATTCCCCTACTCTGTGGCAGGGGGCGCTGTTGCTGTCCATCATGGCGGCAGTTGGTGTGGACCTGGTGAAGGAGATGGACGTGGAGTAGGGAGGAGGGATTGTTCCACCTCCTGATTCTCAGAGCCTTGGAACGCAGCAGGCAGGAGGGCTGCATTTGGAAACTGCTGATAATGATATTCTTCTGGAGAAAACCAAACAGGATAAGGACGACGATGAATATTTGAAACCTGAGTGTCAAAAAAGGAAACTGCTGGAAGTCATTGCGCAACAGGAGGCTTTGTTAGCTAAATGGCCGATACCTGACTCTGCACACAGCGTGGTGAGAGAGAAACAAAAGCTTACTTGGGTGGAGGAGAATTTTTCAGATGAAGACCGCTTACAGCCTGACCTGCCATCAACTCTTTTCCCTGAAGCGACTCCTTGTATGAGCCCAATGCCGGCTGTTTTAGACAACGCTACTGACTGTTCTTTGCCTTTGACAGCTACTGACGTTCAGCTGATTCCTGAAGCTGACGTGGCAGCATCAAAGGGTTTGGTGGATGCGTCAGCAGGAAATGCCCAATGCTTCGCTTCTGACATATGGCCTGAACCTGCAGGGCCGGAGCTTCTCAAGCCTCCTGCTTGTTCCGACGACTGGTCAGTGGATGCTGCGCTTTCTGCTGCAGGTTGGGAGAAATCCCCGGATGGGGCACAATGGGTCTCAGGTACATCTCCTATACGTATTCCCTTACTTGTTATGCCTTCAAATGATGTGGTGCCTCAGTCTGTACCCCTGCTGCAATCACCGCGGGACCCTGCCTTTCTAAAACAACTTATACAAACTTTTTCTGAGAGTTCTAAACCTGACGCCCCACTGAATACTTTAAAACCTGATAATGCACACAAGACTTTTGTCTCTTTATTTCATTTGCCTGTGGCACCTGCAAAACGACACAATGCAGTGTGCCTACTGTATAAGGACAGCTTGGATACTGTCCCAGACAGAGTTTATGTTGGGAAGACCCTTCTGAAAGACTCACTGTGTTTTTTTGCGGCTGAAATCTATGCCCTTATTCAAGTGTTGGCAGAGTGTACTTATGATGTTAGTTTCAAGGCTTCTAGTAGTCTGGACAGGTTTTGGAGCAAACATAACACTCTAAAGCATACTGCTTTATGGGCCCCTTTTGAGGCTATACTTCTCACTAAACCTGCAATCAAGCACATTACAGTACTTTTTCGGAACAAAGGAGTGAGTGTTAAAGATCTGACTTATTGGATTAATCAACGTTATACTGTTCTCGAAGGTCCTACTGCAATTTTCGATAGTGAACAGTATTGGACAGGTGGTTGGAGATTTAAGGTTATGCTCAGATCTGTAGGGGATGGCCTTCAGCATTTACCTAACTCTTTCTTCCTGAGGAGGGATCGGAGGGGTCTTGTTCTATGTGGGGCAACGTAAAGTCTGTTACAAATGTGTGTCTGAAGGTCATATTAGCAGTGTCTGTGACAAAGTCCGTTGTTTCTATGTAACGAACTAGGTCATGTCAGTTATCAGTGCCTGAATGAGCTGGTTTGTAGCTTATGTGAGGACACAGGGCATTCTTACCAGAGTTGTTCATGGGCAGCTCATAACACAAATCCTGGCGCTGATGGTGAGGAACAGAGACTTCTGATTGCCATTGCTCAGAGGCAGCAAGCAGGGGTTGTTTGCCCCAGTTCTATTGCAGGAGCCTGCTACTGATTCTCTCCCTGAACCCCTGACAGACCAGCCCGTTTCATTCGCTCCCCCTCCCTCTGACCTTCCTGCCCCTCCAGACCAACCTCAGTCTGCTGTACCAGAGGTAGAGCCTAGCCTGGCTCTGCGGGATGTGGTCATGGAAGTAATGCCACCCCCATGATGAAAGTTTCCTGGAAAGGTATCCTGGCAAGGAAAAGATCAGCAAAAGTGGTTCTGGCTTCCAAACTTGCTAAAACACAGGTTATTCCCTTGCATAATAGATATCAGACACTCCCTCATGAGAATAGTGATTCAGAGGCAGCTTCTGATTCTTCCTCACTTGTTTCTGTAGGTGAGGTGATCTCGGGTATTGAAGAGGAGCCCTCTGTTCAGCGACCTGTTGTGTCTCCAGGTAGACCACAATGGCCAAATGTTAAATATAAAACAAGACTGGGTACTAGAAAGTAGTGTTAGAAAAACATGTTGGCTTCTGATTTGAGATTGTGTCTTATTTATTTTTATTTTTCTTAAATGTCCTTCCACATACACTCAATTAATGTTAATAGCGTTAAGAGTTTACAGAAGAGAAACATAGTCTTCTCAGCCTTGCTCTTGCAACAACCTGGTGTTTACTTTTTACAAGATACGAGGCTTCATACATTATCAGACATTCACCATGCTATGACTGCTTGGTATGTAGGACCATCGTACTGGTCCATGGAGACAGACCCGTGTTCTGGTGTAGGTATATTATCTTTTAAATGCATCAAGTTGGTGGATTTGGTACCTGGCAGTGCTTTGTTGCTGGATATTCGTTATCAGGGGAAATTATTTTGCTTAATTAATATTTATGCAATGCAGTTGAAGGCTGATAGAGTCTCTCTTTTTCAATTAATTCACCTATGTCTTCATACGGCTCAGATGGTGATTTGGGGGGTGATTTCAACTGTGGTTTGGGGAAAAGAGATAAGGGGAAAGATACGAAAACATTAAAAATGTATTGTGATTCAAATTGTTTGAATGATGTATTACGCAAGGCAGATTTAATAGATGTTTTTTTTGCTATTTTAATGTGGTAATCCTTAAATTTCAGAAAGGCCACCATTCTACTAAGATTGATTTTTTTTTCTTTGTCTCACGCCATTCGCGAATTGTAAAGGCTGCTGTTGTAGCTGTGGAATTTTCGGATCACTCTTTGCTCATAATGGATGTAGGGACAGATGCTGGGATTGGGAAGGGTACCTGGAAATGCAGCTCCTCTTTATTACACAAAGAACAGTGTTCTATGCAGATTCGGTATTTTCTTTCTGCCAAGAAAACTGTTCATTTTTTTATATGATTCACCGGTACTGTGGTGGGAGGATGTTAAGCGGGAATTTATCCTGTTATTAAAGAGTTTGAGTAAAAGAGATGAAGTTGTAGAACACTTAATATTTACACATGAGGAAACAGTTACGATCTTTGATTTCTTTATCATATGTTTCGGACAATAATTATCGGGAACAAATTTCCTGTTTGAGAAATACTTTATGTAAATATCATCGTAAACGCATGGAAGCCTTACAATTTCAACCAACGTTTTGTTTACAGGGTGGTATGGCGACAATTTGTCCTTTGATTACAGTAAGCAGAGAATACAGTCGCGGCAAATGGCGGACTTATGGGATCATCTTGGACATTTGCACCATGAACCAGATAAGCTAATTACATTAGTTTCTGACTATGCTACTTCTTTTTTCTCAGTGCACCCTGTAGTCTCTGATCGATTTCAATAATTTTTTCAGGATCTTGACATTCCGTCCTACCCTGATACCTTACAAAATGGAGTTTTGGCTGATATTAACCTGGCTGAACTGTTAATGGCAGTTAGGTCACTACCAGTAAATAAATCCCCCGGCCTGGATGGCCTAATGTCAGAAGTTTATAAATTTCTTATTAACACTTTATCTACTGAATTGGCACAAGCTTTTACTTATGTACTGCAGACTGCCTTGCCTTTCATGATTGCACAAGGCTCCCTGGTGTATATTTATAAATCTGGGGATCGACACTTATTGACTAACTGGAGGCCTATTTGTCTGTTGAATACTGATTTTAAACTTTTAGCAAAAATATTGAATACTAGATTATTGCATATTGCAACTTGGGTGATAAGCCCTGCTCAGGCTTGTTCTGGGACTCATGCCAGTATTCTTGACCATCTGTTACTCCTTAGAAAGATTTTCTGCAGAAGTAATCGTTTACATAACACAGGTTTTTTATGCTCCTTGGATCAGTGTAAGGCATTTGATTCCGTGAGCCATGTATATTTGTGGGAGGTGCTTCGTTGTCATGGTATTCCCCAGTCCTTTATTAGTTGGCTGCAAATTTTATATGGATCTGCCACAGTAGTTCCTATAGTTAATGGATTTTTAGGACCTATTATCCCCATAAAAAGAGGTGTGCGGCAAGGTTGCCCACTTAGCCCGCTCCTCTATGTGTTTTGTATTGATCCCTTATTGCGGAAAATTGCTGCTCATGAGGGTATCAGGTGTCCTCAACTTTGGTGCTTTACCAAGTCCACATAAGTGTTTAGCTTATGCAGATGACCGTTGTCTCTTATTACCAGATGAAGCCTCCTTGGAGATTGCATTAGGCGTCTGTGCAATTTATTCTGATGTATCTGGAGCCCGTCTGAATACGGCGAAATGTCGAGTTATTTTGTTAGGAGTACAACAGCATAGTAGGAGGGAGTTACTGGGGATTTCGATATCTCAGCAACCTACAAAGATTTTGGGTTTGTACTGGGGCACTGGGGATCTGGATGTTTTAAACTGGAAGCCGAAACTGGACTTAGGGAATGTTTTGGTGTCAAAATGGAATGGTTGGAAGTTAAGTAAACAAAAAGCGTGTTCTTTTGATAAAAACACAGTTGTTACCACAATTTTTGTATGTTAGCAAGGTTTACGAACCTCCTAAAAAGCTGGAAGCATCCTTATACAGTTTGTTTTTTCAAGCTGTCTGGGGTACCAGACTTAATCCTATTAAAAGAAATGTGCTGTATTTATCTTGTAAATCAGGAGGTCTTAATATGATTAATCCTTTGGTGTTTTTTTCTGCTTATCTCTCTATGCTAATGTTCGGCCATTATTGGTGAATCAGGATCAGGTGTGGGTTCCATACTTATACAACGCAGTTTTGACCTGGTTTCATGACTGGGAGGGGTCTCGGGTTAAGATTTTAAAACAAAGTCCTACCTTTGCACAATTTTAGGGAGAGATATTTCTTAAAATACGCATGTGGCATGTTACCAGTCACATGGTGATTGGACTCAGTAGGTGACAGCTTTATAGTAAGATTATTGGTGAATGCTTTACGGAATTGGTTACTTTTCCTCATCGGCCTTTACATTTACAGGACGTGCAGTTAGCTCTCTTGACGGATTCTAGAATCCCGGTTCATTTGTGGGATTTTCATTGGCTTAATTGTCATGGGAAGTTAAATGTCAAAAGTAGCCTGAAATATAAACAACAGTCTGAAAGGTATTGTATTAGAAAGCAGTGTGTGTGCAACAAGAAGAAACTGTTGATCATCTGTTTTCTTGGTACTTTTATACGTTTATTTTGGGTAGCTTTAGCAGAATGTCTATCCCATTATTTTCCTCAGTGACCATTGAGGCACTTATGCATGGGATATATAGCAGTCGTTGGAATAAATTTCACTACAGCACCTTAAATATTATTTGTTTGGTAAATAAATGGCATATCTGGACTGCTCGTTGTGGCTTTATGTTACAACAGAAAGATACTCCTGTTGAAGTCATATTTTTGAATATTACTAATGAACTGAAATGGATTTATGCAAAGAAAAGTGGACTTTATCCATCTCATCTGCTGGAAGCGCATTGAAGGAGTTTACCATGGATTACTGATTCTGATGTTCCTGTCACATGATTATTTTTGCTTATATTTGCTTTTTTTCTCCTTAGTACTGTATTTAGTACATTTTTTCTTTTTTTTGATGTTTTCTTAATGTTTCTGTATTTTTTTTGTCTGATTTCTTTTTTCAATAAACTCCCCTACTCTTCTTGAGGTGCCATGGGATCTTTAACATCCACCTGAACTACCACCAGAACAGGCAGATGGGACCTCAGTTTAACATCTCATCCGAAAGACGGAGTAAAGGGTTTATGTGGGGTTTAGTGTTGGACCATGTCTTTTTTAGTGCTGAAGATGGGGTGGGAGAGGGAACAGTGTTTGTATTTTAATTCCGGTGTGGTCATATATGGTGGAACTTGATACAGTGATGTTTTGCTGGGATAGCATCAGTGTTCAAGATGGTGACTAACCAATCAGAAGTGCTGGGATTGAAATAACAGTAAGGGATAAAGGTCCTGTATTCACGCAAATTTCCTCAGTAATAAATAATGGGGAGGGTCCAGTTCCATCACCAAAACAGTAGGGCTGCCACTCACGACACCAGCAGCCCAAGTTCAGAAAGAGATTTGGGTCAATGGTGGCCCGTCCGGGGATCGAGCTAGCCAGAAGATGCTCTCCTCCTCTGGGAAGGGAGGGTCACTGCCTCCGCTGCAATGCTGCCACCTAGTAGACTATAGGTGGCAGTGCAATGATGGGCAGGTAGGGAACGGAGGTCATTGGTAGGTTGTATGGTTGACACACAGGCATGTGCATCCCAGCGTGTGCTCAGTAGGATGGCACTGACCAAGGACAGAAAATGAAAAAACTGCCTCCGGCGACTCAGCTGAAAGGACCCTGGTACATCCAGGCCCTATGTGTCCATCATCCTGTCGCCTGATGAGACCCAGGAATTTGGGGGTACATCCCTTACCTGCCTCCGGCCCCTGCCAAGGGGGATGAGTCACGACTCCATGGAGGGGCAGAGGTGGCATCACATACATTGATGAGCCAGTCTATTCAGTGGGAGCTGAAGACAGAAGGGGATGCAATAAAAAAAATATGTATATTTTTTTTTTAACTCTTTGATTAAGGCCCACTAGGCCCAAGGCCTGTCTTCTGGTGTGATCCAGGAGCTAGAAGCAGGTTAAATGACTTGCTCAGGGTCACACAGTATGTAAGCAGAGGTTGTGGGAATCAAACCTAGGTCTGCTGGATGTACCAGCTCATTACTCTAACCTCTAGGCTGTACTGCCAGCCCCAAATAATGGGGAGAATAAACCTATAGAAGCTAGGTAAAATACAAGCTGACGTCTGTCTACACAGTATTTTTTTCAAAGTTTTCCCCAAAGTATCAGCAGCTCCTGAACTATGCAAAGACAGTACAAAACACTAAAGGTATTACTTATTATACAGTAGCAGAAAGGGCTTATAGGCTTCTGATTGGTAAGTGCCACCTTGAAAAGTGATACTATCCCAGCAAAACTTCACTGTATCAAGTTCCAGCACACGTGACCACACCAGATGTAAAAAAAAAACCAAAACACACTGCTCTCCCTCCCACCCCATCTTCAGCACCAAAATATATAAGGTCCAGCACTAAACCCCACATAAACCCACTGTCTAAAGCAAGACACTAAGCATCATCTATCTAACGGAAATTGTCCAGATGCACATTTTCTTTAAACTATCACTGCGCTGTGAGCCGCATGCCCGTATTCAACACTCAGCTGCAAGCGGCTCAGATCCTCTGCCCTCGGTTTGACCGGACCACAACCTGAGTTCTCAAGCACCCCTAACACCTCACTCTTTTCCCGATCTGGGGCCACAGTTTCATAAAAAAGTTTTGCTGCAGTGAGCTGCTTCACATACCTCTGAAGTCATTCTGGCATGCGCTAGATTGCCACTCTCCACTTGTCCATTAGCTGCAAATGGCGCGATCGAGAAAAAAACAAGCACATCTTTTTCTGATCCAAGGTCAGGCAGTAGGACTGGGAGGATTCACAAAGGGACAAGAGAGACATGGGGTGGGAGGGGGGCCACAACTGACACACCAGCAGACAGTGGGCCAGATTTTCAAAGCCCCGCGAAGGACGCAAGGTGCTTGCGTCAAATAGTTGTGACACAACTGGTACCTTGCATCAAAGAATGCGGCATTCCCTATTCAGAAATGCGGTCTGCATCTGAATCAGGAGATGCTGCATCAAGCTGGCACTGTGTCCCCCACTGCAACACACAGCAGGCTGTGACAGGTCACATGGGGACTTGTGCCATGGCAGAGCATCCCCTTTTTTGGGATGCAGAAAGCCCCACTGTTGCCACAGCAAGGGGCTCAAGATAGACCAGCACTGAGCTGGTGTAAGACCTTGCGCCGGTGGCACTCACTTGGTGAACTCGGGTGGGGGGGAAGTGACTTCTGATGGGGGAAGGGGCATGGGGTGCCACAGTGGGTGTTGGGGAGGCTGTGGGTAGTCGGATCAGTGCAGTAGCACCCGGCAGGAGTGCGGATTACAAAACACTTCCACCAATGACTGCACCATGGGGGTTCCGCTGCCACCCAGTGCCATGGGCCCATGTGGACACAATCCTGGCAGTAACCCCAAAGCTGGGGCTGCTGCCAGAGCTGTGCCCATGTTGGGCCATGGAACAGTGCCACATCATTGGTGCAAATGTTCTATAATCAGTACCCCCACCATGTGGTACTGCACTGATCCAACTACCCACAGCCTCCCCAACACCCATTATGGCACCCTGTGCCCCTTCTCCTGTCTGACCACTCCTGCTTGGCAAGTTTTTGTACCCCTGCACCTTCTCTGCTCCTCTGGTGTTGTGCCAGGTGGGAAGGCAACCTGATCCCTGTGGCATTTCCCATAGGTGCACTGATTGTTTGGGTGCACATCTGAGGGTGCGGCAACTCCTGGGTTTGTGGCACAGGGACTCAGTTTTTCCTGAATATGGTGCAGGGTCCCTGATGCAGAAAGGGTGCACTGCAGCTGTAGCTCACCACAAATTGTGGTGATCTAGGGGCTCTTTGAAAATTCGGCCCAGAAGCTCAGTAGAAAAGGCAGTTCACACAACAGCATCACCTACTGGACTGACATAAACCTGCAACTTTTTTTTAAATCTACTTGCACTGTTCAAAGCCACCTACCAAATAGTTTTATATTGTATGATAGCAATAATGCACTCCAAGGTGGGTGTCTGTGTGGGATAACGTCACAGCTTGGATGCTGGACGCATTCGGCCTGATGCCCAGCCACCCAAGGCGTAACATTAGCCCTACATGACACACCCCCTGTTGTACATTATTGCTTAATTATGAAATGGGTAGAAAGAATGCTGGCTCCTGATTGGTCAAGAGGTACTTTCAGCCAAGCCATTATCTCAGCACAAGAGTGTGGCTGAAAGTGGGTCAACAAAAATATGTTTAAAAAATACATCCAATTAACTAAAAAGGACCCATTTAATATTCACAATAAGGCACTCCAGGGGGTATGTTATGGTGGGCTAATGATCCTTCTCAGGTAGCGAAAGCACTCAGCTTCATCTCATGCTTCAACCCACCCAGGGTGGGCTGTTATCCCACCGTACCGCACCCCGTCATGCCTTTTTGTTTAATTAACTTTTATTGCTTTGGAAAAAGAAACATGTAAACATGTGGAACTCGCTTCCCAGATGGTTGTGGGATGCCCCCTCTGTGGAAGTCTTGAAAACAGAGTCTGAAGGCATACCTTTTTAGACAAGACTTTGGGCCTTTATGTGTTGTTCTTTTAAATGTTCATTTTACTGGTGATGTCTCTTATGTTTGTGCTATATTTGTAATCTTTTCATCTGCCTGCATTGCGTACAACGCCCTGGGTGCTTAACAAATAAAACCTTGCTTGCTTACCTGTAAAGCTTGACGACTAAAAGTGAGTTACAGCGCAGCAAAAAAGCAGATTTGAGGGAGATGGACAACTAAAAAGGGGTCACCACCACACCCCATATTTGTTTCCCAAAGTTTGAACTGCAAACCCAGTTGCCTGTCTTGCTTGTATTTCATGTTGGCATGGAACTGGTCAAGGGAGGGGCTCGTAGCCCACCCATGCCAGAATGCGAGCTTTCTGAGCTTTGCCTCTTACTGAGGTGTTGAAATTATGAGGATCAAAACCCAGGATCTGAATGAACCTCCCCACCACACCCTAAAACCTCCAAGGTTGGTTGCACTGACCTGTTTTTTTGTCAAGACTTTGTTGCAGTTGCTGGCAATAGAATTCACATTCTGGAAGTTCTGAGTTGGGAAACTCCAGTCAGAGGACTTTAGGTCACAGAAACATTGTTTCCGAATCTCGGTGCTGTCCTTCTCCATGTCTTCCAGATCCCCCAGCTGAGTCTAGGAGGGGAAAAAGCACAGATCAACCCTCACAGCTACACTCTGAAACAACGGTTTCTTTTTGTCATATTCTAATCCCTAAAACCCAGCCCTGTCTCCCACCTTCACTGCACTAACCATATTGCGGTACCACTCTGCATACCTCTCAACTGTCCCTGATTTTCAGGGACGTCCCTGATTTTGCCTCAAAACTTTCCTCTGTCCCTTGTAAAATTTGTGTTTTTGTGACAAAACAGTGGGGATTAAAATCACAAAATAATGTCAGACATTAAAGTTACAAACTTGCTCATCTTCAGAAAATGCATCTTAACACACACATATCCCCTTATTCTATCAGCTTTCTGAGTGAATATGACCAATTTTTAAGATGTGTCCCTGATTATATTTTTGGGTCTTTGTCCCTTATTTTTTTCAGCCTTGTCCCTGATTCATGAGGCAAGAGGTTGAGAGGTGTGCCACTCTGTGCCACAAGTGGCACAGACGAGTAGCGTGCTTTGAGTTTGAGAAATCCTGCTCATTAATTAGTGCCTAGGGTGTGCCACATAAGTAACGAGACATGATAGTGTGTTCGTTATTGTGGCATAATGTTGCAGCACCACACTGTTTTATGGGGGGGGGGGCACAGTCCTTATAGTTCACCAAATCACAGTCATGAAGTGGACCCTTGGGGGCGCCATCCAAACAATAAGGCATGTCCATGGGTGCATTTTTCTTTTTTTCTTTTCCTGTTAATGTTCCACTCTTTAACTTGTCCCCCTTCCCCTTCGGCTAGGTGTGGCCCATCCTTTGCACCTCTGGCACTTACCTCTCTTCAGCTAACAACCTCACGAGCATACCCACCCCCCAACCTGTGGCCACACCTTGCCGAGCCAGACTCACACCTCCCACCTTCTCCTGAGTGCGAAAGCAGGAGTACGCTGGAAGTAGAGCATGGCCAGTGGCAGGGGTTTGGGTCCAAGCAAGCCACAGGATCATCCCACACAAGCCAAGGCTTTTCTTTGTTCTGGTGTAGCCCATCCCTTGGGATGTCAGCACACTAGGGGCTCCGTACCCATGCAATGTGTGCTGGAGAGAAGCCCAGCCAAAATTCCCCTTCCCCTCTATACTTCTGCTGTACTGCCATCCATGGTCACCCAGGCAGATTTGTTGTTGTGGGGGCATCTACCCTCCTACCTGGAGGAAGAGAACATCCCCTGGGATGTTCAATCTTCCTTCCCTTTGGCTGGTTTCCAGTGCTCGTGGTTTGTTTCCAAGCCCTCGTCATCAGCATCGCAAGTGGTAGCATTACCACTACTGCTGCACTGATGGGCCAGATCAGAGGGTGCATTATTGAGAGGTAATAAATATTTGGAGAAGTGAGGCACGTGGTGAACTGAGAGGTGCCACTGTCCCACAGTTATATAGTACATGCCCTGGGGTGTCTCATTGCAATTGTAAAATGGCTCACACAATTCTAAATTTTAAAATTGAATAACAAGGTTACACATGGAAAGGCAGCCAAGCAGCTGCCATCAGAACTGAAGTCCATGCTATTCCATGGCTCTTTACCCATTCTCCAAACCAGGGGTGTCACTAGGAGTGGGCATTAGGGGCTGAAGCTCTGAGTCTTTATCCATTAGCCCCAAATAAAAGAATCCCAGTTCCTAAAACTGACCCCAGCCTATTTGCTTTTTCACTGGGCAGGAGGGGTGGAGGGAAAAGCCTTAATCTTTTCAGATCCTAGAAATGTTCCTGCTCCAAACAGAAGAGGCACTGGCCCTTCCCCAGGGCCAATCATTTTACTTCAGAATTGGGCCTGCTGTTACATTATATGTGCCCTGTATTAAAAACAGAAACAAAAGGCCACACCAGAGGCCCAACGGCAGTGCATTGCTCTGCCGTGCTGACAACCCTGGTATGGAAGCGAGCCCAGGAAGTCACGTTGGGAGGTAGGCCATGGTCGAAACAGTTGTCACTCAGCAGTGCATCTTGGTCGGAGAGGGTTGGCGGCAGACTCCTCCACAGTGACCTCTGCAACTGGGCCAGGGAGCTTGCTCCTGTCGCACAGGGAAGCTGCGGCTGTGCATGGCTGACATAGGCATACATTCCCATCAGGGGAGCTTGGAGAGAGAAATGTGGGAGATAAACCTGGTAGGCGTCTGAATGATGACCGGGTTTGGCCTGACCATGGTATATCCCAGCAATGATGAGCTACTGGGTAGGAAGAAAAATCAATACGGTAAAAAAAAACCCACAAAAACAGGGCCAGCCCATCTGTACAGCAATAGGGCTACTGCTCGTGATGCCAGTGACCTGAGCGCTACTGCTCGTGACGCCAGCGACCTGAGTTTGAAAACAAGCTCGGGATGTCGAGGGCTGACCAGGGGGAGGAGACTGAGCATCCCTCCTGCAGCTATACTGTCAGTCACTTTTTTTTTTACCCGTGTATTAGACAGATCCAAGACATAGGTGCCAACCAATTAGGAAGCAGGATTTCATTACCCATTTTATAATTAGCAAAATGGAAAATAAAAAAAAGAATACCTCCAGTATAAGAAGTAATAATTCATTAGATTTACAAGTTAGTTTTAATTTCAGGCAGGGCACTAGCTCTTTTAACCTGGAGCTGAGACTTAGTGAGCCACTGTGCCTCTAACTTAACAAGCGAGACCAGCTGGCTCTGGGAGGAATCGGTACTTACCCAGACGGCAGGAAGGACGGACAAGAGAAGGATCCAGCTGCTGGTGATTTTCTGCTTCCCCATGTTCCTGCTGTGCTGATGCTTCAGAGTAATGAGGGCCGTTCTGCAGAGGCTCAGCTTCTGATTCAGATTTCAGAGCAGGAAGTTGTGGTATTTAAACATCTTCCTCATTTAGTCTGACAGCCTCTAGTACTCTCGAACCAAGCCACCTCTGTTTGTTTCATTTGTAAGGAGTTGCGTGCACTTCCCAGCCATTCCACCTGCTCTCACTTTAAATGAGGGTTGCTCTGGTATCCATTTAAACAAACTCTGGCCAGAGCCGATAGGGCTGCAGGAGAGGAATGTGGGTCATCATTAGGATATGAGGAGCCTCATAAAGTTACAACTGGCAATAAAGGTAATGAAAAGTATGACATCATACCTGGTATTAACTACACACAAGGCATATTTTCAACAGTCGGTTAGTAGATGTAATTATTTAAAAAAAAACTTACATATAAACCACAATATCAGTAAATGTAAATGTATATCGAAGTCCATTTTGCACATGTTGGGGTGAAGCGCTGAGGATGTACAATGTTTAGCTGTTCATCCATATATATTCCTTTTCTTGAGAGACATTTTCTCTTGCACTGTGGATCCAATGAACTCTACGACACAAAATACAAATGTCAGGCATGTATTCTAAAAAATAATAAAAAGTAGGACATTATTATATCAGATGCTCATTTAGTCATAAACACACAGTGACAGCTGTAGAAAAGTGTCTCAGTCCTGAGGTATACCTAGGTATACTGAGACAGAATGAGGCAGGATCACATTACAGTCAATGTAAATTGCAACTTGAGTGCCTCAGTGGTACCTCCAGGTAGGCAACTTTTAGATAACTACCACTATAATACAATAAAGTAAAAACCACTTCTGTTGCAAAGTATGCCTGCCATCTTTAGATACAGGAAATAAAGACTGTCTATAGAAATCATTCACACCTGAGCTATAGTGAGCCCCCAAGGTATGGATCCATTCTGGCTGACCATCTGATACAATAATGCCTTACTTTTTATCCAGTGTTTTAGAATAGATTCCTGATATTTGGAATCACTGTACTGAAGAGTTCATTGGTTCCACGGTTCTAAAGAAAATGTCTCTTAAGAGACTGGATATATACAGTAAATGAATACCTGTCAATTTTATATCCCCATCGCTTCACTCCAACATCCACAAAATGGATGTCTATACGGTTTATATTTCCTGATATTGTAGTTTATATGTAAAGCTTTTTCCATAACTACATGCACTAACCAACTGTGAAAATATGTCTTTTGGGTAGTTTAAACCAGGCTTGATATACTTTTCATTACCTTAATTGCCGGTTGTAATTTTATAAGTGCCTCCTTGTATCCTGAGGATGCATCATATTCATTGTTTTACATTTTTTTATTTGTACATATCACTGGTGGTGGATAATATAATAACCGGTTACAATAATGCTACGAATATAGCATAAGGAAAAAACAGCGATGTCTGAATTGCGTACCACAGACAGAGACAGGGATTAAGCAATGCTGTGCAGTAAGCGTTACCCAGGTTGCCGTCCATAGTACTAGGAAGAAGACAAGGGCTGGGAAATTGAAAATGATGGATAAGTTGCACCTGTGGCAGAGAGGACTGAGACATGAAGCTGTTTGGCCACAATGGGGCAGAGATCTGGGATCTAAACCTGGCATTCAAAATGTTGTTTTTCTCCCGTAATCCAACTCCAACTCAGAGTTGATTATTTTAGTTAGGGGCGGGGGGACAGAGTCCCACTAAAATAAGTGTTTGGACTGGTAGTAGTCATCAGTGTGTTTGTGACCGCTACCAGTGGCATTACCTTTACTTGCCACATTTGTTCCCGGCACTGTTCTGCATAGTTCTGTATGGAAGGTGATGTTATTGACAGCACTGTTCATACATGTGCTATTCTGACCTAGTGACAGATAATATCAGGGCATTTCTGCATTAAATTATTAACTCTGATAAAACTCTGCTTCTGGAGTGAAACTTTAGTTGTTTTTGCCCCAATACACTGAAAACACTGAAGCTAAGTACTCCAGTCAGTGACTCTACCTTCAAAACACTTTACTCTCATCTCATTAAGGAACCCTGCAAATGCTATCCCTAATCCCAATTTAAGTTCCTCTATCCTATCAATTTTTTACCTCCATAACTCCATAATCTCTTTTTTTCCCTCTCTGTCCACTTATACATATTCATGACCCTTTGTTTTACTCCGACCACTCAAAGTACCTATTACCCATCTCAGCCCTTCGAGGCAACCCAATTCTCACCCTAGCTCTTCTACCTTTTTCCCACTTCCCTACGCTGACACCTGAAAAGCAAACGGAATCCTATCAAAATACACGCTATTGGGTTCTGACCCCCCCCCCCACCTGGCTCTTCCAATCCCTGCTCACCACTGTACCATCCAGCAGCTTCTAAATTTATTCCCAAGTTTAAGAGCCAGAACTATAACCGCACTTGGGGGCTGCCACCAATAAATGGTTCCCCGCCACTTACTATCAGGTGTTTAGACCACAACTTATTGATTCACAGCTCTATATGGTTCTCTTGTATTATGCCAGCCAGGTATTCCACCGTATGTCTTCATTGTTGCCTCTGTCTTCAAATGTAAATTATATGCAGTGTATATAAAATTGTGTATGTGTCTACTTACTTTTGCATATGTAATGTATTTCCTTGTGTACCTGACCCTGTACATGGTTTTCTTGTATTATGTCAGCCAGGTATTCTACCGTATGTCTTCATTGTTGCCTTTGTTCTCAGACGTAAAATGTATATAGTGTATATATAATTGTGTATGTGTGTACTTTTATTTTCATATGTAATGTATTTCCTTTGTACCTGACCCTGTTATCCCCAGGTCCATCTTGCAAATGAGCCTTGCTCAATGATGATCGCCTGGATAAATAAAGATTTTGATTGATTGATTGAATATGCCATAGCATTGCTCCCTGATATTCACTGCACTACTGCACTTTTGTTGTTTTTCATATTTACTCTTTGAATTCCCATATGCTTTTCTATTAAGCGGGTTACAGTTTTACTGCTGACTATGGAACAACACTGCTTTTTATTTGATGCACAAGTGGCAAGTACACAAATGTACAATAGTAAAATGAATAGCAGGGAGCAATGCTACAATAGATTAATGCAGAAAACAACTAACGTTTCTTTCTAAAACATCACTGTCGATGGGCTCCCATTATCTGCTTAATTTTTTTCTTTGACTGTTGGACCGGGGGGCTGGTACCTAGTGTTAGAATGGAGGGTTGGCAGCACTGGGGTTTGGCTGTCATTGTTTGCTTACTTTTTTCATTTACTGTCTGACTCTAGGTTTAGTCACTTGGTGTCAGGAGCGGGGAAGTCTGGTGGCAACAGGATTTTGCAACAAGTGGCTACTTGCTTTCATTTTAGTTTACCACCCTACCACATAATTGGGCACCCAGTGTTGGGGAAGCAAGTGGCACTGTGGCTTGGCTCCTGGTAACTGCATAGCTGCCTGCATCGGGAGTCACCCAGCCTACCATGCCCACCAAACCAGAACTGCACTGCCATTGCTTGCAAGCTGCAGCACATAAGCCCCCCCCCCAAACCCAGCAGTATAGCTAACCTTAAAAGAGCTGTACTATGCTGTGCTTTTTTCATAAAATACTAGAGCACAGTCTGGTCAGTAATGAGAGAGTGCAACACCAGATAGTCACCCTTCCCAGCCAGTAGCTGCAGCACAGACTCAGACCCTCAAATAAAAGTCCTGCCAGCAGCAAAAACAGCCAAGAAGGAAACTGCCTATAGAACCAGAGTGACAGGGTTCTGACTGCTTGTGCCTTTTCGTTAAGGTAAGTGGATGGGTTATTTGAAAATGTCTCAGTACTGTGGGGAGAGGAGAGAAGAGACTCAAAAGAGAGAATGCGTGGCCCTTGATCTCCTGGACTGCCACTGTGGGGAACCAATCCATTAAGGACCATTTTGGTAGGCGGATACCTGCTGTAAAGGGTTGGGATGGCCATTTCTTCTTGTTTGGATGATGGGGAAGGCTTTACTTCTCCTGCCCCAGGGGAATAGCTTTGCTTTTCCTGGTGGGGGGCACTGAATCTCCCAGCCTGGGGGGTGAGGATGGCCCTGTTTCTTTGGGCTTGGGGGAAGGATATCTCCCCATTTCTCCTTTCTTGGGGGTGCCCTGCTTTTCCTGGCTTGGGGGGGTGACCCTATCTTCTGGGTCATGTGGCCCAGCTCCTCCTGCTAGAGAAAGTGGGGGCAGGGCCATCCCCCCACCGAGCCAGGAGAAGCAGAGCCATCCATCCCAAACCAAGAGAAGCCGGGCCATCCATACCCCCACCCCAAGACAGGAGAAGCAGGACCATCCCATGTGAAAAAATAAAATGGAATTTGTGTTTTTATTTTTAGAAACATAACATTCATCATCAGTTCAAATACTCCCAAGAAGCAAGCATGAATATGCATATATGCTTTCCTTTCCAGTTTCAGTAGGTTCCCTGGTGTCCAACTGTAGTGCCTAGCCAGTGCCCTGGTAATCAACGGAAGCTGGAGCTGCCACTGTTGCTGGATTTACATGCTGTGAAACTTGATTAAATAGAAATAAAAAATGTAAATTTGGAGGTGGACATTGGACAGAAAAATTAAATGAAAGAGGCGAGGAATTTGCAAAAAACTGCAAAAACATGATGTCTTTATGGTACTGAAGAAGAAAATAAAATGTCAATGTTTATGTATATGAAAGCACACAAGAACACTGAAGATTAATAACCAGCATAATCAAAGGTTAAGACTCAAATGTATTGCAAGGAAATCTGAGAACAGGGGGAGCTGAAACAATTAAAATACCAGAAAAGGCACACAACTACATTAACTATCTAATTATTATACATAGCTTGGTTTTAAAGACACATTTTGCAGGGAATAAACACATATACTACAGAATCAGGTAAATATGATAGAGTGCAGGAAAAGTGCCACTGAAAAGAAATAATATTTTCCTTGTTTATGGAAGTTAGCTGTTCCATAGCTATTTATCTTACATGCACTTGAAATGATGAATGTGTCTCAATAGAAATTAGAGCCATTACTACCTTAAGCTCTTTTAAGAGGTACAATTATTTAAGGGGCTATAGAAACAGTGCTATATACTGCAGACAGGGTAGAAGGATACAGATGTTTACCAAGTTGGATTCAAATGAAAATATGTGTATCTTGTATTCACTGAAGCGCTACAAGATTGGGGAGGAGAGGTGATTCTCCAGGGCATTTGTTTCTTAATATCTAGGCTGCCGAAAGAGCTAGAATGAATCTGCTTGATTGAGCTCTGGATAGATGTCCAGTCTGCAGCACTGCAAGGGTTAAATTGAAGGGCTGCAAAGAGGTGGAAGGATCATTTGAAAACTCCAAAGGAAGTGTTCCACAGTCTGAATCCTGTAGCTCATTTTTAGAGCTGATGCAATAGGGCTGCAGGCTCCGCCTAACTGCAGCCCTAAAAGGGATAGTTAGGATGCTATGTGTTTTCTAGAATATTAGAACTTTAGGAGATTGGTCCTCTTAATCCGATATCCTAAACAACAGATATTAATTGATTTAAGGATATTCTAAAATCCTAAATCCAAATATCCTAAAATATCATATAATCCTTTAGAATTTTAGTATATCCTAAGCAGAATCCAATGATATCGATGGTCAGATCAGAAATTGATTCATATACAGATTATCCTAATATCCAACTATCCTGAGTCTGATTGGATTTTGAGATATCAGAGCGTTGCTACTTATATCCTAAATTACAGGACATGGCACCTGTAATTTTATTTCTGCAGTTGATTATTTTCTCCCCTGACCCTGAGCAGCCCTCTGTACACCAGCTATGCTAGCCCCAGCCTCGCGATTTTCCACCAGGACTTACCATCATGCGAAGGCAACATGGCCTGGGTATTCATCTGGTGTAGGGCTAGCGGCTGGCTGGAAGTCAGTGACCACCCAGGAATCCTTTTTTCCATTTTTTCCCCTTGACAGTGGATGTGCAATGCCACACAGATGCCTCCACACAAGCTACCATGCATGGGACGTCGGCTGCTGCCACTCTGCCCCCCATCCAGACAGCCCCTGCTGCTGTACCACCAGTGGATGTAGAGGCCAGGCTAACAACAGGGTCTGTAACCCTCCCTCGCTGGAAGAGGAGAACAGTCCACCAGATGCTCTATCCTTTCCCTCCCTGCCAACTCCCAGCATCTCACGTTCATTCCTGAACTCAGTTCACCAGCGTGTTGGCAGGTGAGGCATGGCGTCTCAGCCCTTTGTGCCACTGGGTTGGCACATGACACCTGTAATGTAGTTATGGGCAAGGCCAACATGGCTATCTGAACTTGTTATGATGCCTTACTGGGCATGCTCCATGCCAGCCATTTTACCTACAGTGAGCGACATCTTATGCCAGTCTTTGCCAGGTTCCCCATGCAAGCATAACAACATGCTCTGCTCTCCTAGTTTGTAATGTCAGCATTGTATTTCTCCTATGTATACCTTGTAATTCTCCCGGGTTGCACCTGAAAATAGGCACTGATTGTCTAGTGTGCTTACCCGGTTACCAAAAGCAAATAAATAAATAAAATAAATAAATAAAGCTTCTAATTGGATTCACCTATTCAGGGTACAGGCCACTAATCCATGTGACACTCAACATTCCAAGCAACTCCACAACTCTATTCTTGAATTCACATAATGGTGAACTGCTCCACAACAGTAGGGTCAGAACAGGACAAGAATCACAACCACTGATGAGTTGTTTTTTTTTGTATTTTTTGGTGACCACTTCAGCCCCCAAGATGGCCACGAGTTCTGATTTGCTAGCCATGGCTATCATGGAGAGTGTTTATGTCTCCATTACAGCCTGGGGCTCTAACTTTGCTGCAGAGGGAGCTCTCTTGATCACTCCCCCTGAGAGGGGATCAGGGTTGAGCTGGTCTCATATTGTTCACGAGCCAGAAGGTCAAGGTTTTTTCTCTCTCTGGTCCCTGCCCTAACTCATATCTACCTCCTTCTGTAGAGAGGTTCTGCATATAGAACTATACAAATGATTTAAAAATGGTGGTAAAGTGGGTGCAAGTTAACCGACTTCACCTTGGCGTGGTGGTAACATAGTTGACAGTGTGGGATCAAAATGCACTGCGCATGAACTGCTGTGGGCACAGACTCCTGCGAAATGAAATACTCTTGGTGGGTGAAAGTCTAGTGTCAATGAAGTAAATCCTTAGCAGTTCAGTAGCCCACCCCCACCACATAGCTGGAGCACACAAAATCCCCCATCCCCACCCAACCCTGCAAATGACACACACAGAATAAAAAATTCAGTCTCCCCCAGACACACAGTCACTCACTGCATAGCCACATCCCCTTCTCCATAAAGAACAGTTACATAAGAACTTACCGTAACAGTAGATCTTTGAGGAGCTCTCAGTCATTAGTTCACACTGCAGGAACTCACTGATGGTGAAGCAGTATCCATATAGAAGATTTTCAGCAGTACAACTGGGGCCACCCATGCCTTTGATGTCCGTCGATGTCATCAACCCCATAAAGGTGTGAGTGGTCCCTCTCCCTCCTCAGTTCTTTTCCCCAGAGACAAAGGGAACATAGCTCTAGCCATGGGGGACTGAGAAGAGAGAGAGAGAGAGGTGCCCAGGCCTATATATGAAAGGCTGGATACACCAGGCAGTCAGTTCCTGAACAAGAACACCAAGAAGGGGATGGTGGGAGGGAAAGCAGACCTGACGACTGAGATCCCCTCGAAGATCTACTGTTATTGCAAGTTCTTACATAACTGTTCTTCTTCGGGGTATCTCAGTCATCAGGTCACACTTTAGGAACAAGTCCAAAGCAGTTACAGGTGCAAACAGACAGTCTGGGAGGAAGGCCAACCGTAGACGTTAGACAGGAGGCCTTATAGCACAGCCCAGTCAAAACCTGCATGGGCTCTGAAGGCAATGTCCAGAGTGTAGCGCTTGGTGAAAGTATGGACGATACTCCAGGTGGCAGCTGCACGGATGTCAGCAGCTAATACCCCTCGGAAACAAGCCACAGAGGTAGCCATACCTCTTGTGGAATGAGCTTTAGTGGCTCAAGCAAATTTTTGCTTACTTGTTGTAGCAGAACACAATGCAATTTGCTAACCATTTGGACATTGCTTAGAGACTAAAATGCCCTCTCTCCCTGGGGTGAAGGAAACAAACTGCTTTGACCTTCTACATTCTTTGGTGTGAAGCAGATACTATTTCAAAGTTCTGCGCACATCTAACATATGGAGAAGTACTTCCCCTGGATTGGCATGCTCGGGAAAATAAACAGGAAGGTGAATAGATTGACTGAGTGTAAACTCAGAGGCCACCTTAGGGATAAACTTAAGACTGATGCGCAAAGACACCCTGTCTTTGTGAAAAATCAAATAAGGCTCCTTGCACCAGAGGGTCTCAAGCTCTGAAATTCTTTGAGCAGAAGTAATGGCAACAAAAAATAATGCTTTCCAAGAGAGAAAGCGTAGCTCACAAGTTGCGGCTGGCTCAAAAGGAGACAGGGTCAACTTCTCCAAAATAAATTTCAAATCCCAAGCTGGGACAGGAAAACAGGATTGGAGGTTTCAAAAGCAGGCTGCCCCTTAAAAAGGTATGGGAGACATCCAGTTGAGCTATAGTGTGGTCACCCACGGGATCATGAAAGGCTGAAATAGCCAAAAAGTTCATCTTGAGGGAGGAGTACTAGAGACCTGAGTCAGACAGAGAGATCAGGTAGTCCAGGATCTGGCTCACCAGACAGGTGAAAGGGTCCGGGTTATGCTTGGCAGCACAGATGGCAAACAGCTTCCACTTCAAGGCATATGTGGTTTGAGTGGAAGGCTTTGGGGCAGCCACCAGGATGTCCACCACTGTGTTAGAGACTCCAAATCTGGCGATGGCTATGTCCTCAGGATCCAAGCATGCAGATAGAGGGACCTGAGGTTGGGATGGAGACCTTGTCAGGGGGAAAAGAACTAAGGTGCTTAGGCACCTTAGACTTGTCATGAGCTGCCTTAGTAACTGCAGAATCGGTTTCCAGTTGGGTAGCATACTAGGGAAACCCCTTGGGGAGGCATGGTAGAGCTTATCTGCCCTGCAGGGCATAGCTGGCACCATGTCTGGCCTAAGCCAGGATGCCATAACAGCATTCCTTAAGGCAGGTAAAATGGGAGGAATGATTTTCAGGGTAGTCTCTGGGATCTCCAGAAAATCCGCCAGATCCTTTCTGGTTACATCCTCCTCCTCAGTATGGAAACCCATGGCTGAGGACAATTGTTTCATCACATTAAAAAATGTGGGATCCTCAGGAGGAGACCTAGGGGTATGCTTAACAGAATCCTAACTAACAGAGGAAGCTGTGGAACTGTCTGAGGTGAAGACCTCCTCTTCCTCCTTATCCTCATCAGGAAGAATGAGGTCAGGGTGATACTCCTCCTCAATGTCAGCCTCTTCTAAATCCAGGTCCAATGCCAGAGGCTGCACTGATGACTTGCAGGGAGCGTCTCACGGCTGATGAGGAGGCATCAACAATGAAGCCACTGTCAACGGCGCTGGTCTTTTGGGCCTGTATGTACCCAACTTGGTGAGTATTTCATTCAGGTCGACAACTGTCGAAGGTTGCATAGATGGAGATGGGGTCAACAGCGCAGAGAGTGATGACCCGCCTGATGGGCCGTGTGAACCTGAAGAGCCTGTTGCCTGGGTAGAAGAGAGATCAGGCCTCAATGGGAGGGCTGTTGATGATGAGCTCATCATCGACAAAGCAGGGGCCGACAACTCGGAGGTTGATGACCGGCCACCCTGTGAATCGGGCAGATGCACTGTCGGTATGGGTCTGGTGGGCACAGATACCTGGACTGTGACTTTATGTGTTGGTGTAGCCACAACAGACGAGGAACCCCCGGACGAAGTAGGAGAGTGTGTCAGGGAATGAGACCAGTGCCTAGGAGAGCAGTATCGATTTTGGTCCTTTTTATGATTTTTCCCAGAGGATTTGTCTCAGCGTTAGAGGCCTGGGAACTGAACGACCCTGCAGGCTATTGAGAGACTAGGACCCTGGAGGACCCCTGCCCAGAACTGGCTGTTTGTTGTTCCATTAGGAAAATTTTTAAAGCCTTTTTGCGTTACCTGAGGGCTGTTTGATTAAACTCCTGGCAGAGCACACAGTCAGAAACTTTGTGGTCAGGCACAAGACAGCTGACATACAGAGTGTTTGTCTGTGGAGGTAATCTTCTTTCCACAGTGATGGAAGAGAAACAGAATGGAGGATTAACTCTCAACATACACAAAATAAATGAATCTCTTATATAAAAAGAGAGATTATAAAAGAATAAGTAAGAAAAAGCTGTAGGCAAAAATGGTGTGAAACTGCGTTGGAGCTTCTGCAGAGACCTGTGCGATCAAGTCAACGGCAGGGAAGAACTGAGGAGGGAGCGGGGGCACTCATGCCTTTATGGGGTTGATGACATCGACGGATGTTGACGGCATGGGTGGCCCAGTTGTACTGCTGAAAATCTTCCATGTGGATCCTGCTTTACCAATGGTGAAGTTCCTATGGTGTGACCTGATGACTGAGATAACCCTGAAGAAGATCAGATGGTTAACTTTTTTACTGATTTCAAGTTTTGTTCCTGGAACCCATGTGTTTGGCATGACCTTCCCCCAATGAATCCATGTTACCTTGGATTCTGTAACCCACTGGATTCAAGATATTCCACGATCCTTTCCTTTAGCAGAGTTTTTATTAACTTACCCACCACCGATGTCAGGCTGTCAGGCCTATAATTGTCCGCCTCTTCCCTGCTACCACTTTTGTGCAGTGTGACTACATCTGCCCTTCTCCAGTCCTCGATGACCTCTCTGGTGTCCAGTGATCTGTTAAATAAGTCTGTCAGGGTTGCAGCTAGTACCTCCCTGAGGTACCTCAGCACCTATGAATGCACCTCATCTGGCTCCATAGCTGTGTCCACCTTCAGGTTAGCGAGTGCTTTCTGGACTGTCTCCTCAGAAAAAGGACTAGTGTCCACCTCCCTCCTGCCTAGGTCCCTGATGTTTTTTTGCAGTCCCTCCCCTTCCCCTTCCACTGTAACCACTGAGCAGAAGTATTTGTTCAAGATGTCTTTTTTTTCTTGGTCCCTCTCTGTACCGTCCCCCGCCCTTTTCAGATTTACAGTCCCTCCCTCCCCTTGTCTTCCTTTTTTCACTTACATACCTATTAAATGCATTGTCCTCTTTTGATACTGCCCGAGTTATTCTTTATTCAATTTGCACCTTTACGCTCTCTACTGCTTTCCCTGCTTCCCTCTGTTTCCTCTGATACAGCTCCTTATCCTCCTCACTCTGGGTTTCCTTATACCTTCTGAATGCAACCCTTTTAACCTTTACCTTTTCTGCCACCGCTTTTCAGAACCACAGCAGGTTCCTCTTCCTTATTGTTCACTTGCTTGGCACAGAGGTTTGTTGCCTTCACTATGCGCTCTATTACCTCTCCCCCCAGACATCTCCCCCTGCCAGGTAATTCCTGAGGCATTCACCCATCTGAAGTCCAGGACTCTTGCCATTGTATGGTTTGATTCTGCAGCTGTCCTTTTGTTGAACCACACTGCACAGTAATCACTGGTCCCCAGAGGGATCCATTTGGTTTGCTGAAATGCATCTGCCAGATGCTCCGTATCCCAACCCCAGGTGCCCGAAGCACGGTTGCCCGACATCAGGATTTTACCCCCAGTGGAGTGAGAATCCTTAAGTACGGGGGTTGTGGGGGGTGCAGGGGTGAAGCCCCACTGAATCACTTGCTGGATGTAAAATCCTGATGTTGGGCAACCGTGTTTCATGCGCACGGGGTTGGGATACGGAGCTTTGGGCCGATGCATTTCGGCAAATCATAGTATATCCTTCCCAGATGGCTTCCCACCTTGACATTTGCAACACAGTCCCTGTTAGTGAGCACCAGGTCCAGTATAGCCCCATCATAAGTGGGTTCACTGACTAGTTGGCAGGAGAACAACCCCTACAGGGAGACCAAGATGTCCCTGTTTGTAGTGGAAGTCACAGCTGGGAGGATCCAATCTATATCTGGCAGACTGAAGTCCCGCACCAGCAGCAACTTCCCCTATCCAGCCATTTTGCCAATTACTTCTAACATTTCCTTATCTAATTCCTCCTCCTGTGCCGGAGGCCTGTAGATCCCACTTGTATGAATAGTGTCTCAATTTCCTGACTCAAGGTGACCCACAACACTTCTGCTCTCCCCTGATTTTTCTATATCTCCATCACTTTTATGCTTTCCTTCACATTAAGCACCCCCCTACACACCTTTCCTTCCCACCCTGTCCTTTATGAGCAGCCTGGTGTGGCCATGTCCCAGTCATGTTGTCAGTGTACCAAGATTTGGTAATGGCCATAATATCCAAGTCGGCCTCTGCCATGATGGCCTCTAGGTCTGGGATCTTATTTCCCACTTCCAGACTTCTAGTATTAACACACGTGGCCTTATTGATTTGTTAGCTCTTTGCTTGTTGTCCACTTTTTTCCTTTTGCTCCCTTACCTTCCCCCTTCTCTTTTGAATGCTTCTTTTCCCTCTCTCTCTCTCTCTCTCTCCTTTTCTGTCACCTTGCTTCTTTGATTAACTTGCACCCGGGTGGGGGTCTCTCCCCTCAGGATCTCCTTACTCTTTATCTCAGCCTATGGGGGCAGTTTCTGCCTCCCTGATTACTTCCACCGCCCCCTTCAGCTAGTTTAAATGTTCATGGAAGTGACATTTAAACCATTCACTGTGGACTGTGGTTCCCCTCCTAGATGGCAGGCCATCACCTCTGCATAAGCCCTTATCCCTCTAGGTGGGCCCCCAGTCCCTGGTGTAGCTGAACTGCTCCTCTCTGCATCATTCCTTCAACTATGAGTTGAAGGTCATGGTGTCACGATCCCTCATCTTCTACCTATTGTAGACAGGCAGCACCTCCACAAAAACTGCTGAGCATGCTGTCTGTTTAAGACCGCTTCCCAGTTCCCTAAACCCCCCACCTGCACTATCCCAGCCCAATCCCTAGCCAGGTCATTGGTCCCCAGGTGCACAATGACATTCATCTCCCCCTTCCTTCCTGCTGCAGTAGCGATCCCTAGGATATGCTTCCTATCCCTCCGGGCCATGGCGCCAAGTAGGCACCTGATCTCCCTCTCCACCCCCATTCCTATTACCAGCTGTATCCACCTGAAAATTGGGTCCCCTACCAGATGTTGCTTCCTTGTCCTCTGGGGTTCTGTTTTGCACTTCTTGGGATCTCCACTGTGGAGGGCCCCACCTCCCCCCAGTCACTACCACAAGTGCCTCCTCCTGGCAGTCCCACTCTGCCAGAGCAGCATAGAAATTTTGTACTGGCACCAGCTGAGGAATGTGCCTGTGACCCGCCCACCCCCCTAGCCTTCTAGATCCCATCACCCCCACCCTACTCGAGCCCACTGTAGTCCAGCTGCTCCTCTTATCTGGCATCCTCTGAGGTAACAGTCTCAGACTTGGTAGCCCTTGGGTGAGGGATAAGGTCCCCTGACTCCTAGCCAACTCGGCCTTGAGTCTAGCAACCTTCTCTGTCAACCCAGACAGGAGCATGCAGATGGGACAGTACTGCAGTTTCCAGAAGGTCTCTCTGAAGACTGCCACTCCACAGCCACTGTATTGCACCACTCCCCACATTCTGTAGCCCCACTCTCCCAGCGTTACCGGGAATCCTCTCCCAGAACCCACTAAAGGCAAAGCTGCAAGAGTTACTGAAGCATAGAACAACCCTGTAATTACAATTACCCTAGCTATGACGGGAGCTGTGTTTGTGGATCTGACCAGGGCTTTTGATTTGGCCAGCTACAATGTATTAACTAGCAATTTACTCAAACTTAGCTTCAGATGCCATGCTCTGGCCTGGTTCAGTGATTATCTGAACCATAGAAAACAGAGGGTGAAAATTGGCAACACGGTGTCAAGTACCAATGTAATTCTCAGTGGGGTCCCTCAAGGCTCCATACTGGGACCGCTTCTGTTTTTAGTCTTCATCAACAATTTGCCAACAATCTGCAAACCTGTACATACTCTTCTCTATGCAGATGATGCAGTTATATACAGGCATAGTAAAGACATCAATTAAATCAACCATGTACTGGGAAACTGCTTCTCAAACTTGCAGGAATGGTTCATTCTAGAATAAATGGTCCTGAACCTACCAAAAACCCAATCAATGTTGTTTGGTTCTAAGTACAATCTGAAAAACGTAGCCCCCAAGTTCTGCATCAACGCAAATAATGGGAACTGCCTGGAAAAGGTCATCTGCGTTAAATATCTAGGAGTACATACTGACTCTACACTTACTTTCAGTACCCACATTCAAAACACTGCCAGCCTGCTTCACCAAAGGCTTGGCTCTCTGAACAGATTCCGCAAGTACCTAATGCCCGAATCCAGACATATAATAGCACAGGCAAATCTGCTCCCTATACTGGACTGTGGCTCCTTGGTCACCGATGTTGTTAACAAAACTATGCTACAGAAGAAGCACACTATCATAAGATTACTGGATTTGCAAAAGATAGCGATAGGAAGACTCATTGCTGCCTGTCTCTGAACACTTTAAACCAGCTCTCACCAGAGCTCAGATCTAACCTAACACTCGCCAGATTTATTAAAAGAACCATGGTTAAAAACTCCCCCATCTATTTAGCTGAGCAACTCAAGTTTGTCAACTTGCCCTCCTCTCAGTCCACCTCAAAAAATAACCTAAAAGTTCCCTTTTTTCAAACAAACACTGGACAACTCTCCTTCATCTACCGCACCTCCTCACTATGGAATACAATCCCCCACCCCCATTTGAGAATCACCAACTGTCTCTGCTTTCTCAAGGAATTTGAAAGAATTTTATCTATCACTCAGTGTCTGTGACTGCTTTGTGTAAAGACCCCTTGTACATACCCCTGTGCATCTGCACTCAATGTCGTATCTGCACTAATCAGCTGCGCTTTCTATGTGCCGCAAGCATGTAATCAAGTATGTAATTTTCAATCGATGTGTGTATGTTTCATTTTCTGCAACAAGCACCCAAACATTTGTATGCATGTCTTCAAGTGTCTGTGCAACTGCACCTAGGCAGTGCACTTACCCGGTCACCAAAGTGAAAATAAATAAATAAATGTCACATAAACAATGAACAAACAACTTTTTTTTCTTTCTTACCTAGGCAATAGTTACCTGCAGCACCTATCCAGTTATCTTACAGTTAGGACAGGTTAACAGTTTGCTTCCTACACCCCCCTTGCCAAATAATACAGTATTACCGGGAATGAGTCGATCAGGGTTCCTGGCTATTGGCTGTTTCCGTGGCTGACTTCTGGCACGCTCTGGATACTGTCTTTTGCACTAGTCCTCAGCGTGAGGATCACTGTGAAAGACCTCTAAGGTAGACTCCTTGTCAAAGGCTTGATATTGAGTGGGCCAGAGGACAGTGGTGGGTGGGGACAAGTGCTGCTGGTGGTAGTGGTCCCTCTCCTACGAGAGCTGTGACTTGGCGACCCCAGGGGGGAGTCTTGTAATCAGTAGGACACTCTCTCTGGCCCCCAACAGCAGCCAAATGTGCAGTAAACTCCTTTGTTGTTTCCTTTTGTTGCTCCTCTGAGATCGGAGCATCTGATTTTAACAGGAAGCCTCTTCTAGACACTGCTCCAATTTATCCCGAGGAGAGTGGTGGAAGAAAATGAGTAAAGACCTGAGAAAACTCGAGGGGTGGTGGTGGAGGGTATGATAGCTGGGTTTCAATGCAAAAAAGTGCAAAATCACACACCTAGGGCAAAGAAACTCAAAGGCAGAGTATAAAATGGGGGTGAGGTATTGACAGTCACAAAGCAGGAAAGAGATCTTGGAGTTATGTCTGATAACCTGAAGGTGGTGGGGCAGTGCCACAAGGCAGTAGGCAGGGCCAATGATATACTGGAGTGCACAGGGAGGCTAACCACTAGCAGAAGAAGTGGTGTTACCACTGTACTGTTTGTGAGACCCCACCTGAAGTACTGCATCCAGTTCGGGAGACCACATCTTAGCAAGACATAGACAGGGTAGAGGCTGTCCAGAGAAGGGCAACAAAAATGGTGCAGGGGGTTCATTAGAAGAAACAAAGGAACAAGGAAGGCTTGCCAGGAAAATGGTGTGCGTGGGCCAAACAAGATCAGCAGACTAATGCAAAAAGGCTTGCGCACCAGGTGTTCAAAAATATTAACGACCACAAATGTGCATGTAAAAAAAAATATTTTTAATGCTCACCACATGAAGCCAAATATACAAACAGGAACTCCCACATCCTGACAAAAGACCCAACGGCGTTTGTGCCTACCTTGGCACTTTGTCAAGGGTCAAAGTCCCTGGTGAGCATTAAAAATACTTTTTATATGCACACTTGTGGTCGTTAATATTTTTGTACACCTGGTGTGCGAGCCTTTTTGTATTTTAATCTGTTTCATTAGAAGCCCTATGAGGAGAGAGAGAGACTGAAGGATCTCAAAATGTATACTCTGGAAGAGAGGAGAGAGAGGGGGACAAGATAGAGACCTATAAATACCTCACGGATATGAGTATAGTACAGGAGGGGAGTACAGTATTTTTCAGAAGAGAAGTTGCTCTATGACAAAGGGGCATGCAATGAAGCTTGAAGGGCAAAGCTTTGGAGAGATGTGAGGAAGTACTTCTTCACTGAAAGACTGGTAAATGCCTGGAACAGTTTACCAAAGAAGGTGGTGGGAGAAAAGACAGTGGTGGGCTTTAAGCATCCATGGGATAGACACAAAGGAATCTTGGTAGAAAATCAGGAGGAGGGGAAGTAGCTGGCGATCAGGTAGGTTCTGCAGTAACAGCATAGCAGGCACAAACTGGGCAAACTAGGTGGGCCAAGTGGTCCTTATCTGCTGATAAATTCTGTGTTCCTTCCCAACTCAGAATGTTCCTCACCTAGCCTCCCTTCCCCAACCCAGAATGTTGCTCATGTAGCCTCCCTTCCCCAATCCAGAATGTTCCTCACCTAGCCTCCCTTCCTCAGCCCTGAATGGTGTTCATGTAGCCTCCCCTGCTGAACCCAGAATGGTCCTCACCTAGCCTCCCTTCCCCAACCCCAAACGTTGCTCATGTGACCTCCCCTCCCCAACCTAGAATGTTCCTCACTTAGCCTCCCTTCCCCAACCCTGAATGGTGCTCATGTAGCCTACCCTCCCCAACTCAGAATGCTCCTCACCTAGCCTCCCTTCCCCAACCCTGAATGGTGCTCATGTAGCCTCCCCTCCCCATCCCAACCCAGAACGTTCCTCATTTAGCCTCCCTTCCCCAACCCTGAATGGTGCTCATGTAGCCTCCCCTCCCCAACCCAGAATGCTCCTCACCTAGCCTCCCTTCCTCAGCCCTGAATGGTGTTCATGTAGCCTCCCCTTCCCAACCCAGAATGTTCCTCACCTAACCTCTCTTCCCCATTCCTGAATGGTGCTCATGTAGCCTCCCTTCCCTAAACCAGAATGCTGGTCACTGAGCCACCCTTCCCCAACTCAGAATGTTGCTATGCTCCCTAGCACAAGCCAGATCTTTCTTTCTTGCCACAGCCAAGAAGTTGCTCTCAAGAACCCCGCGCCAGCCAAAAAAGTTAAAAACATAGAAGGACAGACAATGTCAGCAGAAAAAAAACATTGGTCCATCCTGTCTGCCAGTTTTACCCTACTCTGCCCTGTCACCTATTGTCCAGACATGGCTTTTGCCCTCCTTTACCCTCCTCCATGCCTTACTGCCACCTTCGAGTAACTATTAAGCTTTTCTCTGTCCCAGCTATGCTTTAACCCATTAATGGTTTTAGTGCCCGCCACCTCTGTGGGCTGTCTGTTCTATGGCTGAATCACTCTCAGTAAAGTAAAACTTTCTAGCATCCCTCTTGAATCTCCCTCCCACCTCTACCAGCTTATATTCATGTCCCCTAGTTTTTGACCCACCATTCTTGCTAAATATTTCCTTTTAGTTTACCTTGTTTATTCCTTTTAGGAACTTGAAGGTCTCTATCATGTCACCCCTATCCCTTCCGGCCTCTTGTAAGTTCATGTTCCATTTCCTGAGTCGATCCTCATAGGACCTGCCCTATTGTCCTTGAATCATTTTGATTACTCTATGTTGCAGTATCCAGCCTTTCTCTGTCTTTCCTTAGGTGAGGACTTGCGAACTGGGCACAATACTCCAGATAGGGTTTCACCGGCGATTTATAGGGAGGTAGTACTACTGCTTTCCTCCTGCTATCAAAACCCCTGCCAGCACACCTCAGTAGTTTGGTTGCCTTGCTTTAGGCCTTCTTACTTTGGTTAGTTTGTTTTAAGGAGTCACTAATGATGACCTACAGATCTCTAGTGATGGCCAGTTTTAAACTCCTCCCATCCAGTATTCCTTCTGGGGACTCAAATTCCCAAGTCATCAGCATGCAGTTTTTGGCATTGAATTTCTACAGCAAGACCTAGGACCACCTCTCGAACCTTTGCAGGTTTCTCTGCAATTCCCTTATACCCCCTCCTGTCTGTCTATCCTCTCATGGAGCTTAGTATCATCTGTGAAGGGATGCATCTTGTCTGCATTTCTTTTCCTATGTCACTGATGAACACATTGAAAAGAACTGGTCCCAGGAGGGTCTCCTGATGCAGTTGGTCAGTGGACCTACTTGGCTAAAGAACACTTTAGATCTAGTATTGTCGAAAGGGGAGCCAGTAAGGGAAATAAGGGTGGAGGACCCACTAGCTGACAGCAATCACCAAATGGTGTGGTTTAATATCATGATGTGCAGGGAGCCAGAGAACTCAGTAACCCGGGTGGTAAACTTCATGGGGGCGGACTTTGGGAGGATGCGGAAAGTACTGAAAGGGAAACTGGAGGGCATAAGGCAGGAGATGGACATGAACCAGAAATGGGATATTATTAAACGGGTGATTACAGAGGCAACAGAAGCCTGCACCAAGACACAGAGTAAGAGGAGCAGAGCAAGGAAACCACGCTGGTTGAACATCGAGGTAGTGGAGGTAGTAAGGGAAAAACGAGAGGTGCACCAGAGGTATAGGAGGACGGGGAAGGAAGAGGACAGGCAGGAGTAAGCAAGATGGTCCAGAGACGTGACCAAAAATGTGAGAGAAGTCAAGGCACAGAGAGAGCTGAGATTAGCACAGGGAATTAAGGGGGGAAGGCTTTTTCAGATGCATCATGGAGAAAAGGAAGTGCAAGGAGACAATAGTGAGGATAAAAAAGGGTGGGCATTGGACAGAAAAGGGGGAGTAACAGCAGACGCACTGAATGAATACTTTTGCTCAGTGTTCACAGAAGAAAAGGGGGTACTGCTACCACCATGGACTGGGAGGGTGGGGATGGGGGAGGAGTTGACAGATGAAAGGATTGAGGGACAGAGAGCACTGAGGGTAGACAAGGCACCAGGGCCGTATGGTATCCACCCCAGGGTGCTGAGGAAGATGACGGAGGTGTTGACGGATCTGTACAGCACCTCACTGGAGTCTGGATGTGTGCCACTGGACCGGAGGATGGCTCATGTACTGCCGTTACACAAGAGCAGACCAAGGGATGAACTGGGTAATTATCATCTGGTAAGTCTCACCTCCATAGTGAGCAAACTCATGGAAACGATACTAAAGGAAAGACTGGTGTCGTACCTGGAGGACAACGGCCTCCAGGATGTGAGGCAGCATGGGTTCATTTCAGGGAAGTCCAGTCAAACCAAGCTGATACAATATTAGGACTGGGTGACAGGTGAGCTGGATAAGGGTCATGCTGTGGACGTTCTTTACTTGGACTTCAGCAAGGCCTTTGATTTGGTGCCTCATGGGTGACCTAGGGAGAAGCTAACTGGTGTAGGGGTAGGGGAAAAAATGATTAACTGGATTACAAGCTGTCTGAGTGGGAGGCTGCAATGGGTGTTGGTGGGAGGGGCGCTCTCAGCTCCGAAGCCAGTGACGAGCAGGGTGCCACAGGGCACCGTGCTGGGACCAGTATTATTTGGGCTCAGACGACATTGCACACGGGTGGTGAGCAAGGTAAGTCTGTTTGCAGATGACACCAAAATGGGAGCAGTGGTGGATAGAGAGGCGGGATGGAAGTTGCTGCAGGGGGAATTAAACAAGCTAGAGGAGTGGTCAGAGAGTTGGCAGCTGGGGTTCAATGCAAAAAAGTGTAAGGTTATGCACTTTAGAGCAAAGAACCCAATGAGAGAATACTGGCTGGGGGGGTTTAAGCTAGGGATCATTGAGGAGGAGAAGGACCTAGGGGCAATGGTAACAGGGACCATGAACAATACTGCCCAGTGCAGGAGAGCAGCTGCAAAAGTGAACAAAATGCTGGGGTGCATAACGAGGGGGGTTTCGTCCAGGTGAAGAGAGGTGATCTTGCCCCTGTACAGGTCGCTGGTAAGGCCACACTTGGAGTATTGTGTGCAGTTTTGACACCATGCCTAAAGCTTGATATCAAGCTACTGGAGGGGGTACAGAGGAGGACAATGAAGATGATATGTGGAATGGAAGGGAGAGACTATGAAAGCAGGCTGGGAGACCTGAATATGTACACCCTGGAGGATAGAAGGGACAGTGGGGACATGATAGAGATATTCAAATATCTGAGGGGAATCAATAAGGATTGGGTAGACAGGGTCTTTAAACTAAGGAGGGGGAGGGACACCAGGGGGCATGGGCTAAGAATAGAGGGGGGAAGATTCAGGAGGGAAACGAGGAGACATTATTTCACAGAGAGAGTGGTAGCAAAATGGAACACACTACAGAATTGGTGGTATCATGTAAATCTGTGAATGACTTTAAAAGGGCATGGGACAGGGAGCAGGGGAGAGCGAGGGTGGGGGCAGCAGGGGGATGACAAAGGGTGGGGGTGGGGCAGCTGCAAACTAGGGGTGGTAGCTGCACACTCGAGCAGATGTAGATAGACCGGGTAGTCTGTTTCTGCAGGCACATTCATATGTTTGTACAGTATATACCACTCGATGACTGCAAAAATAATGTTTAATGAACTCCTTTCCCAATTTCTCCACCTTAAAATATATTTTCCATAAATAAGAGGCGTATAGTCTATTTTTGTAAACCGTTTTTCATCCCACTTGTCTGCCATCAAGTTCCAAAAAACATTAATATATGAGCATGAAAAGAATACATGTTCCATAGTTTCTAGCTCATTAATACAATTTGGTCTTGAACACACCCTCTCTTCTAGACTTTTATGCTTTTGATTAGCTTTCACGTTTAAACATTCATGGCAGCATAACCATTGGATTTCTCTGAATTTGATTGGAAGTCTGGTTTCTTTAATCAAGGTTTGTAAAGCCTGTATACAGTCTGGTGAACATTTGGGAAATGTTTCTGACTCTGTGAAGTGTGCCTATAACCTGCATATAAACCTGCTTCTTTGTTTTGGTGCTACGAAGTGTACTAGTTGTATTCCATATTTTTAGTTTTACAAATAATCTTGTAAGCATTCAGGAGTAGTTGCACTGTGCCTAATAACTCTCAAATCTCCTTCCTTCCATGCTGTAAACCAAAATGCTACAGTGCTTAGAAAGATTTCTTGCCAGAAATGTTATGCATGAAGTGGCAAGGGTCTAAAATGTATAAAAACTGGCAATAAAAAAGTATTGAGTTTACCATATTTTGTCCTCCACAGTTCTGTGGTAGGTATAGTATGTTTCTTTTAATTGGAGTGAGGCGGCTGCCCCAGAAAGCTTGGAAAAATATATTCAGAATCATAGTTTCTCTAACTCTAGGTGGGGGGAATATGTTACTAATGAAGATAAATAGTGGGGCCGGCCCGGTGGCGCTGAGGGTTGAGGCGCTGGATGCCACACCTCGCGCCACGCGGTGTTTCAGGTTCGGGAATGGACTCGGGTTGCCGAGGGTTGGCAGGGGGAAGGAAGGATTGAGCATCCTGCGACAGCTCTCCTTCCTTTGGGGTGGCAATGGTTATGCGTCGTGCTGTACTGACACCCAGCGGAGGCTGGGTGTTCAGCAGACCGCGGGCATCTACACTGGGAGAAGAGTCGGCAGATGTCTGCACGTTAGTGCGTTGACGTCATTGCACGTCCGACTCTTCAGAAGAATTAAAAAGAGAGGAAAAAAATGGGCACCTCCGCCTCTATGAAGCCTTACTCAGGGCTTCAATTAGCCACTGCCACTGGGGTCCCCCCCAACTAGTTACTGGTTCCGCGGGGGCTGGATAGGGGGTCCCAGCTCCGCGGCCCCGCCCTCCAGGGGAACTAGCCGAGGGTGATTGGGGGGGGGTCCCAGGTGACAGCTGGTGGAAGACCGGGGCCGTGACCAGGGTGGATACCTGGCGGAGGAGCCCCCCCCCAAAAAAGATAAACAGTGGTAGAAGGTATGTTTTGATTAAATATATGAACATACAAAGAAGCCAGCAGAAGGCCATTTGATCTATCAAGTCTGCTCGTATTGCAGGGTCCACAGCTTGAGCTACTGTCCCTGCCCTCCCTCCCCACTCCTCCCATCCTCCCTACCCATGATTCTTACCTTCCCCTATGCCTATCCCAGCCTCTCTTAAAGCTGCCCACTGTCTTTAATGAGATGACCTTTTCTGGCATTGCATTCCAAGTGTCTACCACCCTCTCTGTGAAGAAGTGCTTCCTGACCTCCCTCCTAAACCTCCCACCCTCCAGCTTAAGACTGTGCCCCCTTGTGATATGGTTTCCACTTAGCTTAAAGAGATTCTCCTTATCAACCTTATTTAGCCCTTTTAAATACTTGAATGCCCCAATCATGTCCCCTCTCTCTCTCCTGTCTTCCAGGGAGTACATGTTCAGTGCCCTCAACCTCTCCTCGAATGCATTGCCCTGCTGACCGGATATCATCTTTGTAGCCCTCCTCTGTACCTTCTCCAGCAGGTTAATGTCATTTTTGAGGTGTGGGCACCATTACTGAACTCCATACTCTAGACGCGGCCTTACCAGTGACTTGTACAAGGGCAGTATAACCTCCTCTCTCCTACTACTGATCCCCCTAGCTATGCATCCCAGCATCTTGTTTGCCTTTGCTGCTGCTTTCTTGCACTGCATGGAGTGCTTCAGGTCGCTAGTGATCATCACTCCCAGGTCCTTCTCATCCTCAGATGCAGATACTTGGACTCCACCCAGGTAATACTCTGTCCTGGGATTCTTGGCTCCAATATGCATAACTTTGCATTTCTTGGCATTGAAGCCAAGCTGCCAGATCCTGGACCACCTCCCCAGCTTTTCCAGATCTTCCTGTAGGTCCAGTATCCCTTCAGCTGTGTCCACTCTCCCACAGAGCTTGGTGTCATCTGCAAATAGGCACATTTTGCCTTTAATGCCATCCCCAATATCACTGATGAAGACATTGAACAACACCGGCCCCAACAAAGAGCCCTGTTGGACCCCACCGGTTACCTCTCTGGTGCCAGATAACTCTCCCCCACCACCACCCTCTGGGTTCTGTCCCTCAGCCAGTTTTCCACCCATCTGACCATGTTTTCCCAAATTCCAAGATCCACCAACATCCTGATCAACCTTTTGTGGAGCACAGAGTCAATGCTGAAAACAAGATAGAAGATGTCTGTCGCTTGGCCCCTGTCTACTGTCTTAGTGACACAGTCAAAGAAGTCAGTCAGATTTGTTTGACATGATCTCCCCTCCATGAACCCATGCTGCCTCTCATCCTGGAGACCATGTTCCTCTAGATATTCCACCAACCTTTCCTTTAGTATGGTCTCCATGAGCTTGCCCACAATGGAGGTCAGACTGACTGGTCTGTAATTCCCTGGATCATCCTTGGGACCACTTTTGTGAAGGGGCACTACATGTGCTGTTCTCCAGTCCTGTGGTACCATGCCTGACTCTAGTGAACTATTAAATAGGTCTGCTAGTGGCCCTGCCAGCTCCTCAGCCAGTTCCTTTAGTACCCTCGGATGTACTTTGTCCGGGCCTGGTGATTTGTCCGCCTTCAATGCCAGCAGCCCCTCCCTCACTCTATCCTCCTCTATCATTATGTCTGTGTTCCCCTCCTCCCCACTCCCCTTTTCCCTCCTGAAGGCAGATGGTCCGTCCTTCTCCTTGGTGAAGACAGAACAGAAGTATTCATTTAGTATCTCTGCTTTTCCTCCATTATCCTCCACCCACTCCACACCTTTCTTAAGCCTAACAATCCCTTCCTTCTTGTCTCTTTTCTCACTTTAGCTATTTGAAGCTCCTTCTGTGCCTTTGCTCGACATACTTCCTTACTTGCCTCACTAGCCAACCTTAGGTAATTTTCCCTATCCACCTATCTCTTGGTCTTCCTGAATTTTCTATAGGCCAACCTCTTTTCCCTTACTGCCTTGGCAACCCCAGAACTGAACCAGCTGGGCACTTTGGCCCTTGTGTTCTTCCCCCTGAGTCTAACACACTCAGCTGTGGCAACCAGTATTCCTTCCTTAATGATGGACCACTTTAGGTCCACCCCCATATCTGCTCTGATACCCACCAGGTGGCTCTTTAGAACCTCACCCATCTTCCTGAATTCTGCCCTCCTGAAATCCAAGATTTTGGTCTTAGTCTGGATGCTTTCCCTGCCCATATCCAAATGGAACCACACTGTGCAATGGTCACATCCCCCCCCGTGGCTTCCTGACCATTATTTCCTGGACATGCTCCCCATTTATGAGCACCAGATCAAGAATTGCCTCAGCTCTTTTTGGTTCAGTGACGCCCTGAGTCAGGAACCCACTCTGCAGTCCTTCCAGGATCACTTCACTCTTAGCACATGCTGTGGATGGTATACTCCAGTCCACCTTGGGCAGGTTGAAGTCTCCCACAATTACCACCTCTCCTTTCCCTGCAGCTTCCAATATTTGTGAGATCAGTTCCCTGTCTCTCTCCTCATCTTGATTCTTATTCATTGATTATTCATATTCTTTTACCTTTACTAAAATGCCAGTTATTCCATTTCTTTACGATCTGAGTCCCCCTAACTGTATTTTATCTCAGTTTATAATGTCTAAAGGACCAGCTCCATATTCTATTCCTAAAATTTTAACATTCTCCCTTGTTAAATTTATTACAGCTATTTGTGTTTGAAAAAGCTATTTTCCCTAGTTCTCTTCCTACACATTTACCCATATTTAGTGTGGCTCCAGACACTTTCCCATACTGTTGACAGACAATTATTACTTTTCCTACTGATGATTGATTTTTTTTTTTACTTTCTCTTTTATGCTCCCCCGCCTCCTCGCAGCTCTCCCCTTTCTTCGGGAGACACCTACGGCCTTATCAGCCCTCGCTCACCTACATGGTGACCGGTGCAGTCCGTGCCCCATGGAGCCATGGTTTACCCTCCAGGCGGGTACGGGGTGGGAGGGCTTACACCTCGACGTTCCTCTGTGTTTCGTCGGCACGCTGTCTCCAGGCAGGTAGGGGCATTGAAGGTCAGGGCCTGGTGCTCCGTCTACCAGGAGGCTGCAAGTTTTTCCTGATGTTCTCTCAGCGTGCCAGGTCCCCAGATGTCAGGCGCGGCGCTAGCGTCTGGCATGTCGCCCCTCTGTTGGAGCATCGGGCTTGCTGTCCTCAGGTCTCCACCTGGGGTCAGACAAAACCAGAGCTCTGGTACCCCCCTCCCCTGGAAGGGCCGGCGGTCCTTGGGATGCTCAGTCCTCCCCTCCCAGCCGACCCTCCAGCTCCCGGGCTCATTCCTGAACCCTAGTGGCACAATACCATAGCCAATCCAATCGCTGCACGCAGCAGGGCCAGCTTGATGATTGATTTTTAACTAATAAACATATCGTCTGCATAAGCCATAGCCTTAAAGGGCTCCACTTGCTTTTGTATTTGTGTAGGGAAGATTTCCAAATGTCTATTTGAAAAACGTAACAGAGGGTCTATTGAAAAAACATATAAAAGAGGACTGATAGGGCAGCCTTGTCTTACAGCTTTCTTAATGGCTACCATAGGTCCACAGAAGCCATTAACCTGTGGGATCACTATCGCATTACGATAAATAATTTTCAGCTATGTAATGAACAGCTCCGCTATCCTATATCTCTGTAATGTGTACCACAAGAAACTATGCCACGCTGAGTTAAATGCCTTCTGTTGGTCTAAAGACAGAACAAACCCATCCAGACCTGTAGTATTATCAAATTGAAATATGTCCCTTAATAATATTGGTTGATCTGAAATTGATCTTCCTTGTATGGAACAAGACTGAGCTTCCAAGATTAAATTAGGGACTACCACTAATAACCTGTTTAAGATTTTAGTTAGAATCTTAAAATCTATATTCAGTAAGCTAATAGGTCTCCAATTGGACATGACTCTTTTCTCACCCTTTTTATGTAAAAAGGTTAATGCTCCCATTGACATAGTAAAGGGCAATCCCGAGTGATTCAATAAAAAATTTAAAACTTTAGCCAATTCCTGTTTCAATTCTGGCACTATGAATTGGTACAGTTCAGCTGTAAGGCCATCTTTCCCTGGTGCGTTCCCTGTATTTAAAGCCTGAAATTGTTGTTTCCACTTCTAAAGCTGTTATGGGTGTTATCATCTCTTTTGCCATGTCTGGCATACAAGTTGGTACATCAATCTGATTGAAAAACTCTGTTGTTGCTTGTTTAGCAAAAGTAGTTCATTGAAAAAGAAAACTTGAATAATTGTGGACAACTTGCAATGTTACTGTATTTGTAGTGTGTAGATTATTTTCACTATCAAATATAGCCTCAATAGTTCCCTTTTTGACCCTTTCTTTGCAGCTTATTAAGGAGCATATATTATCCATGTTGCCTTGCGAACCATATGTCTGCTGCATAATTAAAGTGTTTGTTTGTTTATGATGATATTCCTGTAGTTTTGCTTTGACCACTTGTATTTGTGTTGTGTAATCGTGTTTTGTTGTCTATGTGTAACCCCTAGATGGCGCTATCCCAGGGGCTACTACCCCTGCCTGATTTGCCACTAACAGGTTGAGGGGCCTGGATCCAATGGCGGGTGCCTCTACCCAGAGGTCAGGGTTTGCAATAGTTAAACTAACTTGGTCACAGCCCTCTGGAACACTGCAACCCCTTTCTTCCCACTAGTGGCCCACACAATATATCAGAATTACCTTCACAGTATACACTTACCCCAGGTCTGGTTCCGGCACTGGGACCTCCTGTGAAGTGAGATACAGTGCAACAATCACAGTACAGTACTTTAACATAGACAAATACCTCAGGCAGTATAACTTTGCTGAAACAAGCAGCTCTGATTTATTTAGGGATATAACAAGGACGAGGGAAATCAGGTTAATCAGCTTATCACTCTAATAATCTACCTATGGCTCTGTGCACAGCCTATCCCTATCAGTTACTGTCCCTGGGTACCCAAGCCCTAGTGCTAGTCCAAACCGTGGCAGCTGGTAGGGGCCCTTTCACACAGAGAAAGGAGAATTAAACAGTCAGCAGTACAGTAATTCCATTTGGATTTAATGTGGCAATTCAACAGGAGGCGACCCTGAATTAGTACTCACGACCTCCAAATAAGATAGGGTCCTTCAATGTCAGCAGGGCTCACTTGAGGTACACAAACCTCTTCACACATCCATATAAAAAGCACTATACCAGGCAGGCTGCATCTGTATCCCGATCGCAATTACTGCACAATACCGGGAGAACACACAGCAGATTCAGTTCCTGACAGACGGAGTGCAATTTTCAACAATTCCTCCAGTCTTCTACAGGGTGAGCCTGGTTTCTACTCTTCAGAGATCCTTTGATTCTTTTCACAGGACAGTTCAGTCCTAACAAGCTGTTACACAAGCTTGCAGACGGAACTCTGGGCCTTACACACGTTTTTGACTAAAACTGCACACTGAAAAAGCACAGGGCTCCTTCCTTCTTCACTGCCAAAGCTCAACTGAAACTCCAACCGACAAAACCGGGCACTTCCTTTGAGTTCCTCCCAGTTCTTGACTGGATTGGCTGTCACTCACAATAGACTGCTGCTGTTGGTCCAAAAGGCACTGAAGTCTAAACTACATCTCCCAGAGTCACTGCCCATACAATCCTCTTGTGGCTGGCTCAGATTATGAGTCCAGGTTCTGATTCGTCCAAGGCACCATTTTAGAGCTAGCTTACCCACACTGATTGGTCCAGTTCAGCAGTTCAAAACTAGAATGGGGAACTAGCAGACACAGTTCTGACTGCAAAAGCAGGTTAGACAAACTGTAATTTCATTATTACTCTAAATAATTTCTGGCAAACAGTTACATCTTTCAGATAGGTTCCTTGCACTCCTAGTGACTGCAAAATGAAGTGAATTGGCAGCAGCTTGAGTGGTACTCAATCAAAGAAACACACAGTCCCCCATACAAACTAATTATGTCTGCAAGCAGACAGCTCTTAAAGAGACAGTACCAGAGGTTCTAAAAACACTCACTGATAAATGGCTTAAATGCCAAACACCATTCAGGCTTGGAGCATTCAAGCAAGCTCCTGGAAGTCTTTTGGGAACCCCCATTTGCAGGGGGGTTACACCCTTCCTGGCCTGGGAAAGCTTGACGTCCGCGTCAAGCAAGTACCCCCATAAGTTTCAACTGCAACCATATACATTTGCATTAGGCTCGCACATGTAATCATCAGTCAATATATCATTTTACCAGAACACATTTCTGAAACATTGCAGTCGTCACTCTTTACACAGTATTACATACACATTGTACCATAACTCAAGTTATTACCTCTTGTACATGAAACCTGAAGAGGGGCCCTTCCTATCAGTTACCTTGGGGCTGGATGGGGCAAGGGCACCATATAGAGAGCAACACAAGTAACTTGGAGTTAGCACTGATGCTCAGTTTGGGCAATGAGCTCGGGACACATACACTCCTTTATGGACAACATTGAGAGGCAAGTCCACAGGCCTCCCAAGTGAATCATAACTGAGGTGCACCACAGGCTTTACAGCTCGACCAGTCTTTCTAGGGGGAACTGTTATAGTCTCTGCACTCTGAGCCTCATTTTCAGCATTGTCCTCACTTGTCAGGGGAGTCTCCATGGGGGTAGAGAGGCTAGAACTTGGGGCACTTTCAGCTCCAGGAGTTACAGTTTCTGAGTCCACAACATTTGGCTCGCATGGAGAGCTTTCGGACACTGGCAGTGGACTGTCAGGGCACTCAAAATACTCTTCTTGTTCGGGTGTATCACCAGTCTGCCCCAATCTATCATTTTCCTCCCCTGAAAGCTCAAACAGTTCAACCATGCACAATGATTCCATTTCATCTGATCTGATGCTTTGCACTTCACTTTCTGGGAGCATTGGCTCCAGGGATGAAGCTGGGGGCTTAGACAGTCAGAAGGCCCAGCTTCATCTCCAGTATTGACTAGGGATTGCCCAGAACAATTGACTCAGTTAGTAAGAAGGATAGTATTCAAAGTCACTCTCACTTTCTTCCTGATATGGACTGACAGTCATGCTCAACTGGGACTTGTGCAGGGAACACTTTAACTCTGCTTCTGTAGGTGCAGACTTCCTTGGTCTTTTCTTAGCAGCAGCTCAGTCACTGGTCCAGAGGGGCATCTTCTAGGGGCTCAGACTCAATTAAGATTTGTCCAATGGGCAGTAAATGATTTCTATGCATTGTTTTACATCTTTGAATTATTCTCAGGCCTTACTTTGTACACTGGCAGATCATCTAGTTTGCCCACTACAATGTGAGGGAGATGGTGCCATCTGTCAGCAATCTTGTGCTTGCCATGCAGTCCCAGATTTCTTAGCAAACCCGATCTCCTCCTGGAGTTCCTGTGCTTTCACCTTTTATCATACCTTTCTTTGTTGGCTAGATTTCTTTGGCAGCCATGGTTTGAGCCAGTTGGTACGCATGAGTTAGCTGGGCCTTTAACTTTGCACATACTGTAAATAGTTGTCAGCTTGAACCCCATCAGGAGAGACCCCAAACACACATCTACTGGTAGTCGAGCTCTCTTCCAAACATCAGGCGGTAGGGGAGAATCCAATGGCATCACTTTTGGTGCAGTTATAAGCATGTACCAGGGTGCTAATTTGTTGGCTCCATCTAGGCTTGTCCTTTGGTGCAGGGTGCCTAGCATATCTAGCAAAGTGCGGTTGAAACGTTCAGGCTGTGGGTCCCCTGGGGTGGTAAGGAGTGGTTCTGGACTTTCGCACTCCCACAGAGAAAGCATCTCTTTGATCAGACGACCTCAAAGTCTCTCCTTGATCAGAATGGATTCTTTGTGGAGCCCCATAGTGAGCAAAAAGTTTTCTACAAGTACTTTGGCTACAGTGGATGCTTTCTGGTCTTTGGTGGGGAAAGCTTGGGCATATCTCGTGAAATGGTCAGTGACCACCAGCACATTACTGATATTTCTTTGATCTGACTCCAAACTTAGAAAATCAATACAGACCAGCTCCATGGGTGCACTGGTGGTGATGTTAATAAGGGCAGCCCTCTGGGGCAAAGCTTCCTCTGTAAGCAGCGACTACAGTTCGAATGTGTTGCCCCACATCAGCCCCATCTTAGGCCAATAGAATCTGGATCTCACCAGGTCAAGTGTTCTGTCTATACCAAGGTGCCCCATGTGGTTGTGCAAGGACCTCAGTACTGAGTCTCAAAGGCAGTGGGCAGCACTAGTTGTTGTTTGTCTACTTGTCCCCTCTGTCTACTGTTTCTCTGTATAACAGTTTATTGATCAGTTTCAACTTAGGACCTTCTTTGTATAACAGTGCAGTTCTCAAATCAGTGGAGCTAATTTGGACACATCTTTTCCTGCATAGAGGGCTTCTAAAACTGCTTTGATCATGGGATCATGGGATTGAGCCCGCGAATACTGTCATTGTCCAGCTGAGGCAGTGCACCAATGTCTATTGCAGAAAAGTGGCAATACAGCAGGTATGCACCCTCAGAGGCTCCCAAGCAATCCACCATGCAGTCCACTGCGTCCGTGGACATTGTTCCTCCCTGTCAAACTTCCGGCAGAGTGCCCGAATGTCAGGTTCTGCTAACGGACCCAATCATTCTGGGGAACAGGCCTCCGGAGAGAGCATCAGCATCTATGTGGTTCAGACCTGCTCGGTATTCGAGAGCATAGTCATATGTAGATAATGCAGAAAGCCACCTATGGCCAGTGGCATCCAACTTAGCTGAGGTCTGCACATAGGTCAAAGGATTATTGTCAGTTTTTACTAGTATTTTAGCCCCATACAAGTACTCAAGGAATTGGTCAACAATAGCCCACTTCAAAGCTAGGAACTCTAACTTATGTACAGGATAGTTCTTTTCAGATGGGGTCAGGCTTCTACTGGCAAAGGCCACTGGTCTCAGGCCATTCTCGCTCTTGGTACAACACAGCCCCAACCCTTGCAAGCTAGCATCAGTGTGCAGGACGAAGGTTTTCTTGGATCGGCATAGGCCAGCACTGGAGCATGGGTAAGTTGATATATGATCTCATGAAAAGCAGTCTCACAATCAGGAGTCCAGCGGCCCCAAATACTTCACTCGGATGAAAATACACTCTTTCAGTCTTGAGGGACGCTTGACTTGGTATTTTTTTGGGTTGGGGGATACCTTGAGTAAGGTTAAGTAAAGGCTGATCACTCTTGAATAGTCCTTGATGAAGCACGATAATAACCACAGAATCCCAGGAATCTTTGCAGTTCTTTTAGATTTTTGGCCTGGCCAGGTGGTCAAGGCCTCAACTTTACTTGGGTCGTCTCTATTCCTCGGTGGATACCTATGTGTCCACATACTTTACTGATGTTTGAAAGAATTGACACTTATCAATGGACAGTTTAAGGCCAAAGTCCTCCAGTCGGTCCAATACCTTAAATAATCTGCTCTCATGTTCCTCCAGTGAGCTGCCAAACACAATAACATCATCTAGGTATACCAGGCACTCTAGTAAGTTCATGTCCCCACTGCACGCCCATCAATCGTTGAAAAGTGGCTGGGGCACCTGAAACTTTGAGGCATCCTCATGAATTCATAGTAGCTAGCGGACAGATAAAGGTCAGTTTTCTCATGGTCCTCTGGGGCCATCGGGATCTGGTAGTACCCACTGCGGAGATCCAGCACAGAGAACCACTTGCTCCCGCTTAGGCAGTCCAAAGCATCCTGAATGCGGGCATTGTGTACTGATCAGGGATAGTCGCACGTTTAAGGTGCGATAATCCACACACATCCTTACTGTTCCATTCTTTTTCCTCACTACCACAATGGGGGAAGCATAAGGGCTTCTGGATTCTTGTATTACACCAGCAGCTAACATCTCTTGCAGATGCCGTCTCACATCATCTATGTCAGCAGGTGCCAGGCGTCGAGACCTCTCACGAAATGGTCTTTCGTCATGCAGCCGGATATTGTGCTCAGCTCCTTGCATGCATCCTACATCCCATTCCTTTAAAGAAAACACCTGGTCTCTCTGGGCAAGCTTCTCACTGATCCTCACTTTCCATTCAGCTGGCAGCGGGAGTCCGAAATCAAACAAGTCAGGCGCTACTCTGTCATTCTTCCTTGAACTCTTGCTGCTGGGTAGCACTGCAGTGTCTGCACAATGCACATTAGCCAGGATGCAACCTCTATTTACTCGAATGTCTCTTTCAGACACATTATGAACTTGGACCATTACCCTTCTGGCATAAGCATGGGCTCTAGCGGGCAAAATACTAGGCTTGACCAGCAGTCCCTCTGGCAATTTTCCATCGCCTGGTGCATCCAACATTAATATTTTATTCTTAACATCCTTTCTGATACGGACCTCTCCTGTAAGGTACACTGGGCATTTGGCGCCAGGATCAGAGACTCAGGATCCTTCTTCCATACAATTCCGACCGTTCCTCTGGTTCTGTTTTTCAGCATCTCTGTGCCTCATAGGCCTTCTTAATTAAAGCCAGAACTCTTAAAGCTCTACTAGTCTTTGACCCTGTTTTCATAACACAACTGTGCCAGCCTTCCAACATATGAGCATTTGTTCCAATCAACAAAGGACACCATCATATAGTCCAGTGGGGGACACACAAGGCTAGGGTCTCTACTTGTTCGCCACTCCAGCCACGGAGGTGGAAAGACAGCCAAATTCGATATACCCGGAATAGGGTAGGCCTTCTCACTTAACCCCCATACATGCAGTCCTTCTAATGGTTGTAAGGGTAATGCCTGACAAATGCTTCTGATACCAATCCTGGAACATAATTGTCACTTGGGAGCCACTGTCTAATACAGCTCTTGTAGACACTCCATTCACCTTTACAGTGGTCTCCATGGAGGGACCCACTATTCTGGACCAGTCTGGAGAGGCGTGTAGGCCTGGGCAACTGACCTTGCCACAAAAGGACGTGAATTAGCATTTTTGGTGCCCTCACTGGGACTCATGTTGCACCTCTTAACCACTGATTTCTTCTCGAAGCCTCCTTGTAGCCTATATGCAACTTTGTTAGTGTCTTTGGGGACTGGCATTCCTTTCATGTGCCCATCTTTCCCACAATTATAGCAAAACATACTTTCTGGAGTTTGAGCTGGCCGAGGCGCCACACTGGGAGCCAGGGCGGGGTATTACTAACTGGAAACCTTGGTGCCATCTCTGTCTGCGGCATGATAAGCATTTGGAGACATCTCGTCAGTTTCTCCACTTCCATGGTCAAGGAATCGAGTTGAGCTGTTATCAGCAGGAGATACATGGGTGGGTACCCCCACCCCCATAGCAGATGCAGTCGGATATAGGTCAGGGCCCGCATTGCAGGCGTGGCCTTCATAAAGGACTGTTTTTGAATTCCGATCTCTCTCAACAGTTCGCCCCATTGTGACATATCTTTTCCTTGTCAGAGCACTCATTGACTGGCCAACCTCTGCCCCTGAACTTCACTTGATGGGTCACCCCAGTCACCTCGGGCGTAGTCGGAGCTATTGGTGCAGGTCCCTCCGAGGTCGCCTTTTCTCAACTCCTAATTTCTCCTCATTAACTCATCATAGAGGGTGGGGATTCCAGTCGATCTGCCAGGCGTAACTGAAGCAACAGCAGTTCTGAGAAGGGGCAGACTTGAGATCCTGTCCAGCCTGGTTCGTCCAGTTCAATCGCTGGCAAACTACCTTTCTGAGGCATTCTTGCAACAATTTTTCCCAGCCGAGATACATACACAGACAACAACTCCCTTGGTACTGTTATGCATCTCTTACTCTCCACCATAGGTCCTCATCAGAATCTGGGCTCCCATACACATTCTCCAAGGCCTCAAGATAGGCCTGTGCAGTCGCTCAGGGTTACTGGGTCTGCTTAGCACGGATGGTAGCAGGGCAGGACCTCGGAGGCTCTCACTAACCTCTTTCGCTCTTCCCAGCATTGCCATTCTAGCACTTGGGGCAACATAGTCTATCCAGGTCTCCCAGTCATCCTCCCTTGGGGGTGGGAGGGTGCCAGAGAAGATCCTCAACCTTCGGTAAGAGTCGTGACTAATGGCAGGTGCAGAAATAGGAGTCTGCATTGGTTCAGCCACCATTCAGGGCACTGGAGCAGGAGAGGGTGTTGGGGAGGAACACCCCAGGTGGCAAGAAGAGTTTCTTCAAGTCCTCCACAGTTTTCCCTCTCCCAGCAAACCATTCAGCAAATTTCTCCTCAAAAGTTTCAGATAGTGGTGGGGCTGATTCCCCTCGGTCTTTACTGTCCTTAGTTATCACTTCCAAGCAGTGAGGGCTCCTCTGGGGTAATGGTCTGTGGCACTTTGGAGCTATCTATGGGATCCTAAACTCTACTAGGGCCAGGAAAGTGTGGGTGAGCAGATTAGCATGCCGCACCCACCACCACAGGGTTTTGTAAACCTTCCACCTTGGAAAGTACTCCTGCACAGTGTCCGATTGATACCCAGGGGATGTCCAGGATAAGTATAGCATTTTGGGGGTCGATCTCCTCCCAGTACACCACTCCACCAGCCGGTGCACAGCCACTTCTGTCGGGTACCCATTTTTTCTTAACAGTGGTTCGTAAATATGGCCACTAGAGGACACACAATCCCAGCGGTGAGCTCCAAGATGTAACCCCTAGATGGCGCTTATCCCAGGGCTACTACCCCTGCCTGATTTGCCACTAACAGGTTGAGGGGCCTAGATCCAATGGCGGGTGCCTCCACCCAGAGGTCAGGGTTTGCAATAGTTAAACTAACTTGGTCACAGCCCTCTGGGACACTGCAACCCCTTTCTTCCCACTAGTGGCCCACAATATATCAGAATTACCTTCACAGTATACACTTACCCCAGGTCTGGTTCCGCACTGGGACCTCCTGTGAAGTGAGATACAGTGCAACAATCACAGTACAGTACTTTAACATAGACAAATACCTCAGGCAGTATAACTTTGCTGAAACAAGCAGCTCTGATTTATTTGGGGATATAACAAGGACAGGGAAATCAGGTTAATCAGCTTATCACTCTAATAATCTACCTATGGCTCTGTGCACAGGCCTATCCCTATCAGTTACTGTCCCTGGGTACCCAAGCCCTAGTGGCTAGTCCAAACCCGTGGCAGCTGGTAGGGGCCCTTTCACACAGAGAAAAGGAGAATTAAACAGTCAGCAGTACAGTAATTCCATTTGGATTTAATGTGGCAATTCAACAGGGAGGCGACCCTGAATTAGTACTCACGACCTCCAAATAAGATAGGGTCCTCAATGTCAGCAGGGCTCACTTGAGGTACACAAACCTCTTCACACATCCATATAAAAGAAAGCACTATACCAGGCAGGCTGCATCTGTATCCCGATCGCACTTACTGCACAATACCCGAGAACACACAGCAGATTCAGTTCCTGACAGACGTGAGTGCAATTTTAGCAATTCCTCCAGTCTTCTACAGGGTGAGCCTGGTTTCTACTCTTCAGAGATCCTTGATTCTTTTCACAGGACGGATTCAGTCCTAACAAGCTGTTACACAAGCTGCAGACCGAACTCTGGGCCTTACACACGTTTTTTGACTAAACTACACACTGAAAAGCACAGGGCTCCTTCCTCTTCACTGCCAAAGCTCAACTGAAACTCCAACCGACAAAACCGAGCACTTCCTTTGAGTTCCTCCCAGTTCTTGACTGGATTGGCTGTCACTCACAATAGACTGCTGCTGTTGGTCCAAAAGGCACTGAAGTCTAAACTACATCTCCCAGAGTCACTGCCCATTCAATCCTCTTGTGGCTGGCTCAGATTATGAGTCCAAGTTCTGATTCGGCCCAAGGCACCATTTTAGAGCTAGCTTACCCTCACACTGATTGGTCCAGTTCAGCAGTTCAAAACTAGAATGGGGAACTAGCAGACAAGTTCTGACTGCAAAGAAAGCAGGTTAGACAAACTGTAATTTCATTATTACCTAAATAATTTCTGGCAAACAGTTACATCTTTCAGATAGGTTCCTTTGCACTCCTAGTGACTGCAAAAATGAAGTGAATTGGCAGCAGCTTGAGGTACTCAATCAAAGAAACACACAGTCCCCCATACAAACTAATTATGTCTGCAAGCAGACAGCTCTTAAAGAGACAGTACCAGAGGTTCTAAAAACACTCACTGATAAATGGCTTAAATGCCAAACACCATTCAGGCTTGGAGCATTCAAGCAAGCTCCTGGAAGTCTTTTGGGAACCCCCATTTGCAGGGGAGTTACATATGCTAAACTCATTAAGGATTGTAACTGTTTTCTGTTTCTCTGGTATTGTATATTTATTTATTCAGTTTTTGTTAACCAGGTAAGTACACTAGACAAGACATTTGCCTAGTTTCAGGTACGACCTGGGAGAGTACAGGAAATACAGTTCACATACATAGGCCAACAAAATACAGATAGAATCAGATTACAGATTCAGGAAAAGCATTATACGTACAAAATAGGAACACAAAGCAGAACATGTCTATAGAGATACATGCAATACAAATTATACAGTTAGAGGTGCAAGAAATACTTTTATCTATAACTGTAGGAGCCCTGAGGAGTGGTGCACAGTCATAGGTATGCCCAGATTACAGGGCGGGGGCACTGAATGCAGAGTCAAACCCCACACAGTCTGGCAAGTCAAGAAGAAAGTAAGAGAACAGTGCCGGGGGTCAGGTGCGATTAAGAAGGCTTGGTACAACCACATGCAGAGGAGAGCTTAAGGTGATTCCATAGGGAGGATCTGAGGCATGCTTATGAGGGGGAGTGAGTTCCACAACCTGGTTGCACACAAGGCAAAATCTCTGTCTCCCATTTGTGTGCAAGTGGCAGGTATCTTGAAGACAGCCAGGCCCAGGGACCTAAGGGAATAGTGAGAGGAGGCAGCTGGCACAAGGAGCTCCGCCAGCCCAGGGGGGTGCCAGTGCGAGGCACCTTCCCGTGAAGCACCCCAGGACAAAGTCTAAGTAATTGGACAGAGAGAGTCAGTTCAGTGTGCTGTATGGGTCACAGTGATGGGTAAGATGAGGGGATGCAAGAGAAAAGTTGCAAATATTATTATAGGAGACGGACCACCTACCAAGGTACACTTTGGAGGTACAAGCAAACAGAAGGAGCCTGTAGCAGAGGGAGGGAAGGAACACCCCTCGAGCCAGTGCCAGATGTGCTGCCGGGGGGGGGGGGAGGTTGCACTTTGCTCTGTAGACCATACCCACTTTGCAGTTAACAGCTTTGCATACATTCTGGATATGTTGCCCAAGGTCAAGCTATGGGTCAAGTGTCACTCCAAGGTATTTGAACGTGCCAGTGACAAGGACCGGAGCACCATCAATTCCAGTGATACACAAAGGGGCAGAAGAAGCCTTGATCTTAGTCAGGGACCCAAACAGCATGGCCTGAGTTTTTTTAAGATTGAGAACCAGCTTGTGGGACGAAATACAGGTTTGGATGCTCCTGAAATCCTCACTCAATTGGTGGTTAATGACCCCTATGTCCCGAGAATGAGTAAGGATGACCAGATCATCTGCATACAGGATGGATTTGCAGTGGACAGTGGAAGTGGGTAGGGCATTGACAAAAATGGAGAAGAGCAGGGGCCCCAGAACTGAACCCTGGGGGACTCCTGTGGATACGGTAGTGGTGCCCGAGAGCACCTTACTGTATTTGACACACTGCTGTCTACCTTGTAGGTAGTTGGAGAACCACTAAAGTACCAGGGGGACAGACCAAAGGACCTAATCTGAGAGCAAAGCAGGGTATGGTTCACAAGGTTGAAGGCCTTGGATAGGTCTATGAAGACAGCACCAGAGAGTTTACCCTGATCCATAGCTGTTCTGATTCCGGAGGAGACTGAGACTAGGGCAGAGGATGTACTATGCCCTTTCTGAAAGCCATGTTGCACTGGTGACATTAGCTCAAGTAGTTTACTGACTGCAGACAAAATGGCTATCAGACGATAGTTGTCTAGCATTTTAGGGTTGCCCTGCTTTAGAACAGGGACCACCGTAGACACCTTCCATATATCAGGGATAATCCCAGATGTGAGGGACAAGTTGAAAATATGGGCCAACGGGGAGGCAATGAAGAAGGCTCCAAGACTGAGGAGCTTTGGTTCCATACCATTGTGGCAGCACTGGAAAAGGGGGAGAGACCATAGAGCAGTCTCTGCATCTCTTGTGCCATCACTGCCTTAAAGTAGAAGGGCGGGGGGGAGACTGTGGCCAATGATGGGGTAGTGTCCAGGTCACAACTAACATGTCCACTAGTGGGGCATGGAGAGGTAAATGCAGACAAGTCAGAGAAATGCAAGTTAAATGCATTTGCGATGGTAAGAGGATTGTTGCAGCTAGAACCATCGATGAGTATGTCAGTGGTCTCACAAGAGGAGGAGGAACCACTTACAATGTTTCTAATGTTCCTCCAGAAACTCCTGGGGTCCTTGGCTGAATTCAGCAGTGCAGCTTTGCAGAATTCACCTTTAGCAGTATGAATGGCTTTTTTACACTCATTTCTGAGCCTCCTGTACTGCTGAAATATGGCCTGGTCTATCATGACCTTAAACTTGGCCCAGCACTTGTCTCTGATCTTCATGAGGGCAAGGAGGCTCCCATGCAACCACTTGGTAGCAGACCCTCTAACCCTCCTCCTAATGAGAGGGGGGCATGCTTATCCTGCAATGACCCAAAGGCACTGAGAAAGTGACCAACTGCTGTGGAGGAGTCCTGGGCAATCCACACCTTAGTCCAGTCAGTATGCAAGAGATATCATAAAATGAACCGAGGTCAAACCTGGAGAAGTCCCTAACCTGAATGATTTTATGAGGAATTTTCAGGGAGGGAATCTTCCATACATAGTACACTAGGGAGTGATCAGAGATGGAGTCAGGAAGGATACCCGACGAGCTAATCCTCTCAGGCCTGTTGGACAAGACCCAGTCCAGGAGAGAGCACGAACCTCCAGTGGATGACCACCTTGTTGGTTCCTTGATGAGTTGAGACAGTGAGAGCCCAGCAAGCACAGGCTAATACGACTTGGTATTCCCACCAAGCCAGTTTAAATTTAGATCACCCAGGATCATTAGCTCATTATGCCCGGTCGTCGAACCAATGGAATCAAGGAAGTAGGACAACCCCGATGTGCCCCCCATTGGGGGATTATACATACGTATAATGTGTAACTTCTTTGTATTCCCAAGTAGCAGTACTGTGCGTAGTATTTCACAGGGAGACTGCAGTGGCTGTTGGCAGGACAGAACCGACAGGTTGAGGTGGTTCCTGTACTAGACCAGAATGCCACCCCCCCCCTTTTCCCCTGTCGGTCCAGCCTAACAAGTTCATAGCCGGGAAGCGTACATGCCGAGTCCGGAATTGACGGTTTCAGCCAGGTTTCAGTTACGCCAAATATGTCAGGCCTATAGTGAGTCACCCAGGCAAGAAGTTCAGTCAGGTTAAGCAGGAGACTACGAATATTTAGGTGGGCTATTTTTAGCCCTTTGCCAGACATCCAGCCCTCTGGTGAGGATGAGGCTTGATAGGGAGGACCCGGGTTGGGCTCGATGTCTCCTGCCAGGACAAGGGACACCAGTAGGAGCCAAAGGATATACTCATTATCCCTGTTGTTTTTACTCATAGTAATTTATAGTGTTCTAAGTTCTATGTTAATGTCTTCCCACCATTGGGAAGGATTCTCATGGATGTCAAATAAAGATTGTTTGCTGATTATGAAATATAAAATCTGTTGTTGAATAATCTCTTGCGATAATAATGATGAATTTCCAAACACCTGGTCCATGTGCATGCCTAGCAAGGCCAACCCTAATGTACAATTCCTTATGGTCTGAGTATTCCACATGCTGTATTGAGGCTTCTTGTATCTATAGCGTTTTATTTATGAAAAGGAAGTCTATCCTTGTTGCAAAGCTACCCCTCTGAAAAATAGGATCTGTCCTACTGGTCTTTTGAAAATAAACATCTACTAATGAGGCGGTCTGTACTGTTGTTTGTAGATAGAACATGTCACAAAAAATCTTCTGTGTAGTAATAGCTATTCCCCTATTCTTCTTTGTTAAGCCACAATTAAAATCCCCTCCCCATACTGTATTTTGTGAAGTGTACAGATTTGGTCTTATCTGTGAGAGGGTGGCTATTCTATCTGCCTTGGTTTGAGGTGCATGTACATTTATTAACCTGTAATAGGTATTATAAACCTTGATGTCTAGAAGTAAAGTTCTTCCTGGAATTAAATCTATAAGTCTTACTACAGTGATATCTGTTTTATGAAACAAAATCCCAACCCCAGTACAGCTTTCAAGACCCATAGACCAGTAAGATACACCTGTGTGCCACTCTTTTATAGCTTCTGAGGTTTCTAGTACAGTATGTAACCTTGTGTTCTGCAAGAAAATGATATTCACATTATTTAACCTTAAATGTGAATAAACACATCCACGTTTAACATGATTTCTTAATGCTATTCACATTAATATTCACTGGAAATATCACAAACAGCTTAATCTGGTTCAATCTCACTTGGCATTCATCTGTGTGTGGGGTAATTGTGAGGGGGGAAGGGCAGTGGGGTGCTAGCTGCACACTTGAGCAGACTTGATAGACCATGTGGCCTGTATCTGTTGGCAAGAAGCAAGTAAGTAATAGTTCGAATTTTTAACGCTGGTAGCATTTAAGGAGAAAAAATGCTTATATATTCTCAAACCCCCTAACCATCATGGTGGCTTCCCTTTCTTATTTTTTACATTGACTCCTAGTTATTTTTTTAACCTGCGCAGATTTATTCATTTTTCTAGCGTTTGTGCTTGATTCCGACTCGCTCATTTCTGGCCCTAAGCATCCGTTCGAAAATGCTGACTTTATGGAGGAACTATCTGAGTCATTATCAGACCCACCCTTACACTCAGTTAGTGCTTAGTATCTATTGGAGACCAGGGCTTTCTGTAATTTGTGGTACTTTAGAGGCCAGTTGTAGTCCAGCTGGTCTCCTTCTTGTAATAATTTTCTTGGTTTCTACGGTTCATGGGGCGGGAGCATGGTGGCAGTGTCCACATCTGTTTGTACACTTGTAACCCCCCACCGGCCACTTGTTTAACTAGTAAGCACACCTTCCCATACGTTTCTGTCTAGGGGAAAGAGAGGGGTTGGGGTACAAAGCATAAACACTATTTACAAGACACAAAATGACCATTAATAAACCCAGGTCCTGAGGAGAGAACTTTTGCTAAGGGCTATGCTAGGTTTGTACTTCTGGAGGGATACCCAGTAATTCCACACAGGAAGCAGTAACTAGGTTGTCCATACCAGGTTGGGATTCTAGAGTGTGGCTTTATTCCAAACAGTTGGTACACAAAAGCAAAGATGGACCCCCAAGGGTTTACACTTCGTGACACAAGGCAATGAGAACACAACATCTGTAGCAGACAGAAACTCTAAACTTCCCATACTGCATAAGATCTGAACTCTTTTCAGCAGCACTGCCTGAACGGAAATGCACATCTTCTAGTGGCAATGGTTATAACAGAACACACAAATTCTTCTAGTGGCACTGGCCACGACTTAGAACATGTTCCTATACAGCATAGGCTTTAAAGGTTAGGTAATATGGCAACTGGCCACGACGGAGCACACTGGTGCTCAAGACTAGAACGACCCACACCAGGGGGTAAGCTTTATCTTTAGGCATTGGCCACATGACCTGAATAAATAGGCACCCTTACAGAACCTGAAGTGCTGAACTGGTCACTCCAGATGGAGAATTGCTCGCCTTTTGCTTCCTCATCCATACCCAGCCATTCTTTCAGAGTTACACCTCAACAGTTGGCAAACAGTAGGACTATGCATCTTGGAATGTCTGGCACATTCAGCACTAGAAAACACTACATATGAGTGTATGAGGAAAGTTCTGTACAACGTGCTAAGTCACACCTGGGACTCCACTATTGTCAGCCAACTTTAGGAAACGACTTGAGGACAGTCTCAACTAGAAAAGAACTTGATGTAAATAATCTGTTTTTCAGAGTACACCCCACAAGAAAACAGGCAAAAGCAGGTACATTCCTCCTGGGAACCCACAGTCAGATTACTCATGGTTGTGCACAAAAGGCAGCTTCAAATGTCCTGGATCAAAATCAGTGGATTGCCCCTCAGATCCATTCTGCAGTCCTTCTCATCCCACTGGGGATGAGAACATCAGGAAATCCTGCTAGAAGGTTTCCACCACTTCTACAAGGCAGGCAAATGGTTCTCAGACTAGGGTGAGAAAACATAGACCCTCCTCAGAGCCCACACTCCAGCTCTTCACTCCTCCACTGTTCGCTCTGAACTCCTACTGCAGACTAACTGAAAATTTGAAACTTCTCACTCACAGCTAGCTATGTTGCTTATGCTGCTGCGAGAGTTCTAAATGACATCACCTCTCTGCTCTCAGCTGAGACCAAACAAACAGAGAGGGATCAGGTGAAAATCTATTTAACTAGTAATTCACCAGATGCCTTCCATACCTGACACTGACACTGATGGAATTCTAGTAACCCCAGGGAACGGGGGGGGGTTGCATATTACTTGTAAGTTCCACTGTATCTCCCCGTCTACTCCCTTCTTCCTCTGTTCCTACATTTTTAGATGATACCTCCTTACTAACGGAAGAGGGGGAGTCTCAGTCTCCATGATAAGTTCTGAGCTTTCAACTGATGAGGTTATATCTGGCTGTCTGGTTGTTGTGGAATCTTCCTGGTTTGATGAAAAGTGGTTGTTCTGACCCCTGGGACCTGTAATGTTGTGCACTCTCTGTGCCAGTGTTACCATTAGCCTTTGATCTTCATGGTCTATGGAGCCAGAGGCACTATGTGCTGCCTTGGAACATTTTGTATATGAATGGTCTCTTGTTCCACATAAATTACATACCAAGACTTCCCTACATTGCCCGCTTATATATCCCAGTGCATTACACATTTCGCTTATCGAGCGCCACTCTGGTTCAATGGCCTCAGCCCCACCATCTCCTCTGCCCCAACAATTGGCATGTTTAAAACTAGGCTCCGGGACTATCTCACTACCAGCAGCTCCTGTGACTGCCCAACTTAACCTTGCTTCTCCACTTCCCTGCCTGCTGTAGTGGTCCCCCCTTCCCTCCTCACTGGATTCTACCCTCACATCTTGGTATACCCAATGCTGCACTTTTCACCCTCTCCCACCCTACCTACATCCCCCCATGACTCCTTTCTTATCTGTTGTCTGTTTTCTCTGACAAATGCCACAGGCTGCCTTGCTTACAATGCTACCCATGAACTGTATTAATCTGTACTCTGTTTGCAATGTCCACATTGTTGTAATGTCTGCCTTGATGTTCCTCATAATTTGTATTTCTTTGACGTGGAACCTTTGTAAAAGAGCCTTGGCTCAAAGGTATTTGAAATTCTAGACTTGATAAATAAATAAATAAATAAACAAAGTGCAACGTAAATGATCACAATTACTACTGATGTGTCCTGGGGCCCCACACTTGTAGCAGGTTCGGGGGTTGACCCTGGTAGAATAACACCCCCCTGTCTCTTCCTAAGAAAAAAGAAATGGGTAAATGTTGCAAGCCTTGATCCTGTGACCTTAGGATCATTCTAATCCTCCATCCTCCTGTACAAATACTTTCGGAATTGAACATTGCTTCAGGATTACCCACCACAGCACATTTTTGCCTTAGCCAAAAATTAAGGTCTGTCACACTCACCTTTCAATTCTAAATAGCACGGTTATTACCCTATGTGCTGGCTGAGTTAAAGGTATTACTTCAAATGGTGTCCATTGGGAGGCAGTACAGCGCAGTGATTTAAGGCTCTGAGCTGCAAATCTGGAGACCTGGGTTTGGATCTCATAGCCCCCACTTGCATACTGTGTGACCCTCAGCAAGTCACTTAACTTCCCTGCACTCCCAGGTCGCACCTGTAAACAAGCTTTCAGCTTAGTGTGCCACTCCTGGTTAAACAATTGAGAAAAAAATAAAAAAAATAAAGGTGAGTGTTTGATTTTTTTAATACCGTTCCCAAAATTTCTTTAGTCCACTGCTTAGTTTAAAACTTACATCAAAAGTAGACTCTCCCAATATGTGAATTAAAGCATATAACTCAGTAACATTAAATTGCAAACTGCCTTTTAACAATGTTTTTCCTGCATAAACCCGCTCTGGAAAGCAGTCTAAGTCTATTTTGTATACTGTCTTAACTGCATTGTGGCATCTTGCTGAATAAACTGGCTGTTTAAATAAAGAGGCATACTGTCTTGGCTGTTGGTTTGTAGTTGTCCCATAAGAAGCGTTGGCGTGCTCAGTTGCTGCTGTAGGCCCTGCTTGTTCGGGTACCATATCTGCAGTATCTGGTATGTCTCATAAATTTCCACCTGAATTCCTTCGTGTTTCACTTGTATTACTTTGAAAAGTAGGACACTCTGGTCCTCTATACAAGTTTGCTCGAGCATGCGTAATTTAGGGTGCTGCATGAGTATTAGTTCAGTCGGTAATTCCATTTCCTCCTGTAAAGTCTCTGTATTCCATGGTGTTTCTGTATTGTCATTATTTACAGGATCTCTAGAACCTTCATTTTGCACAGTTACAATTTCTTTATGTGTAGAAAAGGGCTGCTATGTCATTTTTACCCCAGGATCCATATTAGGGAAAAACCCGATCTCCAGCTGCCTTTATCGGGTTCTCTCATCCATCCAGCTGCTTTCCAGGAGTGTTCTACTGTCCACTGTGTTTGTTCGGGTTCAGCTAGGTTTGCCCAAGACTTTTTGTTGGATTTGCTTTTTAACGGTGCTTTCTTGCCTTTCTTTTGCCCTCGCTGAAAAAGAGAATACTGTGGCAGCACTTTCCTCCTCTGTTGCCCTCGTAAATTCAGTTCTGTGTTCTCGCTCCCCAGCTGTGTTAATAGTATTAGTCTTCTCACTTTCCACTCTGGCTGCAACACCGCTGCTACCAGGAGCCTCACTTTCATTATTTATAGTTGGTATTGCATACTCATTATAAAGTTCTTTTTTCTTTCAGTGAATCTTTCCTCTTCAGCGTCTAACAATTTTTACAAGGTAAGTCTGTTTTTTAAACTTACTGTGTCCATTCCATTTTCATTTTGCCCACTATTCTCTTTCTTTTCTGTTTCTATCGTCTTTACCACACTAACATCCTGAGACACAGAATTCTCCTTTGTTGGCTGGATTTTCTCCAGGATGCCTGCCACATCGAAGTATTCTTCAGTCTCTGCGATCATTTCAATTGGGGAGGAGACCGTCTTCTCGACCATCCGCACGTTCTGCTCCATTTCAGCCTGAGCAGATTCTGAGACAGCCATCCTTCGATGGCTAGAGCTCCCCCTACAGTCCAGTAGAGGAATTTCCCTGGTGTCCTGGCTAAATTTCCCCATTCATTAAAAATACCAACAACTTAATCTGGTTCATTGTCAGTTAGCACTCATCTGTATCTGCCCCCCCGGGTCGTGCCTGAAAATAGGCAGAATTTGTCTAGTGCACTTACCCAGTCAACAAAAACTAAATAAATAAATTTATAATACATTTACAGCCCTTTCTTTAATTTACTTATGCTGACCTCCCCTTGGTGCTGAAGATGAGCGCTGTCCCCTAATGCTCCTGCACGGGAGCACACTGTACTCAGAATAAGAGGTACAGTGGCTCTGTGCACTGATGGGGTGACATCACCTTAGTGATTTATAATAGATATAAGAGTTGCCCCATCTATATGTTTCCAATTAACCAGTGACAACTGGGGATATTGGGAATTAAGGTAGCAGAAGGCTGAGAGGCCCAGTAAACCTGGTCTGACACTAGGTCTGGCATGGAGCTAGGTAGAAAACTGGCACACTGGATAGACTGCTGGGTCTTTATCTGCCATCAGATTCAATGTATCTCCCTGCCACCAGCAATCATCTTCTCCCGGGACCCTCCACAACACACACAGTTGCCACCGCAGTAATGCTGACTCTGTATAACAAGCAGAATCACACAACTGTTGTTCAAATTTAATTCCAGCACCACACAGCAAAAAAAATAAAAAATTAAAAGTGACAGCACTGGAGGGAGCAGGCAGGACAGAGAAACCCACTCAGGACAGGCGGAGGATAGGGACATGGTGGACTTGGCAGCAGCTAGGCAGGCCACAGATGATGATGATGATGACGACATGTTCAGTCAAGTAGCATGCTTTTGACACCCCCTCCACATCTCCATCAGCCCAAGCTTGTTATTCAGTCTGTTGGATCACTGAGGCAGCTCAGTGTGGCACAATCAGGCTCTCCCTTACACACCACAAGCCACACCCTGCACGACACCTACTTTCTCATCTCAGCCAGACCGCAGGCCAACCTGAGATGACTACCAACTAGACTCTTACTGACTGACTCAGACACACGCCAATTCCTCCAATCAGGCGCTGAGATGCTTATGACACCAACAAAAGTAAAAGTTTGTCCTCATGCTGGTGGCTGGGTTGACATTCGAAAGCCCATGGCTCGCAATCAGCTGTCTGCCTCAAATGAGACTAGTCACTCCCTCCTGCAAGGATGTACCAAGACTGTCATTTTTTGGGGGTTGGGTCTGCTCATAGTATGCAAATTAGTCACATGACTTATTTGCATAACAGGGCGGGGCCTCCTGGTCTCACCCACCATGGTCAAGATGGATAAAACAATGAATCTGAAGGCAGCCGTGCCAGGAAGAAGAACTATACATAAAATCAAAACAATCTAAACTAAGCAGCACCTGCACTGCTGGCAGAACTTAAAGGATAAAATCAAGGCATCTGCTTTTTGCAATGAATCTCTCCAGGGCCTCATCTGCTGATAAAGGGACATCGCGATGAGCAGTAAGTAAAGCCAGGCCGTTCTGTCTTCTCCGGTGCGATTTCTCCTCTTGGTCTTGATGCGAACAAGCATAGAAAAGGTACGTTCAGATTCCGAAGTAGTGACTGGAAGTGTCACAAGGATTTTTAATAAATTGTAAATGTTTGGATAAAAGATTTGGTCGCAGCTAGACAAACCATCAATAGCTGTAATCAGAATGGATTCTTTCTTGTCTTTTGCATCAATCCACCTGCCATGCCAGTGACGGAATTCACTCTGTATAACGAGAAAATTATCACAGAGAACATCACTGTAGAAATGTTTCAGTTCTGACAGAAATTCCACCTCCACAGTATTCAAGGAGCGATCAGGGGTGACTTTCTCAAAGGAAGTCAGGATTTTTCTGTGTGTGAGAAACCTGTCTGTCATTTGCTGCTCGAAGAAATCTAGGCATGGAATGAACACTGTTGTTCTGTAGTATTGTTCTATTTCTTGCAAACTCTGTCCTGTTAGTGAATTTTTTGGGACTGTAACTTCAAAATTACTGTAATCTCTTGAGCTCATGCTTTGGCTTTTGAAAAAAAAGTTCAGAAAACTGTGTTTCTGTGTCCTGATGCATGGTACGAATCTGTTTCAAAGCATCAGCCATCTGAATACACATGGAGAGATCTGTCTGAACCTTCTGCAGATTTATTGATAGTACATATGTAACCGAGAGGAGTTTTTCTGAAACAACTAAAGCAACTAGAAAACATCCTTTCTTAATTGTGCTCCGGAGCTGCTCAGCCTTAGATGAAGCATCATCTCTCCAAGTATTAGATATCTCATCAAGAGCTGCAACTACGCCGGCCCAGTGGTGGTGCTAAGGGTTCAGGCGCAGGATGCCATACCTTATGCCATGCCGGCAACCCAGGTTCGGGAATAAGCCTGGGGTGCCAGGGGTCAGCAGAGGAGAGAGAAGATTGAGCATCCAGAGGACTGCTCTCCTCTCTCGGGGAGGGATTAAGGGGTAACCTGGCATAACAGCAGCGCCCAGTGGAGACTGACAGCACTCCGATGCACTCGGGCTTGCAAGCAGGGGAAGACGTTGGGCAGCTGCGTTCCGGACGTGGGTGGGAGCACTCACGGCATGAGCTGGGTGGCATTGCATGTCCCATGTCTGGGGTGTAACCAGAACAAGGGAAAAAACAGCTCTGTGGGGTAAGCAATGGCACCTGGCCCCCATGCCCACTGTTGGATCCCACCCACCCGGCCTTCCAGTTTCTCCACCTGGGCCCTCACCTGCAGCTCAGCCATAACTTAAGAGAGTGCCCAACAAGGAAGGGTGGCCCGGAGGGGTCAAGCTGGGAGTACTGGCTGCAGGAGGAGGGGGGGAGAGATGAAGCTTGGGATGGGGGGACCTCAGGCAGGCAGGATCAGGCCAAGATGCCTGAGAGAGGCCCCACAGGTTGCGACTGGAGGGAAAAATAGTTGTTATAAAACCAAAGAGCTGCAACTACTGCAGGGAACAGATCTGTGAAGGTGAACACTGCTTCATGATGTTCTACCCATCATGTTTCACAAAGACTGACAAGCTTTTTCTTTTTTTCAATTGGTAACAGGCTTGATATTTTGTTCCTAAGAACTTTCCTGTGTTTAACAGAACTCTTAAAAAATGTGCAGCAGTCACATATTGTTGCAAAACATTTTCTGATGGAGTTCACTGAACAGGTTTTTGAAACCACCAGACTCGGTGAGTGGTTTGGGCAGCGAACATACATAGCTGTTGGATACTCAGCAGCAATTTTAGCTTGTACGCCATTTAGCCTGCCGCTAAATGTAGCTGCTTCATCATAGCCCTGCTCCCTGAGATCACTAAGATTTAATCCTAAGTTTGTTAAGGTTGACATGATGATATTGGCCAGACTTTCACCAGTCAAGCTTGTAACCATCAGGGAAGTGAAGAAGTCTTCCCTGATTTGTGGCTTTGACCCTTCAGTGTCAACATATCGGATGCAGATACACAACTGATCTATGTTGTTAACATCTGTCAGCTAAACAGCAAAGGAACCGCTTTATTCTTGTGACTATTTTCTCAATCATTTCTCAATCATTTTATCTGAATTTTAGGGCTAAGATATATGCGTTACTGGAATTACTTTGTAATAATTTTCGGAGCACTTCATCTCCGTAATTTGCTCTATATCAGATTAGAGTTCTGAAATTTCCATAATTTTTTATCAGCTCTTCAAGAGTCAGTGGCCCTGAATCTTCATTTCCACAGAGTGCAACCTCCTGGCGACCGCATAAAATTATTGCATCTATCACCGCAAGTATCTTATTACGATTCTCTATTGCTAGAGTTCTTCGATAGGTGTCTATTTGTTCTGTAATTGCTATTGATTCACCTCTTGAGATGTGACAACGATTCTCGGCTTTCAATTAACTGTTTTTATGATACTCAGTATGAGAATGAAAGTCAAAAGCTCTTTAGCTTTTTTCCAGTTAAAGTTCTTAAAGGCTCACAGACAAGCTGTCCAAGATACTGATGACTTCCTTTACCGGCTTCGTCATTGCAGAAAGCAACACATATCTTACAGTAAGCACCGTCTGTCATAGATGAATATGCAAGCCAGTTGTACTGCTAATACCAGTGGCGTTGGAAATGAAGATTTCTCTCGCCACTTGCAGGAAACTTGCAATCACTGTCAGGTTTATGCAATGCATTTATTATTTTAAACCATTCCTCATCAGCAAGCCATATCCCTGTGTATTCACTTATATCATTCCCAACCTGAGCACTAGGTGGCGTAGCATGACTGGTTGGTGGTCTGCAACATGAGGTGGTGGTTGTGGTAGATGAAAGTGGCACTTCAGTAGTGGTCACTGCCAGTGGCACTGCAACATAGCCAGAAGTGCTTGCAGATTCAGAATCACAATCTGAACGTACTACATGTATGGCTTCAGTTTCAGCTGTTGTGGAAATAGTCCTTTCCACATCCATACCTCCTGCTGCTTTGTTGTCCACACTTTCAGCAATGGATTTAGCTTTCTTTCCAAAGCCACTAAACATATTAAGCAGAGATATGTGCCTTTTCATTTTTATTTATTTATTTACTTTAATACTCAGAGAGTAAGGGTTGCCTGGGTGAGGTTCAGGGTCACTGAGTGAGAGTTATGTTACTAGTATTTTTCTTTTTGTACTGGATGGACACTACTATACTAGACTGGTCCATCCTGTTTTGTACAGTGTGCACTGGCCATGACAGTCAGACTAGTGACACTACCAAGATTGTATAAACTCAAGTGTGGAACCAGAGAGAACTGTATGTTTTTCCTACTTAAATAGTAACTATTTTTTTCCTTTTTTTATACCAGAAAACGTTCAAGGAACACGAACCAGATACAGAAGGGCAGGCACAGAGCAGCACACACAGATCAGATGATAAGGTCGCATAACAAGGTGCCCGCCAGTGTGAGACGACCGACCGACCAACCAACCAACCAACACTGCCAGTGTTTCTAAAATTCTGGGGGAGGAAGGGAATGAATATATTTGGGATTGGGATGGGAAACAAATTTAGGTCAATGAGGATGTTGGGTGGATCTAATTAATAATCAAGATTTAACAGTTGAGTACACTAAATTTAACAAGTTTGAAGAATTACATAACTTCTCTTTAATAAACTTTTTTTTTTTGTGAAAAAAGGTAACGTGTCTCCTCTCTTGTTTACTGACTCTTATTTTTCATTCCAGACGGGTCTCTTCCCTGAGGGCTTGGTGGTCTACTTAGTACACACACACACACACACACACACACACACACACACACAGTTGCAGTGCAGATAGTGCTCCCTCACTCTCAGTTTAATCAGAAAAAAGTCTGGCAGGGCTTGGTGTTCTATAGCACAAGTACGCACACAGATAGTGCTCTCTGATCTCTTTCAGTTTAATCAGAAAAAATCTGGCAAAGAACTAGGAAACGTACTGCGACCATCCTAAAAATTAAACATCCAGTTACAAAGAAAATATCTCACAGATGAGCATATTCATTCATCCTTTCTTTCTTTCCATCAGTCCCTATATACACCCCCCCCGGGCCCCTGGAACCTAATGGAAGGACAGAATTCTTAACACAGCTACCCCTCCCAAAATTATCAGACTCCCAGCGTCTATCTTTAGAGTCCCCTATAAGTTCTGATGAGGTCCTTAGCCACATTCAGGCTCTTAAACCTTCCAAATGCCCTGGCCCTGATGGCTACAGAGTGCAGTGATATAAGAAATTTTCTGGGCTTCTTCTCCCCACACTGTTGTCTACTTATAGGGTCATGGCAGAGGGAGAAATCCCTCCTTCTTCCTGGAACTATGCAGTCATTGCACCCCTTCCTAAACTGAATAAAGACGTAACAGATACGGCCTCATACCACCCTGTCTCTATATTGAACGTTGACTACAAGATCTATATGGCAATCTGGGCCTCAAGACTGGAACCACCTCTCCCTACCCTTGTTCATCCCGATCAGTCTGGTTTTATTAAACACCGTAGCAATACGGACAATATTAGATGAACCATGTTACTCTTAGAACATAAACATTCTAGACAGATCCCATCGGCTCTACTTAGCCTAGATGCTGAAAAGGCTTTTGACAGGGTTTCATGGAATTTTCTCTGGGACACCCTCCAAACCTTTTCATTCCCTCTTTTCTTCTATGGCTCAAAAACCTATACTCTCAACCCAAGGTCTAAGTCCGCATTAATGGAGCTTTGCCTTCCCCTATACTACTACAACAGGGAACCCGGCAGGGCCGCCCTCTTTCCACTTTTCTATTTGCCCTCTATATGGAACCCGTGGTGGTGACCCTGAGATTAGATCCTCAGATAGAGGGTGTCCCTTTGGGACAGAAAACCTGCAAGGTCTCCCTATTTGCAGATTATCTCCTTTTAACCCTCTTATCCCCCCCCCCCCCCCGAGACTCTCAATACATGCAACATGGAGGTCTTTAGGAAATTTGGAAGGATAGCAAACTTTAAATTAAACATAACTAAGACAGAGGTATTAATGTTATATCACCAACCATCCCAAACCTTGAAAGATTCTCTACCCCTAAGATGGCGATGTACTAAATTCAGATATCTAGGAATCCACATCCCCTGCATTTAGAACATCTTGAATTAGTTTACTATGAACCCATATCTCTTCTCATTCAAGAGGATTTAAATAAGTGGGGATGTTTGAAACTTACCTTTTTTCAACGTATAGAAACTATACGCATGGATATCCTTCCCAGACTATTGTACTTGTTCCAAAACGTCCCGATCTTCCCAGCTAACTTTTATTTTAAATCTTGGAATAAATTAATTTCCTCTTTTATTTGGGATGGCCAGAGACCGAGAGTCTGTTTCTCCTTACTATGCCTCCCTTTGGATGGGGGGGGGGTCAATCTCCCCAACATGATATTTTACACAATGGCAGTCTTTTTAAAAACCTTCTTTCTCTGGATTTCTAGAATTTCTAATAAATGACCTACGCGACATTGAGAAAATTTAATTTTCCTCCCCAGGGTGGGTTCCCTCACTCCGTGACTTTACCAAATTCATGGCCCAGATCCTGAAGATTTGGTACAACTTAAAACAAAAAAAAGGCCTTGAAACAAATACTTTTCTTCTTCACATTATTGTCAGAGGATGAAGACTTCCATCCTGCCAAGCTTGATACCTCATTCGCCTCCTGGCAGAGATTGAGACTCAGCTACTATCATCGATTTATCACTAACTCGGGTATCATACCCTTTACTGATTTACAAAACAAATATGCCGTTCCTGGCACAGTCCACTATGTCCAGGTGAGAAACTTCATTTTAAGGCACAGGGAAATCACTGCTTGTCGACCCTCCCCCTTACCTGCTCTATGGGTCCTGCTCAGAGACACACTGGAAGGTGGTCCTTGGGGGAATCTAATAGGCCATCTGTATAGAATAATACGAGACCACCTGGGAGATACCTCTTACTTGACGCTAGAGGCCTGGAATAAAGACCTAGAACTAGAGATCCCCTTTCCACTATGGAGAGACGCAACATTAAACGCACTCAAAATCTCCTCCTCTAATATATGGAGAGAATTTGTGTGGAAGTCCTATTCCAGATATTTTTGCTCTCCAGCGATCCTGGTAAAATAACTTCCAACTTCTTATGGGCACTGTTGGAGAAGATGGAACTGCACATTAGCAGCCTTGGGTCATATTTTCTGGTTTTGTCCCAAATTAATGTCATTTTGGAGTACCCTACAAGAGAAACTGAAGGAGTGCCTGGGAGAGGCAACTAAACTGACGGTGGACGTGGTCGTCCTATCCATCTACCCACCCCATAGACCATTATGGGTCCACACCCTACTTCCATTTTTCATATTAGCAGCTAAAAAGGCCATAACTTGTAAGTGGATGACCACTGTGATCCCTACAATCTCAGACTGGTGTCAGATAGACCTGGATATTTATAGGTGTGAACATCTCACAGCTAAATTACATAATAGAGAGGAGTCCTTCAGGATGAAATGGCTGAGATGGATACTTTAGTTTTCCTCGGTGGATCCAGAGTTTGTCCCTTAAATGGGAGGTGAGACTCAGAGTAACTGGCTTTGTTGGGATGGGACCTGTGCTCCATCCCTTTCCTCATTCAGAAGTGGGGGAAACTGGGGTGGTGCAATGGGTAGGGTCCCCATAAACCTTTCATAATATATTCAGAGGTTTGGCCACCTGCTTCAGAATGATCCGAGAGGATCCAGAGGGGTCATCCAAGGATCTCTAGATTGACTTGTCTGTGATAACATCAGTGTAACATTATTTACCTGATGGTTTACTATCTTTAATAACCTGTTATATTTCATGTGGTATGAATGTTATTAGGTACAAATATCTGCAATGTACCATTATGTTTCTTTTAATAAAAATTAAATAAAAAAAAAAGAAGAAAAAATCTGGCAAGGGCTTGGTCATGGTGGTCTACTTAGTACACACACACACAGACGGTGCAGATAGTGCTCTCTCGCTCTCAGTTTAATCAAAAAAAAATCTAGCAAGGCAGGGCTATGGAGGTCTCAGGTCTTCTACTTAGTACACACAGACAGAAAACAATAGTGTCAGTCAATCAGTCACAGTGCAAAGTCAGATAGTGCCACTGCTCTCTGGGGCTGCCCACCAAACAACACACACACACACGCACGCATGCACACACACTGTCTTTCTGTCCTGACTCCTGTGCTGCTGCCTGACTTTTCTCTCTCCTGTCTCCTTTACTTCTTTCTTTATAAATACCAGAAGAAATTTATTTTTTCTTTTTTACAGAAGAATACAAACACAATCAGAGGTCCCTCACAGACAGTCCACTCCAAGTATCAGCTGCCTGAAGCGCCCCTGTCCTTATTTCTGATCAACTGGTATGAAAATATATATGAGAGTTCCCAAAAAACCAAAACTTCAGGAACAGAACACACCTCCCGAGTCTCACCTCCCCCCACCCCTGCCTCGACCACGACCTCACACACGATCTACTGCTAACTGCCTGCCCTACTAGTCTGCAGTACCAAGTTCACAGTCCCTTATCCCTTTGACTCAGAAAAGACAGTTTTTATTCAGTTATTTTGAGCAACACACACACACAAGCTACTGAGCTAGCTTTTCTAACTTGTAGAAAAGAGCCACAGCATGAGGCAACCGTTCAGTGAGTGAACCTCTTGTGACTGGTGCTGCAGCTTATTGTCACGCCGTGGCTCCATGCTCTGGGAGGAGGGAAGACTCAATGTGGGCTTACCTTGCTGCCATTCAGTATCTGTGTAGCAACAGGCTGGTCCACTTCTTTGGGCTGGTCACCCGTACTGTCAGTGAGCTGCTGAGCACTGTGGCACTGACATGGGAAGGCAGATTGAGAGGACTAGTCCCGCCCGCAGATTCCATCCATCCCCTCCATCAGCTGACCTTCCTTCCGATCAGTCCATGAGCCATGTGATGAGCCCAGGAAGGCAGCCACTCACAACTCCCGATCATCAGATGCCCACTCACAGCTGCACCTCAAAACTGAAGATGGACAGACTGGGCACTTGATCACACACAAACACACTGCGGCGCATGCCCCATGCACACAGAAGTTCACTGGAGGAAAAAAGGCAGTCAGGAGCTCGGAAATGCACTGCAGCACACACACATAAATTTAAAAATAAAAGAGTCACATGTGCTTTTGGGGGAATTCAACCCACAATCCCCCCCTTAGTACATCCCTGCCCTCCTGCTCACCTACTACAATGCTGAAAGACCACAGCACTGCACACCATGACTGGCTAATCAACAACTCCCTTGGCCTTACAGCTGAATGAAGTCCAGTCAGCTCAGAGACAATGATGAATCTGACCCCTCCACCAAAAATAATTAACTACTAAGCACAGCAGCATATGACAGCCAAACACTTAAACTGGGCCAAGTCTGGCCTGACTGGGAGAAGTGGCAAACAATTCTTTGCCTTTTAAATCAATCACACAACACTGCTGAGTCCTACCGAAAGTGGGTCTACTCAGTGAGAACTGGATCATGGCAAGAGAAACATTGAGTCAGAGTCGTACTGGTTGAGCTCCGAATCAGAGCACAAGTGTTTGCATCTCACTCACAGTGTAAATCAGCCACACTTTCAGGCTTACACAAGAGTGAGTGTGATGGTGAGCCTGTCTGTTTGGCATGACTCTGAAAGTGGACTGGATACAGACTGGGTGTGAAATGCTCATGGTTGGATGGGCACAGCGCTGCAGGCAGCTCTGGTGTAGCACTAGTTGGAAAAATCATTCACTTGCTACAGCCACTCTGCTCTTCCCTCCCTCTGCCCCTGATCCTGCCACTTGGCACAGCAACTAAAAACAAACTCTGGCCAGAACTGATAGGGCTGCAGTGCAGATCATGGAAGAGAGACAGGAGGAACATCAATGCACAGCCACTTGCAGCTGCACCAAGAATGTGCAAGCTGAGCTGCAATATCACATTTTCAACGGAATCCTGCTTTTATCCATTTCTACAATGTATGTACTCAAGATATGGGACCTGACAGACAAAATGGCATGAAATAATAATAATACTGTGTGTCCCCAAATGAAGACACAGATCACAAGGGTGTAATTAAACATCAGTATTCTGGTAACACATTTCACAGGTGGCAAACAAAGACAAAGAGAGAGCAAGAGACACAGACACAGAGGAAGGGAATGAAGGCACAGATCATGGTTGGGAGAGAGAGTGCACAGACTTTGTTTTTTAAATTCCACATACAGAAACGAGCATTTGTCAATGCCAACATTTGATGGTTGTAACACTAGGCCCATGTGTATGTGGTGATTCTCCTCCACAGTCCCAGCATAAATTCTGATGACTGCCACAAGAAACTCAGCTGTAACAATGGTTCTCCCTCCCACCCCAGCATTATTTCTCAGATAGGGTTTCCACATTTTTTTTTCATTTATTTAGTTGTTTAACCAGGAGTAGCACACTAAGCTGAAAGCTTTTTTACAGGTGTGACCTGGGAGCATAGGGAAGTTAAGTGACTTGCTCAGGGTCACACAGTATGCAAGTGGAAGCTGTGGGATTCAAACCCCGGTCTGGTCTGCTGGATGTCACCAGATTTGCAGCTCAGAGCTTTAAACCACTGCGCTGTACTGTCTCCCTATTTTAAAATAACCAAATCACAATACAACAGCTGACATTCATGCAGCTTGAAAAAATACTTTAATTCCATCTGTTTTCTTATAGTCAGCTTCTAGGAAATTGCTTATTTTTTTGGGGGGGGGGATTAAAGGTTAGTCTGCTGTCTTTCTGTTGTTGCAGTCTGGGGTGTGGAGCTCCCCTGTAAAAAGTCACGTCTCTGTTTGTTCTTTTTAATGAATGTGGGGCAGCAGTATGAACATTAATTTGGTAAGATGAACAGACTAATATAAAATAAGTATCTTTTTTTTGACACCCCCTCCTCCCTCCATATTGCATGGAATAAGACAGGACAGATGAGTATCAATGTACAACCTCTGAATCCATATATATTCTAAATAACTTGACAGCAATAAAGATACCTTTTTTAAACCACAGATTTAGTCAGACAACAGACTTATTTTCTTCTCCATACCAATTCATGGAAGGCAATCGCTGTCACTGTGTGTGTGTGTCTGTGTTTCTGAAATAAATTTATTTAAACTGACAAGTGTATTACTTCGTTTGTCAGCTAAAGAAGTAACCTTGTCACTTCCAATTATGTCATTATAGTGATTTGAAACTGCTACAGTCATTCTCTACCATGTGAATCTAGCACACTGTCCGTGTTTTTATTGCTTTCTAGCAGGGCTGTATATTTTAAGTTTATCAAGTGCTTTCTGATATGCAATCCCATAAAAATATCTGTGTAAGTTACTTTTAAGTACTGTCCACTATAAGCTTATTGGGCCATTAGTCCAAAGTGTATAGGAGGCAATATAGAGCAAATGTTTAGGGCTCTGAGCTGCAAACCTGGAGAACTGGGTTTGAATCCCACAGCCCCGGCTTCTATACTATGTGACCCTGAGCAAGTCACTTAACTTCCTTGTGCTCCCAGGTCGCACCTAGAAACAAGCTTTGGCTTAGTGTGCCTTTCCTGGTTAAACAAGTTCCTCTTTCCATGCCCTAAGTGTTGGTGGTTAGTATTTATCCTTATTTACTAGGAATGTATGTTAACATTTTGATTCATTACAGTACCTTGTGTAACATCTTCAGCTAGCTGACCCTCTCTGTGGTTACTTTATGTATCATTATTTTATTTCCTTTAAGAAAAAGTTGCTTACAATGCAGTTCATTGCCGCCTGTGCCCTCCGTCTTTTATCTATTTTCTTAAAAGCACTGTCACTTAACTAGTGACTGATGTATTACTAGTTTACTTTGATTGTTTAGCCCTGTGTACATAAGAAATAAAGACATCCTGTATGTTTACGTGTATTGTAACGATCCCTGCAACACAAGGGGTGGCCATCTCCTCACTGACTAAACTGGCCATACCCTGTTCTTGTGCAGTTTAAATGAGCCTGGAGTCAACGCGTGAAAATGCAGTCGTCATGGCTGCTCAGTGGCAATTGTACGTGCTCCTTAGTCTGAAATGCTGTGATAATTTTCTCACAAGTTCATGCCAATGGCTTAGCTTTGTGAGAGATCAGTAATGCACTTGGTATATAGTAGTAATACCATGTATTACTCTTGTACTGGCCATATATCACACATTGGGCTGATTCCCTTTACTGTGACAGCAACATTTAAGGTGATGCACAATTTAACAATATGCAATACTATGCAGATGTAAGGACTCTCAAGGACTAAAGCTAAGGCTGGAAGTTTGAGACCCTTCTGAGCCACTTGGCGTTTTTCCACTTGGTTTCATACTTAAAGTGATTCGGAAATATGTTGAAGAATAATAGAAATATATTGATGTGGAAGTATGTGAAGGTATTTACTTCCACTTGCTATGAAAAAAGAAGAAAGGGTGTTCTCAAGCATAGATCTATGAGAATAAAAGAATAAGAACAAAGTACACATGTGCTTTTTGTTGTTGTTTGTTTTGTCATTGGATTAAATTATGTCAGTCTGTAGTCATCTTGTTGCAACAGTCTGGGTTGTGGAACCCCCCTGAAAAAAGACAAATTTCTTTGTTCTTTTTAATAAATGTGAATCAACAGTATGAACATGTATTCTTTAACATGAACAGACCTATAATAATCCGATAAAAAATAACTACAAAAAAGAGAAGTGTTTAAAAAAAAATCACAAGAGCAACAAAATGATAACAGGAAGCTTTCAGAGTATCATTTTTTTCTGCTTATAACAGCAGTAACAACCAAAGTTATTCAGTTTAGGCTCCAAAATGTCTGGGTTCCTTTCAAGATCAATGAATACGCATAAATGTTCATGTTTGGAGTTTGGAAACTCATTCTGCATTAGGACTAGTGTCAGCTATGTAGAATTTTTCTAAAAAAAAAAAAAAAGAGAGGGGAAATTAGTTTAGTCTCTAACCTACAGGGTTTGAACGTGAAACTATAAAGCTGAACTTGTTAGTCATTAACTAGTTGAACTAAGATGTGTGGGCAGTCTTCTTAAGTCTGTAGAAGAAACATACAACTGCGGTGCTGCACAAGTAATGAATGATAAATCACGCTTCCACTTGCAGATAGAAATTCTAAAAGGGGCGTTATTTAGGCTATTGTACCTTAACTGGGGATCCACACAGCTTTAGGTAGAAATTGGGAGTAAACAGGAAAATCAGAATGATAGAACATCATCATGGGATCACCCTGGCTACAGTATATCCATTACTTAGGGGTATTTGCTTGTTTAATGCAAGATTTATTTATTTTTCCTTATCCGTATTAATTAATATTTACTTGCCTTTTGATTAGGTCAGGTATTTCTTTAATACTGCTGTCTCTATATAGCATTTCACTAACCCAGTTCTCTAGCCTAACGATCACACTGGCTACAGTATTAACAAACTCTGGTCAGAGTCGATATACAGTAGCTGTGAAGAGCTATTGGGATGCTTTTACCCATTATTTCTAATGAATTGCACAATGCAGATCCGTGGAGAGGCAGTTTTAACGTGGTCTTCCTTTTCCTAGAATATGCCTGCTGATTGCTATATATTTAGCCTGGAAAGTTCACAGAAGACTTGGCATCTAATTTTCAGTGGGGCTGTACATCTACACAATATTATGCTGCATTGCGTAAAATCAGAATGCACTAAAAACAATATTTTACATTTGGGGTGCTATATTAAGTGCCAGATCGATGCATGAGCAGAAAGATGTGTTGCACAAAGAGGGTACACCGGTTGGTACTGATACAATATTCCAAGAGAATGTGCCACCTGTACAAGGTGTGCATACAGTGAAGCCCACCAGGATGAAGCACAGCACTGCAGAATTCTGCAGTAGAGTTACTACAGCAAACAATGCAGTTTCAAAAGGAGTTAATCCCTTTTTTCATGCAGTAAACCTGTGACACTGCACTTCATCCTGGGGGGCTTCATCATTCCTATTGAAAATGTGACCCTGGATGGGAGTCGCAGTGCAGGCGGCTGCCAAGTCAGGTGCATCCAGGGTGACCCTGACTGAATACCTTCCAGGGGGAATGTGTGGCACATACCAGTATGCACCACAGCCCCCATGGGTGATCTTCATCCCAGAAATGCAAATGAACTAACTGAGTGTGCAGGGTGCAAAGGGAGCTGGCCCAGTAGCACTGAGGGTTGAGGCACTGAATGCCACACCTTGTGCCATGCCGGCAACCTGGGTTCGGGAATGAGCATGGGTTGTCAGGGGTCAGCAGGTTGGGAAAGGATCGACCATCCTAGGGACTGCTCTCCTTTCCTGGGGAGGGGGGTTTCCACAAGCCACCGTGCTGACAGCCTCTGGCAGCTGCTGGGGGTTCCTCAGCGATCTGCAGTAACAGGGCAGAGCTGCAGCGGACGTCCTTCGGGTGTGTGTGCACACGCTGAGCTGGACATCATTGCACATCCAAGCTCTAGGGGAAACAGAAAAGTGGCCCGCCCCCGGAGGATAGGCGAAGACACCATCTGCTGCTCAACACTCCCACTGCTGGGCGCTCCGTTGTCTCCACTCCCCCATCACTCCAGCTGACACTCTATACTCTAGATAGAGCACCCTGCATGCTCATTACCAGCCCATTTGCATGTTGGCATGGAGATGAATGAGCTGCAGCAGCTCTCGCCCCCAAATCCTGACCCCGATCACTCCCATGTGGGACAGGCCCTGAAGTCTCTGGTGGTATAGTGGCACCCCCCCATTCCACAAGCCCTGATCATACTGGAGTCCAGGCTCTATTGATTCCATATTGTAAGGACCCTAATGTCATCCCTAATTGCACCTGAATATGCCTACAGTCCATGTCCATAGCATAGTGGCCCCTGCTCCCCCTCAACAGTGCACAGACACACCCCCTCCCTGTCCCCCCACCCATCCCATTGCAATGACTGGCTCTGTAATGGGATCATACCACTCTATCAGTGGGTTGTGGAGCACTCATAGTAGGATGCTGGACTGTGTTATATGTAGGCACGAGCTGTGTGGGGGAGATAGCGCCCAGTGGCCATACTCCTCAGGCACTGGCATGCGGATCCATCATCCTGGCACCATTGCACTGCTCAGTGCAGGTGAAAGCCAATGCTGTACTCACTCACACAGGTCCCGGAACAGGCATGTTACAGCCGACCTCTCATTCATTTGTACAATTGGGGAAGTGCGTATGAACTATCTATAGGTCTGAAACATACACTGCAAATGGCATTACAGAATACCACACCCCATGGTACCCAGCATACTTCAGCATTCTGGAGGGTGGCATGTCACACAGGTAAACAGGGAGAGTATGGACTTGCAGTGGTGTATGACAGCATGATTATGCAATATCGGCAAGGCATGCATTGGAGGTATGTCAATTCCCTCTTCAGTTTGCCAGGGATGTACACACAGCTGCATTCACTGGTGGATCCACAGCTGGCATGGTGCCCCAATGCATGGTACAGACAGTTGGGTCATTCCAGAGTGCAGGTCCCCAGCCTGGGTTCAGTGCAGTCAATGGCTGGCCATGGCAGGGTGTGGAGGGCAGTGCCAGTCTTTGCAGCAGGTTGGGTATAGGGGGAGTGAGGGTGTCTGTGTACAGGGGCGGTGGATGGGAGTCCTCTAGGCTATGGATATGGACCATGGTTTCCTCTGGTGTAATCAGGTCTGGGTGGGTGCCTTATACTATGGAGCTCTTCAGGGATGGAGTTGCCTAGATTGGGGATGGAAAGGGGGTACCTCTAGTCCACCAGGGCTGCCAGGCTGCTGTGCACCTAGGTGCACATCTGCAGCCTGCCTGTAGGGGTGCTGGCAGGGTTAGGCCAGCTATTCATGGCCTAAATGTGGGCCACGGTGCTCTGGACTGTGAGGGATGTATTCCCACTGAATATGCTGCAGCACGGCATATGCATGGGATTGCCCCCTTGACTAGAACAGCATACCATTTGTGTGTGCCCTGGCCCATTCCCTTGTGGCCGGCGCATCCCGCACATTTGAATATCGCGCTGCTGCGCATTGTTGGAGTTGAGCGGCACATCTCCCTTTTCCACTGGGATGCACCGTGTATCTCCTATGAATACGGGGGCCCTGGACTAGGTAGCCTGAAAAAAGACATTAGAAAAACGGTAAAATCATGACCCCACTGAAAACAAGATATTGCATCTAATCTGGGACAGCCTGAGTAAATACAGTGCAAAAATGTGTAAATGAAGATCCCTATGACAGTGAGATGTAGCATCTCCCCTGCCCTATCCAGGATACAAAATACAGGATAAGAAATATTCAGTGCTCCCGGATCCAAATAACCATTACTCTGTAAGAAACCCTCATTTCCCCTGTGTTTTCCCAACAGAGGCAGAATCAAATCCCTGTAGATTTTTCCATAAGCCACTGGTTCCTTATTTATGTCTTTGTTCTTCATTTATTATATCAGCAGCCTTCTGTCAGGAAAAGAGCTCTGATTTGCTGCTCAGTATTAATATTGTATGTCACAATAGCCTTGGAATGATTTGGATTTATATGCTATGCATAAGGCATAATGGGGGACTGTATAAAATAACAAATATCAAGCTAATTATTTCATGAACTACACTCAAAATTAGTCATCACAAGTCAGACAATCTTTCAAAAGACACTAGTAATGCCTGTAAACAAATGTATTGCAAATAGAGATACTGTACATATACACACACACACTATTTTTGCATCTTATAGTTGTTAGTTTTCAGACAAATTCACTGCTTTTTTCTGTCCACCTGATGGAATCTTGAATGAGTCAAGTAAATGTTATTATTTTATCAAGGCCCTGATCCAGCAACTCAGTAAATACACACTCAGTATATCATATTATAAAATGACAAAAAACAGTCTTCTGTTTGCAGTTGTTTGATCAGGAATTTTATAAATGGTGCAAGTTCTTTTTGTTACATCTATGTTGGTCCAATAAAATGATTCTGTATCACTCATGGTTTGTCAGCAGTTAATTCATTAGATGAGGTCTCCCTTGTCAGATTTTGACTGTTTCTCCATCCCTCCCCCAAACATACACACACACACTCTCTCTCTCTCTCTCTCTCTCTCTCTCACTATAAGAGACCTCAGTAGCTCTTATCTATTGTGTTTGGGAATCAGGCTGCAGCCCTTTCTGTCAAAAATAAATTTATGTATTTAGTCTGAAGACCTAGCATTTTATCAGATAGGTTTTGAGAGGTTAAAAACAGTGTAAATCTTTACAAAATTTGCTGGGAAAGGGTAACATTTATGAGGTATGAATCTTTCTTGAAAGATATTCATCCATAACTGAAGTTAGTAGCAAAAAATGTTTAAATGCTAATCATTTAAATGCCAAGCTGCTGCATTTCAAAGTGGGTAAACAAATCTCCGGTTTAATAGGCAAGCAATATTTAACAAGCTGTTTCAGTTTCCTAATGGCCATCAGATAAGCAGCCTGGAGTTATGTCTCCAACATTCTAAACAGAAAGAAGGGATTATTTTTTTATTTTAGTTGTCATAGTGATTTGCAGATGTGGAAAGATACATTGAAATGTCCAAAGAATGTGTTCCACGAAACTCCATTTTCAAGCTACAGATAGCAAAATGGCTGTAGACTCCACCCACAGTCATAAAAAGAGCCTTGATGTGAAGCTTGAGTAACACAGACATCAGTTCCAGAAAACTGACTTGAACTTCACAAGCTAACACTCTGTTGCATCAGACTTTAACTGATGAAGAACTGACTGGATGTCCTGTGTGAATCATCTTTGGTCATTATACAGGTATAAATGAGGCTGGATATCTTATGTCATCATGTGACACTATAGTTTTTAGTCTTGGTAAGTGTTCTATGGAAAGGGATACAACAAGCATTTGTCAATGCCGAATGTTTGCTTGCTGGCATTGGCAGTGTAGGAGTTAGAGAGATGTATAATAGGAATGGCAGTGAAGTATTGAACTGAAGCCAACCCCATCACCACCCTGCAGAGACTGACAGGCACTGCGGTGTGCCTTTAGGTCATCAGGCATAATGGCCACGCCATTTCACCACACCCTACCATGCAGACACCGACAAGTGCCACAGTGTGCCTTGGAGTCTTTGTGCCTTATGCTCACCCCATTCCATAAGAAATACGGTGAGAAGGGTGCAGTATAGGAGAATGGGGTGAACTTTGGGGCCAAACAGTCCAAGGCACACCTCAATGCCTGACACTGGCTGTAGGGTGTGGGTGGGGGTGAAATGGCAGGAGTATTACAGGCGACAATCCCAAGTCACACCCCCTCATGCCTGTCAGTCTCTACAGGGTGGGGCATTATGGTCGGAAACCTTAACGTCCCAGGCGTTCATTGGTATTTTCACTCCAAATTTTAAACATGTTTTTTTTTGTGGCCCCCACCTCATGAACAGTGGCAATATCAGTTAGTTAGCGGAAAGCTGATTTTGCACAGCGACTACACCATTTGGCATCACTGGTGCGAAAACACATTTCAAACAGGATGTAAAAAATGACAGCTGTACTGTTCATGGGGAGGTGTAGAACATGGCAATGTTGAAAATCTGGAGTGAAAATATAAAACAACTGGTGAAGTCACGAGCATGTGTAGAAACTGTGCAACGCACACCCGTAATGTAATTAGTTTGAGGATTTTTTATAGCAGATTGTCAACACAGGCATTTTGGGACCACCGTTCATGAACAGTGTCACTGTGATTTTCTTAATCTGTCCTGAACACTGATTTCCCACAGCGACCACGCATTTTATTTATTTATTTTTTTTTTAGTTGTTAACCAGGAGTAGCACACTAAACTGAAAGCTTTTTTACAGGAGCAATCTGGGAACGCAGGGAAGTTAAATGACTTGCTCAGGGTCACAGAGTATGCAAGTGGAAGCTGTGGGATTCAAACCCAGGTCTAGTCTGCTGGATGTCACCAGATTTGCAGCTCAGAGCCTTAAACCACTGCGCTACACTGCCTCCAATTTCTGCGCCGGAAGTGCGAAAACACATTTTGGCCAGGGTGTGAAAAATGACAGCTGTACTGTTCATAAGGAGGTGTTGAAAAATGGCAGTGTTGACAATCTGGACTGAAAATATTACAAATTCGTGATCTTACGAGGGTGCGTGAAAACTGCACAATGCACGCTCGTAACACAATCATTTTATGGACTTTTGTCACCAAATTTTCAACATAGCCATTTTAAGACCTCTGCTCATGAACAGTGTCACTATGATTTTCTTAATCTGTCCCGAACATTGATTTTGCACATCGACTGCGCCATTGTGCGCTACATCTTCGGAAACACATTTTGGGCGAGATGTGAAAAATGACAGCTATACTGCTCATAAGGAGGTGTGGTAAAATGGTAATGTTGAAAATCCAGTGTGAAAATATTAAACATTTGCAAACTTACGAGCATGCGTAGGAACTGCACAATGCACGCTCATAAAACAGTCATTTTTGGGAATTTGTTCACCAAATTTTCAACATAGGGTTTTTGGGGGCCTACCTCATGAACTGTGACACTGTCATTTCATAAATCGGTCCCAAAAGGTGGTTCCATGCAGTGACCACGAAATCACCTTGCAGGATCGAATAACAAAATGACAGTGCCAGAATTCATGAGGTGGGGTCCCAATAACCCCATGTGGAAAATTTGGTGAAAAAATTCCCAAAAATGCCTGAGATATGCATCAAAGTTGAAAAAACACTATTTATTCCATCATACAGCTTACCGGCATTTCCTCAGTTCACGGTCGGCTTTGAAGAGTGCAGATGTGTTCCTGGTCCACCGAAGATCATCACACTGGACTCCGGAGGCAAGTATGGGGTGAGGTGGGGGTGGGGAGGCTGGGTGGCATGGGTGGGGAGGAGGCAAGACAACCAACGAGGGACCTTTTTTTTTTTAGGTCTTTTTTTCTTTTAGGAAGATGATGCAGGACTTTTGCCATGCTGGGGTGGGCTCCCAGCATGGCAGCTGGAAATTTTGTTTTTGGGGGGTGGGTAGTGAAGTTGATGGGGGATTTGGCACCCCCGTCAGTCATACAGAGGTTTGCCATGCTGGGATGGGCTCCCAGTGTGGCATCTGGAAGTGTGTTTGGGGAGCAGCAGAGCGGATGTTTGCCAGCTAGGGTGGGCTCCCAGCGTGGCACCTGAAATGTTAGGGGGCCCTGAGCCAACGGAGGATCTGCACCCCGCCGGCCATACATATGGGAGGCATGAGCACACTGGGGTGGGCTCCCAGCGCACCTATGTGTTCGTGGGGGAGAACTATCTATGACAGACAGTTCAGATGCAGTGCCGATGTAGGCAATTTGCATACTGCTGACGGCAGTATGCAAATTGTCTGCGGTGTTTTCCTTTCAACTGTACGCCACTGCATCTGAATGGCTGTCATAGACAGCTCGGACATTCATTGGCATGGTGAAGCTGCGCCTGCAAAAGGGAGCAGAGCATTGGAAGTGGGAGAGGCACACTTACGAATTCTCGTATGGTAGCACTATGTTTCTTGCACATGCATGCAAGCAAACATAAAAAAACACGTTAGCTGTTTGCGTTTTGTTTTATCCTTGTTAAAGTCTGCAAAACTCAAACATCTAAAAAATGACCAGTTAAAGCTTTCTCATTTTTTCTGTAACAGATGTGTCAAATCAACAACTTAAATAAAACAACTTTATCACTTTAAACATGGAGACATGCTCTTTTACTCCCGACCGAGTTAGTGACAGAGACAGCGCTTAGTAAACTCAGCTGTCTGTTTGACAGCTACACTTCCCACTCAAACTTGCACATTGGCAAAGAAAAATAAGCTCATAAGCACAGCAGCACACATCAGTGAATTCTCATCTGATGCAACAGAGTGTTAGCTGGAGAAGCTGAAGTCACTTTATGTCTATAACTGATGTCTGTGTTACTCGAGCTTCACAGGAATGTTTTTATTTTTCCAGTACTGCAGCCAGTGCATTCTTTAGGCTAGTGTACTGGGTTAGTGAAATGCTACATAGAGACAGCAGTGTTAAAAACAAGCATTTGTCAATGCCGAATGTTTTCTCACTGGCACTGGCATTGGTAGTGCCGGAGCTAGAGATGCACAATAGGAATGGCAGTGAAGTATTGAAGTGACGCCAACCCCACCCCCAACCTGTAGATACCGATGTTGTTAGATGGGGTGTGCCTTTGGGTCGTCAGCTATAACACTCATGCCATTATACCTCACCCTACCCTGTAGACATTGACACGTGTCGTGGTGTGCTTTGGGGTCTTTGGGCATTATACTTACCCCATTCCATAAGGAAATATGCTGAGGTGGATGCAGTATAGGAGAATGGGGTGAACTTTATGGCCGAACAATGCAAGGCACACCATGATGCCTGTCACTGGCTGCAAGGTGGGGGTGGGGGTTGGGGTGAAATGGCGTGAGCATTAGAGCCGATGATCCCAAGTCACACCCCTGATGCCTGTCACTCTCTACAGGGTGGGGTGCTACAGTTGGAAACCCTAACACTGTAGGCGTGTGTTGGTATTTTCACTCCAAAATTTCAACTTGGGCTGTTTGTGAACCCACCTCATGAAAAGCGGCACTATCAGTTTGTTAGCTGAAAGGTGGTTTTACACAGCGGCTATGCCATTTGGCAACACAGGGACAAAAACACATTTTGGGCAGTATGTGGAAAATGACAACTGTATTGTTCATGAGGAGATGTAAAAAAATGACAATGTTGAAAACCTGGAGTGAAAAAATGAAAAATTGGTGAAGTTATGAGCATGCATAGAAACTGTGCAACACACGTCCGTAACCCAATTATTTTTGGGATTCTTTTAACCACATGTTTAACATAGGCATTTTGGGACCTCCCCTCATGAACAGTGGCACTGTGATTTTGTTAATTTGTCCAAAACGTTGATTTTGCACAGTGACCACTCCATTGTGCGCCACAGGTGCGAAAACACATTTAGGGCAGGATGTGAAAAATGACAGCTGTACTGTTCATAAGGAGGTGTAAAAAAATGCCAGTGTTAAAAATCTGGCATGAAAATATTGCAAATTTGCAAAGTTACAAGGGTGCGTGGAAACTAAGCAATGCATACTTGTAACACAGTCATTTTATGGAATTTCGTCACCAAATTTTCAACATAGGCATTTTAGGACTTCTGCTCATGAACAGTGACACCGTCATTTTCTCAAACTGTCCCGAAAACTGATTTTGTACAGTGACCGCACTATTCTGCGTCGGACGTGCAAAAATACATTTCGGCCAGGATATGTAAAATGACAGCTGTACTGTTCATAAGGAGGTGTGGAAAAATGCCAATTTTGAAAATCTGGAGTTAAAATATTTCAAATTCACGAAGTTACGAGCGTGCGTAGAAACTGCACAACACACGCTCGTAAAACAGACATTTTTTTTATTTTTCCCATTAAATTTTCAACATAGGCTTTTTTTTGCAGTTCATCTTTTTATTGGTATATAATACAAAAAGAAATACCTTCCACATGCAACAATATATGTAAATTGACATGGTCGTACAGTACAAACAACAGCACCATATCAAATACAATGATGAAAAAAAAAAAGAAGTAAAGTCTATACAAATTGTGTTCAGGAATATAATGTAACAGTATTAAGCAAGCTTAGTATTTACACAGTCAATAAGTGCCCTGTAAGTTAGATTAAACAGAAAGGTGGGAAAGAAAGAATAGTTTAAAAAAACAACTATTTTGTTTGTATATAGATATTATAGTGCTGAATGTCTTACAGAGAGAAAAAAAAAGATGCCGAGTGTGTGTGTGTGTGTGTGTGTGTGGGAGGGGGGTTATGCAGCTTGTGGAGGATGTATATAGAAGGTAAAGAAAAAGAGTGAAAAAAAGTAAGAAAGAGGTAGTAAGAAATTAGGAGAGACACCGACTAAGCATTATTACCATACATTACATTATTAGGGATTATTTGAGGATTCTACGTATTTAAAGTAATCCTGCCAGCATTCATTGTATACATTGAGATGGTCAGACGAAATATGTGTCATACGATCTAAGGAGGCATATTGAGTTAGGTTTTTAAGTATGTCTGAGAATTTGGGAATGGTAACAGATTTCCAGAGCATGAGACTATGCCGTTTAACTTGGAGGAACAGTATGTTCAGCCATCTGTTATGTGCATGAGAAATTATTTTATTATTATGAAAATCGGGAATGCCTAGTAGTGAATATTTAGGGTCTGTTGCAAAAGATTGATCAATCACTTTAATTGCGAAGTGATGAGCAGTTTGCCACAAGTTTTTAATAGGAGGACAATACCATAAAATATGGAGACGGTCCCCGTTGGGAGCGTTACAACGCCAGCGATTATTGTTATTGATTAGTCTCATTTGTTGTAATACCGCCGGGGTCCTGTACCATAAATGTAGGATTTTTGCTTGTATAAGTGCACTGCATGTGTCCTTAAATATTTAGTGCCAGCATTTCTGCCACTGGTTATCTGTTATATTGTAATTTAATAGTGTACTCCATTTATTTTTAGCCTTGATTGATTGGTCCGGAAGAGAATCTCTAATATTTTTGTAGATAGTACTGCTTAAATGAGATGGTGTTTTAATCCAGTGGGATACATGGTGGTCTAATAAAAGTTGTGTAGATGTATGTTGAAAGTGTATGTTGCATGCAGTTCGAAGTTGAAGATATTTCCAGAACTCGGTTTTTGGGAGATTCCATTGGTTACAAAGATTAGAGAAGGTTTTAAGTTTTAGGTCTTTTGATTCGATTATATCAGCCAGAAAGAGTATACCTTTGATTTTCCAAGTCCGAGAGAAAATTGGATGATGCTCTGGGTTAATATTGTTGTTACCCCAAATAGGGGCATAAGCAATAGGGGTTGGGTTGGATTTCAGATGTTTATGTATCAATTTCCAGTAAAATACTGAAGGCACAATTGTGGGGTGAGATTTTAGATTGTGGGGTAGTTTATTATACATGTGGGAGGTAGGGACATTACCAGGACATAAGGAGGCTTCCATACTAACCCATAGAGGAGTTTGGGCAGATGGTTTGCAAAACCATTTGATTGTTTGGGCTGCACGATAGGCCCATAGGTAAGCTTGGAACCAGGGTAGTCCAAAACCACCTTTCGACCAGTGAGTGCGAAGTTTAATTCGACTGAATCTTGGAATCCCCCAATAGATAGTTACCAATTTGTTTGTCTAATTTGCTTAAGAAGTTAGAGGGGAGAATTAGAGGGATGTTGGCAAAAAGATATAGTATCTTAGGTGAGATAGACATTTTAATAGAGGTTATTTTGTCGGTAAAAGAAAGACTGAAAAGCTGCCACCTATCTAGAGTGGATTTGATATTAGATAACAGGGGAGTGAGGCTGGTGTCCCAGATCTTGTCTAATTTAGGAGTAATCTGAATGCCAAGATATGAGATACCTTGAGGTGCCCAACAAAAACCCAGCATAGTATTCATGGAGGGTTTACATAAATTGTTCAGAGGTAATGTTTCAGATTTATTGTAGTTTAGAGCTAGACCAGATAGTGAGGTAAATTCCTTAAGAGACTGAATTAGTGGTGGTCCTGATAAATCCAGATTCTCTAATAGAATGAGGAGATCTTCAGCATAGGAAAGTGAAGTGTAACAAGAATTACCCATGTGAATACCTTTGATATCTTTGGAATGGCGGAGATAAGCAGACAGGGGTTCCATAGCAAGGATGAATAAAGATGGAGATAAAGGACACCCTCGCCTGGTACCTCTGGCTAATAAAAAGGAGGACGAGAGAGTAGAGTTGGTAAGAATTTGTGCTGAGGGGGAGGTGTATAACAGCTTGATCTAGTCACAGAATGTGTTGGTGAAGCCAAAATGAGAAAGTACCAGGTAAAGGTAATTCCAGTTTAATGAATCAAATACTTTCTCGAAATCGATAGCTATAGCAACTGCTGGTGAATTAAGAGTTTTTGCTTTGTGGATTAGATTGAAAAGGGAACGTATATGGTCAGAGCTGTATCTATTCGAAAGAAAACCTGCTTGGGAAGCATGAGCTAATTTTGATATTAGTGGTTCCAATCGTAAGGTTAATAGTTTTGCAAAGATTTTGCCATCAGTATTGAGTAGTGAAATGGGTCTGTAACTAGAGGGAAGATATGGGTCCTTATTTTTCTTGGCAAGACAGTAATAATGGCCTCAGTCATAGTAGGAGGGAGTTTAACGGTAGTTGTCGATTCCATAAACACACTGTAGAGCAGAGGACAAAGGGTGTCCGAAAGTGTTTTACAGAAGTCTATAGTGAATACATCACCTCCTGGAGATTTACCAGATTTTAGAGAAGATAATGCTTTTTGGATTTCCTGGAGGGTGAAGGGTTCATTTAGAGTTGCCTTATCATGTTCCGAAAGGTGAGGGAGATAAGGATTGTCCAGAAATCGTTGTATTTGTTTATTATGCGCAGTATTTTGTTGCAAGTGTAATTTCTGATAAAAGGTTCTCATAATGAGATTAATAGATGAATTGTCAGAGTGAATTTGACCTAAGTGGTCTTGTAAACCTGCAATGTGTCTACTCATCTGTTGTACTTTAAGTTGGTAAGAAAGAAGTTTGCTGCATTTATCACCCTGCTCCCAATAATTGTGCTTGAGTCTAAAGAGGGCCAGTTCTGCTTTATGGGATATGAGGTAATTAATCTTAGTTCTTAATTGGAGAATTTCAAGATGAAGTTGTGAATCTGGGTTGGGTTTATGATTCTTAAAATACTGACTTTCTTTTTCTTTTAGAAGTTTTTCCAGTTCTGTCAACTGTTGTTCTCTTAGTTTCCTTCTGTGGGCGGCATAGCTAATGATTTTACCTCTAATGGTGGCCTTCAATGCTTCCCAAGTGGTACCCATGGAGGTTTCAGAGGAATTATTGAAAGAAAGGTAATCTTGGATTTGGTTTTTAAGCCAGGGAATACATTTGGGGTCTTTCAGTAGAAGATGATCAAGACGCCAAGTAGGAGATTTGGATGGTGGGGGGCCCCATAGTAAATGTAGCTGAATAGGGGAGTGGTCAGAGATAGTGATAGGGAGGATAAATGTTTTGATTGTTTTTTCTGTTGCAAAGGGGGATGTGAACCAATAATCAATTCTACTGTAAGACATATGACGCAAGGAAAAAAGGTATAGTCTCGATCTCTGGAGTGAAAAAGCCTCCAGGTATCAGAGAGGCCAAAGTCTTTCAGTAGCATTGATAGGGCTTTAATACTTCTGGGATGGGTGCCAAGGGAAGAGTTGCTTCTATCTAAATAGGCTTCTAGAGCGAGATTGAAGTCATCTCCTAATAATATTGGCAGGTTGTTACTATTGTTTAACAAAATATGTTGTGCTAGATTATGAAAAAATTCTGGGGAGTCGGAGTTGGGAGCATAAACATTAATTAGCATAATGGGACCTGTTGGAGTATTTAATATGACAATTACCCACCTGCCGTCAGAGTCAGTTATTGTTTTTATTGGGGTCCAATTAAGGTTTTTGTTTAATAAAATAGCTACCCCACTTTTTTTGAAGAAAATGAAGAGGCATATATTTGACCGACCCAGTCCCTCTTGAGTCTGTTTAACATCCTCGTCCAGAAGTTTGGTCTCTTGTAAGAAAGCAATATGTGCTTTATGTTTTTTAAGATAGGTAAGAATTTGCTTACGCTTACAAGGAGAATTGAGTCCCTTAATGTTCTACTAATAAAGTATTAAATCACTCATGATGCAGGTGGGTAAAGTATAAGGATAGCCAGAAACATAAGGGACTCCATTTAGTTATGATAAAGGACGTCATAGGATCAAGTGGGATAAAATGCATACAAAGAGAGATGGGCAGGATCACTAAAATATATGGACTAAGAAATTTGCAATGGTAATAACTAGTGTGTGTCTCTCTGTAGAGCAATATAAGAATGGGGTTTTAAACATTATGTCTTAAATAACAATAAATGAAACTTATCCTAATATAACAAACTATGTCACTCTACTTATATTGTGTAGTAGGATATAAGTCAGCACTAGAGCCCAGGACTCTCCTACCACACAACTGGGTGAGATATGATGTTAGTAGAACTTAAGAAAAAATACAGTATTAATAAACTGTCTATAATCTTAAGCTACAAACTATATGCACAAATATATTAAATGTTTGCAATATCGAGTGACTTAATGATTAATGCAAGTCCCTGAAGGGAACCAGAATCAATAAATTGTAGTGAATGAAAATGTTCCAGGTTGTGCATGCAAAAACCAATTAATAGTAACATAATCTGAGCTGAAAAAGGACATACAGCTCAGAATAAGAGGATATTGCCATCATATCAAACAGATAGTAATACTGTACATGAGCTTGTAAATGGTCTGATAGAATGACTGAGCCGCCATATCCAGCACAGCACTCCAGTATATAGTTGTGTGTATACATGTAGAGTACATGCATGCACATACACATACAGACACACACACATACATACACACATACATGAAACGCATACAGACACACATGCATACATGTACACACACACACATATATATATATAAATATATATATACAGTATATGTATATGCATATACATATGAATATACACATACACATACACACCTATATGCACACATGGCTCTTAAAGAGGTGGGGGTGTCCATAATGAGTGATACTTGTAGCTTAGTGAGGCAGCAGTTCAAGTATATCTGGATTAGAAATATGGGGGGGGGGTCTAAAAGTGGTTAGAGGAACCATGGAAAACAAAAGTGTAATATTCAAGCAATGGAATACTATAGTTCTAGTGTGTGTGTGTGTGTGTGTGTGTGTGTGTGTGTGTGTGTGTATGTATATATATATATATATATATATATATATATATATATATATATAATAGCGAAGACAGTAATAATAATAGTAATAATAATAATCCAGGCTTCGAGACTCAAAGATAGCCCCAGTAAAAGCACACAGGGTTAGATGAAGGTGTCTCATGGCTAGAACATTGCCAGGTTTAAAATAAAAAATAAAAAGAAGAATAATGTATAGTGGGGAAGTTGGAGCTATGTGCAGCCCCAGCAGATCCCAACTAAAGCATTGTGCAATCTTTGACAATTTGTTTTCAGCTTCAAGCCAGAGTATACACCTCGATGTTAGATAAGTGAAGGTGCCATGCCTATAAGTGGGGGTATTAGAGTCACGAAAATAACCTACAGTATGCTGGATAACTTGCCAAAGGAGGGGAATAAGGAGAAATTAATGGGTCCAATAGCCCAAACTTAGAAGTTATTAAGGTCGCGGGGGGGTGGGGTATATAAAAAAAAAAAGAGTAGAATTAGAGCAGTATTGTAATAGTGAATAATAAATAACACTGGTGCCTCAAAAAGAAAGATTATGGATCAAGAATGGTGTAATAATGATATTATTAAATGCCCGCTATGATGTAGTTGGTGCTGGTAATGGGGTATCCCTCAGTCTATGGACCATTAAATGAAGCCTAAATTGCTAATGATGTGGGAAGCACTGCTTTGCCAGTCTCAAATTTGAAATATGCAGTGTTAAAACACCTGTGGGAGTGATATACAATCTCATCATACAAGAGATCCTTATGCCTTGAAGAAAAGAAAAACAATCATAATAGTCAGTGGTATTTGTGATGTCAACTTTCTAAAAAGAAAAGAACAAGTATAAATCAGTCATAAATACTAATAATAAAGATTAAAGTTCTTTGTCTATGTACTTTAAGCCAGTTAGCTAAAGATCATTATTTGTAATTAGTAATGAGTTGGAGGGTACATTAAACTTGTCTGGTTAAATTATAACCCTCAGCTAATTATTTTAATACTGTGATGTACAGCCTTGTCATTCGCTACCAGCTGGGAGCTACAGTCATTAAGCTAAGATAACCGCTAGCATTGGTTTGGGCTTCTATATATAAATTGATTGCGTAATGCCTGAAAGAGCCATTGTGATGCGTATTTAAACATAAAAGGCTCATTTACACTTTTGTGGCTCACTTTAGAAAACCTCCGTACATATAGTACCTATGCGATGTTCAGCCTATCATTCGCACCCAATAACAGTGAACTGTGATTAGGTTGTAAGAAAGTAAACAACGCAATGGAGGTTATGGAGGGTTTCAGCTCACACTGAGCTAAAAAAAACAGGGATCTTGTGAAGTTTAATTCCCTTGAATGGCACATTGCCCACAAGGATGTCAGGTAGTGCTGGATTTAATTGCTCCTTTTGAGGATGAAGACAGTTTGTTTTTCAGCTTCCCCTTCCGTTTCTTTTTTGGGGGTTCAAGTGATTTGAGAGGTGAGCTTGTTACAAGTTCTGCCCAAGAGGAGTCAGCAGAAACTGCGCTAGGAAGGGCATTGTTGGTACAACAAGGCATCAGTTCAGATTCTTCTCTGGGGATTTCTTCCTGGGATGAATGCGGGTCATCATCCAGTAGTGCATACTTGTTTGAAAGGGGGACTGGAGAGAAATATTTGATTTGACACTCCTTGGATCGAGATGGTCCTACGGATTCAACAGTAGAGCAGCAAGTGTTCCTAGACCCTCGAGCACCAGAGTTCTTTGCTTTGATTCTGGCCGAAAGCCTAGCGTGGGGAGCAACAGCTGCATCCTCGATGGCAGGAGGACCCGAGTCAGTGTTTCCAGTGGCAAGGTGAGCAGCTTGTAGAGAAAGTTGAGCAGGATCTTGTTTATGAAAAGTTTGTGCGGCAACATTGACATTTGGGTGTTCAGGGTTATTTGCATTAGGGTGAAGGTATTCGTTGAGAGCCTCTGGAGAATTGAAATCCTTAAAGGAATTATTGATAAAGAGGTGCATCACTGCTGGGTACCTTAATGCGAACTTAATACCCCTTTGATGCAGTATGGGCTTTATTGGATTAAATGCTATTCTTTTGCTGGTCAAATCTTTAGAAAAGTCTCTAAAAATTAAAATTTTGAATTCTTGCCATCTAAAGTCTCCTATTTCTCTCGCATGCCTCAGAATTAGCTCTGTATGTACAAAGTTTAGAAATTTAGAATAATAGGTTGCAGTTTTCTATGTTCAGGGCCTGGCCGCAGACCTAGAGTTCAGTGAGACCTCTCACTTGTAAACTCTTGGCCGGAAGGTAGTTTAAGTAGCACTGGAAGGACGTGGGGTAATAGTGCACTAGTATCTCCAAGTTCTGAGTCCTCAGGAAAGCCAAGGAAATGGAGATTGTTCCTCCGATTCCTATTTTCAATGTCGTCCATTTTAGCCAACAAGTTTTTAATTGTTCTATCTTGGTCCCTTATAGTGGCATGCAGCTCTTGAATCAGATTCGTTTTGCAAGGTTCTAGATTCTGTTGAGGTAAGTCGATTGTCCAAAGCCTGTGTGTTAGAGATGTTTTGCTGTGTTGCAACTTTCAGATCATTAATTTCAGTTATTAATTGCTGGAACATTGATTCAATGTTAGATAAAGAGTTTGCATTGATGGCGTGGTCAGCCATTTTCATAGGCCTCAGAGTGATTGAGATTAAAGGAGCAAAGATCCTGAAAGTAATAGATGTTTGGAAAAAATACTTTACCAAGGTTGATCTTGAGTCTCTTTAAGGTTATATCCCAAATGACTGCTCAGTTTGCATATCTTGGTTTTGCAGGATTGATGTAGATTCTGGTGAGTTCAGAAAGAGTTGGAATTAGGCTGCCATCTTCAGTAGAGCCAGGCCACGCCCCCCAACATAGGCTTTTTGAGAGCCCCCTTCATGAACAGTGGCACTGTCGTTTTGTTAATCGGTCCCGAAAGGTGATTCCACACAGTGACCATGAAATCAACTTTCGGGACTGAATAACGCCATGACAGTGCCTGAATTCATGAGAAGGGGGTCCCAATAACCCCATGTTGAAAATTTGTGCCAAAATTCCCAAAATGGCTGAGATATGCACCAGAGTTGAAAAAACTTATTTATGCCATTATACAGCTTACCGGCATTTCTTCAGTTCATGTTGGCTTTGAAGAGTGCAGATGTGTTCCTGGTCCACTGAAGATCATCACGCCAGACTCCAGAGGTAAGTATGGGGGGGTGGGGAGGCAGGGTGCACAGAGGGTGGGTGTGGGTAGCGGGAAGGGGCTAGGAGACCATGAGGGACTGCTTTCTTTTTTACAGGTTTTAAAAAAAATAATTGCAAGACTTTTTTTTTTTTTTGTAGGGGATTTGGCACACTGGGGTGGGCTCCCAGTGTGCCACCTAAGTGTTTTTGGGGGGGTGCTGCAGCTGACAAGGCATTAGGCAACCCTGTTGGCACATTCTAAGGGGGGAGACACGAGCTGAGGGCATTTGGGCACCCCCCTCAGCACACAGCAAAATCGGGAGGGTAGACATTATGCCGACGGGGAGTGGGCTCCTCCATCAGCAAAATAAACAGGGATGGGGGGTAAAAGCCGAAGGGTATTGGGCCCCCCATCAGCAAAGAAAAACTGTTGGGGGGCACATGATGCCGAGGGGGATTGGGCACCCCTCGGCATACATTTTAAATGGGAGGGAGGATCATTATGCCGATGGGGAGTGGGCTCCCCCATCAGCATTGTGACAGGAGGCACAGCAGTCACTGCCGCCATGTTGCGTGCACGTCAGGAGGCGTGTTGTGGTCCCACTGCATGAGAGCTTCACTCTCATTGCAGCAGAACTTTTCTTAGATCTGGTGGCCACATTAGGGATACATGATGTCAGCACCTGCTGCTGGCTGATTGGGGAATGAGGGACAAACCTAATGATGCGTGCCCTGCATTCGCCCAACAGTGACCGCGCCTCTAAATCTGCTACTACTGCAATATGTTGGCTGCGCATGCGCGATCCAACATAACAAGATGCAGAGGAAGAGCATCTGATTGGCCATCTTATGCTATAATTAGAGATCAGTCAAAAGATGGCACACAATACCCCACAACAACAAATACATCCCGTCCCGCTCTGCTCCAGACACTGACCTGCTCCCAGAGAGGAAACACAGTGGCAGATACTCCTTGTTGACCCTTCCGGAGCTGGCCCTTCTTATACTCCACTCCTGGGTGGATGGCATTTCCCGTCGGCTGGCTGACAGCTAGGCTGAAGATGAGTGGGATTCGGAACAGAGCTGTGTGAATTTCTAACCCACTTACAATTGTGCAGCTCTCTTCTGTAGCTTGGTTGCCTTTTGCTACCTCTCCAAAATATTTTATTTTAAAAGTGGGCAGTTGTGTTTGTTTTTCTTTAAGCTACAGAACAGAGTTTGTAATGAGACCAAGCTGATCAACTCTGTCCCTGAGCAGTGCAGCCGCCGGAAAGCCGCTCCCATATATAAAATTCCACTTTTACACATATTCTGGCAAAAGGAAAGCTCCATGTAGGGGAACAGAATAAATATCACTCTTGAGTTAAGGCAACCAAGCTGTGGAACAGAGCTGCACTATTGTAAGTGTATTAGACATTCAAACAGCTCTGCTCTGAATCCATTAAAGCTGCAAAAGTTTGCAGTGCCCCTTCAGAAAACGGCAGGCAAAAGAAAACAGTAATTTAATTTTTCTTCCTTGTACCTGAACAATCTGATATGTCTTTTAAAGCCTTGACATAAAATAATTCTGTTTAGCGAGCGAAGAGAAAGCTCTGTAAAAGGTTGTATAGCAAAGCACTCTCTCTCTCTCTCCCTCTCTCCCTCAGACAGCCTTCTCTAGCACAATAGATAAAGACTGCAACTGCTAGTTAGAAAATGGGGAAAAACATCCCCTAATGATTTTTCTTTCACTTTCCTCCAACTGAATATGCCAAATAAATATAACCAAAAGCTATAAGCAGTTTCAGTCTTTATCTACTGGGCTAGAGAACACTGCCTGAGGGAGAGAGCGAAAGGGAGAGAAAGTGTAGGAGAGAGAGCGTTTCACTATACAACATTTTACAGAGCTCTCTCCCACTTGCTAAACAGAATTATTTTATGTCAAGGCTTTAAAGACATGCCGCAGTGTTCAGCTACAAGAAAAAAACCCTGAAATTACTGTTTTCTTTTGCCTGCCATTTTCTGAAGGGGCACGGAAGCTTGTGCAGCTTTACTGGATTTGGAACAGAGCTGTGTGAATTTCTAATACACTTACAATAGTGCAGCTCTGTTCCGTAGCTTGGTTGCCTTAACTTAAAAGTAATTATTTGCCAAAACACGTGTAAGAGGAAAATTTTATATATGGGAGTGGCTTTCTGGCGACTGCACTGCATCGGAACAGAATTTATCAGCTTGGTCTCATTTCAAACTCTGTTCTGTAGCTTAATGACCATAGGGCAGTCTATTAAGTTGTTCTGTCGCAGAGCAAGTGGGGGAGCTTCGCAATCAGGGTCAGCCTGTTGGGTGGGGCTAGCCACGAGAGGTGGGCCAAGCCAATCTGGGTTCTTTAAATCTTTGGAAGGAATGCAGAGTCCCTTTACTCATCGTAAAATGATTGCAGGGCCATGCCCACTGCAGCCCTAAAAACAGTTTAAAAATTCTGAAGTTCTAAGATCAATTGACATAGTGCATGTTTCACATGGGTTTCTGTAATTATTTACGACGTACAACATTTTGATTTTAAATTCAGGTTTCTTTTTCTTGCTATATAGTTATTTGCTCACAGGAGTGCCGCCTCCAACTTATTTCTGACCGGTTCCTTGTGACCTCCTTGCCCATCTGCTGTTCCACCCCCTGTCAGATCCTGTGAGGATCCACATGGTGCAGGGTCTGAGAGCACTGAGGCCATCATACAGGCTGCTGGGGAGATGTGGAGTTTCATGTTTTTTTTCCCAGCCCGTAGTGCCTCCTTTCTTCCACTGTCACTGGGCAATGCTCTGTTAGGTCTTGCATGAACGTCTTGACACTCTGCGGTGGAGGCAATCTCCCTGGTCCACCACAAGATTCGCTGTGATTGTAGAACCACAGTGCCATCCCTCCTGGCTACCCCAGTGCCCTTGGCCACCTGATCAAGCTCCCCAAGTCCACTCCTGAATCAGCATCACCAGCGCAAGTGGGCAACACACTACATGCAGGGACATCAGGCAGCCCTTCAAGTTCTGTTCTTTAAAAACAAAAATTTTAGCTAGACTGTCAGTGCAGCAGTACGACTACTGCTCATGATTCTGGCCACCCATGTTCAGGAACAAGGGCGGGCTGTCAAGGGCTGTCCAAGGGATGAAGAATTGAGTGCCCCAGGGACTGCTGGGGGGGATGTTGTTCCACTGCATGACTGCCACCTGGTGGAGGCAAGATGGGAGCACAGCCAGGAATCTCAGAAGAGAGAAGGGTAGCCAACAGACACTCAGCACACATGCATGCTAGCAAACACGTGTGCGCATGCCAGCACCATTGCACATCAGGTCCCCAGGGAGAAAAACAGGAGGATATAGGAAAAATATGGCCTGCTCTATGCCAGCATCCCCCCCCACAAGCTCTTGCACAACCATTATGGCCGATCACCCACCCAAGTCCATCAGAAGGTTGGCGACAGGGTTGGGTGGTTGCTATCAACTGGAACCAGAAAGAAAAAGCACTATAGATGGCCTGGTGGTGCTGAGGGTTGAGGCACTGGACACCACACCTCACAGCATGCCAGCGACCTGGGTTCAGAAACGAGCCCGGGTCAGCAGGGGAGGGAGAGGATTGAGCATCTGATGGACTGTTCTCTCTCGGGTGGGAGGGGGGTAGCGCCCAGCACTTGGCTGCCCTCTGGCAGAGGTCTGGGGCTCAGCAAGTGTAGAGTTAGACACATGGGGATGGGGAGTGGCTACTTCAGTGGTGACGCCATGACATTGGGTTCAAGCCACTCCCTCAAACAGGGAAAAACAGCACACTGTCTCCTAGATGATGGAGCACTGTATGCAGAGACCCTGATTGCCCACATGCCTGCCTGACTTCCTGAAGAGGTCCAATGAAATACTGAAGCATCATGGTGTACTGCCCCGGCCCGTACCCACCTGGGGGGTATAGCCAAGGCTCCATGGGGACCAACCAGGAGTTCAGGTAGGCCGTGTGTGGGGATACTGCATTGCATCTCCCAAAGGAGTGGAGACTGTGTGCAGAGAGAGGGAGCACAAAAAAAAGTTTTAAAAAAAGAAAAACAAAAAAGCACTACGGAGAAAACATCTACTGATCATTCATGTGATTTATAATGTTTATGTGTGCATTTACTCTGTCTTCTATGGTTACAGGAGTGTCTTCTCAAGTCCTTTGTGTGCCAGAACTGTTCAGCATTGCTTCATAATTTTCTTACTCAAAGAACTTGACAAGACATTTTTCTCTCGAATATTAACACTGCTGAGGAGACAACTCATATGGTTGTACCAGTGATTCCATGTGCTGCCACAGACTGGTTCTTTCCCAGAACTCAGTCTGCACTGCTACCAGTTTTCACAACTCTTGAGATGCTTGAAAGGGTTATCTTGATATGCTGCCACCATTCAGTGTGACTCCCACTCGGGAGGTCCGAATCTCACCAGAGCAACTGCTCACACAGTAAAGTATTTTTCCCAAAGGAAAAATGATTCACCATTTTGCCACAACTGAACAGGGGTGCATCCACGGCTAAAAGTTTTTTGGTGGGGCATGGGTCTACCGAGCTATCTGTGCCAACACCAATGCCATTGGCTATGGAGCACAGAGATTGACAGAAGACATGATTATTTTTATAACTAACCTGTTGCAAGACAAAGGATAGAATGAGAAGCCTTGGGAGTCATAAATTTATTATTATTACCAATCCTGGAAGATTTCACCTCATAACATTTTGTAGTTTGGACGCTCTCTCTCTCTCTCTCTCCCTGTCTGTCACATCTTGTGAGTATAGCTAACACTTTGCTCCAAATTTCATTAATGCTAATTCTGTCCCATATCGCATTCCAATTATCTTTAGTGCAGTTTCATTGAGAATTAATCACCACTGCAGATGGGCAAACTTAATCTTCTATTCATAATGTGGTGCATCATCAGTCCAAAGGGTTCCCTGCTTAATTCAAACCATAGTTTACCTTATGAGCTGTACACTAACCAGATGCACTGTATTCAAATACAAATGCAATATTGTGAGATCTGTTACATTATCCACCAGTGCCAAGTGATTACAAAATTCTGTATTAAATATTATTTTATGATACACTTTTGTAAAATGACAATTCAGGAAACATTCATTAGGGAGCCTTCCTAACTTGCAGAGTGCACATTAAATGAATAAAGTGGAGCCCTCCCAAGACACAAACAGTTAAGAAGCTCTGTTTTCTGAATCTGATGACTCAATGTTCCAATTTGGCAAAAGGTTCGTAGTCTATTAAGTCACCACACACAGATACAGTATTTACAGAGACAGAGCTGCCACCAATTGATTCCAGCATCTGAGTCAGCACTCTGCCATAAGCTTCAATGGTATGCTGGCATGAAAAACGTTACATTCGTTCTAACCTTCACACCAGCCCCCCTTCAATAACACTGCATTGTGTCCTGATTTTATTGTGGCAAACTTCAGAAACTAGCTGTATTTCACAGTCAGTTCACATCTTGACCGAAAATGAGATACTGGGATATGATGACATTTGAGGTCACTACTACAGCGTTCTGACCATCAAACTAGCTTATTAGCATATGAGAATAAGCACACGGTTCCACACATTGCTTGTACTGAGAAGCTAAGAATCTTTGATGGCTTTGCATGTACTGTTAAGATTTGTTGACAAAGACGACCATACCTTCTTACTATGCTAAGATATAACAAAAAATGCTACTTGATAAATACAAGTGTAACTTGCTTAAAACATTATTGTCACAATGACCGGGCATCAATTTATAATGACTGTTTCACTCTCCTTGGTATTTACACTACCTCTGCAGTGTACTGTAAATGCACAGCAGATAATGTGGTACTGTATAGGGAATCCCTTCTTAATTGGTACGTGTTATGCACAGCAATCTCCTTTCATCCCTGCTTATGAAGCAGGGGGGGCAGACGTGATTGACCACAGCCCTAGAGTGCTTACATATGTTACTATGACCATTATTACTGGGGCTTTGTGTGTTGCAGCCACAACAACAAGAAGGGTGTGGAGTAACCCCATTGAGGAACTCATCTGATGTGAACGATTTTGAACATTTGAGTCTGCCTACAGTACTGGCTGGCTGGAGCATAAAACATTTAAAACCTTTCCCGTAACGTAATATTTTGAAACAGGACTGAAGCTAATCTTCCCACGATGCACCGATCACTTTAAAATGGATTTCATATAAACAGGTCACCATGTTTTCAGGCATTAACACAGAATCTGCCTCTGAATTTAATTTGTATTTATTTATTTCATTTGGCTTTGTTAACCAGTGGGTGCACTAGACATATAATGCCTTCTTCACACTTGTTCTTCCCTGGGTGTACAGAAGTACATTTTGACTTGCATTTACAAAGAACCTTCGCACTCATGAGGCTCACTAATGAAGCAGCTTACCCCCTTTGTTCTTTATATTAACATGCTTTACTAAGTAGCACCATTTGAATGATTATCAAGCTTAAATGTTGTTGCATTAGTTTTTAACTATACTATTTTAATTAACAAATTGTTTGTCATAACATTTTTACAGCTCTTTATAATCAAGGATTACTGCAGAGAATCAAGTTAAAAAGGGAAAAAAATGGAGTGAGTTGAAACCCTCTCATCTTGCCCGATATTTTCTCTCTGCTCAGTTAAAACATAATGAATTGAGTTTTTTTTATTCAAGAGTTTGCATCATAGTTTCTGTTCACAGATGAGATGCCTGAAACTGCTATCAGTATGCTAATCACTACACAACAACCTGCACCCAGGATGCTTCTTATTGGTTGCAATAAATTATAATATAATCATTAATTCAGCGGAATAAGCAAATGGTTAACATTGTTTTTTCTTTTCCCCTGACTTGCTATTTATTAGGACTTGACTGGCAGTACACCCTAGAACAGAGCTCTAGCTCTTAGAAGAAACTGCAGCCCAAACACGGAGACCTAAGTTGCCACTTCCTCGTGCCCACACACGTCTGACCCACATAAAGGGCTAGTAATGCAATTCAGATGCTAGACTTTTTTCTTATTGAACTCCTTGCACTGTTTGGGACACTACAGTGAACTGCTGCTACTCCATTGCCATTGCCACACTGACAGAGAACAGATGGCACATGTGCGTTTTAAACCTCTGTTGTGCATTCTAAAGCTGTCTGTGTATGTGGCTTAGATGGGGATCAGCAGAATGAAAGTCCTTACCTTGTTGTTGCAGCGTGGCACCAAGCACGCCACTCACAGTAGTCGATTGGGTTCTGGTTCTGCTCAACAAATTGTGGTACTGACGGTGATATGACTCAGTCACACAAAGCATGAAGTATATAAAAATAACGTTTAATACTTCACAGTATTTACAAACTGTATGTTACAGGATAACACACACTAAAGACTATGGGGGATACAGTGGGTCTGATTCACAAAGGGTGATCCAGGTCTTGTGCCAAGCACTGCATCAAACTTGGTGGTTGGCACATCTGCACCAAAATATCTGCCGCAAGCTGCACATGATTCAAGGAGAGTGGGTGCATTGGCGACACTTTTCCTGATTTATGGCAGTTTACAATAAATATTTGGCACAAGACTCATAAAAAAGGGTACCCAAGATTGTTGCAAGATAGACCAGAAAAAGCTGGTTAACTTGCAGCGATTGGCACACAGGATCGAGAATCCCGATCACGGGCCAGGGAATGCCGCCATTTGTTTAGCACACCTGGAGCTTCCGGCATTCTTGGGACTTTTCTGAATTGGGCCCAGTATTTCTACAGAGATAAAAAATAAACACATTTGAAAGGATAGAAGTCACACAGAAAAACCTACTTCAGTGCTAACTAAACTCCTAAGTAGAGTAGAAGAAGCTTGCCGGAACTAGTGAGTTATGGTAGACTCAAACATGTGATGCAACATGTTCAAAATCTCAGACATAACTGAATTATAACTGTAAATATACAAAAGATATACCTTCAGCCTGCCAGTCCACTATCCCCACATCACTGGACCAGCCTCTCTCACATCAAATCCCATTCCATCTCTGATTTTGACCTCTGAGGACCACCTTTTTCTCCAGACTGATCCAAACCGGATTTGTGATTTAGAGCTTGGTTCTTTTGTTATCATTACCATCTGCCCAGTGGGAAACATCTGACCTTACCAAGGCCACCTTTTACATTGAAAACATGTCTTTTTTTTAATGAAAGGAGTTCAGCCCTTTGAAGTATAGCCAAATCAAAAAACTTTTAGATCAAAGACTTCTGCTACCCACACCCACTTGTTTGTACTGTGAGTACAAAGGGCTTTTTACACAGGAGGTCACTCACAGCTGAGCTCCATGCAGCTTGAACCACAGAAGAATGTAATTTTCAGTTTCCAACAGACCTCCCACCTCAGCTGAAATGCTTTATAGCGGCATAAATGACAAAAGAAAAAAAAAACATGATTGATTCTGCCATCCTGTTTTTTCCTCTTATTTCTTTGTTGGTGTCTAGGGTCCCCTCCCACATGGCAGTCATCGCTCAAGAAGCATCAAGCATGCATACACGCTACTGTGAGTCACCTTCCTTCCCTATTATCCTTACTGCACTGCCAACTGTAGCCACCAGGTAGCAGTGTGATTGCAGGGACCGCAACACTCCCTGTCTGAGGAAGGAGCACATCCTGTGGGACACTCAGTCCTCCCTCCTTTGTCTTCCCTCCAACGACTTGGGGGGAAGGAGTGACAGATAGGGAAATCATGGAGGACAGAGTTCGGGAGGGCTTAAAGGCACTGAGGGTGGACAAGGTACCATGCCCAGATGACATCCACCACAGGGTTCTGAAGGAGCTGGCAGAGGTCCTTGCGGGTCCTTTGGCAGACCTGTTTAATGCCTCACTACACTCAGGGTGTGTACCTCAGGATTGGAGGATGGCTCATGTGGTGTCCCTCCACAAGAGTGGCCTCAAGGATGAACCGGGGAACTACAGACTGGTGAGCCTCACATCCATCATGGGTAAGCTGATGGAGACTATCCTGAAGGAGAGACTGGTGGCCCTCCTAGAGGCCAAAGGACTACAGGACAGCAGACAGCATGGCTTCATACGTGGCAGATCCTGCCAAACAAACCTGGTGGAGTTCTATGACTGGGTAACTTGGCAACTGGACAGGGGGCTATGCAGTGGATGTCCTGTATCTGGACTTCAGTAAGACATTCGACTCGCTGCCACATGGGAGGCTGGGAAGTAAGTTAGAAGGCACAGGGGCAGATGCAAAGCAGGTGAGATGGGTAGGGAACTGGCTTCAGGGAAGGCAACAGAGGGTGGTGGTGGGTGGGGAGCTCTCACACCCAAGGATAGTGATGAGCGGTGTTCCACAGGGCTCGGTGTTGGGACCAGTGTTGTTTGGGTATTCATTGCAGACATAACATTGGACATCAAGAGCAAGATCAGTCTGTTTGCTGATGATACCAAGATGGGAGCAGTGGTAGACGACCTGTGGGGGTGGCAGGGGTTGCAGGATGATCTGGCAAAGCTTGAAACCTGGTCAGACACCTGGCAACTGGGCTTTAATGCCATAAAGTGCAAGGTGCTGCATTTCAGGGTGAAGAACCCAAGGAGGAGTTACCAGCTGGAGGGAGTGCAGCTAGCCCAGACACAGGAGGAGGAGAAGGATCTGGGGGTGCTCATTACAAAGTCAATGAACAGCTCGGCGCAATGTAGGAAGGCAGCTGCAAAGGCCAACAAAATGCTGGGTTGCACTGCAAGGGGTATATCCTCAATGAGGGAGGAGGTGATTCTGCCACTGTATATGTCTTTAGTTAGACTGCACCTGGAGTACGTGCAGTACTGGCGCCCGTATCTGAAGAGGGACATTAAGTTACTGGAGGGGGTGCAGTGCAGGGTGACAAAGATGATCAACGGGCTGGGGGACTCATCATACTAGAGTCCTAGGGAGTTGAACAAGTACTCGCTGGAGGAGAAGAGGGACAGGGGAACATGATTGAAACCTTTAAGTACATCAAAGGAATAAACAAGACAGGTACAGAGGGGCTGTTCAAAGTAAGGGAGGGGAGGTACACCAGGGGCCATGATATGAGACTGGAGGGAGGGAGGGAGGTTCAGGAGGGAGATGAGGAGACACTTTTTTACAGAGAGGGTGGTAGCTGGGTGGAATGCATTACCTTCAGAAGTGGTATCCAGTAGAACAGTGGACTGCTTCAAAAGGGGATGGGACAGGACAAGGGGGAGGGTCAATGGAGGGGAAAGGTGGAAGGGAGGGGCAGCTGCAGAATAAGGGGTGCTAGCTGCACATTTGAGCAGACTTGATAGACCTCTAGGCCTGTATCTGCTTGCAAATTTCATATGTTCGTATTCTTGAACCTGGGTCATTACCGCTGCACTGATGGGCCGGCCCAGAAGATATTTTTTTTAATTGCTAGTAAAGGTCATCCTACTTAAAAATATACCTGATAAATGCATAGCCTGCATAAATGCATAGAATTTCTAAGTTTTTATTTTCCCCCATACATAAACTAGACCTGTTAAACGCATAAAGGATCCCATTTATATGCATACTTTTCCCCTCTGCTTGGCTATTCAAGTGTGGACTGACTCACCCTATTTTACTGACACTGCCTGTAGCTGCCTTAGTAATTTACTCTTAATTGCTTGTTAATGGGCTGCCCTATTTAATCTCAGATGTTAATCACCTGCTTCAACTTTATCAAACCCAAGTCACACAAGCACTGCCCCCCCCATGGAAATCAAGAACATAAGAAAATGGCCAGCAGAAGGAGACCTTTCAGTCTATCTGGTCCGCTCGTAATAATAAGGGTTGTTTCCAACTTTCAGTTTACATCTGTGACCCCATCCCCCCCTGGATTTTGTGGTCTTTCCCCTTACAAGGCCTCCAGACATTTCTTTATGCTCATCCCAGGCTCTTTTGAAGGCTCCCACTGACTTTGAGCGTGTTCCATACCATCACCCCTCTTTCTGTAAAAAAGTGCTTTTTTATATCCCTCTTGAATCTACCCCCCCCCCAACAGTTTTAGGCTGTGCCCTCTGGTGGTGGTAGTGACCCTCTTATTGAATAGGCTCCCACAGTCCACTCTGTTAATTCCCCTCAAGTATCTGAACATCTCAATCATATCCCTCCTCTGCCTCCTCTCCTCCAGAGTGTACATCCCCAGGTCCCCAAACCTCTCTGCATATGATCTATCTTGCTGTCCCTTTATTATTTTAGTTGCTCTCCTCTGGACCCTTTCCATCATGTCTATGTCTTCCTTCAGATGTGGGTGCCAATGTCTTACTCCATACTCCAAGTGAGGTCTGACCAATGTCCTGTACAGCGGCAGAATCACCTCACTCCTCCTACTGTTAATTCCCCAAGCAATACACCCTGACATCCTGTTAGCCTTTGCTACAGACTTTTTGCATTGAGTCAAGTGCTTATTATCATCCCCAGATCTTTTTCTTCCTCCGATGGCCTTACCTGGACTTTTCCAATGTAGTACTCTGTTCTAGGGTTCTTCGCCCCATGTGCATCACCTTGCACTTTTTGGCATTGAACCTGAGTTGCCATATCTCTGCCCATCTCTCTAGTTGGGCTAGGTCCTCTCTCATCTCCTTTATCCCTTTATGAGTGTCCACCCTTCCACAGTGTTTGGTGTCATCAGCAAACATGCACGTTTTTCCCTGAATGCCTTCCCCATGTGCCTAATAAAGGTGTTACACAAATCAAAGAATGTCACAGAAGCACTTTACATGAATCATAAAAAAAGCACCCTCCCTCACACACAGATCCAAGCAAAGAATGCCGCAGCATATCACTAATCATGTTAGGTTATCACAATCAGAGAAACAGCTAACGGCTACTGACACTACTTTTAATTACCCAACCCACTGGCACATCCTGCAAGTTGCATTCACCATGACAAGAATACAAGACTGAATAAGCGTATAGTCTGTTTAAACATATACTTTTTGGTGGTCCCAAGGGTAGGCGTTTAAGGGGGCTGCACTGTACTTGCTTGTGTTAAAACTAGTAACCATGGTGGTTAGAAAAATACCCCAGAGGGTTAACGCTACGCAGATGGTGAAGCTAAGGAAATGCTACACAGATGGTGAAGCTAAGGACGTCGGAAATATACTTTAGTAAAAATAAAAGTATATGGTGAAATGTTTTGCTGACTAATAAATGTTGATTTAAGTTCTGATCCCTGAGTTCTGTGTGGGGGCAATATAGATATATATATATATATTTATCAACCTTGTCTCATTGGAGAAGCTGAGAAGCCTGAGAAAAGGGTCATGCTTTTAGATAGTGCACGTTTTTGCAAAGTAATCCTGTCTCCAAACAGGAAGATATGGAGCAACATGTTTTGTCACACATATTAAACGTGCAAGGTCATTTGTGGTGATACACTATTTAGAAGGTGGCAGAAGTGAAACTCCTTTGAGGAACATGGCATAGCCGCAGGATTTAAACTTCCCTATCCCTACCCCTTCCCCCAGCTAGGAATAGCAATGGTTTAGTTATCATGCAACGAACCTCATCGACACCAAGGCCCCTGCTCTCACTACGCAGACATGCACACTGCTGAGAAATTAGTACACAGCTGACCCAATCTTTTACTAGCGGTGCTGAGAACTGACAGATTCCAAAATGTTTGGACTGAGGAAGAATTTTGAAATTTCTGAGTCCAAATTTAATTTCTATCCAGTTCTGAAAAGGACCTCAAAATCAGAATTGGAATCATGTGTGGAATCCTAATTCTTATATCTTAAATCCTAACTTTCTGTGCCAAAAATGAAAATTATGTACCTACTGTAATTCTGAGCTTTCTGTGTATCTTCACCATTCATCACCTTTGGGTAATGTGGCTGGAGGTCACGACCCCGTGGGAGCTTTTTTTTGGGGGGGGATGGGTGGAGTCGACGCACCATTGGCGCCACCCTCGAGGCCGACAGACTGCATGGCGCCACGGTTGGCCGTTAGGTGTCAGCCGACCCCACCCTCCTGCCAGTTCTGAGTCGCTGTAGAGCAAGAAAAGGTTGGGAGGGAAGGACAAGGGAGTCCAATGGACAGATAAAGGAAAAGATATACAAACTAAGAGGAGAAATAAACGACTGAGAGGACAGAAAGAGAGCTGAAATCTAAGGGATTGGGAAGAGGCCCCAATCTCTGGAAGTAGAAGAGGAAGGAGGGAGGGAGGGAGGAGGAAGAATTAGAAGTAAGGATGTGAGGAGGGGTAAGGAAACATACCCAGAACCCTTTGATCTGTCTCCAGATTGTATAGAACTGCGAAGGAGTAGCCAGAAGGCTACACTGCCAGAATTCAAGGCACAGACTCACTGGCAATAAACTCCAACATAAGCAGAAGTGGCTATTCTGGAAGAAAAGACAGGATACAGGGCTGTACCCCCCCAAAACCAAGTTTGGTGGTAAGAAACAACTTTCTTAAATTAATTTGAGGGTTGAGTCCCTAAGGACAAGAACGAGGGAGAATAGTGGAAAGGTAGAGAGAGAGAGAGAAAAGAAGAGAGGGCAACCACCAACCCCCACCCCACTGGGGTGGATCCAAGGCACTGAGGAAAGAAGTGCCTTCTCCCCTGATCACTCTCCCCTCTGACAGAATGTACAACATCCCCCTGTGTGCCCAAGGTCACCCTGCTAGCGACCAACGGAAAGGGGGGGCACACAGAGGGAGGGGGACCCAGAGACTGAGACCCCAGGGGGATGGAGGATGGGATTGAGATGAATGGTGAAGATACACAGAAAGATCAGGAATTACGGTAGGTACGTAATTTTCATATCTTATCTGTGTCAATCTTCACCATTCATCACCTTTGGGTGAATACCGAACCCCCCCAAAGGGGGCCCTGGGCCCTAAAGGAATAAGTCCCTTAGCGCTCAGTGGGTGGCACACCAGAGAGAGAACCTTCCTAGGTCTGGAGAGGCCCGAGACTGGGGAGAGTGAGATGGGGACACCCCGGAGGGGGCAGAAGATTGCCCCGACAGACGCTGCCTCACCCTATGGGAGAAAAGATGGATTTTCTGGTAAGCGGAGGAAATCACCCTATGCCGGGCCAAGGGTGACAACCGGGAGAGAAGTAGCCATGCCATCTGACTAGTGCAGATCGCTGTTCCTACAACCCTGGAAGTTACCTCATTGGCATCATAAGATGCCCTCGCTGTGTGCCTTGCTAGCTCCAGGCCACGTGCAGACAGTGCAATGGCTTGTCTGGTTACTTCCATATCAGGTATAGATGCTAGGAGTTGACCTAGCCTGGACCATAGGAACCTATCATAGGTAGCGTAGTGGACCTGATGTGCAGATATTGAAAGGTGCAACTGTGCCGAGTAGGAGGTCCTCTTCCCCCATAAGTCAAAATTTCATGGAATCTGCATCTGAGGGCCGGTCACAGTGAAGGGCATGAAGCCCATCGGGAGTGTCCAGTTGCGTCAGTCCTGACTGAGGATGAGGCAAACTAACTGGAGACTCCAGGGGGGGCGCAATACCTCTGGCGGAGATCCCTACTGGCTGGGACTCTGGAAAAGGGTCTCTGCCAGAAACGCAGTGATGCCTCCTGAGGGTGTCTGCACTGAAATCGCCTAGGAAGGCACATGTCGAGTGCTCCAGATTGTGCTGAGTGGGTGGGGTGACATGCACGTCCTCCAACATCCTCATGAGGAAACGCTGACACTCCGTGAGATCAGCAGCAGGGGAGATGTGGACAGAGGGTTCCTCTCCTCCTGAAGAGGAGGATGAAGAAGCAGAGGACCTCATAGATTCAGTGGCTGGTTGCTCAGGGGGAGGTTGGAACACCTGCCTTTCCAGAGCCCTAACATAAGAGGGAAAATGAGCAGCCACAGCCCTGAATTGCTCCCAGGAGAGAGGTCCACTAGGACCAAGAATGCCTGGGAGAGCAGGAGAAGGTGGCAGAGGAGTGGGGCGGAGCTGACAACAGGAATCGATTGTCCTCTGCCTGGGCAAAAGAGTGTACCTGGAGCCCCAAGGGAAGAGGGAGCTCCGGAAAACTCAACAGCCGACAGCTGATCAACCATACTGGAACTGCCTATGCTGTGCCCTGATGATTTCCCCCTGTGAGGTGACCGGGGCCATGGAACTCCAAAAGGACGGTCCCCTACCTCCAAAGAACAGGGCCCTCTCGAGGAGACTGACAAGGAAGGGCGGAGGTCCACACTACGACTCCTTCTCGAACCCGGGTGGGTCGCATAAAAGGGTCACCATGTCGAACACCTACCCCTTGACCCCTCGGAGTCCAATAGAGACCTTCTCCTTGCAAATGCCAGCCTAAGCAGCTGCACCTCTGGTCAGTACCTGAAGGGACTACCCAGGGAGTAGCACACTCCCCTCCTTGGGTGCTCCGATCGGCCCCAAAGTAGGGCTATCCAGGCACACCACCTGAGGGGGTACCACCACTGAGGGGTCAGAAAACCCTCTGAGGCCAGGCTGCAGAGCAATAGTGGCCTGAACCACTGCCTGCTGGTCAGCACCCCTGACCCTGGACCCAGGGGCAACTGCCCACTCCTCAGAGGGGGGCTGGTTCTGGTCAGTTGAGGAGACTACCAGGGTGTCCATGTGAGCAGCCAACTCCAAAGAGTCAGACCGCTTGTCTGACTCAGAGTCTGACTCCGCCTCCGAGGAGGTGAAGTCCGATGCCAGACAGTATGCGGACGCCCACTACCATCCCGACCGAAGGGGTTACCAGTCCGGGTGACTGCACCAGAGTTGGCACCAAAGCCCCTAACTGCACCATGAATGGTGTGCAAAGAATACACGGCTCAAAGGGCGGTAGCAGCATCGGAGCTGGTGCCTGTCACGGTGCCGTCCCAACCCACGGTGTTGCAAGTGGCGCCGAGGTCAGGGATGGTGCCGATGATGGCTCCAACAGCTCTCTTGGCACTGTGAATGGCACCAAGAGCGGTACCCCTACAGTGCCGTGTCCTTACTCGATGTCGCAAACCGCATCAGAGCTAGACACGGCACCATGTTCAGCCTCGGTGCCGCAAACGGCGCTGAGGCAAGAAACAGTTGAGGATGGTGCCATAGACCCTCCCACGGTGCTGTCAGCACCATCGGCACCACGACTGGCACCAACAGAAGAGACGGCGCCGAGTGAGACTGGCACTGACTATGGCACCATCATGGCCCACAGTGACGTGAATTGCGCCAAGGCCCAAGACGGCACCGACGGACAGCATCAAGGACGGTGCCAACCCAGGCTTCCCAGCCTAAGGAGAAGACACCCAGGGGAGCCTTCACCACCGGAGGTAATTGCCACGCGACAAGCCTACCGCCTCATGGGGGATGGACTGGGCCTCCTGCACCGCTGGAAGGGGCTTCGCAATGGCCACATTAGAGCAGAAGCCCCCTCCACGGTCCATATACAACCGGAGGGGACCCAGTGGAAAGGTCAAGAGACCGCGTTTGGCCCGACAAGCACACCATCATCCCCTGAAAGTCGGGCGAAGCTTCATCCAACTTCTTCCGCGCACGTTGTTCGATGACACAATGGTCCATGGAGAAGCAGGAGTCACACAAATCCATGTCATGAAGTGGGCCAAGACACGCGAGGCAATGGTCATGTTGGTCGGTGATTGAGTATTTACGGCCGCACGGGCACCATCGCATACGGGGCCGTCCCATCTTCGAAGATTTCTTGCCCCCAACCAAGACATGACCTACGGTAAAACAAGTTAAACAAGACTCGACATCACTGAGAAAATAAAGAAAAGGAACAGTCTTACCAGCAGAGTCGAGTGGAGGCGATAATGGAACTGGCAGGAGTCGAAAACTATCATGGCGTCGATGAATTTCGGCGTCAATAATGGCTTTTCACAGAGTAGGCCTCTTGACATAGCAGCAGCTCCTCATGAGGTATGACCTCTACGGTGGGAGATGAAGAACTGGTGGGAGGGCGGGGTCGACAACACCTAACGGCAATGCCATGAGCACCATGCAGTGCGCTGGCCTTGAGGGTAGCCGATGGTGCATCAGCCACACCTATCCAAAAAAAAGCTCCTGCGGGGTCGTGACCTCCGGCCACATTACCCAAAGGTGATGAATGGTGAAGACTGACACAGATAAGATCATGTTTTAGCCTTCAATTTTGGAATTAGGATTTTTGGACTGCAACTCCAAAAATCCCAATTCCAAAAGTGAGGTCAGAATAAGACACATCTGATTCCATGATTTGAACTCTCAGCAGGCCTATTATTAAGTGAAGCAGGTGCTGAACTTGCAATCTTGTAGTTTATAGGCAAGATCAGATAGGACCTGGAGGGAAAGGCCACCCTCACAATTCTCTCTGAGGCCACCAAAGTAGCCTTGCCCAGGCCCAAGCCATCAGAGGGCCGGTAGGGAGAAGGGGACTGAACGTCTCAGAAGATACTCTTCACCTCATGATGGGAGGAATGTTACTTTTGCCTCAGTGCTGCCACATGGGTGACCATAGGGGGCAGTGTAGTGAAGGCACAGCAGATGGCCAGCCATCAGGAGTGCTTGGGGACATGCCTGTCATTGCTCATGTCCACATGGGGGCTGGGAGAAAGCAAGCCAGAAAAATTCTGCACCTGGCATGATGATATCCAATCACACATGGGCTCCATTAAGCCACATAGCGCCTCCTATCATGGAGCCAGCATTTCAAGGAGGAGGGAAATCTCCCCCCCCAACCCCTACCCTGTGGGCAACAGTGGACACGTTCCCCTTTACATCAGTGGAAATACAGTAAGTTGTATTTATTTGAAGGTAACACCAAGTTCCAAAAGGATCCCAGAGGATCAAAACCGGGATGATCAGAATTGGCTGATTCAGATCTGATTTTGCTGTTTACGAATTTAGGAATTTCAGATTCTGAATCTAGTTCCTATCCAATTCCAAAAAGGACCTCAAAATCAGAATCAGATTTGGAATCCTAATTCCTGAATCCTAAATCCTTATGTAAAAACATGTTTTCACCCTACATTGTGAAATTAGAACTTTTGGAGTGCAATTCCAAAAATCCTAATTCTGAAAAGTGGGTCAGAATCTTAGCAAATCCAGTTCCATGACTCGGAATCTGAGCAACGCTATTACAAAATGCAGATTACAGTTACAGTCTTGAATATTATCCGCAGTTTCCTACATATTAAATAAAGGTAATTGCAGTTACTATCATTGTAGAGTTTGATGAGGTTGAGAGAAAAGTAAATTCAAGATACAGTAGCGCCAGGAGTGCTGGAGAAGTCCTCAGGAGCAGGAACCCCTCCACATTTAGAATATTTTTAAAAGTGGTTTTGAAAACCATTATCAAAAATGTTTAACTAAAATGGTTTAGTACATCCACACTTGCTGTGCACTACACACACTGGTGAGTCCCATACCTCTCAACCTCTCGCCTCATGAGTCAGGGACAAGGCTTAAAAAAATCAGGGACAAAGACCCCACATCAGGGACACATCTTAAAACCTGGTACTATTCACTCAGAAAGCTGATAGAATAAAGAGATTTGTGTTAAGATGCATTTTCTGAAGAAGAACAAGTCTGTACCTTCAATGTTTGACATTATTTTGTGATTTTAATCCCTACTGTTCTGTCACAAAAACACAAATATTACGAGGGACAGAGGAAAATTCTAAGGCATAATCAGGGACGTCCCTGAAAATCAGGGACAGTTGAGAGGTATGGTGAGTCCTCATCTGGAGCACTGTGCCAAGTTCTGGAGTCCTTACCTGAGGAAAGACTGAGAGAGGCTGAAGACAGTGCAGCACAGAGCAACCCGAATGATTCTGGGCCAACAGGGCAGATCATATGAGGATTGGCTTAGAGCACCGAACGTGTACTCACCAGAGGCCAGAAGGGAGTGCCGTGACATGACGGAGACCATCACGTTCCTGAAAGAAATAAACAAAGTGTGAAGAACTATTTACCAGCAATGGCAGGTCAAAAAAAAGGGTACATCAATGTAGGCTGGTGGGGGAGAGTCAGGAGGGATGTGAGAAAGGTTTACTTTACTGAGAGAGTGGTTGAGCCAGGGAACAGCCTACCAGCAGAGGTGATGGGAATAAAAACCATTAATGGGTTCAGGTATGACTGGGACGGAGTAAAGGGCTTAATAGTTATGGGGGGGGGGTCAGTAAGGCAGGGAGCAAGGGAGGGAAAGGAGGGCAAAACCCTGTTCTGAACAATTGGTCATGGGGAAGAGAAGGGAAAAACAAGGCAAACTGGTCTGGCTGGAGCAATGGTGTTTTGTGCCGATATTGTCGATATTTCTATGTTACACTTTAAAATATTGAAACAAAAAGGTTTTATCCTGAACTGGTTTTGGAACTAACCACTGAGGTAGTCCCAAAAATATTTTTTGAAAATGGTTTAAACGTGCTTCTAGTGTGGATACAAAGCATTTTAAGCATTTTTTCCATAGTGCTTCTCATGTGGATACAAAGCATTTTAAGCAGATTTTTTTCCATTAAACTGTTTCTCTCTGGTTCAACTCAATGGCAGTCCCTCAGTCCCATCACTGACCTCCTCATGAACTTACAGGTTAGTCGTCATTCACCCAGGATATATATGTGTGGGCTGCCAGCCGTGTCCTTCGTGCAAGAGCCTACAGGGGGTGCTGGCGTGGAGTAGGTCAAGGTTTTCCTCCATGCTCCCGTTTTCTCCCCCGGGCCCTTGATGTGCAGTGATCTGGGCACGCATGCTTGTGCTGGCAGGCATGCGTGCGGGGGTTCTGACAGCAACCCATCCCACTTCTAGTGCTGCTGGCTGTGCAGCAGGAGCAGTGACCACCCCTCCCCGAGGAAGGAAAGCAGTCCTTGGGATGCTCAATCCTTCCTCCCCCAGCTGTCCCGTGATGGCCAGCGCACATTCCCAAACGCTGGCCGCCATCATCATGAGCAGTACCGCTACCACTGCATTGACAGGTCAGATCATTTTAAGCAGTTGTAAACAATTTTGTATAGCTTAAAGGCTTTTAAAATGTACATTGTGGACAGGGCCTTCTTCAGGTAGTGGATTACATTAATGTCAGGTATATAGACTGGACAGATAAAAGAACATGGCCCCTTAGACCTGTTTGTGTCTTGATTCCTTTTGACTGCCACTGAGTGAGTGTATCTATTTATTTTTCATATTCACTTGTTTATTTATTTTATTTTTTGGTAACCAGATAAGGCCCACTAGGCACAATGCCTGTTTTCAGGGGTGACCCAGGAGCACTGGGGAGGTTAAGTGACTTTCTCAGGGTTACACAGTAGGCAAGTGGAGGTTGTAGGAATAAAATCCAGGTCTGCTGGATGTACCAAGCTCTGTTAACAGCTCACTATTCTAACCTGTAAGCTATACTGCCCCCTACAAAAATCAGAAGTCTGTTCTTGGCTGGAATCAAACCTCTGACTGTGCAGGTAAAGCCCTGACACATCCAGTGCACCACATGAGCCCACTAAAGGTTTTATTTATTTATTTTAACAACTGGTTTAACCGCTGGGACAGAATCCCTTTTACAGGAGTGACCTGGTCATGCAAGCAACATACATTAGAGAGGCATAAACAACAACACAGAGGCTAGAGAGGGTGCAACACGGTGACAGTGACAATTACTGACAGTGCTCACAGCTAAATATCTTAAGGCTTGCTTTGAAGGCAATAAGGGATTTGATGTACTGACGCAAGGAGGCAAGAGGTTCCAGATTTATGTGGTTCTGAAACCACAAGAAGATTAGGACTGGCAGTATAGCCTAGAAGTTAGAGTAACAAGCTGTGAATGAGCTTGGTACATCCAGAAGACTTGGGTTTGAGTCCCATAATCTCTACTTGCATACTGCGTGACTCTGAGCAAGTCACTAAAACTCCCCAGTGCTTCTGGGTCACCCTTGAAAACAGGCACTGTGCCTAGTTGGTTTTACATTCATTTACTATATCACTTACATTTACATTCATCTGTATCCCCCTTCCTCGGGTCGTGCCTAAAAATAGGCAGAATTTGTCTAGTGCACTTACCCTGTCAACAAAAACTAAATAAATAAAAATGAAATAAGTAAATACATGGTTACCAAAGGAAAAACAAAATAGGAACAGTTAGCAATTTATGTCACAGACAGTGTAGAACCTTGAGTTATTGTGGATGGAACAAGCTGGGAGGCAAGATGGAACATAGATAAGAATCCCAGCTAGGGCACTTATTTCTTTCTAATGTACCCCCCCCCCCAAATGCTGGGGCTTACCTGGCGCTTTGAAACTTAGTGTCTGCTGCTACCACTAGTCTATTGCTTTCTCCAGCCTCTGAGGACTGCCCACATGTGGAAGAGTAGAGGAGCTGAGCTGCAGCCAAAGGAGGTTGTTTCTGGGTCTACATGCACCCCTCTCACTGCTGCGACCCCATGGCCGACACAGAGCTCCCCTCCGCATGCTCAGCCCCAGGGACTCCAGCCAGGAATCCGGGGGAAAGGAGACAAATTGGGAGGGGGAGGAAAGAACTTGCTTGTTTGACCTTGATTGCACCTGTTATTACCGTGACTCTCGGCTGCATATTAAAGGGGTTGCCCATCGCGTTGGACAGGAATGCATCAGCACTCCTAATGGGCAAGAAATTCCCACAAACCCAACCAGAATACAAAGTGCACGTGCAGGTCAGTGACCGAAATAAGGGTTGGAGACCGGAAATAAATAAATAATTGTGTGAACCCAGTGCTCCATGTTTGTATGGAGGCTGCCATCTTGTTGACCCCTGACCTTGCTAATCAGATGTCAGGGATCTGGATCACTAGCATGAAAGTGATTCTGGGAGAATGGCTGTGAAGGCTTCTCGGTGCCATTTTAGCCAATCAATAAGGCATCGAGCATAGAACTGATAGACTGTTTTTATGGCTTGACAACCCCTGGAAAAGGGCTAGTAGCTGCTGGCCAAAGCCATCTAAGAAAGTCTGTCTGGGGCTCCTACAGCCACATCGCAGAAGGTGACTAAAAGGTTTCTACAACCTGAAAGGGACAGACTGCTTGAAGTGTTGTCTGCTGTCTGCATCAGAATGACAGCTGCAGAGAAAGAGGAGAGAGAGCGAGAGAAAGAGAAAGACTGATCCCTGCCTTCAGTGAAAAGCAGGTAAAAACATGCTAATTCAGCACCGGTGCCACAGCTATCAGCCTGCAGTGTAGTGGAGACTGTGTATACTGCTGTCTGACAAAAGCCAGCAATGAGACCGCAGACAGTCTAGGCACTGGCTAGAATCTCACACTTGGGACCGGAAGCCTAGACGAGTGTGTGTGTGTGTGTGTGTGTGCTGGTTCCTGGTTCTGAGACTCGCAGAAAGCCTGATTCTGGTCCAGTGGCACCTGAGACCTGCAAAACTGATCTGATCACCCAGAACAACAGGCAATCTGATCAATTCCCTGACAGACCTGCACCTGCAGAGTTAGGGAGAAGAGTCCAAGTTGTGAGGGAAGTTGGCAACATCAGAACCATGAGTACTCTCAGGGCTTGTCCTAAAACTGGGAACTACACATAGTGTGTCACCAAAGCTTCAGATTTGGCTAATGGGCCAAGGTCCTGCAATTACCTTGTGAAATAGCTTGAATCCAGTCTGTTACAAGGGGATCCGTACGATTGGCCGGTATGAGGTTTCCCGACACTACTTTCCCGTCATTACTGTTTCCCGACTAAATAATTTACCGTTGACAGTTTCCCCACTATATATTTCAGCACTTCAGCTAACGGACTCATTACTGGATGACATACTGTTAAGCCATAATCACAATGAAAGCTTTCAAAAGTAAAAAACGACTTTACTGTCGGTGGTCGCGCTCCTTGTTTTGCAGTACTATATAGGGGCTACAACACTGACAAACTGAGAATCTGGTGTTGGGAATAAAACCAAAGGAATTTAGAGGGGCTGATAAGAACTACATGTGGAATGTCCTGCTCACTGCGGCCCACAAGGCTTTAACTAGAAGGTGGCTCTCTCAACATCCACCTGCCTATCTGGACTGGGTGTCTATCATAAATGAGATAAGAGATATGGAGGCGATCACCTATAGAATAAATTTGAGGACACAGAGTTTTGTGAGACGATGGACTCCATGCCTCTTATCAATGGGAGACGGGACGGGGGACCGGGGGGAGGAGAGGTTGGAGGAGGGACATGGAGATACGAAAACCTTACTAAGGAATACTTGCCTGGCATAATCTAATTAGTCATGTAGAATAGAATAAAATGAGACTCCTAATGTGAAAGAAATCCAGCTGAAGAAATTTTAATATGTATAAGAGAACTTATGATGTAAATTGTATGCATCTTTTAAAGCCGAAAGAGATGGTAATGACTCTATAATATTGTATGATTGTGCCGAAATATGCAATAAACAAGAATTTAAAAAAAGAAACACCGACACACAGCTTCATATAACAACATGGGAATCCAGATATTTGTTTACAAAGGTGTTTACAAACTGTGCTACTACAAAAAAAATGTCAGTGACTGTAAGGTTCAAACTTGCGATCGTGAGGCACAGAGCTGACAGCTACGGCAGGGATCCGTAGCAGTGTCAGACGTTCTCAGCAGTGAAACTAATATTTACTTATTTATTTAAATAACTTTTCTTTATAAAGACTCAGCTTGCTCTGCTATCTTTTTTAATTTTGCAAGGAAAATAACATAATAAATGAGTGACAGTCTCATGGCAGCTTCTCAGAAGGTCTGACATTCTGTCACTCACACTACAGACATTAACTTCAGTCCATGAGTGACGTCAATGACCAACAGCGCTCAGCAGTGATGGGAAAAATGGGAGGACTTTTCAGCGAAGTAAATATCATCATCAGATGTCCATAGATAAGATTAGACTCAAAATAAACACAGGACACGAGAAGATATATAGATGTCCTTGTACTGGACATGTACTGTATGTGGTTAAAATGCAGGATAACTTGCCTTTTAGATAAATCCTTCCATTTCCTTTGATACAGTCCCTCACTTGTGTAACCAGCTTGTGTAAAACATTGCAATTTTCGATCAAATGATATTCGGACAAAGATCGCGTCGGGAAATCAGATGACGGGAAATAGGTCGTGGGAACTACAGATTCAGGAAATGAATGATGGGCAACCATACTAGACCCGTTACAAGACCTGAGGAAGCATTGATTTGGTGGGGGGGCATGTCAAATGAATGATAGACTTCTTTGTCTAAGTGACCAAGGAGTTAGATCAGGGTGGAGCAGTGGATGTGGCCTACCTAGAGTTCAGTAAGGCCTTTGTCACCGTTTCACACAGCAGGCTAGTAAGTAAACTGGGTAGCTTAGGAGTGGGTCCAAAGGTGGTAAACTGAGTAAGGAATTGGTTAGGGAATTGGTGGCAGAGGGCGGTGATAGATGGAGTTCACTCCGAGGAACGGAGGATGACCAGCAGGGTGCCTCAGGGTTCAGTGCTGGGACCGGTCCTCTTTAATGTCTTTATTAGAGACACTGTAGAGGAGCTGGAAACGAAGGTCTGCCTCTTTGCAGATGGCACCAAAACTCTGCAAGAGGGTGGATACTCCAGGGGGCTGGAAAAGATGAATAGAGACATGAGAACACCCAATGAGTGATCAAGGGTATGGCAGCTGAGTTTCAACACAAAAGAGTGTAAAGTAATGCACTTGGGGCACAGAAACCCAGAGGCAGAGTACAAAATGGGAGGAGTAAGTCTGACAAGCACCAAGCAGGAAAGAGACCTGGGGGCAAGCATATCGGATGACCTGAAGGTGGCCAGGCAGTGCGACAAGGCAGTTGGGAGGGCTAGTGGGATGCTGGGGTGCATTGGGAGGGGTATCACTGGCAGGAAGACAGAGGTGGTATTGCCTCTGTATAGAGCGCTGGTAAGACCCCACCTAGGATACTGTGTCCCATTCTGGAGACCACATCTCTGGGAGGATATAGACAGAGTAGAGGGGGTCCAGAGGAGGGCAACCAAAATGGTGCAGGGTCTGCATCAGATGCCCTATGAGGAGAGACTAAAGGACCTAAATTTGTACATCCTGGAACAGAGGAGGGAGAGGGAGAGGAAGAATATGATAGAGAACTTTAAATACCTCATGGGGGTAAATAAGGTACAGGAGGGGAGTATTTTTTCAGAAGAAAAGGTGCTTAAGAACAAGGGGACATTCTAAAAAGCTGCAAAGGGGGAGATTCAGGAGACATGTGAGGAAGTACTTCTTCACAGAAAGAGTGGTAGATTCATGGAACAGTCTTCCAGCAGAGGGGATGGGAGTGAAAACAGTGGTGGGGTTTAAGAATCCATGGGATAGGCATAAGGAATCTTAGGGAAAGGGAAGGGTGGTGGTGAATGGGCTGGAGATCAAATAGGGTCTGCAGTGATACTGTAGGTAGGGGAAAACGGGCAGGCTAGGTGGGCAAGTGGTCCTTACATGCCAGCAAATTCTGTTTCTATGTCTCTATGTTATCTCATGTTAAGGATGCCATTTAAGCAATTACATGGCCTTTTGGGTTTAAAAGGGTTTTATCTGCGTCAGGTGCACCATGGAGCAACTGCAAGAATTATGGTGACATCATCAATGGTACAGAAGACGTAGCAGGAGCATTGCTAGATCCAGCCTCAGAGGATTGAGTCCCAGGTGTTTTCATTTGGGCCACAAACTTCTCCTCAGTACAACTGCTAAGATGACTCCTATCATAAGAATATCTATGGCCTACCCCAGCCCTTGAGGACTTGAGCCCCGGATCTTTTGTTACCTTAAAAGACTCCACTGACTTTCATGAGCTACTCAGAATTCACATTATAGTTCCTTTTGACAGAGAACTGATACTAAACAATTTGAATAGCAAGCCAAATGTAAACCCCCCGCACTGGAGAAGTGGTTACAGATTCTGGAACTGAAATCTAAGCCTACTGTCAGATCTGAATGCAACAAGTTGGACAACAGAGGAAGAGATCTGAAGACTTTTTTGTGGTCTGGCAGGAAAACCTCTCTGCAGATTGCAGCTGCATTCCCCTTGATTTCCCCAGAAAACTTCCCAGTCACAGAGGTCAGAGGGAGGGCTTCCTTCCCACAACACAGCTGCACCACTACATAATATGCTTATCAGGCAAGAATGGAGCTTGTTTTGTAACATTTCTGAGCTTTCCTTCCCTTACTCGTAAACTATTAGGCAACCCTCAGTGAATGACAAAGTGTTTAAAAATACATTGCTTACATAATGTTAGTTATTATGAAGCAGACAGGGTAACACCTTGTTAGCTGGACCACTAGTGTGACAGTAAAGTTACTGCTTGTTGTGCTGCCAATGTGGATTCAGTAACAAGCCTTTGTTGTTGGGGAGGCTGCTGAGGGGAGGATTGAGCATCCCAAGGGATGTCCCTCCAGCACTGAGGGGGAGTCAGAGTGCTCTGCACTGTGTTGTCATCTGGGGATCCACAGATGATATTGAAGCAGGATCCACAAATTGGGGTGGAGGGGGGACACTGCTTGGCATAAACTGCAGGCCTGCATTGCAGGTGCATGTACAGAATCCCCAATTTGTGGCATCCATGGGTTCAGTGAAAGCTGCAGAAAAGTTGCTGGGGGGTCAGCCGGAGAGGGAGAGGAGCGAGCGCCCAATGGCTGCTCTCCTCTCCGGGGGGAAGGGGGGCCTGCATGCTCTGCTGAGTGACTGCCACCTGGTAGAAGTCACATGGTAGTGTGGGTTGAGGAGGAGAGTAGAAGGGAGGGCTGCAGGACTCTGTGACCTAAACTTCAGAGGAAAATGATGGCAGGACTGGTACAAAGGATGCCTGCCCACCAATCCTACCTGCCACACCACTGGACCCCTGAACGCGGAAAACTAGATGTCTGACTGCGGGGGGGTCGACAGCCCTCCCCTCTAGACCCCGCCACAGGGGCAATCCATGGGTGTACTAGATTTCTGGGTGAGTCCTGTGGAGGTGTAGGATGATGGAGGTTTGGCAGGGCAGAGCCGAGGGAAGCCAGTCTGTCCTGGTTGAGGAGAAAAAATAATGGATGGAAAACTAGAGGAAAAACACCAGCCAGGCATAACAAAGCATGCCTCCCCCGCTGAAGGAGAAGAACTGTCCACTGGAAGCACCAACCTCCTCCTTTCAGCTGACCCGAGTTCATTCCTGAACTTGGTCACCGGCGTCACAAGCAGTAGTGATACCACTGTGCCAACAGGCTGGAACAACATTTCTTTTTATAGTGGAGGCCTGATGTTAGCCCATTTTACCTCTAGGTGGAATGATGCACAGGGCAGTCACATGACACACATAAGACCACATGAGTAGTGAGTGGCTATGATGGGATTTAAATCTGGGATATCCTTATTCACTCTACAGTGCCTCTCAAGACAACACTACCATCCAAGCATTTTTCCCATAACATGAATCGAATCTCTGCTGTTGAGGTGAAACCAGGGATCCAAACCACTAGGCAGTCTGACTGTGCATCTGTGAGATCCAGGAGATGCCCTGGGGTGAAATGGAGTCAGGATAGGGGTCCTCCCTGTCTTGTTTCCATACCCAAGGGCCCCGATATAAATGGACAGGTGCCGAGGTCTTCCTCGACAGCTCATCCTGCCTTGGCAGTATTATGCAACGCAAGACAGCTGTTATAGCTGATCTTGTTGCAACAACTGATCTGGCTTGCATCACCGAGACCTGGCTGGATGAAAATGCAGGCCCTATATTGGCCTCAGCAACTCCAGCCGGTTTCTCTGTGATACATCGTCCAAGGTTGGATCGTAGGGGTGGGGGTGTGGCCATTATGTTTAAGACTGAGCTAGGCCTTATGGATGTGCCATTGGGAAGTACCAGATCCTTCAAATATATCTTGGGTGAGGGTGTAGGCTGCGGGATTTTCCTCATCTACCATCCACCAGAAGATTGTGGAGAATTCCTGCAGGAGATAGCAGATTTCATCATTGAGGTGGTATTGAGGTCCCCCAGATGGATAATTCTGGGGGACTTCAATGCCTGAATTGATGATGAACTCTTGCACTTTGGTCAAAATCTCCTCCAGCTGATGGCGACGCTGGGTCTATCACAGGTAGTTACCTCCTCAACCCATGTAGGGGGTCATTTGTTGGATCTGATCTTTCTTCTGGGTATGGAGATTACTGATCTGGGGGTAGAATTGGTCAGCTGGTCTGACCACCATAGCATAAGGTTCAGTTTCAGGGTCCCCCCCAATAGGTCTGCCCCTATGGAGTTGGTTCAGTACCGTCCTTTAGGGGGGATTAACCCCAGTGACCTATCGGCGGTACTGGACCTCTCAGGCTTGTCGAGTGAACACATGAGTCCAGATGATCTTGTTCTAGCCTATAATAAGGCTGTTGGAGATGCTCTGGACAAGATTGCTCCTGTTCGTGTTCGCGCCCTCTCACTTTGCCCAAGAGCCCATATGGTTTGATGGCTCCTTGAAGGAGATGAGGCGAGTTGGTCAAGGATGAGAGAGCTTGGCGGAAGTCCGGCCATGATGATGACAGGCTTAGATTGATGGCACATTATGACAGCTATCAATCAGAAATCACCCTTAAGAAGGCAGAATTCCTGTCCAGGGAGATTTCTGCTGCACAGAATCGACCGGCTCAGCTTTTCCAGACTGTTGACAGATTGGGCAATCCAATCTCTCTCCAGCCCACAGAAGCTTTTTCTCAGCTAAGATGCAAGGAGTTTGCTCGATTCTTTGCAGATAAGGTTGCCAGCATCAGGTCAGGCATCGGTTCATCCTCCTCTATGAGTGAGTGCAGTGGTTGACGGGAAGTGACTGGCACTCTGTCTGTCTGGTCAGATTTTCACCAACTGGATTTCAATGACATTGTGAAGATCATCCAAACATTGCGTCCAAACAGTTGTAGTTTGGATCTGGGCCCTACACCCCTTTTGATCAGTTGTGTAGATGTTTTCTGCCCAATCCTTGCTGACATTGTCTGGAAGTCCTTGGGGAGGGGAGTCTTTCCTGACTCCATCAAGGAGGTGGTTGTTCGACCACTCCTTAAGAAATCCTCCTTGGATCCAGACTGTCTAGCTAACTACTGACCACTCTCTAACTTGCCATTTGTTGGTAAAGTTATTGAAAAGGTGGTTGCACTGCAGTTGGATGATCATCTTATAACTCACAATGTCTATGATACTCTCCAATCTGGTTTTAGGAAGAAGCATAGCACGGAGACATCTCTCGTCCGGGTATTGAATGACCTCCTAATGGCTAGAGATCGAAAGGCATGTACCATTCTGGTCCTTCTTGATCTCTCTGCTGCATTTGACACTGTAGACCATGGTGTGTTATTGGAGCGCCTGCGGTTTTTATGTGGACTGTCTGGTACAATCCTAAATTGGTTCCATTCATACCTCACAGGCAGGTCTCAAAGAGTGACCACTGGAATTTATTCCTCTGGCGCGCACTCCCTACCTTGTGGGGTGCTGCAGGGCTCTATATTTGCCCCCATGTTGTTTGCAGTGTATATGCTGCCATTGGGAGATATCATCAGGCAATACAGTCTGAGTTTTCACTGCTATGCAGGTGATACTCAGCTGTATATGTCCTTTCTGCCTGGACAGAATGATGCAGTCTCTGTGCTAAATAGTTGCCTTGCTGAGATCAGATCTTGGATGAATTCCAGCTGGTTGAGGCTGAATCCAGACAAGACTGAAGTGTTGGTTGTGGACCCGGGTCATCCGAGGGTGGGTTTGGGGGTTGGACAACCATCAGGTTTATTACTTGGTGGTGTTCCACTCACTACCTTAGATCAGGTGCGTAACCTGGGCATTATTTTTGACAATGGCTTGACCTTAAAATCTCAGGTGTCAGCTGTCATCAAATCCTGTTTTTATCATCTGAGGAATATTGCTCAGGTGAAACATCTGGTTCCCTCAGATGATCTTCCAACATTGGTTCACGCCTTTGTTACGACCCATCTTGACTACTGCAATTCCCTCTACCTAGGGCTTCCAGGGGTTGATATCCACCACTTGCAGCTGGTGCAGAACGCGGCAGACAGGTTTCTGACTGGGACATCTAGGACCAGTCATATTATGCCTGTGCTCCGCGAGCTGCACTGGCTGCCTATTCAATGGTGGATCACCTTTAAGGTTGACTTGCTAACCTTCAAAGTCCTACATGATCAGGGACCCAGCTACCGTAAAGATCTCCTGGTATCTTACAGCCCCCTCCGCCCTCTCCGTTCTGCTGATGAGGGATTGCTAGAGATTCCCAGGGTACGATTAAAGATGTCTGGTTCTCGTGCGTTTGCTTTTTCAGCGCTGACCCTGTGGAATTCTCTACCTTGTCGGTTGAGAGAATGTCCAACCATCAGTAGATTTTTAACTGAGCTTAAAGCTTATTTATTTGATCTGGCTTTACCTAGTGATTTATAATGTAATTTTAATGTTTTAATGTTATTTATATTGGTTGTCTGTTCTTATGTTAAGCGCCTTGGTTTTGAAAGGTGCTTTAAAAATAAAATTGAATTGAATTGAATTGAAAAGAAGAGGTGATTCACTGAATTCCTTCATCGCCTTAGGCAAAATTCAAATGCTCAAATTGAGTCCTGTTCACAAATATGGGTTCAGCATTGTTTTCCATGATAAAAAACATGATGAATCATATTTTAAATATTAAAGCAGTAATTATAAATAGTGATGTGCAAAACCTCTCTGAAGAAAACTGAGCCACCCTGAATGCATGCTGCTTGGTTTTCATGAGACCTGAACTGCATCTTGCCAGGTCAGATCTTCGTGCGTTTGTTTTTATACCTCCCCAGCCTCCCAACTTGAATTCCTGATTTGTGAAAGGCTTAGGAGGCTGAAGAGAGGTCAAAGGGTGCCTCGGGGGAGTATATATAGCCATGTGACTCTGACCTCGATACATGGGTGCTGGAACATGGGGAAAAATGGGGGTACTCAAATTCAAAAGGGCACAGGGTAAAAAGGTAGTGTTTGCAACCAAAAGGGCACTTTGAATGCTCATGGGTAAAAGTGGGCAGTTGCAGCACCCCTGCGCCCATAGGTTAAGGCACCTATGCTTCAATACCATTCCAGCTCAATAAGCAGTGGAGAGGGAGCTGAATTTTTGGGTTGTTGCCATTCACCTGTAGCAGCACTCAGCAGGCCAAAGCAAGGAGAAGAACGGAATGAGGAGCTGGGGACAGACACAATAGGAGGAGAAAAAAGTTTGTTTGTTTTTTAACTAAAAAGAAAAAAAATGAAAATTTTGCAAAATAGCAAAGAAAAGATAATAAAACACTGACTAGAGAGGAGACTGTGTGTGTTGGGGGAGTGGGGGGCAGAGTCTAGAACACTTATAGTCTGCAGATAATGATTATGAAAACAAATTAAGGACAGTAAAGAAGACTAGAGAAAAAAGAAAAGAGAGACTATGTCACAGAGACTGTGTATTGGGGACACTCACTTTCTAGCATGCAGAAAAGCCCAGAATAGAAGAGAATTTGAAGAGGAACATTTAAAAGTAAAAAAAGAAAGTGCGGAAAAAGCAAGAGGGAGACAGGGATGACTGCTCGCACTAGAGGCTGGGTTGTCAGTGTGCACACACACAAGTGCACGGCACAAACAATAGTACTGTCTTTTCTTTACAGCGTACAACAGCAGTGCACAACTTCAGAAAATAAAATTAGAAAAATAAAGTTTTTTAAACAAGAAAATATTTACAGAAAGTAAGAAAAGGCTTTAAACAAGAAAAGAAAATAGATTTACCATGCGTTTTGTGTGCATTTATGGGTGGGTGGGTGGGTGGGGGTGAATCCTGTTTTGGAGGAAAGGCAGCCCTTTAGCAGTTGCATTGTAGTCCCTGCCTGAAGCATCGCTAGCCACTTCCCTTGTATGCAGTCATTTTTGTTTTGTGTAGTCCAATAAAAAAAATAAATTGCAAAAGCAGAGCCAGTAAAGGCTTATATCATATGCAAAGCCATTTTTGGTGGGAGGGAGATCACTTTGGCAGTTGCATAGCAGCCCCCATCTTTAACATCACAAGCCATTTCCCATGAAGTACAGGACCATTTTTGTTTTGTGTATTCTAGTAAAAACAAGACAAAAAAATACTGTGAAAGCAGAGTCGGTAAAGGATTGTTTCAAGTGTGAAACCTTTTTGGGGATAGGGACAGCCCTGTGGCAGTTGCATAGTAGCCTGTCTTCAGCATCATCAGTCATTTCCCACACAGGCACAGGACCATTTTTGTTTTGTGCAGTCCAATAAAAAACAAACTGTGACAGCAGAGCCAGTAAAGGTTTGTGTCACATGTGAACCCATTTTGGAGGGGGGCAGACCTTTGGCAGTTGCGTAGCAGCCTCCTGTCTACAGTGTCACCAGCCTTTTCCTATGCGACTACAAGGCCATTTTAGTTTTCTGTAGTCCAGTAAAAACAAATTGTAAAAGCAGAACAGGTTAATGCTTGCATCACAGGTGAAGCCTTTTTGGAATGTGGAGGGACACACCTTTGGCAGTTGTGTGGTAGCCCCAACTTGTAGTCTTGCTATTGTTAACCAGTTGTTACCTTGTCTTAAGACGTGCACTCATTACTGCCACCTGTTTCTCCAAGGTGACTCAGGAATAGGGATGGGAGAACCTCAAAAGGTTCTGAGGTTCTAAAAGGTTCTGATAAGCAAACAAAGGTTCAGATCTTTATCCGAACCTTATCTAAACCTTTTATACCCTTTATCGTTTTATGGTAACTGTACGTTAAAAATAATTTTAAACTGCTTTTATGCAACATATCTGTAGAAAAAACAATTAAACCACTGTTTAGTAGTAATAAACAGCAGGATTAGTGAAATGAGATGAGAAGGAGTGACCGATGTGACTGTGGAGGAGCTTACTGGAAGTGCCAGTGCTGTAATATTTACAAGTGCCACCGACCTTTAAGATGATGATGATGATGATGATGAATTTGTCCAAAGGCAGGCAAGTTACAGAACTCTGACCAGCCCTTGTAGCTTACTAGTTAAAGCACCAGTGTGAACCACGAAACTCTGACAGCCACTCACCACATACTGTCTGTGAGACTGTTTTGCCAAAAGGCAGGTAACTCCCAGAATGCTCTCTAATCACTCTTCTGCTTCTGACATTTAAGAAAGTAATACTAACACTGTGTATAAGTTATTAAGAGTAGTGATTTCTATTTCTCAATAGACACAGGCACCACTGTGACTGTCTCTTAGCTAAGTAATGAAGAAGAAGCCAGGAACACAGAAACAGCACCAGGCCAGAGCACAGGGCAGCCAGTCAGAGAGAGCCAGTCAGTCAGCTACCACTTCAAGACTGCTACTACCCCCACCTACTACAATCGGGAAAACCAGAAGTAGTCTACCAGCACTGAGATCAATATGGTTAAGGCACATTTACCAAAAATTACTGCTTAGAAAAGAATGAGAAAGTGACGGTGATGACAAGCAAGTCCCAGACCAAATCTCAAGTTTATTAATAGTCTCCTCCTGAGCCTGATTTTTACGATTGCATGGGCCAAGCTCTGCAGGCATTATGCCATAATCAGATTTGTATAAGAGCACTGTGGAAGCACATGACCGGACTGCTGTCTGGTTTGCTGCCATGGTGCTCCAGCATAATTTCCAATGATTCTGTTTATGCAGCCCTTCCCCTCCACGGGCCACATAAACCCTCCCCCCATGGCGCACTGCTTTTCCTTTTCGCAATTGTGGAAGTGACAGCCGCCATGTGCAAAATGGCGGTGCTGACTTAAACTGCGCATGCGTGATTATTGTGCATACGTAGTCATGTCAGTGGTGCCATATTGTGCACGGCTGACTCCAGAGCAAACTGTGCATACACAAGTATCACACATGCACAGTACTGTAATCGTTGCAGTATTAGTTATGGCTGACTCTGGTGTGGCTAGAGCACTGCATGTTCATTTCAACACTCTTGCCACTCTTAAAAGTTCTCCACAGCCATATTGGCTCTGACCAGAGTTTGTTATAACTGTGATAAGATTATATTCATTCTTAGATCAATGTTTTCATTTCTGTTCTTGTCAAATCTAATCGATGTTTCTTGATCATTAATTTTATAGGATAATCTTGGATTGTCGAAATGAAAGAGGACGCAAACAGATGTACTGTATATGAATTCCTATCTAAAGCCTGGATTTGCTTCACCATCGCTGTTCAGCCATTGCATACTTGACATCAGCGACTGCTGCTTGTGCCTTGCCTCATACCTATTTACTTTTCTGTTTACTGTTTTGAAGTTAGTGTTTCACTTTCAGGATTCTTCCTTTCAACCACCCTATTCCCTTATGGGATTCTGTTTTTTTTTGGCATTGTATTTTTATTGAAAGTTTCAAAGCAGACAGTCCAAACAAGATTATCACAATAAGAACAATAAATACATTTTCTCACATTGAACTCGCTGCATAACTCTTAAGTAGGAGATGGTTCTTGCATACATCCACATCTATACATTTTTCACATGCATCAGAATTATATAAGGGATATACAATGGTGAGCTGTCAGATAAATGATTTATCTACACAAGTGCTGTTTGACCTCGGGTAACATCACGAGTGGCGTAAGCCACGAGTGAGATGTCCGAGGTCAAGCAGCACAAGTGTAGATAAATCATTTATCTGACAGCTCACCATTGTATATTTAATTTATGCAATAGGGATGCTTTCTGTCAGTGCAGGGACATTTGCTTTTGATTGTTTATCTTTTTTTGCATATGTTTGTCAAAAAAGTGAACAAAAAATTGCATTTTCTGCTCTTTTTTGCCAACTATAAAAACATCTATAAGCTATCTATGAATGAGATACCACTCATTTTGTAGATAATTTTGTGCTGCACAACTTTTATGCTTACAGCACTATGCTATCTTTTTTTTATTTTAAAGTTATTTGCATTTGAATATAGTTAGTACTGGTACTGAGGCTGAACATTCTAAATGAGTTCCGGAGTGATTGTGACATATCTACTATGTATATAAATCTGTGATGATGCGTCTACTATGTGTATAAATGTAAAATTTTGAATTTATTTCATAGTAGCTCAGATTTATCACATAGGATTTATGCCCACGCCTATTGCATAAATTTCCATAAGACCATAACAAAAAGTGAAATCTGACTTATTTTGCTATATATCATTAAGAACGTAAAAGACCACACGATGGCAATTATATCATATTAATGGGAATGTACTTAATAATACCAGATGAGATATACTGATGTATTTAAAATTAGATTTTGAACTGCATGGGGGCTAACACTCTTGATATCTGTGTGTATGTATACATACTCATGAACTGTACCTATCTTCTGGAAATAAAAAAAAAAATTCCCATCCATCAGCAAATCTGGCTAACTGCTGACCCTGACTGAAAGGAATTAAAAAAAAAAAGCTGGTTCTTCCCAGGGAAAGTTTGTAATGGACCTTAGGCCTGTTCACTTAGTAATCCCCTGAGAGGGACTGGGGGGGGGGTTACATCCACCACCTATGGGACCTTGTAGTCCTCAACAAATCAGGGGCCCAAAAGTGACATCCACTCCCTGTGTAGGGACATCAGGTCATGACTCCCACCTATCTGAACCAGTGAGCAGGGTCTTCCACAGTGGCAGATGCCCCCGGCCACCATAATGCTCTTGAATGCAATGGAACACGAGTTTTAAATGAATGGAATCCCTGAACCATGTGGGTCTCATGCCCAACCAATAGTCTCACTGATCCTGGGAGCCCTGGTGACCATTTGGGAGTTCCTTCCCCTCCTGTGCCAATGCAATGGCCATAATCAGAATCTAGTAATGATGAGCGGTGGGCTCTCCCTGTCACTAGACCCACCCCTCCCCAGGCCCAGCAGGTAGCAGATGCACACTCTCCCTCAGTGCCCCAAGGCGAGGCACCCAAACTAAACTTACTGCCAGGGCACCCTGAGTACACACTGGGCATTACCACAATGCATTATCACATCTTCTGAAACTGGCCCAAGGGCAACTGGCACCTTTAAAGTCATCTCAAGTATCCACAGTCCAAGAACCTGAAAAGTCTATTGTAAAATCTAACACATGATTTTTTTTTCTTTTGCATTTAACAATAACTACTGCATACCCCCCTTATTTCCATGGTAAATTTATTTTCACTTTATTCATGGAATGGACATTTTCCATGGAAATAAATTTACAATGGAAAAAAAAAATGAAGAAAATGACAATGGGGGAGGCAGTATAGTGCAGTGGTTTAAGGCTCTGAGCTGCAAATCTGGAGACCAGGGTTTGAATCCCACAGCCCTCACTCGCATACTGTGTGACCCTGAGCAAGTCACTTAACTTCCCTGTGCTCCCAGGTCGGAACTGTAAACAAGCATTCAGCTTAGTGTGCTACTCCTGGCTAAACAATTAAAAAAAATGAACAAAAAAAAAACAATACCACATGGCCACATCACTGTGCTCAGTAACGTTTATAATGTGTCAGTATGTCTTGAGTAGCTTTATGTATTTATGTGTCCGAGATTCATTCCGGTTCCTATTTCAGATCGCTCACTGTGGGCTGTAATGCTTCAAGAGAGGAAATTACACAAAGAGCTGAGACGCTGAGACCATGTGGCCACACTGCGGTGCTCGGTGAAGTGTTTTTGTTTGTGCTTCGTTCAGGTGTATCTAATCTAAATTTGGATTACTGACTGCTGTTATAGGAATGCTTTCAGAGAGGTAATCGGGGAAGGTATTCTGTTTCTGGTGAGCATGTAGTCTGTGTATTCTGTATACTGTTATGAGTGTGTAGTGGCACGTGGGGGTGCTACAGATGGGATGGTGAGCAAGGTTCATCAAGGTTTATCTGCTAAAAATAGTGTACTTGAATTCTTTGAATCGTTATTAGGGAAAATAAAAGGGGAAAATGTAACAGTACTAAAATGGTGCTTGAAACTTTGACACTTTTAGCAGGGATGCTGAAATTAAATTATTTGTAATGCTGCATATTCAGACGCTCTGCGTGGGCTTCTATGATTCCAGCCTGTTGGAATCTATTAATGATATCCTGTCAGTGCTCTTTCGTTCTGCTGAAACTGGTGACAAGCCACTCTTGCAGACTTTATTTGTACAGTTTGCATCCTCAGATCGATATTAACATCCCCCGCAGCACGTCCTTTTTGAAGTTGGCTCAAGATGACATTGGCATACCATTTTGTAAATTCCTGCTTCAGTTCATCTTTGAATATTTCATTTACAGTGAGGTCAAGAGGCTGAAGCAGGTCTGTGGTCAGTATAATGCCATGGTTTTTGAGAGATGCAACCACCTCTCCTGTAATATGGCCTGTGAAGAATTTGAATATCAGCATTGCTCTCTGTTCTGCATGTTAAGTCCAGCTGATCCTTGACATTGGAAATGTATGGCACAAGCACCTGCCTGATATACAGCAGCGTGGTCTTGCTGCTCACCCAATGGTTCTCAGAGTGGCTTATAAGCCAGCCATCAGGAAAATCAAAGGCTGCGTGGCAGTTGTGTGTTCTTCCTTTGAAGATGGCCTGTGGTGTGAGTAGGTCACCGGTCATTGAGCAAGCAAGGACTAGTGACACTTGTCTCTTGCCATCCAAGCCTGCTACCATGACTTGTTTAGAACTGGTGGTTTCCATGCAAGACACAAGCTGGGCACCAGTCTCATCCAGGTTGATAATCAGTTCAGATGGGATTAGTTCCTGGCTGCAGGCAGTGGCGATGCACTGCAAAAAGGTACTCTTCAGCCGAGGGAAGTCTAATGGGGTTTTTTCTCATAGTCTTCATCACTTTTCTTTTGGAGTACCCCATGTGACACAACAGTTTCCATGATCATTGCTGGCTGAAAGACAGGTGTCCACCATACAACAAGAAAGTAACAGCTGACAAGCATAATTTGACATTTTGTCCATAATCCGGTAATATACATTTGTGCTAAAATGCCGACTGCAGCTACATCCACAGCAAAAATGGTGCACAGAAATAAGGGGTTATACAGTATATACACAGATGAATGGATGATTAACAACCACAGGTGGCCCTAAGTGTCCCTGTGAACCATAACGGCCCTTTGCCCTGCAGGGCTTACAGTCTCAGTTTGTAGATCATTATAAGTAAAACAAAAATTTGTCCTTACCAGTCTGTAGCATTGGTCATATCATAGGTACTCTTCTTGACCTCTAGTAACAGCTAGAGCTGGCATGCAGACCTCCTTTAGGCCTCTGGGATCTTCAGCTTGGTCCATGGACAGTATGTGCAGTTTCTGGATCTGCAACATAAAAGAAGGTAGCTCCTGCCACTGTGATGGGGGCCCTCTGCTTAGTTTGTCTGCCCACCAAATGGGAATTTCTTCTTTTCCTCACAACCAGTGGGGATCTATCCTTATAAACAATCTGCCCCATGTCACAAGCTTCACTGTGTCTCTCAGTCAATTTCCTGCCCTCTTCAGGATAACAAGGGTGGGTGGATGAGGAGAAGCCAGGCTTTTGGGCCACTTTCTGGACTGGTGCCTCCAGTATCCACTGCTCATGTTTGTTCTGTTCACAGGGCTGGTCAGGCACAGACTCTAGGGCCTCCAGCTGTATAGGAGGGGCTCTAGGCATCCCCCTCCAGGAATCAATCCAACCAGCATACTCTTCACACTGTCTCCTTTCCCTCATTACACTGTCTCTAGACATGCTCGGGAGGGGGTCCGGGCCAGATACAGGCTTGCCCTCAACCCCAGTGGGCTTGAGGTGCATGCACATCTGTGTTGCACCATGGGGTGCTCCTCTTTCTCTCTTTTTGCCACACAACAAGTTGAGCAAGGCTTGTTAGCCCTATTCAGTTCAATCTATAAACAGCATTTCTTGCAATTTTGCATGGTGCCAAATTCAAACTCACTGTCCTACACAGTCTCTCCTCTAACCCAATGGCTGCAAGGGGTCCAGAGCCAGCACTCAGAGGGTCCAGGGCACCCCCAATCCAGGACGAGCCCCCATGATTTAGTTACCTTCCACTGTCTAGGGGTATATGATGGTGTTACATTGCCACAGGAAGGGGTATTCACTGCAGTACACTCCCTCAACCAGATTTCAACACCATGGACTGCGGGGCCGACACTACCAGGTCACTGGTGCCTGAGACTTTCCCACACCATACCAAAGCTACACTGCTTTTATCTTGACACCATGGACACACTCGGAGCAACAAGAAGGACTTCCAGACCAACATTTAGGACAATGAGGCAGACTTTATTTTTCAAGAGCTCACAGGTTCATATAGGACATTTTGGAATGGTTAGAGCCACACAGAATCTTACAGATAGCAACAAATACCGGTTTGTGCAGAGCCAAGCAATTTGAACAAATTCAGATCCATGTAGAATCCATCCTGGAATCTTTAGGATCTAAAGTGTGAATACTTTACCTCGTGCAGAGCATTTGATTTTAACTGCACCTGGCCTATGGTGGGAGCAATTTATCCCACATACAGCCTTACCAGAGAAGCCTAAGTTGGTACTGGGTTACCCCACACAGAGATGGGTGGAACATGGGGGCTAGATGGCTTCCGGGGTACCCATAGTTGCGGGGCACACCAGAGTGACTGCCTGGACTACAGGACACAGACGGCCGGGGCACACAGAGTTTGGAGCACTCTGGAGTCACTGCTGGAAATCCAGAGGTTTACATCTTAGTTCATTAAATCATTCAAAGCATCACATTCAGTTTGGGCGACATATGGTACCAGACCAGGACACAATATTTCATTCCCTTATGACCCCATTACAGTTCCAGCTCTAGATACTGGGTGTCATACCTTCACACTGTGCCCCCATTGTCTCCTAAAATTGTCTTTTCTATACTTTAGAAACTGTTTCCAGCTCTCTCTCTCTCTCCCTCTCTCTCCAGCACATGGCCTTAAGGAATCTTCATATTGTCCTCCAAAACATGCAGCACCAGGCAGGGTGCAAAAACAAATTTCTCCATGGTGACAACGGCTGCTGCTGTGCCAGGCAGATCCTTGGCCTGCCACCTCCATCTTGGAATCCTGAACAGGCAGCTGCTTCAGCTCTCAGATTCAGCTCCAACTCACAACTGATCTGAATCCTCCCTGTGTAAGCACTCTTGCCACTAGAGGGCCAGCCAAATGGAATGCACCAGCAGACTGTACCATCAAAATACCCATCCCTCAGCCAATTAGGCTCACTCCTGATCCTGACTGACACAAATCTGGAAAATACTGGTGTTGGAGTCAACCCTGGTGGGGTACTTTATTCATATGTTCCTGGCCTCTAAAGGAAACACATTTACTCCAGGGGTTCCCCACTCTCAGACTTGAGTGGGGACCCAACAGACTTTTGGTAGCCCATTTTCATAGACACTAGACTCTGGGCTAATTCAGTCTCTTGGCTGGCAGCATTTCAGTGCCACTTGATCCTGTGAGGGTTTTTCAGAGATCCACTTTGTCGTCCACAGAGCACATCCTTTCTTGCTTCTCTTTTACACTTTTTTTCTGTAACTTCGTGATCCCAGACTCTGAGCACATCTGGGCATCACTGGTGTACCTACTGGACACAGCACATCTTTATTAAAGACAAAATGGCCCACACCACACATTTTCCAAGGTAACATGCCTGCTGTCGACTGGAATTGGCATCCTGCAAGGGATTATCCCTCATCTTGAGGAGGATGGGCACTGCTAAGTGCCACCCCAAACACTTTACAATAAATAAGGATGAACTAACACCTCAGATCCTCAGCCCACAGCACTCTCTAACACAATTTTCCTCACAGGCAGCTCCCTGAATTTTTCTTCAACATGGGTTTTTCTCCTTCTGGAGAGGGGCACCCCCTTCTGAGGTCCTTGTTTGATGGCCACCGCCATGAATGAGTACTTTTTCCATGGTGCCAGGCTGTACAGAGAAACTTTCAAACAGTGGGAGCTGGCACTGTGTGCCAGGCACTAGCCTTCCACCACTCTGACTCAGCAAAAGCTCTGCCCTCCAGCAGAGAACACTGACTCCTCCCCTTCAGAATGCCAGGGCAGACCAGCTGACCCAGTCCTCCAAGGGCATATAAACTGGCATCACCTTAGAGGTTACGAGACACTCTTAAAGGGATATTAACGTAACTCCTTGGGGGGGTTACACTGGTTCCTCCCAGAGAAAGATCTTAAAGGGCTTTAGGTGTGCCCACCTAGTAATTTCCCTTGAGAGGAATTATGGGGGTTACAGTCAAGTGTAATGCTACCCTTCCCACCCTACCACATGCCACCTCTGTCATGGAATGCTTTACTTTAATGTTTGAGCACTGATTGGCTAAATGCCTGTAAATGATTTAGAATGGTTATAAGAGAACATTCTCAGGTTCTTTGGGGTGAGAGAATAAAGCAGTTCTGGCACACAAAGGACTTGAGAAGAAACTCGTATAACCATAAAAGACATAGAAAATGTGCACAAACATATTAAGATCGTGTCTAAGATGTGTTTTATTTTTAAATATAACCTGAACTTAAAATCAGAATGTTTTAATTTGGAGAAAAATAGAAAAATGGACCATTTCAAGTGAACATTCAGAAGAATTTTAGCCTTTTCGAACTATTAGCACTCCCTTGTTGTCATAGGAGTGCCTGGAATGTTTCAAAATAAATGATTCTGATTGGCTAGTAATAATATCATAATTATTTTTGTCCTCCTTATACAGCATGCCAATGACCTTCCAAATCCACGTGCTTCATTGCTGGCAGCATTACTGTATCAGCAGACAATGCAGTTAATTACATTGGTGCCCTGTCCCTCACCCAGGTATCTATGGATCTCAGAAACAACGGTGTACCTTCTGTCTCAACAGCTAAGAAGGAGTGGCCTTTGAAACTTTATGGCCGTGCCGATTGGTCCCCCTATTAGGCAGTTGCACTTCCCTCTGCAAAGCTGAAGATCACAAAAAGCTCACGAAAGTTGCCTTGAGCTTCCAGTGTTGCGCAAACAGCTCCGACCACAGATGGCTGAGAACTGCAGATGCCTTCCACCTCTGGTGGCCCTCCTGCTACTTCATGCTGTGAGTATCACACTGCTTGACATGGGTGTATGAATATATATATATTCCATTACTTACAAGTCAGTTTTTTGGGGGGGAGGAGGGGCTCTGATCATTGACTGTTGTTGCTGTTGCCTGATCCCACCTGCACTGATAGCATAATGTAGTTATACAAATGCTAAGTGTATAAAAACTAAGGGCTGCTGTAACATTTTTAGCTCTTACGTAGTTCAGCATCGGTTCTATATATGGGGCAGGGGGCAGGACTGCAGTTAAGGCAATGTACACACTTGGGGCGCGAGGCACCAGAGAGGGTCCAGCTGCACAAATCTGATCCCCTAGCCTGGGGTTCAACTTATCTTGTTTGAGTGGACATCAAAATGTTTCATGGGTGCAGACTCATGATGGCCGGAGGAAGCACGATATGTGTTCCATGCCAGTGACCTGGAAGGCATGTCATGCATTCCCTGGCGCGACACGCGTTCCATGCCTGTGATCTGGGTTCAGGAGTAACTCTGGATAGTTGGGTCAGAGCGGTCCTTGGCTGGGGAATGCTGCTGAGCCCAGGGGGTGGGAGGCGCCCAACATCTGGGGCTGCAATAGCTGCTAGCGGTAGGCCGGGGAGCTTTCTGCTCCACAAGGGGTGGAGAATGCCCAGAGTGTCCTGCCAGGCACAAGGCCAGTATCAGGCCGCATCAATACCTCGGGGAGTTTACTGGGGAAATAGGGAAGGGTGTAAATAAAAGAAACAGCCTCTGTGCCCCAGCACACCTGAATGACAGCAGTGGTTCTTTCTGGTCCTTCCCTATGTGGATCCCCCTCGGCCTTGACAATGGGAGGAGTGGCGGACAGGGCTGGGAGGTCACCATGTATATACCTGAGAAAGAGAATTGTAGGGGGCAGACAGGGGGCCAAACAGCTGTATGAAAAAAAATTCCATGGTTCCCAAGTTATTCTGGATTTTTGGAAATCAGAACTACCCAACTTTAGAGCCAGCCTGGTGACATGGCAGTAACGCTAGTCTGCTATGCTGGTGACCTGGGTGGGTTTGGGAGAGGACTCAAGTCGCCAGGGGTTGGCTGGGGGTGGGGTGGGAGAGGATTGAGAGACTGCTTTCTTCTCCTGGGGGAGGGTTCCTATAATATGTCTGACACCTAGTGATGGTTGGGTGTCAAAGCAGACAGGAGGACCAGAAGAGTGTGGGACGTCAAGAGACTCTACATGTCACTACATATCATTGTCCAAGTGGCTGCCAGGAAATGGAGGAAAAATCTTTGCTGAAGGTTGACAGACCTGCTACAGGCTTGGCACCCCTGACTGGGCACCAAACTGATCCTGCTTTGGGGGATCTGGCAAGGGAAAGTCCCCCCAAGCCCACCATGAGCAGCAAATCATGGGGGGCACAGTGTATGTCCCAGGGATGGTGGGTGACTGGGTTGGGGGGCAGAAGTAATGGAGATAAACACTAAGTAAATAAAAAATGCTTTGCAGGATTAAAATTTGGGGCGTCAATATTCTAGGAGAGGCCAATTTGGGGGCATTAATCTGAACAATTAATGATACAGCTACCCTTTCTTCATAAACATCAGTTCTTTGTGATTTCCATGTCTGTAACACTGAATGTCACCAAATTTTATTTTTTTCCCTTTTGGGAGTCAAATACATCCCCTGCCCCTTTTTATTATGGAAATCTTTCCCTTATTTTTGGAAGTCAAATGCTTTTAAAGCAGCAGTGCAACACAAAATGTTTTGGGCTTTTTTCCAAAAAGATAGTTACAGCTACATGTAATTCAAATATTAGTATACCTGTCAGAACTACTGTTTTAAGTACCTCCTATGCTGCACGCCATGAATATTTGTTATTTCTTCGATCCTATTCCGAACTCTTTTTTTTTTTTTATTTTTAGTTCATCTCTTTTCTCCTTTAACTGGTACAAGCTTTCCCTCTGACCCCCCCCCCCAGCTCCATCACCCAGCATCTGAGGGACTTACCTTCCAATCTTAGTGTTTCCCCCATGGCTTGCCCCTGTTGTGGCATGGTCAGCAGCTTTCACGCACCGTCAGTAGATCCAGTTCCAGGAGTGGGCTCCTGTATGTGGAGCCTGTGAGGGTTCACTGTGCCATCCTGCATGACTTCCTGATAATTCTTCTCCTCCATTTCCACCCCGGGAAGGGCAGATGTGCAATGCCATCCATACACTTCCACGCATGCCCCAGCAGATACGACGTTGCCAGCTGCTGCTCCTCCACTCTCAAACGTGCTGTCCATAGCTGCCTTGCCCATAGCCTCCGCTAGGGGCCAGACGCTTACCAGGCACTGCAGCCCTCCCTCCCCCAAGGGAGGAGAGCAGTCCACTGGACAGTCGATCCTCCACTGTCCTGCCAACCCCCAGTGACCTGAGTCCATTTCCAAACCTGGGTCACCAGTGTGGCAGCAGGTGAGGTGCCAGCACGTCAGCCCTCTGCGCCACTGGGCCAGCTTACAATGGTATTCCTACGCCAAATGTAGCAGGCATCATTTTTTCTTGTAAAAAAAATGAATTAAAACAATTTAAAGAGCTAGTGTACTGCCTAAAACTAATATTAGATTTTAAAAGCAGCCAACCATTACCTTTTATACCTGAGGTACTTTTTCTTTTCCCATTGCTTAGTCAGAAGATTGTTTATGTGATGTTAGTAGGTGTGATGTGTGGAACAGCTCTTAGCCTGGCAGCTGACATATTGTGCTTTACTGCCCCACACTACATCAGCATTGTGACCTCACTGACTGTGACATCGCTGCTACTTGGAAACAGCAAGTGAGTGACTGCCAGGTCATTCACCTGTGATGTCACTGTCAGTGAGATCATAATGCTGATGACGTAGTGTGGGGCAGTAGAGTTAGATATGTCAGCTGCCAAGCTAGTGGCTGTTTCACACATCCAGCACAATATTATCACACAGAATGCCTTCTGATGAGCAAAAGGAAAAAGAAAAATACTTCAGAAATAAAAAGTTAAAACTGACTACTACTTAAGATTTGAATTATTTTCCTGTCAGCCTGTTTTGGCTCCGCTAGCTCTTTAAGACCCAGACTTTAGGAGAAAATAGAAAATGTTGCCACCAAATAAATCTGGAAGATGCCTGGAATCCTTTACTTTGAAAAAAATAAGGGTTACATAGAAGCATAGAAACAGAATTTGATGGCAGATAAGGCCAGCTTGGCCCACCTTGGGTGTAACAGCAGTTGCGCCAACAGGCCACTTGCACCGAACAGCTGTTATGCTGCATAAACCCCCTGCAACATGGTGCTAGGGGGTTTACGGCAGCAGTTGCGCCCCATTCTAGAAGGGCAGCCACAAAGCGCCCACATCAGGATTCTACAAGAACCCCTGGAGGAGATCCTGCAACGTAAGTTATACCAGCATTTAGCTGGTATAACTTAAGGACGCCCCGTGGGGTCCTGTAGATCCGTCAGCTGTCCAGCAGACAGTGCACAGTTTCCCTCCTCCCCATGCCCAGCACACCCTAGCGGGGCCCCACAGGGCTACCCATACCCCCAGCCCCCCGAAACACCCATTGGAAGAAGCCCTGCATGGTGGTGCTGCCATCCCCCCCCCACCCATGCCCTGAACCAGGAAGTCGCCGGCCACATATGTGGCATAAAATCTGCCCTGGTGGTCTAGTGGCCCCGAAAATGTGTAAAACAAATAAGAAACCCCATATTCCTGGTGGTCTAGTGGCCCTCAACTGTATAAAAGAATTCGATCTCCGTATCCCTAGTAGTCTAGTGGCCCCCTGAACTGTATAAAATAATGTCAATCCCGTATCCCTGGTTATCTAGTGGCCTTTCAAACTGTATAAAAGAATTTCGATCCCGTATCCCTGGTTATCTAGTGTCCCCAAACTGTATAAAAGAATTCGATCCCGTATCCATGGTAGTCTAGTGGCCCCCCACCCAGCATTCCAGCACCCCAGTCCCCAACCATCGACGGCAAGCCCATCTCTCACCACGCCAGTCGCGAGTGAGTCCAGTATCAGCATGTACTGAAAAGACACGCCCAGATATTAATATCTGCTGCCTTACAGTATGCACTGATACTGAAACTCAGCCGGTGGCTGGCCGTGGTAGTGAGAGGTGGCTGTGCCAGTCGCTGGTTGGGGACGGATGGGGTGCTGGGTGGGCTGGAAACGTGCTGGGTGGGGCCACTAGACTACCAGGGATACCGGATCGACATAATTTTATACAGTTCGGGGCCATCTAGACTACCAGGCATAATGGGATCAAATCCTTTTTATACAGTTCGGGGGGGGGCACTAGACTACCAGGGACATGGAAGGTGTCATATTTGTATATTTGTACATTGTTGGTTGGGGCACTAGACTACCGGGGTATATGCCACATATGCAGCTGGCGACTGTGGGTCAGGCATGGGTGGAGGGGTTGACCGCGCCACTCCACTGTTGCGGCTTGTGACATGCTCACCAGGTACACCCGCAGTTCAGCGTACCTGGCCGCATGTCGCAAGTCACAGGACTTAGCTGCGATGACCCTGCCCCTTCTAGAATAGGGCACAGGGTCAATGTCGCAGTTGCAGGTGGCACAAGTTGCATTCGCCGGCAACTTGCGCCACCCTTCTAGAATCTGGCCCTAGTAGTCAGGCCATTTCCCTACCTAATGGATAAGCTGCAGACCCTCATTAACCAACAGCCTACTTCCTCCTACCCCCCACTAGAATTGCCCTATGTCTGTCCCATGCATTCTTCAATTCCCCCACTGTTTTTGACTCTACGACCTCCTCAGGAAGGCTGTTCCATGCCTCCACAACCCTCTCTGTGAAGAAATACTTCCTCACATTACATCTGAGCCGTCCCCCCGTCTATCTTCAAATTGTGCCCTCTTGCTCTTGCACATCTCTTTTTCTGAAAGATGCTACCCTCTTGGACTTTGTTGATTCCCTGAGGTATTTGAAAGTTTCTATCATGTCTCCCCTCTCCCTCCTTTCCTCAAGGCTATACATCTTAAGCTCCTTTAGTCTTTCTTCACATGTCTCCTGCTGCAGACCCTGCACCATTTTGGTTGCCCTCCTCTGGACAGCCTCCACCCTGTCTATGTCATTGCAGAGATGGGGTCTCCAGAACTGTACACAGTACTCCAGATGAGATCTTACCAACTGTCTGTACAGAGGGCCAACAACTTCCTGTTTTCTACTGTTGATGCCTCTCCCTATGCATCCCAGTATCCCCCCAGCCCTCCTTACTGCCTTCTCACATTGCTGGCCCACCTTTAGGTCATCTGATATGACTACCCCAGGTCCCTTTCCATCTTTGTTGTTGTCAGTATCTCACCCCCCATTGTGTACTCTTCCCCTTGGTTTTTGTTTCCCAGATACATTACTTTGCACTTCTTTGCGTTGAATCTAAGCTGCCATACATTCGACCATTCCTCCAACCTTGCCAATTCCCTTTTTATCCTTTCCACCCCACCTTGCGTATCAACCCTGTTGCAGATCTTTGTGTCATCTGCAAAGAGACATAATTTCCCTTCCAGTCCCCCTGCAATGTCACTTATAAAGACATTAAAAAGGACTGGACCCAGTACTGAACCCTGCGGTACCCCACTAGTAACCCTCCTTTCTTCACTGTGGACTCCATTTACTATTACCCGCTGTGTCCTGTTGTCCAGCCAGTGTTTTACCCAGGCTACCACCCTGGGAACCACTCCCAGGCTGGCTAATTTGTTTATTAATCTTTTGTGCGGGACTGTGTCAAATGTCTTTCTAAAGTCTAGGTAGACCATGTCCACAGCCCCTCCCTAGTCTACTACTTTGGTTACCCAATCAAATAAATCAATTAGATTTGTCTGACTTGACCTTCCCGTTGTGAATCCATGCTGCCTTGGGTCCTGTGCCCCACTGGCCTGTAGGTACTCAACAATTCTTTCCTTCAGAAGTGATTCCATCATTTTCTCTACCACTGAGGTCAAACTGACAGGTCTGTAGTTTCCTTCCTCTGTCTTGCTCCCACTTTTGTGAAGGGGACTCACATCTGCCCTCCTCCAGTCCTCAGGTACCACACCATCCTCCCAAGATTTATTAAAAAGGGTAGTCAGTGGTGTCACTAGTTCTTCCCTTAGTTCTTTTAGAATTCTGGGGCGAATCCCATCAGGCCCCATTGCTTTATCCACCTTCAGTTTTAAGAGTTCTTTCAGAATTCTTTCTTCTATGAAGGACTAATATCAACCCCCCTATCCAGAGTGCTTCTATTGACTGGATTAGGTATCTCCCCCTGCTTTTCCATTGTGGATACTGACCAGAAGTATTCTTTCAGTATCCCTGATTTTTCACTGTCGCTCTCTGCCCAACCACCTTCCTCTTTATTCAGCCTCAGTATCCCTGCCTTAGTCTTTCTTTGCTCCCTAATGTACCTATAGAAGGTTTTATCCCCCTTCTTAACTGAGTCGGCTATCTTTTCCTCAGTTTGGGCCTTTGCTATTCTGACTGCCTTCCCCACTTCCTTCTGCTTTAACTGTTACAGTTCTCTGTCCTGCTCCTTCTGTGTTTCCTTATACTTCCTGAATGCTATCTTTTTCTCACTTAACTTCCCCACCACTTCTTTTGAGAACCATAGTGTTTTTTTTCTTTCATTTTGATTTAACACACTAACATACTAATTGCCAGCAGATTAGGCCTTATGGTCTATCGAGTCTGCTCGAACCTCAGATCCCTAGTTGGGTACTGAGGCCCTCCCCCCTTGTGTTCCAGAAACCCCTATCATCCATCCCCACCCAGCTGGGACAGGCCATCATCTGATACATCTGCTTTCTGTGTCTGTCCCACCCTCTCTTGAAGCCCTCCACTGTGGATCTCTGAACCAGCTCGCCAGGCCGCACATTCCAAGGATTCACCACCCTCTCAGTGAAAAACCTCCTTCTCTTTCCCCCTCACCCTTCCACCTTCCAACTTCAAACCATGCCCTCTGGTGATACCTCCCTGCTTTAGTCTAAAGATCCCCTCCGTGTTTACTCTATTTATTCCCTTGAGGTACTTAAAGACCTCAATCATGTCCCCTGCCTCCTCTCCTCCAATGAAAACAGGCAGACCTCAAGTCTGTCCTCATACCAAATCCCTGGTCCTCGTATCATCTTAGTTGCCCTCCTCTGTACCCTCTCCAGGAGCTGTATGTCCCTCTTCAAGTGTGGTCTCCAGTACTGTACAGAGTACTCAAGGTGTGGTCTAACCAATCCATTGTACAGCAGCAGAATCACTTCCCTGCTCCTAGAGGTGAGTCCCCCTTATGATGCATCCCAACATCCTGTTTGCTTTGCTAGCTGCTCTTCTGCACTGCTCGGAGTTATTCATACATGCATCCACCATGACCCCTAGGCCTTTTTCCCCTGTTGAGGCCTCCAGCGCTTCCCTCCCAGTGTGTACCTGTGTTTAGGGTTTCCCCGACCAAGATGTAACACCTTGCACTTGGTGATATTGAAATTTAATTTCCATGTGTGAGCCCACCTTTCCATGGTGTCCAGGTCCCATTGCAGGGCCAACTTCCCCTCTTACCCCTCAACTACTGCTCCCATCTTGGAGTCATCAGCAAAGAGACTCATTTCACACCCTATACCCTCCCTGATGTCTGAAATGTATGCATTAAACATGATTGGACCCAGGACTGAGCCCTGCGGTACCCCACTACCGACCTCTCTAGGGTTCGAGAGCTCCTCACTGACCACTGCTCTCTGAGTGCTTCCAGCTAGCCAGTTTTCAATCCATCTGACCATCAAAGGGCCTACTCCCAACCCGTCAGTTTCTCCACCAGACCATTGTGGGGGACAGAGTCGAATGCCTTGCTGAAGTCCAAGAATAATACATCCACAGGCTTTCCCCTGTCCAGTTCTGTTGTTACCCATTCATAGAACTCCACAAGATTGGTTTGACATGATCTACCTGGCACAAAACCATGTTGCCGACTATCCAGACCTCCCACCTCCTCCAAGTACACTCCCAATCGTTCCTTTAGTATACTCTCCTTTCATTTTCCCACCACCGAGGTCAAACTGATGGGTCTATAGTTACCTGGTACTTCCCTACACCCCCCTTTATGGATTGGCACCACATGTGCCTCTTGCCAATCCCTAGGTACCCTCCCTGTCTCAAGCAACCTGTTGAAGAGCTACGCCAGGGGTGCAGCCAGTATGTCTGCCAAGTCCCATAGTACTCTCAGATGAATGCCATCCGGCCCAAGAGATCTATCTTTCTTTATGCCCTTATGGGCTAACCACACCCTTTTGGTAGAGATAGCATCATCTGTCCCCTCCACCTTACTGGCCTTTTTATCCTTATCCTGATGTGACACCCCTGGGGCACTTCTCCCTCCCTCTTGCTCCATTTCTGCTGCTCCCCTGATCCCATTCACTACCGCTTCTATCCCCATCGTGCCTTGCTTTGTAGATATTCCTTCCCCCTCCCTAGTGAACACAGAGGCAAAGTACTCGTTTAATACCTCTGCCCGGTCCCTCACCTCTTCCACCCACCCTCTTTCTGATCTCAACCTGCCGAGATGGCCCTTAGTTTTTCTCCACTCCCCAATGTACTGGAAGAACCCCTTTTCCCCTCCCCATATCCCCTGTGCCAGCTGCTGCTCTTTACTGGACTTTGCCCCCCCCCCGCACCATCCAGGTGACTTTTCTAGATGCAAGATGGTACATTTCCTTTCCTATCCCTCTTGTTGTTTATATTTTTTGTAGGCAGCCTTCTTTCTCTGACCGCTATCTGGAGGAAAATATTGAAAATTTGCAACCACGAAAGGCATGTGAGAACTGCGCAATGCACACTGTAAAACAGTCCAATATCCTGATGTTGAAAATTTGGTGCCAAAATTCACCAAATTTTCAACATAGCCATTTTAAGACCTCTGCTCATGAACAGTGTCACTGTGATTTTCTTAATGTGTCCCACACATTGATTTCGCACACCGACTGCGCCATTGTGCGCTGAAGAATACGCCTTTGTGGACACCCTTTGAGGTGATCCCTTTGACAAAACCAGTGCACGGGACTGTTACTGTTTTATTCCGAAATGAGGATGTCAGTGTTGCTGATCTTGTTTTCTGGTTGAAATAACACTGTACGGTATTGGGTCACGTTTTCAGCAAGATGTGAAAAATGACAGCTGCATTGCTCATAAGGAAGTGTAATAAAATGGCAATGTTGAAAATCTGGAGTGAAAATTTTGAAAATTCGCAAACTTACAAGCGTGCATAGGAGCTGCGCAACGCGCGATCGTAAAACAGTAATTTTTAGGAATTTTTTCACCAAATTTTCAACATAGCCATTTTAAGAACTCTGCTCATAAACAGTGTCACTGTGATTTTCTTAATGTGTCCTATACATTAAATTTCAAGACACCGACCGCGCCATTGTGCGCTACTCAATGTAAAACACATTTGGTCAAGATGAAAAGACAGCTGTACTGCTCATATGAGGTGTGGTAAAATGGCAATGTTGGAAAATCTGGAGGAAAATATTGAAAATTTGCGAACTTATGAGGGTGCGAGAACTGCGCACGCACGCCAGAAACAGTAATTTTTCGGACTTTTCACCAAATTTTCAAAATAGGCTTTTTGAGAGCCCAATTTATGCACAGTGGCAGTGTCGTTTATTATTTCGTCCCGAAGATGATTTATGCAGTGATCTGCAAAATCACCCTTCGGGCTGATTAACGCCATGACAGTGAGAGCATTCATGAGAAGGGGTCCCAAAACCCCATGTTGAAAATTTGGTGCAAAAATTCCAAAAAATGCCTGAGATATGCTGCAAAGTTGAAAAAACCCTATCTATCCCATTATACAGCTTACCGGCATTTCCTCAGTTCGTGGTCGGCTTTGAAGAGTGCAGACGTGTTCCTGGTCCACTAAAGATCATCGCTACCAGAGTCTGAGGTAAGTATGGGGTGAGGTGTGGGAGGCGGGTGCGAGGGTGGGCTGGGCGGGCAGACAAAGCGAGAACCGCTTTTGTGTTTCAGTTTTTTTTTTTTTTTAAATGAGGATGACGCTGACGCTTGCCCCAGCGTGGCACAAGGACGGCTGGTGGGGGGCGGAGCCGACATGGGATTGGGCACCCCGCCGGCGATAGCATGTGTTGCCATGCTTGGGGTTCCCTGAATGGCACCCTGTACTCTGGGGTAGTGGAGCCGATCGGGATTGGCACCCCGTCGCTATAACATGGGGAACATGCTGGGGTGGGCACCCAGCGTGGCATAAGGAACTCTGTTTTGAGGGGGGGGCGAGCACAATGGGGGGATTGGGCACCTGTCGCCACACAGTGCGCTGCGGTGGGGGGGGGCGAGCACACAGTATGCTGTGTGTGTGTGTGTGTGTGTAGGGGGAGCATGCATGAGCAGGCGATATCTTATCGCTGCTCACTGAAGCATAGCTCCCCCTTTCAACTGTACGCCACTGCATTTTGGAGCTGTCATAGACAGCTCCAGCAGGCATTGGAGAACTGCGGCCGCGCCTGAAAACACACTACCTGAATTGGAAGAGGGCTGTCACACCTCCGAAAACTCGGATGATGGCACTATGTTTCTTGCACATGCGTGCAAGCAAACATAAAAAGGTAAAAAAAGAAACCTCAGAGAACAGCAAACAATAGGAAGACTAAACCACCATAGGTAATGAGGTGAATGACTTTTTGATTTCTTCTTTTGTTTTTCATTTTCCATACAACAACATCTTAATTTGGTTACTGTTAATGTTAACAGTATCAGGAATAATGTCAAACGGAAAAGGGTCTACTCGCATCTTAGGGCCAATATTGTGGACATTTTCTTTTTACAAGACACCCGGCTCCATACTGTTCCTGAAATCTCATTGGCCATGAAAGAATGGTACACAGGGGTTTCCTATTGGTCTCTTGCAGACGAGGCTTGTTACGGAGTGAGAATACTCTTTTACCACATGGGCGTACAAGTGGTGAAGATTATTGATTTAATACCTGTGAGGGTTCTGATTTTGGACATTAAACTGACTGATACTTATTATAGGCTTTTGAATATTTATGCTTCTCAGAAAAAGGCGGACAGAATTGAAGTTTTCAGTCAGGTTAAACCTTTTCTTTTTTCCTCCCAAAATTTTGTTTGGGGGCCTTTAATTGCGGACTTTACAAATCTGATAGAGGCTGGAATACCATCACTCAAAAGATCTTCTGTGGCATGTCTTTTTTGCAAACTACTATACAGGTGGCGGGTTTGAAAGATGCATGCTTTTCTCGCTCTGTCCCTGCTGAGCCAACTTTTCAAAGGGGTAATTCAGCTACAAGGGTTGATTTGTTTCTTTTTATCAAAAGCATTATTAGTCCTGGACAAAAAGGTTACTTCTGTAGAATATTTTGATCATAAAGAATTGACCATACCCTAGGCCCCAGGCATTGTTTACACGGGCCTGGAGTATGGAAATTTAATTCTACACTTCTTCAGAAGGAGGCGGTACAACACCAGATTTTATATTTCTTTAAGAGCAGAAAAACACTTTTTGAGATTTATGATAATCTATCTCTTTGGTTGGAAGATACAAAACTGGATTTGATACCTTTATTACTTTCATTAAGTAAATTGACTAGGAATGAAGACTATCTCCTATATTTAAGACACACAACAATTGCAGTATTTGCTGTCTCTAGCACAAACTACAAGGCATAATTACACACAGCAAATTCAAAGTATTAAACAGCAGATGCAGGGATACCACATTAGGCAGTCTCTCTTGAAATGCAACAATCATATGGTACCCAAGCGAAATCTGTTATTATTTGTCCATTCTTAAGTTGAGGGGAATGGGTGGGAAGGAAAACCATGGAGGCTGTGTATGATACAGGAGACTGCAAATTTCAACTGCTGGCATTTTGGATGCTGTTTCAACTTATGCAAAACTCTTATTTCAACTGAAAGAAACTAAACTTAATAGATGCACCTTTCTTTTTCCAAAACTTAAAAAATTAAAACGTATATTTTGCCATTATTAATTTTTTTAAGTAGTATCTTCCCACCCACTCCCAATCTAGAGAAACAGCAATTCTCAGCCTTTTTTTTTCAAACTGTGTGGGGCAGAAAGCTGAACCCCATTAAACGGAATATATTATACTTGCCTCCCAATAAAGGGGGTTTGAATATGGTACAGACCATTTTATTTTTTATTGTCAATTTCTTTTTTCCAATTTTAGACCAGTTTTGGGTAATTCAGAAAATGTTGAGTTCCTCTGTTTTCCTCCTCTATTTCTAGATAGTACGACACATGGAACGGTGGGGGGGGGGGTTAAGAGTCATTCCCTCTGATCCTACGGTACCAGTATATCTCAGGGAAGTCTTTGTGAAACTGAAAATGTGGAATGTTTCTAGTGCCTTACTCTTTTCTAAAACTAAGAAATTGCTTTACCAGTATGTTTTGGATGTTAAATTCACCCATCAGATTATCTTTCCGAAAATGTCCATTAGAATGTATTTCGTCACTGCAAATATTGTTAGTCGGGAGGAGGATCCCTCCAAAATATAAGGATGTTTTATGGTTATGCTGCCATGAGTGACTCAACAGTAAGGCAAATCAGAAACAAAAGAATTGAAGAACGATTGTGTTACGTAGCCCAGCAAGAAACAACGATGCATTTATTTATTACTTGTTCTGACACTTCCACTTTCTGAACTTATGTGGCTGATACTTGGAATGCGGATTTTTTTTTCTTTTGTTGACTATAATGTGTTGATCTATGGTAAATGTGGGGACTTTTGGAATAAATGGGATATTAGCACTCTTAGGGCCAGATATTCAAAACTTTGCCCCGGGGCTAAATTAACACTGCCCAGCAGGCAAACTTAGCCTGGAGCACAAAGCAAGCTATATTCAAAAGGAATAGCCCAGGGCAAACAGCTTCGGAATATAGCATGGAAATGAGGCTGGGCAAACTGGGCTGGGAGTGCACGGCAAACTTAGCCTTGGAATAAGACAGCTCTGAATATGGCAACCAGGAAGTGCAAACCACAACAGCAACACAGTGCACAGTGACATGAAGGTAGGTAGAGGTGAACAATGTGGCCAATGTGTGTGCCAGCAAATGCATGGATCCAGTACAGCTGTAGGAAGCAGCGCATGTGAAAGTACGGTGTTCAAAACTGTATAATATTCTCCTAACTGTTTGCGCAGTGCTAACATGATTGCGCAGGTTTAGCACAGGGCTAAACCGTTAGCCTGGTGCAAACACGTTTGCCTGGCGCTAAACTTTACCATATTCAAAAGTGACATGCAAATGAGCCTACTTAGGTAGTCTCTGGGCAAACATCCAGATTAGCATCTCATTATGCCCTGATTTGCATGCAGTTTGCACTGGGCTAATGGTTTAGCCCTATGCTAAACCTGTGCGAAAGTGTTAGCGTTGAGTAAACTGTTCAGGGATTATTATACAGTTTTGAACACTACTTTCACATACGCTACTGCCTGCAGCTGTACTGGGACAACACAGCATAGGCACAGATGGTGGTGGTGCTGCATGCAACTGTCACACTGTAGGTCAAGCAACAGTGCACTGCAGACACTACAGTAGCAAGGGGGCCAGTAGTGTGTGGACACAGCAATGCCTATGGTGTGTAGGGCAGTGCTGATGACTGCACTATACACAGTGACCGGCCCAACATGCAGGTGTTTACTGACAGCAGACATTACTGTTACACTGTTGTGTGACCCACAGATGATGCATCTCTGGCATGGGATGCTCACAGTGATATATACATGTCCGGCTTTGTGTGCTGTGGCAGTTGTACAGCTGTGTGGTATGTGGCCAGGGGGGCATATATTATCAGAAAGGTACACTGGTGTTGGGGTATGCCCACTACTGGCCCGTGTGCACTGCATGATGTGTCCCAGCCTTGTGGCCACACCTGGTCTGTGGCACAGCCTGGCCACCCATACACTCTTCCCTCAACATCCTCCATGTCCACAGTGCTGCATGTGTGTGCTGGCATCTGTTGGTGTCCACAGAAGAGTGGTCCACAGGTGTGTGCTGCATGGCCACACCGCCATGCTGTCCACTGGTGGCAGGGTCACCACTTACTGCCTGGCATGGCTGGGACTGGTGGCAGATGATGGCATCATTGTTATGCCATCAGTGAGCAGCATGTTTCCTCTATGTCTGGCTTTGTCTATGTGTCATATTTATTTGTTAGGGTCACGCAAAACCGCATAAAAGCCAAGCAAACACTGCGCACAGCCATAATGTCGTGCAAAGCTGATGATTGCCCAGTGTTGACTACCTTTTCCTGGGCGGTAATGTGCACCTTGCTAACTATTGCGCTAAGTTGCGTAAAACCACTTTGCGTGGCGCTAGTCGTTGACTATAGCATCGCGCCTCTGGTATTCATGTGTACACACCCACTCAGTTTGCCTTGCATACATTATGCTTTTTGCTCGGCGCCTATGCAGTTTATGTGGCACTATTTGGCCTTTTGAATATAGCAAACCTGCGCTAATCCCGCACTAAACCTGCGCAAACAGTTTTGGCCTGGCACCAAGTTTTGAATATCTGGCCCTTAACCTTATATCAGTTATTTTTAAATGGTATATTTGGAACATGAGATTTTTTTTTACACTTCAACAGAAATATGTGTTACATAAGGAACTTGTGGGAAAATTGCAGAAGGAAATTAGTGAGGTTTACCAAAATGAATCACAAACTATGAATAGGAGCTTGTTTTGCAATTATGGAGAAATTTACCATGGGTAACAGATAATGATTTCCCTGTGACTTGAAGTGTGTATCTGTATATTTGATTTCTGGATTTGTATATGACTGGATATTTTTATGCAATCAGTCCGCATAGGCTCGGCTAGATCCACCTCACTTCCTGTCACCAGTGGAGTCCCCCAAGGATCTGTACTCGGCCCACTGCTGTTCTCTATCTTTCTAAATGACCTGCCTGCTGCCTGCCCTCAATCAGCTATCCATGTGTACGCAGACAATATGGTGCTGTTTGCCTCTGGCCCATCCGCAATCGCCATGACAGCCTGTCTACAGAAGAACTTCGACTCCATCCAACGTTGGTTCCTTTCAAACCAACTATTCTTGAACTCAAAAAAAACAGTCTCCCTCACCTTCAGATCTCGGGCCAAGCTAACCTGGCTTACTGCACCACCCACATTCTATATTCTGGACAGATCTCCACTGGAGATCTGCATTTCATATCGTTATCTCGGCATCTGGCTTGATCAGTACCTTGACTTCTCGGCGCATATAAACAGTCTACACAAAAAATTGCACCCCATGCTGGGAGCCCTCTACCGGAACAAGAATTGCACTTCTCTACCAACCAGGCAAGCAGTAGTTCAAAAAATGATCCTCTCGATTATGGATTACGGTGATGTTGTCTACTGTGCCGCCCCCCCAAACCTCCTTAGCGAGGCTTGATCCCCTTTACAACTCCTTCTGCTGATTCTCTTTGGACCAGCCTCCCAATACCCAACACTGTGACCTCTACCAGTCCTTGGGCATCCCCTCACTACATAACCGATGATTGCTTCACTGTGCTAGAACCTCTGCCAAGTTCTGGTCACAGATGCTCCCGTCCTACCTGTCATCCTCCCTAACTGCCCTCTCTCCACTGTCCTACGCTCTCAGAAACATAGACTCTAGGCTCCTGCACATTCCATACAGATCCACCTGGTCTGGCCAGGCTGTTTTCAGCTACAGGCTGCCCAAATTATGGAACTCCCTGGCAGCCGATATTAGACACTCCACAACGGAATTCCCTTCTTAAAACGCACTTCTCTTCCATCTGCTCCTGTTCACCCCACCCCGCTGACCCCCATCTCAATTCCTACCTCTCAGCTGTTATCATCAGCCTGGTTTTCCGTTTCGGTCTGCACCTAATATTCCTAAATGCTATTGAAAATGCACTACTCTACCTATATTATGACTACCTCATCCATTGTTGCACCAAACACATTATGTATAACTTGCTGTTATTGTTGTTGTTGTTTTGTGTTTTGTTCTGTTCTGCTGTACCACTGTAAACTCCCTACCCCAGGGCGCATCTGGAATCAAGCGGTACTCTGCTCAGCATGCCTTCCTGGTAAATCTCTTAAATAAATAAATAAATAAATGTTTGTTTTCTTGTTCTGCTTTGTTATTTGTACTACATGTTTTCTCAGCTTTTGTATGATTGTTTGCATCAAATAAATAAATTCCCCTACTCTTTATGAGAAGTGTCATGAGATCTTTAATGTCCACCTGAACAACCAACAGAACAGGCAGACAGGACCTTGGTTTAACATCTCATCTGAAAGTTGGCCCCTCAGAAGTGCAGTACCCCCTCATGATGCACTATAGTGTCAGTATTGGGATTTACCCCAAGTGCCTGGTGTGGGGCTAAAACCCACAACCTTTCAATAGTCTGGCCTCAGAGGCAAGTGTGTAACCTGCTGAGCCACTGACACTGCCTAGAAGGAAAAAGCATTATGGAAAAAAAGAGATTTTTAAAAACTGCAACTGGCACCCATCTTTAATGACTTGAGTCATTAATTACAAAATGAGTAATAGCTGTTTTAAAAATATCTGAGAGAATCGCAGGGGGGCCGGCTCGGGGGGGATTGGAGTGGGATTGAGCCATGGCTCTCCTCTCCAAAGCGGTGGACACCCACCCATCCATAGTCCGACTCCCACCAGGTGGAGGTCCAGTGGGTGCGTAGGCAGCACGGTGTGGCCACGCAAGTCAGGGGAGAGGCAGAAGGGTGCGCACATACATGTGTACGCTATGGCCTCGGGGGGGGGAACTGAAAAAAACCTTAAAAGTATATATGAAAAAAAAAATATCTGAGAGAATTAAAAATACACCGAGGATAAATCTAAGGAAGTCTCACATTTACAGTATTTTTACTAGAAAACTTTATGATTACATTTTTTGCTAACAAATAATGTTGCTTGAAAATAGAGTTAACTGAAGCCCTGGTTCGAGACAGACCCCTTCTGCTGCATCTGGATTGCTGCCTTTAGAAGTCCATGTATTTTGTATATGGCAAAGGCGAGGGTGGATATAAACAATCCTTAAATACTGGGAATTCCTGTCCTGGAGCCACAAGAGCAGAGTTTCATTACCCAGCAACCCACTGTGTGTGCGTGAGATTGCGCGTAGGATGGCTTATGAGCACAACTAGACACTCAGCATGTTATGTCCACGACATGTTCAGTAACCCTCCCCCCCCCCACAGACCAGGGGCTGGAAGTCCTACAAGGGTGTTAAATGGTACAGGAACAACTTCATTTTATTCAGTTGTTTATCCTCACAGTTGTCCTGGTTCACCCTTCTGTCAGCTCCTGTCCCACATCTTTTTAATTTTTTTTCCCCTTAAATTTCATTTTACCAGGAAGGTGAGCTGGATCGATGGCCCATTTTCTCCCATGCCTGGGGACTTGGGGGTTTGCAGTAGGAGGAACAATACCTTATTACACTACACATCACATGTAGGTAAAACCCATGCAATAAAAAGAATCAGAAAACTTTGCATTTACATTCATACAGCGGTAAATATTTTAGTGCAGTATGAAACCGCAATAGGTATTCTGGTAATAATTACACTCAGAAATCACCCGTAACTTTCTTCTTAAACCTCTTTTGAATACAGCATGTTTTTTTTAGTATTTAGATCAAGCCCCAGTTCTGCCACCTTGTTTAACAATTTTCCCTTGGATTTACCTCATCACTCATTCAGAAAACTCTGCTGGTGGGTGAGTACCATGGTCAGTGGTACAGGGCCTGGGTGGGTGCTGGCTATATCTTGCTGGTCAGCGGTATTGCCTCTGTTTTCATCCCGATAGTCACCAGAGTGCAGAGATGCATGCACGCAGATGTACACATACAGAGGTGTACGCACACGCTGCAAGCATCTGAAAGCAGGCTCTCCCCAAGCTTGAGCATCCCCACTGGTGTTGCCACCCAACTTCACTAGGTGGCAGGTATGCTGTGAGACACGATGTCCCCTCTCCCTGAGGGAGAAGAGCTGTTCCTGGGATGCTCAATCCTCCTGTCCCAAGCCAGCACCTGAGTGACCAGAGTCTGCTTAGGGACCTGGGACACCGGCGCAGAGTGTGGTTGCATTACTGCTGTGCTACCAGTCTGACTTACTATATGGACAACTGAAAAAAAAGTGTAACTAATGCGCACAATTTAGCTTTTATTTCGTACACTTACTTCCTCTCGTACCGCATTGCTTATGAAATTTTCCTAAAAGCTGGATCTCGGTTGACTGGCATTTCTCAGGTCTGGCTGACTGTCTACAAGTAACATCATAATCCTCTGACTGTGACATCACACCTGGTTGCTGTAGAAATGATTATAATGTCACAGCAGGGGCTATATCTCTTACTGGCAAACAGCAGCTGATGAGAACCAAGTCACAGGCGTTTGCATGCATATGTCCTTCAACAAAGCTAAGCAGAAATTTGAATGCATAGTAGTTTTTTTTGCCACCATGTTTGGCTAGGAAAGACACACTAAGCTGAGGCTTGTTTCCAGGTGCATCCTGGCTGCATAGGGAAGTTAAGTGACTTGCTCGTGGTCGCACAGTATGCAAGTGGGGGCTGTGGGATTCAAATTCAGTTCTCCTGGTCTGCAGCTCAGTGCCCTTAATCACTATATAATGTATGGTAGAACGTTGTTATAGGTAGAAATCTATCTTTTTATAACAAGGTTTTACCATCGGTGTGACATCATGATGTTGTTAACCTATCGATGGTACGTCACATCGATGGGTTAACAACCGGGAACAGTCTAGGCATGCTGCGCAAATGGATTGGATGGCCTAGAAACGGCCGCAGCGGTGAGGGCAGAGCAGCGGCAACATAAAAAAAACTGCAGTAAGGAACTGCTTTCTTTTGTATAAACCTAAATTGTACCATACACTATAAAATATAATGTATGGTTCATCGATGGGTAACCGTTTTGTTAACTCATCTCAAGGTTGCCATGGTGACCTAAACCTCTCGAGCTTCGCTTTCGAGGTTTAGGTGGTCACCCTGGCAACCTCTCAATGGTTAACAAACCGGTTAACCATCGATGACCATACATTATCCTCTATGTAATACTGCCTCCCTATATAATATAAAACAGAGCCAAGTCATGTACAAGTTAGGGAAAAGTAACTTTCATGGCCATTTAAGTGTTTTTCTGCCATTAAAGAAGAATTGGAATTAACCTATAAGTCATTTTTCCCAGTAGAAACTGATTTTTAAACACTGGTCCCAGTTCTCTTATTGTTCTTTCATCCCTGCAGGCTTTTTAGTTGTCCTAGTGGATGTTTCTGATTTGCACACAGGTAGTGGTACTGTACCATTTTAGAATGGTAGCACACAACCACAACGACAATATGACAGCAAACACCACCACAGTGACAATTCTTGCCAGGTCGCTGTTGTGGTCTGTTGTCTGCTGACACAGTGATTCCTGGTGTTGCGCCCCCACCCTGAACAAACTCTGACTCAAAGTAGATTAAATAGAGATGGGAGTGATTGGGGGGTACAGCCCCCTGCATGGGGGTGTGGGAGCAAAGCTCCCCACAAAAAATACTTCTTCCCAACAGGAACACTGCCGACAGTTGGCATTATTCCCATCGATGTCGAGGGTATTGACAATGATGTTGTTGTTGTATTGATGTGGGACCTTTTAGAATTGTGTGATGCGGTTTCTGTCCCTTACTCAGTTCTTCCATTGTTGGCACAATTCATCCATCCATGTTTGAATATAGAACTCTGTGGTTGAGAGGGACATAAACTATATCATACAGTTCTAAAAGGGTATTTAACACCACAGTACAAATCAGAAACAGCCACTAAGGTTACTAAAAAGCCAGTATGGGTTGAACAGTAACAGAATTAGAATCAGTATTTAAAAAACAGCTACTACTGAGAAAAATTACTTTCAGGTTCAGTATAGTTCTCCTTTAAGGTACAACAAGAATTATGAACTTTCAGTCTAATCCTCAGAAAACAAACATTTTTAAAGAGGGATTGTCATACTTCATCAGATTGAACCCATGCTGTGCCATAGACTTCTATACCCATAAGGAATTTTAATACATTCTAACTCTGCTGGCAGCCTAATATTTGAATAGAATTCCACTTGCCTTTATGGTGTGTGTGTGTGTGTTTGCATTTTCCTTCCTATAAGTATTGATAGCACTTGGGAACTAGATAACTGTTTCACTTCTGTTTATAACACTGATGGTGCATGGAAACTCTAGGGTCGATAATAAATCTGTTAACGGGGTGAACAGGATTGACTTCTCAATATAGTGTTCCATGATGGACGGGGGGGGGGGTGATAAGCAAAGCACTCAAACTATCTAATACCGCATGTCACTGGCCCTGATGGACTACATCCAGGCATGTTCAAGGAGGAAGCAGACATGGACACATTGGCCACAATATTCAAAAGGTTAGGGCAGCATGAGTAACGCTGGTCGATGGGGTGGGGGCCACGTTCAAAGGCTCCCAATGTGCTGCACTGACCTGGCAGTGAGATCATGTAATCAGTGTCACAGCACCCATGAAGATGAGGGATTCCCCATGCATTCTGGGTACAGCGGTATTGTCACAGTGCTAAACAGCCTACTTTGCAGCACTGTTTAACATTGATGAAACCCTGCCCTTATTCCCATGCAACAGTGCCCTCTCCTCCCTGTTCACCCAATAGCTCAAGATACATCCCTCGATAGAAACATAGACTTTAACAGCAGATAAGGACCACTTAGCCCACCTAGTCTACCCATTTCCCTACCTACAGGATAAGCTGCAGATCCTAGTTAACCAGCAGCCTATTTCTTCCTACCCCCCCACAAGTATTGCCTTATGTCTTCTCTGTCCCATGCATTCTTGAATTCTCCCACAGTTTTAGACCCCACAACCTCCTCAGGAAAGCTGTTCCATGTGTCCACCACTCTCTCTGTGAAAAAGTACTTTCTCACATTGCCCCTGAGCCATCCCCCTCTATCTTCAAACTGTGTCCCCTTGCTCTTGCGCATCTCTTTTTCTGAAAGATGCTACCCTCTTGGACTTTGTTGATTCCATTGAGGTACTTAAATGTTTCTGTCATATCCCCCTCTCTCCTTTCTGCAAGGGTATACATATTAAGCTCCTTTAGTCTCTCCTGGTATGGCTTCTCTTGCAGACCCTGCACCATTTTAGTTGTCCTCTTCTGGACTGCCTCCTTCCTGACTATGTCCTTGAAGAGATGGAGTCTCCAGAACTGGACATAATACTCCAGATGGGGTCTCACCAACTGTCTGTACAGAGGGATAACAACTTCCTGTGTTCTGCTGGTGATACCTCTCTCTATACATCCCAGTATCTCCCAGCCCTCCCTACTGCCTTCTCACATTGCTTGCTAACCTTAAGGTCATTTGATATGTTTACCTCCAGATCTCTTTCCATTTTTGTTGTTGTTACTTCCCCCCCAATTGTGTAATCTTCCCCTGGGTTTTTGTTTCCCAAGTACACTATTTTGCACTTCTTTGCATTGAATCCAAGCTGCCATACTTTTTTTTTTTGGTAAATATAATTTTTATTAACTTATTTCCTCAATATACATGGTATCAGCAGTCACAAGTTCATTGTTTACAGTTATGCTTTGGTATACATGGCAACAGCTCAAAAGGCCTCATCAGTACAGAATCAATAAAGTTCAATCTCTAAACTTGAATACAGACAGATCCACACCTTACTTTCTTCAGGCATCTCCCTCCCAGTGACCCTTCCACCCTTGAGCTTTCTTAGTACTGTGCAGCCCCCACCCTCCACCAACCAAGACCATCTCTACCAGCCCTTCTCGAAGGAGTCGGTGAGCTTAGGAACAAAGGTTGGATCCTTAGACATGATGTATAAAATCCGTCTGTTCCACTTCACTGGACATAGTTCAGAGCAAACATTCAACTGGAAAGAGATCCTCTCTGTTCTGTAAATTTGGTTCACTATTTCTCTCCACTGAGATATAGTGGGGACCATAACCGTAAGCCAGCATTTGGTCAGGGCCTTCTTTGCCACCATGAGGGTTATCCCCAGGAGGTAATGAGAATCCCTGTATTTCAGGGGAAAAAATGTGGAATATGAAGAGGTCAGCAGTGAAGGGCATTGGATGACCAAATATAACCTCCAATTCCTGCTGCAGGGATGCCAGGAATGGTTGAATTTTAGGACACAGCCAGAAGATGTGTGTGTGATGTGCCCTCGGGTCCCCACATTGGTGCCAACAGTCTGCCGTCCTTGTAGGTAGTGAGATGTTATGACTGGTGTACAGAAATATCTTAGTAATAGTTGCCATGTGAATAATCACCAGCTATGGGAGTAAGTGAGTTCGGAGAATAGATGGCAGCTATTGTCCCACTGCAGTGGGCTAATGTCCATGCCCAGTTCTGTATTCCATTTTTCAAGTGCCCCCTCAGTGCTTGCTCCCATTGTTTCACTAAGTGCCTGGTAAAAAACAGAGATTGCATGTGACATCTCTGCTGAAAGTACGAGCTTCTGAAGTGCTGTTATAAGGGGGGGACAACCCTCATTGTTGCGTATTCTGGGTGGGTGAGAGTAATGAAAGTGTCTCAATTGGAGATACCTAAAAAAGTCTATCTGCCTTAGCCCACAGGTTTGTGAGAGCTCCTGAAAGGATTTAAAGTCATGGCCATTCAGGAATTGCGAGAGGGTAGTTAGTTGAAGGTGGTCCCAGGTTTGGAAGGTGTGATCAAGCCTGGTTGGGAGGAAATTCTCCAGGAGAGCAACCGGGCAGAGAAGCCACAGGTATGGGGAGAGAGAGAAGTGCCTGTGGATCTCATTCCATGTTCTAATTTGGTGAGAAATCCATGGATCTGTGACAACCTTGTTTCGAGGTGGGGGGTTTTGACACAGAGTTGTCCTGACCATATCTTCATATGGGAGAAGGCCCTCCTCGATCTCTCTCCAAATGGCAGGGTTAGTCCTCATGTACTGGGCCATAATAAAGGAGAGGTAGGAGGCCCAATTGTACAGCTTGAGGTTGGGGAGGGCCAGCCCCCCTTTCTTCCTCAGGAGGGAGAGGACAGAAAACCTCACCCTTGGGCGCCTTCCAGCCCAGATGAACCTCAGGATGGCCTTGTTCCATTTGTGGAATGTTTTTGCTGGTATATGTAGTGATACATTCTGAGAGAGGTAGAGGGCTCGAGGCAAGGTCACCATACAGATCACTTCCACCCTCTGGAGTAGATTTAGAGGGAGTATGCCCATCTAGCCAGGTCGAGTTGAAGTTGAGAGTAGAAAGGGTCATAATTGTTTTGCATAGCTTTCTCAGCGGAGTGGGAAAGATAAATACCCAGGTACTTCAGTCTTTCAAGGTCCCAGCGAAATGGGTAGGCCTCCTTGAATGACTAATGGGGGTGTAATGAAAGGCAAGAGCATCCGTTTTGGATGTGTTAAGCCTGTACCCTGAACAGGACCCAAAGTCCTCAAGGATTCTGAAGACTGCTGGAACGGACTCTGAGGGGTTTGATATAAGGAGTAAGACATCATCCACATACAAAGCTATGCAGTGTTCCATCCTGTCCATCTGAACCCCCTGAGTCTGGTAAGAGAGTCTAATAGCCTGAGCCAGAGGTTCGATATAGATGGCAAAGAGTTCAAGTGACAGGGGACAGCCCTGATGGGTGCCTCTTAACAGGGGAAAATAGGCAGAGTGATGGCCGGATACCTTGACACAGACCTGAGGGGAATGGTATAGCATTTTTATCATGGAGATGGGGGGTATGGGGAATCCCATCTGGGATATAGTGGCAAAAAGAAAGGGCCAAGAGACCCTATCAAATGCCTTCTCAGCATCAAGGCTGAGAAGGACAGATGAGTCTTTGTTTGACTGCATTTTCTGGACCAGGTGGAGTGCTCTGCGTGTGTTGTCCGAAGTGGACCTGGAGCTTACAAAACCAATATGATCCAGGTTGATTATGGAGGGCAGGACAGTATCTAATTGTCTGGCCAAAATGGACATAAGGTACTTATAGTCCATATTCAGGATTGAGATTGGTCAGTAAGAACTGCAGGAGAGGGGATCTTTATCTGGCTTGGGGATGAGAGAGATAGTTGCATAGGACTAGCTCGGGGGGGGGGTCGGACAGACCTTGTAGGACATCATTATACCTGGAGGAGTAATGGGCTGACCAGCTAGAAAATGCATTTATAAAACTCCGCCCCACGTCCATCAGGGCCATGGACTTTCATAGTTTTAGATTTGGAGATGGCTGTCAATACTTCCCTAGGGGTTATGGGAGAAATCAGATTGGCCTGCTGGTCCTGGCTAAGCTTGGGCAAACCCAATGGGGACAGGAAGACTGTAATAGCAGTGGGGTCTGGAGTATAATCAGGAGTATATAGGGTCTTGTAGTAGTCACAGAAGGACTGGGTGATGTGTCCCAATTTCGTGTGGAGGGTACCTGAGTTGGGGTCTCTTATGGTTGCCACGGTGGAGAGTCTATGCTGTTTATGTAGCCAAAAGGCTAGGAGGTGAGAGGCCTGGGGCCAATTTCACCATACTTCTGTCTCAAAAATGTTAGTGCTATCTCAGTCTGCTGGTTGCAGAGAGAATCCAGGTCCCTTTTGACCTGTCTGAGTTGTGTGGAGACCAAAGTGTTCCCCTGTTGGTGGGCAGTCTATAAGAAGGGTAGGGTTTGTTCAAAGTGTATTTGTGTCTCTTTTCTCTGCCTTGTGAGGGCAGCAGAGTGCTGAATTAGGTGGCCCCTCAGGACCGCTTTTAAAGTATCCCACCTCATGGATGGAGAAATCTGAGGGTCCTGATTGTCATCTAAGATCTCCTGCATCTTATCCCTGAGAAACTCCCGGAAGGGTTCACTCCGGAGATGAGCTAGATTAATTCTCCAACTGGTATTGCGCCTTTCAAGTCCCAGCTCCCAGGAGGTGATCGGGGGGCATGATCAGAATGGGCAATATCTCCCACTGTAGAATCCCTGAGAGTCCCAAAACACTCCTTTTGAGTATAACAATGGTCAATTCTAGAATATGTACCATGCACAGCTGAATAAAATGAATATCTTCTATCTCTAGGGTGAAGGGTTCACCATATGTCCAGCCATCCCACCTCTCAGACAAAACGCTTAAAAAATTTATGTGGGTCGGGCTGCTTACCCCGGATGTATTTGAGGAGTCCATATTGGAGCTCGGGGCAATATTAAAATCATCTGCTAGAATTAGGATCCCCCTAGTCAATTCCAAAGTTTTGTTTAGGAGATGCCGGATTGTCAATATATTTGACCCTGGAGGAAGGTAAATATTGGCTAGGGTTACCTCTTTATCTTGTAGGAAACCCTGAAAAATGACCAGGAGGCCCTCTGGGTCTGCCCAATCATGGGTAGCCCGAAAGGGAGTATGGCCAGGGACTAGTATGGCAACACCCCTTCTCCTCTCCCCCCCCCAGTGGAAAATGAAGAAAAACCCTGAGTGAAACCCCTACCAATCAATTGTTTGTGCTCTAAGACAGACATATGTGTTTCTTGTATATAAGCAATATCAGACTGACTCTTCTTAAGTAAGGATATCATTCTCAACCTTTTTATAGGACTTCCCAGCCCATTCACATTCAGAGAGTATATTTTGAAGGGTTTGTTAGCCATTTAAAATAATTTGTGAAATGGTGGGGATCTGCATAATCTCAGTATTCGACCCCGGGTCTGACCCTGACCAAGGAGTTGAGCCATGTAGTGTGAAATGGTGACTTCCTGGGGAAGTGTGAGAAGAATAACACCCCCCTCCAACATCAAACAATGGGGGAACAAAGCTAACGGGGAATAAAAAGTGAACCTGAGCAGAATCCCACCAACTGGCCAGTGTCTGCCGAACTATGGGTGGCTTCCATGGAGTCAGATGCCGGCGAGCAACTGGCTCTCAGCATGTGGCAATCTTGGCTAGAACCCAACGTTTGAATCAACTATTAGTTATAAATTAGCAGTTATTGAGTGATTACCAGACACGTTAACCATGTTTGGCCCTCGGTAGGGGGCAGTTCAGCTCAGGATAAAGCATGAGGAGGGTTAGACTCAATCCCCCCACCCCTCCAGCCCCCTCAGTATAGCATTGGGGGGACTCAGAGTGTGCAGGGAAATGCCAGCGGCCCCCCTCACATTCATGTGGATACAAAAGTGTAGTACCCCAGTCAATCCCACCAAACTCCCAGGGTGAGTCAGGGGAAGGGGATGTCCGCGAGCATGGCCTGAGGCTTCAGCACTTGTCCATCTATACTCTCAATAGCAGCTGCCCCTCCATACCATAGAGGATGGTTTAAATGAAGCCAGTCTAAACCACAGACCTGGGAATAATGAGAGAAAATATTTTTTTGTTCGTAGTAGGTGTCACCGACCTGTTTCAGGCCTCCATTCACGGCAACAGGAAGCCGAGTTGAGACCAAGTCCCCCCCCTTGCAGTCTCCCGGTCCCTGTCCCTCAATCCCCACCCCCAACAAAAGGGCCTCAGTACCTCAGTAGAAAGTGTCAGCATCTCCGGAGGAGGCCCGCATGGACAGCAAGCCACGCCATCCGTGTAGTGTGGCAGACGGCTCCAGCAGGCCCACCTAGAGAGACTGAGGGGGCTGCAGGCTCAAGCACGGGGAGGAGGCCCCAGAGGGAGACCTCCACAGTGCTGGCAAGAGGAGGCAAGCAGGGGAGGAACTGGAGACCTTGGGCCGCTAAGGCATAGCCCATCTGGAGGGGAAGGGGCAAAACTGGCTCACCTGAAAGAAAAGGGAATATTAGTCGAGTTCATGGAGTCCACTCATTTTACTGCCTGGGAAGCCGACTCTCTCGAGGAGGATTCAGCTGCCTGTTTTTTTAGTCCTGTGACAATCTGCTGGATGGCTGTTTTCCACATAGATGTGGTGCTCTTGCAAAGTTAAATCCCTCTGCTGCCAGGCCTTATGTAAAATCATCTCCTTTTCCTGAAAACGCAGGAATCACATGACCATCAAGCGTGGGCGATTTGGAGCTTGAGGGCCTAGCGCTTGGTGTGCCCTATCCATCTTAAGGGTGCAACTTTCTGGTAAGTCCAGTTTTGTTTTGAAAAACTGCTGCAGAAACTGGATTGGGCTGCTGCCCTCGCAGCCCTCTGGAAAGCCCGAGATCCGGAGATTGTTTCTTCGACTCTGGGCCTCCGAATCCTCGGCCTTCTCCCCGAGCTCTTGGATTGTTTGATGCAGTTGGACTATAGCGTGCTCAGCACTGTCTATGTGGGCATCAGAGTGTGTAGCTTGTTCTTCCAGGGAGTCGAGCTGCCTTTCGATTTTCCTGACATCTGTGAGGAGAGCAGCAAAAGTCGAGCAGGTCTTCTTTCTGAAATGCCGCAGCTCCCGTAGGATGATGTCCATCTGCCCGGCAATATTAGGAGCATCAGGGAGGTTGGTATTTGGTGGGTCGCTCCGGCCTGAGATTTATGAACTGTCAGAGTTGGAATGCAATCCATCAGGATCCTGGTGGTCCAGGAGCATTTTTGACTGGTCGGGTTTTCATCCGGGCGTCCTGGTGATCAGCTGTGTCGGTCTTGTCCACTATTCAGGTCAGTACTAGTTGAAAAAATAGTACTTTTTAGCCTGGTAGGAGACAGAACTAAGAGCTCAGGATGTTTCCGAGGGCATGACATCATCGGAATTCCCAAGTTGCCATACTTCTGACCATTCTTCCAACCTTGCCAAGTCCCTTCTCATCCTTTACATGCCTCCTTGTGTATCAATCCTGGAAGTCAAGTGATCCCCCAACCCTCATCACCTGATAGGGCATTTGAAATCCACAAATTCTGGTAGTGTAGTGGCCCCTTCCCCCCCTTCTGACTCATTCACTCAAGACTCTCCTCCTTGCACCCCCTCACCCCAGTCACTGATGCCGTACTATGACAGTCAAGGTGGCAACTAGCAGAGCTCTACACTCACCACCTTAGCCAACCACCATCTGACAGGCATTATACAATGGACAGTACTGTAGACAGTCATTGGCCGAGGTGGTGAGTAAAGAACTATACCGATTGCTGTCTCGAGTGCCATAATAATACATCAGCAACTGGGGCATAGGGGGGAAGGAGGATCCTGAGTAGGCAAGTTGAGAGGCGGGCAACTTACCTGGGGGATCACTAGACCACCAGGAAAGAGTTATATAAATATAACACATATGGTTATGTGATTGGGGGGCACTTGACCACCAGGACTGGGGTATTTTAAGTGGCTAGTTGGGTGATTGGGGGTTGGGAAACTGCTAGACCATCAGGATTGGGTTCTTTATGTTTTTCATGATTTGTCACTGATTTTTAACCATGACACAACACAACATCTAATAGGAAAGGTGCTCAGGAGGCTGTGCACTCTTGCTAATGCCCTCTTTGCCTCTTGTATGCCCAAATCTTCTTGGTGACTGTTTCCTCCAGTGATGCCTGAGGATCCCTGTATTTCTTTAGGTGAAGACACCAGAACTGGGCACAGTATTCCAGATGTGGTCTCACTAGTAACCTATTCAGGGGCAATTTCACCTCCTTCTTCCTGCTGCCGCGCCCCCTCCCAATGCACCCACACATTCTGCTTGCCTTATTGTAGGCCCCACTGCATTGACTAGTTTGCTTGATGAAGTCACCTATAATGACTCCCAGGTACCTTTCTTTGGTAGCAGTGACCAACCTGATGCCCCTCAATCCTATACTCTGTCCTAGGGTTCCTCTTGATCATGTGTATTATCATGCACTCTGATGCTGAATCACAACTACCATATTTTAGACCATCTCTCTTAGCTTTCTAGGTCCGTTTAGGAGTGTGCTAGCACACTTTTCAGATTATAAACAGTAGAGCCACACACCAGAATGTTTAATTTATTCATAGTGGATGTGACCAGAGAGAGGGAGAGAGAGCAGGAACTTTTAAAAACGTTGAAACCCCAGGAGTGAAACAACGAAAAGAAAAATGGATATATTGATGTGTTTGCAGAAATGCACTATTACTAAAAAAATGATGATTTTTTTTCCCCACTAACAAATACTACTGCTTTAAGTTTTTTTTACCTTTCAACCTTGTTCTGAAGTTCTGAAAATCATGGTCAAATCTGTACCTTTTCACCCATCCCTAACTGGGCTACAAGCTACTCAGTACAGGCCAAGGTGCCAGATACCAAAAACTTAGATGTACAATTTGGATGCAATCATGACATTTTAAAACACTTTTTGAGACCAAAGGCTGCCTGGCCAGAACTTCTAGCATATCAGCAGAGCTTATAACTCTTGTAAATTCTACTGACATCACTGGGAACTCTAGACAGGCAGTACTGTGCTCAAAGAAAGTGTTTTTATAAAATTTGCAGACATGACCCAACGCACACTCAAACTTTTTTTTTTCTTCAAATATATGGTTCCCAGCTTCTTTGGGACTGGCTAGCTACTGTACCTTGAAGAACACATGATTTGGGATATGCCCCAATGTTTTTATGAGCAAAAAATGTAGAGTGGGGATTTGAACTCTTGCTGTACCACCCACTGCTACATCAAGAATAGCTCATTTGGTAGAACATCTGCCTCTGGGCTAGAAGGTCATGTGCTTTAGACCTGCAACAAGACTGAGCTAATACCATAAACACTAGCACCCAAGTGGAGCTCTATGGGGATGCTGTACTGTTGGGGTGTGCCATTCTCCATATGAGATGTTAAACCGAGGTCCCACCTGGCCTGTTCTGGTGGTTGTTCAGGTGGACATTAAAGATCCCACGGCAATTCTTCAAAAGAGTAGGGAAATTTCCCCTGTGTCCTAGTCTAATTTTTCCCATTCACTAAAAATATCACCAGCTGCTTAATCTGGCTCAATTTTAGTTGGCTTGCACAAGTATCTCCCCCCTTCCTCAGGACAAGACTGAAAATAAACAGTACTGTCTAGTCCTCCTTTCTCAGATAACAAAAATTAACTAAACTTTTTTCTTTTGTTTCCTCTTCCTCTGCAGGCTGTGAGTGCACAGCGCTTCAATGGGCGGGAGATGGATTCAAGTGTCTGCACCTGTAAAATGAACCTCTCAGTATGGGACTTCCCAATACAGAAATTCAAAACTCTAGAAACGCAGGTTCAGCAGTGTGTGACCTCTCTGGAGGACCAAAATGCTAAGGTAGGATTGTGTTTTGTACAAGTACAATAAAAAGTATTTCAAAAGTCCTGTCTTTGCCAGCAATGTGACACATACATATAGGGAACACATAACGAATTAAGGTACAATGACACAACAGTGTATAATGAGGGTTTGTCATGCATGGATTTCCATGCCAGCTGAAATCCTGTCGTACTACAGTTCAAAGGTCATGGAACATGGCTGTACCCATCTGTGGTAGAACAAGGTTCCATCTGATTGGAAATCCTTGCAGTAGATGATGTTTTTCACAGCGCTGCTGCGCACACAGCAATCAGTTGAAGTACTGAACTGAAATGGCCTGCTTACCATGACAGCACTGTGAAAACAATTCTGTTTTGATAAAAACTACAAAAAAACACTCTAGAAAAATACTGCTTTGGGCAACCATATACCCAACCAGCCAGAGCTGCCACCTCAGGCTTCTGATTACTTTGGACCACTCAAACTTCACTCTCGAGGTCTGATGTAATCAGACCTTTCTGTGGCAGCATAGGCTGGTTGTACATGATTGCTCAACCCGTGTCTGTCTGTCTGTCTAGCTATCTATCTATCTACAGACAGTATCTATATATCTAGAGACAGTATCTATCTATCTAGCGACAGTATCTATCTAGTGACAGTAGCTATCTCTCTATCTATCTATCTACAGACAGTATGTATGTATGTATCTATCTACAGGCAGTATCTATCTATCCATGGACAGTATCTATCTACAGACAGTATCTATCTATCTATCTACAGTATCTATCGATCTATCTGTCTATCAATCTATCTACAGACAGTATCTATCTATCTACAGACAGTATCTATCTATCTATCTATCTAGCTACGGAAAGTATCTATCTATCCATTTGTCTATCTATCCATCTATCTATAACGATACACAGATGCTAAATTTAAAGTAACAACATTTTTTTTTCCAAAAACTTAGTTTTAGCTACAATTAAATATTAGCATACAGTACATGTTAAAGCTACTTTTCTAGGCACCTCATATGCTGTGAACCATACCTTTTGTTTTTATTTTCTCTGTCCTAATCCTTACCAGGTTTACAATGGTATTTCTAAGCCAAATGTGGAGGCCATATTTTATTCTAGAGAAAAAAACTAAATTAAAACATGTATAAAATACTCATATTTTGATGGGACTAGAAAATCTTACCACCAGATGAAACTGGAAGATGCCTGGAATCTTTTATAGTGAAAAAAATGTGTGGTCAAATTTTTTGCCCGATTTTGTTGCACTGCTCCTTTAAAAGGAAGTACTCATACAAAATACAGTGAAGGAATGATCTAAAAACAGTGGAAAACAACCATTCCTACTTATAAAATTACATAAACCAATAAATATTAGGGTGATGGATAGAAGGGAGGGCATCTATATGTGCCAATGAAAAGGAATTCATATGGGAGGGCACCTACATACAGGACATCATTCAGATGGGACTCAGGTGAAAGGATAGCTAAAAATGTCATAATGATAGCTTCAGATGGGAGGGTATCTATATAGGTCACTGAGATGGGATTCAATTGGGAGGGTATTACATAGGTCATTAAGATGGAAGTCAGATTGGAGGGTATTATATATGTCATTGAGATGGGATTCAGGTGGGTGGGTGGATATTACATATGTCACTTGAGTTGGTATTCATGGGGGAATCAACATATGTCACTGAAATGGGATTAAGTGGAAGAGTATCTACAGATGTCATTGTGATGATTTTCAGGTGGGAGGGTATCTACAGTACATAGGTCAATGAGATGGCATGCAGGTTGGAAGGTATCTACATAGGTCATTAAGATGAGTGTGAGGTAGGAAGGAATTACATACGTTATTGGGATGGGAATCAGATGGGAGGGTATCTATATATGTCACTGAGATGGGATTCAGATGGGAGGGTATCTGCATATGTCACGGAGATGGAATGCAGGTGGGAGGTTGCCTAGATACAGTATGTAATTGAGATGGGATTCAGGTGGGAGGGTAGCTATATATCTCACAGAGTTGGGGATCAGGTGAGAGGGTATTACATACATCACTGATATGTGATTCAGGTGGGAGGGTATGGTAAATGTAATTGAGATGGGATTCATATGGGAGGGTATCTGCATATATCACTGATCAGTGACGCAGGTGGAAAGGAATCTACATGTGTCTTTGATGTGGGATGCACATGGTGGAGTATCTACATATGGCACTGAGACGGGATTCAGGTGGGTGGATATAATTTATCTCACTGAGATGGCATTCATGTGGGAGGGTATCCACATATATCATTGAAACGGGATTAGGTGGAAGAGTATATACATATGGCTTTGTGATGAGTTCCAGGTGGGAAGGTATCTACAGTATATAGGTCATTGAGATGGCATTTAGGTTGGACCATATCTACATAGGTCATTAAGATGGGAGTCAGGTGGGATAGTACTAAATATGTCATTGAGATGACCTTCAGGTGGTAGGGCATCTACATATGTCACTGAGATGAGATTCACGTGGAACGGTATCTGCATATGTAATTGAGATTGAATTCAAGTGGGAGAGTATCTACATATGTAACTGAGACAAGATTCAGTTTGTAGGATGTCTGCATGTATCATTGAAATGGGATTTCAGGAGGAAGATATTACATATGTCACTGAGATGGAATTCAGGTGGGAGGGTATTACATATGTTTGAGATGGAATTGAGGTGTGAGGGTGTTACATATGTCGCTGAGATGGGATTCAGGTGGGAGGGTATTACATATGTCTGAGATGGAATTGAGGTGTGAGGGTGTTACATATGTCACTGAGATGGAATTCAGGTGGAGGGTATTACATATGTCTGAGATGGAATTGAGGTGTGAGGGTGTTACATATGTCACTGGGATGGAATTCAGGTGGGAGGGTATTACATATGTCTGAGATGGAATTGAGGTGTGAGGGTGTTACATATGTCACTGAGATGGGATTCAGGTGGGAGGGTATTACATATGTCTTTGAGATGGAATTGAGGTGTGAGGGTGTTACATATGTCACTGGGATGGAATTCAGGTGGGAGGGTATTACATATGTCTGAGATGGAATTGAGGTGTGAGGGTGTTACATATGTCACTGAGATGGGATTCAGGTGGGAGGGTATTACATATGTCTTTGAGATGGAATTGAGGTGTGAGGGTGTTACATATGTCACTGGGATGGAATTCAGGTGGGAGGGTATTACATATGTCTGAGATGGAATTGAGGTGTGAGGGTGTTACATATGTCACTGAGATGGGATTCAGGTGGGAGGGTATTACATATGTCTTTGAGATGGAATTGAGGTGTGGGTGTTACATATGTCACTGAGATGGAATTCAGGTGGGAGGGTATTACATATGTAACTGAGATGGAATTGAGGTGTGAGGGTGTTACATATGTCACTGAGATGGAATTCAGGTGGGAGGGTATTACATATGTCTGAGATGGAATTGAGGTGTGAGGGTGTTACATATGTCACTGAGATGGAATTCAGGTGGGAGGGTATTACATATGTCTGAGATGGAGTTGAGGTGTGAGGGCGTTACATATGTCACTGGGATGGAATTCAGGTGGGAGGGTATTACATATGTCTGAGATGGAGTTGAGGTGTGAGGGCGTTACATATGTCACTGAGATGGGATTCAGGTGGGAGGGTATTACATATGTCTGAGATGGAATTGAGGTGTGAGGGTGTTACATATGTCACTGAGATGGAATTCAGGTGGGAGGGTATTACATATGTCACTGGGATGGAATTGAGGTGTGAGGGTGTTACATATGTCACTGAGATGGAATTCAGGTGGGAGGGTATTACATATGTCTGAGATGGAGTTGAGGTGTGAGGGCGTTACATATGTCACTGGGATGGAATTCAGGTGGGACGGTATTACATATGTCACTGGGATGGAATTCAGGTGGGACGGTATTACATATGTCACTGGGATGGAATTCAGGTGGGAGGGTATTACATATGTCTGAGATGGAATTGAGGTGTGAGGGTGTTACATATGTCACTGAGATGGGATTCAGGTGGGAGGGTATTACATATGTCTGAGATGGAGTTGAGGTGGGACGGTGTTACATATGTCACTGGGATGGAATTCAGGTGGGACGGTATCTACATTTGTTACTGGGCTAGGATAAAGGTGGAAAGATATCTCCATGTGTCATTCAGATGGAACTCAGGTCTGAAAGTATTATGTCACTGAGATGGGATTCAGATGGTGGGTATTGCATATATAACTGAGATGGGCTTCAGGTGGCAAGTCATCTGCTTATGTCATTGAGATGGGATTCAGGTGAGATTGTGTCGAGATATGTAATTGGGATGGGGATTCAAGTTAGAGAGTATTAGATACGTCACTGAGATGGGATTTAGGTGGAAGGGTATCTACATGTGTCATTAAGTTGGAATTCAGGTTAGAGGGTATTAGCAACATCGCTGAGATGGGATTTTGGTGGGATGGTATCTACATGTGTCATTAAGCTGAGATTCAGGTTAGAGGGCATTAGATACATCACTGAGATGGGATTTTGGTGAGATGGTATCTACAGGTGTCATTAAGCTGAGATTCAGATTAGAGGGCATTAGATACATCACTGAGATGGGATTTTGGTGGGAAGGTATCTACATGTGTCATTAAGCTGAGATTCAGGTTAGAGGGTATTAGATACATCACTGAGATGGGATTTAGATGGGAGGGTATCTACATGAGTCATTGAGATGGGACTCAGGTAGGAAGGTATTGCATATTTACCAATTATTTTACCAGGTGAGACACACTAAGCTGAAAGCTTGTTTGCAGGTGCAACCTGGGAGCACAAAGAAGTTAAGTGACTTGCTCAGAGTCACACAGTATGCAAGTGGGGGCTGTGGGATTCAAACCCAGGTCTTCAGATTTGCAGCTCAGAGCCTTAAACCACTGCGCCGTACTGCCTCGCATATGTCATTGATATGGGATTCAGGTAGGAGGGGTATTGCATATGTCATTGATATGGGATTCAGGTAGGAGGGTATTGCATATGCCATTGATATGGGATTCAGGTGGGAGGTTATCTACATCTGTAATTAAGCTTGGATTCAGGTTAGAGGGTATTAATCAGGTAAGAGTGTTATGTATTTCACTGTTGTGGGATTCAGATGTGAGGGTGTCTGCATACAACACAAAGATGGGATGAAGATAAAAAGGTATCTACATGTGTCATTGATATGGGATGCATGTTGGAGGGTACCTACAATGCCACTGAGATGGGATTAAGGTGGAAGAGTGTTACATATCTCACTGATGTGGCATTCAGATGGGAAGGTATCCACATATGTCATTGCTATGGTATTCAGATGAGAGGGTATCTAACTATGTCACTGTGATTAGTTTCAGGTGGGAGGGTATCTACAGTACATAGGTCAGTGAGATGAGATTCAGAATGGGGGTATCTACAGAGGTTATTATGATGCGAGTCAGGTGGGAGGGTATTACATATGTCATTCAGATGAGCTTTGTGTGGCAGGTTATCTACATATGCCATTGGGTTGGGATTTTGGTGGGATGTTATCCGTATATAATACTGAGATGAGAGTCAGGTGGTAGGGTATCTACATATATTAGTGTGATAGGATTGAGGAGGGAGGGTAGCTACATAGGTCACTGAGATGGGATTCACTTGGGAGGGTATCTATATGTATCATTAAGATGGGAGGCAGGTTGGTGTTTGTCTTCATATGTAACTGAAATTTGGTTTAGGTGGGAGGGTGTCTACGTATGTCATTGAGATGCACGTGGGAGGGTATCTATATATGTAATTGAGATAAGATTCAGGTGGGAGGGTAGCTACGTATGTTGCTGAGATGGGACTTGGGTGAGATGGTATATTTCATTGATATGGGATTCAGGTGGGAGGGTATGTACATATGTTACTGAGATAGGATGCAGGTGGAAGGATATCTGCATGTGTCATTGAGATGGTATGCAAGTGAGTTGTTATCTACGTGTGTCATTCAGACTGGATTCAGGTGGAATGGTATTACATGTGTCATTAAGATAGGATTCAGGTAGGAGGGTATCAGCATAGGTCATTGAGATGGGATTCAGTTGGGAGGCTGTCTACATGAGTCACTGAGATAGGATTCAGGTAATAGTGTATTACATATGTAACTGAGACAGGATTCAAATGAGAGGGGATTACATATATCATTGTGATTTCATTCAGGTGCGAGGGTATTTACATTTTGAAGATGGGGAGGCTAACATCAGAACTCTGATTGGCTGAAAGAATCAACCAGTATGAGGTAACAGAGACTGGGAAATAATGAGTCCCAGTTTCTGTCTGCCTCATTTCATTCTAATTTTGTTCCAAGATTTCTGTGCCCATAGAACATTTGCAAAACAAATTCCGCCATGATTTTTATCTCGCTTAACGAGTGAGAGCTCCCCCACCCATCTCAAAGTATCACTGGGCACAATGTATATATAAAATGCAGAGTTATTGTTATTAACACAAAAAAACATTTTCTGTTGTTTTCTTTCAGGTTCTCAACAAATTTAAAACACCGCCAGTAGCGTTACTGCCAGCATTCCTGCCGTTTGCTTAACCCTGTCACCACCTGTGAACAACGGTAGTGATGTATTTCAAAACGCAACCATCCCCTATGGAAAACTTTCTTCTTTTCTCTTTCTGTTTTTTTTTTCTCTCTGAACAACAACTACTATCAGCACTACTCTTCCAAGATACAGTGCTCACCTTTAGATGACTGTGCCAACGCCACTCCCGCTACATTTCTAACAAGGCTCCAGTCTATCAGCACTACTCGGATCAGAAATGCAATCCCACACTAAGTTACAGATGAACCATGCTCCTGAAAATCATTCAGGACTGCAACCATACTGCCACCTGATGGCAGCCCTGCACTAATAAACCTTGCATGATATAATGATCTTGCTGTCTTCCATAGAGAAAAAAAAACCTTGTAAATAGTCAAATGGAGCACTCATTTCCTGCAGGCACCCAAAGGGAAAGAAAACGTATACAGTAAAAAGGAGCACAAGTGAGGGTATGGGGGGCAGTAGAAGAAGCAAGGGAGGGGGAAAAGAGTGTTCAAAGCAGTAAAGGAAACACAACATAAATTAAAACAATTGTGAAATGCTGCAGTGCCCTCTACTGGCAAGTATACCAGTAAAGGGATTACTTTACCAACAAAAGAACTTTAACCTAATTTTTATTAATTTTTATATAGACGTATATTGTTTTAAGTTCTTAAATATTACATAATCATTTCACATGCAACCCATTTTCTAAGCGTTATAATACCCTCCAGGGTGGAAGGCATGGGCTATACCTGACCTTCTAAGGAATATAAGGCCCTATGAATGTGACGTTGGGCCTCATTATGCCCCTGGGTGGGGTGGTTCAGTATAGCCCAATACTGGCCACCCTGTTGGGTATTTGTAAAAGGGTCCCCCTTATTCATTGATATTAACTCCTCAGGGTCAATCTATTCTCTCTAACAGTCTCCTCGTTTGTCTGTATACTTTTCCGTTGTATATATTTGTTGTGCATTTTTGTCTATCTTTCAGGGTGGCCACCCATTTCTATCTTTTTCTCTTATAGACCCTGATAGTGCTAATATTTATGCAGAAGACACTTATGTTTTGTTTCCCCTGAATCTGTAACTTTGCTCTGTAAAGCAGAGCTAGGGATTACAATCTGCCCAGGTCTATAGTTTAGGAACACCTGCAAACGGTTTGGCAAAGTAAAATAGCAGAAGAGAATATTAGCGTGAGCATGCAGCTGCAGGTTAACACATATGGGCTTTGAAGCTCTGTATAGAGAAAAGAGCAGTGCTCACTGTGGCAGTAATTGTATTGTAAATGGCAGTATTACTTTCACCAAGAAGAACAAGAAGACTTCCAGAGAAATGAAAAGCCTTCGGGTTGCTGTATAATGTAAGCTGTCCCTGCCAAATCTGCACTATAACAGCCGAACACTTGCTTTTCTAGCACTGATTCTGGTTGGGATAGCATAGAAAAGTGTAGGAGATGCACAAATGCTGCAGGGTTAGGTTTATGTAGCGAGAAGCCACCACCGTAGATGTTCTGTAACCTTCTCGGTGGTCCGGCATCTCAGGCTAAATTCTCTGTTTCTCCTTCTTGAAGGTGCACATTGTCACAGAGGAGTGTTGTGCTACACAATGTTACCATGCTCGCTTTAAACTTAGTATAGCAAGGCTAACACGCATAGAGTAGAAGAGCATGAATATTTTTGTTAGCAAGTACTTGCCAAAATTAGGATGTTGCAACATATCATTTTTCCAGTCTTCTCTTGTGTATCTTGTAGAACACTACTCAGTACTCCTCCTCGGCCGTCCACTGCTATACAGCTGGCCAGCCTCTTCCTCGCTATTGTTATGCACAGGACGACTGAGGGAGGTGCTTACTGACAAACGTCCAGGTAAACTGTGAATCCAAGTCTTCCTTTGTATACAGAATGATGGTATGCTTCTATTAAAGTGTAGCTATGAGTATTCTGATATGAAATAAATTAAACATATATGTATAAAAGATTATTTAATTCCCAAGGTTGTTACTAGGTGGAGCTAACCGATCACGTGACTAATTCCTTCTATTTATGCTGAGCGTGTTGCCCAAGTAGGGCAGATAGGAGTAGGGTGCTGCAGCTGAGACACCTTGGTCAGTGCTAATGATTTCTGGCACTGGCTATCTGTGTATATTGTTATTACTAAGTTGAACTTTTTTTATTTTGCTTCTATTGTTTATTTTTGCAATCAGTCCACTTTATTTTGTTCTGTTTAATAACAATTCATTCTTTATTGAACTGCTACATTGCCTCAAGGCCCATCTGTCATCCCACCTCCTTTCACAGTATTGTTGGTTTCATGCCATAAGGTCACTGAGATGAGATTCAGGTTGGAGGGTAGCTACATGTGTCATTAAGATGGGAGTCAGATTGGAAGGTATTATATATGTAATTGAAATGAGTTTCAGGTGGGAGGGTGTCTACATATGCCATTGGGGTGGGATTCAAGTGGGACGTTATCTGCATATATAACTGAGATGGGATTCAGTTAGTAGGGTATCTACATATCTTGATGTGATAGAATTCAGATGGGAAAGTACCTACATAGGTCACTGAGATGGGATTCCCTCAGGAGGGCATCTACATCTGTCATTGAGATGGGATGCAAGTTGGCATTTGTCTTCATATGTAATTGAAACTGGATTTACGTGGGAGGGTATCTACATAAATCACTGAGATGGGAGTCAGGTGAAAGAGTATCTACACATGTCATTGAAATACAGGTGGAGCCAGCCCATCGGCGCAGTGGTTGGATTCCCGCTTGCGATGCCAGCGACCCGGGTTCGGGAACAGACCCGATCACTGGATGGCTGGCCGGGGGAGGGAAGGATTGAGCGTCCCGTGACAGCTCTCCTTCTCTGGAGGGAGGGCAGGGGACAGGTCCGGTGTATTGCTGACTCCTAGCGGAGGCTGGGAGCAGGGCAGACAAATACGGCCCAGTTACTTGGGGGAGGAGCAGACGCCAGCATACGCCTTATCGTCACCACGCTGCCTCCCCCACAGAAAACCAGAAAATTGCCCACTGGCCACCTAGATGACGGCTCCCCGCTCTCTCGGGTACCTCCAGCACCTGTCCAGGGCCTCCTGCTCCTCAGCAGCATCCCCGGGGCCCTAGTATAAGTGTGTGCCGGGGATCCTCCCTTCCGGTGCCCTTCCCCCTCAGAAGAGGGGGACCTGCCTGGTGATAGGGATACACCGGGATGTCCCGGGGGATCGGCCACGATATGAGGACCTGAGGGGGGCTGGATAAAAGGCCAGCGGGGTTGAGGAGATTGCGGAGCCCAAAGGACCGGGGGCCAGTGTGGCACGGGGAAGGTGATAAACATAGCATGCAAAAAAAAAAAAAAGAGATACAGGTGGGAAGGTATCTACATACTGTATGTAACTAAGATAAGATTCAGGCGTGACGGGAGTCACACGATGGCTGCCTTGGAGAGATCATCATCTCCCCACTGCTCCCTATCAACTCAGCTTATTTTCTCAAATTTTACCTATCTTTAGTGCCGATAAATGTTTCAATTTAGTGGGTCTGCTAAAGCTGTACTGCTGAGGATTCGTTTGATGCAAAAGTTACATGCCAAGATAGAAGCTGAAATGAGGAATCCTCCTTCATGGCATACACCTCCACCAATGCCTGAGAAGGATAAAGCAACCAAAAGGCCTAAGCACCAGGACACAGCAGCGAATAAACCCCTGTTGACAGGAACCACCCTGACCGAAAAACGTTTCCTTGAAACTATGAAGCCTTTTCAAGACATGGTCACTGCTCTCATGGGAGAGCTACAACATTTGTGATCTACAGTTGACTCCCTCTCCACCAGGATGTCTGACTCTGAAGCATGATTAACCTCTGTGGAGAAGAGAAAGGACAAATTCAAGCCCTACATGTCAGCTCTATACGTCTTGAAGATAAACTTGAGGACCTCGAGGGATGAAGCAGATGCAATAATCAGGTTATATTCAGATTACCTGAAAAAGAGGAAGACAATCACCCAATCATCTTTATCCAAAAGTTTTCTGACAAGTTTAGCAGGCCCATCCCCCAATGGCCCCACTTACATCGTGGAACAAGCCCACGGCTCACTACGTCCACCACGGCCTGCTGGAGTCCCTCCACGACCCCTAATTTTCAAATTGCTAAACTTCCTGGACAAACAACATATGTTGTCTAAGATAAGTGAGCTAAAAGAACTTAGCTGGGAAGGACATCTTCTTCGGCTGGTGCAAAATCTGCCGCAGTCTGTTCGGGCTAAAAGACAGGAGTTACACCCATTGGTATAGAAACTAATTGCCGCAGGAAAGCCTTACCAAGTTTGCTACCCTGCAATCCTACAGGTTAAACATGCAAATACATGGAAGTCATTTGAAACTACAGCACAAGCAGGATCAGAGCTCAAGATTTTGCTTCCAGAGCTATTTAAGTAAAGCCCGCTCCGTTCATTGATCTTGCTCTTGTGATTGTCGTCTGAGTTGAAGAGCATGTAGTAAATGTTCTGCTGTTTGTCTTTCTACTAAACTACGTTAAATATGGCGCTCCAACTAGTATTTGAAATGCCTCTAGTATGCATCTGGATTACCTGAAGTGGTCACAGACTAGGAAGGGTTTATACTCGTGCATATTCCCCCTTCCCCCATTCTGTACAAGCTGTATCAACTAGAGGAAGTAATGGGGGTAAGAAGGCTACAACCCGCTTAGCACTTTGAGAGACTTTCAGGACTCAATACTGAACATGGATCTTGACTGTAATCCTCATTATCCGTACTACAAAGATTTTATTGTTCTGGACCCTGTTGACTCTCCTTGATAGTTATGGTTACTCTGATGTTGTACTATAGACTTTGTCTAAGCATGACGTCAATTCTACTGTTCTGCTCAAATATTCGTTCTGGGATCTTCAGCAAGCCAACATATCATCCATACCTCTCAACCTCCCTCATCACAAATCAGGGACAAGGTTTAAAATGATCAGGGACAAATGACCAAAATCAGGGACACATCTAAAAAATAGTAATATTAGTTCCAGAAGCTGTGTGCAACATGCTTCTTAGTGTGAATAACATTTTCTTAATGAGAACTAGGCTGTAACACCAATGGCTGGCATTATTTTGTGATCCAAATCCCTACTCTTCAGTGACAAAAATGCTAAATTTAGGAGGGACAAAAGAAATTTCTGAGGCAAAATCAGGGACATCCCTGAAAATCAGGGACAGTTGAGAGGTATGATATCATCACTGGCTATTTTCTTCTGCTACTGCATTGGCAGACTTTTTAAGTGCTGGATAAAACAACTGCCTTAAACTGTTTTGGGAATGAACAACTTTCACATATGTACATCTCAGGAGTGTTGATGAATGCCATACTTACAATTTAAAGTGGTACATCATATGCTGTGTTAGCTTTATGTGTTTGTTAAGTGGGTGTGCTTAGTCTCTACGTTTTTCAACTATACCCACAATAGTTTTGATAATTAATAATGTTCTACTTGTTATTTTTTACTTTATTACCTAAATAATTCTTCTTAGGTTTACCTGTTAACTACTTAATGTTCCAGAGATAGGGATCGTTTTGCTTACTGTCTTATGGTGGTGGTGGGGGGGGTTGAAGAGTGGATCTTATTTGGGTAGTGTGGAATTGGTAATCACTTTGACTATGTGTATTTTTGTAGATCGATTGTTAAAACTGGGGTAGCAGTTCACATGCTTTGTAAGATTACTTCTTGGGATTGTTGGGAGGGTGGTAAGGGGTGTGTGGAGGTACTTTTTCAGGATTTGGGGGGTTTCATTATTGCTTGCAAACTAGAGGCACCAACTACTCTACTAGCTGAAGGTTTTACAGCAGAATTACTGAGGGCAATCATTCCCCAATGTTGCCCCCTCACACCCATAATACCAACATAAATGAGTGGACCGTATCACTTTGTCAGCTGGAATATCAAGGGAGCTCAGGACCGGCGCAAAAGATTAATGATTTTACACCACCTCCAACACCTTCAGGCAGGCATAGCCTGCTTTCAAGAGATCCACCTTTGAAGGGAGGATATCTCCCTATTGCAACAATGTTGGGTGGGGCAGGTGTTTGGCTCTGGGGTTTCGTCCAAGTGAGGAGGTACCATAATCCTAGTCTCCAAAACTCTCCCCTTCACTATGACCCATGAGTGGTGGGACCCCTTCGGAAACTATTTTCTTCTCCAGGGCACACTAGGGTCTTTCCCATTAACCCTAGGCTCCGTATATGGTCCAAATGTTGACTCCCCACAATTCTTCATACGCTTGTCCCCTATGCTCACATTCAACCCCCCCCCCCATGCTGACCATAGTAGGTGGGGACTGGAATCTTGTTCCACAACCTGAACTTGACTGCTCTGACACCAGAAGTGTAGGGTTAACCCCTGCCCAAAGGGCCCTTTGGGACTTAATGGCTGGAACAGGGACCATAGATGTGTGGTGCACCCTTAACCCCATGGGGAGGCAGTACACGGTTTACTCATCCTCACACAAAATGCTGTCATGAATTAACTACTTCTTAATGAGTGCATTTTGTCTCCCAGGAATCCTAACCGCCATGATTTACCCAAAAGTTTTGTCAGACCATTCTCCTGTTAGCATTACTTACGTGCTCGGCCCTGGTATAAAACGTGACTCCTCCTGGTGTCTCAATACCCAGCTTCTGCAAGCACCCTAACCTGCTGTCCCACATCCATAACTTTGTCTCCTCCTTTTTAGACGCCAACAGAGGGTCAGTGAAAAGGGTAGACATGGTATGAGAGCACTCAAATATGCCCTCTGGGGGGAATTTTTTCAGCTTGCAACCGTCAAAGCTCATAAAAGTAGAAACCATTTGAACTCCCTCCTAACCAAAATCAGCAGCCTCGAACACTCCCTTAAGTGGTCATTGCTGGACTCAGAATGGGCAAAGCTGCACTTGTTGCAATCCCAATATGCAGACACCATGGCAAAGAAGGAAGAGCTAGCCTTGCATTGTAGCCTTGCATTGTACCAAGTTATGCTATTTGGAGACAGAGGAGTGGGCCAGAAAACTTCTCGGATTCCGACTCTGCCAAGAAAAGGCAGCCAAATTCGTACCGGGCTTATGTCCCTCACCACGTGAAGAGGTTGTCACCGATCCAAGAAGGATTGCTTCAGACTTTGACACACAGCTAAAATACCCACTTGAGATAGTTGGCACAGACTCACTGTTGAGATCTATACATTGAAAAGGCTCTCAGCTAAGTTGCCCAATATATAGAATCCTTTGAGATCAGATGACATAAATGGGTTATGTACCAACTCGAACACCACTCTGATTTTGTACTTTAGGTGATAGGGTCCCAAATAATATAGCGACCCTGAGTAATCTCCTCTTCCTATGGATGGCCACCCCTCTAGGGCTCCTATTTGAATCCTTCACTGTTCTATATGTGTGGCCTCTCTCTTCCTTACTTTCCCCTTATCTTGACATTTAGTACTATTGTTTCTCTTGCAAACTATTATTTCTTCCTCCACTGTTTAAGAATAAATATGCACTTTAGGGCTTGTTGTTTTTTAGTAGTAAAGTCATAAACAGTAATATCTAGCACCATCTCAGCAATGAAATGTCTCCATATAAGGCAAGATGGCGAAATAATCTAAATTTCTCCCTACAGCAACAAAAGCTGGACTCAAGAAGCTGTAAGTATATTATCATTAATCAGATCTAGACTGTGATGCTGGATGGAGTTTTAGTGAACGTCATAATGCTCCTCCATTCCAGACCTAAGGCTGACAGATTTTATGACTCTAATATATGTAAGAGAACACTAGCAAATTCAGCAGTCTTTAAAAGTGGGACATGTTATATATATATATATATATATATATATACATACATACACACATACATACATATACACAATGGCGCTATCTCATGTTTGATTAATCGACTAATTGTGCAATTAATGTGTTTCATGTCATGTTACATTGTAACCTTTGTTTGAATTTTTAATAAACTTTGAATAAAAAAAAAGATGTTAAACTAACACACAGCAATGAATTATAGTTAAACGTTTGAAAGAAAATGAAATACATTTTATGCAAGACATTGCCACTAGTACTAGAACAGGACTCTAGGCGACTACTCTTCAGCGAAAAAAAAAAAAGGAAAAAATGGAACGTGTTACAACATTAGGGGAAGCATTACCACAGAGTAGAGTCTGAATATGAATATTCCAAATTCCATCTCTACGGCAACAACTCAAGGATGAGATGAGCTAAGAACTGTATGATATCACTAGTAAACTCTCTTATTTCTAGAATACTTTTTACTTTTATCGCAAGAAAATACCTGATTTTAATACACAAAGTTGCCATTTCTTTTATGTTTTAAATTGTTTCTGAGTTTACCCATAGTATGAGTGCTGTAAGACACTCCAGGTTCTTGGCTGTCTGGATTTTATTCACTTCCAGGTGCTAAAAAATGAAAATTATACACCTACCACAATTCTTGATCTTCTTAAACAGTTTTCACCATTTGTTCATACTGCTGGGTTATAGGACAGAGGCACTGGGACCCTGGAGAGCCAAAAATCTTCAGAAAGGCCAGCACCAATGTAGGACCGCGCATGCACGGCACCGCGAGGCACACTTGCACTGTATAGGCTATCTCAGCATTGACTTTCCAACTGCCTCAGTACCTTTTTGACTGAGGAGGTGCAACACTACCTAACTTAACTAACACTAATCTAAGGAGGGCAAAAAGTAGCCATTTGGACCCGTGTAAGAAGGATCAACAAGAACAAACGTGTCTTCAGAGCCCCAATTGAACAAGGGAGATGAAGACTAGGAAATAGTAAGAGTGAGCTCGGGGGATGGCAGGTGGGGTTGTGTGAACAAATGGTGAAGATTGTCCAAGAAGATCAAGAATTACAATAGGTATGCAATTTTCATATTTTCCTGGACTTGGTCTTCACCATTTGATCAGACTGCTGAGTTAGAGTACCAACCTCAGAGAAAGTCTCCAGAGCAGGGTGGTAGGAAATGAAGCTCACTCAAGACAGAAGTTCATTAAGGATTGTTCTGCCACAAGAAACATGCTGTCTGGTATGGTCACACAGCATGTAGTGGTTCACAAAAGTGCGCACTGTGCTCCAAGTTACTGCTTTGCAGATTTCATCAAAGGGACAGAATGGATTTCTGCCAAGGACATTGTGACCACTCTGGTGGGGAGGGTGTGAACTTGTCCTTACAACTTTACTTGAACCATGGGGTAACAATGGCACAGGAAAGCCACTATCCAAGTGGAAATACATTTAATCATAACTGGCTGACCTAACCGGTTAGGACTGAAAGAGACAAAGAGTTGCGTGGCCTGTCGGATGCCCTTGGTTCTTTCTATGTAAAACTGGAGGTCTCTCTTTACATCCAGGGAGAGGAGAGTTCTCTCACTGTCCCTCATTCTGGAAGCTAGGAAAGTATATAGGCAACAACAAGGGCTGATTTAGATGGAAGTCCAAAACACCTTGGGCAAGAACTTAGGGTGTGTGCAGAGAACCACCTTGTCTCTGTAGAACATAGTGTACGGAGGATCTATAACCAAGGTGTATATCTCAGAGACCCTACGGGCCAAGGTAACAGCCACCAGAAAATCTACTTTCCAAGACAAAGACTTAAGGTTGCACTTAGCCAGAAGTTCAAAGGACTTATGAGTGAGCATGTTTAAAATAAGATTGATATCCCAAGGTGTGACAGGTTTCCTGACAGGAAGCCTTGTGTGCAGAATGCATTTCAGGAACCTTTTGAAAAAAAAAAAAAAAGGAGTTGAGCCAGTGTAAAGTTCTGGACTGACTCTTGAAATGCCGAAACTGCGTAAAAGTGAACCTTCACAGATGAGTACTGTAGTCCTGCATTGGAAAGATCAAATAAGTACTCCAGCACTTTATCAGGTGGGCACCAGAATGGACCCAGGTGGGGCTTCACACACCATTCCAAAAAACATTTCCACTAGGCAGTGTATGTCTTCCTGGTGGAAGGCTCATGAGCCACGAAGAGGATTTTGAAGATCCTCTGAGAAACCTTGAATCTGCCAACTTCTACAGCTTCAGAAGCCAAGCATGCAGATGGAAGGAATGAAGGCTGGGATGAACCAGGGATCCCTGCGTTAGCAGGTCCATCTGTAAGGGAGAGGTCCCAGAGGGACCACAGATAATTTGTTGATCAATGGAAACCAACTCTGCCATGACCAAGATGGGGCAATCAGAATCATTTTGTCTCCACGGGTCTCCAACCTGAGCAGGACCCTTTGAACTAGTGGAAGAAGAGGAAACGCATACAGAAAGTGTTTTGTCCACTGCAGCCTGAATGCATCCTGACAAAAAACACCAGGTCCTGGATTTTTGGAGCAGAATTGAGGCTGTTTTGCACTGAATGGGGATGCAAAAAGGTCCAAGTCTGGGGTTCCCCACTCATTGAAAAGCAACTGTATGACTTCTGGTGCTAATGGCCACTTGTGAGGATCTACCTCTGTCCGAATGAGTTGGTCCACCAGATCATTCTAATCTCCTGGCAGATAAACTGCCTGAATCAGAGCATTCTGTGCCAGACACCACTCCAACACTCTCATTGCCTCTCTGCAAAGCGGGTATGAATGAGCTCCACTCTGTTTGTTGACGTAGTACATCACTGACTTGTTGTCTGTCTGCAGAAGGATTACCTTTTGATTGACCAAGCCTATTCAGGTGCAAAGTGCGTAGAGGACTGCTCTCATCTCCAGAACATTGATATGGTGGTGAGATTCCGTATGAGTCCAGACTCCCTGGGTGTGACAGCCCCGACAATGGGCTCCCCACCCTAGGAGAGATGCATCCGTAGTGAGAGTTATCAGATATTCTGGCAGAATGGAGGGTAGGCCTTGAAAAAGGTTGTCCTCCCATGCCCACCATATTAGTGAGTGATGTAGGGATGCTGTCACAGTTATGGGTTAATGTTGAGGATGCGTCACCAGTGACCACCGGGTACTGAGCATCCACTGAGTCCTTCTCATGTGCAGTCATACTAGTGGTATTGTGAAGACTAAAGTGACCATGACACCCAGCAGTCTTTGCATGGAATGGACTTGCACTGAGCCATTGTCCATGATAAACTATATCATCTACAGGATGGTTTTCCTTCTGTCCTTTGGAAGAAAGGCCCTTGTCCTGGTGGTGTCCAGCAGGGCCTCTATGAATGGCAGCTGCTGCGAGGGGTGAAACTGCCACTTCTCCAGGTTTAGCACAACCCCAATGGAGGTTAGGAATTGAGTAACTGTGTTCACTGCTGCCTCCATGCCCTCCTTTGGTGGACTTGCCAGGAGACAGTCACCCAGGTATGAAGGCACTTGGAGCCAGAACCTTCGAAGATGCACTATGAGAACTAAAAAGCCCTCTGTAAAGACTCGAGGTGCTATGGATAGCCCAAAGGGCAGGACTCAGAACTGATACTGCTGACCCAAGGCCTTAAGTTGTAGGAATCTGTGGTGACTTGGGTGCACCAGAATGTGTTGGTAGGTACCTGCATGTCCAGGGATGTCAACCAATGCTTAGGTTGTAGAAGTAGTAGAAGAGCCCCTAAGGAAACCATTTTGAACTTCTCTTGGTACAGAAACCTGTTTAGTTTTCTGAAGTTGAAGATGGGGTGCATCCACACTGCCTTTTTTGGCACTAGGAAGTAGTGGGAGTAAAAGCCTTTATTGCATTCTGCTAGAGGCACTACTTCCACTGCGCTGTTTCTCAACAGGCCCACAATCTCTGGAGTGAGCAGATAGTGTGTGCTGCCTCTTAGGTGGACAATCTCGGGAAATTTCGGAAAAGTTCAATAAGTACCCTTCTCAGATGATTTTCAAGACTCATTTATCTGTGGTGATGGAGCTTCACTGATGGTAAAATTGGATCAGATGACCTCTCACAGGAAAGGAAGGATCTGCCTCGGGCAGCTGAGGCAGAACCCAGGCCATAGACTCAAAGGGTGGCAATGGGCACTTTTGAAGCCTGTGCCTTCTGTTGCATTTTCTTTTGAAGCTGGGGAGATTGCTGTCTGGCTGGCACTGTTCTGCTGGTCATGAAAGGACTGCTTATTACGAAAAAATGAATGGCCCCTTCCCCTCTGGGGATGTGAGGCGGCTGGTCTGACAGACTTTAAGGCAGTCCTGGTCTTCTAAGAATCCTCCAGAGACTGTTCCACCTGCCTGCCAAATGAACAGATGCCATCAAAGGCAACATTCATAACTTACTGCTGGGCATCAAGGGAACATCATGCAGTCCAAAGCCAGGAACGCGTTCTAATGCAGACTATGGCAGCAACAGCTCAAGAAACAGTATCAGATGCATCCATGACTGCTTTCAGCTGGTGACTGTTAGACTCTGTTCCATGGGTAACAGTCTAAAGGACTGTCTGCCTGATTTCCAACTCTGCTAGAGATTTAAAGGAAGTCCAGAGGACATACTCATATAGAGAAAAATTACCCTTTTAATTAGCTATTCGCATCCCCAAAGGGGTCACTGCAAAAGCTCTCTTACTCATGGTGTCAGTCTTATGGGATTCCTTATTAATAGGGTGTGCCATAACCTCTTGTGGAAGAACTGCCTTGTAATTTTTCACAAGGATGACAGTTTTGTCCACAATAAGCTGGGAGGCCCAATCCTTAGGGAAAGAATACTTCTAATCCATGGACTTACAAATGGAAGCAATAGTGGTTGGCCTGGCCCACACCGCCTCGGAAAGGGGTTCAAAAGCTGGAGGGATAAAAGGTGTGAGGTTAACTGGGATATTTGGTACATGGAGCCATTCGATGGAGCCATTCGAGATGTCATTTACCTGGATCAGCAGCCGAGATCTCAAGGGCCAGGGTGGCCTGCATGTTTTTCAATAATGTCTGAAAGGAAAGATCTTCCTAAGGAGCTGCAAGACCCAGAGACTTATCCTCTGGACTGTAGAAAGCGTCATTTTCCCCATCCTCCGAGAGCATGAGGTTGGGATCAGATTCATCCCCTTACAGTTCTCCTTCTGAAGGAGTGTGAACCTCAAAAGGCCTCTGTCAGACCTAGGTGTAGTAAGGACAGTCAGGCACTGGGAGAGAAGTTAGCGCAGGAGTCAGTACCGACCGTGGCATTGCATATGCACTCAGCCCTGTTCCAGCATTGAAAAATGTGCTGCTAAGCCCGGCGCTGGTGCCGGAGTCCTCCCTGGGGAACCCAGCACCAGAGGCAGCGTCAAACTAAAGCCCAGACCAGAAAAGGCCAGAGTGAGGCTCAAGCATGATGCCAGAGAAGGCCTCAGAAGACCTAAGTCTGGGGCCAGGTCCGAACCAAACTACCAAGGATGATCTGGCCCTGAGAGAACTGGGGAAGGTACTGGTTTCAGTCCCCGCAAAGAAGAGGAATCAGGAGGGATGGCATGTGGAACCAGCATCACGGGCGTCATCCCCGCCAAGAAAAAAAATTCCACTGGTGGGAGAAAATGCTCCACTGGACTCAAACTCCTATGCTGGAGTCTTGAGGGGTCTAAGCCAGAAGACTCTGGCACTGAGTCTGCAGGCAGAGCAAGATGAGTCAGACACGGTACCCACTGCTCCATAAGAGCTGCCCACTGGTGAAACTGCCTCCCAGAATCCCTGTTGATGGACAGAGAGTGTTCAGGGTCTGAGACCTCAAATGGCCATGAATAGAGGGCAATGAGGATCCTGTTGACACCAGGGAAAGCCCTCCACTCATGGCCCTAGAGGACCTCTTGACTGACATACCAGCTGGTGACCTCAAGCGGTACTGTTTCTTCCCCTTCTGGCAAAAAGAGGAAGAACCCAAGGCTAAGCAGTACTTGGCCCCAACCTTAATCGGGAATGGGCCTGCTTCTTTTTGTGTTTACAAGAGGACTGTCCACTGTTGGACCCTCCTTCTGTAAAGGGCAGTGGACCAGACCCACCCCAGCTACCAGAGCAGCCTTCTAACAGAGACTCCCTACCATCACCATCACCATCTATGGTCGATGCTGTTGGTCAGTAGGGCTGAAGAAAACTGAAGAAAATGTATTTTTTTTTTTTTAAACTGAAGAAAATGATAAATATAAAAGGACATTGAATGAGCTAAAAGCTGTTGTCATTTAGACATGAAGATCTGACTCCCGGTGGGTGAGTGATGTTGTCACTGAAGCGCACTGGACAAAAAGGAACTGAGGTGGTTGGCGGGTTGACCCCGAGACAGCGTATATGGTGCAGCATGCCTCACAGTGCTGTGCATGCGCAGTCCTACCTCAGTGCTGACCCTCCTGAATATTTTTGTCTCCTGTAGGGTCTCAATGCCTCTGGCTTAGAACCCAGCAGTGTGAACAAATGGTGAAGATCAAGTCCAGAAATATCCCTCTTCCCAAGAACCTTACGCCTCACTATGCACATGGATGGGCATTAACCCCAGACAACCAACGCCCTGTTGTGCCATTACTTACAAAATCATCTCATTTCAATGGATGCTTCTCTGCCTAGCAACTATGATGTCTGTCCCCCCCACCACCATCTTGTCAGACCACTGAATTCTCTTTAGGGTGCCAGGACTTGATAACGTATCTGTCTGTCTATCCTTTCCAGGTGGGCATTAGGGAATCCAAAATTAAGGAGGCAACGATGACCCTACAGAACCTGTCGAACCACCTGCAACAATTTGAGAAGGTCAACCATGAAGGCTTATACAATCCCCTCAACTTCCGCCTTTTGGAGTATGAGGTCAACGAGCTAGGCTCCAAGCTCCAAGAAGTCCAAAAAGGGAAGCAGCTCAGTGAGGCATTTCAACAGGAACTCAATGAAGAGGTATGACACTGTGCATTGAAACAGACATGGAAATGGGATGGGAGAATTACATGCACCCTTGAAATCACACACAAAAAAAAAGTTTAGTAGTTGAAGCACTGGTTGTCAGTACACAGGTGGTCAGCATCACAAAGCTCCCACTCCATATCAGCTGGAAGTCTAGGTTACATAGACAGTTCTGTAGTAGGCACAACTTGAAAGGCTTGATCTAAACTAGGGTAAGCCAGATAAGTAATGCAGTGTGGCAGTAGACAAGGTTCAAAGCAGTCAAGGGGTGACTCAAAGTATGTTAGGTTTCATAAACAATGAGGTACTAGACACAATGTGAAAAGACTCAGGGTTGACACAAGGTAGGGAGGACTGTAGGCAGTGAGGTACTAGACACAATGTGAAATTTATTTATTTATTAAGAAGGCACCTCAGAAATGCAGCACCCCTCTCTTGCTGCACTACAGTGTCAGTACTGGGATATTAACCCAAGTGCCAGATGTGGGAACTGAACCCACAGCCCTCTGATCTCCCGGCCTCAGAGGTGAGTGTGCTACCTACTGAGCCACTGACACTGCATCTCCCGGCCTCAGAGGTGAGTGTGCTACCTACTGAGCCACTGACACTGAAATGACACAGGGTTGACACAAGATAGGGAGTACTGTGTAGGCAGTGAGGTACTAGACACAATGAGAAACGACTCAGGGTTGACATAAAGTACGGAAGACTGTGTAGGCAGTTAGGTACTAAACATAGCTTGAAATGACTCAGGGTTGACACAAGGTAGGGAGGGCTTTGTAGGCGGTGAAGTACTAGACACAACTTGATATGACTTAGGACTGACACCTGGTAGGAAGGGCTATGTAGGAACTGAGGCACTAGACACAACGTGAAATGACGCAAGGTTGACACAAGGTAGGGAGGGAGGGCTGTGTATTTATTTATTATTTTATTTATTTAGCTTTTGTTGACCGGGTAAGTGCACTAGACAAATCCTGCCTATTTTCAGGCACGACCCGGGGGAGGGGGATACAGATGAATGCCAACTGACCTTGAACCAGATTAAGCTGCGGTGGTATTTTTTTTTTTTTTTTTAGTGAATGAGGGAAATTTGGCCAGGACACCGGGGAAATTCCCCTACTCTTTTCGATAAGTGCCATGGGATCTTTAACATCCACCTGAACTACCACCAATCCAGGCAGATGGGACCTCGGTTTAACATCTCATCCGAAAGACGGCACCTCAGAAGTGCAGCACCCCTCTCATGCTGCACTACAGTGTCAGTACTGGGATATTAACCCAAGTGCCAGTTGTGGGAACTGAACCCATAGCCCTCTGATCTCCCGGCCTCAGAGGCGAGTGTGCTACCTACTGAGCCACTGACACTGCCTATGTGTAGGCAGTGAGGTACTAGACACAACCAGAAATGACTCAGGGTTGACACAAGGTAGGGAGGGATGTGTAGGCAGTGAGGTACAAGACACAGTCTGAAATGACTCAGCGCTGACACAAGGTAGGGAGAACTGTATGTTGGCTTGGTGGTGCTGAGGGTTGAGGCACTGGATGCCAAACATCGCACCACACCGGCGACCCAGGTTCAGGGATGGACTCGGGTCGGCAGGGGTTAGCGAGGAAGGAAATTATTGAGCTTCTTTAGGACTGCTCACCTTTCCTGAGGGAGGGATCCAGGGATGCCCGGTGTCCTGGCAGGCATCATTACATGCCGCACTCCTAGGGAGACAATTAAGGAAAAATCACTGTCCGTGGGGATAGGCGATGGCATCTCACCCCTTGAGCCACACTCCATAGCCAGGCTCTCTCCTCACCAGGGCCGACACATTGAATTCACAGATAGAGCTCCCTCGGCAGATATGGCAGCCCTACCTCAAAGGGTGCAGAGCCAGGGGATCTGTTGGGCTGGTGCAGTGGTGAGGAGATGCTTCAGGCAGGAGGTAAAGCTTGCGGTCAGCGGTGGATGCCCGAGAGAGTTCCCAGATGGAACAGAGCATAAATAGAGTTAACTCTTTGCCTCCACAGTAGCTTTCTGAAGTTGCACCACTTGTCTCCTGTATACTGTTAACAGTAAATCCTGGGCCTTTCTAAGCAAAATCAAGCTATAGTCAGCATGCCACAAACAAATCCTAATAGCTCAAGAACCATAAATGCTAGACATAAAGTTTGAATGACAAAGTTATTCAGCATAAAATTACATTTCCAATGGTGATATGCAAATAATAATATGTAATTTTGTTTATTTTTCTATGCTGGTTGAAACAGCAAAAAAAAAAATATTTTTTTTCACTAAAACAGGCAACATAAGCCATACACACCATAACATAAACAAATGTGAATAACTCCTGAAGTATACATGATATACACAAGATATCAGTGGCAAAGTTGTTCAGCACAAAATTACCTTTTTTATGGTGGTATGCAAATAATAATATGTATTTGTGTTGCTTTTTTCTATGCTGGTTGAAACACCAAAAAAAATATTTTTTTTCAGTAAAACAGACAACATAAGGCATACACACCATACCATAAACAAATGTGAATAACTCCTAAAGTATACATGATATTCACAAAATATCAGTGGCAAAGTTGTTCAGCATAAAATTACCTTTCCAATGGTGCTATGCAGTCAAATATATATTATATTCTGTTACACTATACATTAAAATATATATGTGACTTCTCCAGACGTTGAAAGGGCACACTGGGAGTCAGTAGCCAACTTCTGCAGACGTCCTCAGGACACACCAGTGTATTTTACTGACGACTACAGGCGTCTGCTAGGAGACAATGAGTTAAAAAAAAGTAATGGAGGACTGTGTAGGCAGTGAGGTACTTGACACAACCAGAAATGACTCAAGGTTGACACAAGGTAGGAAAGGCTGTGTAGGCAGTGAGGTTCTACACACAGTTTGAAACAGCTCAGGGCTGACACAAGGTAGGGGAGGCTGTGCAGGCAGTGAAGTACCAGACTCAAGGTGAAATGACTCAGGGTTGACACAGAAGGTTGTGTAGAGAGTGAGGTACTAGACACCGTGAAATGACTCAGGGTTGACACAAGGTAGGGAGGGCAGTGTAGACAGTGAGGTACTAGACACAACATGAAATGACTCCAGGTTAACACAAGGTAGGGAAAGCTATGTAGGCTGTGAGGTACTAGACACAACGTGAAATGACTCAGGGTTGATACAAGGTAGGGAGGGCTGTGTAGGTAGTGAGGTACTAGACACAACGTGAAATGACTCCAGGTTGACACAAGGTAGGGAAGGCTATATAGGCAGTGAGGTACTAGACAACATGAAGTGACTCAGGATTCACACAAGATAGGGAGGGCTGTGTAAGCTGTGAGGTACTAGACACAACATGAAATGACTCAGGGTTGACACAGGATAGGGAAGGCTGTGTAGGCTGTGAAGAACTAGACACTACATGAAATAACTCCAGGTTGACACAAGGTAGGGCGGACTGATTAGGCAGTGAGGTACTAGACACAACGTGAAATGACTCAGGGTTGATACAAGGTAGGGAGGGCTGTGTAGGTAGTGAGGTACTAGACACAACATGAAATGACTCCAGGTTGACACAAGGTAGGGAAGGTAGTGTAGGCTGTGAGGTACTAGACACATGAAATGACTCCAGGTTGACACAAAGTAGGGAAGGCTGTGTAGGTTGTGAGGTACTAGACACAATGTGAAATGACTCAGGGTTGACACAAGGTAGGGAGGGCCGTGTAGGCAGTGAGGTACTAGATAACATGAAGTGACTCAGGGTTCACACAAGACAGGGAGGGCTGTGTAGGCAGTGAGGTACTAGACAACATGAAGTGACTCAGGATTCACACAAGATAGGGAGGGCTGTGTAAACTGTGAGGTACTAGACACAACATGAAATGACTCAGGCTTGACACAGGATAGGGAAGGCTGTGTAGGCTGTGAAGAACTAGACACTACATGAAATGACTCCAGGTTGACACAAGGTAGGGCAGACTGATTAGATAGTGAGGTACTAGACACAACGTGAAATGACTCAGGGCTGACACAAGGTAGGGAAGGCTGCGTAAGCTGTGAGGTACTAGACACAATGTGAAAAGACTCAGGGTTGACACAAGGTAGGGAAGGCAGTGTAGGCTGTGAGGTACTAGACACAATGTTAAAAGGTTCCAAGTTAACACAAGGTTGGGAGGGCTATGTAAGCTGTTGGGTACTCGACAACATGAAGTGACTCAGGGTTCACACAAGATAGGGAGGGCTGTATAAGCTGTGAGGTACTAGACACAACATGAAATGACTCATGGTTGACACAAGGTAGGGAGTGCTGTGTAGGCTGTGAGGTACTAGACAGCACAAAAAGACTCTGAGTTGACACAAGGTAGGGAGGACTTTGTTGGCTGTGAGGTACTAAGGTGTGAAGTAAATCCCAGATTGTCCATTTCTTTAGTAGATGACTGTGTAACAGGGGAACTGCTCTGCAGTTATATGAACTAAACAAAAAAACAGGAATACTGCATATCACTCCAATTGAAGTTACTAATATTTTTTTTTCAGTTTCAGTAAGACATCCTGAAGCTGACATTTTGCAAGATATACCATTTCTTCAGAACTAGTGTCATTGTTCTGTTGGGGTATGCACACGCTTGCTTCCTGTCATTCAGATGGCTGATGACTGTGGTGGTGAGAGCCAGGAAAGAGTGGGGCCCACTACACTCCCAGGACAGTTATTACTATTGCACCGCTGATGTTCAGAGAGCATAACGTTCTGAAGGAATGCAGTGATCATACTAAAGTCCTCCAAGAGAACACACTGCTCATACTCTAGCAGTATAGCCCTCTGTAGGGGACAGCATAGCCCTCTGAAAGAATGCACTGCTCATACTTTGAGGGTATAGCTGTCTGAGGGAACACACTGATCATATTCTGAGGGTATAGCCCTCTGTGGGCACACACTGCTCATGCTCTGACAGTATAGCCCCCTAAGGGAATGCACTGCTCATACTCTGAGGCTATAGCCCATTTACAGAAGAAAGGGTTCTGAAAGAACTCTTAAAACTGAAGGTGGACAAAGCAATGAGGCCTGATGGGATTCATCCCAGAATTCTAAAAGAACTAAGGGTAGAACTAGTGACACCACTGACTACCCTTTTTAACAAATCATGGGAGGATGGGGTGGTACCCAAGGACTGGAGGAGGGCAGATGTGATTCCCCTTCACAAAAGTGGGAGCAAGGCAGAAGCAGGAAACTACAGACCTGTTAGTTTAACCTCAGTGGTAGGAAAAATGTTGGAATCATTTCTGAAGGAAAGAATTGTCTAGTATCTAGAGGCCAGAGGGGCACAGGACCCTAGGCAGCATGGATTCACAGTGGGAAGGTCATGCCAGATGAATCTGATAGATTTCTTTGATTGGGTGACCAAAGTAGTAGATCTGGGAGGAGCTGTGGACATGGCCTACCTAGACTTTAGCAAGGCATTTGACACAGTCCCACACAAAAGATTAATATACAAGTAAGCCAGCCTGGGAGTGGGTCCAAAGATGACAGCCTGAGTAAAGAATTGGCTGGAGAATAGGACACAGAGAGTAATAGTAAATGGAGTCCACTCAGATGAAAGGAGGGTTACTAGTGGGGTACCGCAGGGTTCAGTATTAGGACCGGTTCTCTTTGATGTCTTTATAAGTGACATTGCAGAGGGACTGGAAGGAAAAGTGTGTCTCTTTGCAGATGACACAAAGATCTGCAACAGAGTTGATGCACAGGGTGGGGTGGAAAGGATGAGAAGGGACTTGACGAGGTTAGAGGAATGGTCAAATGTATGGCAGCCTAGATTCAATGCTAAGAAGTGAAGTAATGCACCTGGGAAACAAAACCCAGGGAAGAGTACACAATGGGGGTGAGATACTAACAACAACAAAATGGAAAGGGACCTGGGGGTAGTCATATCAGATGACCTAAAGGTGGGCAAGCAATGTGAGAGGGCAGCAAGGAGGGTTGGGGGATACTGGGATGCATAGGGAGAAGCATCACCAGTAGAAAACAGGAAGTTATTATCCCTCTGTACAGACAGCTGGTGAGACCCTATCTGGAGTACTGTGTGCAGTTCTGGAGACCCAACTCTGCAAAGACACAGACAGGATGGAAGCTGTCCAGAGGAGGGCAACTAAGATGGTGCAGGGTCTGCACTGGAAGACATATGAAGAGAGACTAAAGGAGCTTAATATGTATAGCCTCGAGGAAAGGAGGGAGAGGGGGGACATGATAGAAACGCTCAAGTACCTCAAGGAATCAACAAAGTCCAAGAGGGTAGCATCTTTCAAAAAAGAGGTGTGCAAGAACAAGAGGGCACAATTTGAAGATGGGGGAGGCCAGAGGTAATTTGAGGAAGTATTTTTTCACAGAGAGGGTTGTGGATGCATGGAACAGCCTTCCAGAGGAGGCTGTGTAGTCAAAATCAGTGGTTGAATTCAAGCATACATGGGACAGTCATAAGGCCATTCTAGGGGGTGGGGGTAGGAAGAAGTAGGCTGCTGGTTAACTACGATCTGCAGCTTATCCAGTAGGTAGGGAAATGGGCAGACTGGGTGGGCCAAGCGGTCTTTATCTGCCGTCAAATTCTATGTTTCTAGCCCTCTGAGGGAACACACTGCTCATACTCTGAGAGTACAGCCTCTAATGGAACACATTGTTCATATTCTAACAGTATAGCCCTCTGATGGAATGCACTGTGCATACTCTCACAGTATAGCCCTCTCAGGAAACACGCTGCTCATACTCTTAAGAGTATATACTTAGTAGGTGTGATTGTAACTTCTAAATTGCACAAGCCAACTCCTGTCTTCTTACTGTTCATTATAGCAGTTACAATCTCCCCTATCCAACTGCCTTGTTATTTTCCCCTCTCCTCTACCATCCCACTCTGCCTTCATCATCCATTCCATTACTCATCCACTTCCTACCTCCCCCCCACCTAATCTGCTTCCCCTTCCCTCACCATATCCTCCCACTACAATACCCCATGGAATTTTTCACTTTCAGCAAAGCAATGACAAGGCCCTATGGTTGCTCCTGTTTTCTCCATCTAGTCTCTCTTATACCTTCCTCACTTACTCAGCACTCTCTCAGCACCCAACCTCTGTTGTTACCAGTTTCTCTCTCCATAGTAAGCTACCTTCCATTTTGTTCACCCCTCGTAATGCACTTATTGCTTAATGTGATTGAATTTTGCAATTTTAGTTACAAAGCAGCTGAACATCATTTCTGTTTCCAATGTAATTTTGTAACCACTGTCCGTATTGTTTTGCTGTATTTGTGTTGTTTGTTGTTGACGTGAAACCTTTGAAAATGAGCTTACAGCTCAAAGGTATTAATCCGAGAACTGAATAAATAGCCATCTGAGGGAACACAGTACTCATACTCTGACAGTATAACCCTCTAAGGAATGCACTGCTCATATTCCGAGACTATAGTCCTCTGAGGAAATGAGCTGCTCATATTCTGAGAGTATAGCCCTCTAAGGGAATGCACTGCTCATATTCTTAGAGTATAGCCCTCTGAAGGAATGCACTGCTCATGCTCTGACAGTATAACCCTCTGAGGGAAGACACTGCTCATGCTCTGAGAGTATAGCCCTCTGAAGAACTGAAGTACTCAGAGTCATACTCTGACAGTATAGCACTTTGATGGAATGCACTGCTCATACTCTGTGATTATTGCCTCTGAGGTAACGCATGGGTCACGCTCAGAGTATAGCCCTCTGAAGGAATGCACTGCTCATACTCTGACAATATAGCACTCTGAGGGAACACACTGCTCATACTCTGAGAGTATAGCCCTCTGATGGAATGCACTGCTTTTGCTCTGAGAGTATAGATCTTTGAGGAAATGTATTACTCATGCTCTGAGAGTATAGCCCTCTGAGGGAATGCACTGCTCATATTCTGTGAATGTAGCCCTCTCAGGGAACACACTGCTTCTGCTTTGGCAGTATAGCCCACTGAGGGAACTCATTGCTTATACTCAGTGAGTATATCCCTCTGAGGGAACGCACTGCTCATACTCAGTGAGTATAGCCCTCTGAAGTAAAACACTGTTCATACTCTGAGAGTATAGCCCTCTGAAGGAATGCTTTACTCATGCTCTGAGAGTATAGCCCTCTGAGGGAACACACTGCTGATACTCTGAGATTATTGCCCTCTGAAGGAAACACACTGCTCATACTGGGCCCTATTCAAGAACACGGGAAGGAGTATGCACAAATGGCACGTATACCCTGGCGCAGCACCGCACCCGTGGGAGAGCCACACGGGGACCGCATTCACAAACACCGGTCCCCGCCCAGCTTCCTTACATGGCCCCGCCACCCAGTGCACAGATTCACGGGGGTTGGTCCTGTATGGGGCTGCAGACCCAGCTGCATAGCCGATTGGCTGCCAGATCGGGTCCTGGAGTGGATCCCTTGCACCCACAGGGTGCCATGATGGTCCCGGTGTGCAGAGTGCCAGGCACAATGTTGGGGTGATGACACTAGCTGACTACCCCCAGCCCACCCAGTGTGCCCTGATGGCAGGGGCATCCCTTTTGGGGGAGGGGCCGATGCCCTCCATCGTATCTGATGCAGCCAGCGGCTCTATCGCTGGGGGGGGTGTGTAATAGGCCACCTGGGTTTACAGTTGCTCTTTAATTGCGTAGCCACTGTGTGCAGCACTCCACGATTTTGTGCAGCACACTGAGTGCTGCTGTGGCCTCTGCCCTCCTGCCTGCCCCGGTGCAGAACTGAGTGCTTGGTAGGGGTTTGGACACGGAGGTGGACCTGCGTGATGAATACCATGGATAGGGCACAGTGTGCACAGCATGGTGTGGTTGGTCTATGTGCCTGGGCTACGCGGCGCATATCCCACCCACACCTTCTGTGAATAGGGCCCAATGAGAGTATAGCCCTCAGAGGGAAGACACTGCTCACACTATGAGAGGATAGCCCTCTGAGGGAATGTACTGCTTATACTCTGAACTACTCAATTTTTTGTCTTTTTCTTATTAAAATATTCATTATTAACTCATTCCCTCCAATAGCTCCATATGAAGTCCACACTATTCGCTGTTTACCTGACACAAAATGGCCACCCAGGAGGTAATGAGTTAAAAAAACTAAATTGAACTACTTTTCTTTTGCAGATTCAGGACATCCAAGAAAAGGTGACAAACTTGCACAGTTATGACAAATCTAACCTTTTATACTTCAGGGAAAAGGTGCGGAAGATCAATAACCGTCTGCAGTCCTGCACCACCTTTGACACGCAGCACGGTGAGTGCCCAGACTGCTCTCAGAGACTCTGAAACACACAAGACCATACATAACATTCTGTTACACTGTATATGTCTTAGGAGACAATGTTCTCTAGTGACTAGAGTACAGAATTTGGAGCAACCAAACCCAGGTTCAAATCCCAGCAGACTCCCTCAGACACTGTGTGGCTTTAAACAAGTCAGTTAATCTCTCAGTGCTTCAATGAGATGTTGCATAGCAACTGGTGTATTTCAGGTAAATAAGTTAAAAAAAAAAATGGTTCCACACAATGGCTGCATTACAATATGTTAATACAAGACAGGCATCACCATCTATATGTTCAAAATGAGAGTTTTACTGAAAAAAATGCTAACTAAACAATTTCTCAGTAATAAGTTTTATGGCGCTTACACAGAGTGTGTGTGTGTGTGTGTGTGTGTGACCATAGAATTTATTCACCTTTAAGAAATGAAAATTACGTACCTACCGTAATTCTTGATCTTCTTGGACAAGTCTCCACCACTCATTCACACTATTGGGATCTGCGCCGGAGGCACTAGGACCCATCAGGAGCAAACTTTTTGCTGGAGGGTCAGTGCCAGAGATGGCGCTGCGAGGAACGGCGCCGCGAGCCCCAGCTCACGCGGCAATGACTATCTCGGTGTCGACCCTCCAACCGCCTCAGTACCTTTTTTTATCAAGGAGGTGCAGCGCAACTAACCTAAAGGGTAACCTAACCTTAGGACCGGACATAAGACAGTCCGGGCGACCCGTGTAAGAAGGGTCAACAAAGAAGACTTCACGGCCTAAAGATCTGAGGGAGTGAAGACTAACACAGCGGTGAGCTTGGGGGATGGAGGGTGGGCGTGTGAATGAGTGGTGGAGACTCGTCCAAGAAGATCAAGAATTACGGTAGGTACGTAATTTTCATATCTTCCTGGACATAAGTCTCCACCACTCATTCACACTATTGGGAGAGTACCGAGCTAATAATCCCCCGAGAGGGCGGCAGGGTAGACCAAGAGCTCACGTTTCTAGGACAGAAGTCCATTAAGGATAGTTCTGCCAAAGGTGGAATGTCGCCTGGCATGAACATCCAGTGCATAATGCTTAACGAAAGTATGCACCGAGCTCCAGGTGGCGGCATTGCAGATGTCTGCAATAGGCACGTTGCGAATTTCCGCTAGGGATGCCGCGACCGCTCTGGTAGAGTGAGCGTAAACCCTACCTTCCAATTTAACCTGTGCCATGGAATAGCAGTGTCGAAGACATGCCACTAGCCATGATGAGATACATCTGATAGCGACAGGTTGACCCAGCCGGGTCTCACTGAAGGAAACGAAAAAGTTGTTGGGCCTTGTGAAAATTCTTGGTTCTATCTAGATAGAAATGCAAAGCCCTCTTAACATCCAAAGAATGAAGAGAACGTTCTCCTTCATTTTGGAAGTCCGCAAAGTAAGAGGGAAGGACCAAAGGTTGGTTTAGATGGAATTCTGACACAACCTTGGGAAGAAATTTATGATGAGTATGAAGAACTACTCTGTCCTTATGGAACACAGTATACGGAGGGTCTGTGACCAGGGCATGTATCTCAGAGACCCTACGGGCTAAGGTAATGGCCACTAGGAAGGCAGTCTTCCATGTGAGAAATTTCAGCTCACAGGTAGCCAGAGGTTCGAAAGGTTTCCGAGTGAGCATGTCTAGCACAAGCTTAATGTCCCAGGCTGCAACTGGACGTCTTATAGGAGGTCTGGTATGCAGAATTCCTTTAAGAAATCTCTTAACCATAGGTAACTGAGCCAGAGACAAAGAAAAAAACGGCTTATGATACGCTGAAATGGCTAAGGTGAACTTTGACTGTAGAGTACTGTAGACTTGAATTTGAGAGGTCCAAAGGGTACTCCAAAACCTTGTCTGGTGGACAGGAAAAGGGATTCAAAGAAGACTGTGCACACCAGAGTGAAAAATGCTTCCACTTAGACGTGTAAGTTTTCCGAGTGGCTGGCTTCCGAGCAGCCAGAAGAATGTCTGAGACTCTTTGAGAGACGTTGAACCGGTTCACTTCTACCTCTTCAGGAGCCAAGTGTGAAGGTGAAGCGATCTCAGGTTGGGATGGACCACTGGACCCTGAGTCAACAGGTTCATCTGCAGGGGGAGTGGTCTCGGAGAAACTGCCAACATACTGTTGAGTAGTGGGAACCATAGTTGTCAAGGCCAAAAGGGAGCAATGAGAATCATCTTGTTCCCCTGGGACTCGAACTTGAGGAGTACTCTCTGAATTAGAGGAAGGGGCGTAAAGGCGTAAAGAAAGCGTTTTGTCCACTGCAGCCTGAACGCATCCTGACAGAAAATGCCAGGCCCTGGATTTCTGGAGCAGAAGAGAGGCAGTTTTGTGTTGAGTGGGGATGCAAAAAGGTCCAGGTCTGGGGTTCCCCACTCTTCAAATAGCGACTGAACTATGACTGAGTCGAGAGACCACTCATGAGGATCTGCCTCTGTTCTGCTGAGATGGTCTGCCAAGTTGTTTTGTACACCTGGCAGGTAAACCGCTTGAATTAGAGCTTTGTGTTCCAAGCACCATTCCCACACCCTCATCGCTTCCCTGCATAAGGGGTAAGAGTGAGCACCACCCTGCTTGTTGATGTAGTACATCACCGCTTTGTTGTCCGTTTGAAGGAGAATAGTCTTGTGACAGAGAATGTCCTTTAACGCTCGGGCCGCATAAAGGACGGCTCTGATCTCTAGGATGTTTATGTGAAGCTGGGACTCGAGTTGAGTCCACACACCTTGAGTGTGGAGAGTGCCACAGTGAGCTCCCCACCCCATTAGCGATGCATCCGTGGTAATGGAGATCTGATGATCTAGAAGGCAAAGGGAAATCCTTCCAGGAGATTGCTCTCTTGGGACCACCAGGTGAGGGACCTCTGTAAGGGTTCCGTCACCTTGATGGGAAAAGACTGCGGGTGAGTGGTCGGAGACCACTGAGCACTGAGCATCCATTGGGTGGTTCTCATGTGCAGCCGTGCTAGGGGTACAGTGAACATTGAGGATGCCATGAGGCCTAACATACATTGCATCGAGAGAGCTGTAACTGATCTGTTCTCTCCAATGTAACGGGCCATCTGAAGGATATCATTCCTTCTGTCTTCTGGAAGGAAAGCCTTCGCGTAAAAGGTGTCCAGAAGAGTCCCTATGAAAAAGAGTCTCTGGGAGGGCTGCAACTGTGACTTCTTGAGGTTCAGCAGAACTCCCATGGATGTAAGAAGGTGAGAGGCCATCTGCACAGCTTCCAGAGTCCCTTGTTTGGAAGGGCTTGCTAGGAGCCAGTCATCCAGGTAGGGAAACACCTGGATACCGACTTTCCTGAGATGCGCTGCGAGAACTGCACAACACTTTGCAAAGACTCGCAACGCCGAGGATAGCCCAAAGGGCAGGACTCTGAACTGAAAGTGTTGACCCAGAGCCACAAACCTCAGGAATTTGTGATGCCTTGGGTGAATAGGAATGTGCTGGTAAGCATCCTGCATGTCGAGGGAGGCTAGCCAGTCGTGTTGATGAAGCAAGGGTAACAGGGTTCCCAGAGAAATCATTTTGAATTTCTCCTTGGGGAGAAATTTGTTTAGCTTTCTGAGGTCTAGAATGGGGCGCATTCCCCCGGACTTCTTTAGAACCAGAAAGTAGTGGGAGTAGAACCCTGTGTTTCGCTGATGCAGAGGCACCACTTCTACTGCCCTGTTGTTTAGACGGCCCTGAATCTCGGCGGCGAGAAGGTCTGACTGAAGGGTTGACAGCCTGGGCTGTCGTTTGGGAGGACGATCCAGAGGGATCTCCAGAAAATTGAGAGAATACCCCTCGCGAATTATCCGAAGGACCCATTTGTCTGAGGTTATGGACTTCCACTGGCTGTAGAAGCGCATCAGACGACCTCCCACCGGAAAGGAAAAGTCCACCTCGGGCAGTTGAGATGGGAGTTGGGCCGGCAACTCAAAAGGTTGCGCTGGGCGCTTTGGGCCCTTGCGCTTTTTGTTGCGCCTTCTTTTGAGGTTGGGCAGGTTGGTTCTTATGGAAACTTCCTCTGCCCCGAAAGGACTGACGATTAAGAAATTGATGTTTACCGACATGCCCTCAAGAAGGGGCAGAAGGGGGTCGAGCCAGCTTAATGGCCGACCTAGTCTTTTGTGTAGCTTCTAGAGCTTGCTCTACCTGAGGACCGAAAAGATATGAGCCATCAAAGGGCAACGCCATCACCTGCTGTTGCGCATCATTCCTGAAGCCCGAAGTACGCAGCCAGGAGTGATGGTGAGTACAAATACCAGCAGCTGCTGAATGAGAAGCAGTGTCGAAAGCATCCATGGCTGCTTTGACCTGCTGGTTATTAGATTCAATACCTCTGGTAATGATTTGAAGAAGCTCTGGCTTTGAGTCTGAGTCCGGAAGAGCTTCAACCATTTGCTTGATAGAATGCCACAGGATATACTCATACTGGGAAAAATAGCCCTGGTAACTGGCAATACGCATACTTAGAGTGGACGCAGCAAAGACTCTCTTACCTAATGTGTCTATCTTACGAGACTCTTTGTTGATAGGTCGAGCTGTAGTAGTTTGAGGAAGAACGACCTTGTCATTCTCTGCCAGGACTACAATAGGATCCACAAAGGCTTGGGATGCCAAGATGGGACGGTCCTTGGGAGTTGAGTATTTCCTATCAATGGATTTATCCATCAAGGGGTAAGAGCAGGATTATTCCATACCATTTGAGACAGCGTCTCAAAGGAAGGTTGAATCGAGAAGTCAAATCGTAGGGATCTCCAAGCATGAAGATATTGGAGTCTTAACAGCTTCCCAGGATCGATGTCTGTAGTCTGGAGAGAAAGTGTGGAGCACAGATTCTTCAACAGAGACTTAAAGGAGAGGTCCTCGACCACAGGCTCTGTAGCAATAAAAGATCCTGCTTCGTCCACTTCATCATCCAGCCGAAGGTCTGGGTCAGGCTCAACGTCATCTCCTGACAGTCCAGGAGGGACTGTTTGGACAGAAAAGGAGTGAAAAATAGAGGAGGAAGAAAGAATCGAGTGAAAGGAGGAGTCTTCGAGAGCTCCCGGCGCCGAGGAGGCGCACGGAACCGAGAATGGCGCAGAGGAACATCGCGGTGCCAAAAACGGCACAGAGGACGGTGCCAAGACACCACACGGTGCCGAGGACGGCGCCGAGATGCCGCACAGCACCGAGGACGGCGCCGAGAAGGCGCACGGCACCGAGAAGCCCCACAGCACCGAGGGCAGCGCCAATGGTGCCGAAAACCCTCCAGGACTCCGAAAAACAGGGTTTGAAGGATAAAGAGCAGGAGATAAGGGCATCAGTGTAGCCCCCTGTGCCGCAGCCATGTGAGGGGGGGAAACACCTATGCACCGGGTCGACGGCACCAAAGAAGGTGCCACGCGACTAGGAAAATCCAACTGTCCTACCTGGTCACCCAAAGAGCCTGGAGGCCCACGAGCAACCAAGTCAGGTAGCCGGACCAACCTCCGAGCCCATTGCTCCATAAAAGAGGCCCAATGATGAAACTGCTCATCTGAAGACCTACCTGCAGGCGGGGTAGGACTCCGATGTCGAAGCCGTTGACTACCGGAAACAGAGGTTGGCAACTCCAAAGGAGGAGACCAGCAACTAGCCCCGATAACCAAGCCGCTCACGCGAGACGATCAGAGGGCTTAATTCCTCAGTGATGCCTTCTCTTTTAATCTGTGGGCCAAGAAGAGCTTGAGGCCGAACGGTGCCGAGAATGCGACCGTTTGTTTTAAGCCCTGGGACCGCCCATCCCCGGCATTGGACTGACCGTTGTCAGACCCCTCCGAGAAGGCGGCGGACCGGACCCAGCCGACTGACTGAACAGCTTTCACGAAGTTCCTTACCGTCACCTGACCTGTTCATGGTCGACTCCGTCAAAGTAGGCTGAGACTTCTTTATTGTATTTATTTAAAAAAATAAGAATAAACTTAAGCAATACTTGTATCGAGATAATACTACAAAATAATAAAACTGAAAACTATGCTGCTAGTTTGAAGTTTGACCTAACAGGCGAGCCGCCGTCTGGCACCGAAGCGCACTTGACAGCGGAAAAAGGAACTGAGGCGGTTGGAGGGTCGACGCCGAGATAGTCGCTTTCGCCATGAAGCTGGGGTCACGGCGCCAACCCTCCAGCAGAAAGTTTGCTCCCAATGGGTCCTAGTGCCTCCGGCACAGATCCCAATAGTGTGAATGAGTGGTGGAGACTTTTGTCCAGGAAGATCTGGGTATGCCTTCACAATCCTTTATATAGTGGCATGTCCCACCAGTATTGTTTACATCATAAGATATGGGTCGTGGATCATCCCAGTGGAGCCCACCAGATTGCAGTGCAGATGAGTGCAGAGTTATGCAGGGTTACTGCCGGAAACTGTACAATTTCAATAGTGGTTAATCCCCTTTTTTCATGCAGGTATCTGTGATATTGCATTTTATCCTGCTGGGCTTCACTTGTACGTACAGTAGATTAACATTTAACATCACTGCCACACCTCTGGGAAGCCATTTTGTGGCTCATAAAAATAAATACATTGAATGGGTATCCTCAGATTGTGGCAACCTGATTTATGCATGTGTGTCTCAACCTCCCCTTCCCCCATTTGCTGTTCTCTGATGTATCATACTTCTCCTGCAGGTGTCAGTGAGAGATCAGCTAGAGAAGGGCAGTGTGGGAGGAGGTGGAAGAGGTTGGGGATCAGCACAGCCCTTGCTTGCCAGAGGCCTTCCATTCTCTTTGACACCTTTTATTGGACCAACAAGAGATCCATAGAATTTTTTAAGCTTTCGAGCTTCACAGAGCTCTTCGTCAGAAAAAAAATCTGTTTTTTGACTGATGAAGAGCTCTGTGTAGCTCAAAAGCTTAAAAAGTTGACCCATTTTGTTCATCCTTTTGTACAAGAACCAATACAGCAACAAACAATTCTTAACTAAAGTAGAGACATTCTTTACACTCTGATGCCTACTTTAGGTGCATTAGGGTAGAGTATGGCCTTGTAGGCATTCCAGAATACATTTCTGTTCTTTGCCAAATGACAGGTCAGATCAGCTTGCCTGCGTACCCTGTCGTACCCCAAACCTCGTGAGACCTTCATGACCTGGGTTCCTCTGCCCCAGGACTTCTAAGGTCTGCAGACTGGGCATCTCTTACCCTAATGCATCCAGTCTTTCCCTGGGACCTCCACATACTCCTCAAGTGCCCTTCTCCTTGGCACAGTACTCACCAACAACATCCCTCCACCAGGGTTTCCTGCCAAGCTATGGGGGAACTGTAATTGGGCCAGTGGGACATCAGGGTGTTCCTTTTGAGGAGAAAACCTCCCAGCAGCCCCTAAACCCTAGAAGTGGTACCACTACATATCGGTTATACAATATTTCCCAACTGTAGGCCTGAGAGCCCCAGCCTCTGGGACATCTCCCATGTGAATCCGTTCTTCCTGTGGCACTCACTCTAAGATGCAGATCTAACTGCCTTGACTGACTGTCCATAACTAAACTATGTCCAAGCTCCGCCCACCGACATTAACCCCTGCCAGACCAAAGCACACATGCCAGTCTTAGCATAACTCCTACTCGTAACCAGCCACCTTACCCTACTGTAAAGAGGGGGGTTTACATGTGCAAACAGAATTTTGTTTAAAAGAAACCATTTGCAGGCTGGAAAATTATAAAAAAACAAAACATTTTGATAAATAACTTAGAGAGGCCGGCCCGCCAGTGCAGCAGTTGGATTACCGCTTGAGGTGCCAGCGACTGGGGTTTGGGAATGAGCCCAGGCCACTGGAGGGTTGGCTGGGGGGGAAGACTGAGCACCTGAGGGGTACTCTCCTCCTCCAGGGAGGGAGGGATGCCACTCTCACTTCAACACTCCCATCTGGGTGCACATGGGTGGAGGTGCACCGGAGAGTACCACGTGGGAGGGGAGGACATCAGCTGGGGTCTGGAGTGGCGTCACGTTTCAACGTGTGCGTATCTCCTTGGACCTCCTTGGCCACCAACATCCTCAGGGGAATGGGAGAAAAATGGAAAAATGGCACTGTACAGTAGTTCTGCCTGGCGATGATCCCCAGTGGGGGTGTGGTACAGTCCCAGAGCATCAGTAGGAGGCCCAACACATTTACAGCAAGTGGGAAGGCAGCTGGATCTCCCACATCACTACCCAAGGGAGTGATCTGCGGCAGGATGGCAGCCAAGAGGACCGAGCTCCGAGGCATTGGCTGGCCCCCACCACAGGAGTCCCTGAGGAGAGGCAGAGCTGTGGAGGGGGGTGTGAGCATAAAAAATAAATAAAAATAAATCACTTAAAGAGCTGCTGATGCTCCAAAGAAAACTTTGAAAAACATAATGTTTAGGTACAATTCAGCTTGCATTCCATATATATTCTATAGATTTCTCCTGCAAATTATTTATTTCTGAGGAAATGTAAATGAATACATGATCTTTATACCTCAGAGTTCATCTGCCTCTATGGCTTTCTCCCTACTTCAAGTCATAATCTTCTGTTGTGACATCACAGTCTGTTGCCATGGGAGTAACTGAGAGGTCACAAGCAGTGCTCTGTGGCTTCAGGTAGGGAGAAAGCAACAGGAACAGAAGAACTCTTCAGGAGCAAAGATCCTGTTTTCATGCAGATTACATCAGTAATAAATAATGAGGAAAATAGAACTAATGTGAAATACAAGCTGAACTGTGCCTAAATATTATGTTTTGTTAAAGTTTTCCTGAAGGCGTCAGCTGCTCTTTAAGTGAATTTTAGAGCCTCTTAAATCTCTTAAACAGCTTCTAATTTGTTGTCTATACTCCCACTCCTCGCCCTCTTCATCTGGTCAGACCCAGCCCACACCCCATGTCTCTGCTGCTTACTTGCTCTCTCCTTCCAGCCCCACAGGTTTAAACCCCCCACTCCCTTGGCGTGGTCTGGGCATGCCAGATCTAACCTTCTACCTCTTCCTGTGTGTGAAGACAGGAGTTCCAAGGGTAGGGAGAAGAGCAGAAGTGGCAGAGATTGGAACTCATGTTCCCCTGGGATCACCCTGCTCGAGATAAGGTTTATCCTTGTTCCTTGGTCCCCACTCCCTGGTACGTTGGTATGTTGAGCTCAAGCATCACGAATGAAGAGCAGAGCATAGCAGGCATCCCCTCTCCCTGCAATACTGCCAATATACTGCCATGAGTTGTCATCCAGGTGGCAGCAGCATAGCCGCCACAGCTACCCCTGCCTCCCGGGAGAAAGACATCATCCTCTGGGATGCTCAAGCTCCCCCCCCCATGCTATTGCTGTCGCCAGCATCATGACTTACCTCATGCACAACATCCCTCTCAATGCCCCTAACCATTGAGTCACCATCTACAAGCACCCTGCCGGCTTCTTTCTTCCAATTCCCCCTTCTGGGGGTTTTACTCCTGGCTTATTCCTTTCTCTTTGCTTCTCTCAAAGCCTCCTCTGGGAGGGTCAGATTCCTGCACCTGTTCTGGGGGTGCAGTCATGCTTGAAGAATGTTTTTTTCATCATAACTGAGCTCACAGTGGGCTATTTATTAAAAGCTGACCTTTCTGGCTTTCTCACCCTGTTGTGTGTATCCTGGCATGCATTGTGGTACCTGCACTGCTTTGTGCTAGTACTCCAGTCATGCCTGGGAACCCACTCGGGCTAGCACGATGTCAGATCACAGTCTGAATGCCCCAACAAGTGTGCTCCAACGTAGTTATTAAATGTTTTCAGAAATGTTTTCAAAAGCAGTTTGCAGTCTGTACAGAGCCTATGTGACTTACTCAGGGTTAGTCAACTGGTGACAGTTGCTGGCTTCAAACCTGGGCTCCTGTTTCAAAGCTCTGCACTCTAATTACTAGACTAAAGCATTATCTTCTAATTAAAGTCTGTTCTGATTAGGAATCAAAAAGTGGGACTTGGTGCAAGACAGACCACCGGAAGAGGACTCAACAAGATCAGTAAAAGCTGGACTAAATTGTTTAACTAGACTAGCCGAACTGGGTGCAAGTTTTACACATTTGGCTAGTCTGGCCAGCCTGGACAGACAATCCTGGTCCTGCTTTTACCAGTCTAGCTTGTTCCGCTTCTGGCAGTCTGGTTTTCTCCCAAGTCCTGGTATGGTTGAAAGTTGTACCCGTCTAGATTCGAAAAAGCCAAACCAGACCATCTGGACAGGCTCAGCAGACTGGAAAAATCTTTTTTTTGCCATAATATATTTTATTGAATTTTCAAATAAAATTGCACAAAATGATTTTACAATAGATTATAGTTACCAATTAAAGTATATCGAGCATTATAAAGGTTTTCAAGTCCAATAACAATGCATGTGGTTACAGCTAAAAGTATCATAAGCGTTGTTTACAAAATACTTAGTTAAACTAACAGTAAATCAGTACAAATTGGTTCACTTACTAAATCAACAGTAGAACAAATCGGAATTGAACAATGACCTCTAGTATCATATCAAACATATCAGATTCTAAATACAGATAAAGATATCTGAAAGCACTTTTTTATTTTAGCTGCAAATCTGAATTCAGCAGTTTATAACTGCAAACCTGGAGTAGCCCCAGCGTAAGTAGTTAATTGGAGAAATGTACCCCAGATATCTAAAAATCTGTTTACCCTATATCAGCAAGCAAAAAAGACATTCTTTCATTGTTAGCAGTGCGGCTCATCATGTTTAACCATTCAGCTAGAGAGGGCACCTGCGGGGTTTTCCAATATTTAAGAATTAGTCTTTTGGCACAAACAGTCGCCTGAGATCCATAGCTTCTGATTATAAGTGAAGACTGTAAAAATTTGCAGAACTTGCATTGGTGATGATCCAGCAAATCCAGCTTTTACCAGATTAGTCTGGTCCAGTTTCAGCAGTGCATTTTTCACCCACCCCAAAAAAAAAAGTTTGTATTTTCGAACTGCTTTTTGGACCTTATCTTTTACATACATATGCATGTAAACTATTTTCAAATCACCAGCTAATGACTAATTTGTATTTTTAGTTCCCGTAATGCTTTTTAGGTGGATTTTGTTTTGGTTCTTAGTTTAAGAATGTGGCAGGCTGTAGTTTTTTTGTTTTTTTTTTATTGTAGAATTTCATATTCGAAGGAAAGTCAAGAACACATTGATATGGACAAGTATACCTATACTGGTGTGGGGAAGGATGATGTGGTAGACTGCTTCTTGAGTGCATACCTTGTAAAAATGTGTCTTTTTTTGTTGTTTGGTCTGCAGCTCATTGTTTCAGTAGGGTACTATCCAACATCAGTGAACCTCTTGTGGCTGAGGTAAACCATCAGGGCACATCCTACCCCTTTGGGGCCTGGGGAAAGGACAGCATGATAGGGAGCCCTGAGAAGTACTGGATGTTGGTACTAATCAGCTCACACGTGTATGTCAACTACATGAGAGTTTACCCCACCTTCAGCAACTTTGTGAAGAAAACTGGCTACTCAGACTTGTCAATAACCTCTTCCCACACCACGACCAATTCCATCATGGGCCCTGACGCAATATTGTACAACAACAGCCTCTACTACAACTGCTATCGAACTGGGGACATCTGCAAATACAACCTGGCTGCCCGCTCCGTTATGAGTGCCTCCATTCCTGGTGCCGGATTTAATGACAAATTCCCCTACTGCTACTATTCCTGCTACACTTACACTGATATTGACTTCTCAGCAGATGAGAAGGGCCTGTGGGTCATTTATGCCACTGAGGCGAACTACGGCAACATCGTCGTGAGCAAACTGGATAGCGAGACCCTGCAGATCACACAGACCTGGAACACCCGCATCTTCAAAAGGGCTGTGACCAATGCCTTCATGGTCTGTGGCATGCTGTATGCCACCCGCTTAGTCTCAGCCGATATCGAGGAGGTCTTCTACATGTTTGACACAGAGACCAACACTGAGCTGAATAGCTTGAAAGTGCCATTCACCAAAGTCGGCGCCCGGATTTCTAATGCTCACTACAACACCAATGACAAGCGGTTGTATGTTTTCAATGAGGGTTACATGATTGCTTATGAGCTCTACTTCTGAAAGAAATGGTCAGACACCATGGTTCCCCAGGGTCAAAATTGAATCTTTGATCCCTTAGATAAAAATTGCTACCCTATTGTTCCCTGCGTTATTTTTCCTGCTGAGACTGGCGTAAGAGCACACTTTCCAGCACTGCATGCATGTACCTAGACCACTTCCTGCAAGGACTTCTGTTTGGAGAAGACAGGTCCAGAGTAGCTGTGGGCTCCTCCACAGCCATTGCTCCTGCCCCATTACCTTCAGTGACTCTTGCTAGGAGATGCTGAGACTGGAGTAGCCATGAATTCGCCCACAATCAGTGTCCCTACACCACTGTCAATAGGGCCTCTTTGTGAAACAGGCTAAGTCTGCAGTACTTGAGAGCCCCCCCCCAGCCAATGCTGCTTAGTCACTACCTGCTGTGACTCCTGCTAGGAGAATCTGGGTCCAAAGTAGCTGTGGTCTCCTTCTCCCACACCCCTCACCAATAGTGATTTCTACTGAGACAGGCTGGGACTGAAGCAGCTGAAAATATCCCTGAAGCCAGCCCTCTTACACTATTATATCTGTCAAGCTTTGCTAAGAGAGGTTGGGACCTGAATATCTGAAAGCTCCCCCACAGCCAGTGCTCCCATACCATTACCTACAGTGATTCCTGCTGGGACAGGCTGGGACTGCAGTACCTGTGAGCTCTCCCACAGCCATTGGTCCTATACCATTACCTACAGTGAACTGTGCTGAGAGAGGTTGGAAGGGTCGGCGCTGCCCAGGGTGCTCTTTCTCTAGTATTGAGCCACTGGGCCGGAGAGGTGGGACAAGCAGAGGGGGCTGAGCCCAACATCAGGAGTGTGGACAGAGGAAGGAGGCGTTATCACCTATCGGTGAAGGGAGGTTGTTTTTTTTACAGGCTTAGGAGACCTCCTGTGGAGCCCGGCTTAACATGGCAACATACTGCCGTGGCTCCACACCTAGGTACTGAGTCACGCCTCTGCTGTTGGCTACCCCCAGCCATCGCCAGTGGTCACTTCTCAAGTGAGCGTTGAGCCCTAACCCTCCCCAAAAATACCCTTCACTAAAAAAATACCACCAACAGCTTAATCTGGTTCAAGGTCAGTTGGCATTCATCTGTATCCCCCTCCCCCGGGTCGTGCCTGAAAATAGGCAGGATTTGTCTAGTGCACTTACCCGGTCAACAAAAGCTAAAATAAATAAATAAATAAAAAGCAAAAGCTGTCCTCCAGATGCCCAATTGCTTCCCTCCCCTGCTGACCCCCAATGATCTGGGCTCGCTCCTGAACCCAGGTCACCGGCATGGCGCAAGGTGTGGCATCCAGCGCTTCAACCATCAGCGCCACCGGGCCAGCTCTGAACTGCAGTATCTTTAAGCTCCCCATGACCAGTGCTCCTACACCATTACCTACAGGGATCCCAGCTGGTAGTGGCTAGGTGTCAGTAATGTAGTTGTGAAATTTCTCCAGTCACGTGCTTCTATAACACTGCCCACAGTCATTCCTCCTAGCAGAGGCTGGAACTAAATTAGTTGTGCATCCCCGCCCCACCCCAGCAAGTACTCCTACATATAGTTTACAGAGATGTCCACTTGTTTCCATGAGCTCCACAACAGCTGGTACTTTCATATGACAGTTTACAGAGACTCCTGCTGGGGGAGGTTGGGCCTTGATTATAAATCATAACATCATTTTTAAGCCAATCGGGATTATTTATTTCTAAACATTCCAGAAACTCTCATAAACATAAGAGGGTCCTTCATACAACCAATTCTACAATTCTGAAGTTCTAAGTTCAGCTGCCATAGTCTATTTTGGAGTGAGAGAAGTTTGTGCTGTATAAACATGGGGCCTAAGATTTCATGTAGGATTTCAGACAGATTTCCTAATAACAGTTATGCATAATGAGGTGGGGGTCTTCTTAACCCCAACCCCCCCTTCATTTTATGTTAAGCAAAAAATACTCGGTAGTTTGCATAAAACTACACCATCTATACCAATGAGATTTCAGGTACAAGAGAACAAGATTTCTGTGAAGAGAGTTCAGTCATTACATCAACTCACATCAGCACAGGTGTCAGCTTCTTTCATTTTTTTATGAGGAAGTCGGTATAATTTGTACACTTACACCATCTATAGTGAAAACAAGGAAAGGGGTGCAGGAGGGGCCCCTTGAATAAAAATGCCATTACTTAGTTTTGTACTCTCGTGAAAATCTTCAATGCCATTTTGAATTTGCTTTGGTGTCACTTTCTGTAAGTCTTCCAAAATACTTACCATATCATATTATTCAATCAAAAAAACAAAGCGTTTGCCACATGTTGAAGCATTATCGAAGCCAGGCACAAAATCTCAGCTGCCATTTTGTACAGCAAAAACTATGTGCTAGCCATTCATTTCCCACACATGGGTTTCACTTATTTTTTAGAAACTTAAACATGATGTGTTTAAAACAACAGTATTTGTTAGTCGGCAACAAATTTCATTATATAATTATTTTTTTTTAGCAAAAATGTATTTCTTTCACCCTTAGACTTATCTTCAATGTATTTTTAATTTTTTGCAGACATTTTTAAAAACAGATTTTATAGTTATTTTCTAAATTAATTACTCACATCATTAAAGATGGCTGCCACTAACCATTTTTTAAAAATCTCTTCCATTGAGGTTCCCTGTTGAATGTACGCACTAGATTTATACCATACCATGTATGTAGTAGGATTTTGTTACCACATGTTTCTGATGACAAACAGCACGGCACTGTACCAACATATTTCATGTTTTCATGATTGCATGGCACAGGAGTAGGAACTTTCATCCACTTCAAAATCCCATATCTTGGTTCAGGAACGAAAGAAATCGAAAAGAAAAATGGGCATCCTGACATGTCTGACAGTGATTAACAAATACTTCTGCTTTAAATTCAAGTTCTGTTTTTAAAATCAGACATTGTTATCATGATGTATATGTTTAAATGCATGGTTCCGGCATCTCTTTTGGTTATAAGAGTGCTTTTTCAAGTCCTTTGTATGTCAGAACTGCTCGGCATTTCAGTTCTTTCACCCAAAGAACTTGAGAAGGCACTCCTATCCATAAGAGATGCTGAAACTGTATATAGACATATAGTAGCTGGGAGCACACCACAGGCAGACCATAACCCACATTCATACCTCTCAAGTGTCCCTGATTTTCAGGGATGTCCCTGATTTTGCCTCAAAATTTTACTCTGTCCCTCGTAAAATTTGTATTTTTGTGGCTAAACAGTGGGGACTGTAAGCACAAAACAATGTCATGCATTAAAGTTACAGACTTGTTCTTCTTTAGAAAATGCATTTTGCACTAAGCCCCATATTCTACCAGCTTTCTGGGTAGATATCTCAAATTTTGAAGATGTGTCCCTGATTTTGGTCCTTTGTCCCTGATTTTTTTAAGCCTTGTCCCTGATTTATGAGGCAGGAGGTTGAGAGCTATGCCCACATTATTAAATGGTGTTGCTGAAGCAGTGATATGATTGGCTGTGGAGTAGCACCTGACAGTGCGATAATCCACATTATCTGTGAAGGTATTCTCCTCACAGAAACATGCACTACTGAATTTTTTTTTAATGAGATTTTATTTGATTATTTTCATATCAATAAGAAAATATAAATCAACAGTTATATCCTTAACACATTCTCATATACAATACGTAACAGAAATATTTAATGTAATCTGCTATGTTTACCAAATATAAATGATATATAGAGGATATACAATGGCTTGTGTTCAAATATGGCATTTATTTCCATGCGTGAGGGGGTGGGACCATAACTTACGAGTGGCAAAGCCACGAGTGAGTTATGAAAGTCCTGCCACCTCACGACATTGCATGTTCTGTGTGACAATTAAGGGCAAATTTGGGTTTGGCAGAATGGGCTGTCAATCAAGTTGATTGTGATGTGGGCAAGTGAAAAATAAGTAATGTTATTTACCCATTGGGTGAACAACATTGTTTATCTTTCACTTGGGCCAGAGTCTTAGGGAAATAGTGCATGTACAGTATTTAAGTAGTGGAATCCCTACATACATTGAATACACACTGTATACACTATGCTATATCATTTCTAACTATTAAAGCTTTTTCTACATATCACAACACATGATGTCTGAAGTACTAAATTACAAACGAAACCAGTAAGATTACTATTATAATCTACATGTTAACAAAATTGTCAAGAAGGAAGAGAGAAGGAAAAAGGAGAAGGGGAATGAAGGTAATATGACCACTCTTGTGAGATCCCTAAGCTGTGAAAAGAGGAGTATGTGAAAAAGATAATGCTTATTGCTAACAATTCTAAAGATAAATTGTTCCAAGCTACAAAGAAAATTCTTTAAAAAACTCAAGTATTGCAACTCTACTATAAAACTTATGATGCTAATTGCTGCTGCACTGTACAATGGCAGTCCCGTGAAAAGCTGGGGTATATATGTGGGTAGCACATTGGACTCCACTGTCACCAACCAGGGTTTGGAAACAGACTTGGGTGCCAGCATGGGGGCCAGAGTGATTTGGTTGGCACTCTCATGTTGCAGTGCTCCTAGCCTCAGGAAGAGTGGTGCAATGTTCTTCTGCCACAGCTACCCCTGCGGAGGGCTGGGGAGCTAGATCACTCACAGAGGAATGTTGTATGCTTATGTGACTGCCAAAGGAATCTACTCAGGCAGTACAGGGTAGTGGAAGGAGGGCCCTGACCCATGTGGCTCCCCACTGACTTAGTCGATGGGGGGGACAGCAGACAAGGCTGGGAGATCACTGGCACCAGGGCCCAACAGTAGGAGCAGGCATTGACTTGGAGGTCAAACAGCTTAATGAAAACAAAAACTGCTCTGTATCTACATATATGTCAATACATCACAGTGGAATCTCCATTAATTTTAATGAAATTTCCAGTGATATAGCTAGATTTATAAAATGGGTTGCAAATCTCCTTCTTTCTGATTGGTTAAGTAAGTTCCAAGACCCATATGTTAATTCCCCTGAAATGTACAGGTTGGATCAAGTTTGGGCAGAGGAATTTGGGCTAATCACATTCACAATTCATAAGCCATGTCGCTCATCCCTGAATGCTATCACAAATACAGCTACCATCTTTACTCATGGAACAACTTTAACAAGACCCATAAAAATATAACACCATAAAATAAAACAAAAATACTTTTCTCTCCTTAAATGGACAAATAGATTAAAACAAGAAATATTATTCACAGTTTTAATTCTTGGTGTCTGTTTGGCGCCCATAAGAAATCCCCCTCCTATCCTTGCTAGCTTACCAGGACAATACCTGCTGCTCACCCTGCCACAGATAAAATTGAGAATTTGCCTAAAGATGAGGTCTTCAGTTGTGTGTACAAGGGGCGTGAACTTTCTACCAGAAGAATTCTGCAGAAGTCTGAATTCCTGTATTCTATAATAAACATTCCATCTATTGAATGTGTGGAAAGAGATGACAGATAGGTGGGGAGGAATTTCATTTTACTAGATACTTTAATCAAAAGAAAATACTTGTTTTTGTAACAAAAAAATAAAATTGTTACTTAGTTTTCTCATTTTATAAGCACAATAAGACATTCAGGTTGTTGGTTGTTTGGAGTAATGTACTTTGGGTGCTAAAGGCACTTAGTGCAAGCACTTTTTGCCTCATTACACACCTGGGTGTACAATAACACTAGACAACCAATGCCATGTTGTGTCTCAGTGCTTACATGTATGTAATACATCACGGGTTGCAGCAGTGAGTGATAAGACCCATAATTTACTTAGTTATGAAGGTCTCACCACTCTTGTGGAGATAAAAGTGTTACTGCACTGCAACCCATTACATGTTTGATATATACTGCACAATCGCTAATATTTTTATTACTGTTTTGTCTCTCTGTCTGATCCATCAATCTCTGTGCTCTATTTTCAGATTCTAAGTGGAAATAAAATGTTCTAAGTACAATAATATGGTCTAAGTGTAATAAGGTATCTTAGTGAAAATAAACATTTATAGTATACGGTTCAATGCTACTATATATGGAAATCTATACACTTCCAGATGCTGCTGTACCACAGTAGTGATGTCAAAATTCTGTTGTACCATCCCTTATGAAAATGAAATATATTTTAAAATATATTAACAATATATTTACATATAATTAACTATATTCCAATCTACTTGGTTTATAATATATTGGAAAATACATTTATTTCAATATATTTTAAAATTTGCAAATATATTGCAATGTACTGTAAATATACACATTATTGCCACTTTAGTATATTATGTGTATTGCAAAATATATTGATTATATTCCAATGTCTTGAAATAACGATAGTAAATATATGTTATTGGTATACTGCCAATATATGTATAAATGTATTTTTTTACATTTTAAATGTAGTTTCCTATATTTACAAATATGCATAATATACATGTGTAATAGATGTTAATTACAACTATTAATTTACCCAGACAAAAACAAAGGAAATTGTTTATGATTTACACATACCTGTGCAACTAGAGTTTGTCTTGTTATTAATCATGGAGTTATTTACATTGAATTATTGTTTTACAGTGCAACTTTAACTCAAATGTACATTTTATACATTCACATATGACATATGACTTATTTCACAAGCTCATGATTGTTAAAGGCTCAGATTGGTATTTATACCATCCCATTTTGTTTCACTTTTAGGTCAGGGTGAGATCCTATATGTACTTGCTTTATAACTTGTACCTTTCTTTTCAATCTGTAAGCTAATGTTGTAAATGTTGAAAGTATTGTAAAACTAGAAATTATCATGATTTTGGCTGATAAACTATGTTTTTGAAATATGCAATTTAGTTATGCAAATGTACACGTGGGACAAAATTAAGCATTTACAAAAATACATGTGACATATAAAAAATATATGTAACATGTATAAAAATATATGCAACATATATAAAAACATATGTAACATACATAAAAAATGTATGTAACCTACAAAGAATACAGTATATATTTTGAAATATACTAATAATATATTTCAGACATTGTATTACTAAGTAGATTGACATGCTTTCAAGCAATGCATGAGGCAGAATATATGGTTTCAGTATATGCTGAAATATGCTGTGTGTTATATTTCATTGAGCCAATGTATTTATCAATATAGTGACATATTTTTGCATACTACAGGTCAGAAATGTATTATGTCAGTGTATTTAAAAATATGTTTCATAATATATAATATATTATATTACATTGGGACAATGTATTTCATGGTATATTGACATACGTTAATACATATTTTTCAATATATTGCAATATATTCCATTTCCGTAAGGGGCAGTAACTATGTCACTACTGTGTTACAACAGCATAAAATCCTGGATCTTATTTAGACTCCTCTTGCTTACTTACACTGCAGAGACCTCATAATGAAGATACTGGCAAGACTGAAAACACCCCAAGTGAATGGTTTGTTAAAAGGTGAACTGCTAGAAATGTTGCCAGCTCCTGCAGATTAAGTGTTTTTAACCTTATTCTGTTGTTTGCTGTTTTCTGTTTTACTAATTCAAGACAGAGTTCAAAAAACAAACAAACTATACAAAGTAATATATGGGCATCCACAAACAACAACGGTGATGCTTCCATCTCGGAGTGAGGTGACATCATAATGACATCACAGAAACCGCAAACTTCGCTCTTGAGGTCTGTAATTTCATCTCACTGCTTGATGGAAACATAGTCTTCTTGTGTATGGTTGACCATACATTATTCTCTATATCCCAAAATAACATGATTTATTTACCCAATTTACTCACTGTGGCTTGTAAGTTTAAAGTTACCCTAACTGGTGCATTAACAAAGTGTTTTGCAAAGAATATATAATTATATGGGATACATAGTGGACTCATTCAGAATATGAACAGTCACAGGAGGCCTCAGCACTCCTCTTCAAGCTCATAATTGCTGCTTGCCACAGCAGGTTTGGTTTGCTGGTGCAAGTTATTGTGCAAAATGTAAAGTTTATACAGAAAGCCTGTTGAAAAACACACTAATGGCTCAAAAAGCCAAATGTAATATGGGCCTGATACACAAAGGCACAGCCAGAACTCCCTGGCACTTAGCTCAAACAATGCTTCATCAGGGGAACCCCTTGCCTCCTTCCAACTTGCCACCATGGCTTGCACCTCCCCCGGTGGGACCATTTGAGTGGCTCAAGCCCCTCTGTGCATTCTCTCTTTGGTTGTTGATGGAAGGCTGCCTGAATTGACCAGGGGGCTGTAGGTGGGTCATAGTAGGTCACATTCCATCATGCTGCAATGGTCAGGATTATTTTCAGTTTTTCCATTACACCCACTCCCTGAAGGTGCCACATCTAGACACTGTTGGACACATGTGTGCTCGTTGTGCACATTATGCACTTGCATCCTCAGACACGTCCACAACCTCCCTCTTTTGTGGTCCCAGCTGCAACCATTGTGATCACAAAGGGGGTGGTGTGGCAGTGGGACTTGACTCTCTCCCTCACTAGAGGAGAGGAGCATCCTACGGGATGATTAACCCTCCTCCCCCAGCTATAGTATAGAGTTTTCAACCCCAAGAGCTTTCCTAGCCCTCTGAGTGGACTATGGATCAAGAAAGGTTTTGGGGGTTTCTGAAAGTCCAAGATGGCAAGCAGGAGCTCTATATACTGAGGAGTAGCTGACCAATGAAACAATGCCTGATTTTATTTATATACGGTGTGCCATCATTGCCTTTTTTTTCAGATAGTTTTTACCCCTCAGGTTCACCGAGCCACTCCGTCTTCACCTCCCCTATTTGACTCTCACCTCCCTTGAATATACCTCCTCACAGGGTCCCCCACAAATTTCCCCCTGTGGTGGGGCTGGAGGGGGAGTGCCACCCTCCCCCCAGTACACATATCCAGAGTATGCAGAGGTGTTTGGGAGGTGGCACAGGGCTGGAGAGGCTTTCAGTGCTCCAGTTAACCCTCTGGTCCCTATATCTGTTTTCGGGTGGTCCTGGAGGTATGGCAACATAGAGGGCACATGTGCATGGAGGCGCGGATGCCTTCTGGAACCATCACTCCTTCTACCACCCAACATTAAGTCCGCCACCCAGACAACTAGCTCTGCCACCTGGCCTCCACCTGGTTGCAGTCGAGAGCCAGGAAGGTGCTCCACCCTAGTCTGGGAGAAGAAAGCTGCCAGGTAGCCACTCAGTCATCTCCCAGCCCCCCCTCACTGACCTCCTCCAGTGACCCAAGGTCACTACTGAATGCAGGTTGCTAATGTGGAAAAGGTAAGGGGCAGACAGTGTCTTAGCCCTTTATGACACTGGGCCAGCTGTCATTGCTTTGTTCTTTGAAGAAATAGACATTTTATCCAGTTTTAAAAAAAGAGGATGGTTTGTCCAAAGAAGAGTCTTTTTGTGTTTCCCTAGGATTCAACTGAACTGAAGGACATAGGCTAAGGTGAAAGTAGACTGACCTGAGCTCAGGAGGAGCGGTGTGGCAGCTGAAGTTAGCAGGACAAGCAGGATGGAGCTGGCAGTCTCCTAAAGCAGTGTTGTTTGCCTGACCAGGAGAAGAGATTGAGAGCAAAGAACGTGCTCGAGGGGAGAGAAAAGAAGGAAAGGAGAATACTGAAAATAGTGGGGTGCAGTTGTGTGAAGGATTGCCTGGTCTGATATAACTGACTGGATGGAGTGAATATTGTGGAAAATGGAATAAAAAAGGCTTGGTTCAAAGTAAAAAAGAATATAGCAATGCAGCAACTAGCAAGGAGGCTAATAGAAAATTGACACAGTATAATTCATTTTTTTTTAGTTTATGCTGTGCTATTTAAATATTAGTTGGTAAATGAAAAGCCAAAGTTTATAAATGTAATTATGAACTGGGTCAGTTATTCACAAAGCCCAGTTTGCCCCCGAGCAAAGAAGTGAGGGGGGAGGGCACAATGCAAATGGGGGGAGGGGATCTACATATCCCTGCAATCTCATTCACTAATGATTTACTCCATGCAAGGGCCTTTCCAAAGGTTCTTGCATGGAGCAAATTACCACCGGAAAAAAACTGGTATTTCACACAACCCTAGTGGCTGGCAGATGTACTGCAGACCCCTCATCCCCCTCCCCGTCTTCAATCGCCCAATCTCCCACCTGTTAATAAAATAATTTTCCATAGTTCAGAGGTCTCACCCCGTCCCCGATCGCCCAATCACCCACCCGTTAATAAAATAAGTTATTTTTCATAGTGCAGTGGTCCCACTCCAGTCTCTGATCGATTGATCACCCAGCCGTTAATAAAATAAATTATTTTCCATAGTGTAGGGTCTCTCCCCAGTCCCCGATTGCCTACCCGAGAATAAAAAAATAAATTTCTAGTGTAGGGTCCCTCCCTGTTGCCCGATCGCCCACCCGATATGAAAACGAATAGATCTTATCTGTGTCAATCTTCACCATTCATCACAGATGGGTACTGGACGGAGATCAGGACCCCGCTGGAGACTTTTTTTTTGGAGGATAGGCGGAGCCGACGAGATTTCAGTACTGCCCTCGAGGGGCGTACTCACGTGGCGCCGAGGATTAGCCGCGAGGCTGCGCCGACCCGCCTGCCTACCAGTTCTTCGCTCTCCGCCGAGATCGCCTCGTGGGAAGCCAACTGAAGAAAAGAACTTTTGAAGAAATTTTAGGCCTTCGCCTTTCGTTCGTTCAACAGTCCGTCGGTTACCTGCTAGTTCTGGGTTCTGCCTCCACTCGACGTTGCCGGTAAGATCTTTCCTTTTTATTTAAAGTTTGCGACGTCGAGTCTGTTTTTTGGTGTTTTTCCGTAGGTCATGTCTCGGTCAGAGGGCAAGAAGTTTTCCAAGGCAGACGGCCCCCATACGTCGGTGCCCGTGCAGCGCCATAGTATTCCATTACCGACCAGCATGACCCGGTGTCTCGCGTGTCTTGGCCCGCTTCGTTACGGATTCATGCGATGCCTGCTTCTCCATGGACCGCTATGGCCTCCAGAACAGCACGCGCTTAGAGGTGGGAAGCCCGCCCACTGTAAGGTTCGGACTGTCGGGCAAAGCCAGCCTTCAGCCTTCCTCTGGGTCCCCTCCCGTTCTATAACGGACCGAGAAGGAGGAAGCCTCAGCTACTTGTAGCCTAGCCTTGGCCGAGGCCCTCCCGCTGTGCAGGAGGCTCCGTCCGCTTCCTCCCGGAGCGGCGAGGCGGAGGCGCCCTTCTGTAATCACCGGGTGAAGGCTCCCCTGGTGTCGCTCCAGCGTCCGGAAGGCTCTGGTTGACGCTGTCCCTCGACGCTGTCGGGCCTTCGGCGCCGCTGGCGGTGCCGTGGGTCTGTCGGCTTTGAACATCGGCGCCGACCATCTCAGCTGCTGGGCCCTGTCGGTGCCGCTCACGGGCGGCAAGGACTGATTCGGCGTCGCTTTGTTACGTCTCGCCTGGGTATTCATGGCCTTCGTATACGCCAGACGGTAGCCGCCCCTCGGCACTGTTGGGGCGCAGCTCTCTGCACCGAGGAGCCTAGCGGTGTCGTGGTTCGGGCGCTGAGTCCGCCTTCGGAGCCGCTTTGGTCCTCAGTACCGCTCGCGGCACCGAGGGGCCTGGCGGTGTCATCGACGCCGAGGCTGTTGCTGAGGCTGCCATTGGCGCCGTCTCTGTCCCTGGTACCGCCCCCGGTGCCAGTGGACTTGACAGCGCCGCAGCTGGCCCTGGCTCTGGACTTTTGGCCCGAGCTGCCTTGGCGCCTTCTGTCAGCCCCGCTTGGGGGGCTGTGGAGGGCACGGGTGCCGCCTCGGCCACTGCTCTGACTACCGGGCCCTTTGGTAAGGTCGCCTTCCCTCGCCCTCCTACCGTTTGGCTTAGGGCCTCAGACTCTACCTCTTCTGAGTCGGAGTCGGGCTCGGAGTCGGACGGGCAGTCACACCCTTCGGGGTTGTCTGCAGAGGAGGGAGAGCCTGTGGTCTCGATGACGAGTCACAGCCAGCCCCCTTCTGAGGAGTGTCAGGTTCTTCCCGAGGTTAGGGTCAGTGGTACTGACCAGCAGGCTATGGTGCGTGCCACCATTGCCATGCAACCTGGCCTTGGGGGGTTCCTCGACCCCTCGGCGGTGGTACCCCCTCCAGTAGTGTGTCGCGATCGCCCAACTTTGGGGCCTATGGGAAGCCTACAGGAGGAGGGGTGCTGCTCCCTGGGTCTCCCCTTCGGGGGCAGCCCAGAGCTGCCAGCTACCTAGGCTGGCCCTCTCGAGACCAGGACCCTCTCGGACTCTGAGGGGTGGAGGGGAGCGGGGTTGGCGCGTCGGCCTTTCTCTGGGGTCCACCCCGGCCCTGGACGAAGCCGAAGTGCGGACTTCCGCCCTTCCCCTTCCGGTTTCTTGAGGGGGTCCCATTCTTTAGAGGCAGGGGACCGTCCTTCTGGATCTACTCGGCCCAGTCGCCTCACTGGGGGATTCTTCTGGGTGCAGCCTGGGCAGTACCAACGTGGTTGTACAGCTGTCGGCTGTGGGGTCTTCCGGGACACACTCCTGGGGTGTCCATGGTCCGCTCCCTAGCCCTGGCAGAGGTCAGCAGACTTCTTCTCTGGCTCTGCCCCTATCCCTCTGCCGCATTCTCCAGTGCTCCCAGGCATTCTTGGTCCTAGCGGCCCTCTCACCTGGGAGCAGTTCAGAGCGGTGGCTGCTCGGTTCCCTGCCTATGTTAGGGCCATGGACAGCCAGGTTTTTAAGCCTCCCCCCGTGCAGCCACCCTCGGAACACATGGTGACCTCCAGCTCCTCATCCCCCTTTTCTGGGGGAGAGGAACCATCTGTCCACATCTCTCCCGCTGCTGATCTCTCCGAGTATCAGCGTTTCCTCGTGAGGATGATGGAGGACCTTCGCCTTTCTCCCTTGTTGGTCAGCAATCCGGAGCATGCGGTGCACGCCTTTCTAGGCGATTTCGGAGCGGCCACCCATGTGGTGCCGCCCTGGCCTGCTCCCTTTCGGGAGGTGTCCATGTGTTTCTGGCAGAGGCCCTTCTCCGGAGTTCCTGCCCCTAGGGACCTCAGCCAGAGGTACTGCGCTCCCCCAGAGCCTCCAGGTTCTATGCCTCATCCGCAGTCCGGATTGACGCACCTGGACACCCCTGACGGGCTTCGCGCCCTCCACCGTGACCGGCCTCCAGATCAAGACTCCTTGGATTTTGACTTCTGGGGGAGGAGGACCTTCTACTCGTCACGGTTGCTTCTCTCCATCTCTGCTCATCAGGCCCACTATGCAGCCTACAACAGGTTCTTGTGGTCCACGCTAGTTCAGATCCTAGCTGCTTTGCCTGACTCGGAGCAAACCAGGCAAGCTATTGCGCTCTCTGCACGCGGCCTGGAGCTAGCAAGGCACCAAGCAAGGGCATCTTACGACGCCAATGAGGTAGCTACCAGGGTCGTAGGGACAGCGATCTGCACCGGCAGATCGGCGTGGCCGCCTTTCCAGTTGTCACCCTTGGCCCGGCGTCACGGTGATTTGCTCTGCTCACCAGGGAACCTCTCTCTTTTCCAGTAGAGACGGAGACGGCGTTTGTCGAGACCTTCCTTCCCCTCCATTGGGGACCGTCTCACTCTCCCACTCTCGGGCCTCATCAGGCCCAGAAGGTTCCCTTCGTGTGTCACCCACTGGCGGCTAGGACTCTGTCCCTAGGGTGCAATGAATCAACCCTCTTCGGGGGCTTGGTACTCACCCATCTGTGATGAATGGTGAAGATTGACACAGATAAAGATGGAAAAATTGCATTCCTACGTAGTATGATCTTTTCTGTGTATCTTCACCATTCATCACAATCCCACCGCCATCCCCTGGGGCCTCAGTCTCTGGGTCCTCCTCCCTCTGTGCCTACCCCTCTTCTTGAGCGGGGTAAAGTTGGGACACACAGGGGGGTATTTTCTCCCTAAGGGGTACAGCTCGAGTGGCACTCCTTCTCTACTACATATCTCCACCCCACGGGGTGGGAGCTGGTGGTTGCCCTCCTTCTGTTATCCATCTAACTGTTTAAAAAAAAAAATTCCCTTTTTTTCACCAAATATCTTTACAGAGAGAGTACTAAGTCCCTGTATCCTGTCCTTCTCCAGAATAGCCGACTCTGCTTTTGGGGTATTACCAGTTATTCTGTGCCTTGAATTCTGGCAAGAAAGCTTTGCTACTCCTTGCAGTTCCTATACAGTCTGGTGACAGACAAGGGTCCTGGATCCTTGTTACCTCTCACTCTCTCCTAAATTTTTCCCCCTTCCTCCCTTCTTCCGTTTCCAGAGATTGGGGCCCCTACCCAATCCCCTTAGTCTTACTTCTTCTATGCTGTCCTCTCAGTCGTTATTTCTCCTTTTAGTTCAGTTTTTCTTTTCCTTTTTCTGTCCCTTGGACTCTCTTGTCCCACCCTCCATCCCTTCCTCTTACCTCTCCGGCGACTCAGAACTGGTAGGCAAGTGGAGTCGACACAGCCTAATGGCTAATCCTCGGGCGTCACGTAGTACGTCGGCCTCTAAGGCGGCGCCGATGCTGCGTCGGCTCCGCCTATCCTTTAAAAAAAAAAAAAAAGGCTCCCGCGGGGTCCTGATCTCTGGCCAGTACCCATCTGTGATGAATGGTGAAGATACACAGAAAGATCATAATTACGGTAGGTATGTAATTTTTATTTTTCCATAGTGTAGTGGTCCCCCCAACACCCCACCCACTCCAGTAATCACAGACCACCCCGATCCCCCTGCCCAGCATGGCGCCTGGTCGGTGAGCAGCACAGCCCTCCACACACCTCCATGGCTGCCTGCCCACTGAACTGTGAATGACAGCTTACAGCATAGCATTAGTTGAACGAACAAGTACTTTTACTAACCGAAGAAGTTTGATACAAGGTAACAGCTGTAATTGTGTTTAAGAAAAAAGTATTTAAAGGTGTACAAAAAAGTTTTAACAATTGTAAACTACAAAATATTTGAAAATTGTTCTTGTTCTTGAGCAGTGAAAAAGCAGAGTTATTCTCCCTCCTGACATCACATAGCCAACCACACACAAATGGTGGGTGTATCCATAACTGAGGCGCAGAGGATGGACTGAGGGGACATGGAGAGGAGTGCAGTATACTTGCTCCCATAGTAATCTTTTTTTTCCCCTGACATATTTTGCAGCGTTTTTCTCGTTTCCTCCCCGTAATCCGTCCCCGTACCTCAGACGTGCGTGCGCACGTGAAGGCACATGCACACCACATCTCAAGGTGCCCTCCCACTACATGCTGTTGTTGACCACCAGACCTCCACCCGGTGGCAACCGGACTATGGGATGAGGGGGCAGCAACCACCCCAGGAGAGGAGAGCTGCCTTCTGACTGTTCAATCATGCTCCCCCCCCGGTACCGGCTCCCCGATGACTTGAGTCCATTGGGTCACTGGCGTGGTGTGAGGTAAGATGTCCAGTGCCTCAGCCCTCTGCACCACCAGGCTGGCATTTCCCATCGTAATCTTAAAGAGCTAGTGTACTGCCTAAAATGAATATTAGTTTTTAAAAAGCAGTCAACTATTTACTTTTATATCTGAAGTGCTTTTTCTTTTCCCTTCTGGTAATTCAATGTTTTTTACCTGATGTTAGTAGGTGCGATCTGTGAAACTCTGTCTGGCAGCAGACATATCTAGCTTTATTTCCCCCATTACATCCTTAGAATTGTGACATCACTGACTGTGACATCACTGCTGCTTAGGAAGAGGCACTTAGTAGCTGCCAGGTCAGTCACCTGTGATGTCACTGTCAGTGATGTCACAGTGATGATGTTGTAGTGGGAGGAATAGAACTAGATATGTCAGCTGCCAGGCACAGTGTTATTCCACACATCCAACATAAGGGTCCTGATGCACTAAAGGGTGGCAATACGCACCTGAGGTGCATACCCCACACGTGCACATATGCGGCTCTGGACAGGTGCAGGGAAAGCAGTATGCCCTATCACTAGCACCCGCAGGGCACATGTCCACAGCCACGCCCCCTCAACATGCAGGGCCACCTGGGCAGTCGGGGTTGGAGCTGCTGGCCCTGGTGCATTCAATCGGATGCCCATACTGGGTCCCTTGGCAGATCCCTTCCACCCATGTGGTGGCTGTACAGCATTGGATCCAGCCACATAAAGTGGCACCAGATAGACTACCACCAAGCACTTGCCTGGGACACTGCCCCAGCCCTTCTTTGCAGCCTAGTGTGCTGGGGCAACCCACAGATCAGTGGAGTTGGTCCACTGCGCCCAGCAGCCGTAGAACACGGGGGCGCATACCGGGTTATGCCTGGTCCTAGATGTCATACGCAGTGCCCCCCTGTGCCTGGCACTATGTGGCTTAGTGAATGCTGTATAGTGCAAGCACATCCCTGACATGCTCCCAGCGCAGAGTTGCCCATGGGGCTAGGGCAGTGCACACGGTATGTGTCCTGAGCGCCTTTAGTGAATGCCACTGGGGGTCTGTGGGACCCCCCCCATGCAGCATTCACACTCAAGGTTGCCTATGTGCCTCAGATACGTGGCACATAGGCAACCTTTCAGTTAATGCATAAGGCCCAATATTATTACACAGAAAACTTTCAAATGAGCAAATGGTGGAAAAAACTTCATAAGTACAAAGTTACAACTGACTGCTTCTTAAAATTTGTACTATTTTCCTGTCTGCAATTTTTGGTTCTACTCTTTAAATACTTAATATGATGATAAAAAATCATCAAAAACCTTGGTGAGTGCCAGCCCGCCAGTGCACCGGTTGGGATTTCCCCTTGGGACACCAGCGACCTGGGTTCGGGAATGGACTCAGGTGCTGGAGGGCTGGCCTGGAAGAGACAGAGGGCTTGAGCATCGGCTGATGGCTCGCTTTCTCTCGGGGGGAGGATGGGGACGCGACCCGGCGCTTGCTGACCCCTAGCGGAGGCTGGGGGCACAGCAATGCATGGGGTCCCACTCACTAAGGAGGCGTGGTGAACGTTGGTGTCAGCCTTACATTGTGGCACACCACGTCCCTTGGGAGCAAACAGTAAAAGAGCCTCGTAGCCAATCAGATGACGGTCGCCAGCTCCCATAGCCGCAAGTCCGAAGACAGTGCACGCACCATCCCCAGCATCACCCTGGAGCAGGTTTGGCACTGGTTGCCCCCACCGGCGCTGTTCCCCCTTGGGGGAAACCCAACCCAGCAAGGGTTAAGTATCCAGGGGTCACCCGAAGGCATGGGGGATGAAGAGGTGGCTGATCCAAGGCAGTGCAGCTCAGAGGGCATAGGTGGGCTGAAGGAGAGGCCAGCCCAGAGCTGGGAGGGAGCATAAAACAAAAAAAAAAAAAAAACCTTGGTGATTTTTTTCGTCCACTTGCTACTCGCAGGCAGTGGGAATGGGACTCACATTCTGCCATTTGTTGCTGCTGCACTAAAACTGACATTGGAGCAATAATATACGTTTAAGCTCACAAAACTGACACTGTAAAAGTGAATATATAAATACACAGAATCACAGAAATTTGAGTTTTAGACATTTCCAAATTTGAAAGTTGAGGTTTATTTCAGGGCTAGGCAATTTAATGGTGGTTTATTAGTTTGTACAACATTTTATTTACTTTTTTGCTTTAAAGTTGAATGAGATTTCATACTATAGAAATAACATAAAATTGTATATGACTCAAACTGGTTGTCTTGTATAGTTGTATTATCTCTTTTTAGTGGAGGCGTGTCATCAAGGTACTGGTCAAGACGCATAAGCAAACCTGGAAAAGTCATAAAATTCACAAGTAGCATTTTATTATTATCAATAATGATAAAATAAAAAAAATAAAATTGTGCAGGATAGCTCTTTACAGACAGTTCAAACAGAACAAAATCCTTCATCTGAGGGTACCTCTAAATCTAGATCTCAGTTTGTTTCTCTCTCCAACTTTCTAAACAAACATTGCTCTCTTTTTATAAGAGGATTTCACTCGGCAATTAAATTCTGCATCCTGTTTTCATTAAGCTATAGCTCCTGTTTCACACAATGTCTCAGAACTTTATTAGTTTCTTTCCTGTGACCAGTACATCCAGTTTTCTCAGCAGGTGCAGCTAATTAAGACATTCTGGACAGAGCTGTTTTCCCCTCTGACAGCTCTGCAAACAAGCTTGTTGAAGGTCAAAAGGTTTCTCAAGGTCAGTCCCTTGTGTTCCAGCTTGCTATCTTTTCTAACAAAACCCAGTTTTTTTCTGCACTTCATTTCTTGCTCACATGCTGCCCCCCACCTAGTGTCCCCACCCAGCATCTCTGCCCCATTTAGTCTCTCTCTCTCACTAATCTTTCTCTCCTCCTTACCCCCCTTGTGCCCCCCATGCACTGACTCTTTTTGTTCCGTTTCCCTCCCCAGCATCAGCCCAGTCTCTGCCGCCTCTAATGGACAGCAGGGTCATGAGGGCTGAGTTATCCTGCCCTCCTCTCACCAGGAACACAGCACCGAGACCCTTGGACCAGACCCCTAAGTATCTTGCCCAGGACAGTGCACTCATCTTGGGCCATCCAGCACCACCTTGCTTCGAGGCCATTTAACTTGCCTGATTGTTTTCTGAGGCTCTCTGCCTCTGTCATATACCTTTTACACTACCTGTGGGTGTAAGACACTTGATTATATTCAACAGAGCTGCTTCTCCCTTCTGGGAAGTTACCACATGAAATTAGCTATCCATACTCCTTTCACTCACCACCAAATAGGAAGCATATTACCTGTAGACACATAAATGTTCTCTTGCTGCTTCTATTGATCTCTGCCTTTGTCCACCCCAACCCTGGCCCCCCTTCCCTAACTTTAACTTTCAGGGCCCCCCAGTTCCAGATGGCAGCACAATCACTATTGCCCAGCTACGCATATAACACCTGTTGGCTAAGAAATCCTGCTTTGAATCCTGGTTCTCAGCCAACAGATTTAATATCCTAGCTCTCACTGAGACGTGGCTCACTGATAGGACTCATAAGGTGCTTTTCCACACAGGTTTCTTTACCAAAATATTCAGTACCTGTGTGGTGCCGTTGTAGTCTGTTCCATTTCATGCTGACTTTACACACACAGCACTCTGTCGGAAAACTCGTCTTCCATTTTCTAGCATTTCATTCTGCTTCCCCAGAATTCCATTCAAGGTAATGACTGGTACCAGAATGGCCATTGCACACAACGGAGTGAAATGAAACACACTGGCACGAACCATGCCAACCAGAGAACGCGGTTCAGGCGTGTGGAATTGGAACACATGCAGTTTATACACCAACGGAGGTAACGGTAAACTGCTTCTGCAACGGTTATTCCATTACAGAACAGGTAGTGTAAAAGTGCCTGTAGATTCATAGATGTAGCAGGCAAAAAAGACCATGTAGCCCACCTATTCTGTCCATTCCATTCTCTGACATTAACACTGCTGGCTACTCAGTCATTAGAGTGAACAGGGAAAAGGGGAGGGTTGCCATTTTTCATTTCCAATCACCTTACATTCATGGAACTTGATTTCAAGCTCAAAACTCCCACCCTAGAATCACTTTCCTCAAACCTTGTGCTAGGTAACAGCAAAACTCTCACTCGAACTGCTACCTACCCCTCTCCCCTGGGCACCCCTTGCAGCGAGTTAGAAACACTCCTTGATGCAAAGAACTCACCCCCAATATCCGTGGATGGATCATACTAGGTGATTTCAATTTGAAGTGGCATACCAGGCAAGCTGATGATGCCAAAGAGGGTGTCTCTGGGTTTGGCCTGCATTAGATTATCTCAGCAACCACCCGCACAAATTATAACTCTGGCTATGAATCTCCTCAACTGGAATATTTTCTCTAACCCCAACTGAGCCATCAGATCCAGTATTCTCCCCAATTCCATTAGCGACCACAGTCCAGTCTACTGTCACTGGTCTCCAAAAGGTCTCAAAAGTGAACCAAAATGGTTCCATGTCATAAGAGCGAATAAAAAAAGAGCGTTTGCAATTATGGCGAGTGTATATTGCCAAAAACCAGTTCAGCAATATACACATAATGGTGACACTACATCCGGCCAGTAGTTCTCAATGTTTATGCGGGGGAGGCTGTGCCACCCCACACACTCTCATGGGGGGGGGGGCTTCACCTCCGCACCCCCCTACTGAAGGATTATCAACTCCGGGGAGGGGTGCATGCCGGGGAAGGGTGCATGCCGGGGAAGGGGCAAGATCCCCCCCAAGAAAAATACAACAGCCGCAGGCAGCGGCAAAATATTTTTCCCCGTCCCATCCCCAGAACCTCCTATGCCAAAGCCAGCCACCCTCACCACCACACCACACTGGCTAGCTCGGCAGCACCAGAAATACTGCCCCACAGAAACCCTCCATCCTATTCCTTCCCTATCCCTCACTATTCCTGCCTTTCAATCGCCCTTCTCAATAGTCATCATCAACCAGGTCACTACCCTTGCAGGGTAGCTGTTAACCACTTCACTCAATATGACTCGCTCATTTGCAAGTTGCTCATATGTAGTCACCCTTGTGATGTGATACCACCAAGGTACAGTCTCACCAGAGAATTGAAAAAACTGAACACTGAAGACTTTGCCAAAGCCATATCAGCTGCAGGCTGCTCCTTCACCAGAAACATTGAAAGTACTGATGATGCTTTGGATTCTTTTAGTGAAACCCAGAATCTCCTCTGCTGTTTGCATGTAGGCGGCTGTGGGATTCAAACCCAGGTCTCCAGATCTGCAGCTCGGAGCCTTAACCCACTGTGCTATACTGCCTCCTCAAGGGAACAAGGCGTTCTCATGTGTGGGAGACACTGGTTTTGAATTCCTGTAGGCTGGGGGCATTCCTAAAGTTAAGGGGGAGCTCATTCCTTGAATATGGACTATGCAAAGGCCTGTTGAACAGAATGACACTTCACTCTGGGAGTTGAAAAGTCTGACACTGCAGATGGCGCCGTAGATGGGTGGAGCATGTAGGCATTTCTCAATTGTGTAAAGTAAGATAAGAGATGATCAGGGGCTCTCCCATGCATATGCACAGTTGTATAACAGAGGGAACCAGTGATAGTCACATCTGCCAGAAGGACTTGGTCAGTTGAGCTTGTCAAAGACAGTATAATGTTCGGTTGTCAAGTCACACAAATGTATAAAACCTTCACAACCTTTTATACAGATGATCCTGGCTAGAAGAGTGGATTTGTTCACTGATCTGTATGTGATGTCACCATAGTCGATGGTCAGGAGAAGGAAGTGGGAGACTACTTGCCTCCTTTCATGTGTCATGATTCAATGCTTGGTCCTGAAAAGAAAGCTAATCGTGGGTGCTACAGTGACAAGGATGGGACTGATGTGCTGGTTTTATAAGAGTGAGGAATCAAGCCCATCCCCCAGATATTTTAAGGCTCTGATTTGTTCAGTGGGATTGCCATCTAGTGTCTTGATCGGTTCTACTTAATGCCTCGGCAGGACATTGAACGTACAATAATATGTTTATTTTTAAGCGTCTTTCAAGATATCAAGGCGCTGTACAAAGTTAAAACAGAATTCATAAACAGCAAATACAATAGTAATAACACAACAGATCCATGTAATTATACGTTACTGATAAGACTGACACCACAAAAAGGTTTTAAACGCCTGTTTAAATCCCCCACAGTCGTGCACTCCCGAAGCTGACGGGGTAGAGAATTCCAGAGGGTAGGGGCAGCAAACATAAATGCTCGAGCCCCAGAAGATTTCAAAGTCACCCTTGGAATCTCCAGAAACCCCTCATCAGCCGAGCAGAGCTGTCGCACAGGGCAGTAGGAAACAAGAAGTTCTTTCAAGTAGTCAGGGCCAAGTCCATGTAGGGCTTTATAAGTCAGTAAGCCAACTTTAAAGGTGATCAGTCACTGAATCGGCAGCAAGTGCAGATCGCGCAGCACAGAAGTAATATGCAGGGACCGGGAAGTCCCCATCAGCAATCGTGCAGCAGCGTTCTGCACTAGCTGCCAGTGGCAGATATCAACCCCAGGAAGCCCTAAGTATAGGGAGCTGCAGTAGTCAAGGCATGCGGTCACAAAGGCGTGGACCAACATAGGCAGATTGCAGGACGGAAATGGAAATTACGTACCTACCGTAATTCTTGATCTTCTCTTGTATCTTCACTATTCATTACTGCTTGGGTGTAAGCTAGAGGCGCGCACCCGCCACAGGAGTTTTTTTTTTTTTGGAGAGGAGTCAGTGCCGACAGCACCGCCCCCAAGAGGTGCACTATGAGGTGCGTGAAGGGCGGCCGTTAGGCACCACAGACTCCTCCTCCTCCATCACAGTTCTGTAAGCCAGAGAGGCGAAATAATGATAAGAAAAAAGGGGAGTGAGGCAAGAGAGCCAAGGGGTAGCTAAAGGAAAGGATATAAACTGAAAAAGGAATAAGCCAAAAGAGGACAGGAAAGAGGAAATCCTACCCTATGGGACCGCAGGGCTTCACTCCTGGGGTGGCTCCAAGGGAGGAACAGATAAAGGAGAGAGAGAGAGAGAGAGAGAAGAAGGAAGAAGAAGAGAGAGGGGGATATTGGGAGGAGGAAGTTCTGCTAAGTTGTGGGAATCGGCTTGAAGGCTCGTAAGCTCGGGACCAAGGTGAGGGAGCAAGGATCCCATTTAGGAAAACTGGTGAAGAAGGTTCAACTGAACCTTCTGCACAGCTTGGTACACAAAAGGCAGACTCTCTGTATCTCCCACCATCCCCAACCCCTTACACTCCAGCTGACAGCTCACAGACTGCCAAGGCAGAAAATCTGTTCCGGAAGGAGAGCGCCCAACTAGGAAGGGGAAGAAAGCCCACTAGCACCCTTGTTATGCGCCTAACGAGATGTGTGTGGGAGGGGTATGAAGCCCTACAAAGGGCACCCCTTTGAGGAAAAGGTCAGAGTGGGAACTCAGACTGACTCCCTGAAGGCAAAGCAAAACAGATCACCAGTTCAAGGCAAGTGGAATGCCAGAACAGTGTTCAACTAGCAGAGACTGGCGAAAACAGGAGATTCAGACATGCCAGAGGGGACCTAGAAAAAAGAACCGAACCATTTAAGGAATGGTTTCTTTAACTGTGAATTGAACAACATGGCTAAAGAAGAAGCCAAGAGGTCACCCTCAGACGCAATCAGAAAGAGTTCCCTCAGGATAGAGATAAATTCTACTCATTCCCCCTTCTTTCTCAATAAAATGGATCTGTTCTGAGAGAAGAACGGAAGGCTCAAAAAATGTTTTTTTTTTTTTTTTATTTAGGCTTTAAGGCCATGAAAAGGAGGGATTAGGAGACATCAAAGAAAGAGCCCATGATGGGAAGGTGGGCGGGTATCAGTAATGAATGGTAAAGATACAAGAGAAGATCAAGAATTACAATAGGTACGTAATTTCCATATCTTCCCTTGTCAGTCTTCACAATTCATTACTGCTTGGCTGAGTACCAAGCCTCCCCGAACGGGGACTAGGAAAACCCTGAGGGAACAAGACCCTCAGCCTCCTGTTGGTGAAAAACAGAAGGAAGAGACACTGGCCTTACAAGACAGGAAGCCTAAGGCTGAGAAGAGCTAGGAGGTGTCCCCTAGAGATGAGAAGATGGAGGAAGCCCCTGCAGAAGCCTCCTAGCCCTGGTGGAAAAAAGGCGGGTCCCTCGGAAGGCGGAGCGAATCACCCTATGCCGGGCCAGGGGTGACAATCTTGATAGACGAAGCCATGCCTTCTGCCTAAAGCAAATTGCTGTCTCCGTAAGTCTGGAAGCCACCTCACTGGTGTCATAGGATGCCCTTGCTTGGTGCCTTGCAAGTTCCAGGCCAATAGTGAAGAGGGCCACATCCTGTCTGGAATGCTCCGTATCAGGCACTGATGCTAGAAGTTGAGAGAGCATCGACCATAAGTGCCTGTTGTTGGCAGCATGGTGAGCCTGATGTGATGCAATGCACAACATCGCACGAGAGGAAGAGAGCACTCTTTGCTCCCACCGGTCAAAATGTAGGGAATCTGAGTCCAGTGGATGGTCATGCACCAGGAGGCGGTGCCCAGAAGGAGTATCTAGGAACTCAAATCCCTGGGTTGGGGGGTATACCTAGAGACTCGGATAGGGCACAATAACTCCTCCTGCAGTCTGTCAGGGCTGGGAGAAGGTTGGCTGGAGACTGCCAGGTTCAGATAGATGCCTCCTGGAAAAGGATAGGCCAGGATGGCACCACCAGATGCTGGGCACTGAATTCACGCGTCTCCCACTCGGTATTGTCTCGTCTGACAAAGGAGATATGGAGATTCCCAACCATCCTCGATATGAAGCACTGATATTCTGTGAAATCAGCGTCAGATGAGAGGTGAGCAAAGGGTTCCTCTCCCTCTGAGGAGGGAGTCAAGGAGGATGAAGAACTCGAATGTCCAGAGGACTCCTGCGGCAGTGGGGAGAGGCGAAAAACCCGCTCATGTATATATCCAACATATGACGGGAAGGCCTCCGCAGTGCCTCTGAATGTCTCCCAGGATAATGGGCCCATAGGACTGACAAGGCCTGGAAGAGAGGGCAGTGGATGCAGAGGAATGAGAGAGGGGCACCTACGAGAAGGCAACTGTCCTCTGCTAAGGCTCTGAAATCCAGGGAACGGAGCCCAAGATGGCAGGGTCCAGGATATCAAACCAGATCACAGAATGGAACTCTGGGGATGTGAACTCTGGAACAGCCTGGAGGGGGACTCTCCCCTGTGACGCACCTGGGTCTGCATGGATCCAGAAGGGCAACCCACAGCAATGCCACCGGAAGGGTCCCTCGAGCCTAAGAGGGAGAGTCGAGGCACAGTGCTACAGTTCCTCCCCACACCCCGAGGGGTGGCAGGAGGAATCCAACGCCCCTCACCTCGGCCCTTCAGACTCTGAGGACACCCTCCTCCTCGACCCCAGCAACAGGCTCCGTCAATCCTGAGGTCTCCCAAAGGGGGCCCCCGAAGACAGAATCCTTAATCCACCCTGAGAAGGCACAGCAGCACCAGAAACGGCAGCTGCCACAGCCCCCTCTGAGGGGACAGTCCCCTCCCTAATTCCCAAGTTGCCCTTCCCCAAGGACCCCAGGCCACCCCCAGCCTGGAAGTCCTCAGAGGAAGACTGCTTTGAAAACTCAGGAATGGGAGCACTGGGCCGCCTGACACCACATTCCACAGAAGACTCTGATTCCGAAGAATCGGGAAGCCAGGCCGGGTCCACCTCTGAGTCTTCTGCTTCTGAGGAAGAGTCGAACAGAAGAACCTCAATACTGGACACCCCAAGAGTCCCCTGAGAAATGGCGCCTCTAACGGCGCCAGTGTCACCCGCTATGCTGTCCGCTCCTGGCGCACCACTCGCAGCTCCAGAGCCTGGCCCCGACCCGCCCACGACTCCAGCCAAGTCCTTGGTGCTGCCCGCAGGACCTGGAACTCAACACAGCGCTGCTCACGGAGTTGACCAGACCCACTGTGCCACGAGCGGCACTGAAAACCAAGCCAGTGCTGCCCCAATCACCGGCACCGCGAATGACACTGGGATCCGAGATGGTGCCGGAGGGCAATGTCAAGGGTCCACCAATGCTGGACCCAGCAACCGTGGGCCGTGACACTGGGACAGCCTGCACCTCCGAAGAGGCGACTGCCAAGGCAGTGTGCCCACCGTGGCCCCGGGAGGGACCACAGTGATCCTCTGATGCTGTGAAAGAGGCCTCTTCCTCGGCATGGCTTGAAGATGAGGAGACCTCCTCCTCACCAGACCATATAGGTCTGGGAGGGGACTCAGAGGAAGGGTCTAGAGACCTGACCTGGGAGGCCCGAGAACGACGCCGTCCTCCAAAAGTCGGTGGGTCCTTGCCGATTTTGAACACGCAAACTTCGAGAACACGGCTGTCCATCGAGAAACAGGTGCCGCATCTGTCCATATCATGGTTAGGTCCCAGGCACTGAAGGCAGACATCATGTCGATCCGTAACAGAAAAATGCCTGTCACAGAAGCACCGATGCATGGGAGCACGGCCCACTTTCAATTTACATTTAGCTCCCGAACCTAACAAGAAGCAAAATTAACTTAAAAACAGTAAAGCTTAGTTCGGCCCAGTGGCACTGAGGGTTGCGACACTAGACGCCACACCTCACGCCACGCCGGTGACCCAGGTTCGACAACAAGCCCGGGTGGCCAGGGGTCGGCAGGGGAGGAAGAGATTGAGCATCTGGAGGACTTCTCTCTTCCTCGGGGAGGCTTGAGGTAGCGATCGCTCAACGAGTGACCTCTGGCAGAGGCCGGGGGTAGCTGAACGAGCTTCGCAGGCGTATGCCGGGGGAGGTGGAGCCACAGTGGGTGTTGCCTTGGTTGCTGGGCTCCATAGGGAATGTAACCATGTAGAAAACCCCTTCCACCGCTGATAGGCGATGGTGCTTCCCTCACTTTCCACTCCTGGAGGCGGGCCGGACATCCTCCGCCCAGCCCGGTGGCTCAATACTATAAGACAGAGCGCCTAAGGGGCAACCATTCCCCAAAGGGAAGACCTGGGAATGCCCGGTGCTGGAGAGGAGCGGTGATAGGTATGGGAGGCAATGCAAGGAGGTCAAGAATGCACCAAAGAAGTCGCCGGAGAGAGTTCAGTGATGGTGGGTGAAAAACAGAGTTTAAAAAAAAAAAAAAAAAAAACCAGTAAAGCTCCCGGCACCATCAAAATAAAGAAAAGGAACGGTATTACCAGAAAACGGCATCAGGAAATCGAACTGGGATGGAGAAGGTTCGCTTAAAGTGTAGGCCTAATGTAGTACTGACAACTTAACTTCCGTGGAGGGTGCATGCCTCCAGCTTACACCCAAGCAGTAATGAATGGTGAAGACTGACAAGGGAAAATCAAGGTGCTTGACCCTGGCGATGTTCCTAAGATGATAAAAAGCAAACTTGATGACTGCCGACACCTGAGATCGAAGGGTCAGCCTGTCATCAAGCACCACCCCCAGATCCCAGACATGTTCAGAGGTAATAATCTGGGAGCCCCCCCAGAAAAAGTCCAGAGGGCTGACCAGTCCTCAAACCCTCTATCGGGTGACCCTGGTCCACAATCATCACCTCAATCTTTCCCGTGTTCAACTTGAACCAGCTCGAATTCATCCAGTCCTGGATTTCAGCGAGGCAGTTATTAAATACTGAGAGAGCACTATCCGGGTTGGGTGCAAAGGAAAAATTACTCACCTTAGTAATTGTGTTTCTTCTAATGGAGTCTTGCTGTATTCTGACAATCTGCAGTTAGAACCAGCCTTTAAACTGCCCTGGAGAGTATAGGGCTAATTTTCTATGCAGTGCATATAACGCTGAGCTCGAGCTCGGTTGAGGTCTCTGTCTGCAGCACTTTGAAACCCAACCGCCAGATTCTTATGAGCAAACACTCACTGACTAACTATGTGGAAATTCTAAAATTCTTTAACTAGCCAACTGGCAACAAAAAAGTTTTGGATACCCAAAGGAAGACTCGAGTCAGGAAACCCAAAACCAAAAAACATATCCAAATAAAGATTATAATATAAGCACCCAAGTAAAAAAGGAGGATGTGATGAAGACACCCCTGGGTGCAACACTGCACCTACCCACCCACTTCCCAAAAATAGGTTCTGAGAGGGGAGGCAGGGAGGAAGGTCAGAATACAGCAAGACTCCATTAGAAGAAACACAATTACTAAGGTGAGTAATTTTTTCTTCAAACAGCATGAAGTCTTGCTGTATTCTGACAATCTGCAGACTACCAAGCAGTACCTCCATGGAGGAGGGACAGAACCTACTTTGGGAATAGGCTCTGAAGTACTGCTGTGCCAAACCAAGCATCACTCCTAGCCTGGATATCCAGACAGTAATGCTTGGTAAAGGTATGGACCATTTTCCAGGTGGCTGCTTGACAAATTTCTAAGAGAGGGATATCCCAAGCAGCAGCCAGGGAAGCAGCTGTACCTCTGGTGGAGTGAGCCCTCAGGCCTGAGGGTGGAATTTTCCCAGTTTCTCATAGCAGAATTGTATACAAGACACAATCCACCTGGCAATAGTTCTCTTGGTGGCAGGTTTGCCCTTTCCCATAAGTGAGGAACAACTGGAGGGAATCAAACCTGTGACCCTTGGTACGTTCTATGTAGTAGCTAAGGGCTCTTTTAACATCTAAACTGTGCAGCCTCCTCTCCCCCAAGGAAGAATGATCAGTGAAGAAAACAGAGAGAGACATGGACTGATTCAAATGGAAGTCTGAAACCACTTTGGGCAATAACCTCCTATTGGTTCTAAGGACCACTTTCTCTCTATGGAAGGAGATAAAATCAGGTTCCACTGACAGGGCTTGCAATTCACTGATACGTCTGGCAGAGGTAATGGCTATCAAAAACACAGTTTTCCAAGTCAAGTACTTAAGCTCTGCTGAAGACATACGTTCAAAAAGGGGGTTGCGTAAGTTGAGCAATGCAAACATTTAAGTCCCAGGCAGGGGCAGGATCCTAAAGGGAGGATTGGTATGAAGCAATCCCTTGAAAAACTTGCAGAATACAGGGTGAGACGACAGTGAGGAAGGCTTTCCCACTGACAGAAAAGCAGAAACAGCTAACAAGTGTACCTTGAGAGTAGCTGGTCTGAAGCCTAGACCATTAAGATGGACCAAATAATCCAGAACTGTAGGCGATTCAGCAGTGTCTGGGGATACATGCTTCTTGGAACACCAAATGCTGAATCTTTTCAATTTGGAGTCATAAGTCTTTCTGTTGGAAGACTTTTGAGAGGCTTTGAGAATATCCAGAACCCCTTGGGACAGATGCAAATCTGCATACTCTAGCTCTTCAAGAGCCATGCCTTGAGATTGAGGGACTGAAGATTGGGGTACCAAATCCTCCCCTGAGAGGAGGTTAACAGGTTGTAATTCCTGGGAAGAGACAGGGGAAGATGGACTGCCAGGGACAGTAAGAGGGGGTACCAGGGCTGCCTGGCCCAATCTGGAGCAATCAGAATCACTTGGCAGGGTTGTTACCTCACTTTGACCAGAACCTTGAACAGTAGAGGAAAGGGAAGGAAGGCATAGAGAAATTTCCCTTCCCAGTTCAACATCAGAGCATCCAGAGGGACTGAGCTAAAGACCGGGAGTCTGCAGCAAAACAGAGGGAGTTGGTGATTGTCTGGGGCTGCAAAGAGATCCATCTCTGGAGTGCCCCACCTTGAGAAATTCATGTTTAATACCAGAGGGTCCAGAGTCCATTCGTGATGGCCCTGGGAGATCCTGCCCAGTGCATCTGCTAGCACATTGTCCTTCCCTGGAAGGTAGACTGCTATCAGAGAGGTCTGCAGAGAATATGCCAGGGACCACAATTTCATGGCTTCCGTGCACAAGGCTGTGGACCGAGTGCTTCCCTGCTTGTTGATGTACCACATGATGGTGGTGTTGTCTGTTCTGACCTGAACCATCTTGTTCTGCACTGACTGAGAGAAAGCTTTCAGGGCCAGAAAAACTGTCTCGAGTTCTAGGAGATTGATATGAAGAAGGGACTCCTGAGGGGACTACAGTCCCTGGGCTGTGAGAGCCCCCAGATGGGCTCCCCACCCCAAAAGGGAAGCATCCATGGTAAGGACCACCGAATGAGACTTGAGTAACAAATGGGACCCCTTGCCTTAAATTGTCCTGATCCTGCCACCACTGAAGAGCTTGGATCAGTGTCTGAGTCACTGGAATCAGTTTGGTAAGAGGATCCTTCCTTTGGGACCAAAAGGCCCTCAGATGGAACTGTATGTCCCTAATCTGGAATCTTGCCCCTTGGACCATTGCTGTAGAAGCTGCCATGTGGCCCAAGAGTTGAAGGAAATGCCTTGCTGGTTGGGACACCTGAAGGCTGAAGAAGGAAGCCAGTTCTATAAGAACTCTTGCCCTTTTCAGGGGAAGAAAGGCTCTTGCTTTGACAGTATCTAGCTCTGCCCCTATAAAGGTAAGAAGCTGCACTGGTTCGAGAACTGACTTGGGGAGGTTTAGAAGAAATCCTAGGGAAGTGAGCACTTGCTGGGTCACTTGCAGGTCTGACTTGACTTGATCTGGGGACTGACCCACTAGGAGCCAGTCGTCCAGATATGGAAAAATGGAAATCTTTTGCCTTCTTAAAAAGGCAACTACTATTGCCAGGCACTTTGTGAAAACCCTTGGAGCTGATAGTAGACCAAAGGGCATTGCTTTGAACTGATAATGGCCTGAGGGCAGCTTGAACCTGAGGTACTTTCTGTGGGAGCACCTGATAGGGATGTGAAAGTAGGCATCTTTGAGGTCCAGGGAGGCTAGCCAGTCCCCTGGCCTTAGATAGGGAAGAATTATTCCCAGAGTCACCATGTTGAACCTTGGTTTTAAAACATGTTTGTTCAGGTATCTTAGCTATAGGATGGGTCACCACTCCCCTGTCTTTTTTGGGGTAAGGAAGTACCTGGAGTACAGACCTTTGCCCTAGCGTAGGGTAGGAACTCTCTCTATGGCTCTTAAGGCCAGAAGAGATGAAACCTCTGCCTCTAGGGCAAGGGTTTCGGAGAGACCTGCAGGTGGAAAATATCTGGCTCTCATCTTCAGAAATTTTTTAAAGCTCAGAACCAGTCCCTGGCTTACTACTTCCATGACCCACTTGTCTGAAGTAACAGACATCCAGTCCTGGATGAAGTAAGCCAGCCTGCCCCAACAGGGATAGGAGAGTCGACCCGGGCAGACCCATCAGGGTGTCTGCTTGGCAGCTGCCTTAGGCTGAGAGGTGGATGCAGCCCTGCTCATCCCCCTTCTGCCTCTCCCTCTGAAGAACCCCTCTGTGAAAAGGGAGAATAGGCCTGTGCTTGGCAGAAAGGCCAAGAAAAGGCCTGCCCCTGCCTCTGGATTGCTGCCTTTGAGGAGTTGCCTGCCTCTCCTTGGCCTGAGCACTCCTATAAGTGGTCCTGTACTCATCCATTTTCTTCATGTAATTCTCTGTCTGCTCCCTATACAGAGAAATACCCACCACAGGGAAACCCATGGCCTTAGCCTGGGTGTCCTATGAGAGGCCAGTACATCTGAGCCAAGCCATCCTCCATAGAGCCACAGATGTAGCTATGATTCTTGATGACACATCATTGGAGTCCACAGCAGCATGAAATTGTACCTTTGATGCCTCAATCCCATCAGCAGCCACCTCCTCCAGCTCCTTGGCCAGCTGGGGGAGGCCTGTTTAGCCAGTTCCAGTACAGTATCCCACCTGGACTTCTGGTACCTGGCTGTATAGACCATACAGTTAGCCTGCCTGAGTCCCAAGGAGGATGCCATGTACTGTTTCTTAGCCATGGCATCCATCTTCCTGGAGTCTTTGTCTGGGAGGTGTGAAGCCAAGAGAATATTTGCCTTGTCACAGGCTGCAGCTTGCACTACCCCAACATGGCTGCATTGCTGGTATAAAAACTCTTTATCCGAGCCTAATAAGGTGTACCTCTTAACCATCCTTCTGTCAACAGGAGGTATAGAATTAGGAGACTTTAGGATTTTTTGTGTCTGCTTCCCAAATGACTTATGAAGGGGAACAGACAGTCTCCTGGACTCTGGGATGTCCATCATTTCAACAAAATCAGGCTCCTCCTGATCCTCCACAGCCTCCTCCGTAGGAAGCTGGAGGGTTCTAGACACTTTTCTGTTGAAACAGATAGTGGGGAAGGGACTCAGAGAGCCTAGGAGGGGAAACACCAGAAGGTCTGTCTGGGGAGATGTCCGGTTCCACAGGCACATCCAGACTTTCACCATCATCCTCAAAATCACCCTCCTTCTCAAACTCTGGTTCATAAAATTCTTCAGGGGTATAATCTTGAACCGGGGGAACTGACCGAACCAAACCCCTGCCAAAAGGCACCGGATTGGTCGGAACCAGCCAAAGCAATTCAACAATCCGAATCGCTCTGGCTATTTCCTCGGCGGTTGGAACATGAACCTCTGGATCTGAACCGGTCGATTTCTCTTTGCGTTTTCTTTTTGTAGGAACCGATCCCTCAGGAACAGCTCTCCTCTTGCCCGAAGAAGTATCACCCTGGTCAGAGGGCACTCCTTCTGGTTTGGTCGGAACCGAACCGGGCTGGCCATTCGGGTCAGCGGACTTCTCGGCTTCCATTTCCCTAAGTCTACCTAATCTTTTTTCCAAGGTAGACTTAGGAAAGTTTTTACAAATTTGGCAGTCTGTATCGAGGTGTCAAACCCCAGACAATAAACACAGGTGGTGTGGGGATCGGCCTTAGCAAAGACCTCCCCACACTCACTGCAGTGTTGAAACCTAGTGGGCCCGTTTTTTTTCTTGGGTTTCTCAGAGATGGCCAACCTAACCAAACTTACCCTTTTTTTTGGCAACCGCCAGGCAAGACTCCCTTATTGGTTTCTAACCATGTTACGGGTATTGGAAAAAAATGTTGAAAACATGTTTTTTTTTTTAAACCGATAAGGACAGGTAACCACACACTAGCAAACTACATAAAAAATCAATATAAGGGATCGGTTCAGCCGAACTGATCGAAATACAAGTTTACAATTTCCACAATAATCAGAGAAACTATCTAAGTATTCACGGTACCGCAGATAGAGCCTGAACCAACAATGCGGAATTAAATTCGGAATAAAACCAACAACTTTAACTGACTTTGAACCGAGCAGAAGGAGAAATCTCCGGAGCGACTGTTCGGTGAGGTGGAGTAAAGAATCTGGTGGTTGGGTTTCAAAGTGCTGCAGACAGAGACCTCAACCGAGCTCGAGCTCAACGTTCTATGCACTGCATAGAAAATTAACCCTATACACTCTGGGGCAGTTTAAAGGCTGGGGCTAACTGCAGGTTGTCAGAATATAGCAAGACTTCATGTTGTTTGAAAGACAGGTAGAGCTGGGTATCATCAGCATAGCAGTGAAACCTCAGTCCATACCATCTTACAATGTCTCTGAGGGGCAGTATATACACTGCAAACAACATGAGGGACAGCACCAAGCCCTGAGGGACCCCACATGACAGAAGGAGGGAATCTGAAGAAAAGATTCCAGACACAACTCTCTGCGTTCTGCCAGTGAGGAAAGACGTAAACCACCTGAGAACCGTACATGTCAGGCCGCAGATGAGCCTCAGGTGCTCAAGCAGCACCCCATGGTCCACAGTGTCAAAAGCTGAGGAGAGATCAAGAAGCACCAGAATGGAATAGTTTCTCTGATCTCTCGCCATCAGGAGATCACTGAGCACCCAAACCAAAGCAGTCTCAGTACTATGCCTCTTACGAAAACCGGACTGGAGAGGTTCATAAATATTATGGATGGCCAAGTGGTCCTCCAGCTGAATCGCCACTACTTTCTCGATAACCTTCCCTATAAAGGGAAGGCTTGAGATTGGTCTGTAGTTGCCCAGAGCGTCAGGGTCCAAAGAAGCTTTCTTCAGAAAGGGTGTTACCACTGCCTCTTTCAGGGAGCTCGGGAACTCACCCTAATCCAAGGAGCACCAGACTATCTGAGCCAGCACCGGGCTAATAGTGACATAACAACCCAATACCAGGGAAGTTGGGCCCGGGTCCAAACTACAGCATGTAGGGCACATATCTTGGCAGAAGACACCAGGAGAAAGGACTGCTATGTGACTGGACTTCTCTGCTGGGACTAAAGTAGAAGAACTTTTGTACTTGGACCTTTAATTTAGGGTAAAAAAAAAAAAACTAACATACAAAACTAAAAAAAAGTGTGTGTGTGTGTCTGTCTGGGTTAACTGAACTGAATGGGTATCTGAACAGTTATAGGTGTAAATATCAGGTGATTGAAAAGACATAACTGCTGTGAGGTTTAAATTACTGGTAGAAAGATCTAGTAAGTAGGGGGAGTGGCTTAGCTAGAAGGAAGCTACATTTAAAGACTGCCTTAGAAAGATTCTGCTAATATCTTGGCAGAAGACACCAGGAGAAAGGACTGCTGTGTGACTGGTCTTCTCTGCTGGGACTATATTGCCCTCCTTCCCTCCCCTCCACTCCCCCACCCAAAGCTAGTTCTATTTTTATAGGCACAGGATTTGACTGACAACAGGAACTTCCTGTTTGGGAGCAGGAAGTGAGTGATCACAGAACCACCAAAGATCCACCATCCTAGAAGGGCAAGAGTAGCTCTCCGGCCCCCTCTAGCTGCTGGAGGTCTGCCTCTGAGCAAGTAAGTGGTCTACTGTGAAATATAGGATATTCTTGTCTCAGAACAGGACAATCAGGAGCTTAAAGGGTACACAGGCAGAAAGTAAGGAGAGAGAGAAAAAACAGAGGAAAAGTAAGGATTGAAAACAGTTAAGGGGCCAGAAATAAGACATGATTGGAGTGGTGCAGTGCAGTGGCTGTGGAGCAGCAGTCTTCCGGGAGACATTCTGGAGGATGCGGTGTTGTCCCATCTGCAGGCACCTCTCTGGGCTGAGGAGGAGGTTACTCATCTCCAGGCTGAGTTGACCAGGATTTGGGACCTCCTCTTCCCTCCAGGGACCACCAGTGCCACTGCCGTTGCCTCAGAGGTTGCCAAGAAAAAACGGTTGGACCACAGTGGGCTCAGGGAGGGTGAGGGTGGTGGAACAGAGGCGCATCTAGTTGTACCTCTCCATAATTCCTATGCCATTCTGGCAAAGTGTGGTTCCTCTATGGAGGCACCTACAGTGGAGACCAAGGAGGATGCTGGGAACCTCAACAAAGGAGACCTACAGGAGGGTGGCAGGGGACCCTGCAGGGGAAGGAAACAACTCCTGGTGGGTGACTCCATTGTTAGGAAGGTAGAACTGGGGGTGGAAGGGGAGAGGGAGGTAAGGTGCCTGCCTGGCACCATGGCTTGAGGGACAGGGAGCGAATCAGGATTGCTGGAGCAGCTGCACAGGGAGGGAGCTGGATGTCATTGTCCACCTAGGGACAAATGACCTGGCTAAGAAAGGGATTAGAGAAGTGCAGGAAGAGTTTGTGGAATTGGGGAGGGGCCTTGGTCAAGTAGCATGAGTAACCTTCTCGGAGGTGCTGCCCATCTATGGCATAGGAGAGGCTAGGGTGTTCCGCACCATGGGATTCAATCAGTGGTTGAAAACTGATGTGAGCTCAGGATTTGGCTTCATTGGGGACTGGGGTCCACCTGGAGTGATGCAAGCCTATACTGGCGTGATGGGCTGCATCTGTTCGGGAGGGAACCAGAATCCTAGGTGATAGGTTTAAATGCTTCATTGGCAAGCTTTTAAACTAGCCAAGGGGGGAGGCACTGGAAAGGAGCAGGGAAATCCTAGCCCCCCCTCAAATAATCACGGTAGTAAGTGCAGCAAACACCAACGTAGAGGTGTTGATAGGGAGAAGGGCAGGGGTAAATGGAGAAAGTGACAGGCAAGAAGGACAGGGATGGGGCAAAAGGGAGTAAGACCATCAGGAAATGGAGGGTAATGAGTACCAATGCCCGTAGTCTGGGCAACAAGCTCCCTGAGCTGGTGGCCTTGATGGAAGAGGGATGCCTGGATATCGTAGCAGTCACAGAAACATGGTACACAGAGAACCATGACTGGGATATTAACATACCAGGATACATAACCTACAGGAGAGACAGGCAGGGGAGAAGAGAGGAGGAGTAGCTCTTTATTTAAAGGAAGGGATAAAAGCAACTGAACAAAAGAGTAAACAGGGAGGAGAGGAGGCACTGTGGGTCACCTTGGAGACTGGAAAGGGCACCACAATCCGCACAGGGGTTGTGTACAGACCCCCATGTCAGGAGGAGGGAATGGACAAGGATATGATAGAAGGCATTCTTAGAATGGCAGAGAAAGGGGAGATACTGTTGATGGGAGACCTGAATATGCCAGATGTTAACTGGAGCACATTTGCTGCAGCCACATCCAAGAGCAGGGCCATTCTTGATGCCCTACGGCAGGCATTAGACAGCTAGTTTCGGAACCAACTCGTGAGGGAGCAATCTTAGACCTCGTACTCTCAAACGGGGGCAGTGAGAGGATCTCAGATCTAGAAGTGGGTTGCCATCTGGGGACAAGTGACCATCAAACAGTATGGTTCACATTAAACTCAGCTACAGAGTCAAGCCATACAAAAGTGAGGGTACTGGACTTTGGGACAGCTGACTTTGGCAAGATGGGAGAGTGCCTCAGAAAAGCACTAGCAAACAGGCTAGAAGGAGGTGTGGAGCAACAATGGGGAATCATCAAAACTGCCATCACAGAGGCAACAAGCCTTTGTGTGAAGCAAATAAACAAATCAAAATGAAAGAAAAAGCCATTATGGTTCTCAAAAGAGGTGGCTGTGAAAGTCAGGAAGAAAAAGATAGCATTCCGGAAGTATAAGGAACAGGACAGAGAGCTGTACCAGTTAAGGCAGAAGGAAGCAGGGAGAGAAGTCAGAATAGCAAAGGCCCAAACTGAGGAAAAGATAGCCAGCTCAGTTAAGAAGGGGGATAAAACCTTTTATAGGTACATCAGCGAGTGTAGAAAGACAAAGGGAGGGATAGTGAGGCTGAATAGAATGAACGGTGGGTGGGCAGAGGGGGACAGTGAAAAAGCAGGGATACTGAACGAATATTCTGCTCAGTATTCACAAAAGAGGAGAGGAAGTGCCTAATCCAATTAACAGAGCGCTCTTGATGGGGGTCGATCCAGTCCTTTCACAGAAGAAAGTGTTCTGCAAGAACTCCTAAAACTGAAGGTGGACAAAGCAATGGGTCTGATGGAATTCACCCCAGAATTCTAAAAGAATTAAGGGAGGAACTAGTGAAACCACTGGCTCTCTTTTAATAAATCATGGGAGGATGGTGTGGTACCTGAGGACTGGAGGAAGGCGGATGTGATTCCCCTTCCCAAAAGTGGGACCAAGACAGAGGCAGGAAACTACAGACTTGTCAGTCTGACCTCTGTGGTAGGGAAAGTGATGGAGTCACTTCTGAAGGAAAGAATAGTTGAACACCTAGAGGCCAATGGAGCACAGGACCCAAGGCAGCATGGATTCATAGCGGGAAGGTCATGTCAGGCAGAATCTAATAGATTTCTTTGACTGGGTGACCAAAGTAGTAGACCAGGGAGGGGCTGTGGACATGGTCTACCTAGACTTTAGCAAGGCATTTGACACAGTCCCACACAAAAGATTAATAGTCAAATTAACCAGCCTGGGAGTGGGTCCCAGGGTGGTAGTCTGGATAAAACATTGGCTGCACAACAGGACACAGAAGGTAATTGTAAATGGAGTCCACTCTGAAGAAAGAGAGGTTACTAGTTGGGTACCGCAGGGTTCAGTATTGGGTCCAGTCCTTTTTAATGTCTTCATCAGTGACATTGCAGAGGGACTGGAAGGAAAAGTATGCCTTTTTGCAGATGACACAAAGATCTGCAACAGGGTTGATACACAAGGAGGCGTGGAAAGGATGAAAAGGGACTTGGCAAGGTTGGAGGAATGGTCAGAAGTATGGCAGCTAGGATTCAATGCAAAGAAGTGCAAAATAATGCACCTGGGAAACAAGAACCCAGGGGAAGAATACACAATGGGTGGGAGGTAGTAACAACAACAAAAAGGAAAGGGACCTGGGGGTAATCATAGCAGATGACCTTAAGGTTAGCAAGCAATGTGAAAAGGCAGTAGGGAGGCTTGGGGTATACTGGGATGTATATGGAGGCATCAGCAGCAGAAACAGGAAGTTGTTATCCCTCTGTACAGACAGTTGGTGAGACCCCATCTGGAGTACTGTGTCCAGTTCTGGAGACCCCATCTCCGCAAGGATATAGACAGGATAGAGGTAGTCCAGGAGGGCAGCTAAAATGGTGCAGGGTCTGCAAGAAGCCGCATGAGGAGAGACTAAAGGAGCTTAATATGTATACCCTGAGAAAAAAAGGAGAAGGGGACATGATAGAAACTTTTAAGTACCTCAGTGGAATCAACAAAGTCCAAGAGGGTAGCATCTTTCAGAAAAAGAGACTTGCAAGAACAAGGGGACACAATTTAAAGATAGAGGGCAGTTCAGGGGCAATGTGAGAAGTATTATTTCACAGAGGTAGTGGATGCATGGAACAGCCTTCCTGAGGAGGTTGTGGGGTCTAAAACTGTGGGAGAATTCAAGAATGCATGGGACAGACATAAGGCAATTCTTGTGGGGGTAGGAAGAAATAGGCTGTTGGTTAACTAGGATCTACGGCCTATCCTGTAGGTAGGGGAAATGGGCAGACTAGATGGGCCAAGCGGTCCTTATCTGCCGTCAAAGTCTATGTTTCTATGTTACCCTGGACAATCCACATAACATCCACGAACTCCGGCAGGTCAAAGGTACTCCAACAGACATGAGGTGCAGTGACCGAGCACCGACCAACAGCATCCCCCACAGAGCAAGTCAAGAGGACCTCTGATCTGATGTCGGCCACTTTATTAACAAAAAATCAAGCAAGCTCATCACATTCCATTTGCAAAAAAGCACTTCGGAGCTGCAGACAGGTTGGGTTGCACAGCCTGTCGAGGTTCGAAAGAGTTGAGCTGGTCAATTCTGAGCGACAGCAATCTCCCTGGACAGGAATTCTGACTTCTTACGGGAGATCCAATTGGTAGGCCTGATAATGCTCTACCAATCTAAGGCGGTCGGCCTCCAGGGTGTATTTCCGCCAGCGCCGCTCTAACCTTCATCCTAGTCACCGGAACTCCCTCAAAGGCCCATCAAACCAAGGGGCCCGAGGGCAAAGTGGGAGACGATGAACACGGACAGGAGCAATCAAGTCCAGAGCTGAGGAGATGGCCTTATTACAGGCCAAGACCAAGGTCTCTGGACTCGAACTGGCCACAGTAAGCTCCGAGAGGTCAATCACCGCCGCTGGTCCTTCAGGGCTCACATCCCGTAAAGGGCGGTAACTAACCATCTCCACAGGGGCAGGCCTACAAAGAGGGGCACAAAAGTTAAATCTCACAGTGTAATGATCGGACCAACTGATAGGTTCCACCCCCAAATCAGAGGCCTCAATCCCCAGGAGGAAAACCAAGTCCAGAGAGTGACCAAAACTATGGGTAGCAGAGGTAACAATCTGTGTGAAGCCCAGAGACATCATCTACTGGAGGAAGTGCTGTCCAAAAGGCGAGAATTCATCGTCAACTCAGGCGCTGAAGTCGCTCAGAACCATCAGTCTGGGCGACTCCAACGCCATGTCAGCGGCGAAGTCCATTACTTCCTGCAGGAATCACTTTTCATCACCAGGTGGACGGTAGAAGAGAGCTATCCTACAACCCACACCCGCTACCACAGTACACTCAAAAGACTCGGCCTCCTCTACAGGTACACTAGTGAGGCCCAACTCGGTCTTGAAACAGACCGCTACCCCCCGCAGTCCAATCTCAGGCGATGTATCAGAGAGTACCCGGCCGGAATTGGCGCTTCTAACGAAGGGCCAGCATTTTCATCCAGCCACGTCTTGGTGATGCATGCTAGATCAGTTGTTCCAACAATATCTGCAATAATTGCAGTCTTGTTCTTAATAGATCTGGCATTGCATAACACCGCTTGAGTTGTACTGGATTCGAGAGCCGCCCCGGCTACTTGCCCACCAGATGAAGTGGTGCCCTTGGGTATGGGGACTAGACGTGAAACACCACGTTCCAGGTTCCATTTCACCCCAGGGTGGCTTCTAGGCCTAACAACCCCAATGTGAGAGACCCGTTCATTTGCCCTCTGATGCCCGCAACCCCCACCCCTCCTACACACAATACACGGCGCTCGACAGCGCTGGTAGATAGAAAATGGCAGAGGTGGGGGGGATGGGCGAAGGTCACGGAGAGCAGAGGGCGAATAGCGCACGACTGGAGAGGTGGATCCTACACATTTCACAGGCTAACAACAATCAAAAACGCAGAGCACAAGTATCTAAACAAATAATAACTAAGGAAAAATTCCCTCCCACCAAACTCAATAATAAGTAAATTAAAAAACCCACAACAAATCAAGCTAAAACTTTCCCACACTAAAAGATAGCTCCACTAGAACAGTCGTTCTTACCCAATAAACCCAATGACATTTATACCTCCCACCTCCAAACGCAGAATGTAAAATAACTGACTTAAAAGACAGTAGCAAGTGAATAAGTATCTTACAGAGACTCTCCAACTGCTTTTTTTTTTCTTTTAACTCCTGTATTTATGCTTCTCCTAACTGCCCCCATCTCTCCACTCATTCGGACTGCCTCTGTCTGCGTGTGATCCTACTCCTCGTCCGGGTCTGCCCCTAGAGTACCAAGTCCACTAACCTTAGGTGCCTGGATAGCCCCCAGGTAGGGTGAGGAGGTATTCCCCGGCTTTCTAACCCCTCCAAACCTTACATGCTGCGACGTGGACCTGTACAGCGGAGTCTGCCCGACGAGCCTGAGGATCCACACAGCGAGGAGTCGTCACTTAGGAGAGAGAGGGTGTTTTTCCCCGTTCATTCCCTGATGCAGGCGTGCAATGAGGGCTAAGGAGCCAGAAGGCAGGCTGAGATGTGCCTCCTGCTCTGCCCCTCTGCCGACATCTGCCCTATCCCGATACTGCTACTCCCTTCTACCGCACCTTCACCCGGGCTCCCCTAGGTGTCGGTGTGGCGGGAGCGTGCAGATAACCCCCCCCCGGAGAAGGAGAGCAGCCGTTGGGCGCTCAATCCTTCTCCTCCCTGGCCGACTCCCAGCGGCCCATGCTCATTCCCGAACACGGGTCACCGGCGTGGTACGAGGTAAAGCGTCCAGTACCTCAGCGCCACCGGGCTGGCCCAACTGTGAGTTTTAAATTTATAAATAAATGAAAAAATAATGAGTCTTGAAGGGGGGGCTCTCACCACCCCCTAGCAATGAATTGAATTTAACCAGAACCATGGCCCTCTCACTGCCATATTTAAAACAGATTGTATGATAAATAATTACTCAAGAAAGAAAAACAGGCTCTCTCATAGTCTATCCAAAACGAAAAAGAGATAAATTCCTTGATGACCAACTGAAAAAAAATCAATGGCAGCACTTTTTGAAAGGACTTTTGATAATGAATAAATGGTTCTGGTCACAGACCTCCAATGGGTTATAGTGCCAACCCTGAAAAACCACCCCAAGGAGGGCTCTAGAGCACCACCAGTTCTCGCTAAAGAAGTGGGGGCCATCAGACCCCCCGTCTGTTAGCCACCACCACTCCAGGAACTCAGAGAGTATACACCCTACAGTTAACAACCCTGACCTCCCCAGAGAGAATGGCTGCCCCTGATGCCCGCCTCAGGGTTAGTCAGTTCGGCTAACCCTTGCTAGGCCTCTGCAATTAAAGCTTCCTCCCAAATAACTCAGAGAGGGCTCAGGGGAACCAGTTCACAGCCTTCTTTCCCCAACCAGAACAGCCTTACCATACAGGGCAATGTCCAACACTTCTCATCAGGTCAGAATCCTCCCAGTCTCATTATGCAGCAGTCAGGAAAATGGTTAAATCCACTTAACAAAGGCAGCTCTTGGAACAGATTTCCGTCCAAGACTTCTTCGAAACCTCCAACAGCTTTTCATGCCACTTGCCTGGGCAATCAGTCACCCAGAAGCAGAACCAGCAATAGTTCCAAAAAGCACTCAGGTCTTCACCACGTCTAATAGGAAACCCCTCTAAATTGCACGTGCCCCAACATGGAGCGCAATACATGCCACAAGCTGCGTTTTGCAAAGAGATGGTAGTTAGGGCCACAGTTCTTGTAGCAAAGGCAGACACCGACACAGAAATGATAATAAAACAGTCCCGAATTTGAAATCGGAACACCCAGAGTTTCCCCCTGGAAGGCTGCTGCAACGAGCGCTGAACTCAATTCACATGAGATTAACACAGCACCTCGAAGTCGGCATCCACATCCACAGTTTTACGGAATCACAATACTTGCTAGCGTTTGCTGGCACAACTGCTATCACGAATAAAATAAAATAAAATACGACTAAAAATGGTCCATTGAGCTACAGTGAAGGCTGACCCAGCATGGTCGCCATCTTCAGGTAACAGCACATAACATTTCATGCACATTCGGCTGGAGTGAGAACAGTGAAGTGAAGCTGGGCTGTTCTGGCTCCCATATGATATTCTTCAGCCTAATTTATAAACCCCAATGGGAAACATGACGTGGTAGTAAAATTGGAGATATCTATGCACCAATATCTGGCTTATCAATAATGCTTTTCATGAACAATGCTTCAGTGATCCATAAAGTGGCTTTGTTCTTGTTATTTATGAATATATTCTAAACTAGACACATTTTTGGACTACAGCTGTAGTCAAAAACATGGACAGATACTTCCTGAAATTTGTGTGATATCTATAGAGAAATGCCATGCCTGCCACCAGTACTACTGTTGGCCACCACAGAGAATCTCTTTAGTAAATCACAAACTATCTGAAAATATTTGAACGTATCTATGGTTGCAATTGTATATTCATTAGAAATAACTTTCATGTATACGCTCATTAAAAAAAAAAAAAAAAAAAATAACTTGTGTTGAAATATACAGTTAAAAATGGTATTAACCTTGTCAAAGGTCTGCTTACATTTTACCAATAATGCCTAGAATCTCAATGAATAATTTCATAGCTATTGAATGAAAGAAGTGATATAAGTATTGTTATTAAGGTCTTTGACCCTTAGAGTTTGTAAGAAGCAGACAAAAGTAATTACTGACTCATTACGCTGACAGGGAGTTTTGGTAATCCAGCCTGAACCCTGCAGTCCCCAGTTTATGTCTTGGAATTGTTCTGAGAGTAAAGAATTCTGTATACATCATTTCCTTATGAAAATATCATTGAGAATCTGGTCAGTAGTGATATGAAGTTAGAAAATTATAGAATCCCCTTACTTATACAAGAAATTAGTAGTATAATCAGAATGTAAAGGCTAGTACAATGTAATTATAAGTAGTCCAAACAATATATTGTGACACTATTTACTGAATGTTGCATTTATGCACGTATATTTTGTACTGATTGTATGTTTACTGTACATATGCGAATGTACTACAGTTTTAAAAATTTTATACAAATTACATGTTTTTTTTTCCGATTGTAAAGATGATAAAAAAGTTGAACAATAAACTGTTTGACCCTAATGCCTCACCACTCCATGGAAGAGAAATACCTTTGCCATAGTTTTTTTGTTAAATACCTCCAAACTTGGAAATGAGTCTCAGTCACCCAAATGTTATGATTTTAATGCATTTCTTTCACCACCAGACATATCATTTCCAATGTTTCATGCAAGATGCACTTTGTCAGGTATTTGTGTATATTTTTAAGAATTTCATTTATCTGAATCACTGCCCCTGTCCATTCCTCATGGAGTGGATTCCTGTAACCTTTTCTTTCTTCCTTCCTCTTTTTTCTCACTATGTGGGTGCGCTCTAATTCTGGCACTTTCTTTCTTGCTTCTGCAATATAGGTCCATCTCCTGCGAGGATGCAAAGGGTTAGTTTTTTGTTCCTTTTCTTTGCTTATTACTCCTTCATCACCTGGTTCCTCTGGCATCCCCCCCAAGTTCTGTCACTAACCTTCTCATGGATGTTACAGTTATCCACCACTTGCCCAGGACCACACGCGGTGGTGGGTGACCAGCCATGTTGGTTGTACAGTGTTTGCAGGGGGGGGCACTGGTCTCTTGCGATTTCCTCCTTAGGCACCAGCGAGCAGTTATGCACATGCACTCACACGTTGACATGCCTGCATCTGCTGCTCCTTCTGATGCTGTCGCTCATGCCACCACCTGTCCTCCACCAGGTGGTTCTCTAGCAGTGACACATAGAATCCCCCACTCTGAGGGAGCACAGCTGCCCCTGGGATGCTCACACCTCCCTCTCCTGTCCAGCCCCTAATGACCTGTACTTTGGAACCCGATTCACCTGCAAGTGGGGGCCCTATGGCTTTGCTTACGAGCTGGCCCACTGCCTTTATTTTGGCTCCCTATGACTGTCCATTTTACATCTGGCTTGTACAACATTAGTTGGAGGGACATCAAAATGTGGCAGCCTGCTTGAATAACTACACTGTTCTTGAAACGGATGCTTTCTCAAATTTCTTTTTTATTTCCAATTATGACAACAGTTGTTAACATTCTAGGACAGTGAACCTGTAGAAATATCAATTTACAAGATTATCACCCTCTAAAGATGGGTTTGTTCTGAGAGTTTACAGGAAAATATGTAACATTATGTAATAGGCCTTCATGCTGGCACATGACGTAATAACCTAATTCGAAGCAGAATGATAAACCTTGAGAACAAATATCAATTAAACAAGAATATATAACACGGTGTGGTGTATTATGAGAAATCGTCAGGCCTTGGGGGCACTGTAAGACACAAGAAAATGCAGAAAGCCTTCAAGTACCCAAGAAAGAGATGATATCCCACGATATACCACTCCCTGGAATGGATTGCTGTGATTATTCGATGGCCCTAGAGTGTTGGGAAATGGCTGATCTCCATAATCGGTTTCAAACTGTGACGATACACTGAAATATCATCACTGGTCCAAGACACTTGAGCCAATCAGCTTCCACGATTTCTCCTATCCATTTTCATAATTATTATTTTGAAGCTATGACGTTATTGCCAAAAGAATCAGCACACAGATAGGCCTAAAAAGCACCTTTCTCAGTGTCCAAAAGGAGAAACAGGAGGCTCCCTTACCTGAGCTGGAGTCCCTCCATTGATGTTTCAAATGATTAAATTTAGCTCCTTATGGAAGGCAAGGGATTGTAACTGTCCCCGAGGGGCTAGCCGTCTGTTCCCTTCTACTTCACGATCGCCGCCTCCGGCCCCTGGCTCAGACAAACAAGATTAGAGTAGGTTTCATAGACAGTGGGAAATCAAGATGACTATAACAATAGGTGGCGTGAAGCACCACTTACCAGTATAAATGTATCAGAGAGTACAAACAGTAAATCCCACATCTCATTACACCGACTTACTAATAAAAACACTGGTACGAATATAGTGGGCCTTCTCTCCACTTGTCATTCTACTCTTGCCTGAGGCCGGAGGAGCAGACTCCTCCCAGATTTTGACTTTATTTTCGAGGGCGGTGAAGCCACACTAGTCCTTCTGATAAATCAAGATGGCTGCTATGTGACACTAGTCAAGCAAGTACTGATGTCCCTGCAGTCTGGCTGTGCTTTCTGCAGTTATTTACAGGGACTCGAATGACCTTTGCACATTCAAAAAGAAAAACACACACACATTAAAAAACTTTGATTTTGGGTGTCTGAGTCCCTATAAATAAATGTAAAAAGTCAAAAACTCAGGTTGTATTACCCTATCATAACTCTCCATATGTGTTCTAAACAACACATGAGTTATCTTTCCAGTCACAGCCAAAAAAACAATTCCTGTAATTCTAAACAAGTAGGTCTGACGGTCAATGCAACAAAGGGCAGAACAATGGCTGCTTCTGCAGCACAGGGGGCATACTGGAGGGGTGTGTCGCCAGGCCCAGGGATGGGGCCGTCAAGTTCCATAAAAGGCCATATACATTTTTGTATATGGACATGGGTGTGTAAGAACCAACACTTATTGCCCACTGGTAAAGGGAAAGCTGCATATAAACCTGATTCCCTTTACTCACATGACTGAGCACTTCAGGTGTTGGTGATGACAAATCAAGACACCACCAGTTAAAACCAATAAAATATGAAAATCTGAGTTAAACTAGTGCAGAGTATCGAATAAACTCAGAAACTTTACAAAATAATGAAACTGTAGTCAAAACTACGAAAGCTTAGTCATGGGGACTGGCACAGGACTCTGGGGCGACTGATCTCTTTAGCAGAGAAATAAATACACCATTAGAATGTCGGGGGGGGGAGCGTGACCACACTGCGGACTTTGGACTTTAACATTCTAAAGTTTTGTCTCCGCGGCAGCACCTCAGGTCTAAGATGATGCAATCTGTATGACTCACAAATACACTTTCTTGTTGCTAGAATTTCCATCTACAGTAAGGTAAGCCCCTTCACCAGGCAGATGGGAGAAATTAAACTGCTGCAGTACGGTCCTGTCTAGCCATGTGTCTGTTCACTTTTTAGAGAGGGTAACACCTTCCCCTCCCCTGCCCCTCCAGGATAGGACAGAGTATTTAATGTCTGAACTAGACTTGTGCTCTGCTGATCTTAGCAATTCTGCATCGGGTAGCTCATGCAGAGGCAACAACATTCCTCTTCATACCAGCAGATTTGGCTGCCCTGGTGTGTACAGACAGTCTAGGAGGGGTACGAAAGGCCAGGTGGGAACACAGAGAAAGTGGCTGGCTTGAGGCAAAGTACTGCAGCATTAGGAAAAGAGACCCATATGTTCCGTATTATTTGCTCCTCCCAGTGGATGATCATAGATCATACTCTATAGACCAAGAGGCAGATAGGTGAGGCCTGCAAAAGGAGAGAAATTAATTGAGTTAGACAACTTTGACATACCAGAACCTGGGCAGTTTGATCCGTTTCCCCTCCTCACTTTGTGCTAAATCCATACACACTCATCAGCAGTATTGGAAGTAGCGCCACATTGAATGCAGGGGTGAGTAAAGCAGCAACAGTAGTACAAGTCCATTCGTTATACAGGATAAAAACTATTAGAGTGTGAATGCCCTATTTGCAAAGCTGTCCTGTTGCACAGATTGTAAGTATACAAAACATCAAATATGCAAAGGATAATATATAATAATCCTAGCCAGCCCGCCAGTGCAGTGGTAGCACTACCATTTGCGATGCCAGCGACCTGGGTTCAGTAGCGAGCCCGGGTTACTGGAGGGCCAGCCGGGGAAGAGGGACTGAGCACCCAACAGGTCGCTCTCCCTCTCCAGGGTGGGTGGGCCGCTCTCCCTCTCCAGGGAGGAGTGGGCTGAACACCCCGCTGCTATACTGCCACCACCTGAGTGACTATGGGTGATGACAGTGTGGTTAGGGGATGCAGATGACAGGGAAGGGGCTGGCGTCAGCCGGGGACCTGAACAGAGGTACGTCTCAGCGTGCCCACGTTCATTGGTTCCCCCCCGAGTGCTGACGTCAGAGGGGGTGGACCAGAAGAAAAAATTACTCACCTGCAGTAATCTTGTTTCTTCCAAAGGGATCCACTAATATTATTGCTCTTGCAGTTCTCTGTCAAGATAGGACTGCCCCAGAGAGAATAGAACGCTATGCTAATCATGGAATGTTCAGCTCGTGCATCTATTTTCAAAGTGCCTTGTGCAACTGCTTACATTCTACTTTAGATTTCTTCGAAGCCTGCAAAGAGGCCATAACAACATGTGAATTAAGCAATAAGGCATGACCAAGGGTTATGTTAATGGTCTGTTAATCACCTTCTAGGGGTGTACTGTGGCACGAGATGTAGCCGAGTGCCATATGCCACTAGAGGGTGATTAACTGACCATTAACGTAATCCCTGAGAGTGCCTTATTTCTATTATAATAAAAAATGTTTTTAAACAGTGTTAAACCTTGTTCAGCATATGGCTAAACTCTACATGTATGTTAATAAAAGATTAACATAAGGCTGTTAGAATGTTTGAAGCCAATCAGAAAGCTCCATTCTCAGACCCTTTTTATAATTAGAATTAAATAACCATAAAAACATGTTAAATGCCGAAAAGGGCTGTTTCAAAGAGTAGCCAAGGGCTAATAGAAGCAAAAGTCCCCTTTTCTAAAGTCAGATATGCACTAAGAAAATAACCTACCAGCTATAGATATTACCAGAATGTGCCAGCAGGCAGCATACCACTTCAACTGTGAATCTTATTAACTGTGGAGAGTATTTTTCTAGTTATCCATTCTGAAGGGGAGGACAAGGGAAGGGAGTAATAATATTAGTGGACCCCTTTGGAAGAAACAAGATTACTACAGGTGAGTAATTTTTTCTTCTAACCCCAGGAATCCACTAATATTATTAATCTTGCAGACTATGAAGCAGTACCTCTAGGAGGTGGGCAGAATCTATTTGGGGAAAAAAAGACTCTACAGAACAGCTTTGCCAAAACTGGCATCACTACTAGACTGGGTAACCAGGCTATAGCGTTTAGTGAAGCTGTGGTCTGACCTCCAGGCAGTTGCTTTACATATTTCCAGTAGAGGTACCTTTCAGGCAGCTGCAATAGAAGCAGCTGTGCCCCTCGTAGAGTGGGGTCTAAGACCAGAAGGAGGAACCTTGCCTGCTTTTCAGTAACAAAACTGAATACACTGGACTATCCATCAAGATAATGTCCTTTTCCAAGCAGGAGTACCTTTACCTACTTCCCCATAGGTGAGGAACAGCTGTTGTCTGTCCTGCCCTATGGTCTTTGGCATGGGTCATATAGTAACTCAGCGATCTTTTTACATCCAGGCTGTGCAATCTATGCTCACATGAGCTGCAGTGTTCAGTAAAGAAGACTGGCAATGTTACTGACTGATTCAAGTGGAAATCAGAGACCGCCTTGGGGAGGAACTTCCTATTAGTTCCCAACACTACCTTATCCCTGTGAAAAGGAACACAGTCCTTTTCCACACAAAGGGCCTGTAGCTCACTTATCCTCCTGGCATAAGTGATTGCTACCAGAAAAAACTACCTTCCAGGTAACAAATTTAAGCTCTGTGGATGCCATAGGCTCAAAGGGTGAAAGCATAACCTGGGCAATGCAAACATCAAGATCCCATGCTGGCACTGGTTCCCCGTGGCGGGGAAACAAGTGAGAGACCCTTAAAGATCCTCTTGAATATGGGATTCAGTGCCATTGAGGTATCCTTTTTAGGTGAAAGGTAAGCTGAAAATGAAACCAGGTGCACTTTTAGAGTCGAGTGCTGCAGCTTCAAGGAGTACAGATGAGACAGATAATCCAGAAGGGCTGGAATCCCAGCCAGGGCTAGGACTAGATCCTTATCATTGCACCAGATGGAAAATCTTTTCCATTTTGAGGCACAGATTTTCTTAGTGGAAGGTTTCCTGTAACCCCTAAGGACTTCCAAAACTGCTCAGAGAGCTGGCAGTCTGCATATTATTAGTCCTCAAGAGTCATGCCTTGAGCTTTAGAGACATGTGGATGGGAAGAAAAAATTACTCACCTTAGTAATGTTGTTTCTTCTAATGGAGTCTTGCTATATTATGACAATTGCAGTTTGTCCCACCATTAGAACTGCTCCGGAGGTGAAAGAGTTAACTTCCATGCCAGGCATGGAGCTTAGAGCGCGAGCTCGGTTAGAGAAGCTCTGTCTGGATAATTTCAAACTGAAACTGTCAGATCTTTACGAGCAAAAACTCACTAAGGTTCTGTGTGGAAGCTGTAACCTACACTAGCCAACTGGCTACTTAAATATTAACACATATTGCTGGTCCCAACACCAAGATTCAAATCAGGGGACCAGAGAATAAGAAAAGATAAGATAAAATAAAACACAACACCCCAAAACCCCCCAAAAAAGGGGTGGAAAAAACATAAAATGGGCATAAACAAGTGCCCACACTGGACTGCCCACCCCATACCCAAGTAGAAGTTCTGAGAGGGGCAGGCTGTGGGGGAGGTCATAATATAGCAAGACTCCATTAGAAGAAACAACATTACTAAAGGTGAGTAATTTTTCTTTAAAACAACATGAGGTCTTGCTATATTATGACAATTGCAGACTACACAGCAGTACCTCCATGGAGGAGGGACAGAACCTACTTAGGGAATAGGCTCTGAAGCACGGCTGTGCCAAACCGAGCATCCCTCCTGGCATGGATATCCAGGGAGTAATGCTTGGTGAAAGTGTGTACCATTTTCCAAGTAGCTGCCTGACATATCTCTAAGATAGGGATGTCTCTGGCAGCAGCTAGAGACGCAGCTGTACCTCTGGTAGAGTGAGCCCTCAGGCCTGAAGGGGGAACCTTTCCCAGTTTTTGATAAAATTGGATACAAGAGACAATCCACCTGGCAATGGATCTCTTAGTGGCAGGTTTCCCTTTCCCAACCTCACCATAAGTGAGAAATAGTTGGAGGGATTCGAACCTGTGACCCTTGGTACGCTCTATGTAGTAACTTAGGGCCCTCTTAACATCTAAGCTGTGCAATCTCCTCTCACCAGAGGAGGAATGGTCAGGGAAGAACACTGGAAGGGAGACAGATTGATTAAGGTGGAAATCTGAAACCACCTTAGGCAAAAACTTCCTGTTAGTCCTAAGGACTACCTTATCCCTGTGGAAGGAAATAAAGTCAGTCTCCACTGACAAGGCTTGTAACTCACTTATGCGCCTGGCAGAAGTGATGGCTACTAGAAAAACAGTTTTCCAAGTCAAGTACTTAAGCTCTGCAGAAGACAGAGGTTCAAAGGGGGGTTGCATCAACTGAGCAATGCAAACATTAAGATCCCAGGCAGGGCGGGTCCCTGAAGGTGGATTAGTATGAAGTAATCCTTTGAAAAACTTGGAAAATACAGGGTGAGCGGAAAGAGAGGAGGGCTTTCCTGCTGAAATAAAAGCAGAGACAGCTGCCAAATGCACTTTCAGGGTAGCTGGTCTCAGACCCAAAGAATTAAGATGGACCATATAGTCCAAAACAATGGGCAAATCAGCAGATTCCGGGGAAATATGCTTCCCAGAACACCGGATGGAAAACCTTTTCCATTTAGAGTTATAAGTAGCCCTAGTGGAAGGCTTCCTAGAAGCCTTCAGGATTTCAAGAACACCTTGAGAAAGGTGTAGGTCAGCAAACTCTAACTCCTCAAGAGCCAGGCCTTGAGGTTGAGGGATTTGAGATTCGGATACCAAACTCTCCCCTGGGCACAAGTTAACAGGTTGTGATTCCTGGGGAGACACAGGGGAAGATGGACTGCTAAGGACAGAAGGAGTAGGTACCAGGGCTGCCTGGCCCAATCTGGAGCAATCAGAATCATCTTGCAAGGCTGGGATCTGATTTTGACTAGCACCTTGAATAGGAGAGGGAAGGGGGGAAAGGCATATAGAAACTTCCCTTCCCAATCTAGGAGAAAGGCATCCAGGGGGACTGAGCCCATCACTGGGGGCCTGCAACAAAACAGTGGAAGTTGGTGATTGTCTGGGGCTGCAAAAGATCTAGCTGAGGGGTGCCCCATCTGGCAAAAACTATCCCCAGTACTCGGGGATCCAGTGACCATTCGTGATGGCCCTGGGAAATCCTGCTGAGAGCATCTGCCAGGACATTGTCCTTTCCTGGGAGGCGAACTGCTATGAGGGAAGTGTTCAGGGAATAAGCCAGAGACCACAACTTCATTGCCTCTGTGCACAAGGCCGAAGACCGAGTGCCCCCTTGTTTGTTGATGTACCACATTGTAGTGGTGTTGTCTGTTCTGACTTGTACCACTTTGTTCTGAACAGATGCAGAAAACACCTGAAGTGCTAGAAAGACAGCTCTGAGTTCCAGCAAATTGATGTGGAGCAGAGATTCCTGAGGGACCACACTCCTGGGTGGAGAGGTCGCCCATGTGAGCTCCCCATCCCAGAAGGGCGCATCTGTAGTAAGGGTCAAGGAGTGAGATAGAGGGATGAAGGGACCCCTAGTCTCAAATTGCTCTGATCCTGCCACCACTGAAGGGCCTGGATCAGGGTTGAGTCACTGGGATCAACTTGGAAGGGATCTTTCTTTGAGACCAAAGGCTCTCAAGTGAAACTGAATGTCCCTCATCTGAAATCTTGCTCCTTGCACTACAGCTGTGGAAGCAGCCATGTGTCCTAGGAGCTGAAAGAAGTGCCTTGCTGGTCGAGACCTGCAGAGTGAAGGAGGAGGCCAGGGCCACTGGGTTCCTTACCTTTTCTAGGGGCAGGAAGGCTCTGGCCTGTGTCCAATTCTGCACCTATAAAGGTGAGTACCTGGACAGGTTCCAGAACTGACTTTGGAAGATTGAGAAGAAAACCCAGAGGTGAGCAGCTGCTGGGTAACTTGCAGGTGTGATTTGACCTGGTCAGGAGACTGACCTACAATGAGCCAGTCGTCTAGGTAGGGAAAGATGGCAATCTTTTGCCTTCTTAAATGAGCAACTGCTACTGCTAGACATTTTGTGAATACCCTTGGGGCAGAGGTAAGGCTGAAGGGCATTGCTCTGAACTGGTAATGGCCTGAGGGCAGTTCGAATCTGAGGTACTTTGGTGGGAGCTTCTGATGAGAACATGGAAATAGGCATCCTTGAGGTCCAGGAAGCTAGCCAGTCCCCTGGCCTTAGAGAAGGTAAAATCATTGCCAGAGTCACCATTTTGAATTTTGGTTTCAAAGGTGCTTGTTCAGATATCTTAGGTCCAAAATGGGCCGCCATTCTCCCTGTGTTTTTGGGGTGAGGGAAGTACCCTGGTACAGACCCTTGCCCTGGTGTAGGGAGAAACCCTTTCTACAGCTCTGAGAGCCAGGAGGGTTGAGACTTCTGTTTCTAAGGCAAAGGTCTCTAGAGGGTTTGCAGGTGGAAAAGATCTGATTCTCATCTTTGGAAATTTTTTGAAGCTGAGAACCAGACCATGGCTTACTACTTCCAGGACCCACTTGTCTGATGTTAGAGACTCCCAGTCCTGAACGAAGTAAGCCAGCCTGCCCCCTACAGGTAATGGAGAACCGGCCCTGGGCACCCCATTAGGGTGCCTGTTTGGCAGGGGCTTTAGGCTGAGGGGTGGGAGCAGGCCTGCTTGCACCCCGTCTGCCTCTCCCTCTGAAGAACCCCCTCTGAGCATAAGCAGAGGAGGCCTGGGTTTGGTAAAAAGGCCTGTGAAAAGGCCTACCTTTACCCTTGGGGGTCTGCCTCTGAGGAGTGGCTTGCCGCTCCTTGGCTTGTGCACTCCTATAAGTTGTTCTATATTCATCCATTTTCTTCATGTAATTCTCTGTCTGCTCCCCAAACAGAGAATTTCCTACCACAGGAAAATCCATAGCCTTAGTCTGGGTATCCTGTGACAAACTAGTACACCTGAGCCAAGCCAACCTAGGAAAGCCACAGATGTAGCCATGACTCTAGAGGATACATCATTAGAATCCACAGCAGCATGGAATTGCACCTTGGATGCCTCAATACCATCAGAAGCCACCTGCTCCAGCTCCTTAGCAAGCTGGCCAGGGGCCTGTTTGGCCAAAGCCATGACAGTGTCCCATCTAGATTTTTGGTATCTTGCCACATAAGCCATGTAATTTGCTTGTCTGAGTCCCAAGGGCGCTGCCATGTATTGTTTTTAGCCATGGCATCAATCTTCCTGAGTCCTTGTCAGGAGGATGTGAAGCCAGGGGATATTAGCCTTATCACAGGCTGCAGCCTGAACTACTCCAACATGACTGCATTGCTGTGAAAGAAATTCTGTATCAGGACCTGACAAAGTGTACCTCCTGTCCATCTTTTGTCCACAGGAGGCACAGAATTAGGAGCTTTAAAATTTTTATTGTTTGTTTCCTAAATGATGTATGTAAAGGGATAGACAATCTCCTAGACTCTGGGATATCCATCATTTCCACAAAATCAGGTTCCTCTTGCTCATCCACAGCTTCCTCCAATGGGAGCTGGAGGGTTTCAGCAACCTTTTTATAAAACAGAAAGTGAGAAGGGGACTCAGAAAGCGTAGGGGGAGATTCTAAAGATCTGTCTGGGGAGATCAATGGGCACATCCAGACTCTCAAAGTCACATTCACACTGTTCATAATCATCCTCCCCCTCCTCTGGTTCATAAAACTCTTCTATATCATATTCTTGAACCGGTGGAACCGGCCGAACCGACCTTTTGCCAGACAGTGGCGGTTCGGACGGAACCAGAGAAAGTGACGGGACAATTTGTATAGCTTTTGCTATCTCTGCAGCAGTTGGAGAAGGATTTTAGACTCCACACCTGCTGATTTTCTAGTTTCTTTGCTGGAACTGGCTCCTCAGGAGTCAGCTTCACGTTGCCGAAGTCTAGCCCTGGTCCGGAAGACACTCCTCAGTCGGGTTGGTGCCGAACGGGCCAACCATCGGGTCAGCGGACTTTTGGCCCCTCGTTCCCTGAGCCTGCCAACTCTCTTATCCAGGGTGGCTGCAGGAAATTCTTACAAATCTGGCAGTCTGAATTGAGGTGGTCAAACCCCAGGCAATATACACATGTGGTGTGTGGGTCAGCCTTGGCAAAGGCTTCCCCCTGAACACTACAGTGTTGAAACCCAGTGGGCCCGGTTTTTCTTTTGGGTTTCTCAGACATAATGCCAGCCTAACTAAAAACTTGCCCTTTAGCGGCAGTGCCAGGCAAGACACCCTATCGGTTCCCAACCGTGTCCATAGTCGTGGAAAAACGAATGAAATCCGGTTTTTAGAACCGATAAGAACCGGAACCGCACTCTAAAAGCTTTTAAATGCTTGAATATAAAGTTTTAAAACAACCTGATCGGTTCGAACCGAACCGATAAACATTTACAAGTTCCACACAGAAATAAACCTGTCTATTACTTACAATACCACAGACAGAGCTTGAACCGATCGGTTTGCGGTTAAAATAATAATAATCGCGGTTGAATTTAACCGAGAAAATACTGTTTAAACCGAGAAATGAACCGAGCAGTAGGAGAAATCTCTGGAGCGACTGTTCAGTGAGGCGGAGTAAAGAATCTGACAGTTTCAGTTTGAAATTATCCAGACAGAGCTTCTCTAACCGAGCTCGCACTCTAAGCTCCATGCCTGGCATGGAAGTTAACTCTTTCACCTCCGGAGCAGTTCTAATGGTGGGACAAACTGCAATTGTCATAATATAGCAAGACTTCATGTTGTTTGAAACACTACCATCCCCTGAAAGGAAGTCAGTAGATTGTACCTCTAAGGAAGGAGAATCGGTTTGTTCACTGACATTGAAAGCACAGGAAGTACCTAGGCTGCTTTACCCAGACTGGTGCTACCATGATCATCGAGCTGGTTATGACCTGAGCTTGATGATAACCCTGAAAATCAGTGGAAAGGGAGGCAAGTCATAAAGGTATCTGCCTGTCCAATCGAGAATCAGAGCATCTATGGGAACTATCCCTTTCACTGGGGCCCTGCAACAATAGGGAAGCAAGTGGTGATTTTGGTGGGAAGCAAGAAGGTCTATTTCTGGGATCCCCACCTCCTGAATAGAGCATTCACCACTTGCCTGTTCAATGCCGATTTGTGATGGGCCTGAATTATCCTGTTCAAGGCATCTGTCAGGGTGTTGTCCTTGCCAGGCAGATGAACTGCTTATAGAGAGGTGTTTGGGGAGTAAACAAGCTCCATATCTTCATAACCTCTGTACAAAGAGGAGTGGACCTTGTCCCTCCTTGTTTATTGATGTAGAACTGTCTGAGCTGACTTGTACCATCTTTCCCAGAAGACGATGAGAGAAAACCTGAAGGGCCAGGTATACAGCCCTCAGCTCCAGCAGATTTATGTGCAGGAGTGAGTCTGCGCTGTCCCAGGAGCCATGAATGGTGTGATCCCTTAAGTGGGCACCCCATCCTAACAGGAAAGCATCGGTTGTGAGAAACCGAGAAGGAGGCTCTTGCAGAAATGGAATCCATTCCCTTACGTTTTCTAGTTCCCGCCACCCTTGGAGGGCCCGTAGCAAGGCTTTTGTTACTGGTACTGGCTTTGAGAGTGGGTCTCACCTCTGACACCAGTGTGCTCTGAGGTGGAACTGGATATCTCTCATCTAAAATCTGGCACCTATGACTACGCTTGCTGCTGAAGCCATGTGCCCCTATAGTTGAAGGAAATGTTTTGTTGGCTTTGGCAAGCCCAGGGTGAATGAGCCTGTCAAGAGCTGAATAGCTCCTGCCCTCTCTTGAGGGAGAAAAACTGTTCCCACTACTGTATTCAGTTCTGCCCCTATGAACTGCAGAAATTGCACAGGGGTCAGCACTGACTTTTTGGTATTGAGAAGGAATCCCAGGGACAGCAGCATATCCTGGGTTACCTGTAGGTGGCCTGACACCTGTTGGTGGGATTTCCCTACGATTAGCAAGTCGTCCAGATAAGGAAAGACTGTAACACCCATTCTTCTAAGGTGTGCCATTATCACTGCTATGCACTTGGTAAAAACCCTTGGTGCAGAGGTGAGACCAAAAGGCAGTGCTGAAAACTGGTACTAGCCTGAGGGGAGTCTGAATCTGAGACACTTTCGCTGTTAGGAAATATCTGGAATAGAACCCTTGTCCTCTTTGGTTGTGGGGAACAGGCTCGACTGCTTTTGCCCGTAATAAGGCCTGTACCTCCTGCTCCAGCAATTCTCTTTCTGAGAATGGAGCTGGTGTAAACTGTTTCAACCTTGGAGGAAGAAGGGACTTGAAACAAAGGGAGAGCCCCCGACTCATTATTTCCAGAACCCATTTGTTAAGTTTGATCGTTCCTGGAAATAGTGGGTGAGTCTGCCACTTACAGGATGGGGAGAAGCAGCCTGAAGGGGAAAAAAGGCAGGGGTTCTATCTTCTGCGGTTAGTACTGCTGCTGAGTGACAGCCTATACCTGTAAAAAAAGGTCTCCTAAAGGAAGACCTGCCCCTGCCTCCCATAGATAAAGAAGTGAAAGGCAGAGTCTGTCTCTAGTAGAGTTACTTTTAAAAGTAGCTTTATATTCATCTATTTTTTTTTTTTAAACTTCAGTCTGGGCAGCAAAAAGAGAGTGGCCCTCAACTGGAAAATCCATTGCCTTAGCTTGTGTGCCCTGGGTGAGGTTGGCAGCCCTCAGCCACGCAAATCTCCTCAGGGCTATTGCATCAGCCATCCATTGCAGCAGTATAATCAGTGTCAGCTGCCATTTGAAACTGGTATCCCTTCAAACCCAATATTGCTGTATCCAATAGCTCTGACACAGTTAAAGAGGGGTTATCCTCAACACTGTTGACAACTGACTGCCAGAGAGCTTTCTGATACAGGGCTGCATAGGCCTGGTAACAAGCTTGCTGGATTGCCAGGGATACCGAAATGTACCCCTTTATAGCCACATTGCTGAATTAGGAGCCTTAAGGATTTCTAAAGCATCTTTTTTTTTTTTTTAATTTATAAATAGGTAAAAAGAGCCTTTTTGAGGGTGTCTGCCCCATAAGCTTCATATGCTGTGCCTCCTCTTCATCATGAATCTCTTCAGCTGTTTGCAGATCCAGGGTTTCTACCATTTCCTTCACAAAAGAGAAACGGGAAGAGAAATCTTATGATCACCATCATCATCACCACCATATGCCAAAGTAGCAGTAGGCACCAGAGGGGGAACAATAGCTGCTTTTTCAGCAGGAGTAATCACAGGCTGCTGAGGTGGAAATAACCCCTGCAGCACCTGGAGTAATGCTAAGGCCTGTGTTAGACCAGCAGAAGAGTGAGCTTTAACAGGCACCTGAAGGACCCCTTGAGGCGTTTGAGCCAGGGCATCAGAGTGCTTTGTTTTCTTCAGTTTTTTTTTGGCAGGCACCAGAGAGTCAACCGGCTGATTGCCTCTCTTGCCAGAGCCCTCACCCATATCAGGGGTGGAATTAAGAGGCTCTAGACGGACTTGCCACATTCATGGAGGAGATGGACTGGTCAGAGTCCAGGGACCCCTCCTCAAGCCAGAGCCCTCACCCATATCAGGACTGGAATCAGTGGTCCTGGAAGGACTTGCCACATTCATGGAGGGGGTGGATTGGCCAGAGCCCAGGGACTCCTCCTCAAGCCAGAGCCCTCACCCATATCAGGGGTGGAATTAGAGGCTCTGGAAGGACTTGCCACATTCATGGAGGGAGGGGGTGGCTGGTTAGAGTCCAGGGACCCCTCCTCTAGCCAAAGCCCTCACCCGAGTCAGGGGTGGAATTAGAGGCTCTGTAAGGGCTTACCACATTCATGGAGGGGGTGGAGTGGTTACAGCCCAGGGACCCCTCCTCTAGTTTCCTTTTAAACTTGTCACATTCATGGAGAGGATGGACTGGTTAGAGCCCAGGGATCCCTCCTTTTAAACCTCTTCCTGCATTTTTCCCACTGTTTTACCAGAGAAAAGCTTACATACATCACAATCCTCATAAAATTGTTGTTGCTAAAGGCAGATCAAGCAAAGATCATGCTTATCCGACTTAGCAAATACCTCAGCACACTTAAACAATTCTTAAAACCAGGAGGTCCTGTTAAAAAAACTTAAACATTTTAAACAGGGTTTTATTTACTCTAAACATTTATTAACTTTTGGCTCATAAAAGTGCTAGAACATTGTGATAAATGCAAAGCACTTGCCTCACTTTGTTAACGAACATAACACTTCTCGAAAAGCTATATAAATACTTTCTTAACAGTTAGTAGTGCTAATCAATTACATAAAAACCCTGCTATGAGGTAAAACGGTAAATAATAGACACAAGGCAGAAATGAAAAATAAGACAAAATACTTAAGTTTTTTTGATCTTAAACAGTAATTAGATCATCTTGATTGAGAGAGATCTCTAGAGCATCTGATATGTGCAGCAGAGAGAGGAAATCTGAAGTAGAATGATAGCAGTTGGCACAAGGCACTGTGAAAATAGATGCATGAGCTGAACATTCCACGATTAGCATAGCGTTCTATTCTCTCTGGGGCGGTTCTATCTTGACAGAGAACCACAAGAGTAACAATATTAGTGGATTCCTGGGATTAGAACAAGGAAATACCCTGCCCTCAATCCAGGTGATGAACCCCCAGCACCATGTCCACGGAGGAGCCGGGGCAGACTCCACAGTGTGTGCTCCCATGATGTCCAGGGGGAGGTTTGAGGGAGTACCTCTTCCTCCCTGCCCAGAGGATAATCCATAAGCCCTGAGGTAAAACTGCAGCATGCTGCACCTTAAGGAGCAGACTCCTCGGTCCTCCTAGGGACATTCCTGAGAGGTGCAGTGGGGGTTCTGAGACAGGGATCAAGGAGGGATAAAGAATTAGTGAAAAACAAGCTGTTCAAACAATTCTTACTATACAATTCATTCTAAACTCTGGGTGTTCCATGGCAGACATACAACACACAGAACTATAGCAAGAGATATAACAACAAACAGGCACATTACTATGATCAAGACAATGTTACATACAGTACCAGCTTTTTAAATCAGATTCATGAAAATCGTTAAACAACAAAACATGCACAATGGTCTCTTAAGTAGACACCCCAAATCCATCCGGATACTGGACGTTAGCCCAAACTAGGTCAAGGTATTTTTTGTAGTTAATCTTTTTATTGAAGTATTTTTTGAAATAAACAAACATCCTCCAGTACCATACAATGTAAAATTATAGAGGAAGAAACAAGGCAGTATATTGTCTGAAACATTATACAGTAATAGTATGAGGAACTTATGGTTACAGATCAGAGCTAGGAAATACCAGTTATATAGTAAAGGAAGCTTCATATTTTGTCATACAGAGTGAGAGTAGGAAGAGTAGGAATTGAAACAGGTGATATAAATAGATCTGGCTGTACATTATTGTGTTATAATGTATGGTAAGTGCATATTAACCACCATAATCAGCAGTCACACAGCTTTGTTATGCACTGTTTAGAATTTTAAAAGTTGTTAACCACACTTCGGAACTTCCAAACAGTGGCATAACAAAAAAGAATGCACCAGAGTTCCATAATTCTCACACATAGAATGCAGTGTTTTTTTGACCATACACTATAAAAGATGAAGGCTGGGGATCAGGTGACAACCATGCTGAAATCACCTCTTGTGGTTGCTAGGGCTACAGTAAACCTCTCAGGCTGCACTCTCGAGGTTTACCATGTTGCCCTAGCAACCACTTGAGGTGATTACAGCATGGTTATCACCTGATCCCCAGCCATTATCCTCTATATGTAATATCTTAGAATGCTGCTAAAACATATATAGGAGGGTTTGTGGAATAGTAAGAGAATATCTGAAAAAGTAATCAAGAGAAAAGGGTTTAGAGAAGGAACAAGGGAGAGAGAAAGAAAGGGGGAACTATAGAATTAGAAAAAAAAAAAAAAAAGAGCGACCACAACAGAAGACCTGTTGAGAATATCAGTGGAAGAAAAGAAATTCAATATTTATCAATCCATACATTAGTTGTCAGAAGAGTTAGATTATTCAAAATAATTAAAATAGTCCTGCCAACATTTATTGTATATAGTGAGTTGGTCCGAAGAAATATGTGTTATATGGTCAAAGGAGGCGTATTGAGATAATTGTTTCAGAATGTCGGGGAATGTAGGGATTATATTAGATCTCCAATGCATAAGAATACTGCCTTTAACTTGAAGGAAAAGTATGGTTAACCACCTGTTCAGGAAATAGCGGATTTTATAAGGGCGAAAATTAAAAATGCCAAGTATACAATGTTAAGGGTCCAGTGCAAAAGGTTGACCAATCACTTTCATTGCAAAAGTATGAGTACGATGCCAAAGGTCAAGATATTTTTAAATAAAAAAATGCCATGTATAGAGTTCTTTTTTATTACTGTTATGTTTCTTGAGAAGCACCGAAAGGCTGGAGTAACAGTAGAATGCAACAGTGTGCTAGGAGAAAGGGAGAACAGGCCTTAGGCTGGGGGGGTGCTATTAAAAATTGATGTTTGGACTTAGAAGTGGTTTCACCGGGAATCAAAGTATCAAGGAAACTGTGCTACTAAAACCTTTGTTTTCCCTGTTATGGCGTGGGAGTGAAGAGTGCCCATGGAAATGACAGGAAACAAATGGTTTACGTCTTTGTAAGATGACACATGTGGGAAGCTGGCCGACCATAGGTGGAGTGGCACCTGAATTTGTATATTGCCATTTGTTTTTATTCAGACATCTGGGGACACAGATACTATACAGGTACACATCTAGGGGACACAGATACTATACAGGTACACATCTAGGGGACACAGATACTATACAGGTACACATCTAGGGGACACAGATACTATACAGGTACACATCTGGGGACACAGATACTATATAGGTACACATCTGGGGACACAGATACTATTCAGGTACACATCTGGGGACACAGATACTATTATGCAGGTACACATCTGGGGACATAGATACTATGCAGGTACACATTTGGGGACATAGATACTATGCAGATAAACAGCCAGGGTGAGGGACACAGATGCTATGCAGGTACACATCTAGGGACACAGTTACTACACAGGTACATATCTGGGGACATAGATACTATGCAGATACACATCTGGGGGACACATATACTATGCAGTTACACATCCGGGGGATACAGTATCTATACAGGTAGACATCCAGGGCAAAAGGCATGGATTCTATACAGGTATACATCCTGAGGACACAAATTCTATGTAGGTAGACATCCGGGGGAAGCACCATTTGTGTTCAACAGAAATTTCATCGACATCCTGCATAGCGATGGCACAATACCGTCACAAAAGAGAGTGTTTTTTAAGGGGGGGCTATGCACCCCCACATTTAATTATAGGCAACTCCAAGTTGGAGTTGTTTTGGGGAAGGGGCAGAACACCGGGAGAAGCTGCGTCAATGAAAATAGACCATTACAGTGACTGTTGCTGTAATGGTCTTTTTTCCGGTTTGGCTCTTGTGGTGTTGCTCTCAAGTTGGGCCACCGCATCCGGAGTAAGGGACACAGATGCTATGCAGGTACACATCTGGGGAGAAGGACGCAGACACTATGAAGGTACACATCCAGTGTGATAGACACAGACACTATACAGGTACACATCCGGGGAAAGGAACACAGATACTAAGCAGGTACACATCTGGGGGACACAGATACTATGCAGGTACACATCTGGGGACACAGATACTATGCAGATACATATCCAGGGGACACAGATACTATGCAGGCACACATCCAGGGGACACAGATACTGTGCAGGTACACATCCAGGGGACACAGATACTGTGCAGGCACACAGCTAGGGGACACAGATACTATGCAGGTACACATCTGGGGGACACAAATACTATGCAAGTACACATCCAGGGACACAGATACTATGCAGATACACATCCGGGGGACACATATACTATGCAGGTACATATTCGCAGGACAGAGATACTCTGCAGTCACACATTCAGGGTGAAGAACACATACACTATTCAGGTACACATCTGTGGCGGGGGACACAGACACTATGCAGGTGCACATCTGGGGCAAGGGACACAGATACTGTGCAGGTACACATTCGGAGTGAGGGACACAGATACTAAGCAGGTTCAGACACTGTATGTTAAGGAGGATCCGGCTTTCCATACATGGGGCAAACCCTGACCTGTTGGGATAATCTGGCTACAGCTGGTTTGCTAAATATCATGACCATGATGAAATCTCATCTCTCACTCGCTGAAAGAGACAGAGAGATCTGCTGTGGCTGGAAAATGTGGAGGCACTTTTATTAAAATATAACTTGGTGGTGGTCCTTACTAGGTGCATGTTTTTTTATTGATGGGCAGAGGAACATGGTTAATTACTGCAAAAACTTTAAATTTCAATCACAATAAGATGATCATAAGAAAGATGGTCTCCATATAGAGTTATGACACTGTCTATGTATCTATGTATGTATCTATGTATACAGGGAATTTTTGTATTTCATTGTTTGGACAATTATTCATATTTTACAAATCAAATGATGTATGGGAAGAGGTGAATTATGAGGGTTTTTTTGAGAGGTTTATGAAGATATCGCACACTGAGGGTGTGTAAGCAAACTTCACTATACGACCCTTCCAATATTTTATTTTTTTATAACTACTGGTTTGTGGCAGCACTGGCAAACAATTCAGAGCATTTTCACATTCAGTGACTTAATTGACATATATTATTAAAAGTAGATTGAGGCAGAAAATAGTAATGGACCTTGGAAATACAGGCTATTAAAGTCTTATAAATTGTAAAACATTTACAGGTTCAAGGTTATGTTGTTTAGTTAGTTTGAATTTTCAATATAGTACGTTTAATTGCAAAAATATTATAATACACAAATAATATACATATGTGTATTACCACTCATGTATTATCACTCGACTATTCTCACTTGTGTCATAATACATGAGCGATGACACACGTGTATTGCCACTGTATTATCACTTGTGTATTATAATTTGTGTCATGATACATAAGCGATAATACAAATATGTGTATTATAACTCGCATAATATGAGATTAGAAATGGTATCTACTATAGTCACCAGTAATTATAATACTTTTATGGACAAAGTGGTATCATTATACTTTTCATGAGTGCCCCCCCCCCTTGTGTCCTTTGGGGGCCAGAATTGCTGAACTGTACTTTGCAATCTTCTCACCTGAAGAAAGCATGGGAAGACACTCTAGAACAGTGTGGAGATGCCTGAGCATCCATATTTATATATAATATACACCCATCATACATTATATCCAGTGTAAACTGTCGGGAAAGAACCAGATTTCTAGCCTTAGTCTAAGCAGGCTGGGTAGGCTTCACTCACATCTTTGTGTCGACACATAGGAACTCATACCTGTAGGGGGCTGAAGATCACGTACTCTGGGGCTAAACTGGGCAGAGCCAGACAAGAAGTATCCTGCAATCGACTGGGAACCTGGGAACATAGAAGTTTAGCTAAATTAATGCACAGCAGTTTAGCTTTGTGATCTAAAGTGTCACAGGGGAAGGCAGAAATATCTCCTAACACACAGGCTACTTTTCTGTTTATTTGTACTTTATGCCCTTTGCTGTCCGTGGTGCTCGACTTCCTCAGGAGCAACCAGTGCATACCTGGTCCCACAGTCCCCACACACTAGCACTCACCTTCCTCCACGTAGCCTTTGTCTGCCTTCCAGGTGGGGTCAAGGCGGGGCTGTACCTCTGTCACAGACTGGGCCTTCCAGAGCTCAGTCAGCACTGTACTACCAGTTTTTTCATGACTCTTCAGCTACATGAATGGTCACCTTAGTATGCTGCCACCAGCCAGCTTGACTCTCACTTAGGGTAGCTTTGGTTTGAATCCCACTACTAGTCAGTTCTTATACAGTACAATTGACTTTCTGAAGGAAAACAACCCACCCCTTATAGTCACAGCTGGGAACACTCTTTCAACTGCTCTGCATTAGGCTCAGGTGTGCATTGGACAGTTTAGTAGCCTGCCTCTTCAGAGATGCTTCATGGACTTGCCAGTTACACCAGGTTATCAGTATCCTTAAACGTACAGTAACAGAGAGCATGAAGTATGTAAATGAGTATTTATTGCTCCACAGTATTTACATGTGGTACAGGATTATGCACACCAAAGTATATCTGGAATACAGCAACACTATAAAAATGAAAATTAAAGCTTTGCACAGACAGAATAACACTCACTATATTCTAAACTAGATTCTAAGTAGACAGTTTAAGCTTACCCTCAACTGGGATCTCTTGAGTCGCAGCAGATACCAAAAGACAGATGTTGCTGGCTCAGTTCCCAAAACATGACTAACTTTTACAAGAAAATGCAGACAGAGCAACAACCCTGTCTGTCCAGTCCTTCTGATTACATCATCCAACATGCTCCTCTTACAACACAAGATGGACAAGTTTGAGAACCTCGACCCTAGTTATGTTTTTGAAATATAAGGGAGGATGCGTAAAAGTAGAGGCCGGCTATGTGTGTGTGTGTGTGGGGGTGGAAGCCTGAGTGGGGGTGAAAGAGGATGTATATAGTGACAAGTCAGAGAAGTGGCAATTAAATGAATTGGCAATTGTCGTATTGTTGCAGTGGGTCCCATTTATAATCATGTCATTACTTGGCTGGGGTCTGTTCGCTCCCAGGAAATTTTTTATGTGAGCCCAGAATTTACATGAGTCTCTGGCAGCATCAATCAGGAGCCCTTTATAATAGGAGCGTTTAGCTAGACAAATCGCTCTCTTGCAAGCATTTCTCTGGGCCCTATAGTTACTGCAGTCAGAGGGAAGTCTTGACAATCTAAAACACTTCCAACTTTTGTCCTGGGCTCTTCACTGCACCAGGCGGTCTTTGTGTAACCACTTTGTTTGGGTGCCCCTGATTCTGCAGGTACAGAGGGGGTGTACGCATGTTCTGAAGTGCACCAAATTTGGCTAAGAAGTAGTTTAGTGCAATCTCAGGATCCCTGGCATGGTGGATAGGGGACCAGTCTACTAGGGAGAGGTCACTCAGGAATTTAGCTGGGTCCAGGTTAGCATAGTTCCTAAAGGAAATATACTTGTGTGGGGGGGGGGGGCGAGACAGATGTTGCACTCCAGAGGCAGTACAAGGGGAAGTGGTCACTTAAGACGTCAACTAGGGTTCCAGATATCAAGACTCTGTCAAGGCAATTTGACAGAATCCAGTCAATTAGCGTGCCAGATTTGGAGGAGGACACCACCCTAGTAGGGTCTTTTATGAGATGGTGAAAGTTGTGACTTTAAACCAAGGACAGGAAGGACTCATTTGCTTTGCTAAGCCAGTTAAGGTTTAGGTTGCCCAGGATGAGGACATTGTTCCAACCGACAGATGGGGAAACCATGTCAAGTAGTTCCTCAAGGCCCGAAAGCCCACCTTGAGGAGGACTGTAGGCACACACTATATGTAGTTTCTTTGTGCCCAGGCTTAAACACACAGCCCCTTTTAGATGAATGGAGCTCTCTTCTCAGTTGCGAGCAAAAGAATGCTTGCTCTTAGGCCCGGGACAGCAAAAATAGTAATTTTCTACAAGCACTCCCCCCCGTTTAAATATTTCCCAGAGAAATAAAACAAAAAAATATATTGCACTGGGGTCACAACCCCCAACAGGGGCTGTGTATCCAGCAGTGGTGAGGCTGTAATGCCAGTAAGAGATTCTGGTGACATCATAAACCATGACTGCAAAGCTCAAGTAATGTATTGAATGACAGATGTGAAATCATAGGTAACAAGGCTGTAATTACTGTACATCAAGGGATTCTGGTGAAAATCATAAACTACGAGAGTGAAGCTCAAGTAATGTATAGAATGACAGATGCGAAATCATCCGTAACATGGCTGTAATTGCATCAAGGGATCCTGGTGACATTATAAACCATAACAGCAAAACTCAAGTAATATATAGAATAACCGCTAGGAAATAGTAATAAGGAGGTAATTCCATCAAGGGATTCTGGTGACATCATAAACCATGAAAGTGAAACTCAAATAATGTATATGAACTCTGGTGACATCCTAAACCATGAAAGCAAAGCTAGAATAATGTACTGTATAGCAGATAAAGAATTCTTAGTAACAAGGCTATAATTCCATTGAGGGATTCTGGTGATATGATAAACAACAAAAGTGAAGCTCGAGTAATGTATAGAAGAATAGGAAAACATCAATAACAAGGTTGGAATCCCTCTGATGACATGACAAAACAAGAGCAGAAGCTGAGTAATGTAAAGAATAATAGATAGGAACCAACCAGTAACAAGGTTGTAATAGTCAGCCCAGTGGCACAGTGGGATGAGGCAATGAGTGCCATACCACTTGCAACAATGGCGACACTGATTTAGGAATGGATGTGGGCTGCACGGGGGCTGGCCGATGAAGGGAGGATTCAGCATCCCTAGGACAGCTCTCCTCCATCAGGGAGAGGGAGAAACACCTCCCTCTAGACGTCTGGAACTTGGAGAAATCTGGGTGCCAATGCAGCAGGACACAAGGGAAGGGATCTCACCCACTTGACGTCAAGGAGCATCTCCACACCAGCAGAGCTTGCACATAGCATCATCACATGCACTGTAGGCCGCAGGAGAAATAAGGTGGAAAAAAACTCTGACCACAGCTGAGTGATGGCCTGGTCCCCCGCAGGCCCCACACTGGAACTTGGCACCTCCAGATCTTGTGGCAGAGGACAACAGAGCATGAGGTAAGTCCCAGGAAAACTGGATGATGCAGTAGGGGGAATGGTCCGGATGGGGGCAGGTCAGGAGATAAGGAGGTAAAGTACTGATTTAAAAAAAAAAAAAAAAAGACGGTCATTTCATCAAGGGAGTCTGGTAATATCACAAATCAGGAGAGCGAAGCTCAAGTAATGTATAGAATAACAGATAGGAAATCATCAGTAACAAAGAGTTAATTCCATCGAGGAACTCTGGCGATATCATTCATAAACCACAAGAGCGAAGCTCAAGTAACGTATGGAATAATTGTGCGTCAAGGTATGATCAGGGCCGAGAGCCTCATGCACCTGTGAGCTGTAGCCAGGATGAGGAAACAGTGACTGCAACAGTGAGCTACACTCACTGGAGCAGGATATGGGTATATGTTTGGCCAAGCCCTGCTGAGTTGGTTGCTTGCTGTAGTGGCTTCAGCCACCGCCCTTGGAGTTGGTAGACCCGGGTTCAGGTCCGGCTGCAGTGGTAACATTTTTTTTGTAATGTTTCTTCTTTTCCCCTGTGTCCATGCCCCCCCAAGAAATGTTTATTTTGTTTTGTCCGTTGGCAAAGTACGCGACCACTGTTGTTTGCAGCAGTCATTGTAATAGTGGTCGCCCTTTTGACGTCGGACTCTGTTTGCTTCGGTGTTTGTGGTCGACACTATAAAAATCTTGCCGTTATAACATAAAATCTTTTTTTCACTCTAAATTGTGGATCTGCTGTGCCTTCTTGTGATGAGGCTCCAATCTCAGGTTTTCCAGCAGTTAATCTAGGAACATAGAATGCCTGTGAGCCAATCAGATTGTGACTTCCTGTTTGCCCTTTTTTAACAGAAATGATACAATGGCCGTATGACACCTGATTGGCTGACAGCTGTTATAAAACCTTAGACACAGCAGTAAAACAAACTTCCAGTCACAGACCTCATTACATCAACAATAAATCACTCCACTGTCTTTCTCTTTACAGCAGCTTACCATAGATGGCTGAGAATCACAATATAAAAGGTATTCCTAAGGGAAGTGGAACTATTATTTTTCCATCATGCTTTTTTTCTCCTTGTGACTGGCCCTGCTCAACTCCAATCCACCCCCTCCCCCCGACCAGCACCTGCCTCCCCCATGACCTTACTCCAAAAATCTTTTAAGTTCTGGGCGTCAGCTCAGGACAGGCAGTGGGCTGAGCATCATGCTCTGGACCCATTTTTCCATTTTTGTCCCCTGGCCGAGCAGCGTGCAACAACACACTCATATCTGTATAAAGATGTGCACACATACTATGCGCCAACTGCCAGGCAATCCTACTGAGTCACAGTCGCTGCCCTGCAACCATGACTCCACGTGATGGCAGCGTGTGAGAGCCATCAATCATCTCTCCCCTATCTGACCGCCAGTGACCTGGGCTCGTTCCCAAACCCAGGTAATTTCCATGGCAACAGCTGTGAGGTCCAGCGTCTCAACCCCCCATGCCACTGGACCGGTGGTAAATTAAACTATTAAACTAACTTACATTTTTAATCTGTTAATTTACAGTTAAAATTGGGATTTCTTTTTCTCAAATTTTATTGAATTGAAAATTATGATTCTTTCAAGTCCTCATTTTTCATTGTATAATAGCAATAACACACTCCAGGAGTGCCATTTAATCTGATATTATCACTTCTCAGCCTGCAGCCTCGTGACTCACAATGTACCCAAGCTTTGATGATAGCGCATAATATATCACATTCTGTCATGTATTACTGCTTGATTATGAGACAACGGCTGGAAATGGAGAATTCATATTCTAAAAAGGTTATGTTAACGGCTGGAAACCCTTACATATAACAGAACCCTTCATATTAAGCTGCAGGTTAGGTTTTTCTGTTTGAAATTGCCACCACATTTTTCCCCGCTTCAGAGTCTCGCTCTGGTACTGCCAGTAACCCAGCCATATGACACAACCTGAGTCACTCATTGCTACATGAAATTCTATAAGTTACTCACTCCCAAGCTGGGCAAAACAGTTGAGAAAGAAACAGAGTAAGAACGAGAGTCAATTCAGCCAACAGGAAACTGGGCAGTGATTACGCATGAAGAAAAAGTGGTGTTCCGCTCTAGCCATGAGGTCATGCTTACACTCACTTTAAAATTCTTTTTTTTAATATTTAAAAAAAATGTGAACAATTTTTTGCCTCATTTTTTAAGTGCAATAATACACTTCAGGGTGGGCAGTATTGAGTTAAACCCGTAGTTCCAGGGGCTGTAAGGCCCTCCACCTGTGGCTACCTGGGTATGCAGGTATAGCCAAATTCTGCCCACCCTGTCATGTGTCACATTTTATATACCCCAACTCCTGGTCATGCCTTAATGCTTAAGAAAATGCCTACACAATCACATTCTAATGTTACCGTGGCAGCTGACGTACATGTTTTTAGCGATCAACAAATGTATAGGAATGATGCCACACCCATGTATTCTACAGGTCAAGCACTCTTTAAATGATGTTCAGATCATTTTTATTCTTAGTTAACTGCCTAAAATTCAGATAAAATACTCCGTAGTGCATATTTTCAAAAAACAACAATCAAACATAAATTACTGGAAAAAACTAGAATGATCCAAGTGAACGCAGGTACATTAAGCATTCATATGTTCATTTTTTATCACGCTTTTTCTGCCAGAGTATCTGTCTGCTCGGGCCTCAGGTTTGAGATGTAGTGATTACACCTGATGACCTCCAAGACCTGCCGGACGCTCATCCTGGTTCCGTCATTAAGGTCCCTTGGAGCGCAGCCTAAGAGTGTCAACTACTGTCATTTAGACGGCACTAGAGTTTTTCCCTATGTTCTCCCAAATTGGCCAGTACTTCCTATTACTACCATTCCCTCCCCCCCGTGGCAAGCAGCTGTGTGTGCATGCAGTGCCCCTTTGACAGGGGGAGCAAACTTTATGGTCCTCTACTGTGGGGGCTCTGTGGCACTAGCAAGAGTGCTGCTTCCTCTCAGGTGAAGACAACTGCCATTGGCCATACTCATTCAGTCTGCCCACCTGATCAGTAGATCCCAAGTCTGCTCCAAGGCCTGGGTGACCAGCAAAGCAGCACAATGCATCACAGCTGGGTCATTTGGCAGTCCCATGCTTTATTTTTTTCTAATAACATGGAGGTAACTTCAGTTCTGTATCGTTCATGGTCCAAGAGAAATGTCTGCTTCGGATACTGGATGGGCAAAATGAATGATGAGAAATGATGCCCTTTATGTGGGGGTTCACCTGTATACAGCAGTTATAGTGTAGCATGGAGAGTATAGGAAACCAGTGGGTGGAACAACCTACCAGTAGATACAGTAGTTATAAGGACAGTACAGACCTTCAAGACCCACTCCCTGATGAAGGTCCAGTGAGTGACATGTCGAGGCAGTTTACCATCAATTTTTGTTTGATGCATATGTAAGCCATTGCTTTGCAAGTTTATGCAGCATTATAAGTCTAATTAATTATTCATGAGCCTAGTGAGGCCCCTGATTGGCTACTCGATTGGTCATTAACGTCTTAGAAATGACCGGTCCAGCTGTGGACTGATACAGTGTAGCATGTACAACTTGAGCCATTCCACTTAAAAGTTTAATTAAGTTAAAAACAAATGAGATAAAAGAAAACTGTTATTGTGATTAGACTTATAATCGCAATAACAACATCAAAGCCAGTCATGTCCTTGGATTAATGACTGTCTGCACCTCGGGCCACCCATCTCACCAACCAGTCATTAATCCCTCAGAAATGACCAGCTTCTCAGTTGTTATTGCTTAAATAAACTGCTCTAAGTTTTCGTTGAGCCAGCATCTCGATTTCATTATTTTCCCCATGTGAGTGTGCTGTTCTGTTTTCAGGCCTTAAAGGTAAGCCTGGATAAATGTCTGCTTACCAAGGGACTCAGCAGGTACCCTGCATAGTAGAGCTGGTAGGGAATCTCTAGGATTAAGAACATTTGCAAGCAATATTTTTTTCATCCCTGTGTGTGTGAAGCTGGGATGACGGACATGTTGGACAGTACTTTTATGTAAGAACTTACCATAACAGTAGATCTTCGAGAAGATTTCTTGCAACAAGCCATCACTGGTAGGACTACAGCCATCAGTCACTAGGACCTCACGGAAACTTTCTACCTAGCAGTCTACCCGACAGAGCCTCCAACATCAGCCACTGACATCAGCCAATCCTATAAAGGCGGGCAGCCCCCATAACCTCCTCAGTTCTCCCATCAGAGACCAAAAGAAGGAGGATTCTGAGGTATCCCAAGAGCATAGACAATGAAAAGCAGAAGGCTCACCTCTACGGAAGAGAACAGAGACAGAGACAAGAGAAGGAGGGGGAGGGAGGGAAAGCAGGGTCTGCTGCAAGAGATCCTCTTGAAGACCTACTGTTAGGTAAGTTCTTATGTAACTGAACTACAGTATCTTACTTTGAGGATATCTCTTGCAGCAGGCCATCACTGGTAGGACTGAGTCCTAAGCAGTTCTGACAACTACAGACAGACTGTCTGGGTGGTAGGCAAAAAATGGAAATTACGTACCTACCGTAATTCTTGATCTTCTTGGACGAAGTCTCCACCACTCATTCACACTAATGGGGAGTACGCCAGAGGCGCTAGGACCCAGCGGGAGCCAAACTTTTTCAGAAGGGCCAGTGCCGAGATGGAGCCGCGAGGAAGCAGCAACGTGAGCTAGATTCGCACGGTATGGACTATCTCAGCGTCGACCCTCCAACCGCCTCAGTACCTTTTTTTTCCCTGAGGAGGTGCAACATAACTAACCTAGAGAAGGACTTGCCTAACTATTGAACATAAGATAGTCTGAATGACCCACGTAAGAAGGGTCAAAACACAAAGTCTTCACAGCCTAAACTGGAGGAGTGAAGCCCAGAAACAGAAGTGAGCTCAGGGGATGGTGGGTGGGCATGTGAATGAGTGGTGGAGACTTCGTCCAAGAAGATCAAGAATTATAGTAGGTACGTAATTGCCATATCTTCCTATGACTCCACCACTCATTCACACTAATGGGAGAATACCGAGACAAATAATCCCCCGAGATGGGCAGCAGGAAAGAGAGGAGCTCACTTTTTAGGACAGAAGTACATTAAGAACTGTCCTGCCAATGACTGATGTTGTCTGGCATGGACATCCAAGGTATAGTGCTCAACAAAAGTGTGCATGGAGCTCCAGGTAGCCACATTGCAAATGTCTGCAATGGAGACATAAAGAATTTCTGCCAGAGATGCCGTGGCTGCTCTGGTAGAGTGAGTGTACACTCTGCCCTCCAACTTGACCTGTGCCATGAAGTAGCAGTGGCGAAGGCATGCCACCAGCCACGCTGAAATGCACCTGATAGCAATAGGCTGACCCAGCTGGGTCATGCTGAAGGAGACAAACAGTTGTTGAGCCTTGCGAATTTCTTTTGTTCTGTCCAGATACAATCACAAAGCTCTTTTTACATCCAGGGAATGAAGGGTACGCTCTCCCTCATTCTGGAAGCTGGCAAAGTAGGTAGGAAGGACTAAAGGTTGATTTAGACGAAATTCTGAGACAACCTTAGGGAGGAACTTAGGATGAGTCCTAAGAAGTACTTTGTCTTTGCGAAATACAGTATATGGGAGTCTGTGACCAAAGTGTATATTTCTGATACTGTACGAGCAGAAGTAATTGTCACCAAGAAGGCCATCTTCCAAATAAGGAATTTCAACTCGCAAGTGGCTAGAGGCTTGAAAGGTTTATGAGTGAGCATGTCTAGCACAAGATTAATGTCCCAGACTGCAACTGGACATCTAACAGGTGGTCTGGTATGCAGAATACCCTTAAGAAACCTCTTAACTACAGTTAACTGAGCCAAGACATGGAATGTACTGGCTCATGATATGCAGACATTGCGCAAAGAAGAACCTTGACTGTAGAGTATTGCAGACCTGTGTTTGAGAGGTCTGAAAGATACTCCAGGACTTTATTTGGTGGGCAGAAAAAAGGATTCCAAGAGGATTTTGTGCACCAGACAGAGAAACGTTTCCATTTAGCTGTGTAGGTTTTTCTGGTAGCCAGCTTGCACACAGCTAAAAGAATATCTGAACCTCTACGAGAAACATTAAACCTTTTCACCTCTATTTCCTCAGGAGCCATGCATCAAAGTGAAGAGGCCTCAGGCTGGGATGAACTACAAGGCCCTGGGTCAGAAGGTTCATCTGAAGGGGAAGCGGTTTCAGAGGGGTTTCCAATAGTCTGTTGATGAGAGGGAACCAGATCTGACAAGGACAAAATTGGGCAATGAGAATCATTCTGCCTCCCTGTGCCTCCAATTTGAGCAGTACTCTCTGAACTAGGGAGGAGGAGGAAATGTGTAAAGAAGCATTTTGTCCACCACAGCCTGAATGCATCCTGACAAAAAATGCCAGGTCCTGGATTTCTGGAGCAGAAGAGAGGCAGTTTCGTGTTGAGTGGGGATCAAAAAAGGTCCAGGTCCAGAGTTCCCCACTCTTCAAAGAGTGACTGAACGATGGTTAAGTCGAGAAACCACTCGTGAGGATCTGCATCCGTTCTGCAGAGACAATCTGCCAGCTCATTTTGTACTCCTGGCAAGTGAACTGCCTGAATCAGAGCTTTGTGCTCTAGACACCAGTTCCACACTCATATTGCTTCCCTGCATAACGGGTAAGACTGTGCACCGCCCTGCTTGCTGATGTAATACATCACTGCCTTTCTGTCCATTTGAAGGAGAATGTTCTTGTGACAAAGTATGTTCTTTAAAGCTCGAACTGCATAGAGGACAGCTCTCATTTCCGGAATGTTTATGTGGATTTGACACTTGTCCTGGGATCATGTGCCCTGGGTGTGGAGTTCCTGGCAGTGAGCTCCCCAGCCCATCAGGGATGTGTCCGTCGTAATGGAGATCTGAGAGTCCAGAGGGGAGAAGGGATATCCTTGCAGAAGGTTGTCCTCCTGGAGACCACCAGGTGAGGGACCATTTCAGAGGTTCTGTCACCTTGATGTGAAAGGACTGAGGATGAGTGGTTGGCGACCACTGAGTACTGAGCATCCACTGAGTGGTTCTCACGTGGAGAGGAGCCAAGGGCACAGTGAAAACTGAGGATGCCACGAGACCCAGCATCTGTTGCATCGAGAGAGCTCGAACTGAGCTGTTCTCTTGATGAAGCAGGCCATCTGAAGAATATCACTCCTTTTGTTCTCCGGAAGGAAGGAAGGCTTTTGAGCAAGAAGTGTCCAGAAGGACTGCTATAAATAAAAGCTTCTGGAAGGGCTGCAACTGCAGCTTTTTCAGGTTTAGCAGGACTCCCATGGATGTGAGGAAATTTGAGACCGCGGCCATGGCCTCCAGAGTCTCTTGTCTGGAGGGACTTGCAAGAAGCCAGTCCTCCAGATATGGGAATCACTGAATTCCGATTTTCCTTAAATGCGCCGTGAGAACTGCACAGCACTTTGTAAAAACTAGAGGTGCAGAGGATAGCCCAGAGGGCAGGACTCTGTATTGATAGTGTTGACCCAATGCCATGAACCTTTGGTATTTGTGGTGTTTTGGTTGTAAGAGAATGTGTTGGTAGGTGTCCTGCATGTCCAGGGAGGCTAGCCAATTGTATTGATGAATCAAACGTAGCAGAGTACTGAATGATATCATCTTGAACTTTTCCTTGTAGAGGAATTTGTTTAACTTTCTGAGATCGAGAATAGGGCGCATGCCACCAGTTTTCTTTAGAACCAGAAAGTAATGGGAGTAGAAACCTGTGTTTCATTGATCCAGCAGGACTACTTCTACTGCCCTGTTGTTCAGAAGGCCTTGCACCTCGGAAGCAAGAAGGTTTGACTGCACAGCAGACAGCCTGAGCTGCCGCTTGGGAGGATGATCGGGGGGGGGGTGACAGATTGAGAGAGTACCCCTCACAGATTATCCTGAGGACTCATTTGGCTGATGTTATAGACTTCCACTGGTCACAGAACTGAGTCAGATGACCCTCCAGTGCCAAGGAAGAATCCCCCTTGGACAGCTGAGGTGGGACCTGGGCCAGAAACTCATAGGGTGGCACCTGGCGTTTTTGGGCTCTGTGCTTTCTGTTGCATTTTCTTTTGCTGCTGAGGAGTTATGGTCTGTAGTAGCTCTGAGGTAACCTCTGACTTGGGCAGAGCTTCTACTGTTGCTTTGAGCGAATGCAAAAGAATATACTCGTATTGAGAAAAATAACCCTGGTAGCTAGCAATACCCATGCCCAGAGTTGAAGCAGCAAAGACCCATTTACCCAAGGTGTTGATGCTGTGAGATTGTTTGTTTATAGGATGGACTGTGGATTCCTGAGGAAGGACAGCCTTATCATTCTCTGCCAGGACCACTAAGGCATCAGCAAAGGCCTGTGAGGCCAAGATGGGGCAATCCTTGGGAGGGGGGCATATTTCCTATCTATGGACCTGGCCACAGAGGGAATAAGAGCTGGATTCTTCCACACCATCTGGGAAAGAGTCTCGAAGAGGGCTGTACCGGAGGGGTTAAATCCATAGGGATTTCTGGAACATGCAGATACTGGAGGCGCAGAAGCTTCCCAGGACAGATTTCCCTGGTCTGAAGAGAAAGAGTAGAATTTAAGTTCATGAGCAGAGATTTAAAGGAAAGGTCTTCCACCACAGGCTCTGCAGGAGGATTGATCCCTGTCCCCAGGGCAGAATTGGCATCAATATCATCACCCAGCCGAAGATCAGGATCAGGCTCAATATCATCTCCTGACAGTCCAGCATGGATTGTACAGACAGGAAAAGAATGAAAACCAGGAGGAAGAAGAGGAGGAGGAGACAGAATCAGAGTTGAAAACCTCGGTAAACTATGTGGCGCCATCAACCCAACCCCCAGGCCGTTGAAGAGAGCGGCGTCGAGAACAGAGACAGCGCCAACACAGAAAATGATGATGACAGGGAGTGCGGCGCAGACCTTGGTGCTGACCACCACCTCCCAGCATCGCACACAGCACTGACACCACCCTGGAGAAGAGGACGGCGCTGACAGGGCATGCGGTGCCACAAATGGTGCCAACACCACACGCGGTGCTGAAAAAGGACCTTGGTGCCAGAGAAGCCGGCACCACAGGCAGTGGCACCCTGCAGAAGTCTGAACTGTGATTTGAAGTTAAAGAATGAAAAATGGCAGGAGATAAAGGCATCGGTGTGGACCCCTGCACCGCAGCCATGTGAGGGGATAGACACCAGAGCACGGAGCAAATGGCACAGAAGAAGGTGCCACATGACCAGGAAGTCCTAACCCCCCCACCTGCCGAACCAAAACTGACAGGCCCGAAACCCCGGCAATGGACTGGCCAGTTTGGGCAGTCGGGACAACCTCCGAGCCCACTGCTCCATAACAGCGGCCCAATGGTGAAACTGGTCATCAGAAGCCCCTCCAACAGGCAGCGAGGGTCTCAGATGTTGAAGAAGCCGGCAGTCAGAGACAGAAACTGGAGACTCCAAAGGAGGCAGAGACCATCCCTTGATACCAACAACCGACCATCTACACATAGACGTACCAGAGGGCAACCTTGAGTGATACCATTTCTTCTTCGACCAGTGGGCCGAGGTAGAACTCAAGGCCTAATGGTGCCTTGAATGGGACTGTTTCTCTGTTTCTTTTTATGCTTTCGGAGGGACCGCCCATCCATCTGAGTGCTGGACCGTCCATTGTTAACCCCCCCCCCCCGAGAGGGCGGCGGACCAGACCCAGCCTGGCTGACTCAAAAGCTTTCACATGAAGTCTCCCTACCGTCACCTGCCCCATTCATGGTTGGCTGAAGACTTCTTCTTGTACAAAAGTAATTTTATTAAATGTAATCAGTACTTTTCGTGATAAAATACGAAATAATAAAATTGAAAACTAAGCTGCAAGTTTGAAGCTTGAGTCCCGACAGGCGGGCGACGTTGTTACTGAAGTGCACTCGACGGTGGGAAAAAGAAACTGAGGCAGTTGGAGGGTCGACGCCAAGACAGTCTGTATCACGTGAGCCTAGCTCACAGTGCCGCTTCCTCACAGCTCCATCTCGGCACTGGCCTTCTGAAAAAGTTTGGCTCCCACTGGGTCCTAGCGCCTCCGGCATACTCCCCATTAGTGTGAATGAGTGGTGGAGACTTTATGTCCAGGAAGATCAATGGCCTATGAAAGGAGGCCTGAACAGCTAGGCTGAAGCTGGCCCTATGCCTAGAGGCGATGTCCAGACTGTAATGTTTGGCGACGGTGTGGACAGTGCTCCAGGTAGCAGCAGCGCAAATGTCAGCAGCTGATACGTTTCTGAAACAAGCTACCGAGGTGGCTATACCCCTGGTGGAATGGACTTTAACCACTCCTGGAAGTTCCCTGCCATACTTCCAGTAACAAAAGACAATGCAATTGGCTAACCATTTAGGTAAACACTGTTTGTACACTGGAGTGCCCTCTTTCCCAGGGGCAAACAAAAAAAACAACTGATTAGACTTCCCAGAGTCTTTAGTCTGGTGTGTACAGTACTGCAAAATTCTATGCACATCCATGGTATGGAGCAATACTGCCCCTTGATTGGAATGCTCTGGATAATAGACAGGCAGGTGGATGGACTGATTCAAGGTAAACTTGAACACCTCCTTAGGAAGAAACTCAGGACTGGTAAACATAGACACCCTGTCTCTGAAAAATCAAATCAGGCTCCTTACACATAGGGGCCTGAAGCTCGGAGCTCCTTCAAGCAGAAGTAATGGCAACTAAAAATAACGCTTTCCATGACAGAAAGCACAGCTCGTAAAATGCAGCCGGTTCAAAGGGAAGTAGTGTAAGCTTTTCCAACACAAACCTGAGGTCCCAAGCCTGGACAGGATCATGGATTGGAGGCTTTAAATGCAGAAAGCTACTCAAGAATGTGCGAGACACATGAAGTTGAGACACTGAATGAACATCTACAGGTACATGGTATGCAGAGATGGCAGAAAGATGTGCCTTAATTGAGGAGTATCATAGACCAGTGTCTGAAAGGGACAGAAGGTACTCCAGTACCTCATCCACTGGACAGGTGAAGGGATCTAAACGGTGCAATGCAGTCCAAACGGCAAAGTGCTTCCATTTTGTAGAGTAAGTGGCCCTGGTGAAGGGCTTCTTGGCTGCCACAGGACATCCACCACTCTGGGAGACACCCCAAATCTGGCAATTGCTATATCCTCAGGAGTCATGCATGCAGATGGCGAGATCTGAGGTCCAGAGGGACCAGAGTGCCTTGTTCCTAGGACAGAAGCTTATGCATAGGGGCAGGAGGACTGAAGGTTCTACTGCCAGTTGCTGAGGCAAGGGGAACCAGATATGACGAGGCCAGAAGGGGTTGATCAGGATCATAGTTGCCCCTTCCATCTGAAACTTCATCATAACTCTCTGAAGGAGCAGGAAGGGAGGAAAGGCAAAGAGGAATCTCCCTTTCCAAGAGAGGGACGATGCATCTTATCAGAAAACTTCAGGCCCTGGCTCTAGTGAGCAGAAAAGCAGAAGTTTTGCATTGTGTAGGGATGCAAAAAGGTCCACCTTGAGATGTCCCTATCTGTCGAATAGATCTTCTATCACCGAGATCAGGAGTTCCAGCTTGTGGGCTGAGACCAGCTTAGGCTGTCCATTAGGATGTTTTGGTCGCCAGGAACATAGACAGCAGAGAGCTCCAGGCCATGTTCTGTGGTCCAGTACCAGACTCTCATCCCTTCCCTGCACAGGGGATAGGAATGAGTCCCACCTTTCTTGAATCAAAAGTGGACCCAGGGAGAGCTAAGTCTGGAAAACCTGTAGGGCAAACAAGACTACTCGCATTTCCAGCACATTGATGTGGAGTCCCCTCTCCACTGCAGTCCACGTCCCCTGAGTTTGCTGGACTGCCAGGTGAGCACCCCAGCCGAGACTCAAGGCATCCATCATAAGAACCTGCTGGGGGGGGGGAATACAAAAAGGAACCCCTCAAAGCATGTTGCTGGGCTCCAGCCACCAAAGCACTACCGTCTTAACTGGATCAGAGACCATAATCAGCTGATCCAGGGCATCCGTTCACTGATCCCACTGTACCCACAGCGTCCATCGAGGGACTCTCTTGTGCAGCCTGGCTATAGGAACTGTTGCAATGGCTCTGGCCATGAGGCCCAGAAGCTGCAGAAAAATCACAGTGGGGGCATGATGACTGGAGTAAAGATGACGACCCTGGTCCATCAGACACTCTGCTCTGTGGGCAAGAAGGCCATCCCCTGAGCTGTGTCCAGCACTGCCCTATGTATTGAAGTCGTTGGCAGGAGACCAGAAATTATTTGGGCATGTTTATAGTGATGCCCAAAGCTTGCAACAGAGTTTGAAGAAGATGTTTCCTGGGCAGGGTAGCTAGTAGTCAATCATCCAGGTATGGGAACATGTGTAATCCCTGTTGTCTCAAGGTAGCTGTCACCATCACTACCAGACATTTGGTGAAGACCATGGTAGCTGAGGACAAATCAAAAGGCAGAGCTCTGGACTGGTACTGTGCTCCCTGGAAGTGGAAACGGAGGAACTGCCAGTGGGAGGCGAAAACCTTGATATGCAGGTAGGCATCCTGCACATTCAGAGAGCAGATCTGGTCCCCCTGTTGCAGCAGGGGCAGCAAGCCCTGAAGGGTGACCATCCTGTACCATTTGCACTCTATAAACAGGTTCAGCTGGCTTAAGTCCAGGATGGTACGAAGGTCTCCTGTGCACTTGGGGACCAGGGAGAAGTGGGAGTAGAACATTCTGCCCTGCTGAAACTGGTTCTGGCTCCATGGCCTTTTTTCAAAGTAAGGCTTGAATTTCCTCCCGGATGAGGTGGACAAGGTGGGAGGGTATGAAGCCTGTCCTGGAGGGTTTTCTGGAGGCCACTCTATGAATTCTAAGGTGTGGCTGTGCTTGATGAGCTGATGATATCCTGAAAATCTCCCCCTGAAAAGTCTGAAACCTCTGAAAGGGGCGTCCATTATATTAGACTGAATGTCCTGGGTGAAGCCTGAGACCCTTAGCCAGGAGTGATGTCTCAAACAAATGCTGATGGCTGCTGCTCAGCTAGAGGTGTCAATTGCATCGTAGGCAGCCCTGAGGACATGGGTACCGATGTCCAAGCCTGTCTTGAGGGCCTGAAAGGTCCGCTGCTTAGAAGGGTCATCCAACATGGCTAAGACTGCATCCCTAGCCTGGTCCCATAGGAGATTTTGATACTGCACCATATGGACCAGGTAATTGATGGCCCAAATGGCCAGGGTGGCAGAGGCAAAGGCACGCTTACCCATCTGATCCAGCTGACGAGACTCCCTATCAGCAGGGAGAGCGCTGAGGTGTTTTGGCCTCTTGGCCCCTTGGTTCGGTCGTGCACCGCATTAATGATGACTGAATCAGCCTTGGGGTGTTCCCCAAAGTATGGTTTGCCAGCTGGTGCATGGTAAAGTCTGTCGGCCTTTATGGACACCTCCAGAATCATGTTGAGGCAGTTTCAAGCAGCCCAGGTAACATCCTCATAGGACTCTATGATGGGAGGTACCACCAGAGAAGGAGCATCAGGCTGTCTTACGTAAATCGCCAACTGACGCCACTCTGGGTCCTGCTCGTCTGTCTCCCACTCCATAGTGGCTTGAATGTGCCTCACGATGGCCATGAATGAGGGATCATCTTGGGGGGGATTTGGGGACGTTATACAGCATCTCCTCCCCTTCTAAGGATTTCACGCCTAGAGAGAAAAACTCACTGCTTACACTCATCTGCATCATCTATATCGGTCATCCCCACTAACATCGGGGTGATGGTCATCTGTGCGGCCAGCCGACCCGTCAGGCCTGCCCCTGGTGGTGAAAGATGCACTAGAGCCTGGACAAACAGGGGCCAGAGAATGGGGATCAAAAGGAGGCCCCTGAGGGGTAGCTGCGGCTGGACCCCTTGGGATAGGGACCTGCATCTGCATAAGAGACCATATAATTGAGAGAAGACCCTGATAAAGGGGACAGGTGCCGATCCCATGGGCATTGGGTAACTGTAGACCAGTGTGGGTCCCAGAAGCGCTGGGTATCAGTAACCTGGCGCAGGTCCCGCAGGTGCCGGATAGGGGTAGGCAGGAACTGGACCCACAGGTGCTAGTGAAGGGTACCCTGTTTTAAGGTCCTACGGGTGCAGGTTGCAGTAAAACAGGCATGGGTCCCACTGATGCAGGTTGCAGCAGGACGGGCGCAGGCCGAGGAAGGAATGGCGTGGACCCAGCAGGCACTGGCTGCGGAAGGCCAGGCATCATCCCGATGGGAGGAACTGGCAGGGCTGGCATGGGTCCCTTGGGCTGCGGTAGAGGGAGAACAGGTGCAGGCCTGATGGGTGCTGGCTGGGGTAACACCAAAGGAGTATCCATGGGTGCCAGCTGTGAAGAAACAGGCACCTGGGCGGAAGTCGACTCCACAGGCAACAGCTGAGGAGAAACCGAGCCCGAGGAGGTGCCAGCGTCCTGTAGTGTCTGCTCTTTTTCCATTTACAATTTCTGGGGGGGCTGGCAGGTGCTCCGGCCTCTCCCTCGGAGGGGCTCACCTCTCTGGTCTAGCACCCCGCAACCGATCCTCCAGGGAATCTCCACAGGTCACCCCCCATGACAGGGCCAGGGAGAGGAGCGTCGACTTTCTCCCCTTCCTGGAAGTCAACATCCTGATCCCAGAGGTTGGCGCGGATACAGTCAGCCATCTTGGAACCTGCCAGCTCCACTTTCTACTTTTTTCTCCCAGGCCCGCGAACCATGTAATGGGCGGGGCGGCTGATCCCCACCTCCATGGAAGCAGCCATACTCCCCGGAAGCAGGACCACCCCTTCTGGGTGGCACACCTGTGCTAGCACCCAGCCACCGCTGGGAGTCAGGCTACAGAACGCAGCACTGTCCTCCCTTCCTGAGGAAGGAGAGCAGTCTACAGATGCTCAATCCTTCTTCACCCTGGCCGACCCCCGAGCAGCTTGAGTCCATTCCCAAACCCAGGTTGCCAGCATGACGAGCGGTATGGCATCCAGCACCTCAACCCTCAGTGCCACTGGGCTGGTCTGAACTTTACACCCCATTATAACCAGATAAAAAAAGCTGGTAGTATACAGTACTGTATAAATAAACACATTAAAAGTAGAGATAGTGATGTTCTTTTGCTATTGTATACATCATTGGTACGTCCCCATTTGGAGTATTGCTCCCAGTTGTGGTCCCCATTTAAAAAGGGGGATATAGCTTTGCTTGAGAGGGTCCAGAGAAGAGCTACCTGTAACATTAAGGAAGTACAGGGGTTGGAATATAACCAGAGGCTTAGTACTCTGGGGTTATACTCTCTAGAGTTTAGCAGATTAAGGGGGGATATGTGCTTAATCTATAGGGCCCTAAATGATCCAATACTATGGGAACAACTGGATTTGGAAATCATGGATCATAGTCATAATACTAGAGCACATCTACTACAGATAAAAACAGATAGACTTCATTTAAATAAAAGGAAGCACTGGTTGACAGTAAGAGCACCTAGGATCTGGAATAAACTGCCACTAGAAATAATTGTTAGCAGTAATATTGAAATCTTTAAGGGTTAGATAATTTCTTAATAAATAATAAGATACTGGGATACTCTTAAATTATGGCGAGCATATGGACCTTGTCTTTTAAAGCTCTGTATAACTATGATACCTGTGAATATGTATACGTGGGTAAGAAATTGATCAAAGGCAACCTGCAGTTCCTTCACACTGAAGTGTATGCTTTAATACACACGTCCGGGGATTCTAATTTTGACCTCAGTTTTAAAACCCCAGAAGGCCTGGAAGCATTCTGGCATAGATACAACCAAGTCAAATTCACCTCCTTGTGATCACCTTTCCTAGCCATCCCACTAACAAAACCTGCAATAAGGTACATGACAGTCTTATTTAAGAATGAAGGTGTGGCTGTTTCAGATATTCTAAGGTGGTTGAACCTAAAATGTCCTGTTCTTGGGTTGCCGTAACCAATAATTGAGTCACAACAATTGTGGACTGGGGGATGGAGAATTCAGGTGCGACTGCCTCAAGCAAATGGGGTAATTCAACATCTCCCAAGTTGCTTCTATCTGGGCAGAGATAGAGAGTTTATATTTTACTCAGGCCAACTCAAATCTTGTTTCAGATGTGGTGCTTATACACATTTAAGTGGAGCCTGTGATAGGCTAAAATGTACTCTGTTGGGGAGATACAGTGGGTTATGCAACAATAAACTGCCCAAAGCCAAGGTATTGCAACATGTGTGACGAAGCCTCTCACACTTTCAAAGACTGCCCTTGGACTTCTCATAATAACCCTACAAGCACACAAGAAGATCAGGATGAAACGGTCTTGAATACCCAAAACAGAGCAGCCAGTAGCTCTGGGGGTCACAGAGAGGCTCCAAATAACCAATCCCTGAGTGCATGCACAGCTGTAACAGAAGGGGGTGGGCTAAGGAAACACAGCCCCCAGCCAGGCCCCAGTGATCAGATCAATTTAGATCCAGAAACAATACTGACACAGACTTTGGCTGTCACAGAGAGGCAAGAAGAATAATCAACTGCCCCAGAACTGACAGAAACTGTTGTAGGGGATAGGACTAACACCTCAGAACCTCCACAAGAAACAGCAATGCCACCACCGGAGGAAGGATCTTGGTCCCAAGTAGGAGTTGGAAGGCAAATAAGAAGTAAGACCATCAAAGGGTCTAAGGTGGAAAAACAAAAACCAGACGGGAGATTTATGAGCAGAAATAGATATGCCACCTTATACAAAAGGAACCAGTGAGCAGAGAATGATGATGATTTGGATGGATCCTCGGAGGCATCATCTCAGCCAGAGCCCATGACTGACTCAGAGCATGGGGCAAACGAACCAAGTGCTTCAAGGAAGAAAAGGTGCAAGATGAAATCACCAGGAAAGGGGAAGAAAACCTAATAGCCTGACACCTCCCCAATCATGTGTCCAGCAACCTAACTTTCTGCACCTTGAATGTCAGTAGTACAAAGAACAATAAACGAAGACGGACTGTCTTTGCCATTTTGGAAAGAAATAATGCACAAGTTATTTTATTACAGGACACTAGACTGCATATACTAAGGGAAATTATCCAAGCTACAAAGGAATGGAAGGGGGGTTTCCTTTTGGTCTCTAGGGGAGGACTCCTGTTCTGGAGTTGCTATTTTATGTAATAACATAAAAATCACTGTTATTAAATTGACCGATTTGATACAAGGTAGAGTTTTAATGATAGATGCCATCATAGAGAATCAGGAGTGGAGGATCATTAATGTATATAACCCTCAAGTGAAGATGTAATGAAAAATATTCAGCCCTACCTACACACAGCAAAATCTATAATCCTTGGAAGAGATTTTAACTGTATTACGGACCTTAAAGACAAAACAGGGAAAACCCAGAAATTATACTCAGACTCTAACCTTCTCAACTCCATGTGCAAAATGGCCAATTTAAAGGACAGGGGGAATGGTAGGAACAAAACCCCCTCCATGCACTTATTTTAGAGGCAAATCATCTACAAGAACAGATTATTTTTTTATGTCAAACTGGGTACCATGCTTAAAAAGCACGGTAACCCCCAACAGAAATCTCAGACCATTGTGCTTTAACTATTCACATGGGTATACTGCGAATTAGAAAATGGCCAGAAAGGATTCTCTGTCCTGATTGGCTGAAAGTACCTCCAACCTGGGCATCTATTTTTTAATAGATGCCCAGTAAAAAATAAGTGCCAGTCCAAGTGGCACCTCACTGCGCAGCATTCCACACTGGTGCCCAGCCTGCTTTTTATTGGCTGAAGGCACAGAAGAAAATTTAAAACACCTGCCATCTTTTTGTGTTGCTTAGCGAGAGGTACTGGTCCCCCAAAAAACAATAATTACTGTATTTACTTGCAGCCACTCTGTTTCAAAACAAATAGAAATACAGTTCAGTTATCACTTGGAAGAGTGACAGAACAGCACCACTCTCCCGACCATACTAACCCTCTCCTGACCACAAACAGTCCTCACGCAGAATCACTAAACCTGCTGTAAAAAAAGAAATCAAAAACATTTACCTCAGGATTTTAAGAAACCAAAACAAAATATTTTCTTTCCTGGTACACCACACACAAACACCGCTTTTTCTCCTTCCTCGTACATCGCAGTCAAAGGTCACAGGGCACAGAGACACAGCTTCAGACTGAAATAAAAAACATGCACCCAAAAAAAAAAAAAAAACTTTCCAGAGAGCCTAAGAAGCAATTTAATTTTAAAAGAACAGTGCCTTTCTTCTTTAGCAAGCACTGTGTCTCTCTGTGTGTGACTCTCTCTCATGCGGGGGGGTGGCACTCCACTAGAATGCTGCAGGGAGGAGCAACAGCAGCAGGAACAGCCTATGAACTACTTTATGAATACACTTATCTGTTATACCTGTATTCATTTTTTTCACGGTAATTTACTGTATTATTTTACAACTTCATAATAACTTACACAAATGGCCATTTTCTAAGTACAATAATACCGTCCAGAGTGGGCAGGGTGGGCCTGCGGCGTCTGGCTTCATTACGCTCCTGCGCGGTCCAGTATTTCCCAATAATGCCCACCCTGTCGGGTATTATTGCTTACATAAACCAGGGAGCCACACTCATTGGAAAATGAACATAACCATTTTAAAGGAGGAGGAGGAGAAAGGATGGGAGGGACTTTTGGAAGTAATTAATGACAAACAATGTGTTGTTGGATTATATGAGGATCCTGCACACTGGTAGCTAGAAACAAAGACAGAGATCAAACATTTTTGTAAATCAAGGGCCATATCTGATAATAAAGAAAAATACCTCCAATATTTAGAAAAACAAAAACAATTACAAAAATTGTGCTCTTTGCAGACAGAATTTAATTTAGATTACTCCAACCAAATAACACAAATAAAGAAAGAAATGTCAGACTTTCAGTATGATAGGTCCACCTCATTGTTCTTAGAACAAAAGTATTGTATGAAAGGCAATGCCCAGGTAATAAACCCTTACGACAATTGCAAACAAAGGAACGAGTCCAAGTACATGTCTTCCCTGTGTAATACAGCAGGATTAAGAGCGGAAAGCAATCAGGAAATCTTAGACATAGTAACAGATCACTCCAGAAATCTTTTCGGACAGGCTGTAAAAACACCACTGGAAACAGAAAAGTTTTTACAAAACCTGGACATTCCCCCACTCACGCAGGAGGAAAAAAATGAACTTACAGGTAACACAGAGGAAGCAGAAGTATGCAAGGTAACAGAGAATCTAAAAACACAGTAACCCCAGGACCTGACGAGATACCCAATGAATTCTATAAAAAAACTAAAAATATAATAGGTAAACACCTTTCAGTAGTATATCATAGAATTCTACAAGGAACACCCCACTTCCCACCCTCTTTGGCAGATAGCCTTCTGATTTTCTTACACAAGAAAAATGATAAAGAAAACATAAATAATTGGAGGCCTGTCAGCCTGATAAATACCGACTGGAAAATCTTATCTAAAATCTTGTGCATAAGATTGGCAAAAATAGCAGGATCAGTAGTTAGTACCACACAAACATGTGCAATATCCAACAGATCAATGTTGGATTACTTAAAAGTTAATTAGAGAGGTCTTTGACTCTCCGCAGTCTGAAGGGTATGTGATTTCTTTAAATTAGTCCAAAGCATTCGATCAAGTCTCTCATGATTACCTGTTCAGTGTACTACAAAATTACGGCATCCCAAGTAAGTTCATCACATGGATCCAAGTAATATATAGTCAAGCATCCATGACACCATTTGTAAATGGCCTAATGGGGCCACACATTAAAATGAAAAAAGGAGCAAGACAGGGTTGCCCCTTGAGCCCCCTGCTGTATGTCTTCTTTGTAGATCCCCTATTAAGAAAATTTAACAGTCTTCAATCAATTAAACATACAGCAGGACCAGGAAACATGGATTTCCCATGTGCCACAGCGTATGCAGACGATTTCTGCCTTATGGTAGCTGATGAATGTTCAGTGACTCAGGCAGTCAAAATTATTCATGAGTTTTCTGTAACCTCTGGGTCACACTTAAATAAAGAGAAAAGCAGGAGGACAAAACTAGCACAGCAAGATGCTGGGACAACAACAGAAGTAGAAGGGATAACAATAGAAGGTGGAAACCTAAAATTATTAGGAATTACTTTTGGAGATAAGAACCCCGCCGAAAAGAACTGGACAGAAAAATTAAGTATAGCAGAAGGAAAAGTTACCCCATGTCTAGGCAAAAAAGAGTTCAAATGCTTAAAACTTTTATTATTCCAATACTGACAACAGTAAGCTACATTTACCCACTACCTATAAAACTAGAGTCCAGGGTTTTTAATACATGCTTTCAATTATTATGGGGTAGTTGTTTAAACCCGGTAAAAAGATCTATCACATATTGGCCTGTAAAACAAGGTGGGTTAAATATGCTTAACCCAGTCCTATTCTTTTTCACCATTTTTGTTCATTCAGACCTCCTCCCCATTATTATAAGGAACCAACAAGATTGGGTAAAGAGTCAATATTTCTTTGACAAATGGACAGCACCCAGGTGGGGGGCATTTAAACAAATACCACAAGGGACCCCAGGGCATATTACAGAGGTGTTTATGAAAGTCAAGCAATGGGGGAATCACCATTCCAATGCTAGAGACCCAAAGCAGGAAATCCTTGTACGCTCTAGTATTAAGCAAAAACTTTCTAATTGGACCAGTATTTAGTACCCCAAAGGGAATAGAAAACCAGTGTTTAACAAAACAATTAATAGACAACAGAGCTCCTGTCAAGATGTGGGATACCCTATGGATGTCTTGCCATTGGAAGTGAAATGTTAGGGGTAACCATGTACATAAAATCATGGAGGAAAGGTTTTGCTTAAGAGAACACTGCATAGTCCAGACAGAAACAATGTAGCATTTATTCTTTAGTTGTACATATCTCTCTCCGGTATGGAGTCTCATTGCAAACAAATGGAGAACCCCCATAATGGCTAAAATGTGCCACACAGAGTTGGTATACGGCAAGTACGATGCAGCATGGAGCTGTTTCCACCCAGGGACACTAAGGGTTATATGAGCAATTTTTAAATGGGGTATCTGGCAGAACAGTTGCCACTTTGTTCTGCAGCAAAAGAAAGTACCTTTGAATATTCTGACAGAGAAAATCACTCAGGAAGTGGCGCTGGTATATAATAAAGAAAACAGCTCAATGCCACAAGCAGTAATAAAACAATGGTGGAGGGCCCTCCCAATATTGATCTTTGAAGGGGTAACTTGAGTCAATATCTATTTTGGTTTAGAAAGTAAGGAAAAGAATGGAAACAGGCAAAAGCTAAACAGTAAAGAGATGCAGGGGAAAATGTAGATACAAATAGAATAGAAAATGATTAAAACGGAGAAAGAAGTGGAATATGGTAAATAGTTTACAGAAATGTGTAAATGATGGATCTTGAGCTCTTTCCTTCCAGTATATAAACGTTGACTATGGAATGTGTTAAAGATAATCTTGAAAGTATGTAGACGGTATACTACTCTTGATTTGGTGCTATGAAGGGATTGGTGGGGGTCCTTATTTTGCTAGTCTTTAAGGTTATATACAAACTGTTTTGTTGGGAATAGGATGCTAAATATTCATTTAAGTTGATTTTTTTCTATGATTTCAGGTGGGGGCAAGCTGTTTTGAATACTTTTTTGTTTAATGCATGATGTAATTCATATTTTTGTTTCTTTCCTGATTATATGATTCTGTGTGATGTAACACTGTTTTGGTTGTATCATAATTTTATACTTGATCAATAAAAAATTCCCCTACTCTTTTCGAGAAGTGCCATGGGATCTTTAACATCCACCTGAACTACCACCAGAACAGGCAGATGGGACCTCAGTTTAACATCTCATCGGAAAGACGGCACCTCAGGAGTGCAGCACCCCCCCTCATGCTGCACTGCAGTGTCAGTATTGGGATATTAACCTAAGTGCCTGGTGTGGGGCTAGAACCCACAGCCTTCTGATCCCCTAGCCTCAGAGGCAAGTGTGCTACCTTCCGATCTTTATCCTCATGCTTATGTTTCCCATTTGCCTTGTCCCAGGGGTTTCGAGGATTAAGACCCTGAGGTCTGGGCCAGGGAAACAGAGGAGCTTCTCGCCTGCAGATCCCGTTCCAGTGAGGTGACCTTCTACTTAAGGAGGTGGCTCTCCAAGATCTTCAGGTGATGTCTCCTGGTGGCTCTGTTGAATTTCTGGCAGACCTCGTGGGCCTGGACATCGTGGTCTGGGCCTAAGCACCAGATGCAGGCAGAATGGCCGTCCTTGTCCAGCCTCTGTTTGCCGCAGGCACACTTCGTGGAGTGGTTGGATGATGAAGAAGGGTGAGAAGACATAAACAGTCGGGTGAGAACACCAAAATTTCAATTTAAACTGAGTTAGAATAAAAAAATAATAAGGCGCGGTAAACCTAGGAAATAGAGGTTGACTGTAGCTGTTGCAGTTTCAGCAGTCTGACGAGTGTTGGTCGATGGTGAGAAAAGGACTGAGGAGGGTACGGGGGCTGCCCACCTTTATCAGATTGGCTGACGCTTATGTCAGAGGTGGGCAGCCTCCTATGATAGACTGCTAGCTAGAAAGTTTCTGTGTGGCCCTAGTACCTGATGGCTATAGTCCTACCGATGATGGCCTGCTGCAAGAGATACCCTTGAAGCAGAACCTTTCTTTTGGACTCTTTTTTGCTCCTCTATCCGGCTGGGCAGGTGTACTGCCTTTCTGGCTATAATGGCCATCATGAAGCCAGACAGAGAAGATTTACTCCTTAGTTGCCTGCAGTCGATGAACCTAGCCTGCTGGGATGCTGGCTCAAGGTGAGTTGTGAAAGCAGAAGTGTGCACATCCAGGTACCCCCCCCCATGAGCTCCACAATGTCCCCCCCATCCCTGTCACTCCCACCTGCTGGACTGCCTCTCACATTCCTAAAGGCAGTGGTGACAGTGTGGGACGGTGCAGCCCTCCCTCCCTGGAGAAGGATCTCGTGCACTGGGATGCTTGTTCTTCCTCTCCATGGCCAGACCCTGATGTCACAGGCTTGTTCCAGAACCTGGGCCGATCAGCCAGACTACGATGGACCTTGCAGACCTTAAATTACTACTGTTATTATGCTACTATGAAACATTAGTCACTTACCAGAATTGAGTCAAACCCTTCGGAAGGCTTAGTTCTATGGAAAATGAGAAAACAGTGCAAGTTAGGGGCAAAAAAACATACCTTTTGCTGACAGAAAAATACATTGGTTGGAGCTGAGGGAATCCCTTGGTAAGATCCTGTATGGGCTTCCTTGTCAACCACTTCCCAGTCGACTGCATTCACTTATTGACATTTTCTGTCCTACTACAGGTTTGCAACCTAGCCCTCACAGGTTAAAACCAAAGTGCAGTAACAATCTTCTACATCTGACAGACTGTTCTACCTCAATGAGGGGAATGAAGAAAAAAAATCACTCACTGTAGTAATGATGTTTCTTCTAGAGGATGTATTTGGGAGTCATAGAAATTGCATCATCTCACACCTGAGGTGTTGTCCCAGAGGTAGGTCTTTAGAATGTTAAATTTCAAACTCTGCATGGTGGCCACACATCTCCCTGGCCATCTAATGACAGATTTATGGCTGAAAAGCAGAAGTGAGCAGTGACCATTCAACTAACCTGTTGTATTGAGACTGGATCACCATGGGGTGTCAATGATTAAGAGATGTTTGCATTACTCACAGCAGGCTGCGGGGTCTGGGTCAATAACTCATAATGGGGGAGGGGGTTGTATCTGAGACTGAATTTAAGTTGCAAGGTGCCTCCACCCAGAGAAAGTTTAAAGTGGGCTTAGTGTCAGGTATAGTACCCTGGACTGGGATGCAATACATACCTGTACGATCACTCCACCTGTGAACCAATACTATGCCTGAACAGTTTTCAACAACATGTAAGCAATAAGACACAACAGGGTGTGCATGAAACATATCTTACCACAGGACCAGGGGCGTAATAAGGTATGAGGCCGCAGGCCAAGTGACTTTAGCCACTGGCCATGCGGTAAAATATGTTCCATGCACACCCTGGAGTGTCTGATTGTGCTTATAAAATGGGCTCCTATTTTTTTTTTAAACACTTTTTACAGTTAGAAAATCATGCTTACATGTAGAAAAAAATATTTAATTCTGCTAATCTGTGATAAAATAGTCCTTCTGCCTACTGGATAATGAGGTCATTGTTTTTGTGTTACTATTTATGAGTTCATTTGCATATTGCACTTTACATCAGGTCCATGGTAGCACAGTGCGAGTAGGGACTGTAACAGGAGCAAGCGGGGACTTTGTGACACCGCACAGAAATGTGGAAAATAGAAGAAGAGCAAGGGTATTTATTTTAGGAACTGTGGCGTGGTGGTTCAGGAGCAGGATTAGCTGGGAGCGGAAACAGCCGAAAGAAGGCGTGATGTGAAAGTGGCCCCACAATTGCATCGGGAACAGTCAGTAACTTTTTCCCCTTTTACCATTAATTATTGAATCTGTGGGGCTACTGTTTATTGACAAAAGTGATCGGTCAGATGGACTGCAGTTGTGGGTGAGCCACGTTAGCCAAAGTGAGCCGCTTTAGCGAGGCAAAAGAAAATGGTAGCTTTTAAAACCTCCACATTCTAACAGCTCACTGACTTTTTTTGTAATGCTGTCCTGCTTTAGAGCACTTGTTATTACCTGTGCATGGAACAGATTTCCTGTGCATGGAACAGATTTCATGCACAGGCAATAACCAGTCAGAAAACTGGATTTGATGTCCCCATTTTACAATAACATTTGACTAATATTATGCTCATAGACAGTAAATATGAACAAATAACAAGGGGCTTTATTAGGGGGAGCAGGAACAGAGTCTGGGAAAGGAAAGGGGTCAGATAAATTAAAATAATGCAGCACTGATTACTTTGCAGTGCGGAAGGTCTTCCACTGACCCAACTAGGTGCATCCAAATTCAAATACTATTGTGCAGCAGTCTGCCCCCTCACTACACAAAGCGCCAATGTCCAGCTGTTCTGTTGGGCCTACCCACACCCTATATGTGCCAGTATTTCATAACCCTATTTCTAAGGGAGCTTCCCAGTACTTTACTGGGTACCCAGCCCTGCAACCAGTGAAGGCCTGTTGACATTGCACATGATTTACTGGCATTCTTGGGAGTACTCTTTGATGAAAACTTAGGAGCATGTGTTGTCTACATGTAAATCAGTTAATGCTAAAATTGCAGTAGCCTACAAAACCAGTTACGTCCTTACGCAGGCAGCTAGATTAGCTATAGCCCGCGGGATCTTGCTCCCGTCATTATCCTATGGGGTAGTCATTTACTTAATTCGGCCACTACTCTCCGAAGGAAATGGGACACAACTTATAACATCGTCTGTAGGTATGCTTCGGCCTCTCTCTGGTCGAAACACCATTGTCAGCTCTATGCTGACTTAAATTGGCTACCCCCTGCATCGGCTCGAACTCTTGCCCTTGGCTCCCTGACTGATAATGTCATTAGATCAGGGATCCCTGTCTCGCTGGCCTCCCTACTTACTCTGCTGTCTTCTTCCCGTGGTCTCCGACCATCTGACAAATTACTGCTGCAAATACCTAGATGTAAAACAAACAAAGGAACCCTCACTTTCACTCATTCGGAGGCTAAATTCTGGAACTCTCTGCCTCTTGATGTTCACCTAGCCGCTAGTCATGCCCAGTTTAAAATCAACTGCTGCTCCTACTTCTTTAGCCAGGTCTCCTGTGTCTGCTTCAAACCCCCCTGAATCGGCATTTGCACTCTGTCTCTACTGCCGCATACTGCTCTCCAATCAACCTACTCATTTCCAGATAGGTTATTAGGCACTTATGTCTCCGTTTGGTTTTGTTTTAGCTGCTTTTAACCCCTCTGTGCTTAGATACATGTGATAGGTATCTCTGTTTTTTTGTTGCTATGTGTAAACTCTGACCCAACTTGTTACCTACCCATGTAATTACAAAATTGTGGACTGACTCTGGTATTGTCTAATCCTGCTTTGCTCTGTATTTTTAATCCCGTTTTGCTCTCTATCTTTGTCTTTACCTGTTTCAGATGTAATTCCATGCCTACCTACTGTAATCTCCTGGGTCGTGCCTGAAAATAGTCATTTCATTGCTATGGTACTTACCTGGTAAACAAAAACTAAATAAATACATAAATTAGTGCACTTAACTCATCGGCTCTGAGATGCCATTTTGAATTAAGGTTAAGCAATGGAATCCTTGGACTTCGAAAGGTGCTATTGGAGCCAGTGAGTTTAAAAGAATTTACAATAATTTTACTTGGTCGTAACTATGATGCTCAAATAACTCAATATCCAACCCATGCAGAACCTGACAGCTGCCCAGATTATCCGGTTAAATCCAGTTCCGATCATGAATCGAATCATTTTACCAGATTTGAAATTCCACGTATGATGAAATTAGTTGGCAATCCAATTTACACTGAGGGAAAAATGGAAAGTTGATTGTCCTCCCCGCCTGTTGTTCTTTTATGACCTCCCTGCATGCATCCCGTTCCAGAAAGAGCCAAGAAAGACCATCACCAACCTTTATGTGGTGCCGGGAAGCCCCTGCCTTGATTAACCGCAAAGGTGATGGTAGGGGCTGGGGGGCTAAATGATGATTTTGTTTTGTCTTACAGCATCAGTAAGGCCCCCACCTTGAGTACTGCGTACAGTTTTGGACACTGCATCTCAGAAAAGACATGGACAGAGTGGAGGCGATCCAGAGGAGGAGAGCCAAAATGGTTCAGGGTCTGGATTAAAAGTCCTATGAGGAAAGACTTAAGGAGCTGAATATGTACACCCTGGAGGAAAGGAGGGAGAGGGGTGATATGACAGAAACTTTTAAATACCTTACAGGGGTTAATAAGGTACAGGTGAAGAATATCTTCAAAGGATAGGGTGCTCTAAAACAAGAGGGCATAATATGAAGATGAAGGGGGGTAAATTCAGGAGGAATGTGACAATGTGGCTTCCCAAAGCAGCATGTCCAACAGGGGATGTGTCTTGGGGCAGTGTCAGCAGTTGCTGTCTTAGTAGCAGATAGTAACAGTTACGTAATTTATTAAATTATTGAATTTTGTTGACCGGGTAAGCCCACTGAGACTAGAAGTCCCTTTTTCAGGGGCAACACAGGGGTGGGGATATAGATGGTAACCAACTGAAAACTGAACCAGAATAAGCTGTTGGTGGTATTTCTAGTGAATGGAGGAAATTTGGCTAGGACATCGGGGAAATTTCACCTACTCTTTTCGAGAAGTGCCATTGGATCTTTAACGTCCACCTGAACAACCACCAGAACAAGCAGACATAAGAACTTACCGTAACAGTAGATCTTCGAGAGGAGCTCTTGCAGCAGGTTACACCATAAGGACTGAAGCTGGCAGGTGCCAGGACCCCATGGAAAACGTCTAGCTAACAGTCTACAGTGGGGGACCGCCCCCTGATGTTGGCCTGCTTCGACACATTGTGCAAGGAAGCAAAAGAAGCAGTGACTCCCCTGGTAGAATGGCCTTTAACCGATCCTGGTAAAGGCTTGATGTACTTTTGACAACAGTAAACAATGCAGTGAACCAACCACTTTGACAGAGTCTTTTTAGAAACAGCCACCCCTTGAGTCTTTGGGGTGAACAAAACAAACTGATCAGATTTCCTGATATCCTGGGTGCGAGTCAAATAGTAACGAAGAACCCGGTAAACATCCAGAGTATGAAGTAGAGCCTTCCCTCGATTAGAATGCTCTGAATAATAGACTAGAAGATGGATGTCCTGATTCAGGGTAAATTCGGACACCACCTTCTGCAAAAAATGGAAATTACTTACTTACCGTAATTCTTAATCTTCTCTTGTATCTTCACCATTCATTACTGCTTGGGTGTAAGATGGAGGCGCACACCTGCCATGGGAGTTTTTTTTTTTTTTTGTCGAGGAGTTGATGCCGATGGCTCCACCCCCAAGAGCAACGCACTATGTGGTGCGCGAGGGGAGGCCGTTAGGCGCCGCAGACTCCTCCTCCATCCCAGTTCTATTAGCCGGAGAGGCGAAAAAAAATGATAAGAAAAAAGGAGAGCAAGACAAGAGAGCCGAGGGATAGGTAAAGGAAAGGATATAAACTGAAAAAGGAATAAGCCGATAGAGGACAGGAAAGGAAACCCTACCCTATGGGGCCACAGGCCTCATTCCTGGGGCAGCTCTGAGGGAGGAACAGATAAGGGAGAAAGAGAAGAAGAAGAAGAAGAAAGGGGATATTGGGAGGAGGGAGAAGCTCTGCCAAGTTGTGAGGATTGCCTTGAAGGCTTGTAAGCTCGGGACCAAGAAGAGAGCAAGGATGCCATTTAGGAAAGACTGATGAAAAGGTACAACTGGACCTTTGCACAGCTTGGTACACAAAAGGCAGACTCTCTGCACCTCCTGCTATCCCCAACCCCTTACACTCCAGCTGAGAGCTCACAGACTGTGCAGGCAGAAATCTGTTCCGAAAGGAGAGCACCCCACTAGGAAAGGGAAGGAAGCCCACTAGCACCCTGTTTCATGCTAACACAGATGTGTGTAGGGAGGGGGGGATTTGAAGCCCCACAGAGGGCCCCCCCTGCGAAAAGGACAGAGGGGAAACTCAGTCTGACTCCCCGAAGGTTAGGCAAAGCAGATCACCAGATCAAGGCAATGGATTGCCAGGACAGCGTTTGACTAGCAAAGGCTAGCACAACAGGAAATTTAGACATGCCAGAGGGGATCCAGAAAAAGGAACTGAACCAAGAGGAATGGTTTCTTTAACTGTGAATTGAACAACATGGCTTACGAAGGAGCCAAGAGGTCACTCCCAGGGGCAATCAGAAAGAGTTCCCTTAGGATAGAGATAAATACTACTCGTTCCTCTCCCCTACCAAATAAGAGGGTCCGTTCTGAGAGAAGGACTGAAGGCTCAAGAGATGTTTTTTGGGTTTTTTTGCGTGAAAAGGAGAGGGGAGGAACAAGCAGGGAGGAGGAGTCACCGAAGAAGGAGGCCGGAGAGGGGAAGGTGGATGGGTATCAGTAATGAATGGTATGAATGGTGAAGATACAAGAGAAGATCAAGAAATGGAAATTACGTACCTACCATAATTCTTGATCTTCTCTTGTATCTTCACCATTCATTACTGATTGGGGTGTAAGCCAGAGGCGCGCATCTGCCACGGGAGTTTTTTTTTTTTTTGGAGAGGAGTCGACACCTACGATGCCGACCCCAAGAGTGATGCACTACATGGTGTGCGAAGGGCGGCCGTTAGGCAACGCAGACTCCTCCTCCATCCCAGTTCTGTTAGCCGGAAAGGCGAAAAATATGATGAGAAAAAAGGGAAGCGAGGCAAGAGAGCCGAGGGATAGGTAAAGGAAAGGATATAAACTGAAAAAGGAACAAGCTGATAGAGGACAGGAAAGAGGAGAACCTACCCTACGGGACCGCAGGCCTCACTTCTGGGGCGGCTCCGAATGAGGAACAGATGAAGAAGAAGAAGACGAGAAAAGGGGATGTTGAGAGGAGGGAAAATCTCTGCCAAGTTGTGAGGGGCCAAGAAGGGAGCAAGGATCCCATTTAGGAAGGACTGATGAAAAGGTTCAACTGAGCCTTTGCACAGTTTGATATACAAAAGGCAGAGTCTCTGCACCTCCCGCTATCCTCAACCTCTTACACTCCAGCTGAGAGCTCACAGACTGCCTAGGAAGAAAATCTGTTCCGAAAGGAGAGCGCCCAACTAGGGAGGGAAAGGAAGCCCACTAGCACCCTGTTTTTGTGCTAACACAGATGTGTGTAGGAAAGGGGGGTTTGAGCCCCAGAAAGGGCACCCCCTGAGAAAGGACAGAGTGGAAACTTAGTCTGACTCCCCAAGGAAGGCAAAGCCGATTACCAGATCTGGGCAATGGATTGCCAGGACAGCATTTGACTAGCAAAGGCTGGCGCAAAAGGAGATTTAAACATGTCAGAGGGGACCCAGAAAAATAACCAAACTAAGAAGAACGGTTTCTTTAACTGTGAATTGAACAACATGGCTTAAGAAGGAGCCAAGAGGTCACCCCCAAGGGCAATCAGAAAGAGTTCCCTTAGGATAGAGATAAATACTACTCATTCCTCTCCCCTGCCAATAAGAGGATCCGATCTGACAGAAGAATGGAAGGTCAAGAAATCTTTGTTTTTTTTTGCATGAAGAGGGGAGGAACATGCAGGGAGGTGGAGACGCCGAAGAAGGAGGCCCATGAGGGGAAGGTGAGCGGGTATCAGTAATGAATGGTGAAGATACAAGAGAAGATCAAGAATTACGGTAGGCACGTAATTCCCATATCTTTCCTTGTCAATCTTCACCATTCATTACTGCTTGGGTGAGTACCAAGCCTCCCCTAAGGGGGACTAGGAAAAGCCTGAGGGAACAAGACCCTCAGCCTGCTGCTGGTGAAAAGCAGAAGGAAGAGACCCTGGCCTTAAAGACAGGAGTCTAAGGCTGAGGAGAGCTAGGAGGTGTCCCTCGGAGACGGAGGAAATCCCTGCAGAAGCCTCCTAGCCCTGGTGGAAAAGAGGCGGGTCCCTCGGAAGGCAGAGCGGACCACCCTACGCCAGACCAGGGATGACAATCTTGATAGACAAAGCCATGCCGTCTGCCTAATGCAGATCACTGTCCCCGCAAGCCTGGAAGCCACCTCACTGGCGTCACAGGATGCCCTTGCTTGGAGCCTTGCCAGTTCCAGGCCTATAGTGGAGAGGGCAATGGCTTGTCTGGATTGCTCCATATCAGGCATTGATGCTAGGACTTGAGAGAGCATCGACTATAAATGCCTACTGTAGGCAGCATGGTGAGCCTGATGTGATGCAATGCATAACATGGCACGAGAGGAAGAGAACACTCTTCGCCCCCACCGGTCAAACTGTAGGGAATCTGAGTCCAGTGGATGGTCATGTGCCAGGCAATGGAGCCCAGAGGAAGTCTCTAGGGACACCAATCCTGTGGGCGGGTTGGGGAGTGTACCCAGAGAATCCAATGGGGCACAAAACCTCCCCCTACAGTCTACCGGGGCCGAAAAAGAGGCGGCTGGAGACTGCCAGGCGCGGATAGATGCCTCCTGGAAAGGAATAGGCCAGGATGGTACCACCAGATGTTGGGCACTGAATTCCCCAAGGAATTCATGCGTCTCTCGCTCGGTATTGTCACGTCTGAGAAAAGAGATATGGAGATCGTTAACCATCCTCGACAGGAATCGCTGATATTTTGTGAAATCAGCGTCGGAAGAAAGGTGAGCAAAAGGTTCCTCTCCCTTGAAGGAAGGAGACGAGGGAGGTGATGAGCTCGAATGTCCAGAGGACTCCTGCGGTGGTGGGGAGATGCGAAACACCCGCTCATGCATACATCTAACATATGAGGGGAAGGCCTCCGCCGAGCCTCTGAATGTCTCCCAGGATAACGGGCCTGTAGGACCGACATGGCCTGGAAGAGAGGGAGGTGGCTGCAGAGGAATGGGAGAGGGGCACCTACAAGAAGGCAACTGTCCTCTGCTAAGGCTCTGAAATCCAGGGAATGGAGCCCGAGCTGGCGGGGTCCCACATATCAAACTAGGTTGCAAAACGGAATCCTGGGGAAGCAAACTATGGAACAGCTTGGATGGGGAACCTCCCCTAAGACGCACCTGGGGTTGCAAGAGCCCAGAAGGGCAACCCGCAGCAACGCCACCAGAGGGGTCTCTTGAGCCTAAGAGGAGAGGCGGGTTTGGTGCTTCGGTTACTCCCTGCACCCCAAGCGGTGGAAGGTGGAGCTCGATGCCCCTCACTCTGGCCCCTCAACCCCTCAGATTCTGAGGACGCCTTCCTCGTCGACCCCAGCGACAGGTTCCATCGACCCTGAGACCTCCCGGGGGTGGGGCCCTGGAGACAGAACCCCTAGTTCACCTTGAGAAGGCGCGGCAGCACTGGGAACGGCAGAAGCCACAGGCCCCTCCGAGGAGACAGCCCACTCCTTAATCTCCAAACCGCCCTCCCCGATGGACTCCAGGCCACCCCCAGCCTGGAGATCCTCAGAGGAAGATGGATCGGGGGAGTCAGGAATGGGAACGCTGGATTGCCTGACTCCGCGTTCCAGAAACGACTCTGATTCCAAGAATCGGGGTGCCAAGTTGGGTCAACCTCTGAATCGTCTGCCTCCGAGGAGGAATCAAGCAGAAGGACCTCGATGCTGGCCACCCCAAGAGTCCCTTGAGAAACAGCACCGCTAGTGGCACCGGAGTCAAGCATGACGATGCATGATCCTTGCGCATCACCTGCACCTCCAGAGCCCAGCCCCAATCTGTCCATGGCTCTGGCTAGGTCCCCGGCACTGCCCGAGGCACCGAAACCCAACACGGTGCTGCTAACAGAGTCGACCGGACCTGCAGTGCTGTGAGCGGCACCGGAAACCAACACGGCACCGCACACAGCGCCACCGCGAACAGTGTCGGGATCCGAGACGGCGGTGGAGGGCGACGTCGAGGGTCCACTGATGCCGGACCCAGAAACCGTGGGCTGCAACACTGGGGGAGCCTGCACCTCCGAAGAGGTGACTACCGAGACAGTGCCTCCATCGCAGCCCCGGAAGGGACCACAATGTTCCTCCAACACCGTGAAAGAGGCCTCCTCCTCGGCAAGGCTTGAAGATGAGACCTTATCCTCACCAGACTGTATAGGCCTGGGAGGGGACCCGGAGGAAGGGTCTAGAGACCTGGCCTGGGAAGCCTGAGAGCGACGCCATCCTCCAAAAGTCGGCGGGGCCTTGCTAATTTTGAACGCGTGGACTTCAAGAACATGGCGGTCCATCGAGAAACAGGCGTTGCATCTATCCATATCATGGTTAGGTCCCAGGCACCGAAGGCAGACATCATGTCGGTCCGTCACGGAGAAATGCCGGCCACAGGAGCACTGACGCATGGGAGCACGGCCCGCTTTAGACTTACGCTTAGCTCCCGAACTGGACATGATGCGAAATAAAATATAACACAGAAAAAGCTCCCAGCGCCGTTAAGAAATAAAAGGAACAAACTTACCGGCATCAGGATGGAACCGGGACTGAGGAGTCGTAGACGGTGTCGATGAATGACGGAGCTGTAGAAAGGCCTAATGGCGTACTTCACACTGAAACTCGTGCAGCAGGTGTAGCCTCGATGGCAGGAGAAACAGAACTGGGATGGAGGAGGAGTCTCGCGGCGCCTATGACGCCCTCCTTGAACCATGGTGCATCGCTCTTAGGGGCGGCACCGTCAGCCGACTCCTCCCAAAAAAAAAAAAAAAAAAAAAAAAACTCCCATGGCGGGTGTGCGTTTCCGGCTTACACCCAAGAAGTAATGAATGGTGAAGACTGACAAGGGAAGATCTTAGGATTACTTCACAAGGACACCCTGTTCATGTGGAAAACTAAATACGGATCTTTACACATCAGAGCCTGAAGCTCGAAAATCCTCTGAGCAGACGTAACAACAACTAAAAACAATGTTTTCCATGACAGAAAGCACAGCTCGCAGTCAGTGGCTGGCTCAAAGGGAGGCAAAGTAAGTTTTTTCAAAATAAACGAAAGATCCCATGGAGGGACAGGATTCCAAATGGGAGGTTTCAAGTGTAGAATACCTCGCAAGAAGGTGTGGGGTAAATCCAATTGGGCAAAAGCCTTGCCCTGTACTGGTGCATAATATGCAGACACAGCGGACAGATGCACCTTAATAGAGGAATAACTCAGACCTGAGTCTGACAGAGAAAGGAGGTACTCGAGAACAGAGTTTACCAGACAGGTAAAGGGATCAAGGTGGCGAGTGGAGGCCCAGATGCAAAACCGCTTCCACTTCATAGCATAGGTGGCCCTAGTAGAGGGCTTCCTGATGGCTGCTAGGACATCTGCCACTCCAGGAGAAACCACAAACCAGGAAACAGCTAAGTCTGCAGGAGCCATGCATACACTTGCAGCAACCTGAGGTCCAGATGGACTAGAGAACCTCTCTCCTGGGAGAACAAGCATGAGCTCAGGGGCAGAGGACGTGGAGGTTCCACTGCCAGCTGCTGGAGCAGAGGGAACCAAATCTGTTGGGGCCAGTAGGGAGCAATCAGGATCATGTACACTCCCTCTGACTGCAATTTGAGAAGAACTCTGGAGTAACAGAAAGGGAGGGAACACATGTAGGAAACTCCCTATGCAGCAAAGGGACAACACATCTCGCCAGAAAACACCAGTCCCTGGACTTCTGGTTCTGCCTCTGAGGTTGATGGCCACGTAGACAACTCGCTCCGTCTAAGCCCCCAGCATTTCCACCTCTATCAAGCGTTATCCTCCATTCAAAATGATACAAACTATGAATAAGAGGGGAAACAAAGGGAATGAGCCCCTGACGGCTCAAAAAGCTGAGGAGTGTCAGGCTGATGAAGACTGATCCGAATCCGACGCCTCGGACATGGATGGCGTGACCCCTCAACCAGCTGCAGCCTACCTTAAATCTGTCAGTGCGGCCCAAAAAACTCCTAAAGCAAAGAAAAGAATCAAACTTGATACGATCTACAACAAACTCTGCACATTTCAAGCTGATATTAAACAACTCTATAGCGAAATGCGCAGACATATCACTCGGTTTGAACAACGGGCAGATGACACTGAGAGGCAGGTTACTGCCAATGAGAGCCGAGTGGATGATTTAGAGTCTGGACCAGCAACTTCAAGATCAGCAGAAACTGCTTGCAGCTCGGCAAGAGGATGCCGAGAACCATGCAAGATGCAAAAATGTCCGTATCTACTGTGTAGCTGAAGGAGCAGAAGGAGCTAACATAAAAGAATTTATTACCACTTTGCTGAGATCCTCTTTGGACTTACCGACTGATATGGCTCTCGATTTTGAAACAGTACACCGGGCCTTGGCACCCAGACCCACCACCCCTGCAGCCAGTCCCCGGTCTATCATAGCTCACTTCAGCAGTTATGCAATCAAGGAAACATAGAAACATAGAAGTTGACGGCAGATAAGGACCGCAAGGCCCATCCAGTCTGCCCATTTCTTTTTCTACCTTATAAATGTGCCATCGGCCTTTGCTCTGTCAGTGGCCTATCTATTCATAGTCATCTGTATTGCTCCCTTATGCCTATCCCATGCCTGTTTGAAGCCCTGTACTGTATTCATAGCCACCACTTCTTGTGTGTAAGCCATTCCATGCATCCACCACCCTTTCTGAAAAAGAATTTCCTCACATTCCCCTTAATCGGCCCCCCCTCTAATCTTATGCTGTGTCCTCTTGTCCTGCTATTTTTCTTATATTTAAACATGTTAGACTCTTTCACCTTGTTAATGCCCTAAAAGTGTTTGAATGCCTCGATCATATCACCTCTCTCCCTCCTTTGCTCAAGGGTATACATATTGAGCTCTGTTAATCTGTCCTCATGTCTTCTGATGCAGTCCCTGCACCATTTTGGTTGCCTTCTCTGGACTGCCTCAATTTGGTTAATGTCCTTGTGAAGGTGTGGCCTCCAATACTGCATGCAGTACTCCAGATGGGGCCTAAGCAGTGTCTTGTAAAGAGGGGATTATTACCTCCCTCTTACGATTTGTGATACCCCTACTAATACACCCTAACACCCCCCTAGCCTTACCTACTGCTTTAGAGGTCTGCTTGGATGATTTCAGGTCATCAGTGATGATGATACCCAAGTCTCTTTCTTCCTTTGTGACTGCTAGCAACTCCCCTCCCAGCCTATAGGTGGCTTCAAGGCTTCTCTTCCCTATGTGCATGATCTTGCACTTCTTTGCGTTAAAAACACCAGTTGCCACTCTTCTGACCATTTTGTTAGTTTATCCAGATCTCTTCTCATTCTGCCCACCCCATCTGGATCATCTACTGTGTTGCAGATCTTGGTGTCATCTGCAAACAGACAAGCCTTACCCTCTAGTCCATCTGCAAGGTCACTAATGAAGATGTTGAAGAGGACTGGCCCCAGGACTGATCCCTGAGGTACCCCACTTGTGACTTGCATCTCTTCTGACTGTATACCATTTACCACCACTCTCTGTTTTCTGCCCGTCAACCAGTTTGCCACCCAGTTGACCAACTTCTGACCCACCCCGAGCCTACCCAGCTTATTTATCAATCTTCTATGTGGAACAGTGTCAAAAGCTTTGCTGAAGTCAAGGTAGGCGACATCAACTGCTCCCCCTTGGTCCACCACTCTGTTTACCCAGTCAAAGAAATCTATGAGATTAGTTTGACAGGACCTTCCTTTTGTAAACCCATGCTGTCTTGGATCCTGTCCCCTATGGATTCCAGGTGTTGCACTATCCTTTCCTTAAGGAGTGCCTCCATAATCTTGCCCACTACTGAGGTAAGACTGACTGGTCTGTAGTTCCCCACCTCCTCCCTGCTACCACTCTTGTGGAGCGGGATCACATGAGCCCTTCTCCAGTCTTCTGGGACCTCTCCTGTGCTCAGAGACTCACTAAACAGTTCTGCTAATGGCTCTGCTAGTTCCACCTTTAGCTCCTTAAGTACCCTGGGATGTATGCCATCAGGTCCCATTGCCTTATCCACCCTGAGCTTAGCAAGCTCTTGTAGGACCCTTTCTTTTGTGAAGGGAGTAGTGCTCACCTCCCTCCCCCCTGTGTCCATGATGCTGAGCTGTGGGCCCTGCCCTACCTTCTCCTCAGTAAATACTGAGCAAAAGTATCTACTGGGATGTATAGGGAGAGGCATCAGCAGCAGAAAACAGGAAGTTGTTATCCCTCTGTACAGACAGTTGGTGAGACCCCATCTGGAGTACTGTGTCCAGTTCTGGAGACCCCATCTCCACAAGGACATAGACAGAATAGAGGCAGTCCAGAGGAGGGCAACTAAAATGGTGCAGGGTCTGCAAGAGAAGCCGTATGAGGAGAGACTAAAGGAGCTTAATATGTATACTCTTGAGGAAAGAAGGGAGAGGGGACATGATAGAAACTTTTAAGTACCTCAGTGGAATCAACAAAGTCCAAGAGGGTAGCATCTTTCAGAAAAGAGACTTGCAAGAACAAGGGGACACAATTTAAAGATAGGAGGAGGGGTTCAGGGCAATGTGAGGAAGTATTATTTCACAGAGAGGTAGTGGATGCATGGAACAGCCTTCCTGAGGAGGTTGTGGGGTCTAAAACTGTGGGAGAATTCGAGAATGCATGGGACAGACATAAGGCAATTCTTGTGGGGGGTAGGAAGAAATAGGCTGTTGGTTAACTAGGATCTGCAGCCTATCCTGTAGGTAGGGAAATGAGCAGACTAGATGGGCCTAGCGGTCCTTATCTGCCATCAAAGTCTATGTTTCTATTTAGGATAGATGCCTTTACAGGGTCCTCCTCCTAACATGCTCCCTTTTCTCCATTAAGCTTAGCAATACCCCCTCTGGACTTTCTCCTTTCACTAATGTATCTATAGAAAGTCTTGTCACCTTCTTTTACTGTTCGTGCTAGTGTTTCCTCAGTTTGGGACTTTGCCTGCCTTACTGCCTTCCCTGCTTCCCTTAGGGCAGTTTGGTATGCCTCCCGATCTTCATCCCGCTGTGTTCCCTTATATTTCCTGAAGGCCAGCCTTTTGGCTCTGACCTTTTCTGCTACTATATTTGAGAATCAAAGTGGTTTCCTTCTTCTTTTGCACTTCCTTTTCTGTCTAACACAATGGGATGTTGCTTCAAGTATTGCATCCTTAATGCTTGCCCACTTTGCCTGTACCCCCTCACCTGTGTTTCTTTTTGCCAGGGCTAGCTTAACTCTGTTGGCCATCTTATCAAAGTCAGCTCCTCTGAAGTCCCATATTTTTGCCTTGGAATGGGATGATTTAGATGTAGTAGCCAAATTGAACCATACCATGTGATGGTCACTGGCCCCCAGGTGACCTTCTACCTGGAGATCTGTGATCCCTTCCCTGTTAGTCAGTACTAGATCTAGGATAGCCCTGTCTCTTGTGGGTTGCTGTACCAGTTGTTTGAGGCCCTCCCCCTGCAGGGAATCCACTATGTCTAGTTCTGGCAGATGTTCCAGCTGGTATTGACCAATCTGTATCTGGCATGTTGAAGTCTCCCACTATCAGAACCTCCCTTTAGCTGTCATGTTTTGTATATCTTCAATAATGTGTCTATGTCCTCCCCTGGTCTGGGGGCCTGTAGACAATCCCAGTTCTTATGGCTGTCCCATTTCCTGTTTCCAGGGTGACCCACAGTTCTTCTGGCTCCTTATGTGTATTCTGAATTTCTGTAGCTTTGATATTTTCATTGACATACAGGGCCTCCTCCCCCCTTTTTGCACCTCGGTCTCTTCTGAACAATACATAGCCAGGTACTGAAGTCTCCCAAGTGTGGTTACTGGTAAACCACGTCAACTAATGCTACTATGTCCAGTTTAGCCTCTGACATTATTGCTCTGCGGTCTGGGATCTTATTTCCCAGGCTGTGAGCATTGTGTACATGATTCTCCATTGGCCAGATTTTGGTTTGTTAGTTGTTGGGTGAGGTTTGGCATTACCCCTGTGCGTTGTATGGGGAGACAAACCTTTTTTCTTACCTGGTGATGCAGATGAACTGCAAACATGCTGAATCCCTGTTTGAGCACTAGCTGAGGGGGAGGGGTGTTCTTCCCATTCGACGTATGGGGTGCTGCACCCCTCTCCCCATTTGCTAGTTTAAATATTCTGCAAAGACGTCAAACTTCTGCCCCAATGCACTGACTCCCTCCTTAGTCAGATGCAGTCCATCAAATTTAAAGAACTTTCGCTCCCAGAACTGTTGCTACTAACAGCCTGGCACAAGCAGCAGATTTTCCACGGCCAACATTGTTTCTATTTGGACCATGACTACGCGCCTAAAACAATGAAGCTTCATAGGACATATCTCCTTCTATTACCAACTTTGAAACCTCAGGGACTAAAGTTTACCACCCCATATCCTGCAAAAATTGATTGTCCACCTACCTTCACGGAAACAGGAGTTCTCTACAGCTGAGGAGGCCTGGGAGGCTCTCGTTAAACAGGGCCTGGTCTTTCCAGAGTGCTCAAACCTGCCTGCAACTCAAAACGCCCAACCCCCGAGATGGCAGACATGGGAGGGAAAGCATCGCAAGCGTGAGGACATCACGAATACTACCACTGACCCGAAATAACTCCAAATTTCACAGGGCGGAGAATAATATCAAAGTCACCTGAAGAAGAGGAAGTTCCTTATACATCACTTTATGACTAAGGTATTTACTGGGGGGGGGAGAGATAGGGGTAGGGAGAGTGGAGGTGGTTGGGTAAGGGTTGTATCCTTGCCAGGGCTCCGAAGGCAGGCCCGACTCTATGCCGCTGATTTATACTATATATACCCTCTATCTAACTGGGTTTTCTTGTGGTCACTTGTCGTGGCAATAGGAGGTCATACCCCCCCCCAGGCCCTCTTTCATCACTCCCCTTTCAGACCTTGGCGAGCTGGCTTAGGTCTCCTTAATAAAGGGACTTTCCCCTTGTACTACCAAGTCTCCGGACTAGGGGCCTTGATTCTCTGTTGGATAATGTTATGTGCTGTGCAAAATGGAGGGAGGACGACCAGTTACGTTGCTAAGGCCCACAGTGCTAAAGGACTCGTCCCACATATAAAAGAGCTGTATGGATGCCTGGGAGATTCACCTCAACAGAAGGTAAACGGCCTGATATCTGACTCTTATACCATATACTTTTTGGAATATGAGTCATTTCACTCCTCAGGACATTTACTTTAGATGTTTTTCCTTTTTTTTTTTTTTTCCCATCCCTGGGGGCTCAGCCCATGAAGGCAATTTATGGAAGCAGTTCTTCTGTAATTGGGGGGAGTACCTATGGCTAACCCTACAGGCATATTCCCAGAGACGATTCTCTGGACTACCCTACCCATACCTCCCTTTTTATGTTTTTCATTCCTGCATTTTTATTTGTCTTTTTTGGACCTAAGCAGTCCACAGGAGGCTCGGGGCCAGGTGAGCGCTGGATCTACATCCTTTTCTGGTATGGAGCACAATTGCATCTGTGTGGTCTCAGAAATAATAGGGAAACAGACTGGAGTTTCCCCTACCTTGGAAGTTCAATTTGCTTACATGTTGTTACAATACATAAAATATTGGTTTCTTACACTGGTACTTAAGGCTACAGGTTCCTGGTTTGCCCGGTTGGCAACCGGTTTTCTGCACTGTTATTTAGTATTAGCAATACAGAGTGAAAGAGTTAAAGGGCTTTATGATAAGTACAGGAATGTTGGGAAATCTGAGGGGGTAATTGTGGGGTTCTGGAAGAGATTACTTGCTGTTAAATATGTACGATCCTGCTTTTATGGCAGGGTGGATGTTGGGAGGGATTTGACAAACCAAAAGATTTTAGATAGGCAGCCTCTGGGATATCCCACATTATAATGGCCAAGCTGGCTTTACTAATGTCATTTAATGTAAATGGTATTCACAATCGTGAGGGCCGAGTGGGAGCTGCCCTCCCCCACCCCCCGAAATTTCTTCAGACGTCCAGTCATGAGGGCTGAGTTGGAGCTGCCCTCCCCACCCCCAAAATTTCTTCAGACGTCCGGTCATGAGGGCGGTGGGAGCTGCCCTCCCCACCCCCCAAAATTTCTTCAGGCGTCTGGTCGTGAGGGCCGAGTTGGAGCTGCCCTCCCCCACCCCCCGAAATTTCTTCAGGTATGGCGAATTCTGAATTTGACTCTGGAGAGCAGGCTGGAAGGGTGTTCGTCCTCTACACTAGCTTCCTTTGGCACCTCTTTTAAAATCGAATGACTTCTGCTTTTTCTGACACCGCAACAGTGGAGACAGGCTCTCCAGTAGCTGACTATTTAATGAACTTTATCTAGTATTTTGCTCATTCCACTTATTGCCTTAAAAAGTCTACTGCTTTCTGTACATAGTCTGTTAAACCGCGCCAGCAATGCTGTTGTATTGATTTAGTAGCTGGCAATTAATGTAACTCCAAGTGGCTAAACTGACTATCACCAAAGCCTGTATTTAATGTAGAATCTGTTAACCTACTTTAGAACTAATGTCAGCAAGTTTAGATATCTGAGTTTGCTAAATCAAGTGCAAGAGCATAGATAAACTGACTTGCTGAGGGATTTAAAACTGAACTCGCTTGCTGAATATTTTATACTGCACCAGCTTTGGTAGTTTCTGCCTCTGAGCTTAATTTGAACATATATTAAGGTCCTTAGTTCAACTTAATTCCAGTTAGCTACTTGAATCTGTGTTACTTGAAACCTTGTATGCTAATTCGTGTTAGGGCTTGCATATAAACTCCATACCTCCAGTTCTGTCTCCACAGACGTCCGGTCATGAGGGCCGAGTTAAAGCTGCCTCCCCCACCCCCCGAAATTTCTTCAGGTATGGTGAATTTCAAATTTGACTCTGGAGAGCAGGCTGGAAGGGTGTTTGTCCTCTACACTAGCTTCCTTTGGTGCCTTTTTAAAATCTAATTGACTTTGGCTTTTCTGACTGCTGCAACAGTGGAGATAGGCTCTCCAGTAGCTGTCACCCCATGATCGCTTCTGACTGCTCCCCTCGCCCCAATACCCTCCACCCTTAGCTGGCATTACTTATATAGGGTATGTTCTTGTGAGATTTAAATGTTTTTTCTATCTCCTTGTTTGCCATCTGCTCATTATATTAAGCTGCCACTAGTGGTTGCCTATTAGCATCGGGAATCCTCTTTCTCTCTCTCTCCACATTAGGGCTTATCTGAGATATTTTTCTTGTGATTCTTTTTCCCCTTAATCCTCTCTTCCTCATGCCCTTTCTTTCCTCCCATAGCCAACTTGCTCTACTACCTAATCATGGACACTAGGGTTGTTTTTAACCTACTGCCTTTTGTATGCACGCTGTTTCTTCTAACAGCTTTTACTGGTCCTGCTGTGTTTCCCATGCCTAGTGGGGAATACTCACTCGACAACTTCTACTTTTCCAACCTACTGTCTGACCCCTCTCCTAATCCACTACCTTCACCTGGGCTTATTAACAAGCACCTAGTAGTATTAACTAGATATATCCTGAGGAGGTTCTCTGTTTCCCAAGGGGGTGCCTCTCAGGTATATGCTATTGCTTCTATATGGATTATCACCCTATCCCTTACCCTTGCTGGGGATATTGAGGCAGATCCAGGTCCTGTAACTACTACTAATCCTACCCTGTCTCACTTTGTGAACTGCTTGCCTCAATCTTCGGGTTTCACCTTTGTTCACCTTAACATTAGGAACTGGATGGCTAACCACCCTGAACGTGTGGCCTCGGTGTGTGCAAATAACCCAGCTATGCTTGCCTTATCGGAAACCTGGCTTAAACCTTCCATTGTGGACTCCCAGTGTTCCCTCCAGGGTTATAACTTGCTTCGGGGGGAGCACTCTAACACCAAAAGAGGTGGGGGCTTGGCTCTATACTACAAGGCTCACCTGAATGTATCTATAATGCAGGTATCCTGTCTTGCTAACTGTGAGGTTCTTCACTCCCTGCTACTGTTGGGAGGCGTTAAGAAACTCCATATTTTCTGCACTTACATACCTCCAAGAAACTCCAGGCAGTGTCTTGAGGAATTTATAGAATATGTGCTGTCAGTGACTGGGAAGAAAAAATGACTCACCTTAGTAATGTTGTTTCTTCTAATGGAGTCTTGCTGTATTCTGACATATGCAGTGATATCCAACCTTTGAACTGCCCCGGAGAGGAAAGAGTTAACTTTCCATGCAAGGCATGGAACACTGAGCTCGAGCTCGGTTGAGACTCTGTCTGTTGTTGTTTGAACCCAAACCGCCAGATTTTTACGAGCTACACTCACTGGGCGTCCTGTGTGGAAACTGTAAACTCACACTAGCCAACTGGCAACTAAATTTAATAAAAAGGTTTTTTGGTTCCAAAACAAAGACTCAAGTCAGGAAACCCAAAAAACAAAACACAACACACACCCAAACATAAGAGGGTGAGAAAAAAAGGGGGGCAACTCTAGGGTGCCAACACTGTTCCTGCCCAACCACATCCCAAAAACCCAGGTTCTGAGAGGGGAGGCGGGGGGGAGGTCAGAACTACAGCAAGACTCCATTAGAAGAAACAACATTACTAAGGTGAGTAATTTTTTCTTCAAACAACATGAAGTCTTGCTGTATTCTGACATATGCAGGCTACCAAGCAGTACCTCCATGGAGGAGGGACAGAACCTACTTTGGGAATAGGCTCTGAAGTACTGCTGTGCCAAATTGAGCATCACTCCTAGCCTGGATATCCCGAGAGTAATGCTTGGTGAAAGTATGTACTGTTTTCCAGGTGGCTGCTTGACAAATCTCCAAGATAGGAATATCCCTGGCAGCAGTCAGGGAAGCAGCTGTACCTCTAGTAGAGCAAGCCCTCAGGCCTGAGGGTGGGATCCTACCTAATTTTTTATAGCAGAATTGTATACAAGAGACAATCCACCTGGCAATAGATCTCTTAGTGGAATGTTTTCCCTTGCCAACCTCAACATAAGTGAGGAACAATTGGAGGGAGTCAAACCTGTGACCCTTGGTGTGCTCTATGTAGTAGCTAAGGGCCCTTTTCACATCCAGGCTGTGCAGCCTCCTCTCCCCAGAGGAGGAATGGCCAGTGAAGAAAACAGGAAGAAACATAGACTTATTAAGGTGGAAATCTGAAACCACCTTAGGTAAAAACTTCCTATTAGTCCTGAGGACCACCTTATCTCTATGGAAAGAGATAAAATCAGGCTCCACTGACAGGGCCTGTAACTCACTTATGCGTCTGGCAGAAGTAATGGCTACCAAGAACACAGTTTTCCAAGTCAAGTACTTGAGCTCTGCTGAGGACAAAGGCTCAAAGGGGATGCATAAGCTGAGCAATGCAAACATTAAGGTCCCAAGCAGGGCAGGGTCCCTGAAGGAGGATTGATATGCAGCAATCCTTGAAGAATTTACAGAATACAGGATGAGCTGAAAGGGAAGAGTGCTTGCCTGCTGACAAGAAGGCAGAGACAGCTGCCAGATGCACTCTAAGTGTAGCTGGTCTGAGTCCCAAGCTATTGAGATGAACCATATAGTCCAGGACTGTAGGCAACCCAGCAGACTCTGGAGAAATATACTTCCCAGAGCACCAAATAGTAAACCTTTTCCATTTGGAGTTGTAAGTCTTTGTGGTGGAAGGCTTTCGAGAAGCATTTAGAGTATCAAGAACACCTTGAGAGAGATGCAAATCAGCAAACTCTAATTCTTCAAGAGCCATGCCTTGAGATTGAGAGATTTGAGATTCGGATACCAAACCCTCCCATGAGAACATGTTAACAGGTTGTAATTCCTGGGAAGAGACAGCGGAAGGTGGACTGCTAAGGACAGCAAGAGAGGGTACCAGGGCTGTCTGGCCCAGTCTGGAGCAATCAGAATCACTTTGCAGGGTTGAGACCTGATTTTGACTAGTACCTTGTACAGGAGAGGTAAGGGGGGAAAAGCATACAGGAACTTCCCTTCCCAATTGAGAACTAGAGCATCCAGGGGGACTGAGCCCAACACTGGGGGTCTGCAGCAAAAAAGAGGAAGTTGGTGATTGTCTGGGGCTGCAAAAAGATCTATCTGTGGAGTGCCCCATCTAGAGAAGATCACCATCAAAATCAGGGGATCTAGGGACCATTCATGATGGCCCTGAGATATCCTGCTGAGAGATTCTGCCAGGACACTGTCTTTCCCTGGGAGGTGCACTGCTATCAGAGAGGTATTCAGGGAATAGGCCAGAGACCACAACTTCATTGCTTCCATGCACAAGACCGTAGACCGAGTGCCCCCTTGCTTGTTGATGTACCACACTGTGGTGGTATTGTCTGTCCTGATCTGAACTACTTTGTTCTGAACAGACTTGGAAAAAACTTGAAGTGCTAGAAACACTGCTCTGAGTTCTAAGAGATTGATGTGAAGCAGAGATTCTTGAGGTGACCACAACCCTTGGGTGGTCAGATCCCCCAAGTGGGCTCCCCAGCCCAAGAGGGAGGCATCTGTGGTAAGGATTAGAGAATGAGATTGAGTGGCAAAGGGGACTCCTTGCCTTAGGTTGTCCTGATCCTGCCACCATTGCAAAGCCTGGATCAGGGTTCAAGTCACTGGGATTAGCTTGGTCAGAGAATCCTTTCTCTGGGACCAGAAGGCTCTTAAGTGGAACTGAATGTCCCTCATCTGAAATCTTGCTCCTTGGACCACTGCTGTAGAGGCAGCCATGTGGCCCAGGAGCTGCAGAAAATGCCTTGCTGGTCGAGACACCTGAAGGGTGAATGAAGAGGCCAGTGTAACAAGGGTCCTTGCCCTGTCCAGGGGGAAGCAAGGCTCTTGCCCTTATTGTATCCAGCTCCGTCCCTATGAAGGTGAGGAGCTGCACTGGCTCTAGAACTGACTTTGAAAGATTCAGGAGGAATCCTAGAGAAGTGATCAGTTGCTGAGTTATCTGTAGGTGTGACTTAACCTGGTCTGGAGACTGACCCACTATGAGCCAGTCGTCCAGGTATGGAAAGATGGAGATCTTTTTTCTCCTTAGGAAAGCAACCACTACTGCCAGGCATTTTGTGAACACCCTTGGAGCTGATGTTAGGCCAAAGGGCACTGCTCTGAACTGATAGTGGCCTGAGGGCAACTCGAACCTGAGGTAGTTTCTGTGGGAGCATCTGATGAGAATGTGGAAATAGGCATCCTTGAGGTCCAGGGAGACTAGCCAGTCTCCTGGCCTTAGAGAGGGTAGAATTATTCCCAGAGTCACCATTTTGAACTTTGGCTTTAAAAGGTGCTTGTTTAAATACCTGAGATCCAGGATGAGCCGTCATTCTCCTGTCTTTTTGGGGGTTAGGAAGTACCTGGAGTACACTCCTTTTCCCTTGTGTAGGGGTGGAACCCTTTATATGGCTCTCAGAGCCAAGAGGGAAGAGACCTCTGCCTCTAGGGCAAGGGCCTCTAAAGGATTTGCAGGTGGAAAGGATCTGGTTCTCATCTTGGGAAATTGTTTGAAGCTGAGATCCAGTCCCTGGCTTACTACTTCCAGGACCCATTTGTCTGATGTTAAAGACCTCCAGTCCTGGACAAAGTAAGCCAGCCTGCCCCCTGCTGGAAGTATGGAATCGGCCCGGGCAAACCCATCAGGGTGCCTGTTTGGCAGGGGCTTTAGGCTGAAGGGTGGTAGCAGGCCTGCTTATACCCCATCTGCCTCTCCCTCTGAAGAACCCCCTCTGGGCAAAGGCAGAAGAGGAGGCCTGGGCTTGGTAGAAAGGCCTATGAAAAGGCCTGCCCCTGGAATGCTGCCTCTGGGGAGTGGCTTGCCTTTCCTTGGCCTGAGCACTCCTATAGGTGGTCCTGTACTCATCCATTTTCTTCATGTAGTTCTCTGTCTGCTCCCCAAACAGAGAATTACCAACAACAGGAAAATCCATGGCCTTAGTCTGGGTATCCTGTGACAGGCTAGTACATCTGAGCCAAGCCATTCTACGAAGGGCCACAGATGTAGCCATGACTCTAGATGAAACATCACTGGAGTCCACTGCAGCATGAAATTGCACCTTGGATGCCTCAATACCATCTGCAGCCACCTGCTCCAGCTCCTTGGCAAGCTGGCCAGGGACCTGTTTAGCTAGAGCCATCAGAGTGTCCCATCTAGACTTCTGGTATCTAGCTGTGTAGGCCACATAATTAGCCTGCCTGAGTCCCAAAGATGCTGCCATGTCCTGTTTCTTTGCCATGGCATCAATCCTCCTGGAGTCCTTATCTGGGGGGTGTGAAACCAAGGGTATATTTGCCTTATCACAGGCAGCAGCCTGCACTACCCCAACATGGCTGCACTGCTGGGAAAGGAACTCCGTATCTGAGCCTGAAAGAGTATACCTCTTGTCCATTCTTCTATCCACAGGAGGTATAGAATTAGGAGTCTTTAAAATTTTAAATGTCTGTTTACCAAAAGACTTATGGAGGGGAATAGACAGCCTCCTAGACTCTGGGATGTCCATCATCTCAACATAATCAGGCTCCTCCTGATCCTCTACTGCTTCCTCCACAGGAAGCTGGAGAGTTTCAGCCACTTTTTTGTAAAACATACAGTGGGAAGGGGACTCAGAAAGCCTAGGAGGAAAAACACCTGAAGGTCTGTCTGGGGAGATGTCTGGGTCAATGGGCACATCCAGACTTTCATAATCACCATCACTATCCTCATACTCTCCCTCCTCCTTCTCCTCCTCCGGTTCATAAAAATCCTCTAAATTATAATCCGGAACCAGGTGAACCGACCAAACCAAGCCCTTAACCGATGGTGCCGGTTTGGTCGGAACCGGAGTTAGCGATTGAACAATCCTAATCACTTTGGCTATTTCATCAGCGGTCGGAGAAAGAACTTGTGGATCCGAACCGGCTGACTTATCCCTTCTTTTTCTTTTAACCGGAACCAACTCCTCAGAGTCGGTTCTCCTTTTGACCGAAGAAGTTTCGCCCTGGTCAGAGGGCACTCCTTCTGGTTCGGTTGGAACCGAACCGGGCTGGCAATCCGGGTCAGCGGACTTTTTGGCCTCCCTTTCCCTCAGCCTACCTACTCTCTTTTCCAGGGTAGCTGTGGGAAAACTTTTGCAAATCTGGCAGTCTGAATCGAGGTGGTCAAACCCCAGACAATAAACACTGGTGGTATGGGGGTCAGCCTTAGCAAAGGCTTCCCCACACACACTACAGTGTTGAAACCCAGTGGGCCCCGGTTTTTCTTTTGGGTTTTTCAGACATGGCCAGTCCTAACCAAACTTACCCTTTTTTCAGCAATCCGCCAGGCAAGACACCCTTATCGGTTCCTGACCGTGTTACGGGTTGTGGAAAAAAAGTAACGAAATCCATTTTTTTTTAGAACCGATAAGGACCGGTTACCACACTCTAAAAAGCAGAGCAAACTTTTTTACAATCCTGATCGGTTCAAACCGAACTGATCCGACGTTTACAAGTTCCACACAGTAGCTAATAATAATAAACCTATCTAGTACTCACGGTACCACAGACAGAGACTGAACCGACAGGTTAGATGGAAGAAATTCAGTTGAAACCGAGGAAAAAAACGACACTTTAACCGACTAAATTGAACCGAGCGAAGGAGACATCTCCGGAGCGACTGTTCAGTGAGGCGGAGTAAAGAATCTGGCGGTTTGGGTTCAAACAACAACAGACAGAGTCTCAACCGAGCTCGAGCTCAGCGTTCCATGCCTTGCATGGAAAGTTAACTCTTTCCTCTCCAGGGCAGTTCAAAGGTTGGATATCACTGCATATGTCAGAATACAGCAAGACTTCATGTTGTTTGAAAAATGATATAAACTGCCTGGGTGATCTTAATCTTGACTGGGATGGGCCTAGCTCTTCCCTCCTATCCTCCCTGACTAGTAAGGCCAATCTCACTCAGCTTTTTCAGGATCCCACGAGGATCTCCCGACGTGGTGCCTGCAACACTCTCTTGGATTGGATCCTTACTAATAAGGAGTTCTTCCCCACTGCTGGTGTGCTACCTGACTCCATAAGTGACCATTGCCCTATTTACTGTGTTTGGGACACCTCCCCTCCCTCCTTCCCCTCGAAAGTCTTAAGTTTTTCCAGTCTCTCTAGACTTAATAGGGGCGCGTTCCTTCATGATATAAATCTTGTTGACTGGTCTCCCCTTTACAATACCTGCGATATTAACATAGCAACTGACTATTTCAACTCTACTCTACTCTCTCTACAGAACCAGCATATACCAGTCTCCAGGCGTAGGGTAAAAAGGAAAGTCACCAAATGGCTCAAACATCCCCTGCTCCAGCTTCTGAAGCAAAGGGATAAACTCTGGTCAAAGTGGAAGTCATCCTCTCGGATATGCAACTCTGAGGCATATAAGGCCTTACGGAATACCTGTAAAAAGGAGATTCGCCTTGCCAAGAGTATATACTGTATAACGCAAAATATCCACGCAGGTAAATTTCCATGCGATGGTACTACTAGGGGAATTTAGCGTAATCTCATATTTGCGGTATTACGGCACCCGGAAGTCTACAAAATGAAGACAATACCAGCGACTGTATTCCAACTGTATTTCATCATTTTGCAGACTACTACTGACTGACTACTAAGATGTCTCTCTTATCCTGGTTAAACAAAAAGCCTGCTGTCAAGCGAAACTTATCTGGAGAGCCCCTGAGCGCTGAAGGTCTTAGCCAGACTGCTGCAGTCCCACTGCAGGTTGCCAAGGCAGTGATCACTGAACTCGCTACTGACATCTCTGGTCCTGCCCCAAAGAAGCGCCGGACAGAATACACAACATACACTGCAGGTGTTCGATTTGAGGTTGGCAAGTATGCAGTGGAGAACGGTGTTATGAATGCCGTTCGCTACTACTGCAAGAAGTACTCAAACCGCATAAACGAGAGTACTGTGTGTGGGTTCAAGAAGGACTACCTTGCAGAGCTTGGCAAAACCCCTGACCCCACCAAACTGACTCCTGAACTGCCCACTAAATCCCATGGTCATCCTGCATTGCTCCTCGAAGAAGTTGAGGATGAGCTGAGAAAAATCTGTTCTCCTTTTTTTATTTTTTTACTTCAACTTCAATAAAGTTTAATAAAGTTTTTTGGTTTTAAATGTGAACACAAACACAAAAAACAGTGCACAATCACTTGTCAGCCAGTCAACATCACTACCCTCACAACGCAAAGCCATGGCATAAGCAAGTTTACTCACACAGTTTTTTTTCTACAAGCCACACTGACTCCATAGTTCAACGAACCATCATAAGCATGGATGCTATGCCACCCCCCACCGCTCGCTGTTCGTACATTCACACATTAACACAGGACACTCACTTTTTGAAATACTGTGGCATGTTGTGCCCACTTGGTGAGTTGGATATGTGACTTGAACAATCTGTTAATTCTTTAATCCAGTAAGTCCAGTCCCTGTAATTTTAGTTTTGTTCAGTTTCCCTACAGACGCACTTGTGAAATGGAGAACAGAACTGTAGAATCACGTGAACTAATAGAGTATCACATGATTCGATTTCAATTTAGATGTTAGATGTTTGGCTACCTGTTTTACCACAACGCATGGCGAGTGCTTAAATTGGATGTGGATAAAAGAGGTTCAAAGTAAGCGCTACATAAATATACGCGTGCACTTAATGTTCGCGTATACTTAGTGACCAGCGAATAGCACGGAAATAAAAATACCGCGGAATTAAGGGGTTATACAGTATTACAGGAACCTTCTCAGTTCCTCCCCCGCCTCCAACCCTATAAGGTACTGGTCTCAAATTAAGGAAATTCTTGGGAACAATCAGCAACTGACCACGAATGATATGTATATAAATAATACCCATTGCAACCACCCTCTCACCATTACTAATGCCTTCAATGCCCTCTTTTCCGCATTTCCCACCCCCAAACCTACCACGTCCCTCTATGACCTGGCTGCCTCATCCCCTCTGGCCACTGCTCCCCCTCCTCTGGAGTTGTCACCAGTCACATGCCATGATGTCTTTAAATTACTAAGTACTATCCCTGCCTGTGGTAGTGTAGATCCTGATGGCATTCATCCTGGGATTCTTAAACAGTTTGCCGCTTAGTTCGCAGCACCCATAACCAGGCTTTTTAACCTCTCTATCTGTTCTGCCTCTGTCCCCTAGTTCTGGAAAACAGCCAGAGTTATACCTGTGTTTAAGAAAGGTGATGCCAAGATCCTGTCTAATTATTGCCCCACATCACTCCTCCCCACACTCAGCAAGCTGCTTGAGAAGCTAGTCCATTGTCAGGTCTCTGATTACCTTTTCAAATTCAATCTTCAATCCCCTATTCAACATGGCTTTAGGGCAGGGCACAGCATGACGACTGCCCTGACCCAGTTTATGAGTGATGTCAAATGCAACATGGATGAGGGCCTACTCACTGGAGCTGTGTTTATTGACTTCTCTAAAGCATTTGATATGGTACATCACCCTCTACTACTGGCTAAGTTGCAGGCTCTAGGTGCCTCCAACTGTACCCTATCCTGGTTTGCTAGCTACCTTGATAATCGCTTCCAGGCTGTCTCATTCTGAAAGGTTCTCTCCTCCACTGCCCCTATTACCTGTAGGGTCCTGCAGGGTTCCATCCTTGGTCCCCTATTCTTTTCTCTCTTTCTTAACGGCATCCCTGTCCCTTCGCCTCATAGCAGTATACTTTTGTACGCAGATGACCTAGTATTTTACTCTGCCTCCAAGTCCATGGTGGACATAAATCAGAATCTTTCCATGGACTTTCAGGCCCTTCAATCCTGGTTTTCATCTAACCAACAAATCCTAAACTTAGCTAAGACCTAGGCCATGCTTTTCGGGTTCGCTTAAAAAGTGCCCACGGAGTCCCCTAAGCTTTTGGTCCGCTGTTGCGATGGTACTAGTGTCTCTAACTCCTTAACCTTTAAATACCTCGGGGTTATGCTTGACCCAGTACTTGATTTTAGTGCACATATCAATGAAGTATGCCGCTCTGTTAATGCTAAGATTGTTGCGGCCTATAGAGTGCGCCACTCACTCACCCCGGCTGCGGGGATCTCGGTAGCACGTGGTGTTTTACTCGTCAACTCCTATATGCCCTCCCTGTTTTTTCTCATGCCAATGCTGGGGTTCTTCGCAAGTGGGACACGTCCTATAACAATATCTGTAGATTCGCCTTATTGGCTCCTTGCCTGACACATCACTGCCTACTCTATGCTGCTTTGCACTGGCTGTCTCCCAATGCCCTCCGTTCATATGCTCTAGGATGTTTTACTGACTCCCTTACCAGAACCCCTCAGCTGGCCACACTGGGTGGCATGCTTACTTCGGTCTCTCACTCCCGATCCCTTAGATCCTCCTCCCTCCCAATACTCACCGTTCGGCCCTGCTAGTCTAAAATGGGTGAGCAAGCATTTGCCTATTTTGCTCCTAGGTTTTGGAACTCATTCCCCCATCATATTAAGAATAACTCATCTCACCTCACATTTAAGCGTTCGCTGTTTTGCCACCTCTTTACTCTTGGTAATTACGACTGCTTGTGATCATCGTACTGTCCTCTTCGGTGTTCATGCCACTGGCGGAAAATGACCTAAAGTACATATTTTGTATATTTGTGTGTTTTCATTATCTCTTCTCTCCCCTAGCTAGGCTATTTTGACTGTTACCAGTGAATTAGGCCGAAACTGTATCCTACCCTATTTCATGTGTTATTGCCTGCTAATATCACTGTTTGTATATTTAAGTTTCTGCGATATTGTTGCCCTGACTGTTATGTTCTCTACATGCCTAATTATTGTAATTGCTGTACCTTACTGTTTGTCATTACTGTATTATCATTTTGTACTCTCCCAGGTTGTGCCTGAAAATAGGCAGGGTTGTTGCCTAGTGCACTTACCCGGTTACCAAAAGCTAATAAATAAGAGGAGACGGTTACTCAGTTTATTAAACAAGACCAATCGGACATTATTCTATTACAAGAAACCCATCTTCCTCAAATTGAACACTCTAAACTTAAGTCATGGGGATTTCAAGTAGTGGTGGCCTCTTCACACACTTCTGGCAGGCAGAGAGGGGCTGCAATACTGGTGTCCCGAGGGATCCAGTTCCACCTTCAAAAGGAGATTGTACACGGAGAGGGTCAGTATGTTATTGTGGTGAGCAAACACTATACTACACAAGTTACCATAGCCTCTGTCTATCTCCCACCAAGCTCCCCAGTCCAAGTGGCAAAATTTTTTTTAGATGACCTCCTGGTCCACTCACAGGGTATGTGTCTCGTTGGTGGTAACCTTAATGTTACACTAAATACTAGGTTAGACACTACCTCCTCCTCCCAACACAGAGCTACACCATTACAAAAATACCTTCAAACGGCCCTTTCTAAAGTGGATATGGTGGATATTTGGCACCATTCCTTCCCCTCTACGCGGTCCTATACATACTATTCCCCCAAAACGAATACATCCTCCAGATTGGATTCTTTTTTTACCTCAATCGAACATTTAGAATCAATAAGAGAAATGGCGGTGGGTGCCTCCGTTTTATCGGATCAGTTTCCTTTATACTTAAAAATAGATGTTACTAAACAGAGAAAATGCTCCTTCTGGTGTTTAAATTTAAAGCACTTGCAGGATCCAGAGTTTATTAAGCTGGTCAAAGCAGCTATACTGAGAATTTTAGCAGATAATAACTCTACAGAGATTTCACACAGTATAAGATGGGATACTCTTAAAATTGTGCTAAGGGGGGAGATCATTAGATACTCTTCCTATAAGAAGAGAACTCGGGAGGCATTGCAGAAGGAGCTACAGGTAAAGCTGCAGCACTTGCAGACTAGGCAGTTTCAGGGGGATCTCACTGTCAAAACGCAGTTAGCTCCTGTTAAGCAAAAAATACAAAGGCTGGTTGATCAGCACATAGAACAGCAGTTGCTCTATTTGAAGCTTCGGCATCAGGAGGGAGGACCCCGAGGGGCTAGGAATTTGGCCAGACATCTGAGAGGAGCGAAAGCACAAGCTATGGTTACAAAACTAAGGAATCCTGTTTTTGGTCGCCTGTTGCTGCACCCAGGTGAGATCAGACAGACAATGGCTGGATTTTACCAGACTTTATATACCGAAGGGACCCAACCCACCCCTCAGCAATTAGCTACCTACAAAACTCCCCGCTACCTAGACTCTCCCCTGCCCAGGCTGAAGGACTGCTCCGCCCTATCACAGCTACTGAAGTACGGGATATCCTTGGGCTAACTAAGTATCAGAAAGCCTCAGGACCCGACGGATACCCAGTGGAGTTCTACAGAACCTTTCGTAGATTGCTGACCCCAGCTCTTACAGCAACTTATGTAGATATCCAAGGGGGGCAACTCCCCCCGCCTTCATGGCGACATACAGAGAAGGTGGCCATTCCTAAACCTAGAAAAGACCCATCTTTGATGGCCTCCTACCAGCCAATTTCGAAACTCAATTGCGACTATAAATTATTTATGTTTATATTGGCTCACAGGGTGGCCACTTTGCTCCTTTATTTAACTGATGGCGACCAAGTGGGTTTCATTATGAAACATCAGGTTCACGATGCAGTTAGACGGGTTTTATTGCTAACAGAATATGCCTCTCACAGGCAGATACCATTAGTCCTTCTCGGCCTTGACACCGAGAAGGCATTTGATAGAGTGTCTTGGCCCTATCTGTGGGCCACTTTGAAACGTTTTGCATTCCCAGATAAATTCATTTCTCAGATCCAAGCCATGTACCAAACTCCCTTAGCCTATCTTAAACTTGATGGCATGCTCTCCTCACCATTTCACTTAACTAGGGGCACCAGACAGGGATGCCCGTTATCCTCTCTTTTATTCACCCTTTATCTGGAACCATTAGCTGCTAACATCAGGGCTCAAACCCAAATAGAGGGAATCCCAGTGGGGGTGGGGGGTTGGGGTCATAAATTAACACTTTTTGCTGATGATATTTTGTTGACTCTTACTTCCCCGGAAACCTCTGTTCCGGTGGTTTGGGAACAACTAGATACATTTAGTAACCTAGCTGGTTATAAGGTTAATAGCACTAAGACGGAGGTCTTAACATATTCATTTCGACCCTCCAGAACTTTAAAAGTTGGTTTCCCGTTCCGCTGGAGTAGAGTGGAGATGAGATATCTAGGTATTAAAATACCATATAAGATGCTGCATCTCGAATTAATGAATTTTGAACTCATCACTCAGCAAATCACCACAGATTTATCTAGGTGGGCCCTATTCCCTATGGAGATCCTTTCCCCAAGTTGAAACTATTCAGCAGACTATTTTACCCTGTTTACTTTTTTTTTGCAAACTCTCCCTGTGTTCCCCTCAAACACTTATTGTCAAACATGGAATAAATTGGTTTCTCGGTTTGTCTGGGAAGGTAAAGCAACGCAAGTGAAATACTCTGTGCCACAACTTCCTAGGGTACAAGGGGGGGATTAATCTCTCAAATATGAAAAGATATGCCCAAGCAGCCCAAATCCGCATAACCTTACTGCACATGGCTACCCAATATGTAGTGCACTGGAAAGACACTGAGGTCACCCTAAATGGTCTAGAGAGTTTCCCCTCTTTTATTTTAGGGGATCCACCAGGTTGTATACCACTTACAAGGTTCCCGAGATTTACCTCGGAGTTTTTTAGAAGCTGGCTACACATGTGGCGATCTTTGTTGTCCCCTCAAGAGAGACGATACCTTTCGGTGGTTCCGATCCAGCAGTGGGAAGTGTATGACCTCTGTTATACCTTTCAGTTGGTGGGGCCAACAGAATACAAACTTCCTAATAATCAATACAAATCGTACATGACCCTCAGAAATAGATTACTACCATCTGAGGAGACCCTATCAGGAGTGGCTGACTCCTCCTCCAGTTTGATTCAGATGATGATATACCATTTAAGGGGACTCGTGCAGGAGCATGCTATTAGTGGCCTTTATTTAGCACTATGGTCCTACGGTACTTACTCACTGGACTATCTTAGAGTTTGATGGTCTAAGGAACTGGGAATAGAACTGGAAGCAGACCAAAGGCAAAAATCAACTTCATTATACTCTAGAATCTCCTCTAATATATATTGGAGGGAATATGCATGGAAAGCCAGAATAAGGTTCTTCAGAACCCCAGATAGAACTACAAAATTTAGAGGGCATGCATCTGGGTCCCGTTGGAGGGATTGTGGCCAAGAGGTGGCGGGGATAGGACATATCTTATGGTCATGCCAATACATACTGGGAGATTGGCAAGGGATCATAAATGAATTAAATGCTATATATGGGAGACCGGAGATACTTACTTCGACCTTTATTTTAACAGCAATGACACCTTTTGGACTTAAGGTTCAGGGGACGCTCTATCGAATGTTAACCTTACTGGTCTTGGCGCCCAAAAAGGTCATCACGAGACTCTGGCTTTCTACTCAGATCCTGACTAAAGAGTCTTGGAGAAAATTAATGTATGAAATGTATAATCTGGAAAGGGTTTCAGCCAAAATGAATAACAGAGCTCCCAGTTTTGATAACTGTTGGAAACAATGGACTCTTTATCAACTAGAGCATTATCCAGATTTTGTACCGTGAGTGTACAAAATAATCCCCAGACTATTTTGAGACCTCAAAGGGTGGAGGTGACGGGGGGGAGGGGGTGCATCATGATGGGCTTCCTTGGTTGAGTGCTCGTATGGGCCTGGCGATAACAGGGGTATTAGTAATGTGCCTTTATTTTGTAGGTGACTCCTCTCCCAACAGCTATAAAAAGATCTATAATGCTGTTAGCTGCTCACTGTAGATTTGGATTATATATCCTGGTTCTTGCCCTATTCTATATGTGCCGTATCTGAATACATCTCTATATTGCACTATTTTGTAATGTCAAAAATAATGAAAAATAATTAACAAAAAACAAAAAAAAAAACCACCTGTCCCTGAATCTAGTAAGCAGAAACTGGGCAGTTTGGCATTGAGTGGGGATGCGAAGAGGTCCAACTCGGGATGCGCCCATCATTCGAAAAGATCTTCCACCACTGATTGTAGAAGCTCCCACTCGTGAGCCTTGGATCGAGACTGTCTTAGGCTGTCGGCCAAGGTGTTTTGGACGCCTGGAACATGCACAGCACAGAGTTCCAGTCAGTGCTCGATGACCCAGTACCAGACCCTCATGGCTTCCCTGCAGTGGGGATGCAAATGAGTTCCCCCCTGCTTGTTTATGTAAAAAACCACTGACATGTTGTCCGTCTGGATTAGAAGGTGGCCCAGGACTAGATCCATCTGAAAAGCCTGCAGGGTATAAAGGATCAGCCTCATCTCCAACACATTGATATGGAGGGTTTTCTCCAGAGCAGACCATGTTCCTTGAGTCTGGCGTCCCGTGAGGTGTGCTCCCCAGCCATGGCCGGAAGCATCCATTGTCAGAGACTGGAGAGAAGGGACCCTTCGGAAAGGCATTCCCTGGGAATGGTTGGGGGAATCTAGCCACCACTGAAGAGTCTGTGGTACTGGCTCTGAGACTCTCATGGGCTGGTCCAAGTCATCCGTGCACTGATCCCATTGGACTCACAAGGTCCATTGGGTTACCCTCATGTGCAGCCATGCCAATGGAGGTTTAGGGTGATCCCCAGGTCACGGAACAGAGAAAAGGTGTCTTCCATTGTGCTTAACTGCTGTTCTCTGGTGGGGGCTGTGAGAAGCCAGTTGTCCAGGTAGGGGAGGACATAATGACCTTTCCTCCTTAAGGCCTCTGACACAACTGCGAGGCACTTTGTAAAGATCCAAGGAACCGAGGACAGGACGAATGGTAGAGCTCAGAACTGGTAATGGTTTCCTTGAAAAAAGAACCGTTGGAACTGTCTGTGGGGCTGGAAGACCAGGATTTGAAGATATGCATCCTGCATGTCCAGAGAGCAAAGCCAATCCCCTTGATGGGGAAGGGGAATCAGGCCTGGAAGGGTAACTATCTGGAATAGTTTGTATTCCACGTATTTGTTCAGATTGCTGAGATCCAGGGTGGAGCGTAGATCCAGTTTTCTTGGGAACCAAGAAAAGTGGGAATAGAAGCCCTTCTCTCTTTGGGCCGCTGGAACTGGTTCTATGCCCCGCTTGCGTAGAAGCACCAGGATTTCCTCCTGTATGAGGGTGGCATGTGATGGGACTAGTGGGAGGGCAGCAGAGGGTTGTCCGGTGGCAGCTCTAGGAATTCTAGAGTATGTCCCTTCTCGATCATTTGCAGGACCCAACGATCTGATGTTATTCTGCTCCATCTCTCTAGATAGAGGGAGAAATTACCCCCCACCGCCTCCCCCAGGGATTCGGCTGGGGAAGGGGGTCAGGCAAGACGTCAGGAAGAGGCGCCTGGGGTAGAAAGAGCAGCCTGGAAGGATCTGGAGGCTCTAGGAGTTGCTCCCCCTGTGGTCTGAGAGGTGGCCTTTCATTTGAAGGTGCCTCACTGCTGCTGCTGTCCTCGGGGTGTTGTCCAGAGGAGCGGCAAAAGGATTGATGCCTGAATTTCTTTTGGTTAGACCAGTACTGGATAGCCTTTCCTGAGTCCTGAAGACAAGTAATGATTTTCAGGCTCATCACCAAAAAGGACCGGGCCTTTGAAAGGGGCATCCATAATGCCTGCCTGGACATCTGGAGAGAAACTCGAGACCCGCAGTCAGGAATGTCGTCTTATGCAGACACCTGTAGCTGCAGCCCTGGCGACAGTGGCAGCAGAGTCATAAGAAGAACACAGGACATGGGTGTCAACTCCGACCCAGACTTTAAAAGGTTGAGAAGCACCACCTTCTGGGAACATCAGGCAGAGCCTAGGCAAACTCTATGCCCTGCTCCCAGAGGGCATTCTGATATTGGACTATATGAGTTAGAAAATTTAGGGAGCGAATAGTGCAAGTGGCAGAGGCATACATCTTTTTGCTGAGCTAGTCCAGTTGCTTTGATTCTCTATTGGGAGGTTGGGTGCTGAGCTGCCTAGGCTATTTAGACCTGTCATGGGCAGCTGTGATCACCATTGAGTCTGTCAGGGGTTATTCCCCCAAAAAAGGGTTCATCCTGGGAACCTATAAAGACAGTCAGACGATGTCTTGGGCACCATCAAGGAATTGGAAGGGTGTTTCCATGCAATCCTGGTGATATCCTGGAAGGTGTCAACCAAAGATGGCACCACAATGGGCTTAGGATCCTTCTGATGGAGGTACTTAGCTAGACAATGTCTTCTGGATCCAGATCTTCTATGTCTCACCCCATATTGGCTTGGATATGCTGCATGACGTCCATAAAAGATGGATCGTCAGGCGAGGACATGGGGGAATCCTTAGTATCTGGGGCGAAGGAGCACCCCTCTCCCTGAAAGGGAAGATCTGGAGGAGGAGGAGCTATAGCTGAATCCTGGGTCTTGGTGTTGTGGACTGCACCTAGACAGAAGAGGCAGGCCAAATGGCTGTCCTTAGATGGAATTTGCTTGCCGCAGGCACACTTTGACTAGCATCGCTCGATGTAGGGAGACAGAGAAGAAGACATGCAGAGGAAAAAACATTGGAAGTAAGAAAAATAATAAAACGCTGTAGAAATTAGTGGTTGAATAGAGCATAAGACATCTGTGGAGCTGACGTGTGCGAGTGGATGGTGGGAAAGAACTGGGGTAGGGGTGGGGACCACCTCTTTTATGCCACTGGCCGATGTCAGAGATGGGCCAACGCCAGGGGGCGGTCTCTCGCTGTAGACTGCTAGCTAGACATTTTCTGTGGGGTCTCGGCGCCTGCCGGCTTCAGTCCTTATGGTGTAACCTGCTCCAAGAGCTCCCACTCTAAGTAAGATCTATTGGTATTCACTGCGGCATTGTCAGCATCATTGACTACCAAGACTGCCTTGCCCAGTTTGGTGTTATCAGAATCACTGTAGCAGCCTCCTTTCTCAATTTCAACAACACTTTGTAAATTAGATGAAATGGAGAGAATGCAGATAGCAACCTGTTTCTCCAGGAAAGAGCTAGTGCATCTCCTGAAACCGCCTCCACTGTGGGAGGCCTGCAACAGAGCTGGTGTAGCTTTCTGGTTTTCCCATGAGGCAATGGGATCCATCTCTGGTATTCCCCATGTCTGAAACACTGAGTTTAGATTTTAGGAGCCCTGTCATGTTGAGTGAATCTGCTGGCACATTCTCTTTTCCTGCTAGGTGTGCTGCAGATGCTACATTTAAGCTGTACGCCAGGTTCCAGATCTTTCTCAAATCCATACAGAGTTTTGATGGTCCTGTGTCTTTCTGCTTGTTTATATAATGCATCGTTGTTGAATTGTCTGTGTTTATCAGGGTCGTTTGACCCTGCAACAGGGAGGAGAAGGGTCATAGAAAGGAGCACTGCTCCGAGTTCCAGCAAGTTGATGTGCTCCTGCCTTTCCTGAGGGTTCCAAATTCTGTTTAACTGTTCTCCACTCTAGATAGCCTTCCCATCCTGCGCAGATAAGCTGCCACCCCTGCATGCACTTTGTCAACAGCTGGGTGCTGCAGTCAGCTCGAAAGGCATTGCCACTAAAACTGAGCAAGCATTACTCTGAACCGCAAATACTTTTTGACAGGGTCTTACTGGGGTGTGAAAATATGCATCCTGTAAATCCACTGACCCCAGACAGTCCCCTTGCTGTAGGAAGGGAATCATTGCTCGCACTGTTACCATTCTGAACTTCTCCCTTTTAAGGTGCTTGTTCAGGAGCCTCATGTCCAGAATAAGTCACCTCTCTCCATTTTTCTTCAAAGTGAGAAAGTACGCAGCACATGGAGAAGAAACCATTTCCCAGGGATCCTCACGACACCATTTAACACTGACAAGTTTCACATTTCTAGTTCAAGCAGGAGGGTCTGCTCTGGTAACTGAGTGGAAAACACTCTGAATTTGTGAAACGTTGGAAATTTTACAAATTGAAGGGTTAAGCTCTCTCTAATTACTTTCAAAAATCACTTATCTGTGATAATTATTTGTTTGGTGTACCTCCTGTTGCTTGTATTCACCGAGATTAAAGTTCATATCATTTGGCTATAATTTGCTCTCCCTGGCAAGCTCCTTGAGTGTTGCATGATTTTTGTCCTGTCTCATTTTGGAGGGGCTGGCTGCCCCATCACAGCACCAGTGTCGGAGTCCTGGACATGCTGTTTTTGTAAATTAAATCCTGTAGCCCTGTTTTCTTTTTAGACCTTCATGCTGTGCCAGTTTGACAGGAAGAAACCAAAAAAATTGTTTCAGAGGCTGTATTTCAGAAAAAAAAGTTGAATTTTATAAATTAAGTCCCATTTAAACAAAATTAATTTATTTCTGTTCTATTTGAAACCGGGAACCCGGACTGGTGACAAGTGCAGTTCCTTAGGTTCCAGGAACTACAACAGAATTGGTGAAAAGCTGAAAAAAATATTAAAAACTAAGCTAAACTAACACAAAGTATCAAATAAATTCAGAAACATTACACAATAACAAAATGGTAGTCACAACTAAGGAGACGTGGCCATACAGAGTGGCACCAGACTCTGGGTGACTGATCTCTTCAGCGGATAAATAAATCTGGTGTTTGAATGGAATGTCGGTGGGAGTGTGACCATACTGCAGAGTTTGAGTTTTAATAGTATAAATCTCTATCTCGGGGCAACATCTCAGTGCTAAGTTGCTGCTATTTGTATGACATCACGAATATACAAGACTTAAAGTTCATAAAAAAAAAAAAAACTCAGTGTGTGAAGACAGAGTTAGAGAAACCTTGGTACTGAAGTTTGCACCAAGGTCAGCACCAGACTCGGCACTAAAGCTGGCACTTACTTTGACACTGAAACTGGCAGTGATGTCGGCACCAAGGATGGTAGCAATAATGGCACTGGAGCCAGTGGCAACATCAGCACTGAGGCACCATTGTGAAACCCACACTGGAGAAAAATCTGCAGAACATAGCTTTGTACGATAAAGCTTGGCATCGTGTTCAGCAACAGATGGTATTGAGAGATGGTGCTGAGGGAGTCTGTGAAAAATGGACTCTGGTGCCCACTGAAGATACTCCACCAGATGCAAGATTGTCCAGAGACCAAGCCGAGGCGGCAGATACCTGGAGGGACCCGATGCCACAGACCATAAGCCAAACTGTCAGGGTGCATGAGGTAGGCTGTCAGGTGCATGCAGTAGACTGTCAGGGTGCACAAGGTATGTTCTCAGGGTACACAAAATAGGCTGTCTGGGTCCACATTGTACTGTAGGCTGTCTGAGTACAGGGGATTGGCTGTCAGGGTGCAGGAGATCGGCTGTCAGGGTACACGGGATAGGCTGTCAGGGTGCTGTTCAGGTGCAGGAGGCAGGCTGTCAGGGAGCGGTGAGGTAGGCTGTCAGGGAGCAAGAGATAGGCTGTCAGGGATCAGAAGATAGGCTGTCAGGGAGCAGGAGGTCAGCTGTCAGGGATCAGGAGGTAGGCTGTCAGGGTGCACAAGGTAGATTGTCAGGGTGCAGGAGGTTGGCTGACAGGGTGCATGAGACAGGCTGCCAGGGAGCAGGAGGTAAGCTGTCATGGAGCAGAAGGTCGGCTGTCAGGAATCAGGAGGTCAGCTGTCAGGGTGCAGGAGGTAGGCTGTCAGGGAGCAGGAGTTGGGCTGTCAGGAAGCAAGAGGTAGACTGTCAGAGTGCAGAAGGTAGGCTGTCAGGGTGCAGGAAGTAGGCTGTCAGGTAGCAGGAGGTAGGCTGTCAGGTAGCAGGAGGTAGACTGTCAGGGTGCAGGAGGTAGGCTGTCAGGGAGCAGGAGTTGGGCTGTCAGGAAGCAAGAGGTAGACTGTCAGAGTGCAGGCGGTAGGCTGTCAGGGTGCAGGAGGTAGGCTGTCAGGGAACAGGAGGTAAACTGTCAGGAAGCAGGAGGTAGACTGTCAGGGAGCAGAAAGTAGGCTGTCAGTGTGCAAGAGATAGGCTGTCTGGGTGCAGGAGGAAGACTGTCTGGGAGCAGGAGGTAGGCTGCCAGGGTGCATGAGATAGGCTGTCGGAACAGGAGGTAGGCTGTGAGGGAGCAGGAGTCAGAATGTCAGGGTGCAGGAGGTACGCTGTCAGGGTGAAGGAGGTGGGCTGTCAGGGTGTGGGAGGTAGGCTGTCAGGGTGCAGCAGTTAGGCTGTGAGGTGAAAAAACATAGACTGTCAGGGTGCAGGAAGTAGGCTGTCAAGGTGCATGAGGTAGGGTGTCAGGGTGCAGGAAGTAAGCTGTTAGGGTGCAGGAGGTAGGCTGTCAGGGTGCAGGAGGTAGACCGTTACAGTGCAGGAGAGAGACTGTCAGGGTGGTCAGGGTGCGGGTGCTAGGCTGCCAGGATGCAGGAGGTAGGCTTTCAGAGTGCAGGAAGTAGTCTGTCAGGGTGCAGAAGGTAGACTGTCAGGGTGCAGGAAGTAGACTGTTAGGGTGCTGGAGGTAGAAGTGCAGGAGATAGGCTGTCATGATGCAGAGGGTAGACTCTCAGGATGCAGTACGTAGGCTGTCATTGCAGGAAGTAGACTGTTCAGGTGCAGGAGGTAAGCTGTCAGCATGCAGGAGGCAGGCTATCAGGAAGCTGGAGGTCAGCTGTCAGGAAGAAGGAGGTCAGCTGTCAGGAAGCAGGATGTAGGCTGTCAGGGTGCAGGAGGTCGGCTGTCAGGGTGCAGGAGGTCGGCTGTCAGGGTGCAGGAGGCAGAGGTGCAGGGAGATAGCCTGTCAGGATGCAGGGTGTAGACTCTTAGGATGCAGTAGGTAGGCTGTCAGTGCAGGAAGTAGGCTGTTCAGGTGCAGGAGGTAGGCTGTCAGCACGCAGGAGGCAGGCTGTCAGGGTGCATGAGGAAGACTGTCTGGGTGTACAGAACAGGCTGTCAGTGTGTAAGACAGAGGTTGTCAGGGTGCACTTAATAGGTTGTCAGGGTGCAGGAGGCTGTCGGTCAGGGTGCAGGAGGTAGGCTGTCTGTTCAGTGGGTAGACTGTCAGAGTGCACAACGTAGGCTGTTAAGAGTACCTTGAGGTAGACTGTGACAGCCTACCTTGTGCACCCTGAAAACCTATCTTGTGTTCTCTGAGAGTCTGCCTCCTGCACCTGACACTTCTTTTGCACCCTGGCAGTCTACTTTATGCCTGCAATGGGCCGTCAGGGTATGTAAATCAGCCAACTGAAGGCTTACAGGTAGACTGTCAGGGTGCAGGAAGTAGTCTGTCAGGGTGCAGAAGGTAGACTGTTTAGGTGCAGGAGGTACGCTGTCAGCATGCAGGAGGCAGGCTGTCAGCGTGCACGAGGGAGACTGCAGGGTACACAAAAATGGAAATTACGTACTTACTGTAATTCTTGATCTTCTTGGACATAGTCTCCACCACTCATTCACACTAATGGGAGTATGCTGGAGGCGCTAGGACCCAGCGGGAGCAAACTTTTTCAGGAAGGCCAGTGCCTGAGATGGAGCAGCGAGGAAGTGGCACCATGAGCCTGGCACGTGTGGTAATAACTATCTTGGCGTCGACCCTCCAACCACCTCAGTACCTTTTTCCCAAGGAGGTGCAGCATAACTAACCTAGAAAGGACTAACCTAAAAATCGGACATAAGATAGTCCAAACGACCCGTGTAAGAAGGGTCAACAACAAAGGCCACAGCTCAGCCACTTAGGGAGTGAAAACCATAAACAGAGACTTGAGCTCAGGGGATGGAGGGTGTGGTGTGAATGATTGTCCGGACCAGGAAGATCAAGAATTACGGTAGGTATGTAATTTCCATATCTTCCTGGACATAAAGTCTCCACCACTCATTCACACTAATGGGAGAGTCCGAGCTAAATAATCCCCCCTGAGACAGGCGGCATGGGATAAACAGCTCACGTGCTTAGGACAGAAGTCCATTAAGAATAGTCCTGCCAAACGACAGATGTCATCTGGAATGGACATCCAAGGCGTAGTGCTTAACGAATGTATGCACAGAGCTCCAGGTAGCCACACTGCGAATATCTGCAATGGGCATATTACAGATTTCCGCCAGAGATGCCACGACTGCTCTGGTAGAGTGAGCGTACACTCTGCCTTCCAGCTTGACCTGTGCCATAAAATAGCAGTGGCGAAGGCATGCCACCAGCCACGCTGAACGGCACCTGCTAGCAACAGGCTGACCCAGCTGGGTCTCACTGAAGAAAACAAACAGTTGTTAAGCCTTGCAAATTTCCTTCATTCTGTCTAGCTAGAACTGCAATGCTCTCTTAACATCCAGCGAATGAAGGGTATTCTCCCCTTCATTATGGAAGTTCGCAAAGTAGATAGGAAGGACTAAAGTTTGGTTTAGATGGAATTCTGAGACAACCTTAGGGAGAAACTAGGATGAGTCCTAAGAGCTACCTTGTCCTTGTGAAATACAGTGTATGGGGGGTCTGTGACCAGGGCATGTATTTCGGAAACTCTACGGGCCAAAGTAATGGCCACCAGGAAGGCCATTTTCCTAGTGAGGAACTTCAACTCACAAGTAGCTAGAGGCTTGAAAGGTTTACGAGTGAGCATGTCTAGCACAATGTTAATGTCCCAGGCTGCAACTGGGTGTCTAATAGGAGGTCTAGTATGCAAAATACCTCTAAGAAATCTCTTAACTATGGGCAACTGAGCCAGCGACATGGAAATGGCTCATCATATGCCGAAATGGCACAAAGATGAACTTTGACTGTGGAATACTGCAGACCTGTGTTTGAGAGTTCTAAGAGATATTCCTAGACATTATTTGATGGGCAGGAAAAAGGATTCCAAGAGGATTTTGCACACCAGATAGAGCAACGCTTCCATTTAGCTGTGTAGGTTTTTCTAGTGGCCGGTTTACACACAGCCAAAAGAATATCTGAAACTCTACGAGAAACATTGAACCTATTCACCTCTATCTCTTTAGGAGCTAAGCGTGAAGATGAGGCGACCTCAGGTTGGGATGCACCACAGGACCCTGGGTCAGAAGATTCATCTGAAGGGGAAGCATTTTGGGGGGGGGGTTCCAATAATCTGTTGAACAGCGGGAACCATATCTGCCGAGGCCAGAAGGGAGCAATGAGAATCATTCTGTCCCCCTGGGATTCCAATTTGAGCAGTACCCTCTGAATTAGTGGAAGAGGAGGAAATGCGTATAGAAAGCGTTTTGTCCACTGCAGCCTGAACACATCCTGACAAAAAAATGCCAGGTCCTGGATTTCTGGAGCAGAAGAGCGGCAGCTTTGCATTGAGTGGGGATGCAAAAAGGTCCAGGTCTGGAGTTCCCCACCCTTTGAAGAGTGACTGAACGATGGTTAAGTTGAGAGACCTCTCGTGAGGATCCACCTCCGTTTTGCTGAGTTGGTCTGCCAGCTCGTTTTGTACTCCTGGCAAGTAAACTGCCTGAATCAGAGCCTTGTGCTCCAGGCACCATTCCCACACTCTCACTGCTTCCCTGCATAATGGGTAAGACAGTGCACGACCCTGTTTGTTGATGTAGTACATCACTGCCTTGTTGTCCGTTTGAAGGAGAATGTTCTTGTGACAGAGTATGTCCTTCAAAGCTCAGACTGCATAGAGGACAGCTCTCATTTCCAGGACGTTTATGTGAAGCTGAGACTCGTCCTGAGTCCACATACCCTGGGTGTGGAGATCCCGGCAGTGAGCTCTCTAACCCATTAGACGCATCCGTGGTAATGGAGATCTGATGATCCAGAGGGGTGAAGGGATATCCTTCCAGAAGATTGTCCTCCTGAGACCACCAGGTGAGCGACCTCTTTAGAGATTCTGTCACCTTAATGAGAAAGGATTGAGGGTGAGTGGTTGGGGACCACTAAGCATCCACTGAGAGGTTCTCGTGAAGACGAGCCAAGGGTACGGTGAACACAGAGGACGCCATGAGGCCCGGCATCCGTTGCATCGAGACAGCTTGAACCAAGCTGTGTTCTCTGATGTATCGGGCCATCTGTAAGATATCGCTCCTTCAGTCCTCTGGAAGAAAAGCCTTCACACAGGAGGTATCCAGAAGAGTTCCTATGAAGCGGAGTATCTCGGAGGGCCGCAATTGCGACTTGTTCAGGTTCAGCAAGACTCCCATAGATGTCAGGAAGTCTGAGGCCATGGCCATGGTCTCCAGAGTTTCTTGCGTGGAGGGACTTGCTAGAAGCCAGTCGTCCAGATATGGGAACACTTGTATTCCATTTTTCCTGAAGTGCACCGTGAAAATTGCACAACACTTTGTAAAAACTCGAGGCGCCAAGGATAGCCCAAAGGGCAGGACTCTGAACTGATAGTGTTGACCCAATGCATGAACCTTAGGTATTTGTGGTGCTTTGGGTGTATGAGAATGTGTTGGTAGCATACTGCATGCCCAGGGAGGCTAGCCAATTGTGTTGATGAATCAAAGGTAGCAGGGTACCAAGTGATATCATCTTGAACTTCTCTTTGTGTAGGAACTTGTTTAACTTTCTGAGATCCAGAATGGAGCACATGCCACCATTTTTTGGGGGGACTAGAAAGTAATGGGAGTAGAAACCTGTGTTTCATTGATACAGCTGAACTACTTCTACTACCCTGTTGTTCAGAAGGTCTTGAACCTCGAAAGAAAGAAGGTCTGACTGTGCCACTGATAGCCTGGGCTGTCATTTGGGAGGATGATTCAGAGGGGTTTCTGAAAGATTGAGAGAGTACTCCTCGCGGATTATCCCGAGGACCCATTTGTCTGATGTTATAGATTTCCACTGGTTGTAGAACTGAGTCAGATGTCCTCCCACTGCTGAGGAGGAGTCCACCTCGGGCAGCTGAGGTGGGACCTGGGCCGGAGACTCAGAAGGTGGCACTGGGCGCTTTTGGGTCTTGTGCCTTCTGCTGTGCTTTCTTTTGCAGCCAAGGGTTCTGGTTTCTGTTAAAACCTCCTCTGCCTTTGCCCCGAAAGGACTGATGGTTGTGAAACTGGCACTTGTTCCCTACCCCTTGAGAGGGGGCAGGCGTAGTTCTGGCTGTCTTAATGGCTGACCTAGTCTTCCGTATGACCTCTAGTGCTTGCTCCACCTGAAGTCCAAACAGATACATACCGTTGAAAGGTAAGGCCATGACTTGCTGCTGGGTGTCATTCGTGAAGCCTGAAGGACGCAGCCAAGAGTGGTGATGGGTGCAGATGCCAGCCGCTCGGGAAGCGGTATTGAAGGCATCCATTGCAGCTTTAGCCTGTTGGTTACTGGACTCGATACCCCTAGTTATGGTTTGAAGTAGCTCTGAGTTAATCTCCGATTCGGGCAGAGCTTCTACCATTGCTTTGAGCAAATGCCAGAAAACATACTCATATTGAGAAAAATAGCCCTGGTAGCTGGCAATGCGCATGTCCAGGGTTGAGGCAGCAAAGACTCTCTCACCCAAGGTGTTTATCTTGCGAGATTCTTTGTTTATAGGATGGGCTGTAAATTCCTGAGGGAGGACAGCCTTATCATTCTCTGCCAGGACCACTATGGCATCAGCAAAGGTTTGTGAGGCCAAAATGGGGCGATTCTTGAGAGGGGAATATTTCCTATCTATGGACTTAGACACAGAAGGAATAAGAGCTGGATTCTTCCACACCATCTGTGAAAGAGTCTCAAAAGAGGGCTGTACCAGAGGGGTTAAATCCATAGGGATCTCCGGGCCATGAAGATATTGGAGATGCAGAAGCTTCCCAGGATCAATTTCTGTGGTCTGGAGAGAAAGGGTAGAATTTAAATTCTTGAGCAGAGACTTAAAGGAAAGGTCCTCAATAACAGGCTCTGCAGGAGGATTGATCCCTGCCCCTAGGGCAGTGTCAGCATCAACATCATCACCCAGTCTAAGATCTGGATCGGGCTCAAAATCATCTCCTGACAGTCCGGGGGACTGTATAGACAGGAATGGAGTGAAAACCAGGAGGAAAAAGAGACGGAGAAAGAATCAGAGTCGAAAACCTCTGGAAACTAGATGGCACCACACCCATCCCTGGCGCTGTTGAAGAAAAGGTGCAGAGAACAAAGAAGAAGCCATCATAGGAAATGGCATCGCACATGGTGCAGACAAACAGCGCGACACCGCACCCAACGCTGATGCCACCCCTGGTGCCGGAGGTGCCAATGGATAGCGTGGCACCGCACCCGCTGCTGCCGCCAACCCTGATGCCGAGGACGGCACCAACAGAGCCTGCAGCGCTGCAGACGATACCGACAGCACTCGTGGCACCGCAAGGGACCTCAGCACCAGAGCACTTAGCACTACAGACGATGGCAATGTCACAGAAGTCTGAGAACTGCGAATTGAAGTTACAGGATGACAAATGGCAGGAGATAAGGGCATCGGTGTAGACCCCTGCGCTGCAGCCGCGTGAGGGGGATAGACACCAGAGCATGGAGTCAAAGGCACCGAAGAAGGCGCCGTGCGACTAGGAAGACCTAACCACCCGGCCTGCCATTCCGGAACTGAAGGGCCCGAAGGCCCTGGTGTCGGACTGGCCGGTTCAGGCAATCGGGCCAACCTCCAAGCCCACTGCTCCACAAGAGCAGCCCACTGGTAAAACTGCTCATCGGAAGCTCCTCCAATAGGCAGAGAAGGGCTCCGGTGTCAAAGAGGTTGGCCACCAGAGACAGAAACCGGCGATGCCGACAGAGGTGGAGACCGGCGTCTGGCCCTAATAACCGACCGTCTATGCGCAGACATACCAGAAGGCGACCTCGAGTGATGCTGTTTCTTCTTCGACCTGTGTGCCGAAGAAATACTCGAGGCCAAACGGTGCAGAGAACGGGACCGTTTCTTTTTATGCTTTCGGGGAGACCACCCATCTCCCTGAGCATTGGACTGTCCTTTGTCAGACCTCCCCCCTCCGGGGAGGGCAGCCGACCAGACCCAGCCCCGCTGATTGAACAGCTTTCATACGAAGTCTCCCTACCATCACCTGCCCCACTCATGGTCGGTTCCGTCAATGGAGAGCTGAAGACTTCTTTCTTGTAAGTAGAATTTATTAAATATAGTTGGTACTTATTGAAGATAAAATACAAAACAATAAATTGAAAATTAAGCTGCTAGTTTGAAGTTTGACTCCCAGCGGGTGAGCGACGTCATCACTGAAGTGCACTTGACGGTGGGAAAACAGGAACTGAGGCAGTTGGAGGGTCTACACCCAGATAGTCATTACCGCATGCGCCGGGCCAGCAGTACCGCTTCCTCACGGCTCCATCTCAGATGCCGGCCCTCCTGAAAAAGTTTGCTCCTGCTGGGTCCTAGCACCTCCCACTGCTGAGAAGGAGTCCCCCTCGGGCAGCTGAGGTGAGACCTGGGCTAGAGACTCAGAAGGTGGCACTGGGTGCTTTTGGGCCTTATGCCTTCTGCTGCACTTTCTTTTGCGGCTGAGGGTTGTGGTTTCTGTGAATGAGTGGTGAAGACTTTATGTCCAGGAAGATCAGGCTGTCAGTGTATGAGAGACAGGTTGCCAGGGTGCACATAATAAGCTGTCAGGGTGCAGGAGGATGTCAGTCAAGGTGCAGGAGGTAGGCTGTCAGTTCATGAGGTAGACTGTTAGAGCGCATAGCGTAGGCTGTTAGAGTTCATGAGGTAGACTGTGACAGCCTACCTTGTGCTCCCTAACAGTCTACCTCCTGCCCCCTGCACCCTGACATCCTTTTCTGTGCACTCTGACAGTCTAACTTGTGCACAAAGTAGGCCATCAGGGTGCAGGTCAGCTGTCAGATTGCAGGAGATAGGCTGTCAGGATGTATGAAGTAGGTTGTCAGGGTGCAGGAGGTAGACTGTCAGGGTGCACAAGGTTGGCAGTCAGAGTACAGGAGGTTGTTTGGGGGGGATGTACAAGGTAAACTGTCAGGGTGCACAAAATAGGTTGCCAGGGTGACGGAGGTAGACTGTCATGGTGCATGAGATAGACCATCAGGGTACAGGAGGTAGGTTGTAAGGGTGTACAAGGCAGACCATCAAGGTACAGGAGGTAGGCTGTAAGGGTGTACAAGGCAGACCATCAGGGTACAGGAGGTAGGTTGTAAGGGTGTACAAGGCAGGCCATCAGGGTACAGGAGGTAGGTTGTAAGGGTGTACAAGGCAGACCATCAGGGTACAGGAGGTAGGTTGTAAGGGTGTACAAGGCAGACCATCAGGGTACAGGAGGTAGGTTGTAAGGGTGTACAAGGCAGACCATCAGGGTACAGGAGGTAGACTGTTAGGGTGTAAGAGTTAGGCTGTCAGGGTGCAGGAAGTAGGCTGTCAGGGAGCATGAGATAGATTGTCAGGGTGCAGAAGGTAGACTGTTAGGGTGTAGGAGGTAGACTGTCAAGTTGCAGGAGGTAGGCTATGAGAGTGCAGGAGGTAGACTGTCATGGTGCACAAGGCAGGCTGTCAGGAAGCACAAGGTAGGCTGTCAAGGTGAATGAGGTAGGTCCAGGAGGTCAGCAGTCTGGGTGGATGTTAAAGATCACATGGCACTTATCGAAAAGAATAGGGGAATTTCTCCGGTGTCCTGGACAAATTTCCCTCATTCACTAAAAATACCACCAGCAGCTTAATCCGGTTCAAGGTCAGTTGGCATTCATCTGTATCCCCCTCCCCGGGGGCCGTGCCTGAAAATAGGCAGGATTTGTCTAGTGCACTTACCTGGTTAACAAAAACTAGATAAATAAATAAAATAAACAAGGCAGACTGTCAGGGTGCATGAGGTAGGCTGTCAGGGTGCAAAAGGTAGGTTGTTAGGGTGCTGGAGGCTGACTGTGAGGGTGGGCATGGTAGACTGTCAGGTACACAAGGCAGGTTGTCAGTCTGCATAAGGTGAGCTTTTAGGGTGCTTAAAGTAAGATGTCAGGGCGCACAAGGTACTGTAGACTGGCAGGGTAGACAAGGTACTGTATGCTGTTAGGGTGCACAAAGTAGGCTGTCAAGTTACATGAAGAAGGTTGTCAGGGTGTACGTAGGTACGGAAGGCGGTCAGGCTGCACAAAGTACCATAAGCTATCAAGGTGCACATGGTAGGTCACCAGGGTGCACATGGTAGGTTGCCAGGGTGTACAAGATAGGCTGCCAGGGTGCACAAGGTAGACTGCCAGGGTGCATAAAGTAGATCAGCAGAGTGCAAAAGGTAGGCTGTTGTGTGCTCAAGGCTGGATAAAGCCTTCTGCAAGTTCTAGAAGTTCTACACATACAACTAACTGCTTCTGTTTGGGACTTTGCATGTGGTGGCACAGTAAGAAATACTCGTTCCATAACCAAATTCTTTTAAAACAGCAGAATGGCCTTTATATGTTTAAAGAGATCTACCGCATGGCACCCACTAGGCCCTTACACCTCACAAATGGTACAATGTGTTCTATAGTTAAAAAACATTTAACAGAGATTTACAACTTTACTTTTTATACTGATTTAGTTTGTACTTTGTTTATATAGTACTAGAATTAAGGTTTAGGCACAGAGTTAGGCTAAGATACAGGTAGCAGTAGATCTCTGCAGACTGTGAAGCCTAATTTGCATAAATTCAGGAAGTGTCTGTACATTCTTATAGGTCCCAGTTATAAAGAACCCCACTGTATGCAGTTTGTTTTGATAAAAGGTCAGCAGCATTGAGTAGGCAGTTCATACCGTTCCCTGTCCGACTCAGACACAACCTCCGCATTTCCAATGCAAACATTTGCTACAAGCACTTGGGATGGCTGCAGAGAACAAAGGAAAAAAACAGAAAACAGCAATCAGACCAGGAAAATAAAGCACACCTCACAACATTTAAATCAAGCCTTGCAAAATGTCCTTTAAGGAAGCAAATGAAATAGGAAGGGTGTCTTCTCCATGGAAAAACTTCTACTGGGAGAACTGGTAATTGCAGTAACTGTTCCCACACTACCAGTGCTCCTGCGTAACTGTCTTTAGTGAGTCGTGCCATTAAAGGCTAGGACCAATGAGGCTGTGCTGATGGGGGATCTAAATATGCCAGCTACAAACTGGGGAACCATGACCTCCACGGTGGCCAGGGAGCAGAGGCTGCTGGACGGCTTCCAGGATATTTTCCTCACTCAGCAGGTGATGGAGCCTACGAAGGATGGTCATGTCCTGGATGTGGTTCTTGCGGACGGGGAACTGGTAAGAGAATCTGGCGGTGGAGGACTCCCTGTCAAGGAATGAGCATGATACTGTTTGGTTTCGGCTAAATTTGGGGGGTTGGGGGATAGGTCTAAGACAATGGGTTGACTTTAGGGGGTGGACTTTAGGGGCATGGGAAAGATTCTCAAGGAGCATTTAAAGGGGATTACACAAAATATGGATGTAGAAGGGAGATGGGAAGTCTTAAAACGGGGGACTACAGGAGGCTGTTAGGACCTGTGCAAAAGTAAAGTGCAAGAGGGTGAGGTCACGTAAACCGTGCTGGTGGTCAAGGAGGTTCAGGAGACCATAAGGGAGAAGAAGGCTGCCCATAGAGAATACAAAAAAACGAGGGCGGAGAGGGATAAGGACAAGTACCATCTGGCATCCAGACACGTCACCTGGTTGGTGAGCGGGGCAAAGGTAAGAAAAGAGCAGTGGCTTGCACAGGGGATACGGGGCATGGAAAAGGGGTTCTTTAGGTATATTGGGGAGTGGAGAAAAACTAAGGGCCAGATAGGCAGATTGAGAACAAAAGGGGGGTGGGTAGAGGAGGTGAGGGAACAGGTGGAGGCATTAAATTAGTATTTTGCCTCAGTGTTCATTAGGGAGGGGGATGGGCGACGTACAAAAGAAGGAGCTGTTGGATCTGGACGGGGCAGGGGGTATGAATGCTGGAGCATTGGATACGGTAAAGATGGGAGGGAGGGCTATCTCTGGGGTATCATACCATGATGGATCTAATGAAAGGGGGGGGGGGAGACCAACACTGCCTCAGGGGTATCACACCAGGAAGGATCTGCTGAAAGGGGGGAGGGAGGGACCGATGGGATTATACACATAGAAAGGGTGTGGAAAGCCATTAAGGCTCTAAAAAAAGGATAGATCTCCAGGCCCGGATGGCATACATCCGAGATTACTATGGGAGCTGGCGGATGTACTGGTGGCACCACTGGCAGAACTCTTCAATTTGTCACTTGGGACAGGGGAGATACCTGGGGATTGGCGGGAGGCACATGTGGTGCCAATTCACAAAGAGGGATCTAGGGAGGTGACGGTAAACTATAGATCCATCAGTTTGACATTGGTGGTGGGCATGATGCTGGAAAGCATAATCAAGGAAAGATTGGGGGGGTTCTTGGAAGGTATGGGGTTCATGGATAGTTTGTGACTGGTAGATCATGTCAGTGATGCATCCAATGATGTGGCTTGTTGGTCCAGGGGTATGATTCTTGCTTAGAGTGTGAGAGGTTCTGGGTTCAAATTCTGGATGAGCTCAGTTTTGCCAGTGTCAGTGGCTCAGCAGGTAGCACACTCGCCTCTGAGGCTGAGAGATCAGAGGGTTGTGGGTTCAGTTCCCACATCTGGCACTTGGTTTAATATCCTAGTACTGACACTGTAGTGTAGCATGAGGGGTGCTACACTTCTGATGTGCCATCTTTCGGATGAGACGTTAAACCGAGGTCCCATCTGCCTGGATTGGTGGTAGTTTAGGTGGATGTTAAAGATCCCATGGCACTTATCGAAAAGAGTAGGGGAATTTCTCCGGTGTCCTGGCCAAATTTCCCTCATTCACTAAAAATACCACCAGCAGCTTAATCCGGTTCAAGGTCAGTTGGCATTCATCTGTATCCCCCTTCCCCGGGTCGTGCCTGAAAATAGGCAGGATTTGTCTAGTGCACTTACCCGGTCAACAAAAACTAAATAAATAAAAATAAATAACCTTGCTGAGTTCTATGAGTGGGTAACATCAGAACTATACAAGGGGAAAACCTGTGGATGTACTGTTCTTGGACTTCAGCAAGGCATTTGACTTGGTCCCTCACATTGGTCTACAGGGAAACTGAGGGGGATGGGGCAGGCCTGTTGATGGTCAAATGGATTGGAAACTGACTGGCAGGACACACCCAGAGAGTTGTGGTTGGATGGGAGGTCTTGTCTCCTAGGGAGGTCATTAGTGGGGTGCCACAGGGCTCGGTACTGGGGCTGATCCTGTTTAATCCCTACCTCTCTGATATCAGGGAGGTATCGGGTGTGAAATGAGTCTCTTCGTGGATGTCTCCAAGCTGGGCGCAGTGATGGAGGAGGAGGAGGGGAGATTGGTCCTGCAAGGGGACCTGGAGACCCTCGATAGGTGGGCCAGTACTTGGAAATTAAAATTTAATTCCTCCAAGTGCAAGGTTTTGCACCTTGAGCGGGGGAACCCCAGATATGAGTACACCCTGGGAGGGAATGATTTGAAGGCCATGGCAGGGGAAAAAGATCTGGGGGTCCTGGTGGACGTAAACATGAATAATTCTGAGCAGTGCAGGGGGGCAGCATTAAAGGCAAACAGGATCTTGGGCTGCATTGCACGGGGAATTACCTTGAGGAGCAGGGACGTGATTCTGCCATTGTACAATGGCCTAGTCAGACCACACCTTGAGTACTGTGTGCAGTACTGGAGGCCACATTTGAGGAGGGACATCCAGCTTCTGGAGAGGGTACAGAGGAGAGCAACCAAAATGATCTGGGGTCTAAGGGAGATGACATATGAAGAGAGATTAGAGGAGCTAGGACTGTTCTTATTGGAGGAGAGGAGGGATCTGGGAGATATTGGGGGGGAAGGGATCTTTAGGCTGAAGGAGGGTGGAATCACCAGAGGACATAATTGGAAGCTTGAGGGAGGAAGGATGAGGGGGGAAATTAGGAGGAGGTATTTCACAGAGAGTGGTGGAACCGTGGAATGCACTTCCTGGGGAGCTGGTTCAGACATCTACAGTAGAGAGGTCCAAAAGAGAGGGTGTGACGGGTACAGAAAAGGGATGAAGCAGAGGTTGGCTTGTACCAAGGGTGGGGGGGGGGTGGAGAGAGTGGTCAGGAGACATAGGGGTACAACGGGGGGGAAGGGATGGCTTCTCTACCCACCCTGGGGTCTGAGGCTCAAGCAGACTTGATAGACCACATAGGTCTATATGTACATAAGGGAGCAAAGAAAGACCAAGGCAGGGATACTGAGGCTGAATAAAGAGGAAGGTGGTTGGGCAGAGAGCGACAGTGAAAAAGCAGAGATACTGAACAAGTATTTCTGCTTAATATTCACAATGGAAAAGCAGGGGGAGAGACATAATCCAGTCAATAGAAGCACTCTGGATAGGGGGGGTTGATATTAGTCCTTTCACAGAAGAAAGGGTTCTGAAAGAACTCTTAAAACTGAAGGTGGATAAAGCAATGGGGCTTGATGGGATTCAACCAAGAATTCTAAAAGAACTAAGGGAAGAACTAGTAACACCACTGACTACCCTTTTTAATAAATCATGGGAGGATGGTGTGGTACCCGAGGACTGGAGGAGGATGGATGCGATTCCTCTTCACATAAGTGGGAGCAGGACAGAGGCAGGAAACTACAGACCTGTTAGTTTGACCTCAGTGGTAGGGAAAATGATGGAATTACTTCTGAAGGAAAGAACTGTTGAGTACCTAGAGGCCAGTGGGGCACAAGACCCAAGGCAGCATGAATTCACAGCAGGAAGATCATGTCAGACAAATCTAATTGATTTCATTGACTGAGTGACCAAAGTAGTAGACCAGGGAGGGGCTGTGGACATGGCCTACCTAGACTTTAGCAAGGCATTCGACACCGTTCCTCATAAAAGATTAATAAACAGATTAGCCAGCCTGGGAGTGGGTCCCAGGGTGGTAGCCTGGGTAAAACACTGGCTGGACAACAGGACACAGCAGATAACAGTAAATGGAATCCACAGTGAAGAAAGGAGGGTTACTAGTGGGGTACCACAGGGTTCAGTACTGGAGCCGGTCCTTTTTAATGTCTTTATAAATGACATTGCAGAGGGGCTGGAGGGGAAGGTATGTCTCTTTGCAGATGAGACAAAGATCTGCAACAGGGTTGATAAGCAAGGTGGGGTGGAAAGGATGAAAAGAGACTTGGCAAGGTTGGAGGACTGGTCAAATGTATGGCAGCTTAGATTCAACGCAAATAAGTGCAAAGTAATGCACCTGGGAAACAAAAACCCAGGGCAAAAGTACACAATGGGGGTGAGATACTGACAACAACAAAAATGGAAAGGGACCTGGGGGTAGTCATATCAGATGACCTAAAGGTGGACCAGCAATGTGAAAAGGCAGTAAGGAGGGCTGGGAGGATACTGGGATGCACAGAGAGAGGCATCACCAGTAGAAAACAGGATGTTGTTGGCCCTCTGTACAGACAGTTGGTAAGACCATATCTGGAGCACTGTGTACAGTTCTGGAGACCCCATCTCCGCACAGACATAGACAGGGTGAAGGCTGTCCAGAAGAGGGCAACCAAAATGGTGCAGGGTCTGCACCAGAAGACATATGAAGAAAGACTAAAGGAGCTTAAGATGTATAGCTTCGAGGAAAGGAGGGAGAGGGGGGAGGACATGATAGAAACTTTGAAATACCTCAAGTGAATCAACAAAGTCCAAGAGGGTAGCATCTTTCAAAAAAAGAGATGTGCAAGAACAAGGGGGCCCAATTTGAAGATGGATGGAGGGAGGGTGGCTCAGAGGTAATGTGAGGAAGTATTTCTTCACAGAGAGGGTTGTAGATGCATGGAACAGCCTTGCTGAGGAGGTCATAGAATCAAAAACAGTGGGGGAATTCAAGAATGCATGGGACAGACATAATAGTGGGGGGGGGGGTAATAGGAAGTAGGCTGTTGGTTAACTAGGATCTGCAGCTTATCCGTTAGGTAGGGAAATGGGCGGACTAGGTGGGCCAAGCAGTCCTTATCTGCCGTCAGATTCTATGTTTCTATGACCATAAGGCCTAATCTACTGGCGACTAGTATGTTAGTATGTTAGTACAGCCAGAGCTCCAACACACCTGCCTACTGTACTGGGAGAGGCCGGACTGGTGAGGCTGGTAGCTCCCTATAGCCAGTGTTCCTTGCCAACTGCCTACCATCCTGAGAGGCTGGTACCAGCGTCAATGTGAGCTCCCTCCAGCCAGTGTTCCTACACAACTGCATACCATCCTGAGAGAGGCTGGTACCAGCATACCTATAAGCTCCCTACAATCAGTGTTCCTACAGAACTGCCTACCATCTTTAGAGGTTGGGTACCAGAGTGCCTGTGAGCTCTCTAGTCAGTTCTCCTAAACAACTGCATACCATTCTGAGAGAGGCGGGTACTGGAGTGCCTGTGAGCTACTTAGAACTAGTGTTCCTACACAACTGCCTACCCTTCTGAGAGAGGCGGGTACCAGACTGCCTGTGAGCTCCCCACAGTTAGTGTTCCTACACAACTGCCTACCATCCTGAGAGAGGCGGGTATAAGAGTGCCTGTGAGTGCTCTACAGTCAGTGCTCCTAAACAGCTACATACCATACTGAGAGAGGCTGGTACCAACTTGCCTGTGAGCTTCCTACAGCTAGTGTTCCTACACAACTGCCTACCATCCTGACGGAGATGGGTACCAGTGTGCCTGTGAGCTCTCTACAGTCAGTTCTCCTAAACAACTGCCTACCATCCGGAGAGAGGCAAGTATCAGAGTGCCAGTGAGCTACCTACAACCAGTGTTCCTATACAACTGCCTACAATTCTGAGAGAGGCGGGTACCAAGGTGCCTGTGAGCTCTCTAGAGCCAGTGCTCCTGAACAACTGCCTACCAGCCTGAGAGAGGCTGGTAGCAGCATGCCTGTGAGCTCCCTAAAGCTAGTGTTCCTACACAACTGCCTACCATCCTGAGAGAGGCAGGTACAAGAGTGTCTGTAAGCTCTCTACAGCCAGTGCTCCTAAACAACTACATACCATCCTGACAGAGGCTGGTACCATCTTGCCTGTGAGCCCCTTACAGCTAGTGTTCCTACACAATTGCCTACCATCCTGAGAGAGGCGGGTACCAGTGTGCCTGTGAGCTCCCTACAACCAATGTTCCGACACAACTACCTACCATTCTGAGAGAGGCGGGTACCAGCGTGCCTGGGAGCTCCTCACAGCCAGTGTTCCTACACAACTGCCTGCCATTCTGAGAGAGGCGGTTACCAGAGTGCCTGTGAGCTCCCCACAGCCAGTGTTCCTACACAACTGCCTACCATTCTGAGAGAGGCGGGTACCAGAGTGCCTGTGAGCTCTCTAGAGCCAGTGCTCCTAAACAACTGCCTACTAGCCTGAGACAGGCTGGTACCATCTTGCCTATGAGCTCCCTACAGCCAGTGTTCCTACACAACTGCCTACCATCCTCAGAGAGGTGGGTACCAGTGTGCCTGTGAGCTCCCTACAGCCAGTGTTCCTACACAACTGCCTCCCATCCTCAGAGAGGTGGGTACCAGTGTGCCTGTGAGCTCCCTACAGCCAGGATTCCTACAAAACTGCATACTATCCTGAGAGAGGTGGGTGCCAGAGTACCTGTGAACTCTCTATAGCCAGTGTCCCTACAAAACTGCCTACCATCCTGAGAGAGGAAGGTACCAGCATGCCTGTGAACTCTTTACAGCCAGTGTTCCTATACAACTCTCTACCATTCTGAGAGAGGCAGGTAGCAGCATACCTGTGAGCTCCCTACAACCAGTGTTCCTACACAGCTGCCTACCATCCTGAGAGAGGCTGGTACCAGCGTGCCTGTGAGCTCCCTACAACCAGTATTCCTACACAACTGCCTTAACATCCTGAGAGAGGCTGGTACCAGTGTGCCTGTGAGCTCTCCACAGCCAGTGTTCCTACACAACTGCCTACCATCCTGAGAGGCTGGTACCAGCGTGCCTGTGAGCTCCCTATAGCCAGTGTTCCTACACAACTGTCTACCATCCTGAAAGAGGTGGGTACCAGAGTGCCTGTGAGCTCTCTACAGCCAGTGCTCCTACACCACTGCCTACCATGCTGGAAGAGGCTCTTCGATGCCCCCTATGGCACACCCCATGCTCTTTCTGCCCTTGGCCTCTTCTAGCAAAACAAATTCACTCCCCCCAACCTGTAGTGTGTGCGGGCGGGGATGGATCCCTCACGGCAATTCCGCGGGTACTTAATTACTTGGTGCTAGTCTATGGCTGCGGCAACTCCTGAGTTTTTTGCAGGCACTCTCCCTTATAAAATTGGGTGCAAGGTCCCCGACACCCCCAGAGTTTGCCGCAGCCCGAGAGTGATGCAGCTTGCCTCCAACTAAGGGTTCTTTGAAAATCAAGCCCCCTTCCACTTTACAGGGCCCTGATCAGGGGACGTGATCCTTTCACTTTACAAGGTCCTGGTCAGGGGAAGTAATCCTGCCATTTTACAAGGTCCTGATCAGGGGAAATAATCCTGCCACTTTACAAGGCTTTGATCAGGGGACGTGATCCTGCCACTTTATAAGGCCCTGGTCAAGGGAAGCAATTCTGCCACTACAGAGGTCCCTGGTCAGGGGAAGTGATCCTGCTGTTTTACAAGGCCCTGGTCAAGGGAAGCAATTCTGCTACTATAGAGGTCCGTGGCCTGGGGAAGTAATCCTGCCACTATAGAGTCCCTGGTCAGGTGAAGTAATCTTGCCACTTTACAAGGCTCTAGTAAGGAACCAGCTGGATTACTGTATGAACTCTGGGCTCTTTAGTACAGCAAGGACACTATAATAGTCTAGAAGCTGCAATGTAGGGCCAGAAAATATCCTCCCAATTTTTGACTATGGTGACGTATCCTATAGTGTAGCCCCAAAGTCCACACTAACAAGACTGGATACCCTTTTCCACTCCTTCTGTGTGTTTGCTCTAGATTGCCCGCCTCGCACTCATCACTGCGACCTCTATACCTCTCTCTCTCTCTCTCTATCCCCTCTCTGAAAGCCAGGCGCCTTGTTCACTACTCTTCCTTTGCCGGGAAGTTCTAGCTTGGCTCCATTCCCATGCATCTCTCCTCTATCTTCTCTGCACTACCTCCTTCCACTGTAACAATGACTGCTGGACCCTGTCACTCCCACCTAGATCTTCCTCATCAGGTCAAGCTGCCTCCTCTTACCAATTCCCCAAACTCTGGAATTCCCTCACTTTAGCAGTCCAGTCTTCTCAGTCACTTCACTCGCTATTCTCCCTTCTTCATAGTTTCATTGCTCCCACCTACAACTGTACCTAACCCCCTCCCAAGCACCGCTACTATGCCTCACTGACCCCAACCCCCCTTATTTTCTTTCCTAACCCCCACCCAACAATTCTTCCCTCCCTTCTACCCCTCCATATAATCCACCCTCTACCCCCATCTTGAAACTGCCTCTGATCTATTCTCAGCAACACTACCCTTTGCTTCTCCTTGCCCCCCTTTTTCCTATACCTAGTGTGCTTCCCCACCACCACCCCACCTACCTCCCTTCAAGTTCAATATCCTTCCTTTTTCTCTCTTGTGTACTTCTTTTCTCTTCTACTCTTGTGGGGTTATCACCCCAGAGGGACTAATGCCTGCTCAGTCCTCTATCTCCCTTAAACCTAACTTTACTCCTGTCCTTCCATTTCATCCACCTCCTAAATATGCACTCCCTCCCAAACTCCTTTCTATCACCAAACCCTCCCATAATGCTCTCTCCTCTACTTAATTTCCTACTCCTCGCTCTTGTGCTGTTTTCACCGCCTATCCCCTACCTCCCTCATCCTACTTCCTACAGGTCGCACCAATTCACGGTCTGGGTTTTCACCCTGCCTTGACTTCCTCATGTAGAGTTTGCAACCCAGAGGGTCAAAAGCGTCCTGTAAATTTCCCTCACTTCCTCTTCCTCCCGCACTGTCTTACTTGTTCTCTTCTCCTCAATCCTAACTTCTCCTACCTGACTCTTCTCTAAAAGAATACATTACTTACCATAGTAATCTTGTTTCTTCTAAGGGAATCTTACTGTACTCTGACAATTGCAATATGGTCTCACCATGGGACTGCTCCGGAGCCAAAATGGTTAATAGAACCTATGCTAATGATGGAATGTTAGGATTGAGCTTGGTTTTCAAACCACTGTCACTGGTTGCACTTCCTGCAACCGTCAGACTCTTATGAAGCATGCAGAAGCAAATAATACTAAACTAACTTACTAGTCCTAAATACCCTAACTAGGGTAAGAAAACAACTTAAAAAAATCCAAAGAAGGCATTCCTAAGACTCAAGTCAACAAATGCCCAAGAAACTAATAGGTACCCACAGGTTTCCAGCATAAGTGTACAGTCAGTGTGCAGTGCCCTGTAGGTCCTAGCAGGGGAGGAGGGTGGTAGCTCAGAATACAGTAAGATTCCCTTACAAGAAACAAGAGTACCATGGTAAGTAATGTTTCCTTCAAACCCCAGGAAATCTTACTGTATTCTGACAATTGCAGACTACGGGCAGAGGACCTATTTAGGAAACAAGATCTGCAAAACTGCTGTGCAAAACCTGGCATCACTCCTGGCCTGGGTATCCAGGCAATAATGCTGGGTGAATGTGTGAATGGTTTTCCAAGTAGGTGCTTTACAGATTTCCAACAGAGGAATATCTCTTGAAGCTGCTATAGACACAGCTGTCCCCCTTGTATGAATGGGCTTGAAGACCTTGAGGGGGCTGTTTGCCCAGTTTAACATGATAGAATTGGATACATGCCACAATCCATCTTACTATGGATCTCTTAGTGGCAGGTTTGCCCTTTCCCACTTCTCCATAAGTCAGAAAGAGCTGGGTCCTATCTCCTCTATGGCTTTTTGCATGTTCCATGTAGTAGCTGATAACCCTTCGGACATCCAAGCAATGCAGTCTACACTCACCTGAAGTAGAGTGATCAGTAAAGAAAACTGATAGTGTGATGGACTGATTAATATGAAAGTCTGAAACCACCTTTGGAAGGAATTTGTTATTTGTCCTAAGGACCACTTTGTCCCTATGGAATGCCATGTAGTCAGCCTTTACGGACAAGGCCTGGATCTCACTGATCCTCCTGGCAGAAGTAATGGCAACCAGAAAGACAGTCTTCCAAAGTTACATAGTTGAGATCAGTTGTTGACATGGGTTCGAAGGGTGGTTGCATAAGCAGTGCCATGCAAATGTTCAGATCCCACACTGGAGTGGGAGTTCTATGAGGTGGATGCAAATGCATTAGCCCCTTAAAGAACCTCCTGAACACAGGATTAGATGCTGAGGATGATGTCTTACCTGCTGACAGGTAAGCTGAGACTGCATCCAGGTGTATTTTCAAAGTGGAAGGCCTTAAACTCAGAAAATGAAGATGGGTTAGGTAATCCTGCCTGATTATGGTTTAAGTGTTTATTGTAACACCAAATAGAAAATCATTTCCATTTGGAAGAATAAATCTTCGTGGTAGAAGGTTTTCTAGAAACCCTGAGGACCTCCATGACTATTTCTGAGAGATGCAGGTTGGCATACTCTAAGTCCTCAAGAACCAGGCCTTGAGCCTGAGGGACTGAAGGTCCGGATACAGGATCCTGCCCTGGGATGAAGTCAGTAGATTGTGCCTCCTGGGGAGGCTGACTGGCTTGGCTTTTGAAAGTTGCAGTACCAGGGAGTACCATGGTTGCCTGGCCCAATCTGGAGCAATCAGAATCACTGTAGCTGACTGGGATCTGAACTTGATCAGGACCCTCAACAACAAGGGAAATGGAGGAAAGGCATACAGGAACTTCCCTGTCCAGTCCAGAACTAGTGCATCCAATGGCACTGAACTGTCACTGATGGCCTGCAGCAGTGTTTTGGGAGCTGATGGTTGTCTGGTGAGGTGAAGAGCTCTATCTCTGGAGTTCCCCACCTCTTGAACATCACCCGTAGTACCTGACGGTTCAGAGACCATTCGTGGTGGCTCTGATGTATCTTGCTCAGTGCATTTGCCAAGACATTGTCTTTGCCCGGGAGATGAACTGCCGACAGCTGAATATTCAGTGAGTAAGCTAGGGTTCATATTCTCATGACCTCTGTGCACAGTGGAGTGAACCTTGTGCATTCCTGTTCGTTGATGTAGTACACTGTGGTTGTGTTGTCTGTTCTGACCTGGACCACATTCCCCTGAAGCATGCTGACAAATGCCTGCAGTACTAACAAAACTGCCCTGAGTTCCAGCAGATTGATGTGAAGCAGGGTCTCTGGACTGGATCATGAACCGTGGACAGTATGCTCCTCTAAGTGTGCTCCCCACCCTAAGAGAGATGCATCTGTGGTGTGCAACTGGAAGGGTTGCCTTTGTAGGAAAGGAACTCCCTGCCTGAGGCTTTTTTCTTCTAACCGCCACTGCAGGGCTTGCATGAAGGTTTGGATTACTAGAACCAGCTTTGACAATGAGTCTCACTTCTGGAGCCAGTACTGCCTTAGATGATATTGGACATCTCTCATCTGAAACCCTGCACCCAGTACTGTAGCTGATGATGCTGCCATGAGGCCTAACAACTGCAGGAAGTGCCTAGCAGGTCTGCAATTGTAAGATTTGAAAGAGCTTGCCAACTGTATCAATTTGCCTACTCTCTCCTGTGGAAGCAAAGTTTTTCCTTTCACTGAATCCAGTTGCACCCCTATGAATTCGAGGAGCTGTACTGGTTGCAGTACTGACTTTTTCTGATTTATCAGAAACCCCCGAGACTGCAGAAGATCCTGTGTGAGCACCAGGGACTGCCTGACCTGTTGAGGAGATTGTCCTACGACCAAACAGTCATCTAGGTAGGGAAGCAGTATAGCGCAGTGGCTTAAGGCTATGAGCTGCAAATCTGGTGACATCCAGCAGACCAGACCAGGGTTTGAATCCCACAGCTTCCACTTGCATACTGTGTGACCCTGAGCAAGTCACTTAACTTCCCTGTGCTCACAGTTCACTCCTGTAAAAAAGCTTTCAGCTTAGTGTGCTACTCCTGGTTAAACAACTAAAAAATAAATAAAATACTGCCACTTCTTTTTTGCTCAGGTGTGCCACAACTACAGCCAAACATTTTGTGAACACCCTTGGAGCAGAAATGAGACAGAAAGGCATTGCCCTGAACTGATAATGTCCTGAAGGCAATCTGAATCTGAGGAATTCTCTGTGTGACTGTCTCACTGGGATGTGGAAGTAAGCATCCTTACAGGGTCTAGAGATGCCAACCAATGCCCTTATTTTAAAGTGGGCAGAATTGTAGACAGAGTGACCATTTTGAACTTTGGCTTCAATAAACGCTTGTTTAGGTGTCTGAGCTCCAATATGGGTCGCCACTCCCGTTTTCTTGATAGTGAGGAAGTATCTTGAGTAGAGGCATTTCCCTCTCTGTAGCAGGGGAACTGGCTCTATTGCCCCTAAGGACAGGAGATTTAATACTTCATTCTCTAGCAACAGGGTCTCTGCTGGGGAGGAAGGTCGAAAAGAAAAAAATCACTCACTTTAGTAATTATGTTTCTTCTAATGGAGTCTTGCTGTAGTCTGACTATTGCAGTTAGCTCCAGCACTTGAACTGCCCCAGAGAGTAGAGGGTTACATTTCTATGCAAGGCATATAACGTTGAGCTCGAGCTCGGTTGAAGACTCTGTCTGCAGTACTTTGAATCCAAACCATCAGATTCTTTACTCCACCTCACTGAACAGTCGCTTCGGAGATTTCTCCTTTTGCTCGGTTCAAAGTCGGTTAAAGTTGTCGATTTTATTCCAGATTTATTTCCGCTTTATCAGTTCAGGCTGTGTCTGCGGTACAGTAAGTACTTCAGGCAGTTCTCTGTTTATTTTGTGGAAATTGTAAAAACACGTATTCTCAATCGGTTCAGCTGAACCGATTCTTTAGTTAAGTGTATCTTTAGTGTGTGGTTACCAATCCACATCGGTTTTAAAAAAAACGTAATTTGTGCGTTTTTTTCAACACCCGTAACATGGTGAGAAACCAATAGGGGAGTCTTGCCTGGCGGTTGCCATATAAAGGGTAAGTTTGTTAGGTTGGCCATGTCTGAGAAACCCAACAAAAAAAAATGGGCCCACTGGGTTTCAACACTGTAGTGTGTGTGGGGAGGTCTTTGCTAAGGCTGATCCCCACACCACCTGTGTTCACTATCTGGGGTTTAACCACCTCGATTCAGACTGCCAAATTTGTAAAAACTTTCCTATGTCTACCCTGGGAAAAAAGGTTAGGTAGACTTAGAGATAAGGAGGCCGAGAAATCCGCTGACACGGAAGGCCAGCCCGGTTCGGTTTCCACCGAACCAGAAGGATTGCTCTCTGACCATGGGCGATACTTCTTCTGGGTATCTTGAGTCAGATTTGTTGTCCTGGGCCAGGCAAACCTCCTTAAGGATACAGAAGAGGCCATTTGCCTGGCAGCAGTATCATTACTGTCCACTGCCATACGAAACTGTACTTTAGATGCCTGTATGCCCCTTTTTGCAGCTTTCTCCAGATCTGCCGCCACAGGGGCTGGCACTAACTTTGTGATTTCCATTACAGTGTTCCACAAGGTCCTCTGATACCTCACCACATAGGCCATATAAGAGGCCTGCCTTACTGCAAGAGAAGACCCCAGGTACTACTTTTTAGTAATGGAGTCTATTCTCCTGGAGTCCTTGTCAGGAGGATGCGATGCTAAAGGAATACCAGCCTTATCACAGGTTGCAGCCTGCACCACTCCTTCATGGCTAGGGTGGCCAAACAAAAATTCTGCTCCACTCCTAGCTACCCAATACTTCTTATCCACCTTTCTTTCTAGGGGTGGAATGGAAGTAAGGGTATGCAGTACCTTTAAAACCCGTTTCTTTAAAGATTTATGGATGGGCAACAAAACCATTTTGGAGGCCGGCACATCCGTCATCTCTTTATAGTCCTGTTCCTCCTCTTCCTCATCAGCGGATTGTTGAGTGGAGAGATCCAAAGACTGAGGCACCTGCCTGGTGAACTGAAAATGAGATGTATAATTCTCAGTTCCCTTTTCTGGGGAGTCAGGTCTGTGAGGATCTGGGGAGATATCTGGCTCAATGGGCTCCCCATAGTCCTCTTCTTCCTCATCTTCAGCATCTTCATCATGATGCGCTGCAAAAATCTCTATTTCAGGTTCCCCTGAACTGGGAACCAAAGCAGAGCCTGCAGTGGCCAAACACGGTTGTTTTTCAACCAGGACCGGGTGGCCTGCAGAGACTGAATTATGCGAATCATGCTCGCTATCTCTTCAACGGTTGGAACCGATGCCTTCAGCTGCGGTTCAACCGCTGTGTGTTTTTCTTCTTTATTCTTTTGCCTGAATGCGCCAGGTCAGTGGCCGGTTCAACAGGTCTCTTTTTGGTAAAAGAGGAGTCACCCTTGTCAGAGGGCTGGTCCTCTGGTTCCTTGCGAGTGTCTGTTACTGGTTCAGTGGTTTTATCAGACATCTTCTTCTTCTTCTGCAGCTGTTTAAGTCACCTATCAAGTGTCGACTGAGAGAAGTTTTTACAAATTTTGCATTCCTCCTTGAGGTGGTCAAACCTCAAACAAATAACGGAAATAAGATGAGGATCTGCCTTAGCGAATGGTTCCCCACACTCTGTACAATGTTGAAAACCTGTGGGGCCCATTCATTTCTTAGGTTGTAACATTTATCGGTTGGTTAGAACCGATGCAAACTGAGAATTACCTCAGAAAATTTTTTACAAAGTTTAACAAAGTCAAAACTGCCTTACGGGACGGTACAAATAGTAATTTAAACCAGATTAGACCAGAAAAAACTGTTGTTTCCTTCCTGGTTGAAAGAACAGAGTAGCAACAGACAAAACTTACCAAACTAACACTATCTACATCAACCTTTGTGAACCAAGGACAGTGCTTCAAAAAATCGAATAAAATAAATGGACTTAAAAAGAAACCAAGAAAATAACTTCTTTAGTTGAAGTGAAGGAGAGCTCTCTAGAGACGTCTTACTAAGGCAAGCAGAGTAAAGAATCTGACGATTGCAGGAAGTGCAACCAGGGACAGTGGTTTGAAAACTGACCTGGAGCCTAACATTCCATCATTAGCATAGGTTCCACTAACCATTTCGGCTCCGGGGCAGTCCTATGGTGAGACCATACTGCAATTGTCAGAATACAGTAAGATTTCCTGGGGTTTGAATCATAAAAGTTATATCTTAAAAGCAGGCCTTGAGCACTAAATCTTCCTGTATTTATCTGTTTTTAGTTACTGTAAGCCCTGTATTTTTTTTTGGCTTATTATTGTATCCTGTTTTGTATTTCTACATTGCTTTACCCATGTTCCCTCCCCCAGGACACATCTGGAAACGAGCTACTGTAGCTCAGTATGCCTTTCCTGGTGAAACGTATTAAATAAATAAATTAAAATGGCCAGGGGAATGGGAGGGTGCAAAAGTTACTGTAAGAGGAGATGTTAGAGGCACTTAACATGCTGACCTTGGGGAAAATAAGGCTGAGAGAGGACATGATCTCAGTCTTCCCGTTACTCAAGATATCAACAAGATTTACCATACACTGATATTGGATCTGGTGTCCTCCAACAGGACGTGGGGATAAGCCCTGCAGCTGAGGGGTAATGTCAGGAAGCACTTTAGCTCCTAGAGGGTGGTGAACAGTCTATCCATAGAGACAGTGCATATGAAGACAGTAAAGGCCCTTAAAGTAAACCTGAAAAAATGTGTACTTCTTAAGTAATCAACAAGTGCCTTGCATATTAGAGTGGGTAGGGAATCACTGTGAATTAGTACGCTTGCACAAAATAAATTTTTTCATACTGCTTAAGCCGGGTGGGGGGAGGGACTGACATCTTGGACCTAGTGCCCATTTTGATTTTAAATTACTACGTTACTGTGTATGTATATTCACTGAAGATAAATAAAAGAGAGGACTGAAGACTACATGCCCCACAGTGTTGAAATTTGCTTTTATTTTGGGGTGGATACAGCAGCTCACCCTTGTAGTCCCAAGAGAGCTGCATAAGGTAATGCACCACTACCATTTACTTACAGTACTGAAGGTGGGGACTTAGTGAATCAAACCTTCAATTCCAACATGGCTTACCAACAAGTGTTACACAGCAGTAAGGTTAGGTTCAAACCTTCTCCATATCACTCTCTCAGTGCACCTCACCCTTGCCCTGCTGGGACCACATTACTTTGGACTGAAACGGAAGTTTAGTCTCTATGTCATTTAAATCGCAGGGCTACTTTTGAACAAGACACACTATGTATGCCATGCTGTGCAGAGGGTCATGTGCTGAGTGTGTCATAATGTGCAGTGGGGCACATCCTCCATGGAATCAGACACCGATGATCTATTAAATGGCTAAACATGCACTTCTCCTGCAGACTTACCGGCGAGAAATGACAGGCCGTGGAGGCATCTGAGGAGAAGTAGAGACCTCGACCGTACATGCCAGCCTGGAAATCTGAAATGAAAGACACCCCCATCAGCTGCAGTGATCAGCTAGAAAGGCCACTCTTCTGGCAAAGTCATTAGCCTAGGTTTCACAGTTATGTGTATACCCATAATTCCCTGCAGTGTGATTGAGGAGTCAGAGAAGTGTTTCTCAAATCAGGCAACTGTGGCCAGATGCGGACACCAGCACCATTCTGTGTAGCCACACAGAGCTTTAGAGCCCCAACTGCAAAGGTTACAGAATGGGTATTTCCTTATCTTTAAAGGGAGACTGTCAACCATTTCAGGCCTCAAAACGACTTTAGTTTCACAAACACATTTTATGATTGGTCACATTCTGCAGAGATTGCTGATGCAGTTGGTAGTCTGACTGATTCATTTTTTTCCTTTTAAAAGGGGAAAAACAGACTACCCACCACATTGGTGGTGCCACAAAAAAACAGGCTTATTTATATTCCTTGATCAATTCCCACTGCATCTTCCCTGGACTTGGGAACATCACCAGCACCATTGAGCCACTTGCGGTGCAGTACAAGGAGAGAAGACTATTGCATCATAAGTGGCTGCACTGTTTAGAGGTGTTCCTAATGTTCGGGAAGTATGCAAGAAGTGCAGATCAAGGATTTGAAAGAAAGCAAGGTTGGGCATAATTACACCATTAGTATGCATTTCAGATCTACTTAAAAAGGAGGCAGATAAAACAACCAGCAACATCAATGGATTTTTGGACAGGTAAGAAATCACAACATGTAGGTTTTCAACCAGAAATAGTAAGATGTAAACAGGGCTGACTGTGTCCCTTTAAACAAACATAAGAGATGCATATCAAGTAAAAATGTATCAGAGACTTGATTTCACGTATACTGTGTGAAATGAAATGTGTTATATCAGGGGGCTGGGGTATATCAGTGGGTCTGCGCAAAAAAAAATAAAGGTGTGAGACCACCAGTAAGTTCTGCTGGCCGCACACTGAGGCCCTGAGAGGCCACCAGTTTTTGGGATTGAGAGCCACTGCTTTAGAGTGCATGTGTGTGCTTTGGAGAGATGCACATAAATGAAACAGTTTGGGTCCTTCTGCTCTCCAAGCATACCGTTACGAATACTATGGGCTACTCTTTCAGCAAACTGGCTCTTCGGTATCCTCACTCTGAATGTTCTAAATGTCCGCTGCTATGACGACTATCAGTCTCTGAGGCTCATACAGCAAAACTCTGCTATCTGAGCCCTGAAGGAGTGTCATGTGAGCAGCAAGACATGAACGGGCATGCAGTTATAAGCCAATAATTGCAAACCTTGGTAGTGTGTTATAAGGCAAGAGGCACAGCTGAATGCCTTTAAATACACCAGCTGAGAGTGTGATTATTGTTCATAATAATGTGTCCATGAAGTACCTTATTGTACTTAGAAAATTACTTTTAAAATAATACACATACGATAAAAATGTTTTTGTTGTTGTTTAAAATAGATATTTGGCAGCTGAACTACACACACCAACTTCATGAACTGCAGCTTGCTGGCATCTTGCTCCTGCTCTTCCCATAACTTGCTGTCTGCATTTACACCCTCCCCAGAGTCTACCCCGGTCTCTGCTCTGCTGGTGGCCAAACCAGAGCCAGTGGGGATGGAGCCATAGAATCATCATCGAAGGAGGCAGGGTGGCAAGGTTTAATGACCTGCACTGCTAAGCAGTGCTTGCGCTGTGGTATGAGTGGCAAGTGCCACTCACAGAAGAAATGTTCTCAGTGTTATCTACTACCGCAGTTTGACTTTGTTGAAGAGTTATTGGAAGGCAAAGAGCTAGATGCCTTTAATATATCAGTCATTGTTGTCAGGTTTTGGTTTTATCTATCAATGAACTTTTATTGCTTTACCCCATGGATATCTCTGGGGAGGGGGGTACGCTGGCCCGGGGGTGGTCTGTCACCAGAGGTTTCGCAGCCCACACCAGTGGGGAGAGCATGATGGACGCTGGTGTATGCCGTGGTGTTGTGGCACATCATGGCCTGAGAGGGCGTACACAGAAAAAAATGCCTCTCCTGGTGCGACACTGACGCGAGGGCTTGATAGTGGGTCCTCACCTGCCTGGGGCTGCATTACCATTCGGAGACCCCGACGAAGACTTGATTCCTCTGAGGAGGGGGTTGAGGGGAGCCCCCCATCACCATGTTCCCCACATAGGGGGCAAGCCAGTGCTCCATGAGAAGATCTCGGGTAGGAAGTAGCGTCCGAGGCAGGTAGTCAATCGGGTGACAGTGCCGAGTTCGGGGGGGGGAGAAAACAGAAAGTAAAAAAAAAACAACTAGACTCTAGGGCATGTCAGGCTATGTACAGGAGTAAGGTACTCATCGTACAGGTAACAGTGCCAGATATGACAAATCATGGAGTACATATTACAAATATATATAAATACATAAATACAGTGTTTAGGTAGCAACATCCTCTAACAATAGGTCTGAAATACATTGGTTGAGCCAGCAGCACAAATAAAACACAAAGTACAAAAAAATAAGTTAACAGGTAGAACACAGCTAGCATCAGGGTAAGATGGTGACCAGTGAGCCAGTTGCAAGGTGGGAGAAAAAGACAACTCGTGGGGGGAAGCGGGGCAAGGGAGGGCAATGTAGGGGGCACAGCAGTGCTAGTGGCCTGAGGACAGCCGCGGGTTAAGGAAGACAGGAAGTGGCTTCCTAATAGGGTATTTAGGTTTAGAGGTGGGTCAGAGGAATGCAGTGGGGGGGGGAGGTCATTCCATAGAGAGGGTCAAACAGTGGAGAAGGCTCTTTAGCCCATCCTGGTGGCTATGTTTGGATAGATGAGTTGGAGGTGGGATGACTGGCACAGACTGCGGCTGTTAAGTCCTGGGCTGGATCAGAAGAGATAGAGGGGAGTGACAGGGACTATGAATGGCATCCCCGATGGTTCAGATCAGCAGGCATGAGCATCGGGCTTGAGGGGGGAGCCAGTTTAGGGACTGGTAGAGAGAGAGCAGTGGTGCATGGAGAGAGGGGAGTGAACAGCAAAGTGGCAAATCTGGTTGTATCCAGCCAGTGCTGGCTGGCAGTGGAGGTAAGGGAGTACACTGGACACCCATAATCGAAGAGTGGGAGGAGGTTGTAGCAGGCTACAGCAAGGAGAGTTTCTGGCATGAGATGGTCTATTAGGCAGTAGCAGAGCTCCAGCTTCTGGTTAATGGGTAATGCAATGGATCAGAGAAGCAATGCGGTCAGAGTAGGTAAGGGACGGGTCTAGGATTGCCCCCCGATACTTAAATGAGGGAACAGTGTCAAGGAGAGATCCATCCGAGGAGTGGACAGAAAGAAGGCAGCGAGGGTGGCCAAGGGCGGAGAGTTTGGGTTTGGAGCCGAAATTGTTTTGGAAGCATCGACCACTAGTTTGTTTAAGCAATAAGGCACGACAAGGTGTGGGTTATTGGGGATATACCCACGCCTTGTGTGGTGTGTCACGAGGCGCAGCCGAGTGACTTAACCACAAAAGAATTGGGTAAATCATCCAACAACTCACACCCTGGAGTGCCTTATTGCCATTATCCAATGGACCCATGTGTAAAATAAATTTAAAATTTGTTTAATTATGTTTTTTATAAATGCCATTCCACAGCTGTGGGTTATAGAAACACAAAAGTTGACGGCAGATAAGACCGCAAGGCCCATCCAGTCTGCCCACTCTTTTTCTACCTTATGAATGTGCCATCAGCCTTTTATGCAGAATTTAACCACAGTCATGTGACATGTTTTGACCAATGAAGTTACAGGATTTTCACACACCATTGTATAATAGAGGAGAACCAATGGTGGACTTTAAAGAAATCAGCGGTGAGGGTGGAGGACAGTGAAGGGGGGGGGTTGCTTTGGAAGAGTATTAGGTTAAGTTGCTGCATGCCACCCTTCTGGCTGTGTCAGAGCCGTGGAGGGGGATTACTATTTTTTTTTGTTGTTTATCATTATATATATTTTTTCCCCATACATACTTTTTGGCTTTTTTTCCCTATTTAGTCCCACTCCCGCATGTCCCAGATGTGACGCACATGTGTGGAGGCACACGTACGCACACCTTACAGGATGTCCCCCACCCTACTGGTTGTACCGTTGCCATCTGCGCCTGTCACCGGACCTCCATCTGGTGACGGCAGGACTATAGGCGGGTGACCCCTCCTTCCCGGGAGAGGAGAGAAGAGCCTTCACTCAATCCTGCTCCCACCTCCCCCATGCCGACTCCGCGACCTGAGGTTGTTCCCGAACTGGGTCGCTGCGCAGCGTGAGGTAAGGCATCCAGTGCCTCAGCTCTCAGCACCACAAGGCCGGCTGTTTGTTTATTATTTCTAATTGTAGGGGTGGACGAAAAAATTACTCACCTTAGTAATTATGTTTCTTCTAATGGAGTCTTGCTGTATTCTGACTATTGCAGTTAGCCCCAGCACTTGAACTGCCCCGGAGAGTACAGGGTTAAATTCTATGCAGAGCATAGAATGTTGAGCTCGAGCTTGGTTCAAACCTCTGTCTGCTGCACTCTGAAGCGTAACCGTCAGATTCTTATGAGCTAATACTAACTACTATGTGGAAATCTTAACATTTTTACTAGCCAAAATGGCAACTAAATATTTTGGATCCCCAAAAGACTCAAGTTGAGAAATCCAAAACCAAAAACCAAGTTGTGAATAACTTAAGATTATTAAATTAACAAATATAACCCACTTACCTTCTTTAAAAGATAGAGTGCCCAAATGCACCCCTGGGATGCAACACTGCACCTGCCCACCCACTTCCCAAAAACAGGTTCTGAGAGGGGAGGCAGGGAGGGAGGTCAGAATACAGCAAGATTCCATTAGAAGAAACATAATTACTAAGGTGTGTATTTTTTTTTTTCAAACAACATGAAATCTTGCTGTATTCTGACTATTGCAGATTACCAACCAGTACCTCCATGGAGGAGGGATTCGAACCTATTTTGGGAATAGGCTCTGCAGTACTCTACTGCTGCACCAAACCAAGCATTACTCCTAGCCTGGATATCCAAGGAATAATGCTTGGTGAACACATGGACTGTTTTCCAGGTAGCTGCTTTGCATATCTCAAGTTAAGGAATATCCCTGGCAGCAGCCAGGGAAGCAGCTGTACCTCTAGTTGAATGAGTCCTCAGGCCCGAGGGTGGTATTTTGCCCAGCTTCTCATAGCAGAATTATATACAAGAGACAATCCACCTGGCAATAGTTCTCTTAGTGGCAGGTTTGCCCTTTCCCACCTCTCCATAAGTGAGAAACAACTGGAAGGGGTCAAACCTGTGTGCCTTAGTACGCTCAAGGTAGTAGCTAAGGGCTCTTTTAACATCCAAACTGTGTAATCTTCTCTCTCCTGAAGAAGAACGATCAGTGAAGAACACAGGGAGAGACATGGACTGGTTCAAATTAAAGCCTGAAACCACTTTAGGTAAGAACCCCCTATTGGTTCTAAGGACCACCTTATCTCTATGGAAAGAGATAAATTCCAGCTCCACTGACAGAGCCTGTAATTCACTGATACATCTAGCAGAGGTAATAGCTATCAGGAACACAGTTTTCCAAGTCAAGTACTTAAGCTCTGCTGAAGACAAAGGCTCAAAGGGGGGTTGCATAAACTGAGCAATGCAGACATTAAGGTCCCAAGCAGGAGTAGGATCCCTAAAGAGGGGACTGGTATGAAGCAATCCCTTGAAAAATTTACAGAAAACAGGATGAGTTACCAGTGAGGAGGGCTTTCCCACTGACAAAAAAGAAGAAACAGCTGACAAATGTACCTTGAGAGTAGCTGGTCTGAGGCCTAGGCCATTGAAGTGAACCATGTAATCCAGAACAGTAGACAATTTAGTAGTGACTGGAGATATATGCTTCTCGGAACACCAAATGCTAAATCTTTTCCATTTGGAGTTATAAGTTTTTCTGGTGGCAGGTTTTCGAGAGGCTTTGAGAATATTCAGAACCCCTTGACACAGATGCAAATTTGCATACTCTAACTCTTCAAGAACCATGCCTTGAGATTGAGAGACCGAAGGTTGGGATACCAAATCCTCCCCTGAGAGGAGGTTAACAGGTTGTAATTCCTGGGAAGAGACAAGGGAAGATGGACTGTTAGGGACAGCAACAGAGGATACCAAGGCTGCCTGGCCCAGTCCAGAACAATCAGGATCAATATGTAGGATTGTGACCTCATCTTGACCAGGACCTTGAACAGTAGGGGAAAAGGCGGGAAGGCATACAGAAATGTTCATTCCCAATTCAAAATCAGAGCATCCAGAGGGACTGAGCCCAAGACTGGGGGTCTGCAACAAAACAGAGGAAGTTGGTGATTGTCTAGGGCTGCAAGTAGGTCTGTCTCTGGAGTGTACCACCTTGAAAAAATCACCTTTAACACTAGGGGATCCAGGGGCCATTTGTGATGGCCCTGGGAAATCCTGCTCAATGCATCTGCTAGCACATTGTCCTTCCCTGGAAGGTGGACTGCTACCAGAGAGGTCTGTAGAGAACAAGCCAGGGACCATAATCTCATGGCTTTCATGCACAAGGCCGTAGACCGAGTGCCTCCCTGCTTGGTGATATACCCCATGGTGGTGGTGGTGTCCATCCTGACCTAAACCACCTTGCTCTGTACTGACTGAGAGAAGGACCGCAGGGCCAGATAAACCGTCCTGAGCTCCAGGAGACTGATGTGAAGAAGAGACTCCTGAGAGGACCACACTCCCTGGGCTGTGAGAGTCCCCAGATGGGTTCCCCAGGAGAGAAGCATCTGTGGTAAGAACCACAGAATGAGACTGAGTGATGAATGGGACTCCTTGCCTAAAGTTGTCCTGATCCTGCCAGCACTGGAGAGCCTGGATCAGGGTCTGAGTCACTGTAAATTAGTTTGGTTAGAGAGTCTTTTTCTGAGACCAAAAAGCCCTCAGATGAAACTGTATGTCCCTCATCTGAAATCTGGCCCCTTGGACACTGCAGTGGAGGCTGCCATGTGGCTCAGAAGCTGAAGGAAGTGCCTTGCTGGTCAAGAAACCAGAAGGTGGAAGGAGGAAGCCATCTCTATAATAACCCTTACTCTTTCCAGGTGCAGAAAAGCTCTTGCTTTGACAGTATCCAGCTCCACCCCTATGAAAGTGAGAAGTTGTACAGGCTCGAGAACTGACTTGTAAAGATTGAGAAGAAATCCTAGAGAAGTGAGCACTTCCTGGGCCACTTGCAGATCTGACTTGATTTGGTCTGAAGACTGACCCACAATGAGCCAGTCGTCCAGGTATGGGAATATGGAAATATTTTTCCTTCTTAGAAAGCCCACTACTACTGCTAGGCATTTTGTAAACACCCTCGGAGATGAAGTTAGGCCGAAGGGCATTGCTTTGAACTGGTGATGGCCTGAAGGCAATTCAAACCTGAGGTACTTTCTGTGGGAGCACCTGATGGGAATGTGAAAGTAGGCATCTTTTAAGTCCAGGGAGGCTAACCAGTCCCCTGGCCTCAGGGAGGGAAGAATTATTCCCAGAGTCACCATTTTTAATTTTGGTTTTAAAAGATGTGTGTTCAGGTGTCTTAGGTCTAGGATGGGTGGCCACCCCCCTGTCTTTTTTAGGGTAAGGAAGTATCTGGAGTATAGACCCTTGCCCCTGAGTAGAGTAGGAACTCTCTCTATGGCTCTCAGAGCCAGCAGAGAGGAAACCTCTGCCTCTAGGGCAATGGTTTCTGAGATGTTTGCAGGTGGAAAAGACCTGACCCTCAGTTTTGGAAATGTTTTGAAGCTGAGGGCCAGTCCCCGGCTTACTACCTCCAGAACCCACCTGTCTGAGGTAACAGACTTCCAGGCCTGGAAGTAGTAAGCCATCCTGCCTCCTACTGAGCTAGGGGAGTCGACCCGGGCTGACACATCAGGGTGTCTGCTTGGCAGGAGCCTTAGACTGAGAGAAGGATGCAACCCTGCTCATCCGACTTCTGCCTCTCCCTCCGAAGAACCCCCTCTGAGGAAAAGGAGAAGAGGCCTGTGCCTGGTAGAAAGGCCCGTGAAAAGGCCTGCCCCTGCCCCTAGACTGCTGCTTCTGAGGAGCTGCCTGCCTTTCCTTGGTGTGTGCACTCCTGTAGGTGGTCCAATATTCATCCATCTTTTTCAAGTAATTCTCTGTCTGCTCCCCAAACAGAGAATGTGAGAGGCTAGTATATCTGAGCCAAGCAACTCTCCAAAGAGACACAGAGATAGCCATGACTCGTGATGACACATCATTTGAGTCCACATCAGCATGAAATTGAATCTTAGTTGCCTCTATCCCATCAGCAGTCACCTCCTCCAGCTCCTTGGCTAGCTGGGGGAAGCCTGTTCAGCCAGTTCCAGAACAGTATCCCATCTGGACTTCTGGTATCTGGCAGTGTAGGCCATTTAATTTGCCTGCCTGAGTCCCAAAGAGGATGCCAAGTACTGTTTTTTGGACATAGTATCCACCTTCCTAGAGTCTTTCTCTCGGGGTGTGAAGCCAAAGGTATTTTAGCCTTGTCACAGGCTGCAGCTTGCACTACCCCAACGTTGCTGCATTGGTGGAACAAGAACTCTGTACCTGAGCCTGAAAACATATACCTCCTGTCCATTCTTTTTTCCGCAGGAGGTAAGGAATGTGGTGTTTGGAGAATTTTTTGTGTCCATTTCCCAATAGATTTATGGAGGGGAATGGACAGCCTTTTGGACTCTGGGATGTCCATCATTTCAACAAAATCAGGCTCCTCTTGTTTCTCAACAGCTTCGACCAGAGGGAGCTGGATGGTCTCTGCCACTTTTTTGTAAAATAGATAGTGGGATGGGGACTCAGAAGGCCTGGGAGGGAAAACATTAGAAGGCCTGTCTGGGAAGATGTCTGGTTCAATGGGCTCGTCCAGACCTTCCACACCATCATCATCGTTGTCAACGTCCTCTTCCTCTCCTTCTCATTCCAGTTCATAAAACTCATCTGGAAATATTCCTGAACCGTGGGGAACTGACCAAACCAGCGCCTACCGAGGGGCGCTGGATCGGACAGAACTGGATGGAGTGATTCTACAATGCTTATCGCTCTGGCTATCTCTTCGGCAGTTGGACGCTGCAGTTCTGGATCCGAAGCAGACGATTTCCTATTTTTCTTTGACAGAACCAAACCCTCAGGATCGGCTCTCCTTTTGCCTGAGGGAGTATCGCCCAGGTCAGTGGGCACTCCCTCAGGTTCGGTCGGAACCGAACCGGGCTGGCCATCCGGATTAGCAGACTTCTCGGCCTCCTTTTCCCTGAGCCTACCCAACCTCTTTTCCAGGGTGGCCTTCCGGAAATGTTTACAGATTTGGCAGTCTGAATCGAGGTGGTCAAACTCCAGACAATAAACACAGGTCATGTGTGGGTCTGCCTTAGCAAAGGCATCCCCACACTCACCGCAGTGTTGAAACCTAGTGGGCCCGTTTTATTTCTTGGGTTTCTCAGACATGGCCAGGCTACCAACTTACCCTTTATAGCTAAAAAGCCAGGTAAGACCCCCCTATCAGTTACCAACTGTGTTACGGGTCATGGAAAAAATGCCTAAAATTCAGTTTTTTTGAAACCGATAGGAACTGGTACCTCACACTAGAAAAATAGAAAATGAAATAACCCTAACACAATCGGTTCCAAAACCGGACCGATCAACAAGTTTTTACAATTTCCACAGAAGTTACCACAATAAAGCTAAAGTCCACTACCTAGAACACTTACTGTACCGCAGACAGGGATCTGAAGCCGAAAATAATAAAGCAAAAAAGTTTTTTAAACCGACTGTTTTACTGAACCGAGTAAGTGAAGGAGCAATCCCTGGTGTGACTGTTCAGTTCGGTGGTGTAAAGAATCTGATAGTTACACTTTGAAGTGCTGCAGACAGAGGTTTGAACCGAGCTTGAACTCAACGTTCTATGCCCATGCATAGAGTTAACTCTTTCCCCTCCGGGGCAGTTCAAGTGCTGGGGCTAACTGCATATGTCAGAATACAGCAAGATTTCATGTTGTTTGAATTTCAATTCTCTTTCTATTGCCCTTTTGAATGAACACCGTCATGTAAGAAATAAACGCAGCTATTTAATTTGATCACCAGAGGCAAAGTAATGTAAAGAATCAGCTGGATGATAACTGGAGAAACCCTATGAAATTTTAGAATAACATTTCTACTCTAACTAATCCTAAACCTAAAGGGACTTTTAACAAACTTGTAATAGATGGCCATGAAATAAAAGACCCCTGTGAGACTGCAAAGTTGTTAAACTCTAAATTTACTGATCTATCAGCACATGAAGTCCATGATTCTATTCAATCTTTTGAAAACTTCTCCCACAATTTAGCTAGTTTATCCTCTTGTGAGCATCTCAAGATGTATTTTAAAGGATACGCTGAAACTGTTAACAGGACTTCCTAATAAGAGTGGGGATAATGACGATAGGTTGGATTCTCGTTTTCTTAAGTTGGTAGCTTCTCAAATTGCCGCCTTTGTGTACTATTTTTAATGGGTCTCTTGTAACTCAAGAATTCTCTTCTAGTTGGAAACCAGCTTGTATTGTTCCTGTACTGAAAAAAGAAAATGTCACTGGTTTGCATGATCTTTTTGCCTATTTCTATTTTGAACTCTTTGAGCAAAATATTAGAAAAGATTGTACCTAAGCAAATAAGTGAGTATTTGCATAAACAGAATTAGTTTTCTGTGCAGCAACATGGATTTAGAAAAAGGAGGGGTACAAATACTGCCTTGGTCGGGTTCACAGATGCAGTCCTATGTGGTATGGAGAAGGGAAAATAAACAAGGGTGTGTCTGCGGAAATGACCAAGGTGTGCAGTCTCATTGATCATAATGTGCTTGGCCACAAACTGGAAATGACAGGAATTTCTAATAATGTTTTCTCATGGATTCAGGAATAACTTACTAATCACTCCCAGTCAGTTGGGATTGGGCCTAAAAATGTCATCTCAAAAATCAGTTACTCAGGAGGAAGGGATCCACAGGGGTCAATTTTAGGACCCCTTACTGGTCTGCTTGTTCATAAACTCAGTTTTGGAGGTATGTTCAAACTGTGAAACTATTTTATACGCTGATGGTTATTTTTAAGAACTCCAAGTGGTCTTTGGGAATTGCTAAATTTTTAAATCATGATTTTTGTTTACTAAACAAATGGTTTCAAAATAATAACCTGGTCTTCAGTTCCTCCAAAACTAAGTCTACGTTGTTCGGTTCTTCAATATTGTTGAAAAAAAGTTCCCCTTTATTACTTTCGGATTTGGACAGTTCGACAGTTGAGCAGGTTGCTCTTGTCAAGTACTTAGGTGCCCTTTTGGACCCCTCTCTTACTTATTTAGAGCATTTAGGGAAGCTTTGTAAGGGCATTAACCAAAGTCTTGGAGCTGCTTGTAAGTTAAAAAGTTATTTTTCTTTGGAAACTCGTAAATCTATTGCTTTGGGTTCTCTTTTTCCCTTTTATTGATTTTTGTGTCTGCTTTGTTTCTCAGTATTTGACAAGCAGAACTTCAAAAACTTCAGGTAGTTTAACTATACATCACTTTGTTCTTGCTTCTTCACAACCTTGCCACTGTCTCTTTTATTCTCATTTACATCGCCTGTCTCCCATATCCCGTATTAAATATATTTTTGGTTGTCTAGTCCACAAAGCAATTTATCCAAAGGTATCGACCTTGCCTGATAATCTAGTTAAAGTTTTGCATACAAAAACTGCCTTATGGTCCTCTGAGTGTCTTCTATTAGTCACTCCTTTCGCAAAACCAAAATGGGCTCAAAAACCTCTTTATGTCTGCTTCTGGTTCCTACAATGCACTATCTGTTGCTCTGCGTTAAATCACTTCATTTAACTCCTTTAAATTCAAATTTACTTACAAATTTTCATCTTTACTTATCCATGAATAGCACATCTAATTGTTGGCATTGCAAACTTTGTAATACCTGTTTAATATGTTGCTGTTTTTGTAAATTTAAGTGCTGTGTGCCTCTGGCCCAGGCTGAACCTGAAAAAGGTCCTTTGTTTAGTGCTCCTTACCTGGTTAACAAATTTAAATAAACAAACAAAATAAGTCAAATCCCAACTTGTGTAATTTTAGTGGGAAGATTACACAAGCTGGAACGTTCATTAGCCAATCAAAGTCTCCCATATGTCTGTGTCATTTTATAAGCAAACCTACTGGCTGCTGCATATACTGTATGTTATCTATAGTCACTGCACTACCAGTATCTAATTGCTTTGTAGAACACTTTAGGATACAGCACGTATGAAAGTGTCATATAAGTACAAATTCTCTTCTACTATCCCTGCACTACCAGTATCTAACTCACTGCTTTGTACAGCACTTTGGGATATAGTGTGTATGAAAGGTGCTGTATAAATTCAAATTCTATTGTAGTCTACAGTCCCTTCACTACCAATTTCTAACTTGTTGCTTTATAAAACACTCTGAGATACAGTGCACATGAAAGGCATGATTTATTTTCAAATTCTATCCTATTCTACAATCCCTGCACTACCAGCATCTAATTGCTTTGCGCAGGGGCATTGACAGGATGATATTCAATGGAGCTGCGCCACGGCACAGCATCGTTGAATATCGCTTCTTGGCCATCCGCAATGCACATGGCGCAGTGGCACTGTGCCAGAGCAAGTGGCCAGAGTGGAGCGGGGGATGCACTAGTGCAAGTTCCGTTGCGCTAGGCGCAACAACCGTGATATTCAAAAGTGCACATGCAAATGGGTCCATAATGTATGCAAGGCACAAATGGGGCCATTTGCATGTCATTATGGCCCCATTTGCATGCAGATGCGCAGATCCCCAGCGACTTGCACCTGGCACCCTGCCAGGCTGCAGCCCTCGGGGACCAACGCCCCCTGCACATCGCAGCAAAGTGCCACAATGCCCGATCGCGGGCATGTGTAAATGTTAAAACACATCCAATATCCCTGGTGGTCCAGTCGACTGCTCGCAGCCCGATCGCAGGCATTTGTAGTAATAATATTAGTCCTATATCCCTGGTGGTCCAGTGGGCTGCTCGCAGCCCAGTCGCGGGCATTTGTAGTAATAATATTAGTCCTATATCCCTGGTGGTCCAGTGGACCGCTCGCAGCCCGATCACGGGCGTCAGTAAAAAATAATGCCACACCAATGCAACCCTGGTGGTCTAGCGGTACCCCCCTCCCCACCCGCCCACTGAGCCCTACTGCCCGGCTCCCCGGTCAATGGCGGGCAGCAGCTCCCACCCACTTGGCACCCACTGCCCGCCGACACTGTCTGGTTGGCTGCAGCATGCCCATTGGTCCACAGCATGAGCCAATGGGCATGCAGCCTATGCCTACTAAGACAATCCAGATATGGGATCCATTCACATATCTGGACTGTGTAGATGGCTACGAGCTGCACACCCATTGGCTCACCTGTGGACAATGGGCGTACAGCCTTACTGTATATCGGGTAATCGATCAGCGGCCCGGGGTAACAGCCTGGTCGAGAAACTCCCACCGCTGACTTGGGGGTAAGCGGCTTCCAGTAGATAAGAGGCCTGCCAGGGTGAACAGTGTGTTATTTTTTTGCGGCACTGCGGTGGGCTGCGGGCGGTCACTGGTCCTGGTATAGGGCTACATGATACAACATATGCCCAGCGATCAGGCTGCAAGTAGTCCACTGGACCACCAGGGATATAGGACTACATATTCTACAACATATGCCCGCGATCAGGCTGTGAGCGGTCCACTGGACCACCAGGGATATAGGATTATCCTTTTTTTACGTATGCCCGTAATCGGGCATGGGGGGGGCGCCGCCATGATGGTGCACCTGGAGCTCGGGTGGCCACCCACAGGTGGCAATTGCCATGTTGCGCCCTGCAATGTGGCAGCTCGCCTGTGGGTGGCCAGCTGTTGCTCCTTTTTTTTTTTGGCTCACCTGTGTGCAGCACAGGTAGGGGTTGCGCATGCATGGGCTCAGCATATCCTGGGCTGAATATCAGAATGTGCGGAGTATGCATGGGCACACCCCCCTACCTGCGCCACATACATTACTGATGCACTCTGGCGCATTGGGATTTGTGCCAGGCTCAATCCCCGTTTGAATATTGCACCGGAGTGGATTGCGCATGCGCAACCCTTCTGAATATCCCGCCCATGGAGTATATCCTATGCAGCTGCTACTGTACATTACAATGCTTATTCAGCTTGTGACAATGCCCTGTGTAAAGATTTTATGTATGTGATCAACTTCTGCTTTTAATGAAAATATTATACACACACAAAAAAAAAAAATTCTATTCTACAGTCCCTGCACTACCAGTATCTAACTTACTACTGTGAAAGTACTTTGTGATACAGTGTGTATGAAAGGTGCTATATAAATTAAAATTCTGCTCTATTCTACAGTCCCTGCACGACCAGTATCTAACTCATGGCTTTGTAAAGCACCTTGGGATACAGTGTGTACGAAAGTTGCTACATAAATTCAAATCCTATTCTAGTCTACAGTTCCTTTACTACCAATATCTAACTTGTTGCTTTGTAAAGCACTTTGGGATACAGTGTGCATGAAAAGTGGTCTATATATCTATATTCAATTCTACAGTACCTGCACTACCAGTATCTAACTCATAACTTTGTAAAACACTTTGAGATACAGTGTGTATATAAAGCCAAATTCTAGTCTATTCTACAGTCACTGCATGGCCAGTATCTAAGTCTTGGCTTTGTAAAAAACTTTGGGATACAGATACACTGTGTATAAAAAGCGCTATAAAAAGACACATTTTATTCTGTTCTACAGTACCTGCACTACCAGTATCCAGCTCATAGCTTTGTAAAACATATTGGGATACAGGGTGCATAAAAGTCACTACAAAAATTAAAATTCTAGTCTACTCTATAGTTTCTCCACTACCATACCTAACTCATTGCTTTGTAATGTGCTTTGAGATAGAGTGTGTATGAAAGACACTATACAAATTCAACTGGATCCAAGTGGGACAACTGCACGCCATGGGTGCACTGAAGCACGAGGTCACACGCAGAATGCTTTCACCAACAAAGAAGAGCCCTTATCCTCGCACACTGCATACCCTGGTGTGTTTTTGAAACGGGTCAGGTTGGGAGTTTTTAAAAAAATAAATTTTTTTTAATTAAAATGAGTAGTGTTTTTGTGTAGGTATACCTTTATTGAAAATTGTGCTAAACAGTTTTACTGTCTGACTATTTGGTGGCGCTGATATTTCAAGTAAATGACTTTCTAGCAGGGAGGGCAAAGGAAGGGCAGTTCTGTGTTTGAGTGTGTGAGCGTGGTTCAGTATGGTTCAGCATGGCTGTGGGGTTAGAGAGAAAGACCGGCAGCATCAAAGTGATTCTGTGTGCTCAGTGGTTGTAAATGTATTGCAGCTTCATGACTGAATCAACTGAGGAGTGAGATGGACAGTTGATGGCCCCGTCAGGGCTTTAGATGAAGCCACTCAGTCAGTGCCAGTTTCGGCAGCCTCGATAGATTACACTTTACTGGTTGTGCCCCTTTTGCTCCAGCGCTTCCCCAATCTGGTGGTTTTAACCCAGACCTATACTTCACCTTTCCCAGTACTTAACCACTTTTCAACCCCATAGATTCCCCCCCTTATAGTCGCAGCATGCCTTGCTGGCCACTCCAGGTGAGATGTTGGTCCTTTCATAACAGACCTCCATGGGTAGGGTGTTTGATGGGTCAGGCCAGGGCCCAGAGTGTACGTCATCCTGCATCATGTCTGGATTTTCCACTGTTTGCTCCTCTCAGCCCCTGAGGATGTCAGCATTCCAGGGAGTCCACACACATGCACATGTAAAGTGTGGTGGCTCAGACTCTGACAGATGCCCACCCCTGACTCTGACTGATGCTCACCCCCTCTCTCTGCCATACCTCCTCTACACTACCACCTATGGCCACCCACGTGGCAGCTTTGTGGCACAGGCTGCAACCACTCCCTCTGTGGAGAAGAAGAGAATCCTCTGGGACATCTGATCCCCCCTCCCCCTTCTTAACTGAGTTGGCTATCTTTTCCTCGGTTTGGGCCTTTGCTATTCTGACCACCTTCCCAGCTTCCTTCTGCTTTAACTGGTACAGTTCTCTGCCCTACTCCGTCTGTGATTCCTTATACTTCCTTAATGATATCGAACAGTCAGAATGTACACTATATAAGAATAATGTGTGGGTGACCATACACAAGCCTGTGTTTCCACTGAAGGGTAGAGATAACCGCATATGGACTTTTAGAGTGAAGTTTGAGAGGGTCATGCTGCTATCTCAACCCTAAGATGAAAAACCATGGCAAATTGTGTATGGTCACTCATATTTTACTTTTTATAATATATGGTTTCTGTGTGAGACAGTAATGTTGTGTGTGCGACTGAAGTGGCGCGAATGAATGAAAGGGAAACAGCAGCAGTTGGCACGAGACAGAAAGTCAGGGGCACTGATTATAAAACATGTACAACAACATCCTTAGAACATGCACAACTTTTCAACTATGCACAACAAGCTTTTAAACTGGCTGAATTCCATATACGATAAGCTCTAGCCATATACTATAAAAACATTAATTACAAAAAAAGAACATTTTAATTTTAGAAAATTATATGGGTTGCCTTTATTAATCTAATTCTTGGGATGTAAGGAACTGGGCTTCAGGCTGTGTCTCATGATTAAGATGGCAGTGTCATCACAGAAAATTTTGGAGAAAATCTTTGAACTGTCAAGGTCAAAATGACAGAAATCATGGACATTTTATTTTTATTTATTTAGTTTTTGTTTACCGGGTAGGTGCACTAGCCATAACAATGACTATTTTCAGGCACGAGCCAGGAGAGTACAGGACAAACATCAGGAACATTACAGTACAGGTTTGATACAAGTAGATGACTGCAAGCGAAACAAGCAGTAAATAAGAAAATAGAAGCGGTAGATACACTACAGCGTCAAGAAATATGCAGGAAACAATACATTAAGCAAATACTGTGACAACAGTGCTCATTTGGGGAGGAATAATACAATGATGATCGTAGTGCAAACAGTAATTAGGCAGAAATAGGTATGGGAGAGATAAAGAATAGGATAGGAGTAGGGTAGCTGGAAGTAGGAGGGTTGAAATTAAGTAGAAATTCAGACAAGGTAAGAGGTAGGATACAGTTGGTAAGGTAGATAATAGTAGAAGTAGCAAGGAAGAGTCGGCCCATCGGCACAGCGGCTGGATTTCCGCCTGCGACGCCGGCAACCCGGGTTCGGGAACGGACCTAGGTCCTCGGAGGGCTGGCTGGGGAGAGAAGGATGGAGCATCCTAGGACTACTCTTCTTCTCCGGGGGGAGGATGGGGAGAATTTCTGGTGCTTGAGGGACCCCTGGCAGAGGCCGAGGGCACCACAAGCAGCCAGCATCTGGATGTCTTTGGGGGTGGGGTGGACGCGGGATATTAGTGCACATCCCCACCTCCCAAGGAAAAACAGGGAAAAATCACTGCTGCCAGTGTCCTCGTGACGCCCCCTTGCTGTTCCTTCATTCACTCCCAGGCCGACTCCCTGACCTGACCAATGTCCGCAGCACCTTGGCCGGTGTCATGGCCCCACCCTGGGGGGCAACAGGGAGTAGCAGCCCATATGGGCGTGGAGGGCGGCAGGGACCATGACCGGGCAGAACTCTGATGCTGGTGAACGGCCAAAAAGCATAATTAAATAAAAAAAAATAAAGTAGCAGCAAGGAAGTGCTGAGTGTTGAAGAAAGGCCAAAAAGATCTGAGTGGGAGGGGTGGAGATAGGAAGTATAGGGGCTAGGACGATTTGAAACATGAGCATTTGCAAGAGGAGATGAGATGGTGCCATAGTTCTCTCTTAAAAGAGATGTGGGATGTGGCTTGACATAAAGTTAGTGGGAGGGAGTTCCAGAAATTGGGTGCATGACAGGCAAAAGCACTAGCACTTTTAGAGGTATTATGTCTTGGGATATAAATGGGGGCATTGTCCACAGAGCGAAAGCCATAGCTGGTTGTTTGGTTTAGAAAGAGACATGCCAGGGGTTTGGGTATTTGGGATCTAATAATGTTATCAATGATCATAGGTGCGAACGGGGGCACTAGGGCCATGGCCCCTACCACTTTTATAAGTGGCCCTGTCACTTTTTGCTATCATGGTAATATATTCAATAGGGGAAAATTTATCCCTTGCGTCCTTGGCGTTAACACTTTTCAAACCGTTACGGCACCACTGTTAATGAGAGAGCCGACTGCATAACACCTAGATGCTTGAGGAGGAAACCATCCCAGATCAGAGTAGAGGAGACAGTGGTGTTTCAGCCAAAGAGAGGAGAGGAGGATGTATAGTGGCAGATGTTATTGTAGGTGACATCCCACTTCTGTAGACTAGATTTACAGGCGGAGGCATAAGTAGCAACCCCATACGTAAGTGAGGGTAGCAGTATCCCACGGGCTATGGCTAGTCTAGCAGAGGGGGTGAGCACATAGCTAGTTCGGTAGGCAATACCAAGTTTAGTGTTTACCTGCTTGCAGGTCAGTTGAATATGGAGAGCATAGTTTAGTGATGGGTCAAGTGGACACCCAGATATTTGAAAGAGTTTACTACCCCAATGGATGTGCCAGCAAGGATGGAGACTTTAAAGTTGAGTTGGGAGTGTCTGAGTTTGAGGTTGGATCCAAATAACATAGCTTGGGTCTTAGATTCATTTAAGACAAGTTTGTGACTAGCCAGCCACTATTGAATGAGCTGCAAGTCCTCAATGCACTAGCGTACAGTACAATGTCATCCTCATATAACAGGAAGACAGTTCCCAGGAGGTTAGAAGTGATGTTGTTGATGAAAATAGAGAAGAGCAAAGGTCCTAATATGGACCCTTGTGGTACACCAATGTTCATAGTAACCTTGTCCGAGAGGGTGGAGTTATGTTTTAGAAATTGTGCCCTATCCGTTAGGTAGCTGTCAAACCAACTGACAATGTTGACAACGTTGGGCGAAAAGCCTAGTGATTAGAGGGTGGCAGTGAGGATGGTGTGGTCAACTAGATCAAACACCTTAGTCATGCCAATGAAAATGGCCCCAGTGAGTCTGCCAGAGTCCATAGCCACTAGGGTGTCAGATGTAAATTTGAGTAGGGCTGTAGTAGTGCTGTGACCCTTAAGGAAACCATGCTGAGCAGAAGTTAGAAGGTTGTATTTCGGAAGCAAGTCAATTGTTTGAGTGGCCACAAGCTTCTCAAGAATTTTACTGAGAAGTGACAGGATAGCAACAGGTCTGTAATTTGAGGGATCTTTAAGGTCGCCTTTTTTAAACACGGGTAATCCTAGCAATCTTCCAGATATCTGGGACAAAACTCTGACACAGAGAGAGTAGAAATGTTAGCTAGAGGAACAGCTATGTGAGGGGCAGCTAGTCTTAGAAGCTTGGGTTCAAGATTGTCAGAGCCAGTAGCTGCAAACTCAAGAGATATTGTTAAGCAATCTAAGAACCTCACTTCTAGAGACAGACTTAAAGTAGAATTTTGGGCCAGTAACTTTAGTCTGAGTGACTGGATTCATTTGGATAGGGAAAGTGGAGGTGTAATTGGTTAGGTCAGAAAATTGCACATTGAAAAAGTTGGCAATGGTTCGGGGATTATTACAGTGGATGCCTTTTAGAGACATGTCATTTGGCGTAGAGGACCAGTTCGACCCCAGAAAAAACTTAATGTGTGACCAGAATTTTTTAGAATCACCATAAGAGTTTATTAACAGGTCTTTGCAGTATGGGTTTTTGGCCTGTCTGATTTCCTTTTTGCAGGAATTTCGCAGAGCCCTATAGCCATCAAGATCTTCAGTTAGACCAGAGTTCTTGAAATGTAACCAGCTTTTCTTTTGTCTTGCAGACATATTCTAGATAGTAGGTCGGATTTTAGTCAGTGAGTTTGCCTATTTTTTACCCGGCTGGTTACAAGATGACAGTGCTTATCCTTTGCACTAGGAATTTGGTCAAGAAGAGATTTAGAACACACTGAGCATCACTAGAGCTAAAGAGAGAGGACCAGTCAACAGTAGTGCTGTCTAGTAGGAAAGCCTGCAAGTCAAAGTTGGCACAGTTACGGAAGGTAATAAAACGGGGCTTCATTGGTACAGGCCTACCTTTACCCCAGATATAGAAAGTGAGGAAGTGGTCAGTGATAGCATCAGCTAGGACACCCGAGGCAACTATGTGCTTCGGGTGGTTCGTCATTATCCAGTCCAGCAGAGTGCTAGTGTTAGAATGTGAGGCAGTTCTAGTGGGTTCAGAGATAAGCTGGTGCAGGTTGAAGCTTTGTATCCTGGACAGGGATGTGGACTGTGTACTTCCCAGACAGTTTACATTAAAGTCACCTAGTAAAAGAACTTCATTTCTCCCCAAGAAAAGTGTGGTTTGATCCAGCAGCTCACCCAGCACTTTTAGGCCACTTGCAAGGGGGTTGTGAGCACAGACAATGTGTAATTTCTTGGTGCCGAGCATGAGAAGGACATGAAGAGCTTCTCAGTGGTTTAAGGGAGATGAGCTGATGGCAGTGAGAGGGAGATGTTCTTCAAAATAGATGGCTGTACCACCCCCTCTTTTAAGTGCAGATCTGTCATTCCACAAAAGATTATAGGATGGAATGGAGCACAGTGAGTCAGGGGTGGAAGGTTTTAGCCAGGTTTCTGTTAGGCAGAGGATATCAGGCTTGTAAAGGGTGGTCCATGTTTCAAGTTCCACAAAAGTTGCGCTCAAGGCTCCTGATACTGTGGTGTGCAAATATAAGACCGTTGGCATTATTAATGGGAGTGGATGTAAGGTTTATTGACCCAGGGTTTAACTGAATATCACCAGAGGGCAGTACAGCCAGTATAATGAGATACCAGAGCTTGCGGTGCAAGAACGGGCATAGGGCACGAATACGCAAGGGACAGTTATTGTGGGCATAAATGACCATATAGACCCAAGCCCTGTTTAGTGGTAACAGAGTGGAGTCACAATGGAGTGTAGGCACCAGTAGAAGATTCAAAAAACGGTAGTCGTGTGGTAGAAAATTTGGGAGAGCTGCTGCAGCTCGCGGGGTACTGCTATAACTGATACGTGTAGCAGTGGCAGTGTGGACATAAATAGAAACAGCATCATGTGATTGTTCATTTTCAGGCTGATTTGAAGATGAGAAAATCCCAAATGTGCCTAGTGACTTCTAGGGGTTAAGGATGAGAGGGAGACAGATGACTAAAGCAACCCTTAGACCCTACCCTAGTAAATGTTATGAAAATTTGTGGATCTATTGTGTGTTAAACACATTACCTCTATTTTGATATATTTTTACACAAAATTATTAGCAGAGTGTTAAATGTTTTAAAAAACAATTAATTATATGGCTCATCCAATGTCAGGAGGAAGTGCGTTGTGCTGCCATCTGAGTGACGAGGTCCCATGTGCATGCCCCAGGATCCCGATATGGGGCAGAGACGAAACCAAGCACATTGCAGTGATGTGCAAAATTATACATCTGTTTTTATGAAAAATAATTAGTCATGGGACTGTCATGAAGTATACCAAAAATCATGGGGTTGTCATGCAATATACCAAAAATCATGGAGTTGTCATGGTACATACAAAAGTCATGGGGTTGTCATGGAATATGCCAAATGTCATGGGACTGGTAGTAACAAGGACGGTAGTAACTGACTTTAGGGGTGCAGACTTCAGGGTGATGAGAAGGATCCTTAAAGATCGTCTGGACAGGATAAGGCCGGATATGGATGCTGATAGCAGGTGGGGGGATCATTAGGAGGGGAATACAGGAGGTTACCAGATCCTGCGCAAGGGAAAGGCGTAAGTTCGGTAAGGCTGGTGGACCCAGGAGGTACAGGAGGTGGTGAGGAAAAAAAAGATGGCCTATAGGCGCTTCAAGTGCTCAAGGAGTGAAAGGGATCAGGAGGAATATGTGCTGACAGCCCAGAGAGTCACCAGGGTGGTGAGAGCAGCTAAGGCAAAAAAAGGAGCAGTCCTTGGCCAGTGGGACCCGGTGGGGGGACAAGGGGCTCTTTAGATACATAGGGGAAAAAAGGAAAGTAAAGGGGCAGATCAGCAAGATAAGAATAGGGGATGGTTCGGCACAGGAAGCGGGACGAACAGACAGAAGTCCTAAATGAGTACTTTGCCTCAGTTTTTACCGGGGGGGGGGTTGATGGAGAGGCTATGTCTTGCGAGGGTAGCGGGGGCAAACCGGAGCAAGGGGTAGGACTGGTAGAGACCAGGGGCCCTGATGGGTGTGGGAAAAGGGAGTGGGCACCACAGACAGCTGGGGGCCCAGCAAGCAGAGTGAAAAAAGGGGAGGACGTGGAGGCTGAAATCCAAGTAGAGAGAGTAAGGGAAGCCCTCAGGTCTCTTTGGATGGAGAAAGCACCTGGGCCAGATGAGATGCATCCCAGGGGGCTGAGGGAACTGGCGGATGTCCTGGCAGTCCCTCTAGTGGAGCTTTTTAACATCTCTCTGAGGACTGGGTGGATGCCCCAAAACTGGAGGGTAGCCCACGTCATGCCGATCCACAAGGGGGATCTAGAGAGGAGGTGGGAAATTACAGGCCCGTTAGCCTGACATCGGTGGTCGGCAAGGTGATGGAGGGTATTGTCAAGGAAAGGCTGGGGGGGGGGTTACTGAAGCAAACTGGGTACTTGGACGATAGGCAGCATGGCTTTGTCATGAGAAGATCCTGCCAGACAAACCTTGTTGAGTTCTATGACTGGGTGAAGAGGGCCCTGGACCAGGGTAGGCCTGTGGACGTCCTCTTTCTGGACTTTAGCAAGGTGTTTGATTCGATACCACACAGTGGCCTGCTGGCTAAGCCGACGGAAATGGAGGTAGGGAGACAGTTGATAAGATGGATAGGAAATTGGCTCTCTTAACATATTCAGAAGGTAGTGGTGTTGGAGGGTTAGGCTCATCCCCAAGGTGGGTTACTAGTGGGGTTCCCCAGGGGTCAGTGCTGGGGCCACTCCTGTTCAATGCCTATATCTCAGACATCAGATGGGGGATCAGAAGTGAGACAAGTCTCTTTGCAGATTACTCAAGGCTGGGTGCAGTGGTGGATGGGAGGAGGGGAGGGTGGCTTTGCAGGAGGACCTGGAGGCTCTGGAAAGGTGGTCGAGAAAATGGAATTCAATGCGGGGAAGTGCAAGGTTCTGTACCTGGGAGTCAGAAATCCAGGCCAGGGGTATACCCTGGGAGGAGACATGATTCAAGTCACGGAGGGTGAGAGGGACCTGGGGGTAGTGGTAGATGTCAAAATGAACAACTCAGAGTCCTGTAGGGGGGGTAGCGGCAAGGGCAAATAGGATGCTGGGATGCATCGCCAGGGGGATTAAGTCCAGAAAGGCAGAAGTGATCCTTCCACTACACAGCTGCTTGGTTAGGCCACACCATGAGTATTGTGTACAGTTTTGGAGACCACATTTGAAGAGGGACATTACACTCCTAGAGAGGGTGCAAAGGAGGGCAACCAAAATGATCTGGGGCCTGGGGGAGAGGACCTATGGGGAGAGGCTCAAGGAGCTCGAAATGTAAATCCTGGAGGAGAGGAGGGACAGGGAGGACATGATAGAGGTCTTTACGTACATGGAAGGGATCAATACAGGAGGCCCAGTCAGGGTGCTCCAAAGGAAGGAGGGTGGGGCAACAAGAGGTCATAGGTGTAAGCTGGAAGGGGGCAGGCTCAGAGAGGAGAGGAGGAGATGTTATTTCACTGAAAGGGTGGCGGAGCCATGGAATGCACTGCCCAGGGAGCTGGTAGAGGTGGAGACTGTGGACAGGTTTAAGAGGGGATGGGACAGGTACGGGGGAGGGTAAATCTGACCAGGCCCAAAGTAGGTGGAACATCTGGGACTGGGGACAGTATAACCCAAGGGGGAGGAGGGACACCAAAATCGGACCTCAGTGCGGGTGCTGAGAAGTGGGCAGACTCGAGAGACCATCAGGCATATTCTGCTGGCATTTTAGTATGACTGTCATGATACATACAAAAGTCGAGGTTGTCATTGAAAATATCAAAAAGCAAAGGGTTGACATGGAATATACCAACAGTCATGGGATTGTCATGGTACATACTGAAGTCATGGGATTGTCATGGAATATGCCAAAAACCATGGGGTTGTTATGGAATATACCAAAAGTCATGGGGTTGCCATCGAAAATATAAACACCATGGGATTGTCATGGAAAATGCCAAATATCATGGAGTTGTCAAATCATGGTGCTGTCATGGAAAATGCCAAAAAAATGGGTTTGTTATGGAATATATCAAAATTGTGGTGCTGTTACAAGGCATAAAATAAGTGAGTTCGCATTGCAATTTGCGACCCAAGATCAGCAAACAGCAAGTCAAATCATTGCTAATCATTGCCAATTGGTCATGGGTCCTGTAAAAGTGCCTTATTGGGCACTGTCACCTTAATTTTTTTAACTCTTTTTGTCCTGGTATCCATTTTTTGCCTTCCTCCTCCTCCATGCCCCACCCCTTGAACCTCAAGCTGTTCCCTGATTGGTCCAGTGATGCTCCTGCCCCCCCCAACCTGGTCTCCACGCAGGAGAAACATGACTGAGTCCTTTTGCAGCGCACCCAGAAGAGGAAGCAGGTGTTGGGAGGTCAAGCAGGAGTCCAAAGGTGATTTTTTTTGTTTTATTTCACTTTTTTTTTATCATCATAGCACCATCGTCCAGTTAACTAACCGTGTCTTTTTGTTTTGCAGGTTGGTGGTCGGAGACAAGAGCCAGAGCCAGGAGAAGTGGTGGCCGCACCGAGGAGGAGCCAGAGGGAGAAGGCCTGGCCAAGAGCACGAGAGGGCACAGGTGTGACCTGGACGAAGGAGCGAACAGCAGGCAGCTGCATCATGGGATGTGGCAGAGGGATGGGCAGATTCATAGGAGAGCAGGAGTGCAGCAGAATTGGGGAGCTCAGCAGCAAAATAAGTAAAAATGTTTCATCTGGTCAGGGAGCTGGAGGAGGGAAGAGGGGCACACAGACTTCAGGGCACAGATGGCAATGAATGAGCAAGGCCTAGAGCTGGATTGTGGGTGGTGGGAGAACAAGGGCATGAAAGGGTCACCCCACCTTAAACTTTAATTTTGTGCCCTGCTTGCAGTGAATTTGGGAACAACAGTGAATGTAACTGCAGTGAACACTGGGAACAGAATAAAGACTATGTGCCCTGCTTTGCAGAGATTATGGGGGAACCAGAACTTAATGTGCCCTGTTTACCACATTGTATGCCCTGCATCTTTGCAGTGAACATTTGGGAACAGATAGAAGACTAAGTAAGCAGCCCTGCCTGCTTTGAGATCTCGGTAATCAAGAAGTAATGTGCCCTGCTATTTGTGTGCCCTGCTCTTGACTTTGCAACAAATTTGGGAACAGAAAAAGAGACTAAGTAATGTGCCCTGCTTTGCAGAGATTGGGGGAACCAGATCTGTGAGCCCTGCAGCTAGTTTTGTGTGCCCACATGCTGTGAACTTTGGGAACAGAAGAAAAAATTACTCACCTTAGTAATGTTGTTTCTTCTAATGGAGTCTTGCTATATTATGACAATTGCAGTATGACCGCAGGTTAGAACTGCTCCGGAGGTGAAATAGTTAACTCCCATGCAAAGCATGGAATCTTGAGCGTGAGCTCGGTTTAGGAAGCTCTGTCTGCTTACTTTCAAACCGAAAACGTCAGTTCTTTACGAGCTAAAACTCACTAACGTTCTGTGTGGAAGCTGTAAACCTACACTAGCCAACTGGCTACTACCCTAACAAACATACATGTTGGTCTCGAAAAAAGACTCGTCAAGAGACCCAATAATGAAACAAAACACACTCACCCTAGGGAGGTGAAACAAAACAATAAAGTGACAAGAAAACAGAGTGCCAACACTGTGATGCCCACCCACAGCGCAAAAACTAGATTCTGAGAGGGGCAGGCAGGGAGGGAGGTAATAATATAGCAAGACTCCATTAGAAGAAACAACATTACTAAGGTGAGTAATTTTTTCTTCAAACAACATGAAGTCTTGCTATATTATGACAATTGCAGACTACACAGCAGTACCCCCATTGAGGAGGGACAGAACCTACTTAGGGAATAGGCTCTGAAGGACAGCTGTGCCAAACCGAGCATCACTCCTAGCTTGAATGTCCAGGGAATAATGCTTGGTAAAAGTGTGAACCGTTTTCCAGGTAGCTGCTTGACATATCTCTAGAATGGGGATGTCTCTGGCAGCAGCCAGAGAAGCAGCTGTACCTCTGGTAGAGTGAGCCCTCAGGCCTGAGGGGGGAATCTTACCCAACTTTTCATAACAGAATTGGATACAAGAGACAATCCACCTGGCAATGGATCTTTAGTGGCAGGTTTCCTTTCCCCAACCTCACCATAAGTGAGGAACAGTTGGAGGAGTCAAACCTGTGACCCTTGTGCACGCCTATGTAGTAGCTAAGGGCCCTCTTCACATCTAGGCTGTGCAGCCTCCTCTCACCAGAGGAAGAATGGTCAGTGAAGTAAACAGGGAGAGAAACAGATTGATTAAGGTGGAAATCCGAAACCACCTTAGGCAGGAACTTCCTATTAGTCCAAAGGACTACCTTATCTCTGTGAAAGGAGATAAAGTCTGGCTCCACTGACAATGCTTGCAATTCACTTATGTGTCTGGCAGAGGTGATAGCTACCAAAAACACAGTTTTCCAAGTCAAGAACTTAAGCTCAGCTGAAGACAAGGGCTCGAAAGGAGGTTGCATGAGCTGAGCAATGCAAACATTGAGATCCCAGGCAGGGGCAGGGTCCCTGAATGGAGGGTTAGTGTGAAGCAAACCCTTAAAAAACTTGGCAAATACAGGGTGAGATGAAAGAGGAGAGAGTTTACCTGCTGAAAGAAAAGCAGAGACAGCTGCCAAATGCACCTTCAGGGTAGCTGGTCTCAGCCCTAAAGTGTTTAGATGGACCATGTAATCCAGAACTGTGGGTAAATCAGCAGTGTCTGGGGAAATATTTTCCGAGCACCATATGGAAAATCTTTTCCATTTGGAGTTATAAGAAGCCCTGGTAGAAGGCTTCCTAGAAGCCTTGAGTATATCCATTACACCTTGAGAGAGGTGTAGGCTAGTGAACTCTAGCTCTTCAAGGACCAGGCCTTGAGATTGAGAGACTTGAGATTCGGGTACCAAACCCTTCCCTGGGCACATGTTAACAGATTGTGATTCTTGGGAAGGCACAGGGGAAGATGGACTGCTAAGGACAGGAGGAGAGGATACCAGGTTGCCTGGCCCAATCCGGGGCAATCAGAATGACCCTGCAGATTGGGCTCTGATTTTGACTAGCACTTTGAACAGGAGAGGAAGGGAGGGAAGGCATAGAAACTTCCTTCCCAGCTGAGGGCTAAAGCTCCAGAGGGACTAAGCCCAAGACTGGGGGCCTGCAGCAAAAGAGAGGAAGTTGATGATTGTCTGGGGCTGCAAAGAGATCTATTTGCGGGGTGCCCCATTTGGCAAATACCACTCCCAGAACTAGGGGATCCAGGGACCACTCGTGATGGCCCTGAGAGATCCTGCTGAGAGCATCTGCCAGGACATTGTCTTTGCCTGGGAGGTGAACTGCCATAAGGGAAGTGTTCAGGGAGCATGCCAGAGACCACAACTTCATGGCCGGTGCATAAGGCCGTGAGCCAGTGCCCCTGCTTGTTGATGTACCACATTGTAGTGGCGTTGTCTGTTCTGACCTGCACAGTCTTGTTCTGAACAGATTTTGAGAAAGCTTGAAGTGCTAGAAAAACTGCTCTGAGCTCCAACAGGTTGATGTGGAGCAGAGATTCCTGTGGGGACCACAGTCCCTGGGTAGTGAGGTCGCCCATGTGGGCCCCCCACCCCAAGAGGGATACATCTGTAGTAAGGATTAATGAGTGAGGCTGAGTGACAAAGGGCACTCCTTGTCTCAGGTTGCTCTGATCCTGCCACCACTGAAGGGCCTGGATCAGGGTTCGAGTTACTGGGATGAGTTTGGTAAGAGGATCCTTCCTTTGTGATCAAAAGGCCCTCAGATGGAACTGAATGTCCCTCATCTGAAACCTTGCTCCTTGCACTACTGCTGTGGAAGCAGCCATGTGCCCTAGGAGCTGCAGAAAATGCCTTGCTGGTCGAGAGACCTGCAGGGTGAAGGAAGAGGCCAGGGAGACTAGGGTGTTTGCCCTGTCTAAAGGGAGGAAGGCCCTGGCTTCCTGGGTGTTCAGTTCTGCGTCTATGAAGGTTAGGAGCTGGACAGGCTCCAGTACTGACTTTGAGAGATTCAGAAGGAAACCTAGTGACGTAAGCAGTTGCTGGGTTATCTGAAGATGTAGGTTGACCTGATCTGGAGATTGTCCTACTATGAGCCAATCATCCAAATAAGGAAAAATGGCAATCTTTTGCCTTCTTAGGCAAGCTACTGCTACTGCCAGGCACTTGGTAAATACCCTTGGAGCCAAGGTGAGTCCAAAGGGCATTACTCTGAACTGGTAATGGCCCGAGGGCAGCTCGAACCTGAGGTACTTTCGGTGGGAGCTTCTGATGAGAATATGGAAATAGGCATCCTTGAGGTCCAGGGATGCTAGTCAGTCCCCTGGCCTTAGGGAAGGTAAAATGATTCCCAGTCTTACCATTTTGAACTTTGGTTTTAAAAGGTGCTTGTTTAGGTATCTGAGATCCAGAATGGGCCGCCATTCTCCTGTCTTTTTTGGGGTAAGGAAGTACCTGGAGTACAACCCTTTGCCCTGGAGTAGGGGTGGAACCCTTTCCACGGCTCTGAGAGCGAGGAGGGTGGAGACCTCTGACTCCAAGGTGAGTGCCTCCGATGGAGATGCAGGAGGAAAATATCTGGTCCTCAGCTTCGGGAATTTTTTGAAGCTGAGGACCAGTCCCTGGCTTACCACTTCCAGGACCCACTTGTCTGATGTGAGAGACTTCCAGTCCTGGACAAAGTAAGCCAGCCTGCCCCCTATCGGTAGAGGAGAAGCGGCCCTGGCTACCCCATCAGGGTGCCTGCTTGGCAGGGGCTTTGGGCTGAGGAGTGGAAGCAGGCCTGCTTGAACCCCTCCTGCCTCTTCCTCTAAAGAATCCCCTCTGGGCATAGGAGGAAGAAGAGGCTTGAGCCTGATAAAAAGGCCTATGAAAAGGCCTGCCTCTGCCCTGGGGCTGCTTCTGAGGAGTGGCCTGCCTTTCCTTGGCTTGTGCACTCCAATAGGTGGTCCTGTATTCGTCCATTTTCTTCATATAATTCTCTGTTTGCTCCCCAAACAAAGAATTGCCAATCACAGGAAAATCAATGGCTTTTGACTGGGTATCCTGTGATAATGTGGTGCATCTGAGCCAGGCCATTCTGCGAAGTGCCACAGAAGTAGCCATAACTCTAGAAAAAACATCATTAGAGTCCACCGCAGCATGAAATTGCATTTTTGATGCCTCGATACGAGCCAGCACAGTATCCCATCTGGATTTCTGCTATCTGGCAGCATAAGCCATGTAATTCGCTTGTCTGAGCCCCAAGGATGCTGCCATGTACTGTTTCTTTGCCATAGCATCAATCTTCCTGGAGTCCTTTTCAGGAGGATGTGAAGCTAGGGGGATATTTGCTTTGTCACAAGCTGCAGCCTGCACTACACCCACATGGCTGCATTGCTGTGTGAGAAATTCTATGTCAGAACCTGATAAAGTATATCTCCTGTCCATCCTTTTATCCACAGGAGGTATAGAATGAGGAGTTTTAAAAATTTTTCTGTCTGTTTCCTGAAAGATTTATGAAGGGGAATAGACAGTCTCTTAGATTCTGGAATATCCATCATTTCCACATAATCAGGCTCTTCCTGATCATCCACAGCTTCCTCAACAGGAAGCTGAAGAGTTTCAGCAACCTTCTTGTAAAAGATGAAATCAGCAGGGGACTCAGAAAGCCTAGGGGGGGAACCCCCAAAGGTCTGTCTGGGGAGGTATCTGGCTCAATAGGAGCGTCCAGATCTTCCAGACCATAATCACTGTCTTCATACTTTCCTTCCCCCTCCACGGTTCATAAAATTCTTCAAAATCATAATCTTGAACCGATGGGACCTGGTGAACCGAGAGTCTCCCAGATGGAGTCGGTTCAGGAACCGGGGAAAGAGACTGGACAATTTGGATTGCTTTGGCTATCTCTTCAGCTGTTGGGGAAAGGACTTTTTCCACAGCAGCAGACTTTCTAGTCCTTTTGCAGGAACTGGCCTCGGAGCCAGCTCTCGCTTGCCCGAGGAAGTCTCGCCCTGGTCAGAGGGCACTTCCTCTGGTTCGGTTGGCACCAAACCGGGCCGGCCATCCAGGTCAGCGGACTTTTTGGCCTCTCTTTCCCTGAGCCTACCAACTCTTTTTTCAATGGTGGCAGCAGGGAAATTCTTGCAAATCTGGCAGTCTGAATGGAAGTGGTCAAACCCCAGGCAATAAACACAGGAGGTGTGAGGGTCAGCCTTGGCAAAGGCTTCCCCACAGACATCACAGTGCTGAAACCCAGTGGGCCCAGTTTTTCTTTTGGGTTTCTCAGACATTATGCCAGCCTAACCAAAACTTGCCCGTTTATGGCAATCCGCCAAGCAAGACTCTCCTATCGGTTCCTAGCCGTGTCACGGGCTGTGGAAAAAACCGTAATGAAATCCGTTTCTTTTAGAACCGATAGGAACCGGGAACCGCACTCTAAAAAAGGACTAGCAACTGAAAATTGCACCTAATCGGTTCAAACCGAACTGATAAATGTTTTACAAGTTCCACACAGAAATCGGATGTAAAAAGCTAAATTTTACTTACTTTACCACAGACAGAGCTTGAACCGAACGGTTGCGGTTAAAATTAGACGATTTTAAAACTTAAAAACTGTTTTAAACTGCGAAAATGAACTGAGCAACAGGAGAACTCTCTGGAGCGACTGTTCAGTGAGGCGGAGTAAAGAATCCGACGGTTTCGGTTTGAAAGTAAGCAGATAGAGTTTCCTTAACCGAGCTCGAGCTCAAGATTCCATGCTTTGCATGGAAGTTAACTATTTCACCTCCGGAGCAGTTCTAACCTGCAGTCATACTGCAATTGTCATAATATAGCAAGACTTCATGTTGTTTGAAAACGAGACTAAGGTATGTGCCCTGCTTTGCAGAGATTAGGGGAAACCAGCTTATTTAACGTTCCCTGCCTGGCTTGTGTGCCCTGCATCTGCAGTGAACGTTTGGGAAAAAGATTTGCTTTGCAGAGATGCGGGGAACCAGGCACTTCTAAGAATAAATGTGCCAGCTTATGTTGTCAATGACACATAGCCTAGCATTGCAGTGAACAATTTGGGAACAGGAAAGACTAAGTTATGCCCTGCAGCTTTGCAGAGAATCCACGGGGGCCAGGAAATGTGCCCTGCTAAGTGTTGTACCCTGCTCTTTGCAGCGAACTTGGGAACACACAGAATGATTACGTGCCTCCCCTTTGCCAAGATCCACGAGGGAACAAAAAAAAAAAGACTTGTGCCCTGAGTCACAATGGGAGGGATTGCCCCAGTTAGTTAGGAACAGGGTTTGGTCTGAGAAGGGCCATCAACTGGGCTGGGGGGGCTGGGGATCAGACATCTGCTTGCTGCCATCTTCTTTGTTTTTTCAGGAAAAGCTTCATCATGTGTTAATTTTAAGTAGCTGCACACCTTGACACCTTGTTTTGCTAACTTCAAGCATTTTAATATTACAGTCCGACATGACTGGACTCAAATTAGCAACTGCAGAGGGATGGTGCCAAAAATATGATTCAGAAAAAAAATGGCTAGAGATTAGCAGTGAGGGAGACTGCACTGCGTGTTACTTGCAAATTGTGCTATGAGTACAGAGATGAGCTACGTGGGTTGAGGAACTTCAGTGAGGCATTAATTGCAGGGATTGCAGGCCCCCATCTTACAGCTGACACCATCCGGAAACATTTTCTGACAGAGCGGTACAAGAAAGCTGTTAACATTTTCAAATTTGGTAGAACAAGGTCACCCCTTGATATATATCACCATACAACAATTGGTAAGTTTAAAATGTGGGGGAGGTTAGGGATTTGGAGCGAGACTTAAAACTTATTTAATTTATTTGCAGGGAGAGCTTTCAGTAATGCAGAGGAACAGCATAGAACGATTCTAGGCAGGCTGATGGAGATCCTCTATATGATGGCCAAACAGGACATCCCTATTAAAAAGTTTGAATCGACAGCTGAACAAGGGAAGCGTCATGGAGTTCATTTGGGCAGTAAATGCATAAACGCTGTTAGTGGGAAGAACTCACAATGTGTATTGGCAAGCACCTAGAAGAAAACCTGCTGGCACCTGTCAAAAATGCAAATTATTTCTCAGTGCTTATGGATGGTAGCACTGACAGTGGTGTAATTGAAAAGGAACTGGTTTACGTAATTTATGTAAATCCCATCAGTGGTCAAGTGGAGACTAAGTTTTTACGAATGAAAGCTGTATCAGATGGCACAAGTCAGGGATTGAAAAATCTTCTTTTAGACATTTTTACAGAGTCTGGCCTTAATATAAAAAACATGGTTGGGTTTGGGGCTGATGGGGCATCTGTCAACATGGGTGTAAGACGGGGTCTTGCCGCTCTTTTAAGGGACGACATACAGTGGTTAGTTGGTGTTCATTGTTTCTCATACAGATTAGAACTGGCCATAAAAGACACTTTGGACAATACCTATTTCAACGATGTTCCAAACTTTCTGACACAACTGTTTTATCCCTATCAGAAATGTCCTAAGAGACTCAAAGAGTTACAGTACCTTGCTCAGGCCATGGAGATGTCAGTTAAAAAGCCCAAGAAGGCCATAAACGTCTTGCCACCCGTTCTGTTACCAAATCATTCCCCGTAATTTGTGCCCATTTAGAATCTATGGCCGCAGACCCAACTCATGACCAGGTCAAAGCCAAGGGAGTGTTGCAAATTATGACTAAATTCTAAATGGTGGCACACCTTTTGTATTTTGAACAGCTGCTTCAGCCACTTGCCAGGTTCTCACTTGCACTTCAAAAAGAAGTAGTTGAAACGCCAGAGCTACTTAGTTCTGTTGAAACTTTGAGAAACACTCTTGACCATGCTAAGCAGAGTGTCCCATAGGTGGCAGTGAATTTGATATTCTCTTTAAAAAATTAGTCTGAAGTTCTTTCAGGAGCAAGTGCCCAAGTCACATACAAGGGTGTGAAATTAACATGTAACCTCCCTACAAATGGGGGTTCCCAAAAAGTCTTCCTTGACCTTGTCTAAATGCCCACTGCCAGGCTGGTGTTCCACATTTTAGCTGATTAAATGTATCGCCAGAGAGTGCCTGTATAGCCTTTGTGTACTGTCTCTTTAACAGCTGCCTGGATTGCAGTCTTAATCTAAAAGGGAGCTCTGTTAGAAGATGTGCTTGTCTGCTGATCATTTGTTAGAGTAGTAATAATATTGCAGTTTGTTCTAACCTGCCTTCATTGCAGCAAGGACTGTTCTGTTTATCTCCACCAACTTGTCCCAGGGACTGTCAGAATGGGCCAATCAGTACCGTTGGGACTCTAAAATGGAGCCTGCCTACAGGGGCTTGGTGGGGTCAAAACTTGTAGGAATTCTAGTTTTTGCATTTTGGCGCCTAAAATAACCTAGAGGGGGAGCCCTTGTTGTGACTGACAGACAGATCAGCCAACCGAACCTTTTGGATCTTGGGGAAATTCCCAAGCTGCTTGCAGCTAGTTTCAGTTCCGAGTTGGGAAGTGAAGAGATAACAGCCTGAATGATTCAAGCAGCAGCCCCAGCGTAGATTTGCATGGGAGAACTGTGGAAAGGCCTGAGTTTTGGCCTGCATGCCTGCCTGCTGTCCCCAGAGACGGAACATGTGCCTTTTTTGGACTGAATCTGAAATTGGAGAGTGAAGTGAGCCACTGAATTGAGACCAAGCTCCTACCTGAAGAAGACCGAAGATTTGCTGAATGTGATCGGCATGTCTGGACTTACGGCTACCTCTGAACTCCCGGATTGTGCAGAGACCCTGTAATTGCGACCGGAGAGCCTTTTGCCTGGTACAGTGGAATTTCCTTACATGTGAATGTGTTGTGTCCTTATAGTGGGTCGTGATTTGGTTCCCCACTGTGGTTTGAATTGTGTTCTGCTTGCTGGAAGCTGCATTAGAATTTTCATATGTGTAAATGTGCTGTGTGCTGCTAGTGGGTTGCGATTTGGTTCTCCACTGTGGTTTGAACTGTATTCTGCTTTCTGGAAGCCACATCTAGCTTCACGGACTGAATCCAAAATCATCTCCATTGGGCCTGGGCCTTGCCACACTGGCCCAGCCCGAATACCCGCTGCACAGAGAAAGCCATCGATGAGAGACCTGCCTGGGGATCAGCCCTCTGCTCAACACCTGAACAGGAACGACGCCTCGGTGATTCGTGTGGGCCCCGCTTCTCCAGCACACTAAGTAGTGTGTGTTGTGCATGTTGATTTCTTCTATCACAGGGCCCCAACCAGCTGCAACGTTCCTGGCTAACCCACAATTTTTCTACCTGGATACCCAGAGTATATGACTGTGTGAGGACTTAAAGCGCATGCATAACTGTTTGATTAATATAGCCTTTAAGCCAATCAACCTGATTACGCCCCTTCCTTGTTTAAGTCCCCTGAATAAATCAGATCTGACTTTTTTGCTGCATTTAACCTGACTGTGGTTCCAGTTTGTGCCAAAAGTACTGTACTGTTGCTATTTACTGTGCATAACCTTGTTTTACAGGGTGTCCCCAGGGTCTAGCCAGCTCTGGTGGTAAGTGCAAACAGCGTGGGTACCGGTATGGTGTACAAGGGGTACCATGAAAATGATTATTGTATATTGCTCAGGCCACTAGAAGGGAAAGAGGGGGGTTACAGTGTCCCGGAGGGCTGTGTCCAGGTTAGTTTGACCACTACCAACCCTAACCTCCAGGTGGAGGCACCTGTTTCAGAACTCAGGCCCCTTAACCTGCTACTAGCTGTACAGGCAGGGGTAGTAGCCCTTGGGATAGTGCCACATAGGGGTTACAAACACATTTTGGTGGCAAAGTTGTTAAAACTTAACAGCAAACTAAGAAATACATTACAAACATAGAGAACTGTTGTGAACAAAAGTTCGGTTTGACTGATGAAAGTAATATCTATAACTGTGCAAAAGTGTTAGATACCAGACTTTGGCCAGCAGTTGCAGGCAGAAAGGAACTGGAGCTGTATGGTAACAGTGACATTACTGCAGTAGCTGACCAATTTTCAGCACTTTCGCAGCCTGACTGTAACAGTACTCTGTTACTTGCAGAATGGCAAGAGGTTAAGATTTTTGCTCAATCCAATTTCATCAATCTTTCTACCTCTGCTACCTGGTCAAAGCTGGCATGTGATTTCCAAAACTCTTACCCAAATCTGTTGAAGTTTGTCAATGTGTTGAGAGTATTTCCCGTGTCTAATGCAATTGTAGAAAGGTGTTTTTCAACTATGAACAAGGTAAAAACTTACTGGAGAGCAAGTCTGGCAGAGGATACTGCAGAAACATTGATTCGCATTAAAAAGCAGTGGTCCCCTCCAGCTGACTTAAACCCAGACAGGGCTGTAAACATATTTTTTTAGTGCTAAACCAAGATGTCCTGGTGATTTGGCAGCTGAGGATGGTGGACCACCCCCAGGTCCCACCCGCTAAAAAACAGGTCATAATTACTGGCTACATGCCTGGTGGAGAAGAGTAGCAAAATAGACCGCACCCAGTCCTTGTTGGTAACTGTGTGGCCGATCACAGTCCCAATCAGTTACTATGTGGTCAGTCACAGTCCCTACCTTGCTGGGGCAGGGGTTTTAATTTGTCACAGACTCACGCTCATGGATTCACGGTCTGCTTTGGCAGACATCCTATCTCGGCTCTTAAAATGCATGTGCTGCTGCACAAGAATTACTGTATCCTGGCAATGGCTAAACCCCCCCAGTCTTTTGTTGTGCAGATTTAGTCTGTGACGAACAGGAACACTAGTTTCTGCCTCTATTTAACTGTTGCACCTTCCTCTGTCTCTCTCTAGCCTGCCATCCCTACCCCACAGCACCCAGCTGAGCGCCGAGGCTTCACTCCGCCAGCGGGCGGTCGGCGGCACCTAAGCCGACTCAGGGAACCACGAGGCCAGGAGGGACAGAGAGGGAGCACTCGGGAAAGGCGCAAAATTTTTGCCCACCCACCCTTCCCCCCTCTTGTGTGTTACTTTACAGGCAACTTCCCGCCGAAATCTCTTCCCCACCCTCAGCATTATTCTAAACCAACAGACTGTCACACCGGCTTGCTGATCCAACCAATCAGCAACTTCAATACTCCCCCGATAGCCAACTAACAATATCTCTCTCATAATGGGGAGTTTACTTCTAATACTTCTTTCACTGTCAGCCATGGGGTTCCACAAAGAAGATATCCCTGTCTCACAAATTAGGGTGATCCATCCACCCAGTCTCTCTGAACCATCCCCTTTGGTTGACGCTCAAACTCTCACATATGTCCTACCATTGCTGCATCGACTACAGTGGTGTGGCCACCAAAAAGAGACACATACCACCACACATGTATTTAAATCAAGGCTCCACTACTGGATATACAGATCCCCCCTAAGCCTAACCACCAAACTGCTACTTGGTATCTCGACACAATTCCTTAACCCCACATGGAGCACCCCAAAAGAGTGGCAACAGAATAAGAGAAGGAGGACCAAAGACAGCCCCCTCTCCCTATCACTGGCAGCCCTCACGAAACTCCTGCTCTTTCTATTGCTCTGTATTGGTAACGTGGAAATCAACCCTGGACCCCTGAATGTATCACCTCTCCATCAGACCTAACCTCAATTAAAGGCCTCAGTTTCCTGCATATTGATGCATGCAGTCTGTTGAAAAAACTTACACTGATACAAGCCTGGGTTGCCCATACCTTGCCAGACTTTCTCATGGTATCTGAGACATGGCTCAAACCCACCACAGCAGACAGGGATGTTAACCTACCCAACTATCAGCTATTCAGAGCAGATCGCCAAACAAGGGGAGGTGGAGTAGCCATATATGCAAAATCCGGTATAGCTGTATCCTGTATTGTTGCAACCTCTATGCCCAAGGAATTTGAATGCCTATCCCTAAAAGTCTCTCTCCCCAATACAGCAGCTTTTCAGCTAGTTGGATGCTACAGACCCCCCTCTGCTGAACACAAGCTCTTATCCCACCTGGGGAACCTGCTCAAGCCCAGCACTGAAGAAGTCATTATTCTAGGTGACCTGAATTTCAACTGGCTTATCCAGGCAGCTACACCTCTGGTATCATTCTGTGATACCTATGGGCTCACACAGCTAATGAACCAACAAGAATTAATGCAAGGAATAGTAATAACAGCACACTACTTGATATCATGCTAGTGAATAAACCACATCTATTCACACACGCTGGAGTGCTTCTCTGAGATATAAGTGATCACTGCCCCATCGCAGGGGTAAGATCCACCAGCATAACAACAAATCCTGCAAAATTCCTCATGAGGAGATCCAAGGAAAAACATCAGTATTGAAGGTTATTTGCATGATCTAGCTGACTCTCCACACTGGCAAGAGTTTTACCTTGCCCATTCTGTTGAAAAAGCTCAGCAGGTGCTAAATAGCATTATAATAAATGCCCTTAACACCCATGCCCCGATCTCTAGTATCCAAATAAAAAACAAATCCTGTCGTTGGTTTTCAGCTGACCTCAAAGCTGCACTGCTGGAAAGAGTCAAATTCTGGAAAATGGCAAGAAAAACCAAGAATGCAAATGACTGGATGATCTTTAGGAAAGCCAGGAAAAGATGCACCAAGAAAGTTAGGGATGCAAAGGCTGCCTTCTATTTGGCCGAGCTCGACTACTCCTATCATAATCCTGCTAGATTTTGGGGTACCATCAAGGGCATGGTGGGGCAGGATGCTAACACCTCCTTCCAACTCAATTACACAACAGTAAGGCCCTATCACTGGCAAAATGGAAATTCTGGACGCCTTCAATAACCACTTCACAACGGCTGGCCTCGCCTTTGACACCTCTCCAGCTAACCTGCTGAGGGAACAATTAAGTTCCCATTACACTGGTGATCAGAGAGCTGACTCTTCCTTCAGCTTCAAATCTATACTGTTGAAGCAATTAGAGGATCTATTATGGCAACTGGATACCAAAAAAAGCGCTGGGGCAGACTCTCTGGACCCCTACTTTCTAAAGATTGCGTGCCATGTACTTGTAGTCCCCCTAACACACCTCTTTAACCTATCTCTAAACTCTGGCTCTATCCCCACACTGTGGAAGACAGCCCAAGTGGTTCCCCTTCTAAAATCAGGGGACCCTATGGAACTTAATAATTACAGGCCTATTTCCATTATACCAGTGCTATCCAAGATGCTGGAGAAATTAGTGAGTAACCAGTTAAGGGAGTATCTTGACAATGCTAACCGCTTAAATCCAGCTCAATCTGGATTCAGGGCCAAGCATAGCACTATCACTGCACTAGCCAAGGTCACAAATGACTGGCAAACCAAATTAGATAAAAAGAATAATGTCTGTGCAGTATTCCTGGACCTGAGCAAAGCATTCGATACTGTGGACCACAAGCTTCTACGATCATCCCTGCACTCCCTTGGCCTAGATCCACCCTCTCTTAAGTGGTTCAGATGTTATCTCACCGGTAGGTCACAGCAGGTAAAAGCTGAAGGTGACCTATCCCCATTAAAACCACTGTTAAGAGGAGTCCTCCAAGGTTCTCTCCTGGGTCCTATCCTTTTTGCCATTTATATAAATAATATTGATTCAACCCTCACCAATTCCTCTGTACACCTCTTTGCTGATGACACTGTTTTGTATGTCAGCAACCCTTCACCTGCAGCTGCTCATGAAATCCTACAAACAGAATTCTCCTTGTTACAGTATCAGCTATTTGAGAAAAAGCTTCTGTTAAATGCAAAGAAAACTAAAGCAATGATGTTCACAAATCAAAGCTCCACCAGCACCTCCTCCTCAATCATTCTCTCCCAGCTATGCACTATACTTGGAGAAAACCTGGAGTATGTAGAAAACTTCAAATACCTAGGTGTGTGGATTGACAACAGACTCGACTTCACTTATCATTTAGAAGAACTGTTAAAAAAGCTTCACCAAAGGGTTGGCCTTCTCTACAGATTAAAACCCTTCCTAAACAGAGACTCAAAGATGAGGTTAGTCCAGGCCATTTTTCTATCAGTTGTTGACTATGCGGACTTCCTTTATAGTCACTGTCCCATCTCCTACCTTCACAAGTTGGATACCTTATATCATAGAGCAATAAGATTCATTACAGATCTGCCATCTAATACCCATCACTGCTCTCTTTATGCTGCAGTTGGGTAGGTTTCCCTTCACCTCAGAAGGAACAGAAATGCAGCACTATGGATTTACAGAGCATTATTAAAAAAACTTCCAAACTATATTCTGGACTGCTTCACCCAGACCATTCCTAGCTCCTATGCCCTAAGAAGCAACAACATCACCCTGCTCAAATTGCCCAAATTCAACACCAGGATAGGGAGGGCAGCAATCAGCTATTCTCTAGCTATAGCATGGAACACACTACAAAAATCCCTAAAACTGTCCAATATCATTCCATTTGCATCCTTTAAACAGCATTGTACAGTCTTCTTCACAGAGAAATGCAGTTGCTACCGATAGAGCTAGCTTTGTCATCTTACAATCTCCCTCCCAAAAATTAACCATATATGGCATAATCCTCCCAGACAGACACCCCATCTTATAACACCCAGTAATACCTTCACCATCCTAGTATTACATTATATTGTATGTTTGCCATGGCCCCCCCACTGGGATATGTATATACTGTAAATATTAGCTTAACTTTCCTGTAACCGTTTTTTATCATGCAAATTTACTGTACATCACTGTGTTTATAAACATTTTTTCCCCTGCACGTATAACTGCTTTATATAAGTGTATGATGTATCTGTTGTGTATCAACTGTTGAACCTTGACCTTATCAGGTCCATCTTGTAAATGAGCCTTGCTCAATGATGTTCGCCTGAATAAATAAAGATTTGATGATGATGATGGAGTTGTCGAGGCAAATACCAAATATCATGGGGTTGTTATGGAAAATACCAAAAGGATGGAGTTTGTCATGGAAAATGCCAGAAATCATGATGTTGTCATGGAAAACACCAAAACCATGGGGTTGTCATGGAAAATGCCAAACATCATGGGGTTGTCATGGAAATACCAAAATCATGGAGTTTGTCATGGACAATGCCAACTCATGGGGTTCGCATGGAAAATATCAAATACAGGGTTGTCATGGAAAATGCCAAAAGTCATGGGGTTGTCATGGAAAATACCAAACAAACATCATGGGATTGTCATGGGAAAAAAATGGTTCAACATAATAATGCTGTTTCTTCTCTGGGACCCATCAATGAGCCAATACAATGTGCATCATTCCACTGGAGTGCGATGTCCCCGAGACAGAACTTTATGCTAATGACTGGAACTTAGATTGACGTTTTAACTCTGCACTGTGGCCACACACCCCACACCCACCTACTCACACTGGCTTAACGCCGGATTTGCTTCTAAAGTCAGGGGAGCAGAGACCACTAAAACTATCTAAATGACTACTAAAACTGTTTTCAAACGGTTTTGTAATAGCAATTGTTAAAAACCCAAATAAGGCAGACATAATTTGTTATGAAATGACCACAAGTTTAAAATTTTGTGAAACTTCAACAAAGTAATGCTCAAGAAACCACCGAAGAAATAATTGATTCTTGTGTGACCCTGTTTTCAGGTTTTAGAAGGGGAGGCAGGGTCAGGGATTGTACTGGCTCATTGACGGATCCCAGAGAAGAAACAACATTACTACAGTGAGTAATTATTTCTAACAACAGGAATCCACCAGTGACGCCTAATACAATTAGCAGATTCACAAGCAGCACCTTGGGAGGATAGGTCTAGAACCAATTTAGGAAAAAGATTCTACAAGACAGCAGGTCAAAAGACTGGCATCCCACCTGGACTGGATGTCCAGAGACATTACTGCTTCATAAAGGTGTGCAGTTTTCCAGGTAGCTGCTTCACAAATTTCTTCAAGGGAATGCCCCTTGTAGCTCCCACAGAGGCAGAGGTACCCTTTGTGGAGTGTGCCCATAGCCCTGTGGGGGTTCTTTGCCAACCTTCTCATAATTGAACTGCAGCTAAGAGACTATCTAACAAGATGTTGTCCTCTTAGCTGCTGGTTTTTCCCCTTGCCAACCTCTCCATAAGTAACAAAAGGTCATGTGCTAGCAGACCTAACATCCCTTGTCCGGTCCCTATAGCAGTCCAGTGCCCTTTTTAAATACAGACAGTGCAGCTTTCTCTTACCTGCACTGAACTGTTCAGGAAAAAGCTCAGGAAGGGTCACTGACTGATTTAGGTGGAATTCTGAAACCACTTTAACTAGGAATTTCCTATTTGGTTCTAAGGACTATTTTATCAATGTGGCACATTATGTAGCTTGGATCTGTGCATAGGGCTCGCACTTCGCTTACCCTCCTGTCAGATGTCATGGCTACTAGGAAAACTGTTTTCCAGGTAGCATGCTTTAATTGTGCTGTAGCCATAAGTTCAAAGTAGGATTCCATTGACTAGGTAAGACAAATGTTCCAAGTCCCATGGAACCAGTTCCTCAATGGAGGGTGCAGGTGACAGGCCTTTTAAAAACCTTCTAAAAACAGGCTGTGAGCCAAAGACCTGAACTTGCCTGCTGATGTGAAAGCTGACACAGCTGCCAGGTGCACTTTCAGGGTCAAGGGCCTCAAGCAAAAGGATTTTAAGTGTACCAGGTAGTCCAGAACTGTGGACAGCCCTGCCCGCATTGGGTTTATCTTTCTAGGGGGGCACACACCAGTATGAGAATCTACTTTGAGGAGAATGCCTTTCCTGTGGCTGGTACTCCTCGAGAGCCATGCCCTCAGGTGTAATGTTCTGAGGTCTGGAAAGGTTATCCTGCCCTGAGACAGAGGCAGCAAGTTGTACCTCAGTGGCAGGTTAATGGGGGTCCCACAGTACAGGGTCAGCAACACTGAGTACCATACCTGCTGGCTCAGTTTCAGACTACCAGAATCACTGTTGCTGGTTCTCTCCTGACCTTCATGAGTACCCCCTGTATGAGGGGAAATGGGGGGGGGGAGCATACAGAAACCTCCCTGCCCAAGTTAGGGCTAGGGCATCCTCTGGGACTGAGCCCCTGATTGGGGGCCCGTAACAAAACTTTGGGAGCTGACTGTTCTCCCAAGATGCCAAGTGGTTTATTTCTGGGGTATCCCACCTTCTGAAAACTGAATCCAGCACTTGCTGGCTTAAGGCCCATTTGTGGTTTCCCTGGCAGATTCTGCTTAGGGAGTCCGCAAGCACATTTTCCTTGCCTGGCAGATGCACTGCAGAAATTTCTACATCCAGGACGTATGCCAGGTCCCAGCTCCTTATAGTTTCTGTGCAGTTTTGATCTCATTCATCCCTGTTTGTTTATGTAGTACATGGTCGTGGTGTTGTCTCTCCATATTTGGACTGAATGACCCTGTAACTGGGAGGAAATAGACCTCATTTCCAGCAGTACTGCCCTGAGCTCGCAGAGGTTTATGTGTTCCTGAGTCTCCTAAGCATGCCAGATGCCACTTACTGTGAGGTCCTCTAGGTGCCCCCCCCCAAAAGGAGTTAAGCATCTGTTGTGAGAACCTTGGTGGGAGATTGCTGTGCCCTCTCTGAAGTTGCTTCCCTCCTTCCACCATTCCTGTGTTTGAACAAAGATCTCTGTAACTGGCACTAGTTGAGGCAAGGGATCTGACCTTTGGGACCGGTAGCCTCTTAGGTGGTACTACCTGTCCTCATTTGGAGATGAGCCCATGGTACCATGGCTGTGGCTAAGGCCAAGTGGCCTAGTAGCTGAAGAAAATCCCTTGAAGTCCTTGGCCAACCTGAGATGAATGATTCTAATCTGGCAACTGGGTTTGTTACCCTGTTCACTGGGTGAAACACCTTTATGTGAGGGTATCCAGCTCTGCTCCAAGAAGTCCAGAACTTGTACTGGTTCTGTCTAGGACTTCTGCAGATTTATTAGAAACCCCAAGGTTTTCCAAGGTGCTTCTTACCAGCTGGACGATGCACGCTGCTTCCTGTTTTGTTTTCCCAAAGATTAGCCAACTGTCCAGGTAAGGGAAAACCCACAACACCCATCCATCTTAGGTGGGCGGCCACTACAGCTAAGCACTTTAGAAATACCCTTGGTGTTGTGGTGAGGCCAAAGGGTAGATCTGGGAACTGATACTGTCAGTCTCCCAGCCTGAACCTGAGATACTTTCTGTGGCTGAGTCTGACTGGGATTTGGAAGTAGGCATCCTTCAGATCCTGTGACCCCAAACAAGCTCCTAATTGCACAGATGGAATTATTGTGCCTAGTGTTACAATCCTGAATTTTTCAGTCTTGATATATCAGTTCAAGCACCTTAAATCTAGAATGGGTCACCATCTTCCCGTTTTTTTTGTGGGTTAGGAAGTATTTTGAAAAAAGCCCCTGCCCCATTTTGATACAGGAACCTTTTCTAATGCCTTTGCCCGAAGTAATTTCTTTACTTCCAGTTCTAACAGAATTATTTGTATTGGTGAATGAGATGGAATGTTTTTTTAGCTTCTGCAGCTTGGAAAACCTCTGAAATTGCTGAGACAATCCCTGACCCACTACTTCCAGGACCCACTTGACTGTGGTGATTTTTTCCCCCCATTCCTGGAAGTAGTGAGCCAGACCTCCTTGCACTAGCAACAGCTGATGGTGACCTGGGCAAAACTGTAAGGCATTATGCTTTAGCTGAGGCTTAGGAGCTGGTGTTGCAGTATGCCTTGTGCCCCTACTTGTACAGTACCCTCTCTGTGGCTGATACTCATAACCAATGTAAGGTCTGGGTTAGTAGCCTCTGCTCTTGCCTCCCCTTCCATAAGGCCTGCAGGAAATGTAGGCCTTTTCCTTTTCTGTAGCGTTCTTGTAAGTAGTTCTGAACTCATTCACTTTTATTATGTAGGCCTCTGTTTTTTCATCAGGTAAAGAATTTACCTCAAAGAAGATGTTAATGGCTTTGACATGGGCATCCTGGGTAAGGAATGTGGCCCCTAGGTAGACAAACCTCCTTGGGGCAACTGCATGTGCCAAGGCTCTTGATGCTGAGTCACTGGTATCTACAGCCACGTGGAACTGGTATGTTGCAGCAGCCAAAGTAGGCTTTGCTATTGCTGCCAGGTCCTGTGCCACCTCACCATCCACTTTGTCACTCAATGCCAACACTGCATTTCACAATGCTTTCTGGTACTGAGCTGTGTAGACTAAATAAGCTGCCTATCTTAAAAGTAAGGAAGCTGTTATGTGCACTTGTCTGGCCCTGGTATCCAGTTTTCTGGAATTCTCTCCAGGGGCTGTGCAGAGAGAGGCACCTTTGCCTTCTCACAGGTAGCCGCCTGTACCACTACTGCATGATCAAGGTGAGCATGCAGACATTCCACCCCCTGCCTGTTCATCTGATACTGTCTCTCAGTTTTCTTAGCAATGCAAACTGCTGAAATTGGTACTGACATGATTTTCAAAGCGGCTTCATTAACAGACTTGTGTATAGGGAGGGACCACTAGCCTCCTTGTGGGGGCTAGTCCCATCATGTCCATGAATTTCCCTTCTATCTTGTCCTCCTCTGTTTCATGAGGGGGGATGGTAAGGGTATTCACCATCTATTTAACGAAAGAGCAGTAAGAGAGATATATAGCCGTCAGTAGCTCTACGAGGAGAACCAAACTCCTATTCAGGAAAGACATCAGGTTATATAGGTTCACCCTCCTCATCTGCATAACTGATTTCCCCCTCCAATATAGGCTGTTTTTCTGGAATCGGAGCATGGAGAGGAGATGCAGGCATGTTAAACAAACTTCCCATGGCTTGGAAGGCCTGGAAAAACGACAACATCTTTCAAATGTCCTCTGTCGAGGGCATTCATATCTGTTTCACTGCATGCTCATTTTCCTGTGCAGGGGGAGTGACAAGGATATATTTTTCTTTTTTTTTTTCTTGGCAGGCACTGGTTACAGTACCTGTGCAGAGGCTCTTTTGTTTGTATTTTTGCCATCAGCGGAGTAAAGGATCCCCCTCTTGGACACCTTGCTGTTTTTATTATCTTTACTATATCTTTCTGATGGCTAAGCAGTTTTATCTTTTTTAGAAACAAAACAGTACAACACAGAGGTGTGTAAAACACAGCAGGTATCTCTTTGTGTGGTGCTTATGTGGATTTTGGCTTCACAATAAAGTTTAGACACAGTTCTTGACTCCTACAGCAGTTTATTGGTGGCGAGTGTCAGAGTGTTACTATTTTTTTCTGTATTTCGTGTTACTATCAGCACCTGTTTCCCAGTGTGCGTCCTTTTGGTTTTGTCTTGCTTTATCTCTTTTATCTGTCCCCACTGACAAGGACTGCTGCTTATGATAAGAACCCTCTGATGCATGCTTTCCACCGTCATTGGAAACTCCATCTGAGCCTTTATTGTGCTTTGGTGATGCATACTGAGACACCATAAATTCTTCTATTTTTAAAGCCCTTTTCTTTTTGGTACACAGCTTTTAAAATCATGATCTGGCCCCAGGCACCTTAAACAAATTTCATGGCATTTTACCTGTGCCAAGAGCTGAAAACAAGAGGTACCATTTTTAAAACCTAGGGGCCCTGTTCTCTTTTTATGCCTATCAATCATGCCAAACACTGACTCTAAAATTTAAATATTTAGTTCCCAGTCACAAAAGAGAACATTCAACAATAAATACTTAAAGCTGTCAAAGAGTAAATAAAAATGAAAATGGTTAATTTTTTTTTTTTTTTTTTTTTACACAAAATGCAGTTGGTTCCTTTAGCTGAGATGGTGTTACAATATGGCCTTTTCCAGTTCCTGGAAACTGGAGAAAGCACTACTTTTTATTACAATTATACAAACAACACTCTAACTAATGCAGAGTAATTTAAAAACTAGCCAAGAATAAACAGTGACAAAGTACTTATAAATAAAGAAAATGAAAGTGATCAGAAGGCTGGAGGCAGCTTTGGGGACAACTGCTCTCTTCAAGCGGAGAAACAAATCTGATGTTATGCCAGTAAGGGGAGTGTGACCACAGTGCAGAGTTTGAACTTCATGCTATGTTCTAGTCATTAGCATAAAGTTCTGTCTCCTGGGCATCACACTCTAGGCAACACTGATGGATCCCAGTTGTCAGAATATACCAAAATGTATGGGGTTGTCATGGGAAGTGCCAAAAAACTATGGAGTTTTTGTAAAAATGGGGAAAATCATGCAATCCATGAATTCCATGACAAAGGTCCAGCCCTGTTCAAGACCTGCCAGGGTTAGATGAACTGATGGTATCCCAATCCCTGACTGTGCCTCCTCTCTGTTCCATTCCATTCTATGGTGGAAGGACACCTCAGTGCTTCTACTGAAGATGTGGAGATACAAACAAATGACTGCACTCAGGTGCACCCAAACTGTCTGAATGTCGTATGTATTGGCATTCAAAAAGCAAAAGACTAGGCAATAGCAATTTATGCAGTTTAGGCTTCATAAAGTCACAGTCAGGAGATTTAATGCAAAAAATAACAAATTTATTCCACTATGATGAAAGACGTGGCAACCAGACTGTCCCCAGCACTTCGACTCAAAGTGAGTCTTCTCCAGGTGGACTTCACTTTACGAAGGCTAAACTGCTTGAATTGGTATCGCACGGTCTTTTGCTTTTGAATGCCTATACAGTGCTAGCCATCGCCACTTTTACCGCCATAGTACGTTATGGTGTGGCATGGCCCGATACCTTTGTTCTATGCCGCATTCATCTGAATGTGGTATTTCCAGTATTGTGATTTGCTGCATTGTGCCATCAGGTGCTGTTTTTCTAAGTCACAGTGGCTAGCACTGTACATATGGCATGCAATTTGGTTGACCCTGAGTGCAGCCATTCATTTGTATCTACTTGTCTGTTTTGGAACTGCACCCATCATTCTGCTTTTGAGCGCTCAGTGTTGTGCTTTGTTACTGAAGATGTAACTGACAGGTACCTCACCCATGTTATACGACTGGCCACCTCCTTACCCTGCTGGGAGAAACCGCACATCAGTATTTGCCTCAATCTCTCTGGCTGATTCAGTCCTCCACAGAAGTACAGTCTGGTCCGGTACAGGGGCTCAGATAGTCTGGAAATGTGCGCAGTGATTGAATCCCTGATGTCATCTGGAATGGAAGCCTGCAAGTTCACCAAAACGTACCATGAAACCACAGAAATCGCAACTGCTGAGTTATACGACTGACTGGTAGGTTGCCTTTTTTGCTCCCTTTCATTCCCCTCACCCCCATCCAGATGTTCAGGGTTACTTTCTGTCCTGGAGTAAAGGTGTACCAGCTGGTGGCTAATGACACAGATGACGCTCAATGCTGCTTCTTGACCGGCTGGCAGGGTGTGCACAAATGACAGGCAGCCTGTGACTTCCCTTCCCCAAAGCCTCACCTCTGACATGTGTTCAACCTCCGAGATGCATTCAACCCGTCAGCCCCAATACGGGATTCTGGGCTTACACGTGAATGCTGATCCCCCAGACGATCCCCAGCTATGGAGCCAGCCAAGCTGCTGTCTTTTTTAAGCAAAAGCAGTGCAACATAATTTTTTTAATAGTCATTCACCTGCAAAATTAATTAAAAGAATTTTAAACTACAAGCTACTTTGTTTTTCTAAGTGCCTCTAATGCCATACAGTGTTTTTTTCCCCCCATACTTTGTTTGTGCCTCCTCGGCCATGACAAGGTAGGATTCCTTTTCTATCGGCTTCCAACACTCCTCTCCACCGTCCACTTGTCTCCCTAAACTGTGCCTAATGGTGATGGCACTCCCACAGATTGCCCCCCATGGCAGGGTCATGAAAGGGGAGGGACGTCCTTCCCCAACACAAAGCAAAGTATCCAGTCCTCGCTGCAGGCTGGCCTGGTGACGTGGCGGGTGGGGATATGGCGAACGGGCATCATGTGGCCTCATCATGCTGTGCTTTTTCCTCCTGATGTTTTCTCCCCTTTATGTCCTGGGACCTCAGGAAACTCAGCTGTGCATGCACGTGGAGGTGGGCATTGTGCCGGAACCGGTGGCCCCGCTCCACTCACCTGACCTACTACCAGTCCCATTTGCCCGATGCTACCACCAGACTTCCACTCAGTGGTAGCCAGGAAGACTAACCACCCCAATCGGGGAGAGGAGACCTGCCTAGTGGCCAAGCTATCCTCTTCCAGCCCACCCCCCTGGCTGACCCCCAGTGGCCCAATTCATTTCCAAACCCAGGTCACCAGCATGGGAGAGGGAAGGAGCTGCAAGCACCTCAGACTCCTATGCCACTGGGCTGGCTTACAAAGTATCTTTTACACTCATTTTCTGAATCCTGATCCTCTGCTAGAATTTCTGTGCAGTGCTCAAAGCCCAGTGGAGTGGGCAATACATTAATTAAACTAGCCTTGGTATGCCCACTATGAAATCTGTTAGCCACCTGAGGCAGTGCATAGCCATAGGACAACCTGATTAGGGGTTTGACGAATCACTGTGGGAGAATCAGGCCACCAAGATTCCCAATGAGAAAAGTAAAGCCCCAGGATGGCAATGCAAAGTTTAAATGGATTTATTTTTTCTTTCATTAAGCAGTTTAACCTCCATGCCCCCCTGCTTCCTTCCTTCTTGCTACCTCCCAGCCTCGTCTTCCATTCCCTTGCCATCATAGCCAGCAAGGATCCACGGTGCCAGGCCCGAGAGTGCCAACTACCATCAATTAGAGAGCTCATGGTGCATACGGTTTTCTTCACAGTTTTCTCCCTTGAGATCATGCCCACATCCCACCTTCCACATGGTGCTGGGCAGTGCCCTGACGAGCCTTGCAAGCATGCAGTGTCTCCCTGAGAAAGCGTAAGCTCTCTGTCCCTGCAAAGGGGTCGCTGCAGTGGTGGAACTCAGCACATGCCCTCCATAGCTAGAAGTGCTGCTTCTCAGCTGCGCTGCTCTAGCCCCTCCAGCCGCTCGGCCAGCTCCCACATCTGCTCTCAAACCTGGTATACCATCAGGTGTCCCGGGCTAAGAAGATTTTACTGAAATGAAATATACGTAGATATTTCCCACCAAATATTAACAGGTGATAACCTTTTAGAACAAGAAGAGACCTACCCAATTGACCCATAAATATATACATCAAGGTTTTTTTGTTCCCCAACACTCGTCCTTATTTAGGGCCCCATATTAATGCAGATATAGTACAAAATAGAGACACTGAAAATCGAGAGTACTAAAAGCCCGATGCAGATATCGCGACAGGACAGGTGTCCAACAAACATAAAATCTTCATGATGAACTGCCCTACACTGGAACTTGCATGGAGGTGGTGTTGATTAAATTAGCTTTGTGGGCGGGAAGGGGGCTTCACCCCCACCCTTAAAATAATATAATCAGCTCCACATCAGTTCAAATTTGACATTCACAAAGCATTTCTTCTAATTATTGTTTTTCTCTGATTAAACTGTATTGTTCTGTGTAATAGCTATAACAGTTACAGACATGTATGGCAGCCAGTACACATTTTGTTTATTTCTTGGTTTTTGCCTATGACCCTTCCCACCACCTGCATGGCACCAGGCAGTGTCCCTTCTAGCCATGCTTGCACGTAGCATGCCCCTGTGGAGGAGGCAAGCTCTCTAGCCCACTACAGGGGTCACTAGTGCAACGGAACTTAGTGCCTTCCTTTCCCATCCCCTGCTGGGAGCACTACCACATGCCAATGCCTCCCCAGTACCACTCAGACTGCCCGGATGGCTCCAGGGTCCGATCCCAAACCCAGGTCACCAGCATGGTAGCATGATGCACTACCCACAGGGCTATTAGGTAGCCCTGGAGAGTACTTTCTAATTTCAGTGATACCTCCCTCCTTGTTTATATACTGTGTGTGTGTGTGTGTTTTTACAAGAAAGCACTCTTGTGAAACTGTTGCAAACTCGTGCAGATGACAACTGCCATTTAAGTGCACTCTGTTTTTGGGCAGAAGAATGTGGCAGGGTTCAGAATTTACAAAACTGTGATACAGGCACAGAAATCAAAGCAAAGGTTGTGACAGTCTGCTTTTGCCAACCAAGTCTGCCAGGATTTACAAAGTTTTAAACCTGTGGGTCAAGTCAGTTTGATAGGAAAGGCTGGCAAAAATGTTTACAAATGTTTTCAGTTCAAAGAAATACAACCGTTTTAAAAATTAAGGCAATTTAAACTCAAAGATAAGGGGACACGTATTCAGACTAGATGCGTGATGCATTCCTGGATGCACTGCGCATCTCTGGACCTGTGCGTGCCGTTGGGGGCATGGTCATATTTAAAGGCCACCGATGAGCCCTGCATCTCCAACTGCGCCGTCGTGCACAACATTGTGATGCGCCTATGCAAATGAAGGCTCCCTTATGCATATGCCATGCATTACAATATGAAGACCCCCTTCAAAGCGCAACTATGGACAGCTGCGCCAGTGCATAGTTATGCTTTTGAAATCCTACTTTAACTATGTGCGAGGCAGGCTGGTGCTCCGCGCGTAGTCTGGTGCTCAGCACACAGTCCCCCCGCCCCGATCACTGTAAAACATAACCTCAAACCCCTTTTCCATAATGTAGTGTCCCCTCTCCGCAACTGCTGTACAATAAATTGTATCCCTCAGCCCCTTTTCCATAGTGTAGTGTCTCCTCTCCCCAGCCCCGACCTTCAGAATAATAAAAATGAAATCCCCTGTTGACCCTGGTAGTCCAGTGGATCCCCCCTCCCGGGCTCTGATCTTCATAACAATAAATAAGAAATCTCTCGGTTTCCCGCTCCCTGGCCCGATCTTCATAACAATAAATAAGAAATGCCCCGGTATCCCTGGTAGTCCAGTGGTTCCCCTCTCCCTGGCCCCAATCTTTACAACAATAAAAAAGAAATCCCCTGGTATCCCCAGTAGTCAAGTGGTTCCCCCATCCCATTAGGAAGTGAGCCACAACCCTGCTCCCCCAACCCAACTGGAGCCAGTGACTGGCACAGCCCTCCTTACACCACCACAGCCAGCCGACGAATGAACTGTCAGTGAGCGTGTACAGTACATAGTATGTGCCCATCAGCTGACCAGTCATTTAAGCCAGCTTTTACTGTACGGGCCAGGCAATTTCAGGCTTCCTAAGGCATTTCCTCACACACTGGCTTTTGCTAGTGAGCTATATAACTCAATATAGCAGCCTGCCTTTAGGCTGCAGTATTTGCTAGTCACCATATAGTTATTTTCAGCAAAAATATTTTTCTTGCAAAAATATCAAGATAACCATCTCTCTTTCGGTTTTCTTTCATTCTTGAACCAAGACACAGGATTTAGAAGTTTTTACACGTTCCCAGTCCTGTGCCACGCCTGCCATAAACACACGAAATCTCTTGGTACTGTGCTGTTTACCATCAGAAACATATGGTAACACCATCCTAATACAGCCATATTATTTATTAATCTAGCATGTACATTCAACAGGTAACCTCAACGGAAGAGATTCTGATCACACTTTATTCTGAGTGTCAGTTTCACTGTAACTGCGGGGTAGGTAATCATCAATCACATGCAGCAGGTATAATTACACTGTCGTTACACATTTGTTGCATGTAACTGTGTTGTAAGTGAAATGCAGTTACAGCATAGTTACACTGTAACTGAGTAGTTACAGAAACTTAAAGTGTTACCAAAATTTTTAAAAATTGCAAATGGTGGCCATCTTTAATGACGTGAGTCGTTAATTACAAAATACACTGTTAACAATATCTGAGAAAACTAAGAATACACTAAAGATGAAGGAAATACATTTTTGCTAAAAAAAAAATATACAATGAAATGTTTTGCTGACTAACAATTACTGCTGCTTTCAAATGGCAGCTGTGATTAAACCTCATTTGCCATTACTGTTGTAGTCACTTGACATGGGAACTAAAATATGTGCACAGGGACAAAGCCCCCACACCTCCCTAACTGACATGTGTGGAGAGTTGGCATGTCAGCTAACTGTCTTAGGAAGGCTGAATAGGAGGAATAGTTGCCCAGGACTCTATGGGGAGATCCAGTCACATCATCCCCAGGAATGTCTGGCGAGATAGGCTCCTCTTCCTCCTCCTCATATTCTTCATCCTCAAATTGCTGGTTAGTAGCCTTATCAAGAGAGGGTTGTTTCATACGCTTAAAAAATTGCCACATCTGCGTTGTCTTCCCGGGAAGGCATATCCTTTGGGGCACTGCAGCCTGCTCATCTTTTGTCCTTGGAGAGGGGGGCCTCATTGGGTTTCTCTTTTGGTGTCTTTTTACCAGGACTGGTTTTGGGCTGGTTCTCTTCATGTCTCTCCTGCTTCATATATTTCCCATCAGAACACTCCTTCGCTGAGTTTCTCTGGTCCTTGCCACCAGTGGAAGGTTTAGAAGCCTGTTTCTCAGCTTGCTGCTAAGGAGAAGTCATTCTACCCGATGGTCCTCTCTCCGTAACTAAAGTACCCACAGCCTGTTTCACAGGGGAACACTCTTGAGAGATGAAAGCTGTTGCAGGAGGAGGCAATGATTTTCTTTTATTTTTCCACTTCTCGTCTGTCTTTTTACAAACTTTCAGACTATGTTCACAAGGGAGAGAAGAAAAAATTACTCACCTTAGTAATGTTGTTTCTTCTAATGGAGTCTTGCTATATTATGACATATGCAGTTTGTCCCAGCCTTAGAACTGCTCCGGAGGTGAAAGAGTTAACTTTCCATGCCAGGCATGGAATCTTGAGCGCGAACTCAGTTGAAAACTCTGTCTGTTGTTCTTCAAACTCAAACTGTCAGATCTTTACGAGCAAAACTCACTAAGATTCTGTGTGGAAGCTGTAAACCTACACTAGCCAACTGGCTACTAAAATATTAACACATTTTTTGGTCCCAAAACAAAGACTCAAGTCAGGGGATCCAAAAAATAAAATACAACACCCAAACACCCCAAAAAAGAGGGGTGAAAAACACAAGGTGGGCATCTATTAAGTGCCAACACTGCACTGCCCACCCACATCCCAAGAGCAGAGGTTCTGAGAGGGGCAGGCGGGGAGGTCATAATATAGCAAGACTCCATTAGAAGAAACAACATTACTAAGGTGAGTAATTTTTTCTTCAAACAACATGAAGTCTTGCTATATTATGACATATGCAGACTACACAGCAGTACCTCCATGGAGGAGGGACAGAACCTACTTAGGAAATAGGCTCTGAAGCACAGCTGTGCCAAACCGAGCATCACTCCTAGCCTGGATGTCCAGGGAGTAATGCTTGGTGAAGGTGTGAACTGTTTTCCAGGTAGCTGCTTGACATATCTCTAAGATATGGATGTCCCTGGCCGCAGCTAGGGACGCAGCTGTACCTCTGGTAGAGTGAGCCCTCAGGCCTGAAGGGGGAACCTTACCCAGTTTTTGATAACAGAATTGGATACAAGAGACACTCCACCTGGCAATGGATCTTTTAGTGGCAGGTTTCCCTTTACCAACCTCACCATAAGTGAGGAACAGTTGGAGGGAGTCAAACCTGTGACCCTTGGTACGCTCTATGTAGTAACTAAGGGCTCTCTTTACATCTAAACTGTGCAGCCTCCTCTAGCCAGAGGAGGAATGGTCAGTGAAGTACACTGGAAGAGATATAGATTGATTAAGGTGGAAATCTGAAACCACCTTAGGCAAGAACTTCCTGTTAGTCCTGAGGACCACCTTATCTCTGTGAAAGGAGATAAAATCGGGCTCCACTGACAAAGCTTGTAATTCACTTATGCATCTGGCAGAAGTGATGGCTACTAGAAACACAGTTTTCCAAGTCAAGTACTTAAGCTCTGCTGAAGACAAATGCTCAAAGGGGGGTTGCATAAGCTGAGCAATGCAAACATTAAGATCCCAGGCAGGAGCAGGGTCCCTGAATGGAGGGTTGGTGTGAAGCAATCCCTTGAAAAACTTGGAGAAAACAGGGTGAGCAGAAAGAGAAGAGGGCTTTCCTGCTGAAATAAAGCAGAGACAGCTGCCAAATGCACTTTCAGGGTAGCTGGCCTCAGCCCCAAAGCATTTAGATGGACCATATAATCCAGGACTGTGGGCAAATCAGCAGATTCTGGGGAAATATGCTTTCCAGAGCACCATATGGAAAACCTTTTCCATTTGGAATTATAAGTAGCCCTGGTGGAAGGCTTCCTAGAAGCCTTCAAGATATCGAGTACACCTTGAGAAAGAGCCAGGCCCTGAGGTTGAGGGATTTGAGATTCGGATACCAAACTCTCCCCTGGGCACAGGTTAACAGAATGTGATTCCTGAGAAGACACAGGGGAAGGTGGACTGCTAAGGACAGAAGGAGTGGATACCAGGGCTGTCTGGCCCAATCTGGAGCAATCAGAATCATCTTGCAAGGTTGAGATCTGATTTTGACTAGCACCTTGAACAAGAGGGAAGGGAAGGAAGGCATAGAGAACTTTTCTTCCCAGTCGAGAAGGAAGGCATCCAGAGGGACTGAGCCCAACACTGGGGGCCTGCAGCAAAAAAGCGGAAGTTGGTAATTGTCTGGGGCTGCAAAAAGATCTATCTGAGGGGTGCCCCACCTGGCAAATACTACCTCCAGTACTAGGGGATCCAGTGACCATTCGTGATGGCCCTGGGAAATTCTGCTGAGAGCATCTGCCAGGACGTTGTCCTTGCCTGGGAGGTGAACTGCCACTAGGGAGGTGTTCAGGGAATAAGCCAGAGACCACAACTTCATTGCCTCAGTGCACAAGGCCGAAGACTGAGTGCCCCCTTGCTTGTTGATGTTCCACATTGTAGTGGTGCTGTCTGTTCTGACCTGTACCACTTTGTTCTGAACAGATGCAGAAAAAACCTGAAGTACTAGAAAAACAGCTCTGAGTTCCAACAGATTGATGTGGAGCAGAGATTCCTGAGGGGACCACAATCCCTGGGTGGTGAGGTTGCCCATGTGAGCTCCCCATCCCAAGAGGGATGCATCTGTAGTAAGGGTCAAGGAGTGAGATTGAGGGATGAAAGGAACACCCTGTCTCAGATTGCTCTGATCCTGCCACCACTGCAGGGTATGGATCAGGGTTTGAGTTACTGGGATCAATTTGGTTAGAGGATCTCTCCTTTGAGACCAGAAGGCTCTCAAATGGAACTGGATGTCCCTCATCTGAAATCTTGCTCCTTGCACTACAGCTGTGGAGGCAGCCATGTGCCCTAGGAGCTGTAGAAAGTGCCTTGCTGGTTGAGAGACCTGCAGAGTGAAGGAGGAGGCCAGAGCCACCAGGGTCTTTGCTCTTTCTAGAGGAAGGAAAGCTCTGGCCCGCTTTGTGTACAGTTCTGCGCCTATGAAGGTGAGTAGCTGAACAGGCTCTACAACTGACTTTGGAAGATTGAGAAGAAAACCTAGAGATGTAAGCAGCTGCTGGGTAACCTGAAGGTGTAATCTGACTTGGTCTGGAGACTGACCCACTATGAGCCAGTCGTCCAGGTAAGGAAAGATAGCAATCTTTTGCCTTCTTAAGTGAGCAACTTACTGCCAGGCATTTTGTGAATACCCTTGGGGCAGAGGTGAGGCCGAAGGGCATTGCTCTGAACTGGTAATGGCCTGAGGGCAGTTCGAATCTGAGGTACTTCGTGGGAGCTTCTGATGAGAACATGGAAGTAGGCATCCTTGAGGTCCAGGGACGCTAACCAGTCCCCTGGCCTTAGGGAGGGTAAAATAATTCCCAGAGTCACCATTTTGAATTTTGGTTTTAAAAGGTGCTTGTTTAGGTATCTGAGATCCAGGATGGGCCGCCATTCTCCTGTCTTTTTTGGGGTAAGGAAGTACCTGGAGTACAGTCCTTTGCCCTGGTGTAGGGGAGGAACCCTTTCTACAGCTCTGAGAGCCAGGAGGGTTGAGACTTCTGTTTCCAAAGCGAGAGCCTCTGATGGATTTGCAGGTGGAAAGGATCTGGTTCTCATCTTTGGAAATTTTTTGAAGCTGAGAACCAGTCCCTGGCTTACTACTTCCAGGACCCACTTGTCTGATGTTAAAGACTCCCAGTCCTGGACGAAGTAAGCCAGCCTGCCCCCTACAGGTAATGGAGAATCGGCCCTGGCCATCCCATCAGGGTGCCTGTTTGGCAGGGACTTTAGGCTGAGGGGTGGGAGCAGACCTGCTTGTACCCCGTCTGCCTCTCCCTCTGAAGAACCCCCTCTGGGCATAGGCTGAAGAGGAGGCCTGGGCTTGGTAAAAAGGCCTGTGAAAAGGCCTGCCCCTGCCCCTGGAAAGCTGCCTCTGAGGAGTGGCTTGCCTTTCCTTGCCTGTGCACTCCTATAAGTGGTCCTATACTCATCCATTTTCTTCATGTAATTCTCTGTCTGCTCCCAAACAGAGTGTTACCCACAACAGGAAAATCCATGGCCTTAGCCGGGTATCCTGTGACAGGCTAGTACACCTGAGCCAAGCCATTCTCCGAAAAGCCACAGATGTAGCCATGACTCTTGAAGATACATCATTAGAGTCCACTGCAGCATGGAATTGCACCTGGATGCCTCAATACCATCAGCAGCCACCTGCTCCAGCTCCTGGCAAGCTGGTCAGGAACCTGTTTCGCTAGACCATAACAGTATCCCATCTGGATTTCTGTATCTTGCAACATAGGCCATATAATTTGCCTGTCTGAGTCCCAAGGATGCTGCCATGTACTGTTTCTTAGCCATTGCATCTATCCTCCTGGAGTCCTTGTCAGGGGGGTGTGAAGCCAAGGGAATATTTGCCTTATCACAGGCTGCAGCCTGCACTACTAACATGGCTGCATTGCTGTGAAAGGAACTCTGTATCAGAGCCTGACAATGTGTACCTCTTGTCCATTTTTTATCCACAGGAGGTATAGTGTGAGGAGCTTTAAAATTTTATTGTCTGTTTCCTAAAAGATTTATGTAAAGGAATAGACAGTCTCCTAGACTCTGGGATATCCATCATTTCTACATAGTCAGGCTCCTCCTGTTCATCCACAGCTTCTTCCAAAGGGAGCTGGAGGGTTTCAGCCACTTTTTATAAAACATAAAATGAGAAGGGGACTCAGAAAGCCTAGGGGACACTCCTGAAGGTCTGTCTGGGGAGATGTCCGGTTCAATGGGCACATCCAGACTTTCAAAATCACATTCACTCTCTTCATAATCTTCCTCCCCCTCCTCCGGTTCATAAAAATCCTCTATATCATATTCCTGAACCGGTGGAACCGACCGCTACTGATGGTGCCGGTTCGGTCGGAACCGGGGAAAGCGACTGGACAATTTTGATTGCTTTGGCTATCTCTGCAGCGGTTGGAGAAGGAAATTTTGGCTCCACACCTGCTGATTTTCTAGCCCTTTTTGCAGGGACTAACTCCTCCGAGTCAGCTCTCCGTTTGCCCGAGGAAGTCTCGCCCTGGTCAGAGGGCACTCCCTCCGGTTCGGTTGGCACCGAACCGGGCTGGCCATCCGGGTCTGCGGACTTCTTGGCCTCTCGTTCCCTTACCCAGGGTAGCTGCAGGGAAATTCTTGCAAATCTGGCAGTCTGCATTGAGGTGGTCAAACCCCAGACAATAAACACACGTGGTGTGTGGGTCAGCCTTGGCAAAGGCTTCCCCGCAGACACTACAGTGCTGAAACCCAGTGGGCCCGGTTTTTCTTTTGGGTTTCTCAGACATAGTGCCAGCCTAACCAAAAACTTCCTCGTCTGCCACGCACCACAGAAGACACCCTTATCGGTTCCCAACCGTGTCACTGGTCGTGGAAAACCGAATGAAATCCGCTTTTTAGAACCGATAAGAACCGGAACCGCACTCTAAATGCAATTTAACAAAGTTTAAACACAACCTGATCGGTTCAAACTGAACCGATAATATCGTTTGCAAGTTCCACAGAAATAATATAAAACCTATCTATTACTTACGATACCACAGACAGAGCTTGAACCGACCGGTTGCGGTTAAAATAAAAACAAAATGTGGTTTAAAAACCAAGAATTACACTTTTTAACCTACAAAATGAACCGAGCAGTAGGAGAAATCTCCGGAGCGACTGTTCAGTGAGGCGGAGTAAAGAATCTGACAGTTTGAGTTTGAAGAACAACAGACAGAGTTTTCAACCGAGCTCGCGCTCAATATTCCATGCCTGGCATGGAAAGTTAACTCTTCACCTCCGGAGCAGTTCTAAGGCTGGGACAAACTGCATATGTCATAATATAGCAAGACTTCATGTTGTTTGAATCATAGTCTAGGCCCAGATGGACAAGAAACAAAGTGACTGACAGTCTGCCTTGGCCACCCAACCCCCACAGTGTGAACAGTGTTTGAAACTGATAGGCCTGTTCTCTTCATTGTTTTTATGACATTGCCTGGAGAGAAAAATGTTGTAAAATGTTTATTTCAAACATTAAAAACTTTCTGTAATTTTTTTGTTTTTTTTTTTTTTGTCAATTGAATTAATGCGCAAAGTAGATTTTACTGGAACTGGGAACTGAGAAGGAACTGGTTCCCCTGAACAAACTGGTAACTGAGAAAAAACACTAAAACAGTCAAATTGTACTAAACACCCTGAAAAGTATTATAAAATCACAAAATAATAAACTCCAAAAACCTTCAAGTTAAATTTAGCTAAAGGATACAGGAGTTGGATCCAGAGCGTCTGTCTTCTTCAGTGGAAGCAAAGATCTGCTGTAGGGGAGATAGCCGTCATGTGACCAACACAGTGTGAAGGCATTATTTGAATTTATTAAACACTCTAATTTCTGGGGCCTCACTACAGCGCGAGATGACTGCAACTAGTGACAACCATGCATCATTGAAACATTCTAAAATAAATAAATACAGCAGCAATGTTTGTGAGAGGTCTGGTCCCATGTAAATAAAGATATCAGAGCTAAAACTTGGTGTGTACCTTAACCACTTCTGTTACTTCAGTGCAACCACCTTCTGCTGTTAGACTGCTTGCCCTGCCCTCGGAAAACTCCTGCTTGATCCGCTGGTAAGTTGCTTCTGTCACCAACTTAGTTCCCAGAATCCAGTCTGTTTCTGTAAAAAAAAAAAAAAATTAAATCAAAGGGAAACACATTTAAAGACTGAGACCGCCAGTTTATAAGCCTGAGGCCTAACTTTCATACCTGCAAGGTGTGCAGAAAGTCAGATTACCCCCTTCCCCGTCCCCTGCCAACATGAGGAATCCACACTGTTCCAGGGTGGGGGTGGGGGCAGATTTGTTTTTCCTGCCCAAATGTAATTAGCATTTCTGTCTATGAAGTGTAGACAGTCAGAAAAAAAAAAAAAGAAAGAGAACTGATTGAAGCATTTCAGATGAAAAGAGGTGAAAAGTGGGGAGACGGATTGAAAGCAGCAGTGTATGATGGGGTGTTTTGTATTGATCAGCTTGTTGAAATATGCTAATTCCCTCTATTATAGATCTGATGAGTTGAAAGTTAAAATATCCCACACTTTTCATGTAATTTAACAGAAAAAGAAACGATAAAATGTGTGTTTAAGCAATAAGGCACGACAGGGTGTGTGTTATTGTGTAATAACGTCACTCCTGGGGTGGGCTGAAGAACAAGGCGAAGCCGAGTGCTTCCACCACCCCAGGAGTGACGTTATTACACAATAACACACACCCTGGAGTGCCTTATTGCTATTATACAATGGCTCGATGTTATACAAAAAAAAAATATATTTAAAAAATGTTTTTAGTAGATTTTTAGTGAGTTTCTTAAGAGAAGAGGGGAAAAAAAAGGTACAGGTGCTCAGTGGCAATGGCAAGCAAAGCTAAATGCTAATCAGTGACAGTGGTGTTATACTGTAATATCATCACTGTCTCAGGCACACACTGACCAATCAGAATCCAGGATTCTTTCTTGCCATTGTATAATTGTTAATATCCCATATGGAGCTGGCTCCTGATCTTGTTGATCCATCTATAAACAGCGGGTGGGGTGGGGGTTAACACACCAGGAAGTGACCCCTGTACACGAATAAAAAAATGTAACATAGAATCTGTCGGCAGATAAGGACGATACGGCCCACCTAGTCTGCCCATTTCCCTACTCACTGCTGCAGTCCCACATCCTATTTGATCTGCGGCTCTTCTGCTCTGCACATCTCCGGGGTACCCTTATGTCTGTCCCTTGCACTCTTGAACCCCTGTATTGTTTTCGCACCCACCACTTCTGCTGGAAGGCTGTTCCATGGCTCTGCCACCCTTTCAGTGAAAAAGTACTTCCTAACATTACCCCTGAGCCTTCCATCCTTCAGACTCATATCATGCCCTCTTGTTCTTATGCATAGTTTTCTCTGAAATGTGCTTTCTACCTGAACCCTGTTTATTCTCCTAAGGTACTTGAAAGTCTCTATCATATCTTCCCTCTTCCTTCTTTCCTCCAGTGAATAGATATTAAGGTCCTTAAGTCTTTCCTTGTAGGGCCTCTGGTGCAGTCCATGTACCATCTTTGTTGCCCTTCTCTGAACTTTATTTTGTCAATGTCCTTCCGGAGATGTGGTCTCCAGAACTGAACACAGTACTCCAACTTAGGTCTCATCAGTGATCTGTACAGCGGCATAACCACCTCTTTCCTCCTGCTTGTTATGCCGCTCCCTATGCACCCCAACATTCTGTTTGCTCTCCCCACCATCTTTTTATACTGTTTGGTCACCTTCAGTTAGTCAGATATGATAACCCCCAGGTCTCTCTCCTGACTTGTGGTGGCCAGAATTTCCCCAACCATCCTGTACTCCTCCCTTGGATTCCTGTGACCCAGGTGCATGATCTTGCACTTTTTAGCACTAAAACTCAACTGCCAGACACCCGACCACTCCTCTAACAGGCTTAGGTCCTTTCTCATTTTCTACCCCGGTGTGTTCACTCTGTTGCATATCTCTGTGTCATCTGAAGAGGACACCTTTCCCTCAGACGCTCTGCAATGTTGCTAAGGAAGACACTGAATAGGACCGGCCCCAGCGCCAACCCCTGTGGCACCCTGCTGGTCACCTCCCTCTCCTCAGATTTCATGCCATTTACCACCACCCTCTGAGTCCTGTCCCTTAGGCAATTCCCAGCCCACTTTACCACCACAGGACCTATTCCCAGGCTCCCCAATTTATTTAGCAATCTCCTGTGTGGAATGCTGTCGAAGGCCTTGCTGAAATCCAGGTAGGCTGCATTCACCTCCCCTCCCTGATCTACCACCCTGGCTACCCAGTCAAAGAAATCTATAAGATTCATCTGACAGAACCTTCCTGCTGAAAATCCATGCTGCCTTGGATCCTGGCCCCGTTATCCTCCAGAAACTTCACAAACCTCTCCTTAAGTAAGGACTCCATTAGTTTCCCCACTACTGAGGTCAGGCTTGCAGGCCTATAATTACCTGCCTCCTCTCTGCTTCCACTCTTGTGGAGAGGACCACATCTGCTCTCCTCCAGTCCTGTGGTACCTCCCCCGTCTCTAGTGATGCATGAAAAGGGCAGCTAGTGGTTCAGCCAGCACTTCCCTGAGTTCCTTTAGTACTCTGGGGTGGATCCCATCTGGCCCCACTGCCTTATCTACTTTTATTTTCCCGGAGTTCTTCTAGGACTCTTTCCACCGTAAATGGGTTAGTGTCTACCTCCTTCCCCTGAATGCCTCTCTTACTGAGTCTCAGTCCCTCACCCTCTCCTTTCCTGGTGAATACTGAGCAAAAGTACTTGTTCAGTACCTCAGCCTTTTCTAGGTCATCCTCCACCCTTTCTTCTCCTTCCTTCTTCAGCCTAACAATCCCATTTCTGGTCTTTTACCTCTCGCTAATGTATCAGAAGAAGATCTTGTTGCTTTTCTTAATAGCCTGGGCTATACCTTCATCTGTCTGTGCTTTAGCCCTTCTAACTATTCTCCCAGATTCCCTCTACTTCTCTAGATATTGTTCTCTGTCCTCATCCTTTTGTGTTTCCGTGTATCTTCTGAAGGCTCTTTTCTTTTCCCTTACTTTCTCGGCCACTACCCTCGAGAACCATAATGGCCTTTTCTTTCTTTTACTCTTGCTATGCATTTTGACCCTGTGACCTGTTACTTCTGTTATGACTCACTTGAGTCTAGACCACTGTTTTTCCACATCTCCCTCTGTACCTTCTGTGTGTTTTAAAATGAATTTTTTAGGCAAGGTATGGCAAACTTGTTTGGTGCCTATTTCAAATGGCTCCGGGCACCATGCACAGAGGTGCTACACACAGGCTTGCAAAAACAAGTTGAGAAAACAAACAAAAATCATAACCAATAAAAACAGCCTGCTGAGTATCTGTTTAGACTGACTCAAGAGCTAAACCGAATACATAATATTTTGAGCAAGACTTTATGAAGATTTACTGATAGATCTCCATTAATCTCAGTAGAAAGAGATTTTTTTTCTCTTCTTTTTTTTTCGATTATTTTTATTCCACAGCTGGGGGGAGGTTGTGCCTTTGTTCCCCCAATCTACCCAGCTAGGTTGCCGCTGCCCCAGTCCCGGGCAGAGCTCTTGAACTCCCTGCCGTTGCTCTTCTTGGTCTCTCCAACCACCACGGAGACCAGGAGGGTGGACCCAGGAGGGAGCTGCCTGGTGCAAGACTGTGGCAGTGCCGGCAAGCAGCCTTCATGCTGCCTGGGGTTTTCAGTAGAGTAGTTCCCCTGCTGGAGGAGGCGTGCAATGATGCCAAGGGAAGGAGCGCGCACGCTTCCGTATGCGCTCCTGCCGACGTCTGCCTCCTCCAGCCCCTTGTTTCTGCAGCATCAGTGGTGTTGCCCCCTGCTTCCACCAGGGGCAGCCACGCGCCGACTGCTGATGTCTCCCCCCTCCCCGGAGAAGGACAGCAGTGCTCCGGACACTCAATCCTTCTCCAACCCTGCCAACCCCTGGCGATCTGTGCTTATTCCCGAATACGGGTCGCCAGCGTGGCGCGAGGTGTGGCATCCCGCACCTCAAGCCTCAGCACCACCAGGCCGGCCACAAGAGGAAGAGATTTTCACATCAACAGGGCAGCAACCCCAAAGGTCCAATCCCCCAAAGATTTTAATCTGAAGCTTGGAACTGTATGGAGACATGCATCAGAGGAGCAAAGTGGCGGGGGGGGGGTGGATGGGAGTAATTGGACAGACGGTCTTTCAGGTAGGCTGAGCCCAAACTGTGCAGGGCTTTGTAGATCAACAAACAAATCTTGAAGTTGATACGTCACTGCACTGGCAGTTTTTACCCTTGAGTCCAATGATAATGACAGAATTATGTGCTGGCAGGCTCCTGTCCGTATCTGACTCCATTCGAACAGGTTAAGGTTTGCTGTGACCCTTACGCATGTAACTGAAAATGTAATGTACCACAGCTAGCATACCGGCCCAACCAGTAAATCCATGAAATGGACAGTGACGTGGGCACAGGGATGCCATCAGGTGAACTGTGGGATGAGAAAAGGCTTGATTTAAAAAAAAACAAATCAACTGCAACCATCACCAACCTTTCTGTTAGACTAGGTATAGCACAAATGTCATAGATTCTTGTATGACAAAAGGGATTAACCGCCAATGAAATTGCCTTGTTCCCAGCAGTAACTCTTTAGAATTCCAGTATTCTGCATTGCATCCTGACGGGTTTATTGTATACTCTGTGGCAGTAAATACCATGTTTTTTCTTCTATGTATTGGCTTCGTGCCCATGCAAAGGTATAACACAAACTCACCCAGGGGTTCCAGGAAAGTGCTCCAGTCTTCGTCTTCTGCCATCTGCTGTGCACCGGGTTCCAGGCTGTCAGATGGGTCACTCTGACAGCCACCAAGAAGCAGCTCTACCGAGGAAAAACAGTAATGAACAAGACAGCTGTTAGGTAATGCATCCCATCCTTGTCGCCACATTTGTGTCAATCCCCTCTAGCTGGGCAGAGGCACCCCGACCCTAGCTGGGAATCGAACATTTGAATCCCAAAGGTAGCAGCTTTAATCATTTAGCCAAAAAGAAAATTCCCCCCTAGCTGGGAGGTTCGAGAGATTTTACTTTTATACTTGCTGTCTCATAGACTACCACCAGAAGACTGTATCAGTGCTACAGTTATATTATATTTAGAAAATTTAATGAGATTTGGTTTCTGCTGAGGGCAACTAAAATAGCTTTGCAAGAAAACTGGAAAAATCAAATTCAAGAGTGACCCTGGGGAGGGTAAGCTGTGTTGGCAGTGCGGTAGTAGATGTAGCTTAAAACAACCAAGAAGTGACCTTAGGTCACCAAAAGAAAACTGGCATTTCAAGAAAGACTGGACTTCATCAGACAGAAGAGTTGATGTAGAACTAGTCTCAAAATGCCAGTTCTCTTTTTCCTACTAAGTGGTGCCCACCAGGGTCAGACACCTGGTCCTGCAGAATTCAGCAGGACACAGTGCAATACAAAGGCAGCTGTCATACAGGAAACTGTACCACACTGCGACGCTGCATCTGATCCTGATGACCACCACTTTTGGTAGTCTCCCTGCAAATTGTCAAACTGACCAATCAGGTCAGATGTTTCTATCCTAGCATGCTACAGATAATACCATTAGACTCTGAAACCTACTGGAAATAAGACTTTGTTTCAGCTGTTCTTTAAGTGAGAGATAACACATGACAGGGGGTGGGGTTATAGGGAATAATACACATCTTGGGTGATTGCTAGTCAGAAAGCTGCAACCACTGGAGAAGTGCATTATTCCCTTATGACCACAAACCCTGGAGTATGTTCTTCCACTTATATTTGCCGAAAAAAATGTACTTCAGGTGAGGTGTGTGGCTGGCAGAGAATAAACCACAGTCATGTGATGTGTCTTGACCAAGGAGGTTGCAGGACTTTCACGGCTTATTTTATAATTGTGAAATTAAAAATAAACTAGAAAAAAGTTGGGGTTCTCTTTGACAGACTACCACCAGTATCTTTGGCACACTTAACACTTCATAATTAGGGAATACAGTAGCCACTTTTCTCATTTTTTGGCAAAGGGTCATGAAATGATTTAGCTGACATAGTTACAGGGTCAGCTTCATAAAAACTGCTATCCATACCATATACAGGCCACAGTATACTGTACTCTGATTTCTAAAAGGTACATGAGTGAAAAAAATGCAGGATAAATAATGTATCTGACCAGGTTCTACATTCTGAATGAGAATAAAGAAAAAATTACTCACTTTAGTAATTTTGTTACTTCTAATGGAGTCTTGCTGTATTCTGACAATATGCAGTATTCTCCAGCACTGGAACTGCCCTGGAGAACTAAGGGTTAACTCTATGCCAGGGCATAGAACGTTGAGCTTGTGCTTGGTTCAAACTACTACCTGCTGCATTTCAGACTAAACTGTCAGATTCTTACGAGCCAAATGGCAACTGTAGCTGCTATGTTGAAACTTTAAAAAAAACACTATAGCCAAAAGGCAATTAACACCTAGGATCCCTAAGACTCAAGTCGAGAACCCCCAAACAAAGAAACCTGGTAGTGGAACAGAATTTTAAAAGACCACCATCAAAACACTATGCATCCCCTCTGCCAACAAGGGAGAAGGGCAATGCACCCCTGAGGTGCAACACTGCACCTGCCAGCCCACATCCCAAAACAGCTAGGTTCTGAGAGGGGAGGCAGGGAGGGAGATCAGAATACAGCACAACTCCATTAGAAGAAACACAATTACTAAGGTGAGTATTTTTTTCTTCAAACAACATGAAATCTTGCTGTATTCTGACAATATGCAGACTACCAAGCAGTACCTCCCTGGAGGAGGGTCCAGAACCTACTTAGGAAACAGGCTGTGCAGTACTGCTGTGCCAAACCTCGCATCACTCCTAGCCTGGATATCCAGGGAGTAATGCTTGGTGAAAGTATGGACTGTTTTCCAAGTGGCTGCTTTACAAATCTCTAAGAGAGTAACATCTCTGGCAGCAGCCAGAAAAGCTGCTGTACCTCTAGTCGAATGAGCCCTCAGGCCTGAGGGAGGCACCTTGCCCAGCTTTTCATAGCAGAATTGTATACAAGAGACAATCCATCTGGCAATAGTTCTCTTAGTAACAGGTTTACCCTTTCCCACTTCCCCATAAGTGAGGAACAACTGGGAAGATCCAGATCTAAGGGCCTTAGTATGCTCCATGTAATAACTAAGGACCCTCTAAACATCCAGACTGTGCAACCTCCTCTCACCTGAGGAGGCGTGGTCAGTGAAAAAGACAGAAAAGGTCATGGACTGGTTCAGATGAAAGTCCAAGACCACTTTTGGTAGAATTAGTTCTGAGGACCATCTTGTCTCTGTGAAATTAGATAAAGTCAGGCTCCACTGAGAGGGCCTGCAACTCACTGATGTATCTGCCAGAAGTGATGGCTACCAAAAACACAGCCTTCCAAGTCAGGTACTTAAGCTCTGCTGATGCCAAGGGCTCAAAAGGTGGCTGCATTAGTTGAGCAATACAGATATTAAGATCCCAAACAGGAATGGGCTCTTTAAAGGGAGGATTAGTATGGAAAAGCCCTTTAAAGAATTTACAGAATAAAGGGTGAGATGCCAGTGAGGAAGGCTTCCCCACTGACAGGAACGCGGAAACAGCAGACAAATGAACCTTGAGGGTATTTGGCCTAAGACCTAAACTGTTAAGGTGAACCATATTTTAGGTGTCAGAGTGGCTCAGTTGGTAGCACATCCGCCTCTGGACCAGAAGGTTGTGGGTTCTTGTCCCACACCGGGATTGGACTTGCACCTAAAAATCGCTGGCATCCGAGTGTAGTATTGGGGGGTGCTGTACTGCTGGGGTGTGCCATCCTTGATGAGACGTTAAACCAAGGTCCCTTCTGCCCATCCTGGTGTTGTCCTGGTGGGTGTCCAGGTGGAAGTAAAAGAACCCAGGGCACTCTTCGCAAAGAGTAGGGAACGTTCCCGGTGTCCTGGCCAACATTCCCCTCCCCATAAAACCGGTTTATGCAATTATCCAGGCTGTGTGTGGGTGATGATATGCGATATGGCCGCCACCACACATTCAGTCACTTCACTACCAGTCTAGCATTGCTTGTAAAGCGCTTTGGATGTACGAAAACGCTATATAAATGCTGATTCTTCTTCTTCTTCATATAGTCAAGGACTGCTGACAGGTCAGCAGTGGTTGGAGAAATATGCTTACCTGAACACCAAATGGAAAATCTCTTCCATTTGGAATTGTAAGTTTTCCTAGTAGCAGATTTCCTGGAGGCCTTAAGAATATCCAGAACCCCTTGGGACAAATTCATACCAGCAAATTCTAGCTCTTCAAGAGCTAGGCCCTGAGGTTGAGAGACCGAAGGTTGGGGTACCAAACTCCCCCCTGTGAGGAGGTTAACAGATTGTGACTCTGGGGGAGAACCAGAGGAGGATGAATTGCCAGAGACAGCAACAGAGGATACCAAGGCTGTCTGGCCTAATCTGGAGCAATCAGAATCACTTTGCAAGACTGTGACCTCATTTTGACCAGAACTCTGAATACCAGAGGAAAGGGAGGAAAAGCATACAGAAATTTCCCCTTCCAATCCAGAAGTAGGGCATCCAGAGGGACTGTGCCCAAGACTGGGGGTCTGCAACAAAAGAGGGGAAGCTGGTGATTGTCTGGGGCTGCAAAGAGGTCTATCTGAGGGGTGCCCCATTTTGAGAAAATCTCTTTCAGGACTAGGGGATCCAGGGACCATTCGTGATGGCCCTGAGAAATCCTGCTCAACGCATCTGCTATCAGATTGTCCTTCCCCGGAAGGTGGATTGCTACTAGGGCTGTCTCCAGAGAATAAGCCAGAGACCACCATTTCATGGCTTCCGTGCACAAGGCCATAGACCGAGTGCCTCCCTGCTCGTTGATGTACCACATGGTGGTGGTGTTGTCTGTCCTGACCTGAACCACCTTGTTCTGAACTGATTCTGAGAAGGCTAATAGAGCCAGGTAGACAGGCCTGAGCTCCAGAAGATTGATGTGAAGCAGGGACTCCTGAGGAGACCACAACCCCTGAACTGTGAGGTCTTCCAGATGAGCACCCCAGCCCAGAAGAGAAGCATCTGTGGTCAGAACGAGCAAGTGGGATAGAGAGATGAAAGGGACATCTTGCCTTAGGTTGCTTTGATCCAACCATCACTGGACAGCCTGGATCAAAGTCTGAGTCACTGGAACCAGTTTGGTCAGGGAATCCTTTTTCTGTGACCAATAAGCCCTTAAATGGAACTGAATGTCCCTCATTTGAAACCTGGCACATTGAACCAATGCTGTGGAGGCTGCCATGTGACTCAAAAGCTGAAGAAAATGCCTTGCTGGCCGAGAGACCCGAAGGCGAAAGGAAGAAGCTAGATCTGCCTGGCCTTTACCCTTGCCAGAGGGAGAAAAGCCTTTGCCTGAACAATATCTAGTTCTGCTCCTATGAAAGTGAGGAGCTGAACAGGTTCCAGAACTGATTTTGGAAGATTGAGGAGAAATCCTAGGGAGGTGAGCAAGTGTTGAATGACTTGCAAGCTTGACCTGACTTGGTCTGGAGACTGCCCCACCACGAGCCAGTCGTCCAGATATGGAAATATGGCAATGTTTTGCCTTCTGAGGAAGGCTACTACTGGTGCTAGGCATTTTGTAGACACCCTAGGCGCTGATGTTAGGCCGAAAGGCATTGCTTTGAACTGATAATGGCCTAAGGGCAATTTGAACCTGAGGTACTTTCTGTGGGAGCACCTGATGGGGATGTGGAAGTAGGCATCCTTGAGATCCAGGGAGGCTAGCCAGTCTCCTGGTCTCAGAGAGGGAAGAATCTTTCCCAGAGTCACCATTTTGAACTTTGGCTTCAGTAAATGCTTGTTTAAGTACCTTAGGTCTAGGATGGGCCTTCACTCTCCTACCTTCTTTGGGGTAAGGAAGTACCTGGAGTACAGACCTTTGCCCCGAGGGATGTAGGAACTCTCTCTATGGCCCTGAGAGCCAACAGAGAGGAAACCTCTGCCTCTAGGGCAATGGTTTTGGAGCTGTTTACAGGTGGAAAAGACCTGATCCCCAGCTTTGGAAACTTTTTAAAGCTGAGGACCAGTCCCTGGCTTACTACCTTCAGGACCCACTTGTCTGAGGTTACAGACTTCCAGGCCTGGAAGTAGTAAGCCAGCCTGCCTCCTACAGAGATAGGAGAGTCAACCCGGGCTGACACATCAGGGTGTCTGCTTGGCAGGGGTTTTAGGCTGAGAGGTGGATGCAGCTCTGCTCATCCCCCTTCTGCCTCTCCCTCTAAAGAACCCCCTCTGGGAAAAAGGAGAGGAGGCCTGTGCCTGGTAGAAAGGCCTATGAAAGGGTCTGCCCCTGCCCCTAGACTGCTGCCTCTAAGGAGTTGATTGTTTTTCCTTAGCTTGAGCACTCCTATAGGTGGTCCTGTACTCATCCATTTTTTTCATGTAGTTCTTTGTCTGCTCCCCAAACAGAGAATTACCCAAAACAGGTAAATCCATGGCCTTAGCCTGGGTATCCTGCGAGAGGCGAGTACACCTGAGCCAAGCCATCCTCTGAAGAGCCACAGATGTAGGCATGACTCGTGATGAAACATCATTAGAGTCAACAGCAGCATGAAACTGTATCTTCGATGCCTCAGTTCTATCAGCAGCCACCTCTTCCAGCTCCTTGGCTAGCTGGGGGGAAGTCTGCTTAGCCAGTTTCAACACTGTATCCCATCTAGATTTTTGGTACCTGGCTGCATAGGCCATTTAATTTGCCTGCCTGAGTCCCAGAGAAGATGCCATGTACTGTTTCTTGGCCATGGCATCTATCTTCCTGGAGTCCTTGTCAGGGGGGTGTGAAGCCAAAGGTATGCCAGCCTTGTCGAAGGCAGCAGCCTGCACTACCCCAACATGGCTGCATTGCTGGTAAAGGAACTCCGAATCAGAGCCTGACAACAAATACCTCCTGTCCATTCTCTTGTCCACCGGAGGTAAGGAACTTGGAGTCTTCAACAGTTTGCGTGTCTGTTTCCCAAAAGACTTATGGAGGGGAATAGACAATCTTTTGGACTCTGGGATATCCATCATCTCCACAAAGTCAGGCTCCTCTGACTCCTCTACAGTCTCTCCCATAGGGAGCTGGAGGGTCTCAGCCACTTTTTTGTAAAATGGGAAGGGGACTCAGAAAGCCTAGGAGGGGACACACCAGAAGGTCTGTCTGGGGAGATGTCCAGTTCGATAGGCTCATCCAGACCTTCATCACCAATGTCCTCATCTTCACAGTCAAAATCTTCGTCCCTCTCCAAATCCGGTTCATAGAAATCTTCAGGGGAGTAATCGGGAACCGGTAGAACCGACTGAACCAGAAGCCTGGTTTGCGGTGTTGGATCAGTCGGAACAGAACAGAGCGATTCCACTACACTAATCTCTCTGGCTATTTCTTCGGTGGTTGGACGTGACAGTTCTGGATCTGAACCAGCCGACTTATCTCTTCTCTTTCTCTTCATCGGAACTGACCTCTCGGGATTGGCTCTCCTTTTGCCTGAGGAAGCCTGGCCCTGGTCAGAGGGCACTTCCTCTGGTTCAGTGGAAACCAAACTGGTCTGGCCATCCAGGTCAGCGGATTTTCGGGCCTCCTTTTCCTGCAGCCCACCCAATCCCTTGTCCAAGATGGATTTGGGAAAATTCTTACAGATCTGGCAGTCTGAATCAAGGTGGTCAAACCCCAGACAATACACACAGGTGGTGTGGGGATCGGCCTTAGCAAAGGCCTCCCCACATACACCGCAGTGTTGAAACCCAGTGGGCCCGTTTTTTTTTTTCTGGGTTTCTCAGACTGAGCCATAGTACCAAGAAAAACTTGCCCTTTACACAGCTTCAGGCCAGGCAAAACCAAACCGATCGGTTCCTAACCGTGTTACGGGTACTGGAAAAAAAAACGAAATATCTTTTTTTTTTTTTTTTTTTTTAGAACCAATCGGCACCGGAACCTCAAAACCTGAAAGGGAAAAACAACAGAAAATAAGGGTAATCGGTTCAGCCAAACTGACTAAACTACCCACAACTTTCCTCACACTATATCTTTTTTTTTTTTTTTCACAATTTCCACACAGAAAGGACAATATACTCACAACCACAGCAGGAGTAATCTGACTGAAATAAAATAAAGTTTATTGGTTTGAACCGACGACTTACTGTACTGAACCGAGCGATGGAGAATCTCTCCGGAGTGACCGTTCAGTCAGGCGGAGTTAAGAATCTGATGGTTTAGTTTGAAGTGCAGTAGCTAGTGGTTTGAACCGAGCACGAGCTCGATGTTCTATGCCCTGGTATAGAGTTAACCCTTAGTTCTCCGGGGCAGTTCCAGTGCTGGAGAATACTGCATATTGTCAGAATACAGCAAGACTTCATGTTGTTTGAACAGTTAATTCTCTCAGTGTAGATTTATCTGCACACTCCACACATCGCTACACTTTCTTCCCTGAAGCACCTGTCAGATCACAGGCAGATTCCAACATTATGTGAGCCAATCAGAAAGCTGTACATTCCTCCTATTCAATAGTTGGTGTGAACAGCGATGCAGCACTAACAAATTAACAAAATAGTTCAACGGATTTTGTTTAAAATTATCAACAGTAAATCTACTTAAAGCAATCAAATCATACCTGAAAAACAAACTAAACTACCTAAATTGAATATGCAACAAGGGCAGTGTTTGTATGAATTTGTATCCAAACTTGTTGCAGTGATCTCAATGACCACGGGAACGTTGATATATTGTATAATAATACGCCAATAATAATAACATTATTGTTAAAAGTGTGTTGACATATATTAGTGCACATCAAAGTTTATCGACACATGGAATCTGCGTCGGCATGAAAAAACATGTCCACATGCTTCCAAGCCATCATTTATTAAAAAAAATGCTTCTAGCACATACGGATCTAAAGTTAGCCCTTTTCAAAGAAATGATCTTTTTAGAAAGGATTAAGATTGGAATTGTTAAGGCGAGGAACTTAATTTTCCTAAAATTTAAGCTTAGAATCAGGGCAGTATAGAGAGGTCAGGCAAATACAACAAGGTGCTGCACCCCAGGAAACTAAAAAAGTAATAAAATGTAAAATACAACATAGAAGAACCAAACCAGCTGATGGTGACATAATGACATTTTAATGTGCTCACAAGCAGGTAGCACTAACCCCGGCGCTTCAACTCTCACCCAAGTCTTCATCAGGGGTCTCCCAGTATAGAGATCAGCTCAATACAATCTGTTCTTTATTGTGTCTTATGGCTTAAGAGGGGGCACTCAGAGAGGAGGTTCCACTACTCGTGAGTTATGGTCCAGCCTCCTCACACTTGAAGATAAGTTGCATATTCTAACCCCAGGAATTCTTCAATATGATTAACTATTGCAGTCAGCTTCCTGTGTTGAACTGCCCTGGAGAAATGGAACATATGAAAATGATGGCACATCCATTGGCCCGTGCCACCATTCAAACTGCTGCCCTTACCAACTGCTGCGTTCTCTAACGCTCAAATTCAATTCTCTGCCTGCCTAATCAATCAATCATTACTTATATATAAAATAGCATTATTCCAAAACCATAGCGCTAGTACAAACCATAGACTCAAAAAAAACAAATATCCTTATAAAAACAGCTGTAGCAGATCAAATAAAATCAGAAAACGCCAAGCTAAAAAAATGCGTTTTTAACTAAGATTTAAAGCTCTCAACCGTCAGGCACTGTCGAATCCAGCGAGGTAGAGAATTCCACAGGGATGGGGCCACAAATTCAAATGCACGGGCCCCAGATGACTTTAAACGAACCCTGGGAATCTCTAGCAATCCCTCGTCGGTGGAGCGAAGTGGCCAGGAGGGGCAATAGGGATGAAGAAGATCTTGCAGATAACTTGGACCCTGCCCGTGTAGGGCCTTATAGGTCAGTAAAACGACCTTAAAGGTGATCCACCACTGAATAGGCAGCCAGTGCAGATCGCGCAGCACCGGCGTGACATGACAGCTACGAGGCAGCCCAGTCAACAGTCTAGCTGCTGCATTCTGCACCAGCTGCAAGCTAAGCTAAGTAAGACGCCTTGGAGACCGCTCCTCAGCTTGCCTGACTTTTGATTTATTTTCTATGGGGAAGTAAACTGTTTAAATTTTTACTTAAGTGCTGCCCTCATTCTATAGTTTTATTCTGTTTACGCTAGTTTTAGTTGTTTCTTACTTCACTTTGCGGTTCCTCAGCAGTTCTGCGTAACCGTAGAGGAACCAGTAGATAGTTCATTATTTTATTAATATTTTGACTTGAATTCGGAACCCGTCCGGATATTTATTGAATTTCTGTTAATTCTGGTCAGACACGGTTCTTTCCCCATTTGGGAACCCACCATTTCTTCAGTTGTAAATCTGACTGGATCCGACTGTTATTGAATTAAATTCTATAAATTTGGTTCGGGAACCGACTTTAAGTTCCTCAAAATCAGTACAATAGTGTGGGAGGTTATGTCACATAGGCGAAAAAGAGAATAGGGCCTACTGGTTTTAAAACTGTCTAAAATGTGGAGAGGTGTTTGCTAAAGCTGACAAACATGAACTGCGCTTATTTTGCCTGGGGGGAGGGTGCGGAGAAGATTCTCAACCTTGGTAAAAGTCGTGACTAATGGCAGTACAGACATAGCCAGCATTGGCATGGGCACAGAAGGAGGGGCAATAACAGGTGTTGGAGCGGTAGGGGGTGTTGGGGGAGGAACACCCCCAGGTGGCAGGAATAGTTTCTTTAAGTCCTCCACAGTTTTCCCTTCCTCCAGCAACAACTTAGCAAATTTCTCCTCAAAAGTCTCAGATAGTTTGAGGGGGGCTCATTCTCCCCGGGGTCTTTACTGTCTTTAGTTATCACTCTCCAGGCAATGAGGACTCCTTCAGGGGTGATAGTCCGTGGCACTTTGGAACTGTCTACTGGGTCCTTACACTCTACTAACGCCATGAAACTTTGGGCGAGCAGATTAGCCTGTCACGACCCACACCACAGGGTTTTGTAACGTTCAACCTTGGAAGTACTCCCTCTACAGTGTTCTTATTGGTACCCAGGGGAATATCCAAAAAAGTATAGCATTTTGTGGGTCGATCTCCTGCCCAGTACACCACCCCACCAACTGGTGTACAGCCACTTCTGTTGGGGTAGCCATTTATTTTTAACAGAAATTCGGAAATTTGGCCACTGGGGATGCTAATCCCAGTGGTGCCTCCAAGATGTAACCCCTATGTGGCGCTATCCCAAGGGCTACTACCCCTGCCTGCTTGGCTAGTAGCAGGTTAAGGGGCCTGAGTTCTGAAACAGGTGCCTCCACCCGGAGGTCAGGATCGGTGGTGGTCAAGCTAACCTGGGTACAGCCCTCCGGGACACTGTAACCCCCCCATTTCCCATCTAGTGGCCCGAGCACTGTACAATAATCGCTTTCACAATACCCCTGGTACACCACACAAGTACCCACACTATTTGCACTTACCACCAGGACTGGTTCCTCTGGCTCGACCCTGGGAACCCCTTGTAAAACAAGGTTATGCACAGCAAATAGCAACAGTACAGTACTTTGAGCACAAACTGGAACCACAGTCAGATTACATGCAGAAAAAGTTAGATCTGATTTATTCAGGGGACTTGAACAAGGAAGGTGCAAAATCAGGTTAATTAGCTTAAAGGTTATATCAATTAAGCAGTTATGCATGCGCTTTGAGTTCCCCCTCACACAGTCACACCTCTGGGTACCCAGGTGGAGAAGAGATGGGCTATCCAGGAATGTTGCCCGGGGTTGCAGCTGGTTGGGGCCCTGTGATGGAAAACACAACATGCACAGTACACAATATTTGTAATCCGGAGCCAGAGGGCTCAGTTCGTAAAGGAAATGAAACAACAAGACAATCAGATGACACACTCAGATTAAGCTGTTGTTGCAGGGAGCTACCCTGGTATTTACTCACGATACCCAAGACTGGACACAGGCTGGACGAAAATCGAGACTGCAGGTGGATGATCTGGAATGCCAGGATAAGCAGGGCCCATGTGAGTCGCAGAGGCGTTGTTCCTGTTCAAACGTGGAACAGGGGGCTGATCCCTAGGCAGGACTCTCGTCAATGGCTTCTCTGTGCAGTGGGTAGTCTGGCTGGGCCAGTCTGGGAAGGCCCAGACTGCATGGAGACAAATTTGGATGCAGTCTGTTTTGGGCTGGATATGGCTTCCAGCAAGCAGAACACAGCTCACACAGTGGGGAACTAACTCACAACCCACTAGCAGCTCATAGCACATTTACATGGATGGGAATTCTACTGTACCAGGCAAAGTGGTCCCCAATCACAATCACATAGTCTCTGCACACACCGGGAGCTTAGGGGTAGCTGGAACTCCTGACAGGCCGATCGCGTTCAGCAAAATCTTCGGTCTTCTTCAGGTTGAGCCTGGCTCACTTCAGTAGCTTACTTTAGTCACACAAACTTGGATTTAGTCCAAAATAATTCTCTTCTCTCCCTCTCAGGAGCAGCTGGCAGACATGCAAGCCAAAAACTCAGGGATTTCACAGTTTTCCCATGCGAATCCACTCAGGATTGCTGCCCAAAATCCACTTGAGCTCTTCTCATTTCACTTTCCAGCTCAGAACTAACTGAAAACTGCCAGCAGCCTGGGACTTCTCCAAGATCCAAAAGATCTGGTTGGCTGATTTGGCTGTCAGTCAAAGCAAGAGCTCCCCCTTCAGTTACAAAAAAGGCGCAATAAGTTCAAAACTACAGTTCCTACAGATTTTGACTTCAGAAAGCTCCTGTAGTCCGGCTACATTTTAGGTCCCACCAGAACTGATTGGTCCAATTTGCAGTCCAGGACCCAGATAGTAGAGACAAACAAAACAGTCCTTGTTACAAAGAAAGCAGGTTAGACAAACTACATTATCATTATCACTCTAAATGATTTTCAGCAAATAGTTACATCTTTCAACAGAGTTCCCTCTCAGTTTACTTATGCTGCAATAGGCAGCTCTTAAAGAGACAGTACACAGAGGCTATACAGGCTCTGGTAATCACATTTAAACTGCTAAAACGCAGGACACCAGCCTGGCAGTGAGCATTTAGGCAAGCTCAAGGAAGACTTTTTGGGAACCCCCATTTGTAGGGGGGTTACACTGGGTTTACCCATGCCTGGTGTGGTTCGGTCACAAGGCCGCAGGCCAAGTGACTAAATCTCGCCAGACGTGGGTAAACCCAGCATCACCAACACCCTGGAGTGAGTTATTGCTATTATACATGTTCCCTGTTTTAGTTAACAGTGAAAAAAAAAGTAGGATTTTTATTTTTCTTTAAATTAATAATAATGGTGTCAATAACCTTCCACTGAAGAAAACAGTCCACAATTAGGGGCCCTCGACATTTGATATGCACTCTGCGTTGGTGGGAGTGGCTTGCTGCGGATTAGATGCTAATAGTTTGCCGTGCTGCCGGGGCATGGAGCAGCTGAGAGAGAACTGTCGCAGGTAAGGATTGCTGGTTGTTTAGGGAGGTTCTCCTCATGTGGATTGTGCTTGGCTGTGAGGTGATGGGAGCGGCTTGCTGAGGCTTTTGAGGTAGTCGTGGTGTATTGCTGATGTTTTCTGGTGCCGGCAAATCAGGCATTTCGGAGGCCGCTAGTGCAGTGCTGTGCGAGGCTTGTGGTGGTGCATGTCGCTGACTACACACCGCCTCAGGAGGAACGTCCGTTTCACTGTTTTGCCAGTTCGGAGTCATGTCCGGTAAAGATTTAAAAATCATGTCAAGCTCTGCTTCGTCTAGCAGCTGGAAGCTTGTTTTGATTAAGTCTGCGTCGAGGGACATTGTCAAAGTTGGTAATGGGGGAAATCAATATGGCGGCACTTCACAAGTGAAACGGGGGTCGGAGGAATTCTAGTGATTTGGTGGGTGCAAGGGGTTGACTGACTGGAACCTGCTCTGTTGGTAAAGCTGAATTTTACAACTATGCCAGGTTGCCAGTCAGCCAATGAGAAGCGTGGATTTGCGAGTACCACTGTATAATTAATCATATTGAAGAATTCCCAGGGTTAGAAGAAAAAATTACTCACCACAGCAATCTTGCTTCTTCCAAGGTATTCTTCAGTATGATTAAATCTTCCACCCTACCTTCCCTTCCAGAACCCCTTGGCCTCTGCATGACAGCGGGATCATTATGTTGCTGTGGGTTTATACCCTAGTTATGTTAACAAACCTTTTTTGAAACCAGATAGTGCTGCTGTTCTGTTCTCTTTGCTTCTGACTTTAATATATGTGACATGTTACAGGGGAGTTGATATTATTTATTCACTATCATTAGAATAGCTTAGGGGGTCTTACCCCGCAGGCTGTCGTGAATCTAAGCATTACAGAATGCAGCCGTTGGTAAGGGCAACAAATTGAATGGTGGCATAAGCCAATAGATATTCCATCATTTGTGTATGTTCCATCTCTCAGGGGCAGTTCAACACAGGAGGCTGACTGCAATAGTTAATCATACTGAAGGATACCTTGGATGAAACAAGATTACTTTGGTGAGTAATTTTTTCTTTTGAGAGAGTGTATTGCATAACCACTATATTTGTAGATCTGCTGGTTATGTAAAAAAATCAATATACTTTTGAAATGTATCACTATTATTTTAACATATTCATACAAAAAAACTGTGTCATTATAATTGATGTCAGTCTGACTCTAAGCTTTCATTGAAAAAAACAAATTCTAGCCCTAAAGTTTCAAAGATAGCTCTTTCTAAAGATAATTTAGTCCAAAGGGCTAACTTTTGAACCATTAGAGCTTGAAACACATTCTGTGCACACACCCCCCCATGCACATGCAGGAGCCTCAATCTTTCAGGCCCCGCACTGCACCACTTCTTTGCCCTCTGGATGCATTCTTACCGACACCATCCATTGTCATAGCCCAGTTTTGTCCCCTCAGGTGCCCGGGTTGCTTCTATCCCTCCTTGGGGGACCACCTCCTCCCATGGGGGGAAGGGGGAGAGAAAGAAGCGTGCCACCAAAGCCAATGTCTGGGCACTAGGCAGCAGATGGCTGCTGCTGATGGTCGGGTGGCAAGGGGGAGTGGACAGGGAGTCCATCACTCAAGGCTTCCTAGGCCAGCATTGTCACCTGCTCTCCCAACCTATCCCCACTCCGTCAGGATCATGAATCATATCAGCACCCTAGGGGTGGGGCCCACCAGTGTGTGGTCACTCACGCCAGCAGTGGCACCACACAGCCACTAGGTGCTGTTCTCTGAGCGGTGCATGTCTCCCTCTCCACTGAAAGGACAGCTTCCTCACAGACACGCTCTTCCTCTTCCTGAAGGACTCTCCTACTGATATCTCAGGCTCAGGGCATGAACCAGGTTCCCAGCATGCCACAATGGACTCTTACCACTGAGTACCACAAGCTGGCAAACACTTTTTTTCAATGAGAGCTTGGAGTCAGATCAATACAGATCTGTTTTATTGATACAGTCTTAGTGTATCAATATAGTAAAACAATATAAAGTTTAAAAGTAAATTGATATATCTTAAAATATAAGCATATAAAGACTACTGATACATGTTAAAGTATCTCAATTTTTATACAACAGGTACGGTGGAAAAAGTGGCAAGATAAAAGTGATATCTTAACCGAGCTTTGCAAGATAATATGTTATATAATAATATAGAGGATAATGTAAGGGCACCAGTTAACAACCACGTTGTATTTGAGTCAAGAGAGTACCATGGCAACTTTGTAAGCATCAAGAGCGCTGCTCGAGAGGTTTATCGTTGCCATGGTCCTCTTCAGTTTTGACCGAGCAGAATGAAGTTGGTCAGCTCTTGCAGCGGATGCTTCCTGCCATGTTCAGGTGGTGAGGGTCTTTCAGGCTCAGTTTCAGGTACGGAGACTGTGGAGGTACAGCATGAGGGCTGCTCTGCTGATACTGTGCTTTTTGCTGCAAATATGACAGAATTACTTTTCTGCTTGGCATCAGATAAATAAGAATAGTTATTTATGGATTGCAGTGAGCAGTGGCCAGAAACTTGCTGGACCTCAGCTGGGGGTACTTCACTGTCTACGAGGAACTGAAATGCAGTCTTGTGGGTCGAGTGGTTAGTGATCTGCTTGTCCACAAGTAATCCTGCGGCTGCTTTAATTGATTTTAGCATACTTCTGACTTTGTTTTCACCGAGAGTCATTGCACAATACCAGCTGGAAACTGACGGCTTCAGACTGATATTCGGTGCTAAGTAAAAAGGGGCATCAGGTGATAGCATGGTGGCTGGCCTATGAGAGGTGTACTTTTTGTAGGCAAATCCTGGATCTCTCTCAGGAGTAGTGGGGTTGCCATACATACGAGGCTTTACTGCCCTCATGTCTCTGGGATTTTCCCCAGTCCTCGTGTAACCCCCCTGCAAATGGGGGTTCCCAAAAGACTTCCAGGAGCTTGCTTGAATGCTCCAAGCCTGAATGGTGTTTGGCATTTAAGCCATTTATCAGTGAGTGTTTTTAGAGCCTCTGGTACTGTCTCTTTAAGAGCTGTCTGCTTGCAGACATAATTAGTTTGTATGGGGGACTGTGTGCTTCTCTGAGTACCACTTGAGCTGCTGCCAATTCACTTAATTTTGCAGTCACTAGGAGTGCAAAGGGAACCTATCTGAAAGATGTAACTGTTTACCAGAAATTATTTAGAGTAATAATGAAATGACAGTTTGTCTAACCTGCTTTCTTTGCAGTCAGAACTGTGTCTGCTAGTTCCCATTCTAGTTTTGAACTGCTGAACTGGACCAATCAGTGTGGGGTAAGCTAGCTCTAAAATGGTGCCTTGGACGAATCAGAACTTGGACTCATAATCTGAGCCAGCCACAAGAGGATTGTATGGGCAGTGACTCTGGGAGATGTAGTTTAGACTTCAGTGCCTTTTGGACCAACAGCAGCAGTCTATTGTGAGTGACAGCCAATCCAGTCAAGAACTGGGAGGAACTCAAAGGAAGTGCCCGGTTTTGTCGGTTGGAGTTCAGTTGAGCTTTGGCAGTAAAGAAGGAAGGAGCCCTGTGCTTTTCAGTGTGCAGTTTTAGTCAAAAACGTGTGTAAGGCCCAGAGTTCCGGTCTGCAGCTTGTTAGGACTGAATCTGTCCTGTGAAAAGAATCAAAGGATCTCTGAAGAGTAGAAACCAGGCTCACCCTGTAGAAGACTGGAAGAATTGCTGAAAATTGCACTCGGTCTGTCAGGAACTGAATCTGCTGTGTGTTCTCCGGGTATTGTGCAGTAATTGCGATCGGGATACAGATGCAGCCTGCCTGGTATAGTACTTTCTTTTATATGGATGTGTGAAGAGGTTTGTGTACCTCAAGTGAGCCCTGCTGACATTGAAGGACCCTATCTTATTTGGAGGTCGTGAGTACTAATTCAGGTTGCTCCTGTTGAATTGCCACATTAAATCCAAATGGAATTACTGTACTGCTGACTGTTTAATTCTCCTTTTCTCTGTGTGAAAGGGCCCCTACCAGCTGCCACCGGTTTGGACTAGCCACTAGGGCTTGGGTACCCAGGGACAGTAACTGATAGGGATAGGCCTGTGCACAGAGCCATAGGTAGATTATTAGAGTGATAAGCTAATTAACCTGATTTCCCCCTGTCCTTGTTATATCCCCCTAAATAAATCAGAGCTGCTTGTTTCAGCAAAGTTATACTGCCTGAGGTATTGGTCTATGTTAAAGTACTGTACTGTGATTGTTGCACTGTATCTCATTTCACAGGAGGTCCCAGTGCCGGAACCAGACCTGGGGGTAAGTGTGTACTGTGAAGGTAATTCTGATATATTGTGTGGGCCACTAGTGGGAAGAAAGGGGTTGCAGTGTCCCAGAGGGCTGTGACCAAGTTAGTTTAACTATTGCAAACCCTGACCTCTGGGTGGAGGCACCGCCATTGGATCCAGGCCCCTCAACCTGTTAGTGGCAAATCAGGCAGGGGTAGTAGCCCTGGGATAGCGCCATCTAGGGGTTACATCTTGGAGGCTCACCGCTGGGATTGTGTGTCCTCTAGTGGCCATATCTAGAACCACTGTTAAGAAAAAATGGGTACCCGACAGAAGTGGCTGTGCACCGGCTGGTGGAGTGGTGTACTGGGGAGGAGATCGACCCCCAAAATGCTATGCTATCCTGGACATCCCTGGGTATCAACACGGACACTGTGCAGGGAGTACTTTCCAAGGTGGAAGGTTTACAAAACCCTGTGGTGGTGGGTCGCATGCTAATCTGCTCACCCACACTTTCCTGGCCCTAGTAGAGTTTAAGGATCCCATAGATAGCTCCAAAGTGCCACAGACCATTACCCCAGAGGAGCCCTCACTGCTTGAGAGTGATAACTAAGGACAGTAAAGACCCGGGGAATCAGCCCCCACCACTATCTGAAACTTTTGAGGAGAAATTTGCTGAATGGTTGCTGGAGGGGAAACTGTGGAGGACTTGAAGAAACTATTCTTGCCACCTGGGAGTGTTCCTCCCCAACACCCTCTCCTGCTCCAGTGCCCGTAATGGTGGCTGAACCAATGCAGACTCCTATTTCTGCACCTGCCATTAGTCACGACTCTTCACAAGGTTGAGGATCTTCTCTGGCACCTCCCACCCCCAAGGGAGGATGACTGGAGACCTGGATAGACTATGTTGCCCCAAGTGCTAGAATGGCAATGCTCGGAAGGTGAAAAGCGAAGAGGGTTAGTGAGAGCCTCGAGGTCCTGCCTGGCTACCATCCGTACAAACGGGCCAGTAACCCTGAAGCGACTGCACAGGCCTATCTTGAGGCCTTGGAGAATGTGTATGGGAGCCCAGATTCTGATGAGGACCTATGGTGGAGAGTAAGAGATGCACAACAGTACCAAGGGAGTTGTTGTCTGTGTATGTATCTCGGCTGGAAAAATTGTTGCAAGAATGCCTCAGAAAAGGTAGTTTGCCAGCGATTGAACTGGACCGAACCAGGCTGGACAGGATCCTTAAGTCTGCCCCTTCTCAGAACTGCTGTTGCTTCAGTTACACCTGGCAGATCGACTGGAATCCCACCTCCTATGATGAGTTAATGAGAGAAATTCGAGGAGTTGAGAAAGACGACCTGGAGGGACCTGCACCAATAGCTGCGGCTACGACCCGAGTGACTGAGGTGACCCATCAAGTGAAGTTCAGGGGCAGAGGTTGGCAGTCAATGAGTGCTCTGACAAGGAAAAAGATATGTCACAATGGGGCGAACTGTTGAGAGATCCGGAATTCCAAAACAGTCCCTTTATGAAGGCCACGCCTGCAAGTACAGGCCCTGACCTATATCCGACTGCATCTGCTATGGGGTGGGGTACCCACCCATGTATCTCCTGCTGATAACAGCTCGAACTCGATTCCTTGACCATGGAAGTGGAGAAACTGACGAGATGTCTCCAAATGCTTATCACGCCGCAGACAGAGATGGCACCAAGGTTTCCAGTTAGTAATACCCCGCCTGGCTCCCAGTGTGGCGCCTCGGCCAGCTCAAACTCCAGAAAGTATGTTTTGCTATAATTGTGGGAAAGATGGGCGCATGAAAGGAATGCCAGTCCCAAAAGACACTGACAAAGTTGCATATAGGCTACAAGGAGAGCTTCGGAGAAGAAATCAGTGGTTAAGAGGTGCACGACATGATCCCAGTGAGGGCACCAAAATGCTAATTCACGTCCTTTTGTGGCAGGTCAGTTGCCCAGGCCCCTACTACCGCCTCCAGACTGGTCCAGAATAGTGGGTCCTCCATGGAGACCACTGTAAAGGTGAACGGAGTGTCTACAAGAGCTATATTAGACAGTGGCTCCCAAGTGACAATTATGTTCCAAGATTGGTATCAGAAGCATTTGTCAGGCGTGCCCTTACAACCATTAGAAGGACTGCATGTATGGGGTTAAGTGAGAAGGCCACCCTATTCCGGGTATATCCGAATTTGGCTGTCTTTCCCACCTCCGTGGCTGGAGTGGCTGAACAAGTAGAGACCCTAGCCTTAGTGTGTCCCCCCACTGGACTGTATGATGGTGTCCTTTGTTGATTGGAACAAATGCTCATATGTTCGAAGGCTGGCACAGTTGTGTTATGAAAAACAGGGTCAAAGACTAGTAGAGCTTTAAGAGTTCCGGCTTAATTAAGAAGGCCTATGAGGCAGAGAGATGCTGAAAAAACAGAACCAGAGGAACGGTCGGAATTGTATGGAAGAAGGATCCTGAGTCTCTGATCCTGGCCAAATGCCCAGTGTACCTTACAGGAGAGGTCCGTATCAGAAAGGATGTTAAGAAAAATATTAATGTTGGATGCACTAGGCGATGGAAAATTGTCAGGGGACTGCTGGTCAGTTTAGTATTTTGCCCGCTAGAGCCCATGCTTATGCCAGAAGGGTAATGGTCCAAGTTCATAATGTGTCTGAAAGAGACATTCGAGTAAACAGAGGTTGCATCTGGCTAATGTGCATTGTGTAGACACTGCAGTGCTACCCAGCAGCAAGAGTTCAAGGAAGAATGACAGAGTAATTCCTGACTTGTTTGATTTGCGACTCCCGCTGCCAGCTGAATGGAAAGTAAGATCAGTGAGAAGCTTGCCCGAGAGAGTTCAGGTGTTTTCTTTAAAGGAATGGGATGTGGATGCGCGGCAAGGAGCTGAGCACAATATCCGGCTGCATGACGGAAGACCATTTCGCGGAGAGGTCTCGACGCCTGGCACCTGCTGACATAGATGATGTGGAGACGGCATCTGCAAGAGATGTTAGCTGCTGGTAATATAAGAATCCAGAAGCCCTTATGCTTCCCCATTGTGGTAGTGAGGAAAGAATGGAACAGTAAGGATGTGTGTGGATTATCGCACCTAAACCGGGCGGACTATCCCTCGATCAGTACACAATGCCCTGCATTCAGGATGCTTTGACTGCCTAAACGGGAGCAAGTGGTTTCTGTGCTGGATCTCCGCAGGGTACTATCAGATCCCGGTGGCCCCAGAGGACCATGGAAAGACAGCCTTTATCTGTCCGGGCTTTTTCTATGAATTCATGAGGATGCCTCAAGGTATTCTTAGGTGCCCCAGCCACTTTTCAACGATTGATGGAGCGTGCAGTGGGGGACATGGAACTTATTGAGTGCCTGGTATACCTAGGATGATGTTATTGTGTTTGGCAGCTCACTGGAGGAACATGAGAGCAGATTATTTAAGGTATTGGACCGACTGGAGGACTTTGGCCTTAAACTGTCCATTGATAAGTGTCAATTTTTTCAAACATCAGTAAAGTATGTGGGACACATAGTATCCACTGAGGAATAGAGACCTGACTTGCAGAGTTGAGGCTCTTGACTACCTGGCCACAGCCCAAAAATCTAAAAGAACTGCAAAGATTCCTGGGATTCTGTGGTTATTATCGGCGCTTATCAAGGACTATTCAAGAGTGATCCGCCTTTACTTAACCTTACTCAAGGTATCCCCAACCTACAAAAATACCAAAAGTCAGCCCTCAAGACTGAAGAGTGTATTTATCCGAGTGGAGGTATTTGGGGCCCGCTGGACTCTGATTGTGAGACTGCTTTTCATGAGATCATATATCCTTACCCATGCTCCAGTGCTGGCCTATGCCGATCTAAGAAAACCTTTACGTTCCTGCACACTGATGTTAGCTTGCAAGGGCTGGGGCCAGTTGTACTTTAAGAGCACGAGAATGGCCTGAGACCAGTGGCTCTCCAGTAGAAGTGTGCCCTCATCAAAGAACTCATCCTGTACATTTAGAGTTCCTAGCTTTGAAGTGGGCTATTGTTGACCAATTCCATGAGTACTTGTATGGGGCTAACAATACTAGTAAAACTGACACAATCCTTGACCTATGTGCAGACTCAGCGCTAAGTTAGATGCACTATTTATAGGTGGCTTCTGCATTATCTATATATGACTATGTCTCGAATACCGAAAGCAGGTCTGAACCACATAGATGCTGATGCTCTCTCCCGGAGGCCTGTTCTTCAGAATGATTGGGTCCGATTGGCAGAACCTGACATTCGGCACTTCTGCCGGAAGTTTGACAGGGAGGAACAAATGTCCACGGACGCAGTGGACTGCGTGTGGTGATTGGTTGTTTCTGAGAATTGCATACCTGCTGCTTATTGCCACTTTCTGCAATAGACATTGGCGCACTGCCTCAGGCTGGACAATGACAGTATTCGGCGGGCTCAATCTCCGACATCCCATGATCAAAGCATTTTAGAAGCCTCTATGCAGGAAAAGATGTCCAGATTACGCCCACTGATTTGAGAACTGCATACTGTTATACAAAGAAGGTCCTAAGTTGAACTGATCAATAAACTGTTATACAGAGAAACAGTAGACAGAGGGGACAAGTAGACGAATGAACAACTAGTGTTGCCCACTGCCTTCGAGGCTCAGTATGAGGTCCTTTGCACAACCACATGGGGCACCTTGGTATAGACAGAACACTTGACTTGGTGAGATCCAGATTCTATTGGGCTAAGATGGGGGCTGATGTGGAGCTACCTTACATCTGAACTTAGTAGTCGCTGTTTACAGAGAAAGCTTTGCTCAGAGGCTGCCCCTGTTAACATCACCACCAGTGCACCCATGGAGCTGGTCTGTATTGATTTCTAAGTTTGGATTGAATCAAAGAAATATCAGTAATGTGCTGGTGGTCACTGACCATTTTAATGATATGCCCAAGCTTCCTCACCAAAGTACTGAGAAAGCATCCATTGTGGCCAAAGCACTTGTAGAAAACTTTTTTTTTCACTATGGGCTCCACAAAGAATCCATTCTGATCAAGGAGAGACTTTGAGTCGCCTGATCAAAGAGATGCTTTCTGTGGGGATAGAAAGTCTCAAGAACCACTCCTTACCACCCCAGGGGACCCACAGCTGAACGTTTCAACGCACTTGCTAGATATGTAGGCACCCTGCACCCAAAGGACAAGCTTAGATGGAGCCAACAAATTAGCACCCTGGTACATGCTTATAACTGCACCAAAGTGATGCCACTGGATTCTCCCCTACCGCCTGATGTTTTGGAGAAGCTTGACTACCAGTAGATGTGTTTTGGGGTCTCTCCTGATGGGTTCAGGCTGACAACTATTACAGTATGTGCAAAAGTTAAAGCCGCCCAGCTAACTCATGTACTAACTGGTTCAAACCATGGCTGCAAAAGAAATCTGGCCAACAAAAGAAAGGTATGATAAAAGATGAAAGCACAGGAACTCCGGGGGGAGATCGTGGTATTAAGAACTGGATTGCTTGGCAAGCACAAGATTGTTTACAGATGGCTTCATCTCCCTCACATTGTAGTGGGCAAACTAGATGATCTGCCAGTGTACAAAGTAAGGCCTGAGAATAATTCAAAAGATGTAAAACAATGCATAGAAATCATTTACTGCCCATTGGACAAATCTTAATTGAGTCTGGAGCCCTAGAAGATGCCCCCTCTGGACCAGTGACTGAGCAGCTGCTGAGAAAAGATCAAGAAAGTCTGCACCTACAAGCAAAAGTTAAAGTGTTCCCTCCACAAGTCCCAGTTGAGCATGACTGTCAGTCCATATCGTGAAGAAAGGAGTTGACTTTGAATACTATCCTTCTTACGAACTGGAGTCGAATTGTTTCGGAGCAATCTCTAGTCAATACTGGAGACAATGGGCCTTCTGGACTGTTTGACCCCCAGCTTCATCCTGGAGCCAATGCTCCCGGGAAGTGAGTGCAAGCATCAGATCAGATGAAATGGAATCATTGCATGGTTGAACTGTTTGAGCTTTCAGGGATGAAAATGATAGATTAGGGCAGACTGGTATACACCGAACAAGAAGAGTGTATTTGAGTGCCTGACAGTTCACTGCCATTGTCCGAAAGTCTCCATGCGAGCCAAATGTTGTGGACTCAGAAACTGTAACTCCTGGAGCTGAAAGTGCCCCAAGTTCTAGCCCTCTCACCCCCATGGAGACTCCCTGACAAGTGTGGACAATGCTGAAATGAGGCTCAGAGTGCAGAGACTGTAACAGTTCCCCTAGAAAGACTGGTCGAGCTGTAAAGCCTGTGGTGCACCTCAGTTATGATTCCCTTGGGAGGCCTGTGGATTTGCCTCTCAATGTTGTCCATAAAGGAGTGTATGTGTCCCGAGCTCATTGCCCAAACTGAGCATCAGTGCTAACTCCAAGTTACTTGTGTTGCCCTCTAAGTATGGTGCCCTTGCCCGTCCAGCCCCAAGGTAACTGATAGGGAAGGGCCCCCTCTCTTCAGGTTTCATGTACAAGAGGTAATAACTTGAGTTATGGTACAATGTGTATGTAATACTGTGTAAAGAGTGACGTACTGCAATGTTTCCGAAATGTGTTCTTGGTAAAATGATATATTGACTGATGATTACATGTGCGAGCCTAATGCAAATGTATATGGTTGCAGTTGAAACTTATGGGGGTACTTGCTTGACGCGGACGTCAAGCTTTCCCAGGCCAGGAAGGGTGTAACCCCCCTGCAAATGGGGGTTCCCAAAAGACTTCCAGGAGCTTGCTTGAATGCTCCAAGCCTGAATGGTGTTTGGCATTTAAGCCATTTATCAGTGAGTGTTTTAGAGCCTCTGGTACTGTCTCTTTAAGAGCTGTCTGCTTGCAGACATAATTAGTTTGTATGGGGGACTGTGTGCTTCTCTGAGTACACTTGAGCTGCCGCTAATTCACTTAATTTTGCAGTCACTAGAGTGCAAAGGGAACCTATCTGAAAGATGTAACTGTTTACCAGAAATTATTTAGAGTAATAATGAAATGACAGTTTGTCTAACCTGCTTTCTTTGCAGTCAGAACTGTGTCTGCTAGTTCCCCATTCTAGTTTTGAACTGCTGAACTGGACCAATCAGTGTGGGGTAAGCTAGCTCTAAATGGTGCCTTGGACTAATCAGAACTTGGACTCATAATCTGAGCCAGCCACAAGAGGATTGTATGGGCAGTGACTCTGGGAGATGTAGTTTAGACTTCAGTGCCTTTTGGACCAACAGCAGCAGTCTATTGTGGTGACAGCCAATCCAGTCAAGAACTGGGAGGAACTCAAAGGAAGTGCCGGTTTTGTCGGTTGGAGTTCAGTTGAGCTTTGGCAGTAAAGAAGGAAGGAGCCCTGTGCTTTTCAGTGTGCAGTTTTAGTCAAAAACGTGTGTAAGGCCCAGAGTTCGGTCTGCAGCTTGTTAGGACTGAATCCGTCCTGTGAAAAGAATCAAGGATCTCTGAAGAGTAGAAACCAGGCTCACCCTGTAGAAGACTGGAAGAATTGCTGAAAATTGCACTCGGGTCTGTCAGGAACTGAATCTGCTGTGTGTTCTCCGGGTATTGTGCAGTAATTCGTCGGGATACAGATGCAGCCTGCCTGGTATAGTACTTTCTTTTATGGATGTGTGAAGAGGTTTGTGTACCTCAAGTGAGCCCTGCTGACATTGAAGGACCCTATCTTATTTGGAGGTCGGAGTACTAATTCAGGGTTGCTCCTGTTGAATTGCCACATTAAATCCAAATGGAATTACTGTACTGCTGACTGTTTAATTCTCCTTTTCTCTGTGTGAAAGGGCCCCTACCAGCTGCCACGGTTTGGACTAGCCACTAGGGCTTGGGTACCCAGGGACAGTAACTGATAGGGATAGGCCTGTGCACAGAGCCATAGTGAGATTATTAGAGTGATAAGCTAATTAACCTGATTTCCCCTGTCCTTGTTATATCCCTAAATAAATCAGAGCTGCTTGTTTCAGCAAAGTTATACTGCCTGAGGTATTTGTCTATGTTAAAGTACTGTACTGTGATTGTTGCACTGTATCTCATTTCACAGGAGGTCCCAGTGCCGGAACCAGACCTGGGGGTAGGGTGTACTGTGAAGGTAATTTGATATATTGTGTGGGCCACTAGTGGGAAGAAAGGGGGGTTGCAGTGTCCCAGAGGGCTGTGACCAAGTTAGTTTAACTATTGCAAACCCTGACCTCTGGGTGGAGGCACCCGCCATTGGATCCAGGCCCCTCAACCTGTTAGTGGCAAATCAGGCAGGGGTAGTAGCCCCTGGGATAGCGCCATCTAGGGGTTACACTCGTCTTTGTCTGACGCTCTGTGTATTCTGTGTACTCCTGCCCCTCACAGTCTGTGTGCAGCTTAAGGTCTCCCCGTTGTACATTGTATTGCTCAGCAGTTCTGAGCGCGAAGTAAAGCCCGTTGTTGAAAAGCACCAAATTTAGAAGAGATGTCGGGTTGTGTAGGCCAAGAGAACTGCTGCTGCATAGTTACATACATAGATACATAGACAGTGTCGGCAGATAAGGGCCTACGGCCCACCCAGTCTGCCCATTTGTGCCTGTAAGTTCAGTTTGTTTTCCTAGAAGTCTGTTGCCCCTTACCCCTGACCTCTAGAATTCCTTTATGTCTATCCCATGCATTCTTAAATCCCGTGATTGTTTCAGCCCCCACCACTTCCTCTGGCAGGGTGTTCCACTTGTCCACCACCCGTTCTGTGAAGAAATTCTTTCTCATGTTTCCTCTGAATTGTCCTCCCTCCAACTTCATCCCATGCCCTCTAGTCCTGGAACATCTTTTTTGCTTAAAAATAGTGTTTTCCTGCACCCTGTTCCTCCCTGTAAGATACTTGTATGTCTCTATCATATCCCCTCTCTCCCTCCTCTCCTCCAGGGAGTACATGTTCAGTTCCTTCAACCTGTCTTCATAGTTCTTCTATATCCGATAGTGATAGGGCATTGGCTCGTTTGGTTTGTTACCCTTCCCGTTTCTTGAGGAACTTTTGCTTTGTGGATAGGGTAGCAAGTCTCTCTTTGAGCTGAGTGTTATTCCCATGGAAGACCGAATGCCCGTAATTTATTTGAATAAGGTAACGATCAATGCTGCCTATGATTCCCCTAACTGTGCTGGGCTCATAATCTGTTTTGTCTGCCCTTTTTATTTTATAGATGAACTTTGCGAGCAGGTAATCAAGCTCTGACACTGGGATATTGATCACCGTGCGAGCTTCATTTATTCAGCAAGGTCATTTTTTAAAATTTTTACATCTCACGCTGTTTTTTTTTTTACAGTACTCTGATTCTGCTGTTCTGCAACAAATGCCTGTTGGTCCAGGAATGACATTTTTGAGTACACAGTGTCCGCCATTAGTAACTATTTCTTTGCTTATTTCTTTACCCAGTGTAACCCCTAGATGGCGCTATCCCAGGGGCTACTACCCCTGCCTGATTTGCCACTAACAGGTTGAGGGGCCTGGATCCAATGGCGGGTGCCTCCACCCAGAGGTCAGGGTTTGCAATAGTTAAACTTACTTGGTCACAGCCCTCTGGGACACTGCAACCCCCATTTCTTCCCACTAGTGGCCCACACAATATATCAGAATTACCTTCACAATATACACTTGCCCCAGGACTAGTTCGGCACTGGGACCTCCTGTGAAATAAGATACAGTGCAACAATCACAGTACAGTACTTTAACATAGACAAATACCTCAGAAGTAAACTTTGCTAAAACAAGCAGCTCTGATTTATTTAGGGGGATATAACAAGGACAGGAAATCAGGTTAATTAGCTTATCACTTTACTATCTACCTATGGCTCTGTGCACAGGCTATCCCTACCAATTACTGTCCCTGGGTACCCAAGCCCTAGTGGCTAGTCCAAACCGTGGCAGCTGGTAGGGCCCTTTCACACAGTGAAAAGAAAAATTAGTTTAAACAGTCAGCAGTACAGTGATTCCATTTTGGATTTAATGTGGCAATTCAACAGGGGCGACCCTGAATTAGTACTCACGACCTCCAAACAAGATAGGGTCCTTCAACGTCAGCAGGGCTACTCTTGAGCTCCACGAGACTCTTCCACACATTTATATGGTAAAAAGAATACTATACCAGGCAGGCTGCTTCTATCCCTGATCGCAATTACTGCACAATACCAGGAGAACACACAGCAGATTCAGTTCCTGACAGACCCGAGTGCAATTCAACAATTTCTCCAGTCTTCTACAGGGTGAGCCTGGTTTCTACTCTTCAGAGATCCTTTGATTCTCTTCTGGGGCGGATTCAGTCCTAACAAGCATGATTACACAAGCTGCAGACCGGAACTCTGGGCCTTACACGTTTTTGACTGAAACTGTGCACTGAAGGAGCACAGGGTTTCTTTCCTTCACTGCCAGATCTAAACTGAAACTCCAACAGACAAAACCAGGCACTTCCTTTGAGTTCCTCCCAGTTCTTGACTGGATTGGCTGTCACTCACAATAGACTGCTGCTGTTGGTCCAAAAGGCGCGAAGTCTAAACTACATCTCCCAGAGTCACTGCCCATACAATCCTCTTGTGGCTGGCTCAGATTATGAGTCCAAGTTCTGATTCGTCCAAGGCACCATTTTAGAGCTAGCTTACCCCACACTGATTGGTCCAGTTCAGCAGTTCAAAACCAGAATGGGGAACTAGGCAGACACAGTTCTGACTGCAAAGAAAGCAGGTTAGACAAACTGTAATTTCATTATTACTGTAAATGATTTCTGGCAAACAGTTACATCTTTTAGATAGGTTCCTTTGCACTCCTAGTGACTGCAAAAATGGAATGAATTGACAGCAGCTTGAGTGGTACTCAATCAAAGAAACACACAGTCCCCCATACAAACTAATTATGTCTGCAAGCAGACAGCTCTTAAAGAGACAGTACCAGAGGTTCTAAAAACACTCACTGATAAATGGCTTAAATGCCAAACACCATTCAGGCTTGGAGCATTCAAGCAAGCTCCTGGAAGTCTTTTGGGAACCCCCATTTGCAGGGGGGTTACACCAGTACAGTGGGCACAACTGTCGTTACTGTTCGAATGGTTCCATGTAGTGCTGATTACTGCTGAGCACTGCTACTATGGAATGTGACAGGCAGTGACATTCTTTCGTGTTATGGCATCGTTCTACAGTGGTTAACAGCAAGGAACATGTCAGAATGATACCATAACAAGACTATGTTTCTGCTGAAGTTTACTAGCAACATTCTACCATACACTATTATAATAATAATAAAAAACTTTATCAAGTGCAATATCTAAAACCAAAGCACTGCACAAATCTTTAGAACAGTTAAAACAGTAACCACCCAATTCCGATCAGTAAACTATAAATACAGACGGGTGCAGGATATTATATGGAGTCACCAAAGGCCTGGCAGAACAAATACAGTAGGTCTTCAAAGCTGTCTTAAAGCTCTCCACGGCTATGACTGGAGGGATGAATAAAAATGGTAATTCAGCCTGTTATTCACATTTGAGACGACAACATGCTATTCTCCCCACAGCCCGTTACTTTTTTTCCTGTAGGCTCATTGCAGTGGTATTCAGTGTTCTGTGGTATAAATAGGACATTTTATAGTACGTCCAGAAATTAGCTTTTTATTCACTCTAAAATGCTGAAAACAATGCTGACCTAGACCTTAAGGCTCCTTTTGCTCTAGAAACATAGACTTTGACAGCAGGTAAGGACTGCTTGGCCCACTTAGTCTGCCCATTTCTCTACCCATTGGATAACTGCAGATCCTAGTTAACCAACATCCTACTTCTTCCTTCCCCCCCACAAGAATTGCCTTATGTCTGTCCCATGCATTCTTGAATTCCACCACTGTTTCTGACCCCATGACCTCCTCAGGAAGGCCATTCCATGTGTCCACCACCCTCTTTGTGAAAAAATACTTTCTCACATTGCCCCTGAGCCGTCCCCCCCTCTATCTCCAAATTGTGTCCCCTTGTTCTTGCACATCTCTTTTTCTGAAAGATGCTACCCTCTTGGACTTTGTTGATTCCCTTGAGTTACTTAAAAGTTTCTATCCTGTTCCCCCTCTCCCTCCTTTCCACAGGGGTATACGTATTAAGCTCCTTTAGTCTCTCTTTGTATGGCTTCTGTTGCAGACCCTGCACCATTTTAGTTGCCCTCCTCTGGAATGCCTCCATCCTGTCTATGTCCTTGCAGAGATCGGGTCTCCAGAACTGCACACAGTACTCCAGATGAGGTCTCACCAACTGTCTGTACAGAGGGATAACAACTTCCTGTTTTCTACTGGTGATGCCTCTCCCTATGTATCCCAGTATCCCTCCAGCCATCCCTACTGCCTTTTCACATTGCTTGCTTGCCTTTCGGTCATCTGATGTGACTACCCCAGGTCCCTTTCTGTTTTTGTTGTTGTTTCTACCTCCCCACCATTGTGTACTCTTCCCCTGGGTTTTTGTTTCCCAGGTGCATTACTCTGTACTTCTTTACACTGAATCTAAGCTGCCATACTTTTGACCATTCCTCCAACCTTGTCAAGCCCCTTCTCATCCTTTCCACCCCCCTTGTGTATCAACCCTGTTGCAGATCTTTGTGTTGTCTGCAAAGAGGCATACTTTTCCTCCTAGCCCCTCTGCAATGTCACTTATAAAGACATTAAAAAGGACCGGACCCAATACTGAACCCTGTGGTACCCCACTAGTAACTCCATTTTCTTTGGAGTGGACTCCAATTACTATTACCCTCTGTGTCCTGTTGTCCAGCCAATGTTTTACCCAGGCTACCACCCTGGGACCCACTCCCAGGCTAGCTAATTTGTTTATTAATCTTTTGTGTGGGACTGTGTCAAATGCCTTGCTAAAGTGTAGGTAGGCCATGTCCACAGCCCCACTCTGGTATACTACTTTGGTCACCCAGTCAAAGAAATCTATTAGATTCGTCTGACGTGACCTTCCTGCTGTGAATCCATGCTGTCTTGGGTCCTGTCCAGCCCTACTGGCCTCTAGGTACCCAAAAATTCTTTCTTTCAGAAGTGATTCCATCATTTTCCCTACCACTGAGGTCAAGCTAATAGGTCTGTAGTTTCCTGCCTCTGCTTTGCTCCCACTTTTGTGAAGGGGAATCACATCCGCCCTCCTCCAGTCCTTAGGTACACCATTCTTCCAAGATTTGTTAAAAAGGGTAGTCAGTGGTTTCACTAGCTCTCCCCTTAGTTCTTTTAGAATTCTGGGGTGAATTCAGTCAGGCCCCACTGCTTTGTCCACCTTCAGTTTTAGGATTTCTTTCAGAACCCTTTCTTTTGTGAAAGGACTGGTATTGACCTCCCCATCCAGAGTGCTTCTATTGACTGGATTAGGTACCTCCCCCTCCTCTTCTTTTGTGAATACTGAGCAAAAGTATTTGTTCAATGTCCTTCTTTTCACTGTCCCTCTCTGCCCACCCTCCTCCCTTTATTAAGCCTCATTTCTTTGCTCCAAATGTACCTATAAAGGTTTTATCCCTTCTTAACCAAGTTGTCTATCTTTTCCTCGGTTTGGGCCTTTGGTATTTTGACTGCCTTCCCTGCTTCCTTCTGTTTTAATTGGTACAGTTCTCTGTCCTGCTCCTTTTGTGTTTCCTTATACTTCCTGAATGCTGTCTTTTTCTCTCTAACCTTCCCCGCCACCTCTTGTGAGAACCATAGTGTTTTTTTTCTTTCATTTTGATTTATTTGCTTCACACAAAGGCTTGTTGCCTCTGTGATGGCAGTTTTGATGTTTCCTCATTGGTCCTCCATCTCTCCTTCTTTCCTGTTTGCTAGTGCTTTTCAGAGGCACTGTCCCATTTTGACAAAGTCAGTCCTCCTAAAGTCCAGTATCCTCACTTTTGTATTGCTTGACTCTGTGGCTGTGTTTATCATGAACCACACTGTTTGGTGGTCACCTGTTTCCAGATGGCTACCCACTTCTAGATCCGAGATCCTCTCTCCATCCCCATTTGAGACTACCAGGTCTAAGATTGCTCCCTCCCGAGTGGGTTCCAACACTAGCTGACTGAGGCATGCCCCCTGTAGGGCATCAAGAATGACCCTGCTCCTGGATGTGACTGCAGAAAAGGTGCTCCAGTTAACATCTGGCATATTCAGATCCCCAACAACAATATCTCCCCTTTCTCTGCCATCCTAAGGATGCCTTCTATCATTTCCTTGTCCATTTCCTCCCCCCCGAGACGGGGGTCTGTATGCAATCCCGTGCGGACTGTGGTGCCATTTCCGGTCTCCAGGGTGACCCACAGTGTCTTCTCTCCTCCATTTACACTTTAGTTCCGTTGCTTTGATCCCTTCCCTTACGTAGAGAGCTACTCCTCCTCTCCTTCTACTCTCCCTGTCCCTCCTGTAGATTGATTACTCTAGTATGTTGACATCCCAGTCATGGCTCTCTGTGTAGCATGTTTCTGTTACTGCCACGATATCCAGGCGTCCCTCTTCCATTAAGGCCACCAATTCAGGGAGCTTGTTACCTAGACTACAGGCATTGGTACTCATTACCCTCCAGTTTTTGATGGCCTTACTCATTTTTGCCCCATCCTTGTCCTTACTGCCTTTGCCTTTTTCTCCATTTACCCCTGCCCGTCTCCTTATCGACTTCTCTATGCTGGTGTTTACCTCATTAATTACCTTGATTTTTTTTGGGGCTAGGATTTCCCTGCTCCTTTTCAGTGTCTCCCCCCTTGGCTAGTTTAAAAGCTTGCCAATGAAGCATTTAAACCTAACACCTAGGATCCTGGTTCCCTTCCTGGACAGAAGCAGACCATTGCACCAGTATAGCCTGCATCCCTCCAGGTGGATCCCCAGTCCCCAATGAAGACAAAACCCTGTTCTCTGCACGAGTTTTTCAACCACTGATTGAATCCCATGGTACGGAGCACCCTAGCCTCACCCATGCTACAGACAGGCAGCACCTCTGAAAAGGTTACTATGCGTGCTACTTGTCTAAGACCTCTCCCTAACCCCACAAACTCCTCCTGCACTGCTCTGATCCCATTCCCAGCCAGATCATTTGTCCCTATGTGGACAATGACATCCAGCTCTCTCCCCCGTACAGCTGCTCCCACGATCCTGAGGATTCGCTCCCTGTTCCTCCAAGCCATGGCGCCAGGTAAGCAGACACCTTACCTCCCTCTCCCCACCTTCTGCCACTTGTTGCTAGGCAGCACAGTTGGCAACATTCCAGAGTAAATAACAAGATTATTTCTGCATGCCTTATGGAATATCCCCTACGTATACTACACTAGTGGTGAATAAATAGGGTAAAAAAATAATTTTATTTTGGAATAAATCTTTTTTTTCATTTAGAATGCATGTTATTACACTAAGAACACATGCTAGTACACTTAGAACATGTTACTACACTCAGAACATCTTAATATGCTTAAAACACATGTTATTACACTAATAACACGTTATTTCACAATGAACGTGTTATTAGCAGAGATAATCTGGAAACAGAACATAGGGAACAGTAGGCCAGATGGAGAACTGAATTGTCAGCACTGCATCGGGAACATCTGGCATCATAAATGTGGCAAAATGTCTTATGATATTTTCAAATGTTTTGCTGTATTTGTGTCAATTATGACTGCTGTACAGTAAAACAAAAATCAATGCTAAACAAAATGGTAATATTAAATGCATGCTGAAAATAGAGTTAAAATTTATGTTTCAACCTTACATCTTCTTCAGGAATTATCTGGAATTAGTTTAGTTGCTGTATTCGTCCTTGTAAGAACAAATCCAGAAGCAAATGGTTTGATACCTTTATATTGGACCAACATAGATGTTACAAAAAGAAAACAGTGCCTAAGCTTTCAGACCAACCAGGTCCTTCTTCGGAGACTTATGGCAGTTGTTTAGAGAATCACATTCTATTAACACCCAGATCATACATAAAAAAACAAGTTCTGGTCAGAGCTGAATGGCTATGGACAGCTTTTAGGAGAGGCAAGAGCATAGAAAAGAATATGCGGTGCTCTCGACGCACCATAGTCAGCTGTAACTAATACTGTAGTGATTACAGTACTGTGCATGTGTGATACTCGCACATACGTAGTTTGCCCCAGAGTCAGCAGTGCGTAACATGGTGGCGCTGACATGACTACGCATGCACGATACTTGTGCTTGTGCAGTTTAAAGGAGAAGACTCCTGTATATGTATGATTTGGATATATCTCATGTATTTATTATACATTCCATCAAGTACTGTACATATGTCAATTAGAGATCAGCCATTTCTTCTGTTGCAACACATATCTAGAGTTTGAGGCCCTGACACAAGGTAGTAAAATGTCAAGCAAGCCTCCATTTACATGCAAATGAGTCACTTGTAATACAGCCCCTCCCATTCCTTGATGTCACTGCAGCAACAGTGCAGAACAAAACATAAGGGTATCAATGCTGTCTAGCCTGATTTTAGTTTAAGTTTGCAATGGCTTAAGACAGTTCTGTCATGCAACTCACACAGGGAGTAGTACTTGTAGCTTTAATACTGCAGGTGTAGAGCAAATAATACATCTAATAGTATTTCATTCCCTGGAAACAAAAGCTGTTTCTCTGTATTGTTCATTTCTCTCTGTGAGACAGTTGTAACATGTTGTGGAAAGCAGTAGACTGAATCAGTCAATCAACCAACCAATTAATCAATTGAGCAGTCAATCAGTCACTCTGTATTGAACCAGGTGAACACCCTTGAGAAGATCCGTTACAAGATGAGCCTGGGCAGTTTACCAAAGGATCACACAAGACTGACTTATACACATCCCCTTTAAGCAGCCTGAACGTGGAGAGCTAGGTCATTTACTTTATAAAGTGTATTGTTTTACATTTCAAATGCTCCTTAAATCTGAGTTTCTGACTGGAAATACCAAGACACAGAATGCATATGACATGGGAGGAGTGAGCTAAGCAAATACAGAGTACTACAAACACTGGGACCGATTAGTTTCTTTACCTACAACAGCTGAGGTGTAGCATCTGACTTGTGAGGGACATCCTACTTCAAATGCTGGCATTACAAAGTGAGTGGGGGGGCTGCCACAGCTTATCCTTAGTACCTTGAAAATGAAGCGCTGTAGCTCTCACATCGCTGCTAATGATTTATAATGGGAATTGGGGCACTTTTAAAGTCACGGACCTGAGGGGCCATCACAGTACCCAAGGAGGTTAGGGAAACTTCTTAAGTGTTAGAGAGTAAGGGACTCTAGAAGGATTTGAACCATAGTCCCCCAGTGCTTGTGCCTGTGCTTTCCTGGTATCCTATTCCTTGTCATAGCTGAATTCTTTATTGCCTTACAGCAGCCATCCAATCACTGACTGCCTAGTTACAGAGGGAAAGGGGCCTATTTGCAAGATTGTTTCTTACTGCTGGTGTCAATCAAAATAGAGAATGTTAACACACACACACACCATAATACAACATCTGCATAATACCACTTAAAACTCTTGTTGTACCCAGAGTCATTTATTGGGTAAACTGTTTTTGCTAACAGAAACAGTAACACAACACATACAGGCACTTCCTTATATGAATACTGTATATACCTCAGATCAGTGCTGCATCACACTCACATGGTCCTAGTCCCTATTAGACCCGCCCTTCAGGATGTGCACAACACTTAAAGGGTTCCTCCATTACTCGAGTGGGGAACCAAACATTGTGGGTTTGGTCTACTGGTGGAACTGCATTTAGTGCAGTACCATTATCTGTTGCTCTGATGACATCATCCTCCAGCAACATTGATGGTAAAATGGAAGACAAACACATTGATAACTTTTGGGGGCTGTATATTTTTATTTATAATCTAGATCTGGACAGCAGTAGGACTGCTGGCAACTGGAGGAGGCACACAGCAGTTACACATAAGGAGTTGGGGAAAATATTGGTGTGGAACTATGGGAGACTTCCCCTTTAAGTCAACGCCGCCTTGTTGCACATGGCGGCCGTCACTTCTGCAACAGTGGAAAGAAAAAGTAGTGTGCCAGGAAGGGGGTGTGTTTATGTGTCCCGTGGAGGGGAAGGGCTGCATAAACAGAATCACTGGAAACTATGCCAGAGCACTGTGGCAGCACACCAGACAGTGGTCCGGTCACGTGCTTCCACAGTGCTCTTATACAAATCGGATGATGGCATAACGTCTGCGGAACTTGCCCATGCAGCCATAAAAATCAGAATCAGGAGGAGACAACAGGGATGCGCCATGCACAACCCACCAATGCAACCCGGCATGATATTCAAAGGGGCAAGTTGCGATGCACAACTCCCAATGCGCCGGGGCGCATTGGTAATGTATACGGGCGCAACAGCAGGGGGCGTGCCCATGTATATGCGGCACATCCCGATATTCAGCCCGGGATGTGCGGCGCATATGCTGGCACAACCCTGCCTTGTGCCACTCAGGGGGGCACAAAGTTATGCCAGGAAAAAGAAGGAACAAATCCTGGCCATCCACAGGCAGGCTGCTGTATTGCAGGGTGCAACACAGCAGCCGCAGGCCGTGGGTGGCCACTCGCCCGCCCAGAAATGAAAATTACATACCTACTGTAATTGTTGATCTTTCTGTGTATCTTCACCATTCATCACTATGGGGTATAGTGCACTGGAGCTAGGACCCCACGGGAGACTTTTTTTTTTGTCATGGGCGGAGGCGACGCAGGGCTGGCGCCACCCTCAAGGCCGATGTTCCACGTGGCGCTCGAGGGTTGGCAGTTAGCCGTTGTCGACTCTGCTCATGCCCCAGTTCTGACACGCCGGACAGTGTATGGAAAGGAGTGTGGGTCGAGGCAAGAGAGCCTAAGGGATAGACAAAAAGGAAAAGAAAAATTAACCAAAAGGAGAAATAAATGACTAAGGTGACAGAAAGAAGGAGACTTAAAAAGGAAATTGGGGAGAGGGGGCCCCAATCTCTGGAAGGAGAAGAAGGAGAAGGAAAAGGGAAGGAAAGATAAGGGGAGGGGGGGGGAAAGGGTAGCACACCCTCAGAAGCAGAGTAGCACTTAAGCCTTTTTAGGGAATAAAGTCCAGACCTGGGCTATAGAGTTCAGCTGCAAGAAATGATGTGAAGCAGCTTAAGTCTGAGGACCAACCACTAGACAGTGCAGGCTGGGGGTGTGTCTCAACTCTCCCCCCTCCTCCCCAAAATCAGGAGGGGGGACACATTTTTAACAGCCAAAGGCTTAGAGGAAAGAGGTGTGGGCTCAAGCTTTTAGCCCACAAATAATAAAAATATTGAAGGGGAGAAAGCGAGGGCGCTCCCCACTCGCGACTCCCTAGGTAAGGGAAGAGAGGAAGGCCCCTCCAATCTGTATAAGCCCTCAAAGTCATCCCAGTGGTCTCACAGTCCCCTTCCGCCTACACGCGAGGGAAGGAAAGACACACAGGGGGAAGGGTGGAGTCCAGAGACTGAGGCCCCAAGGAGAAGGAGAGTGGGATTTAGTGAGGAATGGTGAAGATACACAGAAAGATCAACAATTACAGTAGGTACATAATTTTCATATTTTATCTGTGTCAATCTTCACCATTCATCACTATTGAGTGAGTACCGAGCCCCCCTCTCCCGAGAGCGTGGCCTGATGTACCCTAAGGGACTACGTCCCTTAACCTCCAGTGGGTGAGACAGTGCAGGACAGAACCCTTACAGGCCTGAGACTGGACTGGGTGAGACGAGGATCCCCCAGTGGGGGAAGGAAGGCGCCCTGAGAGCTGCCGTCTCACCCGTCAGAAGAAGAGATGGGTTCTCTCTCCGGTAGGCAGAGTAAGTCACCCTACATCAGGCCAGGGGTGACAACCTGGATAGGCGAAGCCATGCTGTCCACCGAAGGCAGATCACTGTCCCTACCACTCTGGATGCTACCTCATTGGCATCATAAGATGCTCTTGCTTGGTGCCTTGCTAGCTCCAGGCCCTGCGCAGAGAGGGCAATGGCTTGACTGGTTTCCTCTGAATCAGGCATCGAGGCTACGAGCTGTCCTAGCCTGGACCACAAGAAATTGTCACAGGCTGCAAAGTGGGCCTGATGTGCTGCGATTGACAGAGAGATCCATGCTGAGTAGAACACTCGTCTCCCCCCGAAATCGAAATCCGCAGAGTCCGAATCCGGGGTTGGTCACGGTAAGGAGCGCAAGGCCCCAAGGGGGTGTCCAGGGAGGTCAATCCCGAAGGGGGTTGAGGCAGAGAACCTGGAGACCCAGGGGGAGCTCAATAACGCTGGCATAGGTCCCTTGGGGCTGGTACTGTGGAAAAGGGACATAGCCAGAGCCAATGTGATGCTTCCTGAAAAGGAATAGGCCAGGTGGGAGCCACCAGGTGGGCTGCACTGTACTCGCCTCAGAAGGTGTGTCGCATGCTTGGGATTGCTGATTGGGACTGGGGTAAGGTGAAGCTTGTCCAACATCCTGAAAAGGAAGCACTGATAGGAGGACAGATCAGACACTGGGAAGATGTGGACCGAAGGTTCATCTCCCTCCGTAGAGGGAGAAAAGGAAGAAGACAAGCTCCCAGGTTCAGGGTTCAGCTGCACGGGAGCGTGGTGAAACACCTGCTGGTCCAGGGCATGGAGACAGGTGGGAAAATGTGCAGCCGAACTTCTGAACTGTCCCAGGTAAGAGGTCTGCGAGGACCAGGAATACCTGGGACCACTGGGGATGGAGAAAGAGGCTCGGGGGACAAGCTCCTGGCAACAGGAGAACGGTCTCTGTCAGGGCAGGTGGGCCAATAGGAAACCCTTCGCAAGGAGGGGAAAATCTAACTATTGCAGCTAACAGCCATTCAACTGGGTCAGAATGGTCAGAGCTGTGCCCAAAGGAAGAAATCCCCCATGAAGTAACCGGGACCATGTGAGTCCAGAAGGGGGGCCCCTGACCTCAAAAGTAAAAGTCCCCCTCAGGGACTCCTCCAGGGAAAGGCGAGGGCCTGCAGTTCGGCTCCTACCAGAACCTGGCTAGGCTCTAGGAAGGGCTCGCTGCGCCACACCTCTACCTCTCAACCCTTCGGAGTCAGAGAGGGACCTCATCCTCTTAGGCACCAGCCTAGGTAGCTGGCACCTCCGAGCAGTCTCCGAGGAGTCCACCCAGGGAACTGTACCCTCCCCCTCCTGATGCACCCCGGGCTGCCCCCAAACTTGGGCCGTCCAAACACACCAAGGAGGGGGGTGCCCCAACTGGAAGAACTGTCACGCTAGTGATCCCAGGCTGTGCAGCAGTAGTCACAGGGACTACCGCTGGCTGGTCAGACCCCCTGACCCTGAGGTCCACTGGCGAGAGCTGATTCCTAGTAGGAGGCTGAGTGGGGGCCGAGGTGCTGGAAACAGAGGGATCTGAAGAGTCCGAGGAGCCTGGGAGCCATTCTGGATCAGACCCAGAGTCAGCCTCTGAAGAAGCAGGCTCTGAGGTCCGATGCCAGACAACCCCACGGACCCCTCCAGTTCTGGGGCCCTGAGGCCGAGTACGCTGGGATTCGACGCCGCTGCCATCACCAGAAGGAAGCACAATTCCACAACCAGCGGTGACACCCACCCTGGCACTGCGAACAGCTCCAGAGTTGGGCGCGACCCCGAGCATGACCCCATGCTCCCCCCGGCGCTGCAAAGCGCCAAATCCAATGCGGCACCATGCTCAACTCCGACACCCACCCTGGCACTGTGAGCGGCACTGAAGTCAGGCATGTCCCCGAACACGGCGCCGCACAACACTCCGGCACCACCAACGGTGCCGAAGGCAGGATCAGCCCCCGACCACAGCGCCAACCCCATCCCCAGTACCGCGATAGGTGCCGAGGACAGGGATGGCACCGGCTCCTGCCCTGGCACCATTCACAGCACCAGGACCAGAACCAGGCCCAGAAACATCCAGACTACCACCCCCCGGCGCCACCGAGAAATGAAAATTACATACCTACCGTAATTCTGATCTTTCTGTGTATCTTCACCATTCATCACAGATGGGTTATCTGGCGGGTCAGGATCCCGAGACTTTTAAAGAGGTAGGCGGGCCGACACACCATCGGTGCCGCCCTCGAGGCCGACGTACTGCGTGGCGCTCGAGGGTTGGCCGTTAGGCTATGTCAACTCCGCCTGCCTACCAGTTCTGAGTTGCCGGAGAGGTAAGAGGAAGGGATGGAGGGTGGGACAAGACAGTCCAAGGGACAGAAAAAAGAAAGGATGACTGAACTAAAAGGAGAAATAATGACTGAGAGGACAGCAAAGAAGAGGTTAAACTAAGGGGATTGGGTAGAGGCCCCAATCTCTGGAAGTGGAAGAAGGGAGGGTTGGGAGGGGAGAGAATTTAGGAGAGAGGGAGAGGTATTAAGGTATCTGAGACCCTTGTCAGTCACCAGATTGTATAGGAACTGCAAGGAGTATCAAAGCTCTCTGCCAGAATTCAAGGCACAGACTAACTGGCAAATACCCCAGAAGCAGAGTCGGCTATTCTGGAGGAAGGACAGGGTACAGGCATTTAGTACTCTCTCAGGAAAAGATGTTTGGTAAAAAAAAGGTTTTTTTTTTTTTTTTTGAGAAATAGTTGGATGGAAACCAGAAGGAGAACAGAAGGAGGGCAACTACCAACTCCCACCCCATCGGGGTGGAGACAAAGTATTGAGAAGGAGTGCCACAAGCTGTCTACTCTGCATTGGAAAATACCCCCCTGTGTGTCCCTACTTTACCCCGCTCCTAAGGAGGAGAGGGGGAGCCACAGAGAGGAAGGGGGACCCAGAGACTGAAGCCCCAGGGGGATCGTGGGTGGGGTTGTGATGAATGGTGAAGATACACAGAAAGATCAGAATTACGGTAGGTACGTAATTTTCATATCTTATCTGTGTCAATCTTCGTCATTCATCACAGATGAGTGAGTACCAATCCCCCACGAAGGGGGCTGTTTCTTCTACACCCTAAGGGATAAAGTCCCTTAGCCCTCAGTGGGTGACACACTAAGAGGGGTAACCTGCTGGGCCTGGAGAGCCGAGGTGGGAGAGAGGCGGGTTCCCTCAGAGGGGAAGGAAGTTGCCCGACAAGCGCCATCTCACTCTCGGGAGAAAAGGTAGGTTCTCTGGTGGGCGGAGCTAATCACCCTACGCCAGGCCAAGGATGACAACCGGGAAAGACGTAGCCATGCCGATCTCCTAGTGCAGATCGCTGTCCCTACGACCCTGGTAGCTACCTCGTTGGCGTCATAAGATGCCCTCGCTTGGTGCCTTGCTAGCTCCAGGCCACATGCAGAAAGCGCGATGGTATGTCTGGTTTGCTCCGAGTCAGGCAACGAGGCTAGGAGCTGACCTAGGTTGGACCACAAGAACCTGTTGTAGGCTGCATAGTGGGCCTGATGAGCAGAAATAGAGAGGAGTAACCATGCCGAGTAGAAGGTCCTCCTTCCCCAAAAATCAAAATCCGAGGAGTCTTGATCTGGGGGCCGGTCATGGTGAAGGGCACAAAGCCCATCAGGAGTATCCAAGTGCGTCAAACCGGACTGTGGATGAGGCATGGAACCTGGAGACTTCGGGGGAGTGCAATACCTCTGGCTGAGGTCCCTTGGGGTGGGAACTCCGGAGAAGGGCCTCTGCCAGAAACGCAACAACGCCTCCTGAAAGGGAGCTGGCCAGGGCGGCACCACAAGGGTGACCTCGCCAAAATCGCCTAGAAAAGCGTGCACCGCGTGCTCAGGATTGCTGATAGAGGAGGGTGAAAGGTGCAAGTCCTTCAACATCCTCACGAAGAAACACTGATACTCCGAGAGATCAGCAGCCGGAGAGATGTGGACAGAAGGTTCCTCTCCCCCTGAAGAGAGGGATGAGGAGCTAGAGGTCACCATGTGTTCATAGGGTGACTGCACGGGGGGAGGTTGAAAAACCTGGCTGTCCACTGCCCTAACATAAGCAGGGAACCAGGCAGCCACTGCTCTGAACTGCTCCCAGGTGAGGGCCGCTAGAGCAGAGGATGCCTGGGAGCGCAGGAGAATGCGGCAGAGGGATGGGGCAGAGCCGAGAAGAGAAGTCGGCTGACCTCCGCCAGGGCTAGGGGGCAGACCATGAGCACCCGAGGAGGGTGCCCCGGAAGACCCCACAGCCGACAGCTGTACAACCACATTGGTACTGCCTTGGCAGCACCCACAAGAATCCCCTGAGTGAGGTGACCGGGGCCGTAAAGGTCCAGAAGGACGGTCCCCTGCCTCAAAAGAATGGGACTCCCTCAAGCAACCCGAGGGGGAAGGGTGGAAATCTGCACTATGGCTCCGTCCAGGGCCCGAGTGGACCCCAGAAAAGGGCAGACGCAGCGACCCCACACCCCTCGATCCCTCAGAGTCCGAAAGAGTCCTCCTCCACAAGAGGGCCAGCCTAGGTAGTTGGCATCTCTGGGCAGCCCCGAAGGGGAGACCCAGGAAGCAGTACCCTCCCCTCCTGCAGGCTTCTCGATGGGCCCCAAAGTCGGGCGATCAAGACACACCACTGGAGGGGGTACCACCACCGAGGGGGTCAATGAAACCTCCAAGACCAGGCTGCAGAGCTATGGTGGCACGCACCACTGCCTGCTGGTCAGCACTACTTAACCTAGTCTCGGGGGCCACCGGCCTCTCCTCAGTAGGGGGCTGGCTCCGACTCGTCGACGAGACCACAGTGCTGCCCATGTCCGCAGCCAACCCCAAGGGGGAGGGCCGACTGCCCATCCGACTCGGAGCTCGACTCCGACTCTGAAGAGGTAGAGTCCGAAGCTCTGAGCCAAACCGTAGGAGGGTAGGCAGAAATAACCTTGCCACTGGGCTCGGAAGCCACTGCTGTACCCAAGTCAGTGCCCGCGCCCTTTACAACCCCGCGAGCGGGACCTACAGGAGGCACGATGCCAGCCCGAGCCAGAGGTCCAGTGCCAGGACCAGTCGCAGCACCATCAATCCACCGGCACCGGGAGCGGTACCAAAGACAGGGACAGCGCCGACAACAGCCCAAGTGGCACCCTCGGCACCGACATCGACGTCAGCTGGCCCCATGGCACCGCGAGCGGCACCGAGAACAGTGGCAGCGCCGACGACGGCTCCGAAGACAGACATGGCGCCGACTGGCTCCTCGGCGCAGCAAATGGCGCTGAGAGTGTGGACAGCACCGACAGACGGAGTCAAAGGCCCCACGGCACCGAGCCCCAAAGACACGGTGCCGTGCTCAACCTCGGCACCAAGGACAGCGCCGAGGTGAGACATGGCGAAGGACGACGTTAGATCTGGTCTCACAGTGCCGCAAACAGTGTCGGTGCCACGAACAGCGTCGACCGAGCCCACGGCGCTGAGTGACAAGTCAGTGCCAACAACGGGCCCACGGCGCCGACCGACGGCGTCGAGGACCGCGCTGACCTGGGCCTTCCGAGCGATAGGAACAACACTGGGGGAGCCTTCACTCTCAAAGGGACGATTGCCATGGTGGCGCCTCCTGCCTGCTCCCAGGAGGAAGTGGGACGGGCCTCCTGCGCCGTGGGAGGAGCCTCGGCGATGGCCAGGCTACAAGTAGCCGAGGCTCCCTCCTCCTCGGTCCGTAAAGAACCTGGAGGGGACTCGGAGAAAGGGCTGAGAGAGCACGGCTTGGCCCAAGTGCAAACCCTACCCCCGAAAGTCAGCGGAGCTCGCCCCACTTTCAACGCGCGCTGTTCAAGGACCCGGTAGTCCATGGAGTAGCAGGCGTCACACATGTCCATGTCGTGAAGCGGGCCAAGACATGCAAGACACCAGTTGTGCTGGTCGGTGACGGAGAATTTTCGGCTGCATGGGGGGCCAACCCGTCCTTGAAGACTTCTTGCCCTCCGACCGAGACATGACCTATGGAAAAAAACACCAAAACAGACTTGACGTTGCAAATTCAAATAAAGGAAAGATCTTACCGAGCGATGTTGGTGAGGCGGAACACAGAACCGGCAGGTAACCGGCCGGACTGAAGCGCCGAGCGAGAAGGACTAAAACAGGCCTAAATTCTTCTGAAGCTTCCACGAGGCGACCTCGACGGCAGGAGATGAAGAACTGGTAGGCAAAAGGTGGAGTCGGCAGCCTAGCAGCCAATTCTCGGCGCCACGCAGTACGCCGACCTCGAGGACGGCGCCGATGGTGTGTCGGCTCCGCCTACCCCTTTTTAAAAAAAAAAAAAGCCGCGGGGTCCTGACCTCCGGCCAGATAACCCATCTGTGAAGAACGGTGAAGATTGACACAGATAAGATCCCCGAGGCCGCGAGCAGCATCAGAGACGATAACGGCACCGAAAGAAAGTCCAATGTCAACCACGGCACCGCACTCAAAGCCCACGGTGCCGCAAACGGTGCCGGCCCGGCCCCAAAGGGCCCAGAACATGACACTGAGGGAGCCTTTGCCACCGAAGCAGTGACTGCCAATGAGGTGCCTCCCGACTGACCCCCAAGGGGGCCACCTTGGGCCTCCTGCACCGTGGAAGAAACCCCCACTGTGGCAAGGCTAGAAGAGAAGGGGGTTCCTTCCTCCACGGGCTGTATAGTACCGGGAGGGGACCCAGAGGAAGGGCCGAGAATCCTGGCCTTGGCCCGGTGACTGCAATCGACCTCCAAAAGTCGGCGGCATACGTCCGACCTTCAACATGTTCTCAATCACATGGTGGTCCATGGAGAAACAAATGTCGCAGTTATCCATATCATGGTCAGGGCTGAGGCAGGAAAGGCAACGGTCAAGCTGGTTCGTTACGGAATAAAGGTGGCCACAGAGGCACCGACGCATAGTGGGCCGTCCCGCTTTCGACATTTTCTTGCCCCCCCCCCCGATGAATGGAAAAATAAACCAAACACAGTACTCGACGCCGCTAAATAAAAAGGAAAGATCTTACCGGTACCTGAAGCAACGTTGAATAAGCAAGCAGAACCGAAGTAACTGTAAACACTAAAGCACAACAGACTAGGTCGCAAAGTTTCAGTCTCACACGCAAGGATCCACACTCAACGGCGGGAGAGAAAGAACTGGGGCTGGGGCGGAGTAGACAACGGCTAACTGCTAACCCTCGAGTGCCACGTGGTACATCGGCCTTGAGGGTGGCGCCGGTCCTGCGTCGGCTCCGCCCAAGACAAAAAAAAGAGTCTCCCATGGAGTCCTAGCTCCGGTGCACTATACCCAATAGTGATGAATGGTGAAGATTGACACAGATAAGATCACCGGCCACAAGCACCGTAATGGACCCTGGCAGTCTAGTGGGTCCCCCCTCCCTCCTATATCCCCGATCCTGGGCATCAATATACGTAGCAACCCTGGTGGTCCAGTGCTAACCCCCACCCCTCCCGTACCCATGAATACCGTAACCTGTAGGCACCGCCAGCCCTGGTGGGCTAGTGGGACCCCTTCCTCCCGTTCCACAGTCAGTCAGTCCCGAATCCGATAACAACATCCCGGTAGTCCGCCAGAACCCCCTCCTCTACCCTCTGAGGACCCTGCCACCAGCCCCCAATCATTGTGACGGCCACCCATCTGCATGCCGCCCGCTGAATGACAGCTTACAGTACAGTCTGTAACCTCATTGGTCCACAATGTGAACCATGGCTTGCACACCATACTGTACTACACAGGCACAGATCTGTGAATGGTTTCATTCACGGATTCATGCCTAGGTAGTACAGTATGAGTATGCAAACAGTAGTCCACATGTGAACAATGGGCTTACAGACCGCTCTAAGCTGTCATTCGGCAGGTGGCCGGGTGGCATGCAGGGGTACGGCCACGGCTGATGATGGGGGCTGGGTGGCAGGGGTCCCTCAGAGGGTGGGAGGGGGTTCCGGCGGACCACCGAACATTGTTAACAGACGGGGATTGGGACTGTGCAGAATGGGAAGAAGAGGGATGCCACTAGCCCACCAGGACTGGCGATGCCTACGGGTTACGGTGTTGGTGGGTGCAGGCGGGGAAGGGTGAACCGCTGGACCACCAGGGATTACGGACATCTGTACACACTGCGATCGTGGGTATGGGAGGGAGGGGAGACCCACTAGTCTGACAGGGATCCTACTGTTATCAGTGCCCGCCATCGGGCTGACGGGGGGGGGGGACCGCTAGACTACCAGGGTGTGTGGCTTCTACACTTTGCCGCACTCGCGGTTGTGGGGCGGGGGTTGCCCCAGGACCCCTTGGTCCACACTGCAGTCTTTGCAGGGCGCCAGTTGCATTTCGCGGGGCTGCCCTGTGCAACGCATACAGATGGGGCCATAATGACATGCTATGGCCCCATTTGCATCTTGCATGCATTATGGCCTCATTTGCATGCCGCAGGCTGAATATCACGGATGATGCGCCTAGTGCAACTGCACTTGTGCTGGCACATCCCCCTGCTCTTTTCTGCTACTTGCACTGGTGCAGTGCGTGCACCTTCAGTGCCATATTCAACATTGCTGAGCCATGGCGTAGCACCATTGAATATCGCCTGGTCCATGCCCTGGCGCAGCCCAGTTGGGCTGCGCGTAGGCTTGCACCACTGCTTGGCGCAGTCTGAATATCCAGCCCTCTGTATTTTGCTTCTGGACAAATGTATTTATTTCTTTAGCATGTTTTTAAGCTTATCCCTCTCCCCCTCCCCCAGGACACATCTGGAAACAAGCTATTTGTGCTCAGTATGTTTTTACCTGGTGAAACACTTCAAGAACTAAATACATAAACAAATGTTCCAAATAGAAGTCTGTCTAATTCGGACTTAAACTTATTAAATTCATGGATGTAAACCAAATCCTGAGGTAGGTTATTCACATTCTATATCAAGTTCTTTTTTTTTTTTAATTTAAATTCAAGTTTACTGAAATTCAAGAATCAGTGTACAGCCAATATATCTCATTCTGGAGTGATCATGTATATTACACTTGACATTCATTGTACTTATTACCAGTTTCATACTTCAGAACATTTCATTCATTCAATAAAGCAAAGCAAAGTCATTGTCTGTCATTATATTATTATTACTCCATCCAGTTAGTAACATTATTTAGTCGAGTCCCATATCCTAAAGGAGTGGGTTCTACCAAGAGCAAGGGAGTTTCTTTCTCTCCGCCTCTATAAATTTATACCTGTTTCCTACCCCTAGTGTGCCTCTGTCTGTTATGGCCCTCTCTCCTGCATGTCCCGGCCCCCCTTCCCTACAGATTAATCTGAGAGTGTGTGCGTGTTCATATCCCCACCCTCCCCACCTCAGTGTCCCAGCATGGCCCATCTTGTCCATCTCCTTGTAAATATTGTGAGTCTATTGTTAATCCTGTGAGTCAATTCCTCCGTTTCTTTGATTTCCTGAACAATGGAAATCCACTGTTTTTTGTCTGGCAGGTCAGGAGAGAGCCATCTCCTAGTGATCACTTTTTGGGCAGTCACTATGAGGATATTCCACAGGTAAAGGGCATCTGCCCTCCTCACCCCCTCCGGGGAAAGACCCAGTACTGTGTTCTTCATAGTGTGATCATGGATACCTGTGAATATCCTAGAAATTTCCCTCATTACCTCCTCCCAGAATGGTTTGATGCCCTCACAGTCCCAGAATATGTGGGTGTGGTGAGCCTCCTGAGTGCCACAGCTCCTCCAACAGTATCTTCCCCATTTACCCTGGATTTCAGGGGTATAAAAGTACCTCACCCTAACCTTCCATGCAAACTCTCGCCAACCAGGCGAAAGGGTGGTTTTGTTAGCAGAGATGAAGACCAATTCCCACTCCCTATCTGTTATGTTTAAGTTACTCTCCCTCTCCCATCTGGTTCTCACTGCAGTAGTAGTTGTGGTGGGTAGCTTATTGATTGTTTTATATAGGGTCGATATTTGGCCCCACTCCAGTTTTCCAGAAATGATCGAGTGTACTGTCTGCATCAGGCTCTCTATATTGGGTTCTGCGGCCGAGGCTTTCCAGGTGGTCAGGAGGTAAGCTCTCTATATCAAGTTCTGATCCCTCAGCCACCTGTCTTGTACTATGCTGCTTACCTCCCTTTCCCCTTCTGTTTTCCCTGACCTCCCTCCCTATTGTCTGCTTTCCTTCTCCCTCCCTCCTACCTCCCCCTCTTCCTACCTTCTCCCTCCCTCCCATTTCCCCTGGCTCCCTAGTTGCTCTCTCCTTCCCTCCTCTTCCTCTTCCTCTTGGCTCCACCTGGGAACCTTTAGATCTTCCCTTTCCCCCACTCCTCTTCCCCCCTCACCCCTTCTCTCCTCCTCACCCACCACGCACATGCCTCTCTGACTATGCCAAGCTCATCATCCCATTGCTGCTCCTTGTGGCAAGTGATTCTGAGCCCAATCCCGGCCCTTCTCACTCCCCTATCACTTGTCTCCTCAAAGGGTTGAGATTGGTGCACAACATTCGAAGCCTCCTACCTAAGATTGATTAACTTCAGCCTCTCATGGTATCTCTACAACCTGATGTGCTAATAATCTCGGAGTCTTGGCTTTCCCCTCTAAGATCCCGGAGTCTGCAATCGCCATCCCTGGGTACACTCTCACCTGGCAGAATTGTGTAAAGAAGGGAGGTAATGTTGCCATTTAGCTCTCTTCTACCATTCAATTCACTCCTGTACTTTCTGTCATCTCCCCCTCTGCTTTTGAACGTCTTCTCAAACTCTCTCTCCCCTTCTCTGTTCCTATCTTTGTGGCTGGTGTCTATTGCTGCCCTGGCCTACCCCCTCATCAGTCATGGAGCTCCTTACCACTGTCTCCTCCCATGCCTCATCTGGAGAACTATTTATCCTTGATGACTTTATTATTAATTGTCTCTCCCCCTCACAATCAATACTCTGCCAAACCATAAAGTCTTTTCAACTTACTCAACTGATCTTGGACCCAGCCCAGCACAATCCTAGATCCTTCAATCATTCCTTACTGGACTGGGCACTTACCTCTCACTCTTACTGTATCAGTGCTGCTGGCACCCTTCCTGACGCCCTTAGTGACCACCATATGGTCAACTGTGTGTGCAAAACCCATTGTCCCAAAGCCCCCCTAAAATCCTCCAGATCCTGTCCTTCCAGTCACTAGACTTGTCCTTGCTCCATGCAGACTTGGTTGCCACTGACTAGTCCCCCATCTCTTCTGCCAGTAACATTAACTCTGCCCTCAACTACTTTCATTCCAAATTTATGTCAGTCTAGGATCTGCATTTCCCCCTTCAGAAAAACCAGGGTGTGTAGTTCCCACCTGGATTTCAGATGAATTACTGGCCTGCCTATATGCATGTGATCTGGCCTGGAAAACTTGTAAGTCCTCTGGCTCCCCGGCTGACCTTAACAGGTACCAAGCGCTCAGCTGGTTCAGTTCTGGGGTTGCCCAGGCAGTAAGGGAAAAGAGGCTGGCCTTTAGAAAATTCATGAAGACCAAAGAGAGAGGTGAATAGGGAAAATTACCTAAGGTTGGCTAGTGAGACAAGGAAGGAAGTCTGGCAAGCAAAGGCACAGAAGGAGCTGCAGACAGCTGAAGGAATTAAGAAGGAGAAGGCTTTCTTTCACTGTATAAGTGAAAAAAGGGACAAGACTGAAGGGATTGTTAGACTTAAGAAAGAGGTGGAGTGGGTAGAGGATAATGGGGGAAAAGCAGAGATACTAAATGAATATTTCTGTTCAGTCTTCACCAGGGAGAAGGACAGACCAGTGCCTTCAGGAACAAAAAGAGGAGTTGGGTGGAGGGGAACACAGATGTAGTGATAGAGGAGAACAGAGTGAGGGAGGGGCTGCTGGCATTTAAGGTGGACAAATCACCAGGCCTGGACAGAGTACATTCATGGGTACTAAACGAACTGGCAGGGCCACTGGCGGACCTATTTAATAGTTCACTAGAGTCAGACACGGTACCACAGGACTGGAGAACAGCACATGTAGTGCCCCTCCGCAAAAGCGGTCCCAAGGATGACCCAGGGAATTACAGACCAGTCAGTCTGACCTCCATTTTGGGCAAGCCTATAGAGACCGTACTAAAGGAAAGGTTGGTGGAATATCTAGAGGAGCATGGTCTCCAGGATGCGAGGCAGCATGGGTTTATGGGGGAGATCATGTCAAACAAACCTAACTAACTTCTTTGACTGTGTCACTAAGACAGTAGACAGGGGCCAAGTGATAGACATCCTCTATCTTGATTTCAGCAAGGTCTTTGACTCTGTGCCCCACAAAAGTTTGATCAGGAAGTTGGTGGATCTCGGGGTTGGGAAAAAGATGGCCAGATGGGTGGAAAACTGGTTGAGGGACAGAACCCAGAGGGTGGTTGTGGTGGGAGAGGTATCTGGCACCAGAGAGGTAACCAGTCAGGTCCCGCAGGGCTCGGTGCTGGGGCCGGTGTTGTTCACGGTCTTCATCAATGACATTGGGGATGGCATTAAGGGCAAAATGTGCCTATTTGCGGATGACACCAAGCTCTACGGGAGAGTGGACACAGCTGAAGGGATTCAGAACCTACAAGAGGATATGGAAAAGCTGGGGAGGTGGTCCAGGATCTGGTAGCTTGGCTTCAGTGTCAAGAAATGCAAAGTTATGCATGTTGGAGCCAAGAATCACAGGACAGAGTACTACCTGGGTGGAATCCGAGTATCTGCATCAGAGGAGGAGAAGGACCTGGGATTGATGATCACTAGTGACCTGAAGCAGTCCATGCAGTGCAAGAAAGCAGCAGCAAAGGCAAATAAGATGCTAGGATGCATATCTAGGGGGATCAGTAGTAGGAGAGAGGAGGTTATAGTGTCCTTGTACAGGTCACTGGTAAGACTGCATCTAGAGTATGAAGTTCAGTACTGGTGCCCACATCTTAAAAAGGACATTAACCTGCTGGAGAAGGTCCAGAGGAGGGCTACAAAGATGATAGCAGGTCAGCAGGGTAAGGCATACGAGGAGAGGTTGAGGGCACTGAACATGTACTCCTTGGAAGACAGGAGAGAGAGAGAGGGGACATGATTGGGACTTTCAAGTACTTGAAAGGGATAAATAAGGTTGATAAGGAGAATCTCTTTAAGCTGAATGGCAACCATAACACGAGGGGACAGTCTTAAGCTGGAGGGTGGGAGGTTTAGGAGGGAGGTCAGGAAGCACAGGTGGACACTTGGAATGCACTGCTGGAAGAGGTCAGCTAGTTGAAGAGAGTGGGCAGCTTTAAGAGAGGCTGGGATAGGCATGGGGGAAGGGAAGCATCATGGGTAGGGAGGACGGGAGGAATGGGGAGGGAGGGCAGGGACATTAGCTCAAGCTGTGGACCTTGTAATACAAGCAGCCTTGATGGACCAAATGGCCTTCTTCTTCTGATGGCTTCTTCGTATGTTCATATGAATGCTTGCACAAGAGCCACCAGGCTTGCTTAGGCTAAGTACTTTTTCTCCACCTTCCAGAACAACTTTAGTCACCCTTCCTAAATCTGGATGGTCATCCATGCACTCTTTTCACACCTACCCAGTCCTCCTCTCCCATCCTCAAGGTGTGTGACATCCTCATTTCAGACCCCCTTTCTGTTGCCTGACAGTTCAACTCCTTCTTCATGTGATGTGCCTCCTCCCTTCACCTTACCTCCTCCCCTCCCCCCCTTCCTCTACCTCAACTCTTTCCTTCTCCTTTTCTTCTGTCACTCCTTCTGCTTCCCTCAAAGCTCTCTTGGCTCTCAACCTGCTCAAGGATAGAAGCCCTGATGGGCTTAATCCCAGATTCCTACACCTCTCTGCCCCTACCACTGCTCTCCCAATTACCTTCGTTCTCAACCTTTCCTTCTCTCTTGCTTCTGTCTCTGACTCATGAAAACATGCCATGGTCATACCCCTTCCTAAAGGAGGTGACTTCTCCAGCCCTGGCAACTACTGCCCCATCTCCCTGCTCCCAACCTTAGCTAAACTGCACAAACACATTGTGTTGTCTCAACTGTCTGCATTCCTTGATTCTTCCTCTTTTTTCACCCCCTTCCAGTTTGGCTTTTGTAAACACCACTCTACCACCTCCTTCCTACTATGGCTTACTGACTCCATTCTCTCAGGAATGGACCAAGGCCTCATCACCTCCGCCATCTCTGTCGACTTGGTGAAAGCCTTCGACACTGTTGCCCAGACCCTTCTTCCTCTTGACAAGCTTGAAGTAGCGGGGTTCTCCGCCTTCGCAACTAACTGGTTTCTTTCCTACCTTGATGTTAGATCCCAATCTGTTAGAACTGGTGATTCTGTATCCCCCCTTATGTATATGTATGCAGACGACACTGTCCTATTTGCCTCTGGTTCCTCCCCCTCTGATCTGATGACAAGGCTTCAATTGGCCTTCAGCAACATTCAGCACTGGTTCTGATCAAATCAGCAATCTTTAAATGCCAAGAAAATGGTCTCTATGACCTTTGGTACCTTTGGCAGAGGCTCTCCAGGTTCTGCTCCCTTCCCTCATGTCACACTTTTGATGGGACCACTACCGGTGATGTTCCCTCATGCAACTATCTCGGTGTCTGGCGTGACCAGCACCTTGACTTTTCAGGGCATGTTGATGCCATCCACAAAAAACTATACCCTCAACCCGGTGCGCTACACAGGATTAAAGGCTGCATCCCTCTTCCTGCCCGCCGTGATATTATCCTGAAAATGATTCTTGCCATTTTCGACTATGGTGACACAGTCTACAGTGCTGCAACAAAGAGCACCCTTCCCTGGCTGGACACCTTCTTTCACTCCTTCTGCTGCTTTGCTTTGGACTGTCCGCCTCACACTTGTTATTGCTCCTTGTATTCCTCCCTCTTCCTCCCCTCCTTTAAAGATGGATGCCTCGTTCATTCTGCCTCCTTTATCTCGAAATTCTGGCTTGCCTCCCTCCCTTCTTAGCTTACTTCTCTCCCCCCCCCATATTCCTTTGCAACTCTAGCTTTGCTCCTTCAATCTCCCTTAAAGAAATCCCTCACCAGCCAGCATACTTTCTCCTACCTTCCCCAAACTTTGGAATTCTCTCCCTCATTCATCCACTCCTCCTTGTCCCAACGCTCACTCTCCTCCATTACTTCACCTCTCACTCCTGCAACTGCACCTGGTGCATTGTCCCTTTTTCCTCTCCTCAGTTACCCTCTACCCTCTTCCCCCTCCCTTCCCCCGATCTACACCTGTTTACCCCCTCCTTTGTTCCCTCTCCACCTACAGCAACTAGCCCTATGTTCACTCTGCACCTTGGAATGTATTTCTTTTATACCCAATTGGGCTGGCCCTTTACCCTGTTCCTTGAACAACTGCCTATTTTGTTATTGCTTAGTTTCAACGTATGTATAATTTATTATTTAATTTAATGTTCAAATTGTTTATTCATTTTATCACTGCTTAGTTTTAACGTACTGCATAATTCATTGTTTTGTTTGTTCTGATCCCCCCCCCCCGACACATCTGGAAACAAGCTGACATTAGCTCAGTATGTCTTTCCTGGTGAAACTTTTGAAATAAAAAAGTAAATTAAAAAAATGAGAAAAAAGCTGCTGCCCCAGACCACAGGCAGAGAAATTATCTAAGGGTCTGCCTTTCCCTCCTACCTGTGCCAATGCTTGTCATCTGTAATATCTGCTTGTTTTTCTTCAGCTTGTATTCCAGGAACCTCCGTTCTAGGCACAGAACAGGGGAAAATGAAAAAACCAAAATAAATCATGAATGATAAGACCCATTTTAAATTGACTAGGTAAAGTAATGTTTTTTAAGCCAATTCATGAAGAAGTTCAACAGTAACTTTTTCATCATGTTCTAAAACTGTTGGGGGGAAGTTTAAGAGGGATGTGAGGAAGTTCTATTTTATGAAAGGGTGGTGGAGCCATGGAATGGTCTGCCAGCGGAGGTGGTGGGCACCTAGTGGTTACTCAGGTCAATAGCTGTAGGAAGGAGAGCAGGCGGTGGACTAGGAGGGATAAAACCCACATATGGACAATAGGTCATGGGGCAAATAGGGAACTCTGGGCAGACTAGATGGATCGTTAGTGTTTTTCTGCCGTCATTGTCTATGTTTCTACATGCCCAAATTTGTGAATAGGTAGTTCACTGTGGCAGATTTATCCTTTGCTTATTTCTCCGCTAATTAAGCTTTCTATTTTTTTCCCATTTGCAGACTCCACACAGCCCAGGCTCTTACCATTGCCCACTCTGTGCAGCTCCGGCTAAGAGCTTGCACCTGGGTACACTTTTTACCTTGTGGAGAAAACACCATCACTGGACTGTGTTTCTTCCAAAGGTGTAGGAAACATCTGTTTCATGGAGACAAAGATAAAAGCACAGTTCTCACAAAAATGTGTTCAGTTTATTCATGTATGGAGTTTATACAGAAAACCATTGTTTTGTACAAGGGGCTTCAGCTTTTCACACAAAATGTGGTACATCTTCAGATTTCAGCAGTACAGCAAACCAAACTTAACTCAAGAAATTCTAAACAAAAACAACTTCCTTTGAACCGAAATTCTCTCTCTGTTACTTCAAACCCATTCTCTGTCCCTCGATAGTGATGTCATCAACATCTGTCTATAGATTTTCTATAACTCTCTGCAAACCGGTTTGTTGCAGGGTATGACGACATTTTCTATTTTAATGCTAGGACAACAGTACTAAATCCTTGCCACCATGGCTGGACAAGTACAATCTTTGATTCTTAAAATCTGGCCAAACGGGAGACCTGTTCTGTTTTTATGGTGTAACCCCTAGATGGCGCTATCCCAGGGGCTACTACCCCTGCCTGATTTGCCACTAACAGGTTGAGGGGCCTGGATCCAATGGCGGGTGCCTCCACCCAGAGGTCAGGGTTTGCAATAGTTAAACTAACTTGGTCACAGCCCTCTGGGACACTGCAACCCCCATTTCTTCCCACTAGTGGCCCACACAATATATCAGAATTACCTTCACAGTATACACTTACCCCCAGGTCTGGTTCCGGCACTGGGACCTCCTGTGAAATGAGATACAGTGCAACAATCACAGTACAGTACTTTAACATAGACAAATACCTCAGGCAGTATAACTTTGCTGAAACAAGCAGCTCTGATTTATTTGGGGGATATAACAAGGACAGGGAAATCAGGTTAATTAGCTTATCACTCTAATAATCTACCTATGGCTCTGTGCACAGGCCTATCCTATCAGTTACTGTCCCTGGGTACCCAAGCCCTAGTGGCTAGTCCAAACCGTGGCAGCTGGTAGGGCCCTTTCACACAGAGAAAAGGAGAATTAAACAGTCAGCAGTACAGTAATTCCATTTGGATTTAATGTGGCAATTCAACAGGGAGCGACCTGAATTAGTACTCACGACCTCCAAATAAGATAGGGTCCTTCAATGTCAGCAGGGCTCACTTGAGGTACACAAACCTTTTCACACATCCATATAAAAGAAAGCACTATACCAGGCAGGCTGCATCTGTATCCGATCGCAATTACTGCACAATATCTGGGAGAACACACAGCAGATTCAGTTCCTGACAGACAGAGTGCAATTTTCAGCAATTCCTCCAGTCTTCTACAGGGTGAGCCTGGTTTCTACTCTTCAGAGATCCTTTGATTCTTTTCACAGGACGGATTCAGTCCTAACAAGCTGTTACACAAGCTGCAGACCGAACTCTGGGCCTTACACGTTTTTGACTAAAACTGCACACTGAAAAAGCACAGGGCTCCTTCCTTCTTCACTGCCAAAGCTCAACTGACACTCCAACTGACAAAACGGGCACTTCCTTTTGAGTTCCTCCCAGTTCTTGACTGGATTGGCTGTCTCACAATAGACTGCTGCTGTTGGTCCAAAAGGCACTGAAGTCTAAACTACATCTCCCAGAGTCACTGCCCATACAATCCTCTTGTGGCTGGCTCAGATTATGAGTCCAAGTTCTGATTCGTCCAAGGCACCATTTAGAGCTAGCTTACCCCACACTGATTGGTCCAGTTCAGCAGTTCAAAACCAGAATGGGGAACTAGGCAGACACTGTTCTGACTGCAAAGAAAGTAGGTTAGACAAACTGTAATTTCATTATTACTGTAAATGATTTCTGGCAAACAGTTACATCTTTCAGATAGGTTCCTTGCACTCTTAGTGACTGCAAAAATGGAGTGAATTGGCAGCAGCTTGAGTGGTACTCAATCAAAGAAACACACAGTCCCCCATACAAACTAATTATGTCTGCAAGCAGACAGCTCTTAAAGAGACAGTACCAGAGGTTCTAAAAACACTCACTGATAAATGGCTTAAATGCCAAACACCATTCAGGCTTGGAGCATTCAAGCAAGCTCCTGGAAGTCTTTTGGGAACCCCCATTTGCAGGGGGGTTACAATGGTGAAAAATTACATTTTGTCTTTGTCATCGAGGCCAAGATTCTGATATGTTCAAATGTAATACTACGCCAAGTCAAGTTCGATCTGACTGACTTATCGACTGGATAACAAAGGCTGCTGACAAAAGCCAGGCTGTGGACGTACTGTACCTAGACTTAAGTAAGACGTTCGACTCCGTCTTCCATAGGAGGCTAGTTAACAAACTGCCAGACGTGGGTGTAGGGAGAAACTAGTTACCCGAGTTGGAAACTGATGGGAGGAGGGGGAGAGATACACAGAGGGTGGTACTCAGAGGGTAATTTTCACATGTGCGAGCATACACTAGTGGGGTGCTGCAGGAGTCAGTCCTGGGACTGATGTTTTCCAATATCTTCATTTATGGCATAGCTGAAGATATCCAAGGCAAGATTTCTTGCAGGAGGGTGACTACCGAGGAAGAAATAAGGAGAGGCTGAAAAGGAGGTCCACGGTATGACATGTGAGGTTCAATGTGAAGAAGGTCAAAGTCATGCACACAGGAGTAAAGAACCTGAGAATGGAATACAGGATGGTGGGGTGAAGGTGGGAAGAGAGGGATCTGGGGGTTATGTTATCTGATTTCCTAAAAATGAAAATTATGTACTCATCGTAATTCTTGATCTTCCAGAATATCTTCACCATTCATTGCTTCATGGGTCTGTGCTGGAGGCGCTGGGACCCTGCAGAATTAGATTCCTTTAAAATTCTTGAGCTTGGGGACCGACGTTGGGGATGGCACCATTCACAAGGTGGACACATGATGTGCCGCTCATGGGCTGGCCAGTAACCAACACCGCACCCCCCCTCCTCTCACCAGGAGAGGAAACAAAGTGTAAGAAAAGAGAAAGAATGGGGCAAGGTTGCCCAAGGAATGGAAAGGGGATATAGGATATAAAAGGAACAAATCAATAAACCAGCTACCAGAGAAGAGGAAAAAGAGGATAGGAGGGAGGGCCTAGGTAGCGGGTTAAATAATGACCAAGACAACTGGACAGGAGAGAGAAACTGCCAAGGCACAGGATCTAGCTGGGATCGCCAAGCTCCCAGTAGAGTAGGAAAGCAGGGCTTTCAGTAGAGTTCACTTTGTTCGCAACTCCAGGGCAATTTACTTATGTTTTCCTGCAGATCACGTGACTTCCAAAGGCAGTCAAAGGTTTCAGAAATCCAATATAACCAATGCAAAAGTATAGGATGACTCCTGAAAAAGGTTCCATTTTCCTGTAAAACACAGGAATCCCAGTAGAACTAAGAGCCCTGAAAATGTGTTATCAGCAAAGGTTCTCCACCTGCAGATTACATGAACTGCAGAGGGGTAAAACTCAGAGATCCCATACAATCTCTGCAAAAGTGTGGGACGAAGTTGCCTGAAGGAGTTCCGTTTTCCTGAAAGCACAGTAATCTCAGTCTAACCCCTAGGTAGTGCTATCTAAAGGGCTAATACCCCTGCCTGCATGGCTAGTTGCAGGTTAAGGGGCCTAGGTACTGAAATGGGTGCCTCCACCCATAGGATAGGGTTGTTAGTAACAAGGCTAACCTGGGTACAGCCCTCTGGGATGCTGTAACCCCCATTTTTCCCCTCTAGTGGCCTAGACAATATGCAACAAACACTTTCACAGTAGCCCCTATTCAGCATACAATTCCCCACACTGTTTGCACTTACCACCAGGGCTGGTTCCACCAGTTCGACCCTGGAGACCCCCTGTAAAACAAGGTTAGACACAGCAAATAACAACAGTACAGTGCTTTTTATACAAACTGGAACCACAGTCAGATTAAATTCAAAAAAGTTAGATCTGATTTATTTAGGGGAATTGAACAAGGGAGGGGCGTAATCAGGTTGACTGATTCGAAAACTAATCTAGTCAGGCAGTTATGCATGCACTTTTAGTCCCTAAACAGTCACATGCTCTGGATACCCAGTTGGAAGTAAGGTGGGATAGCCTGGAACATTGCCCGGGGTAGGCCGGTGTCACAGCTGGTTGGGGACCTGTGATGAAAAGAAAAGGCATTCACAACCACACACAATTTGTAATCCAGAGCCTGAAGGCTCAGTTCATGAAAGGAAAACGACAATGCAATCAGATGACAACACTTGAGATTTAGTTGTTGGAGAGAGCTACCCTGATTGTTACTCACGCTACCCAATATGAGTCACAGGCTAGACGAAATGGAGACTGCAGGTTGATGAATGGTTTGCCAGGAGAAACAGGGCCCACATGAATCACCGAGGTGTTGTTCCTGTTTGAGATGGTTGAGCAGGGGGCTGATCCCCGGGCGATTCTCTCGTTGATGATGGTTTTTGTGCCTGAAGTAGCTGGCTGGGCCAGGTGGCAAGGCCCAGGCCAGATGGAACAGTTCAGATTTTGAGTCCGGTAGTGCTGGATGCAGCTTCCAGCAATTGTGGCACATTTACACAGTGGGGAACCAAATTGCAACCCACTAACAGCACACAGCACATTTATGGTAAAGCAATCGCCATACCACAATGCGGTAGGCAGTCTGGCCGCAATATCAGTATCTCTGAGCAAAAACCGGGAATGCTGTGGTAAATGGATTTCCTGACAGGCTGGTCGCATACAGCAAATCTTCGGTCTTCTTCTGGTTCAAATCTGGTCACTTTTCAGTGGCTCTGTCACACTTCAATTCGGACACAGTCCGATTGCTAAGCCTTTCAAAGAATTCCCTCTCAAGGGACTGCAGGCAGATAGGCCCAAAAAGCAGCTGCTTGAATCACTCAAGCGGTCTCTTCAAACGTTCACTCCAGACTGACTCACTGCAACAGGCAGCTTGGTAATTCCCTGTCGGTCCAAAAGGTTCTGGTTGGTTGATCAATCTGTCTGTCAGAGCAAGAGCTCCCTCAATGGTCTGTTTTGGTGCCAAAATGTGAAAAAGTACAGTTACGTAGGAACTTACCGTAATAGTAGAGCTTCATGAGGGTTCCTTCAGTAGGACATCACATATAGGACTGGCGCCACCTGGTGTCAAGCCGCATGGCAGACTTTTCGAGCAATACCTGACAGGGAACTGCCCACCCGACGTCATGTGACCGACGTCAGCATGACTGTATATAGTGGGCGGTCCCCACGCCTGCCCTCCAGTTCTCCCGCCGGGGCCAGGAAGAGACCTAACAGCAGGAGCGAACAGGATTTGGAGTCCCTGTAAAAACAGAAAATGAGGGGAAGGAGGGAGGGAAAAATATGACCTACTGAAGGAACCTCTCTCGAAGATCTGCTGTTATGGTAAGTTCCTACGTAACTGTACTGTCTTACTTCGAGAGGGTTCCTTCTGTAGGTCATCACATATAGGACAGAGTCCCAAGCATTTCCTCCAAGGAGAGACCAAGAGAAACCAGGGAGGAGGAAAACTAACTCCAATGGAAAAAACTGAAATCCAGAATGGACCCGGTCTAAGACAGAAGGCCCTGCAAGATGGCTAAGCCAAAGCCAGCCCTCTGCCTAGAAGCAATGTCCAGACAGTAATGCTTGGTAAAGGTATAGACAGAACTCCAAGTAGCGGCAGCACAAATGTCGGCCGCAGAAACGTTCTGTAAGAAGGCCACAGAGGCAGCCATGCCCCTAGTAGAATGACCTCTGATAGAACCCGGCACAGGTTTTCCGTACTTCTGGTAACAGAATCTAATGCAGTTACCTAGCCACTTGGACAGGCCCTGCTTAGAAACCGGTTTGCCCCTTGATCTTGGGGCAAAGGAGACAAACAACTGGTCGCAAGAGTGGAACTCTTTGGTCTGGTGGGTGTAAGTTGCCGAGGTGTGAGCCACTGAGTCGACAGAATCATAGGTGGTGCGCAAGGTATGCCTACAAGAAACTTTGGAAAGGCAGAGATCCTTGGCAAGTTCCTCCTTCAAAGGCAAGGGGTCCATGGACTGGACTCGCACTTTGAGCCTGGCCAAGGTAGTTTTCTGGTTGGACACCATGTGGGCAATGTAATTGAGGGACCGAAGGGCGCACATGGCCGACAAGTATATCTTCTTTTCAAACTGGTCCATCTGCCTCAACTATTTGTCAGGAGGAGAGGTGCTCATGTGCTTTGGAGTTGAGGAGTGATTATGAGCTGCAGAGATGACCACAGAGTCAGCGTTGGGATGAACCTACAAGAACTGGGCATCCTTCGGCGCATGGTAAAGCCTGTCCACACATTTGGGGACAGCCGGAAGGGTATGAGGCATCTGCCAGATGGCAGTGGTGAGGTGCCATCCAGGGAGGAATGGGGACCGGAGACAGAGACTCGAGGTCGAGATGCTCCGCCAGTCTCTGTCTCATGGGGTCCTGTTCCTCCGACTCCCAGTCAAAGTAGTCCTTCATGGACCTCAACAAATTGGAAAAGGCAGGGTCCTCTGGTGGGGACTTCTGGGACTCCTTGCCTTTCACATCCTCGGGGTCCTCCGGAACCTCCGAAGAAAAATCGACCGGCCCCTCTGAACTATCATTGTCTGCCTCCTTGACAGGATGATGTCTGGTGTCTGGGAGGGAAATGTCCTGCCAAGCCTTCCTCGAGATATGGACAGTGGTAATGGAAGAGCTGCTCGGGGAAGGAGACCTGGGATACTGCGGTTGTGGGAGCCTAGTCTCCAGGTCCGAGACCAACTCTGACTATGTACCCTGCCACCAAGACTGGATTAAAGCTTTGAAATCCGGGGTGACTGGAGAAGGAGGGGGTGGTGGTGGAGTAGGCAGAGGCTGAGGGGGAGGAGGAGGAGGAGAAGCAGGAACTGGCGGAGGATAATAACCCTGGAATCCCTGAAAGTGCAAGTAGGGATTGGATCCAGGGTAGAACTGCCTAAAATTACTCCAGTCCAGAGCGGGGCCTCCTGGGTAGTAGCCCCCAGGATACCCTTGTGGGTAATGTGGGACAGTTCGGGGTCTGGTATAGATCACTGTCATCAGATCTGGCATTGGGGGTACCCACGTCAGACCCGCCATTGTGTAAATAGGTAAAGGGTCCGGCGGCGAGACAGCCCATGTCAGGGGAACTGACGTCAGAACCGGCACCACCCAATTTGGCGCTGGAAGGAGGGCCGGCGTTGGAGGGGCCGGCGTCGGATCCAGATGAAGGGGCCCTGGCGGCAGGACCTGATCCAGCGTCTGGGCCAGAGGCAGAGGCCGGACAACTGGTCCAGGATGCGGAACTGGCATCGGAGGTGGCGGGAGCCCACCAGAAGACAGAGGAGGGGCCTCTATAGTAAGGCTAGAAGGCCGAAGAGGAGCCTCCTTCTCCTTCACCCTGAGAGGGGACAGCGGAGCAAACCCCGTTGCATTGACTGAGTCAATGGGTTCTCTGTTGTCGTCGCCAGAGGTACCCAACAGAGAATTGGGGGGTACAGATGAGGAAGGGGAAGGAGGAGGAGGGAGAGGGGCTTTCTCCCTCTGGTCCCGCCGAACGTCGAGTGAGGCACCATCAGGCCCCGATGGGGAACCGTACCCGTGTGGTCATGAGGGACGGATGACTTATCGGGTGGAGTCGGGCGGGCGGGGGAGGAGCCCCCGGCCGGCTTATCGACTGGAGCCAGGCGAGTACCCACTGCCTAGGTAGTCATCTTACTGGCTGCCGCGTGGTCCCCGGAGGAGCCAGGGGCCAACTTATTGGCCAATCAGTGCAGTCACCGGAGGAGCCGATGGCTGACTGACCCGCCGTAGAGTTACCAGACTTACCATCCTTGCTGGGCAGCGACTGGGCCTTGCTCATCAAGGGCCTGGCGTCGTCCGTGGAATGCTCCCGTTCCCTGGATTTCTCCTTATGTTTTTCAGAAGGAGAAGCCTTTTCAGACGAAGAATGCCTAAGCCTATCCACTTTCTTCTCAAAAGAAGCCAGGCGGGCTTTTAGCACATGGGCCTCCAAAGCCTGCTGTCTCCTCTTTTTTGTGGCCTGATTGAAGGTCTGACACTCAGGGCAGAAGGAGACTGGATGGTCCGGGCCTAAACAGAGGACACACTAGAAGTGACTGTCTTTGTGCGGGATCTGCGTGCCACAGTACGAGCACTTCTTCTTTGGAGAAGATATCAATAATAAACGCGAAACTAGAGGGAAATTAGCGAGGGAAAATCTGACGCAAGACACTTTCTCGACGATCGCTATCTGGAAGTCTGCTATGCGACTTGACACGAGGCGACTGCAGGAAAGAACTGCAGGGCGGGCATTGGGAATGCCCACTATATACAGTCACGCTGACGTCGTTCACGTGATGTCAGGTGGGTGATCCCTCAGCAGGTATTGCTAGAAAAATCTGCCGTGTGGCCCGACGCCAGGTGGTACCAGTCCTATACGTGATGACCTACTGAAGGAACCCTCTTGAAGTAAGACCTACAATTCCTACAGAAATTTGCTCCCACAAGACCCCTGGGGACAGACTCCATTTTAGAGTCATCAAAGGTACCAACTGGTGTTAACTGGCAGTCCAAAACCAAAATAGTGGTGATAAACAGAACTGTCCATGCTGCAAAGAAGGCAGGTTAGACAAACTACAATATCATTACTACGCTAATACATAACCAGCAAATAAGTACAGCTTCTAACAGAGCTCTCTCTGCGCAAATAGCGATGGCAGAACAGAGCGATTATCTGGCAGCCCGGGTGGACTCGAGCACAGAAACACTCATCCCCTTCCCAGATTAAATAAGCAACACGTTATTGGCAGCTCTTAAAGAGACAGGCGCAGACATGATTAGGCACTCTCATGCAATTTCTTTTTAAACAGCTAAAATACAGGACACTAGCCTGTTACATCAGTAGGGCCAGGTCCCAGGAAATGTGATACTAACTAAGGTATTTGAACCAAAGAGAGAGAACTAGGTATTCAAAAGCCAATGGAGTAATCCTGAGGTGGAAAAAACAAGCTGGGAGGGGAGGATCCCCGCTAGGAGGAAAGAGACCAGTTGAGAGAATCGAAAAATATTCCACGATTCTCTTACCACTTCTCCATTTTTTTCTGTTTTTTTTTAAATTACCAGACAGAAGGAAGTAGAATGAAAAATGTAGCAGACTGGCTGGACTGGCAGCGCAAGAGACTTACTACAAGGGAAAGGGAAGAGTTCTATCAGGTGAAGGAGTCTGGCTGAGATTCCAGCATATTTCTCCTGGTCCTCTTCTATGCCTGCCTTTCTGTCTCCCCCTTTTTTTTTTTTTTTTTAACAGGAGGAGGAAAAAAGTTTCTCCAACAGCAAACAAGCTACAGGCTCCCCATTCGAAGGGGCTGGGGGTGAAAAGGGAGAGGGAAGGCAAAAACGTTCACTTAAAAAAACAAAAAAACTTTTGTTCTTTTTTTTTTTATGTTTGCTTGGGCTCATGCGCAAGAAACATTATGTGGCAGCTTAGGAGAGAAGCGGGTTGTGGAGGCGCAGCACTGTGGCAGCCAACGGAGGCATAGCATTTGGGGACTTGGCACTGGTGGACCATTGGAGGCACAGTGTGCTTATGACACTAGCTTCCAAAAGTGGCACCAACTTGTAACGTTTTTGCCGCAGCAATCAGGGGCCGCCTCGTCATTGCAGCATCAGCTATTCCGCTGCAATGAGGGAGCGACCTATCATTGCAGGGCAGAACATTGCCTGGTGTAATACTGTTTGTGAACGTGGCGGCAAGCTGCCGCCACGTTCACGAACAATACTGCACAGCCCCCAATGCCGAGGGGTTGCCGAATCCCCCAAGGCATCATGCACCCCCTCAAACTGTCTCTGTTTGCCGATGGGAGACCCAATCCCCCTCGGCTTCAGTCCCTCCTGCCCAGTTTAATTTGCTGAAGGGGCCCACTTCCGTCGGCATAATCCCCAAAGAAAGTTACTTTCTGCCGGGGTTGCCCAATCCCCATGGCTCTTGCCCCCCTCCTTGGTATGTGCCGGCGGGGTGCTCAATCCCCGTTGGCTACAGCCCCTCAAAAAAAAAAAAAAGGTGGGTGGCACACTGGAAGCCCACCCCAGCATGCAAATGCCCTGTGAAAACAAAAAAAGTCCCATGATGTTTTTTTTTTGTTTGTTTATCCTGTAAATCAGGAAACAGTCCCTCATTGAGTCCGATGGCCCCACCCCCAACCCGCGCCCACCCTCTGCGCACCCTGCCTCTCCCTTACCCCATACTTACCTCCAGAGCAGAGTGTGATGATCTTCGGTGGACCGGGAACACATCTGCACTCTTCAAAGCTGACCGCGAACTGAAGAAATGCCGAGAAGCTGTATAATGTCATAAACAGTTTTTTTTTCAACTTTGGTGCATGTCTCAGGCATTTTTGGGAACTGTGCCACCAAATTTTCAACATGGGGTTATTGGGACACTTCCTCATGAATTCAGGCACCGTCATGGAGTTATTCGGTCCCGAAAGGTGATTTCGTGGTCACTGTGCGGAATCACCTTTCGGGACCGATTAACGAAACAACAGTTCATGAGGTGGGCTCTCAAAAAGTCCATGTTGCAAATTTGGTAGAAAAAATCCAAGAAATGACTGTTTTACGAGCGTGCGTAGCGCAGTTGCTACACATGCTCGTAACTTCGTGAATTTGTAATATTTTCACTCCAGACTTTCAACATTGCCATTTTGCCATGCCTCCTTACGAACAGTACAGTTGTCATAGTTCACATCCTGGCCAAAATGTGTTTTCGCACTTCCGGCACAGAATAGCGCGATCGCTCTGGGAAATCAGTGTTCAGGACACATTTAGAAAATCACAGTGACACTGTTGATGAGCAGAGGTCCTAAAATGCCTGTGTTGAAAATCTGGTGACGAAAGCCCATGAAATTACTGTTTTACGAGCGTGCGTTGCACAGTTTCCACGCACACTCATAACTTTGCAAATTTGTAATATTTTCACTCCAGATTTTGAACATTGCCATTTTGCCATGCCTCCTTATGAACAGTACAGATGTCATTGTTCACATCCTGGCCGAAATGTGTTTTCACACTTCCGGCACGGAATAGCGCGGTCGCTGTGGGAAATCAGTGTTCGGGACAGATTAAGAAAATCACAGTGACACGTTCATGAGCAGAGGTCCTAAAATGCCTATGTTGAAAATTTGGTTGCTTAAAATCCATAAAATAATTTGTATATGCGATGCATTGTGCGGAGTCCATGTATGCTCAGAAGTGTGAGCATTTTTAATATTCCCACTACAGACTTTCAACATTGCCATCTCTTCACACCTCCCTATGGATGGTACAGCTGTCATTCTTCACATCCTGCCCGATCTGTGTTTTCATACATGTGGCACAGAATGGCATGGTCGCTGTTGGAACTCAAAGTCTGGGACACATGGACAAAATCACACTGCCACTCTTCTTGAGAAGAGGTCCCAAATGCTTTCATGAGGTGGGGTCAGAAAAAGGCCATGTTGAAAATTTGTAGTGCAAATACCAACAAATGCCCGGGGCGTTAGGGTTTCTAACCATAACGTCCCAACCTGTACAGATTGACAGGCATTGGGGTGTGCCTTTGGATTGACGACTGTACTGCTCATGCCGTCCCACCCCCCCCAGCCACTGACAGGCATCGAGGTGTACCTTGGACTCTTCGGCCCCAGACTTCACTCCATTCTCCTATAGTGCACCCATTTAAGCATATGTCCTTATGGAATAGGGTAAATGTAAAGCCAAACACCCCAAGGCACACCTCAATACGTGTCGGTGTCTGCAGAATAGGGTGAGGTGACATGGCATGACCGTCATGGGAGACAACCCAAACACTTACCCCAGTGCCTGTCCGTCTCTACAGGATGGAGGTGGGGTTGGTGAGAAGTTCAATACTTCACTGCCATTCCTATTCTGCATCTGTCTGACTCCTGCATTTCCAATCCTAATACCAGCAAGCAAACATTCGGCATTGACAAATGCTTGTTTTGTTTTGAGGAACACACAGAGGTGACAGGGACCAGAACAGACAGAGAAACATAATTTCTACACAAGAAATACTTTTTTTGTTTTGTTTTTTTGTTGAAGAGCAGCAAAATGGGTCACCAAGGAGCTACAGGTACCCCGCAGGTGGGTTTCCTTCCTGCTTTTTTTTTAAACTAGTGTGCCTATGCAGAGAGGATCTATGTGATAACGGCAAAAGCCTAAAGGCGATTCAGTTATTTAGAAATAAGAGTGCCGGAAAAATTTATTTCGGCACTCTGACACCTCAGTGCACAGCAAAAGGGCACCAGGGACTTAGTTTTTTAATGTTTTATGCGGGGGCTGCATGCATGTTGGGGGGGGCATTAAAAAAACAAAGGTTTGGGTCGGGCGCAACAAAAACGCACCAACGCCTGGACCCGAACACAGTACCCTGCTGACCAATGACGCAAAATCACCCACCACACCATGGGGTTGGCTTGGCAACCCACTGTGGCACCACTCCTCACATACCCTCCCCCCCTCACTGTGCACCTATAGCGACATCCTGTTGCCATATTAGCCCACCCCCCATCCGGCTGCCCTACCCTACCGTAGCCATTCCTGAAATGTGCTGGGGAGTGGGTCGCTGTTATTGTAAGCGCCCATTCCCCAGCACTAATATCACGGGATACCGCACGCAGAGGAGGCAGAAGGAGATAGAAAGAGACAGTGAGAAAGACAGGAAAGCTGTCCAGATGCCTGGTCACTGAGGGGAATAGTGGGCGGGTTGTAGTAATGAAAGCTGAAGATATTCTGGAAGATCTAGAATTATAGTGAGTACGTAATTTTCACAACTTCCAAGAGTCAGTATTCACCATTCATTAATTCATGGGTCAGAGTGCCAAGCTTACAACCAAGGGTGGTGTTGGCTCACGCTGAGGGAAAAGGTTGCTCCCTCAGCCTTCAGTGGGGGAAAAAACACAAAAGGCGGGGCCCCTTATGGGCCTGGCGAGGCCCGAGGCTGGTTGAGGCGGGTGGAGGCTCCTGTGGCCTGGGAGCAGGAAGGTGTCCCACAAGCTCACGCCTAGCCTTGTGGGAGAAGAAGTGGGCCTCCTGGAACCATGAAGAAATCATCTTACACCAAGCCAAGGGTGACAACCTGGAGAGACGAAGCCACACTGTCCTCCTAATGCAGACCGCAGTTCCTACCAACCTTGAGGCTACCTCACTGGAGTCATAGGATGTCCTTGCCTGGTGTCTCACCACCTCCAGGCCCTGGGAAGAAAGGTGTATGACTTGTCTAGTTTGCTTACAGTCTGGCATGGATGCCAGGCGCTGTCCTAGCATTGCCCACAAGTCCCTGCCATAGGATGCCTGGTGCGCTTGGTGTGCTGAGATGCACAATGTGGTGCAGGCTGCCGAGAAAACCCTTTGACCCCAGGCATTAAATCCACAAAGTCTGACTCTGGGAGACAGTTACACACTTGGTGCCTATCCTCAGAGGGGATATCTGGAAGCTGGACCCTGGGAGTAGGGTGTGGCATGGCTCTTGAAAACCCCACAGGTGTGCAATACCTGCATCGGGTGTCCCTCAGAGTTGAAAAGGGGGCAGAGGGACAGGGCCAGACATCTCTAGAAACCTCTGCAAAAGGTCTAGGCCATGGAGGTATGACTGAATAATCATGACTGTATTCCCCAAGGAAGGACAGCATCAGACGAGCAGGAATTGCGGCCTGAAAAATGGTCTAGTCGCAGCTCCCTCATCATCTCTGCAAGGAACTGCTGGTTACATGGAGCAGGATCAGGAACTGGTGGTGCCAGTGTCTCAGGCTGGAAAATAGCCTATGCTACTGCCATAAGGTAAGTGGAAAAAGCACTCACCGATGATGCCCTGTACTGATTCCAGGTCAAGGGCCCCACAGAAACTGAAATGCCCAGAAAGGCAGGAGGGGGAAGGTAGGGGAGGAGGGGGAGAAGAAGGGTCATGGTGGACTAGGCCAGGTCCTCTGCCAGGGCTATGAGAATGTACAGGGGACCACGCAAGAGGGGAGGGCCTGCCCATCTCGTCCACCTTAGAACACCCAACCATGAAGGGGTGGTCTAGGTGGTGCCCTTGGAGGACGGAGAAACCCCCAGGCAGGGAGACTGGAGCCATAGATGTCCACAGGGCAGTCCCTATCCCCACCTATCACAGGCCCAGACAGTTCCAGTGAGGCCAGAGGGCCAGAGTCAGTACTACTCCTCCAGCCAGAGCCACCACAAACTCCGGGCTTGGAGCAAGGCGCTGACCAAGACCTACCAGTCCTCACCTCATCTGAGAGGGCTCTTCCCCTTGGGCTAGGCCTAATGTCAGCTCCAGCATCAAGAACCTTAGCTAAGGGACAGCCAGCACCATAAGTGGTAGCAGAACCCCCCTCAGCACTGTGAAGAGCACCAGAGTCAGACCTGGCACCGGGGGCAGTGCCAGAACCCAACCCAGCACTAAGGGCAGTGCCGAAACCAAGCCCGGCACTGTGTCCAGCACTGACCCCCTTCCGGCACCAGGAGACAGAAGGGGGTGGCACCTTGACCTGCACTGGCGTGGGAAACAGTGAGAGACAACACAGAGGATGTAGACCTAGAACTAGGTCCAGAAAGGCCTCTTTCATCGTCAGCGCCCAGAAGATCTCTGCCAGGCTGCTAACTCCAGAAACCTTTGGAGTTTTACCCTGCCCTGTGACAGAGTGAGATGGTCGTGTCTCATGGGTAGTGAGATGGGGTTCTTGCTTGACAAGCAGCAGGAAAGGATACCATGGCTATCTTTTCCAACTTGGCAGTACAAGAATCATTGTGACGATTCCCTCCTCAACTTCCAGAGTACTCTGCGCATGAGAGGGAATGGAGGAAAAGCATAAAGGAACCATCCTTTCCAGTTGAATGTAACAGCATCCTGGGGCAGAGTTCCCCTGTGGGGTGGTCTGCAGCAGAATAGTGGTAACTTGTGACAGACCCATAAGGTGAACAAATCTACCTCTGGAGTCCCCCATCTCTTGAAAAGAGCATTTATCACCTATATGTCTACAGACCATTCATTGTTTCCCTGGCTTATCCTCCTAGGGAGTCTGCAAGTACATTGTCCTTTCCTGGCAAGTGCACTGCTGCAATTTTTGCATCCAGCGAATAAACCAAATTCCAGATTCTCATTGCCCCTGTGAGGATCTTCTACCATCCTACTTGTTTATGTAGTACACTTTTGTGGTACTGTCTATTCTGATCAGAACTGAGTGGTTCTGCAACAGATCTGAGAAGGACTGTATCGACAGGAGTACTGCCATGAGTGTGGGAAGGTTTATGTGCTCCCGTTGCTCCTGCAGGGTGCAGAAACCACTCACTGTCTGTTCTTCTGGATACCCCTCCCCCACCACCACCACCACATCACATCAGGAAGGCATCTGTTGTCAGAGTGAGAGTTGTGGATGATTGCTGGAAGGGAATTCTGCTTTCCACCAATTCAGAACCCTGACGAGACTGCTTGTGACAGGCACTGGCTGGCTTAGAGAATCTGACTTCGATGCCAGTGCCTTGTGGTACTGCACACCTCTCATCTGTAGATGAGCCCAAGGCAATTAGTGCTGCTGACGTGTGGCCTAGTAACTGCAAGAAGTCACCTGCTGGCCGTGGTTTGCCTGGCTTAAAGGACCCTGTACAGGACAGCAGGCTTTCCACTCTTGACTGTGGAAGAAATGCTTTCCCCTGTGAAGTATTCAGCTCTGCCCCTATGAACACCGGCAACTGACTGGGTTCTAACTGGAATTTTTCTAGGCTGAAGAGGAAACCCAGATCTTTCAGGGTGTTTCTTACCAGTGCAAGTGAGCTTGGGGCCTCCTCTTTTGATCTGCCTATGACTAGCCAGTTGTCCAGGTAGGAATACACTACTACTACTCTTCTTTGTGGGAATACAGCTCCTGCTACCAGGCACTTTGTGAACACCCATGGAGCTGACATCAGACCAAAAAGGCAGTGTTGCAGATCGGTACTGCTCGCTACCCAGTGTGAACCTGGGATACTTTCTGTGAGAGGGTTTGTACAGGGATGTGAAAATGTGACTCTTTCAAATCCAGGGATCCCAGCCACTCCATTGTGCAGTGATGGTATCATTGTTCCCAGTGTTACCATTTTGAACTTTCCCACTTTTATGCGCCTGTTCAGGAACCTTAAGTCCAGACAGGGCTGCCAATCCCCATTTTTCTTCTTTGTGAAACGTATCTTGAGAATAGGCTTCTCCCCCATTGAAAGGGGAAGGATCTTTTCTGTGGCTGTCATCTTTAACAGCTTCTTTACCTTCAATTCTAGCAGATTTTTTTCCTCAGGTAGCAGTGGAGGGAAGATTTCTGGACTGTTTAATCTTGGGAAGCTTGTGAGCTGAAGAGCTAGTCTCTGACTCACTACTTCCAGCAGCCACTTGTCTGTAGTGATGGTTTTCCATTCCTGACAGTAATGAAAGAGGCGCCCTCCTACTTCTGGAAGATTACTGATGGGCTGCACAGTCAGGGATTCGGTTTCTCTTGTGCTTTTTTTTTTTTTTCCCCTGAATTCTGTTCATGCTCCGCTCACCTCTGAACTCTCTTCGGCTACCTCCTGATCACAGTCTCTACCTCCCGATGTGGCTTGGGAATCACGGACTCCTCTCCAGCTCCAGGCATCCCCAGGGTCTACCCTCCGGAGAAGGGCCACCCCCACCCAGGGCGCTCTTTCTCATAGTGTTGACACACCGGGCCGGAGAGGGGGGAGATAGCCTGAGGACCGAGCCTGTGATTGGGAGTGTGGTCTGTGAGGGAGGTGCTTTCACTTATCAGAGGCAAGGTTTTTTTTTTTCCTTTTTGTACTACATCTATGTTCCCTGTGGAGGCCAGCTACCTAGGAAATGCATGCCGTGGCTCCACCCCCAGCATACGCCAGCGACGCTACATTCGGCAACCCCCCAGCCTCTGCCGGACAGCCCTCATTGAGCGAAACACTTACCCTAACCCTCCCAGGAAGAGAGAGCAGTCCTCCAGATGCTCAATCTCTTCCTGACCCCCGGCCACCCAGGGCCGTTCCCGAACCCGGGTCACCAGCGTGACGCGAGGTGTGGCGTCCAGTGCCACAACCCTCAGTGCCACCAGGCCAGGCCCTCTCTTGTGGCTTAGCAGCAGGTGCCTGCTTCATCTCTGTCTCTTAGGGCATCCCACTGACTCCTCTGAGGAGGGTAATTATAGGAGGACTAGGATGTCTGATAGTAGGCTGTACCCCTACCTCCCCTTCCACATGGCCTGAAGGAAATAGAGGCTCTTTCCTTCTGGGTCTGATTTTTACAGGTTGATTTTGTTCATTAACTTTTTTCATGTAGGCTTCTGTCTTATTACCAAAGAGGGATTGTTCCTAGGATGGGGAGTCCACGGTCTTTGTTTTTGTGTCCTCTGAAAGGGTGGCTGCTTTTAGCCAAGCAAACCTTCTTAGAGCTACTGCACGTGCTAACATGCCTGAGTCTACAGCCATTTGAAACTGATATTTTGTGGCTTCCAATGCATACTTAGCAGTCTCTACTAAGTCACTGACAATATCACAAAAAGCCTGGACATTGCTCCAGAAGGTTTTTTGGTACTGTGCTGTGTATGCAACACATGCAATCTGCCTTAATTGCAGGGTTGTTGGGCTGTAAATGTTCCTTGCCACATAGTCAAGTTTTGAACAACCTTTTTATGTTGCTTGCACGCATGTGCAAGAAACATAGTGCCATCACTGGAAACTTCGGAGGTGTGTCACCTCCTCCTCCAATTCAGTCAGTGTGTTGGCAGGCGTGGCCCCTGTAAGCCAATGCATTTTGGAGCTGTCTATGACATGCTCCAAAATGCAGTGGCATACAGTTGAAAGAGGGAGCTACGCTTCAGTGAGCACCGATAAGATATCAGCTGCTCACGTGCAGCTCCCCCACCCACAGGCGTGCGCGCCCCCGCCGCACTGTATAGCCTCGCCCCCAGTAGTAGGTGTCACGCTGGGAGCCCACCCCAGCGTGGCAAGTGGTCCCACGACGGGGGTGCCCAATCCCCGCCGGCTGAACGCCCCCGTCCTTTTGCCACACTGGGAGCCCACCCCAGCGTGGCAACAAATACATGGCCGACAGGGTGCCCAATCCCCGTCAGCTGGAACCCCCCAGCGTCCTTGTGTCACGTTGAGCCCACCAGCGTGGCAAGCGTCCCCGTCTTTTTTTTTTTAACACCTGTGAAACAAAAAGCGGTCCAGCGAGCGCATCTCCCAACCCCCACACGCACCCACCCACTGCGCGCAGCCTCCACACCTCCCACCCCTCACCCATACTACCTCCGGACTCTGGCGTGGCGATCTTCGTGGACTGGGAACACGTCTGCACTCTTCAAAGCCGACCACGAACTGAGAAATGCGGTAAGCTGTATAATGGGCTAGATAGGGGTTTCCAACTGTTGCATATCTCAGGCATTTTGGGAATTTTGCACAAATTTTCAACATGGGGTTTTGGGACCCTTCTCATGAATGATGTCACTGTCATGGCGTTATTCGGACGAAGGGTGATTTCGCACAGTGACTGCGAAATCACCCTTCAGGCCTGAATAACGCCATGACAGTGTCATCATCGAGAAGGGGTCCAAAAAACATGTTAAAATTTGGTCCAAAAATTCAAAAAATGACTGTTTTACTGGCGTCGTTGCGCGCAGTTCCTGAGCTCGTGCGTTCAGAAATTTCAATATTTTTACTCCAGATTTTTAACATTGCCATTTTACCACACTTTCTTATGGTAGTACAGCTGTCATTTTTCACATCTCACCCAAAATGTGTTTTCGCCCATGTAGCGCAGAATGGCGCAGTTGGTGTGTGAAATCAATGTATGGGACAAATTAAGAAAATCACAGTGACACTGTTCATGAGCAGAGGTCTTAAAATGGCTATGTTGAAAATTTGGTGAAATAATTCTAAAATGACTGTTTTATGGCGTCGTTGCGCGAGTTCTCACGGATGCTCGTAAGGTCACGAATTTTCAATATTTTCACTCCAGATTTCCAACATTGCCATTTTATCACACCTTCTTATGAGTAGTACAGCTGCCATTTTTCACATCTCACCCAAAACGTGTTTCTGCCCATGTAGCACACAATGGCGCAGTCGGTGTGCGAGATCAATGTACGGGACAAATTAAGAAAATTACAGTGACACTGTTCATGAGCTCCGGTGTTAAAATGGCTATGTTGAAAATTTGGTGAAAAAATTCCAAAGAATGACTGTTTTACGAGCATGCGTTGTACAGTTCCTATGCACGTTCGTAAGTTCGCGAATTTTCAATATTTTCACTCCAGATTTTCAACATTGTCATTTTACCACACCTTCTTATCAGTAGTACAGCTGTCATTTTTCATATCTCACCCAAAATGTGTTTCCGCCCATGTAGCGTAGAATGGCACAGTTGGTGTGCGAAATCAATGTATGGGACAAATTAAGAAAATCACAGTGACACTGTTCATGAGCAGAGGTCTTAAAATGGCTATGTTGAAAATCTGGTGAAAAAATTCCCTTCAGATGTTCTGCAATATTACTAATGAAGACATTGAACAGAATTGGCCCCAGGACCGATCCCTGCAGCACCCCACTGGTCGCCCCCTCTCCCAAGACTGCATACCATTTACCACCACTGTCTGCCTCCTGTCTGTTAGCCAGTTTCTAACCCAGTTTACCACCCTTTCCCCCATGTCCAGCCTACCCAGCTAGTTTATCAGCCTCCTATATGGGATGGTGTCAAAGGCTTTGCTGAAATCAAGATAAGTATTGTCCACTGCCCCACCCTGCTTCACTTCCTTTGTCACCTAGTCAAAGAAATCAACCAGATTTATCTGACATGATGTCCCCACTGTGAATCCATGTTGTCTATGGTCCTGGGTTCCGATGGCATCTAGATGCCCCACTATCCTTTCTTTAAGCAATGTCTCCATGATCTTCCCCACTACTGAGGTGAGGCTGAATGGCCTGTTGTTCCCTGCCTCCTCCCTGCTGCCGGACTTGTGTAGAGGGACCACATGTGCCCTTCTCCAATTCACTTATGTTGAATGACTCAGTGAACATGGCTGCCAGAGGTACTGCTATGTCCCTTCGCAGTTCTGTTAATATCCTTGGGCGTATGCCATCTGGTTCCATCGCTTTGTCTACCTTCAATTTAGTGAGCTCCTGCAGGACTCTTTTGCCTTTGAATGGACTATTGTCCACCTCTTCACCCCTTTGGCAACTGCTGTGGCCCTTGCCCTCCCACTCTTCTGTGAATACTGAACGGAAAGACACAGTGGATGTCTTGGGAGGAAGGCATGAAACTGTCACTTCCAAATACCTAAACAGCACATACAAGCAAGCAACATTCAGCATTGACAAATGCCTGTTTCAGGTGGCACAGCTGCCAGTGGCCCCTTTGATTTTTCACCTGTAGCTGCTTATGCAATTCCCTCATGGTCAGCGTGTGAGCATAAGAATTCAGGCCTCTATCTTCTACTTGGTTTTTCTTTTGCACTTTTGTATCAATGCCAGGAGCTGAATTTACAGTAGGTGTTCCAGGATTCTGCTACTGGCTTTTCTTGAGAAATTTGTGGATAGGTACTGTGAGCCTCTTCGATGAGGTTAGTCCCAGCATACTCAAATTCTGTCTCCTCAACATCCTCTTTAGTCTCATTAGAGGGTATATCCAGAGTCTCAACCCCACCATGTAATTTACAAAAGAGGAAAGATGAGCTGAAATCCTCAGTGACTCTGGGTGCTGAACCAAAGTAATGATAAAGAATTGTCCCCAGTTCTATTAGTTTTCCTTCATCCTCTTCCTCCTACTCCTCCTCCAGCACAGGTTCAAAGAATGCCTGAGGCTGGGGAAGGAGTCAGGAATAGTGACTAAGTTCCCTGTGGCTCAAAAGGCCTGGAAAAACTGTCACATCTTAGTAATGTCCTTAGCTGAGGGCATAGCTCTCTGTTCTACCGCTGGCTCCTTGTCTTTCTCGGGGAGGGGAGTTGTAGTCAGATACTTCTATTTTTGGTTTTTCTTTGATGGTGTTGATGGCACCAGAACATCTGTAGCCTTTTTGCTATCCTTAGCATCAGGGTTCCCCCTATCAGGCACTCTGTGCTCTTTATCCGAGCTGGATTATGGCTTTGCATCTTTTCCTGTCACTTGGATTAGAGACTGCTGCTTCTCTGTCACTTTTTGTTTACTCTGAGGAAAGGTACTGGAAGATGTGTGCTTGAAACCTTCTGAGGTGCTTGCCTCCATTTCTGTAGCACTTTTAGGAAAGCTGTTAGATGACTCTCTGGAAGATTGAAACTCTCTGAGCTTTGCCCTTTTCTTTTGAGTTTTTGGACAAAGCAATTTACACAATTCAAAGTTTAAATAATTATGGTTAGGGCCCAAGCAGTCAAAGCAAAGACTGTGACAATCTGCCTTCACCAAGATCTATTTTAAAGGATTCTCAATTTTTAAATCCTGTAGGCCCTGCCCTTCTCTTAGGCTTTTCAGTCATGACAATCCACTGAAATATGGTTCCTTAATTTGCTAAAAAGCACAAACCACTTGGTAAAATAGTTAAAATAAACTGTAGTTTATTTTTCTCAAAATATGGGTTACAGCAATAGAAAAGGAACCATGATGTGAGATTTTTCTCCGGTTCCAGAAACTGACTAGGAACTAGACAAAATGGCTAAAACATATAAAGAGAAACCAACGCAAATATCAAAAAACTAAATAGAAACAATAAGGAATGTTTTCAATATTAAAATAATAAAGGACTTATCTGATGGACTTGGAGAGGGCTCTGAGACAACTGTTCTCTTCAGCAAAGAAAACAAATCTGACATAAGAACACAAGCGGAAGCATCAGTACCCAGCAACATTTGAATGTTGTTCTGATTCTGTCATCACCATTCCCAATTCTCTGAGGCAACAGCTCAGGCTGGAGATGATGCAGTTTTTGTATGGCATGACTATTGTACTCACTTGAATGTGTTTTTGTAAGTATGTAATGATTTTATGATATGCTATTCCATTTTGTAATGGCATGTGCCGAACAATAAAATTCTCAATGGCAATGACTACTGGACTCGTGCTGTTAGAAAAGAGGAGGGAGAAGACAAGTGACCACTAGGGGGCTGAGTCGCATAGGTCTGGCAAGGATAAGGGCAGCCTGGATCGACCGATTGGCCTTCTTCAGCCATCAGCTTCTTTGTTTCTATGTGACATCACAGTCTGTTGCAGTGGTAAGGATTATTGTGTCATAAACAGACAATTGTGACTTCAACAGAGGGAACTCAAAGGAATTAGATAAACTGTGGGGATACAAAGATACAGTTTATTTATTTACTTTATAATGTATGGTAGAACGCTGTTAACCTTAGGAAATCATCATTTCCTAAGGTTGTTATACCATCAATGTGACATAGTAATGTTGTTAACCTATCAATGCTACGTCACATCGATAGGTTAACAACTGGGCGCGCCTTTTTTTACACTCAGGAACTGATGGATGTGCAGCGGTAAGGGAAGGACTGAACGGCCGCGGTGGTGACTCCGTTTCAAAAAGTAAGGAGCCGTTTTCCCTTTTTCTTGGGACCATACACTATAAAAAAACAATGTATGGTCCTTCTATCGGCAACCGGTTACTGTTAACTGTCTCGAGGTTGCCATGGTGATGTAAACCTCTCAAGCCTCACTCTCGAGGTTTACATGGTCGCCCTGGCAACCTCTTGATGGTTAACAGACCGGTTACCAATAGAGGACCATACATTATCCTCTATGTTAACCAGGTAAGTACACTGAGCCAAAGGCCCCTCTTCATGCAGACATCCTCAGTAGCAAAGAAGAAGGGGAAATGAACAGAGAAAATATCTGAAATGCAGGCTAAATTGTGCTTATATGTTATGCTTCAAAGAGTTCTGCCAAAGACGGACACTTAAAAGGTGAGTTTGTCATGTGTAGGAAAAAAATATTCCAAAATTTAGCTTATATTTTATAGATTTTCTGCATTTCTGTTCTTTTTATTCTTTGGGTCTGATTTACAAAAGGCTCCTGGCCCTTTCACACAGGTGGGAGGGGGTGGAAAAACCTATGGAGTGCTCCTGATACACACGATGTGCACCTGAGCATAGCAGTAATGAACCAAGCTGAGCGCTTCCTCTGCAAACAATCCCAAGCCACACGTGGGGCTATGCAGGTGGCTGGGATAGGGCCAGGAGGTGGGAGTTTGCATGTCCCATTCACAAACGAAACTCTGCACTGCAGAGGGCTGGTGGAGGGGGCAGTGGCTGCACAGCCCAAAGGGCTACAGTAGTGGTTATGCGCCCCCCCCCCGAACAACCACAACTGGATCCTCGGCGCCTGATCACCCCCTACATCAGCCCTCAGGGCCTCCACAGGGAAGTGCAGACTGTATATTGCATACCTTGCTGAGTGGGATATGGCAGTCCTTGGAAGACTACTGCAGCCGGTAATCCCCTGCTCTATGCGGAGCTAGGGATCCACCGGCAGTCCAGCACGGGCATCTGACTGGATGCACGTAGGCTGGCATAGCTCCACTCTCCCTGCCACCCCTGCCCCGATCTGCACTATCAGAATGCAGCGGGCACCAGTTGTGAATGACATTCGGTGCAGATGGGTATCACTGGGTGCAAAATAAATGCATTTATCTGCCAATTTTAATTCTCACCATCATTGTAAAACTAGGAGACATTGCATGGGGTTCTAGTATGTAAGATTTTTATTGTCCTCTGGAATGTTGGCAACAATACCCCCTTGGCATGAGTGGCACATCCACGAGTGCATGGGAGCATAACTGCCTACCTGGCAGTGGCAAATAAAAAACCTTACACACAAGAGTCCCAAGGAATGTCCTATTTATACCACCAGGTTCAATCCTTGTGACACACCTGAAGAGGTAACTACCCTGTAGGGATGATAAAAAATGTATCATACCTGCATGTATCTACAGTAATAAATAGCAGTTACATAAGAACTTACTGTAACAGTAGATCTTTGAGAGAGGTTCCTGCGTAGGTCTTCACAAGTAGGACTGCTCCCCCTGGCATTAGGACCGCACGGCAAAATTGTAGCTAGCAATCATCAGCGGGGACCGCCACCCCCCCGGCGTCAGTCAGCAAATGTCAGCATGACTATAACAGTGCTCCCAGATCTACTGGGATTCCCACATTTTACGGGATTTGTGTGCTCAAAACGGGCTATGGGAAGGAATTACTTACTTTTTAAAATATACGGGATAAATTTGGCACCATCCGGGGAAAGTCGTTGCCGAGAGTCTGTGGGTTCATCACAGACGAGATTTAACAGAAGCCTCCGATTGGTTCAGAGACCACAGTCATGCTCTGATCACGCACTGACTGTGGTCTCTGATTGGCTATAGTGTTCTTCTTCTTTGATGCAGAGTGAGCCCCGGGATATTTAAACTGGCTACGGACCCCCTGTGTTTCAAATACCTACTAGGATAGCTGCTGCTGCTGCTGCCTGGAGAGAGAGAAAGAGAGAGAGATGATTGCCCTGCTGCTCGCAGCCACGTTCTTTTGTTTTCACCCACAGACGGGACCCCCGAGAATTGGATTGAGAGACAGATCCTGCACTTTAGGCTTCTCAGACACCCGCCGCCACCAGTGTCCTAACCTCCGTTTTCCATCTGCACCTGCGTTACAACTTGCAGGCTTTAATTTACCGGCCCGATCACGGCGCAGAGAAAATCAAAGGACCAGCCTGATCCATCCCTGAAATAAATTACCCTGGACCCCGGCATCAAGAAACCCTGACCCTACACACTTTCCTCGGTTGCAGTCTGTGAGCCCGACCAGACCGCAAAAAGAAGCATTATTATCCAGCTCCCTGAGCTACCTTTTGTCATGACTTTACCGGATCTATAAAGGTAAGAAAAAAATATATAATTAAGCAACAAGCCATGACAGGGTGTGTGTTATTGTGTAATAACGTCACTCCTGGGGTGGGTCGAAGCACGTGGCTAAGCCGAGTGCTTCTGCCACCCCAGGAGTGACGTTATTACACAATAACACACTCCCTGGAGTGCCTTATTGCTATTATACAATGACTCGTTTTCAAATAATATTAAAAAGTAAAAAAAAAAAAATTTTGTAATATTTTTATTGCTTTTGTATGAGAGGTCTATTTCAGAAATAAGAAAAAAGTAGTCCACTAGGGTGCTGCTGCTAATATATGCCTTTGTTGTAGATGGAACCCCATGCTTAACACACTCGTGGTGGCATCTTTGAATTTAATTAGTGTGCTCCTGCTGCTTGTTTTGGAAGCAGTTGAAGAGGTATTTTTTTATTTTGTTAGTGGTGAGAGAAAGGAATGGACAGTGGAAAAAAAACACCGAAGCAGTGTTTGGTTCCGGTTTCCCGCTGCACTTCGTAACTGGACATCAGCAGAACCTGTAAGTTCCAGGTCGTTTTTATGTTGGAAAAAGTGCTTTTTGTCAAACGGCAAAAGTTTTTGGGTTTAATGGGAAGCTGGTGAGGGTTTCAAATGGCACTGGCATTGTTTGTGTTTTTTTGAAACATCCCAGCCTTGGTTTCTATATTCGCTGGCAGCTGAAGCAGTCAAAGATACAGAGCCGCTTTTTTTTTTTTTTATGTTTTGCTTTGCTCTAATTCATTGAAGGAGTGCGGCAGTGATGCAGAAAATGTGTGTTTGTTGTTTGGGGGGGGGGGTGAGCTGGTGTAAGCTGTGACGGCTTGAGGGGCTGCTGGCTTGCCGGTGGCTTGTGTGGGCACGGAGGGTTTTTTCAGTGTTGTCAGGTCAGTTGTGTGCCTGAACTTAATACAGTGATGTTATAGCTTAATATCATCACTGTCCGAGGCACACACTGACCAATGAGAGAAGACATTTTGTCTTGCCATTGTATAATTAATATTATAATCAGTGTCTGTGGGCTCATAATTCAAGCACCCTTGTCTCTCTGTGCTGCTCTGACTGGGACAGAGTGGGGGGGGAGGATCTGACTTGAGGAGATCTAATCATTTCTTGTTTTTTATTTTGATAAAAATAAAATTATTAAACAGCTCCTCAGTCACTGGAGGATGAGGAAAAATATTCAGTCTGTCCAGAGTAGCAGCTTCCTTCCTTACACCACTGCTCTCACTAAAAGGTGCTGCTGCTCACTGCTCCTGAATCTGTTCCATGTTACATTACAGTACTCCCCATGCCAGTACGGTAGTATTTTATATCAATGTGCTTTTTGCCTAAATAATTGGCCTTCCATTTCTCAGGGCTGACATTCTTCTGCCATTCTGTTTTCCGTTTGCTTAATGTCATCTGATAAGTAGATGGGACAGAGTGTACAGGAGGAGGGGGCTCAGTTTGAGGAGATAAACTATTTTTTTAATATATTATATTACTAGTACAAACACCCAATGATCTTGCATCAGTGATCTGTGCTGCTTTGACTGGGACATATGGAGGATTTCTAGTCTTTCTGGCACACTATTAATAGGAGTTTCTAACATCTAATAGGACAAATCTTGCATTTATTATACAGCATGAGCATACAGGAAAATGTACAGGAATTTCACCCAGATTTTACAGGGGAAAATACAGGAAAATTAGGGTCTGCTACAGGAAAATGCTTTGGCCGATCTGGGAGCACTGCTATAAATAGAGGCAGTCCCCCGCCCGCCCTCCAATTCTTCCACCAGAGACCTCTAAAGAGGAAGCAGAAAAAAGGAGTGGAAACTCCTGGGACCCTGAGCTCTGGATAAAGCAAAGTCCTGGGAAGGGAACAGAGAGGAAAAAAACACAGGAGCTGGGGGAAGGAGGGTGGGAAATCTAGATCAACTGTGGGAACCTCTCTCGAAGATCTGCTGTTACGGTATGTTCTTATGTAACTGCTATACCTTACTTCAAGAGGGTTCCTGCAGTAGGTCTTCACAAGTGGACTGAATACCAAGCAGTCAACTAAAAAAAGGAGGAGTCGGAGACAAGGTTCTGGCAGGAGGAAAATGTCTGCCAACTACCGGTCACGCAGGACAGAAGTCCTTGAAGGACTGCTAGACAAAAGCCATACCTGCATCTAGAAGCAATGTCCATACTGTAATGTTTTGTGAAAGTGTGGATGGAGGACCAAGTGGCCGCTGCGCAAATGTCTGCAGTGGACACATTCTGAAAAAGGCAGTGGAAATGGCTACTCCCCTAGTTGAGTGGCCCTTAATCATCCCCAGAAGGGGCTTTTCGTACTTCTGGAAAATGTATTGTATACAATTTGCCAGCCACCTAAACAGAGTCTGTTTTGAAATAGCCTTGCCCTGGCATTTGGGAGCAAAGGCTATGAAAAGTTGGTTCAACATGCAAACCTCCTTAGTCCTTGAGACGTAATATCTAAAAATCCTGTGCACGTCAAGAGTGTGCAGGAGATATTCCCCCCCGTTGGAATGTTCTGGGTAAAACACCGGCAGTTCAACATTCTGACTTGGTGTGAATTCCGAAACCACCTTCGGAAGAAAAGAGGGATTAGTCCACAGAGCCACCCAGTCTCTGTGGAAAATCAAATAAGGCTCTCTACGAACTAGGGCCTGAAGCTCTGAAACTCTTCAAGCTGAAGTGATAGCAACTAAAAGGAGTGTTTTCCACGCCAAGAAATGCATATCACTACTTGCTGCTGGCTCAAAAGGGGGCAAAGTAAGTTTTTCTAAAATAAAATTAAGATCCCAGGGGGAACAGGATTCTGGACTGGAGGTTTGAGGTGAAGGATCCCCTTCAAAAATTCTCCGGAAACCTCTAGCTGAGCCAGGGTTTTACCCTCCACCAGAGGGTGGTAGGCCAAAACCGCAGAGAGATGAGCCTTCAGAGAGGAATAACTGAGGCCCAATTCTGACAGGTGCAAGAGGTAACACCTGGGAAGCGGAGCAAGAAAAAGGGTCTAGACCCTTAGCTGTGGCCCAGATGGAAACTCTCTTCCACTTCATAGCATATGTGGATCTACTGGAGGGTTTTCTGGCCTCCACTATGACCTGAGCGACTCTAGAGGAGATGCCATAGCAAGAAACCACTATGTCCACAGGTGCCACGCATGAAGGTGCAGCGATTTATTGCCCAGGTGTACCAGGGTGCCCTGCTCCTGGGACAGAAGGTCATGAGAGAGAGGAAGAGGTACTGGGGGTTCCAGTGCTAACTGCTGCAGTAGAGGGAACCATATCTGCCAAGGTCAGAGGGAGGCAATGAGGATCATGTGTGCCCCCTCTGCTTGTAGCTTCAGCAGAACCTTCTGAAGGATAGGAAAGGGAAGGAAAGTTTATAGACATTTCCCTGTCCAAGACAGAGACACTACATCGCACCAAAAAGGACCACGCCCAGGAACAAGTGAGCAAAAGCTGGGTAGTTTTGCGTTGGATCTGGTGGTGAAAAGGTCTATGTCTGGCCGACCCACTGAAGAAAAAGATCTTTTACTACTGTCTAATTTAATTCCCACTCGTTAGCCCTGGTGCCTGATCAGCTGAGACTGTCCGCCCGAATGTTGTGAACCCCTGGCATGTGGACTGCTGTCAAGAATAGGCCGTATTGAATAGCCTAGTACCACACTTGCATCACCTCCCTGCAAAGAGGGTATGAACTGGTGCTTCCCTGTTTGTTGATGTACCAGACCATTGCCATGTTGTTGGTCTGTATGAGAAATATCCCCAGAACTAAGAGGGACTGAAAGGCTTGGAGAGCATAGAGCACTGCTCTTGTCTCCAAGATACGTATGTGAAGGTTCTCCTCTGTGGGGGACCAAGTGCCTTGTGTCCGATGGTCTCCCAAGTGAGCACCCCATCCAAGGTTCGATGCATCTGACGTGAGTCATGATGGGGGATGGCAAGGAACCCCCACTGAGAGGTTGGGGTAGGTCCTGCCACCAAAGTAGATCCCTCTGAAGACTGTTGGAGATTAGAACCATCTGGGCCATGTCGTCCAAGCATTGATCCCATTGGATTTGTAGAGACCATTGGGTCACCCTCATGTGCAGTCTGGCCAATGGAACCATAGGTACGGCAGACACCATCAGGCCCAGCAGTCATAAGACTGAGCGTGCTGTGGTCCAATGAAAGGAGGCCACCAGTGATGCTTGGGAGATACGTCTCTGCTCTATCGGCCGGAAGGAAGGTTCTGCCCTGGACCATGTCCAGTACCGCTCCTATGAATTGGAGGTGCTGTGAGGGTGACAACTGAGACTTGGGGTAATTTAAAGTGATCCCAAGTCTGGAGAAAAGGTCCAGGGTGAAGGAAAAGGAATCATTCAGACTGTCCTGGGAAGGGCCTGAAACGCAGCCAATCATCCAGGTATGGGAACATATAAATGCCCTTGTGAAGTAGGGTCGCCGCTACCACCACTAGGCACTTGGTGAAAACCCAAGGTGCTAAAGAAAGGCTGAAGGGAATGGTTCTGAACTGACAATGCTCCTCCTGGAAGGAGAATCTCAGGAAGCGACGGTGGGCTGGAAGAATGAGGATATGTAGGTAGGCATCCTGCATGCTGAGATCTAGGATAGGTCTGAGATCTTCCATCTTTTTTGGTATTAGAAAGAAGTGGGAGTAAAATCCCCTTCCTACCTGCTCTGGTAGAACCCACTCTATAGATGATTTTTGCAGTACAGTTAGGATTTCCTGCAGGATCAATTTTTGTTGGTCTGATGGGTAATGAGACCTGCCCGGAGGATTTGTGGGTGGTCTCTCCAGAAACTGTACAGAGTGACCTCTTATGATTAGCTGTAGGACCCACGCATCTGGGGTTACAGCTTTTCACCCTTCCAGGTGGCGGCAGAATCTTCTCCCCACTAGTTCCTGTGCGAGGAGGGGAGGCAACGGGGAGGAGGGGTCTGTGGGTCAGGACACTGAGGGGAGGGGCGCCTTGCCCCCAGTGGCTGTCCTTGGTAATTTAGTCTGGGGAGTTTGGATGCCAGAACCAGAGGTGCAACGCTTATTCTGACGTCTGCCCTGTTTCTGCTTGTTCCATCTCCGCTGGTGATGAAAATTCTGCTTGGGTTTCTGACCCAAGCAGTATAAAGAGCAGACATCTTTCAAAGATTTGCTGCTTTATTGCAGTTCTGTGATAATATCTTTAGCGTTGCTACGAAACAGAACTGGACCCCTGAAGGAAGCGTCCAGAAGGGTGCTCTGTATATCTTGAGCTAATCCTGCAAGGCGAAGCCATGCAAGGCACCCCAGGCAGACACCTGTAGCCGTACAACATGCTACCGAGTCGACCGAGTTGTAGGTTGCCCGAAGGGCATGGCGGCAGGACGATTTATTCAACCTGATTTTTTTCAGAAGTTTGTTCCTGAGTTGCTCATCAAGGACTTCTTGGATGTCCTTTACCAGGTCGGACAAGGCCGACTCCTGGAAAGCCACCATGTGGGTTACATAGTTCAGTGAACATATGGCGCAAGTAGAAGAGGGGTAAATCTTGCGGCCATATTGGTCCATTTGCTTCGACTTCTTGTCAAGAGGGGAGGCACTAAGTTGTTTGGGTTGTGCAGACCTATCATGTGCTGCAGTGATGACAATAAAGTCAGCTTTGGGTTAAACTGTAAGGTGGAAAACCCCTTCCAGGGGGTGGTAGGTCCTGTTGGTTTTCTTAGAAATTGCAGGGATCGAAGACAGCTGTTGCCAAATCATGGATGTAAGATCTTTATGCAGCCACATCCAAGGAGGAATGGGGAGGAGATCTGCATTGACCAGATCTAGATGCTCTACGAGTCTTCTGCATTTGGGTCCAACTCCTAAGACGCCCACCTGCAAGATCTCTGGATGGACCGGAGAAGTTCTGCGAAGGATGGATCCTCCGGAGGGGATTTAGGTGACTCCTTTGGCTGAGGCTCTATAGGAGAGTGGGGTTCTGACTGGTCCCCCACATCTGAATCTTCGTCAGAGTCAGAGGATTCCGGCCTACTGGGCAAAGAAGTGGAACCACCTCCGTGACTCTATGCCCTAGAGAGATTTCTAATGACAGAGCTGTATCTCTGTCAGAAACTCTGTTGGAAGGAGCAGGACTTCCTGGAGGAACCCTGTGGGGCAGGGTAGCCCTGACTACCAGCTGGGGCTGGCCCGACTCCTGTAAGAGCTGGGACTTGGCGTCCTTCCACCAAGCTGGTATGGACTCTTGCTCTGGCTGAGGAAGTGGAGGAGGGGGAAGTGGTGGAGGGTATCCTCTGTATCCTATTGTGTAGGGGAGGTAGCTAGGAGGTTGGTACAAGTAAGAGTACTGGTAGCCTTGGAACTGAACCAGTGTCGGGTAACCTAGCATCGGAGGCAGGCACCCAGGCATCAGAACCTCCCAGCATCGGGTACTGGGGAAACTGTGACGTGTAGCCAGGATAGTGACCTGTTGGGCCCGAAGAAGGAGGGGCATAAGGTCCGGAGGGAGGGAGGCAGGGCCAAGGGAGCACTGAGATTTGGGTCTGTTGGCGGATACGGAGGGTGGAGCCCCCAAAGACCCAGGAAAATGTTGGTCCATTCTGCCCCCAAAAAGGTCCGGCAATGGGTCTGGCATCGGGAGCCTACCTGGGGCAGGACCAAGACAGGTTGGGGGTAAGTCTGGAAGGACCCCGGCCAACAGGTTCTTGGATAAAGCAGGTGTTCTCGGAATGTCCGACATTAGAGGCTCTTGGAAATTGGGCCCAAAGACGTTGGGTAAGGTTAGTGATTCCCTAGAGAAAGAACCCAGAAGGGAAGAAGGGGAACCTGCAAGCTCGCTGTGCCGGGTGTCGGGGACCAAAAGAGAGTCTGACAGAAGTGCAGTCACCATGCAGTCATCGGGTAATCCAGCAACTGACTTAGAGAAGATGGTCTGGTGAGCGTCGGAGGAGCCAATGGTTGACTTAGACACCATGGTTAGGCTGACAGAAGCTGGTAAGCTAGAGTCAGGCTGATCGGCCTGGGCTGGGTGCCTGGCGGCAGAGCCAGCAGGTGACATATTGGCCGAGCTAGGGGCAGGAACCACAACTGTTTCCTCAGAAGAGGAAACCCCCGACTGCCCACTGACCTCAGCTTGGGAGGGAGAAGGTATCCAGTCTGTCGGAGTGGACGAAGGCCTAGGAGGTGGGGTACTGAAGGGGGTGTAGGCCCCACCTGAGATGGCATTGGCTGTCTGGCTGCTTTTCCTCTGGGGAGAACGACTCCGCTCCCGGCGTTTCTCCTTCTTTTTCTTTTCCGGGGCAGGTGATGACGATCGTTCCCTCAGCTCCTGGAGCTCTCTTTCCATCAATGCAAATCATTTCAATAAATGGGCATCAAGGGTCCTTTGGCGATGGGTGTGCATTGCCTGGTTAAAGGCCTGGCAGGTAGCACACTCTGTGGTGTTATGTTTCGGCCCCAGGCAGAGGACACAGTGGGAATGGTCGTCCCCATGTGAGATCTGTGTGCTGCACTTGAAACACTTTTTCTTGGGCTGAGGAGCGACATGTGATGCTGTGAGGATGCAAACATGAGCGCAAACCATGCAAAAGAGTGGTCTAAAGCAAGCTTGAACCGAGGTCAGATGATTCAGGTTGATGATGGGAAAGAACTGGAGGGTGGGTGGGGGACTGCCCCTATTCATAATCATGCTGACGTCTGCCGCCTGACGCTGGGGGGCGTTCCCCTCTGATGATTGCTAGGTACAATTTTGCCATGCAGTCCGGATGCCAGGGGGGCAGTCCTACTTGTGAAGACCTACTGCAGAAACCCTCTTGAAGTAAGAACATATTTTATGGAGTTCATTTACACTCCTCTCCAATAGTATAAATATTTATATGTGTAACCCCCCTGCAAATGGGGGTTCCCAAAAGACTTCCAGGAGCTTGCTTGAATGCTCCAAGCCTGAATGGTGTTTGGCGTGTTAGCCATTTATCAGTGAGTGTTTTTAGAGCCTCTGGTACTGTCTCTTTAAGAGCTGTCTGCTTGCAGACATAATTAAGTTTGTATGGGGGGACTGTGTGCTTCTCTGTTTGAGTACCACTCGAGCTGCTGCCAATTCACTCCATTTCTGCAGTCACTAGGAGTGCAAAGGGAACCTATCTGAAAGATGTAACTGTTTGCCAGAAATCATTTAGAGTAATAATGAAATTACAGTTTGTCTAACCTGCTTTCTTTGCAGTCAGAACTGTGTCTGCCTAGTTCCCATTCTGGTATTGAACTGCTGAACTGGACCAATCAGTGTGGGTAAGCTAGCTCTAAAATGGTGCCTGGACGAATCAGAACTTGGACTCATAATCTGAGCCAGCCACAAGAGGATTGTATGGGCAGTGACTCTGGGAGATGTAGTTTAGACTTCGGCGCCTTTTGGACCAACAGCAGCAGTCTATTGTGAGTGACAGCCAATCCAGCCAAGAACTGGGAGGAACTCAAAGGAAGTGCCCGGTTTGTCTGTTGGAGTTTCAGTTTAGCTCTGGCAGTGAAGGGAAAGGAACCCTGTGCTCCTTCAGTGCACAGTTTTAGTCAAAAACATGTGTAAGGTCCAGAGTTCGGTCTGCAGCTTGTGTAACTGCTTGTTAGGACTGAATCTGTCCTGTGAAGAGAATCAAAGGATATCTGAAGAGTAGAAACCAGGCTCACCTGTAGAAGACTGGAGAAATTGCTGAATTGCACTCGATCTGTCAGGAACTGAATCTGCTGTGTGTTCTCCGGTATTGTGCAGTAATTGCGATCAGGATAGAGAAGCAGCCTGCCTGGTATAGTACTTTCTTTTACCATATAAATGTGTGAGGAGGCTTGTGTACCTCAAGTGAATCCTGCTGCCATTAAGTGACTTTTGCCTGTGACTGTTTACCATATAAATGTGTGAGGAGTCTCTGGAGCTCAAGAGTAGCCCTGCTGTGGTTGAAGGACCCTATCTTGTTTGGAGGTCATGAGTACTAATTCAGGGTCGCTCCCTGTTGAATTGCCATTAAATCCAAATGGAATCACTGTACTGCTGACTGTTTAAACTAATTTTTCTTTTCTCTGTGTGAAGGGCCCTACCAGCTGCCATGGTTTGGACTAGCCACTAGGGCTTGGGTACCCAGGGACAGTAACTGGTAGGGATAGGCCTGCACAGAGCCATAGGTAGATGAGTAAAGTGATAAGCTAATTAACCTGATTTCCCCTGTCCTTGTTATATTCCCCAAATAAATCAGAGCTGCTTGTTTCAGCAAAGTTATACTGCCTGAGGTATTTGTCTATGTTAAAGTATTGTACTGTGATTGTTGCACTGTATCTTATTTTACAGGAGGTCCCAGTGCCTGAACCAGCCCTGGGGTAAGTGTATACTGTGAAGGTAATGCTGATATATTGTGTGGGCCACTAGTGGGAAGAAAGGGGTTGCAGTGTCCCAGAGGGCTGTGACCAAGTAAGTTTAACTATTGCAAACCCTGACCTCTGGGTGGAGGCCCCGCCATTGGATCCAGGCCCTCAACCTGTTAGTGGGAAATCAGGCAGGGGTGTAGCCCCTGGGATAGCGCCATCTAGGGGTACATCTTGGAGGCTCACTGCTGGGATTGTGTCCTCTAGTGGCCATATTTACGTAACCACTGTTAAGAAAAAAAATGGCAATTTCGACAGAAGTGGCTGTGCACCGCTGGTGGAGTGGTGTACTGGGAGGAGATTGACCCCAAAATGCTATGCTTATCCTGGACATTCCCTGGGTATCAATACGGACACTGTACAGGGAGTACTTTCCAAGGTGGAAGGTTTACAAACACTGTGATGGTGGGTCGGCATGCTAATCTGCTCACCCACACTTTCCTGGCCCTAGTAGAGTTTAAGGATCCCATAGATAGCTCCAAAGTGCCACAGACCATTACCCCAGAGGGAGCCCTCACTGCCTGGAGAGTGATAACTAAGGACAGTAAAGACCTGGGGGAATGAGCCACCACCACTGTCTGAAACTTTTGAGGAGAAATTTGCTAAATGGTTGCTGGGGGAAGGGAAAACTGTGGAGGACTTGAAGAAACTATTCTTGCCACCTGGGGGTGTTCCTCCCCCAACACCCTCTCCCGCTCCAGTACCCGTAATGGTGGCTGAACCAATGCAGACTCATTTCTGCACCTACCATTAGTCACTCTTACCAAGGTTGAGGATCTTCTCTGGCACCTCCTCCCACCCCCAAGGGAGGATGACTGGGAGACCTGGATAGACTATGTTGCCCCAAGTGCTTGAATGGCAATGCTCGGAAGCGAAAGCGAAAGAGGGTTAGTGAGAGCCTCCGAGGTCCTGCCCTGGCTACCATCCGTGCTAACGGGCCAGTAACCCTGAAGTGACTGCACAGGCCTATCTTGAGGCCCTGGAGAATGTGTAGAGGGAGCCCAGATTCTGATGAGGACCTATGGTGGAGGATAAGAGATGCACAACAGTACCAAGGGAGTTGTTGTCTGTGTATGTATCTCGGCTGGAAAATTGTTGCAAGAATGCCTCAGAAAGGGTGGTTGCCAGCGACTGAACTGGACCGAACCAGGCTGGACAGGATCCTTAAGTCTGCCCCTTCTCAGAACTGCTGTTGCTTCAGTTACGCCTGGCAAATCGACTGGAATCCCACCCTCCTATGATGAGTTAATGAGAGAAATTGAGGAGTTGAGAAAAGGCGACCTCGGGAGGGACCTGCACCAATAGCTATGACCCGAGTGACTGAGGGTGACCCATCAAGTGAAGTTCAGGGGCAGAGGTTGACAGTCAATGAGTGCTCTGACAAGGAAAAAGATATGCCACAATGGGGCGAACTGTTGAGAGAGATCCGGGAATTCAAAAACAGTCCCTTTATGAAGGCCACGCCTGCAAGTACGGGCCCTGACCTATATCCGACTGCATCTGCTATGGGGGTGGGGGTACCCACCCATGTATCTCCTGCTGATAACAGCTCCAAACTCAATTCCTTGACCATGGAAGTGGAGAAACTGACGAGATGTCTCCAAATGCTTATCACGCCGCAGACAGAGATGGCACCAAGGTTTCCAGTTAGTAATACCCCCACCCTGGCTCCCAGTGTGGCGCCTCGGCCAGCTCAAACTCCAGAAAGTAAGTGTCACACTGCTATTGTATCTGCGCAAAAAGTGGCTACTTTATTAATACATTCACACTGTTAAAATGAATTTAGAAAAGGTATAGGTAGCCTTGAAAAAACTCAATGTTTGAAACAGAGCTCGTTCTCAAGAGCGAGTGCTCTTCAGTTATTGCTGCAAATGTGTAATACAATCAATAAGTATACAATGAACGAAAATCTCAAAGTGCTCATGCAACTTTAATTACTTAATTATACATCAAAAACAAATCAAATACTCTCACCGCAGAAACTAAATATTAACCTATTTTAAAAATGTAAATGTTAAAAACATGTATAGAAAGCACGGGGGTGGGTGCTGCTGAGCACTTCTACTGAGAAGACGTGGATCTCAACAGCTCTGCAACTGTTATTAAACAATTCAGAAATTATTCGATTTTTTTGTAGTGCAGTCAGACAACAAAGATCCTGAAGCTGGGCTGAGTAGTTTGAGACTAATATTGACTATGGGTCGCACAAATAAAAGTGGCACGGGCAGAACGAAAAATCAGCCCTCAACAGAGCAACAGGCCGTGCCTACCTCGACCGTTATTGCCTCGAGTGAGCCACCATGGAAGGCCTTGCAGGCGGCCATGCAGGTCACTGATGGGAAAATTGAATCAGTCCTCCAGCGACTGGGAGAGCAAGACTTTAAAATAGAGGCTGCTACAAAAACAGCCTCATCTGATGAAAATCAGGCAATAAAAGCCTTATCGACTGCAGCCAAACTCACATAAGAGAACGGGCAACTGAGATACCGTTTAGAGGTGTTGGAGAATGCAAGCAGAGCACCTAATGCGCTTCTTATTGGGCTACCAGAAGGTTCCAAGAGCTCTGATCTACTGCTATTTCTAAAATCCTGGCTACCTAAAGCTTTACAGGTAGACCGATCTTTAGGGGAACAATTCATTAAAGCCTACCGTATAACACCGCGCTCCACTGGGGCACAGAAAGACTCTCACACAGTTTTACTAAGACAACGAGTGCAAGTGTAAAGGAGCAGATACTTGGCGGCAGGAATACTGAAGGTCTGAACTATGAGGGCATACCTACATTGTTTCCCAGACCTTTGCACGCCACGAGAGCCCGAAGAAAGAAATTTGATGGGGTTTGTGCGTCTTTAAGAAGTCTAGGGGTCGCTCATACCATGATGATGCCAGTGCGACTAAGGATTTACTACGGGGGACACACTTTCCAATTCACGGATCAAGAAGAGGCAAGCAAGTGAGTCCAGCAAATTCAGAAGGAGTTTGAGGTTTCTCATGTTAGAGCCAGAGTGGAATCGGAACAAGAGTCGGAGGAAGAAGATACCTGACTGGGTTACAGTAAGGAGTTTGAACTTTAGTAACAACCGTCTTAATTAAGACTCTAGACAACATCAGCCTTACTGATAGAGGGCTTCCCCCTGGCTATATAATGACTGTTGATTTATTTTGAGAGACTTTGAATGGGACCTGGATATTGCATATTAACCTGCATATTGTATGGCTTAATTTCCTTTTCTGTAGAAAGCTGTATCCACGACCCTTTTAAAAATTTTAAATTACAAGGGAAGTCCTTTAAGTCTAAACAGTTTACTTAATTCTTAGCGCTGTACATTTTGTTAAAACAGCTTTATTATTGCTGTTGTGGAGCTGTAGAGAGCCCACTAAGCTTTTTGTTATCCCATGTTTGGTAATGGGAACTAATCAACCCTGGATGTTGAATTGTTCTTGGTCTCTTTTTTAATTTTTTATGAAGACTGACCCCATCTCTTGTAGAAGTGCAGCTAATGGGACTTATTTTGATTAATGTAATAAACAGAGTTGATATACCTCCAAATCCGAAAACCAGACACCTAGACTGCACTATACTGTCTTAACTCAAATTGTCTCTGTATTAAATTAGAAGTGCCTGATGTCTGCATTGTAACACTATGTGTTTATGTGAAACAACAATAAACATAAAGTTAAAAAAAAAAAAGGAAGCACAGGAAACTGCTATATGAACACAGTTTTTTTAAGAACCAGAGAAGTAATGAATACATTCTTCCAGGTCTTTTTATTTCCTCTGGAATTTGACACCGAAACCATGCTGCTTTAAAAAATGTATAGAAGGTATGTTTGAATTTCACATAGACTTGCTTCAACAGACATTGGAATTGCAACAAAACTGTAAATGCAGAGACAGAACAAAAAAAAATGATTATCAAATACAATTGAAATTTTTAGAATGGTTCGAGGCTGAATCATTCATCTAGCCACTTAGTGCGTATAGCACCCAGTTTATATATTCAGAAATTCTCTCTTTATAAAATTCTATTACTAAGATCACCCTCCTGGGACTGATACAAACCTTCTCAGGTCCTATAAATTTATACAAATGTCCTGTGCCATGTGCCATCCTCCCTATTAATAGCACTAAGATACGTGCTAATCCTTAGCTTACATTTTCTTTCAGTCTTACCCACGTAAAATGTTTTACATTTGCAAACTGCAAGATATACTATGTTTCCAGTCTCACAATTAATGAAATCTCTGACCTGTACCTCTGTCCAGTATCTTCATTACCAAACGTGCCAGATCACAAGATGACATTACGAAATTTACATCTCCCACAAAGGAAGTTACCCTGGGGAAGGTCTGGTATCCAATCTGATCTTGTAAATGTGGAATGTTTCTTTGGCTGACAGCTCTCACCACACCGCTCCACAAGAGTGGTAGCAGGGAGGAGGCAGGGAACTACAGACCAGTCAGTCTTACCTCAGTAGTGGGCAAGATTATGGAGGCACTCCTTAAGGAAAGGATAGTGCAACACCTGGAATCCATAGGAGTACAGGATCCAAGACAGCATGGGTTTACAACAGGAAGGTCCTGTCAAACTAATCTTATAGATTTCTTTGACTGGGTAACCAGAGTGGTGGACCAAGGGGGAGCAGTTGATGTCGCTTATCTTGACTTCAGCAAAGCTTTCGACACTGTTCCACATAGAAGATTGATAAATAAGCTGGGTAGGCTCGGGTGGGTCAGAAGTTGGTCAATTGGGTGGCAAACTGGTTGACGGGCAGAAAACAGAGAGTGGTGGTAAATGGTATACAGTCAGAAGAGATGCAATTCACAAGTGTGGTACCTCAGGGATCAGTCCTGGGGCCAGTCTTCTTCAATATCTTCATTAGTGACATTGCAGATGGACTAGAGGGTAAGGCTTGTCTGTTTGCAGATGACACCAAGATCTGCAACACAGTTGATGATCCAGATGGGGTGGGCAGAATGAGAAGAGATCTGGATAAACTGGCAAAATGGTCAGAAGAGTGGCAACTGGGATTTAATGCAAAGAAGTGCAGGATCATGCACATAGGGAAGAGAAACCCTGAAGCCACCTATAGGCTGGGAGGGGAGTTGATGGCAGTCACAAAGGAAGAAAAAGACTTGGGCATTATCATCACCGATGACCTGAAATCATCCAAGCAGACCACTAAAGCAGCAGGTAAGGCTAGGGGATGTTGGGGTGTATTAGTAGGGGTATCACAAGTCATAAGAGAGAAGTAATAATCCCTCTTTACAAGACACTGGTTAGGTCCCATCTGGAGTACTGCATGCAGTACTGGAGGCCACACCTTCACAAGGACATTAACCAAATTGAGGCAGTCCAGAGAAGGGCAACCAACATGGTGCAGGGACTGCATCAGAAGACATATGAGGACAGATTAATGGAGCTCAATATGTATACCCTGGAGCAAAGGAGGGAGAGAGGTGACTGGGATTTGGCAGCTATTTTGGTGGCCATGTAGATTATGCTATGGTGCCCTTTACTACCGCTCCACCACCATCGGATGACAATAACTAAATGGAGATGGGTCTTCTTTAGAAACAATCAGGTATGCACAAAGAGCTGCTCTACTGAAATATTCAAACAGCAATCCTATTCTGCGTTCTGTGGATTCCAGGGTGCTTACCTAGGTGTCGTTTCTCTTCTTTCACCTCCTCCAATTCTCTTGTCAGACTGCTGATCTGCTCTTCCTGAGATGTAGCCTGTTAAAGAGGGGATTGACAAGGTCACACACATCACAGCAGGTGTTGGTTTTATTTTCTGTTACCAAGTGAACCCTCTACCCTCATTATGCAAAGAGACATGATTAGGAGTTATTTTAATGGTCGGTTATCACCCTTTAGAGATGTAATGTGGCACAAGGTACAGCACAGTGCCACATGCCCCTAAAGGGTGATTAAAAAACATTAACACAATCCCTGGGAGTTCCTTCTTGCTTGTGTAAATGCAAATGTTTTTTAATAGTGTTGTGTATTGTTCAACATGTGATTAGGCTTTAAATGTACATTAACAGTGCCTGGGTCACTAGGGTGGTGGATTGGTGGGGGGGTCAGTGGACATAGCTTACCTGGATTTCAGGAGGGCTTTTGATAAATTACCGCACTGTGGGCAGAATGCAGAGTGTGTTAGTAAATGGGCTCCCCTCGGGTGAGTCGGAGGGTCACTAGTGGTGTGCCCCGAGGGTTAGTGCTGGAATCCCTGTTGTTCAACATCCACATAAGTGACATAATGGAGGGGTTGGAGGGTAGAGTGAGCCTGTTTGCAGATGATGTAAAAATATGTAATAGAGTAGACACACAGGATGGAGCTGAGAGGATGCGGAGGGACCAAGGGAAACTAAAGGAGTGGGCTAGGCAGTGGAAATACTCGCTCAACATGACGAAATGCAAAATCATGCATCCGGGTAGAAAGAATGGGAGAACAGAATATAGATTGGGGGACAAGCTGTTAGCAGTAACTATGGAGAAGAAGGACCTGGGCATCATCATCTCTCAGAACTTGAAGGTGGCTGGGCAGTGCAGAAGGGCAATGGCAAAAGCCAGCAGAGTGTTGGGTTGTATTGGGAGGAGGAGGATCACCAGCAGGAAGAAAGACATCCTCATTCCCTTGTACACCCAGCTGGTCAGGCCTCATCTGGAATATGGGGTCCAGTTCTGGAGACCTTACCTAAAAAAGGATGTGGAGAGGATGGAGCAGGTACAAAGGAGGGCAACCAAAATGGTGAATGGGGCTCAGTCACTTGCCGTATGAGGAGCCCTTGACATGTACTCTCTGGAGCAGAGGAGGGAAAGAGGGGACATGACAGAGACCTTCAAATACCTAAAGGGGTTCAACAATGTGCCCACTGAGAACCCATTCCAACTGAAGGGGTGTCCCAGAAGAAGGGGTCATAATCTCCAGCTCGAGGAAGGTAGGTTTAGGGGCAACATCAGGAAGAACTTCTTTACCGAGAAGGTGGTGGACACCTGGAATGGGCTGCCAAGAAAAGTGGTGGATGAGAATTCAGTGTGGGGGGAGGGGGTTCAAGAGGGCTTGGGACAGACACAGAGGGCTGCTGAAAGGAGGGGGCAGGGGAACTGGGGCAGGCCTATGGGATGCTAGGCAAATGGGTAGACTAGGTGGGCCTGGAGGTCCTTTTCTGCAGTCACGTTCCTATGTTCCTGTGTAACAAAAGATTAACGTGAAGCTGATAGAATGTTTACAGCCAGTCTGAATGCTCTGGTACTTAGGTCCTTTCTATAATTGTTACCCACTGGCCCATTATATGTCCCTTCGATAACACAGTCCACTTTCATACGAACATATGAAATTGCCAGCAGAAATAGGCCATAATGGTCTATCAAGTGTGCAGCTCAATTTAGATCCCTGGAGCTGCCCCCCTCCCATACACTTCTTGGGAGTCGTCCACCTCCACCCAGTTACATTCCACCTTTCACTTCCCAGTACTGATTCCTCTCATTCTAATTTTCTTTTCATCCTGTTCCACCAAACTGGCCATATTTGGCAACTACCTACTCTGGCAACTCGTTTCACCCTGTCACCACCCTTTCAGTGAAAAGTGCATCCTCATTTCCTTCTTAAATCTCACTCCCACCAGTTTCAGTCTATGCCCCTTGTTGTACTTTCCTTTCTTAAATTGGCGATGCCCTCGAATCCAACCCTGTTCATAAGCTTATAAAATGTTTTTTTTTTATTTTCTTATTTATTCCTCGTCTCTGTAAGCTCTCTTGCAAAGAAAGAAAAAGACAAGAATTTTTTTTTTTAAAAAGGAAACAGAACTATATATCACTTGCCGTAAGTCAAGTTCCTACCCGTTTTAATTTTTTTTCCTAAAGTGCAGTCAGAGTAGCAGTAGTCAGGAAAGATGACTTCCAACTACAGCAGGCACACTGTAGATTACTTAAGGCAGTTGTGCGGGGACAGAGGAGTCCCGGTCAAGGTGAAAGCAAGCAAGCAGAGCCTCATAGATGCCCTGATGATAGCAGATAACCAGAGCAGCGAGTCACTAACTGTGACTGGAAAGGACCATACCTCAAGTGTGGAAGGGCTAGCGGCCAGTGAAGGGTCCAGAGCCGATGAGGAGGACAGCAGGGCCACTGTCAGTGAAGGGCCACAGCAGCAGGGGAGGATCACCAGTATCCTGAATCCAGAGGTACTCAGGCTGCAAACTGAGTTGTGCAGGATGGAAATGGAGGCAGAGCGAGAACAGAGGAAGGCAGACTGTGAGGAGCGTTAGCGCCAGCGAGCTGCAGAGGAGAAGAGAGAATGTGAACGCCGAGAGGCAGAGTGAGAACAGAGAGACGCAGATCGTGAGGAGTGTGAGCGCCAGTGAGATGCAGAGGAGAAGAGACAATGAGAACACTGAGATGCAGACCGTGAGGAGCAGGAGTGCCAGAGGCAACACGAACTGGAGAAGATACGACTCCGACCAGCGGCACCAGAGCAGGTAAGTGGCTTGGGTTTAACTTCGACTGCAGGACTGGGTTACAAATAGAACTCCAAATTAATAGCCGAATTTAAGGAGGGGGAGGACATGGTTGCCTTTTTAAACTCTTTTAAAAAAGTTTGTTTTCAGGCTAAAATTCCTAGAGAGTCCTGGAGCTTCCGGCTATCCCCGCTACTTACCGGGAAAGCTCGGGATGCATTGGATCAAATGGACAATGAGGACATTAATAATTACAGCAAACTAAAAGCTGCATTGTTAAAAAAGTTTGAATTAACTGCTGAATCATACAGAGCTAAATTCTGTAAGCTCCGGAGAAGCCCTGATATGAGCTACGAGGAGCTAGCCACGAAACAACATCAGTTTTTAAAACGTTGGTGGGAAGGAATTGAGGCAGACTCTGTTGATAAAATTGAAAATGTGATTTTATTAGAACAGTTTTATTGGGCTTGCCCAGCAAAGCTAAAAACCTGGCTAGAGAACCAAGATCCCAAAACAGTGCAAGAGGCTGCTGAACTCTCGGACCGCTATGCCAAGAGAAGACCTGCTCTGAGAGTGAATGGGGCAGGTGTGGCAGTGCAAAAAGGGAAAAGCGCGCCTTCAGGGCAGCTAAAACCCTCACTGCCTCCACCAAAACCAGTTAGCCCCAGGTTTCAATGAAAAGATTTCTCTGAAGTAAGAAATGCCTGTTGGTTATGTAAGGAAACTGGGCATATTGCCAGACAGTGTACCAAAAAGGTGAGCCATAATACACAACAGGGTGCTAGAAAACAAGTGGGTTGTTTGTGTGTCCCTGGGAGCATGCCAGTGAACATGAGGGAACACATGCACCCAGTCATGGTAAATGGTGTGCAGACGCAAGGGTTAAGGGACACAGGGGCATCCCTGACATTGGTAAAGGGGGATCTGGTACATCCTGGTCAGCTCATACCCAATAAATATGTCACTGTACAAGGGTTTACTGGTGAAGAGAAAACAGTGCCACTGGCTAGTGTTCTCTTAGACTGGGGTGAAATGGGGGAACAGGTGGCTGTAGCCAAAACGTTAGCTGTGGATGTGATCCTGGGTAACAATCTCCAACCGGGGATGGTATGTGCAGTTACCCGTAGCCATGCGGCAAGTGAAAACTGTAGTTCCCTTAACCCCACAGAAGCCATTGTGGAAACCACTGGAAGGCTGGTTCCCCAGCCTGTGTCTCCTGATATGGAGACTGATAGAGAGGGGGTAGAAATTTCCTCAGTAGCTAGTAACCACACAGCTACAGAAGGTTACTCCAAAGAGGGAAGGGTGACCCCTTGTCAGAGGGTTGGGAATGACAGTGATCCTGAGGCCCCTAACGCTAGTACTAGGGATCCTAGTTTAGCGACTGAATGGGACCTGTCCCATGCCTTGGGAATGTGTGAGGGGTTCGCAGCTGCTCAGAGAAGTGACCCTAGTTTGGAGAAGCTGAGAGCTTGGGCAGACTCGGACAGTGCACAGGGAGGTGACGGCCGCATAAGGTTTATTGGGAAAATGGACTTATGTATACACAGGCAGTACAGACAGAGGGAGGGATGCTAGGCAGGCAGCTTGTCATTCCCCAGGGGTATCGTGAGCAGTTGCTCAAAATTGCACATGATATTCCCTTGTCTGGTCATCTGGGAATCGCGCGCATGACACAGCGGTGGGCCCAAAACTTCTACCGCCTAACTTCATCCAGCAGGTGAAGGAGTATTGCAGGTCTTGTCACAGGTGCCAAGAAATAGGGAAGGCGGCAAGAAAACCCAAGCCGCCCTGATCCCCTTGCCCATAGTGAAGGAGCCATTCCAGAGGGTGGGAATGGATATTGTGGGGCCTTTAAATACCCCCAGCTCCTCAGGGAAGAGATTCATCCTGACTGTGGTGGATTATGCCACCCGGTACCCAGAAGCAGTCGCCCTATCCTCACTGAGGACAGACAAAGTGGCAGATGCCTTACCCGGGATCTTCTCCCGTGTTGGGTTTCCATAGAAGGTAATCACCGATCGAGGGGGTTCCTTCATGTCGGACCCAATGAAATATTTATGGGAGAAGTGTGGGATGGTGCAGAGATGCACGACACCGTATCACCCACAAGCCAATGGACTGGAGGAACGATTCAATGGTACCCTAAAGTCAATGCTCCAGGTGTTTGCTGAACAGCATGGGAGAGACTGGGAGAAATACCTTCCCCATCTGTTGTTTGCATACAGGGAGGTGCTCCAAGAGTCGACAGGATTTTCCCCCTTCGAATTCTTATATGGACGTCCGGTACATGGGCCTCTAGACTTGATCCGGGAGGACTGGGAAGGCAAGCACGTCACCCAGGGAACTCCCATTGTGGATTACGTCCTTAGGTTTATGGAAAGGCTGAAGGAGCTTATGGGGACAGCCCAGAGCAACCTGGCAGCTGCCCAACAGAAACAAAAGGTGTGGTACGACCGCAGAGCCAGAGCTCGCTTGTACATGGTGGGTCAGGAAGTCATGGTCCTTATTCTGGTCTGGAAAGGCAAGCTGCAAGCTGAGTGGGCAGGACCGTACAAAGTGGTTAGGAAGGTAAATGACGTGAACTACATTGTGGAGTTACCTGACAGAAGACAGACAGAAAGGATGTACCATGTCAACATGATGAAGCCATATGCAAATAGGGCTGACATGGTGTTTGCAGTGTGTAGTCATGGGGAGGGGACGGACGAAGGAGACCCCCTTCTGGACTTGCTGGAGGAAAGTAAGTGGGAGTCCTCTGTGGAGGCAGTAAAACTGTCTCCCCAGTTGGCCCCAGACCAGATCCAGAAAGTAAGGGAGGTTTTAGCAGACTTTGCCCCCTTGTTTAGCGCCAAACCTGGACTAACTCCCTTGGCGATGCACGATGTGGAGACAGGGACACAGACGCCCATACGGCAGACAGCAAATTGGGTGTCAGAGGCTGTCCAAAAGGACATTAGGAGGGAAGTGGAGGAGATGCTGGATTTAGGGGTCATCCAAAGATCCCACAGCCCCTGGACCTCACCTGTAGTCTTTGTGCCCAAGCCAGATAGCTCCACTCGTTTCTGTGTGGACTATCGTGGACTAAATGCAGTCACGAAGTCAGACGCCCACCCGATGCCCCAGACGGATGAACTCCTGGACAAGTTGGGAGGGGCGACGTACCTTACGACCACTGACTTGACCAAGGGGTACTGGCAGGTAAAACTGACAGACAGAGCTAGGGAAAGGTCGGCCTTCATCACTCCAATAGGCTTATTTGAGTTTAAAGTAATGCCTTTCGGAATGAATAACGCTCCGGCCACTTTCTAAAGGTTGGTGAACCAGGTATTAAATGGTGCTGAGGAGTACGCCGTGGTGTACCTGGATGACATTTCCATCTTTAGTACCAGCTGGAAGGAACACCTATCTCTCCTTAGGGAAGTGCTGGGCAGGATACAGACAGCCGGGCTCACTGTCAAAGCCAAGAAGTGCCAGGTGGCCATGGGAGAAGTCACATACCTCGGGCAAGTGGTAGGCCGGGGACAGCTCCGTCCTAACAAAATAAAGAGAGAGGAGATCCAGGCGTGGTCCAGACTAGAAACCCAGAAGCAGGTGAGGAGCTTTCTAGGGATAGCAGGGTACTACAGGAAATGTGTACCCAATTACAGTGCCCTGGCTGCTCCCCTATCTGACCTGACAAAGAAAAAGATGCTAAAGAAAATTACCTGGAGCCCAGCCTGTGAGGGAGCCTTTACCAGACTGAAGGAGGCACTGTGCAGTGCTCCTGTTTTGACAACTCCTAACTATAGCAAAACCTTTATAGTTCATATGGATGCCTCAGACGTGGGTATTAGGGCAGTACTGAGCCAGATGTCCAGTCAAAGGACAGATCACCCAGTAGTGTACCTGAGCAGGAAGCTACTTCCCAGAGAGCAAGCGTACTCCACAGTGGAAAAGGAGTGTCTTGCCATAGTATGGGCCCTGAAGAAATTAGAGCCATACTTGTATGGGCAGCATTTTGTGGTGCAGACTGACCACAACCCCCTGGTTTGGCTGACGCAAATGGGGAAAAACAATGGCAGACTACTAAGATGGAGTCTTGCTTAACAAGGGTATGATCTAAAAATCATACATAGGGCTGGAGCGAAGAACCAGAACTCAGATGGGCTGTCTAGGGTCTATGAGGAGTGAACCGATTGGGGACGCTCATCCCATGTAGGGGATAAAACCCCCAAATTCAGTCTAGGTGGGGAGGAATTGTGACGTGGACAGCCAGTTCTGAGTGCTGTATCATTTTTTTTAATATGAAATGTAATACTGACTGTCTCTGCTGAAAAATCTGGTGCTCTTAGAATGATCTCACTCATTTCCCCCCCCCCGCGGTTTCAGCTGAAAGATGAAAGCCATGAGAAAAATGCTGAAAACAGCATGTGAGATCACACACACGGACACCAGATTTTAGAGACAAGGTGTTACGTGGCAGGCCAGAAGCTTATTACAGACTTTTCTAAGTTAATTATAGATTTGGCTGCTGAAGGGGAGATCAGCATCCCTTTTATGATGTTCCAAAGGGGAAAACAGGTTTAGCAAACTGGTGCAAGGCTGTAAATGCTCCTGTGAAGCCTGTGTGAGGGAGGATGCAGCATGGATCAAAGATGTTATTTGAAACATATGAGTTATGCTGTGGTTGCAAAATGTAATACTTCGAAAAGACATCCTGTTTTTTTTTATTAGATATTATTTTTATATATAATCTGACGGAGGAGGAGCTAGATGACCTCACACAAAAGGGGTTGGCAAATATAGTTTAAGGAATAATTCTGTTTTACTTAGACACACTTTTACCTAGACTCTGACCAAGAAACATCGGTGAGCACTGTAAACAAGTATTTAGAAACAGAGTCAAATCTAAGTACTGTATGTAGGAATTTGCACTGTTTAAACCTTGTATGTTTAAAAGATAGGTATGTCTTGTGATATAACAGTTCTGTATTGTTGTGTTTTACATATTTTTATCTATTGTAGTAAAACTCTTTTTAGAACATACTTGGTCTGTCTTTGAATTTCTTTTAGTTGTAAGAAAAGTATATGGTTATAGCAGACAGCAGGCATAAGTTCTAACGGTGGTACCAAACTGGAAAGAGAAGTGTTTTAAATCTGAGGTCTTTATTAAAGTTTTCAAAGATTCATCTCTGTATACCTGGTTAGGTGCCCATAGGCAAAGATATCTGACCCCCCCGAAGACAGAAATATCTGAGCCTGTGCATTGGGTACGCAAGCAAGAGGTTAACAGTTTGAATCCCTCCTAGACTTGAGACCAAAGGCTGATCTAAACTCACAAAACACACAAGAGGGTTATCTTGTTCTGTTAAACTGTTCACAAGATTGTGCTCGGAGGTTGGCACTTTGGGAGTAGAGGGCCTGACCTGCTGAGTGGGTTTGTGAGACACCCTACCTGGTCGATCCTTTATTGCCCATGTAGCCTCGGATTACCCCCCCAGGCGGAGATGAGGTGGACCCCAACACCCCGAGCAGTCTGTAACGTCGATCGGTCGGGTGCCAGGTGGGTGGCTGCAAATCGAGGGTAAGCTCCAGTGCTCCATCTCCGCCTGAGCTGAAGGGCATTTTTCCTCCTGTTTTTCTTGGAAGTGGCCGGCATCCTGACGTCAAGGCATGGAACCGTCTGCCACTCCTCGCCCCTTCTCTATCTTGTTAGCACTTGCTGCACCTCTGGTCTCCGCCAGAGGTCAGCCGTGCACCGAACAGGGACCCTGTCCCTCCCAGGAGAGGGGAGCTGTCATCCGGATGCTCAATCCTCTCCCTCCCTTGCCGACCCCCAGCAACCCAGGCTCATTCCCGAACCCAGGTCGCCAGCATGGTGCGAGGTGTGGCGTCCAGAGCCTCAACCCTCAGCGCCACCAGGAAGCTTATAAAATGTTAATTCCAGCACTGGGTATTTCCTCTTCAAGGGGGACTGCAGGTGTGCAGGGTCCCTCAAGGTCTAAGAGCACATGAAAAGCACTTTCAAAAGAGATATTGGACTTAACTGCAGGTGTCAGGAGTCCAATGGTATCAGAGTTAGAATTGTTCTCAGCATGCAAAACATTCAGCACAGAATACCAATTTGTGTCTGCTGGTATTCTATTTCAAATACCAAGTTTTGAGAAAACTTTTTTGTAATGTATATAAAAGCACAGAGAAACTGCATTTTGTCTGTTGCAGTATACCACATTTTTGGATGGAATGCCAACATTAAGATTTTTACATTATGTTTGAATTACCAAATTTAAAACCAGATTTCTTACCCTGGATAACCCCTGTAGAAATCTATCCTTTTTAAATTATTTTGCGTTTATACCCTCTTATTCTCTGGCATGCTCCCTTTCTCTGGCACCTCTCACCCCATCATCCAGCTTCTTCAAGACTTACTCCATCCTCACATTCCCATAGTGTACCCTCCATGGCGGGGCCATCAGATGCGCCCCACATCCCTCCAGAGTCCGTATCCAATGGAGGAGGGCGCCTTGGTTGGCTATACGGGGCTTGCAAGGTGTCAGAATCATCTTATGCTGCTGGGACACATTCCAATTTTTTCATTTTCCGCTAGGAAGGTGGCAACAGTGAGGTGTGTATGCCCACCTAAGCGAGTGGCCATGCAGTGCCAGCTGGTGCCCTTGCTCCCCCCGGCATGCGTGCTCTCCACCTTTGGCCATCCAGGTGGCAGTCACAAGGCGAAGGACAGCCTCCCTCCCCAGATGAGAACATCCTCTGAGATGGTCAGTCCTTCTACCCCCAGCCAGCCCCCAACACCCCTGGCTCATTTCCAAACCTGGGCCACCTGCGTCACGAGCAGTGGCACAACAACTGTGCTGAAGGGCCAGCCTAAATATCCTGTCTTTAAAGGGACACTGTCAATCCCTTTTGCATCTTACTGTTTCAAATTGAAACCCCACATTTCATGATAGCTTGACTTCTCTAAAATTAATTGGTGTTGCTGGTGGTTTAATCTTCCTCCTTTCTTAGTAGAACTGAAATGCATGGTAACTGTGTAACTATACTAGAACTTGTTTTCTTTCAATCCTTGATCTGCCTTTATTGCTCACTTCTTGAACATTAGGAACACCCCCAAACTGTGCAGCCACTCATGATGCAATAGTCTCCTCTGTTCCCACTGCATCATGTGTGGCCAGACTGTGTTGGGGATGTTCTCAAGTCCAGGAAAGACACAGTGGGGGTTGATCAAGGAATGTAAAAAAACAAATTTTTGTGTGGTAACACCAGTATGGTGGGCAGTCTGTTTTTTAAAAAGAAAAAAGGAACCAGAATCAAACTACCAGATACATCAGCACATTTCACAGAATGTGAACAATCATAAAATATGTTTTAAACTAGGGACAGTTTGGGGCCTAAAGGGACTGACAGTGTCCCTTTAATCAAAGGTGTAGTCACTTCATGGAACCCTGAGACAGAAAGTAAGAACATAGGAAGGTGTCGGCAGAAGGAGACTGTGTGATCCATCTGGTCTGCCCGATTTCCTACCCCCCTTCCCACTGCATTTTGGCTTTCCAATGTGCCTGTCCCAAGCTCGCCTGAAGTTCCCTATTGTTTTAGCAGCTACAACCTTTTCGGTAAGGCTGCTCCAGGGTTCCACCACTCTCTACGTGAAGAAGAAATTCCTGAGGTTGCTTCTGAATCTACCTCACTTAAGGCACATGCTGTGACCTCTTGTCCGTGTACCCGTATTTTCCTGGAAGAGGCTCTGAGCCTGTACTGCATTTATTCCTTTGAGGTATTTAAAAGTTTCTATCATGTCGGCTCTGTTGCGCCTTTGTTCTAGGGAGTACAAGTTAAGCTGCTGGAGCCTTGCTCCATAAAGTTCATGGTGGAACCCCTGTACCATCTTAGTAGCCTGTCTCTGCACAGACTCCAAATGGTCTATGTCCTTTCTTAGATGCAGCCTCCAGAACTGCACGCAGTACTCCAAATGGGGCCTGACTAAGGATCTGTACAGTGGCATTAACACCTCGCACCTTCTGCTAGCGACACCTCTGCCAATGTAGCCCAGTATACTGTTGGCCTTTAGTGCTGCTTTTTCACACTGCTTTCCAACTTTTAAATCGTGTGATATGATTACTCTGAGATCTGTTTCTTGTTTTGTCTCAGTTAGCTGTTCTCCATCCAGACTGTATCTCTATTTTGGGTTTCACCTTCCTAGGTGCATGACGTTGCATTTCTTCACATTAAATTTTAGTTGCTAGTTTTTTGACCAGTTCTCTAGTTTTCTGAGATCAGATATCAAAGTGATATCATTTCTGACCAAGCTGTATGTTGTTATCCACTGACTACCCAATAGTGATATCACTCCCTGTGTCAAGGCTACACAACACGGGTCAGCCTGATAGTACAGCAGTAACAGTACCCCTCGCTATGCCAGTGATCTGGGTTCAGGAACGGACTCAGGTAGCTTGGGAGCTGGCTGAGGGAGCAGAACTGAGTGTCCCAGGGACAGTGCTCTCTTCATCAGGTACATCAGCGAGCGTAGAAAGACAAAGGGAGGGATAGTGAGGCTGAATAGAATGAACGGTGGGTGGGCAGAGGGGGACAGTGAAAAAGCAGGGATACTGAACGAATATTTCTGCTCAGTATTCACAAAAGAGGAGGGGGAAGTGCCTAATCCAATTAACAGAAGCACTCTTGATAGGGGTCGATCCCAGTCCTTTCACAGAAAAGAGGTTCTGCAAGAACTCCTAAAACTGAAGGTGGACAAAGCAATGGGGCCTGATGGAATTCACCCAGAATTCTAAAAGAATTAAGGAGGAACTAGTGAAACCACTGGCTACTCTTTTTAATAAATCATGGGAGGATGGTGTGGTACCCGAGGACTGGAGGAAGGCGGATGTGATTCCCCTTCACAAAAGTGGGACCAAGACAGAGGCAGGAAACTACAGACCTGTCAGTCTGACCTCTGTGGTAGGGAAAGTGATGGAGTCACTTCTGAAGGAAAGAATAGTTGAGTACCTAGAGGCCAGTGGAGCACAGGACCCAAGGCAGCATGGGTTCACAGCGGGAAGGTCATGTCAGACAAATCTAATAGATTTCTTTGACTGGGTGACCAAAGTAGTAGACCAGGGAGGGATGGACACATGGCCTACCTAGACTTTAGCAAGGCATTTGACACAGTCCCACACAAAAGATTAATAGTCAAATTAACCAGCCTGGGAGTGGGTCCCAGGGTGGTAGCCTGGGTAAAACATTGGCTGCACAACAGGCACAGAAGGTAATTGTAAATGGAGTCCACTCTGAAGAAAGAGGGGTTACTAGTGGGGTACCGAGGTTCAGTAATGGTCCAGTCCTTTTATTGTCTTCATCAGTGACACTGCAGAGGGACTGAAGGAAAAGTATGCCTTTTGCAGATGACACAAAGATCTGCAACAGGGTTGATACACAAGGAGGCGTGGAAAGGATGAGAAGGGACTTGGCAAGGTTGGAGGAATGGTCAGAAGTATGGCAGCTAGGATTCAATGCAAAGAAGTGCAAATAATGCACCTGGGAAACAAGAACCCAGGGGAAGAATACACAATGGGTGGGGAGGTAGTAACAACAACAAAAAAGGAAAGGGACCTGGGGGTAATCATATCAGATGACCTTAAGGTTAGCAAGCAATGTGAGAAGGCAGTAGGGAGGGCTGGGGATATACTGGGATGCATAGGGAGAGGCATCAGCAGCAGAAAACAGGAAGTTGTTATCCCTCTGTACAGACAGTTGGTGAGACCCCATCTGGAGTACTGCGTCCAGTTCTGGAGACCCCATCTCCGCAAGGACATAGACAGGATAGAGGCAGTCCAGATGAGGGCAACTAAAATGGTGCAGGGTCTGCAAGAGAAGCCGTATGAGGAGAGACTAATGGAGCTTAATATGTATACCCTTGAGGAAAGAAGGGAGAGGGGGGACATGATAGAAACTTTTAAGTACCTCAGTGGAATCAACAAAATCCAAGAGGGTAGCATCTTTCAGAAAAAGAGACGTGCAAGAACAAGGGGACACAATTTAAAGATGGGGCGGTTCAGGGGCAATGTGAGGAAGTATTATTTCACAGAGAGGGTAGTGGATGCATGGAACAGCCTTCCTGAGGAGGTTGTGGGGTCTAAAACTGTGGGAGAATTCAAGAATGCATGGGACAGACATAAGGCAATTCTTGTAGGGGGTAGGAAGAAATAGGCTGTTGGTTAACTAGGATCTGCGGCCTATCCTGTAGGTAGGGAAATGGGCAGACTAGATGGGTCAAGCGGTCCTTATCTGCCGTCAAAGTCTATGTTTCTATGTTTCTGTTATGGAGGGGGAACACGTTCCGCTGTTTGTCTGCCACCTGGCGGAAGCTAGGAGACAGCACAGTGGGACTGCACAAAGGGGTGAGGCCAGTGGCATGTCCCCATGTGTGTGCACGCATCACTGTGCTCTGGAACCCTTGAGAGAGAAAACCAGGATTTAGAGGATAAAGTACTAGCCTGCAGTTACACAAGCAACCCTCACAGGCCTACACATGACCAACATAGCAAGTCACTCACCACTATCGTAGTCCTGGGCAAGCAGTGGATAACTAGTAAGTCCATAAGAAGGTCAGTAACAGGGCTGGGGGGTCTGTGCACATTCTGCCTGTTCTAAAGCTTTGAATGACAATAGAGGCCCTCCATGGGAGTCTACACTGGTTCAGCAGATGGAATCAACTCAGGGATTTGGCAGTTAACCAATAAGGCACAAAAGGGTGTGGGTTATTAGGGATTTACCCACGCCTTGTGTGGTGTGTCATGAGGCGCAGCCGAGTGACTTAACCACACAAGAAGTGGGTAAATCACCCAATAACTCACACCCTGGAGTGCTTTATTGCAATTACACAATGGACCCATGTGTAAAATAAATTTCAAATGTGTTTAATTATGTTTGTTATAAATGTCATTCCTCAGCCATGGGTTATGCATGATTTACCCACGGACATGTGACATGTTTTGACCAGTGAGGTTAAAGGATTTTCACACACCATAGTATAATACTCTTTATAATCCTCATCCCATCATCAGTTAGATCTGGATTGAACTCTTGCTAATCCTCGAACAGAGGGGATGGAGTCAGTGGCTCTGAAGGGCATTTCTCACCCAGTAGCAGAACTCCCATCAGTGCCAGCAACAGTGCCTCAGAGAGACAGAGACCGTACTGGCACTGAAAAATGCCCTTGCGCCAAGGAAGGTGCCCACACCAAAGGTTGCATCGGGACTGACATCACCAGTGGTGCCACCACCAACTGCAGTGCCTGCATCAACAGCAGCAGTGACAGCTGTACTGCCGCCAACTGTGCTGACCCCAGGGGCGGCCCTGGCACTGCAACTAGCACAGCCAGCAGGACCACAAGGGTACGGAGAAGCTACTGCTACATGAGAACTGCCCATCAACCAAACGGCTCATCTGAGATATACTCAAGAGGCAAAGGGGGTGTCAGAGGGAAAGGAGTCTGCCCCGAGGGTGTGGGAAAATCCAGTGTCATATAATCACAGGTGCCCTACCTGCCACAACCGTTTTTGAACATTGTCGAATGTAATAGGTCTGTGAGAAAACTTGAAGAAAAAAATCATTTAAAACTGTACAAAAAAAAAATAAATGTCATTAAATAAGGTGATGGAAATGCAACAAACTAGACTAGACTAGACAGCTTTTGGGTTGCAAACTGGTGTTCTGGTCTCTGATGAGGAAAGCACTATGTTTCGATGGTGGGTAAAAAAAGAAATGGAGGTGGCTTGGGACGGTGCTGCTTTATACCCAGTGGGAAAGCAGATGCCATCGTGCTTTAGTGCTAGACGCTGGTGCCGCCAGCCCACACATTTCAGGTTTCTTGTAGGGTCTTGTTCCCTCTGGCTTTAAGACCAAAGTGTGGCACTCTATGGATAAGACTGATTCTTGGAAGATGAGAGCAGTGACCACTCAACTAAGCCATGCTACTGTATGTATTCAAAATAAATTGTAATTACAGTAAGTAACGATAACATAGAAACATAGAATTTGACTGCAGATAAGGACTGCTTGGCCCACCCAGTCTTCCCATTTCCCTGCCTACTGGATAAGCTGCAGATCCTAGTTAACCAGCAGCCTGCTTCTTCCTACCCCCAACCCATAGAATTGCCTTATGACTGTCCCATGCATGCTTGAATTCCACCACTGTTTTGACTCCACGACCTCCAAGGCCGCTCCATGCATCCACAACCCTCTCTGTGAAAAATATCTTCTTAAATTACCTGTGAGCCGCCCCATCTTCAAATTGTGCCCCTTGTTCTTGCACACCTCTTTTTGAAAGATGCTACCCTCTTGGACTTTGTTGATTCCTTGAGGTACTTGAAAGTTTCTATCATGTCCCCCCTTTCCTCAAGGCTATACATATTAAGCTCCTTAAGTCTCTCTTCATATGTCTTCCGGTGCAGACCCTGCACCATTTTAGTTGCCCTCCTCTGGACAGCTTCCATCCTGTCTATGTCTTTGCGAAGACTGGGTCTCCAGAACTGCACACAGTACTCCAGATGGGGTCTGACCAGCTGTCTGTACAGAGGGATAATAACTTCCTGTTTTCTACTGGTGATGCCTCTCCCTATGCATCCCAGTATCCCCCAGCCCTCCTTGCTGCCCTCTCACATTGCTTGCCCACCTTTAGGTCATCTGATATGACTACCCCCAGGTCCCTTTCCATTTTTGTTGTTGTTAGTATCTCACCCCCCATTGTGTACTCTTCCCCTGGGTTTTTGTTTCCCAGGTGCATTACCTTGCACTTCTTAGCACTGAATCTAAGCTGCCATACATTTGACCATTCCTCTAACCTTGCCAGGTCCCTTTTCATCCTTTCCACCCCACCTTGTGCATCAACTCTGTTGCAGATCTTTGTGTCATCTGCAAAGAGACATACTTTTCCTTCCAGTCCCTCTGCAATGTCGCTTATAGTTTGCATATTCTGTACTTTTGAACCTTTTCTCTAAACGGGATCCAAACCCTGCCTTCCTAGATAGTACTTGGAGTCTGCTATTTGTTGTTGCTATCTCAAAAAACCACAAATGTGACAAATTGCAAAAAGTCCCAAGTCTGAAACTGTAAAATGCTCAAGCAAGAGCATTTTTAAAACATTTAATTTCTTTTTAAACACTTGATTTTACTTGGCCCGAAAAACTTTTTATTTTGGTTTTAGAAGGAGAGGCAAGGAGGGCTTGTTTGACTCACAAATACACCCTTTAGAAGAAACATCATTACTACAATGAATAATCTTTTTCCATTTGCAATGAGAGTGTTTTTGAGATAGCGGTAACAAACAGCAGACTCCAAGTACTATCTAGGAAGGCAGGGTTTGGATCCCATTTAGAGAAAAGGTTGAAAAATACAGAATATGCAAAGCTGACATCCATTCCAGCTTGGATGTCAAGACAGTAGTGGGAAGTGAAGGTGTCTACTGCAGACCAAGTGGCTGTCTTACACATTTCTAGCAGGGGTATACCCTGCTATGATGGCATATGCAGTGTAGTGCTAATGGAATGTGCCCTTAAATCCTTTAGTGGCTCTTTGCCAGTTTTTTATAGCAGAAATTAATACAAGAGACAATCCAACGAGATTCTGTTTGATTTTTTTGCTACAAGTTTACCTTTTCCTACCTCAGCATAAGTGACACAAACAATTGTTTGTTTTAGTTCTGGGCTTTTCTGACCTTTACATGTAGAAACTCAAAGCCCTTTTCACATTCAGGCTGTGATGTTTCTCTTTTCCTATATTGGAATGAGACTTACAAAATGGCTCATAAGTAGTTTTTTTTTTGGGGGTGGAAATGATGTCAAGTACCTGGCCGTGCAGTGTTAGGAATGTAATACACAGTAAGGTGAATTGTCTCGGCCAATGAAGTTCCTAGATTTTTTCTTGCCATTTTATAAATTGATTCATGTGAAATGAGGAGACCACCTGAGGTAAAAAAAATTACATTTGTTCTAAGCACTCTCTGATTCCCATAAAAGACAGTGAAATGTGGATCTGTACAGAATGCCTGCAATTCACTGATCCTTCTTTTAGATTTAAAATCTACTAAAACAGTTTTCCAGGTTAAATATTTGAACTCTGATGAAAACATAGGCTCAAAAGTAGGATTCATCAATTGTGACAGAACCAGGTTTAAATCCTAAGGGGGACTCGTTCCCTTAAAGGGGTACAGGTGGTTCAGGCCCTTGCAAAGTCTCTTACATACTGAGTGAACTGCAAAGGATTTTTCCCTGCCTGCAGGTTCAAATGCAGCAATGGCTGCCAAATGCACCTCCAGGGTGGAAGGTTTCAGGCCTTGGGCTGGTAAATGTACCAAGTAATTCCGTACCAGTGACAAGTCTAGAGTTCTTGAAGTGACATGGTGAGAATCCCACCAATTTCTGAATCTTTTCCATTTTGAATTATAAAAGTGTTCCTTGTTTCTGACTTTCTAGCAACTTCCAAAACTTCCAGGACCTGGTTTAAAAGGTTTAGGTTACAATCTTCAAATTCCCCAGGAACTATGCTCTTAAATGAAGGGATCTGAGGCCTGGGTCATTCAGCTGTGGGGCAGCGTCAGCAGGTGCTGTCTCAATGGCAAGTCTGTTGGTATTCTCTGTGACACTGTCAGCGGCAGTGAGTACCAGACTGCCTTGGGACAGTGTCAGCAGGTGCTGTCTTAGTGGCAGGTCTCTTGGTACTCTCAGTAACACTGTCAGCATCAGTGAGTGCCAGACTGCCTTGGGACAGTGTCAGCAGGTGCTGTCTCATAGAATCATAGAAACTTGTCAGCAGAAAAAGAGCCATATGGCCCATCAGGTCTGCTCCTTCCTCCCCACAACTCATCTCCATTGCCACAGACCCCCCCTTCCCCCCCCAATTACCAACCCCATATGTCTGTCCCATGCTCTCTGGAATTCCTCCACAGTTTCAGCCCCCACCACCTCCGCTGGTAGTTTGTTCCAGGCTTCCACTACCCTCTCTGTGAAGAATCGCCCCCTCACACTGCCTCTAAATCCTCCTCCTCCCTTCAATCTTAGGCTATGCCCTCTAGTTTTAGCCACCTCCCTCCTTTTAAACAAGCTCCCCTCCTTCACCTTATTGATCCCCTTTACGTACTTAAGTTTCAATCATGCCCCCCCTCTCCTGCTCAGTTTTTTTTATTTCCTCCCCCACAGAGTGTAAGCTGCTTGTAGGTTTTTGCACCCCAACTGCACCACCGTACACTTCTTTTTTTTTTTTTTTAAGTGAATTATTTATCCTCCTCGGCCTGCAGGCAGGGATCTGCCTCCTCCAGTCACCTGGCCTCCACTCCTTGTTAGGCATTCCTGAGCCCTGTGTTCCCCCATGGATTACCCCCCGGTGGTGGGGCAGGAGGGGGGGGCCAGTCCTCCCCTAACCCGTACACATATCCGGAGCAGGTAATTTCGGGTTGTGCCTGAGCGGTGCTGGCATCTTGGAGGGGCTTCATAGAGCCTGCAGCCATTTTCCCTGGCTTTCGTGTCCCTCCCCTTGTGGCCGTGGAAGCGCGTGCTCATCACTAAGCCACATTTCGAAGTCTCCTGGGATCTGGCGCTGCCCCCATTCTCCAGCAGGAGGCAGCCAAGGAGCGGGATGACATGCCCACCCATCCCCAGGAGAGGAGAGGAGAGCTGTCACTGGACGCTCAATCCTCTCCCTCCCCTACCGACCCCCAGCGGCCTGAGCTCGCTCCTGAACCTGGGTCACCGGCATGGCACGAGGTGTGGTGTCCAGCGCCTCAACCCTCAGCACCACTGAGCCGGCCGACTGCACACTTCTTTGCACTGAATTTCAGTTGCTAAGTTTCCGACCATCCCTCCAGAATTTTCAAGTCCTGCCTCATGGCCTCCACCCCCTCTGGGGTGTCCACCCTATTGCAGATCTTCTTATCATCTGTAAATAGGCCCTTCCCTCCAGCCCTTCTGCTATATCACTGATGCAGATATTAAAAAGGAGGGGTCCCAGTACTGACCCTTGGGGCACCCCACTCGTCACCCCCCAACCCGTAGTGTACCCCATTTACCACCACTCTCTGGCTTCTGCCCGCCAACCAATTTTCCACTCACCTGTAATTTTCCTCCCTACCTTTCCAGCTTATTTACTAGCCTTCTGTAAGGGACTGTGTCAAAGGCCTTACTGAAGTCCAGATAGGCTCTGTCCACTGCTCCTCCCTGGTCAACATCCTGAGTCACCCAATTGAAGAACTCTATCAGGGTTGTCTGACATGACCTCCCCTTTGTGAGGCCATGCTGCCCATCATCCTGCAGGCCACTATTTTCCAGGTAGTCCACCACCCTTTCCTTAATTACTGCCTCCACCACCTTACCCACCACCGAGGTTAGGCTGACAGGGCGATAATTCTCTGCCATCTCCTTGCTGCCCCCTTGTGCAGAGGCACCACATCCGCCCTCCTCCAGTCCTTTGACACACACCCTGTATCCAGGGACTAGGGGCTAACAGTCTCATCAGTGGGGAGGCCAGCTCTTCCCTCAGTTCCCGGAGTACCCTCGGGTGCAAGCTGTCCGGCCCCATTGCTTTGTTTACTTTTAGCCTATCTAGTACCTAGACCCTGACAATGCTGAATAGGCTAGGATCCACCTTTTTGTCTTCCCTACCCCTTCCCTTCAGCTCTGGTCCCCTACCCACCCCTCCTCCGTAAGGACTGAGTAGAAGTATCTATTCAGCACATTTGCTTTCTCAAAGTCCCCCTCCAGTTTTATTCCTCCCTTCCCACTCAGTCGTATTAACCCTTGTCTTGCCTTTCTATTTTCCCCACATACCTAAAAAGTTTCATCTCCCCTTTTTGCCTGCCTGGCTATTTTCTCCTCCATGTCAGCTTTTGCCCTCCTTATCTTCTGCTCTGCTTTTCCCTATAAGCCTCACCATCATCCTTCCTTTGTGACATCTTATATTTTCTGAATGCCCTCTTCCTTTCCCTGACCGGCCCTGCCACCATCCTTGTAAACCAGAGTGGTCTCCTCCTTTTTTTATTCTTCCTCACCTTCCTAATGCAGATTTCAGTGGCTTTCAGTACCCACCACTTGATAGTTTCCCACAACTCCTCCACATCCCCTATATTCCCCTTTCCTGCCATTTCTTCACTAAATATCCTCCTCATTTTGTTAAAGTCCGTCCTCCTGAAGTCCATAACCCTTGTGCTGGTCCGATTTGACTCCCTCCCCTTCTTTGCCTTAAACCTTACAGTCTTGTGATCACGTGTACCTAGACCATCACCCACCATCACCTCTTCTACACTTTCCCCATTTGTAAGGACCACGTCCAGCAGGTTACCTCCCCTAGTGGGCTCTCTAACCAGCTGTTGTATGAATACACCCTATAGCTCCTCTAGGATTCCCCTGCTTCTAGCTGATACTGCAGCCGGTATCGCCCATTCCACATCAGGGAGGTTTAGGTTCCCCACTAACAGAAGCTCCCCCTGGTGAGCCATCTTTGTAACTGCCTGCATCAGTTGTCTATCCTCTTCCTCCCCCTGAATAGGAGGTCTCAGTGGCAGGTCTACTGGTATTCACTGCAATATTGTCAGCATTGGTGAGTACCAGACTGCCTTGGGACAGTGTCAGCAGGTGCTGTCTTAGTGGCAGTTCTGTTGCAATTCTCCATGACACTGTCAGCGTCAGTGAGTGCCAGACTGCCTTGGAATAGTGTCACCAGGTGCTGTCTCAGTGGCAGGTCTACTGGTATTCTCTGTGACATTGTCAGCGTCGGTGAGTACCCAACTGCCTTGGAATAGTGTCACCAGGTGCTGTCTCAGTGGCAGGTCTACTGGTATTCTCTGTGACATTGTCAGTGTCAGTGAGTACCCAACTGCCTTGGGACAGTGTCAACAGGTGATGCCTCAGTGACAGGTCTACTGGAATTCTCTGTGACACTGTCAGCATCAGTGAGTACCAGACTGCCTTGGGACAGAGTCAGCAGGTGCTGTCTCAGTGGCAGGTCTAATGGAATTCTCCGTGACACTGTCAGCGTCAGTGAGTACCAGACTGCCTTGGGACAGTGTCAGCAGGTGCTGTCTCAGTGGCAGGTCTAATGGAATTCTCCGTGACACTGTCAGCGTCAGTGAGTACCAGACTGCCTTGGGACAGTGTCAACAGGTGATGCCTCAGTGGCTGGTCTACTGGTATTCTCTGTGACACTGTCAGCGTCAGTGAGTACCAGACTGCCTTGGGACAGTGTCAACAGGTGCTATCTCAGTGGCCGATCTATTGGAATTCTCTGTGACACTGTCAGCGCCGGTGAGTACCAGACTGCCTTGGGACAGTGGCAGCAGGTGATGCCTCAGTGGCTGGTCTACTGGTATTCTCTGTGACACAGAGTCTTAGGGCAAAACTTTTTACAAAGATTACAATTGAAAAAATTGTGATGTGGCACCAGGCAAATCAAACAAAGCTCGTGGCAGTCTGCCAGTGAATCCTCACTGCAGTTGCAGGTGCCGCCTGTGCCACAACTTGAGCCACTGGTTTTGTTATATCTGCCTGCTTCCAAATAAACCCTCCAAATGTCTGGTAGATTTACCCTGAGCCAAAAAATTAAGTCCTTTGTTCTTAGTAAAACAAACAAAAAATAATGGTCGTATGGTGTCCGACTCCTTTCCTTATGATGGAAGAAGCTGCTGCCTGCCACCAATACAAGGGACTCAACCTATCCCATAACCCTTCCTGAATGGCCTGGCTAACAATGACAACACCCTGGGAAAGGGTCCTCTACTACTCACAGTATGGGTGAAGTAGTGGCTTGATTAACTCCCTCAGGGGTTTGTGCTGCTTGGTTATTACCATCTTCAGTCAGGAGAAGGAGGAAGGTTCAAGGGATTTGAGTGCAGTGAGATGGGTTGTGTCTTTCTTGAGGGATTTTGATTTAGTTACTGGATGGGGCGGGAGGGACACAACACAGTTTGAGTTGGTGACGGCACATGGTGGCATTCATTTCGGGGCAGTAGCAATGGCAGGTGGAGAGTGAAGACCCCCAGTCCTATACTCTACTCTGCTACTGCAAAGTACTGCACCACTGCTGGACCACATGCAGGTGGCACATGAAGGTAGTCAGAAGGACACGGTACACTTCAGTTCAAAGTGGACACAACAGCCCTCACTCTTCAGGTCACTACTTGTTTTTTTCATTATGGGTTGGGGGGGGGTGAATACTAATCGGTATTCGGGGGTGGAATTTCTGAAATTCTGACGAATGTAAATGGAATGGAGACAGGACCTGCTGGTCCTGTCCGTTTTTCAGGTTTATCAGTGACGCCAAACACTGAAGACCCTGTACAAAATGTCCCACTAAGGTAAATAATCCCTGTTCATGAAGACAAATGGTTCCAATAAAGTCAAAATAGCTTCTTCCTCACAGTAATAAGGAACCACCAGGGGACAAAGCGCTTTCAATTTAGAAAATCAAAAGCAGTCTGATTCCTAAAACACTGGAACTGAGCCCAAATAAATGTAACAAAATGCTTTTTTATTTGGATTTGCCTTTTTTATGCCAATCTGAGTGCTATTTGATTGACCCCCTCAAGGCAGGAACCATGTTTTCAGGCAGCCTTCCCTGGTTCCTGGAAACAATCGGGAACTGGAGAAACCACAATTTAAATAAATTAAATGAAAGCCCTAACGCATGAGTTTCAAGAAACTAACTCATACTTAAGTTAACATGATAAAAGGACCCTAGGGGTCATGGTGGATGCATGTATGAATAACTCTGAGCAGTGCAGGAGAGCGGCTAGCAAGGCAAACAGGATGTTGGGATGCATCGTAAGGGGGATCACCTCTAGGAGCAGGGAAGTGATTCTGCCGCTGTACAATGGACTGGTTAGACCACACCTTGAGTACTGTGTACAGTACTGGAGACCACACTTGAAGAGGGACATACAGCTCCTGGAGAGGGTACAGAGGAGGGCAACTAAGATGATACGAGGACTAGGGGATTTGACATATGAGGACAGACTTGAGGAGCTCTGCCTGTTTTCACTGGAGGAGAGGAGGGACGGGGGGGACATAATTGAAGTCTTCAAGTACCTCAAGGGAATAAATAGGGTAAACATGGAGGGGATCTTTAGACTAAAGCAGGGAGGTATCACCAGAGGGCATGGCATGAAGTTGGAAGATAGAAGGGTGAGGGGGGAAAGAGGAGGAGGTTTTTCACTGAGAGGGTGGTGGACCCTTGGAATGCGCTGCCTGGCGAGCTGGTTCAGAGATCCACAGTGGAGAGCTTCAAGAGAGGGTGGGACAGACACAGAAAGCAGATGTATCAGATGATGGCCTGGCCGGGGATGGATGATAGGGGTTTCTGGAACACAAGGTGGGGAGAGGGCCTCGGCACCGAACTAGGGATCTGAGGTTCGAGCAGACTCGATAGACTGTAAGGCCTAATCTGCTGGCAATTAGTATGTTAGTATAAAAAGTAACAAAAATGTTGACCAGAAGGCTGGAACTGTACTTCAAGGCGACTGCTCTCTTAAGGCAGGGAAACAAATCTGATGTTAGAACACTAGAGGGTGCGTGGCCACTGACCACAGTGTAGAGTTTGAACTGTATTCCAAGTTCTATAATTAGTACAAAGTTCTGTTTTGGGGGGCATCACACTTTGGCTGCAGAATGAAGATATCTGTAAAGCATCAGTGATAAATTCCTGGGGTTTGAATGCCCCTTGTAACTGCCACCAGGCAGAGTTTCCTCTTGTGGAATGCATCCTTAGGCCTCTGGGAGGTCGTTTACCAACTTTCTCATAACAGAATTGTAATACAAGAGACTATCCAATGAGAGATAGCCTTCTTGGCTGCTGGTTTACCTTTGCCAATCTCTCCATACAGTCGGCAGCAAAGAACTGTGCTGCCAGACGACCTGACGTCGCTTGTCTGGTCCATGTAGCAGCCCGGTGCCTTTTTTAAAGCAGCAGTGCAACGAAATTAGGCAAAAAATTTGACCCTACCTTTTTTTCACTATATAAGATTCCGGGCATCTTCCAGTTTCATTTGGTGGTTCAGTTTCTAATTCTACCAAAATCTGAGTATTTTATAGACAGTTTAATTTAATTTTTTCTCAAAAAAAAAGATGGTCACTACATTTTGCACAGAAATAGCATTGTAGACCTGGCAACGGTTAGTATTGAAAAAATAAAAAAAAGACTCATGGTACAGAGCATAAGAGGTACCTAGACAAGTAATTCTAACAGGTGTAACCCCTAGATGGCGCTATCCCAGGGGCTACTACCCCTGCCTGATTTGCCACTAACAGGTTGAGGGGCCTGGATCCAATGGCGGGTGCCTCCACCCAGAGGTCAGGGTTTGCAATAGTTAAACTAACTTGGTCACAGCCCTCTGGGACACTGCAACCCCCCTTTCTTCCCACTAGTGGCCCACACAATATATCAGAATTACCTTCACAGTATACACTTACCCCCAGGTCTGGTTCCGCACTGGGACCTCCTGTGAAATGAGATACAGTGCAACAATCACAGTACAGTACTTTAACATAGACAAATACCTCAGGCAGTATAACTTTGCTGAAACAAGCAGCTCTGATTTATTTAGGGAATATAACAAGGACAGGGAAATCAGGTTAATTAGCTTATCACTCTAATAATCTACCTATGGCTCTGTGCACAGGCCTATCCCTATCAGTTACTGTCCCTGGGTACCCAAGCCCTAGTGGCTAGTCCAAACCGTGGCAGCTGGTAGGGGCCCTTTCACACAGAGAAAAGGAGAATTAAACAGTCAGCAGTACAGTAATTCCATTTGGATTTAATGTGGCAATTCAACAGGGAGTGACCCTGAATTAGTACTCACGACCTCCAAATAAGATAGGGTCCTTCAATATCAGCAGGGCTACTCTTGAGCTCAAAGAGACTCTTCACACATTTATATGGAAAAAAAAAAAAGAGTACTATACCAGGCAGGCTGCTTCTCTATCCCGATCGCAATTACTGCACAATACCCGGGAGAACACACAGCAGATTCAGTTCCTGACAGACCGAGTGTAATTCAACAATTTCTCCAGTCTTCTACAGGGTGAGCCTGGTTTCTACTCTTCAGAGATCCTTTGATTCTTTTCACAGGACAGATTCAGTCCTAACAAGCAGTTACACAAGCTGCAGACTGGAACTCTGGGCCTTACACACGTTTTGACTAAAACTGCACACTGAAAAGCACAGGGCTCCTTCCTTCTTCACTGCCAAAGCTCAACTGAAACTCCAACCGACAAAACGGGCACTTTTGAGTTCCTCCCAGTTCTTGACTGGATTGGCTGTCACTCACAATAGACTGCTGCTGTTGGTCCAAAAGGCACTGAAGTCTAAACTACATCTCCCAGAGTCACTGCCCATACAATCCTCTTGTGGCTGGCTCAGATTATGAGTCCAAGTTCTGATTCGTCCAAGGCACCATTTTAGAGCAGCTACCCCACACTGATTGGTCCAGTTCAGCAGTTCAAAACTAGAATGGGGAACTAGCAGACACAGTTCTGACTGCAAAAGCAGGTTAGACAAACTGTAATTTCATTATTACTCTAAATAATTTCTGGCAAACAGTTACATCTTTCAGATAGGTTCCCTTTGCACTCCTAGTGACTGCAAAAATGAAGTGAATTGGCAGCAGCTTGAGTGGTACTCAATCAAAGAAACACACAGTCCCCCATACAAACTAATTATGTCTGCAAGCAGACAGCTCTTAAAGAGACAGTACCAGAGGTTCTAAAAACACTCACTGATAAATGGCTTAAATGCCAAACACCATTCAGGCTTGGAGCATTCAAGCAAGCTCCTGGAAGTCTTTTGGGAACCCCCATTTGCAGGGGGGTTACACAGGTAAGATAATATTTTTCTTAACTGTAGCTGAAAAACAGGTTACTCACCTGTAACAGTAGTTCTAGGAGTGGCATATGATGTTCATCTACACTTCTGGCAGTGTCCTTTCCTTTTAAGAGCTTGCCGGAAAGTCTTCAAGCTGGCTCCTCCCACCCACCTGCGTAGTAACTCCCTCAGCTCCGCCCCATGACAGCAGATCTTGCCCGCTGGAAGCAGCTGTGTGCGCCAAAGCCAGGGGAGGTCGGGTGGGTTCGTGCAGATGTACATCATATGCCATTCTTAGAACTACTGTTATTGGTGAGTAACCTGTTTTTTAGGGACATGGATATGATGTTCTAGCCACACTTCTGACAGACACCTAGCAGTTCTCTGGGAGGAGGAAAGCAAGGTACACACCTTGTATTTACGGAACAGAGATTAGAGAACTGAGGCCCTAAAACCAGCATCCCGGCATGACTCTAGGTCAATGTGGTAATGGGAAAAGAAGGTGTGTGCTGACCACCAGGTAGCAGACCTGCAGATTTCCTGAATAGGGACGTCCCTGGAAGCAGTCACCGACGCGGTGGAATGAGCCCTTAGCCCTCTGGGAGGCTCCCTACCCGCCAACCTAAAGCAGAGATAAATGCAGAATGGGATCCACCTGACAATCATCTGCTTGGCTGCAGGTCTGCCAGGTGCGGCTTCAGCGTAGGTGATAAATAGCTGGTGAACCTCTCCCTGAATCCCAGCTGTGCGCTCTTTATAATAAGTGAGTGCTCGCTGCAGGTCCAAAGTATGGAGCCTGTGCTCGGCCTCCGAGGTGTGATCGGTGAAGTACACCGAGAGATTAATCACCTGGTTAAGGTGAAACTCTGACACAACCTTCGGAAGGAACTTTGGGTTGGGGTGGAGGACAACTTTGTCCCTGTAGAAGACCAGGTAGGGAGACTCCACTGAAAGTGCCTGAAGCTCACTGATCCTTCTGGCTGATGTGATAGTCACCAAGAAGGCGGTCTTCCATGACAGGTGAGAGAGATCACACCTGTCATCGTTTTGAATGGCCTGCCCATGAGCTTTGCCAAAACCAACAAGTCCCACGGTAGTGGTGGTTCACACACTGGAGGGGAAATGTGGTCAAGCCCCTTGACAAAGTGCAGACCACCTTCTCCTGTGCCACCGACTGCTGACCAGCCTACGCCCAGTAAGCAGAGATGGCTGCCAGGTGCACCTTAAGGGTCGTTGACCGAAGGCCCAACTGACAGAGGTACCATAGATAATCAAGAATGCTAGCCACTGGACAGGACAAAAGGTCCAATCACTTACCCTGACACCAAATGGAGAATCTCTTCCATTTGAAGGCATAGCACTTCCTGGTCGACTCCTTCCAAGATGCCTCCACAATGGAGAAGACAGCTTCGGGGAGACCTAAAGCCTGGAACTCTAGCTGCTCAGGAACAAGGCTGTCAGGTGCAGGGATTGAAGGTCCGGGTGGTGTACCTTCCCCTGATTAATGGAGAGCAGGTCCAGGTGTAGGTGATGATGCCTCGGGAGCCTGCTGGTGAGGCTGAGGAGATTGGGGTACCAGAACTGGCGTAACGAGTCCAGAGCCACCAGGATCACTTGTGCCTTGTCTCTCTCGGCCTTGAGGAGCACCTTGTGGATCAAGGGAATCGGAGGGAAGGCATAGAGGAGGCCAAGGGTCCAGGGCCTCATGAAAGCATCCCCGTGCAGCGTTCCCTGATGAGGGGGGTGGGCAAAAAACTGCCTCATCTTTGCATTCTCCCTTGAGGCAAACAGGTCCACCTGAGGAGTGCCCCACTGGGAGAAGAGACTGTGAACTACCTCTGGGTGGAGAGACCACTCATGAGACGCTCCGCCCACCCGGCTGAGGGCATCCACCAGCTGACTGAAGGCTCCTGCCACATGGATGGCTAGGAGATCCGCATCCAGACTGTGCATGAGGGTCCAAACATGGAGAGCTTCCCTACACAATGGCAGGGAGTGCATCCCACCCTGCTTGTTGAGGTAGTACATGGTTGTGGTGTTGTCTGCCTGGATTTGGACCACCTGACCCCGAATGTGCGGAGCGAATGCAGTCAGCACCAGCCGAACTGCCTGGAGCTCTAGCAGGTTGATGTGGCATCAGGACTCCCTGGGGTCCACAGCCCGTGGACTCTGTGTTCCCCTAGGTGGGCACCCCAGCCCATGACAGAGGCATCGGTCGTCAGGATGATCGTTGGCTCTGGGCGGACAAATGGGATCCCTTCCTGCAGGTGTGCTGGGACCAACCACCACTGCATGGCGTCCCACGTTCGCTGGGTCACAGTGACCAGCTGGTCGAAGTGACCCTTGCGCTGAGACCACTGGCTGGCCAGCTCCCACTGCATGGAGCACATTCTCCAGCGGACCCAATGGACCACACTGGTGCAAGCTGCCATGTAGCCCAGCGAGTGCAGGAAGTCCCAGACAGGGTGCAATTGACAAACCTGAAATGATCGGGCACAGGAGGAGAGAGCCTCCACCATGTCCACTGGGAGCCGAGCTCTGGCTGTGCAAGAGTTGAGCTCTGCCCCGATGAAGCTGATCACTTGTGAGGGCATGAGTTCCGACTTGGCCTCATTGACCAGAAGGCCAAGAGAGACACAGATCTGGAGGGCCAGGTCCCTGGACCACTCTACTTCCTGCCTGGAGGGACCTGTGATCAACCAAGTCGTCCAGGTAGGGGTAAACCTGGACCACTCAGTGCCTCAGGTAATCTGCCACCACTGCTATGCACTTGGTGAAGACCCTGGGGGCTGAGGAGAGGACGAATGGCATGGCCTGGAACTCGTAGAGGGCTCCCTCTGCTTGAAAGTGGAGGAACCTTCGATGAGACGGATGATTGGGACGAGAACGAACGCATCCTGAAGATCCAGGGAGCAAAACCACATTTCACTCTAGAGATGGTCTGATCTGAGACAGAGTTACCATCCTGAAAGTGTGTGACCTAAGGAACTTGTTCAGGTCATGCAGATCTAGAATGGGGCGCCAGACCCCCATCTGCTCTGGCACCAGGAAGTACCTGGAGACAAACCCTTGGTGTTCCAGAGGATCAGCAACAGGAACCACGACCTCCTTGTGGAGGAGCTGGGCTATGTCGTCTCTCAGAGTTGGCAACATGTCTGCAGAAACCAAGTCAACCCGTGGGGCGCAGGCTCGGCAAGGAGGGTACTGCTCAAATTCCAGAGGTAGACCCTGACCCACCACTTCTAGAACCCACCTGTTCGTGGTGACAGTGGACCAGGTGGAAAGGAAGTGGCGGAGCCGGCCCCCCCATGGGAGGACCCAGGGGAGGTTTGATGGGCATGAGGGAGGCATCCCTCATCCTGTCACTGAGCAGGCTTAGAGGAGGAGGAGGAGGGCCCGGCTGAGGTGCCACCAGCGCCTCTCCCTCCAGGCTTACAGACAACCAAGGACACTGACTTGGGCCGAGGTCGTCAGGCCTGAGCCTGCTGGCCAGCATGTTGCTGAACTGGTTTGGCCACAGGAGTGGAGGTGGACTGAAAGGGCTTCCTCTTCTGCTGCTGCTTAGAGCCCTTAGGGTCCTTCTAAGCAGATGTCATGGAGTCCAAGGTGGCATTGGACTTCTCAGTACGGGTGAGGTGACCCTCGACCCCGGGCCCCAAGGAAGGGGACAACTGCCAGCTTGTGCTGAGTGTCCGCCAAAAAGGTCGAGATCCTCAGCTAAGCCATGGAGCGGGCACAGGAGTCCCCAGTGTCAATGGCTGTCTCGAGCTGTTGTTTGGCTACAGCCCGGCCCTGGTCCCGGACCTGTTTGACCGTGGTGTGAAGGTCCACAGGCAGATGAGGGAGCACCTCATGTAAAGTGCCCAGCAGGGCATGGGAGAAGTGGGCCATAATGAGGGCCGAGCTCACCTGGTGGAGACCAAGCAAAGAGGCAGCATAGACTTTCTTAGCCACATGGTCCAACTTTTTTTTTTTTTTTATTTTGTTTTTATTGAAGGAAAATGACACATTACATCATTTATTTATTTATTTATTTTATTTGTTTGTTTACTGAATTTTGTTGACCCGGTAAGCCCACTGGGCCTAGAAGTCCCTTTTTCAGGGGGGGATACAGATGGTAAGCAACTGAAATTGAACCAGATTAAGCTGTTGGTGGTATTTTTAGTGAATAGGAGAAATTTGGCCAGGACACCAGGGAAATTCCCCTACTCTCCATTGGAGACTTGCGGGCCGTCTGGGAGAGATGGCCACTTCTCCGGGAGCGGCAGAGAGGAAAGACGTCTCTAGGATGGGAGCTCTGGTCTCAGCTCCTGTCCTGTCTACATAGGAGGCCATAGATGTGGCAACAGCAATTGCTGACTTTTCTCAGGGACAGGATTTGGTTCTGTCGAACGAAGTTACGCTGCTTCAGCGGACCTACCTGTATTGGATGCTGGATTCCCTCTGGAAGAGCTCCCGGCTATGCCTGCCTGTTCTCGTTGGCAGGAGCTTTTGTGGTGCCATCAGGAGTTGCTGGCGAGAAGTGCAGTTGTCGAAGCGGAACTCAAAATGCTACAGGAGGCTGATACTGAGCAGACATTTTCTTTTTTGGATCGGAGAAAACCAAAGAAATGGGGTGATTTAGCCCCTGAACCCCCTAACATACATAATGCATCCTGGTCACCCGAAAGAGCTTTAACTGAGGCTGGTTGGATTCCGGGGGCTTCAGGCCAATGGACTCCGGATCCCACGGACCCCTCCTTTCTGAAATTATGTACTTCTTCTGTTGATGTGGCCACCAACGACGGTTCTTCACAGAGCTCCACCAAACCCCGGGGTACTCCTACTGTTGTACTGCCTAATGTTTCTGTTTCTCCTCTTGATGTTTCTGCCTCACCAGTTATTCAGGATAAGGGTTTACCAACTACTGTTGAGAGGGGGTCTAGTTCAGTTCCTAGAGATAACGCTCAGGGTTTGTCCCATAAAGCTCCCTTGTTTCGGCTAGCTGATTTATTTCAGCCGACTGGGGAGCCTGCTCCTCGGAGAAATGCAGTTCGCCTGCTATATAGCTCGGACTTTACTGAAACAGTCCATGAAATATTTTTCGTCAGAAATTTTTGCATTGATTTCTTTAGGGAATGGGAACTACGATGTCAGTTTCAAACATGTCTCCAATCTTGACAGGTTTTGGGCACAATATGAGAACCTTAAGTCTGACCCTTTATGGGTCCTGTTTCGGGCCATTCCACTCACTAAACCCTTGATTAAAAACATGACTATTTTATTTAAGAACGAAGGTGTCAATATTGAAGACATCCTATTTTGGTTACGTAAGAGATGTGATATTTTGGGGAGGCCTACTCCCACGCTTGACAGTGAAAAAATCTGGGATGGCAGTTGGAGGGTTAAAGTTAAACTTTTTTCTACTAATTCCGGTCCAATCCACCTCCCTAGTGTGTTTTTTCTTGGGAAAGATCGGGGGTCCATCTTCTATGCTGGGCAACCTAGATCGTGTTTCAAATGTGGGTCTCGTCTACATTTAAGTTCTGCCTGTGACACCTCTAAGTGCAATCATTGTTTGGAGTATGGGCACTTAGCCACTGCTTGCCTGAACCTTTTTAAATGCAACCTATGTGAACAGACTGGTCACGCCTATGGGCGATGTCCTTGGGCCTCGCACAACAGAGCTGACTGTCCCTCCCATGACGGACTTATTACTCAGGCACAGCAAATTTTTTCCCAGAAATCAGACGAGGTGGCGCAGCAGGCATCTGACTATGTTCAGGTTCCTGCCCAGGCCGCTCCTCGTCCAGCTAGTCCAATTGACACAATGGATGTTACCTCCCCTGATACCTCGGTGGATGTTTTTATGCTTTCACTTCCTGTTCATTCTGGGGACTTGCTTGTAGGGGATTCTGTGGGTCATATGCCCCCCTTCCATCTGAGAACCCATTCAAGGCTGTGCAACCTAGGAAAAGGAATAGACATGGCAAGACTATGCTAGAAGTTAAAACCCCTCCTAATACCCTTGCCCAGAGGGACCCGGTTAAACTGAGGAATATTTTTTCCCCTGTTGAGGAAGATGCTGATGGGGATTCTGGAGAGGACACCGACACTTCATCGGTTGTTTCTAACACAGTTCAGAAACTAGATTTGATGATTCCATTGCCAAAAGAACTAGACGTTGGCAACTGGGTAAACCCCCTTGAGGTTCTCTCTTCGTCTTTGTGTTTTTGACTCACCCTTCTTTTTTTTCCCTGATATGTCTTCTTTAAAGCTTTCCACTTTAAATGTCAATGGTTTGAAGTGAGTGAAGAAACGTGTTGGTTTTTTTTCTCTCCTTAAAACTTTTGACTTGGATGTTATTTGTCTGCAAGACATCCGACTGAAGACCTCTCAGGAACTTCAACATGCTTCTCATAGTTGGACTTTGGGGCCCTCATTCTGGTCTATAGGAGAGATGTCGGAAAAACCTTTGGAAATTGAATGAGAGTGTGTTGGAAGATCATACCCTTAAAAGGTTATGGTTGAGAGATTGGGCAGCCCGGATATCTGTTGTGGAGTGCTATGATTCCATCTTAGAGTGGTGGGAGGATACCAAACTGGGTTGGAAACATTTTTTTTCTACATAGGGCTCAAGTTAAAGCTCAAAAAGATAACCTGTCTTATTTAGAACTAAGACATCAATTGCAACATCTCATATCGCTGGCTGAAACATCAACACATAATTATAGCGATCATATTGCGATTTTGAAAAAGCAAATGGTGGCATTACAGTATAACAGGGGAAGGTCTTTGGATCCGGAATTAAGATTTGGCACACATTTGTCCAAACATTCTTTAGGCCCTTTTAAAGAAAGTCAGAAAAGAGTAAACTCCAGACTTATTACCTCCCTCACTGATAAGTCGGGATGCCTTGTGAGTGATCCACAATACCTTTTGTATGTGGTAGAACAATATTTATCCACTAGTTTGGCCCCTGATACTATCTTGGATGAGGCAGCTGTCAACAATATTTTACAGGAATTACAGCTACCTGGTCTATTTTGAGATCAACAGCAGGAACTAACTGTAGATGTTACTTTGGAAGAAGTGCAAACTGCAGTTGGTCTGTTGAACTCTCACACGGACCCGGGCACAGATGGTCTTAGTACTGGGTTTTATAAAACCTTTTTACAGATCATCGGTCCTGTTTTGGTGTTTCTTTTTAATCATATTTTACACACTGGAACTTATGCCCCCTCTATGAGAGAGGCGATCTTGCTTCTCATTTATAAAAAAGGGGATAAAACTGATATCAGTAATTGGCGTCCACTTAGCCTGTTAAATACTGACATGAAAATTCTGAGTAAAATTCCTTTGACCCGGCTAGACAGGCTCACTCCGCTGCTCCTTCATCCTGCACAGACCTGTGCGGTTAAGGGTAGGAAACAACAAGATAACCTGATATACCTTCGAGAGTTTTTTGTAGAGGGATCTTGGACAGTTGGGGGTTACGTTTGGACTAGATCAAGAGAAAGCCTTTATCGAGTTTCTCACCTTTCTCTTTTGGTTTTGAAAGCCTTTGGGTTGCCAGAGACATTTGTTTTTTGGATTTCGGCAATGTATCAGGGGGCAGTTCTTATACCTAATGTTAACGGCTGGCTGGGGAAGAAACCGGCAATTACGAAGGGTGTTAGACAAGGCTGCCCACTGAGTCCTACTTTATATGCCTTCTCTATTGATATTTTTATTAGATTATTACAAGCTAACAAAGCTCTACGGAGTCTTGATGTGCTCCAGAGTAGGCCATCGCAGCAGGTATTGGCTTATGCTGACAATTTGGTTTTATTATTACCTCCTCATTTTTCTGTCTCTGCGTTACAAGACTCAATTCACCTTTTCTTAAGTATTTTGGGTTCAAAGGTTAATTATAGCAAGTGTACTGGAGTTGTTATAGGTTCCACGCCAGTGCCTGAGTCCGGGTATATGGCTGGGATTTCAGTTTCCAGACCTCCTATTAAAGTCCTGGGGTTTTTGGCCCAGGAGATATGGCTGGATACATTTGGGAGAGGGCTTTAGCAAAGGGTTTAAGACTAGTGGGGGAATGGAAAGGTATGCTGCTCTCTAAGAAAAAACGGGTTTTATTGATTAAAACTCTCCTAGTTCCTGTGTTTTTATATATTAGTTATATTTTTTCTGCCCCAATTGCATCTGTGGATGCAGCTTTCTAGTATTTTTTTCCAAGCATTCTGGGGATCTCGACTAAACCCTATTAAAAGGGAATTCGATTATCTTCCAGTTGCTGAAGGTGGGGTCGCTATGATCCACCCTATTGCCTTTTTTTTCAGTCTGTTTTTTACATATAATCTGGGATCGGTCTTTAAACCTGGGTGGCTTATCTGGAGACCCTACATGGAGCAGTGGATCGATCTCTGTCGCTCAGGGTGGCAGGAGAAAAAGCCTAGAGTATTATCCAGACTGGTAGAGTTGCCAATGTATATGAAAGACTGTATGAGGCACCTTATCAAATGGGAAGTTACTATGCAATTATTACAGACTTATGATAGGAAGAAGTTGTATAAACATATGCTCTCCATGGAATGTACCTCTGAGGTCCTGTTCCCAGATTGCCTGTTGGACAGACAGGTGATTATTTTACAGTATCTTACCAATAAGCGTATTCCACCGTATGTATGGGATTGTGTCTGGTTGGGGAATTGTGGTAAATTGCGGGTAAAAGGCAATAGTAAACATAAACAATTGTCAGAGAGGTATTGTCCTAGGCCTGCATGTAGTCAAATCCTGGAAACCCAATGTCATTCATTTCTTGAATGTTCTTATATTAAACCATTCTGGGGTTTACTGGCTGATTACTGGAAGGTTCCTGAATTTAGATCCCTTGATTATTCCACACTTATGTTTGGCCCTTTCCCTAATACTTTTGTTCCATATCATAGTGCGACTATTTATGTCATATTACGTCTTTGAGATTTCACATTTGGCAGTCTAGGTGTCTGTGGATTCTACAACAGAAAACCATTACTCCTGAGGAACTGGTTGCCACTGTGTGTAAAGCGGTGGATGGACTTATGCACTATGACTCTACTAATGGACCTCATGAACAATTTATGAGTTATTGGATTAATTGTGCCACATGGACTAAGTAATTGTTTTTCTTGTTCTTCTCCTTTTTTGTACACTGATTTTGAGTGAAGGTTTATTGTTTTTGTTGTAATGAAATCCATTCTTTCAATAAAATTCCCCTACTCTTTTTCGATAAGTGCCATGGGATCTTTAGCATCTACCTGAACTACCACGAATCCAGGCAGATGGGACCTCGGTTTTAACGTCTCATCTGAAAGACGGCACCTCAGAAGTGCAGCACCCCTCCATGTTGCACTACAGTGTCAGTGCTGGGATATTAACCCAAGTGCCAGATGTGGGAACTGAACCCACAGCCCTCTGATCTCCCAGCCTAAGAGGTGAGTGTGCTACCTACTGAGCCACTGACACTGACTTTTACATCCTGACATCAGCCTGATTCTTGCACTAGACAGCACAATATCACATTAGGCCATTAATAAAAAAGAACAAAAAGAAAGCACATATTTCTCTTATAGTTACTCAAAGGCTACAACAGTCAGGGATTAATTCCATTCTAATATCCCATATAGACAGTTTCTCAAGTAACCCTCTGCAATGTCCCCACCCTATCTTTAAAATCACAGAAAATGGTACAACACCCCCTCCCCCATACTTCGCATCTCCTCCGATTTATCTGGAGGAGAGGAGGAGGAGGAGAACCGGGGAACTAGGGAACAAAGTCAGGATCACTAATTGAGAGATACATGACTCAAGGCCTCCATTATACCTCGAAAGTGGAATACTTATTATGGAGTTTTGCTGTCAAACCTTCCATGTGGTAAATTTCTGAAACCACCCCTCTCCAATCTTGAATCATTGGGGTTATGGGAGACATCCAATGTCTGGTGAAGTCTGGTTATATCATGCATATCGTTAATTGTAAATTCTAATTCATTCCAGAGGGACGAGTATATGGGAGACAGCCAAAGAAAGAATATTTTAAGAAAAACTGCAGTTGCATAAAATTGAAGGTTAGGCAAATTAGCTCCTCCCTGAGACAAGGGGAGTTATAGTAAGGACATCCGAATCCTCAGTTTTTGCCCATTCTAAAATTTATTGGGACTTGAATTCCTAAATATTTTGGTTTCTTGCAGTGCCATTTGATAGGATATTTTTGTTTAGGGGCTTGGGAAGGGGTGAAATATAATGGCAAAACCTCAGTTTTAGAGATGTTCAATTTGAAACCTGAGATTGCCCTGAACTTTTCCAGGGTTTCCCACAGAGCTGGGAGAGATGTCTCCGGAGACAGAGAAGTCAAAAGGACGTCGCCAGCAAACAACACCATCTTGTGTTCCTTCTGACTCAGGGGGGTTCCCTCTATCAAGGCATTCTTCCTAATAGTTTCGGCCAAAGGCTCTATGTAAAGAGCGAACAGTAAAGGTGATAAGGGGCATCCTTGCCTTGTTCCTCGCTGGATTTGAATAGGCTGAGACAGGGATCCATTAATCCGGATGTAAGCTTCAGGATGGGTATATATATTTTTAAGATACAGTGGCGTGAAAAAGGATTTGCCCCCTTCCTGATTTTCTCTATTATTGCATATTTGTCACACTGGATGTTTTCAGGTCTTTAGACAAAATATAATATTAGATAAAGGGAACCTGAGTGAACAAATAACGCTTTTTTTTTTTACTTATTTCATTTATTTAATGAAAAAAGTTAACCAACACCAACTGGCACTGTGAAAAAGTAATTGCCCCTAGTTAAATCAACCCAATTAAAAGGATAATTAGAGTCAGCTGATTGAACACAGCCAGGCTTGATTACAGCCAGCCCTGCTCAATATAAACCTCACTTATTTTGGCCTTACCATCAGAGTCCCGTTGCCAGCACAAGATTCAACCAGCACATTATGCCATGATCAAAGGAAGTTCCTGAAAAGATCAGAAAAAGTTTGTTGCCCTTTCAGTCTGGAAAGGGTTACAAAGCTATTTCTAAGGCTCTGGGACTCCATTGAACCACAGTGAGAGCCATAATCTCCAAATGGAGAACACTTGGAACAGTAGTGAATCTTCCCAGGGTGGGCGGCCTGCAAAATTACTCCAAGGGCTGCGTAAAATCATCAGGAAGTCTCAAAGGATCCTAAAACAACATCCAAGAACTGCAGGCTTCTCTTGCCTCAGCTAAGGTCAGTGTTCATGACTCCACAATCAGAAAGAGACTGGGCAAAAATTGGCTTCATGTGAGAGTAGCAAGGCAGAAACCACTGCTAACCAAGAAGAACATAAATGTTCGTCTCTCATTTGCCAAGAAGCACCTGGATGATCCACAAGCCTTTTGGGAAAATGTTCTATGGAAAGATGAGTCCAAAGTGGAACTTTTTGGACGACATGGATCCCATAATGTCTCGCGTAAAGCAAACACAGCATTCCACAGTAAGAACACCATACCAACAGTCAAACATGGTGGTGGTAGTGTGATGGTGTTAGGATGCTTTACTGCCTAAGAACCTGGATGACTTGCCAAAATTAAAGGAACCATGAATTCTGCTCTGTACCAGAAAATTCTTAAGGAGAATGTCCGGTCATCCTTCCGTCAGCTGAAGCTGAAGCGTAGTTGGGTCATGCAGCAAGACAATGATACAAAACACAAAATCAAGTCCACATCAGAATGACTAAAAAGAAGTAAAATTAAAGTTTTGGAGTGGCCTAGTCAAAGTCCAGACTTAAACCCAATAGAGATGCTGTGGCAGGACCTGAAACGAGCAGTTCATGCTTGAAAACCTACCAAATGTTACTGAATTAAAGCAGTTCTGCAAGGAACAGTGAGTTAAAATTCCTCCACAGCGATGTGAAAGACTGATATTGAATTATAGGAAGTGTTTGGTTGCAGTCATTGCAGCTAAATGTGGCGTAACCAGTTATTAAGTGTAAGGGGCAATTACTTTTCACACAGTGCCAGTTGGTGTTGGTTAACTTTTTTCATTAAATAGGTGAAATAAAAAAATTAAAAACAAGTGTTATTTGTTCACTCAGGTTCCCTTTATCTAATATTACATTTTCTCTAAAGACCTGAAAACATCCAGTGTGACAAATATGCAATAATAGAGAAAATCAGGAAGGGGGCAAATACTTTTTCACGCCACTGTAGGTAAGGAAAGAATCTGAAGGAAAATTTTGACAGGGTGGCCCAGAGAAATGAAAATTACATACCTACCGTAATTCTTGATCTTCTTGGACGAATCTCCACCACTCATTCACACTATTGGGATCTGCGCCGGAGGCACTAGGACCCATCGGGAGCAAACTTTTTGCTGGAGGGTCGGAGCTGTGAGGAACGGCACAGCGAGCCTCAGCTTGCGCGGTAATGCCTATCTCGGCGTCGACCCTCCAACCGCCTCAGTACCTTTTTTACCAGGGAGGTGCAGCGTAACTAACCTGGAAGGGTAGCCTAACCTAAAAACTGGACATAAGATAGTCCGGGCGACCCGTATAAAAGGGTCAACAAAGAAGTCTTCACAGCCTAAAGATTTGAGGGAGTGAACACCAACAACAGAGGTGAGCTTGGGGGATGGAGGGTGGGCGTGTGAATGAGTGGTGGAGACTCGTCCGAGAAGATCAAGAATTACGGTAGGTACGTAATTTTCATATCTTCCTGGACATAAGTCTTCACCACTCATTCACACTATTGGGAGAGTACCGAGCTAATAATCCCCCGAGAGGGCGGCAAGAGAGACCAAGAGCTCACGTTTCTAGGACAGAAGTCCATTAAGGATGGCTCTGCCAAAGGAAGAATGTCGTCTGGCATAGACATTCAGTGCATAATGTTTAACGAAAGTATGCACTGAGCTCCAGGTGGCCGCGATGCAAATATCTGCAATGGGCACGTTGCGAATTTCCACTAGGGATGCCGCAACCACTCTAGTAGAGTGAGCGTAAACCCTACCCTCCAACTTAACCTGCGCCATGGAATAGCAGTGGCGAAGGCATGCCACTAACCATGCTGAGATACATCTGATAGCGACAGGTTGACCCAGCTGGGTCTTGCTGAAGGAGACAAACAGTTGCTGGGCTTTGCGAAAATCCTTGGTTCTATCTAGATAGAAGCATAAGCTCTCTTAACATCAAAGAATGAAGAGATCATTCTCCTTCATTTTGGAAGTCCATAAAGTAAGAGGAAGGACCAGAGGTTGGTTTAGATGAAACTCTGACACAACCTTAGGAAGAAATTTCGGATGGGTCTGAAGGACTACTTTGTCCTTATGGAACACAGTGTATGGAGGATCTGTGACCAGGGCATGTATCTCAGAGACCCTGCGAGCTGAGGTAATGGCCACTAGGAAGGCAGTCTTCCAGGTGAGAAATTTTAGCTCACAGGTGGCCAGAGGTTCGAAAGGTTTCCGAGTGAGCATGTCTAGCACAAGATTAATGTCCCAGGCTGCAACTGGACGTCTTGTATTCAGAATTCAGGAGGTCTGGTATTCAGAATTCCTTTAAGAAATCTCTTAACCACAGGTAATTGAGCTAGTGTTAAGGAAAAAAAACGGCTCATGATACGCTGAAATGGCACTAAGGTGTACTTTGACTGTAGAGTACTGCAGACCTGAATTTGAGAGGTCCAAGAGGTACTCCAGAACCTTATCTGGTGGACAGGAAAAGGTATTCAAAGAGGACTTTGTGCACCAGAGCGAAAAATGCTTCCTTAGCTGTGTAAGTTTTCCAGTGGCGAGTCTTCCATGCAGCCAGAAGAATATCTGAAACCCTATGAGAGACATTGAACGGTTTACTTCTACTTCTTCAGGAGCCAAGCGTGAAGGTGAAGTGATCTCAGGTTGGATAGCCCCGGCCCCTGAGTCAAAAGGTTCATCTGTAAGGAAGTGGTCTCGGAGGAACTGCCAACATACTGTTGAGTAGTGGAAACCACAGCTGCCGAGGCCAAAAGGGAGCAATGAGAATCATCTTGTCCCCCTGGGATTCAAACTTGAGGAGTACCCTCTGAATTAGAGGAAGAAGTGGAAAGGCGTAAAGAAAGCGTTTTGTCCACCGCAGCCTGAACGCATCCTGACAGAAAATGCCAGGCCCTGGATTTCTGGAGCAGAAGAGAGGCAGTTTTGAGTTGAGTGGGGATGCAAAAAGGTCCAGGTCTGGAGTTCCCCACTCTTTGAATAGAGACTGAACTATGGTTGAGTCGAGAGACCACTCGTGAGGATCTGTCTCTGTTCTGCTGAGACGGTCTGCCAGCTCGTTTTGTATTCCCAGTAGGTAGACCGCTTGAATTAGAGCCCTGTGCTCCAGGCACCATTCCCATACCCTCATTGATTCCCTGCATAAGGGGTAAGAATGAGCACCGCCCTGCTTGTTGATGTAATACATCACTGCTTTGTTGTCCGTTTGAAGGAGAATGTTCTTATGACAGAGAATGTCCTTCAATGCTTGGACCGCATAAAGGATGGCTCTCATTTCTAGGACGTTTATGTGAAGCTGGGACTCGACTTGAGTCCACACACCTTGAGAAAGGGAGAGCCTGACAGTGAGCTCCCCACCCCATTAGGGATGCATCCGTGGTAATAGAGATTTGATGGTCCAGAGGAGCAAAAGGATACCCGACCAGGAGATTGCTCTCTTGAGACCACCAGGTGAGTGACCTCTTTAAAGATTCTGTCACTTTGATGAGATAGGACTGCGGGTGAGAGGTTGGGGACCACTGAGTATTGAGCATCCACTGAGTGGTTCTCATGTGCAGACATGCTAGGGGTACAGTGAACACTGAGGATGTCATGAGGCCTAGCATCAGTTGCATCGAGAGAGCTGTAACTGAGCTGTTCTCCCCGATGTGACGGGCCATTTGAAGGATATCGTTCTTTCTGTCTTCCGGAAAAAAAGCCTTCGCACAAGAGGTGTCCAGAAGAGTCCCTATAAAGAGAGCCTCTGGGAGGGCTGCAGTTGCGATTTCTTGAGGTTCAGCAGAACTCCCATGGATGTAAGGAGGCGAGAGGCCATTTCTACGGCGTCCAGAGTCTCTTGCCTGGAAGGGCTTGCTAGAAGCCAATCGTCCAGATAAGGGAATACCTGTATCCCGACCTTTCTGAGGTGCGCTCCGAGAACTGCACAACACTTTGTAAAAACCCGCGGTGCCAAGGATAGCCCAAAGGGCAGGACTCTGAACTGATAATGTTGTCCCAGAGCCACAAACCTCAGAAATTTGTGATGCCTCAGGTGAATAGGAATGTGCTGGTAAGCATATTTCATGTCCAGGGAGGCTAGCCAGTCGTGTTGATGAAGCCAAAGTAACAGGATTCCCAGAGAAATAATTTTGAATTTCTCCTTGGAGAGAAATTTGTTTAGCTTTCTGAGATCTAGAATGGGGCGCATTCCCCCGGACTTCTTTGGAACCAGAAAGTACTGGGAGTAGAACCCCGTGTTCCGTTGATGCCACAGCACCACTTCTACTGCCCCGTTGTTCAGAAGGACCTGAATCTCAGCGGCGAGAAGGTCTGACTGAAGGGTTGACAGCCTGGGCTGCTGCTTGGGGGGATGATCTGGAGGGGTCTCGAGAAGATTGAGTGAATACCCCTTGTGAATTATCCGAAGGACCCATTTGTCTGAGGCTATGGACTTCCACTGGCTGTAGAAGTGCATCAGACGACCTCCCACCGGAGAGGAAAAGTTCACCTCGGGCAGCTGAGATGGGACTTGGGCTAGCAATTCATAAGGTAGCGCTGGGCACTTTGGGCTCTTGCGCTTTCTGTTATGTCTTCTTTTGAGGTTGGGCAGGTTGGTTTTTATGGAAACCTCCTCTGCCTCTGCCTCGAAAGGACTGACGATTATGAAACTGACGTTTATTGACATGCCCTCGAGAGGGGGCGGGGGGGGGTCGAGCCAACTTAATGACTGACCTAGTCTTTTGTGTAGCTTCTAGAGCTTGCTCTACCTGAGGACCAAAAAGATATGCACCATCAAAGGGCAACGCCATCACCTGTTGCTGCGCGTCATTCGTGAAGCCCGAAGTGCGCAGCCAGGAATGACGGCGGGTGCAAATACCAGCAGCCGCTGAACGGGAAGCAGTGTCGAAAGCATCCAAGGCTGCTTTAATCTGCTGGTTGTTAGATTCTATACCTTTGGTAATGGTTTGAAGAAGCTCCGGCTTTGCATCCGACTCTGGTAGAGCTTCAACCATTTGCTTGATAGAATGCCACAGAATATACTCATACTGGGAGAAATAGCCCCGGTAACTGGCAATACACATACTTAGGGTAAAAGCAGCAAAGACTCTCTTACCTAAGGTGTCTATCTTATGAGATTCTTTGTTAATACGGCGAGCTGTAGTAGTTTGAGGAAGGACGACCTTATCATTCTCTGCCAGGACTACAATAGGATCCGCAAAGGCTTGAGATGCCAAAATGGGATGATCCTTGGGGGCTGAATATTTCCTATCAATGGATTTAGCCACCGAAGGGGTGAGAGTAGGATTATTCCATACCATTTGAGACAGCGTCTCGAAGGAAGGCTGAACCGGAGGAGTCAAATCCGTAAGGATCTCTGGGGTATGAAGGTATTGGAGTATTCACAATTTCCCAGGATCGATGTCTGTAGTCAGGAGAGAAAGTGTGGAACTCAGATTTTTCAGCACAGACTTAAAGGACAGGTCCTCGACCACAGGCTCTGTAGCAGTAATAGATCCTGCTTCGTCCACTTCATCACCCAACCGAAGGTCTGGGTCAGGCTCAATGTCATCTCCTGACAGTCCAGGAGGGACTGTATGGACAGGAAAGGAATGAAAATCAGAAGACAGGGAAGAAGGAAGCGAGTGAAAGGAGGTCCTGAAAAGCAGAGGGCCAGAGGCCCCGCGCCGAGAGGAGGCGACGGTACCGAGAACAATGCCGAGGGACCATGCAGCACCGAAATGATGCTTGAGGGACCACGCGGTGCTGAAAACAGCAATCGAGGGAACAGCATGGCACCAAAGACGCTGCTGAGTAAGCCGCGACGGCACGAGGCAGTGCCAGAAGCCTGGCCTTTGAAGACAGTGCTGAGAAGCCACAAGGTGCCGAAGATGAAGCAGGCGCACACTTCGACACAGAGACAGCGCAGAGAAGCTGTATGGTGCCGAGGACAGCACTGAAAGCACCCCCAGACTTTGAAAAACAGGTTTTGAAGGAAGAAGAGCAGGAGATAAGGGCATCGGTGTGGCCCCCTGTGCCGTAGCCATGTGAGGGGGGGAACACCTAAGCGCGGAGTCGACAGCACTGAAGAAGGTGCCGCACGACCAGGAAAGTCCAACCGCCCTACCTGGTCGCCCAATGAGCCCAAAGGCCCACGAGTGACCGAGCCAGGTAGCTGAACCAACCTCCGAGTCCATTGCTCCATAAGAGCGGCCCACTGATGAAACTGCTCATCTGAAGACCTACCTGCGGGCGGGGAAGGGCTCTGATGTCGAAGCCGTTGGCTACCAGAAGCAGAGGTTGGCAACTCTGAAGGAGGACACCAGCAACCAGCCCCGATAACCGAACGTCTACGCGCAGACATATCAGAGGGCGACCTCGAGTGATGCCTTCTCTTTTTAGACCTGTGGGCCGAAGAAGGGCTCGAGGCCGAACGGTGCTCAGAATGCGACCGTTTATTTTTATGCTTCTGCGGGGACCGCCCATCCCCCCGGGCATTGGACTGACGTTGTCAGACCCCCTTCCAGAAGGCGGCCGGACCCGGACCCAGCCCGACTGACTGAACAGCTTTCATACGAAGTCTCCCTACCGTCACCTGACCTGATCATGGTCGACTCCGTCAAAGTAGGCTGAGACTTCTTTATTTTAAAATAAGAATAAACTTAAGCGATACTTTATTGAGATAATACTACAAAATAACAAAACTGAAAACTATGCTGCTAGTTTGAAGTTTGACTCCCGACGGGCGAGCGACATCATCACTGAAGCGCACTCGATGGCGGGAAAAAAGGAGCTGAGGCAGTTGGAGGGTCGACGCCGAGATAGTCATTACCACGCGAGCTGAAGCTCGCGGTGCCGTTCCTCGCGGCTCCATCTCTGGCGCCGACCCTCCAGCAAAAAGTTTGCTCCCGATGGGTCCTAGTGCCTCTGGTGCAGATCCCAATAGTGTGAAGGAGTGGTGGAGACTTATGTCCAGGAAGATAATTCCATTTCACCCTGTCAAATGCCTTGTGTGCATCGAGACTAACAAGGGTGGCAGGCAACCGTCTAGAATGTATGTATTCCAGAAGGATCATTACCGTCCATATATTATCTGAAATGTTACGGTTCGTGATGAATCCTGATTGGTCCTGATGGATTAAATGAAGCAAGAGAGGTTCTATCCATTTGGCCCATGTTGCCATGAAGATTTTATAATCTAAATTTAGAATGGAAATGGGGCGATAGGAGGAGGCAAGTGTCAGATCTTTATCGGGCTTAGGCAATGGAGAGAGAATGGCATGATTCCAGGAGGGTGGGGACTCCGCCCTCTGCCACCACTCTTCAAGCTGGTAGGAAACTCGGCAGAAGTTGAGATATAAATGCCTTATACCATTCTGCCCCAAAGCCATCGGGTCCTGGGCATTTAAGTGGCTTAAGTGCTGTCACCTGTTGAAGAATTTCGGAAGCAGTGATTGGGGTCTTCAGTGACCTTCTCTGGCTCTCTGACAGATGGGGCAGTGGGAGGTTTGTTAGGAATGTAGAAATATCATGCTTGTGGGTTTGGGATAGTAAGGATTTACAATAATTTGAAAAAGCTTGTTTGATTCGGTCTTCCTTATAGGTATATGTGTTGGAGTCTGGTAGTTTAATTTTGAGAATGGTTGAGGCTTGTTTATTAGCCCTTAATCTACAGGCCAACAATCTAGCTCCCTTGGCTCCACCCTCATAATTGTTCTGTTTCAAATAGTAGAGATTTTGGATAATTTTGTAGCCCAAAATTTTTTGTATTTCTTGTTTTATATTTCAAATTTGTCATTGAAGAGCTTTATCTCCCTCTCAATATAATGATTGATAGGAGTTAAGTTGGTCTTGTAAATACAGTACTTAAATTTGGCATCCCTCTCCTTCTGCTTTCGGGAACGGTATAACACTACTTCGCCCTGGATTGTGGCTTTTAGAGTATCCCACTGTATTGGTTTAGAAGTTTCAAGTGCTAAATTGTCATTTATGGCTTGAGGGATACGGGCCTGAATATAGTCCTGAAATTTGGAATCCCAAAGAAGAGATGAACTGAATCTCAGAATTTGAATTTTTTTTGTTTACCCAGGTTCAATTTGAAAATCGGGGGTTATAATCCAACATGATCCATGGTTCTATCAGGACATCTTGAACTAAAGTGAGATGTTCCCTGGTTATGAAGAAATAATCTAGTCTTGAATAGGTTCAGTGTCTCCCTGAGAAAAAGGTATAACCTGGGACAGATGGGAATAGTTTTCTCCAAATGTCCTCTATAACCAAAAAGGACAGATTCCCCTTCAGATATTTGGTTGCGTTTGTGAGTCGATGAGGGTGGGGGTTAGATGAGTCCTGATGGGGGGAAAGAAGCATATTGGAATCCCCACCCATTATTTCCATTACCTTCTGTAAAAAGGTTCTAACAATGGGCAAGGAGGATTGTGGGGTAGATAGGTGTTGAAAATAATTACCATCTGGGAGTAAACCCCCCCCCCCCCCGGTGATCACACATCTGCCTTGGGGATCAAGATAGATTTTTTGAAGGTCCATGGTAGTGGAGGGTATCAGGATGGCTGTACCTCTTTTTTTACCCGCTGGGATGTGAAGAGGCTAGTACCTGATAACGGTTGCCCCATTGTAATTTTAGATGTTCACCTGGAGAAAGGTGAGACTCCTGTAAAAAATACAGGTCCGCTTTCTGTTTTCCCAAGTGCTACATGACCCTAGTATGCTTTATGGGGGGAGTGCAAGCCATTCATGTTTTGTGAGTAGATCCTGACTGGTACATTAAGCATTATCCCAGGGAGGGTTGTTAGTAATTCTTAGTATGGGATGCCTCAGAGCAGAGGTGGGATACCATGAGATAAAATCAAAATGAATATAATCATGCCACCTGTTTGTCGGGTGTCCAGTTGGACAGGACTCAGAAAACCTGAGAGGTGGTTCCTCCATCCAGTATTCCCCCCATCTAGCCCGGGCTCCATATAACAAGGGAATCCTATGGATTTATACAATAACAGGGTGTCAGTTTCCATTTTCAAACTCTGAGACCTAATATATAATATAACATAAACTGAGTTTACCTTCTCTTTTATAGCCTACAGAATCTGCCTTAACCAGGTTACTGAAAACATTATTCATTATAGAAAGCAGTATAACAGCGAAGAACCACTTTAGAATAACAAAACACAGCTGTCTCCATAAGGAGAAACCTATGTACATGAATACTTCCATTGTTGGGGGAGATAACACTATGTCCAACCCAGATCCCGGAGGAGAGGCTATATGGCCAATTCCATGCCCGGCAAAATAGGATGAAACCCACTTGTGGTGGGTATAATCCCACTTGAGGGGAGACACTACCCCCTCTAGGAACAGCAACGCAAATATTAGTTGTGCCTGGTATGGTGGAAACATGGTGCCTTAAAGGAAGGAGAAAACTCTAGGTTAATGAGACCCCCCCCGTGCCCTTAATTTAGTTCACAATACTCCCCGCTCTGGTTCAATAATGTAAAAAGAGGAAAGAACTAAAATAATTGTCCAAAGAGCATTTAAGAGGATCCAGCACCTGTTGGCCCTTCAACTCAGCCTGTTTCCGACCACTTAATGATGTTTGACTGATCCATGTGACTGTCCACCACCTCAAAACAGGCCAGCATTTACCCCTCAAGAAAGACCAATGTTTAATTATATAATTCAGAATACAAATTGAGAGTATGCACAAGTCTATATTGTGGGACACAGGTTTAAATGGCTTACCTTCTACTTCAAACGTGTAGTGTCCAAGGTCAGTCTGAATCCATCTCTCCAGGCTCCCTCAAACTTCCTCATGGTAGAAGATGAAATTTAAAAAGAAAGATAAAGGAAACCCTATGGGCAGGAGAGAGACACTCACTCCAAACAGAAGGTGTAAAGGGACAGAAATGGAGTGAGGGGGGCAGCCAGCGCGAGCACAGAGGAGAGTAAGGCACCCCACCCCAATGCCCGCTACGCCAGAAATAGTGTTATTTTATTAGAGGCATAGGATTTACTAATAGTGCGTGCTCTCAACCCCCCGCCTGGTGATTAGTCAACCCCCTTCCCCATCCCTGGTCACCAACCTGACCCTGCAAAAAACGTCCATCAAATGTCCCTCAGGTTTGGAGAGTCAGGTTCTTGAATTGTCGAACTCTGTCCAGGATTATTTGGAGGTGAGGGTTGCCGGTCGTTTCCTGTCTTGATTCTTTAGGGCCGGGCCTGATATGTTCACGAGGATCTCTCGATGTTTGCCTGGTAGTCTTCTTGAGGAGGATCCCTCTCTGCTGTAGGTCGGCTCTGGCTTCTGAGGCAGAATTATAAGACACTGGGCCATTTGGGAACTGGACCACCATTCTTGCAGGATAGGGGGTACCGAATTTCAGATTTTGTGCCTTGAGGTGAGGCAATAAAGGGGCATATTCCCTTCTCATATGCTGCATCACAGGAGCAGAATCATTATCAAAGATGAGGCGTTGGTCTCTAAACACTATTTTTTGCTTAAGCCATGCTTTTAAAAGAAGTTGCTCCTTCTGATTATAATTTAGGAAGCGCATTACGAATGAGCGGGGTCTGGCATCAGGTTTTGTTGGTTTAGGGCCTACAGCCCTGTGCCCCCTCTCAATACCTAACTGATATTCAGGCCCTAAGTCCAGCACTAGACAGAGCAGATAATCAGCGAAGGCCGCAGGGTCGTAGCCCTCCTCCCCCTCCAGAGTGCCAAAAATATGGATATCCTTCCTCTGCCCTCAATTTTCAGCATCTTCCTGTCTTATGGATGTTTGTAACTGCTCCGTGGCCAAAACTCGTACCACCTTCTCCAGAATTTCTATTCTGTTGGTGGTTTCAGAAATCTGTATGTCTGCTTCATTGATTCTAGCTTGAAGTTCACCCAGGTCAGTGCGCATATCTTTTATTGCTTTTCTCATTTCCGACAGAAAATCCGAGATCGCTTTCAAAATTGCATCCAACTGCATCGTATCGGTCAGTTTTTCCCCTCTTTGCCATTTTTAATATCCGTTTTGGGTTACTGCTCATGGCAAGGGATCCGTGTCGGACAAGCCGCGATCTTCCTCCTCGGCTGGGTCCGAGAGCAACTGGTAGTGTTTTTTCAGTGTGTTGCCATGCCCCACAGGGAGTTTACAGTTTGAGTCTCCCTGCTTTGTTTGGCGTTGCTTGAGCTGTTTTTTTAGATGGTTTAAAATTGCTTTGATAAGGCAGGGAGGTCTGAGGATTGCTGTTTTAAGGGGAGAGCTTGGACTCAGCGTGTCTATGTTGCCATGTCTCCACCGGAAGATCCGCATGGTCCAACTTCTTGAACTTCTTGTCAGGTGGCTTGTCAACATCCCCAGTGTTGCCAGAGTGCCTAAACACAGAGTCAGCCACCAAGACCTTGGCCAAGGGGTGCTCTGTGAATCCCAAAAGGGAATCGGGTGGGCACCACATATTTGTGGGCCACCTGGGCAGAAGGCACCAGGCAGGAAGCAGAATGCTGCCAAAGCTCCAGGGCAGGGCCAAGGATGGCTTCTGCCACTGGGAAGGCCTCCGTAGGAGAGTCTCTACAGTCGAGGACCTCGGGTCAATGGGTAACAAGCCCACTTTTGCATGGGCTCCACTACCCGTTGACTCAGAGATCAGACGGAGAAGGCCCAGAAAGGATGTGGGACCCTCATCTGTTGAAACAGTCCCCACCAAGTCGACGTCGCCTGGACAGGAGTGCAGTGAGGAACCCTCCAACTCCAAGGAGCCATCAAAAAGAGGTCAACCACCCGAGTCCCCACTGACCCTCTGCGGACGGTCAGGGGTGATGGTGATCAACAGCCGATGTGGAAGCCCCCTGGCTGGTCGGGACTCCTTAGATGGAGCGCCGACCGTCAACTGTTTGGGCGGCGGTTCCACCACAACTGGCGGAGATGCCGGAGGTGGCCAAGCCAGGACCGCACTGGTCAGCTCTAAAGAAGGAGAAGGCTTCATCCTTTCGGACGACAGCCAGGTGATGGTCGGCGTAGAAACCGGGGTTGGTTTGGTGCTGGTCAACACTAACTGCTGCCATATCAAATCCCCGTAGTGTCAACACAACTTGCGTCGAAGCCACTCCTCACCCAAGAAGGTTGAGAATAAAGAATAGCGGAGGTGCTGCTTCCTGTGGTGCCAAGACGGGAGCACCGATGTCAGTGGGACCGGCTCAACCCATGGAAGGAAGACCGAGACCTCAACCCCGCAACCATTAGGGGACCGCTGGCAGGGGTCAGAGGGAGTTTGTGATTGCTTAGGCTCCTCCTGGTCAGGGACCAGAGGCGGCCGGTCAGCGAACTGATCCATCCCTCCAACAGTCTGCATCAGGACTGTAGTCCTAGACAAGGAAGTATCGGTCTCTTTGGTCAACAACTGGTTGGTCGGCTCGAGAAAAAACTCGGCTGGGACTTTGACCAACGTCTCAGCTGACAGGGTTACCGTGGAGCCAGTGGCCAGGGCCGAGGAGTCTACCAAAGTCAAATCCAGAGAAGTGTGGGAATCGGAGGCCCTCACCCAAGAATGCTCCTGGTTCCATGATCAATGACGAGTCTTCTTTTTTAGATTTGCCGGTGGGTCCCTGACCAAAGGTTGGCAGAGACTGGCACAACTCCTTGAAGGAGCCCGTCAAAGTCAAGCCCAGCTGAAATGGCATGAAGGCAGAAGCCGAGGAGGAATGGGCAGCGGCCTGGGCTGCCTCCTATTTGAAGGCCACAAGCTGCTCAGCAGACCCCATAACGGTCATCCTTGGATTTGACCGTGGAGTTCCGTTGCGCCAGGTGGCCCAGTTTCAGTCGGGCAAAACAGTCCTCCAGGACGGCTGGGTGAAACGAGCAGCAAAAGTCACAGGCCTGGGGAATGCGATTGTGCCCCAGGCAGTAGATGCACATGGCATGTGGGTTGGTACTGGGCATCTTCTACCTGCAAGGGCATTGGAGGAACCCGGGAATGGACTTATCATCCAACGCGATCGAAAAACGAGCTGAAGACAAAAACTCGTAAGTTTTGGAAGTAATTCCAAAGAATTTAAATGCTAGGGCCTACTCAATGTGGGAGAGGTAAGGAGGGAACCTGCTTCTTCCAATGGAAAGGAAGATCTGGCGTCATGGGGCGGAGCCGAGGGAGTTACCACTCAGGTGGGTGGGAGGAGCCAGCTTGAAGACTTTCCGGCAAGCTCTTATAGGGAAAGGACACTGCCAGAAGTGTGGATAGAACATCATATCCACGTCCCTAGAAACGAGCTTTTTTGGAAAAACATTTTTCGTTGTACTGCTGCTTTAATGTCCAGACAGTGCAGCTTCTGTTCGCCTGCACTGGAGTGCTCAGGAAAAAGTATAGGAAGGGTCCCTGACTGATTTAGGTGGAATTCTGAGACCACTTTAGGTAGGAATTTCCAGTTTGGTTCTAAAGACTACCTTGTCAATGTGGTATATTATGTACCTTGCATCTTTGCAAAGGACTTACAGTTTGCTTATCCTCCTGGCAGATGTCATGGCTACTAGGAAAACGTTTTTCCTGTGACATACTTTAAGACTGTTGTAGCCATGGGCTCACAGGGGATTCCATTCAACAGGGCAAGACAAATGCTCAAGTCCCATGGGGGAACTGTTTCCCTCACCGGAGGGTGCAGGTGACTGAGGCCTTTGAAAAAAACATTTAAAAACAGGTTGTGAGGCCAAAAACCTGTCCTTACCTACTGATGTGTAAGCTGACACAGCTGCCAGATATACTTTCAGGGTCAAAGGCCTTAGACCAAAGGACTGTCAGTGATGTACCAGATAGACCAGAACTGTGGATAGCCTTGCCTGCAATGGGATTATTTTTCTGGGGGCACACCAGTATGAGAATCTCTTCTACTCTGAGGAGTATGCTTTCCTTGTGGCTGGTTTCCTGTAAACCTTCAAGACTTTCAACATCTCTTGTGACAGATTCAAACCAGAAAATTGCAGCTCTTTAAGAACTGTGCCCTCAGGCAAAATGTTCTGAGATCTGGAAAGGCTTTCCTGCCCTGGGACAAAGTCAGCAGGGTGTACAGTATCTCAGTTGCAGGCTGATTGGAGTTCTGCAGGACAGGGTTAGCAGCAGCACTGAGTACCATGCCTGCCTGGTCCAGTAAGGTTCTATCAGGATCATTGTTGCTGGCTTCCTCCTGAGCTTCATGAGTACCCTCTGTATGAGAGGAAATGGAAGGAAGGCATACAAGAATCTCCCTGCCCATGTGAGGGCTAGGACATCCTGTGGGACTATACCTCTGACTGGTGGCCTGCAACAAAAGTTCAAGAGATGACTGCACTCCATAGAGGCAAACACGTGTATTTCTGCAGTATCACACCTTGTGAAAACTGAAGCCAGAACTTACTGGTTCAAGGCCCATCCATGGTTCCCTTGGCTGATTCTGTTTAAGGACCCAGCAAGCACATTGTCTTTCCCTGGCAGATGCACTGCAGAGATTTTTATGTCCAGGGAGTAAGCTAGGTCCCAGATCCTCATTGCTTCTGTGCACAGTTTTGAGGATCTTGTTCCTCCCTGTTTATTTATGTAGTACATTGCTATGGTATTGTCTGCCTGTATTTGGACTGACTGACCCTGCAAGTGGGAGAAGGACAGATATGTTGGCAGAACTGCCCTGAGCTTCAGGAGGTTTATGTGTTCCTGAGGACTCCAGATAACGCTTACACTGATATCCTCTAGGTGGCCACCACACCCTAGGAGTGAAGCAATTGTTGTGAGATCCTTGGTAGTTGAGTGCTGCAGGAAGGGAATGCCCCTCTGAGGTTGCTTCTCTCTTTCCACTATTCCAGTGCTTGCACAAAGTTCTTAGTGACTGGCACTAGTTGAGACAATGGGTCTGACTTTAGGGACCAGTAGCCCCTTAAGTGGTACTGTATGTCCCTCATCTGGAGACGAGCCCATGGCACCACTGCTGTGGCTGAAGCCATGTGATCTAGTAGCTTCAGAAAATCCCTTGCAGCATTGGCCGACCTGGTATGAATGATTTTGTGCTGGCAATACGGTTTGTTACGCTGTCCTGTGGGAGAAAAGCTTTTCCCTTTAAGGTATCCAGCTCTGCTCCAGTAAAGTCCAGGACCTCTGGCGGTTCCATCTGGGACTTCTGCAGATTTATTAAAAACCCCAGGTTTTCCAACATGCTTCTTACTAGCGGGATGGAGCACATTAACTCCTGTTTTGTACTCCCTGGGACTAGCCAGTCATCCACATATGGGAAAGCCACTATACCTTGCTTTCTTAGGTGGGCTGACACCACAGCTAAGCACTCTGGGAACACCCTTGGTTCTCAGGTGATGCCAAAAGGTAGGGCTGTGAACTCATACTGGTAGTTTCCCAGCCTGAATCTGAGACACTTTTTGTAGCTGGGTCTGACTGGGATGTGAAAGTAGGCATCCTTCAGATCCAGTTACCTCAACCGATATCCAAACTGCAGAGACGGAATTACTGTGACCAGTGTTACCACCCTAAATTTTTCTTTCTTGATATATCTGTTCAGGTACATTAATTCTAGAAAGGATTACCATTCTTCATTTTTCTTGTGGGTTAAGAAGCATCTTGAAAAGAGGCCCCTACCTCACTGGGATGCAGGAACCTTTTCTACTGCCTTTGCTTGCAGTAATATCTTTACCTCCAGTTATAACAGATTTTTTTTTATATTGGTGAACTAGCTGGACAGTTTTTTGGCCTCTGCTGTTTACAAAACCTTTGACATTTCAGAGACAATCCCTGACTCACTACTTCCAGAATCCACATGTCTGTGGTGATTTTCCCCATTCTTGAAAGCAGTGGGTCAGCCTTCCTCCCACTGGCAGTGGCTGAGTGATGACCTGGGCAAAATTGTCAGGGGTTTTGTTCTGACTTTGGATTTGTGGCCAGTGGTACAGTACGCCTTTTGTCCCTTCTGCCCCTTCCCCTACAGTACCCTCTCTGAGGCCGATACTCATAGCCAGTACAGGGTCTGACCAGCAGCCTCTACCCCTGCCTCCCCTTCCATAAGGCGTGTTGGAAATGGAGGCCTTTTCCTTTTCAGCACAGTTCTTGTAAGTAGTTCTGTACTCATCCACTTTAACAGGCATGCCTCTGTTTTGTCATCAAATAAAGAATTTACCACAAAGGGGAAGTCAGTGGCTTTCACATGGGTGCCCTGGGTAAGGACTGTGGCACTTAGCCAGGCAAATCTCCTCAGTGACACTGCATGTGCCAAGCCTCCTGATGCTGAGTCACTGTTGTCTACAGCCATATGAAACCAGTGTTTTGCAGAATACTAACTAAAAATAACTAAACAGCAACACATTTGTAAAAAATATGAAAAGTGACCAGATTAAGGCTGGAGTCCACTTTGGGGTGACTGCTCTCTTCAAATTGAGACACAAATGTGGCATTAAGCCAGTAGGGGGAGCAAGGCCACAGCACAGAGCTCAAACTTCATTCTAAATTTTAATAATTCTAATGTTTGCATAAGGTTCTAGCTCTGGGGAAGTACACCCATGTGGACTGATGCACTTTTGTATAGCATCATTGATGGATTCCTGTTGTTAAAAGGGAATTCAACAAAGTCAAACCACCCCATCTCGGCCATCTGAGAAAACAGGGACCACAACAAGAATGGTGTTCAGCACCAGAACTGGAATAGTTCTGGTGCCTAGGCTACTCCTCAGTCCAGGAGTCACACTGCTTTCTACCCCACCAAGATCTGAGATAGAAAAAGAGGTGATAGGGTATTTACTCAGACTAAATTTTTTGGGGAAAAGAACTTAATGGGCTACCTTCTTTCCTATATTCGTAGCTCTCTGTTCTCTCCCCCAGCTTGTCAGATCTCTCTGCCTCTCATTTAACTCCTCCTGTGATGCAACACTATTCCCATTTTGGTGTAACTGGCAAACTTGACGGCCCATATTCTGGTGTACACCTCCAAGTCATTTATAAATCCTGTATATTGAACAGTGCTAGCCCCAGGGCAGACCCCTGTAAAACACAACTGATCACTTGTTTCCGTATTGACACACAGCTAGGCCATTTATATCAACAAGTTCTCATTATCATGCAGTCACTATGGTAACAAGACAAAGAATTGCCCTGCAGATTTGCGCAGGACCTCAACAGTACTGACCACAGTAGCTGGCCAGCCTAATAATATGTATGCCTCCTCCCTACGTCTAGGGATATGATGGTGAAGGTCCAGGGGGTGCTATACAGCAGAAAGAGTCCACATACCTGGTCGGCCTGGCTTACAAGACATGATGAAACTGGGGTGCCTCATGCTTCCAGGTGCAGAGCTGGTCGACTGGAGAGGTGAGAACTGCTGGTCTTCACCTGCCTGGCCTTGCCATCTTCACCTCTGGAGGCCTTTGTAGACAATCTTTACCAGGCAGGCCTCTCACCATCTTCCTCGGTGGTCCTCTGGTTCTTCGGACTAGTGACAGTACTGGCATGGTCCCCTACACTCCTCCAATGCGCACCCTGGGATACACTAGGAGCTGGGCTGTTGAGGCAACAGCTTGTTAGCAGCAAAACAGTCTGTCCAAATGATTAAGACAAACACCAAAACTGCAGGAACAGGGGATCCCATTTAATGAACAGTTAATAACACCAGAACAGTCACTCTGTGGAGCAGTAAAACACAAACAAGTTGCTCTGAACCATTAAGGCCACATCAGAAGCTAAATTCCAGGCAGTTACCTTACAGGTTAGGCAGCCACAGTCCAAAGACAGGCAGCAGAAGTCGTAGCCAAATCAGGCCTTTAACAGCAAACAGCATCAGTTCCTCCTCAAACACAAACTGAACAGTCTCTAGCTGGGGCCATGTGGAACCAAGGGGCTGTCCCCAGACCCCCCGGAACCCACTGGCACCCTTATTCACAGTCTCTCCAGAACTGGCGCAATAGCAAACAGTCTCCGGGACCAGGGGCTTTGCCAGACCCCTAGATCCTCTCACCTCTCAAATGCCATTCTCTTTATCTCTCTGTCCCTCTCTGGTCCCCAAAGGCAGTCAGTACTTTTCCCTTTACGCTCTTCATGGTGACCAGTCCTCTTAGAGGGTTCCTCCAGGCCAGTAGTCACAAAGCCACCCACATACTGCATGTCACCAGCCATTTCTCATCTTTCTCTAGGCCGCATAGGTTCCCCATCTTCAGGGGGAAACAGATTCCCTGAGCAGCCCCAAACATGGGGCTCCAAATTAAATGTCCGCTGCCATGTCAGCTGCTCTCCCAAGTAATGGGCTGCTGAAATGAAAAAACAAACCACAGCCTAAATGGTTGAGCAGGCAATCACACCCACTCAACCCTCTCTCTCTCCCTTCCTCTTCCCCCACAAAGGCACCAAACACACCCTTTTATTCTTCCCCCAAGGTGCCAAAAATCCCTGCCAAAGCAAAGTCCCAATCTGAACAAACTCCCTGGGTGCCAAAACCAACCACGCCCCCAAAGCTCTATGGGACATGTAGTCCCATAATAAACTATTTACAATGTGCCCCTATTGGCAGCAGCTGGTGCCGAATCTACTCCCCCACATAAATAGATCAGCCACTCCTTCAATTTTCTTTACTCAGCAGCCGTGCATGTCCAGTAGTGCAAAGTCAAAAAATATTTACATTATTTATTTACTTTTTTTCCCCCCTCACAGTCCTGAGCCTGGCTAACCCAAAAAAACAGACGCAGGACTCTTGATGCACCCAGAGGCACAGAAGCAACCACCCAGTGCTCAGCCGGCCTGCCACAGACCATACACCAGGAATCTCAGCAGCCGGAGTCACAAGTCACAACATAGGGCCGCAAAGTGCAATCCCCCAATCCACCGACCCAAACAGCACCACAACCAGTGCTGAGGGGCAGGAGTCACAGCTCCCCAAAGGTATGCCCAATTTAGGGGGCTTACAAATACAAGAGGAGCTGATGGGAGATTCCTTTGTCCTTCAACAGTGGATACTGAGTGGATGTTAGGAACAGAATGGGTTTCTTATGAAAAACAGCAGGGTTTATATGGGTGGCAAGAGTTTTATAGTGATAATCTGTGTATATGTAGTGCCCCACAACACAATGCCACCCCTACCATGGGGTAACTCCAAACCCTAGTGCATGCAGCTCCATAAAACAAAACATGCGTCAATGACGTGGTGGCATACAGCAGCAAGGTGATCCACAGTACGATTAAAATGTGGCAGGGCTGAATAAGATCCTGTCCCATTTGTTATTCAGAAAGAATTTAAATGTGAGGATCTGTTCTATCCTCTCCGTTTCTGTCTCGTCTGTCTGGCTGCGCAACCAAATGTTCTCGTGAGTCTAGCAACTGATCTCTCTGACAGTCTCGCGATTCTCTGCCTCTCACTATCTCTCTGCCTTCACTTGCTGTTTCTGTCTCCCCCCCCCCCTGCATATCTGCGGTTATAAAAATATATGTGAATCTGTAAGTAATACTGGGATCCCCTGGTTTGAAAATGTACATAGTTACACTGTTGAAATGATTGCAAAACGCTATTTGGAATTTAAGGGGTTAACCTGAGATGCAGTACGAGCTCCTCTCAGACTTGTTTGCAAACTGTTTTGCAGAGCTGTCAGCAGGAGGCCAGCTTGGAACACTGTTTTATTTGCAAGCCCGCTCTGCAAAGAAACAGGATGTCTATTAACAAGCTGAGGTTGCAGAATGTAATTACCAGGCAAAGACTTATTATAAAAGGAGCAGCAATCTTTTGCTGAGGGAGACTGAAACTCAGTATTAGAGATACCCTCAGATTAAGGACTTTGTTTTTTATGTTTGTATTGCCTTTGTGAATAGTTATACAGAACAATTTTTATTTTACTGTTATTGCTAATAATAAAACGCTACTTGCGAATTTCATCTATGCTCCTGGTTTTCCTACACTTCTTGACCTGTGCCTCGACAAATCAAGCATGTGGCTGTGAGCTAAAATACCAATTCAGTTGTAATGACCACTGGTCAGCTGTGTGTCCATTGGGAGGTCACTTGATCCTTTGCACTGGTGCCCCAGTAAGGTACATTCAATCAATCAATCAATCAATCAAATCTTTATTTAGTCAGGCGAACATCATTGAGCGAAGCTCATTTACAAGATGGACCTGAGTGGTCATATAAATAAGAGTACAAGTATTTTTACATAGACAAGAATAATATAAGCAATCGTACAATAACATAAAAAGCTAATATACAACAATTTACATATATACAAGGCCCAGTAAAACCATTTAACCTGTAAGAAAAATGAGACAATGGGTATAGCAGGCAAAATATACAATTTGTAAGGGCCTAGATGGTTTTATGAGAGTATAACAGGTGATTGGAAAATAAAGTAGAATTAACATAATGGAACATGGAAAAGGGGTGGGAGGGTAGGTAGGGTAGGGATTAGGCCTTATAAAAGCAATTGCAGTGTTCTGGAAATAGGATGGAGAATAATCTTTTGAAGGATGTTAAGGTAAGAGGCTATTTAGCTTCATGGATTTTGGATTGAGTTCAAGTAACTGCTAAAGTGTAGCTGATAAGTGACCCTCCCAAACCGGGTGCAGGCATTGGGGACTTTTAGAATGATAAGTTTACTGATCCTTAAGGTATATGGCCTAGAAGTAATTTGGGTAAAACAGTCTGTGATATAGGCGGGTAGTTTGCCTGATAAAGCTTTGAATATCCAGATTGCAGCATTCCTATTTCTTCTGTGCTGTAGGGATGTCCAGTTGACTGCCATAGAAAGAGAGCAATGATGGGGGCTGGAGGGAAGGTCAGTAATAAATCTGATGGACCTATGATACAGGGTGTCCAGCTTATTTAAGAGGTGGAGTGAACAATGACCATAGAGAAAGTCAGCATAATCAATGAGGGATAGGAATGATGCCTGGATTAACCTTTTTTTTGGAGTCTCTGGCTTTATGCATGGCTTTATGCTGGATCATTGGTGCCACAGGTAAGCAACAGGCATATTAATAAGGATAACTTTAGCATAAGGGTGTAGGAGCGGGCTGTAGTTCTCAGGAGCTGACCAGTGGGAGGAGGCCTGAGTGCCCCAGAGGCCATGGTTCTCCTCTTGGGGAGGATAGGCTGTGAGCTCCATCTGTGACACCTCCAACTGGGTGATTACAGTTGGCAGTACAGCTGGAGCTACAAGCGGGAGGGAGGATTAAATGACATCCATGCCAGTGGCGCCTGCAGAGATGCAGGGAGAAACTAGAAGGAAAAACCCTGAGGTGCGGCAGTATGACACTGGCATATTCGTGCCCCACCACTCCGACTATCTGCTGCTTCCTACACATTCGATGGGTCCCACATAAGAACCAGGATGCAGCTCTCCCGAAGGGTAGCCTTAGTGACCAAGTTGGATAAATAATATGAAAAACAAACATGGGTAGAGGAAGGGCTTCCTTCTAGAACCAGATGCTGTGTCTCATCAGAACCATTACAGGTTAATGAGCTATAAACTAAGCAAACAATAGCTGAATTGTACCTCCACCCACCACCACCATTATGTACCTGCTCTCGGAGAGTCTTTATTTCATGAAGCAGTCGAGTCACGCACACAGCCTGGGCCTGATAGGCAGCTAATGATTTTGTCTTCCTATAAGAGAAGAAAGCAAAAAGTTGCAGCAGCTTGAACACAAAACCCAAATTCAGCACTGGATCACCTTTACTGGTTCACAAAACCCATATTCGGTATTGGGTCATCCCTGACTGGTATACAAAGCCCAAATTCATAATCGGATCTCCTTGACTGGTACATAAAACCCAAATTCAGCATTGGATCATCCTTAACAGGTACACAAAACCCACATTCGTGATCTGATCATCCTAAACTGGAACACAAAGTCCAAAGTTGGCATCTGATTATCCTTGACTGGAACACAATGCCTATTCGAAAGAACTAATTCAGTAAGAAAAGATGCCAGTTAAACAGAGAATAACGCGCAGCTGAAAGTGCATTACTGGGCCTTATACAATGAGTAGAGAGTTTCCTGCTTCCTGATTGGTCAGGACCTTGTCCTTATAGAACAACAACCCTGTGACTGGCACTTTTAATGCCAAGTGGGATGTAGCACAGCTCCCATATCAGTGTCTGCCATAAGCTTCTCTTACAGTGCTCATTTCTTGTCCCAGCCAGGAACCAAAGCATTCCCTCCCCCACCTACGTGGATGGCTGCCTCTTGACTTAATGCTTCCCAACCCCCTCCTACACTGTCCATATCGCCAAAATCATGTAGTTTCAGTCAGTCCGTACTCCCCCTTCCTCTGAGACATTTCAAAAGCATCTTTCTGTTTCTTTTTTAACTACATACCATCAGAGCGCAGCGTCACTGTTAATCTCCAAGTCGATACCTGATGCTAAGGAAAGCTCCCAATTCACAGAGCTTTTTATGATTTTACTTACAGGTTAAAACTTTATTTCACCACTGACAGTTTGGGGGACAAGCTCTAGATGGCAGTGGCTTTCTCTCCTTTTGGCACTCCAAACATGCACCACTGCCGTTTCTCACCAAACCAGAAGTATGTCACCCAAAGCAAACACTTGTAATTCATAGCACTGCTACTCTTTAAAACATATACACACACACACACACACACACACACACACACGGCATCTATAGTGTCAGCGGTAGAAGGCAGATTTATACTACAGTAAGCATTAGTAGTAAGATGACCTGTAGTGTGGGCATCAAAACAGTCATGCTCTAGAAAACAAACGCACTGCAACTCTAGTGGCTTTCAAGGGACATGCTTGCTCTTGAAAGCCACTCCATAGTGACACAGAACATTTGCAGTTTGAGAGAAAGACAATATGTTGAGGTCGTGAATGGAGTATAAACTGAACAAAAACAGCTGCAGTACTGCTAGGAGGTACAGCATGTTATTTTAGGTTGGGAGGGAACTATCAGGAAACCACTCTTTTAATCCACCCACTAAAGTTTTCAGGACTATTTTTTCACAATAGCTTTTAAATATTAAATAAGTTAATTCTGTTTTATTCAACCTTGAACTTGCTGCCTCTCTATTTTTTACTCTTAGAACCCATTTTATAAGAGCAGTAAGACTTATCAGGGTGTCGGTTTTTGCCTGTTAAGAGCACTTCCCCGGTGCTGAAGGCACTTGGTGCAAGTGCCTTGTGCCTCACAATGGCAAGGCAAATTTTATTTTACAGGCACCCAATCCCAGAGGCTCTGAGCGCCGTACAATAAATACATCAAAATTTAAAAACATTATAAATAAATCAGCATTCCAGTTAAAGCTACAGTCACAAACACTTAATGGGTCTAATTCTCGGCAGATTTCTAATGCCATAATAAATATCTCACAAACATTATTTACAAAACAAATGTCTACAATGCACCTGGGTGTGGTCATAACAGGCAACAACCTATACCCAGTTGTGTCTTACTGCTTTCATGTACTCCTGCTCAGAAGGCATGATGGGGTGCATTAATCGAAAGCATACCAGACGGAGTCAAAAAGGACACTATGTTAATTACATATCCTCAGGGTCAAACAGGTCATACTGCAAATCAAACAACACAGCCACATCAAAAACAAATTATGCAAATGAGAAAAAAACACATGCGCCCCCCCCCACACTGCTCAATAATCACAAACTGTAAAGGAAATCCATTTAACTCTGAAAAAAAAACATACAGTACTTCCAAATTACAAATCCAAACACCCATAGCATCAGTACTGCCCGCGCGTGCACACACACACACACACACCCACCAAACATTTTAAACACCTAATAAAAACACAAAATATCTTCAAACTATGATTTTACACAACAAAGATATGCATACATACATTACTAAACCATCAACAGAACTTCAACAAACATTACTCTGAAAGTTAATAAAATATACACTTCCCTATCTGGCACAGAAACAAACACAGGACAGCTTAAACTCCCTGCTTGAATCTCCTCAACTGTCCTGCAGTGCACCTGACTGAGATCACATGACATCCAATCAACAGCCTTTACTTGTCACTTACATTTTATTGAAACTAAAGCAAGATCTACCTTTAACAATTCACATCAAACACCTACTAAATTACAACTTAAAATTCTTGGGCTGGCAGTATAGCCTAGAGGTTACAGAAACAAGCTTTGAATGAGCTTGGGCACATCCAGCAGATCTGGGTTTGATTCCTGCAATCTCCACTTGCATACTGTGTGACCCTGAGCAAGTCACTTAATCTCCCCAGTGCTCCTGGGTTGCCCCCGACAACAGCCTTTGGTGGACCTTATCTGGTTACCAAAGAATAAAAAAAAAAAATTATAAAGCAACCATTCATAATTCTTACAAATAAAGGGCAGTATTATATAGTTTTACTACGTATTCAACCAATGTAATACAGCACCTAAAGCTAACTATACCAAAAGGAGAATGAAGAAAAGTATAGAAAGGAGAGAAGTAATGAGGTGAACTGAATTACAAGAAAAATGATACACGGATCCAAGTCTAGTCATAGAGGTACAAATTCCTATTATTGTTATTAAGAAATCAGAGTTTCTAAGAGGGTAAACGACCCCTTAACAAAGAACCTTCAATATCAGCAATTAGCAGCCCAACCTAATGTGTTAAAAAGTTTGTATACTGAACTGCATTTTGCACCAAAATATTTTCCTTGTTCCTTCATCAACAAAGGCCAATCTTTCTAATCTCAGGATCTCTACTAATTCTCTTCCATTCATCCAAAACAGGAACACTCTGTTTTCTAACCATGTCTTTTTTTTCCAATTTAATATACTTTATTAAACTTTTCAAATAATACATGAACAACATGCATACACACAGATGCCAAAAATCCAAAAACTCCCACGGAGGCCAGTTTTACAATGAACCATACCAAAATGGGGAGCTGTGGCCATAACTCTGTAAGGCCTGGTAAGAATAGTATGAACACGTACAGGCCTGATGGAATAGACAGTCATGTATCATAACCATATAGCCCTCCCCCCCTTGCCCCCTCACTCCCCCTTCCCTGAAGCCCTGCTATAGAAGAAAGACACCAGATAGTAATGTCCATCCTGCGACAGGCATAGAAGTTTTGTTGGGGCTGAGACTGGAGCACAACAATCTGCTTTTAGTACCCATACAGTAGTTGTTGAAATGGGCATCTCTGTGGCCTCTATGTACTGGAAATCACTGGGGTACAGTGTGGAATAGGTAATAATGCCATCGGGGGCCCAACCTCCTACTGAACGCTTCTTGGTGGTTCTGCCGAGAAGCAATATGTTTCTCCAGTTCAAGGGCCTGAAGGACCTCTGCGTACCATCCTCTCAAGGAGGGACTGTCCTGATCCAGCCAGTGCCATGCTATTACCAGTTTTGCTACTACCATAATTATGGACATGAAGGCTTTACGACATTCTACCATATGCCTAGGAAAATGGCCCACCAGACAAATTTGCGGGGTGAAGTAAGAGTCGAGGCCCAGCATGGGATCCAAAGCATCTCAGATTGCCTGCCAGAAGGATACTACTTGGTTACAGTCCCAAAGAATATGTGTTAGTGTTCCTTCTGCTTTCCCACATCTAATACATGTGGGGGATACCGTCCTGCCCATTCTGTATAAGCAGGCAGAAGAAAAGTTAAGATGATGCAAAATATGGAATTGCAAGAATCTTAACCAGTCTTGCTTAACACATTTATACAGCCTTTGCCATACACATTGCCATTCCTTATCCCCTCTAACCATGCCTTCAATATTACGTTTTTGACAGTAACCCCCAATAAGGCCAGTGTAGATTTCTGTTCCTTACTCTGGCTTTTAGTTTCTTCAAAATGTCCAATTATGGGTGTACTGGTGTTGGGGGATTCCATGCTCAAGGGAATCAGATGGGGCAGCAAGAGGGAGAGGCACAGTCAGATATGGATGGAGTCCAAACCTGGATTAAAGGCAGACAAGGCAGGACAGGAAATCCTAAGGTGCATAAGGAGGGGTAGGAGGAAACCACACATCATGGTACATGTGGGGATAAATGACCTAGCAGGGGAAATGGTAGAGGTGAAAAAAGGAGAGGACTGAGAAAGTGGGAAGGTTGTGCGAGGAGACTGGGGAGTCTGTGGCCTTCTCCGAGGTGCTCCCAGTACCCTGTGCAAGCACAGTGAGAAAGGAGAGGATTAGGGAGCTGAACAGATGGTTGGTAGAATGGTATCGAACTAAGGGGTATGGGGCTGTGGGTGGCTGGGGCAGTACCTGGGATAATAACAATCTGTTTGCAAGGGATAGGCTGCACCTGAGTGGGGAGGGGAAGGAGGTATTAAAGCAAAGACTGGGGAGGTATATTGCTCCGCAGTGTCCTCTGCCCCTTTGTTTGATTTCGGAGATAGAGGCAGATACCTGTTTGTAGTGTTTATATGTTTTTTGGAGGTAATATGTTGGAGAGCACCGAGTGATGGGGCACCCGATTTGCCCCTTCTAACCACCTGCCAAACTCCCAGACCAACTACCCTCTGCAGTCGAGGTTCTTCTGTTGGATGTGGGGAAATGGCAGGTGGTTCTTAAAATGTATTTCCTCTTGAATATGAAATTACAAAAGAGTGGGCCATGGGATGAACTGGGTAATTATCATCCGGTAAGTCTCACCTCCATAGTGTGCAAACTCGTGGGAATGATACTAAAGGAAAGACTGGTGTCGTACCTGGAGATAATGGCCTCCAGGATGTAAGGTATCATGGGTTTGTTTCACTGAAGTCTTGTCAAACCATCCTGATATAATATTATGACTGGGTGACAGGTGAGCTGGATAGGGTCATGCGGTGGATGTTCTTTACTTGGATTTCAGCAAGGCCTTCGGTTCGGTGCCTCATGGGCGGCTTGGGGGGAAGCTAACTGGTGTAGGGGTAGGGGCAAAAATGATGAACTGGATTACAAGCTGACTGAGTAGGAGGCAGCAACGGGTGGTGGTGAGAGGGGAGCTCTCAACTCGAAGGCCGGTGACGAGTGGGGTGCCACATGGCTCTGTGCTGGGGCCAGTATTATTTGGGCTCTTCATATCAGACATTGCACTGATGACACCAAAACTGGAGCAGTGGTGGATGGAGAGAAGGGATGGAAGCAGCTGCAGTGGGACCTAAGCAAGCCAGAGGAGTGGTCAGAGAGGTGGCAGCTGGGGTTCAATGCAAAGAAGTGTGAGTTATGCACTTTGGGGCAAGAAGCCCAAGGAAGGAATACTGGCTGGGGGAGTTAAGCTGGGATCACTGAGGAGGAGAAGGACATGGGGTAATGATAACAGGGACTGTGAACAACACTGCCCAGTGTAGGACAGCGGCTGCAAAAGTGAACAAAATGCTGTGGGTGCATAGCGAGGGGGGGGGGTTTCTTCCAGGCAAACAAAGGTGATTTTGCCCCTTTACAGGTCGCTGGTAAGGCTGCACTTAAGAGTATTGTGTGCAGTTTTGGAGGCCATACCTAAAGCATGATATCAGGCTACTGGAGGGGGTGCAGAGGAGGACAATGAAGATGATATGTGGAATGGAAGGGAAAGACTATGAGAGCAGACTTGGAGACCTAAATATGTACACCCTGGAGGACAGAAGGGACGGGGGACATGATAGAGACATTCAAGTATCTGAGGGGAATCAATAAGGATGGGGCAGACAAGGTCTTTAAGCTAAGGAGGGGGAGGGACACCAGGGGGCATGGGCTAAGAATAGAGGGGGAAGATTTAGGAGGAAAATGAGGAGACACTATTTCACAGAGAGGGTGGTAGCAAAAAAGAATGCACTACCAGAATGGGTGGTATCATGTAAATCTGTGAACAGCTTCAAAAGGGCATGGGACGGAACAGGAGAGTGAGGGTAGGGAAGGTGGGGGTGGCAGTGGGATGACCAAGGGGAAGGGGTGGGACAGCTGCTAACTAGGGGTGCTAGCTGCACACTCTAGCAGACTTAGATAGACCCGATGGTCTGTTTCTGCTGGCGCATTCGTATGCATGTTTCTACAGAGATATGATCAGTTACAAAGGACAGGTCACTTAACGGAACAGTGCAATGAAACTAAGCACAAATTTTGGTCCCACCATTTTTTAGTATAAAAGATTCTAAGCACTTCCATTTTTTTTGTGGTAATAATTTCCAGTTCCACCAAAAACTGAGTATTTTACAAATGTTTTAATTCAGTTTTTTCTTAAGAAAATAAAGATAGCCACCACATTTGGCTTATAAATACTGTTGTAAGCCCAGTAAGGGTTAGGATCAAGAAAAAAACAAAATGTATGGTGCCCAGCATAGGAGGAACCAAGAAAAGTAGATCTGACTGGTATGCTAATATTTTTATTAACTGTAGTTGAAACTTTGGGAAAAAATAATTGTTGCACTGCTGCTTTAAATAAGTTTTGATTCCATTCCTGCACCTTTTGGCAATGCCAAAATATACGGAGGTATCACCTTATTGGAATCACATTTAAAACAGTTTACTGTTTGTCTTAGCCTCATACTAAAGAGTTTCTGAAGAGTATAATATAGGTTGTGTAATCTTTTGAAATGAATAATTTCAGATTTCCCCATGTAACCCCCCTGCAAATGGGGGTTCCCAAAAGTCTTCCAGGAGCTTGCCTGAATGCTCCAAGTCTGGGTGGTGTTCGGCGTCTGAGCTGTTTAAATGTGGTTCCAAGTGAGTGCTATCTGAGTCTCCATGTACTGTCTCTTTAAGAGCTGTCTGCTTGCAGACTTAATTAGTTTGTATTGGGAGACTGTGTATTTAATGCTCGAATCCCACCTGAGCTGCTGTCAATTCACTCTGTCTCTGCCGTCGCTACATGTGCAGAGGAAGCCTTGTTGAAAGATATAACTGTTTGTCAGAAATCATTTAGAGTGACTAAGAAAATGTAGTTTGTCTAACCTGTCTTCATTTCAGCACGAACTGTTTCAGTGTAGCTTTTTTCATTTTGGTCCTGAATAGCTGACTTGGACCAAACAGGATGATAGGGAGACCCTAAAATGGAGCCTGTGGACGAATCGGAACTTGGACTCTCAATTATGAGCCAGCCACAAGGGGATTGTATGGGCAGTGACTTGGGGAAATGTAATTTTGACATTGGTGCCTTTTTCTACCAACAGAGGGAGTCTTATTGCGAGTGACAGTTGAATCAGCCAACAGAATAGCGTGGAGCTAAAGGAAATGCCCTGCTCTGTGACTGGAAAGATCAGATCAATTGTGGCAGTGAAGAGAGAAGGAGCTGTGTACTTCTTGCGGTGTATAGTTTCGTGCGGGAAGCACGTGTGAGGCCCTGAGTTTCGGTCTGCAGCCTTCGTGAGTGCCAGTTTGGACTGAATCTGAGTTGTGAGGAGAAAGAAGCACTAGAAGTGTGGAAACTAGGTTCACCCTGTAGAAGACTGGAGAAATTGCTGAATCGCGCGCGGTCTGTTAGGAACTGAAGCTGCTGTGTGTGCTCCCAGGTATTTTGCAGTAATTGCGATTGGGATCGAGGAGCAGCCTGCCTGGTATAGTACTTTCCTTTTACATATGAATGTGCGTAGTGCTTGTGGGGAATCGCTATTTCCAATCCCCGTGCTGTGTGTTGAAGCTGGAAGCAAACCCCAGCTTGTCTTGGACTAAATCCGGTTGCTATCAACTGCAGTGGGGTCCAGTCACAAGGACCTTGTCTCCATGCCCTGTTGTTCTGGCAATCCAGAAGAACATCCACCATCCGGTCCTCAGCTTGGGTATTGTGAGTACAAATCAGGGTATTTCCCTGTAGCCTGTTTTCAATCACAAGTGTGTCATCTAATTCTTGTTGTTTCATTGCCCGTGGACTGAGCCATCTGGCTCCAGATTACAATTGGGTATTGTGCATATATTTTCTTCTACAGGGCCCTATCCATCTGCAACTCTGCCACAACCCCGGCAACGGACCTGGCTAACCCCCCAACCTGGGTACCCAGAATGTGACTTTTCAGCCCCTGTATGTGTGCACAGCACTGTGATTTAATGCCACTAATTAACCTGATTTCCCCCTCCCGTATTACTGGCCCCAAGCCCCAAAATAAATCAGATTTGTTGTTATACTATATACTGTCTGTGGTGTTGGTACTTATGGAAACACTATTGTGTTTTGCTGTGTATCTTGTTTAACCTTATTTTACAGGGGGTCCTCAAAGATGTGCTGCAGAATCAGTCTCGAGGGTAAGTGGTATCTATATGAGTGAACAGTGTGTATACGTGGGGTATTGGGGCTGTAACTCTGGTGTACTGTGTGAGCCACTAGAAGGAATAAAAGGGGGTCTCAGTGTCCCAGAGAGCTGTGACCAAGCTAGTCTAACCACTACAAACCCTGACCTCTGGGTGGAGGCACCCACCATAGGACCTAGGCCTCTCAACCTGTCCGTAGTCAAACAAGCCGAGGTAGTAGCCCTTGGGATAGCGCCACCTAGGGGTTACACCCACAATTACACACTTCAGTAATTTTGTTTAGGTATCTCCATAATCCAAAATGTTCCAAGGAGGAGTCCCTGGTGTAATCAGGCTTTCACGTCTGACTTGTATCACATAGAAAGTACAGGAAACACAGCTCTGGCTTGCAGCTTAGCCTGACAGATCACATAGGAAGTACAAGAAATTAAAAGTCAGGAATAACTATTTAAAGCAGCAAAATAACCCACTTCCTTGTAGTGCAACAGCTGCACAAAACTAGTGCACTTTACTAGCTACAACCTAATCCTTACCGCATATTTAATGTATGCTAATGTCCTACAACCAATCAATTAAAGATACAGCACCAAACTACAACACTACTAAAAAACTAACAATAATAAATATTTTATAAGTGGAAAAAGGCAATTCCATTGTGGGGATTATGTTATATCAATGTATATCGCATATGTATATTTCCCCTCTCTCTGGAACCAGCTACCCTCCTCCATCCTTCTCCCCCTCTTCCCTCAATTAGATGCCAGCTAAAACTCCTCCCCTCCGCTCCTGCCAACCCCCTTCCTGAACCCTTCCTTACCCTTGCCTTGCTTTTGACCACCCTTTACGTCTCCCTCCCCCTAACCTCATAGTTCGGACAACCTCATTGAAGTTTATCAACCTGTCTTGACTCCTACTTTCAGTACCAGCTCAGCCTCCCATTACTCTGGCACTGTGCACTTTGGGTTTGCCCTGTTTGCACAGATGATTTGTATGCTAATTCATTTGTCCTCCATCTGCAGTGTTTTGCCATTTTGTCTGTACTGCACTCAGCTTATGCTCTTTATGTCTTTGTAACCACATCACCTGACTGGCTGTATTTTGTTTGTAATTGTGCTTCTCTCCTTCCCCTTTCCCCCGGGTCACACCTGGAAAGAAGCCTCAGCCCAGTATGCCTCTCCTGGTTACTGAGTTTTAAATAAATATATACATACATACATAAATGCATACATACAGACATGCATACATACAGACAGACATACATACAACATACGTACATACAGACATACATAAATGTATCTTGCGGTGGCTGAAGTCCCGAGTCTGTCAACTCACCAGTCAGTACCTTAACATAGCACAATCCCCTTCTGTCACGTGTTATTCCTTACATATTTTGTATCGAGGGGTTCTGAGGATGTACGTACAGTATACCTCATGAGCAAAACCTGAGAGGTCTGGGAAACATCCTCAGAGCTCCGAGATTCAAAACTGGGCCAGGCAATGCACTCTCGGCTGTGCAGTGTTCTATATAATGTATACAGTGGTGCTCAGTGTCAGGTTCCTTCTTGTCAAGTCATGTTGTGACACCATTGTCATGATACCCTGAGTGATGACTAGACATTGCGGTAGGAAACACATAGCAATTAAGCAATCAGCAGTTCTGGCTCTGTACGTTCTTCCCAGTCCATGTCCGAAAGTGCCGACTGGTACAACTAGACAAGAAGGAACCTCACACTGAGCATCACTGTAGGGCTCGGAGGTGTTCCGAAAATGATAAAAGCCATTACGGACAACAGCCGACACCTGATCTTCTAATGTCAGCTTGGAGTCCATAGTGACCCCTAGATTCCTCACCCTAGCTAAAGCCTTGAGATTAACTCCATCTAAAGATGGTAAAATGGTAATACAACTCGAAGCTGATGAACCAAGCCACTCCAGCTCCGCCAGAAGCACCTCCATCTTCGGAGGATTCAGTCTAAACCAGCTGGCCGCCATTCAGTCCTGAATTTCACAAAGGCACTCAGTCAATTCCAAAACAGCCACCCTGCCATCAAGGGTACAAGCCATACACAGTACAGCTGGGTATAATCAGCGTAACCATGAAAACCCAGGCCATGTTGTCTAAAGATCTCCCCCAATGACAGCATGTACACAGCGAGCAACATGGAGGCCAAAATTGACCCCTGAGGCACACTATAGCAGAGCACAGCACTGCCCAAGATGAAAAATGCATCCAGATGTCTGTGTCCTATTCACATGCATCTGGTTGCATCTGCGACATTTCCTGCAGTTTGCGGAAATTTCAGTCGCAACTCTATGACTTGTTTTCAGATGCAACTGTGGACTTTGTTAGATCAACTTTTTGTGGTCTAACTGTTCAGATGGAATTCTGCAGCTGCATTCAGAAAACGTATGCACATGGCTGAAAATCTCACCCCAAGGATCCATCCATTCTGTTCATGAAGAATTTTCAACCTATTCCCTGACCTACCACCTTACAGGGGTTTTAGCCAAGATGTCTATTCCAAACCCTCTCCTCCCCCGTTTTTTCACATTTTATGTATATACACAAAAATATAACAGCAATAATCACATATTTTGCAATTACATCTACTGATGCTAGCAGCAGGAACATGTGCAAAAGAAAAAACAAATAACAAACCCTTAGACCCAATTGACCTGTCTAAATAGATGGCTACTGAGCTGAGCTTTGAATACAGTCAGGGTAGGGGAGTCGCGAATATGGAGCATTAATGCATTTCACAGTCAGGGGCCAAATATACTGAAACGGCTTGGTCACCTCTTCTTTTACACCTAGTCCTAAGGTCAAAAAAACACAAAGGAGTAGATTTCCAGCCATGCGTTGGGGACTTGCAGCGTGATAGTCCTGCATCATCAACACTTGCACCAATATGTAAGATCACCTGAACGGTGGTCTACGTGCCGTGCTCATCTGCAATAACCTGCAGTGAAATGGGAACCTTATAATGGCGCACGTGTCATTTTACCAAAAAGCAATCTGCATAGTTATAAATGTGGCAAAACGTTTGAAAACCGCAGTCAAATGTTTTACCGTATTTATGATTGCACAGTTGTGACCCCAAATTGTTACCTGTGCCCATGGCATCATGGATAAAAATCCAGCCCAAAATCTTTACAGCTGCCATGATACAGAAGGTTACTAATGACTCCCAATCCAGCTGCATACCCACCAGAGGTCAATCTGTAGCTCCACCTCCATCAGGTCCAGGGGTAGCTTCTTCTCTGAAAAGACAAAGAAATGCAGAAAGGATCTGTGACATTGAACATTAGAAGATGGGTTCCCCAAACCCTCGACTACGACTGCTCGTTAAGTACCATGCAAGCCCAAATTTTCAACATAGGCTTTATGTGATCGCCTCTTGTGAACATGACAGGTGTCATTTCTAAAATAGTGGATGAAACATCACTTCGTGCCACAAGTATGATAACACATTTTGGGCAGGATTTCAAAAATGGTATCTGTCACATTCATCAGGTGGGGTCAGAAAAAGGCTATGTTGACAATTTGGGATTGAAAAATTGCAAAGTTATGAGTGAACATTGAAAAAAAATCAACATTCCTTCATAACCTGTTCTGTTTTTTAATATTTTTGACCCCAAGATTTCAACATAGTCTTTTTATGACCCTCACCTCATGAATTTGTGACATTTTTCAATCAGGGCCCAAAGGTTTTTTTCACATAGTCGCTAAAAAGTGATTTTGAGGAGTGACTGCAAAAATCACCTCTCAAGCCTGATTTTAAAAAGATTTCGCCCACCTTGTTAATGAGGTGGGGTCCCATAGTGGCCGTGTTGAAAATCTGGCGCAAAATGTTTTAAAAATTACAAAGTTATGAGTAAAAGTTCAAAACACATTGAAATAAAATGACAGCATTTGTTTCCTCAGTTTGTGGTCATACTTCAAAGAAGAGGACATCTTTTTGGGTGAGAGCAGATCTACGCCAAGGGACCCTATGTAGGCGAGTACGGGTGTGAAGTGGGGTGTGGGGTGGGTAGGTGTTGGTTGGGGGATTGGGGTGGGGGGTTGGGTGGTTAGAGATCGGCGAGGACCGTTTTCTTCTTTTCAGGCATACCAACACTGGGGTTTGGGCACCACAGTGTCGGCAAAGCCTTCAGCGACATGAGCACCCCGCCTGGTAATTGTAACCGCATCAGGGAGGCATTCTGGAGGGTTTGTGCATTATCAGTGTCAGTGAAAGGGATTTTCTGTCACACTGCTTTTGTCAGCCAGTGTGAAGGAAATCACTGAGGAAATCACTTTCAATCTCCCTCAAACTGCTTTCGGCAGCCGGCTGTCAAAAGCAGTTTGAAGGAAATCATTTTTACTAAAACTGCTAAAACAAAAATCCAGCTATCCTCAGAACATTTATCTTCTAAACTGAGCATGCTCAGAAAACAGCACAGTTTTTAACTTCTATTTTAAAAACTCTGTAAGTTGAAGCAGCAGTATTTGTTAATCAGCAGAAAATTTCATCATGTAGTTTAGTAAAATATATTTCTAACATCCTTAGATTCATTCTTGGTGTATTTTTAGTTTTCTCAGATATTTTTGAAATAGTTTTTAAGGCTACTTTTGCAATTAATGCTCACGTCATTAAAGATGGCCACCAATCATAAAATTTTTAAAAATCTCTTTGGTTGAGGGTACCTGTTGAATGTACATGCCAGATTCATACAGTGGATCTATTCGAATAGTGTTAACACATATTTATGATAGTAAACAGCACAGCACTGTACCAAGATATTTAGATTTTTCATAACAAGCACGGAACAGTAACAGGATTTGTTCAGGAATGAAAGAAAACAGAAAGTAAAAAGGGCGATGTTTTTGCCAGAAAAACCGTATTGCTAAAAAAAATGACATGAAGACTAACAAATAATGCTGCTTTAAAGACTTCAGACTTGCAAAAGCACACACCTCGGACCAGACTCTATCAAATCGGTAAGTTTCAGGTTTAAAAATGAGCAAAAATGAGCATAAGAAAAAAAAAAAAACTTAATTTGGGTGCATTTGTGCACCTCTATAACTTTGCCCTCCCCAAACTGATTGCCACAGAATTTTCAGGGTCCAGAGACCCTGGCCCAGACTCTATGTCTACCAAATTTGGGGCAAATTAATTGAAGGGGGGTACGGTCATTAAGGTACAAAAATCGTAGTTTAACTCACAAGTGCTTACATAACCCTAATTATAAAAAGGGCATTAAAAATTGAGGGCTGCTATTGGCATTCTAGTAGCCCTACATTAACCTTTTAATAATAACCAGCTTTCCCTTGTTCCCATGGGGAAACCATAGCATAATTTGGCATAATAAAAGAGTGTTTATTACAGCAAACATGCGCAAGGTTTCCCTCGCTTTGTGCATGCGCCAGCCGCAGCTCTTCCTCTCAGACCACTGTTGCTGGCCGCCTTCTCTCTCTCTCTCTCTCTCCTGAGTCCTGGACACTAAACCGCCACTTGGAATTTTTGATAAGTAACACAAAATTTGTTAAAAAAAAAACAAACAACTTTTGGCTGCCAACAGAAAAAAAAAACGTTAGACAAAAAAAATCAACGAAGACCGCACGCTAAAACATAACCGGACCACGGCCGCACCGGAACGCCTTTATTTTACATAATTGCTGAGGCGAAAAAGGGAAACCCGGCAATTATGTAAAATAAAATATTGGGTGCTGTGTGTAAACTCGAAGTTTATATACACCCTCAGGGTTAGATGCTTTTCACAAGCTCCTCGAGCTTTGCTCTTGGGGTTTATGTAGCATCTAATCCCTCGGGTGTACGTAAACTTCTCGTCATACATATCACCCCATACTTTATCCTATATTTAATAACCATGTAGAGCTGCTTCACATGTGACCAGATAAGGTAAAACAAGCCCCTGTTTTCAAAATAATTTGACTAACAAATTCCAAACTGTTCCCTACTGCCGCCATTTAATTTCCCCGACTGCGACTATGAAAGTGCCACCTACATCACCTAATAGCCTAGCCTGTTCTTAGAAAGTTACATTCTTGCTGGTGAAATAATTGCTGATAGGGAGGGTGGACAGGGATATAGTGATAGCCTGCCGCTCCGATTCATGTACACAGACCCCGCGAGTTGCTCTCTCATGCCTTGAGTATGCTACGCTATTGATCATGATTATGCATAATCATAGCACTGTATGTGATCTACAGTCAAGAAACCCGACAGTCCACAAGCCCACCTGAAGTCTGTCTGCCTGTCTGATACCCATCTTTCTATTCTGCTGGAGGCATGTCATGGGGATTTAATGGTGTTTTCATGAAGGAAGAGTAGACTGAAGCTGTCTGTTACACAACCACACAAGTGGTCATGCTGTGCAAACGGCTATTTTTAAATGCTGGCACTTTAATTCTGTGACTATTTTACCTAGTCCAGATATAGAATTGCCAGGTACAGGCAGCGGTTTTCCAATGTCTCTCGTTTGCTTGGCTGAGGAAGGAGAACACTGTGAGCTCCAATCAAACATCTGGCACCCGCCTCGCCTGTAGTAGAGTGTTGGGTATTCACTGTGTGAGCAGATGACATGGAGAGGGCTCAGAAGGGTAATTACTAATGTGCTAAATTTAAGGTTACTGTGGATCATGTTGTCATCGAGGCATAGGTCAGGAAGTATAGGAAAACCAGGAGCAGTTGTAGAATTTGCAAAAAGTGTTTATTAGTACAAGCAGTAACATAAAAAAAAATAAAATTGTTCAGTATAACTATTTACAAAGGCAGAATAAACAGAGAAGATCCATCTGAGTTTTCCTTCAATCTCCATGTCTCAAAACATTGCAGCTCTCTCTCTCTTTGCAACCCCCCCCAAACAGGCATCCTGTTTTTTTCTAAAATGTTCTTGTATGTTTCAGACAGGTGCAGCAAGAAATGGAAATTACGTACTTACCGTAATTCTTGATCTTCTTGGACGAAGTCTCCACCACTCATTCACACTAATGGGAGTTTGCCGGAGGCGCTAGGACCCAGCGGGAGCAAACTTTTTCAAGAGGGCCAGCACCTGAGATGGAGCTGCGAGGAAGCGGCACCGCGAGCCCCGACCTTTGCGGTAATGACTATTTCGGCGTCGACCCTTCAACCGTCTCAGTACCTTTTTTCCGAGGAGGTGCAGCGTAACTAACCTAGAAGGACTAACCTAAAAATCGGACAAAAGATAGTCCGAATGACCAGTGTAAAAAGGGTCAACAATAAAGTCTTCACAAGCTTGGCCAGTGAGGGAGTGAAGGCCATAAACAGAGAAGTGAGCTCAGGGAATGGTGGGAGGGCATGTGAATGAATGGTGGAGACTTCATCCAAGATCATCAAGAATTACAGTAGGTAAGTAATTTCCATATCTTCCTTAACATAAAGTCTCCACCACTCATTCACACTATTGGGAGAGTACCGAGCTAACAATCCCCCGAGATGGGCGGCAGGAGATAAAGAGCTCACGTGCTTAGGACAGAAATCCGTTAAGAATGGTCCTGCCAAACGACAGGTGTCGTCTGGCATGAACATCCAAGGCATAGTGCTTAACGAAAGCATGCACAGAGCTCCAGGTAGCTGCATTGCAAATATCTGCAATGGGCACGTTGCAGATTTCCGCTAGAGATTGCATGACTGCTCTGGTAGAGTAAGCGTACACTCTGCCTTCCAGCTTGACCTGTGCCATAGAGTAACAGTGGCGAAGGCATGCCACCAGCCATGCTGAAATGCATCTGATAGCGACAGGCTGACCCAGCCGGGTCTCACTGAAGGAAACAAACAGTTGTTGAGCCTTGCGAATTTCTTTGATTCTATCTAGACAGAACCGTAACGTTCTTTTAACATCCAGTGAATGAAGGGTATGCTCCCCTTCATTCTGGAAGTTCGCAAAATAGGTAGGAAGGACTAAAAGTTGGTTTAGATGGAATTCTGAGACAACCTTAGGGAGAAACTTAGGATGAGTCCTAAGAACTACTTTGTCCTTGTGAAATACAGTGTACGGGGGGTCTGTGACCAATGCATGTATTTCAGAAACCCTACTGGTGGAAGCAACGGCCACCAGGAAGGCCGTTTTCCAAGTGAGGAACTTCAACTCACAAGTAGCTAGAGGCTTGAAGGGTTTATGAGTGAGCATGTCTAGCACAAGGTTAATGTCCCAGGCTGCGACTGGTCGTCTGATAGGAGGTCTAGTATGCAGAATATCCTTAAGAAACCTCTTAACTACAGGCAACTGAGCCAGTGACATGGAAAGTACCGGCTCATGATATGCCAAAATGGCACAAAGATGGACTTTGACTGTGGAGTACTGTAGACCTGAATTTGAGAAGTCTAAAAGATACTTTAAGATGGTATCTGGTGGGCAGGAAAAAGGGTTCCAAGAGGATTTTGCACACCAGATAGAGAAACGCTTGCATTTGGCTGTGTAGGTTTTTCTAGTGGCCGGCTTACGCGTAGCCAAAAGAATATCTGAAACTCTACGAGAAGCATCAGACCTATTCACGTCTGTCTCTTCAGGAGCCAAGCATTAAGGTGAAGCGACCTCAGGTTGGGATGAACCACGGGACCCTGCGTCAGAAGGTTCATCTGAAGGGGAAGCGTCTTCAGGGGGGGTTTCCGATAGACTGTTGAGTAGCGAGAACCATATCTGCCGAGGCCAGAAGGGGGCAATGAGAATCATTCTGCCCCCCTGAGACTCCAATTTGAGTAGTACCCTCTGAATCAGGGGAAGAGGAGGAAAAGCGTATAGAAAACGTCTTGTCCACTGCAGCCTGAACGCATCCTGACAAAAAATGCCAGGTCCTGGATTTCTGGAGCAGAAGAGAGGCAGTTTTGCGTTGAGTGGGGATGCAAAAAGGTCCAGATCTGGAGTTCCCAACTCTTTGAAGAGTGACTGAACGACGGTTAAGTCGAGAGACCACTTGTGAGAATCCATCTCCGTTCTGCTGAGACAGTTTGCCAGCTCGTTTTGTACTCCTGGCAGGTAAACTGCCTGAATCAGAGCCTTGTTTTCCAGGCACCACTTCCATACTCCCATTGCTTCACTGCATAATGGGTAAGAGTGTGCACCGCCTTGTTTGTTGATGTAGTAAATCACTGCCTTGTTGTCCGCTTGAAGGAGAATGTTCTTGTGACAGAGTATGTCCTTCAAGACTCAGACTGTATAGAGGACGGCTCATTTCCAGGACGTTTATGTGATGCTGGGACATCCTTAGTCCATGTACCCTGGGTGTGGAGATCCTGGCAGTGGGCTCCCCAACTCATCAGGTACGTGTCTGTGGTAATGGAGATCTGATGATCCAGAGAAGCAAAGGGATATCCTTCAATAAGATTGTCCTCCTGCGACCACCAAGCGAGCGACCTTTTCAGAGGTTCCGTCACCTTGATGGGAAAGAACTGAGGGTGAGTGGTTGGGAACCACTGAGTACTGAGCATCCACTGAGAGGTTCTCATGTGGAGATGAGCTAAGGGTACAGTGAACACTGAGGATGCCATGAGGCCCAGCATCCATTGTATTGGGATAGCTTGAACCGAGCTGTGTTCTCTGATGTATCAGGCCATCTGTAAGATATCGCTCCTTCTGTCCTCTAGAAGAAAAGCCTTCGCAAAGGAGGTGTTCAGAAGAGTTCCTATAAAGAGGAGCTTCTGGGAGGGCTGTAACTACGATTTGTTGAGATTCAGCAGGACTCCCATGGATGTGAGGAAGTCTGAGGTCGTGGCCACGGCCTCCAGAGTCTCTTGCCTGGAGGGACCTGCTAGGAGCCAGTCGTCCAAATATGGGAACACTTGTATTCCGATTTTCCTGAGGTGCGTCATGAGAATTGCACAACACTTTGTAAAAACTCGAGGTGCCGAGGATAGCCCAAATGGCAGAACTCTGAACTGATAGTGCTGACCTAATGCCACGAACCTTAGGTATTTGTGGTGCTTTGGGTGTATGAGAATGTGTTGGTAGACATCCTGCATGTCCAGGGAGGCTATCCAATTGTGTTGATGAAGCAAAGGTAGGAAGGTACCTAGTGATATAATCTTGAACTTCTCCTTGTGAAAGAACTTGTTTAACTTTCTGAGATCCAGAATGGGGCGCATGCCGCCAGTTTTCTTCGGGACCAGAAAGTAATGGAAGTAGAAACCTGTGTTTCGTTGATCCAGTGGGACTATTTCTACTGCCCTGTTGTTCAGAAGGCCTTGTATCTTGGAAGCAAGAAGGTCTGACTGTACTGCCGACAGCCTGGACTGTCGTTTGGGAGGATGATCCGGGAGGGGTTTCTGAAAGACTGAGTGAGTACCCCTTGTGGATTATCCAGAGGACCCATTTGTCTGATGTTACAGATTTCCACTGGTTGTAAAACTAAGTCAGACGTCCTGCCACCGCTGAGGAGGAGTCCCCTTCGGACAGCTGAGGTGGGATCTGGGCTAGAAACTCAGAAGGTGGCACTGGGTGCTTTGGGTCCTTGTGCCTTCTGCTGCACTTTCTTTTGTGGCTGAGGGTTGTGGTTTTTGTTAAAACCTCCTCTGCCTCTGCCCTGAAAGGACTTATGGTTGTGAAACTGATGCTTCTTCGCACCCCCTCGGGAGGGGGCGGGTGGAGGTCTAGCCGTCTTAATGGCAAACCTAGTCTTCTGTGTGGCCTCCAGTGCTTGCTCCACCTGAGGCCTGAACAGATACATACTGTCAAATGGTAAGGCCATAACCTGCTGCTGAGCATCATTCGTGAAGCCCAAAGTATGTAGCCAAGAGTGGCGGGGGGTGCACATGCCAGCTGCCGCCCGGGAGGTGGTATCAAAGGCGTGTCCACTGCAGCTTTAACCTGTTGATTATTGGACTCAATACCCCTAGTTTTGGTTTGAAGCAGCTCTGAGTTAACTTCCAAATTGGGCAGGGCTTCTACCATTTCCTTGAGCGAATGCCAAAGGACATACTCATGTTGAGAAAAATAGCCCTGGTAGCTGGCAATGCGCATACTCAGGGTTGAGGCAGCAAAGACTCTCTTACCTAAGGTGTCTATCTTGCGAGATTCTTTGTTCATAGACCAGGCTGTAGATCCCTGAGGAAGGACAGCCTTATCATTATCTGCCAAGACTACAATGGCATCAGCAAAGGCTTGTGAGGCCAAAATGGGGCGATCCTTGGGAGGGGCATACTTCCTATCTATGGACTTGGCCACGGAAGGAATGAGAGATGGATTCTTCCACACCATCTGTGAAAGGGTCTCGAAAGAGGGCTGTACCGGAGGGGTTAAATCCATAGGGATCTCCAGGACATGACGATATTGGAGTCGCAAAAGCCTCCCAGGATCGATTTCTGTAGTCGGGAGAGAAAGAGTAGAATTTAAATTTTGGAGCAGACTTAAAGGAAAGGTCTTCAGCCACAGGCTCTGAAGAGGAATTGATCCCTGCTCCCAGGGCAGTATCATCATCATCACCCGAGCGAAGATTTGGATCAGGCTCAAAATCATCTCCTGACAGTCCAGGGGGGACTGTATAGACAGGAAAGGAGTTAAAATCAGGAGGAAGAACAGAAGAAGAAAGAGTCGGAGTTGAAAACTCCTGAAGACCGGCCGGCATCGCACTAGTCCCCGGTGCTGTGGAGGAAAACGGCGCCGAGAACAAGAAGAGAGGTGCTAACGGCATCGACAGAGCCCCCAGTACCGCAGATGGTGTCGACAGAGCCTGCGGCACTGCGGACGGCGCCGATAGAGCCCCTGGTGCCGCACTTGGCATCAACACAGCTCACGGCACCTCAGACAGCACCGACAGAACCTGCAGCACCACAGATGGCGCCGATAGAGCCCTCAGCATCACAGACAGCGTCGAGTGTGTCCCAGGGGTCTGAAAACTGTGATTTGAGGTAAAAGGGGGAAAAATGGCAGGAGACAGAGGCATCGGTGTGGACCCCTGCACCACAGACATGTGAGAGTGATAAACACCCGAGCGCGGAGTGAACGGCACTGAAGAAGGCACCGTGTGACAAGGAAGGCCCAACTGCCTTACCCATCCTTCGAAACTGAATGGCCTGCAGGCCCTGGTATTGGACTGACCGGCTCGGGCAACTGGACCAACCTCTGAGCCCACTGCTCCATAACAGCAGCCCACTGGTGAAACTGCTCATTGGAAGCTCCTCCAATAGGTGGGGAGGAGCTCTGGTGTCGAGAAGGTCAGCGACCAGAGACAGAAACCGGCGACTCCAACAGAGGTGGAGACCGGCGCCTGGCCCTAATAACTGACCATCTACACACAGACATACCAGAGGATGACCTCGAGTGAAGCCGTTTCTTCTTTGACCTATGTGTCGAAGCAGAACCCAAGGTCGAACGGCGCAGAGAATGGGACCGTTTCCTTTTATGTTTTTGGTGGGACCACCCATCCCCCTGAGCACTGGACCGTCCGATGTCAGACCCCACCTCCAGAGAGGGCGGCGGACTGGACCCAGCCCAGCTGACTGAACAGCTTTCATACGAAGTCTCCCTACCGTCACCTGACCCACCCATAGTCAACTCCATCAATGGAGGGCTGAAGACTTCTCTTGTACAATTAAAAATATAATCGGTACTGATTCAAAATAATTCTACAAAACAACAAACTGAAGTTTAACTCCTGGCAGGCGAGCGACGTCATTACTGACACGCACTCGACGTTTGGGAAAAAAGGAACAGAGGCGGTTGAAGGGTCGATGCCGAGACAGTCATTACCGCATGAGCCGGGGCTCATGGTGCCACTTCCTCATGGCTCCATCTCAGGTGCCAGCCCTCCTGAAAAAGATTGCTCCCGCTGGGTCCTAGCACCTCTGGTGAACTCCCATTAGTGTGAATGAGTGGTGGAGACTTTATGTCCAGGAAGATCACAATGTCCCAGAATTGAGGCCCCTTCTCCACAGCTTCTGAAAAAGGACTTAAAAATTGCTCTCAGGTTAACCCCTTGCATTCCCAATAGCTTTCTGCAATCATCTCAAACTGTAATTATATACATTTCAACAGTAACACTATATAATTTCTAAACAAAGGGATCCCAAAATCAGTTACATTTCCACATAATGATTTGCATATATTTTTATACCAGCAGATATGCAAGGGTGGAAAAGACAGAAAAAGCAAGGGAAGACTGAGAGACAGTGAGAGTCAAAGAATTATGAGACCGTCGGGGTGATCAAATCCTAGGACTCATGAGAAAATTTGGTTGCACAACCAGACAGACGAGAGACAGGAAAGGAAAGAACAGAACAGATCCCTGCATTCAAACTCTCCATAACAACTGGGGCAGGGTCCTATTCAACCCTGTTACACACATCTGACTGCATTTTGACAAACTTTTATGTACTGAACATTCAGCTCCGCCTTTTCTACTTGCTTGGAGAAAGAACAATGAGTATGTTTGACACTGGTTACCATGGAAACAGCTTCAAGCAAGCTGGCAAAACTCATGAATGAGTTTAGTGACATACCTCGGGAACGCGCTGCTCATCTTGGTGGATGGTCTATTTTATTAAAACTCTCTTTCTGGATGTAAATTGATTTTTTATAAAAGTATATTTTGAACACCCTTTTTTTAAAATATTTTTATAATAACAATAAGGTACTCCCAGGTGGTTATGTTAACGTTCAGTTAATCACCCCCCTTGGGAGCATGTGGCACTTGGCTGTGCCTCAAGCCGCATTATGCCCCCAGGGGGTGATTGACTGAACATAACCCTGGTTGTACCTTATTGCTCAACTGTATAGTTATACTGTGCTACACGCCTTCATATTAGGGTTAAGTAGACAGTTTAATATTAAACCTTTATGTTTGTACCTTAACAACTCTGCCATTGCTCGATAGAGTCATCTGAAAATTGGGACATGCAGAGTAAGTACCAGGATCTCTCAATTCTGTACATTTGGTAAAGATCTGCTCTGTGGAGGCAACGTTATAGATGAGTGAAAATATATAAATACAACACCATAAAGATTTTTTTGCTCAACTATAACCAAAAAATGGTTGGGATCTGAAAGTTTAAACTTTCATGTCTAATAGTTAGGACCAAGGGTGATTCTTTGCTAATTTGTTTTTTGGATTTTTTTCCATTTTTGAGTTGTTAACAAAATGTTTTTATTTTCATGAATATTCTAAAGATAAGCGAATTTTCACGAAACCATTTTAACATGGTTTCGCCATTCAAAACTGGTTTTGTGAGATAATATTTTAGGTTTTATAAAAGTAGTCAGTTTAATGGTAAACACTGATTTTGGCACATTAATAACTTGCCCATCGTTTGCTTAGCAATTGTTCAAAACCAGTTGGGATTTGAAATCTGAATCGTTCATGTTTCATAGGGTTGGTTCAAGAATAATTATTTGTGTATTAGGTTTTTCCTTTTCAGCAGTTTTAGAGATAGATAAGTGAATTTTTAGGAATCCATTTTTTTATGGTTTCATCAGTTAAACAAGGGTTTCATGATGTAAAAAAATGAGATTTTGTCAGAGAGAGTGGTTATGAAACCATAAAAAAATGATCGGTGTGTGCTAATAACAGAAAATCAAGGTGGAGTGGTGGTCTGAGTGGCTGACATTTTAGTGTGAAAAGAGGATGCCCAGGTACTGTTCACCAATAAATACTGACATTTTTAACATAAATATTAATTAAAAGAAAATAATGAATGAATGACAGAACCATTAATGTTTATAGTTTCATGAGTTAGGTTTCATCACTCACGTGCATGGTTTCGTCATTTGTTTTTGGGATAATTAGAAATGCCAGTAACTGATTACACGGTAACAATCTGAAAATGAAGTGGCTTTCATGTCTGCAGCTTGCGTGTTTGAGAGTTTAAGCTCTGTGATTAATTTGTTTTGATGTCTTTTGTCAAACAATGGCCATTTGTTAATTAAAAAATAGAAATTTGCTGAAGCACGAGTGATGAAACAAAAACAGATCTATGATTTTATGAAATGGGTTTCTTTTTTGGTCTTGTGAGTGTTTTTGAAAGGCATTGTGGGATATGTTTTGATTGCCTCAGTTATATATGCTTACATAGAAACACAGAATTTGATGGCAGATAAGGGCCGCTTGGGCCACCTAGTCTGTCCATTTTCCCTACCTGTTTCATATACCAGAGAGCTTAAATGATCTGTGGCTTACCCTCTCTTTCCTATCGCTAGAGTTACTTTATTGTCTATCGCATGCATTTTTGAATTCCACTACTGTTTTTGCCTCTAAAACCTCTGCCGGGAGGCTGTTCCATGGATCCACCACCCTTTCCAGGAAAAAATACTTTCCTCATGTTACCCCTAAGTCTACCCCCTCTATTTTCATATCATTGCCCCTTGTTCTTGAACATCTTTATTTTTTTTTTGAAAAATGTTACCCTCTTGTACCTTATTTACACCTGAGGTATTGGAAAGTCTCTATCATATCCTCCCTTCTCCTCCAGGGAATACATATTGAGATCCTCCAGTCTCCCCTCATGTAACTTTTGGTGTAGCCCCTGCACCATTTTTGTCACCCTTCTTTGAGCTGCTTCTACTCTATGTCCTTCCAGAGATGCGGCCTCCAGAACTGGACACAGTGTACTCTAGATGAGTTCTCACCAATGTTCTATATAGTGGCATCACCACCTCCTTCCTTCCTTCTGCTAGAGATAAACACTCCTATGCGCCCCAGCATTCCACTGATTCTCCTCACAGCCTTCTCGCATTGTTTGGTAACCTTTAGATCATCAGATATGATTACTCCCAGGTCCCTTTCCTGTTTGGTGACCATCAGTACCTCCCCCCCATCAAGCACTCGTCCCTTGCATTTCTGTGCCCCAAGTGCATGATCTTGCACTTCTTTGCATTGAATCTTAGCTGCCACACCCTTGACCACTCATCAAGCTTGCTTAGGTCCCTTCTCATTTTCTCTAACCCTTGTGGAATGTCAACCCTGTTGCAGATCTTCCTGTCATCTGCAAAGAGACACACCTTCCCTTCCCTACCCTTTGCAATGTTGCTTATGAAGACACTAAAGAGTACTGGTCCAAGCACTGATCCCTGCGGGACCCTGCTGGTCATCCCCCTCTCTTCGGATTGAATTCCGTTCACCACCACTCTCTGTGTCCTATTGTTCAGCCAATTTTTGACCTAGTTTACAACTGTGGGACCCATTCCCAGGCTGACCAGCTTGTTTACTAGCCTCCTATGTGGGACGGTGTCGAAGGCCTTGTTGAAATACAGGTAGGCCACATCCACCACCCCCCTCACTGATCAGCCTCCCTAGTCACCCAGTCAAAGAAATCTATCAGATTTGTTTGACAAGATCTTCCCGCTGTGAATCCATGCTGCCTTGGATCCTGTACTCCATTGGATTTGAGATATATCACAAACCTTTCTTTTAGTAGTGATTCCATTTGTTTCCACACCACTGAGGTCAGGCTGACGTGCCTGTAACTGCCAGCCTCTTCCCTGCTCCCACTTTTGTGGAGAGGGACTACATTCGCCCTCCTGCAGTCCTTTGGTACCACACCTGTTTCCAGCGAACTGTCGAACAGGGCTGTCAGTGGTGCTGCAAACACCTCCCTGAGTTCTCTTAATACTCTGGGATGTATCCTGTCTGGCCCCATTGCCTTGTCCACTTTCAGATTAGCGAGTTCCTTTAGGACTCTCTCCTCCTTAAATGGACTGATGTCCACCTCCCTCCCAGTGGTGCTTCTGTCACCTAACTTTGGTCCCACACCCCTTTTTTTCTGTGAATACTGAACAAAAATACTTGTTCAAGAGTTCTGCTTTTTCTTGGTCCCTTTCTGCACACTTCCCTCCTTCCCTTTTTTGGTCTCACAGTCCCACTCTTAAGTCTTTTTTCATTCACTAATGTATCTGAAAACATTCTTGTCCCCTTTGTTACTGCCTAGGATATATTTTCTTCTGTTTTCTACTTTTCCAGATACAGTTCCCTGTCTTCTTCCCTCTGTGTTTCCTTGTACCTCCTGAATGCCACCCTTTTCACCCTTACCTTTTCAGCCACTTCCTTTGAGAACCATAGTGTTTTTTTCTTTCTCTTTGTTTTGTTTACTTGCCTAATTCAATGGCTTGTTGCCTCCACTATGGCTCCCTTAAGATTCTCCCATTGTTCTTCCCGCCCTTCCCCCCCTTTTCTCCTTCCCCGCCAGTGATTTCCTAAGATGTTTCCCGATTTTGGCAAAGTCAGCCCACCTGAAATCCAGGACCCTTGCTTTCATGTGGTTTGACTCTTCTGCTGTTCTCACATTGAACCACACCGTACTGTTATCACTTGATCTCAGATGGTTCCCCACTTTTATGTCTGTAATTCTGTCCCCATTGGTGAGTACCAGGTCAAAAGTAGCATCCTCTTGAGTGGGCTCCATCACTAGCTGTCTTAGGCACGCCTCCTGCAGGGCTTCCAGGATGTCTCTGTTCCTGGCTGAGGCTGTAGCCAGGTTGCTCCAATCCATATCTGGCAGACTGAATTTCCCTACCAGTAGCACCTCCCCTTTAGCTGTCATTCTGTGAATGGCTTCTACAAGTACCCTGTCCATCTCGTCCCCTTGTTCTGGAGGTCTGTAGATCACACCAGTGCAAATGGCAGTGCCATTTCCCATCTCCAGGATGATCTACAGTGCATTTGCTTCTCCCAGAATTCCCTTTACCTCAGTTGCCTTAATTCCTTCCCTGATGTAGATAGCCACTCCTCCTCCATTTTTACCTTCCCTGTCCCTCCTGAATAGAGTGTTACCTGGTATTGTCATATCCCAGTCATGGTTACCCATGAGCCATGTCTCGGTAACAGTGACAATGTCCAGGTCCCGTTCAACCATCAGGGCCACTAGGTCCAGGATTTTGTTTCCCAGACTGCGGGCATTTGTGCACATGGCCTTCCAATTTTTACTGTCTCCTCTCCTAATAACTCCCCTGCTATCCCCATGTCTTTTCTCTATCCCCCTCTTGTCCTTACTCCCATTCTGCTTTTTCTCTGCATTTTTATCTATTTTGGTTTTAGTTATCTTTAGTGATTTCTCAACCTTAGGGTCCTCTCTGCCATCTGTATAATTTTTGGGGGGCCTGTTTGCTTCACCCAGCTTATTTCCACCACCCACTTGGCTAGTTTAAATGCTTGCTGATGAAACATTTAAACCTCTCACAGAGGATCCTGGCCCCCCGGCCCGGATAGGTGCAGGCCATCGCCCCTGTACAGGCTTGTATCACTCCAGGAGGAACCCCAGTCCCCAATGAAGACAAATCCCTCTGCTCTGCACCAGTCTTTCAGCCATGCATTAAATCTCTTGGTGCAGAGTACCCTGTTCTTCCCTTTGCAGTCGATGGGTAACACCTCTGAAAAGGTTACAGAGCATGCCACCTAAGACCCCTCCCTAACTCCCTGAACTGCTGCTGCACTACCCTAGCCTCACCATTTGCCAGGTCATTTGTCCCCAGGTGGATAATAATGTCTAGCTTACCCTCCTTTCCTGCTTCCCCAGTGATCCTTAGAATGCACTGTCCATCCCTCCAAGCCATGGTGCCCAGTAGGCACTTGACCTCCTTCACTCCCTCCCCTCCTGGCCCTACCCCTGATGATAGAGTCCCCCACCAGGAGTTGCTTCCTCCTCCTCCTCCAGGGTCCTCTGTCCCCACCGGAGTCTCCGCCATGGAGGACCCCCACATCCTCCTTGGTTACCACTGCAGGTGCCTCTCTGGGACAGTCCCACCCTGCCAGAGCAGCATAGGAGTTATGGAGTGGACCCACAGGAGGGATATGTCTCTTCCCCACTGCCCTCACTCTTCCTGAGCCCACTGTCATCTTACTTGCTGTGATTTGGTTGTTTAGGTTCGTTTTTTATGTAGGGTCCACAGGGCCTGTGTAGAGCCATTAAGAGTCAGAAAGACTGTTGTTTTGGCTCTGCAAATTCTGGCATGATGGTGGTTAGTGTTTACCTGCCCCTTTACGAGGCTCTGGTAAGGGAAAAAAATCAGGTCTTTGTCATCACCTAGTGCCAAGACGGTTTGGAATTCCACTCTGAAATTTTCATGGTAGAAAGGGCTTGAGACACAGTGGTGCTTTTTGCTGGTTTTGTGAAAAAATATTGGTCTGTTCCAGAGTTATAAGGATTTGAAATTTCAGTTCTGAGCATGCTCAAAATGGTCTTTTGGATAGCTGTTTCATAGGAAAAATAATTTGCCCCATATGAAAAAAGATTCTGTTTAATATGTGGGTAATCTTTTTTTGTGAGAAAAAATTATTTTTTCATGTGGCTGCCATCTTGTTTCCATTTCTTTCAAAAAAATGTTTTTTTTTTGTTTTTTTTTAAAACCATAAAAATAATATCCTGCAGAGACACTAACACGTGTATCCTTCTAATCGGGACCCCCTTAGGTGGATTCTGCAGTTAATTTTTGGAAAAGTCAGCCCAAAATTTTAAAATCTTTTTTGTGACCCAAATTTCTTTTTTCGTGTGGCCATACGAAAAAGAATAGGACCACACAAGAAAACTTTCCCTTCATATGAAAAAAGAATTTGGACTTTTTTTTGTATTCTTTTTTTTGTAAGAATAACACAACCTCACGAAAAAAAGATTCACTGATGTGAAAAAATAATTTGGGCTTAGGTTTTTTTCACATTCTTTTTCCATATGAAGCAATTTTTTTTTGTATGAACGACACAACCTCACGAAAAAAGATCCCTTCATACGAAAAAGTGAAGTAGGTTTTTCAAACTTCCATGGTATACATAGGCTATCCCATGAGATAGCTCAATAAATGATTGTTAGTTGGTGTAAAATGTTAGTGTTAATGTTCCCTTGCTCTTGTGAGTTCACTTCACTTAGCCACTTGTGCAAGGGAACAATAATGCCAGCATTCCACACCAAATCACAACCATATGTTGAGCTTCCTCATGGGATATCCCCTACTTAGCTATACAGAGAGAAACACAGTGTGGTGTGCAGTGATATCTCACAGGTTCCAGCAGGAACATAATGTTGATGGCAGTTAATCCAAATTACCCACAGGAAACTGATAAAGTGCTTTATCCTGGTGAACTGAACTGTTTATTTTTTGGGATGTAGTCCTTGGAAACAGTTATTGTGTGGTGTATTGGCTAGCTGAGGCAAAGGACTGCAAACACGATCCTCATTTGAATTCCTACTTCATGACTGACTCACTGTGTGACACCGAATGGGTCACACATTACCCTTCTTGAGCTGTAGTCCCTTCTAACTGAGAAATCAGCTTGAAACTAAACCCAAATGTCAGTGAGGTGGTAGAACCTCAGCCAGGCATTCTTGGGTAATAACATTCTAAAAATAATGACAGTAGTGACTTACCCTGAGAAAATGGGGGGAAGTAACTCATCATGGTGGTGTTTGTCCAATCATCTTCAAATTCTCTGCAAAATTTATAAAATATCCAGGAGGTATTAAACATTTACTTATTTTTTTCAATTCTTTGTTTACGTGCTATCTACCTCTGCTGGTCCTTCCTCCAAATGTTCCATCCAGCCCAACCACCAACCCATTCTCATTACCTACCCTCAAAGTTTCCCTACGACTTACTCCTCATGGCAGGACTGGAAGGGCGGGCCAGACCCCTCAGGAGCAGGATCCTGATTCTGAGGTGCCTGGTTGGTTGGTGGTGCCAGGCCTGAGGGGACCTTCCCTCATGCTGCAGTGGTTGAAGAGTTTTTCCCCTCCATTTTTGGCCCAAGGACGACCAGCGTGCAATGACATAGCCACAACTTGCCAGCGTTCCTCCCCTACTGGAGCCTCCAGATTGCCACAATACTTAGCCTTGGCTAGCTGTCAGGCGCACTGTGGGAGGCATGTCCCTCACCCACCCATGGGAGGAGAACAGTGTGTGGGATGCTCTATCCTCCCTCCTTCTGGCTGGCCCCCAGCAAATCAAATTCACACCTGAACCTTGGTCACTGGCCTAGTGAGAGGTAGTGATACTACTGCTGTGCTACCAGGGCTGGCCTACAACATTTATTTTTCAATTTAAAACAGGTAGGGGGAATCCTGCATCCTGATTGGCTAAAACATGTTCATATCCATTGGATTGGGAGACCACAACCAATGGGGTACGAACAAGTCCCAGTAGCAGCCTGCCTCAGGTACCAAAGATATCAATGCACACGCTCAGAATCTTCTAAAAAGCTCCTGCTCATCAACTATTTTTGCAGTGCCTTGTACTGGCAGCTTGCTAATATTGCCACATTTAACATGCTGCGGAGGAGTTATTTAACCATGTTTTACATCATTTTCTTCGTATTTTACATATTTTTAACAACTTTAAAAATGTTCATTTAATGTGTTTATCAAAATACCCATTTTATAAGTGCAATAAGACACTCCAGGGTACGCCTTGAGCTGTTACAACTGCACTTCAAGGGGCTAAAGGTACTCAGCCTATGGCCTCGTGCCTTGCTCTACCCCTGGGCGTGGGGCCGTGACACCACAACCAACACCGTGGTGTGTCTTACTGCTTACTAAAGATAGACCTAAATAGGTAGGGAATTAATTTGTTTAACCCCTATTCTCTTCCTGTATATGTCAACTATGGCATAAATCCTGCCAAGTCTTGGGTTCAAGATTTAAACTTACAGCAGTTAATAAAAGGAGTGGCTGAATAGTTTGATACCTTTTATTGGACCAATATTAAGTATGTTTTGTACAAAGATGGTAAAGTACACAAGTTAGAGGGTAGGTGGAGGAAAGTGATTTTTAGTCAGTGTTTTGGGGGGGCACTTTGCGAGTTTTCTTTAAAGCTGTAACAGGTGGTATGGGGAACCTAGCTCAGAAAATTAATATTAGGGGTGAGTAGATTAAGAAAGCCCTGTGAATCAGGTGTATTATTTGAGGGCAGAGATGCAAAAAGCTTAGTGGACACAGGCAATCAGGGGACAGCAGGAAGGTGAGATAAAAGGAGTAATATCCAGCGTGTCCCATTACACTCGTGTCCCATCACACGAGTGTCCCATCACACGAGTGGCACAGAGCAGGAGTGGAGAATCTACCTTAGGACATTTGTAGAGCTTCCACAAAAAGTTGCAGTCAGTATGCGACTCTGGAGGTAGGACACCAGATTAAAGTATAAGGTAACATATGATTGCTTACTGCATACACTGATAAGCAGCCATGGAGCAGGTAAAGTACATTACGTAACAACTTACCGTAACAGTAGATCTTCAAGAGAGGCTCTTGCAGTACGTAATTACATATAGAACTGATGCCGGCCAGTGTCAGGACCCAACGGAAACATTTCTAGTTAGCAGTCTCTGGCAGGGGACTGCCCCCACGTCAGGTGACTGACGTCATGCAGCGTCAGTATAAAGGGGCGGTCTCCCACGCCCGCCTTCCAGTTCTTTCCTGCTAAAGGTCAAAAGGCAAGATGAGAGAGAAGCGGATATTTCCCTTCCTGGAAAAGGAGCTGAAAAAGCTTAGGTGGATGGAGGGCGGGAAGGTATTACCTACTGCAAGAGTCTCTCTCGAAGATCTACTGTTACGGTAAGTTCTTGTGTAACTGTACTATCTTACTTCGAGAGGGCTCCTGCAGTAGGTAATTACATATAGAACTGAGTCCCAAGCAGTCTGGAACAAGAAGAAGCAAACGGGGAGGAAAGCTACTCAGAAGTAGACTCTCTGGTTGTGAAGGCCTTAGGAAAGGAGGCTTTGCAAAACAGCCAGCCCAAAGCCTGCTTTACGGTGAGAGGCAATGTCGAAACTGTAATGTTTCGTAAAGGTATGGACAGAAGAGCAAGTGGCAGCTGCACAAATGTCAGCCGCTGACACGTTCTTGAAACAAGCTGCAGAGGCAGCGACCCCTCTGGTGGAGTGGCCTCTAACTTGACCCGGCAGGGTCTTATTGTACTTGTCATAACAGAAAGTGATATAATGAGCCAACCATTTCGATAGGCATTGCTTAGAAACTGCATTGCCTTTTCTTTTATGGGCAAAAGAGATGAACAGTTGTTCAGTCTTTCTGAGATCCTTCGTCCTGTTGGTGTAGTATCTCAGAATTCGGTGAACATCCAAAGTATGCAGGAGGTACTCTTCTTGGGTGGAGTGCTGCGTAAAAAAGGCAGGCAACTCTATGGATTGATTCAGCGTCAATTCTGCTACCACCTTAGGGAGAAACTTAGGGTTGGCACGCAGAGCCACACATTCCTTGTGAAAAAATCAAATACAGGATTTTACACATTAGGGCCTGAAGCTCGGAAATCTGTCAAGCGGAAGTAATGGCCACTAGGAAGAGAGTCTTCCAAGAAAGGAACTTTAGGTCCACTGAGGCTGACGGTTCGAAAGGAGGCAGAGTAAATTTCTCTAAAATGAAATTCAGATCCCAAGGCAGGGCAGGAACCCGGATAGGGGGTCGTAAGTGAAGGACCCCTCTCAAAAAGGTCTTAGACCTCCAGCTGAGCAAACGTTCTGTCTGCAAAGGAGACATGATAGGCTGAAATGGGCGCCATGTGAACCTTTAAGGATGAATGGCTGAGACCTAAATCGAAGAGGTGTCGCAGGTAATCCAGATGTCGGCCGACAGAGCACAAGAAGGGCTCGACATCATTGGATGCAACTCAGATAGAGAACCGCTTCCATTTCATGGCACAAGTAGATCTGGTTGAGGGTTTCCTGGCCTCCACCAGAATCTCAGCTACTCAGGGTGGGGGACCCCATTCAGGCCTGAGCTATGTCTGCAGGAGCCTTTCGTGCAACTGAAGGGACTTGAGGCCTGGATGGACCAGGGTATCCTGATCCTGGGTCAGCAAAAATAGTGACAGAGGAAGAGGAGGTTCCTCTGAATACTGTTGCAGAAGAGAGAACCAAACTTGCCTGGGCCAGAAAGGAGCGATCAGAATCATTTGAGCTCCTTCTGAAGTGAGTTTCTGCAAGACCCTCGTAATTAGTGGAATCGGGGGGAAGGCATAGACGAATCTGTCCTTCCAGTCTAGAGACAGATCGTCTCTCCAAAAAATGCTGCACCCCAGAGCGAGCGAGCAGAAGACGGGAAGTTTTGTGTTTTGGGGGAAGGTGAACAGATCTACCTGAGGAGTTCCTCAGCGCAGGAAGATGTTGTCTATGACCCCCTTATCCAGTTCCCATTCGTGAGCTAGAGCAGATGACCAGCTCAGCCTGTCTGCCAGCGTGTTCTCGATCCCCGGGACATGAGATGCCGTGAGGTGAAGGTTGTGCTGCACTGCCCAATCCCAGACTCACATCACCTCTCAGCAAAGGGGGCAGGAATGAGTTCCTCCCTGTTTGTTGATGTACCAGACCACACACATGTTGTCCGTCTGTACCGCTAGGTGACCTGGAGACAGATACAGATGCAAAGCCTGAAGAGCACACAGTACTGCCCTTAGTTCCAGCACATTGATGTAGAGGGACTTCTCGAGCTTGGACCAGGAGCCCTGGGTCCTGTGAGGACCAAGGTGGGCTCCCCAACCCTTGCCGGAGGCGTCCGTAGTCAACGTCTGTGAGGGGGGAAGGAGACTGAAGGGAACTCCCCGGCAGAGGTTCTCCTGAACCATCCTTCACTGCAAGTCCCGAGCCATGGGAGTGGAGACCAGGACAAGTTGACCTAGGTCGTCCACCAGCTGATCCCATTGAGACCGAAGTGTCCACTGAGAGATTCTCATGTGGAGCCGAGCGCGAGAGACTGTCAGAATCGCAGCCGCCATTAGCCCAAGGAGGCAAAGGACTGACCTGGTGCTGACCCGCTTGTGGCTGGACAACAGGCTGACCTGGGCCTGAAGAGTGGCCGCCCCCTGTCCGGTGGCAGGAAGGCCCTGCCAGAGGTTGTGTCCAGGATCGCTCCAAAAAACTGGAGCCTCTAGGATGGGATCAGATAGGACTTGGCTTGGTTAATGGTAATACCCAGGCAGGCAAAGACCAGCTGGGTAAGGGAAAGGAAGCGCAGGAGTTCCTCCCTGGATGGGGCTGCCAGGAGCCAATCGTCCAGGTACAGGAAAACCTGCATCCTTGGGTACGCAGGTAGGCCTCTACCGCCGAAAAGCATTTGGTGAACACTCGGGGTGCCGAGGAAAGACCAAATGGGAGGGCCTTGAACTGGCAGTGGTTCCCCTGGAACGCAAAATGCAGGTATTTGCGATGGGAAGGGTGGATAGGGATATGCAGGTAGGCATCCTGCATATCCAAAGTGCACAGCCACAGTCCTGACCAAAGAAGGGGCAGGAGGCTCTGCAGTGAGAGCATCCTGAACCTCTTGTACTCCACGAACAAGTTCAGGGAGCTGAGATCGAGAATCGGCCTCACGTCCCCGGTTTTCTTCAGGACGAGGAAAAAATGGGAATAGTATCCCATTCCCTGAAGAGGAATGGGGAAGAGTTCTATCGCCTCCTTCAGCAAAAGTGCTGAAATCTCTTCCTGGACCAGGAGATGATGTTCCAGAGAGTATGACGACCTTGGGGGAGGGTGTCGAGGGGGTTTCTGAAGAAATCTATTGAGTGTCCTTCTGCGATGAGCTGGAGCACCCAGGAATCTGAAGTTATCCTCTCCCAACCCGTGAGGTGAAGGGAAAACCTCCCTCCTACCGGTTCCTCCGGAAGGCCCAGAGGCTGTGGGAGTGGAAAGAAGTCAGGTGGAGTGGAGCAGCATCGTGGCTGAAGCACCCGCTGCTTTTTTGGGCAGAGGAGACTTGGCAGCTGGAGGGGCCTGGCGTTTAGCAGCCCGCTTTCCCTTGGGTTTCGCCTTTTGCCGATTCCGCCTGTGAAAGGGACGGCACTGCGTTTGATGGGGATGATACATGGAGTCCACAGACTTCAGCGCAGTTCCCTTCTCCTGCAGATCGGTGATAATGTCCTTGACATCACCAACGAACAGCACCGAACCCCGGAAGGGTGCTTCCTGAATAGCGGACTGCACTTCCGGGACCAACCCTGACACACAGAGCCAGGCATGACGCCATAAGCCTACGGCAAAAGCGGAGCCCCTACCAGCAGTGTCCACTGCATCATAAGTAGCACGAAACATGTGCCGACTGGCCGAACGTGCAGAGCAGACAAGGTCAGCCACTTCCTGTTTGACTTGAGAGTCCAGAAGGGAGTCCAATTTGGATTCCACCTCACTAAGAATCACCTTCTGGTAATCCTCCATGTGACTGACATAATTTAGGGCCCTAATACCCAGAGTGGAAGAAGCATAAATCATCTTCCTGTACTGGTCCAGAAGACGGGATTCTTTGTCAGGTGGAGACGAGCTCAGATATTTCAGGTTAGCTGTCCGGCCATGAGTGGTGCTAATCACGACCGAATCAGCTCGAGGATGAAAATCTAAAAAGTCAACACCCTCGGGAGCCTGATACAGCCTGTTCGACTTCCGAGGAAGCGGGGCTAAAGCCAATGGTTGCTTCCAAATAGTGGAAACAAGGTCGGCATGAAGCTCAGTCCAGGGTGGCACCAATGTAGGAGCTATCTCAGGGAGGTCTAGATGTTCAGCGAGTTTCTTACGCTGTGGATCCGGCCCCAAGAAATGCCACTAGTGAACTTCCTGGATTTTGCGTAGCAACTCCGAAAAGGAAGGATCCTCCAGAGGAAACTTCGGAGGAGTCCTAGGCCTGGGCTTAGACGAAGAGTATGGCTTGTCACCCGGCTCGAAGCAACCGTCGGAGTCGTCCGACATGTCCAAGGAGGAAGAGGATGAAGAGGAAGACTCCCTCTCCTGGCATGGGGGAGGAACGGACCCCTTGGAAGGTCCTCAGGGAAGCGTATCCTGTCCCGCCCTGGAACCGGAGGGCTCGCCCCTGGTGTCCGGAGGTGGGGAGGGAGTCTGTCGTCATGGACGTACGGGAGCCGAAATCGGCACCTTCGTTGTGAGACGACTCTCCACTTCTCTGGTGAGTTGAGCCTTGGCCTCAGCCCACTAGGAGGCCAGAGTCTCCTTCAAGTCCACCAGCAGCTGAGGGGGTGGTGGAGGAGGAGGGGGATACGGGTATTGATTGTACCCGTAAGGTGCGTATCCACAACCCGACGGCAGGAAACCCGGCGTTGGGTATTGAGGCACCGGGTACTGTGGCATCGGACAGGCCTGCGTTGGGTACTGGGGCATTGGATACTGCGGAGTCGGGTAAGACGGCGTTGGATACGATGGCGTCAGATATCCAGGAGCCAGGGGGATCGGCTGGAAGGCCCACAGGCGGACCTGGAGCAGGACACCCGGTGGGTGGAAGGCCCAGCGTTGGAGCGGCATCCGGAAGCGGGATGTCACCTGGCATCGGCAAGACCGGCGTCAGAGCCGGTGTCCGAGGAACCGACATCAGGTCAGTCGGACCAGCGGGCGGACTGCCTGATGGGTGTGCAGCAGGAACCTCGGCATTGACGGGGATGGAGGAGAAAAGTCTCCGGGGTCAGGTTGAGGAGACCCAGGGTCCCTGGAGAGCAGCGAAGGCTGCAGGGAGCCGGGAACGGCGGATGTGGGAGGGTCCAGCGTTGGCTCAGCCACCGTGCGGGCGTCGGCAGGCCAATGTCCAACTTATCAGCGGAATCCGGGCGGACACTGGAGGAGCCGACGTCCAACTTATCAGACCCATCGCCCGAGGCAGGTCGCAAAGGAGCAGCGGCCTTGTCGAGCAGTAGAGGGGCCATGCACCGCCCCGAAGGGTCGGGCGACTTATCAACCATCTCCGCAGGCACCGAGGAGCTGACGTCTGCCACCGGAGCCGGGCCGAACTGTAGGCCGCACGTGGCGGCTTTACTGGGAGTGGAGGCTCTAATAGTCCTGGAGGCACCCAAAGGGCCAGAGTGTGAGCTAGACGGGTGGCTAACGCCACCTTGAAGCCTCCAAGGTAGCTGCTGTGGAGTGGTCCCTCGGAGGGGACGCTACCTGTAGCATCGGCGACTCCCGAAGACGACGCGGTGGATGAGGAGCCCTTATCCCGGTGCTTCTCCTTGTCTTTCTTCTTACAATGGCCTTTGGGGGAAGTGGACGCCTGCTGGAGCTTTTTTAACTCCTTCTCCATGGAGGACATTTTCTTCTTTAGTACGTGGACCTCCAGGGACTGCTGCCTCCGTCTGCGGGTGGCGGCATTGAATTTTAGGCAGTGCTGGCACTTCTCCACCTGATGATCTAGGCCTGGACAGAAGAGGCACTGGGAATGGCCATCCTTATGTGGGAGTTGGTCGCCGCACGAGTCACACTTATTTTTGTGCTCAGAAGGTGTAGGGGATGACATACACCAACGAATGCCTGACGATTTTAATCGAAGCTTCGAAAAAAGATGGTAAAAACTACAGACGAGAGAGCTGACGATCGTTGAACTTTATCGCGAGGCGCTGACACGAGCTAATGGCGGGAAAGAACTGGAAGGCAGGTGTGGGGGACCGCCCCTTTATACTGATGCCGCATGACGCCGGGTCACCTGACATGGAGGCGGTCCTCGCAGAGACTGCTAGCTAGAACAGTCGTTGGGTCCTGACACCAGCCGGCATCAGTCCTATATGTAATTATCTACTGCAAGAGCCCTCTCGAAGTAAGATCTACAGGTTGTAGCTATAATACAACTGCATAAGGGGCAGTAGTCTTCCAGGAAAGGTAGGAAAGTACAGCTACGTAAGAATTTACCGCAACAGTAGATCTTCGAGAGGAGCTCTTGCAGCAGGTTACACCATAAGGACTGAAGCCGGCAGGTGCCAGGACCTCATGGAAAACTTCTAGCTAGCAGTATACAGTGGGGGACCGCCCCTGATGTTGGCCTGCCCCCGACGTCCGCCTATGGTATAAAAGGGGCAGTCCCCCAGCACCACCTCAGTTCTCCCACCGGAGACCCTGGCAAGCACAGTGATCGGAGAACAGAGGTGTTCCTCTGACACCGAGGATAATGTAACAGTGATGGAGAAGTAGGGAGGGAAAGCAGCACCTGCTGCAAGAGCTCCTCTCGAAGACCTACTGTTACGGTAAGTTCTTACGTACTATCTCATTTCGAGCCAAGGTGGGCTCTTGCAGCAGGTTACACCATAAGGACTGAGTCCCAAGCAGTGAAAGGACTGACCCCGGTCAGCTGGGAGGAGGTAGAGGTCAGAATCAGGCCCTCAAGAAAGCAGGCCCCGTAGGACAGCCAGCTTCATAACCTGCCCTGCGCCTAGATGCAATGTTCAGACTGTAATGCCGGATGAAAGTGTGGACAGAATTCCAAGTGGCTGCTACACAAATTACAGCAATGGACACATTTCTGAATGAGGCAAACAATGCAGCTACTCCCCTGGTAGAATGGCCTTTAACCGGGCCCAGTAAAGACCTGTCGTATTTACGGTAACAATAAACAATGCAATTAACTAACCATTTGGACAAACATTGTTTAGAAACAGGAGCTCTGTCTTTCCTCGGGACAAACGAGACAGATAACCGATCAGACTTTCTGATGGCGCGGATGTGATCCAAATAATAACAAAGCATGCAGTGGACATCCAAAGTATGCAGGAAGGCCTCCCCTGGATTTGAATACTCTGGATAATACACAGGCTAGTGGATGTCTTGATTCAGAGTAAACTCAGACACTACTTTGGGAAGAAACTTAGGATTGATCCGCAAGGACACCCTGTCCTTGTGGAAAACTAAATAGGGCTCTTTACACATCAGAGCCTGAAGCCTGGAAATCCTCTGAGCAGAAGTAATCACAACTATAAATAACGCTCTCTGCAACAGAAAGCGTAGCTCACAGCTTGAGGCAGGCTCAAAGGGAGGCAAAGTAAGCTTTTCTAAAATGAACAACAAATCCCGGGGGTTGGGGGGGTTCCTGATGGGAGGTTTCAAATGCAGCATGCTCCGCAAGAAAGTGCGGGAGAGGTCAAGTTGGGCAACAGTCTTGCCTTCAATAGGTGCGTGGTAGACAAAAATGGCCGATACATGCACCTTAATCAACAAGTAACTCAGGCCTGAGTCCGAAAGGGAAAGGAGATACTCTAGAACTAGATCCTCCAGATAGGTAAAGGAATCTAGGTGATGAGCAGTGACCCACATGCAGAATCACTTCATAGCATAAGTGGATCTAGTGGAGGGTTTCCTGGCTGTCAATAGGACATCTGCCATTCGGGGAGAAACCCCAAGTCTGGCAACTGCTAAGTCTGCAGGAGCCATGCATGAAGGCGCAGTGACTTGAGGTCTGGACGGACCAAGATGCCCCGCTCCTAGGACAGCAGATTGGAGCACAGGGGCAGGGGAGTCGGAGGCTCCACTGCTAGTTGCTGGAAGAGCAGAAACCATATCTGACGCCACCAGTAAGGGGCTCTCAGGATCATCTTTGCCCCTTCAGACTTCAACTTGAGCAGAACTCTCTGCAGCAAAGGAAAGGGAGGGAAGGCATAAAGAAACCTCCCTGTCCAAGAGAGGGACAATGTGTCTCACCAGAAAACACCAGGCCATGGATCTAGCAAGCAGAAACTGGGCAGCTTCATGTTGGATGGGGACACGAATAGGTCCAACTCTGGGCATCCCCACCTGTCGAAGAGATCTTCGACTACTGAGGGGAGACGTTCCCACTCATGTGCCTTGGACCGAGAATGGCTTAGACTGTCGGCCAAGGTGTTTTGAACAGCTGGAACATGCACAGCAGTCAGGCCAGGTGATGCTCTACGGCCCAATACCAAACTCTCATCACCTCTATGCAGAGGGGGTATGAATGCGTTCCCCCCGGCTTGTTTATGTAAAAGACCACACACATATTTTCCATCTGGATCAAAAGAGGTCCCGGAAGCAGGTTCGTCTGAAAAGCCTGCAGAGCATACAGGACTGCCCTTATCTCTAAAATGTTAATGTGGAGATGCTGCTCTAATGGGGACCAGGTCCCCTGGGTCTGACAGTCCGCCAGATGGGTGCCCCAGCCCTGGCCCGACGTGTCTGCAGTCAGGATCTGTTGAGGTGTCTCCAACCGGAAGAGGACCCCTTTGGAGAGATTGGAGGGGTCCAGCCATCATTTCATAGTCTGTCGCACTGAGTTGGACACCGACACTGGAAGATCCAAGTCGTCTGTGCGCTGGTCCCACTGGACCCGAAGGCCCCTCTGGGCTACCCTCATGTGCAGATGGACATGGGGAACTGTTGCAATAGCTGCCGCCATATGTCCCAGGATTCTTAGGAAAATTCTGGCTGGAACCTGATGAGACAATAGGACCAGTAGAGCCTGTGCCTGAAAGCATTCTGCCCTGTCTGGGGGAAGAAAAGCCTTTCCTTGGGTGGTGTCCAAGATTGCCCCGATGTACTGAAGTCTTTGACTTGGCCAAGGAGAGGATTTGGGGAGACTGAGAGTTATCCACAGATCCGGTAACAGAGTGAAAGTGGCCTCCATGGTTCTGAGAAACTGCTCCTTGGTAGGAGATGTCAGAAGTCAGTCATCTAGGTAAAGGGAGACATAATGGCCTTCCTTCCTTAAGAGCACTGCCACTACTGCAAGGCACTTTGTAAAGACTCAAGGAACCGAGGACAGGTCGAATGGCAGAGCCCGAAACTGGTAGTGGTTTCCTTGGAAGTGGAAGTAAAGGAGCCTCCTCTGAGGAGGGAACACCAAGATGTGAAGATACGCGTCCTGCATGTCCAGAGAACAGAGCCAATCCCCCTGAAGAAGTAAGGGAGAAGGCCTGGAAGAGTGACCATCCTGAACTGTTTGTATTCTATGTACTGGTTCAGGTGGCTGAGGTCCAGGATGGAACATAGAGCTTGCGTTCTTTTTGGGTCCAGGAAGAAATGTGAGTAGAATCGCATCCCTCGCTGTGCTGGTGGGACGGGTTCTATGGCCTGTTTTCTCAGGAGTGCTTGGATCTCTTCTTGGATAAGGGCCTGAGGCTAATGGGAGAGGACTGGAGGATTATCTGGAGGGATCTTTAAAAACTCTGTGGTGGGTCCCTGTTTCACTAACTGCAGAACCCACTGATCCAAGGTTATTCTGCACCAACCCTCTTCATACAGAGAGAACCAACCCCCCACTGCCTCCCCCAGGGATTCTCCGCGAGGAAGGGGGTCAATGACTGGATGGCATCTAGCTGGTTGCGGCTGAACCCTGATAAGATGGAGGTATTGGTGGTGGAGTTGAACACAGTGCAGGATAGGATGGCCTCTAGTTCAGAGACTGGACTTGTTCTGGGATCTGTCACATTGAAGGCCTCCTCCAAGGTGTGGAATCTTAGTGTTATTCTGGACAGGGGTTGACGATGGAAGCACAGGTGTCTTCCACTGTCTGCTCCTGTTTTTTCCATCTTAAGAATGTTGCCAGTATAAAATCCCTTTTGCCACCTCTGGACCTCCCCAATTTGAAACATGCCTTGGTGACATCAAGGCTTGACTAATGTAATGCGCTCTACCTCGGGGTCACGGGAGGATCTCTCCACAGGCTGCAGCTGGTGCAGAACGCAGCTGCCTGGTTACTTACTGGGCAGCCTAAATATTGCCACACTACACTGGTACTGCATGATCTGCACTGGATGCCGGGCAGGTGGAGGATCCTCTTTAAGGTGGATCTTCTCACCTATAAGGCCCTCGTCAGGTTTGGGAGTGCCTGACAGTGGAGAGCTTTAAGACCACCTTAAAAACATATTTATTTCAGCTGGCATTTGGTGATGTACTATATTGATTAATTATTCTGCTTTATGGTTTTAATCTTTGTATGTTGAATTTTATTGTTGTTGTGGTTTTATTGTAAAGCGCTCTGATATTCATTGAAGTGTGCTATATAAAGAAAGATTACCTTACCTTACCCTACACAGCCAGGGCCCTGGTTACATGTTGGACCTTCTTGCACTGGCTCTCCTGGTCCATCCCCCTCTGCTCCTCCTGTGGGGGCCTCCTGGCGATTCCCAGAACGAGGTTAAAAACGGTTGGCAACAGGGCTTTTAGTGTCGCCGGCCCCGTCCTGTGGAATTCACTACCTCTAGGGGTTAGGGGGGCCCCATCTTTGGAGGTATTCAAGGCCCGCCTTAAGGCCCTCCTTGGCTGCACCCCTGGCAGAGCTCTTCAATAGGTTGCTTGAGACAGGGAGGGTGCCTAGGGATTAGCGAGAGGCACATGTGGTGTCCATCCATAAAGGGGGGGTCGAGGGAAGTACTAGGGAACTATAGACCCATCAGTTTGACCTTGGTGGTGGAAAAATTAATGAAGAGTATACTAAAGGAACAATTGGGGGGTGTACTTGGAGGAGGTGGGAGGTCTGGATAGTCAGCAGCATGGGTTTGTGCCAGGTAGGTCATGTCAAACCAATCTTGTGGAGTTCTACGAATGGGTAACATCAGGACTGGACAGGGGAAAGCCTGTGGATGTATTATTCTTGGACTTCAGCAAGGCATTTGACTCTGTCCCCCACAATGGTCTGGTGGAGAAACTGACGGGGTTGGGAGTATGCCCTTTGATGGTCAGAGGGATTGAAAACTGGCTAGCCAGACGTACCCAGAGAGTAGTGGTCGGTGGGGAGCTCTCGAACCCCAGAGAGGTCGGTAGTGGGGTACCACAGGGCTCGGTCCTGGGTAAGATCCTATTTAATGCATACATGTTGGATATCAGGGAGGGTATAGGGTGTGAAATAAGCCTCTTCGCTGATGACTCCAAGATGGGAGCAGTAGTTGGGGAGGAAGAGGGGAGGTTGGCACTGCAAGGGGACCTGGACACCCTGGAAAGCGGGCTCACAAATGGAAATTAAATTTCAATATCACCAAGTGCAAGGCATTACATCTTGGGCAGGGAAACCCTAAACACAGGTACACCCTGGGAGAGGAGACGCTGGAGGCCTCAACAGGGGAAAAAGACCTAGGGGTCATGGTGGATGCATGTATGAATAACTTTGAGCAGTGCAGGAGAACGGCTAGCAAGGCAAACAGGATGTTGGGATGCATCATAAGGGGGATCACCTCTAGGAGCAGGGAAGTGATTCTGCCACTGTACAATGGACTGGTTAGACCACACCTTGAGTACTGTGTACAGTACTGGAGACCACACTTGAAGAGGGACATACAGCTCCTGGAGAGGGTACAAAGAAGGGCAACTAAGATGATACGAGGACTAGGGGATTTGACGTATGAGGACAGACTTGAGGAGCTCTGCCTGTTTTCACTGGAGGAGAGGAGAGACAGGGGGGACATGACTGAGGTCTCTGGCACCTCAAGGAAATAAATAGGGTAAACATGGAGGGATCTTTCGACTAAAGCAGGAGGTATCACCAGAGGGCATGGTTTGAAGTTGAAGGTGGAAGGGTGAGGGGAAAGAGAAGGAGGTTTTTCACTGAGAGGGTGGTGGACCCTTGGAATGCACTGCCTGGCGAGCTGGTTCAGAGATCCACAGTGGAGGGCTTCAAGAGAGGGTGAGACAGACATAGAAAGCGGATGTATCAGATGATGACCTGGCCCGGGTGGGGTGGGGATGGATGATAGGGGTTTCTGGAACACAAGGTGGAGGAAGGGCCTCGGCACCCAACTAGGGATCTGAATTAGTATGTTAGCATGTTAGTATTTGCCCAGGCTTTTCCTGACTTAGCTTTTAGTGCTTTGGTTTAAATCTAGTTCCTGGCATCCCTCTTTTTAGTTTATTTATGTGATAAATCTTATTTTTTAGTTATTTATTTGAATGTTAAAAATTATATTCATCTATGAATTGATTTGTGTTTATTTGTTTATTTTATTTTGTACAGTGCCCAGAGCCTCCAGGATTGGGCGTCTTTTAAATAAAAAATGCCTTGCCTTGCCTAAGGAGTCAGGAAATGCGGCCTGGGAGAATCTGGTAGCTCTGGGGCAGAATCTCATGTGGCTTGGGAAGTAGACTTTCTCTTAAAGGCACTTCTGGGCTGTTGGCCTCTGGGCTGCTGCTTGGAGGTGTGATGAAAGGACTGCCACCGGAATGATTAAGACTGAGATTTGTACAGTGTTTGAACCTAACATAGAACCTTGCCTGACTCTTGAAGGCGAGTGATTATATTTTGAGAATCCTCACCAAATAACATGGGGCCTCTGAAAGGGGCGTCCAGAATTTTAGACTGGACATCTGGAGCAAAACTGGATACCCTAAGCCAGGAGTAGCGACGAAGGCAAACTCCCATAGCCGCAGCCCTACCCGCGGAGTCATACGAGACTTGGAGAACATGAGTCCCTTACATCCGAGCCCTACTTCAGGAGGTGTAATAGTTCAGCCTTCCCAGGAAGATCAGGCTGAGCTTGTACCACCTCGAAGACTTTCTCCCACAGGGCATTCTGATATTGAACCATGTGGGCCAGGAAGTTTAGGGAGCAGACAGCGCAGGTAACTGAAGAATAGACCTTTTTGCCAAAATGGTCTCTCTGCCTGGAGTCCTTGTCGGGAGGCTGAGTACAAAGGTGCCAGGGCCACTTAGAGCGGTCATGGGCTACGTTAATAACAACTGAGTCAGCCTCTTGGTGTTCTCCATAAAAAGGTTTGTTCCTCAGGGCATTATACAGGCGATCCGCCTTCTTAGACGTCGCCGGTATAGTGGATAGATGTTTCCAAGCAGCCCTATTGACATCCTTGAAGGAGTCAATCACAGGAGGAACTACTAAGGGTAATGACTCCTTCTTACGGAGGAATGTGGCTAGCCGATGTCGCTCGGGATCCACTTCCTCAGTTTCCCAACCCATGAGGGCCTGGATATGCCTCATCACATCCATGAATGTCAGGTCATCTGGAGGAGACCACGGGGTGTCCTTGGGCTCCTCTGGTTCTGGAGGTAGGTCAGAGTCCCCAGAATCCCCATAAGAAGAGGAGGAAGAAGAATATCTCCCACCCGGCTCGCCTGAGACTGAAGAGGGAGAGGGTGAGCGGCAGTGCCATTGTCGGTGAGTCCTCGGACGTCCTGCGCCAGCTCCTTCTGGTTGTGGAGTAGGCTCCTTAGGAGAAGGCATTGGGGCCTTCCTAGGGGGAACCTGCTCCTTAGCTGGAGTGGGCAGAGGGTCCCTCGGAGTCAGAGTTGGGGGCTCTTTTGGGGCCTCTTTATCCTTAAAGTATGCCCACCAGGCAGCAAAAAGGGTGTTCAGGTCTGGGGGCGGATTCTGAGGCAGAAGCGGGGGAGCCAGCATCTGGTGGGTAGGCTGAGAGGACCCCGGTGTCAGTTCCTTTGGCTGTGGTAACCCTGGCATTGGATCCACTGGCGTCGGGTTAACTGGTGTCGGTCTCTGGGGCAGGGAACCATCCAGCGTTGGTCTGACTGGAGTCAAGACACCAGATGTCGGTCCCTCAGGTGTCAGCTCTGCGACAACAGGACTAGCTGGCGATTGTGGGGAGCTAGGAGACAACAGCTGAGGAGTCATCAGGGTCGACATCGGGGCGGCTGGAGTTGAGGGGACAGGCGTGGGCTGAAGCCAGTCTGATGATGCAGCTAATGCCAGTCTGGAAGGGGAAGCCTGTCCTGGGGAGAGAGCTCCCAAGCGGGACAGAGGCGTCGCTCTCTCAGAGGAGTTGCGTGCATGCCCCTGGAGTCGCTTGAAGTGTTGGCCCCAGATGTCGGGCCCGACTTAGCTGAAGCCTTGACTGGAAGGGCGACAGGCAAGAACCCACAGCCCTAGGAAGACCCAGCTGAGCCACCTGGCTGAGGACCCGCCTGCTGAATGGGCATGAGCTTCAGGGGCTGTGAGGCTGGGGACAAAGTCCTGGGCCCCAAAGAACCACTGTTGGAGACAGTCAGGAGAGCGGGCAGTTTGACCACTGGGAGCCTGGAGAGAGAGAGAGAGGACTGCCGGAGTGGAGGGAGCTGACCTCCCGCAGGAGGAAGACCCATGTTCGGTACCCAACTTGCGTAGGGACCTGGACCGGGAAGCTGTCCAGGATTTGTTCCTGTGCTTCTCCTGGTGTTTGTGCTTTCCCGAAGACTTCTCCTTGGCTGATGAAGAAGTGAAGGCCCCAGAGGCCAGGGAAGAGAAGGTACTTTTGTGGAGCTCCGTCTCCATCGTTGTAAGTTTTTGCTGCAGCAGGAAGGCTTCCAGGGTCTTCTGGCAGTGAAGCCAGGTGCGCTGGTTAAAATCCTGGCAGTGCTGGCAGGCCTCAGTATCATGGTCCAGGCCTAGACAAAGCAGGTATGATGAATGGCCATACTTGAGGAGAAGCTGCTTTCCACCAACACACTTTGTTCGCCGCTGCTCTACCGAAGAGGATGGAGAAGAAAACATGCACATAATTGTTGTAGAATTTGAAGAAAATTGAAAAATAATAAAGCGTGGGTAATCGCAAATAAAATGGTTGACTAAAGCAGAAGGCGTCTGTGTAGGTCCAGCTTGCATGGGTTGATGGCGGGAAAAGAACGGAGGTGATGCTGGAAGACTGCCACTTTTATACCATAGGCGGATGTTGGGGGTGGGCCGACGCCAGGGGGCAGGCCTCCGCTGTATACTGCTAGTTAGAAGTTTTCCGTGGGGTCCTGGTACCTGCCAGCTTCAGTCCTTATAGTGTAACCTGCTGCAAGAGCCCTCTCGAAGTGAGATCAAACAGGTTACAAAAGATAAGCAGGAGACACTCTGTCTAAGGTAGGATAACAAAACTGTTTCCGGGAAGCAAAAGGGAGAGGTCAGAGTACATTGGATTAGGAAGGGGGTAGAAGGGTACAGCAGAGCTTTAATAGACTCTAGGCTTAGCAAGGAAAGATCATGGGAGTGGTGCAGTGCAACTGTTTTGGGGCAGCAGTCTTTCCGTGCCCCTTCTGGAGACTGAGGTGCTGCTGACAGGACCAACCCACTGCAGTGGGAAGAGAAGAAGTGGGGGTCCTCAGAAGGGGAAGGCCCCCAAGGAGGGCGGAAGAAGCCCACAGCCAAGGAGGAATCAGCTTCTGGTGGAGGACTTTATTGTCAGGGGCATATATTTGGAAGAAGGAAGAGGAAGGGATAGAGAGGTGATTTGCCTAAGCAGTGCTTTAGCTTGAAAGGGATGGGCAGTGTATCCTCAGGATCTCTATGGCACCAGGAAATGGGAGGAAGCTAGATGCTGTTGTCCATCTGAGGACAAATGACCTGGCATGGAACAAGGTAGGAATAGTGCTGGGTAATTTCAGGAAGCTGGGGGTGGGGCCTCAAGCAGGTGGCACATACGGTGGCTTTTGCCAAGGTGTCACCTGTATATAGCCAAGGAGAGGCAAGAGTACTCCACACTCGGGCATTTAACAACTGGTTGAAGGCATGGTGCATGAAGGAGGAGGACTTCAGCTACATTGTTGATGGGGGGGGGGGTGCCAGCTGGGGAGAATATGGATCTCTATAACGAGATGGCCTGCATCTTTCCAGGAAGGGGAAAACAGTCCTTTGTGGAAAGTTTAAATGCTACTTTGATGAGCATTTAAACTAGCCGGGTGGGAGGCAGTAAAAGCAAGGGAGGCAAAATGTCCACCCCTCAGATGATGGAGCATAATGGAGGAAGGGCCTGGGGGGAGTGAAGTTCCCTAAGGCAGGGGTGCAAGAAGGCAGGGGCGGACATAAGACAAAGGAAAAGGGAGATATAAATCAGGTAAGTGAGGGTAAAGTATTGAAGGAGACAGGGAATGAGGAAGGTAAAAAGGGATGAGGTGGGTAGAAGGGGAAAGTAGGCAGGGGGGAAGTAAGGTGTAGAGGGCGATGTGTGCCAATGCATGGAGTCTGGAAAGTACAGTTCTGGACCTGGAAGCCATCATGGCAGAGATGGATCTGGATTTAGTGTCCATAATGGAGTTGTGGTGCAATGAGCACCACGGTTGGGACATAGCCATACTGGACTATTCTCTGTTCAGGAGAGACAGGGAAAGGAGAAGGGAAGGAGGAAATCAATGCCACAGAGGTACAGGGGCACCCAGAGGAAAAGGAAGAACTGGAATTACTGTGGGTCATCCTGGAGAAAGGCTCTTGGGTTGCTAGCCATACCAGGGTAGTGTACAGAGCTACAGCACAGGGAGACGAGATGGATAAGGTACTTCGGGAAGCCATCATCAAAATATCATGTAAGGGATGGGGCAGTGCTGGATCTGGTTCTTACAAAAAGGGACATCACCGTGAGCAGTCCCCTGGGTACCAGTGACTGCTGTACAGTGTGGTTTAACATAAAGACAGAAACAGAGGCAAACCACATGAGGACAAGGGCCCTAGACTTCAGCAGGGCAGATTTTAAGGAAACAAGAGACTAAGAAACTGTCTCGGGGCAGATTGCCAGGGAGGCTACAGGCACACTGGGGACAAATAAGGAAGACAATGTTCATTTCAGAGTGGGGGGAATGGGACAAATGTTGCACCATTTTCAGTTTTGATCCAACCTTTTTCCCTCCTTAGGGACAATCTGGCTTATTCTTCTTATGTTTTTGACTACTGGTTTAAGAATCTGGGTTCAGCTGAAGAATATGACTGATTATTGTTCTCATTTAACCCCTATTTTTATACCCACTGAATCAGTGTCCACACAGGCAAAAATCTGAAATGAACCCTGGGATGGCCATAATCAAAGCAATTAACCTCTACGTGAAGGAAGTGAGTAAAAGCAAAAGGAAAAAGAGTCTGTTATGTTCTCTAAGAAAGCGACCTAGGTCCAACCACGTCCCTTTCAAGTACCTGAACATCCCAATCATGTCCTCTCTCTCTCTCTCTCCTGTCTTCCAGGGAGTACATGTTCAGTGCCGTCAGCCTCTCCTCATATGCATTATTCTGCTGACCGGCTACCATCTTTGTAGCCCTCCTCTGGACCTTCTCCAGCAGGTTAATGTCCTTTTTGAGGTGTGGGCACCAGTACTGAATTCCATACTCTAGATGGGCCTTACCAGTGACCTGTACAAAGTCAGCATAACCTCCTCTCTCCTACTACTGTTTTCACTAGATATGCATCCCAGCATCTTGTTTGCCTTTGCTGCTGCTTTCTTGCACTGTGTGGAGCGCTTCAGGTCACTAGTAATCATCACCCCCAGGTCCTTCTCCTCCTCCTCTGATGCAGATACTCAGACTCCACCCAGGTAGTACTCTGTCATGGGACTCCTGGCTGCAATATGCATAACTTTGCATTTCTTGGCATTGAAGCCAAGCTGCCATATCCTGGACCACCTCCCTAGCTTTTTCAGATCATCCTGTAGGTCCTGTATCCCTTCAGCTGTGTCCACTCTCCCACAGAGTTTGGTGTCATCCGCGAATAGGCAAACTTTGCCCTTAATGCCATCTCCAATGTCACTGATGAAGACACTGTACAACATCTGCCCCAGCACCGAGCCCTGAGGGACCCCACTGGTTACCTCTCTGGTGCCAGATAACTCTCCCCCCACAACCACCCTCTGGGTTCTGTCCCTCAGCCAGTTTTCCACCCATCTGGCCATCTTTTCCCCAACCCTGAGATCCACCAACTTCCTGATCAACTTTTTGTGGGACACAGAGTCAAAGGCCTTGCTGAAATCAAGATAGAGGACGTCTACTGCTTGGCCCCTGTCTACTGTCTTAGTGACACAGTCAAAAAGGTCAATCAGATTTCTTTGACACTGCCTCCCCCTCATGAACTCATGCTGCCTATCATCCTGGAGACCATGCCCCTCTAGATATTCCACCAACCTTTCCTTTAGTATGGTCTCCATGAGCTTCCCCACAAGGAAGTCAGGCTGACTGGTCTGTAATTCCCTGGGTCATCCTTGGGATCATTTTTGTGGAGAGGCATCTAGGCCTCGTGATTTGTCCACCTTCAATGCCAGCAGTCACTCCCTTCCTCAATCTATCCTCCTCTATCACTACTTTTGCTCCCCCCCACTCCTCTTTTCCCTCCTGAAGGCACTGGTCCATCCTTCTCCCTGGTGAAGACAGAACAGTAGTATTCATTTAGTATCTCTGCTTTTCTCCCATTATTCTCCACCTGCTCCACCCCTTTCTTAAGCCTAACGATCCCTTCCTTCTTGTCCCTTTTCTCACTTATATAGCAAAAGAAAGCCTTCTCCTCCTTCTTAATTCCTTCAGCTATCTGCAGCTCCTTCTGTGCCTTTGCTCGCTGGACTTCTTTACTTGCCTCACTAGCCAACCTTAGGTAATTTTCCCTATCCACCTCTCTCTCTTGGTCTTCCTGAATTTCTCATAGGCCAACCTCTTTTCCCTTACTGCCTGGGCAACCCCACAACCGAGGATCCCACAACCGGGTACACTGGAAAGGGCAAACAAGACAGACGCTGTATTCACTGCTCCATAAGAGCGGCCCAGTGATGAAACTGCTCATTGGAAACCCCGCAAGAGGCTAGAGAGGGGCTCCAGTGCAGAGAGTTCACGCCATCAAGAGCGGAGGCGACCGGGGAGCCAGGAGGTGTCAGAGTGGGCCTTCCGCTCTCAGCTACCGAAGACCCCCTAGCAGACATACCAGGGGGAGCCCTCGAGTGGTAGCACTTCTTCTTCCACCGGGAAGAAGAAGAACTCGAGGCTGAGCGGCGCCGGGTCCCCGACCTGGATCGGGTATGGTCCCGCTTCTTTTTGTGTCTATGGGAGGACTGTCCTTCCACCCGAACACCGGACTGCCCGTGGTTGGACACGTCTCCTCCGGAGAGGGCAGTGGACCGGACACAGCCCTGCTGCCAGAGCAGCCTTCCAATGAAGCATCTCTACCATCACCGATTCTGGCCATGGTCGACTCCATCAATGGGCAGGGCTCAGAGAAAAAAAAACAGCTTCTTCTTTTCTTTTTTTTTTAAATAAGTAATGATAATACTAAAAACTAACTGAATGACTAAAGTTGCTGTCATACAGACGTAAAGTTTTGACTCCCGGCAGACGAACGTCATCGTCACTGAAACGCATTCAACAGTGGGGAAAAAAGAAACTGAGGCAGTTGAAGGGTCAATGCCGAGGTAGCCTACATAGGCGTGAGCTAATCTCTCAGTGCTGCGCATGCGCAGTCCTACCATGGTGCCGGCTCACCTGAAAACTGTTGGCTCCAGCAGGGTCCTAGCGCCTCCAGCTTAAACCCAGAAGTATGAATGAATGGTGAAGACTTAAAGTCCAGGAAGATCTCGGGATACAGTGTAACTAAGGACAGACCTAAAACAGATGGTCGTCCCACCACCAAACCCACTTTGTTGGTTGCTGGTCCTATTTGACTTTTGAGCCTAAGTACATAGCCTTGGGAGTTGAAGGGGTCTGGCAGCTGATAAAGTGGAGCTTTACACAGCTCCTTCGCATAGTGGCAGTAACGTAGTCTCCCACAGCTGCAGCTCATGGCTGACTTCAGCCACAGTGGATTCAGGACGTGCCCAGAGTTGCACTTTACCTAAACTGTCAGGGACAGTGGGCAGTAGGATCAACCAGATACTTTGCAAATTTCAATCCTTTAAATGTATGACATTTTTTTAAATTATATCTAATCTGCTAATCGGGGAAGCCTCACACTTAGCGGTGGAGCTGCCATCATGATAGTTTCCCTTTAACTCCCCGTATAGGTTCTGGCAAGCAATCCACCCTCCTTTTAATCCTGTTTCCCAGTCGACACCCCCTCATCCTCAAAATAATGAGCTCCATCACCTCTAACCCTTCTCAGGCTGGATACTTGGATAAAAAGAGTAGAAATGTACCTGACGGCACTACGCATCTACTCCTCCACTATTCAGTGGAATCATATACACCCACCCATTGGTCCATTTCCCTATCTAACACTGATTTGAAACAGTTAATGTTCTTTGCATCCACTAGTTCCTTTGTTGCTATTGCCTTCAATTAATTTTTCACATCCTGTGCTCATTCCTTCCACTCTTCCATCCCTTCTCCTCCTCTTCTTCCTCCCTCATACCCCTCCATCTCAGCCCTCCTCCTACATCCTGTCCCTTTCCTTATTTCTTAGTAATCTCCCTGCTACCTCCCTGACTGCCATTCTCACTCTCTCAACTCCTCAAAATGTAACAGCCCTGATGGTAGGAACCCTAAACTCATCCATCTTTCCACCTCTGCCACTGCTACCTCAGGTCCCTTACTCAATAATGGAATTACATTTGGGGGTCCCAAGGAACAAAGAATGGAATTTGGGGTAATATTAGCAGACAGGGTGTTAAAACAGGCTGTGCTACCAAAATTGCTGAACCTTTTACAAAGTCACTGGGCAGGACCGTAGTCCATCAAATTGCTGACTCAATTTGGTCGTGGCAACTATGGCGCCGCAACAAGGGCAACAGTGAAAGGGGCGATCTTGATTTTAGATCACCCCTCACTCTTGTCATCCTTTGCGCCCACACAGTTTCTACCCCTCCAGAGGTATGCCCGCCCTGGAGGAGGTTATATATAGTTTGGGGTGGTGCGGGGGGCAAAGTCCCCCGCAAAAGAAACCGTTTCCCGGGAGGGTACTTTGGTGCTGTAACTCCTTGGAGATGAAATGCCTGGTGATGTAATGCCGGGCGGCATTTTGCCTGCACCATAATCGGTGTCGGCAAAATGTATGCAGCTGCAGCATGGGTAAACAGGGCAGGACAGGGCACACCTACAGGTAGTAGGGAGACAAGACTGACCCTGACTGCTCCCCTATTAAGTGAGCAAAAAGGGACTGTGAGGAGTCGCACCTGGGAATGAAGTGCCGTGCTATAAATGTGAGTTACTGAAATCAGGAGTGGATAGCCCGGCACTTGCAAACAAGGACAATGTTGAAATGCAATCATATACTGCTTCAAACTCAGAGACATGAAAGAAGAGAGCATACCTTGGTTTGATCCCATAAAGTGCCTCGCTTTATTTCGTGCTTGAGGTGCTGTATTTAGCAGAGACACTCACAGTAAAAATGGACCTGTATGTCATATATAAAACACAAGGAGCTCCTTCCACAAGATATTTCTCCTCCTCTCACTCAATCTAAATCACATCACAGAGGTATGCTTTCTTCTTTCATGTCTCTGAGTTTGAAGCAGTATATGATTGTATTTCAACGTTGTCATTATTTGCAGGTGCCGGCTCTCCACTCCTGATCCCATATGAAGTCCCTAGAAACAGAAGAAGTTCCACTGAATTGGAGGTTTGCCCATGCGTTGAAAAGTTACAAAGTTTTACTTTGCCAGCGAAGTTCCAGCGAAGTTGCGAAATTTGCCTTCGCAAATTACTTCACAAAGTTTCCACTTCGCAACTTTGCCTAACTTCACTTAGAAAAGTGGCGTAGTTAAGGCGAAGTTAGGTGAAGTTAAGCAAATTTAAGTCAGTCTGCCCAGAAAAAGAGCAAATTTGCCTTGTATAAAACTGTGAAGTCAGCACTTCACAAATTTCCCCAACTTCAAAAATTGATTCGTAAAGTAAATTTTGTCCACTTTGCCCATCTCTACGATGCCTCTCCACAATGCTGGGGATAGAAAGAATCCAAGGAACTACAGGCCAGTATGTCTGACTTCCACTGTAGATACTGTAAACTGCTAGAAACCATTGCCAAGGAACAGACAGTGGAATTCCTTGAGGCATAGGGGCTGCAAGATAAAGAGACAGCATGGGTCATGTCACACAGATTTAATAGGCTTCTTGGATTAAGTGACAAGGGCAGTGGACAAATATCAGGCGGTGAACATCTTCCACTTGGATTTCAGCAAGGCCTTTGATTCTGTACCATACAGAAGCCCACTAAAGAAAGGTATCTGGGAACTCCGTAATCATACAAGGGCCTTCCATCTGCTGCCCAGCATAGCTTCATAACTTGTACTATAGATCATAGGAGCATCTAGTGATACTCCCGACTAATCACAGTGCTTCTTTCAGTTGTGCATGAGATATTCTTATTTCCATAAGAGTGTCTCACGTGCTGTGCCCTAGTAACGGGCTTCTTGGTAGCACCCCTCAGTCTGCAGAAACACACAAAATTGGTAATTAAAAAAAAAAAAGTAAATGTCTAATGATCTATAATATATATCCCCCATTGCCACTCATTGTTCTATAAGAGTGGTTTCACTTGCGTTCAACCCAAGCCAGAACATCTCAGCTTCATTTTGGTTTTCCCGCTTGAGTCGATCATGCATGGAACCATCCTTACACAGCAATGAGTGGCTCCAGAGGACATATTAATATATAACTCAGAGTACCACACAGTGTATTCATTTAGTGTCTGTGCTGGGCCAAAGCAGCACTCCCAAACTTACTTGAACTTGCTATTCAGGATCACATCATCAGAGAAGCCACAGTGGGTGAAAAATTTGAGCGCCTCACTGTCTGCATGTGTCACAATGGTGTCATACTGGCCGACCATCGCAGGGTCCTTCAGCAACTGAGGTGGGAGAGAACAGAGCTCCAGTCAGCACCACACATTTTATAACAGGCACTACAATTTTCAGGGAAAGCAGTATAGTGGTCCACTCTGTGCTGCTAACGTTGAGGGGTGAGGGGCTGGGGTTAAACCTCAGTAATGCCAAAAGTCAGACAAAATTTTAACTGTCAATACTACAGTGACCTTCTGCTATTCTCAACTGAGTTATGGGGAAGAGGCACTGGATCAGGCAGGGATTATCAGCAGTGTTGCAGGAGTCATTTTTACAGTTACTAGCTACTCTCAAATGTTTGTGACATATTAGTTACTAATGTAGAAGGAAAATAGATGTAACTATAACATGATCTTATTGCTATGTGTACGTAGTATCGATTTGTTCAATGTATTAGCACTTTGTCTTCAAACGTATGCGTTTCGTGTAAAGTCTGTAATTATAGATATGTATTTATGCATGCAGATGTAAATGGGAGTTTCGCTTATGTAAACAAATTCTGTAGGAGCAATGTTGGATTTCCAGATGAATCTAAGCCCTGGGTTTGTTGCAGTTCTACCTGGTGCTGGTAAAACGTGTGAGAATATGGCTATGGAAAGACACCTGATACTATTTGAGAGTAACTGACAATTTACATTACATTACAGTAACTAGTTTTAAGAAAAATGTCATGTCATTGAAGTTACTTATTACTTTTTTTTTTCAGAAAGTAATCTGTTACTATTACTAGTTACTAAAAAAGTAGAACTAGTATACTACGGCAATGCAAATACATTTTGCAAACAGAAAAGGTTATCTTGAACAACATGAGCAAAATAAATGAAGCTGGTCACTGAGCATGCTCAGAAATTTATCTCACTCATTTTGCCCACACTGAGCACGCTCAGAAATTTATCTCACTCATTTTGCCCACACTGAGCACGCTCAGAAATTTCTCACTCATTTTACATACACTGAGCATGCTCAGAAATTTATTTTCATTACAGGTGAACTTCTTTAATGCTGAGCCTTTGAACAGAGGGGCACAGTTTACATTTTGGACTTATTTTCTTTTGTAACGTTCTACTATTTCTATCACAAAAATACGTGAAATACTATGGTATAGTATAGTTACGTAAGAACTTACCATAACAGTAGATCTTCGAGAGGATCTCTTGCAGCAGGCCACTTTGGTAGGACTTATCCACCAGGCACTAGGATTACACAGAAACGTTCTAGCTAGAAGTCTACCAGAAGGGGCCGCCCACCACCATCACTCACCGACGTCAGCAACCCTATAATAGTGGGCAGCCCCCATAGCCTCCTCAGTTCTCCCGCTGGAGACCAAAAACAGGACCTGATAGGAAAATCAGGGAGAAAGCCGCGGTAACTGTAAGAAAGTAAAGAAAGCAGAAGGCTCCCCTCTGAAGACAGGGAACTCTACAAAGACATGAACATAGAGGGGGAAGAAGGGAGAGAAAGCACAGCCTGCTGCAAGAGATCCTCTCGAAGACCTACTGTTACGGTACATTTTTACATAACGGTACCATCTTACTTCCGAAGGTATCTCTTGCAGCAGGCCACACCGGTAGGACGAGTCCCAAGCAGTTATACAAAACTGACAGACAGTCTAGGAGGTTGGAAGAAAGGACCTAAAAAAAGAAGGCCCTGGAGACCAGCTAGCCCGAAATTGGCCCTGCACCGAGAGGCAAAGTCTAGACTACAGTGCTTGATAAAAGTACGGGCAGAGCTCCAAGTGACCGCCGACCGTGCAAACTTCTGCAGCGGAGATGTTGTGGAAGCAAGCAACAGAAGCAGCCATACCTCTGGTAGAATGACCATGTGCCACACCTTGAAGTTCCTTCCCATACTTCCTGTAACAGAAAATAATGCAGTTGGCCAACCATTTGGACAGACACTGCTTAGAAATGGGAGCCCTCCTCTTTCCCAGGGGTGAAAGAAACAAACAACTGTTCAGACTTCCTGCAGTCCTTGGTACAGTGTGTATAGTAACACAAAGACCTATGCACATCTAGCGTGTGGAGCAATGCTACCCTGGATTGGCATGCTCCAGGAAATAAACAGGCAGGAGGATGGATTGATTCAAAGTAAACTCAGACACCACCTTGGGGAGAAAAGTAGGATTAATACGTAAGGACACCATTACTTTATGAAAAACCAAATAAGGTTGCTTACACATGAGCACCTGAAGCACAGATATCCTCCTAGCAGAAGTAACAGCAACTAAAAACAATGCTTTCCAAGACAGATAGCATAGCTCGCAACTTGTGGCCAGTTCAAAAGGAGGCAGGGTGAGTTTTTCCAACACGAAGTTTAAGTCCCAAGCCGGGACAGGGTTGCAGACCGGAGGCTTCAGGTGCAGAATGCCTCTCAAAAACATGTAAGACATGTCTAGTTGAGACACAGAATGGCCATTGACAGGTACGTGATAGGCTGAGATGGCAAAAAGATGTGCCTTGATTGAGGAGTACTTCAGACCGGAGTCTGAGAGGGAAAGCCAATAATCCAAAATCTGATTCACTGGACAGGTGAAGGGGTCTAAGTGGTGCGATGCAGCCCATATGACAAAGTACTTCCATTTCATGGAGCAGGTGGCCCTGGTGGAGGGCTTCCTAGCTGCCACCAAGACATCTGCCACTTTAGGGGACACCCCAAATCGTGTAATGGCTATGTCTTCAGGAGCCACGCATGAAGATGGAGAGACTTGAGATCCAGATGGATCAGGGTGCCCTGCTCCTGGGACAGCAAGCCTGTACAGAGGGGTAGGGGCACGGGAGGTTCCACCGTTGGCTGCTGAAACAAAGGGAACCAAATCTGATGAGGCCAGAAGGGGGCGATCAGGATCACAGTTGCCCCTTCCATCTGAAGCTTGATCAGGACTCTCCAAAGGAGAGGGAAGGGAAGAAAGGCATACAGAAATCTCCCTTTTCAAGCGAGGGACGTGTCTTGCCAGAACACTCCAGGCCCTAGAGTAAGTCAGCGAGCAGAAAAGCGGCAGTTTTGCATTGAGTGGGGATGCAAAAAGTTCCATCTCTGGACGACCCCACTGGCTGAACAGATCTTCCACCACTGAGGTGAGGAGTTCCCACTCATGAACCCAAGACAGGGACCAGCTTAGGCTGTTCACTAAGATGTTTTGGGCGCCGGGGAACATGGATGGCTGACAGTTCTAGGCTGTGGTCTATTACCCAATACCAGACTCTCATCACTTCCTGACACAGGGGGTAAGAGTGAGTCTCTCCCTGTTTGCGGATATAATGGACTGTGCTGGAGTTGTTTGTTTGAATCAGCAGCGGGCCCAGGGAGAGAAATGTCTGGAAGGTTTGAAGGGGATACAGAACTGCTTCCATCTCCAAGACATTTATGTACAGACATACCTCTAGGGAATCCCACTGACCTTGGGTCTGGTGGGCCCCCAGATGAGCCCCTCAGCCTAGACCCACAGCATCTGTGGTGAGGATCTGCTGTGGGAGTCAAATGTAAAATGAACACCCCCCCCCGTAGGAGATTGCAGGGCTCCAGCCACCACAACAGTACCTGCCAGACTGAGCCGGAGACCAGGACTAGCTGCTCCAGGTCATCCACACGCTAATCCCACTGGATCCAGAAAGTCCACTGGGGAATCCTCATGTGCAGTCGGGCGAGAGGCACTGAAGCAATGGTCATGGCCATTAGTCCCAGGAGGCGAAGGAAGACCCAGGCTGGGCATGACAACTGGAGTAGAGCTGGAGGGCCTGATCCACAAGATGTTCTGCCATGTATGTGGGAAGAAAGGCCATCCCCTGGGCTGTATCAAACACCAACCCTATGTACTGGAGCCTTTGGGAGAGGGTAAGAAAAGACTTGGGAATGTTGATGGTAATTCCCAAATCCTGGAAGAGGTGGCAAGAAGAGTCCAGGGTTTGGATCACGTGTTCCCTGGAAGGGGCTGCTAACAGTCAGTTGTCTAGGTAAGGGGAACACATAAAACCCCTGCAGTCTGAGAGCAGCTGCCACCACTGCCAAGCATTTGGTGACTACCCAGGGTGCTGAGGACAAGCCAAATGGCAGAGCCCTGAACTAGAAGTGGGCTCCCTGAAAAAGGAACCCGAGGAAGCACCTGTGAGAGTTGCACATGTTGATGTGCAGGTATGCGTCCTGCGTGTCCAGCGAGCACACCCAATCCCCCTGATGTAATGCAGCACTAGTCCCTGAAGTGTCACCATCCCGAAACTTTTGTATTGGATGAACAGGTTTAGCTCGCTGAGGTTCAGGATAGGCCGGAGGTCCCCAATGTGCTTGGGAACCAGGAAGAAGAGAGAGCAGAACCCCTGTTCTAGCTGTGACTCTGGGATGGGTTTGATGGCCGTTTTGTGAAGCAGAGCCTGAATTTCCTCCCAAATAAGTGAAATGTGTCCAGAACAGTAAAAAGACTGAACTGGGGAATTGTCTGGAGGCCACTCCAGAAGTTCTAGGGAGTGGCCTTGCTCAATGAGCTGAAGAACCCAGCTGTCGGAAGTTATATCCCACCACCTGTCCAGATAGAAGGAGAAGCTACCTCCTATGACCTCCTCCTGCACGACTGGAGGGAGGGGGTCTGGCAAGGAGTCAGGGGGTCGGGGCAGCTGTAGCTGGGGCTGTGGGGGCCCCTCTGGCCCTTTTGATGGTGAAAAGGGTGGGGGCAGGCAAGGCCGATGCCGACACCCTCTGCTTGCATTGGGGCTTGGCCGTCGTCCTGGACTGCCTGGCAGCAGTCCAGTGAAAGTAAGACCTTGGGCTAGATCTGGGCTGTCTATGACACAAGGAGTGAGCAGATCAGATAGCCCGCCCCAAGGCCTGCACCTTAGAGAGGATGTCCTCAACATCACCTCCAAACAGGAGGTTGCCCCTGAAGGGAGCATTCAGAATGGACATCTGGATGTCTTGGGCGAACCCAGACACACTGAGTCGAGAATACTGGTGCAGGCATATGCTGGTAGCTGCCGCACAGGCTGATGCATCCACAGCGTCGTAGGCCACCCTGAGCAGGTGGGTACTGACGTTGGAGGCTGACCTGAGGGCCTCCATAACTTGCTGCATTGCAGAATCATTGGAGAGGGACTGGACAGCATCCCTGGCCTTATCCCACAGGGCAGCCTGATAGCGCAGCATGTGGGCGACATAATTGAGGGCATGGATCACCAAAGTAGAGGAAGCGAATGCCTGTTTCCCGAAAAGGTCCAACCAGCGGGACTCTCTGTCTAGTGGTATGGAGCTTAGGTGCTTTAGCCACTTGGTATGGTCATGAGTGGCCTTAATGACGAGTAAGGATACACCAGCACAGGCCCTGTGGGCGCCGGTGTGGGAAAGACCAGCGATGGTCTGACAGGCATAGGCTGGGGAAGAATAGGTTGAGGGCCAGCAGGCATCAGCTGTGGGTAAGCCGGCAACAGGTATGGCAAGACCGGCAAAGGCCAAACTGGAGCTGGCTGAGGCAAAGACAAAGGAGGTCCCACTCAGCTTAAAGAGACCCTCTTATCCACCTTATTTATCCCTTTCAAGTACTTTAAGGTCCCAACCATGTTCGTTCTCTCTCTCTCTCTCTCTCTCTCTCTCTCTCCCTCTCCCTCTCTCCCTCTCTCTTTCTCTCTCTCTCTCTCCCTCTCCTCCATGGAGTACATGTTCAGTGCCCTCAACCTCTCCTCGTATGCCTTACCCTGCTGACCTGCTATCATATTTGTAGCCCTTCTCTGGACCTTCTCCAGCAGGTAATGCCCTTTTTCAGGTGTGGTCACCAGTACTGAACTCCATACTCTAGATGTGGCCTCACCAGTGACCTGTACAAGGGTAGAATAACCTCTCTCCTATTACTGATCTCCCTAGCCATGCATCCCAACATCTTGTCTGCCCTTGCTGCTGCTTTCTTGAACTGCGTGAAGTGCTTCAGGTCACTAGTGATCATCACTCCCAGGTCCTTCTCCTCTGATGCAGATATCTGGACTCTACCCAGGTAGTACTCCGTCCTGGGATTCTTGGCTCCAGTGGGCATAATGTTGCATTTCTTGGCATGGAAGCCAAGCTGCCAGATCCCAAACCACCTTCCCAGCTGTTCTAGATCATCCTGTAGATCCTGTATCCCTTCAGCTGTGTCCACTCTGCCGAAGAGCTTGGTGTCATCCACGAATGGGCACATTTTGCCCTTAATGTCATCCCCAATGTCATTGATGAGGACACTGAACAACACTGGCCCCAGCACCGACCCCTGCGGAACCCCACTGGTGACCTATCTGGTGCCAGATAACTCTCCCCCCACAACCACTCTCTGGGTTCTGTCCCTCAGCCAGTTTTCCACCCATCTGGACATCTTATCCCCAACCCTGAGATCTGCGAACTTCCTGATCAACCTTTTGTGGGGCACAGAGTCAAATGCCTTGCTGAAATCCAGAGAGAGGATGTCTACAACTTGGCCCCTGTCTACTGTCTTAGTGACCCAGTCAAAGACGTCGATTGGATTCGTTTGACACAATCTCCCCCCATGAACCCGTGCTGCCTTGCATCCTGGAGACCATGCTCCTCTAGATATTCTAACAACTTTTCCTTAAGTATGGTCTCCGTGAGCTTGCACACGATTGAGGTCAGACTGACTGGTCTGTAATTCCCTGGGTCATCCTTGGGACCGCTTTTGTGGAGGGGCACCACATGTACTGTTCTCCAGTCCTGCGGTACAATGCCCGACTCTAATGAACTATTAAATTGGCCTGCCAGTGGGCCTGCCAGTTCCTCAGCCAGTTCCCTTAGTACCCTCAGAGGTACTCTGACCGGGCCTGGTGATTTGTCCACCTTCAATGCTAGCAGCCCCTCCCTCACTCTATCCTCCTCTATCACTACATCTGTGTTCCCCTCCCTGGGGTGTCTGAGGAGAGTGGCTTCTCTAGCTCACTGAATGTGGACAAGGCTATTTTGTGAGTTTTTCAATAAATGGATTTTTCTGAATAAATCTTTGTTTTCAAGCTGTAATTATCACCAAACAAGTGCTGCTTTTCACTGGGCTCCAAGAGTGCTTGGTTCTTGACTGGAATTGTTGTAGGAAGCTAGCGGAGCAGATAAGGAAGATCAGTGAGAAGGGTAACGCCATGATTGTGGAGGACCGCAATATGCTGGGGTAGACTGGAGCACCCCAGCCACCTCAAGCACGAAGGAACAGGTCCTCCTGGGGGCATTCCAGAACAGCTTCCTAGTGTAGATGGTAAGGGAGCCAACCAGGGAAGGTAACATTCTGGACCTTGTGCTGACAAATGGGGAGCTTGTCAGGGAACTGGGGGTGGAGGATCCGCTGGCAGGGAGTGACCACCACACTGTGTGGTTCTCACCCAGTATGGGAAAGGAGGCTGCCAGTACCAGGACAAAGGTGTTGGACTTCAGGCAGGCAGACTTTGGCAGGATGGGGGACACAGTAGCAGAGCACCTAGCCAGCATCCACCCACACATGAATGCTAACCAGAAATGAGAAATTATCAAGCTCAGCCTTGCAGAGGCCACTAGCTCATGTACAAAGATCCAAAGTAAAAAAACAGGTCTGGGAAGCTGAGCTGGTTAAGCGGGGAAGTGTTAGAAAAGTTGAGGGATAAGAGAGCAGCCTTCAGAAGATTTATGAGATCTAAACAAGGGGAGGACAGGGAGGTGTACACGAAGAAATCAAGGGAAGTGAGTAGAGTGGAACTGGTTGAATGACAGGAAGCAGAGGATGGTCATGGTGGGGGGGGGGGGGGCGAGGGACTCTCAGCTCCAAGGGATGTAACCAGTGAGGTAACACAGGGCTCATTACTGGGTCTAGTGTTGTTTGGCATTTTTACTGCCGACATCTCGCATGGGATTAAGAATAAGACCAGCCTTTTTGTGGATGACACAAAGTTAGGTGCAGTGGTGGATGACACAGAGGGGTGGCAGGGACTACCTGCTAACCTCCAACTGGGAGGCTTCTGTACATAAACCTTGGGTCACTCAGGCCCAGGTCATGTCTCTGGAGGGCCTACTGTACAATATGCAGCCTTGCATCTTTTTCACAGTGTCTTAGACATGTTATGTGGTTACAGGAAGCCCTCCTTTAAGAAACTGTACGCTTCAGAAGGGAAAAGGTTTACTATTGGTGTGCAACCAGAAAATGATTTCCAGCACATGCTGGGATCAAGCAGTGCTTGACTAACTTACCTATTTATATTCATTGGACTTGCAGTCCAGCATCCTCAAGGTCCGCCTAGTTGCAGCATCTGCTTGCATATTAGTTGGACAAAATGTTCTAATGGACCCAGATCCTAGCCTCAAAGAGGCTCTTTTAGGGCCTGGTGCATATCAGCACAGGCTGGTGTTCCAGCTGTGCTGGACTGTTTTACCTATTTGCTTCACTGGGCTTGCAGACCAGTACCTTAAAGGTCCACCTGGTCTCAGCATCTATTTACTTCTCAGTTGGGCAGAATGTTTTTTCACGCCTCAGACCCTATCTTCAAAGGGTTCTATAAAGGTCTGGCCCATTTGCACCCCCTCCCAGGGAACCAGTGCCAGCATGGGACCTAGATGTGTGCATAATTAGGCTCATGGGTCCCCCTTTTTTGAGCCTATGTTTTCAGCTTAATTGAAATATCTTTAAAAAATATATATATATTTTTTCCTTGTGGTAATGATTTCTGCCACAAGAATTAGTGAGCTCAAGTCTCTCTGCATTGAACAGGACCACATTTCATTCCAGAGAGACAAAAATTATTCTGGGAGCAATCATGAAGTTTCTCCTTTCAATGACTCCTGATTCCCATTTGAATCAAACCATTATACATAAATACATAGATACATAGACAGTGTCTGTAGATAAGGGCCTACAGTCCACCCAGTCTGCCCATCTTATCTTATCTTTTTCAGCGATCACTTTAGTTCTGCTGAAAAGAGTCTTCATGGTCTGGACGTCAAAGGAGCGTTTAGCTGTTACTTGACAACAACTAAAGTCCATAGACAGGACAGAAAACAGCTGTTCCTGACCTATGAGAATGTGGGAAAGGGTAACTGGGCATCAAAAAGATCAATTTCTCGCTGGTTAGTACAGCATTTTCAGTTTGTGTTATTCTAAGGCTGGAAAGGAGCCCCCAACAGGGTTGAGGGCCCATTCCACAAGAAACACAGCTGCTACCATAGCAGCTGTTGGGATGTTCCCCTTGTGGACATCTGTAAAGCAGCTACCTGGAAAACAGTACACACCTTTACAAAGCATTGCAGTCTGGATAGTCTCTTCAGGGGCGATGCCAGGTTTGGCACAGCAGTCTTGCAAAGTCTGCTCACAAAATAAGGTTCTGTGCCCACCTCCAAAAGTACTGCTTAGTAGTCTGCTTAAAGTTATGAATACCTGAGTATTACTGGGGTTAGAAGAAAAAATTACTTACCGTAGTAATCTTGTTTCTTCCAAGTGATACTCAGGTATTCATAACTTTCTCACCCTACCTCCCCTGCTGGAACCTTTAGCTTCTGCACTCCTAAATACTGTGCTCTCAGGGGTATAAATGCCATTTCTGGAACACATGTTTTGGTTGTGTTCACTGTTGTTGTCCCCCTTCCCTTTTTCAGGTAATTTGTACATTCAAGGGTATCCTTTCATGTTATGCCCTCCAGTTGGAGGGGCCCCTTTTTTGGGTGTTAAGGAAGTTCCCTCTATTAATATTATGACTCATAGTGTTGTTGTTGTTGTTGTTGTTGTTATTATTATTATTATTATTATTATTATCATCATTATTGCACTTAATCCCCATGGGCCTGTCTTTCCAGGCTTCCAGGAAATCTGAAGGGTTTATAACTAAGGCAGTTAGTATAAGGCAGCATTTGAAAAGTGGCTCATGCAAAAGATTCCATCATTTGTATATGTTCCAAATTCTCTCTGGACAGTTCTACTTAGAATGCTGACTGCATAAAGTTATGAATACCTGAGTATTACTGGGGTTAGACGTATTCATTTAGACTCTGCTTTTCCCCGTCATCCTCCACCCACTCCTCCCCTTTCTTAAGCCTAACGATCCCGTCCTTCTTGTCCCTTTTATGACTTATATAGCAAAAGAAGGCCTTCTTCCCCTTCTTAATTCCTTCAGCTATCTGCAGCTTGTTCTGTGCCTTAGCTCACTGAACTTCCTTACTTGCCTCACTAGCCAACCTTAGGTAATTTTCCCTATCCACCTCTCTCTTGGTCTTCCTGAATGTTCTATAGGCCAACCTCTTTTTCCTTACTGCCTAGGCAACCCCAGAACTGAACCATCTGGGTGCTTTGGCCCATGTGTTCTTCCCGAGCCTAACGCACTCCTCTGTGGCAACCAGTATTCCTTCCTTAATTTCTAGCATGCCATCTCTCTCACTTATCTCTTCCAGGGTGTACATGCTGAGACGGTAACACCCACCCTCGAGCGCCTCAATATGAGCAACTCAATCATACCGCTCCCATGTAGAGCGAGTGGAGAAAAAGAGCACCGAATGGTTATAGCGAGTGTAGCGCTGAGGGATATGCGCTACATTCATGAGAAAGGGATAAAGAGATTAATTTGGCCAAGCCCTGCTGAGCAAGCCATGTGGCGTAGTGGCTTGAGCCACTGCCCCTGGAGTCTGTGGTGCCAGGTTCAGATTCCGGTGCAGGAAGATATTTTGCTTCCGGGGGAGTTGCTTTTTTCTCCTAAGTCCGCTCCCCCTGGCGTTTACAATCCTTATTTTGGATGGTGCGGGGGGGATTGATTTTCATTTTTTCACTGGGAAATAAGAAAAAATTACTCACCTTAGTAATTGCATTTCTTCTCATGGAGTCTTGCTATATTATAACAATAGCAGTCAGCCACTGCAGCTGAACTGCCCCGGAGAGGAAAGAGTTAACTCCAGAGGATCTGGAGTTCTACAGCGCGAGGGTGCTGTGCCCAAAGCTCTATCTGGCAGTTTCAAATGAAACTGTCAGATCTCTAGAAGCTAACATCAAAGGACGGAAAGTCTGTGTGGAAAACTACACTAGCCCATGGCTACCTACTAGTAGTAATAACAACAATATAAAGAACAAAAGAAACACCCAGAGCCATAATAACAAAATTGATGGTATTATGGTTCGTTTTACCACCCTTGACAAGCATCATATGAACCCCCTTCCCCAAGACTCAAGTCCAGGAAGGGGCAATATAAATAACCTAAATGAAACAATCTAGATCCCTAACCCAAAGGAAAAGAGGGTAAGGATAACTACAATGGCATGACACAGTGCTTGCACCACTCGCCACCCCTACCAAGTAGAAGTTCTGAGAGGGGCAGGAGGGAGGGAGTAGAATATAGCAAGACTCCATGAGAGAAAAGAGCAATTACTAAGGTGAGTAATTTTTCTTCAAACACCATGAAGTCTTGCTATATTATAACAATAGCAGATTACACAGCAGTACCTCCATGGAGGAGGGTCAGAACCTACTTAGGAAATAGGCTCTGAAGCACAGCTGTGCCAAACCGAGCATCTCTCCTGGACTGGACATCCAGGGAATAATGCTTGTAAAGGTGTGAACTGTCTTCCAGGTAGCAGCTTGACAAATCTCCAGAATGGGGATGTCTCTAGCAGCCGCTAGAGATGCAGCTGTACCCCTGGAGTGGGCCCTCAATCCTGAGGGGGTACTCTACCCAGTTTCTGATAACAGAATTGGATACAAGAAACAATCCACCTTGCAATTGTTCTCTTAGTGGCAGGTTTCCCTTTGCCAACCTCGCCATAGGTAAGAAAGAGTTGGAGGATTCGAACCTATGACCTCTGGTGAACTCCTAAATAGTAGCTTAAGGCTCTTTTGACATCCAAGCTGTGCAGTCTCCTCTCACCTGAGGAAGAATGCTCAGTGAAAAATACTGGGAGAGAGATAGATTGATTCAGGTGGAAATCAGAAACCACCTTAGGCAAAAACTTTCTATTAGTCCTAAGGACTACCTTATCTCTGTGGAAAGAGATAAAATCTTCTTCCACTGACAGGGCCTGTAGCTCACTTATGCGTCTGGCAGAGGTGATAGCTACTAGGAAAACGGCTTTCCAAGTTAAATACTTGAGCTCTGCTGAAGACAGAGGCTCAAAGGGGGGTTGCATTAACTGAGCAATGCAAATATTCAGGTCCCAGGCGGAAGCTGGTTCCCGAAAAGGAGGGTTAGTATGAAGTAACCCTTTAAAAAACTTGGAGAACACCGGGTGAGAAGAAAGGGAGGCAGGCTTCCCTGCTGACACAAAAGCAGAGACAGCTGCCAGATGAACCTTCAGGGTAGCTGGTCTAAGGCCTAGGGAATTCAGATGGACCAAATAGTCCAGTAGAATGGGAAGATCAGCAGATTCTGGGATAATCTGCCTCTCAGAGCACCAGATGGAAAACCTCTTCCACTTAGAATTATAAGTGGCCCTAGTGGAAGGCTCCTTGAAGCCTTTAAATATCCATGACACCTTGAGAAAGGTGTAAGTCAGCAAATTCTAGTTCCTCAAGAGCCAAGCCTTGAGGTGGAGGGATTTGAGGTCCGGATACCACACCTCCCTGTGCACAGGCCAGTAAGTCGTGGACTCTGGGCAGGCTCAGGGCAGGGTGGACTGCCAAGGACAGGAGCAGAGGTACCAGGGCTGTCTGGCCCAATCTGGGGCAATCAGAATCACTCTGCAAGGTTGAGATCTGATTTTACTAGTACCCTGAAAAGGAGGAAGGGGGAAAGGCATACAGGAACTTCCCTTTCCAGTCCAACAGAAAGGCGTCCAGAGGGACTGAGCCCAGAACTGGAGGCCTGCAACAGAAAAGAGGAAGTTGGTGGTTGTCTGGGGCTGCGAAAAGATCTATCTGAGGAGTGCCCCATCTGGCAAAGACAGACCCCAGCACTTGTGGATTCAATCAATCAATCAATCAATCAAATCTTTATTTATCCAGGCGAACATCGTTGAGCATGGCTCATTTGCAAGATGTACCTGGTAAGGTCAAGGTTCAATTTACATGAAATATAGCATTCAGAACATTTACAAATAGAAGAATACAAAAATGTGAGTTATACAACTGATCCCAATAATATAATATAACAATCAAATTATACACCAAATTGTAGAGACAGAAATAAAACAATAAATCAGATATTGGACACATTAATTTGACATATTAGGATAAAAAAAAAAAAAAACCAAGGATATATTACATATATACACGATTCAGAAGGTTCATAAGGTAGCCAGCTCGCTAGGATGGGTACTAGGGGGACAAGGGAATGTTTTGTGGCTGATGGAGTGGCAGGATTGGTACCCTATAGTAATGGTAAGGGGTAGTGAACTGGGTGGAGGGGGGGAATCATAATAGTTAATGCAATAAGAGGATCCAGAGTAGGTATAGGAGGAAGAGGAGAGGGTTAGGCACTGGATCTGAAAAGGCACTGGATAGTAAGTTATAGGGTAGTTTCACAGTAGGTGCTGGTGAGCTTGTATTGTGTATCTACATATCTACATATGGAGGGTTAAACTAGTGTTGATTGAAGCAGCTACATTTTTCTTTGAAAATCATATTGTATAGGTATTTGAAGGCTGAAATAGATATAAGCTTTTTCAATTTCAATGTCTTCTGCATTGTGTTCCATAAAGTGGATAACACATGGCTAATTGCATATCTACCATGTCGAGAGTGGAATTTAGGCACCTTGAGGGTAATAAGGTTCATGCTTCTTAATGCATAACTATTTGATGTGGCTTGTAAAAAACAGTCAGAGATATATTTTGGAAGCTGCTGATATTGCTCTGTAGGTCCATAATACTGCATTTCTATCTCTTCTGGCTTGAAGCGACGTCCATCCCACTGCAGAGTAGAGCAGACAGTGGTGAGTGCTATAGGGTAGGTCTGTGATGAACCTCAAGGCTCTGTGATATAGTGTATCTATCTTGTTCAGACATACAGTAGGGCAGCGACTGTATAAGAAGTCAGCATAATCTAGTACTGAGAGGAAAGTGGCTGGACCATCTTCTTTTTGAATCACTTGTAAGGAAGTGCCTTATTCTGTAGTACAGTCCAAGTCTTTGTCTGAGTTTTTAACAGTTCTTCCAAATGTTCTAGGTAGTCTAACTTATTATCTAACCATACCCCAGGTATTTGAATTTTGTGACATAGTCTAGGTTTTCACCAAGGGCAGTGGTTAATTTGGAAGGTTAAGAGGATACTGTATCCTGACTGCACCTGAGGGGAAAAACATAGCCTTGGTTTTCTTTGCATTCAATAATAGTTTCTTTCCCAGCAGTTGATATTGCAGCATGTCGAATTCTGTTTGTAGATCTTTGCAGGCTGTAATAGGTGAAGAGTGACTGACATACAGTACTGTATCATCAGCAAACAGGTGTATAGTGGCTTGGAAAGTTTTAAGTCGATGTTGTTGATATATATTGCAAATAGGATAGGGCCAAGGATCGATCCTTGTGGTACTCCTCTTTGAAGTGGTCTGAGTGAGGATATATCACCTTCGGCCTTCACCTGCTGAGTTCTTCCTGAAAGATAATCATGAAACCATCTAATGGAATTGGTGTCAAGCCCAACTGACCTCAGTGATGAGAGGAGCAGGTCGTGGTCAACCGTGTCAAAGGCCTTACTTAGGTCTAAGAAAACAGCACTAACACAATTTTTTTTATCCAATTCAAGTTGCCAGTCATTGGTGACTTTTGCAAGAGCTGTGATGGTACTGTGATTTGTTCTGAAACCAGATTGTGCTGGATTTAGAAGATTGTTAGCTTCTAGGTACTCCCTTAACTGAGTGCTCAGCAATTTTTGCGAGTAGTTTGGATAGTACTGGGAGAATGGAGATTGGTCTGTAGTTATTGAGGTCTGTGGGATCCCCGGATTTCAATAGTGGAATAACTTGAGCGGTTTTCCAGATTGACGGATACTCCTGACTGTAATGAGAGATTGAACAGATGTGTCACGGTACTGCTATAACATGTAAGGCAATTTTTATGAAGTAGGGTCAAGGAGTCAGCACCTGCACTTTTTTTGTATCCAACTGTAATATTAGTTCTTCAACTTGTTTCAGTGTGGTTGGTGTGAAGGAGAAAGTGAATCAGTCATTTTACATCAGAGTTCTTAATCCCTAGTTGCAATCTCAGAAGGTTGGCAGGAGAGGAGTCAAATGCTAGCCCAGCAGTAGTAAAGTGATTATTAAAAGCTTCCAGTACTTCTATTCTGTCAATGATGGTTCTATTTCCACTATGTACCTTTTTGGGAGTAGGTTGCTTGTGACATTGCCAGTTATATCTTTATGGTATTCCAAAATTTGGCAGGGTTATGGTATGATGAATCTAGTTCAGCCATATAGTATGCAGCCTTTGTGTCCTTTGACTTTCTTGGTGCAGAGATTCCTAGCTTTTCTGAACTGCTCCCAGTCAGTGTCTAACTTGGTTTTTCGAGCCTTCTTCCAAAGTTTGTCCCTGTTGAGCAGGTTGGATTTAAGATCTGAATTGAACCAACGACAATATTTATTTTTGATACGAAGTTTAGCAACTGGTGCATGGGTGTTTAGAGCACTTGTAATAATATCATTTAAAATACCATGTGCAATCTCCGTAGTGGTCGCTAAATAGAACTCTTGCCATCTTATGGAGTGTTTGATATCATCCAGGTATGCATTGATGTTGAATTTCTTTTTCGATCTCCTCAGCATGAATTTTGTCGGGGGCAAAGGCTTACATGCAGTTCTAACTGCTGCAATAGTACAATGATCACTGATGTCATTGAACAGTACTCAATATGTGAGAAGAGGTGAGGTTTACTCACTAGTAATACGCCCAGTAGTGTATTGTTTTAGGGTTCTTTGTTTATTCTAGTAGGTTCATTTATAAGTTGTGTAGCCTCATGCATATCACAGAATGATGATAGTGGTGCTGCTGTCTTAGAAAGCCAGTTTAGATTAAGGTCACCTATGATTATGGTTTCTTCATTTCCTGCTGAGATCAAATCCCCCAAATGGGATAGAATTTTCAGGCCAGCTGAGGGAGGCCTGTAACAGCCGATCAAGTGTAGCGAGATAGTGTTGGAGAGATCTATTCTGAGGGACAGGCACTCAAATTCTTTTTTCATGGAGGACGAGTCAAGACAAGTTGTAGGTAGGTTGGCCTTTACATAGATTACTACCCCACCTCCTCTTGAATGCCTATCAGCTCTGAATGTTTGATAGTCAAGTAAGTTAATGTCTCTGTCAGCTGTATCGGGCCTAAGCCATGACTCAGATACCACCAAAATGTCAGGTAGTGTATGGCTAACCCAGGCTTGGAGCAATGTGATTTTTTTAGTAGGCTACATACATTAATATGTAGAAGGCTTAGCCCTTTAATCTTTACTAGTTCTGAAGGTGCAGAGATATTCATAGGTGGCCCAGGGTTAAGTTCCACGTTCCCAGAACAAATTAGTACAAGCAGTAGTATTTTCATGGTTGCCGCCAGGATAGGGTATAGAATCTAGTAGATGCATTTTTATTGAGTGTTTTTTATTTTGTTGGATCTTAATGCCATCCGCCTCAGTCTTTCGCCTCTTATAATAGAAAAGATTAATACTTTGACTGGAATAAGTGTGGACTGTATATCTGAATGCAGTTGATAATAGTCACCAAACAGATGTACAGCTGAAAGTGTCCCTCCATAGTAGCTGTTAAGTGTGTCAGATCGTATTAGTGGGATGTCATAGTAACATATCCAGTCTCCTGCTATATGACTGCAGCAGGAGGAGAACGATACCGTATCAATATGTATTGTATTATTTGGATGGTTGCTTCTTTTACTGGATTCCAGTATTATAAGTAATACAACAAGGCACAAGGGAAAGTTCCCCATTATGAGGTGACCAGATAATCTATCTTGCAAATTACACGCAGTAACTGATTGTTCCTTTGGCAGTGTTGCTATGTGAATGCACAGACTAAATGTCAGCACTACAGATCCACTATCTGCGATCAACAATGGATGTGTGTCATGCTATAGGTCGACAATTTGTAGCAGGCGTGGATTCAGGATTCAGAGCCCATTCGTGATGGCCCTGAGAAATTCTGCTGAGGGCGTCCGCCAGGACATTGTCCTTCCCTGGGAGATGAACCGCTATCAGGGAGGTGTTCAGGGAGTAAGCCAGAGACCACAACTTCATTGCTTCAGTGCACAAGGCTGAAGACCGAGTGCCCCCTTGCTTGTTGATGTACCACATTGTGGTGGTATTGTCTGTCCTGACTTGAACCACTTTGTTCTGGACAGAATCTGAAAACACCCGAAGAGCTAAAAAGACAGCTCTGAGTTCCAAAAGATTGATGTGGAGCAGAGATTCCTGAGGAGACCATACCCCCTGAGTGGCAAGGTCGCCCAGGTGAGCCCCCCACCCTAACAGGGAGGCATCTGTGGTGAGGGTGAGGGAGTGAGAAATGGGAATGAAGGGAACCCCCTGTCTTAAATTGCTCTGGACCTGCCACCAGTGGAGAGCTAGGATCAGAGTTTGAGTAACTGGGACCAACTTGGTAAGGGGGTCCTTCCTTTGAGACCAATAGGCCCTCAAATGGAACTGAATGTCCCTCATCTGGAATCTTGCTCCCTGCACGACAGCTGTGGAAGCAGCCATGTGCCCAAGGAGTTGCAGAAAATGCCTTGCTGGTCGAGACCCCGTGGGGTAAAGGAGGATGCCAGGCGATGAGTCTGTCCACCCTTTCCGAGGGAAGAAAAGCCCTGGCTAACCTTGTGTTCAATTCTGCGCCTATGAAGTTAGGACCTGAACTGGTTCCAGAACTGACTTTGGTAAGTTTAGCAGGAATCCCAGGAAGTGAGAAGTTGCTGGTGACTTGCAAGTGGGATTTCACCTGACCTGGAGACTGACCCACAATGAGCCAATCGTCCAGGTAGGGAAACACAGCAACCCCTTGCCTTCTTAAGTGAGCCACACTACAGCAGACATTTTGTGAATACCCTGGACGAGAGGAAGTCAAGGGCATTGCCCTGAACTGGTAGTGGCCTGAGGGCAGTTCGAACCTGAGGTACTTTCGGTGAGAAGGCCTGATCAGAATATGAAAACAGGCATCCTTGAGGTCCAGGAAGCTAGCCAGTCCCTGGCCTTAGGGAAGGCAATATCATTGCCAGAGTCAACATTTTGAACTTTGGTTTCAACAGATGCTTGTTCAAGTATCTTAAATCTAGAATGGGCCATTCTCCTGTCTTTTGGGGTAAGAAAGTATCTTGAATAAAGCCTTGCCCTGATGGCAAGGAGGAACCTTTCCACTGCTTTGCAGTCCAGAAGAGAAGAACCTCTGCTTCCAAAGCAAGGGGCTTCTGAAGGATTTGCAGGTGGAAAATGCCTGGCTCTCATCTTTGGAAAGTGTTTGAAGCTGAGAACCAGACCCTGGCCTATTACCTCCAGAACCCATTTGTCGTAGTAAGGACAGCCAGTTCCGGCTCAAATAGGCCAACCTGCCCCACTGGTACAGGAGAATCGACCCTGGGCACCCCATCAGGGTGCCCTGCTTAGCAACCTTAGGCTGAGGGAGGAGACGGTCTACTTGTGCCTGGCGTCTACCCCTGCCTCTGAAGAAACCCTCTGCGAGACAGCAGAGAGGCTTGAAATTGGTAAAAGGCCTGGAAAAGGGCCTGCCCTTCCTCTGGGAGCATGCCTTTGTGGCATGGCATGCTTCTCCTTAGCCTGGGCACTTTTGTAGGTAGTTCTGTATTCATCCATCTTTTTCATAAGTTTTCTGTTTGCTCCCCAAACAGAGAATTTCCCACTACAGGAAAATCCATAGCCTTTGACTGGGTATCTTGGGACAGATTAGTGCATCTGAGCCATGCCAACCTCAGGAAAGCTACAGAAGTGGCGTGACCCTAGAAGAAACATCATTAACATCAACAGCAGTATGAAATTGAACTTTAGAGGCTTCAATGCCATCAGCAGCCACCTGTTCCAACTCACTAGCCAGCTGGCCATGGGCCTGCTTGGCTAACTGCAATACTGTGTCCCACCTAGATTTCTGATATCTAGCCACATAAGCCATATAATTTGCCTGCCTGAGTCCCAAAGGCTGCCATATACTGTTTCTTCGCCATGGCATCAATCTTCCTGGAATCCTTATCAGGAGGATGTGAGCCCAGAGGAATATTAGCCTTGTCACAGGCTGCAGCTTGTACCACACCTACATGGCTACACTGCTCAGTAAGGAAGTCTGTATCCGAGCCTGACAAAGTATACCTTCTGTCCATTTTTTATCTTACAGGAGGGACAGAATGAGGATTTTAAAATCTTTGTTGTTTGCTTACTAAATGACTTATGCAAAGGAATAGACAACCTCCTAGAACTCTGGAATATCCATCATTTCCACATAATCAGGCTCCTCTTGCTCATCCACAGCCTCTCTAAAGGAAGCTGGAGGGTTTCTACAACTTTTGTAAAAATAAAGAAAGAAGGGATTCAGACAGAATAGGAGGAGATTCTAAAGGTCTGTCTGGAGAAATGTCCGGTTCAATGGGCACGTCCAGACCCCCCAGCCACATATATTGATCAAATTCCTCCTCCCCTCCTGTGGTTCATAAAATCCTCAACTTCAAAATCCTGAACCACTGGGACTGAACGAACCAACCTTTTACCAGCTGTTGGTGGTTCTACAGATCCCTGAGACAGTGACTGGACAATCTGAATGGCTTTAGCTATCTCTGCAGCAGTTGGAGACACATTTTGGACTCAGACCTACTGATTTCCTTGTCTTTTACTTGGGACTGGTTCCTCTGAACCAGCCTTCCTTTGCCGAGGAAGTCTCGCCCTGGTCAGAGGGACTCCCTCTGGTCCAGTGGTACTGGACCGGCTGGCCATCCGGGTCAGTGGACTTTTGGCTCTCTCGCTCCTGAGCCGCCCAATCTCTTCCAGGGTGGCTGCAGGGAAATTTTACACACCTGGCAGTCTGACAGGAGGTGGTCAGCCCTCAGACAATAAACACAGTGGTGTGTGGGTCAGCCTTGCAAAGGCCCCCACAGACATCACAGTGTTGAAACCCAGTGGGCCCGGTTTTTCTTTTGGGTTTCTCAGACATAATGCCAGCCTTACCAAAACTTGCCCTTTTGATGGCAGTGCCAGGCAAGACACCCTTATCGGTTCCTAACCGTGTCACGGGTATTTGAAAAACGTTATAATTCCGTTTTTTTTAGAACCGATAAGAACCGGGAACCGCACTCTAAAACCCACTGTACACTTTTAAAATGCAGAAAAAACCAACCGATCGGTTCAAAACCGAACCGATAATTAATTTTCCACACAGACTTAAATTTTAGTACTTACGGTTACCAGATAGAGCTTTAAAACCGAAATGCGGTAAAAATAATGACTTTTGCCAGTTCAAATGAACCGAAAAATACTCGCTTGAACCGAGAATGAACCGAGCTGAAGGAGCTGATCTCCGGAGCGACTGTTCAGTGAAGCGGAGTATCTGACAGTTTCATTTGAAACTGCCAGATAGAGCTTTGGGCACAGCGCCCTCGGGCTGTAGAACTCCAGATCCTCTGGAGTTAACTCCTTCCTCTCCAGGGCAGTTCAGCTGCAGTGGCTGACTGCTATTGTTATAATATAGCAAGACTTCATGGTGTTTGAAGCAGCCATTGCTATCTGTGACGGTCGGTGTTGTGCAGTTCGCCTCTTTGACGTCGGGCGGTTGTTGTCTCGCTTTATGTGACCAGCGGTCGCTGTTATCACATAAAACCACTAAGATCCCGCAGTCTCTCCTGGTAGGGTATCTAGTGCAAACCCTGGACCATTTTAGTTGTCCTCTTCTGGACTATCTCCACTCTGTCTATGTCCTTTCTGAGGTGCTGCTTGCAAAACTGAACATAGTACTCCAGGTGGGGTCTCACCAGCGAGCAATACAGTCGCAACACCCCCTTCCTCCTCCTGCTGGAGATACCCTTCTCTATGAATCCCAGCATCCCACTAGCCCAACCCACTGCTTTGTCTTTCAGATGAGACATTAAACCAAGGTCCTGTCTGCCTGTTCTGGTGGTTGTTCAGGTGGACGTTAAAGATCCTACGGTACTTCTCGAAAACAGTAATGTCCTGGCCAGATTTCCCCCATTCACTAAAAAAATACCACCAACAGCTTAATCTGGTTAAATTTCAGTTGGTTACCATCTGTATCTCCTCCCTCCAGCTCACCCCCGAGAAAGGGACTTCTAGTCTCAGTGGGCCTACCCGGTCAACAAAATTCAATAAATAAATAAACAGGTTCCGGCCACCACAAAGCAAGACAGAGATCTGGGGATCATCATATCAGATAACTTAAAGGCGACCAAGCAGTGTGAAAAAGCGGTGGGGAAGGCAAACAGAATGCTGGGATGCACAGGTAGGGGCACAACCTGCAGAAAGAAAGAGGTGGTGATGCCACCATACAGATCACTGGTAAGACCTCACCTGGAGTACTGTGTTCAGTTCTGCAGACCGCATCTCAGGAAGGACATAGATAGTATGGAGGCAGGCCAGAGAAGGGTGATGAAAATGATACAGGGGCTGCACCAGAAGCCGTATGAGGAAAGACTCAGGGACTTTAATATCTAGCCATTGGAGAACAGTAGAGAGAGAGGGGGGGATATGATAGAGCCATTCAAGTATCTTAGGGATATAAACAGGGTACAGGAGGGAAGTATATTTCAGAGGAAGCATTGCACAAGGACAAAGGGACATGATATAAGGCTGGAGGCAGGAAGGCTCAGGGGGAATATCAGGAAGTACTTTTTCACAGAAAGGGTGGTGGGTCTGTGGAACATCCTTCCAGCTGAGGTGGTGGGGGCTAAAACAATACAGGGGTTCAAGAGTGCCTGGAATAGACATAAGGGTACCCTGGAGATGGGCAGAGAAGGCGTAATGCAAGTCAAATAGGATCTGGGCTGTCAACACTGAGTAGGGAAATGGGCAGACTAGATGGGCTGTATGGTCCTTATCTACCATCAGATTCTATGTTTCTAAATAACTCGTCAGACTGCCCTGCCAACATGAGATCCTCAGATACGATAAGCTCAAGGTCCCTTTCCTGTTTAGTGACTGTCAGTAACTTCCTCCAATGTATACTTAGCTCTGTTTGTACACAAAGGACTCTATAAATGTTCTGTGTGGCTCTCTGCCATCTATCTGCAAAGTCTCAGCGTCTGCCAACAATGGGTACTGCACTGACTGCATGTAAGCCAGAAGCTGGCCCAGTAACACCTGTCTCCAGTAGGATCTCAGCAGAATAAGTAAGCAGTAAGCCATGATGGGATGTGCTTTAGAGGATTAACAATGCACACCCCAGGGACGCAGTAAGGCTGAAGGCCAAGTGTCCTTAAACCTGCAGAAAGTGCATTGTTTCCTTCAGTGAATAACCTGGAGGGGTTGGCTTACTGCGCTTTTAAAATGGCTTGCTGCAGGTGATGAGGCTTTCCAGCCTTTGTAAAGAGATCCGGTTTCTGACCGTGCATCGTTAGTATTTTAATGCACAATCATGTGACTGATATCATCTAACGAGGTCTCTGGATTTATCCTTGCCATTTATATAGAGAAAGATCATCTTGTTAGGCCAGCCCAATGACCCAGCAGCTGTTTGCCACATTCAGAAGTTCCGAAGCAAACTCATGACTCCGCATCAGGGCAAACAACAGCAGCTGCCACTTGGTAGTCCACTGTTGTTGGGGAGGGACAGCTCCCTCTGCAGGACATCACTGCACGCAGCCGAGATGGCTCAATGGGCTATGCCCATGCCAGGGGAGGAGAAGGGAAAAATCCCCTGTCCATCTATATGGCGGGCTGGGCTCCCTGGGTCCTGGCACCCACTGATACGGAATCCTAGTCCATATAGTGAACTGCCTTGGGGGGGAGGCATGGCCTTCCCAAGGAGCCACTGTCATGAAGGGGATAACTGAAGGCCGGCCCATTGGCACAGCAGTAGGACTACCGCTTGAGATGCCAGTGACCTGGGTTTGGGAACAAGCCTGGGTCATCGGAGGTCTGTCGGGCGGGGGAGGAGGAGGAGGATCGAGCACCCAAGGGATGTACTCCTCTTCCCGAGGGAAAGGGTGCTGCGTCCTGTTGCACTACTGCCACCTGTACACATACGGGTACACAGCACATGGGAAACAGGGCGGAGGGAGGGACATGTCAGGCTGTGTACTGCGCCAGCTGAAGACACATGCTCATTTGGGGATGACATCCCACGCCCAGCATTCCCTACGGGCCCAGGGACATGGCACAGAAAGAGAGAACGAGGGAAGTAATAAATAATAAGAAAAACACCTTCTCTGTCTGCAGCTCCATGAAGTCTGGTACATCCAGACTGAAGGCAGGTAAATCTGCCAAGCCAGAGCAGAGGAAGCATAGACACCATAAATATAACAACAAAAAAAATAGAGGGGATAACCATAGGAGATGTTGTGTGTGTGGGGGGGGAGGGTCAACGGGCTAGAACAGTTATATCCCTGCAAACAGGGTATATCCATGATAGAATGAACGGGCTCTACGGAAAAAGATCATCTTGTTGGGGGAATACAGGGACTACAAAATGACAGAAATAATAAAAGGACAGTTTAATGCTGGCCTGGCATATTCCAAACAGAAGTTTCACTCACCTGCATCATGTAGCGCCCCACGCTGAAGCCCCGGCAGCGTTTTCGAGTGGAAAGCAATGACAGCTGTACTACCTTCTCACCAGACTTCCTGTGGAAAGAGAAAGCGACAAAGCATTAGAAAAAAACGCAATGGAGCAGCCATGCTGTGTCGACATGCCTGGCTGGAGCTCCAGTGAACCCAACTAAAATCCTTTACCATCTATGTTAAAAAACAGATATTTTATTCCATCTGTATACAACGATTTGTGAACAGAAATTTCGTCTGTGACTGTACAAACACTGAAGGGGATAGTGTTATGGAAATCTGAAAACCACTGATATATTCCAGGCTATGGATCAGGGTAAAGCCACTGGTGCAGTCTTTGTTGACGTAACGAAGGCATTCAACCTAGTCAACCACTCGCTCTATAAGCTTCACCACCTTGGTCTTGACAAAAACTCTCTCTCTCTCTCTCTCTCTCTCTCTCTTGGATCTCTAACTACTTAGAAAATAGGTTTCAATGTGTCAAATGGGCTGGTACCATCTCAGCCTTATCTACTATCACCGACAGGGTTCCCCAAGGATCAATCCTATGGCCTCTCCTGTTCTCAGTGTAACCCCTCTGCAAATGGGGGTTCCCAAAAGACTTCCAGGAGCTTGCTTGAATGCTCCAAGCCTGAATGGTGTTTGGCGTTTAAGCCATTTATCAGTGAGTGTTTTTAGAGCCTCTGGTACTGTCTCTTTAAGAGCTGTCTGCTTGCAGACATAATTAGTTTATATGGGGGGACTGTGTGTTTCTCTGTTCGAGTACCACTCGAACTGCTGCAAATCCACTCCATTTTTGCAGTCACTAGAGTGCAAAGGGAACCTATCTGAAAGGTGTAACTGTTTGCCAGAAATCATTTAGAGTAATAATGAAAATACAGTTTGTCTAACCTGCTTTCTTTGCAGTCAGCACTGTGTTTGCCTAGTTCCCCATTCTAGTTTTGAACTGCTGAACAGGACCAATCAGTGTAGGTTAACTTGGACGAATCAGAACTTGGACTCGTAATCTGGAGCCAGCCACAAGAGGATTGTATGGGCAGTGACTCTGGGAGATGTAGTTTGGACTTCGGCGCCTTTTTGGACCAACAGGAGCAGTCTATTGTGAGTGACAGCCAATCCAGTCAAGAACTGGGAGGAACTCAAAGGAAGTGCCCGGTTTTGTCTGTTGGAGTTTCAGTTGAGCTGTGGCAGTGAAGAAGGAAGGAGCCCTGTGCTTTTTCAGTGTGCAGTTTTAGTCGGGAAACGTGTGTAAGGCCCAGAGTTCCGGTCTGCAGCTTGTGTAACTGCTTGTTAGGACTGAATCCGTCCTGTGAAGAGAATCAAAGGATATCTGAAGAGTAGAAACCAGGCTCACCCTGTAGAAGACTGGAGAAATCGCTGAATTGCACTCGGTCTGTCAGGAACTGAATCTGCTGTGTGTTCTCCCGGGTATTGTGCAGTAATTGCGATCGGGATAGAGAAGCAGCCTGCCTGGTAGAGTACTTTCTGTTTTACCATATAAATGTGTGAAGAGGCTTGTGTACTTCAAGTGAATCCTGCTGCCATTAAAGGACTTTTGCCTGTTGCAGTTTGCCATACAAATGTGTGAGGAGTCTCGTGGAGCTCAAGAGTAGCCCTGCTGACATTGAAGGACCCTATCTTGTTTGGAGGTCGTGAGTACTAATTCAGGATCGCTCCCTGTTGAATTGCCACATTGAATCCAAATGGAATCACTGTACTGCTGACTGTTTAAACTAATTTTTCTTTTCTCTGTGGGAAAGGGCCCCTACCAGCTGCCACGGTTTGGACTAGCCACTAGGGCTTGGGTACCCAGGGACAGTAACTGGTAGGGATAGGCCTGCACAGAGCCATAGGTAGATGAGTAAAGTGATAAGCTAATTAACCTGATTTCCCGTCCTTGTTATATTCCCCTAAATAAATCAGAGCTGCTTGTTTCAGCAAAGTTATACTGCCTGAGGTATTTGTCTATGTTAAAGTATTGTACTGTGATTGTTGCACTGTATCTTATTTACAGGAGGTCCCAGTGCCTGAACCAGCCCTGGGGGTAAGTGTATACTGTGAAGGTAATTCTGATATATTGTGTGGGCCACTAGTGGGAAGAAAGGGGGGTTGCAGTGTCCCAGAGGGCTGTGACCAAGTAAGTTTAACTATTGCAAACCCTGACCTCTGGGTGGAGGCACCCGCCATTGGATCCAGGCCCCTCAACCTGTTAGTGGCAAATCAGGCAGGGGTAGTAGCCCCTGGGATAGCGCCATCTAGGGGTTACATCAATATTCATTAATGACCTTCCTCTGAATTGTGGAGGGGCATCGGTTCAGCTATATGCGGATGATGCCATCTTATACAGATCTTCTTGTAATGTCTCAAGTATTGAGTCTGACCTAACAAATGACTTTCAGACTCTAGAAACATGGTTTAAAAATAACCCACTAGTTCTGAACACAAAAGACTAAATCCATGTTGTTCCACCATGCCTACTTTGACACAACCTCACAGCCCCCCTTGGTTATCAAAACATCCACTAACATTCAACTTGAAAATGTTACCTCCTTTAAATACCTGGGTTTAGTACTTGACAAGCATCTATCCTTCGATGAGCACATAACCTGTGTCACTAAGGCTACTAATCAGAAACTAGGTCTATATCGCACTGCTCCCTACCTCTCAAGTAGTGCAAGAAGCACTATTGCTTCTGCCACCCTTCTTCCAGGCCTCTTCTACGGTGCCTCTATAATCCACTCCTCTAAGACTACACTCCTGAACAAACTCAAAATGGCCTATCACAGAATTGCCCGATTTGCTATTAAGGCCCCAGCTTGCGCTCATCACTGTGACGTGCTGAACAATTTGGGATGGCCAGACTTAACCTCCCAGTATATTGCACCACCTTCAAGCTAATACACCTCCCACCTCCTCTGAGTATATCTAACCTACTAACCCTGAAACCCTTCCCTCGAATACTCAGGTTCCCACACCTCCCGATGCTGGGTCTGCCCAAGACTTGCCTAGCTGTTGGAAGAAGATCCTTCTTCACAGCACCACAAAAGTGGAATGACCTCTCACACTCACTACTACCATGCAAGACCATTACTCTCTTCGAAAGACAATGTAGGGAAATATTTTACAAGCCTCCTGTCTGTAATGGGAACTGTACCTAATCTTCTCTAAACTTCTCCACCTGCTGCCTGTACTCTCCTGGTGTGTGTGAGCAATGTCTAGGGCTATGAGTCTTTACACAGCCAATTGTCTGTACTCTGCACTTATGTACCAATTGACTCTACTACAATGATATTGTATGCTCTTATCAGCCTTACTGTTTGTTCACCTATGCTGCAACTGACATCTGTAATTTGTACTGTCTCCCAGTGAATGGGATGGCTAGTTTAGTCCATGAATGTATGTAACTGTCCAGTGATATTTGTACATAATTATCTGTATCTGTACTGTTTTATTATGCTTGGAACATCTGGTTCCCTGGGTCACTCCTGGAAAAGGGACTTGACTGTCTCAGAAGGCCCACCTGGTCATCAAAATTTAAATAAATAAAATAAATAAGAAAGGGACTGAATGAGGAGGTCAGAAAGGATGGTAATCTGTGCCCAGTGGAAGCGGGAAAGCCATGCCCCAGAAGAGGACTCAGTTGAGCCCTCCAACAGAGATCTCCTGAGAGTGATTCAAGCCCTAGATAAGTGGGTCCTTACCACTGATCAAAAGTCTGAGGATTTTAACACCAGAATACCAACCTGTGAGCAACACGTGCATGTGGTTGTCACAGAACTGAAATGACAACGAGCTCTCCATTATCACCTCAAACCTTTCCAAAATATCACCAGAGCTGCTGACCTCCACTAACTGGGTCTTGTGGAAACCTCCGAGGAGAATAACCCAGCTCTTTTTTATAAGTAACTGTCTGGGGGAATGACTGTATTAAGACCCAGTTTTCAACATCTTCTGAGCCTTTGGGATAACTCCCCACAAGTGTCAGGAGAACGACAATATGGCCTCAGATTCTGCTTATCACCCTCACGGGGCCTCATGAGAGAGATCGCATCCTGGAAGGCATTCAATGGACCAGACCACTCATATCTGACTTGGGAGATAAAATCTCCTCGTAACCCAACCTCAGCTTTGCAACACAAGAAAGGAGGAAGGCCTTTGTTGGAATTAGAGCAGTGCTATGGTTGTATGAGTTTTCTTATAATATTTAATTCCCAGCTAAATAGAAAGTAATCTATGGAGGCAAACAGTATATATATAAGCATTAATCACCAACAGAGGAGGGCTCTGCCAGTGGATTAATGCCCGCTGAGAGATTGGTGCAAAGTGAAGCCTGGCGTTCAACCCTCAGAGCGGCATTAATCACCGTAAGCCTGACTTGAGGTGATTAATGCGCTTGTAACACGGCAAGCACGACGGGGACGTAGATCGCTCGCAAATACAGAAGAGTTGCCGAAACTCATACTTCTTTTGCTTGCATTGTAGTCAGTGTGATAAAGTGCCTGGATGCGCGTTCCCGATGCATGCTCCACATTCTTTTACAGACTATTTCAGACCCAACGGCAAGACATGATAACTCTCTGACACACACAAGACCGGTACATTTTTTGTGCTCGGAGCGAGCTGTTGTATGATTTCTCTGTGGACGATATATGCCGATCGTCGCTCGAAGCAGTGCAGTATGGACAAGGTATTCAGTGCGACTGCGAAATATTGACACAGTTATTATCCGTCTGCTGGGGTGCTCTACCTTGTGTCTTTGTGTACCGACATACGTCGATCTTCAGCATTTGTTTCTATTCACACCATGCAATATCCAGATCCTCGATTAAGGCGGGCGAGAAGGGCAGCTGCGTGCAACTGTGCGGCCACTTCATTGCTGCTCAATGACTGCTGCCCTCTACCGGCTTCTTCTAATAGCTAGTACTGCTGTCCCTCTCTGCTGCTGCTCCCCCGCGCGCTCCCGATGGCATCTCCGCGCTGTTTCTTGCCGTCTCAGTGCTGCACCCTCTGGCTCCTGGACAATCTGGGTACTGACCCAGCAGGCTCTAATGAGTGCTGCTGTCTGTGGCCGCAGGTGGTATTAACCGAGCGGGCGTTAACTGTGGGTTAATACCCGCTTGGTTTGTGTCACCTGTGCCACTTCAGCCAATGCGGCAGCTCCATATACGTGCTCTCTGGTATGCCGTGTTACAAATATATTGAATGACCCCAAAGATGCTGGTGAACTAACAGGGAAGATTAAAAAAGACTTTGGGGTGAAAGACAGTGGAAGAAACTGACAACTCAGACTGCATGAAATTTTTCCTTAAACTGTTAGTACTTGATGAGGGAGTGGGGGAACAGCAGACTAATGAGGCAGGAGGGCGAGGGACAAAATGTGAGGCTGAAGTTGACCAGTGTGCAGTAATAACATGTACTTTGCCTAAAAATATTTAGTTTCACCTCTGTTTCCATCAACATACTGCCCAGTAAAATGCCACCTGCCTCGTGGGCTCTGCCAAATTAGAGGGTAACCTCCCACCGCTCCTTTTCCCTCACGACTTCATGTAGCCCTACTGACAGTTATACCAGGGGCTAAGGACAGTTGTTTTGATTTCAGTTCAACAAGTTTGTCTTCTCTGTTATTTTTTTTTTTTTTTATTTTGTTACTAAGCCCAAGTTACTGTTGAAGAGTCTAAAATTTACTACAATGTCAGAATCATGGTACTATAAGTAGATGGCATATGTTTTATCAATTTTAATATGTAGGGTGTGAGCTGTTGTTACCCTTCCATGTTTCTTACTGTAATTGTTTTGAGGGAAATAATCAAAAAGATGCAACACTTTGTTGTTTTCACATTGCTCTTTATTAATATGCAATCTCTCATAACATAACTTTCACGTTAGGTACAGCAATTCAGTGAACTGGACTACAGTATCTACCATGATTATGTGATTTAAATTACAGTCTAGCATCTCCGACTATCCAGGCAAAGTAGCCATGTTTACTAGTCGTGCACTCTCTAGTAGCCATGTTTACTCGTTGTGTACTCTCTAGTAGCCATGTTTACTCGTTGTGTACTCTCTAGTAGCCATGTTTACTCGATGTGTACTCTCTAGTAGCCATGTTTACTCGTTGTGTGCTCTCTATTTTGGAAACGGTTAATCATGCTGATGGCGACAGCGGCATCTGTGTAAGCTAATTTTAGAACACACCCTCCTTGCGGTATAAAAGAGGACTAACGAAAGATCCTATTGTGATGTGCTATTCATTTATTTCATGCTGTATGTTGCCAAGTCTCGGATCGAGTGTACAAGAAACTGATTTATAAAACTAATTAAAAAAAGGGAGATAAAAATAAAATAAATAAAAGAGGAGCTATACCAGTCTGGCACACAAGAGGGAGCTCTGCACCAAAACATGTTTGCTCTTCTGGATTTAGTTTACTTGATGGCTACCTGATATCTCAGAACTGTCATAGCACTGAAACAAGGGTACCAATGAAACAAACTGATAGAGTTGGGCACAAGTGGCTTTTAAAAAAATTAACATCCTAGAACCTTGCTGGTTTTAAAATGTAAAACCAAAAGGAAACTTTTCTATAAAGCTTTTTTCTCCCCACTGGTGTCAGGGGGCCTTCAGCCCTGATCATCTGCCTCCGACTAATACCCCATCTCCCCCACAGCTACCTGCTACTGATCCCCATGGATCACCCCTCCCCCCCATGGCGGGGCCAGGAAGGACAGGGACACCCCCATGAGACCGGAGGCAATCAGGCAGGGCTTCCCAAAGCCTGCACCAGTTTTCCTGTTTTCTCCCCACCCACCTCCCCTGACATCAGTGTAGCCCCTGCAGGCCTCTGCATGCCACTTGCATCCCTTGCTGAGAAGTAGGCTCTCTGGCCCACCACAGGGGTCGACAATGCGGTGGAATCTGAGGTCATCTATCCCCGGGCTGCTAGTACTGCTGGGTGGCAGTGCCTCCCCAGCCCCCAGCTGCCAAGCCAGCTCCTGAAGTTTGTTCCTGAACGCGGGTCACCTACACAGGAGCACAACAAGCTATCCATTGGGATATCGGGCAGCCCCTAACCAAAAGGAAAACATTAGCTATTACCTTATGGCATCTCTAAAGTACCGCTTACCCCATTATTGAAAACTTCAACAATAAAACATTTTTCCTACTTTTCTTCCTGTCTGGATATTCTCCCCTCAGGCATCCTACTCCTCTGAGCCCCTTAGCCTTCCAGACTCACCACCCACTGCCCCCATGATCTCCAGGCTCCCCAGGTCCTCAAATGATCACTGGGAATTGGGGGGGGGGGCACCTGTGTCTGGGGGATGTCAGCTGGCAGGATCATGGCAATGTGCTGAGGTGCCTGGTGGTAAGGAGGACAAAAGGCTATCATTCAGTATACTGGGCTATGATTTTTTTCCCCGCATGGCAGACCACACAAGTCAGCATTAGAGCATTAGAGCTGCGTAAAATTTTCAAATTCTGCTTTTGCAGAATTCCATGGAATTTCAGAAATTTCCATAGAATTCCATCAGAGAATTTCTGAAATTCCAAACGCAGAACTTTTTTTTTTTTTGTTTTAAACACATATAAACTGTGGAACAGTATTCCACAGTTTGCTTAAACCACGGCTTCATGTTTCGTGAACTACAGAATAATCCACAGATGGTGTGTATTCCATGGTTTACATAGACATGCTTTTCAGAATTCCACAAAGTTAAAAACAGAAATTCAGAGTCGACCTGGTGGCACAGAGGGTTAAGGCATTGGCCACCACATCTTGCACCATGCTAACAACCTGAGTTCAGGAGCAGACTCAGGTTGCTGAGGGTCAGCTGGGAGGGGATAATCGAGCATCCAAGGGACTGCTCTCTTCTCCTGAGGAGGGACAATCTGCTTGCCCAGCCCCTGACTGCCAACAGGTGGAGGCCTGGTGGTAGTTCAAGCTAGGGAGGCACGGAAGGGAGGGGCTGTGGCCTTCTGATGTATGTTTGCCTCTACAAACATACTTCATGTTGGCCACAGGAGGGACGGGAGTGGAAAATAGGAGCTGGGGCATAGTGAAGCCCTGCCTGTCCATCTGCAGACTTGCACTGCCACCAGGGTTGCCAACATGCCACATGTGTTGAAAGACAGTTTCTTTTTGCAGCAGGATACCTTTCCTATCATCCTTGTTTATAGGTTTCTGTACACATAGCGACATCCCACCTCCAGTGCAATGTGGCGCAATAAACTCCTCTTACTCTAGATTATTAAAAGGATCTCAGAAATGCTGCAATCTGAATGGCTATCAGCATTCAGAGAGCCCCACGTTAACCTTTAATTAATATGCTTATACAGCCTGATTACATACTAACATACTAAAATGCCAGCAGAATAGGCCTAATGGTCTTTCGTGTCTGCTCGTTTGGTCGGCCCTCACCCTGGGAGCTGACCTTGCTGCCCCCCTCTCCCTCTCTGGCTTCTCCCTTCCCAGTCCCGTATATTCTTGCTGCACTGGTTTTTGCTTCCAGAACCCTTCCTCTGTACCTGTCCCACCCCCTCTTGAACCCCTCCACCATCTCTGCCTCCACCAGCCCCCTGGGTAGCGCATTCCATGGCTCCACCACCCTCTCAGTGAAGTAGCACCTCCTCCTTTCTCCCTGAATCTCCCCCAGCTTCCACGCATGTCCTCTAGTTGCCCCCTCCTTCCTTCAGAGCACCCGGACTGCTCCTCCCCTATTTACCCCCTTCATGTACCTGAAGACCTCTATCATGTCCCCCGGTCCCTTCTCTCTTCCAATGTGTACATATTTAGCTCTTCGAGCCTCTCCCCATAGGTCCAATCCCCCAAGCCCCAAATCATTTTGACTGCCCTCCTCTGTACCCTCTCCATGAGTTCAATGTCCCTCTTTAAATGTGGCCTCCAAAACTGCACGCAGTACTCGAGGTGCGGCCTCACCAAGCAGTTATACAGTGGGAGTATCACTTCCCTCCTTCTGGAGGTGATCCCCCTAGTGATGCATCCCAGCATCCTGTTGGCCTTTGCCACTGCCCTCCTACAAGTCTCCGAGTTGTTCATCTTGACATCCACTACCACCCCCAGGTCCCTCTCAGCCATCGAGACTTATAGGATCCCCCCCCCAGCGTGTATACTTAGCCCGGGTTTCTGGCTCCCAGGTGCAGTACCTTGCATTTCCTTGCATTGAAGCTCAGCTTCCACTTTCTAGACCACCTTTCCAGAGCCTCCAGGTCCCCCTGTAGGGCCACCCTCCCCTTCTCCCTATCCACCACTGACCCCAATTTTGAGCCATCCGCAAAGAGACTCATCTCACTCCTGATACCCTTGGGGCCCAAGTACCGATCCTTGAGGGACTCCACTAATGACCCTCCTTGTGGATGAGACTATCCCGCCAACCATCCGGTCCTGGAGCCAATTGCCTATCCATCTGATCATCTGGTTCCCCACCCCCATTTCTCCCAGCTTATCCAACAGGCCCCCGTGAGGAACAGAGTCAAATGCCTTGCTGAAGTCAAGAAAGAGGACGCCCAAGGCACTCGTCACCCAGTCATAGAACTCTACAAGGTTTGTCTGACACAATTTCCCCGGGACAAATCCATGTTGTCTATCGTCCAGGCACCCCAACTTTTCCAGGTCCCCCCCTAGTCTCTCCTTGACAATGCCCTCCATCACCTTGCCCACCACCGATGTCAGGCTGATGGGCCTGTAGTTCCCTGCCACCTCCCTTGATCCCCCCTTGTGGACAGGCACTATATGCGCCACCTTCCAGTCCTGGGGCACCACCCTGTCCTCAGAGAGATGCTGAAGAGCTCCGCCAGGGGTTTCACCAGGATATCCACCAGTTCCTTTAGCACTCTGGGATGTAATTTATCTGGCCCTGGTGCTTTCTCCATCTTAAGGGACCTGAGGGCTTCCACTCTCTCTGCCGTGATTTCCATTTCCGCTATCTCGCCCCTGCTTTGCCTTCCCCCACCTGCCAGTGATGCCCCCCTTCCCAGACCTGCCGATTGGTAAGGGTCCCCCCAGTTTCCCATCTCCTCCCATGTATGATGCAGCCCCCATTTTCATTGGTGAAAACTGAGGCAAAGTACTCATTTAGTACCTCAGCCTGCTCTCCCGGGTCTTGCGCCCATCCTCCCTGTTTTAATCCTGCTAATCTGCCCTTCACCTTGGTTTCCCTAATGTATCTGAAGAACCCTTGTTCCTCTCTAATTTCCCTGGCCAAGTTCTGCTCCTTCCTTGTAGCCGCCCTCACCACCCTTGTGGCCCATCTAGCTATCAGCTCGTACTCCCCTCGGTCCCTTTCACTCCTTGAGCACTTGAATTGCCTATAGGCCACCTTCTTTCCCCTCATCACCTCCTGAACTTCCCTGGTCCACCAGCAGGGTTTTTGGGCCCTAATGCATTTTCGTCTTACTCTTGCGCAGGTGCTGGTAGCATCCTGCACCCCCCTCCTGATGATTTCCCACCTACTGTCAGCGTCCATGTCTGGCCTAATCCCATTCAAGTGCTCCTTAAGGATCCTTCACATTTCCTTAAATTCCGCCCCCCTGAAGTCAGTTACCTCTGTCTTTGTGCAGCCTTCTACCCCTCCTAGGTTCAGACAGAAGCAGACCATAGCATGGTGGCTCCCCGTCAAAGGGTCCCTTACCTCCAGGCCCCCAATCTGGTCACTGTCTGCCAGGACCACATCCAGTATCCACTCCTCCCTGGTCGGTTCCCCCACCTGCTGAGTTAGGAATGCGTCCTGAAAGACATCCAACAACCTCTGTTCCCTGGCCACTGAGGATGTCATAGTCTCCCAGTCTGTTCCTGGCATGTTTACGTCCCCCAACACCACCACCCTTCCCCTTCCCAATCTGCAGTGTCTCCCAACATCTGCCACCAGACTCTCCTCCATCTCCTCCACCAGCGCAAGGGTTCTATACACCACTCCTATTTTTACTCTCTTGCCCCCCTTGTTATCAAGGTGACCCAAATCGCCTCCACAGTTCCCTCCGCCTCCTCCACTCCTCCTATGGCAATGCAGTTTTTGACTATTATTGCTACCCCTCCTCCCCTTCCCTCCCCCCTGTCCTTCCTGAACATCGTGTAACCCTCCAGGTTCAGGTCCCAGTCGTGCCCTACAGTGGCCCAGGTCTCAGTGACCGTTGCCACATCCACCTCTCCCTCAGTTAGCATCACCTGGAGCTCAGGCATTTTATTGCCCAAGCTCCTGCCATGTAGCAGGACTACCTTCCACCCTTTCCCTATACTTCCATTTTCCCTGCTCGTGTTCCCATGGGGATTCTGTCTTCCCCTGGTCTGCACCTTACCAGTCGGCCTTTTCCTGCATTCCTCCAGCTCCCCAGGGAGGGTGGAGACAGAGTCCCTCTTTTATCGGACCCCCTCAACAGCCTTTTCTCCCATTCCTCCCCCCTTCACAAGTTTAAACCCCACCTTTCACCAATGAGCCCCTCTATTTTCAACTTAAGGATTTCCCTCCCCTCCAAATTGAGATGGAGTCTATCTCTTCCATACAGCCCCTTATCCTCCCAGGTCTCCCCCCCAATCCCCCATCAACCCATACCCTCTGGCCCCACACCACTCCCTGAGCCACTGGTTTATCACCCTAATCTTCCTCTTGTGTTCCCCACTAGCCCTTGGCACCGGCAGGATTTCTGAGAAGGAAATTGCGCATCCTATATCATGACAGACCCTGGCAAGCTCCCTGAACCTTGCTTGTATCTCTAGCTCACTATTTCCCTTAATGTCATTGGTACCCAGGTGGACCAGGATGTCCTGGGAACCTCCAAAATCCTTTGCCAGCTGATATACCTCATGCTTGGCCCTGTACACTGTTAGTCCAGGGAAGCATTTTGTTCTAACCGGGCAGATTTCTTCTTTCCCTATCCCATCTGATCCCCCTGATCACGGAATCACCCAACAGGAGCACTCTGGCCACTCCTTTTCCTCCATTTGCCTCCCTTCCATGTCCCTCATCCTTTCTACTGGCCCCTCCCCCCAGCCGGCTCCTTGCTCCTCCCCCTATCTGGGTGCCACCTGCCATCCCCTTATTTACCCTGGCCACCCCCTTCCCTCCGATCCTATGCCTCTCATCCTCCTGAGTATCCTTCAGTACCTCGCTACCCCCACCGTTACTGCTGGTGACTGGTCCTTCTCCCCATCTGCTAAACTAGCCTGGCTTGTCCTCCCTTCCTTCCTGTCTCTGTTCAGCCCCTCCTTGCTTGTCGTGCTCCCCTGGCCTAAACCCTCAGCTCCCTTTACTGTATCCTCCTTGTACTTCTGGTCCTTCTCCTTGCCCTTTCCTCCCAACTGGTCCTTTTCCTTGCGCTTTCCTCTCTCTACCCCCTCCTCCTCCTCCTCCTCCTCCTCCTGCTCTGACCCCTGCTCCCCCCATTTTCCTGCATTCCAAGTTCCCCCCTGTTCCTCCTGCTATACGGCCCCCACCTCTTTCCCCGTACTCCCTTTCCATCTCTAACCGCCCCTGTTATGGCTACATCACCCCCCTCATCCTCCAGCAGAAGAAGAGAACTGAAGCGGTTATCGAGCTTAAGGTCCAATCCACCTCCCCCCATTGCTTCCTTCTGTTCAGCCTCAGCCATCTGCCTACTTCCCCAAGAATGTCCTCCCTTTGGTCCCCATCTGTGAGGGTCCCCAGTTACCTGCCTGCTTCCTTGGTAGTATCCTCCTTTTGGGCCCCATCTGCCAGGGTCCCTATGTGACCCCAGAGTACTCTCCCGCACTCAATTCCCTATGCGCCCACCCCTAGTGCTTGGTGCAACCCTGTGGGAGAGCCCCTGCCCTATTCCCCAACCATACCTCCCCTCCCCCAGCTGTCTCCCTAATCCCCTCAACCTCCTCCCTAAGCTGTGCCAGCTTGTAGCACACTGGGCAACCACCGAACTTTCAAGCCCAGTCCAGTATCATGGCTGCCCCACACCCTGTGCACACCACCACCCTCCCAAAGATGCCGGCCCTAATGACATGTGGTCCCATCCCCCTCCAAGTAGGTTTCCTTGGGAGAGCCACCAGGTTCCCCACTAGTCCAAGATACACCCCTACCCACTAATCAGGTCACCCACTAATCCTAGATACAGTCCCACAGTAAACAGGTACCCCTGTTACTAGGTGCAGTACAACACAGTAAACTTATAAGGGAAGTGAACAACTCCCTAAGCTCCTCTCTCCCAGCCTTTAAACCCAACCCCCAGTGGCTAGAACTACATGAGCTGCACCTGAGGCCTTTTCCCCCAGTTGCAGGGCAGGTGTTCCCCTATAAATGAGCCGAGCTCTGGGGAGGAAGGGGTGGGGGAGGATGGAATTAGGGCCTACACCCAACTCTCTCTTGAGAGTGTATCAGCCCTGTGTCTGCCCCTCCAAGCACTGCAACCAAAGAAACCTGAGTATTGATTTTGTAGGTCCTACATTTTTCAGCATTCCAAATTTTAATCTCAGTCACCATTAAAACTGCCGCTAGACGCATCATAAATTTAAACGTTACAGTGATTTATGTGTGTGTGGGATCCCTGTTACCCTGACTCAACTGACAAAATATTTACCTGCTCACCACCGTCACTCTCTTATTCATTACTCATGTTAAACCTAGTAGCACATAATGATTTCTGTGTCGATTCATTGTTAGTTACGTGGCAATGCAGAAAAGAGCTGATTCTTGTTGTTCTCATGCTACATTTGTACATAAAGCACAAATTTAAATAAAAGAGAAATTCAAAGAGGGCTGTAGACTTACAATCTTGTCACTTGTGAACATGGCAGGGCTTCTAAATTAACAGCTGTGGTGCGACTTTACAACAGTGCTGGCATTTCTGGAAAACAGGCGGGTAAGGTATTTAAATTAACAGCCATGGTGTGGCCTTACAGCACTGCCATAATTTCTGGCAAGCGGGAGGCTAGGGCATTAAAAGTAACAAATACACTTTTTCAGCAAGCCACTTTGTGCACCGTGGTAGGGCTACTGTTTTTCAACCTTTAGCAAGCATCTTAATACGTTGTTTTTGAAAGCGCTCCGTAAGTGAAGTTCACGGCTTTGGATTTCACTAGTTATTGGACTTGCTGGTATTTAGTATGGAGAACCATGCTGGGCTTTTGCTGTGACTATGACAATTCTATTCCGGCAGCCACAAAGCAGCTTGCTGAAAAAGTCCCATCCTGTATGCCGCGACACTCTTCTTTATGCTGCACATCCTGATCCTCTCTCTCTCTCTCTACAGCGTTCCTTACAAAACTCCTTCTCTCAGATTGAACACTGGTTTGCTGAACACAGATTGGTGGTCAACATTAAAAAAAATAAGATGATGCTCTATGCCCACCGCCAAAACAGATCAAAGGATTTCTCCCTGGAAATACTCTCTGCCTCTCTCATCCCACTGGAACTGGTCCAAAAGTATAAGTATCTAGGTATTACATCTGACCCTTCCCTCTCATTCCACGAACATATAAAAATCCTCACCTCTGCCACCAACACTCGCATTGGTCTCCTTTACAGACATAAAGACTGCCTGCCACCTGAAGCACTTCACCTAGCCATTACTTCCTCAGTCTTATCGCTGGTGGACTATGGCCTCACAATCTATGCTGCCGCCGACCCTACGATGCTTCATCAAATACAAGTTAGTCATCAATAAGGCCTGCCGGCTCCTCTCTGGGGCCAACAGAAATACACATTCTTGCATTCTATACGTACTCACCAATATCCTCTCCCTTGAGGAAAGACTATTATACCAGACCTGTCTCTTCACCAAAAAAATCCACCTAGGTTTAACCCCAATAGGTGTCATGGCTTCTCTTCAGGCAGCCACCATCTCAGTGTCCACACGGGCTGCTCCAAAAACTATCTGGAAGATGCCTAGGGTCAGGACCACCCTAGCCCAGTGATCCTTCCCCCTTAGAGCTCCATCCTGGCACAATGCCCTCCCACTGGCTGTCACATCAATCACCAATCTAGGTCCTTTTAAAGCTGCCTTAAGGGCCCATATCCTCTCCTCACGTCAATGCCAGTGTAACCAGTAACCTGTGGATCCTGCACCATGCCGCTAGGCCCTGCACCTGCCTTTGGCCAGGCAATGGAGAGCCCTCACTATTTCTAGCCTACAGGCTCCTCACCTCCCTTGGTTACCATATAGTTGTACTGGACTATGAATGCATTGTATTATGCATAAGACATGGCCTCCCTGAGGCGCTTACTACCAACTCATATCATGCACTGCTTTAGCTACTAATTGTATAGGTCTTAACTGCTCATTAGGTAAATATGTTGATAGCTCTGCCCTGTTTTAGCTACCAAATGTATAGGCATTAACCGTGCTCATTGTATTTATACTCTGTATGATTGCTCACCCACATTTATTCTATGTATGTACTGTATGAATGTCTATGTTTTATTCTGACGTGGAGCCTTTGGAAACAAGTCTCTGACTCAAGGGGTTGTAATTCTGATTTTCCTAAATAAATAGAAAAATAAATACTAGAATAAGAGAACATACAAGCTTATATACGGAGACATAAAACGATAAAAATCGAGTGATCTATATTAATACAGATACAGCTGTGACTCAGAAACTTCTGGCAGACAGGGGAGGTCGAACGGCCCAGAAACAAAGAAGGCAGCCTATCAGCACACTTAAATAACTTCCCCAGAAGAAGCGATTTATGCAAAACGTTGGGACTTTTTGAAAAATAAAACAAAGAAAAGAAAAAATCTTTGGACAAATCCTTTCTTGTGTGTGACTTTACTAAGACCAGAGTGGTTGCAATACCTTTATTTGTATTGAACATTTTTCACAACAAACGACCAGCTCCACATTCAAACTTGCGGGAATGAGCTCTCTGATATAGTAGTGGGCAGTCCAAGCATGGACACCTTTAAGTCAAGTTTGGATATCTTTTTTGTGCATTAGAAGTAACAGCCATGGTGTGGCTTTACAACATTGCCGACATTTCTGGCAAGCGGGCAGGCAGGGCTTTTAAAGTAACAGCTGGAGATTGCAGGCTTTACAACAGTGCTGGCATTTCTGGCGAGTGGGCAGGGCTTTTAAATTACCAGCCGCAGTGTGGCTTAACAGCACTGCCAGCATTTCTGGCAAGCGGGCAGGCAGGGCATTAATGCTGCTTGTGAGCAGGCAGGCTGGGGGACTTAATTCAACAGCCATGATGTGGCTCAGTATCTGAACCAACCGGCAGTGTGGGCTTTGAGCAAGCAGGGCTTAGTTAACAGTCAATGTGTGCCTCAAGGCTTGTGACGGAGGAACTGTTTTATATTAATAGGAGTAAATAATGTTTAAAAAAATCAATAAAAAAGTAAAAATAACCCAGCTTCAATACCTTAAGATCCAATTTTATTAATAGCAATAAGGTACTCCCAGGGGTTACGTTAATGTTCAAGTTAGTCACCCCCTTGGGGCAATATGGCATTCAGCTGCGCTTCGTACCACATCATGCCCCCAAGGGGCAATTAACTAGAACATTAACATAACTCCTGGTTGTACCTTATTGCTTAACAAATGAAGCAGGAAGTCTGCTAAAGGTGTTTGGGATTCTGTGAGTCAAAGCTCAGGAAGCCTGAAAAAAATCACCACCACCTTGAGGTGGGCTTTGCACTTTATTTACAGTGAGTGGAGTTTACCGCTCAGCATGTCTTCGGCAGTGAGGAACCTCACAGTATATGGAGCCCTTTATGATCGTAAATATATTCAGCTAATAAAAAATGTTTTAGTGCCACAGTTTTGAATAGCTGGGGAAGGGGGCCTCAGGAATGACACTAGGTAATATCCAATTGTTCTCTTTAAAAAAAAACATGTTCTTGGTGCCACACAATGGTTCAGCTATTTGCTTCCATGCCAGTGACCTGGGTTCAAGAGTGGACTCAGGGAGCCAGAATCGCAGTGGTTGGGGCTGATGAGTGAGGCTGACAGCAGCTCAGGATGGGAGATGGTGGGCATTCGACGATGCAACAGCATCTTGTGGTGGAATGGGGAAGCTCTAACACAAGGGATGGTGCACGCACACAGAGTGCGCTATGTTGGCCAAGACCACACAAGGATGGCTGGCTAACATCACAGGGAGGAGGAAGGCTAGAGGGGGGAGTATTCGTGAAGAAAACTCCAGCTGCTGTCCATACAATGGTGAGGCCTGACCATAACCCAGACACTGACTGCAGCTGACCAGGGACAGATAAAACTATGTTGGAAAAAAAAAACTGTTCTAGGGCCACTTATTGGCCACAGGCAACCTTGGTTTGTGAGCGAACCAGGGACGTTTGGGCAGGTGGGGCATGTGGCTGATGATGACTGCACTTCCCAGCCTGAGGAGGGGAAGGGCGTCTTCACGGTACCACAGCGATTCCTGTGGTGAGCCAGGGAAATTGCACCGCCCCAAGAAATATGCCACGGTGTTTCTGATCACCACCTTCACTATATAGGGTGCTGGACCCCTCTAGTGCACAGAGAATGGAACTATAAAAAAACGGGGTAAAAAAAAAACTCATCACCAAGATGGCAGCCAGTAGCATCCTCAAACGCTGTGCCTTGGATCGCTAGTGGTGTGGCTACTGGAGGATGGGGCTGAGGGTGCTGCCATGGGGCTACACCCGCAGGAATAAGGACTGGGTGGACAACAACTATAGAGAAAAGGTCTATTTAAAAACTCTGGGGAGAGAGGGTTCTGTCCTGTCCTGCAATACTGCCACCTGGGCGACCACAGGTGACAGAGTGGCTGGACGGCCAGTGGGAGGGATGGACATCACTGACATCGGGATGTCACCACAACATGCGTGTGCAAGCCTCTTGGTGTCCTAGTTGTGACATCCTATGGGGGTCAGGAGAAAACAGCCCCAGTGCTCGTGATGAAGAAGCCCAGTACATCCCACTCCAGCCTCGCCTCCTCGGAACACCCTGTGATGCAACACTGAACTTGGAGGTATATCCCCTTCACCCTGTCTCTGCAAAGGGGTAAATCATGGCTACGTGATGGATAGCATCTGAAGTCGATGAGAAGCCAGTTGGATTGTGCACTGTGAGCTCCGGGGGGGGGGGGGGCCTTAGAAGTAGAGCACTGAAGACAGGAAGAGACATAAATAGTAAGTAACAAAAAAACAAAAAAAAACCCAGTTCTAGTGGGGTTGAAATGCAAATCATATGGCTGAATATAATATGCATATCATTAATATGCAAAAATGCAAATAACAATGTTTGAAAAGAGGTTGAAAAACAAGAGCCTTTTATTGCCTTTCAGTTTCCTAAAAAGAACCAGAAGAGACTGTCTCTTCTCTACAAATCAGCAAACCATGCTTGGAGTGCAATTTGATGGCACAGAGCTTTTTTCCTTGCTTGGTGATTGTTCATCGTGAGCTGAGCATCTGCTGAAGCTAGCACCTTTCTATATATTTAAGACCTGATGCCACGTAGCGGGCTAGGGAGTTGTTTCTGACTGTTGGATGTCTGGCAAAGAGCCTGACCAATTCAAGCAGCTCTGTGATCGTCTTCTCTTTTTTTTTTTTTGTTTGTTGTGAAAGCCCAAATCAACCTGACAAAGAGCAGCTCTGCTGTTTCTGCTCAGCATTGGCTGTACCTGCATCTGTCAAATATCCTCCCCGTCATTTTGTGAACTGTATACAATGCAATCCAATTCTAAAAAGAGCAAGGTTATGTACTAGGAAGGGGAGATCTGAGAAATGAGTACTGGATGAGGGGCTGGTAGGTACAGACCTCACTGGAGAAGTATCTGTAACTGAAGAGAATGAGCAAGGTGAACTGCGAGGAACTATTTAGCAGGAGTAAGCGGATCAAGTACACGGGGCACGAGTGGAAACTGTCAGTGGCGAGGTTCAGGTGAGATGTGAGAAAGTCTTATTTTACAGAAAGGGTGGTGGAACCATGGAACAGTCTGTCAGTTGATGTGGTGGGCACCAAAACCATTAATGGTTTCAAGCATGGCTGAGCCAAAGTGAAGGGCTTAGTGGTTGCTCAGGGCAACAGCAGTAGGGCGGGGACCATGGGGGGAGGAGATTAGTGTGGGCTACAAGCCTGTACGGGCAAAAGTTCTCAGGGTATGATAGGGTGGTATGGGCGGACTGGATGGACCAATGGCCTTTTTTGTCATCGTTTATATTTCTACCAATCAAGTCCATTGTCCAGAATAACAACGTATTATGAGATAGCTAGCAGGATGCTGGGTTGCATAAGCCTTTTCTAGTAGAAGGAAAGAGATGATTTACCCCTTGTACAGTACTTGGTGAAGCCTCATCTAAAACACTGTGCGCAGTCTTGGTACCCTCAGCTTAAAAGGATAAGGATACTCGAGTTGGTCAAAAAAAAAAAGAAAGTGATTAAAATGGTTCATAGCCAGCAGGGGAGGACTTATGAGGAAATATTAAATGACCGCAATATGTAACACACTCTTTGGATGCCAGGAGAGAGAGAGAGGGATGCAAGACTGAAACCTTCACGTACCTGAGTGTATTAAGCTGTTACACAGTCAACATCTGTTTTATGCTTAAGGTTCGAACACTAGATGGCACAAATATAAGTTGGCAGGGGGTGGTAGTTAGGAGGGACATGAGAAATATTTATTTCTGGAGAGAATGGTAGCGAAGTGAAATTGCCTTCTGGAGGATCAGGTAAATGTTAAGTTCAATGGCAAGCTTTAAGAATGGGTGAGAGACAAATGGGACTGGTGAGAATGAATGGGGAGGGACTGGAATGATTGGGGGGGAGGTGGCATGATACAATCTGAAATGGGGATGACTGAATCACTAGAGGACTAACCAGTGCTAAGGCCCTTGTCAGTTGAGCGGTGACCCTGATGTGTAGGAATCTGAACTCTAAGTATGCTAAATCGCACTTTGGAAAACGTTCCTATTATAGTCTATGGAGCGCACCTCCACACTATCCTTATACTTACATCATAAAACATGCTAGCACGGGGGCATTTCTCCAAATAGGGAAGTGGAAGGGATTGGGCTCTTGGCTCCATGAAGCCAAAATATGATCGCTTCCCTCCCTAAATAGAGGCAGCAATAAACTAAAAATCATGCAGTGCTGGACTTGGGACCAGGTAACAGTACTCATGTGTTTTTGAGGAAGCACCAGAAAAGGTGCTCTTTAAAGGAGAACTACAACTCATTTGCTCCTGGTGGCCATTTTGGGTTGGATCTAGCAATGGTTGGTTCCGACGCCATATGGCGTCTATGGGAACAAATGTGTTTTAATTAATTAACCTGCAAGTTGATCATTTCAATTAAAGACGTTTTTTTAAATACTGATATCAAAGGACTTTACATTCCTATACATAAATACTGAACAGCACAGAACTGAAAAATATGCACCTGTGTGTCACTAACATATGTCGAAGTAGGGAAAGGTAAGTCTGCTGCGTAAAACAGACTTTCACTGGATTCTTTCGCATTGAGTTCTGCTATTGTAAGGCTGATAAAGACCCATGAAAGGGTTTAATGGCACACTCCACAAAGGCAAAAGAACGGGGATGTGATAGACACCTTCAAGTTCTTGAAGGGAATTAACTAAGGTGAACTGAGGGGAGCTTTTTGGCAGGAGTACAAAGTCAAGAACTTGAGGTCATAAGTGGAAAGTGGCGGGGGGGGGGAGGTTTAAGAGGGATGAGAGGAAGTTCTATTTTATTTTAAACTTCCTTGATTATAAAATCAGCACTAACACCATGTTACATGTATCATCGTGACATCTTTAAAGTACAACCAAATTAGCACAGACATGAGCTCACAGCACAAATTTCTAAGATCAAAACGTTTAGCTGTATAACCCGAATCAAAATCTGTGTGTCCCATGTCTCTGGCATCTGTCAGAGTCCAAAATTCACATCTCCATCATAAACAGGTTCAGACAAACAATAAACCAGAACCTTTAGGAAGCAAAAGAAGGCGGAGAACATACTGGCTCCCGTGACATGACTACTACAGTGTGGCATATGAAAGGTAATCAACTGTTAACACCACGTCAGGTCAATCTGAGTTAGTGTACATTGTGACAACTCTGGGGTGAACATTCAATGTAATATCTACACCCTTATCCCGCTGGGCCCGTAACAGTGAGACCTGTTTCCTCACAGTAGTTGTTCCAGGGTGGATGTGCCCATTATTGTCTCCTTATAAATGAAGTACAGAAGCCACCAGGAGTTGAATCTCTCCTTTTGGACCCTCAGGACTGCCATAATGGACTCCCATCTCTTTAATCTTATCACAGGTGATTAGACTTTCTGAGACATCTGGTGGGTCAGGTGAGGAAGGTCTATTTTACGGAAAGGGTGGTGGAACTGTGGAACAGTTTGCAAGCAGAGGTGGTGGATGCCACGACCATAAATGGTTAATCCTTGCTGGAATAGTCTGGCGACATTTCTGAATCGAAATGCGATGCCTTCAAACAACAGGGAGAGCTGATCAATCGACAGCGGGCCCTTCCAAACCGCCACCTGACAACCAACCACAGGAAGCTGAAGCCGGCTCTTCCTCAACACTTGAATCCTTATAGGAAGCTGTCATGCTGCTCACAAACACCATCCAAAAGCTAGACAAAAAGCTGGACACATGACAAGAAAAAATGGCATTGCTGGAGCAAAATACAGATGCTATGGCAGGGATTGATGAGGACTCCAACAAGATGGCCAGGAAGGTGCTTGGCGCCACAGCAGCTTTCCTAAAAGAGCAGGGGGTGGTCCGCAGCAGCTTAAGAACCCTGTTCGTTCTGCAAACATCTAAATTTAGGCATCTCCAAAGAAATCAAGGAGATGACCTTAAAGCATTTCTAGTGTGGTGGTTACGTGAAGAAGTGGGGTTGACCTATGTGATCCCCATCATCAAGGCCTACTGTATAACCCTGTGCAGCACAGTTGCTTCCAAAGATGGCCACAGAACCGTATTTGCAACGACAACTTCATCAGTGGCCAGAGATCACGTCCTAAAGGCAGCTAAAGACCAGACTCCCCTGCAATTTGGTGACAGCTAAACTTTTCTGACTACTCTTACGCCATATGCCTTCAGTGCAAATCTTTTGAGGGGGTCACCAGTAAGCTATGCAAGCTGAATATTCCCTAATGCCTTTAATTCCCAGCCCAGCTACAGTTCATTTGTAATGATAAACAATATCAATACACCGACCTGAAATCAGTTGGTGCTTTTGTGAACAAACTGGGACTGTTGGCGACTGCACCAGGAGAGGAGATCTCGAAGGGAGAGGTGGAGGACTAAGCATTTCAATATTCATATATCTCATGGTTCATGAGTACTGAACCACAATTTAGCAGGACACTGACCAGGGACATGGTTCATTACTACCGTAGTAAGATAGCAAGAATAAAAAGACTTGTTTTGCATTTCTGATTAGTCTAAGTAGCGGGAGATTAATACTGCTTCACTCAGCATTTGTTTCGGAGAATGTGATAGCGGGTTGGTGTTTGCATCCGTATTTTGTACCAGTTTTATATTAGATCTGTTTTGGATTGCTAAGTTCCAACTGGATGTATCAGTATTGGCACTGCATACTGTGTTATGTTTTAATATATTCCCCATACTCTGGACATGGCAGCAGTTATCTGTTGTAAGGGGTTTGCGAGTAATGGCGACTGAAGGAATGATGCACTACCTACTCACCATGGGAGTAATGGCGACTGAGAGAATGATGCACTACCTACTCACCATGTGAGTAATGGCGACTGAGGGAATGATGCACTACTTATTCTCCATGCGAGTAATGGCGACTGAGAGAATGATGCACTACCTACTCACCATGTGAGTAATGGCAACTGAGGGAATGATGCACTACTTATTCTCCATGCGAGTAATGGTGATTGAGGGAATGATGCACTACCTACTCACCATGGGAGTAATGGCGACAGAGAGAATGATGCTCTACCTACTCACCATGCAAGTAATGGCGACTGAGGGAATGATGCACTACCTACTCACCATGCGAGTAATGGCGACTGAGGGAATGATGCACTACCTACTCACCACGCGAGTAATGGCGACTGAGGGAATAATGCACTACCTATTCACCAGTAATGGCGACTGAGGGAATGATGCACTACCTACTCACCATGCGAGTAATGGCGACTGAGGGAATGATGCACTACCTACTCACCATGCGAGTAATGGCGACTGAGGGAATGATGCACTACCTACTCACCACGCGAGTAATGGCGACTGAGGGAATGATGCACTACCTACTCACCACCTTGAGTAATGGCGACTAGAGGAATGATGCACTACCTACTCACCATGCGAGTAATGGCGACTGAGGGAATGATGCACTACCTACTCACCACGCGAGTAATGGCGACTGAGGGAATGATGCACTACCTACTCACCAGGCGAGTAATGGCGACTGAGGGAATGATGCACTACCTACTCACCACGCGAGTAATGGCGACTGAGGGAATGATGCACTACCTACTCACCATGCGAGTAATGGCGACTGAGGAATGATGCACTACCTACTCACCGAGTAATGGCGACTGAGGGAATGATGACTACCTACTCACCACGCAGTAATGGCGACTGAGGGAATGATGCACTACCTACTCACCATGCGAGTAATGGCGACTGAGGGAATGATGAACTACTTATTCACCATGTGAGTAAATGGCAACCGAAGGACTGATGCACTACCTACTCACCATGTGAGTAATGGTGACTGAGGGAATGATGCACTACTTACTCACCATGCGAGTAATGGCGACTGAGGGAATGATGCACTACCTACTCACCACGCGAGTAATGGCGACTGAGGGAGTGATGCACTACCTACTCACCATGCGAGTAATGGCGACTGAGGGAATGATGCACTACCTACTCACCATGCGAGTAATGGTGACTGAGGGAATGATGCACTACCTACTCACCATGCGAGTAATGGCGACTGAGGGAATGATGCACTACCTACTCACCACGCGAGTAATGGCGACTGAGGGCGATGCACTACCTACTCACCATGCGAGTAATGGCGACTGAGGGAATGATGCACTACCTACTCACCATGCGAGTAATGGCGACTGAGGGAATGATAAACTACTTATTCACCATGTGAGTAAATGGCGACCGAAGGACTGATGCACTACCTACTCACCATGTGAGTAATGGTGACTGAGGGAATGATGCACTACCTACTCACCATTCAAGTAATGACGACTGAGGGAATGATGCACTACCTACTCACCATGCGAGTAATGGTGACTGAGGGAATGATGCACTACCTACTCACCACACGAGTAATGGCGACTGAGGGAATGATGCACTACCTACTCACCATGCGAGTAATGGCGACTGAGGGAATGATGAACTACTTATTCACCATGTGAGTAAATGGCGACCGAAGGACTGATGCACTACCTACTCACCATGTGAGTAATGGTGACTGAGGGAATGATGCACTACCTACTCACCATTCAAGTAATGACGACTGAGGGAATGATGCACTACCTACTCACCACGTGAGTAATGGTGACTGAGGGAATGATGCACTACCTACTCACCATGTGACTAATGGCGACTAAGGGAATGATGCACTACCTACTCACCATGTGGAATTTATAAGATGGCAGTGAGCCTACAGCACAGAGCTCCAAGATGCCTGAATGGTCATTTGGACACTGTACGTAAGGCTCAAATTTAGTGGTGTTCTGAAATGTTTGGCCTGGGATACCAAAATCAGCCATTTAGTAATTGGCAGAAACTAACACCTGCCTGTCGGTTGGATAATACTAGAAACACCCACCCCCACCCATCACAGCCCCACCAGCTTCCAGCCTGTCTAAATACTCCCTTTCCAAGCTGTCACCTTGATAATGTTGTTATTTTCACATCAAATACCACACAAAGACCCTAATCCTTTCACCGGCGGGACTGAATGCTAGTATCCTGTTCCAGTAAAGCTCTGTGCGTCAGTTGTGCAAAGCATTACTGGGGCACAGTTTCCAATATTCTCCATGTGATGGCTGAGGAAGGGTCTTTGAGTGCAAGAGTGGTGGGGCCTCAGATGAGTGGGAGATGAGAAAGTAATGGAGAAGTGGGGGGGGGGGTCACATAAACCTCAGTCTGTTATCACAGAAATTAAGGACATTGCCACTCAAATTTGGGAACAAGTGGAATACAGACATTGAGATAAAATCACTGAGCACTGGCTATTAATGCACTTTTTGCTTTACTCATCATAGTGTGCTTCTGCTTAAAGGATAAATTAACGTTTTATGTGTCTTTTTAGTCTTATAAGTAAGCAAACATTTTATTAAACATAATTTTAAAGCATTTGCGTGTCCTGTTGTTTTTTTTTTTTGCTTTGGTAATATGCAGTTCATTGCTCTCTCTGGCGAATCCCAGCATTCTGAAACAGCATGTGAGTGCCAGATGGAATGTACTGCATAGCAATGATGATATCATTTGTGCATTCTATGCTGTTGCTGTGCTCAATTCAAGCATGATACTTTTTTTGTGCTGAGACAATTATTCACCATAGTAATGTTTCTTCCAAAAGGATCCCTCACTATGTTTAACAACTACAATCACTCACCTGGAATGGGCCGCCCTGGAGCGTTAGAATTTCATGCTAATTAGAGAATTTAGAATGAAATGTAAACCCTGCTGTGTGATCATGCTCACACCGGCATTCTAACGTCAGACTTGTTTCTCCACCTGAAGAAAGCAGGCACCCCGAAGTTTTCTCTTCACTTCAGAGTTGATCACGGTTTATTATTTTTATAAAAGTCTAACTTGTTAGTTACTTTATTGATAACTCTGTGTTAGGGTGTATTTGTATGTTTATGTGATTTTTCTCAGATTCCATATTGGTTCCCAGGAACTGGAGCAGGCCACTTTGCAGTGTGGTTCCCATCATTAGGGAGCCGCTCAGCCGCCTCAATTTATTTTTTAAATTTTATTTTGCAGTTTAAATTGTACTGCTTTGCGGTATTTTGGCAAATTTACTCTCAGTTCTTTTTTTGGGGAACTGAGACAACAACTGGCTTCAAATTACAGTTTTAACATAATTTGGTGTTCTGTTTCTTTTGTGGTTTTATTTTTTAAAATGGAACTGAACCACATTTGTGTATTTCAAACCTTTTTTCTTAAATACTGCCTCAAATTATTGGAAATTGTTATTTTTGGGAACCAGACTGTCTTCCCAGGGTTGTCAGTATTTGACATAACTGACAGGCCCAAGAAGAAGACGGGACCCACAGGCTTTAAAAATTGTAAAAATAGTTCTGGGGCGCCGAAGAGCAGCTAACCATGCAGACACACTTCACCCGAACTCCGTCCCATCAGAAATAAAATAATTTTTATATAGCTATCTGCCAATGTTATTGTATTTTCACACTCCAGAGTTTGAAATATCCACCATGAATGAATATTTGGTACCCAGTGGTGGCAAACCTCCATGGAATGCAGCAAAGACTTCAAAGAAGCAACAGTCAGCTGTCTCTGTGGATGGCCTGGGCCCCATCTCCTTATCGGCCACAGAGATGACCGTGCTCAGCAGAACAGCTTCCGAGCAAATACTGACGGCACTGAACCCGAGGTTAGATTGCTTGAAGGGGAAGCTACAAGAAATAGCCAAATAAAATGCAGCACAGGGGGCTAAACTTAATGAAGGAGCGCAGTAAATTTCCAACCTGGAGGACTCAGTGGGCCAACTCCCAGACAAAGTTGCCTGACTGGAGCGCAAGCTCCAAGATCTTAAAGATCTTCTTGATTATCAAGAGACCTATCAGCGTTGATCCAATTTGTGGCTCAGAGGCTTACCGGAAGGTAAAGAAGAAATAAGCACAGAGGAATTTAACTACATTACCCTGCCGGGGCTGCTGGGCTTGTCACCGAAGGGCAGGAGATACAAGATAGAAAGGGCCTATAGAGCTGTGATGCCGAAGCTTGCAGATGGCCAACTGCAAAGACAAATCATTATGCGGTTTCACCACTTGGATACTGCCAGGCTGTCCTAACACTTACTGGAATGTGAAGGAACTGGTTTATGAGGGGAGCCAACTGTTTATTTTTCAAGATTTCTCTACAAGGCTCCAAAAAGGAAGACGACAAGCCTTCAACCCAGTGCTGACTAAACTGTGGGTACCTTTTCTTACCCAGCTATGTTGAAAATAAAGCATGAAGGCACCAGCTACACGTTCTAGGAGGCAGAGAAGGCAGCTGTTTTTGTCCGAGATTTGGAGAAAAGATTATATAGTTCCTGGTAGACGTTCTACCAAGCGGTTTGGACTGGTTTATTTTATTTGCTGATTGCCTTGTTTCCTGGAAAGTTGCAAGCAAGTGTGGACTGGTCTGGGACCCTTGAACCCTGAGGTACTGTCTCTGTGTAAGGGGGGTTTTACCCTTTTGGCTGGACTTAAATCACCAGAGTGTTTACTGAATGGCTCCTGATATTCCCTGACAGACATGTCATTTTGGGCCCAATGCAGTCTTGGATAACCACGATTAGATTTGGTGCCCAAACTTTGTTGTTTTGTCCATAGCCAACTGTTTTGGATTAGATGGGATGGCTTGGATTACTTTGAGGCTAAAATGGAGAGGTGGTCTACCCCAACATCACGCAGCAGACTCCCATGGCAGAACAACACAAAGACCGCAGAGTGGCGAAAGTGATCACGTGGGCTTTGGAGGGTGGATACGGGGTGGGGTGGGTGCTGCATATTGGAGTTGGGCTGTCATGCGCCCTCTTCCCGGCCCCCCAGCCTGGGCGGCCCGAGACTGTCGTGTTGGAAATGATGGACATTACTGTGTGTCAAATTCTTAAGAGGGTCCACTAATCTTGATATGTTTGAGGGGTTCTATTGGGGGTGATCAGGATCCAACGTGCATGTCTGGCTGGGGGGGGACCCTGATACAGATGGGTTGCACTGTTTAACTGCCAAGAGTGGTTTCCCACCTTGAAGGGCACCTCTCTCTGTTTTAGCAAGGAGCCTAGAAACACTAGATTTGCACCAGTTGTGCTTGGATTTTCTCGTTCTCTGACTCTTCGCTATTACTAGTGTTCTGCCCTGCTCTTGGCTGACATAGTGGTGTGGATAATGCAGCAGCTATCCCACTGGGTCTCTTGGGGTATGTTGGCTTTTTCCTGGTGGCCCCTCAGTTGCTGTCTGTGATGTCATGGTCTGTAGTCAGAGTGAGCGTTATGGTGTCAGGGACAAGGGCGCTGTGGGGTCAGTGGGGAAGAGTTAACTGGTTCAGGCTGTTCTCTGTGTGAGCTTTTTGTATTGGCTGCAGGGATGTGCTGTAGCCCAGAGAAAGAGTGCTGGAAACAGGAGGGGTATGTCATCTGGTGACGTGTGACAACTGGAACACCCTATTTGGACTCCGCATGCTGATGCCTTTCAGTGCGGGGATAACTGATCTAGATTCCTAAACGCTTTTGCAATTAGGATTTCGGGCACGGGGGAGGGGGCTTAATCAATGGCTAATGAGGAGGGGGGGTGAGATGTAGTATGTGCACCTGCAAGAAAAGTTGTCTGTGTACTATCAGCGGCAGGTTCTGGTAGTATGGGAAAGTCACCACCTAATTGCCGTAGGTCATACCAGAAGGGGTGAAGTCATGCAGCTCATAGGGGATGCTCCCCCTCTTTCCTTCCTCTTTTTGTTATTGTATGGGAGGGGAAGCTCCTGACAACTTGAGGGAGAGCTTAAAAGATTTACAACCTGAGGACAAAAAAGGGGATGAGCGGCGGACATGTTACAGTTGATAAAGTATATAAACTGGAGCTTAACACTGGAAGTGGCTATGTGCTTAAGTCTATAAGTCGTTCTGGGAGGAGGGGAGGTGCGGGTACAATAAAGGTGGTCTACGAATGTTACGCAATTCCGGACCTACCTGGTGGGGATCATTGGAAGTGTCGTTTAAAATACTTTTACTTACAAGGTTTCAAATGTTTTATGTAGTTCCAAAGGAGGGTGTGTGGTGGGGGTATATGATAATAGTGTTTCAAATTTTGATGTTTAGGAGACTGTTGGTTCATGTAGTCATTTGTTCCATTCCATTGTATATACTGAATACAACTTGTAGGACTGTAGGATTATATGGGCTAGCCCAATTATGGTAGTAGAAGGAAGGGTGCTGATCAACGATTTTCCTATTTGTTGGCAATGGGTACCAATAATAATATTCACATAGTTTCATGGAATGTCAGGGGGTTTCCTCCCTTTGTAAAAGATACAAAGTGCTCACAGCCCTGAAGCGCTAGAACGTGCAAATGGTGCTTTTACAGGAAACTCACCTTACCGACCCAGAGTTTGCTAAGTTGGTCAGGGGCTGGGTCCTATTCCTCACATAAGAGAGGAGTCACCATTTTAATACATAGGCGTCTTCCCCTGCAGGTTCGTAGAACAGTGATTGACCCTAAGGAGGGATGGTATGTTTTCACAGAGGGAGAGCTGTACGGGGAGAAGGTCACATATGGCAGTATATATGTTCCTGCGGTTTTGGAACCCACCTTTTTTCAATCTAAGTTGGATCTTATTGCTAGGGAACACGTCCCTAATCTAGTAATAGGAGGGGATTTTAATTGTGTAATGAACCCTGAGATGGACCACTCCGAGGGGAAGGGCCGGCACAAAAATGTTATGGCACAATGGCAGATGGGTATGTGCGAGCATGACTTGATGGACAGCTGGAGGACCACTAACCCATGACTTAAGGAATTTACTTTTTACTCCAACCCTCATAAATCATGGTCAAGAATTGACGACATATACATCCCATGCACGAATTACCATCGAGTGGTGAGTGTATGGCAGGGGCCTATCTGTGTTTCTGACCATGCAATGGCTGTCCCGACTATGAAAGCAGGTGAGGAACGCAAAGGTCCCCCCCCCCACCCATGGAAGTTCCCTGTTTCTTTACTAGCCATGGAAGACTTTAGAAACAACCTTAAAGAGCAGTGGGATAGCTATAGAACTACAAATTATTTGTCGGCTCCATCAAAGAGAGCATACTGGGAGGCTGGTAAAGCCTATATGCGGAGGGCTATTATTAGTTATGTTGCTCGAATAAAAAAAGAGAAAAAAGGAAAATGGAGTGAACTGGAAACCAAACTTCAGACCCTGGAGAGGAAGGTGGCATTAGGACAAGATTATGTATATGTTTTACTACTTTTGCCTGTGGCCTGACTACTCCGCTGCTATAACCTTGTCTGTTACTCCAATATGAAAACTGCCTGCTGTTGTCTTAAATGCCTAATTATCAGCACTGCTTGAAATGACTTAACCCCCTTTTGCAATTTATTGTCTGGTTTATCTGCCTTCATTACACACTGTCTGTAGCTCTTTTATCTGAACCTGACTAAGCTCCACTTGAGCTGGTATTGTGCAAGTTTGTGTAAAATGCATCATAATCCAATACTGACGTAGAAGCTTTGGAAAAGAGCACTTGTGTTCAAAAGTGTTATCCGAACTATAAATAAATAAAAGCAACAAATCATAACCGTAAGGGAAGTGCTGAATCTTTTATTCACTACCGAGGTCAAAACAAACTGGTTCTTTGCCATATAATGATTGTTTGAGTAGGGAAACAAACCGGGTCCCTTGTTAGTCAAGGGCTGAAGGGGCTCTACACATATCCCAGTGATTAGGAACAGAGATGGAAACCTAGTCAGGGGGAAAGAACAAATATGAGAGGCATTTTGTGCCTTTTATGAACAATTATATAAGGCGGAGTGTGATTGCATGCTTAATACAGCAAGAAATTTTCTAGAGGGGATAAACCTTCCCACTATTTCTGAAGGCCAAAAGATAATGTTGGGGTCAGAAATCTCTTGGGAAGAAATCAGAAGGGCTATTGGGGGGCTTAAGAAGGGAAACGTGGGAGGCCCAGATGGCTTTGTTGCTAAATATTACAAGGAGGTGGCAGAGCACCTTGTTGACCTGCTCTGGAAGTCTATGAAAGAGGTCAGGGAGGAAGCAGTTTTTCCTAGAACTTGCTACGAAGCAGTTGTTGGTGTCTTGCTAAAGCCAGGGAAAGAGCCATGTGACTGTGCTTCCTATCGCCCTATCTCCCTATCAAACTTTGACCTTACAATCATTACTAACATCTTGGCTTGCCGGTTGGAGCAGGTGCTGCCATGTCTGGTCCACCCAGATCAGACCGGTTTTGTATGCGGTCGCTTGTCCTATCACAATATGCGTAAGCTGCTCAATGTGGTGTGCCGGGGCTTGCGGCGTCCAGGGCACACTTGTGTGCCAAGAAAGCCTCTGTACTGTACAGAATGGGGCTATTTGTTTGAGATCCTGAAGCGGTTTGGTCTTGGAGAGGGCTTCATTAGTATAGTACAGTCACTGTACAAGGCCCCCGTAGCATGCATCTTAGTAAATGGAGCGGTTACTAATGAGTTTCAACTTTCCCAGCTATGAAAATAAGAGAACACAGAGATATTCAGGGAGTGAAAGGGAAATCAGGGACCCAACATAAAACTACTCTTTATGCAAATGATCTGTTACTATACATTACAGAACCAAGGCACTCAGTGGCTGTACTGCTTTGAGAGATAGCTGATTTTGCCACCTTCTCGGGCTATAAAATTAATCCAAATACATCAGAGTTTTTCTTCCTAGGACAGTCTCAGGGTGAAAGGCAGGGGGAGAGCTGGGGTCTAAAAGAGGTTAAGGGGTCCATTACATACCTTGGGATTCAGGTTGGTAAGGATTTAGACACCTGTACCAACTGAATTATAAACCCCCTCCTCAGTGCTATCCTAGGGGGCCTTATGCATTGGAGGGCTCTCCCTATTTCATGGGATGGGAAGGGTTAACCTTTTAAAAATGAGTGTTCTTCCGAGGATGTTATACGTGATGCAAATGCTCCTGATGAGTCCTATGAGGGCTGACTTGAGGAGATTGGAAAAGGACTTTGCCACCTTTTTATGGCAGGGAAAATGTCCTAGAATGAGCTTACAACATCTTAAAGTGGAGGTGTCCAAGGGGGCCGGAATTTCCCAGATCTGAAGAGTTACTATTTGGTGATTCAGCTCCAGTATATCCAAGACTGTGTGAATCGTACCCCAGCAGCTAGCTAGCTGGATCTGGAGGAGGAAGGGTGCCCCAGACGTTTATCAGCTTCCCTGACTAAGGGTGGATGGAAAGGTTATGAATGAATGGGGTGTGCAAACCTGCTAGTGACCAGGGTGTTGGAGGCTTGGGAGCAAATGAAGACGTGTAGGGGATGGGGGCTGCTGAGGATAATACATTATTGGTGCCTGTGGCACGTAACCCGCATTTCCTGCCTGAACTGTATGATAGTAAATTTACGGAATGGGAGGGGTGGGGGTGTTGTTTTGGTAATCTATTCACGAGAGCGGGCATGTGTTCTTTTGCGGATATGCAGGAGAAAGCGGGACTCCCAAACTATCATCATTTCCGGTATTTACAAGTTAGGGCCTTTGGTACAGCCTGGGGAGGGATCCCGTGGAGGTGTCACCATTAGCACAAATAGAGCAGTTGGTATATATGGCTAGAATTAATGGTAAAGGGCTAATACAGAAAGCAGTGCGACAAGATCGAGCGTTTGTTCCTGACTTGTTGAACAAAAGTAAGGCTCTCTAGGAAAGGGATCTGGGACTTTGTATTTCAGAAGAGGATTGGATTTCGGTTATGCAATCACATATGGGATTATTAATTTGCAACATACATAAAGAATCCCAATACAAATTCATACACCATTTGTACTGTCTCCCAACGATAGTACTTAAGATTAATCTACAGATTTCACCCCTGTGTGGAAGATGCAGGAGGGACTTGAGAACATATATACACTATTTTTGGCACTGTCCCACCCTGAAACAATTTTGGAAAGGGGTAGCACAAAAAATGTTGAATATGTTGGAATGACTCATGACAGTGATACCAGTCTCCCTGCTTTTCAGTATGGACGACCTGGAAGGAGACGACTGGGTCACATTTCCTCGCTGGATAAGGGTTCTTTTGTCCCTGGCTACACAATGTATTTTTTTTTACATTTTTTTATACTTGCTTTATTTAATAACAAGGATTGTTAAGGAAATAGATTAATACACTTTAACAAAGCTAAAAATTAAAACCATTGTTAGTAACAAAAAGGGTGACAGGCAGTACCGCTGAGATAATGTCTGCTCTAGCTATAAATTATCAAGTCCATCATGGTAGAAACAGAAATATGGAAATGTCCTCTATACTCTATTGTCAGCATTGTGTTATCCAGAGTGAGTTCTATACAGTACATTACTCATACGTAGGGGAAACTGTGAGATAATTAATGGCATTAATAAGAACAGCAATGCTATTGGTATCTAAAGGGTTAAGTAGAGAAAACATAAAAGATTAAAAAAAAAAATAAGAGGAAGCAAGGTCTGAGATCATACGGAAAGTTTAAAATTCTAGCACTGAGTATAAATCCCATCGAGTCCATCTATTTTGGTAAACTGACATTCTTTGCTGCAGGCCAAATGTAAGTCTCTCAAATCTTTGGATATGCTGCATGATATTAATCCAGTTGGGCAGTCCTGGAGGTTCCGTGAGGAGCCATCTCTTGGTGATGACTTTAGCTGCTGCCGCTATTAGAATTAACCAAAGATATTTTGTTTCCCCACCCCTTAACCCTGTGGGATAAACCACTAACAGTAATTGTTCAGGACCGAGTGGGCTTGTTACTCCTAAGACCTGTGAGATATGATTTATTTATTTATTTTTTTACAGTTATTCACTTTTCTCCTACCTGGTGTCCCGGTTGGCTACCCTGTCCACGCATCTCTCTGGTTCCAGCCACCGTCCGGAACCCTGGCTTGCTTAGGACCCTTCGCCGGTAATCTCCCGCGGCTTGCCCCCCACTGCAGGGTGGTGGGAGTCCCGCTACACTCACCACCAAGACCGGATTCCGGCGATGTCCCTGAAGCCAGGGCACCCATCGAACAGCCATCAAGCCGCCACGACCTGGGACACCACCATTTTCCGTTTTTCTCCCCCAGAGAGAGAGAGAGGGATGTGCAATGACGCCCATGGGGGGAGTCCGCACGCGTCCACACGCACTCCCTCCTGCACCTACCCTCTCACTCGCCCCTTAAGTACAGTGGTGGTGTACCAGCCCCCAGTCTCCGCTAGGAGCCAGCAACATACTGACACTGGAAACCCCCCTTCCCAGGAGAGGGAGAGTAGTCCAACGGACGCTCAATCCCTTTCCTACCCAGCCAACTCACGGTGGCCCGAGTTCGTTCCCGAACCCAGGTCGCCGGCGTAGCGTGAGGTGTGGCGTCCAGCGCCTCAACCCTTAGCGCCACCGGGCCAGTATATGATTTGTTATTTCCTCCCAAAAGGGTTTGATCTTAGTACATTTCCAGAATATTGTGCTTGTGTGGCTTTATGTTCTCGACAACGTCTCCAACAAGAAGGGGTGTAGAAGGGTCCCATTCTGAGACGAAGGTGGGGACAAGAAAACATTGTATTCATAATTTCCTTACGAATTCTCTTCAAATGGGTGAGGAAGTGGTTCTCCAGGTGCCCTTCCATATTTTGGCCCATTGCTTTTCATCTAGTGTTATATTTAAATCCGTTTCCCATTTATGTTTAATGGGGTCTGTGGAGAAGGCTTGATCTTTCAAGTAATTGGCACAGAGCTGTGACACTGCTTTCTCGCCTGATGGAGAGGTTTATATCCTTTCAAAAGGGATCGCCTTAAAGGACTCCTGGGACTCCACCTTGGCCACACTTAGTAGGGTATTAATGTAATCCCTTAGCTGGTAAAACCTGAACCTATTCGATTGAAGCCACCCAAACCACTGCTGAGCTTGGTCGAAAGAAATTAACTGAGCCTGCTTGTATAAGCTGCCACGAGACAAAGACTCCACATACAACCTGGTTCCTAAACTATGCGGTGGAGTGTGCGGGAAGGAACGAAGGGTCCTCTATCCACCATTTGTATTTCCATAGTTGGTTCTTGGTGGGACCCCTGGTGATGCCTCTGCTCCAACCCTCCAATACAGTCCATGTCCCCGAGAGGATCAAGCCTTTAAATGGTCTAATTGTCTCGGGGAAGAGCTGTGAGAGGGCCCCCAATCTCCTCAGCGAGATCGATTGTCTTCCAGTGAGTTTCAAAAAGAAGGTTTCCCCAAAGGAGTACCACTCTCATTTGGGCAGCAGTCCGGTAACCTGGGAGACAGGGGAAGGCCAGACCCCCCAGTTGTTTAGGAAGAAACAGTATCTGTTTTCTGATACATGACCATTTAGTCCCCTAGAGAAATGAAAGAAAAAGAGACTGCCATGTTTGTATATCCTTTTCAGTAACAAGACATGGGACACACTGAAATAAGTATAGTAGTCTGGGGAGAGCATTCATTTTTAACGCTTGCACTTGGGCATGCAGAGAAAGAGGTAAGAGGAGCCATCTTCGAAGATCTCATCTCCACTGGGATATCAGAGGGGAATAGTTTAAGCTGAACAGCTGGCTTGAATATGTCCCGAGATGTATCCCAAGGTATTTCATCGATGTGAGGTCCCACTTCATGGGATATTTCTTCCGGATGTCGGGTCAGACTGTGTAAAAAAAGGTGAGAACTTCAGTTTTCGTGGCATTGAGCGAGTAACCAGAAAGTGCAGAAAATTGCTGAAGTTGATTAAAAACTGCCGAAACAGACTTATCAGAGTCTGCTAAGTAAAGCAATATGTTGTTGGCATACAGGGCCAATTTATGCTCTACCATTTCTAATTGTATGCCTCTAATATCTGGATTCTACCTTATACTTTGGGCCAGGGGCTCTGTATAAAGGGCGAAAAGCAAAGGGGAGAGGGGGCAGCCCTGATGTGTACCACTACCTAAAAAGAATTTGCTACAGATGTGTCCATTCACCCGTATATATCCCAAAACCCAAAGCCGGCAAGGACCACTCTCAGCGTCCAGGCTTAACAAGAGGGCTGGGTGTTTGGTTCTATGAAGATGGTCAATGATATGTACTGTTCTTCGTAGATGGTCCTTCGCCTGGCGCCCCAGAATAAATCCTGTCTGGTCTAAACTGACAAGGTGAGGTATAATTTGTTGCAACCTCCTTGTGAATATGGATGATAAAATGTTGTAGTCGGTGTTCAAGATAGAGATAGGCCTATAGGAGGCACAATTAGAGGGGTCCTTAACGGGCTTCGCGATAACTGAAATTATTGCTTGTGACAAGGACGGGGGGGGGGGGGTTATGCCATCTTTGTTAAGGGCTTCTGCATATGTTTTAGTTAGAATGGGGCAAGTGCCTCCCTGTAACATTTATAGAACTCGCCAGGGAGCCCTGTTTCAAGCTTACCAATTTCAGTTAACATTTCTGGGCCTGTGATGGGAGCTGTCAAAGTCTCACTTTGTAGGTCAGAGTTTCCGTAGTGTTAGGTGGTCCTAAAATCTGGAGACGGAGTCCTCATTAGGGGTAAGGGTCTGGACTATATAATTCTGTATAAAAAATTCAAAAAGCATCAGCTATTTCTGGGATAGAGTGGAGGGTCTGTTGGGAGATGGGGTGTTTAATGGAGGATATGGTTGCCCTCGCTTTCTGTATCCAGAGTCTACCTGCTAATAATTTCAAGGACCTGGGCCCACCCTCATAATATTTCTGTTTAAGAAATTAAAGTTTTTGTTCTACAAGTCTTTTGGTTCCTTAACCTGCCATTTATCTATCTGTATTTTTTGCAAGTCTTCCAGGTTGCTGTATTTGGTTAGTCAGTGCCAATCTTCAAGCTTCTCTAAGCTTCTTCTTTCGAGTTGAGAGTTCAATGAACTTTCCTCGAAGTATGGCCTTTACTGAATCCCAGAGAATTGCTGTGGAGGTCTCCAGAGCCTCATTGTCCCATATCGCCCAGTCCAAGGCTTCCAGAATAGATTCTTTCACCTCTGCATCTTGTAACAGGGACACATTGAGCCTCCAGAAAGTGTTTTTCCAAAAATCACCCAGGCTAATTTTGAGAAAGAGAGGAGCATGGTCGGATAGAGTAGTCTCCCATCCAGCTATCTGCCGCCCTGCCAACCAGCTCCTTCGGGATAATAAAGTGGTCAATCCTGCAGTACATTCAGTGGGCAGCAGAGTGAAAAATGTAGTCTCTCCTCTGTCCATTCAGCTGTCTCCAGGTGTCCAAATATCCCAACTCCCTTATTAATCTCTGCACTTCTCTAGCCACTCGAGGCTCTCATCTTAGAATGTGAGAGGTGAAGTCCAAGTAGGGGTTGAACATCAGATTGAAGTCCCCTCTACAAATTATGTCCCCCTCTCCCCACTCCAACAGGATTAGTAAGAAGGTACAGTGTGTGTTAAACTTCGAGCCCTGAAGAAAGCATACAGATGCCAAAGTTACCAGGGAACCATTGACTCTGCCTTTCATTAGGGCATATCTGCCCTCCTTATCAGTTAGTGTATCTAACACTTCGAAGGGGACATTACCCCAGGATTGCGACACCCTGTCGTCTACTTCTTTTGATATGAGGCAGCAGCCACAGAGTCAAACCCAAATCTGGCCAGCTTCTGGTGTTCCACTGCAGATAGATGGGCTTCTTGCAGGAATATGAAGTCTGCTCGTGTTCACTGGAGATAACTCAAGACCTGGCTTCTTTTAACAGGATTTGTGAGACCATGGATATATGAACATATAACTGTATCTTTACTATTCATTAGTACCAAAGAAATAATCAATAGTTCTTAACCCCTGTACTTTCAAAAAACAACCTGTCACATATTCTGGTAGCAAAACTTGGTATTTTCCCTTCTTTACAGCGCTAAATATTATGTGACCCTTATCAAAAAACTGTGTTAACTGCCAACAGGGCAAAAAGGAAACGGTGAACAGGAAACTTTCAAGGCTGGAAATCTGAAATATCAGAATTCTGCTCCCTCCCCATTTCAGGGGTGGTTGTATTTTTAGAAGGTGGGGGGAGAAGAGGGAAAGAATCTGCCCCTTATATAAAGAGCCCTCTTTTAGAGCCAACTAGCTTTGAGGTGGGCTCCTAGTAAAATAGATGGAAAGTAAGTGTGGTCATGAAACGAGGGAAAAAAGACAAGCCAAGTTACCTTCCTTCACTTCTGGGATACTCATTTATGTTTAACTCATAGTGATATTATAGAGCAGTGCACTGCTTAATCCACATTGTGGAGAAGGCAGTTACTCACCAAGTGACTAGGAAGTCTGGGGTTGTGAGAGACTACGGGGGAGTCTCTTGAAATAGGTAAGAAGCCAGTCCAGGCTGGACACCAAAACAGAAATTCTGGTAGTGGCATGGGATCATTTAGGTGTGACCTACAACTAGCGGAAAAAAGGAATGTTGCCAGAATTCTTCTAGTCAGTAACAAACATGCCATAATCATATGGGGGACTGTTTCCCTGAATCCTGTCTGTATGTCATTCATCCACCCCTACCTGGAATGAGCTAGGAAGGAGAGCAAACAGAAAGTATGCATTCAGAAAGCAAAGTCACCTACTGCTTACCCCAATGGCTTCTTATACGGCAGGTATTGTGAAACTAATCGGAAAAAGTGTAAAACCAGCTCCTGCACTTGAATAAGCCCCCCGACCAGTGCCCTTAGAGGCCTATGAAACTGGCAGTTATGGAGTTAGGGTGACAGCATGCATGAGAAGCACAAGGAAACCTTTTGTGAGGTTCACTCTTGATCCTATCCCAGCCCACATGGATGTAAATTAAAGAATCTCATTAACTGAAACACCCAGACCCCTCTGGTTTAAACTGTTAGCCAGTCTGAGAGAGTCAATGTTTACTAATCAATCTCCAGCTTTCAAATCGGAAAAATGAAGACAGACAATGTATTTGAATAACATGGGTGGGTGTCATGTGTGACACCCACGATACAGCAGTGGAAAACACTGTCTATTCAAACTTTTTTTGTTAAATATTTTTTTATTAAAGACACTTAAGAGACGTACAGATATGTACATTACAAAATATGATAAAATAAGGTGTATCCACACCTATAATATCTATGGCTATTTAAACTTTGACTTTGGAAGGATTATCTTATTTCCTAAAGGGCACAAGGAAAAATTCCTAGAAGCCTGGGAACCCTTTTTGAACTGTCTCTCTCTCTCTCTCCCCCCAGTGGAGGTTCAAATCTTGCAAGAAGGCGCTTGCTAGGCAGAGAGATGTCAGGGAAGTAAAGGTGACAGATTGGGACAGTACCATAAATATTCAACAATAGGCACTTTAAACTGTGACTGGCTATCCTATTTATTCTAATCTGTTCTGTTTTTAATGAATATTTAGTGATATTCATGGAATGGACTTGTTTGTAAGTCTTTTTTCAGTAGATAATATAGTAAGTTATATGTTAGAAGTTAGTATATGCTATTTTTGAGGGGTTTAAATATTTGTGGTTCTTAATGTGTTGTAATGGATGAATGTAATAGTGTGTACTCTTACTTTATTTTTTCTGAAAATGAATAGAAAGATTATACAAAAAACATTTTAAAATTGTTTTCAACTCCTGGCTAAGGCAGATTGCCACGAGTTGCATCTGAGGTGCCTGGGTTCAGATCACGTTTGGTCAGTTATGAACTCTGTATTAAGTTTTGCTCTAAAATGCAAAAGAAAAGGGCAAAATAAATTACATTATGGCTTCTCAGTCTGCCTCCATGTCACTTAAAGGCTCAGACGAGGGTACAGCCTCTCAAAATAAGCAGCAGTCCCTATCAAAGGGGACGTCACAGCACTCTTTTATAGTACGAAAACACCCCTGACAGGACCTACAGTATTAACCTATACAAGTGTCATCGCATGTGGTTTCAGTCACTGTCCTCTCACTTAAATCTCATGCAGTGGCACTCTAATACAATGAGAGACACTCCTGACAGGACCTATTAATCTATATAACAGTGTCATGGTGTGAGGTTTTGGTCATGGCCCTCTCACCCAAACCTCATGTAACACCACTCTTATACAGTATAGACACCCCTGACAGGACCTAGTAACCTATATAAGAGTGTAATATCGTGAGGTTTCGGTTATGGTCCACTCACCCAACCCTCATGTGCCAACACTCTCATACAGTAAGACACCTCTGACTGGAACTATAGTATTAAGCTATATGAGTGCCATCATGTGGCATTTGGGTCGTGCTCCTCTCATCCAAACCTTATGTGATGGCACTCTTATACAGAAAGAGCCACCCCCGACAGGCCCTATTAGCCCATATAACAGTGTCATCGCGTAACTTTCCGGTCATGGCCCACTCACCCAAACCTCATGCGATGGCACTGTTATACAGTAAGAGACACCTCTGACATGACCCTTTAACCTACATAAGTGTGGTATCACATGAGGTTTCAGCTGTGGTCCTTGCACCCAAGTCTCATGTGACGGACCTCTAATACAGTGAGAGACACATCTGACAGGACCTACTAACCTATATAAGAGTGTCATCATGTGAGGTTTCGGTCACTGTCCTCTCACCCAAACCTCACTCAATGACCCTCTTATACAGTACAAGACACCCCTGATAGGACCTAGCAGCCTATAGAAATGTGTCATCATGTGAGGTTTCAGACGTGGTTCTCTCACCCAAACCTCATGCAATGGCATTTGAGAGACACCCCTGACAAGACCTATTAACCTATATAACTGTATCATCATGTGAGGTTTTGGTTGTTGTCTTCTCGCATAAACCTCATGCAATGGCACTCTTATACAGTAAGAGACATCTCTGACAGGACCTACAGTATTACCTATATAACAGTGTCATCACATGTCATTTTGGTCGCTGTCCCCTCATCTAAACCTCATGTGATGGCATTCTTATACAGCAGGGGACACCCCTGACAGGACCTATTAATCTATATAAGAGTGTCGTGGCACAAAGTTTTGGTCGAGGTTTCTCACCCAAACCTCATGTGACCGCACTCTTATACAGTAAGAGACATCCATTACAGGACCTATTAATCTATATAAAGTGTTATCGCGTGGAGTGTTAGTCATGGTTCTCACACCCAAACCTTGTGCAGAGGCACTCTACTACAGTAAGTGATACCCTTACTGGACCTGTTAACCTACATAAGGGCAGAGTAAATGGATCTTTAGCCTTTTTCACCTGTCATCGCCTTAGGTTTCACTTCGTGGTCCTCTCACCCAACTCTCATGCACCGGCACTCTTATACATTAAGAGAAACCTCTGACAGAAACCTATTAACTTTTATAATAGGGTGCCTCATGCAAACAGTTCTAAAATTCTGAAGTCCAGTTTGCATAGTCCTGTTCCCACACAGGAGCTTCTCTAATTTTCTGTAAAGTAAACTATTTTGATTTTAAAGTTAAGTTTTAGTTTTTAAAAACAGAGAACACCAACACGATTTATAATATGTTTACATGCAGTTCCGGTTCCACTTATGGTTATAAGAGCGCATGCTCAAGTTCTTTGCAGTTCTCTGTCCCAATGAACTTGAGACTGCACTCTTATACCCACAAGAGACACCATTACTGTATTCTGTATATCAACATATATGAGTGTCTGGAATGTTTATAAATAAGTAATCTTCTTGATGTCTGAAAAGAATGTCACAATTTATAAATCTCTTTGAGAACAGAAACAGCGAAAATGGCCTTTATGGCCAAATGTGTTCACTTTGCTTTTCTACTTACTTGCAAGAAAAGTTAATAAAAAATACATTTCATTTTATTTGGCTCTAATGGAGTATTCTATTTATAGCTGCGTCTTGGAATAAGGATGTTTTTCTGCTTGCAAATAAAATGCTTCTACATGTACCCACTCACCTCAGACTCCTAATCCCTTTTAGCTGCCTACTATAGCCAAGTTTTCAAAATCTATTCAAGCAGGAATGAAACAGGCAGAGTCTTTATAAATGGCAGCATCTTGTGCTACATGGTTGCCCCGGAGACTGAACAGAACGTACTTCTATTCAAAGCACTGGGAGTGGTGGTCGCACGTCCGTTGGTGCAGCACATCTGTTTTCCTTTTATAAGAACATATTCTCCTTTTTCTTCCTCCTTTGTTTTCCTTCTTGCCATCCCCCAGTCCCGGCAGCACCCCTCCAGCCCTGTCACCAACCTTCTTGTGGACTCACTGGTTAACCATTATGTGCACAGATCCTTGTAGGTGGGTGGCCTGCCTCATCAGTTGTGCTGGGCCTGAAGGAGGTTCCGGAGCAGGTCATGGCATTTTCCTCCTTGGTTCCACCCCACCCGAATGTCGGCGAGCAATGGCACACGTGCATATGCAGGTGCTCATGCGGGCCAGCGTCCGCTGACATACCTGCCCCGAGCTGCTACTCTCGCCAGTGCTACTGCATCACCTCTGCCAGGTGGCAGTCATGTGGCAAGAAAAAGGGTTCCCCCACCCTGAGAAAAGTGAGCTTTCCCTGGGACACTCGATCCTCCCTCAAAAACCCATGCTAGTTACCGAACGCAGGTTGCCAGTGTCGTGAGCAGTAGTGTTACCACTGTGCCGATGGACTGGAAACCATGGGTTTGATTTTCAAAGCCCCTGGACTGCCGCAAGCCCTGGGTGCACTTGAGGTTTGTGGCAATCTCCTGGCCAGAGATTGGGATTTTCACTCCTGTACACCAACTGCTGCAACTCAGACCAACTTTTTCTGGTCCAGCTTGTGGCAATCCAGGGTGCCCATCTGTGGGCATAAGCTGCTGTAAACTGAGTAAACTGTCACAACTGCATCTGAGCTACCAAAAATGGAAATTACGTACCTACCATAATTCTTGATCTTCTCTTGTATCTTTACCATTCATTACTGCTTGGGTGTAAGCCGGAGGTGCGCACCACGCCACAGGAAAGTTTATTTTTTTTTGAGGAGGGTGAGCGCCCATGGCACACGCCCCAAAAGTGCTCGTGATGTGCGAATGGCGACCTTAGGCGCCTGCACTCCTCCTCCATCCCAGTTCTGACAGCCGGAGAGGCGAAATAAGGATAAGAAAAGGAGAGCGAGGCAAGAGAGCCAAGGGATAGACAAAGGAAAGGATATAAACTAAAAAAAGAATAAGCCGATAGAGGACTGGAAAAAGGAACACCTACCCTATGGGACCGCAGGGCCTCACTCCTGGGGCGGCTCCGAGGTAGGAATAGATAAGGAAGGGAGAGAAAGAAGAAGGAAGAAGAAGAAGAGAGAGGGGGGGATGTTGGGGGGTTGGGAGTTCTGCCAAATTGTGAAATTTGGTTTGAAGGTTTGTAAGCTCAGAACCAAAAGCAAGGGAGCAAGGATCCCATTCAATAAACCTGGTGAAGAAGGTTCTACCGAGCCGTTTGTACAGCTTGGTACACAAAAGGCAGACTTTCAACATTTCCCGTCATCCCCAACCCCTACACTCAAACTGAGAGCTCACAGACTGCCAAAGAAGAAATCTTTTCCGAAGGGACAGCGCCCAACTAGAACGGGGGAGGAAGCCCACTAGCACCTTATCGTGTGTTAACACAGATGTGTGTGGGAAGGGGGGGATTTGAAGCCCAACAGAGGGCACCCCCTTGCGAAAAAAGTGACAGAGTGGGAACTCAATCTAACTCCCTGAAGGCAAGGCAAATCAGATCACCAGCTGAAGGCAACTGGAGAGCCAGGACAGCGTTTAACTAGCAGAGGCTGGTGAAAACAGGAGATACAGAATTGCCAAAGGGGACCTGGATAAAGGAACAAAACCAGCTAAGGAAAGGTTTTGTTAACTGTAGATTGAACAATCATGGCTTAAAAAAGAGCCAAGAGGTCACCCTAAGGGGCAATCAGAAAGAGTTCCCTCAAGAGAAAGCCAAATTCTACTCGTTCCCCTCTCCTTTCCAATTTATGGTATCCATTCTGAGAGAAGAACGGAAGACTCAAAAAAATATATATTTTTTTGGGGGAAAATTCAGGCTTTAAGCCAGGAGAATGAGGAAGGAGGAATGAGAAGGGAAGGGGAGATGCCGAAGGAGGAGACCCTTGAGGGGAACAAGGGGGGTATCAGTAATGAATGGCAAAGATACAAAAGAAGATCAAGAATTAAGGTAGGTACGTAATTTCCATATCTTCCCTTGTCAATCTTCACCATACATTACTGCCTGGGTGAGTACTAAGCCCCGCCCCCCAAAGGGGGACTAGGAAAAACCCAAAACCCTGAGGGAACAAAACCCTCAGCCTCCTGCTGGTGAAAAACAGAAGGAAGAGACCCTGGCCTTACAAGACAGGAAGCCTAAGGCTGAGAAGAGCTAGGTGGTGTTCCCTGGAAACGAGGAAACGGAGGAAGCCCCTGCAGAAGCCTCCTAGCCCTGACAGAAAAAAGGCGGGTCCCTCGGAAGGCGGAGCGAATCACCCTATGCCGGGCCAGGGGTGACAATCTTGATAGACGAAGCCATGCCATCCGCCTAATGCAGATCGCTGTCCCCGCAAGCCTGGAAGCTACCTCATTGGTGTCATAGGATGCCCTTGCTTGGTGCCTTGCCAGTTCCAGGCCTATAGCGGAGAGGGCAATGGCCTGTCTGGATTGCTCTGTATCAGGCATTGATGCTAGAAGTTGAGAGAGCATCGACCACAAGTGCCTGTTGCAGGCAGCATGGTGTGCCTGATGTGATGTGATGCAATGCACAACATCGCACAAGAAGAAGAGAACACTTTTCGCCCCCACTGGTCAAACTGTAGGGAATCCGAGTCCGGTGGATGATCGTGCGCCAGGTGGTGGTGCCAGGAGGAAGTCTCAAGGAACGCCAATCCCTAGGGTGGGTTGGGGCGAGTACCTAGGGACTCAGATGGGGTACAATACCTCCTCCTGCAGTCTGCCGGGGCTGGGAAAGTGTTGGCTGGAGACTGCCAGGTGTGGACAGAGACCGGCTGGAAAGGAAAAGACCAGGATGGCACCACCAAAAGCTGGGCACTGAATTCGCCAAGGAATTCACGTGTCTCCTGCTCAGTATTGTCACACCTGACATAGGAGATACGAAGATCCCCAACCATCCTCAAAAGGAAGTGCTGATAATCCATGAAATCAGCGTTGGAGGAAAGGTGAGCAGAGGGCTCCTCTCCCTCTGAGGAGGGAACCAACGAAGATGGGGAACTCGAATGCTTAGAAGACTCCTACGGCGAAGGGGACAGGCAAAATACCCACTCATGCATGTGTCTAACATATGACGGGAAGGCTGCCGCAGTGCCTCCGAATGTCTCCCAGGATAACGGCCCTGTAGGACCGACATGGCCTAGAAGAGAGGGAGGTGGCTTCAGAGGAATGGGACAGGGGCACCTACAAGTAGGCAACTGTCCTCTGCCAGGGCTCTGAAATCCAGGGAACAGAGCCCGAGCTGGCAGGGCCCCTGAAATCAAACCAGGTCACAAGACGGAACCCTGGGGATGCGAACTCTGGAAGAGCCCAAACGGGGAATCTCCCCTGTGATGCACCTGGAGTTGCATGGGTCCAGAAGGGCAACCCACAGCGGCGCCACCGGAATGGTCTCCCAAGCCCAAGAAGGAAAGGCAGGTTTCAGCGCTATGGCTCCGTCCTGCACCCCAAAAGATGGCGGAAGAAAGTCGACACCCCTCATCCCTACCCCTCAACCCCTCAGACTCAGGACGCCCTCCTCCTCGACTCCAGCAATGGGGTCCATTGATCTCAAGGGCCCCCGAGGGGAGCCCCCAGGGACAGAGCCTCCAATCCACCCCTGGAAGACACAGCAGCACCAGGGCTGAGAGTCAACATTGCCCTCCTCAGGGGACAGCCCCTCCTCAACCCCCAAAACACCCTCCCCAAAGACCCAAGCCACCCCAGCCTGACAGTCCTCTGAGGAAGAGCGTTCCGGAGACTCAGGAATAGGGGGGCTGGGTCACCTGACACCGCACCTCCCAAAGGACTCTGACTCCGAGGAAGTGGGGTGCGAGACCGGGTCCACGTCCGAGTCGCCCACTATCGAAGAAGAGTTGACCAGCAGGACCTCGATGCTGGCTATCCCTAGAGTCTTCTGGGAAGCGGGGTGTCGCTTGGGACACCGATCGCTCTCAGAGCATCGCCCGTGGCACTGCTACCCAGCCCTGACTCGCCAACGGCTCTGGTCGAATCTCCGGTGCCGCGCATGTCCCTGGAGTCCAACATGGGCGCAACCAGCGCGGTCGACCAGAGAGAGCGGTGCCATTCAGCAAGCCGCACCGTGTGCGTCACCCCATCACCAGTGCCACCTAACGGCACCACAGGATCTGAGATGACACCAGCAGGCGGCGCCGAGGGCCCACCAGTGCCAGACCCAATAACCGTGGGCTACGACACTGGGGGAGTCTGTACCTTGGAAGAGGCGACTGCCGAGGCGGTGTCCCCGACATGACCCTGGGAGGGGCCACGACGTTCCTCCGACAACTCAAAAGAGGCCTCCTCCTTGGCAAGGCTTGAAGATGAGGAGGCCTCCTCCTCACTGAACCATATAGGCCAGGGAGGGGACCCGGAGGAAGGGCCTAAAGTCCTGGCCCGTGAAACCCGAGATCGACGCCGTCCTCCGAAAGTCGGTGGAGCCCTGCCGACTTTAAACACGTGGACTTCAAGAACACGGCGGTCCATCAAAAAACAGGCATCGCATCTATCCATGTCATGGTTAGGTCCCAGGCACCGAAGGCAGACATCATGCTGGTCCATCACAATGAAATGCCGGGCCACAGGAGCACCAACGCATGGGGGCACAGGCCGCTTTTGACTTACCCTTAGCTCCCGAACTGGACATGATAGGAAAACAACTTTAAACAGAAAAGCTCCCGGTGCTGTCAAAAAATATTAAAATGGAGCAGTCTTACCGTGTCAACAGTGTCAGGAAACACACACTGGGATGAAGGAGTCGCTCGAGCGAAGTAGGCCTACAGGCGTACTTCGAAATTTCAAACTCTCACATGCGCAGTGGGTACTGCCTCGACAGCGGGAGAAACAGAACTGGGATGGAGGATGAGTCTGCGGTGCCTAACGGCCACCCCTCGCACACCATGTAATGCGTTGCTCTCGGTGGCGGTGCCATTGGCGCCAACTCCTTTCTAAAAAAAAAAAAAAAAAACTGCCGTGCGGGTGTGCGTCTCCAGCTTACACCCAAGCAGTAATGAATGGTGAAGACTGACAAGGGAACATTCAGGCATAGATGCATCAAAGGGGACTGACGCAACTTCGTCAAAGTCCGAGATGATGCAGGGCTCGATGCAAGCCCTGCATCACCCTTTGAAAATCAAGCCTCCCCAGTCTCCTTGTAAAGAAAACCTTGACACAAGACAAGATAGCTTATGGTGTTAACAAAAGGTCTCACAGTTTTCTGACCACGTGGTCACTGGTTTGATTCCAGCCCAGTTATCCCAGTAGGATGGAATGGACATGTGCCGAACACAAATTTTGAGTAGGAGTTATGAGTCACCATGAATGTGGTCATGAAGGGGGTTCCATAAGGCGTTCACCCAAGTCTGGTAGAAGAAGAGAAATTTTGTTGAAAATATACTGATTCAGCGCACATGCGCAGTACCCCTTAAGCAACCTGTGATTATTTTCAGTCTGGTAGTTCTGTACTGACACACAGCTCTGAATATCAATACATGGGGCATGTGTGAGGCAGATGACGGCTACCAGGAAGATGAGCAGAGGACAAGTGCTGAATGCCATATTTGGGGGGGACAGGAGTCTACCAGGAGAAAGGAGGGACCACCTGACACCAAGGAATATGATTTTCTTTGCAAACAGGGATGAGGTGTCGGGGGTACCACTGCACACCATAAAATAAAGTATGATTTACCATACAATAGGGGATCAGTGAGGTGGGGAGGTACCAGTGAATAACAGGAATATTATTATTATGCCAATGGGGATTGAGTGAGGGTGGGGGGGTAAAACTGGCCACTTGGGAATATGAGTTACCATACTAACAAGGATCAGGTGAGGGAGGGGGAACATTTTGTTTTTGATTTTCAAACATGGAACCAGTGCTATGGGGGGGCACTAAGGTGGTTATAGACGTCCCACAGCAGCCTTTTAGTGCTTTCAAAACCCTTGCAACACAACACTGTGCCCTGTATACAAGAGGTTCAATTTACTTGCATGGGTACAGTGGTGTGATTAGCATGAACACGCTAACCACTTAGTAATGCACTAACTGCTGGATATAGCAGTGGCCATGGTAACAGGCTGTCGCTCATACTATATCCAATTAAAATGGCCCTACTCCTGTTAACGCCACACTAACTGTCTGAATATCTGGGCCACTGATTTTAAATAAGTTCCATTTTGTAAAAATAGAAATCTTCAACACAATTTATAATATATGTTCATGTACAGTCCCCATGTCTTCTGTACTAATAAGAGTTTCTTCTCAAGTCCTATGTGTGCCAGAACCCAGCTTTGTTTTGCAGCTCTCTCACCCGAAGAACAACAGAATGCAGTTGCATAACCATAAGACAGACAATAATCGTAAATAAGTATTTAACAGGTGCTGCATTTATTTGACCCAAAGAAATGATGGCAAGGAAAGTGTATATCAAGAGGTAGGACCTGTTTAAAAAGGTGGTAAGAGCCTTCGGTCAAATGTTACTCCCACGGATTGGTACATAAAGGTTTGCAAGCACATAATTCCATTTCACAAACACATTTATAGGATGGCTTTCAGACCTCAAAATTCTAACTGGAGTCCTTCACAGCTCAGACAACTGTGTCATTAGACAGTGGTTAAGAAACTCCTTTCTGTTAAAATACTGCTATTAAACATTTGTGAAATAACAGTACACACCGCAGAACAAAAAACGGTCTTTCTGACAGACAATATACTGATTCTCCCTGAGTAACCGTGCCCCTTCGATACCCCCCTCCTTTTCTGTTGTTGCAATTCCTACAAAATTGTGAATTAATCTCTAACCTAAGATACAACAAGGACACAATAGAGCTTTTTCACCTTAGTGGCCAGCGTTCCCCTTAAAGCCCACAGGTCATCTGAATGTACGCAAGGGAAAGTTAGATACTTGGGTATTAAAGTTAAAAGGTATGTGAACCAGCCATAAAATACGAACTGCTTCTCCTAGTAACTATCATTAAAGTGGCAATATGTGCTAGTCAGCAAAAAAATCTTATATCGTTTTTTAGCAAAAACATATTTCTGACATTCTTTGCTTCTTAGTGTATTTTTCATTTTCTCGGATATGCCTAAAACAGCCTATATAGCTAATTTTGTAATTAATGACTCAAGCCATTAAGAAAGAGGGTCACTGCTCGCCATTTTTAAACATCTCTTCCAATGAAGTTATCTGTCGACTGTACATACTAGATCTATACTATGGAAGCATTAGGGTGGCGTTACTACATTTCAGATCGTAAACAGCACAGCAGTGTACCAAGATATGTAATTTTATTTTATGGCGGGCATGGCACGGGAGTGGGGACATCAAAAACCTTAAAATCACATGTAACCCCCCTGCAAATGGGGGTTCCCAAAAGACTTCCAGGAGCTTGCTTGAATGCTCCAAGCCTGAATGGTGTTTGGCATTTAAGCCATTTATCAGTGAGTGTTTTTAGAGCCTCTGGTACTGTCTCTTTAAGAGCTGTCTGCTTGCAGACATAATTAGTTTGTATGGGGGGACTGTGTGCTTCTCTGAGTACCACTCGAGCTGCTGCCAATTCACTTCATTTTTGCAGTCACTAGGAGTGCAAAGGGAACCTATCTGAAAGATGTAACTGTTTGCCAGAAATTATTTAGAGTAATAATGAAATTACAGTTTGTCTAACCTGCTTTCTTTGCAGTCAGAACTGTGTCTGCTAGTTCCCCATTCTAGTTTTGAACTGCTGAACTGGACCAATCAGTGTGGGGTAAGCTAGCTCTAAATGATGCCTTGGACGAATCAGAACTTGGACTCATAATCTGAGCCAGCCACAAGAGGATTGTATGGGCAGTGACTCTGGGAGATGTAGTTTAGACTTCATGCCTTTTGGACCAACAGCAGCAGTCTATGTGAGTGACAGCCAATCCAGTCAAGAACTGGGAGGAACTCAAAGGAAGTGCCGGTTTCCAGTTGGAGTTCAGTTGAGCTTTGGCAGTGAAGAAGGAAGGAGCCCTGTGCTTTTTCAGTGTGCAGTTTTAGTCAAAAACGTGTGTAAGGCCCAGAGTTCCGTCTGCAGCTTGTGTAACAGCTTGTTAGGACTGAATCGTCCTGTGAAAAGAATCAAAGGATCTCTGAAGAGTAGAAACCAGGCTCACCCTGTAGAAGACTGGAAGAATTGCTGAAAATTGCACTCGGTCTGTTTGGGGAACTGAATCTGCTGTGTGTTCTCCCGGTATTGTGCAGTAATTGGGATCGACACAGATGCAGCCTGCCTGGTATAGTATCTCTTTTTATATGGATGTGTGAAGAGGTTTGTGTACCTCAAGTGAGCCCTGCTGACATTGAAGGACCCTATCTTATTTGGAGGTCGTGAGTACTAATTCAGGGTTGCTCCCTGTTGAATTGCCACATTAAATCCAAATGGAATTACTGTACTGCTGACTGTTTAATTCTCCTTTTCTCTGTGTGAAAGGGCCCCTACCAGCTGCCACGGTTTGGACTAGCCACTAGGGCTTGGGTACCCAGGGACAGTAACTGATAGGGATAGGCCTGTGCACAGAGCCATAGGTAGATTATTAGAGTGATAAGCTAATTAACCTGATTTCCCCCTGTCCTTGTTATATCCCCCTAAATAAATCAGAGCTGCTTGTTTCAGCAAAGTTATACTGCCTGAGGTATTTGTCTATGTTAAAGTACTGTACTGTGATTGTTGCACTGTATCTCATTTCACAGGAGGTCCCAGTGCCGGAACCAGACCTGGGGTAAGTGTATACTGTGAAGGTAATTCTGATATATTGTGGGGCCACTAGTGGGAAGAAAGGGGGTTGCAGTGTCCCAGAGGGCTGTGACCAAGTTAGTTTAACTATTGCAAACCCTGACCTCTGGGTGGAGGCACCCGCCATTGGATCCAGGCCCCTCAACCTGTTAGTGGCAAATCAGGCAGGGGTAGTAGCCCCTGGGATAGCGCCATCTAGGGGTTACATCTTGGAGGCTCACCGCTGGGATTGTGTGTCCTCTAGTGGCCATATTTACGAACCACTGTTAAGAAAAAAATGGGTACCCCGACAGAAGTGGCTGTGCACCGGCTGGTGGAGTGGTGTACTGGGGAGATCGACCCCCAAAATGCTATGCTTATCCTGGACATCCCCCTGGGTATCAATACGGACACTGTGCAGGGAGTACTTTCCAAGGTGGAAGGTTTACAAAACCCTGTGGTGGTGGGTCGGCATGCTAATCTGCTCACCCACACTTTCCTGGCCCTAGTAGAGTTTAAGGATCCCATAGATAGCTCCAAAGTGCCACAGACCATTACCCCAGAGGAGCCCTCACTGCTTGGAGAGTGATAACTAAGGACAGTAAAGACCTGGGGAATCAGCCCCACCACTATCTGAAACTTTTGAGGAGAAATTTGCTGAATGGTTTGCTGGGAGAGGGAAAACTGTGGAGGACTTGAAGAAACTATTCTTGCCACCTGGGGTGTTCCTCCCCAACACCCTCTCCTGCTCCAGTGCCCGTAATGGTGGCTGAACCAATGCAGACTCCTATTTCTGCACCTGCCATTAGTCACGACTCTTACCGAAGGTTGAGGATCTTCTCTGGCACCTCCCACCCCCAAGGAGGATGACTGGGAGACCTGGATAGACTATGTTGCCCCAAGTGCTAGAATGGCAATGCTCGGGAAGGTGAAAGCGAAAGAGGGTTAGTGAGAGCCTCCGAGGTCCTGCCCTGGCTACCATCCGTGCTAAACGGGCCAGTAACCCTGAAGCGACTGCACAGGCCTATCTTGAGGCCTTGGAGAATGTGTATGGGAGCCCAGATTCTGATGAGGACCTATGGTGGAGAGTAAGAGATGCACAACAGTACCAAGGGGAGTTGTTGTCTGTGTATGTATCTCGGCTGGAAAAATTGTTGCAAGAATGCCTCAGAAAAGGTAGTTTGCCAGCGATTGAACTGGACCGAACCAGGCTGGACAGGATCCTTAAGTCTGCCCCTTCTCAGAACTGCTGTTGCTTCAGTTACACCTGGCAGATCGACTGGAATCCCCACCTCTCCTATGATGAGTTAATGAGAGAAATTCAGAGGAGTTGAGAAAAAAGGCGACCTCGGGAGGACCTGCACCAATAGCTGCGCCTCGACCCGAGTGACTGAGGTGACCCATCAAGTGAAGTTCAGGGGCAGAGGTTGGCAGTCAATAGTGCTCTGACAAGGAAAAGATATGTCACAATGGAGCGAACTGTTGAGAGAGATCCGGGAATTCAAAACAGTCCTTTATGAAGGCCACGCCTGCAAGTACGGGCCCTGACCTATATCCGACTGCATCTGCTATGGGGTGGGGGTACCCACCCATGTATCTCCTGCTGATAACAGCTCGAACTCGATTCCTTGACCATGGAAGTGGAGAAACTGACGAGATGTCTCCAAATGCTTATCACGCCAGAGACAGAGATGGCACCAAGGTTTCCAGTTAGTAATACCCCCGCCCTGGCTCCCAGTGTGGCGCCTGCCAGCTCAAACTCCAGAAAGTATGTTTTGCTATAATTGTGGGAAGATGGGCACATGAAAAGGGAATGCCAGTCCCCAAAGACACTGACAAAGTTGCATATAGGCTACAAGGAGAGCTTCGGAGAAGAAATCAGTGGTTAAGAGGTGCACGACATGATCCCAGTGAGGCACCAAAATGCTAATTCACGTCCTTTTGTGGCAAGGTCAGTTGCCCAGGCCCCACTACCGCCTCTCCAGACTGGTCCAGAATAGTGGTCCCTCCATGGAGACCACTGTAAAGGTGAACGGAGTGTCTACAAGAGCTATATTAGACAGTGGCTCCCAAGTGACAATTATGTTCCAAGATTGGTATCAGAAGCATTTGTCAGACGTACCCTTACAACCATTAGAAGGACTGCATGTATGGGGGTTAAGTGAGAAGGCCTACCCTATTCAGGTATATCCGAATTTGGCTGTCTTTCCCCACCTCCGTGGCTGGAGTGGCCGAACAAGTAGAGACCCTAGCCTTAGTGTGTCCCCCACTGGACTGTATGATGGTGTCCTTTGTTGATTGGAACAAATGCTCATATGTTCGGAAGGCTGGCACAGTTGTGTTATGAAAACAGGGTCAAAGACTAGTAGAGCTTTAAGAGTTCCGGCTTTAATTAAGAAGGCCTATGAGGCACAGAGAGATGCTGAAAAACAGAACCAGAGGAACCGGTCGGAATTGTATGGAAGAAGGATCCTGAGTCTCTGATCCTGGCGCCAAATGCCCAGTGTACCTTACAGGGAGAGGTCCGTATCAGAAAGGATGTTAAGAATAAAATATTAATGTTGGATGCACCAGGCGATGGAAAATTGCCAGAGGACTGCTGGTCAAGCTCTAGTATTTTGCCCGCTAGAGCCCATGCTTATGCCAGAAGGGTAATGGTCCAAGTTCATAATGTGTCTGAAAGAGACATTCGAAGTAACAGAGGTTGCATCCTGGCTAATGTGCATTGTGCAGACACTGCAGTGCTACCCAGCAGCAAGAGTTCAAGGAAGAATGACAGAGTAATGCCTGACTTGTTTGATTTCGCGACTCCCGCTGCCAGCTGAATGGAAAGTGAAGATCAGTGAGAAGCTTGCCCAGAGAGACCAGGTGTTTCTTTAAAGGAATGGGATGTAGGATGCGGCAAGGAGCTGAGCACAATATCCGCTGCATGACTAAAGACCATTTCGTGAGAGGTCTCGACGCCTGGCACCTGCTGACATAGATGATGTGAGACGGCATCTGCAAGAGATGTTAGCTGCTGGTGTAATACAAGAATCCAGAAGCCCTTATGCTTCCCCCATTGTGGTAGTGAGGAAAAGAATGGAACAGTAAGGATGTGTGTGATTATCGCACCTTAAACCGGGCGGACTATCCCGATCAGTACACAATGCCCGCATTCAGGATGCTTTGGACTGCCTAACGGGAGCAAGTGGTTCTCTGTGCTGGATCTCCGCAGTGGGTACTATCAGATCCCGATGGCCCCAGAGGACCGTGAAAAGACAGCCTTTATCTGTCCGCTTGGCTTCTATGAATTCATGAGGATGCCTCAAGGATTTCAGGTGCCCCAGCCACTTTTCAACGATTGATGGAGCGTGCAGGGGGACATGAACTTACTAGAGTGCCTGGTATACCTAGATGATGTTATTGTGTTTGGCAGCTCACTGGAGGAACATGAGAGCAGATTATTTAAGGTATTGGACCGACTGGAGGACTTTGGCCTTAAACTGTCCATTGATAAGTGTCAATTTTTTCAAACATCAGTAAAGTATGTGGGACACATAGTATCCACCGAGGAATAGAGACCGACCCAAGTAAAGTTGAGGCCTTGACCACCTGGCCACAGCCCAAAATCTAAAAGAACTGCAAAGATTCCTGGATTCTGTGGTTATTATCGGCGCTCATCAAGGACTATTCAAGAGTGATCCGCCTTTACTTAACCTTACTCAAGGTATCCCCAACCCACAAAAAATACCAAAAGTCAGCATCCCTCAAGACTGAAAGAGTGTATTTTCATCCGAGTGAAGTATTTGGGGCCCGCTGGACTCCTGATTGTGAGACTGCTTTTCATGAGATCATATATCAACTCACCCATGCTCCAGTGCTGGCCTATGCCGATCCAAGAAAACCTTACGTCCTGCACACTGATGCTAGCTTGCAAGGGTTGGGGCTGTGTTGTACCAAGAGCACGAGAATGGCCTGAGACCAGTGGCCTTTGCCAGTAGAAGCCTGACCCCATCCGAAAAGAACTATCCTGTACATAAGTTAGAGTTCCTAGCTTTGAAGTGGGCTATTGTTGACCAATTCCATGAGTACTTGTATGGGGCTAAAATACTAGTAAAACTGACAATAATCCTTGACCTATGTGCAGACCTCAGCTAAGTTGGATGCCACTGGCCATAGGTGGCTTTCTGCATTATCTACATATGACTATGCTCGAATACCGAGCAGGTCTGAACCACATAGATGCTGATGCTCTCTCCCGGAGGCCTGTTCCCCAGAATGATTGGGTCCGACTGGCAGAACCTGACATTCGGGCACTCTGCCGGAAGTTTGACAGGGAGGAACAAATGTCCACAGGACGCAGTGGACTGCATGGTGGATTGCTTGGGAGCTCTGAGAATTGCATACCTGCTGCTTATTGCCACTTTTTGCAATAGACATTGGTGCACTGCCTCAGCTGGACAATGACAGTATTGGGCTCAATCCCAGCGATCCCATGATCAAAGCAGCTTTAGAAGCCCTCTATGCAGGAAAAGATGTGTCCAAATTACGCTCCACTGATTTGAGAACTGCACTGTTATACAAAGAAGGTCCTAAGTTGAAACTGATCAATAAACTGTTATACAGAGAAACAGTAGACAGAGGGGACAAGTAGACAAACAACAACTAGTGCTGCCCACTGCCTTCGAGACTCAGTATTGAGGTCCTTGCACAACCACATGGGGCACCTTGGTATAGACAGAACACTTGACTTGGTGAGATCCAGATTCTATTGGCCTAAGATGGGGCTGATGTGGAGCAACACATTGAACTTGTAGTCGCTGTTACAGAGGAAAGCTTTGCCCCAGAGGGCTGCCCCTTGTTAACATAACCACCAGTGCACCCATGGAGCTGGTCTGTATTGATTTTCTAAGTTTGAGTCAGATCAAAGAAATATCAGTAATGTGCTGGTGGTCACTGACCATTTCACGAGATATGCCCAAGCTTTCCCCACCAAAGACCAGAAAGCATCCACTGTAGCCAAAGTACTTGTAGAAAACTTTTTTGTTCACTATGGGGCTCCACAAAGAATCCATTCTGATCAAGGGAGAGACTTTGAGAGTCGTCTGATCAAAGAGATGCTTTTCTGTGGGGAGTGCGAAAGTCCAGAACCACTCCTTACCACCCCCAGGGGGACCCACAGCCTGAACGTTTCAACCGCACTTTGCTAGATATGCTAGGCACCCTGCACCCAAAGGACAAGCCTAGATGGAGCCAACAAATTAGCACCCTGGTACATGCTTATAACTGCACCAAAAGTGATGCCACTGGATTCTCCCCTACCTGTGATGTTTGGAAGAGAAGCTCGACTACCAGTAGATGTGTGTTTTGGGGTCTCTCCTGATGGGGTTCAAGCTGACAACTATTTACAGTATGTGCAAAGTTAAAGGCCCAGCTAACTCATGCGTACCAACTGGCTCAAACCATGGCTGCCAAAAGAAATCTGGCCAACAAAGAAAGGTATGATAAAAGGTGAAAGCACAGGAACTCCAGGAGGGAGATCGGGTATTGCTAAGAAATCTGGGACTGCATGGCAAGCACAAGATTGCTGACAGATGGCACCATCTCCTCACATTGTAGTGGGCAAACTAGATGATCTGCCAGTGTACAAAGTAAGGCCTGAGAATAATTCAAAGATGTAAAACAATGCATAGAAATCATTTACTGCCCATTGGACAAATCTTAATTGAGTCTGAGCCCCTAGAAGATGCCCCTCTGGACCAGTGACTAGAGCTGCTGCTAAGAAAAGATCAAGAAAGTCTGCACCTACAGAAGTAAAGTTAAAGTGTTCCCCTCCACAAGTCCCAGTTGAGCATGACTGTCAGTCCATATCGGAAGAAAGTGAGAGTGACTTTGAATACTATCCTTCTTCGAACTGAGTCAATTTTTGGGGCAATCCCTAGTCAATACTGGAGACAAAGCTGGGCCTTCTGGACTGTCTAAGCCCCCAGCTTCATCCCTGGAGCCAATGCTCCCAGAAAGTGAAGTGCAAAGCATCAGATCAGATGAAATGGAATCATTGTGCATGGTTGAACTGTTTGAGCTTTCAGGGAGGAAAATGATAGATTGGGGCAGACTGGTGATACACCCGAACAAGAAGAGTATTTTGAGTGCCCTGACAGTCCACTGCCAGTGTCCGAAAGCTCCATGCGAGCCAAATGTTGTGGACTCAGAAACTGTAACTCCTGGAGCTGAAAGTGCCCCAAGTTCTAGCCTCTCTACCCCATGGAGACTCCCTGACAAGTGAGGACAATGCTGAAAATGAGGCTCAGAGTGCAGAGACTATAACAGTTCCCCCTAGAAAGACTGGGGTAGCTGTAAAGCCTGTGGTGCACCTCAGTTATGATTCACTTGGGAGGCCTGTGGACTTGCCTCTCAATGTTGTCCATAAAGGAGTGTATGTGTCCCCGAGCTCATTGCCCAAACTGAGCATCAGTGCTAACTCCAAGTTACTTGTGTTGCCCTCTAAGTATGGTGCCCTTGCCCCATCCAGCCCCAAGGTAACTGATAGGGAAGGGCCCCCTCTCTTCAGGTTTCATGTACAAGAGGTAATAACTTGAGTTATGGTACAATGTGTATGTAATACTGTGTAAAGAGTGACGTACTGCAATGTTTCAGAAATGTGTTCTTGGTAAATGATATATTGACTGATGATTACATGTGCGAGCCTAATGCAAATGTATATGGTTGCAGTTGAAACTTATGGGGGTACTTGCTTGACGCGGACGTCAAGCTTTCCCAGGCCAGGAAGGGTGTAACCCCCCTGCAAATGGGGGTTCCCAAAAGACTTCAGGAGCTTGCTTGAATGCTCCAAGCCTGAATGGTGTTTGGCATTTAAGCCATTTATCAGTGAGTGTTTTAGAGCCTCTGGTACTGTCTCTTTAGAGCTGTCTGCTTGCAGACATAATTAGTTTGTATGGGGGACTGTGTGCTTCTGAGTACCACTCGAGCTGCTGCCAATTCACTTCATTTTTGCAGTCACTAGGAGTGCAAAGGGAACCTATCTGAAAGATGTAACTGTTTGCCAGAAATTATTTAGAGTAATAATGAAATTACAGTTTGTCTAACCTGCTTTCTTTGCAGTCAGAACTGTGTCTGCTAGTTCCCATTCTAGTTTTGAACTGCTGAACTGGACCAATCAGTGTGGGTAAGCTAGCTCTAAAATGATGCCTTGGACAAATCAGAACTTGGACTCATAATCTGAGCCAGCCACAAGAGGATTGTATGGGCAGTGACTCTGGGAGATGTAGTTTAGACTTCAGTGCCTTTTGGACCAACAGCAGCAGTCTATTGTGAGTGACAGCCAATCCAGTCAAGAACTGGGAGGAACTCAAAGGAAGTGCCAGTTTAATCAGTTGGAGTTCAGTTGAGCTTTGGCAGTGAAGAAGGAAGGAGCCCTGTGCTTTTAGTGTGCAGTTTTAGTCAAAAACGTGTGTAAGGCCCAGAGTTCCGGTCTGCAGCTTGTGTAACAGCTTGTTAGGACTGAATCCGTCCTGTGAAAAGAATCAAAGGATCTCTGAAGAGTAGAAACCAGGCTCACCCTGTAGAAGACTGGAAGAATTGCTGAAAATTGCACTCGGTCTGTCAGGAACTGAATCTGCTGTGTGTTCTCCCGGGTATTGTGCAGTAATTGCGATCGGGATACAGATGCAGCCTGCCTGGTATAGTACTTTCTTTTATATGGATGTGTGAAGAGGTTTGTGTACCTCAAGTGAGCCCTGCTGACATTGAAGGACCCTATCTTATTTGGAGGTCGTGAGTACTAATTCAGGGTTGCTCCCTGTTGAATTGCCACATTAAATCCAAATGGAATTACTGTACTGCTGACTGTTTAATTCTCCTTTTCTCTGTGTGAAAGGGCCCCTACCAGCTGCCACGGTTTGGACTAGCCACTAGGGCTTGGGTACCCAGGGACAGTAACTGATAGGGATAGGCCTGTGCACAGAGCCATAGGTAGATTATTAGAGTGATAAGCTAATTAACCTGATTTCCCCTGTCCTTGTTATATCCCCTAAATAAATCAGAGCTGCTTGTTTCAGCAAAGTTATACTGCCTGAGGTATTTGTCTATGTTAAAGTACTGTACTGTGATTGTTGCACTGTATCTCATTTCACAGGAGGTCCCAGTGCCGGAACCAGACCTGGGGGTAAGTGTATACTGTGAAGGTAATTCTGATATATTGTGTGGGCCACTAGTGGGAAGAAAGGGGGGTTGCAGTGTCCCAGAGGGCTGTGACCAAGTTAGTTTAACTATTGCAAACCCTGACCTCTGGGTGGAGGCACCCGCCATTGGATCCAGGCCCCTCAACCTGTTAGTGGCAAATCAGGCAGGGGTAGTAGCCCCTGGGATAGCGCCATCTAGGGGTTACACACATATCTTAGTTTAGGAATAAAAGAAAACACAAATAAAAAATGTGTACATTGCTTTTTTTTCCCAGATAAACATTATTGTCGAAAAGAAGCCCTGCATGGTGACTAACAAACACTGCTGCTTTAAAGAGTACTTCTGCACTTTAGCATGTGTTTTCATAACTATGATGTTTCAGCTATAACAATTTACTAGAAAATACTATTTTTTGAATTTCATTGTTGTTTCAAGATTTGCAGCACATCTTCGTAGTCTATGCAAAGAGTCTGTATAAAATGCATTTGCCTCTCCCCAGCTAACCTCACCATGCTTTTGTTTATGACATCACAGTGCTTGCCATGACGACAGTCTATGATATCACAGAATGCCATTGTGAAGTTACCAGGGGCGGGTCAGATTCATTTTCAGACTAGGGGAAATAAGTGCTGTGTTATCTGCAATATTTAGCAGCCCAACAATGGAGAAACATAAAGTAAATAAAATTAAAAAAAAAAGTAGAAAACACATAGATACATAGACAGTGTCGGCAGATAAGGGCCTATGGCCCACCCAGTCTGCTCATTTGAGCTTGTAAGTTCAGTTTGTTTTCCTAGAAGTCTGTTTCCCCTTACCCCTGACCTCTAGAATTCCTTTATGTCTATCCCATGCATTCTTAAATCCCGTGATTGTTTCAGCCCCCACCACTTCCTCTGGCAGGGTGTTCCACTTGTCCACCACACCGTTCTGTGAAGAAATTCTTTCTCATATTTCCTCTGAATCGTCCCTCACTCCAACTTCATCCCATGCCCTAGTCCTGGAACATCTTTTCGCTTAAAAATAGTGTTTTCCTGCACCCTGTTCCTCCCTGTAAGATACTTGTATGTCTCTATCATATCCCTCTCTCCTCCTCCTCCAGGGAGTCATGTTCAGTTCCTTCAACCTGTCTTCATAGGACTTGTGATGCAATCCATGCACCATCTTTGTTGCCCTCCTCTGAACCTTCTCTACCCTGTCTATGTCCTTACGTAGGTATGGTCTCCAGAACTGTACACTGTACTCCAGGTGGGGCCTCACTAGTGTCTTGTATAGTGGAACAGTAAAGCTAAAACCTAATTGCTGTAAATCTCACAGTTCTAAGCTTTTTATTATAACAGAGAGTTACTCTTATGCCTGATATCTAATTGCTCCCACACACACTGGGCGGCAAGGAAAGCGTTTCTAGGATAAAATATTTCTCTCCGTTTCTATATTTGTTGCAAATGCTGTCAGTAAAGACCTCTCACATAAAGTGGATCAGGCTCAAGCAATAAAATAATTACGCCCAAAAAAACTCAGCCCTTGACTTAATCACACAAACAAACCTTAACCCTTGACTCAAACAAACTATTACAGCATACTGCAGTAAGAGGTGGGTTAGGAAAAGAAAGGCTGCATGACTATAACTGGTTATCCCAGACTGAACTAATTAAAGAGCTAGTAGCAACAAAAATAGTACACTAAAACACTATACATTTTAAAAGTAGGGATGTGGCCTAATCCCTCCCCAAACACACACACACACACAGGATCTCACGTGTAAGGCGGGTGCAGGCAGACAGACAAGCAGACAGAAGCACACACAGGTAGCCACACCATGGGAGCACTGTTGAAATCAATATCCCAGGATCAAAGTATTAAGCTATCACATGAACTGAGAACTTGCTAGTACAAAAAGGTTTATGAGAAGCCCTAAGTGAAGCACTTTCATGGGCCGCGTGTGTCCTTTCTCTATGGACTGACAACCAAAATGGCCACCTAATCTCCCTCTCTCTCCTCAGCCCCTTCTCCCTGTATCCAACATAATCCACCATTCCAGTAACCCGTGTTTGACATCCTGACAGTGGAATAGTATCCTGTCATTAGTGCCATCCGTTTCAGAGTAAATATGTGAGCATTTACAGTATCTGGGACTCTCTGGCCTACTTGCAGAAGCAACTCTCACTGGCTGTGATGGTGGGAACAGGATAATCCTCCAATCAGACTGATCTTGGGCAACTCCATTAAATGATCTCGCAAATACTGCTGGAGATGGGGTGTCAAAATCTGCATCCCTCAATACAGTGTCCAATCTGTGACCTTAACGCAGGATCTAAGGACTGCTGAAATGAGTAGCAGTCCGACTCTGGGAGCAGGACGATGATATCAAGCAACTCTGGGATTGGGTTGAAGATCTTGGCAACTACAGTCAGAGGAACATTTCTTCACTTTGTGAGCTTTACTGAAGCCGGTGAAAAGGGTAGGTCTGTTCTTCACTATAAAATGTCCTGTCCATCCTTTCTCAAGTGCAAGGAGCCTCCCCACTTAAAACTGAGTAGGATCATCACTTCCTGGACCCCTGTCAAAAGCCCATAAATGGACCCCAGCTTATAATGGCTGAATTCTTCAAATTATAAAAAAAAAAATCACACACCTGGCCCAGGAAAGGGGGCCTATACAGAGACGGGCCACACTATTCAAGTCTTCCCAGATTTTTTCCATGAGCTCTCACAGAAACAGAAACAGAAAGCGTTTTCGGACATCCACAGAAAACTGCTCTCACTCGCTGTCCTCTAAAGACAGAGAAAAGCTGCTACTCTAAGGAGTTCCAGGAACAAGGTGTTTCACAGTTTCACTACCTTGGAGGCAACTAAGAACTTCACTGCTCACTCCTGGCCCTCAACATCAGCTGGCTCCCCAAGAAAACCGCAGCGAGACCTACAGCCCTGTCCTCACCTGTGACTGATGCGACAACTCTTTCTCTGGAATACACACCAGAGAGATCCCACCTCCTCTTGCCTCTCTCCAGCTACTGCTTCAGACTGGTGACTCCTGGACCCCAGCAGTAACCAGCAGGAAGAAATAATGCATGTGAAACCGAAATTTTGGAACAGAGACCAACCACGCCACATTATTCCCACAGCCACAGTATAGAACTACATGCTTCCTACATGCTTCCTCAGAGGATTCCTCTAGAGTTTTTGAAGGAAACCATTATGCACCGCTTCATCGTCTCCCGATGCAACAAGACCCAGATGACCACTCCTCAACCACTTCCAATGCTGTCACAAAGCAACTGAATTCTGTGACCTCCTGGGTGGGGGTCGCTGCCACCACTCATCTGCCAGAGGCTGGTTCCTCTAGCACTGAAGACTCCCACTGTGCAGCCCATGAACGCCAACAGATGATCAAGAGACTTTCACTGTACTTTGCTTTATAAATGGGTAACAGGGGTTGTTGCAAAGGGGTTAGGGCCTATCTGGTTATGGCCTCGCATCTGCTATGTATGTGGCACTTTTTTCTGTCCAGATCTGGTTACTTGTGGGTCTTGCCCCACACTGGCAGGCTGGCCTAATGTCGTTCTGCTGCAGACCCATCAGCACAGTGCCTATAACTTACCCCCCTCCCCAATGTGGCTGCAGTCCTCAGACTGTGCCATAGATACCCACCTTGTTTAAATATCTAGCTAGCACAGCCCAGGATGTGTACTCAATCTATGACTTTACCCCTAAGCAGCAAAATTAAACTGCTCATTTGGGGTATCCTTGTCACTGTGTTACAAGTACCTGCTCTGTCCTTATGTGGCCTATTATACATCTTCTCCTCCACTGCCTAACATGGCCAATGGGTCAGCACTGAACATCTGTGGGTATGCTGAGGATAATAAGGAATGCAACTTATCTGACCTGGGGTATATCCCCACCTACTGTCTTTCTTTGTCGGACCCAGCTAATCACCATTAGACCCCTTCTCACAGTGAGCCAGTGACAGCCTGTACATGGTAAGGGGAAGCGGAAGTCCAATTGTGACTGCTGTTTTTATCCTGCCTTTTCTAGTTGTTCGCTGCTGTCATGGGGAAAATACAGCCAGGACTCGTCTCCCTCCCTCCCTCTCTCTCTCTCTCTCTCTCCTTTTGCTAGTGCATCTACTGCCACACTCTCTGTTGACAGGGGGCTCCCTCTCCACAAGTGATGTGGCTTGATACCATACTCCCCAGGGACCTGTTGCTATTCTGCATCCCGAGGACACCTACGTCATCCAAGATGTAAAATTTTAATCTTTGCTCTTTAAAACTGTGCCCCATATTGTTCAGAAACATAGGAGTTGACGGTAGATAAAGACCGCAAGGCCCATCCAGTCTGCCCATTTCTTTTTCTACCTTATGAATGTGCCATCGGCCTTTACTCTGTCAATGGCCTACCTAGTCATACTCATCTGTATTGCTCAATTATGCCTATCCCATTCCTGTCTGAAGCCCTGCACTGTATTCATATCCACCACTTCCTGAGGTAGGGCGTTCCATGCATCCACCACCCTTTATGTGAAAATAATTTCCTCATATTACCCCTTAATCGGCCTCCCTCTAATCTCATGCTGTGTCCTCTTGTCCTGCTATTTTTCTTATATTGAAATGTTAGACTCTTTCACCTTGTTAATGCCCTTAAGGTGTTTGAATGTTTCGATCATATCACCTTTCTCCATCCTTTGCTCTACGGTATACATATTGAGCTCTGTTAATCTGTCCTCATATGTTTTCTGATGCAGTCCCTGCACCATTTTGGTTGCCCTTCTCTGGACTGCCTCAATTTCGTTAATGTCCTTGTGAAGGTGTGGCCTCTAGTACTGTACGCAGTACTCCAGATGGGGCCTAACCAATGTCATGTAAAGAGGGATTATTACCGACCTCTTCTGACTTGTGATACCCCTACTAATACACCCCAACATACCCCTAGCCTTACCTACTGCTTTAGTGGTCTGCTTGGATGATTTCAGGTCATTGGTGATGATGATGCCCAAGTCTCTTTCTTCCCTTGTGACTGCCAGCAACTCCCCTCCCAGCCTATAGGTGGCTTCAGGGTTTCTCTTCCCTATGTGCATGATCTTGCACTTCTTTGCGTTAAACCCCAGTTGCCACTCTTCTGACCATTTTGCTAGTTTATCCAGATCTCTTCTCAGTCTGCCCACCCCATCTGGATCATCTACTCTGTTGCAGATCTTGGTGTCATCTGCAAACAGACAAACCTTATCCTCCAGTCCATCTGCAATGTCACTGATGAAGATATTGAAGAGGACTGGCCACAGGACTTATCCCTGAGGTATCCCACTTGTGACTTGCATCTCTTCTAACTGTGTACCATTTACCACTACTCTCTGTTTTCTGCCCAACAACCAGTTTGCCACCCAGTTGACCAACTTCTGACCCACCCCAAGCCTACCCAGCTTATTAATCAATCTTCTACGTGGACCAGTATTGAAAGTTTTGCTGAAGTCAAGGTAGATGACATCAACTGCTCCCCCTTGGTCCACCATTCTGGTTACCCAAAGAAATTGAGGAGATTAGTTTGACAGGACCTTCCTTTTGTAAACCCATGCTGTCTTGGATCCTGTGCTCCTATGGATTCCAGGTGTTGCACTATCCTTTCCTTAAGGAGTGTCTCCACAATCTTGCCCACTACTGAGGTAAGACTGACTGGTCTGCAGTTCCCTGCCTCTTCCCTGCTACCATTCTTGTGCAGCGGGATCACATGAGCCGTTCTCCAGTCTTCCGGGACCTCTCCTGTGCTCAGACACTCACTAAACAGTTCTGATAATGGCTCTGCTAGTTCCACCCTTAGCTCCTTTAGTACCCTGCGATGTATGCCATCAGGTCCCATTGCCTTGTCCACCCTGAGCTTATCGAGCTCTTGTAGGACCCCTTCTTTTGTGAAGGGACTAGTGCACACCTCCCTCCCCCGGGTCCATGGTGCTGAGTTGTGGACCCTGCCTACCTTCGCTTCAGTAAATACTGAGCAGAAGTATCTATTTAGGATAGATGCTTTCACATGGTCCTCCTCCTCCTCACATGCCCCCCATCCCCTCTGATCTTAGCAATACCCCCTATGGACTTTCTCCTTTCACAAATGTATCTATAGAAAGTCTTATGTTCTTTTACTGTTTGTGTTAGTGTTTTCTTGGTTTGGGCCTTTGCCTGCCTTACTGCCTTCCCTGCTTCTCTTAGGAAAGTTTGGTATGCCTCCCTATCTTCATCCCGCTGCATTCCCTTATATTTCCTGAAGGTCAGCCTTCTGGCTCGGACCTTTTCTGCTACTGTATTTGAGAACCAAAGTGGTTTCCTTCTTCTTTTGCACTTCCTTTTCTCTCTAACACAATGGTATGTTGCTTCACGTATTGCATCCTTAATGCTTGCCCACTTTGCCTGTACCCCCTCACCTGTATTTCTTTTTGCCAGGACTAGCTTAACTCTGTTGGCCATCTTATCAAAGTCTGCTCCTCTGAAGTCCCATATTTGTGCCTTGGAATGGGATGATTTAGTTCTAGTTTCCAAATTGAACCATACCATGTGATAGTCACTGGCCCCCAAGTGAATTCTACCTGGAGATCTGTGATCCATTCCCTGTTAATTAGTACTAGATTTAGGATAGCCCTGTCTCTTGTGGGTTGTTGTACCAGTTGTTTGAGGCCCTCCCCCTACAGGGAATCCACCATGTGTCTCGTTCTGGCAGATGTTCCTGCTGGTATTGACCAATCTGTATCTGGCATGTTGAAGTCTCCCATTATCAGAACCTCCCCTTTAGCTGTCATGTTTTGTATATCTTCTAACAGTAATGTGTCTATGTCCTCCCCCTGGTTTGGAGGCCTATAGACAACCCTAGTTCGTATGGCTGTCCCATTCCTGTTTCCAGGGTGACCCACAGTTCTTCTGGCTCCTTATGTGTATTCTGAATTTCTGTAGCTTTGATATTTTCATTGACATAAAGGGCCACTCCACCCCTCCCCCCCTTTTTGCATCACGGTCTCTTCTGAACAGTACATAGCCAGGTACTGAAGTCTCCCAAGTGTGGTTACTGGTAAACCATTTCTCGCTAATGGCTACTATGTCCAGTTTAGCCTCTGTCATTATTGCCTGCCGGTCTGGGATCTTGTTTCCCAGACTACGAACATTTGTGTACATGAGTTTCCATTTCCCAGATTTCGGTGTGTTAGTTGTTGGGTGAGGTCTGGAATTTCCCCTATGCGTCGTATGGGGAGCCGGACCTTTTTCCTTACCTGGTGATGCAAATGAACTACGAACATGCTGAACTCCTGTTTGACCACTAGGAATGGCACCTGAATCGATGCCTCATCTCTGCTAACATCACTGTTCTTTTCCTCCCACGGCCCCAACTCCGCCTCCTCCGGTGCCCCCTACTGATCTCGGAGAGAGGGGTCTCGTTCTTTTCTCTAAGCTCGGGTCTCCATTCTGTCCGCATATTTCCCGGGCCAACTGCAGAACTTTCGGACCTGTGCCTCATATGTGGCATACTTTATCCCTGTGGTGCATTTTCGTTGCTAATAACGGGTTTCACCCTTGGATAAATAAATAGATACTTTATTTATAAAACCACCTATCTCCAGAGACTCTGGGCACTGTACAATAAAGACACACAGCAATGTCTATATATAACAACTAATCATTAAACCAAGTTTAAGTTTGGATATGATGAATAAGGGGAGGGCTGTGACTCTTCTGTAGTACCATAGCCTAGGTTCTCATTTCCAGGACCTTGGTTGAGCTCCTCTCTTTTACACTGTTTGGGCATGGAAACCTACTTGCAAGCCAGCCGGGGGGGAGAGGGGGGGATCCTCAATTGTTTCATATTTATTGGTACACTTATTAGGTTATCCACGCTGGTTTCTACCTATGCATCCCATTGAGGGTCCATAATTTTCTGTATATTAGTTGCTCTTGTGTTGTGGTTCCGACTCTTCATTTATGAGGTTCTGTTTATGTTATTCTGGTCTCACACTGTTTCAGTTTGTGTTACTTTGTAAAGCTAAAAGAAAAAAATACTCACTGTAGTAATTTTGTTTCTTCCAAAAGGATCCCTCACTAAAGTTTCATAAGTGCAGTCATTCCCCTTGAATACCCAGCCCCAGAGCTTTAGAATTTTATGCAAATTATAGGATTTGGAATGAAATTCAAACTCTGCTGTGTGGTCACACCCACCCCTGCACTGTAATGCCAGATTTACTTCTAAAGCTAGGGTGAACTGTGACCAACAAAACTAGTTACATGGGTAACAATTCTAAAATTGTCAGGAAAAAAATTATAAAATTGATTTAAACAAGGCAGACCAAATTAATCTGTTATGAAAAAAAATAAAGTCACTCAGACCACTTAGCAACAATTGCAAAGGCACTGTAACAAATAATGCTCAAGCAAATAGAACAAACTCTGGCCAGAGCTGATAGGGCTGCAGCTGAGGAACTTGGGGTTAAAATATTGAAAATTGGTATTTTAATATTTTTTCACCAAGTTTTCAACATAGCCTTGTTATGACCCTGCCTCATGAGGAAGGGCACAGAAAATGTTCAACTCCTTGGCCTAAAAGTGATTTTGCGCAGGGACTGCGAAATCAGCTTTCAGGAAGCAGAAACACATTTTGGGGAGGAGTTGAAAAATGATAGCTATCACATTCATGAGTCGCTGTATAGAAATGGCTATGTTGAAAAATTTGGATAACAATATTGAATATTACTGAACGTACGAGCCTGCATTCACAAAATTCAATGTAGGCTCATAACTTTATTTTTAATATTCATACACCAGATTTTCAACATAGCCTTCTTATGACCCCATCTCATGAAGAAAGGCAGAAAAAAGTTCTACTCCAGCCTGAAAGGTGATTCTGTGCAGAGACTGCGAAATCACCTTTCGGGATGTAAAAGAACATTTTGGCCAGGAATTGAAAAATGACAGCTGTCACATTCAGGAGGTGTTGTAACAATATGGCTATGTTGTAAATGTGGGGTAAAAATATTTAAAATTACCAAAGTTACGAGCCTGTGTTCACAAAATTCAACATAGGCTCATAACTTTGTTGTTTTTTCATATTTTTACACCAAATTTAGAACATAGCCTTCTTATGACCCCACCTCATGAACAATGAAAAAGAAAATGTTCAACTCCTGCCAGAAAGATGATTTCTTGCAGGGGCCGCAAAATCATCTTTTGGGATGTAAAAAAAACATTTAGGCCAGGATTTGAAAAATAACAGCTGCCACATTCATCGGGTGCTATAAAAATATGGCTATATTGTAAATTGCGTGAAAAATATTGAAAATTACCAAAGTTACGAGCCTGTGTTCGCAAAATTCAACACAGGCTCAAAACTTTGCTGTTTTTTAATATTTTTATACCAAACTTTCAACATAGCCATCTTATAACCCTACCTCATGAACAATGGTGGAGAAAATTTTCAAGTCCTGCCTGAAAGGTGATTTTGCACAGCGACCGCAAAATCAACTTTTGGGACAGATTTACCTAATGTCACTTGCTTTGTTCATGAGGTGGTGTGCCAAAAAAGGCATGTTGAAAATCTGGGGCAAAAATATTGAAAATGGCCAAGTTATGCTATTAAGTTCAAAACCCCACTGAAATACATTAAACCATATACCTGATTTCCTCAGTGTGTGGTCTGGCGTTATAGAGAGAACATGCGTCTGTGGTCCAGAGAGGATTACAGCATTGGACCCCCGATGGGTAAGTAAGGGCTTGGAAGGGTGTGTGTGGTGGGGCGCTGAGTGGGAGGGTTAGGTGGGGGGAAAAATCGGTCACAAAACACATCAATGGACAGTTTTCTTTTTACAGGATTTAAAAAAAAAAACAGGGTCTCTGGATCGCGACACTACTGTGACCAAGATGGCTGCCGCAGTCCACTGCGCATGTGTTAGTGGTCATCCATACGAAGTAGACTGCGGTGGCCATCTTGGAGATGGCAGAGTGTGCCATGACCGCCGATCTTTATTATCTATTAAATTATAGATACCCCCCCACCTGATCCTCCCTCTCAGCACCCACCACCCCACACCCCCCACACTTAAGAGCAACACTGGGGGTGCCCAATCCCCCAGTGTCACGATCAGGAGGCCCCCGATGGTTTTTGTAATAAAAAATAGTGCAGTGCGAGCAGAGTGCTGTACGGACGCAGAGGCGACTGAGGGGCATGTTGTTCGTTCACAAAGAATGCGAGGAATGTGGAGTCCTTTTTGAAAGCAATAGGTCTGTAGGGCTCCGCCCACTGCAGCCCTAAAAAGCTGATTCTTGCCTGAACTTTTTTCCAGGATCTGGAAGGGGAGGCAGGGATTAAGGATTGTTAAAACGTAGTGAGGGATCCCTATGGAAGAAACAACATTACTACAGTAAGTAAATTGTGTCTTCAAACCCCAGGGATCCCTCACTTATGTTTAACAACTGCAAACTCCACAGCAGTATCTTGGGAGGCTGAGTACTGAACCTATTTAGGGAAAAGGCTCTGCAAGACAGCTGTGCCAAAACTGGTATCATTCCTGGATTGCATGTTCAGACAGTAGGGTTTTGTGAAAGTGTGTACCGTTTTCCAGGTAGCTGCCTTACAGATGTCTTGCAGGGGTATACCTCCTGCTGCTGCTGCCACAGAGGCAGAGGTGCCACTTGTAGAGTGTGCTCTGAGTCCTCTTGGTGGCAGTTAACCAGCTTTGTCATACCAGAGCTGTATTCAGGAGACCATCCAGCAAGTAATGTTTCCTTTGGATGCTGGTTTGCCCTTCCTACTTCACTATTGGTAACAAACAGCTGAGTGCTAGTGGATCTGACAATCCTTTGTGTGGACCAAGTAGTAACTGAGTGCCCTTTTCACAGCCAGACTGTGGAGCTTTTTCTCCCCTGAGCTGGATTTTCATGTAAAGAAAACCAGAAGGGCAACTGACTTATTTAGATAGAATTCAGATGCCACTTTTGGCAGGAATTTCCTGTTTGTCCTGAGGACTGCCTTATCCCTATGGAAGATTATGTAGTTAGGATTTGTGTAGAGGGCTTGCAGCTCACTCACCCTTCTGATACATGTCACTACCAACAGGACAATTCCATATGACATACTTCAGTGCAGCAGTGGCCAATGGGTTAAAAGGAGCCTCCATATGCTGAATGATACACACACTGGAGGGTATAGGTAATTAAGGCCTTTGAAAAACTATTTGAAAATGCGTTCTACGACCACTAACCTGTCTTTGCCAGCTGCCATGTAGGCTGACACTGCTGCCAAATGAACCATCAGGGTTGAGGGCCTTAGGCCCAAAGACTGGAGATGGACTAGGTAGTCCAGGATTGTAGACAGGCGTGCCTGGACAGGGTTGATCCATCTAGGAGATCACCAGAAGGAGAACCTTTTCCATTTTGAAGTTCTTCTTGTTGTTGATTTTCTGGAAACATTCAGAATATTCATTACTTTTCCAGAAAGATTTAGTCCAGAGAACCCTAGCTCGACAAGAACTATGCTCTACACAAAGAGTTCTCAGATCTGGGAATGTTATCTTGCCTTGGGACAGTGTCAACAGATTGTATCTCAGAGGCAACTTGATTGGCCATCTGTTGGACAGGGACAGGAGCATGGAATACCAGATCTACCTGGCCCAATCTGGAGCTATGAGGATCATTGCTGCTGACTCCCTTCTCAATTTTATCAGAACTCTCAGTAAAAGTTGGTATGGAGGAGAGGCATAGAGAAGCTTCCCTGATCAGCTGAGGATGACAGCATTCTCTGGGACTGAGCCCACAGCTGGGGGTCTGCAACAAAAGGGTGGGAGCTGGTTGTTCTCCCAAGAGCCTAACAGGTCTATTTCTGGTATACCCTACCATCTGAACACTGATGCCAGCACCTGCTGGTTCAGGGTCCATTTGTGGTTGCCCTGGCTAATCCTGCTCACTGAGTCCGCCAGCACATTGTCTTTCCTTGGCAAGTGTACTGCGGATAGCTGAACTTTCAGGGAGTAGGTCAAGTTCCAGATTTTCATTGCTTCTGTGCACAGCTTTGAAGATCTTGTTCCTCCCTGTTTGCTTATGAAATACATTGTTGTGGTGTTGCCTGTTCCGATTTGAACAGACTGATCCTGAATATGGGAGGAAGAAGCCTGCATTGCCAGGTAAGCTGCCCTGAGTTCCAGGAGATTTATGTGCTCCACAGTCTCCTGTGAGCTCCAAGTGCCACTTACTGTAAGGTCTTCTAGGTGGACATCCCAACCTAGGAGGAAGGCATCTTTTGTGAATATGACCGTGGGGAATTGCTGGAGGAAAGGAATTCCCTCTCTGAGGTTGTCATCTTTCTACTACTCCAGTGTCCTTAACAAAATTCTTGTAACAGGCACCAGCTGGGACAAAGGATCCCTCCTTTGTTACCAGTGATACTGAATGTCCCCCATTTGGAACCTATCCCCTGGCACCACTGCAGTGGCTGAGCCCATGTGACCCAGTAATTGTAGAAAGTCCCTTGTAGGCCTTGGTTTGCCTGCTGTGAAGGGTTCTGCAGCTGAAACTAGATTTGCTACCCTTGCTTGAGGAAGGAATGCCTTCCCCTTCAGGGTATCTAGGTCTGCAGCAATGAAGTCCAGAACCTGAACTGGTTCTGTTAGTGATTTTAGAAGGTTTATGAGGAAGACAAGGTCCTCCAATGTGTCCTGTGTGTTAGCAGTATGGAGGATGTTGCTTCCTGCTGTGTTTTTCCTAAGAGCAGCCAGTCATCCAAGTAGGGAAAAACCACCACCCCTTTCCTTCCCAAATGTACCACCACCACAGCTAGGTACTTTGTGAACACTCCTGGAGTTGAGGTGAGGCCGAAGGGAAGGGCTGTGACCTGCTACTGGCAGTTCCACCACTCTGGGACTTAGTAGTTCTAAGCCAGGCAAGCCTTGAACACTGCATGGGCCATGACCCTAGATGCAGTGTCATTTGTGTCCACTGTCATACAGAACTGATGCTTTGTGGCATCTATGAATGAATGTGCTGTGTTAGCCACATCCTGTGCCAACTCTCCAGTAGCCTTTTCACTCAGTGCCAGTATAAAATTCCATAATGATACTGGGCTGTGTAAGCCAAGTAAGCTGCCCTCCTTAGTAGCAGGGAAGCTGACGAATAGACTTTATTTGCCCATATTATCCAGTTTCCTGGAATCTTTCTCAGGTAGCTGGGAGGAAAGGGGCACCTTGGCCATCTCGCAGGCAGCAGTCTGGACCACTCTTTCGTGAGTACACTGTCCATCTGATACTTTTTCTCAATTTTCTTGTCTATGCCAGCAGCTGAGGTACTGTAGTAGTAGTAAACTTCATTTATGTTGCACCCAATCCCATGGGCTCTGAGCACTTAAAGAGTAAACAAAACATTTCATAATCATTATAAATAACCACAATTAAAATATCAAATAAATAACTATAAATAATTAGATATTAAAAATACAAGAACAAACTAGTCAGCAAATAAAATTCTGACAGGGCCAATGAATTTCAGAAAATTACAAAGTGCCATATGCCTCTTGAAAGAGAAAGGATTTCAGGCCTCTCAAAAGCTTCCAATGAAGGGGCCTCTCTCAGTGCCTGGGAAGCCTGTTCCAAAGGGCTGGACTGGCAAAAGAAAAGGCTCTATCACTGAAAGATTTCAGCCTTACCTTTGGAATGGCTAAGATGCCCATCTCAGAGGAGTGAAGGGGCGAGCGATCTGGTAAGGAATCAGTAGGTCACACAGGTAGCAAGGTCCCAGACCATACAGGGCCTTGTAGGTCAGTAAACCGACCTTGAGGGTGATACGCCACTGCACCGGCAGCCAGTGCAGTTCCCACAGGAGCGGACTTATATTACCTGACCTTGGAAGGCCTGTCAACAGCCAAGTCGCTGTGCTCTGCACTATCTGCGGATGACGAAGGACACCTCCACTCACTCCAAGGTACACAGCATTGCAGTAATCAAGTCTGGAGGTGATGAATGTATGTGCCAGTGAGGGCAGATCTTCAGGAGGAATCAGGGTTCTAATCCGGGTGATATTCCTCAGATGATAAAAGCCATTCTGGACCACAGCCAACACCTGAGACTCAACAGTTAGTCTTTCACCCAGAATGACCACCAGATTCTTAACCTTAGCAGAGGCCACCTACTCGGAGGAACCTAGCCATGGGTACTGTAGGTGCCGAAATAATTTGGCATGTGGCTTTCCTGAGGGATTTATATATGTGCAGTATCAACCTCTTTGTGGGCACTAATCCCATCATATCCATGAATTCTACTCATCCTCCTCTTCCTCAGTCTTGTGGGAGGAGATCTTGAGGGTATTTACCATATGCCTTTCAAAGGCATAGTGGGAAGTGTAGTTTTCTGAAGGCCTAGTAGCAGAGCCCAATTCTTCCTCAGGGGAACCATCTGGTTCTATGGGTTCTCCTTCCTCCTCATCTTCATAGTAAATCTCAGCTTGCTCCTCCTCCACAGGCACTGGGAATGGAACCACAGCCTGGGGAGGTGGGGCAGGCATATTCATGAAATACCCCATGGCCTGAAATGCCTGGAGGAATTGCCATGCCATTGTCATGTCCTCTATTGAGGACATTTTAATTTGTATCCACTGACGGCTCCTTTCCTACTTCAGGAGGAAGAATGGCAACATGTTTTTCTTTTTCTTTTTGTTGGCAGGCACTGGTTCCAGTGTCTGCTCAGAGGCTCTTTTAGTTTTACTGGGTTCAGTCGAACTATCTTTAGCAGGTTTATCTTTTCTGTCCCCTTTGACAGGGGCTGCTACTTACTATGAGGGGCTGGACCCTTCTCTGAGCCTTTTTGTGACTTGGAGGCAGACTGAGAAGCCATAACGTTTTATGATTTGTTTAGCCCTTTTCTTTTAAGTTTTAGGGCAAAATGCTTACAGAGATCACAACTGGAAAAACTGTGGTCTGGACTGAGATGGTTGAAATACAGCTTGTGGTTGTCTGCCTTTGCCAGTAGCTGAGAAAAACTACACAATGTTTAAAGCCTGTGGGTCCTATTTTCTTTTTGGGTCTGTCAGACATGCCAAACACTGAAGACCCTAAAAACATTTTCGGTTCACAATAAGTAAAAACACAGACATTTTGAAATAAGCCCAAATAGGTTTTAAAGGCTTTTACATAATGAATGCAGTTCAGTTCCAGTGCCCATGTGCATGACGTCAGACTAACCTTTCAACGTATTTCCTACGCCTTCACCACAGTCAGTCATTGCCTCCTAGGATGAGACTCTTTCAACAAATTATTTATAGTAGTATTGCCCATTTACAGATAATTCACCCTGTGCAAAACACTTGAAAATGTTTAACATAGTGGGCCTGATTTTCAAAGGTTTGATGCAGGGTTTGCGTAACGCCCTGCATCAACCCCAATGTTTGGCACACCTGAGCCAAATACCTTTGCCGTAACTGCACCCAATTTTAGTACACTGGGTGCAGCTGCAACAGTTTCCACAATTTATGGCAGCTTGCACCAAATATTTGGCGAAGGACGTGTTAAAAGGGTCTCCCAAATGGCACAGGGTAGACTGGGGGAAGGGGCTGGTCTAACTTGCAGCATCTGGCGCACCTGATCGGGAATCGCAATCGGTGCCAGGAGAATGCCGCAAGCCCCCTGTGCCATATGCTCGGCACACCAGCGGCTTGTGGCATTTACAAGCCATTTTAAAATTGGGCCCCGGATCTCAGTACATATTCTTTACATGATGCTACAGACAGTTTTGGCACACAGTATCGGTCAAAATTATTTCACTTTGAACTGTCTGAGAAATTAATCCATTTCATATTTAGTCCAGGAACAGATGAAAGAGCAACTCTTCAGTGAACCCATTAGAATATAAAGTATTTAAAGTAAAAATCCAAAAGGCCTCATGTTTCAGGCCCTGTCCACACTGGCGTTCATATAATGTTACCCGCAATCAGTAATGTTATAAGAATGCCAAACACGGGTCACGTTCACACTCAACACATTTGTAAACTGTGTTTCAAAACAGAGTTTTAAACCCTAAAGAAACAAGAGTTTTAGCTTGGTTTTGAAAACGCTTTACACTGTAGCATGAATCACTCACCTGTATGGACACGAGTTCATACCGTGCTTGTGCTTCTTTGCCCTCCAAGTGCCCCAATGTTGAGAGAGTGTATCCCATCAGTCTGTGCTGCAGCCATGCATACCCAGAGCACAGCAGAAATGGCAAACACAGAAATGACAGCAAAGTGGCATAGATGGCTGAGGCACTGTGCACCTTACCTCCTGCCACACCAATGACCCAAAGTTGGGAATTTTATTTATTTTATTATGTTCACTGGGTAGGCCCACTGGGCTCAAGAGGTCCCTTTTCAGGGGCCACCCAGAATTAGTTCCAGAAAACCTTTTGTGTACAGGACATTTCAAATACATGACAGTTTTATGCACAATCACAATACATAGCAGATGAAAATACAGCAATACAATGCAGATTCTTGACAGCTCTGAGGTACAATCACAGTACATTCCAGACATAATGCAGCAATACACTGAGTAGACTCATATCAGGGGCGGACCTAGACTTTTTAAGGGACAAAAAGATCTTTTATTGTAGCACATTCATATAGTCTGTACGTGGTCACCTTCCCATGTAGCACATTCGTATAGTCTGTACGTGGTCACCTTCGCATGCAGCACATTCATAGTCTGTACGTGGTTACCTTCCCATGTAGCACATTCATATATTCTGTACGTGGTCACCTTCCCATGTAGCACATTCATATAGTCTGTACGTGGTAACCTTGGCATGTAGCACATTCATAGTCTGTAACATAGAAACATAGAATTTGACGGCAGATAAGGACCGCTTGGCCCACCCAGTCTGTCCATTTTCCTACCTACTGGATAAGCTGCAGATCCTAGTTAACCAGCAGCCTACTTCTTCCTACCCCCACCCCCTAGAATGGCCTTATGACTGTCCCATGCATGCTTGAATTCCACCACTGATTTTGACTCCACAACCTCCTCCGGAAGGCCGTTCCATGCATCCACAACCCTCTGTGAAAAATACTTCCTTAAATTACCTCTGAGCCACCCCTCTATCTTCAAATTGTGCCTCTTGTTCTTGCACACCTCTTTTTGAAAGATGCTACCCTCTTGGACTTTGTTGATTGCCTTGAGGTACTTGAACGTTTCTATCGTGTCCCCCCTCTCCCTCCTTTCCTCGAGGCTATACATATAAGCTCTTCGCCCCTCTTCATATGTCTTCTGGTGCAGACCCTGCACCATTTTAGTTGCCCTCCTCTGGACAGCTTCCATCCTGTCTATGTCTTTGCGGAGATTGGGTCTCCAGAACTGCACACAGTACTCCAGATGGGATCTCACCAGTTGTCTGTCTGTACAAAGGGATAATAACTTCCTGTTTTCTACTGGTGATGCCTCTCCCTATGCATCCCAGTATCCCCCCAGTCCTCCTTGCTGCCCTCTCACACTGCTTGCCCACCTTTAGGTCATCTGATATGACTACCCCCAGGCCCCTTTCCATTTTTGTTGTTGTTAGTATCTCACCCCCCATTGTGTACTCTTGCCCTGGGTTTTTGTTTCCAGGTGCATTACCCTTGCACTTCTTAGCATTGAATCTAAGCTGCCATACATTTGACCATTCCTCTAACCTTGCCAAGTCCCTTCTCATCCTTTCCACCCCACCCTGTGCATCAACTCTGTTGCAGATCTTTGTGTCATCTGCAAAGAGACATACTTTCCTTCCAGTCCCTCTGCAATGTAAACATAAAGACATTGAGAGGAGTCCTAATACTGAACCCTGCGGTACCCACTAGTAACCCTCCTTTCTTCTGAGTGGACTCCATTTACTATTACTCTCTGTGTCCATTCTCCAGCCAATTCTTTACCCAGGCTGTCATCTTGGGACCCACTCCCAGGCTGGCTAACTTGTATATTAATCTTTTGTGTGGGACTGTGTCAAATGCCTTGCTAAAGTCTAGGTAGGCCATGTCCACAGCCCTCCTGATCTACTACTTTGGTCACCCAGTCAAAGAAATCTATCAGATCTTGCCTGGCATGACCTTCCCGCTGTGAATCCATGCTGCCTAGGGTCCTGTGCCTCTGGCCTCTAGATACTCGACAATTCTTTCCTTCAGAAGTGATTCCATCATTTTCCCATCACTGAGGTTAAACTAACAGGTCTGTAGTTTCCTGCTTCTGCCTTGCTCCCATTTTATGAAGGGAATCATATCTGCCTCCTCCAATCCTCGGGTACCACCCCATCCTCCCATGATTTGTTAAAAGGTAGTTAGTGGTGTCACTAGTTCTACTCTTAGTTCTTTTAGAATTCTGCTACGGAAAGGTGCAGATCACAATATCTGAAGTATGTAAAGATGAGAAGGTGATCATGTATGATATAAATGTGCTAGCGATGGAAGGTGGTCACCTTCCATGTAGCACATTCGTATAGTCTGTACGTGGTCACCTTCCCATGTAGCACATTGGTATAGTCTGTACGTGGTCACCTTCCCATGTAGCACATTCGTATAGTCTGTACGTGGTCATCTTCCCATGTAGCACATTCGTATAGTCCGTACGTGATCACCTTCCCATGTAGCACATTCGTATGGTCCACATATGGTCACCTTCCCATGTAGCACATTTGTATAGTCCGTACATGGTCACCTTCTCATGTAGCACATTCGTATAGTTCGTATGTGGTCACCTTCCCATGTAGAGTGTAGGCACCTGTAGCCAAGGGTACAGGACATAGGGGGCAACTTACCCAGATTAGGATAGTCTACTGAGGTCAGGGAGTCACAGATTGTCCTTGACATCTGCACTTCATGTGTTCCCTATGCAGCTCTCGAGGTCTTTTTTTTTTTTACTTCATGTTTATTAATTTTCTCATGTTACAGAACATTAATATCCATTTGCTTGTACAAGGAATAGGATGGTTACAGAATGATAAACATTGTTACATCAATGTTTAATTAATATCCAGCTATAGTTATCCCATGCAGTCTTCTACAGCAGGAGTTGGGGATCCTATAAATTAATATCTAGTAGAGTCACATGTAAATTTGCCAGCCTCTTCAACGGCTTCAGGTATATTCCATAGGGAGAATTAAAACTAGGAAGGGAGAAACACAATCATATAGATTGTTATTTTAACCTTTTTCACATTTAGATAAAACAAATTATTTTGACCCCACTTAAAGCCACTCCCCAACAAGTAATCCGGCTTACTGCCAACATTAAGAAAACTGTAGTACTTAACTTGGTATGCTACATATTAATACTCTTTAGTTTGCTAAATCTGTTAGTACAAAAACTGTTTCATTTTGAGTCGTTCAAGTCCCTTCCTTGAGCTACTACACTTAATGCCTGAGACGCTGCCCAGATAGGAACCTCAAACGGAAGGTGCCACAAATTAACAGGCAAACCCTCCTCCAACTAGATGATATAACTAAGAAAGTACCTCGGTTTCATTTTGGGCACTCTGAGAGCGAACACCTAGGTAGCTGAAAGGAACAATATCTGAAAGTTGGGCTGTTTCTGTGCCAGCATCTGCGGGAAAAAGCACCTACCACGAGAGACTCAATGTTCAGATTTTAGTCCTCGTCCAAATCCAGTTGCGTGGTACTAAAAGCAGCTCCCTTAGTACTAAATTCCCTTTCTGCCTTTTCCATCCACCTACCCGCATCTTTGGGGTCGGTGAACTGCCAAGTCTTACCGACATATATAATCTGCAGATGAGCTGGTAGGAGAAAGGCGCGGATAATCCCTAGGACACGCAGCCTCTGCCACACAGCATCAAATCCTTTGTCTTGCCCGCGTTTGGTAAGACAGATTCGGGTAAATCTTGATGTCGGCCCCATTGACTTTTAGGGGATAGTGTTCTCTAGCAGTTGACAGAAGTAGGCCCCGGATCTCTGAGCCTAGTGTGTGGAGTAGGATAGTGCGAGGCTGAGTCGGGGTTTGCAGGTTGCACCCTCAGATTCAATCGATAAGCCTTCCTCAATGCAGACCACTGGAATCCCTCATTAACGGGAAGATTCTTTAACAGCCAGTTGGTTAGGAAGGATAACAGATCAGTTCCCTTAGCTCCTTCAGGGACCCCGATGAACTGTAGATTCCCTGCTCTGAGTTCATTCTCCACCATCCCCATTCTATTACACAGTTGTCCATTCTCTTTAGTAAGAGTGGCCACTGTAGTTAGTGTTGTATTTGCTCTTTTTTTCTGTATCATTAGCAGTGGTCGTCAGAGTTTTTATGGCTGCGTCCTAGATTTCAAATTTCTTTATCAGCTTTTCCATTTTCGTGTCCATAGCCCACATGGACTCGAGCATTGGTTGCCAGGGAGGATGAGAGCCAGAGTTTGAATTGGCGGCATCAAGGTTGTTCGTGGCTCCCGCGGCCTTGCTGGGTGCTGACAATGATTCTTTCGGCGGTCCCTGCTGCTGTGCTTTGGGACGGCCCATGATGAATTCGTACCAAAATGATCAGTGCTACACAGCATCAAATCCTTTGTGTCTTGCCCGCGTTTGGTAAGACAGATCAGGGTAAATCTTGATGTCAGCCCCATTGATTTTTAGAGGATAGTGTGCTCTAGCAGTTGACAGAAGTAGACCCTGGATCTCTGAGCCCAGAGTGTGGAGTAGGATAGTGCGAGGCTGAGTCGGGTTCGCAGGTTGCACCCTCGGATTAAATCGATAAGCCTTCCTCAGTGCAGACCACTGGAATCCCTCATTAACAGGAATATTCGTTAACAGCCAGTTGGTTAGGAAGGATAACAGATCAGTTCCCTTAGCTCCTTCAGGAACCCTGATGAACTGTAGATTCCCTGCTCTGAGTTCATTCTCCACCATCTCCATTCTATTACACAGTTGTCCATTCTCTTTAGTAAGAGTGGCCACTGTAGTTAGTGTTGTATTTACTCTTTTTTTCTGTATCATTAGCAGTGGTCATCAGAGTTTTTATGGCTGCGTCCTAGATTTCAAATTTCTTTATCAGCTTTTCCATTTTCGTGTCCATAGCCCGCATGGACTCGAGCATTGGTTGCCAGGGAGGATCAGAGCCAGAGTTTGAATTGACGGCATCAAGGTTGTTTGTGGCTCCCGCAGCCTTGCTGGGTGCTGACGATGATTCTTTCGGCGGTCCCTGCTGCTGTGATTTGGGACGGCCCATGATGAATTCGTACCAAAATGATCAGTGCACGCTAATGAGTCTTTTTATAATGAAAGTAGCTAAGATCTCAAGCTTTATCTCCAGTTAATTTGCAGTAAGGACTTCTCGTGGGTAAGAGCTCTAATGGAGTTCGTCCAGCCTAGAAGATGGCTCTCTACCACTCGGAGTCCTTTTTTAAAGGAGGTTGGTGAGCCTGCATTTTGCAGCTGGTCTGGGAGATTGTTCCAGTGGATAGAAGCAGCGTGGGTGAAGGACTTATTCCCTGCTGCTGTTCGTATCCTAGGGACCTCCAGTAGCTTCCGAGATGAGGTGTGGAGCAGCCTACCTGGGCATTTAGGGACTGGTATCCCATTTAGGCCAATTGGGTGTGGGCCATTTATCATTTTGTAGGTGGTGCACAACAGAGGGAATTGGAGCCTTTGGGTAAGGGACAGCCAGTTTAAGGAGTCAAGCACCTCACAGTGGTGTCGCCTCTGGGGTTATTTGGTAGCAAATCTCGCAATTTTGTTATAAAGAACTTGCATCCTGCTCAGCTCCTTACCAGATAGGGCCTGGATGACAGCAGCTGCATAGGTTAGATTGGGCAGGAGGATACTGTTTGAGATTGCAACCCTAGTCTCAGGGATAAGTTGTGAATTCAGCCTGTATAGCCGCCCAAGCTTCTGGTGTATAGTTTTGGTGACCTGGCCCACCTGGTATGTAAATGTGAGGCCTTGGTCGAGGATAAGGCCCTAGTAGCTAAAAGAGCTCACCACTTCCAAGGGTGTCCCTGAGGACAGGACAAGGGGGAGTAGAAGGGATCTGTCTGAGCCCAGTCTCCTAGGTCCATAGACCATGACTTTTGGTTTTCTGTCATTCAACTGCAACCTGTTCTTCAGCAGCAACTTTTCCAATGTACCGAAGTCCTCCTGTAGCAGAGGCTTCAATTTCGATATGCTGACAGTGGTTCTGTATAGTACAGCATCATTCACATACTGTATTGTAGAGCAACCACTACAGTTGTTGTCGAAATTGTTGACAAACAGCGAAAACAGGAGGGGTCCTAGGACAGAGCCTTGAGGTACCCCCTACTTGATAGGCAGACTGCCTGATAACGATCCAGTCCACTTAACCTGCTGGAATGGACTCAGATTGCTTGGCGGCTGGTGGGGAGAGGAAGGATCGAGCGTCCCAGGACAGCTCTTCTTCCTTGGGGAGGCGGGAAAGATGTGGTCTGCTGCTTGCCTGCCACCCAGTGGTAGCTGGATGGCAGCTCATGTGGCACCACTAAGAAGAGAAGGGGACCCCACATTCAGGTCGCCAGGGACATCTCCACAGAGGTGGAGCACATACATTGCAGCCATTGCACGTCCATGGGCCCCAGGGAGAAAATGGCAGAAAAACACCCTGGAGGTGGGATGAAACTCTACCTTCCACAGGTCCCGAACCAGTGACCGGGCACAACTACAGTCCTGTGACAAGACAACGGTGAAGGTAAGTCCTGGGGAAGCCGGGTGACGGGGCTTGGGAAGTCGGCCAGAAGGGGGCCACCAGAGAGGAACAGGAGGGCAAAATACATACGAACAAAAAAAAAAAAAAAAAACAGCAAACACATGGGCAGAACAGGAAGTGAGGCTGTAAACAAACAATCGTGTACAGTGCAAGAGGCAAACATTTTAAGTTACATAGATACTCCAAAATATCTACGTACAGTGCAGTCATTTTCCAGCATATCTGTATTTTTGTCTGTTGGCATAACACAAATTGCAGCCAACAGCAGTACTGGTAAAGGAAGCTGTTCTGTGCTCAGCACATTGCTGAAGCGCTAACTCAGTACAGTTTTTATAACGCAGATATTGGCAGATGTTGCTTTGCTGAGCTGTTTCAAACTTCGTTAGTGCCTTGCTGATGTATGATTAAGATCTTTCAACACAAAAATGAGTGACAGGTGTGCTAGTTGATCAGATGAAGCTACAAGACTCCTAACTGAATACCGGGCGCACGAATGCACACAGGAGAAATTGGCAATTAGAGGTATAATATCAAGCTTTATCAAAAAGATTTCGATTATGTATTTGAGCGTGGCATTGCGAGAGCAGTGAAGCACTGCTGAGAGAAGATCAAGCAGGTAAAAGTGTGGCATTATAAAATAAAAGATGGCAAAAGGCACTCCAGTGGTGGAAGAACTGTTTCAACTTGATAAAATATTGGGCACAGAGGCTACTTCTCACAAGGGATTCAGTTAACTTCCTCTTGGGAGTTACTGACTTACAAAAACTTGACAAAAACTTCCAAACTAAAGGGTAAGGAAGTCACTGACTTCCAAATGTAAAACAAAAAATTAGATGACTTCCAAAACTGCAAAAAACTGTGTGGGTATTTTTAAAATGAGCTCTTTCTAAGTAACCTGCCATTTTCTTCGAAGAAAGACCAATAGGTTTGAAAGCTTAAAGAACAGGTTTCTACAGTTTAATAGCTTACTAAGGACCTTGTTAGTTAAGTCGTGACCTTCTTTTATCAAAACTGGCACTTCAAAGTGTTGAAAAATTCACGTAAAAAACGGCCCCTATACAGTCTATGGAGCACGCCCCCACGCAGTTCCAGTACTGACATCATGAAATGTGGCAGCGTGGGGGCGTGCTCCCAGTATAGGAAATCGGGGCATTCTGGCTGTGGGTCCAGTGATCCGATTTAACGATGATTAAAACAAAAAAAATTACTGCTCAAAAAATTACACCCTCAGAAGGATGGCTAAACCAGAGGGTAAGCTACTAAACCAGTTAAGGGGGGAGAGAGTGGTCATATGAAGAAACCTGCTCTTTAAAGGTTTTTTTTGGAAATCCTTGTTGGTCCAATAAAAAGTATCAAATCACCTGTTTTGTGCATCTTCCAAAATTAGTCATGGAAGTTAAGCAAGGATGGCTTTTTCTGAAAGAAACAGTATTTTACCACTAATATTTACATTAACATCCATTAACTGGTTCTTCCTAGAAGGAACTAGGTCAAAAGCACTACACATTATTAGTGTGGTTGAAAAGAGCACACAGAACACAGCAGAAGAAATAACAGCACTAAGCAAAATCATCGAAGGTAGAGACAGCGCTGTGACTGGTGGTAGGTGAATGTCTGCGGGTGTGCAGGTTAAAGAATGGTACCGGGAGGTGCACGGCACTATAAAAGGAGACATATTCGAGTGGTAGACAGATATTGGGATCGGTGGACAAACAACTAGAAAAACTGCACAAGGAACATGAGTGGATTGGGACGACATGATGAGGTGTTTTAGCCAGTTTTCGACTAGCAGACCGACTGCTAATCAAACATAAATAAGCCCATCGATATTTTTCTATGCGGTGGGTTATGTCCCCTGCACCCCCCCCCTTTGCCAGCCTGCACCCCCGTAACTATATATAATCAACTCGGGGAGGGGTGAAAATTTAGGGCGGGGGGATTTACAGCAGGTGGAAAAAGGTGATCACCGCAAAAAAATAAAAAAGTCTGACTTGGGATTCAAACCCGCACTCAGTTAGATGCAGGACCTTCTTCATGTGCCTCTACCCCATATGGTATAGTATCGGCAAAGCAAAATAGCACACAGTTGCAGACTTGTAGTACTCTGCATCATTGAGAACAGCTATGTGGTGTACTGCGCTGTCATGACTGTGCTATTATCCACCCGTAGCTCTTTTCAGTTATGCTCTTTTGTCTCCGTGTTTTTTACAGCGCTGTTATTCATATGCGCTCATGACCGGCTTCATTCCTAGAATACTGACTTCCAATATGTTGGTTCTGGGAAGAAATCTGACTTCCAAAAAATCTGAATGACTTCCAGATTTCAACTCGTGAAAGTTTTAGACTTCCACTAAAAATAAATTAACTGTACTCCTGCTTCTGACCCTCAATTTGTACTTGAGAGTACCACTACAGAACCTGAGCAAGAACCTGAAGATAATGCAGACCCTGAAATGGAGGATGTATTTGAGCACAATCCTCTTGAGTCGGGTAAGGATTGTAAATATTTGTTTTGCAAAGCACTGAAGTGTGAGCACAAGTGAGTAGCGTGGAGGAGGTAGCTTGTGTTCCAGCACAGGGGAGGACTGTGGTATAGGTTGTGGGGGTGGGAGCACCAGTTACAATCTCGAGTGAGAGCTTGTGTCCCAGTACAGGGTAAGACTGCAGTATGATTGCGGGGGTGGGAGCACCAATTACAATTGCGGGTGAGAGCTTGTGTCCCAGCACAAGGGTGAACTGTAGTACAGGTTATGGGGGTTGGAGCACCAGTTACAAGTGCAGGTGAGGTAGCTTGTGTCCCAGCACAAGGGGGGAACTGTGGTATAGGTTGTGGGGGTTGCAGCACCAGTTACAAGTGCGAGTGAGAACTTGTGTCCCAGCACAGGGGAAGACTGTGGTATAGGTTGTGGGGGTGGGAGCACCAGTTACAAGTGCCGGTAAGAGCTTGAGTCCCAGCACAAAGGTGGATTGTGGTATAGGTTGTGGGGGTGGGAAGCACCAGTTACAAGTACGGGTGAGAACTTGTGTCCCAGCACAGGGGAGGACTGTGGTATAGGTTGTGGGGGTGGGAGCACCAGTTATAAGTGCGGGTAAGAGCTTGAGTCCCAGCACAAGGGCAGATTGTGGTATAGGTTGTGGGGGTGGGAAGCACCAGTTACAAGTATGGATGAGAGCTTGTGTCCCAACACAAGGGTAAACTGTGATATAGGCTGTGGGAGTGGGAAACACCAGTTACTAGTGCGGGTGAGGGAGCTTGTATCCCAGCACAGGGGAGGACTGCAGTACAGGTTGTGGGGGTGGGAAAAGTACAGTTACGTAGGAACTTACCATAAGAGTAGCTCTTCGAGAGAGGTTCCTTCAGTAGGTCATCACATATAGGACTGGCACCACCAGGCGCAGGGCCGCATGGCAAACTTTTCTATCAATACCTGATGGGGGACCGCCCACCCGATGTCACGTGACTGATGTCAGCGTGACTGTATATAGTGGGCGGTCCCCACACTCGCCCTCCAGTTCTCCCGCAGGAGCCAGGAAGAGGCCTGACAGCAGGAGCGAACAGGATTTGGAGTCCCTGTGAAACATAAAATGAGGGGAAGGAGGGAAGGAAAAATATGACCTACTGAAGGAACCTCTCTCGAAGATCTACTGTTACGGTAAGTTCCTACGTAACTCTACTATCTTACTTCAAGAGGGTTCCTTCAGTAGGCCATCACTTATAGGACAGAGACCCAAGCAGTCCCTCTAAGGAGAGACCGAGAGAAACTAGGGAGGAGGAAAACTAACTCCAGTGGAAAAACTGAAGTCCAGAAAGGACCCAGTCTAGGACAGAAGGCGCTGCAGGACGGCTAGGCCAAAGCCAGCCCTCCGCCTAGAAACAATGTCCAGACTATAGTGTTTGGTAAAGGTATGGACAGAACTCCAAGTAGCGGCAGCACAAATGTCAGCCACGGAAACGTTCCAAAGGAAGGCTGCAGAGGCAGCCATGCCCCTAGTAGAATGACCTCTGATGGGACCCGGCAGAGGTTTATCGTACTTCTGGTAACAGAATCGAATGCAGTTCCTAACCACTTGGAAAGGCCCTGCTTAGAAACCGGTTTGCCCTTCAATCTCGGGGCAAAGGAGACAAACAACTGGTTGCAAGAGCGAAACTCTTTGGTCCAAAGGGTGCAACACCGGAGAATCTGATGGACATCCATCTTATGAAGGAGTGCCTCACCTCTGTAAGGGGGGATGGATGATACACCGGAAGCTCTACTGACTGATTCAGCGGCGCTTCTGACACCACCTTGGGAAGAAACCTCGGATGAGTTCTGAGGACCGCCCAGTCCCTACGGAAAATCAAGTATGACTCCTTGCAGACTAGAGCATGAAGCTCTAAAATCCTTCGAGCTGCCGTGATAGCCACAAGAAAAAGCACCTTCCAGGAAAGGAAGTGCAAATCACAGCTCATAGCCGGCTCAAAAGGAGGAAGGATGAGCTTTTCCAGTACGAAGTTCAAGTCCCAAGGCGGAGTTGGGCTGCGGATGGGGGGTTTCAGATGGAGAATCCCTTTCAGAAAGGTTTTGGAGTCTTCCAGCTGAGCCACGGGTTTACCATCCACCAGCTCATGGTACGCTGAGATATGGACCTTTAAGGAAGAATAGGACAGACCGGAGTCTGACAAGTGAAGGAGGTATTCCATGACTTGTGGAGCCGAGCAAGAGAAAGGGTTCCAGCCCTTAGCGGTCGCCCAAATGGAAAACCGCTTCCACTTCATAACGTAAGTGGAACGGGTAGAAGGTTTTCTGGCCTCGATGAGGACTTAAGCAATCCTGGAGAAAACCCCGAAATGGGAAACCGCTATGTCTGCAGGAGCCAGGCATGGAGATGCAGGGTCCTGAGCCCCGAGGGTACCAGTTGACCGTGATCCTGGGTCAGGAGGTCGTGAGTCATTGGAAGTGGAACCGGTGGTTCCCAGGAAAGCTGCTGTAGCAGCGGGAACCATATCTGTCTCGGCCAGAGAGAAGCGATGAGGATCATCTTTGCCCTCTCCACCTGGAGCTTGATGAGAAACCTCTGCAGAATGGGAAATGGAGGGAAAGCGTAGAAAAATGTCCCTGTCCAAGACAGAGACAACGCAATACTCCAAAAAGCACCTTGCTCTGGAACGAGCGAGCAAAACTTGGGAAGTTTTCCGTTGTACTGGGAGGCGAAGAGGTCGATTTCCGGATGCCCCCAATTTTGGAAGATGGATTCCACCACATCCTGATGTAGTTCCCACTCGTGAGCTAGTGTCTGAGACCTGCTGAGACTGTCCGCCGGGACGTTTAGAATGCCTGGAACATGCACAGCCACTAGTACCAGATAGTGCTGGACTGCCCAGTTCCACACCCGTGTTGCCTCCCTGTAAAGGGGGTATGACCGGGTTCCTCCTTGTTTGTTGATATACCAAACTACCGACATACTGTCCATTTGGATTAGCAGTGATCCCTTTGGAAGAAGGGTCTGGAAGGTCTATAGCGCATACAGGACCGCCCTCAACTCCAGAACATTGATGTGGAGAGAAGTCTCCAAGCCGGACCACAGTCCCTGTGCTTGGTGTTCCCCAAGACGAGCTCCCCACCCCATATTCAAGGCATTCATGGTGAGGGTGGCTACTGGTGCAGGGTTCCGAAAGGGAAGCCCCAGAGAAAGACTGTGAGAATCCTTCCACCACTGTAAATCTTTCTGAACTGCTGAGGAGACTAGAACCTGATGGTCCAGGTCATTCAGGAGCTGATCCCACTGCACCCGCAAGGACCACTGAGTAATCCTCATGTGGAGCCTTGCTAGAGGAACGGTAGTGATGGAAGCCGCCATCAGGCCCAGAAGGTGAACGACTTCCCGGGAAGGGATGGTACTGAGGGAAGCCACTTTGGAGGCCTGACAGATAAGGGTCTCCATCCTGTCTGGAGGAAGGAAGGCTCTGCACTGGACCGTATCCAGGACTGCCCCAATAAACTGAAGTCTCTGGGCAGGGATAAGTGATGACTTGGGAACACTGACTGTGATCCTTAGTTTGCTGAAAAGGTCCAGGGCAAAGGAAAGAGCCTCCAGCAAAGAATCCCTGGACAGGGCTGAAATCAACCAGTCATCCAGGTAAGGGAAGACTGCAATACCCCTGCAGCGTAGAAATGCCGCGACCACTGCCAGGCACTTGGTAAAAACCCATGGTGCCGAAGACAGGCCAAAGGGGAGTGCCCGGAACTGCAAGTGTTCCACATGGAACAAAAGCGCAGGAATTGGCGGTGGCTGGGGAAAATAGGAATGTGCAGGTAAGCATCCTGCATATCCAGGACACAGAGCCAGTGGTTCTCCATGAGGAGAGGGAGGAGGCTCTGTAGCGTCAGCATTTTAAATTTTTTGTACTCAACAAACTGATTCAGCTGACTTAGGTCAAGTATGGGTCTGAAGTCCCCAGTCTTTTTTGGAACCAGGAAAAAATGGGAATAAAATCCCTTTCCCCTTTGTCTGAAGGGGACGCGCATGATTGCTTCTTTGAACAAGAGCGAATTTACCTCCTCGCAAACGAGAAGAGCCTGGTCCCGAGAATAAGAGGACTTTGTTGGTAGAGTTTCTGGAGGAATCTCCAGAAATTCTATGGTGTGTCCGATGGACACTAGTTGCAGGACCCATTCATCGGAGGTGATTGCCCTCCACTCCTGCACGTGGCGGAAGAACCCCCCCCCACCTGCTCCCCGTAGTGAGACTGAGGAGGCAGTGGGGTCGGGGAGTCAAAAAGTGGTGGGATGTTCAGGGGGAGGGCCTCCTGAATGTCTCTGATTTTTGGAGGCAGGAGGGGTGGCTGTACCCGTGGCCTTTTGCTTCTCTTGGCGGCATGCCTGAGCATTCTTTCTCTGCCTCCAGGTCCTTTTCTGAAAGGGCTGCTGTTGCTGTGAGCCCAATCAGTACATTGACCTGACAGACCTAAGTGCAACCCCCTTGTCCTTTAGGTCTGTGATAATATCCTTGGTGTCCCCACCAAAAAGGACAAAGACCCTGAAAGGGGCATCCTAAATCACCAACTGGACCTCATTGGCAAGGCCAGATAGGCGAAGCCAGAAATGCCATCTGAGGGCAACGGCAGTTTCCAAGGAATGGGCCACCGAGTCAACAGAGTCATAAGTGGTGCATAAAGCGTGCCTACAAGAAACCTTGGAGAGGCGGAGCTCCTTGACAAGGTCCTCCTTTAAAGGCGAGGAATCCATGGATTGGACTCACGCTTCCAGCCTGGCCAGGGTCGCTTTCGGATGGGACACCATGTGGCCCACATAACTGAGGGACCGGAGGATGCATGTGGCTGAGGAATATATATTTTTTCCGAACTGGTCCATCTGGCTCAACTCTTTGTCCGGAGGAGTAGTGCTCATGTGCTTGGGCGCTGAAGAGCGATCATGAGCCACCGAGATGACCACAGAGTCAGTCTTGGGATGGGCCTTTAAGCAAGCAGCATCCTTTGATGCCCGGTAGAGCCTGTCCGCCTGATTGGAGAAACCCGGGATAGAATGAGGCATCTGCTAGATGGTAGTGGTGAGGTCTTGGTGCGGGGCCATCCATGGAGGAATGGGGATGGGAGACAGAGACTCCAAGTCTAGGTGTTCCGTGAGCCTCTGTCTCATGGGATCCTGTTCCTCCGACTCCCAGTCAAAACAGTCTTTCATGGCCCTCAAGAGGTCCAAGAAGGCAGGGTCTTCAGGTGGAGACTTTGGCAAGACCTTGCCTCTCGTGTCCTCAGGGTCCTCCAGGACCTCCTCCGAGGAATCCTCCCTCCCGTCTGAACTGTCATCATCATCATTGCCCGCCTCCTCAACAGGATGGCGTCCGGTATCCGGAAGGGAAACGTCCTGTCGAGTCTTCCCCGAGATGTGGACAGTGGCTATTGACGAACTGCTTGGGGAAGGGGACCTAGGAGACCGCGGTTGTGGGAGCCTAGTCTCCAGATCCGAAACCAACTCCGACCTAGCCCCTGCCACCAAGATTGTATTAAGGTCTTGAAATCTGGGGTAACGGAGGAGGAGGAGGAGGAGGAGGTGGAGTAGGCAGAGGCTGGGGGGGAGGAGGAGGAGGAGGAGGGATAACAGGAGGCGGAAAATAGCCCTGGAATGCCGTATAATGGGAGTATGGATTAAATCCAGGGTAGAACTACCCGAGATGACTCCAGTCTGGAGTGGGACCCCCTTGGTAGTGATCCCCAGAATACCCCAAAGGGTAATGCGGGACAGTTCAGGGTCAGGTATAAATCCCCGTTGTTAGATCAGGTGTCGGAGGAACCCACGTCGGACCCGCCGTAGTGTAAATAGGCTGAGGGTTCAGCATCGGGACCGCCTGCATCAGGGGAACGGACGCCGAACCGAACCACCCGATCTGGCAAGGAAGGGATCCGCATAGGAGGGTCGTGTCAGACCGGACGAAGGGGCCCTGACATCGGGACCTGATCCGGCGTCAGGGCCAAAGGAAAAAGTTGGTCAGCCAGTCCTGTGGGACTGTTGTTGGGATAAGTGGCGTCGGAGGAAGCGCCGGAAGCTCGCCGGAAGGCGGAGGAGGGGCCTTCACAGAAAGGCCTGTAGGCCGAGGAGGAGCCTCCTTCCCCTTGACCCCAGAAGGGGAGTGCAGGGAGGACCTCAAAGTCTCAATAAGGTCGATGGGTTCTCCACTGGTATCGCCGGATGTGCCCGGTGAATTGGAGGGCACGGATGAAGGAGGACGGAGAGGGACTTTCTCCCTCTGGTCCCGCCGGATGTCGGGTGAGGAGCCATGAGGCCCTGATGGGGGAACAGAGCCTGTGCGGTCGTCAGGGACGGCGGACTTAGCAGGCGGGGTCGGGCTGTCAGGGGAGGAGCCCCTGGCCAACTTATTGACCGGAGCCGGACTGCTCCCAGCCGGGGGAGCCGACTTACCACCAGCTGCACGGTCCCCGGAGCAGCTGGGAGCCAACTTAATGGCCGAGGCGGCGCGGTCACCGGAGGAGCCGATGGCTGACTTATCCGCCTAAGTTTTGTCCAACTTACCGCCTGATTTCTTGGGCAGCAGCGGGGCCTTGCTCGTCGAGGGCTGGGCGTCATCCATGGAGCGAGCCCGCTCCCTAGATTTCTCCTTGTGCTTTTTTGAAAGAGAAGATTTTCCAGATGAATCCCGGAGATGATCCATTTTCTTCTCCAAGGAAGCCAGGTGGGCTTTTAATAAATGGGCCTCCAAAGCCTGCAGTCTCCTCTTTTTTGTGGCCTGCTTAAAGGATTGACACTCAGGGCAGGAGGAGACTGGATGGTCCGGGCCCAGACAGAGAATGCACTTGGAGTGACCGTCTTTGTGCGGGATCTGCGTGCCACAGAACGAGCACTTCTTCTTCTTGGGTGAAGACATAAGGAAGAACACGAAATTTTGAGAAAAAAAACAGCAAGGGATAAACTGACGCGATGAACTTTCACGACGATCGCTAACTGGAAGTCTGCAATGCGAATGACACGAGGCGACGGTTGGAAAGAACTGGTGAGCGGGTGTGGGGACCACCCACTATATACAGTCATGCTGACGTCAGTCATGTGACGTCGGGTGGGCAGTCCCCCATCAGGTATTGCTAGAAAAGTCTGCCGTGCGGCCAGACGCCAGGTGGCGCCAGTCCTACATGAGATGACCTACTGAAGGAACCATCTCGAAGTAAGATCACCAGTTACAAGTGCAGGTGAGGGAGCTTGTTTCCCAGTACTGGTGAGGACTGTGGTATAAGTTGCAGGGGTTGCAGCATCAGTTACAAGTGCGGGTGAGAGCTTGTGTCCCAGCATAAGGGCAGACTGTGGTATAGGTTTGGGGGGTGGGACCACAATTGTGGGTGAGAGAGCTTGTGTCCCAGCACAGGGGAGGACAGTGGGTAAAGGTTGTGGGGGTGGGAGCACCAGTTACAAGTTCAGGTGAGAGAGCTTGTGTGCCAGCACAGGGGAGGACTGTGGTATAGGTTTGGGGGGTGGGACCACAATTGTGTGCCAGCACAGGGGAGGACTGTGGTATAGGTTGTGGGGGTGGGAGCACCAGTTACAAGTTCAGGTGAGAGAACTTGTGTCCCATCACAGGGGAGGACTGTGGTATAGGTTGTGGGGCTTGCAGCACCAGTTACAAGTGTGGGTAAGGTACCTTGTGTCCCAGCACAGGGGAGGACTGTGGTAAAGGTCGTGGGGGTGGGAGCACCAGTTACAAGTTTGGGTGAGGGAGCTTATGTCCCAGCACAGGGGATGACTGCAATATAGGTTGTGGGGGTGGGAGCACCAGTTACAAGTGGGGGTGAGGCAGCTTGTGCTTGGCCTGAGGGGAGGACTGTGGTATGAGCAGAAGCCCACAAATTCTGTGGCCGCAGAATTTTAAGAACTCCAATCTACCGCAGAACTTCTGCGCTGCCACAGAATTCACTCTTCTTGGTGATTTTTTATTAATATTTCTGTTTATACATAGAATCTAGTTCCCTTCCCCTCTTCATATATCCAAACCCCCCTATATGCTCAGAATGTGATGTTATCATTGCTATAACATCATACATTAGCTAATGAAATGGCTGCATTCTGCAACAGAAATGAACAGTCACTTATCTACCACAGCTCCCACTGCCAGAGACGGTGGAACAGCACATCATGCATGGTGATATTTGCTCAACCTGCACTACAGCCTAATACAATTTTCAGTCTTACATTGTTGCACTAGGGCCAACTTAAACAAAACCTTGTCAATAGCACAAACCTGTTAAGTCCATATCTCACTTTGTACAAACCTATTTGTGCCTTTAAGGCATAGAGATGCTATCTGAAATGAATAACTGGTAAAATTAATTTAACAGTCTAAATTTTTAAGAAAAATAAAGTAATTATGCCCAGAAAAATGAAATATAATAATGTGTAGACCTGTTAAATAAATAATTGCACTATACGCATTTTTGCCAGGGTTATTGATTACATATTGTCATTGGTTGACAGAATCACCTAAAAGTTATTGAGAAATGTTGTGTGCAGGGACAACTGTTGGGCCAGAGGGTAGCATTTTGTGTTTCCATGCCGGTAACTCAGGTTCAGAGATTAGCTCTGGGAGCTGACTGGGCAGCACAAGGATTGCTGGAACACATCACTGCTTGGAGCCTGGGAAGGTATGGTGCAGTGTTCTGTCACATGGTGGACACATTGTGATAGAAACATAGAAACATAGACTTTGACGGCAGATAAGGACCGCTTGGCCCATCTAGTCTGCCCATTTCCCTACCTACAGGATAGGCCGCAGAGCCTAGTTAACAAACAGCCTATTTCTTCCTACCCCCCCCCCACAAGAATTGCCTTATGTCTGTCCCATGCATTCTTGAATTCTCCCACAGTTTTAGACCCCACAACTTCCTCAGGAAGGCTGTTCCATGCATCCACCACCCTCTCTGTGAAAATACTTCACATTGAACCTGAGCCGCCTCTCTATCTTCAAATTGTGTCCCCTTGTTCTTGCACACTCTTTTCCTGAAAGATGCTACCCTCTTGGACTTTGTTGATTCCATTGAGGTACTTAAAAGTTTCTATCATGTCCCCCTCTCCCTTCTTTCCTCAAGGGTATACATATTAAGCTCCTTTAGTCTCTCCTCATATGGCTTCTCTTGCAGACCCTGTACCATTTTAGTTGCTGTCCTCTGAACTGCCTCTATCCTGTCTATGTCCTTGCGGAGATGGGGTCTCCAGAACTGGACACAGTACTCCAGATGGGGTCTCACCAACTGTCTGTACAGAGGGATAACAACTTCCTGTTTTCTGCTGGTGATACCTCTCCTGCATCCCAGTATCCCCCAGCCCTCCCTACCGCCTTCTCATTGCTTGCCATCGTTAAGGTCATGTGATATGATTACCCCTACGTCTCTTTCCATTTTGTTGTTGTTACTACCCCCATTGTGTAATCTTCCCTGGGTTTAAGTTTCCCAGGTGCATTACTTTGCACTTCTTTGCATTGAATCCAAGCTGCCATACTCTGACCATTCCTCCAACCTTGCCAAGTCCCTTCTCATCCTTTTCACGCCTCCTGTGTATCAACCCTGTTGCAGATCTTTGTGTCATCTGCAAAGAGGCATACTTTTCCTTCCAGTCCCTCTGCAATGTCACTTATGAAGACATTAAAAAGGACTGGACCCAATACTGAACCCTGCGGTACCCCACTAGTAACCCCTCTTTCTTCACTGTGGACTCCTTTTACAATTGCCTTCTGTGTCCTGTTCTCCAGCCAATGTTTTACCCAGGCTACCACCCTGGGACCCACTCCTAGGCTGGTTAATTTGACTATTAATCTTTTGTGTGGGACTGTGTCAAATGCCTTGCTAAAGTCTAGGTAGGCCATGTCCACAGCCCCTGCCTGGTCTACTACTTTGGTCACCCAGTCAAAGAAATCTATTAGATTCGTCTGACATGACCTTCCCGCTGTGAACCCATGCTGCCTTGGTTCCTGTGCACCACTGGCCTCTAGGTACTCAACTATTCTTTTCTTCAGAAGTGACTCCATCACTTTCCCTACCACAGAGGTCAGACTGTCAGGTCTGTAGTTTCCTGCCTCTGTCTTGGTCCCGCTTTTGTGAATGGGAATCACATCCGCCTTCCTCCAGTCCTCGGTACCAAACCATCCTCCATCATTTTATTAAAAGAGTAGCCAGTGGTTTCACTAGTTCCCCTTAATTTTTTAGAATTCTGGGGTGAATTCATCAGGCCCCATTGCTTTGTCCACCTTCAGTTTTAGGAGTTCTTGCAGAACCCTTTCTTCTGAAAGGACTGGGATCGAACCTATCAAGAGTGCTTCTGTTAATTGGATTAGGCACTTCCCTCCTCTTTTGTGAATACTGAGCAGAAATATTCAGTTCAGTATCCCTGCTTTTTCACTGTCCCCCTCTGCCCACCCACCGTTCATTCTATTCAGCCTCACTATCCTCCCTTTGTCTTTCTCCGCTCGCTGATGTACCTATAAAAGGTTTTATCCCCCTTCTTAACCGAGTTGGCTATCTTTTCCTCAGTTTGGGCCTTTGCTATTCTGACTTCCCTCCCTGCTTCCTTCTGCCTTAACTGGTACAGCTCTCTGTCCTGTTCCTTCTGTGTTTCCTTATACTTCCGGAATACTATCTTTTTCTTCCTGACTTTTACCGCCACCTCTTTTGAGAACCATAGTAGCTTTTTCTTTCATTTTGATTGTTTATTTGCTTCACACAAAGGCTTGTTGCCTCTGTGATGGCAGTTTTGATGTTTCCCCATTGCTGCTCCACCCCACCTTCTTGTTTGTTTGCTAGTGCTTTTCTGAGGCACTATCCCATTTTGACAAAATCAGCCCTCCTGAAGTCCAGTACCTTCACTTTTGTATAGCTTCACTCTACAGCTAAGTTTATCATGAACCACACTGTTTGGTGGTCGCTTGTTTCCAGATGGCTACCCACTTCAAGACTGGAAATCCTTTCTCCGTCCCCATTTGAGAGTACCAGGTCTAAGATTTTCTTCCTCCTGAGTGGGTTCCAAAACTATCTGTCTGAGGCATGCCCCCTGTAGGGTATCGAGAATGGCCCTGCTCTTGGACGTGGCTGCAGCAAAGGTGCTCCAGTTAACATCTGGCATATTCAGGTCCCCCATCAGCAATATCTCCCCCTTCTCTGCCATCCTAAGGATGCCTTCTGTCATTTCCTTTCCTTGTCCATTTCCTCCCCCTGAGACGGGGGTCTGTATACAACTCCTGTGAGGACTGTGGTACCATTTCCAGTCTCCAGGGTGACCCACAGTGCCTCCTCTCCTCCGTTTACCCTTTAGTTCTGTTGCTTTGATCCCTTCCCTTACATAGAGAGCTACTCTTCCTCCTCTTCTTCTCTCCATGTCCCTCCTGTAGATTGTGTACCCTGGTATGTTGACATCCCAGTCATGGTTCTCTGTGTACCATGTTTCTGTGACTGCCACGATATCCAGGCATCCCTCTTCCATCAAGGCCACCATTTCTGGAAGCTTTTTACCTAGACTATGGGCATTGGTACTCATTACCCTCCATTTTTTTATGGCTGTATTTCTTTTTGCCCCATCCATGTCCTTATTGCCTTTGTCTTTTTCTCCATTTACCCCTGCCCTTCTCCCTATCGACTGCTCTACCTTGGTGTTTACCTCACTAACTACCCTGATTTTTTTTTGGGTGGGGGGTCTAGGATTTCCCTTCTCCTTTTCAGTGCCTCCCCCCCTTGACTAGTTTAAATGCTTGCCAATGAAGCATTTAAACCTATCACCTAGGATCCTGGTTCCCGTCCTGGATAGATGCAGACCATCGTGCCTGTATAGGCCTGCATCCTCCAGGTGGAGCCCCAGTTCCCAATGAAGCCAAATCCCTGAGCTCTGCAACAGTTTTTCAACCAGTCATTGAATCCCATGGTGCGGAGTACCCTAGCCTCATCCATGCCATAGACAGGTAGCACTTCCAAGAAAGTTACCATGTGTGCTACTTGTCTAAGGCCCCTCCCCAACTCCACAAACTCCTGTTGCACTGCTCTGATCCCATTCTCAGCCAGGTCATTTGTCCCCAGGTGGATAATGACATCCAGCTCACTCTCCCTTGCAGCTGCTCGCACAATCCTGAGGATTCACTTCCTGTCCCTCTAAGCCATGGTGTCGGGCAGGCACCTTACCTCCCTTTCCCCTCCCTCCCCCAGTTCTACCCCCCAACAACTGAGTTCCCCACCAGGAGTTGTTTCCTTCCCCTGTGGGGTCCTCTGCCACCCTCCTGTGGGTCTCCATTGTGAAGGTTCCCAGCATCCTCCTTGGTCTCCACTGCGGGTACCTCCATAGAGGAACCATGCTACGTCAGAGTGGTGAACGAACTGTGGAGAGGCACAAGTGGAGGAATGTGCCTCTGTTCCACTCCCTCACCCTCCCTGAGCCCACCGTGGTCCAACCACTACTCTTTCTTGGCAACCTCTGAGGTAGTGGCGGTGGCCTGGGTAGGGGAGCAGGTTTCCTGAATCCTTGCCAGGTCAGCATGGAGACGAACAACCTCCTCCCTCAGACCAGAGAGGTGCCTGCAAATAGGGCAGCAATGCAGTCTCCAGAATGTCTCCCGGAAGACTGCTGCTCCACAGCCAGTGCATTGCACCACTCCCCACATGTCTGTGTCCCTTCCTGTTACAGATGCTTTTTTTTTTTTTTTTTAGTGTGTGCAAGCCTGTGAGTGTCTCTATCCCCTATTCAGTGTGCTGTGCCTTTGAGGATATGAACAGGTGCATGTTAGTAGTTTTGGGGAAGTGATGTCAGAACCCCTGCTGTAAAGGAAGTTATGCGCTTGGGGTGGGTAGGAGTAAACCTATGCCCTCCAGAAACAATCAACTACAACTCTGACCCTCCACCCCGGGGAGTGCCTTCCTTCCTTTCAGACACCTATTTCACAGAGGTTAAGTAACAGGTCTAGTCACAAATGACTGCAAATATCTCCCAGCTACAGTTCCTCCCTGGCAAATTAAAGTTAAACTAAAAAAGTCAACCCCAAAAACAGAATCAATACTAGTTACTTACACAGGTCCAAAAAGCAATAATTCAGTTCAGTGTAGTCTAGAAAATAACCTCCTTGATTTAAGGAAGCTTTGGCTGCTCTCTCTCTCTCTCTGTCTGTCTCAGCAGTCGTTATGGGGGTGTGAGCATCAGTTACAAGTGTGGGTAAGAGCTTGTATCCCAGCACAGGGGAGGACTGTGGTATAGGTTGTGGGGGTGGGAAGCACCAGTTAAAAGTGTGGGTGAGAGCTTGTGTCCCAGCATAGGGGAGGACTGCGGTATAGGTTGTGGGGGTAGGAAACACCAGTTACAAGTGCGGGTGAGGGAGCTTGTGTCCCAGCACAGGTGAGGACTGCAGTATATTTTGTGGGGGTTGCAGCACCAGTTACAAGTGCAGGTGACAGCTTGTGTCCCAGTACAAGGGCAGACTGTGGTATAGGTTGTGGGGGTGGGAGCACAATTGTGGGTGCGAGAACTTGTGTCCCAACACAGGGGAGGACAGTGGGTACAGGTTGTGGGGGTGGGAGCACCAGTTACAAGTTCGGGTGAGAGAGCTTGTGTGCCAGCACAGGGGAGGCCTGTGGTATAGGTTGTGGGGGTTGCAGCACCAGTTACAAGAGTGGGTGAGTTAGCTTGTGTCCCAGCACAGGGGAAGACTGTGGTATAGGTTGTGGGGATGGGAGCATCAGTTACAAGTGCGGGTGAGGGAGCTTGTGTCCCAGCACAGGGGAGGACTGTGGTATAGGTTGTGGGGGTGGGAGCACCAGTTACAAGTGCGGGTGAGGGAGCTTGTGTCCCAGCACAGGGGAGGCCTGTGGTATAGGTTGTGGGGGTTGCAGCACCAGTTACAAGAGTGGGTGAGTTAGCTTGTGTCCCAGCACAGGGGAAGACTGCGGTATAGGTTGTGGGGATGGGAGCATCAGTTACAAGTGGGGGTGAGGCAGCTTGTGTCCCAGCACAGGGAAGGACTGTGGTATAGGTTGTGGGGGTGGGAGCACCAGTTACAAGTGCGGGTAAGGTATTGTGTGTTTCAATAAAGGGGAGAACTGCAGTATAGGTTGTGGGGGTGGGTGCACCAGTTACAAGTGCGGGTGAGGGAGCTTGTGTCCCAGCACGGGTAGGATTGTGGTATAGGTTGTGGGGGTGGGAGCACCAGTTACAAGTCTGGTTGAGGAAGCTTGTGTTCCAGCACAGGGGAGGACAGTGGTATAGGTTGTACTGGTGGGAAGCACCAATTACAACTGTGGGTGAGGGAGCTTGTGTCCCAGCACAGGGGAGGACAGCAGCATAGGTTGTGGGGGTGGAAAGCACCAGTTACAAGTTCGGGTGAGAGAGCTTGTGTCCCAGCACAGGAGAGGATAGTGGTATAGGTTGTACGGTGGGAAGTACTGGTTACAAGTGTGGGTGAGGGAGCTTGTGCCAGCACAGGGGAGGCCTGTGGTATATATAGCTGGGATGGGAACACAAGTGACTAGTGTGGGGGAAGAGAGCTTGTGTCCCAGCGCAGGGGAGGGCTGTGGTATTCATAGCTGGGATGGGAACACAAGTGATTAGTGTGGGGGAAGAGAGCTTGTGTACAGTATATATTTAACATTAACATTATTTTGCATGTACAATTTACAGAAAACGAACAAGCTGAGGAAACAACAATCACCGTTGAGTCTGAGGTGACAAAAGTTGTGCCAACGAATTCTGAAGACACCAACAACAAATCAGCGAATAGCGATGCTGCCAGTACTTCAATTTCATGGTGTACCACGACAGCCACCACTTCTGAACCTCTATTCAACCGCCGTAAGGTAAAGAAAACTACATGCATGCAAGAACTAATGGTTGCTATTTTTTAATCTATGCATAAGATGCTGTTAGATCAGCATACTCAGATGATGGAGATGGTGAGAGAAAGAGTGAGGGAACAGAGAGAGAGATAGAAGAATGACTAAGGAGGAAAGGAGCAGCTCAGAGTGCACTGTTTTTGCAATACATGCTCAAAATACTGGCCAGCCAATGTGTTCCACATCACTTCCCTCCACAACAACAGCAAAGACAATCACAGATGTCCCAAATGTCCCAGGCTCTGAATGAATGCACGCAACCTTCACTGCCATCTGTCTCCATTCAAATGACTGTTGGCTGCCTCCCAAATCCTCACCTGGTCAGTCAGTAATCCAACAGAAATTATTTTGGCAGTCAAAACCTGTCTACCTCATTCACGCAAGATATATTAAGTGAAGAATTTTCATGGACCAACCAATAGCGAGTGTTCTATTTTTAGTATGTTAACTCACATTCTTCATATAAATGTTTAAAGAAAAAGCACAACGAAATTCATCCCAAAACCTGACCGTACCTTTATTTCATCATTTAGGATTACATGAATTTTACCAGCTTATGTTATTCTGCAATTTTCTCAATATTTTCTAAAGATTGTGGTTGTTTTTTGGGGTTTTTTTGTAAGGCAAAAAGATGAACCACACATTTGGCAGTGAAGTAACATTGTAGTCCTGACAATGGTTAGGAAAACTAAAAAAACAAGCATTTGTCAATGATGAACGTTTGATGTTTGTTAAAACGTTTTTTTTGTATTTAATGTTCTGACCCCAACTTTTGAAGAGAAGTGTTGTAGGGTTCACCTTGAAGGCATGCCATGTACCATTTAAAGCATATTGGCTGAAATGTCATTTCTCACCAGAGGTGTGAAAACACATCTCGTGCAGAATTTTTAAAACGACACATGTCATGTTTATGAGGTGACGTGCAAAAATTGCCATGTTGAAAATCTGGGGCCAAATATTGAAAATTACCAAAGTTACGAGCCTGCGGTTGCAAACTTCCATAACTTTATTTTTTAATATTTTTACACCAAATTTTCAACATAGCCTTGTTATGACCCTACCTCATGAACAATAGCAGGGAAAATTTTCAACTCCTGCCCGAAAGGTGATTTCGCACAGTGACTGTGAAATCACCTTTAGGGATGTGAAAACACATTTTGGCCAGGATAAAAAAAATGACAGCTGTTACATTCATGAGGTGCTGTGAAGAAATGGCTACGTTGAAAGTTTGGGGTCAAAATATTGAAAATTACCAAAGTTACGAGCCTGCATTCATCAATTCCAATACAGGCTAATAACTTTATTGTTTTTTTTAACATTTGTGGCAGAGTTAGGCTACACCCTCAGCTGTGACTGATGGACCACTTTTCTATCTTCTTATTTCCTAGCTACCAAAACTTTTGTTGCACAACAGTTAACGCTTTTTTCTTTGCTTTTCTTCTCCCCCCCCCCACACCCTATGTTGGCCACCTAGCGTAGCTCTTTACTGTCCCTACTAAACTTCCTACTAGTGCCTCCTTTCATTCTTTTTCCATTTCCATCCATCCAGTCCCTGAATGGTGCCAAACACCCGAGAGGTGTTGTGAAAAGTGCATAAGCACATTCTGTGTACAAAAGCATGAAGGCTATTTGAGACAGCAGAAATGAATACAATTAATAAAACCTTTTTAAAGAAAAAAGGACTCAGAAGCCATATAAAACAATAATAATTTCATGATTAATACAGTTATAAGAAATCCTTAAGGCATTTTCACAAATTCACACTATAAACTTGTTACTGTATAAGGTTCTATGTATAAAGGAGCTTAGTCACTGTGGATCAGAGCTATAGAAAGTCAATATCTGTGCATATATACACTGTGCCTTTAACTGAACCAGAAAATCACCTGACACAAACCCCTCCCCCCTTGGTTTTGAAACATGTCCAGGTGACCCTACCAAAAAGATTTAAAAACCTTTGCACAGAGTTTACTTTAGTTCAGTCTTGAGAGTGAAGGAGAGAGGTGCTACTGCATGCAAGCTGTTGAATGCAGATGAGAAGGGTCTTAGGAACTCTAGAATCCAGGACTGTATTGTGAGAAACTACTGATGTTAAGTAGTGATTTTTCTTTTTTGTCTTCATTTATTATTTTTCCAACTTTTGAAAAATAAATATCACACCAAGGTGTGCTTTAAATCTGTAAATTTGCCTCGTCTGAAGTTTATTCCCTCACGCTGTGACAAACTTGGTGTCAGCAGACGTGGGATAGTACTGGTTGTCCAGAGAAATGGGGGAGACCAATACCCAGATACTAGCCCTGGTATCTAGACACAGGGGCAAAGAGCAGGATGGCATACCACCAGGATCTTGTGGATGTAAAGGATCTGTTGAAGGGGGAGGGGCTTACCAGTGTGCACACTAGAGCCCAGCTGAGGAGGACCAGAGGGGAATTACTAACCGGATTGGAGTTCGATGGAACACAGAGGTGGACCAGTGCCGGAGAGAGGCAGAGCACCGCTGCCAGGTGCTGATGGAGGGTTCCCAACTGGAGGATTTCGTGGCAGAGGCAGAGGACCAGGACCCATGGGTTCTAGAGGAGGAGGAGGACTCCCTGATGGAACCTTTTTTGCCAGCCACTTTTGAGATCCCGTTGTTGCCCATTTTTCCAGGCTGCTGCTATTTGGAGGATGATGAGATGAAGGCCCCAGCTAAGACTGTTTTAGGACATTTGCATACTGGGGTGAAGACTACAAGTAACAGGGAAGACACCATAGTGGCTGAATGGACTTTCCCACGTTTTGAACCCCCTGTGATATGGTATGAAATGTATGAAACATGTAGTGTTTAAAATGTTTATAGCATTAAGGCTGGTGCTGAGTACAGTCAGTTGAGGGTACCAGAACGGTGTAGGGGTCGAAAGGAAACCCCCAGTATGTTACAAATAAGGGTTGAAACGAAACCCCAAAAGTTTTGGAGTTAGGAGCTGGCTGATTGATGTTCAGCATGAGAAGGTTCCTTGTCTGCCAGAAAATATATGAAGCCGGCCCGGTGGCACTGAGGGTTGAGGCGCTGCACACCACCCGCTATGCCGTGGCCCGGTTCGAGACGGACTCGGGCAGCCGGGTCGGGCGGGAGGGGAGGATCGAGCATCCCAATGGATGCTCTCCTCCCTCAGGGGTTACCAAGAGCGCATTAGGCTCTGCATCCCTTCCGTAGCCAGTGGAAGCACCGCATTTGGAAGGGATGAGGCGTTCCGCTTGTCGGAGCCGGGAGGGGACGTACGGCGGATGAGGGTCTGCGGCGTAAGCACGCCACCACTGGGCGATACGTCCCAAGCCAGGCCCTGGGGAGTGGGGACGAGGGAGAAAACTGGAAAAAACCCTTCGCAGCCCTAGATGAAGTCCGCCCTAAGTCCACCCGGACCACCTACAGGACAGACCCCACTGTGCGAGGAAGAGGAGGAAGGGCACTCTAGGGGCAGATCCCTAAAGTAGGTAACGGGGGACATGAGCGGACGGAAAGAGGGGGCACCGGAGGTAGGAAGGAGGATAAAGACGAAAATAAAAAAAAAAAAAAAAGAAAATATATGAAAGGGAAATGGATAAATGAAATGTCTGAAATGATTACAAGAAATGTATAACATAAAAGAAATGTCTATACTGTACGATGGTGGGTGCATAGGGCTGAAATGATGCCGAGTGATGGGTATGGAGGAACTCAAAGTCAGCATAAAACTGCTGTGTATTACTTCCTCTTTTTTTAATATACTGATGAAGGTATGATAGTTGGTACACAGGGTTTTGAAACGATGCCAAATGATGGGTTCTGAAAAGATGCTAAGTGATGGGAGCCTGATATTACATATGAAGTGTCTGAGTTGTAGTAACTAGAGTGAAATAGGGGCTAGAAAGTCACTACAGACTGAAGTCCTCTGAGAGCATAGATGGGTACTGTGTTGAACTGTGTGACAGCTCCAGGGTAATGTTGTGAAAGTATTGTCGTATTGCAGTGACTTGGTATGGTGGACGCTACTAAAAATAGATGAATTAAGGGACCCTGGGGTGAAGCTGTCATAGTGGGTGAGAGAAAGTTTCAACCAACTCCCATTCTACTGTTTTGGTAGAATAGTTATGACTGAGAGAGGGTTCTTGAAAAAACAGTATAGTTTTGAGAACTGTTTTTTTCTTAAGGAAGGAGGTGTGTCGCGGAGTTAGCCTACACCCTCAGCTGTGACGGATGGACCACTTTTCTATCTCCTTATTTTCTAGCTACCAAAACCTCTGTTGCACAACAGTTAACGCTTTTCTCTTTGCTTTTCTTCTTTCCCCCCCCTACCCTGGGTTGGCCACCTAGCGTAACTCTTTACTGTCCCTACTAAACTTCCTACTAGTTCTCTCCTTTCATTCTTTTTCCATGTCCATCCATCCAGTCCCTGGAATGATGCCAAACACCCGGAGAGGTGTTGTGTAAAGTGCATGAATGCATTTTGTGTACAAAAAAAGCTTGAAGGCTATTTGAGATAGCAGGAATGAATACACTTAATAAAACCTTTTTAAAGAAAAAAGGTCTCAGAAGCCATATAAAACAATAATAATTTCATGATTAATACAGTTATAAGAAATCCTTATGGTATTTTCATAAATTCACACTATAAACCTGTTACTGTATAAGGTTCTATGTATAAAAGAGCTCAGTGACTGTGGATCAGAGATGCAGAAAGTCAATATCTGTGGATATATATATATACACTGCACCTTTAACTGAACCGGGAAATCCCTTGACACAACCCCCTCCCCCTTGGTTTTGAAACATGTCCAGACATGTAAGGACTCGGTCAGGTGATCCTACCAAAAAGATTTAAAAACCCTTGCACAGAGTTTACTTCAGTTCAGTCTTGAGAGTGAAGGAAGGAGAGAGGTGCTACTGCAGGCAAGCTGTTGAATGCAGATAAGAAGGGTCTTAAGAGCTCTAGAATCCAGGACTGTATTGAGCGAGAAACTACTGATGTTAAGTAGTGATTTTCTTTGTAATTTTTTTGTTTTCATTTATTATTTTTCAAACTTTTCAAAAATAAATATCACACCAAGGTGTGTTTTAAATATGTAAATTTGCCTTATCTGAAGTTTATTCCCTCACGCTGTGACAACATTCTTGCCACAAATTTTTAACATTGCCTTCTTATGACCCCACCTCATGAACAATAGTAGAGAAAATCTTCAACTCCGGCCTGAAAGGTGATTTCAAGCTGCGTTTGTGAAATCACCTTTAGGGATGTGAAAACACACATTGGCCAGGATTTGAAAAATGACAGCTGCCAGATTCATGAGGTACTGTGAAGAAATGGCTATTTTGAAAATCTGGGGGCAAAATATTGAAAATTACCAAAGTTAAGAGCCTGCATTCACAAACTTCAACACAGGCTCATAACTCTGTTGTTTTCAAATATTTTTATACCAAATTTTCAACATAGCCTTCTTATAACCCCACCTCATGAACAATCGTGGAAAACATTTTTAACTCCTGTCGAAAGGTGATTTTGTACAGTGACCGTGACATCACCTTTCAGGACAGATTTACGTAACATCGCTTGCACTGTTCATGAGGTGGTGTCCCAAAAAAGGTATGCTGAAAATTTGGGGCAAAAATATTGAAAAATGGGCAAGTTATGCTATTATGTTCAAAACCCTATTGAAATACACTGAATCGCATACCTGATTTCCTCGGGTGTTGATGACTGAAGACGTGTCTGCGGCTGAGAAAGGAGTACAGCGTCAGACCCCTGGTGGGTAAGTAAGGGCAGGGAGGGGGTTGGGGTGCTGAGTGGGAAGGCTGGGTAGGGAGTGGAATAACAGAGCAACAGACATCGATGGACGCTTTTCTTTTTTACAGGTTTACAAAATAAAAAAAAATAAACGACTTGGGACAGTTTTCTTTATTATAGGTAGCAACACTGGGGGATTGGGCACCCCCCAGTGTGACTGTTATATCTGGCAGCACCAGGGGGTGGGCTCCCTGATGCTGCAGTACTAAAAGGGGCTGGGTGGGGAGTGGCAGCTGGCATGGGGGATTGGGCACGCCCGTGCCCTAATAATAACGTGGGTTGGCGGGGGAGAGACGTCAGGGGCTGGAAAAGACGTCGATGGACTGTTTTATTTTTACAGGTTTTAAATTATTAAAAAAGGAGGGAGGACACTGGGGATTGGAGGCACCCCCAGTGTCACTATTATATTTAGCAGCACTGGGGTAGGGCTCCCGGTGCTGCCCTAACTAAAAGAAGTGGGGTGGAGTATAGCAGCTAACACAGGGGATGGGCATTCTGCTATTATAATATGGGTTGGGCTGGGGAGGGGCGGCTACTACAGACATGGATGGATGGTTTCATTTTGCACAGACTGACAGGCTCCTGCCCTGAAAAGCCGCTTAGCAGTTTGCTGACCGGCTTCATGTAAATCAAAGGAGCGAAGCCCTCTCTGATTAGAGTAGCTCAGTCCTTTGAAGCACACAAAGTTTCTGCGCACCACGCAGGGAGTGCTGTCAGGACCACAGTGCGTGGTCATTGGCGTAGACTGCTCCAGCCCATTCTTTTTATGAACTGCAATGGGTAATGGTCCACCCCGAATCCCTAGTCATTCCTGACTACACGTTTGGGGCGCACACAGGCATCAAACGCAAAAAAGGGGTCATGGTGCACTCCACAGTAGTTACGTAGACAAGTGCATGTGAAATGTATTGCAATTATTTTTTTTATGTCTTGTAGCAGAGGCCATAATTTCTCATTGCACTGCTGCTTTGATGGTTTGATATATGACAGAGAAGTATGTAATGTATCTATGCATTAAATCCTAATGATTACCAATATAATGCACAAAGTTACACAGTGGTTATGTATGTACCTACAAATTAATAACTGGTATTGGCTTCACAGAACTCAGCAGCACAGAGATACATTTTTAAAACTGGTTGCATTTATTTGACAGTTAATTTTCAACTAATATTAATACTTTGCATTTAGTTCAGTTGTTCTTAAGGGGGGGGGATATTCAGACTGTGCCAAAAAGATGCGCAATAGCAGGAGCAGGCACAAGAGCAGTGCGTTATTGCGCAACGTGCGCGATATTCAAACCACGCGCAGGCAAAGAGTGCGCCGCTAACAGCTGAATAAATTTACCCATGCTGTGGCGCAACCAGAGGCGCGGTGGAGCAGGGCCGATGCGCAGTAGCACATCCAGTGATGTGCAGGGACAAGGACAGGAAGCAGGGGTGCACTAGCCATGGAAGCAATGGGTGGAGGAGCATGCAGCAGGCCAGACAGACCAACCCCCCCAAGGCCCGCCATGAGCTGCACAACCAGAGGCGAGCTGGACGGACCACCAGCCCATGAACCCCAGCACTGATCCAACAGCAGAGGCACGGTGCCCCAGCGCACGCCCCCGGCAAACAGTGACCACAACACAAGGAGGGCCGGACCCTTCCACGCCACCGCACCCCACCAATGCTGACCACCCCCTGTACAGCGATCCCAAGACACCTGGCCCAGATGCATCACCAAACAGTGCATGGCACAGAAGGCATGCCACCACCACTACCGTGACAATGCAACCCTGTGCCCCATGGCGGCATGCATGACAGCCCCACCGTGATACCCCCGCAGCAGGCAACACCAGCCGCTGATGCAACCACAGCATACACAATGCCACCCTGCATGGCCCCCACCATGGCACAGCAAAGAGGTCGACCCTGCGTCAGTACCCGAGGGACCCCGCATGTGACAAGGCCCTCCCTGGACGCCACCACCAGCAGGACAGCGCCCCGCACACCCATCCATGCACACACCCTGTCCCAGCACTGGCCCCACCAGACAGCACAGCTGCCCACTGTGGTGCATGGAGGCATGCGCCACACAGGATGCAACACAGGGCACAAACAAATCCCCCACCCTGTCCCAAGGGTACCCCGTCACAAAGCCACATAAAGCGGGGCAACAGATGCCACTGTCGCGTGTCCAATGATGCCGTGTACCCAAGGCCTGTACACCACCATGGCGCTGGTGAGCTAGCCATGTGGTGCATGCACCATGAACCTGTCCACCGCCAGCATGCAGCTGGAGCACATGTGACAGACAGCAGACCACAGACACCACCACAGACACTAGCGACAGCATGGAGGGGGAAAATAAAAGCACCGCCCACAGTGTCACCTGAGGTAGATGTGCAATAGACCTGGAGACAGGATGCCAGCTGCCATGGCGCCATGCCCAGAGGGTGGCTGGCATGGACAGCCACCAATGTCATGCCAGCAGACATGCATGCGTCGGGGGGTTGGCATGACTGTGCGTACCACAGACATGCAAGGGGCTCAGCCGCATGGGCCAGGCACACACTGCCAGGGGCGAATGGGACACAGCGCATGCACCTGGGACCACTGCACACAGGCATCCAGTGCACAGGGCACAACACACATACCACAGACAGGGACCATGGCCCTCACCCACACCAGTGGAGGGGCCCTGCCAGACACACACACACACGACCAGGCCGGCACCACCCCCAGACGCCATGCACACCACTGCAGCAAGGCACCAGAGGCCCGCTGCAAAACAGAGACCACCACAGCTGTTGTATGAAACATGTCTATAATTCAAAAGGTAATATTAACAATAACTATTTACATTACTATATACGAAGTGGGGGAGGGGGGTACAAGGCTACAACTTGGGGGGGACAGGCATGGGGCAAGGGGAACAGCAAGGAGGGGGACAAAGGGGTGTGAGGAACAGTCCGGGGGGGAAGGAACAGCACGGGTGCTGCAGGCCCTACTGGCGGCCCCTCTTGTCCCTGCACTCCCTGTGGCGCCTTCTGTGCCACCGCTGGGTGCTCTGCTCCATGCCCGCAGCAGCTCCAGTGTGGACCGGGTCACCTGCAGAATTTCCTGGATGTGACGCTCCAGGGTCATCCAGCGTTGTCCACCTAGGACAAAGGAGCAGAGTCAGTATGTGTGACTGGCCAGTCCCCCGCAGCCCACCCAATGTGCATGACATACAGCTGTGGGCCTCGCCCCTGTGATGGCATGCGACCACCCACAGTGGGTGCGCCCACAAGACCCACCTACCCAGGCACCCATAGCCATGCAAACCGCTGCACACCCCAACCGCCCATGCACTGCACAGCACCAACGTGGCCGTACAGTGTCATGGCTATGCAGTGTGATGGCAGTGGCACAGCCAGGTGCCCAGTGCACGCACAGCCCACCTGTGACACCCACCCACACATGCAATGCCACAGGACAGTGCAGAGTGCACCGTGTGGCGTGCACGGCAGTGGGGCCATGTGCGGGGGACCATGCCCCACCACCACCCCTGCAACCCACCATGCACAGATGTAAGGGGAAACATGGCACTCACCTGCGTCCTGGTTAGCAGGGCACTGCTGACCCATGGCACCACCACTGTGCCCCGGCTGCAAGGCCACACCACCTGTTCCGGCCTGCCGTCCCTGCTCACGGGCCAACCGGGCCCTACGCTGATCCTAGAGTGCAAACATGGAGAGGGTAACAACAGTACAGGCCAGTAACATAGCCCCTCCCTTGCTGTGTGTGTGCCCGCCAGCCGTGACGCGGTGGCGCAGGGTGTACACGAGGCACTCCCAACACTGGCAACACAGGTAGGCCCCCCCCACGGCATGGTCTGATGGCCACCGCGATACCTGGACAGACAGATACTAGCAGTGATGTGATGGAGCACCTACCTGGCCATGGCACGGCGCCCCGCTGGGCACGTGCCTGCAGTCACCATAGGCGGTCGGGGTCCTGCTGCTGGAGGTCACCATATCGGTGGCGACACTGCTGCACCCTGTGGCCTCCTCAAGGCCCTCTGCCACCTCCTGCCACACTGCTGTCCATGGCCTCAGGAGGGGTACCTGGCCAAAGAGGGCACCTGAATGGGGCTCTACCAAGGCCACCAGGTTTGCAAGCTCAATTGCCATCCAGACGGGCGCTCTGGTGCACGGCACAGTGCAGTGGCAATCGGCAACAAAATGGCGCCATGTAGCGCACGTGCCTCACATGCGGAGGCAGTGCGGTACTGCGCTGCCAGTTGCTATCGCGCTGTCACCGGACTGTGCAATAGGGGTGCAGCCATGGTGCCTAGGGTGGCAAAGGTCAGCCGCAGGGTCAAGGGTCTGTCCGTGCATGGAGTGCCACAGCGCGTTGGGAAGCCTTGCGTTGTGGCGGTAGGGTGCATGTGTGTGATGCCTTGCAGTGGCCTACCGCGGCTGTGGCACCATGGCGCCCGCAGCGCACCATAGCATGAGCGCCCCGAGCATACAGTGCACTTGCGCCACAGGCACAGTGGTGGCCATGCCCTATACTGACTCCCGCGCACAGCACGTCAGCAGCGCCGCTAGCGTCGGCGTCCACACCCCGGGCATGCGTGGTGCGGTGCCAACTGCGCACATCACAGTGGTGCGCCATAGCCTGAGCATGCTCAACACCATTGCGCAAGGCGCAACAGCGCGATATTCAGCCAGGATATGCAAATCAGCTCATGAGCCATTCCACGGCACATCCACTGCATTAGCATTCAATTACAGATGCGCCTGCTCTCATTTGCATGCATTGCGCTATAAATACGCAACCTGAGGCTGCATAGGCCATGGATCGGTATTGCAGCCCTTTGAGGTCGGTTGCATGCTGTAGGGACGTGGGGACAGTGGTCTGGGAGGGCTGTATGGGACTGCACAGTCCAAGGTAACATCCCCCAGGCATGAGCATGACCAAGCAGGAGGAAGAGGAGGAGCAGGGAAGGGTGCGAAGGAGAAGGCCCAACTTTACCAGGGCTGAATCTGATGCCCTGTTTGAGGCATACCTCGACAGGGAACCGCTGCTTAGTGGACAGCGGGGAACACCACAGGCCCGTGCTGTGGGGTGAGGTGGCATGTGCCATCAACCAGCAGGGCAGCCACCAGCGGTCCATGCAGAAGTGCAAGAAGAAGGTTGGCATGGACAGGAGGCGGATTAAGGACAAGGTGGCCGCCATCAGGGCGGCACACGCTGCCACTGATGGGGGCCAGCAGGACGTAGCCCGCCTGACACCACGGGAGGAGCGGGTGGCCAGCAGCATGCAGCGTAGTGTTGTTGAGGGCGTTCCTGGCAGTGGCTTCCAGACGGATGGCAGCCCATCACTACATGGTAGGTCCAACGCTGGCAGTGTGTGGGTGGTAGGAGGGCATGCCACAGGGCCAGGCGGAGCCACTAACGGTACTGTGTTCCTTTACAGCTCCTGAGCGTCTACATGAGGCAGCGGTGGTGGGTGTGTCCACCGAGAGGGAGGCCCTGGACACAGAGGAACGCCCATCCACCTCCACAGGTGTCCGAGGGACCGTCCGTCTATACCTGCACGTCTGTCCAGACTGATGCCGGTGGTGCTGGTGCAGACATGGCCCTGCCTGTGTCCCAGCGTGACACCGCCCTCGGTGTCCAGTGTTCTGGGACACGGATTGGGGCCGGATCCAGCACTGATGATGAAGTGACACACGTCCCAGACAGTGATGAATGTGGGACACAGGATGGTCCCACAGATAGAAACTGCCCGGGCGGTTCCGCGGGTGGTGCTGGCGTGGCTGCCTGCACAACAGCCCATTCCCAGCCTGCGTCTGCATGCTCCAGTGGGGCAGAACAGGTGTGCGGCCAAGGTGGTGGGGCTGCAGTGGCTACGTCGGTGTCCCCTGGCGATCGGCAGCCAGAGGGGCAGCGCCAGCAGATGACCAATGTCAACGGGGGGACAGGGACGGAGGACAGTGGCAGTGCACCATGTGTGGATGTACCCCAGAATGGCAGTGCTGTGCAGCGCCCACCGTCAAGGGGTGCTGGGCAGCAGGGCCAGGAAGACCATGGGGGACAGCATGCTGGACATGCAGACGACCCCTTGGATGACCACAGCAGTCTTCTCCAGGCCTCAGTAGATCAGCAGATGCAGCTCGTGGCGGCGGTGGATGCGCTCAGTGTGGTTCTGTGCCAGGCAGAGGAGCAGCGCAGCACGGACTATGGCTTGCTCCTGGCAGAGTTGGCCCAGCAGTGGGCAGATGTGACCGCTGCCATTGACAAGCAGACCACTGCAATGGCGACTGTCATGGCTACACTGGCCACCCAGTTGGGTGCCCAGCCGCCGCACACCCCATAGGGTGCTATGTCCACCCCCTGTTCCTGGCGTCGTGCAACCCCTGCTATGTCGACGCCGGGTTCGGCTGTGGGCATACCAAGCACGCCTGGTGCGGGCATGTTTGCTGGCCTGCAGACCCCTGCACGGACACAGTCGTGTTCACGCAGCATCACCCCTGGGGGCCCGTCGGTGCCACCCTATGAGGCCACTGGTCAGCCTGGCACAGCTGGCAGGTCTCGGCGGGGCTGCTCACGCATCTGTGGTGGCTGTGGTACTGTGCCGCATGACTGACCCATCTCCCACCATGGCCACTGTCTGCCGTTGCCCTGTGTGCACTGTGGTGTTCTTTGTGCGACACATGGGTGAGGTTCCCAGCCCTGCACACACATGGTCCCTGTGCACACCCTCCTGGCTGCTAGCCACTGTGGCGTGTGCATGATGATGCCTGCATAGCGCTGTCCGCCACTGTGCAATGGTGCTCAGCGTCTGAGGAACGCACAGTGCCAGCCACTGGGCATGGTTGTGTGTGGTCCTGTGGGGGTGCCTGTTGGGGTGGGCGTGCCTGTTGCCCTTTGGGCATGTATTGTGGTGTGTGTGTGTGTGTGGCGTGTGCAGCCCTGCCCATCCCTGCCCGTCATGTGCGGTCCCTGCCCATTCCTCTTCGCGTCCGCCCTGGTGTCCACCCTGCCTGTCTGTGGGCTGTGCCCTTGCCCTTGGTGGTTGCACATGGCCCCGTTGCCTACCTGTGTTGTCCAAAGTGCTCCTCTGCGATGGTGTCCCAGTGCTACTGTGCCATCCGGTCCAGCTGGAGGTCCCGTCGCCCAGGGGGTGGCTGCCCTACACCGTCTGGACCGGCGTCCTCATCATCCCCACCACTGTTCCCCTCCTTGACCTCAACGGCTATCCCACAGTTGGTGGCCATGTTGTGCAGGATACAGCAGGCCAGGAATAGCCTGCAGTCCTCGAAGGGCTATACTGTACGGGCACCGCCTGACGTGTGCAGGCAACAGAACCGTGCCTTCAGCAGCCCAAACACCCGCTCGATGACATTCCGTGTTGTGGCATGTGCCTCACTGTACTGTTGCTGCACTGGGGTCATGGGGCGCCGGTATGGTGTGAGCAGCCAGGGCCGTAGCGGGTAACCACTGTCACCTGTGTGTAGAGGGGAGTCATTAGCATGGTGGTCTGCGTCACTATGCCATGGGCCATCATCGCCATTACCCATGGCACCCCTGCCAATGCCCCCCCCACAGCAGCACACATCGTCCAGCGTGCTATGCATACTCACCTACCAGATGCCCAGTGGGGATGTCCCCACTCTCGAACCTGTGGCAAAGTGCAGACTGGTGCCAGATGAAGGCATTGTGTGTTCCTCCAGGGTGCGTGGCACAGACACTGATTATGCACCCCCTGGCATCGCACACCACCTGGCAGTTGACACTCAGGTAGCTCTGGCGGTTGATGTATGCTGCCCCCTCCAGGCCAGGTGGCATGTGGATGCCTACATGGGTGCAGTCTATGGCCCTGAGCACGCCAGGCAACCATGCTACCCTGTGGAACTCCTGTATGTGTGCTGTGCGCTCCGCCTGTGTGCTGGGGAAATGGACGTACTCCGCAGCATGTGGCAGCAGTGCGCTGAGGAATTGTGTAAGTAGGCGTGACGCAGCCGACTGGGTTATGCCTGTCGTGTCCCCTGTTGGTCTCTGGAAGGTACCCATGATGGCTGTGACCTTTGTCTCCACAGACAGCGCATGGCTCTGTCGTGTGGATGCCTGCATCTCATCACTACACAGCTCACAGAGTTGCCTCAGAATCACCAGGTTCAGGCGGTACCGGCCCACAATCTCAGTGTCGCTGTACTGTTCGAAGGTGGTGTGGGCTTGGTACTGCCTGTTCTGGGCGTACCGCCGACGGACCCTTCCACGGCCGCGCCTCCCTGCTGCCTGCCTTCTCACACCCCTCATTGCTGCCTCCATCTGGAAGGTGGCACTGGCCATGTCCCTGGCTGGTGTCCCCCCCCCCCGGGCGGCTGTCTTCCTGTTCCCCCCGCTGTGTGTTGCTGGTGCTGCCCCTGCACCGGGTTCACCTCCGGCTGTTCACCTCTGGGTGCCCTGCCTCTTGCCACTGCCCTCCGTCCACTGTGGCACTCTCAGGCCCTCTTGCACACACAGGCACGGGCACACACACTCCTTCTCTCACTCAGGCACACCTCCAGTGGGCCCTGTCCAGCTCCTTGCCACACCTGCCCCCTGCTTCCTGTCTTGCCTCCCTGCCACTCTGTCTCCGCACTCCCACCTATGGCTCCTCTGTGGTGCATTCTTCCTCCCCTCTCTCGCTCCCTTTTATTTTGGCTCATTTCTGCTGTCACGCAACTTCCGCTTGCTCCGCTACTGCACGTCGCATACTGATGAATATCGCACTGTGCATGTTATTCCTGGTTCCGCCCCCTGCAGTTGCGCAGGCATTCATTACTGTTGCACTATGGCACATTGCATGTTGTGCTGCGCTGCCACTCCTGCTGAATATCACACCATGGTGCATTTCCACACTTGCGCTGGCACATCCCTGTTGTGCATGGCACATCCACTCTGAATATCCCACCCAAAATGTACATTGTTAACGTCTCACATATCATGGGCCAGATTCACAAAACGTTGCCTGGGGCAAACTGGGTTTCACCAAGAGTTGGTATTCACAAAACCCAGTTTGCCCAAGCAAACTGTGTTTGCACCTGGGCAAAGTTGGGAAGGTGGTCGCAATGCAAATGAAGAGGAGGTGACCTGCATATTCCCGCAGTCCAATTCACAAAGCTTTTGCTCCACACAAGAGCTATTTATGAAGGCCCTTGTGTGGGGAAATTACTTCCAACAAAATCCTGGCGGTAATCCATGCAATGTTAGTGGTTGGTGGAGGTACTGTGAGCCCCCTTCCCCAAATTCGATCATCCACCCGGTATTGATAAAAAACTTTACATAATGTAGTGGTCCCTCCCCATCCCTGATCGCCCACCCAATATGTTTGAATATTTTTTCCATAGTGTAGTGTCCCTCCCCAGTCCCGGATCGCTCACCTGATCTGTGTAAATAATTTTCCATAGTGTAGTGTCCCTCCCCAGTCGCCAACCCGATAAGTAAAATCCCATTTCCATAGTGTAGTGGTCCCTGCTCAGTCACCGATCGCCATCCCCCAAATGACAAAAAAAAATATTCTCTGGTAGTCTAGTGTCCCTTCCCCCTCTCCCGATGTCTGATCACCGTCACCTTATGACCAACATTCCCTGGTCATCTAGTGGTCCCTCCTGGTTCCTGATCCCCCTCCCCTGAAAACACCCTACAATACCTGGCGGTCTAGTGGCCCCCCACCCTTCCACCCTCTCCAGTAATCACCCACCACCCCGCTACCCCCCATCATGACTCCTGGTCGGCAAGCAGCACAGCCCTCCTCTCACCTCCATGGCTGCCCACCAACTGAGCTAAGAATGAGCACGTATTCTATAGCACCACTGGTTCTTTCCTGCTTATTTACCTAAGCGTTTCATTTCTTTACTTTGCAATTCCTTCCGCCTTCAGTTTTTTATCCAGCCCTTTTGGGGATTAAAATCTGCTCAACTTGTTTATTTGCACTCAGTGGGAATCAAACCTGAGTCTGCTGCAGTTCTATATTACTTTCTCCATGTGATTCAAACCTGTTTAAATGCAATTGTAACAAGCAATTATTATTGCTGTTTTGGTGCATTATTGCCCATGCCTACAAATTCCTATGCTTGTTCAGCTCAGCTACTGCTGGAAGCTATAACTAATTACTGCTGGAAGTTATTCACTATTTATACAATGCCTCGTTATACTCTGGAGGTCAGTTCAGCTATAGCGGTCACTGTAAACTAGTTTTACTATCCGTTTGTGGGTCACAGCACTCTACCTTGGGTTCTTTGTTTTTCCTACAGTGGAGAATGGGGGGTTATGATGGAGAGTTGTGACCTTGTGTGGTTTAATTACCTCATGTTCACATACTGCCTTCGCCGCTAAAATCCTCTGGGTATTTATGTCAGCTTTAATTGGCACTCATTGATGGACTGGTTGGCTAGTATTCCTTCCTCTTTACTTGCACTGCATGTGCTATAACCTTACCAGGCAAGCACCTCGCACTGAATAAAGGACCAGGTTACCCTGAGCTGTTTGTGCCTTTCCTACTGCTATCATGCTTCTGCATACTATTTGTTTACCATGCTGCACATTGCCTGTTATTCCCTGCATTACCATGTATGGTCTATTCTGTGGCACCTCTAGGGATGGAACCCTCTTACAGGGTTCCCTGCCTTCAGTATCCCTACAGGGGGTTAATTCCTATTGGAACAGAGAGTGCGAATGGCCACAACATTGTAATACAGCTGTACAAACATAACAATATCCTGGTTTCGCAGCCCATTGAATTGAAAGGCTATGCCTGCAGTTCAATGGGTGAGCAACCAGCCACGCCTACTTCCTGAGCTATATAAGCAGCTCCTCCCAGCCTCCCTCTGAAGCACTTTCTCTTTGCCCCTCTATCCTCTGCTCCTCCTCCAGTGGCTTACCTCTCTACTCCCAGGGGGTTCCTTCCTAAGGTACCTTTAGCCAAGGGACCCTTCCTGCTGCACCTCTAGGGGTACAACCCTCTTACAGGGTTCCTTGCCTTCAGTACCCCTACAGGGTGGTAATTCCTAATGGAATAGAGTGCAAATGACCACAGACTTGTAATACAGTTGCACAAGAATAACATTATTCTGGTTGCATAGGCCATTGAAATAGAAACTGCTGTTCATCAGTACACGTGCATCTTGTACCTTGCCAAACCATCCAACGTTAATATCTACAAAGCAGTACTGGTGATCGACAACAGCCTGCATAATAACAGAATACTCTGCAGCATTCTCAGGAGGACAACTGATACGGACATGTATTCCACCTACCGCACCTCTGCAATTTGGAAAATCCCACTCAGTCTCAGATCCATGCACTATGTCCTGAACACTGTGAATCACAATCACTTTGGGAAGAATTTCATGTGCAGTAGCCTTGCGGATCTTGACTGCCATCTGATCAACAGCTGATCGGCCCACTCCAAATAGATGATGCGGTGTTCTGTACTCCATGTTAGTGGCAAGGCAACATAGAGTAACTGCAACACGTTTATCCACTGGAATAACCACTCACATCTGGGTGTCCATTCAGTGTATATATTGCCTTTCTTCAGTGCATAGCATTTTAAATGTCATTTTGCACATGCTGGAGGTTGGCAACCACTGTCTGTCACTCCCTTTCCCCAAAACGATGCTACTCCCCCATGCAGATGTCTGTTCTCTGCACCGCACAGCTCTTTCTACTGTCCCCATAACACATGCATAAGCTGACATGCTGTGCAGTACACTGAGGCTCTCCAGCATCTTTTGCCTCATTTGGTGTAGTCTGCATGCTCTGAAGTGCCTAAGCTCATGCTTCTATTTATATCTGAGGTGTTGCTTCGCTTTACTCTGCAAAAAAAGGGCCGACAGAAGAAGGAGCATATAACGAAGCATGGGAGCTGCCATGTTGTTGCCTTTGTTTGCACGGCAACCACCACTGCTTCATAGAAAAAAAACAGTATGCGTCCAGACGTCAGCGATGATGTCACGCTAGGCATTCTGGGATACTGGAGAGAGAGAATGCTGAAGCACAAAAGATGTGTGCTTCGCGTGTCCCAGCACAACAAAACAAGAGGTTATCTGAATGAGCGGCTACTGTGTTTTAAACACTTTTTTTTTTGCATTATTTGTTTTTCCCCCATGCGTGCTCTGGAACCTGCCTCTCCTTCAGGCCACCATGGTCCCCGACTATGCCACTCGAGCCTCCTAACCTCATATTGCAGCCTTCGCTGGATGGGTCCCTCTCCGAGGGAAAAGCACCAGTTGAACTGGCCATCACACTCTACTTTGGCACCGGGGCACTGCTGAGGTGAGCATGGCTACTTTAGGGGCTTTGGAGCCGTTGGCAACCGGCAGCCATCATCCGGCTGGTCCTTGAGTGGTTTCCCCTGTTGCGTTGCTCATGCAGTGCTCCCAGTCTCCACCGGGGCCGCTGCAGAGTGATGCAGCCCGCTAACCACCCAGGAGGGACAGCAGTCCGCAGATGCCGATCACTCCTTCTCCTGCAGCGCCTGGCGTCCAGTCCATTCCTGAACTGGTGCGCCCGGCACATGAAACAGGTGTGGCGTCTACGCCTCAACCGCGCCACTGGGCCTGCAACATGATTTTTAATCAGGATAGATGTGCTAGCATGGTACGTGCTGTAATGTTTTTAAAAATGTTACAGCATCACAAATGACAGTGTGGACAGGGCCTCAGAAGTCTATTTACCAGCCCCCTTCCCGGACCCATTTCAATCTTTTCTATTTCAATGAATTTCAAACACGCCGATGAACTATGTCCCACTTCCACAAAATGTCTGGCCATAGCGTAAGTTTCATCCTTTATTCTCTGCTAGCTCTATTTTAAGTTGATGTTTAATTCGTCTGATATAATACAGCCTGCAAGGACAGAAAAGCATGCATATCACCCCTTCAGTACTACAATTGATTAATTTATGTAGTATCTCTTCCCTGATCTTGGATGGTTAAATAAGGCCATATTTAAGGTTTTAGAACAGCTGGAGCAATAGCCGCATTTATCGTTTCATACGAACATACGAAGAAACCAGCAGAAGAAGGCCATTTGGTCTATCAAGTCTGCTCGTATTGCAGGGTCCACAGCTTGAACTAATGTCCCTGCCCTTCCTCCCCACTCCTCCTATCCTCCCTACCCATGATTCTTATCTTCCCCCTATGCCTATCCCAGCCTCTCTTAAAGCTGCTCACTGTCTTTAGCAACATGACCTCTTCCGGCAGCGAATTCCAAGTGTTCACCACCCTTTCTGTGAAGAAGTGCTTTCTGACATCCCTCCTAAACCTCCCACCCTCCAGCTCAAGACTGTGTCCCCTCGTGATATGGTTGCCACTCAGCTTAAATGGACTTTCCTTATCAACATTATTTATCCCTTTCAAGTACTTGAAAGTCCCAATCACGTCCCCTCTCTCTCTCCTGTCTTCCAGGGAGTACGTGTTCAGTGCCCTCAACCTCTCCTTGTATGCCTTGCTCTGCTGACCGGCTATCATCTTTGTAGCCCTTCTCTGTACCTTCTCCAGCAGGTTAATGTCCTTTTTGAGGTGTGAGCATCAGTACTGAACTCCATACTCTAGATGCGGCCTTACCAGTGACCTGTACAAGGGCAGTATAACCTCCTCTCTCCTACTACTTATCCCCCCAGCTATGCATCCCAGCATCTTGTTTGCCTTTGCTGCTGCTTTCTTGCACTGCGTGGAGTGCTTCAGGTCACTAGTGATCATCACTCCCAGGTCCTTCTCCTCCTCTGATGCAGCTACTTTGACTCCACCCAGGTAATACTCTGTCTTGGGATTCTTGGCTCCAATATGCATAACTTTGCATTTTTTTGGCATTAAAGCCAAGCTGCCAGATCCTGGACCACCTCCCCAGCTTTTCCAGATCTTCCTGTAGGTCCTGTATCCCTTCAGTTGTGTCCATTCTCCCACAGAGCTTGGTGTCATCTGCAAATAGGCACATTTTGCCTTTAATGCATCCCCAATGTCGTTGATGAAGACACAGAACAACACCGGCCCCAGCACGTAGCCCTGTGAGACCCCTGGTTACATCTCTGGTGCCAGAGAACTCTCCCCCCACCACCACCCTCTGGGTTCTGTCCCTCAGCCAGTTTTCCACCCATCTGGCCATCTTCTCCCCAACTCCAAGATGAACCAACTTCCTGGTCAACCTTTTGTGGGGCACAGAGTCAAAGGCCTGAAATCAAGATAGAGGATGTCTACTGCTTGGCCCCTGTCTACTGTCTTAGTGACACAGTCAAAGAAGTCAATTAGATTTGTTTGACACGATCTCTCCCCCCATGAACCCATGCTGCCTCTCATTCTGGAGACCATGCTCCTCTAGATATGCCACCAACCTTTCCTTTAGTATAGTCTCCATGAGCTTGCCCACAATGGAGGTCAGACTGACTGGTCTGTAATTTCCTGGATCATCCTTGGGACCACTTTTGTGAAGAGGCACTACATATGCTGTTCTCCAGTTCTGTGGCACCACGCCTGACTCTAGTGAACTATTAAATAGGTCTGCTAGTGGCCCTGCCAACTCCTCAGCTAGTTCCCCATTTGTGAGCACCAGATCAAGAATTGCCTACTTTAGTACAGTAAGTTCTTACATAACTGTATTATCTTACTTCCAGGTGGCTCTTGCAGTGGGCAACACCGTTAGACTGAGTCCCAAGCACTGCTAAAAACAAGCAGAGACAACACCTGGGAGAAGGACAAAGGTCTGCAGTACGCAAGGAAATGAGGTCCGGAGGCCCTGAAGGACAGCTAGTCCAGAGCCAACCCTGACCCCAGAATCAATACCCAGACATCAGCACTGGGCAAAGGGAAGGGACAGAGCTCCTCAGTAGGAGGCATGTAGGTGTCTGCAATGGTCACGAGCATAAAAGCAGACTGGAGATGCGGTGAAACTCCAGATGGAATGGCCCTTATCAACTCCAGGGAGAGCAAGGTGAGATGCCGGAAGCTGAGCATGAGGTGGTTACCAGTACCTTTGGACAGGCACTGTCTGGCTACCGAGGAGCCATCCAACAAAGGAGCAGAGGGAAGGGAGAGGAGAACAGACCACCAAGAGGACCTGACCCGAAGGGTATAGGCCTCCCAGATACAGCACGCCTCTAGAACAAGGAGAAGTACCTCCCCCTGAGGAAGAACTCAGGATAATACACTGCAAGGTGCAGAGTCCACCGAGGAATGAGAAGAGACACTATCTATGGTAGGAACTAAGTAATGAGTGCAAAGAAGCCCTGTCTTTGTAAAAAGAGTACAAGGCTGCTTGCCCAGACAACTCTATGCTCGAGGACTGCTCGAATTAAGGCACCAGCGACTAGAGACAGAAAGGTTAAACTGGTGGGAGTTCCACAGAAAAAGAGAGCAGGCGACCTCCACTGTACCAAGACCTTGCCCAAACCGAGAAGTGGTAGGCAATGGTGGCCGAGAAAGTAGGCATTTCATTAGGAAAATCTAAGCCTCGAATCCCACAGGGATAGTAGGTAACCCGGGCCCGAGACACTAAACTTGAGGAAAGGTCCCATCCCTCGGAAGTTACCTAGGGAAACAAAAGCTGCCACCACTTAGGGGAGAGGGTTTTGGAGATGGTATCCCAGCCTTTACTAGAACCCCAACAATTTAGGGGAAGACCCCAGAGTGAAAGATAGCTATACAAGGAGGAGTCAAGCAGAGCAGTGGGGGAACCTCAGATCCGAATGGATCCAGGTGACCCAGCCCTGTGAGCGGGTCGGAATTGAAGGGAGGAGAGACTGGGGTGTCTCCTGCCTAATGGGATGTCAAGGAAACCCTGCTGGATGTGGCCAAGATGGCACAATAGGATCCTTTCACCTCTCTGAACTACAGTGGGGGGGAACCCCCTGGCAACACGAGACAGGGAGAGGTGGGGGGGCCTCTCCCCCTCCACAGAGGGGAAAGGGTGCGTCTCATCAAGAAAATCCAAGCCTGGAGAAACAGGGCGGATTGGCATGGGATGGAGAAAGAATAAACTAAAGCTGGCCATCCCTGGGTGTCAAAGTATTCTTCGACAACTGGTATGTGCTGTGTCCATCCCTAAAGCCAAGCCCATGTGCGGCTGATTTTTGACCTCTAAAACAGACCACATGCCCGGCACCTACATCGCCGAGCAGCGAGGGCTGAACCCAACAGTCCCATGTCACACCGACACAGTCTCCCCCTGAGGGGGAGACAAGTGGATCATCCTTCGCTTGAAAGGGTGCCAGACCAGGCGACTATCAGCTGACTGGGCTGGCGTCCGCCCCTAGAAAGATTGACGGCAGAAGGCCTGTAGGGTGAATAACACAGCTCTCGTCCCTAGTGCTCAGGTGCATAGGGAGAGTCCAGTCTGGGACCAAAGACACAAGAAGAGAGGCTCCAAAACCAGACTAGAATCCAAAACTTAAGAGGTCAGAGTCAGCTAAACCCTGACCACCCTGGTAACATGTGGACCCCCACGGGGCACGCATATGGGGCTGGACCAGAGGTATTGTAGGGATATTGTAGGGGTACCGCTGTCAAGAGGCCCGAAGATCAGGGGGAGGAGAGTGCCATAATCCGGCAGGTGGAGGCAGCACTTGGAAAATGCTCCCCATGGACCTATACCCTGTCTGGGGAAGGAGAAGCTGGGCCATGCCAAAGCCCCGCAAGGCTCCAAGGAAAGTAGGGTCAGGGATAAGTGTACTGTGAATGGGATTCAGTGATCTCCTGAGAGAAGAGCAACTGCCAGACAAAGCTCCAAAGCTGCTCCAGACGGCCCGTTACCATAGCCAGAAGGGGCCTGCCACCAAGGCAGGGGAGCATGCCGAGACTCTGCCGTGTCAGGGCACGGCCATAGCCGCCAGGCATCTGGCAAAGATCAATTCACACAAGAGATGCGATCACTCAGAAAGGCTCCAAACATTAAATATAAATCTATTTTACCAAATTCCCTTGCACTTCGAGGGATCTGGCAAAGATCCTTGACCGCAGAGAAGCCTCTAAAAACAAGGGGGAGAGGTGTCCTACAAAAAGAGAGCACCGCGACTGGGGCCAGAGACGGCCCAAAGTGGGATCCCCGAGGGAACCACTGTGTGAAAGTGATAGTGCCCCCTATACTGGCTCCTTGGGAGCAGGCCCTGGAAAAGTCAGAGATCCCCTGCTCCCCTCAGCCCCCAAAGAAAACAGGGAGTAAAATTACTGGCCATCCGCCCCCACAGATAGGGGCCTGTGACACTCTTCCCAAGGGGAAGTGGATGTATGGTGCAGGTGAAGAGTGGGCTCCATGAGAGAGCCATGAAAGAAAATCAGAGAGTACCCAAGGGTACCAAAAGGAAAACACCTTGCTTCTGTGAATACTGTCCCCCACTCATCGAAGCAGGGGACAAAGCCACCACCCCATCTGATCCTCCAACTGCCCTGTTAGAGGAGCGGGAATGTGCCTGAAGTTGGGAGGTAGTGGAGGGCACAACCGCCTCAGCCCTGTGGGCTTTGGGAGCTGAGGCATCGGGGTGGAGGAGGCCTGACGCTTGCACTGGGATTTGGTGGGCTGCTGGCGGGAGTGGCATTGCGCTGAGCGATGGAGGGGAGATTGGTGTGCTCCTCTGTGAGGAGTGCGGTGGAAAGGGTGTACCAAGCACAAGGACTTGCCCAACACTTGTAGAGAGGTGAGCATATCCTGGACATCCCCGCCAAAAAGAAAAGAATCCCGGAAAGGGGCATCTAGAACAGAGGTCTGAACATCTGGGGCAAAGCCCGACAGGCACAGCCAGGCATGGCACTGGAAACAAATGGCCGTAGCCATGCTCTGTGCCGAGGCATCCACCATGTGATAAGCGACCCGGAGTACGTGGAAGCCCACGTTGGAGGCAGAGCCAAGTAGTTGCTCCAACCGAGTCCTGGAGGAGGAGTCTGGTAAGGCGTCTACAATGTCTTTTGCCTGCTCCACGAGAGACTGCTGATGGATCATCATGTGTGCCAAGTAATTTTGGGCACGCAGCGCTAGGGTGGAAGAAGTGTACACTCTCCACCTGAAGTGGTCCAATTGCGTGGACTCCTTGTCCAGAGGGTCTTCACAGTGCTTGGACGTCTGAGCTCTGATGTGGGCTGCAACTAGGACCATGGAGTCAGCCTTTGGGAGGGACGCAAAGTGGGACCAATCATCTGGGGCATGGTACAACCGATCTGCCTTCTGAGGCATGGGAGGAACCGATGCTGGCTGCTGCCATTCCGTGGTGGTAATGTTGTTGTGGAGTGCCACAAGAGGCGGGACCACCACTGATGTGACCTCTGGTAGGTGCAGGTGCTCTGCCAAATGGCGTCATTGAGTGTCCTGCTCCTCCATTGGCCAGTCCTGTGACATCTGGATGAGCTTCATCACCTTCAGGAAGTAATGGTCTTCTGGAGGGTACTTAGGGGTCTCTTTAACCCAAAGCTCCTCAGGAGAGGAGTTAGAGAGAGAACCCGGTGATTCTGTAGAGTCCAACTCCTCATTCTCTGAGAACTCGGTAACCCTGAGAAGGACCTGACGACGGGTCCGAGGGACTGATCGACAGCCCGAGGGATGTCGACGGGAGGCCCAGAAGTGGGTCCACCAGGGGCGTCGGTTCGAGCTGGGGACCCAAAGGATGGCCAGGGGCTGGATCCAACGTTAGGTGCAGACCAGGCAATGTAACTTATGTTTAGAATATGGACACAACAGTAATGCTTGCACTAATGAACTAAAATGTAATTTGTGTGAGGAGCAGGGGCACGCCTATAGGACATGTCAGTGGGCAGCACACAATCATGGGGATCAACCAGGACAGGAGGGAATCTTGAATAAAGCTCGAAAGAACAGCATGGACAGGAAAAGAAAAGAAGATGCACAGCGAGAGCACTGTACCGAACCTCCCTCACAGCAGATGTCCCCCCACCGCTTCCAGTGTTTCGACGGAACCAGCCACGCAGGAAAATACCATAATGACAATGCCAACCCAGGGAGACCCTCAGCTACCAACTGAAACCATAACACAAGAATCAATGGATATTACAGATTTACTGCCAGGCCTAAATGTACACCATAATGTACACATACAGCCTGAAAGGGACAGGAGTACTCATGACAAGGTCATGCCGCCCCTAACCATGACGGTAGTTACCACAAAAAAGAGAACGCTAAGAAAACAGCAATCAAAAGCCAAGAGCTCCAGAATTTCAGAAAACCAGCGAAACTTGGATTTAAGTAACAGATTTGGACCCTTACAAACACAAGACTGATCAAGGAGAGGAGTCGGACACGTCAACAATATCCTCACAACAGACCCTTACATCAGACTGTGAGGAGGAGAACCTCACAGAAGAAGTACAAAAGGTGGGTATGAAACAAACATGGAATCTGGGAATTTGTACAAGAAGAAGTGCCAGATTGGAGAAACCTCTCAATATTAACTATTAATGGATGCCCCACACATCTATAATACCTCCTCAGTAAACGTCAACAATATTAAAAATGCGAACAGGCGTTTAGTAACAGTTTCTATTCTAAAATATCTCGCCTTGAACATTTGTTTTTTCCAGGACACAAGATTAAATATCACTGCAGACATAAAAGCTGCACAAAGATTATGGTGTTGGGGGCCATCCTGTTTTAAAATGAGGTGGAGAGGTGTGATGCGGTTGGAGTACTGTTTACAAGATATAACTACACAATAACTAAAATCGTGGATATGTGCCCAGGGAGGGCAATGCTTATTGATTTTAACTACAATAATACTGTTTGGAAGGCAATAAATATTTATGCACCTCAGACTAAGAAATCCAGGGTAGAATTGTTCCAACTAATAAAACCCTACTTATTTACCACAAGGAATTTGATATGGGCAGGAGATTTTAACTTAATACTTGACATAACAGACAGAGGGGCCAAAACCATGAAACAATTTTGTGACACCACTGGTTTAAAATCAATTGTGACCAATTCAGATCTCAAAGATGTTTGTAGAGAGCTACATCCTAGTGGAGGTCAGACATTCCACAAAGGAGTATTAGCTTCAAGGACAGGTTTTATATTCACTTCAAAATTAGTTCATTCAGTCAGATTACTACCTGTAGAAAATACAGATAATCTCCTTCTTAATTCTAAAATCAGTCTTTTGAAACAATGAACTATAGGGAAAGGATACTGGAAATTAAACTCAGCCTCATTAGAAAGCCCTGGGACCCTGCAACAGATTATAGATTTAATTAAAGCTAGACAGTCTATGATATGTTTAGAAGACAATGTTAGTAGATGGTGGATGGACACCGAAGTAGAAATAAAAAATTATTCCAACAACAAGCATGTCAAGCCAGTACAGATCAGTATAAACGTTACCTAACACTGAGAGCTCAGTTATATAAACTAATGTCCCTAGTAAATGAAGAGTATGGAAGCTATACTGAACTAACTGGAGCAATTAAAAAAGAAATGGAAAAATTACAGTATTCTAGGGCAAATTCCCTGCTAATGGAGCACAGAATAACTACCACTGGTAAAACTACAACCAGGGATATTTCTGAAATATGTAAAAATAGAATTCAAAGTAAGACTATGGATACCTTACGTGATGCTAGTGGATCCTTGGTGAACAGTAACAAGGACATCCAAAACAGGGTGTCCTCTCACATGACCGCCCTCTATTCATATCCAAGGATAAACAAATATTTGGAATCTATTCAAGTACCAACCCTTCCAAAAGAAACTACCCAAGCACTGACTACACCTATTCAGGCGTCTGAAATACTGATGGCTATTAAAAAACAACACGTCACCAGGGCCTGATGGCCAGACTACTGAATTCTATAAAAAGCTAACAGAGCAAATGGTGGAGGTCCTCATTGTAGTTTTTAATTGTATGCCAGAAGGTGGGGACATAGCCCCACAGTTAGGTACATCACTGCAAATTTTTATATAAAAAAAAAAGAGATCAATGTGACATTAAAAATTGGAGACCACTAAGTCTTATAAACACACATCTTAAAATATTAATGAAAATATTAGCCGCCCAACTGGCAACCACAGCCCCCACTCTAATTACTGAGGGTCAGACCTGTTCAGTTATTGGGAGAAGCATACAGGACAACCTTCTCTTAATCAGGGAAGTAGTAGAAATGGGTGCACAAGACACTACTCAGGGGCTGAGATTGGCATTGAATCAAGAACAAGCTTTCGACAAAGTGTCTCTTAACTATATGTGTGCAGTCTTACAGAAGTATGGGATTCCAGAAATGTTTTATAAATGGATCAAAAAAATATACAGAATAGCAGCAACAAGACCCCTGGCTAATGGGTTTCAGGGGCCATGGGTACCACTACGGAGAGGGGTAAGACAAGGGTGCCCATTAAGTCCCCTTTTGTATGTATGTATGTTGTATCGACCCTTTATTATGGAGCATCCAGCAAGAGCCATTAACAACAGGGATATCAATCCCCCATACTGAGCACACTATTGCAGCCACGGCATACACGCCTCCTGGTGGCCAACACTGAAAAAGCCAAGCTAGCACTACAACATGTGGAGGATTACTCAATGGTCTCAGGAGCGAAAATAAATCAGTCGAAATGTTTGGGATACAATATTAATGGGAAACACGGTAAAATAGAATCTATAGTGGACATCCCAATTTGAGAAGAATCAAATTCAAGTATTAGGAATAAGGTTTGGGAAGGGAGATATGGCACATCATAACTGGAAAAATAAAATAGAGGAAGTTCCAGAGAAAGTTAAAATTTGGAAAGCATGGCAGCAAACCAAAAAGAAAAAGGTGGCGGTAATAAACACCTTTCTCCTGCCCCTTTTTATATACTTGATCACAGTTTTCTCTCCCCCCAAGAGTGTAGAGGTATTATTATTAACTCTTAGGCTGCCAACAGAATTACAACGTAAAGGAATTCTGGACTGATATATCAGTCTGTGGCACAGCAAGGGTTAAGTTTAGTATTTCAAATTATTTGGGGTAGTAGGCTCAACTCAATAAAGAGAGACATCTTATACATGCCCTGTAAAAAAGGTGCACTAAATCTGCTAAACCCTATTAGTTTTTTCTATAGCATTTTTATTCATTCTAATGTCCAAAGATTTACCTCCCCCACAGGGGGAACTGGGAAATGACAGCTGGACACTGGCTACACCTGCTCCTAACAAAATGGAGACAGTTCCCAGTGCTAGTAAAGAAAAATAGTATGGTCCCACAGTTTGCCCTCCCTTTACTGGAAAAAATAAGGAAGTGGAAACTGACAGATACACAAGCTACAACACCAAATACGATTCCTCCGTATACCACAATACAGGAAGCAGATCATAGCATGGCCCCAGAATACAAAAATGTGAGTAGAGACAAATATCAAGCTGGCCCACCAGTTGATTTTCCGCGCGGCGCCGGCAACCCGGGTTCGGGAACAGACCCGGGTCACTGGAGGGCCGATTGGTGAAGAAGGACGGAAAAGGCCCTGGGACAGCGCCCATCTTCGGGGAGGGTGGGGATAGTGTCTGGTGCTAGACGGACCCCTGGCAAAGGCCGGGGGTACCACAGCTACCGGCGCTCAAAGAACTCCAGGGAGGCGGGGCAGATGCAGGACAACATTGCACGTAACCGCCTCCTCCACAAAACAGGGAAGAAAAATACCCTGCTCCCGATGCCCGCTCCGGCCGCAGATTGGCTCTCAGGCTGACTCCCGCCTTTCTCGTGTTTACGGTGCCCTTAGCCCGAGACGCCGTGACCCCGCCCTGGGGAGGCAAGCCAGGGGGTTCAGGGAGGATGGCTACAATATGAGAAGCCGCAGCCGGAGTCCATGACTGGGCTAATGGTTCGGCAATAGGGAGCAGGGACCAAAAAATGCAAATTAAAAAAAATAAATAAAAATGTGAGTAGAGATAAATATCAATTAATTGAGACCTATTTAAATGACAGTAGAACACCCCGAAAATGTGGGATGTATTCTGGCTTAGCTGTCATGGCAGGCTAGGGGTGAAGGCCAATGCCAAGCACAAAAGCTTAGAGGAGAGGTGGTGCCCACGAATGAACTGCAGACAACAAGTGGAAACCATGCAACACTTCCTTGTGAAGTGTCCCTGGGTACAAGCGATATGGGCCCAGATAGCATATAGATGGAATATCACACAATAGGAAAATATGACCTACGACAATATTATGACAGGGCACTCGAATGCTTTTCGAGTGACAGAAGCAGGGTCATTAAGACTTATCTTTACATGTATAAAATTTGTATTGTGGCAAACACGGTATAGATATGTAATACAGCAGGTAGCTATTACCCCAATAGGGGCAGTCATTCAGATTGAGAAAGAATTCCAGAAACAATACCTGTATGATTATTCACATGTATCGGCTGAAACACACAATTTGAGATGGGGAGGCCTGCCGCAAACGCTATTACAGCAAACCTTATGAGAATACAGTCTTTGTTCTACAATACTGTAAGTAAGGAGAGTAATTGAGCAGGGAGAAGGGAATGGTTAATATTTGTATAGCTTGAAGATTATGGTTATGTACTAAATTGTTGATATTTGATTTGGTCTTTTTCTTTGTTATTGCTGCTTGTATATATTGTTTACAATACAAAATTTCCCTACTCTTTTCAAGAAGTGTCATGGGATCTTTAACATCCGCCTGAGCAACCACCAGAACAGGCAGACAGGCCTCAGTTTAACGTCCTATCGGAAATACAGTATTTTTAAAGAATTCTTTCAATTGCAGGCTTCAAAAGAAGTGAAACAAGTCCACCTCAACATCAAATGGTTTATGTTTACCAGTTAGGACAAAGGAAAGGCCCTTTTCCAAAACACATTTGCATAGGGGTCAACTGTATACTGGTCAGGTTTACTATAGCCAATTTCTGCTCAGATTCCTCCATGACCTCCTGACCTCTCCTCAATTCCTCCAACCATATGGTTTTCCTCTCCCTCTCCTGTTTCCGTTGTTCCCTCTGCCTCCTTTTCCTGCCTTTCCCATGCTTTGTCTTCCTATGTCAATGTCTTCTCTCCATACACTCTAATCTGTACTGGAGCCCTCATACGAATCATCAAAAAAATCACATCTCCCTATACTCCTCAGTCTTCAGTTACTCCTTTGTTCTGTTTTGCTACTATCACTATCCACTCCTGAGAAGACATTATTCTCATCAATTCTAAAGTCAGGTCATGGATTTATTTTGTATTTTATTTTTTAACAGAGAAACATAAAAGGTAACAGCAGAAAAAGACCAATGGTCCATCAAGCCTGTCCATGGGTTTCCATACAACCCGGCGACCTGGCATTGATCGGGGATTTAACCCCTCCCCCTCAGTATCCTATATTTTTGGACCATGCCAAGAATAAATTGTGCTGACCTGATAATCCATTGCATCATGTAAATGTTTTTTTCTGTCTAAGCTTTTAGTTCATTTTGGAACCTGGCCAGGTGTTGTTCCATCCCGTCGTTCATTATTTTTTGCTTCTAATTTAGATTCTATATTACATATTTCTTTGCCTTTTTAGATTCTTTTTTTGCCTTTTTGACAGTCAAAAGCATCAGGTCATGACTACATTTATTTAAGACCTGTTCCCAATCTTTTTTTTTTGCATAATTTGTTTTATTAATTTTTTTCTATAATAATAGACAGACATTTCGACAAGAGACACATACAATACATTACATTACACCACACACATGATATACTGACAAATAATAACTAATGTACATTCGATCCATTCTCTTATTCATTTCTACTTTAAAACCAATCCCAAATATGTTAACAATCCATTCTTTATCGGTGGGGCAGCCCCAAAGCCATGAGAAGGAGCCAAAAGTTCATCATTCACTTAACCCAGGGAGGACCATTTGTTATACACTTGCTCTCCAGGTCATTTTTATTATATCCATCCCTTCCTCATCATAATACTATCAGCCACTGTTAGTGACTCCAGATATGGCTGCCACGATTTTTGGAAAAGCTCCTCCTTAACTTTAGTGACATATACCAATCTCTCCAACGTACGAGCTTGTAGTATCAGAGCCTTCCATTGGTGTATAGTAGGTTTCATCGCATTTACCCAAGTATTAAGGATACAATGCCTAGCCATGCCCAAAACCACTCTAAGCCATCTTTTGACCAATATCCATTGCCCATCCTCTGCAATTTCTATACCAAAAAGCAACAATAATGGAGATTTAGTATGTTATTGTCCCGTAATCTTTCTTATCTCCATTAAATCTCACCCCAAAAATCTTGTAACACTGGGCAAGCCCAGAAATAATGATAATATGACGCTAAATCTTTGTTACATCTAGGGCATAGGGGGGACACCAGCGGATTATACTTATGAACCACTAGTGGTGGGTAGTACCATCTGTGACAGAATTTGTAATCGGATTCTTTATATTTATTACATGTCATTATGCCCTGATGGAGCCGAATTATTAATTCCCAATTCTCTTCTGTTATAGGGATCCCTAGGTCTCTCTCCCAGAGCTTTTTGGTGCTTAATGTTTTGTCTGAGAGCCAGGCTCTTCCTTCTCTTGCCATTCTTCGAATAGTGCCCTTTGGTCTTTTCTGCCCTGCAACTATCATTTGTTCAATATGTTCCCATTTAGACTCGGGGTTTTGAAGCTACCAGTAGAACCTATATAGGCCCTAAGTTGTAAGTAGCGAAAGAAATGTTGATGGCCTAGGCCAGTCCAAGCCTGTATGTTTTCGAATGCATCGAGTCCATTCCGATTGAATAATTGTCTTAAGCATTGTATCCCCCTCATCTCCCACTCACAATATCCCTTATCCTCTAGTCCAGGGAGGAAAAAAGGGTTTCCTTTCAAGGGCAACAACAGTGTATCCTCCCGTCCCAATTCCCTTCTCTTGCTCATATTCCTCCAACTCACTAATACCTCTTTAACTAAGAAGTTGGGGTTCGGCAATTCCAGAAAGGCCTTCCATCCTCTAGTTGATAAATATGCTGAGACCCTACCAGGACATCCCCTCTTTTCCAGGTCAAGCCACCCAGCTTCTTCTGGTCTCCCGACCCCGTCTTGAACATATCAACACTGAGCAGCCATATGGTAAATTTCTAAGTCCAGGAATTGTAATCCCCCTTTCTCTATTGGTGCCTTTAATCTTGCCAATCCCACTCTAGGTTGCTTACCTCGCCAGATGAAAACAGTAAAGGCTTTTTCCAACTTCTTAATATCCACCCTTCTGATCCCAAGATGAAGCATCTGCAGACAATACAGTATTCGTGGCAGCGCGTTCATCTTGAGTAAATTAATTCTACCCAACCATGTAATAGGGAGCCCCTGCCATCTATTCAAGTCTGCCACTATTGTCTGCAATAGTGGTCCATAATTAAGGTTATACAACCCCTCAATATTTCTACCTATTCTTATCCCTAGATATGTGAAGGCTTCATGGACTGTTTTAAGACCCCATTTCGATTTCTGCAAAATCTTTCCCTCATCATTAGGTTTTCCAACTATCATTTCTTCTGATTTATCTAGATTTAGTTTATATCTTGAGAATTGGGAGAATTGTTCTATTAACCTTAATAATACAGGCATAGACTGGTCCGGCTCCACAACATATAGCTGCATATAAGGAAAGTTTTTTCTCTTTACCCATCCTCCCCCATACCCCCTTTATTCCCTGATGTGATCTAATAGCTATAGCTAAAGGTTCAAGCACTGGTGCAAACAATAATGGAGACAGGGGGCATCCTTGTCTGGTTCCTCTACTTAGCTCCAAACTATCCGAAAGTATACCATTCACTAACACGCTAGCTCTAGGATTGGTGTACATTCGTTGCACCATTCCTATGAATTCGTCACCCAAACCAAACCGGGCCATAATTTCCATCAAATAAGGCCATTCCACCCTGTCAAACGCTTTTTCCGCGTCCATCGACAGAATATGCACTTCCTCACCTTAATGTTGTGCTCCCCAAATCACATTTACCAGGGTCCGCACATTGTGATAAGAATATCTGTCTCGAATAAACCCGGTCTGATCTGGGTGAACTAGCCTTGGTAATATTATTTCCAATCTACTCGCCAAAACCTTGGCCAATATCTTAGAATCACAGTTTAGGAGGGATATCGGTCTAAAAGAGGAGCATTCAAGCAAATCTTTTCCTGCCTTTGGAATCAGGTATATCGTTGCCGCCCCCCAGGATCGTGGTAACTGTCCTCCCTCTTTTCTAGCTTCCCTGAATACAGCTTCTAAATGCTCTACTAGTTGTGGCTGCATGTTTTTATAGTATTCAACCGGAAATCCGTCTGGCCCACTAGTTTTCCCTCTCTTAAGGGCTCCGATCGTTTTTATAATTTCTTCTTTTGTTATATCTGAGTCTAGCCAGTCCCGTTGTGCTTGTGTGGCCCTAGGGAGAGTTAGTCCATTCAAAAAGTCCCTCATCCCTTCTCCTCTTTCCTCAGCTTGTGACTGATAAAGTCTCTGACAGAATCTCTTAAAACATTCTCCAATACCCCCAATATCTTTCCGTAGTACCCCATCTTCCTCCCTTACAGCCTGAATCAAATGCGATCCTCTTTTCCCTCTAATTAAATTGGCCAACATAGTGCTCGGTCTATTGCCCCATTCATAGAAATGTTTCCTAACGAAGAGGCAGGTTTTCCTAGCTTCTCCCAATAACAAGTTATTGAGGGCTTCCCTAGTTCCGTTCAGCAACTGCTGGATGTTCTCCCCACCTTCCCCTCTAGCCGCTTTCCCCTCCAATACCCTAAGTCGCTGTTCCAGGTTTATCCTCCTTTCACTAATTTTATGCTTATAATGAGCTACAAAACTAATAATAGATCCTCTCATGAATGCCTTCCCTGCATCCCAGAAAGTAGCTCGTGAAGTAGCTGACTCCAAATTGGTTTGCACATACAGTTTCCATTGATCCTGTATATACTCCTTGAATTTTTTATTAGCTAGCAGATAGTTACGGAATCTCCACCTACTGGAACTCTTTCTCCCCCATTTCAGTATCAGAATGACCATCGCATGGTCCGATATATATATTGGACTATGCCTGACATCACTAACTGCGAAAATACCGGGTCGAGGGGCAATCACATTAGTCAAGCAGGACCAGGTCTGGTGTGGGTCGCGAGAAAAAGTATATTCTCTAGCCGTAGGGATTGGCTGCATGCCACCCATCAATTAAATCCAAGTCGCACATCCCGCCAACCACTCCCGAACCACCCTTTCGGGGCCCCGTTACCTTTTGAATGGTCTAGAGTGGGGTTAAACAAACAATTCATGTCGCCCCCTAGTATTAAATTTGGGAATTGTTCCGCTATCAAGAGAGCCATTAATGTTCTATAGAAAGTTAGTTCATGCACTGCAGGGGCATAAACACTCCCAAATGTAACTGTCCCCCCATGTATAGTACCGGTTACAAAAACATACCTCCCTTCATCCGGGTCAGTCACAAGTTTTTCTTTCTTAAATGGCAAGTTTTTATGTAGGAGAACAGCCACTCCCCTCTTATGAGACCGATAAGCCGCCGAATAACACTCCCCAACCCACCCCCTCTTTAATTTCGCATGTTCCTTATCCGTGAGATGGGTTTCCTGCAACATAGCTACTTGGGCGTTTTGACGTTTCAGTCAGTAACATTGTGCGTTTAATGGGAGTGGCTATTCCCCTGACATTCCATGAAACAATGGTCAATTCCTTCAGCCCAGTCATCCTTCATCTTTTTGTACTCTCCCTTTCGCCACAGGCACATTCCTTTCTCCCACTTTCCCTCCTCCAGCCCCCACGTCCTCAGATTGGTATTATTTTTGGATCTGAAATAAGTGAAAACATATAGCATAACATTTCAACAACTATATACAAACCTCCCCTTCCCTCCCACCATTCTTATTTCTCTGCCTCCCCTTCCCTCTTTTGTAACAGTAACTGCGATAAGCAGACATTTTACAATCCCAACCCTTTAGCAGACAAACACCCCCCCCCCGAACCACTACTTTTAGTACAAAAAAAAAAAAGGTTACTTATAACAGCTGGGGTTGTCATCTCTCCACAGCTGAGTGCCGACATCAGAGGTCCACAGCTGCAAGCAGAGACTTCTGACATTCAGAACGTGAGCTGTGAAACTTCAGCAGAGAGGGAAGGAACTAACGTGAACCAGCCTGTGAGTACAAACTGTTCTACTATGACTACTGACCATATCATAGATACAGAGACAGACAAACGTTCTGGGAAAACAGTACTAGATTGGTCTGTGGAGCAAGCCCTAAAAGGGGCAGGGTGGGAGCAAAATGGCCCAAATAGGGAATGGACATCTGAAGCCTCCCCTATATGTATGCCTGTGGCATCAGACTTTCCAATGTTACAGCACCACTATGACAAACCTACCAATAAAAGTACTAGGAGAAAAGACCCTTTAGAACTGCCTGGAGAACTGGAGTTAACTCAAAACCAAAGTTTAAATCTTCCAGACTATGCAGAACATGGAAGGGGGGCTGGTGGTATCCCTGACGCACCTTTAAACACCAGGCCTGACATTTTGAAAAAAACCTTTGCATCTCTTTTTAAAGTACCAATTCTACCAGCAAAACGCCACAATGCTGTGCGCCTATCGTATGTTGGTGGCATGACTGACCCACCGGATCATTTTTTTGTGGCTAGAACTTTACTGAAAGATTCATTAAATTTTTTTTCACATGAAATATATGCCTTGATCCATGTATCAGGCAAGACTGTCTTTAATATTAGCTTTAAGACTACTAAAGGGTTGGAAAGAGTTTGGGCGAATACAATACATTGAAAAGAACCACCCTATGGGCTCCATTTCTGGCAATCCCATTGACAAAACCAGCCTATAAATCAGTCACTATCCTCTTTAGATATGAGGATGTGCAAAAGACGGATGTGAAATACTGGCTGAAGAAACGCTGTACTGTATTGGAAGGGCCAGAAGCCATCTTAGATACTGAGAATTTATGGACTAGGGGTTGGAGGGTAAAAGTTCTATTGAAATCTACTGACAATGGTTTACTGCATCTCGCCAATTCCTTTTTTTGGGGAGAGACCGTGGTGTTTTATTTTATTTTGGGCAACCTAAAGCTTGCTACCACTGTGGGGATACAACGTATATTAGTAATGCATGCGACAAATTGAAATGTACTATATGTGGGGAACTGGGTCATGTGGGATCTTCATGTTTAAATGAAAGTAGATGTAACTTGTGCGTTGACTTATGGCACATCTAACTTCTTTATAGGTGACATTGCAGAGGGTCTGGAGGGAAAGGTATGCCTCTTTGCAGATGACACAAAGATCTGTAACAGAGTTGATACACAAGGGAGGGTAGAAAGGATGAGAAGGGACTTGGCAAGGTTGGAGGAACGGTCAGACATATGGCAACTTAGATTCAATGCAAAGAAGTGCAAAGTAATGCACCTGGGAAATAAAATCCAGGAGAAGAGTACACAATAGCAGGGGAGGTACTAACAACAACAATAATGGAAAGGGACCTGGGGGTAGTCATATCAGATGACCTAAAAGTAGGCAAGCAATGTGAGAAGTCGGTAAGGAGGGCAGGGGATACTGGGATGCATAGGGAGAGGCATCACAAGTAGAAAAAGGGAAGTGGTTATTCCTCTGTACAGACAGTTGGTGGGACCCCATCTGGAGTACTGCGTGCAGTTTTGGAGACCTCATCTACACAAGGACATAGACAGGATGGAAGCAGTCGGGGGGGCAACTAAAATGGTGCAGGGTCTACATCAGAAAACATATGAAGAGAGACTGAAAGAGCTTAATACGTATACCCTTGATGAAAGGAGGGATGAGGGGACATGATAGAAACTTTTAAGTACCTCAAGGGAATCAACAAAGTCCAGGAGGGTAGCATCTTTCAAAAAAAGAGATGTGTAAGAACAAGGGGGCACAATTTAAAGATAGAGGGGGGATGGCTCAGGGGTAATGTGAGGAAATTATTTTTCATGGAGAGAGTGGTGGACGCATGGAACTGCCTTCCTGGAGAGGTTGTGGGGTTTAAAACAGTGGGGGAATTCAAACATGCATGGGACAGACATAAGGCAATTATAGTGGGGGGTTGCAGGAAGTAGGCTGTTGGTTAACTAGAATCTTCAGCTTATCCAATAGGTAGGCAAATGGGCAGACTGGGTGGGCCAAGTGGCCCTTATCTGCTGTCAAAGTCTATGTTTCTATGTTTCTATGGATCTGTTGGAAGCATTTCTAATTTATAACCGCAATAGGAAGGAGTTCCCATCCATTTCAGTCTTGCCTCTGTACCATGTCCCCTTCCCCATAACTCTATATATAAAGAAAAAGTCTACATTGTTTCCCAATCACTTTCAATTCCTTCCCCCTCCAGATTTTACAGTGCTCTGCCTGCTTAATTCAATCTTCTTACTAGCCACCCAGCTGTTAAGATTTAGAATGTCACTTGAGCTTGTTGATGGTGGCAAGCCAACAAGGAAACCTTAGTAAGTCCATATTTTCCTCCATTATCACTGTGGAGGTCATAAAGTCATATAAAGTGAAGTAGAGAAAAAACCCAGTCAGGTGCGGGAAATGAAATCTCATGCATATTGCAATATGCCTTTTATCCCATATTCACTTCAGGGATCCCTTCGTATGGACTAAAATTGCACCAGACAGTCTAATCCTTGTTTTTCTACAGACCAATGTCCATTATAAAATAAAAAAAAAAAAAAAGAAAAAAAAAAAAAAGTCAAGCGAGCGCCATTTGGATTTCCAGTGCCAGTTTCCACCACGCCAGTTAGTCTATCGTCCTTTTATAACAGTTCCATCTCGCAGCATTGAGTTCCATCATCCACTCCTCCCTTTCAGTTCCTTAACAAACATTTCTGCTTTAGGCACTTCCCAAAAAGAGTACATAGCTCCTTCATGTTTGATCTTGAGAGTGGCGGGATACAGCATATAGTACTCAATTTTAGCTTCTCGTAGCTGCGCCATAACAGGGTTGAAGGCCCGGCGCCTTTTAAGTAGACGTGCAGAACAGTCTTGTGAAATAAATAGGCGATGTCCCTCATATTGAAGTTCAGAGCATTCACGGTAAGCTTTAAGGACTAATTCTCTATCAGGGTAGTTGTGAAACCTCATAATTATTTGCCTCGGAGGCTGATTCGGCCCTGGTTTCGGCATAACAGATCTATGGGCTCTCTCCATTTTTATACGCCCGTCTTTTAATGAGACTCCCAAAAGCTCTGGCAGCACCTTGGCACAGAAGAAAAAATTACTCACCTTAGTAATGTTGTTTCTTCTAATGGAGTCTTGCTATATTATGACATATGCAGTGAGTCCCAACCTTCGAACTGCTCCGGAGGTGAAAGAGTTAACTTTCCATGCCAGGCATGTAACGCAGAGCTCGCTCTCGGTTGAAAACTCTGTCTGTTGTTCTTCAAACTCAAACTGTCAGATCTTTACGAGCTAAACTCACTAAGGTCCTGTGTGGAAGCTGTAAACCGACACTAGCCAACTGGCTACTAAATATAACACCATATTTTTTGGTACCAAACAAAGACTCAAGTCGGGAGACCCAAAAAATGAAAAACACAACACCAAGTCACCCCAAAAAAGGAGGGGTGAATAACAAGGTGGGCATCTACTAAGTGCTAGCACTGCACTGCCCACCCACATCCCAAAACAAGGTTCTGAGAGGGGCAGGCGGGGGGGAGGTCATAATATAGCAAGACTCCATTAGAAGAAACAACATTACTAAGGTGAGTAATTTTTTCTTCAAACAACATGAAGTCTTGCTATATTATGACATATGCAGACTACACAGCAGTACCTCCATGGAGGAGGGACAGAACCTACTTAGGAAATAGGCTCTGAAGCACGGCTGTGCCAAACCGAGCATCACTCCTAGCCTGGATGTCCAGGGAGTAATGCTTGGTAAAAGTGTGAACTGTTTTCCAGTTAGCTGCTTGACATATTTCTAGAATAGGGATGTCCCTGGCAGCAGCCAGGGAAGCAGCTGTACCTCTGGTAGAGTGAGCCCTCAGGCCTGAGGGAGAAACCTTACCCAGCTTTTCATAATAGAATTGGATACAAGAGACGATCCACCTGGCAATGGATCTTTTAGTGGCAGGTTTCCCTTTACCAACCTCACCATAAGTGAGGAACAGTTGGAGGGAGTCAAACCTGTGACCCTTGGTACGCTCAATGTAGTAACTAAGGGCTCTCTTCACATCTAAGCTGTGTAACCTCTTCTCGCCAGAGGAGGAATGGTCAGTGAAGTACACTGGGAGAGAAATAGATTGATTAAGGTGGAAATCTGAAACCACCTTAGGCAAGAACTTCCTGTTAGTCCTGAAGACCACTTTATCTCTATGAAAGGAGATAAAATCAGACTCTACTGACAAAGCTTGTAATTCACTTATGCGTCTGGCAGAAGTAATGGCTACCAGAAACACAGTCTTCCAAGTCAAATACTTAAGTTCTGCTGAAGACAAGGGCTCAAAGAGGGGTTGCATAAGCTGAGCAATGCAAACATTAAGATCCCAGGCAGGGGCAGGGTCCCTGAATGGAGGGTTGGTGTGAAGCAATCCCTTAAAAAACTTGGAGAATACAGGATGAGCTGAAAGAGAAGAAGGTTTACCTACTGAAATAAAAGCAGACACAGCTGCCAAATGCACCTTTAGGGTAGCTGGTCTCAGCCCCAAAGTGTTTAAATGGACCATATAATCCAGGACTGTGGGTAAATCAGCAGATTCTGGGGAAATATGCTTCCCAGAACACCATATAGAAAACCTCTTCCATTTGGAATTGTAGAAGTTTCTGGTGGAAGGCTTCCTAGTTCTTCAATATATCCATTACACCTGGGAGAGGTAGATCAGCAACCTCTAACTCTTCAAGAACCAGGCCTTGAGATTGAGAGATTTGAGGTTGGGTACCAAATCCTGCCCTGAGCACAGGTTAACAGATTGTGATTCCTGGGAAGGCACAAGGAAGATGGACTGCTAAGGACAGTAGGAGTGGATACCAGGGTTGTCTGGCCCAATCTGGAGCAATCAGAATCACTTTGCAGGATTGAGATCTGATTTTGACTAACACTTTGAACAGGAGAGGGAAGGGTGGAAAAGCATTGAGAAACTTCCCTTCCCAATTTAGGACTAAGGCATCCAGAGGGACTGAGCCCAATACTGGGGGCCTGCAGCAAAAAAGGGGAAGTTGGTGATTGTCTGGGGCTGCAAAAAGATCTATCTGCGGGGTGCCCCATCTGGCAAATACTACCCCCAGGACCAGGGGATCCAGTGACCATTCGTGATGGCCCTGTGAGATCCTGCTGAGGTCATCTGCCAGGACATTGTCCTTGTCTGGGAGGTGAACTGTCGTAAGGGAGGTGTTCAGGGAGTAAGCCAGAGACCACAACTTCATTGCTTCGGTGCGCAAGGCCGTAGACCGAGTGCCTCCTTGCTTGTTGATGTACCACATTGTAGTGGTGTTGTCTGTTCTGACTTGAACAACTTTGTTCTGAACAGATATGGAAAAAGCTTGAAGTGCTAGAAGAACTGCTCTGAGCTCCAACAGGTTGATGTGGAGAAGAGATTCCTGAGGGGACCACAGTCCCTGGGTAGTGAGGTCGCCCATGTGAGCTCCCCACCCCAAGAGGGATGCATCTGTAGTAAGGATTAAAGAATGAGACTGAGTGACAAAGGGGACCCCTTGTCTCAGATTGTTCTGGTCCTGCCACCACTGTAGGGCTTGGATCAGGGTTCGGGTTAATGGGATCAGCTTGGTTAGAGGGTCCTTTCTTTGAGACCAAAAGGTTCTCAAGTGGAACTGGATGTCCCTCATCTGAAATCTTGCTCCTTGCACTACTGCTGTAGAAGCAGCCATGTGTCCCAGGAGCTGCAGAAAGTGTCTTGCTGCTCGAGAGACCTGCAGGGTGAATGAGGAGGCCAGGGAGACCAGGGTTGTTGCCCTGTCCAAAGGAAGGAAGGCTCCGGCTTCCTGTGTGTTCAGTTCTGCGTCTATGAAGGTGAGAAGCTGGACAGGCTCTAAAACTGACTTTGGAAGATTCAGAAGGAAACCTAGAGAGGTAAGCAGTTGCTGAGTTATTCGAAGATGTGACTTGACTTGGTCTGGAGACTGGCCTACTATGAGCCAGTCGTCCAGGTAAGGAAAGATGGCAATTTTTTGCCTTCTTAGATAGGCAACTGCTACTGCCAGGCATTTTTTGAATACCCTTGGGGCAGAGGTGAGGCCGAAGGGCATTGCTCTGAACTGGTAATGGCCTGAGGGCAGCTCGATGGGAGCTTCTGATGAGAATATGGAAGTAGGCATCCTTGAGGTCCAGGGACGCTAGCCAGTCCCCTGGCCTTAGAGAGGGTAAAATAATTCCCAGAGTCACCATTTTGAATTTTGGTTTTAAAAGGTGCTTGTTTAAATATCTGAGATCCAGGATGGGCCGCCATTCTCCTGTCTTTTTTGGGGTAAGGAAGTACCTGGAGTACAATCCTTTGCCCTGGTGTAGGGGTGAAACCCTTTCCACGGCTCTGAGAGCCAGGAGGTTAGAGGCTTCTGCCTCTAGGGCAAGTGCCTCTGAAGGAGTTGCAGGTGGAAAGGATCTGGTTCTCATCTTTGGAAATTTCTTGAAGCTCAGAACCAGTCCCTGGCTTACTACTTCCAGGACCCACTTGTCTGATGTTAGAGACTTCCATTCCTGGACAAAGTAAGCCAGCCTGCCCCCTACAGGTAGTTGAGAATCGGCCCTGGCAACACCATCAGGGTGCCTGCTTGGCAGGGGCTTTAGGCTGAGGGGTGGAAGCAGGCCTGCTTGTACCCCGTCTGCCTCTCCCTCTAAAGAACCCCTTCTGGGCGTCAGCTGAAGAAGAGGCCTGGGCTTGGTAAAAAGGCCTGTGAAGAGGCCTGCCCCTGGAAGGCTGCCTTTGAGGAGTGGACTGCCTTTCCTTGGCCTGTGCACTCCTATAGGTGGTCCTATACTCATCCATTTTCTTCATGTAATTCTCTGTCTGCTCCCCAAACAAAGAATTACCCACAACAGGAAAATCCATGGCTTTAGTCTGGGTATCCTGTGACAGGCTAGTACATCTGTGCCAAGCCATCCTGCGAAGTGCCACAGATGTAGCCATGACTCTTGATGACACATCATTGGAGTCCGCTGCAGCATGGAATTGCACCTTGGATGCCTCAATTCCATCAGCAGCCACCTGCTCCAGCTCCTTGGCAAGCTGGCCAGGGACCTGTTTTGCTAGAGCCTTAACAGTATCCCATCTGGATTTCTGGTATCTAGCAGCATAAGCCATATAATTTGCCCGTCTGAGTCCCAAGGATGCTGCCATGTACTGCTTCTTTGCCATGGCATCAATCCTCCTGGAGTCCTTTTCAGGGGGGGTGTGAATCCAAGGGAATATTTGCCTTATCACAGGCTGCAGCCTGCACTACCCCAACATGGCTGCACTGATGTGTAAGGAACTCCGTATCAGAGCCTGACAATGTGTACCTCTTGTCCATTCTCTTATCAACAGGAGGTATAGTGTGAGGAGTTTTTAGAATTTTTACTGTCTGTTTCCGAAAAGATGTATGCAAAGGAATAGACAGTCTCCTAGACTCTGGGATATCCATCATTTCTACATAGTCAGGCTCCTCTTGGTCAACAGCTTCCTCAACAGGGAGCTGGGAGTGTTTCAGTCACTTTTTTATAAAACATAAAATGAGAAGGGGACTCAGAAAGCCTAGGAGGAGACACTCCTGAAGGTCTGTCTGGGGAGATGTCCGGTTCAATGGGCACATCCAGACTTTCAAATCCACATTCACTCTCCTCATACTCCTCTTTCCCCTCATCCGGTTCATAAAAATCCTCAAAATTATACTCTTGAACCGGTGGAACCGGCCGAACCGTACGCTTACCTGATGGTGCCAGTTCGGTCGGAACCGGGGAAAGCGACTGGACAATTTGAATCGCTTTGACTATTTCTTCAGCGGTTGGAGAGGAAAGTTTTGGCTCCACACCAGCTGATTTTCTAGTCCTTTTTGCTGGAACCGACTCCTCTGAGTCGGCTCTCCTTTTGCCCGAGGAAGTCTTGCCCTGGTTAGAGGGCACTCCTTCCGGTTCAGTTGAAACCGAACCGGGCTGGCCATCCGGGTCAGCGGACTTCTTGGCCTCCCTTTCCCTGAGCCTACCAACTCTCTTTTCCATGGTGACAGCAGGAAAATTTTTACAAATCTGGCAGTCTGCATTGAGGTGGTCAAACCCCAGACAATAAACACAGGTGGTGTGGGGGTCAGCCTTAGCAAAGACTTCCCCACAGACACTACAGTGTTGAAACCCAGTGGGCTCGGTTTTTCCTTTTGGTTTCTCAGACATAGTGCCAGTCCTAACCAAACTTGCCCGTTTATGGCAATCCGCCTAGCAAGACTCTCTTATCGGTTCCCAACCGTGTCACGGGTCATGGAAAAAACCGTAATAAAATCCGTTTTTTTTTTAGAACCGATAAGAACTGGTAACCACACTCTAAAAGACAGATTAATATATTTTTAAACAACCTGATCGGTTCAAACCGAACCGATAACCGTTTACAAGTTCCACACAGAATAAATAAATGTAAAACCTATCTAGTACTCACAATACCACAGAAAGAGCTTGAACCAACCAGTTGCGGTTTAAATTCGGTCAAAAAACCGAGAAAATAATACTTTAACCGACAAAATGAACAGAGCAGAAGGAGAAATCTCCGGAGCGACTGTTCAGTGAGGCGGAGTAAAGAATCTGACAGTTTGAGTTTGAAGAACAACAGACAGAGTTTTCAACCGAGAGCGAGCTCTGCGTTCCATGCCTGGCATGGAAAGTTAACTCTTTCACCTCCGGAGCAGTTCGAAGGTTGGGACTCACTGCATATGTCGTAATATAGCAAGACTTCATGTTGTTTGAAGTCCATAATATCTGGTCTCTCCAGACCCTCCGGCAACCCTCTCAGGCGCAAGTTGAGTCGGCGATGATAGTTTTCTTGGTAATCTAATAGATCCTTTAATTCCTCCATCTCTCTCTGCATTATAGTAAGTCGTTCCGGTACGGGGTTCGTAGTGTCTTCTAGGTCAGAAATCCGTTGTTCCATTTTGCACAGCCGAGTAGCATGGGTAGCATGGAGATCTACCAGTTCTTGCAGTTTACAGTCAAAATGTGTGGCCAAGCTAGTAAGTCTAGGCTTCAATGCCGCCAAAACCTGTTGTGTGACCTCGCGGCCTAGTGCGCTTACTTCTCCTGCCGAGAGGGAGACCCGGGCTCTATTTTCTTCCTGCAGGGTCTGTGGTTGCTTCCTCTGTGTTTTCCCAGTAGTACGAGCACTTTTCGCCGAGGCTGAGACCACATATTCATCCACCCCACCTTCCAACAACCTCCTACAGCTTCCAATACTTTATATCTCGATTTAAAGTAGTTATATTTTCTTTTCCTTTGTAGCGGCTCAGGGAGCAGCGGGAATATGCGTCTTTAGGCTAGCTGGCTCATCAGCGCCCCCCCAATCTTTAAAATAACTTGCATAATCCTTTCCAAAAGATGGCGGCCTCTAAATCCTTAATCCCCTTTGGATTCTCTTTTCCCTCCAATATTGGGACAACGATACTCTATGTAAGTAGACTCTAATGTCCCTTTTCTTTAGATTTTCTAAAGTTCTGATATCAATATTATCTTGTTTAGCTGCAGGGGTGATAGTCAATGTCCTCCAATTAAAAGGCTATCTGTTCCCATCATCATCAACTATATTGAGGCACTCTGTTTTTGTATTACTTGCTGTCAGAATGCTATTGTACCACAGTAGTGATGTTGGAAAGCTGTTGTACCACAGTAGTTATGTTGGAATACAGCTGTACCACAGCTGTGATGTCAGAATGCTGTTGTACCACAGTAGTTTTGTAAGAATGCTGTTGTACCACAGTAGTTTTATCAGAATGCTGCTGTACCACAGTAATAATGTTGGAATACTGTTGTACCACAGTAGTGATGTCAGAATTACGTTGTATTACAGTAGTTTTGTCAGAAAGCTGTTGCACCACAGTAGTGATGTCAGAATACTGTTGTACCACAGCACCAGTGTCAGAATGCTGCAGTATCACAGTAGTGATGTCAAAATGCTGTTGTACCACAGTAGTGATGTCATAATGCTGTTGTACCACAGTAGTTTTGTCAGAATGCTGTTGAACCACAGTAGTGATGTCAGAATGCTGTTGTACCACAGTAGTTTTATGAAAATGCTGCTGTACCACAGTAGTTTTATGAAAATGCTGCTGTACCACAGTAATGATGTCGGAATACTGTTGTACCACAGTAGTGATGTCAAAATGCTGTTGTACCACAGTAGTGATGTCGGAATGCTGTTGTACCACCATACTGATGTCAGAATGATGTTGTACTACAGTACTGATGTTGGAATGCTGTTGCACCACAGTAGTGATGTCAGAATGCTGTTGTATCATGGTAGGGATGTCAGAATGCTGTTGTATCACTGTGGTGATGTCAGTATGCGGTTGTACCCCAGCAGTGAGGTCAGAATGCTCTTGCGCCACAGCAGTAAGGATAGAATGCTGTTGTACCACAGTAGTGATGTCAGAATGCTGCCGTACCACAGTTTTGCCAGAATGCTGTTGTACCACAGTAGTTTTGTCAGAATGCTGTTGTACCACAGTAGTGATGTCGTAATGCTGTTGTACCACAGTAGTTTTGTCAGAATGCTGTTGAACCACAGTAGTGACGTCGGAATGCTGTTGTACGATGGTAGTTTTATCAGAATGCTGCTATACCACAGTAATGATGTCAGAATACTGTTGTACCACAGTAGTGATGTCAGAATGCTGTTGTACCACAGTAGTGATGTCGGAATGCTGTTGTACCACAGTAGTGATGTCGGAATGCTGCTGTACCACAGTACTGATGTCAGAATGCTGTTGTACTACAGTAGTGATGTCGGAATGCTGCTGTACCGCAGCAGTGATGTCAGAATGCTGTTGTATCATGGTAGGGATGTCAGAATGCTGTTGTACCACAGTGGTGATGACGGTATGCTGTTGTACCCCAGTAGTGAGGTCAGAATGCTACTGCACCACAGCAGTGAGGATACAATGCTGTTGCACCACAGTAGTAATGTTGGACTGTTGTTGTACCACAGTAGTGATGTCAGAATGCTGCTGTACCACAGTTTTGCCAGAATGCTGTTGTACCACAGTAGTTTTGTCAGAATGCTGTTGTACCACAGTAGTGATGTCGGAATTCCATTGTACCACAGAAGTGATGTCGGAATGCTGTTGTACCACAGTACTGATGTCAGAATGCTGTTGTAACACAGTAGTGAGGTCAGAATGCTGTTGTATCATGGTAAAGATGTCAGAATGCTGTTGTACCACAGCAGTGATGTCGGAATGCTGTTGTACCCTAGCAGTGAGGTCAGAATGCTGCTGCACCACAGCAGTGAGGTCAGAATGCTGTTGTACCATATTAGTGATGTCGACTGTTGTACCACAGTAGTGATGTCAATTGTTGTTGTACCACAGTAGTGATATCAGAATACTACTGTACCATAGCAGTTTTGCCAGAATGCTGTGGTACCACAGTAGTTTTGTCAGAATGCTGTTGTACCACAGTAGTGATGTCAGAATGCAGCTGTGTCACAGTAGTGATGTCGGAATGCTGTTGTACCACAGTAGTTTTGTAAGAATGCTGTTGTACCACAGTTGTGATGTCGGAATACTGTTATACCACAGCACTGATGTCAGACTGCTGTAGTATCACAGCAGTGATGTCAGAATGCTCTTGTACCACAGTAGTTTTGTCAGAATGCTGTTGTACCACAGTAGTGATGTTGTAATGCTGTTGTACCACAGTAGTTTTGTCAGAATGCTGTTGTACCGCAGTAGTAATGTCGGAATGCTGTTGTACCGCAGTAGTAATGTCGGAATGCTGCTGTACCACAGAAATGATGTTGGAATACTGCTGTACCACAGTAGTGATGTCACAATACTGCTGTACCACAGCAATGAGGTCAGAATGCTGTTGTATCATGGTAGGGATGTCAGAATGCTGTTGTACCACAGTAGTGATATCGCCTCGCTCCCAATACCTCTTCAGTCACCACACAGTCCACAGCCCTCCCGGGGCCCGATGGTAGCAGTCCGATGCAGTCCCAGGAGCCCAACCCCACTGGATGGCATATCCCACAGCCGGCATGGTGGCCGCTGCTGTTGTGTCCACAGATTCACTTCTGCCTTTAGGTTTTGATCCCATGCACCCCCCCCACCCTCCGATCGCCGGCTATCTCTTGTCCTCCACCACCCACCCAGCAGCCCGTTGCTTATTTTATGCTGCTGACAACGGGGTGCCCAATCCCCGTGGTGGCTTTACAAGCACCACTCCCCATAGTGTGGAACAGGGAAGCCCACCCCCAGTGTCCCAAAATATTTAAAGTATTTATCCTGTAAAAAAAGGAAATGGCCCCTCATCGTCAGCGCCGTTCCCCTCCCCATCCCGACCATCCTGAGCATCCAGCACCCCTCACCCTCTCTTTACCCTATACTTACCAGCGGAGGTTGTAGGATATCATCTTCTGCAGACCGGTATACGTCTTCACTCTTCAAAGCTGAACCGCGACTTGAGGAATAAAGGTAAGTATCGTATAATATATTTCAATGGTGTTTTTAACTTATGTTGATATCTTTGGCATTTAATTGAATTTTTTCACCAAATTTTAAACATGGCCTTTCTGTGACCCCACCACATGAACGCTGTGACTGTTATTTCGTTAATCGGGCCAGAAAGGTGATTTCACTATCACTGTGCTAAATGACTTTTCGGAACCGAATAATAAAATGTCACTGCCAGTGTTCATGAGGTGGGGTCCCAAAAAGGTCATGTTTAAAATTTGGTGTAAACATTCTAAAAATGGCAGACTTATGTGCATTTGTTAACATTTTTCTATGCAGGTGCATAACTTTGGTAATTTTCAATATTTTGACTCCAAATTTTCAGCAGAGGCATTTTTTCACACCACCTCATGAACAGTACAGCTGTCATTTTTCACTTCCTCTCCGAAATGTGTTTTCGCACCTGTGCCGCGGAATGGCATTCTGGCATGGAATTGAAACTTTTCACCTACAGGGATTATGAGGTGGGGTCATAAGAAAACATTTCTTACCATAGTAATCTTGTTTCTTCCAAGGGAATCTTACTGTATTCTGACTTCTGTAGTATGGTCTCACCATAAGACTGCCCCGGAGCCGAAATGGTTAATAGAACCTATACTAACGATGGAACGTTAGGCTCGAGCTCGGTTTTCAAACCACTGTCCCTGGTCAACATTCTGCAACCGTCAGATTCTTACAGAGCAAAACTAATGACAAGTTATCTAAACTATGCTAATAATAAGCTAACAAGTTAACAACCATATAACAACTATTCCCCTTTTTTCTAGTAAACAATGTGGGCTGGCTAAGACTCAAGTCACTAAGCCCAAAAATAGAAACTGTCCATAGGGTTGAACATCATAACAGCTGTGTTGCAGTGCCTATAGGTTCTAGCAGGGGAGGAAGGGTGGGAGCTCAGAATATAGTAAGACGCCCTTGGAATAAACAAGATTACTACGGTAAGTAATTTTTTCTTCAAACTCCAAGAAATCTTACTGTATTCTGACTTCTGCAGACCACCCAAGCAGTACCTTTGGAGGGGGTAGAGAACCTATTTAGGAAACAGGCTCTACAGTACTGCTGTGCCAAACCTGGCATCACTTCTGGTTTGAGTATCCAGGCTGTAGTGTTTGGTGAAGGTGTCAACTGTTTTCCAGGTAGCTGCTTTGCAGATTTCCAACAAAACGATATTTCTTGCAGCTGCTATAGAAGCAGCTGTACCCCTTGTAGAGTGGGCCCTGAGGCCTACAGGAGGCTCTTTACCCACTTTGCTGTAGGAAAATTGGATACAAGCAACAATCCAGCAGGCAATGGTGCTCTTTGAGGTGGGTTTGCCTTTTCCCGCCTGTCCATAGGTCAGGAAGAGCTGTGTTCTATCCTGCCTGTGCCCTTTTGTGTGATCCAAGTAATAGCTTATAGTTCTCTTGACATCAAGACTATGTAACCTTCTTTCCCCCGAAGTGGAATGGTCAGTAAAGAAGACTGGTAAGGTCATGGACTGGTTAAGGTGGAAGTCTGATACCACCTTAGGGTGTAATTTCCTATGATCCTCAAAACCACTTCGTCCCTGTGGACCGCTATATAGCCTGCCTCTGTGGATAAGGCCTGTAACTCACTGATCCTTCTGGCTGAAGTAATGGCTACTAGAAACACTGTTTTCCATGTCACGTACTTAAGCTCAGCTGATGACATGAGTTCAGATGGTGGCTGCATCAGCTGGCCAAGACATATATTAAGGCCCCATGCAGGAATGGGTTCCCTATGAGAGGGTTGCAAATGCAATAGCCCTTTGAAGAACTTTCTGAATACCTGGTTAGCAGCCAGGGATGCTTCCTTTCCAGCAGAAAGGTAAGCAGAGATGGCTTCCAAGTGCACCTTCAGAGTGGACGGCCGAAGGCCCAGAGTGTGTAAATGTGCTAGATAGTCAAGGACTGTTGGCAGGTCAGCCTGGAGGTGGTCTATCTGTCTCTGCTCGCACCAAATAGAAAACCTCTTCCATTTAGATGAGTAAGTCTTTCTGGTGGAAGATTTTGTGGACACCCTCAAGACCTCTAACACCCCCTCTGAGAGGCGTAGGTCAGCGAAGTCTAGGTCCTCGAGAACCAAGCTTTGAGTCTGAGGGACTGCAAAGTGGGGTACAGGACCGTGCCCTGGGAGGATGTCAGCAGGTTGTGCCTCCTGGGCAGGGAGATTGGTTTAGAGATTGCCAAGGTCAGTAGCACTGAGTACCAAAGCTGCCTGGCCCAGTCTGGAGCAATGAGGATCATAGTTGTTGGCCAAACCCTGAGCTTGTTCAGCACTCTGAGCAGCAAGGGAAATGGTGGGAAGGCATACAGGAACTTCCCTGTCCAGTCCATTAGGAGTGCATCTAGTGGCACTGTGCCCACTGTTGGAGGCCTGCAACAGAACAGCAGAAGACGGTGATTGTCTGGGGTTGCAAAGAGGTCAACCTCTGGAGTGCCCCACCTTCTGAACACCACTTGTAGGATGTCTGTTTGGTGACCATTCATGGTGGTTCTGGTTGATTCTGCTGAGGGCATCCGCTAGGACATTGTCTTTTCCTGGCAGGTGGACTGCAGAGAGGGAGATTCCCAGGGAGTAAGCCAGATTCCATACCTTCATGGCTTCTGTGCACAGAGGTGAGGACCTTGTGCCCCTCTGCTTGTTGATGTAATACACTGTGGTTGTATTGTCTGTCCTGACCTGAACCGCCTTGCCCTGCAGTATGGAGACGAAGGACTGAATGCCCAGATAAACTGCCCTGAGTTCCAGCAGGTTTACGTGAAGCAGGAATTCCTGCTGGAGACAGGTACCATGGGCAGTATGCTCCCCTAGGTGGGCACCCCATCCTAGGAGGGAGACATCTGTTGTTAGAACTGCTGCTGGTGACAGCTGGAGGAAAAGCATGCCTTCCCTGAGGTTGTCCCTTTCCTGCTACCATTGCAGAGCTTGAAGCAGGGTTCCTGTGACTAGCACCATCCTTGACAGGGAGTCTCTTCTCTGAGACCAGTGAGCCCCCGAGATGGAACTGGATGTCTCTCACCTGGAATCTTGATCTTAACACTGTTGCTCTTGATGCCGCCATGTGGCCCAGCAACTGAAGGAAATGGCTTGCTGGTCTGGAGGTATGCAGCTGGAAAGAATTTGCCAGTGGCACCAAGCTGTCTATCCTGTCCTTTTGGAGGATTGCCTTTCCATTCAGGGTATCCAATTCTGCCCCTATAAACTTCAGGAGTCAAACTGGTGAGAGGACTGACTTTTTCTGGTTTACCAGGAAACCTAGCATACCTAGTGTATCCTGAGTGATGGTCAATGCCCTTTCCACCTGCTGGGGGGGACCGACCTACCACCAACCAGTCATCCAGATATGAGAAAACTGTAACCCCCTGTTTTTTGTAGATGTGCCACCACAACTGCCAGGCACTTGGTGAACACTTGGGGCTGACGTGAAGCTGAAGGGCATGGCCTTGAATTGATACTGCCCTGATGGCAACCTGAACCTGAGGTGCTTCTTGTGTGACAGCCTGCCAGGGATATGGAAGTATGCGTCCTTTAGGTCTAGTGATGCCAACCAGTCTCCTCTCCTTAGAGAAAGGAGAATGATAGCCAGAGTGACCATCTTGAACTTTGACTTTGTCAAATGTTTGTTCAAGTGTCTTAGATCCAGAATGGGTTGCCACTCCCCTGTTTTTTTCAGAGTGAGGAAGTATATTGAGTAAAGGCTATTTCCCCTATGAGACAAGGGGACAGGCTCTACCGCCTGATCCTCCATGAGCTTGGCTACTTCCTCTTCCAGCAGAGAGACCTCTGGCTACCTCAGTGTCCCTGAGGAGGTTTGCTTGGCTGAGAACAACAAATTTGTCTCAGGGTACCCAGACAAAAGCTCTTGAATTCCCTTGTGAACCGACTACCAAAGAAAAAACAAGAATTACCCTGTTTTTTCAATAAATAAACCAACTGGACCCTCAACAGGTTTTAAAATATTAACAGAAAACTAAATTAGTGATAAAGGAACACGGTTCCCTCCCGGTTAAAAGAACCGAGAAGAAACCGAGAAAACTTAGGAAAAAAACTAAATCTAGACTAATCTACCTGTAAACCAAGGACAGTGATTTTTAAAATGACCAGACACAAATTTTACTACAGAAAACCAGAAAAATTAAATCTTCAAGAAAGATGAAGGACGGCTCTCTGAGCCATCTGTACTAGGCAAGCGGAGTAAAGAATCTGACGGCTGCAGAATGTTGACCAGGGAAAGTGGTTTGAAAACCGAGCTTGAGCCTAACATTCCATCATTAGCATAGGTTCTGTTAAACATTTCAGCTCCGGGGCAGTCTTATGGTGAGACCATACTGCAGAAGTCAGACTACAGTAAGATTTTCTGGGGTTTGAAGAAGACTGTGTTGAAAATTTGGGGTCAAAATATGTAACAATACCAAAGTTAAGGCCATTTCTTGCAAGTTCACTATGCCCACTCGTAACTTTGGAAATGTTAAATATTTTGGCCCCAGAATTTCAACGTAGTCTTAGTATTACTCCGTCTCATGTATGTCATAGCTGTTATTTTTCAAATCCTGGCCAAAATGTGTTTCCACACCTGTAGCACGGAATGGTGCTGCAGTTGCACATGTAATCCCCTACAAATGGGGGTTCCTGAAAAGCATTCCTTGAGCTTGCCTAAATGCTCACTGTCAGGCTAGTGTGCTGCGTTTTAGCAGTCTAAATGTGACTGGCAGAAAGTGCCTGTATAGCCTCTGTGTACTTTCTCTTTAAGAGCTCTGAGAGGGAGCTCTGTTGAAAGATGTAACTATTTGCTGAAAATCATTTGGAGTGATAATGATAATGCAGTTTGTCTAACCTGCCTTCTTTGCAGCAAGGACTGTATTGTTTATCTCCACTATCTTGGTCCTGGACTGCCAAATTGGACCAATCAGTACTGGTGGGACCTAAAATGGAGCCAGACTACAGGAGCTGTCTGGAGTCAAAATCTGTAGGAATTGTAATTTTGGGCTTTTGGCGCCTTTTTGCACCTGAAGGGGGAGCCTTTGTTGTGACTGACAGACAGATCAGCCAACTGAACCTTTTGGATTCTGTGGAAAGTCCCAGGCTTGCTGGCAGTTGAGTCAAATCTAAGTTGGGAGCTGAAGAAGCAACAGCTCGAGACAGTTGAGCAGCAGTCTGAGTAGTTTCGCGTGGGAGAACTGTGGGAAGGCCTGAGTTTTGGCCTGTATGCCTGCCTGGTGCCCCTGAGAGGGAGAAGAGAATCAGTTCGGACTGAATCCGAGTTTGTGAGAATGAAGTAAGCCACTGGGTTGTGACCAGGATCAACCTGAAGAAGACCGAAGGTTTGTTGAATGCATCGGCCTGTCAGGATTTCCAGCTACTTCTAAACTCCCGTGTATGCAGAGACTTTGCGATTGTGACAGGAGAGCGGATTGCCTGGTATAGTAGAATCCCTTACATGTAAAGGTGCTGTGCGTTTATAGTGGGCCATGATTTGGTTCCCCACTGTGTGAATTGTGCTCTGCTTGCTGGAAGCTGTATCCAGCTCAACCGGACTGAATCCACGTTCCTCTCCATACGGCCTGGGCCTTGCCACATTGGCCCTGCCAGACTACCCCACTGCACAGAGAAAGCCGTCAACGAGAAACCTGCCTAGGAATCATCCCCCTGCTCCACGCTTAAACAGGAATGATGCCTCGGCGAATCGTGTGGGCTCTGCTTCTCTTGGCACCCCAGATAAAGCACTTGCAGTCTCAGTTTTCGTCCAGCCTGTGTCCAGTCTTGGTTATCATGAGTAACCATCAGGGTAACTCCCTGCAACACCAGCTTAATCTAAGTGTGTCATCTGATTGTCTTGTTGTTCTTTTTTCTTTCATGAACTGAGCCCTCTGGCTCCAGATTACAATTAGTGTGTGTGGTGCATGTTGTTTCCTTCCATCATAGGGCCCCAACCAGCTGCGACGCCAGCCTACCCCGGGCAATGATCCTGGCTAGGCCAGCTCTTCTCCACCTGGGTACCCAGAGTGTGTGACTGTTTAGGGACTCTGAAGTGCATGCATAACCATTTGATTGATAGAGCCTTTAAGCAAATCAACCTGATTACACCCCTCCCTTGTTCAAGTCCCCTCAATAAATCAGATCTAACTCTTTTTGCATTTAACCGGATTGTGGTTCCAGTTTGTGCCAAGAGTACTGTAGCTATTTGATTTGCATAACCTTGTTTTACAGGGGGTTCCCAGGGTCGAGCTAGAGGAACCTGCCCTGGTGGTAAGTGCAAACAGTGTTGGGAATTGCCTGGTGTACAAGGGGTATTGTGAAAGTGATCACTGTGTATTGCTCCGGCCACTAGCAAGGAAAGAAGGGAGTTACAGTATCCTGGAAGGCTGTGCCCAGGTTAGCTTGACCACTAACAACCCTGACCTCCAGGTGGACGCACCCATTTCGGAACTCAGGCCCCTTAATCTGCTACTAGCCCAGCAGGCAGGGGTAGTAGCCCTTGGGATAGCGCCACCTAGGGGTTACAGACAGAATTATGTTTTGGCAATGATTCGATAATTTTCTGTGTAGGGTACATGACGCAGGGCTATAAGGTGTCTATGCTGACAATTTGGTCACTGTTGTCCTACAGGGTCCTGTGCTCCCACAGATACATATTGTACACATACGCATATATGGAGGGATGGGAGCGCAGGGAAGCGCATATTTGTTTTAAAGCTGCTCCTGCGGCAACACGGAGTTTCTCCCCATGCTCCTGGACCCCCAAATCACCTAATTGGAGTCGGGAGACACGAGGTGGGGGAACATGGGACTGTAAAAATTGTTTTTCCAATCAATCAATATCTTTATTTAGCCTGGTGGAACACCATTGAGCAGACCTCAATCACAAGATGGACCTGGTATAATTAATCAACAGTTTGGAATAGACGTAAGAACACTGGCAGTCAGTGTACAATAATTTAAAATAACATGGCATGGCTTGCTATGACAGAATCACGGTAGACATTAGAAGAGAACAAGGGCAGCATAATTTACAGGCAAGGTGCAAAGGCAGGCAGAATACAGCTATGTGCAAGTTTTATGCAAGGCAAGTACATGAAGGGCAATGAAGTACAATTTTCATATTGACTGAGAAGTTTGGTCTAGTAAAGTATTACGTAGCCTTGGTGAAGTCTATGAAGCAAAATCGCTAAAAAGTGCATGTAAATAAGCCAGCACCAAAGGCTGCTGGAACTGTAGTCTTGCCCCACCCGGTACAATAGCAATACCAACGGTGAACTTTCGGCATAGATAAATGCTTGTTACTAATACCTTCAGTTAAGGGAGTTGCTTAATAAAAGAGTGCTGACCCCAGGTTGTCACTTAGATAGATGTATGTAGTGGGATCAGATTCTCAAACTTGGCGCTCTCAGGAAAAGTGCTGGTATTTTATATAAACTATTGATGAATTCTGACTTTTCTGTAGCTCTACTCTTTGTTAGGCATCTTTTCTGAATACTGTGAACTTGATTACCATGAACATATCTGGGTTTGTCTAGCCTCCCTAAATCTCAAATGGATTTTGCTCTGAAACCGGAAATCTCAACATGTGCCCTCACTGGGTGGGTGGTATGCAAATATGTTCATCTTAGCGAATAATGAAAGGGTTAGTAACAGTATTCTTGGAAAATGCGAAGTATTCTGTAGCATCTGGTCCCCTTTCTAGGCACCTCTAGCTTGAAGTCAGTTTAGTAGGTTGGCTAATGCCTTGTCTGTCATCGAGGCACAGGTCAGGAAGCATAGAGAAAACCCAGGAGCAGTTGTAAAATTCCACAAAACTGTTTATTTGTAGTTGCAGTAACATAAAATAAAACAAGCATTTGTCAATGCCGAATGTTGATTGCGTTGGTGTGTTGAGCTCGCTCACTGCCCCACTGTCACTTGCTCAGTCTGTTTCTCCCGGTGCTGCACGCTGCTCTTTTGTACTGGGCTCCTGCCTGCGTTGGCACCTTGTTCTGCCCACTAAGAAATCCACAGCTGTCCCGACAGAGCTGCATTTAGGTGGCTCACTCCCCCTCTCTCACTCGCTCATTCTGTTTCTCCTGGCGCTGCAGGCTGCCCTTTTGTACTGGGCTCCTGCCTCTGTTGGTGGCTTTTTCTGCCCACAAAGAAATCTGCAGCAGTCCTGAAACAGGTCTGTTGAGCCTGCTGACTCCCCCTCTCTCACTCACTCATTTCGTTTTTGCCGGTGTTGCAGGCTGGCCTTTTGTACTGGGCTGCTGCCTGTGTTGCCACCTTTTTCTGCCGACAAAGAAATCCGCAGCAGTCATGATAGAGCTCCATTGAGTTCGCTCACTCCCTTTCTGTTACTCGCTTGTTGTGTTTCTCCCGGCGCTGCAGGCTGCCCTTTTGTACTGGGCTCCTGCCTGTGTTGGCACTCTTTGCTGCCCACAAAGAAATCCACAGCTGTTCCAACAGAGCTCCATTGAGGTCGCTCAGTCCCCCTGTGTCACTCACTCATTCTGTTTCTCCTGGCGCTGCAGCCTGCCCTTTTGTACTGGGCTCCTGGCTCTGTTGGCGCCTTTTTCTGCCCACAAAGAAATCTGCAGCAGTCCCGACAATGCTCCGTTGAGCTTGCTCACTCCCCTTTTCTCACTTGCTTATTCCATTTCTGCCAGCGTTGCAGGCTGCCCTTTTCTATTGGGTTCCTGCCTGTGTTGCCGCCATTTGCAGCAGTTACAATACATCTCAGTTGAGCTCGCTCACTCCCCCTCTCTCACTCGCTCATTCTGGTTTTCCCGCCACTGCAGGCTGCCATTTTGTACTGGGTCCCTGCGTGCATTGCTGCCTTTTTCTGCCCACAAACAAATCTGCAGCAGTCCCAACACAGCTCCGTTGAGCTCACTCACTCCCTCCCCCTCCCTCACTCGCTCATTCTGTGTCTCCTGCCGCTGCAGGCTGCCCTTTTGTACTGGGCTCCTGCCTGCATTGGTGGCTTGTTCTGGCCAGAAAGACATCTGAAACAGTCCTGACACAGCTCCATTGAGCTCGCTCACTCCCCCCTCTCACTTACTCATTCCGTTTCTGCCCACGCTGCAAGCTGGCCTTTTATACTGGGCTCCTGCCTGCGTTGCCACATTTTCTGCCCACTAAGAAATCCGCGGCAGTTACAATAGAGCTCCACTGAGATCGCTCACTACCGCTGTGTCATGCACTCATTCTGTTTCTCTTGGCGCTGCAGGCTGCGCTTGTGTATGGGGCTCCTGGCTGCGTTGGCACCTTTGTCTGTCCACAAAGAAATCCGCAGCTGTACCGACAAAGCTCCGTTGAGGTTGCTCAGCCTCCCTCTGTCACTCGCTCATTCTGTTTGTCCTGGCACTGCAAGCGGCCCTTTTGTACGGGGCTCCTGCCTGCATTGGTGCCTTTTTCTGCCAACAAAGAAATCCGCAGCAGTCCTGATAGAGCTCCACTGAGCTCACTCAGTCCCCCTGTCTCACTCATTTTTACTGTTTCTCCCACTGCTGCAGGCTGGCCTTTTCTACTGGGCCCCTGCCTGCATTGACGCCTTTTTCTGCCCACAAAGAAATCCGCAGCAGTCCTGACATCGCTCCGGTGAGTTCGGTCACTCCCCCTCCCTCACTCGCTCTCTCGTTCTGTTTCTCCCAGTGCTGCAGGCTGCCCTTTTGTACTGGCCTCTTGTGTTGGGGCCTTTTTCTGCCCACAAACAAATCCGGAGCAGTCCCGACAGAGCTCAGTTGATCTTGTTCACTCCCCCCTCTCACTCGTTCCATCTTAATCTGTCCCAAACACTGATGTCCCACAGCGACCGTGCTATTCTCCGGCAGGAGTGCAAAAAACATATTTTAGCCAGGATGTGAAAAATGACAGCTGTACTGTTCACAAGGAGTTGTGAAAGAATGCCACTGTTGAAAATGTGGCATGAAAATATTACAAATCTGCAAAGTTACAAGGGTGCGTGGAAACAGATGAATGCACGCTTGTAACACAGTCATGTTATGGAGTTTTGTCACCAAATTTTCAACATAGGAATTTTAGGACCTCTGCTCATGAACAGTGCCACTGTTATTTTCTTAATCTGTCCCGAACACTGATTTCCCACAGCGACCGCGTTATTCTGTGCCGCAACTGTGAAACCACATATCAGTCAGGATGCGAAAAATGACAGCTATACTACTCATAAGGAGGTGTGAAAAAATGCCATTGTTAAAAATGTGGCATGACAATATTACGAATCTGCAAAGTTACAAGGGTGTGTGGAAAGTGTGTAATGCACACTTGTAACACACTCATTTGATGGTCTATCATCACCAAATTTTCAACATAGGCATTTTAGGACCTCTGCTCATGAACAGTATCAGTGTCATTTTATTAATCTGTCCCGGACAGTGATTTCCCACAGCAACCGCTCTATTCTGCGCCGGAACTGCGAAAACACATTTCGGCCAGGATGGGAAACATGACAGCTGCACTGTTCATAAGTAGGTGTGGGAAAATGGCAATCTCGAAAATCTGGAGTGAAAATATTATAAATTCACGAAGTTACAAGTGTGCATGCAAACTGCGCAACGCACGCTCGTAACACAGTCATTTTACGGAGTATAGTTACCAAATTTTCAACATAGCCATTTCAGGACCTCTACTCATGAACAGTGTCACTGTCATTTTCTTAATCTGTCCCGAACACTGATTTCCGACAGCAACCGCGCTATTCTGCGCCGGGAGTGCGAAAACACATTTCCGCCAAGTTGTGAACAGCTGTACTGTTCACAAGGAGGTGTGACAAAATGCCAATTTTGAAAATACGGCGTGAAAATATTGCAAATTCACGAAGTTACGAGCGTGCGTAGCAACTGCGCAGCTCACGTTCATAAAACAGTCATTTTTGGGATTTTTCCCACCAAATTTGCAACATAGGCTTTTTGAGAGCCCACCTCATGAACACTGGCACTGTCGTTTTGTTAACTGGCCCCGGAAGGTGATTCCGCACAGTGACCGCGAAATCACCTTTCCGGGCCAATTAACGCCATGACAGTTCAAGAATTCATGAGGAGGGGTCTCAAAAACCCCATGATGAAAATTTTGTGAAAAAATTCCCCAAAATGCCCAAGATATGTACTAAAGCTGGAAAAACCTATTTATTACATTATACAGCTTACTGGCATTTCCTCAGTTCAGCGGTTGGCTTTGAAAAGTGCAGGCGTGTTCCCGATCCACCAAAGATCGCCGCGCAAGCTCTGGAGGTGAAATATGGTGTGGGGGAGGCAGGTGCTGCAGTGGGTGGGTGCAGGGCGCGACACTACGAGGGCCGTTCCTTTTACAGGGCTAAAAAAAAAAAAAAAAAAAGGACTTCGTGGGACGTGCTTTCATTTACAGGGCATTTGGCATGCTGGGGTGGGGCCCAGTGTGCCACTGGAGTCTTGCTTTTGGGAGGGGCAGCTGTAGCAGGACGGGGATTGAGCACCCGTCAGCAAACAACAAAAGGGGTGGGATTCCTTTGTGCCGACAGGGATTAGGCACCCCATCAACAAACAACAAAGGGGGATTCCTTTCTGCCGGCGAGTTGGGCTTCCGTCGGCAAAAAACTCAAAAGGATTCCTTTCTGCAGGCGGGGATTGGGCATCCTGTCGTCAAACAACAAAGAAATTAAGTTCTTTCTGCCGATGGGATTGTGCAACCCGTCGGCAGACAATGAAGGGGGGGTACATTATGCCGACGAGGAGTGGGCTCCCCTGTCGGCAGAAAAACATGGTGATGGGGGGTAATATTGTTTGTGAACATGGCGGCAAGCCGCCGCCATGTTAAACAATATCAAGGTTCTTACATCCCGTCCTGCAATGACGGGTCGCTCCCTCATTGCAGCGGATGGCTTACGCTGCAATGACGAGGCAGCCCCTTAGTGCAGCTGCTAAATTGTCACAAGTAAGTGCAAACGTTCCAAACTTGAATCACCAGCAGCCTGCCACGGCATTGGGGGAAGCGGGACAATCCTTTGCAGGCTGTGGGGGCATTGGCCACAACAGTGTCGCGCCTCCACAGCCTGCTTATCAGCAAGCTGTCCCAATATGTTTCTTGCGCTGCGCGCAATTAACATACTAAACCTGTAACTATATACAGAAGCAAAATAAAATCTCTTGTAAAAAATCTCCCTTGCAGCTCAGCTTAGCTGTTTTTATAACTCTTTTCAACCCCCATCCTTTGCAAGCATCCTGTCCTCTGTAAATTTCAGAAGCTGCTAGAATATTAAGAACTTCCTGAGGATCCCACAGCAAGTGCAAAAGGCTCAGGCATTTACACCCAAGTAACCTCTAGCTTTTCACAGTTATCTCAAATTATAAATATATACATTTCAACAGTAACACAGTTTTCTACACAAAAGTGATCCCAATATCAGCTACATTTTCATACATTGATTCTCATATATTTTATATTAGCGGATATAAATATGCAAGGAAGAAAGACAGCAAAAGAAAACTGAGAGACAGTGAGAGGCAAAGGATTGCGAGACTGGTCAGGTTGATCAGGTCCAAGGTCTCATAGGAAAATTTGGTTGCGCAACCAGACAGAGAAGAGAGAAAAGGAAAGAATACAGATCCTTGCATTTAAACACTTTCTCCAAAACAAATGGGACAGGGTCCTATTCTACCCTGTCACATTGTCTAGTCTGAAACCTGGTTATGAATTCCACTATACATTACCTTGATAGATTTTTAGTACTGTCCCTGCATGCTTTATGATGTATGGTATTTTCTGGTTGTATTACTCTTTCTTTTGTTTTTGCTCTTTTGTAATGATTCCTACTGTTACCTTTTTGACAAAAAAATTTGTTATTAATTTGTGTGATACTTTGTTCTTGATGTCTATACCTAATAAAAATGTATGATGGAAAAAAAAGACTGCAGTTGTACCACAGTAGTGAGGTCAGAATGCTGTTGTACCACAGTAGTGATGTCATAATGTTATTGTACCACAGTAGTGAGGTCAGAATGTTGTTGAACCCCAGTAGTGATGTCAGGATGTTATTGTACCACAGTAGTGAGGTTGGAATGCTGCTGTACTACAAAAGTGAGGTCAGAATGCTGTTGTACCACAGTAGTGAAGTCAGAATGCTGTTGTACCACAGTAGTGAGGTCAGAATGCTGCTGTACCACAGTAATGATGTCAGAATGCTGCTGTACCACAGTAGTGATGTCAGAATGTTATTGTACCACAGTAGTGAGGTCAGAATGCTGCTGTACTACAGTAGTGATGTCAGAATGTTTCTGAACCCCAGTAGTGATGTCAGTATGTTATTGTACCACAGTAGTGAGGTCTGAATGCTGCTGTACTACAGCAGTGATGTCAGAATGCTGTTGTACCACAGTAGTGATGTCAGAATGCTGCTGTACCACAGTAGTGATGTCAGAATGTTAGTGTACCAAAGTAGTGATGTCAGAATGCTGCTGTACCACAGTAGTGATGTCAGAATGCTGTTCTACCACAGTAGTGATGTTGGAATGCTGCTATATCACAGTAGCAAGGTCGGAATGCAGCTGTACCACAGTAGCGAGGTCAGAATGCAGCTGTACCATGGTAGTGATGTCAGAATGCTGTCGTACCACAGTAGTGATGTCAGAATACTGCTGTACCACGGTAGTGATGACAGAATGCTGTTGTACCACAGTAGTGAGGTCAGAATGCTACTGTACTACAGTAGTGAGGTCAGAATGCTGCTGTACCACAGTAGTGATGTCAGAATGCTGTTGTACCACAGTAGTGATATCAGAATGCTGTTGTACCACAGTAGTGATGTCAGAATGCTGCTGTACCACAGTAGTGAGGTCAGAATGCTGCTGTACCACAGTAGTGAGCTCAGAATACTGTTGTACCACAGTACTGATATCAGAATGCTGCTGTACCACAGTAGTGATGTCAGAATGCTGCTGTACCACAGTAGCGATGTCAGAATGCTGTTGTACCACAGTAAAGATAGCAGAATGCTGCTGTACCACAGTAGTGATGTCAGAATGCTGCTGTACCACAGTAGTGATGTCAGAATATTGCTGTACCACAGTAGTGATGTCAGAATGCTGTTGTACCACAGCAGTGATGTCAGAATGCTACTGTACCACAGTAGTGAGGTCAGAATGCTGCTGTACCACAGTAGAGATGTCAGAATGCTGCTGTACCACAGTAGTGAGGTCAGAATGCTGCTGTACCACAGTAGTGAGGTCAGAATGCTGTTGTACCACAGTAGTGATATCAGAATGCTGCTGTACCACAGTAGTGAGGTCAGAATGCTGCTCTACCACAGTAGTGAGCTCAGAATACTGCTGTACCACAGTAGTGATATCAGAATGCTGCTGTACCACAGTAGTGATGTCAGAATGCTGCTGTACCACAGTAGTGAGCTCAGAATACTGTTGTACCACAGTAGTGAGCTCAGAATACTGTTGTACCACAGTAGTGAGCTCAGAATACTGTTGTACCACAATAATTATATCAGAATGCTGCTGTACCACAGTAGTGAGGTCAGAATGCTGCTGTACCACAGTAGTGAGCTCAGAATACTATTGTACCACAGTAGTGATGTCAGAATGCTGCTGTACCACAGTAGTGAGGTCAGAATGCTGCTGTACCACAGTAGTGAGGTCAGAATGCTGCTGTACCACAGTAATGATATCAGAATGCTGTTGTACCACAGTAATGATATCAGAATGCTGCTGTACCACAGTAGTGATGTCAGAATGCTGCTGTACCACAGTACTGAGCTCAGAATACTGTTGTACCACAGTAATGATATTAGAATGCTGCTGTACCACAGTAGTGATGTCAGAATGCTGCTGTACCACAGTGGTGTTGTAGGTACTGGGGCACAACAGCATAGAATCCCGTGTCTATTAAGATTCCTCACGCTAACCTACAGTACACTGCAGATTTCTCATAACGCAAATATCAGGAAGACTGAAAACACCCAAGTGTATTATTTGTTAAAAGATTAATTACTAGAAATGCTGCCATCTGATGTAGCTATTACTTAAAGAGCTAGTGACATGGTCAGGTGAACTTTAACAAAACATAATATTTATACACAGACCAGCTTGTATTTCCCATTAGTTCTGTATTTCTCCTCCCCATTATTTATTACTGAGGTCATTTGCATGAAAACAGGATCTTTGCTCCTGAAGAGTTCATCTATTCCTGCTGCTTTCTCCCTACCTGAAGTCATAGAGCACTGCTTGTTACCTCACAGTCACTCCCATGGCAACAGACTGTGATGTCACTACAGAGGATTATGACTTGGAGTAGGGAGTAAGCTATAGAGGCAGATGAACGCAAAATAAAATCTAAGGGACAACAATCATATATTCATATACATTTCCTTAGTATTAAATTATGGGGAGGAGAAATATATAAAATATAAATGGAATGCAAACAGAATTGTACCCAATTATTATGTTTTTGAAAGTTTTCTTTGAGGCATCAGTAGCTGTTTAAATCACATTACACAATGGCTTGAAAAATCCTGCTTTCTGATTGGCTGTAAATCATGGCATGACCAACGGGAAAAAGTGCCAGCCAGCCGCATCTTGAGTCGGCAGTCCATGAATCAGTCCAAGCCCCCGAACATCCACCTCAGAATTTCATCACGCTGATTCCACACTAACCGCCACCTTAAACCGCAACAGTGGAACACTCAGAATACATAAAAAAGAACATCAGGAAAAACTTACAAAACACAAATCTGGACCAAAAGGATATACAGTATTTCACCTCTCTCCCCCGTAACCACTTCCACTTGTTCGCCTCTAAAATATTTTTTCACTGTCCATTGCCACATTAATTTTTTGGCCTGAACAATGGAGAGGCAGCAGTCTTTGAATGCCTCCCACCATGTCCGTATAGGTAAAGATATATTTTAAGAGACAGAGAAATTCTGAAATACAGAAAATATTTTTTAATCAAAAATGAGGGCAAAAAGTTGTACAACACACAGTTGAAACGTGGAACCGTGATACTGCGCATGCGTTATGCATATCCTCTGACTTATGCACATGCAATAGTGCACGCCCATTATCAGGATTCGGCTTCTCAGCCATGAGTTTTACAACTTTTAGCCCTCATCTTTGATTAAAATCCACTTCCTTTAGTTCACAGTTTCTCCATCTCTTAATATATATCTGTATCGCCAACCCCCCACCCGCACTCCAGCCTTCTGCGGCCCCGCAGCACACGCTAATACAGAACACAAGTGCCATTCCGCTCTTTCCCAATGTCTACCATATTAAACTGCCAATTCAAAGAAGGAAAAAAAGCCAAGTAACAAGTTAAAGTGCCGTTCTCCCAATCGGTCTTGAAAAAGGCTCTGAGCTGCAAACCTGGAGACCTGGGTTTGAATACCACAGCCCCCACTTGCATACTGTGTGACCCTGAGCAAGTCACTTAACTTCCTTGTGCTCCCAGGTTGCACCTGTAAACAAGCTTTCAGCTTAGTGTGTCTCTCCTGGTAAAAGAAAAAAAAAAAAGCCAAGCGACAGTCTCACCTCTCCCAAAACTTCCAAATCACCCCAGAAGCACACCCTGAGCTGAGTAGGCACAGACCCTCAGTGCTCGCTCTGAACTAGAGAAAAACACAAAAAACCTTTAGCTAGTCACGGCAATGACTTTCTTTACTTGTGTGGTTGCTGTTCCAAGCTCTCACAACTGTGGGCAACACACTGCATTTCTTAAAAACACCTTACCACATCTCTATTTCAGTTTGGGAGGGGAAGGGTGTCTCCTCAGTGTTCTAGCTAGAAACAGAGAACTATTTTTTTCTGGCGCAAAAAAAATATGTAAACTGCAAGAAAAAGTGCCTTTTTCTTTATTTATTTTTAAAAAGAGAATAGGGGTACACTGTATAATCGCAGTATACCACAACAGGGTGCTGTTAATGCTGGGATTTACCCACGCCTGGTGTGTTGTTTGGTCATGAGGCCGCAGGCTTAATTATTAGAAATGTTGCTGGCTGACGTAGTTGTTACTTAAATCACATTAAATGTGTCTGTAACCTTATCCTGCGGTTTGCTCTGTTTTGTGTGTACTGGACCACAGTTCAAGACAGAGCTAGAAAGAAGGCAAATAAATTAAACCAAACCTAAATTATATGTTAAAACATCCCCCCTGGAGCCACTCATTGCTGTATAAGAGTGGTTTCACGTGCCTTCGGCTAGAGCGAGAACAGCAACACGAAGCTGAGTTGTTCGGGCTCAAACTGAAGGCAAGTGAAACCACTCTAATATAGGAACATGTGACGATGGGGGACGTAATAATATATTACTGATAGAGAGCGATCAATAATATATATATATTTTTAAAAACTGTTCCTGGAACATGCCCATTTCCAGGGCATCTGCGTGTGAGAAGCTCTTCACAGAATAAGAGTATCTCATGCACAGGGGAAAGGACTGGTCGGGAGCACTCCCTCGATCTATAATACAGAAAATTGATGTATGCTCAAGCATACACAACAAGACCAAGAGTTCCATCTCGGGGTGAGATGACATCATAGAAACCTCTTGCACTTTGCTCTCGAGGACTATGATGTCATCTCACCCATCGATAGAAACACAGCCTTGTTGTGTATGGCTGCTCATACATTATTCTACAGCATGTATCTTTATTTAGAATGCTTACATAGATACATAGATACATAAACAGTGTCGGCAGATAAGGGCCTATGGCCCACCCAGTCTGCCCATTTGAGCTTGTAAGTTCAGTTTGTTTTCCTAGAAGTCTGTTGCCCCTTACCCCTGACCTCCAGAATTCCTTTACGTCTATCCCATGCATTCTTAAATCCCGTGATTGTTTCAGCCCCCGCCACTTCCTCTGGCAGGGTGTTCCACTTGTCCACCACCGTAGTCCATTGACAACCAGATGTTCCACCAATCTCTCCTTCAGTAGTGCTTCCATGATCTTCCCCACTACCGAGGTGAGGCTGACTGGTCTGTAGTTCCCTGCTTCCTCTTTGTTCCCACTTTTGTATAAGGGGACTACATCTGCTGTCCTCCAGTCTTTGGGTACCTCCCCTGTTTCCAGTGATCGGCTAAACAGGATAGCCATAGGTTCAGCCACCACCTCTCTTAGTTCTTTAAGGACCCTGGGGTGCACCCCATCTGGCCCCATTGCTTTATCAACTCTTATTACTTCCAGTTCCTTCAGGACCCTTTCTCGTGTAAAGGGACTTGTGTCCATTTCTGCACCATTCTCACCCCTTGTACTCCCTTCAGACTCATTACCCTCCTCTTCCTCAGTAAAGACTGAGCAGAAATACCTGTTCAATATGTCAGCTTTAATGTTGTCATCCTCCACGCGCCCCCATCCTCCCCCTTCAGTCTCACTATCCCTCCCTTTGTCTTTCTTTTTCACTTATGTACCTGTAAAGGTTTTGTCCCTCTACCCACTGATTTTGCAATGTGTTCTGTCTGAGCTTTGGCTTCCCTTTCTGACCTCCCTGCCTCCCTTTGCTTCTCCTGGTACTTCTCCCTATCCCCTTCTGCCTGTGTCTTTTTGTATTGCCTGAATGCAATCTTTTTGGCTTTCACTTTCTTTGCTACGTCTTTGGAAAACCATAATGGTCTCCTCTTTCTTTTCCTCTTGCTAACCTGCTTAATGCATAATTCTACACAAACTACTAGAAAAGAAACTCCTACTGAATGCCAAGAAAACGAAAGCCATGTTCTTCTCCTCCAAGAGCTTTTCTTCCACTCTCACACCAAACACCCTTCCCCAACTATCTACCATCCTTGGTGAAAGTCTGGACTATGTAGATAAATTTAAATATCTTGGGGTTTGGATTGACAATAGACTTGACTACACTAGCCACATTGAAGAACTCCTGAAGAAGCTCAGGCAGAGACTTGGCCTATTCTACAGAATAAAACATTACCTAACCAAAGACTCTAAACAAAGATTAATCCTGGCATCATTCCTATCCCTCATTGATTATGCTGATTTCCTGTATAGTCACTGCTCCCTTTCCCACTTAAACAAGCTGGATACCTTGTATCATAGAGCTCTTAGATTCATTACAGACCTTCCTTTCAGCACCCATCATTGCTCTCTCTATACTGCAGTGGCTGGACATCCCTATATCATAGAAGAAACAAAAATGCTGCTCTATGGATCTACAAAGCTCTAACAAACAAATTACCATCCTACATTTCAGATTGTTTTACCCAGGTCATATCAGACCATATGACCTAAGGAACAACAAACTCATCATGCTGAAGATACCTATTACCTGTACCCGGCATGGGAGGGCTGCAATCAGCTACTCTCTAGCACTTATTTGAACTCTCTTCAAAAGATCCTGAAGTTGAATACCTCATTCCATTAACATCCTTCAAAAGCTATACACTAGTCTCTTTCCAGAGCCATGCAACTGTTTTCACAAGGCCTAGTCCTACCACAACCACTTTTTCTCCCACACCTTTTTCCTCACATTTCACCCTTAATTTGTTTTTGTAGCCTTCACCCACTCAACTCATACCTGACCTTATTCCCACAATCCCACCTCCTCGCTTTAATCTCTCATTACTGTCTTATTTTACTCCCTTTTATTATAACCCAGTTTCTTTGGCTCATTGCCTTGTATATATGTAAATATTCTTGCTTTTTGTTCATTTATAATGTCCTTGTTTTTGTACTCAATCTATATCTTGTATTTGTGTAAAAAATTGTACCTTTATATTGTTATGACCAATCAGGTCCATCTTGTAAATGAGCTATGCTCAATGATGCTCGCCTGAATAAATAAAGATTTTGATTGATTGATTGATTGATTGTTGTTCTTGTAATCCCCATTTTAAATACTGCCCACTGTTCCTCAACCCCTGATTCCTGTCCCATTCCCCTTAATGCCTCTTTCAAGTATCTCCCCATTTTCCCAAAGTCTGCCCCCCTAAAATCCAGGAAACGTGTTTTTGTGTGATTTGGTTCTGCTCTTTCTGTGATTTCAAACCACAATGACTGGTGGTCACTGTTTCCCAGGTACTCCCCACTGTTACCCCCATCCACTGTCCCTGTTTGTGAGCACAAGGTCCAGTATTACCTTCTGCGAGTTGGTTCCATGACCAGTTGCTTGAGAGGCACCCTGAAGGAGTCCAGGATAAATCTGCTCCTAGTTGATGCTGCTGCTGGGATGCTCCAGTCCACGTCTGGAATATTGAAGTCTCCAACCAGTACTACCTCATCCTTGTCTGCCATCCTTTGGATGGCTAGCATCAACTCCTATCTGTTTCTTCCTCCTGGGCTGGTGGTCTATAGACCACACCTGTGCGGATGGCTGTCCCCATTTTCCTTTCCAGCTTAACCCACAGTAACTCTCCCCCATTTTGTTCCTCCTGGATCTCTGTGGCCCTTATGTCATTTTTCACATACAGTGCCACTCCTCCTCCCCCCTTCCTGCCTGCTCTGTCTCTTCTGAATATGTTGTAGCCAGGTATGGCCATCTCCCTGATAGTGCTTCAGTGACTATAAATTGCTTACATATGAGATTTGACTCTCACCTATATTGTATGTATAAATACATTTATTTATAAACTGGGGTATAAAAAAACATATCAAACCGAATAACTTCATTGGTTAAAACACAGCACCTGTCTATTGATTACCTAGAAAATGCACAGTTCATAACTAACCTGCCTTCATCTACCTAGCAGCAACCTAACTAAACGAAAATAAAACCTTTTTCCATGAAAATAACATTTTTTCCCACTTTTTAAACACAAAACCCACAACTAAGCATAGGTTTCTTCAAAATAAATGCAATTCCCAGGTTCATTCAAAGGCACACTACCTTTGTTACCAAACTCACCTACCCTATCTCTCAACAACCTAACTAAAAGGAAAATAAAACCTTTTTCCTTCCAAAAAAAAAAAAAAAAAATTCTTTTTCCATTTTATAAGCGCAATAACCCACTCCAGGGCAGTGGTTTCTTGAAAATTAATGCACTTTCCAGGTGTGTTAAAAGTCACTCATCCATTGGCCTCGTACCTCCCAGTTCACCCTGGGCATGCATTAATTCTCTAGAAATGCATGTCCTGTTGTGAGTTCTTGCTTGCATAATGAAAAACAAAGCTCGCGCAATTAACAGAATTGTCAGAACTGAGCATGAAAGACAGGGCATGGGCAGACTGTCTCACTGTCATGGAAGAGTTGGGACTACAAAACATATCTTCTACCTTTCTACTGCCACAGTGCTTGAAAGAGTGATTCTTGTTTTGTCTCAGTCCTTCTTTACCTTTGAAAGCCTCACCAGTGTCTTAAAGGTCAAGTAGCTTCACAGTGGCGGCTGGTAGACAGTGAGGCACTTTGCCAAGTAAGTAATAATACATGACAGGGTGTACATCGAGCTAAAATGACGCACGCCCTGGGTTCGTTGAGAGTTATCAAGAGCCTCCAACCACCCAGGCAGTGCATATCTTTTGTCAGATACACAGTGTGAAGGGTTGTTGTGCTTCTCAAAAGGCCTATTTCTGAAAATTTGAGAAACAAAACAGAACACTTTTTTAAATCAGTTTAAAAAGTGAAAACAGGTGTGCATGTTGCTCTGATGTGGTTATTTTATCGTTTTTAGGATGTTACATATTCATGTTTCTGTGATGCGTGTTTAAAGTGGTTTTGTCAGTTTAAAGAAAAAACTGGAACAGCACAATATTTAGGTAAAATTCAGCTTACATCAATTTCTTTACCAGGTAAGCAGCAAAAGCCGAGACGCTTGTTTCCAGTTGCGACTTGGGAGACCAGAGGAAAATTAACAGGTAATAAATGTTATATACTGTTTGCATTTCTCTTCCCTTTGCTCATCATTACAAGGTACATTTGCACAGACACGGGATCCTTGTTCCCAATAGTTTATCTGCTTCTGCTGTTTAATCCTTTGTGAAAGTCATAATTCTGTTTGTGACATCATAGTTTGTAGTGGTGGAAATGATTATAATGTCACAAACAGGATTGTGACATCAGCAAGGGACTAAACACTGGGAGGGGGCCAAATGGAGGGGGCAAAATCAAATCAAATCAAAGTTTATTTATAAAAAGCACATTTCCAAAACCAAGGCGCTTTTACATAATTCATTAAAATAAGTCAATAAATAAAACAATTTATTAAAACCATAAATAAACAAGATAAAACTCAAGACAGCAGCATTAAAAATCCGTATATGCTTGGCTAAAAAGAAATGTCTTCAAGGCTACCTTAAAACTTTGGAATCCCTTCTCCATGTAAATGAACCCAGTAAGGGGCTGTCCGGATAGGACAGTTGTAGTGCACCACTTGCTGTGCTGGTGAACCGAGTTTTGTAACAAACTTGGGCCATTCAGGGGCTAGCCAGGGGAGGGAGGATTGGGGGACCCAAGGACAGCTCTCCTCTTTTGGGGTGGGGGGGTGCCTCTGTGCTCCACTCTTGGACCGCCACCAGGTGGAGACCAGTTGGTGATACAGTGGGATGTAGCACTGATCGGGAGTGGGGCATCCGCTGACACGTGGCACGCATGCGTACTTCTACAGGTATGCATGCGCGTCTCTGCACAATGGTACCGTCCATAAAGGGAGAAAACAGAGGAGAAAAGACTCCAATCCACTGGGTTACCATCAGCACCCACAGCAGGCTCACACACAACTGACAAGGCACCCCACCCACCACATCAATGGTCCTGGGTAAGTGATGTGGCTGTGAGCCCCTGAGAGGGTTGGTCAGGCTGGGTGGGGTGGATGCTGCCGAATCACTTGGAGGTGGACAGGGTGTAGAAGGATATAAAAATGATGTAAAAAGACAAAAGAAAGGAACTGAGTAATAAAGAATAAAAGGAGCGTTCCAAGGTGACGAGTCTCTTCAGCAGAGAAACTGATCTGACAGTTAGGCAGCAGGGGGCACACAATCACCACACAGTGCCTGAATGGATTCTAATTCTATTTAGTCTCCAGGGCAACCACACAGCACAAGAATGCTGCCCTTTGTGACAGCCACATATTTCATTTCTGGTGTTAGAAATGCAGAAACTCTATCATCTGAATGGTGTTTAAAATATGATGTTTTTCACAGTTTTTTCTAAAGTAACAAATTCATTTTACTCTAGCAAACGATGTCTTGCATTGAATACTTGCACCTGATGTCAATCAGTCAAACACAGGATCTATTTTCTGCATGCTCTTGCAATGTACCAGCGTAAATCTTTCTGGTCATAGATCGAAGACAGACTAGATCCTATATATAGAAGAATGTATGGGCAACCATACACAGCAAAGTTGTGCTTCCATCGAAGGGCTGACATGAGTATCCAGACAGAATAGCATGGTTATTACAGCGTGGCAAAATGCACATTGTCATTATGGCGTGAGCAGTTAAAGCAGCATGCAATTAATAGAGGGATGCTTTTTTTAGCATGGGTGCTGTGAGGAGTCACATAAGCCCCCCCTGTTTCATCCCCCCCGAGTTTAGAATAGTAAACCCCCCACCTCCCAACGTCCCCCAGAGTTGTGTCCCCCGGAGTCTAGAATAAGTAGAAATCCCCAACGACTTTGTTCCCCAAGTTTAGAATACTAAATCTCTCAACTTTCTTCCCCTCAAGTTGCATCCCCCCCAAGAGAGTACATTGCCCTTACCTGCATTCTTTGCTGTGTCTTTGTTCTACTAGGGTGTGCAGAGCAGCATGGTGGCATTACCTCTTTTTTGGACTCTCGCTGTTTTTCCGGAACCCTATGTTGAATAGCGCTAGTTTGTCCACGCGGCTTCTGACTGCACTGTATTGTAGTAGCTCTTCTGTTCTGGACCCTTGACATGACAGAATATAGACCTCAAGATCAAAACTCCAGTGGTCCATGCAGTCACCTCAAAACCAAGATGGAAACAAATGCTGAAATGTATGTGGCTGCCCACATTTTTATTTTATATAGTGCATGGTTATGGTTTTGCCACCCCAAATGTGCTTATTTGTTGGTTTTGCGCGCCTGCTGGTCTGTTGGCTCTGCACCCCTAATGTGTCAAGTGTGTTGGTTCTATCCCCCAAATGTACAGTTTTGTTGGTTTTGCCCCCCAAAATCTGCTGACTTGGTTCTGCCTCACCTCCCCCCAAATCTGACTTGTTGGTTTTGCATCACCCCCTCCTAAATCTGCTGACTTGTTGGTTTTGCCTCATCCCTCCAAAAAAAATCTGCTGACTTGTTGTTTTTTCTTCACACCAAAAATCTGATGACTTGTTGGTTTTCCCCTTCCTCCCAAAATCTGCTGGCTTGATGGTTTTCTCCTCACTCCCAAAATCTGCTGGCTTGTTGGCTTTCCCTCACTCCCAAAATCTGCTGGCTATTTTGGTTCTCAAAAACAGTAGCAGAAAAGGTCAGAACCAAAAGGCTGGCCTTCAGGAAATATAAGGGAATGCAGCGGGATAAAGATAGGGAGGCATACCAAACTTCCCTAAGGGAAGCAGGGAAGGCAGTAAGGCAGGCAAAGGCCCAAACCGAGGAAACACTAGCACAAACAGTAAAAGAAGGTGACAAGACTTTCTATACAGTAGATACATTAGTGAAACGAGAGAGTCCAGAGGGGGTATTGCTAAGATCAAAGGAGATAAGGGGAGGTGTGAGGAGGAGGACCATGTAAAAGCATCTATCCTAAACAGATACTTTTGCTCAGTATTTACTGAAGAGAAGGTAGGGCAGGGTCCACAGCTCTGCACCATGGACACAGGGTGGAGGGAGGTGTGCACTAGTCCCTTCACAAAAGAAAGGGTCCTACAAGAGCTCAATAAGCTCAGGGTGGACAAGGCAATGGGACCTGATGGCATACATCCCAGGGTACTAAAGGAGCTAAGGGTGGAACTAGCAGAGCCATTATCAGAACTGTTCAATGAGTCTCTGAACACAGGAGAGGTCCCAGAAGACTGGAGAAGGGCTCATGTGATCCCGCTCCACAAGAGTGGTAGCAGGGAGGAGGTGGGGAACTACAGACCAGTCAGTCTTACCTCAGTAATGGGCAAGATTATGGAGGCACTCCTTAAGGAAAGGATAGTGCAACACCTGGAATCCATAGGAGCACAGGATCCAAGATAGCATGGGTTTACAACATGAAGGTCCTGTCAAACTAATCTCACATAGATTTCTTTGACTGGGTAACCAGAGTGGTGGACCAAGGGGGAGCAGTTGATGTCGCCTACCTTGACTTCAGTAAAGCTTTCGATACTGTTCCACATAGAAGATTGATTAATAAGCTGGGTAGGCTCAGGGTGGGTCAGAAGTTGGTCAAATGGATGGCAAACTGGTTGATGGGCAGAAAACAGAGAGTGGTGGTTAATGGTATACAGTCAGAAGAGATGCAAGTCACAAGTGGGGTACCTCAGAGATCAGTCCTGGGGCCAGTCCTCTTCACTATCTTCATCTGTGGCATTGCAGACGGACTGGAGGGTAATGTTTGTCTGTTTGCAGATGACACCAAGATCTGCAACAGAGTAGATGATCCAGATGGGGTGGGCAGAATGAGAAGAGATCTGGATAAACTGGCAAAATGGTCGGAAGAGTGGGGTTTAATGCAAAGAAGTGCAAGATCATGCACATAGGGAAGAGAAACCCTGAAGCCACCTATAGGCTGGGAGGGGAGTTGCTGGCAGTCATAAGGGAAGAAAGAGACTTGGGCATCATCATCACCGATGACCTGAAATCATCCAAGCTGACCACTAAAGCAGTAGGTAAGGCTAGGGGGATGTTGGGGTGTATTAGTAGGGGTATCACAAGTCGGAAGAGGGAAGTAATAATCCCTCTTTACAAGACACTGGTACAGTACTGGAGGCCACACCTTCACAAGGACATTAACCAAATTGAGGCAGTCCAGAGAAGGGCAACCAAAATGGTGCAGGGCCTGCATCAGAAAACACATGAGGACAGATTAACGGAGCTCAATATGTATACCCTAGAGCAAAGGACGGAGAGAGGTGATATGATCGAAACATTCAAACACCTTAAGGGCATTAACAAGGTCAAAGAGTCTAACATGTTTCAATATAAGAAAAATAGAAAGACAAGAGGACACAGCATAAGATTAGAGGGAGGCCGATTAAGGGGTAATGTGAGGACGTTCTTTTTCACAGAAAGGGTGGTGGATGCATGGAATGGCCTACCTCGGGAAGTGGTGGATTTGAATACAGTGCAGGGCTTCAAACAGGCATGGGATAGGCATAAGGGAGCAATACAGATGAGTATGAATAGATAAGCCATTGACAGAGCAAAGGCCGATGGCACATTTATAAAGTAGAAAAAGAAATGAGCAGACTGGATGGGCCTTGCGATCCTTATCTGCCGTCCACTTCTGTTTCTATGTTGTTGGTTTTCCCCTCACTCCCAAAATCTGCTGGCTTGTTGGTTTTCCCCTCACTCCCAAAATCTGCTGGCTTGTTGATTTTCCCCTCACTCCCAAAATCTACTGGCTTGTTGGTTTTTCCTCAACCCAAAATCTGCTGGCTTGTTGGTTTTCCCCTCAGTCCCAAAATCTGCTGGCTTGTTGGTTCTCCCCTCACTCCCAAAATCTGCTGGCATGTTGGTTTTCCCCTCACTCCCAAAATCTGCTGGCTTGTTGGTTTTCCCTCACCCCAAAATCTGCTGGTTTGTTGGTTTTCCCCTCATTCCCAAAATCTGCTGACTTGTTGGTTTTCCCCTCACTCCCAAAATCTGATGGCTTGTTGGTTTTCCCCTCACTCCCAAAATCTGATGGCTTGTTGGTTTTCCCTCACCCCAAAATCTGATGGCTTGTTGGTTTTCCCCTCACTCCCAAAATCTGCTGGCTTGTTGGTTTTCTCACTCCCAAAATCTGCTGGCTTGTTTACCCCCAAACTATCAAAATCTGCTGGCTTTTTGGTTTTCCTCACTCCCAAAATCTGCTGGCTTGTTGGTTTTCCCTCACCCCAAAATCTGTTGGTTTGTTGGTTTTCCCCTCATTCCCAAAATCTGCTGACTTGTTGGTTTTCCCCTCACTCTCAAAATCTGATGGCTTGTTGGTTTTCCCCTCACTCCCAAAATCTGATGGCTTGTTGGTTTTCCCTCACCCCAAAATCTGATGGCTTGTTGGTTTTCCCCTCACTCCCAAAATCTGCTGGCTTGGTTTTCTCCTCACTCCCAAAATCTGCTGGCTTGTTGGTTTTCCCCTCACTCCCAAAATCTGTTGGTTTGTTGGTTTTCCCCTCACTCCCAAAATCTGCTGGTTTGTTGGTTTTCCCCTCACTCCCAAAATCTGGTGGTTTGTTGGTTTTCCCCTCACTCCCAAAATCTGCTGGCTTGTTGGTTTTCCCTCATCCCCAAAATCTTATAACTTACTGGTTTTGCCTCACCCCAAAAATCTGCTGGCTTGTTAGGCCCTGTCCACACTATGCCTCTGTAACGTTACAGAGGGCTCACACCGTTACCAAAACGGTTTGCGTTTACATCTGTAACGTTACAGAAGGCGTTTTCGTAATCGCTGTTGGAAACCACTTTTGAGGTGGTTTGAACAACAGTTACTAAAACGTTGTGTCCCCTGTAACGCTACCAGCCATAGTGTGGACGCTGAGCGCGTAACTCCAGTATTCCCCAATGCAACACAAACTGCATTGTGGAATAGGGTGCAGCTGTAACGTTACAGGGCACCCACAAATGTGGACGGACTGTAACGGTTCCAAACCGTTATCGAGACTGTTTGCCGGCAGTGCTGACACACTGTAACGGTTCCGGTCTGTAACGGTTTGGAACCGTTACAGACTGTAGGTGGTGTAGTGTGGACAGGGCCTTAGTTTTGCCCCCCAAATATTCTGGCTTGATTCCACTCTGCTACCTTGCACCCAGCTACTCAGTACCCCACCCATAAAAATAAACATTTTTGAAACATCCAGTGCCAAGTGACGATACTCTCACAAGCGCATCCATTTTTAATTAGCTTACAGCAACAGTGGCTTCAGTTTGCACGATGCATTCTACTAGAGGATTCCCGTACTATAGTTCTGATATCACGTCCATGGCACAGTGTAGTTGCTGAGTGCATGGATTTCCGTACACAATAGACCCATACCATACACTATATAATGTAACTTTCATGCTGGGCTGACGGTAATAAACATTGCCAAAACAAGAACACTTTGTCCTACCCTGCTCCTCCCTACCACCGGACATCCTTGGCCTCCCCTATTCCTTGCCATTCCCTCTCTCCGATCCCTTCCCATCCTGGTCTCGCTCTCCACTACCCCCACTAAGGGTTCTGTCTCCAGACGTCATAGGCATATCAATGCTCTTCTCAGGCTGATTGCACTACTCTTTCTGCTATCTGGTAATGTCCACCCCAACCCAGGCCCCAGCACTGACAATCAGTCTCCTCTCTCTACAACCTCAGGACTCAGACTTGCCTCTATTAACGTCTGCAGCCTGCTAAAGAAATTTGCTGGCCTGCAAGTCTGGGTCGCTCAGCACCAACCAGATGTGCTGGCACTAGTTGAAACATGGTTATCCAAGACAACACCTGACTCATTCATCTCCTTCCTGGGTTGCTCGCTCTACAGGGAGGACAGAGTTGGGAAACGGGGGGTTGGGATGTGCCATCTACCTACGGGACTCCCTCCTAGGCCTCCCCCTCTAAAAACCACTACTAGAGCACGGTGCCCAGGCTACCTCTCTAAAGGTCACCCTGGGATCCTCAAGAGCCCCCCTTATCATCACTGCCTCCTACATTCCCCCGCATAATCAGAACCGCGCCCTGCAATCTGTACTAGATTACATCTTCCATCAACCCAGCAAGATGGAACAAATTATCATAGGCGACTTAAATATTAACTGGCTCGCCAGCGCTGGGAACAGTGCCAAAGATGCCTTTGCTGCGCTCAGTCTCACCCAACTTGTCTCCTCCCCCACCCGCCCCCATCCAACTACTGGTAGTGCCACTCTACTGGACCTGGTACTCTCAAACAGGCCTCATAAGATCACCAATTTGACAGTACTGCCAAATGCCCTTCGTGATCACTGCCCAGTCGTTTTCTCCTGGTCATGTAACCTTGAGAAGCCCAAGCCCGTCTTCATCTCCAGGAGGTGCCTGTCTGTGGGTAACCTTGCCTTACTCCGTGAACACCTTGCCAGCTGGGACCAGTCCCCAGTAAAACTGGCCCCCAATATTGACACTGTCCTCAACTACTTTATTTACTAATTTACCAGGGCCTGCGATGCACATGCACCCATTTCCAAAACCATACGTAGGAAACACTACTCTCCCTGGATCACCCCTGCTCTCATAAAGCAAATGTGTCTCAGGGGCGATCTCTTGCACAGAACCCTGGAGTCCAGGAAGCCTGCCGATAGACAAGCCTATAGATCGGAGTGCAACAAATGCACCTGGGCTATCCGTAGTGCAAAGGCTGCATACTACAGGAATACCCTTGCATTCACCTGGGGCTCCTCACGCAAGTTCTAGGACAACCTAAAGGAACTTAACGGCAAAACCCAGTCCCCCCCCCAACTCAATATTGATGGCACAATCACCATTGACCCACAAAGTATTGCAAATCGGCTGAATGATACCTTCTCAGATCTCTCCTCTACCCTACCTACCAACTTCTTTGATCCCGCCCCTGATCCCCCTACCACCACTCTCCAACACCCACCCTTCTACTTCCGAGCTCTCTCCCCATCTGCTGCTAAACCCTATCTGCTCAAAGCCCCAAAGGGTGCTAGACACAGTAGGAACTCGCTTGATCCCTGTCTTCTCTACTCTACCCTAGACGTTGTTCTCACCCTCTCACTGACCTACTCAACCTCTCCCTCTGACTTGGCCAATTCCCCCCAAGCATGGAAAAGAGCTGTCATCACCCCCATACACAAGGGTGGTGACAGAACGACCCCAGGCAATTACAGACCTATCTCCATCCTCCCCCCTCTCCAAAGCCCTAGAAAAGATCATGGCTGACCAGATAACAGACTGCCTCACTGTGCACAACCTCCTTTGCAGAGTGCAGCATGGTTTTTGCCATGGTTTCAGCACCACAACTGCCCTCATTGAGTTCTCCACTTTCATTCACTCTGCCCTGGACAAAGGGCATCTTGCCGGGGTAGTCTTCATCGATTTATCAAAGACCTTTAACAAGGTCCGCCACCCTCTTCTCATTAACACCCTCACCCAGCTTGGTTTCACCTCGGGCCCTGTGAGTTGGGTCACCAATTACCTCGCTGCCCGTACCCAGTGCATAGAAGTCAACAATATCCTCTCTAGCCCACGTCAGGTCCGCTCCGGTGTTCCCCAAGGCTCTATCCTGGGGCCACTACTCTTTAGCTTATACTTAAACACACTGCCCAATGTCTCCTCAGAAAACATACTGCTTTACGCAGGTGATGCGGTCCTCTTCACATCCCACCCCGACCCTGCCCAACTCCAGCTTGCACTACAGTCTGCTTTTGCCCAGACTGAGCAATGGTTCCTTGACCACAGGCTTGTGATCAACCTGAAAAAAACAAAAACCTTGCTGTTCACCCACAATCAGAACAAACTCAAGGGCTCTGTGCTGTCTATTCAATCTCTCTCCCACCACCCTCTTGAGCAGATTACCTCATACAAATACCTAGGTATCATCCTCGACTCCTCCCTCGCCTTCCATGACCACATCCAGACCCTCTGCTCTGCCATAAATTCCTGCATAGGCTTACAATATCGGCACAGAGCCTGTCTCCCTCCAGAATCACTAAGACTTGCCATTGACTCATCTGTCCTGTCCCTAGTGGACTATGGACTCCTAATATACAGTGCAGAGGATAACACTGCTCTGGGCAAAATCAAGCTCTCAATCAACAAGGCCTGTCGGCTACTCACTGGGGCTGACAGGCTAACACATACCTACGCACTTTATGACTTGTCTAACCTCCTCTCCCTTGAAGAGCAGCTACTCTACCAGACCTGTCTGCTCACTCAAAAAGTCTGTGTCGGCTTAACCCCCCCCCCCCCGATCTGTCTAAACTAATCAGCACGGCCACCCCTCTTGTCCACACTCGTAGCTCCACTAAGACCCTGCTAGTAGTCCCTAGGGTTAGGACGACCCTCACTCAGAGGTCCTTTCCCTACAGGGCACCCTCCTGGTTCAACACCCTCCCTTCTGGTACCTCATCTGAGCTCAGAATTGGACCATTCAAATCATCCCTGCATAGCCACCTTCTCAGCTCCCATCATTGCAACTGCAAATAATTGCACCCCTACTGGTCCTCATCCAACCACCTGACCCACTCCACCCATCCTGTTTATAGATCAGTGTGCACATCTCATGATTGCTGAGCTACAATCATGTATAGGCCTGTACCTGCAATTCTGAGTTCTGCACCGCACTTCTGCTGTCTACCTCTACTGTATGTAATGTCTTCAAAGTACATATGCCCAATCATCACTCCTTTCTTGCTTAGCTACCATCACGTATAGGCCTCTCTCCTGCAAAAAGGGGCCTTCTCTCGCTGATACGGCCCACTCCACCTGTATTTAATTGTACAAATTTTTATTGTAAATATTATTGCCCTGCTACTGTACCTGCACTGCTGTCTGTTTTCCACTCACTGTATGTTTCTCCTGCCCCGTCCTATTCTGTGTACGACGATGAGCCTTTGTAAATGAGTCTTTGACTCAAAGGGTTGCAATTCTGATACTGTAATAAATAAATAAATAATCATTTTACCCTAGAAATACGCGTGCAGGGCACAGGATATTAACAGCTCACAGGTAATCAGAGAGATCATCTAGCTCTGGTAGCTGTGACAGCACGAATAGTGGCACTGGCTCAGTACAGTTCAGGCTCACCTTTGGGGCCGCAGATCAGAAAGTCACTGGTTCTAGTGCCACATCAGGAACTTAATACCCACTACTGACATTGTACTGCAGCACTAGGGGGCGCTGCATTGTTGAAGGCATGTCCTTCGAATGAGACATTAAACTGATGTCCCATTCTGATTGTCTCTGGTGGCTGCCCGGATGGAAGTTAACACGGGAACAGTCAGCACAAAGGACCTCATACTTCAGTGTGGTGCTGGTCCCAATGTACACTCTGTGTGCAAAAACATTTTGGTTTACCTATTGTTTGCTGTTGTATAGTATATTGTATCAGATTAATTTTGCTTAGTTGTAGGCTGACATCTTCTGTTACTACAAATCCCAGAATCCCCTGCAGCTGACATCAGAGCAGTAGATAGCAGTGGGAGATTCAATAGCCTACAGTGCATACTAAAGCTTTTAAAATCTCCAATCAGATGCTTCCTGGATCTGCTTTTCTCCAGAGGCTAAGTCCTCTGGGACTGTACTTAGCCCTGGGAGGACAGTGGGACCAGCAAACAAAGATCAGAGCTTACATAAATTCTAACATGCACTGCAAGCTATTGAATCTGCCACTGCACTGGGAGGGGGGTGTGCCCACACTCTGCACCATTCACGGAGGCATGGAGTGCCAGGAAAGGGGCGTGCAGGATACGGCACCAGGGACCCTGCAGTATCTTTTGCACGCCCCCTCACTTTACACCTGCTGGGCTGACTGGGAGGACTAGAGGCAGCCTTCTGGGCACTCGCCCATCATTTTCCAAAACGGATGTCCTGCATCATTCCAGAATCCCCCCCTTTCACCTTTAGCAGGGGATCCACTCTAGGAGCGGGTTGGGCATCTGACTGGATGTTTACCTGTGTCCTCCAATCCACCCCACGTGCAGCAGCGCTCCGGGGAGGGGTGCAGGACCACAGATAGGTACCATGCGGTGGCATGTCTTAGTGCATGCCGTGCACCTGTCCGCAGGTGCAGCGCTGAGTAAGTCGGGTACACACCTCTTGCGCTTACCCAACTCACACTCGTGCATAGCCCCCGCTGGCATATCACTGCATTGTCAGTATTTGTCTGTCTGAACTCTGATATCTGGTGAATCAACCTTCTAACAGACATAAACCAACTCTGTATATATTTCTGTTGTGGTGACTGTGCTGGCCCAGTTAAGGAGTGCTGTTGGTTCCTGAACTGCTAGTCTGCGCATATGCCTGCCTGAAGCTGAGCCTGTTCTACACTGGGACGGACTTACAAGCCAATAGTCTAGTGGTTTTTCAACCTCCCCATTCCAGAATATCCCCTTCCCTTTTCCCACAGTTTGCACTGTTCCCTCGTAAATCTCACACCAGTGCTTGAAGCCAGTCACAGACATACGAACATACGAAGAAGCCAGCAGAAGAAGGCCATTTGGTCTATCTAGCCTGCTCATATTGCAGGGTCCAAAGCTTGAGCTACTGTCCCTGCCCCCCCTTCCCATCCTCCCTACCCACAATCCTTATCTTCCCCCTATGTCTATCCCAGCCTCCCTTGAAGCTGCCAAATGCAACAAAAAGCTGGCTGTGCTCCAGATACAGTGGGTGTTGGAAAAAATTCAAATAGTGCAAAATTAAATAAACCAGCACTCCAGACTCCAATAAAAATTCAGGGAGAGGTAATTTTATTTTACAAAAGTAAACTAATAAAGTACTTACAATTGTAAGCAATAGAAAAAGTATACACTGATGTGATTACAGGCAAAACACACATTCCTCTCCAGCCTTGGTACACTGGGCAGTGCTGCCCCTTCGTCAGGAGGCATGGCCACAGTGCTAAAACCAATGATTTAAATACTTTTAATAAACAGGTGTTTCAAATTCAAAACAAAATGAGACCCACTGTGATTATGCCTCTCGTACAGGTAGTTTGGGAACGACAGGACAGCTCTAATTAGTGTCTGGGCTCACCATTAATTTCATTGGAAATTCCAAAATAAGACTCCCAAACACTGCTGTGCTACCACTGGAAAAACTCACCATTAAAGGGGCATAAATAATAAAATTAGAAACATGTTCTAAAAAACAAAAAATATTTTTTTCTGTGGTACCATAGATTCTAAGAACCTGATGAATATATAAAAATACAGATTCATTCTTACTTTTATTTATATCAAATCATAACACATCATTTATTTATATTCTTAATGCAGAGTAGCTGCCCACTGTCTTCAATGAGACCACCTCTTCCAGCAGCACATTCCAAGGGTCCACAACCCTCTCCAAGAAGAAGTGCTTTTGACCTCCTCCTACCCCCAGTTTAAGACTGTGCCTCCTGTGTTATGGTTACCACTTAGCTTTGTATTTATTTATTTACGTATTTATTTCAAAATACACCTTGGAGCAGAAATGCTCATTTACAAAGGTTCCTCGTCAGAATAACAATTTGTGTACACCATGTCAAAGACAGTATTAAGAACCGATTAACAAAGGCTGGACAATATTGACTCAGTGACCTAACAAAACAGTTGAGTAACACAAGTACCGTTTCAGCACTACAGAGTGAACAAAAGTTAACATTCAACAGGTCAAATAATACAAAGCATAACATAGGCACTAGGAGCCATACAAAGGTAGCAGCCCATCTGGGCATTGACAGAGGTTAAGTCTGTGCGCTTTTATGGCACACTGGAACAGAGGAGAGGCACATGTGTGAGCTTAAAGAGACTCTCATTATCCACCTTATTCATCCCTTTCAAGTACTTGAAAGTTTCAATCATGTCCCCCCTCTCTCTCTCCCACCCGTCCTCCAGGGAGTACATATTCAGTACCCTCAAGCTCTCTTCATATGCCTTACCCTGCTGACCCGCTATCATCTTTGTAGCCCTCTTCTGGACCTTCTCCAGCAGGTCAATGCCCTTTTGAGATGTGGGCACCAGTACTGAACTTGATGTGACCTCACCACTGACCTGTACAAGGGCAGTATAACCTCCTCTCTCCAACTATTGATCCCCCTAGCCATACGAGAAAGGGGAAATTGTTTAACCAGGAAATGCATATTAAGCCAGAGCTTGTTTCCAGGTGCATCCTGGGAGCACACGGAAGTTAAATGACTTGCTCAGGATCATACAGTATGCAAGTGGGGGCTGACGGGATTCAAACCCAGGTCACCAGGTTTGTAGCTCAGTGCCCTTAACCACTACGTTATACTGCCTCCAGCTATGCATCCCAGCATCTTGTTTGCCCTGGCTGCTGCTTTCTTGCACTGCATGGAGTGCTTCAGGTCATTAGTGATCATCACTCCCAGGTCCTAGTCCTCCTCTGATGCAGATACCTGGACTCCACCCAGGTAGTACTAATTCCTTGGATTCTTGGCTCTGCATAACTTTGCATTTTTTGGCATTAAAGCCAAGCTGCCGGATCTCAGATCACAGCTCTAACTTTTCCATATCACCCTGTAGGTCCTGTATCCCTTCAGTTGTGTCCACTCTCCCACAGAGCTTGGTGTCGTCTGTGAATAGGCACATTTTTCCCTTAATGCCATCCCCAGTGTCACTGATGAAGACATTGAACAACACGGGCCCCAGCACCGAGCTGTGCGGGACCCTACTGGTGACCTCTCCGGTGCCAGATAACTCTCCCCTACAACCACCCTCCGGGTTCTGTCCCTCAGCCAGTTTTCCATCCATCTAGTCATTTTCTCCCCGACCCCGTGATCTGCCAACTTCTTGATCAACCTTTTGTGGGGCACAGAGTTATAGGCCTTGCTGAAATCCAGATAAAGGATGTCTGCCGCTTGGCCCCTGTCTACAGTCTTAGTGATCCAGTCAAAGAAGTCAATTAGATTTGTTTGACACAATCTCCACCCCCCCCCCCCAATGAGCCCATGCTGCCTCACATCTTGAGGACCATGTCCCTCTAGATATTCTACCAACCTTTCCTTAAGTATGGTCACCATGAGCGCACACGATTGAGGTCAGACTGACTGGTCTGTAATTCCCTGGGTCATCCTTGAGACCACTTTTGAGACTTTGGCTTTGAGACTTTGCATGGATCACCTCATTGGGATCAGCTCATTGGGCAATCTGTTTTACTCATCCACCAGAATTTCCTTATGTCCTTCTTGCTACTACTTACCCAGTAAGTCCCACTCATGACCGCTCGTCACAGTGCCCTCATGCCTCATAAACAGTTCAGTGCAGTCCACCCTGTTGATACCCTACAAGTACCCGCTGTGTAAGTCTCTTATCATGCCCCCTGTCCATTCTGGCCACCAGTGTGTACACATTGAGGCTCACCATCCTCTGCTCATTCAATTTCCCCTCATGCCCCTGGATCATTATTGTGGTTCTCCTCTGTACAGCACCCAAGCGGTCCCTGTTCTTCTCTAGGTGCAGATTCCAGATTTTTTTATTCTTTAGTAATTGGGTATGGCTCACTAGACCCAAGGCCTTTAATCGGGGTGGCCTGGGAACACAGGAAGGTTAAGTGACGTACATAGGGTCATACCATATGTAAGCGAAGGTTGTGGGAATCAAATCCAGGTCTGCTGGGTGTACCATGCTCATTCACAGCTCATTACTGCAACCTCTGGGCCATACTGTACTGCCAGCCCAGATTTACAGACAGTATCTCAAATGTGGCGTCGCCAGGGATCTGTATAGAGCAATATCACCTCCCTGTGATAAATCAAGAAAAAAGGCATAATAGAGTATGTGTTATTGTGGAAGAGCAGCACATTTCGCGAAGCTAGGCACAAAGCATAGCCTGGTGCCTCACACACCGAGAGGTGTGGTTATCCCTGAATTACGCACACTCTGGAGTGATTAGTAGCATTTGGCTCTGTGGCACTGAATGGTGGGTACTGCTTGGGCATACTGGTGACCTGGGTTCACAGCTCAATCCAAGGATGTCAAGAGCAGAGGCCAGCAGGGAAGGTGCAGATCATCCAAGGGACGCAGTCCTGCAGAGGGGTAGGGCAGAAGTGCACCCCTCAGAGAGTGGCACCTGGAGGTAGTGTGGGGCCATTGCAGGTGTGGACTCTGCCCCTAGTGTGCCAACACGGTGCATGCTCAAAGTGGGGAGGTGGGGCTGGGTGGGGAAAACAGGACAACATACCCAGCCGTGACAGCCCTGTGTGATGACTTCCCTGTGGGTTCTCCCAATCCACCCAACCCACATCAGCGGCACGTTCCCTACCCAGTCTCTGGTGCCCAGTAATTGCTTCAGTGGTATGCTTCAGGCTCTCCTCCACGGCCTTCCTCAGGGAGAAGGGGATATACCCGCAACAGTGCCCTGCATCAGGCGGTACAGGTGCCGGACTTGGATATACCATGGTCCACTATCTGCAGGCAGCAGAGCAATTTCCTTTTTTTTAGTCCACTGCTAGGATGCCAGGCCCTGGTGACACCAAGTGCATACATGTACACATAGTGTGTGGCTGGGCACTGACGGCCAGCATGCCCTCACCCCAAAAGGTGTGCCTTGCTTGTAATGCCCCTTATGGTCACTGAGTTGGCACTGCCATGACGGCGTCACACAGTCATCTTCCCTGGAAAGGGAGAGTATTCTCTAAGATGTTCAATCTCCCCCAACCCCCGGCCCTGCCGACCAAGGTTCACTGCAGAACTCTGAATGCTGGCATGGCGGGCAGTAGCCCTACCCCTCCGCCAGCGGGGCAGCCTATGTTCACAGCTTAACCATGACTGCTGGCATTGCAAGATAGTATATGTAAATTATACTGCTTATTGGGTGCAGCACTGGGATCTATGGAAGAGTATTTCATAAAAAAAAAAAAAAATGCTGCTACTACTATGACTAATTATGAATGAGTATAATGAATCCAGAAACCTGATTGGGCCCTGTGCCAATATCACAGCACAACAGCACTGGAAATAGATACGCAGCCTCACTGACCTGTTTACATTAAGCAGGCACTGCTCTATCAATACATCTCAAGTGTGTATTTTTTTATTGCACTATCTGCCATCTACTGGCCAAACAGCAAAATTACAATGGCTCAATAGGACTACTTTTATCTTTTCATCTTTTTTTTCTGTTCTTCAAATTTTTTACTTACTTAAAATAAAAAAGTAAAAAAAATGCATGTCTTTACCAACCCTAATGACCCATTTCATAATCGTAACAAGGCACTCCATGGCGTGCTTTGTGCTGGGATAATGACACTTTTCAGGTAGTGGAAGCACTTGACCTTTGGCCATGTGCTTCAACCTCCCCATGCCCTGTCTTATCCCAGCACAAAGCACACCACATGATGCCTTATTGCATAATCATTTTCCAGCACTGGTATTTACGCACGTTACCTACCCTCATGTTAGATGTCCCCAGTCGGGTTCTGCCATCCACGCATACGGAAGACAAGGTCAAGGTAGCATCCCCCCTCTCCAACTATAGCCATATCCTGTCTGTCCACATTCGTCCTTTCACATGTCAGGTGGTATCAGTGGCCTATACGGACTGTAAAGATGCAACTTTCTACAGGATAGCAGCTGTCAGCATAGCTCAGTTGGTAATGCAGCTGCATCTGGCCAGAAGGTCATGGGTTCTAGTCCCACATCGGGACTGGGCTTATACCACAAATGCTGGCACCTGAGTGCTGTACTGGGGGGACGCTGTCAGGGTGCACCATCCTTCAAATGAGATGTTAAACCAAGGTCCCTTCAGTTCATCTCCAGTACTGTCCTGGTGGGTGTCCAGGCGGAAATGAAACCAACCCAAGGCACTTTTCACAAGAGCAGAGAATTTTCCCCGGTGTTCTGACCAACATTCCCCTTCCCATATAACTAGTTCATTCAATTGTCCAAGGCTGTGTGTGGGCGTTGACGTGTGAAATGGCTGCCCTGTTACAGTCACTTTACTACCAGTGTCCCATTGCATGTAAAGCACTTTGAGATACAAAGTGTATGAAAAGTGCTATATAACTAATAACTTGTCTTTCATTTCTTTCCTCTGAATGATAGGAGCAGGCAAACAACAGCAGTGTTTCTCCATAGGCCAGCCAATATATGGCAGGGACTAGTCATTAGCCCTGGGCCCGCTTACAAACTCAGGTTTCTGCGCAGCGGCTACACCGCCAGGTCAACCTGATCCTGGTGCTATCATGGAGGTATACTAGGGTTCACTGTGAGGCAGTTTGGCCTTGTGGATAACAGCTCAGATGCGGGAACCTGAAGACAAAGGTTTGAATCCCACAGCCTCCACTTACTCCTTGTGTAACCCTGAGCAAGTCACTGAACCGCCATGCGCTTAACCCTCTCTGCAATCTATTTCTAATCACTCTCTGTGCTTTGTGAATCTCCCTGTGCAAGAAAAAAGGCAGAAACATTTTCCTCCCCCTTCTCTCTCCTGGAATGAGATGCACTTTGTTATACAATTTGTATCAAAGGTACAAAATACAATCAAATTCCTTTCTTTCCTTCATTTCCTTACTATAGTGAGTACACTCACCCACTTCTTCTAGACCGCAGCATAGCAACAATTTGCTTGTTACTGTAATATAAAGTAGAGCCCAAGTACACCCACTTTTTTAATTGCCACTACACCCGTTGAGCCCTCTCCATTACGGATATGTGTGCTTCTGCTGTTGCTGCTTCTATTCTGTTTGCAGAGCGAGGTCACATGACTCTTTAATCTTCCTTTCTGCGAACGTCATGTTGTGTGACACATACTAGATTCCAGCAAACCACGGAGCTGGCCTGCCAAACCAGAGGATTCTGCCCTTCCGTCAAACCCAAAAGGGAGGGGTGCATAAAACTTAAAACTAAGGCTTTAAAACAGAATCTCGCCAAATAAAGAAATGATGTGGTATATAATTACCTTTTCACCGCAAACAACATCACAAAGGACCAAAAGACCAGCTTTGCTAACGACACGCCCACATCAAAGACAGAATGTCAGAAACATTTGCATGTGTGCATGTCATTAACTTGACTCTGGACTAAGCGTCTAATCACCATCTATATTCTTGTCTCCCTTGACTACTCACTTTTAGCTGCCTTTAATGATAAGATTCTGAGAGATAACTGCTATTCTTGGTCAGAGCAGCAGTTTCATGTTGCTTGTAGTTAAAATGCCTAATCCTCCACCCACCACAAGGAAATAAGGATTCCCACCCCCAGAAAATGATCCTAATGCCCCTCATCGGTCCTTAGGCTGTCAGTCACAAGCAGTGTAGTGGCCCAGTGGCCAGAGAACAGAGCTGTGAACCAGGAACTATCCCAGGTTCCAATCTCATTATAGCAGCAACTTGAGCAAATTACTTGACCTTCTCATGTTTTGTTTTTTCACACCTGTACAAGTGGGTAAAAACAAGGCACCACCAAAAACAAGATGTTGCATCTCAATTAGCTGAGTGTGGGTTAATAAGCCATAAATCACCCTGCAGGTAGACTCTCTCTGTTCCAGAGATCAGGGATGTAGTTGGCACACCCTGTGATCAAATCACATTCATTTGAAGTGGTCCCCAAACTGCCCCTAGCAAACAAGCCTAAAATCAGTGTACTGCAGCACAGCTGGGGGTGTCACAGGCCCGGGTTCATATCTCAACCCTGACTCCCAGCTCTGGATTGTAGGAGTCTTTAGGGTGCAGCAGAGGTGGTGTTCTTGGACTCCCGTGTTGGGGGGTTGAATTTGTTACCATTTGACTAGGCTAGGAGTGACAATGGTCTGGACAGCCTGGGTGATGACCATACACTATCCTGCAGACAAAGGTGTGATGTAAGGAGAAACTGCATTCATGGGGAGATGACAGAGCAGGATACAAATGGGAGTAAAATGCCCAAAGGCATAGCAGCATGAATTCTACATCAAGCTTTTCTGGCCCCCAAACTGCCACCTGCTCCTTCCTGTTAGGTCTTGCATGCACTACCGGAGACCTCTTGGCCCTGTGAGCTGGTCTCCCCTCAACATCCCAGCCAGTGGGGATCCTCTTGAGCAAGACCCCAGGGTACCAACTATCGTCATATAGATGGTGTGGTGTACATTGCGTTTGTCCCGTTTTCTCCCCAAGGTCCCTCCCTCCACACCATTGCACAAGCGCTGCCTACGTTGGCCTCAGATGTCACATCATGCCTGTGGAGAGAGGCAAGAACCCTGTTCCAGCTCCAGGTGGGCACTGTGGCTCCGAAACTCACCACCAGCCTTCCGCCGACTGAGGCACACTACTGAGCGACAGCTACCTCAGCCTGGCCTGCCTCCTGACGCAGCGACCCAAGTCCACTCCCAAACCTGGGTCATCCACTAGGTAGTGTGACCCATTCTTGCTGGGTCATGGGGGGGGGGCTGCAGAATGAATTCTCATCCACTCAAATCTCAATATCCTAATGGTACCCTCAAATCTCAGTATCCTAATGGTACCCTCCAAGACTTCCTCCCCTCGCACTGGATGCTAATTACTGAGGTACTGTATTAGAAGACCAGCTGCGAGGCTGGAGTAGCAGGACCAAACACAGGTGGTGGTAGCAATCTGAAGGGCGCTGGATAATTGCTGGTTAATATCTGGGAGCGGGATTAAGGTCCTGGCATTGAGGTGGTATCAATCTGTACCATCTTTCCTATGCTTGCCTAATGGCTCAGAGGCTTTGTCTTTTTATCTGTTCCCTTTAACAGGGACTGCTGCTATTTATTAGGAGACAAACTCTGATGCATGTTTTCCACCATCATTAGGAACTCCCGCAAAGCCTTAATTGTGTTTTGGTGACATAGAGGCAGACTGAGAAGCCATAAAAGCTTCTCTTTTTTAAGCCCTTTTTCTTTTGGATTTTACGGCAAAACTTTTTACAGAGCTCACAACTGAGAAACTCGTGATCTAGCCCTAGGCACCTTAAACAAAACTCGTGGCAGCCTGCCGCTGCCAAGAGCTGAAAACAATTTGTACAATTTTTAAACCCTGTTGGTCCTGTTCATTTTGTATGTCTATCAGCCGTGCCAAATGCTGTAGACCTTGTAAAATTAGCTATCGGGTTGAAAAGAAAGATGAAAGCGGCTCAGTTCCCTAAAAAGGGTAACCAAGTGTAAAAGTATTGGAGCTGGAACTAGGACAGAAGGCCCCATGGTACAGAGAGCGAGACGGGTGGTTCCACTACCAGTTGCTGAAGCAGGCGGAACCTGAATCGTTCGGGCCGGTACAGAGCCACTAGAATCAGGGTGGCTACAACCTGACCAGCACCCTCTATATCAGAGGGAATGGAGGAAATACATAAATGCACCTCCCTTTCCAAGAGAGGGACAACACGTCTCACCAAAAAACTCCAGGCCCTGCAACGAGTAACCAGAAAAGCGGCACTTTTGCATTGTATGGAGACACAGAGAGGTTGATTTCTGGGTGACTGCAATTTTCGAAGCGGTCGCCCATGACAGAGTCCAACAACTCCTATGCATGGCAGAGCGCCTTAACAGAGAGAGTGGCTGATGTGTGGAACAGTCTTACTAGAGGAGATGTGGTGGGCGCTGGAACCAGTAATGGTTTTGAGCATGGTTGGGACAGTTAAGGGCCTCACAGTTACTCAGTGGGGTGACAGTAGGACAGGGAGTGAGGAGGGTGATGGTGTACACAAAAACCTGCTATTGAAAAAAGTCTCGGGATCTGATAGGGTGTTATGGACAGACTGGATGGATCATCATTATGTTCACCCTTGCACAAAGCAAACGTGTTGGTATGATAGTGGATTTTGAGAGGTGTGTCACTGTCGGTCCAATGCAGGACAGTCTGCAAGGGGCTCAACAGTGTCAGACCAATGATCAGCTAGTCTGATCATGACTCTCTTCTGGGTTTGCTGGGCAGAAACTGCATGAAGTTTAAAAGAAAACAGCCACCCGAATCATAGGGCAGCTCTTTCCTTTGGTCTGCATAACACCACCCAGCAAGCTGAGCTGATCAGCGTCATGAACAGCCTGCTGTGGGCTTCCGTCCCTATATAAAAACAATCCCTCCCACCTCTAATTGCTTCCCCTTCCTTCTTAATTTTCCAACAGCAGGATGCATAATCCCCAGTGTCGGCTAGTACCCCCGCCCCTCCTGTTTTCATCATGTGACACCAAGGAGCCCACCCCCGGTGCCACCAAACATAACACTGACATTGGGGTGCCCCATCCCCAGTGTTGGTACCTGAAAGAAAGAAAACTGTCCCTCATAGTCTTTTTTTAATTTTCTTTTTCAATTCCTGTAATCCCACCCTCTGTGAAGTATCCTTCCCGCCTCCCCCTTGCTTACTGTGCCTGTAGAGGTTAAACCAATACTGGGGTACTTATTCCCCAGTGTCAGTACTGGAAATAAAGAAAACTGTCCCTCATAGACATTTTTTTTAATTTTTAGACACCCTGTAAAAAAGAAAACGGTCCATTGATGCCTGTTGCCGCTGCACCCCCACCACTGTTACCCTCCCCCAAACATCCACTACCTCTTACTTCCCTACCAGGGGTCCAACACTGTAATCCTCTCTGGACTGGAGACATGCCTTCACTCTTCAACAACAGACCAGGAACTGAGGAAACCAGGTATGAAGTTCAATGTGTATTTAGCTTTTTGAACCTGTGCTCATACTTGGTCATTTTTTAATATTTTCCCCCACATTTTCAGTATGGCCTTTTTGGGACCCCTACCTCATAAATAAGAGTGGTGAAATCCTTCAAATCTGGCCTGAAAGATGATTTTGCAGCAGTCACTCTGCAAAATCACTTTTGGGGTAGGATCTGAAAATTTTCACCTATTGGGTTCACGATGTGGGGGTCATACGAAGCTTATGTTAAAAATCTAAGGGTTAAAATATTTTTTAAAAAAGTTACGAAGGTACACTGAAATTTTTCAACACTCGCTCATAACTTTGGTAATTTTCAATATTTTCAACACAGCCATTTTCTTCACTCCAACTCATGAACATGAGAGGTGTATTTTTTTCAAATCCTGCCCAAAATGTGTTTCTGCACTTGCGGAGTGAAATGATGTTGAGGCCAGTATTTTATAAATGCCACCTGTCATGTTCAGAAGGAGGGGTCATAAAAAGACTATATTGAAAAGCTGGGGTCAAAATGTGAGAAAACAACTAAGTTACGAAGAAACGTTGAACTGTTCTAACGTTTACTCGTAACTTTATTTTTGTAGATTCTGGTCCTCAATGTTCAATATACTGTATCTCTTGTGTTACCCCACCTCCTGACTATGACAGGTGTAATTTTTCAAATCCCCTCCGGAACATGTTTTCATAGTCGCACTGCAAAATCACCTTTCGGATGGGATTTAAAAAAATTCCACCTGCCTTGATAACATCAGGTCACAAAAAGTCCGTTGGAAATTTGGGGTGAAAATGTGGGAGCCCACTGAAAATTAAATACTGCCCCTCGGCTGGCCTATCCTGGGTAAATACAATCTTTAAATGTGTAAAAGCAAGACATCACTGAAAATGAGACACTGCATCTCATCTGGTCTATCCTGGGTAAACATTCAGTAAAAAAAAAAGTAAAAGCAGGACTCCAGTACAGCAGAGTCCCCACTGAACTGTGCCTCTATACTGCTTTGTCCTGGGAAAAATACATTGTAAAAACTGGACCCTACAGAAAATGTCACGCCTTTCGGCTGGGCTATCCTGGGTAAATACATTATAAAAAAGTATAAAAGCAGGGTCCCATCAAAAATGAGATACTGCATCTTGGTTGTGCTATCCTGGGTAAATACTGAGTAAAAACTGGGAAAAGTTTTATTCCTGCTTTCATTGTGGACTATCTACTTTCACTTGCCTAAATATGTTTTTTTTTTCTTTGTAATCTTTTGAGTAATATTTCTTCAATAAAAATTAAAGAGCTAATAGAACAAAAAACAGCAGACAGGGAAATGTTAACATTTTAAGCAGTAGTCAGTTGTATTTTTTTTTAATTTTGAAGTGTTTTTCCTTTTCCATTTCCTCATTATAAAGTTTTCTGGAGACAGTATTATGCTGGATGTGTGGACGATCACTCTGCCTGGCAGCTGCCATATCTAGTTCTGTTCCCCCCACTACATCATCAGCACTGTGACCTCCCTGACTGTGACATCACTGGTGACTGACCTGGCAGCTACTGACTGGCTCTTCCCAAGTGGCTGTGATGTTACAGTCAGTGAGGTCACAGTGCTGATGATGTTATTGGGGGGAATAGAGCTAGATATATCTGCTGCCGGAGAGAGTGCTATTCCATAGATCACACATACTAACATCAGTTAAAAAACCTTCTAATTACCCAAAGGGAAAAGAAAAAGCACCTTAAGTATAGAAGGGAATAGCTGACTACTTTTAAAAACCAATATTAATTTTAGGCAGTACACTAGCTCTTTAATTCACAAAAAAAGAGAAAGAAAGAAAACAAGAAAGCATCTGAGCTGTGCTATCCTGGATAAACAAAGTACAAAGATGTGCTAAAGCAGGACCCCACTGAAAATGAGATATTGCATCTCAGCTGGGTTATCCTGGGTAAATATACTACAAAACTGTGTAAAAATAGGACCCTACAGCAGAATCCCACTGAAAAGGAGATGTTGCATCTAAAATGATCTGTCCTAAAAGCAGGACCACACTAAGAACAAGATATCATATCTCACCACTACTATCCTGGGTAAATGCAGAATAAAACTGTATAAAAACAGGACCCCACTGCAAAGGACAAGACCCAGAACAACAGCAATGCAAGCAGCGAACATTCAGCATTGACAAATGCTTGCCTTTTTTGGGTCGTAATTGTCTATGTATTTACTCTCCCACCTTACCAGCTAGTGAAAAGTGCAAGTTGCAGTAGTAGTGACCTTTGGCTGTGGAGGTGGGAGACAACAGGGAAATGGAGGAATGGAAGGAGAAGGAAGGAAGGCAGGCAGGCAAGACATTTCTAAATATTCCTTGGGATTTCAAACTCCATTACTCTCAGCCAATCTCTTTTATACATCTTTTTGAAAAGTGATAATTTAAAATGAATAATTTAAAGAGGTCTCGGAGCTCTCTGCACTCAGCCAGAACATGCTAATTATTCTCATCAACCTGCTGATATTTTTGTTCAGTTATCCATCTGGATGAGTCGCACAGAGCAAATGCCTTGCCTGATACCTCACCCACCCCCCTCCAAACCAATCATTCACAGCACTGAAACTGCCTGGAAAAGCAGTGATTCACCTTACCACTCCCCCCCCCCCTCGCAGTCAGAAGAGTAGTGCTGGAGGTAGATTATTTGCTTGGGGGGGGGCATGGGATCATGTGGGACTTGCAGGCTGGCTATTGGCAAGGCTGACGTCATAGGCAGATCAGTCAAAACTGGCAGGCATTCCTCAGCACCACGAAGGACAAAGAACCTGTTTTCGTGCAAATGTCCTGAATAATAAAAAAATGTGAGGAACAGAAATAAAGAGGACAGGTAGTAGATTAAACAGCCTGTCATTTCTAGGTCACTTGTGTGAATATAACCCAGGCTGGTAGTGATCAGAAGCTGCTTTACTGTGGCTGGTTTGTGGCCTGTGTGGAATGTGTTGTGCTGGTCTTCTCTCTCTCGTTCCTAGTGCACAGGTGTGCACACCAGAAAACCACCATCACAACTTGACAGTAACCATCTCTATCCTCACATGGGAAGGCTGGGATTTAAAGGACATGGAGTATGAACAACACCTACCTCATCAGTGAAGTGGTCATTACAAAACAGAGCTGAAACCTGACACTGGCTGGATGGAGCTCACAGCTACTCTAGTCCCAGCTACTCCCAGCACAAGACTCTGAAAGCAATGATGTATGAGCACTGGCTGTGGGGGAGCCCACAGCTTCTCCAGCATCAACCACTCCCGGCACAAGACTCTGAAAACAACAATGTAGGAAGGCTGACTGTGAGGGAGCCCACCACAGCTACTCCCAGCGCAAGACTCTGAAGGCAATGATGTAGGAGCACTGGCTGTGTGGGGGAGCTCACAGCTACTCCAGTCTCAGCCACTCCCTGCACAAGACTCTGAAGGCAATGATGTCAGAGCACTGGCTGTGTGGGAGAGCTCACAGCTACTCCAGTCTCAGCCACTCCCTGCACAAGACTCTGAAGGCAATGATGTAGGAGCACTGGCTGAGTGGGGGAGCTCACAACTACTCCAGTCTCAGCCACTCCCTGCACAAGACTCTGAAGGCAATGATGTAGGAGCACTGGCTGTGTGGGGGAGCTCACAGCTACTCCAGTCTCAGCCACTCCCAGCATGAGACACTGTAGCCAGTGAGGTAGGAGCACTGGCTGTGGGGGAAGAAACAACTACTCCAGTCTCAGCCACTTCCTGCACAAGACTCTGAAAGCAGTGATGTAGGAACACTGGCTGTGGGGTGGCTCATAGCTACTCTCATCAATGAACTCTAAAGGCAACAATGTAGGCGCACTGGCTGCCTGGATTTCCTGCTGAATGAGACTTTGATGGCCTGACAGGTAGTGAGAACTGCCTGGAGGATTGGCAAGGGGTCTGTGCAGAAACTCGACTGAGTGCCCTCTTGCAATGAGCTGGAGTGCCCAAGCATTTGCAGTTATCGCCTTCCATCCTTCTAGGTGAAGGGCAAACCTTCCCCCCACCAGTTCCTTGCAAAACATGGAAGGAGGTGGAGGGGATCCCCTTGAGTCAGGACGCAGAGGGTAGGGCCACTTACTATGTCCAGCAGCCTTTTGGGCTTTTGCCTGGGGAGTCTGGGCACCAAAACCAGTGGTGCAGTGCTTGCCCTGGCATCTGCCCTGGTTCTGCTTATTCCACCTCTTCTGGAGCGACGAAAAGGCTGCTTGGGTTTTTTGGCCCAAGTGATACATGGAGCAGACGTCCCTGAGTGATCCGTCACTCTCTTGTAGCTCCGTTATATCATCTTTTGCATCGCTGCCAAATAGGACGAAGCCCCTGAAGGGGGCATCCAGAGGAGTGGTTTGGATGTCTTGCGCCAGTCCTGCAAGCCGGAGCCAAGCCAGATGCCTCAAGCAAACACACAAAGCTGTGCACTGGCGCACCAAATAAATGGAATCATAGGTGGCACGCAATGCAAGGCAGCAGGAAGACTTGTTAAGTCTTACCTTTTCCAAAAGCCTATTTCTGAGATCCTCATCTGGAATGGCTTGAGCTCCTTCTCCAAGTCAGATAAAGCAGACTTCTGGAAGGACACCATGTGGGCCATGTAATTAAGAGACCGAATGGCACAGGTGGAGGAAGCGTAGACCTTGCGGCCATATTGGTCTATCTGTCTGGACTCTTTGTCCGGAGAGGAGACGCTCAGATGCTTCGGTTGAGCTGACCTATCGTGGGCTGCAGTGATAACAATGGAGTCGGCCTTAGGTTGACTTGTTAGGTGGTATGCCCCTTCCGGAGGGTGATAAGTCCTGTCCACCTTTTTTGAGAGACCACAGGTATAGAGGATGGTTGTTGCCATATTGTAGACGTTAAGTCCTCATGCCGCCACCATCCATGGTGGGATGGGGAGGGTGTCCGCATTAGCTAGGTCTAGATGCTCCACAAGCCTCTTCCTTTTTGGGTCCATCTCCTGAGATGCCCAGCCAGAGACCTGCTGGATGGATCTGAGGAGTTCCACAACAGATGAGTCCTTCGGGGGAGACTTAGGAGACTCCTTTGGTTGCAGTTCTATAGGGAAATGAGGCTCCGAATGACCAGCAGAGTCGGAGTCCGAGTCAGAAGACTCCGGTCTGCTGGGTAAAGAAGTCATGTCAGGTACTGCCTCTGTGACCTTGACTCCAGAAAAAAAACCTTTTGGGCACCTGCCAGAATCCCTGTCTGATGACCGGTGGTCGACTGGAGATGGGCTCCTGGTAACTGCTCCATGGGTTGGGGTGGCAACCACAACCAGATGGGGCTGTCCCAGCACCTGCAGTAGTTGGGATCTGGCATCTTTCCACCAGGCTGGGACTGTCCCTTGTGGTTCCGGCTGAGGTGGAGGAGGTGGTGGAGGCTGGTAGCCTGGGAACTCTGTGGGAGATTATGGGGGGGGTACATATGGCCCCGCAGCGGGTACCCTGGCATCGAACCTGCAATGGGTAACCCTGCAGCGGCCCTCCAGGCATCAGGTAAAATGGGAACTGTGGCAGCAGGTAGCCAGGGTAGTTGCCAATGGGGCCCAATGGCGGAGGGGCTAAAGACCCAGAAGGCAGCAGGACCGAGGGACCACTGGGAGCATGAGTGTTCGTCGGCAGGCCTGGGGTCTCAGACATGATCCCTGAAGAGCCAGGAGGGGGCTCAGACATCGGAGCATAAAATTCTGACGCCATCCCCAAGTCAGTAGGAATGTGAACGGGAGATTGGCCCGGCATCGGGGGCTGAACAGGATCCGATGTCTGGTCCGAGAAAGGTGAGGGGGGTAAAGAAATTGAGATCCCCATCGACAGGTATGCTGGGCAAGCGGTAATCTCGGGTGGAAGGCCTGATGCAAGAGAAGTCTCCTGGACAGCAGTACTCGAGTCCCAAAGGTCCAGGGAAAATGAGAGGTCGGGCTGTGTCAATGAGGCCTGGGAGGGAGAACCCTCATGGGATGCAGGGGAGCCTGGAAGCTGGCTCTGTGCAATGTTGGAAACAGTAGTTTGATCCAACGGGAAAGCTTCAGCCGAGCGGTTGTCGAGCAGGCCGGCGACCGACTGATTGTCCTCGACCGAGTGGACGGCGGAGGAGCCGGTGTCCGACTTACTGGTTGCGGTCGAGCAGACAACAGAGGAGCTGGAGTCTGGCTTATCGATCAAGGCCATGCACCCGGCAGCGCAGCCGGAGGGAGACTTATCAGCCAAGCTGTCTACAGGCCCCAAAAACAAATCCTTCTGAGAGGAGCACCCTTGCCACCCACTGACAGAGGCAGGAGGGGGTGAAGGCAACCGATTCACCAGGGCGGACGGAGACCTAGGAGGAGGAATACTCACCGAGGTGGAGGCCCCACTTGAAGTGGCAACGGCTGTTTGGTGATGCTAAACAGAGGGAGACCAGTCCCAGTCCCGGCGCTTCTCCTTCTTTTTGTTGCGCTCAGAGGTGGGTGAAGAGGAATGTTTCCACAGCTCCTGAAGCTCCTTTTCTGTCGATGCAAGGCGTTGTTTTAGAAGATGGGCATTGAGGGCCTTCTGGCGCTGGAAGTGTGTAGCCTGGTTAAAGGAGTGGCAAATATCACAATCTGCCATCCAGTGTTTTGGGCCCAGGCAGAGGACGCAACGGGAGTGATCGTCCTCGTGCAGGATCTGAGCGCCACACTGTGAGCGCTTCTTCTCAATTTTGTGTGAAAACATGCAACAAAATTACACGAAAAAGACAGAAAAACTTTGGAAATTCTTATAGAAAATGGTAGCTGACTGAAGCCGAGTGCACCGTGAGGTCCGACGAATGCAGGTCAATGGCAGGAAAGAACTGGAGGACGGGCGTGGGGACTGCCCCCTATATATTATCATGCTGACATCCCATAATGTGACGCCGTGGGCGGTCCCCCGGTATGTACTGCTAGCTGGAAGTCTGCCATGCGGTCCTGATGCCAGGGGGCATAATCCTATATGTGAAGACCTACTGCAGGAACCCTCTCAAAGTAAGATCTAGCTTGGACAAAAATGGGCAGTTGGTAACTGATGAGAAAATTGCAGACAGTTTAAATGAGTATTTTAGCTCAGTTTTTAATAAAGCAGATATTACTCTGGCAAACAAATCAATGGGACACTGTCAACAAATAATAAATGATGAGAGTGATGTCGGAACAAGATCAAAGAGTCTTGACCCAAATAAGACACCAGGTCCAGATGAAATACATTCTAGGGTCCTTAAAAAGTTATTGGACTATTTAGCAGGTCCATTAGCCTTCATATTCCAAACATCTGTTAACGGTGGGATTTTGGTTAATGACTGGAGGATAGTGATGGTAGTGATGGTTTTCAAGAAAGGTAGTAGAAGTGAATGTAAAAACTATAGGCCAGTCAGCCTAACGTCAGTATGTTGTAAAATCTTGGAAGGTATTTTGAAAGAAAAGATAAGAGGACCATATGGACAAAACCGGGCTGGTGGATGAAACACAGCATGGCTTTAGGAAAGGAAGATCATGCTAAACAAACTTGATGGTCGTCTTTGATGGGGTCATTAAAACATTAGATGAAGGGGACCCTGTTGATGTTGTCTATCTGAACTACACAAAAGCTTTTGACAGAGTACCATATAAAGAGCTTATTGAAGTGCTATATAAATTTGGTTTACAGAAAAATGTAGTAGTATGGCTCAAGTCATGGCAGAAAGAAAGAAAACAGCAAGTGACTGTAAGGGGCCATAAATCAAAATGGGTGGAAGTTACAAGTGGGGAGCCTCAGGGCTCCATCTTGGGCCATACCTTTTTAATATCTACGTGTCGATGATGAAATGTGGGGAGGCAGCATGGATGGCAAAATTTGCCGATGACACAAAGACAGGATCTGTAATACGCAATAGGGAAGAGGCAGACGGGATGCAGAAGGAATTAGACAGTCTAGAAGGATGGGCTATTAAGAACAAATTGGAATTCTGCTCGGTGCAGAGCTCAGTTGTGCATCTGGGGAAACGCAATATAGGGACTGGTTGTAAGTTAAATGGAGAATATATTAAAACTGTCACTGAGGAAAAGGATTTGGGAATAATAATATCAAACAGCCTCAAGTTTACAGCAAATTGCCGGGCCATGGCAGTGAGGGCCAACAAACTCTTGCCATGTATCAAGCGACATATTAATAGTAGAGACCAAAAAGTGGTTCTTCCCCTATACAATTCACTGGTTAGGCCCCACTTGGAATACCATGGACAGTTTCCAGCATCTGTGGCAAAGACTGATATCAGACTTCTTGAAGACATACAGCATAAGGCAACTAGGATGCAGTGTTGGGTAAGTTACCTTTTCTATTACTTTCTATTACTTTTGAAAACTTGTTCCAGAAAGCTCTGTGCAGTCACTAGCAAGGATGGAGAAGTACTGGAAGATGTAATACACCTTACAGTAACATTTACTTATGTCGTTTTATACAAAAGAAATACGTAACTGTAACGGACTACATTTATTTGACAGCAACTAGTAACTAACCTATTACTTTCAAAAAATGTAATCTGTTACAGTTATTGATTATTTTTGTATTAAAAGAAATAAGTAACTATAATTGTAAGGTGTATTACTTTTTCCAGTGCTTCTCCAAGCTTGCTAGTGACTGCACAGAGCTTCCTGGAACAAGTTTCCAAACTTGATAGAAAGTAATAGAAAAAGTAACTTACCCAACACTGCTAGGATGACATCATTGATGAAGGGCAAGAGCTATAATGATAGATTGAATGGTCTTGAACTGTATTCACTTGAATACAGGAAGTTAAGGAGGATCTGTGTTTTGTGTATAGAGTTTTTGCCAGTGATGATCTTTGGGAGTGCTCTGGGTTGGAACTAAAAACAGAAGGTTATTTAATTAGATCGCATATGCCACAACTAAAAGGGGAAAATAGTTGTACAACCAAAAGACAAACTTGGTTCAACCAAAGGGTGGTGGCTGTTTGGAATGGTCTGCCACTGGACGTGGTGGGCAGCAAAGACGTGGACGAATTCAAGAACATATGGGACATTTACTGTAAAAATAATTATATAAGAGGCTACACCCTTTGAGTTAAGGGCAGGCTGCTGTGGGGCATGTGCTCTTATTGGCCCGTATAAGACTATGAAACCTACGAATATGTACATGCTGGAGGAGAGGAAGGAGAGGGGGGATATGACAAAAACCTTTAAATACCTTACAGGGGTAAATAAGGTACAGGATGAGAGTATCTTTCAGAGGATAAGGCATAATATGATGCTGATGGAGGGTAAATTCAGGAGGGATTTGAGGAAGTACTTTTTCACAGAGAGGGTAGTGGATTGCTGGAATAGCCTTCCAGAGGAGGTGGTGGGGGCGTAAACAGTAAATAGATTCCAAAATGCCTGGGACAGGCACAGGGGAATCACGGGGGTAGGGTAGAGAGTCTAATAATACTAAAAAACAAACCCACAATTGGACAGACTGGGTGGGCCCAGAGGCCATTATCTGCCATCACATTCCATGTATGTATTTATGTATCTATGTCCATCCTGGAACAGTGGAGAGCAAGAGATGATATGATAGAAACCTACAAGAACCTCACACAGGAAAACATGGTGCAGGAGGGGAGTCTCTTTCAAATGAGAAAGAGCATCAATACCAGAGGACACGCAATGAAGCTGAGGGGGTTAAGAGGGATGTGACGAAATACTACTTCACTGAAAGAGCTGTAGATGCTAGGAACAGACTGACAGCGAATGTGGAGGAGGTGAAAACAGTAGGGGTCTTCAAGCATGCATGGGATAGACATGAGGGAATATTAGTAAATAGGCAGGGAAGAGGGAGGGAGGGTTGTTGCAGACCAGTTAGAGTCTGCAGAGACAGACTAAGCAGGGACCATCTGGGCAAACTGGGTGGGCCCAGTGGTCCTTTCTACCAAAAAATTCTCTGTTACTGTGGCTAGGGAAATAAAATATAAACATGACATCCTCTTCGTATCTAAGGCCTTGCTGCCATCATTGCCTGGTCCCCATCTCCCCCACTTGTACACACTACTATAAAGGTCCTGGGCTCGGTTACCATAGCAACAGACAAGGGGCAGGCAATTGATGCAGTATATCTTGACTCCAGCAAGGCTTTTAATTCAGTCCCCCACGGGTCAAAAAGATAAGGGACCTTGGGGTAGGGGAAAATATGGTGAATTGGGTGGAAAGCTGGCTGGGGGGGGCACAAGGGGTAGTAGTCATTGGGGAGTTTTCAGAGTTGAGGGAAGTGTCCAGCAGGATACCGCTGGGAGTGGTACTAGAACCGGTCATCTTCAATATTTTCACCTGTAACATAGGTGACGGTATCAAGAGTAAGACCTGCCTCTTTACAGATAACACAAAGATCTGCACAAGGGTAGATACGGAGGAAGGGAGAAGGGAACTAAGGGAGGATCTGGACAGACTGGAGAGCTGGTGCAAGATTTAGCAGCTGAACTTTAAATACTCAAAAACTGTAAAGTAATGCATATTGGGAAAGGAACCCAAGGGTGCAATGCAAAATGGGAGGGGTGGTGCAGGCTAGCACTCCAGAAGAAATTTATTCAGGGGTGATGATATCAGAGACCCCAAAAACATCTGCATACTGCAACAGGGCAGTGAGCAAGGCAACCAGAAATTAATGCTGGGATGCATAGGGAGGGGGATAAGCAGCAGAAGACGGGAAGTAATCCTCCCTCTGTACAGGTAATTGGTGCGGCTGCACCTGGAATACTGCACAAGGTGCTGGACCCACACCTGAGGAAAGATTGCAACAAGGTGGAGGCAGTACAGTGGAGGGCAGCTAAGGTGGTGCATGACTTCAGAGATTTGACATACGAGAGGCTGCAGGACTTAAACATGTATTCCCTTAAGGAGGGGAAGGGGTGACATGATTGAGACATACAAATACCTGGATGGGACAAACAGACACCAAGGAACTACTCTCCTTGAGTTCAAATACAGGGATGAGAGGGAATTCACTAAAAGGACACCTGGAAGCACTTCTTCACGGAAAGGGTGGTGGATAAGTGGAATAAGCTACCAGAAGAAGTGGTACAGGCCAAGTCAATCAGCAGCTTCAAGCAGGGATGGGATACACAGGTGGGTTTAGTTAGAAAAAGGGAGGACAGTGAAAAAGGGGAGGATTGCCACTAGGGGAAGGCAGAAATAGGTCGGGTGGGCAGACTGGAAGGGTCAACAGCCTTTTTCAGCTGTCAGTATCTATGTATTATTTATTTATTTATTTCAAACGTTTCACCAGGAAAGATACTGAGCTGGTAAGCTCATTTCCAGATGTGTCCTGGGAGGACGGGTAAATGGAGGACAATAAGGAACACTAATAACAGTAACACAATAATAGGTGAATAAGCATCATAAATAACAACTGTGCAAAGACATAAAATACATAACATATAGGATAAAGTATGGGTCGGGGTATGTAACGAGAAGTTTACACACACCCGAGGGGTTGGATGCTACATAAACCCCGAGAGCGAACTCAAAGCAGCAGGTTGGTTGGACAGAGGTCTGGGTTTATATTCTGTTTTAACTGAAATATTGGAATAGTATGTAAGTGAAATTAGCTCTATGTGGTAAAAATTATTACCTTGAATTAGAACTGTTACTTGGGCTGTGATATTGTAACTTTTTGAGGTTTGGGGACAGTTGTTTGTCAGGGTTAATTAGAGGGAAATTTAAATGTGTTTGCCTGGTGTTAGGGGAGGGACATTAGCTGCAATTACCTTGTCTTTAAACAGGAATTACCCTGGCCTCCATTGCTCACTTGGGAACTCAAGCAGCAGGCTGGTAGGACAGAGGTCTGGGGTTATAGTCTGTTTTAACTGAAATATTTGAATAGTATGTAAGTGAAATTAGCTCTATGTGGTAAAAATTATTACCTTGAATTAGAACTGTTACTTGGGCTGTGATATTGTAACTTTTTGAGGTTTGGGGACAGTTGTTTGTCAGGGTTAATTAGAGGGAAATTTAAATGTGTTGTTTGCCTGGTGTTAGGGGGAAGGGACATTAGCTGCAATTACCTTGTCTTTAAACAGGAATTACCCTGGCCTCCATAGTTCACTTGGGAACTCAAAGCAGCAGGTTGGTTGGACAGAGGTCTGGGTTTATATTCTGTTTTAACTGAAATATTGGAATAGTATGTAAGTGAAATTAGCTCTGTGGTAAAAATTATTACCTTGAATTAGAACTGTTACTTGGGCTGTGATATTGTAACTTTTTGAGGTTTGGGGACAGTTGTTTGTCAGGGTTAATTAGAGGGAGATTTAAATGTGTTGTTTGCCTGGTGTTTGGTAAGAGCCTCCCACCCACCCTGTTTTGTAGGCTTTCTTAAATACTGAAAAACCACTGGGGTTGGGATTGAAAGGCTGAGTATTTCTGTTTTAGGACTGAAATTTGAAGCAACAGCAGCTGGTGGGCCTGTGACATCATACGGTACCTGATGTCTGCTTACACACACTGTTAGTGGGACCGAACACACACTGGACTGTATGTGTTTGTGAGACTTTGGAACTTTATTGGTGGGGTTGAAATTGGGTTTGTAAATAACTACAGTCAGTATAGAGAGAAACTGTATTCCAAGGGAAAGGGACTGAGAAAAGGGGGTGTGCCATTATAAACAGAGGGGGATAAACAGGGTGGCCATATTCCACCATGGCAGGCATCTTCGGAAGGGCTGTAGGCTGTACAGGCTGTGGGATGGCAATAATTCTAAATTGGGCCTGGAGAGAGGGAGGCTGCCCACTCTGTAGACAGTTATCTTGTATCAGGAGTGAGGTATATTGGTTAAGGAGTGAGCTGGGGGGGTGTCCAAGGATAAGGGGTGTGGATATGGGCAGGAGAAGGGTGGGGCTGAGGGGAGGCTGGGGCAACACTCTGAAATTACAGGACGTTATGTTATAGCAAGCAGGAGGGGGGATATTAGGGACAGAGGACCCTTAGATAGGGAAGTTGATGCTAAGGGGAAAGCGTACGGGGTGAACATTCTGAATACAAAGATACTGGAGGGGGAAGAGTCAGGAGGGGCTATTGTGTGGAAGCCTAAAACAGCAGACTGTGGGAAGGGAGCTCCTAAGGTGAACAGAGCAAGAGGGGAAGAAGAGGGGCAGTTTAGAGGTGCAGTCAGGAGAATCTCGGGTTACTTGATGGAGGCTGACAGAGTGTCACAATAAATTTGAGCTACTAAGTAACCTAGAGGGGGAGGAAGGGGTTGGTGGAAATGAGAAAACTTATACAGAGGCCGAGGGGAGGGAGTCTGATACCCATAGAGCATCACAGACCGGCTATGGAAAGGATAGAAATAGTCCCAGAGGGAGAAGGGGAAACATATATGTTAAGCAAATGGGGGAGATACAACATATTCCAGACATGAGAGAGGAGAGCATGATTGGAGAGAAACTGGGAGACAAGGAGGTGGAGAGGACCCCTTTCAGCAGGGCGTCAGTACCAAGGATGGGGCCCTAGCTGAAGGGACCCACAGAGAGCCTCTGGAGGCAGGGGTACTATTACAAGGGGAGGATGGTGGTGTGGGGAAGGAGAAACCATCAGGGCCAGGATAAATGGTTCGGATAAGAGAGGGTTAAAGGGACACCTATTCAGAGAGTTTGAGTTAAGTGGGCAAAATAGCAAGGGAGGCAGAAGGGAGGGTGACAAGCGGGTCTCTAGTAAGGCAGGAAGACTCCCAAATTGAGATCATGAATAAAGGGGAAGGGGGCTGAGAGGGCATAGTGGAGGTAACCATAAGGATGATGGCAGTGTTAAGGTTCTGTTACTGGGAGACTCGGTGATTAGGGGTATCCATTGGGAGGGACAGGGGGTGGATGCCATAGCCAGGTGAAGGTAGTGAGTATCTCTGGGCTGACACTGCACAGAGCAAAGTTCATGGTGTATGAAATGGTTAGGATTGTGGAGGAAACCGGATTCTGGTGCATTTGGGAACTAATGATCTAGAGGAAATAGCATTTGGAAATCCAAGCAAGGTTCCAAGAACTTGCCAGAGTCTGTCGGGATAATGGATGCAACATTTCCTTTTGGAGATATTGCCAGTACCAAAAGGCCTCAGTGGAGAAAAAATGAAGCTCACAGAGGTTAATGACTGGCTCAGGAAGTGGGGTGAAGAGAGTGGGTTGGGGTGTTAGGGAACTGGAATGGAGTTTGGGAGGATAAGGGACTATATGCCAAGGACAGGTTTCATCTTGCCCCATTAGGGAAGGAAGTCCTTAAACAGGGGATGGCTGACTACATACAAGAAGGTGGGGTTTAAACTTGTGAGGGGATAAGGGGCGCTGGCCAGAAGCCCTCTCCTCCAGATGAGGGGTACCTTCACGCCCAAGGGGAAGGGAAACAGATTGGGGATGGAGGTTTCAGGAGGAGCAGAGGAGGATGGAAGTATAAGGAATCTGGGTGGGGTTCGACAAAGAGAATCAGGGATAAGGGGTGGGGGTTGGTGTTAGTAAATGCCAGGAGCTTGGGAAACAAGTTGCCAGAGTTCCAGGCCATAGTGTTCGGGGGGGGGGGGTGGATGTGGCGGCGGTCACGGAAACGTGGGCCAACAAAAACCATGACTGGGACCTAAACGTATGGGGGTACACTATGCTCAGGAAGGATAGAAAGGAGGGCAGAGGGGGTGGAGTGGCTATGTTCATTAGAGATGACATAGAAATTGCTAGGTAGAAGAGGCAGAGGAAACATGGAGGCCTTATGGGTCACTACGATCCTCAGCAGGAAATAAGGTCAAGCTGGGTGTAGCATAGGCCCCGGGATGAGTGAGGTTCTAGAGGATGGTTTGCTGGACAACATCATTGCCCAGTGTGGACCAAAAGGGAAGGAGTGGTGTTGATGGGGACCTAATATGCCAGGTACAAACTGGGAACCATGTCCTCTAAGGTGGCCAAGGAGCAGAGGCTGCTGGATGGCTTCCAGGATGTTTTCTTAACACAGCATGTGATGGAGCCCACAAGAGGGGCATGTCGTGGATGTGATTCTGGCAGATGGGGATCTGGTAAGGGACATGGTTGTACAAGACCCCTGACTGGGAGCGACCACAATACTGTCTGGTTTCAAATAAGCATTGGGGAGATCTAGGACACTGGCAGTGGACTTCAGGGGGCAGACTTCATGGGCATGGGAAATATTCTCAAGGATCACTTGAAGGATTACCTCAACAACAAGTGTGGAAAGGAGATGGGAGGTCACAAAGCGGGACTTCATAGGCAGTCAGGATCTGCGCTAAGTTGAAGCGTAAGGGAGCAAGGTCACATAAACCATGCTGGTGGTCCAGTGAGGTACAGGTAGCAGTCAGAGAAGAAGAGCGGCCTACAAAAATATAAAATAACAAGAGGGATAGGGATAAGGAAATGTACCAGCTTGCATCTAGAAAAGTCACCCGGATGGTGAGGGGAGCAAAGTCCAGTAAAGAGCAGCGGCTGGCACAGGGGATACATGAAGGGGAAAAGGGGTTCTTCCGGTACATTGGGGAGCGGAGAAAAACTAAGGGCCATCTCAGCAGATTGAGATCAGAAGGAGGGTGGGTGGAAAAGGCGAGGGACCAGGCAGAGGTATTTAACAAGTACTTTGCCTCTGTGTTCACTAGGGAGGGGGATGGGATATCTACAAAGCAAGGCACAAAGGGATAGAAACATCAGTAAGTGGGATCAGGGGAGCAACAAAATGGAGCAAGAGGAGAGAGGTACCCCAGAGGTGTCACATCTGGGTAAAGATAAAAGGCCAGTAAGGTGGAGGGGACGGATGATGCTATCTCCGCCAAAGGGTGTAGTTAGCCCTCAAGGCCCTAAGAAAGACAAATCTCCTGGGCGGATGGCATTCATCCGAGAGTACTATGGGGTGGCGGACATACTGGCTGCACCCCTGGCCGGAGCTTTTCAGCAGGTCACTTGAGACGGGAGGGTACCTAGGATTGGCGAGAGGCACATGTGGACCAACTACAAGAGGGTCGAGGGAAGTACCAGGTAACTATAGACCCATCAGTTTGACCTCGGTGGTGGGAAAATTAATGGAGAGTATACTAAAGGAACGATTGGGGGTGTACTTGGAGGAGGTGGGAGGTCTGGATAGTCGGCAACATGGGTTTGTGCCAGGTAGATCATGTCAAACCAACCTTGTGGAGTTCTATGAATGGGTAACATCAGAACTGGACAGGGAGTAACCTGTGGATGTATTATTCTTGGACTTCAGCAAGCGTTTGACTCTGTCCCCACAATGGTCTGGTGGAGAAACTGATGGGGTTAGGAGTAGGCCTTTGATGGTCAGATGGATTGAAAACTGGCTAGCTGGGCGCACTCAGAGAGTAGTGGTCTGTGGGAGCTCTCGAACCCTAGAGAGGTTGGTAGTGGGGTACCGCAGAGGCTCGGTCTCGCGTCCGATCCTGTTTAATGCATACATATCGGACATCAGGGAGGGTATAGGGTGTGAAATGAGTCTCTTGCAGATGACTCCAAGATGGGAGCAGTAGTTGAGGGAGAGAGGGAGGTTGGCCTGCAAGGACCTGGACACCCTGGAGGCTGGGCTCACACATGGAGGTAAATTTCAATATCACCAAGTGCAGGTGTTGCATCTTGGGGGGAAACCCTAAACACAGGTACACCCTGGGAGGGCGGCTGGAGGCCTCAATAGGGAAAAGACCTAGGGGTCATGGTGGATGCATGTATGAATAACTCTGAGCAGTGCAGGAGGCGGCTAGCAGGCAAACAGGATGTTGGGATGCATCATAAGGGATCACCTCTAGGAGCAAGGAAGTGATTCTGCCGCTGTACAATGGACTAGTTAGACCACACCTTGAGTACTGTGTACAGTACTGGAGACCACACTTGAAGAGGGACATACAGCTCCTAGAGAGGGTACAGAGGAGGGCAACAAAGATGATCACGAGGGCTAGGGATTTGACGTATGAGGACAGACTTAAGGAGCTCTGCCTGTTTTCACTGGAGGAGAGGAGAGACAGGGGGGACATGATTGAGGTCTTCAAGTACCTCAAGGGAATAAATAGGGTAAACATGGAGGGGATCTTTACACTAAAGCAGGGAGGTATCACCAGAGGACATGGTTTGAAGTTGGAAGGTGGAAGGGTAAGGGGGGGAAAAGAGGAGGAGGTTTTTCACTGAGAGGGTGATGGACCCTTGGAATGCACTGCCTGGTGAGCTAGTTCAGATATCCACAGTGGAGGGCTTCAAGAGAGGATGGGACAGACACAGAAAGTGGATGTATCAGATGATGTCCTGTCCCAGGGGTGGGGATGGATGATACGGGTTTCTGGAGCACAAGGGATGGGAGGGTCTCGGCACCCAACTAAGGATGTAAAGTTCGAGCAGACTCGATAGACCGTAAGGCCTAATCTGCTGGCAAATAGTATGTTAGTATCTAACCCCGAGGGTGTGTGTAAACTTGGAGTTTACACATCCCGACTCATATTTTATTTTACATAACTGCTGAGTTTCCCTTTTTCGCATCAGCAATTATATAAAATAAAGAACTTTCAGTCTGTCCTCGGTTCGGTTTAGTTTTAGCCCGGTGCCGAGATTTGCTGTTTTAAACCTGTTTTTTTCTTCCTCTGAGCAGGTCTTTATGTGTTTACAGTGTATGTGAGGGGAGAAAAGAAAAGAAAACTTACTGCCAAGTTCTTCTGGCAGTTCTGTTTTGGGCGACACAGAAGCGTTGAGTGGTCTCGACTGGTCACACTGCTGCCTGAGCATGCGCACAGCAAGGGAAATCGTGCGCGTGTTTGCCGTTATAAACACTCGTTTATAATAGCAAATTACGCCACGGTTTCCCTACGGGAAAAAGGGGAAACCGGTTATTATTATAAAATAGAGTGCTGGAAGATAACCACATTTGCAATTACAATTATAGATTGTGGGAGCATCATGTGACACTCCCTGACCAATCACACCGCTTCAGTCAGTTGCGTGTGAAGTACTCTTATTGCCGTAAGAGTACCTCACTCGTTCACACTAATGGGCTTCTTGAAACACCACCACAGAAATGGACCGCAAGTAAAGATTTTTTTCCTTTTTTAATTCTGCCACAATCTATAACAAAAATCTATAGGGACACTAGAAGGGTCTCTTATAGCTATAAGAGTATCACCTCTTGCGTCCTTAGGGCACCAGAACAGCTCACCTTCGGTTTGCAGTCCTCTGGTCCTAAGAACGTGCGAGGTGACACTCTTATAGCCATAAGAGACCCTCCTAGAGCCCCTAACAACTTGCATTACAATACAATGAAGTGCTGGAGGACAGCAACGTTTGCAATGTGCAGAGGCAATACTGAGTTAAGGATGGGAGCAAAGGTTGTTGACTGGAGAAGGTGAAGACAGGACTACATTAGTGTAAGTGCGGGGTGAAGGGGGAGTGGAGGAAGAAGGGTGGTGGGCAACAGCCCAGGAACCAGTATCAGGGGCAACTGCAGGAGTGTATAATGATCTATGTATTGATGTAAAATCAAGGCATAAAATAAGCAGGTTCGCATCACAATTTGCGACCCAAGATCAGGAAAAAGTGAGTCAAGTATGACAATGATTAGCATTCATTGCTAATCATCGCCAACGGGCCCTGGGTCCTGTAAAAATGCCTTATTAGGCACTGTCACTTTAATTTTTTTTTTGTCTGTCCCGGTAGCCTTTTTCCATCCTCTTCCTCCTTCGCGTCCCGCCCCAAGTGCCCTAAGCTATGTTTGCATTGGCCAGTCAGCTGCTCTTGCCCCCCCCCAACCTGGTCTCTGCGCGAGAGAAAAGTGAGCCCTTTTGCAGTGTCACCCCAAGGAAGAGCCAGCTGGTCAGGAGCTCCAGTCGGAGTAAGAAGGTGAGTTTTGTTTTGTTTTTTATGTTTAGGTTTATTTTTTTTTCTCCATCATTGTTGGTGTCCGGTATGTAATTTAAATGTATTTGCAGGGCTGAAGACCGAGGAGGAGTCCAGTTGGCGTGGGCTGCACCGAGGAGCAGGAGGGAAGCAAAGGAGGCTGTCACCATGAGATGGTACTGGAGCGGAGACCAGGCAGGCTGCACCAATCGCGGGAGCGCAGCATGCAGATTAGGTCAAGGCAGAGCAACACAGCAGAGGATCGGGGAAAAAAAGTAAAACATTTTCATTTTATGGTTGGTATGGGACCCTGGAGGAGGGCAGAAACACAGGTCGGGCACGGACATCAGGGCACATCTGGGGGGGGGAACAGCTAAACGGCATCAAGAAAGGGCATACAAGGCCTGGAACAATACTGGACATTAAAGACTTGTGCCCTGCTCTTTGCAGTGAACATCTGGGAACAGAATTAAGACTATGTGCTCTGTTTTGCAGAGATCCATGAGGGGAAACAGTAAAAGGTAAATATGCCCTGCTATCCTGTGCCCTGCTCTTTGCAGTGAACATTTGGGAACACAATTAAAACTATGTGCCGTGCTTTGCAGAGATCCATGAGGGGAAACAGTAAAAAGTTAATGTGCCCTGCTAATGTTGTGCCCTGCTCCTCGCAGTGAACATTTGGGAACAGAAAAGACTTCAGTAATGTGCCCTGCTTTGCAGAGATCCATGAGGGGAGCCAGTAGTTTAAGAACTTATGTGCCCTGCTATATTGTGTGCCCTGCTCTTTGCAGTGAACTTGGGAACAGAATAAGACTATGTAATGTGCACTGCTTTGCAGAGATCCATGAGGGGAAGTAAAACAACTTATGCCCTTGCTAGCGTTGTGCCCTGCTCTTTGCAGTGAACATTTACGAACATAATTAAGATTAAGTAATGTGCCCTGCATTGCAGAGATCAATAAGGGGAAGTAAAAAGACTTGTGCCCTGCTAGTGTTGTGCCCTGCTCTTTGCAGTGAACATCTGAGAACAGAATTAAGACTTAGTAATATGCCCTGCTTTGCAGAGATCTATGAGGGGAAGTAAAAAGTTATTTCAATGTTTTATCACAGTCACGAATGTCATGCTTACGAATGTCTCAGTCTGCTTTGGCAGACATCATCATGCTAACTCTCAATCAATCAATCAATCAATGTCTTTAGTTTGCCAGGCGGAACACCACTGAGACAAATTCATTTGCAAGATGGACTTGGGAACAGTACAGCAGCCACAAGGCCATGAATCAAGCATGTAATAACATATAACATAAGTCAAGCATGTAATAATGTATACAAGGCAAGGATAATATATGTACAGGCAGTAGATCAACAACATGAGACAGTCATCAGAACAAATGAGAAGACAGGCATACCTCATACATACAATAGAAGTTACTTAAGTACAAGTGCATGTACAGTAAGTACAGTCCAGGCAGATGTAGTCTATAATACATTTGTGTTTGCCGGAGGGCAAGGGTGAGACAATATGCCATCAGTAGGTCAACAGTGTGATACATTTCATGGGAAGCAACATCAAGGTATGATGCATACATACATTTGGACTAAATACAAGGTGTTAGTTAGCACGAAGAACTCCATCTAGCAAGGTTCAGTCCATATCACTGGGCATGAAGAAAGGGGGAAGCAGGAGAAGCAGAGCTGAGTGCAAGAGAGATTAAGGAGGGAGAGTGCATATCAGCAGGCGTAAGCATGGCAGAGAAATGGAAGGGGCTAAGGGGGGGGAGTTTAGGGGAGGAGGACCATCAGAAAATGGTGTAAGTGGGAGGAGTGAGTATCTCTTAAGAGATTAAACTAAGGAATGGAGCTTGTGGGGAGATAAACGGCATGACGGAGAACTAAGGCATAAAACAGTGCTATGACCCTTATTTGAAGCAATTACAGGCCTCTGAGAAAGTCCTCAGGAACAGGGCTTTGAAGAGGGAGAGAGTAATGGGTAACGAGCCTTACTGATTTCTGTATATTGTTCCAAAGGACAAGGAGGACATGGCTTATAGCGGATCTACCGAAGCACGTTCTGACCTTAGGGATAACAAGGGATATATAGGTAAGGCTTCTCAGAGGGTAAATATCGGGAGGACAAATAGGTAGGCAATCAGAGAGGTACTGAGGGAGCTTATGTATGATGGCTTTGTAGGTCCACAAGAAAAAATTACTCACCTTAGTAATGTTGTTTCTTCTAATGGAGTCTTGCTGTATTCTGACTATTGCAGTGATATCCAATCTTTGAACTGCCCCTGAAAGGAAAGAGTTAACTTTCCATGCAAGGCATGGAACGCTGAGCTCGAGCTCGGTTGAGACTCTATCTGTTGTTGTTTAAATCCAAACCGCCAGATCTTTACGAGCTATACTCACTGGGTGTCCTGTGCGGAAACTGTAAACTCACACTAGCCAATTGGCTACTAAATATAATAAAAAGATTTTTTGGTTCCAAGGCAAAGACTCAAGTCAGGAAACCCAAAAAACAAAACAAAACACAACACAACACACACACCCAAATTAAGAGGGTGAGAAAAAGGGGGGGCACCTCTAGGGTGCCAACACTGTTGCTGCCCACCCACATCCCGAAACCCAGGTTCTGAGAGGGGAGGCGGGGGGGAGGTCAGAATACAGCAAGACTCCATTAGAAGAAACAACATTACTAAGGTGAGTAATTTTTCTTCAAACAACATGAAGTCTTGCTGTATTCTGACTACTGCCACTACTCAAGCAGTACCTCCATGGAGGAGGACATAACCTACTTCGAATAGGCTCTGAAGCACTGCTGTGCCAAACCGAGCATCACCCTAGCCTGGATATCCAGAGAGTAATGCTTGGTGAAAGTATGTACTGTTTTCCAGGTGGTTGCTTGACAAATCTCTAAGATAGGAATATCCCTGGCAGCAGCCAGGGAAGCAGCTGTACCTCTGGTAGAGTGAGCCCTCAGGCCTGAGGGTGGGATCTTACCTAATTTTTCATAGCAAAATTGTATACAAGAGACAATCCACCTGGCAATAGATCTCTTAGTGGCAGGTTTTCCCTTACCAACCTCACCATAAGTGAGGAACAGTTGGAGGGAGTCAAACCTGTGATCCTTGGTGCGCTCTATGTAGTAGCTAAGGGCCCTTTTCACATCTAAGCTGTGCAGCCTCCTCTCCCCAGAGGAGGAATGGTCAGTGAAGAAAACAGGAAGAGACATAGACTGGTTAAGGTGGAAATCTGAAACCACCTTAGGCAAAAACTTCCTATTAGTCCTGAGGACCACCTCATCTCTATGGAAAGAGATAAAATCAGGCTCTACTGACAGGGCCTGTAACTCACTTATGCATCTGGCAGAAGTAATGGCTACCAAGAACATCATTTTCCAAGTCAAGTACTTAAGCTCTGCTGAGGACAAAGGCTCAAATGGGGGTTGCATAAGCTGAGCAATGCAAACATTAAGATCCCAAGCAGGGGCAGGGTCCCTGAAGGGAGGATTGGTATGCAGCAATCCCTTGAAGAATTTACAGAATACAGAATGAGCTGAAAGGGAAGAGTGCTTGTCTGCTGACAAGAAGGCAGAGACAGCTGCCAGATGCACTCTAAGTGTAGCTGGTCTGAGTCCCAAGCTATTGAGATGAACCATATAGTCAAGGACTGTAGGCAACCCAGCAGACTCTGGAGAAATATGCTTCCCAGAGCACCAAATAGTAAACCTTTTCCATTTTGAGTTGTAAGTCTTTCTGGTGGAAGGCTTTCGAGAAGCCTTTAAAATATCCAGAACACCTTGAGAGAGATGCAAATCAGCAAACTCTAACTCTTCAAGAGCCAGGCCTTGAGATTGAGAGATTTGAGATTCGGATACCAGACCCTCCCCTGAGAACATGTTAACAGGTTGTAATTCCTGGGAAGAGACAGGGGAAGGTGGACTGCTAAGGACAGCAAGAGAGGGTACCAGGGCTGTCTGGCCCAGTCTGGAGCAATCAGAATCACTTTGCAGGGCTGAGACCTGATTTTGACTAGTACCTTGAACAGGAGAGGAAGGGGAGCATACAGGAACTTCCCTTCCCAATTGAGAACTAGGCCATCCAGGGGGACTGAGCCCAACACTGAGGGCCTGCAGCAAAAAAGAGGAAGTTGGTGATTGTCTGGGGCTGCAAAAAGATCTATCTGTGGGGTGCCCCATCTGGAGAAGATCACCTTCAAAATCAGGGGATCTAGGGACCATTCGTGATGGCCCTGAGATATCCTGCTGAGAGCATCTGCCAGCACATTGTCCTTCCCTGGGAGGTGCACTGCTATCAGAGAGGTATTTAGGGAATAGGCCAGAGACCACAACTCCATTGCCTCTGTGCACAAGGCCGTAGAGCGAGTGCCCCCCTGCTTGTTGATGTACCACATTGTGGTGGTATTGTCTGTCCTGATCTGAACTACTTTGTTCTGAACAGACTTGGAAAAAACTTGAAGTGCTAGAAACACTGCTCTGAGTTCTAAGAGATTGATGTGAAGCAGAGATTCTTGAGGTGACCACAACCCTTGGGTGGTCAGATCTCCCAAGTGGGCTCCCCAGCCCAAGAGGGAGGCATCTGTAGTAAGGATTAGAGAATGAGATTGAGTGACAAAGGGAACTCCTTGCCTTAGGTTGTCCTGATCCTGCCACCACTGCAAAGCCTGGATCAGGGTTCGAGTCACTGGGATTAGTTTGGTCAGAGAATCCTTTCTCTGGGACCAGAAGGCTTTTAAGCGGAACTGAATGTCCCTCATCTGAAATCTTGCTCCTTGGACCATTGCTGTAGAGGCAGCCATGTGGCCCAGGAGCTGCAGAAAATGCCTTGCTGGTCGAGACACCTGGAGGGTGAATGAAGAGGCCAGTGCAACAAGGGTCCTTGCCCTGTCCAGGGGAAGGAAGGCTCTTGCCTTTATAGTATCTAGCGCTGCCCCTATGAAGGTGAGGAGCTGCACTGGCTTTAGAACTGACTTTGAAAGATTCAGAAGGAATCCTAGAGAAGTGACCAGTTGCTGAGTTATCTGTAGGTGTGACTTGACTTGGTCTGGAGACTGACCTACTATGAGCCAGTCGTCCAGGTATGGAAAGATGGAGATCTTTTTTCTCCTTAGGAAAGCAACCACTACTGCCAGGCATTTTGTGAACACCCTTGGAGCTGAAGTTAGGCCAAAGGGCATTGCTCTGAATTGATAGTGGCCTGAGGGGCAACTCGAACCTGAGGTACTTTCGGTGGGAGCTTCTGATGAGAATGTGGAAATAGGCATCCTTGAGGTCCAGGGAAACTAGCCAGTCTCCTGGCCTTAGAGAGGGTAGAATTATTCCCAGAGTCACCATTTTGAACTTTGGCTTTAAAAGGTGCTTGTTTAAGTATCTGAGATCCAGGATGGGTCGCCATTCTCCTGTCTTTTTGGGAGTTAGGAAGTACGTGGAGTACAATCCTTTTCCCTTGTCTAGGGATGGAACCCTTTCTATGGCTCTCAGAGCCAAGAGAGAAGAGACTTCTGCCTCTAGGGCAAGTGCCTCTGAAGGATTTGCAGGTGGAAAGGATCTGGTTCTCATCTTGGGAAATTTTTTGAAGCTGAGAACCAGTTCCTGGCTTACTACTTCCAGGACCCATTTGTCTGATGTTAAAGACATCCAGTCCTGGACAAAGTAAGCCAGCCTGCCCCCTACAGGTGGTGGAGAATCGGCCTAGGCAAACCCATCAGGGTGCCTGTTTGGCAGGGGCTTTAGGCTGAGGGGTGGTAGCAGGTCTGCTTGTACCCCATCTGCCTCTCCCTCTGAAGAACCCCCTCTGGGCAAAGGTGGAAGAGGAGGCTTGGGCTTGGTAGAAAGGCCTATGAAAAGGCCTGCCCCAGCCCCTGGAATGCTGCCTCTGGGGAGTGGCTTGCCTTTCCTTGGCCTGAGCACTCCTGTAGGTGGTCCTGTATTCATCCATTTTCTTCATGTAGTTCTCTGTTTGCTCGCCAAACAGAGAATTACCAACAACAGGAAAATCCATGGCCTTAGTCTGGGTATCCTGAGACAGGCTAGTACATCTGAGCCAAGCCATCCTACGAAGGGCCACAGATATAGCCATAACTCTAGATGAAACATCATTGGAGTCTGCTGCAGCATGAAATTGCACCTTGGATGCCTCAATACCATCTGCAGCCACCTGCTCCAGCTCCTTGGCAAGCTGGCCAGGGACCTGTTTAGCTAGAGCCATTACAGTGTCCCATCTAGACTTCTGGTATCTAGCTGTATAGACCATATAATTAGCCTGCCTGAGTCCCAAAGATGCTGCCATGTACTGTTTCTTTGCCATGGCATCAATCCTCCTGGAGTCCTTATCTGGGGTGTGTGAAGTCAAGGGTATATTTGCCTTATCACAGGCAGCAGCCTGCACTACCCCAACATGGCTGCATTGCTGGGAAAGGAACTCCGTATCTGAGCCTGAAAGAGTATACCTCTTGTCCATTCTCTTGTCCACAGGAGGTATAGAATTAGGAGTCTTTAAAATGTGTATTGTCTGTTTCCCAAAAGACTTATGGAGGGGAATAGACAGCCTCCTGGACTCTGGGATGTCCATCATCTCAACATAATCAGGCTCCTTCTGATCCTCTACTGCTTCCTCCATAGGAAGCTGAAGAGTTTCAGCCACTTTTTTGTAAAACATAAAATGGGAAGGGGACTCAGAAAGCCTAGGAGGAGAAACCCCTGAAGGTCTGTCTGGGGAGATGTCCGGGTCAATGGGCACATCCAGACTTTCATAATCACCATCACTATCCTCATACTTTCCTTCCTCCGGTTCATAAAAATCCTCTAAATTATAATCCGGAACCGTGGGAACCGACCGAACCGAGCCCCTAACCGATGGTGCCAGTTCGGTTGGAACCGGGGTTAGCGATTGAACAATCCTTATCGCTTTGGCTATTTCATCAGCGGTTAGAGAAAGAACTCGTGGATCCAAACCGGCTGACTTATTCCTTCTTTTTATTTTAACGGAACCGACTCTTCAGAGTCGGTTCTCCTTTGCCCAAGAAGTTTCGCCTGGTCAGAGGGTATCGCTTTCTGTTCGGTTGAAACCGAACCGGCTGGCCATCTGGGTCAGCAGTCTTTTGCCTCCCTTTCCCTCAGCCTACCAACTCTCTTTTCAGGGTAGCTGAGGGAAAATTTTAAATCTGGCAGTCTGAATCGAGGTGGTCAAACCCCAGACAATAAACACAGGTGGTGTGGGAGTCAGCCTTAGCAAAGGCTTCCCCACACACTACAGTGATGAAACCCAGTGGGCCGGTTTTTCTCTTGGGTTTTCAGACATGGCCAGTCCTAACCAAACTTACCTTTTTTCGGCAATCCGCCCAGGCAAGACACCTTTATCGGTTCCTGACCGTGTTATTGGTCCTGGAAAACGTAATGAAACTGCTTTTTTAGAACCGATTAAGGACCGGTTACCACACTCTAAAAGTAGAACAAACTTTTTTAAACAAACCTGATCGGTTCAAACCGAACCGATGCAACGTTTACAAGTTCCACACAGAAGCAAACAATAATAAACCTATCTAGTACTCATGGTACCACAGACAGAGACTGAACCGACAGGTTAGATGGATAAATTCGGTTGAAACCGAGGAAAAAAAACGACACTTTAACCGACTAAATTGAACCGAGCAAAGGAGGAATCTCCAGAGCGACTGTTCAGTGAGGCGGAGTAAAGAATCTGGCGGTTTGGGTTTAAACAACAACAGACAGAGTCTCAACCGAAGATGAGCTTCAGCTGCCCATGCCTTGCATGAAAGTTAACTCTTTCCTCTCTGGGGCAGTTCAAAGGTTGGATATCACTGCAATAGTCAGAATACAGCAAGACTTTATGTTGTTTGAATACAGCATTTTTTTGCCTCCTGAAGCTGAGAGAGCTCCAACCTAAGGAAGAGTAGAGTGTACAGTGGTGAGTGGAATAAGGAGCATCAGAGATAAATCTGAGGGCTCTATGATAGAGGGTGTGAAGCTTGGAGAGAGCCGCGCTAGTACTGTGACTATACAGGAAGTCGGCATAATCTAGGAGTGGCATGAAGGTAGCTTGGACTAGTCTTTTTCTGGCCTCTGAGGTCAGGGAGCACTTGATGTGAAAAAAGATACAGAGTCTTTGTCTCAATTTCTTAGCGAGCTCATCTATGTGGTCAAGAAAGGACAGCTTGGAGTCTATCCAGACCCCCAAGTATTTGAATTTCACCACGGATTCCAAGGTCTCATCCAAGAGAGTGCATATCCGAGGAACCATGTTATAGAGGTTATTTTTGGGAGGGAGGACTGGGGAGAGAAGAGCAAGGCTTTAGTTTTTTTTTTTTTTGCATTTAATAGAAGTTTCAGGTGCAACAAGTTTTTCTGGAGGACATCGAAGTCACTTTGAAGGTCGTTACAGGTGGACTCAGGTGTCGGTCTATCAATATAAAGTACTGTATCATCAGCGAATAGATGGATATTCGTAGATTTGATGCCAGTGTCTATAAGATTTATGTAGATAGCAAAAAGCAGCGAGCCAAGTATGGACCCTTGGGGCACACCTCTTAGGAGTATTTTTATGGGCGACAGGTCACCATCAACCTTGACCTGTTCGTGTCAGTCTGTAAGATAGTTGGCAAACCATTTTAGCACCAGGTTGTCCACCCCTAAGTTTCTTAGGGACACCAATAAAAGGCCATGGTCCACCATATCAAAGGCCTTGCTGAGGTCAAGAAACAAAGCGCATACATAACATTTGGCATCAAGAGTGATCTGCCAATCGTTCATAGCCTTGGCTAAGGCAGTTATGGCACTTTGGTGGGGACGGAAACCTAACTGGACCGAGTTTAGCAAGTTAAGCTGCGCACTGACTACCTTCTCCAGTAGCTTAGACAGGACACAGAGCAGAGAAATAGGTTGATAGTTATTTAGGTCACAAGGATCCCCAGATGTAAATAGAGGGATGACATATGCTGTCTTCCAGATCATAGGGAGAGTACCTTGGAACAGTGACAGGTTGAAAAGGTGGGTAATGGGGGGAGCCAATATAAAATAGGCCAATTTAAGGAAGAATGGCTTGATCAGGTCGGCACCCGCGCTTTTCTTCATGTCTTGTTTGATGGAGACTGGACAAAACAAGAAGGTATTACTTTGAGTGTGAGGGTTCAGATTAAGGCCTTCAGGTCTCTGGTTAATTGACTGAGATCTGATTGCATTTGCAGGAGAGATATCAAAAGCCATCCCTGCCATGGCAAAGTGGTTGTTAAGAAGGTTGAGTATCACATGCTTATCAATAGTAGAAGTGTCACTGGTAGAGACTTTAGAGAGGAATGTGCCAGATGATCTATGACCTACAACCTCCTTCCAGAATTTACTGGCAGAGTTGGTAGATGACTTGAGTTCATGGTGGAAGTAGCTAGATTTAGCAGCTCTAATTAGTTTGGTACACTGTTTTTTTGCGGTTCTGAAGGCAGTCCAGTCTGCAGCTAGTTTTGACTTTCTTGCTCTTCTCCAAAGAGCATCCCTGTGCCATAAAGCTGCTTTTAGGTTTTCCGTGAACCAAGGACAGGATTTCCTCTTAGTTCTGCTTTTGACAAGAGGGGCATGAATATCTATAGTCTCTGTAAGTATAGCCTGGAAGGCCTTATAAGCCTCGTCCACTGAAGGTACAAGGTAGAACTTCTGCCAGTTTGCATACTGGAGGTCATAGAGGAATGCATTGGGGTTGAATTTCTGTTTACATCTCTTGTAGGAATATTTTGAGTAGGAGGCTGTTTTGTGCACTGACCTCACAAAAGCAATGGCACATGATTGCTAAGATCATTAAAAAAATACTCCAGAATGAGTGAAGAGGTGAGGCTTACTTACTAGGATTAGGTCCAGGACGGTGCTACATTCAGGGTTTTTAATGTTAGGACGGGTAGCTTCATTTATGATCTGAGTGAGCCCGAGGGTATCACAAAGATCTTTCAGCAGTTTTGAGGCTGTGGAAAGCCAGTCCAGGTTGAAATCACCCAGGATACATATTTCCAAGTAGGTAGTGCCTAACATAACACTTAGGTGCTCCAACAGAGAGAGGCCACCCGAAGGGGGCCTGTAACACCTGATGATACAGAGTGAGACAGATTGGGAGAGCTGGATCTTTAAGGTCAGGCACTCGAATTCCTTGGGGGCTGAAGCTGAATCAACTATGGAGGCAATGAATTTATCGAGAATCTAGATGGCTACTCCACCACCCCTAGATAGCCTGTCCATTCTAAATAAGTTATATGAGGGTATGTTGACTTCGGGGTACATGGTATTTGGTCTCAACCATGATTCAGTAATTACGAGAATGTCGGGAGTACAATGGAAGGACCAGGTTTTGATGGCATCTAGCTTTTTTAGAAGGCTGCAAGCATTTAGATGCAGGAAGGATAGCCTCTTTAGTTGAGGTAGATCTGCAGGGGCAGGAATAGGGAGAGGGGGTCCTGGGTTTAGCTCGACATTTTCAGCACAGATAAGAAGCAGCAGGAGCAGTTTTTTATGGCAAGGAGTAACAGGTGAAAAGTCCATGTTTTGCCCCTGGTACGTGCACAGGTAGGGATATTGGGTGCAGAGGGCACATGGCTTTGCGAAGGATGGAAGAAAACATACAGAATGGTCCTAACAGAGCGAATGCAAGAATGTGTGAGTAGCAGTGAGAACCAGTAGCGTATAAAACGTTGTAGAGCTGTGAAGTGGCCAGGTCAAATTGGCACCACAGGAAAGGATTTTCTAACTTTGGTAAGAGTAGGTTAGAGAAAGGTTTAGCATTGCCTGGAAGCACCCATAAATGCTGCAGATTGGGAGCCGCGAAAGGTCCACAAGATATGTCAGATACACAGGGAGAGAGGCTAAGAGGACACCTAGTAAGAGAGATAAAGGTAACATTTTGCTAGACAAGAAGGCCAAGGAGCAGCAGCAGTGAAAGAAACGTGCACCCCCACTGGGGTGGACTTGCCAGGCAGAGTAGGGTTCCTATAGGTCAACTACAATACCAATAATCATGTAGTTCTGGAAAGGGGTGGGAAGAAGGTGTATTTAATAAGTCACGGGGCTGGGGAGGCAGGTGGGACAAATTATGTATACCAGTGTAGCCCGGGTACAGATTTTCAGCGTAAAAAGGCTGCGAAGTTCCAAATACAATGCAGCTCTTAATGTACTGCTGCACTTCCTGTATTTCACAAATGGCTAAGTAAAACAGGTAAATGTCTGAAACTATGTGTACAATGTGTATTTTATCAATCTACAGCAAGATAAGTAGATTTTATGAGGTGTTGAGCAAAAATATCAATTCTTTGTAATTGCTAATCAACTTTGGCCAACTGGTAATCATTTTTCACTTTGAATAGTGAAGGCCGCTAATCAAGTCTCCGACACTAATTTATGCCTTGAAAATATAATGGGGAAATGTGTCCTGTGGCCCTTACCAGGTATGTTCGTTTTTACATCAAAGGTGGTGGGTTCCCCTGACGAATCTTTTACTTTCCCAACACTTTGCAACCTCCTCCACACTCGCTGAAGGCTGCAGAATAGTTTGTGGGTTGGGCCCCGAGTTATAAGGTTGGAAACTACTCCTTCTTGTTCATTCTGTAAATGGAATGAATTCCAGTACACTGGATGGATGTGCTAATATGTGTTACGAAATGGGCAGAAAGAATGCTGGCTCCTGATTGGCCAAGAGGTACTTTCAGTCTGTCTGCTATCCCAGCACAACAGGCCAGCTGAAAGTAACTCTACAAAAATATGTTTAAAAATACATCCAATTTACTAAAAAGGACCCATTTCATAATTGCTAAATGGCACTCCAGGGGATGCGTTATGGTGGGCTAACAGCCCCTCTTGGGTGGTGAAACACTCAGCTTCATCTCGTGCTGTGACGGTGAAGGCCATTATCCCACCATAACACACCCCTGTCATGCATTATTGCCAGGGTCACTGGAAAATTGCGGAACAAGTTAACCAAAACTGCAGAGATTTTTTGCAAAAATTGTAAGGAAACTGCGGGAGTTCTACTATTTACTTATTTAGTTTTTGTTTACCGGGAAAGGAGGGCTAGACAATTCTGCCTATTTTCAGCCTTGTCCCGGGGGAGGGGGGAAATACAGATGGTAATCAACTGAAACTGAACCAGATCAAGCTTTTGGTGGTATTTTTAGTGAATGGGGAAATTTGGCCAGGACACCAAGGAAATTCACCTTCTCTGAGGTAGGGGGCACTGTGTCGATCCGGTTGGAAGAATGGCCGACAGTATGGAAGTGGACGAGGACAACAGAGGTTATCGGGGAGAGGAGCTCCTGACCGTTGCACATGTAGAGTTCTGCAGTTCAATGGACATACCTGTAAGCTCGGCAGACACTGCAATACTGGTAATTACCGACATAACTGAGGAAATGGAGGAGGTGGAAGACAGTTTGGGTTCCTTCTTAAGAGACATACCAAGACAGGAATCAGCTGCCACTTCAAAGCTGCACAGTATGACAAATGAGACAACAGGCACAAGATGAATCCTTCAGGCGATTACAGAGTCAAAGAAGAGTGACCTAGCAAAACGAGATATGGATAGATGCTGTGTAAGGGAGGACTCCCCAGATAGGGAGATAAAGGAGGCATCACATGGAAGTGGTGCGAAGGGCTGGTCCCCAGAGCGAGCGCTCGCAGCTGCATGGTGGACACTCGTTCCAGATGGCAGGAGATGGCTCCCGGGAGACATACCAACAGCGGCACAGATAATGGCTCCAACTTCAGAGGAGCATGGCATTCATACTGGCAGTACTGGTAAGGCCCTTCAAGAAGGTGGGTCAAAATCCAGAGAGATTTGCAAACCACAAAGTGACACAGGTATGCCTTCGAACACTGCTATCGCAGCATCAGGTACCAAAGTTTCTTATGATTACTCTAAAGTTAAGACTGTTAATTTTGATAATAGCCAGAAGTTACCAGGACAAAGCAGGGCCAAAGTAAACACAAGGCCTCAGAAGGATAAAATAATGGACAATACGAGTTCTCAAGAGCATGTACCACAAGATCACAAGATCCTAACACTAGGAATAGTCTAACTGCACACAAATAATCATGGGCTGTTTTGATGGAACAGCAGGAGGGAGTGGAGGAACCTGGGGGATCTGGAGCTCCTGAGCAGGAAGCTATCCGCAACCCCACAGTATAATCCAAGAAGAAGAATGGCAGATCTCTTTGCTAATTTAGGGAAACCTAGAGAGAGAAGAAATGCTGTTCGAATAAAATATAGAGAAGGCTTAGAAATACAGCCAGACAGGGTGTATGAGGCACGCAGGCTGCTGAAAGAATCGATGCACTTTCAGACTATAGATGTTTTTGCTTTGATACACATATCTGGAGACACTGTGTTTGATATTAGCTTTAACACACCCGAACAGCTTGAAAAATTCTGGTTCAAATATGCATATTTAAAGCAAACACCAGCGTGGAGCTAATTTGTAGTAATCCCGCTTACTCGACCAGCTGTGAAGTATATAACCATCTTATTTCGGAATGAGAATGTGCATGTATCAGACATTTTGTACTGGGTCAAGCAACGGGCAGATATTTTAGATAGATCTGCTCCAGTCATGGACAACGGAAACATTTGGATAGGGGGTGGAAAATCAAAGTAAAGCTACAGATGGCCGAAGCAGGCCCACAACATTTACCAAGCTGTTTTTATTTGGGCTTAGAGGCTTTTGCTTCTACCCAGGGCAACCAAAAACCTGCCATTGTTGTGGGTCCCTCACACACTTGAGCAGTGCATGTGAGGCACTGATGTGTCATTTTTGCTTACAAATGGGACAGCCAAGTAACCAATGTTGGAACCCACCCAAATGCAATCTATGTGAAGAACATGGCCACTTGTTTCTTCAATGCCTGTGGGCAGTACATAACAAAGGGTCATTTTGGGACCAGGACACTATCGTACATTCTGCACAAGAGAAACAGGCAGAACATTGCCAAAGTCTGAGTCACGTGCAGGAACATACTGAACAGACAGCACAGCCGAATACTTCACAGGAGGATGTGGAAGACACTCTTATTGTGTTTTATTGTAACTATTTTTTGTTGTTGTTGTTGTTGTGTTACATGAATGTGTTTTATATGTATTTAAATTGTTTTGTACAGCGCTTTGATATTGAAAAGCGCTTAAAAATAAATTTTTACTTACTTACGGACCATTCAGCACATACCCCAACAACAGAGATGACAGAAAAGGAGAATTTGGGAGCTGTGGAAACCAAACAAGCCGGGCCTCAAGAACCATCAGGCCAGCCTGTAGAGATGCCTCCCCCACCCCACTCCCATCAGAGGACGGGTTCCAAGTGGTGAAAGGGAAAAGGTGATCAACCAGGAACATTCCCACTGCTAAAATCCCACGTACTGTCCAGATGTCTGACAGTAATAAATATGCAACACTTACACCATCAGAAGAGGAGGATGATGAGGATGATGAGGATTCTGAGACCTCCTCTATAGTCTCTTCCCAAAAGGAAACCTCAGATATGGAGGAAGAGATAGGGGAGAGGTCTAGGGTGCGGAAAAGGACAAGGAAAAAAAAAAAGATACACCTTGAGATAATTTATCCCACCCACCAAGCTTTTAGTGTACTTCACTCAGCAGCAGACAGTATCACAGTTCATTTCGTAAATACTAATAGTACTAAAAATCATAGACATAGGGGTATAACATTTCAAGCTCTACATGATTCACAGGTAGACATATGCCTCCTAGAGGATAACAGACTCCGCTCTGAAGTAGATATTTACCAGGCAAAAAAAGCCTAGGTCTGGGGTTCATCAATTTGGTCATTAGGGGATGATGTATGTTCTGGCATGGGGATCTTGTTTACAGGCTGTGTACAACCAGTTAAGATAATAGAGGTAGACCCTGGTAGAGCATTATTTCTTGATGTGACATATCGCTCACAGGAACTTCCAATAAGAGTGGTGTATGCACCACAGACTAAATAGGCTAGGGTCCAACGTTTTCGGTCTTTTCAACCATATTTACATACACATCAGAAAATAATTTGGGGAGGGGCAATTTTAATTGCCCCTTGAGTTACTCGACAAGACAGGAACTACATCAAAATTGTACTGTGAGATCAACCAATTAAACCATCTTTTAAACACTGCAGAGTTAAGGGATACTTTCCGAGTATTGCACAACATGGGGGGGGGGGCACACATACCATAGGGCTTCTCTATCCTCTAGAATAGATAATATATTTGTTTCTAAACAGCGGGTGATTCTAACTGCCAATACTTACTCCTCAGCATCCTCAGATCATTTCTGCTTAGAAGTTCAGTTGGGTCGGTTGCAAACTAATAACATGGGACCAGGATACTGGCACCTTAATAATAGCTTACTAACAGACCCGTATATACAGCAGAAAGTGAAGGAAAACCTTCTAACCAGAGCTATGTTGGTAGCCTGGTACGATTCAGTAGGAGAATGGCGGATGGAGATAAAAGTAACCATCAGTCAGTTATTTAAAAAATGGGGCAAGCAGAAAGGGAAGTCAGCATATTTTCAATATTTAAAACTGGACAAACGTCTATACCAACTGATCACGTGTCAAAATATTGAACACATAGACCACACAGTACAAATTAAGGCCATTAAAAATTAAATGAACAAATATTTGTATTTCAAGGCACAATCTTTGCAGATGGAACAAACCGCGGGTACACAAGGCACTAAGGCATCATTAGATATTTTTAAGGATTGTCACGCTCGAGTGAAACAGAAAGTGAGGGAAGTGGTTAGAGATGATTTAGGCATGTTCATACAGACGTCGGGGATATCATGAATACAATCCACACATACTTCAAGTCAATCCTAGGAGCTCCGATGCCCATTGCGACTCACGTGGAGCAATTTTTAACCACTATTCCAGCTCCAAAGATTGATCCGGCATAGTAGCAGGGATGGGTGTCCCAATTTCGGAGGATGAAATCCGAGTGCCAATACAGAAATTAAAATTAAATACTGCCCCAGGTCCAAACGGGTTGGGATCTCAATTTTATAAAACATTCCAGGACCTACTTATTCCCTTGCTGGCTGAACAATTCAATGATATTCTATGTAACCTGGATATTCTAGATGATATGGGGAAAGCCTTTCTAATTCTGTTATGTAAGAGAGGAGACACGTTGGAAATTGGCAACTGGAGACCCATCTCACTGTTAAACATGGATATGAAATTGTTGTCTATGGTGTTAAATACTAGACTTAGAGACATGGCAAAAATAGTCACTTCACCATTTCACAATTGTGCTATTTAAGGCCGGACTTTGAAGGATAATTTAATATGCCTACAAGAAGTATTCACAAGAGGGCACTTAGGGTTGCTACATGGATATGTAGTTACCCTTGATCAAGAGAAGGCATTTGATCGCATTTCACATGAGATCTTGTTCCAGATTCTGCCATTTTATGGTATCCCTCCATACTTCATCGATTGGTTACGTACATTATACGGTTCAGCACACTTCCATCTTCTTTTAAATGGAACTCTGGGTGGAAGAATCTTATTGAGGAAGGGGGCACGACAGGGGTGCCCGCTGAGCCCCCTGTTGTATACCTTCTATATTGATATTTTAGTGACACACATCGAACATTCCCAATATATTATAGGCATGACCCTGACGCCACATACAGTCGCTTTGAAAGTAATGTCTTATGCGGATGACATCTGCCTATTTATTTCCTCAGACGTAGAAGGGGATAGGGTTTATGATTCCCTAGTAAAATATTCAGAGACAACAGGTGCAAAAATAAATTTCCATTAAAGTCGGGCTCTGATGGTAGGAAGCCCACCCCATTTTACACAAATCTGCAAAGTGCCAGTGGTTACGGAAGCCTTTATATTAGGGATTAAGTTTGTCCCTCAGGATATGAAAAAGGTGAACTGGGAATTAAAACTAGCAGTATGTGAAATCCGGATAAGGGCATGGCAAAGCCTTCAGATTACCAAACTTAAGAACGTCTATTTGATTAAAACTTTTATCATCCCAGTTTTACTGTTTGTTGGGTCCATATTTCCACCCCCAGTAGCCCTGGGCTCCAGACTTTATAGTGTGTTCTTCAAAGTTATTTGGGGAAGCCGCCTAAACCCCATAAAACAGAATATTCTATATAGAGCTATCTCACTGGGGGCATAGGCATGGTACACCCGCTGGTGTTTTTCCACTCTATTTTCTGGTATGGGAATATTGTTCCAGCACTTAAGCATGGGACACAAATTGGGGGGGAATGGGGACAGTCTTGGTACACCCAGATAATGTCAATTTGGGAAAGGGATACATGGATCTTGAACTCAACCAAACCTGCTTATATTAGCCACACATTCCAAAAAATTAGGATTTGGAGAATTGCTACTACAGATTTTAGGATGCTTACAAGGAAACTCTTATACCGTCGAATTATTTGGGAACACTTCACAGCGCCTTTTGCATTCCCGAGAGGCACACCACAGGGGATAGGTCACTATCAGACAACTACTAGACCCTAGAATACCTAAATTCTTATGGGATACTACATGGTTGGTGTGCCATGATAGACTGGGAGTGAGGGATAACCACAAGCACATGGGTCTAGTCGAGAGATATTATCTTACAGATATATGCAATATGATTTCTGAGACACAGGAGCACCTTTTCTTTAACTGTCCATTTGCTGTCTCATTTTGGAACCAATTGGGCCAAATGGTCTAAGATGTGAATTTCCAACATATGACATATGAGGTGTTAATCTTAGGTATATACCAGAACCCATGGACTAAATATAGGGTGGGCATGCTCAGATTAATCTGTGGGGTTTTGAAAAACCATATTTGGCAAGCAAGATGCCATTGAGTTTTACAAAAACACACCATATGTCTCAGCATCAATTGATCATAAAGATCAAGGGACAGGTTAAATATAGTTATGAGCAAGACATACTGCACACAACTACACAGAATAGGGATCATTTATGGAAACATTGTGGAGGATGGATAAAATTAAAAAAAAGAAAAAAGGGGGAGATAAGAAAGAAAAGGGGTGGGTAACAAATTAGGGGAGAGAAGGGTTAATAAATTCACTTAGAAGGTAAATAAAAACATAGGCCACATTAGGTAGTCAGCCTTTGTTCCCAGTAAAGTATTGAGGCAGACCCAAAATAACCCTAGTTTAAGTGATACACTTGAAGGGGGTTAAGCCCTGATATTGAGAGGTACCAGACGTCCAGAGATATGGTCTGAGATATTCTAGTTGCTAATAGTCCCCCTAGAAGCGCTCTCATTAAGTTTGTAGATATATTGTCCCCCTAGTATTGTTCAATTTTTCACAATACAAAACTTCCCCTACTCTCCTGCAGTTCCTATAATTAAAGGGGAAAAGTCGGGATGGTTGCAGTTCACGCAAGGTGGGGGACCTTTGATTAGAAATATAGGAAGAAAGGGAACTTAAAGGGTGGGAGGCCGGTGGCACTGAGGTTGGGCGCTGGATGCACACCTCGCTCGCCCGGCGGCGGGTTGGGGCCGGACTGGGGCAGCCGGGGGCTGGTGGGGAGGGAGGATCGAGCATCAGCGGATGCTCTCCTCCTCGGGCCCGAGTGCAAACTCTGCGCTCTGCATCCTTCCGTGGCTGGTGGAAGCACCAGCATTGGGAAGGGATGGAGGCCTACTGCCGGAGCCGGGAGGGGGGACGCCGGGTGCATGAGGGGTTGATGCAAGGCCAGCACGCCGGCCACTCGGGACGCACGTCCCAAGCGCAGGCGTCCCAGGGGAGTGGGATCGAGGGGAGAAAAACGGAAAAAAAACCTCCAGCAGCCTAGATGAAGGCCGCTCCAGTACTTCCCAGGGGCCACCTACAGGACAGACCCCACTGTGCAAGGAGAAGAGGAGGAGGCACTCTAGGGGCAGATCACTAAGGTAGGTGACCCTGGGGGACATGAGCGGACAGAAGGGAAGGGCTCCAGAGGTAGGAAGGAGGATAAAAAAGAAATTAAAAAAAAAAAAAAAAAGGTGGGAAAATATGGCCTGCATATATGGAGACTTATAGGAGCTATCTTACACAATGGGGAGTTAAAGTAGATTCTTTAATCAGAAGAAACAGGAAACAAGTATATAAAGAGACAATGGAAAGCATTTTTTTATGAGAAAGGTGTTTAATGTGTGGTGGCCGCCACCACACATTCAGTCACTTCACTACCAGTCTAGCATTGCTTGTAAAGCGCTTTGGATGTATGAAAAGCCCTATATAAATGCTGATTCTTCTTCTTCTTCTTCTTTAAAGTTAAAAAAAGAATAGTGGTAGAAGACTTGTTGGCTGCAACACTAGAAAAAAGAATTCCAAAAAAAAATGAAAGAAGTGAGTTGGATGTGCAGTCATGAAAAATGAAATGTGAGAAGTAATCATAAACATAAAATAATGGAGGAAAGAATATGTGGGGAGGTTAATTGTGGGTTACAAGAAGAAACGATGATGCATATGTTCTTTAACTGTTCTTATATTAAACCTTTTTGGAGCATGTTAGCTAAATTTTGGGGGATGAAATGCTTTAAATATATGAATTATGAAATATTGATTTATGTGCAATTATCCAAAATATGGGAGAAATTTGACAAAAGTACCATATATGTGATTCTTGCTGTATTAAAATGGGTAATATGGCAAAACAGATGTTTAAAACTTTTGCAGAAAAAAGAAGCAACCATGCAGGATCTTTTGTTTAAAGTACAAGGGGAAGTGGTAAAGTGTATCAGGAGGAATGTAGGATATTTGTGGAAGATAGGGCAAGGAAAATGTGGAAACACATTACGGGAATTGGTTAAAAAGTTGTAAATAAGTTGTATATATGAAACTGTAAGTAATGTCTGTCAAAAGGTGTATGTTTGTTGTAAACAAAAAATGTCCCTACTCTCCTGCAGGGGAACCTTTGTCCGTCTGGCATGCTGCCAAGATGGTGTCTCCCGATATGAGCGAGGCAAGGATGGACTACAAGGTGACAGAGGAGCGGGTCTCCTCCCCTGCCTCGACGCACCTAGAGAGCAGATCAGTGATTAGTTCTAGTGATGTTGCTGTGACTTGAACGGACAATGCTTCCCTATATACGATGGAACTGGAGGACATATCACGCACCAGTGAGGAATGGAAAGATTTGGAAATGTATACAGTTGAATTACTGGAGCCTAGTACACTTACCGGCTCTGCCTCTGCTTCTTGCAACCCAAATACAGGTACCTCGGAAGCATCTATGCGTCTCCAGAATATCATAATGGAACCACGCCGGTGACCCATGTTCGGGAACGAGGACGGACCGCCGGGGGTCGGCTGGGGAGGAGAAGGATTGGCGCCGGCGGCTGCTCTCCTTCTCTGGGGACTACCTGCAAACTCCGCTACGATACCGCCACCTGGGGGTGCTCGTGTGGAAGGTTCGGTATGTGGAGATAGCAGTAAGAAGGGGATGGGCAGACGTCGGCAGAGGGGCGGAGCAGAAGGCACGTCTCAGCGTGTCTCCCCGCTCCTTGCCCCTCACTGCACGCTGATGTCTGGGGCTGAATAGAGGAAACAACCCCCATTACTCCTAGGTGACGACTCCTCTACATGCACTCCTGGTTCGTCGGGGCAGACTCCACTGTGCATGGGTCCACTGCTGAACAGTTGCTGGGGAGGTTCAAGGAGAGAGTTCCTCCTCACCCCACCAGGGGGTCAACCGGACATCACGGGTCTAAAGGCAGTGTGACCAGGTACTCTAGGGGCAGACTCCGACGGCTGGGCTGTGTGTGTCCTTGGGGAAGTCTGAGTGGAGGGAAGGGGTAGTAAGGAGTGAAAAATACAAAGTACCAAAAAAAAAAAAAAAAAAAAAAATGGATATCCTAATGGAGAAGGAACAGAAATATCTGCACTGAAAAAAGATTGTTGCAGGACAAACTTTTGTCCCTGCAGAACGGAGCTCAACGCACTGCTGACATTACTGTCAAACCTCCTCAGCTGTCTGTCAGTGACGCAGGAGCATCAAAGACCCAACAGACAGCGAGGCCTCGGCTGACAGTGAAATGTTACCTGCAGCGGAACACTCACACCAGCACGATGTGAATATGGATATTGCTCCACAGCCACAAGTTGCAACGGATTCAGTGAAAGACGTATGAACAGAGCAATGGAGAGACCAGGAACTGTCGGGAATGGCAAAAACAAGCAGTGAGCTACTTGGCCTAAGACAGCCCTGGTCTCCAGTACAAAGCAAGGTACAGACAACTGAATGGTTAGTAGAAAATGCATTAAGGGCAGCCGGTTGGGAAAAAGACTCTGGACAGTGGGTAGCCGGCTCATCCACAATAAGAATTCCCAGAGCAGAGAATTTTCAGAGTAACATGACAGGTACAAAAACTAATATTTCCTCTGATACTCAGGAAAAATGCTTGTACAGTACCGTACAAACTAACTTACCAGAACTAGCTTTGGAATTACATCTGACTCAGAACCCTATTTTTCAACTACATACTTGGCCCAGTACAAATATTAATCCAGAATGACCCATAGGAAACACCGATGATGATGTCACAGAACCAGGTCAAGAGCGTCCCAGTGTTTATCTTCTGCCCCAGAAGATTTTCAGCCACCACCCACAGCCCCTAGGGGACCACACAACCAAGGATCTTCTAGGCTGTATGCTTCTTTTTTTCACACCCCATTGTAACCAGCTAAAAGACACAATGCGGTGCAACTCAAGTATATTGGGGCTATGGAAGAACCTCCAGACAGAGTTTTTGTGGCAAGAAATCTGATTAAAAACTCCATGACAATTTTTTGCAAATGAGATAATACGCCCTAATCCACGTCCCTGGGGAGACAATCTATGACATAAACTTTAAAACCTTGAATGGTCTGGAACGGTTTTGGGTCAAATGTAACTCTTTGAAGAATTCTCCCCTTTTGGCCCCCTTTACTGCAATTCTTCTTACCAAGCCTGCACAAAAGAACAGTAAGGTTTTGTTCTGCAACGAGGGAGTCAGTGTAAACAACTTGGTTTACTGGCTCAAACAGAGGTGCACAGTGATGGGGGAACCAGACGCAATATTTGACTCTGAAAATCTTTAGACAGGGAGGTGGAGGGTGAAAGTGATACTGAAATCTACAAATACTGGTGTACTGCATTTACCAAATAGCTATTTGCCTGGCAGAGACAGTGGATTGTGTTATTCTATCCTGGACAGCCAAAGGCATGTTATAAATGTGGGTCTCCCGGACATTTAAGCAGCATATGCAATAAAGTTTGTTGCTCTTTATGTAATGAAATAGGCCATACAAGTAATCAATGCCACAATGATAACAGACGTCATTTGTGTGATGATAATGGTCATTCCTTTCAAAATTGTCCATGGGCTGCTCATATTGGGCTCTAGTCACTATGCCAACACACCGCATAAACTGGGCGCGTTGGCATAGCTACGTCTGAATGCCATGGAGTGGGGTCCCGCAGAGCCCGCGCAGCATATACTAGGGGCCGCAGTACAGGTATGCGCCCCATCCCCTGGTCGCATAGACAGCAGCGCACCGGTTGCGGGCAGGGGGCATGCCGCAGAATGTTAAGGTCTAAATGCAGGCAGACATGGCACCTTCCCAATCCTACACTGTACAAGACTGAAACTGTCCCTTTGATAAATAAATTTGATATTCTTCAGAGCCCCTCAAATGAATCAGACACGGACTCTGACACTTCTTCATTTCCGTCCTTGCAACCAGAACACTGACTCAGAAGTGACAGATACAGGTTCACACAAAAGGAAGGCTAAAGACAAACAGAAACATAAGGAAGTGGTCTCTAGGAAAGGCAGACCAAGGTGATAACATGGCCGTCCCCCTCTGCCCTTGATCTTTTTAACATATGGCCCCACACCTACACTTTTATACCGTTAACATTAACAGTATAAAAAAACCTACAAAAAGTAATGCCATGTTCTCATTTTTGCACCAGTTCCAGAATGGGGTATTTTTTTTTACAAGACGTTCGTTTCCACTCTTTACAGGTAACTTCTCAAGCACAAAAGTCTGGTTAGTGGGGCCTTCCTTTTAGTCATTTGGTCAGGAATTGTGTTCTGGGGGTGGGTATCTTTTTTAAGTTTCCAGATGTAGAAGTATTTAAGCTGATAGACTTAGTACCATAGCCGGTTTTAGGCACCAGAGAACCCTGCAGTCGCTGGGGGCCCCTGATCATGGGAGTGGGGCCTCCAACTCAAGCAGTTTACGTTATTCATTTTTACATTTTTTTTCTTGTGTTCTTAAATCAGCAACACAGGACTGTGCAGCTCACTGTGATGTGGCATCATTATGTCATGAAACATCTACGACCCAGACAATAAGAGGTAGATGGGCAACAATGGATGGAATGAGAAAAAAGCCCCAAGGACTACCACTGCTGTCTCCCCCTTAAAAATATAAATATACTATGGGTTGTACTGAAAATAAAATAAAATGATGTGTATGTGGGCTACAGTCAAACACATGTGGTAAACGTGGGCCACGTGGGGCCCCATGAGTTCACTGATCCTGCTGGGGGCCCCCAAAATCCTAAAGCCGCCCCTGCTTAGTACCAGGACGCGTTCTAATTCTGGATGTGAAAATACAACATAAATTGTTTAGATTTATAAATTTATATGCACCCCAGGTTAAAACAGATAGAACAGATACACTTAAACTCATAGAGCCTTACTTATACACTTCACAGTACATAGTGTTTGGAGGGGACTTTACCTGTAGCTTATCGGTATAAGACAGAAGCTGCCACTCTAAAACACAGAAAATTTACTGTGATACAAACTTTTTGAAATCGCTAATACATTCAGCAAAACTAAAAGATGCATACCTTCCCACCACAGGCAAACACACCCCAACTTTTTATAAGGGTAACCTAGCCACTAGAATAGATTTTTTCTTCAGTTCAACACATATGCAAATTACAGCAGCAAGTATGTACCCAACAGTATTCACAGACCATAATCTGCTAAGTTTACAAACAGGACACAATTACAATCTAACCAAGGGCCCAGGTGTTTGGAGATGTAACTCCTCTCTACTGGCGAATTAACTAATAACTATGGCTATTAATCAATTAATTACAGTGAAGAAATTGGTCCTAGTATTATATGATGACCCCTCCATATGGTGGGAACAGGGACGGTGCTAACATGCACCAAAATAAAAAAATACTCACCATAGTAATGGTGTTTCTTCTAATGGAGTCTTGCTGTATTCTGACAAATGCAGTATGACCAACCAGTTCAGCTGCCCTGGAGAACAATGAGTTAAATGCTATGCAAATGCATAGAACGTTGAGCTCGAGCTTGGTTTTCAAACCACCATCCTTGGTACGTTCCAGTAAGCGATCAGATTCTTACGAAGCTAAAAATAGCAACCCATTTAAACTACTAACCAGCCCTAAATGCCACCAGGGGCAACACAACAATAAGGTGGGCAGAAAGGAAGGCTCAAGCCACTGATGCCCAAGGAAAAACACCTACCCACAGGTGGGTGAACATTTCTGATATCAGAACCAGCCTTAAGACCCCCTAGGTTCTGCAGGGGAGGCTGGGTGGGAGAACAAATTACAGCAAGACTCCATTAGAAGGAACATTACTATGGTGAGTATTTTTTTCTTTAAACAATATGAAGTCTTGCTGTATTCTGACAAATGCAGACTACCAAGCAGTGCCCTTGGGAGGTAGGCACAGAACCTACTTGGGGAATAGGCTCTGCAACACTGCCATGCCAAACCTGGCATCACTCCTGGCCTGGGTATCCAGGCAGTAGTGTTTAGTGAATGTGTGAACAGTTTTCCAGGTGGCTGCTTTACAGATATCCAACAAGGTGATATCTCTGGCTGCTGCCACTGAGGCTGCAGTACCCCTAGTGGAATGCACCCTCAGACCTGGAGGGGCATCTTCCCTAATTTGCCACAGCAGAACTGAATGCAAGCCACAATCCATCTGGCTATGGTCCTTTTTGTGGCTGGCTTACCTTTACCTACCTCCCCATAGGTATGGAACAGCTGGGTAGAACCCTGTCTGTGTTCCTTTGTCCTATCTATATACAGTAGTAGCTGATGGCTGTCTTTACATCCAAACTGTGCAGCCTGCATTCACCTGAGCTGGAATGGTCTGTGAAGAATACAGGAGGAGTGACAGCTTGATTGAGGTGGAAATCAGAGACCACCTTGGGGGAGGAAACTTCCTGTTGGTCCGAAGGACAATCTTATCCCTATGAGGGGTAATGTAGTTGGGCTCCACAGACAAAGCCTGGAGCTCACTAATCCTCCTAGCAGAGGTGATGGCCACCAAAAACACAGTCTTCCAAGTCAGAAACTTAAGCTCTACCGAAGACATGGGCTCAAAAGAAAGCTGCATAAGCTGGCCTATGCAAATATTGACATCCCAAGCTGGAGTGGGCTCTCTGGGGGGATGGGGGGGTGGAGATATGACAGCCCCTTTAAGAATTTCTTAAATATGGGATGAGCAGCTAGAGAAGGGCCCTTCCCTGCTGACAAGTATGCAGAGACAGCTGCTAAATGTGCCTTCAAAGTGGAAGGCTGCAAATGAAGGGACTGCAAATGTAACGAGGTAGTCCAATAGCACTGGGAGCCCAACCTGTTGAGGATCCAGTTCCTTGTGGGAACACCAGATAGAGGATCTCTTCCATTTAGAAGAATAGGTTTTCCTAGTGGAAGGCTTTCTGGTGACCCTCAGAATATCCAAGACACTTTCTGAGAGATGCAAGCCTGCATACTCTAGGTCTTCAAGAGCCAGGCCCTGAGGCAGAGGGACTGCAGATCGGAGTAGAGGATTCTCCCCTGAGATGATATCAGCAGGTTGTGCCTCCTGGGGAGATGAATGGGACTGGCCACTGACAGAGACAGGAGCATTGGGTACCATGGTTACCTGGCCCAATCTGGGGCAATGAGAATCATGGTCACAGGCTGAGACCTGAGCTTGACCAACACCCTGAGTATCAGGGGAAAGGGAGGAAAAGCATACAGGAACCTGCTTGCCCAATTCAAAAGCAGAGCCTCCAAGGCACTGATCCCCGAACAGGAGGCCTGCAGCAGTACAGAGGCAACTGATGATTGTCTGGGGCTGCAAAGAGGTCTATCTCTGGAACCCCCCCCCCACCTCCTGAATACTGACAGGAGGACTTGTCTGTTGAGGGTCCATTCGTGATGGCCCTGGCTTATTCTGCCGAGAACATCTGCTAGGACATTGTCCTTCCCTGGTTAATGGACTGCTGACAGGGAAATGTCCAGGGAGTAAGCCAGAGTCCAAATCTTCATGGATTCTGTGCAAAGGAGGGAGGACCTTGTTCCCCCCTGCTTGTTGATATAATACATTGTAGTGGTGTTGTCCGTCCTGACTTAAACCACCTTTCCCCTGTAGATGATTGGCAAATGCCTGAATAGCCAGGAACACTGCCCTGAGCTCCAGGGGGTTGATATGTGACAGAGACTCCTGAGGCAGCCAGTTCCCATGAGCTGTGTGCTCCTCCAGGTGTGCACCCCATCCCAAGAGGGAAGCATCCATTGTTAGTACCAGGGAGGGTACCTCTGGAAGAAGAGGTACTCCTACCCTGAGATTGTCCATGTCCTGCCACCACTGAAGGGCTTGCAGGAGAGTGGGGACACTGGAACAAGCTTGGACAGAGATTTCCTTCTCTGAGACCAAAAGGATTTCAAGTGGAACTGAATGTCCCTTCATCTGAAACCTTGCCCCTGGGACCACAGCAGTGGTGGATGCCATGTGGCCTAGGAGTTGCAAGAAATGCCTTGCTGGACGAGGAACTCAAGAGTTGGAAGGAACCCGACAACTGAATAAGTGCATAAGCCCTTCCTGGAGGCAAGAATGCTTTTGCCTGGATGGTGTCCAGCTCTGCCCCTCTAAAGTCCAGCACCTGAACAGGAGTCAGTACTGACTTACTGAGGTTTACCAAGAACCCCAGTGATTGGAGGGTTATCTGAGTGAGCTCCAGAGACTGTTGTACCTGTAGAGAGGATTGACCTACTAGTAGCCAGTCGTCCAGGTAGGGGTAAACTGAAACCCCTTGCTTTCTGAGAAATGCCACTACCACTGGCAGGCATTTTGTGAACACCCTTGGGGCAGAGGTCAGCCCAAAGGGCATGGCCCTGACTTGGTAGTGACCTGAAGGTAGCCTGAATCCGAGGTACTTTCTGTGGGACTGCATGATGGGAATGTGAAAGTAGGCATCCTTGAGGTCTAGGGATGCCAGCCAGTCCCCCTGTCACAGAATGGGTAACATTGTTGCCAAGGTTGTCATCCTGAACTTTGGCTTTGAAAGGTGCCTGTTCAGGTATCTGAGATCTAGGATGGGCCACCACTCCCCAGTTTTCTTTAAGGCAAGGAAGTACCTGGAGTACAACCCCTTTCCCCTGTGCTGAACTGACACAGGCTCCACTGCCTTTGGGAGAAGGAGAGTGGAAACCTCTGCCTCTAACAGGACTGTTTCTGAAGGACTGCAAGGTCTGAAGGGTCTTGCTCCCAAGCTGGGAAAGGATTTGAAGCTGAGAGCAATACCTTGACCCACTATCTCCAGGACCCACTTGTCTGAGGTGATGGAATGCCAGGCCTGAAGATAATGGGTCAACCTGCCCCCTACTATAGCCGGCCCGGTGATGCAGAGGGTTGAGGTGCTGGATGCCACACTTTGTGCCACGCCAGCAACCCGGGTTCGGGAGGCGGACTCGGGTTGTGTGAGGAGTGGCAGAGAAGGATCGGCGTCCGAAGGACAGTTCTCCCTCCTTGGGGCGGGTTGCAGGGGTTACTCGGTGCCCTAGCATCCCCCCGATGGAGATCGGGAGAACTACAGGTGCACCAGCACGTAAGATCAGGGGCGGAGTGTGGCAGACATCTGCTGGCAGCCGGCACTGACGTCACTGCACGCCGCACTCCAGCAAAGGGCCTTAAGGAAAAAATCCCCACCTCCGGAGAGGCGATGGCAACCACCAGTGATCCCAGCCACATGCTCAATGTTGGTCGCTTCCTCCAATTCTCCCCTTGGGGACTCTGGTGCCTCTCCATCATGGGAGCCAGAGGAGCCCAGAGTCCTGGACCCGATGTAGTATGCGGAGGAGCGGTTCAGGCAGACGGTGGAGCCGCAGCATCGAGTGTGGTATGCCCAAGAGATGCCCCGATAGGTGGAGCATAACCAGAATTGAGAAAAAAAATAAAAAAAACTGCCCCCTACAAGAACTGGGGAGGTGGTCCGAGCAAACCCCTCAGGGTGTCTGCTCCGCAGGAGTAGAGGGGTGTGGTGTGGAAGCAGCACGGCCTGCACCCCTCCTTCCTCGTCCCCTGAAGAATCCCCTGGGTTGCTGAGAGGAAGGGAAAGCCATTGCCTGATGTAACAGCCTAGGGTAAGGTCTGCCCCTGCCCCCTCTGGCCTGTTGTCTCTGGGGGGTGGCAGACTTCTCCTTGGCAGAGGCACTCTTGTATGCCACCCTGTAATCATTCATCTTTTTCATGTATGCTTCTGTCTGTTCCTCAAATAGAGAGTTCTGTGTCAAGGGAAAATCCAGAACATTGTTCTGGGTATCCTGGGAGAGGTTGGTACATCTCAACCAGGAAAACCACCTGAGGGAAATGGCAGATGCCACAGCCTGAGAGGCTGCATCATTAGAATCCACAGCCATATGAAACTGGGCCTTAGATGCTTAGATTCCCTTTGAAACTATCTCCTGAAGGTCAGCTGCTAGCTCAGGAGAAGCTTTTTGGGCTAACTGTTGGACAGATTCCCACAGTGCCTTTTGGTACCTAGAGGCATAGGCAATGTGTGAGGCCTGCCTTATGCCCAGGGAAGAGGCCAAGTAAGTCTTCTTGGCCAGGAAGTCAATTCTCCTGGAGTCCTTGTCAGGAGGATGGGAAGCCAGGGGAATACCAGCCTTCTCACAGGCTGCAGTCTGTACAACCCCCACATGGCTGCAATGGGAAGATAAAAACCTCGGTGCCATTGCCAGCCAGGGCATATTTCGTGTCCATCTTCTTGTCCAAGGGAGGGAGGGACAGAGAAAGGGGTCTGGAGGACCTTGAGGGTTTGTCTTTTCAAAGACTTATGTATGGGGATGGAGAGACCCTGAGAAGAAGCAGGGAGGTCCATCATCTCTCTATAGTCGTCCTTCTCATCCTCCTTCTGTCTAGTCTCTTGGACAGGGAGTTGCAGGGTCTTTGCCACCTGCCTCATAAAGGCAAAATGGAAGGTGGCTTCAGACGGGGCCCGAGGAGGAGACTCAAATTCTGGATGCTCAGGGAAAAAATCAGGTTCAACAGGTTCCCCTTCATCCTCATCTTCAGCCTCATATTCATAATCTGATTCATAATACTCCTCAGGGTCCAGGGGACCAGAAGGAGCTGAACCGGCAGTGACCTGAACCGGTGACTACCCAACCAGTCTCTGAGCCAGTTCGCCGAAACGGGGCTGCAGGGACTGAACAATCCTTATCACTTTAGTAATCCCGTCAGTGGTTGGAACCACAACTGGCTGTTTGCATGGTCCTGAACCAGATTTTTCGGACCTATTCGACAGTGTGGTATCTGGAGTTGAATCCGATCGTCTTTTGGAGGACGAAGGATGGCCTTGATCTGTAGGTTCTGAAACCGGATCGGCCAATTTGGTTGAACCAGATCCGACATCCTGGGATGATTTTTCCATCCTTTCCCTTAATTTACCCAGTCTCCTATCGAAGGTAGATTGAGGAAAATTTTTGCAAATGTTGCAGTCTGCTTGCAGGTAATCAAAACCCAAGCAGTAGAGACAAATCAAGTGTGGGTTGGCTTTAGCAAATTGTTCACCACACTCGGTGCAACACTGAAACCCAGTGTGACCGGTTTTTCTCTTGGGTTTCAGAGATACTGTTTTAAATTTAGCGCTTAACCCAGTGGCTTTTCTAGGCTGGTTAAGCTGTGCCCAAACAGAATTTAGGTATCTGAAATGGCTTAGTCAGGCCCAGACGATCAGGAATTTAGTTACCCTAGGTGGCTTAGTTAGGCAGAGTAAGGAGAAGAATAATACCTGACTCATCGCTTTAGCTTGTTGAAGAAACCGAAAACTCGGTTTAGTAGAACTCAAATCTCAAATAAAATGAACTTAAGAAAAATGTTTGGTCTCCTGATAGTCGCTGAACCTATTGGGAAACCGAACCATTTACCCAACCGCAACTACAGCTATACCGATTTACAGCGGGTTTGATCTAACACCGAAAAAACAAAGAAGAAACGGACAGTGAAACCGACAATTTTTTTACTCTTTAGACCGAGAAGAGGAGGAGCAATCTCCGAGGCATCTTCACTGGCAGGCGGAGTGAAGAATCTGATCAGTTACTAGAACGTCCCGAGTATGGTGGTTTGAAAACCGAGCTCGAGCTCAACGTTCTAAGCATTTGCATAGAGTTTAACTCATTGTTCTCCGGGACAGCTGAACCGGTCAGCCATACTGCATTTGTCAAAATACAGCAAGACTTCACGTTGTTTAAAGGGCAAAAGTTGCATCCTGCCTAGAAATGACCCCTCTTCCCTTTTCCAATGGGTCCAAACTGATGCACCTACTCTGTAACAGTATCTAAAGGAAGGGAACCTGAATTGTTCACAATCTGCTACTGATTATGTTTTGACCCAGTAGGTTCCTCTTTAGACCCACATTTTTTAAACCAGTGGGTCCAATCTGACTCATGGTTTAAACTCCCCAGTGCTGTCACTGGGTGGAAGACATGAAATTTGAATTAAAAAAACTTCTGCGGGCATCCAGTAAATCTCTTAGTACAGAAACTTATATAGAGTACATTAAAAAAGACAACACTTACAGAAATTGTTTTCATTATCTTATGAAACTAAACAAGATTATTCTAAACAAATACAATCATTAAGAAAAGAGTTGACTCAATATCACATGCAAAAAGCAAGAAACTTACAGAAGCAACAGATGTTTAGCACCCAAGGTGATATGGGCACAGTTTGCCACTATGAAAGTTGTTCGGCCAGGATCAAAAAACAAGGAAATGTAGTGTTTGCTGGACGCAAACAACATACTCCAAGAAACAAACAACGGGACTATGAAAGTTATAACAACTTTTTCAGCAACTCTGTACGGCCCTCTACCTACTCCAGTTACTGGCAGAGCACGTTTTTTTTTCAAAATCTTGAAATACCTTCCCTTCCAACTGACAAAGTTCAGACGTTACAGGCAGATATCACAAATGCTGAAGTTAGCATAGCTAGTTCCTCATTAAAAAATGGCATGGCACCAGGTCTCGATGGGCTGTCCAGTGAAATTTTTACAAAGACAGGCCCAGACATATTCACGGAACTACCACTAGTTTATAATCACATCTTGAGAACTGACTCAATACCCTTTCATATGAATATGGGCATTCTAATCTTTCTGCATAAAAAGGGAAATAACACATCCAAAATTGGAGGCCTATTAGCCTATTAAATATAGACTTGAAAATTCTATCCAAAATACTAGCCAATAGACTACATTTGGTGGCCAAATATTTAATTACCAAAGCACAATCTTCCTCAATTCCTGGTCGGCGAGTCTTGGATCATTTAATCCTTTTACGTGAAATAGCTAAAAGAGGGAACACAGATAGGTTTAGGGGCTTTCTGATCTCATTGGATCAGGAAAAGGCTTTTGATTTCGTAAATCGTGATTTCCTGTGGTATGCACTAGGAAAATATAGCTTTCCATCCAACATTATACACTGGATTAAATGCTTATAATAAAATAGCGAGTCACACCTGTAGTTAACAGCTGAAAAGGCCCAATTATTAGTGTAAAGAGAGGAGTCAGACAAGGGTGTCCTCTTAATCCCATTTTATACGTTTTCTTTTTAGACCCCTTACATAGAGTCTTGAAAAATTCACCCTTATTGAAACCACTAATGAATGAAGAAGGCATCCTCCCATATAAAGCCCTCGCCTTTGCAGATGATACTAGCCTTTTGGTACAAACGGAAGAATCAGTACTTGAAGCTGGAAATATTTGTCAAACATTTGGAACATTTTCTGGAGCATCTCTGAACCTTCAAAAACGTGTAGGCAGAAAATTGGGTAGTGAGCCAGCTCAGACGGCATGTATAGCTGGTATAACTATCCAGATGGAGCCTATCAAAATATTAGGGGTTGCATTTGGTGATGGTAATATGGATATTTTAAATTGGGAAAATTAGATCGAGCAGGGTAAACACAAAACAGCACAGTGGAATAAGTGGAAAATGGAAAAGAAAAATTAATTTCCCTAATTAAGACTTTTTTAATACCTATTTCTTTGTACATTAGTTAGACTCCCCCAAAAAAAAAAGTCTGGAAACAACAGTGCTTAGTATTTTTTTCAAGCTTTATGAAGGAGTCGTCTCAACCCGATAAAAAGAAGCATTACCTACCTTCCAATAAAACAGGGAGGCTTAAATATGGTTAACCCGATCATTTTCTTTTACTACTATATTTTTTTACTTCTAATTTAACACCACTGCTTGTTAACCAGGACATAGGGTGGGAATCTTGGCTCTTTAGCAGTTGCCAAACGTGGTTTAGACAATGGGAATTAGGATTACTGAAAGTGGTCCAGCATTCTGCTTTGGTGCCAACATATTTTAGGGACACTTTTGCTAGATTGAGACAATGGAAGATTGCCAGTCAAATGCTGATGACGCTACATAGGAAAAAGCTATATAGTCAGATATTACTATTCACATGCCCCCCAGGTGAGAGATTCCCTGCCTGTCTGAGCACTAACAGATCAGCCTTACAGCAGCTCCTACTTAACTTAAGAATTCCCCCACATATGTGGGATGTACACTGGCTTAGCTGCCATGAAAGACTAAATGTTAAATCCAATCACAAACATAAACAATTAGACGACAGATTGAGCAGTAGGTCACACTGTGTGACACAACTGGAAACAATGCAACATTTATTTTGTCAGTGTTTTTATATTTCAGGTTTTTGGGAGTTAGTGGCCGTAGAGTGGTCAGAGCCTTTGTTTTGAAAGGTTACATAAGAAAATGTGATTTATAGTATGGAGATTTTCCCAGACAGTGGAGAAAATGGCACATACAGACATTAAATTTACTGTTTGTAATTTTCAAATGGCATATATGGAATGCCCGATGCCTTTTTACTTTACAACAAAAACAAATTACGCATTATGAAATAGTGAAAAACGTTGCAAATGATTTAAAAAAAATATATCATGATGAAGTAAGAGCAGTACAGCAGGAGGTTTTACTGGACAGATGGAAGTGTTTACCATGGATTATAGATTCTGATACCCCAATTATATAAACAAACTTTTCATTTTGATGGACTTGACTGTAATGCCTGTGTGAAAAAAAAAAAGGATTGTTTATTTGTACCCACACCAAGGATTATATTGTATTAGCCTTGGATGACCTGTACAAAGCTTAAAGACCAGGTTTTAGTAGTTAGTGTTCCCCCCAACATATAGGGTGTGTCTATTCTCTGGTTATATCCTCAAAGTTTAATATTTCCTGGTGCTGTATTTTTGTTTATAGCCCTCATAGTAGTCCATCGGCTTTTACAGCGCTTGCAGAGCAGCGATTTGAAAACATGCTCTCATCGCCGCATGTTTTAGATGTCATACAGAACGCATAGGCGAGTTTCACAGAGTTATGGGCAAGACATTTTTGTACTTGGAAGTGCTGATTTGAAAAGGAAGGCAACTGCTTAACTAACAAAGCCCTTGTTACTTGAGCAGTGGCCTTCCAGTCTCAGAATCGGCACTTAAAAGTATAAAAAAAAAAATTGTAAAAAGTGCCCCCATTGAAGTCTATGGAGCTCGACCCCACGTGGTCTTGTACTGATGTCACAAAATGTGCGAGTGTGGGGGCATGGCTCCAGGTTGGCTTGTGCAAGCGTTTTTAATACAAAGCCGATGGAGCTACTTTACGAGGGATATAAATAAAAACACAGCAGGAGAAATATTAAACTTTTTGGAGGCATTGCTTAACCAGAGAGTAAGGCACCCTATATGTTGAAGGGGTTGGGGGAGAACACTAAAAACCTGCCCTTCAACTGTGACAATATACTGTAATGTATTATAGTTGTTTTTCTTTCAATAAATTCCCCAACTCTTTTTGAGAAGTGCCATGGGATCTTTAAGGTCCACCTGAACAACTACCAGAACAGGCAGACAGGACCTCGGTTTAATGTCTCATCTGAAAGATAGCACCGCAGGAGTACAGCACCCCCCTCATGCTGCACTACAGTGTCAGTATTGGGATTTTACCCCAAGTGCTTGGCGTGGGGCTTGAACCCACAACCTTCTGCTCTTCCAGCCTCAGAGGCAAGTATGCAACCTACTGAGCCACTGACACTGTTACTATACACCCTCCACAATAAATCTTTTGTTTTCTGCAGCATATATTAGTTAACATAAACTACTAAATGAACACACTGCCACTTGAATATGTTTAACCATTAGCAAAAGCTTGTATTCCTAAAATGTATTTATTTATTTGTTTGGACAAGCACCTCTGAGCTAAGAATAGCTCATTTAGAAAGGTTCCACATCATAATAATGCAAACTACAATCACCCAAGTATAAATTACATAGAACAATAACACTGAATCAGATGAACAATACCAGAGAAGCAAGTTTACAGTCAGGGTAATGGTACAGCACTTTCATGTACAACTGAGGCAGCATACAGTTTGCTTTGTCAATAAGAATATAAGAATAAATGGGGGACAGGTGTAGAGGGGACAGGCAGCTCATTGGAGTATTGTCATAGTATAAAAAAAGGTGTGGGTCATGGGCAATGGCAGGCAGCACTGGGAGTTAAGAATCGCCTAAATTGGCTCTTAAACTGGCCAATTCTATTGAGGCTTAGGACTGATTCCGGGGGCTCATTAAGCCATAGTGGAGCTCAAACAGAATAAGCCTGCATCACTTGTGTAGTTCTGTGGAAAAGGACTTTGAGGGAGATTTTGGACTTGGCCCTTGTAGTATAAGGATCAGTAGATGGCTTAAGTATGTTCTTTAGACCTGGAGGTGCAAGACCCAGCAGGGCTTTTTTTCCTAGGCGGCAGGTTTGGTATTGGATTCTGCCCTGCAAGGGGAGCACATTGGTTAGGGAGTAGAGGGTCCAGGTGTGCATATACCTGTCAGCTCCCAGGATGAAGTGACGAGCCTTGTTCAGGAGTAATTTGATTCTACTGAGGGCAGTAACAGGCTTGCCTGTAGATTATAATCCCATAGTCTATGATGGGCAGGATTGAGCTTGTGACTGCAGTGCACCTGGCTTCCTGGGTAAGGTTGTGCCCTTGTCTATAGAGGGCTGCAAGCATTGTGCTGACTGAGTGAACGATACTGTCAACATGTAGTGTCAATGAAAGGGGTATGCCGGCACTACGGCAACAATTTTACCACAAGCAACAACAGCGCCAGGTGGCTATAGTGTCGGCGCAGGACCCCAGCACTGATTCTGGGGGTATTGCACCCCCTCCTCAAAACAACTCCGACTCAGAGTTGATTAATTTAGTAGCGGGGGGGTGAAGGGAGCAAAGCCCCCTGAAGAAAACACAGTTTGAAGTGACTCCCTTTATGCCGACCGCAAATGCAGTCGACATAAAGGAGTCACTGTAAGGGCGGTCAACAACGAAATCGTTGACCGACTGTCATGGATCCAATGAAAGGGTGTCATCAATGGTGACACTCAAGTACTTGAACATACTGATTTGTTCCAATGTTGCACTATTCTCATTTACGATGTTTAGAAGGTGAGCTTTGTTCCTTGTGCATCCTAGAGAACAGCATTGTCTTCATCTTTTTGTAGTTCAAGACTAGCCTGTTTCATTTGAACCAATCCTCAAATGCTCTAAAGCTCCCCTGGAGGTCCCCTGTGAGGGAGTCCTGGCTAGGGCTGCTTGAGAAAATTACTGTAGTCCGCATAGAACAGTACCCATGGGGCAGGCATCTGGGAGATTGTTGATGAAAAGGCTAAAGAGGAGTGGGCCTAATATTGAGCCCTGTGGAACCCAGACAGTCACATTTTTAGAGTCGGATTGGACCCCACTGATTTTGACCTGCTGCAACCTACCGGTGAGGTAGTTCTCAAACCACGATATGGTGTCGTTGGAGAGACCCAGAGAGTGGAGTTTGCAAGTAGAAGGGGGGTGATTGATAAGGTCAAATGCCTTAGTTAGGTTGATGTATACTGAACCAACAAGGTGACCGCTATCGAGGGCATCATGGAGTTAATTAGTGTATTCAATTAGTGCCAAGTTTGTGCTGTGGAGTTTATGGAATCCATGTTGCTGCTGACATTGTAGGTTGTACTTGCTAAGGTTGGCGACCAGTTAGTGTGACACTACCCTTTCTAGTGCCTTTGACAGAGGGGAGAGAATAGAGATGGCCTATAGTTTATTACAGTGGAACGTTCCCCACTTTTGTGTACCGGGGTGACTAGCACCATTTTCCAGGTGTTAGGAAACTAAGAATAGTGAAGGGAGATGTTGAAGATTTTGGACATAGGGAGGGCAATATTGTCTAAGACTGGGGCAATCAGTTTCAGGTCTAATGTGTCACTCCCCATACTTGTTTTGCCCAGGACACACTTGATGTATTTTTTCGTGTTGGACAAAGAGATAGCCTTAAAGTAGAAACTAGGGGTCCTGGTGCTACCAGGGTCCAGTTCTTCAAGGTGGTTGGTTTCAAGGCCGGGGCTGGGGTACTGCACTGAGGTCAGCAAAGGCCTCATTGAACAGATTTGCCATTTCATCCCGAGCAGTGGTTGTGAAACCACTGATGTTGAGCATTGTGGGAGGAGACTTGTTTCCTTTGCCCAAAAGGTCTTTAACAGTGTTCCAGAACTACCTCCCATTACCCCATGAGGTTTCCTGCTGCTCCTTGTAGTAGTTGGACTTTGCATGCTTAATGTCTTTTGTGCACCTGTTATGTGCCGCTCTGTATTTCTGAAAGTCTGCAGGGGGAGCCAGATGCTATTGCCCTGTGCCATAGGTTGTCCCTGTCCCTCATTTGTGCTAGTAGAGAGGGGGTAATCCAGTCTACCATACTGCCTCTTACCATCCTTTTCCTATAAGGGGCATACATGTCACGTGCTCTATTGAATTCTGCTACAAAGTAATCCAGCGCAGTACTGACATCTGCAACTCGGTCTATGCAGCTCCAGTCCAGCCTGGCCAGGTGCTCCTTGAAGGCCCCAACTTGCCCCTTCCTGAGTACTCTGCTGGTGATGAGCCTGGGGGTGGTGGGCTTGTGGTTTTGGAGGTCCATGAGCACAGTATGGGAGAGTGATCGCTGACTGCATCGGGTAGGCCTTTACCTCCTTAACCTCAGCTAGCCGGTCTAAGGTGCGTGGTCAACACTCAGCCAATCAGTGTGCTGGTCCCTGTTTTGTAGTTACCCTCGTGCTCTCCTTTATGACCTGGTAGAGGTAGACACTAGTCATCTGATCTTTAATTGCCTTGCTTGTTTTGGCAGTCCAGTTTACTGTATGTTAAAGTCCCCTAACACTATAGTCTCCCATTGTAGACTGGCATGTTTAAGGTATTCAACAAAGGGGGCAATCCCTGTCTGCTGCTTGCCCAGGGGTATGTACACAGTCAGACTATGCAGATTTTTCCCACCCTTCCCCAGAAGGATTTTCACCCCACACACTCACAATCCTCAGCGAGGGAGTCTAGAGAGATTCTACGACTCTGAAGGTCATCTCGAACAAATAGGATGCATCCATCTACCCTTTTGTTGGAGCTGTCCTGTCTGAAGTGCTTGTATCCATTTAGGTGGATGGAGACATTGGGGATTTTTGGAGATAGCCAAGTTTCAGTGAGGGCTAGTAGATCAGGTTGAACATGCCTCACCCATGCTTCAAGTTAGGTAGATTTTGGAAGGAGGCGATCTTTTAATGTACAAGGTTGCTTTTTGCCTTGAACCCCATTTTGGGGTCCAGGATTGGGGTGGATGTTGCCAGAGATTAGCAGCAGGATTGTTATCAGATTTCTTGTTGCCCTCGAATGGTCATACTGCTTAGTGTAAATTCTGGGCCAGCTTTCTGGATGATGTAAATACCCGGGGTGGTGAGCAGTGGCACCCTGATGCCGGGATTGTAACATGTTACCTGCATCAGCAGGGCAGTAGTTTGTAGTGCAGCCTTGTTTAGTGGAGGGGTTTGCCATCCTATAGCTGTCATTATTTATAGTCCTAGTTCTTGTGACCAGTAGTGTAAGGGCTAGTAGATCAGCTGCACTGAGGGAGGAGCTGTGTGTGTGTGAGCTCTTGCAAATTCGTAGCAACAGTGCTAGAGGATCTGTTTCACTGAGGGAGGAGCCGTGGGGGAGGTGGATGTTCATGGTTTCTGTAGTGGAGTCAGTACAGGGATCATTCCTCACACAGTGGTAGAGTTGCTGGGCCACTGCACCTCCAGCCCAGTTGGCAACACATCAATCAATACTACATTGATTGACGTGTTGCTTGTCTTCCAAAATTTAAAAACATCTGCCTCATACAGTGTTAAATAGATACTATTGAGTGAGCCACAGTTAAATAAAGCCAGAATCAATAAACTGTGTCTGTTTCTAGATGTAGAATAATGAAACCTGCTCAACACCTATTTACAGTGCTCTGTCAACTATTTAAACAAAATCTGGTCAGATCCACCACGGCTGCATAATGAAGTTAGCGAAGTTGTGTGGAATTGGTAAGGAGGTATGGAGAAACAACACAATGATTTGTAAGTAGTAAGATTTGTTTTAGTTTCTGTTCTAAGGAAGGCATACACATTATTAGAAAAATATATGGAGGTGTACATTTTAATGGAAGGAATAGGAAGCAAGAAAAAATTACTCACCTTAGTAATGTTGTTTCTTCTAATGGAGTCTTGCTATATTATGACATATGCAGTATAACCCCAGGTTAGAACTGCTCCGGAGGTGAAAGAGTTAACTTTCCATGCAGGGCATGGAATCTTGATGCCAGTCGGTTGAACAATGTCTGTTGAAGCTCAAACTTAAACTGTCAGATCTTTACGAGCAAAACTCACTAAGGTTCTGTGGAAGCCAGAAACCCACACTAGCCACTAGCTACTAACTACAAAACACATTTTGATCTTGATCCTCAAACAAAGACTCAAGTCAGGGAGTTCAAGAAAGAAAAATAAGCATAACACTAAGCACCCAAGAAGGGTGAAAATAAAGTGGGCATCTATGAAGTGCCAACATTGCACTGCCCACCCACATCCCAAAAGGAGGTTCTGAGAGGGGCAGGAGGGGTTATAATATAGCAAGACTCCATTAGAAGAAACAACATTACTAAGGTGAGTAATTTTTCTTCAAACAACATGAAGTCTTGCTATATTATGATTATGTCTAAACTACACAGCAGTACCTCCATGGAGGAGGACAGAACCTACTTGGGAAATAGGATCTGAGCACAGCTGTGCCAAATCGAGCATCACTCCTAGCCTGGATATCCAGGGAGTAATGCTTAGTAAAAGTGTGAACTGTTTTCCAAGTAGCTGCTTGACATACCTCTAGGATAGGGATGTCCCTGGCAGCAGCCAGAGACGCAGCTGTACCTCTGGTAGAGTGAGCCCTCAGGCCTGAGGGAGGAACCTTACCCAGTTTTTCATAGCAGAAATGGATACAAGAGACAATCCACCTGGCAATGGATCTTTTAGTGGCAGGTTTCCTTTACCAACCTCACCATAAGTGAGGAACAATTGAGGAATCGAACCTGTGACCCTTGGTACGCTCTATATAGTAACTAAGGGCTCTTTTGACATCTAAACTGTGCAATCTCCTCACCAGAGGAGGAATGGTCAGTGAAGTACACAGGAAGAGACATGGATTGATTAAGGTGGAAGTCTGAAACCACCTTAGGCAAAACTTCCTGTTAGTCCTGAGGACCACCTTATCTCTATGAAAGGAGATAAAATCAGGCTCCACTGACAATGCTTGTAGCTCACTTATGCGCCTGGCAGAGGTGATGGCTACCAGAAACACAGTTTTCCAAGTCAAGTACTTAAGCTCTGCTGAAGACAATGGCTCAAAAGGGGTTGCATAAGCTGAGCAATGCAACTATTAAGATCCCAAGCAGGGTAGGCCCTGAACGGAGGGGTTGGTGGAAGCAAACCTTTAAAAAACTTGAGAACACAGGGTGAGCTGAAAAGAAGAGGGCTTACCTGTGATAAGAAGACAGACACAGCTGCCAAGTGCACTTTTAGAGTAGCTGGTCTCAGGCCCAAGGAATTCAAATGCACCAAATAATCCAGGATCGTAGGCACGCTAGCAGATTCTGGGAAATATGCTTACCAGCACACCATATGGAAAATCTTTTCCATTTTGAATTATAGTAGCCTGGTGGAAGGCTTCCTAGAGGCCTTCAATATATCCAATACACCTTGGGAAAGGTGTAGGTCAGCAAACTCTAACTCTTCAAGAGCCATGCCTTGAGATTGAGAGATTTGAGGTTCGGGTACCAAACTCTCCCCTGGGCACAGGTTAACAGGTTGTGATTCCTGGGAAGACACAGGGGAAGGTGGACTGCTAAGGACATGAGGAGAGGGTACCAGGGCTGCCTGGCCCAATCTGGAGCTATCAGGATCATCTTGCAGGGTTGAGATCTGATTCTGACTAGCACCTTGAAAAGGAGGGGAAGGGAGAAAAGCATAGAGAAACTTCCCTTCCCGACTGAGTAGGAAGGCATCCAGAGGGACTGAGCCCAACACTGGGGGCCTGCAGCAAAAAAGGGGAAGTTGGTGATTGTCTGGGGCTGCAAAGAGATCTATCTGCGGGGTGCCCCATCTGGCAAATACTACCTCCAGTACTAGGGGATCCAGTGCCCATTCATGATGGCCCTGGGAAATCCTGCTGAGAGCATCCGCTAGGACATTGTCCTTGCCTGGGAGGTGAACAGCCATGAGGGAGGCGTTCAGAGAATAAGCCAGAGACCACAACTTCATTGCTTCGGTGCACAAGGCCGTAGACCGAGTGCCCCCTTGCTTGCTGATGTACCACATTGTAGTGGTATTGTCTGTTCTGATCTGAACAACCTTGTTCTGAAAAGATGTGGAAAAACCTGGAGTGCTAGAAAAACTGCTCTGAGTTCCAGCAAATTGATGTGGAGCAGAGATTCCTGAGGTGACCACAGCCCTTGGGTGGAAAGGTCGCCCATGTGAGCTCCCCACCCCAAGAGGGATGCATCTGTAGTAAGGGTCAAAGAGTGAGACTGGGGAGTGAAGGGAACCCCCTGTCTCAGATTGCTCTGATCCTGCCACCACTGAAGGGCCTGGATCAGGGTTCGAGTCACTGGGATCAACTTGGTTAGAGGATCTGTCCTTTGAGACCAAAAGGCTCTCAAATGGAACTGGATGTCCCTCATCTGAAATCTTGCTCCCTGCACTACTGCTGTAGAAGCAGCCATGTGCCCCAGGAGCTGTAGAAAATGCCTTGCTAGTCGAGAGACCTGCAGGGTGAAAGAAGAGGCCAGAGAGACCAAGGTCCTTGCTGTTTCCAGAGGGAGGAAGGCTCTGGGTTCTTTTGTGTTCAGTTCTGCACCTATGAAGGTGAGAAGCTGGACAGGCTCCAGAACTGACTTTGGAAGATTGAGAAGGAAACCTAGGGATGTCAACAGTTGCTGGGTTACTTGTAAGTGTAGTTTGACCTGTTCTGGAGACTGGCCTACAATGAGCCAGTCATCCAGATAAGGAAAGATGGCAATCTTTGCCTTCTTAAATGAGCAACTGCTACTGCCAGGCATTTGTGAACACCTCGGGCCGAGGTGAGGCGAAGGGCATTGCTCTGAACTAGTAATGGCCTGAGGCAGTTCGAATCTGAGGTACTTTCGATGGGAGCTCTGATGAGAACATGGAAGTAGGCATCCTTGAGGTCCAGGGAGGCTAGCCAGTCCCCTGGCCTTAAAGAAGGTAAAATAATTCCCCGAGTCACCATTTTGAACTTTGGTTTTAAAAGGTGCTTGTTTAGATACCTGAGATCCAGGATGGGCCGCCATTCTCCTGTCTTTTTTGGGGTAAGGAAGTACCTGGAGTACAACCATTTGCCCTGGTGTACGGGAGGCACCCTTTCCACAGCTCTGAGAGCCAGGAGGGAAGAAACTTCTGCTTCCAGGGCAAGTGCCTCTGATGGGTCTGCAGGTGGAAAAGACCTGGCTCTCATCTTCGGAAATTTTTTGAAGCTGAGAACCAGTCCCTGGCTTACTACTTCCAGGACCCACTTGTCTGATGTCAAAGACTTCCAGTCCTGGACAAAGTAAGCCAGCCTGCCCCCTACCGGTAGTGGAGAATCGGCCCTGGCCACCCCTTCTGCCCCTTCCTCTAAAGAACCCCCTCTGGGCATAAGCAGAAGAGGAGGCCTGGGCTTGGTAAAAAGGCCTATGAAAAGGCCTGCCCCTGCCCCTGACATGCTGCCTTTGAGGAGTGGCTTGCCTTTCTTTGGCCTGTGCACTCCTATAGGTGGTCCTATACTCATCCATTTTCTTCATATAATTCTCTGTCTGCTCCCCAAACAGAGAATTGCCCACAACAGGAAAATCCATAGCCTTAGACTGAGTATCCTGTGACAGGGCAGTACATCTGAACCAGGCCATTCTGTGAAGAGACACAGATGTAGCCACGACTCTTGATGAAACATCATTAGAGTCTACTGCAGCATGAAATTGCACCTTGGATGCCTCAATACCACCCGCAGCCACCTGCTCCAGCTCCCTGGCAAGCTGGTCAGGGGCCTGTTTTGCTAGGGCCAGGACAGTATCCCATCTGGATTTCTGGTACCTAGCTGCGTAAGCCATATAATTTGCCTGTCTGAGTCCCAAAGATGCTGCCATGTACTGTTTCTTTGCCATGGCATCAATCCTCCTGGAGTCCTTTTCAGGAGTGTGAGAGGCTAGAGGAATATTAGCCTTGTCACAGGCTGCAGCCTGCACTACCCCCACATGGCTGCACTGCTGGGAGAGGAACTCCGTATCAGAGCCTGATAAAGTATACCTCTTGTCCATCCTTTTATCCACAGGGAGGATAGAATGAGGAGTTTTCAGAATTTTTACTGTCTGTTTCCTAAAAGAGTTGTGCAAGGGAATAGACAGTCTCCTAGACTCTGGAATATCCATCATTTCCACAAAATCAGGCTCTTCTTGATCATCAACAGCTTCCTCAACAGGGAGTTGCAGAGTCTCAGCAACTTTCTTGTAAAACAAAAAATGAGAAGGGGACTCAGATAGCCTGGGAGAGGACACCCCTGAGGGTCTGTCTGGAGAGATGTCCAGTTCAATGGGCACATCCAGACTTTCAAAATCACACTCACTCTCCTCATACCCCTCCTCCCCTTTCTCCGGTTCATAAAAATCCTCAAAATCATAATCTTGAACCGGGGTTACCGTTCGAACCGAACGCTTCCCTAATGTTATCGGTTCGGACGGAACTGGGGAAAGAAACTGGACAATTTGAATAGCTTTGGCTATTTCCTCAGCGGTTGGAGAAAAAACTTTGACCGCAAACTAGCTGACTTTCTAGTCCTTTTAGTTGGAACCGGCTCCTCAGAGCTGGCTCTTCGTTTGCCCGAGGAAGTATCGCCCTGGTCAGAGGGCACTCCCTCAGGTTCGGTTGGAACCGAACCGGCTGGCCATCCGGTCAGCAGACTTTTGGCTTCCTTTCCTGAGCCTACCAACTCTTTTCCACGGTGGCAGCAGGAAAATTCTTACAAATCTGGCAGTCTGCACTGAGGTGGTCAAACCCAGACAATATACACTAGTGTGTGGGTCAGCCTTAGCAAAGGCTTCCCCACAGAGGCCACAGTGCTGAAACCCAGTAGGTCCGATTTTTCTTTTGGGTTTCTCAGACATAGTGCCAGCCTAACCAAAACTTGCCCGTTAATGGCAATCCGCCAAGCAAGACTCTCTTATCGGTTCCCAACCGTGTCATGGGTCGTGGAAAAAAACGTAATAAAATCCGTTTTTTTAGAACCGATAAGAACCGGGAACCGCACTCTAAAGGACTAGAAAGTAATTTTAAACCCAATCTGATCAGTTCAAACCGAACCGAAAAGACGTTTACAAGTTCCACACAGAAGAAATAAACAAAAGCCTATCTATTACTTACAATACCACAGACAGAGCTTGAACCGACGATTGCGGTTAAATTTCGGTAAAATAAACCGAGAATTATACTTTTAAACCGACAAACGAACCGAGCAGCAGGAGGAATCTCCGAGCGACTGTTCAGTGAGGCGGAGTAAAGAATCTGACAGTTTAAGTTTGAGCTTCAACAGACAGAGTGTTCAACCGAGCTCTCGCTCAAGATTCCATGCCCTGCATGGAAAGTTAACTCTTTCACCTCCGGAGCAGTTCTAACCTGGGGTTATACTGCATATGTCATAATATAGCAAGACTTCATGTTGTTTGAATATAGGTTTACAAAAGAACCCCAGAGCAAATGTTACTGAGGTCTGTGTTATCCTGGATGATACTGGCCAGACAACCAAATTTTAAAGAAAACACAATTGCACATACCCCAATAAAAACACAATTGCACATACCCCAATAACACAAAGCATCATGGGAAACATATGCAAATCCCATGATGGTACAGAAGGTGACAGTACATGAAAAAGTAATGGCTGGCATATGTTCAGCTTTGGGATTATTTACACATTTTTTTTTTTTTTTTAGAGAAACAGGATTTTTGTCCATGAGGTGATATAAGTTATATTTAAGCAATGTGCTGATGTCAGGAAGTCAGGTGTAATGATGGACTGTTAGCAGAGAAAATGTGATAGTAACTTTCAGAGGTGGTCGCTTTTGATAAGGGTAAGGTAGTGTAAGGTAGTTATGCTTGTGATAATGGGAATATTAGGAAAGTATGAGGTCTATGCAGAAGTGGAGTACAAATATGCACAGTTTCATAAGTATGTGCTCAGAGTGCAGGCAAATGTGATATGCAGGTTTGTTTTAGAAATAGGTAAAAATAGCAATACATGCAATTGATAAAAAGACAGATAATTACATAGACATATAGATAGAGAGAGACACACACACACACAGACAGACAGGCGGAAAAGGAATGGCAATGAAGTACTGAAGTGACGCTAACCCCACCCTCACCCCCACCATTCAGAGATGGACAGGCATTGGGGTGTGCCTTTGGGTCGCTGTCCATAACGTTCATGCCATTACACCTCACCCTACCCTGCAGACACAGACAAGTGTCGAGGTGTGTCTTGGGGTGTTCAAGCTTTACACTCACCCCATTCCATAAGGAAATACACTGAAATGGGTACTATACTGTATAAGAAAATGGAGTGAACTCTGGGGCTGAAGAGTCAAAGGCACACCTCGATACCTGTCACTGGCTGCAGGGTGGGGATGGGGTGGAATGGCGTGAGCATTACTGTTGACAATCCCAAGTCACACCCCCGATGCTTGTCAGTCCCTACAGGGCAGGGTGTTATGGTCAGAAACCCTAATGCCCTGAGCATTGTTATGTGACTTCTTAACCTAGCAACAGCATTTAATGCATTACATTATAAGGACAAGTAAATGTTTTAATACATTTACAGACTGTTAGATAAACTTAATTTTCTTCATAGAATAATTTAAATTTAGCAACAGTGGTAGTACAAAGCAATTACCCAGTCAACTTGAAAACTATTACTACTTTACTGTATATTGTACATTGATACCCCATAAGGACCTCCTTGAAACTGAGATGCAAATGTCACACATTTATCAGTTTTCTAACAGGAATATTTTACTATCTTAAATACATTTCTTGTTTCAGTAACTGCTCAGCACATCTATTGCATGACCTACTTATTGACATTTTACACCTGCTATGCAATGTACTGCTGCTTACGACACCAACATCATGAACCATAAAACGGATGACTGCCATAACTAGGGAGGCAGTATAGCACAGTGGTTTAAGACTCTGAGCTGCAAATCTGGAGATCTGGGTTTGAATCCCACAGCCCCCACTTGCATACTGGGTGACCCTGAGCAAATCACTTAACTTCCATGTGATCCCAGGTTGCCCCTGTTAACAAGCTTTCAGCATAGTGCCACTCCTGGTTAAAAAACTGAAAGAAAAAAAATACACAATATATTATTTTTCTTGCTTTATTTTGCTACTACAAGCTTTGACTAATACATCCATCCTTAAATGTACTTTTTATAGCTTATGTGTCTGTGACCTAGACAGAACTACACTTAAAATATTACACATAAATAAATAAATCATCAGAATAACATTTATTTCAGTAGTATCTCCTTCCTTTTCAGGTGCCCATGACACTATGTACATATATTTATATCTTTTAACTTCAAAGCACTAAACCTATTCAAATGCACAAAACACAAGACTTTATTCTCTTCACACATTACTGCTAAACTTCAGGTCCCAGAGAGAGAAAAATGTAGAGCTTCTCCTAGTTATCTAGGTGGGTGCTACAGCTGTGTGTGTGTGTGTGGGGGGATATAAAAAGCTTTTAAGAAACACACTCTAGTATCCAATATGGGATAGTCTTCTTTGGGTGACACATTTTACTCCTTTGTGGGCCTATACCTTAATTGTAATTCTTGTGTTGCAAGTGCTTGCTTTCCTCAAGTGCTGTAATTTCAGGATGCAGTTTCACAAGTGCTGTATAAGGATGCAGTTTCAGGCACTCCTTAATTACTTTTTCTTTCATAGAAACATAGAAGTTGACGGCAAATAAGGACCGCAAGACCCATCCAGTCTGCCCATTTCTTTTTCTACCTTATAAATGTGTCATCGGCCTTTGCTCTGTCAGTGGCCTATCTATTCATACTCATCTGTATTGCTCCCTTATGCCAATCCCATGCCTGTTTGAAGCCCTGCACTGTATTCATAGCCACCACTTCCTAAGGTAGGCCATTCCATGCATCCACCACCCTTTCTGTGAAAAAGAATTTCCTCACATTCCCCCTTAATCGGCCTCCCTCTAATCTCATGCTGTGTCCTCTTGTCCTGCTATTTTTCTTATATTTAAACATGTTAGACTCTTTCACCTTGTTAATGCCCTTAAGGTGTTTGAATGTCTCGATCATATCACCTCTCTCCCTCCTTTGCTCAAGGGTATACATATTGAGCTCCATTAATCTGTCCTCATATGTCTTATAATGCAGTCCCTGCACCATTTTGGTTGCCCTTCTCTGGACTGCCTCAATTTGGTTAATGTCCTTGTGAAGGTGTGGCCTCCAGTACTGCACGCAGTACTCCACATGGGGCCTAACCAGTGTCTTGTAAAGAGGGATTATTACCTCTCTTACGACTTGTGATACCTTTACTAATATACCCTAACATCCCCTAGCCTTACCTACTGCTTTAGAGGTCTGCTTGATGATTTCAGGTCATCGGTGATGATGATGACCAAGTCTCTTTCTTCCTTTGTGACTGCCAGCAACTCCCTCCCAGCCTATAGGTGGCTTCAGGGTTTTCTTCCTATGTGCACGATCTTGCACTCTTTGCATTAAATCCAGTTGCCACTCTTCTGAACATTTTGCTAGTTTATCCAGATCTCTTCTCATTCTGCCCACCCCACCCCATCTGGATCATCTACTCTTTTGCAGATCTTGGTGTCATCTGCAAACAGACAAGCCTTACCCTCTAGTCCATCTGCAATGTCACTAATGAAGATACTGAAGAGGACTGGCCCCAGGACTGATCCCTGAGGTACCCCACTTGTGACTTGCATTTCTTCTGAATGTATACCATTTACCACCACTCTCTGTTTTCTGTCCGACAAACAGTTTGCCACCCAGTTGACCAACTTCTGACCCACTCCGAGCCTACCCAGCTTATTTATCAATCTTTTATGTGGAACAGTGTCGAAAGCTTTGCTGAAGTCAAGGTAGGCAACATCAATTGCTTTCCTTCTGAACCTTAAGCTCTGATGCCCCAGGCAGCTCTGATAGTCAGTTGTTCCAACATGACAGATCCACCTCATGCCCCTCCGACATGAACCAAAAAAAAAGGTGAGCGTGGATCTTTAGGAGCTTCTCAGGTGGAGGTGGGGGTTGATCTTACCCCCCCCAAAAAAACTAATGCTGCCTCCCACTACTCAGGTTCCAGTTCTTGTACCTCCCATTTGAGAAAGAAAATAGTGCTGCCATGCAACCATTGACTAACATGAAAGCGTATTTATTTGAGGGCGAAAAGCATTTCTTGGAGGAGGGTAAGGCCGAGGAGACTATTTACACCTTCAGCCAGTTCCATGAACAGAAAACATGACATCAGCCATTTTGTGCATGCAAAACATCTGCAGGATCCGGCCACTGCAGCCGTAATAAGGAAAGGGGAAATTGTTTAGCCAGGAAAGACACACTAAGCTGAAGCTTATTTCCAGGTGCAACCTGGGAGCACAAGGAAGTTAAGTGACTTGCTTAGGGTCACACAGTATGCAAGTGGGGGCTGTGGGATTCAAACCCAGGTCTCCAGGTTTGCAGCTCAGATCCCTAAATCTCTGCACTATACTGCCTCCTCTAAGAAGATACGAGTGCTACTATACTATAAGCAGATAGAGTGGTGGATAATTGTGTTTTAGTAAAAGGAAAAAAAGATGTTAAAATGTTTACTGTTCATAATCTGCACTATAGGTAATGTACAGTATTTTTAAAATCACATACTAAAACATTAAATCACACCAATATATGTTCACTGCATCATACAGAAGTCAGGGTACCCTGTCATTTACCTTTATTTTACTCTGGTTACTGCAATGATTCTGTTTAAAGATAAATGTTCAGATACATTTTATGTGTTTTATAAGCTTGTTTTCAGACTTTAGTCAAGTTTTTATAGCAGTCTTTGCATGTGACTATGTTGTAGATTGTTAAGAGCAGGGTCACTGTCACCAGCTCAGCCTATTCAAGTTCATAGTTAGCAGGGCCATCCAAAATCCTCAGATCTTTGAATCAAAACTAGTTTGAATGAAAGTATATTCATAAGTAAAAACCTGCCCCACCACTTACAAAAAGACTTTGTAGTTAGCACCCCATTTAGGTGAATGGGATAATTTGCACCTTTTCTCCCACCTGCTGTTTCCGTCTCTGTGGCAACAAAATGTTTTCTGTAGACTGCTTCAACACAAATCAAATGTTAAGTGTTCTTATGCTTGGCCAGTAGATTTTGAAACCAAACCAGACAAGGATTCAAATAAAAGCAGTGTCACATAAAACCCTTCCCCACCTTGCACTGCATTGTTTATACCAAACCCAAGACTACATGCAAAATTGTCAATATATTTGAGAGTCTCTTATTGAAAATGCTAATACTTTTTACACAATTTGAGGCAGAAACTCAAAAATTGCAAGAAATTGTGGAACATGTCAGTTTTTGTGGAGAATGGTGAAAATTGCAGATTCTGCAGTAAAATTGTGAAGCAATTTTCAAGTGTCCCTGCTTATTGCTTAATCATTAGTAACTGAAGAAAAGCAATAAAATATTAAACAAAAAATGATTTTCTCCCAACTACATCCCTGAAGGAGAAGCAACATGTACTACTACTGTCTCAGAAAAGGGACATGTTGTCCTTCTCTTACTAACGAACCTAAGTAATTAATTACAGAGCAAACCAAGCCTGAGAGATGCTTTATGAAAACAAACATGTGACTGTTTAAATTACAAGCCTGGCTGTGGTGGGGATGGGGGGGGGGGCTTAAGTAAGGGCTGCATTGTAGGATCAATCAGAGCCTGATACAGGAGTCACTCGAACCCCACCCCCAGCACACACCATACAGCAGGGAACACTGTTGATGGCGAGACAGCATGTGGGCTATTTTTAGAAATGGTTTTCTATTTTTATGAGGCACACCACATCAGACGGAGACTGTATTTTCTGAAGCTAAAAGACAAATTACTGGCTCAGGAGACGTGGCTCATGAATGAGTGTGATTGTAAGGATTTGTGCCACTGACTTCAGATCTCATTAACTCCCTGCCCCCAACTGTTATGACAAAAGCACAAAGGGGCACAACCTCCATACCCTATCAAAGCATACTTCCTTTTCTTTCATCTCCTAATGATTAAAAGCCGTGGAATCCGATTTTGTTTTCCATTTTCTTGCCCAAAAAAAAAAAAAGAAGAGCACGATGCTGGAAGTAGTTATTAGTTTCTTCTCAGGCAGCAGTGTTTAAAAGTGTTTAATGGTATATAATATACACAATGAACTGATATTACTATAACAAATAAAATTGCTATGACATACAAAAAGTAAATTAAAAATAACATGATATCCAATTGTGAATTACAAGGCTATAACTCAGTCGAGAGGTTCTGGAGCTACCAATGTTAATTCAGGATAAAAATCATTGAGCAGAGCTCGTTTACAAAGGTGCCCTGTTAGGGCAAAACTTCTGATGCCTGGCAAACATGTTACAGGCATATACTGGGCCAGAGACGGCATAACCAGTGAGAATGATGCTCAAGTCATTTGTCCCTAGAACCTCAATAAAGAAATTCCAATTATTTTGTTGAATACACAGAAACACAGAATTTGACGGCAGATAAGGACCGCTTAGCCCACCTAGTCTGCCCATTTTCCCTACCTGTTTCATATACCGCAGATTCTAAATGATCTGTGACTTCCAATCTCTTTCCTATCGCTAGAGCTACTTTATGTGTGTCCCATGCATTTTTGAATTCCCCTAACATTTTTTCCCTACAATCTCTGCCGGCAGGCTGTTCCACGGGTCCACAACCCTTTCTGTGAAAAAAATACTTTCTCACGTTACCCCTAAGTCTACCCTCCTCTATTTTCATATCATGGTTCCATGTTCTTGAACATCTTTTTTTTGAAAGATGCTACCTTCTTGTACCTTATTTACACCTTTGAGGTATTTGAAAGTCTCAGTCTCAGTCCTGCTGATGGAAACTGTGCTTCTTTTTTTAATTTTGCTGATGTCCCAAGTCCCTCTTTAGGGTGAATGTCTTTATCCAGTGACTGAGCTTACGAGTCATGGATGGAGGTCTCCTTCAACAGAGAAAATGCCAAGCCCCAGTCACCGTCTGTGGACATGGGATGCAAAGTAGTGATATCATCTAGCACAACCTCAGAAAGAGAAAGAAAGAGAGCACAACCTTCATAAATGTGTCTTGTCTTCTCTGGCTCAAAGAGTGAAACAGGCACGGATGCCTTAGACCCGGATCTAAGGTGCTGTCACTAAACCCCTAGACTGGCCTGGGTAAAAGTGAGTGAAGGAGGGAAGCTTTTTTTTTTTTTTATCTTATTTTTATGTCCCATTCCTTTATCCTGGATGAAACCATATGACCATTTACCAACTCCGTCACTCCCATCTCCTAACGAGTTACCCCACAGCTTGCCCCCCCTCCACTTCGTGGTGGTGGCCAGCAGGCGGAGGGAACTTATCTCCCACAGGAACTGAACTCCCATGCAGCAGGGAGTCAGGGGTCCTGCAGTATCCAGGTCGCCACTCTGCCACATGGAGTTTTTCCTGCCTTGTTTCCACTCAAGAGGCATTAGCGATGAGATAAACAAGCATGTACACGTGTGAACATGCTAATATGGATCTCTGCCCAGCAGCTGCAGCCAAGGCATACGGTTCTCAGCTGCAATGCCACACACGGTCACCCAGGTGATGGTGTTGCAGTAGTGAGGGCCACAGGAAAGTGTGCTGTCACTCCAGTCCTAGCCTTTCCCAGTAGGTGCTAGTGCATGGCAGTGTGATACAGGAGAAGACTACTGACCCAGGAGTAGGCAGTTGGAGATGGTGGGCTGGATTTTCAAAGCCCCTGAAGTTCCCATAGCTGTGGAGAAAAAACTGGCGCAAGTGGTTGGTGGGTCTCCACTTGCAGAGCCGCAGTTTTTCTCGCAGCTGCAGTATTCTCAGAGGTGGAGGTGGTTTACAGTAGTTTGCAGCTGTTTTTTTTTTTTTTTGGCACAGCTGCGCCAAAATGTTATGCCTGGCGCGATGAGGCGTAACATCCCCTGCAGCTGCGCCAGCTGAAAATACCAATCACTGCTGCTGTGGAGATTTCATCCCTCAGCGGCGGCTGCAGTGTATGACTCCGTTCCTGAAAGGTTTGACAATCTAGCCTCATGTGTCAGGGGAAAACTGCTGTCACTCCAATCCTAGCCTTTGACAGTACTGTAGGTGCTACTATGTAAGGGGAGCAAACCCCGCAGGGGTTTGAGGTGCTAGGAGCCTGTGTTGCACTTGAGTGTGGAGTTTTGGGCACCATAAAACCACTGTAGCAGCTACTTTTTTGTGAGTATTTTGCTTTATTTGCGCACCTTAATGTTTGCTCTCCTTGCCTGGATTTTTATTAGGTGCAGCATGATTGCTGAGCGCTCAAACTTTGCTTTTCACTTTGAGGTGCTACTATGTGCAGTGTGGCACAGGAGGAGGCTAGTGACCCAGAAATAGATAGTGAGAGACTGTATATAATGGAAAAGTGCAGTAGCTCCAGTCCTAGCCATTCCCAATAGGTGCTAGTGTGTGGCAGTGTAGTACAGAAGAAGGCCACTGACCCAGGAGTATCACAGAAATATAAAAACATAGAATTTGCTGGCAGATAAGAACTGCTTGGCCCACCAAGTCATCCCAGTTACCTGCCTACAGTAACCAGCAGATCCTACCTGATCCCCGGTCCGTTATTCCTCCCCCTCTTCCTTTTCCCCAAGACTCCCTTGTGCCTGTCCCATGAATTCTTGAACCAACCACTGTTTTTGTCTCCACCACCCCGACTGGAAGGCTTTTCCAGCAAACCACCACTCTTTCTGTGAAGAAGTACTTCCTCACATCTTTCCTAAATTTAACCCCTCTCTGGCTTCATATCATGACCCCTTGTTCTTGAGCATCTTTTCATCTGAAAAATACTTCTCTTCTGTGCCTTATTTATCACCTTTAGGTATTTAAAGGTCGCTATCATATTCCACCCCCCCCCCACCTCTTGCAGTGTGTACATATTCAGGTCCTTAAATCTCTCCTTGTAGGGCTTCTTATACAGACTTTGCACCACTTTAGTTGCTGTCCTCTGGACTGCCTCCACTATTTATTTATTTATTTAGTGAATTTTGTTGACCTGGTAGGCCCACTGGGACCAGAAGTCCCTTTTTCAGGGGCAACCAGGGGGAGGGGAGGATACAGATGGTAAGCAACTGAAACTGAACCAGATTAAGCTGTTGGTGGTATTTTTAGTGAATGTCTCTGTCTATACCCTTCCGGAGATGTGGTTTCAAGAACTGGGCACGGTACTCTAGGTGAGGGCTTACCAACGTTCTATACAGAGACAACACCACCTCCCTCTTTCTGCTGGTGATATGCATGCTAGGCACCCTCCCAACTGCCTTGTCGCACTGCCTGGCCACCTTCAGGTCATCTGATATGATTACCCACAGATCTTTCTCTCGCTTGGTGCTCGTCAATGCCACTCCACCCGTTCTGTATTCCAACCCTGGGTTTCTGTGCACCATGTGCATTATTTTGCACTTTTTTCGCACTGAAACCCAGCTGCCATACTCTTAGCCACGCCCCTCATTTTCTCAGGTCTCTGCTCATCCTTTCCACACACCCCCGGGAGTGTCCACTCTATTGCAGATTTTGGTGTCATCCACAAAGAGGCAGACCTTCCATTCTGTAACAGGGTGTCCCTGTTATTAATGATTAGTCCTGAAATAAAACGTGTAACCCCCTAATATATTCTTTTCATGCTTTCCTATCATCTTTTCTTCCTTCATCCTTTGCTATTTTTCGTGTCAGGGTGGCAAACCTGGCATATCTTTATAACCTTTACTGTCCCTTTAAATCCTATAGGCCCCATTATTGCACATTAATAGTATCTCCTTTTATTTATAAAGGAGCCTGCTGGCTTAATGAAAAGAAATGCTTGCATTTATACAGTACCCCAGATTGTTTATGTAGCGCTTCTGTGCTGGAATGCTGGTGCTTCTGTGAAGAAAACGAAGCGCTATGCGCTAGTTTAACTGATGCCCCTTTAAGATGCACAATAATGCTGTGCTACAAGCCCGAGGTTGGGCGAAGTAAACAAAAAGAAAATGCTTGATACAGTATTGATGAAAAGCTCTTGTGAGCTTAAAAAGGAAATGCTGCCTTCTTCAGCAATTGAAATAGCAGCGCCGCCTCTTACATCGGAGTAGGAGCACGCTCCGATGTGCGCTGAGGCACAGACGCTGCTTAGCCGATGTCTGACTCAAAGCAGGATGCTTCGCCTTAAAGAGTAAAAGTGCTGCCTCGAGCAGTAAAAGTGTGAGACAAAGTCCATATATGGCACTACAGGCAGAAAGGGAAAGTCCCATATAGTCCTTAAAGGAAGTGCTGCAAATATTTTTTGTTTAGACAGCCCAGAAAGTGAGTGACTAGGAGCTGTCAAAGCCAAGTCCAAAATGAAATGTTTTACCTGACGGCTGACATTTCAGCCGTCGGGATTTAAAGACAAACAGCAGTAAACAGAAAAAGACTGCTAACAAGGATTGCAGAGGCTTTCTAGGTATAAAGCCTGCAACTTTAAATAAATAAATCTTTTTTTCTTTGTTAAAATAAATAACCTGTGCTCCAGTATCGGGTCTCCTGGACTGGCAGGGGAAGGCAAATAGGGATCGCGCCCCTCATTTGCCATTTCCCTGTCCTGGCTTTGTATTCCTGTATAAAATAAACATGTGAAAATGCAGAAATAATTTTTTTTTTTACCTGAATTCCTGCTATTATGGGGAGATTCCTATTATAGGACTGAAAGCCCCTGAAGTGACTGCTTTTGTAAAAACCAGGAGAGTTGAGGTCACAGCAAGTGGGAGGGGCTAATCTCCTAATGAGGTGTTAACCCACTTTAGGTTTTAGGTGGTCTTAAAGGGATATTCTTAGTAAGCATTCCAAGTAAGAATAATAAATAAAAGCTTGTTTTTCCTATTGTACAAGAATGATCCTAGATAGGACCACATAAAGGTCTATTTTATGTTAAGTGGAAGATCCCCTGATTGTGATGTCATCCTAAGGACTGCTATAAAACCTTCCACTAGGGAGCTAAATAAAGTAGAGTAGGTCAGTATCTTCTGACCACAGACAGTGATGGAGTTAGTGTGAGAGCTTATGCACTGTACTGTTGGAAATTGAGTACTGGATATTGAATATACAGAAGACAGATAGAAGTCTCAAGAAGAAGTATTTCCTGATGTGTTGAAATGGTGTGATGGACTGTCATTTATCCCACACCTTCTACACTGGTGTGAGAAGTGGGATAGACCTGGTACGTCGAGGCTGCCCAGGAGGCACTACTAGGGGAGTATAGTTATGATATACCCTGAAAGATGATAGAAAGAGACCAGACAGACCTCGGTGCATATCACCAGACACGATCGGTAACTGAGAAAACTGGGACTAAATTGTTACCCAGATTAGGTACAGGAGCCAGACCCAAAATGAAGGAACCAGAAGATGAGGACATGGAAGAGGGAGAAGATGCACAGAAGCCAAAAGAGAGAGACAGATGACCCCAGCCCTGGATGATCCGAGTGAGTTGCTGAAGTGGCTCTGTCTGAGGCAGATTGAGATGGAACAACAACAAGAAGAGGACAGACAACAGAGGGATAAGGATTGACGCATCTAGGCAGAAGAAAGAAGATGGCAGACGTAAAATGGAATGATACCCTGAAAGTCATACAGGACATGAATCAAGGTCAGGTGGCTAGAACCAGGCCCAGAGACATAAAACTAATTTGTCAGACAGTGATGACACTGAGGCATACCTTACTATCTTCAAGAGGATAGCCCAAACTTGTGTATGGCCTCGTAATCAGTGGATAATAAGACTGGTACCCTACTTATCTGGTAGAGCCCAGTTAGTATATAGCCAACTGAGTGGGACTGATGCTAATGACTATGACAGAGTAAAAGAAGAGATCTTGAGATGGTATAATATCAGTACTGAGACCTATCATCCGCGTTTTCGTTCTCACAAAATGACCCACTATGACACCCCCAGGGAAACATATGCTCATCTCAGAGATTATTGTGGTAAATGGCTACAAACGATGACCAAGACTATTAATCAGATTATGGAGCTAATAATCATTAAACAGTTCATTCAGGTTTTATCACTGGATGTACAGTTATGGGTTAAGGAGCACAAGCCAGAGACAGCGGAGGAAACCATTAAACTTGAGGAGGACTACTTGGCAGCTCGTCCCACCAGACCGAGGGGACAACAAGGTAACCTAGTACCAGCTACAGCTCCGGTAAGAACTTTTTTCCCCAATAATCAAAGACAATCCACATATGGTAGATGAGATAGAGGAGCAGGGTCCCATATGCAGACATCATTTGCCATGGATGTCTTGGGAAGGGACACATAGTCAGAAACTGCCCTAATAAAAGAAATGATACAGCACATTTGGCCCTAGCGAACTTTGGGTACGTTACTTCTGTGGGAGTGGGAGACCAACAAACTTTGGGATTGTTAGACTCCAGAAGTAGACAAACCCTGACGAGAGCCGATCTGGCCCCAGAAATAGACTTAAACCAAAATAATACAACTGTTCACTGTATACATGGGGATGTCCATCAGTACCACACTGCAAAGTTGAAATTGACAGTTAACAACCAAAGTCACACCTTGTTAGTTGGATTAGTACCCTGTGCCTGTTATAACTGGCCAGGATTTCCCTTGTTTTGATGTCTTAATGAAGACTCATCAATCATTGGTGGAACCTGTTAATGTAGTTACCAGGGCACAGGAAAAAGTACAGATGGAACCTGTCTTTTCTTTTGAAGAGGATTATTTTGAAGGACAAGGAAAGGCAAGAAAATCCAAACAAGTTAAAAGGAAGGAAAAGAAACCGTGGCAGGATTCACATCCAGAAAAGAATGTGGAATTAGCACCAGGGTTGTTAAAAGGTGACATCAGACTGGAACAGTTAGCAGATGAGACTTTAAGACCTCTATTTGCACACATAAATCAAGAAGAAAAGAATGGACATTCTCATTTTATATTAAAGAGTAACATACTGTATAGAATAACTGTTGATTATGTTGCAAACTGTGAGACAGAGCAGTTAATGGTACCTAAACAGTATAGGAAGCAGGTAATACGATTGGCCCATGATATACCTATGGCTGGCCACGAGGGGAGGGATAGAACATTACAGCGGATACTATCCAGGTTTTTCTGACTGGGGATTCATCAAGAGGTAGCAGCATATTGTAGAGATTGTGCAAAAAGCCAGCTGGTGGCTCAAGGAGGGAAGAAAGATCAAGTACCCTTGCAACCCATCCCTTATGTAACAACTCCTTTTGAGAGAGTAGCCATGGATGTGGTGGGGTCCCTAACAAAGAGTTCTAAGGGAAATCATTTCATACTGGTTGTGTGCGACTACGCCACCCGGTACCCTGAAGCCATATGAATGAGAACGGTTACTGCCCGTAGAGTAGCTGAAGAATTAGCTAAAATCTTCAATCAAATGGGAATACCAGAAGTGATTCTAACTGACAGAGGCAGTAATTTTACATCTGTGATGCTGCAAGAAAGTACAGTTACGTAAGAACTTACCGTAACTGTAGATCTTCGAGAGAGGCTCTTGCAGTAGGTAATTACATATAGGACTGACGCCGGTCAGCGGCAGGACCCCATGGAAAATTTCTATTAGCAGTCTCTCGGCTAGGGACCGCCTCACATCAGGTGACCAGCCAGGAGACGCCGGTATAAAGGTGGTCCCGACGCTCGCCTTCCAGTTCTTTCCACCACAGGCCCAGAAGGCCCGGACGAGAGAGAAGCAGATATTTCCTCAATGGAAAAGGAGCTGAAAAACCACTAGGGGATGGAGGGCGGAAGGTATTACCTACTGCAACAGCCTCTCTCGAAGATCCACTATTCTGGTAAGTCCTATGTAACTGTACTATCTTACTTCGAGAGGGCTCTTGCAGTAGGTAATTACATATAGGACAGAATCCCAAGCAGTCTGGAACAAATAAAAGGCACCGGGAGGAGGAAACTACTCCTGAAAGTAGCGATAGCCTTGCATGCCTCAAGACAGGAGGCCCTGCAAAACAGCTAGCCCGAAGCCTGCTCTACCGCGAGAGGCAATGTCCAAACTGTAATGTTTCGTAAAGGTATGGATGAAGTCCAGGTGGCGGCAGCATAGATGTCTGCCGCAGACACATTCTTGAAACAAGCCGCAGAGGCTGCTACTCCATGGGTGGAGTGACCTCTGACTTGACTCAGAAGGGTCTTGTTGTACTTGTCATAACAGAAAGTGATGCAATGAGCCAACCACTTTGATAGGCATTGCTTGGAAACAGCATTGCCTTCCCTTTTGTGAGCAAAAGAGACGAACAGCTGGTCAGTTTTTCTGAGATCCTTTGTCCTATCGGTGTAGTATCTCAGAATCCGATGAACATCCATGGTATGGAGTAAATATTCTCCTTGGTTGGAGTACTGCGTGTAAAAGGCAGGTAACTCTATAGACTGATTTAAGGTAGACTCCGCTACCACTTTAGGCAGAAACTTAGGTTCGTATAAGAACCACTGCTTTTGTGAAAATCAAATAGGGATTTTACACATAAGGGCCTGGAGCTCGGAAATTCTTCGAGCGGAAGTAATGGCCACCAAGAAGAGCCGCCTTCCACGACAGAAACTTCAGATTCGGATGCCGCAGGCTCAAGGGAGGAAGGTGTGTTTTCAACAAAGTTCAAGTCCCAAGAAGGAGCAGGAGTCCGGACAGGGTGCCTCAGATGAAGGACCCCTCTAAGAAAAGTCTTAGACACCTTTAATTGGGCAAAGGCTTTATCAGCGAAAGGAACATGGTAAGCTGAAATAGTGGCCATGTGCACTTTCAGAGAGGAATGACAGACCCAGGTCGAAAAGATGACGTAAATATTCAAGCAGAATGGCCACTGGACAGGAGAAAGGCTCCACGTTCCAAGAAACAGCCCAAATAGAAAATCTCTTCCATTTCATGGCATAAGTGGACCTAGTGAAGGGTTTTCTAGCCTCCACCAGAATCTCGGCCACCTTTGGAGAGACACCAAAGCGAGATTGGGCTAGGTCTGCAGGAGCCATGCATGAAGTTGTAGGGACTTGAGGCCTGGATGGACCAGGGTCCCCTGATCCTGGGTCAGCAATCCTCGAGATAAAGGAAGAGGAGGAACCTCTGAGTATTGTTGTAGAAAGAGAACCAGATTTGCCTGGGCCAGAAAGGAGCAATCAGAATCATTCTCGCCTCCTCCATTGTTAGTTTCTGCAGTACACGAGGGACCAGAGGAATTGGGGAAAAGCATAGACTAATCTGCCCTTCCAGTTTAGAGACAGAGCGCCGCCCAGAGCGCCGCCTGGAGCGAGCGAGCAAAAGGTGGGAAGCTTTGCGTTTTGGGAAGAGGCGAACAGGTCTATCTGTGGAGTCCCCCAAAGCTGGAAGATGTCATCTAGAACCTTTTGGTCCAACTCCCACTCATGTGGCAGAGCAGAGGAGCGGCTTAGCTTGTCTGCAAGGGTATTGTCAACTCCTGGAACATGGATCGCCATGAGGTGAAGGTTGTGAAGCGTTGCCCAGTCCCAAACCCTCATCGCTTCCCTGCATAGAGGGTAGGATTGAGTCCCTCCCTGCTTGTTGATGTACCACACCACGCACATGTTGTCCATCTGGACAGCTAGGTGACCAGGAAGGATGTATTGGTGAAGGGCTTGGAGAGCATATAGTACTGCTTGTAGCTCGAGCACATTAATGTGGAGAGCTAGCTCCAATCTGGACCATAAACCCTGGGTTCGGTGAGGACCCAGATGGGCTCCCCAACCTTCGCCTGATGCGTCCATGGTCAGAGTCTGGGAGGGGGGAGGATGAGAGAAGGGGACCCCCTGAAACAGGTTCTTCTCAAACCATCCACCATTGCAAGTCTCTTGCCATCGAAGCAGGAGATCAGAACCAGATGATCTAGGTAATTCACGAAGTTGATCCCACTGGGAGCGGAGAGTCCACTGAGAAAACTCGTGGAGCCGCGCGCGCGGAACTGTCGGGATGGCGGCCGCCATGAGCCCCAAGAGACGGAGAACCGACCTCGCTGGAACCTTCCTGCGTTCTGAAAGCAGGGAAATCTGTGACTGGAGGGAGGCCACCCTGTCCGGAGGAAGGAAGGCCTTGCTCACCGTCGAATCGAGGATAGTCCCAATGAAGTGAAGTCTCTGGGAGGGTTCCAGATGAGACTTAGAATGGTTGATGGTAATACCCAGGCAAGTGAAAACCTGCTGGATGAGGGAGAGAAAACGCAGGAGCTCCTCCCTGGACGAGGCCGCCAGGAGCCAGTCGTCCAGGTAGGGGAACACCTGAACTCCCATAGTACGCAGGTGGGCTGCTACCACAGCTAGGCATTTGGTAAAAACTCGGGGAGCCGAGGAAAGACCAAATGGTAGTGCCCGGAACTGGTAATGGTCCCCCTTGAAAGCAAACCGGAGGTACTTGCGATGCAAGGGACGAAGGGGATGTGCAGATATGCGCCTGCATATCCAGCGAAGACAGCCATTGCCCCGGCCGAAGAAGGGCAGAAGGGCTTGAAGGAGAGCATCCTGAACTTTTGAATTCTAATGTAAGGTACAAGAGCTGAGATCAAGAATGGGTCTGAGATCTCCCGCCTTCTTTGGGACCAGGAAGAAATGAGAATAGAAACTGTCTCTTGAAGGTGAGGAGGAACGGGTTCTATGGCTCGCTTCATGAGAAGGGCAGATATTTCTTCCTGACCAAAGGAAGATGGTCCCTTGCGAGGACACTTCATAGGGGGTGGTGGGGTGGTTTCTGTAGAAACTCTATGGAGTGCCCCTCCGCAATAATCTGAAGCACCCATGAATCCGTTGTTATCCTCTCCCAACCTGGAAGATGGAGGGAGAACCTCCCTCCTACCGGTTCCTCCGGGGTATCCAGAGGTGGTGGGAGAGGGGAGGAGTCAGGTGGTGTGTGGCAGCGCCACGGCTGGGGAACCCGCTGCTTTTTTGGGCAGTGGGGGCCTGGCAGCTGCGGGGCCCTGTAGTTTAGGTGGCCCGCCTGGCGGCGTTCCTCAGGTGCATGACCGCGCTCATGCGGAGGATGGCGCTGTGGGGGATGGGGACAGTACATGGAATCCACGATTTCAGAGCCGCCCCTTCTCTAAGTCGGTGATGATGTCCCTGACATCACCACTGAAAAGCACTGAACCCCTGAAAGGTACTTCCTGGATTGTTGACTGCACCTCCGGACCAAACCTGACACGCCGAGCCAGGCATGACAATCAAGACTTACGGCGAATGTGGAGCTCAGCCGCAGTGTCCACTGCATCGTATGTTGTCCGCGATGATGTGACGACTGGCCAACGAAAGCAGAGACCGGACTAAGTCAGCTAACTCCTGCTTGACCTGGGAGTCAGGTAAGGAGTCAATTTTGATTCCGCCTGGGTAAGGATGGCTCTGGTAATCCCCCATATGAGCTACATAATTCAGGGCCCAAATTCCCAGTGTGGAAGAGGTGTAGATTTTTCTTCCGTACTAGTCCAGGAGGCGAGATTCCTTATCCGGAGGAGATGAGCTTAGATGTTTGGGATGCGCAGACCGTCCGTGAGCGGCGCTAATCACGACCGAGTCTGCACGGGGGTGAGAATCCAAAAAGTCTACACCCTCCGGAGCCTGATATAGCCTATTGGACTTCCTAGGAAGCGGGCTAAGTTGTATTTGTTGTTTCCAAATAGTGGAAACAAGGTGGGCATGAGGCTCGATCCAGGGTGGCACTAAAGTAGGGGCCGTAAGGGGCAGGTCCAATTGTTTGGCGTGTTTGACCCGCTAAGGATCTGGATCCAGAGAATGCCACTGATGTACTTCCTGGATCTTCCTGAGCAACTCCGTGAAGGAAGGATCCTCCGGAGGAGACTTCGGAGGAGTCCTCGGCCGGGTCTTGGACGGAGAGTGAGGCTCGTCGTCCCTCTCGGAGCATCCGTCGGAGGAATCCAAGAGCGAAGAAGAAGAAGAATCAGAATAAGACTCCCTGGCACGTCTAGGGGGAGGAACGGGTTCCTTAGGGGGATCCCTGATGCGTGCTGTCCTGCGCCGGGATCCAGAGGGAAGGGCTCTGGAACTGGAGGCGGTGAGGGAGTGCGCCGCCTCGGGCGACGGGGCCGAGGGCAGCACTGTCAGCCGCAGGCTGCTCTCTCATTTCCTTGGTGAGCTGAGCCGGGCCTCAGCCCACCAGGAAGCCAGAGTCTCCTGCAGATCCACCGCGCCGAGGGGCAGTGGAGGTGGAGGAGGAGGGGATAAGCATACGGATTGTATCCGTAAGGCGAGTATCTGAAACCCGCGAAAACCGTGCCGGGTATTGAGGCGCCAGGTACGCGCGCCGGTGGAACCGCATCGGGTACTGCGCACTGGATACTGCAGGCCCCGGAAGACGGCAGCGCCGGACAGGATGGCGGGTACCCGGGTACTGGAGGAGCTGCCGGAGCAGACGGCCCAGAAGGAGGCCCCACGGAGGGTCAACATTGAGAGGCCCGGGGGTCGGGCCCGACGAAGGGGAATATCCCCCGCCAGCCCGGTGGGCCGGGCCGGAACCGCGCCGTCGGGACTGGCATCGAGACGCAAGGCCAGATCCGCTCCCTAGGAGGGGGTCTGACGGAGGTGGAATGTCCTGGCCTCGCCTGGGACGGTGGTGAAAAGTCCCTGGGGTCAGGCCGGGAGACTCGGCTCTCAGACGGCAGCGCAAGGCTGCGGGAACCGGGGTACAATGGGAGTTGGAGGGTCCGCCGAGGTTCCGACGCCCGGCGCATGTCGGGGAGCCGACGGGGCTTAGGGGCTGGATCCCGGCGGCAACGGCGAGCCGGGCCCAGATTACGGGGTCCCTGCCGGAGGCGGGCTAAGGGTGGGAAGGCCCGGTCCGAGGGGATGAGGTCATGCACCACCCCGCAGGGTCGGGCGCCTTATCAACCTTCTCCTGGCGGACGGCAGAGGAGCCGATGTCTGGCTTATGGAGGTGCCCGCGCGCTGCAGGGCCGCAGAAGCCTGCAGTGGTACTGGGGCTGAGGCCTTTGCCCGGGAGGCACCCGCAAGGTTCGAAGCGGAGCCCGACGCCCTCCAAAACCTTGGAGGCTGTTGCCGGACGATCCCCGGAGGATATTACCTTGGCCGCGACCGTCGGAGTTGGCGAAGGCAAGGAGGTTTTCTCCGTGCCTTTCTTTGTCCCGCTTCTTACGGTGTCCTTCAGGAGAAGTAGACGCCTGCCTGAGCTTCTTCAATTCTTTTTCCGTTGAAGACATCTTCTTGTTGTGCGGCTAGCCGCGTTGAAGGACAGGCAATGCGGGCACTTGTCGACTGAGTGGTCGGGGCCTAAGCAAAAAAAGGCAGAGAGAATGGTCGTCCTTGTGTGGCAGTTGGGCGCTGCACGAGTCGCACTTGTTTTTGGAAGGTGTAGGGGACGACATACACCGACGCTGACCTGATGATGAGAAGAAAAAATACTTAAAACCGAGGAAAGAACAGGGCTTGGCTAAGCACGAACTTTACCGCGAGTCGCTGCATGAGTTAACGGTGGAAAGAACTGGAAGGTGGTGTTTGGGACCGCCTTATACCGACGTCTTCTGACGCCGTCACCTGATGGCAAGCGGCTTTCGCCAGGACTGTTAGTTCACATTTTTTCGTGGGTCCGCCGTCGCGCCAGTCCAATATGTAATTACCTACTGCAAGAGCCCTCTCGAAGTAAGATCTGTACCACCTGTTGGATGTCTCTGTAGTACATACCTGCCCGTATCACCCTCAGACCGATGGGTTAGTAAAAAGATTCGATAGAACACTTAAGAAAATGTTGCAAAAGAACAGACAAGCTGAAGGTCGAGACTGGGACAGATTTCTCCCTTACCTCTTGTTTGCCTACAGGGAAGTACCCCAAGCAAAGTACAGTTACGCAAGAACTTACCGTAACAGTAGATCATTGAGGGAAGCTCTTGCAGTAGGTAATTACACATAGGACTGATGCCAGCAGGCATCAGGACCTCATGGAAAAATTTCTAACTAGCAGTCTCTGCCGGGGGACCGCCCCCAAGTCAGGTGACCGATGTCATGCAACGTCAGTATAAAGGGGCGGTCACCCACGCCCGCCTTCCAGTTCTTTCCTGCCAAAGCCTAAAAGGTGAGAAAAGAGAGAAGTGGATGTTTCCTTCCCTGGAAAAGGAGATGAAAAAGCTTAGGGGGATGGAGGGCGGGAAGGCATTACCTACTGCAAGAGCCTCTCTCGAAGATCTACTGTTACGGTAAGTTCTTACATATCTTACTTCGAGAGGGCTCTTGCAGGAGGTAATTAGATATAGGACTGAGTCCCAAGCAGTCTGGAACAACAAGAAGCAAATGGGAGGAGGAAAACTACTCAGGAGTAGACCCTCTGGCTGTGAAGGTCTTAGGAAAGGAGACCTTGCAGAACAGCCAACCCGAAGCCTGCTGTATGGCGAGAGGTAATGTCCAAACTGTAATATTTCATAAAGGTTTGGACAGAAGTCCAAGTAGCAGCTACACAAATGGCTGCTGCCACATTTTTGAAACAAGCCGAAGAGGCAGCAACCCCTCTGGTGGAGTGGCCTCTGACTTGACCCATCAGGGTCTTGTACTTGTCATAACAGAAAGTGATGCAATGAGCCAACCGTTTAGACAGGCATTGCTTGGAAACAGCATTGCCTTCTCTTTTATGAGCGAAAGAGACAAACAGTTGATCAGTCTTTCTGAGATCCTTTGCCCTGGTGGTGTAGTAGCTCAGAAGCCGGTGAACATCTAGAGTATGCAAGAGGTACTCCCCTTGATTGGAGTGCTGCGTAAAGAAAGCAGGTAACTCTATGGATTGATTCAGCATAGATTCAGTTACCACCTTGGGGAGAAACTTAGGGTTGGTACGCAGAGCCACACGTTCCTTGTGAAAAATCAAATATGGAATTTTGCACATCAGGGCCTGGAGCTCAGAAATTCTTCAAGCAGAAGTAATGGCCACGAGGAAGAGAGTCTTCCACGAGAGGAACTTCAGGTCTGCTGAGGTTTCTGGCTCGAAAGGAGGCAGAGTAAGCTTTTCAAGAATAAAATTCAGATCCCAAGGGAGGGACAGGAACCCGGATAGGGGGTCTCAAGTGGAGAACCCCCTCTAAGGAAGGTCTTAGAGACCTCGAACTGAGCAAATGTTCTGTCTGCAAAAGGGACATGGTAGGCCGAAATGGCCGCCATGTGAACCTTCAAAGATGAATGACTAAGACCCAGATCAAAGAGGTGTCACAAGTAATCCAGAAGCCGCCCAACAGAGCATGAGAAAGGCTCAAAATCTGGAAGCGACCCAGATAGTGAACCGTTTCCATTTCATGGCAGAGGTAGATCTAGTGGAGGGTTTCCTGGCCTCCACCAGAATCTCAGCTACTCGGGGGGGACCTCGAATCGGGCTTGAGCTACGTCTGCAGGAGCCAGGTGTGCAACTGAAGGGACTTGAGGCCTGGATGGGCCAGGGTCCCCTGATCCTGGAACAGCAAAAGTTGCGAAAGAGGAAGAGGAGGTTCCTCTAAATACTGTTGCAGAAGAGAGAACCAAATTTGCCTGGGCCAGAAAGGAGCGATCAGAATCATTCGAGTGCCGTCTGAGCTGAGTTTCTATAAGACCCTCAGAATCAAGGGAATCGGGGGAGCATAGACTAATCTGCCCTTCCAGTCTAGAGACAGAGCGTCTCTCCAAAAAATGCCACGCCCTGGAGCGAGCGAGCAGAAGTCGGGAAGTTTTGCGTTGTGAGGGGATGCAAACAAGTCTACCTGTGGTGTTCTCCAGCGTAGGAAGATATCGTCTGCTACCCCCGATCCAGTTCCCACTCGTGAGCGGACGACCAACCGAGTTGGTCTGCCAACGTGTTCTCAACCCCTGGGATGTAAACTGCCGTGAGGTGAAGGTTGTGCTGCACTGCCCAATCCCAAACTCACATCGCCTCCCTGCAAAGAGGGTAAGAACAAGTTCCTCTCTGTTTGTTGATGTACCAGACCACACACATGTTGTCCGTCTGGACAGCCAGGTGCCCGGGAAGCAGATGTAGATGCAGAGCCTGAAGAGCATACAGTACAGCCCAAAGCTCGAGCACACTGATGTGGAGAGATTTCTCGAGCTTGGACCAGGAGCCCTGGGTCCTGTGAGGCACCAGATGGGCTCCCCAACCCTCGCCCGAGGCATCCGTAGTCAGCGTCTGGGAGGGGGGGAGAAAGACAGAAGGGAACTCCCCGGCAAAGGTTCTCCTGAACCATCCACCATTGAAAGTCCCAAGCCATAGGAGTGGAGACCAGAACGAGTTGATCTAGGTCGTCCACCAGCTGATCCCACTGAGACCGAAGTGTCCACTGAGAAATTCTCATGTGGAGCCGAGCGCGAGGGACTGTCGGAATCGCAGCCACCATGAGCCTGAAGAGGCGAAGGACCGACCTTGCGCTGACCTGACTGCGGCTGGACAACAGGCTGACCTGAGCCTGGAGTGAGGCTACCCTGTCCAGTGGCAGGAAAGCCATGCCGGAGGTCGTGTCCAGGATCACCCCAATAAACTGCAGCCTCTGGGATGGGATCAAGTGGGACTTGGCCTAGTTGATGGTAATACCCAGGCAGGCAAAAACCTGCAGGGTAAGGGAAAGGAAGCACAGGAGTTCCTCCCTGGATGGGGCCACTAGGAGTCAACCGTCCAGGTACGGGAAAACCTGCACTCCTTGGTACGCTGGTAGGTCACACATCAAAGACATTTGGTAGCACTGGGCGTCAAGAGTGACCAAATGGGAGGGTCTTGAACTGGTAGTGGTCCCCCTGGAATGCAAAACATAGGTATTTGCGATGGGAAGGGCGAATAGGGATATGCAGGTAAGCATCCTGCATATCCAGAGTGCACAGCCACTATCCCGGCCAAAGGAGAGGGCAGAAGACCCTGCAGAGAGAGCATCCTGAACCTTTTGTATTTCATGAACAAGTTCAGGGAGCTGAGGTAGAGAATCAGCCTCATGTCTCCTGACTTCTTTGGGACCAGGGAGAAATGGGAATAGTACCCCGTCCCCCGAAGGGGGGGGGGGAACGGGCTCTATTGCCTCCTTCAAGAGAAGAGCGGATATATCTTACTGAACAAGAAGATGATGTTCTGGGGAGTATGACGACCTGCAGGTGGTTTTCAAGGAGGTTTCTGAAGAAACTCTATTGAGTGTCCTTCTACGATCAGCTGGAGCACCCAAGTGCCTGAAGTGATCCTCTCCCAACTCGGTAGATGGAGGGAAAATCTCCCTCCCACCGGTTCCTCTGGAAAGCCCAGAGGCTGTGGGAGAGGAAAAGAGTCAGGTGGTGTGAGGCAGTGTTGCCGCTGAAGCCCCCGATGCTTTTTTGGGGTGGGTGGGGCTTGGCAGCCAGAGGGGCCTGACGTTTATTGGCTCACTTTCCCTGAAGTTTCGGTTTTTGATGATTATGTCTGTGAAAGGGACAACGCTGAGCCTGATGGGTTTGTACAAGGAGTCAGCAGACTTCAGTGCAGTACCCTTCTCCTGCAGATCGGTGATGATGTCCTTGACATCGCCACCGTACAGCACCAACCCCCTGAAGGGCGTGTTCTGGATAGCAGACTGCACCTCCGGGACCAATCCTGACACACAGAGCCAGGCATGACGCCGCAAACCCACGGCGAAAGCCAAGCTCCTACCAGCAGCATCCACTGCATCATATGTGGCACGAAGAATGTGCCAACTGGCCGAACGTGCAGACTGGACTAGACCAGCCACTTCCTGCTTCATCTGAGACTCAGGAAGGGAGTCCAACTTAGATTCCACCTCACTAAGGATCGCATTCTGGTAATCCCCCATATGACCAACATAATTCAGCACCCTTAAACCCAGAGTGGAAGAAGCATAGACCTTCATTCGTCACTGGTCCAGAAGGCGAGACTCCTTGTCAGGTGGCGACGAGCTCAAGTGTTTTGGATTAGCCGTCCGGCCGTGTGCGGCGCTAATCATGACTGAATCAGCTCGAGGTTGAGAATTTAGGGAATCAACACCCTCGGGAGCCTGATAAACCCTATCCGACTTCCTAGGAAGAGGGGCTAGGGCCGACGGTTGCTTCGAAATAGTGGAGACAAGGTCGGCATGAGTCTCAATCCAGGGTGGCACCAGGGTCGGAGCAGTCTCAGGCAGATCCAGGTGTGCAGCGAGTTTCTTACCCGGCTCCAAGGAATGCCACTGATAAACCTCCTGGATTTTACGTAGCAACTCCATGAAAGAAGGATCCTCCGGAGGTGACTTCGGAGGAGTCCTTGGCCTGGGCTTATCCGGAGTGCGGGGCTCATCGTCCGGGTCGGAACAACCATCGGAGACATCCAAGGTCCCCGAGGAGGATGAAGAGAAAGAAGACTCCTCCTCCCAGTGCGGGGGAGGAACGGACCCCTTGGGAAGCCCTCGGGGAAGCGTATCCTGCCCTGCCCTGGAACTGGAGGGCTCGCCTCTGGTATCCTGAGGTGGGGAAGGAGTCCCTTGTCTCCGACGTAGGGGGACCGGAACCAGTACCGTCCTCAGAAGACGGCTTTCTACCTCCCTGGTGAGCAGGGCTTTGGCCTCAGCCCACCAGGAGGCTAGAGTCTCCTTCAGATCCACCAGTGGCTGAGGGGGCGGTGGAGGAGGAGGAGGGAGATACGGATATTGGGCATATCCATACTGTGCATATCCATACCCGGACGGCGGGAAACCCGGTGGCGGGTAATGAGGCACCATGTACTGCGTCATCGGATAGGCCGGCATCGGGTACTGGGGCGCCGGATACTGTGGACCCAGGTATGACGGCGTCGGATAGGACGGAGTCGGATACCCAGGGACTGGGGGGTCTGCCGGGGCAGACGGTCCGGAGGGTGCCCAGCAGGTGGGCCTGGACAGGAGGCCCGGCAGGCAGCAGGCCCAGTGTGGGGACAGCATCTGGGAGAGGAAGAGGGATGTCACCCAGCAACGGGAGGACTGGCGTTGGCGCTGGCGTCCAAGGAACTGAAGTTAGGTCGTCCGGCCTGGCAGGCGGGAGGGAGACCTGACGGAAGCGCACCTATATCTCGCACATTACCCAGAGAAGGAGGGGCAAAATCCCTGGGATCAAGCTGAGGAGGCACTGGGGCCTTGAAGGGCAGCGAATGCTACGGGGAGCCTGGGACGGCGGACAAAGTGTTAGGGTCCGGCGTTGGCTCCAATGCTGTACGACTGTCGGAGGGGCCGATGACTGACTTACCGGCGGAGTCCGGGCAGACGTCGGAGGAGCTGTCATCCAACTTAGCGGTACCATCGCCCAAGGCAGGCCACGATAGGGGTACGGTCTGGTCGAGCGGCTTAAGGGCCGTGCGCTGCCCCGAAGGGTTGAGCGACTTAGCAGCCTTCTCCAGGCAGGTGTCAGAGGAGCTGACGTCCGGCTTATCAGAGCCACTCGCACCAGTAGGCCATGCAGCGGCGGCCTTGCTGGGAGTGGAGGCCTCCTTTAGCCTGGAGGCACCCGAAGAGCCCGAGCACGAGCCAGACGGGTGGGCCAATGCCATTTTGGAAGCCTCTAAGACAGCAGTCGTGGAGCAGTTCCCTGGGGATGTTACCTTTAACATGGCGATTCCAGCCAAGTCGGAGTGGTCGAGGAAAAGGAGTCCTGGTCCCGGTGCTTCTCCTTGTCTTTCTTTTTGCGGTGACCCTCGGGGGAAGTTGAGGCCTCACAAAGCTTCTTCAGCTCCTTCTCCATGGAGGTCATTTTCTTTTTAAGGATGTGGGCCTCCAGGGACTGCTGCCTCCGTCTGCGGGTGGCGGTGTTGAATTTCAGGCAATGCTGGCACTTCTCCACAGGATGATCTGGGCCCAGACAGAAGAGGCACTGGGAGTGACCATCCTTGTGTGGGAGTTGGGCGCCGCAAGAGTTGCACTTATTCTTGTGCTCGGAGGGTGTAGGGGACGACATACACCACCGAAAAAGTTGACCAAATTTGAATAAATCGAAGAAAAACCGATGGTAGAACTACCGACAACAGACTGATGAGCAGTGGAACTTAACTGTGAGGCGCTTACATGAGCTAACGGCGGGAAAGAACTGGAAGGCGGGCGTGGGGGCCTGTCCCTTTATACTGACATCGGATGACGTCGGTCACCTGACATGGGGGCGGTCCCCCACCAGAGACTGCTAGCTAGAATTTTTTCCGCGGGGTCCCAACACCTGCTGGCATCAGTCCTATATGTAATCACCTACTGCAAGAGCCCTCTCGAAGTAAGATCAACTGTTTTTCCCCCTTTTCCTTACTATATGGTTGCAACCCTAGGGGACCATTAGATGTAATTAATGAACACTGGGAGGAAGGCAAAGGTGTGGGATTTACAAACATTGTGAATTACATGACTAACTTACGGGAAAGGCTTGTGAAATATGTAACGATGGCTCATGTGAATGCTGACCAGAAACAGCAGGGTCAAAAAGAAATGTACGATAAAGGACTGAAATACAAACATTTTGAACCCGGGGAAAAAGTGTTACTGTTGTTGCCTAGTACAGAAAATAAGCTTCTAATGAGATGGCAAGCGCCTTATGTGGTAATTCGACAGACTGGTATTGTGAATTATGAGACTGAAATGCCTGTGCGGAGACCAGTAAAAAGGGTATATCATGCCAATTTATTAAGGAAATGGATAGATAAGCCAAACCTGTCCCTCTGCATTCAACCTGAACAAGGCATGTCAGAGATAGAGGCGGCTTATGATCGATTAGAGTCACAACACGGGGAGAATGGAATTCAGATTAATCTAGAATTAAAGCCTGATCAAAGACAAGAGGTTGATCAACTCTTGGAGTTTTTTAAAGAAATTTTTACTAAAACACCAGGAAAAGCATTAGGGGTGGTGCATGAGATTAAACTGACACAAAGTAAACCAATTCACCAAAGGCCCTATAGGTTGCCAGAGAAAATCCAAAAAGAGGTAGTGGATGAAGTAAGGAAAATGGAACAAACAAAGGTGATTGTTCCTTCACATAGCCCTTGGTCCTCACCTTTAGTAGTGGTAAATAAAAAAAGAGGGTGGTGTTCGGTTATGTTTGGATTTTCGGAAAATCAATGCAATTTCCGAGTTTGATGGCTACCCCATGCCAAGAATTGATGATCTGCTAGATCAGACAGGCTCCGCACAATACATCAGCACCTTAGATTTGACGAAAGAGTACTGGCAGATACCCTTAGCACCACAGGCCCAAGAGTTAACAGCGTTCAGTACCCCTGTTGGTTTATACCAATTTACAACCATGCCATTCTGTTTGCACGGGGCTCTGGCCACTTTTCAGAGATACATGGACCATATTTTAAGGCCCCATAATCAATACAGCGCTGCCTATTTGGATGACGTGGTCATCTATAGCCCGGACTGGAACACCCACTTAATTCATCTTAGCGCTGTTATTCAAAGCATTAAGAATGCAGGACTTACAATAAATTCCTCTAAATGTGCTATTGCTAAAACTGACATCAGATATTTGGGGTTTATAATTGGGCAGGGAACTGTAAAGCCAGAAACGGACAAAGTGAAGGCCGTGGCCAACAGTCCTATTCCCACTACCAAATGCCATGTTAGATCTTTTTTAGGACTTTCAAGTTACTATCGAAGGTTCATTCCTGGCTTTTCCACCATTGCAACACCACTTACAGAACTGACTAAAAACAGATATCCAAATAAAGTGGACTGCTGATTGTGAAACAGCTTTTCAGAATATAAAGGTAGCTTTATGTTCTGTGCCAGTACTCCTAAGTCCGGACTTTAGAAAACCATTCAAGGTCCAAACTGATGCCTCTGACATGGGCATTGGGGCAGTGCTAACCCAGCATGATCACAAAGGTGAGCACCCAAACCTATCTATTAGTAGGAAATTGCATGAGTGGAAAAGAAAGTATTCCACAGTAGAGAAAGAGTGCCTGGCCATAAAATGGGCTATAGAGGCTCTCAAATATTATTTGAGGGGGGCATGAATTCACTACTGTAACTGACCACAACCCGCTATGTTGGCTACACCTCATGAAGGAAAAGAATATGCACATCATACGCTGGTACCTGTCCTTTAGATTCCAGCCCTATACATTTTCGGTAAAACACAGAACTGGGTCTCAACATCAAAATGCTGATTTTGTATCCCGATATGGACCTGAACATGTTATGACTGAAAAATGTGATGTGACTTGTAATAATGAATGATGTGTTTTAAAAAAAAGACACATACCTCAGGGAAAAGAACAGTAGGATCAATTTATTGAATGTATAAATGGCAGTTATATGTTAAACACGGTTCTGTTTATTAAGGGTCTCTGAAAGGAACTTCTGGTGAGGGTGGGCTGGAGTTACAACCCTTCTAAGGGTGAAGGGTTCAGTCAACAACATACAGTGTTGCCTTCTTAAATGGGGAGGAGTGTAACAGGGTGCCACTGCTATGAATGACTAGTCCTGAAATAAAATGTGTAACCCCCTATTATATTCTTTTCATGCTTTCCTATCATCTTTTCTTCCTCCTTCCTTTGCTATTTTTCGTGTCAGGGTGGCCAACCTGGCATATCTTTATAACATTTACTGTCCCTTTAAATCCTGTAGTCCCCATTATGGCCCATTAATAGTATCTCCTTTTATTTATAAAGGAGCCTGCTGGTTTAATGAAAAGAAATGCTTGCATTTTAAAGTGCCCCAGGTTGTTTACGTAGTGCTTCCGAGCTGGAATGCTGGTGCTTCTGTGAAGAAAGCGAAGCGCTATGCGATAGTTTAACTGATGCCCTTTTATGATGCAAAATAATGCTGTGCTACAAGCCCGAGGTTGGGCGAAATAAATAAAAAAAAAATGCATGATGCAGTATTGATGAAAAGCTCTTGTGAGCTTAAAAGGAAAAGGAAATGCTGCCTTCTTCAGCAATTGAAACATCAGCGCCGCCTCTTACATCAGAGCAGGTGCATGCTCCGATGTGCGCTGAGACACAGCCGCTGCTTAGCTGACGTCTGACTCAAAGCAGGATGCTTCGCCTTAAAGAGTAAAAGTGCTGCCTCGAGCAGTAAAAGTGTGAGACAAAGCCCATATATGGCACTACAGGCAGAAAGGGAAAGTCCCATATCGTCCTTAAAGGAAGTGTGCAAATATTTGTTGTTTAGACAGCCCAGAAAGCAAGTGACTAGGAGCTGTCAAGCCAAGACCAAAATGAAATGTTTTACCTGACGGCTGACATTTCAGCCATCGGGTTTTAAAGACAAACAGCAGTAAACAGAAAAAGACTTAACAAGGATTGCAGAGGCTTTCTAGGTATAAAGCCTGCAACTTTAAATAAATAAATAAATTCCTTTTCTTTGTTAAAATAACCAACCTGTGCTCCAGTATTGGGTCTCCTGGGCTGGCAGAGGAAGGCAAACAGGAAACACGCCCCTCATTTGCCATTCCCCTGTCCAGGCTGGGTATTCCTGTATAAAATAAACATGTGAAAATGCAGAAATACATGTTTTTTACCTGAATTCCTGCCATTATGGGAAGATTCCTACTACAGGACTGAAAGCCCCTGAAGTGACTGCTTTTATAAAAATCAGGAGAGATGAGGTCACAGCAAGTGGGAGGAGCTAATCTCCTGATGAGGTGATAACCCACTTAAGGTTTTAGGTGGTCTTAAAGGGATATTGTTAGTAAGTATTACAAATAAGAATAATAAATAAAAGCTTGTTTTTCCTATTGTACAAGAATGATCCAAGATAGCCTTAGATAGGACCACATAAAGGTCTATTTTATGTTAAGTGGGAGATCCCCCGATTGTGTTGTCACCCTAAGGATTTCTATAAAACCTTCCACTAGGGAGCTAAATAAGGTAGAGTGGGTCAGTATCTTCTGACCACAGAGACTGAAAGAGCTAGTGTAAGAGCTTACGCACTGTATTGTTGGAAACTGAGTATTGGATATTGAATACAGACAGGAGTCTCAAGAAGAAGTATTTCCTGATGTGCTGAAATGTAGTGATGGACTAACAGCCACAGTTTTCTTTCTGTAAATATATTATTTTTTTTGTTTTGTTTTTGCAAAGTTTTTGCAAATAAAAATGATAACCACAACTATTGTGTTTTTATGCACTAAAATTACCGTTTGACGTCTGTCATTTATCCCACACCTTCTACACATTCCAACTCCTCTGCAATGTCACTTATAAAGATATTAAATAGGACTGGTCCCAGCACCGATCCCTGAGACACACTGCTGGTCACCCTACATTCGTCAGAGTGAACTCTGGTTACCATCAACCTCTGCCGCCTATCCCCTAACCAAAGGTTTACCCAGTTAACCACCTTTGGTCCCGCTCCTAGGCTACCCAACTTGCTTACGAGTCTCCTATGTGAAACGGTGTTGAAAGCCTTACTGAAATCTAAGTAGGCTATGTAGGCAGTGAGAGACGGTGTGTAAGGGAAAAACCTGCTGTCTTTCCAGTACTAGCATTTACTAGTAGGTGCAAATGTGTGGCAGTGTGGTACAGGCCAAGGCTACTGACCCAGGATTAGACAGTCAGAAATGGTGTGTAAGGGAAAAACTTGCTGCCACTTCCTTTTTTTATAATTTCATTTTTGTGGGAAACCCTTGAAACATAGACAATGACAGCAGAAAAAGACCAGTGCTCCATCCCATTTGCCAATAGTTCCCTATCAAATCCCAGGACCCACTGTCCATACAGGGTACTAGCCAACACTATCCACCCTCCTGTTCCCTCTTCTCTACTGCTACCGTCCATAGAAAAGAACCATTACGTACTTACTGTAACAGTAGATCTTCGAGAGAATCTCTGTCATCAGGCCACACCTATGGAACAATAGCTGCCAGGCACTAGGACCACACAGAAACTTTCTGCAAGCAGTCCGCTAGGGGCCGCCCATGACAATGTCCTACATCGGCACTTCCCATATAAACGTGAGTGGCCTCTTCCCTCCTCAGTTCCCTGCCAGAGATCATGCTCAGAGGACCTCCCTCTAGGGAACCGGGAGAGAGATGAAAATTATGTACCTGCCGTAATTCTTGATCTTCTTGGATGAGTCTCCACCACTCATTCACACTAGTGGGATCTGCGCCGGAGGCACTAGGACCCATCGAGCAAACTTTTGCTGGAGGGTCGGCGCGAGAGATGGCGCCACGAGATGGCGCCATGAGCGGTGGTACCGCAAGGTAATGACTATCTCGCAACGCACTATCCAACCGCCCAGTACCTTTTTACCAAGGAGGTGCAGCGCAACTAACGAAAGAGTAAACCTAACCTTAAAAAACGGACATAAGATAGTCTGACGACCCGTAAGAAGGGTCAGCAAAGAAGTCTTCACGGCTCAAAGATTTGAGGGAGTGAAGACCAACACAGCGGTGAGCTCGGGGATGGAGGGAGTAGAGAATGAGTGGTGGAGACTCATCCAAGAAGATCAAGAATTCACGGTAGTACGCACTTTCATATCTTCTGACATAAGTCTCCACCACTATTCACACCAGTGGGAGAGCAACAAGCTGATAATCCCCAAAGGGCGGCAGGGAGCCAGAGCTCACACGCTTCAGGACAGAAGTCCATTATGATAGTTCTGCCAAGGCGGAATGACCGGCATGAAAATCCAGTGCATAATGTTAATGAACGTATGCACTGAGCTCCAGGTGGCTGCACAGATATCTGCACTGGAACATTGCGACTTTCGCTAGGGATGCCGCGATCAGCTCTAGTAGAGTGAGCATACGCCTACCTTCCAATTTAACCTGTGCCATGGAATAGCAATGTCAAGACATGCCACTAACCATGATGAGATGCATCGATAGCGACAGGCTGACCCAGCTGGGTCTCGCTGAAGGAAACAAACAATTGCTGAGTCTTATGGAAAATTCTTGGTTCTATCTAAGTAGAACCAGTTATCTCTTAACATCCAAGGAATGAAGAGACCGCTTTCCTTCATTTTGGAAGTTGGCGAAGTAAGAGGGAAGCACCAGAGGTTGGTTTAGATGGAATTCTGACACAACCTTGGGAAGAAATTTAGGATGAGTACGAAGAACTACTTTGTCCTTATGGAACACAGTATACGGAGGGTCCGTAACCAGGGCATGTATCTCAGAGACCCTGAGGGCTGAGGTAATGGTCACTAGGAAGGCTGTCTTCCAGGTAAGAAATTTTAGCCCACAGGTAGTTAGGGGTTCGAAAGGCTTCCGAGTGAGCATGTCTAGCACAAGGTTAATGTCCCAGGCTGCGACCGGACGTCTAACAGGGAGTCTGGTATGCAGAATTCCCTTAAGAAATCTCTTCACCATAGGTAACTGAGCCAGAGACAAGGAAGAAACCGGCTCATGGAACGCCGAAATGGCACTAAGGTGAACTTTAACCGTGGAGTACTGGAGACCTGAGTTTGATAGGTCCAAAAGGTACTCCAGAACCTTGTCTGGAGGACAGAAAAGGGATTCCAAGAGGACTTTGCACACCAGAGAGAAAAGCTGCCCACTTAGAAGCGAAAGTTTTTTCGGTAGCTGGCTTCCGAAAGCAGCCAGAAGGATGTCTGAGAATCTACGAGACATTAAACCGTTCACTTTACCTCTTCAGGAGCCAAGCATGAAGGTGAAGTGACCTCAGGTTGGGGTGACCAACGAACCCTGAGTCAAAAGATTGATTTGTAAGGAAGTGGTCTCGAGGCTATCACATACTGTTGAGTAGAGGAAACTATAGTTGCCGAGGCGTGAGGAGCAATGAGAATCATCTTGGTCCCCTGAGACTCTAACTTGAGGAGAACTCTCTGAATTAAAGGAAGCGTGGAAAGGCGTAAGAAAGTGTTTTGTCCACCGCAGCCTGAACGCATCCTGACAGAAAATGCCAGGCCCTGGATTTGGAGTAGAAGAGAGGCAGTTTATGCTGAGTGGGGATGCAAAGGTCCAGGTCTGAGTCCTCACTCTTCAACAGTGACCGAGCCACGGCTGGGTCGAGAGACCACTCGTGAGGGTCTGCCTCATCTCTGCTGAGGTGATCTGCTAAGTCATTTTGTACACCCGCAGATATACCGCTGAATTAGAGACTTGTGCTCAAGCACCACTCCCACACTCTCATTGCTTCCTGCAAAGGGATAAGAGTGAGCACTCGCTTGCTTGTTGATGTAATACATCACAGCTTTGTTGTCCATTTGAAGGAGAGAATGTTCTTGTGACAAAGAACATCCTTCAACGCTGGATCGCATAGAGGACCGCCTCATCTCCAGGACATTTATGGGAGCTGAGCTTCGAGCTGAGTCCATACACCTTGAGTGTGGAGAGAGACAGTGAGCTCCCATCCCATTAGCGGCGCGCCTGTGGTGATGGAGATCTGATGATCCAGAGGAGCAAAGGGAATCCTCCGAGGAGATTGCTTTCTTGAGACCACCAGGAGAGACCTTCTGAGGGGCTCCATCACCTTGATGGGATAAGACTGGGGGTGAGAGGTCGGTGACCACTGAGCCGGAGAGCATCCATTGCGGTCCTCATGGCAACCGAGCTAGGGGTACAGTGAACACTGAGGACGCCATGAGACCCAACATATCGCTGCATCGAGAGAGCTGTGACCGATCGGTTCTCCTCGATGTAACGGGCCATCTGAAGGATGTCGAGTCTTCTGTCCTCTGGAAGGAAAGCCATGAAGAGGTGTCCAGAAGAGTCCCTATGAAAAGGAGCCTCTGGGAGGGCTGCAGTTGTGACTTCTTCAGATTTAGCAGAACTCCCATGGACGTAAGAAGGTGAGAGGCCATTGGAATGGCTTCCAGAGTCCCTTGGCTGGAAGGACTCGCTAGGAGCCAATTGTCTGGGTAGGGAAACACTTGGAGTCCGAGATTCCTGAGATGCGCTCCGAGAACTGCACAACACTTTGTAAAAACTCGCGGCGCCGAGGATAGCCCAAAAGGCAGGATTCTGAACTGATAATGCTGACCCAGAGCTACAAACCTCAGGAATTTGCGATGGGTCGGGTGGATGGGGATATGCTGGTAAGCGTCCTGCATATCCAGGGAGGCCAGCCAGTCGTGCTGATGCAGCAAAGGTAACAGGGTACCTAGGGAAATTATTTTGAATTTCTCCCTGGGGAGGAATTTGTTTAACTTTCTGAGGTCTAGAATGGGGCGCATCCCCCCAGATTTCTTTGGAACCAGAAAGTAATGGGAGTAGAACCCTATGTTTCACTGACGCGGGGGCACCAGTTCTATTGCCCTGTTGTTTAGAAGGCCCTGGATCTCGGCGGTGAGGAGGTCTGACTGAGAGGTCGACAACCTGGGTTGTCGTTTGGGAGGGCAATTCCGGGGTTTTTCCAAAAGATAGAGAGAATAACCCTCACGAATTATCCGAAGGACCCATTTGTCTGAGGTTATGGACTTCCACTGATTGTAGAAGTACATCAGACGACCTCCCACCGGAGGAGAAAGTTCCATCTCGGGCAGTGTGGATGGAACTGGGGCCGGCAATCCATAAGGTAGCGCTGGGGGCTTTAGGCCCCTGTGCTTTCTGCTGCGCCTTCTTTTGAGGTTGGGCAGGTTGGCTTTTATGGAAGCTTCCTCTGCCTCTGCCTCAAAAGGACTGGCGACTATGAAACTGACGTTTACCTACATGCCCCTGAGAGGGGGTAGGCGGGGGTCTAGCCAACTTAATGGCCGACCTAGTCTTCTGAGTGGCCTCTAGGGCTTGCTCTACCTGAGGCCCAAAAAGATAGGAGCCATCAAAGGGCAACGCCATTACCTGCTGCTGAGCATCATTCGTAAAGCCAGAAGTACGCAGCCAGGAATGGCGCCGAGTACAAACACCAGGCTGCTGAACGAGAAGCAGTGTCGAAGTGTCCATGGAGGCTTTGACCTGTTGGTTATTGGACTCAATACCTCTGATAACGGTTAGAAGGAGCTCTGACTTGGAGTCGAATCTGGAAGAGCTTCAACCATTCGTTTATAGAGTGCCACAGGATATACTCATACTGGAGAAAAATAGCCTTGATAGCTGGCAATACGCATACTTAAAGTGGAGGCAGCAAAGACTCTCTTTACCTAATGTATCAATTTTACGAGACTCTTTGTTAATAGGTCGAGCTGTAGTAGCTTGAGGAAGAACGACTCTTGTCATTCTCTGCCAGGACTACAATAGGATACGCAAGGTTTGGGATGCCAAAATGGACGATCCTTGGGAGCTGAATATTTCTTATCAATGGATTTAGCCACTGAAGGAATAAGAGCAGGATTATTCCATACCATTTGAGACAGCGCCTCGAAGGAGGGTTGAATCGGAGGAGTCAAATCAGAGGATCTCCGAAGCACAAAGATACTGGAGTCTTAATATTTTCCCAGGATCGATGTCCATAGTCTGGAGAGAAAGAGTGATCTCAGGTTCCTCAACAGAGACTTAAAGGATAGGTCCTCGACCACAGGCTCTGTAGCGGTGAAGGATCCTGTTTCCTCCACTTCATCACCCAACCAAGGTCTGGGTCAGGCTCAACATCATCTCCTGATAGTCCAGGAAGGACTGCTTGGACAGGAAAGGAGGAAAATAGGGAAGAAGAAAGAGCAGATAGAAAGGGAGAGTCCCCGAGGGCCCCGCCGCCGAGGAGGCGAAGGAGTCGAAAACGTCTCACGAGGCACACAGCGCCGAAGAAGCACCGCCGCACGCAAGCAGCATCGCCAGCATCTCAGCGGCGCCCGCGAGACCCGCGTCAGCACTGGGGACGGCGCCAAGACGCCAGCGCGCTAAGGCTCCCTGCGCTCCAAAAACGGCGCCGACAAGCCAGGCGACTCCCGCGGAAGGCGCCGAGGACACCCCTGGAACCTGGAAAGCAAGAGAAGGGAAAACCAGGAGATAAGGGCATCGTGTGGCCCTCGCGCCGCAGCCATGTGAGGGGGAAACACTTAGCAAGGAGTCGCTGGCACCGGAAGAGGCGCCGAGCGACTAGGAAGGTCCAACCGCCTGCCTGATCGCCTCGATGAGCTCAAGGCTCCAGGGCAACCGAGCCAGGCAGAAGAACCAACCTCCGAGCCCATCGCCCATAAGAGCGCCCACTGATGAAACTGCTCATCTGGAGCCCCACCTAGGCGGGTGGGGCTCTGTCGAAGATCGTGAAACCGGAAGTTGGCGACCGGTGGGAGGAGACCAACCAGGGTACCATAACCCACCATCGACGCGCAGACGATCAGAGGGCGACCTCGAGTGATGCCTTCTTTTGACCTGTGGGTCAAGAAGAGTCGAGGCGAACGGTGCCGAGAATGCGACCGCTTATTTTTATGCCGCGCGGGGACCGCCAATCCCCGGGCATCGGACTGACCGCTGTCGCGAACCCGCTGAGGGAAGGCTGACCGACCCAGTCTGACTGATCGGAATAGTTTCCACTAAGTCTCCCATCGTCACCTGACCTGCTCATGGTCGACTCCGCCCAGTAGGCCGAGACTTCTTTACTATAAGTTAAATTTTAAAAATATAGAATAAAATTAAGTGATACTACTATCGAGATAAAATTACAAAAATAAACTGAAAACTATGCGCTAGTTTGAAGTTTGACTTGACAGGCGAGCAACGCTGTTACCGAAGCGCACTCGACGGGCGGGAAAAGGAACTGAGGCGGTTGGAGGGTCGCCGAGATAGTCATTACTGCTACGCCACCGTTACACGCGCCCATGCCCGCGGGCGCCATCTCTCGCGCCGACCCTCCAGCAAAAAGTTTGCTCCCGATGGGTCCTAGTGCCTCCGGCGCAGATCCCACTAGTGTGAATGAGTGGTGGAGACTTATGTCCAGGAAGATCTTAAGGTTCCAGATACCAGGCAAGGGTAGAAACAGCAGGTAGACCGTCCTGCAGAAAGAGACAGGAGTTACAGAGCTCTATGTCATAGGGAGACGGAGGGTGGGATGGCATGGCCTGATGAAAGAGACTCTGTCGAAGATCTACTCTTACAGTAAGTATGAAACTATTCTATCTTCTTCAAGGATATCTCTTTCTTCAGGCCACACCTGTGGAATGAGAACAAAGCAGTACTGGCAACAAAACAGTCTTAGTGGCTGGAGCCTGCAGGCCTACAAAAGAAGGCCCTGAAGTACAGCTGGGTCCAAACCTGCCCTTTTTTGAGAGGCAATGTCCAGACTGTAGTGTGTAGTGAAGGTGTAGACAATACTCCAGATGGCAGCTGCACAAATTTCTGCAGCTGACATGTTCTTGAAACAGGCAGCAGAAGTAGCCATGCCTCTGGTGGAATGACCACAAAAAAACACCAGGTAGTTCCTTACTGTACTTCCTATAACAAAAATTCATAGAGTTGGCCAACCATCTGGACAGGCACTGCTTAGAAACAGGTATGCCCTTTTTCCCAGGAGCAAAGGAAACAAAAAACTGCAAGGACTTCCTACAGTCCTTCGTGTGGTGCACATAGTACCTGAGTATTCTGTGTACATCTAGCGTACGGAGCAATGCTTTCCCTGGATTGGCATGCTCTGGAAAATAAACTGGCAGGTGGATAGTTTGATTTAAAGTAAACTCAGACACCACCTTTAGTAGAAACTTAGGACTGGTATGTAAAGTCACCCTGTCTTTGTGTAAAATCAAATAAGAAGGCTCACACATTAGGTGGAAGTAGGAGGGGGATGTTTTTTTAACCAGTAAAAGGCACACTAAGCCAGAGTTTGTTTCCAGGTGTGACCTAGGAGCACAAGGACGTTAAGTGACTTGCTCAGGGTCACACAGTATGCAAGTGGGGGCTGATGGGATTCAAACCCAGGTCTCCAAGTTTGCTGCTCAGTGCCCTTAACAACTACGCTATACTGCCTCCTAGAGGAAGCTCTGAAATCCTTAGAGCAGAAGTAATAGCAACTAAAAAACAGCCTCTGACTAGAGCCAATAGGGCTGCAGGTGAGGAATTTGGGGGTTAAAATATTGAAAATTACCAAAGTTATGAGCCTGCATTCGCAAAATGTAACATAGGGTAATACATTTGTTGTTTTGTAATATTTTTACAACAAATTTTCAACATAGCCTTGTTATGACCCTGCCTCATGAAGAAGGGCAGAGAAAATGTTCAACTCCTGGCCTAAAGGTAATTTCGCGCAGGGACTGTAAAATCAACTTTTGGGACATAAAAATGCATTTTGGGCAGGAGATGAAAAATGGCAGCTGTCATGTTCATGAGGTGCTGTAAAGAAATGGCTATGTTGAAAATTTGGGGTAAAAATATTGAATATTACCAAACTTACAAGCCTGCATTTGCAAAATTCAACATAGCCTCATAACTTTTTATTTATTTATTTTTACACCAAATTTAGAACATAGCCTTCTTATAACCTCCCGCCTCATGAACAAGGGAAGAGAAAATTTTCGACTCATGTCCGAAAGGTGATTTCGTGCAGAGACTGCAAAATCACCTTTCCGAACGTAAAAAAAAACCATTTTGGCCAGGATTTGAAAAATGACAGCCGTTGTTTTTTAATATTTTTACACCACATTTTCAGCATAGCTTTCTTATGGCCCTACCTCATGAACAAGAGCAGAGAAAATTTTCAACTCCTGTCCAAAAGGTGATTTTGTGCAAGGATCGCAAAATTACCTTTCGGGATGTAAAAAAAACATTTTGGCCAGGATTTGAAAAATTACAGCTGTCACATTTATGAGGTACTGTAAAGATATGGCCATGTTGTAAATTTGGAGTAAAAATATTGAAACTTACCAAAGTTACAAGACTTCGTTCGCAAAAGTCAACACAGGCTCATAACGTGGTTGTTTTTTCATAATTTTACTGTACACCAAATTTGAAGACCTGCTGATGATATCATTGGGTTTTATGAATAAGATGTGTATTTTATGTGTTTCATTGATATTTTTATATGTATGTACAACGCTATAGTCTTTTTTGGAATAGCATTTTATAAATAAATTTTGCTTTGCTTTGCTTTAAGTAAGGGCTTTGGGGTGCTCAGTGGGACGGTTGGGTGAGGGAGTCTAATGGCCACAAAGGATATCATGGGATGGTTTCTTTTTACAGGTATAAAAAAAAATAAAGACAGAGGATTTCTGAAATCAGATAGGCACCCCCCAGTGTCACTATTATGTTTCTTGGGGTGCTGAGAGGAGGGATAGGTGTTTACATTTTTTAAATGACTGCATGTGTGCAGTAGTGGGGGATACCCAAAAAATGGATTGAGGGATTACGACACTGGGGAATTGGGCACCCACAGTGTCAATGATATGTTTCTGGGAGGGAGGTGCTGAGAGGAGGGAGAGTGAGGTGGGGAATATGAAAAACAAACAGGGCAGTGTCCTGATCGTGACACTGGGGAATTGGGCAACCCCAGTGTCACTCTTACATTTCAGGGGTGGTAAGCTGAGAGGAGGGTCAGGTGGGGGATATTTCTAATTTAAAAAGAAAAAAATAAACAGAATACATGAACATGGCATTTCACTGTCCAAGTTGGCCACACCACTGCACATGTGCTAGTAGTTGCGCATGCGCAGTACAGTGCAGTGGCCATCTTAGACACGGTGGAGTGTGCCATGTTCCGCCATAACTACTGGCCCCCAACCCACCCCCCACCCCTCCAGAACATTAAGAGTGACACTGAGGGTGCCAAATCCCAGTGTCATGATCAGGATGCCGCCTAATGTTTTTAAACTAAAAAATAGTGTAGTGCGAGTTGAGTGCTCCATGGACGCAGAAGTGACTGTGGTGCAACTCTAACATGTTGTTCGGTCGGAAGGAATGCTAAGTCCTTTTTCGAAAGCAAGAGGTCTGCAGGGCTCCACCCACTGCAGCCCTAATAACGCTTTCCAAGAAAGGAAGCGTAGGCCACAAATTACGACTGTCTCAGAAGGAGCCAAAGTAAGCTTTTCTAACATGAAATTCAGGTCTCAGGCTGGGACTGGATTACAGATAGGAGGCTTCAAATGCAGAATGCCTCTCAAGAACGTACAGGCCAGCTCCAGCTGACCAACCATATGACCATCAATAGGCACATGAAAGGTTGAAATGGCAGTCAAGTGCTCTTTGATAGAAGAGTACTGTAATCCTGCATCTGACAAGGACAGCAAACACTCCAGAACCTGATTTACTGGACAGGTAAAAGGATCCAGGTGGTGAGAGGCGGCCTTCAAAGCAAACAGCTTCCACTTCATGGAATAAGTGGCTCTGGTGGAAGGTTTTCAGGCAGCCACCAGAATATCAGCCACCTTTTGGGACACCCCAAACCTAGCAGTGGCTACATCTTCAGGAGCCATGCATGGAGATGGAGTGACTTGAGGTCCAGATGGACCAGGATTCCCTGTTCCTGTGATGGTAAGCCCTTGCACAGGGGCAGAGGCACTGGTGGTTCCGGTAGCACGTCATTTCAGTGAGAGAATTACAGTAACGGACATTTGAGCATTGGAAATGCAGCGAAAGTAAAAATGGCGACGGTGAATTTGGGAACCCTACAGTATGGTGACAAGTGCTCCCATGAGGTGCACAACTCGGAGTTAGTTATATAAGCAAGGGGTGCTGGGGCAGCCCCCACAGAAAGGCAGTGCTGTAATCGTCGCCTTTACTGTAGGGTGCCCAAATTCACTATGGCTGTTTTTACTTTCGCTGCATTGCCGTTGCTCAAAATGTTCATCGCCGTAATTCCCTCGTTGAAATGACATGGAACCGTGGTTTCACTGCCAATTGCTGCAGTAAGGGGAACCAGATCTGACAAGTCCAAAGGGGAGCAACGAGTATCAGAGTTGCTCCTTACATATGGAGCTTGATTAACACCCTCTAGATTAGAGGGAAGGGAGGAAAAGTGTAAAGGAACTTCCCCTTCCAAGAGAGGGACAACGTGTTTTGCCAGAAAACTCCAAGCCCTGGAACAAGCAAGCAGAAAAGCAGCAGTTTTGCGTTGTGTGGGGATGCAAAAAAGTCTAACTCTGGACGCCCCACCTGTGAACCAGGTCATCTACTAACGAGATCAGCAGTTCCCACTCATGCATCCTGGACTGTGACCTGCTTAGCCTGACTGGCAAGACTTTCCGGACGCCTGGAACATGAACTGCCGACAGTTCTAGGCCGTGTTCTAGAGCCCAATACCAAGACCTCATTACTTCCCTGCATAGGGGGTAGGAGTGAGTCCCCCTTGCTTGTTTAAGTAGTGCACCACACAGATGTTGTCTGTTTGTACCAGCAGATGTCCAGGGCATAAATAGGTCTGGACGGCTTGTAGATCACACAGAACAGCCCTCATTCCTAAAACATTTATGTGGAGGGTGCTCTCCACTGTAATCCATGTTCCCTGTGTCTGATGACGACCCAGATGTGCCCACCACCCCATCCCTGAGGTATATGTAGTGAGGATCCGATGAGGGCAGAGGATCAGGAAAGGGACCCCCTTCAGCAAATGGTTGCATTCCATTCGCCACTGAAGCAACTTTCAGACAGGGGAGGTTACTAACACCTTCTGTTTTATGTTGTCGGTGTGTTGGTCCCATTAGACTGCCTTACGCCCATTGAGGAATCCTCATATGTAGCCTGGCCAGTGGTACTGTAACAATGGCTTCTGCCATCAGGCCCAACAGTCTCAGGAATGTCCTGGCTGTGACATACCTGTTGTTGTATACCATCTGGGCTTGTGGCATTCGGCCCTGTCCTGGGGCAGGAAGGCTAAGCTTTAGGCTGTCTCCAAGACTGCCCCTATGTACTGCAAGTTTTGACAGGGGGTCAGGACTGATTTAGGCACACTGACTGTGATTCCTAGGGTATCGAACAGCTGCCTGGTACATGCTACAGTCTAGTAAAACTGCTCTTTGGAATGAGTGTTGAGCAGCCAGTCATTCAGACAAGGGGAAGACATACAGTCCTTCTCTCCTGAAGGCTGCTGCCACTACTGCTAAGCATCTGGCAAAGACCTGTAGTGCAGATGATAAGCCAAAGGGCAATTTTCTGAAGTGGTAATGTTCCCACTAGAAAGGAACCTGATGTACTTCCTGTGAGGGGGACAGATCTTCATATGCAGGTAACCATCCTGCATGTCTAAGGAACAGATCCCGTCCCCTACTTGCAGTAGTGGTAACAGGCTGTGTACAGTGACCATTCTGAACTTCTTGTACTGAATAAAGAGGTTCAGATTTCATAAGTCCAGAATGGGTCTCAGATCCCATGTACATTTTGGAACTAGGAAGTAGTGAGAATAGAACCCTTTGTTCCCAAGGAACTGGTTATATGGCCCTTTTCTGCACCAGGGTATGTACTTCCTCTAGCAGCTCTGGTGTGTGTTCAGGAGGGTAGGCCGAAGGGGTTGGTGGATGGCCTGGAGGTAACTTCAGAAGCTGTAGAGCATGGCCCTGTTCTACTATTTGCAGGACCAAGGCATCCAAGCAGACCACTAAAGCAGTAGGTAAGGCTAGAGGGATGTTGGGGTGTATTAGTAGGGGTATCACAAGTCGGAAGAGGGAGGTAATAATCTCTCTTTACAAGACACTGGTTAGGCCCCATCTGGAGTATTGCATGCAGTACTGGAGGCCACACCTGCACAAGGACATTAAAAAAATGGAGGCAGTCCAGAGAAGGGCAACCAGAATGGTGTAGGCACTGCATCAGAAAACATATGAGGACAGATTAATGGAGCTCAATATGTATACCCTAGAGCAAAGGAGGGAGAGAGGTGATATGATCGAAACATTCAAATATCTTAAGGGCATTAACAAGGTGAAAGAGTCTAACATGTTTCAATATAAGAAAAACAGCAGGACAAGAGGACACAGCATGAGATTAGAGGGAGGTCGATTAAGGGGTAATATGAGGAAGTTCTTTTTCACAGTAAGGGTGATGGATGCATGGAAAGGCCTACCTCAGAAAGTGGTGGGTATGAATACAGTGCAGGGTTTCAAACAGGCATGAGATAGGCATAAGGGAGCAATACAGATGAGCATGAACCGATAGGCCATTGACAGAGTACAGGCCTATGGCACATTCATAAGGTAGAAAAAAATGGGCAGACTGGATGGGCCTTGAGGTCCTTATCTGCTGTCAACTTCTATGTTTCTATCCAATGTGACCTTCCTCCACAGATCCACATGGAGGAAAAGGTGACCCCCTACTACCACCTTTGAAGGTACTGGTGGGTGGGGGTCGAGTAATGAGTCATGCAGATACAGATCCTGTGGCTGCAGTCACACTCCCACCTCTAGGGGCTTTTGAGTGGGCACCTGGAGTGGGTCCTGGGACAGGCAAAGCTGATCCTCCTCTGCTTTTACTTTGTTGTCTGGCTCCTGAACGGTGTCTGTTGCTGGCTGGACGAAAAGGCACCCTCTGCCTACTTCTTGGTTGGGTATGGTAGAGGAATTGAACTGATTTTTCTTTTTTTTTTTTAACATGTCACTATTTCTGCTCTGCCAACAGCCCCCATCTGACCAACCCCGCCCCCAACCAGCCATGTCACCTGGAATTACCGGGGCTTACCTTATGCCCAGCCCAGAAGCGGCACCTGCAAGGAATCGGTCGCCATCCTGCCGCCGGTGATTTTTCTCCTCCATTGTCTCCCAGGGCCCCAGGAGTAGGAGCGCATGCACATGGAGGCGCGCATATGCCTTACGGCCCTGGTAACGACCCCCTTCCACCCACCCCACTGGCCTAGTGCCTGGCACCCTCAAGGCCTGTGCTGTCCTTGGCCTCCACCAGGAGGCAGCCATTAACCGAGGGTTGTCACTACCACCTCCCCGGAGAGGAGAGTTGCCTGTTGGCAGCTCCATCCAACTCCGCCCTACCCCCCACTGCCGACCTCCGATAGCCCGGGCTCATTCCCGGCGTGCCACGAGGTTAGGCATCCAGCGCCTTAGCCCTGCCACCGGGCCGGCAAGTGTACTGATTTTAAAGTCCTGCCTGAAGCCTGCAGGTCTGAGCTGACATCCTGAACATCTGCTCTGAAAAGTTTGTATCCTCTAAATGGGGCATTTATTTATTTCAGGTTCAGATTACTACCTTTGAGCCAAGAGGCTCTTTTACAAAGGTTCCAAGTCAAGAAACCCCTACACAATACAAATGGTACAGGGTTACATTGGACAGGACAGTGAGTATACATGTATAAAAAAGAATTTGGCAGTTGCAGAAGTGCAAGAATTTGTCAATAGCATCATTACACATGAGAAGCAGAAATAGACCGAGTAGTAGTCCCACTGTAATGATGCTATGTGGACACTGTTAGGTTGCTAAGTGCAGGGCAATGGAGGTGGTAGCAGCCTGAGCGGGCTTTGTCCAGGAGGGAGGAGAGGAGAGGAGAAGGGGGGTTTAATGGTGGGAAGGAGGAAGTTGTTAGAATGAGAGAGGGGGTGTGTCAACCAGAGGTAGGGACAGCAAGTAACTAGGATGGGCAGTCACAGTGGTTAGCTTTGGCTAGTAGGAGGTGGAGGTCTCTTTTAAAGGGACCAATCTTTCCACATTCACTGAGGAGGGCAGGGAGTTCATTTAGCCACTGAGGCCCACGGTACGCAAGGGCGCGCTGGGAAAATGTGGTGTGCTTGAAAGGGACCTTGAGCACACCCTTAACCATTCTCCTTGTGATCTGAGAGGTTTTAGAGTGCTGTAAAATTCCTGCAGTTGACTCAGGGGTTAGACCTAGTAGGGCCTTTTTTTCAATCAGGCAAGCCAGGTATCTGACCCGTAGGTACAGAGGGAGCCAACCTGTTCAGAGTAGAAACTACAGGTGTGCGTCAGCTTATCTGCCCCTAAAATCAGTCTGCAGGCCTTGTTTAGAAGTACTTTTATCCTTTTCAGAGCAGTTTCAGTGCCAGCACTATCGACGACAAGCCCGTAGTTGATAGTATCGAGCTCTGTGTAACTAGGCTCAGGGCCTCGGAAGACACTGCTTGCCTGTGATGATAGAATATGCCAAGCTTGATATTAGCTGTTTTAACTACACAGTCAATGTAAGAGGCGAAAGATAGGGTGTCGTCAAGGTGAATGCAAAGGTATTTGAAGGGAATTACTTGTTCTAGGGTGTCACCATTATGACTAAGGATGGACAGTGGGCTGGATTTTTTCTTATTGTGGGGCATTGTGAAGTGCATAACTTTCGTCTTTTTATTGTTTAGTAGGAGTCTGTTTTGGGAAAACCAAGTCTAGCGTAAACAGGGAGATCCTGCCACTCTTTAGGACCAATCTTTTCTTAAATCTGTTGCAATGGTTCTTCTATTTCTTAGCCTAATCTATCTTTTACAATTTATAGTCCATAAGGTTGGCCACCTATGGGCACCCTCTCCCCTTTCTTGACTATGCTATAGTGTCCTCTTTAATTTTCCTTTTCCCTCTCAGATCCTCATGCAGGGAGGTATTGTGGTGACCTCCGAGCTGATATAAGGCGACAGGCTGTGTTCCTCATTGTCGGATTTAGTATGCAATAGCACTATGTCATAAAATACCTTGACGTATATGCCTTATGTGTATGAAAGCTGTAAATGTTGAAAACACCACAGCACTGTGTTTTTGATAAAGGTAAAAGGTTACTAGGGGACTGTATTATAAAAATTAAGTTAACGGGGTAGAGATATCAGAAAACCCCCGTTGTTTTATTTAAATGCATGTAAATTAAAGATTCTTTGAGAGGCGTTTTGGCACCATGCATTCCTGCTTTAAGCTGAACAAGCCTAAAATTTCATGGTGATTTGCATATAGATCCCTTTGCATTATGGGGATATGTGTGATGTTGTGTTTCTTTGAAACGACTTTATTGCCAATTCCCTTTGGGGTAACCCTTGCTTCAGTGCTTCTGCACTGAGGTTCTTTGTCTTTAGCTTGTTTCTGAGTTTTTCTTTATTGAGCTCCCCATCACCCAAATACACAAGACAAACATAGGGAATAAAATAATTTTCACTAAAGAGATACAGAAGTAGATCAGTGGGTCAGTAGGTGTTGACTAAGTGCAGAGGAAGGACATGAGTAGTCTGTTGCTGCAAACCGATGTACTGAAGAAGGGATGTGCCATTGCTTAAGGTTATCCCCTGTGTTTTAAATAAACATCACACAGAGATTGTGTGTTGAACCTGAAGTTCTGTGTCTGGTCCATCTGTTATCCCACAGCCCCACCACAGTCAGTAGAATGATTACCTGGTACAAAGATTACAGCATTGTCTGCGTACAGCAGCATGTTGGTTGGGCAAGCGGATAGTAGAGAGTTTATAAATAAGCTGAATAGCAGCAGGCTGAGAATAGACCCATGGGGGAACCCCGAGGATACCTCCTGGGATCGGAAACTACCTCACTTATTCTCACGCTCTGCGATCTGTGGGACAAATGGCTTCTGAACCAGGAGACAGTGTCATGGGACAGGCCTAACGTCAGGAGGTTGTTAAGTAGGATCTGGTGGTTCACAGTATCAAATGCTTTAGTGAGGTCTATGAAGATAGACCCCACCGACTTACCAGTGTCTAGGGCATCATATAAATGGGAAGTAAAGTCTATGAGGGCTGTTACAGTGCTATGGTTTTTTCAAAACCCGTGTTGTTGTGGGCAAAGCAGATTGTATTTATTCAGGTACTCAGTTAGTTGATCGAATACGATATGTTCGAGGGCTTTGGAGAGGAGGGGTAATATTGAAATTGGTCTGTAGTTTCCCAGATTGGTTCTGTCCCCATTTATAAACACTGGAGTGGCAAGGGCTGTTTTCCACCTATCAGGAAATACTCCCGTTCTTAAGGATATACTGAATAGCTTAGTGAGGGGAAGAGCTAGTTCATCCAGGGTGAGAGCGAAGTTTCATATCTATCATGTCACTCCCAATTCTGGTTTTGCCTAGGATCCTTCTGACATATTTAGAGGTTTGTGTCCTGGTTACTTCTTTGAAATAAAATAAGGGTTGACCCAAGTTTTGAGTGGGGAATGGGTTAATGTGGGAACACTTACTAGTGGGCAGGGTTTTTAAGTATTCTGTAGGTAGAACTGGGCTTAGGTCCGAGAAGGCGTTGTTGAAGGCATTTGCTATGTCCTTAGGCTCTTGTATAGAGCCTGAAATTGTGATAATGAGGTCAGGTGGTGTTCTGGAGTCCCTGCCAGACAAGGATTTAATGTCATTCCAAAAATCCCTCCCCATGCCCCAGCTTTTTTCCATTAACTCCTTACAGTAAGCTGCCTTTGCATTTCTCACCAGTCTAGTACACTTGTTTCTGGCTGCTTAGTAGACAGTATAGTCGGATTGTCTTCCAGTCACCCTAGCCTTATGCCATAAGTTGTCTCGTATGTTCATTTGCTCGATTAGGGGAGCCTGTAAGCCAATGGCTGATGGTGCCTTTGACATTAGAGGATCTGTAGGGGACAAACAGGTTGAAGGCATTATTGAAGGTTGTGAAATAATCACGGGCCTGATTAGCATCATCTATGACATCAAGGGGGGTCCAATCACAGCTCTTTAGATGCTGTTTCAAGTACTCTAACTGCCTCTTTCTTAAAGACCGGTATTTAGTGAGTTTAGGGGTGTCCTTCGGACCCTTGTTTGTCCAAGAACAGAAGACCGGTGAGTATTCGCTTAGAGAGTCTGGAAGGACAGACATGTTTGTTATGTGTTCGGGGCAGTTGGTGAAAAGCCAAGCAATGAGGGTGCTGGTACCAGTGCGGTAGTTCATCCTGGTTGCTTGGGAGACCAACTGTGTTGAGGTACAGGCTGTTGATTTTATATGATGGCTACAGTGTCCTGTGCAAGCCAGCTGGTGTTGAAATCATCTAAGATCACCTGTTCCCAGCTCTGTTTAATCTGGTTAAAGTGATCATAAAACTGTTCCAAGCTTGGTCCTTGCTTTCCCGGGGGTATATAGACTGTGGTGAGCACCACTGTTTTGGGACGGATTGCTGCACATCATCGACAAATCCTGCTGCCCTCAGCCAAGAATGTTTTCTCAGACACAAGACACTGCTGCTTTTGCAGAAGCATCAGAAAATGTTGCACGTAGAGCATAAAAACAAGTTACTCACCTGTAACTATAGTTCTAGGAGTGGTATATGGTGTACTTCCACACTACTGGCAGAATTCCTTTCCCTGTAAGACTTGCTGGAAGGTCTTCAAGCTGGCTCTTCCCACCTACGCGACTGGTATAATCCTAGGCACCACCCCACGATGTCAGACCTGACCCGCTGGAAGCCAAAGCAGTGTGCCACTTGCCAGGGGAGGCCAGGTGGGTTGTGTGGATGTACACCGTATACAACTCCTAGAACTTCAGTTGCAGGTGAGTAACTTGTTTTTCTAGGGGTGCGGATATGGTCACTACTGGCAGACTCCTAGCAGTTCTCTGGGAGGAGGGGGTAAGGTGCACACCCCTATTTAGGGAAGAGAGATTGGAGAACCAAGAACCCAAAACCAGTATCCTGGCATGATTCAAGCTCGATGTGATAATGGGAGATGAAGGTGTGTGCTGACTTCCAGGTAGCAGTCAAGCAGATCCCCTGGACAGGGAAGTCCCTGGAAGCAGCCACCAAGGCAGCAGTATGTCTGGCAGAATGAGCCCTAAACCCTACGGGAGGCTCCCTACCAGCCAACCTATAGCAGAAGTCAATGCAGGATATAATCCACCTGCCAACTGTCTGCTTAGCTGCCGGTCTGCCAGGTGCAGCTTCAGCACAGGTGACAAACAGCTGGCGAACCTCTCCCTGAACTTCAGCCGTGCATTCCTTATAGTAGGCAAGCACTTGCCTCAGGCCAAAGTATGGAACCTATGTCCGGCCTCCGAGGTACGACTGGTGAAGTACACCGGGAGACTGATCACCTGGTTATGGTGAAACTCTGAGATAACCTTCAGAAGGAACTTTGGGTTGGGGAAAATGACAACCTTGGAAGACCAGGTCAAGAGAATCCACCGAGAGCGCCTGGCACTCACTGATCCTTCTCACAGATGTGATGACCACCAAGAAGGCGGTCGTCCACAACAGGTGTGACATCTCACACCTGTGCATCAGTTTGAATGGCTTGCCCATAAACATCTCCAACACCACCAACAGGACCCAAAGTGGTGGTGGTTTACACACTGGAAGGGAAATGTAGTCAAGACCCTTAAAGAAGCGCCCAACCTTCTCCTGTGCCACCGTCGGCATACTAGCCTATGCCTGGTATGCAGAGATGACTGACAGGTACACCCTGAGGGTTGCAGACTGAAGGCCCACCTAAGAGAGGGGCCATAAGTAATCGAGGATGACAGCCATGGGACATGACAGGAGGACAAGCTCCTTGTACTGGCACCAAGTGGAGAATCTCTTCCATTTAAAGACATGGTATTTTCAAGTCAACTCCTTCCAAGAGACCTCCACTACATGGAGGACCTCGTCGAACAGACCTAGAGCCTGGATTTCTAGCCGCGCAGGAACCAGGCTGTCAGGTGCAGGAATTGAAGGTCTGGGTGGAGAACCTTCCCCTGAGAGCGCAAGAGTAGGTCCAGGCGAAGTGGCAGACACTACGGAGGCTTGCTGCTGAGGCTGAGGAGATCGGGATACCAGAACTGGCATGGCCAGTCAGGAGCCACCAGGATCAGCTATGCCTTGTCCCTCCGAATTTTGATCAGGACCTTGTGGATCAGAGGAAAGGGAGGGAAGGCATAGAGGAGGCCCGGGGTCCAGGGCCTTGCAAAGGCATCCCCCTTCACCATTCCCCGCTGAGGGGTTGGCACAAAAGAGCCTCAGCTTGGCGTTCTCCCAGGAGGCAGACAGGTCCACCTGAGGGGTGCTCCACTGGGAGAACAGATGATCAACTACCTCCTGGTGAAGAGACCACTTGTGAGACGCCTCGTCCACATGACTGAGGGTGTTCACCAGCTGACTGGACACGCCGGCCACATGAGTGGCCAGTAGGTCAGCCTTAAGGTTGATCACAAGGGTCCAGATGCAGAGAACTTCCCTGCACAGAGGTGGGGAGAGTACCCCGCCCTGCTTGTTGAGGTAGGACATGGTCGTCAAGTTGTCCATCTGGACCTGGACATCTGACCCTGGAGATGTGGAGAAAAGGCTGTCAGGGCCAGGTGAACAGCTCAAAGCTCCAGTAAGCTGATGTGACATTGGCCGCTGACTCTGTGTTCCCCCAGGTGGGCACCCCAGCCCATCGGGGAGGTGTCAGTCATCAAAGTGACTGTCGGCTCTGGGGAGACGAATGGGACACCTTCCTGGTGATGTTCTGGGACCAACAACCAGTGGATGGTATCCCACATCGGCAAGGTCACTGTGACCTGCTGGTCAAGGTGGCCCTGATGCTAGGACCACTGACGGGCCAGCCCCTACTGCAGGGAGTGCATTCTCCAGCGGGCTCAATGGACCACACTGGTGCAAGCCGCCATGTAGCCTAGGAGATGCAGAAAGTCCCCGGCAGAGCGTAACTGCCCAACCTGAAATGATCAGGCAAAGGAGGAAAGATCCTCTGCCCTGTCCACTGGGAGCCATGCTCAGGCTTGGCAACAGTCAAGCTCTGCCTTGATGAAGTGAATCACCTGCCAATGTATGAGTTCCGACTTGGCCTTACTGACCAGGAGGCCAAGGTCCAAGCAGGTCTGAAGGGCCAGGTCCCTGGACTGCTCCACCTCCATCAGGGAGGGGCCTATGATTAGCCAGTCATCCAGGTAGGGTACAAATGAACCCCTTGGCACCTCAGGAAGGCTGCCACCACTGCAGTGCATGTGGTGAAGACCCTGGGAGCTGAGGAGAGCCCAAAGGGCATGACCTGGAACCCACAGCGGGCTCCCTCCGCGTGGAACTGAAGGAATGGCTGGTGGGATAGACAGATGGGCATGTGGAAAGCGTCCCGAAGGTCCAGGGAGCAGAACCACATGTTCTGCTCCAGGGATGGAATAATCTGATTCAGAGTGACCATTCTGAAGATGTGTGACTGCAGAAATTTGTTTAGGTCATGTAGATATAATATGGAGTGCCGGTCCACCGTTCATTTGGGAACCAGAAAATATCTGGAGACAAACCCTGGATTGGCTGGTAGGTCAGGGACACGAACCATCACCTACTTCTGGAGGAGCTGAGTGATGTCATCCCGAAGGGCAGACAACATGTCTGCAGACACCACATCCTCCTGAGGGGCTGACTTGGCGGGAGAGCCTCGAACTCCAGAGGCAAACCCTGACCAACCACTTCGAGCACCCACCTGTCTGTGGTAACACTGGACCAGGCAGAAAGAAAGTGGTGGAGCTGGCCCCCCACAGGAGGATCCAGAGGAGACAGGACGGGCAGGGAGGAGGACCCCCCCAACCCGTCACTGGGCAGGCTTGGAGGTGGAGGCAGGGCCAGCGGAGGACGCTACTGGACCTCGATGGCTAGGCTTCCAGATCATAGAAGCGACTGACTTAGGCCTGGGAATCTATGAATGCTGGTGCCCAGATGGGGTCTGTGGTGTATTGGCTGCAGGGGCCTGATGGGACCGAAAGGACTTCTTCTGGGGCTTGGAGCCCTTAACATCCTTTTGGGCAGAGGTGATGGAGTCGAAGATGGCATTGGATTTCTCAATCCACGTAAAATGACCATCCACCCTGGCCTGAACAAGTTGGTGCCCAGGAAGGGGACATCCGCCAATCTGTGCTGGGTAGCCACCGTGAAGGTCAAGATCCTCAACCAAGCACAGTGGCACATAGCTACGACTGCGGCCACGGGCCTGGCACAGGAATCGCCAATGTCCATAGCCATCTGGAGCTGCTGCTCAGCCATAGCACAGCCTTGGTCCCGGGCTTGCCAGGCCGTTGACTGAAGGTCAGCTGGAAGCCAAGAGAGCACCTCGTCCAGGCTGCCCAACAAGGCATGGGTGAAGTGGGTCATCATTAAGGCCAAACTAGCCTGCCTGAGGCCAAGAGATGAGGCCACATAAACCTTCTTGGTCACATGATCCAATTTCTTGGATTCCTTGTCGCGGGAGGCTTATCAACATCCCTGACATTGCCCATCTGACAGAACACCGAGTCGGCAACCAAACCCTCAGCTGAGGGGTGTTCGGTGAATCCTGAGAGGGAACCCATAGGGATTGCATAATTGCAGGTCATACGGCCCAATGGAGAAGCACAGGAGGCTGGACGTTGCCAGAGCTCCAAATTTGGACTCAAAAATGGCCTCGACCACAGGGAAGGCAACTCCCAAGGAGTTGTCCCAGTTGAGGATTTCAGTGAGGGGATATTTGGCCCTTTTCTGCACATGTTCCAACTGGATCCCTGTAGCCTCCGAAATTAGGAAGAATGTGGCCCTGTAGGAGATAGGACTATGGTATGTCAACAAATCCTCACTGGACTCCAGGTCAACCAGCCTGGAGTGCATGGATGAACATAGACACACAGAAATAAAGATGCTGATGGCAGATAAGGGCCTACGGCCCACCTAGTCTGCCCATGTGCACATGTACTTAGCTTCTCTAGAACTAGGTTGTCCCCTTCCTCTGACTACCAGGGTCCCCTGATGCCTATCTCATGCATTCTTAAATCATGTAATCGTTTCAGCCCCACTGCCTCCTCTGGCAAGGCATTCCATTTGTCCACCACCCTCTCTGTGAAGACATTCTTCCTCATGTTCTCTCTGAACCTCTCTCCATCCAGTTTCATCCTATGTCCCCTAGTCCTGGAGCATCTTTTTATATGAAAGATTGTGTTTTCCTGCACCTTGTTCCTCCCTGTGAGGTATTTATATGTCTCAAACATATCCCCCCTTTCCCTCCTCAAGGGAGTACATATTCAAGTCCTTAAGCCTGTCCTCATAGGTTTTGTGATGTAATCCTTGCACCATCTTGGTTGCCCTCCTCTGAACTGCCTCCAACCTCCAATTCTGAGGACTCGTCGAAGACCAATCGACCCCCAAGTCACCGCTAACCTTGTGGGGCTTGTCAACCCAAGTGACCACGACTGACAGCCATCGAGGAAGCCCGAGGGTAGTCTGGGTGTCCTGGATGGAGGACCATCCTTTGGCTGAGGCAGTGGGGGTTCCACCCAAATGGGCAGGGAGGCCGGAATTGGCCAAGCCAGAACAGGTTCGGGCTGAGGTGGCAGCAGCCAAGGGAGTGCCGGGGGGGAGCTACTGCCACATAAGCTCCTCATACTGCCATTGCAACCTGCGGTAGAGCCAATCCTCCCCTGAAGAAGAAGAAGAAGAGAAGGACTGCAGTGATGCCGCTTTCCTGAGTGCCAAGGGCGAGAATGCCAACTACGGCAAGGGCTACTTGACATCGAGCTTTGGGTCTTCAACCTCGACCACTGGTGGACCGGATAGCGGGGAGAGGTGGGAACTGGTGTGGGATGCTTAGGGTCCCCCAAAAGCTCGGTGTCCTGAGGGTTAGGGACCAGCTCAGGAAACTGATCTGACCCACCATGGGACTGAAGAGTAAGGGCCGGAATCCTGGAGAGGGACATATCCCCCTACTCCTGCGACAACGAGTCAACCGGGTCAAGGAAAATCTCAACAGCCTAGTCGGCCCGCGTCTTGGCCATCAAGTCCGACAGAGACACCGTGGGGCCAGCGGCCTGGACAGAGGTGTCAGCCGAAGCCAACTTATCGATGAGGGTCGACAAAACAGGGTTATGGGAGACTGAGCCCAGAGATCACTCGCGGTCCCACGATCTACTACTGGACTTTTTAGCCTTCTCTTTGGAGTCCATTTTGGAGGATTTAGACCCACAGGAAGGGCCCTGAGGGTAGGAAGGGACAGGCATAAGTTCTGGAATGCCCTCGTAAAAGAAGCGCCAAAGCTCAGCGGGACCACCACAGACACCAAAGAGGCACCATCTGCAGCCAGAGTTGCAGCTTCTTTAAAATCCAGCAACTGATCAGCAGACCCTGCAGCCACGGAGACTGCCTGATGGGCATCCTTAGACCCAAAGGGAGGATCCCGCTTGTCTGGACAGCCAAAAACAGTTATGCCTACCGGTCCTCCAAAGTGGGGGGGATGAATATGCAAGCCTGGGGATCATATTCATGACCCAGGCAGTAGATGCACATGGTGTGAGGGTCTGTGCGTGACATTTTTTGACCGCATGGACAAATCTTGAAACCAGTTACCATCTTCGAAATGGAGGACTCCATAACGCTACAACGGAGAACCCGCAGAAAGAACGAAGGCCTAGAAAGTTTTGGAAACAGTGATAGGGCCTACACCAATCACAGAGCTGCGATGGAGGGAACCTGCTTCTTCCAACGGAAAGGAAGATCTGACGTCATGGGGCTGTGCTGAGGAGGATACCACCCAGGTGGGTGGGAGAAGCCAGCTTGAACACCTTCCACAAGTCTTAAAGGGAAAGGAATTCTGTCAGTAGTGTGGATGAGTACACCATATCCACGCCCCTAGAACAGATGCATACCTACCTACATCTGACCCTGCCTAGAGGGCCTTTAGCAGCTCCTGCTTAGGAATACCCTCTGGTAGGGCTTGAGCCATGGCATTGGCCTTCCTCCAGAGGGTATTCTGGTATTTTATCATATGAGCCTGATAATTTGCAATCCTCAGGCCCAAGGTAGCAAAAGCAAAGGTCCTCTTCCCCAGAACATCTAGTCTCCTAGACTCCTTGTCAAGAGGAAAAGAACAGATATGTTTGGGCACTTTAGACCTATCATGGGCTGCATTTATCACAAGCAAGTCAGCCTCAGGTTGGCCTACAAGAAAAAATTACTCACCTTAGTAATGTTGTTTCTTCTAATGGAGTCTTGCTATATTATGACAATTAGCAGTTTGGTCCTCCTCTAGAACTGCCCCGGAGATGAAAGAGTTAACTCCATACAGGATGGAGTTCTGACCGCGAGCTCGGTTTTCGAAGCTCTATCTGGAGAGTTTCAAACTGAAACTGTCAGATCTTTACGAAGCAAGAACTCACTAAGGGTCTGTGTGGAAGCTGTAACCTACACTAGCCTACTGGCTACCTAATAACAACAACAACAACAACAACAATAGCAACAATAACAACAACACTGCTGGACCCTACCCAAAGACTCAAGTCAGGGGGCCAGCAAAAAATACCATTTAACAATAGAAACAACACTCCCCCAAAAACCCCAAAAGGGGAAGAAAATCCTGCAATGGCATAAACAGTGCCTGCACTAGGTTGCCCATCCCCTACCCAAGTAGAAGTTCTGAGAGGGGCAGGCTGAGGGTGGTCATAATATAGCAAGACTCCATTAGAAGAAACAACATTACTAAGGTGAGTAATTTTTTCTTCAAACAACATGAAGTCTTGCTATATTATGACAATTAGCAGACTACACAGCAGTACCTCCATGGAGGAGGGACAGAACCTACTTAGGGAATAGGCTCTGAAGCACAGCTGTGCCAAATCGAGCATCTCTCCTGGCCTGGATATCCAGGGAGTAATGCTTGGTGAAGGTGTGTACCATTTTCCAGGTTGCAGCCTGACAAATTTCCAAAATAGGAATGTCTCTAGCAGCAGCTAGAGACGCGGCTGTACCTCTGGTAGAATGAGCCCTCAATCCAGAGGGGGGTCTCTACCCAGTTTCTGGTAACAAAATTGGATACAAGAGACAATCCATCTGGCAATTGTCCTCTTAGTGGCAGGTTTCCCTTTGCCAACCTCACCATAGGTGAGAAACAGTTGATGGGATTCAAACCTGTGACCCTTGGTACGCTCTAAATAGTAACTCAATGCCCTCTTAATATCCAAACTATGCAATCTCCTCTCACCAGAGGAAGAATGCTCAGTGAAAATACTGGAAGGGAGATGGATTGGTTAAGATGGAACCGACACCACTTTAGGTAAAACTTTCTGTTAGTCCTGAGGACTACCTTATCCCTGGTGAAAAGAAATAAAATCATTTTCTACTGAAAGGTTTGTAACTCACTTATGCTGCCTAGCAGAAGTGATGGCCACTAGAAATACAGTTTTCCAAGTTAAAAACTTAAGCTCATGGAAGACAGGGGTTCAAAGGAGGTTGCATTAACTGGGCAATGCAACATTACGCTCCCAGGCAGGGGCTGGGTCACAAAGGGTGGATTGGTATGGAGTAGCCCTTAAAAAACTTGGAAAATACAGGGTGAGTGGAAAGGGAGGAAGGCTTTCCTGTTGAAATAAAAGCAGAGACAGCTGCCAAATGAACTTCTTATGTAGCTGGCCTGAGGCCCAAAGAATTAAGATGGACCATGTAGTCCAACAAAATGGGCAATCAGCAAATTCTGGGGCAATATGCTTCCCAGAACACCAGATGGAGAACCTTTTCCACTTGAAATTATAAGTGGCTCTAGTGGAAGTCTTCCTAGAGGCCTTTAGGATGTCAAGGACACCTTGAGAAAGTGCAAATCAGCAATTCTAACCTCAAGAGCCAAGCTTTGAGGTTGAGGGATTTGAGGTTCGATACCAGACTCTCGCCTGGGCACAGGTCAGCAGGTTGTGAATCCTGGGAAGACACAGGGAAGGTGGACTGCCAGTGATAGAAGGAGTGGGTACCAGGGTTGCTGCCCAGTCTGGTGCAATCAGAATCACCTTGCAAGGCTGGGATCTGATTTTTACTAACACCTTGAATAGGAGAGGGAAGGGGGAAGCATAAAGAAACTTCCCTTCCTAATCCAAGAGAAGGGCGTCCAGGGGGACTGAGCCCACCACTGGGGGCCTGCAACAGAACAGTGGAAGTTGGTGGTTGTCTGGGGCTGCGAAGAGGTCTATCTGAGGGGTGCCCCATCTGGCAAAAACTGTCCCCAGCACTCGAGGATTCAGGGACCATTCGTGATGGCCCTGAGAAATCCCTGCTGAGGGCATCCGCTAGACATTATCTTTCCTGGCAGGTGAACTGCTATCAGAGAGGTGTTCAGGAGTAGGCCAGAGACCACAACTTCATTGCCTCAGTGCACAAGGGCCGACGACCGAGTGCCCCTTGCTTGTTGATGTACCACATTGTTATGGTATTGTCTGTTCTGACTTGGACTACTTTGTTCTGGACAGATGCAAAATGCTTGAAGAGCTAAAAGACAGCTCTGAGTTCCAGCAAATTGATGTGGAGCAGAGATTCCTGGGGACCACACTCCCTGGGTGGAGAGGTCGTCAAGGTGTGCTCCCACCCAGGAGGGAGGCATCCGTAGTGAGGGTGAGGGAGTGGGAGAGAGGAATGAAGGGGAACCCCAGTCTTAAATTGCTCTGATCCTGCCACCACTGAAGGGCTAGGATCAGGGTTCGGGTCACTGGAATCAATTTGGTAAGGGGGTCCCTCCTTTGAGACCAATAGGCTCTCAAGTGAAACTGAATGTCTCATCTGGAATCTTGCTCCCTGCACCACGGCTGTGGAGGCAGCCATGTGCCCCAGGAGCTGCGAAAAGTGTCTTGCTGGTCGAGAGACCTGCAGAGTGAAAGAGGAGGCCAGGGCAATCAACTTCTCTACCCTTTCCAAGGGGAGGAAGGCCTGGCCAGCTTTGTGTCCAATTCGCACCTATGAAAGTGAGTACCTGAACTGGTTCTAGAACTGACTTTGTAGATTTAGCAGGAATCCCAGGAGGTGAGAAGCTGCTGGGTGACTTGTAAGTGGGATTTCACCTGTTCTGGAGACTGTCCTACAATAAGCCAGTCATCCAGGTAAGGGAACACAGCAATCCCTTGCCTCCTTAAATGAGCCACTGCCACGGCCAGACATTCTGTGAATACCCTTGGGGCAGAGGTAAGGCCGAAGGGCATTGCCCTGAACTGGTAGTGGCCTGAGGGCAGTTTGAACCTGAGGTACTTTCGGTGAGAAGGCCTGATGAGGACATGAAAATAAGCGTCCTTGAGGTCCAGGGAGGCTAACCAGTCCCCTGGCCTCAGGGAGGGTAAAATCATTGCCAGAGTTAGCATTTTGAACTTTGGTTTCAAAAGGTGCTTGTTCAGATATCTTAGATCTAAGATGGGCCGCCATTCTCCTGTCTTTTTTGGGGTAAGGAAGTATCTGAATACAGACCTTTGCCCTGGTGTAAGGGAGGAACCCTTCTACTGCTCTGAAGGTTAACAGGGTAGAGACTCTGCTTCCAGAGCAAGGGTCTCGAGGGGCTTGTAGGTGGAAAATGCCTGGCTCTCATCTTTGGGAATTTTTGAAGCTGAGAACCAGGCTCTGGCTTACTACTTCCAGAACCCATTTGTCCGAGTTAGGGACACCCAGTTCTGACTGAAGTAAGCCAACCTGCCCCCTACGGTACAGGAGAATGACCTGGGCACCCCATCAGGGTGCCTGCTTGGCAGTTGCCTTAGGCTGAGGGGTGGGGACCGTGCTACCTGCACCCCGTCTCTGTCTTCTGAAAAAGCCCCTCTGAGCAAAGCAGAGGAGGCTTTGAATTGATAAAAGGCCTGTGGAAGGGCCTGCCCCTACCTCTGGGTGTGTGCCTCTGGGAGTGGGCTTGCCTTGGCTTGGGCACTTTGTGTAGGTAGTTCTGTATTCATCCATCTTTTCATATAGTTCTCTGTCTGCTCCCAAACAGAGAATTCCACCACAGGAAAATCCATAGCCTTAGTCTGAGTGTCCTGTGACAGATTAGTACACCTGAGCCATGCCAACCTACTAAAAGCTACAGAAGTGGCCATGACCCTTGAGGAAACATCATTAACATCCACAGCAGCATGAAATTGAACTTTAGAGGCTTCAATGCCATCAGCAGCCACCTGTTCTAATTCACTAGCCAGCTGGCCATGGGCCTGCTTGTACTAACTGCATAACTGTATCCCATCTAGATTTCTGATATCCAGCCACATAAGCCATATAATTTGCCTGCCTGAGTCGCAGAGAGGCTGCCATATACTGCTTTTTGCCATGGCATCAATCTCCTGGAATCCTTGTCAGGGGATGTGAAGCCAGGGAATGTTAGCCTTGTCACAGGCTGCAGCCTGCACTACTCCTACATGACTACACTGCTCAGAAAGGAAGTCTGTATCAGGACCTGATAGAGTATACCTCCTGTCCATCTTCTTATCGACAGGAGGCACAGAATTAGGATTTTCAAAATTTTTATTGTTTGCTTCCTAAATGACTTATGCAAAGGAATAGACAATCTCCTAGACTCTGGAATATCCACCATTTCAACATAATCAGGCTCCTCCTGCTCATCCACAGCCTCTTCTAAGGGGAGCTGGAGGGTTTCAGCAACTTTCTTATAAAACATAAAATGAGATGGGGACTCAGACAGCATAGGGGGAGATTCTAAAGGTCTGTCTGGAGAGATGTCCAGTTCAATGGGCACATCCAGACCCTCCCAGCCACATACATACTGTTCATAATCCTCCTCCCCCTCCTGTGGTTCATAAAATTCCTCAACATCATACTCCTGAACCACTGGGGCCGGACGTACCAACCTTCTGCCAACTAGTGGTGGTTGGATGGCCCCTGAGACAGTGACTGGACAATTTGTATGGTTTTGCTATTTCTGCAGCAGTTGGAGAGGAAATTTGGACCCAGACCCGCTGATTTTTCAGATTTTTACTGGGGCTGGTTCCTCAGAACCAGCTTTTCTTTGCCCGAGGAAGTATCGCCTGGTCAGAGGGCACCCTCTGGTTCAGTTGGCACTGAACCGGCTGGCCATCCGGTCAGCAGACTTTTTGCCTCTGCCCCTGAGCCTGCCCAATCTTTTTCCAGGGTGGCTGCAGGAAATTTTACATACCTGGCAGTCTGACTGGAGGTGGTCAACCCCAGACACAAACACATAAGTGTGGGCTGCCTTGGCAAAGGCTTCCCACAAGCATCACAGTGTTGAAACCCAGTGGGCCCGGGTTTTTCTTTGGGTTTCAGACATAATGCCAGCCTAACCAAAAACTTGCCTTTTAATGGCAGTGCAGGCAAGACACCTTATCGGTTCCTAACCGTGTCACAGGTATTTGAAAACCGTAATGAAATCTGTTTTTTAGAACCGATAAGAACGGAACCGCACTTCTAAATATATTTTAAATGTTTAAAATGAGTTTTAAAGAAACCGATCGGTTCAAAACCGAACCGATAATGACAATTTCCACACAGACTAAAACCTTGTACTTACGGTTACCAGATAGAGCTTGAACCGAAATGCGGTAAAATAAAACACTGTTCTCGGTTAAATTTAACCGAGAATACTTAAAATGAACCGAGAAATGAACCGAGCTGAAGGAGAAATCTCCGGAGCGACTGTTCAGTGAGGCGGAGTAAAGAATCTGACAGTTTCAGTTTGAAACTGCCCAGATAGAGCTTTGAAAACCGAGCTCGTGCTCAGAACTCCATCCTGTATGGAGTTAACTCTTTCATCTCCGGGGCAGTTCTAGAGGAGGACCAAACTGCTAATTGTCATAATATAGCAAGACTTCATGTTGTTTGAAAATAGGGCTTTCCTGAGGGGGCCTGGTACAGCTTATCTGCCTTCCAGGAACGGCAGGAATTATTTGGTCTGTGCCAAGCAGCCAGGGTGGCATCCTCTACGGCAGGCAATACAGGAGGAATAACAATATGTGGGGAATCAGGTAGTTCTAGGAATTCCACCAAATTCCTTTTTGTGGTGTCTTACTCTTCACATTCACATCATGGAGATGAATGAAGGGTCTTCAGGTGGGGACCTCGGGGTGTACACAATAGAGTCCTCACTCCTTGTGGAGATGTTGCAGCTAGATCGCGCAAAAGAGCTCTCCACATTTTCTTCCTCCTTCTCTTCCTCTTGCATTATGAGGTCAGGGTTACATTGCTGATCCTCACTGACGGCTTCTGTAGGCCTCAAGGAAGTAGCAGAAGAGGTTGGCGGCACCCTAGAAGGCAATGGGCAAGCCAATCAAACAGATGTCGACACTAGAGTTTACTGGGGGTTTCCCATCGATGCAGCTCCTGTGGGAGGAGGAGGAGGAGGTAGCAGGTGCTGAGCATGTCCACAAAGGACAAAAGCACCGCGTGCACATCGGCACTTGCCTGTACTACAGGAGTGCTCTGGGATGTTAACAGGGGAGGCGCTGTCCCGTCGTCGATGGCTCCTTGCCAGCTGTAACAGGCCTGGCTGTGCTCACAGCCAACCTGGAGGAATCCATGGTCCGGGGGGCTGGTGGCGTCATCACTGAAGTGGTCGATGGCACTGAGGTGGGCGCACTGGACTGAAGGGGCGACCGGTAACGTACAGGGGAGGAGCTCTCCTTGCTCCTCTCCCCCTCCCAGTGCTTATGGTTATGTTGCCTGGTGGTTTTCTCCCAGGACTTCGAAAAGTGGCTGCCCGCGGAACAGGCCTGGCAATGCAGTAGAGCTCTTTCTCCATCCTGGCTATCTGCTGTTTCAGACGGCGGGTTTCCAGGACATTCTTCCTGCATTGCTGGGTAGCTGTGTTAAACTTGAGGCAAAGTTCACAGGCCTTAACGTTATGGGCCGCACCGAAGTGGCACACACAGACATTGTGCAGGTTCACCGCATTTGCAGTATCTAAAGAGCTTAGCAGGTTCTTTAGACAACATAAACGATGAAGATGATCACTTCTAAAAAGGGATACCAAACTGGGAAGACAAAATTCTGAAACACTGATTAGCTGCCGACTGTAACAGCAGCACCTCTGTGGAGGGTCCGACGTGTATGGTCGACGGCGGGAAAAGAACTGAGGAGGGTAGGGGCTGCCCATGTTTATATAGGAAGTGCTGATGTAGGACGTCATCATAGGTAGCCCCTAGCGGACTGCTTTCAAAAAGTTTTCATGCGGTCCTAGTGCCTGGTAGCTATAGTTCCATAGGTGTGACCTGATGAAAGAGATTTCCTCGAAGAAGATCCACCATACCCTCACTCTGTCCCAGCTGTACTTCAGACCATTTACACAGATACACAGAAGTTATCCGCAGATAAGTACCTCTTGGCAGATTCAGTCTGCCCTAACAATCCCTACCTAATGTGAGGCCCGATGCCCAAGCTAAACTCTGGCGCACCCCCCTCTTGCTTTCAGGATACCCTTGTGTCTGTCACATTCATCCTTAAAGCCTGTGACTGTTTTAGCCCCCACCACCTCCTCTGGGAGACCATTCCAAGCGTTCACCACCCTCTCTGTGAAAAAATACTTTCTCACGTTGCCCCTGAGCTGCCCCCTCTCCAGCCTTATATTGTGCCCCCTTGTCTTTGAGCATCTCTTTCTTTGGAAGATGCTTCCTTCCTGAACTCTAATACCAGTGAAGTATTTGAAGTCTCTATCATGTCCTCCCCTCTCCCTCCTATCCTCCAGGGAATACATATTTAACTCCTTTAGTCTTTCCTCATAAGCCTTCCCCAGCAGGCCCTGCACCATTTTAGTTGCCCTCCTCCACCCTGTCTATGCTCTTTCTCAGATGGGGCTCCCAGAACTGGACACAGTACTCAAGGTGAGGTCTCATCAGTGTCCCATACAGGGGCCAAATGACCTCCCTCTTTCAACTGGTGATACCCTCTTCCTATGCATCCAAGAATTCAGCTAGCCTTTCCCACTGCCTTGCAACACTGCATAGCCTCCTTTAGGTCATTCAAAATTCTAACTCCTGGATCTCTTTCCTGCATCGTGACTGTCTGTTCCTCCCCGCTTAGTTTGTATGCTGCCCTTGGCTTCCTGTGTCCTATGTGCATGATTCTGCACTTTTTTGCACTGAGTCCCATCTGCCATGTTCCAGACCATTCCTCCAGTTTTTTAAGGTCCTCCCTCATCTTTTCAACCCCCCACCGCCACTGATATTTGATATTTATAATATTGTGGTTCTGATCTGATATTTTATTTGGTATTTGTGTATTAATTTTTTGTATTTGCACTATTATGTACAGCACCTTGGTTTCAAAAAAGGTGCTTTATAAATAAAGTATTCATTCATTCAATGGTATGTCCACCCTATTGCATACCTTTGTGTCATCCGCTAATAGGCATACCTTCCCTTCCAGCCCCTCCACAACATCACCAATAAAGACACTGAAGAGGACTGGCCCCAACTCTGACCCCTGTGGCACTCCGCTCACCACCTCCCCCTCTCCAGAGTGCTCCCTGTTTACCACCACCCTTTGGCTCCTGTCAGTAAGCCAGTACTCCACCCATTTTACTATTTTAGGGCCCACCCCCTGGCTGTGTAGTTTATCAGTCTTCTGTGAGGGATGGTGCTGAAGGCCTTCCTGAAGTCCAGTTAGGCCACATCCACCACCCCGCCCTCGTCCACCCCTTAGTCACCCAAATGAAAAACTCTATTAGATCTGTCTGGCTGGACCTCCCTCTTGTGAATTCATGTGGTCCCGAGTCTAGCAGGTCACTCGTATCAAGGTATTCAACTATCCTTTCCTTCAGCAGTGATTCCATTATCTTGCCCACTACTGAAGTCAGGCAGGCAGTTAGGTCATTTATGGTTTTGGTGCCCACCAGCTTGGTTGGCAGACTGTTCCACGGCTTCACCACCCTTTCTGTAAAATAAAACTTTTTCACATCCCTCTTGAACCCCCCTGTCAGATTCCACTCATACCCCATCGTGTGTTTGAACTGTTACTGTTATTAGATTTTACAAACAATAAGACATCAACACACAACATATAACATTCAATAGCATATGGATCTATATATATATACCTAGTCAAGGTGTATAATTTATCAGTAATTATAAAATGGGAAAAGACAGTAAAGCAACCTGATTGGCTGACGACCCTTGTCAGCTATGCCTTTTATTTTGGTTATACCACACTAAAAACAAGAGCCACCACCAGTGACCCCCTTACCCAGGATATCTTTGTGCCACCTCTGGCAAGACTTCTTTCATCCCTCCCGATCCAACCTGCTGTACTCCCCGAGTGGCATGAACACATAAGTTGTTGAAACAGCCACTCTGTTTCCCTCCAAAATAAACACTCATTTATCACAAAATCTTCTTTTTTTATAGTAACCAGTGTCGTTCCTGCTTCTGACCCACAGACATTCCTCCTTTGGCTGAAGTATCTGCAGTCTCACTCTCCCTGCTGACTCGCAGAGATTGAGACTCCGGTACTTTTGTGAAAGTCGCTGCCGTAGATGGTAGCATGCTGCCGGCGAGACCACTAGGAAGTCCTGGAGTTGCTGGCAGTGTAGTGACCCGCTGCAGCCGGTCTTTACAAACATAGCATTAGTTCCCTCCTGATGTTACAGGTAAATTTATTGGTAGAACACAGTAAATTTAGGAGTGGCAGGAGTCAGAAACATAGTTAAAAGTGAGCAGGAGGAGTCACACGGGTGGGGATGAGACTGCACAAAATAAACAGACCGAGCGGGAGGAGTCTGGCAGGTGGGAATGAGACTGCACAAAATAAACAGACAGCATACAAACAGTAACTCTGCAGGTACTTTTTTTATTTATTTATTTCAGTTTGGGATTAATACCTTTGAGTCAAGGACTCGTTTTCAAAGGTTCCAAGTCAGTCCTATACAGTACGTAACGAACAAATACACTTAAAAGTAAACTGTATAAAAGTAAGTGAATCTCACAGTTCAGACAGTTACATCAGGTAATTACACAGGTGTACATTAACACATAGTGAGGGAGTTACAGATGCAGTGAGATATAACATTAACCTGTTAGCATGACTGTGTGCGGTCTAGGTTTTTGGGGGCATTAGGTACAGTCTAGGGGTGAGAGTCCTGTCTAAACAGGAGAAATAGCTGAAGATGGTAATGGCCTATTGTGAGGGGACATAGGGTCATCGGTGAGGGGGGAGGAGCGGCCAGAATCAGGCTTTGTCATTAGTTACCCGATGCAGGCTTTGCTGTTTGTTAGTGGCATAGATAATGCTATAAAATGTAGTCAGTGGGACAGAGTGGGAGGAAAGTAGTCAGGAGTAGGGGTGAGCTCATGAGGGTATGGAGGGTACAGGTGGTGGGGGTGAAGGGAGGTAGTACCTATAAGTAGGGGTGCATGGGGTGGAGGGGTGAAGGGGAGGTAGTACCTATAAGTAGGGAGTAGAGGAGGGGATGGGGGAAGAAGGGTAAGATGGGGTGGGAGAGGGTGGGGTAGGAACCAACGGTGCACATCATAGTGATTTAGCTAGGGCATCGGCAGCCCTTATCCAGTTCCAAGTGGGAGCGGAGCCCAGTTTTGAATAGGCTGATCTTTGCGTATTCAGTGAGGGCAGTAGGTAGTTCATTGTACCACCCGAGACCCTGGGAGGAAAGGGATTTCTGGGCCAGTTTAGTGTGTTCAAATGGCACCAGACGACCCCCTTTAGCCGCATTTCTAGTTTGTTTGGAAGGTTGTGCCTTCTTAAATAGTCTGCTCGTGGACTCAGGCATCAGTCCTAGTACTGATTTTTTTGCCAACAAGCAGGTCTAGTACTGAGCTCTGAGGTGGAGTGGGAGCCGCCCAGTCTGCTCATACAGGTCACATGTGTGCGTCGAGAGATCAGCACCTTGAGTCAGACGGCAGGCCTTGTTAAGGATGGGTCTTTCTCTTGAGTGTGGTGTCAGAGCCAGCACAATAAATGGGTTGCCGTAGTCGATGGAGGAAAGGACTGAGCTGCTCGTGGTTAGTTTCAGGGCCACAGGTGTCATTGAGTGCCTGTGATGGTAAAGAACACCCAGTTTCATGTTGGCATTCTTGACAACATAGTCAACATGGGAGAAGTTGAGTGAGTCATCTAGGTGCACCCCAAGGTACTTAAATGTGTAAACCTGCTCCAAGGTGTCTCCCTTATTGGTCTGTATTTGTAAGGGACTGAACTTCTTTTTCTTCTGAGGAACAGCAAATAACATTTAGTGTTTTTATTGTTGACCAGGAGTTTGTTTTGAGTGAACCTGGATTCAATCTTAAGGAAACTGTCCTGCAACCCAGTAGTGACTGCGGATTGATCCCTGACAGATACAGAAATGACAGCATCGTCAGCATATAGTACGATATGTGCTGGGCAGGCAGAGGGAAGGGTGTTTATATAGAGGCTGAAGAGGAGTGGGCCAAGGATGGATCCTTGTGGGACTCCTAGGCTCACTTCTTTGGGTTCTGAGAGTATTTCATCTATCTTAACACATTGTGTTCGATGGGAGAGGTAGTCTTCAAACCAACCCACAGTGTCAAGGGATAGGCCAACAGTCAGCAAGCTGCTAGGGAGGGAGCTGATGATTAACAGTGTCGAATGCCTTGGTGAGGTCTATAAATATAGACCCCACAGCCGACCCGTTATCCAAGGCATCATAGAACTGGGAGGTGTAGTCGACCAGAGCGGTGAGGGTGGAGTGCTTTTTGTGGAATCCATTTTGCTGTGGACTGAGGAGGTTGTATTTATCCAAGTAATCAGTGAGTTGGTCAGAGACCACCCTCTCCAGAACCTTGGAGAGGGATGGAAGTATAGATATAGGTCTGTAGTTACTTGTGTTCATTCTGTCTCCCACCTTGAAGACAGGGATGACAAGAGCAGACTTCCAGCTGTTGGGGAAAACGCAGGATCTTAGGGAAGCATTAAACACTTTGGTGAGTGGGGTATCTTTTGTAACAGTGAAGATAATTTCAGACTTGCTCCCCATAGTTTCAGACTTGTTGTCCCCCTACAAACAGTAACTCAGGTACCTTTTGTAACAATGCAGATAATTTCAGGTAAATTGAGATCCTCTCCCTCCCACACCATCACTGTCACTCTCCAGCCACCGATGGACACAATCATGTAGAGGGACTATTCTGCACCCAAAAACAAAAGCTTTTAATATTTTTCAATTTTTTGGAAAAGTTACAATATTTCTCAACATATACTCATTTTATAAGTGCAATAATAGATGGGTTATCCTCTGATAAATGCACTTCTAAGGACAGTAAGGCACGCGACCTGCAGCCTTATGCTTCACTATGCCCCTAAGCATGCATTTATCAGAGCATAACCCATACTTCGTCGTGTGTTGCTTATTTAATTAGGAAAGTGTTAGACACCATATATTTGTCTCCGATATAATGATTTGTCAATAGTCTATTAGCAGTAGTATACACTCTAATAACCAAGGTTATATTGAACTACTGTTTCTATAAATTCTGGGTATCAGTTATTTATCATACAGTGGACATAAACAAATCCTGTAATCTGATTAGTAAACTAAGGTCTTTACCCGTACGTAAACCCTGCAATTTTTATTATTTTATTCATTTAAATTTTGGTAACCGGGTAGGCCCGCTGAGACCAATAATAGTCCCTTTTTCAGGGGTGACCCGAGGTTAATTACAACAATGGTACAACAGGATATACTGTTACATTAAATTCAACAACATACAGTTATATTATACTTCATACAAGGAGACAGTCATTAGGCATATAGAGCAATACAGGGGACTATTATCAGTTCTTTGTCATACACATTAGGTGAGATCAGCAATCATAATCAAACATCAGACAAGCAACAGGAATGAAGTGTGAAGTTCAGCGATTACAAGTGCATTGGTTTAATCCTTGCAAGTGCGTTTTAAGTCCCTTTTTAAACTCCCCGAGGGATTCACATTCATGGAGTTTGGGTGAAAGTGAGTTCCATATGGGAGGAATGAGGGATGAGAAGGCCCTGGACCCTTGGGAGGACTGTGTCCGGGGAACCTTGAGAAGCTGTCTGTTTGATGACCTTAAGAGTCCTGTTATTAGTTTTAGGTTGAAGTAACTCAGCCAGGCTAGGTGGAGCAGAGGTCAATCTGAGTTTATAGGCTAGGCATAGAGAGGAGTAGCGTAGTCTATCTTCCAGGGTGGGCCATTTTAGGGCTTGCAGGATCTGGCAATGATGTTCTCTTTGGGGCGCCCCTACAGCAAATTTCCCGATCCGGTGGTACAGTGTCTTTAAGTTTATTTATCTCAGTACTTTTCGCAGAGAGAAGTACAGGGGAGCTGTACAGTAGTTTGGGTAGCAAGGTACCATGGGCAATCTTAGCTCACGACCCCAGGGTAAGGTAGGGGCTGAGTCGGCACAGGAGACCTATCCTTTGGTTCAGTGTTTTGGATAGGTGATCTATGTGGGCCTTGAAGTTGAGTTCCCGGTCAATGGTGAGACCTAGGTATGTTAGCTAATCTACTACCATCACCTTTTCCCCAGATGAGAGGGAGAGGTTGAATGTGTCTGATCTGTTTGGTGCAATATTTTTGGGCCCGAACAGCATCCCTTTGTTTTTTTTGCAGTTCAACAGAAGTTGATTTGTGGACAACCACACTTCCAGGGATTTTAGGTCTTTGGATAGCATTCTGCTGAGTTCATCCAGATCCTCCACTGATCTGTAGATAACGATGTCATCTGCATAGAGGATGATTTCAGGACCTTTGCAGAAAGTAGGCAGGTTATTAATAAATAGGGAGAACAGCAGTGGTCCTGGGATAGATCCCCGAGGGACTCCATCTCTTATATCAGTCTTGTCAGATTTGGCACCCTGCTATTTAACTAATTGGGACCTATCCTGGAGATAATCCCTAAACCACTGTACTACTAGAGAGTCTAGACCGATTTGTGTCAGTTTTGCCAGGAGTATTTGGTGATTTACCAGATCGAATGCTGTGGTGAGATCAATAAAGACTGCACCGGTGAGCAGTCCTTTATCAAGGGCAGAGAATATATCAGTGGTAAGGTTAAGCAGGGCAATGTCAGTACCATGATTCTTTCTGAAGCCGTGTTGGGCCTCGGAGAAGACATTATGTCTCTCCACGTAATCCATGACCTGGGAATACACTACTCTCTCCAGCACTTTGCTTAGTGTCGGGAGTAGGGATATTGGACGGTAGTTTTCAATAGAGTCTCTAGCACCCCCTTTGTGGATAGGGGTAACTAGGGCCACTTTCCAGAGGGAGGGAACTTTTCCCTCCATGAGCGATCGGTTGATTAGCCACGAGATTGGGGTTGCAATGACTGGGGCCACAATGTTGATTAGCTTGGGTTCTAGCCAGTCATAGCCTGCTGTACCATGGGTTTTAATACCCTGTAAAATTTTCTGGACTTCTCGGCTGGAAACTAATTTGAAATGGAAATCAGGAATGCTGTGGCCGCTTTTTTGGGGGACTTGTGGTGTGGTTGGACCTGGGCAGGGAGACTTGGGGGTATGTAGTTCAGTAAAGAATTTATTGAATACCCGTGCTGCCTCGACTGGGGTTGAATAATGAGTACTATTTGCTATGATGTCGCCCCCTTCAGGTTTGTTATTCCCCTTGATAAGGGCATTTATCTGAGACCAGAATTTTTTGGGATTTGATAGGTTCTTTTCTTGGATATGTCTAAGGTGATTCCTTTTGGCTTTCTTTAACTCGGCTTTACATCTATTTCTGAGTTCCCTATACTTTTGCCAGTCGGTGATTTGGTCTGTGGCTTTATATGTACTCCATGCCCTATCTCTGTAACCCATGAGTTTCCTTAGATCTCGAGTGAGCCACCTGGCTTCTTGACCTTTAACTCTGATCTTTTTTTGAGGGGCATGTTTGTTAGCGGCAGACAAGAAATTATTGTTGAAAAACTCTACGGCGGTTTCCAGGTTAGGGGCTAGTTTTAAATGCAGCCAGTTAACGTCTGTGAGTGTTCTGAGAAAGGAACTAGTATCAAAGTTAGAATAATCTCTGGTCAGGAAGATACGGGGTTGGGGGACAGGGAAACTATTCTTCCATATCCCAAACGTGGGGGAGTGATCACTCAGGGAGTCTGCGAAGGTGCCAACCAATTTGAATCTGTCTGGGTTTGTGGCCAGGATCCAGTCCAGAGTGGTATGTTTACCAGTTTTTGTATTGATTCTAGTTGGTTCCTGAATTAATTGGGTGAGTTCCACATCTTGCAGTGAGTTTTTTATTACATCCCTGGTGTGAGTCCCCCAATGAATATTGAAGTCCCCCAGAATTACGTTTTCAACCCTGGGTGGGGGGGGGATGATGTTTACTAGAGTTTTCAGGGATTCATTTGCCGATTTGGGAAGGTTATAAACGGCTCCAATTAGTAGTGGTTTGATACCTCCCAGTAGTAGTTTTATAAATATGGCTTCACAACCTGAGAGAGTAGGGATTGTTACTGGAGTGAGTATGGCATTGAGGATGGACTTAACATAGATCAAGACCCCTCCACCTTTCTTTTTTGGCCTATCCTTTCTAAAGGAGTGATATCCAAGTAAACCAACTTCATGGTCACTTATATGGGGTTTAAGCCATGTTTCTGTAATAGCTATGACATCAGGTGCATAGAGGCTTGCCCAGGCCTGCAGCTCATGTATTTTGGACCTGAGACTGTTATTTATGTGTGTCAGCTTCAGCCCTTTATGATTGTTCCATGTATGAGTATTAGCGGTGGTGACCTGGATATTGGCTACTGTTGGGCCAGGGTTTTCCTCGACGTCCCCCGCTAGCAGTAGTAATAACACGTGGAGCAAGCTGGGAAGAGCTTGGGGCTTTGCAGGAGATTTTTTGCAATGTAGGGCATAGATAAAGACTGAGTTTATATAGGTTACCGTGTCTCTGAAGACCTAGAAGGCATAACGAGGGGTAGCGAAGTGAACCCCCTTGGGGTTGTCAGGGTCCTCCTTGTGCGAGACCATTGTCTACCTTGCCCCTGGTTTTGGCTTATGTGGTCAAAGACTAGATCCAAGCAGAGGACTAACAGGATATATAGGGCCACAGATATCAGTCCCTGCTTCATCGTGCAGTTTTTGAGACCAGCTAAGATTAGTGCTGACTTAAACAGGTGTGCTCAAGAGGGTTAGCAGAGAAGAACTGCAGATTCATGCGCACTAATCTTGGATTTTATGTGGAGGCTAGAAACATTCAGGGAGGATCAACCCTTTTAAATTGCAATTTGGCTTTAGAGTAAGATCAATCGGGAATGGTTCTCTGCTACCCCAAGGAATGGTCTGGCTGTATTTTAAAAATAGGAGCTGTCCCTTAGCTGGTGTGTTTGGTTTGCTACAGCTTTGGAATCAGCTAGGGAGTAGGAATCCTGTGTGTGGGTGACAGAGGGGACCTCTAGTGGCGAAAGGGGATAACCTGCTAATGGTAAAGTTCACTGTTAGTAAAAAAGAGAGAAAGTAAAAAAGAGAGAATAAAAAAGAGAGAGAGAAGGGCAATATGTAGGCAGCACGTGATCTGCGTCCCCTATAAATCACAGAGCTCACCAAGGGTGGTGGTGGGGTAGGGGAGCCGAGAGCGGCAGCGGGTTTTAACCATTGCAGCATGGTAAGAGAAATGCTCGCTTCCTCGACTCCTAACAGCAGCAGGGAGACGACCTCTGGCACAGCTCGGGGAGGGCTTCCTTGCAGCCCTCTCGACCCGCGGACCTGCAGCTGTGGAGAGAGAAGAGGACACAGATTAGCTTTAAGTAAGGGGACTTGGGTGCAAGGGGGGAGGTACTGGGGGTTGGAGAGCAACGGAAAAGCAACCGAGATTGGTCAGGGTTCTCTACGTCTGCAGTCCACAAAGTTCAATCAGTCTGCACAAAATCCCTCAGGTTTCCCTTCCCACTAATTATGCAGTTCGCTAACATACAGATTCAAACACTGAGCAATTCCCTCCGGTTCTGTGGCCAAACTACAGTAGGGCTAAACAGCTCAGCTGCAGTAAGTAAGCGCATTTAATTTCACCTGGATCCTGGATCCTATTAGGGGTCTGGTCTTGGCGCCAAAACTTGATTTTCAAAAAAATTTCAACTATTGCAGCGTGGCGAGAGAAACGTCGCTTTCCTCATACTCGAACAGCAGCAGCGGAGACTACCTCTGACACAGCTTGGGGAGGGCTTCCTTGCAGCCCTCTCGACCCGCGGACCTGCAGCTCGAACAGCAGCAGGGGAGATGACCTCTGGCACAGCTCGGGGAGGGCTTCCTTGCAGCCCTCTCGACCCGCGGACCTGCAGCTCGAACAGCAGCCGGGGAGACAACCTCTGGCACAGCTCGGGGAGGGCTTCCTTTCAATAACCCACTTCTCATGTGGTTATATCATTCAGCAGCGCCTTGTGACACATCACACAAGACGTGGGTAAATCTCTCAATAACCACCGCCCTGTCATGCCTCAGTGCTTAAAGGGGAAAAGTCAGCAGAAAGGGCCTCACAACCAAGTGTGGGGCTGCTCTCAATGTGCACTTTGTGTGCAACAACATTCTGTTTTACTTATTGTTTACTGTATTATACTATATTGTATCACACTAATTTTGCTTACTTCAAGATTGACATCTTCTGTAACTACAAATCCCAGAATCCCCTGCAGCCGACAGAAACATAGAATTTGCTGGCAAATAAGAACCGCTTGGCCCACCTAGTCTGCCCGTTTTTTCCAGCCTATGGTATCACCGCAGATCCTACTTGATCTCCTGCCCATTCAGCCACACACCCCTTCCGTAAGATTCCCTTATGCCTATCCCATGCATTCTTGAATCCCACTGCTATTTTCGCCCCAACCACCTCCACTGGAAGACTGTTCCAGGAATCCACCACTCTTTCTGTGAAGAAGTACTTCCTCACCTCTCCCCTGAATCTACCCCTCTCTAGCTTCTTATTGTGCCCCCTTGTCCTTGAGGGTATGTCGTCTCTATGGCAACACCGGCACAGCGAATCCACCACAGTGAAACCCCATCCGCGCCTATATCGGCAGTGACAGGGATTTCACTTTGATGGACTTTGTGGCGACGGGGGGTATATATCTAACTCCACTGTCTGTGCAACATGGAGTTAGCTATCTAAAGCAGGGGTGTGTGAGGGCACAGCCCCCTGCATTGGGCGTCATGGTGCTGCCGGTTGTTCTGGGGACGCGTCGGTGTCGGGGGTGTTGATGGGTTTCCGATGCTGTCGAGGACGTTGCTGTGGGGGATGTCGCGCCAACATCGTAGATCCGTCCTTGTGCACCCTTTTTTTTTTTTAAATACTTCCCTCCTGTGCCTTATTTACCCTTTTAGGGATTTTAAGGTCTTCATTATAGCCCTCCTCTCTTCCAGGGTGTACATATGTAGGTCCTTAAGACTCTCCTCAAAGGGCTTCTGATGCAGACCCTGCACCATTTTAGATGTCCTCCTCTGGACTGCATCCACTCTGTCTATGTCCTTCCAGAGATGTGGAGCTCGATTCTCAAAACTTGGCGCAAGCCGCACCAATGGCAGCTTGCACCGACTGCCAGTGTGCCAGGGACCCTGCACCTAATTATCTATTGGGTAGGGACCCAGCAGCAAATTCCCACAGCTTGTGGCAACTGTGGCCATGCACCAAATAGACGACATATCTGGCAAGCTGCGGGGTAGCCATGCGTCACTCTAGGACATCCATGATGGCTAGCAGTCCTCCCCCAGCCCCAATCCCCTTCATATTAAACTTAATCACGTCCCTGGTGGTTTAGCAGACCCCCCAACCCCGATCCCCTTTGTACTGAACTTAATCACGTCCCTGGTGGTCTAGCAGACCCCCAACCCAATCCCCTTTGTTTGTTTTTTTAACTATCATTCTTTATTATGTACAGTGACTTGCAAAAGTATTCAACCCCCTTGAAAGTTGTCAGATTTGTCTGGATTACAAATGAGACTTACATATATTATTCCAGTCAGTATTTTTATTGCAAACTCATATGCTCTAACAGTAGATCTTCAAAGCCAAAATTAATTATCCGTCAGCATATCTTTTAAAGAAAATTAAAAACTGGAAAATGCTGCTTGCAGAGGTATTCAACCCCTACACATTAGTATTTGGTAGAGCCACCTTTTGCTGCAATAACAACTTTAAGTCTTTTGGGGAAGTATCTACCAGCCTTGCACACTGTTCGGGAGTGATTCTTGCCCATTCTTCTTGGCAGATTTGTTCCAGGTTGTTCAGGTTGGTTGGGTGATGCTTGTGGACCGCAATTTTCAAACAGTGCCACAGATTCTCAATGGGATTGAGATCTGGACTTTGACTTGGCCACTGTAGGACATTCACCTTTTTGTTGTTTAACCACTGCTGTGCTGCTTTGGCCTCATGCTTGGGATCATTGTCCTGCTGAAAGGTGAAGTTTCTCCCAAGCTTCAGTTTTTTAGCAGACTGAAGCAGGTTCTCTTGCAGTATCTCCCTTTATTTTGCTCCATCCATTCTTCCTTCACTTTTAACAAGATGCCCAGTCCCTGCTGATGAAAAGCATCTCCATAGCATGATGCTGCCACCACCATACTTCACTGTAGGGATGGTGTTTCTTGAGGCATGGGCAGTGTTAGGTTTGCGCCACACATAGCACTTTGAATTTTGGCCAAAAATCTCTATCTTGGTCTCATCCGACCACAAAACCTTGTGCCACATCTTAGCTGGGTCACTCTCATGCTTTCTGGCAAACTCCAGACGTGCTTTGATATGGTTCTTTTTGAATAATGGCTTCTTTCTAGCCACCCTCCCATACAGGCCAGTATTATGCAGAGCTCTTGATATGGTTGACTGGTGCACCTTCACTCCACTCTCAGCCACTGAACTCTGTAGCTCCTTCAAAGTGATTGTTGGCCTCTCTGTGGCTTCCTCACTAGTCTCCTTCTTGTTTGGATGCTGAGTTTTGAGGGACAGCCTTGTCTAGGTAGTGCCTGGGTGGTGTGATGCAGCTCCACTTCCTCACTATTGATCCAACAGTGCACACTGGGATATCCAAACACTTGGATATTATTTTGTACCCTTTTCTAATTTATGCATGTCTATTACTTTATCTCTAACTTCCTTAGAATGCTCTTTAGTCTTCATTTTCACACCCTTCCTTCAGATTCACAGTCTGACCAATGGTCGTTAAACTGAGGGGGGGTTTTATCCAGAAAATGTGAGCTACTTTAATGTTTCAGAGGTGAGGCCAATTGTAAGTCAACTGTGTCCTCATTAGGGCAATATTATTCATCTGTGTAAAAGCACAGGGGTTGAATACTTATGCAAACAGCATATTTCAGTTATTTACAGTATTTTTCTTAAAAATATTTTCTAACATAAAACCAATGTCACTTTAAAATAATTATTTTGAGGGTCAGTCTTTTTAAATAAAATATTACACAGTACAAAATCTCAATGTATCATTTGTCATTCAGACAAATCTGACAACTTTCAAGGGGGTTGAATACTTTTGCAAGTCACTGTATCATTTTATAAAAAACAAACTAGCCAGTTGTACATAGCAACATAAATTTAAAATAAATACAAGGAATTTAGAACATTAAAGTGCACATCAATTCAGAAGTCAGTCCAATTTCCTTTGTTGTCTATAGAAATGAAGATACATATTTCATACAATTCCAGATGACTCTCCTTTAAAAAGTTTAGAGCAGAGAAAATTAGAGGGACAGAGGGACAAAGGTAGTGGCTCACAGCACAAAATCTGCCCGGATGGGTGTAATGTACAGTATCCATTTCCTCCACCTAGTTTCAAAGACATTTTGAGATTTATTAAGTATGGCAGTAAGCCTCTCCATTTTATAGATATCTATCATTATTTGGTGCCAAAGATCTAGAGTAGGAGGCAGAGGGGAGTTCCATCTCTTCGTGATAGTTTTTTTAGCGGCAAGCAGAGCTATGTTAAGAAATTTCCAGGACGGGGCCTCCATATATTCCATGAGATTCTCCCCAAATAAAAAGAGAAGGGGGTCCAACACTAAATTAGGAGATATCAATTGTTGGAGAGCTCCGGAGAGTTGAGCAAAAAATGGGTGAAGGGCCTTATAGGACCAGAAGATGTGGCCCAGGGTGGCTGGAGAAAAACCACATTGCCTCCAACATTCTGACCTGGCACCAATACTATACTTCTGGACTACTACTGGAGCCCTGAAGTATCTAACTGATAGTTTCCAGGCAAATTCCTTCCAGGAGCCAGAACTGATACCTATATACATTGTCTTTATATGTCTCTCCCATAATGATAAAGTTAACTCAATCTCTAAGTCTTTTTCCCAGGTAACTCTAATTTTATCCAGGAGCATACCCTGGAGAGAATGAAGAGCTTTGTATAAGACCGAAATTGTATGGAGTGGGATTGATTTCCCCTCTATGGCTGCCAAAAAAATCAGCAACAGGCCAGGAGGAGGGACCTTCCCCCACTGCACTCCACCCAGGGAGCAGAGATAATTCCTAGTCTGAAAGTACCTAAATCTGTCCCGATAGGAGATATCATACTTTTGGGTCAGGTCTGTTAGGGATAATATTGTGCCCCTAGGCATAAATTGAAAAACCAAATGTAACCCTTTCCCCTGCCACCTGAGATATTCCCTGTCAAGTCTGCCAGGGAGAAAAGCATCCGAATATGGCAGAGAGAACAAGGCAGGCCTCCAGGGCTTAAATTCCCGAGATGCCAGTACCCCTAGCCAACACTTCAGTGTAGATTGAGTGTGAGGATTGGGGATGTTCTATAATTTAATGACGGGGGAAAGGAAAGCAAGGTACGACACAAGTCACCAAGCTTTCTCTCCTGTCCCTCCACCAACTTCCATTTGGCTACATAACTGTTATCCATCCAGTATAGAGGTATTCTTAATTGGGAAGCTTGGTGATATAATCTGAAATTAGGCAGTGACGTACCCCCCCCCTTCTGCTTGGGAAGTTGCAACACAGAGAGGCTAATCCTCAGTTTTTGATTCACCCAGATAAAAGTTGCGATTTTCTTCTGTAGGGTTCTGAAAAAGGCATCTGGCATCTGCGTTGGGAGGGCCTGGGCCAAGTATAGAAAGCAGGGGAGAATCACCATCCTGATAGCCTCTATTCGTTGGTGCAGGGACAAAGGGAGAACCCTCCACCTGTTCAGGTCTGCAAATGTCTTAATCAAGAAGGGGAAATAATTCAAGGTAAACAGGTCCTCAGAAGAGAGACCAATATTTACACCAAGGTATTTAATGCTTTTCAAATCCCATCGAAAACTATAAGTTTGCTTTAGCTCTGCCCGAGGGATGAAGTTCCAGGCTAAAACTTCAGTCTAAGCTTCACTGATTTTATAACCAGATACAGCCCCGAATCCCTTTAGTTTATCCCAGAGGGGGGGGAAGAGAGTTCTCTGGGTCAGTCATATATATGTGGAGATCATCAGCATATAATGCCAATTTGTGAGATATTGAAGCGACCTCTACCCCAGTCAGCCCCACCTCTTGTCTCAAGGCCTGAGCGAGAGGCTCCAAGTATATTGCGAATAACAGTGGGGAGAGGGGGCATCCCTGCCTGGTGCCTCGGGAGAGTGAGATGGGGCTTGAGAAAGAGCCATTTATCCGGACATAAGCTTTGGGGTCTGCATACAATGATTTTATTAATTTGATGACCGACAGGGGTATTCCCACTCTTTCGAGTACTGCCCACATAAAAGGCCATTCGACATGGCCGAACGCCTTCTCTGCGTCCAAAGAGAGCAGCAGGAACAGTGACCTCCCATACCTCACCCTGTGCAGAAGATGCAAGGTTCTCTTTATACTGTCCTGTGTTTGGTGTCCGGGCACGAACCCTGTTTGGTCTAAGTCTATTATTTCCAGGAGAAAAGTTTCAAATCTTTTGGAAATTATAGAAGCAAAAATTTTATAATCAATATTTAGAACCGAAATAGGCCTGTACGAGGAACAAGATGTGACATCTTCATCTGGCTTTGGTATGCTGGATATGTAAGCATATCGCCACGAATCAGGGGTTGGCTCCCCCTTTTGTACACTCCTGCAAGCCCCCAAGAGCCTAGGAGACAAGTCTCCTTTGAAGACCTTATAAAACCACCGGTATAACCATCTGGACCGGGACTTTTATTTGTTTTAAGAGCCACTACTACTTGATCTAGTTCTACTGGGGAGATTGGTTTTTCCAGAAATTGTAGTTGTTCCTGTGAAATCTTTGGGAGGTTAAGGTCCTTCAAGAAGGCCTCCACCCCGAGAGGCTCCCCCCCACCCTCTGTACTATATAGGCCGCTGTAATACTTCTGAAAAACATGTTCAATCTCCTTGGGGCGAGTAACTACCCTCCTAGAATCCGGATCTCTTATTTTGGTAATGTTCGATCTGGATTTATGTTGTCTGAGTCTATGAGCTAACAGACGGGTGGCTCTTGGGTCCCCTTCATAATATTTTTGCTTAATAAGTTGTAGAGCTTGCTCGGTACGGATATCTAAGATTGCTTGAATCTGTTCTTTGGTGGCCTGCAAGAGGGGGTAAGCCCCTTCGTCCCCAGAGGCATGTAAGGTCTGTAAACTATGTAATTGCTGCTGCAGGTTATCTAGTCGTTGCTGTTGCATTTTTTTGTAATGAGCAGCATATTTAATTATCTCACCCCTAAGGACTACTTTAAGGGTATCCCATAATACTCCTGTTTTTGTTCCCTGTCTTTTGTTATCGTCAAGGATTTGTTTAATTTTTTGCTGTGTCATTTCCCTGAAATCCTTTAAATTCAGCAGATAATTATTAAACCTCCATAAAGTATTAACTTTTTCTCTCTCCCAGGTCATATGTAATGTAAGGATTGAATGATCTGATAATACTGTCGGAGTTTGTGTACAGCTTTGCATTTTGTACAGGTGTTCTTTAGACACGTGAAAATAATCTATATGAGTGTACACTTTATGGGGAGCAGAGTAATGTGTATATTCTCTTCTTTTGGGATGGAGAGTTCGCCAGAGGTCTACCCAGTGAGCTTCTGAAATATAAGTCTGCATTGCTCGGTGTGCAAGGGATTTCTTAAACGGTTTCCTGATAGAAGAATCCAGATAAGAAATAGCCAAATTATGATCCCCGTCCATTACCAATACTCCTCTAGACCTCTCCATGACCCTTTGAAGCAGCATTTTTCTTACTTCTGGTCCTTCCCCTGGAGGTATATACAGAGAGACCAGGGTGATGTCCTGTTCCTCCAGTCGACCCACAGCAATTGCAAGTCTTCCTTCTGGGTCTGAGTATGAATTTATAAGACAAAAGGGAACAGCTTTAGGGACCAAGACCGCAGCTCCTCTTCTTTTCCCCCTCCCATATACGGAGGCCACTATAGTGGAGAAACCAAATTTGGCAAGTTTTTGATGTACGGGTTTACCTAAATGCGTCTCCTGCAGCAGAAGGAAAGAGGGCTTCAATTTTTTGAGAGAGGAAATCATCCTGTATCTCTTTATGGGATTGTTTAAACCATTAACATTGTGTGAGCATACCCCGACTGTAGAGATTTTACTCATAGTGTAATGGTATAATACTTATAGCTGATCGGGCTGAGACAAAAAGGGTCTGTAAGAAGGGCCCAAACCCATTCTAAAAATGTCAAGAGTTTGTCCCCTTCTAAACTATTAGGATCCAGCAGGACCGCATGTGGAGATTTCATCTTCTGTAGTAAGTGTATGAACCATAAGCAACTACACATATACCTGATAGACCTCATGTGCACATTTCCAAAACTAAAATAGTAATTAACTTTAACACAATAAACCCTTTTAAACCTATTTACAATAGTACTTCCAAAACATGAGAGCATAGAGACTACCTCTCTGGAGAAAGGGAGCCCAGACCTGGAATCAGGGCCGGGTCCCGTGGGAGGGATTGTGACCTCCATCTTGGTCAGGCCTCCCCGACCCCTCATAGCCTCGGGGTCGAATAACAGGAACGTCGACCAGCAATAGGGCAACCCTCAGGCCAGAGCCCTATGGTTTCCCCTAAATAATGGCCAAAAAGGAGCAGCTGGTATCGCTGCAAAAAAGGGGAGTACGAATGTTGAGCATGTTACTAGCGTAGCCCACCTCTGAATAAGCAAACTGAGTGCGCTATAGGAATTAAAAACTTGTGTGTCATTACTACGTAGATCAAGTCCATATCCATTTAACTGTTTTAAAGCTAGCAACGTAGGCTATAACTAAATATATGACCGGAGTATGTCCTTAGTCTTGAAACAGATGAAAGAACCAAAGAGAAATGACCGGAGAAACAGTACTTATCTTCCATCTACTCCTATTGGTATCGCAGTCCTCTCAGAGTAAAGAGAAAAAAAAACAATGCCTTAAGCTCTGGGAGAGGCAGTCATTAAGGCCGTTCAGGTATTTAAGTCCTGAGTGTCCATATCTGTTTCTTTAGAGGGAGTTTGCTTATTTCTAATGAACTCTTTAACTTGTTGTATGGATCGAAATCCTCCTCGTTTCCCTGTGCCTCTTCGCGTGTTTGTACAGCTCTGCCAACGCATGCGAGGGGACACCTTTCCTGCTGCACCGGACCAGTCGACTAAGAACACCACCCTCTCTTCTTTAGTTCCGGAGTTACCTCTTCAGGACACAAATACAATTCACTCCCAGACTCCCAGAAAACTCGGAGTTTAGCAGGGTAAGGTGTTTGAAAACGGATTCCTTTCTCCTTTAAGGTTCTTAGGATTGGTGCGTAGGCTATTCTTTTCTTCATAATTTCTGTGGGGTAATCATTATCAAAAAGTAGCCTAGCAGAGTTATAAGTAATATTTTTTTTTTTTGACCACGCTTTTTAAAATCAATTCTTTGTCTCTAAAGCTGGATAGCTTTAAGATAATTGAGCAAGGTCTAGCTGCTTGATCTGTTGGTTTTCGGGACAAGGCTCTGTGCGCTCTTTCGATTTTAAATTGGAAGGTAGGGGGGAGGTTTAAAACGTCCTTCAGTAGGTCTGACAAAAAGTCCTCCATTCTGCCAGTTTCGGAGTCCTCCGGGAGACCATATATCCGAAGGTTGTCCCTGCGGGACCTTGCCTCTAGATCCACTAATTTATCTTGTAATAAATCGTGTTGGTCGACTAAAAAAATCGACCGCTTGGTGTAGGCGTTGGGTTTCCTCCGACATCTCCCCTGTTGCCTCCTCTGCACGATCCAGCCTCTCCTCTACCTCAGTAACCTGTTTTGCAATGCAGAAAATTCTCTCTTATTTTCAGCACGAAACGCTTTAATTTCTGACAAGAGCGTCTCATAGCGCGATCGGGATAATCTTTCGCTTTCCCTGTCCGTGTCAGGGTCCTGATCCCCTGCCATACTGCCTGCAGGAGAAGCACTGCGACTGTGGATAGGCCTCTTTTCAGATCTGGATGCATCCACACTGTCTCGGTGTCTTCCAGAGCGCGATTTCACCAGGTTTTTACTCCCAGTCATTATATTTGCAGTATCTGTAGTTTTTAAGTTCTGCTAAGTCGAATTCGGGAGATTTAACTGGTGGGGTATGCTAGAGCTTCTCCCCTGTGCAGCCATTCAGCTTGGTGACATCACCGGAAGCCCCCAGTCCCCTTTGTATTAAATTTAATCACGTCCCTGGTGGTCTAGTGGACCCCCCCAGCCCCAATCGCCTTTGCATTAAACTTAATCACGTCCCTGGTGGTCTCACAGAGCCCCCCATCCCCGATCCTTTTAATAAAATAATTCACGTCCCTGTTGGCTAGCAGCCCCCAGCACAGATCCCCTTTTTATTAAAAAAAATCATGCCCCTGGTGGTCTAGCCGAACCCCCACAGCTCCATTCCCCTTTGTATTAAACTTAATCACGTCCCTAGTGGTCTAGCGGAGACCCCCATCCCTGATCCTTTCAATAAAATAATTCATGTCCCTGTTGGCTAGCGCCCCCTCCCCAGCACAGTTCCCCTTTTTATTAACAGAAATCATGTCCCTGGTGGTCTAGCCAACCCCCCCCCAGCTCCAATCCCCTTTGTATTAAACTTAATCATGTCCCTAGTGCTCTAGCAGATCCCCTAGCCCCAATCCCCTTTGTATTAAACTTAATCACATCCCTGGTGGTTTAGCAGAGCCCCCCATCCCCGATCCTTTTAATAAAATAATTCACATCCCTGTTGGCTAGAGGCCCCCAGCACAGATCCCCTGTTTATTAAAAGAAATCATGCCCCTGGTGGTCTAGCTGACTCCCCCAGCTCCAATCCCCTTTGTATTAAACTTAATCACGTCCCTGGTGGTCTAGCGGAGCCCACCATCCCTGATCCTTTTAATAAAATAATTCATGTCCCAGTTGGCTAGCGCCCCTTCCCCAACACAGATTGCCTTTTTATTAACAGAAATCATGTCCCTGGTGGTCTAGCCGACCCCCCAGCTCCAATTCCCTTTGTATTAAACTTAATCACGTCCCTGGTGGTTCAGCACCCCTTCCCCATTCCTGATCCCCTTTTTAATAAAATAATTTCTGTCCCTAGTGGCTGGTGGCCCCCCCAGCCCCAATCCCCTTTTTATTAAAAGAAATCAATCACGCCCTTGTTGGTTTAATGGACCCCCCCAAGCCCTGATCCCCTTTGTATTAAAATTAATCATGTCCATGGTGGTCTAATGGCCCCCCCAGCCAGGATACCCTTTTTAATAAAATAATTTGTGTCCCTGGTGGCTAGCAGCCCGCCCTAATCCCCTTTTTATTAAAAGAAATCATGTCCTTGGCAGTCTAGCAAACCCCCTTAGCCCGATCCCCTTTGTATTAAACTTAATAATCACATCCCTGGTGGTCCAGTGGACACCCCCCCATCCCCTATCCCCTTTTTAATAAAATAATTCACGTCCCTGGTGGCTAGCAGCCCCCCCAATCTCTGATCCCTTTTTTTATTTAAGTCTTTGTTTGCCGGGTCAGTGCGCTGATCCAAGAACCGTTTTCTGGCATGACCTGGACCACAAACAGTGGCACAGAATCAAACAGTTAAAATAATTTACAATCCAATAAGAGTAGCAGATTACAAGCTGTACAGACACAAGTCCCAACGGAAGCATACATAGCATAATAAGCAATGGTCCAGAGAAGTAACTGAACAATGTACAGTCGCAAGCCTGATGAAAGCAGATAAATTAAAATTACGTAGCTACCGTAATTCTTGATCTTCTTGTATATCTTCACTGGTGGGTTATACGCCGGAGGCGCTATGACCTCGCGGGAGCTTATAGCTTAGAAATTTTTCTAAGGAGAGGAGCTGCTGCCCACGAGGGTGATGCACAGCATGCTGAGTGCTGGCCAGTAACTGACGCCAACTCCTTCCTCACCCCAGTTCTGTCCAACGGAGAGAGTGAAAAACAGATATAGAGAAGAAAGAGGGCGGGGCAAGGGAGCCCAAGTGATAGTAAAAGGAAAAGATATAAAACAAAGAAGAGAATAAAGCCAACACGAGGAGAGGGAGGCTACCTGAGGGTGTGGTATAGGGAGGCCCCAACCACTGGGCAGTCCCAAGGGGATGGAGGAGTGGAGGAGTGGAGGGAAAAAGGAAAGAGCAAGAAAGAAGAAAGAAAGAAAGAGAGAGAGACAACGAGAGACCAATTGGCACCCTACTCCTCCAGGGATGCCAGAGAGCATCAAGGTGCTAAAAGGGACAGCACTCGTCTCCATTCTCCCCAATCACTCCAACATGCTGGGTGAGAGAAGGCCAGAATGGTCTGTCATCTGAAAAATGTCCAGACCAATTGAACATGTTAGGCACTATGGAGGGAAGTTGGAGGCGGAAACAACCTAGGGATGTACTCTCCCGACCCATAGAGGGTGGATGCCAGAGTCTCACAAGTCTGTCTCAAGGACATGGAGGTGGGTAAAGGACCCACCCTGGGGCAGGACCCCTTTCCTTCAACCCAAGTCTTTTGGTAGAAAAAAAACAGATTTTTTTTGTTTGTTTTACTTATTCCAAGCCAGCGGGCAAGTAAAGCTGGGTTGACCAAGAGGTTCTCCTTGAGGAGAAGAAGGGAAACTGACCCAGGTTAACCAGTCTGGTTAACCAGAAGGGGGAAAAAGGGAAAGGGAATCCTCAGAACCCCTAAACCACCCTATGATCCACAAGGGTCCCAAGTCCAGGACACCGGACCAGGCTCTGATACCTCCTCCCAAAAAGGAGAGCAGAGCGTGAGGGAGGTAACCCCATCCAGCCCATGCAGAAGGGGACCCGAGAAGCCCACATTAGAAGGGAGCAAGCAGCCCCGCTTGCCCTCCCCCAAGGAGGGTCACTGATGTTTACCTGAAGGATCAGCAGACCAGGAGGAGCCAGTAGGAATCTGCCCACAACTGACCTCAATTGGGGGGAGAGCAAGTAGGGAGGAGGCAATGCTCACAGGTTGAGGCCCAAGAGGGGATGGTGGGTGGGAAGCAATGGTGAAGATATACAAGAAGATCAAGAATTATGGTAGGTACATCATTTTTATATCTTCCTTGTATATATCTTCATTATTCATCACTGGTGAGTGAGTACCAAGCCCCCCCAAAGCGGACCTGGCACCTCCCTGAGGGAAGAGCTCCCCTCAGCCCCTTCTGGGGGAGAATCACATGTGGAAGAAGCCCCCTATGGGTCTGGTGAGGCCCGTGACTGGTCAGGGCGAAGCGGGGACTCCCATGGCCTGGGAGAAGGAAGGTGCCCCGCTAATTCCCATCTCAACCTGCAGGAGAAAAAATGGGCTCCCTTGGAAATAAGAGGCAATCACACTACGCCGGGCCAAGGGTGATAACCTGAAAAGTTGAAGCCATGCCGTCCACCTTAAGCAGAACACAGTTCCTGCCAGTTTAGAAGCTACCCCAATAGCATCGTACAACACTCTTGATAGGTGCTTCGCTAGCTCTAGGCCAGTAGCAGAAAGGCAGATGGCCTGCCTGGTTGCCTCTGAGTCAGGCAGAGTGGCTAGGAGCTGTTCCAGCACTGTCCATAAGTGCCTAGCATGGGCAGCTATATGGGTCTGATGAGCTGAGATACAGAGTAAGAGATGCGCTGTGGAGAAAACCCTTCTCCCCCCCAGCGGTTAAACTCAATTGAGTCGAACTCTGGGGGACGATCTTGTCTCAGGCGATGATGCCCAGAGGGGGTAGTCAGTAGCTGTATCCCAGAAGTGGGGTGAAGCATGGAACCTGGAGACCCGTGGGGTGCACGATATCTGTGCTGGCAGTCCCTCGGGACAGGAGAAGGGGCAGAGGGGTTCTGCCAGACCTGATGTAATGCTTTGAGGAATGGAACAGGCCACAGAGGAATAATAATATTCTCTGAGGAGAACTCCCAGAAGAGACAACGCGCCACATGAGCAGGATTGCGACTTGCAAAGTGAGATATGTGGAGTTCCTCCAACAATCTCAACAAGAACCACTGATAGCTGGTGATATCAGTGTACGAGGACAGGTGGACCGAAAAGTCTTCTTCCTCTGGGGAGGAAGCAGAAGAGCTCAGTTTAGACTGTGGTGTAGCCGGAGCTTCTGGTCTGAAGATGCCCTGGTCCAGAGCTCTTATGTAGTGGGGGAAAGCTGCAGCCGATGCTCTGAAATGGTCCCAAGACAAGGGCCCCACAGGACCCAAAATGCCCGGGAGACCAGAACAGCGAGGCAGAGGATCCAAGGGAGGGAGAAATCTGGCGAACTGGGCGAAGATCCTGCTGAGGCTTGAGACGCTCGCGACCCCTCCGAATAATAGAACAGCGCAAAGTGCCCTGTAGGTCACTCAATCATACAGGAGCAACCCAAGTGATGCCCTAAAGAAAAGTCCCACGGTGAGGAGATCGGGCCAGTCTGGCACCTGCAGGCAGCCCCTAACCCCACCTGATGCAGACCCCCGGTTGAAGAGAGTGAAAATGTGAGGGGTAGGCACTGTGGCTCCTCCCCAAGCTGCCAGCAGCCCTGGGAGAATGCCACTGAACCACCCCAGGCCTTCTCAAACCCTCCCCTTCAGAAAGGGACCTGCCCCTTGGCCGTCCCTGAGGCACGATGGAGAAAGCTCTGGGGTGGCTCCAGACCTTAACAGACCAGTCAAAGCCATCCCCAGACCAACTCCTGTATCAGAAACTGGACCGGCACCACCCCAGTTCCAACGCCAGACTCGGCCATAATGGAGGTGCCGACAACAGACTCAGCACCAGGCATGGTGCCGGCGGTCATTCCTATATCCGGCACTGTCCTTCTACCCGGAACCACCTTTGGTGCCGCCCTCCTCCTCGGCATTTGGGGTCGGCGCCATGAGAGTCTCCGGCACTGCCAACAACGTCAGAAGACTCTGAAGAGTTGGCCCCAAGGGCAGGACCGGTCAGGGAGGTAGAAATGGAAGATACCTCCAGAACCTCGCCGCTAGTCCTAGGTAGGTGCCGCGATTCCTCAGAATTGGGAGACTCCTCGGGGTGGGGCGACCACTCTGGATCATCGATATCATCCTCCTCTGAAGAGGAGGAGACCAGGACAATCGGGAGAGAGGCCACCCAGGTCACTCTATCAGGTCCAGTGCCGCTCACGGCATCGGATGTAGGCACAGCTCAAACCTTAAACCCGCCCTGCTCACCAACCCCAGGAGTGGGGCTAGGAGCCAGAGTGGAGTCCCGGTGAGCGGAGACTGAGAACCCCAGCCGGTTGGGATCCAGTATGGCCCTGACTGCGATGCGGGGATGGTCGGCTCGAGGAGGCCGACGGCCTAGAAGGGTGCTCAGCCGACTTCCCCGGAGGCGGCCGACTGTCCACCTGACCCCTCTGGGGAGCCGAAGGTTCCAGAAAGGCTGGAACCAACTGCTGCTCTTGCCCCACCGGTATGTACAGTATCGGGGGGCGACCTGGAGGAGGGTCCAAAGTTCTGACCATGGCATCCCTGGACCGACGCAGTCCTCCAAAGGTAGGAGGTTTCCAACCCACCTTCAACAGGCGCGTTTTGAGGACCCAGCGGTCCATGGAGAAGCAGGCATCACAGTTATCCACATCGTGTTGAAGGCCCAGGCAAGAGACAGACATCGATCATGGCGATGCGTTATGGAGATGGACTTGCCGCAGGGGCACCGACGGACACGTCCCACCTTTGATGACTTAGGACCCAGACCGGACATGACCGACCATATACAAAATAAAACAAAACCAGAAAAAGACTCAGCACCATAGAAACAATAATAAGAAAGAAACGGTCTTACCTGTGCGAAGATCTACGGTGTTCAGTAATGATGAACAGAACTTCGACGATGACTTAACTATGATTGCGTAGTAACAGCTCTTCCGCTCCACAAGGTGCACTCTTGATGGCGGGAAGCACAGAACTGAGGTGAGGGAGGAGTTGGCTGGCTATAAGCACCTGCAGGGTCGTAGCGCCTCTGGCGTATAACCCACCAGTGATGAATGATGATGTTACGCATAAGGAAGATCTAGCTGTACAACAATAGATTGACACAGGGTAGTGGAAAAAATCAGTTACAAGCATTAATACTAATTTGAAATTGGGATAAACAGGAAAAAGATCTAGGGTGAGGAGGGGGTGAAGACACAGGGGAAAACAAGGTAACTATTGAGGGTAGGGATGGGGAGAGGGAGGGTAAAGAGAGCTAGCACACAAGCGTGAGGAGTAGGAGTGAGAAAAAAAAATTTTATTAAAAGAAATCACGCCCCTGGTGGTCTAGTGGACCCCCAGCCCCGCTCCCCTTTGTATTAAAATGAATCATGTCCCTAGTGGTCTGGAGGACCCCCAGCCCCCACTCTGATAGGCAGTGCCTCACCACCCCGCTTCCCTGTCTCATCCCCAAGCCAACGACCAACACAGCCCTCCTCTCACTACCATAGCTGGCCACCGACTGAGCTGTCAAGGAGCACGTACTGTATACAGTATGCCCTCACTGACAGCTCAGTTGGTGGCTGGCCATGGAGGAGAGCGGAGGGCTGTGCCGGTCGCAGGCTCGGGGATGGGATTGAGGGGGGAGCAAGGGAGGTGGTGGGGCACTGCCTGCTGGGGTGGAGGGGCCACTAGACCACCAAGGAAAGATATATTTATATTATAGGTTCATGTTAGGGATAGGGAAGGGGTCTGCTAGACCACAAGGGACATGATTCAATTTAATGCAAAGGGGGGATCGCTAGACCACCAGGGCCGTGATTTCTTTTAATGAAAGGGGGATCTGGGCTGGGAGGGGCACTAGCCACCTGGGAACTGAATTATTTTATTAAAAAGGGGATCGGGGATGGGGGACCGCAGCACATTGGCCCAAGTTTCTAAACCCTCCCAGAGGACACACTTCTAAGTACCCTTAGACCTAATGGTACATAGAAATTTTCCCTATGGGGGGGCTTTGAGAATCCCAAATTAGGGAATATGGCATCCTGCGTCTGCCACAAGCCCCCTTTGGTGCATGCAGCCTGAGTTTGACGCAGGCTGCATTTGAGAACTGCTCCTGGTGCATCTTTTGGCACAAGCCGCAACCTGCACCATTCCTAGTGGCACAAGCCCCTTGCACTATTCAGGGAGCTTTAAGAATCAGGTCCATGGTCTCCAGAAATGGACAAAGCACTCTAGATAGATAGATACTTTATTTCTAAAGTGCCCCATTCCAAGGACTCGGGGCGCTGTACAATACACTTCAGTACAGTTTTTAAAACCATACAAAATAAATACGTTGACTGGGAGCAAACAGTTAATCTATCTATCCCACTTTAAACACAACATATGTTAATCAATGAAAGCCTGTTGGAACAGATATGTCTTCAGACCCTTTCTAAAGGCTTCTACCAGGCGAGCCTCCCTCAAAGAACCAGGTAGTGAGTTCCACAGTGTAGGCATGGCCACCGAGAATGCCCAGTCCCCCAAATGCCACAACCTGACCCCGGGAACTCTAAGGAGGCCTCCCCCAGTAGAACGGAGTGCCTGGAGTCGGCCGGTATGGGACAAGGAAATCTTGCAAATAGACAGGTCCCCTTTCATGCAGGGTCTCATAGGTCAGGAGCCTTATCTTGAAGACAATCCTCCACTTGACCGTCAGCCAGTGCAGTTCGTGGAGGACTGGGGTGATATGATCACAGCTTTTCTAGGTGGGGCCTTACTAGCTACTGTATCTATACAGAGGCAATATCACCGCCCTCTTTCTGCTGGGGATACCCCTCTCTGTGCACCCCAGCATCCTACTAGCCCTCCCAACTGCCTTGTCACTCTGCCTACCTGCCTTTAGGTCATCTGATATGATTACCCCCATGTCTCTTTGCTGCATGGTGGTCATCAGTACCACTCTTCCAATTTTGTACTCTGTCCCTGGGTTTCTGTGCCCCAAGTGGATTACTTTGCACTTTTTTTGCACTGAAACCCCTTCTACCATACCCTTGACCACTCCTCTGGTTTTCTGAGGTCTCTGCTCATCCTTTCCACCCCCCGGGAGAGTCTACCCTACTGTAGATTTCGGTGTTATCTGCAAAGAGGCAAAACTCCCCTTCCAACTCCTCTGCAATGTAATTTATAAAGACATTAAAGAGGATCGGTCTCAACACTGAACCCTGAGGCACTGGGCTGCTCGCCCTCCCTTCCTTGTAGTGAACTCTATTTACCACCACCCTGTGCTGCCTATTCCCTAACCAATTTCTTATCCAGTTTACATGCCCCCCCCCCGTGAATCTATGCTGCCTCGGGTCTTGTAACCCTACTGGATTCAGATATTCCACACTCTTTTCCTTCAGCAGTGACTCCATTAACTTTCCCACAACCAATGTCATGCTGATTGGCCTATAATTGCCAGCCTCTTCCCTGCTACCACTTTTGTGAAGTGGGACTACATCTGCCCTCCTCCAGCCCTCTGGAGCCACTCCCGTTTCCAGTGAGCTGTTCAATAGGACTATCAGAGGTGCAGCCAGTACATCCCTAAGCTACCTCAATACCCTTGGATGCACCCCATCTGGTCCCATTGCTTTGTTCATTTTCAGATTAGCAAGTCCCATCAGGACACGCTCCTCTGAAAATAGACTAGTGTACACCTCCCTCCTTCCAAAGCTCCTACCCTTCTCCTTCCTATGTGAACACTGAAAAAAAGTATTTGTTCAGGATATCTTCCTTTTCCTGGTCCTCAGTCCCCCCGCTTCCCTTTTTAATCTTACAATCCCAACCCTAGTCTTCCTCATTTCGCTTCCATACCTAAAAAATGTCTTGTCCCCCTTCGTTACTGCTTGGGCTATTTTCTGTTTGCACCTTCGCACTCTTTACTGCCCTCCCTGTTCCAGTTTCCCCGATACACCTCCCTATCCTCCTACCTCTGCGTCTCCTTATACTTTCAGAATGCCATCCTGTTAGCCCCTTTCTTTACCTTTTCCACCTCCTCTATTGAGAACAATAACGGTCTCTTTTTCCTCTTGCTTGTGCTCATTTGCTTGATGCAGAGGTCTGTTGCCTTCCCTATGGCCCTGTTTAGCTTTGCCCTAAGGCATTCACCTATCTTTTTTAAAATCTGCTCTCCTGAAGTCCAGGACCCTCATCCTTATGTGGTTCAAATCTGCAGCCATCTTTATATTGAACCGCACTGTACAGTGATCGCTCTTCCCCATGTGGCCTTATACTTTGACATCTGCAGAGCTGTTCCTGTTCATGAGTACCAAGTCCCGTATTGCCCCATCAAGAGTGGGTTCACTGACTAGTTGCCTGAGGAATGCCCCTTGCAGCGAGTCCAGGATGTCCCTGCTTCTAGCTGAAGCTGCAGCTGGAGGTTCCAATCTACATCCTACAGATAGAAATCCCCCACCAGAAGCACCTCTCTCTTTTCTGCCATCTTGCCAATAGCTTTCACCAGTACCTTATCAAACTCCTTCCCTGTGCTGGAGGTCTATAGATCATACCAGTATGAACAGAGGTGCCACTCTCTGTCTCCAGGGCGACCCACAGTACCTCTGCTCACCCCCCGTATTCCCTGTATCTCCATTGCTTTGATGCCTTCCCTCACATAAAGCACCACAACCCCTCCTTTCCTTCCTCCCGTCTCTCCTGAACAGAGTACAGTCTGGTATGGCCATGTGCCAGTCATGGTTTTCAGTGCACCATGCCTCTGCAATGACCACAATATTCAGGTCAGCCTCTGCCGTTATGGCCTCTAGGTCCAGAATCATATTTCCTAGATTTCTAGCATTCACACATGTGGACTTCCAGATTCTGTTACCACTCTGCTTGTCACCCCTCTTCCTTCCTTTTTGCCCTCTCTCCTTCTCCCTTCTTTTTTTTTTTTGCTCCTCCCCTGCACCCCCAACTGGCCTCTCCTTCAGGCCACTTAGGTGCACTTCACCGCCTTCCTCACCCGCTGCCAACTACTGCCCCATACTGCAGCCCCGTCTGTAACCCAACTTTTCCCTTCATCAGAAAGGTGCCCCCCTTCCAGGGAGAAAGCGCCAGTAGGTGCATCTTATTATTGGCCCGGGTGCTGCTGGGGTCAGACCAGGCTGTCCGGGGCTTCATGGCGGCGAAGGACTGGCGGCCATCATCCGCTCGATCAGGGGACCATTTTTCCATGGGGAGCGTGACGTGTCATGGGACGTCAAGGTGTGAGCCAACGCCCGCCATGCTCCCTCCCACAGAGAGGTCCGTGTTGCCATGCCCCCAGCCACTGCTAGGGGCCAGCAAACGCCAGACCATGCACCCCCTTCCTCCCAGCAGAAGGCGAGCAGTTGTTGGATGCTCAAGCTATCTCCCCCCTGCCTGCCGGCCGACACCCAGGTCCGTTCTCGAACCCGGGTCATCAGCGCCACAGGCGGAAATCCGACCGCTGCACCAGTGGTCCAGCTTCCCCCTCTCTTTTTAATGCTTCTGTTCCCATCCTCCTTCATTTCTACCACCCTGCTTCCTCTATTAATTTCCACCCTGGAGGACACCATTCCCTTCGGTTTTTCCCTACTTTCTACTTCAGCCTGTGGGACATCAGAGCAGTAGGCAGCAGTGGGAGATTTCACAACCTGCAGTGCATGATAGAGCTTTTATAATCTCCAATCAGATGTTTTCCAGGACTGCTTTTTTTCCAGGGGCTAGGTATAGTCCGCTGTGATTGTACTTAGCTCATGGAGGACTGCGGGACCAGCAAACAAAAGTTCAGAATTTATATAAACCCTAACATGCACTGCAGGCTACTGAATATAATCACTGCTGCAGTACTGTTCTGCTGTCAGCTGCAAGGGATTCTGGGATTTGTAATTACAGAAAATGTCAGCCTGGAAGTACTATAAGCAAAATTAGTCTGTTACAATGTACTGTGTTATAGTAAACAGTAAGTAAAGCAAAATGTTTTTGCACACAAAGTGCAAGTTGGAACCAGTCATGCACGTGGGTGTTGGGTCCTTTGTGCCGATTGTTCCCCTATAAAGAAATATCAAGGTACCTTGCAGTAACAGGATTGTAGGCAACTAGGCATGGATTCCATATTTCATAAAATCTGTCTATTTGACTGAAACTGATGTGTGTAATTCATTCACAGCTAGCCCTTTGTGATAAGTCCTCGATACAATCACTTAGTGTTTTGAAATTTCTGCCAGTTCAGTCCTAGCCTATCTTAGCAGATGCTAGTGTGTGGCAGTATGGTACAGGAGAAGGTTACTGACGCAGGAACAGGTAGCGAAACACTGTGACCATAACACCTGCTGTTACTCCAGACCCAAACTATCACAGCAAGTGTGGCTCTGGGATCCAGGAAAAGTGCTGTTGAGCTGGAAACAAGTATTAAGAGGCAGCAACTGTAGGAGGGCCTCACATTAGCTCCAGCGTCAGTTCATTTCAAAAGGACCAAACATTTTCCCCTGTTCTTTAAAACCGGTATATTACAGACCCTTTAATCAACTGGCGTCAGCATGTATGTTTTGGATTAGCCATACAGGGTTGGGTACCAACCATATCAATGAGACTCTAAAAATAGATCCTTAGATGCTATAATTTTGCTAAACAGTAGTGTGCGATAATGTAAAGGCAGAAAAGGCGGTGCAGTATTTTAAGCTCAACCATATGTGGTCTGAGGTAGGGCTTTACCTCACAGCTTTCTGCAGCTACTGCCTTTTATCTTAGTTTTGGCTTCTGGTTGAGCAATTCTTCAAAATGAAAGGCAGAAAGGGAACCACCTACAATAATCAGTGCTGGGATCTTCACCACTCGCTCCTCTCAGCAGTCCATCTGAAGACATTAGGAACAGTGATTGCTTTTAAACATTATTGTAATGCCTAAAACTAATATTCTTTTTTTTCGTTATTTTAATTATCCATTTTCCCCTCCATGCTTCCCGCGTCCCTGGCAGAACTGCATTCATCACTTGTACTGCTGAATGCCCCAACCTACCAAGTCACCCATACCCACCTGCACCACCACCACTGGACCTCCACCCAGTGATGGCGGGACTACGTGAGGGACCTCCCACCTCTGGAGAGGAAGCTGCTAGGCTCGATCCTGCTTCACCCCGCACGTGATGACTCAAGGTCATTCCCGAACCCAGGTTGCCGGTGTAGCGCTAGGTAAGGTAGAGATGCCTCAACCCTCAGCAGCACCGAGCTGGCAACTAATATTCATTTTTAAAAGCAGTCAACCAGTACCTTTCATATCTGAGTACTTTTTATTTTCCCTTTGTTTAATTAGAAGACTGTTTACCTGATGTTAGCAGTTGTGATGTGTGGAATAGCACTCTGCCTGGCAGCTGACATATCTAGCCCTATTCTCCTACTACATCATCAGCACTGTGACCTCACTGACCGTGACACCACTGCTGCTTAGGAACTGCCACTCAGTAGCTGCCAGCTCAGTCGTCTGTGATGTCACTGTCAGTGAGACCACAATGCTGATGATGTAGTGGGGGGTAGAGATAGATATGTCAGCTGCCAGGCTGAGAGCTGTTCCACACATTGAGCACAATATTATCATGTACAACACTTTCTAATAAGCAAAAGGAAAAAGGAAAATTCAGAAATAAAAAAAGCTACAACTGACTTCTTAAAATATGTATTATTTTCCTATTTGCCTGTGCTGGCTTCACTTGCTCTTTAATTATTGAAAGAAGGATTTCCTCCCCGAGTTGGTGTGTGGAGAGGCAATGCAGTCTGGTGCTAGAGCAAGAGCTGTGAACCAGAAGTCCTTCTACTACCACGTACTCTGACCATGTGCAAATCTCTTAACCTCACTATACTTTTTTTGGATATACATTTCCCCCCGGTGGTCTGCCCCATCTAGTCCTGCTCTGCCTATCCCCATCACCCCGCCATCCCTAGGACTTACCACCTCCTCTAGTGATTCCCCAGGAATTGCCCCCACAAAGTGGGACCTTCAGGGCATGTCAAGCCCCTACAGAGCACAATCCAGAGACAGATCCGGAGGAAGGCACCCAGTTGCTAGAAGTAGGACCTACTGTATGACAGCTGGGTCATCTTGCGCCGCGGCCTCCAGATTTATCTGCTTTTTGACCCAGCCACATGGCATGCATGGACACAGGCACATGGCAGGCATGCACCCACTTCTCACTGGCCAGCAGTCCACCCCGATGTTGTTACACTGTCCTGCCAGCCCAACCTCCCCTAGGTGGTAGGAACAGAGCAGAGAGGACGTTCCTCCCCGGAAGAGTTGGATGACCCCCAAGCAACCTGAATCTGCTTCTGAAGCCGAGTTGCCAGAGTGGCAGGTGGCAGCACTACCATCAAGCCACTGGGCTGGCCCTTAAACTCCCCCTCTTCTCTCTCTCTCTCTCTCTGTTGGCCAGCTCAAGGTCTCAAATCTTTTATTTTTATTATTCTTTGCTAACCAGGTAAGGCCCACTAGGTATAAGTGCCTGTTTTCAGGGGTGACCCAGGAGCTTTTGGGTGGTTAAGTGACTTGCTCAGACTCACACAGTATGCAGGTGGAGGTTGTGGGAATCAAACCCATGTCTGCAGGATGTACCAAGCTCATCCACAGCTTGTTACACTAACCGCTAGGCTATAGTGCCAGCCAAATCATCGCAGTGAGTTTTCCGTTCTCACTACGACAGGCGGGAGGGACACTAATGGGCTGGTTAGTGGGTATAGGTATAGTCCTAGTTTGGGTTAATGACCCCTACTACAACTTTCCCATAATTTTCCTGAGTGCCCCCCCCCCACACACACACACATATACTACGTTTTCTGTCTACCTGATGCTTATACAGTATGTGTCTCACTGCACCTGCAGGCTCTGCATAGGTATACATCATAGCTCTCAGCTTTAAAATACAGAGCACTGGCTTTCAAAATGCCATGGAAATGGTCCGAATGTGTAGGATGTTCTTATTTAAAACAAACTCTGGTCAAAGCCGAAATGGCTGCTAATGCATTAATCTGACATGGGGTAGAATAATATGTTGCTTGGATTGTAATTTACTTGTATGATTGTGATGTAATAATCCAGCCTTACATCACAACAGTAGTTCGCAAAATGCAACCTTACAAATCAAGCTAATGCACAAGTAGCTATTAGCTCTTTTTTCCCCACCAAGCTTTTTTTTTTCTTGCACCCGGACCTCGTTCTTCCAGACCCCACTCTGCCAGATCACCCACCATCCCCAGGACTTAAGTAACTCTAGCTTGCCTTCACAACACATGCCTCATGGTGAGGTCTGGGGCAGACTCGTACCCCACGGGAACAGGATCCAGTAGCTGGGCTGCATGGAAGGTGGTGTCAGGCCTGTGAGGGTTCAGCGTCATGCAGCATGAGTGGGCGGTGTTTCATCCTCCATTTGCTCCCTCCTATAGCTCTAGACTATAATTGAAACATAGAAGTTGTCGGCAGATAACTGTTTAGTGAGTCTCCGTATACAGGGGTGGTTCCAGAGAACTGGAAGTGGGAAAATGTAGTCCCTCTCCACAAGAGTGGTAGCAGGGAGGAGGCGGAAAAGTACAGTTACGTAAAAACTTACCGTAACAGTAGATCTTCGAGAGGAGATCCTGCAGTAGGCAACACCATTAGGACTAAGCCGCCGGGTGCCAGGACCACATGGAAAATTTCTAGCTAGGAGAATACGACAGGGGACTGCCCCCGACATTGGCACGCTGACGTCCATTCCGGTATAAAAGGGGTGGTCCCCCACACCCACCTCAGTTCCCCCCACCGGAGACCCTGAAGCAAGGTCTGATAGGAGAAAAAGGAGGACTCCTGAGGCCTGGAAAGGCTGAGATGGAGAGGACTCCTGAGGTCTGGAAAGGCCGAGATGGAAAGAGAGCAGGGGGATGGAGGGAGGGAAATTAAGTGCCTACTGCAAGAGCTCCTCTGGAAGATCTACTGTTAGGGTAAGTTTTTACATAACTGTACTATCTTACTTCGAGGGGGCTCTTGCAGTAGGCAATACCGTTAGGACAGAGTCCCAAGCAGTACCAGAAGGAAACTATCCAGGAGAAGGAGAGGAGATTATACATCCTCAGCCAGAAGGCTGACCTTCAGAAGGAGGCTGGCGTCGGGAAAAGGATGCCCTGGCAGATACAAATAGAGTCCGCCTGAAGAAGGCCATAAAGGGATTAACCCCAGCAGGGAAGAGGAGACGAAAAGTCTGGACACATGCATAGTCTCCTTCACTGAAGGAGTGCATGCCGTTTAAGTTTCCAACGAAGAACAGGTATCAGCAGCCGACTGGACCTGGGTCAGATAAGATAGTCCGAATCCCAGCCTTAACTAGGACTGGAAAGGGGAGGGACTAGACAGGTGAAAGAGTCCTTCGCCGGCCCCTGTGGAGAGCCTAAGGGAGACAACCCCAGAAAAAAGGGAGCCCATAATGGAATTCCCTGGCAGAGATGGAAGGCAGGCCAGGGGGTGGACAAGGAGATATCCCTACTGGCTCACGCCCTGACATAAGGGCTTAATCTCTCCGCGGAGAGAATTGATGAGACCATAGCTCCTTGCCGTCCCTTGGGATAAGAAGTGAAGTACCAGAAAAGAGAAACTCGGTACCTGAAGCCCTAAAGAGAAGAGACACCAGAGCAGCCCGAGAAAGACTCCCCAAGACCGCAGCAACCAGAAGGACAGAAGCATAAAGGCGACCACCCCTGAAGAGGAGAGTACCTGCCAAGAGGGATGTCAAGGACATCTCAGTCATGTCGGAAGGAAAGGGGAGACCCACACCTGAGTGGTGATGTCCGATCACCGGACAGGGAAGAGAAACCCAGTGGAAGCCCAGAAAAGCTTTGGCAAAGAGAAAACACCCCCTAGTAGGGAGAGCTATAGCCCCACTACAAATACCTCCACCCTCCACACTTGGTGAAGTGAGGCGAAGAGCCCTCACAAACAGTGGAACAGGGAGCCACATGGCTGCTCTGACAGAGTCCCACAGGATAGGGAGGGAGGGAGGTCTGGCTGCCTGCCAGAGTAAAGGGTATATCGCCCTAGTAAAAAAAGCAGGGTAAACAGCAGAAAGCCCTTGATAATTGAGCGACCTACCTCCCCCAGGTGAGTCACCCTCCTATGGGACTCCAAAACCCACAGACCTCGTAAGGCGAATTAGGGGGCGCTCTGAAAAGGAGGAAGGGGTGACCCTATATCACAGAAATGCAGAGAAGGAGAGGGGGAGGGAAATCATTCCAATCTTCAAATGTAAAAAGGTAATGAGGTGATGAGCCCCAAGTGAGGGGATCTACCGGAGGCAGTAGTGAGAACTGCTACCAGGGACCCTGGCCATGTCAAAGTTGTCCCTAACATCCGACATCAAGGAACAACTGGCGTGACATCTGAGGTGCCTAACAACAGAAGAGGCTCATCAGACGGTGGTCTGCGAAGGCCTGGAGCCTCAAGATGGCCCTTGGGTTAGGAAGACCTCCAAGGATGGCAAACCCGACGAGGCCATCCATTGCATCATCCGGGAGGCCCGCACTGGGAAGGGCTGTTCCAACAAAAGCTGAGGATCAGGCCATCTAAAAACAGACCAAGGGACCTAGGAAGACCCTAGCCTTGGGCGGCAAATGAAAAGTGACACAGAGTCTGACCGGAGGCCGGATGCACCTCGAGTCTAAAAGAGCCCTAGGGAGAGCCAGGCTACAGCTCCGCTCTTTGAGGGCCCAGGATCTGAAACCTGAAAAGAACTCCTATGCTCCAAACCATCTGAAACTGGGAATGTACACTAGTTCCCAGGATGGGTCTCCGAGAATTTGGAGCTTGAGGAAATGAAGGACTGACATTAGGACAAAACTCGATACCCGAGGGGTAACTGGCGTTAGAGTCTAACTCACTAGCTGAGGGGTAATACCACCAGTGCATGGTCAAGTAGGGACTGAGGACACCACCCCAGAACAATCAGAGTTGGTGCCTGCAACCGAGAGCGGGACCCTCCGAGGATCTTCCCACTGCCAGCATGCCAGCAGGAGAAGATCCAGACCAGTGCTAGCGACCATCAGGGATAGAGCGTGAGTCTTGGAAGCCATAGAATAAGTCCTAGTTCTCCAGTTTAAAAGGGAGACCAGGAGGGTCCAAGCCTGACATCTGGTTACACCTGGGGCATCCCATGTGGAAAGGGAGCCCTGAGGAAGAGAAGAAGACTGCAAGAAAAAAAACAACGGGAGTGGATAAAGCCTTCCCTGTGAATAGGTATCCCCCCCTCTCCTAGAATCCCTGATTCTTCTGTAGATGGAGAGGAAGGGAGTAACATCTGAATTTAGGAAGATGGGGCCTATGCTGATGACGAGGCGCCCACCACCCTATTGGCTTTAGTGGCCAAGGTAGTGGCGATTGAAGGGGCCCTGTGTTTGCCCCTCATGTCCGAGCATCGGTGATGATGCCCTTGAAGACCGTGGATTGCCTTTAGCGAACTTCTCTGATGCTCCTGAGATTCGGGTCAAAGGGGAACTCCCGAGTCCTGAAGGGAGAACAATAATGCCTGAACTTCTTCTCCAAACAGGAGAGGGCCTCGAAAAGGTGCATACAAGATGGAGGCCTAGACTGTTGATGTAATATCCAGACGGAGCCAAGCATGATGTCTGAGGCAGATGGCGGAGGCCGCACTACAGGTGGTTGTGTCCACCGTATCATAGGAGGCCTGTAAAGCATAGAAACCGACGCTAGAGGCTAAGGCAAGAAGTTGTTCCAGCTGAGACCTGGTAGTGGAATCCGGAATAGAATGGAGCAAGTCCCCAATTTGCCCAAAGATAGATTGTTGATGCACTAGCACGTGGGCTAAATAGTTTTGAGCCCGCAAGGCTAAAGTCGAGGAGGCGTAGGCCTTGTATCCCACAGAGTACAAGAATTTGGATTCCCGGTCCGAAGGACAGTCCCGAAGGCCAGGGCCTTCACTAACGTATGATGATCCCTCGAGCATTGAGGGGTCGGCCTTAGGATGGGAAGCAAAGTGAACGATGCCATCAGGGGCTTGATATAAATGGTCAGCCTTTCTCGGAGTGGCAGGAATCGATGCTGGCTGCTGCCAAACTGTGGTGGAGATGTCATCGTGCAGAACCACCAACGGTGGGCTCACAACTGAGTCCACCTCGGGAAAGTGCAAATGTTGTGCTAGGCACCGTCTTTGGGGGTCTTGGTCTTACGTGCACCACCCCTGGGATGAATGGATGATTTTCATCATTTCCAGAAATGATGGATCCTCTGCAGGGGATATGGGTGCACCCCTAACCCATACGTCCCCTGGGGGTGAATGAGGGGAAGAGGGAGGAGATTCCAAAGAATCTGAGCCCACATGGAGGGATTTCTCCGAGCCGAAGGCCAAATCAGGTGGAGGAGACATATCAGAGGTTGTATCCACACCAGCCTCCAAACGAAAACCCCTGCCAGGAAGGGAGGCTTCTGTTTCAAACGCTGAGTATCCCTTCTTGGGGGAGAAGCTGGCGTCAGTGATTGAGAGGCCATACTGGGCTTAGGACCCGATGTCCACCAGACATTCAAAAGGGTTCCGTAATCCGATGTCCGGCGGAGGAGCGTTGGCTGAAAAGCGCAGCATGTCGCCAGGTAGTGCACCAAGATATCGTAAACCAGGCCCAATGCCACCCCAGACGAACCCATCACACACCCGGGGGGGTACTGCCTGAAGGATTGTCAGCGACCATGCCCAAAGAGGGACCAGCGGACAGCACTGGCTGCTGTTCTGAATCGGGAAGGACTCCCGATGGCTCAGATTCAGAGGCTGGTTCCTGGTGAAGCATGGCAGGTTCCGGAGAAACCAGAGCCGAGCACGCCCAGTCCGCAGTCAGAGGACAGTCCGGCTGTGAATTATTGAGCGACGGATCCCTGGGGGGTAGCTTAGGAGGAAGGCCCTACCGGAGACTGATGAGGAGAAGCCTGAGAGGTGACCCTCAGAGGTGGCTGAGGAGCCTGGAGCCCCAACGGTGGTGGCTCCACAGAGGAATGCTGTAGCCAAGTGGGCAAAAGCGGTCATCTGTCCAACAGATCATTGTCAGACCCCAGAACTAGGTCCGGCGAGGACGCTGAGGCCAGAAGGGTGGAATCAGCCGCAACCTCACCCAAAGAATCGGCCTGGCCACCTGTGTCAGAACCTTTCAGGAGGACCGGTCTGAACAATAGGGGTGGTGGGGTGGAGAAAGGGTCCTCTGAGCCTGCATCAGCGCCACCCACTACCGTAAGAATGGCAGGTGGAGGGTCCACTGGCAGCCCCGAAGGGAGGAGGGCTGGAGTGGAAGAGGAGATCGACCTCCTACGGGAGGAAGACTCCAATTCTGCAGCGGCCCAAGGAGGCAACCGCAACGCTGAAGCGGACCGTTTCCGGTCCCGATGCTTTTTGTATTTCTTCTTTGCAGATGAAGGATCCCCAAAAGTCCTGGCCCTGGCCCGGGACTACCGCTGTCTTTCCAGGGTGGCCAGTCTCTGCTGCTGGAGGTGCATCTCCAAGACTTTCTGCCGTCTTTTCCACGTGACCTGGTTAAATTTTTGGCAGGCCTGGCAGGCTTCGGTGTCATGGTCTTGGCCTAGGCATATGACACACTTGGAGTGGCTGTCCTTTTCGGGGATCTGCTCCCCGCAGGCACACTTGGACTTGTGGGAGTCCGTTGAAGAATTCGGTGATGACAGAGGTTGACAATAACCAGGAACTGTTAAGCAAAACAAAAAATGGCGGTCGACTGGAGCAATGTTGTTCTGTGAAGTCTGATGAGTGCAGCTCGATGGCGGGAAAAGAACTGGGGTGAGTGTGGGGGACCGCCCCTTTTATACCAGAACAGACGTCGACGTGCTGATGTCAGGGGGTGGTCCCCCGTCACATGCTGCTAGCTAGAAATTTTCTGTGTGGTCCTGGCATCTGGCGGCTTAGTCCTAACGGTGTTGCCTACTGCAAGAGCCCCTTGAAGTAAACTACTATAGGCTGGCCAGCCTCACCTCATTAGTGGATAAGATTATGGAACACTTGGAAACCATGGGAGCACAGGATCCAAGTCAACATGGTTTCACAGCAGGAAGGTCTTGTCAAACAAATCTGATTGACTTCTTTGACTGGGTGACAAAGGAGGTGGAACAGGGAGGAGCGGTGGATTTCGCCTACCTCGATTGCAGTAAGGCCCTCGACAATGTACCCCACAGAAGACTGGTGAACAAGCTAGGCAGCCTGGGGGTGGGCCACAAAGTGGAAAACTGGGTTAGAAACTGGTTGAGGGACAGGAAGCAGAGGGTGGTAGCAAATGGGATTAAATCTGAGCAAAAGAGGGTGACCAGTGTGGTACCTCAGGGATCGGTACTGGGGCCAGTCCTTTTCAATGTCTTCATCAGTGACACTGATGAAGGGCTGGAAGGGAAGGTTTGCCTATTTGCAGATGATACCAAGACCTGCAACAGAGTGGACACTCCAGAGGGGGTCAAAAGAATGAAGAAGGGTCTTGGAAAGCTGGAAAATGGTCAAAGGTGTGGCAGTTGAAGTCTAATGCAAAAAAAGTGCAAAATCATGCATGTGGGGTGAAGAAATCCTGTGGAGAACTACAGAATGGGAGACTGCTGACAGTCACCAGGGAAGAGAGGGATTTAGAGATAATCATCTCAGATGGCCTAAGGGTGGCCAAACAGTGTAACAAGGCTGCAGGGAAGGCCAGTGGGATGTTGGGGTGCACAGGAAGGAGTCTCACTAACAGAAGAGGGGAGTTAGTGATGTCATTGTACAAAACACTGGAGGCCTCTCTAGAATAATGTGTTCAGTTCTGGAGGCTGCATCTTCTCAAAGACATAGACAGGGTAGAAGCGGTTCAGAGAAGGGCGACCAAGATGGTGCAGGGCTTGCATCAGAAAACATACAAGGACAGATTAAAAGACCTCAATATGTATACACTTGAAGAGAGGAGGGAATGGGGGATATGATAGAGACCTTCAAGTATCTTAAAGGCTTGAACAAAGTGCAGGAGGTGACATCTTTCAGTACAAGAGTTGTACAAGGACAAGGGGGCACGATATGAGATTGGAGGGGGGCAGGATAAGGAGAAATATGAGGAAGTTCTTCTTCATGGAAAGGGTGGTGGATGCTTGGAGTAGCCTACCCCGGGAAGTGGTGGGTGCTAACACAGTGGGGGAATTCAAACACGCATGGGATAGACATAAGGGAACCCTAGATGTGGGGAAGAGAGGCAAAAGCCAATGACCAAGTAGGATCAGCTGTCACTGAAGCAGGCAGGAAATACGTGCAGACTAGGTGGGCCTAGCGGTCCTTATCTGCCTTTAGCTACTATGTTACTATGTATAAGGGCTTTCAGCCCACCTAGTCTGCCCATTAACCCTAGCAACTGTGCTCTTTCAAGCTTTCTGGAACTAGGTTGTACCCCTCCCCCCACTACCAGTATCCCTCTATCACTATCCCAAGCATTTTTAAAACCTGTAACTGTTTCAACCCCCACCACCTCCTCTGTTATGCTGTTCCATTTGTCCACCACCCTCTCCGTGAAGAAGCACTTCCTCACATTCTTTTTGAACCTCCATCCCTCCCTCCAGTTTCATCTTATGCCCCCTTGTCCTTGATCATCTTTTTCTTTTAAAAATTGTATTCTCCTGTACCTTATTTTTCCCAGTGAGGTACTTAAATGTCTCAGTCATATCCCCCCCTCTCCCTCCTCCCCTCCAGGGAGTACATATTTAATTCCTTCAGCCTATCCTCGTAGGGTTTGTGATGTAATCCCTGCACCATCTTGGTTGCCTTCCTCTGAACCGACTCCATCCTATGTCCTTACATAGATAAGGCCTCCAGAACTGGACACTGTACTCAACGTGTAGCTTCACTAATGTCCTCTATAGTGGAATTATGACCTCCTTTTTCTGCTGGTGATTCCCCTGCCTATGCATCCCAGCATCCTGTTTGCTTTTCCTTCCGTCTTGTCGCACTACCTACCTACCTTGAGGTCATCAGAGATGATAACCCCTAGGTCCCTTTCCTGCTTGGAGCATTCTATCCCCCCAAGGTGATATGTTGCTCCTGAGCTTTTGCGCACTATGTGCATTATCTTACACTTTTTTGCATTGAAACCCAACTGCCAATCCCTTGACCAATCGTCCAGCTTCTGTAGATCTCTCCTCATTCTATCCACTCCCTCTGGCGTGTCCACCCTGTTGCAGAGCTTTGTGTCATCTGCGAACAGGCACATTTTTCCTTCTAGGTCTTCTGCAATGTCACTGATGAAGACACTGAAGAGGACTGGACCCAGCACTGATCTCTGTGGTACTCCACTGGTCACTTTACCCTCTGCAGAGCGAATGCCATTTACCACCACCCTCTGTATCCTATTATCTAGCCAGTTCTCTAGCCACTTTACTACCTTCTTTCCCACCCTCATGTTCCCCAACTTGTTTAACAGCCTTCTACATTGCACAGTGTCAGAGGCCTTCCTGAAATCCAGGTAGACCATGTCCACTGCCCCCCCCCCAATCCACCACCCTGGTAACCCAGTCGAAGAACCCAATGAGGTTAGTCTGACACGACCTCCCTCCCTCCCAAAAAAACATGTTGTCTTGGGTCCTGTAGACCGTTGACAATCAGGTGTGCCACTATTCTTTCCTTCAATAGTGTTTCCTTGACCTTCTCCACTACTGAGGTCAGGCTGACCAGTCTGTAGTTCCCCGCTTTCTCCTTGCTTCCACTTTTGTATAAAGGGACTGTATCAGCTCTCCTCCAGTCTTTGGGTACCTCCCCTGTTTCTAATGACAGGTTGAACAGGGTCATCAAAGGTTCTGCCACCACTTCTCTTAGCTCTTTCAGTCCCCTGGGATGTACCCCATCTGGTCCCATAGCCTTATCAACTCTTATTGCTGTCAGTTCCCTTACGACCCTTTCTTTAGGAAAAGGACTTGTATCCATTTCCGTGCCCTTCTTGCCCTTAATACTCATTGCTGGTTCATTTCCTGCCCCCTCCTCCATAAAGACTTAACAGTAGTATCTGTTTAGTATATCCGCTTTCCGGTCGTTATCATCTAAACTACCCCGTCCTCCCCTTTCAGTCTCACAGTCCATCTCCTTGCCTTCCTTTTTTCCCCTGATGTACCTGTAAAAGATTTTGTCCCCCTTCATCACTGAGTTTGCTCTACGTTCCTCTGTTTGTGCCTTGGCTTCTGTAACTGCCCTCCCTGCCTCCCTTTGTTTCTCCCTATCCCTATCCCCTTCTCCTGTGTCTTTCTGTATTGCTTAAATGCCATTTTTGTTGCTCTAACCTTTTCTGCTACCTCCTTAGAAAACCACAGTGGTCTCTTCTTTCTCTTCCCCTTGCTGACCTGCCTGACACAGAGTTCTGTTGCCATTGCTATCCCTGTTTTGATCGCTGCCCACTGTTCTTCTACCCCCTTTTTTCCCCTATTCCGACCAGTACTTCTTCTAGGCATTTTCCCATTCTTCCAAACTCCACCTTCCTAAAGTCTAGGATCCTTGTGCTGGTGTGGCTTGATTCCACCCCCTCAGTTATCTCAAACAACACTGTCCGGTGATCACTGTTCCCCAGGTGCTCCCCTACCATAACCCCTGTCACACTGTCCTCATTTGTAAGCACCAGGTCCAGCAGCACTGTCTCCTGTGATCATTTACAATTATTCTGATTCTTCATAGACTTGCCTCTACTTCTCTTCAGAAGTGCTAAGTGCATTTTGCTGTCCAGCCATAAAAAACTAATTTGTTCCCACAGACTCCATATAGCGTCGGAACCATCCATTGCTGGATCGGACCCAAAATGGCCACCAGGAGCAAATGAGTTAATAACCCAGGTATGAAAATTTAAAATAACCCCAATAAGCTGTACTAAGTCCATATCACATAAAACCAACATTAATAAAAGGGATAAACTACATGCAACTGTACATAAAAGGGCATAAAGCTAGCCGACCTGGGCGCTGAGGCTAAGGCACTGGACGCCTTACCTTGCACACTATGCAGGACCTGGGTTTGGGAGCGGACTCAGGTCGGTCGAGGGTGCCGTCACGAGTCAGAGCAGGATTGAGCAAGCAGGAAGGCAGCTCTCCTCTCTCTTTTGGTGGTCCCCCCGTAGTCCTGCTGCCACCGGGTGGAGGTCCGGTGGTTAGCGTAGACGGCGGGAGAGACACGAAGGGAGGGCGCCTTGAGACACGGCATGCACATGCCTCCACATGCGTGCGTGCATCCAAGATAGGGCTCCGGGATCACGGCGAAAAAAGACAAAAACACCATAAAAATCTGTATGGGGATAAAAAAGGGCGTAAAGCTATTGAATGGTTCTAGTGACATTTATAAACCTCAGTGCCGAAGGCCGAGTGACTTAATATTTGCCACCAGTACCCTGAGAGAGCTTTACACCCTTATTTATACATAGCTGTAATTTATAAAACATATTTCAGAAAAAATACATAGCACGTGGTTTGAGTGGTGAAAAAGACAGCAATACATGACTGAGGAATGGAATGTTTATAAATCAACAGTCAGTTCCTACATCATACCTAATTATCGTTCATTGCTGACATGAGTACTGAACAACAATAAGGCTGTAATGTACTGTAATTTATGCAATTATCATTCACTGCATATCGTAACTAATTAAAATAAACAGAGTACTCTAGCAGTTCCTGTCACAATTAGCATCTGACGGCCTTCATTAGAGAGATGCTAGGACTGATGGGCAAAAGGGAGATTGCCACGCAAACGTAGTTACCTGTCAACATGTTTGGGGTGGTGGTACTGCCTAACAGAAATAACTTATCGTATTATAATAACTGGTGAACCTCATCAACAGCTTGTTTTTGAGTGGTTTCAAATGCCATAATAACTGGGTATGATGTCATACCTGGTTATTACGACATCTCAATCTGATATTTTTTGACTGCATGAACTCGCACGCAAACTTCCATTACACTCACTCTCTCAGGTAAGCAATGCAGCAGTTTAACAATAAAAAAAAAGAACTTTAGCTATCAAAAGAGCTTTTTGTAAATTTCCGCGTGCTTCCTCCCTCTCTCCTGGTAGCGCTGATTCTCTTGGTTGTGTTTGCTCTTCAGATAGGCAGTTTTTTAAACAAATCCTTGCACCAGTTATCATAAAAAATAAAACATAGATGTGCATGTCAATGAGTTTTTTTTACACACCCTTAGTGTGTGATGACCAAAAGAATTGGCTTGACTATAAACAATGCTTAAAAATATCTAAAAAAAGCATTAGGAAAGCTAAGAGTGATTATGAATATAGGCTAGCTGTAAACGTTAAAGATAACTATAAAGCCTTTTATACTTATATAAATAGTAAAAGGGGTGGTGCACCTGTTATTGGCCCATTAGAAAATCAAAACGGTGAAATGCAAACTGATATAACTGACATGGCTGTAATTTGTAACAATTACTTTTCTTCAGTCTTTAATAATAAAACAACTCCTACTATGAATCATAATATCCATCCTATTATTACACAATATAAGATTGAGGATAAGGTAACGGAGAAAATACTTTTGGGACTAAATCCTAATAAATCGGAGGGACCTGATGGAATTCATCCTCGTATTTTGAAAGAACTGGCATCCCCTCTTTCTGGCCCATTGGCTGCTTTGTTTACAAAATCTCTTACAGAAGGAGAGGTCTTGGAAGAATGGAGACATGCTACCGTCATTCCCATTTATAAAAATAAAGGGTCTAAACATGATGTTACTAATTATAGACCCATTAGTTTAACCTTTGTTCTGAGTAAAATCATGGAGGGTATAATAAAGAATCACATAGAAACTAATATTCAACCAGACCAAACACAGCATGGATTTGTCAAATCCCGTTCTTGCATGACAAACCTGCTTGAGTTTTATGGTAGGGTTGGTTTGGCTTTAGATGGTGGAGAAGCTGTGGATGTAATTCTACTGGATTTTTCTAAGGCCTTTGATAAGGTGCCACATGGTGAACTCATTGACTCCATAATAGAAATGGGACTCGATAGGAACATAACTAAGTGGATAGAGTCTCGGCTGTTTGAGAGGACTCAGCGAGTTTGCATTAAGGGTTATTTTTCAGAATATGAACCAGTGACTAGTGGGGTCCCACAGGGTTCTGTATTGGGACCCTGTCTTTTTAATCTTTATATTTCTTCATTAACATCAACATTTAATATCTGGTTAACAAAATTTGCTGATGATACTCGCATAGGCCATAAAATTAATAATCTAGAGAATATATGTACTTTGCAAAGCTCATTAAAGGAATTTGAAGATTGGGCACTAACAAAAAAACTCATGTTCAATGTTGAGAAGTGTGTTGTTATGCACTTTGGGAAGGATAACCCATTAGCTAATTACTTTATGGGTAATAAAATTCTTAAAGTTGTTGAAGACGAGAGAGATCTGGGAATAAGGGTCAAAAATGATCTAAAATTTGGCTTACATTGTCAACAAATTATTAAAAAAGCAGGGGGTATTCTCCACTGTATTAAAAAACATATTACAAATACAAGTAGCAGGGTTCTTCTCCCATTGTATTCCTTGTTAGTTAGGCCTCATGTTGAGTATTGTGCCCAGTTTTGGTCACCTGGTGACAGGGGTTCTATAAATGCCCTAGAGCGTATTCAGAGAAGGGCAACTAAAAATATCAGCGAAGTACAGGGACTGGATTATGAAAATAGACTTTTAAAACTTGGACTTTATAGTCTTGAGTATCGTAGACTAAGAGGAGATTTGTGTTTAGTGTATAGAGCCCTATATGATAGTACTTTATGGGATTCTCTGGGACTGGTTTTTAGAGAATTAGTCTATGAAACTAGGGCTCATCCATTACAATTACTGCTAGAACAATGTAGAACTAAACAGAGAAGTTTTTGGTTTTCTGTTAGAGTGTCTAAAATTTGGAATGTACTGCCACTTTCTGTGGTAACCAGTGCAAGTATGAATATATTTAAATCACAATTGGATAATTTTTTAAGAGATAAATCAATAAAGGGTTATGATTAATTATATTGGCGAGCATTATGGACTCCAGTCTTCTTGGCTCTGATTTACCTATGATACCTATGACTACATAATCCTCTTGAGTTTCGCTCTTGAGGTTTATGGGTCATAACACACCTCGGGTGGTATAAAAACTTCATAACACACATCTGCTTATGAATTTTTCTCTATATCCTAAAGGGACAGAAGTTTATTCAACAGTATATCCTTGGTTACCTACAAGGGTAGCCTGTGCTCCTATTTATTGGTGAATCATGCTTTGTATATAGCTTTGTGTAACCCCACCTCCATGGTGAGGCATACCTTATGGGCTCAAGGTGGGTCCGCCAGTGCTGCCTGCATTCTCCAACTGAGACTGGTGTTGGAGGCCAGGTAGTGAAGAGGAGAAAGGAGCTGCTTATACTTGCATGGGATAAATAGAGTAGACACCAAGGAACTAGTCTCTGAGTTCAAACACCGGGACAAGAGGAAATTCACTAAAGCTGGCAGGGGGAGATTCAAAGAGGATGTCCGGAAGCACTTCTTCACAGAAAGGGTGGTGGATAAGTGGAACAAGCTACCAGAAGTGGTGCAGGCCAAGTCAATCAGCAGCTTCAAGCAGGGATGGGACAAGCAGGTGGGTTTAGTTAGAAAAGGGGGTGGGGCAGTAAAAAAAGGGGCGGATTGCCACAAGGCAAGGCAGAATAGTTGGGAAGGGTGGGCAGACTGGATGGGTCAAGAGCCTTTTTCTGCCATCAGCGTTTATGTATCTACGACTGGTCTGCCACCAATGCAACCAGATTACAGTACCAACAAGGCTAACCTCGAAAGTAAAAGTACTGTAGCACTTGGGCAAAAGCTCCGTTAGAGACAGCAGCTCAGTAGTAAGGGTTTCTGTAAATGATATAGACATCGCCATCTTGGTGACACTTGAGCCAGAGCCAGCCAACCGGATTCAGAGAGACACAGAAGAAAATCTTGAAGCACTCTGGGAGCTAGAGGTGCACAGCGCTTTTCTGCAGTAATGACAAAGTAGAACTAACTGATAGCCAAGTCATCAAATTAGGAGCTGAAATATGTGGGTCTTGCACTGGAACCTTACCACCAGCTAGTAAGAGTATCAAGCAGTTCTGCTCGGGCATTCGGAGGAGTCAGATGCGCTGAGGAGGAAGAGCTGAGGCCCTAGCTGGGCTCAGAGCCTAAAGTGGTGCTTATGATGTGAAGAGCTGCAAAAGTTCAATCCAAACTGAAAACTAGCTGCATCTGGCCACTACAAGCAAAGAGCGGAAAGCTGCAAAGAGAATTCAGACTGCTGCTAGAATCAGTTAGGAGACAGCTGCTGCTGCCTCTGTTTGGTGTGACTGAGGGAAAAGTGAGATCAGAAACCTAGTGTCCAGCACTCCAGTACCTCCGATCATGAGTGCATTCAAGGGTGAGGTGGGGAGCACCTCAGCCAGGGCCTTGACTGGAACCTGATCTCCGCTGTGTCTCTGTGAGAGCTGAGTCAGAGGTCACTATGAAAAGTGAGACTGACCTGGCCCAAGATCAGTCCTGCTGCTGTTTCATCTGCTGCTGCCTAGTGAGAAATCATTAGCAGTAGCCTGCACCTGAGGTCTGCTGCCGAGTACTGCTCCTGTGACCCTGCTGCAGCCCAAGCTGCTAAAGTCATCAGATGCGTCACTACTGGCCTAGTCAGCCAAAACTGCAACAAATCCGTTGTTCTGTTGGCTTACAATTTACTTCCTTGGAGTACAAGTTCTCTGAATTACAAACTATGGATGCTCAGTATCAGCCAATTCCAATCCGATTTAGGAATTTACTGAACTTCCAAATCCTAATACCATTCTGACGTAAATCCTAAAAAGACCTCAAAACCAGAATCAGATTTGGATTTGAAATCCTGAATTCCTATATAACAATAGGTTTTAGGATTCAGTTTAGGAATTAGGATATTCAGACTGCAATTTCGAAAAATCTAAATGCAAAAATCGGGTCGGAATCTGACTAATTCGATTCCGTTCGGCAATCTGGAGCAACCCTATTGCAAATTTCTTTGTTCCAAGAAGCTAGACACAAGTCAGTTGTGTGGGGTCGAAATTAACTGCAAGCTTGCAAAAATGTTTTATGTGCACCAATGCAAGATCCGGGCACTGCAACATCAGACCTGCAACTGTTAGATAACCTCAGTACCCGCTAACTAGCTAAACTGCTGTGCAATAATTATTTGCTGACAAAGTTCTGGTTAAGAATACATATTGCTGTGGAAGACAGCTACTGTTGGTAGTTGGGGGCACAACAGTGCAGATGGCTGAGGAATACTTTGCATGTGAATGCAGGGAGGTCCTATAGCACATCTTTAGAAAATGTACTTTAAAACTGATACTGCTTATAAGTGTCTGACTGCCATACTTACTGCAGACTGTTTATTTGCTTGATGCATAACCCCCTTTTCCCTTTACAGGACCAAAGTTTTAGTTTTCCTGTCTGAGCACATTATGATAAAATCTCCATTCATTGTGGTACAAAAGTGTGCTTTGTTAAAGTGAAAGTGTGGGCACTGGTTGATCTCAGATACTGCATCCTAGGGGCAGTATCGTACATTTGAACTTGGTTATTATTCTTCTTTTATTCACACTTTTTGTGGCCCACCTGCCTTGGCGTGGCAGATATACCCCCTTCTGGACCTGCTTCCAAATAACTGAAACAAAAGAGGAGAGTCACCTCCCTTTGGCCGCCAGGCTGGGCGTGCAGTTGGCCGCAGTTCCTGAGTTTTAGTTTTTTCGATTTTTTAAGTTTGTTTCTAGTTTGTTTAAGTCTGTTCAAGTTTGTTTTAAGTTTGTTTTTGATCGTTTTAATTTTAAGTTCATTTTTTGATTGTTTTAAACCAATTCGTTGTTTTTACGATCTTCCTGTTTTCCGTGGTGAGGAAGGAATTTCTGATGGGCTTATCTGTTGAGTAGCCCACTTTCCTTGTTTTTTTTGTTTTCTCACTGCTGCAGTTGCAGCTGAAGACTAAGGAGACATGGGGGATCTGGGGTAAATTATTTGGATGATTTGAGGCTTAATGCTGGATGCTTTGTTAATGCCCCAGTATTTATGATTTCCTGGCAGTTCAGTGACCTTGCCGTGGATGGGATATTTTCTTCCCGGGTCGCTGTATACCACTTTGGTTGATACGTGCAGCTTTTTCTTTAAACTGGTCCTGAATGGTTTGGTGGAAGCTGACCCAGCAGTGGATTACCCTAACGAGGATTGTTGCCGACGATCGTGATCCTATGGATGTATTTGACTGAATTGTTACACGGCCTGGAATTGTTCTTTGCATTTGAATTTGGACTCTATTGACTTATACTGTGGATTTACGGCCGTGGATTTAGGGACTAAGTGGTTCAATTTGCAGCCATCGAGTACACCAGAGCTGGCTGGGGTCTGCGTACCGGTCGGTGGCAGCTCTGGGGTCTGTGCTCTATCTGCTGGGTAGCCAGCGGTTGGTGCGCTGTCCCTTGAGTCTCTCGGGGGACTGATAAGGTTGGGTTCCGGCGGGGGTCTCGAGTGGCTGGTGCAGCTCGGTCGTGGACCTGGGCCAGATTTTCAGGGCTCTCCCCCGGCTGTAGAACCGTCTGCTCCTGAAGAGGCTTTTGGGATCCTTTCCTGCTCCCGTTCCTGATCGTTGGACCCCTTCGTCTGAACCTGTTCTGATTACAGTTTGATTTCTATTTGATTTTATTGGGCAGCAAGAGTGTTCTTATTAGTTTTGTTTTCTGCCGGCTTTTTGGACAAAGTTTATATACTTTTGGTAGTATGAGTGCCATAATCACTATATTTTTGGGCCCTGACAGTGAGAGTATCAGTGGCCTAAGGACTAACTGCTTCTTGGACAAAGTTTAAAGTTCCATTTACTTTTGGCAGTGAGACTGCCAAAATCAGCATATTCTTGGGCCCTGGCAGTGACAGTTCAGTGGCCTAAAGACTAACTGTATCATCACTGAAGGAACAACTGTTTTGCCCAGGGGCTGTGCTCCTCCAACGTTTTCTAATAGTCCTGCTGCTAAGTGAGAGGACCAGCGGGTCTTGGCTTGGCTGGTCCTGCCTTCATACATTTTATGACTGTATTATTTCTTATTTGTTTTATGTTTGTTTGTGTTGTCCGCCTCTGAGCTGTGAGAGGGTTCTAGGGAGGGAAAGTTTTCGTTATTTGTGTTTAATGTTTTAATTATTAGGGAAAGTTTATGATTTTTTTTATGGATTTTAGTTTGAATTTTATTTGGTATACTGCAATCTTCTTTGGGTAGTTTTATGAGTTTATTAGTTTGTGGAATGTGCCTGTTGGCCCCCCAGTCTTGCACTATTCAGCCTCTTCTCTCCGTGCCCTCTGCCCGTTCTCTCCTCCTTTGGCCTTTTTTATTTATCAACGCTGCCGGGCATTGGGCATTGTACATAGGAGAAATGGGGATGGGCGTGGTGGGGTGCATGGACATTGGAGGCCGAAGGAGCGGTACTCTCGCATATGGGTGGTTAAGTCCAGAAGATGCCCTGGGGCGAAACGGAGCCTGGAACATGGTAATCCATGCCTAGTCCCCATACGCAAGGACGTGCAACCCAGCCTGTCTGCAGCGCTGTCAAGCTTTTTCACAAAAAGAGTATGATGAGCTTGCTCATTTCTTTACGAATAAGGTGGCCGACATCAGATCAGAAATTCATTTGACTTGCTTTATGGGGGATGCGTTGGTTAGTGTTCAGTCACTATTCCTCGTACTTCCTGGAGTTCCTTTGACCTGCCGGACTTCATGGATATTATGCGGATTGTCCAAGGGATGTGCCCTATGTGCTGTAGTTTAGATCTGGGCCCAACGCCCATGATTTTGGGTTGTTATGAGATCATTGGCCCATTTTCTGGCTCAAACTGTCCGGTGCTCCTTGGAATCAGATGAGTTTCCAAGCTCCCTGAAGGCCTCCTTACAGCCCTTCTGAAGAAAGCTTTGTTGAACCCGGACATTTTTACCAACTACAGACCTATCTCGAACCTTCCCTTTTTAGGCAAGGTTATTGGGAAGGTAGTGGCAATCCAACTGGAGAACCATTTGACCATCCATAATGTCTATGAACCTCTCCAGTCGGGTTTTCATAAGAGGCACAGTACTGAGACAGCTCTGGTTCGGGTGCTCAATGATCTCCTGATGGCAAGAGGTCAGAGAAACCATTCCATTCTGGTACTCCTTGATCTCTCTCTTCAGCTTTTGACACTGTAGACCATGGGGTCCTGCTCGAGCACCTGAGGTCCATCTGTGGCCTGTCAAGTACAGTGCTCAGATGGTTTTCATCTTTCCTAGCTGGTAGAACACAGAGAATAGTGTTGGGGCTTTTTTCTTCTGACCCTTTTTCTCTGTCTTGCGGGGTTCCTCAGGGCTCGGTGCTCTCCCCCATGTTGTTCGCGGTGTATATGCTACCCCTCGGAGACACTGTAAGACAGTATGGGCTGCAGTTTCATTGCTATGCCGATGATATCCAGCTCTACCTGTCTTTCTCCCCGACCAGGCTACTGCCCGCTCAGTATTTAATAACTGCCTTGCCGAAATCCAAGATGGGATAAATTCGAGTTGGTTAAAGTTGAATGTGGGAAAGACTGAGGTTATGGTAGTGGACCCAGATCGCAGGATAGAGAGGCTGAGGATTGATCAGCCCTCTGGAATATTTCTGGGGGGCGTTCAGATCCTTACCTCAGAACGGGTGTGCGACCTTGGAGTGTTTTTTGATGGGCTGACCCTTCGTCATCAGGTGTCGGCAGTCGTTAAGTCAGCCTTTTACCATCTTAGGAACATTGCCAGGGTCAAACACCTTGTTCCGTCCAGCGAGCTACCTGTGTTGGTCCATGCCTTTGTGACCTCCTGCCTCGACCACTGCAACTCCCTTTATCTGGGGCTTCCTGCGGTTAATATCCATCACTTGCAGCTAGTGCAGAACACTGCTGCTCGATTATTATCTGGGGTGTCTAGGAGCTTGCACATCACCCCTGTGCTGCGCGACCAGCACTGGCTGCCGATTCAGTGGCGGATCACCTTTAAGGTAGTTTTGTTGACCTACAAAGCCCTACACGGTCTTGGTCCTGACTACTTGAAAGAGCTTCTGATTCCTTACACCCCTGTGCAACAGCTCCGCTCAGCTGACGAGGGGTTGCTGGAGATTCTGAGGGTTATTTTGACATCTTCTGGGGCCCGTGCCTTTAGCGTTTGAGGCCCCTACCCTCTGGAATTCTCTGTCTGGCCAGCTCGTGAATGCATGATAGTTGGGGGCTTTAAACAGGCGCTTAAGACTTTTTTGTGGACTCAGGCATTTTAAGAGTTATTATGATTTTATTAATGATGTAAGTTATTCTGTTTATTTGATGCTTTGTTTTAATTCTGTAAGGCGCCATGATATTTGAAAGGCGCCTGATAAATAAAGATTATTAATATTATTATTTTGTGGCTGGGTGTATCAGCCATCACGTGGCTACAGGCAGAGGGGGAATCACCCCTTATAACTGCCTTTTCTTCTCTGTGTCTTGTCACCTCCAAGGGATGCCAGCACGATGGGACCAGGTCCCTGACATAAGCATGCTTACGCACGCTCAACGATACACAGCACAGCATCCCTCCCTCCCTGTGTCCTGAGCGCACTGGTATCTACAGGTGGCAGTAGCTCTGTGGGACACAGCACCCCTCCCTCCCTGGAGGAGGAGGAGAGCATCTTCTGGGATGCTCAATCCTCATCCAGCCAGCCAGCCCCTGATGACTCATGCTCAGTCCTGAACTGGGTCGCCAGTGTCCCAAGCGGTAGTCCTACCACTGTGTTGATAGGCCACCTCGCTGGCCCTCTACTGTTTCTCAGTTGGAGGCACTGCACTATTTCCCTATCCCTTTCTGAACCAAACCCCCAGCTGAGAACTCTGATGAGGACTGGTCCCTCAAATTTGTTGGTAGCCCCCACTGCACAAGGCAGGGGTAGTAACCATGAACAACATTCCAGTATCTGCACAGTGACCAAGTAATATCTGGAAAGGGGGAGGCAGTACAGCACAGTGGTTTAAGGCTCTGATCTGCAAATCTGGGGAACAAGGTTTGAGAATCCCACAGCCCCCACTTGCACACTGTGTGACCCTGAGCAAGTCAGTTAACTTCCTTGTGCTCCCAAGTCACACCTGGAAACAAGCTTCAGCTTAGTGCGTCTCTCCTAGTAAAAAAAAAAAGGATTTTAATGGTTCTTCTGTTTAGATCCTGTGCTTCCCCATTACTTTTTCCAGGCTCCGATCGCATGATACAGTAAGTGCGCTAACTGTTAGCCACAACAGCAGCCAAAGCGACAATCTGGTAAAGGGATTTAGAAAAAACATGTGGCTTGTGATTTACTTGCAATATTATGATTCTGCACCCTTCCCAGCAGTTCTTGCAGGGTCGGACAGCTGAAGTGGTATATGGCCGTGGCCATGTCTGCATGTTTGCTCTGCTTTCTGCAGCCTCCTGGCGCTTTGCTGTAAACTGTAAGGGTCTGTTTCAATGAATCTTGGGCCTGCTGCCTGCTCTGGGACCAGAGTTATGTTCAGTGGTACAGGCACTTAGGCCACTGTGGAGTGGAGAGCAGAAAAAAGAGAAGTGGCAGCGAAGCTGTACTACTTGTTCCCTTTCTGCAGGCATGCACGTACTCACACTGCTGTTCAGTGGTGTTCCCGACTGCCATGAGGCCATACATTTTCTAAATGGGACCTGGGTGGGAACTTTGATCGACTGTTCTTACACCAGCAGGCATCTGGATGCTTACGTGTGCTGGTTAACAACCAAGAGGGCTGAACCCCAAGTTTGGGTTGGCACCCTTTTAAGGACAACTGCCCCTTTATTTGTGGCAGACTAGCTCTTTGCATTCCTCGAATATAACGTATTCTGCTTGTTTTCACTATGAACTTTCTTGGTTTCATGTTCCATCTGTAACTTTAGAACTAATGTTTATTTATTGCGGATGTCAAAATGGACTGCAGCTTATTGAATCTTCAGTGCTTTCCTGCTGATGATAATGACTGTAACGTGCTCTTGAACTCCACGCTGTAACTTTATATTCACTAAATTCATAGCACATTTTCTGCAGTGTGATAAGGTTTTCAAATAGTTTTCTAGTCTTTATGTGCTCATGAACGTTTGACCTTCCTCATACACTTTTTAAGAGGGATTTTAACCATAAATTGAATAGGTCTGAATCGTAATTAGCTCTTTATGACTTGTTTTAGGTTCATGTAAAACGTTTAGTTCGTAACCTTTGACCCCCTAGGTTACCATTCCTGCTTGGTACAGACATTTTCATGCGATGGTATACCTTGCTGTGTATATAATTGCCTTAAAGTTAACTTTTTTATTCTAATTGACATGTACAGGAATCAAAAGAACAGTTAAACGTGTTAGACCATGCCAATGCATCTCATGCTAGTTGCAACCGTTTAAATATTTCTTGCACTTTAGCCTCAGTCCCCTCGATATTGTGAAACAGCTACACTGTGGTTCTTTATTTCACAGTTCAGCTTGTTTGAACATTTACACTGATTTTAAGAGTCTCTGTATAAGCTGTGTCCTACCACTTGGGGCAGACACCCTTGAAAAAGTGCAACTGTGATTGCAAGTAAATGGAAATTACACACTTACCGTAATTCTTGATCTTCCTGGACATAAAGTCTCCACCACTCATTCACACTAATGGGAGTACGCCGGAGGCGCTAGGACCCAGCGGGAGCCAAAAATCTTCAGAAGAGCTGGCGCTGGGATAGGACCGCACATGCGCGGCACCACGAGGCTAGCTCACGCCCATATAGGCCATCTCGGCGTCGACCCTCCAACTGCCTCAGTACCTTTTCAACCGAGGAGGTAACTAATGAAAGAAAAACTGACCCTAACCTCCGGGCATGTGACGGCCCGGATGACCCATGTAAGAAGGGTCAATTTGAACAATGTCTTCACAGCCTGAACAATAAGGTAGTGAAGACCAAAGAAACAGAACGAGTGAGCCCAGAGGATGGTGGGTGGGTGTGTGAATGACTGATGGAGACTCCATCCAAGAAGATCAAGAATTACGCTAAGTACGTAATTTCCATATCTTCCTGGACTCACGACTCCACCACTCATTCACACTAATGGGAGAGTACTGAACTAAATATCAACCCACCCCGAGTATGGTGGTCGGAGACAGAGCTCACTCAGAATGGAAGTCTAAAAGGACTGTCCTGCCAAAGAAAAGAGTTGTCTGGAATGGACATCCAGAACATAGTGCTTTACAGGGCATGCACTGAGCTCCAACTCACCACCTTGCAGAAGACTGCAATGGGTACATTACGAATCTCTGCCAGGACGCCGCAACCATTCCGATGGAGTAGTGAACCTGGCCTTTCAATTTGGCTTGTGACATGGATTAGTAGTGTCGAAGACATGCTACTAATCAAGCCAAAAACATCTCATGGCAAGAGGTTGACCCAGCCAAGGCATGCTGAAGATATAAAAGTTGTTCGGATGTGTATCTTTTCATTCTGCCAATAAGAATCGCAGCACTGTCCTAACATCCAGTGAGTGAAGGAAGCGCTGCCCTTCCTTCTGGAGTTAACAAAGCAAAACTTGACTAACAGCGTCTGAGCCAGTGACAAGATGTCTACTGGTTCAAGCTAGACCGAAAATGCGCAGAGGTGTTTGGCCGACCTGCGATCGACAGGTCCAAGAGGCACTCCAACACCTTACTTGGTGGGCAACCGAAGGGTCCAGGTGGGACTTGAACACCAGATGTAGACGGGTTTCCACTTAGCCACCAGAGCTCAGGAAATTGAAAGCTGCTGTGAAAACAAAACGACGACGACAACAACAAAAATACGGTTATCAGCACTACAATGGAACTGGTAATGAAATAACGTTTATTGGGGCTTCAGAGGCTAAAAGCAAAAAAGTCAAGTCTCCAGGTGCTTTGTGCCCTTCTGGTACTTAAGTGGTGTGGGCATATGTCGGCTTTTTGCTGTTAGCTTCTGAAACCCCAATAAACCTTGTTTTATTACACTCAGACAACTCACTCGTGGTTCACCCTTTTTTCTTTCCTTTACAGATAACTCTAAAATGTTTGGGGTACAAGATGGGATCGGTGCTCTGGAGGAAGCTGAGGACTCCGGGGGAGGTCTGAGGACTCCAGATGGGCCGTAAGAGGTGCTAGATCGGGAATAAGCAACAGACCCACTGAAGAAAAAAATGTGTTGGGAGAGAGCTGGATGGTCCAGGATGAAGGGAAAAATGAGAGCCAGGAAAGGCCTGGTGGGTCCAAGATTTGCACTGCTTGGAACCACCAGTCCCGACACCAAACCCACAAACCAGACCAAAATGGACCTAGGCATTTGGGGCCAACACCCCAAATATGGGGGGGACCAAGTTTTTGCAAAGGGCGAGAGACAGAGACGCTGGGAGGGGATTTGGTAATATCACAGTAGGGGGATGAGCACAGAGGCATGGGGGAGTTATCCAGAGGGCACGTGAGATCAGCATCAGTGGGTGTAGGATGGGAAAGAGCACTAGGGGAAGAGATTGGTAGGTGGGAATAGTTTGATCTAGTGAGGCAATCTGGAGATGGCGGAGACTGAAAAGACAATGTCTAACGTAGATCTGGCAGGAGGAAGGAGACAGAGCACAAATGCAGGAGAAGTGCAAGGATCCCATGCATACAAGTGATGTGGTGAAACTCCACTGACGCAGGCTGAACGTTATATTTGCTAGATCTGGTTACTTACTTCCTGACTTTGTTCCCTCTTCTCCTCAGTTCGCAATATGTCAGCATAGCTCTGCAGCCATGAAAATAGTTTTAAGGAATGTTTCTATTAATTTAGATTTGTAATCGTTTGTGTGTCCAGAAATAGCTCTAACATTATGAGAAGCGTCAGTAAATCTTCACAGAGCAAGGGTAAATTTAAATGTAAAATACATAGCCCTATGCAAAATACATAGCACTTGAGAGGTATGGCATGCATAGCTATGCATACTGTAGTTATACATAAACACCTACAGATTGTGAACTGGCAGGCAGACAGCAATCTGGCTTCACTCAGAGAAAATACAGATTTTCTCTTCACACAGCTCTTTGGGTTTGTGACATGGCACTCTTTCCCTTCTGTGGCTGATTCACCAGATGTTTCTGTCCCTTGGGTGGCCTGAGAAGTGTACTAATGGGGATCAGCTGAGGTCATGAGGCAGCTCCTGGGTAGAGCCGAGACCCATCAGAGGTCGGTGTCATATCCCTTCAAAAGGCTCTCATTTATTTATTTGGAAATTCAGAAAAGACCTTTGAGCACAAGCTCTTTTACAAAGGTTCCACGTTAAGTTAACAGGCATTAGACAAATGAACATCATCTCGACAGGCTACGTAGAACGCTTACATTAGATTACAGTGTTACAGAGCCATTACTGGTACCATGGCTTACTACAACGTCAGTATAGATAAGGTTTAAGAGGTGGTGTAGCATTTGTGGGGGAGAGGGGAAAGGATCCCCTCACTGCGGGCATGGAGATAGTAAGGAGAAGGCTGAGCAGACTCCTGAGAGGTTTTGTTGAGTGGGGAGCGAGTGGTGGGGTGCAAGAGGAAGTGGGAAATGGGGAGAGCAAGGACAGGGCAGGAGGGATAAGGGAGGGAGGAGGCCACGGTTGGGCTAAAGGGAGGAGAGAGTCACCCCTACTGAGGACGCAGTCACTCACTATGCAGGGGAAAGGGATGCCGCAGGCAACCAGTGGGGAGGCTTGGTAGGCAAAGGGAAGGGAGTGGTCAGACGCAGTCACATTTTGTGCCTGAATTAAGGTGTTGAGCCTTTGATTACATTACTGTGGTACGTAGCCCTTGCCACCTGAAGAGAAAAAATGTGCAATATGTTGGACATTGTACTCTTCAAACGCAGCTGCAAAATGTTCTGGGTTGCTTTGGAAAACTTCTATAAAAAGTTTAACTGAAGAAAAGATACTTTTTAAAGAAGGACTCTAGTTCCAAGTTCATGGATAACAACAGCAAATCCCTGCTGCACAACAGTCTAAACTAAAGCAAAATCCAACCTCAAATGACTAAGATACTTTGTAAAGAAGATGAATTTGGATTTAAATAATTCTTTTGATACTCACTGTACCCCAAGAAGCTTTACAAGCAGTGAGACAGACTGGTAGTGCAGTCACTGGACAAATGTCATGGCAGCCATTCCACTCATCGATACCCACCGCACCCAGCTAGCGATGGGTGACTAATTTAATTGTTAAAACCTTTATTAGTCCCTTTTAAGCTGGTTCTGTGAATCAGTGGTAGTGCTGCCACTCGCAACGCCGGCAACCCAGGTTCGGGAATGAACTCGAGTCACATAGGTCGGGGGAGGAGGGGAATTGAGTGACCAACAGGCTGCTCTCCTCTCCCAGGGAGGTGGAACAAGTTGCACCATTCCTATATGGCCACCACGTGAAGGTGTGGTGGTAGGGCAGTGGGAGTGGCTCAGACTGGGTGACAGATGGCCTGTGGTGCGTAGGCATCTCCACACACATGTGCACCTGCATCACTGCACGCAGCCGGACGGGAGAGGGAGAACAAGGAAGAAGCGGGGCAGGCAGAAATAAATCCTGCTGGCCCACCTATCACACCATCACCCGGGACTCTTGATGACACTCTGGATGTGGTCTCCAGGGACTATAAAAGATCTCCCCTCCTGGTCCCCTCAAGGGGGGGGGGCAATGCAGGGAGAACTCATGGGCAGATAGATCCTGTGCGATGGCTACCAGCGAGGGTGGCAGGAACACAAGCTGTGAGCACGCACTTACCTGAGAAGGATTAAAGCTATATGGAAAAAATGCATTTATTAGCCCCTTTTTACATGTTACAAAGTGACAATATAGTATCACGAAACAAAAACAGACAAGCAATCCATAAACATTAAATGGACACTGTCAGACCCCTTAGGCCTTAAAACTGTCCCTAGTTTAAAAGACACGTTACAATTGCTCACATTCTTTACAGACAGCTGAGGTAGCTGGTAGATGGATTCTGATTCATTTTTTTTCTTTTAAACAGTGAAAAACAGACTGCCCAACACACAAAAACATGTTTGTTTACATTCCTTGATCAACACCCACTGCATCTTTCCTGCACTTGAGAACTCTCCAACCATCTAGACACGCATGTAGTGGGAGGAGAGGAGACTTGCATCTCGAGTGGCTGCACTGTGTGGGGTCATTCCTAATGTTCGGATGTATACAATAAGTGTAGATCAAGGATTTGAAACAAAACAAGGCTGGATATAATTATACCATTAGCATACATTTCAGTTCTACTAATCAATCAATAAATCAATCAATGTTTTATTTGTATAAGGTGCCCTTCCCATGCTCAGGGCGCCTTCACAGTACAAGATAAAAACACACAATATTACAATTTAAAACAGATAAAAACATAACATTGTGCACATTAATAGATTGCTGAGAAAGCCTGATTAAATAACTGGGTCTTCAACAGCTTTTTAAAACCCTCTATGGTCTGGCACTCGCATATCTGGCAAGGTAGAGAATTCCACAGGGTAGGTGCCATAAAGGCGAACGATCTTCCTCCTGATGTTTTTAGGGATACCCTGGGAATCTCTAGCAATCCCTCACCAGAGGATCAGGGTGAACGGGTGGGGCAGTAAGGACATAGGAGTTCTTTCAGGTAGTGGGGTCCCTGCTCATGTAGGGCTTTAGAGGTCAGCAACACGACCTTGAAGGTAATCCACCACTGTATTGGCAGCCAGTGCAGTTCACGCAGCACAGGTGTTATATGACTGGAACTAGAAGTTCCAGTCAACAACCTGGCCGTCGTGTTCTGCACTAGCTGCAAGCGGCGGATGACTACCCCCGAGAGCCCAAGGTAGACAGCACTGCAGTAATCAAAACAACTGGTGACAAAGGCGTGGAGCAAGGTAGGAAGATCTTCAGGCAGGGACCAGGTGCTTCACCCGGGCTATGTTCCTTAGATGGTAGTAGGAAGATTTGACTACAGCTGAAACCTGTGCCCTCAGGGTCGGGCCTTCATCAAATACCACGCCCAGGTTTTGCATCTGGCCAGAGGCAATAAGCGGGGTCCCCCAAAATTTAATCCTGAGGGTTTTCCCGCCTATGCCCCTGTTGTCTTATAACCAGGGTCCACCACTAATACCTCTGTTTTTCCTGAGTTCAGCCGAAACCAACTGGCACTCATCCAGTTCTGAATCTCCAGTAGGCAGCTGTTAAACACCGTGGCAGAATCTAATTCTTGTTCAGACACAAAAGACGTACAGTTGAGAATCATCGGCAAAGCAATGAAAACTCAACGCGTACTATCTTAAAATGTCCCCTACTGGGAGCATATACACCGCGAATAACATGAGGGACAGCACCGAGCCCTGTGGAACCCCACAGGGTAGCCCATGAGGGGCTGAGAAATAAATCCCCGATACCACTCTCTGGGATCTACCTTCGAGGAAAGACCGAAACCAACTGAGCACCACCCCTCTCAGTCCACAAAGAATCACAGGCGCTTCGAGCAGGACCCTATGATCCATGGTGTCAAATGCTGCTGAGAGATCAAGGAGAACCAAGATGGAATGGGTTCTCCAATCTCTCGCCATCAGAAGGTCATTAAGTACCCATACAAGAGCTGTTTCGGTGCTATGCCTTTTTCTGAAGCCAGACTGGAGAGAGTCATAGATATTGTGGTTTGTTAAATGGTCTTCCAGCTGCAGAGCGACCACCTTCTCAATAACTTACCCTATAAAGGGTAAGTTCGGGACCGGTCAGTAGTTAGCTAGGCAGTCAGGGTCAAGGGAGTTTTTTTTTTTTGGGGGGCATACAACTGCCTCCTTCAAGGAATCTGGAAAGATCCCTCTCTCCAATGAAACCCCCACTATCCCAGCAAGGACCGGGCCAATGACTTCTACACACCCCACTAGTAGGCATGTAGGGCCTGGATCCAAACTACAGTAGGTTGGTCGCAGAGTCTGGATGATCCTCACTATATCCACGACTACCGGCTGACTAAAGGTGGACCAGGTCTGACAGGCATTAGTACCACTCAACTGATCAATGCAAGGTTCAATGGGAAGGCACTGGCTGATCTCATCCCTGATGGTGGACACCTTATCAGCAAAGAACATGCGCAAAGTCCTCACACAGTGCTTGTGACAACACTTGACCAGAGTGAAGAAAGGCTGGATTGCACAGCCTGTCCACAGTCCGGAAGAGCTGGGCTGGGCTGGCCTGTTCTTTGCTGTAGCAATTTCCCTGGACAGGAACTCTGCCTTCTTATGGGAAATTACTGATTGATAGATCTGATAATGATCCATCAATCTAAGTCTGTCCACCTCCAGGTGAGTTTTCCACCAGTGTCTTTCCAACCTTCGCCCCTGCCTCTTCAACTCACGGATTTCCCCGTTAAACCAAGGAGCACCCGGGAGAGAGATAAGAGGGCGAACATGAGCAGAAGCAATGATATCCAAGGCCTCAGTAACAGCGCTGTTATAGGCTGCCACAAGAGGCCCCGGATCAGTGCAATCCCCTTGAAAACCCGAAAGGTCCAGCACCGTCATTAGGCCTTCTGAGGTAACTCCTCTCATAGGAAGGTACTGTACCAACTCCTTTGAGGCAGGCCTATTTCGGTGGGCTGCGAAACCGAATCTCAGGACGTGATGGTCAGACCAACCGACTGGCTCCACCTCCACATTGGAGATCTCCATCCCCAGGTGGAACACAAAGTCCAGTGAGTGCCCTTTCTCATGGGTAGCAGTGGTAATAACCCATGTTAGGTCCAATGAATCCATCAATTGGAGGAGGTTTTGTCCAAGAAAGGAAGCAGATAAAACAGCCAGCAACGTCAATGAATTTCAGAGAAGGCAAACAATCATAAAATGTGTTTTTTCAGCCAAAAATAATGTGACGCAAATAGGAACGAAAAGTGCCCCTTTAAATGCTGAATAAAAAGCTATCAATCTTTTTTAAAATAGCTGAGAGATTCTGCCGTTCTGACATCCAGAAGTAACATATTCTTAAATGAAGGATCAGAATGCATAAATTCCTGATGCTTAGTTCTATGAAAACCAACATTAGGGATGGAAAGAATTGGATTATTGTGAAGGGGAAATGTTGGTCAGGACTCTGGGGAATAGCCTCCTCTCTTGAGAATAGTGCCAGGGGTTCTTTAGCTTCCACCTGGACACCCACCACTGCAGCAGTACAGCTGGGCAGAAGGGACCTCAGTTTAACATCTCATCCAAAGGACGGCACAACCTGACAATAGCACCCCGTACTGCATTTCTGGTACCAGCATTTTGGGGTATGAGTTCAAGTCCTGGCAGGGAGCTAGAACCCCTAACCTTCTTTCTGGCCTAGGTGAGGGTGTGCTGCCAACTGAACCACACTGACGCCACAAAATCACCACATGATGATCAGTTTCAAGCTACTCTGTTCTTCCAAAAGGTTACGGCATTGAAACATGATCCCTCAGGTAACTGGTCAGTGCAGTGGTAGGGTTACCACTCATGACGCCAGTGACCTGGGTTCGGGAAGTAGGGTTGAGCATCCCAGCGGATGCTCTCCTCTTCCAAGGAGAGTGTGTTGGGTGCCTACAGCTGATACCGCAGCATTAGGCAGAGTGGGTGAGCAAATGTCAGTCCGGCATGTGGGTGACACACCCTTGGACGCCTCCACACTGCTCGCTTAGCATACTGACATCCTAGCGGGTTGGGAGAAACACGGAACATATCCATAGCACACATGATGATGGAACCTGATATAGGCAGGCCAGCACCACTGCTGGTGATACCTCCTGACTAGACAAGAGACTAGGGTGGAAATCCCCGCTATTCCATCCCTGTGGAGGATGGTGACTGCAGGTAGGATTGTTGGGGGTGATCAGGTGTGCCTTGGGAGCTCATGAGAGAGGCAGGTGCTGGAAACAGGTATGAAGGCATAAGGAGAAAGTAAAAAAAAATCCATGATCCCTGCCCTTTGCAGTTCAGTCTGCCATGATGCTGTTCAGGAGTTTATATGCCCAGCTTGTGACCACATTACGTATGTTAATACCACTGCTGAGACCAGTCTTACGGTTGTAAGTGGTCTCACATGCATACTTTGGTTCAATGACTCATCGAGCTCCTTCTGTTGGAATGCTTAGGGAACACAGGGAAGGACTGGTAAGGTTTTTACGATTGGAATGATGCTGGGAAGGAGATGACTGGTAAGGGAATGGAGGTACCTAGATAGGCTGGAAGGCAGGTAGTACGTAAAATGCTTGTGCTACATGGAATGAAACTCTGGCATATGTGCTATCTGTCCAGGCTGCAGGGACTACAGTCTTTTAGGGTGCCGTGAAGAAACTGGAATCTTCTTGAGGAGGGTTCCATTCTAAGAGGTGCCACAGGGATAAGGTCACTCTAGACACAGGGTACCTTAGGGAAGAAGGCCCCAAAAAAACAAATGAACAGTATACTTATTCCCCCCCAGAAGAGAAAAAAACATGTCCTGGGGAATGGGATGCCAGTATTAAAGACTGTAAGACCACCATTTAACTCCAACTTTCAGTAGAATAACTGATGAAATATTATTATTATAATGACCTTCAAAATGGAGGAGAAAAAAAAAAACATTTGTTGGAAACCTCTGGGGGACCAAATCCTAGGTCTCCATCCCTTGAGGCAAAGGATTACTTACTGTTTATGGAAGAGGATTTTCAGACATGCTGCTTCAAATACTGCAAAAGGATGGAGAGTCCCTCCTTCTGTTTAAAGACTTCCACTCTCCCAAAGGTGTTGCAGAGTTTGCTGTACAACCAGTGGAATCACTCCGTGAAAGATTTCCACCCCTGGGGAAGTGCTACAGTCCAAAGCTGATGCCAAAGGAGCAATAGGATTGTTGAAGAAACCTTGAAGAGAAGAACGGGTTACTCACCTGTAAGAGTAGTTCTAGGAGTGGTATATGTTGTTCATCCACACTCTCTGGCATGTCCCTTTCCCCTTTAAATCTGGCCGGAAGTTTTCAAACTGTCTCCTCCACCCACCCACCGGGTGGTAAATACCTGGCTCCACCCATGACACCAGATCTTAGCCTGCTGGAAGCAAGGTTGTGTGCCTAAAGCCGGGGAGGTTGGGTGGGTGTATGTGGATGAACAACATATACCACTCCTAGAACTACTGTTACAGGTGAGTAACCTGTTCTTCTAGGAGTGTGGATATGTTGTTCATCCACACTCTCTGGCAGACTCCAAGCAGTTCTCCGGGAGGAGGGAGGCAAGGTGCACACCCCCTATTTGGGAAATAGAGATAGGAGAACCGAGGCCCCAAAACCAGCATCCCGGCGTAACTCAAGGTTGATGTGGTTGTGGGTAATAAAGGTGTTTGCTGACTTCTAGGTAGCAGTCCGACAGATTTCCTGGGTAGGGATGTCCCTGGAGGCAGCCACCGATGCAGCAGTATGGTGGGTAGAATGAGCTCTTATCTCTCTGGGAGGCTCCTTGCCCGCCAACCCATAGCACAGACCTATGCATCATGCAATGCACCTTGCAATGGCCCATTTGGCTGCAGGTCTGCTAGAAGCAGCTTCAGAGTAGGTGACAAACAGCTGGCGAACCTCTCCCTGAATTTCTGCAGTTCTCTCCTTATAATGGGAGAGAGCACATCTCAGGTCCAAAGTATGGAGCCTGTACTCAGCGTCTGAGGTGTAATTAGGGTAGTATACTGGCAGAGTCAGCACCTGGTTACGGTGAAACTCTAATACCACCTTCGGAAGGAATTTCGGGTGGGGGCACAAGACAACTTTGTCCCTGTGAAAGACCAGATATGGGGAGTCCACCAAAAGCGCCTGGAGCTCCCCTGTCATTCTCGCTGATGTGATAGCCACCAGGAAGGCCATCTTCCATGACAAGTGTGAGAGCTCACACTTGTGCATGGGTTCGAATGGCTTGCCCATGAGCTTTGCCAAAACCAGCAACAGATCCCACGGAGGTGGGGGTTCACGCAGTGGAGGGGATATGTGATCCAGGCCTTTGAAGAAGCGCCTGACCACTGTCTCCTGCACCAATGTCGGCTGACTGGCCCGCACCCGGTAAGCAGAGATGGCTGCCAGGTGCACCCTAAGTGTCGGTGACCATAGACCCCCTTTGGAGAGAGACCAAAGGTAGTCAAGAATGTTAGCCACAGAGCAGGATAAGGGGTCCAGACTCTTACCCTGACACCAAATGGAAAATCTCTTCCATTTGAAGACATAACATTTCCTGGTCGATTCCTTATGAGATGCCTCCACCACGGTGTAGACATCCTCGGAAAGACCCAGAGCCTGGAACTCTAGCCGCTCAGGTATCAGGCTGTGAGGTGCAGGGATTGAAGGTCCAGATGGAATACCTTCCCCTGGTTCAGAGATATCAGGTCCGGGCGTGTACAGAGCCACTCTGGGGCCTGCAGCTGAGGCTGAGGAGATCTGGGTACTAGAACTGGCGCGGCCAGTCTGGGGCTACCAGAATCACCCCTTGCCCTCCTCACCTTGAGTAACACCTTGTGGATCAAGGGAAATGGAGGGAAGGTGTAGAGGAGGCCTGGGGTCCACGGCCTCGAGAAGGCATCCCCCTGCAGCGAGCCCTGCTGAGGGGGTGGGCATGAAACAGCCTCAGCTTGGTGTTTTCCCTGGAGGCAAACAGGTCCACCAACAGTTTTCCCCAACGGGAGAACAAGTTGTGAGCTACCTCTGGATAGAGAGACCACTCGTGGGATGTCTGGCCTATGCAGCTGAGAGCATCCGCCAGCTGGTTTGAGACTCCTGCCCCATGAATGGCTAGGAGATCCGCCTCCAACTGGCTGACAAGGGTCCAGATGCAGAGCGCCTCCTTGCAAAGCAGATGGGAGTGCGTGCCGCCCTGTTTGTTGAGGTAGGACATGGTCATGGTATTGTTGGTCTGGACTTGAACCACTTGACCCCGGAGCTGAGGAGCGAAAGCTGACAGTGCCAGTCTGACTGCTCTGAGCTCCAACAGGTTGATGTGGCATCGGGACTCCTTGGGGGTCCAGAACCCGTGGTCTCTGTTGTCCCCAATGTGGGCTCCCCAGCCCACGAGAGAGGCATCGGTCGTGAGAACGACCTTCGGCTCGGGGAGGACAAACGGGTTCCGTTCCTGCAACCGGTCTGGGGCGGCCCACCATTGGAGAGCGTCCCACATCTTCTCGGTCACAGTGATCAGCTGGTCGAAATGACCGTGGCGCTGAATCCACTGAGCGGTCAGCTCCCATTGGAGGAGGCGCATGTGCCATCTGGCACAATGGATCACTGAGGTGCATGCTGCCAGGTAACCCAGAAGGCGCAGGAAGTCCTGGGCAGGGCGCAAGTGCCCAACCAGAAATGATTGGGCAAAGGAGGAAAGAACCTCCGCCCTGTCTGCCAGGAGCCGAGCTCTGGCTTGATGAGAGTCGAGCTCTGCCCTGATGAAACCCATCACCTGAGAGAGCACGAGTTCCAACTTGGCCTCGTTGATCAGGAGGCCTAGGTTCAAAGAGCCAGATCCCTGGATCTCTCCACCTCCTAGAGGGAGGAACCTGCCAAGAGCCAGTCGTCGAGATAAGGGTAAATTCGAAATCCTTGATGCCGGAGATGGGCTGCCACCACTGCGATTCACTTGGTGAAGACCCTCGGGGCTGATGACAGGCCGAATGGCATGGCTCGGAACTCGTACAGGGTCCCCTCGAGTTTAAGTGAAATTTGCAGTGAAAACCGACGTTGTGAATCCAGGGCCTATGAATTGCTAAAGTAGCACGAGGGAACCTGAATCTTCCAGCGGAAAGGAAGATCTGGCATCATGGGGCGGAGTCGAGGTACTTACCACCTAGGTGGGTGGGAGGAGCCAGCTTGAAGACGTCCGGACAGATTTAAAAGGGAAAGGGACATGCCAGAGAGTGTGGATGAACAACATATCCACGCTCCTAGAAGGAAGAGTTACTGACAGCTGCTTCAGGTTTGGCTGCCCAGTTAAAACATGGGAATAAAAGGTCCTTGAGGGGTAAATCCCATTGGGACAACAATGGAGCTAAGCCCTTGTGGGACAAGGCCCCTAGGCAGCTAAGCCTTTGAGGGGTAGTAGTTGAAGAAGGGTAGGATGCTGTAGACAGGGTAGGATGCAAGGGGGGTGAACCCCAGATAGGATTATAATGATGATGGTGAAGCCCAGGTTAGGACAGATGATGATGATAAGGACGTATGCCTATGTAAGTAGCATGACAAGGAGGGCACAGCCCATAAGAAAGCACAATATTAGTGCTGGGCCCTGAGGGGAGGGCCTGGATGACTACCTGGGCAGGCTTATGGGCACAGTAGTAAAGGGTAAACCAGCAGATTGAAGGCACAGTCTGGTGAAAGGGCCAAAACCAGTGAAAACGACAGCTACCTCCAGAAAGTGGCAACCAGCCAGCCTTGGGGGCAAAGCAGTTTGGGGGGGCTCAACAACAGAACATAGCAGGGCTAGGGAACCAATGGGGCCAGCATAGGGAGCAGCAAGGGGCAGAGAACAACCCACGACTGGGTGCACAGAGGGGGGGGCACAAATGGGGGAGACAGGACACAGGAAGGCTGCCAAATGAACAAGGGCCAAAAGCAGGAGCAGGAAACTGTGACACACAGAAGGAGCAGCAGAAACCAGCAAGGAGGAAGGCGGGAGCTGCGAGGAGGGCAAAAAGAGAGAGAGAGAGAGAGAGAGAGAGTAAGAGAGATGAGTGCAGGTAGCAGAAAGCAAGAGGAACGGGCAGGGCCAGACAGTAAGCAGGAAAACAGGAGGACAGCAGAATGCTGCTGAGACTCACCATAGAGAAGAGAACTGAAAATAGAAGGAGAACGGGAGGCCCAGCAGAAGCCACAGAAGCAGAAGAGACAGAAAGCGGAGGTAGGGCAGAAGCAGGCAGGAATGGAGGAGAACCAGCAACCATGCGGATGCTGCAACAAAACACGCATCCAGAGGACACATGGGCATGCGCAATTTAAAATCAGCTTGATGGGGGGGCATGGCGCGTGCAGCCCACTGCCCCATTAAACCATGGATGGCAGCCCTTTAAGCACGAGAACCGCAAACTGATGGGGAGCTGTTTTTCTACCCTAAGAATGTAAGTGAGATACAACTGTAAGAAGGGTCTCCGAGGACGATTAATAAGTTATTGATCGAGGGGTATCAATAATGTCATAACATTTTCATTTATTCAGAGAGAACTGGAACACCCTTGAGCCGGGCCCATTTACAAATGCATCCAAACCAACCGCTTGTATAATGCTGCATGCATAAAGTTAAAGAGCAGGGAAAGTTACTCAACACGGTAACATGTTTTTCCTTTTAATGGATTAGAACTGCAAGTTAAACATGTACATCCCCTCTGGCTGGTGCATAATGCCCCAGAACTTAGAATGTTCGGCCCTCATCCCCTTGTTTCCGTGTCCTGTATAGGAGATGCCTGGAGATATAGCTGAGTTTAACCATCTTGTTCAGTTTGGATCCATGGAATGAAAGCCACCGGAAATCATCCAACAAACTACTTTTGAGGGTAGGCATGGTTCAGTTTTTCTTATGTGTACCCTTGGCTGTATCCATGTTTACAGTTTTGGAAACAAGGGCTGAACAGAAACAGAGAAACAGAAAATGATGGCAGATAAAAGCTTAGCTGCCCTTGCAGTCTGCCCGAGCATGTCTAATTTGAGGACTGTGCCACTGTACCTCCTCCCCATCTGCCCCCTTACGCACTATTCCCATGTGCCTGTCCCTTCCCCTTGTGAACCCTCCCACTGTTCCAGCCCCAATGACCTCCTCTGGAAGCTTGTTCCCATCCATCACCACTCTTTCCATTGAAAGGTACTTCCTGACATCATTCTTGACCCCCCCCGCCCGACAGTTTCAGTTACCTCCAGTAGCCATGTTACCACTCTCCATGAACAGCTTGCTGTTGCCCACTTTGTTTATTCCGCTGAGGTACTCAAACATCTCAATCACGTCACTTTACTTTCCCCTGTTCTCCAGCATGTGTATGTGTAGATCCTCCAAGCACTTCTTATAGGATCTACCCTGTTGCCTCTGTATCATTTTGGTGGCTTCTCTCTGCACCACCTCCAACTTGCCCCTGTCCCTCCTCAAGTGTGGGCTCCAAAACTGCATACAGCACCCCAAGTGTGGGTGAACCAGACATGTGTACAGGGTCTGTATTACCTCTTTCTTTCTCCTAGTGATTCCTCTCCCGTTGCACCCCAGCATCTGGTTTGCCCTGCCCAAAGCCCTACTACACTGTGCCACTGTCTTTATGTTCTCTCCACTACTATCCCATTAATCATATATTCAGTGGGTTCTTGGGTTCTTGGCCCCACTGTGCATTATGTTGCACTTTTTCACCAAAAATAACAGACAGGAAAATGGTACAAATTTTAAGAAGTAGTAAGTTGTAACTTTTTATTTCAGAAGTATTTTTCTTTTTCTGTTCGCTCATTAGAAAGTTTTCTATGTGACAGTAATATGCTGATGTGTGGAATAGCACTCTGTCTGGCAGCTGACATATCTAGTCTTATTCCACCCACTTCATCATCAGCACTGTGACCTCACTGACAGTGAATCACATGCAACTGACCTGGCAGCTGCTGAGTGGCTCTTCCTGGGTACCTGTGATGTCACAGTGAGGTCACAGTGCTGATGATGTAATGGGGAACAGAACTAGATATGTCAGCTATAGCATGGCTTTCCAGAATCACTCTACTAACATCAGGTAAAATTTTCTAATTAACCAAGGAAAATAGAAAGTACCTCAGATATAAAAGGTAATAGTTGACTGCTTTTAAAATCAATCTTAACTGCCGGCCTAGTGGCATGGAGGACTGAGCGCTGGATGCTGATCTCTTCCATGCAGTGACCTGGATCGGGAACAAGCCTAAGTCACTGGGGTCGGGGAGCTGGATTGGGCTGCCACAAAGCCACCTCTCCTCTCCCAGGGAAGGACGTGGGCTTCCCCAGCTTTTGGCTGCCACCCGGTGGAGGCTAGGTGGCAGCGCCAAGCTGACAAGGGAGCTAGGCATTAGGCTGAGTGGGAGGAAGGGGACATCACTGCAGCCACGGAGCGCACGCGCACCTCCATGTGCACGCACGACCGCGTTCTGGGGTCCTAGGATAACAGAGGGAGAAAACGGAAAATGGGGCACTGGGACAGGCTTAATGAAGCCCTGAAAGGGCAGACAGATCCTCTGTGGGAGGACTGCAGCCTGCCTGCCCCAAAGCCCTGATGGTAAAAAGCTATATATATATATATATCTATAAAACTAATATAAATTTTAAGCAGTACACTAGCTCTTTAAATTTCAGCTGCCGCTCCCTTCACCACCTCGCCAGGGTTTCCATATCTTTCTTTATATCCGCTATACCCTCCTCAGTGTCCACCCTTCCAGAAACCTTGATTTAACCCCCCTACAAATTGGGGTTTACTGAAGTGTCTTCCTGGGCTCCTAAAATGCCCACTGTCAGGATGTGTCCTGTTTGCAGTAGTTCTATCTGTTTACGTGACAGTGCTTTAGTAAGCCTCCATGCCTGTCTCTTTAAGAGAATGTCTAGCCTGTGTCAGAAAATTAGTCTGGGCTGGGTCCGAGTGGTTTAAGGCTCCAACCAGCCAGACAGTCCATTGTTCTGCTCCATTCTGCAGTCGCTACTTGCGCAGAGGGAGCCCTATTAAGGAAAGTGATTATTTACTGTTTATCTTCTATAATAATAATGATAGAGGAGTTTGTTTAACCTGCTTTCAATTGCAGCTTGAACTCTTCAATAGGAGCCACCATTTTGGTTCTGGACTTCCAGTGGTGGACCAATCGAACCTCAGGGGACCTAAAATGGAGACCGTCCCCAGAGGTCTTGTGGGAGGGAAATTCTGTAGTATTTGTAGTTTTAAGGGTTTGGCGCCTAAATGGACCTATGGGGGAGCCCTTGCTGTGACAGACATTTCCCTCAGCCAACTGAACCCTTTGGATCTCAGAGGAAATACCCAGAACTGCCTGAAGTAGAACCAGTCGAGAGTTGGAGGTTGAAGTGTGAACACCTCGAGCTGTCGAGCAGCTGCTCCTAGGAGGAGCATGGGAGAATTGGCGGGAAGGTTCTGCTGGCCTACCTGTGTCACGTTCTCCAGCCTAAAGAATCACCTTGTGTATGAAAGTCAAACTTTTCCGATTGCTGGTTGAGACCTGCAGCAGAAGACAGAAAAGTGTATTATTGCTACTGGCAAATGGACTGAAGACTTGCTCCTGAAGCGATCGGCCCGCCTGATGTTAGAAGCGAGCCTCAGATTGAAAGATTTGCACAGTAAAGCTGTGATTGGCAAATGGACTTTATCCAAACTGTGGCTTAGAAAATGAAGTGCTGTAGAAGTGCTGAATGTGTTTCATGGGTCATGATTTGGTTCCCCACGGCCAGTTCTGTTACGCCAGCAGGTGGCTTGTCCAGCATTCAACCACGGACATTTTCCAAACTGTTTCTCCTGCTTGGGCCTTGCCACCTCGGCCTAGGCCGCTACTCCCGATTCAGAGACATCCTCGGTGAAAGACCCACTTGGGGATTCGGCCCCCTGTTCAACATCACCAAACAGGTAGCGACCACCAGGAGTAAGTCGTGTAGACCCTGCTTCCCCTGGCAATCCAGCATGATACCATGAGGTCTTCATCTCGCCTGCACTGCATCCTGGTCTGGGTAGCGTGAGTAGAAATCTGGGTAGCTCCCTGCAACAACAGCTGCAATCATAGTGTGCCATCTGATTTTCTTGTTTTTAGTTTATTGCACTGGACTTAGCCATCCAGCTCCGGATTACAAATAAGGGTTGTGTGCATGTTAACTGTTTTCCTTCCTTAGGGCCCCAACAACAACTACAACTTCGGCCGACCCCGGGCAACGTTTCAGACTAGCCTGTTTAACATACTGGGTACCCAGGGTTGGGGGGCTGTTTCACAGGGACTTGCAGGGCATGCTTTTTCAATCTGAATCAAATCTGAAGTGCCAGTCATTTGCAAGATTCACACCCCACCCTTGTTCACGCCACCTAAATAAACCAGATGGTTGGTTTTCACGTTTAACCTGGCTAGTGTGTACCTTATTGGTTGGGTCACAATATCACTATTGTATTGTTGCACCACTGATCTTATTTTCCAAGGGGTCTCCAGAGCAGTTACAAATGATCCGGTCCTGGTAGTAAGTGCAAAGGGTGCGAGCATATTATTACTGTTATTCAGTGAATGTGAATTACTGTTCAGGCCACTAGAAGGGTTGGGTGGTTATAGCATCCCGGAGGGCTATACCAAAGCAGTTACGCTACCCCAATGCCATTCCTCCGGGCGGAGGTACCCATTCACCAAACTCAGGCCCCTCAATCTGTGCATAGTCACGTAGGCAGGGGTAGAAGCCCGTAGGATAGCTCCACCTACGGGTTACATTGATGTCTGTGAAGAGGCACATCTTTCCCTGAACAACCTCCCATATAACACAAATAGATATGTTAAACAGAACCGGACCTTGAACTGTTCCCCAGGGCACCCTGCTTGTGACTTCCCTTTCTCAAAGGATTCTTCATTTAGGACCACCCTCTGGGTCCTCCCACTCAGTCAATTTTTCACCCACCTCGTAATCTAGTCCCCACACCAGGTCACCCAACTTCTTTACCAGTCTCCAATGTGGGAGTAAGTCAAAGACTTTGCTGAAATATAGGTACACAACATCATCTGCCTGACCGATATCCATGGCCTTTGTCACCCAATCGAAGAGTTTATTCAGGATAATTTGGCACAACCTCCCATTGGCAAAGCCATGCTGTCTGGAATCCTGCAGGCCACTGGCCTTCCAGGGACTCCACTACCCTTTCCTTAGTTATAGACTCCAGTAGTTCCCCCACTACAGATGACAGGCTGACTGGTCTGTTGTTGTCTGGCTCCTCCCAACTCCTAGTTTTATGTAGGGGGATCACATCTGCCATCCTTCAATCCTCCAGCACTTCTCCAACTTTATGTTCACCTTTGTGTGCCCCTTAACTGGGCTCCAAAATATTTTATTCAGGCATCTTTAATTACTCTATTTAAAAGGATATGCCCTTGTCATTTCAATGTGTTTTATCAGCGGTCATTAGACCAAATGTTTTGAGGGAGTTTCATCTGATCAAGCAATAGAATACACAGCACTGTATATTTCTTAAAGGCAATAAATAAAACATTTCGTCTTGTTCTTTAATATTATAATATGATGTTTCATCTTGAATGACATAGGTATAGGCCTTTTTTTGGCCCCATTTTTTTGGGCCACCTTTAGCTCATCTTTGAGCCTCACGTGATTACAGTAATCGTGCTTCCAATATCATTTGGGTGAAAGGTGTACATCCTCCTGTACTACTGAGATGGTGAGCAACTAACTGTTTACAGTTTTTCCTGGAATTAGTAAATCCCTCTTTTTCAACCAAAACCGAGCAGTAACAAACAGGTTTAGTCAGACAAAAGGGCTTTTATGGGCTTAATTTTGAGTCCTTTGATGGAAATATAATTGTTTCCAATTGAGATTACAGGCATTTAGGGTTGCCTATTTATATTCTATGTTAAACTTTTTAAGACCTCAACCTATATACCTTTTAACGAAATACACTCTTGCTGCTTGGAATACTGAAATATGCTCAGTTTCCACTCTTAATATATGTGCACATACACAAGTTGCATTTTAAATATTTGTACTGCACTATGTTACCTCTTTGTAATATTGTAATAACAATGATTTTGAACAATAAACTGCTACTGCACTATCCTATGTTCGATACTTGATCAAAGGTGATGGACTCCCTCCATGAATTCTTTCTATTTTCAATACTGAAAGCAGACCTCTTGATAGTGTTCCACTGGGCATGGCCACGACCAGAAATGGTGAACTCTGCGGTTTTTACCCCTCCGAGGGAAAAAGTCAGTGGGGTGCCAATGCTACAGACTGCATATGAATATATATATATATATATACATATATATATATATATATATATACATACACACACACACACACACACACACACACACACACACACACACACACCATTGCATACCAGCTGCTTGCCCGCCCCCCACATTTCAACTAGTTCCCAGAGGGTAGCTGAATCTATACTCCCAAAATGTTTTCCCTATTGTTCAGAAAATTTGGGATTTTTTTTTCATCACCATAATACAGCAAGTACAGTAAATTACAACTAAGCCCCACAGTATTCTATATCCTTTAGGCTAATGCACTAGCAGCCGTATTGGCTCTGACCAGAGTTTGTTTAGATCAGGAAAGTCAGGTCTCAGCTTTATGGTGCTGCCTTGTCGGGGAGCTTAACCACTGGATTAATTTTGAGCCTGTGTCCAGCTATAGAAGATACCCAGAGATATAGCCAGGTTTAACCATCTTATTCAGTTTGAATCCATGGTACAAATGCCACCTGAAATGTATTTATTTAGTTAGTTTTTTTTTTACTTTTGTTATACTAGGAGAGACACACTAAGCTGAAAGCTTGTTTACAGGTGCAACCTGGGAGCACAAGGAAGTTAAGTGACTTTCTCAGGGTCACAGAGTATGAAAGTGGGGGCTGTGGGATTCAAACCCAGGTCTCCAGGTTTGCAGCTTAGAGCATTAGACCACTGCGCTATACTGACCCAAAAAATCTACTTTTTTGGGTAATCATGATGCAGTTTTCCTCTTGTGTGTGTGTGCAAAAATGAAGTGAGAGTGGATCAGTCTCTACGTCATGTGGGGTGAGAGTGCAGATAAATCTTTCATAAACAGGCTTTAAATGCTCAAATAAAAATTTTCTGCAAAAAGGTGAAAATATATGAATGTATCCCTTGTTATGATAAATCACTTCTCTTAAATATTCTTCTTATTTTAAGAAAGGTGATTTAGAATAACTATGTATACATTAATATATTGTCACAATTTTGTAGAAAATTTATTTCATCATTTGAAACCCATTTATAAGTGCCTTATCTGCACTGTCTCCCCATATAGGAGGTGGGGACTGATTCACTCTCACTACATTGTTATATACTGTAAATTAATTATTTTTCCTTTCATGTGCAATTTCCTGCCTAGTAAATATATATGTTTATCAGAATAACAAAATATTGGCATAATGCCCTGAAGAAGTGACATTGCTTGTGGTCACAAAATATTGATTCTTTAAGAACATTAATAAAATTATATGGGGGAGTGAAGACCGATCACCTTTTCCTTTTCTTTAAATAAATTAAAAAATGAATAAATAAATGTGTGGTATGATAAAATGCATCAAATGCCATTTCCACCAAAGGCAGGCTCCATAGCTCACCCTCACCAACTAGTCACCATCACAATGCTCTCTGAGTTGGGGCTGCCTTCTGGGTGAGCTCTAGACAAGGCTCTCCCCAAGGATGTGCCATGCTACTGTGGGATACTAATTGGAGAGAATGGTAGATTCCTGCAATATGATGGGGAGTGGAAATGGATACACGTCCTTGTGGATGCTTTGGAAGAGAGGTACTTACATAACAATTCGTTGGAAAGTCAAGGCTGCCACTATCCTTGATTCGATCCCTATGGTTGAGGGTGGAATGGTGCCTGTGGTATCCCACGCATGGTTCCTCTGCCTGCGCCGCTCCTGCACACTGCCTAGAAAGGTTTGAACTCCAGTATTGTGCTGTGACGTCTCCTCCCTGTAGAGTGGGAAGGGGGTACAGAAAAGAACAAGAAGAAATAAGCAGAGCTACTTTTTTTTGACTTGATAGACCTCTAGGCCTTTATCTGCTGGCAAATTTAGTATGTTCGTATGAACCAGAAGAAAAAATTACTCACCTTGGTAATGTTGTTTCTTCTAATGGAGTCTTGCTATATTATGACATATGCAGTGAGTCCCAACCTTCGAACTGCTCCGGAGGTGAAATAGTTAACTTTCCATGCCAGGCATGGAACTTTGAGCGCGAACTCGGTTGAAAACTCTGTCTGTTGTTAATCAAACTCAAACTGTCAGATCTTTCTGAGCAAACTCAGTAAGGTTCTGTGTGGAAGCCGTAAACCTACACTAGCCAACTGGCTACTAAATATAAGAACACATTTTCTTGGTCCCAAAACAAAGACTCAAGTCAGGGATCCAAAAATTAAAACATAACACCCAAACACCCCAAAAGGAGGGGTGAAAAAATAAGGTGGGCATCTACTAAATGCCAACACTGCACTGCCCACCCACATCCCAAAAGTAGAGGTTCTAAGAGGGGCAGGCAGGGGAGGTCATAATATAGCAAGACTCCATTAGAAGAAACAACATTACTAAGGTGAGTAATTTTTTCTTCAAACAACATGAAGTCTTGCTATATTATGACATATGCAAACTACACAGCAGTACCTCCATGGAGGTGGGACAGAACCTACTTAGGAAATAGGCTCTGAAGCACAGCTGTGCCAAACCGAGGATCACTCCTAGCCTGGATGTCCAGGGAGTAATGCTTGGTAAAAGTGTGAACTGTTTTCCAGGTAGCTGCTTGACATATCTCTAGGATAGGGATGTCCCTGGCAGCAGCCAGAGACGCAGCTGCACCTCTGGTAGAGTGAGCCCTCAGGCCAGAGGGGGGGGACCTTACCCAGTTTTTCATAGCAAAATTGGATACAAGAGACAATCCACCTGGCAATGGATCTTTTAGTGGCAGGTTTCCCTTTACCAACCTCACCATAAGTGAGGAACAGTTGGAGGCAGTCAAACCTGTGACCCTTGGTACGTTCTATGTAGTAACTAAGGGCTTTTGACATCTAAACTGTGCAGTCTCCTCTCGCCAGAGGAGGAATGGTCAGTGAAGTACACAGGGAGAGACATAGATTGATTAAGGTGGAAGTCTGAAACCACCTTAGGCAAGAACTTTCCGTTAGTCCTGAGGACCACCTTATCTCTATAAAAGGAGATAAAATCAGGTTCTACTGACAATGCTTGTAATTCACTTATGCGCCTGGCAGCAGTGATGGCTACCAAAAACACAGTTTTCCAAGTCAAGTACTTAAGCTCTGCTGAAGACAAGGGCTCAAAAAGGGGTTGCATAAGCTGAGCAATGCAAATATTAAGATCCCAGGCAGGGGCAGGGTCCCTGAATGGAGGGTTGGTGTGAAGCAACCCCTTGAAAAACTTGGTGAATACAGGATGAGCTCTAAAAAAGGGTTTACCTGTTGACAAGAAAAGCAGACACGGCTGCCAGGTGCACTTTAGGGTAGCTGGCCTCAGCCCCAAAGTATTCAAATGCACCATATAATCCAGGACTGTGGGTAAGTCAGCAGATTCTGGGAAATATGATTGCCAGAGCACCAAATGGAAAATCTCTTCCATTTGGAATTATAAGTAACTCTGGTGGATGGCTTCCTAGAAGCCTTCAATATATCAATACACCTTGGGAGAGGTGTAGGTCAGCAAACTCTAACTCTTCAAGAGCCAAGCCTTGAGATTGAGAGATTTGAGATTTGGGTACCAAACCCTCCCCTGAGCATAGGATAACAGGTTGTGATTCCTGGGAAGACACAGGGGAAGGTGGCCTGCTAAGGACATAAGGAGTGGGTACCAGGGCTGCCTGGCCCAATCTGGAGCAATCAGGATCATCTTGCAGGGTTGAGATCTGATTTTGACTAGCACCTTGAACAGAAGAGGGAAGGGGGGGAAAGCATAGAAACTTCCTTCCCAACTGAGAAGGAAGGCATCCAGAGGACTGAGCCCAACACTGGGGGCCTGCAGCAAAGGGAAGTTGGTGATTGTCTGGGGCTGCAAAAAGATCTATCTGAGGGGTGCCCCATCTGGCAAATACTACCTCCAATATTAGGGGATCCAGTGACCATTCATGATGGCCCTGGGAAATCCTGCTGAGAGCATCTGCCAGGACATTGTCCTTGCCTGGGAGGTGAACTGCCGTAAGGGAGGTGTTCAGGGAGTATGCCAGAGACCACAACTTCATTGCTTCGGTGCACAAGGCCGTAGACCGAGTGCCTCCTTGCTGTTGATGTACCACATTGTAGTGGTGTTGTCTGTTCTGATCTGTACAACTTTGTTCTGAACAGAGGTGGAAAAAGCTCGAAGTGCTAGAAAAACTGCTCTGAGTTCCAACAGATTGATGTGGAGCAGAGATTCCTGAGGGGACCACAATCCCTGGTAGCGAGATCGCCCATGTGAGCTTCCCACCCCAAGAGGATGCATCTGTAGTAAGGATTAAGGAGTGAGACTGAGGGGTGAAGGGGAACCCCTGTCTCAGATTGCTCTGGTCCTGCCACCACTGAAGGGCTTGGATCAGGGTTCGAGTCACTGGGATCAATTTGGTCAGAGGGTCGCTCCTTTGAGACCAAAAGGCTCTCAAATGGAACTGGATGTCCCTCATCTGAAATCTTGCTCCCTGCACAACTGCTGTAGAAGCAGCCATGTGCCCCAGGAGTTGCAGAAAATGCCTTGCTGGTTGAGAGATCTTCAGGGTGAAAGAGGAGGCCAGAGAGACCAAGGTCCTTGCTCTTTCCAGAGGAAGGAAGGCTCTGGCCTCTTTTGTGTTCAGTTCTGCACCTATGAAGGTGAGAAGCTGGACAGGCTCTAGAACTGACTTTGGAAGATTGAGAAGGAAACCTAGAGATGTGAGCAGTTGCTGAGTTACCTGAAGGTGTAGTTTGACTTGGTCTGGAGACTGGCCTACTATGAGCCAGTCATCCAGGTAAGGAAAGATGGCAATCTTTTGCCTTCTTAAGTGTGCCACTGCTACTGCCAGGCATTTTGTGAATATCCTCGGGGCAGAGGTGAGGCCGAAGGGCATTGCTCTGAACTGGTAATGGCCTGAGGGCAGTTCGAATCTGAGGTACTTTTGATGGGAGCTTCTGATAAGAACATGGAAGTAGGCATCCTTGAGGTCCATGGACGCTAGCCAGTCCCCTGGCCTTAGAGAGGGTAAAATAATTCCCAGAGTCACCATTTTGAATTTTGGTTTTAAAGGTGCTTGTTTAGGTATCTGAGATCCAGGATGGGCCACCATTCTCCTGTCTTTTTGGGGTAAGGAGGTACCTGGAGTACAACCCTTTGCCCTGGTGTAGGGGTGGAACCCTTTTCACAGCTCTGAGAGCCAGGAGGGTAGAAACTTCTGTTTCTAGGGCAAGTGCCGCTGATTGATTTGCAGGTGGAAAGGACCTGGCTCTCATCTTTGGGAATTTTTTGAAGCTGAGAACCAGTCCCTGGCTTACTACTTCCAGGACCCACTTGTCTGATGTTAAAGACTTCCAGTCCTGGACAAAGTAAGCCAGCCTGCCCCCTACCGGTAGTGGAGAATAGGCCCTGGCCACCCCATTAGGGTGCCTGCTTGGCAGGGGCTTTGGGCTGAGGGTAGAAGCAGGCTTGCTTGTACCCGTCTGCCTCTCCCTCTAAAGAACCCCTCTGGGCATCACGGAAGAGGCCTGGACTTGGTAAAAGGCCTATGAAAAGGCCTGCCCCTGCCCCTGGGATGCTGCCTTTGAGGAGTGGCCTGCCTTTCCTTGGCCTGTGCACTCCTATAGGTGGTCCTATATTCATCCATTTTCTTCATGTAATTCTCTGTCTGCTCCCCAAACAGAGAATTTCCCACAACAAGAAAATCCATGGCCTTAGACTGGGTATCCTGTGACAGGGTAGTACATCTCAGCCAAGCCATTCTGCGAAGTGCCACAGATGTAGCCATGACCCTTGATGACACATCATTAGAGTCTACTGCAGCATGAAATTGCACCTTGGATGCCTCAATACCATCCGCAGCCACCTGTTCCAGCTCCCTGGCAAGCTGGTCAGGGACCTGTTTTGCCAGGGCCAGCACAGCACAGTATCCCATCTGGATTTCTGGTACCTAGCAGCATAAGCCATATAATTTGCCTGTCTGAGTCCCAAAGATGCTGCCATGTACTGTTTCTTTGCCATGGCATCAATCCTCCTGGAGTCCTTTTCAGGGGGGTGCGAGGCTAGAGGAATATTTGCCTTGTCACAGGCTGCAGCCTGCACTACCCCCACATGGCTGCATTGCTGTGTGAGGAACTCCGTACAGAGCCTGATAATGTATACCTCTTGTCCATCCTTTTATCAACAGAAAGTATAGTGTGAGGAGTTTTTAGAATTTTTACTGTCTGTTTCCGAAAAGATTTATGCAAAGGAATAGACAGTCTCCTAGACTCTGGAATATCCATCATTTCTACATAATCAGGCTCCTCTTGGTCATCAATAGCTTCCTCAACAGGGAGCTGGAGAGTTTCAGCAACTTTCTTATAGAACATAAAATGAGAAGGAGACTCAGATAGCCTGGGGGGAGAAACCCCTGACGGTCTGTCTGGAGAGATGTCCAGTTCAATGGGCACATCCAGACCTTCAAAACCACATTCACTCTCCTCATACTCCTCTTCCCCCTCCTCCGGTTCATAAAAATCCTTAAAATCATAATCTTGAATCGGTGGATCGGCCGAACCAAGCACTTCCCTGATGGTGTCGGTTCGGTCGGAACCAGGGAAAGTGACTGGACAATTTGAATTGCTTTAGCTATTTCCTCAGCAGTTGGAGAAAGAACTTTTGGCTCCACACTAGCTGACTTTCTAGTCCTTTTAGTTGGAACCGGCTCCTCAGAGCTGGCTCTTCGTTTGCCCGAGGAAGTATCGCCCTGGTCAGATGGCACTCCCTCCAGTTCGGTGGAACCGAACCGGGCTGGCCATCCGGGTCAGTGGACTTTTTGGCCTCCCTTTCCCTGAGCCTACCAACTCTCTTTTCTATGGTGGCAGCAGGAAAATTCTTACAAATCTGGCAGTCTGCACTGAGGTGGTCAAACCCCAGACAATACACACAGGTGGTGTGGGGACAGCCTTAGCATGAAGCTACTCCACAAACACTACGGTGCTGAAACCCAGTGGGCCGGGTTTTCTTTTGGGTTTCTCAGACATAGTGCCAGCCTAACCAAACTTGCCCGTTTATGGCAATCCGCAGCAAGACTCTTCTATCGGTTCCCAACCATGTCACTGGTCGTGGAAAAACGTAATGAAATCGCTGTTTTTAGAATCGATAAGAACCGGGAACCGCACTCTAAATAAGGACTAGTAAAGTTTGAGAATAACCTGATCGGTTCAAACCGAACAGCGTTACAAGTTCCACACAGAATAAAATAAATGTAAGCCTATCTATTACTTACAATACCACAGACAGAGCTTGAACCGACCAGTTAGGTTTAATTCTCGTCAAAAAACGATAAAATCATACTTTTAACCGACAAACGAACCGAGCAGAAGGAGAAATCTCGAGCGACTGTTCAGTGAGGTGGAGTAAAGAATCTGACAGTTTGAGTTTGATTAACAACAGACAGAGTTTTCAACCGAGCTCGCGCTCAAAGTTCCATGCCTGGCATGGAAAGTTAACTCTTTCACCTCCGGAGCAGTTCGAAGGTTGGGACTCACTGCATATGTCATAATATAGCAAGACTTCATGTTGTTTGAAACACCTCACAGGGATGCAGCATCCAATTCCTAGAATCTCCAAGGAGGCCACAATACCAGCAGTAATACACAGATTAAAAACCTTGTGGGCTCATAACTGGCAGAGCCGGCCTGGTGGCATAGAGGGCTGAAATGCTGGACAACTTACCTTCTGCCACACCAGATACCCTGATTCAGAAATGGATTAGGGTTGCTCAGGGGCCGGTCAGGAGAAGGAGGACTGAGTGTCCATAAGACTGCTCTCCTCCTTCAGGGAGGGGGGTCTGCAGTCTCGCTGCCCCATCACCACTTAGCAGAGGCCAGGTGGTGTGACTAGGCAAACGCCAGGGGAAGGGGCATGATATGGCTGTCAGTACTGTGCGTGTGCATCAGCAAGCACGCGTGAGTCATTGCACGTGACTCAGCCCAAGGGGGAACCGCACAAAAGAAAATGGGAATGCCTCAAAGTGGCAGAATGACTGCCTGGCCGCCGCAGCTCCCATACCATCTACAGTGCTCTGGGGGAGTATTAGATTGTGCTTCAGAGGGGAGGATGGCCCTCCCTTTTCTGATCCCACCACAAGGAGAACTTCCTTAGGAGACTCCCCATCAAGGTAAGACCCTGAGATGGTGTGTGTGACAGGGATGCGAAACCGTGCGGGAAGGAAGCCTGCATGAGGGCAAGGCAAAACACTAGAAGTAAAAAAATAAAACTTGTGGGCTCAATTCCAAGTCATAGAATGCTGGAGAATGAAATGGAGTATAAACAGCTGCCCCAAGACACCATTACACTTTGGGGCAACACTCCAAGGATAATCTTAGCAGCAAGAGGAGGAGTCCCCTATGTGACAAAATTGCAATGTAATTTACATAGCCAACTGTTAGGGGGCACACATAAGATGTGTGCCAGCATACTGGTTAGCGCCACCCATGGCACAGAGCCAGTTAGGAGGCAATACATAGAAGTGACGGTATAAAAAGACTAGCAGTCCATCCAGTAGGCCCTGTAACTCATTATATATGTGCTGTCCCATCAGCATACCACCCGTACATGACTAGCACTCCTCCTCAACAGCTACCCCTTTCGTCCTTACTAATTTCTTAAATCTGCCCCTTCCAGCCTTGAACCTGTTTATCGACCCTGCCTTAATGACCCCCAGTGTAGCTTATTTCACCAGTCCACCACCCTCTCAGAGAAGAACTTCTTGATGTCGCTCTTAAATCCCCCTTTCTAATCATGCCCTCTTGTAACCACGGTTTCATTCCTGGTAAACAGGTCCCTACCATCCACTTTGTTTATAACCCACAGAAACTTTGTGTTTATATCATACCCCCCTCCTGTCTTCCAGCTTGTATGTACTGAGGTCCATAAGACGTTCCACCTATGTTCATTACTGTTGGCCCTGGGTGACGGGGATAGTAGATGTGATGCAACTCAACTGGAGTTTCTTGATGCTGGGTTATGAGCTGGTAATCTGACCTGATGGGCATTACAGCCTCCAGAGCGATTCTGTACGGGGAGATGTCATGATGGGAGCTGGGAACAGAGAAAAGCCAACTCATAAGGTAGGTCGAGTCTTTTAGTGTGTGGCTATGTATAAATCCACATTGTTAGACTATTTTCTTCTGTACTAGTACAGAAAATAAGTCGTGTGGAATGCCATTAGAATTATTTAGTTATTTGAAAAATTTTGTCCAGGAGCGAACACGGTGAGCTGCAAGAAGCTTGTTTCCAGGTGTGTCCTGAGGAATAGGGTAGATGAGAGAGAAAGTCACGGATTTCTTCATATTTTTTTTTTTTAATCCAGCTTTGTAGTCCCCCTTCCAGCCACTGCCTGTGCCTGCCATCAGGCATTCTTCTAGTCTCCCAGTCCTGTCCGCCACTCCCCCAGCTCTAACACCAACTGGGATCCACATGGGGCGGGATCTGAGAGTACCAGAACCACAATATATGGCGCCAGTGCACACAGGGTTTCTACTGGTTTTCTCTCCTGACTCTGCCCACCCCCTAATAGTGCCAGGCAGTGTCCCAACAGGCATGCTGGCATGCATCATACCCTTGCAGAGGAAGTGAGCTCTCTGGCCCAACACTGGGGTCACTGGTGCAGTGGAACCTAGCGCCTTTCCCCTCTGCAGATGGAAGAGCTGCCACTGCAACAGTACCTCCTCAGCCGCCCAGATTGCCCTGCCAGCCCCCAAGTCCGCTCCTCAACTTAGTTTGCCAGCATGGGAGCATGACACACTGCCCACTGGACCAATGGGCAGTCCCTTCTCCAACTTTTTTAAGGGAATCACTCTATGGTGATTGGCTGGGGATCAGGTGCGTGGCGGAATTAGATGAAGGGTGCTGGCCTGGTGTTGGGTCTCACCCTGGTCCACATTCACATAACCAGGCTGACATCAGGGATGGAAAACTGGACCATGACGTTCACTGACAACACCAAGTTAGGCGATATTGCTGCTACTAATATCAATTTTATCCAGCGGGATCTCAACAAAGTGTCAGCTTCAGAAGAACAATGGGGTATTCAGCACAGACAAGTGTGTGGTCTATCACCTGGGTAAACATAATCACTGCAAAGAGTATTACCTAAACTGGGCAGCCTTAAAAAACAGCTGAAGAAAGGGGCCTGGGGGTCATTATTACAAGGGACTTCAAAGTTAGCACCCAATGTGGGAGCACAGCCGAAAAAGCAAACAGGACAGTGGAATCAATTTGGTGGTCTGTAAGCAGGTCAAGGGACAAAATAAAGCCTCTGTACAGATCCTAAATAAGACCTCATCTAGACTTGCTCACAGACCTAGTGTCCAAACCTTGAGAGGGACAAACACAGGACAGAGAGAGTCCAGAGAACAGTAACAAAGGTAATACACAGTCTTTAACGTATGGCATGTGACCTAACGTTAAAAAGCCTAGGGCTGCACAGTATGAAAAGGAGCAGAATCAGGGGTGATCTATTACTCCTGTACAAAACGGCCAGTGATAATGGACTAAGGGTCAGGGTCAACCTGACATCAAAAGGTACCAGTGCAATAATGAGAAGACACAGGTTACAGCTGGCGGGCAAACAATTCAAAACTAACAAAGGAACTTCTTTTTTTTTTTTTCACCCAGTGAGTGTCGGTATCTGATACGTATTGCCATCTGATACACTGGAGTCAAAAGATATTGATAGTTTGAGGACAGCATTAGACTACTGTATGGGGGAAGGTAACATTTTGAGCTGACTACGATTGAAAAGTGCAGGGACAGCCTCAATGAGTCAATTAACCACCAAATAAATCCTTCTAGTATGTAATTCTGCCCCCCACCCCCGCCATCTAACCAAGAAGTGGCCTTGGTGCTGGTTACAAAGAAAGCCGATCACTGTCCCTCCCAGGCAGAGAAAGGAAGCTGCTGCTATGGTGACCACAAACTCTAGAGTAGAGAACCGAGGAACCCGTGGGGTAAACATGGAAAAAAATGGAGGAAAGGTTAATTTAAAAAACAGTAAGTCAGGGGATGACATAGAGGCATGGCCATAGAGATACTGCCTGACACACTAGCAACATGGGTTAGGGTGCAAACTGAGGTTGCCAGGAGTCGGATGGTGGGGGGGGGAGAGGACCAAGCATCTGGAGGTCTGCTCCCTTCCCCCGTGTGTGCAAGGGTTGAACCTCCCGAAATGTGCCTAACACCTAGCAGAGGCTAGGTGTCAGGGCAGACGGGAGGCCCAAAAAGAAGAGGGATGCTGGCAAGACTATGTCATATGCGGACGTCCTCAGAGGAGAAAAAGCAGGAGAAAAATGGTGACGGACGAGCAGGATGAAGGATGGCACTCCTGAAGGCTTAGCACCACTGACTGGGCACCACACTGTATCCTGCTTCGCGGGGGCAAGGGCAGGTCCTCCCCACCCCCCACGAGGTGCAAGTTCAGGGTGAAGAAAGTGTAAGTTCCAGAGATGGTGAGTTATGGGTCTGGAGAGGGAAGACTGGAGGGGGGCAGGCAGGGAATAAGGGGACAAATACAATTATACAATGGCAAGGAAAAATGTAAGAAGCTGACTGGCTGTTGACCGACTGAGACAGTGATATTATTACACATTAAACCATGGACCTCGGATACCGACCAATGAAAACGGCAGGCTGGCACCTTACCTCTGTTGTAAATCCTCTGATAATCACCGCAAAAGGTGCCAGCCAGCCGCATCTTGGAAAAAAAGCAATCCGACAGGCGAAATCGCGGAACTCCGGCCACCATCTTGTTTCGCCGCTAAGCGGAGACTGTAAAACTGCTTCGTACATCAGGGGAAAGTAAACAAAAACACTGACTGCTGTTCTACTGAGTCACTTATTTAAGCATTACAGCAAGTACTATTTTTTTTAAATAATTAAAAAAAGCAGTACTTGGTATAATCACAATAAGCCACTCGGTGGGATCTGGGTTATCGGGGGATTTACCACGGCTGGCGCGGATTTACCCACTCCAGCCGTAGTAAATCCCCCGATAACCCACACCCCCTCGTGGCTTATTGCTTAAATAACAACACTGTAACACCGCAGCTCTAGTCTCGGCACTGAGAATCTCCTGACTGACTGCACTGGATTTGCATTGTTTGCATCTTCTTTTAAGAAACAAAAATATTTTCCCACACTAACAAAAACATTCTTCAAAATTATTTCTTTATTCTGTATATAACAACAAGCCATTGTATAATTGCAATAAGGCACTCCAAGGTGTGTGTTCTTGTGTAATAACATCACTCCCGGGGTGGTGGAAGCACTTGGCTTTGCCTTGTGTGTCAACCCACCCCAGGAGTGATAGTATTACACAATAACACACACCTTGTTGTGTCTTATTACAAAAAAAACAGTCACGCCCTAACAAATATAGTATTTGATACAAAAAGGTTATTCCCCCCTTTAGTTTACCGATCAGACTCAGTCTCAGATTCTGATTCTTCTTCTTCCTCACTGCTCTCAGAATCACTGAATGCCAAAGAGAACATCCCAGGTTTTTCTGCTTCCTCTCCATTCTCTGTAGAGTCAGGTGGTGGTTGGGATTCAGGCATCTCTCTCCTGGACTTTCTCAAAGCTCTTTGGCGATACTCCTCTACCACCTCTGCAGTGAGATAGGACAAGGAAAAGAAAACTCGGGTGAGGAAAGTGAGGAGGGGTCACAGACCACATGAGATTGGTTGAAGTCACCAATCTGAACTAACCCCAACCCAGTTACTACACCCTTTTATACGGCAGTTAGAATAAGCATGGGGTCTAACAATGCCTTGAGCAAACATACGATAAAATTCCCAAACGAGACTAAGACAATTCAAACTTCGGATACTGCAGGGAAAGATACCACCTAACAACTTCCGTCTTTCGGATGAGACGTTAAACTGAGGTCCCATCTGCCTGGATTGGTGGTAGTTCAGGTGGATGTTAAAGATCCCATGGCGCTTATCGAAAAGAGTAGGGGAATTTCCCTCGGTGTCCTGGCCAAATTTCCCTCATTCACTAAAAATACCACCAACAGTTTCATCTGGTTCAAGGTCAGTTGGTATTCATCTGTTTCCCCCTCCCCCGGGTCGTGCCTGAAAATAGGCAGGATTTGTCTAGTGCACTTACCCAGTCAACAAAAACTAAATAAATAAAATAAATAAATAAACTAAACAAAATCAAGATTCAGGACAAAGCAATTTTCACCCTGCACTATAACAATCTCCGAGAAACTCAACAAACCTTGTGAATTGTAGAAATGAGTTAAGGGGTTTAATTGCTGTAGAATAGTCTTGCACTTCCTATAATTAGTAATTACAGTATTGCAAACAAACAGAAGTAATGTATGTTAGTAGGAACACACCATAACCACACAGACAGAAAATGACTGGCTGTTAGTTACAATCTCATCATGGACAGATACGCCTCTATTGCCTGTCGAGGTGACTGGCCCCATAGAAGAGCACTCACACCCTCCGACAAAGGATCCATTTCCACCTGGCAAAACCTATCCTAGTACATTATCTTTCACTCACAACACACAGTTCATTCAAAATCATTCATAAAAAGAAATGATTGTTGTTAAATGATGATTTCTAATACAAAGAGGCATGTACCAGTACAGACTTCAGTAGTTTGCCTTTGGGGAAGCAGTATAGCGTAGTGGTCCGTAGTGGATAAGAGCACTGAGCTGCAAACATGGAGAACTGGGTTTGAGTCCCACAGCCCTCACTTGTTTACTATGTAACTGTGAGCAAGTCACTTAATTTCCCTGTGCTCCCAGGCCACACCTGGAAACAAACCTCACCTCAGTGTGTCTCCCTGGCCAAAAATTGTAAAACGAAAAAAAAAAAAAAAAAAGGCAAGTCACGAGTTAAACAACTGGGCCCGGACATTCAAAGGGTCTGCGCCAGGTGCAACAGAGTTGCACCGGCACAACCCCGCATTGCGCTCCAGTGGGATATTGAGAAGGCTGCCCGGCGCAGCGCAAATCCCGATGTGCCAGGGCGCAATGTAATCATATGCGGCGCAGATGCAGGGGGCGTGCCCATGCATATGCAGCACATCCTAATATTCAGCCCGGGTGTGCAGCGCATATACCAGCGCACCCCAGCACTGCACTGCACAGGGGGGCTCAAAGTTGAGCCCGTGAAACAGCGCAACAACTCCCGGCCACCCACAGGCAGGCCACTGTATTGCAGGGCGCAACACAGCAGCCGCCAGCCGTGGGTGGCTGCTCTACCCACCCAGAACACTGTCATGAAGCACCCACAGAACCCTGGTAGTCTAGTGGTCCCTCCCTCCTGTGTTCCCGGTCGGTGTAAATGCAGAATCCCTTTAAGCCCTGGTAGTCTAGTGGTAACCCCTCCCTCCCGTGCATACTGTACTAGACAGCCGCCCGACGATGATTGGGGGGGGGGGGCAAGGGGTCCTGTGTGGGATACGGTGTCAGTAATGATATTTATCCCTAGTTCCTGGTGGTGGGCTAGAACCCACAACCTTCTGATCTTCCAGCCTCAGTGGCGAGTGTGTAACCTGCTGAGTCATTAACACTGCACAATCATTAGTTCCAGCTAGGGTTATGTTACCTTGCTCTGGCTGAACCAGGACAACAGTCTTTGATCCACGGGCACAGACAGTGGCATGCAGGTCATCTGGCCCAATTTCAGGGAGGCAGGTGTCATACAGTGCTAGAACTGCGCTCATCAGTTCACGGTTGGCCACCTGAAAAAGAAGCAGGACTTTTACATTATGGCTAAAATATTAATGAGTCACAAAGGTTAACAGCTGTCTTGCCTAGTCTACTGCTTATAGCACTTGTCTGGTCTAGTGGTTTTAGCGCTGCCTTGGGAAGTGGCAGATCACAGGTTCGCAATCCACCAGAACCAAACACTTATTGCATGACCTTGAGCACGTCACTTATCCTCTCAGTGCTCCAGTCCCCTCCAGGTGGAATCAGGACACCACTGGAAACGAGATGTTGCATCTTAGCTGGGCTATCTGGAGTAAATAAACAGGAAGTAGGCTGTTGGTTAACTAGAATCTGCAGCTTATCAAGTAGGTAGGGAAATGGGCAGACTGGGTGGGCCAAGTGGTCCTTATCTGCCATCAAAATCTAAGTTTCTATGTTTCTAAATAAACAAATGGGGGTACTCTGCTAGTTACAGCCTACGATTGTCCCATTTTAAACAGCAGCTCTATACTTCAGCATGCACTTTCATAAACATGTTTCCACTCTTACAGTTCACTAGCGAATACATTTTTAGTTCGAAGCTTTCCTTTCTTTTTTTATTTACTTTTCTTCACTGGACAAGTGCACTAAGCCAGAGGCCCTTTTTCAGGAACAACCCGGAGCCGCAGTTACAAGGCAGCTACAAGATGATGCATCATAATACATACAAATTCAACACATAACCAGAATGCATCATGCGATATGCAAGAATAATACTTAAGTACAACATCATAAAAAGATTCGAGTAAAACAAGCACAGTCTAACTGTTTCAGATGAAGCCTTAATTCATGTTTAGAAACTGTACGAGTATTAATAAGAGGAGACAATGTAGTAGATTTCCATTCATTACAAACTGACTTTAGTGTCCCCAAACAGGACTTCTATAGATATCTGCAATGCAGACACTGCATAGTGACAGGGCCCGAGATTATGGCTGTGACAAGTGGTCCAGACCCAGGAACTGAGCTCATCCGTAACAGGGCCACACAAAGGTACAACAAATTTATTTCTCAAATATATGTACTACTACAGGAGAATATAGGGACCCTTGGAGTTCAGCATATCCAGGATAAGTGGGAGCTCGAGATGGGGAGGACTTCAGAGGGGGAAGTGTGGGATGGGATGTGGTTGGCCACTCATAAGGTGACTGGCCTGTCCTCCTGGAGGGAATTTCAATGGAAAGTGGATGTGAGGTTTTTCATAACTCCTGAGATAACCAAGCACTTAGGCAGGCATAACTCGGACCGATGCTGGAGGGGTTGTGGGGGCATGGTACACACTACCACATTTTCTGGGCGTGTGACAAAATCCAACCTTTTTGGATGGTGGTTGTTAAAGCCCTACAACACATATTCCAACTCCAGGTAGACCTCTCCTTTGTAAACCTGGTGCTGGGGCTCCCTCCAGAGGGTTTAAACTCGGAAAATGAGAAATACCTCTTCCAGGTACTGAAAGTGGCAGCACTGAAGGCCTTCACACAGCACTGGTGTCCTGTAAACTCCCCACGGAAGCACACTGGATGGCAAATGTGAGAACCATCAAGCACGTAGAAGCCATTACGGCTAAACTGAATCTCTGGGTGGAGAAATATAATGCCAGGCACAATACACAATTTTATTAGTTAACATTAGGCAGATATTGCAAACAGCCAACTCTTTTAACCTTTCTTTATTTTTTCGTTTCCTTATTTGTTAAATAACTTAGTTCGTAGAGGGAAACCACAGAATTATTTCTGAGGAAAATATAAATGAAAACTAGCAGTATGATTCTCTTTCTTCTCTCTCTCCCTCTCTCTCATTCTTTATTATAAATACAAATTACAACCATAATATGTTAATTAGTGTACAGGACTATAAACGACACACTTGAAGGGATAACTTGAAGAATGCTATCTGTTTTGAGTGTTTTTCCCTCACCAGGGATTGTGGGGGGACTCTGATTCTAAAGAGGAGACACATTTGAACAAGTGGAGTTTCTCCTTGTTTTCTCTCTCTTCATTCTTCCTATGTCAAAGACTATATACGAACATAAGAACAAGCCAGCAGAAGAAGGCCATTTGGTCTACCAAGTCTGCTCATATTGCAGGGTCCACAGCTTGAGCTAATGTCCCTGCCCTCCCTTCCCACTCCTACCATCCTCCCTACCCATGATTCTTATCTTCCCCCTATGCCTAGCCCAGCTTCTCTTAAAGCTGCTCACTGTCTTTAACGAAGTGACCTCTTCCGGCAATCCATTCCAAGTGTCCACACCCTTTCTGGGAAGAAGTGCTTCCTGACATCCCTCCTAAACCTCCCACCCTCCAGCTTAAGACTGTGCCTCCTCGTGACATGGTTGCCACTCAGCTTAAAGAGACTTTCCTTATCAACATTATTTCTCTCTTTCAAGTACTTGAATGTCCCAATCATGTCCCCTCTCTCTCTCTTGTCTTCCAGGGAGTACGTGTTCAGTGCCCTCAACCTCTCCTCGTATGCCTTGCCCTGCTGACCGGCTATCATCTTTGTAGCCCTCCTCTGTACCTTCTCCAGCAGTTTAATGTCCTTTTTGTGGTGTGGGCACCATTACTGAACTCCATACTCTAGATGTGGCCTTACCAGTGACCTGTACAAGGGCAGTATAACCTCCTCTCTCCTACTACTGATCCCCCTAGATATGCATCCCAGCGTCTTGTTTGCCTTTGCTGCTGCTTTCTTGCACTGCGTGGAGTGCTTCAGGTCACTAGTGATCATCACTCCCAGGTCCTTCTCCTCCTCTGATGCAGATACTCGGACTCCACCCAGGTAATACTCTGTCCTGGGATTCTTGGCTCCAATATGCATAACTTTGCATTTTTTGGCATTAAAGCCAAGCTGCCAGATCCTGGACCACATCCCCAGCTTTTCCAGATCTTTCTGTAGGTCCCGTATCCCTTCAGCTGTGTCCACTCTCCCACAGAGCTTGGTGTCATCTGCAAATAGGCACATTTTGCCTTTAATGCCATCCCGAATGTCACTGATGAAGACACTGAACAACAATGGCCCCAACACGGAGCCCTGTGGGACCCCACTGGTTACATCTCTATTGCCAGATAACTCTCCCCCCACCACCACCCTCTGGGTTCTGTCCCTCAGCCACTTTTCCACCCATCTGGCCATCTTCTCCCCAACTCCAAGATCCACCAACTTCCTAGTCAACCTTTTGTGGGACACAGAGTCAAAGGCCTTACTGAAATCAAGATAGAGGATGTCTACTGCTTGGCCCCTGTCTACTGTCTTAGTGACACAAATAAATCTATCAGATTTGTTTGACACGATCTCCTCCTCATAAACCCATGTGCCTCTCATCCTGGAGACCATGCTCCTCTAGATATGCCACCAACCTTTACTTTAGTATGGTCTCCATGAGCTTTCCCATAATGTAACCTGTGAGAGGAGTGAATAGGACATTTAATTTGTGGTGGAACTAATGTCATTAGTCATATATATATATTTATGGCTACACCTTGATTTTGTACTGCTCTACCTTTTAATTTCTCAAATGAATCAATCTGTGTGTGTCTATTACAGAAAAGTACGTTCTTCTGAATGTAATTATGAACCTGTATCTAATGGAATATGTACAAGCTATATTATGTACTGGTTGTCTGAATAAAATTTTAGTTAAAAGAAATGAAACTGCATGAGTATTAGCATTATGTAGAAAATCTAGTAAATTGTTCCAACATTTAGCAGCACAGGCAGAAAAAGCAGGTTCACCGACTGCAGTAGAAGAAATAGGGATTGACAGTAAGTGTTTTCCTGTTGATCTCGGTTGCCTACTTTCTTTCCTAACGTCAAGACGAGCGTGTAAAGGAGAATTGGATGAGGGTTTATACCACTTCTTGGTAGCCTGTCTATGAAGTAGCTGTTTGCCCTCTACTGATCTCATGGTGCCTTTGTTTATGACATCATAGTGCTCACCATGACAACAGACTGTGATGTCACAAACAACAATTGTGAGGTAGGTGGAGAGACAGAGTCTTTTTCAAAGGCCCAGTGAAATGAGTACTGCATCACCTGAAATATTTAATAGACCAAAAACAGGAAAAAGTGAAAAAAAAAATAGAACACTTAGAGAGGATTCCTGTAAATACAGTAATTTTATACATGTTATTTTTGTAGAGGCTTGCTCTTTAAATGTAAGTTTTAATTCCTGAGTAAGTCATGATCAAACTGGCACCTGAGAACTCCTGTGAACTGATGCTCTTTTTTCACTTTTAAGTAAAGGAACTACAATTATGTCTCCGATCAGACTCTTCCCATAAAAAGATGGCCTCTGACACAGTGGTAGGAGGGCTGTTAGCCATGTCGGTGTACCAGATCCTCAAATCTTGGATGTTGTGACATACCAGCTAGACTAAAATCTGGTCAAGAACATAGGATAAAGCCAGCAGATAAAGGCCTAATGGCCTATTACAGTAAGTCTGCTCCAGTGTGCATCTCTCAGTGCTGTGCACTGATGCTGCCCCCCTTCCCTCACCCCCACCACCAACTGATCCCACTGTTTTACCCTTTTCCTTCCCATTTTGATTTTGCCCCAAGCTTATCCCCCACTTAAATCTCTACTTATGCTCAAAACCAGTTCCTCTGGCAGAGATTCCATGCTGTCACCACCTCTCAGTGAGAAAGGCCTCCTCATCTTCCTTCTGAACCTCCCTCCAACTTTAAGCTATGCCCTTCCGTAATTCCTTCCGTTCTGATTTTAAACAGACCCTCATGATTTACCCTATTAATGCCCTTCAAGTATTTAAATGTGTCAATCATATCCCTCCTGTCCCTTCAGTCCTCAAGAGAGTACATATTGTGCATCTATAGCCTCTCCTCATAGGGCTTTTCCCTCATCCCACTCAACATCTTGGTTCTCTCCTCTGTACCCCCTACAATAGTCTGATGGCCTTTTTTAAGTATGGACGCCAGAACTGTACGCAGTACTCCAAGTGAGGCTGCACCAATACCCTGTACAGCGGCAGAATCACATCCTCACTCCTTGAGATAATTCCCCTTGCTATACACCCCAGCATCCTATTGGCCTTCGCTGCTGCTTTCCTAAACTGTGCAGAGTAGTTCATATGACCTGTGACCGGCACACCCAGATCTTTCTGCTCAATGGATATCAATAACTGCACACCTACCAGCTTATAGCTAAATCCAGGATTCCTGTTTCCAGAGTGCATCGTCCTGCACCTCTTAGCCCTGAAGCCCAACTGCCAGGTACTTGACCACCTCTCCAAGGTTTCTAGGTCCCTCTGCAGCACACCACCCCAATCCACCGCTGCCACCAATTTAGTATCATCAGCAAACATATGCATCCGACTCTGAACCTCAACTGACATATCAGCTACATAGATGTTGAATAACATTGGTCCCAGCACCGAGTCCTGTGGGACCCCACTGATGACCTCCCATGATGTTGATGAGAACCACTTCCCAGCCCCCGCCAAGCTGGCCTTTTTGGTCAGAATTATTTGTTCTTGGGGGCAAATGTAGAATCCAATCAAAAGTCCAGGCCTGGTTGGACCTCTACAAACCAGACTTACTAGCCATCTCTGAAACCTGGCTAAAAGCCCACATCCATGACCACGAAATTCAGGTCGTGGCTACAATAGCTACCGCAATGACAGAGAAACCAAAAAAGGGGGTGGGGTCCTAATCTATGCTAAGGATGACCTTTCCGTGTCACCTCTACCCCTGCAGACTAATCCTACTGCTGAGGGAAAGAGCATATACATCTAGATAACCCTAGGGCACGCCAAACAACTAACAACTGGCTGCGTCTACCACCCACCAAAATCAGCCCTCAAATCCCTTGAAGCCATCACAAATGATACGGCTATCAAGGTAACAACGGAGCAACTAATCCTGGGCGACTTCAACATTAACTGGGCCCAGGACCCTGGTCATGCCTCGAAGTCACTTACCCATGAAGTAGGTCTGACGCAGGTCATCTCTGAACTGACCAGACTTAATTACAAAACTGGGAACCACACCACCCTTGACTGGGCTCTGGTGTCTAACCCCACTAATATACAGAGTGCAGGCACAATGGCAGACTCCCTGAATGACCATTCCCCAATCTTCTGTATATGGAAAAACAAACCACCCAAGGTCCAACCTAGAATTCTCTCCGTCTGTGACTTCTCCAAGTTCTCTTAACTACAATACAATCGCTACCTAGGTAGTCTGGACTGGAACCCCATAAATCTTCTCCCTACTCTTACTGAGGCTGTGCAATGCTTCCAGGACGAACTAACCACAGCGGCCAACCTCTTTGCTCCAATGAAGAGAATGAGGGCTAAAGGCAGCTGCTACAAGTGGATCTCTCCCTCCCTCAAAGCCCTAATGGCTACTCGGGGAAAAAGCCTGGAAAAAGTTTAGGCTCTCCTCCCTCCCGGCAGATCTCGCTGAATATAAAGCCCTGAGGAACAAAGCCAAGAGAGCCATAAAACTCGCTAAGAGAGATTACTTAACACACCTCCAGAAAACCAGCCTGGGCAACCCCAAGCGATTCTGGAATCATATCAATGACCTGATCAAGGGCAGCAAAAAGCCTGAGTCCTGTCACATGGAGATTAACGGTCAGCTCACAACTGACCCTTCTCAAATACTGACTGCCCTTAACAGGCATTTCTCAGACCTTGAGGCCTACAAGACCTGCCTTTCTCCCCAGACTCCCCCCCCCACCTCAGATGAACCACCTCACGTGGAAAGACCACCATTTCACCTGAGACTGGCTAAACGCACTGAAGTACTAAACCTCCTAAGGAACCTGAAACCGAAAGGGTCAGGGGGACCCGACGGTATCAACCCTCGGCTACTCAAGGCAGGAGCTACCTCCTTAGCCTGGCCTATAACCATGCTTCTCAATCGATCACTGAGGGAAGGAGCAGTCCCTGACCCGTGGAAACATGCCAATGTTGTCCCTATTCACAAAGAGGGGCTCAGGGAAAAACGCAACAACTACGGGCCCATCTCCCTCCTCTGCTCACTTGCTAAGGTGCAGAAAGAGTCATCTACAATCAACTCAGGGACTACCTGGAAGCTCATTAGCTCCTTTCTCCCTCCCAACATGGATTTAGAACAAACCATGGTACTGACACTGCCCTCATTAACTTCACGGATGAAGTTCTCAGGGCAATGGACAAAGGGATACCCACTGGTGCAGTCTTTATAGACTTATCCAAGGCGTTCGGCCTTGTCAACCACAACTTGCTGCTACAGAAGCTGCAAAATATAGGCCTAGACAATCATGCCCTGAAGTGGTTTGGGAGCTACTTATCAGGCAGGGCACAGAGGGTCTCATGGAAAGGGACCATGTCTGACCCACTACCCCTAAACCAGGGTGTACCTCAGGGCTCAATTCTAGTCCCCCTCCTGTTTTTCTTGTTTACCAACGACCTGCATACCCACTGTGGGGAGAGCTCGGTTCTGCAGTACGCTGATGATACTGTCATCTTCTGACCCCTGCATGACGTGGTTGCCCTAGGCCCTCTACTCCAAAAGGATCTCACTTCACTAGAGACTTGGCTGTGTAAGAACAGAATGGCACTAAATGCCGACAAGACCAAGGCAATGCTATTCGGACCAAGATCCCTGGGATTTGACAGGTCCTCATCCCTCTCCTTAACCTCGCTCTCTGGTAAAGCCATTAACGTAGTCCCCTCCCTTAAATACTTAGGCCTCACGTTGGATCAGAATATCACATACAAGGAACACGTGGATCAGGTCACCAGGACCCTACATCGGAAACTTGGCACCCTGTACCGACTCAGGGACCAACTCATCCCTGAAGCCAGGCTCTCCATAGCTACCAGCGTCCTTCTACCCAACCTGACCTTTGCGGCCCCTATTATACAGGGCATGGCTAAACAAGAGATTACCAGGATGCAAGCCCTATATAATAAAATAGCTCGTTTCACAACCTTAGACCACCTGAGACGGCACCACTGTGACACTTTGGCCAATCTTCGTTGGCCCACATTGGTTGCCTGCCTCCAACACCCCTTGCTTGTCCAGGCCTACAAGCTTCTCAAACCCCACGCTCTGCCAAGCATTGCCGGGACCATAACCCTCAAACACAACCCAGGGAACCCAAGGACCTTAGATAGAACGCTATTAGAGGTCCCTCGGGTAAGGACAAACGCTGGGGGAAGATCCTTTCCTCCCAAGCAGCCTGCCAATGGAACAAGCTCCCTCCCCAGGTCCAGACCTCCTCCTCGCTCATGAACTTCCGCACCAGGCTTAAGTCCCATCTGCTGACCTCAAGCGCATGCCACTGTCATGGCACTTAAATCTCCTAAGGTACTCCCTTCCTCTCCAACTCCTGTCTCCTAGCTTAACCTTCCTACTACCTGCCTTATACAGACTGCTCACCAGAGGCCACGTGTAACCCCTGAATAAACTATATGCAAAGTAATACCAATTGCTTACATGTCATGATGATAACCATGCCTGTACCCATGCCTGCATCCACTGCTTTTCTTTTAACGTGCCTGTAAGCCATGCCTGTATCCATGCCTGTATCCACTATTTTTCTTTACTGTAACCACCTCATGATGTAACTCACAATGCCTCAAATGTTCCTTATGTCCTTGTTCATTCTTATAACTTGTATTGTTATCCCGGGTCGCCCCTGAAAAAGGGACCTTCGAGGCTCAGTGGGCCTACCCGGTCACCAAAATTTAATAAATAAATAAATAAATTATACATCCTGCCTTGCAGGAAAACACCGCTTTCAGTATCCACCTTCTACAGCAGCTGACTCTCACTCCTTTAGCTTCTGGTCAGTGTTCCATATGGAGCTGCAAAAAATGTTACATAGAAACACAGAAATTGTTTGCAGATGAGGACAACTGGACCCATCTAGTCTGCCCGTACGCCCTGTACTTGATTACAGCTTCTGATCCTCCCTCTGCTTTACCTCTATGGTTCCCTTATGCTTGTCCCATGCATGTTTAAATCCAAGCACAGTGCTTGCTCCCACCACCTCCTGTGGCAGACCATTCCATGTGTCCACTACCCTTTCTGTGAAGAAGAACTTCCTCACATTCCATCTTAACCTGCCACCTTCCAATTTCATGTCATGACCCTTCGTTCTTGTACTCCTCCTGTATTGGAAAATATCTCCTGCCTGCACCCTATTTATGCCCTTGAAGTACTTGACTGTTTCTATCATGTCCCCTTTCTCCCGCCTCTCCTCCAGCGAGTACATATTGAAGTCCCTTAATCTCTCCTCGTAAGTTTTGTGGTGCAAGCCCTGTACCATCTTAGTCACCCTTCTCTGGACTGTCTCCAGCCTATTAATGTCCTTTCAAAGGTGTGGCCACCAGAACTGCACACAGTACTCCATGTGAGGCCTGATCAGGGTTTCATATAACGGCATCACTACCGCCTGTCTTCTGCTGGTGATACCCCTGCCTGTGCATTCCAGCATGCCACTGACCTTCCCTGCTGCCCTTGTACTCTGCTTTGACATTTTCAGCTCGTCTGAAATAACCCCCAGGTCCCTTTCTTCGTTGGTGACTGTCAGCAACTCCCCCGCCCCTCCATCCTGTAGCTCTCTCCCCAGGGTTTCTATGCCCCAGGTGCATAATTTTGCACTTCTTTGAATTAAACCTCAGTTGTCACTCCTCAGAACATTTCTCAAGCTTCCCCATGTCCTTCCTCATTTTCTCCATCCTTTCTGGAGTAGCCACCCTGTTACAGATCTTGGTGTCATCTGCAAACAGGCAGACCTTTCTTTCCAGCCCCTTTGCAATGTCACTAATTAAGACATTGAACAGGACTGGCCCAAGGGCCAATCCCTGAGGTACCCTGCTGGTCACCCCCTCTCCCCAGATTGTACCCTATTTAGCACCATCCTCTGTTCTGCCTCCTGTCCATTAGCCAGTTCCTAACCCAGTTTACCATCTTGTCTCTAATGCCCAGACTATCCACCTTGTTAACCAGCCTCTTATGTGGGACGGTGTCAAAGGCTTTGCTGACATCAAGGTAGGCAACGTCCACTGCACACCCCCCTCCAATTTACTTCCTTCATCACCCAGTCAAAGAAATCTATCAGTTTTGCCTGACAAGACCTACCCACTGTGAAACCATGCTGCCTAGGGTCCTGGGCACCGGTGGCTTCCAGATGTCCCACTGTCCTTTCTTTAAGCAGTGTCTCCATGATCTTCCCCACTACTGAGGTGAGGCTGACATGCCTATAGTTCCCTGCCTCCTCCCTACTGCTGGATTTGGGTAGAGGGACCACATGTGCCCTCCTCCAATCCTCTGGCACCGCTCCAGTGTTGAATGACTCAATGAACAAGGTTGCCAGAGGTTCTGCTAGCTCTCTTCGCAGCTCCCTTAATATCCTCGGGTGCATGTCATCTGGCCCCATCGCTTTGTCCACCAGTCTCCGAACACCAGCAAAAATGAAGTCCTAATGAATTAAACACCAGACTACTCAGGTTGACTGCCCTAGCCTTAACCAAGCCAGTTTCCACTATCTTCAGCTGGTCGCTATCCACTGGTCTGGTCCCATGTACCTAGAAGCTGGCCAGAGTGGTCCCACATCACAGAGGCGGAGATAACTGACCTATCTCCCTCTTGCTGGTTCTATCAAAGATCCTTGAGTGCAAGGTTTGGGCACAAATTACCAAGTTCCTCAGCAACTCAGGTTTCTTACGCACCTTCCAGTCAGAATTTTGCACAGATCACTCTTGTCATGTCCTTTCTCAGGTTGACCAATGCTATCCATATTGGTATGAACAAATGGCACCTGGCAGAAGCAGTTTTCATTTACCTGGTAAAGGCATTTGATACTGTTAACCCCATCCTTCTCTTAAATATTACATAATGCTGACTTCAGCAAACTAGCAGTCCGGTGGTTCCAATCATACTGATCTAAGCACTTTCAAACACTGCACATTGGTGGCGCCACCTCCCCACTCATCCAGATACATGTGCCAAGCCAGACCAGGTTCACGCATAGTGCCTGGCTCTGCTCTGCTTGACATCTATAAGCAATTGAGAGCCAAGGTCAAGCCAAGCAAGTTATGATCAAACCAGGCATTCCTGTAAGCCTGAGCAGTCTGTGCCATGGCTGAAACTTCTTCTTGTACAACTCATGAGGGACACTGTCAATAATATGGAGTACGGCCTACATAGCCATTCCTCGGCTCGTGCTTTAGCCCATACAGTCAAGCAAACTCCCTGGCTTTGCTCTAGACAAAACATTCCTGGCTTGCCCACCTCTATGTCCAGATCAGTATAGGGGTCTCCCAGGGCTCAGCCCTGGGTCTCCTGCTCTTCTCCATTTTTTTTTACTGCTTCCCCAGCATTTGCAAGTCTGCCTCAGTCCACATTTATGCAGGCGATATGGTTTTCTATGCCAGTTAGTCCAGTCTGAGAAATAACCTGGGGGAAATATGCAGGTAGTTTCCAGGAACTAGCTCGCACTTAAAGACTGTGGCCATGATGCTGGATCAATTCTACCTAAGTAACCCCCCTCTCCATCCCAGACTCTGTCTGAGTGCTGTCTTGGTCTCTCTGGAGGTTGTGAGCAAGTTCAAGTACTTTGATCTCCGGTTAGACACCCCCCAAATATAGATTTATTTAGTTAGTTTTATTTACCAGATAAGTACACTAGACAATTAAAGTCTACCTGCAGACAAGACCTGGGAGGATACAACAGTGAACTTTAGTATGATACATTACAGAATAATGCAATACAAAATAAGACCTATTCAGTACGTAACAGTGATACAACAAATCATGCAATTATAGTGCACTGTAGTTAACCTGCAGCAGAAACATAAATGCAGTATACAGGCACCAATCCAACTACCAGACATTAGAGTACAAACCAGCAGGCCAATCAGCAAGGCCAGTTCAGTGGTGTCAGTATGGCTCAGTTGGTAGCATATCCACTTCTGGGCCAGAAGATCATGAGTTCTAGTCCTACACCGGGATTGGGCTCATACCCTAAATGCTGGCATCCGAGTGCAGTACTGGGAGGCTGCTGTACTGTCAGGGTGTGCCATCCTTTGGATGGGATTTTAAACTGAAGTCCCTTCTACCCATCTCTGGTGCTGTTCTGCTGGATGTCCAGGTGGTACTCCCACCTCCATCGTATGGGATGCAATGAAAGCATATATCCTGGGGGAAATGATCTCCTATGTGGCCTTCAAAAGAAAACAGGAAAGAGAGGAAGAGGCGAGACTAGAGAACGAGATACTAAGTATGGAAAAGAGGTTGATGTTGGGGGATCGAACAGTAGATAGCCACTCATTAACATGTCTTAAAGGGGAGCTAAATCAAAAGCCTCTAGAAGGACAGGGAGAGCCCTACTATATACACAGTCTAGAAATTATTTAGAGGGGGGCGAATCTGGTAAATGGCTCGCATGGCAGCTAAAAACACAACAATCAGACAAAGCCATCTTAGAGATAAAGACAATAGAGGGGGACATATCATCAGATACTATGGTAATTAATGACACTTTTAGAAAGTATTATCAAACACTTTATACCTCCCAAGCTCCACAACAAAGTGACTCAGACATTCCTCAGAACTGTTACACTCCCTTCCCTGAGTAACAAAAGTCAAACAATATTGGATCAACAAATCACAGAAGATGAGGTGAGGTGAGAAGAGCGGTATGGTCCTCTAGATCAAATAGGGCCCCAGGTCCCGATGGTCTTCCGACCGAATTCTATAAAACCTTTTGGCATGTTCTGGGAGGCCCCATGCTACAAATGGTCCAAGAAGTTCTAGAGGCGGGGGAACTGCCGCAAACACAGCTTCTGGCCACTATCACCGTGTTACCCAAACCAGGTAAAGACCTAACGAAATGCGGTTCTTATAGGCCCATGTCTCTGCTCAATGCAGACTATAAAATAATAGCAAAAACTATAGTCCAAAGAATCCAAGATGCTCTTCCAAAGTTGGTACACCTGGACCAGGGAGGGTTCATGCCAGGTAGGCAAGCAAAACATAATATAAGACGCACACTGAACATTATGCGTTTATGGGCTAGAGGGGGAAGGGTGGTAGTCAGGGGCTCCTGGCTCTTGATGCGGAAACAGCTTTTGATCGCGTAGAATGGTCTTTTATTTTTGTGGTCCTGGCCAAATATAAAACTGGACCTTGTATCTGTTCATGGATACAGTGTCTATATTGCTCACCCCTGGCTCAGGTCCTGACAAATTACACCATATCTGCACCATTCCGACTTACGCGAGGCACTAGTCAGGGCTGCTCCTTTTCTCCACTATTGTATGGCTTGACCACTGAGGTGCTGGCAGCCGCCATCAGAGCTCACCCGGACATCCAGGGTTTCAGGAAGAGGGAGTCAGAAATGAAAACTACGTACCTACCGTAATTCTTGATCTTCTCTTGTATCTTCACCATTCATTACTGCTTGGGTAGTGCCGGAGGTGCGCACCTGCTACGGAGATTTTTTTGAAGTTGGCTCCAGCAGGCGCCACCCACAGGCGGCAGCTGCGTCATGCGGGGATGCCGTTAGGTGCCGCAGACTCCTCCTCCATCTCAGTTCTGGTAGCCGGAGAGGCGAAATAAATGGTAAAGGAAAAAAGGGGAAAGCGAGGCATGAGAGCCGAGGAACAGAAAAAGGAAAGGATATAAACTGAAGAAGGAATAAGCTGGTAGAGGACAGATAGAAGAGGGAGAATACCTACCCTAAGGGACCGCAGGGCCTCCCATCTGGGGCGGCTCTGAGGGAGGAACAGATAACAAGAAAAGGAAGAAGGAAAAAGAAGAAGAAAGAGAAGAAAAAGAAGGGATGCTGAGAGGAAAGAAGACTGCCCACAGATATATTGGTTGAGAGGGTTATAAGCTCGGAACCAAAAGCAAGGGAGCAAGAATCCCTCCTAATAGGACTGAGAAAAGGTTCAACTGAATCGCTTGTACAGATTGGATACAAAGGGCAGATTCTCTATCCTCTCATCATCCCAACCTCCTACACTCTAGCTGAGAGTTCACAGACTGCCCAGACAGAAATCTGTTCCGGAGGAGAGCGACCAACTATGAGGGGGGGTAAGACCCTTAGCACCTTGTTAAGTGCTAACACCAAAGTGTGTGGGTAGGGGTTAGGCCCTACAAAAAGCAGCTCTATATTAAGGAAAGAGTGGGAACTCAGTCGGACATCCTGAAGGCAAGGCAAAGGCAGCAGTTCAAGGTTAAGAAGTGCAGAAGCACCAACCAGAAGAAGCTGACAATCAAATAATGCCTGCCAGGGGGAACCTTAATTTTGAGGCAGAGCCAAGAGGAACAGTCTGTTCAGTTGTGAACTGAACAACGTGGCTAAGGAGCCCAGAGATCACCTTTAGCGGCAGTCAGAAAGAGTTCCCTCAGGATAGGAGAAAAAGTCCTACTCGTTCCCCTTTACCTTGAGGAAAAAAGATCCGTCCAAGAAGAACGGAAACCAGGATAGCTTTTTTTTTTTTTTTTTGCATAAAGGCCAAAGGAAAGGAGAGGAACGAGGGGGGAGGGGGAGACGCCACTGAGGGGAAGGTGGGTGGGTATCAGTAATGAATGGTGAAGATACAAGAGAAGATCAAGAATTTCAGTAGGTCGTAATTTTCATATCTTCCCTTGTCAATCTTCACCATTCATTGCTGCTTGGTTGAGTACCAAGCCCCACTGCCAAGAGGGGGGATAAAGAAACCCTGAGGGAGCAAGACCCCCAGCCTCCTGTTGGTGGGAAACAGGAGGAGAAGACCCTGGGCTAATCAAGTGAGAAGCCTATGGTGAAGAAGAGCTAGGAGGTGTCCCCCGAGGACGGGGAGATGGAGGAAGCCCCTGCAGAAGTCTCCTAGCTCTGGAGGAAAAGAGATGGGTCCCCCGGAAAGCGGAGCGAATCACCCTACGCTGGGCCAGGGGTGACAACCTTGATAGACGAAGCCATGCCATCCTTCTAATACAGATCGCTGTCCCTGCAAGCCTGGAAGCCACCTCATTGGCGTCATAAGATGACCTTGCTTGGTGTCTTGCCAGCTCCAGGCCTATAGCAGAGAGGGCAATAGCTTGTCTGGTTTGCTCTGTATCAGGCATTGATGCTAAGATTTGAGAAAGCATAGACCACAAATGCCTACTGTAGGCAGCATGGTGAGCCTGATGTGATGCAATGCATAACATCGCACGAGAGGAAGAGAACACTCTTCGGTCCCACCAGTCAACCTGTAGGGAATCTGAGTCCGGTGGATGGTTGTGCACCAGGCGGCGCCCGGAGGGAGTTTCTAGGTATGCCAATCCCTAAGGGTTGGGGAGAGTACCTAGAGATTCCGATGGGGCACAATACCTTCTTCCGCAGTCTGCTGGGGCTGGAGAAAGGGCGGCTGGCGACTGCCAGGAACGGACAGACGCCTCCTGGAAGGGAATAGGCCAGGATAGTACCACCAAGTGCTGGGCACTGAATTCACCAAGGAATTCACGCGTCTCCTGTTCGGTATTGTCTCGCCTAACAAAGGAGATATGAAGATCCCTCACCATCCTCGAAAAGAATCCCTGATATTCAGCGAAATCAGCATCAGAGAAGAGATGAGCAGTGGGTTCCTCTCCCTCCGAGGAGGGAGACGAGGATGATGGAGAGTTTGAATGTCCAGAGGACTCCTGCGGCGGTGGGGATAGGCAAAACACCCACTCATGCATGTAACTGACATATGAGGGGAAGGCAGCTGCAGAGCCTCTGAACGTCTCCCAGGATAACGGGCCCATAGGACTGACATGGCCTGGGAGAGAGGGGGGGTGGCTGCAGAGGAATGGGAGAGGGGCACCTACAGCAAGGCAACTGTCCTCTGCTGAGGCTCTGAAATCTGGGGAACAGGGCCCGAGCTGGCGGGATCCTGAACAACAAACCAGGTTGCAGAACGGAACCCTGGGGATGCGAAGCCTGGAAGAGCCTAGTAGGGGATCCTCCCTTGTGATGAACCTGGGGCTGCATGGGTCTAGAAGGGCAGCCCACAGCAACGCCACCAGAGGGGTCCCTGGGGCTTGAGAGGGAAAGACGGGGCCCGGCACTCTGGCTTCTACCCACCCCCCCGAGGGGTGGCAGGTGAAGACCGAGGTGCCTGAACCCTGTCTCTCGACCCCCCGGACTCCGAGAACGCCCTCCTCCTCGATCCTAGCAACCCCCCACCCCGAGGGGGTGCAGCAGCACTGGGATCGGCAGCTGCCACAACCCACCCCCGAGAGGAGAGCCCTTCCCTCCGCCTCCACGCCATCCTTCTCCAGGAACCCCAGACCACCCCCAGCCTGGGAGGCCTCAGGGGAGGACAACACAGGAGACAGAGGAATATGCACGCTGGGCCGCCTAGCACCTCGTCCTACCGGAGACCCTGACTCCGAAGAGTCAGGGTGCCAGGACGGGTCCACATCTGAATCATCCTCCTCCGAGGAGGAAGAGACCAGCTGGACCACAATACTGGCCACACCGGGGGTCTCCAGTGAAATGGCACCGCTGGCACCGGACGACCCCAGACCCCCCGCAATGCCGAGACCCGACCCTGACTCCCCAACGGCGCAGGCCAGACCCGCAGCACCGGGACCCAACTCGGCATTGCTAGAAGAACCGACCGGGCCCACGGCGCCGCAGGTGGCGCCGAGAGCCAACACAGCGCAGCAAAAGGCGCCATCTCGATCACCGGCGCCGGGGATCCGAAATGGCGCCAGAAGGTGGCGTCAAGGGTCCACTGATGCCGGGCCCAGCAGACCTGGGCCTCAACACTGGGGGAGCCTGCACCTCCGAGGAGGCGACTGCCGAGGTGGTGTCCCCGCCGCGGCCCCGGGAGGGACCTCAGCATTCCTCCGACACTGCGAAAGTGACCTCCTCTTCGGCAAGAGAAGATAAGGAGGCCTCCTCCTCTCCAGACTGTATAGGCCTGAGAGGGGACCTGGAGGAAGGGTCTTGAGACCTTACCTGGGAATCCCTGGAGAGGCGCCGTCCCCCAAAAGTCGGCGAAGCCTTGCCAATCTTGAAAGCGCGGACTTCCAGGATGCAACAGTCCATCGAGAAACAGGCGTCACACGCATCGATATTATGGTTGGGTCCCAGACAACGGAGACAAACATCATGCCGGTCCGTGACAGAAAAATGCCGGCCACAGGAGCACCGACGCATAGGGGCACGGCCCGCCTTCGATTTGAGTTTTGCCCCCGAACCTGACATGATGCGAAACAATCAAGGTAAAAACATAGCACAGCTCTTGGCATCATCGAATAAAGAAAAGAAAAAGAACAGTCTTACCGGTGACGACGTCGAGAAAAAGCAGGATGGAGGAGTTTGGAACAGCGTCGACAAGCGACAACTAGGCCTAGTACTGAAAAATGCTAACCGCGCAGCAGGTGCAGCCTCGATGGCGGGAGAAACAGAACTGAGATGGAGGAGGAGTCTGCAGCACCTAACGGCCACCCCTCGCGCATGACGTACCCCATAGATGTACTCCCGGGACTACCAGGGGGTGAAGTAAACAAGAGGATGTGGAATCACCCACTTAAACGACCAGGCATAGTGGTGGGAAAACAAGTACTAGCTCAAAATTGGATCTCCGAACAGGCACCCACAATTTCACACTGGACACGTTCACTAGTACAAAATATGAAACTAGAGCGCACCCAGTGTTTGGCCAGGAACCAAATGACAAAATATCAAGAAATCTGGGAACCCCTGGAGTTGGCACTAGAACTGCAGTGGTTTCCCCTATTCTGAAGAGTGAAATGTAGTACTGAATCACCACACTAAAGCTATATATGAGTCAGGAGGGACGTTCCAAGCTTAAACATCTTTTAGCAGTGTCAGTGGCTCAGTAGGTAGCACACTCGCCTCTGAGGCCAGGAGATCGTAGGGCTGTGGGTTCAGTTCCCACATCTGGCACTTGGGTTAATATCCCAATACTGACACTGTAGTGTAGCATGAGAGGGGTGCTGCACTTCTGAGGTGCCGTCTTTCGGATGAGACATTAGACCGAGGTCCCATCTGCCTGGATTGGTGGTAGTTCGGGTGGATGTTAAAGATCCCATGGCACTTATGGAAAAGAGTAGGGGAATTTTTTATTCAGAGACTTGAGAACAAAATATACAAAACAATATTTGAGACATTCAAATCATAATAAGGAAAAATAAAAGGAAACATCATAAATTAATTGTCTCATTATACAGTAATCCCAAAACCAGTATTACCCAGTGTAAAAACACACAATTACCAATCAAAAATAATATAAAACAAATATCCCAAAGTGAAAAGAAAGGATTAAGGAACAAGTTATAAACATACATAATACATCCTTCCTCCCATATATTTAATCAGTATGGGGAAAATTATTACTTTTAGAGGTATCTCATAAGTATATGAATACATATAAATTAATATTCATAAGAAACACAAAAAGAAAATCATAAATCGGTAATCTCTTTCACAAATACTGAGTATCAGGAAACGTAATCCTCCTTTCCCTATATAAATCAACCAGTGTTCGTTGCTAATACATAATTGTCCGTAAGACACATACAGATCAGTATGAATTATGTGAAGATTGATTCTAAAAGGAAAATCATTATTTTACCAACTTAAATGAAAAAGAGATTATTATGTTCATACCAAAGCCTATTCAATACATATATCCTAAATTACATAAGAATCAACTAAATTTTAAGTACTAATTCGATTTCATTTTAAATATCATAAATGCTGTTCCAAGTGTAAATGAATTGCAACATTCAGTGTAATCAGAAATTTTCAAGAATAATTATTTAAACATAAAGTGCCCTGGATTACCCCTGCCTTATTACAGTTACTTAGACATAGGGATAACTTGTGGCACCTCGCAACAGAAACAGGCCGGACGGCTGATAGACAAGCCTACAACGCCACTCGGAATAAGTGCACCTGGGCTGTCCGAAAAGCCAAGGCCAACTACTATCAAGCCACCCTCACCTCCTCCTGGGGATGCGCCCAAACCTTTTGGGACAATATCAAACAACTGAATGGGAGCACACGCTCCCCTTCCCCATCACATCTCAATATTGGCTGCACCAACATTACTGACCCGATAGGCATCGCAAATCACCTCAACTCCTCCTTCACGGACCTCAGCCCTATCCTCCCCAGTAACTTCTTCGATCCACCACTCTCCCTACCGACCCCAGATCACCGGCACCCTCGCTTCTACCTATGTAGAGTAACTACCCTCGAAGCCAGACCCCACCTGATCCGTGCACTAAAGAGCAATAGTCCCGGCAACTCCACTGTGGACCCCACCATTCTCAGGTGCATACTGGACCAGGTCCTTGTCCCACTTACCAGCCTTCTCAATAAATCCCTCTGCCTGGGGCAGTTCCCCATAGCGTGGAAAACGGCCATTGTCACTCCAATCCACAAAGGGGGGTGATAGGTCCTCAGCGGGGAACTACCGACCTATCTCCATACTCCCTCCCCTCTCCAAAGCCCTTGAAAAACTGGTCACCATACAGATTACTGAGTACCTGACTAAATACAATATCCTTTGCCCTGAACAGCACGGTTTCCAGGCAGGACACAGCACAGGCACAGCACTAGTGGAGTTCTCAACATTCCTACACACATCCCTGGACTCTGTCTCCCTAGCTGCGGCAGTGTTCATTGACCTTTCCAAGGTGTTTGACACTGTTTCCACCCTCTTACTGGGGCACTCCACCAGACTGGCTTCGGCTACTGGGCCGCCGCCTGGCACCAGCCATCTATCGGCCCGCCCCTAATGTGTCAAAATTAATGAAACACTATCAGAATCATGTCCCATCCGTTCAGGGGTTCCTCAGGGATCCATCCTGGGACCTCTACTCTTCGCTCTATCTTAACACTCTGCCAAGTGAATGCAGTAATATGCTGCTGTATGCAGGCGGCGCTGTCATCTTTGCCTCCCACGCAACCCTACCTCCCTTCAGGAATCCCTGCAGCTCTGTATACTGGCGCTGAAACCTGGTTCACAAAGCATAGACTGATCATAAATCTCAAAAAGCGAAAACAATGCTCTTTGCCCACCCCAAAACAAAGCCAGCAATTTTCCACTCCACATCCTCCTGGCTCCAAAAAGCGGCTAGAGCAAGTACACTCGCTCAAGTACCTGGGGTCACCTTTGACTCAACTCAACTACCATACCCACATTGATGCCCTTGCCTCAGCAGCCAATATGCGGCTAGGTATCCTATACCGCTACAAAGCGCTCTCCCCGCTGCCCTCCGGCTGCGGTGTATCTTCCATATTATCCCTGGTAGACTATGGACTCCTCGGCCCACGGGGCTGCTGACACAACTGCGCTCAACAAATCCGGCCTGTTACTTAACAAGGCATACAGACTAATCACTGGGGCCCTAGGTTTACATCATGCCAGCTCTACGGGCTGGCGACACTGCTGAACCTAGATGAACGACTGCGTTACCAAACTTGCCTAATAGCAAAAAAAACTCTCCTAGGACTGTCCCCCCCAGGGCTGACAGCCTCCCTCCCCATAGCCAAACCCCTGGTCTGTACACGGACTTCCCAGCAAGACTACCTTCCAGACACCAAGAGCCAGGACCTCCCATGGTCAGAGGTCCTGCCCCCATAGAGCCCCTTCCTGGTTCAACTCGCTCCCACTCCACGTCACAGATGCCCCTACGATCTCCAAATTCAGAACTGCTCTCAGAAGTGAACTGTTCACCACATGAAGCTACACCTGTATAATCTGAGGCGCTACCCACTGGGCCCTGACAATGCCCACTGGGCAGCATCCAAACCGGACCACTCTATACTTATACCACGATGGTCTGTACAGTAATTATTCCCTGGTGCCTAGCCTCTCCCCATGTGGGTACATAGCTCCCCTGGCAGAATTACCACTGCTCTGCTGACTGCTCAAGCCGCAGTATTGCTATATGTCACCGTACCTGGCTTAAACTGCTCTGTTGACCTCACCTCCAGCAGTGTTACTATGTGCTGCTGTAACCTGGTTAATTTACAATGTGCTGCTGTAACCTGGTTAATTTTGCCACTGCTCCTGACTGCTCTTACCATAATATACTGCTGTATTTCCAGTCTATATGTTGCCACAATAACCACTCTGGCCTCTCGGTAATATCGGTCCAATCACCGATTGATTTGATGTTCCCATATCCTGCAGCCATAAGTGAGCTATTGTATACTGTAGTTGCTGCTGTATCTATCATGTTCTTTACAAACATGTATGTTAACTCCATGTAATCCTACATCCTGTAACATGAATGTCTGTACTGTATTGTCCTCTTTGTGACGAGGTACCTTTGTAAATGAGCCCCTGGCTCAAAGGTTGTAAACCGATTTGCTAATAAATAAATAAATAAAATTTAATAACCTGTCCTCTAATTCCCCAACCAATCCAAACCCACCCAGTGCTTTAGGAAGGACCCATTCCTGCCTTCTTGCTGTTTAATAACACATATATTATCTGAAATTGCCTGGAAGAGTTGCTCAGGTGACCAGGTAATTTGTTGTAAAGTAAATTTACATCTAGCTTGCCAGATCCAATATTTAAAGCAAGCTAACACAATCCTCACAGTACTTTTATTACAGAAAACCCTTTCCCTGGGAAATATCCCAAGAAACAATGTCTCTGGCGTCTTAAAATAGCTGGGTAACAAAGGCCATTTCTTGTATACTAAGTCCCAGAATTCTATAATAAATGGGCATTCAAAAAAGAGATGATTAATAGTTTCTGGTTGTGTTATACGTTAGTTTAGGACATAATCTTTCTGACACCCCTTTATGCTTCCTGTTATCTTTAACTGGCAATTTCCCATGGGCACAAAGCCATACTGTGTCCCACATCAAAGGAGAGATACGTTTATCCAGAAACTGATCTGAAATCTTTGTTTCCCTCCTAGGTCTCTCTAAATATGGGGGCCAAACTAGAAAAAATTGCTGTTGTATAGATGAATAAAATTTTTTTCTATCCTGTAATGGAGGGATGCTGGTGTGATTTTCCAAGTTTTGATTTTTTAAAAACAATCTTGTACATAAACTGGATAAGCTGCCAGCTTAGTTTGTTTAGTTAGAAATCCTGCTGTTTTCCATATTTGCACTAAGGGTCTGCAATGATCTGCCACCCATGGGCACCAAAAGGCCACATTTCCTGTTAGAATGGGCTTAATATTAGCATATAGAAAAATACTATGATAAAAGACTATTGGGTTAATCATTTTTAAACCTCCTAAAGAAATTTCTAAATACAATACGTCTCTTTTTATTGGATTCAAACCACTCCCCCAGATGCTTTGAAAAAAACAGCTGAGGAGTCTCGTTTCCAAATTTCTAGGAGGAAGATATACATAAGTGAGATACAAAAACATTGGTAATAAAAAGGTATGAATCATGTATATCCTTTTCTTTTTACTCATTCTCCACTGGTTCCACCGTGTAATCCTATCTAATGCAATATTAATAGTATAATTCCAATTATATTGTGCTGAATTAGAGTGACCAAAATACATCCTCAGAACTTTTGTCCCTGTAGATGTAATAGGGATATCAATAATCTGGTCTTTATCCACAGATATCTGTCCAATGGGAATACATTTACTTTTTTTTAAATTAATTTGAGATCCTGAGACCATGGAGAATTCCTGAAAAATACCAGCTACATAAGGGGCCGATATTTGATCAGCAATGAAAATACATAAATTGTCTGCATATGCAAGGGTCTTAATTTCAGTGTCTTGACTAGAAAAGGAAAGACCCTGTATTCTTGGATGGGAATTGATTTGTCTAATAAGTGGATACAAAGGATAAAAGATATAGAATAGGGCTTAAAGGGCATCCCTGACGTACCCCTATACTGATTCTACATGGGGATCCTATTCTTCCATTTACATAAGGGGATAAGGTAGCTTTTTTATAACATAATTGTAGCTAATTGATAATTTTTTCTGGAAATCCATACTCAGCCAGACATGTCCAAAGATACACATGTGAGACCCTATTGAAAGCCTTTGATTGATCTATATTCAAAAGGTATCCTATCAGTTCCCCATTATCTCCTTTTTCTAGAATTTCCCTTATCATTTTCAAAATATCTGATATTTTCCGACCTGGTATAGAGCATGTCTGGGTATGATGTATTAAATGGGGTATCACTGCTAGTATCCTATTATTTAATAATTTAGTTAGAATTTTGAAGTCAGAATTTAAAGAAATTGGTCTCCAATTAGTTAAGGATTCTTTATCTCCTGATTTATGGATAAAGATCATAAGCCCAGAATACATATCATTTCCTAATACATCATGCGTTATCATAAAGTTATAAAGGGAAGTAAATTCCATACGTAAAAGAGGAAAAAGCTTTTTATAAAAGACATGTGGTAAACCATCCGGTCCTGGTGATGTGCCTACCGTAAGCTGTAATATTACTGTTTTGAGTTCTTCCTCTGAAATAGAATGCTGAAGTGATAAATTATCCTCTAGGGAGAGTTTTGGTAAAAGTCCCTTTTGCAGCCATGCAATGGGTTCTACTGAACTTTTATGAGTTTTCCCAAATAGGGAACTAGTATAATTCCCTACTGCTGCCATAATGTTTGAATTGCCTTGAATAATCTGATTCCCAATTTTAAAAGAAGAAATTATTTGCGCTGGAAATACAGGACTCATAGGGGTTAACATGTATCTGAGACCCTTTGGTACTAAATCTTTGCTCAAACTTCAATGAGCGGCTTCTGTCATACTGATAAGAAGCCAGTTCAGTTTTAATCATTTTAATCTGTGCAGAATAATCTTGATCAGAATTAACCAGTAGAGAGAAAAGATAATATAATTGTTTCCATAAATCTTCATATTTTGTACTTCAGAAGTTCCCTGTGATTCGTTCTGCTTTTTTTAAAAAGTCTGTATAATCTTGTTTACTGTTTTCCCACCATTCTATAGGAGAATCGTAAAGAGAAATGACAGACTTTCGTGCTGCTGTAATATCTAAAATGCCCTGCCAAATCTCCTTTTTATCTAATGGGGTAGTATTTAATCTCCAATATCCCTTACCTATTGTAACTTCTGGTGAATATGAAATTTTGATTTCTAGCATAGAATGATCAGAGGTAGTTACCGGAATCACTTTAGAATAAGTTAGTGGTAAACAGGGAGAGATAAACCAATAATCTATTCTAGTTTTTGAAACTCCTTTGAAATATGTGAACTGGGTTTCTGAGGAACTGTCTAAAAAAACATCTTTTAACTTAGTTAGTGTCAGCATTTTATTGAGAAATCCTGCATCACAATAGGTTTTTTCAGATCTAGACCCTCTATCTTTTTTATACCTGCTACAATTAAAATCCCCACCTAAAAGAACAGCCTTTGCTGTTAGAAGGTATGGGTGTAGGAGACTATATAGTTGCACTCGCTTAGCTTTATCTTGGGGTGCATACACATTAATAATTCTAAAATCTTGTTTTTCCAGGGTTATATCTAGAAGAAAAGCTCGGCCTGGCCATATATCTAACACCCTAGTCACTTTAACTAAAGGATTATTAATACAGCTCCCTAAACCACTACAGGTATCTTCCCTGACAGACCAGTAGGTATCTCCCCAAATCCAATCTGCCCTACACTTTTGAATTTCAGCAGGAGTCGTGATGCGTGTAGCTTGAAAAAGGACAAAATCATATTTCTGATTACAAAAATAGGCAAACGTTGATTTCCTTTTCCTCTCTGATTTCAAACTATTGGTGTTAAGAGAGGCTAGAAAAATGTCAGTTGCCATTCATATCAATCAGGGGCCTTTTTTTTCCTCAAACTATATCTATTCCCCATTGCTCTCTTTCTCTTTTTTGCTGTTTCTTCAGGGGTGGGGAGATGTTCCTCCACATCTGACGTGCCGTCTTTTTGTGAAGATTGTTCTGATAGAACATCAGAATCCTCTTCCATTTTCGTATCTCCTCATGACAGAACAGTATATTTATTTTGCAAAGGAATACCTTCTGTAGTCCCTGAAGTGGGGGTTCTGTTACTTTAACTTTTTGGGCCCTACTGTTTGAAAACCTTGTTCTTCAAATATCAAGGGTGAGGCGGGGAGGGTAACATTTCAGTACCATTTGTGCCTTCCTCAAGGGGTGGTGGATTTTCTCAGTTACAAACCTCTCTACTCCAAGAGTATCATCCGTCCCTTGTTTCTGCAGAGGGGGGCTCTGGTGTTCCTCTAGGACTCGTCCCTTGTTTTGTGGCTCTGTTAATATAAAATTCCTGTTCAGCAAAATATGCATTATCTGTGTTATGGGAGGCCCATGGACAAGAGAAAAAGGAATGACCAGTGTCATCACAGAGGTGACATACAGGAGTCGAGATGCAGTGGGCTCCTGTGTGACCTATTTCACCAAACTGTAGGCATTTATTCACCTCACAAGAATTACTAATATGCCCATGGGACCCACACTTATAACAAGAATGGGGTTGCCCTTGATAAAAAAAAAAAAGGATACCTTTGTCTTTCCCCAAGTAAAAGCAGTTAGGGAGATGGGAAATGCCTGCATCATCTTGCTTCAATTCAACTTTCACTTTCCAACCCCCTGTACAAAACCCTTCTTCATCTACTATGGGGTCTGGTGTACCCTGTATTTCACATTTCTTTTCTAACCAGAACATCACGTCTGTTATTTTAATCCCTTCATTCCTGAACAAAATGGTTACCATTTTAAAGGTAGGCTTATTAAGGGGGATTGCTTGAAAAGGGGTCCACAAAGGGTTTTTTTCCGGGCCGTATATAAAGTCCAGACTCTATCCAACAGCTTGGCAGTCCTAAAACTAATATCAAACGTGGACTCTCCAGGTGCATGGATCAAGGCATATACTTCTGAGGTGAAAGCCCAGGTCTTGTTTTAATAATTGCTTCCCCACAAAAAATCTACCGGGAGGGTACTCTAGCCCATCCATATACCGCAGTATAACTGCGTGGCATCTTTTTGCTTGCTCCCAAGGTTTTTTTTTAATAAGCTAGCATACGTAACTACTGGAGCTTCAGAGTCTTTTGGTGGCTGCTCAATTACCACAGGCATTACCTCAGTTACTTCGGTTAAGCTACGAAAAAAATTTCGGGTCCAGTGTCATTTAAAATTGGAACAATACCTGTCGAGGTATTTGATGAAATCGGTTTCTGAACTTTCACAGCTGAAGTTTTGTTTGGCACCTCGAGATTTTGTAGATTCACAGTTGCTACCTCTTGAGGTAGTTGTTGTCCCGGAAGTGGAATCTCGGGGTCCGGTGTCCAACCTCCCGTTCCTGTTGGAATCTAGCCGGCTTTAGAGAGTATTGCACCAGGGGACCATTCCTGATTGTTTGTTTCTACTGCATCGGTTACAGTTTATTGATGTGAAGTACTAGCCGAAAATTCTGAATCCGGACCAAAAAGAAACACTTTCGGAGTATTTTCCATATTTGATTAATGTCCCGTAAGCCTTTTCCGTCTTTTTTCCTCAATTTGTTGTTTCTCTGTATTGTAGTTCATTTCTAATGCAGAAATTTGTGCCAAAAGTTCCTGTTTCTGTTTATAAATACAGTGCGTTAAGTTTTGTTCGGCTCTCTGTAGTTCTGTATCCTCCTCCTGTACCTGAGATTTGTCCACTTCCTTAGCACTGTGTTCTGTTGTTGAAACATCCTCCATTTCCATCGGAGGGAGGGGTGCTAAAACTTTCTGCTGGCCACCTTCATCCTGGTGTTTCCCAGCTAAGTTAATTGGTCTTCGAGCCTCCTCGGGCTCCTTACTCCAATCTCCCTGATCCATGCGAGCGACCAAAACCATCCCTGCCTCTCAAGGTATCCAATATAGGGGAGGAGGCCTTCTCCCCCATCTCCCACACGTCTCAATCCTCCAACCTCCAAGCTCCAACTGACATCCAGCAGTCAGTCCAACATGGATCCCCCTACTGACGAGTAGGGGAATTTCCCCGGTGTCCTGGCCAAACTTCCCTCATTCACTAAAAATACCACCAACAGCATAAATCTGGTTCAATTTCAGTTGCTTACCATCTGTATCCCCCCCTTCCCCGGTCATCCCTGAAAAAGGGATTTCTAGGCCCAATGGGCTTACGGGGTCAACAAAATTCAACAAACAAACAGATTAAATTCCTTTAAACAGATCAAATTCTAATGGACTTGCTCCAGATGGTCAATTGCACCAAAGTATTAGGATGTTTAACAGGAACGCCCTAGGGATAGACTGCATTTGTAAGAAGAAAAAATGCCTGATTGTGTCCTAGTTTTATATAAATCGTTCTCTGTATACAACATTTGTAAGGAAAATACCTTGAGAAGTTGATGGAAAAGTGAATATCTGAGTTGTATACTGTGCTTTGTAAAGCTGACTTTTTTCCTTAAATAAAGTTTACAAAGTGCTTTGGGATATAATGTGCATGAAAAGCGCTGCATAATTGTGAGGCACTATAGCGCAGTGGTTTAAGGCTCTGAGCTGCAAATCTGGTGACATCCAACAGACCAGACCTGGGTTTGAATCCCACAGCTTCCATTTACACTGTGTGACCCTGAGCAAGTCACTTAACTTCCCTGTGCTCCCAGGTTGCACCTGTAAAAAAGCTTTCAGCTTAGTGTGCTACTCCTGGTTAAACAACTACAAAAAAAAAATGCTGATTCTTCTTCAGTTATTGGCTCTCCCCTCCTCTCTTCCTCCCCCCCATCTCCTTTTCTGCCAGGTCCTATCCCCTTGCAGGGTTCTCAGCATCCTGAAGGTGTATGGTTCTTGGCTTGCCCCTCCTCTCTCTCTCCTACCCTTGGCTTGCCCCTCCTCTCTCTTCTCCTTCTCTGCCGGGTCCTGTCCCCTTGCATGGTTCTCAGCATCCTGAGGGGGATTCATTCTTGGCTTGCCCCTTCACTCTCCCTCCTACCCTTACCCCTCCTTCTCCTTTTCTGCCAGGCCCTGTCCCCTTGCAGGGTTCTCAGCATCCTGAAGGTGAATAGTTCTTGGCTTGCCCCTTCACTCTCCCTCCTACCCTTACCCCTCCTTCTTCTTTTCTGCCAGGCCCTGTCCCCTTGCAGGGTTCTCAGCATCCTGAAGGTGAATAGTTCTTGGCTTGCCCCTTCCTCTCTCCCTCCAATCCTTACTCCCCCCCCCCATCCTTCCCCAACCCCTCCACCACTTGTGTTATAATCGCCCTTTCTTCTAAATCCATATAGCACTTAATTACTTTTTAGATCTAGCTCAGCCTGCTACATTATGTTCTCCATCTGGCCTATACCTTATGGGTCACCTTTTCCTGGATTGCTGCTATATATGTTAAATCTGCATATTGTTCCGTTTACCCCTGTATGTCTCATCCTTTGTTTCTGATTTTTACTTTGTTATCTGACACCTTCTTTATACGATACTGTCTGTCGAGTAGGATTGAAATGCATTGTATTGGTACCTCTCTTCATGTGATTGAACTGCACTGTAAATATTTTATTTTATAATGTTTTTGCTTGATCCCCCCATTATGTAACCCCTCCCCCCAGGACGCTTCTGGAAACTAGCAGTTTACAGCTCGTGTTGTCTTTCTGGGTAAAACCTTTTCAAATAAATAAGTTATGTACAGGGGCCATAAGCCTACTTAAGAAGGTACATGCAGTAATTTCTACGAAAGACCTGTACTGACCGGCAGAGACGAATCTCAGGGGGAATAATATTCCATAACCTAAGTATAAAACTAGAAAAGGTTAAATCCCCAAATGTATTTTTGGTTTTAGGTGTTGTCAGCAATCCAAGCTCACTGGACATCAGGGGATACAAGCTCCTGACTGGCTGCAGAAGCAAGGCAAGGGAGACTAGTGTAATGCATCTAGGCTGGCACAACAAAGAGAACACTTATTTTCTAAATGGACATCCCCTAAGGAAAACCACTGAAGAAAAAGACTTAGGCATAACAATGACTGAGAAATTAGCTTATGATAGTCACTGTTACAAACAAATTAGTAAGGCTAAAAGGATACTATGGACAATTAAAAGAAATTTTAGAAGTAGAGATGAGGGAGTGGTGATGCCACTGTACAGGGCACACTGTATGTCGATTATGGTAGCCAGGCATGGGGTGCTATTACTAAGTGGACAGAAAAGTGGCTGGAAAAAGTTCAAAGGCAAGCAACCAAAATTATACATAACATTAAAAAGCTTGTCATATGTACAACATCTCCAGAAGTGTAACCTTAAGTCTTTGGACACAACAAGGATTTGGGGAAATATGCTCTTATGACATCATGCATGATAATTATTTGCTTAACAAACTTGACTTTGAATTCAAAAATGGTACCTTGGGAAGCAGGGGACACCCTTTGCAACTGAGACCAAAATGTTTCTTCACAAATAAGAGAAAATTATTTTTCACACAGAGAGTGGTTAATCCTTGGAACTGTCTGCCATTGTAGATTATAATAAGTAAAGATAAAGAGCAGTTTAAGAAAAATCTGGACAACTTTATACTTGCAGGACATAGGATATGTTATTATGGGTAAACGGCAGGAGTCCACATGGGCATATCACCTTCTTAACACTTAGTATGAACCTCAGTAGTATGAACTAGTATCTGCTTGTTAAGAGTATTAAAGGGCTACATGACAAGTTATGCTGGTCACGTCGCTGCGTGACAACTTGCCCCGGATTCTTAGCTCCGGTGTGAATCAGCACCCTGCACAATTTGTCCCCAGACAATTCACCCCAGCACAAATACTCAAAAACAAAATCAACCGGGGATGAATTGTGCTTGGTGAAAGTTCACACCAGAGCTAACAGTCCAGGGTGAAGTGTCGCATAGCGAGATGACTGGGACAACTTGACATGTCGCCCTATTACAGATGACACCTCCTACAGTAAAATCACACAGGGAGTAGGGAGGAGCCACTCTAACTTGACATAGAAGTCACAGTGATGTGTATGGTGATTGGCAGCAAGGGAAAAGTGGCAAGTATTATTACACAGTATGCCGCATCCTGTTTCAGAAGGGTAGCCTTAGAAGAGGAGGAGAACACAAGCAGTCAACGTAGACGCTTTGGTAGTAGGATGCCACAGGCAATCAATCAATCAATCAAAATCTTTATTTAGTCAGGCGAACATCATTGAGCGTAGCTCATTTACAAGATGGACCTGAGTGGTCATACAAATAAGAGTACAAGTATTTTTACATAGACAAGAATAACATAAACAGTAGTACAATGACATAAAGTGATAATATACAACAATTTACATATATACAAGGCACAGTAAAACCATTTAACCTGTAAGAAAAAGGAGACAATGGGTATAGCAGGCATAATATATAAATTATAGGGCCTAATTGGCTTTTATGAGAGTATATCAGGTGACTGGAAAATAGAAGTAGAACTAACATAATGGAACACGGAAAAGGGGTGGGAGGGTAGGTGGGTAGGGATTAGGCCTTATAAAGCAATTGCAGAGCTCTGGAAATAGGGTGGAGAATAATCTTTGAAGGATGTTAAAGGTAAGAGGCTATTTAGCTTCATGGATTTTGAGTGAGTTCCATGCAACATCTAGTGAGTGGCTGATAGTGGCCCTCCCAAACCGGGTGCAGGCATTGGGGACCTTTAGTATGATGAGTTTACTGATCCTAAGGTGTATGACCTAGAAGTAATTGGTAAAACAGTCTGTGATATAAGGGTAGTTTGCCTGATAAAGCTTTTAATATCCAGATTGCAGCATTCCTATTTCTTCTGTGTTGTAGTGATGTCCAGTTGACTGCCATATAAAAGAGAGCAATGATGGGTGCTGGAGGAAGGTCAGTAATAAATCTGATGGATCTATGATACAGGGTGTCCAGCTTATTTAAGAGGGGAGTGAACAATGGCCATAGAGAAAGTCAGCATAATCAATGAGGATAGGAATGATGCCTGGATTAATCTTTTTGGAGTCTCTGTTAAGGTAGTGTTTTATTCTAAAAATAGACCAAGCCTTTGTCTCAGTTTTTTAGTAGCTCTTTCAATATGGACAGAATAGTCAAGCCTATTATCAATCCAGACTCCAAGGTATTTGAAGTTATCAACAAATTCCAGCTTCTCTCCAAGTAGGGTGGATAATTGTAGGGTGGGTGGGTGACTGGGTAGTGGCAGAGCAACTCTTTGTGGCAAAGAACATAGCTTTTGTTTTTTGGCATTTAGAAGTTAGTTTTTTCCAGTAGATTGTGTTGCAGGATGGAGAATTCAGATTGTAACAGCTCACAGGCTTTAGGTAATGAGGGATTGCTGACATATAATACAGTATCATCAGCAAACAGATGAATGTTAGATTGAGTGAGGTTGGCATCGATATTATTAATATAAATGGCAAAGAGGATGGGGCCAAGAATAGAGCCTCTGGTACACCTCTTAGCAGTGGTTTTAAGGTGGATAGGTAATTTCCATTTTTACCAGTTGTGACCTATCTGATAGGTAGCACTTAAACCAGTTGAGTGAGAAAGAATCCAGTCCTAGTGAGCTAAGGAGGTGATTAATGATTCATGATCCACTGTGTCAAATGCTTTACTCAAATCCAGGAACACAGCACAGGTGCTGTTCTTCTTATCAAAGGCAATCTGCCAATCGTTAGTTACTTTGGCTAGGGCAGAAATGGTGCTATGCCTGATCTAAATCGATTGTGCTGAATTTAGGAGGTTATTGTTATCCAGATAGTCCTTAATTGTGAGTTTACTAATTTTTCGAGCATCTTGGATAGTACTGATAGGATGGAAATGGGCCTGTAATTGTTGAGGTCCATGGGATCACCAGATTTAGTAGTGGAACTACTTGAGCTGTTTTCAAGTGGAGGAATGGATCCAGTAGTTAGGAAAGATTGAAGAGATGAGTTGGGGGCAGATAAGACGTGTGATGCAATTTTAAGGAAGTAGGGATCCAGGGAGTCTGTACCTGCACTCTTAGAAGTATCTAAATTAGAGAGAGGTCTTCTACTTCTTTCAAGGATATTGGGTTGAAGGAAAAAGTTGAAGTAGCCTTTTGTCCCACAGTGGATTGAAGGTTCAAGGAAGATCTCAGGAGATTTGCAGGTGATGGAGTCAAATGCTAGGCCAGCTGTGGTGAAGTGGTCATTGAAGGTATTTAGGATTTCTTGTTGCTACGTAATTTCTGTATCATTTAGTAGCAGTTTGGAGGTTAAGGCAGGAGTAGAGTTTTGGCCCAGAATTCCTTTATAGTACCCCAGAGTCTGGTTGGTTATTGTAGGAGGCATCTAATTCAGCTCTGTAGTAGGCAGCTTTGGCAGTTCTTATTTGTTTTGTACATGAATTCCTTGCTTTTCTGAAATTTAGCCAGTCTCTGGTATCCTTTGTTTTTCTTACCTTTTTCCACAGTTTGTCTCTAGTTAACAAGGCTGCTTTAAGATCAGTAGTGAACCAAGGGCAGGATCTTGCTTTAGTTCTGATACTGGTGATTGGTGCATGAATATTGAGAGCATTAGTGATGATGTCCTTTAAGGTCTGGAGAGCTGTTTCAACTGAGGTTGTAAGGTAGAATTCTTGCCAACATATTGTATTACTCAAGTCATAGAGGTATCCTGAGATGTTGAATTTCTTTTTTGACCTTTTGAGGACAAATTCTGCAGGATTGGGTGGTTTGAGTGTAGATCTTATGCCAGCTATAGACAATGATCACTTACATCACTCCTGTAGTACCCTGCATGTGAATATAAGTGAGGCTTGTTTACCAACATAATATCCAGGAGTGAGCTGTTGCTAGAGTTTTTAGGTTAACCCTGGTTTGGGTTTTTAATTAGTTGTGTAAATCCATAGGTGTCACAAGGTTACCAATGGTGCAGATACATTAGATAGCCAGTTTAAATTCAAATCACCAAGGATGATGGTATCTTCAGGGCCTAGACTGAGTATTGACCCTAGGTGAGATAGTAGTTTGAGGCCTGCAGAGGGGCCCTATAGCAGCCAATCAATTTAAATGAAGACAAGTTAGGAAGGGATATTTTGATTGACAAACATTCAAATTCCTTTGGTTGGATGTATTGATGAGGCAGGTTGCAGAGATGGTGTCCTTAATGTATATGGCCACCCCACCACCCTGAAGGGCGATCTGCTCTGAAGAGCTGATAGTTGGGAAGGTTTACAACACTGTCTTTTGTTGTAGGTCTGAGCCAAGATTCAGAGATGACCAGGAAGTCAGGTAGAGTATGTGCCACCCAAGCCTGTATTAAGGAGAACTTTTAAGAGGCTGCAAGCATTGAAATGTAGGAAGCTTAGGCCATTTATGGAGGATAGATCAGCAGGAAAAGAAACTTTCAATGGGGCCAGGATTTATTTCAATAGTACCAATGCAGCTCAGAAGGAAGAAGATTAATTTGAGGAGGGCACCAAGGGACAGGGATAGTGAGTGGTCAGAGCGTTTCCTCTTCTTCCTGGGTGCCCGTTGTGTGATGGGAGAAGGTCCTGTTATATAGGTGTGAATTTTATCATAACATAATAATCTGATGGACAGGCATAGTGGGTTAATATAAAGCCAGGATACATGTAAGGTGCTAGGGGACGGCAATGGCAACGTGGGTATTGGGGTTAAGGTTATTACTGACTTTGTAGGATACTCCTAGCCTAGAATTAACAGCCTTACAGATGCATGTGATGTGTAAGAAAAATTCCAATTAAGGATTTAAAGTGACACCAAGGTAACTGAAGTTTTTTCAGAGGCAAGAAAGGTTCCATATATACACAGGACATTCAGTGGGGATTGACAGTTGTTAAGCATAGGGGCCAATCCAAAAAGCATAGCCTGGGTTTTTGACGTGTTTAGAAGGAACCCGTTGGAAAGTACCCAATTTTGAACATTCTGAAGGTCTGAGGACTGCCTGCTGTTAATATCGCCAATATCTTTTGCACTCGATAGACCGAACTCATCCGCATAAAGGAAAGGTACACTATATGTAGAGAAATGATGAACACTGTTTATGTGCAAGGTAAAAAGGAGAGGCCCAAGGACAGATCCTTGGGGTACACCCACCTTGGTTGGTGCCAGGCCACAATACGTGAACCAAAATTTGATGTGCTGGAACCTGTTATGTAGGTAACCTGAAAACCAGTGGAGTGCCACCCATGAGATACCCAGATCTACAAGTTTGCAGCACAACAGGAAATGATCCACAAGATCAAAGGCCTTGGCCTTGGTGAGGTCTGTGAAACAAGCACCACTCAAGTCACCCCTGTCCATACCACCAGCCATGCAAGTCGTGAGGGTCAAAAGGAACGTTGTAGTGCTGTGTCGAGAGCTCCAGGAGGATTCTGGGAGGTGCGTGACTGAACGCTGCACTGCTGTGGAGGAGCTGTGAGAGCAGGACTGTGTTAATGCTAGTACTTTGAGTACGGAAGGTATGCCACCGTTGCCTCATCTCTGCTGAGAACAATGAATTTTCGTTGCTGCTAGAGTTTTTACTGCTCATAACACAGTCTTTCCAGACTTTCTTGTGTCACAGAATATTGGTGTGCTTTAATCTCTTGCTCCATGATTAAACCCCAAACGAGTGGAGTTGGTGCTGGCATGAGCCCCCTTGAGGGGGTAGCTATGTTGGTAAACTCTGCAGAGGGTGAATGCTACAGATTAGCACACCAGGAAAAAAGGACTGCTTTCCTCCCTGTCTTTCTCCCTAAAACCTTTCTGTGTTGTTTTTGTTACTTGTAATTTACCTGGCTTTTATCCAACGTTGCCGACTTCCTGGCTCGTTTGCTCCCTGTCAGGCTTTTATGGTTTTTGTATATTGGCCCACATTGGTGTATATATTGCACTACTGTGTCTAGGAGACAAAGGACATGCAACAGCTCCTTTTCGATACTTAGTACTATAGCACCGAACTTGGAATTTTGAAATTTTTCCAGTGAATCTGTATTTTTGGAATTTTATAATATTTTACAATCCCGGATATGTACGGAATGTACTGAACATTTTGAACTACTCGTGGATGCTCTATGTCAATTTCAACTGATTTTAGCAGACAGTAACTGGCTGTGATATCGCAACCGAATTAGACGCAATTTTAGCCCCTTTTGTTATGTCATTATACAACTGAATCAGTATTGGCATCAGCATTTGTGGTTCTGTGTACAGCTAGAAGGCCATTTTAATTAGACTGCGGTTACACATATGAAGTCACTAGAATATAGAGCTGATTAAATCCACTTATGAAGGCAGGTCCTTGGATTTGGAATCTATATCTTAGATATCCTGATACAATTAACTTCAGGAGTTAAAAGAAGTTAATTAAACTGATTGATCAGCACGTGAACAGGACCCGATTCAATTTAATTATAATCACAATAAATTTATTCAGCTAATTTCATCTCCTGTGTGGTGTATTTGTACTAATTAGATACTACGGGTAACATAAGTAGCAGTAGTATGGGCTGCAGGATTGAGAAGAATTGTATTGAACACTGAAGACTATTGTGAGATGAATTAAGAAGCCAGAAACTAATTAAGGATTGTAATTAACACACCCGTGTGTTACTGTATGTCTGAGTTTGTGAGTGGCATCTGGCATTTTTGCACTGAAACTGCCATTCTGGTATAAGCACAAAGCAGGAGCAGCACACCGTCATTAAGATACAGCGCTGTATTCAACTGAAGAGTCCTGACCATACAAATTCGGAAAGTAGTTGGGAACTGAAGTTGTACCTATACTTCCATGCTAGTGTTGAGAAAAAGTGGATGTTTAAAAGGTATATATATATAGCTCTCATTTTTGTAATTAAGTAATCCCCTTCCCAATTATATACCTTTAGCACTTTTAGCATTTATCTATTACTAAACTGTCAAATAAATTTATTATTTACATGGTCGGCAACTTTGAAACTGGATGTCCCTCATTTGGAACCTGGAACCCAAGACTGTGCGGCGGCGGACATATGACCCAGTAGCTGTAGAAACTGTCTTGCAGTTTTGTGCTTGTGTAAGCTAAACAAATTTGCAAATCAGCTGGAGATTTCTTACTCTGTCCAGAGGCAGATAGGCCCTGCCTTGCAGAGTGTTGATCTCTGCCCCTATGAACTGCAGGACTTGTGCAGGTATAAGGACTGCTCTTTTGTGACTGATCAGGAACCCCAAAGACTCCAGGAGCCCTTGGGTGGTCTATAGATGTTGTCTGACCTGGTTTGGCGATTTGCCTAGCACCAGCCAGTTGTTTACGTACGGGAATACTGTGACCCCTTCTCTTCGAAGGTGTGCCACAACTGCTGAGAGACATTTTGTGAACACCCTTGGGGCCGAAGAAAGGCCAAAAGGCAGGGTTGAAAACTGGTAGTGGCCTGATGGGAGTCTGAACCCGAGATATTTTCTGTAGGGCTCCCTTATGGAGATGTGGAAATAGGTGTCTTTTAAGTTCAGTGATACCAACCAGTCCCCTGATGCCAACCAGTCCCCTTTTTGGAGTGTTGGCAGTATCAATGCCAGAGTGATGTCAACCAGTCCGCTTTTTGGAGTGTTGGCAGTATCAATGCCAGAGTTACCATTTTGAACTTTGGCTTTTCCAGATGTTTGTTCAGAGCTCTGAGGTCCGATATAGGCTGCCACTCCTCATTTTTCTTTGTGGTGAGGAAATACCTGGAATAAAAACCCCTTCCTCTGTGGTAGATTGGGACAAGTTTTACTGCTGTTAGCAGTAGCAGGTTTCGAACCTCTGCCTTCAGCAGTTTCTGTTCTGCTAAGGGGGGGGGAGTGAACTGAAAACCCTGTTTTTTTTGAGGCGGAAGGGATTTGAAGTTCAGAGACAGACCCTGACTCACTACCCCTAGGACCCACTTGTCTGTAGTGATGTTTAATCAAGCAAGGAGGAAGTGAGACAGTCTGCCTCTGACAGGTAGTAAGGAGGCGGCCTGTGCAGACATGTCAGGGTGTTTGTTTTGCCTGGGGCTGAGGCTGGGCTTGTGACCTCTGCCTAGAGACCCTTCTACCCCTGCCCCTGAAGTACCCTTGCTGTGGGTACTGCTAGTACTGGGGTGTGGCCACTGGTTGAAAGAAGGGCCTGGTATGAAAGGACCTGCCCTGTCCTCCCCTTCCATAAGGCTTGGTGGATGGTGAAGCCTTCTCTTTAGCAGAGTTGCTCCTATATGTGGCCTTGTACTCATCCACCTTTTTTATATAGGCCACTGTTGACTCCCTAAATAAAGCATTTCCTTCTAAAGGGAAATCAAGAGCCTGTGACTGAGTGTCTTGCATGAGATTTGTAGCTCTTAGCCAGGCAAATCTCCTCTGGGCTACTGTATTTGCCATCCATATGGCTGCAGTGTCATTTGTATCAGCAGCCATTTGGAACTGGTATTAAGCCACCTCTAACCCAAATCTGGCAGTTCCTGCCAAGTCATCAGACAGGGGTGGCTTTCTGAGCCATGGCCAAAACCGACTGCCACAATGACTTCTGGTACTGGGCAGCATAGGTCTGAACATTTGCCTGTCGTATGGCTAAAGAAGCTGACAAATACCCCCTCTTTGCCATGCTGTCTATTTTTCTAGAGTCCTTGTCTGGTGGGTGTGAAGCCAGAGGGACCTTAGCTTTATCACAGGCAGCCATCTGTACAACCCCTTGATGGTCTTGGTGGGTAAAGAGGAACTCTGCTCCTTCCCTTTCCATCTGATACTTTTTATCCATCTTCCTATCAAGAGGAGGGATGGAATTATGTTTTGAAACACTTGTTAGCAGGCAGGAGGAGAGCTCTGGTGGGGTTAGCCCCATCATTTCTACGTATTCCACCTCCTCTTCATCTTCAGTCTCCTCCCTTGTGGTGATGTCCAGTGCATCAGCCATCTTCTTCTTCACAAAAGTAAAGTGTAAGGAATAATCCTCAGATGTTCTTGGGGGAGAGCCAAATTCCTGCTCAGGGGATACCTCAGGTTCAATGGTTCCCCTTCCTCCTCCTCACATTCACTATACTCTTCCTCTTCTATGAAGGACAATTTCCCTGTGCTGCCAGTCTGTACCACAGGAGTCTGGGCAGGTGGCTGCTGATCAGTGGGCACAAGGCCTTATAATGCTTGTAGTGCCCTGAAAGCCTGGGCAATCTGCTGGGGAGAATGCATTGTGAGGGCAGGCACAGAAGTCCCCTTTTTAGGAGCTGGGGGTTCTGTGTGTTTTCGCTTTTTGCAACCTCCAAATTAGTGCAAGAAAATTCACAATTACTATACAGATTGGAGGCACTGGAGAACTCAAACTGGGCCTCGCACGTGCGCATCATCGGTCTCCCCGAAGAGAGCGAAGAAGCAGATCCTTTGGCTTTTTTACAATCCTGGCTGCCTGATGTACTTAACTTACCTAAGGATGCTATTGTTGGTCAAGTCTGTAAAGCCTTCCGTATTACCCCTCGAGCTGCTGGACCACGTGGTGAATCCCCCAGAGTGCTGCTGCTGATTACTGCTAATTCCACTGCTAGACATGCTATTTTACAAGCTGTTAGATCTGCAGAGGGTCTCTCCTACAACGGAGCAATGATCCATCTATTCCCAGACTTATCTTTTGCCACTTGGGCTCAGCAAAAGAAATTCGATGCGGTGCACGCTCGGCTCAAAGGATTAGGTTTTACTCACTCCTTACTGTTGCCAGCGCAACTTCGCATTCATTATGGAGGTTGTACATTTCAATTTAGTGATCCCGTGGAAGCGGGAAAAAAAGCTGAGGTCATTAGTCGGGCGTTTCAGGTTACAGAGGTGCAACAGGCACTGGACTCGGATGAAGAGACTTGATTTTCTTTGGGACTCCTTAAACTGCTTGAACTTAGGTATTGAATGTTTGCTTGAACTCTTTAATTTTGGGGTTCAATAGTAAACAGAGGGTTCAGCATGGAGGGTTGGGATATTTCCCTGGGAGTTACTCATTTTTATTGAGTATTGGCTTAGGTTCCATGCCTAAAACATAATGGTAGAATGTGAAGAATGTTTGTAATAGTGCTCACTATGTTAGGAGTACCTTTTTCTGGAATTGGGGGCATATTAACACGGGATGCTGAGTTGCAACTATTTCTCGGACTTTAAACATTTTGGACTTGATCCCAAAAACCTTGGTTGGCTGTAGCTATCTGGATATTAAAGGAAAACAATGGAAAAGACACAGCTTTTCTCAGACACTACAGAACCTCTCAATTAGTGCTTTTAGACAGTAACAACTTTTTAAAATTATTTAGAACTGCTACCAACAACTTCCACTTCTGTTGCTGGCAGCATAAATTTCATGAGCAGCAGTGAGCCTCTTGAGCTCACTGTATGCTAATACGCCTGTTTGATCTCTGCTATTGGTTGGCAGGCTGTATTAGCATAAGGTGAGCTCGGGAAGCTCTCTGCTACTCATGAAATGATCATCTGTACAGACAGACCCCCTAGTAGGGGAGGAAGAGTGGGAGCTCAGAATACAGTAAGATTCCCATGGAAGAAACAAGATTACTATGGTAAGTAATGTTTTCTTCAAACCCCAGGAAATCTTACTGTATTCTGACAAATGCAGACTACCCAAGCAGTGCCTTTGGAGGCGGGCAGAGGACCTATTTAGGAAACAGGCTCTGCAGGACTGCTGTCCCAAACCTGGCATCACTCCTATCTAGGTACCCAGAAAGTAACGTTTGGTAAATATGTGAACTGTTTTCCAGGTAGCTGCTTTACAGATTTCCAGCAAAGGAATATCCCTTGAAGCTGCTATTGATGCAGCTGTTTCTCTGGTAGAGTGGGTCCTAAGTCCCTGTGGGGTCTGTTTGCCCACCTTCGCATAATGTAATTGGATACACGCCACAATCCACCTGGCTATGGATATTTTGTGGCTGTTTGACCGGTTCCTGCTTCCCCATAGGTCAAAAAGAGTTGGGATCTGTCCCCTCTCTGGCCCTTTGTATGCTCCAAATAGTAGCTGATAGCTCTTTTTACATCCAGGCTATGCAGTCTACGTTCCCCTGAGGAGGAATGGCCAGTGAAAAAGACTGGTAGTGTGATGAACTGGTTGATGTGGAAGTCTGAACCACTTTAGGGAGAAACTTGTTGCTGGTCCTAAGGACCACCTTATTCCTGTGGAATGCGATGTAGTCAGTCTCCATAGACAAGGCCTGTAACTCACTGATCCTCCTGGCTGAAGTAACAGCAACTAGGAACACAGTCTTCCAAGTTACGTACTTGAGATCAGCTGAAGCCATAGGTTCCAAAGGTTGCTGTATGAGCTGTGCAATACATATGTTTAGGTTCCACACTGGAGTCGGAGTTCTATGTGGAGGGTGCAAGTGTAGCAACCCTTTAAAGAATTTCCTGAACACTGAATTTGAGGCCATAGATAATGCCTTGCCTTCCGACAGGTAAGCTGAAACAGCTGCCAAATTCACTCTCAGGGTGGATGGTCTCAGACCAAGGGAATGAAGGTGGGTCAAATAATCCAGGACAACTGGCAAACCCGTCTGAGTATGGTCCAGATTCTTGTTCTGGCACCAAATAGAAATTCTTTTCCATTTGGGCATGTAGGTCTTCCTAGTGGAGGGCTTTCTAGAAACCCTAAGGACCTCTATAACCCCTTCCAAGGGATGCAGGTTGGCATACTCTAGGTCCTCAAGAGCCAGGCCTTGAGCCTGAGAGACTGAAGGTTGGGGTACAGGATCCTACCCTGGGAGGAAGTTAGCAAGTTGTGCTTCCTGAGGAGGCCGATTGGTTTGGCAACTGATAGTGCCAGAACCAGGGAATACCATGGCTGCCTGGCCCAGTCTGGAGCAATGAGGATCACTGTAGCCGGCTAGGATCTGAGCTTGTTCAGGACCCTCAATAGCAAAGGGAATGTCCCATCCAGGATCAGTACATCCAGTGGGACCGAGCCCCTCACTGGTGGCCTGCAGCAAAACTGGGGAAGCTGGTGGTTGTCTGGGGCTGAGAAGAGGTCTATCTCTGGAGTGCTCCACCTTTTGAACACTACCTGCAACACCTGCCTGTTCAGTGACCACTCATGATGATTCTGATTTATCCTGCTCAGTGCATCTGCCAGCACATTGTCCTTTCCTGGCAGGTGGACTGCTGACAAGACAATTCCCAGAGAATAAGCTAGACTCCATATTTTCATGGCTTCTGTGCACAGGGGTGTTGTCTTTGTGCCTCCCTGTTTGTTGATGTAGTACATTGTGGTTGTGTTGTTTGTCCTGACCTGTACCACCTTTCCCTGCAGCATGCTGGTGAATGCCTGAAGTGCTAGGAAGACTGCTCTGCACTCCAGCAGATTGATGTGAAGTAATAACTCGTGTTTGAGCCATGTGCCATGAGCAGTCTGCTCATCCAAGTGTGCCCCCCCCCCCCCCCCCGTAGGTAAGCATCTGTGGTTAGCAATAAGGAGGGTTGTTCCTGTAGAAGTGGCACTCCCTGCCTGAGGTTGTCCATGTCCAAGCACCAGTGAAGTACTTGCAGAAGCATTTGTGTGACAGGGACCAGCTTTTTTTTTTTTTTTTTATATTTGCCCGGCTCCTTGGATTCAGAGGAGGCCTCATACCCTCCTCCTACTCCATCCGCCAGGTCCATTCAAGGCCCCCCCCCGGTTTCATGTTGCTTGATGGGCTGGGGGTGCATGTATTTTTTTCCCCCATTACCCCTGGAGGATGTCAGCGCAGAGGACTACGTCCAGACGAGCAACGTGCTGACGCACAACTTCGTCAAGCGCCTAACAGCGCCCTCCCCCCCCGACTCTGAAGAGTCGTGTGCCCCTTACTGCTCGTGCTTCCACCAGCAGAGGAACTGTGGGTGCTGTATGCACCCTGGTAACCCAACCCAGGAGAAGGAGGGCATCCACTGGGAGACTCAATCCTTCTCCCCCCGTCCAGCCCCCAATAGTCTGAGTCCATTCCCAAACTTAGGTCGCTAGCGTACAGTGAGGTGTGGCATCCAGCGCCTCAACCCTCAGTGCCACCGGGCCAGCCCTGACTGGGACCAGCTTTGATAGTGAGTCTCTTTCCTGGAGCCAATAAAGTCTGAGATGATACTGAACATCTCTCATCTGAAACCTTGCCCCCTGACACCGTAGCTGTTGAAGCTGCCATATGGCCTAACAACTGCAGGAAATGTCTGGCTGGCCTTAGGCTTTGGAGCTTTGCTAGCTATACTAGACTGTCTGCCCTTGACTGGGGAAGAAAAGCCTTTCCTCTCACTGAATCCAGCTCGGCTCCTGTGAATTCCAGGAGCTGTACTGGTTGTAGCATTGACTTTTTCAGGTTGACTAGGAACCCCAGTGACTGTAGTAGTTCCTGTGTACATGCCAGAGACTATCTTACCTGTTGAGAGGATTGCCCTATGACTAGCCAGTCATCCAGATAAGGGAAGACTACCACTCCTTATCTCCTGAGGTGTGCCACAACTACAGCCAAGCATTTTGTGAACACCCTTGGAGCAGAAGTAAGTCCAAAAGGCACTGCCTTGAACTGGCGGTGGCCTGATGGCAGTTTGAATCTGAAGAATTTCTGTGGGACTGCCTTATGTGGATGTGGAAATATGTATCCTTTAAATCTAGAGATGCCAACCAATCCCCTTGTCTTAGGGTCAGAAGGATTGTTGTCAAGGTCACAGTCTTGAACTTTGGCCTTACCAAATGCCTGTTTAGGTGCCTGAGATCCAATATGGGTCACCACTCCCCTGTTTTCTTTATTGTGAGGCAGTACCTTGAATAATGTCCTTTCCCTCTCTGTGCCAGAGGAACTGGTTCTATTGCTCCTAAGGATAAGAGGTTTAAAACTTCCCCTTCCAGCAACACTGTTTCTGATGGGGAGGAGGGTCTGAAGACCCTTGCTCTCAGCTTTGGTCTGAGCTTGAAGCTGAGAGCCAGGCATTGGCCCACTACTTCCAGGACTGATCTGTCTGTGGTGATGGTTTGCCATACTTGGAGGTAGTGGGCCAGCCTGCCCCCTACCGGGGTTGGGGAGGTGACCCGAGCAGACTCCTCAGAGAGCCTGCTTGGGCTGGGATGCTGAGTGGTGGGGCTAGTTTGGCTACCACCTCTTCTGTCCCTGTCCCTGAAATAACATCTCTGCCCCTGATATTGGTGGTAAGCCAGAGGCTGGAAGAATGGCTTATACTGACCCCTACCTCTACCTCTCCTGGCTTGTTGCTTTTGGGGAGTAGATGCCTTCTCTTTAGCAGCAGCACTCTTACAAGCAGTCTTATACTCATCCAACTTTTTCATGTAAGTCTCCGTCTGTTCCCCAAACAGAGAGGTAGGCTCACATGGAAAGTCCAAAGCCTTGGATTGTGTGTCTTGGGTCAGGTTAGTAGTCCTGAGCCAAGTGAACCTCTTCAGTGACACAGAAGAAGCCATTTGCCTCGTTGCAGTGTCACTGTTATCCACAGCCATCCAAAACTGGGCTTTTGAAGTCTCTATGCCCTTCTGTGCAGCTTCCTCTAGATCAGCTGTCAAAGGGTCTGGGACAGATTTTGTGATTTCCATCACAGTGTTCCACAATGTTCTATGATATCTGACAACATAGGCCATGTATGAAGCCTGCCTGATGATCAAAGGATCCCAAATATACCTTCTTCGCAATGGAATCCATCCTCCTTGAATCCTTGTCTGGAGGGTGAGATGCCAGGGGGATGCCTGCCTTATCACAGGCAGCAGCCTGCACCACACCTTCATGGCTAGGGTGCCCAAACAGGAACTCTGCTCCACCCTTAGCCACCCAATACTTCTTATCCACCTTTCTGTCAACCAGTGGCACAGAAGTGGGGGTCTGCAGGACCTTGTTAACCTGCTTTTTCAGGGATTTATGGATGGGCAATAACAGTCTTTTACAGACTGGCACATCCATCATTTCCATGTAGCCCTGTTCCTCCTCCTTGTCGGTTGACTCCTGGGTAGGAAGGTCCAGGTACTGGGCTACCTGTTTAATGAAGGCAAAATGAGAAGTATAGTCTTCATTGCCTTTGTCATGGGAGTCAGCAGGCTGAGGATCTGGGAAAATATCCAGTTCAATCAGTTCCCTGTATTCATCATCATCATCAGCATCAGCATCATCAGCATCCTCGTCTTCATCCTAATCAAAATGACACTCTTCATGTTCCAAGGAACTGCGAACCGAAGTAGAGGCAGAGGTGGAAAGATGCGTCCGCTTCCCAACCGAAACCAGAGTACTCGGCTGGAGTGCCTGCATAATTCTGATAGCGTTTGCTGTCTCTTCAGCAGTTTGAACCGATGACTTCTTCGGTTGCGTTTCAACAGCGGTATGCTTTTCCTTCTTTTTTCTTTTCCCTGCGGTTGCTGGGTTAACAGCAGTATCTGCAGGACGTTTTTTAGAAGAGGAACCATCACCTTGGTCAGAGGGTTGTTCCTCTGGTTCATTTTGGCTGGTAGCCAGTTTGTCTTTAGCTGGGTCAGCAGCATTTTTAGACATCTTCTCCTGCAGTCATTTGAGTCGCCTCTCAAGCGTCGACTGAGGGAAGTTCTTACAAATTTCGCAGTCCTCCTTGAGGTGGTTAAACCCCAAACAAAACATACAAATTAAATGAAGATCTGCTTTAGCGAACGGTTCCCCACACTCTGTACAATGCTGGAAACCTGTCGTGCCCGTTTGTTTCTTGGTCTGTGACATTTATCAGTCTATTAAACTGCTGAACCAAGAATTAACTCGGTAACTTAGTTAAATTTTAAATTTTAATTGTATACTGCCTTACCAGATGGTAGCAATACTGAGAAAAGCTCTTAAAATAAGTAAACAGTAACAGTTCCTTCTCGGTTAAAAGAACCGATAAGAAACCAAAAACTCACCAAAAATTCACTATAATCTAAACTAAGTCTACCTCTGAACCAAGGACAGTGCTTCAAAAATCGAAATAAATAAACTCGAAAAACCGAGACAAATAAAACTCTTCAGGTAAAGTGAAGGAGAGCTCTCTAGAGACGTCTTACTGAGGCAAGTGCAGTAAAGAATCTGACGGTTGCAGGAAGTGCAACCAGGGACAGTGGTTTGAAAACCAAGCTCCAGCCTAGCATTCCATTATTTGCATAGGTTCTATGAACCATTTCCGCTCCGGGGCAGTCCTATGGTAAGACCATACTGCATTTGTCAGAATAAGTAAGATTTCTTGGGGTTTGAAAAACAGCTAACTTTTCCCCAACCAATATGTGTACAGGAGGAAGAAATATATAGTTTATTAATGTCATTATCTTCCAACAAAGCGCCTGGGCTTGACCAAATCATGGGAGATATATATAAAACCTTTTATGATTGGTGGGTTCCAGTCTTTAGAGTATTATTTAATCCCTTCCTCCAAGGACTGCAGTTCCCCCACAGTCGGAAAGGAAGCACCATATATCCCATCCATAAAAAGGGAAATGCATTGGATCTTCGTATGTATAGGCCAATGAGTTTAATTGATGTGTCCCAAAATATATTTTCAAAAATCATATTACAAAGAATTTTAAATTGGTCAGAAGACGAACAAGTCTTGAGTGAGTTCCAGAATGGATTCAGATCGGGACGATCAACCATCCAGCACTGTTATGTGTTATATCATATATTATGGAAATATGTAAAAATTAAGAAAAGCAAATTATATTATTGCTTTGTCGATCTGTCCTCACATTTGACAGTATTAGCAGAGCTCTACTTTGGAAAAAAATAGAAGAGTGCAACATACTGTAGATCCAACACTTTTAGAAGATACGTGGACAAAGGTACAATATAATCATCAGCGAGCAACAATGGGCATAATCAACACTAATGTGGGGGTTAGGCAAGAGTGCATATTAGCCTCTACTTAAAGCAGCAGTACTAGATAATCAGGAAGTAATTACCAAAATTCTGCTTTTTGGCTGGAAGCATGCAGCCATATTTCTGGTTTCCAAATCAGAAAATATTCTTTTCTAGCGATTTTTAGTTTTTTAGATATTTAACACTTATTTCCATTATTGTGGATCCACAATAAATATGGCTGCTACCTAAATTGCAGTTGAGCTCCATCCTCACATCGCAACGTCTTTTTTTTTTTTTTTTTTTTAACTTCTATAGGACCCTGTGCTGTACGTTTCCGCTGTCCCTGTGTAGTGCTGCAAGTCATACCCATGCGTGGTTGGCAGCAGAGGGTTCCAATTCAACATGGCAGGTGGGAGGAATGTAAACAAAAAAACAGAGCAAATTACGGAGTGACAGTACAGTAAAAACAAGAAAAATTACCAGATAAGTTCTCAACAGAGCACAGGAAACAAAATGTTGCAAAAGATCCAGGCCCAGATATTCAGACTGCGCCTTGTGATGGCACCTGGCGATAAGGCGCAGTGCATCTGGGATCTTGTGAGGAGTCAGGACCAGGTGATATTCAACGGTGATGCACGCGGGCGCAGCACCTTGAATAGGGCATGGACCGCGACAGCGCAGTGATGATACACCAGCACAAGCCACAGAAAGGGAGCACCGGGGATGCGCCAGTGCAAATGCAGTTGCGTAGGCACAACACCCACGATATTCAGAAGAGGGCATGCAAACAGGGTCATAATATATGCAATGTGCAAATGGGGCCATCTGCATGTCATTATGGCCCCATTTGCATGCGCTGCACAGGGCAGCTCAGCTTAAATGCACCTGGCCCCGTTGCCTCGACTGTAAGCCCCTCGGCAGTCTAGTGCCCCCTACCATACGGCCGAAAGCAGCTGTAGATAATGACAATCTCACACCTGGTGGTCCACTGGTATCCCTCCTCCATATGCCCGATCACAGGCAAATGTTAAAATAATATCCCTGATGGTCTAGTGGCATCCCTCTCCCTCCGTATGGCGATCGTGGGCAAATGTTAAAATAATATCCTTGGCAGTCCAGCGTAACCCTCCCTCCCGTAAACCCGATCAGCGGCAAATGTTATATTTCTATCCCTGGTGGCAGTATGGTGTGCAGGCCCATTCATCCACACTGTGGACCAATTGCCTTACAGATCATACTATAAGCTGTCATTCGGCGGACAGCCGGGCGGTATGCGGGTGAGTGCAGCCGCCCGTCGATGACGGGGGGAAGCTGGGTGGCAGGGGTCCTCTGTGGGTGGAGGGGAGTACCACTGGCCCACCGGGGAAGATACTGTACATATGTCGGATGCCCGTTATCGGGCAAAACGGGAGGGAGGGGGATACCACTAGACCACGAGGGATGATAATATAACATTTGCCCGTGATCGGGCATATGGAGGGAAGGGGATACCACATGACCACCAGGGATAGTAATATAACATTTGCCCGCGATCGGGTTTACGGGAGGGAGGGGGTTACCACTGGACTGCCAGGTTTCTAACCTGTACAGTCGCCCGTTGGGCATAACAGGACAGAGGGGGGAACCACTGGACCACCGGGGAGGGTGTGGGTGCTCACAGACTGTGTCCCTGCTGGGCGGGTGGCCACCCATGGCTGGTGGGTGCTGTGTTGCGCCATGCAATACAGCAGCCCACCTGTGGGTGGTCTGGCTTTGTTCCTTTTATTTTTGGCTCAACTTTGAGCCCCCCCACGTGGCAAAAGCAGGGTTGTGCCAGCATTTGTGCCATACATCCCGTTGAATATCGGGATGCCACATATGCATGGGCACACCCCCCCCTGCATTTGCGCTGCATACATTAACATTGCGCACTAGTGCATTGGGACTTGTGCTGCGCCTGGCCGCCTTTTGAATATCCCACCGTGGTGCATTGCAGGGTTGCGCCAGGTGCAACCCCTCTGAATATCTAAGCCCCAGCTTTTTTTTTTTTTATCTAGTACTGTTACTTTAATTCAATAATCGAGGACATGGGAGACCTCAATTTTCATTCCCCAGCAATATTAGATAACAAAGTACCATGCTTTGTGTACACGGACGATATAGTCCTTATATCTACATCTAGACTGGGTCTTCAGCAAAAATTAAATCACTTTGCAGTGTTGTGAAACGAAAACTGCTTGGTAATTAATGTAGAAAAAACCAAAATGGTAATTTTCGATAACCAATCTAAAATAACTTCAGGAATTTCAGTTAATATAAAATTTGAAACAGACAAATATTATGACTATCTCAGAGTTAGATTCACTCAAGATTTAAAGAGGAAGCATCATTCTGGATTGATACAGGCAAAGATGGTAACAACAGCAAACACCCTAAGAATATTTAATGTCAAACTTGGGAAAAGCTTGGTTAAGGGCTATCTTAAAGTACTGAATGCCAAGGCCAAATCAAGCATACTACATGTTGCAGAAATATGGGCAATGGAAGACTTAAAAGATCTTGAAAAGATTATGAATAAATGATATAGGAATATAATAATGGTGCCCCTGTCTGTTTCTGCAGAGGTTCTAATGATGGAGCTTGGCCAATATTCACTGCAAACTCTAGCCATAGAAAGACAGTTAATATTTATTTTGGGTCTATTAAAGTTATCAGAATCTCATTTACCACAATATTGTATAGAAGAAGAATTTAGATATTCAACTAAAGGATTTACCTTTCCACCCATACAAAAAATAAAAAAAAAATCTATTTCCATTAGGAGTGGCCCATTTAATAGGTGAAATTGGTATGTACCCCGTGTTACAAATTAGGGATCAGAGTAAGATAAGAGTAAGAGATGTAGCTATATCAAAAGATTTTGAAAAATTAAATCAGTTGAAATGTTATGGATGGTATAAACAAATAAAGGGAACGCACTGTCTCGAATCATATTTGGTAGTTACTGTATGACTAATCCTCAACAAAGAAGGTTGATCACAAGATATAGGTTTGAATTACATAATGCTAATTATATATATACTTCCAACAAAAAAGACCAGAAGTAGAATCTCAGTATTGTAAATGTGGTTTAAAGATAGATGATGATCTAAAACATATAACTTTGCTATATCCATTGTATTCAAAAGCCAGGAAATACTGGTTGAGTGAGGTCCTGGGTTCCCTTGGTCTCCCTCCCACAAAACTGATCACAGCATTGTATACCTCTCAAGATAGAAATACATTGTACAGGCTGGTGAGTTTTTTAGCATCTTTACATTTGTACGGAAAAAACTGGATATCATGGATTTTATTTACGTGAAATGGATTCCATTGTATAGAATACTCATGGAAGATAATATGTTCTCACGTGATGTCGGATATGAGTAACTATATATTCTTATAGATGAAAATCAGACATTTTATGAATTAATGATGAGTAAATACTGATAAATCTTTTTAGCTATTATTGTATAGAATTAAATATTAAATGGACAATCATGAATGTAAAAAGGAATAAGATATCCTGGTTAACAAATGGACAGAGTTGCATACTGAATAGCTCTGTTTATGGTTTTATAGTAATTTTTATTGTAACTGTGTTAAGTTATGATTGTAACAGCAAATTTGCCGATCAATAAAATGATTTGTACTAGTGCTATGTCCACTATGAAGGCCACGCTGAGCTAAAGTCATTGCCCATATAGATCACCTTGTGTCCAAGCTTCACCCCAAGCTTGGTGCTTGCTACCAAAATCGAGGTCCCCACCCAAACACACACACACACACTGCATGAAATTATGATCCTCCCTTTACACGATTATGGAGACTTCGTATACTGGGGCTGCTCTCTCGTCTCAACTAGACAGACTGGACCCCATACTTCACTCCTCCTTTATTTTTCAACTGCTTTTATTATTCCAAAAGCATTACAGATAGTATAGTATATCCCGCAGTACAAAAGACATGATACATACCAATGAACTAGTAATATTGTACATCTTATCTTAATCTAATGGCTCTTAATATTTCATATACTGTATCTGTATTCCAATGTGGTATACCTTCTTACATTCTTCACTAATATACAAACCTCAACTTACAGACTTAACTCCCTTTTGTCAGGGGGAATTGGACAAAAGAATAGATTTCAGCCTTTCAGTTGTGGACACAGGGACCAGGCCTTCTGCTGCAGGTTGGGTGTATAGGAACTCATGTCCTTTCCTAGCTCCTATCAACCTTTTTGTTAACTGAGGCAGTTTAGTCAGGCTCCTTCTAGACCTTCTTAGGCAGATGGGTCTCCCAGTAGTGGCCTTACTTAAAGGATCCCACAACTGGGGGCGGAGCTAGCCGTCGAGCGAGAGGAGGCACTTTTGAGAGGCCCTGCTATAGAGTGCAAAAACAGCTACATTTGGGCTAAAATAACTGCTTTTTTTTCACCTTTATTTTGGTTGGAACTATTGGACAGAGCCCTCTGAAGCAATCAACTTGGGATTTAGTGATGAGGAAATCTCGAGCCCAACCACAAGCTACTGACTACTTCAAGCTGAGATCGAGGCCTGCGGATCCCTTGAAACCGAAGCAGGTGACACAGCAACGTACAGAAGGGATTACAACCTCTGAAATCCAAGATATCAAAAATACTTTTAAAAACTTGGGATCAGCTTTATGCTCACTTGAAACTAAACTTGATGACTTTACCAGTTGGTTGGAGCTGGTCGAACAATCTGTGAGCGGCATATCAGAGAAAGTAGAGGGAGCTGTGAAGCACGCTGATGCAGCTATGGCATCTTTGACCACTTTTATTAAAGAAAATACCTAGCTTAAATTACACCTGGAAACACTGGAAAATCACCAGAGGGACCATAATGCTAGACTTACTGGGTTACCATAGAATGTCCAGGGATCTGACCCAATAGTTTTTTTGAGGATTGACTACCCTGTATTCTGGACTGGTGACACCCTTCACCTCTGGGTTCCTCTGACAGAGCTTACTATGCGACTCCCAGACCAGCAGCAACTGCCTCCTCGCATATGCCCCAGACTGTCCTTTTGGTGTTCACCGGATCAGAAATTCGAGATTGGGTGCTGGCATTGGCGTGCGCTAAAAAGGAACATTTGGCCGATGAAGCTACTCTCCCTTTTTACCTGGATCTCTCCTTTGCAACTTGCCAACACTGCAAGGACCTTGAAGGCATTAAGCACAGACTTCGGGCTCAGAACTTGCAATTTGCCCTTCTCTTCCCAGCTCCACTACGAGTCACAGCGGGCCCAAAAACTTACTTATTTAACAATCCTTAGTATGCTAGCCACCTAATTCAAAAGCTGGAGGCTGAACAAGCACAGTTGCAGGAGGAAGGTTCCCAGGAAAATGAGGAGAGTGTGACTGGAGCAACTTTGGAGACACCACAAGACTGAGTAGCTTGGTCTGAACTTTAATTTTTATTGTTTACATTGTCTGGCCTCTTGGCTCGGGTTCTCTTTTTTGTCTGGCTATATTTTGCTTTGTTCCTACCCCAACTGAATTTCTGACTGTTTATTATAATTAATAATTCGATATTGTGGGGTGGTGGTTCAACTGGACTTGAGGTTATGCAAGGCTCTAATAGGTTGCTGTTGTTGTTCAACATGTTATTACTCCTTACTCAGGGCTGTACACTGGGTCTTATTCGCTCAGTTGCTACTTTTATAGCCCTGATTGATATGTTTATGCTCTGTAGCAGTGGACAAGCATTGTAATTTTCCTTACACAGTTCTGCTTTTACTATGCAGACCTCACGGCAGATATTAAGCCGTGGTACATAGGTACAGCATAACGAACTTTGGGGACATTTTGATATCTGTTTGGTCTGCTTCCTTGATGGCATTGACTCATCTTGCAGCTATTTGTTTTATCAATTCATCTCTCCCTGCCCTTAATGTGACACACAGAATTAGTTGCCGTATTGGTCCTTGTAAGAACAGATCCAGAAACAAATGGTCTGATACCTTTTATTGGATCAATATAGATGTAACCAAAGAAAACAGTACTTAGACTTTTGGACCAACCAAGTCTTCCTCGGAAGAGCATGGCAGTTGTCTGGTAAATCACATACTGTTAATGACAGGTTTATGGATCTTTGGCAGCATGTAGAATGTCCCTGGTTTGGGTTCAACAGGGATGAGGTCAGTTATTCTGTCTTGGATATGGTTTGGAAATGACCTAATTAAGTCCCGTAGTTCCCTTATGTATTTTGCAGTGGGATCACTCTCTAGTTCTTTGTAGTAGGTATGGTCAGTTAGCTGTCTGTTGGCTTCATTAATATAGTCCTTGCGGTTTAAGATCACTACTGCAGAACCTTTATCAGCTTTTTTATGACAATGTTGTGGTTCGATTTCAGTGATTGTATAGATTATACTGTACTTATAGTAGATTAATTATATACTGACACATTTTGAACTATAAACATATTAGGATGCATGATCTCATTCCCTAGGGGGTCCTTGGTAGTTTTGTATTTTTTTATTGGGCATTAATTATGACATTTGACAGTTCTTGTAAAAATCTTGTTATAGCACTGACAGTTTTAATGTTTATGAAATACAGTATCTGGTTGAGTATATAGTTGATAAATTGTCTCCAGATAGGTTTAACAGTTTACGAATGTGTTAAACAAGTTGTTCACTGTAGGGAAACTTCTCTGTATTCCCTCTTATTGCCATACACAGAATATTTCTGTTTTATGGTTTTCAACTTAGAATACTGTCTTTTTTAAGATATACTTAAGTTGATATTATATCTAAAGGTCTTGTGTTTAATTAAGAGTGTATTCACATAACACAATCATTCATTCATGATGTCAGTTAACACTGCCTGGCCCCTGGAAGTATTCCTCATATCTGCCTCTGTTGACATTTGACCTTGGAGTGCTTCATAGTTGCCAGCTGACTAAAACTGATTCGTTGCATTTAAACCTAGGTTATTATTTTTTTAAATAGGAATTTTAAACAAATGAGAATTCCTTCTCTTTTTTTATGTATGATCTGTCTGTTAAAAGTATGTGATTTAACCAAACAACTGCTACACGTTTCCGAGAAAGGACTTGGTTGGTCCGAAAGTTTAAGCACTGTTTTCTTTTGTTACATCTATGTTGGTTGTTGGTCCAATAAAAGGTATCAAACCATTTGTTTCTGGATCTGCCCTTAATGTGGTTACGTAAGTGTATGGGTTAAGCTATCCTGTCTTTAACAAACGGCACTATCAAGTGTACTGTTATATTTGTATAACACCTTGCCTGGCTCATAGGTACTGAGTTTATGTACAACCTCAATAAACATAAAAGCATTTTAAAAAAAAAAGGATCCCACAACTGAAACATCCTTCAGAGTCAGAGTACACACACACACACACACATATATATATATACACACAATCTTATGCCTGCTTTGCTACATTCCGTTTCCTTTGCCAATGCATGCAGTAACACGTGCTGCACTTGCAGTATATGCACAGGGCTAAAGTGACATACCATAACAATAAGCCACAACAGGGCGTGGGTTACTATTCCTGAACCGCACACCCAGGTGTGTTATGGAGCAGGAGGTGCTTGTGCCGAGTGCCTTCAACCATGTGGAGGTGTGGTTCAGAAATAGTAACCCACACCCAGAGGTGTCTTACTGTGCTTATAAAATGAAAACACAGTTTTCACATGAGTCTTTATTCAAGTACAGTTAAATATGGCTCAGTTGGAGCAAAGTCTTTCATTTCTGTTACTAGGTACATTATCTACTGCTGCCAATTACCACAAATTTCCTGTCCCCCTTTTTTTTTTTGCCATAGAAGTTTTTCCTTCATGGTCAGTGTGGGTAGGCTGTCAGCTCTGTCTCTGTCCCTTTCCCTTCTCACCTGGCACCTCACTGCACCAGTTCACCATGCCAGAAATCCCCCATGGACTCCACCCCCGTGGCAGGGCTGGGAAGGGGAGTGCTGTCCTCCCCCCCACCCAGAGACACACATCTAGTTGGGCAGGTGATTGGCTGACACTGTGAGGTGAAGGAATGCAGGCAGGGCTTCGTTTAGCCCACACCAACCCTTTTCCTCTATTCACCCTTGCCCCTTAGCTGTGGCGGCACCTAAGGCATGAACGTGGAGCCACATACACCCATGGAATGACAGACCCTCCGTTCTTGTCACTCAGACTGCCAGCGCTACTCTTAGGCCTCCGTCAGATGGTAGCCAAGGGCCAAGACAGCGAGCTACCTCACCCTAGGAGAGGAGAGCTGTCCTCCGGATGCTCAGTCCTCTCCCTCCCTGGCCGACCCTCGGCAACCAGAGCTCATTCCTGAACCCAGGTCGCCAGTGTGGAAAAAAGGTAAGATACAGAATGCTTCAGCCTTCTATGCCACCTGGCCAGCCTATTTCCTGTCCCCTTTAAGATAAGTTTTGCAGCGCAGTTACTATTCCAGAACCACTCTGCTTTAGTACCTTCTCCACCAATCAGGAAGCACGACTTTCCCTACCCATTTTATAATCTAGGTTAAACCACTGCATGTGCGGTGAGGCCTCTGCTAACATATCTATTCATCTGTGATGTTACAGTCCCCACGCGTGCATCTACACAGGCACACTTGCCCTGGACTGCACTTTCCCAGATTGGCTAAAGAAATGAAAGCAATGCTAATAAGAACAGCTAATATTTTTCCTAGTCAAACTATCTCTTGTTGGGAGCTGCAATACTGAACATAGGATTTGCAAGAAAGCGAGTTGTGCTCACAACAGAGGGAGGGGAACCTTTCAATTGTCTTTGCTTTGTAGCAGATATACTGCAGGTGGAGGCTGCTTCTAACAAAGGTGAAAGAAGGAATTTACAATTATCAGGAAAAGACAGTCTTGTTACAATTCTTAAGATTTTCAGTGCAGGAAGAGTTCAAAGCACAGCTGACTTATTTTGGGGCTGACTGCTTTCAGAGCACAAACCACCAGGCTGTTTTGGGGCTGGGGAGGTTTACCTGTGTCTGACTTGGATGTCTGGATTTTTCTCTGTTTGATTAGCAGGGTTTTCTCTGTCAAATTGTTGTGTATAGTATCTTGCAGACAGGAAGGCACTCATCGCAGCAGTGGGTCAGAGCTCTTAGCTGATTGTTTTGTGAGGGCACAGTTTAGGCCCAACCCTGGAAATAGTTCCTTTATACCTGGGGTCTGACATCATTCTCAAGAGTGCAAGGTATATCGATGTCATATCTCTGTAGCACACAGCACTGAAAATATAATGCATACACATTGCATAATATATATATATATTTCTATAACACACCAATCACTCACACAAGCCACACACACACAAAAAAAAAAAAAAAGTACATAGTCATGTGGGGAGTAGTAAATGTAATGGCTGTGGGGCAGCAGTCTTCGGGAGTCTTTCTGAGGCTGAGATGCTGCCCCATTTGCAGACAACTCTCTGCCCTGAGGGAGGAAGTTGCCAGTCTTCAGGCCACACTGACAGCAGTAAGAAAACCTTCCCCAGGCCAGACTGGATGGTAGGAAGGGAACCCCCATCCAGGGAGCACCAGAGCCACCACCACTACCTCAGAGGTTGCAAAGAAAGCACAGCAGTTGGACCACAGTGGGCCCAGGGAGGGTGGAGGAGAGGAACAGAGGCACACCCAGTCAGTTGTTCCACTCCACAATCCATACACCATTCTGGGGGAGCACAGCTCTCCTGTGGATGCACCCACGGAGGAGATTAAGGAGGCTGAGGACACCTGTCACAAGGGAGGCCCACAGGAAGGAGGCAGAGGATGCCACAAGGAAAGGAAAGGAAGCAGCTCCTGGTGGGGGACTCAATTATTAGGGGGATAGAACTGGGGGAGCAGGGAAAACTGAAGTAAAGTGCCTGCCTGGTGCCATGGCTTGTAGGGACAGGAAGCGCATCCTCAGGATCACGAGAACACCTGCACAGGAGTCTGAGCTGGATGTCATTGTCCACCTAGGGACAAATGACTTGGCCCAACATGAGCTTAGAGCAGTGCAGAAGGACTTTGTAGAACTGGGGAGAGGCCTAAGACAAGTAGCACACACAGTATCCTTCTCAGAGGTGCTGCCTGTAAATGGCATGAGTGAGGCAAGGGTACTTTACACCATGCAGTTTAATGAGTGGTTGAAAAAATGGAGTGGAGCACAGGGGTTTGGCTTCATTGGGGACTGGGGTTCCACCTGGAGGGACACCAGCCTATACTGGCAGGATGGTCTGCATCTGTCCAGGAAGGGAACACGTCTTTTGAGCAATCGGTTTAAATGCTTCATTGGCAAGCTTTTAAACTAGTCAAGGGGGGAGGCACTGATAAGCAGCAGAAAAATCCCAGCCTCTCCCTACAAAACAGGGTACTAAATGGGAAAAAGACCGAGGTAGAAAGGTCAGTGAGGGATGCTGCAACAGAAAGTAAAGCCATCAAAAAATGGAGAGCAATGAGTACCAATGCCCGTAGTCTGAGTAACAAGCTTACTGAATTAGTGGCCTTGATGGAGGAGGAACATCTGGATATCGTGGCAGTCACAGAAACATGGTACACACAAAACCATGACTGGGATGTGAACATACCAGGATACACTATCTACAGGAGGGACAGGGAGGGTAAAAGAGGAGGAGGAGTAGCTCTTTACATAAGGGAAGGAATCAAAGCAACAGAACAAAAGGGTAAACAGGGAGGAGAAGAAGCACTGTGGGTAAATTTGGAGACCGGCAATGGCACCACAATCCGCACAGGGGTTATATACAGACCCCCTTCTCAGGGGGAGGAAATGGACAAGGAAATGATAGAAAATATACTTAGAATGGCAGAAAAAGGGGAGATATTGCTGATGGTGATCTGAATATTCCAGATGTTAACTGGAGTGCAGTTGCAACAGCCACTTCTAAGAGTGGGGTTATTCTAGATGCCCTACAGGAGGCATGCCTTAGACAACTAGTATTGGAGCCCACTCAGAGAGGAACAATCTTAGACCTGGTTCTCTCAAATGGAGATGAAGAGAGATCACAGATGTAGAAGTGGGTAGCCATCTGGGAACTAGCGACCATCGAACAGTATGGTTCACAATAAACACAGCAACAGAGTCAAGCCATCACAAAGACAAAGGTACTGGATTTTAGGAGGGCTGACTTTGTCAAATGGGTGAGTGCCTAAGGAATGCACTAGCAAATGGGCAGGAAGGAGGGGTGGAAGAACAATGGGGAATAATAAAAACTGCCATCACAGAGGTAACAAGCCTTTGTGTAAAGCAAATAAACAAAACGAAACGAGGTAAGAAACCACTATGGTTCTCAAAGGAAGTGGCAGTGAAGGTTCAAGAGAAAAAGAAAGCATTCAGGAAGTACAAGGAATCACAGAAGGAACAGGACAGAGAACTGTATCAGTTAAAGCAAAAGGAAGCTGGAAAGGCAGTCAGAACAGCAAAGGCCCAAACTGAGGAAAAGATAGCCAACTCAGTTAAGAAGGGGGATAAAACCTTTTATAGGTACATCAGGGAGCGAATGAAGACCAAGGAGGGATAGTGAGGCTTAATAAAGGGAGGGAGGGTGGGCAGAGGGTGACTGTGAAAAGGCAGAGATACTAAACAAATATTTTTGCTCAGTATTTACAAAGGAAGAGGGGGAGGTACCTAAAACAAACAGTAGAAACACTCTGGATACAGAAGTTGATACCAGCCCATTTACAGAAGAAAGGGGTTCTGAAAGAACTCTTAAAACTGAAGGTGGACAAAGCAATGGGGCCTATGGATTCATCCCAGAATTGTAAAAGAACTAAGGGTAGAACTAGTGACACCACTGACTACCCTCTTTAACAAATCATGGGAGGATGGGGTGGTACCTGAGGACTGGAGGAGGCAGATGTGATTCCCTTCACAAAAGTGGGAGCAAGGCAGAAGCAGGAAACTACAGACCTGTTAGTTTAACCTCAGTGGTAGGGAAATGATGGAATCACTTCTGAAGGAAAGAATTGTTGAGTATCTAGAGGCCAGAGGGGCACAGGACCCAAGGCAGCATGGATTCACAGCGGGAAGGTCATGCCAGACAAATCTGATAGATTTCTTTGACTGGGTGACCAAGTAGTTGATCAGGGAGGGCTGTGGACATGGCCTACCTAGACTTTAGCAAGGCATTTGACACAGTCCCACACAAAGATTAATATACAAGTTAGCCAGCCTGGGAGTGGGTCCCAAGATGACAGCCTGGGTAAAGAATTGGCTGGAGAATAGGACACAGAGAGTAATAGTAAATGGAGTCCACTCTGAAAAAAAGGGGGTTCACTTAGGGGTCCGCAGGGCTCAGTATTAGACCGGTCCTCTTCAATGTCTTTATGTTACTGCAGAGGGACTGAAGGAAAAGTATGTCTCTTGCAGACGACACAAAGATCTGCAACAGAGTTGATGCACAAGGGGAGGGAAAGGATGAGAAGGGACTTGGCAAGGTTAGAGGAATGGTCAAATGTATGGCAGCTTAGATTCAATGCTAAGAAGTGAGTAATGCACCTGGGAAACAAAACCCAGGGAAGAGTACACAATGGGGTGAGCTACTAACAACAACAAAAATGGAAAGGGACCTGGGGTAGTCATATCAGATGACCTAAAGGTGGGCAAGCAATGTGAGAGGCAGCAAGGAAGGTTGGGGGATACTGGGATGCATAGGAAGAGGCATCACCAGTAGAAAACAGGAAGTTATTATCCTCTGTACAGACAGCTGGTGAGACCCCATCTGGAGTACTGTGTGCAGTTCTGGAGACCCAATCTCCGCAAAGACATAGACAGGATGGAAGCTGTCCAGAGGAGGGCAACTAAATGGTGCAGGGTCTGCACCGGAAGACATATGAAGAGAGACTTAGAAGCTTAATATGTATAGCCTCCAGGAAAGGAGGGAGAGGGAGACATGATAGAAACTTTCAAGTACCTCAAGGAATCAACAAAGTCCAAGAGGGTAGCATCTTTCAAAAAAAGGTGTGCAAGAACAAGGGGCACAATCTGAAGATATAGAAGGCTCAGAGGTAATTTAGAAGTATTTTTCACAGAGGGTTGTGGATGTATGGAGCGGCCTTCCAGAGGAGGTTGTGGAGTCAAAACAGTGGTGAAATTCAAGCATGCATGGGACAGTCATAAGGCAATTCTAGGGGGTGGGGGTAGGAAGAAGTAGGCTGCTGGTTAACTAGGACCTGCAGCTTATCCATCAGGTAGGGAAATGGGCAGACTGGGTGGGCCAAGCGGTCCTTATCTGCCGTCAAATACTATGTTTCTATGTTTCTAATGTTGCTAGCTCCCAGTTCCCTGGATTCTCAATAAGCAGCAAGTGCTGCGGCTTTTAATGGAGTGGCAGCTTGCTGAATGCATGTGGCATTACCATTTATCTTCAATTACAGCAGATCAATGCCAACAAAAATAAAAAGTACAAGAAGATGAGAATAAAATGTTCCACGGTAATACAATAATAGTTTGTGCCGGGAAGATGTTCCGTACTCAACAGACATTAACAGTAACCCCTTCAGTGCTACGCAAAAGTCACAATCACAATAGACTGTGCTCACTAATAGACAATGACATAACAAAGACATGCAGTCACACAGGAGTGGACACATATACAGTACTAAGCAAATGTTCTGGCACTGAGTCCTGTTCTGTGGTAGGATCAGAATTATGAAATGAGTCGAGGAAATCTAGAAACCTGATTGTCTGAGGACCTCAGAATCCTGTGCTGTTATGATATCCCAGCACAACAGCATGGGAACAAGTTGTGAGTCTTTCTTACTCTAGCACGGACTTGTGCCAGCACGGCTAGCTGGTGTTCTTCATATTGTAGCAGAGCTCATACCATCAGGAACTCTGTCCGCCCACTGCCTTTAGAACTGCTGATGATGCTGCCAGTAACCTTGGCTAACCGCCAGCCACCTCCCGCCCGGAGCCGTGCACATCGCCAACATCCCAATGCTATTACAGAGCTGATGCTATAAGGTACAAAAATCAGGACTATAAATCAATATAAAGTATTAATGACAGGTAGGGGAAGGCTCCACTTTGAAACAAACTCCCCAAGGTAGCGATTCCTTTGGTAGGCTTTATCAGGGGGAGCACTGGGTGCCACCTGCTGCCTAATCTAAAACACAGAAACAACTTAAAGGGGACTATTTTTTATTCAGCTTTTCTTTTCGTCTTTTTTTTTTTTTTCACAAATATTATTGTACAAAACCCTTTTTTTAATTAGCTTAATAATGTAAAGGGGCACTGTAAACTCCCTTAGACCTCAAAGTGCCCTTTGTTAAAAAACACATGTTCTGACTGGTCACATTATGTAGAAATTGCTGATGTAGTTGGTAATTTGATTCTCATTTCTTATTTCTTTTCAAAAATGAAAAACAGACTGTCCACTATACCAGTGTTACCACACAAAAACGTGTTTGTTTACATTTGGGATGCTGGGATGCATAGGGATGAGAAAAACATAGAAGTTGACGGCAGATAAGGACCGTAAGGCCCATCCAGTCTGCCCATTTCTTTTTCTACCTTATAAATGTGCCATCGGCCTTTGCTCAGTCAGTGACCTATCTATTCATAGTCATTTGTATTGCTCCCTTATGCCTATCCCATGCCTGTTTGAAGCCCTGCACTGTATTCATAGCCACCACTTCTTGTGGTAAGCCATTCCATGCATCTACCACCCTTTCTGTGAAAAGAATTTCACATTCCCCTTAATCGGCCTCCTCTAATCTCATGCTGTGTCCTCTTGTCCTGCTAGTTTTCTTATATTTAAACATGTTAGACTCTTTCACCTTGTTTATGCCCTTAAGGTGTTTAAATGTCTCGATCATACTACCTCTCTCCTCCTTTGCTCAAGGGTATACATATTGAGCTCCTAATCTGTCCTCATATGTCTTCTGATGCAGTCCCTGCACCATTTTGTTGCCCTTCTCTGGACTGCCTCAATTTGGTTAATGTCCTTGTGAAGGTGTGGCCTCCAATACTGCCACGCAGTACTCAGATGGGGCCTAACCAATGTCTTGTACAGAGGATTATTACCTCCTCTACGACTTGTGATACCCCTACTAATACACTCTAACACCCCTAGCCTTACCTACTGCTTTAGAGGTCTGCTTGGATGATTTTAGGTCATCAGTGATGATGATGCCCAAATCTCTTTCTTCCTTTGTGACTGCTAGCAACTCCCTCCCAGCCTATAAGTGGCTTCAGGGTTTCTTCCCTATGTGCATGATTTTGCACTTCTTTGCATTAAATCCCAGTTGCCACTCTTCTGACCATTTTGCTAGTTTATCCAGATCTCTTCTCATTCTGCCCACCCCATCTGGATCATCTACTCTGTTGCAGATCTTGGTGTCATCTGCAAACAGACAAGCCTTACCCTCTAGTCCATCTGCGAGGTCACTAATGAAGATGTTGAATAGGACTGGCCCCAGGACTGATCCCTGAGGTACCCCACTTGTGACTTGCATCTCTTCTGACTGTATACCATTTACCACCCTCTGTTTTCTGCCAGTCAACCAGTTTGCCACCCAGTTGACCAACTTCGACCCACCCTGAGCCTACCTAGCTTATTTATCAATCTTCTATGTGGAACAGTGTCAAAAGCTTTGCTGAAGTCAAGGTAGGTGACATCAACTGCTCCCCTTGGTCCACCACTCTGGTTTACCCAGTCAAAGAAATCTATGAGATTAGTTTGACAGGACCTTCTTTGTAAACCCATGCTGTCTTGGATCCTGTGCCCTATGGATTCCAGGTGTTGCACTATCCTTTCCTTAAGGAGTGCCTCCATAATCTTGCCCACTACTGAGGTAAGACTGACTGGTCTGTAGTTCCCGCCTCCTCTGCTACCACTCTTGTGGAGCGGGATCACATGAGCCCTTCTCCAGTCTTCTGGGACCTCTCCTGTGCTCAGAGACTCACTAAACAATTCTGCTAATGGCTCTGCTAGTTCCTCCTTTAGCTCCTTAGTACCCTGGGATGTATGCCATCAGGTCCCATTGCCTTATCCACCCTGAGCTTAGCAAGCTCTTGTAAGACCCTTTCTTTGTGAAGGAGTAGTGCTCACCTCCCTCCCCTGTATCCATGATGCTGAGCTGTGGCCCTGCCCTACCTTCTCTTCAGTAAATACTGAGCAAAAGTATCTATTTAGGATAGATGCCTTTACAGGGTCCTCCTCCTCACATGCTCCCTTTTCTCCATTAAGCTTAGCAATACCCCTCTGGACTTTCTCCTTTCACTAATGTATCTATAGAAAGTCTTGTCACCTTTTTACTGTTCGTGCTAGTGTTTCCTCAGTTTGGGACTTTGCCTGCCTTACTGCCTTCCCTCCTTCCCTTAGGGCAGTTTGGTATGCCTTCCTATCTTCATCCCGCTGTGTTCCTTATATTTCCTGAAGGCCAGCCTTTGGCTCTGACCTTTCTGCTACTGTATTTGAGAACCAAAGTGGTTTCTTCTTCTTTGCACTTCCTTTTCTGTCTAACACAATGGGATGTTGCTTCAAGTATTGTATCCTTAATGCTTGCCCACTTTGCTGTACCTCCTCACCTGTGTTTCTTTTGCCAGGGCTAGCTTAACTCTGTTGGCCATCTTATCAAAGTCAGCTCCTCTGAAGTCCCATATTTTGCCTTGGAATGGGATGATTTAGATGCAGTAGCCAAATTGAACCATACCATGTGATGGTCACTGGCCCCAGGTGACCTTCTACCTGGAGATCTGTGATCCTCTTTGTTAGTCAGTACTAGATCTAGGATAGCCCTGTCTCTTGTGGGTTGCTGTACCAGTTGTTTGAGGCCCTCCCTGCAGGGAATCCACTATGAGTCTAGTTCTGGCAGATGTTCCTGCTGGTATTGACCAATCTGTATCTGGCATGTTGAAGTCTCCCATTATCAGAACCTCCCTTAGCTGTCATGTTTTGTATATCTTCTAACAGTAATGTGTCTATGTCCTCCTCTGGTCTGGGGCCTGTAGACAACCCCAGTTCTTATGGCTGTCCCATTTCCTGTTTCCAGGGTGACCCACAGTTCTTCTGGCTCCTTATGTGTATTCTGAATTTCTGTAGCTTTGATATTTTCATTAACATACAGGCCACTCCACCCCCCATTTGCACCTCGGTCTCTTCTGAACAATACATAGCCAGGTACTGAGTCTCCCAAGTGTGGTTACTGGTAAACCACGTCTCACTAATTGCTACTATGTCCAGTTTAGCCTCTGACATTATTGCCTGCAGGTATGGGATCTTATTTCCAGGCTGTGAGCATTTGTGTACATGATGTACATGATTTTCCATTGGCCAGATTTTGTGTGTTAGTTGTTGGGTGAAGTTTGGCATTACCCTGTGCATCGTATGGGGAGACAAACCTTTTTTCTTACCTGGTGATGCAAATGAACGGCAAACACGCTGAATTCCTGTTTGACCACTAGCTGAGGGGGGAGGGGTGTTCTTCCCATTCGACGTATGGGGTGCTGCACCCCTCTCCCCATTTGCTAGTTTAAATATTCTGCAAAGACGTCAAACTTCTGCCCCAATGCACTGACTCCCTCTTTAGTCAGATGCAGTCCATCAAATTTAAAGAACTTTCGCTCCCAGAACTGTTGCCAGTTCCCTACAAATCTGTGTCCTTTTTCCTGGCACCAGTCCTTGAGCCACGTGTTTAGCTCCCCTATCTCCCCTTCTCTGACCTTCCGTCCATCTGCTCCCTTCTCCCAGACTGGCAGGATCTCAGAGAAGGAGATGCCAGACGAAATAGATGATAGTTTGTCACCCAGCTTAGTCAGGTGTTCCTTGGTCTCCACAACTGACCGGCTGGCGAGATCGATAGTCCCTATGTGTACTAGGACATCAATGTTTTCTCCTGCTTGTGAACAATTTTAGCAATGCGGTCAGTGTCTCTCATGCTGATGTACCTGGGAGACATCTGACCATCACCCTGGCTGGAGATGGGTATCAACTCCCGAATCATGGAGTCTCCTATGATCAGAAGTTTTTGGATTTCCTTTGTGCTTGTTTAGTTTTGGTTCCTGATTTGGGTGAGTATTGTTGTGCTAGCTCCTGTGCCGCAGTGTCCTGCTCTGCAGTGTCTTCTGCCTCTTTATTTGATTTCAGAGATAGAGGCAGATACCTGTTTGTAGTGTTTATATGGTTTTGGAGGTAATGTGTTGAGAGCAGAGTGATGGGGCACCTGATTTGCTCCTCTAACCACCTGCCAACCTCCTGGGCTAACTACCTCTGCGGTCCGGAGGTTTTCTGTTGGATGCTGGGGAAATGGCGGGTGGTTCTTATAATGTATTTCCTTCAATATGAAATTTGAGGCGTGCAATCTCTGCCCATGCTGCCGGAGCTGAGACCTAAGATCTCCAAAGGCCCAGCATGTAGGACAGTGTCCTAAATCCTGTAAGACTGTCCTTCTGAAAATTGTTCCACAGTACCTGCAGTTAATGAAATCCATTCCAAATAAGTTGCTGGGTTTGTAACCTAGTCAGAGTAAGCAGAAGGAAAAAAAAAGGAAAAAATGCAAGTAATGGTTTAATTGTGCTTTTGTTTAACTTGTTATAACAAGTTAAATTACTAGTGCCCCTGTAAATGAGATCACCTTGTGGAGGCCCCACTGATCCGCCCTTCCTGCTCTGCCACAGGAAATGTCACAACTGTGGTACCCTATAAAAGGGTGTAGTGTGGGTGGTTGGGGATGGGGTGGTGGCTGGCCCTTCCCTGCCTAAAAAGAAGAACCAATGGACGAAAGAACAAGGAGGTAAGAGCAGAAACAGTCAACAACAAATGCAGTAACCCTGAAAGCTTATCCTAATGTTAGATAAAACTGTAAAACCTGTAAAGCACCACCTGTAATAATTTCAGAGAAGATATACCCTGTAAGAAACACTTTGCTCCAGAGAAAAATAAAGCAGTAACAGAAGATATACCTTGCAAAAGACAATTTGAATCAGAAGATTACAGCAGTAATCTGTTAGCACACACCTGTAGGCACACCTTGTAATAATGCAGAAGAAGGTATACCAGCAACAACTATTTGAATCAGAGAAAAAATAAAGCAATGAAATGTTAGCAACAAACAGTAGCAATCCCTGTGAGTAAAAAAATAAAAACACCACCACACAGTAAATCTGCTTAGCCAAACTAAGTCTTAATCCTTCTCCCTTGCTCTGGTAAGTTTCTCTACTCTGCCTTTCAAGCAGTCTTAGAAGGAAAGAGCTCAGGTGAAGCTAGGTGCCTTGGCATCAATAGTAGAAAACAGGAAGTTGTTATCCCTCTGTACAGACAGTTGGTGAGACCCCATCTGGAGTACTGTGTGCAGTTCTGGAGACCTCATCTCTGCAAGGACATAGACAGGATGGAGACAGTTCAGAGGAGGGCAACTAAAATGGTGCAGGGTCTGCAAAAGAAGCAATATGAAGAGAGACTAAAGGAGCATAATATGTATACCCTTGAGGAAAGGAGGGAGAGAGGAGGGGACATGATAGAAACTTTCAAGTACCTCACGGGAATCAACAAAGTCCAAGAAGGTGGCATCTTTCAGAAAAAGAGATGTGCAAGAACAAGGGGGCACAATTTGAAGATAGAGGGGGGACGGCTCAGAGGTAATGTGAGGAAGTATTTTTTCACAGAGAGGGTTGTGGATGCATGGAACAGCCTCCTGAGGAGGTCGTGGAGTCAAGAGCAGTGGGGGAATTCAAGAATGCATCACCGGGACAGACATAAGGCAGTCCTAGTGAGGGGTAGGAGGAAGTAAGCTGTTGGTTAACTAGGATCTGCAGCTTATCTGTTAGGTAGGAAAATGGGCAGACTAGGTGGGCCAAGCGGTCCTTATCTACCGTCAAATTCTATGTTTCTATTTCTTGAGCAACATCCACTGCATCTTTCCTGGACCTGGGAACACCCAACACAGTCTAGCCACTTACGATGCAGTGGGAGGAAAGGAGAAATGCTGGGACTGGGGGAACACGGGGAGACTGGAGAGAGACACTCAGGTCTGGGGACAACCTGGCAAAAGACATTGTCAGCCTGGAAAGAAACACTGTAGTGTGAGGAAAGACACTGGAAGCCTGGAGTGAAATACTGGACCTGGGAAAGACAATAGAAGCCTGGAGAGAAATACTGGGACCTGGGAAAGAGAATGGAAGCCTGGAGAGAAATACTGGGACCTGGGAAAGACAATGGAAGCCTGGAGAGAAGCACTGGGACCTCTTCAGGACAATTTTGTAAATAGGACTTGTCCTAATAATCCTATCCGAATGCAAAATAAAATGTAAACTACTTACCTTCCCTTTATTTTACCTCTGCAACTACGGTCACCTCTTGTTAAAGGGGAACAGTCAGCACAAAGAGCCCTACATCCAAATGTGGAGCGGGTCCCAATTTTGCACAGCCTGGGGGTTATCCTAGATACCCTCCATGAACCACAGAGTCAAAGTCTCAGTGTTTTTTCTGGTAGGGTAAGCAGCAGAGATTGGGCAATCTGGTAAGGATAGGGTGGGATTTTTCATGGTCACCACAGCAACAACTGGAATTAAAACCATGAATAACTTCATTTTTAAAATGTGTTTATGTGTGTTTTTAGTACGGCAATTTTATAGGTTGGTGCAACAGTGTACCAACTCATTGCACTCAACTTTCAGGCCCATAAAATTAGAACTGTGAATTGGACCCATTTTTTTCTATATGTGTATCTTTAATGGGGAATTCTCAGCTTCCCTAAACTAATATGTAATGACCTATAGGTCCTGACTATCTTACCCCTGTTGTGGGTAAACTGATAGAGACGCTAGTCGAAGAGGGCCTGGTAGACTGCCTGGAGAAAAATGGGCTCAGGTGTAGTAAATAGCATGGGTTTGTGGCAGGGAGGTCTTATCAGACCAACCATGTAGTATTCTTTGACTGGGTAACTAGGACAGAGGTCATGCAGTGGATTTATACTACTTCAACTTCAGCAAGGCATTCAACTCAGCGCCTCACAGAAGGTTACTGAAGAAGCTAGAAGATCTAGGTGCAGTGACAGACATGGTAAGATGGGTGGGAAGTTGGTTGGAGGGAAGACAGCAGGGAGTAGTGGTAAACAGAGTCAGATGTGGAAAGAGAGAGGTCACTAGTAGGGTGCCACAAGGAACGGTCCTGGGACCAGTCCTTTTCAATATGTCCATCAGTGACAGAAGAGAAGGAATTCAGGGCAAGATGTGTCTTTTCACAGATTATACTAAGCTTTGTGTAAAAAGCGAGGAGGGGGTAAGAGGGGTTGCAGAGGGACCTTCAAAGGTTGAAGAGGTAGTCCAAGGTTCGGCAGTTGAAATTAAACATCAAAATGTGCAAGGTGATGCACTTGAGGAACAAGAACCGCAGGACAGAGTACTGGACGGGAGGGGCTACCGCTGAGCACTACTCCTGAGGACAGGGACCTAGGAGTCATCATAAGTGGAGGAAAGAGGCATTACTACCTCTCTGTAAATCACTGGTGAGACCACACCTGGAGTACTGTGCACAGCTCTGGAGCCCTCACCTAAGGAAAGACAAAGGCAGGCTGGAGACAATGCAGCGTTGGGGAACCAAAATGTTTCAGGACCAGCAGAGCAGATCCTACGAGGATCGGCTTAAGGCACAGAACATGCTCTTGCATGAGACCAGATGAGAAAGGGGCTATGTGACCGAGAACTTCAAGTTCCTGAAAGGAATGAACAAGATAAACAGCAAATATTCAAGGAACAATTCAACAGTGAATACAAAACAAGGAAACATGAGTGGATGCTGGTGTGAGAGAGATTCAGGATACTTCCTTTCTCCTGCTATCAAATCCCCTCCCAATACACACCAACGTCTTGGTGGTCTTGCTGTAGGCCTTGTTACATTGGCTAGACTGTTTAAGGGAGTCACTTAGAGTATGATGACTCCTAGGACTCAGCAGTAGTGTCCAGCTTCTCCCATCCATGGGATTCCAGCTCCCAAAATGCATCACCTTGCATTTTTTGGCATTGAACTTCATCTGCCAAACCATGGACCACCTTTCCAAGCTTTGAAGGTCCCTCCGAAACTCCCCAAAACCCTCGATGTCTACTCTACCACAGAGCTTAGTGTCATCTACGGAGAGACACATCTTGCCCCGAGTTCCGTCAACTATGTCATAGATGAACATATTGAAAAGCAGGGAATATTTTATTAAAAAATGTCAGTATAGCAACTGTTATACTACAAAACTTAATGTAAAATAGCATTAAGGAAAATATGTTTTATACAATGCCAGTGGGTACAATAAGTCACAAATAAATATGGGATGCGCAATGGCCAGATTCAGAATACGTCATTTATCATCAGTGAGGGAGCAGGACAGGACAATTACTCACGAGTGCGTTATGAAAGTCCTGCCCTCTCACAAGTGAAGATAAATGTCATATTCTGAGTGAAGCCACTGGGTGTCCAATTTATACAATGTATTTTAAATTGTAAAGCTTTCAGATTAGTTCTTTTAATGAGGAATACACTGCTTCTGTTTGATTTCACTGCTCTGTTTTGAGTGCAGCAGAAGTCATTGTGATGTTGTCAAGCATTGTTCAAGCTGCTCTCCCACTGGTTAAGAGCTCCTTTGTAATTAACCTCAAGTCATAATAAATGATTATGACCACCTAATCAGGCCATAGAACTAGATAATTTACCTGTAAAGTTTCCTCCTCACCTACATTGTGTAAATGCATTCATTTTTCTGTGCAGGGGAACTGGAGTGAAAAAAAAGCAGCAAGACATGACAGGGTGTGCGCTGTGCTGGGATAACAGCATGCCTTGGGTGGGCTGAAGCACAACACTGAAGGCAGAGTGCTTCCACCACCCAAGAAGTGCCATTATCCCAACACAAAGTAAACCCTGGAGAACCTTATTGTGATTATGAAATGGGTCCATTCCCATAAGTAAATAAATTCTTTTTAATTAGAAAAACATTTTTCTTTACTTTACTTGGTAAACAGAAAAAAGGTTAAAAAATTAAAAAAGGAAAAGTAGTGCAATTTGTACATTAGTTTGCAGATTGTTGTGTGGCCATTTGGCCACTAGGTGATGCCAATGAGCAGTGTAGCCTATGTGCATATGCTTGTAATTCAGGCTTTTAGTAGTGATGGCAGTCTGCAGCTTTAGCGGCGATTGTGAAGGACTCTAGACCAGTCGCGCATCAATTTTAACACTAGGATACTTATGTCAATTTTAACGCTAGGATACTTACGGTACAGTGACATCAAAGTCAACAACTGCGGTCCTGTGTGCTCAGAGTACAAAAACAAAATCAACAAATCGCAGGAGATACAGCACATTGTCCTCATTTTATTCAATACATGCAATGAATACAGCAACATGCTGCCAGGTCTTGCCCCCCACCCCCGGTAAAAAAAAACAAGATATTTTTAGTTTTTATGGTCGTTTTTCTTGTTTCAGCGATTGTGAATTACTAGCTTTAAACAGTAATCACAGTTACATACATTAGGAAGCATTAAGCTGTCGTTAAACATGATAGTGTCCACAAATAGGTAATAAAATGAGGAAAATGTGCCCCCACCTTTGTAATTGGTATTTCTGTGGTATTTTCTGGGTTGATTTTGTTTTTTACTGGGGGTGTGGGGCACAGCCCCCCAACCAAAAGCATATTGATGTAATCAATGTGCTGTATTCAATAAACAATATGTACTGTTCTTGGCTGCAATTGTCTTTTTACCAGGGGGTGTGAAGGACAGAGTTCCCCCACTGAAAGCATGTTGCTGTGTTCAATAAACAGTATGTATTGTTCTTTGACTGTGTGAGAGACCATTTGGTACTATGCATTTTTGCTTAAAGTTGAACCAGCAAATATACTGTGGTGATTTGCATATACAGCCCATGGTGCTTTGCATTATGGGGGTATGTGTGATTTTGTATTTCACTGTATTGTTCTTGGTTGCATTTGTCTTTTTACCAGGGGGTGTCGAGGGCAGAGCCCCTCAACTGAAAGCATGTTGCTGTAGTCAATGAAATGTGCTGTATTTAATAAACAACACGTACTGCTCTTTGTTGAATTTGTCTTTATATCAGGGGGTGTGGGGGGCAGAGTCCCCCAACTGAAAGCATGTTGCTGAATTCAATGTGCTGTATTCAATAAATATATATTGTTCTTCGACTGTGTGAGAGACCTTTTGGTACAATGCATTTCTGCTTAAAGTTGAACCAGCATAATATACTGTGGTGATTTGTATATACAGCCCATGGTGCTTTGCATTATGGGGGTATGTGTGATTTTGTATTTCACTGTATTGTTCTTGGTTGCATTTGTCTTTTTTACCATGGGGTGTCGGGGGCAGAGCACCCCCAACTGAAAGCATGTAGTCAATGAAATGTGCTGTATTTAATAAACAACATGTACTGTTCTTGGTTGAATTTTACAGCACATTTCATTGAATACAGAAACATGCTTTCAGTAGGGGGGCTCCACCCCCCACACCCCCTGGTAAAAGACAAATGCAACCGAGAACAGTACATATGTACTGTATATCTACCTTTATGTTTACAAAGCAAAATCTCGCATTGGCAGAGCAGCCATCAGCTTTGTGCTCCCTCAACTGTGGAACAAGCTGCAAAAAAACTTTGAAATTAACTCACCCCATCAGCCTAGCAGCTTTTAAATCTCTATATCTACATCATAATAAGGAGGCCTGTGCCTGTCTACCCTAAATAGTGACTCCTACAAGTCCAAGCACACTCTAATTACTACTGTTAAAAGACTGATCACATCTATAATCGACCCTTCCCTCTCCCCTTTTCCTACCCCCTTATCTGCCCCTTCCACATTCCTTTGACCCTGGTTCCAGCTCTAAATTCTCCATATCGTATCACTATATAACTTTTTATATTAGGTTTTATTTGTGTTCGGTGCACCTGATATGTATATTTCTTTACTTTTATGAAAAATTGTGTCCTACCCAAAACTAGCTGTATCTTCTGTTCCAAACATATACTACTGTCAATGCTACCTGCTGATACTTTGTATGTGCTGTATTATTGTATCTCACTTTATTTGTATTATTACTATTTTCTTGTGTGTTGCATCCCATGTATATTGTCCCTTGTTCCTTTTTAACAAACCCAGGTCCACCTCGAGAATGAGCTTGCTCAATGGTGATCGCCTGGTTAAATAAAGACTTTGCTTGATGGATTGATATGTGCTGTATCTCCTGGTATTTGTTGATTTCTGCCTTTTTTAGTTTTCTTTGTCGTTTTTCCTGTTTCTGCGATTGTGAATCACTCTGGACAGGTCGCCATCAGTTTACCTACAACAGAGGTAAGATAGAAAGGCCTGTAGTTACCTGTAGCTCCTTGTCCCTACCCTCCAGTCCTCTGGAACCACCCCTGACTGATTTGGGCTACTGAATAGCCCTGTAGGGGTTCAGACAATTCCGATGTCAGTTTCCTGGGCACCCTTGGAGGCACCCCGTCTGGCCCAGGGCATTGTCTATCGTCATGGCTACAAGCCCTTTTGTGACCCTTTCTCTTGTAAAGACCTTCTGCCTCATTTTGGCAACTTTTATGCTGCTTTGTGGGAGAAGCCTCCACTGTGAAAACTGTGCAGAAATAGTTACAGCTCTTTTAAGAATTAAAAAAAGAGGAATTTAACTCCAAATGTCTTCCTTTTTTGATTACAAGAAAAAAAAAAACAGAAAGAAGTCTCACCTTAGAACAACTTTTATGAACACTTTAAGGTTTGAGACAGAAATCGGTGGCTGCATTGGCTGCTATTATTAGAACATTTCTTATTAGATAACTACACCATGTCAGATTACTCCCACCTCAGAGCATGATTTACTTGCAAAGTCAGGTTATGGAAGGCAGCTTAGTGTTCCATTCCTCCAACAGTTGCAGACTCAGAGTTAGAATTACGGGGTGGGGGCTTGTCAGGGCTCCAAACTGAGCTTTAGTAGCTTACGCATCACTGCAATTGACATAACAGAAAGGGGGGGGGCTCAATTTAAAGATATGATCCTTATGGGCCCCCCAGCTCTAAAGTTTAATTCCAACACTGGTTGCAGTTATTTTAAGTTTTGTTTATATATGTTCAATAGCCTTTTGTCAATCTTTGTTCAGATGTTTAGCATCACAGAACACTAGTTTTGCAACTCTAATGACAGTGTTGGACAAATCTGATGTACCCGGGTACGAGCTATGTACACACCTTGTAAAGCTGTACTGAACACTGGTAAGTACCCTTCCTTGTAATGGCTTTTTAAACCAGAACCCCATATGTATTGTAATGCCATTCTCTGTATACTGTACCAGATGTGCTGTAATACCTTGTACATGTCAGCTCAATCTATGCTTGCTGCTTTTATATATGTTTAATAAATTAAGTTAAAAAAAACTGAGCAGAAATAGTCGTTTAGAACAGCTGCCTTCTATATGTCCTCCTCCATTACCCTGCCTCCCCCGTCACAATTCCTCCTCCCGTCTTTCTTATTTCCCCAAATAAATCTGAAAGTGTTCTCCCCCAGCCTTGGCTCCTCCACAATATGCAGCTCTGTGTGTGCTTTTGCGTCCCTGACTGCCCTCTTGGCCTCCCCTTTTCTATATGTTTTATGATTTTTCTCCCGTTTTTCCTACCCCAGACCCGGGACCTCGGCAGACACGTACGTACGCGTTCGTGGAGGTGCACGTGAATGCCGGGCACTGGCTCAGCCCCTTCCGCCCCACCCCTGGCACTGTTGTTGCCACTCCCCCTTGCCTACACTTCCCACTGGACCTCCACCCAGTGGGAGCAGAACTATGAGGGAAGTGGACAACCACCCCCAGAAGGGGAGAGCTGTGTACCGCAGCTCAATCCTACTCCAACCCTCCCCCCATGCCGGCTCCCCTGTGACCCAAGGTCATTCCCGAACCTGGGTCAATGGCGTAGTGCAAGGTAAGGCGTCTAGTGCCTCAGTCCTCAGTGCCACTGGGCCGGCAACCCTCTTGGCCTCCCCTTGAATTTACTAGGTACTCACTGCATTCTTCATCACTCTGCTTCTATTTGTATCAGATGAAGGTCTTTTTCTTGGCCTTCACTACCTCCCTGACCTTCTCACGGAACCAGATTGGTCTCTTGTACTCGTCTGTTAAAATGACTGTCCTCAAGCAAGACTTTGTTGTCTCAAGAATGGTCCCTTTCATTTCTCCCCACCTTTCCTCCACACCCCTGATTTTGTCCACCCCAATCAACCTATCCCAGACTAATTTCCTCATCTGGAGTGTCTACTGTTCTGAAATCCAGAACTTCAGCCTTTGACGGGAGTGTACTGCAGTGTTTTAAATAATTGATTAGCAGTTTTTTCCTTGGGACAATACTAACTGTACAGAAAGCATTTATATAGGTTTTCTAGAAGTGTTATGTTTGTTAAACACAGTGAGGCAAGTGCTATGCATTTTCACAATGTTTTAGAACTTTTATGAGCAAAACGCTAATCAATTTTTAAAGTTAAATAAAACCCTGTACTGCTTCAGAGGGCTAATTTGAACTCTATGGTATTATGGTCACTGGACTCTTGTTGTCCACCTACCTGCACTCTGTCTATTATTTCTGAGTTGGTGAGCACTACATCGAGAATGGCAAACTGCCTTGTGGGTTTCATGACCAGCTGTGCTATGAGGCAGTCATGCAATGTATCTAGCAGGGCCTGACCTCTGGTGCTCCTAGCTGCTGGAATGTTCCAATCAATGTCTGGCACATTGAGAACCCCCACTATCACCACCTCCCCCTTTGTGGCCCCCTTCTCCATTTCTGTCCCTAGTTCCCCATCAACCTCGTCACCTATCCTAGTGATCTAATGACCACCCCCATGCACAACTTCTTGCCTGCTGCAACTGTGCAGTGAACCCAGAGAGACTGCCCTCCCTCCCACATCCCACTGATTGACCTATCCTCTACTCCCGGAATGCCTTCTTTGACACAGAGGGCTATGCCCCCTTCGTTTTCACTTTCCCATATCCACCTATACCTGGTGTAACCTGGGACCACCTAGGTCCTAATTGTTATTCCCACTGCTATAAACCTTGCATACAGGACCTTGTATAAAACACAGACCACTGTCTGGATAGCAAAAAACATTTTACTGGGCCTATGGCCAGACATAAAAATGATACGGTGTGCATGCAACTCAATCATTATTTTTAATTTCCGTAATACGTTTTTATTTTAGTCATCATAAACATACAACTACCACACTAGCAATATCATTATACACACACATTTCATATATCTTAGTCGTTATAAAAGAGTTTCTCAATATGACAATAATAGATGAATTTAAAACAAAAGGGAAATAGTATCTTAGATTAAAATGTATTCAGATGTATAAATACCAAACCAGCAGACAACGTATAGTACCAATAGCCATATGGGGAGGTTGTTGGGGCTAAAACGGTGGGGGAATTCAAACATGCATGGGACAGACACAAGGCAGTTGTAGTGTGGGGTTGCAGGAAGTAGGCTGTTGGTTAACTAGAATCTGCAGCTTATCCAGTAGGTAGGGAAATGGGTAGACTGGGTGGGCCAAGTGGTCCTTATCTGCCGTCAAAGTCTATGTTTCTATATATGTGGAAGTAACAGTGTTCTAAGTGTAACTTCAGATAACAAACCTCTTAAGCTAAACCAGATCTAACTGTAGAAAGGGGCCCCACATAACTATGAATTTATCTACTCTATCTAACAGCCCATAGACAACTCGGTCATTACTACCTCTGACCCAAGTTTCTGTAATGGCCACAAAGTCCAACCCCGCATCAACCATCATTGCCTGGAGCTCACTAATTTTGGTTTTTGGGCTCCTGGCATAAAGGCAGGCCACTTTCCATTTTGCGCCTAAACCCCTCCCATGTTTGACAGAACCTCGCCCTTCATCTTCCCCCACCCTCCTTAGTTTCCATTTTTTTGCTATAATAGCAAGCCTTCCCTCAGTGGCTTCTTTTCTTAACCTATTACGAACCCCTGCCTTGCTGCTTCCCTCTCCTACGTTCCTAGCCCCCATTTCTGGGGCAGCCCTAGCTAGGTTCCCCACTTACTGTAGTCTTCTTTCCCAGTGGTTCCCCAGCCTCAGTCTCCCCCAGAATCAATTTAGCTGTCCACCAATGCAGACAACAAACTTCTGCCAAGTGCGCTGGTCCCCTCTCCTGTTAGGTGCAGGCCATCACCCTTGAACAGCCTCCTCCCCCAGAAGCACCTCTACAGTCCCCTATAAAATGGTACTCCTTCTCTGGACACCACCCCTTCAACTACCCATGATGTTTCCAGAATCATTCGATAGACTTACAGCCTGCTTACTGATGGTTTTCTATCCATTATTCTACACATTACACAAGCTTAGCATTCATGGTTTATGATGTCACCAGAATCCCTCGATGCAATTACAGCCATGTTACTGATGGTTCCTATCTATTATTCTATTCATGTTAGTATTTACTGTTAAATTGTTGTACTCCTCTGTAATGAACTATAGATTTATCCTGTAGAAGGTATAGCTATTGTTATGTTTGTACATAAGCAATTAGGTGAGCTGGCCCGTCGGCGCAGCGGTTGGATTTCCGCTTGCGACGCCGGCGACCCGGGTTCGGAAACAGACTCGGGTCGTCGGAGGGCTGGCCGGGGGAGAAGGGATCGAGCGCCCTACAGACTGCTCCTCCTTTCCGGGGAGGGCTGGGTGGCAGTCGGCACTGAGGGACTCAGCGAGGCTAGATCACCCACGCCGCCGCGCTTCACGCTGGGTGGGGAGCTTAGGCGGGCAGACGCTTAGCGCCATTGCACGCCCCCGCCTCCCTCAGGGTGTGGGCTAATGGGGATAAAAGCCACGCCCAGCGCCTATATGACGCTTTACTCCGGGATGCCTGATTGGCCACCAGGAGCGTTCTGACCAGTTATTAGTTCCGCGGTCCGAGACATTGGGGGTCGGAACTGCCCCACTCTCTGGGGTAAGCCAGGATGACTGGGGAGTCGGCAATGTCCGGTGGCCGGAGATCCCGGAGTTCCGTGACCAAGCTGAGGTCAGACGTGGGGCGTGGAAATAAAGAGCAGAATTTAAAATAAATAAATAAATAAATAAGCAATTAGGTGAGCAATAATGCACAGCAGGGTACGTGGCAAGACAGATCTTACCACTTTTCCCCAGTGGGCTGCAAAACACAAGGCACAGACAAGGGCTTTCAACCACCTGGGAAGTGTGGTAAAATTTGTCCTACCGCACACCCTGGAGTGGGGTACTGCACTTACAAAATGGTTTGTTCAAGCAGAAGATGTCTAAGCAAGACATTTTCAATCTGACTGACAGCCAGCTGTCTTATCACACAATAGGCAGCCAATCGTGTTCTTCCTTATCTCACAGCTGTTTTATTAAGCTTTATTAACATGTAAGAAAAAACAGTTGCTGTGATTGGCTGAAACACTAGTACAGCCATGTAATTATGTGTCCATAATTACATGCCTGCACTTCTTACAAGGTGGCAGCCTCTTAGCAGAAATCCTTACGTTCACACTGCTGCATTATGCTTGAACTCACCAGTCTGTGTTATGAAGATGGTAGCACCGACTTTTAAATAAAAAAAATATATATTTTTTACATGCTGTACCCGCTTGTACCAGCTGCTAATGGGGATGCGACCAGATTGACTTGATTAGTGTATGCCATGCCAGCTGCAGTACGGAGTAATTCTGGCACGACATGGATACCAAGAGCGAGACACCTCACGGGATTCTGCAGTTGCCCTTTAGACCCACCCTGAACAGCCTGGACTGATTCTTATTATAACTTTATAACATGTTTAAGAAAAATCAGTTTCTGTGATTTTCAGTTGCTATGATTTTTCTTACACATTATAAGTGCAATAAGACACTTCAGGTATGTGTGATTGTGAAAGAGTTGAATAAGACCATGTTCCATTTGTTATGCAGAAAGATTTAAAAGCAAGGATCTGTTCTTTTCTCTCATTTTCTGTCTCTTGACTGTCTGATTGTGCAATTAAATTTTCTTGTGAGACCTTGGAACTGATCACTCTGACAGTCTCATGATTCTTCTTCTTCTCCTTCCACTATCTCTCTCCCTTCACTTGCTGTTTCTAACTTTTCTTCCCCTTGTTTATCTGTGCTTATGAAAATATACATGGATCTTTATGTGAAACTGGTTTCTCTGGTTTGAAAATATGTACACTGGCCTTGCATTAGGGTCAGAAATCGGGGGTCAGTTTTACCCCCTACTTCAAAACTAGGGGGTCAGTAGCCAAAAGATGAGGGTCGCAGCACCAAAATGAGAAACTGTTGTGAAAAAAATAATTGTTTTTTTATTTAAAATGGCTTATATGTGTCAACTTGCCTGTCGGTGGAAAAATGATTTTTTACTGATAATTTAGCCTTTTGTCTTTTTTTTTTTTAAATTATGGACATCATTTCTGGATGAAAAAATAAATTAAGTTTAAATCTGCATTCATATGTTAAAATAATATGCTCATCTTGACTTTTTCAGTTTGCAAAAATTTAGCTGGTAATTTATATCTGCCTTTGACTAGTTCTGCTGTCTTTCAACAGTTCTGTCAAATTGTATTCATGCTCAGTAGTAAAATACTACCTTTTCTTTGTTTTTGTTCTACAACTGGTTAAAAAATTGTTTTTTACACGCAGTGTTTTAGCATAATAAACAACATGCCTGGTTTCATGCTTATCCTTTTATGACTGTTGTAACTGGATACCCAAGTCCGTTTTTTAAAGTTGTTCTTTATAATAAATAAATCTATTTGAATCTGCTTGTGTGTCATGATGATCTTTTATAATAAACAATTATTAACTGTAATGTGTGCATCAGCTGTCACCGTTACATTTGCTTCACATCCAGAAATGGGTGCTCCCTATATGGTTCGTGAGTAAGAAACTGAGCAGCAGTGACAGTCGAAAAACCTTTGAAGCTGTCTAAACAGCAGCATGCCGTGTTACAATATGAAATTTTGCCAGTGTTAGAACATAGTATTTGGTCCCCGTCACTAGTGAACCAGCGTGGGAATTCTAGTTTGTTTTTTCCCAAACATGCTTGCCCCCCCCCCATTAAGGAACAAAGGTTCAACTGCAGTACTTGGCAGTTCATGATCGAATCCCTGTTTCACCCGCACCTTGCTACTCACATCAGCTGACCACATTTCTCTACTCCTAAATCTGCTCTCTTGCATCAAGCATGCAGCCAAATCTGCTAGAGTGAGTCATCCACCACGAACTGACCCACACATCTCCCCCTCCACCCAAACCAGCTGTTGTCTGTCATGAACGAAACCAATCCCCCCCTCCCAAATACTGCACCAGGCACTGACTTCAGTAGGGCTGCAGAACTGCTAAGTTCAGAATGCTGTCACATAGTTCGATTGATCTCATCTGAAACTAGTATTCAGACACTGTTCTGAGGATAAAAATGAGTGACTAACCTCTTCAGAAGTTGCCGGCATCTCCCCGCATCAAGCTCATCTTCTAGTATCCCATTAGTTTTGTCTGCTCTCCTGACCCAGAACACTTTACCTGTCTCAGGTAGGTAAAGTGTTCGGGGTCAGGAGGGCAGACTACACTAATGGGGTACTAGCAGATGAGCTTGATGAGGGAAAGACGCCGGCAGCTTCTCAAGCGGTTATTCACACATTTATTTTTATCTTCAGAACAGTGTCTCAATACTAGTTTCAGATGCGATCAATGGAACCAGCAGCCTCACAAGCAGCTCTGGAGCCTCCCACTCAGATGCATATCCCTTACACAGCTGCGGCTCGCACTTGTTGCTAACCCTCCACATGTGCCATAAATCGTAAGCTGAAAATCCAAAGTCCATCGGGATGCCACACTGACCCAGACCTCCTCCCTCAGGCTGCGGCATGCAAAAACAGATGTTAAAAGTCAGCGTTCCGTGCGACAACATGTAGAAATGCTAAATCAGGCAGCATCATATAAACCCAGATGTTAGAGAAGTGTGCTCCATGCGACAGCATGTAGTAGCGCAGAATAGCTGCAATATCAATGAAAATAGTGTTTTTGTCTATCAGCACAGCTGCGATCAACTGAAAAAAAGCACCGGAATGCTGCATCAATCAAGACGCACTGAACCTGGAGCACTGCGTCTAAAACAGCAAAATTCAGAGAGGAGGACATCACTAGTGCGTTAACGCGAGCCCTGTGGTATAGCTATAATGTTGAAATGATTGCAAAAAGCTATTTGGAACTCAGGGGGTTAACCTTGAGATGCAGTTCGACCACCACAAGCTCATTTGCAGAGCTATCAACAGGAGATCAGTCCCAGGACAGAATGTTCTATTTTGTTGCACCTGCTAAGAAAGAAGCTGACAAAGTTTTGGGACATTGTGTGAAAACAGGACATGTATCTTAACGAGCTCAGGATGCAGAAGTTAATTGCCAGGGAAATACACTGTATATAAAGAGAGCAATCTTTTGTTGGAGAGAGAGATTGAAATTTAGAATTAGAGATGCCCTCAGATGAAGGACTTTGTTTTGTTTGAACTGCCTGTATAAGAACCATTCTGTACAATTTTTTTTTTTATTTTTATTCTATTGTTGTTAATAAAAAAAAAACCTCCTTGTGATTGATTAATAATAAAATGCTACTTGCGAATTTTATAACTACTCCTGGTTTGTCTATGCTTCCTGACCTGTGCCTTGACGACAGATGGTGTCAGACTAAGTGGGATTTACACTATGCAGACTCTAAGCCAGGAGTTGTATGCATGAGTACTAGACCTGCAAGCCCAGGAGTGATTACCAAAAGAATGGCAGCAAAACTAGAAGCAGAAACAAAAGTCCAAACTGAGACTGTGCAGTTGGAACCAGTGATGGAAGAAGAAGAACAGGCAGGGACAGAACTTGAAAGCATGTCTGCCTTCAGCAAATGGTGGGCTATGCAACAAGGAGCAGGTCAGACAAGCGTGGCCATACAAGAATCCAGCAGAGGTGTGTCAAGAATAGGCATGACCACAAAATAGATGTCTGGCAGTAGTGCGCCTAATAGAAACACTGTGGAATGGCCAAGATATGACTTTTGGAAAGTGAAGAAAGTGATGCAGATGGTGAAAACCTTAACAGAACTGATGAACTGGCTCACAGAATGATGGATGGAGTCTGAGCAGAGATACCAACTGGTCTGAGTAATTCACCAAGGGCAGCATTGTAAGTCCACCAGGAAAGACAAGCCCCTGAACAAGTCAGACAAGGTCGAGAGGTGAGGAGAGGCCCCATCTGTTGCAGAGAGAGGCCAGAGGGAGTCTAGTCGAAGTATACAGAACCCGTTCAGAACTGTGATACCTAAGATGGAGAATTTGGAGCTCCTGTGTTTCCTGGGTGCTACTTTGTTGATCCAGAATTATGGAGATCAAGTAACACCTGGTGCTGGATACTGGAGGATCACGTGTGCATGGTACAGAGACTGCCAATGAAAAGGTGCTTGATCATCATAGAGAAGAAAGGACACCCGAGATGCAGATCATGTGATCTGAGATGAAGGCCTGGCCCTTTCAGTAGAGCAGTTGAAAGTTAAGGAAGACGCCTGTGAGACGATGGAAGGGCCCGATCATTTTGCTAAATTAGGGATTCCCTGGAGATTCAGAGACTGAGGTATGCTGTAAAATAGGGATACACATGTTTGCAGGTTATACAAGTATGTGAAATGTACTGATGATGTATTTATTGGTTCTGGGGTGGTTAACAGAGCCTGTTCCCACTATATTGTCAAGAAAGAGGTACTGTTCAGGTTACATCCTAACCCCATGTTAAACAAGACAGAAGAGCAGGTGGTTGTTCCCACCAAATGTCAGATGCAGGTGACACAGTGGGCACACACTGATCACAATGGGAGGCATCTAAGTAAGAGGGAAACCTTGGCACATCTTCTGCCAGTTTTTCTGGCCAGGAGTCTATAGGCAGGTAGCGACCTACTGTAGATCCTGCAGTGCCTGCCAGTTAATGTTGGCTGCAGCCCCCAAAGAGAAGGGTGTGGTTACTCTGCAGAAAAAGCATTAACTTCCCAGAGACCAGGAGCAGCAGAAGGCCCACAAAGGAAGACCACCTAGGGAAAGAGGTGGCATTCTGGGAAAATAAGTATGCTTCCTCCAAGGCTGAGAGAGACATAAAGAAAAGAGATAAACCGGTAACAGTGTAATGCTTTTGCAGCAATGCTAATGGCTAAACTAATAAATTGGAAAATATTAGAATTGAAAATTCCAAAGGTTGAAAAAAAATGTGTGGGTTTAAACTTAACTGTTTGCTATATTGGTTGTCAGGGAAAAAGGGATACTGCATATGCACATAACAAAGTTTCGGAAACCTGTTTTTTTTTTTTTTAAAACAGGTTCCCTTTTAAAGAGGGAGGGTATGTGACAGGGTTGAATAAGACCCTGTACCATTTGTTATGCAGAGAGAGTTAAAAACAATGATCTATCCTCTCCTTTTCTGTATCTTGTCTGTTTGATTGCACAATCAAACTTTCTTGTGAGACCTAGGAACTGGTCACTGGCAGGCTCACGATTCTCCCCTCCCACTATCTCTCTGCCTTCACTTGCTGTTCCTGTCTTTTCTTCCCCTTGCTTATCTGTGGTTGTGAAAATATACGTGACTCTTTGGTTCTCTGGTTTGAAAATATATACGAGAGAGGGAGAGACTGAAATTTAGAATTAGAGATACCCTCAGATGAAAGACTTTGTTTTGTTTCAACAGCCTGTATAAGAGCCATTCTGTACAATTTTGTTTATTTTTATTCTACTGTTACTGATGATAATAAAACACTACTTGCTATTATTGATAAACAACAGTGATCATGGTCAATAATCACACTTTCTCTCTCTCTCCCTCTCTCCCCGTCTCTCTCATGTTTAAAGGCACTCAGCACCTAACAACATCCTCAAGAGTGCGACTACTAACCCATAATCACACACCCTGTCATGCATTATTGTATACCTATACCACAGCAATTAGAGCTATAAGCCACAGCAATTTAATCCATATGTCACAGCTAATAAATTGATATACCAGAAAAATAACATATTTTGATTAACTACTCAGTAAAACAGTCAGAACCTAATTAGCAATCAACAACAAAGTACCACTCAATTAAACTAAGGCTAATTATACATGAAAGAAGCATATATCTACACTGCAAACTTTGTCTCAACCATCCTAACATTATATATAAAACTAATACAAGGAATGTACAGAGTACTCATGAAATATTGCCATCTCGGGAGCTTTATTAAATAGAAACATAGAATTTGTCAACAGAAAAGGACCACTTGGCCCACCCAACCTGCCTAGTCTATCTCCACAGACCTTAATTGGTCTCTGGCAACCCTCCCCCCTGCCTGCTTATTTACCATGAGTCCCCTATGCCTATCCCATGCATGTTTGAAGTCCCCCTCCACTGTTTTTGTCCCCACTACCCCTGGTGGCAGGTTGTTCCTGGCATTCACCACTCTTTCAGTGAAGTAGTACTTCTACACATCCTTCCTAAACTCCCCCCATCTAGCTTCACTGCATATCCTCTTGTTCTAATGCACTTCCTCATTTAAAACATGCTCTTTCTTAACCTGTAGTCTGTTCACTACTGTGAGATACTTGTAAGTCTCCTTCATGTCCCCCCCTTCTCTCCTCCATCGCGTACATGTTGAGATCCTTCAGTCTCTTCTCATATGGTTTCTCGTACAACCCCTGCACCATTTTAGTTGCCCTCCTCTGGACTGCCTCCATACTGTCTATGACCTTTCTGAGATATGGCCTTCAGAACTGGACACAGCACTCCAAGTGTGGTTTCACCAGTGACCTACATAGTGTTAATATCACCTCCCTCCTCCTGCTGGTGATATCTCTCCCTATACGCCCTAGCATCACACTGGCCCTGCCCAATGCCTTGTCATACTGCCCTGCGACTTTGAGGTCATTAGATATTGCCCCCAAGGTACCTATCTCGCTTAGTGACCAACATCCCCCCCCCCATTTTATACTAAGCTCCTAGATTTCTATACCCCAGGTGCATGATTTTGCACTTTTTGACTTTGAACCCCAGTTGCCATAACCCTGACCCCTCCTCAAGGTTTCTAAGGTCCCATCTCATTCTCTCCACCCCCTCCACGGTAGACACCCTATTACAGATCTTGGTGTCATCTGCAAAAAGGCATACTTTCCCTTCCAGCTCTTCAGCGATGTTACTTAAGAAAACACTGAAAGGTACTGGTCCCAGTACTGAGCCCTGCAGCACCCTACTGGCCATTATCCCCTCATTAGAGTGAAAACCATTTACCACCACCCTTTGTTGCCTAGCCGGTAACATGTTTTTTAACCAGTTTACCACTTGGGATTCCTCCTGTAGACTGTCCAACTTCTTTATCAGTCTCCTATGTGGCACAGTATCGAAGGTCTTACTGAAGCCCAATTAGGCCATATCCACTGCTCTTCCATGATCTGTTTCCCCTGAATACAGTGCAGGTCTTCAAACAGGCATGGGATAGGCAGAAGGGAGCAATACAGATGAGTATGAATAGATAGGCCATTGACAGAGTACAGGCCTATGGCACATTCATAAGGTAGAAAAAATGGGCAGACTGGATGGGCCTTGCGATCCTTATCTGCCGTCAACTTCTATGTTTCTTTGTCTCACTTCTGTCCCTGCTTCCCTCTGTTTTACCTGATACTTCTACCTATACTCCCCTCGGCCATTCGTCACGCCTCCACTGTTGACTACCTCAACTCCCTCATCAATGCCCACTTCAGCACCACATGCTTATGCACCTAATTTCCCCATTTCCCTGCTCCAGGCCTGAGCACTTATTATACAATGGCAAGAATGAAACTTGGACTGTGATTGGTCAGTTTGGGGCTGGACCCATGGCGTTATCCCAGCACGACGCCACAGGCCTAGTCTCAGCCTCACTGTGAACCAGTATGGATATGGAGCAGCACCTTTTTTTGGCATCTCGTCTTAAGAAACAAAAATATTTTTCCACACTAATAAAAACATTCTTTAAAATTATTTTTTTATTTTATATATAACAACGAGCCATTGTATAATAGGAATAATGCATTCCAGGGTGTGTGTCGTTTGGGATAGCATGCGCCTGGGGCATTGGGCACTTTCGGCCTGCGGCCTCATGCCCAGCCCCCAGGCGTGCGTCGTTATCCCAGCACGACACACACCCTGTCATGCATTATTCCTTTATTATCCTGACTGGCAAAGCAGGCACCTTATGCTGCCGGACTGAAACTTACAGGTTAGGTTATGGAATCACTGTTGCTCATCTGAGATTGTACTTATCTTAAGCAATTTCCTAATCCCATTTGCATAGTATCATAATTTCTGATGTTCCTATGTACAATGTAGTGTTCCTTCACTATGTGCTGTATTTTATTTGTACTATCTCCAAGTCTGTTTACATTGTACTGTTCTATTTACTGTATGGTGCATTTATTGTTCTGTCTCCTCCCCCCCCAGACACATCTGGAATCGAGCAGCTTGTCTGCTCAGTATGCCTTCTTGGTAAAACTTTTAAATAAATAAATAAAATTCTCCTCCCTCTTATTTGTAAATAATTAATGAATTCATTTTTTTACTGACCAGGAAAGGAGTGCTAGGCAATACTGCCTATTTTCATCCTTGTCTCAGGGAGGGGGGATACAGATGTAAACAACCTGAAATTGACCCAGATTAGCTATTGGGGTATTTTAGTGAATGGGGAAATGTGTCCAGGACAAGGGGGAAATTCCCCTACTCCTTCCCAAAACAAAAGATGTTGTCTAAGGGAGGCTTCTATAGGAAACTCTGAAACACAGAGCCATCTTTTACTGCAATGCATTTTGGCAATTATTGGCAATACAGTTGGGTGAACCTCTAGTTTCGCCACCCTCCTATAACTCAGTAGTATCGGGTAGCTACTCTACGGGATGTGGAAAGCATGAGGCAGGGACTCAGCGAGTAATTTTTGTGGTACTAAAATATCAGATTTGGCAAATTCAATGACAGCTGGTTATGCAACAAAAATGCATCTCCCCAAAAGAATTGGTCTAAGTAGTGATGGCCTGTTTAAATGCAATCTTTCAGATAGAATCTCAGACTAATCAAATAAAAAGGATTCTCTGCTTCTGGCGTAATGCGTCCCGGATTATAAGTAACCCTTGCATCTTCTGAATGACTTTATTTCCCCTTCCTTGTTTTCTCTCTTTCTTGATCCTTAGAGACCAGTGATACTAATTTGTAAGACAATTTTATTTAATCATTACGGAGTCTTTATTAAACAACCTAGTTTTGAATGTACCTTTCATGTCATGATCAGGTATTATTTATTATTTTCCTCTTCTGTCTTTGTTCTGTTGTTCCTGTATTCTGTATTAGTCTTTTCTTAAAAATGTCCCTCTCTTTTCGAGAAGTGCCATGACAGCTTTAACATCCAGCTGAACAGCCACCAGAACAGGCATACAGGACCTCAGTTTAGCATCTTATCTGAAGGACAGTACACCCCAACAGTACAGCACCAACATAGTACTGCGCTCAGGTGCCAGCATTTATGGTATAAGCCCAATCCTGTTATGGGACTAGAACCCACAACCTTCTGGTCCAGAGGCAGATGTGCTATCCACTGGGCCACATTGACACCTTTCGGCCTTCAGTCTTGTGGCCTATTCCCTCATTAGCTCCCTTGGATAGTATTATTTCCCTCTACAACACACTTTCCTAGCATCTATTCTATATACTAATTGCTGTTTAATACTGAACTAGACTAGAGAAAGAACTCTGAGGCCAGCAAACATTTGCGAAGCAACACCCTATTAGAAAAGACAATAGGAAAACAGGACTAGAAAGAAATGCAAGTGACATGTTACAAGAAAGATCCAGTTGATATTTTAAGAAGATGTTAAATCTAATTCTTCTGAGACGGAGTCTCAGGGACAGCTATGTTGTGTGTGTGTGTGTGTGTGTGTGTGTGTGTGTGTGCGCGCTGGTGCACTTGTGTATGTATGCATGGTCCCCTCTCTCTCTCGCTCGCGCTCTCTCTCTCTCGTCTAACCTAACTAAATTAGCTCTGATGGACATGTCCACCACCAGCCAGCTTGCCTGCATTTACGTAACGGGTGCATAATGAAAAGAATTAACCTGCATATTTTTCTGCCAGCATTCATTACGTTTCAATTGGGTAATTTCCTGCTGTGGCCAGATTGACAACTGGAGATGGCTGCTCATTTAGTGAACTCGTGTACTGCCTGAAATTAATAATAACTTCAAAAGTGGTGAACTATTATTTCTTATATCCGAAACCATTTTTTTTTCTTTTCCTATGTGCTAATTAGAAGATTTTGTACCTGACAGCACTTTGTGTGATGTGTGGAACAGTACTCTGCCTGATGGCCATTCTGTTCCTCTTCAGACTGTGCATCATCAGCTCTGTGACCTCACTGTCTGTGACATCATGACTGACCAAGAAAAGACAATCACCTGCTGTCATAGTGGTCTCTTCTGATGTCACAAGACGTACGGTCACAATTCTGATGAGATATGAAGAAGAATAGAACTAGGTATGTCAGTCTCCACTGCTATAAAGTTTCTAATGAGCTAATGAAAAAAGTAAAATATTTCAGAAATAAAAAGTAACATCTGGCTACTTTTTTTTTTTTTGCTTGTGTGTTTCTTCTGCCACAGTGCAGCCCCCATCTGGAGGACGCCCCCAGCCCCGTCCCCCGACATCCACCATCCCGCGCAGGCACTTACCACCACCGGAGACCGGATCCAGTGTGGCCAGGTGCCGTGGCTAGCCAGAAGCAGGGTCTGCGAGGCTTCCTCCATCATCCTACTGCACTGCCTTTTCCCCTGTTTTTCTGTCCCCCATGCGAGTGCGTGGCATGCAGTGATCCCTGCAACGAGGTTGCGCATGCTCCTGTGCGCGTCCATGTCAAGCATCTGCCATGCCCCGCCCACACTGTTAAGGCCACTGTATCACTGAGCCCAGCCTCCGCTAGCAGTCAGGCATGCGGCGGCCACTGGTTCCCCCCCTCCCCAGAGATGGAGAGCAGTCTGTCGGTCGCTCGCTCCATCTCCTCCCCTGCAACTCATGGTGGCCCATGCTTGTTCCCGAACATGGGTCGCCAGCACGGCCTGAGGTGTGGCGTCCAGTGCCTCAACCCTTAGCACCACCGGGCCGGCTCGAACATCTGGCTACTTTTACCAAAAGCGTTTTCTGCCTGCTTCTTTTGGTGCTGCTAGCTCTTTAAGGGCACTAACAACACATTCTCTGAAGGTGACAGGAGAGAACAGTATCTAGGAAGTTGTCAACTCTGAAAAGAAAGACTGGGTGAGGGGACAGTTACTGACTCTAAAGGGACAGCCATTACAAGGGGGCAGTTACTGACTCTGAAGGGACAGCCTGTACAAGGGAGCAGTTACTGTCTGAGTATCTGCATCAGAGGAGGAGAAGGACCTGGGAGTGATGATCACTAGTGACCTGAAGCACTCCACGCAGTGCAGGAAAGCAGCAGCAAAGGCAAACAAGATGTTGGGATGCATATCTAGGCGGATCAGTAGTAGGAGAGAGGAGGTTATACTGCCTTTGTACAGGTCACTGGTAAGGCCGCATGTAGAGTATGGAGTTCAGTACTGGTGCCCACACCTCAAAAAGGACATTAATCTGCTGGAGAAGGTCCAGAGGAGGGCTACAAAGATGATAGCAGGTCAACAGGGTAAGGCATACGAGGAGAGACTGAGGGCACTGAACATGTACTCTCTGGAAAACAGGAGAGAGAGAGGGGGCATGTATGGGACCTTCAAGTACTTGAAAGGAATAAATAAGGTTGATAAGGAGAGTCTCTCTAAGCTGAGTGGCAGCCATAACATGACGGGGCACAGTCTTAAGCTGGAGAGTGGGAGATTTAGGAGGGAGGTCAGGAAGCACTTCTTCACAGACAGGGTGGTGGATATTTGAAATGCGCTGCCGGAAGAGGTCATCTCATTGAAGACAGTGGCCAGCTTTAAGAAAGGCTGGGATAGGTAAGGATCATGGGTAGAAAGGATGGGAGGAATGGGGAGGGAGGGCAGGGACATAAGCTCAAGCTGTGGACCCTGCAATACGACCAGACTTGATAGACCAAATAGCCTTCTTCTGCTGGCGTCTTCGTATGTACTGACTCTGAAGGGACAGCCATTACAAGGGGGAAGTTACTGACTCTGAAGGCACAGCCTGTACAAGGAAGCAGTCACTGATACTGAAGGGATAGCCTGTACAAGGGGGCAGTTACTGACTCTGAAGGGACAGCCTGTACAAGGGGCAATTACTGACTGAAGGGATAGCCTGTACAAGGGGCAGTTACTGACTCTGAAAGGATAGCCTGTACAAGGGGGCAGTTACTGACTCTGAAGGGACAGCCTGTGCAAGGGGGCAGTTACTGACTCTGAAGGGACAGCCTGTGCAAGGGGGCAGTTACTGACTCTGAATGGAATGCCAGTACGAGGGGGCAGTTAATGACTCTGAAGGGACAGCCTGTATAAGGGGGCAGTTACTGACTCTGAAGGGACAGCCATTACATGGGGGCACTTATTGACTCTGAAGGGATAGCCTGTACAAGGAGGCAGTTACTGACTGAAAGGACAGCCTGTACCGGGGCAGTTACTGACTCTGAAGGAGCAGTCTCTACAAGGGGGCAGTTACTGACTCTGAAGAAACAGTCTCTACAAGGGGGCAGTTACTGACTCTGAAGGGACAGCCAGTATAAGGGGGCAGTTACTGAAGCTGAAGGGACAGCCTGTACAAAGGGACGGTTACTGACTCTGAAAGGACAGCCTGTACAAAGGGGCAGTTACTGACTCTGAATGAAAAGCTAGTACAAGGGGGCAGTTAATGACTCTGAAAGGACAGCCTGTACTAGGGTTTAGTTACTGATGCTGAAGGGATGGCCTGTACAAGGGGCAGTTACTTACGCTGAATGGAGAGCCTGTACAAGGGGGCCATTACTTGAAAGGATCACCTGTACAGGGGGCAGTTACTGATGCTGAATGGAGAGCCTGTATGGTGGGGCAATTTCTGACTCTGGTCTTGCTACTACTCTACAAGGGATGGCATGGTCCTAGACTTTGGTATTACATGTGGTTGCTATGGAAATCACTGTGATGTCACAAGCAGATGATTTGTCACCTACAGAGAAGCAGCAACAGCTGACAAAGACCAGGTGAGAGCAAATTTCATTTCCATACAAATGTCCATGGTAATACAGTCAATTTTCTGTTCCATGCACGCTCTTGGAGCAGCAATATTTGTAAAATTACATATACCAGAAAATGAACTATACATTTTAAAAGCCTGAAGGAAGGCAAGTTTATCCATACAGTAACTAACTGTCTTACTATAGTCCAGGCTGGGAAGGGTTACCAAGCAGTTATGCTTCACGTTCCACAGAGAGTGCAGTTCTCTTGGTTCTCTCAAGTGTTTGGCAAGCAGTGTAACAAGTGTATGGGACTCCTAATATCTTTTAAGCTGCACCTACAACATCATTTAGTACTTAATTTCATTCCGAATCTGAGCAATTACTCCTGAGACAAGTCAGAATTCTTGGAAAAGAGGTAAAATGTTGCATACAACTGACATTTTCTATGCATATTACAATTGAAAAACATATATGGCACAGACTAGGAAAAGATTTGTAGTAGAAGGAAAATGCGCATACAGTATATCTGAAAACTGAATACAGTTGGAAGTAACTGTAAATAATTAGGAGAAAAGCAGATACAGGAAATATCTGAAGCACAAAGTACACTGCGTCTAAATATTACATTTTTTTTTGTTTCTTTCTTTAAAATCCTTCCTAATAGGCTCCCTTCAAGCCAGCTCCCCTCCAGCCCCGCCACATGTTTTCTCTCAGTCTTACCTGGCTCCGTTCCTCTCGTGGTTTACCTCTCGTGGCAGGGAACTTCTCAGCCCACTTCAGTCTAGAGCCAGTTGGGACCAGTGCCTGGCTCGCTGCTGAGAGGCCTACGAGGAACTGTCCTTTCATCCTGCTGATGCGTATCCCTGCTTTCGTGTCCTAGCCCTCATGGCGCTGGCAGTCGAGGGTGAACATGCACAAGCACGCAAACGTGCATGGCACCAGCTGGCATCTTCCCACCGACGCAGAGACTGCAACTGCGCTGTAACCTGTGGTCAACCAAGTGGGACAGCGTCTTCTGGGAAGTTTGATCCTCGGGACTTGAGCTTCTTCCCAAACTCAGACTGCCCGCAGGGTTCAGTACTGGGTCTGGTCCTTTTTAATGTCTTTATAAGTGACATTGCAGAGGGACTAGAAGGAAAAGTATGCCTTTTTGCAGATGACACAAAGATCTGCAACAGGGTTGATACACAAGGGGTGGTGGAAAGGGTAAGAAGGGACTTGGTAAGGTTGGAGGAATGGTCAAATGTATGGCAGCTTAGATTCAATGCAAAGAAGTGCAAAGTAATGCACCTGGGAAACAAAAACCAAGGGAAAGAGTACACAATGGGGGATGCATTAACAACAACAAAAATGGAAAGGGACCTTGGGTAGTCATATCAGATGACCTAAAGGTAAGCAAGCAATGTGAGAAGGCAGTAAGGATGGCTGAGGGGATACTGGGATGCATAGGGAGAGGCATCACCAGTAGAAAACAGGAAGTTGTCATTCCTCTGTACAGACAGTTGGTGAGACCCCATCTGGAGGTACTGCGTGCAGTTCTGGAGACCCCATCTCCGCAAGGACATAGACAGGATGGAGGCAGTCCAGAGGAGGGCAACTAAAATGGTGCAGGGTCTGCAAAAGAAGCAATACGAAGACAGACTAAAGGAGCATAACATATATACCCTTGAGGAAAGGAGGGAGAGGGGGGACATGATAGAAACTTTCAATGGGCTGGCAGTATAGCCTAGAGGTTAGAGGAATGAGGTGTGAACGAGCGTGATACATCCAGCAGAACAGACCCGAGTTTTATTCTCACAACCTCCACTTGCATACTGTGTGACTCTGAGCAAGTCACTTAACCGCCCAGTGATCCCACGTCCCCCCTGAAAACAGGCACTTGTGATTAGTGGACCTTACCCAGTTACCAAAGACTAAAATTAAAAAAAATAAATAAATAAAAAAGTACCTGAGGGGAGTCAACAAAGTCCAGGAGGGTAGCATCACTCAGAAAAAGAGATGTGCAAGAACAAGGGGACACAATTTGCAGATAGAGGGGGGTCGGCTCAGGGACAATGTGAGGAAGTATGTTTTCAAAGAGAGGGTGGTGGACACATGGAACAGCCTTCCTGAGGAGGTTGTGGGGTCAAAAACAGTGGGGGAATTCAAGAATGCATGGGACAGACATAAGGCAATTCTAGTGGGGGGGGGTAGGAAAAAGTATGCTGTTGGTTAACTAGGATCTGCAGCTTATCCAACAGGTAGGGAAATGGGCAGACTAGGTGGGCCAAGCGGTCCTTATCTGTCATCAAAGTCTATTTTGCTGTGTGGGCAGTAGCACGACTGCTGTGCCATCAAGCCAGCTAAATATTCTGTTTTTAAATATTCTGTGATCTCGGAGACTCTCTGAAGCGAAGGACTGCAGCGTTCTTTGTTCATATTTCCTTAGCCCCAGTTGGCGTTCTGTACAGGTATCTCTCTTTTTATGTTTTCCGCTCCCTGCTCTTTAAAGACAGCTCTGTATAGAGACAGGTTATTTGTTGATTACTGTTTATTTATTGGCTACTGTTTATTATTTATTTACTGTTCATTTATATGTTTATTATTGTTTATTCATTGATTACTGTTTATTTATTGGTTGATTATTAGAGCTCAATATCCCTTTCTTGGTAAAACCTTTGAAATAAATAAATAAATATTATCGGTTGATTACTGCTTATTAATTGATTACTGTGGACCAGATATTCAAAAGGGTTGCGCCATGCACAACCCACTGATGCACCCGGGTGCGATATTCAAGCGGATTGTGCCTGGCACAAATCCGATGCACCGGAGCGCATCAGTAATGTGTCGCTTGGCGCGGGTAGGGGCGTGCCCATGCATGCTCGCATCCCGATATTCAGCCGGGATGTGCTGAGCCCATGTATGCGCAACCCCTGCTTGCGCTGCACACAGGTGAGCCAAAAAAAAGGAATACGGCTGGCCACCCACAGGTGAGCTGCCGTGTTGCAGGCGCAACACGGCAGCTGCCACCTGTGGTGGCCACCCACGCTCCGGCTGCACCTTAGTGGCGGCGCCCCCCATACCCGATCGCAGGCATCTGTTGACATAAAAGCATTCCAATATCCCTGGTGGTCCAGTGGACCGCTCGCAGCCCGATCGTGGGCATAAGTATAAATAAATGTATTCCTATATCCCGGGTGGTCCAGTGGACCAGTCAGCCCGATCGCGGGCATATGTTTAAATAAATGTATTCCTATATCCCTGGTGGTCCAGTGGACCGCTCGCAGCCCAATTGCGGGCATATGTTTAAATAGATAACGTCCAATATCCCTGGTGGTCCAGTGGACCGCTCGCAGCCCGATCACGGGCTTCAGTACGTAACACAAGCGTCCAATATCCCTGGTGGTCCAGCAGTAGCCCCCACCACCACTAGGCCCCACCGCCCAGCTCCCCAGTCAGCAGCGGGTGGCAACACTTCACCAGCCTGCCGCCACCGACCGACACCGCATGTAGCTGTACGCCCATTGGTCCACAGCGTGAGCCAATGGGCATGCAGCCTCATTATATTATATATTCCAGATATATGAATGGATCCATTCACATATCTGACTGGGATGGTATGGCGGGCTGCACGCCCATTGGCTCACGCCAGGACTCAATGGGCGACAGCCCTATTGTACAGTGTCAGTCGGCGGGCAGCAAGCAGATGGGAAGCTGCCGTCCGCCGCCAACCGGGGAGAAGGGCGGTGGGGCCCAGTGGGCGGGTGGGAGGGGGTACCGCTGGACCACCAGGGATATGGGACTAGTTTTCTATGGCATATGCCCGCGATTGGGCTGCAAGCGGTCCACTGGACCACCAGGGATATGGGAATACATTTATTTATACTTACACCCGCGATCAGGCTGTGAGCGGTCCACTGGACCACCAGGGATACAGGAATACATTTATTTAAACATATGCCCGCGATTGGGCTGCGAGCGGTCCACTGGACCACCAGGGGTATAGGAATACATTTATTTGTACTTATGCCCGCGATCGGGCTGCAAGCGGTCCACTGGACCACCAGGGATATAGGACGACTGTAACTTTCAACCTATGCCTGTGATCGGGCAGTGGGGCTCATTGCCGTGCTGTGCAGGGGGCGTCGGTCCCCGACGGCTGCAGCCTTGCAGGGCGCCAGGCTCAAGTCACCGGGGATCGGCACACCTGCATGCAAACAGGGCCATAATGACATGCAAATGGCCCCATTTGCGCCTTGCATGCATTATGGCCCCATTTGCATGTGCACTTTTGAATATCGCGGTTGTTGCGCCTAGCGCAACAGAGCTTGCGCTAGCGCATCCCACTGCTCCACTCTGGCTACTTGCGCTGGCACAGTGCCACTGCACCATGCGCACTGCAGGTGGCCAGGGTGCGATATTCAATGCTGCTATGCCATGGTGCAGCTCCATTGAATATCACCCTGTCGACACCCCTGCGCAGCCATGTTGCGCTGCGCCCAGGCTTGCGCCACAGCCTGGCGCAGTCTGAATATCCGGGCCTGTGTGTTTATTTACTGGCTACTGTTTATTGATTATTAGTTATTAATTACTGTTCATTTATTTGATTACTGTTTATTGATTACTGTTCAATGATCTTTTGGTTACTGTTTATTTACTGATTACTGTTTATTTACTGGATGATTACTGTCTATTTACTGGTTAATTACATGCTATTTCATGGGCTATGGGTTGATTATAGTCTATTCATTGGTGAAATGCTTTCTATTTATTGATTGCTGCCAATTTATTGGTTGATAACTGGCTATTTATTGGTTGATTACTGTTTATTGGTTGATTATGGTTTATCCAATGGTTGATTATTGCTTGGCTATTTATTGGTTGATTACCATCTGCTTCTTGGTTGATTACTGCTTATTTATGGGTTGATTACCATTTATTTATTGGTTGACCCTCTATCATGATTTCAGTAAGGCCTTTGACTCTGTGCCCCACAAAATGTTGATCAGGAAGTTGGTGGATCTTGGGGTTGGGGAAAAGATGGCTAGATGGGTGGAAAACTGGCTGAGGGACAGAACCCAGAGGGTGGTTGTGGGGGGAAGAGTTATCTGGCACCAGAGAGGTAACCAGTGGGGTCCCGCAGGGCTTGGTGTTGGGGCCGGTGTTGTTCAATATCTTCATCAATGACACTGAGGATGGCATTAAGGGCAAAATGAGCCTATTCGCGGATGACACGAAGCTTTGCGGGAGAGTGGACACAGCTGAAGAGATACAGGACCTACAGGAAGATCTGGAAAAGCTGGGGAGGTGGTCCAGGATCTGGCAGCTTGACTTCAATGCCAAGAAATGCAAAGTTATGCATATTGGAGCCAAGAATCGCAGGACAGAGTACTTACCTGGGTGGAGTCCGAGTATCTGCATCAGAGGAGGAGAAGGACCTGGAAGTGACGATCACTACTGACCTGAAGCACTCCATGCAGTGCAAGGAAGCAGCAGCAAAGGCAAACAAGATGCTGGGATGCATATCTAGAGGGATCAGTAGTAGGGGAGGTTATACTGCCCTTGTACAGGACACTGGAAAGGCCACATCTAGAGTATGGAGTTCAGTACTGGTGCCCACACCTCAAAAAGGACATTAACCTGCTAGAGAAGGTCCAGAGGAGGGCTACAAAGATGATAGCGGGTCAGCAGGGTAAGGCATATGAGGAGAGGTTGAGGGCACTGAACAGGTACTTCCTGGAAGACAGGAGAGAGAGAGAGGGGACATGATTGGTACTTTCTAGTACTTGAAAGGAATAAATAAGATTGATAAGGAGAATATCTTTAAGCTGAGTGGCAACCATAACATGAGGGGGCACAGTCTTAAGCTGGAGGATGGGAGGTTTAGGAGGGAGGTCAGGAAGCAGTTCTTCACATACAGGGTGGTGGACACTTGGAATGCGCTGCCGGAAGAGATAATCTCATTGAAGACAGTGGGCAGCTTTAAGAGAGGCTGGGACAGGCATAGGGTGAAGATAAGAATCATGGGTAGGGAGGATGGGAGGAGTGGGGAGGGAGGGCAGGGACATTAGCTCAAGCTGTGGACCTGCAATATGAGCAGACTTAATAGACCAAATGGCCTTCTGCTGGCTTCTTCGTATGTTTGTATGTTGATTACTATTTATTTTTATTTTACTTTTTTCTTTCTATAAATTCTCTTTATCTCCTGGTTCTCCCAGGCAGCCCCCATCCAATCGACACCCCACCTCCCAGCCCTGTCACCCGGCTCCTCTTGGGCTTACCTTGACCGTCCTCTGCCACAGGACTGTAGTTATGCCCAGCCACAGGTGTGGAGCCTGCGAGGGGGTTGATAGTCATCCTGCTACCTAGGGTGTTATTCCACTATTGTCTCCCTTCCCCCTGTTGCTGGGGCATGACACATCAGTATGCAGCTGTGGAGGCGTATGCACCCTGTGGAGTCCTGCTGCACCCCCACCCCACCCCCTTTCACTGGTGTCCGTGACCCATTCTTCCCTCAGGCTTCCACCTGGTGCAGTGATTTGGCAGGACTATCAATCCACCCTCCCCTGGAGTGGACAGCTGTCCTCCAGATGTTCAATCCTCTCCCTCCCTGGCCGACCCCCAGCAACCCGCGCTCACCACCAAACACGGGTCACCAGTGTTGATTGCTGTCTATTGATTACTGCCTATTTGCTGGTTGCTTACTGTTTATTGGTTGATTGTTGGTTATTTATTGGTTGATGACTACTGGCTATTTATTGGTTGATTACTATTTATTTACTGATTGATTACCATCTATTGGTTGGTTATCATCTATTTAGTGATTGATTACTGGCTATTTATTGGTTGAGTGCTGTCTATTTACTGGTTGATTACCTTCTATTTATTGGTTGATTACTGGCTATTTATTGGTTGATTAAAGGCTATTTATTGGTTGAGTGCTGTCTATTTACTGGTTAACTCAGCAATATACCACGAGAAGGTATGGGTGATGGCATGATTTACCTTGCCATCACCCACACCCTCAAGTGGGATATTGTGATTATACAATGTTCTCCTTGGGGTTTTTTGTGATAAAAAAAGGAAAAGAATTTTGCTGTATTTTAACATATTAAATTTGTTGCTCCTCGAGAAAAAAAAATAGTTCTGGGTTGCTGGGACTTTCGTTTCTTGTGCATGTGCAGGACTGTTTTCTCATTCCCAGCTGATGGTTTTATGGGGCTGGAAAACTGTTGATACTGTGCCCCACGTCAGTAGTTTAGAAAGGGCTGCCGTTATAGTTTCCCTCAACCCTCCCCCCCCATGCAGTGCAGCAGGTCCTGCACATCAACCATACCCGTTCACTTGAAGGCATACTAAAAAACTGGTACAAACGCTGAAGTGGGGAAAGTGTTTCAAATTAGAAAATGAATGCAAAACGTTTTTGAAATCAGCGACCGAAAAGCCAAGTTGTGATACTGGGGATGCGCATTTGAATCATGTACACGCCTGCTCAGTATCACCATTTTGCTTTTTTGCACTGATTTCTAAAACTTTTAGCTCTCATTTTCCATTTTGAAACAGTTTTCTTACTTTTGCATTTGCCCCAGTCTTTATATGGATTCAGATGAACGGGGATGGTTGGAAAAGTGGGCCAGTGTAGTGTTTTGTGGAGGCAGGGGCGAGGGGAATATTCTAACGGCAGCTGTTGTAAAACATAAAAGATTGAGAAGTGGTCAGTGAAATGTGGAGGTAGTGATCATGGGAAGGGAGCTGGAAGTGAGTTTATGGTGGGAGCCCTAACACCTGTAGGACACAACTGTGAAGGAGTTTTGCTGCTGCTGCGGGGCGGGTCGCAGAGTGCTGACTGGAACAGCAATTGTAGAAGACAGTGGAAATACGTTTAATGGAAGTAGTGTTTTACCATCGGAGTTTCATTAATATTACAGAATATTTTTTTCAGGTTGTCGGGATCTGTTAAATTAGAGTGTCCATGTTTTAAATTTGGGGCTAGACTATTCGGCAGTGGACTCAGGAGCCAGAGGCCAGCCGTGGGGGAGGATGTCTGAGCATCTGACAGATCGCCAGCTCCTCCGGGAGGGGGGGCACATTGCCTGTGGGTGGCCTGACTTGGCAACAGCCGAGGTATCGCGAGCCCAACGTCCGCAGACCTGGAGAGAGTGAGCATGATGGATGCCAGTATAAGCCTTGGCGCTAGGGCACATCACAATCTGGGAGGGCATACATGAAAACTGCCTCTCCAGCTCGACACCAACGTGACGACCCGACAGTGGGTCCTCACTTGCCTGCAGCTGCAGTACCGCCAGGGATCCCCGACGACGACTTGATACCTCGGGGGGGGGGGTTTCGGGGTGCCCCCCACTGCATCCCCGCCTGGGGGGTAAGCCAGGGCTTCATGGGGGGAGCCCTAGATGGGAAGAGGCGGCTACAGGTAGGCAGTCTGGTGACAGTGCTGGGTTGGGGCGAGGGTAAAAAGAAAACAACAGAAAAACTGGGGGCTGGACCGTTTTGTTAGCGGGCAAGTAACATGGCAGCGAGTTGTTTTGTTGTTGGGGGGGTCGGAATGGTACTGAGTTAGTGGGCATTGCATGAGGCTGGTTGGAACTTTTCCTGTTGGGTGATGGCACGATTTACACGCTGTAAATTGTGCCAGCCAGCCAATCAGGGACCAGGATTTTAAGACCCCATTGTATAATTAATGTTTATGTATTGGTGCATTATTGGCTATTTAGTGGATGACGGATGTATATTTATTGGTTGATTACCATCTATTTATTGGTATTACCTTCTATTTGTTGATTACTGGCTATTTATTGGTTGATTACTGTCTACTGGTATTACCATCTATTTATTGACTAAGTACTGTTTATTTATTGGTTGATTACTGGCTATATATTGATTACCTTCTATTTATTGGTTGTTTACTGGCTATTTGTTGGTTGATTACTGGCTATCTATTGGTTGATCATTGGCTATTTACTGGTCGATTGCCATATATTTATTGATTTACTGAATAATTACTGTTCACTTATTGGTTGATTACTGGCTATTTAATGTTTGATTTATGTTTATTGGTTGATTACTGTTTACTAGTTGGTTATGGTTTATTTATTGGTTGATTACTGGCTATTTGTTGGTTGTATCATCTGCTTCTTGGTTGATTACTATTTATTTATGGGTTATCATATATTTATTGGTTGATTACTGCTTATTTATTTTTATTTTTTTCTTTCTATATTCGCTTTTTCTCCCAGTTCTCCCCCGCAGCCCCCATCTGATCGACCCCGCCCAGCCCCGTTGACCGGCTCCTCCAGGACTTATCTTGGCCATCCTATGCCACAGGATTGAGGTTGTGCCCAGCCACCAGTGCAGAGCCTGGGGGTCGTCATCCTGCCGCCCAAGGTGTTTTTCCACCATTTTTCTTCCTTCCCCCTGTTGCTGGGGTGCAACACATCACTAAATGCTCATGGAGGCGTATGCACCCTGCAGAGTCCCGCAGCACCATCCCCCACTTCACTGGCGTCCCTGACCCATTCCTCCCTCAGGCTTTCACCTGGGGCAGTCATTTGGTGGGACTATCTATCCACCCTTCCCTGCAGAGGACAGCTGTCCTCCAAACGTTCAATCCCCTTCCTCCCTGGCTGACCCCGGCAACCCACGCTCACCACCAAACACGGGTCGCCGGTGTGGCAGGAGGTAAGGCACAATGTCTCAGCCCTCCACGCCACTGGGTCGGCTGATTACTGTTTATTTATGGGTTGATTACCATATATTTATTGGTTGATTACCGTTTATTTATTGGTTAATTAATGTTTATATATTGGTGGATTACTGGCTATTTACTGGATGACTGCTGTATATTTATTGGTTGATTACTGGCTATTTATTGGTTGATTACTATCTATTTATTGGTATTTCCATCTATTTACTGATTGATTACTGTTTATTTATTACTAGCCATATACTGGTTAATTACTATTTATTTATTGGTTGTAATGGTTGGTTACTGTCTATTTATTGACTGACTACTGGCTATTGGTTAATTACTGTTTATTTACTGGTTGATTACCGGCTATTAGTTGATTACCATCTATTTAATTGATTGATTACTGGCTACTTATTGGGTGATTACTATTTATTTATTGGTTGATTACCATCTATTGGTTGATTACTGTCTATTTATTGATTGATTACTGTTTATTTATTGATTACTGGCTATTTATTGGTTACCGTCTATTTAGTGATTGATTACTGGACACTTACTGGTTGATTAGTCTATTTATTGATTGATAACTGGCTATTTGTTAGTTGATTACTGGATATTTATTGGTTGACTACCTTCTATTTATTACTTGTCATTTATTAGTTGATTACTGGCTATTTATTGGTTGCTTAGTGTTTAATAATTAATGGCTTCCGTTTTTTTCAATGTAAAAATCCGTGTGTTAAATACCGCAACACCTGAGTAGGTGTTATGGCATTCACGCGCTCTCTTCCCTTACGAATGCGCTCGAGACACTGAACAAACACAGCTCGAGCTTAAAACACTCAGTTTCTCTTCACACACTACTGACCACAAAAACCTCGGGCTGCTTCTTCAGCGGGTTGGGAGGCGGGAGGTATTCTCACAGTGGGAGGGAGTAAAAGGGAAGTTGGCGATGCGAGGGACAGCCATACGGGTGCGATGCGGCTCTTCTGTGCTGCTGACGGGGGACCGAGTTTAAACTAAACCTCTAAAAGAAAAAAAAGTCTCCCTTCAATTATAAATAACAAAATATGGGGTGCAGTGTGTTTTACTTGAATTTTACACACTCCCTCGTTGTTGGATAGCTAATAAACCCCTTGGGCTTCACCCTTGGGGTTTATGTGCTATACAACAACTCGGGAGTGTGTAAATTCTCGTAACACACTGCACCCCATACTTTATCCTATATTTTATTGGTTGATAACGGTCCATTAACTTGTTAATTACTATCTATTCGATTGATTGCTGTTTATTGGTTGATTACCTTCTATTTATTGGCTGATTGCTGTCTATTGATTGGTTACTGCCTATTTGCTGGTTGCTTACTATTTATTGGTTGAATACTGGCTATTTATTGGTTGATTACCATCTATTAAGTTTTTTTTGTTTGATTACTGGCTATTTATTGGTTGATTACTATTTATTTATTGGTTGACTACCGTCTATTTAGTGATTGATTACTGGCTATTCATTGGTTGATTGCTGTTTGCTTATTGGTTGACTACTGGTTATGTACTGGTTGATTACCATCTACTTGTTGATTGGTTACTATTTATTGGTTGACTGCTGTCTATTTATTGGCTGGTTACTATCTATTTGTTGTTTGATTACTGGCTATTTATTGGTTAATTGCCATCTATTTATTGGTTGATTACTAGCTATTTATTGGTGAATCGCTGGCTATCTATTGGTTGATTACCATATATTTATTGAATAATTACTGGCTATTTGATTGATTACTCTTCATTTATTGGTTGATTACAGTCTATTTATTGTTTGATTACTGTTTATTTATTGGTTGATTACTTATTGTTTGCTGGAGTGCTATTTATTGGTCGATTACCATCTTTTTGTTGGTTGTTTGCTGTTTGTTTATTTTATTGGTTGATTATTGGCTATTTATTGGCTGATTACTGGATATTTGTGGATTACTGGCTATTTATTGTTTGACTGCTGTCTATTGGTTGATTACTGGGTATTTATTGGTTGCTTACTGACTATTCATCTGTTGATTTCTGCATATTTATGGTTGACTACTGTATATTTATAGGTTAATTTCTGTCCATTTATTGGTTACTTACCACTTGATTACTGGCTGAATACTGGCTATTTATTGGTTGTTTACTGGGTACTTATTGGTTGATTACTGCCTATTTATTAGTTGATTACTGCCTATTTATTGTTGACTACTGTATATTGCTAGGTTAATTACTGTCCATTTATTGGTTACTTACTCTGTATTTAGTGACTAATTACTGGCTATTTACTGGTTGAGTGACTGTTGTGTTAAATGCCATGTCCTCTTAATTCTCCTTCCCTTATAAATTGTTTATGATCGTATTTCTGCACTTTGGAAGGGAGTGAATCAAACCAATCTATAAGTGTACCTACCCAACAAATGGTTATACAAGAATCCATATTCCACATATGCCATGTGTATGATATATTAACAACCTGGAGAGCTCTGGTAACAAAAAAAATTCCCTTATCTCACAGAATGTGCTGTCTGTCTGACCTACAAGAAAACTAGCTTTTATTAGCCTCAGAGGAACTAGTGTGCACCAAATGCAAGACTGAAAGAAAAATCTTGATTACATAAAATCATCTCACCCTTCTTAGCAAGAAAGATCCTCAGAGAGTGAGCAGGCTGTAAGAAGAGTAGACTGCCATATGGAAAGAACATGTATTACTACGTTGTCTGCTGTAACATCTTCTCAGCAGCACTGTGGATAGTGCTGGAAAAAATCTATAACAGATCAGCAAGACATCCTGTCCCCTAACAAATATTATACAAAAATATAGGAAATGGAGCATTCTGATTTGCTGACAGTATTCTTAAAGGGTTATGCTATCGGTTGGAAACCCTAATGTATAATAAAAGAAGAAAAAAGTACTTACTGTAGTAATGTTGTTTCTTCTCAGGGATCCCTCACTATGATTTACACAAGTCCATCATCTTCTCAACAGAGATTGATGACCCAGAGAAAGAACCTTATGCAAATGATGGAATTTAGAACTACAGTAAGATTCAAACTATGCACTGTGGTCATGCTCCACTCTAGCCCCAACTTCAGATTTGTTTCTATACTAGAGAGAGCTGTGACTACTAAAATTAGCTAAGTGGCTACCAAAAATTTCCAAATTTTTGAAATAGAATTTTGAAAAACACCAAACAAATTTAAGGCAGATGTTAAGTGGAAAAAATATTTTATTAATCACATTTTACACTTGTCAAGGAACTGCAATAGTAATGTTCAAACAGCCTTAACGAAAAAACTGATTCTTGTATGAACCAATTTTCAGGGTCTAGAAGGGGAGGCAGGGTTAGGGAGTGTAAATTATTGTGAGGGATCCCTGAGAAGAGTAATTTTTTTTCCTAACCCCAAGAATCCCTCACTGATGCTTTATACAAGCAGACGCTCCAGCAGTACCTTGGGAGACTGGGTCCAGGACCTAGTTAGGAAAAAGGTTCTGCAAGACAGCGGTTCTAAAGCTGGCATCCCTTCTGGACTATGTGTCCAGATGACAGTGGTTTGTGCAGGTGTGCACTGTTTTCCAGGTAGCTGCTTTTCAAATGTCCAATAGTGGGATGGCTGCACCTTGTGGATGCCACAGAGGTAGAGGTACCCCTTGTGGAATGTGCCTTAGGCCTCTGGGGGCTATTTTCCCAGCTTTTTCATAACAGAACTGTATGCAAGAGACTATGTAGTAAGACATTATTCTCTTAGTTGTTGGTTTACCCTCTCCTATTTCACCATAGGTAACAAAAAGCTGAGTGCCCTGGGACCCGACATCCTTTGTCCGGTCCGGGTAGTGGCCAAGTGCTCGCTTCAGATCCAGATAGTGCAATTTCTGCTCACCTGGGCTGACATGCTCAGGGTAGAGTACAGTAAGGGCAACTGACTGGTTTAGGTGGAATTCTGATACCATTTTAGGTAGGAACTTCCTACTGGTTCTAAGGACTACCTTGTGCACATGGAAGATTACGTAGTTTGGTTCTGTGCAGAGGGCTTGCAGCTTGATAACCCTCCTAGTAGATGGCATGGCAATCAGGAAAATGGTTTTCCATGTGACATATTTTAAATCAGCAGTAGCTGTAGGCTCAAAGGGGCCTCTATCAGCTGGGCACGGTGGTGGCTGAAGACTTTAAAGAACCTTGTAAAACCAGGTCAACAGGCCGATGACTTGCCCTTTCCTGCTGATGTGTAGGCTGACACAGCTGCTAGATGTACCGTTAGTGTTGATGGCCTCAGGCCTAAGGACTGCAAGTATACCAAGTAGTTCAGGACTGTCGGCAACCCTGCCTGCACTGGGAGTACTTTTCTGGGGGCACACCAGTATGAGAATCTCTTCTATTTAGAGGAGTATGCTTTCCTGGTTGCTGGTTAGCTGGAAACTTTAAGCACCCTCAGGACCTCCCTCTGATATATTCAGCACAGAAAACTCTAGCTCTTCAAGAACCATGCCCTCAGGCGTAATGTCCTGGGGTCTGTAAATGCTATCCTGTCCTGAGATAGGGTCAGTAGGTTGTAACTCAATGGTAGGCTGATTGGATTATTGCTGAACAGGGCCAGGAGCACTGTGCACCAGATCTGCCTGGCCCAGTCTGGACCTATTAAGATTATTGCTGCTGGCTCTCTCCTGAGCTTTAGGAATACTCTCTGTATGAGTGGGAATGGTGAGAAGGCATACAGAAACCTCCCCGTCCACTTTAAGGCTAGGGCACCCTCTGGGACTGTGCTCTTTGCCAGTGGCCTACAGCAAAACTTTGGGAGCAGACTGTTCTCCCAAGAGGCAAACAGATCTATTTCTGGAGTTATTCATCTTCTGATAACCATGGCCAGAACCTGCTGGTTCAGGGTCCATTTGTAGTATTCCTGGCTGATTCTGCTTAGGAAGTCTACCAGGACATTGTCCTTGCCTGGCAGATGTACTGCCCAGATCTTCGTGTCTGGGGAGTAAGCCAGATCCCAGATCCTCACTGCCTCTGTGCACAGTTTGGAGGATTCTGTAACTTTATGCTTTTTTATGTAATACATTGTTGTGGTGTTGTCTGTGTGGATCTGGACAGACTGACCTTGCAGCTAGAAGGAAAAGGACTGCACTGTCAGAAATATTGCCCTGAGTTCCAGGAGAATGATATACTACTGAATCTCCTGTGGGTTCCAGATGTCACTTACTGTGAGGTCCTCCAGGTGGGTGCCCCACCCCACGAGTGAAGCACCTGTTGTGAGGATACTTGTGTTTTGGTACTCCTCCACTTTTCATGTATGCCACTGTTTTGTCACCAAAAAGTGAATTCCTTTAAACTGGAAATCCATGGCTTTGGTATGCGTGTCCTGGGAAAGTATGGTTGCCCTTAGCCATGAGAATCTCCTCAATGACACCGCATGAGCTAAGACCCTTGAAACAGTTATTGGTGTCCACAGCCATGTGGAACTGGTATTTCATGGCATCCAGGGCTGACTTTGCTGTGGCAGTCAGATCCTGTGCCAAGTCAACATCAGCCTTATCAGCTAGTGCCAGCATTGTATTCCACAGTGCTTTCTGGTATTAGGCTTTTGAGCTGAGTAGCTGCCTCTTTGATAAACAGGGAAGAAAACATTACTTACCACAGTAATCTTGTTTCTTCCAAGGGAATCCTACTGCATTCTGACAAATGCAGTATGGTCTCACCATAGGACTGCCTCGGAGCCAAAACGGTTAATACAACCTATGCTAATAGTGGAATGCTAGGCTTGAGCTTGTTTTTCAAACCACTGTCCCTGGTTGCACTTCCTGCAACCGTCAGATTCTTACGAAGCATGCAGAAGCTAAAACAACTAACTAAACTATTCTAACTTAACAAACAAAACCCCACTTTCTAGGGCAAACCCTTTTTAAACAGCAAGGGCATCTTCCAAGACTCATGTCACAGATGCCCAAGAAATAAACAGGTATACCAACAGGTTTCTCCCACATGACGTGTACAGCTGGCATGCAATGCCCTGTAGGTTCTAGTAGGGGAGGAAGGGTGAGAGCTCAGAATACAGTAAGATTCCCTTGGAAGAAACAAGATTACAATGGTAAGTAATGCTTTATTTTTATTTATTTATTTATTTATTAAATTCTCGGATTACAAATAAATACCTTTGAGCAGAAACTGCTCATTTACAAAGGTTCCACGTCAAAGGATGAGGGTCAACATACATACAGAGGTAGTAAAAGAATGCACAATAAACAACCAAAACAACTAAAAGAAAAAATAATGATACTCAGTTATAACATATATTGTGATAATATTCATAAAACGAGCAGCTTGAGTAGGCAGCTGGCTGCGGTAACAATAAGAGATAGAGGGCACCATAGGCAGTTAGTATTGCAGGCATGCAACCGGGAGAGGAAGTTGGCAGGCTAATGGGCCACTGTCCGATGGTGGTGAGAAATGTCTTGTACCAGTGGAGATGTGAAGCAGGAAAGGAGTCACAAGGAAGGCCCAGTGCCAGAGGGAATGAGATTGGGAAAGGGCGGGCTGTGAGACATGAGTGAGCTGGAAGGTGTTTAGAGAGATCTCTGTTCAACGAAACAGTCACATTGAGTGGTAGAGGTGAGGTAAAGTTTGAGATTCCTTTTGAAGGGTCCAAGTGTAGTAGAGGAAAGTGCTTCTTTATTGAGGGAATTGAACCATTGAGCGGCTCTATAGATAAAGGACCGCTGACCCGTGGAGGTACGACATCTGGGAACCTGAAAGGTTAGAGATTGGGCACCACGTGTTTGTTGAGTGCCACTGTAGGTAGTAAGGAGTGAGCTAACACCAGGTGGCATGAGACCAAGGAGAATCTTTTGGTAAGTAAGCAGGTCTGGTATTGTATTCTGCTGCGTAGGGGTAGCCAGCTGGCCTGTGCATAGAGGTCACAGGTGTGAGTTTGTCGGGCTGCACCTGTCAGTAGTCTACAGGCTTTGTTGAGAGAAACTGAGATCCTGTGGAGGGCACTGCATCCACATGGCATACAGTGCTTGTGTTTGTGTAGTAGTCCAATCCGTATATTGGCGGTCTTGGCAACAGTGTCAATATGCCGAGTGTAGGAGAGGGTACTATCCAGGGTAATACCAAGGTACTTGAACTCCTTGACATGTTCAAGTGGGTTCCCAGCGTGGTTCTTGATGGTGAGGGACAGAGAGTTGTGCCTGCTCTGTCGGTTACAGAAGGACATGGCTTTAGTCTTGCTGTGGTTCAGGACAAGTTTATGAGAACTGAACCAGTCTTCAATGCGATTGAAGTCGAGCTGCAGCTGGGATTCAAGGACTGTAATGTCATAGTGGCTGGAAAACAGGACTGCATCGTCTGTGTATAGTAATATTTTTGGTGGCAGGCACTGGGAGATTGTTGATGAAGAGGGAGAAGAGTAGAGGCCCAGAATAGACCCCTGGGGGACTCCGGAGCGGACCGGTTTCTCATCCGAAGAGATCCCTGCAATCCTTACACGTTGGATCCGATTATCAAGGTAGCTGGTGAACCATGGAAGGGCATCGCTGGAGATCCCAATAGAGGACAGTTGCTTGAGCAGTAGGGGGTGGTTAACTGTGTCGAATGCCTTGGTAAGGTCTATAAATACTGCCCCTCCACAATTCCCTTTGTCAAGCGTGGCATGGATGAAGGTTGTAAATTCCAGTAGTGCAGTGGTGGTGCTGTGCCTTTTCTGAAGCCATGCTGCTCTGGGCACTGTACATTGTACTTATCCAGGAATTCAACTAGTTGGTCTGACACTATTCGCTCCCAGCTTTGGATAGTGGGGGGAGGAGTGAGATCGGTCTGTAATTGGTGTGCAGTGTCCTATCTCCGCTTTTGTAAACCGGTGTGACAGTGGCTTTCTTCCAGAGAGAGGGGAAATGGCCCAATCTAAGCGAGAGATTAAAGATCTTTGTAAGTGGTTCTAAGATTTCATGAGGACTTATGCCAGCAGTTTCAGGTCAAGGGAGTCACCACTGTACCCTTGTTTGCCGATGGCCTTTTGAATGTATTTTCTAGCTACTTGTGGTGGGACCTCCTTAAAAAAAAACTTTGGGGTTGTACGTTCTAGTTGGGGGGTAACTTGGGAGGAGCTGGAGGGGAGGTCATCGAAAAAATTTGGTGGAAGGACACCGTCCAGGTTTGTAAATGCATTATTAAAAGTGCTGGTGATGATACCTAGGTCGAGTGTAGGAGTGCCATGAAGGTTGAGCATAGTGGGTGGTGCTTTAGGATCCTTGCCTGTGAGTTCTTTCATGTTGTTCCAGAATTTGTTTCCCTGGCCCCAAGAGTTGGTCAGAGCCTCTTTGTAATAGCTCGTTTAGCATTCCGTATTCTTCGAGTGCAATCATTTCTGGCTGCTTTGTATAATTGTATGTTTACTTGCGTCGGAGTTACAGCACAATGCCAGAGGTGGTCTCTGTGCTTGAGCAGAGTTAAAAGGTCAGTAGTAACCCAGGGTTGGTCTGTCCTTTGACCTTCATCTTTTCACTGGTGCATAGATGTCACAGGCTTCGTTGAAACGTTTGATAAATAGGTCCAGAGCTTTGTTGGTGTCATTGAGGAGTCAAGCACTGCCCAGTTCAGCCTGGTTAGATGGGATTTTAACAGCTGAGGTGCCCTTGTTTGATAACCCTGGCATAGATAAGCTTGGGAGGTGGCTTGTGGTATTTGTTTGACCAGGAGCAGATGACAGGCGAGTGGTCACTTATTGTATCTGGGAGTACAGAAACATTGGAGATGCGTTCAGGGCGGTTAGATAGAATCCAGTCTAGAAGCGTAAGGGAGCCTGTCCTATAGTTACACCTGGTGGGGGAATTGACCAGTTGAAATCCCCCATGATTATTGTTTCAGAATTATGTTGCTGGACCCTTAGATATTCCATGATGCTATGGAAGCCAGCTGCCTGGTCTCTTGGGGGTAGGTAAACCGAGATGACAGTGAGTTCCTTGTTATGTGCACCAAGGAGGATTTTGATTGTGAGGACCTGAGAGGAGTTGCTCAGGCTAGGGGATGGGATGATGTGACCCATAAGGGTATCCTTAAGATAGATGGCACAGCCCCCGGCCCGTTTAGCAATCCTGTCTTGCCTGAAAATGCAGTAGCCAGGGATAGAGACTGAGGTATCAGGGATTTTAGGGTTTAGCCATGTTTCCACAACTGCGAGAACATCATGGTTGTGCTGTAGGATCCATGTTTGGAGGGAGTCAAGTTTGTTGAGGATGCTGCAGGCATTGATGGATGCCATGGTAAGTGTCCCTGTCCTTCTGATTGGTGCCACTGCTGGCTGCCCAGGAGGTCCTGGGTTGGGGTGAACATTTCCTGAGAGCAGGAGCAGCATAAGGAGAATTTGTAGGAGAAAGGATTTCAGCATCTTGTAGATACCTGGTGGTTAAGTCATAAGCCAAAAGAAATTATCAACAGCTGAGGTCCAGAGTCACAGAATGTGTTAAATTCCTGCAGGTGATGAACTGTGCGGTGCATATGCAGGATGTGAAATCCTTTGCCTGCATGCTTCTTTGTCATTCAAAGAGGTTGTTGAAAAGCCCACATACAGATCATGGAGCAGGTCAGGGCGAAATGTGGATTCAAGCAGACCTAGAGTCACTGAGTTTGTCAGACTTAATTGCTTGACTTATGTTTTGCTTGGGATAGCTTCCAAAAAGTTGATTTTTAAATGAAAAATGCAGATACCTGGTTGTGATGTTTTGCAGAAATCCAGTTCAGGAGACTTTCACGGATGTAGTGAGCAAGAATGGTGTAGTTACTCCAAGCAGAAAACCATGTAAATCCACAAAAACTAAGCTACAGACACAGACAAGCAGCCACAGAGGAATTGTTTTATCAGCTCATAGACTTTCTTCAAACCTCAGGTAATCTTACTGTATTCTGACAAAAGCAGACTACCCAAGCAGTACCTTTGGAGGTGGGCAGAGAACCTTAGGAAACAGGCTCTGCAGCACTGCTGTGCCGAACCTGGCATCACTTCTAGTCTAGGCACCCAAGCAGTAATGCTTGGTGAGTGTATGAACTATTTTCCAAGTACCTGCTGTACAGATTTCTAGCAGAGGAATGTCTCTGGAAGCTGCTATGGAAGCAGCTGTTCCTCTAGTAGAGTGGGCCCTGAGATCCTGTGGAGGCTACTTGCCCACTTTGCCATAACAGAACTGGATACATGCCACAATCCACCTTGCGATGGATCTTTTTGTGGCTGGTTTACCTTTCCCTACTTCCCCATAGGTCAAGATGAGTTGCGTCCTGTACCCTCTGTGGCCTTTTGTATGGTCTAGGTAGTAGCTGATAGCTCTCTTTATGTCTAGGCTATGCAGTCTGTGTTCCCCTGAAGTGGAATGGTCAGTGAAAAAGACTGGCAGTGTAATGGACTGATTAATATGGAAATCAGATACCACTTTGGGAAGAAACTTATTGTTAGTCCTAAGGTCAACTTTGTCCCTGTGGAATGCAATGTAGTCAGTTTCCATGGACAGAGCCTGTAGCTCACCAATCCTTCTGGCAGAAGTCATTACAACTAGGAACATAGCCTTCCAAGTTACATACTTGAGATCTGCTGAGGCCATAGGCTCAAAAGGTGGCTGCATGAGCTGTGCAATACATATGTTCAGATCCCGCACTGGGGTGGGATTTCTATGGGGGGGATGTAGATGCAGCAGCCCCCTGAAAAACTTCCTGAACACTGGGTTTGAAGCCAGGGATGATACCTTGCCCGCAGATAAATAAGCAGAAACAGCTGCCAGGTGAACCTTCAAAGTGGATGGTCTGAGCTCAAGGGAATGAAGGTGTGTCAGGTAATCCAGGACAACTGGCAAGCCCACCTAAGTGTGGTCCAGATTCCTGCCCTGGCACCAAATGGAGACTCTTTTCCACTTGGATGTGTAAGTCTTCCTAGTAGAGGGCTTTCTGGAAACCCTATGGACCTCCACGTCCCGTTCAGGGAGATGCAAATCAGCATACTCTAGGTTCTCAAGAGCCAGGCCTTGAGTCTGAGAGACCGAAGGTTGGGGTATAGGATCCTGCCCTGGGAGGAAGTCGACAAGTTGTGTTTCCTGGGGAGGCTGATTGGTTTGGCAACTGACAGTGCCAGAATCAGAGAGTACCGGAGCTGCCTGGTCCAGTCTGGAGCAATGAGGATCACTGTCACCAGCTGGGATCTGAGTTTTTTCAAAAGTCTCAGCAATAGTGGGAATGGAGGGAAGTCATACAGGAATGTCCCTTTCCAATCCAACAGCAGTGCATCCAGTGTGACTGAGACACTCACTGGGGGCGTGCAGCAAAACTGGGGAAGCTGGAAGTTGTCTGGGGCTGCAAAGTGGTCTACCTCTGGAGTGCCCCACCTTTGAACACAATCTGCAAAACCTGCTTGTTCAGGGACCACTCATGGTGGTTTTGATTGATTCTGCTGAGAGCATCTGCCAGCACATTGTCTTTCCCCAGCAGGTGGACTGCTGACAGGGAAATTCCCAGAAAGTATGCCAGACTCCAAATTTTCATGGCTGCTGTGCACAGGGGGATTGACTTTGTGCCTTCTTGCTTATGTAGTACATGGTGGTTGTGTTGTCTGTCCTGACCTGTACCACCTTTGCCTGTAGTATGCTGGCGAAGGCTTGGAGTCCCAGGAAGACTGCTCTGAGCTCTAGCAGGTTGATGTGCAATAGCGACTCCTGCTGGAGCCATGTGCCGTGGGCTGTGTGCTCCCCCAGATGTGCTCCCCATCCCAGAAGGGATGCATCCGTGGTTAGCAATAAGGAAGGGTTTTCTTGCAGGAATGGTATACCTTGTCTGAGGTTGTCCATTTCCACCCACCACTGAAGTGCCTGCAGGAGTGTTCCTGTGGCTGGCACCAGCTTTGACGGCGAGTTTCTTTTCTGGTGCCAGTGCAGCTTGAGATGATACTGAACATCTCTCATTTGGAACCTTGCCCCTGACACTGTTGCTGTGGAAGCTGCAATGTGGCCCAGCAATTGCAGGAAGTGCCTTGCAGACCTTAGGCTGTGCAGCTTGAAGGTAGTTGCCAACTGTATCAGGCTGTCCACGCTTGCCTGTGGAAGAAAAGCCTTTCCTCTCACAGTGTCCAGCTCAGCTTCTATGAATTCGAGGAGCTGTACTGGCTCCAGTACAGACTTTTTCAGGTTGACTAATAATAATAATCTTTATTTTTTATGGCACCTTTCAGCAATCGAGGCATCTAACAATGTTTCAAATAACATATCAAATTTCACAATCATAAATAGTATTAAAAACAGATAATACAATTAAAAATAATTTAAATCAGTCACCAAATGCTTGATACCACAGATGTGTTTTTAGGGCCTGTTTAAACCCCTCCACAGCTGCGCACTCCTGTAACTGACGGGGTAGAGAATTCCAAAGGATAGGGGCTGCATGCATAAATGCCCAGGCCCCAGAAGATTTTAAACACACCCTTGGAATCTCTAGCAATCCCTTGTCAGCCAAGCGGAGCGATCGCCCAGGGCAGTAAGGTACCAGCAGCTCTTTCAGGTAGTCCCGGCCCTGTCCATGTAGGGCTTTATAAGTCAGAAGGCCAACTTCAAAGGCAATCCGTCACTGTACCGGCAGCCAGTGAGTCCATGCAGCAATGCGGAAATATGACAGGCCTGGGAAGTTCCCGTTAAAAGCTGGGCCACTGCGTTCTGCACCAGCTTCAAGCAGCGGATTTCCAATCCAGGTAGCCCTAGGTAAAGGGAGTTGCAGTAATCCAGGCGCAAGAACACAAAGGCATGGACCAATGTGGGAAGATTGCCGGATGGAACAAGATGCTTAACCCTGGAGATATTCCTCATATGGTAGAAAGAGGACTTGATGACGGCTAACACCTGCGAATGTAGTGTCAGCCCTTCATCAAAGATTACCCCCAGGTTTCACGCCCATTCAGAGGTCGGGAGTGATAGACTCCCAAGAAAAAATCCTGAGGATGAACCTGCCACTGATCCCCCTATCCGGCACCCCAAGTCCACAACCAGCACCTCAGTCTTTTCCGAGTTCAACTTCAACCAGCTCAAATCCATCCAATCCTGGATTTCTGTGAGGCAGTTGTTAAAGACAGAGAGCTCCATCTTGGTCAGATGCAAAAGAAAGACAGAGCTGGGTATCATCAGTATAGCAGCAAAACCTCAGCCCATACTTTCTTACAATGTCTCTGAGGGGCAGCATGTACACTGCGAACAACATGGAAGACAACACCGATCCCTGAAGAACCCCACATAACAGGGGGACTGGGTCTGAGGAATAAACCCCCGACACCCCCCTCTGAATTCTTCCGGTGAAGAAAGATGTAAACCCACCTGAAGACTGCACTTGACAGGCCACAGATGAGTCTCAGGCAACCGAGCAGGACCCCATGGTCCACAGTGTCAAATGCTGATGAGAGATTTAGAAGAACCAAGATGGAGCGGTTTTTCTGATCTCTTGCCATCAGGAGATCATTGAGCACCCGAACCAGTGCTGTCTCAGTACTATATGCCTCTTTCAAAAACCGGACTGGAGAGGTTCATAGATGTCATGAATGATCAAATAGGTTCTCCACTTGTACGGCCACTACTTTCTCAATCACCTTCCCTTAAAAGGGAAGGTTTGAGATTGATCTGTAGTTCGCATGGTAGTCTGGGTCCAAAGAAGCTTTCTTCAGGAGGGGTGTTACCACCACCTCCTTCATGGAGCTAGGAAACTCACCTGTTTCGAAGGAGCACCAGACTATCCATGCTAGGACCAGACCAATGGTGTTAATACAACCCAAAATCAGGGAAGTTGGTCCTGGATCCAAACTACAGCACATAGGGCACGCACCCTGGACAATCCGCATGACATCCATGAACTCCGGTTGGTCAAAGGTACTCCAGGAAAGCTGAGGGGCAGTGGCTGAGTGCCAATCCAAAGCAACACCCATAGAGTGTGCTGGTTGGAGCACCGCCCTGATGTCAGACACCATAGTCGCAAAGAATTGAGCAAGTTTGTCATACTCTACTTGTGAAAAGGCTTTTCAAACTTGTAGACAGGCTGGGTTACATAGCCTGTCCACAGTTCAAAAAGGCTGAGCTGGTCGATTCTGAGTTGCCACAATCTCCCTGGACAGGAATTCTGCCTTCTTACGGGTGATTGCAGATTGCTAGGCTTGATAATGATCCATCAGTCTAAGGTGGTCGGCATCCAGGGAGGATTTCCACCAGCAATGCTCTATCCTTCATCCTAATCGCCGACTAGAAACCCTAGTGACTGTAGGACATCCTGTATGAGTGTCAGAACCTCCCTTACTTGTTGAGGGGACTGCCCTACGAATAGCCAGTCATCTAGGTAAGGGAACACTGCAACCCCTTTCCCCCTCAGGTGTGCCACAACCACAGCCAAGCATTTTGTGAACTCCTTTGGAGCAGAAGTAAATCTGAAAGGCATTGCCTTGAACTGGTAATGGCCTGATGGCAGTCTGAATCTGAAAAATTTTCTGTGGGACTGCCTGATGGGAATGTGGAAGTATGCATCCTTTAGGTCTACAGATGCAAGCCAATCCCCTTGCCTTAAGGTTGGAAGGATTGTCACCATTTTGAACTTTGGTTTTACCAAATGTCTGTTCAGGTGCCTGAGATCCAATATGGGTCGCCACTCCCCTGTTTTCTTCATTGTGAGGAAGTACCTTGAATAGAGCCCCTTTCCTCTCTGTGCCTGATGAACTGGTTCTATTGCCCTTTGAGACAGAAGGTTCGATACTTCCCCCCTCCAACAACACTGTTTCTGATGGGGAAGAGGGTCTGAATACCCTTGCCCTCAGCTTTGGCATGAAGCTGAGAGCCAGACCTTGGCCCATTATCTCCAAGACCCACTTGTCTGTGGTGATGGATTGCCATTCTTGGATGTAGTGGGCTAGTCTGCCCCCTATTGGGGTTGGGGAGGTGACCCTCAGGGTGTCTGCTTGGCTTGAGCTGTTGCCTGGGTGCTGGGGCTAGTTCGGTTGCCAGCTCTCCTGCCCCAGCCTCTGAAATAATCTCTCTGTGATTGGTACTGGGGAAAAGCTTGAGGCTGAAAGAACGGCCTATAGTGTCCCCTGCCTCTACCACCCCGGCTTGGTGCTTCTGGGGTGCATATGCCTTCTCTTTTGCAGCAGCACTCCTATATGCTGTCTTGCAATCATCCATTTTTTCATGTAAGCTTCATTCTGTTCCCCAAATAGGGATGTGGGCTCACATGGAAAATCCAAAGGCTTGGACTGTGTGTCTTGGGACAAATTAGTTATTCTGAGCCAGGCAAATCGTCTAAGAGACACAGAAGCAATCATCTGTCTGGCAGCAGTGTCATTATTGTCAAAAGACATTCTAAATTGGGCTTTGGATGCCTACATCCCTCTCTCTGCAGCCTCTTCCAGGTCTGTTGACATAAGGGCTAGGACAGATTTAGCCATTTCCATCACTGTATTCCACAGTGTCCTCTGATATCTGGCAACACAGGTCATATAAGAGGCTTGCCTGATTATCAGGGAGGATCCCAGATAGATCTTTTTGACTACAGAATCCATCTTCCTGGAATATTTGTCAGGTGGATGTGATGCCAAAGGTATGCCAGCTTTATCATAAGCTGCAGCCTGCACCACCCCCTCATGGCCTGGGTGCCCAAAGAGGAATTCAGCTCCGTCCTTAGCCACCCAATACTTCCTATCCATCTTTCTATCCACAGGTGGCACAGAAGTGGCAATCTGCAACACTTTGTTTACCTGTTTCTTTAAGGATTTATGGATGGGCAGAAGCTGCCTTTTAGAGACTGGAACATCCATCATCTCCATGTAATCCTGTTCTTCTTCCTCATCAGTGGACTCCTGAGTAGACAGGTCCAGTGCCTGAGCCACTTGATTTATAAAAGCAAAGTGAGATGTATAGTCCTCAGACCCCTTATCGGGGAATGAGGATGGTGAGGATCAGGGGAGATATCAGGTTCAATAGGCTCCCCACAGTCTTCATCTTCATCTTCTCCAAAAGGTTCAGCACCTTGTTCAAGTGAACCAGGAACCGAAGGAGAACCGGAGGTCTGCGTGTGTGACTGCTTTTCAACCGGAACCAGAGTGCTCAGTTGAAGCGATTGAATTATTCTGATAACGTTTGCTATCTCTTCAGCAGTTGGAACCAGTGTCTTTTTAAGTTGCGGTTCGTGTGCTGTATGTTTTTCTTTCTTTTTCTTTTTTCCTGCGGTTGCCGGTTCAGCGACAGTATCTGTGGGATGCTTTTTAACCGAGGAACCGTCACCCTTGTCAGAGGGCTGTTCCTCTGGTTCTTTATGGCTGGAGGCCGGTTTGTCTGCAGCCAGGCCAGCAGCTTTTTCAGACATCGTTTAAGTCGCCTCTCAAGTGCTGACTGAGGGAAGTTTTTACAAATATCACAGTCCTCTTTGAGGTGCTCAAACCCCAAACAAAAGACATACAAGATGAGGATCTGCTTTTGCAAACGGTTCCCCACAATGTTGGAAACCTGTAGGGCCTGTTCTTTTCTTAGACTGTGACATTTAAACAATTAAATCTAAGTCTCTCGCTCTTTTTTTTTGTCAGTTAAGACAGAGAAACCGAGGTTTAACCTGGTAGAAAATCTAGGGGAGAGAGAGAACAAACTTAGTAAAAAAGTTGGAAGGAAATTTACACTAAGAATTACCTCAAAAAATAAGAAGAATTTACTGGTTCCTTCTTGGTTGAGAAAAAACGAAAAGGAACCGAAAAACTTACCCGTAGACACTAATCTAGACTAAGTCTACCTATGAACCAAGGGCAGTGCTTCAAAAATTGAATAAAATAAACGGGGTTCGATAAAACCGAGAAAAAATAAACTTCTTGAAGAAAGTGAAAGAGAACTCTCTGGACACGTCTTACCGAGGCAAGCAGAGTAAAGAATCTGACAGTTGCAGGAAGTACAACCAGGGACAGTGGTCTGAAAACCGACCTTGAGTCTAACATTCCACTATTGGCATAGGTTCTATTAACCATTTCAGCTCCAGGGCAGTCCTATGGTGAGACCATACTGCATTTGTCAGAATACAGTAAGATTTCGTGGGGTATGAAGCTGTTGTATAAACCTTTTTGGCCATAGCATTCCACCTTCTGTAGTTGATCTCAGAAGGCTGTGCAGAGAAGGGAACCTTAGCCCTCTCACAGGTAGCCAGTTGGATAACACCTTGATGATCAGGGTGGACATACAGGTATCCCATCCCCCATCTGGCCACCGGATACTTTTTCAATCTTTTTATCTGCAGCTGAAGTGGGTGCAGACATGATTTCTGAAGTGGCTTTCTGTAATGATTTGTGTATGGGGATCAGAAGTCTTCTTGCAGGAGCTAGCCCCATCATATCCATAAACTCTGCTTCCCTCTCATCCTCCACTCTTTCCTGAGGATGGATACTGAGGGTGTTCACCATTTACCTAACAAAGGAGGAATACGATGAGTAATCCTCTGTAGGCCCTACAGGCAACCCAAACTCCTGCTCAGGTGAACCATCTGGTTCAATACGGTCACCTTCCTCCTCCTCTTCGTAGTACGTTTCTGCCTCCTCCATCATAGCCAGGTAGGCTGGAGCCTGAGACTGGGGAGGGGAGACAGACATGTTCATAAAATTTCCCATGACCTGGAAGACCTGAGAAAAACTGCCACATTTTTGCCATGTCATTTGTTGAGGGCATTTATCTTGGGTCCAATGCCTGCTCCTTTCCTTTTTCAGGCAAGGAGATTTTGTTCTTTTTGCTTTATCTTGCAAGAGACCATTTCTAGTGCCTGCGATGAGGCTCTTTTATTTGTATTTCTGTCATTATTGGAATCAGGGTCCCCCTTATGGACATACAGGTATCTTTACCATATTCACCGTGATTATCTGATGAAGGAGCAGCTTTATCTTTTTTTTCTCCGTCCCCTTTGACAGGGACTGCTGCTGTATTTGAGAAGACAGACCCTCTGATGTATGCTTTCCACCATCACTACGAACTGTTTCACAGCCTTTATTGTATTTTGTTGACACGGAGGCAGACTGAGAAGGCACAATCTCTTCTCTTTTTTAGCCCTTTTCTTTTGGATTTTAGTGTAAAACATTTTACAGAACTCACAACTGATAAATCATGATCGGGACCCCAACATTACACAGAGCTCATGGCAGTCTGCCTTTGCCAGGAGCGGAAAACAATTTTTAAAATGTTTAAAGCCTGTGGGTCCTGTTTTCTTTTCTTAGGTCTATCCCTCATGCCAAACACTGAAGACCCATTGAAAAACACTATCTGTTCCCTAAAACTGGTGAGACAATAAACCTGGAACCTATCAAACAATAGCAATTCTGAGGAGAAATAAGAGAAAATATGCAGTTCCCTTCACCAGGAACTGCTAATAATAAGGTCAAAAACCATAAATGATATATAAAATTCAGTGGTTTTAAACAAAAAACTGTTAGCAGACTTTCCTAATTTCAGTATGGTTCCCTAAAGGCGGGAACCGCAACTGTCAGGAAGGAGGAACCGCTTTAAAATGGCAAAGTGGTAGGTTTAAAACCAAATAAACAATTTTTTTTAGTCAAATACAGCAGTTCCCAAAGATAGACCTCGGTTTAATGTCTCATCTGAAGAACAGCACACCCCAATAGTACAGCATCCCCCTCAGTACTGCACTGAGGTGCCAGCATTGATGGTATGAGCCCTGTCCAGGTTTGGGAGTAGAATCCCACAACCTTCTGGCACAGAGGCAGATGAGCTACCAGTTGAGCCACAATGACCCATCTGAGCCAGAATTAAAATGTGTGACTATTGTTACAGCATGTTCAGTGCACAGCAGCTATTTTATTGAATTCCAACACCTGTTTTACTTTGTCATCATGTTTGGTAGCAAGAAAAATCCCCAAATGGGGCAGAATACATGAACATCAGTTGATTGCGAAAACAGGACTGTGAATTCAAACTGCACTGTAAACAGAGAGCAGGCAGTGATCAGAAAGTTACTTACTAGTCTCTTGATCCTCTAAAGTATTGTAAAACACACAAAAAAAAGAGATGGATTCCAGATATATAGACAATGGTACTGACAGCTGAGAAACTTTATCAAGTATGAACAGGGCTCATGGTTGCCATTTGAGACGGTAGCCTAGAGGTGGGGTAGTTAGGCTACTTTATCGAATGGCAACTGTCAGCCCTGTTTGTACTTAAATTTTCTCAGCCATCAGTACCTCTGTCTGCATACCTGGAGTACATCTCTTTTTTGAGTTGTCTGCTCTTGCAGTTTTTCTGGATGGCACCTGCTGCGAGTCTGAAGTGAGTGCATGGTTCCTGTGTTGTTCCTCTAAAGTATCTCCTCCATAAAGCCAAACTCTTTAATCTTCGACTGAACACAGTTACACACCAAGCTGAAGCCACATCCAGGGGGAAGTAGTGCCTGGCAGTAAACAGCAACTGTGCCATGGAAGGGGTGGTCTGTTTGGCAAATTGCAGTCGTGGCAGTTTTTATGTGAGCAGAATGAAATGCCAGTTCAAGGTCAGGGTAAGGGAACATACGTGGGCAGCTGAGAGCAGCTACCCCAGCAATGCTATGGCTGTCCATGTGCATAAGTACATGGGTAGTTCCAGACATCAGATTTCATTCATCGGTATTGAGAAGCCCGTCAAGAACAGGTGGGGAGGTGGTTATGACATGATCCTTTTTAGAAAGGGAGCAGTATTGGATTTTTTCCTTGGGTACTACAGATAAACCAGGATTGCACGACAGTCTCAATGCAATGCCATTTCTATAGAGCTGCATCCCATCACAGCCCCTCTAGGACCACACTGTAAATAAGCCTTTGTTGCTCATTCATCCCGTGATACCCTACTGATTTCTTACTGTTCTACTATTAGTATCCCACTGCAAATCCAGCCCTTGAATCCCCTCGAGGTATTGTGGGACTACAGTGGGAATAAGATACATCTGTCTATCCCAACAATGTAAGACCAAGTGTCGTGTATGTGGGTCATGCTATGTATAGGCTAATTTTGGTATTTACTGTCACTTTCTTCTGGGACCCCAATGTAAATAAGGCACTTTGTGCAGTATGTTTTTTTTTTTTTTTTTAGACATCCAGATTCCTAGCTGTCTTTTATAGCTGCCATGTTTGATCTCTTTTTTTCAAGAATGAATGACTTACATGATATGTAATGAGAGGCAGCACAGCGTAGTGGTTAAGAGCACTGAGCTGCAAACCAGAAGAACTGGGTTTGAATCCCACAACCACTACTTACATAAAGTGTGACCATGAGCAAGTCATGTAACTTCCCTGTGCCCCCGGGATGCACCTGGAAACAAGCATTGGCTTAGTGCGTCTTTCGTGGCTAAAAATTGGAAAATAAAAAGAAATGATATGAACAAGTTTTGTTTTGCTTTTTTTCCTAGATTATGCCCTATCTGACTGCCCCAGTTGATCTGGGAGAAGCTTGTATGCAAGGACATGCCTTAAGACAGGAAACTATGTGACAATCTGAACAAGTGCTGACTACTTGTGTGGTATTTGGATTTGGAATTATTTTTACTTTCCTTGGCCATTCTTCAGCATCATTTTCCGCTTGTTATGTACATTAGAGCTGTTTTTAAGATAAACACAAGATTTAAGAGCCACCAACGCCTCAAGAATAAACTTTAAAAAATGTAATATTTGGACACAAAGCAGCTTATATTTCTAATTAGCTCTGTATTTCTTATCCCCATTACTTATTACTGAGGGCACATGCTTGAAAACAAGATAGTTATTCCGTGAGGGTTCATCAGCCCCTATTGCTTCTTCCCAACCTCATGTCATAATACTCGGCTTGAGACATCATAGTGATTCCCATGGCAACAGACTGTGATGCACAACACAGCATTATAATTTCAAGTAGGGCATAAGCCATGCAGACAGATGAGCTCTAAGGGATACAGATCTTGTGTTTGTGGGAATTTCTTCAGTAATAAATAATGGAGAGGAGAAATCTATAGGAAATGTATAAAATACAAGCAGAATTCTGTCTATTTGTTTTTCAAAGTTTTCCCAAAGGCATGGCTTTTCTTTAAGCAGTAGTAAAGCTCACTGGGGGGCCCTTTAAACTGGCACATTATAAATATTCTACTTGTTAATTTTTAACCACGTCGATATTTTACTGTTGCAAGTAATTTAACTGCATACTAACTTATTAAGACTGTCAGATCGCAAGAGAGTCAAAACCATGTGTCTACTTCAATAACTGTCTGCCTACCTATGCAACACCGTGTTGCTTTTACTAATGGCTAAGCCTCAAAAGCCATTTTAAAATGAGGTGTACCAGCACGCTGTTTGTGTGACAACGAGTATCACATTTATATCTCACCTCCATGTGGTGACAGTTTTCCTGCACTGAAACTTTTTTTTTTTTTTATTTCTTTTATTATTTGCATAATTACATGGAACACAGTTGTACATCCTCATACATGGCATCAGGATAAGAACACAAACTGTGTTCACCGTATACATTTTTGATACTCAATCACTGCCCCCTGTAATCTGTCACAATAGAAGGGGGGCCAAATGGTGCTCACAGTTTACAAATAATGTCCCCATTTTGCTAGCCTTCTCAGTGGCCTTGGAAGATCTGGGTTTAGGTAGAATTAATACAGAAAGGTTTACACTATCTCCCTGGGTTGCTCTTTATCCAGTTCAGCAGATACTTTAAGGAAGGAAGAATAATGCTTTCCCTTGCTAACTCCGTTTATAGCTCAACATTTTCTATCAGCAGGAACCTATAGAAATAATAACACCAAATTCCTATCATTTTAACTTTCTGCCATATTTCAGGGAATTAAGGATCGCCTCTCCGCTGCTCTGCAGAGAGTCAGTGTAAATTGAAAGGTTGCCATTTTGTCATGTAGGCACAAATGACAAGCTTGCTGGACTCTCCATATTGTTCCCAATAAGACCGCTGCAGAAGATCAAAGGGGATGGGAGAAATGCCTACATTAGAAAAACATGAAAAGGTAAACTTTTAAATGACGAGATCCCCCACACAACTGCTTAGTAGGCCACTAGTCCAGTAAAGTCCTGCTTCAGGCAGTTACTCAATGTTGCAATACCCAGGCTAACTGCAGTCCTCTGCCAACTCTTCCTCCCCTGCAACAGCTTCTGTGGCAGCCTTAGCCACGAATTCTGCTTCCGTTTTCTCCAACCACCGACCCACACCTTTTAAGTTAGTGGACTGCCACGACTTACCCCCCTAATATGTTATTCGCTGTCTGGCCAGGAGTAAAAATTAATATACTATGCCCAGAGCTTGGAGACATTGTCTTAGCCCATCAAATCTCTTTCTCCAAGCTCAGGTCTGGAATGAAAGATCCAGAAATAACTTTACAGCTAATTAATTTATGGAGAGCAGGTATGTCACTCGAGCCACCAACAGGAGTATGTCCCTTATTTCCAGCCCCGAGGTCCTCAACAGCACTGTTCGGGGCTGGTTAGTGTTGGCAGACCACACTCTGGGGTTAACACGATAGGTATGTCTCACCGCTGACCAGTCAAAGTCTTCAGGTATGGCACTCAAGTTCTGGAGCCATGTAATTAAAAATGCCAAAAGGGTGGCTCGCTCTGCATCATTCAGCACCATGACCAGGTCTAAGGCTGCCAGCGCAGACTTCGTTTTTAAGGGCTTCATGACGCCCTCACAGCTGTGTGTTCTCCTGCACCAGCGTGACAATGCCCCTTATGTGGTCATCAACTGTTTTTCACTCACGCTCTGTTACCGAGGTTGTCCGTTCTCTGATAGCAGTGCCCTGCTTTTCTAGTTTGCTGCATCCATTGTCCATTGTTAATCCTGGTACTGTGCAGGCCTCATAGCTGGAGGGCTCCCTGACCTTTCCTATTTTCTGGACTGCCAGTTTCTGGGCTCCCTGCTGCTGGCTTTTTGCTTAGCCACGGCAAATTCGGCATCTGCCTGTAGCTGAGGATCTCAGGAATGCTATTTTGTAAGCTGGGTGGTTGAATTCTTTAGATAAAAGGTATTTTTTCTTAAAAAAACTGAGTCGATGTGCACAGCTAGCAGAAAAAGCTTCTTGCCTGACGAATGGCTCTCCGGCACCTCCTTAAAACTTCTTATGCTACTGTGTAAGTGCTATGCAAGTTGTATGCATTTAACTATAAAGGCAATATTTATATATTTGTGCACAGTTGCTTTTTAAGATAACTGTTTGTATGTTGTCTTGCTCTATCTGAGCACGTATGCACTTATTTCACATAATTTGCACTAAGTACTGTATCTTTAAGGCAACTTCTGAAAAGGGGTAGTTTGACCAGATGTCACCAGTCTTTGACAAGTGCACATGCATAAAACGTATCAGGCACTGTGACATCATCAAGAGAAGGAGGGGGGTTTAGGAAATGCCCCACCAGGGTGCTCTGAGTTTACCATTATCTGTGTTTACTGCTTTGTATATACTGGACTGCTGCTATGCTGCTATGAATTATTTGCACGGGCAGCAGGATTCTGCACAGAATAAAATCAAGCACATCTTGAAAAACAGGTAAACTGTTTGCTTTCTTTATTATAACTGGCTACAAGTCTCCACTAGCTGCCAGCCACCCCTGTCTTAAGGCAGTTCACAAGCGAACCAGAACTTTTGGGACTGATGCCAACCATCTCAGTAACCTTTTTTATTGAGAAACAAAAGTACATCAACCAAGCAAAGGAAAGATAAAGACACAGACAAGTGAGTGGATCAGAAGATTGCAGGTTCACCTTTGGAGCTTAAAGATCAGAAATCCGTGGGTTCTAGTCCCACAGCAGGAACTTGGGCTAATACACAATAATGACACTGTAACGCAGTAGTAAAAGGGTAGGGGACAGTAGTACTGTTGAGGTGCCAAACGTCTGATAAGACGTTAAACCAAGGTTCCTTCTGCCCTTCGTAGGTGGCTGTCCTGGTGGAAGTAAAAGATACCATGGCACTTATCGTAAGAGAATGGGGAGTTTCCTCTATACTGTATAGCAGAACATCGTTCTGTATAAAATTCCAGCCCTTTCAAAATGCTGTTGTACCACAGTTCAAAGATCATGGAATGTGACTGTACCCTTCTGTGGTACAACAGCATTCTGAAGTCTGCAGAGACTGCACAAATCAGTTTCATTCTGAAAGTGAAAGAACCACGGTGGCACATTTCACATAATACTATACACTACAAAAAATATGTGAAGAGCAACTTTGTGCACAACCGGTGTGTTCTGCCACTTCGGGGTTCTCATTCCCACAGATGTCTCGAGCTTCGCTGCTGAGATCAGAGGGAATTAGAACCCTTCTGTGGCAGAACACACAGGTTGTGCACAGTTGCCCATCCAGTCTTCACTATGTGTCATGTCTGTAATTACCCCTTCAATAAAATACAGTACATCAATGTAACCCATACCCCCACATGCATATGGAAAGGAGCTATCACAGCCTAGTGTGCCATTCTAGTCAAAAATTACAAATAAATAAGACCAGAGGCACTAACACCCCATGAGACCCAGAACTTTTTCGTCTGGCAGTGTGCATGCACTGCACGCCTGTCAGAGTATAAACAGCATCACCAGCCCCAACAACCTCCGTACCATTTTTAGCGGAGAAAAAAAAAGGTTTCTGAGTTAAGGGAAGATGAAGATGCAGACAAGGCGCATATATTGTACTGCAAGTCTTGAACATTTAGCGATTTGAGAAAAATTTACAAGTACTGTAATATTTAAAGAAACATACACATAATCCATAAAAAGTGTCTTGAGTTTCAGATACTGACCCCACAAATGTACGTCAATTGCAGCAGCTAAGTGGGCCAGCCGAGTGGGGAGTGTGTCAGAGTTTGGTAGACGGTTAGCAGACACCCCCCCCCACGCATTTCCATCTTGCTTATAGAATCCCCCCGCCAGTGAAAGAACAACTCCCGAATCAGAGATTAAAGAAAAGAGTTAGTGCTGCCAGCCTGCTAACTCCATGTCTGAACTGTCATACAAGTAATCCAACTTTACCAACTGTGCTGTTACAGTTATTGAACTCTGAGGCTGCCTTTGTTTACAGTGAACTCTGCTGCTGCCCTTGTTTAGAGTGAGCTCAGCTGCTGCCTTTGTTTAGAGTGAACTCTGTCACTGCCCCTCTTTAGCATGAACTCTGCTGCTTTTGCTTAAACAGAGTGAACTCTGTTGTTGCCTTCTTCAGAGTATAAACTCTGCTGCTGCTTTAATTTTAAATGTGAAGTCCAATTTTGCACACCTGCTGGTGATTACCAGCTGTTCCAGGTCTAAAACCTCTGCAGCCCGCCCTCCTGTGCCGTGATTCACCCTAACCGAGCTGGCAGCTTGGTAGTAGGTGAAGTCTTGTCGGCTTAAAACTCAGCCAGTTCTGATTTGGCAGTGTCAACAGTGGTTAAGTAGCCGCCTCTGTGTTGCCGAGTGAATGGGTTCGCCTGGCACACTGGCGACCTGGAGGTGGCTTGGATGATGTTCTAGGCGGCGTGATGCCTCGAGATGCTGCCGAACGTCCCCATCCCAAGCTGCCATCGTGACCGGCCACTTGAGGGAATAGGGGAGGGCAGAAAACAGAAAATTGCCCCAGGACGACGGCCACTGGTCCCTGTCACCACAAAGCCCTGGAAGTGTCCAGGCCGACCTCGCCACACCCAGTATATGTATTTGTGCCTACAGGCACTTCTCCCCCCGAGGGGGGCCCTCCCGATGAAGGGTTACGTCGGGTTACCCGGGGGCTGTGGCACTGAGGGGCAGTGGATGGCGACAGGGGCGGAGTGGCAGGCAGGGCACAAGCAGTCTGAAGGAGCGGCCGGCCAGGGGAGCCTGGGAAGGAGCAAAAACAAAACAAAAAAAAAATGGCTAAGTGAAGACACAAAATGCGAGTCTGTCGCGGTCAGTCAGAGGCCGCAGTGCAGGGGCCAGGAATACATCTCCTTTGTCTTCTGAATCACTATTATAGCATTTAATTTTAAAATGTTAAGTATTATTTTATTGCTACGGATAGTGTGTGTGAATTCAGTAGATTTTAATTCAAATACTATTGTAGTGAACAGAACAAATGGTTTTGATCTTACCTAACCTTGCACTCTTTGTTGGGGATTTGTTCCTGGGTAATTTAGCTACTCTAAATGAATGGACAACTGGTTTAGTTCAGGAGGGCTCATTTACACTTGCCATCTGTAAACAATTTTCTAGTATCCGTATGGGATTGTTCAAGAAAGGATTATAGTAGGTGAAATTTTGCTACAAGAAAACGAATGCAAATTATTTTACTGTTATTACTTGTTGGCAATATCCAGCCGAATCCAGGCCCTTCTACTTTAAGTCCAATGAAAATCAATTGAATCTAAAACCCTTTGAACTGTACATTCAAGCATTCAAAGTTCGATGTCCAAAATATGAAAATTACATACCTACTGTAATTCCTGATCTTTCTGTGTATCTTCATCATTCATCACCTTTGGGTTCTGGCCAGAGGTCATGACTCCATGGGAGCTTTTTTGGGGAATGGCAGAGTCAACACACTGATGGCGCCACCCTCGAGGCCGATGCAGTGCATGGCGCCCGCGGATTGGCTACACCAGGCTGACCCGCCCTCCTGCCAGTTCTGAGTCGTCAGAGTAAGAAAGGGTTGGGAGGGAGGGACAAGGAAGTCCAAGGACAGACAAAGGAAAAGATATACAAACTAAAAGGAGAAATAAATGACAGAGAGGACAGAAGGAGAGTTAGAAAATCTAAGGGGATTGGGAAGGGGCTCCAATCTCTGGAAGCAGAAAGAAGAGGGAAGGAGGGAAGGAAAAACTAGAAATGGGGAGGGGGGTACATACCCTGAACCTTTGAGTGTCTCCAGACTGTATAGGAACTGCAAAGGAGTAGCTATAAGGCTGAATTGCCAGAATTCAAGGCACAGAATCACTGGCAATTTACTCCGACATCAGCAGAAGTGGCTATTCTGGAAGAAAAGACAGGATACAGGGTTGTCCTTCCCCTGAAACCACATACCTGGAGGTGAGAAACAAAAAGTTTCCTAAATTAATTTGAGGGATGAGTCCCTAAGGACAAGAACAGAGGAGAATAGAGGAAGAGAGACAGAAAAGAAGAGAGGGCAACCACCAACTCCCACCCCAAAGGGGTGGAGCTGAGGCATTGAGGAGAGAAGTGCTCTCTCCCCCGATCCCTCTCCCCTCCTGTCAGAAGGTAAAAGTCCCCCTGTGTGCCCAAGGTCACACCACTCCTGACCAGCGGAAAGGAAGGGGAGGGAAGGGGGCACACAGAGGGAGGGGGACCCAGAGACTGAGGCCCCGGGGGATGGAGGGTGGGATTGTGATGAATGGTGAAGATACAAAGAAAGATCAGGAATTACGGTAGGTACGTAATTTTCATATCTTATCTGTGTCAATCTTCACCATTCATCACCTTTGGGTGAGTACCGAGCCCCCCTGAAGGGGGCCCTAGACCCTAAAGGACCAAGTCCCTTAGCCCTCAGTGAGCGAGACACTGCTAGGGAGAACCTTTACGGGCCTGGTAAGGTCCGAGACTGGGGAGAGTGAGACAGGGACCCCCAGGAGGGGGCAGGAGGTTTCCCCGACAGACGCCGCCTCACCCTATGGGAGAAAAGATGGGTTCTCTGGTACACAGAGGAAATCACCCTACGCCGGGCCAAGGGTGACAACTGGGAAAAATACAGCCATGCCGTCCACCTAGTGCAGATCGCTGTCCCTACGACCCTGCAAGCTACCTCGCTGGCATCATAAGATGCCCTCGCTTGGTGGTTTGCTAGCTCCAGGCCACGTGCAGAGAGTGCAATGGTTTGTCTGGTTACCTCTGAATAAGGAATAGAGGCTAGGAGTTGACCTAGCCTGGACCACAGAAACCTATCATAGGTAGCATAGTGAGTCTGATGTGCAGAAATTGAAAGAAGCAACCGTGCCGAGTAGAAGGTCCTCCTCCACCCCCAGAGGTCAAAATCCGCAGAATCTTGATCTGGGGGCCGGTCACGGTGGGGGGCGTGAAGCCCATCGGGAGTGTCCAGCTGCATCACTCCTGACTGAGGATGAGGCATACAACCTGGAGACTCTGGGGGCACAATACCTCTGGCTCAGATCCCTAGGGTCTGGGACTCTGGAAAAGGGTCTTTCCCAGAATCGTAATGACGCCTTCTGGAAAGGAGCAGGCCAGGCGGTCACCACAAGGGTGTCTGCACTGAAATCGCCTAGGAAGGCGCGCAACGAATACTCCAGATTGTGCTGAGTGGGTGGGGTGACATGCAGGTCCTCCATCATCCTCATGAGGAAACGCTGATACTCTGCGAGATCAGCAGCAGGGGCGATATGGACAGAGGGCTCCTCTCCTCCCAAAGAGGAGGATGAGGAAGCGGAGGACCTTGGAGATCCAGAGGTTGGCTGCTCAGGGGGAGGGTGGAACACCTGCTTGTCCATGGCCCTGACATATGTAAGGAAGTGAGCAGCCGCACCCCTGAATTGCATCCAGGAGAGAGAGATGTCCCCTAGGACCAAGAATGCCTGGGAGAGTAGGAGATGGTGACAGAGGAGTGGGGGCAAAGCCAACAACAGAAGGCGACTATTCTCTGTCTGGGCAAGAGAGGGCACCAGGAGCCTCAAGGGAAAAGGGGCTCCGGAAAACCCAACAGCCGACAGCTGATCAACCATGCTGGAACTGCCTAGGCTGTACCCTGAAGATTCCCCCTGTGAGGTGACTGGGATCATGGAATTCCAAAAGGACAGTCCCTACCCTCCAAAGACCAGGACCCTCTCGAGGAGACCGAGAAGGAAAGAAGGACGGGGGTCCATGGTATGACTCCTTCCCGAACCCGGGTGGGTCCCGGAAAAGGGTCGACGCATCAAACTCTGACCCCTTGACCCCTTGGAATCGGAAAGAGCCATCCTCCTTGCAAACACCAGTCTAGGCAGCTGACAGCCCTGGTCAGTCCCTGAGGGGGCCACCCAGGGAGTAGAACCTTCCCCTCCCACGGTTGCTCCAGTCGACCCTAAAGTTGGGCGATCCAGGAACACTACCTAAGGGGGGGCACCCCAACTGAGGGGGCAGAAAACCCTCGGAGCCCAGGCTACAGGTCAATAGTGGCCTGCACTACCCCCTGCTGTTCAGCACCCCCTGACCCTAGACTCGGGGGATACCGCCTGCTCTCTAGAGGGAGGCTGGCTCCGGTCAGCCAAGGAAACTACCAGGGTGTCTACATGGGCAGCCAACTCTGAAGAGTCAGACAGCCAGTTCGAACCAGACTTGGAGTCTGCTCTCTAGAGGGAGGCTGGCTCCGGTCAGCCAAGGAAACTACCAGGGTGTCTACATGGGCAGCCAACTCTGAAGAGTCAGACAGCCAGTTCGAACCAGACTTGGAGTCCATCTCCGAAGAGGTAGAGACCGAAGTCCAGTGTCAGACCGTATGCGGATGCCCGCTCCTGTCCAAACCGAAGGAGGTGCCAGTCCGGGTGTCTGCACCAGAGCTGGCACCGAACTCCCCAACGGCACCGAGAACGGTGCCTGAAGAAGGGATGGTGCCGCGAGCAGTAGCAGAACTGGAGTCGATGCCTGCCTCACGGGCGCGTGAGCTGCACCAGAGTTGGCACAGCCGTATAGCGGCACTAACAGCTCTTGGTGTCACGAGTGGCACCGAGGGCAACACCTCCCACGGCGCCATGTCCTCGCTCTGTGCTGCAAGCGGCACCAGAGTTAGACACAGCGCCATCACCACCCTCAGCGCTGTTCGAGAAATGGTCGAAGATGACACCGTAGAACCTCCCACGGTTTCTTCAGCACCACGGCGCCATCAGGGCCCATGATGCCACAAACAGTGCCGAGGCCCAAGATGGCACTGATGGACGTCGTGAAGGATGGTGCCGACCCAGGCTTCCCAGCCCGAGGAAACAACACCAGGGGAGCCTTCACCCCTGAAGGGGCGACTGCCAGAGTAGTGTCTCCCGCCTGCCCACCAGGGGGAAAGGACTGGGCTTCCTGCACCGTGGAAGGGGCTTCGCCACAGTGAGGCTACTTGAAGCAGAAGCTCTTACCATGTCTATATAGAACCGGAGGGGACCCGGAGGAAAGGCAGAGAGACCGTAGCTTGGCCTGAGTGTGTGCGCCCATCCCCCGAAAGTCGGCGGAGCTCGTCCAACTTTCCATGCGCATTGCTCAATGACACGACGGTCCATGGAGAAGCAGACGTCGGACAAATCCATGTCATGAAGTGGGCCAAGACACACAAGACAAAGTACAGTTATGTAAGAATGTACCGTAACAGTAGATCTTCGAGAGAAGCTACTGCAGCAAGTTCCACATTGAGGACTGACGCCACCTGGCGGCGGTTCCAGCAACTTTTTCTCTAGCAGTACCAACATGGGAACCCCCCTTGCTGGCACCGGCTCCACCCCCGACGTCACCCTATATAAGGGAGGAGTTCCCCACGTGCTCCAGTTCTTTCACGCCGCATGGTCAAGGTTAGTTTGCTCGGTTATGGCTTCTTCTCCACCTAGATTTTTGCTTCAACTGCTCTCAAGAGCTTCTATGTCCACTTCTCACTTCAACAAGTGTGCTTGTGGACGACAGATTCCTGCTAAGTTGCATCAGTCCTCAATTTGGAACCTGCTGCAAGAGCTTCTCCTCGAAGTAAGATCGATCATGTTGGTCGGTAATGGAGTACTTGCGGCCGCACAGGCACCGACACATAGGGGACTGCCCCATTTTCAACAATTCTGCCCCGGATCGTAGACATGATAGACGGAAAACAATTCAAACAAAGACCGCGACCGCTGAAAATTAAAAATATGGAACAGTCTTACCATAGCGGCGTCGAGTAGTGGCGAGAACGGAACTGGCAGGAAACTATTTTTGGTGTCGAACACTCGGAGTCAAGACACGAGAAGGCCTGTTGATAGCAGCTCCACACGAGGTGCGACCTCTACGGCGGGAGACGAAGAACTGGCGAGAGGACGGGGATGATGACATCTAACGGCCAACCCGCGAGCGCCACACAGTGCGTCGGCCTCGAGGGCGGCTCCGTCGGTGCATCGACTCTGCCCATCCTAAAACAAAATCCCACGGGGTCATGGCCTCCGGCCAGAACCCAAATTTGATGAATGGTGAAGACTGACACAGATAACATCAATAATTTTCATATTTGTGTCCAAACTCATGATTTTGATACAATCATTTTGTCTAAGACTTGGCTTACCCATAAAATAACAGATAACAAATTACTCACCGTAGTAATTGACTGGGTGACCAATGTAGTAGATCAGGGAGGGGCAGTGGACATGGCCTACCTAGACTTTAGCAAGGCATCTGACACAGTCCCACACAAAAGATTAATATACAAGTTAGCCAGCCATGGAGTGGGTCCCAAGGTGGTAGCATGGGTTAAAAATTGGCTGGACAACAGGATACAGTGGGTAATAGTAAACCGAGTTTACTCTGAAGAAAGTGGGGTTACTAGTGGGGTACCGCAGGGTTCAGTACTGGGACTGGTCCTCTTCAATGTCTTTATAAGTGACATTGCAGAGGGACTGGAAGGAAAAGTATGTCTCTCTGCAGATGACACAAAGATCTGCAACTGGGTTGATACAGAAGGTGGGGTGGAGAGGATGCAAAGGGACTTGGCAAGGTTGGAGGAATGGTCAAATATATGGCAGCTTAGATTCAATGCAAAGAAGTGCAAAGTAATGCACCTGGGAAACAAAAAATCCAGGGGAAGAGTACACATTGGGGAGTGAGATAATAACAACTACAGAAATGGAAAGGGACCTGGGGGAAGTCATATCAGATGACCTTAAGGTGGGCAAGCAATGTGAGAAGGCAGTAAGAAGAGCTGGTGGGATACTGGGATGCATAGGGAGAGGCATCACCAGTAGAAAACAGGAGGTTGTTATCCCTTTGTACAGACAGTTGGTCAGACCCCATCTGGAGTTCTGCATCCAGTTCTGGAGACCCCATCTCTGCAAGGACATAGACAGGATGGAGGCTGCCCAGAGGAGGGCAAACTAAAATGGTGCAGGGTCTGCACCAGAAGACATACGAAGAGAGATTAAATAAGTTTAATATGTATACACTTGAGGAGAGGAGGGAGAAGGGGGGATATTATAGAAACTTTCAAGTATGTCAAGGGAATCAACAGAGTCCAAGATGGTAGCATCTTTCAGAATAAGAGATGTGCAAGAACAAGAGGGCACAATTTGAAGATAGAGGGGGACGGCTCAAAGGTAATGTGAGGAAGTATTTTTTCATGGAGAGGGTTGTGGATACATGAAACAGCCTTCCTGAGGGGGTGGTGGACTCAAAAACAGTGGAGGAATTCAAAAATGCATGGGACAGACATAAGGCAATTCTAGTGAGGGGTAGGAGGAAGTAGGCTGTTGGTTAACTAGGATCTGCAGCCTAACCATTAGGTAAGGAAATGGGCAGACTAGGTGGGCCAAGCGGTCCTTATCTGCCGTCAAATTCTATGTTTCTATGTCGTTCCTTCTCAGAGATCCCTCATTATGGTTTCTCTATATGCATCAACCTCTATGGAGAGGGATGCATCAGAGAAAAAACAATCCTAAGAATTGAACTGAGAATTAGAATGTGTTTTGGAAAACTCTGCTCCCACCTTCTACTCTAGGAGCTGTCGGATTGGTTTCTATAGCCAGAGTAGAAGGTGGATGGTAATTCTAGCTAAGAGACTACCACAAATTTATGCAAATGTCAATTTTTTGAGAAAAAAGCACAAATAAAAACAAACATTTAAAAGTAAATTGTAAAGTGTAACTGCAAAAAAAAAAACAAAAAAAAAACTTACAACTGTAATAAAAACTGGAATAGTGATGCTCAAGCAACCTAAGTAAAACTAACTGATTAATTGTTAGCACCTATTTTCAGGTTCTGGAAGGGGAGGCAGGGTGGGAGAGTGAAGCCATAGTGAGGGATCCCTAAGAAGAAACAACATTACTATGGTAATTTATTTTCTTCTAACCCCAAGAATCTCTCACTTAAGGTTTCACTCTGTGCAGACTATAAAGCAGTACCCTAGGAGGCTGAGTCCAGAACCTACTTTTGAAAAAGGTTCTGCAATACAGCAGTTCGAAAGCTGGCATCCCATCTGGACTGTATGTCCAGACAATAGAGCTTTGTGAAGCTGTGTTCTGTTTTCCAGGTAGCTGCATTGCAAATGTCTAATGAGGGAGATGCCCCTTGTGGATGCCACAGAGACAGAGGTACCCCCTGTAGAGTGTGCCCTTAAACCTCTGGGTGGCATTTCCCCTACTTTTTCATAGCTGAACTGAATACAAGAGAGAATGCAGCAAGAGACAGACCTCTTGAAAGCTGGTTTACCTTTGCCAGACTCATCATAGGCAACAAAAAGCTGAGTGCTTTTGGATCTGACATCTTTTGCTCTATCCATATAGATGCTAAGAGCTCGCTTCGAGGCAAGGTTCTGCAAATTTTGCTCACTTTGACTAGAATGTTCCGGGTAAAGCACAGAAAGTGTTGCTGACCTGATGAGGTGGAATTCAGACACCACCTTAGGTAGGAATTTCCTAGTGGTTCTAAGGACTACCTTATCCCTACAGAAGATAATGTAATTTTATTCTGTGTAAAGGGTTTGTAGTTCACTCACCCTTCTAGAAGAGGTCATGGCAATCAGGAAAATGGTTTTCTAAGTGACGTACTTTAAGTCAGCAATGTCCATTGGCTCGAATGGAGCCTTCATGAGCTGTGCAAGGCAGACATTGAGATCCCACAGTGGGACTGGGTCCCTTACCAGTGGGTACAAGTGACTGAGGCCTTTAAAAAATGTTCAAAAATGGGTTGATAGGCCAGTAACTTGCCCTTGCCTGCTGTTATGTAGGCTGACCCTGTTGTAAAGGGCACCTTCAGTGTTGATGGCCTTAGGCCTAATGACTAAAGGTGTACCAAATATTCCAAAACTGTAGGCAAACGTATTTCTGTTGGGATTATTCATTTAGAGGCACACCAGAAAAAAATATATTCCATTTTGAAGAGCATGTTTTTCTCGTTGCTGGTTTCCTTGAAACTCTAAGCACCATCAGAACTTCCTCTGAGAGATTTAACCCAAAGCATTCTGGCTCCCGAAGAACCTCAGGCGTAGTGTTTTGAGGTTTGAGAATGCTATCCTGCCCTGGGATATTGTCAGCGAATTATGACTCAGTCGCAGGCTGACTGGAGGTTTTGCTGGACAGGGTCAGCAGAACTAAATGCCAGGCCTGTCACAAACGCACTCAGCAGGTCAGGCCCTCTGGTCCACAGTGCCAACCTCAGAGCGCAAGAGTGTGAACAGGTAACAGACAGGGTAACTCTCCTGTCTGCTTGCAAGCCCAAATCACCTTTAGTCTCAAGTTCTGGAGGATTCAACCTGTGAACCCTGTGCTAGCATACACTGACACCTGCGGGGAGGCACCCATGGGAGCACTATGACAATCACACACTATATTTTTATATTACAAATATCATCCAACAATCATAACCAGCTGGCCAATCATCACACTCCTCCCCACCTAGACTGAATTTGGGGTCTATACCCCCAGCATGGGATGAGCTCCACAAGTCAGTTCCCTCCTTATATAGATGCGACAAGCCATCTGTGTTCTGATTGGTTGTTCCAGTCCTATGTAAGATCGCCACATCATACCCTTGCAAGGCAAGACTCCATCTTAATAGTCTACCATTAGTTTTTCCCATTTGCGTCAGCCAAACCAGGGGGTTGTGGTCAGTTTGTACCTGAAAATGCTGCCCATATAAGTATGGCTCCAACTTCTTTAGGGCCCAGAATACGGCAAGACACTCTTTTTCCAGAGCAGAGTAAGCCTTCTCTCTGGGAAGTAACTTTTTACTCAGGTACACTACAGGGTGATCTTTCCCTTCGTTGGATGTCTGACTCAGCAGTGCCCCAATACCCACGTCTGAGGCGCCAGTCTGGATTATAAAGAATCTGCTATAGTCAGGACTTGTCAATACAAGAGCACTGCACAGTGCCTCCTTCAGTCTGGTAAAGGTTTTTTCACAGGCAGGTTCCCAGGTAATTTTCTTAGGCATCTTTTTCTTTATCAGGTCAGACAGAGCAGCAGGCAGGGCACTGTAATTGGGAACAAATTTCCTATAGTACCCTGCTGTCCCTAGAAAACTTCTGACCTGCTTCTGCGTTTCTGGTCTGGGCCATACCTTGATCACCTCTAGTTTTACTTGGTTGGGACAGAGCTGTCCCCAGCCTACAACATGCCCAAGGTATGCCACTTCAGCCATGGCCACCTGGCACTTCTCAGCTTTGACAATGAGACTGGCCCGCTGTATCCTGCTCAGCACTTTCCTAAGGTGGGACAAGTGTTCCTCTCAGCTGGCACTAAACATGGCAATGTCATCCAGGTATGCCATGTCGTACTCCTCAGCACCATTCAGCATCTGGTTCACCAACCTTTGGAAAGTGGCCGTGCATTCTTCATTCTGAAAGGCATTATTTTAAATTCAAATAAGCATATTGGAGTGATGAAGGCCGACCTCTCCCTAGCTCTGTCAGTTAACTCTACCTGCCAATACCCCTTTGTCAGGTCAATAGTCGTAAGGTAGGTCGCCCCTCTCAACTTGTCCAGGAGTTTGTCCATCCAGGGCATCGGGTGGGCATCTGACTTCGTGATTGCATTCGGTCCATGATAGTCCACACAGAAACAAGTAGAGCCATCTGGCTTGGGCACAAGGACTATGGGTGAGGCCCAGGGGCTATGAGATCTCTGGATTACCCCTAAATCCAGCATTTCCTCCACCTCCCTCCTAATGTCCTTTTGGACAGCCTCTGACACCCGATATGCTGTCCGCCATATGGGCGTCTGTGTCCCTGTCTCCACATCGTGTGTTGCTGAGGGGGTTAGTCCAGACTTGCTGCTAAACAGTGGGGCAAGGTCTGCTAAAACCTCCCTTTCTTCCTGGATCTTGTCCAAGGCCAGCTGGGGAGACAATTAAACTGCCTCCACAGAGGACTCCCACTTGCTCTCTTCCAGCAAGTCCAGAAGTGGGGTCTCCTTCGTCTGTCCCCTCCCCAGGACTACATACTGCCAACACCATGTCAGCCCTATTAGCATATGGCTTCATCATGTTGACATGGTACATTCTTTCTGTCTGTCTTCTGTCAGGTAACCCTATGATATAGTTCACGTCATTTACCTTCCTAGCTGCTCTGTATGGTCCCGCCCACTCAGCCTGCATCTTGTCTTTCCGGACCGGAATAAGGACCATGACTTCCGACCCACCATGTATGAGAGAGCTCTTGCTCTGCGGTCATACCACACTTTTTGTTTATGTTGGGCAGCTGCCAGGTTGCTCTGGGCTGTCCCCATAAGCTCCTTCAGCCTTTCCCTAAACCTAAGGATGTAATCCACTATGGGAGTTCCCTGGGTGGCGTGCTTGCCTTCCCAGTCTTCCTGGATCAAGTCTAGGTGCCCACATAACTGGCGTCCATATAACAGCTCGAAGGAGGAAAATCCTGTTGACTCTTGGGGCACCTCCCTGTATGCAAACAACAGGTGGGGAAGGTATTTCTCCCACTCCCTCCCATGCTGTTCAGCAAATGCTTGGAGCATTGACTTCAGGGTACCATTAAATCTATCCACAAGCCCATTGGCTTGCGGGTGATAAGGTGTCATGTGTCTCTGTACCACCTCACACTTCTCCCACAAACATTTCATCAGGTCCGACATGAAGGAACCCCTTCAATCAGTGATAACCTCCTGCAGAAACCCAACACTGGAGAAAATCCCAAGTAAGGCATCTGCCACTTTGTCTGTCCTCAGTGAAGATAGGGCGACTGCCTCTGGATACCGGGTGGCATAATCCACCACAGTCAGGATGAACCTCTTCCCAGAGGAGCTGGGGGTATTTAAAGGCCCCACAATATCCATTCTCACCCTCCAGAGTGGCTCCTCCACTATGAGCAATGGAATTAGGGCGGCTTGAGTTTTCTTACCTGCCTTTCCTAATTCTTGGCACCTGTAACAAGACCTGCAATACTCCTTCACCTGCTGGGTGAAGTTAGGCCAGTAGATATTCTGGGTCAACTGCTGCGTAGTGCATGCGGTTCCCAGATGACCAGACAAGGGAATATCATATGCAGTCTTCAGCAACTGCTCACGATATCCCTGGGGAACAACAAGCTGCTTGCTTATCACCCCTCCCTCTGTCTTCACAGCCTGAGTATAGATCAGTCTATTTTCCCAATAAACCTTATGTTTACCGTCACCTCCCTGTGCTCTGTTAGAGTCTGCCCAAGCCCTCAGCTTCTCTAGACTAGGGTCACTTTTCTGGGCAGCTGCAAACTTCTTACACATTCCCAAGGCATGGGACAGGTCCTCTTCAGTCTCTAAACTAGGGTGCCTAGCACTAGCATCAGGGCACTCAGGATCACTGTCATCCATAACCCTCTGACAATGGGTCACCCCTCCTTCTTCGGAGTAACTCTCTGTTGGTGTTTGGTTAACTGCTACTGGGAAAATTTCTACCACATTTTCATGGGATCCGTACTACTGTTCGACTCTCGACTCACCAACACATCAATCACCGACTCCATCTAATTGAATCTGTCAATTCACCGAATTCCTATTTACCACCAATCAAAACACCGAAACAACTCGCAAGTAGCAAGAAGCAAGAGTGCTTTGAGTCAAGTTAGTGAATTCATGAAACAATTCATAAGTAACAAGAAGCAAGAGAATTAAACAAACTTTACATGCAAGTCGCAACTGTGCTGTCGGTGTTTTGAGTGTCGTGCAATTAAATGAGACGGTCATTCAGAATTCTGCAAATTGGATACAGCAAAATAGTAGGCGGTGGACTGAGAGTCAATTAAACATACCTAATCCCTTTTCATTAGTCTCCCCTCTCAGAATACACAGGCTGGGGAACCAGCCTCCCAGTGGTGTCCACAATGGCTTCTGTGGGGTCCAGGGAACTACAATTTTCCCTTGCCGCTTGGCTACAGGTAACTGCACACACCATCCCCTGTTTGAGATTGTTGCCAAGGATGACGTCAACTGCTAAAGTTTTGGCTACAGCCACTTGTTGCACAGTTCCCCCCATTTCACCCCAGTCTAGGAGAACACTAGCGAGTGGCAATGTAGTCTCCTCACCAATTAACCCTTGTACAGTTACAAATCTATTGGGTATAAGCTGATCAGGCTCTATCAGATCCCCTTTTTACCAATGTCAGGGATGCCCCTGTGTCCCTTTACCCTTGTGTCTGTACACCATTCACCGTGACTGGGTGCATGTGTTCCCTCATGTTCACAGACATGCTTCCAGGGACACATAAACAACCCACTTCTTTCCTAGTCCCATTCTGCATATTGCTCGCCCTTTTGGGACACTGTCTGGCAATATGCCAAGTTTCTTTACAGACCCAACATTCATTTCTTTTCTCAGATAAATATTTTCTCTGCAACCTGGGGCTAACTGGTTTCGGTGGAGGCAGTGAGGGTTTTAGCTGCCCTGAAGGCATGCTTTTTCCTTTCTGCGCTGCCATGCTCACCCCAATCACTCTCAGAGCAGGTCTGCTTTTGGCATAGCAGTCCAAGAGTTCAGCAGCCTCTTGGACTGTTTTGGGATCTCGGTCCTCCAGCCAGGTTTTCAGCTCTGCTGGGCATGCCCAAAAAAACTGTTCTAACAAAATAGCATTTTCAATTTTATCTACAGAGTTTGCTTCAATTCCTTCCCACCAACGTTTTAAAAACTGACATTGTTTTGTGACTAGCTCCTCATAGCTCATATCAGGGCTTCTCCTGAGCTTACAGAATTTCGCTCTGTATGCTTCTGCAGTTAAATCAAACTTTTTTAAAAGTGCAGCTTTAAGTTTGCTGTAATCATTACTGTCCTCATTGTCCATTTGACCCAATGCATCCCGAGCTTTCCCAGTAAGTAGTGGGGATAGCTGGAAACTCCAGGACCCTCTAGGAATTTTTGCCAGAATACAAACTTTTTCAAAGGAATTTAAAAAGGCATCCACATCCTCCCACTCTTTAAATTCAGCTATCAATTTGGAATTCAATTTGTAACCCAGTCCTGTAGTTCCAGTTAAACCCGAGCCACTTATTGCTCTAGTGCTGGTGGTTGAAGTCGTAACATCTCCAGTTCATGTTGCCTCTGGCGCACATGCTCTTCATGGTCCGCCTCTCGTTGTTCACGCTTCTCTTCTCTCTGGTACTCCAGCTCCACTCTGCACAACTCAATCTGCAGCTTGATTGCTTCTGGCTCCAGAATGCTGGTGAACTTCCCCTGCTGCTGTGGCCCTTCACTGGTACTGACCCTGCTGTCATCCTCACCGGATCTGGACACTGCACTGGCCACTAGCCCCTCCACACCCAAGGTTTGGTTCTTTACAGTCACAGCCTATGACTCAATGCTCTGGGCATCTGCTGCCATCAGGGCATCCACGAGGTTCTGCTTGGTGGCTCTCACCTCATGCAGGACTTCTCTGTCCTGGCACAACTGCCTCAAGTAGTCTGCAGTGTACCCTCTGTAGTTGGAAGCCATCTTCTTCCCTAACTACAGCTACTCTAACTTGCACTTTAGAAAAAAATAAAACAGGTAGGAACTTGACTGTAAACAAAATAATATAGTTCTGTTTCCTTTTTTAAAAATAAATCACTGCCTTATTTTGCAAGTGCGCTATCCAGTATTAAGTTGACACACTGAACAGTTAAAGCTTGTGTTACCAATTTTATTGCACCGCTGCTAACCAAATCTATCACAAATGCACTTAGCAGGTCAGGCCCTCTGCTCCCACAGTGCCAACCTCAGAGCGCAAGAGTGTGTACAGGTAACAGACAGGGTAACCCTCCTGTCTGCTTGTGAGTCTGAATCACCTTCAGTCTCAAGTTCTGGGGGGACTCAAACTGTGAACCTTATGCTAGCATACCCAAATGTACAGGTGCAGATTCGTATCCTCTTCGGGGATTGCGGTACAATCTTACGCCCGGGTACCCAGCCAGGCTTCCAAAATGAACCCTTAAAACTCTATGAAAGATCTTAGGTATATTCTTACATTTTCCCAGTTTAGTAACACCGTCAAGCTTTAGATTTTACTGAAAATGGATAAAAATATGAAAAATGTGACTTCCGGTGACGTCACTAACCTGAATGGACGCCTAGATATGAGCTCCACGGTAGTGGTGAGAAATTTCAAAGAAATCCGGTGCTTTCTACGATAAAATTTTATCTTCAGCCGACACTGTTAGGAGGAGAATGAGTCAGCTGGTGAAATCGAGAGGTAGAAGTGTCAATAAGCCGCCCGCGGGACGCCGCTCTAAGCAAGACCATAGTCTGAGTATTTCATTATCCATGGCCTCAGAGTCGGCTGCAGGTTCGGGAGGGGAAGAAAAGGAGACCACTTCACGAGGTAGTTCCCTTGATGGCAGAGCAACAGCACACATCGTTAAAATGCTGCAACGAATAGACTCAAACGTGAAAGACATAAAAAAGGAGCTAAAACATCTTGAATGGAGGACCAATGACTTGGAAACGGGCCTTGATGGGCTCAGAGATGACTCCATGGGGCTTAGCAGAGCAGTGCTTTATTTGGCCAGGAGAGAAAGAGAGCTGACGGCAAGAGCGGAGGACACGGAGTCCAGAGGGAGAAGGAAAATAATTCAAATTTTTGGTTTTCGAGAGGGTGCGGAGCAGGATGACCCAGCAGAATTTATTAAAACCTGGCTGAGACAAGAAGTGGACATTCCAAGCACTGAGCCCCCTGAGCTCGAGAGGGTACACCGGGCCTTGGATCCAAAGCCAAAGAAAGAGGTTCCTCCTTGTTCGATTTTAGTCAAGTTTAATCACTACCCTACAAAGGATATGATGCTGTGCAAGGCCTGGTTCAAGCGAGATCTAAAGTTGGATGGGAAACAGGTGTACGTGGACCATGATTTTCCGCCCGCAACGATGCAAAAAAGAAAACATGTTCTGGCGGTTATCAAGCAGCTTAAGGAAAAGCAAATAAAGGCCAATCTCAGATACCCAGAGAAGCTGCTTGTTCATTGGTCTTCTGGTAGTAAACTCTACGATTCTTTGCTGCATGCTAGTAAACCCCTACAGAAGGCAAGTATCACTCTCCCAGACCTCCAGGCTGAGCTGTCGAAATAAACCTTGTTACAGCTACGGTGGGAAACGGCGGGTAAGGGATCCACGAGAGGAACTACATCCAAAGGTACAGGGCCGGATGATCTGCTTCTCAAGGACCTGATCCAATTGGGAAAGGGACTACAGACACAGCAGTCTACTTGAGGTACCAGAGAATTTGGCCTGATACTTCTCATCGGTTGTAATTGATTCCCCCATACAAGGAAGGATGGTTATGCTTTTTCAGCACTTACATTTTGTGGGTGCATCTGCAGGCTAACTGTTGAATGACTAAATGTATGGATTTGTTTTTGGGGAAGCCGCTTGGGTACAGCTGTTAATTATTTATTTTTGGGCTCTGGAACTTAAGGGCTTCATATGATTGGCTTGGGGGAAAGCCACGGTCTAAAGTGGCAACATTTGTTGTTTATACATATTTTCTGTTCAAAATACCCTGTGTTAAGATGCATAGTTCAAAATCTGCATGGAAAAAAAAAAGGGGGGGGTGCTTTTAATTTTTGAAAGTCATTTTCGGAACCTCTTTCTACTGTAAGGGGGAGATATTTGCTGGAATGGGCAGGTATTCAGGCCCACTCATCCCCACCCCCCCAGATCCTAGTGGCAGGTTTGGCAGCTTGGATTGGCTGGGTTTACATGAGTTCGAAATAGTTTACTGGGAACCCAGTGTCGGCTAATACTCGGATCCCTTAGTATCTCAGTTGGCAAGCACCAGACAAGATTGGGAATATTTTGGGGTCGATTCACCTCTACCTCAAATGCAGAACAGTCTCACTTGCCGGAAGTCAGTTCAGGGGATAGGTCACCCATCGGAGGTCAGCCAGTATCTTTTGACAGTGCTGCCCCCCGCTAGGGAACACTACCTTCCTGTTGAAGATTCACCCCGGGAGACCGCCCTTCCTGTTACTTCCGGTTCAGAGGAGCGGGGGGGGCAAGTCCATGCTCCTGGGCAGAGGGAGCTTCCTTCCATTGCAGGCCTTGACTGGCCTATCTGTATATAGTTTACTAAGTTTGTGTGTTGTGGGTAGCATATCGGGAAAGGGGGAAGGGGTTAGTAATTGGGGATTTTGTGGGATGGGTTTGGTAATGCAGCATTGTGCTTTAGATGGTTGGCGATTCGCTCTGTGTGCCTCCTCTCAGTGGAGCAGGGACCTGGGAAGATGGCGGGTAATTGAATGGGCTGCACCAATAGTGCATAAATTGGGACAAGCACGGGAAAATATTGAAATAGCCACCCCATGGGGACTCTGAAATTAATTTCTTTAAATGTTAAGGGGTTGGGCTCTCCTGTAAAGAGGCATACTATATTAAAGGATCTAGCTAGGGCTCGATGTGACATCGGCCTTCTGCAGGGAACACACCTCTCGATGGCGGAACATAGCAAATTACGTCATATGTGGGTCAGGAAGGTCTTTCCCTCCTCCCACCAAAATCCTAAAAAGGCAAGGGTGGTCATTTTGATGCGGAAAGGCCTGGGCTTCACCTGGTTGGACTCTTCCTCTGATGGAGAGGGCTGACTTGTTACCCTTTCAGGCAAAATTGCGGACAGGGTAATACATATTGTGAACGTGTATGCCCCAACGCCTTCTAATTCTGAATTTTTTAGGTATGTTTTTGGAGTCACAGCCTCACTACCTGAGGGCCAAATCATATTGGGAGGTGATTGGAACTGCCTGGAGGATGCGTTGGCTGACAGGGCTGGGGGGAAGAGGAGCCGGGTAAAAGATGCTGGAGCAAGAACCCTTGCTCACCTATGTACGGAGGCTGGTATGGCTGATACGTGGAGGGACAAGTATCCATCCAGTAAAGACTTCACTTTTTATTCCCACCCACAAGAATCATACTCGCATCTAGACAGGTTTTATATGCATAAAGCTTGGGTGGGGAATATAATAGACCAGCAGATTTATCCCATCTGCCTGTCAGATCACGCAAAGGTTAGCATGACTATTAATTTAGGGCCGTTATATAAGCAGTCCTTATGGTGCCTGAATGCTGGGCTGCTTAAGGACGAGGTATTCATATCTAAAATTAAAGGGGTGACAGATAATTATATCAGAGAAAATACAGGGTCCGTTTCAAGGAGTAAAGTCCTTTGGGATGGCCTAAAGGCAGCAGTCCGAGGTGAAGCAATTTCATACGCATCTCAACAAAAGAAAGTCAGTCAACAGCAACAAGATAGACTAGAGCAAACAATTAAGGAACTAGAAGACCAGCACAAAACAGAGGGCACGCGTGCTTTACTGAGAGATCTGAAGTTAGCAAGAGAGCAATTACAGCAACTTCTCTCCGCGAAAACAGAGAATGCCCTAAGGTTCATAGCACAAAAATATTACACGGGGGGGAGGAATAGGGTGGGCAGGCTCTTAGCGTTCAGGTTAAGGAAACAAGAGGCAGATAGGCATATCTCCGAAATAAAAGACTCGAAACTGCCTGGTCGGCTGGTTATGGACCCCGCTCAAATAGCGGAATGCTTTAAAAAGTTTTATGAGGACCTATACAAGTCGGAGTCCTGTGCCAGTCAAGCAGACAGAATTAAACAATTCCTGTACAGACTAAAGCTACCCAGGCTTTCCAGCGACCTTGAGGAGGAGCTTGACCGTCCTTTTTCTCAGCTGGAATTGGTTGAGGTTATTAAGATAGAACCTTAAGCATAATAAAGCCTCGGGCCCTGATGGCTATATTGCAGAGTATTATCAGAAATTTTGGGACAAATTATCCCCCTTGCTGTTACAAATATGTAACGTGGCCCATATTCCCTTGGAGGCCTCAGACACTTGGACACAAGCCCTAATGACCATTATTCCAAAACAGGACAAAAACACAACTCTATGTGGTAGCTATCGTCCGATTTCACTTTTACATTTGGATGCTAAGATCTTTGCCAGGATGATAACAAACAGGCTTCAGGGGGTGGTGACATAATTGGTGCATCCAGATCAGGCAGGATTCATGCCAGGGAGACATCTGCATGACAGTGTTCGAAGACTGCTTACTGTGATGACACACCACAAAAAACAAGGCAAAGGGGACCAAGCAGTAATTATAACACTTGATGCCGAAAAGGCCTCGATCGCCTTGAATGGGATTTTCTAGGCGAGGTGCTTAAGAAGTTTGGGTTGGGTCCCAGTTTTCAAGCATGGGTAGCTGCCATTTATACAAACCCTTCTGCCAAAGTACGGTTGAATGGGGTATTTTCTTCCCCATTTCATATTGAGAAAGGTACTAGACAGGGCTGCCCCCTCTCACCCCTCCTATTCGCCCTAAGTATGGAGCCGTTAGCAGAAGCATTTCGGCTGCACGAGGACATTACAGGGATCACAGTAGGTGAGGTGGAGAATCGCATCTCTCTTTACGCTGATGACACCCTACTTTATTTAAAAACTCTATTGCTTCCTTACTGGCTACTATGTCCCTCCTAGGGGAATTCGGGGATATTTCAGGCTTTAAAATTAATGATTCCAAATCCAAAATATTTTCCAGTGGAGCCCCTGTCCCCTTAGTGGTGAAAACTCTAACCAATTTGAAATGGAATACCACCAGTTTTAGATATTTGGGGATTCAAATACCGAAGGATCTGGGTAAGTTGTACTGTATTAACCAACTGAAGTTGCTAGACACTATACGAAAGGATTGTGCTAGATGGGCAACTCTTCCTCTTACTATTACTGGCAGGGTAGGATCGGTGAGAATGAATATTCTGCCGAGGATGCTTTTCCTGTTTGACGCAATCCCTCTATGTCCTCCAACACAGTTCTGGTCTGATATTCAAAAACTTATAAGTACATTTATCTGGGCTGGGAGGAAACCCAGGCTCAGTTGGGCCTTGCTGAAGCTACCCAAAGGGAGGGGAGGCCTGGGTGTCCCCGATTTCAAGAGATATTATAGAGCAGTCCAATTACAGTACTTGGCAGCCTATACATCCCCAGGAGTAAAGCAAAGCTGTGTTAAAATGGACCTCCAGACCTTGAAGCCATATACCCTGCCATTAATCTTATTTAATAAAAGTACCCCTAGGGTGATGCAGGGTCTATCAAATCCTTGGCTCAAGATGTTGATTACAGCTTGGAATCAGGTTGTGAAGGAGAAGAAATTACAAGCTAGGATTCTGCGTAATGGTAGGATTCTAGACAGGGTCGATTTCCTGCCGGGGACGAAAAACCGTCTGTTTACATGCTGGGCAAGTCAGGGTCTTAGTTTTTTCGTACAACTGTTTACAGGAGATACCATAAAGTTTACCACCAGCCCGGTTGCTGAGGGTTGAGGCGCTGACGCCACCCTGCACCATGCCGTGGTGACCCAGGTTCGTGAAACGGGTTCGCCGGGTCGCCGGAGAGAAGGATGGAGCACCTAATGGCTGCTCTCCTTTCCTGGGGGTTCTCTGCAGGCTCCCGTCGCAATACCACCATCTGGGGGAGCCCGGAGGTAGGTGCGGTGAGTTGGAGCAGCAGTAAGGGCATTGGGTAGATGTCGGCAGGGGGCGGAGCAGGAGGAACATCTCAGCACGCCTCCTAGCTCATTGTCCCCATTGCACATCGACGTCTAGGGAGAACAGGGAAAACATCCTCGGTCTCTCCTAGGTGACAACACCACCCTGTGTGTCTCTCGGGCTTGTAACGGCAGACCCCACTGTACAGGGATCCACAATTCAGTGTGCTGGTTCTAGGGGAGGTAAGCAGGATGGGGCCCCTCCTCACCCCACCCAGGGGGTTATGCAGGTACCTAGGTTACTGGATCCACAGGTACTCTAGGGGCAGATCGCAGCGAGACCAGAGAGGAGCGTAGCTAGTTGATGTCTGAGAGAGTGGAGAGAGGAGGTAGTAGGAGGATGAATACAAGGTTAAAAAAAAAGGTTGACCCAGATTCAACAGGAGTTTAAGGTTTCATCATGTGATTTTTATGGTTATTTGCAAATCAGCCATTACCTTCAGACTGAGGAGGGAAAGAAAGGTCAGTCGCTGGGCCAGCCCAATATACTTCTGGATCTCCTGCTCGAAATGTCTAATGGATCCTCCCAAAAGACGCACTTGATTTCTAAGTTATACCTGACTAGAGAACCAGATATCTCAGACATTAGAGCTCGAATCCAGAATCTGTGGGAAAAAGAGCTTGAACTGGGAGAGGGCGACTTAGGGTGGGAGGTGATTTAGAGATTGGCACACAGAACCACATCCTTACTTACATGGAGAGAATTTTGTTGGCAAGTGCTCACAAGATTCTTTTTTTTTTTAATTTTGTATTTATTAATTTTGTAACTCAGTAGATACAAATATTACCCGTAGGACAGTGCATTCTCAAGTTCAGTGTACAATATCCATAAAATACAGTATCTTTAACACTCCTAACTTGGTACATCACAGGAGGGTTACCAACATAAGTATATTTAAGTTTTTTCTAATGTATAATTCATAGGCTATATGCTGCCATGAGTGGGGAAATGCTAATGTAAATCACTTCATTATTCCTAAAATATCCACCCCTTTTGATAGGTGTTACTTCCCCAAACAACCACTTCAGTATATAAAACCAAGTAGATACTAAGCCCCCTCTCCCCCCTCCTCAACAACCACTACATAATCCCAAGCAAAAACATAATTTGCTTAATAATAATAATAAGTTGTGCCTTTATCTATCTAAATGTCTCATTACTGTTTCTAATTTAACTATTTAATAAGTCACTGGGATATAAAACAACATAACTTTGGAGGGTAAAAGCATCCCTCACCAGACTCAGAGTACTTCCACATTATCAGCCTGTTCCATCGCAAAAAAAAAAAAATGCATAAAATAAATTGCACATTTTAAGACAGCACTGTCATACATATTGAGAACAAAACTTGCATCGGAGCAATGAATCTACGTAGAAAAAGTCAACTATGATAAGAGTTGTAATTTCTCCCAGTGTCTGAGTTCCTTCTAGCCATTAAAGCATGTGGTAGCTTACTGAACTCTGTCCAAGTAACCTCAGGTGAAATCCTCCTCTCCAGATTCTGAATTTGATTCTTTGGCTGTATAGTCCGATTCAATCTTCACTACCAGTTTGCTAGCTTCCATCGGGTCGGAGAAATGGTATGTCTTAGTCCCGTAGGTGATCTTGAGACTTGCCGGCATCAAGAGAATATGGTGTATCCCTAGTTGGCGCAGCTTAGTACGAACTCCATCGAAGGCCCTGCGACGCTGCCTCGTGGCATAACTTAAGTCGGGAAAGACATGAATGAGTACCCCCTGCCATTTAGTGGGACCCTGCTTACGTGCTTCATTCAAAACATAGTCTCTTTCCTTCAGGGAGCCTAGAATAACCAAAACTGCTCTTGCAGGTGGGTGAGCAGTATCTATATGAAGTCGGGCCCCTCTGGAGTTAACTCTATAAGCCCTCAGCACCGTTATTGGTGAGTCGAGATGCAGAAACTTGGGTAGCCACAATTCAATAAAATTATTCAAAGCATCTCCCTCAGACTCCTCTGGTAGGCCTAGGATCCTAATATGAGACGCCCGCGCCCCGTTCTCGAAAGTGTCTCACTCGCGCTTCCTTAGCGTATTCTCTTTTACCAGGCCAGCCGTGACTGAGGCGCTTTTTCAGCTGTTTTATTAACTCTCTGGGCAAAATCGTCTGACTGGATTTTGTTCTGACTTGAATCCTCGAAGTAAATTCGTCCATTTTTTTATCAATTGCTTGAATTGCTTTCAGCAATGCTGCGTTGGATGGTTGGTTTAAATTGCTGTCGGGAGGATCCTTGTCTTTCTCAGGGCCCGCACGAGGTTCTTTTGGTCTGGCTCCCTCACCTCCAGTAGTAACTTTATTGCGACCCATTTTCCGATCTTGCCAAATTTTAGATTCCTATATTCCTTGGAGTGTCAGCAAACTAACACCAGCGTTATTTTACCAAAATAAGGCACTTTCAACAGTGTTTTTTGCTTTAGGAAGTCTGATTATTGCAGAGCTGCAGGAGAGTGCTGCTTCCCAGCTCGGCTGCTAGCCACGCCCCCACCCTCACAAGATTCTTTAGAACACCTGTGATAACTAAACATTTTGGGCAAACCTATTCTGACAAATGTTGGAGGGAATGCGGGTCGGTTGGGACTTACGAACATATTTTTTGGAGTTGTAATAAACTCAGAGATTACTGGAATCTTATGAGTGACCAGCTGAGCCAGATTTTACTGGTACAAATTCCCAGACACCTACGGTATCTCCTATTGGGGAACCCCCACAGAGGTTAAAAGACTCTAAAGCTAATTATCTATTCCCTATCCTGATAGCCGCAGCCCAAAAGGCCATTACAAGGTTATGGCTATCAGAGACACCCACAGGCGAAGATCAGTGGTTAGCGTGCTGTCACCAAATCAAAACACTGGAAAGAATTACAGCTAATCTGAACCTAAGACCTGAATCCTATAAGACTCGCTGGTTTCCATTTTTTGAGTTTCTCTGCACCAGAGAAGGTATTCCAACTCTGGAAATCGTAGCCAGAGAGACCCTTAGCTATTAGTGAAGATGACTGTGAGTGCTGAACTCTACATGGTGTAGGCCAATGTCTATTGCTATCAATCCTTTGGCGAAGTAAAGAATGGTCTCCGGTTATAATTCAAAGGAACCGTATGAGAACATATGTTGGAGGACAGGAACTACACACATTGTAGATTGTGCTTCATGAAGGCATCTCTATTGAATACAGATAAGACCATACTGCAAGGGATCTGAGGGGGACTCCATCTTCTGCACTAGTGGTCTGGTGCTGAGCGCAGCCAGCCGCAGGGTGCACCCCAGCCTGCCCTCAAGAGCAAGATTCCAGGATTCCCTGAGGGGGACTCCATCTTCTGCACTAGTGGTCTGGTGCTGAGTGCAGCCAGATGCTGAGATGCAGTGTGCACCCCAGCCTGCCCTCAAGAGCAAGATTCCAGGTACGCTCCAGGAAAGCAGCTCCAGTCCAGCTTGCTAGCCGTGAACCCAGTTGGTGGATGGTGCCTGAAATTATAGGCAGATTCAGCACTCCATCTCTCCCTGTCTGGCTTCAGCTCCTGGAGATTTGAACTGCTTGGCACAGTCCCCTGGAGCTCATCTGTCTGCTGCCTAAATTTTCACCCACCCCCGCTCCTCCACCTCCTGCCTTTATTAAATAGACCCTAGCTCCACCTCTCCCCTCTCTGTTCCCTCCCTGCCTCTTTCCCATTGATCCCTCCTAGGTTGCAGTCATCCTGACTCTGCCCTCTTTTCTCCTCTATACCTCCCCCTTCCCTGTCTTTTCAACACTTTCTCTCGCATTCTGGGCTTTGCACAGCCACACTTGAAATCTCTCTCTCTAATCATGTCTACCTCCATCAATACGCTGTTTTCTCTTACTATCCTCGCCTCACTACTTCACCTTTCCTACCTCCCTGGAGCCTGCCACCCTCTCCCCAATCTACCAGTTAGACACCCAATATCGCCACCTAGGTACCTCACTCTGTGAGCACCACTCTCCCTCAAGGACATCTGACACCTTTAATTGGCTGCACCGCATCTCCCACAGATACAGGCAATGGTCACTCCTATATCCCTCTTCACGTATGACATTGCTCTGGGGCAAGCACCTGCGATGCCAGACCAGTAATAACAAACCGCTAATACGTACTCTCACCTGCAAGAAACTCCGTCTGTGCACCCTGAAGATCCTCCTCCTTCTCCTTCTGATATCAGGAGATGTGCACCCTAACCCAGACCCTTCTACTACCACCAATGCAGGCTGTACAAAATCTGCTGGGGGCCTGACCATCGTCACTATTAACATCTGTAGCCTGGTCCCTAAGCTTGACTCCATCCAAGTCTTTGTAAACCAGCACAGACCCGATATTTTAGCAACTGTTGAAATATGGCTGTCGCCCAAAATCCAAGACTCAGCGATTGCACTGCCAGGATATAATGTCTACTGACTGGACCGCATGTCCAAAAGAGGTGGAGGTTGTGCAATCTACACCAAAGACTATCTCATAGGTTGCCCCATCTCTACTCTTCTCCATGACTCCACTGCTCAGATCTTACCTATTAAGCTATTTTTAGGAGTACACAACAAAACCCTCTCAGTAATCACAGTCTACATCACCCCCAAAGACCAAGGGAAGAGCCTCACAACTGTTCTGGACTTCATCAAATCCCGACCAGGAGGTGCGGAGACAATTACACTAGGTGATTTCAATCTTAATTGGCTCTCATCAGATGCTGCTATATCTCGGGATGCCATATCATCAGCAAACCTCTCACAAATGGGTCTCTCCACCACCAGAAAGAACTATAAAACAGGCACTAGTACCTTACTGGACTGGGTCCTTACCAGTCATCCCTCTCATATCACCAGCACCTCTGTCCTTCCTGACTCACTAAGCGACCACTCACCCATTATATGTGAATGGTCAAATAAATTCCAAAAGCCCCCACCCAAAGTCATCACTAGCAGAGTGCTCCCACGTGGACAGCTAAGACACCTTAAATCCTACCTCGGTCGGTTTGATTGGTCTCCCAATTTCCTCTCAACAGATGTTAACACAGCTCTTGACCTCTTTATCTCCTCCTTCAACGCAGCTTGTGACACCTACGCCCCGCTTAAAAAACGAAAAGTCAAAGCACTCTGCAACCTGTGGCTAACTGTAGAGCTACTTGCCCAGCTAAAGGCTCGGGACCACCTTTGGGCCCTGGCTAGAGACTCTGGCGCCCTGCATGACATACAGAACTACAAATGTGCCCGCAATAACTGCACTAAATCCATACGACTACTGAAAAATGCCTACTACAAAGAAGCTCTCTCAAACTCCTGGGAAAGGAGTCGGATTTCTGGAAGAATATCAAGAAGTTACAGCGAAACAAACTAAATCCTCCCCAACCATGCTAAAGGTTGATGAGACCATCACCCTGGATCCTCCGGTCATTGCGAACACCTTTAATGATGCATTTACTGATCTCAGCAGCGTCCTTCCCCTGGATTTTTCCTTGACACTACCCACGCTATCCCTGATGATCCTCCTACCACTCTCCTGCCCTTTCACTTCAAAGAAATTAACCTGCACGATGCCCGAACACACATCATCAAAGCAATTTCAAAGTTAAGATCAAGTGGAGACTCACTGGATCTAAAACTCCTAACCCTCACTATGGATGAGGTTCTAGTCCCATTAACACACACATTCTCAATCTCTCCCTTAGCACTGGTCAGTTTCCTGACAAATGGAAGGTGGCTACAGTTACTCAAGTCCACAAAAGCGGGGATAAGACCTGCCATGCGAACTATCGACCGATTTCGATACTACCACCTCTCTCCAAAGCACTTGAACGCATAGTATCCAACCAACTCATGCACTACCTGGACAAGCACAATCTCTTATGCCCACAACAACATGGCTTCAGAAAAGGTCATAGCACCTCTTCTGCATTACTGGAGTTCACTGGAGCACTGCACTGCACTGCACTGCACATTGGATATGGGTCACTTAACCAGGGCAGAATTTGTAGATCTGACTAAGGCATTCGACACAGTCCACCATCGTCTGCTGATCCAACAACTCCAGCATTTAGGACTCTCTCCTGACACTGTCTCATGGTTCAACAGCTATCTGCAAAACAGATCTCAACAAGTCAAAACTGCTGGGACACTCTCGGACCTCAGACCAGTCCAATCTGGAGTCCCTCAGGGATCCATCCTGGGTCCGTTACTCTTCAGCCTTTTTCTTAACACGCTCCCGAAATGAACAGATTATCCTCAATGCTGATGACGCTGTTATCTTCTCCTCCTCCTCCTCCCACAAGGACCCTGTGCTCCTGCAGACCAATCTCCAGCAAAGCTTTGCCGCAGTGAAAAACTGGTTCATACATCACAAGCTTGTCCTCAATCATAAAAAAACAAAGTAATGCTCTTTAACAGCTCTCGAAACATGCATAGATCTCACGCCCTAGCTATCTCTACCAGCAATGGCAGCACCCTTGAGCAAGTGCAGTCATTCAGATACCTAGGGTTATCCCTGGACTCAAATCTCTCCTATGGGGCACACACAGACAATGTTGCCAAATCAGCAAATATGCGCCTAGGCCTACTTTACCGACATAGACAACACCTTATTGCAGAAGCACTGAAGATTGCCATCCAAAGCTCGGTGGTCTCCATCATTGATTATGGTCTTATAATCTATGGCTCTGCCTCTGCCACTGCCCTGAGACGAATTTCAACATCACTTAACAAGGCCTGCAGACTTATCTCTGGTGCTCATCGTCTCACTCATACATGTGACCTATATGCCTGATCTGGCTGGCTTCAACTTTCAAATCACATAAAATACAAAAACTGCATTATGGCAAAGAAAGTAACCATGGGCCTCACTCCGCCAGGAGTCCAAGCACTGCTTAGTTCTTGACTAAAGCCACGTAACACCACAGGCTCTGAATACTAGCTCCTTCAGTTTCCCCGTTGTCGCACCTCTCAGGGCCAAAGATCCTTTGCCTTCAGAGCGCCTAGCTGGTTAAATGCATTCAATCCTGACATCTCCTCCACTACCACCCTTGGCTCATTCAAACTTAAACTCCACCTCCACCTTATTAACTCTAGCTCCTGTGAATGCTACCTATAATCTCCTCGGCCTTCTCATTTTTGTTCCCTCCAACTATCACCTACCATATCTCCACACCCCCTCCTTTTCCTCTATGTTACTTTTTTATTTCTTCTTTCTTTTCACCACTCCTGACTCTCCCCCCTTCACCCCCCCGCATCTCTTCTGAGCTCTCAATGATCTTTCCCTTTTTCTTGACTAGTTTCAGCCTGCTCCCAGTTGATGACCATGCCCTTTGGCTGCAATTTCTTCCCTCTCCAACTCCGCTCCTCACGTTTATCTTCATCTTTTACCCTCCCTCCTACTTATCCCTCTGTTACTTTGTGTTCCTATGTATACATTCTACTTATTCTAGCTATTGTATTGCTCTACCATTGTGACCTAATATGCCAACCTATTTATTGTTTTGTTCCTATTTCTGTAACTTGTATTGTACTTGTTCTCTGACGCGGAACCTTTGTAAAATAACCTGGCTCATAGGTACTTGTAATCCTAGTTGTAATGAAATAAAATAAAAAAAAATTAAAAAGGGTGGGGGAAGGGGTGGGGGGATAGTGTGTTTATTATAAGTTAGGATTTAAGTTAAGTAGATATTGTTTTTTTAGTTTTGCTCTTATTATCCTACAGAAGCAAAACAGGTATGAGACCACAGACCTCTGAGTAAGTTTGGTCCACCTGTGCAGACTGTAGAACTCATTTTAGGACCGCTCACCAACCAGGATGGATAGTTCCATAAAATATTAATTATCAGAGCATATCAATATTAATTGTGACTTGATCTGCTTATAAGGTTTCTGTATGTAGGTTTGTCTTTTGTTCTATGCACTGTCATTGTTTGTTTAAAAAAAAAGGAAACAATACAAGTAAAAAAAAATATGAAAAATGTAAACACAGACCACTATATCACAAAGCATACAATCACTTACAAGAAAACTACAAATTCCTACCAACATACAGTTAGATACTTTTCTATCTAATGCATTACCTCTAAGTACTTATCAGAGAGTTGTGTGTTTCTCTCTCCCAAGATGGAATATAACACTCAACAGCTCAGACACAGTACAGTTTAAACTGTCTCTCTCCACACCCCTTCTACGGGTCATCTAGCTCCTCCTTTTAGAATGTAAAAAAAATACAAACATGATATCCTATCAAAAGGTATTTCAAATAAGGTGACATCAGCAAAAATGCATTTCCCAAATTATAAGTCTGTGATTTCCCAGTTCCTTCTCCCCAGGCATTTCAAAGGGGTTTCATAGCTTTTTAACACCAGTTGATATTAAATGTTCTTCCTCTTAAGACGTCATAAAAGTTTATGATCTCCATCCTCTGGCAGACTCATAAAGTCCCATTTTGTTTCCACTTCAAAGAAGCAACAGGTTATAAAAAAAGGCCATAAAATGCAATGTCTCAAGGAAGTTAATACATTACAGAGATCTCCAGGTTTAATATATATCCTGTCATTTTCACTGAAACCTTGGGGGGGGGGGACCCATGGAAGCACTGTGACAATCACACACTATATTTTTATATTACAAATATCATCCAACAATCATAACCAGCAGTCCAAGCGTCACACTAATCTGGAGTTATCACTATTGCAGACTCCCTCCTGAGTTTCAGGATAACTTTTTGTGTGACTGGAAATAGTGGGGAGGCATACAGAAACTTTCCTGTCCAGACCAAGACTAGGGCATCCTCTGGGACTGTCCCTCTGGCCGATGGTCTGCAATAAAACTGTGGAAACTGATTATTTTCCCAAGAGGTGAACAGGCCTATCTTGGGAGTACCCCACCTTCTGAACATTGTGGCCAGAATTTGTTTGTTCAAGGTCCATTCATGAATTCCCTTACAAATTTTGCTTAGGGAATCTGCCAGGACATTGTCTTTGCCTAGCAATTGCACCACATGGATGTCTGCTTTCAGGGTGTATGACAGATCTTAGATCCTCGCTGCTTCTGCAAACAGTTTTAAGGATGTTGTTTCTCCTTGCTTGTTTATGTTGTCTGTCCTGATTTAGACAGACTGACCTGTAGCTGGGAGGAGAAAAACTGCATTGTTAGCAGCACTGTCCTGAGCTCCAGGAGGCTGATGTGTTCCAGTGACTCCTGTAGGCTCCATGTGTCACTCACTGAGAGATCTTGTAGGTGGGCTCCCCACCGCAGAAGGGAGGCATCTGTGGTAAGGATTCTTGCTGGTGATTGCTGAAGGAAGGGAATGCCCTCCCTGAGGTTGCTTTCTTCCTTTCACCACACTAATGAGCTTAGACCAGTTCTTTTGTCACTGGTACAAGCTTCAAGAGTGGATTCCATCTTTGAGACCTTTTAAGTGGTACTGTATGTCTCTCATTTGGAACTTGGCCCATGGGACCACAGCTCTGGATGTGGCCACGTGTCTTAATAACTGCAGGAAGTCTCTTGCAGGTCTTGGCTGACCTGTTGTGAAGGACTCTGCTGTTGCTATCAAAGCTGAAACTCTGGCATGAGGGAGGAAAGCCTCCCTTTGCAAGGTGTTCAGCTCTGCTCCTACAAAGTCCAATACTTGGACAGGTTCTAGTTGGGACTTAAGCATGTTTATCAGAAATCCTAGAGACTCCAAGGTGCATTGTACAGTTTGTAGAGAGCATCTTGTCTCCTATTGTTTTCTCTGAGACTAGCCAGTCATCCAGGTAGGGAAAAAATATCACACCTTGTCTTTTCAGGTGTGACGCCACCACTGCCAAGCACTTCATGAATAATCTTGGTGCGGAGTTGAGGCCAAAGGGGAAAGCTGTGAACTGGTATTGGCAGTTTCCTAGATTGAACCGGAGATATTTTCTGTGTGATGGCCTAACTAGGATATGAAAATAGGCATCCTTCAGATCCAGTGATCCCAATCAGTGTTTGACTGCACAGATGGTATTTCTATTCTCAGTGTGACCATCCTGAATTTTTCCTTCTTTATATGCTTTTTTCAGATACCCGAGATCTAGAATGGGTTACCACTCCCCATTTTTCTTGTAGGCGAGGAAGTACCTTGAGAATAGACCCTTACCCCACTGAGAGGCAGGAGCCTTTTCTACTGTTTTTACTGTCAGCAATTGTTTTCACTTCCAGTTAGCACAATAGTCTCCGTGTTGAAGAGTGTGCTGGGAAATGTTTATGTTTCTGTAGTCTTGGGAATTTTTCTGAACTGCAGAGGAAGTCCTTCACCAACTACCCCAGAACCCATTTGTCTGAGGTAATATTTACCCATTCCCGAAGATAATGAACCAATCTTCCCTGCACTTGCAATGGACAGATGACCTGGACTGAACTATCAGGGGTTCTGTTACATAGAAACATACAATGTGACGGCAGATAAGGACTGCTTGGCCCACCTAGTCTGCCCATTTTCCTACCTAACAGATAAGCTACAGATCCTAATTAACCAACAGCTTACTTCCTCCTACCCACTACTAGGACTGCCTTATGTCTGTCCCATGCATTCTTGAATTCCCCTACTGTTCTTGACTCCACAACCTCCTCAGGGAGGCTGTTCCATGCATCCACAACCCTCTCTGTGAAAAAATACTTCCTCACATTACCTCTGAGCCGTCCCCCCTCTATCTTCAAATTGTGCCCCCTTGTTCTTGCACATCTCTTTTTCTGAAAGATGCCACCCTCTTGGACTTTGTTGATTCCCTTGAGGTACTTGAAAGTTTCTATCATGTTCCCTCTCCTCCTTTCCTCAAGGGTATACATATTAAGCTCCTTTAGTCTTTCCTCAGATGTCTTCTGTGCAGACCCTGCACCATTTTGTTGCCTCCTCTGGACAGCCTCCACTCTGTGTATGTCTTTGCGGAGATGGGGTCTCCAGAACTGCACACAGTACTCCAGATGGGGTCTCACCAATTGTCTGTACAGAGGGATAACAACTTCCTGTTTTCTACTATTGATGCCTCTCCCTATGCATCCCAGTATCCCCCCAGCCTTCCTTACTGCCTTCTCACATTGCTTGCCCACCTTAAGGTCATCTGATATAATTACCCCCAGGTCCCTTTTCATTTTACTGTTGTCAGTTTTGGCTAGGGTTTGGGTGCTGCAGCAGCAGTACACGTTCTGTCCGTTCTGCCCCTGCCCCTGTAGTATTCCCTTAGTGGCTGATGCGCATAGGGGGCATAATGGAGTATAAACTCTTAGGAAGTAACCTCTGCCTCCCCTTTCATAGGGCCTATAGGAGGTAGATGGCTTTTCTCTCTCATTGTTACTCTTGAAAGTGGTTTTGTATTCATCTACTTTTTTCATATATGCCTCTGTTTTGTCACCATACAATGAATTTCCTTCAGAGGGAAAATCCATGGTTTTGGTTTGCATATCCTGAGAAAGAATGGTAGTCTTTAACCAGGAGAATCTTCTTAAGGACACTGCATGAGCTAGAACTCTAGCTGCCATGCTATTAGTATCTACAGCAGTGTGGAAATGGTATTTAGTAGCATCCAGGGCTGATCTTGCAGTGGCAACCAAGTTCTGCACCAGATCAGTGTCTGCTCTATCAGCAAGTGCCAGAATTTTGTTCCACAATGGTTTCTGGTACTGTGCTATACGTGCTGAATAAGCTGCCTGTCTAAAGAGCAAGGAAGCTGTAGTATGAACTTTCTTGGCCATAGCATTTGGAGTTCTTTTCTGGAGGCTGTGCAGAGAGAGTGAGTTTTAATCTCTCACAAGCAGCAGTCTGAACTACACCTTGGTAATCAAGTTCAAGTTTACTGCAGGAAAACTCCATTGAGCAAGCTCATTCACAAGGAGGTCCTGCGACATAAACACTTAAAGTACAAACACAGATAGGTAATAACAGTATATACATGAAATGCACGTTACATGATACAGGCTGGATATGCATACAAGGGTACCACATAGGGTGACCGCAGGTGGTAAATATTGATATGAGACAGGGAAGCGACTTACAGGTTGCATACTGATAAATGAAACATGACGACAGGTGTGTGCAATACATATACAGTATTTTGGCAGCAAGAACAAACAACAGTCTACAACTGATATGGGGGGAGGAGTGATTTGATAGAGTAGCAGGATGGGCATACCGATATTCTACCTCCTGTTTGTCCACCTGGTATTTTCTAGCAGTTTTTTTATTGATGGCTACAGCTGAAGTAGGAGCAGACATGACTTTTGATACAGCGTTCTTAAGGGACTTGTGTATGGGGACTAGCAAACTTCTTGAGGAAGCCATACACATCTTGTCTATAAACTCAGCATCCTCTTCATCCTCCTCAGTTCCCCGAGGGTGGATGTTTAGAGTATCAAGCATATGTCTGACAAATGAGGAAAATTAAGTGCAGTCCTCATTGTGCCCTGGATGAGAGCCAAAATCTTGTTCAGAAGGATCCTCTGATTCCATGGGATCACCTTTCTCCTCTTGTACAATACAGTCTTGTTCCTACTCCACAAGCAGATAGGCTGGGACCTGAGCCTAGGGAGGGGGCTCTTTTATTTATATTTTTGCCATCAATGGATTCAGGGTTCCCCTTTTCGGACACCCTGATATCTGATCCATATTTACCATGCCTTTCAGATGCTTGAGCAGTTTTATCTTTGTTCTTGTCATATTTTAATGTTATGTTGCTGCTATTGAACATAAGGCATCAGAATCCTCTAATGTGTGCTTTCCACCATCATTAGGAACTCCCTCAGAGCCTTTTCTATTATTTATTTGGCGACATGGAGGCAGACTGAGAAGCCATAATGACTCCTAATTTATGTGCCCTTTATTTTGAGGCTTTTGGAGCATATTAATGCAGAATTAACACAAAATGAAAGTTGTGATTTGAATACAGGCAATACGATTTATGCTCTTGGCAATCTACCTCTGTCAAGAAGTGGAAGTGAATGTACTAGGGCTCTCTGCTATGCCAATTAGAGATATCCTAGTTATGAATGAAAAGCAAGTCCAAAAACAGTCAAAAAAGCTAAAAATTGCTTTAAAGTAAGAGCCAGATTAAAAAGTCTCAACTTGAAAAAAACTGTGCCAAAGATTAAACCACAACTTCCTGTACAGAAAGCAATTAATTAACGTGAAAGGGCACAGGTTGAAATGGACAATAAAGGTGGTTCCGTTTCCAAGTAGAAAAGGTTCAACAAAGTCAAACCACTTACTTAGAAATGGAAGAAGCAGTAAGTGGCAAAAAGGAATCGAAATGGCAACTGGACAGCTAGGCTGATGAACACAAAAATACCCTAACTAAAGCACAACATTAATAGAAAAGGCTCATAATTAAAAAAAATACCAATTACTTAGTAATTTAAACTAATAGCATGGCTAAAGGACCGGAGCTATACTTGGGGTGACACTTCTCTCTGAAAACAAATCTGACAGCTGCTAGAGTAGAAGTTGGGAGCAGGGTTTTACTAAACACATTCTGATTCTAAGTTCAATTCTTAGAATTGTTTTGTCTCTGGGGCATCCATCTCCATGGAGAATGATGCATAGAGTGAAACCACAAGTGAGGGATTCCTGGGGTTAGAATGAAATGTTATTAGAACACTATAGTCTTTTTCCGTTAGAGAAAAAGATTATAATGTTCTAATAACATTTCCCGTGCAGGGGAAGATTGGGAGGGCAATCTTAATTTATACTCAGTCCAATCTTTCAGTAGCAGTTGACAATTTTTAAAGGTCATCACCTTCATGTGAGTTTTTTATTGCAGTTAAGGTTTATTTTGGAAATATGAAAAAAAAACATACAGCAAGTTTTTATACACCACCTGGGTGTTCTGAAGAAGGGTCATCTTTTCTATTTGATTATAAAGAATCTAAATCTGAAACAAAATGATTAGTACTGCTTGATGATGCTAGTATTAATTGTTTAAACCAGTCAAACTCTAAATTTAAAGACATCCTGATAGGTTAGAATCTCCATCAGGTACTTTTACAAACTACACATCAGAAAATTACAAAACTGGGGCTGAATCCCTCATTGACTGGATTTTAACTACATGGAACAGTATAGACTTTAACATTGCCAGATGATGAGTGATCATTGCCCCATACTGTGTTACTGGCGAGCACGTAGGCCTAAATCACCAGTTATATCTTACGTCTCACTCCATGCATAACTCTTCTTTAGGCAAATTTTGAGCAACTACTGCACGCATAGATTGGTCATATTTTTTTTTTTTAACTTTCTTTCTTGCACTGGGGCCTAGGGCATCTCTCCAGGGTACCCCTGGACTCTGTCTCTACTTCCCGCCTGAAACTTCTCTCCTCTGGGCTCCCCTAGGGAAGGCTCCCCCAGTTCCAAGGCTTGACCAGCCCCCCGGATCACCCCCCGGGCTGCATGCCCGTGGCGGCCTGTCGAGATTAGAGGGACAGCCCCGGGTACTGGTGGAAGCTGGAGCCCAGGGAGATGGTCCAGCATTGGAATGTGGACAGGTCTTGGTTCCTCTTCACCTCCACTAGACCACCAGGGATTTTTCTGTGTAGTTTGCCCCGCCCCCCGCAGCGCGGACATGCAACGTCTGGCAGCACACCTATGTGCAGCCTGGCTGCCGCTGCTCCACCTAATCTACGTATAGCCCAACTCCTGCAAGTGCTCCCGGTCTCCACCGGGAGCCACTATGGGTATGCCCAAGAACTCCACCCCAGGAGGGAACAGTAGTCCTCCAGACGCCGATCCCTCCTCTCCGCCAACCCCAATGACCAGAGTCCATTCCCGAACCCGGGTCACCGGCGTGGCACAAGGTGTGGTGTCCAGCGCTTCAACCCTCAGTGCCACCGGGCCAGCAGATTGGTCGTACTTATGCTGCATCACGGATGTAGATGTTATGCTGGACTATAATATGAATTAAATTTTGCTTGTGATAAATTTGCCCCTTTTCGGAACATCAGAGTAAAACATTTTAATAAGGAGTCGATCACACAAGATTTGATCTGCTTAATGCAGGAATAAGACAAAACATGGAAATGATACATAAAGTATCATAATACAGTTGATGTAGTGGCCTATCGTAAATTGAGAAACCAATGTAAAAAATTATCAAGGAAAACAAAATCTAATTTCTTTTTGAACAATTTTCTTTTTGTAACGTTCGGCTTTTTACGAAACATTTCATCAAAAACACAGTAAAATCACAAGCATGTCAATAATGAGTACATGAGCAACAGAAATCACACAACAGAGACAGAAAATACATAACTATCAGCAAACAGAGCAACAACAATCAGCGACAATTTATGGCAGAAACAAAGTACAGGAGTGACAAGAGAGAAAAATCAACAACAGCATACATTTAAGTACAGTTCCTCTTCCCTGCTTGTGGAATGTCAGGAAGAGGAGTTTTACAGAGAAATATACAAACATAGAATTTGAAGGCAGATAAGGATCACTTGGCCCACCTAGTCTGTCCATTTTCTCTACCTGCTCAACTGGTAATGTACTCCTATTGACCCAAGTGATGCTTTCAGGACCCTGACCCTGAACTGGCAAGCTGGTCTCACCGAAGAATCAGAAAAGGGTCCACGAGGCCTTATACTGATCCATTCTGCCCTTGGCTAAGTGGGAGAGCTGCTCGAGGAAGGCCAGCTGCCCCACTGCCTCTAGACATTGCTAAACGATGGTATCACTGGGGTTCTCCAGTGCCAGAGGAGCAGACGTTTGGCTGTTATGGTGGTCGCAATAACCCATCTGACCAAGGGATCCTTTTTGGGAATACCAGGAGTGGTGATTCCTAGTACTACTGGGGGGGCATCAAAGGTAGCAGGAGCAGGCCCATTTTGTGGTAGTAATCCCAGATGGAACTCCAAAAATTGGCAATTAAGTGACAGGCCCACAAGATATGTGATAGGAAGCCTTCCTGATGGTTGCAGTGCCAACAATGATCAGAATGATTGTGAGGCACCTGTCTTTTTAACATTTTAGGTGTCCTATACCGGTGATGGAGGACAGTTGAGCTTTGCTGACTCTGCAACACGTAGGTGCTCAGTAACAGACACTGCGCAATAGGATATTTGACATGGGGGAATGGAGTTCCTCCTGCCATTGTACCTGTGCATGTGTAGTGGGTGGTGGCACCCCGTACCTCTGTGCTCTGTATATGACCCAGGATGTCAGGGGGTGATCCATATGTGGGCTAGGGATTTTCTTAAGCATGGAGGTGAGCAAGGTGTTGGACCTTGTGGTCATCACAGAAACATGGGCCACAGAAAATAACGGCTGGGAGATGGCGGTCCCTGGATATACATTATTCAGGAGGGATTGCAGGATAGGAGGGAGGTCACCCTCCATGTCAGGAAGGGCACTGAAGTGACTGAAGAGGGGGGCATTAGACGTATAGAAGGGGAAACTGAGTCTATATGGGTGCAATTCAAGGTGGCCTCAGGCAGGAAGATAAGATTAGGGTTGGCCTATAGGCCCCTGGGTCAAGAGGAGTAAAGGGACATAGAACTTGAGAAGGAACTTAAAAAGGGGGTTGCAAAGGGGGAGGCAGTAGTGGTGGGGGGACCTAAACTTGCTAGACATTGATTGGGAGGTCCCGGTGGCCAAGAGCACCAGGAGTCAGTCACTGCTGGACACATTTCAGGATCGTCTCCTGGTACAACTAGTTAAGGAACCCACCAGGCAGTCCGCAGTCCTAGATGTGGTACTCACCAACAAAGAGTTCATGGGTGCTGTGAGCATAGGCGCCGAGTTGTATGGGCCCATGGGGCAGGGGCCCCAGCAATATTTTGTGACCTGGGCTGAGCCCCAGCAATATATTTGAAAGAATAAACATAATATCTTTTTTTTTTTTTTACAGGACCGGGCACTGCTGACTGTGACTTGTGTGATGTGACCCCCCCCCCCCTTATTATTTAAAATTGGTGCCTTGCCTTCTAACTCCGATTTCGAGATTCTGAGTCGAGTCGACTCGCCCCTCCTTGATTCAAAATTTGCCACACTGTGATTGGCCACAAAGGGGGGGCGGGCTTATTGGGCACGAGATGCGTGCATCGGTCCTTCAACTGAGGAAGGTGATGGTGGGGTGGCAAGGACAGCGAGTGTGCGATAAGAGGGAGACGGGCTGAATTCTGAGGGAGAACTTGAAGAGCACCGGCGCGGGTGGCGGAAGCGGAACGTCATCATCAGCAGCCACTGCAGTACCAGGGTTAAAGACGGCGAGTACCGGGACCAGGGTAGGACGCAGCAGGGGTGAGTGGGTGATTGTTTCGGTCCTTATGTCCAGGCGGCACCAGAAGAGGAGAGGACAAGGAGGAGTCGAGTAGGTGGCCGTGGCCCAGCAAGTAGCGGGCGTGTATGACTGAGCAACAGTCATGCGTTGCACCAGTCGGCTCTGATGAGAAGGCTGCCACCCACCCAGCGAGTCCAGAGAAGCAGCACTGGTCCATAATGTGGTAACGTACATACCCCCCCCTTCAGCTCAACCATAGTTTGTACAGGCACAGCGCCCAGGCAGCAGCAGTGAGCACACTACTACTAACCAGGTAAGGTGTGGTGGGAATGGGGAGGGATGCTGTCTGCTGAGTCCATGGACTACCATAGGACTAGTGACTATGAGTACTGTCTTACTACTAACTGTACTGAATTTTATGTGACTCGTGTCTCTGAACTGCGATACGTGTGGGCATGGGTGTAGAAACACGACAAGCCACCATGGCTTACAAGCTGATTGGAGATAGGGTGGCAGGGCAGTCTGTGCCTGCAGTGCCTTGGCCTCTGACTTTGGTAACTTATTGTGTGCTGTTCACCCCATACTGGAGTGATAAGAAGGGTATGCTCTATCTGACATACAGATAAATACTGTGCATAAAGCAAAGTACTGGGGTACTTGTTGCTCCTATTATATAGTTCCTGGCATATACTGTTGGGCATATAAAGGTCTGGGTAATAAGTACAATCATGTCAACAATTGGGGGGGGTGGCAGAGAGGTCTAGCTTACAAATTGTACTTTCTTAGCTACATGGGGGAACTAAACTCTGTCTCTGCAGTAAGAAGAACAGGAGGAGCTAAATGGCATTTCTCATTACACTGCACAGGGTCAGGGACAGGGAAGCATGAAAACACAGCTGGGTTACTAGGGTTCTACACTCTTGTAATGTGGCTACTTAAAATATTGTAAGTAAGGTTTTATTGCATGTGGCTCTTGGTTTGCTAGGACAGCACAGGTATTGTTGTTTGTGTTGTAATGTTGTGGAGTGTGGTGGTGGTGAACTTACCTTAATGTCATAATGTGCTGCTACATCATGGGTTTTACAGTGCGTCCTCCAGGGGTCGAAACTGGCACCGGGCCTCTAGCTAAATGGTGGTACTATCAGGCTACCCCCAAATTAGGCTTTTCGTCTGTAATAAAAACAATTTCTCCCATTAGAAGTTACTTCACTTTAGTTTGTAAAAGTCTGCACTTTCCAAACATGGTGGACACTGCACGAAATCCAGATCCACTTCTTATGAAACTGCTATGCCGTACCTCTCTCCTCCTGCACTTTCATGTGAAATGGATCCACAATGCGTCTGCCATGTTTCGAGCTTGCAGACTTTTACAAAAGAAAAGTAAGTTCTGATGGGAGACCTTTTTTTTTTTTTATTACAGCTGAACAGTCTAATTGGGTGATTAAGCTTTGTGGGTTGGGGGTTCTAGAGAAGGACTGCTTTCCTTTAACTGGAGCAGCGGGCTTGTACTGAGGAAGGCAGCACTTCAGTTAAGAATGTACACCAACTGGGCCACTGGAAATGTCTGCTGAGCTGATGTTTTTCCTAGTCACTAGCCCTCCTGGCTAGTGGCAAAATGTTAACCCTTGGCCTTCCTTGTGCCCATGCCATTGCCATGTTCAAAAAAGTATATATAATAAAGTATCTCTCAGACTGTCTTCTCTGCCTGTAACCTACCTACCTCGCGATACTGGCATGGCATATGCTGCTGCAGTGAAATGCAGTACTGACACCATTTATGCCACACTGGCTCCTGACCTCTGCTGAACAGATAGGGCAGCCGTCAGCCAGGAAGGGGTGCACTGTGCTCAGAAATTATGTGTGAGTGACTTAATGTGAGGGACCTGGAATGTTGAAGGGGGGGGCTTCTCTCATGTCTTTTGGCCCCTCTACTAGCCTACAGATAACAAAACATGGTTGTTTCCTGCTGTTTTGGACCTTGTTCATTGGTAACTGGTTAATGTGCTGCCAAATCTCCAGCCAAAGGAATGCAACTGAACTATCTGCTATTTTGAAGTCTGTGGGGGTGATGCAGAACCTATTGGGGAGGAAATGAAAATTAGTGTGGCCCCTATGGCCAAATGGGGGATGTTCCTGACCTGCAGCGTTACCTTTATCTGCCGTGTAGGTGTTTCAGCAGGCCTTGTGTGTTGTGTTATTATGGGAGCTGCCTGGTGAAATGTCACCTAGGCCTAGTAAGTTTGGGGGCTAGTTCGGGACACTGCTGGGCGGCTGGACCACACAGTGCAGTTTTTCATGATCCTAAGGATATATTACAGGCTGTGTAATTACAACAGGGGAGCAGTAAATTACAGTATCTGGATGGATTTTCTAGACTAATTTCATGTCATCACATATGCATGTGCTTTTACAGCTCTTAATTGGGACTTGCCTGATGTGGCGGTTGAGTTAGGGGGCTGGGGAAGAGAAACACAGAAACATATCCTTTGATAGTAGATAAGGACTGCTTGGCCCACCCAGTCTGCCCATTTCCCTACCTATTGGATAAGCTGCAGATCCTAGTTAACCAACAGCCCACTTCCTCCTAACCCTCACAAGAATTGCCTTAAGTCTATCTCATGCATTCTTGAATTCGCCCACTGTTTTTGACCCCACAACCTCTTCAGGAAGGCCATTCCATGCATCCACTACCCTCTCTGTGAAACAATACTTTCTTACATTGCCCCTGAGCCATCCCCCGTTATCTTCAAATTGTGCCCCTTGTTCCTACACATCTCTTTTTCTGAAAGATGCTACCCTTTTCGACTTTATTGATTCCCTTGAGGTACTTAAATGTTTCTTTCTCTCATGCCCCCACCTCCCTCCTTTCCTCTAGGGTATACATATTAAGCTCCTTTAGTCTCTCTTCAAATGGCTTCTGGTGCAGACCCTGCACCATTTTAGTTGCCCTCCTGTGGACTGCCTCCATCCTGACTATGTCCTTGCGGAGATGGGGTCTCCAAAACTGGATGCAGGACTCCAGATGGGGTCTCACCAACTGTCTGTACCGAGGGATAACAACTTCCTGTTTTCTACTGGTGTTACCTCTCCCTATGCATCCCAGCATCCCCCCAGCCCTTCTTACATTGCTTGCCTACCTTTAAGCCATCTGATATGGCTGCCCACAGGTCCCTTTCCATTTTTGTTGTTGTTAGTATGTACCTCCCCTTACATTGTGTACTCTTCCCCTGGGTTTTTGTTTTCCAGGTGCGTTTCATTGCACTTCTTTGCATTGAATCTAAGCTGCCATACTTTTGACCATTCCTCCAATCTTGCCAAGTCCCTTCTCATCCTTTCCACCCCCTCTTGTGTATCAACCCTGTTGCAGATCTTTGTGTCGTCTGCAAAGAGGAATACTTCAGCGGGACAGATTGGGGACCATGGCCGCGGCCCCACCCTCTGGGGGTAAATGGGGGATTAAGCAGCAATAGATGACAGTGGAAGTCCTGGGGGCTGTGACCAGGGCTGAAGATTGACAGTGGCCCTGCCAAAGAAAGAAGAGGATTAAAAAAAAAAGGAATACTTTCCCTTCCAGTCCCATTGCAATGTCACCTATAAAGACATTAAAGAGGACCAGTCCCAGTACTGAACCCTGCGGTATCTCACTAGTAACCCCCCCTTTCCTTGGAGTGGATTCCATTTACTGTTACCCTCTGCATCCTGTTGTCCAGCTAATGTTACACCCAGGCTACAACCCTGGGACTCACTCCAAGGCTGGCTAACTTATTAATAAGCAAGCCTGGGTGATCACCTTCTCTTGTCTCCTGATTGTGCATGTGTTGTGGGTACCTAACACTTGTTGTTTTTATTGTACAAGATGTCATGGTGGCAGCAACAGATGTGGATAGTTTCTTTGGGGAGGAGGTTGTGTTTCACATTACCCTCCCATGGCATTTGCTGCTTGATGGTTCAACACTAAGGGGTTGAAGGTGGGATCTGACTTACATGCATCCAGTGTTTCTGCTTGAGTGCTGCCTTGCTTTAAAGGATAACTGCACTGAATATGTAACTCGTCTCTCCTAGAGGCTGTTTTCAAATACTTGTTCAAATTTTGTTGCTTCAGCTAGCCAGGCTTTTTAGTTTTCCTTGTGGGTGTTTATGACTGTTTAGTGCTATTTTAGAACTGTATAATGTAGAAATATGTCCCTGTTCTACTCTTCTATTCTTGATTCACCTCTGACCCCTGGACCAGGGGACAGGGCCTGGGTCAGGGGTGGGTCATGACCCCTGACCACTGGGCGCCACCAAAAATTTTACAAACCCGGCTCCTATGGCTGTGAGAGTGGGAGAACCACTGGGGAATAGTGACCACAGCCCTGTGTGGTTTGAACAGGCCCTAGGGGCTAGTAAGCCACACTTGAAAACTGAAGTCCTTCACATTAGAAGAGCACAGTTCGATAAATGCAGGAACTGGTCAGGGAGAAGTTAGAAGGGATGAGGGGCATTGGCAGGGTAGAGGAGAAATGGAAGGCAATCAAGGGGGCTATCCTTCAGGTATTACAGACATGTAAAGGCAGTGACAAAGAAAAATAGGTAGAAGAAACCACTATGGTTCTCACTTAGACTCAGGGAAGTGGTAGTAGCCAAAAAGAGGGCTTTTTATAAATACAAGAGCAAGCAAGGAGAGGCTGAACTGGAGGAATATCTTCAGAAAGCCAGGGAGGCTAAGAGGATTATCGGAGGCAAAAGCAGATACAGAACTGTGCATCTCGGAGGGGGTGAAGAACAGAGAAAAACATTTTTTTTAGATATATTAGTGAAAAATGTAAAAAAAAGGAGGGATTGTATGACTGTTGGAGGAGGGTAGGGTGATAGAAGAGGATGGGCAAAAGGCCACCGTTCTGAAGGACTATTTTTGCTCAGTCTTCACTAAGGAAGAAGGCATGCCCCTGCCTGAGAGCGGCATCAAAGCAGCCTCAAAGGGAATTCTGGAAATGAGTCTGCCAGTGTTTACTAGAGAAAGAGTCCTGAAGGAACTGGCAGCACTCAAGATTGATAAGGCCCCAGGTCCAGAAGGGTTGCACCCGAGGATACTGAGGGAGTTGGCAACCAAACTGGCTGATCCACTGGCTGAGCTGTTCAACAGCTCACTCAGGACTGGGGAAGTCCCAGCAGAGTTAGCAGACATGATGCCACTACATCAGGGGGGAGTCAGGGAGCAACTAGGGAATTATAGGCCTGTTAGTCTGCCCTCCATCATGGGGAAGCTGATGGAATCCCTGATTAAAGAGTGTCTTGTAGAACACCTGGAGAGCAATGGACTCCAGGATGATAAACAACACAATTTTGTCACAGGAAGGTCTTGTCAGACCAACCTGATAGTCTTCTTTGACTGGGTGACAAAGGAGATAGATAAGGGCCATGCAGTGGACTTGTACTTCAACTTTAGTAAGGCATTTGATTTAGTACCACACAAGAGATTGCTTACGAAAATAGGGGACCTGGGTGCAGCTAAAACTCTAGTGAGTTGGGTGGAAACTAGCTAGCAGGAAGGCGACAGAGGGTGATGGTCAGTGGGGTCAAAACAGAAGAGAAGGAGGTAACGAGCAGGGTTACACGGGGATCAGTCCTCGGCTTAGTCCTCTTCAACATGTTCATTAGCGACACTGGTGAAGGAATCCAGGGCAATCTGTGTCTTTCTGTGGATGACACAAAACTATGTCAGTAGAGTGGTTTGTGTTGGAGCTGTGGTCTAGTAAATTGTGGTGTTAGTTGTATTACTATAAAGGACAGTACTCACCAGGGTGGTGGAGCAGTGTGTATTTGATTGTTTCTAACAGTCACCAGTGGCTGTGCACTACCCACCACCCTTCCCCACCCCCACCCCCAGGCGTGGTATTTTTATAGCCACAGTTCTGACATCACTTCCTCAACAGGTCTTGTGGCAGAACTGTCATATCTAATAACCCTGCAACGTGCATAAAGAGTAGGTACACAAAACAAATAATAAAATATATATATATATATATATATAATTACATATTGTATATAATAAGGGAGCGGGACGTGGGGAGTGGTGCAATGCACTGGCTGTGGGGCAGCAGTTTTCCAGGAGACATTCTGGAAACTGCATTGCTGTCCTATTTGTAGGCAACTGTCAGCTCTGAGAGAGGAGGTTGCCCACCTCCAGGCTGAACTAGCAAGGACTAAGGAGGCCTCCCCCTCCCAAAGTGCACCACTGCCACAACCACTGAGTCAGAGGTTTCGGAGTATGAAGAGCAGTTGGACCACAGTGGGTTCTGAGAGGGTGCGGGTGGTGGACCAGAGGCGAAGCCCCCTAGTTGTACCTCTACACAAATCATATGCCATTCTGGCAGAGCAAGGTTCCTCTATGATGGCACCCTCAGTGGAGACCCAGAAGAATGCTGAGGACATATACAAGGGAGACCCACAAAAGGGTGGCAAGGGACCCCACATAGGAAGGAAACAGCTACTGATAGGGGACTCAATTGTTAGGGGGGTAGAACTGGGGAAGGGAGAGAAGGAAGTAAGCTGCCTGCCTGGTGCCATGGCTTGGAGGGACAAGAAGCGAATCCTCACAATTGCAGAAGCAGCATCACAGGAGAGAAAACTAGATATCATTGTCCGCCTTGGGACAAATGACCTAGCTAGGCATGGGTTCAGTGCAGTGCAGAATGAATCTGTGGAGTTGGGGAGGGGCCTCAGACGGGTAGCAAGCACAGTAACCTTCTCAGAGGTGCTACCAGTCCATGGCAGGAGTGAGGCTAGGGTACTGCACACCATGCAGTTTAATGAATGGTTGCAAAACTGGTGCAGAGCACAGGGCTTTGGCTTCATTGGGGACTGGGGGTCCACCTGGAGAGATAAAGGTCTATATTGGTATGACGGTCTGCATTTGTCCACAAAGGGGACCAAGCTCCTAGATGACAGGTTTAAATGTTTCCTTGGCAAGCTTTTAAACTAGAGAAGGGGGGAGGTGCTGATAAAAGGCAGGAAAAGTCAAGCCTCCCCCCACAAAACAGGGCAGGTAGTAGGGTCAACACTGAGGTACAGAGCTCAACACAGGGCAGGACGGGGGTAAATGGTAAAATAGACAAGAGCAATAAGAGCAGGGATGGGGGAAAAAAGGATAAAGCCAACATTAAATAGAGGGCAATGACTACCAATGCCCATAGTCTGGGAAACAAGCTTTCTGAGCTAGTAGCTTTGATGGAAGATGAACAATTGGATATTGTGGCAGTCACAGAAACATGGTACACCGAGAACCATGACTGGGATGTCAACATACCAGGTACACAATCTACAGAAGGGACAGGGAAGGTAAAGAGGAGGTGGAGTAGCTCTATACATAAGGAAGGGATCAAAGCTACAGAACTAAAAAGTAAAGGGGGAGGACAAGAGGAACTCTGGGTCAGCTTGGAGATGGGGAATGGCATCGCAATCCGCACAGGGGTTGTATACAGACCCCCGTCTCAAGGGGAGGAAATGGACAAGAAAATGATAGAGGACATTCTTAAAATGGCTGAAAAAGGGGAGATACTGTTGATGGGGGACCTGAATATGCCAGATGTTAACTGGAGGACATGTGCTGCAGCCACACCCAAGAGCAGGGTCATTCTCGATACCCTGCAGGGGACAGACCTTAGACAGCTAGTGCTGGAACCCACTCGGGAGGGAGCAATACTAGACCTGGTACTCTCAAATGGAGAGAGGATCACAAATTTAGAAGTCAGTAGACATCTGGGAACAAGTTTACTACTGCAGAGTGTGTTTCACAATGAGCACAACCATGGAGATAAGCCATACAAAAACAAGGATACTGGACTTTAGAAGGGCTGACTTTGGCAAAATGGGTGAACACCTGAAGAATGCACTAGCAAATGGCCAAATAGGAGGGGTGGAAGAACAATGGAGAAAAATCAAAACTGCCATCATAGAGGCAATAAGTCTTTGTGTAAAACAAATAACGAAAACAAAGTGGAGTAAAAAACCACTATGGTTCTCAAAAGAGGTGGTAGGGAAGGTTAAGGAGAAAAAGGCTGCATCCAAAAAATATAAGGAGTCACAGAAGGAGCACGACAAGGAACTGTATCAATTAAAGCAGAAAGAAGTAGGAAAGGCAGTCAGAATAGCAAAGGCACAAACCGAGGAAAAAATAGCCAACTCGGTTAAAAAGGGGGATAAAACCTTTTATAGGGACATTAGGGAGCATAGAAAGGTTAAGAGAGAGACAGTGAAGATTAATAAAGGAGAGGGGAGGTGGGCAGAGGGAGACTGTGAAAAGGCAGATACTGAATGAATACTTTTGCTCAGTATTCACAAAAGAAGATGAGGAGCAGTTACCTAAACCAGACAATAGAAGCACTCTGGGTAGGAGGGTTGACACCAGTGCATTCAAAGAAGAAAGAGTCCTGAAAGAACTCCTAAAACTCAAGGTGGACAAAGCAATGGGGCCTGATGGGATTCACCCCAGAATCCTAAAAGAACTAAGGGGGGACCTAGTGACACCACTGACCACACTTTTTAACAAATCATGGCAGGATGGGGTGGTACCTGAGGACTGGAGGAGGGCAGATGTGATTCCCCTTTACAAAAGTGGGAGCAAGGCAGAAGCAGGAAACTACAGACCTGTAAGTTTGACCTCAGTGGTAGGGAAAATGATGGAATCACTTCTGAAAGAAAGAATTGTTGAGTACCTAGATGCAGCGGGCACAGGACCCAAAGCAGCATGGATTTACAGCAGGAAGGTCATGTCAGACTAATCTAATTGATTTCTTTGACTGGGTGACCAAAGTAATAGACCAGGGAGGGGCTGTGGATATGGCCTACCTAGACTTTAGCAAGGCATTTGACACAGTCCCACACAAAAGATTAATAATCAAGTTAGCCAGCCTGGGAATGGGTGCCAGGGTGGTAGCCTGGGTAGTGAACTGGCTGCACAACAGGACACAGAAGGTAATACTGAATGGAACACATTCCGAAGAAAGGGGGGTTACTACTGGAGTACCTCAGGGCTCAGTACTGGGTCCTGTCCTCTTTAACATCTTTATAAGTGACATTGCAGAGGGTCTGAGGAAAGGTATGCCTTTTGCTGTATGACACAAAGATCTGTAACAGAGTTGATACACAAGAGGGGTAGAAAAGATGAGAAGGGACTTGGCAAGGTTGGAGGAATGGTCAGACATATGGCAACTTAGATTCAATGCAAAGAAGTGCAAAGTAATGCACCTGGGAAACAAAAACCCAGGAGAAGAGTACACAATAGCAGAGGAGGTACTAACAACAACAAAAATGGAAAGGGACCTGGGGGTAGTCATATCAGATGACCTAAAGGTGGGTAAGCAATGTGAAAAGTCAGTAAGGAGAGCCAGGGGGATACTGGGATGCATAGGAAGGGGCATCACAATTAGAAAAAGGGAAGTGGTTATCCCTCTGTACAGACAGTTGGTGAGACCCCATCTGGAGTACTGTGTGCAGTTTTGAAGACCTCATCTACACAAGGACATAGACAGGATGGAAGCAGTCCAGAGGAGGGCAACTAAAATGGTGCAGGGTCTACATCAGAAACCATATGAAGAGAGAATGAGCGAGCTTAATATGTATACCCTTGACGAAAGGAGGGACAGGGGGACATGATAGAAACGTTCAAGTACCTCAAGGGAATCAACAAAGTCCAGGAGAGTAGCATCTTTCAGAAAAAGAGATGTGTAAGAACAAGGGGGCACAGTTGAAAGATAGACGGGGGGACGGCTCAGGCGTAATGTGAGGAAATTCTTTTTCACGGAGAGAGTGGTGGATACATGGAACAGCCTTCCTGAGGAGGTCGTTGGGTCTAAAACAGTGGGGGAATTCAAACATGCATGGGACAGACACAAAGCAATTATAGTGGGGGGTTGCAGGAAGCAGGCTGTTGGTTAACTAGAATCTGCAGCTTATCCAGTAGGTAGGGAAATGGGCAGACTGGGTGGGCCAAGTGGTCCTTATCTGCCGTCAAAGTCTATGTTTCTATGTGGGAGAGTCATAGTGAAGAATGAATGATGACTATGCAGAAGTACCTGCTCAAGTTAGAGAGGTGGTCAAAGGTCTGGTAGTTAAAATTCAGTGCAAAAAAGTGCAAGGCAGTGCACCTAGGGATAAAGAACCCCATGATGGAGTACTGAATGGGAGATGAGAGACTCAGCACTACAAACGAGGAATGGGATCTAGGAGTTACCATCAGTAACTCCCTTAAACAAACTAGTCAGTGCAGCAAGGCCTATAGTAAGGCCAACAGGATGCTGGGATGCATTGGGAGGGGGACTGATGGTAGGAGAAAAGAGTCAATACCACCCCTCTATAGAACCCTGGCGAGACCACACCTGGAGTACTGTGCCAAGTTCTGGAGCCCTTACCTCAGAAAAACAAGGATAGGTTAGAGACAGTAAAACGCAGAGTGCCCAAAATGATTCAGAGACAGCAGAGTAAATCCTATGAGGGGCACCTCAGGGCACTAAATTTGTACTCATTAGAAACCAGAAGAGAGAGGGGTGATATGACTGAGACCTTCAGATTCCTCAAAGGAATTAATAAAGTGAACTGCGGGAAATTATTTAGCCTGAGTACCAACTCACAGTCATGAGGTCACAAGTGTAAGTTGGCAGGCAGGAGGTTCAGGAGAGACGTGAGGAAGCACTTCTTTACAGATAGGGTGGAGGAGCCCTGGAGCAGTCTGCCAGCTGAGAAGGTGGGAGAGAGCACAGTAAGGGGGTTCAGACAGGCCTGGGATAGAATGAAGGGAATAGAGATGATCTGGGCTGACAGGACCAGAGAAGAAAATAGGGAAAGGTTAAGAAGGGTTAGTACCCGGGGGGGGAACAGTAGGTTCCAAGCATGATTCCAGGGGTTTAGGCAACTTGGGCAGACTAGATGGACCATGTGTCTTTTTCTGCCATCATTGTCTATGTTTCTATGACAGCAAGGACCTGAGCTGAAAGTAACAACAAAAATCCTACCAAGGGTGGCCACAGCAATCAGAGAGATTGGTATAAGAGTGAAGGTACATGTGGTTTAGTGGACAGAAGTCTTGCACTGTTGAGATATCCTTGGTCTTCCAACATTCCCCACAGATGGGTTTCTGGGCAATACAGAACATCTCACTGTTCCAAAGTGAGGCCTGCATTAGAGGGGGCTAAGGAGGCAGTATAGCACAGTGGTTTAAGGCTCTGAGCTGCAAACCTGGAGACCTGGGTTTGAATCTCACAGCCCCCACTTGAATACTGTGAGACCTTGAGCAAGTCACTTAACTTTTTAGTGCTCCCAGGTCACACCTATAAACAAGCTACAGCATAATGCGTCTCTCCTGGTAACAAAAACAAAGAAGATCAAAGTAGAAGGATATCGGTTTACAGTACGTGACTGATGTAGAAACAGTGGAGGATTTCACAACAGCTCTATTTTTGCATGACTATAAAACCACTGTAAGGTCCAGGGCAGAAACAAGATCTCCCATCATGGCTACCCACAAGGGAAGCTACGGGGGGAACCCTTTCATGGTCTAGCCTGAATAAAGCCCTATGGTAATCTGCAAGTTTGGGGGTCCCCACCCACCCCGGACCAATGTTGCCTCAGTTTGAACCTACTGAAACAGGGTGGGCACCCATTCCATAGAAGGATACCTATTAGTGAATCTAATTTAGCAAACCAGCATTCAGGCTTTTGAATTGGGAGATTTATTTAAAAGTTAGTAACCGGGAAAGGCACACTGAACCAAGGCTCGTTTCCAGGTGCGACCCAGGGCAGGGGGTAAGGGTGTAGTACATAAGCTGGGGAGGTGGCCCAGGATCTGGCAGCTTCGCTTCAATGCCAAGAAATGCAAAGTTATGCATTTTGGAGCTAGGAATCCCAGGACAGAGTACTACCTGGGTGGAGTCAGAGTATCTGCATCAGAGGAGGAGAAGGACCAGGGAGTGATGATCACTAGTGACCTGAAGCACTCCACACAGTGCAAGAAAGCAGCAGCAAAGGCAAACAAGATGCTGGGATGCATAGCTAGGGGGATCAGTAGTAGGAGAGAGGAGGTTATACTGCCTTGTACAGGTCACTGGTAAGGCTGCATCTAGAGCATGGAGTTCAGTACTGGTGCCCACACCTCAAAAAGGACATTAACCTGCTGAAGAAGGTCCAGAGGAGGGCTACAAAGATGACAGCCAGTCAGCAGGGCAAGGCATACGAGGAGAGGCTGAGGGCACTGAACATGTACTCCCTGGAAGACAGGAGAGAGAGAGAGAGAGAGAGAGAGAGGGAGGACATAACTGGGACCTTCAAGTACTTGAAAGGGATCAATAATGTTGATAAGGAAAGTCTATTTAAGCTGAGTGACAACTATATCACGAGGGGGCACAGTCTTAAGATGGAGGGTGGGAGGTTTAGAAGGGATGTCAGGAAGCACTTCTTCATAGAAAGGGTGGTGGACACTTGGAATGCGTTGCCTGAAGAGGTCATCTCGTTAAAGACAGTGAACAGCTTTAAGAGAGGCTGGGATGAGCATAGGGTGAAGATAAGAATCATGGGTAGGAGGATGGGAGGAGTGGGGTGGGAGGGCAGGGACATTAGCTCAAGCTGTGGACCCTGCAATACGAGCAGACTTGATAGACCAAATGGCTTTCTGCTGCTGGCTTCTTCGTATGTATTTATCTATTTGCTTTTGGTAACCGGGTAAGTGCACTAGGCATAAGGATGCCTATTTTCAGGCACGACCCAGGAGAACACAGTTTAGACATACATAAAAGACAAAGGACCTCTGTGCGCAAACACTGAGGCAAGGGTTACCCCAAAGGGCATTTGGCTGGGAAGCCAAGTTTCAAGAAAATACAAAATCACACATGCCCCCACAATGCAAAGCATCATGGGCTGCATATGCAAATCACCACAGAATGTTATGCTGGTCCAACTTTGTAGCAGAATTGCATGGTGCGAAAGGCTTCTCACACAGTTTGCAAGGGTGCTAACAGAGACATAGACACGTGTTTAGTCCTACCAGAACTCATCAGTATGCCTCGTCTGTCTGACACCCCAGTGGAATGGACCAGCTACCCTTAAGGCAGTGTGCCTTGGATATATTGTGGTGAACCCATTAAAATTAGCACCCTTTGCAAACTGTGTGAGAGGCCTTTTGGCACCATGCAATTCTGCTTAAAGTTGGACCAGCATAACATTCTGTGGTGATTTGCATATGTAGCCCATGATGCTTTGCATTGTGGGGGCATGTGTGATTTTGTATTTTCTTGAAACTTGGCTTCCCAGCCAAATGCCCTTTGGGGTAACCCTTGCCTCAGTGTTTGCGCACAAAGGTTCTTTGTCTTTTAAATAGTTTTTTATTTTAATGGGTTCACCACAATATATCCAAGGCACACTGCCTTAAGGGTAGCTGGTCCATCCCACTGGGGTGTCAAACAGACGAGGCATATTGATGAGTCCTGGTAGGATGAAACATGTGTCTATGTCTTCTGTTAGCACACTTTGCAAACTGTGTCAGAGGCTTTTCCGCACCATGTAATTCTGCTTAAAGTTGGACCAGCATAACATTCTGTGGTGATCTGCATATGCAGCCCATGATGCTTAGACATACATAATTGTATATGTGACACAGCACATGAAAGCAGTACAGCAGAGTCAAATCAAAACTTCAGGTATGGGGAGACAAATTTTGCAACAAACACGAGTAGGTTTAAACGGTATGATGCAGTTACAGAACAGTAGGAAAAGTAACACAAGATAAATACAATGTAAGAACACAGGCAACTGCAATAGAGGGCATACATAGAGACAATATATCAAGTCACAATGTGGTGGTTAAAGAACAGGGAGGAGAGGAAGGGAGGGTGATAAGACGGAGAGAGATTGAGAGAGAGAGAAGAGGGAGAGACAGAGACAGAAAATGAGAGAGAGCGAGAGAGAGAGAAAAAGGGAGAGGACCTGAAAGAGGGTGTTGAGAGAGGCGGGGAAGAGATAACAGAGAAGAAGATTGAAACAGGGCAGGGGAAGAAGAGTGGAGCTAAGGTGGATTAAAGCAAGTACAGGGGTTGATATCGCATAGGTGCTCTTTGTGAAGTTTCTTAAAAGTGGTATGGGTGGTTGCTTGTCGAATAGCTTGTGGTATGGAATTCCAGTATTTTGGAGCCACATGAGAGAAAGCGCGTGCACCCATATTAGTTCTGTGTCTGGGAATGTGAAAAAGGGATTGGTCAGTTGATCGCAGCCCATAGGAGAGAGGCTGTGTGTCCAGTAGGGAGGTGAGGGATTGGGGGAGGCCTGATCTGACAGTACAGTCAATTAGTGAGCCAAAGGCCTGGAGTCTGTGGGCAGAGGGGCATGGCCATTTTAGGTCACTACAGAGCTGGAAATGATGTCTGAAACGTGGTGATACGGAGGCATAGCAGCAGATGCTGTTGTAGGTGGTATCCCACTTATGGAGGGATGATTTGGAGGCAGAGAGGTAGGTGACAGAGCCATATGCAAGGGCTGGGAGAAGAAAGCCTTGGGCCACAGCAAGTCTAGCCGAAGGGGTAAGGACATATCTAGTTCGGTAGGCACTACCTATTTTGGTGTTTACCAACTTACAGGTGGTTGTAATGTGCAGATCAAAGTCTAGAGATTGATCGAGAGTAACACCCAGGTATTTAAAGGAATTGGTGCTAATCAGTGAGGAGCCGTCCGCACACGGGATAATTAGGGCATTTTGATTCGCTTTAAGTCCAGCAGATGAGTCAAAGAGCATGGAGTAAGTTTTACTGGAGTTGAGAATAAGTTTTTTTTCAGTGAGCCAGGATTGAATACTTGCAAAATCAACGTTAAGAGGGTGGTTTAAGTCGACAACAGTTCTGGCACTGTGGTAAATAACTAGATCGCCAGCGTAGAGAAGAGATGAACAGTTGGGTGCCAGGAGTGGGATGCCGTTAATGAAGATAGAGAAAAGTAAAGGCCCAAGGATTGAGCCCTGGGGCACTCAGACGTGAACAGAGGAAAGATCTGATATGGCTGAGTTAAATACTACAGCTTGTTTTCTGTCGGACAGGTAGCTTTCAAACCAGGCCACTGCTTCGGTGGTGAAGCCTAGGGAGCGTAGTTTAGTAAGAAGATGGGTATGGTTGACCAGGTCAAATGCTTTAATTAGGTCAATGAGGACTGCACCTGTCAGGAGGCCCAAGTCCATGGAGGCATATATGTCATTGGTGAGTTTGAGGAGGGCAGTGGAGGTGCTGTGTACTTTGCGGAAGCCGTGCTGTGAGCTAGATAGAAGGTTGTATTTTTGGAGATATTCTATGGATTGGGTGGACACTAGTTTTTCCAAAAATTTGCTAAGTACAGAGAGAACTGCAATGGGATGGTAGTTCATTATTTTTTTCGGGTCTCCCTTTTTTGGAATTGGGGTGACTTTGGCTATTTTCCATATATTAGGCACTATGCCACGGCATAGAGACAGGTTGAAAATGTTGGTATGGGGTGAGGCAATGAATGGAGCAGCGGCTTTCAGGAGCCTTGGTTCAAGTCCATCAGACCCCGTGCTGGTGCTGTCAGGAATGGTGAGTAGCAGTTTTAACACTTCTCCTCTTTTTATGCTCTGGAACCTAAATGGTGGGTGAGTGAGTAGCGGATTGGTATCGCTAGGGGGTGCAGTGTTGTGGACAGGAGGGAAGGAGGTGAGGTAGTTTGTAAGATCTGAGAAATGGTGATTAAAAGAGTTTGCTACGGTTGCCGGATTGTTGCAGTGAATGCCATGTAACAACATGTCACTGGTGTGGGCCCTGTGATTTGCTCCAAGGAGTGTTTTTATGGTTGACCAAAATTTCTTAAGAGTCACCTGAGGTTTTTATTAGCAGGTCCTTGCAGAAAGAGCTTTTGGTTAAGCGTATGTTTTTCTTGCATGAGTTTCTCAGAGAACGATACAGATTATGGTCTGTCTGCATCCCAGTGATCTTGAACCACCGCCATGCTTTATCCCTGGCTCTTATTTGGGTAAGTAGGGCTTTTGTTAGCCACTTTGTCTGAGTTCCACGAATCCAGCGGGTGACACGGGGAGCATGGGTGTCTTGGAGAGGGCTAAAGTGGTACAAGAAGTAGTCAAGGGCCGTCTGGGCATTTGCTGAGGTGTAGATCGGGGACCAGTCAATTAGTGAGAGATCATAAGTAAACTGCGCTAAGTTAAAATTGGCCAAATTGCGGAAGGTAAGAAGTTTTAGGGGTGGAGATGGTTTACTGGTAGAGTGCCAGATGCAGTAGATAGGGGGGTGATCACTAATTGCATCTGCAAGGGTGCCTGTACCTATTATGCTGTCAGGGCGGTTTGTAAGGATCCAGTCAATCAGAGTACTGGTCCGAGGGGGAGCCATGACCCTAGTTGGGTCTGTGATCATTTGGTGAAGGTTGTGGCCTTGTACCAAGGTGTGAGAGGACTGGTTTGCACTACTAATCCAGTTTATGTTTAAGTCTCCCAGTATAAAGACTTCATTACGACTAATGGTGCTGTCTATTAGGGAGAGGAGTTCTTCAAGACCCTTACTGCCACTAGCAGGAGGGTTATAGGCGCAAACTATGTGTAATTTCTTTGAGCCTAGTTGTAGTGTGGCATGGAGTGCTTCACAGTGAGACAGTGTAGACAGTACATTATGGGATAGCAATAGGTGCTGCTTATAGAAGATGGCAACTCCGCCTCCACGTTTTGATGAGGGTCTATCTTGTCTGATGAGATTGTAGTTGGGCAGGGAGCAGAGGGCATCAGGGGTGGAGGGTTTTAGCCAAGTTTCAAATAGGCACAGGGTATCAGGGTGGTGTTGAGCAGCCCATGCCTCAAGTTCAGCAATGTTATGAAGGAGGCTCCTGATGTTCATGTGTGCAATGTGGAGGCCCTTGGTGTCATTGCAGATTGTATTATTTTGAAGAAGGTTACCCACAGGCCCTGGGTTTAGTTTTTTTTATTTATTTATTTTAGCTTTTGTTGACCGGGTAAGTGCACTAGACAAATCCTGCCTATTTTCAGGCACGACCCGGGGGAGGGGGATACAGATGAATGCCAACTGACCTTGAACCAGATTAAGCTGTTGGTGGTATTTTTTGAGTGAATTTGAGTGAGTTCAACATCCCCAGCTAGCATTAAGGCCAGGAGTAAAAGGTACCATAGCTTGTGATGGATGAAACGGGTGGGCAGGGTGATGCTAGGCACAGGGGATTTATGCAGGGTGTAGGATAGGTGGTAGATGAGTTTTTGAGGGATGAGAAGAGGGGAGGTGTCACGTAGCCAGTGTGATGGCATTCGCAGCGTGGAGAGTTTGTAGTCATCTGGGTGGGTGCAGTGATGGGTAATTCTTGGAGGGTAATATAAAATAGGAAGCCATATATGGTTGAAGAGAAAAGAGATTAGTAATAATGTGGCAAATGGGCTTAAAGCCATGTTGAAATAATTTGAGTGAGTCATTTGTGAGTGGGATGTATGGTAAGAGAAATCTTTGAAATGAGAAAATGCAGGACTTATCTAGCCAATAAGGTTAGATTTGTGACCTGGCGTGAAAGGAGCTAAATTTTAGGCGCTCTCTAGAAAAGGTTAGCTAAGTGGTAAGGTGAGGAGGGTTGTGTTATCGATAATTACAGCAACTATCTCTTTACTGGGAGGCACTTGACAGAGAGAGCTCTATTTGGCACCAGCAAAGTAAGAATAGCAGTAGAAAGTCCGATTTCCCACCTAAGTTTCAGGCGTTGAAAACTGTATGGAAATGGGAGCAGCTTTATTAGCTAGGTTTCCGCCATTCAGCACAGCTGCTTACGAGGGAAGTGAAATTAGTTACCGCCGCTGCTTAAAGCTTATTTGCGAAGCAAGGGAGGTAGCCCAGCTGGGATTACAGTAGGAGTAAAACTAACAGGCAGAGCCGAAAATGCTCGAGGAGCTGCCCAGACTGCACTACAGGCTGCTGGTTTATGTTAACTTATTATTATTAGGTTCTTTGTTTTATTAGTGGCCAAGAGTACAGGTGTAGGTGAGAGATAGGGGAAAATGTGGTGCTGCCTCAAGTGGTAGAAGGCTATAAGCTACGGGTGAAAAAGTAAGCTGATTGGTTAAAATGCCCTGGACAGCCCTATATAAGGGAGAGCCGACCAAGGGGGGTGGTGGGGGCGGTGGGGAGCCGGCGCACAGCACCGGCAGGGCCTAACTCAGCTCCCTAACGCTACTGGTGTCCTACATTAGCTTGCGGCTGTCCATACCTGTCTGTGCTCCGGTTCACCAGGCTGAGGGAGGGCTTCAGGAGCCTGGCCCTCACGACCATCCGACCGCCCGCTGCTTCGGGGGGGGAGGTCCAAATACAATCTGATGGGAAGAGGAGACAAATTTAAGTGAGTAGGGGTCTTTTGTTTGCCACACAGGGGGAGGAGGTGAGAGAAAGGGGAAGGCTCAAGCTGCAGACAACAATTTTGAAAGAAATAGCAATGTACAATTTGTGGTTTCTATATTGCTCTAATACAGGTTCAGGCAAGACCAAAGAAATGTGCAAGGCAAAAGAAAAAAAGAAAAAAAAAATGTTCAGCTTTTACAGGATTCTACACTTTGGTGCAGGGGTTAAAGAAAGCATTGTAATAAAGCCTTGATCTATAAATGTTCAGCTTTTACTGGATTTTACACTTAGGAGCGGGATTTAAAAGAAAGCATTGTAATAAAGCAGAGCAGCTCGAGTCTCCACGTAGGTGCTGGTTTGCTTGCTTGTGAGAAAAGGCGTCAACTTTAAACAATGCTCATTAAAGCGCCAACTTCGCTAAATTCTGGTTGCCACAGATTGGGAGAACTTAAATTACAATAAGCAGCTAAAGTTTACTTTTTTTTTTTGTTGTTGTTGTTTAACCAGGAGTAGCACACTAAGCTGAAAGCTTTTTTACAGGAGCAACCTGGAAGCACAGGGAAGTTAAGTGACTTGCTCAGAGTCACACAGTATGCAAGTGGAAGCTGTGGGATTCAAACCCAGGTCTGGTCTGCTGGATGTCACCAGATTTGCAGCTCAGAGCCTTAAACCACTGCGCGATACTGCCTATACTGACTTATTAACAGCATGTGGCTAGACAAGGCAGTGGCGTGGGAGACTATCTCCATTCAAGGATTCGTTCACAGTTATTCAAAAAAAAAAAAATAGGCGCCTAAGTCCCTTCTCAGCTCCCTAATGCTGCTGGCGTCCTACAGTAGCTCGCGGCTGTCCGTACCTGTCTGCGCTCCGGTTCACCAGGCTGGAGGGAGGGCTTCAAGAGCCTGGCCCTCACGACCATCTGACCGCCCGCTGCTTCGGGGTCCAAATACAATCTGTCTGTGCTCCGGTTCACCAGGTGTTAGTGAAGATCTTAGCTAGGGGAGCTGCTATAAAAGGGGCAGCCAGTTTTAGCAGCTTGGGTTCCAGGGTATTAGAGCCAGCAGCGTAGTCTCCAAGATTTTTTTGAGGAGGATGAGGACTTCTTTATGTGTAACTGACCTGAAGTAGTAAAGGGGGGCTGGCCTAACAGGAGAAGTATTAGGAAATTGCAGTACCAGGAAGGAGGAAGTGAATGTTGTAAGGTCAGAGAATTTGCAATTTAAAAAGTTTGCAATGTTCTCTGGATCATTACAATTTACGCCATAAAGAATCATGTCACTTGGTGATTAAGGGGCTGATTTGATCCCAGGAATGTTTTGACATGGGTCCAGAATTTCCTGGAGTCTCCATAAGAGTTTGTAAGCAGTTCCTTGCAGTATGAGCTTTTTGCATGTTTGATGTCTTTTTTTTTTTTTTTACAGGCATTCCGCTGAGCTCTGTAGGAGTTATAGTCACTTTGTTGGCTGGAGTTTTTGTAAAGGTGCCAACTTTTGTCCCTCATCCTTAATTTAGCAAGAAGATCGGCCTTTAGCCAGCAGGTTTTCCTCTGTTTGATCCGACGTGTTCCCAGGTGACAATGATGGTCCTGAATAGCTAGAAAGTTGGTAAGGAAGATGTTTATGGCAGATTGAACATCAGTAGCTTCAAACAACTTGGTTCAGTCAGTGCAGGAGACATCCCATAGGAAGGAATGGGGCACAAGGCCTGCAAAATTATGGAAAGTGATGAGATGAGGCTTTGACGGAGGTGGGACAGCTTTGCCCCAAATGCAGAAAGTAGGGGAGTGGTCGATAACAGCATCAGCTAGAGTGCCTGAGTTGACAATGCGCTCAGGATGATTTGTCACTATCCAGTCCAGCAGGGTGCTGCTGTTCGAGCGAAGGGCTGTTCTGGTAAGCTCAGTGATCAGCTGATGGAGGTTGAAGCTTTGAATCTTTGAGAGTGACATGACATGGGTATCGCCCAGCCAGTCTATGTTTAGGTCCCCGAGTATAAGCACCTCTACCAGCAAATAAAGATGTTTGATCATTCAGCTCATCCAGTCCCTTCATACCATTTTTGGAGGTTATGCACACAGACAATATGCAGCTTCTTTGATCCCAGTGTGAGAATTGCATGAAGTGACTCGCGTTGAACTTGGGATGAGGAGTGTATAGCCGTAAGGTTGAGGCGATTTTTGAAATAAATAGTAGTGCCAACACCTGTTTAGTTTGCAATTCTGTCATTCCGTAGTAGACTATAGAAAGGAATTTGACCTGTTAGCCTGACCGCCATCATGGCAAGCTGATGGAATCCCTGATTAAAGAGGACCTTGTAAAACATCTGGAGAGCAACTGACTCCAAGATGATAAACAACACAATTTTGTCACAGAGAGGTCTTGTCAGACCAACCTGATAGTTTTCTTTGACTGGGTGACAAAGGAGATAGATAAGGGCCATGTGATGGACTTGCTGTACTTTGACTTTAGTAAGGCCTACTCTTCTTTCTGGATAGCTGCTTACTGTCTTTTACCTGACAATGCCACCTAGGCTGCTACTGTTACCTGAATTATCCTAGTGTTAAAACCATCTGTTTCCTATTTACCATGTATTTTTGTCTATGTTTACTCACCTAGCTAGATACTCCTAAACCCACAATGTATGTACACCCACCCTCTACGACGTGAAACCTTTGTAAAAGAGTGGTCTCCTGCTCAAAGGTATTTCAATCCAAGATTGAATAAATAAAAAATAAATAGGTAAATTCAGTACCACATAAGAGATTGCTCAAGAAAATGGGGGACCTGGGTGCAGCTAAAATTCTAGTGAGTTGGACTGAAACTGGCTAGCAGGAAGGCGACAGAGGGTGATGGTCAGTGGAGTCAAATCAGAAGAGAAGGAGGTAACGAGCAGGGTTCCACAGGGATCAGTCTTTGGCCCGGTCCTCTTCAACATGTTTATTACCGACATTGGTGAAGGAATCCAGGGCAACCTGTGTCTATCCGCGGATGACACAAAACTATGTGGGAGGGTGGAGAGTGAAGAATGAATAAGGAGTATGCAGAAGGACCTGCTAAAGTTAGAGGGGTGGTCAAAGGTCTGGCAGTTAAAGTTCAGTGCAAGAAAGTGCAAGGTAGTGCACCTAGGGGAAACAAACCCAATGACGGAGTACTGAATGGGAGGTGAGAGACTTAGCACTACAAACGAGGAATGGGATCTAGCAGTTACTATCAGTAACTCCCTTAAACAAACTAGTCAGTGCAGCAAGGCCTATAGTAAGGCCAGCAGGATGCTGGGATGCATTGGGAGGGGGGACTGATAGTAGGAGAAAAGAGGTGATACCACCCTTCTACAGAGCCCTGGTGAGACCACACCTGGAGTACTGTGCCAAGTTCTGGAGTCCTTGCCTCAGAAAAAACAAGGACAGGTTAGAGAAAGTAAAACGCACAGTGACCAAAATGATTCAGAGACAGCAGGGTAAATCCTATGAGGGGCAGCTCAGGGCACTAAATTTGTACTCATTAGAAACTAGAAGGGGGGGGTGATATGACTGAGACCTTCAGATTCCTCAAAGGAATTAATAAAAGTGAACTGCGGAGAATTATTTAGCCTGAGTATCAACTCACAGTCATGAGGTCACGAGTGCAAGTTGGCAGACAGGAGGTTCAGGAGAGACGTGAGGAAGTACTTCTTTACAGAAAGGGTGGTGTAGCCCTGGAGCAGTCTGCCAGCTGAGGTGGTGGAAGCGAGCACAGTAAGGTGGTTCAGACAGGCCTGGGATAGAATGAAGGGAACAGTGATGACCTGGGCTGACAGGACCAGAGAAGAAAATAGGGAAAGGTCCAGGAGGGTTAGTACCCTGGGGGAATATTAGGTTCCAAGCATGATTCCAGGGATTTAGGCAACTTGGGCAGACTAGATGGACCATGGGACTTTTTCTGCTGTCACTGTCTATGTCTCTAAGTTTCTATGACAGCAAGGACCTGAGCTGAAGGAAAAACCAAAAATCCTACTAAGGAAGGCCACAGCAATCAGAGAGATTGGTGTAAGAGTGAAGGTACATGTGGTTTAGTGGACAGAAGTCTTGCACTGTTGAGATATCCTTGGTCTTCCAACACTCCCCACAGATGGGTTTCTGGGCAATACAGAATATCTCATCATTCCAAACTGAGGCCTGCATCAGAGCGGGGCCAAGGAGTTCAAAGTAGGAGGATACCTGTTTCCAGTACTTGACTGATGTAAAAGCAGTGGAGGATTTCATAATAGCTCCATTTTTGCTCGATTATAATACCACTGTAAGGTCCAAAGCAGAAACAAGGTATCCCTTCATGGCTATCCACAAGGGGCTGCAGGGGGAAGGAGGAGGAATCATTTCATGGTCCTAGCCTGAATAAAAGCCCTAAGGTAATCTGCAAAGTTTGGGGGTCCCCGACCCCCTCTAGACCAATGTCGTCACAGTCTGAAGCTACTGAAACAGGGTGAGCACCCTTCCCATAGGATACCAATTAGTGAGTCTAATTTAGCAAACCAGCATTTAGGGATTTCTATTGGGAGATGAGACAGGATGTGGAATAATTTAGGGGCGACCATCATCTTAATGGCAGCTATTATGCCAGTTAGGGACATAGTTGAGAGCTTCGAACTTGTAAAATCCAAGCATTGGGTGTCAACAAGGGGGAAGAAATTGGCATTGCAGAGGTCTGGGGTATGAGGGGTGATTTTAATGCATGCAGAAGGATAATTTTTCTGCTCTAATCCATGTCACCAAGTGGGAAGCGGGACACTGCACAGGAACAACAGATAAGTCCGGGGCTTGTGCTGTAAGGGCAGTTAACTATTGGAAAAGCTTGTAATTTAACAAAAACAAAATGCTGGTGTGATTCAGGGTCTGAGAGACAGGGGGAGGAAGGACATCAGCAGTGGAAGGGTTGAAGACAGGTGCAGAGCCGGACCAGCCGTCCTGTGTGGTGAGCCCAGCAGGCCATGCAGCTGCAGACCTCCAAGAGGGAGGGTGCAGGTCCTGTTTAATACCCATAAGTCCAAGTGACCCTGAGTGTGAGCGCCACAAAGCAGGAGTGTGACATCTAACTAAGTAGCATCTGGGGGCATTGTCAGAGTATCTGCATGGAGAACCGCAGGCCCTGCTGGTCAGTGGAGGGTAGGTAAGTGTAAAGGGAGGGCAGGGAATACACTGTAGGGTGTTGGAAGGGGATTGCAACTGATCCCTATCTAGGGTCAGCTTATAAATATACAGCAGATTGGAGGGGTCCTACAGAGGACAGGAGGGATACTATCTGGGATGAGCCCACAAAGGCATCACAGGAAAGGGAATGCAGCCTGTCCCCATCTAGGGTCAGCTTACATTTGTATTGAGCACCAAAGAAGGGGTAGGCAGTAGGAGAACTGAGGGGATTTGGAGGCTGTTGTAGGCATCCCTAACTGGTCTCTATACAGAGGTATAGATCTGATAGGTTAAGAGAGGCAGGGTCCGGAAGGATATGGGGGAAGAGGAGCATGTATAGGCACCAGGAATGTGGTAAGAGGGTGATATGCTGTAATAGCTGTGGGGCAGCAGCTTTCCTGGGGGACGATGTGGGTAACAGGTGGCTGTACAGTGAGCGGAAGCCTGGACCATCTAAGGGCAGAAGTAAGGCAGCTCAGATGAAAGCTGGGGAGGATGGAGTGGAGAGTAAGAAGGAGGAAAGTAGGGGAAGGAAATACAGATGGGGATGACCATGGGTGCAAGGTCAGCAGGCAAAAGAAGGGAGCAGGGAGGATCACATCACCCAGGATCCAGGGGAACCCCTACCTCAGAAGGCCAGGGAGCCCAGGGAGGGGAATGGTAAGTGGTAAGGGGAAGGGGTGGGTCTGTGAGGGCTACAACAGAACTGGGAGCATTCCAAGCGGTGCCTTTAAGAAACAGATTTCACACACTGTCTGGAAGTGGGGGGGGGGACAAGAGGTGAGGAGACAGATCAGGTTAAGACAGCAGGATCTGGGGTAGCAGGTTAGGAGAGGAGGGGTAGGACCATACAAGATAGTCAAAGTGGGTGAGGAAGAGGGAACATGGAGAGTTGAGTAGGTGATGGGGGGAGGGAGAGGGTAGGAGAAGAAGGGAAGGAGATGGTGTGTGTGGGTGGTAAGAAAGAGGACGACGAGGAGAGGTGGGAAAACAAATGAAGACACAAGTAGAGGCTTGGAGGTGTCAGGCAAGCAGGGCTTGGGAAGAGTAAGGACGAGATGTTAATCAGGATGGAGGGGGGAGCAATTAGGTGGGGGAGATGCTCGTACAGCAGTCAGAGAAGGAAGGGATGGAGTCAGAAATGGAAAGGGTGGAAGGGTGGTAATCCTAGGAGACTCCATAATTAAGGAAATTCACTGGAGAAGGAAGGGTGGCCCAAATACAGGTGGGAAGGTGGCCTGCATGCTGGGGATGACAGCAGAGAGGGTGTGGCCAAGAACTGGGGAGTTGGTGAGGGGGGGTTGGAGGGAAACCAATCGTACTTGTACACCTAGGTACCAACAACCTAGTCAGTGAGGAGTTGGGGGTAGTACAAGATAGATTCAGGGTGAGAGGGGAGGACATGTAGAGAGGTAGCCAGATCACTGGCATTCCCAGAGGTGTTGCCAGTAGCCAAAGTCGGCACAGTCAGGAAGAAGAGGATAGAGGAATTCAGTGGCTGGCCAAGGGAATAGTGCAAGGAGGAGGAGGAGGGGTACGTCTGTACTGAGGGATGGGGAAGACCTGCTGAAATAAAACACTTCTTGCACCAAACAGACTACAGCTCAGTAGGGGGAGCTTGAATGTCTTCTATGACAAACTGGGGGGTACATAACCCATAAACTAAATTTAAACTACTGGGGGGGCCAGTGGGCCTGCAGGCCCCAAGACTCCGGGAGGAGGAGGTCAGTCAGCAGACTGCCCTCCCATACCAGTAGAGGGGGGGCCTGGAGGGTGGAGGGGGAAGGGGAGTGAGGGGTAGGCAGTGAGGGTGGGAGGCACAAGCAACAGGAAGAAATAGGAAAGGCACAAGGAAGGGAAGGGAAGTAGGATCATACTCTAGGTGGAAGGTGGTGTCCCTGAGCGCACAGAGTCTTGAAAATCTAGATGGATGGCCTGCCAGCAATGTTGGCAGACAGGGGAATGAACATCACAGTGGTCACTGAGACATGATCCACACTAAATCATGACTGGAACCTCTTAATCCCTGGGTATAAATTATACAGGAAGTACAGAGGGGTAGGAAAGGGGGGAGGGGGTGGAGGTTTACATCAGGGAGGGTACAACGCGTACCAGAGAGTAGTCAGAGTAGGGGAGGACAAAAGCAATTTGGATTCAGTTACTATTTAATACAGGGAGGAAGGAGAGGTTGGGGATAGTTTAAAGACCACCCAACCAAAAGGAGGAAAGAGGGAATTGAACTCGCAAATATTGACTGCTGCAGGGAAGGGAGAGGTGGTAACAGTGAGAGACTTCAACCTGCCCAAGGTGGACTGCAGGGTACTGGCCACAATCTGCGCCAGGAGTCAGGGGATCCTACACTGCAAAGTGGGTTCCTAATTCAGGGCATCACAGTTCCCACCAGTGAGGGAGCAGTCCTTGATCTGGTGCTGATGAATGGGGAGCATGTTCAGGATATAACAGTTGAGAAGCCCTTGGGTGGAAGTGACTATTGCACAGTGTGGTTCCAGTGGAACATGGGTAGGGAAAAGGCCCCCACTCCCAACTAAGACTAACATCCTGGATTTTAGGAAGGTGGACTTCAGAAAGATGGAGGAGTTGCTAAGGAGCAACCTAACAAGCATCAGAGTGGATACAAGGAAGGACCAAACATGGTCCATCATCAAGAAGGAAATAACAGTTGCCACAGAGGAGTGCATTAGGCTCAAGGGGAAAAACTCAAGGGCCAAAGCACCCAGCTGGTTTAGTACAGAAGTCACCCAGGCAGTAAAGGACAAGAGGTTAGCCTGCAAGAAATGCAGAGGAGCAAGAGAGAGGAAGACAGGGAGTATTACCTGAATATGGCTACTGCAGCTGGTAAAGTAGTATGGTGGGCTAAGGCTCAGAAGGAACTGCAGCTAGCTGAAGGAATTAAACAGGCAGAAAAGGCCTTTTTTCACTGTATTAGTGAAAAAAGAGACAAGAAAGATTTGTTAAGACTCAGGAAAAAGGATGGTGGGTGCAGAAAAATGCGGACAAAACAGAAGTACTGAACGAGCCGGCCTGTCGGCGCAGCGGTTAGATTTCCACTTGCGATGCCAATGACCTGGATTCGGAAACAGACCTGGGGAATCTGAGGGCCACCCGAGGGAGAAGGATTTAGCATCCTAGGGACTGCTTTTCTTCTCCAGGGGGAGGGAGGGGAAGAGTGTCCAGCACTTGACGGCCCCCGGGCAGAGCCGAGAGGCACTGCAATGACAGGCGCTGGTACATCATGGGGAGGGCGGATGCTGGATGTCACTGCCGACCCCAACCCTGGGAAACAAGCAATGAAAATGCTGACCCCGGCATGGCGGCCACTCCCTCCATAAGTCTTCTGCCTCAGATGCCCTGACAGAGGGTCCCGCTCTCGGGGCCTCGACCTGGGGAGTAATCCAGGGCTTGCCCACGATGTCCATTAGGGAGTGGGAAGCCCCCTCGGCGGCCCTGCCCAGGGAGGTAAGCCTGGGCATGGGGCGGTGGGGAGGATGGGTCCTTAAGAGAGGGGGATCTGACTCAAAAAATAAATAAATAAATAAATTACTGAATGAGTACTTCTGTTCCATCTTCACCAGGGAGAAAGATGGACCAGTGCCACTGGGGGAAGAAGAGAAGAGAGGGATGGGGATCACAGATGCAGTGATTGAGGTGGCTAGGGCGAAGACAGGGCTGCTAGCATTGAGGGTGGACAAATCCCCAGGCTCGAATGCCATGCACCCAAAGGTGCTGAGGGAACTGGTGAAAGAACCTGCAGATCCATTGACTGGCCTGTTCAACAGTTCACTGGAGTCAGGCATGGTACCACAGATCTGAAGAATGGCACATGTAATGCTCCTCCACATAAGTGGTCCCAAAGATGACCCAGGGAACTACATACTGGTCAGTCTGACCTTAATGGTGTGCAGGTTCATGGAGCCCATACTTAAGGAAAGGCTGGTAGAGTATCTAGATGAACATGGTCTCCAGGATGTGAGGCAGCATGGGTTTATGAGAGGGAGATCACGTCAAACGAATCTGATTGACTTCTCTGACTGGGTCACTAAAACAATGGACAGGGCCCAAGCGGTGAACATTCTTTATCTGGACTTTAGCAAAGCCTTTGACTCAGTACCCCATAAGGGGTTGATCAGGAAGCTGGCAGATCTCGGGGTTGAAGAGAAGTTGACCAGATGGGCGAAAACCTGGCTGAGGGGTAGAACTCAAGACAGTGGTGGTGCGGGTGAGTCATCTAGCACCATGGAGGTCACCAATGGGGTCCCACAGGGATCAGTGCTTGGACCAGTGCTGTTCAATATCTTCATCTGTGATACTGGAGATGGCATCAAGGGAAAAATTTGCCTAGTCACAGATGACACCAAGCTCTGTGGGAGGGTGGACACAACAGAAGGGATACAAGACCTAAAGGAGGATCTGGAAAAACTAGACAGTGGTCTGGGATTTGGCAGCTTGGCTTCAATGCAAATAAATGCAAAGTCATGCACACTGGAGCCAAGAACTCCAGGACTGAATACAGCCTGAGATGGGTCAGGCTACCTGCATCAGAGAAGGAGGAGGAGGAGATGGATCTGGGAGTGATAATCACCAGTGACCCAAAGCACTCCATGCAGTGTAGGAAAGCAACAGTAAAGGCAAATAAAAAGTTGGGTTGCATCAGCAGTAGGTGACAGGAGGTAATATTTACCTTGTACAGGTCATCAGTGAGGCCGCATCTGGAGTACAGTGTACAGTACTGGTGCCCATATCTTATAAAGGACATTAACCTACTGGAGAAAGGCCAAAGGAGGACAACGAAGATGATCATGTGCCAGCAGGGTAGAATGTATGAGGAGAGATTGGAGGCCCTGAACATGTACTTCCTGGACCAGAGGAGAGAGAGAGAGGGGATATGATGGAGGCCTTCAGGCATTTGAAAGGAATAAATAGGGTGGACAAGGATGGTCTTTTGAAGCTCAGTGGAAACTGAACCACGAGGAGGCAAAGTTTCAAGTTGGAGGGGGAAGGTTTAGGAGGGAGGTTAGGAGGCACTTCTTCATGGAGAGGGTGGTGGCATGTTGGAATGTGCTTCCGGAGGAGGTGGTTTCGATGAAGATGGTGGGTGAATACAAGAGAGGCTGGGACAGAGTCAAGGGGAAAATAAGGGTCAAGGGAGGGGCAGACAGGTGAATGGTGGATGCGGAGGGGGCAGGGTCAGTAGGTTAAACTGAGGGCCCTGCAATATGAGTAGGCTAGAAAGGCCAATTGGCCTTATTATGCTAGCTTCTTCATTTGTTCATATGTAAGTGACACCTACAGCAGACCACTGCTATGGTGCCCCTGACAGAATTTGATGTGTACAAGCAGTATGAAAGGGGAAGACCTCAGACTTACTGCGATTTAAAAATGACGCTGCTCGTGCAGAAGTAATAGACATGCAATTTATTCAGTACTCACATACAGCAAACCTGTAACATCTGATGCGTTTCAGAAAAAGATTCCTTTCTCAAAGGTGCACTAGAAAGGTGATGTCTTATATATACACATTATGACATCATCACAAGGAGACAACTACAATTTCAGCCACCAATACCATAAAAGTGCAAGCGCTTATGTACAAAATAAAGTGCACGGAAAAGACATGCTATACTAAAAATCTAGGGTACTATTCCTATATCAAAAGAAATACAGAACTTTACAGTAGCAATAAATCTCTCACTAGCCCGTAGGCTATCAGTAAACAATGCATTCAGTACAAGATGCTACTAGGGTCCCGCTGGTGAATCAGTGCTGTTCATTTTTCTGAATCACAATTCAGTAGTTATAGTGTGTGGTACCATGAACAGGGTCTCTAACAGAAGAAAGAAAGAAGGTGCCTCAGCTGAGACTTGAACCCAGGCCACCCAGAATACCATTCCAGTTGCACTACCAGCTGTGCCACCAAGGCAACCAGAAACTAGGTTATCCCGGAGCACATTTCTTTTTCTCCAGTGCACAGTCTGGTGCTGCACAGATAATTACATTTTTAATCACAAGAGTGTAGTGTGCATATTTATGGAAAACATACAAACAGAAAAGAGGAAGAAGTGCCTCAGCTGGGACTTGAGCCCAGGTCACCCAGACTACCATTCTGGATGCGCTAACAGCTGCACCATCAAGACAACTGGAAACTAGGCCATCCCTGAGAACATTACTCTTTCTCCCAATGCACAACCTGGTGCTGCACAGATAATTACATTTTCAATCACAAGAATGCAGTGTGCATATTTATGGAACACATACAAACAGAAGAGAGAAAGAAGTAAGTGCCTCAGCTGGGACTTGAACCCAGGCCACCTGGAATACCGTTCTGGTTGTACTATCAGTTGTGCCACCAAGGCAACTGGAAACTGGGCCATCCCAACAGCGCAAGTGGAATGGTATTCTGGATGGCCTGGGTTCAAGTGCGAGCCAAGGCTCTTACTTCTTTCTCTATTCTGTTTGAATGTGTTCCATAAATATGCACACCGCACTCTTGTGATTAAAAAGGATCTCCAGCTGCCCACGAGCCACAAATTCTTCTTCATTCATAATTTTACAAATCATTGATATTGTCACACAGCATATAGATCCTGCGGTCCTGGTCCCTCAGGTGAGCAGTAATGTGGTCAGTGTAGGCCTCCTGTTTTGCAGCTTGTAGCTCAGTGTGGCTGACCCTCAGAGAGGCAGACAGGGAGACCGTATCTTCTGCAGTTCTTTGAACCGCTGTTTTAATGTCCCTCGTCTTGGAAGGTAGCTGGCTGACCACTGTTCTTCGACTTCTCAGCAGGAGCTGCCGGTGAAGCTGCGCCCAGGAGTAACCAAGAGGATCAAATGCAGACTGAAATCGGCACCAAGGAAGACCAAACAGATCCACAGAGAAGGGCAACAGGTATACTGTGGTCTGGGCTGTCAGAATAGTGACTTTTGTAGTGTGGATGGCGAAATAGGCTGGTAGATTCAGTTAGATTCTGGTTAGAAGGAAGAGAGCTGACAGGATTAGGCCGCCTGCTTGTCAGCGGCCATCACACACACACCAGCAAAAATTTTCTTAGAATAATGGACCACCATAAAATTGGGCAGCTTTAAACAAATTGCTGGGTAAAGCACATTCTACGAATATGTCCAGTATCCAGGAAGAAAACATGTATTTCCCCTTGTATTTCAGATTCCTAAATGAGTGTGCTCAATGGAATTTATCCCTTCACAATAAACTGAACTGAACTGAACTTACTTAACTGAGATTTCCTATTTGCATTTGGAGAGATTTCCCCATCTGAAACTCTGGATTACCTGTTGAATATGAACCTTAAATTGGAAATACTTTCTGACAATACTGAGCTGAGGTTATTTTCTTTGGTATCAGATTTGATAGCTTATCCTTTTTGTCAGCTGTTTAATTTTTCTCTCAATATTGGTTCAGTTCCTGTGCTCTGGAAGCAGGCGACCATGGTGCCCATCTTTAAATCTGGAGATTGTACTAAGGCTAAGAAACTATTGTCCAATCTCCCTGCTCGCCCTGCTGTCCAAGGTCCTTGAAAAAAATTGGACATGAACAGCTTTCACAGTTTTTGGATGATACTAAGGTATTATCCGAACATCAACGAGGATTTTGTCCACATTACAGTACTTGAACTGCTGCTTTAGAACTTGCTTCATTTTTGCATGGGGCCTTGGACAGTTGGGAGGTAGCCAGAGCTTTATTCTAAGGCCTTTCAAAGCCTCTGATTTGGTGTACCATGGTCACCTGCTTTCAAAGCTCAGTGGTACTGTGCTTTTTTCTTCACCTTCTTGGGTTCGGAGTTATTTGACTGATAGGTCACAACAGCTTTCATTACATGGTGTTTCATCTTCATTGGTTGCTATACAAACTGATGTTCCACAAGGGTCAGTTTTGGGCCCTGTTTTGATTTTTTAATTTTTTAAATGATCTTGATTTATGATTACCGAATTCTAATTTGGTGTTTTATGCTGATGACACAGTCCTTTTTAGCAGGTGGTGAGCGTGGGTAGATGTTAATACTACTTTGCAGTCTGAGACTTCTGAATTACAATGTTTTTTTGTTTGAAAATGCACCGTTGCTGAATGTTCTAAGACAAAGTTTATGAACTTTGGATCAAAACAGAAACTGCTTTCTCTCCCCCCGCCTGCCCAATTTTGGACATGAGATGAGTTGAGAATGAAGAAAAAATTACTCACCTTAGTAATTATATTTCATCTAGTGGAGTCTTGCTGTATTCTGACTATTGCAGTTAGCCCCAGCACTCAAACTGCCCCGGAGAGTAAAGGGTTAATGTTCTATGCAGAGCATAGAACGTTGAGCTCGAGCTCGGTTCAAACCTCTGTCTGCTGCACTCTGAAACACAACCATCAGATTCTTACGAGCTAATACTAACTACTATGAGGAAATTGTAAAATTTTCACTAGCCAAATGGCAACCGAATATTTTGGATCCCCAAAAGACTGAAGTCAAGAAATCCAAAATCAAAAACCAGGTAGTGAACTTAAGACTGTAAATTAATAATATAACCCACTCCTCCTCTCTAAAAGGAGGGAGTGCCCAAATGCACCCCTGGGGTGCAACACTGCTCCTACCAGCCCATTTCCAAAAAACAGAGTTCTGAGAGGGTAGGGAGGAGGTCAGGAATACAGCAAGACTCCATTAGAAGAAACATAATTACTAAGGCGAGTATTTTTTCTTCAAACATGAAGCCTTGCTGTATTCTGACTATTGCAGACTACCAAGCAGTACCTCCACGGAGGAGGGAATCGAACCTACCTTGGGAATAGGATCTGCAGTACTGCTGTACCAAACCACGCATCACTTCTAACCTGGATGTCCAAGGAGTAATGCTTGGTAAATGTATGGACTGTTTTCCAGGTGGCTGCTTTACATATCTCTAGCAAAGGAATATCCCTGGCCGCAGCCAGGGAAGCAGCTGTACCTCTAGTCGAATGAGCCCTCAGGCTTGAGGGAGGTATTTTGCCTAGTTTCTCATAGCAGAATTGAATACAAGAGACAATCCACCTTGCAATAGTTCTCTTAGTAGCAGGTTTTCCCTTCCCCACTTCCCCATAAGTGAGAAACAACTGGAGGAAGTCAAACCTGTGAGCCTTAGTACGCTCAATGTAGTAACTAAGGGCTCTTTTAACATCCAAACTGTGTAAACTTCTTTCTCCTGAAGAAGAATGATCAGTGAAGAACACAGAGAGAGACAGATTGGTTCAGATGAAAATCTGAAACCACTTTAGGTAAAAACCTCCTATTAGTTCTAAAGACCACCTTGTTTCTATGGAATGAGATAAAATCAGGCTTCACTGACAGAGCTTGCAATTCACTGAAACGCCTGGCAGAGGTAATAGCTACCAGGAACACAGTTTTCCAAGTCAAGTACTTAAGCTCTGCTAAAGACAAAGACTCAAAAGGGGGTTGCATAAGCTGAGCAATGCAAACATTAAGATCCCAAGCAGGGGTAGGATCCATAAAGGGGAGGGTGGTATGAAGCAATCCCTTCAAAAATGTACAGAGTACAGGGTGAGATGACAGTGAAGAAGGCTTTCCCACTTACAGAAAAGCAGAAACAGCTGACAAATGTACTTTGAGAGTAGCTGGTCTGAGGCCTAGGCAATTAAGATGAACCATATAATCCAGAACTGTAGACAATTCAGCAGTGTCTGGGGATACTGTATATGCTTCTTGGAACACCAAATGCTGAATCTTTTCCATTTGGAGTTATAAAAGGTTTTCTGGTGGCAGGCTTTCGAGAGGCTTTGAGAATATTCAGAACCCCTTGGGGCAGATGCAAATCAGCATACTCTAACTCTTCAAGAGCCATGCCTTGAGATTGAGAGACCGAAGATTGGGGTACCAAATCCTCCCCTGAGAGGAGAGTAACAGGTTGTAATTCATGGGAAGAGACCGGGGAAGATGGACTGCTAGGGACAGCAACAGGGGGTACCAAGGCTGCCTGGCCCAGTCTGAAGCAATCAGAATCACTTTGCAGGGTTGTGACCTTATCTTGACCAGAACCTTGAACAGTAGAGGAAAGGGAGGGAAGGCATAAAGGAATTTCCCTTCCCAGTTCAAAATCAGAGCATCCAGAGGGACTGAGCAAAAGACTGGGGGTCTGCAACAAAACAGAGGAAGTTGGTGATTGTCAAGGGCTGCAAAGAGATCTATCTCTGGAGTGCTCACCTTGAAAAAATCACTTTCAACACCAGAGGTCCAGGGACCATTCGTGATGGTCCTGGGAGATCCTGCTCAATGCATCTGCTAGCACATTGTCCTTCCCTGGAAGGTGGACTGCCATCAGAGAGTTCTGCATTGAATAAGCTAAGGACCACAATTTCATGGCTTCCATGCACAAGGCCGTGGACTGAGTGCCTCCCTACTTGTTGATGTACCACATGATGGTGATGTTGTCTGTCCTGACCTGAACCACCTTGTTCTGCACTGACTGAGAGAAAGCTTTCAGGGCCAGAAAGACCGTCCCGAGTTCCAAGAGACTGATATGAAGAAGGGATTCCTGAGGGGACCACAGTCCCTGGGCTGTGAGAGCCCCCAGATGGGCTCCCCACCCCAATAGAGAAGCATCCGTGGTTAGGACCACAGAGTGAGACTGAGTGACGAATGGGACTCCTTGCCTGAGGTTGCCCTGATCCTGCCACCATTGGAGAGCCTGGATCAGAGTCTGAGTCACTGGAACTAGTTTGGTTAGAGAATCTTTCTTCTGAGACCAAAAGGCCTTCAGGTGAAACTGAATGTCCCTCATCTGAAATCTGGCCCCTTGGACCACTGCTGTAGAAGCTGCCATGTGGCCCAGAAGCTGAAGGAAGTGCCTTGCTGGTAGAGAGACCACAAGGTGGAATGAAGAAGCTAGCTCTACAATAGCCCTTGCCCTTTCCAGGGGAAGAAAAGCTCTTGCTTTGACTGTATCCAACTCTGCCCCTACGAAGGTGAGGAGCTGTACAGGCTTGAGAACTGACTTGGGAAGACTGAGTAGGAATCCTAGGGAAGTGAGCACTTGCAGGTCTGACTTGACTTGGTCTGGGGACAGACCCACAATGAGCCAGTCATCCATGTATGGAAATATGGAAATATTTTTCCTTCTTAAAAAGGCCACTACTACTGCTAAGCATTTTGTGAATACCTTTGGAGCTGATGTCAGGCCGAAGGGCATAGCTTTGAACTGATAATGGCCTGAAGGCAATTCGAACCTGAGGTACTTTCTGTGGGAGCACCTGATGGGAATGTGAAAGTAGGCATCTTTTAAGTCCAGGGAGGCTAGCCAGTCCCCTGGCCTTAGAGAGGGAAGGATTATTCCCAAGTCACCATTTTGAATTTTGGTTTTAAGCGATGTTTGTTCAGGTATCTTAAGTCTAGGATGGGTCGCCACTCCCCTGTCTTTTTTGGAGTAAGGAAGTACCTGGAGTATAGACCTTTGCCCTGTGCAATGTAGGAACTCTCTCTACAGCCTTTAGACCCAGTAGAGATGAAACCTCTACCTCTAGGGCAATGGTTTCAGAGACGCTTGCAGGTGGAAAAGATCTGGCCCTCAGCTTTGGAAATTTCTTGAAGTTGAGAACCAGCCCCTGGCTTACCACCTCCAGGACCCACTTGTCTGAGGTAACAGACATCCAGTCCGGGACGAAGTAAGCCAGCCTGCCTCCTACAGGAATGGGGGAGTCGACCCGGGCTGACACATCAGGGTGTCTGCCTGGCATGAGCCTTATGTTGAGGAGTGGATGCAGCCCTGCTCATCCCCCTTCTGCCTCTCCCTCTGAATAACCCCCTCTGAGGAAAGGGAGAAGAGGCCTGTGCTTGGTAGAAAGGCCTATGAAAAGGCCTGCCCCTGCCCCTAACTTGCTGCCTTTGAAGAGTTGCCTGCCTTTCCTTGGCCTGTGCACTCCTATAGGTGATCCTATACTCATCCACCTTTTTCATGTAATTCTCTGTCTGCTCCCTACACAGAGAATTACCCACCACAGGGAAATCTATGGCCTTAGCCTGGGTGTCCTGTGAGAAGCTACTACATCTGAGCCAAGCCATTCTCCGAAGAGCTACAGATGTAGGCATGACTCTAGATGACACATCATTGGAGTCCACAGCAGCATGGAACTGTACCTTAGATGCCTCAATCCCATCAGCAGCCACCCCCTCCAGCTTCGAGGCTAGCTGAGGGGAGGCCTGCTTAGCCAGCGCCAGTACAGTGTCCCACCTGGACTTCTGGTACATGGCTGCATAGGCCATATAATTAGCCTGCCTGAGTCCCAAGGTGGATGCCATGTACTGTTTTTTTGCCATGGCATCCAGCTTCCTAGAATCTTTATCTGGGGGTGTGTGAAGCCAAGGGTATATTAGCCTTATCACAGGCTGCAGCCTGCACAACCCCAACATGGCTGCATTGTTGATACAAGTACTCTGTACTTTGAGTGTACCGTCGTGGCTGGTGTGGGTTGCAGGATAGCCCTCGTCTACCGTCCACCAGGAGATGAGAGACGATTCCTGCAGAAAGTGGCAGACTTTGTCGCCGATATGGCGTTGGACTCGCCCAGACTGATGGTTCTGGGCGACTTCAATGCCTGGGTTAACGACGAACTTTCTGCCTTTGGTCAGCACTCCCTCCAGTTGATGACATCACTGGGCCTTACACAGATTGTTTCCTCGGCCACGCATAATCACGGTCACTCTTTGGACTTAGTTTTTCTCCTGGGGATTGAGGCCTCTGATTTGGTGGTGGAACCTGTCAGTTGGTCTGATCACTACACCGTGAGCTTCAATTTTTGTGCTCCCCTTCGTAGGTCTGCCCCTGTGGAGATGGTTCGATAACGCCCTTTACGGGATGTCCACCCTGAAGACTTGACAGCGGTGTTGAACCTCTCAGAGTTTCCGACTGCCAGCTTGGGGCCAGAGGCCATGGTCTTGGCTTATAACCAGGCCATTTCCTTGGCCCTGGACTCAATTGCTCCTGTCTGTGTTCATCCCCTCTCTCTCCGCCCTCGGGCCCCATGGTTCGATGGGTCCCTGAGGGAGCTGCGATGTGTGGGACGACGGTTAGAGCGCCGCAGGAGGAAATCTGCTCTGGATGCCGACTGCCTTAGTTTGGAGGAGCATTACCGGCTCTACCAATCAGAGATCTCCCATAAGAAGGCAGAATTCCTGTCCAGGGAGATCTCTGTTGCTCAGAATCGACCGGCTCAGCTCTTCAGAACTGTGGACAGGCTGCGCATCCCAGCCTGTCTCCAGCTCAGTCGACCCTTTTCACAAAAGGAGTGTGATGAGATCACTCAATTCTTTGCGAATAAGGTTGCCGACATCAGATCCGAGATCCGTCCAACACACTCTAAGGGGGAAGCTGTTGGTCGGCATCTGGTCACAGAATCCTCTGCCTCCTGGTGTTCCTTTGACCTGCCGACGTTCAGTGATATTATGCGGATCATCCAGGGGATGCGCCCTACATGCTGTAGCTTAGATCCAGGTCCTACCTCCCTGATTTTGGGTTGTGTTGAGACCATCAGCCCGTTTCTGGTTCAAATAATCTGGTGCTCCCTAGAATTGGGTGAGTTTCCTAGCTCCCTGAAGGAAGCTGTGGTGACTCCCCTTTTGAAGAAGGCTTCTTTGGACCCAGATGTTTTTTCCAACTACAGACGATCTCTAACCTTCCCTTTATTGGGAAGGTTATTGAGAAGGTAGTGGCAAACCAGCTGGAGGACCATTTGACCATCCATAATATCTATGAACCTCTCCAGTCTGGTTTTCGTAAGACGCATAGTACCGAGACTGCTCTGGTTCGGGTGCTCAATGATCTCTTGATGGCGAGAGATCAGAGGAACCACTCTATCTTGGTCCTCCTTGATCTCTCTTCAGCCTTTGACACTGTAGACCATGGGGCTCTGCTCGAGCGTCTGGAGTCCATCTGTGGACTGTCTTGTACAGTGCTCAGATGGTTTTCATCTTTTCTATCTGGGAGAACGCAGAGAGTTGTGTCGGGGAATTTTTCCTCCGACCCTTTTCCTCTGCAGTGCGGTGTCCCCCAGGGCTCAGTGCTTTCCCCCATGTTGTTTGCAGTGTACATGCTGCCCCTCGGAGACATTGTAAGAAGGTATGGGCTGAGGTTTCACTGCTATGCTGATGATACCCAGCTCTACCCGTCTTTTGCCCCTGACCAGGTTAGTGCTCTCTCGGTATTTAATAGCTGCCTCGGTGAAATCCAGGACTGTTTGAATGCAAGCTGGTTAAAGTTGAACGCCGGTGAGACTGAGGTTATGGTTGTGGACCGAGTGGTGGACAGGGGTTGGGGTCTGGTCAGCCCTCTGGCGTATTGCTGGGGAATCTGATCTCACCTCTGAACGGGTGCGTAACCTGGGAGTGGTACTTGACGACGGGCTGTCTCTTCGTCATCAGGTGTCAGCAGTCGTTAAGTCCGCATTTTACCATCTTAGGAACATTGCCAGGGTGAAACACCTTGTTCCGTCCAGCGATTTACCCGTGTTGGTCCATGCTTTCGTGACATCTCGCCTTGACTATTGCAACTCCCTTTACTTGGGGCTTCCTGGGGTTGATATCTGCCGCTTGCAGCTAGTGCAGAACGCTGCTGCAAGGTTAATGACAGGGGTGACTAGAAGAACACATATTACTCCTGTGCTGCGCGATCTGCACTGGCTGCCTATACAGTGGCGGATCACCTTTAAAGTAGGTCTTTTGACCTTCAAAGCCCTGCATGGACTCGGCCCTGACTACTTGAAAGAACTTCTGACTCCTTATCGCGCCTTACAGCCAACGAGGGGTTGCTAGAGGTTCTGAGGGTTATATTGAAGTCTTCTGGGGCTAGGGCTTTTGGGTTCACAGCCCCAACCCTCTGGAACTCTCTGCCTCGCCGGCTTAGAGAAAGCACGACCGTGGAATCTTTTAAGCAGGATTTTAAGACTTTTTTGTGGAGCAAGGCTTTCGTGGATTGATGCTGCTGTGAATGCTGATTTTATATGTATATTTTGATTTTATGATTCATCTGTACAGCGCCTTGGTGCTTGAAAGGCGCTGAATAAATACATTTTTATTATTATTATTATTACCTGATTCTGATAAGGTGTGCCTTTTGTCTATCCTTCTGTTGACAGAAGGTACAGAATTTGGAGTGTTTAAAATCTTTTGTGTCTGTTTCCCAAAAGACTTATGAAGGGGAATAGACAGTCTCTTGGACTCTGGGATGTCCATCATCTCCACATGATCAGGTTCCTCTTGTTCCTCTACAGCTTCTTCCACAGGGAGCTGGAGGGTTTCTGCCACTTTCCTGTAAAACATGTAGTGGGAAGGGGACTCAGAAAGCCTAGGAGGGGAAACATCAGAAGCCTATCTGGGAAGATGTCCGGTTCAATGGGCTCATCCAGACCTTCCACACCATCGTCATCGTCAACATCATCAACATCAACATCAACATCATAATAATAATCTTCATCCCCCTCCAAATCCGGTTCATAGAAATCTTCAGGGGCATAATCTTGAACCGGAGGAACCGACTGAACTGAGCGCCTGCCAGAAGGCGCCAGGTCAGACAGAACCGTGCAAAGTGATTCTACATTCCTTATCACTTTGGCAATCTCTTCGGCGGTCGGAGAATGAGTTTCTGGATCCGAACCAGATGATTTTTCTTTCCTTTTTGTAGGAACTGATCCCTCAGGATCGTCTCTTCTCTTGCCCGAATAAGTATCACCCTGGTCAGAGGCACTTCCTCAGGTTCGGTCGGAACCGAACCGGGCTGGCCATCCGGGTTAGCGGACTTCTCGGCCTCCTTATGCCTAAGCCTACCTAATCTTTTTTCCAGAGTAGACTTAGCGAAATTTTTACAGATTTGGCAGTCTGAATCGAGGTGGTCAAACCCCAGACAATAAACACAGGTGGTGTGGGGATGAGCCTTAGCAAAGACCTCCCCATACACACTGCAGTGTTGAAACCCAGTGGGCCTGGTTTTTCTTTTGGGTTTCTCAGACGTAGCCATCCCCACCACAAACTTACCCTTTTTATGGCAACCAACCAGGCAAGACACCCTTATCAGTTTCTAACCATATCATGGGTACTGGAAAAAAACACAAGAAAATGCATTTTTTTAAAACCGATAAGGACCGGTAACCACACTCTAAGTTTAGAAAAAAAGACAGAATATAATATTTCACTAAGCAGCTGGTTCAGTTGAACCGGTCGAAAAATCATTTACAATTTCCACAAGTTTACTATGTCTAGTTCACTACCCAGTACTTAATGTACCACAGACAGAGATCTGAACCGAAACTTGCGAAAAATAATCAGTAAAACCGAGGACTTTAACAGACTTTCGAACCGTGAGCAAAGGAGAAATCTCTGGAGCAATCGTTCAGTTAGGTAGATTAAAGAATCTGATGGTTGCGCTTCAAAGTGCAGCAGACAGAGGTTTGAACCGAGCTCGAGCTCAACGTTCCATGCTCTACGTAGAAAATTAACCCTCTACTCTCCGGGGCAGTTTGAGTGCTGGGGCTAACTGCAATAGTCAGAATACAGCAAGAATTCATGTTGTTTGAAGGTGTTAGTTAATTTTGTTTTACTTTAGATCAGTATCTGGTGTTTCACTGTTATATTAGTTCATTAATCAAATCTAATCATATGCATCTGGGGCAACTATACCACCTGAAACATTATTTAATGTTGAAGTCCAGAAAAATCCTAGCCTAATCCCTATTATTGTTCTTGGTTGATTATGGACTGCCTGTTTATTGTATGGCTTCAGACTCACTTATTTCCAGAATTCTGGTCTTACGTAATTAATTCTATTAGCAATTTTGAGCTTTTAAGTCCCTATAAGACTCATTATTGTGGATTACCAGGTCTCTAATCTGGTTTTCATTTGACTTAAGTTATTTTTATTACACAGTACTGAATTTTCATAAATTCTTTAAAAATCTGGATCAATTTACATTTATGAATTCTGTTAATTCTACTGCACATTTAACTAGATTGTCACAAGGTTTTGGAATTAAACCATTATGGCGTAAAGCATCCTTTAGGCAAAGATCTTTCTTATTTTGTACCATAAAATACTGGGGGACCGATTTTCAAAGGACATTGCAGGGCTTGTGTCAAGGCCAGCGTCAGACCTTTGTGGGCTCAGCTGTGCCAAACACCTTTGTTGCAGCTGTGCCCTGATTTGGTAGGAACTGCAGTAGCTGCTACACTTTCCCGATTTATGTCAGCTTGTGCCAAATAGCTGGGCTCCATAAAAACAGTACCCGGGATGGCTGCAAGCTAGACCATCTAGGCCAAATAAAGCAGGTCTAACGTAAAGCAATTGACGCACGCAAGCCCCGTGCATCATATATTAGGTGCACCCAGGGCTTACGGCATTTGGGACTCTTTGAAAATCGAGCCTTGGAATCCTTCACCAGATTCTATTCAACAAATTTAATTCGACTCTGTTTTCAAAAACTGTTCTTAAGAAATACTGTCTTGTAAATTTTCACTGTAAATACTTTGATAATTATATGTTGTATATACAGTTTAGAGGTAAAAATCTGTACATGTTTATAGACTGTGATACTGTTTGATAATTTTGTTTTTGTACTGCTGTATGTCTGTATGTATCCAGGTCACCCTTGAAAATGTGCGTTTATACCCCAGGATTCTTATCCAGTTAACAAACTTTTGAATACAAAGAATGAAAGTCCAAACATCACAAATGAAAACAGAAGTGCAATGTGCTCCATTTTGTTGTCAGAGCTATTGTTTAGCCAAGATAAATATACTATTACATTATTATTTTTTAATGCAGTGAAAGGAAAAGGAAAAACGACAGGGGGCTATCTTACATTGCTTAGGGACCATCCAGTGGACTGAAGTAGACACCCTGTAGGTGTCAGGGCACATCAGCAAACATGGTTAGCAGCTGCTGACCCTTACGCTCAACAAGGGTAATACAAGTAATATACTAATTTGAGAAAAAAGAAAACATAAATAAATAATTATGTATTGTCATGCAGCTGTGCTAACTCCGAAACCTTGAGAATGGGAAAAGATCAAACAGAAGTATTTGGTGTACAACAGATGAAGATAAGGCACCCCCTCTCGAGTTGCTTGTCTTGTTCTTCCTGGATGTGGAAGACAAATGTATAAGCAAACTGGAAATAGAGAGTGGGTCAAAAGTGGCTCTGTAGGTCGCCCTGATGCCCCAGTGGCAGGGCTTCAGGCTGCCATACAGGCAACTCAGGTTCGGGAGTGGAGCTGGGTTGCCACATCATGGGGATAGGCCTGGCTGAGGTATCTGCCATTAGGCAGTGCAGCTCCACCAAGGAGGGGTGACAGCAGGTCCGGTGCCGCAACACCCCCGACAGCTGGGCCAGGAAGCTTTCCTCTTGCTGCAGGGCGACAGTGATGTTGAGACCGACAGAGGCACGCTCATGCCACTGTGGTGGAGGGTGGGTTTGGGGAGAAAACAGGAAAGAAAAAACACTCCCATCCATCTGCATGAAGGCTCATAGAGCCTGGTACACCCCTTGATAACAGGACATACAGTATCTCTGAAAAATGATGACTGGGAGGAAGGAAAACAGTAGAATGGGGAAAAAGTGGCTCTGTGGAGGGGATCATTACAGTATCTTCTTTGAGATCATCTGCTCTAAACAGCATTTCTCCCAGGCAGACTATAAAGCAGTGCCAGTCTGCCACATGAAGTAGGTCTGGGCAAAGCCCTCTTGAAATGGTGTATGCCTGGTAAATATAAGAGTATTTACATTATTGATCTGTACCTTCAAGAAAATTTGCTGAATCCGCTGATTTCATCATCACACAAATTACAAGGTCACATGTTCTAACCGGGCTTATTCATCAGTTTTAAACAAATCTCATAATAACTGCACTTTATATTGGGTGCTAGTTAGTAGCAAAGCCTTGTAATCCCCCTCCCTGAGGGAGGAGAGCTGTCCTAGAGACGCTCAACTCTCCCTACCTGGCCAGACCCCCAGCAACTTGCATCTGTTCCCAAACCCATGTCGCTAGCATAAAAGGAGGTGAGGCGCCTAGTGCCTTAACCCTGCACACCACTGGGTCGGCTAGGTGCATGCTTCTGAGAAGTGTAGAGAGAGCGCAGGGAGGATGAGAGACTGACGGGGAGAGGGAGGCTGTTTCACTGTGCTGGGAGGTGGATGGAGACAGCAGACTGATCTGCTGTAGATTCACTTTGTGGGATAGGAAAGGAACCAGCAGCAGATGATCTAGGGAGTAGGATGGCAGGGTTAAAGAGACAGGAGAGATATCGTGGAAGCCATCCTAATCTTCAGCTTTACAACAAAAAAGTTTACCATATTAAGGTACTGCAATACAGCATTTGTCCCTTATGGCAGTATTGAACAGGGGTAAGCCAGTATAACGGGGGTCCAACCTGGCACGCGCAGACTACGGAGCAGCACTGTAGGCTACAACTCCATAGTCAACCACCAGCAAGAGCATCTTAAGGATGATCTCTTGGTAGACTGAGAGAGGATGGCTGGATTTCTCACTCATACATTAAGTAAACCAAGAGAACGCGAGTAAACCAATCTATTAGTGAGCTTTCTGTGCAGGTCAGCCCCTGAGGGGTATTATTAATCAGAGCAAGGTCCTTCTGGGAGTGTGGCTCAGCCACATCAATCTCTGATATCATACCACTTCAGTGTAAAACAAGCTGCTGAGGCTGGTGCTTTAGTGAGTCTCTTGTACTGAAATCCCCTGTGTGTGATGGTGGTTATTAATGACCATGACATCTGTGTGGAAATGACTTAAGTTGACATCTGTTTGTTGATTGTTTCAGACAGATGCTCGGCCAGGGACATGGATAACAAACTGCTCTAATGCGCTCCAGCCTTTGTTAGCATTCATTCAAACAGACAGCAATGCAGCTATCAATGACCACCTACCCCATGGGAAATATAATATACCCACAGTCCCAAGGCAATGAAAAATAAAGAAGCACTTTGGGAGATACAAATGACGAAAGTAAAACTGCTGCATTTTCTATAAGTCTGAAACTGCAATTAAACTTTGGGGAGGGAGTTATGTTGTTGTTTTAAAGGGGAGGTAAGTGTGCCTGGTTCCTCAAATACTGAAAGCCAAATTAAAGAGCTTTCAGACAAGGTACTTGGCTTACCTGTAGGTGTAAGGGTCCAGAAATATGAATATCAAAAGGATGTGTAAATTAAATCAAGGCAACAGCCATTTCATGGAATCATGAGACAGGAAGTAACTGGAAATGAGCCATGGCATACTAACTCTGGGTTCCACAAAGAAACTTCACATATTCTCTACGTAAATGCCCCCCTCCCCACATCAAGCATCCATGGGCTCAACTTGCTCATAGACGCAGTCAGCTCCACTGTGCGTAACTGTGACTTAATTATCCTTGGTGACTTTAATATAAATTGGTCCTGTTGCTCTACAACTGAAATTGAGCCTCTATTAAACAAATTACTACTCTCTCAAATGATCTCCCAGCCTTCCATGCTATCCAATAGCGGCAATACCTCCACTCTCATAGACTGGATTCTAGTCCCAGATGCCAACAAGATTAGCTGCTCTGGAATCCTACCGGACACCTTAAGCGATCATTCACTCATATACTGTGTATAGCGTACAAACATGCCCAAAGTTCCACCTCACATCATCCACTTAAGGGACTTCTCTCACCTTGATCCCTCCCATTTCAAAGCTAAGTTTGTGCTCGTCTGTGTGCAGGTCTGCAGGGCTTTATAGGCCATGCTAATTAGGTGAGCCGCTGTGTGTCCCATAAGGTGTGTTTTGAGAAGCTGGACTATTGGTGTTGTTTTTTCTGCCAAGTTATGAGTTGTTCTTTAGTTCTGAGATATTATCTTAATTGTAAGTATTTGTGGAATTCACTATTGGGGTGGTGATATGTGGCTTGTATTGTCACAAAAGGTAGGATTCCCATTAAGGATATCAGTTAATATATATATTTAATGCCATGTCCCTACCATGACTGGAAAGTCACATCTGCTCTGTTTGGAGGAAACACTGAATCATGCACTATCGCCCTCAGATATAGTTGCTTGGTTGGAGCGAGGAAGTGTTTACAAAGGTAAATCCACTATCGGTAAATTTCCGCTGTGTACTGGGAGAAGCATCTAATAAGGAGACATGCCGGGCGGGGGGGGAGTTCTGAAGATATATCTAGCATGGTCCTGTGTGTCATTTAGAGTATGTTCTATTGTTTTCCAGTAGGAGTGATAGGAGGAGGTTAGCCACAGGCACACAATGTGTAGATGGGATGCTAAAGCATGCCAGAAAAGGTTTGGTAGGTTAATTCCTCCATTATCTCTTGTAATTGGAGTATGGGGAATCGAATTCTAGGGTGTTTTCCCTGCCAAATGAATCTAAAGAATAATTCGTCCCATTCCCTGAAATATATTTTGTCTGCCATTATTGGCAATGTCTGGATGAAGTACAGTATTCTCGTCAGAATGTTCTGCCGTATGACTTCCACCCTGTTGGTAAGACTTATGGTGAGGGAAGTCCAGTGGGATAGATCTGCGGAGATTTGCTGGTTCAGGGATTCAAAGTTTAGGAGCTCTAGGTGGGCCAGGTTTTTAGTAATTTTAATGCATAGGTACCTTATAGTTTGCCCACGCTATCTGAAGGAGAACTGGTTCTTGAGTTGTGTTGTATGTGTTGCAGGGGAACAACTCTACAGTAGTACATCAATTTTAAGAGTATTTAATTTATATCCTGAGAGAGCTCCAAAACTGTTGAGCTGATCCCATACCTCTCTGGGGAGATAAGTACACCAGCTCTCTCTCTCACATGGGCCCTGCAACCTTGTCCCTCCTGACTAAGCAAGATCAGTGCCTCCTTGCTCTCTTTCTGCACTCCCTCACTATACCGTCCTCTTGCTGGCACCCCTCTACCTGCCACCTCCTTTTACTCATCCTGCTAGAAGGGGTTGTGAAAACCAACCCTGGCCCTCGAACGTCCATATTGACCATGCCAATGTGGTCTGGACAGGGTGCTGTAGCCTAAGGGTTGCACACCTGAACGTGTGCAGCCTTCCAGCAAAGTTCTCTGAGCTCAAAGCATGGGTATGCCTATACAACCACACGTCCTGGAACTATTTGAAACATGTCTCACACCATACCACAGTGCTGCCTCCTACCAACTCTCTGCTACTCCTTTCTGCGGCTTAATAAACCAGGCAGAAAGAGGGGTGGTGGTGTTGCACTATACATGCAGAACCATATTAATGCCACCATTATTGCCCACTCTGAGGTTAGTGAGTGACTTGTTGCTGAAATTGTCCTGGGATCATCTAAAAAATGGTATATAGGCTGCTGCTATAACCCTCTCTCAGGAGGAACACTGGGACTATCTAGTTTCCTGAACAGCCTAGCCTCTACCCCCTCCTCCAGGGACACCATTTTAGTTGGGGATTTTAACCTCCACTGGACTGAATCCCCTGCCTCTGAATATACACACCTCCTAAAATCGCATCACCTTGAGCAAGTCATCTCCTCTCCAACCAGACACAATCCTCGCTCACTCAACCATTCCACCATAGACTGGATTGCCACCAACTGTCCGAGCCAAGTCCTCCAAGCAGGCACTATGGCAGATGCAATTAGTGACCACACCCCCACATATATTGCATTAATCACCAAATCAATACATCTGCCACACAAATTACTATCTTTTAGGAAATTTAAAACCTCCAACTTGAACCTAGCGCTAAGGGATGCCTGGGACATAAATTGGTCCTCACTCTGCCATCTTAAAGACGTCTCAGTGGCAGTGGCAGCCTTCTCAGAGGCTTTTCACACACTACAGGACAGATATTTCCTAGTCACCACCAGGAGGATTAAAGGAGGTAACACCCGACGGCTATCACACGAACTGCTGGCCCAAATGAAAGCAAGGGACAAAGCATGGAGAGCCTTCAAGGCACCCCCTTCCCCTCCTCTATGGAATGCCTACAGGTCACTCCGTAACTCCTGTAAGTAGGCGGTAAAAACACTAAAACGCAAATACTTTACCAATCTGCAAAATGAGTCGCTTTGTAACCCCCATAAATTCTGGGCCTCCATAAACATCCTCCTGAACCCGAAGCCAAACAAACCAATAACTGAACTCACCTCCCCTCTTGGTCCCACAAACGATCTAGGTATCATTGCTGATAACTTCAACAAAATGTTCACTGACTTCACCTCCTACACTGCCTCAGTCTTCCTCTGACCAAAACAGCCACCAAAGACATCCTCATCCATCTTGCCCTGCTTTCTACCTAAGAGCCATTGACCACAGGGTCACTGGCAAACTCCTAAGAGGGCTACCTGCTAAGGGCAGCCCAGGCAGTGATGGCCTGCATCCCTCCTTTTTGAAAGTCATTCCCCAGCCCTCATCAGGCCACTTACCCACATTTTTAATCTCACTCTCTCAACCTCCATGATGCCTGACTCATGGAAACATGTACATGTGGTACCTATTTTCAAAGCTGGAGACCCGACTGCACCGGAAAACTACTGTCCCATCTCCCTCCTCCCACACCTAAGCAAACTATTAGAAAAAAATCATACACCACCAACTTTCAGAATATCTGGAAAACTACAACCTTCTGACCCCACTCCAACATGGTTTCCACAAACACCAAAGCACCTCATCAGCCCTGGCCCTTTTCTCCAACCATGTCCTTAGAAACACGGACATCGGCTTGGCCACAGGTGCAGTGTTTATGGACCTTTCAAAAGCTTTCAACCTTGTGGACCACCACCTGCCACCCTGTGGACCACTACATGCCACCCTGCTTAACCTAGGCTGCTCCATGGATGCGGTTGCATGGTTCCGCAGCTACTCAGCAAACAGAACCCAGTCTGTCACGATAGGAAAGGTTACTTCTGCCACTCTGCCAGTCCACACTGGTGTACCCCAGGGCTCCATACTGGGGCCTCTGTTGTTCTCTCTTTTCATAAATAATCTTCCTGCAGAGAGCATAAAATGCAACGCCCTACTCTATGCTGATGACCTCATCATCTACCACAGTGTCAGATCCCTCAAAATCATATTCTCCACCCTCACCAGTAACTATGGATCAGCACAAAAATGGTTCCTTTCCAAAAAACTCCTGGTAAATGAGGAAAAAACAAAGGCCATGTTCTTTGGCTCAAAGCCATTCCTCACAAAGGTTGCCAATACAAATGACACACTTCTGATGGAAACCCCTGCTGGATCTCCTCTTGATATAGTATCCTCCTTCAAATACCTAGGAGTGACTCTCAATCCTTCCTTTACTTTTAATGCCCACATTGATAACACTTAAAAAGGGTCCATCAGAAGTTGGGGACAGCCTACCAGGTCAACCACTTCCTGACCCCTGAAGCACACCTTGCTATTGCCAAGGGAAATCTCCTGCTTTTCCTTGACTATTGCTCTCCAGTTGTCTCCACCACCTCTGCCTCACTGCTCTCCCGGCTAAGTACCACATATAACTCCATCTGTCGCTTCATCCTTCAGGTTCCTTACTCCATTCACCACTGCCCTCTTTACCAGTCACTTGGCTGGCTATCCCTTCATGGCCGCTATGAATATGCCTTGGGCAATCTAGTCGACACCTCTCAGAAACTCTCTAAAATCGCCTTTTTCAACGTCTCTAAGACACTCTTCCATCCCCCCCCCCCGGTAGTCCCTCGTGTATCTACTGTCATGGGGAGTAAGGCCCTCTCTATTTCTGCCCCCCCCCGGAACAAACTTCGACCTGTCATCAGAAACACACCCTCTCATCAGTCCTTCAAACTGCAACTGAGAGAGTGGCTAAAGTCCCAGGCTACCTGTGCGTGCTTCCTAGGCAACCCTCTCACCAAACAGCCACTGTAGAAGTCATACTGTATCTCTCGACATACCACCTGAATGCTGACCACTAGTTTGTACCTCTTAGCACTGCTTGCCCCTTCCTGGGTTCACATGGGTCACCGTAAGGTATTGTCACCATTCACTGTCGCATATCCTGACTGATCAAGTGATGTGTGGATCTACGATGTGACCGCTCCATGTGTAATCAGCCATGTATCCGAGACCCAGGCATGTACTTTTGCATTTGTTATGAAATTTGTGTGTTAGATTTAATGTGTAATGTTTCATTGCTGTTGATTTCATGTTACTCAGTGTATATTGCTCTTTCTGTAATGTAACCTGTGCCTATTGCTTCAACCTCGTATTGTCTGCCACTGTATGGCCTGGGTCACAACTGAAAATGGTCCTTTGGATCAGCTTTCCTATCCGGTCATCAAAAACTTAAATGAAAATAAATAAATAAAGATGTCATCCACAAAGAGGGAGATTTTGGCTATCACGTCAATTCAGCGCAAACATTACAGCGTAAACAACCATTCACTACTGCTTCAACAACTATCTCTAATAGGCCTATCTCCAGACACAACTCTTGGGTTTCAAAGCTACCTCAGTGACCGAACACAGCAGGTAAAAATTGGCGAATCCCTCTCAACACCCCTCTTGGTCCGATCAGGAGTCCCACGAGGATCCATCCTGGGTCCTATGCTTTTCAGTATTTTCCTAAACAGCCTCCCTTCATCTTGCTCAGAAAAAATCCTACTCTATGCCGACAATGCTGTCACCTTCACGTCCCACTCTGACCCCTCCTTTCTTCAGTTGCTACTACAGAAAAGCTTCACTGATGTAGAGGCATGGTTTAAATCCCACAAGCTTATTCTTAACTACAGCAAAACCAAATCAATGCTGTTCCATGGTAGCCACAGCAAACATAAAAATGTGAGACCTCTCTATCTCAAACAGCAAAGGGGCCACCCTTGAACAAGTACATCTATTTAAATACCTTGTGGTGATTCTTGACCCAACACTTGGATACTCTGAACATATCAACTATGTAGCAAAAACTGTGAATACCCGCATAGGCCTGCTCTATAGACATAAGAACTGCCTCACAGATGAAGCCTTAAGCACTGCCATTCACAGTTCAGTAAACTCTATAATAGACTATGGACTTGTGATCTACGGGTCTGCCACTGACACAGCTCTCTGATGCATCGCCACAGCACGAAACAAGGCATGTCTTCTCCAAACATCTGCAAACCGCCTTACACACACCTGCGAGATCTACGAGCACGCAAACTGGCTCCAACTATCTGTCAGAATTAAATCTCAAACCTGCATTCTAGCAAAAAAGCAAACATTGGACCTACTACGCCCTGGATCACAGGCACTGCTGAGACCATATAGCGGCCCATGACAAACCAGGAATTCAAACAACCTCTCCTTCACGGTTCCCCTTTGCAGGACTAACCAAGGCCAACGATCCTTCTTTTTCACAGCCTCCTCCTGGTTCAACATCCTGCCAGAAGAAGTTATCAACAAAGCAACCCTGGGTGCCTTTAAGCTCAGCCTGCATTAATACCTCATCTCCTGTGCCACCTGCGACTGCCACACCTAAATGGTTTATCCCCCCCCACATCTCATACCCCACCCTTCCCTCCCTACTCCTTCCCTCCTCCTCTACTCCTTCCACACACCTCCTCGCTGCCCTGCCCCTGACTCCACTCCCATTCCCCTCTTCTCCCTCTACACCAGCCTCTGGCCTCGCCTCCTTCTGTCGGATCGCTACCTATACGAATCTATATTGTTTAAATTGTTATAGAAGTGATTTGCACAATTGTGATGTTTTGGTAATTGACAAAGCCCTCCGGCTGCTATGTTTATTTCTCTTTTGCACAATACCACTGCCTGTCCTAATGTTTCAAGTAACCTGATGTGGAACCTTTGTAAAAGAGGCCCTGGCTCAGAGGTGTATCTGATTCCCTTAAATAAAATAAAAATAAAACAACTCAGCGCATCAAAGTAAGCTAAAAGCATTACCACCAACAGTATAATACAGCGCACAACAATTTTAGTGCATAGCGCTGCAGCATACCTCCAGCAACCACATATGCATTTTGACTTCACACAGTGTTTATATGGACCGGCATGTCTCTGGGTTAGTGCAACAAAAATAAAAGTCTGGACTGAAAGCAAGTGGACACTTTAGTAAGCTGTGAAGGGAAAACTTTTGGTGTCCGCTTGTGTGAGGGTATGTTGTCGGCTCCTGGAAGTGTGCCAGAGTCCGCCTCCCCACCGCTCCTTACCTCGCCCCAGAACTGCTCACAAGGAGCGCTGAAATAAACACTGTAGGAAATTAAACAGGACCTTCACCAGTCCTTTTGACTTTCATGCATAAATTACCCCTTCTTGCATTGATTCTGGAATTTTTATTTATTTATTTATTTCAGAATTCAGAAAATACCTTTTGAGTCAAAGACTCCTTTACAAAGGTTCCACGTCACATATATTAGATACAGACACACGATGCAGAAGATGTTACAGAGTACAGTTAGGTTTGTCACAGGTACAGTTTGGCTAACATTCAGTAACTAGTGCTGTTTAAGATTGTGATAAAACTGAATGATTAACAATCCCTGGAAAACTGAGTTAAAAGCTGTGGGCTGAGGAGCCAAGCGGCACATTGTATCAGTGGTAGAGGCACAGGGGCCCCGTTCAGGTACAAGTCGCAGTCACTTGTGGCACAAAGGTGGGCCCTAAGCTGTGTTTTAAAATGACCAATTCTTTGTTCAAAGAGCAAGGAGGAGGGTAGGTTATTCATCCACAAAGGTGCCCTACGGCAGAAGGATCTTTGCAGTTGAGCTGTGTGACAAGAAGGGATGGAAAAAAGATGGGTGTCAGAGCTATGGGTGTGTTTAACTTTTGAGTCCGTAGTGTTTAAGGGGGTGAGTGCTGAGGGGAAGAGGCCAAGGTGATTTTCTTGCCAGGACACAAGTGTGGAATTTGATTCTGTTATTAAGGTTAAGCCAATTGGTGTCCTTGTATAGCGAACAGGTATGGGTGAGTCTATCGCACCCCAATAGAAGTCAACAGGCCTTGTTAAGGACAAGTCTAAGACTACCTAGGGCTGAGGAGCTTGCCCCTCCAAAAGTCAGAAGGCCACAGTCGAGCAGGGAGAGTACCGAGGAGGAGATAGCGAGCTTAAGGGCCTCAGGGGTAAGGCAATGTTTATAGCGGTGCAGAAGCCCTAGTCTAATATTTAGGGCCTTGGATAATTGGCGTATATGCTCATGATAGGTAAGACCAGCGTCCAAAGTGATGCCCAGGTATTTAAAGGAATGTACAAATTCCAGGGGGGGGTCTGTGAAGCTGATAGTATTTGTGGGAAGAGCCCTACCCTGGAATTCTGCGGATGTGCGAATAGCATACCTTTGGTTTTATTATAGTTAATAATAAGGTGTTGTGAGGAGAACCAGCTTTCAACAGCGTTGAAAGAGGACTGGAGGGTCTGGTGGAGTTGAAGAGGGTCTGAGTTGGAGGAGAAGATGACAGCATTGTCTGCATAAAGTAATAGGTTGGAGGTGCAGGATGCGGGGAGGGAGTTTAGGAAGAGGCTGAATAGAAGGGGACCCAAAATGGACCCTTGTGGGACCCCAGAGAGGACTGGGGATTTGGGATGATAGGGTATTGCCAATCTTAACTTGAAGGGTCCAGTTGGCAAGATAGTCAGCGAACCATCCCACTTCTTCCTGAGAGAGACCCAGGTTGAGCAAGGAGGTTTGAAGAAGTGAATGGTGGACGGTATCAAAGGCCTTAGTGAGGTCAATGAAGAACGTAACCGTGATGTGGCCTTTATCCAGTGCAGTATGGATGTACGATGTAAGTTCAAGCAAGGCAGTAGTCGTGCTGTGTCCTTTGCGGAAACCATGTTGTTGCTTGTAGAGAAGGTCATATTTATTGAGGTGGTCAGTGAGCTGATCCGAAACTATCCTCTCTAAGGCCTTGGGGGGGGGGAGTATAGAGATAGGGTGGTAATTGTTAGTAGAGGAGCGGTCACCACCTTTAAATATGGGCGTGATAGTGGCAGATTTCCAAATGACAGGGAATTTGCCTAGTGAGAGGGAGAGGTTTAAAAAATGGGTGAGAGGAGCAAGAGCCAAGAATTCTGAGATCAAGGGAGTTGGCGTTGGAGGAGGCATGACTAAGGGCAGTAACAAGGTACGGTTCGGCTAACTTAGGAGAGATGCAGCGAAGGTAAAAGGGGGGGGACCGAGGTGGGGGGCAGGTGAGCTGGGAGCTGGTGGATCGTAGAAGTTCGGGGGGAGAACATGGCTAAGGTTTGAGAAGGCATCACTGAAAGCAGCAGCAATATGAGTGGGGTCAGTGGTCAAGGACCTGTTAACCATAACTTGGGAGGGGACTGGATTGGGGACCTTACCGCACATTTCCTTAATGTTGTTCCAGAACTTGAGGTCTGAGCCCCAGGACGAGGTTAAGGCAGATTTGTAGTAATCTGCTTTTGCTCTGCGAATGGCCCAAGTGCACTTGTTCCGAGCCATTCTATAATTCAATCTATCAAGGGGTAGGCCGGACTCACTGGAGAGCTGCCACAATGAATCCCTGGTTCGCAACAAGGACTTTAGTCGTTCAGTGAACCAAGGTGCGTGATTGCCTTTTACCTTTCTTTTAATGAACGGAGCATAGAGGTTGCATATATTATTGAAGGACCGGGTAAATAGGTCCAAGGCACTGTCAGAGTTTACAGTGGTCAAAATGAAGGTCCAATCCAAGGCCCTAAGGTGAGCTTTTAATTGTGTCAGCTTGCCAGGACCAAGTTTACGTTGCATAATTATTTTGGGAGGGGATCTTGGGATTTTACAGGACCAAGAGCAGAGAACTGGTGAGTGGTCTCTAAAGGCATTTGGAAGGATGGAGACATTGGTGATCTTGTGCGGGCGATTAGAGAAGATGAGGTCAAGTAGGGAGGAGGATCCTGTACGTGGATCCAACCGGGTTGGGGAAGTGACCAGTTGACTGTCTGCTGCAGTTAGCTTTTGCATTCTGAGCTGCTAAAAACTGCGGGGTGTACCATGGCTTCTGTAGCAAGCCTGGTGTTGCTGTGGACCCATGGTTGTACTGCTGACATCACTGTAGGGGAGACTCAATTTCACACAAATAAAAACATAGTGACAAGGCATTTGGATTTTGGCATAATGCATTGCTAACAGGGTGTCTTGGGGGAGTGGTAACACAGTATGTATACTGAGTACTGGTAGGTTTCCCTTGCAACATTGTTGCAACTGCATGGCTCTGCACGGTGTGAGTCACTCCCCTATCCTACAATGATGTCACCAGGAGCTAGCGGCCCAGCAGCTAAACATCAAAGGCAAGTACAGAAGGCTCAAAAACAAATCCAAATTATGGAAGGCAGAGTAAACCTTGGCTAAAAATCACAAATACACACACCCTTTCAGGTCTAGTACTACATGAAATGACTAGAAGCTGTAATTTTTTGGACCATCACTGAAGTTCCTCTTTAAGCAAACACTGTTACCCGAGCTGGGCATAGCACTCCAATACTGTTAACACGAGCGCTAAGCCCAAATAAACCCAAAATAATTTGTACTGCTCAAATAAGGGAAGAAACAAAAGAAAGCTAGCATTTGCTTTTTCTTACCCTTAAAGGTATTCTCAGCTCAGACTTTGAGGCTGTTTGGGTTTTCGGCTCCGTTCCTTGTTTGCAGGTCCTTCACAAGTGCCTTCCAGTGTTACTATAGGAGCCAACCTGCCTTGTCTTCACTATTCTTATACACTGGACAGCACTGTGGAAGGAGCTGGAACGGAGAATGTTTTACTCAACTCAAGGCTCAGTTACTTGCATAAAGGAAAAACAGAATGAAAGTTTTGAAAGTATTACGCTGAATACACTAGCACTGAAAAATGCACACAACAAAAATGATCGCGCTAAAAAGTCCACACTGTAAATGACTGCTCTTAAAAGTTTTGTGCGCAATTGACATGGAACCAAGATTTTGCACTGTCTACCTCCCAGGGGGATGCCCTCTATCGTTTGATCTACTTACAGTGGTCGCCAAGGGCCTCACGAGAGGGCAAATAGTAACAGAACAGGGCAACCTGTCAGGTGCCCCTGGAGAGGGGGGAATGGGGTCCCCTAAGGGTCTGGATAAAAGCTGACGGTAGGCCAAATTGTGATACAGCAGCCAAGAGAAAGGGCCAGGCGACCCAATTGAAGGCCTTTTCTGCATCTAGGCTGAGCAGTGCTGGGGAATCCGTTGTGTAGTGGCCTACAAACGTAAGAAATTTGCCAGCAAAAAAGGCCATTTGGTCTATCGAGTCTGCTAAATTTTGCAGCTAGCAGCCCTATTCTGCGGCTGCCTCCCCCTACCCCCTCCCTTTAGCCTCCCTCTTGCCCTGTCCCAGCCCCTTCTGAAGCAGCCTACTGTTTTACAGGCTACCACCTCTGCTGATAGCGTGCTCCACCCTGTAACCACCCCCTCTGTAAAAAAGTGTCTCCTCATTTTCCTCCTAAACCTCCCCCCCTCCAATCTCATATCATAGCCAAGAGTGTCGCTCCCCACCCTTACCATGAATAGCCCCTCTGTACCAGTATTGTTCATCCCTCTCATGTACTTGAATGTCTCGATCATACCCCCTCTGTCCCTCCTCTCCTCCAGCGAGTACATGTTCAACTCCCTTAGTCTACTCTCATACGGTAAGTCCCCCAGTCCCTGGATCATCTTAGTTGCTCTGCGCTGCACCCCTTCCAGTAATTTAATGTCTCTTTTCAGGTACGGGCGCCAGTACTGCATGCAGTATTCAAGATGAGGTCTAATTAACAATCTATACAGCGGCAAAATCACCTCCCGACTCCTTGATGCTATTCCCCTGGTGATGCAACCCAGCATTTTGTTGGCCCTTGCTGCTGCCTTCCTATACTGTGCCTAGTTGTTCATTGATCCCGTGATGACCACTCCCAGATCCTTCTCCTCCTCAGTCTCCGCCAGCTGCACTCCCTCCAGTTGGTAGTGTCTCCTTGGATTTTTTTGCCCCAAAATGCAGTACTGTACACTTTTTTGGCATTGATCCCCAGCTGCCAAGTGTCCGACTAGGTCTCCAGCTTTTTCAGATCTTCCTGCAAACCCTGCCACCTCTCTATGTCATCCACCACTATCCCTACCTTGGTGTCGTCGGCAAACAGGATGATCCTGCTCTCGATGTCGATGGCCTGGTCTATTAGGTGCAGATTTCTCCTTACACTATCATGGGCCCGCCTCTGTCGAACCAAGCCAACTTGGTCCTGGTCAATTAAGTTTGGGAGGAGAGATTCAAGCCGCCTGGCTAAGATGGACATGAATAGTTTGTAGTCGCAATTAAGCATGGATATGGGGTGGTAGGATGCAGGGTGGTGGGGGTCCTTTTGGGTTTTAGTATAGCTGTTAGAGTGGTGAACTTCCAGGAAGGGGGAGGTGCATCCCCCTCCTGGATGTCTCCCATAGCCTTCCGTAATGGTGGTAGGAGAAATTCCCAAAATAATTTATAACATTCCACCAGATATCCATCTGGGCCGGGTGCCTTCTGTGTTTTTGCCTCTCTTAGGGCCATTTATTTCTGATAGGCCTACTGATGCTATTAGGGTCTGGGCCTGTGATTCTGTTAATTTTGGGAGGATAAGGTTTTGAAGGTATTTATTTATGTGGTCTATCTGGGGTTGCGTGTCTGCTGTGTAAAGCTAGCTATAGTAATGGGTCACTGCAGTTCTGATTTCTTGGGGTCTCATTAGGATGGAACCTGAGACCCGGCCTATTAGTTGTGTTATGCACGTTTGTGCTTTGCTCTGCCATACTTTACGAGCTAGGTTCCTGGCATCTCTTGTTCCTCCTTCATAGTGGTGGTGTTTTAAGTAAAGAAGTTGTTCCATTTTTTGGTCTAGGATTTGTTGTAGGTTTTGTTTAACTTTTCTGATTTGTTGGGTCAGGGAGTGATCCCCAGAAAATATATTTTTATATAATTTCAGTCAAGAGTTGAGGTTTAATATTAAATATCAGATGCAAACTGTCTCGGAGATACACCACTCTCATTAGCTCTAAAGAACTGCGACACTCCGAAAGCTGTACTAGGAAGTCAAGCATTCAGTTGCCAATCAGTAGGCTGCAGTGTCACTGACCACTTATGTCGCTAGTCAGAGCACTTATCTGCAGCATGAAAATCTGTCCCTGCTGGCTCACATATGCCAAGTAGGACCCCACAAGCAAGCCTGTTTACAAGGCAGGAAAATGCTGGTTCTGCACGCAGTAGTTTGTAAAATCCCTGTCACAAACTTTTTCCCAGTAACTTTCTCTTCAGTGCATGACAGTTGCTCCCCCAATTCATCACAGTGACCACTGCGCCATCCCCCAGCTTCAGCGAATGACACGCTGTGATACTCAGCAACTGGCAGGTTGACTCCCCCCCTCGCTTCAGCACATGGCACCCTCATGCACTCATCTCCAGCTGGCAGTCTATGTCCTCCCACCCCGACTTCAACGCATGGTGCGCTTATGTTCTTACTGACTGCTGGCTTGCAGCCCCCCCCCCCACGTGTTCCAGCCCAAGACACACTCTGAGGGAGCAAGCTAGCAACCACAGGCCAGTCAGTCTTACTTCAGAGGTGGGGAAAAATAATGAAAACCCTGATAAGGGAAAGACTAATACAGTACCTTGAATCCAATGGGCTGCAACACCACGGGGGGATGCCAAACTAATCTGATAAATTTATTTGACTGAGTGACTAGGAAAATAGATTAGGGGAGGACAGCAGACGTGGCCTATCTGGACTTCAGCAAGGTCTTCAACACTGTGCCACACAGGTGGCTGATTAGGAAGTTGAGCAGCCTAGAAATGGAGTCAAACTGCATTTATAAAAGTAAACCATGGGGTGTTGACATTATTCTGTTTTTTTTATTATTATTATATACACCCCTGGTGTGTGTAAAAAAAAAAAAAAAAAAAAAACTCAATGTGCAAAACCCCATACATCATTCTTATATGTCATGCACAGTTGTTATTCACAGACAGAAGGGCGGAGCAGTGGAATAAGCTGTCTAAGGGAGTGCTGGAGGCAGGGATGATAAATGGGTTCATGGTAGGGTGCGATATTTTTGGGGATTGGGGATCTGGGGGATTGGTAAAAATGAAAGCGGTAGCAGGGGAAGCTAGTCCCTACGGCAGTAGGCCTATGGGACAATACATAAATAATAGCAAAGTTCTTTTTTTCCCCATATAGGTTTTTACTCCTTAGGCATTAGGTGGCTCTTCTGCACATGTCCACATATCCTCATGTCCCCTCAGCCAGCATCCACCTCCCCCGGACCTACCTGGAGTGAATCCCCCATGGATAGCCCCCTCCATGGTGGGGCTGGAGAGGAGAGAGCCACCCACCACCCCCCACCAAGTCCAAATCCAGAATGCTCCAGGCGTCCGAGTGGTGGTGCAGGTCTGAGGAGATAGGCAGGGCATTATTCAACCCTTGGATCACTTTTTCTGTTTTTCTCCCCAAGCCCCTGCCATGGCATCATGTCAGTACGTGCGCATGGAGGCGCGCACATCATGAAGATCCGCGGCCCCTCCCTTCGAGCTGCTCACTACCTGCACTACCATTGGGTCTCCACCGGGTGGCAGTCGGAGGGCAAGATGGCTGGCGATCCCTCCCTGGGAGAGGAAAGCAGTCCCTGGGAAGCTCAATCTTCTCCCATCCCACCGAATCCTGGCAACATGTGTTTGTTTCCAAACACAGGTCGCTGGGTGTGGCAGAGGATAAGACGTTCAAAGCCTCAGCCCTTCTTGCCATCAGTCTGGTATAACAACAGCAAATTTCCAGGGCAAACTGGAAGGACAAACAGTCTTTTTTCTGCCATCACCTTCTTTCTATTCATCTAGTTATGTATATAAGGCACTCGGTTATGCCTTGTGCATCTCGCCCCTGGGACGTGCGTAAGAGCATTTTAATGCATACTCTGTTGTGTGCTACTGTTTACGTAATTAAAGTACATACAGTATCAAATTATTGCATTAGTGTACTGGGGGGTAGGGTAGAGAAGGAAGTGGCAGAAATCAGGGATGGGGTTTAGCATGTGAGGTACTGAAGGTTCCGGGTTGTGGGCAGAAACATGGTGTAGAATCGTAGGCAATAATATAGTAGATCCCCTGACGAAGAACTAAGTTTAGGTTCGAAGCACCAGGGTTTGTACAGCATCCTCCATGAGGGTATAATAAATCTTCACTTATGGAAGCACTATTGCCACTTTGTATTTTTTTCTGAGATTTGGAACTCTCTGTTGGATTCTTGGAGTGCGGTCCCCTGCCCGCTTGTCTGCCTACTCTGTTTGACTGGCACCCACTTGTTCCTGCAGCTCTTGGCCTCCTGTCTGCTCCCCAACCATACAGTAGCCGGCTGAAGACCAGGGAGGTGGCAGAGTCCTTAGCAGAGTTCAGGAACTTCAGGAAACAGTTTCAGGTAATTGAAAATGCAGGCACTGCGCCAGATTTGGGTTGCCTCCCAAGTGTCACATCTGACAAGGAGGGTTTATTCATGGCCTCTGGACAGATAGCCTGTTTGACTACACAGTTCACAGAGACACAAAGACACACACAGGTGCTATGACTCTGAACGAAGCATCTTGGGACAAAACCTGAGACCTCTCAGTTCTGGTTTGGTCTAATTAATGAAATAAAAGAAATGTTGCATTTAGTGCAGCTGGATGTCTTGGACTTATCTGTGAGGGAGGAAGTCTCACAAATTAAAGAGCCAATGTCAACCTGCCCCCCCCCCCACGGGATGTTTGAAAATTGATTTTCTTTCCCTTAGAACTCTGCCTGAGGTCTGAGCTGATTAAAGGGCAGATCTGGGAGCAGAACACGCCTTTATACTGGCATCTACTGCAGGCGGTTTTGGAAACAAAAACAGTCCATTTCAAACGCTGCTCAACCCAAATCCCTAGGGTGAGGTGGCAGTGGTGGTGAATATGGCAGGGGAGGGAGGAGAGACTGAGAGCCTCCCTCAGTCTAAACCTGGAGCATGTGGATAACATCTGTGCAGGCACATACAGTAGCAGGAATCAAACGAGACAACAAAAATACAACATGACCATCTAGTAACCAACAAATGTATTTAAGTAAAAATAGCCTGATCGACTGTAGCTTAAAGACTAACAGGACAATTCTTATTCAAACTTACATATTTATTCAGCACATTATTTATTTCCCTAATGAGTGAGTACACCTTCAAGTAGCAGACAAAACATATTCATTTCAAACGTGTTCCTTCCTGTTTCTGTCGTCCTTTGTTTCTTTCTGTTTGCATTTGGAAGATTTCTTTTTATAAGACAGTGTAGGGAGTGCTATGTAGAACAGTGCTTTTGCAGAAGGCTAGCATACCTATTGATTTTGTGTCCTGATTCACCCAGTAAAATGGTCTGAGACTAATAGCTCTGTTTCCATCTCTGTCCCCGGGCACGAGATTATGTGCAGCAAGCAGTAAAAATAATTGCAATATTCCATTTGCTAATTATAATTAGTGCAAGAATATTCAGCTGTATCTAGAGCTCTTCCTCTTAATACATCGTCAGCATTCTAAACTCACTGATGGTGGCATAACGGTTAAGAAACTGAGGATGGACCGGTCTGTCAGCGCAGTGGTAGGACTATCATTGGCAACGCTAGCAATGTGGGGGAGGAGGACCAAGCGTCCCAGAGGACACTCTCCTGCTCCAGGGAGGAAGGACATCTGGCTCTACAGGTGGTAGTGCTGCTGGAACAGCTTTGTAGGAACGATGGGGTAGGACTGATGCCATACTACAAACCCTAGCCACCGCTGTCCTGTGGGAACAGGGACTGAAAACAGAAGAAGCCCCAAACAGTGCAGGATAACTTCCTGACCTCCCACAGAATCTGCGCAGGTGACTTGGCCCTCCTCAGATTCTGGATCGTGACTGCGGCAGGAGGTGCAGAGCAACTCCCCTCCTCCCCAACCATGAGCAGGTAAGCCATTGGGGAAAACGAAATAGAGGGAAGCCCAAGAGAAGGTAGGTGATGGGGCAGGGAAGGTTAGCATGAAGGGGGAATGACCAGCACTAAGGGGAGACAACAGAGTAATGGAAAAACAAAAGAAAGTGAGGCTGTGAGACAGTTTACTTTATGCCACTCATCCTAGGGATTAGGCAGTCGACTGTGCTGTCACAGTCAGTGAGATCACACTGTGAGTGATTACACGTAGGTAACACTGTGCTGTCACAGCAGTCAGGTCACACTGTGAGTAATTATACATAGGTAACACTGTGCTGTCATAGCGGTGAGGTCACATTGTGAGTGATTACACGTAGGTAACACTGCAATCAGAGTAGTTATGTCACACTGCGAGTGATTACACGTAGTTAACACTGTGCTCTGACAGTCAGTGAAGTCACACTGTGAGTAATTACACATAGGTAACACAGTGTTGTCACAGTCGGTGAGGTCACACTGCGAGTGATTACACGTAGGTAACATTGTGCTGCCACAGCGGTGAGGTCACACTATGTAATTAAATGTAGGTAACACTGTGCTGTCACAGTTGATGAGATCACACTGTGAGTGATTACACGTAGGTAACACAGCTGTCACAGTGGTGAGGTCACACTGTGAATAATTACACATAGTTAACACTGTGTTGTCACAGTCAGTGAGGTCACACTGTGGGTGATTACACATAGGTAACACTGTGCTGCCACAGTTGGTGGGATCACACTGCGAGTGACTACAGGTAGGTAATACTGTGCTGTCACAGCTGTTGAAGTCACACTGTGAGTAATTACACGTAGGTATCAATGTGCTGTCACAGTCAGTGAGGTCACACTGTGAGTAATTACATGTAAGTAACACTGCTGTCACAGTTTTGTGAGTGATTACACATGGGTAACACTGTGCTGTCACTGCGGTGAGGTCACACTGAGTAATTACACGTAGGTAACGCTGTCACAGTCGGTGAGGTCACACTGTGAGTAATTACACGCAGGTAACACTGCTGACACAGTCAGTGAGGTCACACTGTAAGTAATTACACATAGGTAACACTGTGCTGTCACAATTGGTGATGTCACATTGTGAGTGATTACATGTAGATAACACTGTGCTGTCACAGTCGGTGAGGTTACATTGTGAATGATTACATGTAGGTAACACTATTGTCACAGTTGGTGAGGTCACATCGTGAGTGACTACAAGTAGACAACACTTTGCTGTCACAGCGGTGAGGTCACATTGTGAGTGATTTCATGTAGGTAACACTGTGCTATCACAGTGTGGGAGGTCAAACTGTGAGTAACTACACATAGGTAACACTGTGCTGTCACAGAAGTGAGGTCACATTGTGAGTGACTACATGTAGGTCACACTGTGCTGCCACAGTCGGTGAGGTCCCATTGTGAGTGACTACAAGTAGACAATACTGTGCTGTCATGGCGGTGATGTCACATTGTGAGTGATTACATGTAGGTAACACTGTGCTGTCACAGTCAGGGAGGTCAAACTGTGAGTGACTACACGTAGGTAACACTGTCCTGTCACAGTCAGTGAGGTCACATTGTGCATGATTACATGTAGGTAACACTGTGCTGTCATGGTCTGTGAGGTCACACTGCAAGTGATTACAGGTAGGTAACACTGTGCTGTCACAGTCAGGGTGGTCACACTATGAGTAATTACACGTAAATAACACTGCTGTTACAGTCAGTCAGGTCACACTGTGAGTGATTACATAGGTAACACTGTGCTGTCATAGTCTCTGTGGTCACACTGTGAGTGATTACATGTAGATAACACTGCTGTCACAGACTGTGAGGTCACACTGCGAGTAATTACAGGTAGGTAACACTGTGCTGTCACAGTCAGGGGAGGTCACACTGTGAGTAATTACGTGTAGGTAACACTGCTGTCATGATTGGTTAGGTCACACTGTGAGTGATTAAATGTAGGTAACACTGTGCTGTCACAGTTTTGAGTGATTACACGTACGCAACACTGTGCTGTCACAGCGGTGAGGTCACACGGTGAGTAATTACACGTAGGTTACACTGCTGTCACAGTTAGTGAGGTCACACTGTAAAAGTAATTACACATAGGTAACACTGTGCTGTCACAGTCTGTGAGATCACACTGTGCATGATTGCATGTAGGTAACACTGTGCTGTCACTGTTGGTGAGGTCACATTGTAAGTGACTAGACGAAGGTAACACAGTGCTGTCCCACTGGTGAGGTCACATTGTGAGTGATTACATGTAGATAACACTGTGCTGTCACAGTCAGGGAGGCCAAACTGTGAGTGGCTACACGTATGGAACACTGTGCTGTCACAGTCAGTGAGGTCACATTGTGCATGATAACACATAGGTAACATTGTGCTGTCACAGTCAATGAGGTCACATTGTACATAATTACATGTAGGTAACACTGTGCTGTCACAGTCAGTGAGGTCACATTGTGAGTGATTACATGTAGGTAACACTGTGCTGTCAGTCAGTGAGGTCACATTGTGCAGGATTACACATAGGTAACATTGTGTTGTCACAGTCAGTGAGGTCACATTGTGCATGATTACATGTAGGTAACACTGTGCTGTCACAGTCAGTGAGGTCACAATGTGAGTGATTACATGTAGGTAACACTGTGCTGTCAGTCAGTGAGGTCACATTGTGCAGGATTACACATAGGTAACATTGTGTTGTCACAGTCAGTGAGGTCACATTGTGAGTGATTACATGTAGGTAACACTGTGCTGTCAGTCAGTGAGGTCATATTGTGTGTGATTACATGCAGGTAACACTACATTACGCTAAATTATGCTGCTCACTAGAGTTTATACCTGGCTGATAGTTGTCACAAAAACGTACAAACAGAGTTTATAGAAAAACTTTAAAATTTAGTTTTTCTTCTCACTTTATGTTCATATTTGTAAAGATTTTGAAGTGGAAGCACGTTTGTTTTTGCAAATTTTCTGCATTGTTTTAGAATAAATCACTTAAAGGCACACTATCAACCTGTTTTGCATCATATCATTTCTCGTTAAAACCTCACATTTTATGATTGCTTACCTTCTCCAAAATTCACTGATGTTGCTGTTTGTTTTGTCTGTCTGCTTGTTTAGTAGAACTGAAATGCATACTAATGTATATTTGTAAACAGCTTTGTTTGGTTTCAAATCCTGTGATTATTCTTATTGAATACTCCCTGCACATTAGAAACACCTCTAAACAGTGCCATCACTCATGGTAGCAGCCTGCTAAAGTCCCACTGCATAATGAGTGGCTAGACTGTGTTGGGGATGTTCCCAAGTCCAGGAAAGATGCAGTGGGAGTTGATCAAGGAATGTGAACAAACCTGTTTCTGTGTGGTAACACCAGTATGTTGGCCAGTCTGTTTTTTAATTTTTAGAAGAAACAAAGAATCAGAATCAAACTACCAGCTACAGGAGCAATGTTTACAGGATGTTCGCAATTATAAAATGTGTTTTTTAAACTAGGTACACTATGCGGTCTAAGGGGGTTGACAGTGTCCCTTTAAATCAGCAGTATTTGTTATTCATCGTGTCATTTTGTGTTCGCCGTGCGCGCAAGTGCAAGCGGCCGCATTGATATGAGAGTGTCCTTTGAGGGGTATGTCATTGCCTGCCCAATGCAGAGCAATGTTGCAGAGGCGCCACAGTGGCACACCAATCAGCACCCAGGCTGACAACGATGGAGTTTCTGGCTTGCTGGGCGGGGACGGCACCAACTTGAAACGAAGTTGCCATCCCTTTGATCCATGCCGCCCAGCAAGCCAGGCTGATCTGTCATGGTCAGCCTGGAATGTGCGCCTGCAACAAAGAAAACTGTCCACCGATGTCTGTTGCTGGCGGCCCCAACTGTCCCACAATCCGACCGTCCCTGACAGCACCCCTTCCCCCCTACACACACAGTAGTGATGCTGGGGATGATCAATCCCTCAGTATCTAAAACTGTCCCTGCTCGTTTTTTCCCTGGAAAGAAGAAAACCATCCATTGACGTCTGTCGTGCCCCACCCAAACATAAGTCAGTGACACTGGGGGTGCCCAATCCCCCAGTGTCCTCAGCTGTTGCACTACTGTCCCCCAGTGGCACTCGGGGTGCCCAATCCCCCAGTGTCCTGTCCCTGAAATAAAGAAAACTGTCCCTCGCCGTTACCCACCCCCACCCAACTCTCCCACTCAGAACCCCCCACCCCATACTTACCCACCGGAGGTCTGTCCCCGTAATCTTCCTTGAACCACAGACATGTCTTCACTCTTCAAAGCCCAACTGCGAACTTAGGTAAGCGCTTCAATGTATTTCAATGGGGTTTTCAGCTTCAAAGTATTTCAATGGGGTTTTCAACTTAGTGGCATAACTGGCCATTTTTTAATACTTTTACCCCAAATTTTCAACATATCTTTTTTGGGACCCCACCTCATGAATAGGGTTACCACCTTTTAAGAAGCCTAAAGTGGAACTTTTCCTACCGAAACATGGTTTTTCGTAGGACAATATGTAACCCTGACCAATTCAACAGACTTGTTTTCTCTAAATAATCAGAATTAAGACTAAATGTTGTAGTTTTTTAGTTATTTCTAGTGCTTCTTATCATTTTATGGTATTATAGTTAAGATATTATAGTTTTTTTTGCAATATTTAGAGTAAAGTCAGAAAATATTTTTTTTTATATTATGTCAGGACATCTCGTATTTTTCATGTTTTGTTTGCAGGACACAGCTGCCCAAATCAGGACATCCTGTGAAAATCAGGACAGGTGGTAACCCTACCCATGAACAATGTAAGTGATGTTAGGTAAAGGTGATTTTGCCGTCATTGCACGAAATCACCTTGTGAGCAGGAGCTGAAAATTTTCTCCACCATTGTTCATGAGATGGGGTCATAAAAAGGCAATGTTGAAAATTTGGTGTAAAAATATTACAAAACAATGAAGTTATGAATCTGCTTTGAAATTTGCGAACGCAGGCTCGTAACTTTGTCAATTTTCAATATTTTGACCCCAAATTTCCAATATAACCATTTCTTTACGGTACCTCATGAATGTGATAGCTGTCATTTTTCAGATCCTAGCCAAAATGTGTTTTTTTTTTTTGCATCCCGAAAGGTGATTTTGCAGTCACTGCGCGAAATCACCTTTTGGGTAGGAGTTGAATTTTTTCGCTGCCTTTGTTTATGAAGTGGGGTCATAAGAAGGCTATGTTGAAAGTCTGGTATAAAAATATTTAAAAACAATGAAATTATGAACCTGTGTCGAAATTTGCGAACGTAGGCTCGTAACTTTGGCAATTTTCAATATTTTGACCCCAAATTTTCCACATAGCCATTAATTCGCAGCAGCTCATGAATGTGACAGCTATAATTTTTCAGATCCTGGCCAAAATGTTTTTTTTTTGCATCCTGAAAGATGATTTTGCAGACGCTCTGCGAAATCGCCTTTTGTGCAAGAGTTGCCATTTTTTTCTGCCTTGGTTCATGAGGTGGGGTCAAAGGAAGGCTATGTTGAACATTTGGTGTAAAACTATTTTATTTTCCCCACCCAACAGACCCCATATTTCCCCTGTGGCTTGCACCCTGCAACTGGGCCAGGGAAAGGAGCGCCACTTCCCCCCCCGAAGGATGCAAGAAATACATTTTTGCTATTTAACTATAAGATGAAAAAAGTGTGTTTATTTAGTTAGTTATAATTTCTGACCAGGAAAATCATACTAAGCCAAGGCTTGTTTCCAGGTGCATCCTGGGAGCACAAGGAAGTTAAGTGACTTTCTCATGGTCACACAGTATGCAAGTGGCAACTGTGGGACTCAAACCCATTTCTTCAGGTTTGCTGCTCAGTGCTCTTACCACTACACTATACTGCCTCCTCCAAACTGATGCTGACTAACAAACACTGCTGCATTAATTTGTCAGTGAATGTCAACAACATATAAAAAGCATTTGTCAGTGGTACACATGTTGCTGACATTCAGTGATAATCATGATCATTATTTTTTCTGAAGAACAATAAAGTGTCCTTTTTTTTTTTTTTATTGCAGCAGCTCGTTGTCCACCAGTGGCCTCTTCACTCCTGCTTCAGGCTTGTTATGGCACCCCCAGCCACAACTGCCACTCCCCCCCCCTCCGCTGTCTTCTCTGGCAGGGATCCACGGGGGCGGGACCCAAGGTTACCAGCACCATCACTGATGACCAATGGTGCACATGGGTTTTCTGTTTTTTCTCCCTGGCTGCCCCCCAGCACCGGACATGCATCCCCACGCACATTACCTCAGTCGTACGTAGCAATGTACTGCGGGGAGACAAGCTCCCTCGGCCCACGGCAGGGTTTGCTACAGTGCTGGAACCTGGGAGTCTCTCTCCCCTCACTGGGAGCACCACTGCGTGGTAGCACTTCACCACCCCTCTTCCCGCCGCCCAACCGATTTTCCAGCTCCGCTCCCAAACTCAGGTTGCCAGCACAGAAGCACGTGGCGTTTCTGCTGTGCCACCAGGCAAAACAGTAAAGTATACTTTGAAAACACACTGAATAAAGGGCCACCCAATGGACCAATGGCAGGGCAATGCACTGATGGGAAAGCAACCCAGGTTCAGAGGCGAGCACGGACTGCTGTGTCGGTAGGCAGGCCTGAATGCAGCTGCTGCTGCTTGGCAATATGCTGGGGTCTGGGAGGGCTGGTGTTGGGCTCCAGTACCTCAGCGACCCCTTTGGGAGGCCAAGGGATACTGCCTCTTCCAAAAGACGACACTGCATGCAGTTGAGGCCACCTAGTAGGTGCTGCTCGACACCAGGAAGTTGAGAAGACCAAGGTGAAAATGTGGAAGAAAAAACCCATATGTTATCTCCACGATGACATGGGTCCCGCAGCCTCTGGGATTTTCAACCAAGTTGCTGCCAGATTCTAATCCATATAGGACTGTCCGGTGGGGGGTGCCCAACCTCAGAGCCCCTGCCATGGAAGTTGTCCGAGTTGTTGGAAACCCAGGAGGAACTGCAGACACTGACCCAAGCACGGTATATCCCTACAGTGATGGTGGCTGGGGCAGGAAAAAGCACTAAGGAAAAAATATGCTTTGACTCCGATTCTGCTCATTAACCTATATCAATATGAAAAAACACAAGTGAGAAATAAATTCTGTTTTTTAAAGCTTTTCTGAAATACCTGGTAGCAATTTTGTGACATGTTATCAGCTACACGTAAACTCTGTAGTGTAGCATGGTACAGCGTAACCTGGTATCAACTACATAGAGAATACTGGTTGGTCGATGCACAACCAGCCTGTGCTGTTATTTAGTGGTTCCGACACAGGCCCCGAGCAGTGACGCTGTGGAGGCCAATGTAATCAGAACTCAAGAAGGCAGCACCAGCTGGTTGTGCACGTGGTTGACCGATCAGTATTTTTATGGTGTATAGATGTTTTTGTTCTAGTTTTTCCTTTCTTTTTCTTTTTTAACAAAAGTGGTCTCACAGTGCTTCACCACAGCAGCGAACATGCTGGCGGTTTCAGTTCAGAACTTGAACTAATTGCTATGCGAACGGCAGCACGGTGTAAGTCACCAGGTGCCACAAGGATTTCTGATCAACTGGAATGCTGTAGTACCACAGAAGGGTCGTACAGCGATGGAAATCTATACAGAGAAAGGGCCAATTACTCTATATGTGAACTTCCTCTGTGCTGATGTGGCATGAGAGGGAAAATGTACCGGGTAATTCAGCCTCCAGGTAACGTGCCATCCTACAATAATGCACAGCCTGTCATGTTGCACTGCTTGAATAATATCTGAACCAAAATCAGCAGTGCAACAAAAAGGAAGCCATGGGGTCTTCTTGCAGTTGGACCCCCTTGTTGCAAGGCCTAACTTTACGCTATTTTTAATTCTATCAGATTTCTTGAAAGTACCTAAAGAAGTTCAATAAATAGGGCATATATAATGCTGTGCAGTGGAATAACCATATTTATTGCCACATGTGAAGATAAAATCCATAACTCATGAGTCATAATGCCACGACGGTCTTATCCTCACTAGTGGGAATAAATATGTTTATGACACTTTTGATCATTTTAAGAATATCAGAAAATGTAATAATCCATAGTCAGGTGAGTGTCAGTGCTGTAATAACCTCACTTTCTGGGCACAACCCACCCAGGCTGTTTAGTTATTTCAATATTGCTGCACACGCGACTGTGGATTATTTCTTATTCAGCCAACTGCAGACCATTACATAAACCATCAATACAACATATTAAAGATATACGTCGTAACTTAACCCTCCACTGAATATGATCACTCATTTCTCTTTGAATTCCCTCCATACCATACCCATCACCCTCTTCGCCCCTCTGTGGTGGGCCTCCTAGCGGTTTCCAGGGCATGGCTTAAATCATTAGGGGACCAAAGTTTTGAGGTGGCTGCGTGGCCCTGTGGAACTCGCTTCCAAGATCCTTGAGGGAGGCCTCCTTGTGTAGGCCTTTAAGTAAGGCCTAAAGTCCCACTTTTTTAGAGAGGCCCGAGCATCATAGGTAGGGCCCCAACACACTGGCTGTCATTTGATTCAATTTTATTTATTCTGGTTTAGTTAATTAATTTTTTTACCACCTTATTTACTATTTATTATATGACTAAGAACTAGATTTTATATATGATGACTGTGTTACGTATTGTATGTTCCTCATCTATGTAGAACACCCTGAGCCTCAGGGAACAGGCACTAAATGAATACAGTTTTTTTAATTTTTTTGTCCCGATATTTTATCCCCTACCTAGCCTGCCACCTCCGACCCTTCAGGGTGACAAGTGGACACCCCACTGCCCGGAACCCTACCCAAGCAGACCCCTAGGTCCCATGGAGCCACGGATTACCCCTCGGGTGGGGACGAGGCGGGGACTCAAGACACCGTAACTTATATTTCGTCAGTCTGGGGTCTGCTGGGTGGGCACAGGCAAATCGTGGGCACGGCCTCGGTCCTCCCATCTTCCCGGCTGAGGCAGGCTTGTTTTCGCATCTTCTCCATCCACGAGCAGCAAGTGACTTCCCCCGACGTCATGACGCGAGTGCCGATGTCCATGCTGCTCAATGGCCGCATCCCATCCCCAAGTGGAGCTTGCAGTTCTCCTAGCCTCTGCTCAGGGTCATGCAAGTGTCGGGCATCAGCCGGATCCCTCCCCGGAGATGGCGAGCTGTCATTGGACGCTCCAGCCTATCTCCCCCCTTCTGACCCACCGACGACCTGAGTCTGCTCCCAAACCCGGGTCGCCGGCGTGGTGCGAGGTGTGGCGTCCAGTGCCTCAACCCTTAGCGCCACCGGGCCGGCCCATAATGAATACAGTTTTACTTGCTTACTGAATCCTGATTTTTCATTGCAGCATAGGGCAACTAACATCATCAAGCATTGTAAGAGCTGCTCTCACGAAGGTTAAAGAATGTCATTATGACATACAAACTGTGAAATTATTTTTGATGTTTCAACTGTTTATATGCCAGGAGCATATTATTTCTACAGTCTGCATGTCATAATGACTCAATACCACTTTTTATTATGCAGAATTCACCTCCACTGACGTGGTAACAGTTTCCTCACATGTAATAAATACGGCTGCTGACCTCTGTTCCTACAGTGTTCCTTCTTGTTTGCCCATGCTTCCAATAGAAGCCAAAGGAGTCTGTAAAAGTGTGAGGGAATGCCATAGTCTCAAACGTCAGTGGCCTTATTTTTAAATTTTAAGAGGCTCTGAAATACCACCTCATACCCACCCAGCCAAGCCACTCATCCAGGCAGCACTCAGAAACTTCACTTGATGGGAAAAGGGAAGGCTGTTGTCTGGGCAGGCGTGGAAACCCCACTCAGCAGGAAAGTGAAACTCGCTGACCAGACAGCACTCGGAAACCCTGCTTGGTGCAAGAAGTGTAAGCCACTGCCTAAGCAACTCTCATCAACAAGAGGAACCAATCACAAAGCTAGCCAGTGAATTCCTAATGCAGTCTCCTCTCGACAGCAGAGACAGGCAATTCCTATACAACCAACAGAAGTTGCCCTGCCCATAAGGGAGAAAAAAAGTCATGAGTCCATGTTCTCTCTTTCTCTTCCATTGTTCTAGAGCAGTTGCCAAACGTATACCTGGCATCATGAGGGGCGACAGAAGACAGGTGGCCACAGTTGGAGATATGGCTCCAGGGGTAAAGCAGCTGCTGGGTTTAGACCCTTTATTCCACACATCCCATTTCATTTCTATGTGTGTGAGATGGCCTTCCCACATGTGAAAACCTCTACCGATGAAGCTTTTTTGACTGAGGCACTACTGAAATGGAACCAAGACCTTGCTCCTAGTACTACAGAACAGACATCCATCCTCCCTCTGGTCACTAAAATCAACAATGTTATCAACAACCTGACTGTAACACCTGGAACACTTGAAGTGCATCTCGAAGAAGTCTATCAGGTGCGCTCCTACAAGAAGGGAGCGATGATGTGTGGACACAGTGTTGCTGATCTGGTTGTAATACTGAAGATCCTGTAAACATTGGAAGCTGTTGCTGTTTTGGGAAATAAAGTGATTAAAACTCCATGAGCCCTGGACCTGGCTGAAGTTCTCAGCATGTTGACCAATGAAATCAGGTTTAAGGTCAGCTCAGTTGATGCCACCATCAAATTTCTCATTGCTACCATCAACCCAACCTTCGTAAACTTGACCCAGAATTGCACTTGGATGTCAAAGTCTTGCAAAGCAACCTGGCTGCCATTAGCTGCACTCGCTCGTTTGGGGAAAATGCACCTGAGTCCACAGTGAAAGTTTTGGTCAGACTTGAGAAGGAGCTGAGGGCTCGATTTCCTGGATTTTAACCTCTTACTCCACATGATCATCGACCTTTTGGGGTCACTATGCAGTTATGAATAACCCTTCCAGGCAGCCTCTGCCTCTCAATGTTGCCTATAGGCACTGTCTACAAATACTTGCTGCAGGAGTCTTCCTTCCCAGGTCTGTTGGAACTACAGATTCTAGAGACACTCGAGCAGCAGGACATAGTATGCTTCACGGCACAAACTCTGGTCCACATCCTCTCTTATGGCGGTTAGAAAAAGAACCTGGGGCCAGAAGGTGATGCCAGCTATACTGCTACAGAAATATCCACGTAGTGTGGAGTAATTCTAACACTTTAGAGAAAGACTACCAGAAGCCACCAGAAAAGAAGAGGAGGAGGAAAACCTGGAAGAAGCACCAGAAGAGGAAGAAAGCACGGAAACTACGGAGTAAGCATCTGGTCACCCTCTCACAGGCATCTTGCAGTACTGTCAAGTCTTGCTCCTTTGCCAAACCCCCAACACTGAAAGACAGTTGTAAACCCAGATGTGAAGTGCTCTTACATAACACTGGACCAAACTGAAATCTTCCATTATTTTGTTTTTCTCTAAAAACGGGTTTCACCCATTTTGTAATTATACCGGTTTGTTTTTTATGTATGTTGTGTTGTGCAAGATGGTTTTTATTTACTGCACAATAAATTATTTTTACTGTCCTCTAAAAAAACAGCAGAAGTTATTAAGAAAAACCACCCTTTTTATAGAACCCCCCCACACACACAGCTTCCAAAGCCCCACTCTTCAATTTGGCTTTTCAGTTTTAAAAATGATTTTTTAAGTCCCCTGACTTCAAACTTGTAAACATGACCAGCATCTGTGAGTGTCATTCATGCTGTAGCAGTCCAGCACCACTTGTATGCATTTCACATTTTTAATACAAATGAGTGGCGTGAAGTCGCACTGTAACATGAGCTGGCACCATGCAATGTCGGTCATATTTACATATCGAGCTTTTAAAACCATAATTTTGCAAGTCAGGGTACTTGAAAACTATTTTTTATAGCCTAATGGAGAAATTGTGCTTGTGTGGTGGGGTTCTACAAAAAGTACAGTTTTCCTTTAATGCAAACTTACAGCAAATTATATTCTCTGCCTATATCTGACCAATTAATGACACGGCAAAACACCAACGGGCACTATCAGAGGATATGCACAACCTTCTGAGTCATTTCTAAAACAAACCACCAAAGCCATACTAATGGCAGCTTGCGTGTCTAAAACCTAGTGATCTGTGAGTAATTACATACTGATATAAGGAACACGTTCAATACAGCAGGACAGCTGGTGGGCCAGATTACTTCCCATTACATAAATATAGTACAGTATCTTGACAGCCTTACCCCAGCGATGAGGCAGGAGGAGTTCTTCATCCGGAGGACCTTCTGAAACTCCACGCAGAAGGGCACAGCGGTGAAGGCACTAGCTCTCCCCTGCCGCTGCACATTGGTGCGACTGAAACTGTGGGCTGGAAGGCTGAACGAGACACCAAGAAATGCCATCTTCCCTTTATGTTCCAAGCTGTATTCCTGTGTTTCAGGAGGAGGCTATGTGTGTATAGAAAACCCTGAACGAAAAGAATAGGGGGAGTCACTGACACTATGTCGTACTGAACATTTTTATTTAAAGTTTTTTTTTTCTCATTATAAATGTACAATAAATATAACAATAATTAATAAAAAAAAGCATTAACATGAACATAAACACAACAGGATTATGACAAAACAGGGTACGGGATACTGTACATAGGGAATATGCAATGGCCTGACTCAGAATATGCCATTTACCTGCATGAGTGAGGGGGCAGGACCATAACTCATGAGTGGCAGACCCACTAGTGAATAATGTAAGTCCTGCCTCCTTACAGGTGATGATAGAAAAAGTGATCTACCTTGCAACTATAGTTTTTCCAACAGATGTTTTCTTCTGATTACCACTTTAAGCAGATATGTTGCATGTGCTCTCTATGCCCCAAAACATTAAAGTAGTCTTTACCAGTCCGAGCACAGACTGCGCAAACCCTGCGCCTTACTGCTGGATCACCTAGCAGTAAAGACCAGAAGGTCTGAAATAAAATACTAATATAATAACATTTTAAACCAATCATTTTTTTAAAAACTTAAAATAGACTAACCCACTGTAATTTACTTTCTGAACTATGCTTATAAATGTAACATAAATAGTTCTACATGCGTCCAAAGGACCTATCCTTATCCTAGAAGGGGATGCAGGAAGAGTAGTGTTAATCAGATGAAAACGTTGATTAAAAGAACTACAGTTACAAGGTGGGTACTATTTCTCCTTACATCAGTGCTTTCTTATGCTTACTACTTTAAGCAGACCCCTAGCAATAGCACAAGGAGGTGGAAACCAGGATAACTTGGGGGAAAGGTTCTGAAGGACAGATCCCCAAACCAAGCATCTTTTCTGGAATGCACATCGATACAGTTCTGGGATGTGAAAGTGTGGGTTGAAGACCGTGTTGTCGCCTAGAAGTCCCGCAGGGAGATGTCCTTGGCACCTGCTATAGAAGTACTGAGGCTGTACTTCAAGCAGAATGAGTCTTGAACTCAGCAGCAGGGGGGCCTTTTGCCAGCGTTGTCCTCTACTGCATTTACAGAAAAACAACAAGAGTTTTGAAGATCTTCACTCGCCCACAATATTTTTTTCTCAGTATCCATAAATCAACCCGTTACATAACTCATATATGACTTTTTTATGGATGTTGCAAGCAGTTTAAATATCATTATATGTGACTGTACCAAACATTAATTAAGCAATAAGGTGTGATGGGGGTGTGTTACAGTGGAATTACAGGCTACCTTGGGCGGATTGAAGCACGAGGCAAAGCCGAGTGCTTCCACCACCCAAGAAGGGCCATTAGCCCACCAAAATGCTCTCCCTAGAGTACCTTATTGCAATTATGAAATTGGTTCTTTTTAATTAATTGGATGTATTTTTTAAATATATTTTTGTTGCGCTCCTTTCAACCGGGCTATTGTGCTGGGATAACAGCCCTGCTGAAAGTACCTCTTGGCCAATCAAGAGCCAGCATTCTTTCTACCCCTTTCATAACACATTAATATTTCAGACAGTGGCAATTAATTCTCAAAATGACCATTTAAACTTAGAAAAAAAGGTGGATCACACCGCTCCCTTTTTACACTCAAGGTAAGTGCAGCTTAGACAGGGTGCTGATAAGGTCCTTTATCGAGCAATTCTCAATCAGTTTCTATTTTTTCAATGTTGAGGACTTTAAAACTGAAAAATAACATTTTTCTCACATATTTACATATAGTTATCCATAACATTTTAAACTACTAAAATTGTTTTATATCATCAACTGCAATCAAGCCTTAATGTAAATGAAAATAAGATAACGACCATATCTATGGCTAAAATTTCACACGACTGATTTAGGGGAAAAAATACCCTTAATAATATACTGTATATCCCAAGCTCTTTAATTTGCTAAAAGTAGCCTGCAGTACAGGTGCATCCACCCTTACATTTAGCTATTTTCAATAATTCTTGACAAAGCTTTAGCATTTGGAAACAATGGCGGCTTTGACCACATGGCATTCTGAAAGAAAAAATTACCATTATATATAGAATAACGTATGGCGAGGTGTGCATAACGAGAAATTTATGCACACCCAAGGTATGGGATACTACAGGGACCCCAAGAGTGAAGCTCGAGTGGTTTATAAAAGCATCTCACACCGTGGGTTGGTATAAAATTGGAGTTTGCACTCCTCCCCAAGCTTTCTGTATGCAATTGCTGTTATCTGTTTTCCACCCTGCCCTGCCAAGAAAAAACAGTGCATCTGATAAAAGGTTTAAAACTGAACACGGATGTAAGAACTTTAACTTTTGTAAGTATAAAAATGCAGCAACTTGCACACAGTAATGCTCTGTGACTTTTTAAGAAGTCCAAAGATGTTAAATGTCCTCTTTTTATTCAGATCTGTGAATGTAAAACACAAAAAAATTGGAGTTTCATAGAAATATACAGATTGTATCGGTTTTGGTGGTTTCCAGGGTTCTGCAGTGTGTTTTTCCCCTTTGTTTTATCCTCCTTTGGGCATCCACAGGCAGCCTTCGCCTCTCCGTAGAAAGATCTTTCTTCCGTCCCCCTCGGAGGCTTCATCTAGCCTGCGGCTTCCCTGCTTTTTCCACTACTTTTTCTCCCACCTAACCGCTGGTAACTGTGAGCGTGCATGGTGTGGAGGCGCTGTACGTCAAAGCAGGTAACAGCCCCTTCCCCCCAACCGGCCTACTGCCACTTCTCCTTGTTGGCTTGGTGCTACCACCAAGCCTCCACTTGGTGGCAGCCAAGAGCCGAGAAGAAGTTGTCTCCCTCCCCGGGAGAGGACAGCTGCCTGACAGCTGCTCATCCAAACTCCCTCCACCCCCCCGGCCGACCTCCAGCAACCTGAGCTCACTCCCAAACTCAGTGAGCACTTTTTTTAGGGTTCCAACTCAATCTGAGATTAAGCAGTGAAGGGATGAGATGAGCTGACTGAGACATGATGACAGACACTGGTTTTTGGTGAGGGACGTTTTTATCTTGATTGCCTGAGTGAAAACAGCTGTTTGCAGAATCGCAAGCAGAACTGTGGGCACGAGTCTCCCATAAAGCAAGCTGATGCATGCTCCCCGTTATAACTCTCACAGGTTATAATAGCAAATTATAAACAGCTTTCTCTGTGGGGAAAAAACAGAGACCAGTTATTACATCATTTCTCTGGCCATCCCGAGGGCACGTCTTAAACTGTCAGGTGAAAAGGTGTTCCAGGTGGCACCCCTTATATTTGCAACTCCCTCCCGTTCCATCGTTGGAGTTCCCTCTCAGTGGGGACATTTAAAAAGGGGCTAAGAATGTATTTGTTCACTCTAGCCTACAAACAATAACAGACAGCACTCTCAGCATTTTATTTTTCTTAGCTGGTATATTTAACTCATCTACTGCTATTAGCTAATTTGTATTTGTTGTGTCTAATGTTGTAAAGTGCACTGAAGAAAAAAATGGCAGCCGATTCAAAATTGAAAGTTCCGAAGTTGGCTCAGGGATATTGTTTCTGCTGAGGAAGGCTGGCACCAGAACGCTTTCATACTTGGGCATTAGGCAGAGGTAACTATATAAGTTCCACCCTGCCTCAGCCAATCGAAGCCTGGATTTTCCCTACCCATTCAGTGTTTAAAGGAGTACTACACCCTCATATCTCGTAAATATTATTGGTTTCCTTGTCAACAGACATCTCTTTTCGTGTAACCGTTGAGGATACATGTGTTTGCTTTAGTTTGTTTTCATTCTTCATCCCAGCCCCTGTAACTAGCCTGGGGGTCTCCATTTTCTGGTTATTGATATCTCACTGTCCCTGAGAGCTGCATTAGCATATGAGAACATGATGCCATAGCACCCATTTATACCATGTATCTCTACGCTGAATGTACACATAACCTGACAAAACTCTCCGGAAACACACAGACTGAATGCAGTTTAAATGAAAAAAAAAAATACAGGTATTCACCTGTAACAGGAGTTCTAGGAATGGTATATGTTGTTCATCCACACTTTCTGACAGGTTCCTTGCCGCTTTAAGTCTTGCCGGAAGGTCTTCAAGCTGGCTCCTCCCACCCACCCGGGTGGTAAAACGCTCGGCTCCAACCCATGCCACCAGATCTAGCCGCTGGAAGCCAGGTTGTGTGTGAGGGTCTGGGTCGTGTGGATGAACAACATATACCATTCCTAGAACTCCTGTTACAGATGAGTAACCTGTATTTCTAGGGACATGGATATGTTGTTCATCCACACTTTCTGGCAGACTCCTAGCAGTTCTCCGGGAGGAGGGAGGCAAGGCGCACACCCCCTACTTGGGAATTAGACTGTAGACCCGAGGCCCCGACCAACATCCCGGCGTGACCCAAGGTCGATGTGGAAGGGGGTAAAAATGGTATATGCCAGCTTCCAGGTAGGAGCCCTACGGATATCCTGGACAGGGGTGTCCTTGAAAGCAGCCACCAATGCAGCAGAAGGGCGGGAAAAATGAGCACTTATCCCACTGGGAGGCTCCATGCCCGCCCACCTATAGCGGAGATCTATGCAGGAAGTGACCCACCTGCTCATCGTCCACTTGGCTGCAGGTCTGCCAGGTGCGGCTTCAGCGTAGATGACAAACAGCTGGCAAACCTCTCCCGAACTTCAGCCCTACGCTCCCTGGGAAGGTGAGCACTAAATTAGGGTCCCAATGGATCCCTATATCGCGGCCTCTGAGGTGTGAATGGGGTTGAACCCCAGCAGAGACAATACCCGGTTAGGGAAGGAACTTCGGGTGGGGCGCAGGACAACCTTGTCCCTGTGGAAGACCAGATAGGGAGACTCAAAGGAGCGCCTGGAGCTCTCCCGGCCTTCTGGTTGGCGTGGTAGCCCCCAAGAAGATGTTCTTCCACAACAGGTGGGGAAATTGCACTTGTGCAAAGGTTCGAACGGCTTGCCCGTGAGCTAAGCCCATGCCAGCGTAAGATCCCACGGAGATGGGGATACTCTCCCTGGAAGGGAAGTGTGATCAATGCCTTGAAAAGCGCCAGACCACCTTTCCTGCACCACCGACTACCTTCCAGCCTGCGCCTGGAAGACAGGAGTGGCTAACAGGAGCACCTTAAGTGTTGCTGACCGAAGCCCTTGTTCAAGAAGAAGAACGGACCAAGGGTAGTCCGGAATGCTCACCAAGGAACAGGAGAGGGAGCCAGACCCTATCCTGACACCAAATGGAGAACTTTCCCATTTGAAGGCGTAGCATATCTGGTCGACTCCTGGCAGGATGCCTCAACAACGTCGAGGACCTTGCCGGAAGACCCAAGGCCTGGCCACTAGCCGCACAGGGACCAGGCCGTCAGGTTCAGGGATTGAAGGTCCGGATGGAGTACCTTCCCCTAATAACAGAGATCATGACCAGGCGGGTTGGAAGCCGCCTCGGGAGCCTGGGGCTGAGACTGAGGAGAGCTGGATACCAGAGCTGGCAAAACCAGTCTGGGGCTACCAGAATCACCTTCGCCTAGTCCCTCCTCGCCTTGTCTGTGGGTCAAGGGAAATGGGGGAGAGGCGTAGAAGAGGCCCGGGGTCCGCAGTCTCAAAGGCATCCCCTACAGCGAACCAAGCTGAGGGGGCGGGCATGAGACAGTCTCTGCCTTGAATTCTCCCTGGAGAGAAAAAACAAAGGTCCGCCCGAGGTGTGACCTAGAGGGAGAAGATCTTGTGCTACCACCGGCAGGGAGACCACTCGTGAGGCGCAGCCCTTATCTGGCTTAGGGCATCGGCCAGGGTGCTTGAGGCTCCTGCCATCGAAATGGCTAGGAAACCGCCTCCCAGATGCGCGAAAGACCCAAATGCGGAGAACCTCCTTAAGCAAAGGCAAGGGGCTCATCCGACCCTGGCGGATAAGGTAGCACATGGTCGTGGTATTGTCCGCCTGGACCTAAACCACTAGACCCCGCACAGACGGAGTGAGCGGTGCGAGCTAAGCGGACTGCCTGGAGCTCCAGCAGGTGGGAAAGACATCGGGACTCCCGAGAGGACCAGAGGTAGTGCACTCTGTACTCCCCTTGATGGGCACCCCACCCATCAGGAGATGCATCGTCGGAGAAGACTATCAACTTAGTGTAGACTTAACGGGATGTTCTCCTGCAGAAGAGCTTGAATGGTCCAAGGAGAGAGCGTTCTCAACCCCTGGCTGTTGTCACGGACTGGTCCAAAGGATCGCAGCGTTGTGACCGCTGGCTGGCCAGCCCCCATTAAGGGGACGCATGAACCGGCGGGTCCAAATAGACCATGCTGGTGCAGGCCGCTGCAAGGCCCAGGAGGTGCAGGAAGTCCCGGGCAGGGCGCAGCTGCCCAGTCAGACATGACTAGGTAAGGGAGGAAGAACCTCGGCCCTGTCTGCCGGGAGCCGAGCTCAGACTCAAGAGTCGAGCTTCGTCCCCAAGAAAGGATCACCCGCTAAGACACGAGTTCCAACATGGCTCCATTAGAAAGGGAGACTAGTCTGAGAGCAACCTAGAGGGCCAGAAATCTGGATCGTCCCCCTCCGCTGGAGGGGTTGCAGTCAGGCCGCCATCTGGGTGGGGTTACGCCCGGACCCCTTGGTGCTGCAGGAATGCTGCTGAGAAGAGACCAAAGGGCATGGCCTGGAACTCGTAAAGAGATCCCCCGCTTTAGAAACGGAGGAGTCTCCCAAGAAATAGTTGGATCGAAGTGAAAAGTATGTCCTGGAGGTCCAGGAAACAGAGCCACACACCTTGCTCCGAGGATGGGATATCTGAGTCAGAGTGACCATCCAGTTGTGCGGGTCAAGAATGGGGCGTAAGCCCCCCATCCATTTGGGGACCAGGAATACCTGGACACGAACCCAGGGTCTGGAGGAGGATCCGCCACCTTCCTGATCACCCTAATCTGGGGAGGGCAAGTCGGCCCAGCGGGCCAACAGCGAGGCTGCGACCCCATGGCCCCCCGAGGGGCAACGGCTCGAAAGGGTAGGGCCTGCTCGCAATCCAGGCAGGACCTTCCCCTAGCACCTCCGACACCCAGAGGTCCGTGAAAGCGGACCAGGCGGAGGAGGGGCGGAGCCATCTCCCCACGTGGGGACCCGGGTAGGGGTGACGGGGCCGGGGACAGCGCGCCTCAGCCCGTCACTGAGCAGGTTTGGAGGAGGGACTGGCTGAGGAAGCTCCTGGGCTTTTACCTCCCTGCTTCCCTTTGGAGGAAGCCGCTGGCTTGGGGTCAGGATGTTCAGCACAAGCCTGCTGGCCCTCATGCTGGTGTTGACGGGCCGGTCGAGCCGCAGGGACCGAGGGACAAAGGGGCTTATGCAAAGGCTGCCAGCGGCCCTTGTCCCTCCGGGCGGGGGTGACAGAGTCCGGAGTGACATCGGACTTCTCGGTCCCTGGAGGTGTCCCTCCACTCCAGGGCTGAAGAGGTCAGTCCCCAAGAAGGGGATGTCCGCCAACTTGTGCTGGGTATCCATTGAGAAAGAGGATAACCTCAGCCACGCCCTGCGGCGCATGGCCACTGCGGCCGCCACCGACCTGGCACAGGAATCACCTAAGTCCAGAGCAGTCTGCAGCTGCTGCTTCACCACCGCCCTACCCTGGTCCCGCACCCACCGGACCGTGGTCCGCAGGTCAGCCGGGAGATGAGGGGACACCTCATCCAGGGAGCCCAAAAAAGCATGGGAAAAATGTGCCACTGGCAGACGGCTGGTCTGTCGGAGGCTCTAGGGAGGACGCTATGTAAACTTGCGCCTGACATAGTCCATCCTTTTGGACTCTTTGTCGGGGGGCCTATCCACATCCCGAGTGTTCAGAGAACGCTGGAAGATGTTGTCGGTCACTAACCCCTCAGCAGAGGGGTGCTCCGAAAAACCGGGCAAAGAACCGACAGGGACAGAGTACTTCCTGGCCATCCTGGCCGAGGGCGCAGAACAGGAAGTAGGCTGCTGCCAGAGCTCCAAGGCCAGGTCGACAATGGCCTCGGCCACCGGGAAGGCCTCCGAGGGTGAACCCCCTTGGTCTAGAATCTCCATCAGAGGATAAGAGACCCGTTTGGACATGAGTTCAAGCTGCATCCCGGTGAACTCTGAGATGAGCTGAAGCAGACCCAGAAAGGACGGTGGGCTGTCGTCCACAGAGTGTTCCGGAGAGGACCCTGGGCCCTACCGACTGGGGAACATGGAGGAGTTGTCGGACTTCGAAGGGTCTGCAAAGAGCTGCCTCAGGCCTGAGCCACTCTTCGCCCGCCAAGGGCGGGTGGGAGTGAGGGGGACAGACAACCTGTGGGACAGGTCGTGACCCAACCGGAGTTCCACCGAAGCCGGTGGGGCAGCAAGCCTGGACGAACAACCGGCCCTGAAGTGGGCACCTCGACTGCAGCGAGAGGTTGCATCAGCCATTCGGGCGGCAGCTGCTTGCTGGAAGGGGAATGAATTGGAGTCGATTGATTCCCAGACAATAGCAACTGCTGCCACATGAACTCCTCATAACATCGACGCCATCTACATTGAAGCCACTCCTCAGTCGAGGAGGGAGACGAGGAGGAACAGTAATGCCACTTAACTCGGTGCCCTGACCGAGATCGCCGAAGTCGGCGGGAGTGGCTAGACCAGACCCGATCCTCGGGAAACCGAGGTGGGCCTGGGAAGGCTGGGACGCCCGCCTTCCCTCTGCTCGGACAAAAGACAGAGGCCTGTCGCCCCGGAAGGTGCAGAACTCAGCCTCTGCCGGGAAACCGAAGGGCTTGACGGCGCCTGTGCAGACCGCCTGGTCACGGGTCGAGAGAAGCCGCGGCCAGCTGACCGATGGGGACACTGAAGCCAGCAGCCTGAGCCGCACTCCTCACCGAGTCGAAAAATCGGCAGACAGGGAAGGGGACCTCTCCCGCCCGGCCAGCCGATGATGGGAATTTGCTCATACTCTTTGACCTGGGCCGAGAGGCAGGTCCCGATGTTCCCTCTCCCTTCGAGGAAAGGGACTGACAAAGCTCCTTGAATGAAGCTGAATGAGGAGAACTCAAAGAGAGCGGGATAAGTGCCGCGACCGAGGAGGAGGGGGGAAACAGACTTGGTTGCCACCTCCTCCATGGAAGAAGAGAGATCGAGCTACTCAGACGAGACAGCCGACATGGACACCGCCTGACGAGCCTCTAAGGATTTTTCTGGTGCGGAAAAAATTTCAGGTCGCCCCAGCCCCAAACGGGCTGCATGATCCTCCAGGACGCTGGTCGAAAGGGCACAGCAAAATTCTCAAACTTGCAGATCATAGCACAAGTCGAGGCAGTAAACGCACGTGGAGTGCGGGTCCTTCCAGGAGGTATTACCCGGGTGCCTCCGAGAGCTGTGAAATGAAATATCCGTCGCAGCAGCGAGAGAAGAAGACCGAAGTTTTAGAAAACTTCCAACTAAATTCGGAGAGACCGAAAAATCAGGAACCAGTCGAAAACGCAGAGCGCTAAGGAGGGAACCTGAGCTTCCAAGCGGTAAGGAAGATCTGGCATCATGGGGCAGAGCCGAGAGTTTTACCACCCGGGTGGGTGGGAGGAGCCAGCTTGAAGACCTTCCGGCAAGATTTAAAGCGGCAAGGAACCTGCCAGAAAGTGTGGATGAACAACATATCCATGTCCCTAAAACTTTTATTACATCTAAGTTTGCAAAGCTAACAAAGTAAATGTGATATTTCACACATTGCTGCAACTTGTTTTGTTGAATTCTTTTTTATCATAACATTATCTACCACCTCCATGGACCTGGCAGGGGCTACGAGCCCCCACTCGGGTACGTCCTCCGGCCCATCAAGGCCATCATGGGTCCTGCTGGGACCCAGTATTTTCCTCAGTTTTTCTCCCCGCCTGTGTGTAATGGGCGCAGCAGCTGTCTCACTTTCATGAGGCAGTTGCCACCATTGGCACGGCTAAACCTCTTGTGCTGATGCACACAGCACAAACCCCTCCCTCGAGGAAGGAGAGCAGTCCTCTGACGCTAATCCTAATCTCCTAGCTGACCTCGAGCAACCCGAGTCTGTTCCCAAACCCGGGTCAACGGTGTGGCATGAGGTGTAACGTCCAGCGCTTTAACCCCCAGCGCCACCGGGCCAGCTGGTTTTGCTGAATTCTAATTAGCAGACAGGCATACTGTGGAGTAAAAGGGTTATCACACATCATGTTCTCATAGGCTAATGCAGCTCTCAGGGACAATGAGATTTCAACAACAAGAAAATAGAAATCCTCCAGGCTAGTTACAGGGACTTGTATGAATAGCAAAAATAAATTAAAACAATCCCATATATCATGGGTAGCGTTAAGGGTGTGTTCTATGGTCTGAGCACAGTCGGTGATTACAGAAGCACATTTTCTTTGAAGAAAATTCCGTTATCTGTGCCCCTCATCCTTCAGGAGCACAGTTAGAAGCAGGAGTTCCAGACAGTTGGGGGGGTGTCCAGAAGGGGGACAATGGGATGCAGATCAGGCTTTTGTTATTAATTTAGCAGAGTTCAAAGCTAGATCAGCAAGTTATTGGGCAAGCAGGAAGCTGTCAAGTTAGTAGGTGGGCCAGCAAGTTCACATGCAGTGCGGCTCACTGGCAAGGAACAAGCGTGCTGGCTACCAACACAAGCTAGTATATACATGGGAAGGTTGAGTATAAGTATCAGAGCAGCTGGTAGACAAGTGCCCACATAGACAGGGAGGTAGGAGATGAGTGGGTGTGATTTCAAGGGCATTTATTGGCAGGTTGGAAGCAAGTGCATGGACAAGTGGCACCGTGGCAGGCAGGGAATAAGCGTATGTGCACACTCCAGCTATGAGAGTGTGCACACAGGTGGCAAACAATTGTTTTTGAGCGGAAGGACAGCAAGGAAGGAATGATGGTATCCACTATGGGCCAAAAGTCAAATGAAAATTAGGTGACTGAGCAAAGAAAAGAAAGATTATATGTTTTACTGTTAGTAGACAAGAAACATGCATGCATCCAGGAAAGCCTTAGGAGCACAGACAACTTCTGATTTGGAGAAGAGCCTGAGATAAATCCTTACCACCACCCCTGACATATAGCCCTATCAGCTACACAAAAAGAGTTGTCTGTTGCCAAGGAAACAAATAATATTTACAAGATAGGAAGGTGTAGTACTCCTCTAAGCTGCCACTCGTCAAATCGCATTTTGTTATTTATTTCTGGATTTGGCTGTTTTTGCTGGGCTCCAAATCACCAAATTATATTGTAACATGGCAACTGTTCGTCTCTCTGACTAGACCATTATGATATGCTGAAACACAACTCGTGATGCAAAATGAAGCGGGCATTAATTCCCTAGTAATGCCCGCTTTATTTTGTAGTACTAACAATGTCCAAAGCGCAAGCGCTAGCCGAGCATAAATTTATTAACTTCCCACCCAGCCGCCCAGCGGTCACAGTCGCATCATCGCAGATCATGGGAGAAGCCTAGCGATAGTAGCAGAAGCAAACATGTATTCTAAAGCAAGTAAAATCAGTAGTGCTCCTGAATTTCGGACAACCTTTGCTTTGTGTGGCTCCCGCGGGATCGCTTCGTTGGTAGACATACCTGGAGTCTTTGATATTACTAAGAAAGCGGTAACAACATCCATGGTATCCCAGAAGTCTGCACCACCACCACTCTTAAAGGCACCACAACATCCATAAAACAGAAAAGTGAAAAAAAAAATATTGAGCCTGTAGCAAGCAGTATTAAGGTTAGTGATGCTCAAAGACATGTAAGACTAACCCAAAAGCAGCTAGACAACCTTGAGAAGAAATGCGAGACGAACACACATAAAAATACGTATTGAGCCTGTAATATCTTCTCAGACTGGTTGAGAGCAAATAATCTTTCTACAGAGATAAGCACTGTTGAGATTTTTAAGCTAGCTTCTCTCCTCTGAAATTTCTATAGTTCAATTAGGACGGATGAGGGAAAGCAGTATAGTATTAGTTCATTTATTAGTATAAGAGCAGGCTTGAATAGGTACATAAATTCAATGAAAGTGAACAGAAATATAAATATTGCAGGAAACCCAGAATTTAATTCAGCTAATAATGTTTTCCTAGCCATCCTAAAGAAATACAGGCGAGCTGGGAAAGATACATCATCTCACCACCCTCGCATCTCCTCCTCTGTGCTTGAGAAGACAAGATCTCATGTCAAGCTGAATCCTGAAACTGCATATGGTCTAATAAGGAGAGTTTAGTTCGAGATTCAGTTAGACCTAGCTAAACAAGGCAGAGAGGGCCAGCGTATGTTAACACACGACTCTTTCAAAATTAAAACAGATGATGATGGCACAGAATTTATAACAGTTGTTTTTAATGAGAATACCAAGAACCACAATCAGACTTGTGAAGGAAATAAGCCTTTCGTGGTGTGCTGTATGCCCAGCTTGGCAGCATTAATTGTCCTATGGCCATATTTAAAGAGTGTTGTATCTTGCCTGCTGCCCAAAGAACCCACCAGCATTTTGCACCCCCTTAAATTATCTCAGAAAGTGCTAGATACCAAGGAATGCTGGTTTTCGAAACAACTCATGGGTAAAAATTATCTTGGGGAGCTAATGGTTTAGATTTCAACAGATGCTGAGTTAAGTACCAGGTACACAAACCACTCTATCTGGAGTACAGCAGTCCAAATGTTGTCAGAGGCTGGTCTCGCATTGAGAGAAATTATGTCAGTTACCGGACGTAGATGTGAGACCAGCCTCAAAAATTACTGGAGCCCCTCTCGAGATGACCAGAGAAAGTGGTCATCTATTCTCTCCAACAGTAACAAGAAACAGCCGTCAGAAAGTGTAAGAAATGCAGCAATACAAAACTAATGTAGCAATCACTTGCCACAGAAAACAAAGTCAGTGCCTGTAGTGATGCCCACAATTGAAACCGCGACAGAGACAGCAAAGCAAAGTAAAACAGAGACGTGCCCGTTGTCTCCAAGGCCAAGTTTCACGCCTGCCTCTTGGTATCTGAAACCTGAAACAAATGAAACAGCAGCAGAAAGAAATACCCACTGTGCAGATCTTAAAGACAGTCCAAATGTCGCCGAACTACCCCAGCAGCAACCGAATGTGTCTCCCGATGTAGAGAAACCTGTAACCTGGAGTCCTTTCAACCTCAATCATTTCACGATGACTGTGCCAGTGCATTTCAACTATTATGCTGCTGGCAGCAGCAGCACATGGGATGCATTACCCGTTAGTGAGAGGCTGTAAGAAATACCTTTAAATCCAAAGTGCTCATCTCCGAAGAACCAAGAGAAAACAATAAATCCCACAATGCTGAAACGTGTTGTTGTCCAAAATCGCCCATTTTTGTTAGTGATTGGGATACCATGTTAATGCTGACTCCCATAATGCTTTGCAACGCAATGAAGCTGAAAATGAGCAAGTTACAAGCAATTTTATTAAATAACAAGAAGTTGTAAGAGAAAATCTGCATTGTATTGTTTCTCATACTGTATTAATGTTCAAGAATCTGTATATTTCAGTTATCAGCCACAATACTGAACATTATACAATGGCAAGAAAATTTCCTGGATTCTGATTGGTCAGTTTGGGGCTGGACCCGTGATGTTATCCCAGCATAACATCACGGGTCTAGTCTCAGCACTGTGAACCAATATGGACCACCACAGAGCCTGACCCTATGCTTCTTTTTTTCCGTCTCCTCTTAAGAAACAAAAATATTTTTCCACACTAATAAAAACACTTTAAAATTATTTTTTTTATTTTATATATAACAACAAGCCATTATATATTAGAATATTGATTTCCAGGTGTGTCGTGGTGGAATAACGCCACTTCTAAGGCGAGTCGTGACTGCCCGCGGCCTCGCGCCTAATCACACCAGGTGTTACGTTATCCCAGCACGACACACACCCTGTCATGCATTATTCCTTTAATGTTAAATGTATGAAAACCCATTATACAGAGTAAAAAAAAGCGACGAAACTAAATAAACATGTGTTTTTCCTTTCAAAATCATTATGTTTCCACTCAATTTTTGTAGCGCTTGCCATGTTACAAGTGCATGAATGCACTCTAGAGTTGGGCTCTACTAGTGCCCCAACCCACCAATCGGGCATTAATTCCCTAGTAGAGCCCTCCTCTGTCGTACACTAATGCATACATACCGATAGCTGCTGTTTGTGTGTCTAACTAAATTCAATGTTTGGGTTTTGCTACAGACTTGGGGATTTCACTACAAAAGTTCAGTAACAATTCACCAAAAAACTGCAAATTTTAAATTTTCAGCTTACACCCTGCCATTTTATAAATAAAAATAAATGCCTTGCCTTGAAAATCACAAAATGTAAGGGTAGGCACACTTTTAATACAAGCTTCTTTGGATGAATAAACTTGAGAGATTAGGATATTGTTAAGGATGTTTTTTTCCCTAATTTTAGCCATAGAAGTGGCCTGTTGTGGAACTGAATACATACATACATACAGGTATCTTGCCTAGAAAGTTAATCTTCTTCTCATTTATATTAAGGTTTGACTGCAGGTGATGATACAAGGCAGTTTTAACAGTTTAACATAGTAAGGCTAACCACATGTAAAGGAAATTTCCCTTTAGAGAAATGGTTGGAGCTGCTGCCAGTGGAATGCAGGGTCACGGGTTTGCTTCCCAGCGAGGGACTCTAGGTAGGTCTGCCCAGCACAAGTGACATACACAACACTCCCGTGTGGCCTGTCTTCCTGGATTTTTGTTTGTTTTCCTGGGGAGAGGTGTTAGTATAGCTGACTAGGATTTAGTAGGACTGACATCCACATCATCACCTTTTGGCCAGGTGGTAACGAAAGGGGACAAGAGATTTTTTAGGTATTTAAGTGAAAAGAGGAAGATGGGGGTGGGGATTGTAAGGTTAAAAAGGGATGGGGGGACTGTGCAGAGGGGGGCCAGGAAAAGACAGCCATCCTGAACACATTCTTTTGTTCAGCGTTCATAAAGAGGAAGGGCAGGAGCCACAAAAGGGGTAACAAAAGTTTTGGAGAGAGAAAGGTTTACACTAGTCCTGCTTTGGAGGCGAAAGTCCTGAAGGGACTTGCTAATCTGAAGATGGACAAAGCAGTGGAGCCAGATGGGATGCATCCAAGGGTAATAAGGGAGATTAAGGAAATGCTGGCTGCACCTCTGACAGTCCTATTTAACAGCTCATTGGAAACAGTACTGGTTCCGGAGGACTGCAGGAGGACCGATGTAACCCCACTTCACAAAAGTGGCAGCAGGGAGGACGCTGGCAACTATAGGCCAGTCAGTCTGACATTGATGGTGGAAAAATTAATGGAATCACTGCTAAAGGAAAGGACTGTAGAATATCTTGAATCCAGTGGGTTACAGGACCCGAGGTAGCATGGTTTCTCAGTGGGGAGGTCATGTCAAACAAATCTGATAAATTTCTTTGACTGAGTAACCAAGGAACTGGATGAGGGTGGAGTGATGGACGTGGCCTACCTAGATTTCAGTTAGGCATTTGACACCGTTCCAAACAGGAGACTACTAAGCAATCTGGGTAGATTAAGAGTGGGTCCAAAGGTGGTAAACTGGACAAGAAATTGGTAAGGGGATAGGTGACCGAGGGTGGTGTTAAACAGAGTCCACACCAAGGAAGAGAGGGTGACCAGTGGGGTGCCTTAGGGATCAGCGTTGGGACCCGTCCTCTTTAATGTCTTTATAAATAACAATGCAGAGGAGTTGGAAGAAAAGGTCTGCCTCTTTGAGGATGACACCACAATCTGCAGTAGGGTGAACTCGGGTGGGGGGGTGGAAAGAATGAGCAGAGACCTGAGAAAACTAGAGGAGTGGTCAAGGGTGTGGCAGCTGGGTTTCAATGTGAAAAAGTGCTAAATAATGCACTTGTGGCACAGAAACCCAGGGGCGGAGTACAAAATGGGAGGAGTGGTATTGACGAACATCAAGCAGGAAAGTGACCTAAGGGTAATCATATCAGATGACCTACAGGAGGCCAGGCAGTGCGACAAGGCAGTAGGGAGGGTGAGTGGAATGCTGGGGTGCATAGGGAGGGGTATCATGAGCAGAAAAAGGGAGGTGGTGTTGCCTCTATACAGATCACTGCTAAGACCCCACCTAGATTACTATGTCCAGTTCTGGAGACCACATCTCTGGAAGGACAAGAACAGAGTGGAGGTGGTCCACAGGACAGCAAATACAGTGGTGCAGGGTCTGCATCAAAAGCCCTTTGAGAAGAGACTAAAGGACCTCAATATGTACACCCTAGAACAGAAAAGGGAGGGGGAATATGATAGAAATATTAAATACCTCATGGAGGGAGTCCTATGAAATCCCGACACTTGCTTTCACAACTTACAATAGCCCGACATCATTTGTCCAACACTAGAAATTTGCCTGTGGCAGAGGTGATTATATGAAGTATGGGAGAGACAGCCTCCCTAAAACATAAAATTACCTCCATGGCGGAAAATTTATATTTTAGGGCAGGTGAGTGGGGCAAATGGTGTCGGGCTAGCATAAGTTGAGAAACGTCTCTCCTCTCCTCTACCTAGCGTGCTGCCTCCCTTTTTTCTTTCTCATCCACTACCCTTGCTGCCACTCTTAAGGCCCTCTTGGCTCTAAACCCACTTAAGGGTGGCAGCCCTGATGGTCTTGACCCCAGACTCCTGCATCTCTCTGCTCATGTCATTGTCCTCGCTATCATCTACCGCCTTAATTTCTTGTTCTCCTTATCCTGTGTCCCTAACTCTTGGAAGTTAGCTATTGTCATCCCTCGTCCTAAAGTAGGTGACCTCTTCCCCCCCTATAACCTTCTGTCCTATCTCTTTCCTCCCCATACTGGATAAACTCCAGTAACATCTTGTTCTCTCCCAACTCTCCCCTTTTCTTGACTCAGCCTCCTTTTTCACTCCTTTCCAGTCTGGTTTTAGGAAGTCTCACTCCACCTCTCTCCTCCAGCTCACTAATACCTTCCTCTATGGCATGGACCAGGGCCTTGTCACCGCTTCCATTTTCATCAATTTAGCCAAATGTTTCGACACTGTTGCCCATACGATTCTCCTGGACAAGTTTCAGGCTGCTAGAGTCTCTGTCTCTTCAGTTGAGCTGTTCCACTCCTACACTGAGGGCAAGCCACAGGCTGCCTCTATTGGAGACTTCCTCTCCCCTCCTCTCCCAGTTAGCTCAGGAGTCCCCCAAGGGTCAGTCCCTGTCCCAATCCTTTTCTCTAATTTTCTAAACAACCTCCCCACTGCCTGCTCCTCTGTGCCCATTCGCATGTACACACATTATACTGTTCTCTTTACTTCTGGCTCCTTTTCTCATGAATTAGCTCCAGCTGGACTTTAACAACATCCAGCACTGGTTTGGAGAAAATCAGTTATCACTCAGTGCAAAGAAAATAGTCTCTACGACTTCTGGCACCAGGCAGAGGCTTGCTAGAGTCTCCCACAAGAAGAATCCACAAGAAGCTTCACCCAAACTTGGAGCACTTTACAGAAATAAGAGATACAGTCCCCTTCCTGTTCGAAGAGAAATTCTCATTAAGATGATTCTCCCCATTTTTGGCTATGGAGACACTGTTTACAGTGCTGCTCCAAAGTCCACTTTAGCTACTCTGGAACCCCTCTTTCACTCCTTCTGTCGATTTGCCCTTGAAATAACCCTGCATACTCACCACTGTTCTCACCACTGCTCTTTGTATACCTCCCTCTCCCTCCCCTCTCTTCATACTAGGTACCTTTCCCACTGTGCCTCATTTGTATCCAAATCTTAGTTTGGCTCCCTCCCCTCATATCTTGCTTCCCTCCTGTCTCTCCCCACTTTTACTTCTTACTGCCTTCACAACGGTTGTGTCCGCTCTCCTGCTCTCCCACCAATGAAATCTACTGCTGGCCAAGTTGCCTTCTCATTCCTCTTCCCTAAAATATGGGGGTCTCTTCCCCCCTTTCATTCGTCCTGCTCCTTCCCTTCTCGCGCTGAAGCCTCTCCTCTGTGATTTCTCTACTCACTCCTGCAGCTGTTTCCGATACTGGGGTGGACTTCTGTCAACAGCCTTCCTCCCCACACTGACACTAGCTTATCTCCTCTACCCCAGTTAATCGGTCACTACTCCCTACTCCTCATATTACTGTTTTTTTTTTTGTTCGAAGTTTAATGTTCTTTTGCCTGTTTCAAAATTTTATGTACAGTAATTTACTGTCTGTCAGTTTTTATTCTGCAGTGTTTTCTTGTAATTTATATATACCGTTTTACTCATTTTGTATATTGCTGTAATTTTTTGTACACAGTATCTTGGATCTGTTCGTCTTCTTCTCTCCCCACACCCCCGGACACAGATGGAAACTAGCTGATACCAGCTCAGTATGACTTTCCTGGTAAAGCTTTTGATGTAATAAACACTAAAATAAATGTGTGCACATCATTGTATGTCTCTGTGGTGACTGTGAGCGTGTGTGTGTGTGCGCGCACGCTGAGAGACAGATGGAGCCAGAGAGAAAGAAGCAGTTAGCTAGCACTTGCTGGAGACAGTCAACATTTCTTTTCTTCTGGTTTCAAAGACATGGGGAGCAGGAATATGTAAAATGTTGAAACCACTGTGGTGTACTTAATCACAGAGTATTTTGCAAATTTATTTAGTTGTTTAACCAGGGGTGGCACACTAAGCAGAAAGCTTTTTTACAGGAGCAACCTGGGAGCACAGGGCAGTTAAGTGACTTGCTCAGGGTCACAAAGCATGCAAGTGGAAGCTGTGGGATTCAAACCCAGGTCTGATCTGCTGGATGTTACCAGATTTGCAGCTCAGAGTCTTAAACCACTGCGCTACACTGCCTCCCTAAATAGGCCCATGGTGGTCCTAACAGTTCTTATCTTGTTTAAAAATAAAGATACATAGAAACTGTCGACAGTTAAGGACGGCCAGGCCCATCTAGTCTGCCCCTTTGTACTACCTGCTTGAGCAGCGTGTGACCCTACCTGGTCAACTGCTATAGCTACTCCTACCCACCTCTAAGATTCCCTTATCCCTGTCCTACGCATGTTTGAACCCTGTACACTTTAGAGATATATCTAAAAGTGTGCAAATGCACGAGCAGAACAAGAAAACAGTAATATGGAAACAAAATAAATTTCTACTGAGGTCAACAGACAGTTCTCTTTTACCTGAAACTCTGCCAAGTCCACTCGACCATCAAGCTTCAAGTTCTGGTGTTAAGGAGGGGCCACGGAGTGGTTGAATGATGGGTGTCACTGTCACACACTGATGTACCTTATGGCAGCCCACAACGGCACCACAGAAATACGTGCAACAAACTGGGGCGTGGGACACCCTTATCAGGTAACTGACGGTCCTCATGAATTTCAAACTCAATATAACCCAAATGTAGACAACACACTACTAAAGTAAAGTGCTCCCTGATCTTTCGAGACAGACAGAAAACACAGCTCGGGACAGCGCTGCATGCACGTTGCCGTGGAAACTACCCCACGCTTCCTAGTAGGTTTCGCCATTTCGCGGAGGCTTCTGGGAGTTGTAGCCCAACTATTGAACGCTGCCTCCCTCCAGCTCTGCGTGGGGATTCCGCCTTCCCTTTGACATGCTGGCGCCAGTACAACGAGACCCCTTTTGTTTTCGCGCTATACTGAGGGGACATATTAAACACATTCCCCAGGAGACGAAGCTGTGCAAATGGGACTACAATTCCTACAACTCCCTGCGGTACTGGACGTTTACTGCCGGCGGCCACGTAGCGCGGGGGATCATGGGAAGTATAGTCCTATCCTTTGAGTTCTATTGGTAGTCTTACCAACTCAAAACTCAGCGGCAGAGAGACTGGTCTGTGACGGCGCCGGTCCGTGGGCACGGCCTAATAGAGAGGGTGGTGTTGAGCAATGATTGGTTGGCGCTACGATGCGCGAGGTGACGCGCCACTTGACGGGACTACAATTCCTACAACTCCCTGCGGCACATACCTTTTGCGACCAGCGTCTACGTAGCGCCGAGCACAGTCGCGGTCAGTGGGCGGGCCAGTCGTGGGGCTGCTGAGCAACGATTGGCTGGCGTTGCGGTGGGCGGGGTCCTGGACTACCGATGACGTAAGGGGAGCTGTTCAGTGCTGAAGGTGCTGCAGGGCGCTGCTTGTCCTCCGTGCCTCAGTCTAAAGCACGCCAGCGCGGAGCAAGGAAGGAGCAGCAGCCCATCAGCCAAGGTGGGGCTGCTGGGACTGTACGCGGAGCCCAGATACAGGCAATTGGCAGATAATTATATATATAAAAAAAAAAAAAAGCAAGCCAGGTTTCAGTGGATAAAGTAAGACGGAGCTGGGGGTACCAGGACTGCAGCATCGGCACTGGCTCCAGGTAAGGCAAGTCTACTCTATCTGAAGTCTTCATTGTAGCACATTTAAGTTTCTCACTGAGAGATGCACAGAAAAGGGCAATGAGAGTCGACTCCTGAGGCTGTCTCATCATTTTTTGGGGGGGGGGGACACAGTGGTGGAGGTTGCTGGGGGCATTTGCAGTGTATCCGCCAACAGCAACCGAGATGTAAATACAGGGGCCAGAGGGATGATCTGTTTCTTGCTGCTGCTTCTGTTAACTAAGGATGTTATTATTGTGATGTTGTTGCATGTGTCTTTCTCAAATACCGTATTTTCTGTTGAGAACAGAGATCCTAACACCTAAATGAGCTAATGAGCACTGGTGCTGGTGGGTTTGTGTGTGTGTATGGTGGGAGGGGGTTACTGGAAAAAGGGAATGATATACATGGCATTTTCTTCCAGAACATGATGCATAATCAGAGCCTCAAAAGGGTTTGCTGGCTGCTCCCTGGGTGGGCAGCTCCTGATTTCTTTCCCAGTTCCTTGTAGTTATATTTTTAGCACCTTAGTCTTCATTAAATTGCCACCTCAGGGGAGCAGGTTGAGAAATGGTGCTGAGCAAACAGCACTAGAGAACTGCTTGGCAGGAAACAAAACAGCCTCATCCTTCCATAGCCATCTGGTTCAGTAGCAAAGTTCATCCTCAATACAGCTACTGAGCTCTTGTAATCAGTACATATTTCCCTGTCGGGGATTAGGTGTTTCATTATCTTACAGGGCTGAAAGAGCTAGCTGTAGTCATTTTGACGTGAAGGGAGAAAACGAAAATGATTCAGACAAGTTGGCTGAGTGGAAGCAAGAACTGTTTCCTTTGATCTCTTGCAAGTAGTCAAGGCCAGTCAATAAAACACTTCTCGCTCATTGCCATGATGAAAAGTACTGTCAAATGAATGAAAACAGATGGTTTTGAGCTCCATGGATCATGCTTTTGCAGAACTGAATTGGGGACCACCTCTCTCTTATTAACATAGGATTGTGGAGAAAGAAGTGAATTAGGGTCCAACTTGACTGCCCCTCCTGTTGCACAGCAGTGACTACACCCAATTTAAGTATCTGCATACATCCAAGCTTAACAACAGACATGCTACCCCCAACCCTTGCTGTGTAACCCTTGATGCCAGTCTGCCCCTGGCAACTGTGTAGTCCTGCTTCAAAAACCACCTGACTCCACAACAGCACTGGGTAGGCTTTTCCACGTTAACCAACATCTTTTTCTCAGATGTTCATCTCCCCATCTTGGACAATAAGAATTTATGCATGAGGGGTGCCCATATCCTTTTGATCTGAACCCTCCCCCCTTTGTAATACCTCCCAGCAGAGATTTGCCACCAAATATTGTTACAATTGCAACATCTGGAGATGTCACTAAGAAAAACAGTAAAGGAAAGGTGACATAGAGTTACAAAAAAAACTACAGAAAGAAAAAGAAAACTTTAAAGTCTCAGAGGAATAAATGCAGAGAAAAATTCCAGAACTGAGAAGGGAACAGTATCTGTACATACCATGTCTATGTTGCTTGACAAATGTCCCCATCCTTTTTCTATGTGAGGCATTGGCACTTAGCTCTCACAAAGGGGTGAAAGAATGGACAAAACAGTGGGATACATCATCGATCATTTCTTAATTTTATTTATATTACGCAAGTGTCAGTGTGGTTCAGTTGGCAACACATCCATCTTTGGGCCAGAAGATTGTGGGTTCTAGTCACTCACAGGGACTGGGTTCATACCATAAACACTAACACCCAAGTGAGGTACTTTTGGGATACTGTACTGCTGGCATGTGCCATCCTTCAGATGAGATGTTCAACCAAGGTCCCATCTGCTCATCTTTGGTGCTGTCCTGCTGGGTGTCCAGAAGGAAGCAAATGAATCCAAAGTACCTTTCGCAAGAGTAAGGGATTTTCCCTGGTATCCTGGCCAACATTCCTCTTCCACAAAATCAGTTCCTGCAATTGTTTAAGGCTGTGTGTAGGTGTGGATGTGTGAAACGGCTACCACTACGCATTTACAGACACCCCATGACCAATCTATCATTGCTTGTAAAGCATCTAGGGATGCAGTGTGTATGGAAAGCACTATGTTACTGCTAATTCTTCTGCTGCTGCTGCTGCTTTTTCTTTCCATTACAAGATTTGGGATGAAAGGTACTGAAACAAAGTCTTGTTTACAGAGGAGTCTCAAGGCAGGAGGCAGCATGCAATTTCAATACATCTAAAATAAACCCAACCAAAGTACAGTAGCTATTATACAATAACACCAAAAGGGTCCCTCATGAAACTAGCAGTGATATATTGCAAACATATCATTTCCAGAATCCTGCTGGCTTGGGCTTTGTTATATTTTACTGTTTAGGCAAATATCCTCTCTTGTTGCAATGTGTTGTGTTTTTTTATTGGGCAACCTATATGAAGCCTTGCATAACAGATAGAGAGTGAGTGGCCAGCCCAGTGGTGCTGAGGGTTGAGGCACTGGACGCCACACCTCATGCCATGCCGGCGACCCAAGTTCCGGAATGGACTCGGGTTGCTTGGGGGTTGGCAGGGCAAGGAAGGATTGAGCGTCCATAGACAGCACTCCTTCCTTGGAGAGGGGGTATCGCATGGCACACTGTAGACTGACACCCAGCGGTGGCTGGCTGTCAGCACAGGTGCGCTGCCAAGAACAGGGAGGGCCCACATCCAGGGCGTTAGGCTGCCTCCATGGATGCAGAGCCAGCTGCTCCGCCCATTGCGTGGACTTGGGGGGGGTGGGACAGCAAAATCGGGAGCCAACAGGGTCCATAATGACCTGATTATCAGGATGGACGACGAGTCCCTCCAAGGGAGGGACCGGAGCTCCCTGTTGGCATCCCACAAAAAGAAAAATAATTAGAAAAAGAAAGTGAGAGATTGATTTTAGGATTGTCAGAACCCACTGAAGTCCTGGGTTCAGGTCTAGAACTTTGCAAACTATTCTAGTGTTCTAATCTCCTCTAGAACTCAAACTCCGTTATGCATAGGACTGGAGAGAAAGAACATATAAACAAATTGTGGGGAGATAAAAAACGTAAGTAAAAGTTCTGCCCTCTCAGCAAAGCAATACGATTGTTTCACTGCAAATGTGCAAAGAGAAATGCATTGTGCCTTTCAAACTGCAAATGTCAAGTGTCACAGTTCCATGTGTTTGGTACATCTGCATATGATCAGCACATTCTCATATTCTCGCTCTCTCTTTCTAAAACATTTTAGGATGTAATTCCCAATGATTAGTTTGTTTTCCAGACTGGCATCTCCTCTTTTTGAAATGTCTGAAAAAAAGACATTTAATTTAGTATTTAGAACCCTTACTACTTAGAACACATGGGTGTTCTAGTTCTAAATTAGAACTCGAACCTCTGGGTTCTAAAAAGGTTCTAATCTTTTTAAAACAAGTTCTGACACCCCTATTTGATTTATTTACTAAAATCTATGATGACAGATGAATGTGCTGTAGTGATAGTTAAATATTAATAAACATAATCCACTTGCTAAGATTTGATGTGGGGTGCTTAACTATCTTGTTTTAACTATGTTGGTATTGCACACTTAAACAGAGGTGGTGAAATGTAACTACAAGTCTGCGGGGGGCCCAGATAAGGCTAGTGTTTGCCCATTTAGATAAGAGTTTGGAAATGAGTCTTCAAAATAACTGGATAGGTTTGAATCCCACCAGTGCCACTTGTGCAAGCTGTGTAACCTCTGCAGGCTTTCCTTCCTGTTTTGCTCCTTCTCCTCCTCCTCCCTGTAGTTTTCTTGCCCCCCCCACACACATCTCACTTAATCTGCCTGTGTATATCTAGTGCGTGATGCAGCTGTTCATACATTGCAGAGTACTTTGGGATAAGGTATTTATACCAGATGCTATATAAACCAAATTCCTTTCCATTTCTCTTTTTTTCATATAGCCTAGTCAACAAAACAGATGATAATTTAATAAAGAAAAAGTTACTTGAACGCAATGTTACAAATGATTTACGTATATGACTGACAGGTATTGGGATTACCTTCCAAAAATAGTCACAGTACATCAGTTGCAACCGTATCTGATTATTGTAACTGACAAACTGATCGGTGACTTCAAGCAATTTATACCTCGTTTAGGTTCAGTACCAAAAACTGAAAATCCTACAGCACCGATCTGATAAAAATAAAACAAAGAATCGAGCCAAATATGTCCATGTGGACTGATGGAAATTGAAGCCACTTATCATCAGCTATTTAGATGTAACCGGTACTCCAAACAGAGGGGGAAGATGGCTAGGGCCAATTTTAAAACATGCTACTTTCCACGGAGAAGAACTGTTTATTAGTTCATTGGCATCACAGGATCCCAGAGGATTGCCTGCTTTATGTTGGCTACAAAAAGGAAGTGAGACGCAATCTGAGGACTCGCATAATTGCAAAATATTGCTAGCTGGGTTTTTAATCTATATATGCACTGTTGTATGCTAAAAAATTATGATATAGCTATTACTGGCTGCACAGTACTGATGCTTTAAAACGTATTATGAAGTTGTGATTTATGATGTTATTTTTGCAACATATTTGTTACTAATATAATGATCGTATGTAATCGCATAAATACATTTTTTTTTTCTTTTTTTAATCATCATTTGTTTCTGCCGCCTGGTGGCCAGCCAGCCCCATCTGGTCCAGTCCCCATCAGCTCCATCACTCACCTTCTCCAGGACTTTCCCTTCTGTTGAGGTCCTCCCCATGGAATAGTGCAGTGGTGGGACCATCTGGGTCGGCTAGGCCCCTCTGCAGCACAAATCAGAATCCAGAAGGAACCAAGTTGGTGCTACAGGGCTTGCAGGGGATCCTGCCAGTCGGGGGATTTACTACCTCCGTTTTCTCACAAAGCTGCCTGGGATGCAGTAATGCACCATGTGTGAGTATGAGGAAGCTCACACATGCGCAGGTGTTCGCCAGGATGCCTATACTCAACTAGACGCGCCACTGGCAGGTGAGCAGCAGAGCAATGTGACCCACACCCCCCCCTTCCTGAGAGAGGAGAGCAGTCCATGAGAAACTCATGCTCTCTCCCTCCAGCTGCCCCCATGTGACCTGAGCTTGCTCCTGAAACCAAGTTGTGGGCATGGCAGGTGGTAGCACTACGTCCATGCCACTGGACTGGTATGAACTCTTACCTTGCCATATAGCTGTTCGTCCACCCAGACCCATCCGCCCATTGCATGGGATGACTTTTCTGTCACCTCACTGCCAAAACAACTCCTCTCCCCGTGGGAACCAACCTGCCGGAATCCACACAGTGTGGAACGCCAGAGTGCCAGCAGCTGTCTTCTCAGCAATCCAGGGGTCTCTTTCTGGGTTGTGCATTGACTCAGCAGACACTGCCACAGTTGGTCATGCATACCAACCTGGTCCCCTGGCTAGAGAGCAAGTTTCCCTTGTCAGCCAAGCCAGTGCTGGTCTCCAGTTCCAGGCACAGGTTGCCATTATGGCAGTGTAATGCACTGCCACTAGGTCTTTGGGCAGCCCTTCTTTCATTCCCCCATATAAACTATGTAAGAAAAATTCTACTTTACAGTTGGTGCTAATACATCACATGACCATGCATTATTCCCCAACAGCTGCACACCTGCACCTTTGTCATGTGTTTTTTTTTTCTTGGATATTAATTTTTTGTCTATTTTATAAGTACAACAAGACACTTAAAGATGTGCGGTTGCCGTTTGATATATGCACTTTTTGGTTGGTTGAGGCTCTTGGATTTGCGTCGTGCCTCACAATGTTCCCAAGGTGTACATATATCAGCTCACAAATCACAAGACCCTGTTGTGTGTTATCACTTACTATTTATCGACTGTCTCTGCCATTAAGTTTCTTCCCCCCCCCCCGATGCCTTTTTTAGCTGCCTGACCAGTGACAGGTTCTATAGCAGGAAATGTTCCAGAAACAAGGGTCTGGAGGTCCCTAACTGGGAGGCGGACTGCCTTTTGTGCTAGCTTATTGTGTGGTCGTATCCTGTTAAAAACCAGACAATTCATGTAATGATACACATGTTTAGAATAAACAGTTAATTGTTTAGATAAAAGCTAACACATTAATAAATTGATTCCCTCAGTGTTCTACATTTTACAAGCGGACGTTTGGTTTTTATTGTGAATCTTCTAATAGCTTAATATGCAAACAAGGCCAAGTTGAATCAATCCTGTCCATTAACGCTAAGTATTCTGCTGATTGTGTGCTCTATAGGGAATTTCCAGTTCTTGATAATACTGTGGTATTATCAAATAGAAACTAAATTTCCTCAAACTGGATTGACCAAGAACTGCGGTGCTACAGCAGTGCTGGAGCCTGGAAAAAAGTTCCTGCCTACAGTTAAAAGGTCATGCGCAATGGTTGTCAAAACTAAAACCGGCAGCACCACTCAGCTGACATTGCGATAAAAACATTGGTTTGGATTTTCAAAGCTCTTAGATCACCGTAAGACCCGGTGCACCGATCATACAGCGCATGGAGCTTGTGGCGATCTAATGGGATTTTCCATCCCATGCGGCAATCACCACAAGTTAGACCGATGTTTCCTGGTCTAACTTGCAGCACTCCCAGGGGCCCATGTTATGGAGCTTGCGCCAGATGTGTGGCGCAAGCTGCCGTAACTCGTGAAAGCTGTCGCAACTCCACCCCGAGATTGCAAAATCAGGTGCAGTCGCGACAACAGGGTTGGCATACTGCCAAAACCAAAGTGTCGTGGTGCAGTGCTAGATGTAGGCCCTGCACCATGCTCCAAAAATCTGGCCCAATGTGGGTTTCAGGTTTTCTAACAAAAGTCGACAAATATGGACTTTGTTAGCACCTTTTTGGTGTGGTCCATTTCTCCAAGGTTGCTGGGTGCTGAGACAGCATGCCTCCAGGCTGCTGAGGTCCTTTGAGGCTCTACTCTACCCTGCCTGCTAAGCAATTGTATTACTACTACTATTGTAGTGTTGGTAACTTTATTGCTGTTGGTCAGTGTCTGTTTTACAATACGTTTTAATAGGGGCTTTATCTGCGTTAATTTCTGCTAGGGATGAATGTGTTACACCTGGTAAAAAGTTAATTTTAGTGTGGAGTAAGGAACAGCTGAGCCTGAATGTAGGTCAAGTAAAAACCTGCCAGGGAGAAAACACTGGGCTGGCTTGTGCATAGAAACTCTTAGTGAAGTTTCAAAAACAGCACTACTCCCCCCCACCATTTACAGGGTGATGGGCTAATTGTTTTAGTGCCATCCTGAAAAATCACTTGTATTGAATGCCAGGTGTGAATCAGCGCAGCAGTCCTTAACACGAAAGCAGTATGCATGCCATTCACCACAACAGAAAGTTATAGTCTGCAAACCTTACAGCAATGTGATACTACCCCTGACTTCTGCAGAGGCTGAAATGATCAGTTTAAACTATTTCTTTGGGGTTTTTTTTGCATCTTCTTTTTATCTCCTGCCAATCCATCCGCCTACTCCTTCAGGCGGCCAAGTCTCACCCTTCTGCCGTTCTCCCTGTTTCTCTGTCCACTGCCCCTGCCATCTGACTGACCCAGTGTATCCCTTTGTCGGGGGGCCCCCTTCCCATGAGGGCAACCGGGAGGGGAGATCAAAGTGCCCTTCAGCACTTCTTTGCTTCTATGTCGGGCGGCAAGGGTGCAGCTCAGGGGCTTCCCAGCTTCACAGCCGGGGAGACAGGCCACCATCATCTGGCCAGCATGGGTGGCAGTTTTTCCCCTTTTCTGTTTCCCCTGCTCCTTTAGGTCACATGCCACGGTGTGTGGTCACCCACGCCACAAAACACAATGCCAAATCCAGCCGCGAGGAACCCCCAAAGGGCGATGCATCCGCAACCCTCCCCCTCTCAAGGAGGAGAGCACCCAGAGGACGCTCTTGAGCCCTTCCTGCCAGCCTCTGCTCCTGACGTACCAGGCTCGGGTGTGAATCCAGGTTGCCAGCATGCCAGTCAATCCCCTATCACCCGGCGCAGTTTAAACTATTTCTGTGCATTACTGACATTGAACATGACAAAACTGCAGTCAAACAGCTGAGGGTCTTTCAGTGTCTTGCAACAGGCACAGAGCAAGGAAAAAGAAAAGAATCTTTACAGACCTCAGCAATGTGACAGTATCTCTAGTTTATTCTTAGATGAACGAGAATAGCACTCCAAAATGACATCACCAGGATGGAGACATACTGATTACCACAGGGAACAGCAGGTCTCAGCATCTGTCAGTGTGGCTTGAAGCACAGCACACAATAAATGGCTAAAAATGGTATGAAACGCTACACTTTCACATGAAACACCAGGCAAACACTGTTTTTTTTAACAATATTTAATGTACGATGCTGACAGTTTAAGTTCTGTGAATGGCATCACCATGGTCATTAACTACGTGTAATACATCTGAAAATTGGAATAATACCCTCCAGAATGTGTGCTATTATTTGGATAATGCCATTTATTTTGTGGCCGACGGGCCTCATGCTTTGTAACGCACTGGAGGTTTAATGTTACACCTTGATAGCGCACACCCTGCCATGAATTATTGCTTCAGTAACCATTGTTTCAGGCCACCTCACTGGCCCAGTGGCAGCTGGTTGGGCTACGATGCAGGGGACCCGGCTTCCGTAGTAGGCTCGGGTTGCCATGTCGGGAGGCAGGCCAAGCTGAGACAGCTGCTGTGTGGCAGTGAGCCTCAGTCGGGGAAGGTTGGCGGTGAATTTTGACGTTTGAGTCTCCCTTGCATTTGAGCCCGGGAGCTTGCTCCTCCTGACGGGATACCATGTGCATAGGAGGCAGACGGTGGCACTGCTGACTATATGGGGTAGAGTGAGGGACTTCGGGTGCGGAGAAAATTGAAAAACAGATAAGTCATTTAAATGGCAGTGACTGACACATAGCCCTGAGGGGGATGCCAGCAGTACTGACTCGAAAGGGAGGAGTAGGTGACAGTGGTGGGGGGGGCCAAACAGGTTTATGAAAAAAAATAACCATTGTTTCCTTAGGTGCTGCAACACAGCACGAGATAGAGCTGCTGTGTTACTATCACAAGGGCAGAGCGAGGTTTATCAACTCTGAGAGCTCTACCCAAAAACATGTTACGAGATGTTGCACACCAGTGCAGTAAACCGCCTTGGTGAGTCTGAGTCTCAGAAGCCAAGCAGAATAAGGTGTTACTGTGAGCATTACACCATAAAATGAATGTTATGCTATGCATGCGCTGAAAATAAAACAGAAAGTTAGAATTAATGCTTTCGTCATTAGGACTTAATTAGAAATTATCTTTAAAGACGCTGGCTCACCAGCACAGCAGTAATGCTGCCACCTGCAGCGCCGATGACCCACGTTCAGGAGCAAACTTGGGATGTCAGGGGATCGGCCAGAGTGAGGAGAAAGATCAAGCGTCCACTGGAATGCTCTCCGTGGAGGAGGGATCAAGGGATGTGGTACTTTGTGTACATCTAACCCCAAGCGGCGGCTAGGAGTAGGTTAGCCACAGGACCACAACACTGAGGGTGGGAGGAGTGGTGGCTGCCAACCTCTCGTACAGGAGCATACATAAGACTGTCTAGGTGACATTTCACCCCCACCTGAAACACACAGGAGGGACAAAACAGGGCTAGCCGGCATGACGGAACCATTATCCACAGACCCTGCTCCTGGCAACATGGCACACCTCCCACCCAAGGATAAAGTTAGCCATGCCATGGGAGGAAGAAGCTGTGGGGAATGCGGGAGTTGGACGGTAAGTCCATGGGGAGCCAGGGTGACAGGGCAGGGGGGTTAGTGCCTGATGATAGGACCAGCCTGCAGGTGAAATAAATGGAACTAACTGCAGAATTAAAATAATCTTTAATCATCACAGTAAGTATAGCAAAGTAAAGTGGGTCTGGCAGTATAGCCTAGAGGTTAGAGTAATGAGCTGGGAATGATCTTGGTACATCCAACAGACCTGGGTTTGACTCCCATAACCTGCACTTCCATACTGTGTGACTATGAGCAAGTCACTTAAACTTCCCAGTGCTCCCAGGTTGCCTGTGAAAACAGGCACTTGTGCCTAGGGGAGCCTTACCCAATTACCAAAGAATGAGACAAAACTGACTTGTTTTGCTCAAAGATCATTGACTTAAATCCCAAAATCAAAATGTGGCTTTTAATTTTTTTTGATGATTTTACCTAAAAAAAAAAATGCATTTACTATGCATTGCATAGATACTAGTGATACTTGGATAGTGCTTTTGACTATCCTGATGGGAGTCCAACAGGTAGTCCATCTGTACAACTCGGATTCGAGATCCTATCCGACACCATTCATGTTTCAGATCCAATGTCAGATAGTGGGATCCAAGATCAGTTAGCGGGATCTGAGGTCCAATGTCTGCCTCTGATCCCTCAGATCCAAGGTTTTATAGTGGGATCTGAGGTCTGACTGTGGGGCCTGAGGTCAGACAGTGGGATCCGAGGTCGGTTGTCTGCCTTGGATCCCTCAGCTTCAAGATCATATAGTGGGATGTGAGATCAGATAGTGAGATCCCAGGTCAGAAAGTGGGATTCAGTGTTGGACAAGGGGGTCTGAGGTCAAATAGTGGGCTTCAAGATTAATAGTGGGATCAGAGGCTGGATAGTGGGATCTGAGGTCAGATGTCTGCTCCCTTGGATCCAAGGTCAGATAGTGTGATTTGAAGTTGAATATTGGTATCCGAGGTCAGATAGTGGGATCCGAGGTCCAATAACGGGATCCGATATCAGATAGTGGGATCCGAGGTCAGATAGTGGGCTCTGAAGTCCAATAGTGGGATCTGAGGTCCAGTAGTGAGATCTGAGGTCAGATAGTAGGATCTGAAGTCCAGTACTGAGATCCGAGGTCAGATAGTGGGATCCAAGGTCAGATTGTAGGGTCTGAGGTCCAATAGTAGGATCTGAGTTCCAATAGTGGGATCCGAGGTCAGATAGTGGGATCTGAGGTCCAAGAGTGGGATCGGAGGTGAGACAGTGGGATCTGAGGTCAGATAGTAGATCCGAGGTCCAGTAATGGGATCCGATATCAGATAGTGGGATCCGAGGTCAGATAGTGGGCTCTGAAGTCCAATAGTGGGATCTGAGGTCCAGTAGTGAGATCTGAGGTCAGATAGTAGGATCTGAAGTCCAGTACTGAGATCCGAGGTCAGATAGTGGGATCCAAGGTCAGATTGTAGGGTCTGAGGTCCAATAGTAGGATCTGAGTTCCAATAGTGGGATCCGAGGTCAGATAGTGGGATCTGAGGTCCAAGAGTGGGATCGGAGGTGAGACAGTGGGATCTGAGGTCAGATAGTAGGATCCGAGGTCCAGTAATGGGATCCGATATCAGATAGTGGGATCCGAGGTCAGATAGTGGGCTCTGAAGTCCAATAGTGGGATCTGAGGTCCAGTAGTGAGATCTGAGGTCAGATAGTAGGATCTGAAGTCCAGTACTGAGATCCGAGGTCAGATAGTGGGATCCAAGGTCAGATTGTAGGGTCTGAGGTCCAATAGTAGGATCTGAGTTCCAATAGTGGGATCCGAGGTCAGATAGTGGGATCTGAGGTCCAAGAGTGGGATCGGAGGTGAGACAGTGGGATCTGAGGTCAGATAGTAGGATCCGAGGTCCAGTAATGGGATCCGATATCAGATAGTGGGATCCGAGGTCAGATAGTGGGCTCTGAAGTCTAATAGTGGGATCTGAGGTCCAGTAGTGAGATCTGAGGTCAGATAGTAGGATCTGAAGTCCAGTACTGAGATCCGAGGTCAGATAGTGGGATCCAAGGTCAGATTGTAGGGTCTGAGGTCCAATAGTAGGATCTGAGTTCCAATAGTGGGATCCGAGGTCAGATAGTGGGATCTGAGGTCCAAGAGTGGGATCGGAGGTGAGACAGTGGGATCTGAGGTCAGATAGTAGGATCCGAGGTCCAGTAATGGGATCCGATATCAGATAGTGGGATCCGAGGTCAGATAGTGGGCTCTGAAGTCCAATAGTGGGATCTGAGGTCCAGTAGTGAGATCTGAGGTCAGATAGTAGGATCTGAAGTCCAGTACTGAGATCCGAGGTCAGATAGTGGGATCCAAGGTCAGATTGTAGGGTCTGAGGTCCAATAGTAGGATCTGAGTTCCAATAGTGGGATCCGAGGTCAGATAGTGGGATCTGAGGTCCAAGAGTGGGATCGGAGGTGAGACAGTGGGATCTGAGGTCAGATAGTAGGATCCGAGGTCCAGTAATGGGATCCAAGGTCAAATAGGGTGATCTGAGGTCAGATAGTAGAATCTGAGGTCCAGTAGTGGGATCCAAGGCTAGATAGTTGGATCCAAAGTCAGATAGTAGGATCCAGGGTTGGATGTCTGCCTCAGATCCCAGATAGTCAGATAGGATACTTGGTATTTCCACTGGATCCTAGGTGATAGGATCCAGTAGTCAGATATTATCCAAGAAAATCAGTGGTATCCAATGGTAGATGATTCCATTGGATACTGTTTGAGTAGCACTTGTGATTAGATGTGTACCCTTAACACATTGGGTCACATGGATAACACAGTTACTATAGCGATAATACCAATTGTTGTCTGGGTTTACGAGGTAATAGCCAAACCAAGGATAACCCCCCCATCCAGTTATTACTGAGAAAACCCAGACTACAGTTGTTATTGTCACTATTATACTGGGAAAAAAATACTAAAACTGTAAAATCTGTGCATCGTGATACAGTGCATCTGTGAGAAAGCAAGAACTGTTTCTTACAAAAGCATGGTAGCATTACTAGAGTCTCTGATTAGCTGCTGCATGTTGAAGTGGGAGGGCAAACTGGGCTTGCTCTCAGATTGGCAAAGTATACATGCAGCAGTCAATCAGAATGCGGAGCCACTGTGCCATTATTATTCTTAACCAGTCAGAATGCAGAGCCACTGTCCCATTATTCAGTCTACTGTCCAATTATCAGAGATTATACAAGAGGCATCTCTTCGCAGCCAATCAGACTTCAGAACTCTCGTCATTTTTTTTTCTCCACAAACTTAAAAACAATGGCCCAGAGTTGTTTATTCGCCTAAAACCCTGCCCACAGTCGTTTAATGAACTATTAAACATGCCCACAGTTGTTTAATGAACTATCAAACATGCCCACAGTCGTTTATTCACCCCACATACATCCAAAAATGAAACAGTAGCAAATGCCATTGCGCCAGCAGTTTTTAAAACATGAAACCACCTCATTCATTCCATTTACAACTCCGATTCCTTTTTATTTCCCCATCCAGCCTGATACTCTTTTTTCTTATTTTTCTATATGACTCCGACATCCTGACTCCGACCCCCACCCCCTTCAGTCGCTCCCTCCACCGCCGCAAAATAAACCACAAGACTGCACCTACACTCATCCAGCCTAACCCCAAACCATTACTTCACTGCTGCCAGTCTCTTTCACTGAAATCCCTACCTCTCTCTCTCACTTCCTAACAGATCCCGATGGCCACACGCACTGGCTTCCATTAACTCTGCAACATGAAGCCAAAGGAGAGCAACCGCGAGACACAAAGACAACACAGAATACAGGAAACAGTAAGCACGTGTAATTGACTTTCCTCTTTGCCCTTTTTTTTCCCCGTTCACCCTTTACTGCAGAAACATTAAAAAAATGTTTTTTCAACACATTCCAACTCTTATAATAGTAATAACATCCAGTGAGTTGGAGTATATTCGCAATAACCGGCTTCTGCGTTAAATATACTCCAACTCGTTGGATGTATCACTTAAATAACCGGACAGTAACTCTGCATTCTGATTGGCTAAGAGGGATAATTTCCAGTATAATTCAGGATATCAGCCTTGTCTTACATTTGAGTTACACAGTGAGGGGATACCGAGGATAAAACATGTGCTTATTATTGTAAGGAACTCAAAAGTATGCAGCTATACGGCATCTGATATCAGCCACAGAAATGTCAACAGATCTGATTTCGGTGGATGGAAAAATAAATTACAGTAGCACTTATTATCTAGGAGTCAAACCTTCTTTTTTTATTTGTGCCTACTATATCCTGGCCACAGAAGGATCCACTGCATTTAATTTAAAAGGAATTTAAGGGCATCCTGGGACTTTTGTATATGTTAATAAGTCTCCCGGAGCCACTCGTTGCTGTATAAGAGTGGTTTCATGCACGTTCGGCTGGAGCAAAAACAGCAAATCTAAGCTGTTCTAGCTCAAGCTGAAGGCAAGTGAAACTGCTCTTATACAGGAATGAGTGGCGATGGGGGACATGTTAATATATTATTGGTCGCGATCCTTCCCCATATGACAGGCGCTACATAAACCATATTCTATTCTTTGACATGGAGTTGGGGTCACCACTGCAGCACCATTTCCTCCATCTGGATGGGCGAGTTAGCAGCAGCTCTCATAGCCAGTGCCAGTGCCACTGCGTGGTTGACAGGCAGGGGATGCATAAACCCTGAGTGGTTCCCTCCCTCCTTCCTCGAGACAAGAGTGCTTTCCTTTCCATGACAAGTCCTGCCCTGCCCATCCTCACACTAGCTCCAATGTGGGATTCCCTGAGCGTAGATTGGGGAACCCCTGTCTCTGAGGTGGCAGCCAGCCTTATTCTTCTTCTCCTTTTTAAACGGATATGTTCAGCCCTTCTTGCATCATATTATTTTTAGTTGAAAACTCATATATTATGATCGCTTACCTTTTCTAAAAATTATTGATGTTGTTGGTTGATTTATCTGCTTCCTTTCTTAATAGAACTGAAATGCATGCTAATAGTGTAATTATACCCGATCTTGTTGTGTTTCAAATCCTTGATCTACTCTTATTGCATACTTCCTGAACATTAGGAACACCCCCAAATAGTGCAGGGTTCATTTCAGATATTTATCTATGCGGGAAACTGACTCACTGAGTATAACAAGTAGGGGTCAAATGAAAAAAACAATGGGCCATGTTGTTCAGACGAGCCCAGATTCATAAAACAGCTGTTTAAAACCTCTATAACAGTGAGCAGGTTGTCCACAAGGTGGAAGAAAAGATGGGTCAGCATTAAAAACAGTGTGCCAATTGTCCCACTCCCCCACCCAAAAATGAACCCTGATAGTGCAGTCACTCCTGATGCCATAGTCTCCTCTTTCCCCACTGCATCACAAGTGTCTAGATGGTGTTGGGGGTGTTCTCAAGTCCAGGAAAGATGCAGTGGGAGTTGATCAAGGACCATAAAGACACATCATTTTGTGTGATAACACCAGTATGGTGGGCAGTCTGTTTTTCACTTTTAAAAACAAAAGAAAAAAAAAATTAAACTGTCAGCTATATAAGCAATCTGTACAGAATATGACCAATCAAGTAATGTGCTTTTTAAATAAGAGGCCTTTTGAAGTCTAGGGAGTTGACGGTGTCCCTTTACTAAATCTCAACTCTCATCAGTTGAGTGGTGGCTTTGATTTATGCTGAAAGACTGTTTCACATTATTAATTTAATAAAAAAAGCCCTATCTGGGTGTCTGCCTGAATGTGCTGGCGTACAATGACTGGAGTTCAGGAGCGGTTTCTGGTCACCGCAATAGAAGGCAGGCCAGGCTGCTGGTGGAGAGGGCTGGCAGTTCTGGTCCACAACGATCCCTGCGGGTGGGCCAGGGAACATGCTGTTTTGGAAAGAGAACGCTGTACAACCAAGGCCGAAGGGCACTCCTCACACCAGAGAGAGGAGGGAGGCAACAAAGACAGAAACTCAAGGGGGAAAAAAATCCCTGCTTTGTGAATGACAGCAAAATCGTCTGAATGGAGTACATTCCTGAGGCCATGACTGGTGCAGAATAAAAATTTAAATGGATAAAAAAAATGCCCTACTGACTTATATGGAGCATGCCCTCATGCTTTTTTTGGTCATATATAATAAAACGTCTCAGCCTGGGAGCGGGCCAAACGAGGAAGTGGAGGGATCAGCTGGCTGCCTTGTCAGGACAAAATTACACTCCCTTCCCCTTCCTAAGGGCACTAGACTAAAAATTTGGATAAAGTGACAAACGTCCTCCCACAGAGGTAATGGAGTTTACTTGGGTATACCTTTTCTGCTAAACAGGAAACTTTGACGTTTCCTCTAAACAGATCTCAGCATCACTGTAATCCCCCAGGCTACTATACTTGCCCATCTGAGCGTCTAGTTTTCAGCTGTATGAGCTCATCTCAAAGTAAAGCTGGACTTTGTACCTAGAAGTGGCGCAGGCAAATAAATACTGATGTTTATTTTCAAACTTGCGTGTTACAAAAAGGCGTCAATAATCATGAAAGCAGCCAAACATGTTACACTGTGATGCTGCACCAAGGCCATGAGAAGGGCAAGATTGAAGACACTTACCTCCACAGCTCATATGCAGGGAGGCATCGCTTGGTAGTATTCCCCTACCCCCCCCTTTGCGTATTTCATTCGTCACATGCCATATTAAAAAAAATAATAACGATGGCCACCAGCATTTCCTCTCCTAGGTGCCCTCTTCTCTCTTCGGTGTCACTGTCGTGTCAAAAGGGGATGAACGCCAGCTGTTCAAGTAGACACTCATTAGTACATATCCTTTGTGAAAGATGCAGGGATGTACGCTATGAAACAGTCTGCCACCAGGAAACAGAATTTTGTATAATTTGGTACTCTTTGTCACCAAGACGTACAGCTCTTCGTTTCCAAGGGAACTCGCATCAGAATTAACACCAAAAAACTCAGGCCAGAGACTTCAGGTCCACGTCATACATCTAGGTTTCTTGAGTCTCCAATGAAGATAAAGTTGGGGGATTGTTGCTGTTTTTTTTTTCTTACAGTCTTAAATTGTTAAAAAACCTACAATGTAGATTTCCCACTAGAGCTGGAAATGACTGTTTTAAAATGACACTGTTAACCCCCTTAGGCCTCTAAAGTGTCTCTACTTTAGAACACAGATGTTACAATTTTTCAGTCTGTAAAGACTGCTGATGTAGTTGGTAGTTTCATTCTGAGTCCTTTTTTTCTTTTCTTAAAAGTGAAAAACAGGCTGCCCACCATGTTGGTGTTATTACACAAAAACATGTTTGTTCACAGTCGTTGATCAACTCCCACTGCATCTTCCATGGACTTGGGAACACCCGCAACAGCCTAGTCCATCAGCTAGGGAACAGGAACACCCGCACCAGCCTAGTCTCTCAGCTAGGGAACAGGAACACCCACACCAGCCTAGTCCCTCAGCTTGGAAACAGGAACACACGCAATAGCCTAGTCCCTCAGCTAGGGAACGGGAACACCCGCACCAGCCTAGTCCCTCAGTTAGGGAACAGGAACACCCACAGCATCCTAGTCCCTCAGCTAGGGAACAGGAACACCCGCAACGGCCTAGTCCCTCAGCTAGGGAACAGGAACACCCGCAACGGCCTAGTCCCTCAGCTAGAAAACAGGAACACCTACACCAGCCTAGTCCCTCAGCTAGGGAACAGGAACACCCGCACCAGCCTAGTCCCTCAGCTAGGGTACAGGAACACCCACAGCAGCCTAGTCCCTCAGCTAGGGAACAGGAACACCCACAGCAGCCTAGTCCCTCAGCTAGGGAACAAGCACAGGTTACTAGGGGTCAGCAGGGTTGGGGCAGTGGATTGAGCATCTGATCAGCTGCTCACTTCTCCCAACGTGGATACGTCTTGCCATCTCAGCCCTTGACTGCCACAAGGTGGAGAGCTGGTGGTAGTGCCAGCCTTTCGACCGACAAGAAGGGAGGGCGCAGTTCATACGCTTACACGCTCAGCGATAATAGCTATGGCAGGGGAACTCAAGGAGAAAATGGAAAAAGGTTGGTGTGGGCTACGTAAGGTCTGCCTGCTGGCCCCTATCCCATTCCATTGCGGCATCTATCACTGCATATGTGTATGCAGGTGGGGAGGACCGCCCTAGTCTTTGCACCGCTGGAGGAAAGAGGCAATCCGTGGGGACTCTGGGTTTGGTGACTACCTGGAGAAGTGGTTGCTGGGTGGGGGTGGGGTGGGACAGGACTTAGAGCCTGCCGCATCAGCTGATAGGAAAAAAGCCACATGAAAAAAGGAAGCGTGCAATCAGAGTAGATCAAGGACATGAACCAAAACTAAGTTGGGTATAATTACGCCATTAGCATGCATTTGAGATCTACTGTACTAAACAAGGACGCAGATAAAATAACCAGCAACTTTATCTTACAGTATAATTAGTATTCTGCTTGAAAAACCGAACTGAATGCCCTAAAGGCTAGCGTGTACCATCTTGGCAGCTTATGGAGCTGTTTAAGAAAATACGGGTTGCCTTCTTAAAGGGACACCGTCAACGCCCAAGGCCTCAATGTTTCCCAAGTTTAACAAACACCTGTTATTTATTTTTTATGTGTTTTTTCATGGATTACAACCTTTGAGCACAAACTAGCTCTTTTACAAAGGCGCCACGTCAGCAGGGAAAGGTGAACAAATGTACGTACGCTAGGAAACTGAACAAGTAAAACATGACAGTAAATAGACAATCTAAGTTGGCAGGCACAGAAGCCCAGTATACACTGTGTCTAGATAGAATACGTTATGATTGTTCACATTCTGTAGAGACTGCTGATGTAGCTGGTTGTTTGATTTGGATACTTTTATTCTTTAAAAAAGTGAAAGACTGCCCACCATACTGGTGTTACCACACAAAAACATGTTTGTTTACATTCCTTGATCAACTTCCACTGCATCTTTTGTAGACATAGGACAACCCCCAGTGCAGTCCAGCCACTCATTATGCAGTGGAGGTAGAGGAGACTATTGCATCATGAGTGGCTGCACTGTCTGGGGGCGATCCTAGTATTCAGGACGTATGCAGTCAGAATAGATCCAGGATTTGAAACAAAAGAAGATTGGTTATAACTACACAATAGCATGCATTTCAGTTCTGCTAAGCACGGAGGCAGCTAAAACAACTGGCAACATCAATGAATTGTGGAGAAGGTGAGCAATCATAAAATGTGGGGTTTTAACTAGAAATAATATGATGCAGAAAGGTTGCCATTGTCACTTTAAAACTTAGAACAAAATAGTTAGTAGGGTTATAGTGAAGGTTTTAGACTGTTACATGTTCAAATGTGCTTTATTCTTTTGCATACTGATGAGCTGTCTATGCTAATGTAGTCCAAGTCTTAGGTACTTCAAATACGTGATTGTCACTTTGTATACAGAAAACAGGATAACAAGTTTGCTGGAAAATGCACCCAGCTTGGTCCCAGCTCCATGTTTGGAACTCGGTTTGTATGTGGTCTAATGTTTAATGGTACCCCAGTGTATGGCTATCATGCCCCTAACCCCGTCGCTCCAGACCTGAGGTGGCAAGGCACAGGAAAGGTGAGAGAGGTACTGCTTTCTGTGGCATAAGACTGGTACTCCTCTGGTGAGAGATGCCACCCCTAGACATAAGAGGGTGCCTGGCCCTGCAGGCAAGGCTGTAAATGAATCTTGTTCCAGTTCATGTTCTGGATATATAATCATTTTTACTGTTTATCAGTACACCGGTAATATGTCTCTCTGTAATGCAAAAATTGGTACAGAGGAAAACCATGTTCATTTTATGCCCTTTCTTTCTTTCTTTCACTGTTCGCTGATGACACACAGTTCTGTAACAGAGTAGACACACCAGAGGGTGTAGACAGAATGAGAAGTGACCTGCAGAAACTTGAAGAATGGTCATGGGTTCGGCAGTTGAAATTCAATGCAAAGAAGTGCAAGATAATGCATATGGGGCACAAAAACCCTGGCACAATATATCAGTTGGGGGGTGAGGATATAGCATGCACCAAGCAGGAAAGGGATCTTGGGGTTATCATCTCTGATGACCTCAAGGTAAGGAAACAGTGTGACAAGGCAGCAGGTAAAGCAAATAGGATGCTGGGATGTATAGGCAGGGGCATCACCAGCAGGAAAAGGGAGGTCATAATTCCGCTATACAAGACACTAGTGAGGCCCCACCTGGAGTACAGTGTACAGTTCTGGAGACCATACCTCGTAAGGACATGAGACAGGGAGAGAAGGTTTAGAGGAGGGCAACAAAGATGGTGCATGGATTGCATCACAAGTCCTATGAAGACGGGTTGAAGGAACTGAACATGTACTCCCTGGAGGGAGGAGGGAGAGGGATATGATAGAGACATACAAGTATCTTACAGGGAGGAACAGGGTGCAGGAAAACACTATTTTTAAGTGAAAAAGATGTTCCAGGACTAGGGGCATGGGATGAAGTTGGAGGAGGACGATTCAGAGGAAACATGAGAAAGAATTTCTTTACAGAACGGGTGGTGGACAAGTGGAACACCCTGCCAGAGGAAGTGGTGGGGGCTGAAACAATCACGGGATTTAAGAATGCATGGGATAGACATAAAGGAATTCTAGAGGTCAGGGGTAAGGGGCAACAGACTTCTAGGAAAACAAACTGAACTTACAGCTCAAATGGGCAGACTGGGTGGGCCATAGGCCCTTATCTGCCGACACTGTCTATGTATCTATGTATCTTTCTTTTTCTGTTTTCCAATTTATGATTCTAACTTCTGTAAAGATATAGAACATACGTGAGTTACAGGGACTGCATAATATACGGTTACTTTAACATTTTACAGTAATGTATTTAAATATGAGATGCCAGTTTTAAGAAAGTTAATAATGTGATAAAAATAATTATAAAATGGCATGAAAAAATCTAGACATTTCATTGGCCGAGAGGCATCACCTGACCATACATTACATCTCCTTAAATGCACGATTAGCTGCCAAATCTCATTGTCCTCCCCAAAAACCTACTTACCAAAGCATATGCAGTATCAGTGGCTCAGCAGGTTGCACACTAGCCTCTGAGGCCAGAAGATCAGAAGGCTGTGTGGGTTCTAGCCCTGCTTCCAGGCACTTAGGTTAAATCTTAATACTGACACTGTAGTGCGGGGGTGGGGGTGCTGCACTCGGAGGTGCCATCTTTTGGATAAGACATTAAACCAAGGTCCCATCTGCCTGTTCTGGTGGTAGTTCAGATGGATGTTAAAGATCCCATGGCACTTCTCGAAAAGAGTAGGGGAATTTTTTATTAAAAGAATCAAATAGAAAAACAAAATACAACATATTATGTTCACATGAAAATCTTACATAGATCATAAAAAAAGGAACACGTTGACATATCTGTAATACCCTGATCCCCCAATACCCCATTCTTCCCACAATTAGGGGAGGGTTTTTTTTCCCAAAAAGAAGAAAAGAAAAAGAAAAATGTCATCATATGCCAGTTTTGAAGTAGGTTATGTAAAACAATAGTTACATTTATGTTATCCTTTGTTGCAATCTATAACAAAACTTTTAAAAACCACAGAATGTTTTTCCAGTATTTCCTCGTATTACTATTGCCATACTCTACCTCATATATTTTTTCAAATTTTTGGTTACTTGTAGCAATACTTGTAAATCAGTATATTCCAGCTGCTGTAACACCAAGGCACACCTTGCCTGCCACAGAGAAAATTTACATAAAGAAAAAAACAACCTCAGAGTGCTAGGATGGTATTTATTAAAAAAAAAAAAAATAGGGAATAATCCCAATACTACCATTTCTGAACGCGTTCATTCACAGATCCGGACCTGTGTAGTACAGTATGGTCTGCATGCCCATTGAGCCACACAGTGGCCCAATGAGTGTAAGAGATCATACTGTATGCTGTCATTCAGTGGGTGGCCAGGTGGTATGGTGGCGGGTGCTGCCGCCTGCCGACGACGGGGGTGGGCCTCTGAGGTGGGTGGGAGGGGGTACCACTGGACCACCAGGTAGATGTTAGTTTTTACTACGGCCCGCGATCGGGCTTTCGGGGTGGTTTCCACTACACCACCAGGAATCTATTTCATTACACTATAGCCCACGGTCGGGCATACGGGAGGGGTGGTCCACTAGGGATCTCTTACAGGACTCTACAGCCCACGTTTGGGCATAGGATTTTTCATCTGCAGATGACTGCCTGCGATTGGGCTTGTGGGGGGGGGCACTAGTCCACCAGGGATCTCTTACAGGACTCTACAGCCCACGATCAGGCATAGGATTATTAGGCATGGTGGGCACTGGACGTCCGGGGGGGGGACTGGGTGCTTGTGGACGGTGCTCCCGCTGGGCGGGTAGCCACCCACGGCTGGCGGCTGTTGTGTTGCGCTTTGCAATACAGCCGCCCGCCTGTGGTGGCCACCGCTTGAGCCTCTATTTTACAGCTCAACTATTGATTCCGTGTGCGGCGCATGTAGGGTTGCACTAAAGAGTTACGCGCCGCACATCCCGGCTGAATATCGATGTTGCATGTGCATGGGCACGCCATGCATCTGCGCGCCATATAGGGATTACATTGCACCCGCGCATCAGGATTTGTGCTGCGCCGGCAGCCTTTTTCAATATTCTGCTCGGCGAATGCGGGTTGGGCCAGCGTAACTCTGTTGTGCCAGGCGAACCCTTGAATATCCCGGCCTATGTCTCTAATGAATACCAAATTATGAAAAATGGATCTTTTAGGGACAGCACAAATTTGTGTAGGACTAATGACTGTATCAGCAACTTTTAAAAGCCTGCTCAATAAAATTGTAGCTACGATTTTGTAATCTACATTAAGTTGGCTTGTGGGCCTCCAATTTCTCAGGTCTTGCTTATCCCTTTTTTATGTAATAATATAACTAGAGCCTGTGACGTGACCTCAGGAAATGCGTTAGAGGTAAGAATTTCTGAGAAAGATCCACGACGGGTGCTCGACAATATTTTTGTCGAACGCCCCGTCAGCGACACCGGCTGGTTGACCGCATTCTGCAGTTGGCTGCTGGTTCCCACAGGCTGACTGTGTTTTCTTCAGGGGGCTTTGCCCCTGAACCCCCCCACACACACAGGGGGCTGCGCCCCTTCACCCCCCCTTTAGGATTATCAACTCCGAGTTGGAGCTGATTGGGAGGGTGCAGGACCCCCAAAAGACAGCGCCTGGTGCCAGCGGGTTTCCCACAGCGGCATGGTGCTGTAGTCGCTGTGGGAGACCTCGCTGGCTAAATGTCGATGTCGGGGGGGTAACCGTTCTGAGAATACGTCCGTCAATATAGGCCCAAACCTCAATATAGGCCCAAACCATTTACTAAATTTGGAATAAAATTCCGTTGTCAGTCCATCCTGTCCTGGTGAAGACTGTTTCTGCAAATTACTTATGGCAGTGAAAACCTCTGCTGGTGTAATGGGTGCTAGAAGTGATGTTTTTTTTCTCTATAGTGAGTTTTGTTATATTTAGGTTGGCCAAATAATTAGCATCCCAGGTAGCGGAGGACTGGACTCCAAACATGTCTTTAATATAATTCTGGGCTAGTCTTAATACATTTCCTTAATCAGAAAAAGAGTGCTGTGTAAGTGGGTCCATTACTTGCTATGTACTAGTGTGTGCTACTCTATTCTGGCAGGTTTTGAATACATCCAAGGAGGGTCTGGAACCTTGAATCCCAAACTGAGCCTCCAACTTTAAAGATTCTGCCCACTCATACTGTATTCTAAACATTTCTTCTTTAATACTAAAATTTCCTTCCCGAAATCCAAGTTATAGTCATGTTCCCTGGAAATTAGAACCTGTAATTCTGCCCTTAATCATAAATATTTAAAATATGTTAATTTTGATCTGTCCTTTGCAAATCTCTGAAAGAAAGATTTAAGTTCAAATTTGTTATCTACCCACCAATCAACGATGGAATCATATGTCTCAAGAATACCTAGCCTGTAGTAAAGATAGCAAATGATTTTCTACCTCGGGGCAGGAAAGCAATGAACTATTTAATTTCCACCTGGACTGGGCCTGTGACCTGGAGGGGTTAGAGTGGTGCAAAAGACAGGTCAAGGCCACAGCCAGATGGTCGGAAGTCTCGCAAGAACTGTTTGGGCCTGCAACACCTGAATATTTTTTTAAAGAAATAATCAATATGAGTGGCTAAGGAACCTTTTGTAAAAGTTTTTGCCATCTTATCGTGAATAGCCATATAACCATCAAATAACCCTGCAGTGTGTAATATCAATTTCAAATAATTCGTGTGCCCAAATAATTTTGTAGTGCGACCTCCCTGATCTGCCAATGAAAGAGGACATTTTAAGTCTCCACTTAAAATAACATGTTTAACTGTATGTAAATATGGCTGTATTTTTTGAAATAAGGCTGTCCTAGCAGCAATACTTTTGGGTGCATAAACATTCATGAAACAAAAGGCTTCAGTCTTAAAGTCAGCGTCCAGCAAAAGCAGCCTACCTGGGCATATGTCTACTACTCTATGTAAGGAAAATTCAAAACCTTTCAATAAAATAGCAACCCCATAACACTGATCCAGTCCCTGAGACCAATAGGAAGTCCCTAAGATCCAAAGCTGTTTTGCATGTGATATTTTACGTATAGTTTTTAATCTAGTATCCTGTACAAAAAAATGTTATGTGGTAAATCTTTCAGGAATTGCGTGGTGGTCAGACAATTTTTGTATGATTTAATACTACATGTTTTTAAAAGTTAAAGGATTAAATTTTAGGCTTTCCCTCATGCTGCGCAGAGAAAAAAAAAATAAAGGAACCTAACGAACTACCATGTTAGGGAACTTTCTGTGAGCTTTTCTCCCCCTTTTTTCTCCCAGTATCAGACTGAGAACCAGAAGAGAAATCCATCTTGGATGATGATGTGGAGAAATCTGAGTCTTCCCCGTCATCTTCCGTGTCCCCCTACTGTCTCCGCTTTGCGAGGGCCTGGCATCTATTTCTGGTCAGTACCTGTTTATGGGGGGGGGGGGCTGTACTGCCTTTCGTTTACCTTTTTTCTTTTTTGAGTCCATCAAAATGAAGTCTGATGTATCTGGGGGGGGGGGCATAACAAGGGAGGGTGAACTATTCACTAAAGCTGTATCCTCACGGGGATGCCGTCTTTCAGATGAGACGTTAAACCGAGGTCCCATCTGCCTGGATTGGTGGTAGTTCAGGTGGGTGCTAAAGATCCCATGGCACTTATCGAAAAAGAGTAGGGGAATTTCCTTGGTGTCCTGGCCAAATTTCTCCCATTCACTAAAAATACCACCAACAGCTTAATCTAGTTAAATTTCAGTTGCTTACCATCTGTGTCCCCCCTTCCCCAGGTCGCCCCTGAAAAAGGGACTTCTAGGCCCAGTGGGCTTACCGGGTCAACAAAATTCAATAAATAAATAAATAACTGGACCCTAGTTTTGTTCTATGACTACTACTTCTCTGTGTGGGGTATCATTTGTCTGCAAGGGAGCTGACTCCGGTTCTACTTCCTGAGGAATGGGAACAGTAGAGAGGGAGGTTTTATTCTGAGCCCGAACTTGACATTGTTCGATCAGCTGCACCAGAGCTACAGATGCTTTGTCTAACCTATTTCTAGCAGCCCATGGACATAATCTATATGAATGACCCTCCTCGTCACAAAGATTACACTTAAGGGGGTTAGGGCAACCTTGACTGTCGTGGCCATATTCTAAACACAAAGAACATTTAGGTTTATCACAGACAGTGCTGAGATGGGTGTGAGCTCCACACTTACGGCACGTCTTGGGTTGCCCTGGATAAAAACACAAGCCACTGTCCCTGCCTATATTAAAGCTACCAGGAAGGTGTTCAGTCCCTGCATCAGTTTGCTTTCACTGTACTTTCACCTTCCAGTTCCCTGTCTACACAAAATCCTCATCTAAAATTGGGGAATGAGCTTCTAATACAGTACAGCGCTGTGCTAACCAGTTACTGAACAGCAGAAATGTTCACCCCCTCATTCCTAAACAACAGAGTCACGGTTTTAGTAGTTGGTTTAGTTAAGGGTATCGGAAAAAAGGGCTGCCACAATGCAGAGTCCTTCACACACTGGTATTTAGCCCAACATTTTTCCAAAGTCTGGTTAGTTTTGAAGCTAATATCCTAGAGTACCTCACCCTGTACATGTATAAAGGCAAAGAAATCCTTAGTGTGAATACCCATGGTAGTCTTAAGCATTTGGTGCAGTACAGTCTTCCTATCCAGGGCTACCCCGGCATCCTCATTAAATTTTAAACGCACAGCATTATGTCACTGTGCAGGTTCCCCCATATTTTTGAACAGATCTGCCATATGTAACCTTTTTTGCTGATGTTCGCCTGTCCCTGCAGGGTATTGTGTGATTTCAGCGTCTTCTTGTCCCAGGACGTTGTTGTTGTTAGTAGAGCTCGGTGGAGCGGGACCCATATGCGAAGGCCGTTCCCTAGCAACCTGTGCAGTGTCCGAAGTATTACCCGCCTGAACATTGATACCACGTCCCGAAGTAGAAGGTTGAGACCCTTGTCCATAGTTTGTAATAATATCCGCCACTCGTACTGGACATGGCGATTTCCACCTGGTGTTAGGGTCCTTCTCCCAGCCCGCGGTTTGTACAGCAAGCTCCAGAGACCAAGGCTGATTCTGAATGAGGGTATCAGTCGGACGCCCTTTCTGCAGCTGAACAGAATGCAGTAAGTGTTTGACAGGAGTCTGAGTATGTTGTGCAGCAACATCGCAATGAGGAGTGATCTGGGAGGGTACAGTAAACTCGCTGGTACCTGAAATTGAGGAAACATCATCCTGAGGTCCCGTATCATTGTTGTCTCATAGCAAGGAAAGCGAAAACAATTTATACTAACATACTAAAATGACAGCAGAATAGGCCTAACGGTCTTTTGTGTCTGCTCGTTTGGTCAGCCCCCACCCTGGGTGCTGACCTTGCTGCCCCCTCGCCTTCTCTGGCTTCTCCCTTCCCAGTTCCGGATATTCTTGCTGCATTGGATTTTGCTTCCAGAACCCTTCCCCTGTACCTGTCCCACCCCCTCTTGAACCCCTCCACTGTCTCTGCCTCCACCAGGCCCCCTAGGCAGCGCATTCCATGGCTCCACCACCCTTTCAGTGAAGTAGCACCTCCTCCTCCTTTCTCCCCTGAATCTTCCCCCCTCCAGCTTCCACCCGTGCCCTCTGGTGGCCCCCTCCTCCTTCCTTCAAAGCACCCTGACTGTTCCTCCCCTATTTACCCTCTTCATGTACCTGAAGACCTCTATCATGTCCCCCCGGTCCCTTCTCTCTTCCAATGTGTACATATTTAGCTCTTCGAGCCTCTCCTCATAGGTCCTGTCCCCCAAGCCCCAAATAATTTTGGTTGCCCTCCTCTGGACCCTCTCCAGGAGGTTAATGTCCCTCTGTAAGTGTGGCCTCCAAAACTGCACACAGTACTCAAGGTGCGGCCTCACGAAGCAGTTATACAGAGGGAGTATCACTTCCTTCCTTCTGGAGGTGATCCCCTAGCGATGCATCCCAGCATCCTGTTGGCCTTGGCTGCTGCCTCCAACAAGTCTCAGAGTTGTTCATCTTGACATCCACCACCACCCCCAGGTCCCTCTCAGCCATCAAGACTTGTAGCATTCCCCACCCCCAGGGTGTACACTTGGCCAGGTTTCTGGCCCCAGGTGGAGTACCTTGCAATTCCTGCATTGAACCTCAGCTTCCACTTTCTAGACCATCTTTCCAGAGCCTCCAGGCCCCCTGTGGGCCACCTCCCCTCCTCCCCATCCACCACCGCCCCCAGTTTCGAGTCATCCATGAAAGACTCATCTCCTCCTGATTCCTATCCTTGTCAGAGGCGTAGGTGTTGAACAGAAGGGCCCAAGGACTGATCCTGTGGGACCCACTAATGACCCTCCTTGGGGATGAGACTATCCCGCCAACTACGACCCTCTGGGTCCGGTCCTGGAGCCAATTGCCTATCCATCTGATCATCTGGTTCCCCACCCCCATTTCTCCCAGCTTATCCAACAGGCCCGCGTGAGGAAGAGAGTCAAATGCCTTGCTGAAGTCTAGAAAGAGGACATCCACTGGTCTACCCAGGTCCAAGGCACTCATCACCCAGTCATAGAACTCCACCAGGTTTGTCTGACGCATGATTTCCTTGGGATGAATCCATGCTGTCTATCGTCCAGGCACCTGACTCATCCAGGTCCCCCCCTAGCCCCTCTCCTTGACAATGCCCTCCATCACCTTGCCCACCACCGAGGTCACGCTGACAGGCCTGTAGTTCCCTGCCACCTCCCTTGATCCCCCCCCTTGTGGATAGGCACTATATTCGCCACCTTCCAGTCCTGGGGCACCCACCCTGTCCTCAGAGAGATGGTGAAAAGCTCCGTCAGGGGTTTCGCCAGGACATCCGCAAGTTCCTTCAGCACTCTGGGATGTAATTTATCCGGCCCAGGTGCTTTCTCTGTCTTACGGGAGCTGAGGGCTTCCCTCACTCTCTCTGCTGTGATTTCCACTTCCGGTACCTCTTCTCCCTGCTTAGCCCATCCCCCTCCTGCCAGTGATGCCTCCCCCCCCCCCAGACCCGCCGATCGGTAAGGGTCTCCTCCTCCTCAGTGATCTTTGTCTCCTCCCATATGATGCAGCACCCCCATTTTCCTTGGTGAAAACTGAGGTGAAGTACTCATTTAGTACCTCAGCGTGCTCCCCAGGTCTTGTCCCATCTCTCCCTGATTTAATCCTGCTAATCTGCCCTTCACCCCATAGATTTTTTCCCAGTGTATCTAAAGAACACGCTTGTTCCCTCTTCTAATTTCCTGGCCAGGTTCTGCTCCTTCCTTGCCTTAGCCGCCCTCACCACCCTAGTGTCCCTTCTAGCCATCAGCTCGTATTCCCCTCGATCCCTTTCACTCCTTGAGCACTTGAATTGCTTATAGGCTGCCTTCTTTCCCCACACCACCTCCTGGACCTCCCTGGTCCACCAGCAGGGTCTTTGGGCCCTACCACATTTTCGTCTTACTCTTGCACAGGTGCTGGTAGCATCCTGCACCCCTCTCCTGATGATTTCCCACCTACTATCAGCGTCCATCTGGCCCAATCCCATCCAAATGCTCCTTAAGGATCCTTCCCATTTCCTTAAAATCCGCCCCCCTGAAGTCGGTTACTTTCGTCTTTGTGCAGCCTTCTACCCCTCCTAGGTCCAGGCAGAACCAGACCGTGGCATGGTCACTCCCCGGCAATGGGTCCCTTACCTCCAGGCCCCCAATCTGGTCACTGTCTGCCAGGACCACATCCAGTACCCACGCCTCCCTGGTCGGTTCCCTCACCTGCTGAGTTAGGAACGCGTCTTGAAAGACATCCAACAACCTCTGTTCCCTGGTCACAGAGGATGTCATAGTCTCCCAGTCTGTTCCTGGCATGTTTAAGTCCCCCAACACGACCACTGTTCCTCTGCCCAGTCTGCAGTGTCTCCCAACATCTGCCACCAGACTGTCCTCCAGCTCCTCCACCAGGGCAGGGGGTCTATTCACCACTCCTATTTTTACTCTCTTGCCCCCCTTGTTATCAAGGTGACCCAAATCGCCTCCACGGTTCCCTCCGCCTACTCTACTCCCCCTATGCCAATGCAGTTTTTGACTATCATTGCTACCCCTCCTCCCCTGCCCTCCACCCGTCCTTCCTTATGAGATTTCAAGGCAGTCCATAGAACTTTGTCAGCTATAATACCCATGCGGTCTTATGCAGAGGGAGAGGGTCTCCACCTATAGCATTGTGATCTGGGTTCTGGTCTTGTGTTTGGCAAATGTCCACATGCTGTATTTCCATTACTGTTATGTCCTTAGAATTGTCAGCAGGCAGGATTCCTGGAATCTGAGCAGTTACCTCCATTTCTAACGTAGTACTTTCCTCAAAAACCTGAGCAACAGGTCCACCAACACCAGCAGTTCCTCCTCCATCCTCCTGGCTGTCTGCCATATTGGCGGACAAGGGTTCCCCCTACAGCTCAGTAAGGGAATTTCCCCAATGCCCTGGCCAAATTTCCCCCATTCACTAAAAATACCATTAACAGCTTAATCTGGTTCAGTTTCAGTTGGCATCCATCTGTATCCCCCTTCCCCCAGGACGAGGCTGAAAATAGGCAAAAAATTGTCTAGTGCTCTTTCCCAGTCAAATAAAACTAAATAAATAAAATAAATAATATCACTGTTCCCTAAAATGAAAGTAAAAAAATGCCACTGGCACCATCTTGGAAATCCTAGCCATTAGTACTACCATATTTAAAACTATTTTTTTTAAACTGTTCTCAAACGTAAAACACAAAAATTACAATTACACACTCAGAACACATTCTCAAACAGTTCCCCACCATTTACATAAAGTACTACGTCTGTTAACGCCTCAAAATAAACTGTGTAGCCTCCATGAAAAAACACAGTTTTTACTCAGCTCCCCCACTTACACACTGCACCGTCAGAAGACTGGCAAATGCTGTACACAATTTTAATCCTTTCATTTTGTCACATAACCCTACAACATTTTCCTCTCCATGCCCACCAGCACGTCCTGTGCTGTAGAGTCGACAACCCGCACACAGAAGTAGCAGTCAAGCACCAGAGAGCAACGGCGGCACCATCTAAAATTGACAAGCCACCATACTTGCCGAAGGCTGGGCACAGCGGTGCTACATGAACTGCCATAACAGGCCTCATCTTTATCAGTGGCAGCGGGCAAGACAGAGCTCTACAAAGTGTAACAGGGGGAGGGGAAGGAGTTTTTCAGCATCCAAAGCGGGAGAGGTGCCAATTCCACTGGAGCTGCCACTATCAGTAATAGGAAAACCAGCGGTGCTCTACAGAGCGGTGGTGGTGGGGGGCAATTAAAACAACAACTCGGTGAGATAGCTCTATCACTGAGAAATGGCCTGGAGAGCAAGTGATCTCCGTGTGAGCCCGTTGATTTTGTTCTGGCAGGAGAGTGAGTCAGTCCACTCAGTGTGTGGGAACCGGAGAAGAGAATAAGCTCCGTTACCTTTACTCTCGGGGAGGGTAACTAAAAAAAAAAAAAAAAAAAAAATCTTTTGTTTAGTCTGCTCCCAGGCACTGATTGCAAACTCTGGTGGGCCCAGGAGAGCAGTGCAATAAGCCACTCCAGGGTCAGAGGCATAAGGACACTCAGCCTTTGGTCTCGTGCCTTACTACGTCCTTGGGTTGTGCACTAAAATCCTTGAATGCATGCCCTTTCGTGGCTTATTAGTTACTTACAGGTTTAGGAATGTATGTTGTAAAGATGTGTTAACTGTTATTTTTTTTCCATCATCTGTCCATCTCCTGTGCTCCCTCGCTGCCCCCTTCCTACTGACTCCCCCAGTCCATTACCTGGCTTCTCCAGGACTTACCTTCCTGCTACTGCTCTCTGTCACTGGACTGTGGGGGGAAGGGGTGCCTGGTCACCGGTGCGGGGCCTGCGAGGCATCAGTCATCGTCCTATAGCCGGCATGGTTTTCCACCAAGTTTCTCCCTGGGTCACATGACATGCTGTGAGCACAATGTGCAAGCTCCACCTCCACAGAGACACCCCAAACACCCTGAACGAGGGTTCCCTTCCCTCTCTTGAGCACATTGCATGCACTGCCACTCAGCTGCCTCTGAGTGGCAGTCAGAGGGCGAGCTGCAGCAACCTCCCTTCCTGAGGGAGGAGAGTAAGTCCTACGGATGCTCAGTCCTCCCTCACCTGGCCAGCCCCCCACGTTCGTTTCCGAACCTAGGTCACCGGTGTGGCAGGAGATGAGGCGCATGGCGATTCAGCCCTCCACGCCACAGGTGATTGCTGAAACATAGTGTATTGGAAGTAATATTTTCTGTTGGTCTTTTAAGCTTGAAATCTCAATAAAAATGTTATTGGAAAAAAAAAAAAGGAAAAATACTGGTGCGTATCTCTTTTGTGTCTGTGCTGGCAGTTCAGTAGTGAATGAGATGCAACATGGGAAGAGTGGTCCGCACAGTCTCCAGATAATGTTTGATGATTTCAGACATCTTTATCCCCTTCCTCCCTCCCAAGCTTGGGATGCTTTGAAGTGATTTTTCAGGATCCTGGAAAGCTTGACATTTAATATTCAAACATAATTCAACTTCTGTATTTATCCCTCATTCTTGATTGCCAAGGATATTTGCATGAGAATGGGATCTTTGTGTCTCAGACTTTATTTGTTATCCCCAAGCCACAGTCCTCTGTTTGTGTGTTCATGCTTAGAGCTGTACATCTTTTTTCTTTAAGATTTTCGGAGAACATCATGGCATTTTCATGCTCAAAATGACAGAAATCATAAAAGAGCAGAGCAATAGTCACGAAAACTCATGGCTCAACTGTGTGTTAAATAATACGGGGGGGGTTTCAAAAGAGTTGAACACATAGACACGAATGCTTGCTGTGTCTGCTTTCATTAGTGAGGACATGTGCATGAAAACGCAGTCTGCCACGTTGTCTTCATCTGTTCTGTCTATTTGTCTACAAGTGACATTGTCATCCTCTGTCATGCAATCCCAATAATTTCTACAACAGCCGTGATGTCATACAGGGGAGGATGATGATGTCACGTGTATACAAGCAGCCAGGGCAGATGAAAACCGAGAGACAGAGATGCTGTTTTCATTTACATTTCATAAGTAACAAAGTATGAAAGGTGGTAGACAACTACCGGATATAAAAGATGCATTATGTGTACTTGTTGTACTGTTTATGCAGCTGTCTCTGTGGGGTCAAGGGCTCCTTAAGGATATGAGCCACTCCAAAAAAAAATGTTTAAAATCTCTGCATACCATTCGTGGTAATAAGGGGGGAATTGGAGATGCCCTTGCAAAACAAGATGAACTGCAGTGATCGGGATGAGCTGCAAAAAAAGTTGTTTAAACATTGATTAAAGGGGCCGGACCGTCAATGCAGTGATAGCGCTACGGCTTATGATGCTGGCATCTTTGGTTTGGATGGCCACGTGGGTCATTGGGGGCCGGCTGAGGGGAGAGCATTGAGTGCCCAGAGGACGGGGGACGGCAGTCGACTCTGGTGCAGTACTACCACCTGGGTGACCACAGGCAGAAGTGTGCTCAGTGTGGTTCTGATTGGCTTTCGGGGCAGGAGACATCGACGGTGACATGCTCCGCATGCTTTCGTGCATTGGGCTTGTGTGCGCTCTCATGTCAGCATTCCAGGAGAACAAAAAAAAGCAAAGGAAAAAATTCTGATCAGTGCTGCATGATGGTCCAACCCCTCACAAGCACCGCACCAGTGACATGGCCCTCTCCCGCAAAACCAGATCCTGTATTCGGCAGTTGGGGGACCTGCCGACCCTGCTAAGGGGGTAAACCATGGAGGAAGACACAGGATGTAGTGTAAGTCTAGAAGCCGGTTGTCGGGGCTGGGGGGTCAGATCTGAAGGGGGGGCATGACTGGATGAAGACTAAGGAGAGGGCGAAAATAGAATTAGTTAAAAAAAATAGAATACTGATTAAAGTCTTCCAGTGTTTGTTTTTTCAACTTCTTGCACTGTTTGTTGATATATACATATCCCTGTAGCACCCCTTATGAGAAATGTGATTTGAACTTTGTGAATTAAACAAGGGTCTACCTTGCTCTATCTGGCATTTGTTAAACGTTTGGTAGGTGTGTGGCACTCCAGTACCAATGCTTCCCTTTAATCAGCTGTGAATTTGCTAGGTGGAAGCACTTTATTGAAAAGAAGCCAATTTAGACAATGCACTCTATACAGGACAAGCCACTACAGGCAGTTCATCGTCAGGACTGAGCTGAGGCATTCCACCTTGGCGTTTTGGCTTAATTCAGATTAGAGTTCTGATATTAAAACTAAGAGACCCACTTTTTTCACAGAGACAAAATACTAAAAAAAAAATTTAGGCAGACAGAACTTTGTAAATGATTAAAATTAACCGTAAGATAGGTTGTGCATGGGTTGATATAGGTCATATCTCAGTAGTCCCCCTTATGAGAAATGTGATTTGAATTTTTCTGTATTAAACAAGGGTAGAACGTGTTATATTTGGATTTTGCCATATGTGGCTGATACTTTGTTTAGTTTTGTACTTTTCATTTTGGGGGGGGGTGCAATTTGTTTACCTAGTATAGCCTAGATGAAATACAATAGCTCATTTACAGATAGGTCCTACGTATGCAATAAGACATGCAAGAGTGTTGCTAGTTGTGCCACAACTGCACACCCAAGGGGTGTAGCATGGTATGAGGCCACATGCTGAGTGACTCCACCCTGGAAGTGCAGCTTGGCACAACTACCAACATCCTGCGGTGTCCTGCTGCACTTATAAAATGGGTAGTAAGGTAAATAAAAAATAAAACATGTTATACAGTTTAGAACAATAAAAAAAATGAAAATACAGTAGTTCCTCGCTATAACAAACCAGTTAGGTGCCATAATGACCGTTCGTTATAGTACCTCATTTGTTATATTGAGGGAGGCTGCTTTATACAGGGCAGCTTAACAGTCAAAGGCTTACTGCTCCCTCGCTGTCCACACACACACACACGCACATGCACACACACACGCACACGCACACACACACACACACACTTTGTATCACTCCTTTACTGCTGCATCTAAGCAAGAAATAAACTTACTTCACTTTCCTAAAAACACAGACTTTAATTTAACTTTAGTGTGTCTCCGGTCTCTGACGCTTGAACCGACCACCTGCCCTCTCATACTCACGCTCCCCACGCCTGACTGCCTTCCACGCTCCCCTGATTGCCTTCACAATTTTACCCGTCTCTTTACCTGCAAGGGTGACCAAGACTGAGCGAAGTGGAGAAGGAGAGCGAGACGACGAGAGAGAGAACTTTGTGGCGAGGTGAGCCAGTGACGGGGGGGACAGGAAGAATCAGCGCCAACAACGGTTAGAAAGAACTGTATTTCATTTTCAGCTCAGAACAGCAGTCATAGGGTTAGGGAAAAAACTAGACTATCAGGGAATCACGAGAGATATCGAGATTGTTAGCTGATTGTTAGCTGAACTATCAGGAATAGCGGAGATGGGGACATTGTGTTGCTGTCACCGCAAACTGAAAATAACAGACACAGGCAGGAGCCTGGGAACCATTCGTTATAGACGAGAGTTCGGTATAACGATGTTAGCTATAGTGAGGGGCAACGGTATATTTAAAGGTCCTGTAAAATAGTTCCTCCACCACTGGGAGCCACCAGGGGAAGCTGGCAAGTTTACTATTAGTGTGCTAAATGACTGCAGAAAAAAAAATGACCGCTGTTTAAACCCTGAACGTTCCAAAGGGTTGTTAGCACGTTGATTTCACCTGCACAGTGCCCAGTGGGGCACCATTTGTGTGGTGCTGTTGGTAGTGGTGTCACCATGCACATCTGTGGACCAGTCAGGTTGCAGCATTTTCCCATCCCCATTTTATAATTCAGCTCCAGTTTTACAGCGGGGAGGGGCCGAAGCACTTGGTGGTCACATGACTTGCCCAACCTTTGACAATTAACCCGAGTGGCTGGGGTGGGATTCAAACCTGGGGATCACAAGGGACCATTTAGCCAAGGAATCATGTAAAAAGCCAGCCCAGTACAACAGTGGTAGGTCTACCACTCACTACACTAGGGACATGGGTTCGACAGCGAACTAGAGTCATTGGGCCTTGGCCGGGGGGGGGGGAGGATCAGGCATCTGAGGGACTGCTCTCTTCTCATGGGTCTCCCGCCATGCACCTTACATCTAGCGGCGGTGGGGTGTCATGGCAGTCGGGAGTCACAGAGAGGTGTGGGACACAGACGGACCCACTACATCATTGCATGGCAACGTCTCAGGGGCAGAAAACACTCTGGAGGAAGATCTCTTGCTGGGTGGGACAGAGAACTGCCTTCATAGGTCTTGCACCACCGACTGGGCACCTGCTTGGATCCTGCTTCAAAGGGCAATTCCTTCCAACCCCGCCACAAGGGGTAAGTCATGGGGGAACAGGGGTAAGTCCTGAAGATGGAGGGTGACTGGGCTGGTAGATGGGGGTCAGCAAGGAATAAGGAGAACACAAACACAATTATTAACAATAAACATGTACAAACTATAATTTACATCCATGTTAATGCGAAACAGTAATTGAGATACATGTGCCTTGCTGTAGCTTGTTGCCTCCCCCCCCCGCCGCAACATCCTGGTAACAAAGCTAACACATCTCTGTGGATCTTGTCCTGGTGAAATGTTTTGCTGTGGTAACTGGATTAGTGATTGTGTAAAATATCGGACCACCGCTATTAGTGTAATTTAGTCGTGCATGCTGCACTGTATTGTAGCTGTGCTAGGCTACTTTCATTGCATGCTTGCTGTTGATTTCAGTTTTGTCAGTTTATTTTAGTTGGGGGACTCTTCCCCCCCACACTGCCCTTATTTTTTTAACATTGGGGGGTGGTGGTGGGGGCAAAGCCCCCCTACTTAACTAAACTAATAAAAAAAAAACTGACAGGCCGATATGTAGTAGAGCGTGCCGCAAAATCAAATAAAAATCAAATCAAGATTTATTTATAATGCGCTTTTTGAAATATCAAAGCGCAAATACAAAACAAATGTAGCAACCCATAATAATAAATACAAATATAAAACATTTAAAAGGCAGCAGGACAAGTAGATATTATATTAAAAAGCTAATTCAAATAAATAGCTCTTCAGTGCAGATTCAAAGGACTCCGTGGACAGGCACTCTCTGATCCGACGAGGTAGAGAATTCCACAGGGTTGGTGCCACAAAAGGAAAAGCTCTGGCCCCAGATGAGTGGGCACGTAGTGTAACTTGAGCACTGCGCTAATAGCAGTGGTCCGGTAGTGGTCCGATATTCTACACAGCCGCCTCTGGACCTAGCAAAGGGTGGTGGAAAGGGTTAACTGATTGTGAGTGAAGGACCATGGAAGAGGAGAGGAAGGTGAAATTTCAGAGGATGCGAGTAATCAAAGGCTGTGTCATTTAAAAGGCAGAAGGTCCCCTGTCTGTATCCCTGTCTTCACGAGTTTTCTCCCTTCCATTTGCCCAGATCAGTTCCACGTAGCACCAGAGTATAGGGCAGGCCACACCCTGTGTTTACCGCAGCTAGCAACTGAAAAGAAATACTGCACACCACCATGAAGATTACAAGGTACTGATTGCGTCGTGGCTTCCTGGGCTCTGTAATTTCAGCTTTGTGTGGGAATAGAAAAGGTGAATGTGTAGCGTTCATGCATTACTGGGCCTGCCTGCCTGTGAGCACAGATGAGCGAGCAGATGGGAGGTTGTAATTTCCTTGTGATTTGCACAGAGCTATGGCAGCATATTCTATAACTGTACTGTCATACACACACCCGCAACCACAAATTCTGCTGGCAAGCATGACGTGCCTGGAATAGTCTTGGTGCATATTTTTGGGTAGACCAGCCTAGTATTTCTCTGAAGCCTATTTAGTTTCTGTCTTTAGTGAACATTTCAAACAGCACTTGGTCCACAGATCTGATATCATAAACGTCTACATCGAGATCTTGGCGCGGTGGGAAGCCGCTACATGTGCAGCCTGTTTGCTGAAGAAACATATTTTCTTAACAGTGCTACAACATCAAAATATTAGTTTCCTGTACCAGATATTTTTTTATTTCATGCTTGTTCTTTACCTTGTTACATAGTTATTCCAGCAAGAAGTTAAATATGGTGTCACTGTGCAAAAAAAAAAAAACCTCTGCTCCCAAAAAAACATTTTCCCCCGTGAGATAGTGGTGGGGAAGTTGGGGGGGTGGAATGGCATTTTTCAGACGTCAAGGGGTGTGGGATGGACTGTATATGACATACAGAGGGTGCTGGGGTTACTTTTACACATTATTGTACAACTGTGTTGCAGTATTTCACATACAGAGGGCAGTGTTGTTAACTTTACACAGCATTGTAGGGCTCTGTTATTGCAGTATTTCACATACAGAGGGCAGTGTTGTTAACTTTACACAGCATTGTAGGCTCTGTTATTGCAGTATTTCACATACAGAGAGCGCTGCTGTTCCCTTTACATAGGGCACTGTCATTGCACTTTTTTACATACAGAGGGCAGTGCTGTTACCGTTACACAAGATTGTAGGGCTTTGTTGTGCAGTATTTTACATACCAAAGGTGCTGCCGTTAGAAGGATAAGGACAGAAAAGGACTGCAAGTTCATCAGGTCCATTCTGATGTTCTACAATGTAAGAACTCCCATTCCGCAACACCACAGAATGCTGTTATTACAACATCTTACATCACTCTTAGATGGCGTTGCAGCTCACAGACTGTGGCTGATACAGTTTGAAAGCCCATGAAAAGCTCTTTCAAACAAGGTATTGGACTTGCCTGTAGTTAGGAGTACTCCAGAGATATGGACGACTGAGTTTGTCCAATATTAATACTACATTGCAGCCATTTGTAGAACATTGTGATGTCACTGAGGAACAAACTGTGCTTGTCTTAATGTAGTTATGCCCAATTTGTTCCTTAATGACATTAAAATAATGGCTGGAATGTAGTATTAATATTGAACAGATGCAGTTGTCAATATCTCTGGAGTGCTTCCAGCAACAAAGGAGTCCGATACATCATTTAAAAGAGCTTTTCATGGGCTTTTAACTACTGTATGGTGGCCACTGGGCATGAATGTGTCCCTTTAAACATACAGTACATGACAGAAACAAAAAGGCATAGCGTGAGCCTGCCTCTTTACAGAACTTGTTAGTAGCTGAAGTCACACACACGTGGAGTCCGATACTGGAAAATGGGTAAAAGCGGAGCACAAAGGTTACCACTGTGTTTGCCCTTGCCTGCAACCTCGAGAATGCTATATTCAGTCAGACAGCACACCAGCACTCTCCGACTGAATAGAGGGGCATGTCAGGACAGCACAAAGTTGGGTAGCACTACCCCAACATGGATCTGGGAAGTGCAGGGAACAGTGCCCCCAGACCCGATAGCGCCGGGAGCCCCCAGCGCGATATTCAGCTGGCACCATGCAGATTAATCCATTGGGCATGCAAAGCACTTAGGGGCCATATGCATACCCATTATGGGCTCATTTGCATGGAGAGCAGTGGCAGGTTTGTGCCCTGCGACTGGTCCCCCCCCAACCCCGATCGCCCAGCCCTGTATTGTAATATGTAGTCCCTGGTGTCTGGTGGCACCACCCACCCTCTGATCACCTTCCCAATATTGTAATATGGTGTACCTGGTGTCTAGTGGCGCCACCCATCATCTGATCGCTGTCCCCGTATTGTAATATGTTGTCTCTGGTGTCTAGTGGCACACCCCCACCCTCTGATTACCATCCCCATATTGTAATATGTTGTCCCTGGTGTCTAGTGGCACCCTCACCTTCTGATCGCCCAGCCCCATATTGTAATATGCTGTCCCCATTGTGTAGTGGCACCCCCACCCTCCGATCACCCAACCCCATATTGTAATACATAGTCACTGGTGTCTAATGGCACCCCCACCCTCTGATTGCCGTCCCCATATTGTAATATATTGTCCCTGATGTCTAGTGACACCAGTACCTCTAATCGCTCAGCCCAGTATTGTAATATGCTGTCCCCAATGTGTAGTGGTACCCCCCCACCCTCCGATCGCCCAGCCCTGTATTGCAGTATGCTGTCCCCAGTGTGTAGTGGCACCCCCTGCCCTCCGACTGCCCAGCCCTCAATTGCAGTATGTAGTTCCTAGTGTCTAGTGGTACCCCCACCCTCTGATCACCCAGCCCTGTATTGTAATATGCTGTCCCCGATGTGTAGTGGCACCCCCACCTTCTGATCGCCTAGCCCCATATTGTAATATGTAGTCCCTGGTGTCTAGTGGCACTTCTGATCGCCCAGCCCCCTACTGTAATATGTAGTCCCTGGTGTCTAGTAGCACCCCCACCCTCTGATTGCCCAGCCCCGTATTGTAATATGTAGTCCCTGGTGTCTAGTGGCACCCCCCACCCTCCGATCGCCCATCCCCCTACTGTAATATGTAGTCCCTGGTGTCTAGTAGCACCCCCACCCTCTGATTGCCCAGCCCTGTATTGTAATATGTAGTCCTTGGTGTCTAGTGGCACCCCCAACCCTCCAATCGCCCAGCCCCCTACTGTAATATGTAGTCCCTGGTGTCTAGTGGCACCCCTCACCCTCCGATCGCCCAGCCCCCTATTGTAATATGCCGTCCCTGGTGTCTAGTAGCACCCCCACCCTCTGATTGCCCAGCCCCGTATTGTAATATGTAGTCCCTGATGTCTAGTGGCACCCCACACCCTCCGATCGCCCAGCCCCCTACTGTAATATATAGTCCCTGGTGTCTAGTAGCACCCCCAACCTCTGATTGCCCAGCCCTGTATTGTAATATGCTGTCCCTGATGTTTAGTGGCACCCCCCACTGTCCGATCGCCCAGCCCCTATTGTATATATGCAGTCCTGGTGTCTAGTGGCACCCCCACCCTCTGGATCGCTCAGCCCGTATTGTAATATGTTGTCCCTGATGTGTAGTGGCACCCCCACCTCCAATCGCCCAGCCCCTATTGTAATATGTAGTCCCTGGTGTCTAGTAGCACCCCCACCCTCCGATCGCCTAGCCCCTACTGTAATATGTAGTCCCTGGTGTCTAGTAACACCCCACCCTCTGATCACCCAGCCCTGTATTGTAATATGCTGTCCCTGATGTGTAGTGCCACCCCACCTCTGATCGCCCAGCCCCTACTGTAATATGCTGTCCCCAGTGTAGTGGCACCCCCACCCTCCAATCGCCCAGCCCCTATTGTAATATGTAGTCCCTGGTGTCTAGTGGCACCCCCAACCTCTGATCCTTGTCCCTGTAAAATGAAAGTATTTTGTGGTGTCTAGAGGTACCCTACAATTGATCCCCCACCCCTTACAGGTCTATACAGTCCCTGGTATCTAGCGCCCCGTCAAACTGCTGGCACAGAGCAACCCACCCTGCCAACCACCCTTACCTTTGTCAGTGTCGCAGATCCATTATGGCAACTGGCACAGCCCTCCTCTCACCACCTCAGCCGGTCACCATATGGTCTCGCAGGGTGCGTGCGTCCTGTGTACAGTAAAGGGAGCGCACATGAATCTAACTCTGAAGAATCCTGTGAGTGAATACATCAGTTCTACCCTCATACTGTATAATATAAGGCTTCTGTTATTGGGGGGAATGACCTAGTGGTGATGATTTCTCTGAAACTGCAAAATAAAATTCCAGCTTCTCGTGCAGTGCTTGTGGTGTACAGTACTGCTGCCATGAGGTAAGATGCTATTGGCTATGTAACAATGACCTAACCTGTGTCTGATGAGTCATACGAAACTGCAAATTGAGTTCCAATTTCCAGTGTGTACCTGTCATCTGCTGCTGCTGTCCTGACAGAAAATGACACATGTGATATGTGTTGAGGACACAACCTGATCTAGTGCCGAGTTTTGTTCTTTTTATTTATCAAAATATTTCATCGGGAGAGAAAAAAATGAGTTAATGTCTTATTTACAATGGTGTTCTATAGAGGAGCAACAGTGAACGGTTACAAGCAATTGTTAAACCAAACATGTCAATATCGCACAAACTACACTATCTCCTTGCATGCGCGCTCTCCTGTTTAGCATGCAGTCCTTCCCCCTTTTCAATACTGCATTCGGGCACAAACTCCCGGCAAAAGGCATGCAGTCACTTTGCCCACTGGGCAAACTTTTGAATATTGGGCCAGTGGTGATCAGCATTACAAATTACTGGGATCCTAACGGGCACGAAAGCCGAGGGTGTCACTTGTCGAGGGTTCCTTCAGGTGGTTGAGAGGGGAAGGAGAGACTAGAGGGCGGGGGTTAGGAGTTTACTCCCGGGTGTCTGGGTCTATATGATGTGTTGTAAATGATTAGAGTCTGTGTACAGGTGGACTGTAGCCTAGTGGGCTCGGAGCCCTTCATGACTGCATCTTGGACCCCCTGGAATACTGAGTTAAGATCCAGTGAAGGGAAGGACAACGATGGAGGCAGATAGACAAGGAAAGGGGCACATCTGTGAAGCGGGGATAAATAGTGCAGATAAAAAAAAGGAAGAAAGGGAACCTGAATACCAACGCGTGGTCATGTGGTCACAAGTGGAAATTAACAGCAGGGAGGCTCAGAGGGACATGAGGAAGTACTTCTTTATGGAAAGGGTGGTGAAACCTTGGAACAGTCTGTCGGCCAAGGTGGTGGGTGCAAACACAGGGGGTTCAGGCAGGCTGGGGACAGAATGAAGAGTACAGTGGTCACCCGGGGCGACAAGGCCAGGGAGGAGAACAGGGATAGGACGGGGAGGGTTATTACCCTGGAGGAACAACAGGTTCCAGGGAAGATTCCGGGGGTTATAGGGAATATGGGCAGACTGGACAGACCTCTGGTCTTTCTGCCGTCATGGTCTATGTTTGTGTGTTATAAGAAAGAGCTGTTTACAAGCAGAAATGGATGCACTGACATTACGAAGTTGTTTACAAACAGAAATGGGCGTACTGGCATTACAAAGTAGTTCACAAACAGAAATGGATTTACTGGGATTACGAAGCTCTTTACAAACAGAAACGGATGTACTGATATTACAAAGCTGTCTACCAGTAAAAAACAAAAAGGGTTCTTTTCGCTGAACACAAAGTAAACAGAGGTCCTGTCTAAGTGGTGATTGTTTTCATTGTGCCTGGCTCGTTATGACTAACCAAATTATAGTAACAGAATTACTTTATCTGGGTTTCCGTGTGCTGGTGCATGACAGAGTCTCTAACTGCATCATTTCCTGTTTGCACAGTTGGCTCCATGGTGTCTGTTAGCAAATCAATTTAAGGTCACCATCATAACCAAAGTAACGCTGACGATGTTTTTATTTACTGAAATATGTATTATTAATATTTAGTTTTTAATATTTAATATGTACATCTGAAGGGAATAAATAAAGTGGATAGAGAAGTTCTCTTCAAGCTAAGTGACAACATAACCACAAGGGGGCACGGTTTGAAGTTGATAGAGGGTAGATTTAAGAGGGATGTTAGGAAACATTTTTTCATGAAGAGGGTGGTGGACATATGGAATGCATTGCCTGAGGATGTGATCTCACAGAAGACGGTGGGCAGCTTTAAGAGGGCCTGAGATAGTCATAAAGGGAACCCGGGAGACCGTGGGAGGGGTAGGGAAGAGAGACTGACCGGGGGGGGGGCGCAGGGTCATTGGTGTAAGCCTGGGACGATGCATTACTAACAAGCAGACTCAGTATACTAATTTGGTCCTTTTCTGCTGCCTCCTTCATTTGTTTGTAAGTATTTTGTTTATCACCTGACAGCAGTTTCCCAACTTAGATATCATCACTAGCTCGTCTCTATATGTGGGTACCACCTGTAAGCCTCCCTCCCCTGTCTAGGGGTATTTTAGATGGTATTAGTTCGTGGGGGAGGGGGCACCTTACAGCCAGAAAACACTGTCCAGAAACCATACTGATGAAAACTGAAATTGTACCTGAGATCCAGATTCGCTTGAGGAAGGATTGGCTCCGTCAGGGTGCTGAGATGGTTACTGGGGTGCAGCCAGGAAGTCCTTGGAGGGCAAAACTTTGTTAGAGCTTTTACGCAGGATAACAGTGCAACTTTTACTCTTCCAAGTAGAAAGACAAATCTCCAAACAGGAACAACTTTAAAACAGCCTGGGTTTTATTTTGTCAAATCCCAAAAACAGTTCATAAAGGCTCAAGCCACTTTAATTCGGCAGCTCCATGCAGCTTGGGGGCACAATTGATCTGGCACTGGAAGCAGTGGACACAGCTGCAGTACATTACGTGGGGCACACAGTCCCGAACCTGGGTCCCTTCAAACGCGGAGCTAAAGCAAGCTCCAATTACTGTGCTCACATCTCCCCTTTCACACTCAGCAGCGGGGCTCAGCCAAATGACTTTTACTCTCTGTGGGCACTCTTTAGAGCATGGCTCCCCATTCTAGTAAATGCAGCTTCACACTTTCTCACCCCTCAGTGCAGAGACTGCATGCCTGATGCCGCAGCCCACCCCACAGACCCAGCGAAGGAAACTACTGCGGGCGTGGCGCGCACCACATTCTGCAGCTCCGAGGGGGCTGATCTGGGCTCTAACCTTTTTTCCGATGATGACACTCCCTTCACTTGGTGGACATGGAACTCCGGCATGGGATACTCGAGCTGCCACCTTCCGGTCCCAATGGCCCGGCCTTTCACTTTCCGGACCACAGCCCTCCATGGCAGCCACCAATCTCTGGAGGGCAAACAGGGCTTTTACTGCCCTGCCCTTCCCAGTGCCAAGGATCATGGCATAGGCCCCCCTTCCTCCAGACCTCAGCTCCTCTCCTTACAGCAGTTACAGTGGCCCCAATCTCCACAGGGGTGCAGACAGCACCCAGGTACCACAGCCCTTTTCCAATGCACTGTCCGTGAGGATTCAAACTCCAACAGGGCCAGGGTGGCTGTCGCCCCACCCTGGAGCCCGGGCCCACGGCCCCGACCCTTTGACTCTCCACTCCCCAGACTCCACAGCACAGCAGGCACAAAGACCCTATATCCTGCCTTATGGCGGCTTTTATACCACGATGCCAGGACTCCGCCCATACTACGGGTCCTGGCATCCAAACTGGCACTACTGCTTTCTGGGCAATGTAGTAAGCCCGCAACTTGGAGGGCTTACACACTGCTAGGTCCTAATCACTCTTCAGCACCCACCACCTCCTGTGTCACCCCTACAACTTATCCCCTTCCCCACAGTGGGAAGGTTAGCAGCTCAGAGACTTATGTACCATCAAACACAAAAGCTCGTTTTGTGGGTAGTCACAAAATCACCCAGGCTTCGAGTGATGAAGTCATGAAAATCAGCAGAACACACAACCACAAACATAAACGCATGCATACACACACACACACACACACACACACACACACACACACACACACACACGGTTTCCATCTCTAAATCCTAACTATCTTGTAATAAATAAGGAACCATGCTATAGGTTATGCTTTTCAGTATTTTCATAGGAAAAAAGTGACTCCACAGCCTCGTACCATCGTTCTGACGCCAGGATGCCACATACCACGGCCATGACATCAGAGCCATGGTACAGCAGTATCAGTTGCAGTCACGTGACTATTTAAACATACTGTTAATTCCACTGACCAGAACAAGCACACAGCAAAAGAAGCAGTTAGTGCACGACCCTATACTATGAAAAATAGCAAATGGCAGCGGTGTTACTGCTTTCCCATCTGGGGAAGTTTTGTGACATCATAGACCCAAACAGTTATAAACTATCCCAATTATTTCCATTGGGGAGGCAGCTCGTTGGTATGAGTTGCCTGCCCGGGGGGGGGGGGGGAGGTGTCTGTCAGTAGCTTTTTAATCATATCCTGAAATGCGTAGCAGTGGACTAATATACATTTTTAGGTGTGCTCATGACACAGGAGATAACATCAGTAACACTTAATGTATTTACTGTATGTTCACAAATTTTTATTTTCTGCTGCTTTTATACATCTGCTATGTATTTTCAGAAATAACAGTGTACGTGCGGGGCATGGTGGCCCAGCAAGACCATGTTAATGCTTCTGGTGGAACACAAGTCTGGGAGCAGGCAGGAACTGGGATCGCTGTGGCTGGGGAGTGCCGCTGGCGAGTGCCGCAGGAGTCACAACAGGGACGGAGATGTCTGGGTTCCACCGTCGCATTGGCCCCTCTGGGTGGTTCGGGGAGCTTGAGGTGGCGCTTAAAACCTGTGCATGTTGCACTGTTCTAGGCCTCCAGAGACATCGCCTGATGTCAGGGGAGGTGGGAGAGAGAAAAGACAAAAAGTAAAAACCACACCATTGTGCTGCTGAGTTAACATTTACTGTAGCTTGCTGCATACAATAAAAGCTGACCAGTGTTCTCCAAAACTGGAACATAGCTCTTGATATTTACAGAAAGTCCAACAGATAAAAAGCACAAGGTTCGTAGAGGCACAGGCAAGGCCCCAATTTCTTTGTCGCAGTTTGAGTCTGAGTTCTGCAGTGAGTGTCTCATTTGCCATAGAACATCTGTGGCAGTGGTTCCCGATTTCTGCGGAACTTCTGTGATGTCTGCTGGGGAGGCTTCTGAAGAACCAGAGATGCACCTCTGCGGTTCTTACCACGCATTTCCTGCCCACTGATTCCTTTCATCAATTAGCATTATTGATAGACACACATCTGTTATTCCGCAAATGAATTTTTTCTACTAAGGTAATAATACATCAACCCATAATCACAAGTAATCAATAAGCCTGGCAGTAAATGCGTAAAGCACTCGAGCAAATGCTGGGATGCCCACACCCCTCAGGAGAAGATCGCTTCCGGGCAAAATATGCAATCCAAGAAATTCGAAGGCTTGAACCCTATGTCTAAAAATAATTTATGAAGTGTTTCTTCCACCACTTGAAGACCACCAGTGTTTCATGGCAATTATGCCACTTCCTCAGATAACAAGGGGGTCACTATTTTCAAAAAATATAAATAAGTAAACACAATAAACAAATTGTTATGGTGAACATTGCATTACACAGTCAGTCCAAAAATCCACAGTGATATAATGTGGATCACCAGTTCACACCTTCTTGCCACCAAATGTCAGTTATCACCCCAAAACTGACACTTTTAGTGGCCATCCAAAATAATCAAGTGGACTGCTAGATTAAAACAGATCACATCATTGATTATGCAAATATATATTTAAAATCACACAGAGACTGAAAGAATGTAGCATGTTTGCATGCAGACCCTTCTGTACCGCCCTCTTGATTAAATATGTTTTTTATTGGCTGCCCCAGTGGCCAAAATGCCCTAGTGTGTAGGAGTCCTAAGCGGGAACAAGCTCGGGATACTGTGCCTTCGAAGGTCGGGCCGGACCAAAGCAGCTGCCACTCCACAGTGTACTGCAGTCGAGGCGGGTTGGCGCTGCACCATGAGTACTGCAGCGACCCCTGCCGTGGGCCAAGGGAACTTCCTCCACAGGGAAGTCGCATGCATCTGAGGCCCTGATGCTGGGTGCATACCAGGGGAAGGAGAGAGGTTGAGAAAAAACCCATAGCAGCATGTATATGGCGGCCTGTGTCCCTTGCTCCACTGGGTCCGAGTACCTGCTGGCACTAGATCCTGGCTCACATCGTGAGCTGCCCCTAGGAGGGGATAAGGCCCTCCCCTCAGGGCCCCTACCTAGAGCCATTGATTTTCCGTTTTTACAAATGGCCAGTTCCATTTGGCAAAATCTTAAAATCCATTTTTTTTCTAAAAATGGAGGGGTTTGCCAAACAAACTGGTGCAAAGTTGGGGGGGGGTTTACATGATAAATTGGTGCAAATATTAGTTTTTTTTTTTTGAAGAAAACTTGACTACCAAGTACTGGTTTAAAAAATTGCAAATTACATTTTTTACCTTTTTTTTCCATTCAAAAGGGAAAATCATTGGCCCTACCCCACCACGGAATGAATAGCCGTGGAGGACACCAGCAGGGGTGGGGACCTGGGGTGAGCTGGAGGTCAAGAGTCCAAATCAGGATACATTCCTGGGACCCGGGTAGGTACCTGGTGGAGCGTGGCTGGGAGAAAATACAAACAGTAAAAATTACTCATATTATAATTTACGTACTTAATACACATCTATATAGAAACATAGACATAGAATTTGATGGCAGATAAGGACTGCTTGGCCCACCTAGTCTGCCCATTTCCCTACCTACAGGATAGGCCGCAGATCCTAGTTAACCAACAGCCTATTTCTTCCTACCCCCCACAAGAATTGCCTTATGTCTGTCCCATGCATTCTTGAATTCTCCCACAGTTTTAGACCCCACAACCTCCTCAGGAAGGCTGTTCCATGCATCCACTATCCTCTCTGTGAAAAAATACTTCCTCACATTGCCCCGGAACCGCCCCCACCCCATCTTTAAATTGTGTCCCCTTGTTCTTGCACATCTCTTTTTCTGAAAGATGCTACCCTCTTGGACTTTGTTGATTCCACTGAGGTACTTAAAAGTTTCTATCATGTCCCCCCTTCTTTCCTCAAGGGTATACATATGTATATATGTGTGTGTATATATATATATATATATATATATATATATATATATATATATATATATATACACACACACACACACATATATGTATATATATATATATATATACACACACACATACATTTCTTGTAAGTGAAGGGTTACTAAGCTACATTCACTACACATGGTATTCACGCAAGTGGTTTCATTCTTGGGTCATATCCATCAATTACCAGGTTTACAAATCCCTGCTCGCTTTTGGCTAAGTTTAACATAACAGACATATATCTTGTGCTATAGAATTTTTTTTTGGGTGGTCCTCTGTGATAGTCTTATGGGAAATGTCTGCTATTCTGGTAGTGAGACAGCACTCCGTGACACCTCTGTGGACTGTGTGTGTTTGTATAACAGTAGGTCAGAGGTACTCCATGGTAGTCCCGTAAGCAATGTGAATTTGTACTGTACTAATCCTGTGCCCCCTTCCCATATCAGTCCTACAGGTAGTGAGTGTTTTTACTCTTGTAGTCCAGGGGCTCGCCACGACAGTCCTCATGGGCAGTGTCTCTGGTACAGTACTGCAGTAGCCCAGAGCCACTCTGTGGTAGCCCCCATGGTCTGATATCCAGGTAGTCCAGAAGCTCCCTGTGTTAGTCCTGTGGGCAGACTGTGTTTTTGTTCTGCTAGCCTAGTGTGCGTCAGATCTGTAGTAGTCTCCATGGAAAGCCCTGTGGATTCTCTGCTCCGGGTGCATGTTTTGGTATCTCGACTGCTTGGATAGAGTAGGAGTACTTCGTTTGTTTACAAGCCTGTCATCCTTTTATTTGCAGAACTGCAGCATACATTTCACTTAATCTGCTGTTTCCGTGGCTAAATGCTTTTCTGCTCTGTTCCTTACAAATAGAGACTCGTCAGCAATAGAACCTGACATTTTCAGCAATCAGCCTATTTAAGTGGGTGGGGTGTGGGGGCCCTGGAATGGAAAGACTTAAAAAGAATAGCACTACCTCCATTTTATGCAAGTGTCTCATTCACCTGTGACTGTCGATGACTGCAGAGCCCTCATCATTTGAACAAGAAGCTCCCCGATGTACAAACCCCTGCCCCCCAACACCAGCATATGATGTCTCTCTCCTTTACATGTATTCAGGCTTGGTGAGCTGTTGCAATGAGAGTGATCTGCGATGTAGACACCCTGAGTCAAAAGAAACAGATTTTTACGGTCAGATGTGCTGATGTGCAACAGCTAGCCAGATTGTTTAACTTTTTTTTACGGAAATGTGGGACACAGGCACTCAAAATGTGTGACAGTGTGGGACACAGGCCCCGCTAATGTGGGACACATCATCAAACATGGAGATACCAGCTCCGAACACTGCCTAAGTTAGTGCGTCGACATGTGCAGTGTCAGTGTTGATTTAATATCTACCAACATTATGAATTTATGCATTCGTGGCTGAGTTTAGAGCACCTCCTCTGTGTGGGCAGTGCCTTTTTCATGTCAGATGGATGGAAGACAGAGCAATTTTGAGGGGTAAAATGAGGCAGCATCCCTCATAATGAGGGATAGTTCAGAGGTATGGAGATATCCGTAGGAACAGCAGGGAGGGACGAGCCCTTCTAGTTAAATCAAAGAAAGATACAGACATAGCAGCAAGGCTAAACCTGGGTCAGTCAAGTTTGTCCTGTTAGAGGGAGTGGTCAATAAAACGCAGGCCCCAGGCAGGGTACATTGTGGAGTAGAACGTGAGACTGTCCTCCCTTTAGGGGGGACATTGAATGATGGATGGCAAATACAGGGCGGATGCAGGGGCTACATGCATAGCTCAGACTAGACAACTGTTTTTGATGGGCATGCCCCTCTCCTCTGCCCCACCTTGCATATTTTTCACTGGTCCCACATAGAATTTTAGAAGTCCCATTCTGAGCTCTGGGGGTTGGTAGGTGAGGATGACTGCCATTCAAACCCCTCTTCTTCTCCTTACAGGCAGACCTAATAGTGACATAGGTCTGTGGCTTTTGAGACATCCACGCTCCCAGCCTGCTAGGCCAGGTGCAAAGGGTGGAGTGTAGCATAAGAGGGAGTGAAACAACACTGATGGCGAAATACCTCCCAGCCTTGGATGATAGCTCTGAGGCATTGCCACACGTTGATCAACTAGCAGGTAAGTATGTGAAGTAAGCGACACAACACGGCATGACATTGATAGTACTGCGAGACCCTCACACCCAGGGAACCAGTAAGGCATGAGGCCACAGGCTGAATGCCTTTAGCCCCTGGAAGTGCGGTTGTCACATTATCACAAATGCCTTTGTGTGTTTTATTGCGCTTATAAAATAAGTTTGCAGGGAACAACAAAAAGATGATTTCTTTGCACCACGTGGTGGGGCCTCTAAGACTGGCAAGTAGCACACAGCTCTTGAGTGGTGCAGAGCCAGAGCTAGAGGTGTCAGACACCCCCTCTCGGGGCTGGCTTACTAGGCTGTATTCTCCCTCTGGTTAGGTTCCCTTTAAGGGGCATTTCCATGTTACGCCTCTGGGGGCGCGGTTTTGGCCCAGGATTAAAAGGGGGGGGGGGGTTCTGGAGGGAAGTGGAGAGCTGGCTGGCTGGATGTAGGGCAGGTCAGGCTGGTGTTTCAGACCCCCGGCCCGGGAGGTACTGGCTGCTGCTAGCATCGATGGCTACACGGTTTCAGTTCCGATGGGGAGGGTGGTAGGAGTATGGTGATCGTTGGGAACTGGGGTCCTGGTAAGATCAGCGGCTGGGTGGACAGCAGCCTAGAGGTAAGTCCATTGACATCTGGGTTCAGGAAACCTGGTGTCCTTGAGAAAGGTATGGCAGTGGGGCTGTTGCAACAGTGGCAGGGCTGCAGCAGGGCCCCTTGGAGGTGGCAGCTCTGAGGTGGTCATTTTCCCGGTGTGGCACGTTGCAGAGGCGAGTTGGGTGGACTGCATTTCAGGATCTTGTTTTAACAGACCTGACGTGCTCGTGTCTGGGGCAGGTCCCGTGTTAGGCCCAGTAAAGAAATGCAAAGTAAGAGTAACTGCAAGGAAGGAGCCAAGTCGCACATGCTATAGCTTAAGCTAGCATCCTGTCTCTGTTGGAAGAGGGTTACCAACTGGTTGGTTCTCTGGCAAGATTTTCAGGGCAGCCGCGGTGTGTTTTGAAGGCTGCATCCCCGGTATAGGTTATTCTAGGGCAGGGAGTAAGGCTCTCCCCAAGTACTGGTTTAGGTCTCATTGTACCCTGTAAGGGCTGAGCTTTACTTCGACTTAGATTATTTGTATGGCGTCTATGCCTGTTCTATCGTCTTAGGCCTGTTATAAGCATTTGTATCAGCCCGGTACGGTTTGTACCTCCCATGAATGTCCTCTGGCCTGTCTGTTTCTTGGCTCCATGGAGCTGCGCACTCAAGTTATTTATTTATTTATTTATTAATTCTAAATAGAAACCAAATTAAATTTTGTTATTTGTTTCTTTTACTTTGTGTGTGCTGGGATTATTTGAATGAACTATCTATATTCCTCCTCTAAAAAAGAAAAAACAGCCTCTGTCCACCCTGGCCCGGCCTGAAGTTGCAGCTGTTGGTAAGCTATAGCCTGTTGGGTGAGAAAACAATCTGCACTACGCTGCTTGAGATCGTCAGGCAAGGTAAGGCCTTGTATTCTTTGAGCTGTAGGCCTTATGCCCGGAAGATTTCCAGTTTTTAACCCTCCTCGTATCACCATCAGGACCCCCCTAGACATAAAAGGGGGGCAAAGGGGGGTGTTACAGAGGGAATGCAGCCTGCATCTTAGGACTCCCTGCAGTGATCCATGAATGCTCTTACTCAAATGGTCCAGAAAATGGACAAAACAATTAGATACCTACGTCACACAACTGGTTACGGTTGAAAATAAAGTGGACACTATGACAGCTACACTAAAAGTGTCTGAATCTAGGCGATGGCCCAGTAGTGTGGTGGTAGCGCTACTGCCTGCCATGCTGACGGCGGGGCAGGGATTGAATGTCTTATGGACTGCTATCTCTCCCGGGAGGAGAGTTGCCAGTCCGCCACGTGACTGCTACCAGGTTGGTTCATGATGGTAGGATGGGTAGGGAGCAGCATGAATGGCGGGAGCTGCAGGTCGTCTGTGGTGCATGTGTGCCTCTGCATGCACGTGCTGATATGTGCATCGCAGCAACGGGGAGAGAGAAAATGAGGGAAAACATGGAGACGGGCTTCATGAAGCACAGCCCGTGTAGTTGCGGCCTGCTCTGCCATCCATCTGGGGGTATTCCGGATATGTGTGCTCTGGGAGGGGGGATAGCTCTCCCTTCCCTGGTCCTGCTGCGGGGGGATCTATTGGGGAACTAACCCCTGGCTGGCCGAGGTCATGGATGGCTTCGACTCACGAAGACAGAGCTGATAGACGCTGGTCCTACACAAGAGGATGAAAACCTCTGTGAAAAAAAGAGAGTGATCTAAGTCTTTATCAGGGAAGACTTTGGCTGCTGCTGCTGCGAACATAGTTCAGGAGCAAGGTTTGCTCAAAGCTCAGCTCTTTTTTTTTTTTTTTGTAGACTTTATTTTGGTTCCAATTCACGACAGGATCTTTTTTCCCCGATTGGCCTTGTTATGCGGGGTTTGATACCGCCATCCACCAGCCTCTGCCACGACCCCGGCTGAAGCAGGGAGGACCATGGCTTACTCCCCACAGAGGGGCTTCCCCCCTCGGGGATGGAAAAGGGGAGGGAGACCACAATACCCTTGAGCCCCTGCCCCTTGAGACGAGCTTTGTTTGGTGGCAACAGGCAGGCCCCCGTTGGAGGCGTCATCTGGTCGTGAACAGGGTTTTTCATGTAGTGGTTCCCCCGGGATGCAGATGTGCAGTGACGTCTGTACACCCGTGGTGCTGACATCCGCTGCGTCCCACCCCTTTCTACAGCTTCGCTTGTAGTACCCCCGGTCTCCACAGGAGGTCCCTACAGAGTGAAGCAACCCCAGGGACCCTGCTAGAAGAGGAGAGCAGTCCTCCGGACACTTGATCCTCTCCTCCCCCTTCCGACCCCCAGAGTCCCGAGTCCATTCCCGAACCCGGGTCACTGGCATGGCACGAAGTGTGGCGTCCGGCGCCTCAACCCTCAGTGCCACCAAGCCGGCTTGCTCAAAGCTCATCTTCAGCATTTGGAAAACCTTGTTAGAGTTAGCCTCTTAGGGCCCAATCCACAAAGGCACCCCATATAAGCACAAATCGCATGTATGTGGGGTGCTTACCTTCAGTCTCGGATGGCAGCATGCTTGCTGACATACACAACTCCCCTGCTCCCCTAGAGCCATGCACAGAGAGCTGTGCAGAGGGGACATGGAGAGGGCAGTGGGCAGTGCCATGATTGACACCGGGAATCCATCTGGACACTCAGGTTAGCTCCAGAGTTGATCCCAAGCCCCACACAGAGGGGCTGGTGATATATGATAGTCCTCCAAGGACTGTCATATCCCCATTGGGCTGCCCATTGTTTCAGTCTCACCGCCAGACTGAAGTGATACAACCTCCAGTCCTCTGTACAGCCTCTGAAGGCTGGGAACAGGTGAAGCAATCAGCAGTCTGGCTCCAGGGACTGCTCTGCAGTTGGACAGAGGGGGCTATGAAGTGCCACAGCAGCCCCTTGGACCACATAGCACTTGCCTCCTCTGCCGGCCCTCCGCATTGCTGCTGGCAGCAAGGGATTGGGTGCAGTAGGAGCATGCAGCACTAGGCTGTGGATGCACGCAGGTCACCACATATGCAGCACTTGACCACTGCGCTCCACAAACATGCACAAGCTCCCCTTCTGGGAGTGTGTACGCATTTATAGATATGGCCCTTGGACAGTCCCTTACATTTCATCTGCTCCTCCAGCTGAGGCATAAATCCTTGGCCTATGACCTTCTACACATTTCCACAACAACGGACAGTGCTGTTACAAGCAGGGGATTATAACATCAGTTATAGAAATAGATCATCCAGAGCAGATAGAGTGGATCAGCTCTCAGATCCTCCTTTCATGCAAATGGCTTAAGGCAGTAGTGCGTGTTACAGTGAGAAATTATGACCTATACATAGCTTTTTCTACTGCCCTGTTAGATGCCTTTTTATCCCCCATTTTGAGTCTGCATTAGTACCTTTTTTAACAACTAAAATAAGGAACGCTCCATTTAGCATGGCAGTCTCCCCCCGGTTTTCAGTATTATTTTCGGCTTTATTTGAACACCCATCGCTTTTCTTGAGAGTAAGGTAAACTAGCATGCACCTGGCACTGCTTCCTGACCTCATGTGCTCAAAAACCATGGAAAATAGAGAACCATATTAGAAGGAGTGCTACTTTTATTATTTAAAATTCAGAAAGAAAGTACCAAAACAGATTCAAATCAGGGAAAATATGGCATCTTACAAGGCAGGAGAACAAAAGCACTCCAAAATACAATGAAAAGGTATAACCAAAAGTTTCACCGCAACATACACTGCTGCTTAGAGGGGGCCTGCACCCCCTGCAAAGCTCTTGGCATCTGCAGAGGTCAGTTGCAAGACATTTTTACAGAAACATGAATTTTCATGCAATTAAGCAACGACGGTGTGCATTGAGCTAAATGTGCCTCATTGCACACCCTGGAGTGTGTTATTGTGCTTATAAAATGGGTAACTTTAATAGAAATGTTTGTAAAAATAAAAATAGATAGGTTTACATATAAAAAAATACAAATATGGACCCTCTCTGTGGCGTGGAGGTGCAGGGCGGGGTGCCTTACCTCCTCCCTCAATGGCGACCGGGGTTCAGGAATGAGTTTGGGTTGCCAGGGGTAAGCCGGGGTGGGAGAGGATCGAGTAATAGGGCTGCTTTCTTCTCCCGGGGAGGGATGCCATCTTGGCCACTGGCTCCCACTGGGTGGAGGCCTGTGGCAATGTTGGCGCAAGAGACTTAAGTAAGGGAGGGGGCTGCAATTCCATAATACGTGTGCGCCTGCATGCGCATGTACATATGTGCCACAGCACCCAGGGGTGTGAGACAGAAAAGCAGGAAAAGGGACCTGTGGGCTACTTGACACCCTGCGCATCTCCCTGACCCACACTGCTACCCGGAGCTCTGGAGCCTTCTGAATATGTGACACTGGGAGGGGGGTGACAACAGCCCTTCCCCCTCTAGCAATACCACAGGGGGCAAACCGCGGGGGAAGCAGCTCTAGATAGGTTGGGGAAGGTGAGTGCCGGCTGGGGGGAGGTGGGGCCTGGACTGATGAGCCACCTATCAGTGTAAAAAACTGTAGGTCGTCTACCTGCTAGAATAACTATTTTTCTTTTGCTTTTTGGTTAAATGTCTTAATGAGGACACCGTAGTTGTAGTTCTTCCATTATAGTTTTGGCCACTTTCCAGTATGCCTGGTAATCTGCGTGGCACTGGGACTGTTTTTTGTTTTGTCAAATTGTAGAAGCACAGCTGGGACTGTTATAAAGCACCAGTCCTGAGTTAACCCCCCCCCCTCCACTTATGAGCGCCAGTCACTGTGGTGGCTCCCCCCATGCTTCCCGATCGCAATCTCTGTATTTCAGTTTTTTCATCTTTTTTTTTTTTTAACTCTGATTTGGAGTTAGACTTGGGGTCTTCTTTTTAGCAGTGCTGCAGTGCAGGACTCAAGTGTGGACAAAGAAATAATGGACATGACAACAGCGAGACGGTGGCAACTTCGGAGCGTCAGAGACTGCCGTGAGGTGAGCATGATGGCAGTGATCAGGAACAGCACATTCCACGGGCCACATTACTAATGGAAATATTTAAGTATGTATTTCTCATTCTGTTCGGCTGCATCATATGCAGCTCTCAACATAGATTCAACTGTTCGTTTTCAGAGTGGGGTCTGGAAAGCTTTTAGCAAGAAGAAAAAATGTCAACAACAGTTTTAATCAAAATTATAAAATTGCATATTGATACATTAGCAGGCTAAGGGCTAGGATAACTGTGCATTGTGCTCTGTTAATGCATGGTCTCCTGTCTTGTTTTAGCCAAAAAAAGTTTATGGGTTTCTGACACTTATTTTATAATTGTGTTTATTATTCGGGATATTGACACGAAAACAGATCATTGTCCTCTACAGTTCACTTTAGGCAAGGCAGTTTTATTTATATAGCACTCTATACTAAGGGCTCAGGGCACTTAATAATGCTGTGCGGAATCTGCAAATTCTGGCGGAATTAAATTTCACTGAATTTTTGAAATTCTGCTGGAAATGGAATGGTGGAATTCCAAAGCGGAAAATAGTTGAGGAATGATTTTCTGTTCTGCAGAATATTATTCCACAGTTCTCAATATTTTCCATGGAAATGGTTGCAGAATGATTTTCCATGGAAAAATGCTGCAGTATTATTCTGTGGATCACAGCAGGTGGAATTCCGAAGAAGAACTAGCGAAATTCCGGTGGAAATTCTGCCAGCGGAATGGTAATTCCATGCTAATTTCGCCAGCGGAATTCCGTGTTCCGCACTGCACTATTAACACAGAGAGCATTGTAAAAGGGTAAAAACAGCAAATTACGTAATAATAACTGTAACTAGAAAATAATCGTTTTATTCTTAGACAGAAGAGTAAAATTAATTGTCATTAGACTAAAGTAACTGTCTCTTAATATTAGTTTGATGGTTCTCCTGTACATTGCGGCACTAGCGTGGGTAGATATGGCAATGGCTGACAGCTTCTAACCGAACCCGCATAGGGGAACACCAGGCAACCACCTCCCGCACCTGACACTATGCCCTGCACTTACTACTCCAGATGCCCTGATCTTGATGCATGGCCTATCGCACAGAGGAACCTGCTACCACATCCTAGCAAGCATGACCAAAAGGCGTACAACATTGCCTCCCCAAATGCGGCAAGGGATCCTCCGCCTCCTTGTGCTAGCTCTGTTAATGAGCTCGGACGATGTCCAACCCAATCCTGGCCCTAATGTTGCTAACTTCACTTTGGGGTTCCCCAGGGACCCCACATGGCACCTCGCCAGAGGCCTGAGAGCTGCTCATATGAACATCTGTAGCTTGTGACCCAAGATGCACGAGGTCCAGTTCTGGGTGGAGATGTACAGGCCAGATGTGCTTGCTATCTCTGAATCCTGGCTGAAGCCTCACATTCTTCCTCACAAAGTGGAGCTGGCCAATTATCACACCTTCAGAAAGGATCGAGAGAGAGAAAAAAGGAGGGGTGTCCTAATTTATGTGAGCTCCTTGCTGGAGGCCTCGCCTTCCTCTAACGACCTGCCAAGCTCCTCAGCGCTCGAATCTCTCTTCATCAAAATCATACTGGGCCATGCAAAACACCTAACCATAGGCTGTATTTATAATCCCCCCACTGATGGCAGTATTGCCCTCCAGAACCTAACAAGCTCCCTCGCAGGGTGTCTGCCCGCAGAGCTGCTGGTCTTAAGGGATTACAACCTGAAGTGGGATCCTGCTTCCGAGCAAGCCCGCAGGACCTTGCTCCTAGAAGCTAACCTGACCTAGGTCATGACAGAGTTCACCAAGCAAAATCTAAAGACTGAGAACCACTCCACCCTTGACTGGATCCTAGTCTCTAACCTAGCCAACATCCAGGCAGCTGGCGTGATGTCTGATGCCTTGAGTGAGCACTACCCACCTTCTGCATCTGGAAAAACAGACCGCCCAGGACTCCCCCCGCCCCCCCCCAGGCTCATAATAGCCAGGCACTTCTCTGGCTTCTCCTCCGAGGCCTTCCAGAGCTCATTGAGAAATGCTGACTGGGCACCACTAAGTCTGCTGGGTAGTGTTGATAATGCTGCTCTGTACTTCCAACATACTTTCTCTGCGGTGGCCAATCTACATGCACCGTTACGAAAAAAGACCAGCGAAAGGGCAGTGCCATAGATAGATATCGCACAAACTTAAATCCCTAATATTAAGCAGAGACAAGGCCTGGAAAAAAAGCCAGGCACTCCAATAGCCCAGCAGACCTAGCTGGCTATAGGTCCTTGCAGAACAAGTGCAAGAAAGCCTCAAAATCTGCTAAAAGGGCCTATCTCAAAGCCCTTCAGCGAGACACGCTGTCCGACCCTAAGTCCTTCTGGACCTGCATCAACTCCTTGTTAAAAAGGCACAAACAAACCACAGCAGGGCAATATAACCTGCAATGGGCTAACCTTAACGGATGAAGGAGAGGCCGCCGATGCCTTCAACAGCTTCTTCATGGACCTGGCCACCTACAGAAATGACCGCCAACTTCATCACCAGGGTCCTCCGGCCACGGAAACACAGGACCCCCCACGACCCCCCATTTCCACCTGAGGACCATGCAGGTCAAAGAAGTGCTACCCTCCTGCAATCCTTAAAACCTAGGGGATCACCAGGACCTGACAGATTGGACCTTCGGCTGCTCAAGGCTACAGCCCCCCGCCATAGCCTTACCTGTCACCATGCTAATAAACAGATCCCTGCAGGAAGGAGTAGTCCTCAAAAAGTAGAAACAGGCCCATGTGTTCCCAATACACAAGGGTGGTTCCAGAGATTCAATTGGCCACTACAGACCCATCTCCATTCTTTGTCACCTAGCAAAGATCCAGGAGCGGCTCGTCTATGGCCAACTGAGGGGACTACCTGGAAAACAGCTGCTGGCCCCTTCACAGCATGGATTCTGGCAAAAACACGGGACTGACACAACCCTCATCAGGTTCACTTCCAACGTCCTAGCCGTCTTGGACAAGGATACCCTCACAGGGGCAGTCTCTATAGATCTGACCAAAGCATTTGACCTGGTTGACCACCCACTCCTATTAACCAAATTGAGCACACTTGGACTGGACCAACACTCCCTGAACTGGTTCAGCAACTACCTGACTGACCGCTGTCAGCAGGTCAAGTGGAGAGGTACAACCTCCAACCCTCTACCATTAAATGATGGGGTGCCCCAAGGCTCCATCCTGGGCCCACTTCTGTTCTCCCTGTTCATCAATGACCTCCGCCACCACTGCAGGAGCAGCTCCATGGTGCAGTACACTGATGATGCAGTACTCTACAGAACTGTGCCGCATCAGGATGATCTAGGACCCCTGCTCCAGGCTGACTTCTCCCAGGCTGAAGTGTGGTTGGTCGAGAATCGCCTGGTTCTCAACCTTAACAAGACCAAAGTGCTCCTGTTTGGTCTCATATCCCTGGGTCCCTCCCAGGCACATCTTCTAGCATTGGTCACCACATCTGGCTCTCCTATTGAAGTGGTCCAGTCCTTCAGATACCTGGGTCTTACATTAGACCAGGGAATAATGCTAAAACCACACATAGATTTGGTGGCCAAAAACATCCACCAAAATCTCGGGCTGCTCTACCATCTAAGCGCCAATCTGATACCTGAGACAATGCTGGCAATTGCTCAGAGTGCCTCCTACCTACTCTTACCTATGCGGCCCCAACCCTACTCAGCATCGCAAAGCTCGACCATGGTAGACTACAGACATTGTACCATAAATTTGCACGATTCGCTACAAAAGCCCATCCGAGGACCCACCACTGTGAAATCCTTGCCGCACTCAAATGGCTCACCCTGAACCTAAGGCTTCAGTACCCCCTGCTAAACTGGACATACAAGCTCCTCTCTGACGATCTCCCCACAGGGCTAATCGGGCTACTTGCCCCAGTGCGACCCAGCAGGCCCTTTTGCACTTCGGGCAAAATACTGCTTGAACTGCCCAGGCCCAGATCCGCAGTCGGCAGTAAATCCTTTGCCCATATAGCCCCCACACTGTGGAACAAGCTCCCCTGTCAACTACAAGAAGCCCCCTCCCCAGCGATTTTTCAGATGGGATTAACATGCTCACCTCCTGAAGCTCAGCTCCTCCGTCTGTCCTGAAGGCTAGCTAAATCACACCCCCCAGCATCTACTGTAGCTGTCACTGTTGATCTGGGGTACTTGCCCTGTAATTATTTTATTTTTTTTTTATTTTATTTGCACATTGGTTTACAACCTTTGAGCCAGAGGCTCATTTTCAAAGGTACCTTGTCACAGAGTGGACAAATACAATACAGACAGTCATGTTACAGGATGTAGATTACATGGATTCACATGCAAGTGTGAGAAGAACATGATAAATACAGCCATAAGTACATATACTCACTTTGGTTACAGGATATGGGTACATCAGTAGCAGGCATTGGTGATTGAACAGATATTATAGAGAGGCCAGATTGGTTACAGTGGAAACATATAAAACTGCAATAGGGGCAGTCAGTAGAGCAGTGGTAATTTAATAGGTTACAGTAGTAGATACTAGTATGAGCAGTAGTTGCCCTCTTCTATGTAAAGCTGTCATTCCCAATGTAACCCTGCACCTTTTAGACCTATACTGCATTGCTTGTATATTTTAATGTACTATCTGACCTAAGTCTAAGAGCTGCCACTGTTGTTGTGCAATGGCATCGTACACCTGTATGCAATGTACTACTCTATATCTCTTGACTGTACTTGTTCAACTCTATGTAACTAACTCTGGGTCCCCCCTGAAAAAGGGACCTTCAGGGCCCAGTGGGCTTACCCCGGTAACAAAATTAATAAATAAATAATAAAAAAATAGTGCAGAAAACCTAATTGACAATGTTAACAAATTTCGTATGATTACAGCTAATGCTTGTTTTATCAAATGTTATTGTATGTAAATCTTATGTATTTATGTATTGACGCAGAACGCTTGTACTGAGTAATATTCTTTAAGTCAATAAAATCTTATTGATAAAAAATTAACACCCATTAGTGTATTCCGACCATTTCCAAAAATAATCTTATATGATATTTTTATAAAGCTTGAAACTATATTTCAAAACCTGTTACATTTGAACTGTTTTTTTTTTTTTAATTCTCTATTTCTTCACCTACCAGCGATGGCCTCTCTCAGGTGTGGGGTCCCGACTCCCGACTTGGTGCTCTGCTGCCCGCCTGAAGCCCTCCGATGTGTTCTCTCCTGCCTGGGCTTGTCTCTCCAGCCACTCGACTGCCCCAGCTCTGAGCCTGTCAGGGTGGGGCCACCTTCTCCTCTGATGCTCTATCTAGAATCTAGTGGCGCGGCATCGAGGAGGAGGCAGACCGGATACACATGCCATCAGAGCCCTACACTGGGCATGGGGCCTAGCCACTGTTCCCATCGTCGCCTACCGCCACAGTAGGGGTTCTTCCATGTTTGTTTTCTCCAGGATGCAGCATGCAATGGCTTCAGTGCGGCCATCTTTTCCACACCTCTGTCACAGAAGCCTGTCAACGTCCTTCCCTCGCCTACGTTCTGTGCACTTACATTACCACTGGTCTCCACCAGAGGCCACTGCAGCACCAGGAAATCCCTGGATCTCTCCCCTGGGAGGGGAGAGCAGGCCATCGGACACTCTATCCCCTTCCTCCCCTGCTGACCCCCAACGACCAGAGTCCATTCCCGAACCCTGGTCACCGGTGTGGCGTCCAGTGCCTCAACCCTCAGCACCACCAGGCCAGCTGCATTTGAACTGTTAATCATAAAACTTTATTTTTTTTAAATGGAAGCTTGGAGTCCAAGCAACATGTATAGACCCTAACAATACAGTTCTCCTCTGTTTCTACATGCTTATAAAATGGGCTTCGAAAATCCAGCAATCCGATTGGCTAGTACATCTTCTGAGCTATGTCCTTATCAGAAGATATACTAGCCAATCTGCACTACCCTCCACTCCCAAGCCCCATTACAACAACAAATCAGTGAGCTGTGCCAACTGTAAACAAAAACACAGGCTGGCACAGCTCACAACGGGGAAACAGCACTTCCTGCTTGGCAGCACTGATCTGTAAAAGATGACCGCGGACACAAACACCATCCCTTGGTAAACACTGAGATATCTTTTGTCTTTTAAAGTAAACTCTCACCTCTGCTGTTTTTAAAGCTGATGACACGTAAGAGAGCAAAGCACCAGCTTTAAAATGCTGTTACGGAGCCATCTGCCGTCCTCCCTTAGCGATTCAGCGAACAAGACAGCCTCCCTCCTCTGACTTCATACTCTTTTACAGGTGAGCTGCAACAACCCAGAAGGTCCTTTAAAAAAACTGCAGCACATTACTGTCATAGCAAACTCAACAAACTTTTGTTTTCTTTCAGAAACGTGAACCCGGAAATGACAGTCTACGGTGGCTGCTGAGGGACATGCTTGCTCCCAGTCAGCTGGCCCGCTAATGTAAATCAAAGAAAAATGATTTAAAAAGACAAATGTTAAAAAATGATGAAAAAGACAGACAAAAATGTTTTCTGTATCTGTGTATGTGTGTGTGTGTGGGGGGGGGGGCAGAAACAACAGCAAATACCACAGACAATATGAGACACGCTGGCTCCCGTTGCCTGTAAGTCAAATTGTGTGGGGAAAAAATAATTAAAAAAACAAACATGGTTTTGAGTGATTCTGTGGGTGGGTAGTAGTAGTAGATTTTATTTGTTTGGGGCGCCCTTCCCCAAAGGCTCAGGGGTGCCCTTACAATAGAACACAAATAAATACACACGCAGATAACAGAACAGGATCAGAGATAAAAACATAGCATATAAAAGCTCAGACACAGAGTAAAAACAACTGAACCCATTCAATAATTAAAGTGGCCGCCTTGGACCCCCAAACGCTTGAGTAAATAAAAATGTTTTTAGTTAGCGCTTAAACATTTCGACAGATGGTGCCTCCCGGAGGTGTCCCGGCAGCGAATTCCTTAACGCCAGGGCAGCAACCTCAAATGTTCAATCCTCAAGCTCTTCAGCCTTGCTCTGGGGATCTCCAGGAGAGCATCAGTAACTGACCTGAGGGGGCAAGACAGGACGTAAGGATGCAGGAGATCCTTCAAGTAGCCCAGACCCAAGCTGTTTAGGGCCTTGTAGGTCAGAAGGCCTACCTTGAAAGTGATGCGCCAGTACACTGGCAGCTGATGCAGTTCGCACAGCACAGGGATGATGTGACTGAATCTGGAATGGCCTAGTCAATACCCGTGCTGCTGCATTCTTCAACAGCTGCAGGTGACTCAGCACACCACCTCCAACCCCGAGGTAGAGGGCGTTGCAGTAGTCGAGTCTTGAGGTCACGAAAGCATCGACCAGTGTGGCCAGGTCTTCAGGCGGGACAAAGGGCTTGATCTGGGCAATGTTCCAGAGATGACAGAATCCAGTCTGGAGAACTGCCGACACCTGAGAATCAAATGTCAGCTCACTGTCAAACACAATGTCCAGATTCTTCACCCTTGGTGAAACCTCCAGTTCAGTTGGGCCTATAAAAAGGCCCAACCTATCATCAGAGGCTCCAAGCCCAACCCTCCGACCTGGCTCTACCGCTAGTATCTCAGTCTTCCAGGGTTTAGACCCAGCCAGTTCGATGCTGTCCAAGCCTGGATCTCGGCCAAGCATTTATTCAGCACATCAACAGTGCCAGGTCTACCAGGTGTGAAAGACAGTTAAAGCTGGGTATCATCAGCGTAACAATGAAAACTCAGCTTATATTGCCTTATGACCTCACCCAGGGGCAGCATGTACACTGCGAACAACATGGAAGAGAGGACAGAGCCTTGGGGAACTCCACAGGGCAAGTCTGTCGGGCCCGAGGAACAGTTCCCCAACACCACCCTCTGAGACCTGCTTCGGAGAAAGGACTCGAACCAGCTGATGACTTTGCCGGTGAGTCCCACATACTCCCTCAGCCTGTCCAACAACACCCCATGGTCCACAGTGCCAAACGCTGAGGAGAGATCGAGGAGGACAAGGATTGTATGCTCTCCCCTATCCCTCACCCTGAGCAGGTCATCGAACACCCTAATGAGCACCGTCTTTGTGCTGTGCAAGGCCCTAAATCCAGACTGGAAAGGTTCATAGATTTGGAAGTCTACGCAACGGCCCTCTAGCTGTTCTGCTGCCACCTTCTCAGGAACCTTCCCCAAGAAGGGGAGGGTCAAGATAGGCCGATAATTTGCCAGGATGTCAAGGTCCAACGATGGTTTCTTCAGCAGAGGCTTAACCAGGGCCTATTTTAAAGACTCCAGAAAAACCCCAGCTAACAAGGAACTCCTGACTATCCCGGGAAAGACCATGCCCAGGGCTTCGACATAGCCAATGAGTAGCCACGTTGGGCCCGGATCCAGGTCACAGAAAGTTGGTTTCAGCCCAAGGACTATCCCACAGATAGTAGTGGTTTCTTTCAGGATGGGTCACCCCTCTCAAGCTGACTTCCAAAAAGGAAGAAAGATGTAACCAAATATTCTTGCTAATAATGACGGCAAAATAACAAGAACCTGGGAGCAGTGTGTACCAACATGTACCTGACCTGGAAGCAAAAGCTACAAACTGGGTGCCACAGAAACAGCAACCCGCTCCTGAGTCCATTCCCAACTTGACTCCTCTGGCTGCTATACTCTTGCTTTCGATAGTGGACAGGCTCTGAACCCGAGGGACTGCTTCAGTCAACCTTGCTCTGATGACTCTACAGCACAGCACTTCTCCACGAACAGTCACTTGGAGCAGAAACTCCAGACCCCAGTTTACAAAGAAGATGGACCAAACTCAGCATCCAAACAGTGCTCTCCCCGGAGACACTGGAGAGATCAAAATCAGCATCAGGTACCTTTCAATTTTAGCTCCCACACAAGATTCATACAGGCAGGCAGAGCAATCAAGGCTCTGTCCCCAGACTGGCATGGACAAACGTGGACCACATTTGGGCTACTAGCTAGGAAAAGAGCTCCAGTCCAACACATGGACTGCTTTTTCTTTTTTCTACTCATATAATCATATTTTGTACTTTTTCATGCACCCTTATGTACATTTTTTTTATTAACTTCTTTACCGCAGGGAGCCCATTTTATAAGCGCAATAACACACTCTGAGGTGTGGGTTATCTCCTGATAAAAGCATGTCCAGGTGCATAAGGCACTCGGCGCAAGCACCTCGTGCCTTATAACTAGGGTTGGCAGTTTTCGATTTTTATTTTTTTATAATTTCAATGGAAAATATTGATTTTTATTTTTAAACCTTTTTCCCTGAGTTTTATCGATTTAAACTTTACCAGTTGCACGAAATTATGGGTTTTAAGCATTTATTTCAATTTGTATCGATTTAATTTTCACTGTTGCAGTTAATAACAGCAAATGTTGAGGATTTACAAACTGATAAAAGCACAAATTGTTATCTTCACATGTCAAAATAGCAACAGAACTTACTTTTTCTATCTGTAAATTTAGATTATTATCGATGGAAATACTTTTTCATCTATTTGTGTGTGAGCAGTGAAATCAACATTTATCTATATTTACCGATTTAAATCTAATACTGCGAAGCCCACTTATAACACATCTGGGCATTCTCTTATGAGGAAATAACCCACACCTTAATACTTAGTTTACTTAGTATATTTGGACAAAAGAAGGCATACGCCCATCGTGATTGTCCCCCACACTAGTGGGACTTAACTTATTTTTGGTGGTCTCTCAACCAGTAATCTAATCAGGTTTTGAAAGTACTAAAGGTGTCTGATTAAATAATATCAGTTGGAAGACTATTCCAAGCTTTTGCAGCTCTAAGTGAGTGAAAGGAATCCTCTTTGACAGTGTTTGCCCATTCAGCTGCTAGTTGTCGGTGAATTCTAGCTACATGCCATCTATTTGAATATGCTAAGCCACATTGTTCTATTAAACACTGTGATTCTAGTATTTTATAGGTAAGGAGCAAGTCTCCTCTATACCTCCTGCTTTGAAGTGAAAATAAACCAGTTTCCATAAGTCTATTTTGATAATTCATTGATGATAGTTAAGGCACCGATTTAGTAGCCTTGTCTATAGCCTTTCCACCAGATCAATATCCTTTCTATGGTAGGGGTTCCAAAAGTTTGAGCCGTAATCAAGGTGTGGTCTAATATATGAACGGTATATGGGACTTATACATTCTTCTGTTCTGGTCACAAACGTTCATTTAATTTGTTTTAGCAAATTATTTGCCACCCGAGTTATTTTGACACAATGGTTAGATGCTGTTAGTTTGTCATTGATCATTAGACCCAGATCCCTCTCAGATGTTGACACTTTAAGTAATCTGTCATTTAAGTAGTACATATTTTTTTCATTTTTATTCCCTAGTGAAGGACAGAGCACTTATCAATATTAAACTCCATATCATGTTTTTTTGCCCATGGTTCAATTTCTTGTAAATTTTTGGCTAGTGACAAGTTTCCACCTGTTTTGTCCGCTCTTCCCCCAAGTTTGATATCGTCAGTGAACTTTGACAACACAGTGTTACCTGTTATTGTCACGTCACTTATAAATATACCAAACAGGGTTGGGCCCAGGACTGAACCCTGGGGTACACCATTACTGACCAGTCCGCTTTTGGACAGGGCACCATTTAATCGTACCCTCTGGGATCTGTTGGAAAGCCACTGATTAATCCAATTATACATAGATACATAGACAGTATCAGCAGATAAGGGCCTACGACCCACCCGGTCTGCCCATTTGAGCTTGTAAGTTTACTTTACGTTTTCCTAGAAGTCTGTTGCCCCTTAACCCTGACCTCCAGAATTCCTTTATGTCTATCCCATGCATTCTTAAATCCTGTGATTGTTTCAGCCCCCACCACTTCCTCTGGCAGGGTGTTTCACTTGTCCACCACCCGTTCTGTGAAGAAATTCTTCCTCACGTTTCCTCTGAATCGTCCTCCCTGCAACTTCATCTCATGCCCTCTAGTCCTGGAACATCTTTTTTGCTTAAAACTGACATGACATGTTGAAACAGACCAGACATGTTGAAAATCCCTGGCTATACAATTTTTTTTTATCAAAATATGATGTGATACTTTGTCAAATGCTCTGCTGAAGTCCAGTAAAATAACATCCATAGGAATGTCCTGGTCCAATCATTTACTAATGTGATTGTAAAATGAGATTAAGTTTGTAGTTCAGGAATAGCCGCTTTTGAATCCGTGCTGAGAATTGTCAGTTAGTCCCAATATTACAATCTCCTTTTCCAAATGTGATTTAATTATCCATTCCATTAGCTTGCAGATTATAGAAGTGAGGCTTATGGGCCGGTAGTTCTGTACCGAAGTTTTACTATCCTTTTTATATATTGGCATCACTGTTGCCAACAGCCAGTCCAAAGGAATGCTGTTTTCAGTCAATGATTTATTGAATATAATTGACAGGGGGAGTGAGATTGAAGATGCTGTACCTTTCAGGAACATTGGGTGTATATTATCTGGCCCAGGACTAGTATTGTTTTTTAAAGTACCTAGAACTTTTAAGACATCTTCCAGGGAGATGGAGTATATATTGTCTGTATTATCTCTAGTTGAATCATAAACGTTAACAGTAGTTTTTTTTTTGGAAAGACAGAACAGAAGTAGGAATTGAAGAGATCTGCTGATTCCTTATCTGTTGCTATTTCTTTATCCTCATGAACGAATGGTCCTACTCTTCCATTTGTTCCTTTCTTACCATTTATGTAGGAGTATAAAGCTGTCTTATTATCTCTAGTATGTGCTATCTTAAATTCTGCCCTTTTTTGCTTGTAGCATTGATTTTTTAGATTAGATTGTGCAGTTTTATACAGTTTGATATTTTCTTCACAAGTACTTTTCTTAAGTTTGTTGAATAACTTTTCTTTCATTCTGATGAGTTTTTTAATTGAACTATTAAACCAAATGGAGACCTTGCCTTTTTTATTATATTTTCTTTGTCTGGTACGAATTTTTTCTCCAGCTGGGCAGTTGCATTTTTTAATTTTAACCAGGCTTGGTCAGTTGTAAGATTATGAAAACAAGTAACCCAATCAGTTTGTTGTAAATATTTATTAATTTCAACAAAACTCACTTTAGAATAGTTCTTACTAACAGTATCAGTCTTGTAAACAGTGTTTTCCAAGCATTTTTCAAATTGCACTGTGTTATGATTGCTGTTACACTAGGGGGATTTTATTGCAAAGTCTTTGATCCTATCCTCAATGTTAGTTAGGACCAGGTCTAGGACATTGTAACCTCTTGTTGGACTTGTAACTAATTGTTCCAGTCCATGACTGAGCATTTCTCTTATGAAGACGTTTTCTAATTCACAGTTTTTCTGCATTGTTAACCAATCAATTTTTGGTAGATTGAAATCCCCTAATATGAGTACATCTCCTTTTGAGGATGTTTTGGTAATTTCTTTAAGCAAAGTGTTAGTATAAACAGAGTCTGCAGATGGTGGTCTATAACAATTCCCTACCATCAGTTTTTTTTTTTAACTTTATGTTAATTATTTGAAAAACAAACATACAGTTTGAGATTACTAGCACAGATATTACATTGTATTACACTCAATGAGGGTGCCACTCCTCTTAATACACTCGGCTGATCATCAGTGCTGTAAGATACGTCTTTGGGAGGCATTGAAGTATTTTACAAAGTAAAAAGAAACATAAGGCTGTGGTGTGAGCCCAGGAGTTGCATGGTATAAGGTTCATAAAGTCTCAATGTTAGTGTCCAAGCTATCCCCACCTGGAAGGAGGGGAAGAAGAAAGAATACCATGCTGTACCATAGTTTTCCACACCCTTGTGTGAATCAGATTTGTTAGGTACATACAGCTGAAAGCTAATTATTTTAGTCTAGTTAACTGGTGCACAGATTCATTTTCATTAAAGATGAAGAAATAAAAGATACAACAATTGCAATGATCTTAACAGTTGGAACAAGATTGTTCTAGTGCGTAAAGTATAAATCTAGCATTTTAAAATGGAAAGGATAACAGCCTAAGAATATTTGAACAAAAATACCCATTATACAGCATTTGAGAACTATTCATGGGATTATTTAACTTTTGAACGTTAATAGTCCAAACTGACAAGGCTATTTCAGAAGGGTTGAAAAGTGGTCTGGGTGGGTAAAAACCAGGCATCGATAAAGTGTCTAATTTCTATGAACAGAAGTTAAGTAGTAGTTGTTACCTGGACAGATATTCCCCCCTTCCCATAGCATTACCAGTCCATTTTGTCACTCAGGGTTCATTGTTGTCCGATAATGATGCATCTGAATCAGTGATACGGACTGTTGAGGTCCCATACTTTTGGCTCCATTTCATAGTGTTGTTCGGGTCAGAGAATACAAAAATCTTCCCCTTGTGAGCGATTCGGAGATGGGCTGGAAAGAGCATGGCATGGGGAATCGATGCCTCACGCAATATGACCTGGACTCCGTCAAATTGTTTCCTCTTCTACGAGTAGCAAAACTGATATCAGGGTATAGTGTGATGCAGTTACCATCCTGCAAGAGGGGTCCCCTCAGCCGTGCCAGTGCCAGCAAGGAATCACGGGTGCCTGCACTATCTGTAACCACCACAATCATTTGTGGTGCTTCAGGGTTATCTGGACGACCTCGATGGGCCACTCTATAGGCCTTCTGAAACTGTTGGACTTTAGCCAGTGCTTCCTCTCCTAGTTGCTGTCAAAACCATTCCCGCAAAAACAGAAGCAGATGGTCGCCCTTCGAGCCTTCAGGCATTCCTAGTATGTATATGTTTGGAGCTCGAATTTGGTTTTCGAGAGTCTCTATAAGGGGTTTCCAGTGGGAACTTTCTTTCACCATCATGGAGACTGCCATCATAGATGCGTCTGCCCACTTTGATGTATCCACAGACACTGTCTGGATATTTTCTACATTGGTTTTGAGATTTGCAACTCTTGTGGTGAGACCAACAAATTTATCTGAAAGGTTGGCGACTGATTTAATCAGATGAGAGATTTTCACCCCATAGTCTGTAGGGTCTCTTCGCCAGCTTCCTCGGATGTTTCCTCTTGGGTCTGCGCCAACCTCGTGGTAGATGTCCCAGGAGCCTTTTTGGCTTTAGCTCCCGAACCCGACTGCTGATCCCTACGAGGATTTCCCATCTTGTGCCAAAGGGATTCCGCTGCAATATGTTCAAGTTCAAGTTCAAGTTTATTGCAGGAAAACTCAGTTGAGCAAGCTCATTCACAAGGAGGTCCTGAGACATACATACATTCACAATGAAGTCCTGAGACTGACGTACAATCAAGTAGGTTAAGTGCTTGCATCATAAAACACAGTATACATAATGATAAGAGCTTACATCATAAGACGCAGTGTACATAATGATAAAGAGCTCCCAGGGTGCTCTAAGTTCATGATGAGAAGTTTGCACTGTTTATAAAAACAATACATTGCATACATTAGGATTTTTTCAGGGAAATTAAAATTCCTGGAGGAAGTAACAGTAATTACACAACAATACAATAAAGATTCCACCTGAGACACTGATAGTGGTGCGAAACAGAGTTGAGGAAGTGTAGGAATGGAACCTGAGATATCATGGAGTCACTAGAATGTGGCCTTGGGACAGTAATTCGTTAAAGACAGTTACAGGTGTCTTTTAGTTTAGTCATGGCTATCCTTTTGAAAATTTTAACAGGGACAATACTGGGTAATTTCAAAAAGGATTGTAGTCGATTCCAAATAGTTGGCAGTGAACATGAAATAGCACGTTTTCCAAAGGAAGTTCGGGTCCTAGGTACATCAAGAAGGAGAAACTCTGTCTTCCTAAGTGAGTAAACACTGCGCGCTATGTGTATTAAAGAGGATAGATATTGCAGTAGTTTGTTCTGAAGAAGTTTTAAAGTCCATGTGCCGGCATGGACTGTCCGTCTAACAGAGAGCGAGGGCCAGCCAACTAAGGCATATAGATCACAATGATGAGTTAGCGGGATTGAGTTTGTTATGAATCGTAGGGAGCGGTGGTAGAGAACATCTAGTTTATGGAGATTAGTAAAAGCTGAGGAATTATAGATTACATCGCCGTAATCAAGGAGGGGGAGGAAAGTGGCCTGTACCAATCTTGTCCTAATCTCAGCGGGAAAGAAAGATCTATTGTGGTAGAAAAAATCTAACCTAGTTTTGAGCCTTTTAGCCAAGTCATCAATGTGATCATTAAAGGAAAGCCTGTTGTCGAGCCAGAAACCGAGATATTTGAACTTTGAAACTATTTCCAGATGCTCACCTAGGGTAGTATTTATAAAATCATTGGGCAAAACAGGAGTAATAGCGTCCGAGGAGCATGGGCATAGGATCATAGCTTTCATTTTTTTGGCATTAAGGAGTAACTTTGCATTGATTAGGTTTTTTTCTAATTGCGTAAAGTCGGCTTGAAGGATGTCCCTAGTTACTTCTAGCGAGGGCCCAGAAGTATACAGGACTGTGTCATCTGCAAAGAAGTGTAACTTGGACTTGGTAATCTGATGGTCGAGGTTGTTTATATATAAGGAAAAGAGGACGGGACCTAAAATAGATCCCTTCGGGACTCCCCTAGCAGTAGGTAGAGAGGATGAAAACAAATTTCCTGATTTAACTTTCTGTGTCCTGCCTGATAGGTAGCTTTTAAACCATTGGGTTGTAGATGGAGTAAAGCCAAGATTAGTAAGGCTGAGAAATAATAGATTATGATCTACTGTATCAAATGCTTTACTTAGATCCAAAAACACCATACCAGTAGTTTTCTTAGAGTCCATTGCAGAGACTCAATCATTAGTAACCTTGGCTAGAGCTGTAATGGTACTATGGTTTGGGCGAAAGCCAGATTGAAGAGGGTTAAGAATATACTGAGTTGCAATATGGTTTTTCAATTGGGCCTAGATCAGTTTTTCGAATGCTTTTGAGAGGATAGGTAGTATTGAAATAGGTCTATAATTATTGAGATCACATGGATCACCCGACTTAAAAAGGGGGAGAATATGGGCGGATTTCCAACACGAGGGAACTATGGCGGTTGAAATAGAGAGGTTGAATATATGAAGTATTGGGGCGGTAAGATAGGGGTAGCCAAGTTTTAGGAATAATGGATCTATGCTATCCTCCCCCGCACTTTTTTTGGTATCCAGGTTAATAAGTGACTCCTCTACTTCCTTAAAGCTAAGAGGGAGCAACTGGAATGAACAGGCTGGGGTATTCAGTGATGCATATGTGCTATCAATATTCCTGACTTGGGTGGCATGTGGGGAAGTATCAAATGCTAGGCTGGCGGCGATGAAGTGGGAATTAAGTTCTTCCAATATTTGATGTGTACTTTCAATAGTTGATCCATTGATGAGGATCTTTGGTGGAACAGATGGGGCAGTTGAGCGACCCTCAATAGACTTGAGGGTCTTCAATATTTTACAGGAATTCCCTTTGGCCTGCTCAAGGGTAGAGACATAGTAAATAGATTTAGTTTCACGAATGCGTTTGACGCATGCATTCCTGGCTGCCCTGAATGCCTGCCAATCTAAGGGGCTCTTGGAACGCCTTGCCTGGGCCCATAGTTTGTCACGGTTTGACAGTGCAGCCTTAAGTTCTGATGTGAACCAGGGGTGAGAGTTTGTGCGCATCTGAACCTTAATAGTGGGAGCATGTCTATTAACTAAAGAGGTAATGTTGCAGTTAAGGACATTAACAGCCTTGTCTACTGATTTTGCAAGGAAAAGGTCTTGCCATCTGATGTTGCTTAGATTGGTCAAATAACTGTCAATATTGAACGTACGGAATGACCGTTTGGTTATAAATTTAGGAGGAAGGATAACTTTGGCTTGTGATCTAGTGCAGACTACAATGTTGTGATCACTCATATCATTATGAAACACCGCTGTTTGTAGGATTTTATGTGGATGGGTAGTTAGGATAACGTCTAGAAATGAACTGTTGGCTGCATTTTGGGTATTAATCCTGGTTGGTTCACTGATTAGTTGGGATAATCTGAGGTTGTCGTAAAGTGACTTTTGGTCGGAGGATTTTGATGATAGACAATCCATATTGAAATCACCAAGGATTAGTGTTTCTGTGTTAGCTTTAGTGATTAAGGTTTTGAGGGCACTAAGGATATCAGTTCCGGCAGTAGGTGGTCTATATCCACCTATGATGGTAATATTATCAGAGTAGGGGAGATGAAGCTTTAATGAAACAATTTCAAATTCCTTGGGTTTGGATTTGATGGTAATGTTACTAATCGTGTATTTTGATTTGGCATAGACAACTACTCCGCCCCCTCTTGAGCCCCTGTCTGCCCTGAATGGGACATAATCCACTATGTTAATTTGCTAGTCGGTTGTATTTTTGTTAAGCCATGATTCGGTGACAATGATAATATCAGGCTCAGTATGTGCAGCCCAGGCTTGTAACTGTGATAATTTTTTGATTAGACTCAGTATATTGACTATCCTTATTTTTAAACCAGATGCATCTGCAAATTCTAATGGTGAGGGTATCAGTGTAGGGGGGACTGGATTTAGCTCAACACTGCCTGAGCAGAGAAGAAGGAGGAGGAGGAGTAGCAATTTCTTTAATGAGATAAAATGCAACCTAAGATCTTTTTTCCTTTCAGACTGCCTATTATTTGTTTTAGAGGGTTAAAACTGTGTGTTATTTGTGCATAGGCTTGTGTAACAGTTTGGGACTAAGAGAAGGAGTGCTTTGAGGGACAATGGGGAAGGGAGGAGGGAGGGAAGGAGAGAGAGAGAGAGAGAAAGAAGAGGGTGATAAATGAATAAAGGGAGGGGGGGCATGAGGAATAGTGATGGGTAAAATGACCGAGAGCATAGTAGGTATCGGTTTTCATGGCAATGCACGCCTGTTGTATAGTGTTAATGTGGTATAAACCAGGAGCGCAGGTTAATATTAATAGGCATACTAGGGTGTAAAGTGCCATGGCTTGCTGTACTCTGCGTGAGTATGTAAGGGAGAGGTTAATTTTTGCCAACTGGGGTAAACCTATAGAATGGCTAGGTGGATAGAGGGGGCATGGCCACAGTGTACTTAAAGGAGGCCTGGGAGGGGTGGATGGGGTGGGTAGAAAAAGCACACTAGAAAGAGCCTCGGGGAACAGCCTGCACCGGGGTGAAGGACTGGACCAATTGGCGTCTTTACAGAAAAGGCGCCTGGTTTCCGACTGGTTGGCTTTGGATGCCGTACCTTCTCTGAGCTGGATCCGCTTAGCGGGCAGCTGCCATCGGCTGCAAGGTCTCCGGAGGGCCGGTGACCATGAATCCTGGGGCTCGCCCTGTTCAGGGGCTGCAAATGAAGGAGAGAGAGGCAAAAATTTATAGGGGGACCCAGACGAGTGCAGGGCAAGGAGCCAGAAATCAGAGGGAGACCTGAGCAATGGGAAGCCTACAAAAAGGCACCAAGGGCGGCGAGGGTAAAGGGATTCTGTCTGACAAGGCGTAAAAGGGCTTGTAATCACTTAACAGTCTTAAATGCAATAAAACTGTAATTCCAACAGACAGGCTTAAGGAATAAAGCTAAACATTTGCATTTCTAATAAAAACACACTGTGCTGTATTTCCTGCACCAATAACACTAGAATTCAGCCCTTAATTAAAATAAACTTGTAGTTAAGCTGCAGAGCTCTTTCAACCAGCTGCCGTCTAACTCAGGCTCCACAGTACCCCCCCCACCACCACCACCATCAGTTTTGATTGGCCCCTTATATTGATTTGGACCCATATGCTTGCAATGCGTTATTGCTTGCATATACATGTAGATATAAGATGTTGTTAAAATGATAGGACTTTAAAAATGTAGTGAACCATTTTAAGTTATTTATATCAATACGAAACATTTTATGTTTCTTATATGGATATCTATTCTGTAGTAATACCTTAAGTATATATCTACTTATCTGACACCGAGCTTTCATTAAAACAAATTAACCCTCTAGCCATAATGGTTCCAAAATTATCACATTTTAAAGAAAATATATTTTGAAAGGTCTAACTCTGGAACTCTTGGGGCTAGAAACTTAATTTTTTTAAATGCAAGCTTGGAGTCCAGCCATTAAGAAATGGTGTTGTTATTATATCGTTATAATAACTGGGGAGCCTTTTCTCCCATAAGGAAACCTGGTTATAATTTGCCGCTATAATCCGCAGGTTATAACGGTGACCACGTGCTGGGTTTCCCCTCGCTCCATGCATGCGCCTGCCACCACTCCCCCTGTATAAAGCGCCGGAAAGCTGGCTGCCTCGGTCTATCACTCGGCGGTAAGTCAAGTTGATTAAAACATGCCTCTCAGCAGTTGAGTTTCTTGGTTGAACAAGTGAAGTAATCCATGGGCAAACCATAAATAAATAAATAAAAAGGTTTCTGCAGCCGTTCAGCCACAAACTGCAGACAGCATTTAATCCCAACTGGACCGCGGCTGTTTTATTTTATATAATTGCTAGGGCAAGAAAAGGCTCCCAGCAGTTATATAAAATAATGCATGGGGTGGTGTGTTTAACTCAAGGTTTTACACACACCCTTGGTGTCAGATGCTTAAATAAACCCCTCAAGGTTCGCTCTCAGGGTTTATGTAGAATCCGACAGCTCGGGTGTATGTAAAATCTCGTTAAACAGACCACCCCATGCATTATTCTATATATTATGTAACAGTAGTCATCATGTTACTGATATAGAAACAAGCAATTTTCTCTAGCTAGATATATATATATATATATATATATATATATATATTTAGATTTATGCAGTAAGGGTGGACATATGCAGTGTGCTAAATCTAGTTATCTGAGTAATTGTGTGTATAAATGTCATTTATACACACAGTTACTCATTTATACATTGTTACTACGTCACACACACCCCCCCATCTGCCGGTACTACATCGACCCACTTTCACTTTCTAATTGACACACACACACACACACACTCTTGGTGTCTACAGATCTTGCCCCAGCCACAGTAAGGCACCCAGTTCACAAATCTGTTTTTTTTTTTAATCTCTCCCCAGCGTCATCCATCTGAACTTGCTCCTCACTGCCAAAAACCACCGTGTCATTACAGACCACAGGGCAGCATGTCTCATTCACAGCCTGCTGTTCACTTACACCAGAAAGCCAGTATTTCCTTCCCAACCAAGTCCCAAACTGCCCGAGTTCTCGACTCCCCAAAGAATTGCCAAGCAGCCAAACCGTAGCTTTTTTCAAAACAAATCTTTCCCCTGCATGCATGACCCACAAACGACAGCACTGCTGACCTGAAGGGAAAATGCTCTGCTTCCTCTCCAAGGCCACTCTGCTTTTTCTTTTTCTTTCTGCCCCACTCACTCGCTCACATTGCGACTGCAGGTCGCTCAACTTGGTGTCCTCTTCCTCCCGATGCCACATGCTCCATTCCAAGTTCCCAGCTTCCATGAAAATATAACTTAAAAATTAAAAAACAAACAAAAAAAACTTCATAACAGCTGCTACTGCTGCCCTATTGTCTCGCTTTTACACAACCCTCGGTGCGGGATGCTTTTTAGAAACCCCGGGGGCGAAGTAGCATCCTACACCTCGGGTGTGTGTAAAATCTCATTACACACACCACCCCATCCATTATTCTGTATATAGTACACAAGGTTTCGGGGCCTCACAGGTCCCAGCTGTAGGTGAATGATAACCTGAAGAGGGGAACTATGGGGCCCTGAAAGCTTGTGTACTACACCATCTTTGTAGAAGACATATGTTAGTCCAGTAAAAGGTTCCAGGCTATCCAGCAACTTATGTAAACTTGGCATTCTTGAAGGTGATTCATCCCATAATCAGAAACCAGTGCAGCAGCGCGGCACAGATGTAATATGATCCCTGCAAGGACCCTCCAGCCACCATCCTGCAGAACAAGATGAGGCCTCCCCTCCCCCATACTGGCCAGAATCAGATTTATTAAACAGTGTTAGTGACGCAGCAGGTTGCATGCTCATCTCTGAGGTCAGAAGAGCGGAAGGTTGTGGGTTCTAGCCCCACACCCGGAACTTGGGGCACAATCCCGATATTGACACTCTAGTGCAGCATGTGGGGGGGTGCTGCACTCTGCTGTGCCATCTTTCAGAGAAGATGTTAAACCGAGGTTCCCTCTGCCTGTTCTGTTGGTTGTTCAGGTAGACGTTAAAGATCCCATGTCACTTCTCAAAAAGAGTAGGGGAATTTTCCTCCTGAGGAAGAGGGGTAGTCCTCAAAGCGCTAGAGTGTCTGTACGTGGCGTGGTGTGGTGTGGCTAAGAGCCGCAGCAACAAGGTATTGTACTTTTTGTATTGATTATACCTAAAAGAGCACTAACGGTGTTCATTTTCAATTATTTGCTCAACAGCCCCAGCAGCAGCCTATGTGGTAATGTGAGTTTAAAGTCCATTTTCATTAATTTATTAATGCTTGTGTTTTCTAAGGAGACGGAATAGTAAATTCCTCGATCGGAGGAGCTGGCTGCATGATCTCTTCCCCTTCCTGGTCTCCGACAGTAGTAGGCGCAGCCCCCTTGCTCTCACATTTTGTGATGTATTAGTTTGGAGAGTGTGGGGGTACGCTTTATTGACAGCAATGGGGACCGGTTTTGAAATCTTATTTTTTATATTTTAGAGGGCCACAGGAGTCAAAACAAAGCCGCAGCTCAACTAACAAGTCCCGCGAGAGCACGGGACCAGTACCTTATTGCTACTATCGGGGACCAGGTAGGGGAAGGGATCGGGAAGTGCACTCCTCCACCCGAGGAATTACAGTCCCTCCCCCTTATAAACAAAGGCATTATTAAATTCAGGAAAATGGATTCTCAAAGACCTTACCAGGTAAGCATCTGCGGGGGTCTTGCGTAAGTCACTGAAACTGGTGCTCTTTAAGCCAGCTTGGTAGCCTGATAGAACACATTGTGTTCACTTAGCAGCATAATTTAAAGCCACGCTCTAGTTGTTGATTTTTGTTAAATAAAGTCATTGTCTTGGCATAGCTGTGTATGATAAGTATCTCTGCTTTCTGTACTTGTTCAGATAAGATCATTTTTTGAAAAGCACCCAGTATCACGGCAGTGCATTCCTGCTCCGTTAGTCTGAACTGCCCCAGAGACTTGGCCAAATTTCCCCCATTTACTAAAAATACCACCAACAGCTTAATCTGGTTTCAGTGTGGCTTTGCATCTGTATCCACACACACACACGCACACGTACACGCACACGTACACACACACACACGGACACACACACACTGACGAGGCTAAAAATAGGCAGACTTGCCTAGCCCTCCTTTCCTGGTGAACTAAAATAACATACAGTTTCTGGAGCAAAAGTTGTTACTTTCTGCTTGTGATTTCCCAGTCTGTAGCTGTGGAAATGACTATGATGTCACAAGCAAGGCATTTTTTTTTTTAAGATTTCTTTTTTGTCCTCCTGTGTGTGATTTTTGGTTTTAGTGCTCGTGAAAGGTGCTGGATTGCCAGCACTGGAACCTGAAGTCCCTTGCTTATCCTTGTGACAGGTACTGCATGGGCGATCCGCAGTGCAAGCTTCCCCACACTGCCCTACCAGTGCGTCTCAACCCTGCCATGAAGAGACCACCTCGTAGGTGAGAGGGTAGTTCATACTCCAGCCCCACTCAGTCCTTGGCCTCTCATCTGAGTCTGTGCCAGTTGTGTTGGTGGTTTCGTGATGTGGACACCTGCCCACTGGGAACTGGATTGAGACCACCACGACTCATTTCACATAGGCCACTGTACAGCCCTCAGGTGATAATGTCTTTTGACCACTACTAACCTGTGCTGGATTTGAACCTGTGACTTTGAGGTGAAAGGATCCTTAACCAACCCATTGAGCTACCCAGTTCTCACCAAGGAGGAAATTTTGATGTCCTCTCCAGGATGTACAGCAAGGGACAGAGCTCCTACTATTTCATGTAAATATCACACAGCATGGAAGAACGGAAAAGCTTGGAATTCAGATTTTGCCAGAATGTCAACTAATTGAATTTAGGGATGGCAGCTGCGACTGTCTTGTCTAGCATCCAGCAGAGCTCCACTGTCAAATCTATGGCTCCTCGCTGTAATGTGAAGTCGGAGGCTGTGAGGGACTAGTAAGCAGAATACGTCTTTGTACATGAATGCTGATACCATGTGGGCTACTAGCCCAAATGCCAGTGATGGTAGCCACAACCTGCTGTAATCAATAAGGCGCATATTGCTTTCCTTCTGAGGTGTAAGCAGCATCAGATGGGCTGCAGGTGTGGCGTTTCTGCACCCAGAGAAATGGAGTCTGGTTTTGCATGAATGCTGGAGCTAAGAAGCCTTCGGTGACCCGGGTTCGGGAACAACCTCAGGTCATTGGGGTGCCAGCATGGGGGAGGGTGGGAGCAGGATCAAGCATTGGCTGTCCTCTTCCAGGTTGCCCTCCCATAGTCCTGCCATCATCGGATGGAGGTCGGTGTCAAGGCGCAGGCAGCAACAAGCGACAAGTAGGGTGGGCGCCTCTGTAGGGTGGACGTGCCGTGTGCCCACACGCATGCGTCACATCGGGGATGCGTGGGCTTGGGGACTGGGAAGAAAAATGAAAAAAACTTACAAATTACCTATGGAAGAAGCCTTGTATCTTCACCTCTGCCTTCTAGGTGGGGTCATGGCAGGGCAAAGGGGAAATGGTGAGGATTTAACAGAGGGTGCGATACATTTGAGGGGAAGGTTAAGGTGAAAGGGATGGGGCGGAGTAACACATCGCACATGCGCAAGAGCTCTGCAGTGTACAAACTCGACAAACTTTCGGTCCGTCTTCTGCTGGCCTTTCATATGTTTGTATGTAAATCCCCTCAGAGAATGTGGCCAGAAGGACAGGGAAGTGACACAGGGTGAGCTAAGCATGCTGCATCAGAGCTAGAAGTGGAAGAACCACAAAAGGTTATTTTTTTAAAGCACATTTTGTATCTCCCACTGCTGGCGGGGTTCAGTGGCGGTAGTACCAACCACCCGTGCTCCATCCCTTTTCCAACGTTGTCGGGGATCATGCTGTAGGCAGTGGGGGCTTGAGTTTTTGTATTTTTCTCATTGCATATTTGGTCCCTGAAACCCTACCCGCTGAGGACGCCGGCACAAAGGACGACAGCCCAGGCTGTAGATGTGCGCCAGCACCTAACTGTGTCCTCCCCTTCCCGCACTGTGAATCCCGCGCCACCGCCCATGCATTCACAGCGGTAACAGGGTGGTGTGTGACAGCCCTCCCCCCTTGGAGGAGGAGAGTGTTTTTTTTTCTGTATGTATTTTATAAATTTTTCCCATTTTTTTGTGTCCCAGACCCGGGACCATGGGACCATGGCAGACACGTACGTACGTACGTGCACGTACATGGAGGTGCATGCGCACACTGGGTACCGGCTCGGCTCCTTCCGCCCCAGCCGTGGCATTTGCCGCCGCTTCCCCTCACGTACACTTTCCATCGGACCACCACCTGGTGGGAGCGGAACTACGCGGGGGAAGGGAGTGGAAAACCACCCTGGGAGGGGAGAGCTGCCCACTGCAGCTCAATCCACTCCAAGCCCCCGTGTGCTGGCTCCTGGTGACCCGAGGTCATTCCAGAACCTGGGTTGCAGGTGTAGCACGAGGTAAGGCATTCAGCGCCTCAGCCCTCAGCACCACCGGGCCGGCAGGAGGAAAGTGTTCTATGGGATGCTCAAACCTCCTTCCCCCCGCCAGTCCCTGATGACCCAGGCTCATTCCCAAACTCGGGTCACCAACATTGTGGGCTGTAGCACTACCACCGCGCCGATGGGCCGGCAACCACAAAAGGTTCTGATGAGCCATAAACATTTCTTATTGATAGCCAGGCCTTCTCAGAACTCTCAGAACCTTTTAGCTGAAAGTACTAAAACTGTTTCAAGCATCCTTCTCAACTCTTCATCTATTATCAGTGAAGGGGCAGGAAACTATTTTCCCCTCTCTCAACCCCACTCCTGTCAACCGTCCATCTGAACCCTTCTTAACCCTTCCTCTGCGATTCTTCCCTCCTCTTTCCTTTCCCTTCCCCAAATTTGCATGGTTTTGGCTGTTTCATGTGTAGTTCAATCAGCCTGTTTCACTACTCCCCTCATGATTACGTTAGTCTCCGCTCATTGAAGCACTAAGCACTTTTCCGTCATGTCCGATTACACAGCTGATTTGTGTTCTTATTTGTTTGTCCTCTGTTATATGTAGCAATCTTGCATTTCTCTTTTGTTCTGCACTCTGCTATTACACTTTATTGTCACTTTAACTGCTTCACTTGACTTGCTGTAATCTTTATAACTGTCTTCTCCCCTTCCCTTCCCTCCTGGGTCACAACTAGAAACGAGCCTCAACTCCGTGTGCCTCTCCCGGTAACCAATTTATTTTTTTTGCTCCTTCCTTAGGCTTCCCGGACCACCTCTCCTTCCAGCCAGCCATGGACCCCACCAACGCCCTTGCCCCATCCCTCTCTACTTGCCTCATATTGCAGCCATCCTAGAGGTAGCCCAGTGTATCCCTTTACCGGATAGGTCCTGTCCTCTGAGGGGGAAAGTGCCAGGGAGAACAACCAGTGCACTAATTGTTCGGTCCCTGGGAGCTGCTGAGGTGGCTTCAGGGGTACAGGGCACTCATGGCGGCAGGAGCCGGCGGCCATCATCCGGCCAACCAAAAAGCAGTTTTTCCGGTTTGCTCCCCGGGGGTGTGGTGTGCCACAGATGTCAAGGCACATGCCGACATCCACCACGCCCCTTGCAGTCAGCTGGGCTTGCAGAACTGTTGCGCTCCTGGCCTCTGCCAGGAGGCAGCACACAGCGAGCTGCATCCCCTCCCTTTCCCCAGGAGAAGGCGAGCGGTCATTGGACGCTTGCGCCTTCTCCTCCTGGCCGGCCCTCCAGTGACCCGTGTCCATTCCCGAACCCGGGTCGCCAGCGTCACAAGCGGAAATCCAACTGCTGCACCGGCAACCAATTTTTAAATAAATAAAAACAGCTTGAAATGATACTACACTACCTCCAGCCTCATTTTGTGTCTTTCTGCTACCACCACCATTAGTTTCTTTCTCACCTGAACTAGGACTGTGCACTGTGCACCTGAGAGGGGAGACATGGCCGCTCCTGGAATACTGCATCCAATTCTGGAGTCCTCACCTCAAGAAAGATAAGGACAGACTGGAGATGGCACAGCAAAGGGTGACAAAGATGATTCAGGGGCAACAGGGCAGGTCTTAAGTGGAGTGCCTTAAGGCACTGGACATGCACTCGCCGGAGACCAGAATGAAGAGGGGCGATCAAAAGCCCTATGAGGAGAGACTAAAGGATCTCAATATGTATACACTGAAACAGAGGAGGAAGAGTGGGGATATGACAGAGACCTTTAAATACCTCACAGGGTAAATAAGGTACAGGAGGGAAGTATTTTTCAGAAGAAAAGGTACTTAAGAACAAGGGGACATGCTATGAAGCTGGAAGGGGGTAGATTCAGGAGAGATGTGAGGAAGTACTTATTCACTGAAAGAGTGGTGGATTCTTGGAACAGCCTTGCAGCAGAGGTAGTGGGGGAAGAAACAGTGGTGGCGTTCAAGAATGCATGGGATAAGCACAAGGCAATCACAGTGGAAAGGAATGGGGGGGTAGAAAGAGCTGTAGATCGGGCATGGTCTGTGGTAATAGTGTAGGTAGGGAGAAATGGGCAGACAGAATGGGCCAAGAAGTCCTTATCTGCCATCAAATTCTGTGCTTCTATTATAGTGGCTGTTAGGGTCAAATTCTGCACTTTAATAACTTTGCAACCGATCAGTGGATTTGCACACTGTTTGGTATGCACTGTCCTGAGGGGTGGATCTCTTGACGTGGCAAGTTTCATTCTGATTGGATGTGCGGATTCTGAGATCTGGATAGTGTCAAAAAGTTAAAAGTCACCACTTTTTTCCTCATTGCCTTGCGCCCAGACAGTGTGGAATTTTGGTGTGATTCTTTTGTGGTAGAAAGAACTTGGGTAACAGAACTGCCAGTGTTTGTTTGGTAGAAAAATATTAACCTGTTGCAAGTGTAACCCCTAGATGGCGCTATCCCAGGGGCTACTACCCCTGCCTGATTTGCCACTAACAGGTTGAGGGGCCTGGATCCAATGGCGGGTGCCTCCACCCAGAGGTCAGGGTTTGCAATGGTTAAACTAACTTGTCACAGCCCTCTGGGACACTGCAACCCCTTTCTTCCCACTAGTGGCCACACAATATATCAAGTACCTTCACGGTATACACTTACCCCCAGGTCTGGTTCAGCACTGGGACCTCCTGTGAAATGAGATACAGTGCAACAATCACAGTACAGTACTTTAACATGAACAAATACCTCAGGCAGTATAACTTTGCTGAAACAAGCAGCTCTGATTTGTTTGGGGGATATAACAAGGACAGGGAAATCAGGTTAATTAGCTTATCACTCTAATAATCTACCTATGGCTCTGTGCAGACCTATCCCTATCAGTTACTGTCCCTGGGTACCCAAGCCCTAGTGGCTAGTCCAAACCGTGGCAGCTGGTAGGGCCCTTTCACACAGAGAAAAGGAAAATTAAACAGTCAGCAGTACAGTAATTCCATTTGGATTTAATGGCAATTCAACAGAGGCGACCAATTAGTACTCACGACCTCCAAAGAAGATATGGTCCTTCAATGTCAGCAGGGCTACTTTTGATCTCAAGAGACTCCTCACACATTTATATGGTAAAAAAAAAAGAAAGCACTATACCAGGCAGGCTGCATCTGTATCCCAATCGCAATTACTGCACAATAACCAGGAGAACACACAGCAGATTCAGTTCCTGACAGACCGAGTGCAATTCAACAACTTCTTCAGTCTTCCACAGGGCGAGCCTGGCCTCCACTCCCCAGAGATCCCTCGATTCTCCTCACAGGACGGACCCAGTCCCAACAAGCTGCCACACAAGCTGCAGACCGGAACTCTGGGCCTTACACACGTCTCTTGACTAAAACTGCACACTGAAGGAGCACAGGGTTTCCCTCCCCTTCACCTTCAGATCTCAAACTGAAACTCCCAACAGACAAAAACCGGGCACTTCCTTTGAGTTCCTCCCAGTTCTTGACTGGATTGGCTGTCACTCACAATAGACTGCTGCTGTTGGTCCAAAAAGGCACCGAAGTCTAAACTACATCTCCCAGAGTCACTGCCCATACAATCCTCTTGTGGCTGGCTCAGATTATGAGTCCCAAGTTCTGATTCGTCCAAGGCATCATTTTAGAGCTAGTTTACCCCACACTGATTGGTCCAGTTCAGCAGTTCAAAACCAGAATGGGGAACTAGGCAGACAGTTCTGACTGCAAAGAAAGCAGGTTAGACAAACTGTAATTTCATTATTACTCTAAATAATTTCTGGCAAACAGTTACATCTTTCAGATAGGTTCCCTTTGCACTCCTAGTGACTGCAAAAATGAAGTGAATTGGCAGCAGCTCGAGTGGTACTCAGAGAAGCACACAGTCCCCCCATACAAACTAATTATGTCTGCAAGCAGACAGCTCTTAAAGAGACAGTACCAGAGGCTCTAAAAACACTCACTGATAAATGGCTTAAATGCCAAACACCATTCAGGCTTGGAGCATTCAAGCAAGCTCCTGGAAGTCTTTTGGGAACCCCCATTTGCAGGGGGTTACACCTTCCTGGCCTGGGAAAGCTTGGCGTCGCGTCAAGCAAGTACCCCATAAGTTTCAACTGCAACCATATACATTTGCATTAGGCTCGCACATGTAATCATCAGTCAATATATCATTTTACCAAGAACACATTTCTGAAACATTGCAGTCGTCACTCTTTCACAGTATTACATACATTGTACCATAACTCAAGTTATTACCTCTTGTACATGAAACCTGAAGAGGGCCCTTCCTATCAGTTACCTTGGGGCTGGATGGGGCAAGGGCACCATGCTGAAGGCAACACAAGTAACTTGGAGTTAGCACTGATGCTCAGTTTGGGCAATGAGCTCGGGGACACATACACTCCTTTATGGACAACATTGAGAGGCAAGTCCACAGGCCTCCCAAGTGAATCATAACTGAGGGTGCACCACAGGCTTTACAGCTCGACCAGTCTTTCTAGGGGAACTGTTATAGTCTCTGCACTCTGAGCCTCATTTCAGCATTGTCCTCACTTGTCAGAAGTCTCCATGGGGTGAGAGGCTAGAACTTGGGGCACTTTCAGCTCCAGGAGTTACAGTTTCTGAGTCCACAACATTTGGCTCGCATGGAGAGCTTTGGACACTGGCAGTGGACTGTCAGGGCACTCAAAATACTCTTCTTGTTCGGTGTATCACCAGTCTGCCCCAATCTATCATTTTCCTCCCCTGAAAGCTCAAACAGTTCAACCATGCACAATGATTCCATTTCATCTGATCTGATGCTTTGCACTTCACTTTCTGGAAGCATTGGCTCCAGGGATGAAGCTGGGGGAACTAGACAGTCCAGAAGGCCCAGCTTTGTCTCCAGTATTGACTAGGGATTGCCCCGAAACAATTGACTCAGTTCGTAAGAGGATAGTATTCAAAGTCACTCTCACTTTCTTCGATATGGACTGACAGTCATGCTCAACTGGGACTTGTGGAGGAACACTTTAACTTTGCTTCTGTAGGTGCAGACTTTCTTGATCTTTTCTTAGCAGCAGCTCTAGTCACTGGTCCAGAGGGGCATCTTCTGAGGGCTCAGACTCAATTAAGATTTGTCCAATGGGCAGTAAATGATTTCTATGCATTGTTTTACATCTTTTGAATTATTCTCAGGCCTTACTTTGTACACTGGCAGATCATCTAGTTTGCCCACTACAATGTGAGGGAGATGGTGCCATCTGTCAGCAATCTTGTGCTTGCCATGCAGTCCCAGATTTCTTAGCAATACCCGATCTCCCTCCTGGAGTTCCTGTGCTTTCACCTTTTATCATACCTTTCTTTGTTGGCCAGATTTCTTTTGGCAGCCATGGTTTGAGCCAGTTAGTACGCATGAGTTAGCTGGGCCTTTAACTTTTGCACATACTGTAAATAGTTGTCAGCTTGAACCCCATCAGGAGAGACCCCAAAACACACATCTACTGGTAGTCGACTTCTCTTCCAAACATCAGGCGGTGGGGGAGAATCCAGTGGCATCACTTTTAGTGCAGTTATAAGCATGTACCAGGTGCTAATTTGTTGGCTCCATCTAGGCTTGTCCTTTGGGTGCAGGGTGCCTAGCATATCTACAGTGCGGTTGAAGCGTTCAGGCTGTGGGTCCCCCTGGGGTGGTAAGAGTGGTTCTGGACTTTCACTCCCCACAGAGAAAGCATCTCTTTGATCAGACGACTCTCAAAGTCTCTCCCTTGATCAGAATGGATTCTTTGTGGACCCCATAGTGAACAAAAAGTTTTCTACAAGTACTTTGGCTACAGTGGATGCTTTCTGGTCTTTGGTGGGAAAGCTTGGGCATATCTCGTGAAATGGTCAGTGACCACCAGCACATACTGATATTTCTTTGATCTGACTCAAACTTAGAAAATCAATACAGACCAGCTCCATGGGTGCACTGGTGGTTATGTTAACAAGGGGGCAGCCCTCTGGGCAAAGCTTTCTCTGTAAGCAGCGACTACAAGTTCGAATGTGTTGCTCACATCAGCCCTCATCTTAGGCCAATAGAATCTGGATCTCACCAAGTCAAGTGTTCTGTCTATACCAAGGTGCCCCATGTGGTTGTGCAAGGACCTCAATACTGAGTCTCGAGAAGCAGTGGGCAGCACTAGTTGTTGTTTGTCTACTTGTCCCCTCTGTCTACTGTTTCTCTGTATAACAGTTTATTGATCAGTTTCAACTTAGGACCTTCTTTGTATAACAGTGCAGTTCTCAAATCAGTGGGCGTAATTTGGACACATCTTTTCCTGCATGAGGGCTTCTAAGCTGCTTTGATCATGGGATGGCGGATTGAGCCACTGAATACTGTCATTGTCCAGCTGAGGCAGTGCACCAATGTCTATTGCAGAAAAGTGGCAATAAGCAGCAGGTATGCAATTCTCAGAGCTCCCAAGCAATCCACCATGCAGTCCACTGCGTCCGTGGACATTGTTCCTCCCTGTCAAACTTCCGGCAGAGTGCCCAATGTCAGGTTCTGCCAGTCGGACCCAATCATTCTGGGGAACAGGCCTCCGGGAGAGAGCATCAGCATCTATGTGGTTCAGACCTGCTCGGTATTCGAGCATAGTCATATGTAGATAATGCAGAAAGCCACCTATGGCCAGTGGCATCCAACTTAGCTGAGGTCTGCACATAGGTCAAGGATTATTGTCAGTTTTACTAGTATTTTAGCCCCATACAAGTACTCATGGAATTGGTCAACAATAGCCCACTTCAAAGCTGAACTCCTAACATGTACAGGATAGTTCTTTTCGGATGGGGTCAGGCTTCTACTGGCAAAGGCCACTGGTCTCAGGCCATTCTCGTGCTCTTGGTACAACACAGGCCCCAACCCTTGCAAGCTAGCATCAGTGTGCAGGACGTAAGTTTTCTTGGATCGGCATAGGCCAGCACTGGAGCATGGGTAAGTTGATATATGATCTCATGAAAAGCAGTCTCACAATCAGGAGTCAGCGGGCCCCAAATACTTCACTCGGATGAAAATACACTCTTTCAGTCTTGAGGGACGCTGACTTTTGGTATTTTTGTGGGTTGGGGATACCCTTGAGTAAGGTTAAGTAAAGGCGGATCACTCTTGAATAGTCCTTGATGAGCGCCGATAATAACCACAGAATCCCAGGAATCTTTGCAGTTCTTTTAGATTTTTTGGGCTGTGGCCAGGTGGTCAAGGCCTCAACTTTACTTGGGTGGTCTCTATTCCTCGGTGGATACTATGTCCCACATACTTTACTGATGTTTGAAAGAATTGACACTTATCAATGGACAGTTTAAGGCCAAAGTCCTCCAGTCGGTCCAATACCTCAAATAATCTGCTCTCATGTTCCTCCAGTGAGCTGCCAAACACAATAACATCATCTAGGTATACCAGGCACTCTAGTAAGTTCATGTCCCCACTGCACGCTCCATCAATCGTTGAAAAGTGGCTGGGGCACCTGAAATCCTTGAGGCATCCTCATGAATTCATAGAAAAGCGGACAGATAAAGGCCGTCTTCTCACGGTCCTCTGGGGCCATGGGATCTGGTAGTACCCACTGCGGAGATCCAGCACAGAGAACCACTTGCTCCCGTTTAGGCAGTCCAAAGCATCCTGAATGCGGGGCATTGTGTACTGATCAGGGATAGTCCGCGGTTTAGATGCGATAATCCACACACATCCTTACTGTTCCATTCTTTTCCTCACTACCACAATGGGGAAGCATAAGGGCTTCTGGATTCTTGTATTACACCAGCAGCTAACATCTCTTGCAGATGCCGTCTCCCATCATCTATGTCAGCAGGTGCCAGGCGTCGAGACCTCTCACGAAATGGTCTTTCGTCATGCAGCGGATATTGTGCTCAGCTCCTTGCACGCATCCTACATCCCATTCCTTAAAGAAAACACCTGGTCTCTCTGGGCAAGCTTCTCACTGATCCTCACTTTCCATTCAGCTGGCAGCAGGGGTCGCGAAATCAAACAAGTCAGGCGTTACTCTGTCATTCTCCTTGAACTCTTGCTGCTGGGTAGCACTGCAGTGTCTGCACAATGCACATTAGCCAGGATGCAACCTCTGTTTACCTGAATGTCTCTTTCAGACACATTATGAACTTGGACCATTACCCTTCTGGCATAAGCATGGGCTCTAGCGGCAAAATACTAGGCTTGACCAGCAGTCCCTCTGGCAATTTCCATCGCCTGGTGCATCCAACATTAATATTTTATTCTTAACATCCTTTCAGTCTGGGACCTCTCCTGTAAGGTACACTGGGCATTTGGCGCCAGGATCAGAGACTCAGGATCCTTCTTCCATACAATTCCGACCGGTTCCTCTGGTTCTGTTTTTTCAGCATCTCTCTGTGCCTCATAGGCCTTCTTAATTAAAGCGGAACTCTTAAAGCTCTACTAGTCTTTGACCCTGTTTTCATAACACAACTGTGCCAGCCTTCGAACATATGAGCATTTGTTCCAATCAACAAAGGGACACCATCATACAGTCCAGTGGGGGACACACTAAGGCTAGGGTCTCTACTTGTTCGGCCACTCCAGCCACGGAGGTGGGAAAGACAGCCAAATTCGGATATACCCGGAATAGGGTAGAGCCTTCTCACTTAACCCCCATACATCAGTCCTTCTAATGGTTGTAAGGGTACTTCTGACAAATGCTTCTGATACCAATCCTGGAACATAATTGTCACTTGGGAGCCACTGTCTAATACAGCTCTTGTAGACACTCCATTCACCTTTACAGTGGTCTCCATGGAGGACCCACTATTCTGGACCAGTCTGGAGAGGCGGTAGTGGGGGCCTGGGCAACTGACCTTGCCACAAAGGACGTGAATTAGCATTTTTGGTGCCCTCACTGGGATCATGTCGTGCACCTCTTAACCACTGATTTCTTCTCCGAAGCTCTCCTTGTAGCCTATATGCAACTTTGTCAGTGTCTTTTGGGGACTGGCATTCCCTTTTCATGTGCCCATCTTTCCCACAATTATAGCAAAACATACTTTCTGGAGTTTGAGCTGGCCGAGGCGCCACACTGGGAGCCAGGGCGGGGTATTACTAACTGAAACCTGGGTGCCATCTCTGTCTGCGGTGTGATAAGCATTTGGAGACATCTCGTCAGTTTCTGCACTTCCATGGTCAAGGAATTGAGTTTGGAGCTGTTATCAGCAGGAGATACATGGGTGGGTACCCCACCCCATAGCAGATGCAGTCGGATATAGGTCAGGGCCCGTACTTGCAGGCGTGGCCTTCATAAAGGACTGTTTTTGAATTCCGGATCTCTCAACAGTTCACCCCATTGTGGCATATCTTTTCCTTGTCAGAGCACTCATTGACTGTCAACCTCTGCCCTGAACTTCACTTGATGGGTCACCCTCAGTCACTCAGGTCGTAGCCACAGCTGTTGGTGCAGGTACCTCCCGAGTCGCCTTTTCTCAACTCCTCGAATTTCTCTCATTAACTCATCATAGGAGGGTGAGGATTCCAGTCGATTTGCCAGGCGTAACTGAAGCAACAGCAGTTCTGAGAAGGGGCAGACTTAAGTTCTTTCCAGTCTGGTTCGGTCTAGTTCAATCGCTGGCAAACTACCCTTTCTGAGGCATTCTTGCAACAATTTTCCAGCCGAGATACATACAGACAACAACTCCCTTGGTACTGTTGTGCATTTCTTACTCTCCACCATAGGTCCTCATCAGAATCTGGGCTCCCATACACATTCTCCAAGGCCTCAAGATAGGCCTGTGCAGGTCGCTTCAGGGTTACTGGCCCGTTGCTTACGGATGGTGGCCAGGGCAGGACCTCGGAGCTCTCACTAACCCTCTTTCGCTGCCCCAGCATTGCCATTCTAGCACTTGGGGGCAACATAGTCTATCCAGGTCTCCCAGTCATCCTCCCTTGGGGTGGTGGAGGGTGCCAGAGAAGATCCTCAACCTCGGTAAGAGTCGTGACTAATGGCAGGTGCAGAAATAGGGTCTGCATTGGTTCAGCCACCATTACGGGCACTGGAGCAGGAGAGGTGTTGGGAGGAACACCCCAGGTGGCAGAATAGTTTCTTCAAGTCCTCCACAGTTTTCCCTCTCCCAGCAACCATTCAGCAAATTTCTCCTCAAAAGTTTCAGATAGTGGTGAGGGCTGATCCCCCGGTCTTACTGTCCTTAGTTATCACTCTCAAGCAGTGAGGGCTCCCTCTGGGGTAATGGTCTGTGGCACTTTGGAGCTATCTGGGATCCTTAAACTCTACTAGGGCCAGGAAAGTGTGGGTGAGCAGATTAGCATGCCGACCCACCACCACAGGGTTTGTAAACCTTCCACCTTGGAAAGTACTCCCTGCACAGTGTCCGTATTGATACCCAGGGATGTCCAGGATAAGCATAGCATTTGAGGGTGATCTCCTCCCCAGTACACCACTCCACCAGCGGTGCACAGCCACTTCTGTCGGAGTACCCATTTTTTCTTAACAGTGGTTCGTAAATATGGCCACTAGAGACACACAATCCCAGCGGTGAGCCTCCAAGATGTAACCCTAGATGGCGCTATCCCAGGGGCTACTACCCCTGCCTGATTTGCCACTAACAGGTTGAGGGGCCTGGATCCAATGGCGGTGCCTCCACCCAGAGGTCAGGGTTTGCAATAGTTAAACTAACTTAGTCACAGCCCTCTGGGACACCTGCAACCCCTTCCCACTAGTGGCCCACACAATATATCAGAATTACCTTCACGGTATACACTACCCCAGGTCTGGTTCGGCACTGGGACCTCCTGTGAAATGAGATACAGTGCAACAATCACAGTACAGTACTTTAACATAGACAAATACACTCAGGCAGTATAACTTTGCTGGAAACAAGCAGCTCCTGATTTATTTAGGGGATATAACAAGGACAGGGAAATCAGGTTGAATTAGCTTATCACTCTAATAATCTATCTATGGCTCTGTGCATAGGCCTATCCCTATCAGTTACTGTCCCTGGGTACCCAAGCCCCTAGTGGCTAGTCCAAACCGTGGCAGCTGGTAGGGGCCCTTTCACACAGAGAAAAGGAAAATTAAACAGTCAGCAGTACAGTAATTCCATTTGGATTTAATTGGCAATTCAACAGGGAGCACCCAATTAGTACTCACGACCTCCAAAGAAGATATGGTCCTTCAATGTCAGCAGGGCTACTTTTGATCTCCAAGAGACTCCTCACACATTTATATGGAAAAAAAGAAAGCACTATACCAGGCGAGCTGCATCTGTATCCCAATCGCAATTACTGCACACAACCAGGAGAACACACAGCAGATTCAGTTCCTGACAGACCGAGTAATTCAACAACTTCTTCAGTCTTCCACAGGGCGAGCCTGGCCTCCACTCCCAGAGATCCCTCGATTCTCACAGGACGGACCCAGTCCCAACAAGCTGCCACACAAGCTGCAGACCGGAACTCTGGCCTACACACTCTCTTGACTAAAACTGCACACTGAAGGAGCACAGGGTTTCCCTCCCTTCACCTTCAGATCTCAAACTGAAACTCCCAACAGACAAAAACGGGCACTTCCTTTGAGTTCCTCCCAGTTCTTGACTGGATTGGCTGTCACTCACAATAGACTGCTGCTGTTGGTCAAAAGGCACGAAGTCTAAACTACATCTCCCAGAGTCACTGCCCATACAATCCTCTGGGCTGGCTCAGATTATGAGTCCCAAGTTCTGATTCGTCCAAGGCATCATTTTAGAGCTAGTTTACCCCACACTGATTGGTCCAGTTCAGCAGTTCAAAACCAGAATGGGAACTAGGCAGACAGTTCTGACTGCAAAGAAAGCAGGTTAGACAAACTGTAATTTCATTATTACTCTAAATAATTTCTGGCAAACAGTTACATCTTTCAGATAGGTTCCTTTGCACTCCTAGTGACTGCAAAATGAAGTGAATTGGCAGCAGCTCAGTGGTACTCAGAGAAGCACACAGTCCCCCATACAAACTAATTATGTCTGCAAGCAGACAGCTCTTAAAGAGACAGTACCAGAGGCTCTAAAAACACTCACTGATAAATGGCTTAAATGCCAAACACCATTCAGGCTTGGAGCATTCAAGCAAGCTCCTGGAAGTCTTTTGGGAACCCCCATTTGCAGGGGGGGTTACACCAGTTATTCAGTTTTTAAGTTCACATTATTTCCTATGGGAAGTTAATTTTTCAGGATAGAGGTAAAAAGTTTGTCAAAGGATTTGATCTTGTGAAAAAGGACTTATTCTCACAAGATCCATTCCTTTTTCGTGAGAAAAAAATTCCTGTTTTGTGAGCTGCTATCTTGTTTTTTTTTTTACCAACTAAAAAAATGTGGAAAATGCATAAAAATGTTGTCATTTTACAAAACAAATACCAGAACCTAGCTAAATGGGCCCCGTTTAACTAGATTATGGTGTTTGTTTTTCACAGTTAGTCCCGAAATCCCGGGTGCCCAGCTTAGCAAGAGGAGCCTTCCGCCGCGTTCTCTGTATAAGAACAGCAGATTTTATTTAGTTCTGCAGCCCCACTTGAACTCCTACTGCCGGCTGCAGTGTGAGTTGTAAGCCCCCTTGTTCTCCCTGGTGTCTAGTGGCACCCCTCACTCCCCAATCACTGTTCCCATATATTCCCTGGTGTCTAGTTGCACCCCCCACCCTCTGATCACCGTCCCCAAGTCCCTTGTTTATTTTTTTATATTATCCAACACCGGGATACCCACCCCCGGTGTTGGATGCCCCCCCACCTTTGTTTTATTGAAAGTGCCGACATCGGGGGGGAGGGCCCAATCACCGTGTCATTGTTACAAGCCCCCCCAGCAGTGTGGGACAATGGGGAGTCCACCCCCAGTGTCCTGAAATATTTATTTGATATTAACCTGTAAAAAGAAAACAGTCCCCACAACGTCTTTTTTTTAATCTGAAAAAAAGAAAATGGTCCCTCGTCGTCCCTGCTGTCCCCTTCCCCATCCTGACCCTCCCACTGAGCACCCCCACCCCTCCTACCCTATACTTACCACCGAGGCCATGGGCTGTCATTTTCTGTGGACCGAGACCCATCTGCACTCTTCAAAGCTGAACTGTGAACCGAGGATTACAGGTAAGTGCTGTATAATGTATTTCAGTAGCGTTTGGAACTTATGTTCATAACTTTGCCATATTTTGGAATTTTTTCACCAAATTTTCAACATGGCCTTTTTGGGACCCCACCTCATGAACACTGCAACTGTCATTTCATTAATGAGGCCCAGAAGGTGATTTTGCAGTCACTGCACGAAATTACCTTTCGGGACGGGCTCATGTTACATTCACCACCAGCGCTCATGAGGCGGGTCCCAAAACGGCCATGTTGAAAGTTTGGTGAAAAAAATTGCTAAAAATGACCGAGATGCATGCGTTCATTGAAATTTTTCTACGCACGCATGTAACTTTGGTAATATTCAATATTTTGACTCCAAATTTTCAACATAGCCTTTTTTCACACTACCTCATGAACAGTATAGCTGTCATTTTTCACATCCTGTCTGAAACGTGTTTTCACACCTGTGTCACGAAATGGCGTTTTGGCACATATTTGAAAATTTTCACCTACAGGGTTTATGAGGTGGGGTCATAAGAACATTATGTTGAAAATTTGGGATCAAAATATGACAAAAATGCCAGAGTTATGTCCATTTATTGCAATTTCGCTATGCCTGATCGTAACTTCGTAAATGTTAAATATTTTTACCCCAGATTTTCAACATAGCCTTCTTATTACCTCACCTCATGTATGTCATAACTGTCATTTTTCAAATCCTGGCCAAAATGTGTTTTTGCACCTGTGGTGCGGAGTGGTGTTGCAGTTGCGCAAAATTACGTTTTGGCGGTGATTCAAAAATGTTCTGTACCAGGTACATGAGGTGGGATAATAAGATGGCTTTGCTCACAATTTGGTCACCGTTGCCCTATAAATGGAAGTGCAGGGCCCAGAGGCCCAGTGTTTCCACAGCTACTTACATATATGCATCTACACGGACCCTGCACTCCTACAGTAAAATAAGAATACTATTATACTGTCTCAAAAAGTAAGGAAATAAGTAGCAAAAAACTTTGTTACTGCTCCAGTTAGGGTCAAAGTGACAAAAGTTGGGAAATGAGGCATTGGGGAAACAGCCCACCCTCCCAAACCAGGCAGGAGAGCAGGTGTGGGGTGTGCCTTGGGCTTCTCAAGCCTAACGCTCACCCCATTCTCATAAAGTCTACACATTTGACCTTATTTATAGATGGAATAGGGGTGAGTGTTGGGCTTGAGAAGCCCAGGGCACACCCTACACCTACTCTCCTGCCTGGTTTGGTAAGGAGGGGTGTTAGGGAAACCCTAACACCTCATTTCCCAACTTTTGTCACTTTGACCCTAAATGGAGCGTTAACAAAGATTTTTGCAACTTATAATATGATAGAGACCTTCAAGTTCCTGAAAGGAATACCCAAGGTGAACTGTGTGGAATTATTTAGCTTGAGTAACAGCTCAAGGTCACGAGGGCACGAGTGGAAACCGACAGAAGGGAGGTTCAGGAGGGCCATGAGAAAGTATTATTTTACAGAAAGGGTGGTGGAACCGTGGAACAGTCTGCCAGACGAGGTGGTGGGCACTAAAACCATTGATGGATCCAAGCATGGTTAGAACAGAGTGAAGGGTATAGTGGTTACTCAGGGGTGACAGAAACTGGGAGGGGACTAGGGGATGGGGATGGGAAACGTTAGGACCCTGGATGGACATTAGTTCCCGGGGTTAGATAGGGAATGACAGGCAGACTCGATGGACCATTGGTTGTTTTCTGCTGTCACTGTCTATGTTTCTATGTGTTGGAGAGGCAGTTCTAAAAGAGGTACTCCGTGCAACATGTTTTGGGGTTGTGGGGTACTCATCAACTATTGGTGAAGGAACTGCTGGGGGCTTAAACTTTGAGCACCTGGTTTTAGGATGCATTCCCAAGCAAATTAAGCCAAAGAGAAAGAGAAAGAAACATTTATGATAGCATCCTGACAGCTGCAGCTTGTAAAACTACGATACAGAAGTGGTTGACCCCAACCTGTAGCAAAATCCAAAAGAATCAGCCGCGCAAGAAGATTGTCAATCACTTTCAGGGTAATTTTATTAAACGTCCACCCGGGCCCTCAGGTCTTAGCCCAGTGTTTCACATCCGTGAGCCTCTTCAGGGGAATGAGGTCCTCCTGTACTCCAGTTATTGTACAATGTCTCAATATAGTAAAACTCTGTTCCAGCAGTTGCTCATAACGCAATGTGCTTTGCAGGAAGGCAGGTCCTTCCAATCTATTTCCTGTGATATACCCTAAGGTTTTCCAGCAGTTCTTCTGGACACTGCAGTCGGCTTTCCCACCGGTAGAAAAGCTTAGGACAGCCTGATGCCTCTCAATACCATTGCTACTTGGTGACTCAGTGTGGGCAGCTCCCTATAGAATAGACGCACAGAATTTTATGTGGCCCAGTTCTGTTTCTCCCAATAATTATTTACAGGAAATTGTTATTTAGTGGTTTGTGAAAGCAACAGAGTGATAGCACTGAACACTTAAAATCCGTCTTTGTCCGCATGACAGGTCCAGTGAGGGGGCCGTAGGGTAAGTGCCTCCCCCCAACACGCACTTTTAGCCCCAACCATTTTCTTCAACCTTGCCATAGAAGGACCCCCACCTATTGGGTGAACTGGGATTTCTGACTCACACCATGGCTCTCAGTGTTGGGCCTCTCGTGTGAGACTGCCAACAAGTGTGATCATTTGTAGCACTTGTGTAAGTAGCTTTGTGTCCACTAGGAACTGGACTGAGACCACAACAACTCATTTCACAAAGGGCTACCAAACAGACATTTGATACCAAAGGCTTTTGGCCACTAACAACCTGGACCAGCACTGAACCAGTGAATGAGAAACAGAAGGCTCCTTAAACCAATACCGATCCACTGAGCCATGTAGTCCCCCCCCACATGAGTAGGGGTGGGCAAAATTAAACTCCGCATATACAGATTCGAAAAGAAATGTGAGTTTGTACTTTGGCGTCATTGTTTTTATTGTTACCCTTTTATACCGCATGTTTCTAGAATGCATTTTTGTGCTGTTGTGCGCAAAATGAGAAACAAAATGTTTATAAAAAAAGTGGACTTGCGGGATTTTTCTTTCTTAAGTTGTGGACTTAGTATGTATTTTTTTTCAAACTGAGTCCACAGCTTGCAAAAAAAAAAAATACACTAACATTGTAGATCTTTTCCAGCATTTCTCGAAACAGGATGCTGCGAACCGTCGCATATTCGCACAACCCTACTTATGAGACACAGTTCTATAAAGAAAAAACTAGAGGTGAGAGTCCCCCCCCCCAGCTAAAATGTTTCCAACTGAACAAGTAATAATAAGCCATTACAGGCTTGCCGTGCAAGGACAATGAGTGTACTAGTGCCTGTGTCTTTAGATAGGCAGTGTGTGTTCAGACACTCCTTCACTCTTCGAGCTCTTAAGTGCCTTTGTCTTATGTCCATTTTGTCTTAATCGTCTTTGCACTCTCACTGCAGAGCCTATTTATAACAGTGCATCTGAGCAAGTAGCTTATTAAGAATGCCGCATCCCTTCCCCGTGGCCTACTTCAAGAAGCATGATGGCGCCCCCCAAACTTGCACTCGTTCAGGAAGGTTCTAACCATGCAGTATTCCTCAGTGGTGTTACATGGGACACCCATTTGTTTTGCCACCCATATTCTCTCAGCCCTAGAAAAAGAATCATAATGTTCTCCGCTGCACTGCTGATATTTATCCCTCCAAACTGTTACTCATTAAAGGGAACGTGCCTCGAACCTGTAAGTCAGTTTTCATTGTACAATCTGTTTTTTTAAACACTGGTTCCAATTCTGTCACTATTTCATCTTTACCTGGCTTTTAGGTAATTCAGTGGGTCTTGCGGATTGACACACTATGTTAATTACCATTTGTAGAACTGCATGATGTAAGTTACGTCCCTTTCAGCTACAGAGCTGTGTAGTAGAATGCAAACAGAAATGCGGTGCACCCCTTCCCCTGTGAAGCCTCATGGGTAAGAGGTGAAGCGTTGGGGTTTAGCTTTACTCCCTGCTGTTTTTCACCTGGATTTCTGGGCTTTAATAAAGTGTTTTTGGAGCATTCATTTGTTTGCAGAAGCCTTTGTCTGTCTACAGTGCACCGCATTTCTGTTTGCATTTGGAATGTTTTTTATTTGTTTTTTTACTGGCAGCATGCCGGGATTTGGTTGAAACGCAGCAGCCCCCGTGATGTTCTGTAATAGAAGACAGATGTATTGTGACAGTAATCTTTTTTTTAATTTTTTTTAATTTACTGTTTCTGCTCCTCCATCCCCTTATCCCTGTGGCACACCCTGCAGCCCTGTTACTGACCTTCTACAGGTTATCCACAACCTGCCCAGGACGATACATGATGGTAGGTGGCCTGCCATGACAGTCGTGCAGTACTTGTGTGTGTGTGTGTATGTGTGTGTGTGGGGGGGGGGGCGAATTGTGTTGGGGCATTTTTCCTCCAGTTTTCACCCAGGGTGTCGGTGTGTAATAACATGCACACATGCAGTGGCGTGCATGTGTGCTGGTGTTTGTCAGCAGCTTGTCCCTTCTTGTGTGCTCACTTGCACCATCACCTGGCCTCCTCCAGGTGGCAATCTCACAGTGAGATGTAGCACCCAGGGAGGAGAGCTATCCTAGGATGCTCGCTCCTCCCTCCCCTAATTGGCCCCCAACAACACATGTTTATTTCCAAACCCGAATCACCGGTGCCGTAGGCGGGAGCCCTACCGCTGCACCAAAGGGCTGGTATAGGACAACAGTTTAAGAGCTTAGCAAGGACATAAACTACATCACACACTTCTAAAACAATCATTTCAGCAGTGAGTACCCCTCACTGAATTTGCTCAAAGGCTAGAAAAGGTGGAGCAGTGATAAACTTGGAACAAATATTTAAATAAGAAACAGCTTCTACAGGAAAAAGTGCCTTGGAGGTTCTAGGTGTGTGATGTAGTTTATAGCCTTGCTAAGCTCTTAAACTGTTACACAAGCTCGTATGGGGAGAAAAGGAAGAAATACTGGACTGGTACACCAGATGACAGCCTTGTGATCACCCCCATGCCATCGTACCCTTCCCCCCGTCCACCAGCCAAGGAACCCCTCAGCCAGCATCACCATAGTGTGTTCCCTCCTTCTGGGCATGAAGAGGCTGCAAGAAGGGACAAACAGGCCAACAGGACATAGGAAATGTTTAATCCAGGAGATATTCCTCAGTGATGACCTAAGGGGCCCCCTGATGGGGATAATCCAGCCCTCGGACACTAAGGCTACCGTCTAGATGGTCTCCCAACAGCTCAAAGCGAGGGGTAGGTTGGGCAGGCAGTGGGAGAGGCATAGGAGGCCTCAAGGTGTGGGGTACCAGGGGCACAGAGGAGCATAAAGACAGCAACCAAAAAAATAAAAGAGATTCTGACATTCCAGAGGAAATGTTTTAAAAAAAATAATTTTATAGATATGTTAGCTGCTATTTTATGTGTTGTCCATGTTTAGCTCCTCCTTTTTCCTACCAACTGTGCACATTTATTTTGTTATTGTTTTGATTTTTTGTTTGTGCCCTTTTTGTCTCCTGCATGCCCTCTTCTTCCGATGCCCCCGTACCTGTCACTCGCCTAGTGGACTTAACACATCTTCATTTCCCTGTGACTTGCCCTCTCATGATGGGGCAGTTGAGGTCCTCAAAGCCCCTCCAGAATCTGAGTCTGATTTAGGAGGGTGGCTCAGCTGGCACTACAGAGCCTGTGGGCTGCTGGAATCATGCTGCACTGCTGGGGGGATGTTTTTCAATTTTTTCACCCCCCCCCCGAGTGATGGTGAGGTGAGTGTGCATATACATGCATGCAAGTGTGCTTAAACATGACTCTAGACAATGTTCCCGTATCCCCTAGGCCGCCGCGTGCAGCTCCACCTGTCACCCAAGTTGCTGTCTCACTGCGACGTTAGCCTCTTCCCCAAAGGCGGAGAGTGCCCCCAGGGATGCTCAATCCTTCTTCCCCCCCAACGAACCAGGCTCGTTCCCAGACTCAGATGCAGAAGCTCGTTCCTGAACCCAGAATCAGATATAAGTGCTTTTGGATCAGCGTTGTGGGGCTGTTGATTTTTACCTGGTTGGTCAGCTCTGGACAGGCTGTCAGTCCTGTCGACGCCTCTTGCGCACAGCAACAACCTCAACCCACCCCAGCCAGACCCAGAAACCCCAAATAATTATGGGATCAGGTGGAGAGGGCCATCCTCCCCTTACCTGCAAACTTAAATCTAGGGACGGGTCTAGCGGTCTTGGTGGTGGAGTGGGATGGAGGGACTGTGGGCAGGACTTCATTCGGCCCATACCAACCATTTTCTGTTTTCTCCCCTGTGTTCCCTTGCCATGATGACATATTTAGCATGTATGCATGGAGGTGCACACACATCGTGGAATCGCAATACCCTCCCTGTTATTTTTTCCACTTGAGAGTGGCACTACCCCCCCAAGGACTCCACCTGCTGGCAGCCAAGAACCAACTTGGCACACCACCCCACCCTGGGAGAGGAGAGAAGTCAGTCAGCCACTCAATCCTGTCTCCCAGCAACCCGTACAGGTCGCCAGCGCAGCAGGAGATGAGGCGTTCAATGCCTCAGCCCTCCATGCCACCGAGCTGACCCTGGGGCTGCCTTTTTTTTGTTTTTTTAAACTTCTGTAATTCTTAGTAATGAGGAAGGGAAACTGCTGTAGCTGGGAGAATATTTTCAGTGTCTTGTGGGCTGAGGCAAGATAATTACAACCTGTGAAATGTGCGTGTGATTGGAGATGGGGCTGAAGCAGGCTTAGAGGAGACATGATATTTAAGCACTAAACTTGCAAGCATCCAGTAGTGTAGTTGCACAGAGTAGGAGCGGGACATCTGACTCGGGAGTGTCTGCAGGACGTGCGCAGAAGACCAGAGGACAGCTGAAGACTCTTCCAGTGCAGGATCCAGTAAACTATAGTTTGTAAATAGTAGACCAGTTACTGAAAGGGATCTTAGTAATTTTCTGTCGAGGGCTTTGCGTGTGTACATTTACGGTACTGGAACTGGTATATTTTTTTTACTACCAAAGTATCATAAAAGTTCTGCAGTTAACCTAAGAGCTATGGATGTTTATCTAGCGTATATGTACTTTGCAGTAAGAGTCTATTAAATTGTATAGTTTTGTCAGTTAACTTAAAGAAGCCCAGACCCCAGTTATTCACTGTTTGGTATGAAGCAGTTTATTTCTCTTCCCGGTTTGATAACTACATTGTATAGTGTAGTGTCCGGTAAAAGATACTCATCTCACTCTTTAAATATACTTGCTATGCTGTGAAGTACTTTATCGAGATTGTTATAAAACTGTCCTTACAGAGTTCTTTGTGAATTTCACAAATATAGATAGAAGGATCATGTTTCATTTGTGTAACCCCCCCTTCAAATGGGGGTTCCCAAAAGACTTCCAGGAGCTTGCTTGAATGCTCCAAGCCTGAATGGTGTTTGGCGTTTAAGCCATTTATCAGTGAGTGTTTTTAGAACCTCTGGTACTGTCTCTTTAAGAGCTGTCTGCTTGCAGACATAATTAGTTTGTATGGGGGACTGTGTGTTTCTTTGATTGAGTACCACTCAAGCTGCTGCCAATTCACTCCATTTTGCAGTCACTATGAGTGCAAAGGAACCTATCTGAAAGATGTAACTGTTTGCCAGAAATCATTTACAGTAATAATGAAATTACAGTTTGTCTAACCTGCTTTCTTTTGCAGTCAGAACAGTGTCTGCCTAGTTCCCCATTCTGGTTTTGAACTGCTGAACTGGACCAATCAGTGTGGGGTAAGCTAGCTCTAAAATGGTGCCTTGGACGAATCAGAACTTGGACTCATAATCTGAGCCAGCCACAAGAGGATTGTATGGGCAGTGACTCTGGGAGATGTAGTTTAGACTTCAGTGCCTTTTGGACCAACAGCAGCAGTCTATTGTGAGTGACAGCCAATCCAGTCAAGAACTGGGAGGAACTCAAAGGAAGTGCCGGTTTTGTCGGTTGGAGTTTCAGTTGAGCTTTGGCAGTGAAGAAGGAAGGAGCCCTGTGCTTTTCAGTGTGCAGTTTTAGTCAAAAACGTGTGTAAGGCCCAGAGTTCCAGTCTGCAGCTTGTGTAACAGCTTGTTAGGACTGAATCCGTCCTGTGAAAAGAATCAAAGGATCTCTGAAGAGTAGAAACCAGGCTCACCCGAGAAGACTGGAAGAATTGCTGAAAATTGCACTCGGTCTGTCAGGAACTGAATCTGCTGTGTGTTCTCCCGGTATTGTGCAGTAATTGCGATCGGGATACAGATGCAGCCTGCCTGGTATAGTGCTTTCTTTTATATGGATGTGTGAAGAGGTTTGTGTACCTCAAGTGAGCCCTGCTGACATTGAAGGACCCTATCTTATTTGGAGGTCGTGAGTACTAATTCAGGGTCGCTCCTGTTGAATTGCCACATTAAATCCAAATGGAATTACTGTACTGCTGACTGTTTAATTCTCCTTTTCTCTGTGTGAAAGGGCCCTACCAGCTGCCACAGTTTGGACTAGCCACTAGGGCTTGGTACCCAGGGACAGTAACTGATAGGGATAGGCCTGTGCACAGAGCCATAGGTAGATTATTAGAGTGATAAGCTAATTAACCTGATTTCCCTGTCCTTGTTATATCCCCTAAATAAATCAGAGCTGCTTGTTTCAGCAAAGTTATACTGCCTGAGGTATTTGTCTATGTTAAAGTACTGTACTGTGATTGTTGCACTGTATCTCATTTTCACAGGAGGTCCCAGTGCCGGAACCAGACCTGGGGTAAGTGTATACTGTGAAGGTAATTCTGATATATTGTGTGGGCCACTAGTGGGAAGAAAGGGTTGCAGTGTCCCAGAGGGCTGTGACCAAGTTAGTTTAACTATTGCAAACCCTGACCTCTGGGTGGAGGCACCCGCCATCGGATCCAGGCCCCTCAACCTGTTAGTGGCAAATCAGGCAGGGGTAGTAGCCCCTGGGATAGCGCCATCTAGGGGTTACATTTGATTTAATTATTCATGGTTATTGCCAGAATCTGGGGAAATAAAGAGGAATAATTTACTCTAATTCTAATTGAAGATACATTAACATAATGAGCAGAACTATCATAAGATTTAGAGGGTGATAAATATACATACAGTAAATCGTTTTCTTTTGCTCCTCTCTCGCACTGCGCAGTGCAGTTTGTAGTTTGCATACCCATTTGCCGTTCCACAGGGTGGTGCTGTTCTGTGTTGCACAGCAGGATTTGCACTAGAGATGAGAACCATAAACGTTTCTGAGGATTTTAAAGGTTCTACTAAGCCATACAATGTTCTGATAGTTATCCGTATCTTATCAGAACTTTCAGAACCTTTTAGGTGAATGTGCAAAAACTGTTGTAACCATCGTTGTCCTCCTTTTAAGCTACTGTCAGTGAAGGGAACAGAATCATAAGAACAACCTAGAGTGGTGCGCACTACCTCCAGCCTCCTTCTGGGTCTTTCTGCCAGGACCACCAACCTCCTTACTAGATAAAGACCTGCTGGGGGAGTATAATAATCTCCAAAATCAATATTTCAGACTTTATCAGAACCGTATTAGGACCTGAAAAAAGGTCCCAGTTAGGGGTTCAGTTAATTTATTTTTAGTGGCAGTCTAAAACTTCCATAAGTCGAAATCTGGAAGTCATTCCAATTTTTTGGAAGTCAAAATACTTACAGAATCTCACTTTTGGAAGCCAGTCTTCTAGGAAGGACCAATTTATGGATGTTAATATATTAGTGCTAAAATACGATTTCAGAAAAATCCATCATTTTCGACTTCCATGTCTGCAGTTTTGGAAGTCATCTAATTTTTGGTTTTATATCTGTGTAACCCCCCTGCAAATGGGGGTTCCCAAAAGACTTCCAGGAGCTTGCTTGAATGCTCCAAGCCTGAATGATGTTTGGCATTTAAGCCATTTATCAGTGAGTGTTTTTAGAACCTCTGGTACTGTCTCTTTAAGAGCTGTCTGCTTGCAGACATAATTAGATTGTATGGGGACTGTGTGTTTCTTTGATTGAGTACCACTCAAGCTGCTGCCAATTCACTTCATTTTGCAGTCACTAGGAGTGCAAAGGAACCTATCTGAAAGATGTAACTGTTTGCCAGAAATTATTTAGAGTAATAATGAAATTACAGTTTGTCTAACCTGCTTTCTTTGCAGTCAGAACTGTGTCTGCTAGTTCCCCATTCTAGTTTTGAACTGCTGAACTGGACCAATCAGTGTAGAGGTAAGCTAGCTCTAAAATGGTGCCTTGGACAAATGCAGACTTGGACTCATAATCTGAGCCAGCCACAAGAGGATTGTATGGGCAGTGACTCTGGAGATGTAGTTTAGACTTCAGTGCCTTTTTGGACCAACAGCAGCAGTCTATTGTGAGTGACAGCCAATCCAGTCAAGAACTGGGAGGAACTCAAAGGAAGTGTCCGGTTTTGTCGGTTTTGAGTTTCAGTTGAGCTTTGGCAGTGAAGAAGGAAGGAGCCCTGTGCTTTTCAGTGTGCAGTTTTAGTCAAAAAACGCGTGTAAGGCCCAGAGTTCTGGTCTGCAGCTTGTGTAACAGCTTGTTAGGACTGAATCCGTCCTGTGAAAAGAATCAAAGGATCTCTGAAGAGTAGAAACCAGGCTCACCCTGTAGAAGACTGGAGGAATTGCTGAAAATTGCACTCGGTCTGTCAGGAACTGAATCTGCTGTGTGTTCTCCTGGGTATTGTGCAGTAATTGCGATCGGGATACAGATGCAGCCTGCCTGGTATAGTGCTTTCTTTTATATGGATGTGTGAAGAGGTTTGTGTACCTCAAGTGAGCCCTGCTGACATTGAAGGACCCTATCTTATTTGGAGGTCGTGAGTACTAATTCAGGGTCGCCCTGTTGAATTGCCACATTAAATCCAAATGGAATTACTGTACTGCTGACTGTTTAATTCTCCTTTTCTCTGTGTGAAAGGGCCCTACCAGCTGCCACGGGTTTGACTAGCCACTAGGCTTGGGGTACCCAGGGACAGTAACTGATAGGGATAGGCCTGTGCATGGTTATAGGTAGATTATTAGAGTGATAAGCTAATTAACCTGATTTCCCTGTCCTTGTTATATCCTCCTAAATAAATCAGAGCTGCTTGTTTCAGCAAAGTTATACTGCCTGAGGTATTTGTCTACGTTAAAGTACTGTACTGTGATTGTTGCACTGTATCTCATTTCACAGGAGGTCCCAGTGCGGAACCAGACCTGGGGTAAGTGTATACTGTGAAGGTAATTCTAATATATTGTGTGGGCCACTAGTGGGAAGAAAGGGGGGTTGCAGTGTCCCAGAGGGCTGTGACCAAGTTAGTTTAACTATTGCAAACCCTGACCTCTGGGTGGAGGCACTCGCCATTGGATCCAGGCCCCTCAACCTGTTAGTGGCAAATCAGGCAGGGGTAGTAGCCCCTGGGATAGCGCCATCTAGGGGTTACATCTGGAAGTCAATGACTTCTTCTCCCTTTATTTTGGAGGTTTTTGCCTTATTTTTGAAAGTCAAATACTCCCAAAATGGAGTTAAGCGAATCCCTGGTTCTAGTCTTTTGCAGACAAACTGCATTCATACTTTTATCGCTTCCCTCTGCTGTTACTATGTATTTTATGCACCATGTGTAAATGTTTTCTTACTTTAGTACTTATCTTCCCTGTACTGTTTATTACATATTTATGCACCACCATTTGTAAATATATTTTTCTTCCATATTTTGCACTTCGTGTAATTAATTGTATCACATTTTTGTTCTTTATCTGTCTACTGTACTTTATCTACCTACTATACTTACTGATATCCACCCTTCCTCTGTCTACATTCAGTTATATTCTTATTACGTTTATGCTAGTAAATTGTTCCTAACTGTATGATACTTACATTACTTATTGTATATATTGTAAGTAATAGCCATTAGAATCTGATATCTCTTTTGCTGTTTTTGCACTATGTATTTGCACAATGTACCAATGCCCGTAGTCTGGGCAACAAGCTCCCTGAACTGGTGGCCTTGATGGAAGAGGGATGCCTGGATATCGTAGCAGTCATAGAAACATGGTACACAGAGAACCATGACTGGGATGTTAACATACCAAGGTACACAACCTACAGGAGAGACAGGGAGGGCGGGGAGTAGCTCTCTATGTGTAACCCCTAGATGGCGCTATCCCAGGGCTACTACCCCTGCCTGATTTGCCACTAACAGGTTGAGGGGCCTGGATCCAATGGCGGTGCCTCCACCCAGAGGTCAGGGTTTGCAATAGTTAAACTTACTTGGTCACAGCCCTCTGGGACCTGCAACCCCTTTCTTCCCACTAGTGGCCCACACAATATATCAGAATTACCTTCACAGTATACACTTACCCCAGGACTAGTTCCGGCACTGGGACCTCCTGTGAAATAAGATACAGTGCAACAATCACAGTACAGTACTTTAACATAGACAAATACCTCAGGCAGTATAACTTTGCTGAAACAAGCAGCTCTGATTTATTTAGGGGATATAACAAGGACAGGGGAAATCAGGTTAATTGCTTATCACTCTAATAATCTACCTATGGCTCTGTGCACAGGCCTATCCCTATCAGTTACTGTCCCTGGGTACCCAAGCCCTAGTGGCTAGTCCAAACCATGGCAGCTGGTAGGGCCCTTTCACACAGTGAAAGAAAAATTAGTTTAAACAGTCAGCAGTACAGTGATTCCATTTGGATTTAATGTGGCAATTCAACAGGAGCCACCCTGAATTAGTACTCACAACCTCCAAACAAGATAGGGTCCTTCAACGTCAGCAGGGCTACTCTTGAGCTCCACGAGACTCTTCACACATTTATATGGTAAACAGTCACAGGCAAAAGTCCTTTAATGGCAGCAGGATTCACTTGAGCTGCACAAGCCTCCTCACACATTTATATGGTAAAAAAGAAAGTACTATACCAGGCAGGCTGCTTCTCTATCCTGATCGCAATTACTGCACAATACCTGGGAGAACACACAGCAGATTCAGTTACTGACAGACCGAGTGCAATTCAACAATTTCTCCAGTCTTCTACAGGGTGAGCCTGGTTTCTACTCTTCAGAGATCCTTTGATTCTTTTCACAGGACAGATTCAGTCCTAACAAGCAGTTACACAAGCTGCAGACCGGAACTCTGGGCCTTACACCGTTTTGACTGAAACTGTGCACTGAAGAGGGTACAGGGGTTTCTTTCCCCTTCCTGCCAGAGCTAAACTGGAAACTCCAACAGACAAAATAAAACACTTCCTTTGAGTTCCTCCCAGTTCTTGACTGGATTGGCTATCACTCACAATAGACTGCTGCTGTTGGTCCAAAAAGGCGCAAGCCTAAACTACATCTCCCAGAGTCACTGCCCATACAATCCTCTTGTGGCTGGCTCGATTATGAGTCCAAGTTCTGATTCGTCCAAGGCACCATTTTAGAGCTAGCTTACCCCACACTGATTGGTCCAGTTCAGCAGTTCAAAACTAGAATGGGAACTAGGCAAACACAGTTCTGACTGCAAAGAAAGCAGGTTAGACAAACTGTATTTTCATTATTACTCTAAATTATTTCTGGCAAACAGTTACATCTTTCAGATAGGTTCCTTTGTACTCCTAGTGACTGCAAAATGGAGTGATTGGCAGCAGTTCGAGTGGTACTCAAACAGAGAAACACACAGTCCCCCCATACAAACTAATTATGTCTGCAAGCAGACGGCTCTTAAAGAGACAGTACCAGAGGCTCTAAAAACACTCACTGATAAATGGCTTAAACGCCAAACACCATTCAGGCTTGGAGCATTCAAGCAAGCTCCTGGAAGTCTTTTGGGAACCCCCATTTGCAGGGGGGTTACATATGTAAGGGAAGGGATAAAAGTAACTGAACAAAAGAGTAAACAGGGAGGAGAGGAGGCACTGTGGGTCACCTTAGAGACTGGAAATGGCACCACAATCAGCACAGGTGTTGTATACAGACCCCCATGTCAGGGGGAGGGAATGGACAAGGATATGATAGAAGGCATACTTAGGATGGCAGAGAAAGGGGAGATACTGTTGATGGGGGACCTTAATATGCCAGCTGTTAACTGGAGCACCTTTGCTGCAGCCAGATCCAAAAGCAGGGCCATTCTTGATGCCCTTCAGGTGGCATGCCTCAGACAGCTAGTTTTGGAACCTACTCGTGAGGGAGCAATCTTAGACCTCGTACTCTCAAATGGGGACAGTGAGAGGATCTAGATCTAGACGTGGGTAGCCATTTGGGAACAAGTGACCACCAAACAGTGTGGTTCACAATAAACTCAGCTACAGAGTCAAGCCATACAAAAGTGAGGGTTCTGGACTTCAGGAGGGCTGACTTTGACAAGATGGGAGAGTGCCTTAGAAAAGCACTAGCAAACAGGCTAGAAGGAGGGGTGGAGCAACAAGGGGGAAATATCAAAACTGCCATCACAGAGGCAACAAGCCTTTGTGTGAAGCAAATAAATCAAAATGAAAGAAAAAGCCACTGTGGTTCTCAAAAGAAGTGGTGGTGAAGGTTAGGGAGAAAAGTTAGCATTTAGGAAGTATAAGGAAACACAGAAGGAGCAGGACAGAGAACTGTACCAGTTAAGGCAGAAGGAAGCAGGGACAGTAGTTAGAATAGCAAGGGCACAAACTGAGGAAAAGATAGCCAACTCGGTTAAGAAGGGGGGATAAAACCTTTTATAGGTATATCAGGGAGAGTAGAACGACAAAGGGAGGGATACTGAGGCTATATAGAATGGATGGTGGGTGGGCAGAGAGTGACAGTGAAAAAGCAGGGATACTGAATGAATACTTCTGTTCAGTATTCACAAAGAGGAAGTGGGGAGGTGCCAAATCCAATTAACAGAAGCACTCTGGAAATTAGTCCAGTCCTTTCACAGAAGAAAGGGTTCTGAAAGAACTCCTAAAACTGAAGGTGGACAAAGCAATGGGGCCAGATGGAATTCACCCCAGAATTCTAAAAGAATTAAGCAGATAACTAGTGACACCACTGACTACCCTTTTTAACAAATCATGGGAGGATGGTGTGGTACCTGAGGACTGGAAGAAGGCTGATGTGATTCCTCTTCACAAAAGTGGGACCAAGACAGAGGCAGGAAACTACAGACCTGTCAGTTTGACCTCTGTGGTAGGGAAAGTGATGGAATCACTTCTGAAGGAAAGAATTGTTGAGTACCTAGAGGCCAGTGGGGCATAGGACTCAAGGCAGCATGGGCTCACAGCCGGAAGGTCATGTCAGACAGATCTAATTGATTTCTTTGACTGGGTGACCAAAGTAGTAGACCAGGGAGGGCTGTGGACATGGCCTACCTAGACTTTAAGGCATTTAACACAGTCCCACACAAAAGATTAGTAGTCAAATTAACCAGCCTGGGAATGGGTCCCAGGGTGGTAGCCTGGGTAAAACATTGGCTGAACAACAGAACACAGAAGGTAATTGTAAATGGAGTCCACTCTGAAGAAAGAGGGGTTACTAGTGGGGTATCGCAGGGTTCAGTACTGGGCCCAGTCCTTTTTAATGTCTTCATAAGTGACATTGCAGAGGGACTGGAAGGAAAAGCATGCCTCTTTGCAGATGACACAAAGATCTGCAACAGGGTTGATACACAAGGGTGTGTGGAAAGGATGAAAAGGGACTTGGCAAGATTGGAGGAATGGTCAGAAGTATGGCAGCTTGGATTCAATGCAAAGAAGTGCAAAGTAATGCACCTGGGAAACAAAAACCCAGGGAAGATTACACAATGGGGGGTAGGTAGTAATAACAACAAAAATGGAAAGGGACCTGGGGTAATCATATCAGATGACCTTAAGGTTGGCAAGCAATGTGAGAAGGCAGTAGGGAGGGCTGGGGATACTGGGATGTATAGGGAGAGGCATCACCAGCAGAAAACAGGAAGTTGTTATCCCCTTGTACAGACAGTTGGTGGACCCCATCTGGGTACTGTGTCAGTTCCCAGAGTCCCCATCTCCAAGCGACATAGACAGGATGGAGGCAGTTCAGAGGAGGCAACTAAAATGGTGCAGGGTCTGCAAGAGAAGCCATACGAGGAGAGACTAAAGGAGCTTAATATGTATACCCTTGAGGAAAGGAGGGGGGGGGACATGATAGAAACGTTTAAGAACCTCAGTGGAATCAATAAAGTTCAAGAGGGTAGCATCTTTCAGAAAAAGAGATGTGCAAGAACAAGGGTACACAATTTGAAGGGGGGGGACGGCTCAGGGGCAATGTGAGGAAGTATTTTTTCACAGAGAGGGTGGTGGACGCATGGAACAGCCTTCCTGAGGAGGTTGTGGGGTCTAAAACTGTGGGAGAATTCAAGAATGCATGGGACAGACATAAGGCAATTTTTGTGCGGGGGTAGGAAGAAATAGGCTGTTGGTTAAATAGGATCTGCAGCTTATCCTCTAGGTAGGAAAATGGGCAGACTAGGTGGGCCAAGCGGTCCTTATCTGCCGTCAAAATCTATGTTTCTTTTTTTTTTTTTTTGTATATTCTATTTATACCCCCGTCGTGCTCTGGAGCTGCCTCTTCGGGCTGCCATGACCCTCAGACATCCCCCTACTATCTCCCCCAAGCCACCTTACCTCAGATCTGCAGCCATCCTCGGGATAGCCCAGTGTAACCCTGTACCAGGTGGGTCTCTCTCTTCCAAGGGGGAAGGCACCGGCGTGGAGGAGACCGGCACAGTATTTTTCCTCGGTCCCAGGCGCTGCTGAGGCTTTCCGTGGCTTCCTGGGAGTCTTCAGAGGTGTCCGGGGCTGGCAGCCGTCATCCGGCCAGTCCCCAGAGCGGTATTTCCATTTTTCCTGGTGTTTCCCGTGATGCAATCCCACTGCTGTGCTCCCGGTCTCCACCGGGGGCCACTGCAGAGCGACCATGTGTCCCTAACCCACCCCAGAGGAGGAGAGCAGTCCTATATACGCCCCATCCTACCCCTTCCCCAGCCGACCCCCGGCCCCCGAGTCCGTTCCCGAACCCGGGACGCCAGCGTGGTTCGAGGTGTGGCGTCCAGTGCCTCAACCCTCTGCGCCACCGGGCTGGCCATCTATGTTTCTTATTCTTTATCATGTATTGTACTGTGTATTGCACTTGATGTATATTTGTCCCAAGGGGGACCTCCTTGCAAATGAGCTTGCTCAACAGATATATCCCGTCACAATAAACTTGAAACTTGAACTTGAAATTGTTACCCCTCCCCTAGGGCGCAGCTGGAAAAGAGCTTCGGCTCAGTGTGCTTTTCCCGGTCAACAAATTGTTTTTCTGTTCATCCCCTCCCCGGTCAGCCCCCTTCAAACAAGCACCCCAGCCCCATCACCCCGACATCCATTATGACCTACCACCAGCAGTCTTCCCCTAGGGCTTACCCCTCCTGGCTGGGTTCTCCAACCCTCGCTGTGGTCCTGATCCAGTTTGGGCCGGCATGCCCAGCTTGTTGGGTGCGGAGTCTGTGAGCGCTCATCACCATCCCGCCACTGGCTTTTTCCTGTTTCTCGGTGCCCCAGGGAGGCTCAGCATGCAGTGACGTCAGGGTGCATTCCATGTGCTCCTGCATTCTGTGCACCGATATCTGCTACATCTCCCTGATGTTTGGGCCCAGGCTACCTTCCCCCAGCTTCCACCAGGGGCCAGGCAAGTGCCGGGCTTTGTCCTACGGACGTTCAATATTCCTCACGCTGGCTGGCCCTCCAAAGCCCCGAGTTCACTTCCAAACCTGGGTCGTCACTGTCACAAGCAGTAGCACTACCGCTGCACCGGCGGGCTGGCCTGCAGTCCCCAATTTTCAAATAAATAATTAAACCTGTGATCTCCCGGTGCCCAGCCGGACAGCCAGTGCTCTAACCACTGCACCAACCTGCCTCTAAAGTAAATTATATATTTTCACTGGTGGCAGAAATGAAGTCAGCAGATTCTGTAAAATGCACACCCTGCTTGAATTCATGCTCTTGTCTGGGCTCTGGTTTGTCCTCAGTGTCTGGTGTGAAAAAGCAAAAGGCATCAGAGTTAGACTGGGTATGCATGTAGCAGAACGGGGCCAGCTGGAGAGTAAGAAGGCAATAAATACGAATTCCCCCCAAAAAAGGACTGCATTTGACTGCTAAAATGGCATAAAGCAGAAGGCAGAATGCCCTGTTTATGACATCATCATGTGTTGCTGCAGGAATGATTATGATGTCACAGGTATCCTAACTCCTCTTATAGTCAAGCAGCAGGAGCACATAAAGTCCATCATTTTCAGCAAACCTCTTTTAGCGATAAAGGAGGAAGTAAAGTAAATGCAGAAATTATGCAAATGAATTGTGCGTAAATTCAAATGATTTTCCCTAAGGGGCCAGCAGCTCTTTAAAAAGCAGAGCTGATGAAGACATCAGAGCGATAGATGGCCTTTGTACCAACAGTGGAGTTCTCAAACTTTATTTAACTCTTTACGTACTGCTTTTTATTTTACTGAGTTATTATAGTGAGCTTCTTACAGCATAAGAACATTTCCTCGTGCTGTTTGGGCAAGAGGACTGCAAAGAGAAGCTGAATGGTTCTGTCAGACCAAACAGCACAATATAACATTCTTATGCTGTTTAAGAAACTCACTCGAGTATGTATAATAGTATATTATAAATCTAGCTGCTTTGTATTAAAAGATAGAGTCAAAGAGGCGTTTCAGACCTTGTAAGCTTTTTTATTCTTTTTTCCTGTTCTCCCTCCTGGTTACTGTCTGAAATGGTATGGGCCATCTCAGAGTGGAAGATTTACTAATGCCGCTCAAACTGGCGGCAATTAATGTGGACCAGTGAATAGTTTATCTGTTTTTTGTTTTTTTCATTCTAAAAGTCTACAAATTTATGAAGTTTACCAAAAATAGCTTTGGACAAGAGGTAACTGGTGGCTCTATAATGAGACATTTTTCATTTACACTGGCGAGGTGACAGTGGCGGAAAGCAATGCGGTAAAGAACTGAGTGGTCAGCACGACGCGGCGTCTCTATGATGCATACGAGGTAGGCTCATTCTAAGTGGCAGTTAAGACTGCTTTATAATTTGAATTACAGTGTATCTCCTTAATCACGCACTCCCCCACACATTCAGCTGCTGTGGAGACCTCCCAACTTCATCTCTCTAACCATCCTTCTAGGCTGCCACATGTGGTCATAGAGTTTAGGTTTTCCTGGGGAGAGGAGGGGCTCTCAGGCTCAAAACTATTGGCCTAAACAATTAATCTATTTTTAGACTACCCTACCCGGAGGGAGAGGGGTGGCTCGAGCCTGGAAGCCCCCCCCCCCCCAAACTCTATGCCTATGCTGCTACGTGCACTTACTCCTCATGGTAGGGTCCTTGTGGCCTCAAGAAAACCCCCTCACACACTCCCAACCATCATATCGCTGCTCAACTTGGACATTAAAGAGTCGCTTGAACCCTGAGCAGTGACACTCAATGTCGGTGGAAAGTGGAGTGCGGGAGGAAGACTGCGCTAGTCTACTTGTGAGGGTGGAAGACTCCCTGTAGTACTATAGAACTGCAAAGGTGATGGCTCCAAGAACCATTAATGTATTCAAACATGGCTATGACTGAGCAAAAAACTTAATAGTTACAAAGGGGGAAGCAGGGGGGAACATACATACATACAAACATACAAAGAAGCCAGCAGAAGAAGGCCATTTGGTCTATCAAGTCTGCTCGTATTGCAGGGTCCACAACTTGAGCTACTGTCCCTGCCCAACAGTAGTTCCTGGGATAGGAGAGGGTAAAGCAGGGCAGACTGGATGGACCAGTGGGCTTTTTCTGCCATTATTTTCTGTGTTTATATCTTGCTCTTCTCTGCAACTGAGAGCCTAAGCTGGGCTGCTGTCCAGTCGCTATTTCTCCATACCGTGCCAGAGAAAGGTGTGTGGGGGGGGGGGCATGCCGGCCACAACATCCACCAGTGAGTAACCCTGCTACACCTCTGGCCAGCCAATCCCTGCTCCAGTTGGACATTAAAGAGCCACTTGGTCCTCGAGCATTGATGTTCAGCGGCAACAGGAAGCAGGCAGTGTGATCAACTAATTCTGGATCTGTCATTCTGCCCAATTAACAAAGAAAATTTGTCTCAGGATCCAGGGCTCGTCCCTCTGCACCACGGAATTCCTGCAACTCTGGTAACTTTGTGGACTTTACAGTAGGGGTGAAGTGGCAGGTTGTTTTCAGATTAGTAGATTTTTTCCAAGTATATCTGGAATTTATTGCATATGCATTCCACTCTGCCTGGCCACAGAGCCCAATACCAGCTCAATTGTCCCTCTCACCTCCGGCCTCTAGCTGTAGCAGCTTCTGTAAGGGACTGGAGGAATCACTGTCATTTGTCACAATTACGTCCAAATGGGCAGTTGTCACAGTGAGGATATGGCAGTTCATGGAGGACTGACACGGGCTGTTGGATTGACTCGAGTGCTGACCTGGCCATGTGACTGGATGCCTGGCGTCCCAGATATCACCATCCCAGTTTCTCCCCCAGCCCCTGTGCAGGGCTCTGTACACGTGGGGGAATGGGGCTGTGGATCCTATCTTTCCATGCACGGCACTGAAGAGTACAGTGGCTAGGAAAAGTTCAATTCAAGCATATCCCAGCCATCTCTTTGGATCAAGTTGTCAGTCTGCGCTGGGAAAAGTGCCTATCCTGTGCGCAACTTAGCACACTTCCCTTAAACTGCTATATTCAAACGTGTGGAGCAAACTCTGAGAGCCCTAAACATGTTTGAATGAAGCACTTAGGGAAAAGCACAAACAAAGACACTACATTTTTTTTGGTAATTCTTTTTATTCACTCCAGGCACCAGAACTCTCTTGGGATACACAGCGTTCTGCTTCTTCTACCACCCACCGTGATCCCACCCCCTCAAGGGCATTGCTTTCTTCGGAGTGAACCCTCTCCAGCCAGGGTCTGCGAGGAGATCGAAGGGGCGGGGCGGAGATCCGTGTTGGGCGGTGGCGGTAGGTGTTGTTATTGTCGCCATCCTGGCTGGAGTGACATTATCTGCTAAGTTACACCCAGACATGGACGTGCAGTGCTGCCCAGCCCACGACGTGGATGCTCCTACCCACATCCGGAAGGCAGCTACCCAACGCCTTCCCCTGCTTCTGACCCTGTGCATGTAGTGCCGCGGTCTCACAGGGGCAGCTGCCACTGGGCTGCCCCTGGATCCCTCCCGAGAGGAGAGCAGTCATCCTCCTCTCTCCCCTGCCGACCCTTGGCGGTCCGGGCTCGTTCCCAAACCTAGGTTGCCGGCGTGGCACGAGGTGTGGCATCCAGCACCTCAACCCTTAGCATCATCGGGCCAGCTGCAAAGACACTACATGGTGTGCTCAGCACACAGAATGACCCCCTACTGGCCACTGATAGGTATGGTCCTGTCTTGTAGATTTGGCTTGCAAGGAGCAAATGTAGTTAGGACATACTTAACCAGTCAGTGCTCTTGCAATAACTTTCTGTATTCAAAAGGTCCCAATGCAAATTACGTCTTTGCCCATACAGTATGCTAAGAGGTCATTCACATCTCATTATCCTCGTTACAATGTGATGGTCATTTGCATTTCATAATCCCCTAATTACAATGTGAGGATCATTGACATCTCATTATCCCTCATTACAATGTGAGGATCATTTGCATTGCATTATCCCCTCATTAAAATATGAGGATTATTCGCATCTCATTAACTCCTCATTACCATGTAAGGATAAGTCACATCTCATTATCCCACATTACAATGTGAGGATCATTTGCATTGTATTATCCCCTCATTAAAATATGAGGATCATTCGCATCTCATTAACTCCTCATTACCATGTGAGGATGATTCACATCTCATTATCCCATTGTTTCAGTGTGGGGCTAATTCGCATCTCATTATCCCTCATTACAATGTGAGGATCATTTGCATCTCATTATCTCCTCTTTACAATGCGAGGATTATTTGCACCACATTAAAATGTAAGAATCATTTGTATCTCATTATCCCCTCCTTACAATGCGAGGATGATTCTTCTCTCGTTAGCCCCTCATTAAAATGTGATGATCATTCACATCTCATTACAATGTGATGAGTAATCTTTGCCTCACTGGACTATGGGCTCCACACTTCAGCTTGTGATCAGCAGTGGTGGTGCTCTTGTGAACACACAGACACATACATACATACACACACACACACACACACACTTGCATAATGCCCCCCTCACACGATCCTCTGTTGGTAATAAAAATATCCCTGGTGCTAGCAGTAACCATCCCCCCCCTTTACCCGATCCTGTTCTAACATTCTCCCTTGTGCTAATGGTGCTCCCCTACTGCACCTGATCCCTTTTTTACATGATCCCTGATGCTGGTGGTATCCCCTTCCTCCACCAGTCCCCTTTGAGCATTATCCCTGGTGCCAGTGGTGCCCCTCCACCCAGTACTCTTTTATCCTTGGGACTGAGGCAACCCCTCTCCGATCCCTTTAACATTATCCCATGTGCTGGTGGTACCCCCTTCCTCAACCAATCCTCTTTCAATATCCCTGGTGCTAGTGGCACCCCTTCAATCCACCGATCCTCTTTTAACATGTCCCTGGTGCGAGTGGTACCTCCCTCACCCAATCCTCTTTTAATATCCCTGGTGCTAGTGGCACCCTCCCTTACCCAGTCCCCTATTAAAAATATTCCAGGTGCTAGTTGTGCTCACCTCACTCCCCCAATCCCTTTTAAACATTATCCCTGGTGCTAGTGGTAAGCCCTCATCCAATTCTTTTTTAATATTCCTGGTGCCAGTGGTGCCCCCCTCCACGGATCCCAAAATAGCATTATCCCTGGTGCTAGTGGTGCCCCCCTGCCCAGATCCCAAATTAACATTGTCCCTGGTGCTAGTGGTGCCCCCTTCCTGGATCCCCTTTTAATAGTATCCCTGGTGCTAGGGGTTTCCCCCTCCCAGGATCCCTTTTTAACATTATCCCTGGTGCTAGTGGTAACCCCTTCCTCAACAGTCCTCTTTTAATATCTCTGGTGCTAGTGGTGCTCCCCCCACTCTGCCAATCCCCTTTTAATATTATACCTAGTGCTAGTGGTACCCTACTGGGTCACTGGTGTCACAAGCGGTTAGGCTACCTCTGTGCCAAAGGGATGGCTCCTGATACCCTTTTAACATTATCTCTGGTGCAGGTAGTACCCCCAACTGAGGCACCCATTATTTAATAATCAAACCCTGATAGTCTAGATGTTCATAGAAACATAGAATTTGTCAGCAGAAAAAGACTGCTTAGCCCACTCAGTCTGTCTCAGCAGAACCTAACTGGTCTCCGGCGACCCTCCCTTCTCCCTGCCATTTTCCTAATTTTCCCCTACGTTTATCCCACATGTGTTTGAAGCCCCCTACTGTGTTTGCCTCCAGCACTTCTGCTGGTAGTCTGTTCTAGGCGTCCACCACTGTTCAATGAAGTAGTACTTCGTCACATCCAAGATCCCAACTCATTCTTTCCACTCCTTCCTTATTGTCCCCCCATTACGTCTTGTGATATTATTTGCAAAAAGGCATACCTTCCCCTTCCCTTCATCTGCAGTGTCACTTATGAAGACAATGAAGTGGACTGGTCCCAGTACAGAGCCCTGCGGCACCCTGCTGGTCCCTCTCACATCATTAGAGTGAATGCTATTAGCCACCACCCTCTGTCGCCTATCAGTTAACCAGTTTCTTCCATCTACCGTCCACCTCCTCCTGATTCCATCCTCTTCTGCGAACCCCCTTCCCCACCCCCTACCCCTGGCCCCAAGACAGCAGACAGTACTCACCCTCCACTCACCTCCACTGCTGACTGCCAGCTCATTCACGCAAATCGGTCACTTGCGTTATATAAGTAATTGCACTGAATAAATAATAGTTACATCTCTAACGTAAGTGACTGTCTGCTGTATTAGCATCCAAACTGAGAAGAGAAGGACATGGTTATAGAGCAGCTTAAAAACACTAGATTTACACCAGTTATATTTTAACTGAAGCCTGACTGCGTGTGTGAGGGGAGGCGAGGGTGACCTGCTCCAGGAAGGTCTCCCCCGGCACTTCCACTTGAATCCAAGGCCGAGTCCTGAGGTGCCGGGTGCGTCTGCAGCCCCGGTGGGCCTCCTCGGTGGCTGTGCGGGAACACAACTGTAGTTTCCCGGCCCCTGCCCAGGTGCGGATTTTTCCTCCCTTCCGCTGGACCTCCGTTTGCGATCTACACCCTTCACTCACCGCATTGATGACTTCGCGCTGCTGCACTTCTCCAAGGGAGGGTGGCTGAAGGACATTTTCTCTTTCTCTTCGTTACTGACTCCGAGGAACAATAGAGCCCCTTGCACAGATTTGAACTCTTGGCGCCGAAAGCACCCCTGCCGATTGGTTGGACTGCATGTGGTGACGCTCCCTGTGTCTCCTACATAGTGAGAGCCAGTCCCACCAACACTCACTGAAGCCTGACAACGTGTGTGAGGGGAGGTGAGGGTGACCTGCTCCAGGAAGGTCCCCCCCCCGGGCACTTCCACTTGAATCCAAGGCTGAGTCCTAAGGTGCCGGGTGCATCTGCAGCCCCGGCGGGCCTCCTCGGCGGCTGTGCGGGAACGCAACTGTAGTTTCCCGGTCCCTGCCCAGGTGTGGATTTTTCGGCCCTCCCACTGACCCTGTTCCCTTCTTCGATTAAATTCCCGCTGGCTCCGCCCCAGGATCCATTCCGCCCTATCAGCGGTGTGGGGGGGGGGTCTGACAGTGCAGCTTGGGCTCAGCACAGTTTACTTCCCTCTGCGATCTCTGCTCAGTCACAGCTCTTAGACTGCGTCAGCCACTGCAGGGGATAGGCTAACCTACTGAGTATAGCACGGATAAATTTATCACTGTTTAGTCTTCTGCACTTTAAAACCCTGGACCCCACTGTCTGGCTATACTTCAAGTCTGAAATTGTGTGTTGAGAGTTGTTTAGGTGGTGGCATCACTCTTGCTGCTATTTACTCTTGCTAGATATAGTGTCTACTGAGTTTTACCTGTACTGTTTAAGTGAGGCCGATGTTTTATTCTTAACTGTTGGCTATCATTATACTGTATTATATTGTCTGCCTGACTCCTATATCGCTTGTGTACCACTCACTGGGCTAATCAGGCCACTCCAGTAACCCCCCAGGCCTTTTACTGATAGCCTCTTATTCCACCAGACCTCAGGTGCTATTCCTTCCCTCCGGTCAGCTGCTCCTCATCCCCCACTGCCACTGGGCTACTCAACCTAGCCTGACCTATGTCTCCTGCCCTGATGTGGTTCAGGCTCCCTTTCTCCACACTCAGGGAGGGCGGGGGTACCCCCCGTGCGATGGTCCAGGGTGTTCTGCCCACCATCTATAGGGCACTGGCTCTAGCGGGCCTGGTACTATGACTCACCTTGCTCTATGTGGCCACCGCTCCCCTGTCCGCCTCGGGGGGGCACCAGGTGAATTCCCCCCTCCCCAGTGTGCCTGATTTCACCTTCTCCAACATCCTCGTGACCCCCTCACACCATTCTCTGCCCCTCCTACTGCCTAAACCTTAGGAGGCTAATGCACACTGTCAGGGTAAAATGACTTTGTGCCCGAACCCCGGCCAAGGGCCTATCTTTTATGAGATGGTGTCCGTTCTGGCTCCTCCTTGTGTTAACACTACTATCGGGGGACATTGAAACAAACCCTGGACCAAATACCCCGGCCCCTTCAATCCCCCCAGGGTGGGAGATGGCCAAGGGTCTAAAAGTGGCCCATCTAAATATCAGGAACCTGATGCCCAACCAGGATGAGCTTGTCTCATGGACGGCACTCTATAAACCTGATATCCTTGGCATAACAGAGACCTGGCTTAAACCCAAGATCCCTGACACAGCCTGTGCTCTCCCAGGCTATGACTTTATTCGACAGGACCGCACAGGGACAAAGAGGGGGGTGGCATCCTGATTTACTACAGGAGCCACCTCAAGGTCTCCCTAGTGGTCCTCCAGCAATCCAACGTGTCCCCTTGTGAGGTGCTACATGTGCTACTCCTACTAGGGGATGCCAAGAAACTTCATCTGGTCTGCACGTACAATCCCCCTAGAGGTGGGCTCCCAGGGTTGACCCATCTTCTGGACTCAAGTCGATTCCAGCATTGGTGACAATGAACTCATAATCATGGGAGACGTCAACCTAAACTGGACCGGCGAGAATGGAAGGCAGGCCGAGTCCCTTCTGGCTAATCTCGCCCTGACTCAGATCATACAGGAGCCAACCAGGCTCTCGGCCAATGGTTCCTCCAGCTCCCTCCTGGACTGGATCCTGACAAACCGTCCAGACAGGATCGCCTCTGCGGGAACTCTATCTAATGCAATCTCCGACCACTCTCTGGTCTACTGTGTGTGGAAAGTTCCCTTCCCTAAAATCCCACCCAAGATCATGCATGTTGGGAACTTTGCCAGGTTTGATCCTGGAGAGTTCCTTGAGGACTTAAGGTTCACTGACTGGTCTGACGTGTTAAGAGCTAACGACCCCTCGGTAGCTGCCTCCCATTTCCTAACCACCTTTGGGGCCTTGCAAGACAAACATGCCCCAATGATCACCCGAAGGGTGAGGGGGACAGCCACCCACTGGTTGCACAGGAGTCTCCTTGCCCAAATGCAGGCCAGAGACAAGTGTTGGGCTAACTCTTGATTGTCTCATGACCCTGCTATGTTACAACGATTCAGACGCCTCAGAAACGAGTGCAAGAAGGCTATCAGGAGTGCGAAAAGTGACTTCTGTAAGTCTGCTCTCGCCAGCTCTGCTAATGACCCCAGGAGGTTTTGGAGAAATATAAAAACCCTAGTCAGCGGCTCCTCCCATCCAGGGGTAACTGACATGATTTTAAAGGGCGCCTCCTGCAACAATCCCCTCACCATTGCCAACTCTCTAAATGCGCACTTCTCCGACCTCTCGGCCCTCACTGCTCATTTCCCTCCCAGCGTAGGGCTGACCTCTCCCCCTCCTTCCAACCGGGAGGAGGCTCACCCCTCTCATCCATTATTTTACATCAGGGCAGTGTCAATCTCTGACACACAGAGACTCCTAGCTGGACTTTCCCAGTACTCAAGCCCTGGCCTAGATAACATGGAACGCAAGCTTCTAAAACTGGGGGCCTCCCTCATTGCCACCCCAGTAGCCCATATCTTTAATCTATCCCTGTCACTGGGGTCCATCCCTGATATATGGAAGGAAGCAAGGAGAGTCCCTGTCCTGAAGCAGGGTAACACTAAAATTCCGGACAACTGTTGTCCAATTGCTATCCTTTCATCCCTTAGCAAGCTCCTCGAAAAAGTAGTGGCTGAGCAGCTCTCGGAATATGTCCAGCACCATGAGCTGCTATCCCCGACCCAGCATAGCTTTCGTAGGGGGCACAGCACCTCCACAGCCCTGATCGAGGTCACAACTGGCATCAGATGAGCCATGGACCAGGCAAGCTCTCTAGAGCTATATTTATTGACCTTTCCAAAGCCTTCGACCTTGCTGACCATGCACTGCTTTGTCAACAGCTGGGGTCACTTGGTTTTTCCCCTACTGCTATGAAATGGTTTTCGGGCTACCTGTATGGCAGAAGACAACGGACCTGCTTCAATAAAGTCCTGTCCATACCCCTTCCGGTCACATCAGGTGTCCCCCAGGGTTCGGTCCTGGTCCCCTTCTCCCTTTTCATCAACCAACTGCCAACAGTGACAGCAAATTGCTGAACCATCCTATATGCAGATGACCTGGTGATACTGGCCCACTCCCGTGACATGGCCACTCTCACCAAGAGCCTGTCCGAGGACTTTAATCAAGTCCTGACCTGGGTGACGGACCATAAACTGGTTCTGAACCTAAAAAAAACCCAGGCCATGCTATTTGGCTCTACTGCCAAAATCAAAGCCTCAACATCCCCCCTGAACATAACCAACCCGGACAGCTCCTCTCTCCCTGTGGTGAGCTTGGTCAAGTATTTAGGGGTCACCTTAGACCCCCAACTTGATATGGGAAGTCACATCGCTAAAGCCTGCAAAACAGTAAACTGTAAGCTGGGACTGGCCTACAGGGCCAAGTACAACCTTACCCCTGCGGCCAGGTTTGCCCTAGTGAGAGGAGTCCTTCTTCCCTCCCTTGGCTATGGTCTGCATATCTTTGCTTGCTCCTCGAAGGCTCATCTCACCAGGTGGCACACGGCATACAACAATATCTGCCATTTCGCCCTAGCAGCTCCCCGCCTCACCCATCGCTGTGAGCTTTATAATAAACTCTGGTGGCTCTCCCCAGCCAGATACCTGGACTTTGGGATAGGTTGCCTTACGGGCAAGGTGATCAGAATGGGTACTCCATCGGGACTGGCCTAGCTCCTTCCACCAGCTGACTCTTCCCCCTACTCATTAAGGTCTCAGGCCCAGGGGTTGCTCAAAGTCCCTGCCACAAGAACCTTTATGGGAGCTAGGGACTTCATTGTGTGTGCGCCTAAACTCTGGAACTCCCTCCCTGAGCCTGTTCGCCTGGCCCCCTCTCATCAGTGCCTCCGAAAATCCATGTGGGACTTCCTGAAACAAGCCTCAGCATGTGACTGTCCCAGCCTCCCCAGGGCTTCTCCGCCCCTTACAGGGAAGCCCGGACTCTGCTCCGCTCCGCTACCACTGTCTGACCTGGATTGAACCGCTGGCCTGCAGTCCCCTGGCCTTGTTAACCTGGTATCCTTATCATAAGTTATTGACTCACCATACTTGTAACAAATTGACCATAAGCTGTACCTTTGCTTTCTTCTTCTCTGTAATATGTGCCCACTGTACCTTTCCCTTCTACTTCTCTGTAAGATGTGCCAACTGTATTCCCTCATCTTGCCTTGCTGTTTTATGCTGTTGTGACCTCAGTATTTTTATCCAATATTGCTCATGCTGTCAACTTGTACTTGATATGTTGTCTTTGTACCATTATGTTGTACCCTCCCGGGTCGTTCCTGAAAATAGGCATAATACTTGTCTAGTGTACTTACCCGGTAACCAAAAGCTAAATAAATAAATAAATAAAATAAACTTTATTGTTTTCTAGTTATTTTTATTTTTTTATTTTCCCCGTGCTGTTGGTCTACAAAATATAGTAGATAATGCATCAATTATGTCACGGAGTCTTTCAAAATGTATCTGACACCACCACCCCACTAACCGTACAATTGCTGCTTGTGACATCACAGTCTGTTGCCATGACGAGCCCTATGATGTCATAAACAAAGGCACTGCGAGGTTAACAGGGGAGACGCAGTTTTTTTTTAATACAGACTTTTTAGCTAGACTACCAAGATGTGCTGTAAATTATGGAAAGGAACATTGCAAATGAAAAAAAATGCATTGTCTAGTAAATTACAATAGCTGAAGAATCTTCTTTATGAAAGTACACGCTGAAGTGCGGAGTTGCTTCAGTCCCTCCTCTGAAACGTATGGATCTCAAATAATAATATGGTTCTATGGTACATATTCAGAGACCTGAGACCTAGAGGGGCTAGAACACTTCAAAATCTGTATAAGATTTGGTGCTAAGGTGCTGAGGTTTAGTGCTGCGCAGACTCAGTAATCATTAGGCCTTTGTGTGCTGTCACCATCTATGTTTCTGTGTCACGGAGTCAAATGTCGACAGAAGTTACAAGGAAGTCATCATTACAAAATGTTAACAGTTCATTTGGTATAGAGATAAATCACTCTTGTAAATGTTTTTAAATAGCAGTGCAACCAGTTTAAACTTCGCCAGCGAAGGTGGAGCGAAGTCGGGAACTCTGCACACATGTAGTGGGCGAAGCTTCCCAACTTCGCTCACGGTTTGTGTGGCGAAGTTCTTTTTTTTTTTTAAACAATTTAAAATGAACAGCCCACTCACTGTGGCATTCCTTGCCCACCCCTTCCCACCACCCAGACCTTTACAACAACATACCCCCCACCCTCTAACACCCACCTCCTAGCATAGCTCAGTTGGCAGAACAACTGTCTCTTGGGCCTGAAGCTCATAGGTTCTGTTCCTACTCTGGGATTGGTATCATACCATAAATGCTGGTATCTGGGCGCAGTACGAAGGGGGTGCTGTACTGTCAGAGTGTGCCATCCTTCAGATGAGACGGTAAACCGTGGTCCCTTCTCTCCATCTCTGGTGGGTGTCCAGGTGGAAGTAATAGAACCCAATGCACTTTTTGCAAGAGTAGGGGAGGAATTTTTTATTCAAAGACAACACCATAGCTTCATATTGAACAAACTCATATTACATGAAGCAAAATAAAAGGAGAACCCTCATACAATACCATAAAGAAAGAAAATTCTAAAAATTAATAAAACTTCTGTAACAAGAGTTTATTAGACCACCACCCAAATCCTAGTGTCATCTCCACTCCTTATTTGGAGTTACATACATTCTCCTCCTCTCTATCCGATACACAAAAACCAAATAAAATGCAATCACGTTACCCTAGCCACCCAATACCTTCCCATAATGAGTTACACAAGGCCTCTCCCGAGTGTTGTTTCTTATGGTGGTATATCCCATCCAATTCTGCTTGCAGTTGGAATAGCATATCATTCAATAAAATTTCTTCCCCTTGTAAAAACCTTTGAGGCTGGCCCGGTGGTGCTGAGGGTCGAGGCACTGGATGCCAAACCACGCGCCACACCGGTGGCCCGTGTTTGGGAATGGGCACAAGCTGCCAGGGGTCGGTAGGGGAGGAGAAGGATTGAGCGTCCGATGGACTGCTCTCCTTCTCCGGGGCTCGGTGTCGGCATCCATTCGCCCCCTGGTGAAGGCTGGGGGACAGGGCACCATGCTGCAGATCGGGAGGAGCTGGGGACAGATGCTTGGAAGGGAGTGCACGTGAATGCATGCACACTCCCCTCCGTCGGCATCATTGCACGCCCCCCAACTCCAGGGAGAAAATCGGAGGAAAAATGGAAGTGGCCACGGCACAATGGTGGAGGGCACCTTGCAGGCTCTGCTCTCAGCTAGCCATGGCGCTGACCCACTGAAAATGGTCCTTGGTAAGGGGTTGGGGGAACCCCGCCGACCTCACCACGGGGGGGTAAGCTTTGGAGTGTGAGTCAGTGCCAGCTGGCAGACGCCGGGGGACAGGGCTGGGGGTGCTCTCCAGAGAAGTGCCAGCCAAGGTGGAAAAAGAGAAAGAAAAAAAAAACCTTTGGCACCTTGCTTGTCATATAGTCCATTTTATACATGCTAGAATAACATATATTGTACTTTTTTTTCCAGTGTTTCCAATGTTGAGTTAATTGACCATAAACTAGGACATTGTAAGACATAGCCAAAAAACATGTAGTATCCCATAACTCATCCAGCATATACCATAAAGGTGCTATAAAAGAGCATTCAAAGGCCAGCCCGGTGGTGCAGAGGGTTGAGGCGCTAGACGCCACACCTCACGCCACGCTGGTGACCTGGGTTTGGGAACGAGCCTGGGCCACCAGGGGGTCAGTGTGGGGGAGAGAGGATTGAACATCCAGAGGACTGCTCTCCTCTCTCCGGGGAAGGGGACTAGTCATCTTACCCGCTGACTGCCCTCTAGCGGTGGCTGGAGGGCAGTACGGGTCGGGAGGCTCAGAAGCTAACGTGCTTACGCCAGAGTGGAAGGAAGGAGAAAAACGGAAAAAGGCCAGGGCTCCATGGACCTGTGATGGCCCGACTGCTCCAACAAAGTCTGCCCCCCGCCACCAGATTTGCCATACCACGGAGGGGGAATCCACAGGAGAACCTCAGGGGGCAGACAAGCTGGGGGTCAGGCCAGAGGATGCACCTCCTCTGAAGGAGGGGGGTCATAGCCCCGTGAGGCCCGCGGAAGGCGCTAAAAGATTAATAAAATTTAAAAAAAAAAAAAGCATTCAAAAAAGAGATGTTGCATAGTTTTTGTGAGTTCAAAACAATGTTTTTCCAAACAATACCGAGCCTCAGTAGCTTTATGTTTATGGTTACCACGAACATTTAGCTTGCCATGTCCACTAATCCAAATGGTGCCTTTCGTTTTTGGTGGAATCCTTGCTTCCAAGATGAAGTCTAATAAAACACTACGGTCAACCATCTCATCCGCCCTAAACACTGGTTCCTCATAATAACATTTCTGTAGAATTTTGACATAGAATTGTTTTTTTTTTTGACATTCATAAAGTGAAGTAGTTCCACCTTCCACATTCTAATATATTTAAGACACATCTGCACATGCCCTGGGCAAGGTTGTCTCAGCAATACTCCACTTCCCCTTTCCCCAAGCAGTAAGAAATTCCTTTTGCCAAATTCTCATAACTCAAACCCCAGTTCCACCCTCACCCATCAATAAAGGCCTAATATTGGTATAAAAAAAATTACCAAAGAAAAAAACTACGGGGCTAAGCATGTTCACCCCTCCCTCCTTCCATGGTCTATATGTATGTTTATGCTTCACCGGATTCAGTCGACTTCCCTATAATAATTGAAAAAAAGAATCCTAAGATTTTTGCCTGAAGACTAAAAAGGACAGGAAAAACATGGGAGAGGTATAAAAATAAAGGGGCTATGTACACTTTAATAAGAAACATTCTCTTTTTTTCTAGTCATTTTCCAAGATTTCCATCTATTTACTTTTATTAAGGTCTCTTTGTATTTTAATTCCCAATTCTGCTATGCAGTAGTAGGTATCCCAAAAATAATACAAAGAATTTTCACTTCACCCTTTATAACTGGGACAATAAAGTCCGGAGGCGGAGGGGCATTACCCAGTGCCAGACCAACACTTTTCTCTGGTTTAATTTTAATTCCTGTGTGAGCCGTGTTACCATTTATTTCCTCTATTTCTAGCTGCACTAATTGTAAATCTGCCACTGTCAATGTACAATCGTCTGCATAGGCAGTTGTTTTATTACAGTACCCTCTACTCCTGCCCTCAGTGGTTTAATGCTGTCTTTAAGAGAGGCTGGGATAGGCATAGGGGGAAGTAAGGATCATGGGTAGGGAGGATGAGAGGAGTGGGGAGGGAGGGCAGGGGTATTAGCTCAAGCTGTGGATCCTGTAATACAAGCAGACTAGATAGACTAAATGGCCTTCTTCTGCTGGTTTCTTCGTATGTTCGTCCTTCTCTATTTTCTGTAAAAGGGGTCCAACCCAAAAACATACAGTAAGGGGCACCCCTGTCGTACACCGTTGTATATAAACATCGGAATACCCAAATGACCGTTAATCATTGGTATTACCTGTGCATTAGAGAGTAACATTTTGAGAATCTGTAAAAATCTCTGTGGGATACCATAATGTGCCAATACTTTCCATAAATAATCAGGTTTTATCACGTCAAAAGCAGTTTCCTGGTCCACTGTAAAAATATATCCGCCTAAGGACATGTTTAAACCCAGTTCCACCACGTCTCTAAAAAAAACATAAATTCTGTGTGATTGATCTACCCGGCACCGCACATGTCTGGGCATCAAGTATCAAGAACTTGGCAATTCTTGCCAATCTTACTATAAGTATTTTTTCCAAGATTTTGCAATCAGCAGGCAATAAAGTAATTGGTCTCCAATTACGAATATTAGTTCTATTCCCTGATTTAAACCAAAAATCATAACACCTTCCGTCATACTCTGTCCCAAACTCCCTACATGCAATAAAGAAGAAAACACCTCAGTCAGTATGGGTGCCAATTGGACTATGAATACCTTATAAAAGTCATTTGGGAGTCCATCCTTTCCTGGTGTTGTACCCCCTGACAGAGATTTAATTGCCTCTCTAACCTCTAACTCAGAAATTGGTCTTTCCAGCATATCTTTTTCGAAATCTGGTATCTCTTGTACAATCAGATCCTGTAAAATATTTTCATGGTCTTCCTGTCCTCTATTTTGAAACTCATCTTTGACATAATTCTGCACTACCTGCTGCATTGGTCCCATATCAGACACTAAAGTCCCTTGATTCTCTTGAAGGGAAGTCGTAACCCTCTGACTTGCCCAATCTAATGGGGTATTGCATGGATTTACCTGTGCCTTTTTCCCTGTAACGCCAAACTTCTGCTCTAAAGCCACTGAATGTTCTTTATTATACTGGTATTCGAGCATCTGTTGTTTTATCTCTTGTAACTGGGTAGAAAGATTTTACCGCCTTCTGCATTTGTGTAAGCAACTTTAAATATTTAGCACTTAAACTTAAATACATGTGTAACCCCTTGGTGGTGCTATCCCAAGGGCTACTACCCCTGCCTGCGCAGCTAGTAGCAGGTTAAGGGGCCTGAGTTCTGAAATGGGTGCCTCCACCCAGAAGTCAGGGTTGGTAGTGGTCAAACTAACCTGGGCACAGCCCTCCGGGACACTGTAACCCCCCTCTTTCCCTTCTAGTGGCTTGAGCAATATACGATAATCACTTTCGCAGTACCCCTTGTACACCATACCAGTACCTACACTGTTTGCACTGACCACCAGGGCTGGTTCCTCTGGCTCAACCCTGAGGACCCCCTGTAAAACAAGGTTATGCATAGCAAATAGCAACAGTACAGTACTCTTGGCACAAACTGGAACCACAGTCAGGTTACATGCAGCAAAAAAGTCAGATCTGATTTATTCAGGGGACTTGAACAATCAGGTTGATTGGCTTAAAGGCTATATTAATCAAACAGTTATGCATGCACTTTAAGTCCCCACACAGTCACACCTCTGGGTACCCGGGTAGGGAGATGATGGGCTAGCCAAGAACGTTGCAGCTGGTTGGGGCCCTGTGATGGAAGAAAGCAACATGCACAACACACACTATTTGTAATCCAGAGCCGGAGGACTCAGTTCATGGAAAAAAAAGGCAACCAGACAGTCAGAGGACAACACTTTAGATTTAGCTGTTGTTGCAGGGAGCTACCCTGATGTTTACTCAGAATACCCAATACTGGACACAGGCAGGACGAAATCGAGACTGCAGGCTGTTGAGCAGGAGTGCACGGAGAAGCGGGGCCCACACAAATCACCAAGGCATTGTTCCTGTTCAGGTGTTGAGCAGGGGGCTGATCCCCAGGCAGGTCTCTCGTCGATGGCTTTCTCTTTGCAGCAGGTAGTCGAGCTGGGCCAGTGTGGCAAGGCCCAGGCCCAATGGAGATGATTTTGGATTCAAACCATGGGGCTGGATGCAGCTTCCAGCAAGCAGAATACAGTTCAAACCACAGTGGGGAACCAAATCGCAACCCACTAGCAGCACACAGCACATTTACACGTAAGGAAATTCTAATGCAGCTTCCAGCAAGCAGAACACAATTCAAACCACAGTGGGGAACCAAATCACGACCCACTATAAGCACACAACACATTCACACGTAAGGAAATTCCACTGTACCATGCAAAAGGCTCTCTGGTCGCAATTACAGAGTCTCGGCACAATCCGGGAGTTCAGAGGTTGTTGGAAGTCCAGACAGGCCGATCGCATTCAGCAAATCTTCTGTCTTCATCAGGTAGGAGCCTGGTCACAATTCAGTGGCTTACTTCGCTCTCCAAGTTTGGATTCAGTCCGAAAAAGGCACAAGTTCTCTCTCAGGGACAGCAGGCAGGCATGCAGGCCAAAAACTCAGGCCTTTCCACAGTTCTCCTGCACGAATCTATGCTGGGGCTGCTGCTTGAATCATTCAAGCTGTTATCTCTTCACTTCCCAGCTCAGAACTGAAACTAGCAGCAAACAGCTTGGGAATTTCCCAAGATCCAAAAGGTTCGGTTGGCTGATCTGTCTGTCAGTGACAACAAGGGCTCCCCCTCCAGGTTATTTTAGGCGCCAAAATGCAAAAACTACAATTCCTACAAGTTCTGACCCCTGTAGGCAGGCTCCATTTTAGAGTCCCAACAGTACTGATTGGCCCATTCTGACAGGCCCGGGCCAAGTTGGTGGAGATAAACAGAACAGTCCTTGCTGCAAAGAAGGCAGGTTAGAACAAACTGCAATATTATTACTACTCTAACAAATGATCAGCAAACAAGCACATCTTCTAACAGAACTCCCTTTTAGATTAATTAAGACTGCAATCCAGGCAGCTCTTAAAGAGACAGTACATAGAGGCTATACAGGCACTCTCTGGCAATACATTTAATCTGCTAAAACGCAGAACACCAGCCTGGCAGTGAGCATTTAGGCAAGCTCAAGGAAGACTTTTCGGGAACCCCCATTTGTAGGGGGTTACACATAACATATTGCCCTTTGATCATTTTAGTGGAAAGAAACATCATTAATGTTTTAATATCAACTTTCGTGTCCTCCCACCATTCAAAGGATTATCATGCAAGAATCTTATACTGTATCTTGTAGGAGTTCTAAAAGTCTCATTATTTCCAACTGTACTGATTCATCCTGGAGTATTGCAGTATTCATTTTCCAGAAACATGTAGCAATTTTGAGGGTCTGATCCAACCCCCAAACATACTTTTAGAGCCATATGATCAGATGTCTCTAAAGGAACCACCTGTATGTGTTGCACAACCACTCTTTTTGAGATAAACCAAAAATTTATTCTGGATGAGAGAACCCCTTTATAAAAAGTGTGAACTGGTGCAACACCTAATATTTCATAAACATCCTTTAAACCTGCCTTATCTAAAGTGGCTACTAGTTGTCTAGTGTCACAGAAGATTTTCTGTGTCTTTCTTCCCCAATCCCTCTTTGTTAACCCACAATTAAAATCCCCTTCCTACAAAACAATTTTAGCGGTATTAAGATACGGTTCTATTTTCCTTAGCAGTTTTGTCCTGTCCGCCTTACTTTGTGGTGCGTAATTATTGATCATTCGAAAATCTGTACCTTGAATCACCACATGCATCACAAGTGCTCTTCCTGGGCAGATATCCGTTACTTTCAAACCCTACACTTCTACTCCAGAAAATAGAATCCCTAAACCTGTGCATTCTTCCTCCCCAGCTGACTATAAGGAAGGCCCCCCTTCTCCACTCCTTCTGTGCTTGCCCTTTCTCAGGGATGGAATTTAATCTTGTGTCCTGTAAAAAAATTGTGTTCCCTGCGCTATCGTGAAGGCTCGAAAAAGTAACTGTATGTTTCTTAACTGACTTAATGCTATTGACATTTGCAGTGAGGATGGTAAAGAGCCACAAGTGCATAAAGAAGAGAAAAGTTTACACATAATAATTTATCACACATTTACAGTCATTTCTTTCTCTTCCTCTTCCTTGGTTTAGTCTTCACTTGAGTCAGAAACTCTCCTACCACAAAGTTAAAAAAAAAAAAAGAAACTTTCCCACCACATCTGTATGTGTGAAGGCAATAGAGCAGACATCCGAGTTCATTTCTGATTCTGCTTTTTCCGTGTTTGTCAAAACAGAAATTTTTTTTTTTTAGTTTAACCAGGAGTAGCGCACTAAGCTGAAAGCTTTTTTACAGGAGCGACCTGGGAGCACAGGGAAGTTAAGTGACTTGCTTAGGGTCACACAGTATGCAAGTGGAAGCTGTGGGACTCAAACCCAGGTCCGGTCTGCTGGATGTCACCAGATTTGCAGCTCAAAGCCTTAAACCACTGCGCTATACTGCCTGTTGGAAACTGGCACTACCCCCCCCCCCCCAAGTCTTTCTCTTCAGAGATCTGGGTAGGGGGTTTCCCAACATTTTGGACCTTGTTACCCTTTGATAAGGAGGCCTCTCTGAAAGTTCCAGAGGGGGCATCTGACCCAAGGATGGTCCCACTATGGTAGATAGAGCCTCATCCTCAGGCCTTTCTACCTGTTTTTCCAAGGGCACTGCAGGACTGGAGGTGGCCTACTCCTGCCCGACTGCAATTGGAACGCTTAGTTGCAGATCCCTGTCTGCTGTTTCATCTTCAGGAATAACGTTAGGACTCTGTCTTTGGGCCAAAACAGGGGTAAGGCTACACTTGGCCCTTTTGCTGACCCTGGGTCTTCCTGTCCCCTATTCTGGGTTTGTGGATTTTGAGGAGGTATCTGTTCCTCAAAACAAGCTCTTTTTTTCTGGGCTAGAGCTATGGAGACATCTTGCTCAGCTCTTACAGTTTGGTCCATACGATTGTGGGAAGCCCACTCACAATTATGGAAAGTGTGACCCTGTTCTTCGCATAAATTGCACCTCATTGGACTGGGGCAATCTGTGCTGTGTCCCACTGTGCCACACAGACCACATTTCATTTTGTCGCGCACATTACTCAGATGATCAGTGGCCCCACATCGGCAACGTGCACATGGTTGGCCTGGGTAGAATGTGACCCCAGGGTCTCGCCCTATAAAAAGCAATTTGGAAGGTGCTGAATTACTCTGTTCTCTTGCCGTAAGGTGACTTTGTTGCGCCACCCCAGTCCATAAGTGTTCATCGTCAAGTATGGGCTCTGGGTAACAATTTATTGTGCATTTTTGCTTCAGCCAATATGTGATGTCAGCCACACTGACTCCCTCATTCCAGAGAAGGATTGTAATGCATTTAAAGGCAGGCTTTGTTAAGTGGAATCGCCACAAAAGGTCACCATAAAGGAGTGTTTTTTTTAGGTGCTGGTACTGCCTCCAAAACCTATCCAGTCCAGCTGGGTGTTTAAAACTCACATCAAATAAGGTGTGCCCTGGCATGTGTATCAAGGCATAAATTTCGTAAGCATAGTAGTTCATACTGTCTTTTAACAGAGTACTCCCCACATAATGCCTGTCTGGAACTTCAGTGGAGGCACCTCGAAACTTCAGGTGTACTGCATTATGCCGGGCAGCTGGCTCAGATGCCAGTCTAGCATTGTCTGGAAAGAGTCTCTGTCGCACAATTGTGCTCCATACATTAGCAGGTGGGGAGGGGGTGGAGCCCCTCCTGGATTTTGCTGCAGGCTTGGGTCTGTATTTTCTGTCTCAGATCCTATATTTTGTTCAGTTAACGCTACGGGGGCCTCAACAACACAATCAGAATCTTGTACTTGTATTTGTTCTACCTCCTCCCCTTCCAGAGCTGTTATGTCAATAAGCATACAGGAGCCAACCCTTCAGGGTTGTTTTGCACAATGGGAGTTCCTTGTCCTGATATCTGCCCTGGTGTGATTAAGGAGATATTAGCCTCTATTTGTACACCAGTAAAAAACACTTCAGCCAGTGGTCTCTCATTACCCATAGTGGAAGTGCCAGGGAAATCTGCATCCCAGCCAGAACCATCCACCGTGCGCACCCAGCCTGCACTTCCCAGAGATGTTTTTATCCACTCTGGAGTAGTCTCAGTTAAGCTTGCAGTTGGCCCCACTTTCTTAGTGGTCACACTTGAAACAGGATTTTGACACAGTTCCTTTAGGACTCCTTTGTCGTCCCCCAGTTTTAGTCATGTTTTACTATTTGTAGCTTTAGTTCCTGGGGTAGATGAAATAACAATGTTAAAGGTGATAGTCGGTAAGACTGGAACATGTTCCACAACTGTTGCTGTTTGCTGCACATTAGCATTATGGGACCCCCTCCCTCCAAACTCTTGATTACGTTCCCCAGTACACTCCTTCTGGCTGCCAGGAACACCTCCCCCGTCTCAGTCCCGATTCCAGAAACCGGCTCTGTTTTGGGGCAAGGCTCCCCTATCTGTACGCTGCTGCAGTGTTTCTTCATGTGTTACATCCTTGTGCTCCATTCCGGTATGTTGTCCATTTCCCCGAACATCCGACTATCAATTACGCCTGACGCCTTAAAACTGGTCACGAGTATGTCTGTCATGTCCTGAGTGGACTACGGTCTCATGATCTATGGGGCTGGCTTCGACACCACATTAAAAAGGGTCAAAATCCTACTAAATAAGGCCTGTCACTCGGTCCTGAGAGCCCACTACCAGACGCATACATGTGCCCTCTACCGTGAGACTGGATGGCTCCCCCTACATCTCAGGCTGCAATACCAGGCTTGCCTGCTGGTTAAAAAATCGCTGCTGGGGCTCACGCCAGAGTCCACCTCCACCCTCTTTGAAACTGCCCAACCCACTATCAGCACCACAAGTGCATCAAAGGGAGGACCTGTAATGCCATTCAAGTGCACCTCTCTTGCCCAGAGATCCCTTTCGTATTGTGGACCTAAATGGCTCAATGACCTACCTCCAGCAATACTTGAATGTAACAAACTTAGTTCAGATTAGGGCTACATACATACCTAGCCAACAAATGCACCTGTGACTGCACTATCTAACAGGCGACGCCCCATCTAACCAGCGACACCCCATCTGTACCTGGTCCTGCCACTACCCTTCCTACTCACTCCACTCTCCCCCAACCTACAAACTCCGCTTTATCCCATCCCCCCAACATTCCCGCCTCCAGCCCCTGCTCAAAAGTCCCCCTCCATTCTCTCTCCTGATAACCCCCCCATCTTCTCACACTTTGGACAACACTATCTCTGGCTGCTCACCCCACCCTTTCACTGGACATCGCTCATTTAATGTGCCAGTTAGACTGAATTGCTCTTGTTCGCCTTGTATTCCTGCCCTCTCATCCTGTAATCCTGTAATACTATACTTGCTGTGAAAGCACTTGTTAGCGTGTTGTTTATTTTGTGTTGACCAGTATGTTCTGTTTTTGTCTTGCTTTGTACTGTTTTCATCATGACGTGGAGCCTTTATAAACGAGCCCTCAGCTCAAAGGTACTAATCCCAAACTGCAATAAATAAATAAATAAATACTTGCTGCAGGTTGGTTTGTGATGAGAAACGGACCTTGTCCGTCCCATCCTTGTTTCCCCTCTGTTGCAGTGCCTTCTGAATTCTGTTCCGTCGTAGAAAATACAGTCGTTCTTCTTCCTGCAGTGCTTCTTGCAGCTCCAATGTTGTTAGGCCACACTCCTCATCTTCCATTGATACTCCTGATTTCCATCACTACATCTACATCTGCTGGTAAGTCCTCCTGATGTACTGCAAAATCTTCTGCTGCCATCACAAACGTTTCTTCTGCCCTGACCACCGGGGCATCTCTAGAAGTACTGAGACTAGGGAGGAGATCTACTCCCCAGTCTCCTCCACATCCATCCTGCTCACCGAGAACTTGCGACTGGCCATGGGTTAACCTGCCATAGCACCATAGGAGCCGACTCCATGGGTGCTCAAGCACCCACAAAGTTGACATAAGCACCCTCAATTGTTCAAGAGAAGCCTGCCACAAAGGATTACTAGAGAACCTGGTCACAAGAAAATACTAGCTACTGGCAATGAGCACCCGCAAAGATTCCTAAAAGTTGGCATTCCCGCATAGCGCCCTCTATTGCAGGAGTAGGGGAATTTCCCCAGTGTCTTGGCCAACATTTCCCTTCCCATCAAACCGGTTTATACAACTGTCCAAGGTGTGTGGGAGTGTTGCAGTGGGGGGGGCTGGGGGGCGGTTGCCCCTCCTGGCTGCCCCAGTGTGAGTAGTGGCACCCTGCCACCATCTTTATTCACTGTTTAGTGCCCATTATGGAGCCTGTAACTTGACTGAATGCCCACCCCCCCCCGGCTCCCAAACCTGAGCTACTAGAGTGTTGATGTGTGAAATGGCTGCCACTACACGTTCAGTCACCTCACTACCAGCCTGTCATTGCTTTAAAGCACTTTGGGATACAGTGTGTATGAAAAGCACTACTGTAAAACGGGTAATAAATAATGAAATTAAATCTCGCTATGTTCGCGGTCCTTTACCCAACGCGAACTTAGTTTTGCATCACAAACGAAATGAAGCCTATATTAATGATCATGCATCTTTATTTATGAAAAGTATTACAGCAATAAAAAAAAAGATTAAGCAGTATAAGGTGGTGTTGCTGTAGGTAGTCTTCACTTTAGCAGAATCTGGGAGCCCTGTGAAGGAAAGAACTATGTGCTACTCACTGCTAAGTCCCTCTCTAAGTCCCTTGCCATACTTCGAGTAACTGTAAGAAACAGACCACTGTGTGAAAAAACAGAAACAACTGGACAGTCATAGTCAGTCAGCAGTCGGCTTACCTCTTCTCTCTGCAGTCTGAGTATCCATTCTTTCGATTTCTGTCTCTGCAGTCTTCGTCTGTCTTATTTCTAGTTCTCTCTTCTGGCAATTCAGTACATATGAGTGACTGGTGATTGACAGGTAACATATTTCGGCAACAAGGGGTAGTAGAGGGTACATAGCAGTACATAGATGTCTAATTGCTGTCTAATATGAATTGTAAGTGGCTGCTGACTGATAGGAGCAGGGTTACTACAGTTTACTCAGCGAGCCGAGCGCTAACTCAAGTTTCCGTTTTTTATTCAGCAAAGTCTTAACCGCGAAGTTTGCTTTGTGTTTCAGTTACCCGTTTTACAGTATATAAATGCTGAATTTTCTCCTTCCTCTTCCCCACCCCCAGCCCTGTCAAAGTTGGCAAATGTCAGTCTCTGTAAATATCAATAATAACTCTTCCCCATCTGTGTATGTCCCACATCACCACCCCCCTTCCCCACCCCGTCCCGGTTTCAGACTTACAATTAGTGATAACCCCCTCCCTCCTACACTCCAGCACCCAACCTCCCCCACCCCCACTCTTCATGCACCATAAAAATAAAGGCTACGCTGCTGCTACCGGACCAGGTAATACCTATAAAGAAGAAAACCGTCCTGCAGTATCCTGCTACAGAATAAACAAACAGTGAGATCCGCACCTAAAGTAACATCTGATTGGCCACTTCTCAACTACCTCTGGCAAAAACTGCGCATAGCGGCACTTCCCCAGCACTTCTGCCAATGAGAACTGAAGTCCGTTTCCAATCTTTGTTGGTATTGTGACTACGTTTTTTATAAACTTCTTTTTATTACGGCATCCAAGCACCATACAGTTCCGATTATGCATCTTGGTTATACAAAGTAGATTCCTAACATTTGATGTATAAGATAGCGTTTAAACTTGGTTTGACTGTGTAAGTTTCCTTGCATAAAGTGCTGTTGGTGCATTCTTGAACACAACAAAGTCCACTTTTTTGTTGTTTTTTTTTGCTCCTTCCCCTTCTTCCCTAACCAGCCCCAGTGTCCACTAACCTGCAACAACTGCCATCTCCTCCATCCCCGGGCTTGTCCACACCTCGGGAGTCCAGCATATGCTTGCTGGGGGGCCCCACTCCCCAGGTGAGGCAAGGAATGGAGGAGAGAAACATTCCACAGCCTCTGAGAGCATGGGGGCTGCGGGGGGCAGAGTGGTGCACTGAGGGGCATTGTGGCAAGGGAGTAACTTGGCAGCTGTCATCCAGTCAGTCAGGTGTTTTCTTTTTTCCATGTTGGGGCCCCACCCACCTCCCACGTGCAGCCGCTCATGGCATCCTGGGGTGGGGGCATTCAGCAGCATGTGATCATCTACCTGGAGGCCTCCAACACCATCATCGAGATGGTGTTGGAGACCTCCAAGTGGTTGGTACTGGGGGACTTCAATGCCTGGGTCGATGATGAACTTTTGCATTTTGGACGAGACTTCCTCCAACTGATGGTTTAGTTGGGCTTCAAAAAGGTGATTACCTCTGCAACCCATATGCAGGGTCATTCGTTGGACCTGGTGTTTCTGCTGGGGATGGAGATCTCAGATGTGGTGGTGGAGCTCGTCGGATGGTCCAATCATCACACTATAGAGTTCAGCTTTGTGGGCCCCTCCAATAGACCTGCCTCTATGGAGATGGTCAGGTACCACCCTTTGCGGGGTTTGACCCCTGATGGTCTTATGGCGGAGCTGGACTTATCGGGGAGTTTGAGTGTCAGGATGGATCCAGAGGGTCTTCTGCTAGCCTATAATAAGGCGGTGGGGGATTCTCTGGATTCTGTTGCTCCTGTCCGGGTTCGTCCACTCTCCCTTCGCCCTCGGTCCGCTTGGTTTGATGGGTTTTTGAGGGAGTTGAGAAGAGTGGGGAGAAGGTTGGGAGCGATGCTGATGAAAATCGGGCCTAGATGGTGACAGACTTAGACTGATATCCCATTATAGGGATTATCAATCTGCAGTCCCCATAAGAAGGCAGAGTTCCTGTCCAGGGAGATTGCTGCTGGAAAGAACTGACCAGCTCAGCACTTTCATACTGTGGACAGGTTGTGCAATCCAACCTGTCTCCAGAATCGGGGAGCTTTTTCACAAAAGAAGTGTGATGAGTTTGCTCGATTCTTCACAGATAAGATTGACACCATCGGGTCTGAGATCCGCATAGCTCGCTCAAATAGGCAGAGCGGAGATCGGTGTGAGGTTGCAAGCACCTGGTTTGTCTGGTCAGATTTTAGCCAGTTGGTGATCGAGGATGGTGTGAAGATGATCAGGGGCTTGTGACCGACTTACTGTAGTTTGGACCCTGATCCAACACGCCTCCTTGTGGGGTGTGTGAAGGAAATCAGACCGGTCCTTGCTGAGATAGTTAGGTGTTCATTAGAGATGGGGGTGTTTCAGGACATCCTGAAGGAGGCGGTGGTTCGCCCCCTCCTTAAAAAACCTTATCTTGACCCTGACTGTCTCGTAAACTACAGGCCTGTCTCTAACCTGCCTTTCATGGGTAAGGTTATTGAGAAGGCAGTCGTGTTGCAGCTTGAGGAGCATCTGACCACCCGCAACATCTATAATCCTCTCCAGTCCGGTTTCAGGAAGAAGCATAGTACTGAGACTGCACTGGTTTGGGTACTCAATGATCTCCTGATAGCAAGAGATCAGAGGAGCCGTTCCATCTTGTTCCCTCCTTTGCTCTAGGGTATACATATTGAGCTCCGTTAATCTGTCCTCATATGTTTTCTGATGCAGTCCCTGCACCATTTTGGTTGCCCTTCTCTGGACTGCCTCAATTTGGTTAATATCCTTGTGAAGGTGTGGCCTCCAGTGCTGCACGCAGTACTCCAGATGGGGCCTAACCAGCGTCTTATAAAGAGGGATTATTACCTCCCTCTTACGACTTGTGATACCCCTACTAATACACCCCAACATCCCCCTAGCCTTACCTACTGCTTTAGTGGTCTGCTTGGATGATTTTAGGTCATCTGTGATGATGATGCCCAAGTTTCTTCCTTCCCTTGTGATTGCCAGCAACTCCCCTCCCAACCTATAGGTGGCGTCAGGTTTCTCTTCCCTATGTGCATGATCTTGCACTTCTTTGCGTTAAACCCCAGTTGCCACTCTTCCAACCATTTTGCCAGTTTACCCAGATCTCTTCTCATTCTGCCCACCCCATCTAGATCATCTACTCTGTTGCAGATCTTGGTGTCATCTGCAAACAGACAAACGTTACTCTCCAGTCCATCGGCAATGTCACTGATGAAGATATTGAAGCAAACTGGCCCCAGGACTGATCCCTGAGGTAACCCACTTGTGACTTGCATCTCTTCTGACTGTATAGCATTTACCACCACTCTTGGTTTTCTGCCCGCCAACCAGTTTGCCACCCAGTTGACCAACGTCTGACCCACCCCCGAGCCTACCCAGCTTATTAATCAATTTTCTATGTGGAACAGTATCGAAAGCTTTGCTGAAGTCAAGGTAGGTGTCATCAACTGCACCCCCCTTGGTCCACCACTCTGGTTACCCAGTCAAAGAAATCTATGAGATTAGTTTGACAGGACCTTCCTGTTGTAAACCCATGCTGTCTTGGATCCTGTGCTCCTATGGATTCCAGGTGTTGCACTATCCTTTCCTTAAGGAGTGTCTTCATAATCTTGCCCACTACTGAGGTAAAACTGACTGGTCTGTAGTTCCCTGCCTCCTCCCTGCTACCACTGTTGTGGAGCGGGATCACATGAGCCCTTCTCCAGTCTTCTGGGACCTCTCCTGTGCTCAGAGACTCACTAAACAGTTCTGATAATGGCTCTGCTAGTTCCACCCTTAGCTCCTTTAGTACCCTGGGATGTATGCCATCAGGTCCTATTGCCTTATCCACCCTGAGCTTAGCGAGCTCTTGTAGGACCCTTTCTTTTGTGAAGGGACTTGTACACACCTCCCTCCCCCATGGTGCTGAGCTGTGGACCCTGTCCTACCTTCTCCTCAGTAAATACTGAACAGAAGTATCTATTTAGAATAGATGCTTTTCCTTGGTCCTCCTCCACACACTTCCCCTTATCCCCTTTAGTCTTAGCAATACCCCTCTGGACTGTCTCCTTTCACTAATGTATCTATAGAAAGTCTTGTCCCCTTCTTTTACTATTTGTGCTAATGTTTCCTCGGTTTGGGCCTTTGCCTGCCTTACTGCCTTCCCTGCTTCCCTTCGGGGAGTTTGGTATGCCTCCCTATCTTCGTCCCACTTCGTTCCCTTATATTTCCTGAAGGCCAACCTTTTGACTCTGACCTTTTCTGCTACTGTTTTTGAGAACCAAAGTGGTTTCCTCCTTCTTTTGCTCTTGCTTTTCTCCCTAACACAATGGGATGTTGCTTCAAGTATTGCATCCTTAATGCTTGCCCACTTTGCCTGTACCCCCTCACCTGTATTTCTTCTTGCCAGTGCTAGCTTAACTCTGTTGGCCACCTTATCAAAGTCAGCTCCTCTGAAGTCCCATATTTTTGCCTTGGAATGGGATGATTTAGCTCCAGTGGCCAAATTGAACCATACCATGTGATGGTCACTGGCCCCCAGGTGACCTTCTATCTGGAGATCTGTGATCCTTTCCCCATTAGTCAGTACTAGCTCTAGGATAGCCCTGTCTCTTGTGGGTTGTTGTACCAGTTGTTTGAGGCCCTCCCCCTGCAGGGAATCCACTATGTGTCTAGTTCTGGCGGATGTTCCTGCTGGTATTGACCAATCTGTATCTGGCATGTTGTAGTCTCCCATTAACAGAACCTCCCCTTTAGCTGTCATGTTTTGTACATCTTCTAACAGTAATGTGTCTATGTTCTCCCCCTGGTCTGGAGGCCTGTAGACAACCCCAGTTCGTATGGCTGTCCCATTTCCTGTTTCCAGGGTGACCCACAGTTCTTCTGGCTCCTTATATGTATTCTGAATTTCTGTAGCTTTGATATTTTCATTAACGTTAAGGGCCACTCCCCCCCCCCCTTTGCACCTCAGTCTCTTCTGAACAGTACGTAGCCGGGTGCTGAAGTCTCTCAAGTGTGGTTACTGGTGAACCATGTCTCGCTAATGGCTACTATGTCCAGTTTAGCCTCTGTTATTGTTGTCTGCAGGTCTGGGATCTTGTTTTCCAGACTGTGGGCATTTGTGTACATGATTTTCCATTAGTTAGATTTTGGTGTGTTAGTTGTTGGGCAAGGTCTGGTGTTTCCCCTGTGTCTCGCACAGAATATGATTGTACCTTTCTGTGGCAGAACAACATTCTGAAGCCTCTAGCGATTGCACAAGGCAGGGCAAGGCAAATTTTATTTATATAGCGCCCTATCCAGGGGCTCAGAGCGCTTTACAGTAAAAGCAATATCCCCAAGAATTAAAATTCAAAAATTTAAATTAAACTAAAAGCTTTATTAAAAAGAAAAGTTTTTAAAGAGGCTTTAAAGGCCTCCACTGAGCTGGCGGCGCGTATATAAGGTGGGAGAAAATTCCACAGCACTGGTGCAGCAGCACCAAAAGCTCTGTTGCCTGATCTCTTAAGAGGAGAAAAGGGTAGAACAAGCAAGCCAGCCTCAGCGGAGTATAGGGGGCGGATAGGTCGATACAGCACCAGGAGCTCTTTGAGGTGGTCAGGTCCCGAACCACATAGGGCCTTGTATGTCAACAAGCAAATCTTAAAGGTGATGCATGAACTCACAGGCAACCAATGCAGAGCGCGCAGAATAGGAGTGACATCATCCCTCAAAGAGGTATCCGTCAACATCCTGGCCGCAGCATTCTGCACTAGCTGCAGTCAATGCATCAATCCTCCAGACAGCCCTAGGTGTAGAGTGTTGCAGTAATGAAGTCTGTTTGTGGCAAAGGCATGGATAACCATAGCCAGGTCATCAGGCGTCAAGAACAGCCAGATCCTGGCGATATTCCGGAGGTGGAAGAAACCAGATCGGACAACCAATGACAACTGTTGTTCAAGGGTCAGTCAGTCATCTAGAAAAACACCAAGATCTTTAACCGCACATACCATTGACGGGCTGCCCACCAACTGCTGGGGCATGCAACCTCTGTCAGTGGAAACACCTCCATGACCAGGCTCGATCACCATAACCTCTGTTTTGCTGGGGTTGAGACATAGCCAGTTTGCCAACATCCAGTCGTTAATCTCAGCCAAACACTGGCTCAGCGTACCTGAGGTGGAGAGGTCATCTAGGACACAGGACAGTTACAACTAGGTATCATTCGCATAGCAGTGAGACCCCAGATTGTACCGCCTAATGATCTCTCCTAGCAGCAGCATGTACACGGAGAACAACAGGAGCACCAAAATGGAACCCTGCGGAACACCACAAGGCAGCGCGAAAAGTCCCAAGGAAAAATTCCCAAGGACAACGTGCTGCGATCTTATGGTTAAATATGAGCTAAACCAGTGCAAAACTATGTCAGTAGTGCCCACATGGTTCTGCAGACGATCCAATAGTACTCCGTGATCCACTATGTCAAACGCTGAGGAAAGGTGCAAGAGTACCAAGATGGTACATTGCCCTCTGTCCCTCGCCATGAAGAGTTCTTGTGCCACCTTGACCAAAGCCATCTCAGTGCTTTGCCAGGGCCAAAAACCTGACTGGAGAGGTTCAAAGATGGACAAACTTTCCAAACGCTCAGCTAACTAGTCAACCACCACCTTCTCAATAACCTTCCCCAAAAAGGGGAGATTAGAGATAGGCCTATAGTTTGAGAGAATGTCAGGGTCAAAAATTGACTTCTTAAGGAGGGGTCTCACCAAAGCCTCTTTCAAGGCCATACGAAAGACACCCTCACTTAAAGACCCATTTACGATTTTCTTGAACACTGGACCCAGGAAATCGAAGCAGCTGCTGAAAAGCCATGTTGGTCCTGGGTCCAGGGCACAACTAGTGGGACGCAAGCTGGTGAGCACACGGAGGACCTAAGTTGCCAAAAACGGCCAAAACTCACTCCAGCTCGGCAAAGAATCTTTACCAACAGATCGATCACCTCCAGCAGAGGCTAGACCAGAGGAGGCAATACTCACCGTGATAGTGGACACTTTATCGGCAAAAAAACGCCCAGACTGCTTGCACTTTTCTGTGGAAAATACTGTCATGGACTGCAGATAAGAGGGGTTCAGCCAACAGTTTACAATGTGGAAAAGCGCAGCTGGGCAATTCCCTGCCACAGCAATCAACCGAGACAAAAACTCTGTCTTCTTTAGATTGATTGTCTGCTGATACTCCAGATAGTGGAGCCTCAGCACTGCCTTGTCCCCCTCAGAACAAGACCTTCTCCAGGCACGCTCTAACCTATGCCCCTTAGTCTTTAACCGACGCAGCTCAGCACAGTACCATGGTGAGCAACGTCAGGAGGTCAAGGGGTGAATGTGGAAGGGTGTGCTCAGGTCCAGGGCATCAGTCAAGGCTGTATTACAAGCCTCAACATTAGCCTTTGAACCCTGAGCACAGGCTAGCAACAAGATCAAGACATCCAGTGACTCCTGGAGTTGGCAAGGCTCCAATTTATTTTTCAGAAGACACCGGATTGTCCCTGCAGTACTGGGTATTTGACAGGGGGCCCTGTACAGGAACTCAACAGCATGATGATCCAGCCAACAAACCAGATCAACCTTGACTGCCGTAATGTCAAGTCCGAGTGAAAAGACCAGGTCGAGAATGTGGCCATGTATGTGTGCTTGGAGGTAACCACCTGAGACAATCCCAGCTGATTCATCAGCTGGAGGAGCTCTTAACCAAAATGACAGGATTCATCATCGATCCAGGCGTTAACGTCCCCCAGGACCAAAATCCTGGGGGATTCCAACACCTGCTTGGCGGTGAAGTCTGCCAGCTCCTGCAGGAAAAGTCTCCCACCCACCCCTGGAGGCTGGTAGATGAGGACTATCCTGCCATTGACTCCTGAGGTGCACTTGGCAACCACACATTCAAAGATCACTGGTGTTCTCACTGGGAATGCAGTGAGGTCCAGGGTGGATCTAAAGCAGATGGCCACCCCGCCTCCTCTGTGGTCTCTTCTTGGGCAATGCAAGACCAAATAACCAGGGGGAACAGAGGCTGCTAGCACAGGGGCAGCATTGTTGCCCACCCAAGTCTCAGTAATGAAACAAGGTCAGCTGAGGAATCGGCAATGAAAAACTCCATCACCGTGGTTTTATTCCTCAGTGACCTTGCATTATACAGTACGGCCCGGAAGGGATGAGCTGTGCAGGCTGGATGGACTACCTGCTGCCCAGAAACATTTGGCAGAGCCCTAGGGAGGGGTACCAGGTATGATGGTCCTCTGTCCTAGGGCCTTCTCTTCCCTGGGTGTCTCCTGGGATGTATCACACAGGTCCTGCCTCCCACATCACCAGACTGAGGACCGTCACTGCGGCGACTGCTCCCTTCCTTCAGAACTCCCAACTCCCAACAGCAGCTGAGCACCCCTGCCAGCAAAGTCAGCAGCATTGGCTCTGTGTGAGCAGGTGCTCACAATGGTGTGAAGCTGCACTGAACCATCAGGTGTCTCCTCCCTCCCTGACACTCCTGCCTGCACTGCCAGCTGGGATCAGCCAGGTGGCAGTGTTCTGATGGACTTGGTCTCCCTCCTTCCCTTGAGGAGGAGGCAAGTATCCTCTGGAGGTTAAATCCTCCTCCCCCCACTGACCCCCTCCAACTTTCTAGGGGCCTATTCTCAAGCCCCGAGTCACCAGTCTCACAAGCAGTAGCATTTCAACGGTGTCAGTGGGCTAGCATCATTCACAACACCAGTTTAAAAATGTATTAAATTGACTTTGTTCTATTAAAAGTTGATAAAGCAGTACAAACTGTGCAAACAGCAGGTGGGATGTAATCATATGACCAGCTGATGTCAGGACACAGGATTAGAGGGCTGACCCATCGGCACGGCGGTGGCACTACCACTCACGATGCTGGCAACCTGACTTGGGGGAAAGGGCTTGAGTCATTGGGGGCAGGCCCGGGAGAACAAGGATGGAGATTCCAAAGAATTACTCTCTTCCTTCGGGGAGGGGATCACATGACCCACCACCCGACTGCCACCTAGTGAAGTGTCAGTGGCAGAATGGCTGATTCAGGGAGAGTTGGGACATGGCTGACACTGCCACACATGATCCAGGCATGCATGGGAGCATGCATGCTGCAGCACTCCTTGGCCATAGGTAAAAGTGATCACTAGCCTGGCAGATAAAGCCCTGCCTGCACCTCTGTACCCCCAACCCCGCAGCAGTACCAGCATCTCTCTTCTGGCTCCTGGATATGGTCCCAAGCTTCACCTGAGCTGTAGCAGCTGGATATGGTGGTGGAGCTGCTGGAGGGGTTACTTCAAGGGGGCAACACAGCGGTGTATTGCTGGTGGCCCGAGGAGTCCGCAGAAGTCCTGGTATGAGGCATCTCAATGGAAGGGAGGTGGCATTGACAGAGACAGAAGGAGGTCCTAGCCAGAATGGCTGGGGGTGTGTGCAAAAATCAATTTAAAAGAAAAGGACGCTGGATAAGATGTCTAAGATAACATGTAATGTACTTAAATATATTTATCTTCTATAAAATGTAAGTTATTAAAAGAAAGGAAACTAGAGCTTTAGCCGGCCCCTCCTTAACAGTACTGCACAGAGGCCTCTGCACCTGATTTTATAAATCAGTGTCTGCAGGTGTCAGTGGGTGCCTCCTGCAGCCCTACTTCAGCCCACAGATAACTGGTAATGGCATGGTAGGTTTTTCTTTTTTTTTTTGCAATTTATCAACTCAGGATTGCTCATCTGAGGTGTAATACCCCATTTCCTGCAGGAGCCTGCTTTTACCCATTTCCGCAGGTGAGTGGACTGGAGTGTTTGGAGGTTAACTAACTTGCTCAAAGTCACACAGTGAATATTTGGCTTCAATGGGGTTTGAAGCTGTGATCTAATAGTTCCCAAGACCACACTGTCTTCACACCACACAGGGGCAATTGGGGAGTTAGAACTGAATCAAGGGCAGACTAGATACACCTAAAGGTCTCCTTCTGCCGTCATGCCATCTTCTATGTTTCTGTGTTTCTATTAGCAGGCTTTAGAGAGCACCTGACACCATCTGCAGTCTTGGGCAGGCAACTCACTACAGAGTTGCCTGCTCGAGGAGCTAGTTTAGCCAAGATCAGAATTTGTTGGTGCAGTATAATAAAATAAAAACTTACATTTATATGCCCAGCTCATAAATTCTGAGTACGCACCGGGCAGCCACTGAGCAGTGTAACCCCCCCCCCTGAAAATAGCACTATGATGATGTGAGGTAGGGGACGGGGCTGCAGGTGCGCTATACGATATATCGTACAATGACAACAGGGGAAGGAAGCCCTCTAAACATGCATACAGTTTCTTTGCTTCCAGTTATACGTGTATGGGACTGTAATATATATCATAAAAAGATAAAGAAATAAAATAGTGCAAAACGATTCCCAGGGTCACTTGATAAGCAACACTGACCCGAGGGCAGTTTGATGAGCAGCTCGGATCCCAGGAAACAGATCCAAACAAGCAAGTTGTGGAGCACAAATAAAAGACAGGCACTCAAACAGGATATAAAGAAAACTTTAACTCTTCCATGAGTGCTCAAATCGTGACAGCAAATGCAAGCAGGATTAACACAAGTTGTAGCAAAACCCTAAGCGCCTCGACTTGCAGAGTCTTGAAGACTCTTGCAGTCAAGCTAAAGTTACTCTCGACTCTGCTGTTGGGGATATATGGTGTTTGTTTTAATTTGTTTTCACTTTTCATCCCAGCCCCTGTAACTGGCCTGGGAGGGGGTCTCCATTTTCTGGTTGTTGAAATCTCATTGTCCCTGAGAGCTGCATTAGCATATCAGAATATGATGCCACAGCACCTATTTATACCATGTATCTCTATGCTGAAAGTACACATAACCTCAAAAAACTCTCTGGAAACACACAGACTGAATGCAGTTTAAAGGAAAAAAACCTGCATTACACCCAAGACAGTTTGTAAAATTAACTGAAGGTAAATGTGATATTTCAAACCTTACTGCAGCTTGTTTTGATGAATTCTAAGTAAGCAGACAGCGCATACTATGGAGTCTAAAGGGTGATTACACATCATGTTCTTATAAAATGGGCAAAGCATTTCAAGCAATCTGATTGGTTGTTAGCCGTGCATTAGATGTGTCTAATGCACAGCTAAAACTAGAAACCCCATTTAGAATACACAGGCACATTTTATAAGCGCAATAAGCCACTCCAGGGATGTGCATTAGACAGTTCTAATGCACAGCTAGGGGACTGGACACACTTGGCCTATGGCCTCGTGCCTCACTATGTCCCCCTAATTGTGCATTAGAACTGTCAAATGCACACCCCACCGTGTCTTATTGCTTACTTATATGCTAATGCACGCTCAGGCAGAATGACATTTTAACAACCGGAAAATGAAGACCCCCAAGGATAGTTCCAGGACTGGTAGGAACAGTGAACATAAACAAAGGCAAATAAATATACCCGCAACAACTACACGAAAAGAGTTATCTGTTGACAAGGAAGCAAGTAACATTTACAAGATATGAGGGTGTGATACTCCTTTAATCTCTCATGCTGAACTGTATCTGTCTTTCTCCACATTTAACCTTCCTGAGCTTTCCATAACCTCCCTGTACTTTCCAAATGGCAGCAAGAGCTATTCATGGCTTGAGAATCACTTTTGCATACGAGTGTAGGACAGAGCTATATAAACCCAATTTCTGCCCTTGTCTTTCATGTGATGATCATTGTTAACCACAAAAGGGGAGCAAGGAAACCCTGCAAAAATGCTACTGCGCCAACTGTAAACACCAGGCTTAACAGTAAAATAAGCAGCGACAGAACTCGGCTCTGAGGAAGCCTGTTTGGTGAACCATCAGTTGATCTGTGACGAAGCACGTTGTGCACGCTGATGTCCGTGCTGCTGGCAGACAGTACGGCTTCAGGTGCACCCAAGAAGGTGCCAGCATGTGTTAATTTCATTCTGATTCTCGCTGGAGTTCTGTCGCCGCTTAGTTTATTTGCACTTGCACCTCACGGTGTTGTGATTACAAAGCACTTTTTTGCACTGGATAAAGAAGACATCGGCTACTGGTAAGCTGTCTCTGTATTTATGGTTGAGCATGGTGTCTAGAATCAGTGCAGTAGCATTTTTGCAGGGTTTCCTTGCTCCCCCCTTTGTGCTTCGTGTGTTTGTAGCTGTACTTGCACCAGACTGGTCACTATCAGTGAAGTGAGCCCCACAAGTTTGCTTTTTTCTATGATTAGTGTTAAACCAGTAAATGGCACTTCGTCACATATTTTGTCCAAGGAGTCAGCTTTTTTTTTTCTCCCCAGCCATGTTGGTTTAGTCAGTGATATACCCTGGTTCCAGGGATATACCCTGTTCACTCTTGCATCCTTTGATCGCCCTGCTCACTGGCAATCCGATGATAACCCACATGGCTTACCCTCCGTGACAAGGCTCAGGAGGGGAGGGCCTCGGGGCAGTCCACTATATGAACTTGAATCCAATGCCAGCAGGCACTAGGACCCAGGAGAATCCAGGTGCCCAGACCATCATTTAGGTGGCTATGGGGTTTTCTCTTTTTTTTTATCATTTGTTTTTCCTCCCTGGGCATACCGTGGGCGGTTTAGCTCCACCCTGTCCTGTCCCCCATCCATCTACCATCCTCCAGCACCACTGAGCACCACATCCCCCATTGACCCCGTGGCGGGGCCGGAAGGGGAAGGGTATCCTCCCCTCACCCAGTACTCATAATCCAGATTAGGGGCTTAGCGAACCATCGACAACAGCAGGAACAAGCTGTGGCAGGCAAGGCTTCCTGGAGTCCACGGTCACCAGTTCCTTTTTTCTGTTTTTCTCCCTCCCATTCTGTGGTCATGTGCGCATGCATGTGGAGGCACGCACATGCCATGTAGCCATGCTCCTTTGCTGCCCTTAACTCCAGTGCTGCCACCGGACCTCCACCAGGAGGCAGCCAAGGGGCGGGATAGCCGACCCTCCCTCCCTGGGAAAGGAGAGCAGTCAGTCGGATGTTTGATCCTCTCCCTCCCCTGCTGACCCTTGGCAATCTGAGCTTGCCCTTGAGCCTGGGTTGCTGGTGTGGCGCGAGGTGTGGCATCCAGCGCCTCAACCTTCAGCGCCACCAGGCCAGCTTCTCTTTTTCTGGGTCCCTCCCACTTCCCCAACGTGTGTACACCCTGCAAGTGGCCTCACATGCATGCAGCACATTTTCTGCAGCAGACACAAGCTCCCCTGGCCCAGCTGCAGGGGTCGCTGCAGGGCTGGAGCTCGCCATTGACCCACCCCAGGCACAAGGCACACTGCCACATGGCCAAATACCTCAGCCTGGTCCGCCTCCCAATATGGAGGTATGGGTTCACTCAGAACCCGAGCTGTCTGTGCAGCACATCGTGCCATCGAGGTGGCCTCCTAAGGAGTCAGCGTAACTGTTTTCCAACAGGTAATACTGAAATAACAGCAGTGTAAACTGGGTACTTTGTATTATTGTTTTTGCAGAACTGGAAACAAGGGCATGTAACCTCTCACAGAGTTGCAGCTAGGGTCCCTAGTGAACCCCCATGTGTTCGTGAGGGCTACTAGGAAAGAGGGGGTGGTGGTGGCCATTGACTGTGAACATCATTGGGAGGCAGCATGAGTTAGCAGAAACAGCGAGTTGGTGAGTTACAGCTTAGCCAGGGATTACTGCATTAAAGGCATACGAATCCCTCATCCCCCAGTAAATTAATTTGCTTTTATTGTTATCCATCATGTTCAGGGCTGCAAAGCCAGAAAGGACTGCATTCCAGTATCTAATCCACTGTTGAATGATGGTTTGATTCTGCCCTTAAAATAAGCAAGCTGTCTATCTATTGACCGTACCGCTGTAGGCAGTATCTATCTATCTATCTATCTATCTATCTATCTATCTATCTATCTATCTATCTGTCTACCTACAGTGTCTATTTACAGGCATTATCTATCTATCCAGCTATTTGTTGACAATATCTACCTATCTACAGGTAGTATCTAGCTATCTATATGTCTCTAGACAATATCTGTCTGTCTACGGTATCTTTCTATCTGACTGTATGTCTCTAGGCAGTATCTGTCTATCTACAGACAGTATCTATCTATTGACAGTATCTGTGTTCTGACAGTATCTATCTATCTACAGACAGTATCTATCTATTGAAGTATCTATCTTCTGACAGTATCTATCTACAGACAGTATCTTTCTATCTATTGACAGCATCTATATTCTGACAGTATCTATCTATCTACAGACAGTATCTATTTATTGACAGTGTCTGTGTTCTGACAGTCTCTATCTATTGACAGCATCTATCTATCTATCTATCTACAGACAGTATCTATCTATTGAAGTATCTGTCTTCTGACAGTATCTATTTACAGACAGTATCTTTCTATCTATTGACAGCATCTATATTCTGACAGTATCTATCTATCTACAGACAGTATCTATCTATTGACAGTATCTGTGTTCTGACAGTCTATCTATTGACAGCATCTATCTATTTATCTACAGACAGTATCTATCTATTGAAGTATCTATCTTCTGACAGTATATATCTACAGACAGAATCTATCTATTGACAGCATCTATATTCTGACAGTATCTATCTATCTACAGACAGTATCTATCTGTTGACAGTATCTGTGTTCTGACAGTATCTATCTATTGACAGCATCTATCTATCTATCTACAGACAGTATCTATCTATTGAAGTATCTATCTTCTGACAGTATCTATCTACAGACAGTATCTTTCTATCTATTGACAGCATCTATATTCTGACAGTATATATCTATCTACAGACAGTATCTATCTGTCTATTGACAGTATCTATCTATCAACAGTATCTATTAACAGTATTTATCTATTGACAGTATCTATCTACTAACAGTATCTAGCGACAGTATCTACCTATTGATAGTATCTGTCTGTCTATTGACAGTATGTATCTATTGACAGTATCTATCAACAGTATCTATCCATTGACAGTATCTATCAACAGTATCTGTCTATTAACAGTATCTATCTATTGACAGTATCTAGTGGCAGTATCTATCTATCGACGGTATCTATCTATTGACAGTATCTATCTATTGACAGTATCTGTTTATCTATTGACAGTATCTATCAACAGTATCTATCTATTGACAGTATCTATCAACATTATCTATTGACAGTATCTGTCGACAGTATCTACTGACAGTATCTGTCTATCTATTGAAGGTATCTGTCTATTAACAGTATCTATCTGCTGACAGTATCTATCGACAGTATCTGTCTATCTATTGACAGTATCTATCTATTGACAGTATCTATCTGTTGACGGTATCTATCGACAGTATCTATCTATTGACAGTATCTATCTGTATACTGTATCTATTTATTTGTCTGACTGTCGCTGTGAGTTCCTCTATATCTGTCTATCCCTATGTTGTTCTACCTCTCCATATCATAAGATGTTCACATTTATTTTCCTTTTTGCAATCTGCTTTATTTCTACTCCTCCAGACCTCTTTGGGCAACCTGCCAACCCTGTCACCCACTATCCCTGCCAGACCACCTTCGCAGATTATCCCCTGTGATGGGACCAGTGGTGGAAGAAGCACCTTACTGGAGCAAAGGTTCCAGTTAGTCGGCATGGGGGTGTGTGTGCAGAATTAGTGAATGCCTGGGTTCTTCACACTGCTGCGGCATGGTTGTGTTTTCCCTCTCCCCATGGAAGCAGGCACTAAGGGTGCACGTACATAGTGTGGCTCAATGCACAGAGTGGGCTTGATGGCCTCCCTCCCAAAAGTTAGGCACCCGGCTGCTCCACCACTCATTGGCCCCCAGGTGGCAGTGATACAGCAGAATCCCAACAACCTGCCCCCACCAGGAGACGAGCACGTCATTTATGATGCTTGATCCACCTCCCTCTTCTTCCGTAGTCAGCCCCAGACATCGGTGACTCATTACAGAACCTGGCTCGCCAGCGTCAAGAGCGGCAGTGCCACAGCTGACACCACGGGCCAGCTCCAATTTCTTTTCTTAGCTAGTATTTATTTATTTGAAAACTGGTAACCAGGAAAGACACACAGAGTCAAGGCTTGTTTCCAGGTGTGACCTGAGAGAACGGGAATAGGAAATACAATGATAAAAGCATGCGCAGTATTAACAATCAGTTCAAAATAAAAACACAGCACAATTTAACATAGTACAGATGCACATAAGAAGTAAACAGAGCTAACAAAAGGTACAGTTAGTGGCTTTGATGTGCAAATCCGGTGGAATGGAAAGCAGTGCAGGTGTAGAAAAGGAAGCAGCCTGATACAGGCTGAGGTAGACCCCAAGAGGAGGCTTAACAACAGGGATGTCAGGGGCTCCAGCCTCCAACAGGGGAGAGGCGGTGGGACTGTTAGGCAGGAGGATGACAGGAGCATAAGGGAGCAGAGAGGAGTTTTAGCTGGTGCCTGAGGGAGACGAGGGAGGGGAAGAGATGGAGAGAGGAGGAGAGCAGCTTCCAGAGGGAGGGAAGGTGATAAGCTGGCTGCCCAGCAGTATAACATTTTGCAGTTGCCCCAAAGACCTTGGTACCATTCTCTGGGATGGCAGTCCCTCTCTGTGTACAAGGTTGCTGCTTTGGGGCAGGATCGGGGGAAGCCAAACCATTGCTAGATTCCTAGAGCAGAGGCTGCAGTTCTTCAGGGTTTCACATCGGGATGGGTAATCCGGCCTTGGTTCTTTTCAGAGCACCAAAAGATTCTACCAAGTTCTTGTTTTGTTGCATGGGTTAATAAACGGCACCTCCTGCTAGCCTGGTGGTAAAGAGGGCTGAGGTGCCCTGCACCTTACCTTCTCCCACATTGGCAACCCAGGTTCGGGGAGTGAGTTTGGGTTGCCGGGGGTTGGCGGGAGGAAGAGGAGGATGGAATGCTCTAAGGACAGCTCTGCTCTCATAGGGAGGGCAGGTTTGCGGTCTTGGCCTTTTGCTGCCCCCAGGTGGAGACCTGGAGGTAGCGCCGGAAGCCTCGAGTGACACAACAGGAGGAGCTGCGGTTCCATCGGTGTGTGTGCCTCCATGTACGCGCCTGCATGTTGCTGTGGCAGGGGACTTAGGGAGAAAAGCGGAAAAAGGTTGGCGTGGGCTAGACGAAGCCCTGCCCACTACCTGTGCCCTGGGCGCCAGCCAATGTGGATGAGTGTCACTGAGTAGGGGGTGGACTTCCCTTCCCTTCCTGTCCCCCCCCACCACAGGGGGAAATCTGTGGGGGATTTGGGCACAGTGGTCCAGTGCAGTGGGTGCCAGGCGAGAGGAGGCAGGGACAGGGCTGAGAGCCCACCCGCACTAGCCAGCAGGAGAAAAATCTCTATTAAAAAACATAAACAAATAAAAAGCACCTCCCAGCAGCCAGTTCACAAGCCAGATTTGGGCATTCATCTCAGAAGGGACTCCATGCTCATGGTCACTTCACCACTGCTGAGGTGCACTGCCTTTGAGGAATAAAAGGGTGAGAGAAAGGGAGAGGAAATAGAGCCAACCTAGTGATGTTGCCACACCCATCTTCCTAGTTTATCCTTGGTTATGCCCCTCTCACATCCCTGAGTGTGTGAGACTCTCTACCATGCATGACCTTCAGTGGGGGGGGAGAGCTGAACTCACATGGTTATCCATGCCGTTAGTACTATTCCTGGGATTGGGGTGAGTAGTGAGGGTCGACGTCTAATGGTGTTGCCTCTACTGCTCGCTGTAGGCCCCTCGGGCTCCGTATAGTAGTCAGAGTTGGCGTGCGAACCCAAGTCTCCATTTGAGCATCACAGCACACTCTCCTACACTGTCACCAGGCCTAGTGGGCAATCCGAATGGCGATGTGTTTGAAACAAAAAAACTGAGGAAAATATGGGTTTGCAAAATCGAAAACCAGGGGGGGACATTCAAATTTTCAGTGGAATTTTCTTATCCGTGTAATGGATATGAAGGGCTGATATCTTCACAGCAAACTTTTTCCAGCCCTGTATGCTGCCACGTCTCAGAGCAGCCCAGTGTTAAAGCTGACTCCTCTGTTAGTGTCTCCATGACAGAAGTTTTCCAGCTGTGATAGTCCCAACTGGGGAGTTAGAATCTGCACTTCAGTGGCACCATTTCTCATTGTGTATGACTCAGAGGAGTCAGCTCTGTATCCCCAGGACTAGGCCTGCTTTACGTAATTTTATATCCAGCAAGTGAAAATGAGGCCTGATCTTTACACACCCCGCAGGAGGAGGCTGCAAAGGTCAAACCCCCCTCAAAAAGAAGCGATCACTACCTAAAAATCTATCCGATAACTCACTGTGAATTTCTCCAAGTGGGGCTGCTCTCTAGGCCTAACTTCTCCCATCTTCTTGCTTCCTTACGTGACTTATGCTGGGAATAGGAATGCTAGCAACAGTGAATGTCAAACAATGGCTGTTGTAAAATCTTTCCCACAGATTAGCAACTAAACTGCTTTTATAAGTTAACAGGGCCTCCGAGGGGTGTCTCTCTTGTGGTATAAGAGACTCTGAGTATGAGCTTTGGGCGAGAGGATGGCAAAGTGAAGCTGAGCGGTTATGTCTGCCCAAATCTCAGGAGAGGAGTCTCTTATACCATAAGAAACACCCAGCGGAGACCTTATTAACTTATTATAAATCACTTGAGTTTAGCTCGAGTGATGTGTAATAGGTTTAGAGCCTTTTTTTTTTTTTTAAATGTACTTATGCTGTCCTTCCCCCTGGCACTGAAGAGGAGCACTCTCCCTTAACGCTCCTGCACGAGAGCACACTGTACACAAGATAAGATGTACTTTGGCTCTGTGTGCTGATTGGCTGAAATTACATTAGTGATTTTTAAGAAATTTGTGGAATGCAGCGGAAGCACCACTGATATTTAGATAGCTTGGAGGCTTAGGGCACTGGGCCAGCATGGGCAAAATCCTTTAAAGGGACAGGGCCGTAATGGGAGATATTTATTTAACTTAGTAATTTAAAGTCAGAAATTACTCAAAGTCCACTAGGTCCCTACCACCCTGCGATTTTTTGTTGTAATTTTGGATAGAACTTTGACCAGACTATGAACAAATGGATGAGTCTTGTTGCGGTACACTTAGAATTCTGGGTGAAAATGGCTGTCGCATCAGCACAGTGGCAGAGCTACCTCTCACAATGCCAGTGACCCAGATTGAGGAATGCGCCAGGATTGTTGGGGGATGGCCTGGAGGAGGGAGACCTAGCATCCCAGGGGACGTTTTTCTCCTCTGGGAGGTAGGGTAGTGATAATGTAGCACTCCGGGCCCCCTCTGGTAGCGTAACAGTACGTCATGAAAATAGCGTACATTACGCTATATTTCCGCTATGTCCCATTACATTAAACGTGTTACTCTGTAATTTAACCAAATGTCGTCATGACCGATGGCTGTTTTTTTTCTTTTTTTCAGTTTATTTGAGTTGGGGGTTTGCACCCACTTTTTTAACACAGGGTGGGGCAAACTCTAACTCAAGTAAACTGATAAAAAACTGCAGAATGTTAATTTTTACTACTTGTTTAGTTTTTGGTGATTTAGACTAGTTTGCAGTCGTAGCGGTAGCTGGTAGCGAAGCAGTCTGATAGCTGATAGACATCCGTTTATTTGAGTCGGGGGCTCTGACTCCTCCCTTTTTTTAACACGGGTGTGTGGGGGTGAGGCCCCCTTCCCAAGTCAAATAACTGGATTAAAAAAACTACGGAGCGTAGGAGCATCAACATCACAACGTACATGTTGATGTCATCATATCATAGCTTTCTGTAGCTGTTATCGTAACAGAAAAGTAGCATAAAGGAGGTCCAGAGTGCTACAGAATCACTGGTAGGGTAGTGCACTCTGCTGTGTTACCGCCACTTGGGTGACCACGAGTGGTGGCACAAGCTGAAACCACTCAGGGTGGGTGGATGTTTCCTGCCAGTGGCATGCCCATGCATTACATTCGTGCACCAGGCGTTCCTCTCCCAGGAGGCATCCAGTGGGCTGGGACAGGAAATAACACCCTGGCCAAGACAGGATGAAGCAAGCAACTCCTGCAGGCTCTGCACAACTTTTTGGGCACCCTCCTCCAGTGAATATGTCTTGTGAAGAGGCTTTTGTAATCCCAACAGCCCCACCTTGGGGTAGGAGGAAGGGGGTAGTAATAGCAGTAGTAAGTAGTTTATTGTTCGACAATTATGTCATTACAATTTATTAAAAACAGAGACATAAATAATTACTAAAAAAAGTCCTTAAAAAAGAAACAATCATAAAATTACTGCACAATAAATTATATAAACATCAAATCTCTTTCAAGACATTTTCAATAACTAATACAAGTCAATCACAATTCCATCTATTAGTAGACTTACATGATCTCTAATTGCAGATTTAAACAATAAAATATACTTCCTGAGTTACCAACATTCTTGGTCAATAAATAATCAAGTCTAATTCCATTTATAATAAACTTTCATTTGAAAAATATTTAAATTTCCTTGCCTTAATATGAGAAATTGTATAGAAATATATAGCTAAAGCTCTAATAGCTATTTATCTTTGCTATATATCAAAATTTTCACCAATAAATGTTTGTTATCGAAAATATTCTCAAGATCACTCCCACCAAAAATTGTCTTAAGAAGCAAATGTCTTGGTGCATCGTACCAAGGACAATTGCACGTCACGTGGATAAGATGCTCTGGTCCACCAATACCGTAATCACAACTAACTTGGTGATTTGCATTTTTTTTATATCATTTACTCATTATATTACTTGGAAAGAGGTCTCAAATTTATATCTTGTAAACACTGTTCTTAATTTAGGATCTACTAATGATTCTAAATACATTTGTATACTAAAATTATCCTCATTATTATTTACAAACCAAGGTGAAAATCTTGAAATTTTAATTTTTTCTTTATCCGTATTAATCCAATAAGTATAGTCTTCTAATTATGTGTATAAGGTATATGTCAATACCCTTTTGAAACATACTGTTCCACAATATACTTCTATTGATAGTATCAAATGCCGATTTATAATCCACAAACAATACATAAAGTTGCTGTTTTCATATTTTAAGAGATTTTTCATGTAAATGGGAGAGTATATAGCAATTATCGATTGTATATAACCTGCCCTAAAGCCCGCTTGAAACCCACTAACTCCTCCAGCCCTTTCCAAGTCAATCACTAATTTATCTAATATAATTTTTGTAAATATTTTTAATGAGACATCTAATAAGCTTATAGGTCTATACATTGCTGGATCACATCAATTTCCCTTTTTATATATAGGGACAGTGATTGCTCCTTGCCAAGTAGATGGAAGAAAAGAGTCGTGGAGAATCCGATTAAATACAATCACAAATAAGTTAACCCAGGCAATGGGATTTATTAAATACACCTCTGCAGGGATTAAATCTGGTCCTGGGGCTTTATTTTTCTTCATAGATTTAAGAGCCAAATATATTTCCATTCTTGTAATGTTTAAATTTGTGTTTTGTACATCATTTTCTATGTATAACAGAGTCTCAATTTCAACAAAGCCACCAAAAATCCCCTCATAGTGCTGGACCCATTTTTACCCTGTAACTCTTCTTCTGACACCTCCCCAGCCTGAGTCTCAACCATCCTAGGTAGGGCATCCAGTATGGGTCTCCCCTACCTGCCTACTGGCTTCACTTCCACTCCACCCCTGCTTTTCCCTCCACCACGGGGCTAGGTATACGCTCTTCCTACAGGGCTCTCACCTGTTGTCAGTATACTGTTTGCATGCTGTGCGTTGTTGCCGGTTTAGTTTGCACTTGAACAGGCACTCCATATTGTTCCGTGACCACACTCTTTATTTCTTATACCAACTTATTCTTGTACCTACTTAGTTACCAAATGTTTGCTCAACTGTCTTGTTACTGTGTATTGTACTGCTGCTTCTTCTGTTCCTCTTCCTCCTGGGTCGCACCTGGAAACGAACCTTGGTTCAGTGTGCCTCTCCCGGTAACCAATTTTCAAATAAATAAGAGAAAATTTTGTGATCTGTACAATAAATATAGAAAGCTTTTGTAGAAGTTGAACATTTGATAAAATTATTACATTTTTGTTTTTCTTCTGTATGTGCAAAGAAAATCTATAACATGATCCTAAGAAACAAAGCTAAATAAACCTACACCTCATTTACTTTACTGCAGAGGCCCGATCGTTTCAGTGTTTTCCCCTAGCAGATTATGTGTTTTGCCCAAGTCTCAGGCTCTGGCCACAGCCGAAGCAAACAATCACTCAATCACTGATAGTCGGGGACAATCTGCTGGGTTGCCAAACAACTCCCTAGGGGCACGTTATTGCTTGAGATGCAAGTTTTGCGTAATGTCACTTTTTCCCTGTTGTGAAATCTCTCATTATAAAATGGCAAGAAAAATTCCTGGACTCTGATTGGTCAGTGCTAGCCTTCAACAGTGATGTTATCCAAGCAAAGCTTCGTGCTTTTTGAAAAGCAACCAAAACTGTATTGTAAGAATTTATTTTTCACCATTTTTTTTTATAGTAAACAAGTAATTTTATAATTGCAATAATGCACTCCAGGGCATGTGACATGGAGATAACATCACTTCTCAGGTGTTGGACACACTCGGCCTGTGGCCTCTTGCCCAACCACCCAAGGCGATCCCAGCACAACACATGCCCTGTTGTGCATTATTGCTTTATTATGTGTAAGCAGGGCATCTTATACCAGCGGGCTACTAACCCTGCTTGATGACCACAATACAGGTTGAGGGGCCTGGGTCCTTGTTCTGATGAAAAAGGGGTTTTGTTACTGTAAGATAGATAATTAGCATGGTGCCTCCACCTAGAGTAAAAGGATAAATGGGTCAGATGACAAATTAGTACAACCCCCTGGGATGCTGTACCTACCCACTTCCCAACCCAGTGGACCCACCATGGATTAACACACAGAAGTTCAAACAGACTAAAGTCATACAATTAATGGCTATAGCTAATAATATAGAAGCATAGAAACACAGAAACATAGACTTTGACGGCAGATAAGGACCACTTGGCTCACCCAGTCTGCCCATTTCCCTTCCTGTTGGATAAGCTGCAGATTCTAGTTAACCAACAGCCTACTTCCTGTAACCCCCCACTAAAATTGCCTTGTAACATGGCATTAATAAGGTGCTTGTCATCCAGCGATCCAATAGGTGGAGGAGCGTCACGAGACGGCAGCCGAAGCGGGCATTAACCCAGCTTATATGCCGTGCCCGCTTCGGCAGTACCGTCAGCAGCCAGACTCCCAGCCTAGCAGCACTGGGTGCGATGGGCAAATGAGACGAGGACCGGGACGAGCGGCACCTCTGGAGCCGCACTACCCAGCGGAGACGCAGAGGACATCCGGGGGGGGGGGAGACATCCCGTGGTGCACAGTGTGCTGAGACGTGGAGTGTGCACGATGAAAGGCTATGAGCAACCCGGCCAGCTTAATGGAGAGAGCAGCTAGAGCAGAACCCACCTGGACGAGAATCCCAGCAGCAGCCGGAAGTAAGATCGACCGAGATCCACAGCGCGAGGGCAGCAGTCGTCGGAGCCGTTGAAATGTCCAACGCAGACCTCCCAGTGCGGATATCAGAGCAATACCCGCATGGAACTGTCCACAACATCACAGGACTGTTATGTGACCCTTTCCGCGACAGTAGACAAGCAGTGTCAGTTCAGCAAATCAGTATGTATGTGACGTGTGTTTACGGCTTTGTGAGACTTACATTAAAATCGTTAAAATTGTCACGCCTCCGCCTCTTACTGTACCTCAGGTGGGCCTCAACATCCCTCCAGCAGCGTTGGGCCCGTATTTACAGTGCATTAAGCCACTCCGTCGGTGGCATCTAATGCGATTGATGCATGGGTGGTAGCCCTCGGCCCTGGGCCTCGGGGCACCACCACCCCCCCATGCATCAATCCAGCATTAGATGCCACCTCCGTCGTGGCTTAATGCTTACTTATATCTGTCCATGCATGTTTGAATTCTCCCACTGTTTTAGACTGAACAACCTCCCCAGGAAGGCAGTTCCATGCATCCACCACTCTCTCCGTGAAAAAATTTTCCTTACGTTACCCCTCAGCCGTCCCCCCTCTATCTTTAAATTGTGCCGCCTTGTTCTTACACATCTCTTTTTCTGAAAGATGCTACCCTCCTGGACTTTGTTGATTCCCTTGAGGTACTTGAAAGTTTCTATCATGTCCCATCATCCCTCCTTTCATCAAGGGTATACATATTAAGCTCTCTCAGTCTCCTTTCATATGGCTTCTGATGCAGACCCTGCACCATTTCAGTTGCCCTCCTTTGGACTGCTTCCATCCTGTCTATGTCCTTGCGTAGATGGGGTCTCCAAAACTGCACACAGTATTCCAGATGGGGTCTCACCAGCTGTCTGTACAGAGGGATAACCACTTCCCTTTTTCTACTTGTGTTGCCCCTTCCTATGCATCCCAGTATCCCCCTGGCTTTCCTTACTGACTTCTCACATTGCTTACCACCTTTAGGTCATCTGATATGACTACCCCAAGTCCTTTCCATTTTGTTGTTTAGTACCTCCCTGCTATTGTGTACTCTTCTCCTGGGTTTTGTTTCCCAGGTGCATTACTTTGCACTTCTTTGTGTTGAATCTAAGTTGCCATATGTCTGACCATTCCTCCAACCTTGCCAAGTCCCTTCTCATCCTTTCTATCCCCCCTTGTGTATCAACTCTGTTACAGATCTTTGTGTCATCTGCAAAGGGCATACCTTTCCCTCCAGACCCTCTGCAATATCACCTATAAAGATGTTAAAGAGGACTGGACCCAGTACTGAGCCTTGTGGTACTCCACTAGTACCCCCTTTCTTCGGAATGTGTTCCATTCACTATTACCTTCTGTGTCCTGTTGTGCAGCCAATTTGCTACCCAGGATACCACCCTGGAACCCACTCCCAGGCTGGCTAACTTGATTATTAGTCTTTTGTGCAGGACTGTGTCAAATGCCTTGCTAAAGTCTAGGTAGGCCATATCCACAGCCCCTTCCTGGTCTATTACTTTGGTCACCCATTCAAATAAATCAATTAGATTCGTCTGACATGACCTTCCTGCTGTAAATCCATGCTGCTTTGGGTCCTGTGCCCCGCTGGCCTCTAGGTACTCAACATTTCTTTTCTTTCAGAAGTGATTCCATCATTTTCCCTACCACTGAGGTCAAACTTACAGGTCTGTAATTTCCTGCTTCTGCCTTGCTCCCACTTTTGTGAAGGGGAATCACATCTGCCCTCCTCCAGTCCTCAGGTACCACCCCATCCTCCCACGATTTGTTAAAAAGTGTGGCCAGTGGTGTCGCTAGGTCCTCCCTTAGTTCTTTTAGGATTCTGGGGTGAATCCCGTCAGGCCCCATTGCTTTGTCCACCTTGAGTTTTAGGAGTTCTTTCAGGACTCTTTCTTCTGTAAATGGACTGGTGTCAACCCCCCTACCTAGAGTGATTCAATTGTCTGGTTTAGGTAACTCCTCCTCATCTTCTTTTGTGAATACTGAGCAAAAGTATTCATTCAGTATCTCTGCCTTTTCACTGTCTCCCTCTGCCCACCTCCCCTCTTTTTTATTAATCTTCACTGTTCCTCCCTTAACCTTTCTGTGCTCCCTAATGTACCTATAAAAGGTTTTATCCCCCTTCTTAACTGAGTTAGCTATTTTTTCCTCGGTTTGGGCCTTTGCTATTCTGACTGCCTTCCCCACTTCTTTCTGCTTTAATTGATACAGTTCCCTGTCGTGCTCCTTCTGTGATTCCTTATACTTTTTGAATGCAGTCTTTTTTCTCCTTAACCTTCCCTGCCACCTGCTCCCACTGGCTGCACTTACCAGATGGGTTCTGGCTATTGCTGAAACCCCCAATGACATGTGGAGAATAGCAGGCAACAACAGCAGTGCACTTTGAGGTTAGACATAATAAGATTGCACCCAGCAATAATATGCTCATGTGCAGTGTTAAAATACCAATAAACCCTTTTTATTATGGGGATATTTGGGGGAACAAAAGAGTGCAAATTAAAGGCTTGGCTATGCAGATTACATTTGTCTTTGAAACACGTTAACAACAGAAATCTCACCTCCCATCAGCATGGCACAACTTAGATACAGTTCCCGAATCAACAGTCCAATTAGACACTCCCAGTTAGCTTCACTGGGTACCCAGACTTGTACCATTGCAGGTCTGATGCACGCTGCAGCTGGCTGGCCGGCCGGCGTTGGTGCACATAAACAAATGATTGGATTTATCTTAGCCACTCACAGGCCCAGCCTCATGCCAGATGTTTTTTGTCGATAGTTATCTAATCCTCAGAACTGTATGAGACTATTTGTATGTAGTCCATCTGAATGTACAATACTTCACTGTATAACTTATGCAAGTGAATGTTTATCTCATGTATCGATTCTGTATTTTCTGCTTTATATCCTTTTCCCAGGTCACACCTGGAAACGAGCCTTGGCACAGTGTGCTTTTCCCGGTTATCAAATGTTTAAAGTAAAGGTTTGATATACCTTTTGAGCTTCATAGCCCGCTCCCCCGGGGTGGCGATAGCCCCTTTGTGTTAAAATGATTAATCCTAATGCACTCCTGTATATGTGGGAAGGGATCATAACTCTGGCCTAACTGCCAGCCAGCCAATCCCTTCCCACTTCCTGGTCCGCCTACTCCTCCCCCCATGCTCCCCCGTTTTGTGACATTTAACCAGGGAGAGCGTGGGGACGTGCCCCATACAAGTCTATGGGGCTCGATTTCAGAATGTTTTTACATAACATTAATGTACCTTTTGATAAAAGGGAAAGCCACCGCTGCACTAATAGGGACTCTATTCGGCATGAACATGCCGAAAATGGAAGCCATGCACTCCCCCTGCTGACCAGCCCACCTGAACATTCCGAACTGCAAGCCACACAGTCCTGGTTCAGCAGCACTCCCAAACACTGCTGATCAACCAAAGCTGTCTTGCTGTTACTGAAGACTGGGGGAAGGGGTTGACCATATGCTGTGGCACAGAAAGGCAAACAGCAGTGGACAGGAAAGGGAGAACTTAAAATAATGACAGACGGAAACAGGGACATACAGACAGCGCCACCCACGGGCCAGCAGTAGTAACAAGGGACTTTTTTTTTATGTGTGTAGACATACCCATACAAAACAAGAAGCTGAGAATGCATTGAAAACTGTATTTTTTTATCTTTTTATTTTATTTATTTTTTTGTACAAACGACCCATTGTATAATAGCATTAATGCACTCCAGGGTGTGTGTCGTGCTGGGATAATGTTACCTCTCAGGTGTTGGACACACTCAGCCAACATGCACTAATGTCCTGGCATGACATTATCCCAGCATGATACACACCCTGCCATGACTTATTACTTAATTAACTCAGCTTGCCCAGCTGTTATCCCCCTAGTCATGTACAACTCACGGGATTCGAGCCAGCACTCCATTTCTGTGTGGTATACTTCTTAACTGTCCCACATTCTCCCTCCTTGTGTTGGTTGCAGAGCTGTATACATCTACGACCAGCAGTCAAAGAAAGAAAATTTACAGGTACAGGGCTGGATTCTAGAAGGGCTATGACTGGCATAACCGCACTTGTGCCAAAAAGAATGGCTCAAATACCAAGTTACACCAGCAGTTGCATCATTTGCTGTTCTGCAAAGCAGCCTGCGACATGTCACAGGCTGCTTGTGCCAAAGTGCACATATGCCATCAGATACACCCTAAACCACCTGCGACATGGCGCTAGGGAGTTTACGGCATCTGTTGTGCCCTATTCTGGAAGGGCAGCAACAAAGTCCCTGATCTGCTATTCTAGAACAACCCCCGGAGGACATCCGTCAAAGTACAGTTATACCAGCATTTGGCTGGGTGGGGTGTATGTAATGTCCTCGGTGGTGCCTATATCTGCCACAGGGCTGGCACCCCGAGTACATGTGCCCTCCCCCATGCCCAGCACGCCCACAGTATATACCCGCGGGGCAGCAGTGTCCCCCAGCCCCCGATCTCCCAAACAGTATTGCCCCCAGGGATGCTCACTCCCACCAGCCCCTAAACATCCACACTGCAACAGCCCCACAGGGCAGCACATCCCCCCCCCCAGATGCATTCCTCGACCCCAAAATGCAGGTCCCTCCAGTGCACATAGTGTAGACGCAAATGAGATATCCAATTCCCCGATGTCCCTGGCAGTCTAGTGGCCACCCCACCTATCAGTCCCAGTCCATCCACGTCCGCCGACCTATCCCCAGCCAGCGACTGGCACAGCCCACCTCTCACCTCATGTTCATTCATTCGTTGAGCGCATATGTACAGTAAGTGCTCATAGGAGCTCAGTCGGCAGCTGGCTGTGGAGGTGAGAGGTGGGCTGTGCCAGTTGCCAGCTAGGGATGGGTTGGGAGGTCCGAGTGGACTGGCACTGCTGGGTGGGGGGCCACTAGACTGCCAGGGACATCGGGGAACTGGATATCTTATTTGTGTCTACACTGTGTGCACTGGAGGGACCTGGGTTTTGGGGTCGGAGAATGTGTCCGGGGGGATGTGCTGCCCAATGGGGCTATTGCCAATGTGGATGTTTGGGGGCTGGGGGAGTGAGCAGCCTGTGGGGCAGTACTGTTTGGGGATCAGGGGCTGGGAGGGACACTGCTGCCCTGCAGGTCACTGTTTGGGGGATTGGGGCGAGCCGCCCTGCGGGACATTAGCTGCACAGGATTCAGGGTCTGGGGGGCGAGGGGTGCCCTGTGGAGCTTTTTGGTGAGGGGGGTGATGACTGCACCAGTCTGCCGAGGGCTGCGACTTGCGACATGCCCATCGGGTACGTCCTTAGTGTGGTGCACCATCCGCATGTCGCAAGTCACATGACTTAGCCACGGGGACCATGTCCCTTCTAAAATTGGGCGCAGGGTCCTTGTCACAAATGCGATTGGCACAAGTTGCCTTTGGCGGTGGCTTGCGCCACTCTTCTACAATCCCGCCCCCAGTATTTAAATTTAGATTTCCAAGGGACACCCCTCATTTTGCCCCTCAGAATTGCTCCCTCCCAAATGGAAAAGGGGCTGTCCCATGTAGAGCAGATGCTGTCTCACACCGTAAACTTACACTTATGGCCAAAATGAACCATTGTCTAAGATGATAAGTCAGAACTAACCTTTGCACAAATAAAGACACTGGTTTCCACTGTGTTCGGAGTTGGTATCTCCATGTTTGATGATGTGTTCCACATTAGGAGGGCCCATGTCCTACATTTTACATACTAACATACTAAAATGCCAGCAAAGTAGGCCTAATGGTCTTTCGTGTCTGCTCATGTGGTCAGCCCCCACCCTGGGAGCTGACCTTGCTGCCCCCCTCGCCCTCTCTGGCTTCTCCCTTCCCAGTCCCAGATATTCCCACTGCACAGGACTTTGCTTCCAGAACCCTTCCCTGTACCTGTCCCACCCCTCTTGAACCCCTCCATTGTCTCTGCCTCCACCAGCCACCTGGGCAGCGCATTCCATAGGTCCACCACCCTTTCAGTGAAGTAGCACCTCCTCCTTTCTCTCCTGAATCTCCACCCCCCAGCTTCCACCCATGCCCTCCAGTTGCCCCCCCCCCTTCCTTCGGAGCACCCTGACTGCTCCTCCCCTATTTAACCCCTTCATGTACTTGAAGACCTCTCTCTCGTGTCCCCCCGGTCCCTTCTCTTCCAATGTGTACATACTTAGCTCTTGAGATTCTCCCCATAGGTCCTGCCCCCAAGCCCCAGATCATTTTGTTTGCCCTCCTCTGGACCCTCTCCAGGAGTTCAATGTCCCTCTTTAAGTGTGGCCTTCAAAACTGCATGCAGTACTCGAGGTGCGGCCTCACCAAGCAGTTATACAGGGGGAGTATCACTTCCCTCCTTCTGGAGGTGATCCCCCTAGCAATGTATCCCAGCATCCTGTTGGCCTTGACCACTGCCCTCCTACAAGTCTCAGAGTTGTTCATCTTGACATCCACCACCATCCTCAGGTCCCTCTCAGCCATTGAGACTTGTAGCATTCCGTCCCCCGGGTGTATTCTTGGCCCGGATTTCTGGCTCCCAGATGCAGTACCTTACATTTCCCTTCATTAAACCTCAGCTTCCACTTTCTAGACCATCTTTCCAGAGCCTCCAGGTCCCCCTGTAGGGCCACCCTCCTCTTCTCCCCATCCACCACTGCCCCCAGTTTTGAGTCATCCGCAAAGAGACTCATCTCACACCTGATACCTTCCTTATGTCAGAGACGTAGGCATTGAACAGGAGGGGCCCAAGAACTGATCCCTGAGGGACCCAAATTCTGAGCATCTGTGTGCCACATTTCAGTAACATAAATACTGAAAGATATGCTTTGGCACAGAGAGCGTGCTTTGAAATGCTGCATCCAACACCGTACCCTATATTCCAGAGACTGCTCTTTGAGTAGCATGTGAATTGAATGGGCTGAAAACAAACATGATTTCTGTTTTATTTAACACTAACATAAACACTGTTTTAATTTAATGAAGTAGCAGTAGTAAAATAATAATAATTGTCACAGATTCACTCAGCAGGTCAGGCCCTCTACTCCCAAAGTGCCAACCTCTGAGCGCAGTCTTGTGAACAGTGTAACAGACAAGGTAAACCTCTTGTCTGTTTTTGTGGGAGGGATTCAAACTGGTAACCTCTTGTTAGCATACCTAATGTACAGGCTCGGATATATCTGTCTTGGGGGGACCAGATATCTTTGCCTATGGGCACCTAACCAGGTATGCAGAAATGAACCCTTAAAACTTTAATAAAGACCTCAGATTTAAAACTCTGCTCTTTCCAGTCTGGTACCACCATACAAGCTATGTCTGCTATAACCATAAATATTTCTTAGCAAAAGAAAGCAATTCAAAGACAGACCAGGTTTGCTCTAAAATTAGAGTTTTTACTAAAATATATAATAATACGTCAAACATACAATACAGAACTCTTATATCACAAGACATACATATCTTTAAACAAAACAAGGTTTAAAACAGTGCAATTCCTACAACAATATTTAGATTTTGTCTAGCTTTCTAAATACCTGTTTTCAGTGCTCAGATGTTATCTTGGTTAGAGTCAGATAAAAGTGTCTCTGTAGTGAAAAAGAATAATCTTTTCAAGCTGTATCTGCCAACCCCTTTTGGATGAGGTCATCCAGCTCCTCCTCTGTCAAAATACCAAAAAAAATATATATTTCCATATAACCACAGGATGTAATTTCAAGTATTAATTCTGCAACCTTAGCATAACTCAAGTTTCAAATGACACTTTCTTTGATCTCATGCTGTACCCTCCTCACACAGGCTTCATATGAGCATTTATGACGTCTCACCTCTGTGTAATAACCTGTGTTTTCTCTTCAACATCATGAACCTTTTTTATGATTTTCCCTCTTAACAAAGTTAACCCACAACAGCTCTGTAATTAACTCAGAGAAACAGGATCCTTGATTAAAGTCTTCCAGGTAACACATTGTCTCTAAAAACTGATTGTGTGATACATGCTGTCAGCAGTTCTCTTGGCCTGCAGCTGTCAGATGAAATCTGGGGGGGAAGGAGATGAGTGATATCATTCCTACAGCATTTGATTTTTCAGCAGAGACAGTCCTTAATACATTTTATATAAAAAAAATATTATACAGCACTCAGAACGGGCTGTCTACGTCACAATAATAACTTTATTTAACTGAGCGCCTTTCACATTATCAAGGCGCTTCACACAGTCACAAACAATTCAATAAAACATAATTAAAATCACAGCAAATCAGGAAATGCCTTAATCCATAATATTCATTTCATAATGAACAGGGATGTGTAAACTCAGCTGAGCCACAGGCTCATTTACAATGAGGTCCCATAGCATATTTCGCAGCATGATGTCAACACTGCACTGGTCAGGCCGGCCTGGTGAAGCTGAGGGCTAAGGCGCTGGATGCCTTACCTCAGGCTGTGCTGACGACCCCCTCGGGTCGTCAGGGCGCTGACAAGGGGGGGGGATGGAGGGAGCGGGATTGAGCAGCCGAAGGCTCTCTCTCCTTCCAGGGTGAAGAAACCGCCCTCCAGTTCCGCCTCCCATCAAGTGCAGGTCTGATGGAAATGCGGAGGGGGGCGGCGTGTGATTGCTAGGGTGGGATGGAAAGGGCCGAGCTGGTACCTGGCATGTGTGTGTGCCTCCACACGCACGCTCGCGCATATCTGCTGGGGTCCAGGGAGTAAAAAAGGGGATTAAACTACTAATGAAAACATTGCACTGGTCAATTAGTTTCAAAGTATCAAAAATAAAAACGGAAATAAAAATTACATCAATAAATACATACACACACAAATAATCCATTGAGGATGTGTAAGTCTGCGGATATGGATGGTCGACGTGTAGAAACGATGTCATTCATTGAACAAAATTAAGCTGTCTGGCTTGTCGGCACAGCTTTAGTGCTCCTACTGGAGATTCTGGCTACCCGAGTTAGGGAACAAGTTTGGCCGTTTGGGGGGCAGCTGGGGGAAGAAGATCAAGCATCCCAGAAGACGCTGTTATCCGTGGGGAAGAGAGTGCTGCTGCTGCTCTACTGCCACCTTGTGACCACAACTGGTAGTGCAGTAGGCAGTGCAAGTGGGAGGGCGGATGGTGACTGAGGCTTGCGTTATACGTGCTTGAGCACCTTCTGCTGGGCCTCCTTGTGCGACAGGGTCCCAGGGCTGGATAATCTCAGCACACCTGGGCCTCAACTCCAGTCACTACCTGCCCTCAGGAGCCCTAGGACCTCCCACTTCCTTGACCAGGAGGGGTGCAGGAAGTTGGATGCAGCACTGCTGCCTTTGCCAAGGTGGGGGGGAGGTTTGAACCTGTGGGATTGTAATTTTGCAGGGGTAACTGACAGGGATGCCGTGGGGTGGGACTGGGCATGTAAGGGTGAGGTGAGTGAGAATAATAGAAACAACAAATTAAAAAAAAAAAAAACAGAATTAATCTACCTCATGACTAGCCATGTAGGTCTTCCGTCTCAAGCTGCACCCCAGTGGAGTAGGGTGGGACATAGGGAGATAAAAAGTACTATAGGTGGCCACTGATTTGTCTAGTGGGTAGAGTGGTGCGATGTCTCACTGGTGATGCAGGTTCGGGAGCAGACTCAGAAACTGGGATGGGTGGTCGAGGGGGCTGGGGTGGTGCTCCCTTCTGGGGTGAGTCTGGCACAGAATTCTGTCGTTGCAGCAACCCCTGTGGTGAACCAGAGAACTTGACTCCTCCACAGGACATTGTGTCATATGCGCAGGTCTGGTGGGGGTTGTGCTTGGTGCCGCAAGAAGGTACAGTAGGGAAAAAAAATGAATGGTGGAAAAATGATGGCTATCTAAATGACAGCAGTGGCACTTACTGGCCAGTGGGCTTGCCACCCCAACTCCTAACTGGATCTGTGCTCCAGGAGTGCATGTGGGGATTCCTGCCTTCTTCCTGGCCCTACTGCTAGGGGTAATCTGTGGAGAACTGGTGTGGGGAGTTGTTTGGTTACGGGAATAGCGGGTCACTGGCCTGGCACTTAGAAATCGTGCGACAACTGACCCAAGTGGAAAAAAGAATTGAGGGGGGAAAAAAATACTGCAGATGGAAATGAGTGACACTCGTGTGGATGACAACAACCATGTTCTTGCAACACTGTTTGCTGTGCCTGAGTCCTCAGGCCTCCCCCAGCAGGGTTAAATCTGGGACAGAATATGGGGGAACAGGCACTGGGCATTTCTGATGCCAGGGTGATGTTCCTATTGGCATTATGGCTAGGCTGAAGGGGGACCTGACCCTCTGTGTACTGAGGGAGAAAAAGGAAATAAAGATCATTCAGATAAAAGTCGGATTGGAAAACTTATTTGACCCAAATCTACAGTCCTTTCTCCCCCCAAATCCACATCAGATATGAGTCTAGGATTTTTTTTTTGGGGGGCTGTGGTTGGGAGATCTGAGTAGTGTCAGCATCTGAAAAGAAGGCTAGAATAAGCTGAGCATTATAATCTCCTACCGCCCCCTCCTGTCTGCTATATTCATTTGACACATAGGTAGGAAAAGGAAGGCAGAGTTAAGGGAGTGTGTTTTGCCAATCAGCACTGTTACTCAGTAACCACAGAACCAGCCATCCCTCAGTCTCCATAGCAACAGCCCCCTGTCATGTAGCTTCCTTGTTCTCAGATGTTGATCAAATGGGCAACAGGGGGCTGTCCGAAGACTCACTGAGCGAGCAGAATTTATGTGCAGCGAAGCAGGTTAGAATGGGCTGCCAGACCATGAGAACATTGAGCGTATAATCCAGATACCCGGCTTCCTTTTATGGCCTGTGCATAATTGATGTAGCTTTTTCAGCAAATGATTGTGACATGGGACATTCTATAAATGAGACCAGTTTCTCCCTGAGCTTATTCTGCTAAATTCAACTTTAAATAAGTAAAATAATAATTCCTGACACAGTACACAACAAAGGTGATCCTTACAAATGGTTTCGGTTTCATCTGTTTGCTCAATTATTTGGTAGCCCCGGCTGGTAATGGCGGCATTCTGCATCTTGCAATCCAGCAGCTTTACCCAGGATATTAATGGACTCTTATTTCAGCTTCATAGTCCAAGGTCACGGTTGTATGGGCCTCTGATGCTATTTCTTATGCTTGTCTGTCTACGTCAGATTGTAATTCCCCCACCCATGTGTATCAAAGGAAGATAGGAAAGTAATCCTGCTTTTAAACTGTTCTGTTATCGATTGTTATGCCCTGGAACCAAGAATGTACAATTCACCTATGCCGTGCAGTAATGAATAATAAAAATTTTAAAAAAATGGTCTCTTTTTAGAATATTGACCTAACATATGAGACATGGGCAGTATTTAGAGTTTTACTCTCCCCACGAAATTAATTAATCCTCTGTATTAGCCCCTTGTTTGGGTAGGTAGCCCTGTACAGTCATACAGGCAGATGACTGAGAGCAGTTACTGGTGCGGTGAGACATATACAAAGTGAAATGCCAGATCAGGAAGAAAGAGACCTCTTCAGTTCCTTCAGGGGCTTTGAGCCTCTGCTTGGTTTAGTGTTGTGGTCTTCAGTTAACCCTACAGCGGAAAACCTTGTGCTTCTGTGAAACATTCATAGCAGTTTGAGAGAGAGAGAGTGATGTTTTTGTTTCACCGTACTACATAAAAAAAACAACTTCCTCCTTCTCACCTCTAGTAGCTTGATTAGAATTTCCTATTTACTATGCCACACACCTTCCTGACGATGCATGTGAGATACTGACCTACCAATCCGGATTTTCTGTTACAGACACTGTGTAATGTCTTGCGGGTCCCCCACCTGTTGCTATTCACGTGTTGGCTGTCTCAGACAGAGGCAGAGGAGAAACTGACAGGAAGTTGGCAGATCTTAGTTGCAGGTACGTTCCTTGCTCAACACATTCAAAACGTTTTTTTTTCCCCCCCACAGAGTTGTGGGGAGGGGGGGAGAGATTGATAGCTGCAGAGTGAAAGGGATGTGATTGTCTAACTTTTTTTTTTAATTAGTATGCTTTTTCCCCTTTTTGCCAGCCAGCCCTCATCAGACCTACCCCCATCTGACATACCCAGCCCCCCACCCACACTTCAGAGAAAAGCGCCAAAGTCAGCAGTGGGGGGCCTGCAGTGAGGGACAGACGTCCTCCCGCAGTGTGTAACATTTTTCCTTTTCCTGTCCCAACCCCTGTAGGACACTGAGAAGAGCCCTCGATGTGAATGCATGCATGCGTGTGCATTGCACGTCAGGGCATGTCAGTAACCCCAGGAGATGGCGGGGTGATGGGGTTGGAGTGGCGCAGGAGCCTGAAGGTGGGGCCAGATGCCAGCCGAGACAGCTGGCATAAACATATAGTTAAAAAAAAAAAGTGTGAACCTGTGGATAACAGAAACACAGTTATGCAAAAAAAAAAAAACTGTGATGAAATTTTTTGCTAATCAGCAGCTACTACTGAGAGACCTTTATGGAATAAATTTTTAAGTAGACTACTGTACCCCAGAATAGACCCATTTAGGTGTCACTCTTGTTTAGCAAGTGGGTGCTTGAGAGGCTGGAGTATGGCAGCAGTGTGTTTATATACTTTTGGGGCTGATCAACAATGGTGGCCTGGATATACTCAAAAAAGGGCGTATTCCTGCCGCAGCATGGTGCCCCAGATTCCCGCTGTACCTGACAACTTCCACCGCAACCACCACCTGCCAGCTCTGCAAGTGCAGAGCTGTGCACTGAGATAGAGGGCAGTAGGGTTTCGGGGAAACTGTCTGGACCACTGTATCCAATCGGATGCCCACGCTGGTCCACTGGTGGAGCCCTGCTGGAATCCTCTAGGACTGCTGAATCCCTGTTTGCAGAATGCAGTTGTTATAATCTATGCCAGCTGGTGCTGGTATCAGCCCCCTCGGCTCTCCCCTTCTGCTCAGACGGCTGGGTGAAGGTGGTCCGGCTGCTGAGTGTGCACCATGTGTAGTTTGGTGGCTGGGTGGGGGGTTGCGTGTGAGCGCTACGATGGCCTCTAAGGTGGTGTAGGCTATGCCTAAGTTGCCAGCCATCTGTACAGTGGAACATCCACCTTGAATGAGGTGCATGTCCACTCCTGCCCCCATCCCAGCCTTCCACATAGTGCGGCATGGGGTCAGGTGCAGCTGCGGCATACAACCAGCTTTGAAGATTCCACGGAGTGCTCCACACATGCATATACGCACAACAAGGGGAAGGGGCTTTTCAAAGTCCCTGGCAGGTACGGAAGGGCTGTAAACCTTTTGTGGATGGTGCCCTTACCTTAATAACAGTTTGTTTTGAAAAACCTAATTTTGAAAAATAATTTGTCTTATAGTTTACAGCTTGTGTGTATTACCCTTCAATGCTAGGTTAATCTGCATGGAAACAGGATCCTTGTCCCAAAGAGTTCTTTGACTTCTGATGCTTAATCCTTCACTGAAGTCATTAATCCTCTGATTATGACATCACACCGTGTTGCTGTGGAAATGATTATGATGTTCCAAACAGAGCAGTGTGATCTGAGCAGAGGATGAAAGGAAAACTGTCATTTTCTGAACCCCCCCCCCCCATATCCTTGGCTCTTGATTAAGCTTTTTCACAACTAATATTTTTTTTCTGCAGTACTGTTTGTTTTAACTTTGCAAGCAGCACGATCAGGGAACATTACGGGTGCTGCGTGGTGTCATCTCATGTTACATTGTGTTTCCGCACCACTCTCTTGTATTGAAAAGCATTCAAGTGAGCGGTGCAGAGCCGCAGTGTAACCTGAGATAGCACTGCGTAGCACCCGCCATTTTCCCTGATCATGCTACTTGCAAAGTTAGAATAAAATAAGTAGTACTGCAGAAAAAAAATTATTTAATTGCCAAAAACCTAATCAGGGGCTAAAGCTTTGGGGAGGGGGGGGTCAGAAAACTACAGTTTTCCTTTAAACCGCTAGAGTTGACCAGCAGTAGGGGAACAAGACTCCTGTTGTAAATGAAACTAGTAATGTACATGAGAAAGTAACAATGAAAAATACAGGTAATACACAAGATGTGCACGTCCATTGAAAAAGCATTACGGAACAGGCTTTGGTTTAGAAACACAGAAACATAGAAAATGATGGCAGAAAAACACCTCATCCAGTCTGCCCACCCTACCTATTATGTATTGCAAGAGTACCCCCTAGTGATCATTTATACTGCTATCCCATAATGGCATCCTTCCCTCCCACTTTCACTATCCCTGTATGCCTATCCTACCCTGTTTTGACACAGACCACTTTTCCTGGCAGCCTGTTTCACTTCTCTGCCACCCTCTTCATGAGGAAATACTTCTAGACATCCTTTCTGAAATGTTCTTCCATCAGTTTCCATAGAGTTACTCTGTGAACCTGTGTCTGCCCTCACGGGGGGTTATGCGCTAATGCGAGACGTGTACATGCAAGAGGCACATACCTGGCCCACGCAGTTCTGCACCCAAGGACAATTGTGCAGTTGCTGGCATTCCCCATTGGCAGCCACTGCCAGGTGCCTGTGTGCAGACCTGCCCACCCCACTCCACCCCGCCCCCGTGCACAGGATCATGGAAGATACATAGAAGAACACAGGCAGGCATCCATTTGGATGTCTGCCTGGTCCAGGAGTACATTCCCTGCTCCGTGTGGAGCAGGGGATTGTGTGATGGTGTGGGTCCCAAGTTTTAGATCAGTGGGGCAAGTGCACAAATGGATGCCCCCAACCCTACCTGGCTGACTGGAGGGCTGAGGTAGCATGGAAGGGTGGGGTCCTGGTTTTCCCCTGGCTGGCATGGGTACTTTGTGGGGAAACACACAACAGATGTGGCAGGGTCCCTGCTATTGTATCTTGCACACCCCCCCCCCACATGGCACTCTGCACCTTTGTGAATGGCATGGACTGCGGGCACGCCCCCTGACACTTCCCTGGACCGTTAACATGTGTAGCTGCACAAACAGCCATGGAATTGAATGTGGAAGGGGCATGCACCCCTTCCATGAATGCCACTGGGGGTTTACGGGACCCCTGGTGTGCGGCACTCCAACTAAGGGTTACCTACACACAGTTGATACATGGCATGCAAGCAATCCATTTTTTTGTGTATAGACCCCAATGTGACTAAGTTCATGCAGTCCACCCTTCTTATTCCACGTAGAAATATACAGGTCTCTATCATGTCACCCCCTCTCTCCTGGTCTCAAGCATGTACAAGAGGGTCATTGTTAAGTCAGGCTTGTTTTCGGCCAGCTCGTCACCAAAGCAGCAGTGCTGCCGCGCACATTACCAGCAACCCCAGTTCAAGATTTAGCCTAAGTCATCAGAGGGAAGGCAGGGGAAAGAGGACTGAAGGTTCCAGAAGATACTCTTCTCCATGGTGAGAGTTCGTAGACTGTACTCCTGATACCTGGGTTCCCTTGGTGACAGTGCAGCTGGAGTGGGAGTTCAGGGAGGGGGTACACAGATGGACTCTGACGTGCATCTGCAGGCATGCATGTCACTGAGTTGCACTGTCAGCATCCTATATGAAATAGAGCACAAAAAACAGAAAACCCCACAAAGTATGCGGGATGATGCAGGCTAGGAGTGGGTGAATACCTTATTCTGAATATTTGGACCAAATATTATATTCGGACCCCCCCCCCCAATATTTAGGTATTCAGTATCCATAGTGATTATTTGGATGATTCAATAAAATTAAAAAGCCTCCCTCCTCCTCCCAGCCCGCATCCTTTAAAATATCCACTCCCTGTCCACCCACACAATCCCCCCGCCCCCTCCCAACACCCACAATTTGATCTTTTAATGTATATTTAAAAAAAAAAACTCAATGGATGACCGGCACAACCCACCAGCTTCCATGGACAGCCACCGTCTTTCAGCACTCATTTGTGCCAAAACTGTCATGTCCCCCTACCCACCCTGGCAGTATCCTCCTCCCCCCCATCACGCATTTTTCTTACGAGAAGCTGGGATTGAGGACAAGGAAGGTGAATGACACAACCCGAGAGGACATCGGGACAACGCATCCATTCCAAGATGCAGCAGGTGCCATCCAAAATAAAGCATGCAAGCAAACATACAAGCCAATGCGCTCCGGGTATGTAAGCAAAAAATGCTCACGGCTTCAAAATCACTTTAATTACATATAAGGGTCCCATAAGTTGACTGAGGTGGTAGCACAGACAGCCCCAGCGCTTTGCGTCTTCAAACATGACACTTCATCAGCGGGCCGACACAATCCACCCTCTTCCACGGCCAGCCAGCTTCTGGTAAATGAAAGTGCTTGCACACATGCTCACATATAAAAACAAGCATTTGTCAGTGCCAAATGTTTGCTTGCTGGCATTGGCATTGGTAGTGTAGGAGTTAGAGAGCTGCATAATAGGAATGACAGTGAAATATTGAACTGAAGCCAACCCCACCACCACCCTACAGATACTGACAGGCATTGAGGTGTGCATTGGGGTCGTCAGGCATAACGGCCATGCCATTTCACCACACCCTACCGTGCAGACACCGACAAGTGTCACGGTGTGCCTTGGGGTCTTTAGCCCTTATGTTCACCCCATTCCATCAGGAAATACAGTGAGATGGGTGCGATTTAGGAGAATGGGGTGAACTTTGGGGCCGAAGAGTCCAAGACACACCTCCATGCCTCTCACTGGCTGCAGGGTGTGTGTAGGGGTGGAATGGTATGAGCATTACAGGCGACAATCCCAAGTCAGAGCTCTGATGCCTGTCATTCTCCGCAGGGTGAGGCGTTATAGTCGGAAATCCTAACGCCTCAGGCGTTCGTTGGTATTTTCACTCCAAATTTTCAACATGGTTTTTTTGTGACCCCCACCTTATGAACAGTGGCAATATCAGTTCATTAGCTGAAAGCGACTACGCCATTTGGCACCACAGATGCGAAAACACATTTCGAACAGGATGTGAAAAATGACAGCTGTACTGTTCATGGGGAGGTGTAAAAAATGGCAATGTTAAAAATCTGCAGTGAAAATATTAAAAAAAATGATGAAGTCATGAGCGTGTGTAGAAACTGCGCAACGCACACCTATAATGTAATTAGTTTGGGGATTTTTTACAGCAGATTGTCAACACAGGCATTTTGGAACCTCCGCTCATGAACAGTGTCATTGTGATTTTCTTCATCTGTCCTGAACAGTGATTTCCCACAGTGACCACGCATTTCTGCGCTGGAAGTGCCAAAACACATCTTGGCCATGTTGTGAAAAATGTACTATTCATAAAGAAGTGTGGAAAAATGCCAGTTGTGAAAATCTGGACTGAAAATATTACAAATTCATGAACTTACGAGGGTGCGTGGAAACCGCACAATGCTCGCTTGTAACACAGTCATTTTATGGACTTTTGTCACCAAATTTTTAACATAGCCATTTTAAGACCTCTGCTCGTGAACAGTGACACTATGATTTTCTTAATCTGTCCTAAACATTGATTTCGCACACCAATTGCGCCATTGTGCGCTACATGCACGGAAACACATTTTGGCTGAGATGTGAAAAATGACAGCTGTACTGCTCATAAGGAGGTATGGTAAAATAGCAATGTTGAAAATCTGGAGTGAAAATATAAAAAATTTGTGAACTTACAAGCATGCGAAGGAACTGCACAACATACGCTCATAAATCAGTCATTTTTGGGAATTTTTTAACCAAATTCTCGACATAGGGTTTTTCAAGGCCTACCTCATAAACTGTGACACTGTCGTTTTGTAAATCTGCCCCAAAAGGTGGTTCCACGCAGTGACCGCGTAATCCCCTTTCGGGACCGAACAACAAAATGACAGTGCCAGAAATCATGAGGTGGAGTCCCAAGAACCCCATGTTGAAAATTTGGTGAAAAAATTCCTCAAAATGCCTGAGATATGCATCAAAGTTGAAAAAACCCTATTTATTCCATTATACAGCTTACCGGCATTTCTTCAGTTCACAGTCGGCTTTGAAGAGTGCAGACGTGTTCCCGGTCCACCGAAGATTGTCACGCCGGCCTCCGGAGGTAAGTATGGGGTGAGGTGGGGGTGTGGGGAGGCAGGGTGCGCAGAGAGTGGGCGCGGGTTGGTGGGTCAAGACAGGCAGTCAGTGAGGGACCGTTTTTTCTTACAGGGCATGTTTTTTTTAGAGATGTCGCTGGACTTTTGCCACGCTGGGGTGGGCTCCCAGCGTGGCAGCTGGAAGGCTGTTTGAGGGGACAGTGGAGCTGACGGGGGATTGGGCACCCCCATTGGCCATGCGGACTGTTGCCACGCTGGGGTGGGCTCCCACATTGGCACTTGGAAGTCTGTTGATGGGGATACAGTGGAGTGAACGGGGATTGGGCACCCCATCGGCCTTACGGAATTGTTGCCACACTGGGGTGGGCTCCCAGAATGGAACCTGGAACTATGTGGGGGGACAGTGGGGCCCAATGGGGATTGGGCACCCCGTCGGCCTTACAGTGTGCGTGGGGGAAGTGCGCCAAAACACGCTGGGGAGTGGGCTTCCCAGCGTGCACCTTTATGGGGGCCAGGCTGTTTATGACAGCTGATTCAGTGCAGTGCTGACGTTTAGGCACTTTGCATACTGCCGATGCAGCAGTATGCAAATTGCCTATATGTTACCACCGCTGATTGCAGCGTTTTTTTGCCTTCAACTGTACGACACTGCATCTGAAGGGCTGTGGTGGACAGCTCCAACATTCATTGATGGGGTGCGGCTACGCCTGCAAAAGGCAGCAGGGCATTGGAAGTGGGGGAGGCACACCTACGAATTCTCGTATGGTGGCACTATGTTTCTTGCACATGCGTGCAAGCAAACATAACCAGTTGTTCATAAATATACATTTAAAAGGTCAAATTTTGGGTGCTGGGGGTAGAGGAGATTGGGATTGAGGTTCTAACAGAGGGTGAGGGAGGAGTGGAACTTTTAAAGATATGGGCTGGAGACGAGGGTCAGGAGCTGTTTCTTTTTTTTTTTTTTTTTTGTAAAACAATACTATTTCCTGAATAGAATAGGGGATGAATAGTGCATTACTCATGATATTCAGGAAATTCTTTTCATTACTCACACACTCCTACTGCAGGAACTCTTGGCTTTCAACAATCCAACCACCTCCTGGAACTGTAGCTTTTGGGTGTGGAGCTTGAGGGGACTATTACTTGGTATTACTTGGTTTTAGGGACAAAAGAAGGCCAAGGCCCATTGAGATTGTCCCCCACATTTTGTGGGACATCATAGCTCAATATAGGTTCTTCCTTATCCATAGATCCAAGTTATATTTAAATGCATCAAAACTAGATTTGGAGATTAATTCTTTGGGCAAAGTGTTCCACAACCTTGCTGCTCGTATGTTGAAAAAATTTCCCCTCTTGTTAGTACGAAAAGGTTGTATTTCTAGCTGTTTATTATGTAGTCTAGGGACTATCCTTTTAGATGAATAATCAAGTCCACATTGGGTCATAAGAGTGGATGATTGACATATTTTATAAATTATTAATATATTGCCTCTTTTTCTCCTAACTTCCAGTGAGTGTAAACCAGTATGTTTCAGTCTTGTAGTATAGTCAAGATGTTTAAGTGTTGGAACTATTTTAGTTGCTCTTCTCTGAATATGTTCCAGGCAAGATATGTCACCCTTAAGATAGGGGTTCCAGAACTGGGAGCCATAGTCAATATAAGATCTTATAAAAGTCCTATACAAGGGAATAAGGGAGCAGTACGAAATATCAACTACCAGAAGGTCGACAATCGATTGACCGACGCTGAAATACTGACCCGCTCACTAGATCGACACCATAAATAACGAAAACTGAATGACCGACAGCTATCAGTGAGTACATACATTTTAAATGCTAACAATTTTTCGTTATTTATGTTGTCGAGCTGAGTGTAGCAGGGGTTCGTCTGAGGGTAGGTTGCACGATGACTATAGACATATTCTGTCACTGCTATATAAACTGCAACATGGTACTGAAATTGTCTGCTGAAGTACTAGTTATGGTTACATGAAATTTTTGATAACTGAGGTAAATAAAGAGAGAAAAAAAAAACAGCAAAAAAAACAACAAACCGTGCATGTTTTTTTCTGTACCTTCTTTATGTCTTCTTTTTTTCCCCATTTGCTTTACGAGTCATTATAGGGAGAACGAATGATGGGGAGTGTGCCTCATTTTAAATTGGTCTTCTGAGAAGTACAGGAGCCTAGAAATATTATTCACTTCTGGTGGATCTAGTGTTTTGTTTAATTTATTGGGGGTAATATAACTGTAGTGCAGACAGTAAAAGGGAAGTTCAGTTCTTTATTTTTATCTTTTTCCGAAAGGCTTTTGTGCTCAGTCTGGTGAAGATTTCTGGCAGCAGAATGTTTGTGTACTTACAATAGATTAAAGACTCACATCTAAGGCTGTACATGAGTACAGTCTGTCGGTCATTCGTTTTTCGTTATTTATTTCGACGATCTTGTGAGCATGTCGGTATTTAGGAGCTGATCTTTTCCGTGTTGAGATTATGAGAGTCGATATTTTGTACCAGACCCTGGAATAATGCATTGTTCAGTGCGGGTTGCAAAGATACGTTTGATTTGTTTTAAAAGACCAGTAGTCATTTTAGCTGTTTTTAAACAGTGTTCCCTAGATGTAAGTTTATTATTTATTAGTATCTCCAAGTCTTTTTCACAACTTGATGTTTTGAGTTTAATATTATTATGATAGTAATCGCTCATTGGATTGTTTCTTCCAAAATGAAGAACCACACATTTCTCATGATTGAAAAATATTCCGTTCTCAATTGCCCACTGTCCTATTTTCCCTAAGTCGCAACTAAAGTTTCCAAGTTATTAAGGTCATTCACTTTACGCCCCAGTTTGGTGTCATCCGCAAACTTTGACAGATAGTTATTTGGTCCAGCTTGCATATCGCTGATGAATAAGTTAAACAAAGTGGGTCCCAATACCGAACCCTGGGGAACCCCACTCGTCACCAAGCCCCAGTCAGACGGTATATTGTTAAATTTGACTTTTTGAGTTCTACATGTGACTGCCTTGTACATATGTAAATATTTGTATACCTGTTTCGTTCATAAATCTTTGTATTTGTGTTCAATCAGTACCATGTCTTTTGTGTAAAACTGTAACCTTATATTGTTAAGACCAATCAGGTCCATCTTGTAAATGAGCTATGCTCAATGATGCTCGCCTGAATAAATAAAGATTTTGATTGATTGATTGACTACCCATGGGACAAACCCAAGAGGAGTTAGTTTGGGGGAAGAGGATGTGGGTAAGTGGCAGATAAGGATTGGACGGTGCTGTAAGGTTGCGTAGCACTGAAGGTGACCATCAGAACTAAGGAGACATACAGAAAACGCCAAAAAACGTCTGGCTTCTTTCCAAAACGTGTATTGCATACGTCTGAGCTTTTATTTTATTTATTCGTTTTCAGAAATACCTTTGAGCCAGAGGCTCGTTTACAAAGGTTCCACATCATGGAACAAAATACAGAACATAAGAAATAGTACATTTAACAACTAGTACAGGAAACTATTTTTCTAATTAAACAGAATATTTACAGGTCTAGTACATTTGAGATTCAAGAGTTACATTTTTCTGGAGACAAAAAATAAAATAAAAGGGAGGGTTGGGAGACAGTTACGACAGTAGGAGGACACAGCAGGCATGTAAGGGTAAGAATAGTTCCAGGGGACCTAAGCAAGGTTAGGGACCAGAACCTGATGGGAGATGCAGTTGCATCGGACTAGAGCAGGACAGAAAGTGAGAAAGTAGGAGAAAGGGACACATGGAATCAGGCAGAGAATGGTGAAGTTAAGCGGAGGGAGGTGACAGTACAAGGGTGGGGAGGAAGGGGGACTAAGGCAGAGGGTAGTCAGGGTAGGCAGGAAGGATGGTAGCGAGACTGAGGAGGAGAGATGGGGAGGGTGGGGCGGGGAGGAGGAGGGCATAGGAGAAGTGGGCAGGAGGGTGGAAATGGGGGGCATACCAGCAGGTGGCGGTGTCAGGGGAGTAGAAGGGGTGAGACTGGTGGAAAGAGAGGGATAGTAGAGGGGTTGGTTAAGGGGGTGGACAGGAAAGCGCAGGAGGTGGAGGGGCAGTGGAGAAAGAAAGGGTGGTGAGCAGGGGGTGAGAGGGGAGGAAAGTGCTAGGGCCAGGAATCGCAGCCACTAGGAAGGAAGGAGAGAGCCTAGTTCCAACAGTCACATCCACTAGTAGATGCGAGGAGTGTGCAAAGTTTAGTCTTAAACTGACTAAGCCTAGTTTCCTTTTGTAGGTCTACACTAAGAGAGTTTGTCCAGGAAGGTGCCCGGTATTCAAAAGGCCGCTGACCTTGCACCGTATGGTGGAAGGGGACTTTGGCGGAGTGGTTCTGGGTATTTCTGGTGCTTCTGGAGGAGTCAGGGAGGCTAAGGAGGGTCCTGATACCCAACAGGGAAATTCCAAGGGTAGCTTTTTTTGCTAGCAGACAGACATGGTACTGTATCCTACAATCCAGGTTAAGCCAGTCAGTCTGAGCGTAAAGGTTGCAAGTGTGTGTCCTCTGGTTAGCTCCCAAGATAAGCCTACTGGCCGTATTTAGAAAAGTTTTTGCCCGCTTGAGGGCCGTAAAGGTTGCAGATCCATAAACTACAAGTCCATAGTCAATGACCGCTAGAACCGTGCTAGTGACTGCCATTTTGAGGGCTTCATAGGTTTAGCAGTGTTTGTTTCTATAGAGAAGCCCTAGCCTTGAGTTTGCTGTCTTGGCAACTAGGTCAATATGTTGTGAGTAGGAAAGAGCGCTGTCCAGAGTTACACCCAAATATTTAAAGCAGTTTACTGTCTCCAGCGGGGAGGTGCGTTTGTTGTAAATTTGTAATTTGAAGGATTTGTGCTTCCTACTGCTGGATGCAAATCTCATGTTTTTTGTCTTATTGTATTTTATCAATAGTTTCGATTTGAGGAACCATTGCTCAGCAGCGGTGAAAGTGACTTGCATTTGACTTTGCAGTACAGTAGGGTCTCGGTGGCTTGAAAAAAGTACTGCATCATCTGCGTACAAAAGGATATCGTCTTTAAGAGCTTCTGGTAGTTGGTTAAGGAACAAGCTGAAAGAAGAGGCCCAAGGATGGACCCTTGGGGAACACCTGTCTTTACTGGTTTGCTATCAGAGAGGGTGTTTCGGATTTTTACCCTTTGCTCTCTCCCAGAAAGGTAACTCCTAAACCACGGAATTGTGTCAGGTGAGAGACAAACTTGGGTTAGTTGGTACAGCAACAGTTCATGGTTAACGGTGTTGAAGGCTTTGGTGAGGTCAATACAGATTGTGCCCACTACAAACCCTCTGTCAAGGGCATTGTGTATGGAGCCTGTAAATTCTACTGAAGCAGTAGTGGTGCTGTGCCCCTTCCGGAAGCCGTGCTGTTGGCGGCACTGTATCTGGTAGTTGTCCAAGTAGTCTGTTAGCTGATCCACGACAATACGCTCGAGTGCTTTTGAAAGGGGTGGAAGGATTGAAATAAGCCTGTAGTTAACGTAGTTTGTGTGGTCCCCAGCTTTATGAATAGGCGTGATCACTGCAGATTTCCATAGGGCCTGGAAACCCCCAGTGGTAAGGGACTTAGTTTTATTTATTTATTTATTTCAATCTAGGATTACAATACCTTTGAGCCTAGGCTCTTTTACAAAGGTTCCACGTCAGCGTGTGCAACAGTCATCATTTTTAGTTACAAACATACAGTCGTCGATTTACAGACATGTAATAACCAGTGCAAAGACTTGAGCTATGAGCAAGGCAAGGGAAGGGGCTGGGTGGGGGGAGTGGTGGGGATCAAGGGGAGGAGGTGCAGGGGTAAGAGAGATGCAGGGAGGTGGTTGGGGTGGGGGCAGGAGTGGAGATCACAGGGGGTGAGGTGGGCGAGGGCGGGAGACAGTGCAGCCAGGGGGCCTTGTCGAGGGAATATGACAGGTAAGGTGCTAGGGGTGCATAGACTGATTATAAGTGCTGGGTGCTGGGGCATGTGCAACTGGAATGGTGGAAATGTTAAGATGGGACAGGTTTATAATTTTTGTTAGAGAGGCAAGGAGGATATCAATGGCGAGCCCAATGAGCTTTAGATCGAGTGAGTCACTGCTAGCTCTGCAGTTGTTGAGAGCTTTTGATAGATATTTTTTGCTTTCATTGGGGAGATGATCTTCAAGTAGAAGGGGGGGGTGAAAGGCCCTGGTATGTCCCCTGGGCCTCAGAGTGAGGTTTGTCTTCCAAGGGTTCTAGGAAGGCAGAGGGCGGAACAGAGCTTAAGTCTGTAAATGCTTTGTTGAATGTGTCTGCAATAGTCTTTGGGTCCATAGTAGGAGTATCGTCAATGTTAAGTAATGTGGGGGCAGGTCTTGGTTGGTTTACCTGTGAGCTGCTTGATGTTTTCCCAGAACCTTCTGGGGTTTCCCTACGAATTGGTTAGCTCTGCTCTAAAATGGAGGCTTCTTGTTTTCCTAATTGTCCGTGTACAATTGTTCCTAGCAGTTTTATAGTTCTGCAAGTCGAAGGGTGTGCCAGAGTACTTGGCTTTCATCCACAGGTCATCCCTGTGTTTTAATAGCTGAAGAAGCTGAGGTGTGATCCAGATATTATGGGAGGCCCAGATCTTCTGTGTGGTGGTAGGAGCGAAGATGTCACTGGTTTTGTTAAAAATAGTTAATTAGCCTGGCAATTGCAGTGTCTACATCATTTGTGGTGTCAAGAAAGCTCCAATCATGCTGTCTCAGGTGTGCTTTAAAGGCCTCCAACTTGCCTTTTTTCAGCAACCTGTGAGTGACAGTTCTTGGTGGAAGCTTTGTGCATTTATTAGACCAGCGACAAATAACCGGTGAGTGGTCGCCAATGGAGTCAGCGAGAACTGTAGTGCTGACTGTTCTGTCTGAGCGGTTTGTAATGAGCCAGCCAATGAAAGAATTTGTTCCTGTTCGGTAGTTTGACAGCGTGGCGGAGCAAACCTGTTGTGACAAGTTTAGTGCAGCAGGGGTACCTTTGATTGGACCAGCTTCTGGAGATAGCCAGTTGATGTTAAAGTCCCCATCATTATGAGCTCTGTCCTAAGTTGTTGTCCAGCCAGAAAGTTATGTATAATTTTAAAGCCATTTTGTTGGTCCTTAGGGGGAGTGTAGATAGATGCCACAGTTAGTGATTTTCCATTTTTGCCTAGCAAGACTTTGATTGTTAGGAGCTGGGTACCACCGGAGGATGTGTCGTTAGGTAGTGCTAGAGTCTGGAGGTGTTCTCTTATATGCCAGTGGGATATTAGGGCTAGCCTCATTACAGGTAGCTCTTGAATTTACTATATCACAGGCTTTTTCCTTTAGTGGTAGGCTTCCCGGGGTGTTCAGGCATGGAGGCAAGAGTTGCCTTCTTACTGTGCAACTGTTGGATAAGAGAATTCCAATGACAGTGCAGTATGTCATATGGTTTAGTTGTCACAAGTGAGTAGAGATGAAGTATGATTTTGAAGCATAACGGCATAGAAGATTGGATAGAAAAATGCAGTTGTAAAAGTCTGCCAGCAGAAGACGGCCTTGTGGTTTTCCCAGTCTGCCCTGTGAGGCTATACATGCCTCCCCTTGGGGATCACGAAGACCGACCATGGCTGCCCAAGACAGGGGAGCCACAGCTTTACTGCAGAAGCCCTTCCTAGGTAAACCTTGCCTGAGTGCTTTTGTGCTGAGCTTCTTAACGCAGAAACATAGAAACTGACGACAGATCAGGACCGCTTAGCCCATGCAGTCCACCTATTTGTCCCTGCCTATACTGTCACCACAGACACTACTTGATCTCCAGCTCCCTCTCTCCCCACTTCCCAACTAAAATTCTCTTTTGCCTATCTTATAAATGCATGAAGCCCACCCATGTTTTCCCCACTACCACCTCTACTGACAAACTGTTCCAGGCGTCCACCACTCTTTCATTGAAGATGTACTTCCTCACATTTCTCCTAAATTTTCCCCCTTCCAGCTTCATTGCACGTCCCCTTGTTCTTGTGCATCTTTGCATCTAGAAAATACTCCCCTTCTATATCTTGTTCAAACCCGTGAGGTATTTATAGGTCTCCATCACGTCCCCCCAATCTCCCTCTTTATCTTGCGTCTTGGTCTTTCAGACTGCTTTCCTATTTTGGGCTTACCACGACCAAAACCCATGAGACCATCATAATGCTGGTTCCTCCTTCCTCGGCGCTGAGATATGAATCAGGCACACTGATGAGTCCTGAGAAGGATGAGACACTTGTCTGTGTCTTGCCTCCTCTGCCTTAGCTGAGTACATGAGAGGCCATTTGGCACCATACACTTCAGCTTAAAGAAGAACCAGTCTAAAGTCTATAATGGCGATTTGCATATATGATAATTAGCCTAGCTGTCCTGGGCTGAGATACAGATATATGCACTAACAATGACAAAACACCTGGCTGTGGGTACTACTTACAGCCTTTGTAGGTTGTTTATGTGGCCTGTTGTCACCCTTAAGTCCAGCTGCGCCAGCTGTATTTTTGTGGTGATTTGCATATACTTCCCATGATGATTTGCATTAGTGGTGTAGGTGTAATTTGGTATTTCTTTGAAACTTGTCTTTTTTGCCAGTGCTCTTACTAGATGATTCTTGCTTCACAGCTTTTACTCTGAGATTCCTGTACTTAAAAAAAAAAAAAAAAAAGAATACTGTCTAGCACTCAGGAGCTTGGCCGAGGGCGGGAGGATTTAGAGGTGTGGAGTTTCATGCAGTCTTTGATAGACTGCATGTCTTCAATCAGCCTAGTCCCTGGCGCCTGAATTGTGGGGAATATACAGGTTTGACTTGAGAAGGAACTGGTTGAGTGAACATAATGGTTATTTAAAGCAGCCCAGCTGAGCTTAACAGCCAATTACCGTTGACCTCTGAGAGGGTTATCAGTTTCCTTTAATGTAGTGAAAAAAGTCTAGCAGTGTGGTAGCCTGTCTGTTGGTGGTGAGGTCCAGCTCTCGAAAAGATCAATGAGCTCACAGGTCAGGAAACGGAAAACTGAGGAGCTCTGTAGAAAGTGAGATGGAAAATGATTACTTGGATATACACACGCACGTGGTTGGAGTCCTGTTCGAAAGAACACCGTAGCTGAGAATTTATGAGATTTTTATTGCTGTAAAGATGATTATTATTGTATTTTTTTTCCAGTTTATGATCTTAGTTAATGTTTACTTTGCTATGAGGAAGACTAGTAATAGTATACATGATCAAATTTGGGATGTGTAATATTTTATTTATCACACTTAAAAATTTGAGTTTGTGCCAATCCAAAGGCGCTGAGTGTTGAGGCACCAACCTTACCTCACACCATGCCAGCGACCTGTGTTCAGGAGTGTACTCGGGTCGGCCGGGGAGGAGAGGATTGAGCGCCTGATGGACTGCTCTCCTCTCCTGCAGAGGGTGGGCTGTGCATCCCTCAGTTCCAGTGGCTCCCAGTGGAGACTGGGAGCATTGCAACTAGTGGGAGGCATACATGGGATATGAAGGTGGCAGCGGATGTCTCACAGATAGGCGTGGAAGTGTGCCAGCCACTCACTGGGTGTCATTGCACGTCCGTGCCTCCAGGAACTCACAAACAAGGAAAAAAGGTCCTGGCACCCGGGAATGCAAAGGTGGGTCCAGTGGACGGCCCCCATGCTCGATGCCGGGTCTACCCCAGCCAGCCTTTAGAGCTCCTCCCCACTCCAGCTGCCCTTCTAGATTCTAGATAGAGCACCAGAGGAGTAGGCAGTCCCACCTTGGCGGGCTCAGAGCCAGGGGGTTGGGTCAGTAGACGTGCGAGGAGATATCCTGGGATGGAGGCAAGGTCTGAGGAAACCTCAGGCAGAGCGGGAGTTGGCCGATCTGAGAGACCACACCGGAGAGAGTCCTAAAGAGCCAGAGAGGGGAGCATAAAGAAAGTTTAAAAAAATTTGAGTTTGCAATACAAGCCGCCCGCAAATACAAACTGCCCTCGAACACAAGCCGCAGGTCAAAATACAACATTTTAATAGAAGCAGTGACTTCTGTTTGATGAAATACAGTACATATACATACATATTAGTGCTATGCACAGAGCTGGTTTCTGGTACTTTTCGTATTTGTAGCTGCCTGCACGTTCGTATCAACTTAAAACATATTTTTACATTTTAGACTTGATTATGCTCTGGGCTGTATAGTGTACAACATGCTCAGGGACAGCCCCCAGTCTCCATCTCTCTTAACAAGCAGAGAGCCTGCCAGAGGTCTGTGGGAATCCTCAGTCCCTCCGCTAGTTGTCCCATGCAGCTCCACTTCCATGAGAAGTAAAGCTTTCTCCGTTTGTGCCCCCTCCCTATGGAACAGAATCCCTCTATCCATCCGTTCGTCCTCCTTCCACTTGTCCTTCAAAAAAAAAACTTAAAAGACTGGCTCCTGTCTGAAGCCACTTGTCACTGCTCCACCGACTCTCGTCAGGGTTCTTCTCACCTCCCCCTCACCAGGACACGTTAGCATGTAATGTATCGTGCGTTTGAACTCTTTAAGTATTTGCTACGTTTTCAGTCACTGCCTGCTTCTCTGAGCTACTGTTACTGATCTTACTGTGGTGCCCTCTACACTAGACTGTTGAATCTGCATTGTTTTTACCTGTAATCAACCAAAATAAGACGCTCTGTAATCTCTTGTTTTCTGTTATTGTATTATTAACCCTTAGGCTGCCAAGAGAATTAGAATGTATAGGAATTCTGGACTGATATATCAGTATGCAGCACAGCAAGGGTTAATTGTTGCTCAACTGCTATTTTCCTTTTCTTTAAACCATTTTTTTAATGTTACTTTCACCTCGTACTGTAACGTGATTATTGCTATGTAGCCTGTATTACTGTAATACTTGAAGTTGTGCCACTATGCGGCCCTGGTTGTGACTGAAAACTGTCCCTCGGATCAGCTCACTTTCCCAGTTACCAAAGACATAAATAAATAAATAGTTTCCGTTGTCAAGACCAAGGGATTAATAGTTATCAATAAAATATGCAGTTTGATCACTAATAATGAGCAGTAGTAATATGTGTGTGTCTCTGAGTCTCACCTCGGGTCTAATTCTGCTGTATGGAGTCTAACACAAATACAAATATTGAGGAGTGATTTTTGTATCTGTAGACTGTGCTGTATTGGTGTGCGTTCTGTTTGTACTGCACAGCTATAATAAATACGTATACGTGCATACACATACATCCACATACATTAATACATATATCTTTTTAATGTTAAATTCTTTATTGAAAATGTTCAAACAAACAAAATATACAACACACTGTATAATCAGTGACACAAACAGCAGTGGGCATACTCATTACTTGACCTATAACCAAAGCCTAGCATTACACAGAGAATAACACATGAGCAACTGTGCATTATTAGATTTTTTTTTTTTTTTTAGACACCTGACATGTTTGATAACCCATAAACCTCGGGAGCGAAGACACAACTCATAAACACATTGCATATGTGTTATTTTTTGTAATGACTGGTGAAAAGTATATTGTCAGTCACTGAGAGACGAGGGAGAGTGTGCGACTGCGGATGCCATATTAACTCAGTATGATGTCATATTAAGTTATTATAGCATTTGGACAGTTTAAAAGCGAGTTATTAATGGGGGGGGGGGGGTCAGCAGTTATTATATGACAATATGTGAATGCCCAGGACTCTGTAATGTAGACAGTGAGTCTTGGCCAAAACAATACCATATGAACAGAGGGCACAGTACAAAGGTGTTAATCTGAAATCTAATAAATATTGTTGAGCTTAAACCTCTGGTCTGGGTAGTATAATGAATGAGTCAAAGGTATTCTGCTCTATGGGCTAAGAAAGGGCCCCAAATTTTTTGGTAATCGGGTCTTTAATTTGTGGCACGATAAGGAAAACGCTCATAAGAATCTAGTTGCCTTATGTTTTGTAACCATTCATTGAAGGTGGATACTTCTGTCGACATCTAGCACTGAAGGAGAATTTTTTTTTACTGTGGTGGTAGCCACCAGTCCCCAGTCCCCAGTGGGTAGCTGAATGTGATCTGGGGATCTGAGGGGCAGTTATACCCAGAATGAATGGTTCATTGAGTGGAAAGGAGTCCGGGAATATCATCTGACAGTACCTGCTCGCAGTAGGGGTGAATTAGGTGACATGCACAGAGTATGTGTGATAATAAGACCTTGTGGGTTGAACACCTCCAGCACTTGTCCATGGGGGAGATGCCAAGGAAATGTAAAGCATAAGGCATGCTATACCAATGGTGTCAAATTCTGAGCTGAATGAGTTGAGCAATAATATCCCAACAGGTCACATGTGCCTAGAACCAACAATTGTTTCAGACTTGGTCAGAGACTGCAATACCTAATTCAGCTTTCCATTTGGACCTACTGGGGTTAGTGAGGGACAGGTCACTGTCCTGGAAGGATCTATAAATGAGACCAGTCTTGCACTTGGGTAAATCTGTCCAAGTTTGGATAGTCCGTTTGTGTCACTTTGATGGGTCCTTGATTTCTAACCATAGCCATGGGGCAATAATGACTGACCTAATTTGCAGGTAATGCCAAAAGTCTCTCTGGGGGAGCTAAAAGTGGTGAGATACTTCAGCAAAGACCATAACAAGTCTGACCTGGGGAAAGAAGATTCGGAACTGTATAGATTCTCGCCTGTTCCCAGATTTGCCAATGAAAGGGTTTCTGGTAAATTCTAAACATTGGGGACAGGATTTTCAAAACGTGGTGCACGACTTGCGTCCATCCCTGCTCTATGACAATTTGCTTTGGCAGTGCACCAAACCCTTTGCCGCAGCTGCTCCAGATTTTACAGTCTCAGGTGCAGTTGCGACAGTTTTCACGAATTACAGCAGCTTGTGCCAAATATTTGGCTCAAGCTCTGTAACACAGGCCCCCAGGACTGCCGCAAATTAGACCAAAGTTGGTCTAACTTGTGACAGTTGCCGCACGGGATAGAAAATCATGTTAGATCACTGCAAGCCCCATATGCCGTATCATCAGCACACCAGATCTTGTGGCGATCTAGGACATCTGAATACATGGCACAGGATATTACCATAAGGTGACATATGAGATGGTTGACAGCGGGAGGTTTAGAGCACGTGACATTTTACCCCACTTGCATGCATAAACATACGTACTGTACATGTACATATACGCAGATAAATACACAGGCATACATATACATAAATACCATATTTCATGTGGAGGGAAAGACTTATAGTAGGGTGGAGATGTACCCACCTCAGGACTGTGGAGTAAAGCGCTAACATGGGACACTTTGCCCCCGTGGTGACCTTCTATTGCAATGTATTATGGCGTATTTTTGTGAGAGGCAGAAAACCATTTAGTTATTTGGGTGTGATAAAGGCCGTATGATACCATGTAAATTTAGGCAAACCCCACCCTCCAGCTTACCAATGTTGTCACATCTTGCACAGCTTGCTTCCGCTGAATCTGGGCGGTCTGTCCTCCCACAGGAAATGACCCGACAACTAATTTAGTGCAGCAGACCATTTGCCGGGGATGTTAATGGGGAGATGAGCTAAAAGACGGAGAGCTTTATGAGCCAGCATCATTTTAATAGCTGCTATTGTTCCAGTTAATGAGAGGTGTAGAGCTCCGCATTGTTCAATGTCAGCCCTAAGTGTGGCAAACAAAGGGGATAAAACTGGCCATGCATATGTCAGAAAGTGAAGGGGTAATCTGGATCCCTAAGTAGGAAAAGCCTTTTTCCGCCAACTTCCAGCCAGTATCCTGAAGGATGGTTTTCTTGCAGTGGCCATTACGAGGGGGTTGGGGTGGGGGAATTCAGATTTATCGTGGTTAACCTTCAGGCCACAGACTGAGAGAAGGTGGCAGAGGAGAGTTATGGTCTGTGGTGCATCCACCAGTAGGATCAGCAGATCACCTGAATAAGAAAAATCATTTGAATTTGTCCTTACCTATTTTAATGCTGGCAGTGTCCCTCTGGGATTTTAAAGCTAATGTCAGGCTTCGGTAGCGAGGATGGATGAATAATCAGTCCTTCCCTTTGACCCGCAGTCCTCTGAGGGTTACAGAGAGAGTTGCGGAGAAATGGAATGCATTGCCAGAAGAAATGGTAGATGCAGAATCCATCGCTGGCTTCAAACACAGGTGGAATAGGCACAGGAGAATAGTCCAGACCACGGGAGGGAGGTTGGGAAGGTGAGGGATGGGGATAAGTGAACTGCAGGGGTGTCGAAATACAGTCAGGGTCATTGTGGTTGGTTAGCTGTGTTGCAGCGTTAGGCTGGGCTTGGATGCTGGCAGGCACTGGGCAAACTCAATGGTCCTTGGGCCTATTCTGCCATTGACATCTATGTTTCATATAGTATGCAGTCTGTGTTTATAGAACCGTAACTTGTTAGTGCGACGACTCGGATAATAAACACCAGACCATGGCTGCACTATTCCTTGGTCCGACTCACATCTTCACTTCCACCCCAGATGGACCAGATGACTATGGAGAAGAAATGCCAAAGGGGCTCATGGCATACCCTGCGGGAGCAGCACAGGGGTGTGTCGCGGGTGGATGTGGGGACTGGGAGTGCTTGCAGCAGTGTTTCAGGCAGAGGGGAAGCTATCATGGAGGTACTGTAACAGAAGGCGGTCCCAGCCTGTGGCTCCCATTAGAGAATAGACAATATTTAAAAAACAAGCATTTGTCAATGCCGAGTGTTGATTGCATTGGTCTGTTGAGCTCCCACAGTGGCACTGTATCACTCGCTCGTTCTGTTTCTCTCGGTGCTGCAGGCTGTACGGGGTTCCTGGCTGCGTTGGCACATTTTTTCTGCCCACAAAGAAATCTGCAGCCGTCCTGACAGAGCTGTGTTGAGGTGGGTCACTTGCCCTCTCTCAGTCGCTCATTCTGTTTTTACTGGCACTGCAGACTGCCCTTTTGTACTGGTCTCCTGCCTCTGTTGGCGGCTTTTTCTGCCCTGTAAGAAATGGGCAGCAGTCCTGACACAGGTCCATAGAGCAACCTCACTCCCCCTCTCTCGCTCTTACCGTTTCTGCCGGCACTGCAGACTGGCCTTTTGCACAGGGCTTCTGCCTGTGTTGCCACCTTTTTCTGAACACAAAGCAATCACGATAGTAGTCTGTTGAGCTCGCTCGCTCCCCCTCTCTCATACGCTCATTGTGTTTGTCCCAGTGCCACTGGCTGCCCTTTTGTATGGGACTTCTGCCTGCACTGGCACCTTTTTCTGGCCAGAAAGAAAACTACAGCTGTCCCGACACAGCTCCATTGAGGTTGCTCTCTCCGCCTGTCTCACTCTCTTATTCTGTTTCTCCTGGTGTTGCAGGCTGCTCTATTGTACTGGACTTCTGCCTGCGTTGGCACCTTTTTCTGGCTACAAAGAAATCTGCAGCTGTCCAGACACAGCTCCATTGAGGTCACTCTCTCCACCTGTCTCACTCTCTTATTCTGTTTCTCCTAGTGTTGCAGGCTGCTCTTTTGTACTGGGCTTCTGCCTGCGTTGGCATCTTTTTCTGCCCACAGAGAAATCCGCAGCTGTCCCAACAAAGGTCTGTTGTTGCTCACTCGGCCTGTCTCACTCACTCATTCATTTTCTCCAGGTGCTGCGGGCTGCCATTTTGTAGTGGTATCCTGCCTCTGTTGGCACCTTTTTCTGCCAACAAACAAATCTGCAGCAGTCCCGACAGAGTTCCACTGAGCTCGTTCAGTTCCCCTCTCTCACTGGCTCGTTCCATTTCTGCCTGCGCAGCAGGCTGCCCTTTTGTACTGGGCTCCTGCCTGCACTGCTGCCTTCTTCTGGGCACAAATAAATCTGCAGCAGTCATGATAGAGCTCCGTTGAACTCGCTCACTCACTCCCCCTCTCTCATTTGTTCGTTCTGTTTCTCCCGCCGCTGCAGGCTGCCATTTTGTACTGGGTCCCTGCATACATTGCTGCTTTTTTCTGCCCACAAAGAAATCCGCAGCAGTCCGAACAGAGCTCTGTTGAGCTCACTCACTCCCTCCCCCTCCCTCACTCGCTTGTTCTGTGTGTCCTGCTGCTGCAGGCTGCCCTCTTGTACTGGGTTCCTGCCTGCATTGGCAGCTTTGTCTGCCAACAAAGAGATGTTCAGCAGTCCTGACACAGCTCCGTTGAGGTCATTCGCTCGCCCTCTATCACGTGCTCGTTCCATTTCTGTGGGGGCTGCAGCCTGGCCTTTTGTACTGGGCTCCTACCTGCATTGCCGCCTTGTCCTGCCCAGAAGGAAATCCGCAGCAGTGACAATAGGCCTCTGTTGAGCTCGCTCACTCCCCCTCTGTCACTTGCTCATTCTGTTTCTCCCGGTGCTGCAGGCTGCCCTTTTGAACTGGCCTCCTGGCTGCGTTAGCACCTTTTCCTGTCCACAAAGAAATCCGCAGCTACCCCGACAGAGCTCCGTTGAGGCCATCCTCTGATGGCAACAGAGCACTGATCTGGGCAATGTTCCGCAGATGGTAGAAACTACTCTGGACAATGGCCGACACATGAGCATCTAGCGTCAGGCCATCACCAAGGACAACACCTACATCCTTGACCCGGGTCGATGGGGTCAAAGGGACATCTCCCAACACCAGGCCAAGATCATTCCCCAACCCACTACGAACCCGACGGTGACCTAGATCAACCACTATTACCTCTGTCTTGTTGGGATTTAGTCTGAGCCAGTTTTGAGTCATTCAATTATGGATTTCTACGAGGCAGGCATTAGACATAGAAACTGACATATGGTTTCCTGGTACACAAGACAGTTACAGCTGAGTATCATCATCTGCATAACAGTGAAAACTCAGTCCATACCACCTGATGACATCTTCTAAAGGCAGCATGTACACCGTGAACAACAGTAGTAACAATACTGAACCCTACGGAACTCCACAGTGCAGAGGCATTGGGTCAGATAAGGATAATCCCACCATAACCCTCTGCACTCTGCCCATGAGTTAGGACCTAAACCAGTTGATGACCATACCGGCAAGCCCACACCAGATCCGCAGTCGCTCCAGTAACACCTCATGGTCCACAGTATCAAATGCTGCTGAGAGATCTAGAAGAACAAGACTCGTATGTTCCCCGCTATCTCTTGCTGTAAGATGCTTACAGTGTAAACATAATGAGGGATCCCACAGAAGAAACATTACTATGGTAATTTTTCCATCCATCCCCTGCAAGAAAACCCTCTTCCTGTAACATAGCGCCACCATGGCTGGTGCTAGGTTGATTGCCACCCAAAGGATCTGTGGCCACTGACTTATGGAAAAGGCAACACCCCCATGACCGCTACAGTACCCTAAAAGAGGGTCTAAAACAGTTACCCACTTACCTGCACTCCAACCACTGAGGTTAGAGCAACCACATCTGATCCTTTTGATTGCAAATATGGCTGCCAGCCCCTCCGCCAAGAGCTGACACTAAGCCCTTTTAGTAGATGACTAGTAGTGATGGAGGTTTGTTCAAGCCTGATGGCCTGCATCCATCCTGGAGGGGAATCCAAGCACTCAGTGATAAGTTTAAATGCTACATTGACAAGCATTTAGACTAGCAAAGGGGGGGTGGCAGGCCAGCAAGGAGGGTACCTACTTGCTCACCCCCCACAACTAGCAGTGGAACCAGTGAACCAGAGGAGTGGCCATCTCTTCAAAGCAGTGTGCAAAAGATGGAGATTAGTGCCCAAGAGGTGGACAGGCAGAAAAGGGGCAAAATTCAGCAGAAGGGCAGACAGCAAGAAGAACCAGGGATAAAGGACAACCAAGGAAGGGGCTGGAGTAGAACAGCGAAACAGTCTAGGGAGGCCAAATCATGGAAAGCCATGTGTGCAAATGCCAGGAGCCTTAGCAACAAGATGGAAGATCTGAGGCTGTCATGGTCAGTCAGACCTGGACATTGTGGCCATCACTGAAACCTGGTGTAATGATAACCATGACTGGGAGATGGCAATACCTGGCTACAACATATTCAGAAGAGACAGAGCAGGCAGGAAGAGAGGAGGAGTGGCACTGTATGTGAAAAATGACATAAGGGCCACAGAGATCCAGGAGGAACAAAATGGGGGAGAGATACTGTGGGTTAAACTGGAAAGGAAAATGGGGACAGCCATCCACACAGGTGTAGTCTATAGATCACCAGCCCAGGAGGAAGAAACAGATAGGGAGCTGATGCTAGCCATCCAAAGGATAGCAAACTAGGGTGAGGTAGTACTGGTTGGAGACTTCAATATTCCAGATGTGGACTGAAGCATCCCAGCAGCAGCATCAACTAGGAGCAGATTTATCCTGGACTCCCTTCAGGGTACCTTCCTCAAGCAACTGGTCATGGAACCAACTCGGCAGAAGGCAATACTGGACCTTGTGCTCACAAACAGGGACAATGTGATGGGGGTAACACTGGGGGAGCACCTGGGGAACAGTGACCACCAGTCATTGTGGTTTGAAATCACAGAAAGAGCAGAACCAAACCACACAAAAACACGTATCCTGGATTTTAGGGGGGCAGACTTTGGGAAAATGGGGATGTAACCCCTAGATGGCGCTATCCCAGGGGCTACTACCCCTGCCTGATTTGCCACTAACAGGTTGAGGGGCCTGGATCCAATGGCGGGTGCCTCCACCCAGAGGTCAGGGTTTGCAATAGTTAAACTTACTTGGTCACAGCCCTCTGGGACACTGCAGCCCCCCTTTCTTCCCACTAGTGGCCCACACAGTATATCATGATTACCTTCACAGTATACACTTACCCCCAGAACTGGTTCAGGCACTGGGACCCCCTGTAAAACAAGATACAGTGCAACAATCACAGTACAATATTTTAACATAGACAAATACCTCAGGCAGTATAACTTTGCTGAAACAAGCAGCTCTGATTTATTTAGGGGGATATATCAAGGACATGGGGAAATCAGGTTAATTAGCTTATCACTCTACTCATCTACCTATGGCTCTGTGCACAGGCCTATCCCTATCAGTTACTGTCCCTGGGTACCCAAGCCCTAGTGGCTAGTCCAAACCGTGGCAGCTGGTAGGGGCCCTTTCACACAGAGAAAAGGAAAATTAAACAGTCAGCAGTACAGTAATTCCATTTGGATTTAATGTAGCAATTCAACAGGAGCGACCCTGAATTAGTACTCACGACCTCCAAACAAGATAGGGTCCTTCAATGTCAGCAGGGCTACTCTTGAGCTCCAAGAGACTCCTCACACATTTATATGATAAACAGCCACAGGCAAAAGTCACGTAATGGCAGCAGGATTCACTTGAGGTACACAAACCTCTTCACACATTTATATGGTAAAGAAAGCACTATACCAGGCAGGCTGCATCTGTATCCCATCGCAATTACTGCACAATACCCGAGAACACACAGCAGATTCAGTTCCTGACAGACCGAGTGCAATTCAGAATTCCTCCAGTCTTCTACAGGGTGAGCCTGGTTTCTACTCTTCAGATATCCTTTGATTCTCTTCACAGGACGAATTCAGTCCTAACAAGCAGTTACACAAGCTGCAGACCGGAACTCTGGACCTTACACACGTTTTTTGACTGAAACTGTGCACTGAAGGAGCACAGGGTTTCTTTCCCCTTCACTCCAGAGCTAAACTGAAAAACTTCAACAGACAAAACCGGGCACTTCCTTCGAGTTCCTCCCAGTTCTTGACTGGATTGGCTGTCACTCACAATAGACTGCTCCTGTTGGTCCAAAAAGGCGCTGAAGTCTAAACTACATCTCCCAGAGTCACTGCCCATACAATCCTCTTGTGGCTGGCTCAGATTATGAGTCCAAGTTCTGATTCGTCCAAGGCACCATTTTAGAGCTAGCTTACCCCACACTGATTGGTCCAGTTCAGCAGTTCAAAACCAGAATGGGGAACTAGGCAGACACAGTTCTGACTGCAAAGAAAGCAGGTTAGACAAACTGTAATTTCATTATTACTCTAAATGGTTTCTGGCAAACAGTTACATCTTTCAGATAGGTTCCCTGTGCACTCTAGTGACTGCAAAAAATGGAGTGAATTGAGCAGCTTGAGTGGTACTCAATCAAAGAAACACACAGTCCCCATACAAACTAATTATGTCTGCAAGCAGACAGCTCTTAAAGAGACAGTACCAGAGGTTCTAAAACACTCACTGATAAATGGCTTAAACGCCAAACATCATTCAGGCTTGGAGCATTCAAGCAAGCTCCTGAAGTCTTTGGGAACCCCCATTTGCAGGGGTTACACCTTCCTGGTTTGGGAAAGCTTGACGTCCGTACAAGTAAGGCACTTAACAAGTTTTAACTGCAACCATATACATTTGCATTAGGCTCACACATGTAATCATCAGTCAATATATCATTTTACCAAGAACACATTTCTGAAACATTGCAGTACGTCACTCTTTACATAGTATTACACACATTGTACCATAACTCAAGTTATTACCTCTTGTACATGAAACCTGAAGAGAGGGGGCCCTTCCCTATCAGTTACCTTGGGACTGGACGGGGCAAGGGCACCATACTTAGAGGGCAACACAAGTAACTTGGAGTTAGCACTGATGCTCAGTTTGGGCAATGAGCTCGGGGACACATACACTCCTTTATGGACAACATTGAGAGGCAAATCCACAGGCCTCCCAAGGGAATCATAACTGAGGTGCACCACAGGTTTTACAGCTCGACCAGTCTTTCTAGGGGGAACTGTTACAGTCTCTGCACTCTGAGCCTCATTTTCAGCATTGTCCTCACTTGTCAGGGGAGTCTCCATGGGGGTAGAGAGGCTAGAACTTGGGGCACTTTCAGCTCCAGGAGTTATAGTTTCTGAGTCCACAACATTTGGCTCGCATGGAGAGCTTTCGGACACTGGCAGTGGACTGTCAGGGCACTCAAAATACTCTTCTTGTTCTGGTGTATCACCAGTCTGCCCCAATCCATCATTTTCCTCCCCTGAAAGCTCAAACAGTTCAACCATGCACAATGATTCCATTTCATCTGATCTGATGCTTTGCACCTCACTTTCTGGGAGCATTGGCTCCAGGGACGAAGCTGGGGGCTTAGACAGTCCAGAAGGCCCAGCTTCATCTCCAGTATTGACTAGGGGATTGCCCCGAAACAATTGACTCAGTTCGTAAGAAGGATAGTATTCAAAGTCACTCTCACTTTCTTCTGATATGGACTGACAGTCATGCTCAACTGGGACTTGTGGAGGGGAACACTTTAACTTTGCTTCTGTAGGTGCAGGCTTTCTTGATCTTTTCTTAGCAGCAGCTCTAGTCACTGGTCCAGAGGGGGCATCTTCTGGGGCTCAGACTCAATCAAGATTTGTCCAATGGGCAGTAAATGATTTCTATGCATTGTTTTTACATCTTTTGAATTATTCTCAGGCCTTACTTTGTACACTGGCAGATCATCTAGTTTGCCCACTACAATGTGAGGGAGATGGTACCATCTGTCAGCAATCTTGTGTTTGCCATGCAGTCCCAGATTTCTTAGCAATACCCGATCTCCCTCCTGGAGTTCCTGTGCTTTCACCTTTTTATCATACCTTTCTTTGTTGGCCAGATTTCTTTTGGCAGCCATGGTTTGAGCCAGTTGGTACGCATGAGTTAGCTGGGCCTTTAACTTTTGCACATACTGTAAATAGTTGTCAGTTGAACCCCATCAGGAGAGACCCAAAACACACATCTACCGGTAGTCGAGCTTCTTCCAAACATCAGGCGGTGGGGGAGAACCCAGTGGCATCACTTTTGGTGCAGTTATAAGCATGTACCAGGGTGCTAATTTGTTGGCTCCATCTAGGCTTGTCCTTTGGGTGCAGGGTGCCTAGCATATCTAGCAAAGTGCGGTTGAAACGCTCAGGCTGTGGGTCCCCTGGGGTGGTAAGGAGTGATTCTGACTTCTCGCACTCCCACAGAGAAAGCATCTTTGATCAGATGACTCTCAAAGTCTCTCCTTGATCAGAATGGATTCTTTGTGAGCCCATAGTGAACAAAAAGTTTTCTACAAGTACTTTGGCCACAGTGGATGCTTTCTGGTCTTTGGTGGAAAGCTTGGGCATATCTCGTGAAATGGTCAGTGACCACCAGCACATTACTGATATTTCTTTGATCTGACTCCAAACTCAGAAAATCAATACAGACCAGCTCCATGGGTGCACTGGTGGTGATGTTAACAAGGGGCAGCCCTCTGGGCAAAGCTTTCCTCTGTAAGCAGCGACTACAAGTTCGAATGTGTTGCTCCACATCAGCCCCCATCTTAGGCCAATAGAATCTGGATCTCACCAAGTCAAGTGTTCTGTCTATACCAAGGTGCCCCATGTGGTTGTGCAAGGACATCAGTACTGAGTCTCGAAAGGCAGGCAGCACTAGTTGTTGTTTGTCTACTTGTCCCCCTCTGTCTACTGTTTCTCTGTATAACAGTTTATTGATCAGTTTCAACTTAGGACCTTCTTTGTATAACAGTGCAGTTCTCAAATCAGTGGAGCGTAATTTGGACACATCTTTTCCTGCATAGAGGGCTTCTAAAGCTGCTTTGATCATGGGATCGCGGGATTGAGCCCACTGAATACTGTCATTGTCCAGCTGAGGCAGTGCACCAATGTCTATTGCAGAAAAGTGGCAATAAGCAGCAGGTATGCAATTCTCAGAGGGTCCCAAGCAATCCACCATGCAGTCCACTGTCCGTGGACATTTGTTCCTCCCTGTCAAACTTCCGGCAGAGTGTCCAATGTCAGGTTCTGCCAATCGACCCAATCATTCTGGGAAACAGGCCTCCGGGAGAGAGCATCAGCATCTATGTGGTTCAGACCTGCTCGTTAGACGAGAGCATAGTCATATGTAGATAATGCAGAAAGCCACCTAGGGCCAGTGGCATCCAACTTAGCTGAGGTCTGCACATAGGTCAAAGGATTATTGTCAGTTTTTACTAGTATTTTAGCCCCATACAAGTACTCATGGAATTGGTCAACAATAGCCCACTTCAAAGCTAGGAACTCTAACTTATGTACAGGATAGTTCTTGGTCTCAGGCCATTCTCGTGCTCTTGGTACAACAGAGCCCCCAACCCTTGCAAGCTAGCATCAGTGTGCAGGACGTAAGGTTTTCTTGGATCGGCATAGGCCAGCACTGGAGCATGGGTAAGTTGATATATGATCTCATGAAAAGCAGTCTCACAATCAGGAGTCCAGCGGGCCCCAAATACTTCACTCGGATGAAAATACACTCTTTCAGTCTTGAGGACGCTGACTTTTGGTATTTTTGTGGGTTGGGGATACCCTTGAGTAAGGTTAGTAAAGGCGGATCACTCTTGAATAGTCCTTGATGAAGCGCCGATAACCACAGAATCCAGGAATCTTTGCAGTTCTTTTAGTATTTTGGGCTGTGGCCAGGTGGTCAAGGCCTCAACTTTACTTGGGTCGGTCACTATTCCTCGGTGGATATTATGTGTCCCACATACTTTACTGATGTTTGAAAGAATTGACACTTATCAATGGACAGTTTAAGCCAAAGTCCTCCAGTCGGTCCAATACCTTAAATAGTCTGCTCTCATGTTCCTCCAGTGAGCTGCCAAACACAATAACATCATCTAGGTATACCAGGCACTCTAGTAAGTTCATGTCCCCACTGCACGCCTCCATCAATCGTTGAAAAGTGGCTGGGGCACCTGAAATCCTTGAGGCATCCTCATGAATTCATAGAAGCCAAGTGGACAGATAAAGGCTGTCTTCTCACGGTCCTCTGGGGCAGCTATGGGATCTGGTAGTACCCACTGCGGAGATCCAAAACAGAGAACCACTTGCTCCCGCTTAGGCAGTCACAGCATCCTGAATGCGGGCATTGTGTACTGATCAGGGATAGTCCCGGTTTAAGGTGCGATAATCCACACACATCCTTACTGTCCCATTCTTTTTCCTCACTACTACAATGGGGAAGCATAAGGGCTTCTGGATTCTTGTATTACACCAGCAGCTAACATCTCTTGCAGATGCCGCCTCACATCATCTATGTCAGCAGGTGCCAGGCGCCGAGACCTCTCAAGAAATGGTCTTTCGTCATGCAGCCGGATATTGTGCTCAGCTCCTTGCACGATCCCACGTCCCATTCCTTTAAAGAAAACACCTGGTCTCTCTGGGCAAGCTTCTCACTGATCCTCACTTTCCATTCAGCTGGCAACGGGAGTCGCTGAAATCAAACAAATCAGGCGTTACTCTGTCATTCTTCCCGAACTCTGCTGCTGGGTAGCACTGCAGTGTCTGCACAATGCACATTAGCCAGGATGCAACCTCTATTTACTCGAATGTCTCTTCCAGACACATTATGAACTTGGACCATTACCCTTCTGGCATAAGCATGGGCTCTAGCGGGCAAAATACTAGGCTTGACCAGCAGTCCCTCTGGCAATTTTCCATCGCCTGGTGCATCCAACATTAATATTTTATTCTTAACATCCTTTCTGATACGGACCTCTCCCTGTAAGGTACACTGGGCATTTGGCGCCAGGATCAGAGACTCAGGATCCTTCTTCCATACAATTCTGACCGGTTCCTCTGGTTCTATTTTTTCAGCATCTCTCTGTGCCTCATAGGCCTTCTTAATTAAAGCTGGAACTCTTAAAGCTCTACTAGTTTTTGACCCCTGTTTTTCATAACACAACTGTGCCAGCCTTCCGAACATATGAGCATTTGTTCCAATCAACAAAGGGACACCATCATACAGTCCAGTGGGGACACACTAAAGCTAGAGTCTCTACTTGTTCGGCCACTCCAGCCACGGAGGTGAGGAAAGACAGCCAAATTCGGATATACCCGGAATAGGGGTAGGCCTTCACTTAACCCCATACATGCAGTCCTTCTAATGGTTGTAAGGGTACGCCTGACAAATGCTTCTGATACCAATCCTGGAACATAATTGTCACTTGGGAGCCACTGTCTAATACAGCTCTTGTAGACACTCCATTCACCTTTACAGTGGTCTCATGGAGGGACCCACTATTCTGGACCAGTCTGAGAGGCGAGGGGGCCTGGGCAACTGACCTTGCCACAAAAGGACGTGAGTTAGCATTTTGGTGCCCTCACTGGATCATTTGCACCTCTTAACCACTGATTTGTTCTCCGAAGCTCTCCTTGTAGCCTATATGCAACTTTGTCAGTGTCTTTGGGGACCGGCATTCCCTTTTCATGTGCCCATCCTTCCCACAATTATAGCAAAACATACTTTCTGGAGTTTGAGCTGGCCGAGGCGCCACACTGGGAGCCAGGCGGGGTATTACTAACTGGAAACCTTGGTGCCATCTCTGTCTGGCCGTGATAAGCATTTGGAGACATCCGATCAGTTTCTCCACTTCCATGGTCAAGGAATCGAGTTCGAGCTGTTATCAGCAGGAGATACATGGGTGGGTATCCCACCCCCATAGCAGATGCAGTCGGATATAGGTCGGGGCCGTGCATTGCAGGCATGGCCTTCATAAAGGGACTGTTTTTAATTCCCGGATCTCTCTCAACAGTTCGCCCCATTGTGGCATATCTTTTCCTTATCAGAGCATTCATTGACTGCCAACCTCTGCCCCTGAACTTCACTTGATGGGCCACCCTCAGTCACTCGGGTCATAGCCGCAGCTATTGGTGCAGGTCCCTCCCGAGGTTGCCTTTTCTCAACTCCTCGAATTTCTCTCATTAACTCATCATAGGAGGGTGGGGATTCCAGTTGATTTGCCAGGTGTAACTGAAGCAACAGCAGTTCTGAGAAGGGGGCAGACTTAAGGATCCTGTCTAGCCTGGTTCGATCCAGTTCAATCGCTGGCAAACTACCCTTTCTGAGGCATTCTTGCAACAATTTTCCAGCCGAGATACATACACAGACAACAACCCCTTGGTACTGTTGTGCATTTCTTACTTCCACCATAGGTCCTCATCAGAATCTGGGCTCCTACACATTCTCCAAGGCCTCAAGATAGGCCTGTGCAGTCGCTTCAGGGTTACTGGCCCGTTTAGCACGGATGGTAGCCAGGGCAGGACCTCGGAGGCTCTCACTAACCCTCTTTCGCCGGCTTCCCGAGCATTGCCATTCTAGCACTTGGGGGCAACATAGTCTATCCAGGTCTCCCAGTCATCCTCCCTTGGGGGGTGGGAGGGTGCCAGAGAAGATCCTCAACCTTCTGTAAGAGTCGTGACTAATGGCAGGTGCAGAAATAGGAGTCTGCATTGGTTCAGCCACCACACGGTACTGGAGCGGAGAGGGTGTTGGGGAGGAACACCCCAGGTGGCAAGAATAGTTTCTTCAAGTCCTCCACAGTTTTCCCTTCTCCCAGCAACCATTTAGCAAATTTCTCCTCAAAAGTTTCAGATAGTGGTGGGGCTCATTCTCCCGGTCTTACTGTCCTTAGTTATCACTCTCCAAGCAGTGAGGGCTCCTCTGGGGTAATGGTCTGTGGCACTTTGGAGCTATCTATGGGATCCTTAAACTCTACTAGGCCAGAAAAGTGTGGGTGAGCAGATTAGCATGCCGACCCACCACCACAGGGTTTTGTAAACCTTCCACCTTGGAAAGTACTCCTGTACAGTGTCCGTATTGATACCCAAGGGGATGTCCAGTATAAGCATAGCATTTGGGGTCGATCTCCTCCCAGTACACCACTCCACCAGCCGGTGCACAGCCACTTCTGTCGGGTACCCATTTTTCTTAACAGTGGTTCTGTAATATGGCCACTAGAGGACACACAATCCCAGCGGTGAGCCTCCAATATGTAACCCCTAGATGGCGCTATCCCAGGGGCTACTACCCCTGCCTGATTTGCCACTAACAGGTTGAGGGGCCTGGATCCAATGGCGGGTGCCTCCACCCAGAGGTCAGGGTTTGCAATAGTTAAACTTACTTCACACAGCCCTCTGGGACACTGCAACCCCTTCTTCCCACTAGTGGCCCACACAGTATATCAGAATTACCTTCACAGTATACACTTACCCCAGAACTGGTTCAGGCACTGGGACCCCTGTAAAACAAGATACAGTGCAACAATCACAGTACAATATTTTAACATAAACAAATACCTCAGGCAGTATAACTTTGCTGAAACAAGCAGCTCTGATTTATTTAGGGGATATATCAAGGACAGGGGGAAATCAGGTTAATTAGCTTATCACTCTACTCATCTATTCTATGGCTCTGTGCACAGGCCTATCCCTATCAGTTACTGTCCTGGGTACCCAAGCCCTAGTGGCTAGTCCAAACCGTGGCAGCTGGTAGGGGCCCTTTCACAGAGAAAAGGAAAATTAAACAGTCAGCAGTACATTAATTCCATTTGGATTTAATGTAGCATTCAACAGGGAGCACCCTGAATTAGTACTCACACCTCCAAACAAGATAGGGTCCTTCAATGTCAGCAGGGCTACTCTTGAGCTCCAGAGACTCTCACACATTTATATGATAAACAGTCACAGGCAAAAGTCACGTAATGGCAGCAGGATTCACTTGAGGTACACAAACCCTTCACATATTTATATGGTAAAAGAAAGCACTATACCAGGCAGGCTGCATCTGTATCCCGATCGCAATTACTGCACAATACCCGGGAGAACACACAGCAGATTCAGTTCCTGACAGACCGAGTGCAATTCACAATTCCTCCAGTCTTCTACTGGGTGAGCCTGGTTTCTACTCTTCAGATATCCTTTGATTTCTTCTACAGGACGGATTCAGTCCCAACAAGCAGTTACACAAGCTGCAGACCGGAACTCTGGACCTTACACACGCTTTTTGACTGAAACTGTGCACTGAAGGAGCACAGGGTTTCTTTTCCTTCACCCAGAGCTAAACTGAAAACTTCAACAGACAAAACTGGCACTTCCTTCGAGTTCCTCCCAGTTCTTGACTGGATTGGCTGTCACTCACAATAGACTGCTCCTGTTGGTCCAAAAAGGCGCTTGAGTTCAAACTACATCTCCCAGAGTCACTGCCCATACAATCCTCTTGTGGCTGGCTCAGATTATGAGTCCAAGTTCTGATTCGTCCAAGGCACCATTTTAGAGCTAGCTTACCCCACACTGATTGGTCCAGTTCAGCAGTTCAAAACCAGAATGGGGAACTAGGCAGACACAGTTCTGACTGCAAAGAAAGCAGGTTAGACAAACTGTAATTTCATTATTACTCTAAATGGTTTCTGGCAAACAGTTACATCTTTCAGATAGGTTCCTGTGCACCCTAGTGACTGCAAAATGGAGTGAATTACAGCAGCTTGAGTGGTACTCAATCAAAGAAACACACAGTCACCCATACTAACTAATTATGTCTGCAAGCAGACAGCTCTTAAAGAGACAGTACCAGAGGTTCTAAAAACACTCACTGATAAATGGCTTAAACACCAAACATCATTCAGGCTTGGAGCATTCAAGCAAGCTCCTGGAAGTCTTTTGGGAACCCCCATTTGCAGGGGGGTTACAGGGAGATACTTGAAAGAGGTATTAAGGGGAATGGGACTGAAATCAGGGGTTGAGGAACAGTGGGCAGTATTTAAAATGGGGATTATCAGAACAACAGAATTATGCATTAAGCAGGTTAGCAAGAGTAAAAAGGAAGAGGAGACCATTATGATTTTCCAAGGAGGTAGCAAAGAAAGTGAAAGCCAAAAAGATTGCTTTCAGGCAATACAAAAAGACACAGGCAGAAGGGGATAGGGAGAAGTACCAGGAGAAGCAAAGGGAGGCAGGGAGGTCAGTAAGGGAAGCAAAAGATCAGACAGAAGAACACAGTGCAAAATCAGTGGGTAGAGGGGACAAAACCTTTTACAGGTACATAAGTGAAAAAAGAAAGACAAAGGGAGGGATAGTGAGACTGAAGGGGGAGGATGGGGACTGCATGGAGGATGACAACAGTAAAGCTGACATATTGAACAGGTATTTCTGCTCAGTCTTTACTGAGGAAGAGGGGTAATGGGTCTGAAGGGAGTACAAGGGTGAGAATGGTCAGAAATGGACACGTCCCTTTACACGAGAAAGGGTTCTGAAGGAACTGGAAGTAATAAGAGTTGATAAGCTAATGGGGCAGATGGGGCACCCAGGTCCTTAAAAACTAAGAGAGGTTGTGGCTGAACCTCTGGCTATCCTGTTTAGCCAATCACTGGAAACAGGAGGTACCCAAAGACTGAGGACAGCAGCTGTAGTCCCTTATACAAAAGCGGGAACAAAGAGGAAGCAGGGAACTACAGACCAGTCAGCCCTCACTCGGTAGTGGGGAAGATCATGGAAGCACTACTGAAGGAGAGACTGGTGGAACATCTGGTTGTCAATGGACTACAGGGCCCAAGGCAGCATGGTTTCACCAGGGGAGGTCTGTCAGACCCACCTGTTGAATTTTTGACTGGGTGACTAGGAGGTGGATCGGGAGGGCAGTGGACATGGCCTATCTGGACTTTAGCAAGGCCTTTGACACTGTACCACATAGAAGACTGCTACACAAACTGGGGAATATGGGTGTGGGCAGGACAGTAGTGTGGTGGGTAGGTAACTGGCTGGGTGGCAGGACACAGAGGATGGTGGTAAATGGCTGTCACTCCACAGAGGGAAGAGTGACCAGTGGGGTACCACAGGGATCAGTGCTGGGACCAGTCCTAGTCAATATCTTCATCAGTGACATTGCGCAGGTCCTAGAAGGCAGAATTTCACTGTTTGCTGATGACACAAAGCTTTGTAACAGAGTAGACACACCAGAGGGTGTAGACAGAATGAGAAGGGACTTGCAGAAACTTGAAGAATGGTCAGGGGTTTGGCAGTTGAAATTCAATGCAAAGAAGTGCAAGATAATGCATATGGGACACAAAAACCCTGGCACAATATATCAGTTGGGGGTGAGGATATAGCATGCACCAAGCAGGAAAGGGATCTTGGGTTATCATCTCTGATGACCCCAAGGTAGGGAAACAGTGTGACAAGGCAGCAGGTAAAGCAATAGGATGCTGGGATGCATAGGCAGGGGCATCACCAGCAGGAAAAGGAGGTCATAATTCCGCTATACAAGACACTAGTGAGGCGCCACCAACAGTACAGTGTACAGTTCTGGAGACCATACCTACGTAAGGACATAGACAGGGTAGAGAAGGTTCAGAGGAGGGTAACAAAGATGGTGCATGGATTGCATCACAAGTCCTATGAAGACAGGTTGAAGGAACTGAACATGTACTCCCTGGAGGAGAGGAGGGAGAGAGGGGATATGATAGAGACATACAAGTATCTCACAGGGAGGAACAGGGTGCCGGAATGCACTATTTTTAAGCGAAAAAGATGTACCAGGACTAGAGGGCATAGGATGAAGTTGGAGGGAGGACGATTCAGAGGAAACATGAGGAAGAATTTCTTCACAGAACAGGTAGTGGACAAGTGGAACACCCTGCCAGAGGAAGTGGCGAGGGCTGAAACAATCATGGGATTTAAGAATGCATGGAATAGACGTAAAGGAATTCTGGAGGTCAGGGGTAAGGGGCAACAGACTTCTAGGAAAACATAAACTGAACTTACAGGCTCAAATGGGCAGACTGGGTGGGCCATAGGCCCTTATCTGCTGACACTGTCTATGTACGTATGTAGTATGGGGTGAGCAATAGGCTAGCAATGTGGTGGCCAGTTCCAAAAAGATCCATTCTTTTTTGTGGGATCATGTCTCTTTAAACGCTACATATAGAACACTGGAGTACCAGACTGCCACCCCCAGTTGAAACACCTCTCGAAACAGCTGGGCTTCAGGTTGGCACTTCCGAGGTTCTGTATTTGCACGGCTGATATGACTATCCTGTGATTAATTTTTGATGTCAAATGGTATAAATAAACTTTACAAACTTACATCAAAAACCAGACATTTAAAGTATTTATTGGCGAGGATTCTGTTTTTGTGCTTGTTTTCCTCTTCTGTTGTAGAGTTTTTCCTGCCGTACCACCATTGTCGCAGGGGTATTCCTGGATTTCAGGGATATACCCTGCTCAGGATGGCGTCCGCAGGTCTTTCTGTGTCCCCACCAAGACCAACAGTCCTCACAGCTTTGTTTCTGTGGCAGAGGCTCCAGGGAGTGGGTTGTTCCTCCCTCCACCCCAAAGGAGTCCTTTTAGATCCAGAATTTAGTGGCAAGATTTGTGGAGAATCCCTGAGGCTGTGGGACCTAAGCCATCGTGGAAAGGACATGTGGGTTTTTTCGCCCATGTTTTCTCTTTGGCCCTCCCACCTCTCCAGTATCAGGAAGAGCCCTTCTGTGTGCCCTGGCTGCACACGTCAACATTCCTCAGAGGGAGCAAGTTGCCTTGGTCTACCAAAAGGGGGCGCTGCTCTAGCACCAGAGCTCAACATCAGCCGCCCCCATTTTACAGATGGTTAAAAGCTCAAGAAATGTTCCACATGTGGTGTTCTTCTACTTCCACATCAGACCGGCCCAGTCTACCTGGCCTGCGAAATTGAGGAATTGGAGACGTCAAATGTCCAGCCATCCTCCCTTGTAGCCTCGCCCACTGACAGAGGTAGTGCCAACAAGCCCAAATGGTGCCTAGACCCCTACAGCTTTCATAATGCAAACCCAACAGGTTACAGCAGCCAAGATGAAAACCCAGTAATCATTTATGATGTAGAGGATGGGGAAACTGGCCGCCATGTCAAACCCTAAACCACAGGGACCATCACATGATTCTGTCAACCCCTCCAGCCACGTCTTCAGCTAATCCTAATACAGTACCACTTTCTTCACCCACCCCACACTGACACAGAGAACCCGGGTCCAGATGACTATGGAGAGCCAGCTCTGGGAAATGAATCAGATCAAAAGACAGATGGAGCAGAGCAGCCACTGGTCCAAGAGGAACCTTCTCTGACATCAAAACTATGACCTACAAGCTGTGAGGCAGATTAAAAGTGGCATCTGTTGCAGCCCAGCCTTCCTTCCTTCCCAAGCTCGCTGTTAAACTCAAGTTACCTGCGTAGCAGCTGCTGCTAGGCCACTTCTGACAGCTCTGTGTTTGTTCTTGATAGATTTTAATAACGATGCATCCAGCAAAGACCAGTATCACTTTCTCACTGTGTTTTCCTAGAGATGTGATAACGGCTTGATGTATTTCCTTCTCATCACTCTGAAACCGCCTGTGACTATCAAACAGTGCTATGCACCACACTTCTGTCATCAGGGCTGCCTATAAATAATTTTTTTTTTTGAGGTACATGAGAAAAGGCCATATTTGGAATGTGATACCAGTTAGCAGTGAAAGCTGTAAATAACAGTAAAAGCAAAGGGTGTGCGAGTAATGAATTTTTGTTCCTGAATGTCACAAATAATGCGACGTTTGGTATTTGTATCCAGTTACACAGTTTTTATTCTATTTGGGGGTATTCAGGGAAAAATTCAAAAACTAAAAATTTAAAACGCTCTAGTCCTCCCCAGGTGTTCTGGTGGTTTCCCCCTACTCCACACCTTCACATCCCCCACCATCCTACAGAGAGCTTTTAAAAAATAATTTCCAAAATTTAAAACCTTTAAATAGAGCTACTCCCTCCCTAGCTCGACACCCCCACCCAGCACCAAAGGGCCATTTCTTTTCAATAATCTGTTTTTCCCTCCTGGCCAAGGCAGGCATTGGACCTCCTTGTGCCATGCTCCACATACCCCCACCATCCACCGCCTTACCAGGATTACCTGACCAGGCTGGGTACCCCTGCACAAACTGCCCCCTGTGGTGGGCTCAGGAGGGGAGGGCAGTGCTCCTGTCCCCCCGAAGTCCATGTCCCATTTGGCCAGCAGGTGCCTGATGGTGAGGCAGGTTGGTACATAGTGTACAGGGCATCACTGACACCTACCTTGCCATATTGGCCTCTGCAGTTTCTCCTCTAGCTGCAGCAGGACAGGCTGCGCATGCTCGTGGAGGCGTGCATGCGTAGTGGTACCATGGCTCTCCCTTCCCTGACAACAGTCTGCTGCCCTTGCTCAGGAGAATGCTGGCGGGGTTGTGGGACACTTGGAGCGGATTATCTGCACGTATTTTGGTCATGCCCGAACCTTATAAATTTCTGGACAGAAATCGAGCAAGAGATAAGACAGATACTCTCCATACAACTTATACTAGGCCCCAGGAATCTAATACTGGTAATGAAACCAGAGGAACTCAGAGGAACAGACAAAACCTATCTATGGAATATTTTTCTTACAGCATCCCACAAGGCCATAACCAGGAGATGGCTCTCACCATGTCCCCCGACAACTCAGGAATGGGTGGCAATCATCAACAAGATTAAAGACATGGAGGAAATCACATATAAAATAAACCTGAGGACACAGAACTTTGTGAGATGATGGACTCCATGGCTGCTGATATAAATATAGCGGGAGTCACTCCGGTTGAGGGGAACGGGGGTAGGGACATAAAGAAAGATATCACCGATAAAGAATAATAGGGATATACTGCTTCTAGGCTGCTCTCTACAAAGCAAAGTGAAGTAAGAGAGTTAGAGGGGTAAAGGAACCTATGATGTATGAAATGAGACAATGTATTAAGATTATTATGTAGCAAAATGTAGGTAATTGTATTTTAAGTTGAAAGTGATGGCAATGTTATATACTTATTGTAAACCTGTGCCAAAATATGCAATAAACTTAAATTTAAAAAAACAGTCTGCTGCCCGAGTGTCGCACTGCTACCAGGCTTCTACCTGGTGGCATCCAAGCTTACCCGCTACCTCCACCCAAGAGAGGAGAACAGCCTGATGGCTGTTTGATTCACTGTCAGCCCTCTCCCTGGCAACCCAAGCTTGTTTCCAAACTTGAGTTGCCAGCGTGGCGAGAGGTAACGCACGCAGCGTCTCAGACCTCTCCGGCACAGGCTAGCTGCCAAAGGGCCATTTATAACAAGTTGGGCCCCTCTCCTGTTCCATTATTTGGGGGATAATAGTTATCAAAATCCAGGCTAGTCAGTTAGTACCCACTCCCTAACCCGCAGCACATCTTTCACTAACTAGCAAAACACCCATCTGAGATCTCATGCAGTCTGGCGTACCCGAGTAGATTCTGATTCTAGTCGGTGTACCTGGCCCACCCTGTGACTGTATTTCACTTTTTTATATAACCAGCAGCTGCAATTCAACCCACCAGAATCCTCCTACCATGCCCACACCCAGTAAGTGTCCTAATCACAGAAAGGATGCTGTTAAATCTTGAGGTCAGACCTTCCAGAAGCTTGCCTTGGCCCATTTGGGACACCACTGCCCCTGCCAGCGCTACTGTCAGCTCTCCCTCGTTCTCCAGCCATGGTTCCAGCATGCATGCATTAATATTAGCACAGTCAGGATGCAACACTCTGGGATAAGCATGCCGCCAGTTCCTGCATGACAAACTGGAGGACTTGCCATTGGATTACATTGTGCTTCTGCAGTATTCGGCAGCATATCACTGGCAGAAACTGATGAGAGCGATGCATCCTGGCTGACTCCGCTGTACACTGTAGTTAAGCACAGCTTCACCCTCCATGACATAACAAGGTTCCAAAATGGTGGCAGCATAGTATCAAAATAGAACTCAGGACAACGGCAACACTCTAGACGAAAAAGTACAAAAATACTCATGAAATTTGCTGAAGTATAGTGTTGTGCGTTTAATGTGACCAGAAGAACAAAGTATAGCAGTAAGCTCTGGCACTTCAGGTCCAAGTGTGACCTTCGTCAGGGGGTACCTCGAAATGCCAGGGCTTAGTACCGTAGTTTTGTTCTTCTGTTGCAGTAAACACTGGCTTGCTATACTTCTGTGATTTTCATGAGTATTATGGTACTTTTTGTGATTGGAGTGCTGCTGTTGCCTCTGTTCTACACCAATTCTGGGTGTAGCACACATTCATTTCCACATACATGTTTGTAGCTATTTTCCCTAGTATCAAAATAGGGCAGAATTAGACAGGGATATATCCAGTCTGATACCAGCTGCATGTAAGCTGAGTACCTAATTTACTAGTTTTTCATAGGCTTTGAAACTGTCAGGGACACTGTGCATAAATGTTCCCCTTAGCAACCCCCATAAAAAGCAGTGGATCAGCCACCTGGTTTATCTGTATAGATACACCGACACTGATGGCAGAAAAAGGCTCTTGACCCATCCAGTCTGCCCACCATAACTATTTTGCCTTGCCGTTGTGACAATCCTCCCCTTTTTTCTGTTTCCCCTTTTTCTAACTAAACCCTTCTGCTTGTCCCATCCCTGCTTGAAGCTGCTGATTGACTTGGCCTGTACCACTTCTTCTGGTAGCTTATTCCTCTTCAAACAACATGAAATCTTGCAATATTCTGACATAATGCAGTGATTCCCAACCTTTGAACTCATCACTGCAATATGTCAGAATACAGCGAGACTCCATTAGAAGAAACATAATTACTAAGGTGAGTATTTTTTTCTTATCCACCACCCTTTTCATGAAGAAGTGCTTTCAGACTTCCTTTCTGAATCTTCCCCCTGCCAACCGAGGGAGCAGTATCCTCCGCAGGACTTCCCTACATGTGGCCAAGGTGACGTGCATTGGGACACACACACTTCGCCAAAGGACAGGGGAAGGGAAAGACCAGGGGTGAAAACCAAAAAAAGTCTATGTGCTCCAGCAGCTGTCAGTGACAGTGACAGTGCCAGTGCCCTCGGGTCCCTCTCCATGCAGATCCCCTCCGGAGAGACCGCCAGGGGGAGTGGAGGCTGGGACTGGGAGGGGTGCTGGCAGAATTAGCCTGAACCAGGCAGAGGAGGCCACCAGTAAAGCAATATGACAAAAAAAATAAAACAACTATAAAAACAAGAGGGTTAAACAAGAAAAATATAAATGTGGTTACAACCAGTAGGTGCCAATAAATAGGTTGCGTGCTGTGACTTCATTTGAAAGGAAGTGAATGTGGTTTTAAATGGGGCCTTTCATGTAAACCATATCTCAGAGTGCTTTAGAGTCTAGGAGTAGGCAGGAAGAGAATGCAGCTGCCATTTCAAGCACCCAGTGAGATTCAAACAGGACAGAGATATAGAAACGTTACAAAGGGATTACGGCCAAGCACATCAATGTTATTTGCTAGGCCCCCCAATTCTAAAAGAGGCTTTGGACATCGTGCAGCAAATCATGGAGAGAAAATGCCATCAACATGTAGAATCAGGTGAACAGAAGAAAAATAAATAGTATAAAATATTTATATATAATTATAAATGAATAGTTGGACCCAAACTCCATATAGAATAAATAGATTTTAAGCAAAACTTTTAAAACAGTCACTGAACAGCCCTCTCCCCCAAAAAAAAATATCTCCGGAAGAGAATTCCATAGTGATGGAGCCAGGAATTATAAGCATTAGCAGATAAAGCCAACTGTGGTTGTGTGGCTTGAATTGGGTCTCCAGCTTCATAGCTCTGTTCTAGGATGAACTACCCCCTCCCCAAATCAATACCAGCTCACTATCCTCCTAACCAAGACAAGTTTCCATGCAATTCAAACAGACCCCCGACTGGATTAAAATAGCCTTTTATTGTCTCTTTAAATTCATCTGATTGTGAGCAGCCTCTTCTGTCATGTTTTAGTTACGCAACTCCTGGACTTTTTTTTCAGGTGATTAGAAGTACTGTGATGCCCAGTTAGTTGTCTGCAGTTCTGCAAACACTTTTCACTGATAATAAGCCCTTACTTTTTAGATGCTAAAGCACTTAGTGCATGGCTCCTGTTTGTGGTCATGTGTTCTCTTCTGTGCAGATTTTCAAATTAGTGTTGCTTTTAGTATGCATCAGCTGTTCATGGTATGGGTCTCCATATCTGCACGGTTATCAGAATACAGTAACAGTTGGGACATTTCCCATGCAGCCTACCTACTCCCGTAAGGATTTACCTGCCAATAATGCTTTGTGCTGAGTTTGAGGTTTTGGAGTGTATGTGTGTTTGGGATGGAGAAATGTACATAAATAAAACTAGCTGGACACAAGTAGAATCTCTCTCTACTTGTATCATACATGCATTCTATGTACTGCCTGTCCTCTGTGGTATGGTGCTGCTCTAGAATGCTATAACTGACTGTAATGGTTGTCAGTTATAGTTTCTAGTGAGCTGGTTGCCTCAGTAAGATAGTGACTGCTTTGAGCTATATTCTTATGGTCTTACTTGTTGGGCTGTTACTGCTCAACTTGATCAATCCAGCCAGTGCTTGTTATGGTCACTGTTAGGCTGTCACTGGTCAACTCACCCAATCTTCATTATAGCCCCCAGCTGGGCTGTTGGCCACCACCTAACCAGTGCTCATTATAGTTCTGTTGGGCTGTCACTGGTCAGCTTGCCCAGTGTTCGCTATGGACCTCTATTGGGCCATCAACCATCAACCTAGCCAATACTCACTGTGGCCCCTTGTTGAGCAGTCAACTGTCAGCCCAGCCAGTGCTCACTGTGGCCCATTGTTGGGCTGTCAGCAGTCAACACAGCTAGTGCTCATTGCAGCCCCCTGTTGGGTTGTCATGATCAACCCAACAAGTGCTCATTGTGGTCATCTACTGGGCTGTCACTGGTCAGCACAGCTAGTGCAAATTACAGCCCCTGTTAGGCTGTTAGCGATCAACCCAACCAGTGCTCATTTCTTCACCCTCTTTGGCTGTCAATGATCAACCCAGCCAGGGCTCATTGCTGCCCCTTGTTGGGCTTTCAGTGATCAACCCAGCCAGAGCTAATTGCTGCCCCCAGTTGGGCTGACAGCAGTCAACCCAGCCACTGTTCATAGCGTTCCTTTTGGGTTGTCACTGGTTAATCCAGCCAGTGCTTATTGCGGCCCCCTGTTGGGCTGTCAGTGATCAACCCAGCCAAGGCTCACTGCAGTACTCTTTTGGGCTGTCACTGGTCAACCCAGCCCATGCTCATTATGGCCTCCATTGGGCTGTCACTGGTCAACCCAGCCAAAGCTCACTATGACCCCTTTTGGGCTGTCAGTAATCAAACTGCCCAAAGCTCACTATGGTCCTGTGTTGGGCACTAGCACCATGGGGCACAAAGCAGGTGGTGGATACTTGGAAAAGTCTAGCCACCAAAATGGTCAATGCTGGGATTTTCTTGGGGTTAAAAACCCAATGGGGAATTTTAAAGGGGGGGAATTAGGAGCAAAAAAAGGCAGGTGATGGGGGAGCTCCAAAAGGTTTGAGTGAAACAACCTAGGAACATCGGGGCAGACTTGATGGACTCATAGCCTTTTTCAGCTAGGGCAGAGGAGATTTACCCCTTAGTTCCCCTGCCCCGGGTTCCTACTTCCCAACCCTGCTGGGACCTAGGTCCTGGAAGGAGCATTCTGGCACACTGTACACCCAGATGCAGCTTAGTGCCCCCCCCACACATCTTGGCAGGTACTCCAACACCTGTACAGCTATAGATGGTAGTAACACTGTGAGGCAGTCAGCCCACCCTCCCCAGAGGATGATAGCATTCACTGGGACACTTGATCCTCCTACCCCTGGTCAGCCCCCAGCAACCCAGATTCATTCCCCAAACCTGGGCTGCCGGCATCGTGAGCGGCTGCTCCTGTGCTGTGCCGAACAGCCAGTCCAACTCATAGCCTTTTTTGTCCATAAGCATGTCTATATCTGCTGTATGTCAAAGTCTTGCTTATGGCTCAGTTGCTGCGGGGGGGGGGTGGAAATAATGCTGGAGGGTGACAAATTCCAGACCCCCGCTTACTGAAGTTGCGTGCCTTTAATGATGTGTTGGCTCTCCACCAGTAAAACTAGTGAGAGAATTGAGTTTGTACTCCTTCCCCAAACCCATGTTGTTTACCAGAAAGCAGAAAGCCACTGGACAAGCGTAGTTTAACATGGTGCAAAACACTTTGACACATTTTAACATTTGAATGCTTCCTTGTATTGTGCTCTAAAGACAATCTCCTGGTATGCTTTGGGTGTTTTTCCTCTCTATAAAAAAAAACAGATTTTTTATTACTTTACTCACTCTAGAAAATGTCATTTGGCAACCAGACAACAACAGTATCAAAACTCATCATGAAGAGGTTAGACATCATCTATGCCTGTCTCTCTCTCGCTCTCTCTTTTCCCCTCTCTCTCTCTGCCTGTCTCACTCTCTCTCAGTCTTTCTCTCCCACTCTCTCTCTCGCTCACTCTCTCTCCTCCATCTCTCTGTCTCCCTCCCCTTCTCTCTCCCACGCTCTCTTAAAATGTTTCTTTGATTTTAAGAGCCCTTCATTAAAAGTTTCAACTAAGCCTCATAGTTTCACCCTCTTTCTTTCTCTCTCTCTCTCTCTCACTTTTTTCTAACTCTTTCTCTCTCCTGCTCTTGCCTTCTGTATCCCTCCGTCTCTTACCCCCTCCCCGTCTCTCTCTAGTCCTCCTGTCTCCCCCTCCCCCCTCTCTCTTTTCTTCTGATTTCAAGAGCCTTTAATTAAAGGTGTCACCCTAACTGTCCTTATCTTCCAACAATTTTCTATGTTCTATGAACAGCTCTGAGACAGAGATGGAGCGAGAGGGAGAGAGAGGAAGTGAAAGTGATAGAGGGAAGAGAGAGAGAGAAAAAGTGAGGGGGCAGAAAGATGGAAGGGAAACGGGAAGAAAGAGGAGCGCAAGCGAGAAAGAGAGAGAGGGAGAAAAAGGTATAGGAAAGTGGGAGAGAGAAAAAGATCGTGAGAGAGAGAGAGAGGGAAGGAAGGTGAGAGGTTGAGTGAGGGAAGGAATATGCAGTGTGTGCATAATTGTATGCTAACGTCATGCTAATGACTCCTTTGCATTAGAAACTACTCACATTTGTTTTTTTAAATGGAAATGCTCACCTGTCAAAGCCCCAACATTAAGTACTCAATGGACGTCTTCACTAACCTCAATTTTCTGTATGTTTTAAATATTTATTGGGTTGATTCTGCAGTCTCCAACATGAAATTTTTGAAACCCAGAATCCTCCAAGGTGGACATAGCAGCCAGTTGTTGCTGGTGGGTGGGGGATTTGGTCAGGCAAGTCACATTTAGTTTTAGGATGCCCATTTCAAGGGGCTCTGCACACCTTACATAAGTTAGAACAGTAAGGTACATGCAGAAAAATTAATAAAACAGATGTGACAAGGTTGAATAAGACCTTATCCCATTTGTTATGCAGAAAGAGTGAAAAGCAAGGATCTGTTCTGTCCTCTCCTTTTCTGTCTCTTGTCTGTCTGTGCAATCAAATATTCGTGTGAGACCTAGGAACTGATCACTCTTGACAGTTTCACGATTCTCCCCCTCCTGCCATTTCCCTGCTATCAGTTGCTGCTCCTTACTGTTTCTTTCTTTCTTTTCTTTCCCCTTGCTTATCTGTGGTCATAAAAAATAAATGTGGATCTTTATGTAAAGCTGGGTTCTCTTGTTTGAAAATGTATATAGTTATATTGTTCAAATGATTGCAGAAAGCTATATGGAAGTCAGAGGGTTAACCTTGAGATGCAGTTTGACCAGCACAAGCTCATTTGCAGAGTTATCAACAGGAGATTAATTCTGGGACACAATGTTCTATTTGCAAGCCTGCTCAGGAAAGAAACTGATGAACTCTGATACATTTTGTGAGAAACAGGATGTCTCTTAATGAGCTCAGGATGCAGAAATGAATTGCCAGGCCAAGATGTCTTATAAAAAGAGCAATCTTTTGTTAGAGAGGGAGAGGGAGAGAGAGAGATTGAGATTTAGAATTAAAGAAACCCTCAGATGAATAAATTAGTTTTAGGGTGAGCCTTAAAAATGTCCACCGAGGGGGCCCATCTTACGTCAGGGGGTAGTGTATGCCACAGCAGTGGTACACTTAGATTTAACATATGTACCGATGAATATTATAAAGCTCTGAGTCATCAGTCCTGCTGTAGATTTTATTTATTTATTTTACAATTTTTGTCTAGGAAAGGCACAGAAAGCTGATGCTCTTGTCCAGGTGCACCCTGGGAGCACAGGGAGGTTAGCTGACCTGCTCAGGGTCACAGGGAGGTTAAATGACTTGCTCAGGGTCAAGTAGTATGCAAGCAGAGGCTGTGGGAATCAAACCCAAATTTGCTGGGTGTACCAAGCTCATTCACAGCTCTTTGCTCTCCCCTCCAGGCTATTCCTCTAGGTTATTCCAATCTGATTTAATCAGATTCCAATTGGATTTGGATTCTGAAATCCGAAATCCGATTATGAAATCCTAAATTTGAAGTGGGAGATGATGGTACGTTGTACTCGGATCAGATGCTGATCTGGACTCGGATACTCCAAAAGTAAAAAAAAAAGAGTGGACAGATTGGATTTTGAGATATCCAATCACAACTAACACGAAGGTTGTGCACAGCCATACCAACCGATGAACCACAATGCGTGCATTTATCGATAAACCACTTTTCCTGTGCCGTTTCTCATAGTCACAGGTGTAGCCAGTCCAGAGTGCCTCATATGATTCAGATCTTGCAGCACCGATGCATATTCCTGGACAATGGAAGAGACAGTACCTGATGGAAGCTTGCTGCACACTAGCACCACCTCACAGCACTAACTGACATTAGAGTCATGTCCTGTTGGACAATGTAATGTCTCCTAGCACCTGCTAACTAAATTTCTAGCAGAAGGTCATGTCTATAGCTCACTACATGCTGACGCCTTGCAGCGCTGCCTGAAGTGAGTGCGTGTGTAAATTAGCGCTAACATGACACCTCCTAACGTCTACCAATTAAACTCATGACATTCCATATAGGAGTCCATTGGCACCACTAGCAGGTGGCAGGTGAAGGCTGTGGTTTGCCACATGCTGACACCTCACTGCACTGGCTGGTGTGAGCTTCACAATATTCATTAAAGATCAAATACAGTTGAGCCATTCAAGTGGCATGGAGGGCTGAGGCACTGGACACCTTACCTCCACCCACACCAGGGACCCGGGTTTGGGAATGGACCAGGATCACCCAGGGACCGGCCAGGGGAGGGAGGATTGAGCATCCCAAGGACAGCTGTCCTCCCTCGGGGTGGGGGGACACTAAGTCCCGCTACTTATCTGCCACCTAGCAGGACCAGCAGATGTAGACAGGAGCATGATGACGTAACCCACATGTGCGTCATGATGAACGCGTGCAGTTGCATCATACATAGTACTCGAGTGAATAACTGCCTGAGCCCCACATGACCCTATGTGGCAGGCCACCTGCCTAACATGACTCTGTGTAAGTGGTGGTTAACTGGTAAGTCCACAAGACGGGTCAGTGACAGGGCTGGGGGGATGCCGCCGAGACCAGAGATGCCAGGAGAGAAAAAGGAATAATTAAAAAAAAAATCCAGATGCGATGCTTTAAAAATTTACTGTCCCCCATGAGGACAGCTAGGCCTCATTTGTTACAAATACAGTCTACAAATTGCAATTACTCACGTATAAATGCTATTTCTTTACTCTCTTATTTGATGATTTTTACAAGAAAATCCCGCAGACCTAACCAGCCAGTGGAATGCTGAGTGAGTGCTGATGCCATTCAGGCAACAATGATCATATCATTTTCCGCCAGGTCCTGTCAGCAGCTTAGTGCACACAATATATCAGTTTGTGAAATGGCAAAAATCAGTATTTGCTACCAGTTTTCTGATGGGGGCTTTTATTAATGGACTTACACCAGTAGAATAAAATGGTAAATACCTGCCAACTTCACTAGATTGATCATTAATCTTTAAAGCACTGTATCGAGCCACCCCCCCCAAAAAAAAACTCTTATACTCTTAAAATGTAAATTTTGATTTTCTGTGTTCCTTTTCCAGCCCTGATTGCAGCCACCGAAACTCCCTCCTTATTTATTCTTTTCAGATTCCCTCCCTTTGCTGAGGTTCCATAGCACTCGTAAAAAGTGTACTACTACCCCAGTATCTCTCCCCAAATGTATAATCCCACAAAAATGTGCACCTCTATCCTGCCCCTCTCGTCATTATTCCAAAACATGCCCACATGCCTCTCCCAAGTTTCTAAGTCTACCTTGCACCTCTCTTATAACCTATACCCCTTCTCCCATACACCTCCTGAAATGTAGACTTACCACTACACCTCTCCTTAAATGTGCACCTCTACACCTTTCAAAAAGTTTGGCATGCCTCCCTATGTCTGCCCCCATGCTTGATATTTGTACTCCTACCTTGCACCCATCCTAATATTTGCACATTCACCCCTTATACCCCTTCCAGAATTTGTACTCCAACTCTATCCAACAAAATTTGTACCCCATCCCCACTCACTCACCCACCCATTTATGTATGTCCCAAATTTATACAATGTGTACTTCTCCAACCATCTGTAGCCGTAACCCATGACTCCTGAGATTTGCACCCCCCTGCACACCCCCTCCATACCTGTAACCTTCCACAAGTTTTTCCCCAACACAAAATCTGTACCTCCTACACCACTCACTTCTTAAAATTTGCACACTTGCCCTGGAACCTTCTAAAGTTTTAGCCCTACCCCACATTCTGCAAACTGTTACCTCCACCTCTACTCTCCCCACAATTTCTACCCCTTCTCTTGTCCCCCTCCCAAAATTCATTCAGCAGTCCACAAACTTTCCCAGACTTTTTTAACCCTTCCCTGCGCAAACAGAAAAATTGCAAGATTGCCAAAAATCTGCATCTCTTCTCTTGCAACCCTCACACAATTTGTACACCTACCCCTACACCCTTCCACAGATTAGTACACTCTGCCCCACACTACTCCAAAAACACGTACTGTACCTTTCACACACTACTCCCCAAGTGTGTACACCAGCCCTTTGTACAGTCTAAGAGGTGTGAGATGGTAGGGAAACAAAGGTTGAAAGGGATGCCTATTTCAGCAGGGGTGCAATTAAACATTTTAGGTGGGGTGCAAGTACAACTATTGGGAGGGGTACAGTGTGCAAGAACAAATTTCATTGAGGGATACGGGGCCCAAAAGCAAGTTTTGGGAGGTGTGCAACAGATTTTGGTAGCGATAGAAGGGTGCAAGTACCAATTTAGGGAGGGGTGCACGTCAGATACCCAAATGGCTATGGACTATGGCCTATGGCCAGCTCACCGGGGCAGTTTTCATCGATATGACCAAGGCTTTTGAACTTGTCGATCACTCCATCCTCCTTGGCACCCTTACATCGCTAGGTTTCTCCCAGAATATTGTAAGGTGGTTTGGCAGCTACCTATCTGACAGTACTCAAACTGTGAAATACAACTCCACCCTCTCTGACAAGGCCACCATAAACACTGGGGTACTGCAAGGGTCTATCCTTGGACCCCTGCTCTTCTCAATTTTCATCAATAACATCACCTCTGACCTCCACAGGACCACTTCTCTTCTATATGCTGATTACATTGTTCTCTACACCAGTGATAACAGTAGTGACGCCATCAATCATAATCTCTCTCTTGATTTTCAGCACATCCGTCTATGGGTGTCTAGCATAAACTTATCTTAAACGAGTCCAAAACCCAATCTATGCTGTTTGGTTCTAATGCCAAACTCAAACTCTCCCAAACCAAATTTAAAGTCTCCTCCCCCAATGGTTCAACTCTTGAGGTGGTGAATGCATTTAAATATCTGGGCTTCACACTAGATCCATCTCTAAATTTCGATCAGCACATCCAACAGACACGTAAGCTTGTAAATGCTTAAATTGGGATAGCATACCATACCAGTTATATGCTCACCCCCTCTGCTCGGCTTGCCAGTGCACATGGCATACTCCTTCCCTCGCTCACTTATGGTGTTGCCACCTACACCTCTGTGTCCAAATCTGGCCTCCGAAAATGGGATGTCATGTACAACATCTGTCGCTACAAATCCTTTTCTTATCGACTGAAACACCACTGTCTCCTGCATTCTGATCTGGAAGGCTTCCTCCTTCTGATCTAAGGCTCTATGCCTGTGGCTCCGTCATTGACAATATTGTCCGATTACAAATACCCAGACCCCTGGCGAGTCTTTTCCTGAATCTGGCGTCTCGCTATGGATTGCGGTCTGTTGATAATGCGCCTGTCTTCGTCCCCATACACAACTCCTCTAAAAGGTCTATGGCTTTTGCCTGCCATGCCCCAAATTTCTGAAACTCCTTCCCACTAGCCCTATGCCAATCCTCAACTCACTCCTCTTTTAAAAATGGATAATGGAATCATCTTGCCTCTTCCCATAGTTGCGTTTTGCTTCAAAGCCCCCTGGCCCCTCCCTCCTTCCTAGCCTCTTCCCTTCTGGCACTTTTCATTTGAACTCATCAAGGAGTATAGCACGTTCCCTTTTTCTGTCATCTCTCTCGCCATGTTATCCTAAACTATGCCTATTTTCTCCACTCAGGCTTCGCACTTTTATCTCCCTTTCTATAATTTCCTCATAATTACCCTAGTCTGACAATATGTTATTAGCCCCGTTTATTAACATGCCTCTGTAGACCCTGTTTCTAGGATAGTACTTACATGGTTAGGTGTAATTACCCTGCCTATAACTATTTGCTTTGTATTCTATCATCTGCTATGCCTGTCACCTTGTTCTATAGCTTACACTTGTTTAACTATGTAATAGTATCTTGCGTTTGTTGTATTTGCTCTTTTTGTACTGTATCCTCCCGGGTCGTGCCTGAAAATAGTCATTGCTATGGCTAGTGCACCTACCCGGTAAACAAAAACTAAATAAATAAAAAAAAAATACAAGTAAAATTTTTGGGACGGGTTCAGGGGTGCAAGTACAAATTTTGGGAGGGGTGCAAGTTCTGTACAAATTCTGGGAGGTGTATAGAGTACAAGTGCAAAGTTTGGGAGGATACAGGGGTTCTGTGACCGGGTTCTATGGGTAGAGTAAATGAGTGACACAACACATCCAAATTATGGTTTAACACACCCTTGCTTGGTGTGATATTTATTTGTCTGATGGACTATTTTTTTGTAAAAATATATATGCAAAAAATAAATATAAACCATAAACGAAATGAGTCTTAACTTCAGACTGAAAACAAAACAATAAATAACAAAAGAAAATAGCTCTTCTTGAGCTCCAGAACTACCCTTCCTCGGTGATCCTGCCGCAGAGTAGTTAAACTTTCAGTCACAATTTACTACAATCGTCTGTGATCTTCAGGCAACCTCTCCGCACTCGCTCCCAGGCTGACCTGCCATATCGGAGCACTAGGGCAGCTTTTATACCACTCCCTGTAGCAGCATCAGGTCAGCTGATCCACCCCTTATCTAAAAAACAGTCATTCCTCCTCTAATACAGTCAGGTAGGAGGTTTAGCTTGACTGCATATTCAGTTTAGAAATTCCTGATACAAATAAAACACTTCTTGTTCCCCTTTTTTTTTTTTTATGTAGAACAAGATATACAGAAATAGTTGTTAATTGGCTGCCAGTCTTGAAACTCCGCCCCATCTCATTCTGAGTGACAGCTGTCTTTTACTATGAAACAGCCTCTTTATGTTATTTATTTTTATTTCGTTTTTGTTGGCCAGGTAAGTACATTACACAAATCCTGCCTATTTTCAGGCACAACCCGGGGGAAGGGGATACAGATGAATGCCAACTGACCTTGAACCAGATTAAGCTGTTGGTGGAATTTTTTTAGTGAATGAGAGAAATTTGGACAGGACACTGAGGAAATTCCCCTACTCTTTTCGATAAGTGCCATGGGATCTTTAACATTCACCTGAACTACCACCAATCCAGGCAGATGGGACCTCGGTTTAACGTCTCATCCGAAAGACGGCACCTCAGAAGTGCAGCACCCCTCTCATGCTGCACTACAGTGTCAGTACTGGGATATTAACCCAAGTGCCAGATGTGAGAACTGAACCCACGGCCTTCTGGTCTCCTGGCCTCAGAGGCGAGTGTGCTACCTACTGACACTGCCAATGGGACTACTGGCTTCTAAGAGCCATTTCAAATGACCACAGCTCTCAGGTAAGAGCAAGTTTTTTTTTACATAGCTAGTCAAACAATAAACAAAGCAATCCGGGTTTTTTGTTATGCACTGAATTCCTTTTTTGAAACATTTGCCCTGTTTTAAGAACCAGTGTAAAATGCATTCGCAGAATACTGCTGTGCCTGATGGCTGAAATATCATGTCATCGGAAAAGATTTAATTCTGCAGCATTTCTTTTTACAATCAGTAATGATTTTGTATTATTTATTCAGTTCTGTTTTTTGTTTGTACTGTGTGGGATCTCATTCTAAATAAGGGAGAGTTCCCCCCTTCCGACTATTTACAGTGTGGGAGGCGTGAGTCAGGGAAAGTGACAACTTTCATTTTCCCTGACTGAGCCACGCCGTGAGATTCACCCAACTGTTAAAACAGTCTTCTCCCAGCGAGTCCACCGCCCTGGGCATTCGGTAGTTTACAAAAACCAAAGCCAACTCCTGAAGGGACAGAAATGTTAAAAGCATACCTATTTCTTTTCTTTTAGGTCTTCTAGGTTCGAGCGAGTGTCAGATGGCTACCCATTTCCTGCAATGAGTGGCTGCATTTTCAACGATATCTGAAGCTGGAATCAGCTTCTTACAGGGGACAGCATCAATTCTTTTACCACAGCGCCCACGCGTATTATGGGGCATGTTTTAAGCACATTCAGCACAGCAGTGCCAAAATACATCGCCCTGTCTTTTACTAGGATTTTAAACTCTTCCCAGGAGGAAAATACAGGACCACAACAAACGAGCAGAAAGACGTTTTTTGTGCAGATAAATGATGCTGTTTAGTGTACAGGCATATGGCAGGGGATGAGAAAGGAAAAATAAAAAGAGGGCCAGGCAAGAGAGCAAAAGATACTATTGTGGGTGGCCTACCCATAATAGTAGAACGGATAAAAATAAATAATACAAAAGATAAGATTTCTACTGTAGTAGACTTTAGGGAACAAGAAAGAGATGCCATAACCTGTTGCAAAGGGGGTCAATCTACCACAGGTTCAAGTACAAATTTTGGGAGGGGTGCAGGGATACAAGTACAAGTTTTGGGAGGGGCTCAGGAGTGCAAGTACTATACTGATTTTGGGGGGTGCAGGGATGCAAGTTCTGTACAAATTTTGGGAGGGGTGCAAGTAGTGTATAAATTTTGGGAGGGGTGCAAGTACTTTGCAAATTTTGGGAGGTGTGTAGGGTACAAGTGCAAAGTTTGGGAGGGTGCAGGGGTTCAAGTACAAATTTTGGGAGGAGTGTAGGGGCACACGTGCAAATTTTGAGAGCAGCGTAGGGGTACAAGTACAAATTTTGGGAGGGGTGCAGGGCTAGAAGTGCAAATTTTGGGACATGTGCAGGTACAGTTTTGGGGAGGGATGCAGAGGCATAAGTACAAATTTCAGAATGTCTGCAGGGGTACAAGTGCAAATTTTGGGAGTATGCAAGTTCAGATTTCAGAAGGGTTGCTGGGGTGGAAGTGCAAATTTTGGGAAGGGTGTAAATTCAAATCTGGACAGGGATGCAAGTGGTGTACATTTGGGAGGAGAGCGGGGTAAATGTACGCATATATAGCGGTGTGGGCTAAAGGGTTCCACGTCAAGTGAGCGAAATTCTGTTCACCTTGATAAGATAGTGTGGTCAAAATGCCACAGGAGAAAACTGAGTGTTTCCAAAACATCCATGGCAAAAGCAGCACACAACTCCCTCAAGTACAAATTTACTATTCCAACATCACACTGCCGTGGATCACCACTCCATTAGACATTTGGGGTCGCACGGTTAAGGCACCTGGCTGTTTTGTACACCGTGTGGTTTTGTCTTGCGGTGGTTTGATCACGCAGTGCTGACCACGCTTGTTTTGTTTGTGAGGACTTGACGTGTTACTGAGCTAAAATACTTACTTTGAGAGAGGGGTGCTGAAGATGGACTTCATATTTAGATGGGTGCGGAGTAAAAGTATACATTATGAGAGGGGAAGGGTGAAGGTAAAAATATTGTGAGGGTGCAGTGAAAGAGGTGCAGATGTCGGGTAATAGGAATCAAGGTCAAATATGGACAGAGGGCAGGGTAGAATTACAAATTAGCAAGAGGTGCAGAACATAAGTAAATATTTTGGAAGGGTTATTAGGGTAGCGGTACACATTCTGGGAGGAGGAGGAGAACCCATGACAGAAATAATATATACATACTAAGAGTGTGGTAGAACCTCAGCAAACGGGCTGACACAAAACAGAGCTGCATTTAGGTTAGTTATCAGGAAAATGGGGAAACAAAATTACATGATCTGATAAAGTTTGGGCACTCCTCTTGTTTAATATTGTCTCCAAAGTTTTACTGAGAGGCCTGTGAAAGTTATTAGATATTTAATATCTTCTAGTGTATTTATTGTTTGAAGGGTACCTTCCTGTTTAAGGGGATCACCGGGTCTCACTCCCACAATTTGTTCATGCATTATTCCCTAGATCCACTAATCTATGTGGCACTGGATCACAAAGCACATTTTCTTTTAAACTGCCTCTGTTTAAAAAAAAAAGTATCTGGACAAAGGTCCTCATTATATAGAGCCCTGCTCTTTTTTAATTCTCTTCCAGCAGAAATGACTGACTGTAAAACAGTTTGTAGTTTTAATATAAGACTCAGATCATGGTCAGATGACAAAAATGAATGCACTTGTACATTTTTGTAAATTATGTATTTGACTTATTTAGTACTGTCTTGAACACGTCTGTTATTAATTGTTTGTATGTATTTGTACTTGATACTAAGGCTTGTCGCTTGTGAAGATGGGCAGAATTGCTCATCTCGCCTACAAGGATAAAAAAATGAAAAACGAAATGAAGGGACAACTGATTTTTGTCATTTCGTAATCTGATGGACTGTGTGTATACCAAACTTCCAGGACCTTGAGGAAAAGGATGTCATTCTTGCTTAAATGACATCACCACCCACCCAAGATTCCGCCAGCTGGTCTGGAAAAGTCTGAGGGTCTTTCTGTGAAGCCATCAAATCAGAACGGCATTACAACAGCATTTATACATAAGAAACTGTAGTTCCTGCAGCTTATTTGTAATACATAAGGCCTGGTTGTCTTTGAATTAGGAAATAGGGTTAATTTTTAAAACATATTTGCATTTGATCTTTAAGAGAACATAAAAATGCCTAAAGTGAAAGTGACGCTGAGTTTTGTTCCTAGCCACATTAATGAGCCACCAGAAGCACCTCTGGGAGGACCAGACATTTTTACTCAATTTCCCTGTATAGTAGTGGCGCTCCCCTTTTAGACGAGCAGGTGTCTGCCAAGGAAAAAGCAGTGTAAGTCTTTAGTATGAGTTAGTAGGGCCTCCTCTTGCGATATAGGAGACTCCAAGCGTGAAGTTTGGGCAAGAGGACCGCAAATCCAGGCTGAGTGGTGCTGGCTGGCCAAATCCCATGAGAGGAACTTTTTACACCATAAGAGACACCAGCGGAGGCCTTGTTAACTTTTTATAAATACTCGAGTCAGCTACACTGAGTTACCTTTTTTAATTTCAGTATTTAAATAAAACCTGTTCTCCCAGCGGCACTGATGTGGAACACACCAATCCTATCATTCCTACATGGAGTACCACTGTACACAGGATACGAGGAAATGCGGCTCTGTGCACTAATTGGCTGAAACTACGTAAGGGATTTACAGATATTCTTACAGAGTGCTCATGGATCAATCACTGCGCTTCTTTTCATTTTCACGGACAATCTTCTTTCCATAAGAGTGTCTCACACTGTACCACAGTAACAGGCTTCTCGCTGGTCGCTAATGCCGTCAAACCTTGCAAGAAAAAAAGGGCATTAAAAAATTAGCGCAATCTATAAAAAGTTTATGGGTCTGGTTGGAGGGCCTCTTATGAATATGAAAATGTTGTCACCTCGTGTGTCCTTAGGACATTAGAACTGATCACTTTCGGATCACAGTTCTCTCGTTCTGCGAACACGTGAGTCGACATATATCCATAAGAAGCCTCCCAACTAGACCCATAAACTTATAATGTACGTATTTATTTATTTACTGTTTTTACAATTATTGCCTAACGTTTGAAGATACACTGACCTAACACCACCTCATTTCCATGTGCACCCTTGGGGAGCAGGAACAGGGAAAAGGGTAGGTGGAAACAAGTCTAAATACAAAGTGTGCGACAAAATAAAAATACGACAGTCTGTGGGCAATAATTATCATAAAACAAGAGAGAGTGGTCTCGGTGGCACAGCAGTAATACTTCAGCTCGCTGCAGGTTCGGGAATAGACTTGGGTCACTCGGGGACAGTCTGGAGGAGGGGGGTTGCACCTTGTTGTGGCAACAAGGAAAAATGCGACCGTCATGAGGCGCAAGCACAATGCCGATGGCAAACATCACTCCCGGCAGTTGTGCCGCCTGACCCCCATCGCGCCCAGTGCCCCAGGGCACATTCTGGCTGATCACCTCCAGGTCAAAGGTGTATGGGGCAAGGGGCGCTACACCTGGACAGCACTGTCCCTGTCAGGTGCCGCAAAATCCAGACTGCCAGCATCACAGGCAAACTGGTTGAGGCACCCTAATTGTGGAGCCCTAACTGCTTCGCCTGCATAACGTTATACCATCTGGGGGAGGAAGGATTAAGAATTAGAGGGATGGATCTCTTCCCTCAGAAACGGGGAAATCCTGTGTTCCACACTTCATCTTCCGCCCACTGGAGGCTGGATGGCAGTGCAGTCAGGATGCACAAGCTTGGGGAGGGCCAGCGCCGCGCTCGGTACTGATACATGCACACACATCTCTGCATGCACACACGGTGCACCACTGCATACTGGTGGGCCTCACGGGTGAAAACATAAGGCGGAAAAACCCTGTGCAAAGGAGGATGATGTCTGAGTCCCTTGCAGGTTCTGCACCAGTTTTATGTGATAAGGGCGCCGCTGTTTAAGTGAGTCCCCAGTGGGCGAATGCAGGAAACAGAACACAGAAAGGGTGACAGGGGAACTAACCAAGCAGTGGAGAGAGCGCAGGCAGGAGGCAGAGGCTGCAATGATGCATCGCACTGTGCTTCTACGTTATGGGACGACATGCAATGGGTGAACCCACTGTGACGACGGAAAGAGAGCCTGTGTACCCTGTGCACCGAGACAAGAGCGCCCCATGGTGGGCGAGGGGACGGAGCAAGCAGCACATGGCACCATACAGTGGGTAACTGGTGGATGGTGAGGGGTAGTATATGCTGCACATACAGGTCACTTCTTTGTCCGTGTCTCTGTGTGGGGGGGTGCTGACATGGACAGCATGGGCGGAGGTACGGGACACCAGGGGCAGATGCCAACAGCACGGAACCTCCCATGGACGGGGCAGGCATGCTATGGTAGGGCTGTGTCCCGCAGCACACGGTGGGGGGAAGGGACCGGACACAATGGATGGCCGTGTGGGCGCAGGCAGTGTGCATGGTGCCACTTCCCACCCTGCCCCTTATTGGTATCTACTGTCTGGAATCACCCCACCCAATGTCACAGCGGCTGTCACTGCTGCATCCCGGGGATCTTGCCAACAACACCCCCCCCAAGGGCTGCTCTTGGGCACTGGTGCCACCGCAGGTGTGTGACTGTTGGACTGGAAGGGCATGCGGCTCATGTGAGGGGCCTCTGCAGCAATGTAGCGTGGCTGTGGAACATCGCCCGGTCATGGAGGCTCCCATGGGCCTGCTCATGGTGGGGGAAGGGGTTCTGCTGTGGTGGTCTGGTGGGCTGGGGGGCAGTGATCTTTGTCGTTGTGTGTGGCCCTATGTCGGGTACTGTCTGTCATGTCCCTTGCTGCCAGCTACACGAGCTGTCCCCTGCTTCGGGTTAACAGGGTTTCGCCCTTTCCTGCTGTCCGCACCCAGGTCTCGCTTCCATGCTGCAGGGGCTTTGTGCGCTCACGGGATGGACTGTAGCCGCTCCGGGTCTCATTCTTACGGAGCTGCAGATACAGTTGCTATTTTACTGCCATTCTGCTACATTGGGTGGTCGCCATTTAGGTAGCTGCTGTTTCAGTAGCGCCCACCCCAACCGCGCCGTTGATTTAGCGCTCTTCATGACTGCTACCCCTGCACCTCTAACGACGACCCCAGTGCATCTGGATTGTGCTCCGGAGGGGTTTGTCCACCCCTTGTGGTCCCACCGGGGGGTAATCCATGGGGGATCCTGCGGAGAGATAAGCCCACAGGTTCTGCACCATCGTCTATGGCACCCACTCACCCATGGTGATCATAAGTAGATGGGGGTAAGTCCTGGACGGTGGGTGACAGGACTAGGGTTCACGGTCGGAAGGGTACCAGTTGGAAGGTGCAGGAGGAGAAACACATCATGAAAAAAGAGTCAGTGCGCAAAATGCAAGATTACAATGATGGCAAACAAAGCAGCTGGGATGCAGGAAGTGTAACATTAATGTGGTAAATTAGGGTAGCGCATTTACCGGATAGTGCACCAGAAGGTGTTGCACAATGATGTAAACAAAATTTATTCCGAAATCCAGTACCGGAACCCAAAATCCTAGCAGGCAAGAAGCACTTGCATACAATTAAAAACAGATTTTGCATTCCAATTCAGAATAGGATCTTCCGAGAATCCTATGGGAACGATGTTGACAGATCTGAGCACCGCTAGTTGTGACCCAGCACAGAGTCCAACCTGGACAATGGGAATTTAACTTGGAAGATTCGGGCCAATAGGGCATACCCTGCCTTGGAAGGGGGGGGGGTCTTGCTTTAAGCCGGATCACATGGCAACCCCTCTGTGGTGCAGTTCCCATTCAGATCTGGAGTGGTTCAGATCTCAGAGAATTTGACTCAAGGGAGGGGAAGGGTCAGATATGAATCCATTCTTCTACAACCACCCTACTAACGTACAGATGATAACTGCTGAGTATTACAGAAAAGCCGTAGCCCATCTTAGTTTTCCAGAAGGACTTTTGGCGGTAGCTGATCTATCTAGGGTTGAGGCGGCTTGTGCAGTTGGCACCGGGGAGGCCATGGCCATCTATAATAAGGTGGTGTCTGAAGCTCTGGATGCCATAGCACCTGTTCGTATATGACCCAGATCTTCTCACTTGAGATCCCCGTGGTTTGACGAGGATCTCAAGGTGATGAAGGTCAAGGGTTGGAAGTTGGAGCACTACAGGCAGAAGTCCTGGCTAGATGCTGACAAACTGGTCCTGCGCACACATTATTGTAAGTACCAGGAGGCAATCTCCCGTAAGAGGGCAGAGTTCCTGTCCAGGGTGATTGAGGCAGGGAGGAACAGACTTGCTCAGCTTTTTCGGACTGTGGACAAGCTTTTTCATCCAGCCTGTCTTTAGAAGAAAAAAGCCTTTTCATCAACCTTGTGTGAGGAGTTTGCTCTGTTCTTCTCTGACAGGGTGTTGGCTATCCGTTTGGGAATTCCATCAGGTAGGCTTTTGCCTCGCAGTTGACGGTCTGCTAGGAGCAGAGGAACTCTGTCTGCCTGGGAAGAGTTTAGGCCAATAGAGGTGTCTGAGGTGACTCGGGTGATCTTAGAGCTGAAGCATACATCTTGTGAACTGGACCCAGCTCCAACATGTTTCTTGATGGGATGCCCCGAGGCTGTTGGCCCAGTGTTCGCTGGGATAGCCAGGTGTTCAATGGTGGAGGGGTTGTTCCCAGCTCCTCTGAAAGAAATGCTGGTGAGACACCTCCTAAAGAAATCTTCCCTCGACCCAGACATCCTAGCGAATTACTGTCCTATCTCCAACCTGCCTTTTTTGAGCAAGGTTGTTGAGAAACTGGTAGCACAGCAGCTCGAGGATCGGCTCGTGTCCTTTGACATCTATGAGCCATTTCAGTCGGGTTTTTGGGCTAGACACAGCACAGAAACCACACTAGTCAGGGTGCACAATGACTTACTCAGAGCTCGAGACAGAGGAGACAGGTCAGTTCTTGTGCTCCTCAATCTCTCTTCAGCTTTTGATACCATGGACCACATTCTGCTTCTCGATCGGCTCTGTCAATGTTGTGGACTCGCCAGTTTTGCCATCAGATGGTTTGAGTCCTGTCTCTCAGACAGGGTGCAGCGGGTAGTGATGGGGAATTTCTCCTCCTCTCCAATGCCTGTGTCTTGTGGAGTTCCACAGGGCTCGATCTTGTTGCTGATGCTGTTTCGTGGTGTATATGCTGCCCCTCGGTGAGATCATTTGACAGTACAGCGTGGAGTTTCACAGCTTTGCAGATGACACCCAGCTCTATTTGTCATTTGCCCCAGGGACATCCAGTGCAGTTGACATGCTTAACACCGGTCTGGCTAAAATCAATGACTGGGTGGCTTCCAACTGGTTGCGACTCAACCCAGACAAGACAGAGCTGCTAGTGGTTGAGTCGGGTCACGGGCATGGGGTTGCTACTGTTCTTTTCCTAGGGTCTACTCCTTTGGTCGCTTCCCCAAAGGTGCAAAATCTAGGTGTGATTCTGGACAGCAGACTGACCTTTAACGATCAGTTGTTGTCTGTTGTGAAGAGTGGTTTTTACCACTTACGGAACATTGCCAGGATCAAGCCCCTTGTTCCGCCCAAAAATCTGCCAACCCTAGTACATGCCTTTGCGACCTCCAGACTCAACTACTGTAACGCTCTTTACTTCGAGGTCATGGGAGGGAACCTCCGCAGGCTGCAGCTGGTTCAGAACGTGGCAGCCCGATTACTGGCGGGACTATCTCAGTCGTGCCATGTGACTCCAGTTCTGCGTGTTCTGCACTGGCTGCCAGTCAGGTGGAGGGTCCTTTTTAAGGTGGGCTTGCTCACCTATAAGGCCCTATATGGGCTGGGTCCTGGCTACGTGTCTGAGCTCCTGTCGCCTGCGACCTCTGCCCACTCCCTCTGCTCCATTTCGAGATGCCTCCTGGTTGTTCCCAGGGTTTGGCTCAAGACCTCTGGTGACCAAGCATTTAGTGTCTCTGGGCCGACCCTGTGGAACACGCTTCCAGCTGCTGTCCGGGAGGCCCCCTCGATCGGTGTCTTTAAGCAGAGGCTTAAGGCGCATCTCTTCTGCAAGGCTTTTGAGGATTAAGCCATCTCCCACTACCCTATCCTCAGCTATTTTATATTTTATTTTTATGCTTTAAGAATGTTATTTTAAAGATTTCACTACTGCTACTGCACTTATTTCTGTATTTGTATTCTGCATTTTGTATTGTTTTTATTGTATACGGCGCCCAGAGCCTCCGAGATCGAGCGCCTTAGAAATAAAATTGCCTTGCCTTGCCACAGATACATGCAAACTGCAATTTTTGTCATCTTGCTGCAGACACAGAGCAACTGTGGACCTGAAATTTACAAGTGACCCAGCTCATTCTGCCAGTTAGGGAAAAGCGCGTTAAACAAACTCAAGTAGCCTTTGTTTAACTGACAGATGGACTCAGTGTCCGTCTTGCCCACCTTTCCTGCTGCATGACAGTGACTATACCCTCTCTGACTCTTCACAAATATCCTGTGTAACCCCTGCTCATGCTGTGCAACCCTCAGTGCCATTCTCCCTCAGTAAATCGGTCTAGTCCTATGTTATCCCATCTCATGCTGTGTAACCTTCAATGCCATCCTCCCTCAGGAATCTGTCTGGTCCTGTGTTACCCCTACTCATGCTGTGTAACCCTCAATGCCATTCTTCCTCAAGAACCTGTCTGGTCCTGTGTTACCCCTACTCATGCTGTGTAACCTTCAATGCCATTCTCCGTCAGGAATCTATCTAGTCCTGTGTTTCCCCTACTCATGCTGTGTAACCCTCAATGCCATTCTCCCTCAAGAATCTGTCTGTTCCTGTGTTACCCTTACTCATGCTGTGTAACCCTCAATGCCATTCTCCCTTAGGAATCTGTCTCGTCCTGTGTTACCCCTACTCATGCTGTGTAACCCTCAATGCCATTCTCCATCAGGAATCTGTCTAGTCCTGTGTTACCCCTACTCATGCTGTGTAACAGGGGCGTCATGCAGTCAGAAATTCTGGAGGGGCACAAAATCTCAACCTCTCTAGTGGGGTCCGGGGGCATGCCCCCCGGAAACATTTTAAAAAATGGAGACTAAATGGTGCATTTTGGTGACCGTTAGCAGTCCAGAAAGCTGTTCACAACAAGCTACTGTAAGTGTCATAATTCTGATGTAGGTTAGAGGAATGATCAATTGTTTTGTCCTTTGATCATTCTACTTACAGTGTTACCTTTTGTATTAATTTGTTTTTAAGAATTAGTAAGAACTTGTGCATGTTGTGAGACTTATCATAAAAGACTCACAAAATGCACAAGTTCAGTTTTACCATATATAAATCACACAACTACTTTGTCCACTTGTAGCTGATTCATTAACTTCTAAATGATAGGAATTCACCATTTCAATTTTTATTTCATTACAGTCAACTATAAATGTTATATTTGAATAATAATGACATGTCATCTGTTGTGTTTTTCTTATTTATGTAAAATTCTGTACTTTGGAAAAGCACAGTGAATGACATCAGCTCATTCCCAGGTTCGACCATGGGAAGGGTAGATTTTAACAATAAAAAGTTCACAGTATACAACTACAGTCTCAGTAATGTAAGTAAGAAAACAATAATAATAATTATATAGAGGATTGTGTATGAGCAGTCATACATAACAAGGATATTCTTGTATCGAGAGGTTTCCTTGGTAACAGATGACCTCGAGAGCGCAGCTCGAGAGGTGCTCTGTTACCAAGGGAATCTCGAGACACAAGAATATCCTTGTTTGTGTATGACTACTCATACACAATCTTTTGTAGTGTATGGGCAGTCACAGCATAGAAAATCACACAAAACCAGCTCGTGAAGACAACAGAGAATAGAAATTTTAACTTTTTCTTTTTTTTTTAACTGACACAGTGTGCTGCAGATGTTTCTGCAAGTTCAAGTAAAAAAAATAACAACTTTCAGTTTAATTGGATAGAGGAAAGCAACTACGTGGCTGTATTCCAAGTTGTTCTGCTGTAGTAGTGACATCACTACTGCAGCAGAACAACATAACGATGTCACTACTGCAGCTCTTCATATACAACAGATAGGGCCCACACATCAATGAGAGCTTCACCTGCTAAAGAAGAGCACCAAGATCTTTAATAATCAGATTGTTAAATCGCATTTCGAAGGACCTTCCACAGGAGGTCAGACAAATAAGAACAAAACTTTCTCCCCATTGTGAATAAGTTAATCCTGACCGGGGTTAAACTTAGAACGATTTATCCCTCTAAACTGTCCATTCAAAAAGATGGGAAAGCTTATTCTTTTGCAGGGCCTGATTAATGGATGTGGGGGGCCCTACTCCAAGTCATATTTTGGGTCCTGGGGGGGCCCTAAATGAAAGCATCCTACTCTTCTGTGGCGCCGGGCCGGCAAGGCGGCAACCACCAGGGTACTCGAGCAGGATGTGGTGATTTGACAAAACAGGTGATGTGTTCAGGTAGTTGGTGGAGAATTTCTTTTATATTACAATAACTTTTTTCTGTATAGGCTTAAGAGGTTGGGGCCCAATTTTAGGTGCTGGGCCTTGCAGGCAGCATCTTTACAAGATCAGTGCTCTGATGTGGGACCATAGTTTTGTCTCTTTTTTTTTTTTGGAGCAGGAGCACCATGCCCCCCCCCCCCAAAAAAAAAAACCAACAACACTGCAGTGGAATATTGGAATGGGGAACACCTGCTCCCCCCCCCACATTTCAGTATTTTTTTAAGTCTGCTCGCTAGCATCCCAAGAGATTTTGCATTCAAGAGGGTTGTAATAAATATGAAAACAATTTGGACAGGGTTTGAAAATTTTAAACAACTTGTGCATATTGAAAGAGAATGGGATTGAGATTTGCCAGGAGCAAGTACACAGCAAATATAACCGCAGTGGGTACGGGGAAATCCAAAGCAGATATTACAGATAGCCAAGGTAACAACGCATAACTTTTAACACAAGCACATGCTGCCATGCTACTTACAGTCCCACAGAAACCCCCCACACTGCGATGTGAAAAACACAACACGCTGCACGACTACAGTAAAGGGACTATAGGGAGAATTGGGCATAACCAGCAGAGCACCATCAGAAATATTTGCATCAGAGATTTTCTAATCATTGAACTCAACTGCAGTTATCTTAAAAATAGCAAGTGAACCACAATCTCGCCATTTGTCCGGGCTGCCATGCCTGTGTCTGCCACGTGCCATCAGACTGACTAATTCTGTCTCCTCGATAGACGACCTCCAAACAAACTATCCGAAAAACTCACCACAACATTATTAACACACATTACTGTCTCACAAAAGTTCAAATCCACATCTGGAGGATCTCCAAAATCGCGACCCCGACCCCCCCCCCTTCAGCCATCACTTTTCAGTCTCCAACTACAGTGCGAACAGCTCCAGCACAATGTTGTTATATGATGTCAAACTCATCACCTTCTGCTCGCTGCCCAGCAGTGGTCAGAGCACAGGACAACCCAACACACCAGCTTACAAACTAAACTGTGAACAGCAGGATTTGGCATGCCGTGCTACTGTTCCGGTTCGGCGCCAACAGTACCAGTAAAGCAAATAAATTGTGTGATGGGGGGGGCTCTTCCTGAAACACGGGGCCCTACGCCATTGAATCTCCCGATCAAGCTCACCAGCACTTAGTCCGGTTATTCCTTGACCTCTTCAAGGCTGGCTGAAAGTTATTCAAACACGGGGCATTTGGTCACTACTTTTATTGTATACGGAAGTGTATTAAAAGCTTTATAGCTCTATAAAGAAAAGGACTGATCGCATTGGGGCGCCGCATCTTTAACTCTTATGGTAAAATACCGAGGGTCAGAGAAGATTCCCCTTCCCTTATTCTGTAGGTTCTTCTTTTTTAAATTGTTTTCCGAAAATTCCCCAAAGACACCTTTCCCGCCCCCCTCTCCAATCACGTAGAGTAGTAGACCTTGCCAAGTTGCCCTGCAGCTAGTGTGGGTAGGGGTACTGACCTTTTTAAACTAGGAAGCAGGCAGCCAGAAAACTTCATTGTGGTCTCAGAGGGACACAGTCACCAACCGAGTGACCGACCGGCTCTCTTAATGCTGACAGCCAACTGATAACGGGTCTGCATGCATCTCTCGAGTCCAATTGTCAGGTGAGGGAGGTCAATGCCACTTGCTGCTCAACCAAAGGAGGATCACGGATGAACCAATGTGCCGCGCGAGCTATTTCTTCGCGCCTCCGATGTGCAGACACTTGATTGGTGGTAACTGCCAGGCAGCAACCAATCACAGCGTCTGTTGTGACTGTCTCTCTCTGTTTACATGCGCTCAGCTCTGAAGCCAGTCGCCAGCACAGCGTGAGCAAAAACATTGTTTAAACTGTTCTGAACTTCTCAGACTCAGTCTTCTCACACAGCAATCGATTCCGAAGAATCATAACGCCCACCCCCCCAAAAAGACATTGAAAAACACCATATTTCTTTGGAAGCCCGAGGTACCATTAAAAAATTAAATACTAAATTAATTTTTTTAAATAGCCCTCGCAACAGTATTGGGGGGGCACATGCCCTCTCGGGCCCTATGGGCATGACGACACTGCTGTGTAACCCTCCATGTCACTCTCCCTCAGGAAGCTCTCTAGTCCTGTGTTACCCCTACTCATGCTGTGTAACCCTCCATGTCATTCTAACTCAGGAATCTGTCTGGTCCTGTGTTACCCCCACTCATGCGGTGTAACCCTCCATGTCATTCTCCCTCTGGAATCTCTCTAGTCCTGTGTTACCCCTACTCATGCTGTGTAACCCTCCATGTCATTCTCTCTCAGGAATCTGTCTAGTCCTGTCTGTTACCCCTACTCATTCTGTGTAACCCTCAATGCCATTCTCCCTCTCTCAGGAGTCTGTCTAGTCCTGTGTTTATCCCTGCTCATTCTATGTAGCTCTCAATACCATTCTTCTTCAAGAATCTGTCTAGTCCTCTGTTACCCCTACTCATGCTGTGTAACCCTCAATGTCATTCGCCCTCAGGAATCTGTCTAGTCCTGAGTTATCCCTACTCATGCTGTGTAACCCTAAATGTCATTCTCCCTTAGAAATCTGTCTAGTTCTGTTACCCCCTGCTCATGCTGTGTAACCCTGAGTGCCATTCTCCCTCAGGAATCTGTGTAGTCCTGTGTTACTCCTACTCATGCTGTGCAATCCTCAGTGCCGTTCTCCCTCAAGAATCTGTGTAGTCCTGTGTTACCCCTACTCATGCAGTGTAATCCTCAGTGCCGTTCTCCCTTAGCAATCTGTCTAGTCCTCTGTTACCCATACTTATGCTGTGTAACCCTCCATGTCATTCTCCCCCAGGAATCTTGTCTATTCCTGTGTTACCTCTACTCATTCTGTGTAACCCTCAGTACCATTCTCCCCCACAGAATCTGTCTACTGTCTTCCTGCATTGTAAGCCTGAACATTGCCAGTTTCCGAAACCTCACTGGATAGTCCATTCTACATTTTAACTGCCCTCTGTGTGAAACAATACCTTCTAATGAGTCCTCTTTTTTTCTGCTCCCCCTCAGTTTGAGCTCATAGCCTCTAGTCCTGCTTGCATTTACAAATTCAGTCAGCTGTGTATGCTTCACAAACCATTAATAGTTCCTCCCCTCTGAGCCTTCACTTTTCCTGTCCGAATAATCTGAGTATATCCAGTCACTCCTTGTGTCACTTGCCTCTTAAACCACTGATCAGCTTGGTGGTCCTCTGCAGGAACCCCTCCCCCGATCTCTTGAATGTCCTTTATACACTCTGGCGACTAGAACTGAAGACAGTACTCCAGGTATGAGTGATCCAAGGCCTTGTACATGACAGGATTACCTCTTCTTACTTTCACCTTACCCCCACACCTACATAAGGTATCCTATCATTGCACGTTATCATAGACTTCTTACAGAAATATTTTCAAGGAATAACAATAACATTTAGTCTTGGTTTGTCTTGGGGGTGCTGGATTGGGGGAGTTATCTTTCGGAGATGGTGCCAAGGCAGGAGTCCTCGTGTGGAGCAGTAGGTGAAGAAGCCAGTCTTAAGTTGCTTTTTGGGGAGACAAAAGAAGTGAATAATGGGTGGCATTTGCTGTCCCAGAGGTAACCCACCCAAAGTCTGGATCTCTGCATGCGGGGGTGGGGAGGGTGGCAGTACTCTCAGTCCTACAGTCAAGTCAACAGATCCTGGCTTACTTCTCCATTAAGCCACTTGGTTTAATGGGCGTCCACAACCACGGCGTGGAGTAATGCGTCTGCACCATGCTGTTAACCGAAGGCTGGTGGTACGATTGGATTATTTGAGGAGGGGAGTGAAGTTTGCTGCCATTTCAGGTGCATAGGAAGATTCAAACAGTAAAACAGAGATTAAATTATGGAGATACAAAATTACAGAGAGGTTAAACACAAGACAGTTATGCAACGGGCTCAGGATTACACAGCAACTAAGTGGTAGCTGTGGGATTCAGACTTGGGTCTCGAGGGTCACAGTCTTACACTATACCCATGAGGGGAAACTGCCTCCCTTTTAGTTGGGCTATCCTGTACAAATATAATTCCTAAAGAAATAAACTGTTTTTTCTTTTGTTCTTTCACGCAGAGTGACGACATGAAGCACTGAATCCCACAGAATGGAAATTAAATGACAAACAGCAGTCCCGTCTGGACATTTTCTTCAAGGTAAGCAAACTCACCGTCGCAGGAGTAGAACTTGTGTTTCTGTGCTTGGTCACAGGCTATATTATTTATTTATTTAAAATTGGTGACCTGGAAAGGCACTCTGAGGTGTGACCTGGGAAACAGCACAGGAGTAACAAAAAAGAAAAACAACAAAAAAAAGACAGCATACTGTATATGCTGTAATGCAGTGTTAATTATCATTTCTGTTACCTCTCAGAACCTCTCAGTCCATACTTCACACTTGTCCCAGATTACGAGGCACCTCCCTTATTTTACCCCTCAGAACCTCTCAGTCCACTCCTCTCATGTGGTGTGTGTGTGTGTTGAGTATGTGTGCAAGGGTGTGTGTCTGTCTGTCTTTCTGTCTGTGTGTTCTTGCATGATTATGTGTGTGTGTGTATGTGAGTGTGTGCGTGCATGTGCGTGTGTGTGTGTGTGTGTCTCTGTGCGTATCTCCATTTATTCATTTATTTATTTATTTATTTACTGGTTTTTGGTAGCCGGGTAGGCCAAGCGGAACCAAAGAGCCACATTTTCCAGGGCAACACGGAATTAGTTACTGTATATGGAAACACCAAAAGATTAACAGAAATGTGGCGCATAATCAAGCTGACTAAAATATTTGTGTGTAAGCCCTCACTCCCAGCATCTAGGGGTATGTCTGGTGGTATAAAAGGGAGGATACACTGCCCTGACTCACGTACTTGACCTTGAGGCATTTGGTCACCTCCAAGCACTCCAGGGCACTACAGGCTGCAAGGCAAGTAAGCAATAAGACACGACAGGGTGGTGGTTGTTATGTGATAACCGCACAGCTAGGTGCGTGGTGAGGGACGAGGCCGAAGGCCGAGTGTCCCTCCGCACCTAGGTGTGCGGTTATCACATAACAACCACCACCCTGGAATGTCTTATTGCACTTATAAAATGGGAAATAACTATGGAAACAAAGAAAATGACAAGGTGTTTATATTTTGAAAACTTTGTAACATTTATTTAAATACAGAATAGATAATTAATTGAAACAGTGAGATAAAATAGTCCCTTGGTAAACTTTTTTGAATGGTAAAAAAATAGCAATTACTAACAACATTAGCAAACAACAGTCTACTTGTTGTAGTTTATGAATTGCACTTTACTTCACTTCACTGTGATTTTCTTAATCTGTCCCGAACATTGATTTCGCACACCGACCGCGCCATTGAGTGCTACATGTACGAAAACACATTTTGGGTGAGATGTGAAAAATGACAGTTGTACTGTTCATAAGGAGGTGTGGTAAAATGGCAATACTGAAAATCGGGAGAGAAAATATTAAAAATGCTCAAAGTTACGAGTGTGCGTAGGAACTGCGCAACGCACGCTCATAAAACAGTTGTTTTGGGGAATATTTTCCCCAAATTTTCAACATAGCCAGTTTAAGATCACTGCTCATGAACAGTGTCACTGTGATTTTATTAATCTGTCCGGAACATTGATTTCGCACACTGACTGCTCCATTGTGCGCTACATGTGCGAAAACACATTTCGGGTGAGATGTGAAAAATGACAGTTGTACTGTTCATAAGGAGGTGTGGTAAAATGGCAATACTGAAAATCTGGAGTGAAAATATTAAAAATGCTCGAAGTTACGAGCGTGCGTAGGAACTGTGCAACGCACGCTCAGAAACAGTCGTTTTGAGAATATTTACACTAACATATAGGGTTTTTGGGAGCTTCACCATGACCAGACACTGTCACTTCAATCATTCTGAAAAGGTGGTTCCACGCAGGACTGGGTGAACCACCTTTGGGACCGATTAACAAAATAACAGTGGTACAGTTTATGAGGTGGGGGCTCAAAAACTCCCATGTTGAAAATCTGGTGAAAATTCCCAGAAATGGCTGAGATATGCACTAAAGTTGAAAAAATCCATTTATGCCATTATACAGCTTACCGGCATTTTTCAGTTCACGGTCAGCTTTGAAGAGTGCAGACGTGTTCCCGGTTCACGAAGACGTCTTGCTGGGCTCGGAGGAAAGTATGGGTTGAGGTGGGGTGTGGGAGGTGGCACGCTGAGGGTGGGTGCGGGTTGGGGAGGGGGCAAAGAATCAACGAGGGAAGGTTTTTTTTGTTTTGGTTTTTTTTTTATTTATTTACACACAGGATTTTTGCCACGCTGGGGTGGGCTCTCCAGCTGGTTTCATGGGGCAGTAAAGCCGGCGGGATTGGGCAACCCTGTCAGCTAAGGAAGTTTTTGCCATGCTGGGTGGGCTCCCAGCAAGGCATAACAACATTTTTTGGGGGGCAGTGAAACCGATGGGGGATTGGGCACCCCGTCGGCAATGAAGCTTTTGCCACGCTGGGGTGGGCTCTCAGCGTGGCACCAGGCAGCTTGGGATAGTGAAGTCGATAGGGGATTGGGCACCCCCGTTGGCTGAGGAATTTTTGCCATGCTGGGGTGGGCTCCCAGCGTGGCATACGAACATTTTTTTGGGGGGGCAGTGAAACTGATGGGGGATTGGGACTCCCATCGGCAAATGTGAGATTCAAACCCAGGTCTCCAGAATTGCAGCATAGACCATTCAACCTCCATAGTATGCTGCCTCTTTTAATATTAAATTCCCTCCATGATCGTAGCGGTCGCTACTTCTTTAACTTTTTGGTGCCTACCATCATGCACCGAGCACTTCCATGTCGGGAAGCGATCAGCTTTTTTTTTTTCATTGCCTCTCTGCACTCGCGTTGTATGTTTGAGTTAACTGATAGCCCATGTCACCGGCCGATTACCTCTATGGATTGCTTTTATTAATATTAGCAATGTATTTGGGCACTTTGGGTCTGCCTCTGCCTATTTAACTGTGTTTTCCCACCTTTTCTTTTTGTTTATAAAGTATTACTGTATTGCCTACTTTCTACATCCTGTTTTTTTGTTTTCTGTTTTTCCCCACATTCAAGACATAGAATGTTTATCATGGAATACAGAGATTGAAAATTCTGCTCTGTTCCATTTGTAGAGTGTTGCTCTCCTGACATTCTGTACACGCAGACAACAAAGGCCTGTTTTAGAGCCAGAGACTCAATTATATCACTGTCAGGGCAAGCATGAGAGATTTCACTGATGAGCAGGTAAAGACAGAAGGGGGATTTTTCACTGTTAGTAAACAAACAGTTGTAATGAAAACTATAAACAACACTTAATGTTTCTAATTTGTTTATGTGTGTAAGGGGAGTGTGATGATCAGGAAAACAACATTTAATAAATGTATTTTATTTTTTTATTTAAGGTAGTTTTATTTTTAGGGCCCAGCTGAAGTTTTTTTTACAGTGTAAAGGTAGCAGCCATGTTTATAATGGGAGATTAGTTCTGGTTGAAGGGGGACTGATGGAAGATAGTTCTGGTTGTATGAGGACTGATTTGCTCATTGTGTGATGTGGTTTAGGACCCGGATGACTGTGCATATGTAGAGATTTAATGTACAGTCAGCTGATGTCTCTTGGCCAATGAGATTTCTAGATGTTTTCTTACCATTTTATAAGGAGGGTTAGAACACAGAACGCGTTTCCAACAAAGGACAATGTCCAAGCTTCACAGCAAGGTCCTTCGGTTAAACCGATTGCTTAGTTAGCCATTTCAGGACGCTGAGCAGGTTTGGTGGAAGGGTTTTATTTTGGGCAAGTACAATTTAAATTTTGAGTGAGGTTTCAGATTTTAGTTTCACCAATGTGGTTCGGGGAACATTGTTTTTCTGGTGTGAGAAGAGACATTTTGTTTTTCTCTTTTTTCTAGAAAATTAGAACAGACATCTTATAACTATGATGGTTCTACTATGTTTTGGTTCTGCTGTGGTACATAGAGAGGTTAACCTTTTACAGCAAGTCTGTAGTGTAGACTTACAAGTTCAATGCTAATTAATTAATGTTACTAAATGAATTTGCTTCCCCTCCAAATCCTTAAGGACTAAGTCTCTACAGAGCTTTACTACTTCTGAATAGTTTTTATTAAGGTCTTTGACTTTGGGGAAATCATTTTTTTTTTTATAGATTTTCTTGACTTACGCATGCATTGGATGTAACAGACAGTATGACTTCATACTATATTGAACATTTAATAAATAAAAAGTAAACAAAAATTAAACTGACTGCTAATAAGCAAACACTTGTTTCCACATGGGGTAGCTGCAGCCCCTCAGTGTCTCTCAAACATTGCAGTCTCTGAACCCCAGATTCCCAAGGGGTGATGGTAAAGGCACTGATGGGATAGCAAAATCCATTTTGATGAATAGACAGGGTTGTTCCAACAACACAAAGGGCAGACAGGTATTTCTTGGTCGTTTCTATTCACAGCTGAACTCACATCTGAATGATCACACAGCAACTAACCGGGACTGTGCAATACTGAGTCCGCTGTAGTCCGAATCCCAAAATGCTCCCAATGAAAGGCTCAATGTTTACACCGCTGTGAGTATCAGGCTTCACCCTGCGCAGTCCTTCTTTAGAAGAGGGGTATTTTACACTGCAGAGCTACCCAGGGTATAGGCAGTAACTTCCCCTGAACCCGGTAGCAGTCTCCCTCTACCAGCCCCAGGCAGTAACACAGCACATAAATTGCCAGATGTGTTGCTGACATGCAAGTACTGTTGTATACTGGAAATTGTTGACCGTCCCTTGTTCTCAGGACTGCACAGGGCACCCATCTGGCAAATTTGTATGTAGGTGTGTTTTTGTGCTGTGTGCCCATGTGTTGTGTGTGACTGTGCACATGCCCTGTGTACCCATTATGTATCTGTGTGTTGTATGAGCGTGTGTTGTTTGGTGGGCAGGTGCTGTATGTGGGTGTGTCACACAGCACTGTCTTGTTCTCAGTTACAAAAAAAACAGAAGTGATGCTTTTTGCCAACCCACAGAACCGACATAAAGACCATATCCTCAGTATCCTCAACTCTCAATCCCTACCCTATGACCAGGTTACCTCCTCCAAGTACCTCGGTATCCACAATGATACTGCTCTCAGTTTCCACAACCATATTCATCACCTATGCACTGCTGTCAGCTCCAGGATCAGCTTACTCCACTGGGTCAAACACTGCCTCACCCCCGACGCCCTCCACCTGGCAGTCTCCTCCTCCATCCTTGCCCTTATAGACTATGGCATACTGATCTACGGCACAGCGGACACCACCTCCCTCCAGAGAGTTACAGTAACCCTCAACAAGGCCTGCCGCCTAATACTAAGCTGTGACCGCTACGCTCACATTTGTTCCCTCTACCAGCAGTCCGGCTGGCTAAACTTCGACAGCAGACTAAAATATCACACCTGCCTCATGACCAAAAAGATTGGCAAGGGGCTTTCCCCCTGCTGGCCTCACCCCCTTCCTGACTCCCGCCCCTATTGCGAAAATCACCCTCAACTTCATTAGATCCCCATTTCTCGTCCCCTGTCTCAGAACCTCACTTGGACAGCGAACCTTTGCCTACCATGCTCCACTCTGGATGAACACCACTCTTTTCCACATTACAACTGAACCAAAGCTCAGCCCATTTAAAACCCTCCTAATGGAACACCTACAGTCCAGCAATGGGTATGACTGTTCTTAACTCCCTTATGCCCATGACAGTGGATTCTCTTCCTGCACCACTCTCCATTTCACATCTAACTGAAGTCATCCTTGCTATCCCTGTTCCTGTAGTACATGACACTGTCAGGCCTCCTTCCTGGCTAAGACTGTTGGTTATTTCATATGTTTATCCCTTGCAGCAATTGTATGCACACAACCTAACGTCTATTTACTGTAATCTCATTGTGTAACCCTTGTATGTACTCAACCTATGTTTATCCACTGCAATCTCGTTTATGTACTCCCCTAAGTTTGTATATATGTCTATGACGCGGTGCCTTTGGAAATGAGTCTCTGACTCAAGGGTTGTAAACCCAAAATCTAAATAAATAAATTAGCTTCTGTGGTTGGAGCCCTAGGCCCTTAGATCCACATACACAAGCTTTCAGCACATATTAAATTCCAGTACCCATGGGGACTGGCTTCCCCATACTATTTACATGCCAGACCAAGCTAGAGCTATAGGGGCACACTTCTAAACCTTCCTGTCTGGTGCAGGGTGGGGGGCACCCATGGGTGCTCTGCATGCAGTCTTGAGAACAAACACTGTTTTGTAGAACAAGGGACGGTCAACAGTTTCCAGTGTACAACAGTACGTGCATGTCAGTAACACATCTGGCAATTTTGTATGTAGGTGTGCTTTTGTGCTGTGTGCCCATGTGTTGTGTGTGACTGTGCACATGCCATGTGTACCCATTATGTGTCTGTGTGTTGTATGAGCATGTGTTGTTTGGTGGGCGGGTGCTGTATGTGGGTGTGTCAGTTTGTTGTAAGAGTGTGAGTTGTTTGCTGTGCAGGTGCTCTATGTGGGTGTATCTGTCGTGTATGAGCATGTGTTTTTTGGTGTGTGGGTGCTATATGTGGGTGTACCTGTTTGTTGTTTGGTGTACGGGTGCAATATGTGGGTGTATCTGTCCTATAAGCATATGTTGTTTGGTGTACGGGTGCTACATGTGGGAGTATCTGTCATGTATGAGCATGTGTTTGGTGTGCGGGTGCTATATGTGGGTGTATCTGTCGTGTATGAGCATGTGTTTGGTGTGCGGGTGCTATATGTGGGTGTATCCGTTTGTTGTTTGGTGTACGGGTGCTACATGTGGGTGTATCTGTCATGTATGAGCATGTGTTTGGTGTGCGGGTGCTGTATGTGGGTGTATCTGTTTGTTGTAAGAGTGTGCGTTTGGTATGCAGGTGCAATATGTGTGTGTATGTTCTATGAGCATATGTTTGGTGAACGGGTGCTGTATGTGTATGTATCTGTCGTGTATGAGTGTGTATTGTTTGGTGTGCGGGTGCTATATGTGGGTGTATCTGTCGTGTATGAGCATGTGTTTGGTGTGCAGGTGCTGTATGTGGGTGTATCTGTTTGTTGTACGAGCATGTGTTTGGTGTACAGGTGCTACATGTGGGTGTATCTGTCTGTTGCATGAGCGTGTGTTGTTTGGTGTGCAAGTGCTATATGAGGGTGTATCTGTTTGTTGTATGAGTGTGTATTGTTTGGTGTGCAGGTGTTATATGAGGGTGTATCTGTTTGTTGTATGAGTGTGTGTTGTTTGGTGTGCAGGTGCTATATGTGGGTGTATCTGTTCTATGAGCATGTGTTGTTTGGTGTGCGGGTGCTATATGTGGGTGTATCTGTTCTATGAGCATGTGTTGTTTGGTGTGCGGGTGCTATATGTGGGTGTATCTGTTCTATGAGCATGTGTTGTTTGGTGTGCGGGTGCTATATGTGGGTGTATTTGTTCTATGAGCATGTGTTGTTTGGTGTGTAGGTGCTATATGTAGTTGTATCTGTAGTGTATGAGCATATGTGCCGTGTGCGGTTGCTATATGTGGGTGCATCGGTTTGTTGTGTGAGCGTGTGTTTGGTGTACATGTGCTAAATGTGGGAGTATCTGTGTGTTGTAAAAGCATGTGTTGTTTGATGTGCGGGTGCTACATGTGGGTGCATCTGTTTTGTTGTATGAGCGTGTTGGGGTTTTTTTTTTTTAAATCTCTTTTTTCTCCTCCTAGTCGCCCTCGCCACTCTTCTCCTTTGGGCTAGCTCAGTGCCCCTCAGTCCCCCACTGAGTCTGCCCCTAGAGTGCCTCTCTGGTGACTCCTACCTGCCTCCTTCCTCCTGTGGAGCACCTTGCACAGCAGGGTCTGCCTGTGGTTGCAGACTGGGTGGCTGGAGCGGCCGTCATCCAGAGTGCCATGGGTTGTTTTTCCGTTTTTCTGTCCCTCCCTCCCTCCCACTGAGGGCCGGCTCAGGTGGAGCGTGCTTACGCATGCCTGCCAAGTGCCAGATGGCGTCCTTCCCTTCCGGCTCCCCAATGGGGCCACTCTATTACCCAGTGCGATTGCTACGGCTCTCCCGGGCGTCAGGTGTGATGAACACCCGGTATCCCCCGAGCAGAGAGCATCCGTGGGGCGCTCAATCCTCCTTCCCCTGCCGACCCCGGCGACCCGAGTCTGTTCCCGAACCCGGTTGCCGGCGTGGTGCGAGGTGTGGCGTCCAGCGCCTCAACCCTCAGCACCTCAGGGCCGGCCGAGCGTGTGTTGTTTGGTGTACAGGTGCTAAATGTGGGAGTATATGTATGTGTTGTAAAAGCATTTGTTTGGTGTGCAGGTGCTACATGTGGGTGTATCTGTTGTATGAATGTGTGTGTGTCTGGTGTGTGGGTGCTATATGTAGGTGTATCTGTATTATATGAGCATGTGTTTGGTGTCCAGGTAGAGTGTATCTGTCTGTTGTATGAGTGTGTGTTTGGTGTACAGGTGCTATATGTGGGTGTGTCTGTCTGTTGTAGAAGCGTGTGTTTGGTGTGCGAGTGCTATATGTGGGTGTATCAAGTTGTACAAGCGTGTGGGTGTATCTATCTGTTGTTTATGCGTGCGTTGTTCGGTGTGAGGGTGCTATATGTGGGTGTATCTATCTGTTGTGTAAGCATGTATTTGGTCTGCGGGTGCAACATGTGGGTGTATCTGTGCTGTATAAGCATGTGTTGTTTGGTGTGCAGGTGCTATATGTGGGTATATCTGTCTGTTGTATAAGTATGTGTTTGGTTTGCAGGTGCATTATGTGGGTGTATCTTTTGCATAAGCGCGTGTTGTTCAGTGTGCAGGTGCTATATATGGGTGTATTTGTTTGTTGTATAAGCGTGTGTTGTTTGGTGTGCAGGTGCTATGTGTGGGTGTATTTGTGAGTTATATGAGCATATGTTTGGTGTGTGGGTGTCTGTTGTATGAGTGTGTGCTGTTTGGTGTGTGGGTGCTATATGTGGGTGTATCTGTGAGTTGTATGAGTGTGTGCTGTTTGGTGTGCGGGTGCTATATGTGGGTGTATCTGTCTATTATATAAGCGTATGTTGTTCAGTGTGCGAGTGCTACATGTGGGTGTATCTGTGTGTTGAATGAGCATGTGTTTGGTGAGTGGGTGCTATATGTGGGTGTATCTGTGAGTTGTATGAGTGTGTGTTTGGCGTGTGGGTGCTATATGTGGGTGTATCTATGAATTGTTTGAACATGTGTTGCTTGGTTTGCAGGTGCTATATGTGGGTGTATCTGTGAATTATATGAACGTGTGTTATTTGGTGTGTGGGTGCTATATGTGGCTGTATCTGTCCATTGTCTACGCATGTGTTCGGTTTGAGGGTGCTATATGTGGGTGTATCTGTCTGTTGTATAAGCTTGTATTGCTTGCTGTGCAGGTGCAACGTGTGGGTGTATCTGTCTGTTGTAAAAGCGTGTGTTTGGTGTGAGAGTGCTATATGTGGGTGTATCTGCTATATAAGCATGCAGGTGCTATATGTGGGTATATCCGTCTGTCTACGCGTGTGTTGTTCGGTGTGAGGGTGCTATATGTGGGTATATCAGTCTGTTGTATAAGCATGTGTTCCGTGTGCAGGTGCTATATGTGGGTGTATCTGTGAATTGTATGAGTGTGTGCTGTTTGGTGCGTGGGTGCTATATGTGGGTGTATCCGTCTTGTATAAGCTTATGTTGTTCAGTGTGTGGGTGCTACATGTGGGTGTATCAGTGTGTTGAATGAGTGTGTGTTTGGTGTGCGGGTGTCTGTTGTATGTGTGTGCTGTTTGGTGTCTGGGTGCTATATGTGGGTGTATCTGTATCATGTAATGTGTTGTTTAATTGTGCAGGTTATGCTATATGTAGATGATATCTATGTAGGTATGAGCATGTGTTTGGTGTGCGGGTGCTACATATGGGTGTATCTGTGTGTTGAATGAGTGTGTGTTTGGTGTGCCGGTACTAAATGTGGATGTATCTGTTGTGTAAGCGTGTGGGTGCTATGTGTGGGTGTATCTGTCTGTCTACGCATGTGTTGTTCGTTGTGAGGGTGCTATATGTGGGTGTATCTGTCTGTTGTATAAGCGTATGTTGTTCAGTGTGCGGGTGCTGCATGTGGGTTTATCTGTGTGTTGAATGAGTGTGTGTTTGGTGAGTGGGTGCTATATGTGGATGTATCTGTGAGTTGTTTGAGCATGTGTTGCTTGATCTGCAGGTGCTATATGGGTGTATCTGTATTATATGAGTGTGTGTTATCTGGTGCGTGGGTGCTATATGTGGGTGTATCTCTGTGTTGTATGATGGTGTTTTATTATTTTGTGTGTGGGTGTATCTTTGAGTTGTATGAGCATGTGTTTGGTGTGCAGGTGCTATATGTGTGGGTGTATCTGTCTGTTGTATCAGTATGTGCTGTTTGGCACGTGGGTGTATATGTGAGTTGTATGAGTGAGCATTTTAGTGTACAGGTGCTATATGTGGGTGTATCTGTCTGTTGTCTACGCATGTGTTATTCGGTGTGAGGGTGCTATATGTGGGTGTATCTGTCTGTTGTATAAGTGTATGTTGTTCAGTGTGTGGGTGCTACATGTGGGTTTATCTGTGTGTTGAATGAGTGTGGTGAGTGAGTGCTATATGTGGGTGTATCTGTGAGGTGTTTGAGCATGTGTTGTTTGATCTGTAGGTGCTATATGGGTGTATCTGTATTATATGAGTGTGTGTTATCTGGTGCAAGGGTCCTATATGTGAGTGTATCTCTGTGTTGTATGATGGTGTTCTGTTATTTGGTGTGTGGGTGCTATATGTAGGTGTATCTTTGAGTTGTATGAGCGTGTGTTGTTTGGTGTGTGGGTGCTATGTGTGGGTGTATCTCTCTGTTGTAAGAGCATGTGCTGTTTTGTATGTGGGTGCCATATGTGTGCCGGTTGTATGAGCATGTGTTTGGTCTGGGGTGCTGTATGTGGGTTTTATCTGTCTGGTGTGTGAGCATGTGTTTGGTGTGCAGGTGCTATATGTGTGGTTGTATCTCTCTGTTGTATGAGCATGTGCTGTTTTCTATGTGGGTGCTATATGTGTTTGTCTGTTGTATGAGTGTGTGTTTGGTCTAGGGTGCTGTATGTGGGTGTATCTTTCTGGTGTGTGAGCATGTGTTTGGTGTGCAGGTGCTACATGTGTGGGTGTATCTGTCGTATCAGCATGTGCTGTTTGGCTTATGGATGCTATATGTGGGCGTATCTGTGTGTTGTATGAGTGTGAGTTATTTGGTGATCACACAGATCCGAACACTCTTAGATGAACCCCTTGAAGTAGTTGATACCTTTAAATACCTAGGGTTCTGGCTGGATAACAAGCTCAACTTTCTGTGCCACTTAAATGAAACCTTGAAGAAACTAAGACAGCGATTAGGTTTATTCTATCGCATTAAACACCTACTCACGTTAGAAGCCAGAATGAGACTAGTACAAACTACATTCCTACCTATACTGGACTACGCTGACTTCCTTTACAGTCATTGCCCATCAACGATGCTAAACAAACTGGACACCCTTTACCACGGGCTTTAAGATTTATCTTAAATCTACCCCGTAGTACACATCACTGTCATCTATACCAGGTTTCGGGATGGACCTCACTCTCAACTAGAAGAAAAAGGAATGCTCTCCTCTGGTTTTTTTAGAACATTATCTGATAACCTCCCTGCATACATCTCGAACATCTTCAAACGGGCTAAAGGTTCCTATGGCCTGAGACGCTTCTCCTTAATCTGCTTCCAGATTCCTAGAGTGAAAACTACCCTTGGCTCAGCAGCAATCAACTTCTCACTTCCATCACTGTGGAACACTATGTAAGATTCATTAAAATTATCCTCACTTCCAAGCATTTTCACATTCAAAGCTCTATTAACGGATTATCTGAAGGAATCATGCAACTGTTTCAGATGCAGATGACCCCTAAACCTCAGGTGCCACTCTCAAATCCTACGCCTAAGTATCTCATCCACCCCACATTCCTAACTACAGAAACCTAGGACCTACAAGCCTAGTTCCCTTAATCCAAGATGACCCTGCCTATTCTCTACCTTTTTCCTATTCTGGCCTCCCTTTTGGCTGCCTACTCTTTCACCCCAGTTTCTACCCTATTCCTTAATACCTCCTTATTTTTTATCGTTTAGGTATGAGCTCTTACTCAGCGGCGACTATATGGGATTGTTGTCTCTTCTCATTTCAGTAAAGCTTATCATTATGTACCTTTGCATGTTAATTATGTTGACCGGTATGTATAGGCCCATATTGACTGGCACCTTCACAGTGTTTTTTCTTTTTTTTTTGTTTTTGCACCGTTGTCCACCGTAATTGTAATCTTATGAAGTGTACTGCATTGTATTTATGCCCAGGACCACCTTGAAAATGAGCTTGCTCAATGGTGTTTATGCCTGGTTAAATAAAGTGATTGCTTGATTGATTGGTGTGTGGGTGCTATATGTGGGTGTATCTGTCTCTTGTATGAACATGTGTTTGGTGTGTGGGTGCTATATATGGGTGTATCCATCTGTTGTATGAGTGTGTGTTTGGTGTGCAGGTGCTATGTGTGGGTGTATCTGTGAGTTATATTAGTGTGTGCTGTTTAGTGTGCGGGTGCTATATATGGGTGTATCCATCTGTTGTATGAGTGTGTTGTTTGCTGTGCAGGTGCTATTTGTGGGTGTATCTGTGAGTTATATTAGTGTGTGCTGTTTGGTGTGCAGGCGCTATGTGTGGGTGTATCTGTGAGTTATATTAGTGTGTGCTGTTTGGTGTGCAGGCGCTATGTGGGGGTGTATCTGTGAGTTATATTAGTGTGTGCTGTTTGGTGTGCGGGTGCTCTGTGGGTGTATCTGTCTGTTGTATAAGTGTGTTGTTCAGTGTGCGGGTGCTACACGTGGATGTATCTGTGTGTTGAATGAGCACACGTTTGGTGTATGGGTGCTATATGTGGGTGTATCTGTGAGTTGTTTGAGCATGTGTTTGGTCTGCAGGCACTGTATGTGGGTGTATCTGTGTATTATATGAGCATGTGTTATCTGGTGTGTGGGTGCAACATGTGGGTGTATCTGTGAGTTGTATGAGCATGTGTTGTTTGGGGTGCGGGTGCTATGTGTGTGTGTATCTGTGAGTTGTATGAGTGTATGCTGTTTGGTGTGCAGGTGCTATATGTGGGTGTATCTGTTGTATGAGTGTGTGCTGTTTTGTATGCGGGTACAATATGTGCATGAGTCTGTTGTATGAGCATGTGTTTGGTCTGCAGGTGCTGTATGTGGATGTATCTGTCTAGTGTGTGAGCATGTGTTTGGTGTGCAGTTGCTATATGTGTGGGTGTATCTGTCTGTTTTATGAGCATGTGCTGTTTGGCATGCAGGTGCTATATGGTTGTATCTGTGAGTTGTACGAGTATGTGCAGTTTGGTGTGCGGGCGCTATATGTGGGTGTATCTGTGAGTTGTATGAGTATGTGCTGTTTGGTGTGCTGGTGCTATATGTGGGTGTATCTGTCTGTTGTATGAGCATGTGCTGTTTGGTGTGCGGGTGCTATATGTGGGTGTACCTGTCTCTTGTCTAAATGTGTGTTTGGTGTGCAGGTGCTGTATGTGGGTGTATCCATCTGTTGTATGAATGTGTGCTGTTTGGTGTGCAGGTGTTATGTGTGGGTATATCTGTGAGTTGTATGAGCGTGTGTTTGATGTGCAGGTGTCTGTATGTGTATGTGCTGTTTGGTGTGTGGATGCTATGCGTGGGTGTATCTGTCTGTTGTATGAGCATGTGCTGTTTTGTATATGGGTTCTATATGTACGTGAATCTGTTGTATGAGCTTCTGTTTGGTCTGCAGGTGCTATATGTGGGTGTATCTGTGTATTATATGAGTGTGCGTTATTTGGTGTACAGGTATAATGTGGGTGCATCTGTGAGTTGTATGAGCATGTGTTTGGTGTGCAGGTGCTGTATGTGGGTGTATCTGTGAGTTGTAGAAGTGTGTGTTGTTTGGTGTATGGATGCTATATGTGGGTATCCATCTATTGTATGAGCATGTGCTGTTTAGTGTGTGGGTGCTGTATGTGGGTGTATCTGTGAGTTGTATGAGCATGTGTTGTTTGGTGTGCAGGTACTGTATGTGGGTGTATCTGTGAGTTGTAGGAGCGTGTGTTGTTTGGTGTATGGGTGCTATGTGTGGGTGTATCTGTTGTATGAGTGTGTGCTGTTTTGTATGCAGGTGCTATATGGGCATGTACTGTAGCTGTATATTTAATTTAATTTTAGTTTTTGTTAACTGGGTAGGGTGCACTAGGCAAACATTTGTCTATTTTCAGGCACGACCTGGGAGATTACAATGCAATACAATACAATACAATACAAGGTTGAAATACAATCACAATAGTGACACAGAGAGCATTATACAGGGCGTAATTATGATGAATCCAACATTTTTCCAACACACATATGGTAGTATGGAATACAGTATAGAAGTTAGACTAGTGCAAATAAATTTTCCGAGATACAAACAATTTCAACAACTAATTTTTCAGTAATAGTGAAGAATCTAGTAAATGGAACATGAAGACTAGAAGACAGAAACAGGGTTGCCAGATTCGAACAGGGACTGGACGAACTGACTGAAGGAAGAAGCGCTGTAGAGTGGTAGGATGATTGAGGTATTAGATTAGGAAGCAAGGACAGGTAGAGAGGAAGTGCAACTGGTAGTGTATCTAAGGGCAGGAAAAAGAGGAGCGTTGCAGCAGGAGAGAACGGAATTACTGCTTGAAGATGTTAGGTGCTTGGCAGTTATGTATTGGGGGATACTGTTCCACTGTTTAGGGGCTACAGAGGAGAAGGTAATTGTACCATATTTAGTGTGAGATCTTGGAATATATAAAGTCTCCATTACCGAGGACCTGAGTGAGTAAGGTTTAGAGCTAAGTACCAGTAGGGATGCTAGGGAGAGCGACTTCTGGGTGGATTGAATACTGTGGATGGTTTTTCCAAGTGAGAGATCAAATAGAGCAGTAGGAGACGGTCTTCCAAGCATGCTGCAGAGCTGGCAGTGATGAGTTAGGTGGTTACAGGCTAGGGCAAATAAGTAGATGTTATTGTAGCATGTTGTCCATTTGTGTAGCAGGTTTTTGGAGGAGCGAGTGAAGACTGGTAGGCCATAGGAGAGTTTTGGGAGTAGTAGGCTGCGAGCAATAGTAATTTGTGCAGATGGGGAGAGGTTACATCTGGCATGTAATGCCTAAGCTGGAGGTAATGGCCTTGCATAACAAGTGGATATGGGAGGAGAAGTTGACGGAGTGGTTAAGAGTAATCCCTAGGTATTTGCTTGGGACTTTAAATCATTCATTATGAGTTTGTTGTCATTAAACCAGGATTTCATGGCTCTTAGGTCACTGGGGCATGACTAAGGAACACTAGTTTGTCCGAGTATAGCAGAAGAGTGGCGTTATTGAAGCAGTGGCTGATAGAAGTGATGTGAAGAGTGAACAGGGGACCAAGGATTGAGTCTTGGGAGACACCAAGGGAAGTAGGGAGGTATTCGGAAAGGGTGGAACCAAATTTGACACACTGGCACATTTTAGAGAGGTAACTAGCAAACCAGGGTAGGGCATGCTCAGAGATCCCAATTGCACTTAATTTGTTTAGGAGAATGGGGTGACTGACCGTGTCAAAGGCTTTAGTGAGGTGTATGAATACCGCACCAGTGTAGTCACCTCTATCCAGAGATGAGTAGATAGCATTTGATAAAGTGAGAAGAACTGTAGTGGTACTACGATTCTTATGGAACCTGTGCTGGGCAGGGCATTGGAGGTCGTAATTTTCGAGATATGAATTAAGTTGGGTTGCAACTATTTTCTCAAGCATTTGCTGAGAGCAGGCAGAATGGCAATTGGCTTGTAGTTGGATGTTAGCTTCTGGTTACCTTTTTTGAAGACTGGCACAATATTTGCCTTTTTCTAGACGAGAGGAACACATGAGTGTGTGTTGTTTGGTGTGCGGGTGCTATATGTGGCTAAATCTGTCTGTTGTACGAGCGTGTGTTATTTGGTGTGCGGATGCTATATGTGGGTGTATTTGTCTGGTAAGTACATGTGGATTGCATGTATGTGTATGCATACATAATTTGTACATCACATTTAATGTCTTGTTTTGTAAAAGCAAAAAAAAAAAATTTTTATAGAGGACTGGAAATAAGTTTTAATTGACAGCTGTTTATAACTTTACTATTTTCATAAATGGTATTCATTCCTCTAAATGATCCATATGTAACTGTACTTGAATAAAAAGTGATGTGGAAAACTGTATCTTGAATGGTTTTGTTTTTGTAAGCAGAATTGTGTTACAGATCTCTTCATGGATCCAGTGAGCTGGAGTGTAAACTATGTCACGGTTGTGTATGGAACTCTGAGCATGATTCTGACAGGTCAACAGCTCATGCTTAGTGTTCTGTACACAAACCGTGACATAGTAAAGACTCTAAGTTGCAGGTTCCATGAAGAGAACTCTGCAGAATGTTGCCCTTCATCATAAAATGGGACATGAAAATCCTGCAACCTCATTGGTCAAAATTTGTCACATGACTGTTATTTTCTGACCACTGCACACCTCACCTGAACTATGTATTTTTTAAACAAATAGAAGCCTGTTTTATAAATGGGATAATACACTCCCAGGTATGGTTTCATAAGGGTATAATGCACTTCTCAGTTGCAGCACTTGGCTACACCTCATGCCTTTCAACCACCTGAGACATGCATCATTCCCTTATTACCACACACCTGGTCATGCGTTATCCTTTACGAAGAAGACAACTGAAAACACAGATTTTTACATCAGTGTTTATTTGGGTACAGTTAAACATGGATTATTTCAAGCTATAACGTTCCTTCCTGTAAATAGGAACATTACTAACTGCTGCCAGTTAGCACAAATTTCCTGTCTCAGTAGCGAAAGCAACAGCAGTTTAAGGAGAGATGGAGAGAGAATTTGAGGCAGGGGTGCCCCAAGAATCAGAGTTGAAGGAGCCGGAGTCATCAACACTCATCTTTTTTTTCCCCTTTTGGGCTGTTTGGTAATTGGATATTGGGTCTGCCATTGTGAGACGGTAGCCTTTACAAGGGAGCACGACTTTCCCCTTTTGAGGTAGATGCTAGTGGCCTTTTGTGTCCCCCTGTTGGTGGTGTGGGGTGCTAAATGTCAAGCATCCTCTCTCCTCCCCTTGAGCCAAGCACCTTGTCTTCACTATGCGTCCATACCTCTGCTGGTCCCCAGGGCAGGATGCCCGAGTCCGTATTTGAACCCAGTTCTCCACTGGGCAGACCACTTCCTGGATTTTATAGGGGTTAATGGGAATGCGTCTGTAATCCAGTGTTAAATCACAGGCACAAGGTAGTGGTCGCAACAATTCTGGTCACTTTTCATGGCTGGTGGGCACTGAATAAATTAGCCGAGTGTCTGTTCTTTACTCATCAATCAATCAATCAATCAATCAATCTCTCTCTCTCCCTGCACAGTACGCAGTATTCATTACACACACATAGACCCAGAAAATGTAATATCTTTTTTGTCCCCATTTTTGTTGTTGTTAGTGATGGCCAGAGCGTCAGATCAGCATATTCTATCCCCTGCAAACACTGGGTCATGGGGGAGTGTTACTCACTATTAGGAACAAAGGTCTTTAGTGAGATCTCTGATCTAACAAGCAAGAAATCCAAACAGATAGGAATCTGCCTAACCCATATATAAAATTTATATTTTATTGTGAGCGATATACAAAGCCAAATACAAATACATAAAAAAAAAGAGCTCTGTATTTTAGGGTCAGTCGAAGATCACACCATTCAGATACAGGATGCAAAAAGACATAAACAGGGGAAATGTAACACAGATACGTAGACACTGGCAGCACAAAAAGGCTTGTTGGCCTATCCAGTTTGCCCACCCCACCTAAGTACTCTACCTGGCCTAGTGACCATCCCTCCCCTTAGTTTCTGCCCCCCCCCCATTTCTAAGTAATAATCCCACATGCCTCTCCCATCCCTGTTTGAAGCTGTTTCACTGATTTGGCCTGTATCACATCCTTCGGCAGCCTGTTCCACTTGTCCACCACTCTTTCTGTGAAAGTGCCTCCTGACGGCCCTTTGAATCTCTCTCCCCGCAAGCTTAAGTGAGTTCCTCTTGCCCTGTATTTGAACTCAAGGAGAATAGTTCCTTCACATCCACTCTGTTTATCCTGTGCAGGTATTTGTACAGCATGTCTCGATCATGTTCCTCCTTTTTTCGAGGATGTGTATGTGTTCAGGCTGTGCAGCCTCTCCTCGTATGCCATGTCCCTTAATCCATGAGCCATCTTAGTTGTCCTGCACTGTACTGCCGCCACCTTGATGCAGTCTTTCCTCACGTGTGGGCTTCAGTACCTTGCGCAGTATTCCAGGTGTGGTCACACCAGTTACCTGCTGTTACGGCATTGGGTGTTCAGGAAGCACACAGAAGGCAAATCTCGAGGAAAACACAGACCTGTACAGTGGGAGGATCCCCTCCCAGTTTCTACAACGTATTCCCCTCCCTGTGCAGCCGAACATCCTGTTTACTTTGCCCATGGCTGTGTTGCAGTGTGCAGTATAACAAGGCAGTGTTGGATAAATTTTCTTCTTTTTATCCATGTGAGGTGTGGTGACCTCAGATGACCTCACGAGTGGCAGAATGAAGTGACGCCACAAGTAAAGTGCCTCCGAGGTCACCAAGACGAGTATGGATGAAAAATATATCCTAACACACACAGCCCTTGTTGCAGATTCGATAAACAGTATGCAATGCATTTTGGCTTTTCAGGTCTTCTTTGATTTAAATAAGTGCACTATTGATGATTTTAAACAAAATCCTTGACACGATTGTCTTACTTTTTCACGTCAGTATTGAGCTACTGAATACACCAGTTATTGAACTGGAGAAATGTAGAGGTTTCCAGTTGGTCCATGTAATGTTGGAATTTTTTTTTTTAATCTCTATTTTTATGCCCCCTCACCTTGTGCCTCTGAGTTCCCCAAAAATGGGCAGGGAGGAGGGAAGGTCGCAGGAGACCAGGTAAGGTCTGCGGAGACAGATTAGGCAGGGAACATCTTAGCAGGCTGGGTGGGTCAAACAGTCATTTTCTGTTGACAAATTCTGTTTCTGTATTCCCTCAGGAATTTCTCAAGGTGTCTCCGGTCACTGTACCTGCTTAGGCTGTGTCATCCTCCATTCTACCTTGATCCCTCCCCCCCCAGGCAGGATTGTGGAGGGGATATAGTCCTGAATTCTGCTTGCTTTTGTCGGGAGACGGGCATAGCAGCAGGGGCAATCATGGAGGCACCAGAGTCCATTGTTGTTTGGGGCAGGGCCATTCTCCTTGTTTATTCCTGGCCCCACATATGCAATGAAGCATGAGAGACCCAGACACAGTCTCCAGCCTGTGTCTGTCCCTCCCATGGGGACTTCGACAACACTGCCACCTGTGGTCACCCAGATGGCGGTATTACAGCAAGCACAGTGACCCTCCCTCCTCAGAGATGTAGTGCGTACTCTGGGGTGTTCAAACCTTCTCAACCAGTCAACCCTTGATGACCTGGGCTCCTTCTAATGGTATATGTGGCGTAAAGCAAGCAGTAGCACTACCGCCCCACCGACAGGCTGGCCCAGTAATGCTGGAATCTTTTTTTTTTGTATATTTAATGTTTATTACAAAAATGTTTCCAAGTAAACACACGTAAAACAGAACAAGAGAGTGCACACATTTGTTTTCAAGCAGAGGCTGGTCCTGCGTGCGCTGCACTGGTTGCCTTTTGCGGTGGCACATAACTTTCAAGATAAGATTGTTTGCATACAAGGCCCTGTGAGGTCTGGGACATGACAACTTGAAAGATCTGCTGGTTTCTTACCTCTCGACCCAACCCCTCCGCTCCCTCGATGCTGGCCTACCTGCTGTTCCCTCGCCTGATTCAGACAATCTGGGGATGGAGCTTTTTGGAGTAGCAGCTCCGGCACTGTGGAACTCCATTCTGCTGGGTATCTGCTCTGCTGTCATGGTGGAGGCCCTTAAAAGATAATTTAAAACAAACTTATTTGAGCAGGACTTCCCCACTTAGCGAGTTTTCAGATGTATAGTAGTCTTGCCAGTCCGCCGGCCTAGTGGTTGGATTTCCACTTGCAACGGCAGCGACCGGGTTTAGGAATGGACCAGGGAGCTGGAGGCTCACCGGGAAGAAGGATCGAGCACCTCCAGGCTGCTCTCCTTCTTCGGGAAGGGCTGGGGAGAATGTCTGAGGCGCGGACCTAGCAGAGGCTCGGAGGAATCGCTAGTGCCGGCATCCGAAAGAAGTAGAGGGCGGAGACGAGGTCGCCATTGCATGCCCGGCCCTCGGGAAAATCTAAGAAAATACAGCTCGCAGCCCATCTCTTTGAAGCTTGCCTGCCCTAATCAGCTTTTGGGGATGGCCCCACAATTCTAGTCCCACTATTCACGGCACTGATACCCCTAAGTGTCGTGACCCCCACCCCGAGAGGGCAAGCCGGGGGTGTCTGGAGTCAAGGCCTAAGTAAAGTAGGGGTATAAGGGGCACATGACCAGGCGGATAATTGGCGTGAGCAGCAAAAATACAGAATAAAAAAAAAAAAGATGTATAGTAGTCTAGGAATTCTAATGGTCGTGATGTATTTATTTTGTTATGGTTTTATGTTTCATGGGATTCGTTTTATAATTTTAAATTATGTACAGTGCCTTGTGCCCCTTGGGAAAGAGCACTTCATAAATACTATTGCCTTGCCTTGCATGGTGACAGTAGTGCTCGTCACAGTCCAGTCAATTAATACAGCTAGACTGTGTCCGCTCGATGATTCCTACTAAGGTCATTAAACATACCGTTGCCACTTAGCAATCAATAATAATAATTAAAAACGTAATCAGAACAAACAGGGTTCGTGTGATCATTCTTTGCTGCACTCTAAATGCTGTTAAATGTGCAACCACTACAGAGTTCGTGGCACAAAAGATGGGTCAATATTAATAACTGAAAGTACCCAGGGTTGCCAAATGTACAGGAACCTGGCGGATCCATTTCTAATTGAGTAGGTCAATGGTTCCATATAATACATGCTATTAACAGTTTCTACCCACTGCTGGAAAGCAGGTGCTGCAGGTTTTAGCCACTGTCTGGTAACGGCCCTCATGCAGTAACTAATAACATTACTAATATGGCTTTTTAATGTTCCCATTACATGATACATCGATACACAGAATGTGACAGCAGATATGGGACGCTGGGCCCACCCAGTCCAAATACCCAGCCTTTGATGACATATATTAAAGAGCAAGGGTACTCCCCAAAACTAATACAAGGTATTATTTTTTTTTTAAGTCAGCTATTGCCTTTTATATATGAGGTGGTACTTCTTTTCCCTGTGGTTAATTAGTTATTTTTACCTGATGTTAGTAGATGTGATGCATGGAATAGCACTCTGCCTGGCAGCTGACATAACTAGCTATTTGCCTCTCATTACAGCATCAGCAGTGTGACCTCACTGACTGTGACATCACAACTGCTCAGGAAGAGCCACTCAGTAGCTGCCAGGTCAGTCAGCTGTGATGTCACTGTCAGTGAGGTCACAGTGCTGATGATACAGCGGGAGGAACAGAACCAGATATATCAGCTGCCGGGCAGAGTACTGTTCCACACATCCAGCATAATACTGTCACATAGAAAATTTGTAAAATTTTTCCGTCTGCTGTTTTTGGTTCTACTAGTACTTTAAAGTGATTTTACGACCTATCTGAAAGCAGCTACCACTCACACACAGTGGTAGCTGCCCTCATCGGCTGTTGTTCTAGCCTGGATTTACTCAATAAAAGCAGTCCGTACCTGAATAATTTCACTCGTAACTTTAATTAACACTGTGGAAGCCCTCTTGTCTTTTCAGTGTGGGGTTCGCTGCCAAGTCCCGGCTCAAGTATGTACTTAATGGCGTGTGGCCAGGAAGCGCGGGGGTGCACCCCATTCAAATGAATGGGGCTTGATTTCTCATACAATTTTAAGCTTCAGAATCGTCACTTGGCAATTAATGCAGGACACCCCTCGACTAAGATGGCCCCTACTGGGAATTGAACCCAGGCCCCCAGAACACTGTCCCAGTGCTCCAACCACTGAGTTACATGCTCACGTGGTTGGATCTGGTGTTCTTGGACACACTTCTTTTCTCTGGTATTGAATATCCTGTAACTAGAGATGGTCAAAATGACAATCTGATGTTTTTTGGTTCAGTGTTAGCCACTGCTAAGCAATTTAAGCCACAAACTATAGTGAAAAATAAATAATGTGTCCCACTGGGAATTGAACCCAGGCATCTGGAATACTGTCTCAGTGTTCTAACCACTGAGCTACATGCTCTCGCAGTTGGACCTGGGGTTCCTGGACACATTTTTTTTCTCTGATATTGTGTATCCTGCAGCAAGGAATAATGAAGATGGCAATTTGATGTTTTTTGGTGCAGTATTAGCCACTGGTAAGCAATTTAAATCATGAATTGTAGAGCGAATGAAATAATGTGACCTAATGTGAGCTTTTTGATATTTAACTTAAAACCCGCCACCTCTCCAAATGCCTCCAATTCCTCCCAGACCTTCGGGATGGAAGTTTATGGTGCCAGCAGAGTTAACAAGATATCCTCAGCATACAGGGTGAGTTTGAACTCCACCCCTCCAATAGAAATGACCTCTATCCCCCTGTTACATCGAATGGCTTCCGGCAATGGTTCAGTATATAGAGCAAACAGTGGGGGGACAGAGGCATCCCTGGCAAGTCCCCCAGTGCAACCATATCAACTGTGTCAAAGAATCATTAACTTGCACGCAGACTTGGGGAGCGGCATATATGTTCTGTAGTATTACCACGAATGTGTCAGGGAAGTCAAATGTTGACAGGGTGTCCCAGAGGAAAGGCCAGGACACACTGTCAGATGCCTTCTTGGTATCCAGGCTTCGGACCACTACGGGCATAGCTCTTTGCACTACATGTACTGTCAGTAAGAGGGTCTATCTAATATTATTAAATGACTGTCAGGCTTGAACAAAACCAGACTAGTCTTTCTGAATAATGGTCTGAGTATAGACTCTAATCTGGGGGTCCACACAGACTTGAAAAGTTTATAATCCACATTTAAAATTGAAATCGGCCAGCATGAGGAGGGTAAAACCGGATCTCTGTCTGGCTTAAGGATGGCTGGTATAGTCGCCCAACTGCATGAGGGATGAGGGTTTTCCCCATCTTGCACTGCATTGTAAGTCATCGGCAACATTGGGAGGAGCAGCAGACCAAAGAGTTTATACAGTTCCGCTATAAACCTGTCAGGACCTGGACACATTCCTGTTTTAGCAGACTGAAGTTCTTCTTGTATCTTGTCAGTGGTAATTGGGGCTAAGATGAGTGCTTTCTGGCTGTCCTGTAGTTTTGGGATAGTGAGTTGGGAAAGATACCTGACTAGCATTAATTCCCAGGGGCCAGTACAAATCCTCGTAATACTCCCTCAGTATTTGCTCAATTCAAATTATGAGGTGGGTAACATGACCCATTGCTGGGGCCCGCAACCTGGAAATGCACACATTTTTGTGCCAGACTCGAAGCTGGCGAGCCAGGCGTCTCACCCCTCTCATAGTAACACTGCCTCAGGTACCACAGTGCAACCTCTACTTTGAGGTCCAGAATTTTCTGGCTGTGATGCTTCAGCGACCAGATCTGCTGATCTACTGCTGTGTCCCCTTCCCCCGTAAGGTGCTGTAATGTGGAAACAGTATCCTGCAGGGTATTAAACTGGGTCTCCCAGTCCTTTACGTATCGAGCTGGGTAAGAAATTACAGTCTCTTGCAGGACTGCGTAGAGTAAGCCCCAGAGTTTCAGGTCAGAGACGTCCCCTCTGTCATTAACAACAAGACAGTCTGCCACTGATTGACAGGTCTTATCTGTAAGATGGGCCACGTTAAGCTGCCATAGACTGTTTTCTCAGTTTACCTAGGTCTACTTTAGAGCACAGTGGAATGATCTGACAACACCCAGGGGCCATCTCAATGTCCCTAACCGTGCCCGGGTGTTCATTTGACAAAAATACATAATGAAGCCTAACGTGACTGGCGTGCCTGGCAGTATAATGCACATATTATTCATCTTTCGGATACAGTGTCCGCCACACATCAATAATACCCAAACATCCCAGGGTTGGTTTAAAGTATTTCTGGGCGACAGAAAGTCAGAATCTCTTTGGGTGTGTAGTATCCAAGTACAAGTTTATTGTGAGATTTCTGCCCCCCCCCCCCATAATCAACTGACCGTTCAACAATTGCAGACCCTTGTTGAAATACTGCTGCATCGCACTCCTATCAGAGTTGGGAGGGGGGGGCTCGGGGGTAAATATACATTAAACTTAGCCACCAGAGTCTCATGTAGCATTCCTGTCAGGATAACATAATGACCCCTGGGTCTGAGTAAGTCTCCTGAAGGTGGAATCTAGTATTTCCTAGCAGAAGCATGACCATACCCCGCCACTTGCCGTGCGGGTGAGACGAGACCACTACCACTGAAAAAACAAATTAACCGAGCTTGGGGTGCTCCTTCAAGGACACATGTGTTTCCTGGAGGAAGATTACGTCCGGGTGGTCTCTCTTAACATACTGCATTATCTGAGTTCAGCTGATTAGGCTGTGCATCCCATTAATGTTAAAAGACAGAAACTTTACTGGGGCTACCACTATTTCATTTTTTTAAGTCTTTGGTAACTGGGTAAGGCCCACTAGGCACAAGTGCCTGTTTTCAGGGGCGACCTGGGAGCATTGGGCGGTTAAGTGACTTGCTCAGAGTCACACAGTATGCAAGTGGAGGTTGTGAGAATCAAACCCAGGTCTAATCTGCTGAATGTACCAAGCTCATTCACAGCTCATTACTCTTACCTCTAGGTTATACTGCCAATCAATCAATCAATCAATCAATCAAATCTTTATTTATCCAGGCAATCACCGTTGAGCAAGCTCATTTACAAGGTGGACCTGCTGTTGGCAGGAGAATTGTACAGTTACATATACATAATACAAAGGGACAACATTTGTGCAATACTGATATGAGCAGAGTATTTACATTCCAAGTCACATGTACAAGAGAGAATTACATAACACAACACGAATATAATATATATATATATTATATATATATTATATATATGTGTGTGTATATATATATATACTGTATACACTTCCCACAGGAGTATGATGTGTATGGAAGTCATATACAAACCATAGGCAAAAGAAAGAGTATTTACATTCCTGTTCAGCAGCAGCGCATTACTGACCTGGCTGAAAATTCCTGGGCTATGAGGTGCGCATAATAGTGTGTAAAGCTTAGGCTAATGTGGCAGAAGGTGGGTGGTGAATAAGAGGGTGTGGAGAGTGCTAAGGGCAAGTTTTGCCGGAAAGGGGTAATATCAATGGCAGGGACTTGCTACGGTGGGTGGTGGCAACGCTGAACTACAGGTACCCTGTACTGTGCAACTGTTCCCAGAGGAACATCACTACTTCAGCCTTTATAAATCAAAAGTGGAACCCTGTGATCACACAAACCTCTAATATGAAGAAATAAAAAACTGTTAACAGACAACACTTATAATGCTGAAATCTTGACTCTGATTGGAGAGCTGCTGCAGGGAAAGGGGAAGGTAGTAACACGTGGAGTGTGTGGATAGATTTACCCTGAAAGAACAAAATGTTTATTCTCATTTAGAATGTAGAACCTGGCCAGATAAATAATTTAGTTAACAGCTTTACCCACACATTCATTACATAAAGAGGGTTGTTAGAAACATTGGGGTCAGAGGCAGGGTCAGAGTGGCGTACAGGGGCCCCACCTCGAAATTTCCAGATATCCTGGTGGGCCAGTCCGTCTCTGGTAGGCGGAAATGGAGGAGACACTCTGAACAAGGCATCAGTTAGTTTTGGAAACTTGATTAGCAGTCTTTGCTAATCAACATTTTGATTAGCAACCAGCCAGATCTGAGGAACAGTCACTTAAAGGGACACTGTCAACCTTTTTTGCATCATGTTATTTCTAGGCAAACCTCGCATTTTATGATTGCTTACCTTCTCTAACATCCATTGATGTTGCGGGTTGTTTTATCTGCTGCTTTTCTTAGTAGACCTGACATCCATGCTAATGGTGTATTTATGCCCAACCTCGTTTTATTTCAAATCCTTGATCTACTCTTATTGTATACTTCCTGAACATTAAGAAAATCCCCAAACAGTGCAGTCACTCATGATTCAATAGGCCCCTTACCTTCCACTACATTGTGAGTGGTTATACTGTGCTGAGGGTGTTCCCAAATCCGGGAAAGATGCAGCGGGAGTTTTGAAGAGAATGTAAATAAAGACGTTTTTGGGTGGTTAACGCCAGTATGGTGGGCAGTTCTTATTGTCCAGTTCATGCTGCCAATCGTTAGTTACCTTGGCCAGTGCAGAAATTGTGCTGTGTTGTGCTCTGAACCCTGATTGTAGTGGGTTGAGAAGCTTTGACGATTCCAGAAGGTTCCTGAGCTGGGTGTTCACGATTTTTTCCAACAACTTAGACAGGCTAGGGAGAAGGGAAATCGGCCTGTAATTGTTGATGTCACAGGGGTCTCCTGACTTAAACAAAGGGATGACGTGTGCCGTTTTCCAGATGGGAGGAAGGTCGCCTTGCGAAAGGGATAAGTTGAACAGGTGTGTAATAGACGCAGCTAAGACCCAGTAGCCCACCTTTAGGAAATATGGGTCGACAAGGTCGGCACCTGCACTTTTTCTGACGTCCAATTTTAGCAAAAGGTCTTCAACCTCTTTCAGGGATGTAGGTTGAAGTGAGAAAGTCGGGCTGGGGAAGGAGGGGCCTTGATTATCAAACCCAAGTTGCGTTCGAAGGTTACTGGCTGGGGAAATATCAAAGGCTAGTCCTGCAGTAGCAAAGTGATTATTGAAAGCATCAAGGATTGACGGTTTATCAGTATCGTATCGTAGTACCCATTGAAATTCTGGTAGGCAAGGAATTCCTGGTAGAGTGGCCAACTATATCCTTAATTACTCTCCAGAATTTGGAAGGGCAATTAGACGAAAGATCAAATTGTAAATGATAAAAGTTAGCCTTTGCTTCTCTGACCTTTTTTGTACAAAGGTTTCTCATCCTCCTGAAAGAAATCCTATCATTCGTGAGTTTAGTTTTATGGGCAATTTTCCGAAGCATATCCCTATGCCTCAGGTCTTCCTTCAGCTCCTCTGTAAACCATTGGCAAGATTTTTTTTTGACTCAGACTTTCACTAGAGGTGCATGCCTGTTAAGGGCTCCTAACACAATTTCTTGGAAAATGTCATATGCAGAGTCCACTAATTTAGCTAGATAAAAGTCCTGCCAGCGCATGGAACGGCCCAGATCAGAGATATACGCACAGGGATCAAAATTGCGTCAACATCTTTTAGTAGTAAATTTAGAAGCAGGTGACGGAGTGTGATTTGACCTTACACAAGCAATGAAACAGTGATCTCTGAGAAAAAGGCACCAGCATGGATAAAAAAATAAGGTTTGTTAACTAGGATATTATCTATCAGAGTGCTGTTTGTAGGGTTGATCTTGTTTGGGCGAGTAGTTTCATTGATAAGCTGGGTCCATCCAAGCAAATCGCAGAGCATTTTTAGAGGAGTGGAGGCACTGGAAAACCAGTCTAAATTAAGATCACTTAGTAGTACTGACTCTGAGGACCTGTGACCCAAGACTTTACATAAATGATCCAGAAGCTGTAGCCCCGCAGAAGGGGGTCTACAGCAGCCTGACACACAAAGTGAGACGCCAATTGAGATCCCAACCTGAAGGGTAAGGCTTTCAAACTCATTTTGGACGGATGTAGAGTCAATAACAGAGACAGAGAATTTTTCCTTAATATAAATAGCCAGCCCACCACCTCTGGATTGTCTATGAGCTTGGAACAGAGAGTAGGCTGGAAGGTTTACTTCAAGGTTAGTTGTTTCCGGGCGGAGTCACGTTTCTGTGACAACCAGAATATCAGGATTAGTGTGACAAATCCAGGCCTGAATGGAGCTGATGTTTTTTAGCAGGCTGCACGCATTAATGTGCATAAAGCTTAGACCTTTAAGGCTAGGTAGGTCAGCAGGTGATCCAGTAGCAGCTGGGGGGCCAGGTTTGAGCTCAACATTCCCTGAGCACAACAATAGAAGAAGCAGGAGCTTCCTGGTTAATCCTAAAAGGAACTTCAAAATTTTGATTTGTTCACATTTGCGGGGGACATGATACTGACATGGGGGAACCCTAAGACTAAAGCCTAGCAGGTTTAGAGCTATCTGTAGTAAAACCTTACCAGTGACAGGCAAGGGGGGGGGGGAGTGTCCGGAGTGAAGGAACAGATGTATGTCCGCAGGAGTGTATCCTAATAGGGTACCAATGCGCCAAGTCAGATATGTATCACAGATCAGAAAGGAGGAATAGGTGACACAGCAGAGAAATTCAATAGGGCACAGAATGTCCGTACTGTGCAATTTCCTAGGTGTTTTCTTTGAGGATGAATTTGAATAGAGAGAGCATGATGTAAGCAGAGACAAGCACAGAAACAGATAAAACATCTGCTGTGCTGTGCCTACGCCCATCTTGTACTAGTGCCCAATATGAAATGATAGCTGTGAGTCTGTGGTTCTAACACCTGGAAAAAAGTAAAAGGTCCAAGTCTCTAGTGGGGTATGATATAATGTGGGTATCCAAGAATAAAACTCTCTAGAAATTTTGGTGAAAAGAGGGTATAGCTTGGGGTTTACATGGAAGGATTACCTTTAAAAACACCAAATAATTATATGAAAATATTAGGAAGGAATAGCCTGTTAGAGGATGGGAGAAAAGAAAATATGTGGCGATGGAAAACTCAGCATCGACCAATAAGCAGGGAGAGGTGGGGCTAAAAATGTATTTAATGGAGGCTGGGGTCAGGGCAGGCGGAAAGAAAATATAGATTTAAATTTAGTTATAAAAGCTGTAAAACCCAGCAAGAAAGCCTAGAGAGAGAGAGAGAGATATCAGAAGAGGATCAATCGCTGATAAAGCCGTAAGGCTGCAGCCAATCAGGCACAGGCTAGGCAGCAGAGTAGCCAATCAGCGTCCAGCGAGGTTCCCCGGTCAGGAAGGCAGGCTTACCGAGGTTCTGGTGTTCTGAGAGTGGGCAGACAGTGGTGCACAGCAGGCAGCTAGGTCAGCTGCTGCTGCTGCTGTAGGAAGCGAGTGGCCACCCAGTCAAGGGCACCCAGGTTCTGGTGCTCTGAGAGTGGGCAAACAGCGGTGCATGGAAGGCAGCTAGGTCAGCTGCCGCCGCCGTGGGAAGCGAGTGGCCACCCAGTCAAGGGCACCCAGGTTCTGGTGCTCTGAGAGTGGGCAAACAGTGGTGCACGGCAGGCAGCTAGGTCAGCTGCTGCCGCAGTGGGAAGTGAGTGGCCACCCAGTCATACTCAGTCTCACACTTTCTGTCAGGCCAGACGAGACAGGAGCGTCGACAGCAGCAAGGCCCCTAAGTCGTCCCTCCTACTGCCTGTCTCCAGTGTCCCTCGCCAGCCAGCATCTTTTGCCTCCTCCTCCTCTAATTTCACCCCGGGCCGGGGCAGTTAGTAGATGGTAGCACCATTGGCCAGGTGCTGACCACCCGGATCAAAATAAATAAATAAAAACTTTTTATTTCCATACCGCAGAGCATATGCAAGGGCAGATGGGAGTCGGTGAAAAAATGCAACCCCTTAAATTATATAAAACAAAATATGGGGTGCAGTGTATACACTTGAATTTAACACACACCCTCGTTGTTGGATGGCTACCATAGCCCTCGGGGTTTATGTGCCATCCAACAACTCAGGTGAGTATTAAATTCTCGTAACACACTGCACCCCATACTTTATCCTATATACAATAACCAGTTATCTTTTATTCTATTTAGTGGGGCCATTTCTTTAAACTTCTCATAGGAAATAAGATCTGTGTTTTGTCTATCAGGTCTAACCAATTTATAATTGTTTCATTCTATTAGGGCCTTCCTCCATTCTAACTTTAGATTGATTCGTTTACAAAATAGAATGCTGCTGTGAAAATGGTAATTTTTTATTTTATTTCTCTTTAACCACTCTCTACAAGCCAGGGCTACTCCCTTAAGAATAGTTTGTAATTAGTTACAATGTCTTATATACATAATTCAGGATCATAGTCATTAAGACGTTCTTGTATATATGATAAATATTTACCTTTTTTATCTATACTGTATTTAGTCTTGTCTGACCAGAGAAAAGCTACAGTAGCTTAATCTTTGTGGCAACGTAGTATGTGGGTCTGGGCAGCCCACTCTACCTTTATTCCTTGGGATAGTCAACTTATACCATGCAATTCGGGGGAGGCCCAACCCATAGAAATTTTACAAATACATGCTTTACCTTAGAGAACCATAATTCATGGGTCTCTCCCTGTAAAGACTGAAACAGAAGCATAAGATGTGGCGTAACAGCTATCTTGAAGGTTTCAATTTTCCCCATAACGAAAAAGCAAAGTTTTCCCAACCATCTAGTAAATTTTTTGTTTTAATCTATACGATGTTAGTATTAATCTTTACTGTTTCCTCCTGATTATTGGTCATTATACAATGGCAAGAAAAACTCCTGGACTCTGATTGTTCAATCTTGGGCTGGCCCCATGCCGTTATCCCAGTACAATATCACGACTCTAGTCTCAGCCTCACTGTGAACCTGGAGATGAGTTATATGATGAGCTAGATGACCTCTTTTTTGCATCTCCTCTTAAGAAACAAAAATATTTTTCCACACTAAAAACATTCTTTAAATTTTTTTTTTTATTTTATATATAACAACGAGCCATTGTATAATAGCAATAATGCCCTCCAGGGTGTGTGTCGTTTGGGATAACATCATCGCCTCAGTTTGTTGGGCGCACTTCGCCGTCAGGCCTCGCTCCGAACCACCTGAGGCTGACGTTATCCCAGCACACACCTTCGTCGGGCATTATTGCTTAACTATCATTCCTAGATACTTCATATTACTGACTATTTTAATTGGGGATAGAATGCTTTTTGTTTGTATACTTAGATTAGTAATAGGTAATGCTAAAGATTTATTTTGGTTTAGTTTGTAACCTGAGAAGGATGCATAATGATATATTTCTTTCGGTGTGTTGGGCCATGATTCATTTGGATTTGTCAAGATCTGTAGCATATCGTCTGCGTAAACATTCATTTTAATAATACGTGCTTGTGTAGGAATCCACCGGATGTCCCCATTGCTGTGAATTTTAGACGGTAAGGGTTCCAAACATAATGTGAACAGCAAGGGGCAGAGTGGGCATCCTTGTCTGACACTGTTAGAAATTTTTATAGCATCAGACAAGAAAGAATTTATTTTTAATTTGGCAGTAGCTAGGAGGTACGTTTTACGTAACAATTGCCGAATTGTTAAGGGGAAGCCCCATTGTTCTAATACACAAAACATAAAATCTCTTGACAGTAGGTCGAATGCTTTTGTCGCATCTAATGCTATCATGACCTTTTCCTCCTCTTTGTGTTCAAACCTTTGTTTTGCATGTTTAGAAATAATTTCTTGAATTTGTTCCAAATCCTGAAATATATTTCTTCCTTTGCTAAACCCTCATTGTTTTTCCCTTATAAGATTTGCCACCTGTTCCTGAATATGGTTAACTATTAATTTCATGATTATCTTGTAATTTAAATTTAATAATGATATTGGGCGATAATTTTCTGCTCTTTTTGTATCTTTGTTTTCTTTTTTTTTTTTTGTGAACTCTCTTTATTCACCCTGTGGCCCAGGCTTCCTTCTGGAGTACTCACTCGGCAAGGGCCTCTACTCCCTACCTGAACCCTGTCACCAGCTTCCTCTCCCCAAACACCCAGGCAGGTCCACCTCCCAGGGGATGGCCCGCCCACCCACGGTGGCCTGTCTGAGATTAGAGGGACCTAACTGCTATCGGGTTCACCCTGGGAGTCCCCTGGTGCGCTGGGCCGGTGATGGGATGTGGGCTTGCCCCTGGAGCCCCTTCATCTCCACGGTGCCACAGAGGGTTTTTGTTGCTTTCCCCAGCAGAGCATGGACGCCAGCGTAGCGTCCATGGTGATCACCGATGCCTCGGCGCTGCCACCCCCAGCATCAGCGAACACAAGTTCCGTGCTGCCCCCAGCCACCACCATAAGCTGCCCTGAAGCGGCACAACCCCAAATCCCTCTCCGGGAAAGAAGAGCCATCCTTCGGATGCTCGATCCCTTCCCTCCCTTGCTGACCCCTGGCGGGCTGAGTCCGTTCCTGAACCCGGGTCTCCGGCGTGGTGCGAGGTATGGCGTACAGCGCCTCAACCCTCAGCACCACCAAGCCAGCTTCTTTGTTTTCTTTTAATAGTAAAATAATTGTACAGTCATTAATAGACTGTGGCATATTATCCATTGCTGTTATTTTTTCTATTAATAATTTAAACCAGGGGATAAGTGTATCTTTATATGTCTGATAGAATTCACATGCATATCCATCTCGACCTGGGGAGGAACCTTTCTTCTGATCTACGATTGCTTGGTTTATTTATTTATTTTTTTTATATAAATGGTTCTTGGTTGATATTTAATTTAGTTATAATCTCCTCTTTGGTATATTCTTCCATATTAACTAAGTTATGAACATATTCTTTATTGTAAATAGTCTGGAAATATTTAACAAATTCTTTGCTGATAGTGTTTATCAGTATAAACCTCTTCCTGTCCTGTATTAATAGCAGTTATAATATTCCTGTCTTTTTGCTTTTTAAGGGCATAGGCTAAAAGTTTCCCTGTTTTATCGCCCTGAAAGTAGAATATATTTTTGATCTTCCAAACATCGTTTTCCAAAAACTGTAGAATTAGTTCTTTCTTTTTGTTTTTACAGTCTAGCAGGCTAGTCATTACTTTTTTATCAAAATTGGAATCGATTACAGTCTTTTTCAGCTTCTTAATTTCTTCTTCTTTCTGGAATTGTTTTCTATTTTGTCTGTGTTGTTTAATCTGGAATTAAATAATGTAACTTCTTGTAGCAACTTTTCATGCGTCCCATTTAACGGCCATTGCCAGGTCCGAAGTATTATTCAGTTTCCAATATTCCTCTAGTCGATGTTTTATCATGGCCAAAAATTCTGCATTAATTAATAAAGAGTTGTCAAAATGCCATTGTCTAGTAAAAGACCTATCCCAGGTAGGAGTTAGTTGCAAGGACACCACTGCATGGTCGGAGACCAGAATGCTATGAATGTATGCATTATTGATCTTAGGGCCTTGTTAGTCAACCGGTGCCCACGTTTCATTGCCAAGTGGCCATTATATTACTAAAAACAGATCGAAAAGTCGCCACCCATTGAGTATAATGGAGCTCGCCTGCGCACTCTCACTGGCATCTCATCATCATGTCCATGAGTGCGGGGGAGGAGCGTGGGCAGAACTTATGACTGGGAAGTCCTTGGGACCTGGTATATAGAATTTTATGAAGGAAATTACTTTTTATTAAACAAAAAAATTTTCGGGAATATATTCAATATGGGGGCACCTATATATATATATATATATATATACACTGTATATATGGTGCAGGGGCTCATTGTGGTGAGTCTCTTTAACAATTACAGAACAATTACAGAACGTGGCAATAGTTCATCCTCTGGCCTAGCTTTAAGGGCATGCTGTACCCTGTCTATTTCAATATTGGCGTCTTCTCTGGAAATGTCTAGGTATACAGCAAATACTTTTCAAACTATTTCTTTTAGGTTCTGCTTTTGCTCCCATGCCTCAAGAATCCCTATTAAGTGCACATTTTTCCTTCTGGCTCTTAAGTCCATATCAGATATTTTGCTCGTTAAATCTGAGATTGATTTTTTGTGGTAGTTTACTTTGCCTTTCATTTGGAAGAATGTTATCTTCTACCTCAGAAATTCTGTTTTCTATGTGTGGCATTGTTTGGTTAATGTCCTTTACCGAGGCAGCCAGATGTCGAATGGTTGTTTTAATCATTTACATTTCTGAAATAAATTTGTCCATTCCTTCAGATTTCAATTTAACAAAAGTCAGGTCATCTTTTATTTCCTTTATATTCTCCATCAAGACCTTAGCCCAGGTAGGTATGCTATCTTCTGCTGTATGCTGTTATTTCAGCTTTCTTGCTCCTGCGTTTGCTAGAGAGGGTTTGCCTAGCTCAGATACTTGAACCGAAGTAACTTTTTGTTTAGCAGAATCATTCACAACTTTTTCCATTCTTTTAGGTGACCCTGTTTTATTTTCATCAAACTGTGACTCCACATCAGATTCTGCCGATTGAAATTTGTTTTCCTGAAAATTTGTATTGAGGAGGCGGTTAAGCTTTGGCTGGACTATTTCTTATGTCAGGCAATTTACTCTCTTCAGTTTGTTGCCAGTCTTTCGTTATTCCATGTTAACTTTTATATGGCCCCGTTCATTCAAAAATGTTTCCTTAGTATGTTCTTCAAGTGTTTTACCTCCTGTATTATGTAACTTTTCTTTTGCCTGGAATTCATGGGGTGAAGTTATTGGGCTCAGAGGGTTTATTATGTTCAACATAGGTAATTTCCCCAAAAAGTTTAGTAAATCCCATTCTGTTTGAGGTTTTTGTTGCAATTTACCTTTTATTTTAGTGTCCCTTTGAGCTTGTTCCCTTTAACATTCTAAGGCTTCTGCTGCAATGCTTTTTTTTTTTTATGCCTTTCTCTTCTTGAGGACATGTTCATATGCAGTACAACAGGGAAGGCGCATCTTTGCTTTTTAAAATTTTGCTTGCAATTTCCAGGCCTAAAACCAGGACAGATTTCATTATTTACTGCAACTTTTTAATATTTAAGACAGCGTGTTTATATTGTCAAGATAACTTGTAACTGCCACATACAGTTCAAAAAGGTGAAACGTTCTTGCACTCAGAAAATTAGGAAGAGAACGTTATTCTTTTTTTAGTAATAGAAGATGGAGCTGAAAACGTTTACCTGAGTAAAAAGACACTTTCCTACCTATAGTACTTTCAGGTGTTGCACGCCTGGAACAGGGCCTTAACCACCTTTATAGATAATTCCACAAACAGTTCTGTACAAGTATAATATAATAATAATATCCTTTATTTATTTAGCGCAATTCTAAAAATCAAAGCGCTGTACATAATTAAAAACATCATAAAACAGAACAACTCAACTTAAAAATTACTTATAATACAATTTAAATACATCAGTTAAAATTATCACAAAATACCAGCTCAAATACTGAATGCTTGCTTAAACAAGTAAGTTTTTAGGCCTGTTTTAAATCTGTCCACAGTCCTGCACTCTCTTTATCTGCATACAAGTTCAGTTAGGAAATTCGACATCTTTGAGAGCACAGCAACCCCCACGTTCAGACCTCCGTTGCCACATTAAAGAAACAAAACAAGTACCTTCTCAAGGTATGCCCCCAGGATGGCGACACTATTACTTTGAAAACGTTGATGGTGACAACATTGACAGTTTCACTGTAATAGTCCACCCAAGACCCCGGCACTCTCTCCCTCCCTGTCCTACACCCCCTTCCCGATCCAACTCCAACTCAGAGTTAGAATCCTTTAGATTGGGGGTGCAGGGGGCAGAGCCTCCTGCATGGGGAGTTCAGGGACAGAGCCCCCCACATGGGGAGTTCAGGGGGCAAAGTCCCCTGATAAAAAAAAAAAAGAGTATGGGGTCTCCAGTCGGATTTCTGACCGCAAGTTGCGGTTGACATAAATCCGTCGCTGTAATGGCAGTTGACAACTTAGTTGTCGAACCGGCATCATTGAGCCCCTTCTCAAGTCCTCGGCGTTGTGATGAACAGACTCATCTAGCAGCCAGGGTTAACATTCATACCTTGTGCAAGCACTGTATATGTTGAGTGGAATAATGCAGCCAGTTTGTACTTTCGGCGTCTTTGGGGAACAGGTAGGAACCCCACATTCAGACCTCAGACTTAGTGTGCTGCATTCCTTACTGATATTGCACTGAGTAGATCATGCCAACAACAAGGAAAACTTTTCTGGTCAGGCACCTCTGACTACTATCCAAGTGCAAAAAAACTTTCATTTACCAGAGGTAACTTTAATAGACCTAACTTCTGTCCGTTTCGTCCGACTTGTTGTAAAGTTGCATACGGCAGTTATAAAAGGAAAAAAAAAAACATGTAACATCCGCGAGTAATAGGGCACCCGAGTTTGTGTGGTTCCATGGGGGAGTTCGAGCTGAGCATGGACCTTCTGCTCCTTCAGAATGCCCCTCTGCGCATGTCCCCCCCGGGGTGGGGGGACTACTGGCTACATATGGGTCAGCCGGGGTACTGGGTTGGGGTCAGAGTGTGTGCACTGGGGCTCCTCTGTGCGTGGGAGGAGGGGTTCTGTTTCAGCTCCGGGTTGGGGCTGCCATGTGTGGGGTGGGGTGGGGGTATACTCAGAATACTGGGTGGGACTGCCATGTGTTTTGGGGGGTGCTATTGGACATATAGGGCGGGCTGCCATGTGTTTGGGGGGTACTGTTGGGATGATGGGGACATGTGTGAGGAGGGGAGCATGGTTTGGCACTTGGCTGGATGGGGCTTACATTTGTGGGGGGGGGGTTATGTTTCGGTATTTACAGGGCCACACTGGACTATGTATGGGCACTCACCCAATTGGCTGCCCCAGCTCTCCCCAGCAACCTAGTAGGCTAAGGCAGCACAGTGGGTTGTATTCCAGTCCCGTCGCGACCAGTGGGTGTAGTCCATGGGGGGCACTGTAGGGTTACAGCAGGGTCCTGGCTGCCATAACCTGTGCCCCGTGCCTGGCACTGCGTGCCTTTGTGAATAGTGCGTGAGTGCAGGCACCATGACACCCCCGCCGCCTCAATGCATTGCTGATAGTGTGGACAGGGGATCGGGCATAACCACCGCGGCGTGTTGGGACCCCGCTGCGCAGCATTCACACTTAGGATTGCCACATGTCTCAGATACACAGGAGGGCAAATTCTTGTTTCATGCATAGGGTACAACATTACTTTACATTTCACTGCCCTGAACGACTGGTAGTTGCCCCTCTGCCCTGGTGTCTGGTGGCAGAGTGGGATGTGGAAGATACTCCCCCTCCCTGTCGCAAGCACTGTAGCACTGTCCCCCTAGGCAGCAGGCAGGACTATTAATATTCATAACTGCCATGGCTGCTCCTAAAAGTGACATCGCTCCCTTTAAGTAATGGCACCTAAGAGTGCTTTTATAAAATTTTTATTTCTCTTGCCCCTCCTGGTGTGCCTCCACACCCCCAGTTAATATTTCTGAGGTCCCAGGGGTCGGAGCACATGAAAGGGAACCTGGACAAGAGCCACCCAAGCGGTGTTTACAGTGAGCACCGTAGTGCATACATATAGCCAAGCTGGCAGCCACCAGCTCGCACACTCAAGCAGGCTGCCTGTGTGAATGCTCATACAGGCAGTGTAGCATTCGCTGCCGCCAAGCTGGCGGTTCCAATTCTCTCTATGCTCTGCCAGTCCCCCACACAGGATTTAAGCACATGAGGCCAACAGGAGCACAGAGAGCCACAATGGGACTGAGGACTGACAGGGCGGTCTGGAGGCAGAACAGCACCCAGGGAGAGCAGCAAGAGAAGCCCCCTGGGTGGTGGAGGTTACATGCAACAAATGAAATCCATCAATTAAAAACCCATTAATGTACCATAAGTGTACAAAACTCATAGACCCGCCAAAACATTTATAAGAGCTGCTCTGTGATCTAAGTAGAAGAGACTCTAATTAAATCAGGTCAAGGGTGTCAAACATTGATATCTACCAAAAGTAAATTATATCACAAGGGATTGTGTTTTTTCACTTTTTAAAAGAAAAAAAAGAATCAGAATCAAACTACCAGCTACATCAACAATCTTTACAGAACGTGACCAATCATAAAATGTGTTTTTTTTAAATGAGGATTCTGAGGCCTAAGGGGGTTGACAGTGGCCCTTTAACGGTTATTTGTATCAATATTATAAGATATAGTCCAGAAGATTGCAACCGAAGAAGGAAAAAGAGAAGAATAATTAGTATAGCGTTTTCATACACGTTGTATCCCAAAGTACTTTACCAGGAATGCTAGACCGATAGTGAAGTGACTACATTTGTTCACTTGGGAACATAAGCAGGAGGCTGGTAAGGACAGAGGTCTGGGGATATATTCTGTTTTAACTGAAATATTTGAATGGTTTTGTGCGTGAAATTAGTTCTATGTGTTAAAAATTACTACTTTGAGTTAGAACTGTTACTTGGGCTGTGATATTGTAACTTTTGAGGCTTGGGAACACTTGTTTGGCAGTGATAATTAGAGTGTAATTTAAATGTGATGTTTGCCTGGTGTTCTTAAATACTGAAAAGCCACTGGGGGTTGGGGTTGAAGGGCTGTGTATTTCTGTTTGGGACTGAAATTCGAAGCAACAGGAACTGATGGGCCTGTGACATCATACGGTACCTGATGTCTGCATACACACCCTGTTAGTGGGACTGGACACACACTAGACTGTATGTGTTTGTGAGACTTGGGAACTTTATTGGTGGGGTTGAAATTGGGTTTGTAAATAACTGCAGTCAGTATAGAGAGAAACTGTATTCCAGGGAGAAGGGACTGAGAAAAGGGGGGGGGTGCCATTATAAACAGAGGGGATAAACAGGGTGGCCATATTCCACCATGGCAGGCATCTTCGGAAGGGTTGTAGGCTGCACAGGCTGTGGGATGGCACTAATTCTCAATTGGGCATGGAGGCGGGGCTGCCACTCTGTAGACAGCTGTCTTGTATCAGGAGTGAGGTATATTGGTTAAGGAGTAAGCTGGGGAGCTGGGGGGGTGTCCAAGGATAAGGGGTGGATATGGGCAGCAGGGTGGGGGTTGAGGGGAGGCTAAAGTAACGCTCTGAAATTACAGGACATTATGTTACAGCAAGCAGGAGGGGGATATGACAGAGGACCCTTAGATAGGGATGTTGACGCTAAGGGGAAAGCATACGGGGTGGACATTCCGAATACAAAGAGAGTGGAGGGGAAAGAGTCAGGAGGGGCTGTTGTGGGGAAGCCTAGTAGAGCAGACATTGAGAACGGAGGGGCTGCTGTGGGGAAGCCTAAAACAGTAGATTGTGGGAACGGAGCTCCTAAGGAGAGAGCAAGAGGGGAAGAAGAGGGGCAGTTTAGAGGTGCAGTCAGGGGAAACTCAAGTTACTTGATGGAGGCTGACATAGAGTGTCACAATAAATTTGAGCTACTAAGCAACCTAGAGGGGGAGGAAGGGGTTGGTGGAAATGAGGAAACTGATACAGAGGCCGGGGGGAGGGAGTCGGATACCCATAGGGCATCACAGACCCGCAATGGAAAGGATAGAAATAGTCCCAGAGGGAGAAGGGAAACATAAATGTTAAGCAATGGGGAGATGCAACATATTGGTAGACATGAGGGAGGAGAGTGATTGGAGAAACTGGGAGACAAGGTGGTGGAGAGGAGCCCCCTTCAGCAGGGGTCAGTACCAGGATGGGACCCTAGCCAAAGGGGACCTATAGACAGCCTCTGGAGGCAGGGGTACTATTACAAGGGGGGAGGATGGTGGTGGTGTGGGGGAAGGGGAAACCATCAGAGGCAGGATAAATGGTTTGGATAAGAGAGGGTTAAAGGGGACACCGATACAGAGGGGGTCTGAGTTAAGTGGGCAAAATAACGAGGGAGGCAGAAAGGGGAAGGTGACAAGGGGGTCTCTAATAAGGCAGGAAGACTCCCATGAAATTGAGATCACGAATAAAGGGGGGATGGGGGGCTGAAAGGGCATAGTGGAGGTAACCATAAGGGTGATGGTGGTGTTAAGGTTCTGTTATTGGGAGACTCAATGATTAAGGGTATCCAGTGGGAGGGACAGGGGGGTGGATGCCATAGCCAGGTGAAGGTAGTGAGTATCTCTGGGCTGACAGTGCACAGAGCAAAGTTCATGGTGTATGAACTGGTTAGGGATTGTGGAGGGCAACTGGATTTCCTGGTGCATTTGGGTACTAACGATCTAGAGGGAAATAGCGTTTTGGAAATCCAAGCAAGGTGCCAAGAACTGCCAGAGTCTGTCGGGATAGGATGCAACATTTTTTCGAGATATTGCCAGTACCAAAGGCCTCTGTGAGAAAAAATTAAGATCACAGAGGTTAATGACTGGCTCAGGAAGTGGGGTGAAGAGAGGGTTGGGGTATTAGGGAACAGGAAAGGAGTTTGGGAGGATAAGGACTGTATGCCAAGGACAGGCTTCATCTTGCCCCATTAGGGAAGGAAGTCCTTAAACAGGGATGGCTGACTACATTCAAGAAAGGGGGTTTAAACTCTGGGAGGGGGGAAGGGATAAGGAGGGGCTGACCAGAAGCCTCTCCGGATGAGAGGAGTAGCCTCTCAAACCCAAGGGGGAGGGGGAAACAGACTGGGGTGGAGGTTTCAGGAGGAGCAGAGGAGGATGGAAGTATAAGGAACCTGGGTGGGGTCTGACAAAGGGACAGGATAAGGGGTGGGGTTGATGTTAGTAAATGCCAGGAGCTTGGGAAACAAGTTGCCAGAGTTCCAGGCCATGCTGTTCGGGGGTGGATGTATGTGCGGTCATGGAGACGCACAACAAAACCATGACTGGGACCTAAATGTGCGGGACACTATGCTTAGGAAGGACAGAAAGGAGGGCAGAGGGGTGTGGAGTGGCTGTGTCTCATTAGAGATGACATAGAAATTGCTAGGTAGAAGAGGCAGGGAAACGTGAGGCCTTATGGGTCACTCTTAACATCCCCAGCAGGAGATAAGGTCAAGCTTGGTGGAATAGGCCCCCCGGGATGAGTGATGTTCAGAGGATGGTTTGCTGGACATCATCATTGCCCAGTGTGGGCCAAAAGGAAGGGGTGGTGCTGATGGGGACCTTAATGCTGTGGTACTAACTGGGGAACCATGTCCTCTAAGGTGGCCAAGGAGCAGAGGCTGCTGGACGGCTTCCAGGATGTGTTCTCAACACAGCATGTGATGGAGCCCACAAGGGAGGGGCATGTCCTGGACGTGGTTCTGGCAGATGGGGATCTGGCAAGGGACCTGGTTGTAGAGGACCCCCTGACTGGGAGTGACCACAATACTGTCTGGTTTCAAATAAGCATGGGGAAGAGGGGGTGAGATCTAGGACACTGGCAGTGGACTTCAGGGGGGCAGACTTTGTGGGCATGGGAAATATTCTCAAGGATCACTTGAAGGGGATTACATCAATGACAAGTATGGAAGGAGATGGGAGGTCATCAAACGGGACTTCATGAGGCAGTCAGGATCTCGCTAAGTTTAAAAGGTAAGGAGCAAGGCTCATAAACCATGCTGGTGGTCCAGTGAGGTACAGGTAGTGGTCAGAGAAAAGAAGGCGGCCTACAAAAAATATAAAACAACAAGAGGGGATAGGGATAAGGAAATGTACCATCTTGCATCTAGAAAAGTCACCCGGATGGTGAGGGGAGCAAAGTCCAGTAAAGAGCAGCGGCTGGCACAGGGGATACATGGAGGAAAAGGGGTCTTCCGGTACATTGGGGAGAGGAGAAAATCTAAGGGCTATCTCAGCAGATTGAGATCAGAAGGAGGGTGGGTGGAAGAGGCGAGGGACCAGGCAGAGGTATTTAACGAGTACTTTGCCTCTGTGTTCACTAGGGAGGGGGATGGGATATCTACAAAGCAAGGCACGATGGGGATAGAAGCGGCAGTGAGTGGGATCAGGGGAGCAACAAAAATGGAGCAAGAGGGAGGGAGAGGTATCCTAGGGGTGTCACATCTGGACAAGGATAAAAAGGCCAATAAGGTGGAGGGGACGAATGAAGCTATCTCCACCAAAAGGGTGTGGTTAGCCCTCAGGGCCCTAAAGAAAGACAAATCTCCTGGACCGGATAGCATTCAACTGAGAGTACTATGGGAATTGGTGGACATACTGGCTGCACCCCTGGTGGAGCTCTTCAACAGGTCACTGGAGACAGGGAGGGTACCTAGGGATTGGCGAGAGGCACATGTGGTGCCAATCCATCAAGGGGGGTCGAGGGAAGTACCAGGTAACTATAGACCCATCAGTATGACCTTGGTGGTGGGAAAATTAATGGAAAGTGTGCTAAAGAAACGATTGGGGGTGTACTTGGAGGAGGTGGGAGGTCTGGATAGTCAGCAACATGGGTTTGTGCCAGGTAGATCATGTCAAACCAATCTTGTGGAGTTCTACGAATGGGTAGCATCAGAACTGGACTGGGGAAAGCCTGTGGATGTATTATTCTTGGACTTCAGCAAGGCATTTGACTCTGTCCCTCACAATGGTCTGGTTAAGAAACTGATGGGGTTAGAAGTAGGCCCTTTGATGGTCAGATGGATTGAAAACTGGCTAGCTGGACGCACCCAGAGAGTAGTGGTCTGTGGGGAGCTCTCGAACCCTAGAGAGGTTGGTAGGGGGGTACCGAGGGCTCGGTCCTGGGTCCGATCCTGTTTAGTGCATACATATCTGACATCAGGAGGATATAGGGTGTGAAATGAGTCTCTTCACTGAGACTTCCAAGATGGGAGCAGTAGTTGAGGGGAAGAGGGAGGTTGGCCCTGCAAGGGACCTGAACACCCTGGAAAGCTGGGCTCACACATGGAAATTAAATTCAATATCACCAAGTGCAAGGTGTTGCATCTTGGGCGAAACCCTAAACACAGGTACACCCTGGGAGGGGAGTGTTGAGGCCTCAATAGGGAAAAAGACCTAGGGGTCATGGTGGATGCATGTATGAATAACTCTGGGCAGTGCAGGAGGCGGCTAGCAAGGTAAAGAGGATGTTGGGATGCATCGTGGAGGATCACCTCTAGGAGCAGGAAGTGATTTGCGCTGTCCAAGTGGACTGGTTAGACCACACCTTGAGTACTGTGTGCAGTACTGGAGACCACACTTGAAGAGGGACATACAGCCCTGGAGAGGTATAGAGGAGGGCAACCAAGATGATACGAGGGCTATGGGATTTGGACGTATGAGGACAGACTTGAGGAGCTCTGCCTGTTTTCATTGGAGGAGAGGAGAGGAGAGACAGGGGACATGATTGAGGTCTTCTAGTACCTCAAGGGAATAAATAGGGTAAACATGGAGGGATCTTTAGACTAAAGCAGGAAGTATTACCAGAGGGCATGGTTTGGAGTTGGAAGGAGGAAGGTGAGGGGGGAAAAGAGGAGGAGTTTTTCACTGAGAGGGTGGTGGACCCTTGGAATGCACGCCTGGTGAGCTGGTTCAGAGATCCACAGTGGAGGGCTTCAAGGGAGGGTGGGATAGACACAGAAAGTGGATGTATCAGATGATGGCCTGTCCCAGGGGGGTGGGGATGGATGATAGGGGTTTCTGGAGCACAAGTGAGGGGAGGGCCTCAGCACCCAACTAGGGATCTGAGGTTCGAGCAGACTCGATAGACCGTAAGGCCTAATTTGCTGGCAAATAGTATGTTAGTAACATCCACACACAGCCTTGTACAATTGCATGAACCGGTTTTATGGGAGGGGGAATGTTGGCCAGGACACTGGGGAAATTCCCCTACTGTCCAGCAGGGGGAACCACTGACTGTCTGAGGATGGTCAGTCCTGGAGAGCCGCCGATGGCGATGGATGTACGGGAGGCTAGGGAGTTGGTCTCCTCTCCTGGCTCTGGAGCGCTTGAGACCGACAAGTTCTACGATGCCACGGGGCATCTGGATTCAGATATGCAGCATGATGCAGCAAACCCACTTGTTAAAGAGGCGGTGCCTCAACTGAATATTTCACATAGTTGGGAGATTTTGGATACAGACAGAAATAAAACAGAAGCTGAACTCATGGAACTTTTAAATAATGAAGAACAGGCTTTTTTGGCAAAAAAGGAGGCACTGACCAGGCTTCTGCAGACAGCACAACAGGAGACTCCGAAGGACATGTCTGTTCAGGATTATGAGAGAGGAATTGCCAACCGGAACTTGGAATCAGTGGAAGAGGGGATTCATCGAGAACACTCCATTGCACTCGTGGCTTCTGCAGAGGTAACACCTTCCGGGTCGCATCATGGAGATGGTGCTCGCTTTGAGTTCACCTCGGCTACCTGGAAGCCAGAATCTTTTATTTTTAGTACTACTGCTATGAGTGCAGGGGCCCCGTCCAGAATGGTAACTACAGTCTCTGAACAGGCCAGCCAAAGTAGGGGCACTACCAAATACGCCGTTGCTCCAGCTCATTCTCTGTTCCAGGATGCTACAGGCATCTCCATGGAAGCCAGGCTGAAGGATGCTGGTTAGGGCCTTTGATACCACTATGGGGAAATGGACGTCAGGTATGACACCTGTCATTATGCCTAGTACTGTTCCACTTCCTGATGCTGCCCAGCCATTGACTAAACCGAGTGGTGCTGCTGTTGCTCCCGATTCTGAAATAGAAGCTCTCAGCTCAGGGTTGAAATCACCTTTGACTTTGCCTTCTGACCTGCTGTTAACTCATAATCCTTTATTGCCCTTTTTGGAACAGCCCCAGACAACCGTGCCTACTAAATCTATAGCCATTACTATGTTAAGAACTGAAAAAACTGCTTCTGCTTCTGCGACTGATGTTCCCACTTCACAGTCGCCTGCTCGGACTCCCTGGCCTGTAATGGCCCAGCCAGATGCTTCTTTATTTCATTCCCTTACCTTGCCTGCTAAGAGGCATAATGCAATTCATCTGCATTATAAAAGGGTTTAGATACACATTCTGACAGGAATTATGTGGCTCGTAACCTGTTGAAAGGCTCTATGGGTTTTAATGCAGCTGAGATATATGCATTGAATCATGCCTCCAGTGAAACTACCTTTGACGTGAGTTTTAAACTAGGAACTGGTCTGGAACAATTCTGGGGAAGGTACCAGGAACTTAGACTTTCTCCCCTGTGGGCTTCTTCTGAAGTTACCCCTCTGACCAAGCCAGCATTTTGTACTATCACAGTCCTTTTTAGAAACGAAGGGGTCAGTGTGACTGACCTGGCATACTGGCTGAAGCAGAGGTGTATTGTTCAGGGTGCCCCTGAAGCTATTTTCGACACTAAGCATATCTGGACTGTAGGTTGGAGGGTCTGTTTAGTTCTAAATACCACGGACAATGGTCTGCAACACCTACCCAATAGTTTTTACTTGGAAAGGGACGAATTACTTCTTCGGAAAAATGTTTTGGTCCACATGTACCGTAGGGAAAGTTGCATTTACTGATCAATGTTTCTGTAGGAATTGTTTATTTTAAATGATCGGTTAGTAGTTTTGTTCAAAAATAGCTTAAGAGCCGCACAAAGACGATGTTCTCAGCTCAGCTGCTGGCCACACCCCCCAGTTCGTCTCTGATTTACTAAGCTGCGCTGCAGGCCATTTTTTCCCCCCATGCCTTATATATTGAGCCAGTAATGTTGTTAATTCCCACCCCCGCCCATACCTCTTAACCTTTCTTCACCGAAATGTGCGACAAGATGTGTGACAAATGAGCAAAATGTGTGACACATCATCAAACCTGGCACTGCAAGCTCAGAACGCTATGGCTATCAGTGCACTAATGTTCTTAATGTTTGCTGATAACTGAACATAATAGAATATCATGAATTTCTGCTTTAAAGTCTCAGTGGGAAATGTGGAATATCACCTTCTCCATGTGGGACAAATAATTCCTAAGGGGAAAATGAGTGATATACCTTGTAATGTGTGACAGTTGAGAGGTATGCCCCCACCCCACCCCTGCACACACCCATACTACTATAGCAGTCAGTGCTGACAGCAACGAGCAGGACATATCACTTAGAAACCCTTTTGTTTTTAACTCCACTCTTCTCCTCCTCCTCACTCCAAAAACATTGGTGGGGTTCAAAAATGCCTGGGATAGGCACAAGGAAATTGTAGAGGTAAGGAAGGCTGGGGAGGAGACAGTGTTGTAGATCAAGCAGGGTCTGCAGTACAAAATAGGGTAAATAATGGATAGACTGGGTGAACCAAGTGGCCTTTACCTGCCGTCAGAGTCTGTGTTTCTATGTCTTCTCCTGTTATTGCCCTTCTTGTCACACATAATAAGATGCTGATGTCCTGTAAAACGTGATGTACTGCTAGTGACAGAATTCAAGCTAGAGCAGCACATTTGTCCTTTATTAATGACGTGCTGCAGTCCTTTTTGTTTTCCCCCCAGAAGTCATGTTAATGTCCCCCATACACACACTCGCACTGGCTGCTATCTGGCCTAACAGTGATGATCAGGATATAACATTTATTAGCCCTTTTCTTGTTTTTGTACCCCCCTTCTCCCTTTCCACCTACCCCATCTGATGCACGATAATAACAAACTCAGGGTCGATGACGCTCGCGTAAATTAGTTACAGATTTCCAGATGCAATCTTTAAAAGGAAGGATTTACACAGATCTTGAAATATCTGCAGTTATTTGTTTTCAGCCTTTTTTTTCTTTAATCATACGCTGCGATCTGTTTCTTTTACTTATTTTTCATAACAACCACTTGGAGTCTGTGTGATAGCTTCATGCGGTGTCAGCATTTTAATGCCATACTGCAGTTTATAAGACATGTTATCTGTCAATGTGGGTTCACGTTCAGCTGTGACTGCATGTGATGCTGGGGATGCGAAAGGGACTTGTTCGGTAGGGAAACAATGGAAAAAACCCGGCTCTATCCAGATGTGATGCCTGCATTCTCAATATTCACTTTTACTGATGTTTAGTACCTGCTGGAGCTGGGCTGGGTGGGGGAAGGGACGCTAATGGAAGATAAGGTTGGGAGGTTGATTGAGGTGAGAGGCATGTTTTTGCTGGGTAGGTATAAAAAAGATCAAGTATTTGAGACTAGATGTCACTAACGTCTTTAATAACTGTACAAAAATAAGATTTTTTTCTTTATTTTTTTTTTTTTAGAATACATGGACTCCACGCTTCACAATTTTTCATAAAGTCTGACTAATAGCCATAATGTTGACATTTCACAGTTGTACAGTATGTACAGTGATTGGAAGGTGCTCATGTAACCCCTAGGTGGCACTATCCCAAGGGCTACTACCCCTGCATGTGCGGCTAGTAATAATAATAATAATCTTTATTTATAGGGCGCCTTTCAAATATCAAGGCACCTTACATTATAAAACATAATCATCCAATATTACAATAAATATAAGACAATAAAATCCATTATATTTCTGGGAAGGCCAGTGTCCACAAAAAAAATTTCAGTGCCTTCATAAAGGCCCCTACGGTCGTACACTCACGAAGCTGACGGGGCAGAGAATTCCAGAGGGTAGGGGCCACAAAAGCAAAAGCACGGGCCCCGGAAGATTTCAAAATAACCATCAGAATCTCCAGCAACTCTTCGTCAGCCGAGCGGAACTGTCGCACAGGGGTGTTAAGGAATCAGGAACTCTTTCAAGTAGTCAGGACCAAGACCGTGTAGGACTTTGTAGGTCAACAGACCTACCTTAAAGGTGATCCACCACTGAATCGGCAGCCAGTGCAGATTGCACAGTACAGTGGTAATATGAGAACCCCTGGGTACCCCTGTCAATAAACGAGCAGCAGCATTCTGCACTGGCTGCAAGCGGCGGATATCAACCCCATGAAGCCCAAGATAAAGGGAGTTGCAGTAGTCAAGTCGAGAGGTCACAAAGACGTAGACCAATACAGGCAGGTCACTGGACGGAACAAGGTGCTTGCCCCTGGCAATATTCCGAAGATGGTAAAAGGCCGACTTGATGACTGCCGACACCTGATGACGAAGGGTCAGCCCTTCGTCAAGCATGACTCCAAGGTCGTGCACCCGTTCAGAGGTAGGGATCTGGACACCCCCCAGACATGTTCTGGAGGACCGGTCAATCCTCAGCCTCTCTATTCTGTGACCTGGGTCCACTACCATAACCTCAGTCTTTCCAGCATTCAATTTTAACCAGCTTGAATTCATCCAGTCTTGGATTTCGACTAGACAGTTATTAAATACTGAGGGTGCACTAACCTGGTCAGGGGCCAAAGACAGGTACAGCTGGGTATCATCAGCATAGCAGTGAAACCGCAGCCCGATCGTCTTACAGTGTCTCCGAGGGGTAGCATATACACTGCAAACAACATGGGGGACAGCATCGAGCCCTGAGGAACCTTGCAAGACATAAAGAAAGGGTCGGAGAAAAAAACCCAGCTACAACTCTCTGTGTTCTACCAGCAAGGAAAGAAGAAAACCATCTGAGCGCTGTATTTGACAGGCCACAGATGAACCTCAGGCGATCAAGCAGCACCCCATCGTCTACAGTGTCAAAAGCTGAGGAGAGATCGAGGAGAACCAAGATCTCTGGCCATCAGGAGATCATTGAGCACCCGAACCAGAGCAGTCTCAGTACCGTGCCTTTTACGAAAACCCGACTGGAGAGATTCGTAGACATTATGGATGGACAAATGGTTCTCCAACTGGATTGCCACTACTTTCTGGATAACCTTACCTAGAAAGGGAAGGTTCAAGATAGGTCTGTAGTTGGCAAAAATGTCTGGGTCCAACAAAGCTTTCTTTGGAAGGGGTGTCATACCACTTCCTTGAGGGTGCTTGGAAACTCACCCGATTCCAAGGAACACCGGATAATTTGAGCCAAGACCGGGCCAATGATCTCATAACAACCGAAAATCAGGGAAGTTGGGCCCGGATCTAAACTACAGCACTTAGGGTGCATCCCCTGGGCAATCATCATCATATCTTCGACGTCCGGCAGGTCAAAAAAACTCCAGGAAATGCAAGGAGTAGTGAACAAACGCTGACCAACCGCATCACCCATAGGGCAAGTCAGAGGGATTTCCAGCCTGATGTCGGCCACCTTATTCGCAAAGAATTGAGCAAGCTCATCACACTCTTTTTGTGAAAAGGCTCACTGAAGCTGCAGACAGGCTGGGTTGCAGAGCCTGTCCACAGTTTGGAAGAGCTGAACCGGTTGATTCTGAGCAACAGCAATTTCCCTGGACAGGAACTCTGCCTTCTTATGGGAAATTGCTGATTGGTAGAGCTGATAATGCTCCTCCAAACTAAGGCGGTCGACCACCAGGGCAGATTTCCGTCACCGATGCTCTAACCTTCATCCCACATGTCGCAGCTCCTTCAAGGACTCGTAAAACCAACAGGCCCGAGGGCGGAGTGAGAGGGGACGAACATGGGCAGGAGTTATTGAGTCCAGGGCTGAGGAAATGGCATTATTATAGGCCAGAACCAACAACTCTGGACTCGAGCTGGCATCAGAGAACTCTGAGAGGTCAATCACCACCACCAGGTCTTCAGGACACACATTCCGTAAAGGGCGGTAACTGACCATCTCCACAGGGGCAGACCTACGAAGGGGGGCATAAAAATTGAACCCTACAGTGCTGTGATCAGACCAACTGACCGGTTCCACCCCCAGATCAGATGTCTCAATCCCCAGGAAGAAGACCAAATCCAAAGAATGACCGTGAATACGGGTAGCTGTAGAAACAATCTGAGTGAAGCCCAGTGATAACGTCATCTGGAGGAAGTGCTGGCCAAACGGCGAGAGTTCGTCGTTGACCCAGGCATTGAAGTCACCCAGGACCATCACTCTGGGTAACTCTAATGCCATGTTGGTGGTGAAATCTGCCACTTCCTGCGGGAATCGCTTTTCGTCCCAGGGTGGATGGTAGACGAGAGCTATCCTGCCACCCACACCAGCTATCATGGTACATTCAAAGGATTTAGCTTCTTCAACTGGTACATCTGTGAGGCCCAATTTGGTCTTAAAACAGACCGCTATCCCCCCCCCCCCATGGTCCAATCTCGGGTGGTGAATCACCGAGTACCCAGCTGGAATTGCAGCCTCCAAAATGGGGCCAGCATTTTTATCAAGCCAGGTCTCGGTGATGCAAGCCAGATCAGCTGTTCCAACAAAATCTGCAATAATTGCAGTTTTGTTCTTAATAGATCTGGCATTGCATAGCACCACCAGAGTTGGACGGGGTTCTTGAGCCGTCCCAGCCAAATGCTCATCTAAAGAGATGGTGCCCTTGGGTATGGGAACTAGACATGGATTCCCACATTCCAGGCTCCATTTCGCCCCAGGGCATCTCCTGGCCCTAACCACCCCATGCGAGAGCACCCCTCTTTCGACCTCCAATGTTCATGCCCCCACCACGCCCACCCCCCTTCTCCTACGAGCAATGCCCAATGCCCGACAGGTTAAGGGGCCTGAGTTCTGAAGCGGGTGCCTCCATCCAGAGGTCAGGGTAGGTAGTGGTCAAACTAACCTGGGCATAGCACTCCGGGACACTGTAACCCCCCCTTTCCCTTCTAGTGGCCTGAGCTATATACAATAATCACTTTCACAGTGCCCCTTGTACACCATACCAGTAGCCACACTGTTTGCACTTACCACCAGGGCTGGTTCCTCTGGCTCAACCCTGGGGACCCCCTGTGGTTATGCACAGTAAACAGCAACAGTACAGTACTCTTGGCACAAACTGGAACCACAGTCAGGTTAAATGCAGCAAAAAAAGTCAGATCTGATTTATTCAAGGAAGGGGTGTAATCAGTTGATTGGCTTAAAGGCTATATTAATCAAACAGTTATGCATGCACTTCAAGTCCCCACACACTCACACACTCTTGGTACCCAGGTAGGAAAACGGTGGGCCAACCAGGAACGTTGCAGTTGGCTGGGACCCTGTGATGGAAGAAAGCAACATGCACAACACACACTACTTGTAATCTGGAGCCGGGGGTGGGGTTCAGTTTGTGAAAGAAAAAGCAACAAGACAAGACAATCAGATGACAACACTTTAGATTTAGCTGTTGTTGCAGGGAGCTACCCTGATGTTTACTCACGATACCCAATACTGGACACAGGCAGGACAAAATCGAGACTGCAGGTTGTTGAGCTGGAGTGACCACAGAAGCAGGGCCCGCACGAATCACCGAGGTGTTGTTCCTGTTCAAGGCATTGAGCAGAGGGCTGATCCCCAGGCAGGTCTCTCATCGATGGTGTTCTCTGTGCAGCGGGGAGTCGGGCTGGACCAATGTGGCAAGGCCCAGGCCCAATGGAGATGATTTTGGATTCAGTCCATTGGGGCTGGATGTGGCTTTCAGCAAGCAGAATACAGTTCAAACCACAGTGGGGAACCAAATTGTGACCCACTAGCAGCACACAACACATTTACACGTAAGGAAATTCTAATGCAGCTTCCAGCAAGCAGAATACAATTCAAACCACAGTGGGGAACCAAATCACGACCCACTATAAGCACACAACACATTCACATGTAAGGAAATTCCACTGTACCAGGCAAAAGGCTCTCCGGTCGCAATTGCAGAGTCTCTGCACAGTCCGGGAGTTCAGAGATGGCTAGAAGTCCAGACAGGCCGATCGCATTCAGCAAATCCTCGGTCTTCTTCAGGTAGGAGCCTGGTCACAATTAAGTGGCTTACTTCGCTCTCCAAGTTCGGATTCAGTCCGAAAAAGGCACAAGTTCCCTCTCAGGGACAGCAGACAGGCATGCAGGCCAAAACTCAGGCCTTTCCACAGTTTTCCCGCGTGAATCCACTATGGATTGCTGCTTGAACTACCTCGAGCTGTTACTTCTTCACTTCCCAACTTAGATCTAACTGAAACTGCAAGCAGTTTGGGACTTCCCCAAGATGCAAAAGGTTCGGTTGGCTGATCTATCTGTCAGTCACAACAAGGGCTCCCCCTCCAGGTTATTTTAGGTGCAAAAAGTTCCAAACTACAATTCCTACAAGTTTTGACCCCACCAAGACCCTGTAGGCAGGCTCCATGTTAGAGTCCCAGATGAACTGATTGGCCCATTTCAGCAGTCCAGGACCAAGATGATGGAAACAAACAGAACTGTCCATGTTGCAAAGAAGGCAGGTTAGAGCAAACTGCAATATTATTACTACTCTATAAAATGACCAGCAAACAAGCACTTCTTCTAACAGAGCTCCCTTTTAGATTAATTATGACTGCAATCCAGGCAGCTCTTAAAGAGACAGTACACAGAGGCTATATAAGCACTTTCTGGCAATCACATTTAAACTGCAAAAACGCAGGACACCAGCCTAGCAGTGAGCATTTAGACAAGCTCAAGAAGACTTTTTGGGAACCCCCATTTGTAGAGGGGTTACACTCACATCACTGAATTGATCTGGAAGTCCAGTAAATGGCACAATTAAATCTATTTTTTTTTTCTTATTTTTATTCATTTATATTTCTGTTTGTGACTGGGAAAGGTACACTGCGCCAAGACTCATTTTGATGCGTGACAATGGAGACGTTATATGGGAAATAACTGTAGTAAAAATGTTTACTAAATCAAATAAAGTTGTGTTGTATTGAAATTAAATTTGTACAATATGTAAGGACGTATAGTAGCATCTTTGCAACTTATTCATGTGACAAAAGTATAAATCTGTATATATTATAAAAGAATAAAGAACAAAAATATGGAACTGGTTGTCTGTGTACAGCGAATTATATGACTAATATGGGTGGCATTGCCAAATATAACCAAATTTGATGTATTAAATGCAAACTGAATATTAAAATTAAAATTCAAATGTGTACTTTGGCCATTCTGTTTACAATGTGCATTAATTGTGTTTTTAGATTGCATTAATTATATTTTCAAGTGGACATATTGCTGTGATACCGAATGTCAGGGGTGTGTCACTGTCAGGCCCAGTGCAGGTCAGGCTGCAGTAGGCAGGACCGTGACAGTCCAGTGATCAGCCAGGCTGATGGTGTCACATTTTTCTCTCTGCTGGGCAGAAACTTTGTGTTGTTGAAAGGATCCAACCACTGCATTCACAGAGCGGCTGGCTCCTTTCATTTGCATAAACCAGCCCCTTCCAAATAAGTGTCTTCTGCTGCCCAGCTGGTCCCCCCCCACCCCCACCACCACCAGAAAAGGGTGCTCTCCAGGGCCAGATATTCAAAAGTTAGGCCCAGGGCTAAATTAGCAGTTCCCAACATGCTAAATTAGCCCTGAACCAGTATCAATCTATATTCAAAGGAATAGCATGCAAAGGAAGCAGTGCAAACAGGGCTGTGAGTGCAGTGCTAACACAGCCCGGGAAATAAGACAGCTCTGAATATAACAACAGGGAAGTGCAAAATGCAACAGCAGCCCAGTGGACACAGAGGTGGAGTAAGGCAGAGTTGAAGATGGTGGACAATGTGTGTGATACCAATGAAGTGTTGCACAACAACTGCAAGCAACAATGCAGGCCATACACTGCAGAATTGTGCTATGCCCTTGAGGGGTTTGCCCAGGGCTAACCCGCTTGCACAGTGCTAACACAATAGCCTGGTGCAAACACGTTAGCCTGGGGCAAAAGTTTGCTATATTCAAAACTCCTATGCAAAAGTGCCTACTCAGGCAATCCGTGGGCAAACAGTCACATTTGCATCTCATTATGGTCTGCTTTGCATGCACTCCCATGTACTTTGCCCAGTGCTATAGCATGGAGCTCACAGCAACCCCCTATTAGTTGGAATGGAAGTACAGGCTGGAAGCTGCAGGCCAAAATGTACTCGCAGCAACCCGTTGGTCAGACTAGACATACATGCTGGATGCTGCAGGAAATGAGAGTTTGCAGGCATGTTCAGCGCAGACCACTCACCCATGCAGCCCTGCAGTGAGGGACACAGACATCCTGACTGAGGGGCAATGAGGGGTACTGACTCTCACAATGAGGGCCACAGATGTGCTAAACGAGGGGCAATGAGGGGTACTGACTCTCACAATGAGGGCCACAGATGTCCTGACTGAGGGGCAGTGAGGGGTACTGACTCTCACAATGAGGGCCACAGACGTGCTGAACGAGGGGCAATGAGGGATACCGCTACCTAGAGGGTGGGGCACATTCTCAAACATGGAGATACAAACACAGAACATAAATACCAACACTGTTGTATGTATAGCGGGTAACTGTATGTAGACCCATAGCCTAGAACCCTCTGCTGCCATGTCTGACTGTACATCACAGTCAATGTGTGCAAAGCACTGTTCACATGAGGGACGTATGCAGGCCAGGGCTAAATTGAGGGGTACACTGAGGGATGTCCCCCATAATGAGGGACACAGTGGGGAATATATGACTGTGTATAGCACTATATAGATGTGTGTACATACATAGCTATAAAGACATATATCTACACATAGACAGTATATGTTGGTATACACATATATATATATACACACATAAACACACACACACATATACATATACACACACATACATACATAAATATGTATTATATATATTTAATTGCCTGTGTCCATATGTGCCCTGGTAGTCAATCCCCCCCCCCCCCCAGTTTTCCTGACAAACATAAGCACCTTACACCAGTCCCTGGTAGTCTAGTGGCCCTACCACCCCCCCACATCATGATCCCCAACCCCATAGGTTTAATAAATAATGATTGTCCCTGATAGTCTAGTGGCCCCACCCCACATTGTGATCCCCGACTCCGTTGTTAAAAATTTCAGCTTTTCTTGGTGGTCTAGTGGTCCCCCACCCCGTCACAATCCCCAACCCCGTGGGTTTAATAAATAATGACTGTCCCTGGTAGTCTAGTAGCAGCCCACCCCAACATCACGATCCCTGATGACCGTTGTTAAACAGTCAGCTTTTCCCAGGTAGTCTAGTGGCCCCCACTCCCAACCGCAGTACTGACCCCCTTCCCCTAGCCATCCCTGATGGAGCCGCGCTGGCTCAACCCACCGCTTACCTCCGCAGCCAGCCGCTGACTGAGTGATGAATGGGCGCTGGCTCAGAACGCAGCCATTCATCACCAGTCGGGCGGTTGGCTAACGGAGGTGAAACAGTGGTTGAGACAGTCACCGGCTCCATTCAGGGATGGTTGGTGTGGGGGGGGGGTCGGCACTGCTGGGTGGAGTGCCATTAGACTACCACAGACAATCATTATTTATTAAACCTACAGGGGTTGGGGATCGCAATGTAGGGGTAGTGGGGGCACTAGACTGCCAGGGAAAATCATTATTTATTAAACCTACGAGGGTTGGGGATCATGATGGGGGATGGGAGAACCACTAGACTACCAGGGAAATCATTATTCTTTAAACCCACGGGGATTGGGGATCATGATGGGGGGGCCACTAGACTACTGGGGTATACTTGGAACTAATTTGAAGTTACACTTCAAATTACTTTGGGTACTACCGCCACATTACCACATGCTTTTTGCAGGTGGTATTCAGCGCGGTGCTACAGGTGGCGCAAAAACCTGTAGCGCGGTGTGGATCATTTGAATATGCCGATGCGCCAGCATTCAGGACCACTCCCCTTACTCCCTTCCCTGAACACATTAACTTTTAGCGTTGGCGCTATCACACATCACTGGTGCTAAAAGGGATTTTGAATATTGCATCCTGGCGCAAATCCGGCACTATTCCAGCACAGTGGATTTGCGCCAGGCGCAAAGCTTTGAATATCTGGCCCCTGGTGTTTCCATTTGAACCTACTGACCACAGAGACTGCAAGTGGTGAACAACTGACATTGACAAATGTTCTTTTTTCAGTTTGCTAATTAGACGTTTTTCTACCTGATAGAGTGGTCTGTCATGCAGCGAGCAGTACTATACATGGAGACCAACATATCTAGTTCTTTTCCTCTTCCCATCTCAACAGCATTGCAACCTCACTTACTGTGACATCACAAGTGACTGATCGGGCAGTAGGTGATATAAAATGTTTTGCAACCCAGAGACCCACTACAGTCGGTGAGTGGGATTAGAACCCTCTGAGTAGTATTAGGTGGTAACATCTTTATAATTTTAGAAAACAGGAAAGAGCACCATTAAAGAGCTAGTGTACTGCCTGGAAACTGCCTGCAATTAATTGTAACTTTCAGATGTAGTCAGCTTTCGTTTCTTATATCTCAAGTCTTTAATCTTTTCTGTTTGCTAATTAGAAGATTTTCCACCTAGCAGTACTGGGGTGATGTGTGGAGCAGCACTCTGTCTAGAGGGAAAAAAAAAAGTCAGTTCTATTCCTCCCACTACATCAACACTGAAACCACACTGACTATGACATCACTAGTAACCAATGAGAACCATTTCTTGCTGCCTGGTTTCACTTTCACATGAAGCAGCAGGGACTGGCTCTTCCTGGTTACTAGTGATGTCATAATTTCCTGCATTTTGATTGGTAGCTGGTAAAAGCCACTACTCAGGCTGCAAGAATTGTGGTGCCTCAAAGTGTTTGGTCTAATTTCTGAGAGGTAGTGGGAGGAACAGAACTGACTTTTTTTTTTTTTTTTCCTCCAGACAGAGTGCTGCTCCGCACATCACCCCAGTACTGCCAGGTGGAAAATTTTCTAATTATCAAACAGAAAATAAATAAATACTTCAGATACTGGAAGTGATAGCTGACTGCATCTGAAAATTGCTATTAATTCCAAGCAGTACACAGGCTCTTTAAGGCAAAAACCTTGTTTAGAAGATGCTTCTGCGTGTTAGTACAAAGGCTGCAAGAGAACCATTGATTTACACAAAACAGTAAGCCAAAGGTACAGGCATAGATAATACTCAGTGATGGGCACTTTTAATGTACCAGACACACAATTACAATAAATACTGTTTCTCAGAATCCATGCATATGTTGTTCGATGTTTAAATCACTTTATCTAAAGCATTCACATCTTTTAGTTAGCTCTTGCCTCGTGGCCATACTAAAAACTTTTGCTTATCAACAGAAAAAGTTCTAAATGTTAATGGAATGTTATTGCAGGTGGTAGTTGAGCTATAGTCGAACATCATTTCCCCATATACAGTTTTAATTTTTGTTACGATAAATTCCTTACCGCCTTGATTTCTTGATTGACATTTATGATCAGAGTTTGTTAGTTTTCCTTCGAGATGAGATGTGTTATTTTGCTTTATTGATTTATATAACATGTTTAGCCAATTTCTTTAAAATCCTTCTTCTAATGACTTCCACCCCAAATCTTAATACAGTTTAAAATGGTGCATTGTATAGTCTCATAAAAGTGCAAAATGTGCAGGTCTGTTGTATGTAACCGTTTACTTTGTCCAGAGCAATTTTGTTCACCTGTCCGGATATGTGGCTTCCCTAATCCATCACATGCAGGGGAAGTCAGTTTGCCATGTTTAATCACATTTCCTTTGGTATACAGAAGGCCGTACGCCTAAGTGCCCCAAAGCGAGAGTTTAGTCTTCTGCACATGAGATCAACGTGTACATCAACTATCGTGTTGGTCAGCCCAAACACCCATATATTTTTATTTGGACGAAGGGCGCTTGGATGCAGTGGAATCTGGTCTGATGGCACAAAGCTGGATTCTTGGATATTCCCGTGTCGATTCCTTACCACTTCCCAATAAAGTACAGTAATGGACTCGAAGATGGAATCAGAAGTTCCAAACCTGACTCCAAGTCTGCAGCTAGGTGCCACCAAGCTGCCAGTACAAGGCACAAACTCGTTTCCACTCTCCCTTCCTCCTCCTGGCCCTTACCTCATTTTGTGGAGTAGCACTGCAGTTCGGGTTTTGGTCTCCAGTGGTTTTGAGTTTCTCAACATTCCAGCCAAGGCACTGGTACCAATCACGCCAGTTGGTTCTTTTTTCTTCTTCCCCCTCCAAAATTATCCCCCTCCCCAGTCTTTGCAGCAATCACTGATAGGGTCAGGTACTGGCAGCTACCCAAGATCACCCCCCCAACCCTTAACTCCCCGGTCCCCACCTCCCAAGGCCACGACTCCCAGCCCCATGATCATGACGGAATTTTAAAGCACTTGTTTTTAACTGGATAAAGTGAAGTTCTGCACCTGGTGCACTGTCTCCCCTAGGACACTACTACTTTGCATAGTCCCAGACCTGCACAGAGTTCACTCATTTTCCCAGCATTACCAGAGACATGATCAACCTAAGTAAAGCCCTGGGAGCAGACTCTGTCATATGCATAATGCAGGCATGTGGAAGGGCGTGCTACCATGGCGTTACTTAGGTTGGCTATATCCCTGGTAACCCTGAGGAAAACAAGTGAACTATGTGTGGGTCTGGGACAATGTACTGGCTAGGGAGATCGGGCACCAGGCGCTTAGAGCTACAGTTAATGAATTTAAAAACAAGCACTTCAGACATGATCACCAGGGAGTCTAGTAGGGACTAGGAGGGTTGGAAGCCAGAGTGATGGGGCAGGTGAAAGAATGTCTTTCTCTATTTCCACTCAGACTAGGTGGCCAGAGACCATGTTGTGTGGACTGGGGGGGGGGGGAAGGGGGATTGTGAATTTGACAAAAACATTTATTTTTTGGATAGAAGGAATCCATGGGTTCGGTTGTCGGGATTGCTGCCACCAGTGACCTGCATGAACCAAGCCTCTTCCACACAGTCCGATCACAGCAGCAGCAGGTAAGGACCAATGGGAGGCAGAAATGGGCTTTCAGTATTCAGTCAGACTTGGATGCGGAATGGGATTTCAATCCCACATCCGAAAGTTTTTTTCAGAATTTGGATTTTCGGCCTTGAATACCAAAGTTCTGTATTAAAAAAAAAAATGCTTGAAATCCGAAGTATCCGATTCCATTGGAACTGGATCTGAACAACCCTACTTCAGATACCTGCTTTAGAAGTCCCACCTTTTAGTTGTTTGAATTTGTATTTTTAGATGATCGAGTCTGTTAGTTTATGATGGAGGAAAAACTCAGTGAATTGGGGCTTTTTACAGTTTATAACAATCTTGTATTTTTAAAACCATTTCTGCATTACTATAAAGTCTGCCTACAGCTTTCTTTCAACTTCATGTACATCTATACCCAACACCACCAAAACTGTGTTGTCGTTGTATTGCCTAATATCTGAGTTGCTGATCTGCTTTGGTAGAAGGTTGACATACAACAGGAACAGGAGTGGGCCCAATATCAAAGCAAGCCCTGTGGCATACCCTGTGTTATCTGCACCTGGTTAGACAGTGTGCTACCAAAAGCCACTAGATGTTTTCTTCCTCTCGGGTATGATCAGAACCATTTCACAGCTTCCTCCAAGATACGTAACGTGTACATTTCTTTCTAAAAGAATCTCATGGTGCACTAGGTCAAATGTTTTGGAAAGGTCCATTAACGCTGTGCCCACAATCCTTCCTTTATCCTTCGTGAAGGTGATCAGGCAGTCTAGGTCATGAGAAGTGAATACTTCTCAAAATGCTCACGTATTTGATGGTGGACCAACCTTTTCAGAATTTTAGATGCGACAGACAACAGTGCAATGGGCCCGTAGTTTGTTGAACATGTGGATTCGCCTCCCTTTAAAAACGGGCTACTTTTGCAAGCCTCTGTGACGACGGAAACCTTCCCTCCTTTAGGCGCCAGTCAAATCGCTCAGTCAGTATAGGTGCAGTTATATCAACTGCATCTTTTAGTACTCTAATTTCAACCCTGCCTACCCCAAAAGCCTTGTTTGAACTTAAACTCCTTATTACTTTGAAAACTTTAAAACATTTAGGCACACCGTGGTCATTGATTTCACTGTTGTCTGTTCCCTCCAATAGGTCCTTTTAACCCTTCTCTTTAGTCAGGCATGAGAGTGAATCTAAGTAGGCTTTTTCTCAGCCTAGCTCAGCACTGATTTCATGTTTGTTTTTCACAAGTATGTGAACTCTTGGCCGGCCCGGTGGTGCAGAGGGCTAAGGCGCTGTATGCCTTAACTCGCGCTACGCTATGGGAACGAGCATGGGCCGCCGGGGGTCGGGAGGGGTTGAGAATGATGGAGCGTCTGTGGGACTGCTCTCCTTCTCCGGGGAAGGGGGTGAGCAGCTGTCAGTGCCCATTCGCCCCCTTGCAGAGGCTGGGGGACAGGCCACATCGCAGCATTTCTCGGGGAGGAGCTGGGGCAGATGCCTGGAGAGAGCACGTGTGGATGTGTGCGCGCTTCCCTCTGCCTGGCATCATTGCACGTTCCCATTTCCGGGGGCAAGAAAAATGGAAAATGGCACCCTGATCTTCGGCTTGATGGCTGTCTGTATGTTCGCCGGCTCTGTGTCTCCCGGACTGGATTTGTACGGGGTGGGGAGTTGGGGACTCCCGCCACCCCCGCCGCAGGGGTATTGGGAGGCAGCTGGAGCATGGTAAAGACGAACGGTGCCCAGAAATCCCTCCAAGATGCGGGGACTATGGGATGGAAGATCAGGTAAGGAGGAATAAAGTGATAGCCCAAAAAAAAAAAAGTATGTGAACTCTTGGAGTGTTGCTCGATTGCAGTTGGGTCGGGAGTGGAATTTTCCAGAATTTTTGGCCCCACAGGGTTTGACCACTGTTTTTTTTTTCACCTCCTTGGGAGAAGGTAATTAAAGATTCTTCTCAGTGAAGATTCAGTACACTGTAGATATGGTGCTTGCTGTGTCTGTTATGGTGCTGTCATGTTAGCTAGCTGGTGTACAAAGTGCTCTGCTGTATGTTGATAGAAGATGGTGTCAGTTCTGTTCGATATGATGTGATGTACCTTCATGGCGTCAGCTGTAATGCTGTATGCAAGACACAATTCTTTGCTGTGGCCTATGTAATAAACTTGCTGTGTAACCAGGAGTATGCACCGAATCCCAATCGACTGCTGAATACACCAAATACTAGCTGTATTTTGGACGAATTCTGAATACCAGCTGTATTTGGCAGTTCTGTATTCGGTACAGAAGTACGCTATTAAAAAATACTTTTTTTTTCATATTACTTATCTGCGCTCCCATGCAGCTGCCCTCCTGGTCACCCACAGCTGTCATGCACCATATCAGGGACTTACCTGGGGGGGTAGGTCCATGACATGTATATCCCCTGTGGTGGGGTCAGAGGCAGGAGGGCTGTCCTACCCACCCCTGAAGCACAATCCAGGTATTCCCTAGGGTCCTCCATGTGGCAAGGGGCTGCAATGACCAGGAAATCATCCTGTGGCCCCCCCCACCCATATGGCGATTTTGCCCACCCTCCTCGACTCCCTATCACCCAGGAGAGTAAAGTACACCCCATCCACCCCACACACATAGCATCTCCCCCCCCCCCAATTCAGTAGATCCTGTGCCGATTGAGCAAATTAAATAAATTCCCGCTGGGCTAGTGCTGCCAGCAGTAGCCAGGTCAAACCCCCTCTTATCTTCCTGGCTGACCTTGTTAAAACATTGATACCCCTACACCACCCTCTTATACCCACCACCCTCCTGCAGCCCCAGGCACTTACCACTGACTTCCCCACAAAAGTAAAAGAAACGCAGTTGCATGGCAGGCAACTGGCACAGCCTTTCCGCCATCTCAGTCGACCACCATAAAACAGATACTGGTAGATACCCCCCACACCCACCTCTGACACCTACCACCCTCCATCTGTCAACAGCACTCACTAACCCCCATGCCAAAGAAAAAGAATTGCAGTCCCGCGGCGAGGGACTGACCCAGCTCTCCGTGCATCTTGGCCGGCCACTATCCATTGAAGGAACCGGGCGCACGCTCCAGCTGGAGACAATCAAGAATTACTATGGAGCGTGCGCCCGGTTCCATTTGATAGATGGTTGCCAGCTGAGGTAGATGGAGGGCAGTGTCAGCCCTTCACTGCGGAAATGCATTTTTTTTTTTTTACTTTGGCATAGGAGTCATAGAGTGCTATTGACGAAAGGAGGGTGGTGGTTGTCAGAGGTGGGTGTGGGGGTATCTATCTATCTGTTTTGCGGTGACTGGCCGAGGTGAATGAAGGGCTGTGCTGCTCCGCTGCCATGGGACAGCATTTCTTTGACTTTTGTGAATTTGTGGGAGAGTCATTGAGTGCCTGGGGTGAGAGTTGGGTGTTGGGTGTCAGACGGTGCTGTGGGAGTGTGGGGGTATCAGTGTTCGAATGAGGTCAGGCAGGAGTAAGAGAGGAGCGTTGTAATTGGCTACTGCTCGCAGTACTAGCCCAGCCAGGAATTCATTCTAAGTTGCTCAGTCGAGATGAGACCTACTACACCGGGGCTACTGGGGGTGTACTTTACTTTTCTGGGTAGGGGGGCATAATTACCCCATGGGTGAGGGTGGTTAAAATACTTGTAACAGTCTTTTTTTTTGTTAAACAAGAGGCTTTCAGGGTGCGTGAATACATGTATTCTGAATACAGACGGATACCCAAATACACTCAAGTATTCTACAAATGTTCATCGAATACCAGATATATGTATTCACATACCCTGATGTGTAACATGATTCCTGGTATGGGTTCTTTGTGTAAGAGTGGAGCAAAACATTGTTTTTCAGTTGGGCCCAGCTAGGCAGAAATGACTTTTCTGGGTCAGTTTTGATGTCACATACAGTGAGGTCATAGGGATGATGATGTAAAAGGTGGATTAGAACTAGCTATGTCAGCCTCCAGGTACGGTACAGTCCCGCACCTCACACTAAGTACTGTCAGGTAGAACATCTTCCAGTTAGAAAAAGGGGAAAAAGAAAAAGATACTTCATGTATAAGAAGTAATTACTTTTGAAAGTTAATATTTAATTTTAGGCCGTGCACTTGCTCTTTAATATATAAAAAAAGGCAGCTTAACATGCTCCCAAGGAAATGTGAGCAGAATGGAAACTGTCACATCCTTTCATGATCAGGATGAAAGTCTGTTCTGGTGAGGCTTGTCATTGCATGGATTGTCAAGACAAGCTCGCTGTGTGCAATGTGAGGGCTTTGATGAGCTGTGTTAGTAGGAAATGGAGGAAGGCTCTCGTAAGCCTATCAGACTTGCTATGTCAGTACCACTCTGGGCCATTTGATGCTACATTCTGAACCATGTACTTAAGATAACAAAGTAATGCCATCAATTTAGCTGAACCTAGAGCTACAGTAGGGGAGGGACAGCGAGAGAAACAGTCACGTGGTTGTTACCAGGAGAAGGGAGCCTGGAGTTGCCATGGTAACACTGTTCCCCGGAGTGCGACCGAGCAGAACACAGCACTGTGAAGATGGGTTGCTTCAGCAGGAGTCATCTCCCCACAGCTGTGCTGGACAACCCATCACCAACGCTAAGCATTATTAGCAAAAGGAGTTCTGGAACGAGGTCACAGGTGAAAAACACAGGTGAGATAAACATGCAGGTGTATACACAGTCACACACACACACACACACATCTCAGATAGCTGTCCATTTGGAAATTGTAAATCTTTCAAAGTATCACTGCCATTTTTTACTTATTGTTAGTGTCATAAGCCTTCCTTTGCATGACGCTGCCCCCTGCCCCTCTGTAAGCCAGCGTCTCCCTATTTCCCAGCCTCCTTGTACAAGGAACTGCACCCACCCCTCTGTAACCCAGCCCTGCCCTATTTCCCAGCCTCCTTTTACAGGATACAGCACCCTGCCCCACTATAGCCCAGCTCTGCCCTATTTCTCAGCCTTTTTTTACAGGATACAGCACCCTGCCCCTCTGTAACCCAGCCCTGCCCTATTTCCCAGCCTCCTTTTACAGGACACTGCACCCTGCCCCTCTATAACCCAGCCCTGCCCTATTTCTCAGCCTCCTTTTACAGGATACAGCACCCTGTCCCTCTGTAACCCAGCCCTGCCCTATTTCCCAGCCTCCTTTACAGGATACTGCACTGCCCCTCTGTAACCCAGCCCTGCCCTATTTCCCAGCCTCCTTTACAGGATACTGCACCCTGCCCTCTGTAACCCAGCCTGCCCTATTTCCCAGCCTCCTTTTACAGGATACTGCACCCTGCCCTCTGTAACCCAGCCCTGCCCTATTTCCCAGCCTCCTTTTACAGGACACTACACCCTGCCCCTCTATAACCCAGCCCTGCCCTATTTCCCAGCCTCCTTTTACAGGATACTGCACCCTGCCCCTCTGTAACCCAGCCCTGCCCTATTTCCCAGCCTCCTTTTACAGGACACTGCACCCTGCCCCTCTATAACCCAGCCCTGCCCTATTTCTCAGCCTCCTTTTACAGGATACAGCACCCTGTCCCTCTGTAACCCAGCCCTGCCCTATTTCCCAGCCTCCTTTTACAGGATACTGCACCCTGCCCCTCTGTAACCCAACCCTGCCCTATTTCCCAGCCTCCTTTTACAGGATACTGCACCCTGCCCCTCTGTAACCCAGCCCTGCCCTATTTCCCAGCCTCCTTTTACAGGATACTGCACCCTGCCCCTCTGTAACCCAGCCCTGCCCTATTTCCCAGCCTCCTTTTACAGGACACTACACCCTGCCCCTCTATAACCCAGCCCTGCCCTATTTCCCAGCCTCCTTTTACAGGATACTGCACCCTGCCCCTCTGTAACCCAGCCCTGCCCTATTTCCCAGCCTCCTTTTACAGGACACTGCACCCTGCCCCTCTATAACCCAGCCCTGCCCTATTTCTCAGCCTCCTTTTACAGGATACAGCACCCTGTCCCTCTGTAACCCAGCCTTGCCCTATTTCCCAGCCTCCTTTTACAGGATACAGCACCCTGCCCCTCTGTAACCCAACCCTGCCCTATTTCCCAGCCTCCTTTTACAGGATACTGCACCCTGTCCCTCTGTAACCCAGCCCTGCCCTATTTCCCAGCCTCCTTTTACAGGATACTGCACCCTGCCCCTCTGTAACCCAGCCCTGCCCTATTTCCCAGCCTCCTTTACAGGACACCACCCTGCCCTCTATAACCCAGCCCTGCCCTATTTCCCAGCCTCCTTTACAGGATACTGCACCCTTCCCTCTGTAACCCAGCCCTGCCCTATTTCCCAGCCTCCTTTACAGGACACCACACCCTGTCCTCTGTAACCCAGCCCTGCCCTATTTCCCAGCCTCCTTTTACAGGATACTGCACCCTGCCCCTCTGTAACCCAGCCCTGCCCTATTTCCCAGCCTCCTTTTGCAGGACCCTACACCTTGTCCCTATGTAACCCAGCCCTGCCCTATTTCCCAGCCTCCTTATAAAGGACCCTATACCCTGTCCCTCTGTAATCCACCCAGCCCTGTTTCCCAGCCTCCTTATAAAGGACCCTACACCCTGTCCCTATGTAACCCAACCCAGCCCTGTTTCCCAGCCTCCTTTTGCAGGACCCTACACCCTGTCCCTCTGTAACCCAGCCCTGCCCTGCCCTATTTCCCAGCCTCCTTATAAAGGACCCTACACCCTGTCCCTCTGTAACCCAGCCCGGCCCAGTTTCCCAGCCTCCTTTTACAGGACCCTACACCCTGTTCCTCTTTACACCACTCCTCCGAGCTATCCCTGGTGGAGGGAGCCATCCGCAAACTTTAAGTCCTGAGCCCAGCGTGTGGACCAGCAGCCCGGTTGCTCACTGGAGCGTTGGGCCGGTAAAGCCAAAAAGCCACAAGGTCTCCTTAAGCCCACCGGGGCTTCGGACCTCTGTGCTGGAACAGCGCCCTGTGTCTTTTGCCGTGGTCCTGCTGATCTGGTAGCGGAGACACACAGCAGGCACTGAAACTTTTACGCCGCTCCTCTGAGCCATCCCTCGTGGAAGGAGCCATCCTCGAACTTGATGTCCTGAGCCCAGCGTTTGGACCAGCATCCCGGTTGCTCACTGGCGCATTGGGCTGGTAAAGCCGAAAAGCTGCAAGGTATGTCTTGTGGCACTCAAAACACCCTGGGATTTTAAAAGGGGGCACCCTGCCTGTGACTGGAGGAAACCTATTCCTGTGAGCATCATGGATTGGTGTGAGTCCCTTGGACTTTCTTGGCTCCAGTCTCCAGTCCCGCTTTGCCTGAGCCGTGGACTAGAGTTCAAGTAGTGCGCCCATTTCAGTTTTTTGCTCCTTTGTTAGTGTGGACTCCATATTTAGGCCACTACGCAGTAGAGATTGTTTGTCCTTTGAAATCCCCGGTTTCTGCGCGCCTTTTCTGGTGCCTAGCTAAGGAATACAAGGCCAGTTTGCTACTACTGTGATTTCACCTCCTCTTTGGGTTAAGTTAACTAATGTGCTTTATAGCTTTATTTTAAGTTTGCATACAGCTGTTAATATATTGACCTGTTCCTAACTTTACAGCCTTAAGGAATTGTTTTCGGTACAGCTTTCAAATAGTTAATTGCTGCAAGCTTGTCTCACTGTCCCACTCCCCCTCTGCCTTCTCCTCCCTTAATCTCTCTGCCCGCCCAGTTTCTTTGTCTACTGAAACCCCCACTCCCCACTTGCTGTTACTTAAACCACTCTCTCTTTCTCTCCCCTCAGGTTTCCTTAAGCCCACCGGGGCTTCAGACCTCTGTGCTGGAACAGTGCCCGTGTCTTTTGCCGTGGTCCCGCTGATCTGGTAGTGGAGACACGTGGCAGGCGCTGAAACTTTTACACTGCTCCTCTGAGCCATTCTTTGCGCTGGCTCCCCATCCGCACCCCCACCTCACCCACCCTGGGTAGACCTGTTCTTATATAGGACCTTCTTAGTCAGATGACTAAGTGTCCAATTTTCCATTGGCTCCTTATACTGTGTAGCCATTAGGGGTGTGTTCTAATCTATACTCACTGTTAGACTTTGACAATGTGGTCCTTTACACTTGCCTGAGCTGCTTGAGTCTCATATTTTTGGGCAGCTTTTGTCTAGTGGTGTACCCTAACCGACCACCTCAGTTTCATATTTTTTGAATATCCTTTTTCTAGCGGTGTTCCTAAACTAGCTTTATTTGCTCTATTTTTGAACCTAAACGTCTTCCCAACCCGTACAACTACTCTGCTTCATTTTTCCTGTTTATAGCTGTACTGTAATAAAATTGGGATGGTTGGTTCCTTAGCGGCTAGCATAGGTACTCACCTTCACTGTAGGTCAAACACGGAATTTGTTCAACCGGACTATATCTTGATATCCTTTGTAATACACAGCGTAGTGTGCTAACTACATCACCAGTTAGTGGCCTCACCCGATCCCCCGGTGGCAATATAATGCTCTGCTACCATATGGTAGGGATCATTCTCTCTCTCTCTTATTACTACTCTGCGTAAATGGATTATCTCTTTCTTTACCATGCAACCAGAACAGTAATTCTCATGGATTTAGGGACTTTAGGTTCTCTAACCTTTTAATTTTGAAATACTGACCTGTATATACTTGGCCATACTTTTTCTACAAACGTGGATGTACATACTATGTGCATTTTTCCCTTTGTAAGTGGAGGGGGAAGCATTCCTTGCCCCTTACATACTAGTCCGTAAGGCTCTTGTTCCTACCAATCCTAGTGCTTCTTCTATCAGGCGAAGTGGAACCTAATCCAGGTCCTCTCACTCACTTCTGTGCTATTGACCTATCCGAGATAACTAATAAAGGACTCCTCATTGCACATATGAATGTTAGGAGTCTAACGTGCCACATGGATGAACTGGAAGCATGGATCAAAATCTATAACCCAGACATACTCTGTCTTACTGAAACTTGGCTGAAACCTCAAATCCCTGACTCTCTCTGCTCAATAGCTAATTACGCCTTGATCCGTGGAGACAGACCGGGAGCGAAGCATGGCGGGGGTGTGGCTCTCTACCACAAGAACCACCTTAGCATTACAGCTGTCCCAACCCAGGCCTCACCTACCTTGTGTGAGTCCATTCATGCCATAGTTTAACTTGGTGCAAGAAATTACATATTGTCTGTGCATATAACCCTCCCTCTGGGGGTCTGGCAGGACTCTAGGCCCTCCTTGACCAAGCATCACAGTCCGCCAATCTAGATGAGGCTATAATCATGGGGGATCTAAACCTAAACTGGCTAGGACCTACTCAAAGCTCTTTGATGTAACTAGTGCACAGCTATAACCTATGCCAGTTGATAACTGAGCATACGAGAACGCCAACTCCACCTAAACCAGGCACCCTTATTGACTGGTTACTTACAAATCACCTGGAGCATGTGACCATGTCGGTAATCCTGGCAGATGCAATAACTGACCATTCTCCAATTTTTTGTATCTGGACCTTGGGTACCCCACTATCTCCTCCACCTCGTTCTGTCACCTTCACAAATTTTGCAACCATGGATGAAAATGCATTCCTTCATGATGTTTCCAACATTGACTGGTCTGAGGTCTATCAAGCACGAAAAACTGAGGATGCCCTACGTATTTTTCTTAGTGAATTTAGTGCAGTTCAGTTGAAACACACCCCAAAAGTTACTAGGAGGGTCAGAGGTAATCAAACTAGGTGGCTCCACAAAGGCCTGCTTGCTGAGCTGCGACTCCAGGATAAGCTGTGGAAGCACTATAAACATACTGGCTTGCTTTCTGATCTCAATACATATAGAATGCACAGAAATTCCTGCAAAAAACGAATAAAACAAGCCAAAAGTAAGTACTGCCAGAACCTGTTACATAGCTCGGCCCATGACCCTGGAAATTCTGGGCCCATGTAAAGACTTTTCTTGATGCATCACAGTCTACTACCCCATCAGAAATTATTCTCAATGGAGCTCACTGCAGTGACTCTTATACCATTGCGAATGCTTTCAATAGGTTGTTCTCTGATCTCTCATTATACACCTCTTCCTTCCCTCCCGTGTCTACATCCTCTCAGTCCTCTGTCTCTAGCAATCTAGCAGACCCCCCTTCACCTTCTAAAGGGTCTCTTCTGACTCTGCCTTTTTACTTTAAGGCTATAACCGGATCGCAGGTCCTTAAACAACTGAGATCAATCTCTGACAACACTAGCCTAGGGTCTGACTCCCTTGAACCCCACCTGCTGAAACTGGCGGCTCCTGTCATTGCCTCTCCACTGGTAAAAATTTACACGTTATTCCTTTCCTGTGGTGTTGTTCCAGACCTTTGAAAAATTGCTAGGATTACTCCTATATTTAAAAAGGGGGATAAGAAGGATATTACAAATTACAGGCAGATAGTGATTCTCTCGATCCTGAGCAAAATACTTGAGAAGCTTGTCACCACCCAAACACATGACTTCCTGTCAACTTCAGATCTTCTCTCTGACTCAGCGTAGTTTCAGGAAAAATCATAGTACATCAACAGCTATGATAAAACTCACTTCGGATATACTCTCTAACATGGACTCTGGACGGCTTATAGGGTCTGTCTCCATTGACCTCACCAAGGCCTTTGATCTGGTTGACCACCCCTTGTTCCTGTCTACCCTACAAAACCTGGGCTTCTCGACTCCTGTTGTGAACTGGTTTAGCAGCTATCTGTCTGGCAGGACCCAAACAGTGAAATTCAACTCCGCAATATCTAACAGTACTATAATCAACACTGGTGTTCCCCAGGGGTCCATTCTGGGGCCACTTTTATTCTCAATCTTTATCAACAATATTCCAGATGCCATTACAACCTGCTCATCTCTTCTCTACGCTGATGATCTTGTCATCTACACCAGCATTGCAAATGTTGATCACCTCAACACGTCACTGCTCCCCACCGTAACGTATTGTGCTCCTATCCTTGCGGCTGCCCAAAAATCATCACTTCAGAAATGGAACGTCACTTACAACAATGTCTGTCACTATGCATCATCGTCCCCTCGACTTAAGCATTGCTGTCAACTCTGTCGTGACCTTGGTTGGCTCTCTCCCTCTGCATCCAGACAATACTATCTTGGCTCTCTGTCTGACTCCATTATCAGGCTTCAAACCCATACCTCACTTGCAACACTGCTAATTCCCCTCTCCTCCTCCTGTGGACTGCGATCAGATGACAAATCATTACTAAGAGTACCTAGGAGTCATAACTCTAAAGGCACTGGGGCATTTAAATATGCTGCTCCTCTGTTTGGAATGCTCTTCCCTTAGATCTAAGGCTATCTGCACCTCACTGTCACTTCAAAAGTGAGCTCTGACGATACCTATCAATGGCGAAACCCTGTACTTGCTTTGACCCTACTTGACTTGTGTGGGGGTCTGCCATACCCTTGCCCTGATATCCGTAATTCTCAAAACTCTTCTGCTCCTTACAACTACCCTCTCACCCCTTTCGCTTCTACACTTTCCTCTTATCTTACCCCTGGCCTTGTCCTCTTTTTGACTTTGCCTTGGCCTCCCTCCACTCTATCTCATATACTTATCCTCTATAATCCCCCCCCCCCCGATTTTTTACTCTACTTTATTTCACAGTTGCCCTCTTCCTGCTATTTCCTCCTTTGAAATTCTTAGGTGTCACACTGAGCTAAATTGTATCCTATATGTGATGACACATGTACATGCACTTTGATTGCTGGTGCTGTGAACCATTCTAATATTTGTTTATTTGACTGTATCTCCCATACTATGTTGTATATGCTTTTGTTTTTATTTGCATGTACTGCTCATTGTTGTTTCTGTTATTGATCTGCTGTTGTAGCCTTGTTTAAATGGTTATAAACTAAGCTGTATGTATTATTGTAGTGCACTTCTGAAATGTTTCTTGTATGTAATCGCTTGTACTCTCCCGGGTCGTGTCTGAAAATAGTAATTTTTTGGCTAGTGCACTTACCCAGTCAACAAAAACTAAATAAATAAAATAAATAAACCCAGCCCTGCCCTATTTCCAAGCCTTCTTTTCCAGGACACTACACCCTGTCCCTGTGTAACCCAGCCCTGCCCAATGTCCCAACCTACCTTTTACAGGACCCTACACCCTGTCCTTCTGTAACTAGCCCTGCCCTATTTCCAAGTCTTCTTTTACAGGACACTGCACCCTGCCTCTCTGTAATCCAGCCGTGTCCTATTTCCAGCCTCCTTTTACAGGACCCTACACCCTGCCCATCTGTAACCCAGCCCTGCCCTATTTTCAGTCTCCTTTTCCAGGACCCTACACCCTGCCCCTCTGTAATCCAGCCGTGTCCTATTTCCAGCCTCCTTTTACAGGACCCTACACCCTGCCCATCTGTAACCCAGCCCTGCCCTATTTCAAGTCTCCTTTTGCAGGACACTGTACCTGACCCCTCTGTAATCTGGCCCTGTCCAATTTCTCTGCTTCGATTTACAGAACACTGCCCCTGCCCTTCTGTAACCACATCCTGACCTGTTTCTAAGCCTCCTTTTAAAGGGCACCGCACCCAGCCCTGCCCTATTTCCCAACCTCTTTTCACAGGTTGCTACATACTGCCTTTCTGTAACCCACCCAACCCTCCCTATTTCTCAGCCTGCCTTAACTCTCTTTGCACCTCTGTAATCCAGCCCTGTCCTCAAACACCAAGGGGGCTTTCCTTCCCATTTCCATTAAGGTGCGTTTCTATCTACTGTGCGGTCAGCACCCTGCTCAGCTACTGAAGAGAGGTATTTTTATTTTTTGTAATTTATGCAGTCGGACTCACTGTGATTCAGGTTTTGTTTTCAACAGAGGGTATACAGGACAGGAGGGGATAGGAAGAGACTCAGAGCCATCTAGGGAAGGAGGAAGGGAGTGAGGGAGGGTGGCTGAAAGCACCATGTGACCACTACTGGCGAATCAGAGCTCACCAGGAAGCTCTGCCAGGAGGATAAAAGGAGTCACTCACCATTGTGTTCCATCACATTTGTGTCCCAGCACATGAGTAGCACAGTGCAGGGGTGGGCCATCTACCTGAGGACATCTGCAGGACTTCTGCCGGCACCCACAGGATGCAAGAGACACTGCAGATGAGACACCAGAGTAAGGTAGGAGGTAACATATAATCTGCTTACAGCATTCTGTGATAACTAGATATGCAGCAGGTAGATACACCTTGTGGTCATAGTGGAAGTAGTCTCCCAGGAAAGATAGGAACAGGTAGCAGGGTAAAAGAGGGAAAGCAGGAGACACCTTTCTAGAGTAGGATAATAGAACAGTTTCAGGGAAGCAGTACAATAGAGTAGGAATGAGGCAGAAGGGCACAACAGAGCTTGAATAGACTCTATGGGTGTGGAGCTGCAGTCTTTTGGGACACGTTCTGGGGATTGAAGTGCTGCCCCATATGTACTCACTTCTGTGGGCTCTGTGCTGAACTGGCAAAGGTACAGAGGACCTTCTGCCCCACTCAGGACCCACCAGCTCTTTCACCTCTCCCCTAGAAGATGCGTAGGCAGAGGCAGAGCAGATGGACCTTGGTAGGCTCCAGGAGGGTGGGGGCGGTAGGAAGGGTGCACGCTCCTGCACCTATACCAATGCAGAACTCCTTCGCCATACTGGCAGAACAGAGCAGCTGAGAGGAAGCACCCATTGCTAAGGGAAGAGGTGGGGGTCCTCAGAAGTGGAGATCCCAAGGAGGGAGAAAAGAGGCCCTCAGCTGAGGAGGAAGCAGCTGATGGAGGGGGACTCTATTGTGAGGGGGATAGACTTGGGAGTGGGGAGAGGAAAGGAGGATATGGAGTGCCTGAGTGGTGCTTCGGCTTAGAGGGATGCTGAGCATATCCAGAGGATCACTAGAGCAGCAGGAGATGGGAAGGAACTAGACGTCATTACCCATCTATGGACAAATTACGTGGCAACGGATAAGATAGGAGTAGTGCAAAGTAACTTCAGGTTGCTGGGGAGGGGCCTCAAGCAGGTGGCACACATAGTGGCTTTTTCCAAGGTGTATGGTCAAGAAGAGGCAATGATACTCCTCCTCAGGGTATTTAACGTCTGGATGAAGGCATGGTGTATGGAAGAGGGCTTGAGCTACATCAGGGACTGGGGACCAGCCTGGGAGAATGTGGACCTGTATGAGGAGATGGCCTGCAAGCTTCCAGAAAGAGGACCACAGTCCTTGGTGGGACGTTTAAGTGCTACTTGGATGAACATTTGAACTAACCAGGGGGAGGCAGTAAAACCAAAGGAGGCAACAACTGCCCCCCCCCCCCGGATGATGGAGCTTAAGGGAGGAAGGAAACAAGGAGATAAAATTCCCCTGGGGCAGGGCCACAGGAAGGCAGGGATGGGGACAAGACAGAAAAAAAAGGGAGTATAAGTTGGATAAGCGAGCATAAAACACTGAAGGAGACAAGGAATGGTGAAGGCAAAAAGGGAAGAGATGCATCAGGGGGTTTCAGAAAACAACACAGACATGGGGGGGGGGGGAGAAGGTGCGGAGAGTCATGTGAGCCAAGGCTGGATGTCTTGGAAACAAAATTCCAGACCTGGAAGCCATCATGGCAGAGGCTAACCTGGATTAAGTGGCCATGATGGAGTCATGGTGCACTGAGCACTGTGACTGGGACATGGCCATATGGAGCTACTCTCTGTTCAGGAGAGACAGGGCAGGCAGGAGGGGGAAGATGGGTTGATTAATATGTGAGGGTGGGAATCAAAGTGACGGAGGCACAGGGGCTCCCAGAAGAAAATGAGGGCCTGGAGGTGCTGTGGCTCATCCTGAAGACAAGCTCTAGGGCCGCTATCCATATTGGGGTAGTATACAGACCTCCAGCACAGGGAGAGGAGTTGGATAAGGCAGTTGCGGAAGCCGTCATCAGAATGGCAAGTAAGGTCAAGGTGCTGCTAGTCGGTGACTTCTATCTGCCAGACATGGAATGGAGCCTTCCAGCTGCAGCTTTGGCAAGGATCAAATCCATCGCTGAGACCCTACAAGGGGCTTTTCTCAGGCAGTTAGTTGAAGAATGCACTAGGGATGGGGCAGTGTTGTATCTGGTGTTTACAAACACGAACATCATTGCAGAAGTCACAGTGCCCAGTCCCCTGTATACCAGTGATCACCATATGAAGTGGTTTTCCATAAAGATGATAATGGATGCTAACCGCATGAGGATGACGGTGCTGGACTGAACTTTAGGAGGGCATATTTTAAAGAAATGCGAGACTGCCTTAGAAACTACCACAAGGGTGGTGGGATCACCAGGGATGGGTAGAGACTCAGTAGGGTAAAATAAGAGAGGTTATAATTAAAGCAACCATATTTCTTTGTGAAGGAAGTGAGTAAAAGCAGAAGGAAAAAAAACACTGTTATGGTTCCCTAAGGAAGTGGCTAAGGTGGTGAAAGAAAAAAGGGTGGCATTCAGGTGGCATAAGGAAACACAGAGGGAGGAGGACAGGAAGGTTTACCAAGTACAGCAGAGGAAAGCATGGAAGGCAGTGAGGGGAACAAAGGCACAGACTGAAGAAAGGATCACCAAGGGGGAAGCTAAAGGGAATAAGTCTTTCTTCAGGTACATAAGTAAGAAGAGGAAAGCAAAGGGAGGGATAGTGATGATTAGAAGGTTGGAAGGGGGAGACTGCACAGAAGAAAAACAAGAAAAAGCTGGCCTCCTGAACAGGTACTTCTGCTCAGTCTTCACAATGGAGGGAGTGGGGATGGACCACCAGGAGTAGCAGGAACACAGGGTGGTGGACTCCATTTTTTATAAGAAAGGATTCTGGAAAGGACTTGCAGCTCTGAAGGTGGACAAGGCTATGGGACTGGACAGGATACACATGTGTACTAAATAAAATCAGGGAGATGCTAGCTGCACCCACTGTGAGCCTTGTTCAACAGTTCACTAAAGATGGGCGACCTGAAAAAGAAAGCTAATGGCCAGATGCCAGCAGTAGGACCAGCCACGAGGCTGACTGGGCAGAATGTGGTGGAAGGTGCCAAGGCAGAAGAAACTCCGCTGTCATTGGGCCATAAACTTAAAACTCTAATTTCTTCTGTGACTGCTATGAACTCTGAATTGGATGGCCTTACTGGGCGGATTACGTTGGTGGAATCCTTTGTGGACCAGTTGCACACCACCGTTGGTGACCTTAAACAACAAGCGGATAAATGCAATGACGTGATGGCGAGGTGGGCGAAAGAATCCCAGCACATCAACAGCAAACTGGAATTGTTGGAGAACCAAGTTCAGAGCTCCAGTATTTGCCTGATTGACCTCCCAGATGGTCTTCAGGGGGAATCACCCCCTGCTGTTATTTAAGGACTGGCTACTGGAGCAATTTGTGGGCCAGGAAGATTTCTCGGAATGGTGGTTTGTGATAGTATACCAGGTTTGTCCGAATTGACATGTCTCGGGGAGTGGGGGATACTGTTCAAGTGCTGATGGTAGCAGTGGACAGTATGGGCACCAGAGATCATATTTTAAATTTAACAAAATGGGTGGGCCCTTTAAGTGTTAAGAGGCATACTGTGCACTTGTTCCCTGATATCTCCTATGCCACTCGCCAGCGGTGGAAGAAGTTTGATGGAGTGAGGGTGAAACTCTGTGAACTCGAGGTGCCTCATGCCATCTTGTTCTCAGCGAAGTTACGACTAGTTCGCCAAGATAAAGTGTACATTTCTACTGATCAGAATGATGCAGGGAAGTGTGTCTCACATTTGGAGGCGCAGTAGTCTGTAACCCGAGCACAGCCACCCCAAGACAACTCGGCAGATGAAACCTGAAACAGCTTTTTGGGACTTAAGCCTCTTAACTTCTTGGCAGTCATGACTGCTACAGGTATTTCTACTGTACTGCAAACTCTTATCTGTTGTTCTGTTTAGTACTCTTTCTCGATTATCACTTTGTTGGTGAAATTGTGAAACTCTACATTTGAGAGAGAATTACTCCTTTTTTATTTTAGGCCATTAGAGTCCTGTGAGGTGTCATAGATTTAGCTCAATTTCACTGTATCAGTTTCATCATTTGTTTATGATTGGCAGCATTTACAACAGGGGGCTTTGTGTATGTTTGGGATGGTGGGGAACGTAACTGCGTTCTCCCAATAGTTCAGAAAATGTTCTCACCTTTTGAAGATGTATACTGTTTTTTTTTCTTGTGCTCTCATGTTGTTTGTGGGGTTAGTTATTTTTCTCCATGTGGGTTATACCTTTAGGTATATAGGTGGACTCCATGCTCATAGAGTGAGGCTACTGTTACAAAGTTTAGGGACTTTAGTAAGTATTCCACAAAGTAATACAAAGTAGTGCACATGGGAAAGAAGTGCAGAGTAATGCACCTGGGAAATAACAACCCTGGGGAAGAGTACACAAAAGTGGGTGAGGTATTAACAACAACAAAAATGGAAAGGGACCGGGGGGCGTTCATATCAGATGACCTAAAGGTAAGTAAGCAATGTGAGAAGGCAGTAAGGATGGCTGGGGGGATACTGGGATGTATAGGGAGAGGCATCACCAGTAGAAAACAGGAAGTTGTTATTCCTCTGTATAGACAGTTGGTGAGACCCCATTTGGAGTACTGTGTGCAGTTCTGGAGACCCCTTCTCCGCAAGGACATAGGATGGAGGCAGTTCAGAAGAAGGCAACTAAAATGGTGCAGGGTCTGCAACAGAAGTCATATGAAGAGAGACTAAGAGAGCTTAAAATGTATACCCTTGAGGAAAGGAGGGAGAGGGGGACATAATAGAAACTTTCAAGTACCTCAAGAGAATCAACAAAGCCCAAGAGGGTAGCATCTTTCAGAAAAAGAGATGTGCAAGAACAAGGGGACACAATTTGAAGATAGAGGGGGGATGGCTCAGGGGCAATGTGAGGAAATATTTTTTCATAGAAAGGGTGGTGAACGTATGGAATGGCTTTCCTGAGGAGGTTGTGGGGTCAAAAACAGTGGGGGAGTTCAAGAATGCATGGGACAGACATAAGGCAATTCTGGTGGGGGGATAGGAAGAGGTAGGCTTTTGGTTAACTAGGATCTGCAGCTTATCTAGTAGGTAGGGAAATGGGCAGACTAGGTGGGCCAAGTGGTCCTTATCTGCCGTCAAAGTTTATGTTTCTATGTTTCACCTGCTCCAGGGCTACAGTTACACTGAATAATGGACTTATAGTATTTGGACTTTATTTATCTTATGGGATCCCCCCCCCCAGTTTAGCAAAAGCCTTGGAGATACTGTAAATCATGTATAACAATGGAAGGCTGTTTCTTTCCTTGTTGGTTAATGCATCTACTGTTGTTTCCAGAACGGAATGTATGGTGCATCTGTTCTACATGAAAAGAAAATAAGTAAAAAGTAAAAAAAAAACGTTCACTGAAAACAGGTGTGGTTCTGGAGGACTGGAGAAGAGCTGATGTGGCAAGGATGCCTTAAAGGCTACTCTTCGTGGCATCATTATATCATATACCTCCAACCTTAAAAAACAAAGAATGGATAAACAACTGAAGTTAGAAACCCGTCCACAAACATTAGAATGACAACATAAACATTCTGGATCCCCTGTTTTATATCAAGAGTTACAAACAATTCAGAAGGTGTTGCAGGATCTCTGGGATGTAAAAATAGAGGGTAATCTCCAATATGTTAATCAGAAATATTACGAGCATGGTACTAAAGCTGGACCATCGTTAGCCTACAGATTACACAAATCTCAAGCAGAGTGATACGTTAAAACAATCAAAGAAACTCAGGGGGAGTTGATTCACACCGAGTTTGGCCCTGGAGATAACACTAATGCATTCTGAAATTATTATAACAACCTATACAGCCCAGACACCACTGGAGAGCCAACTAAAGAGGAAATCTCAGTCTTCCTCGACAGTCTAAAAATTACCCACTTTGACATATATGGAGCAAAAAATGCTTGACGCCCCAGTTATGTCAGAAGAAGTCACTCAAGCTATTTCATCTATGAATACGGGCAAATCACCAGGTCCGATGGATTTAATGTAGAATTTTATCAGACATTCCAGACACAGCTCATACCCGTTTTGGTGCAAGTTTTTAATTCTTGTGAAGCGCCGGAGGATATCCTGGATTCATGGCATTCTGCATTTATTATGATGATTCCCAAGCTGGATAAACCAACTGACCAGTGTGAATCTTACCATCCGATCTCATTATTAAATGTGACCTCTAAAATATTCTCCAAAACATTGGCTAATCGACTGAACAAATTGCTTAAACACCTTGCTCATCCGGAACAAACCGGGTTTATTCCAGATCGCCACCTGGTGGACAACATTAGGCATTATTTGAATATACTCCATAAGGGATGGGGGTACGAGACCCACAGCTGGTGATCAACATTGACGATGAAAAGGCATCTGATCATCATAACTGGCAATTCCTGTTTACCACATTAGAGAAATATGGGTTCGGGGGCCCAAATTTTTTATGGCTGGAAGCCCCATATCTAACACCCACTGCAAGAGTGAAGGTCAATGGCACAGTGTCTGAGTTTTTCCCTATTTGGCGAGGGACCAGACAGGGGTGTCCTCTCTCCCATCTTCTCTTTGCCCTTAGTATTGAACCCCTAGTGGAACTGATACGATCACACCCAGACTTGGAGTGGATTATGATAGAAGGTGAGGACAACTGCGTTTCTTTATACACAGACAGTACCATGTTATATCTCCATAATCTAAGTCACACCTTCCCCGATTTTATACCATCCCTTGGGGCAATACGGACATGTCTCTGGGTTTAAAATAAATGAGGACAAAACTGAGGTTATCATGATTAGTGGACAGTAGACCTCTTACACATTTGTTACCCTTTAAATGGGGTACCTCCCGGATTAGATATTTAGGGGTACATATTCCACTAGTTAATTATAGGACACTCATCAAGGCGGTATTAACAGACCTCAAGAGATGGGAACTTCTCCCACTAACTCTACTAGGAAAAATAGACATGATCAGAATGAACATCCCTCCATGTTTTCTGTTCCTATTTCAGACGCTTCTATTGAGGATCCCACAGTCAGATTGGGTAAAAATCAATAAAACAATGCACCATTTTGTTTGGGGGGTTAAGAAAGCTAGACTACGCTGGACCGACCTACATCGACCTAGAGATCGGGAGGGGGGGGTTGGGCCTGCCTAATTTAAAGGTTTATTGCCAAATGGCCCAGCTCACATCTTGGATTGCTCTTATAAAACAAGACCCCGAGAATTTCTGGGTGGCACAAGAACTAGCGGACGATCATGGACCACATTCACTTGAGGCCCCTATAGATATAATACGTAGACTAGCAATCTCTAATTCCTGGACTAAACAGCTATATCTGTGTGGCTCACAGTGAAACAGGACCTGGATATTCGGGGCTCAGTTTCTTCACACACTCAGATAATCCACTGTGCACAGTTTACACCACCCAGGATGGATTACACTTTCCACGGATGGAGAACTCTTGGCCTAAGCCTCTTCTCCCAATTTATTTCCCAGGGGGACTTTAAGTCTTTCACGACCATGAGAGAAGAATTTTACCCAAGACAAGCAGATTTTTTCTGCTATCTTCGGGTAGCCTCTTTTCTTAAATCAGGTTCTAATCTCAGGGATGTGCAGCCGGACCCCCAACCACTTCCTCTGGTAATTCTTAAAGAAGCAAATGGTATACTTCATAAAATACACATTTCCAAACTAGTCTAAGCTTACATAACAACGAAAAACCACCCATGCCTTCTTATCAAAGTGCATGGGAAAGGGAATCAGATAAGGATTTTAACCCGCTAGAATGGAAACTTATTTGGTGTGAAGTACTTCATACTTTGGCCTTGAATAACTGGAAAAAATTCTGTTGGAAAATAACTAGTACAGGGATTTATTTAACTCTAAAAATTGATTAGAGTTTTGCTCATAAAAGTGCTAAATCTTTGTGAAAATGCATGGCTCTTGCCTCACTGTGTTAAACAAACACAGCACTTCTAGAAAATCTATATAAATACTTTCTGTACAGTTAGTATAGTCCCAAAAAAAAACTGCTAATCAATTATTTGAAACCATGTGGTAGATTTTTTTCTTACACCCTCATGGACCAAATACTATGCACAGAACCACTCTGATAGATACTGGCGTGGATGTGGGGTGGGGGGGAGGTACCCCCATATCATATCTTTTAGAGCTGCCCTGTTTTGCAGCCTTTTTGGGAAGAATTAGAGAAAAACTACAAGCAAAGGGTAGACATGCAGGATACCCCTCAGTATGAATATCTGATCCTTGGCCTTCTTCCTAGAGGAAGGAGAAACAGCAGTCAGAAATAATTCCTAGGTGCACTGCTAGCGCTGCTGGCAAAGCTATTACGAAGAAGTGGTTGCAGCCTGACCCACCCTTACTGTCAGAGTGGATCAGCATAGTAAAAACAACATATCGGGTAGAGAAATTACTGCAGATCTGTGTTTACAAACGGAGAGGTTTAATGGTGCCCGGCTCCCAAGTATGGAATTTATTGAAGAACTTGAGGGTACCTCGATTTTTGTCACAACTTGCACAGCGATATTGAATTTATTTTATAGGAGATTACTGGTGCTATATAGAATTGATATTTTTGTGGAGTATAAGATAATTGCTATCAAAAAGGTTCTTAAGACTTATCTGTTCCAACAAGCTTTTAATGGTTAAACTGATTTCATGCCATCCTAAATGAATTAGATAGATCATTTTAATTCATTGCTGACTCCCAGTTAATATTATTGTAAGATTGTTGTTATGAAAGAGCTTCTGGTGCCCTACACCCCTCTGAGACAGTTCCGCTTGGCTGATGAGGGGTTGCTGGAGATTCCGAGGGTAAATTTAAAGTCCTCTGGAGCTCGGGCCTTTGGTTTTGGCGGTTCCTACCTTTGAATTTCTCTTGCGCCCTGGCCAGCTCCGAGAGAGTACGACGGTGGAAAGTTTTAAAAAGGCCCTAAAGTCCTTTTTATGGGAGAAGGCATTTCCTGTTATGTTGTAATTGGTTATTTTAACCTGTAATATTTGCTGTGTTGTTTTATTGTATGTATTGATTATGCTGGTGTTCTCATGTTTTTATGTACAGCGCCTTGAAAATTTGAAAGGCGCTTAACTAACTACAATTTATTATTATTATTATATCTGGATTGTGCTTTGACTGTACAGCTCTCCGAGTTCCTAGAAATGGGCGCTTTATAAATAATCAATCTATCTCTCTATCTATCTATCTGTCTTGAGTCTCCTTGTACTACCTAATACGTGCATTTCTGTATAATCATCTGCCTGCCTCACGTACTTGTTTCATTTTTATGAAGTTGATTTTATTCTGTTTTATAGTTCAAAAAAAATGGATTGACTTTGTTAAGGTCACAAAATGAATACTTGTTTTGGCTTCCATAGACAGTGCAACAGATATTGCTGATAATCACAGAGTGTGAGGTCACAACATTGACGAGTTCTGAATGGGAAGAAAACTAGGTATGTCAACCTCTGGCTAAAGTATTGCTCTTCACATCAAACCTAATACTATCAGGTGGATAACACTCTAATAAACAGAAGAAAAATCCTTCAGAAAGACGTAGTAACAGTTGGCTACCTGTAAAAATGATTACCATTTTATGTCTGCCATTTTTTACACTACTAGTGCTTTAGAAAAGAGGCAAGAGAATTGTTGGCCGCTGATTGGCTGACAGCATTCTCCATCCATATGTTCATCATGCCACACTGCCCAGTAATGGAAAAAAAAAGCCGGTATGTGGCTCACACTTCCTTGCTTGCTCATAACCTCCTACCTTATGGTGCTAACACTGCAGTCCCTTCAGTCCTGCCTGTTTCTTCTGCCGTCACAGCCAGCCACTGCTCACACCGTTCTGTCTGACCATTTTCTGAGCACAGTATGAGCCTTTAGGGCATGGACTGTTGTGTGATACCCAGCCTTGCTGGGCTACGAAGGCCTTTCACCTGTAGGGCGGGTATCATATTATAGTTATGCATAGTGGAGCCAAGAATCCCAAGATGGAGTACTACCTGGGTGGAGTCCGAATATCTGCATCTGAGGAGGAGAAGGACCTGGGAGTGATGATTAGGGATGTAAGTTTGTCATGGCAGTCATACACATCATTGATTCCATGACGTTTGATCTTTATTCAGGACTTCCATGACTTTCACTAGTGTCATCAGAATGTAGTAATGACGACAGTGCCACAACATTTACTACTGTTTACTAATGATTTCATGAACAAACAATGAGTCATTAAAACCTCATCCATGACAAACTTACATCCCTAGTGATGATCACTGGTGACCTGAAGCACTCCACGCAGTGCAAGAAAGCAGCAGCAATGGAAAACAAGATGCTGGGATGCATAGCGAGGGGGATCAGTAGTAGGAGAGAGGAGGTTATACTGCCCTTGTACAGGTCACTGGTAAGGCCACATCTAGAGTATGGGATTCAGTACTGGTGCCCACACCTCAAAAAGGACATTAACCTGCTGGAGAAGGTCCAGAGGAGGGCTACAAAGATGATAGCAGGTCAGCAGGGTAAGACATATGAGGAGAGGTTGAGGGCACTGAAAATATACTCCCTGGAAGACAGGGGAGAGAGAGAGAGGGGACATGATTGGAAACTTCAAGTACTTGAAAAGGATAAATAAGGTGGGTAAAGAGAGTCTGTTTAAGCTGAGTGGCAACTATAACATGAGGAGGCACAGTCTTAAGCTGGAGGGTGGGAGGTTTAGGAGGGAGGTCAGGAAGCACTTCTTCACAGAGAGGGTGGTGGACACTTGAAATGCACTGCTGGAAGAGGTCATGTCATTGAAGACAGTGGGCAGCATAGGCATAGGGGGAAGGTAAGGATCATGGGTAGGGAGGATGGGAGGTGTGGGGAGGGAGGGCAGGGACTCAAGCTGTGGACCCTGCAATACGAGCAGACTAGATAGAACAAATGGCCTTCTTCTGCTGGCTTCTTCATACGTTCGTACGTATCACACAGCAACCCACATCCTGTTAGGTCTTACTGTTTGCTAAAAGAGCTAGTGGCACCAAAAGTAGCACGCAGAAAATTGTTTTCATTTTTAAAAGCAGTCAGCTGTTACTACAATACTGAATATTTTTCTTTTTCCATTTGCTCGTTAGATGGTTTTCTATCTGATATAGGTGTGAGGCAAAGAACAGTATTTCACCTGGAAACTGATATATCTAGTTCTGTTCCTTCTCGTATCTCAGCAGCAGTGTGACCTCACTTATTGTGACATCCCAAGTGACCCATCTGGCAGCAAGTGATCGGCTCTTCTTGGTCAGTTGTGATGATGTATAAGGAGGAATAGAACTATCTGTGTCAGCCTCCAGGTAGAGTGCTCCTCCGCACATTACACTAAGTGCTAGGTAGAAAATGAGCCGTGAATGAGACTGGTACATCCAGCAGACCTGGGTTTGATTCCCACAGCCTCCACTTGCATACTGCATGACCCTGACCAACTCACTTATCCTCCCCACTGCTTCTGGGTTGCCCCTTAACAGCAGGCCTTGTGCTTAGCGGGCCTTAGCTGGTTACCAAAAGAATTAAAACAATCATTTGTCAATGCTAGATGTTCCACTGCTGGTATAAAGGCCTGGGGTACTAGATGCATTTTGTGGATTATGTATTACCAAAGTTACGAGCCTGCATTTGTAAATTTCTGCACTGGCTCTTAATGTTCTTGTAGATTTTAATATTTTTGCCCCAGATTGTCAACACAGCCTTCTTACGACCTTACCTCATGAACAAGTGCAGAGAAAATTTTCAATTCTTGTCTGAAAGGTGATTTCACACAGGGACACAACACATTTTGGCCAGGGTTTGAAAAAAGACAGCTGTCACATTCATGAGGTGCTGTAAAGAAATGGCTATGCTGAAAATCTGGGGTAAAAATATTGAAAATTAACAAAGTTGCGAGCCCACATTCGGAAAATTCAACATAGGCTCATAACTTTAATTTTCAATATTTTTATGCCAAATTTTCAACATATCTTTCTTATGACCCTGCCTCACGAACAAGGGCACAGAAACATTTTGATCTCCTGCCTGAAAGATGATTTTGCGCAGGGACCGCAAAATCACCTTTTGGGATGCAAAAACACATTTTTGCCAGGATTTGAAAAATGACAGCTGTCACATTTAAGAGGTGCTGTAAAGAAATGGCTATATTGTAAATTTAAGGTAAAAATATTGAAAATTACAACAGTTACGAGACTGTGTTCACAAAATTCAACGTATGCTCTTAACTTTGTTGTTTTTTTTAAATATTTTTATGGCAAATTTTCAACATAAGCTTCTTATGACCCCTCCTCATGAACAAGGGCACAGAAAATGTTGAACTCCTGCCTGGAAGGTGATTTCACACAGGCACTGTGAGATTACCTTTTGGGATGCAAAAACACATTTTTGTCAGGATTTGAAAAATGACAGCTGTCACAGTCATGATGTGCTGTAAAGATATGACTAAGTTGTAAATTTGGGGTAAAAATATTGAAAATTACCAAAGTTACGAGCCTGTGTTCACAAAATTCAATGTACACACATAACTTTGTTGTTTTTTTAATATTTTTACACCAAATTTTCAAGATAGCCTTCTTATGACCCCACCTCATGAACAAGGGCAGAAAAAATGTTCAACTCCTGCCCAAAAGATGATTTTGCACATGGACGCAAAATCACCTTTTGGGACAGATTTGCCTAATTTCACTGCAATTGTTCATGAGGTGGGGTCCCAAAAAAGGCACGTTGAAAATTTGGAGCAAAAATCTGCAAAAATGGCAGAGTTATGTCACTGAGTTCAAAACACCACTGAAATATATTGAACTGCATACATGTTTTCTCAGTTCGCGGTTCGGCTTTGAAGATCGAAGGCGTGTGTGTGGTCCACAGAAGATTATGGCATTGGACTCCCCCCCCCCCGGTGCGCAAGTAAGGGCTGGGGGGTGCTGAGTAGGAGGGTTGAGTGGGGGGAAGTAACAGACATTGATGAACGTTTTTCTTTTTACAGGGTTTATTACAAAAAAAAAAAACTACGAGAGATGATTTTCTTTATTTCAGGTCACGACACTGAGTGATTGGGCACCATCAGTGTCACTGTTGTGTTTGTTGGGAGGGTGCTGAGAGGGAGTATCGAGCGGGTGGGACAGTTACAGAGGCGGCAATAACAGAGAGGAACAGCAACACTGAGGGATTGGGCACCCCCGTGTCAGTGTTATGTTTGGTGGGGGTGAGAGGGAGGGTCAGGTGGGCAGGACAGTTACAGTGGTAACAACAACAAAGTTCGATGGATGGCTGTGAATGAGCCTTCTGGTGCTTCAGCACCATTTAAAGATGTGACCATGCATTGGGAGTGGTGTGGTAGTGGACCATGGGGAGGGGGTCACTTATGAGGTGGCGACACTGAGGGACTAGGCACTCCCAATGTCAGCATTATGTTTGGAGGGGGTGCTGAGAGGGAGGTTCGGGTGCAGGGAACAGTTACGGGGGTGCCAGTAACAGACATCGATGGATGGTTTTCTGTTACAGCTGGCATGAGCCCCTACATGTTTGACATTCCAGACTGACCATGATGGGTCAACTTTGCTTGCTGCATAGCGTAGATCAAAGGGAAGAGCTGACCCATGACTGGGTCAGCTTTTTCTTTTCAAGTTCACGTCTCCGCCCAGCAAGCAAAAACTCTGTCATGATCAACCTGGCTGATGATTGGTGTGGCACTGACTCACCCCTAAAACACTGCTGTGCATTGGATGGACAGCGCACACTTCAAAAGGCGCTTATCAGAGTATCGACGCTTACGTATCGCATTACGTACGATGAAATATAAAAGGAAAAGGAAAAATACTTCAGATATAAGAAATAATAGTTCACTACTTTGGAAAGTTAGTATTAATTTCAGGCAGTATACTAGCTCTTTTTTTTTGCCCCAAAGCGTCTTGGGTTAGATTTTTGCAACAACTGTGTTAGTTGTGCAAAGGCAGCATGGAGACTGCAAAAGTTATATTACACAGATTTTCAGATACTTTATGTGTAAACTCTCACTCCCTAACATCTAGGGGTATGTTTGATGTTGTAACAGGGAGGAGAGAATGCACAGCATTGACTCATTCACTTGATCTTCGGGCATTTGATGACCTCTGAACACTACAGAACACATCAGGGCAGGCAGAGCACAGAACAACTCTCTAATATACTGTAGGATAATGTCCAAACTTGGGAGTAAACTTCAAAACAGGACCCTTTTATCTAAGCGATTGCTCTTGAGCTTGCATCTCCACCCCACCCCACCCCCACGGCAGGCTACGGTCCCTCAATGTCTCATTCTCGGTGTCTCAAAAGCAGTCTCTGACCCCAGTCATTGAGCGGTGACTGTAAAAGCATTGTTTGATTTTAAAAGCCCATCCGTTCAAATGCAGGGGTTGTTCCAGCAACCCAATGGGCACATACATATATCTTTGTCATTTGCTCTTCACAGTCTAAACACACATGGAATCTCTACCAAGGCAGTTAAATCAAGACTGTACGAGCTACTGGGTCCCCAATAGAATGAACCCACAAGACAACCCAATCCTACTATGAGCAGCAGGCCTCACCCTGCATAGTCCTTTTTTTGCAGAAATTGTGTATTTTGCTCCTTAAAGCTACCCAAGGAACAGACAACCCAACCTTCCCCTGAACCCAGTACCTGTTCCCCTCTAACAGCCCCAGGCAATGGGCTTTTGTGGTCGGAGCCCCAGGCCATAAGATTCACAGGTACTCCACACGTTTTCAGCACAGTTTAAATACTGATACCCATGGGGTCTGTTTCCCCACACAGTTTACACAGCGAGGAGAGGCAATCACTCCCCAGGGGGTCCGTGATTGCCACAGTGATGCCTTCCACTCTCTCCCAAGAACTGCCCCCCCCCCCATGGGCAGAGTCCACATCCAGATTATAGTGCCACTTGCTTTTTCTCCACCTGAGGGGATCACAATTTAGGGGCAAGGATGGGTGGACACCCCTTGGGGGTCCGAAGTTACCACAGGTACCACCTCTCACCCTCTCCTAAGAATTGACCCCCGTGGTCAGAGGATCCCAGACCACATTAGAGCTACAGGGGCATATTTCTAAACCCTCCTGCCTAGTGAAGGAAGGGAGGGGGCACCGCGGGGTGCCCTGTGCAGTCCTGAGAAAAGCAGTTTTTGTATCACCTCCATTTTTCTGTTTGAAATTTCTGTTACTCCGTAGCTTTCTCCCTTCTCTCAGCCTCTGAACTGATGGATTAAGAGGAAGATTTCACCTCCTGGGGATCCTTGCCAATGGCAGCCACCACAATTCAGCAAGCTCTTTATGGTCTTCCACACAGGAACAGAGGTGCAGCACCAGGGAGCAGGCACTGTGCGCCCCAGGATCACCTCCCTCCAACTGACAGAACTTCCTGCAACTCTCTTAGCCGCAGGCAGCTGACTCCTCCCCTCATGAAGCTGGAGCAGGCCAGCTGGCCCAGCCCGCTGAGACACCAGGGCATTAACCCTTTAGAGGATTATAACCAGGTCACACAGACCTACATGGTTGTAAACGGACCTTGTAGACTTAAATAAGGAGCAAACCTCCTCCTGGGGGCTGCATTTGAAAAGGAATTGCCTGCAGTACTCCATTTTGACATGTTTTCTTTTTTTTGTTAATTCTCTCTTTATCTCCCTGTTCTCACCATGCCTGTTGTTCTCCCTGTCAGGAAGATACAGACCGCTGCTGGTCCACAAGCTCCAGGGTGGTCCCCTGTCTACATACCATGCAGGAACTTCCTCCTCCTTGCAGCAGGACCTAGCCTAGGAATAGCATGTGTTCAGCTGGGGGAAGGGGAATTGGGGGAGCCAGGGGTGGATCTGTATCCAATGACAACATTGCCTGACAGTGCCATAACCTGTCGGCAGCCCAGAACGATGTTTCTATTTAAATCTGTGTATTCACAGAGCAGGCATAAAGTGTGAGCAGGCACACAGCAGCTTTATCCCACATGCACTACATTATTATTGTTATTTGAAATTACTACAGCTGGGAAGGATGTACGACGCCGCGGCGACAGGGATATTTCAACCCCAGGTTACAGCGATGGCACTATGTCGATCACAGTTGCGGTCGGCATTGTCCTGTCGGAATTCAAAGTAGGGTTTTTTTTGTAGGGCGGGCTATGCCTCCGAACCCTCCTGTGGGGGGATATGCCCCCCACAACCCCCATAATTTATTATAATCAACTCTGAGCTGATTCGGGGAGGGGGTGCAAGACCAGGGGAAGCAGTGCAGGGTTCCCGAGCAGACTTTACAGTGATCTGTCGTTCTTGTCGTATCAACGAGATCACTGTAATGTTGTCGCTGGAGCGACAGTATGCCATCTGGGATATCCCCATGAGATGCAACATCTCGTTTTCATGGCGTCCCAGGGAGGGCAGCAGCAGTCAACAGGTTAACATAGCCCAGCAGGAATAGTTACACACAGATTAAAATGTAGTAAGCGCAACCGAACAGTAATCAAAGTAGTAAAACAAAGTGGGGTCGCTACAGATAAAGAGTATAAGCATGGGTATGAAACATGGTCATAGTTGGGGAGAGGGGGGATACTGGACCAAAACAAACACAGCGAGAGCTAGGGTGGCTGGAAAGACTGGACTTGAACACTTGCAAGCTAGAAGCATTCCTCAGCTGGAGAGGGAATTTGCTGTGCATGTTATGTTAGTGGAAGACTGGGAACAGTCAGCACTGGAAACTGAATCCTCTGTGCTGTGTTCACGGGGCAGGTACAGTGCAGGTTTATTTCACAATCACTGTGTTCAAGTTTATGTTGGTGGAAAGTGGTAAATAATCAGCACTGGAAACAGAACTGTATGTGTGTTCGTAGAGCAGGTACAGTTTATTTTTTTTCATTTAATTACTTTGGTAACCTGCTAAGGCCTTCTGGGCACAGACCTGTTTTCAGGGATGACTCGGCAGCACCGGGGAGGTTAAGTGACTTTCTCAGGGTCACATAGTATGTAAGTGGAGGTTGTGGGAATCAAACCAAGGTCTGCTGGATGTACCACATTCATTCACAGCTCATTATTGTAACCTTTGGGCTATACTGCCAGACAAGCTCACCCCACACTTGCTGTATTGAATTTTGTGTTTGGGAAATGTGGGGGACTGACAGCACTGGAAACTGAACTTTCTCTGCATTCACCAGACAGGTGCAAAGTGTGGGCCAGGGAAGGCCTGACTGCTCACTAGTGCCCATAGTACTGATGTGGAGTAGCCGCCCATCTCCAGGCCCAAAACCAGAACTTAATCTACATCATATTTTTTTTTTAGTTTTTTAACCAGGAGTAGCACACTAAGCTGAAAGCTCTTTTACAGGTGCGACCTGGGAGCAGAGGGAAGTTAAGTGACTTGCTCAGGGTCACACAGTATGCAAGTGGAAGCTGTGGGATTCAAACCCAGGTCTGGTCTTCTGGGTGTCACCAGATTCCCAGCTTAGAGCCTTAAACCACTGTGCTATACTGCCTCCTAAGCACAGGGAAGTTAAGTGACTTGCTCAGGGTCACACAGTATACTGCCTCCCGAGCACAGGGAAGTTAAGTGACTTGCTCAGCGTCACACAGTATGCAAGTGGGTTCAAACCTAGGTCTGGTCTGCTGGATGTCACCAGATTTGCAGTTCAGAGCCTTAAACCACTGCGCTATACTGTATCATATGACTATCCAGCACTTGGCCTGTCTGAGGAAACTTTGGCCATCTATGGCAAACTGGGCATGGTTGGTAGTTTCCCAGTGTGGACCAAAACTGGGCATGATTGGTAGTTTCCCAGTATGATCAAAATACCCAGATGAGGCCATCAGACTGGTATTACTGGTGAATTGGAGTAGAACTTGAACCCAGGTCTCCACGAGCTGTGATAAAAGGTTTGTGTGTTAGTTTCAAAGGCACTCAACCTCCTTCTGAGAGATTCTGTTTCATTAGCTCACTAATGAGTTGCATATTATAACTTGAATTGCTGAAATTATAGAGGTATTGTGAAAAGCTGTGTGCCCGTCAAAAAAAAAATACATATAACCCCCTGAAATGTGTGTTTATGAGAGAAACCAATTTTCCACTTGACATCTGCTGCTGCCTCGTAAGTGGTCTCTTGAGCCCTAGCAACATCCATGCCTGTATAACACAAGCAGCGGCGCCGGGCGGGATCGTTAAGGGATAGGTGCTCTTTGGTGGCGTGAGTGTTTTTTCCACCACATCCAGTGGCAGACACTGTGCAGTAAGTTGCACTTGTCACCCTCAAATTCTGGAATAGGTTAGCTGATTTGCGGCCTGCTGAAACCACTCATAATGTAATGCACAGACACACGCGTGCACACACACACACACACACAGAGCTAAGAATTCACTCAAGCATCATCAAGCAGGAAAAAAAGTCACCCCCCATCTCCACCCTCTTCCACAGAAACTGACTGGTTTTAACATTTATAGTAAACAACCATCCTCATAAGAAAAAAAAAGGCTGAAAGGCAAATGAGTAATTAACACATAATTAGCATAAATTATTATGCACATATATGTAAATTGCCAGATTTGAACACATTCCCCCGTCAATATTTTGTGGGGCTCTATCTAGACAAAGGAAAGGCTGGTCTACATGAAATGTATAATAAAGTAGTGATTTAACACAGAAACAGAGATGTTGATGGCAGAAAAAAGCCCGACAGCCCATTGAGTCTGCCTGCATCCACACCTACTGTAATGCTGGATCAGGGCTCCCTACCGATGTTCCTGACTATATTTCGACAGCTCCCCCAGTCCATGTAGCCTCTTCCCTTGACTGCCCATCCTCCCTCTCTCTCCTCTGGTTTAAGGTCAGAAGGGACTCTAGGTCCATCAGGTCCTCCACTTGCTTTATAAGCAGGGACCAATAAACCTGTTGTGTAACCACGTATTAATAAGGATTCCCCACCCACCCTGCCACCCAGTGTAGCCTGCGATGGTGTACTTGGAAGGAGGTAGTGTGGATCTGTGGTTGATCGAAAGGTAAGCAAGCAATGTGAGAAGGCAGTATGGATGGCTGGGGGGATATTGGGATGTATAGGGAGAGGCATCACCAGTAAAAAAACAGAAAGCTGTTATCCCTCTGTACAGACAGTTGGTGAGACTCCATCTGGAGTACTGTGTGCAGTTCTGGAGACCTCATCTTGCAAGGACATAGACAGGATGGAGACAGTTCAGAGGAGGGCAACTAAAATGGTGCAGGGTCTGCAACAGAAGCCCTACAAAGAGAGAGAGAGAGAGACTAAAGGAGCTTAATAGGTACACCCTTGATGAAAGGAGGGAGCGGGGGGACATGATAGAAACTTTTAAGTACCTCAGTGGAATCAACAAAGTCCAAGAGGGCAGCATCTTTTAGAAAAGAGATGTGCAAGAACAAGGGGACACACTTTGAAGATAGAGGGGGGATGGCTCAGGGGCAATATGAGGAAGTATTTTTTCACAGAGAGGGTAGTGAACACATGGAACGGCCTTCCTGTGGAGGTCATGGGGTCAAAACCAGTGGGGGAGTTCAAGAATGCATGGGACAGTCATAAGGCAATTCTGGTGGGGGGGGGTAGGAAGAAGTAGGCTGTTGGTTAACTAGGATCTGCAGCTTATCCAATAGGTAGGAAAATGGGCAGACTAGGTGGGCCAAGCGGTCCTCAGCTGCCATCAAAGTCTATGTTTCTATATCCACCATGTTGTCTATCTTTGCACTGTGCTTTGAAAAAGTAATAAGAATTTCCCTGCTGCCAAAACTGGTGGGGTGAGAACTTTTTTCATTACTGTATTTAGTGAACCTGTACTTGTAGCAGCAGTTGGTATGCAGTCTCCTCTTGTTTACCTCGTGATTCCTTGGTAAACAGAAATCTGTCCTGGGACCCCCCAGCGTCCACACAAATTGATCTAATTTTCACATCAAAACCTATCCACTATGGTTCCTATGGGATACTGGCAGACAGCTTTAGTGATCATCAGGGCATCTGCTGCACCAGGAACAAGACAAAGCACGTACGTATCTCAAGAGTAGAATATGTGTTGCATTTATTTATTTATTTCACTTTTGTCAACCAGGTAAGTACACTAGACAAGACAGTTGCCTATTTTCAGGAACGACCCGGGAGAGTACAGGAAAGTACGACTAGGACAACATGATACAGATACAAGCAGATTAAGAGTCAGGGAAAACATTAGATACCCAGATAGGGTACATACAGTGGTACAAAATGCAAAGAGATATGAACAGTGCAATATATACAGTTTGAAGTGCAAATATAAACAGTTATGCACACTACAGGACCCCACAGAAGTGGAGCCCCAGTCAGAGCATACCCAGAACATCGGGCGGAGTCAATTACAAACTGAGCCAAACCTCAGGTGGTCTGGCAAGTCAAGAAGAGAGATGGGGAAATGGTGCCAGGGGACAGGTGAATATTATGTAGGCTTGGTACAGCCACACTCTGAGGCGAGCTTAAGGTGATTCCAAAGGGAGGATCCAAGACAAGCCTGTGAGAGGGAGGAGCGACCCAGGACAGGAAAAAAAGAGTTCCACAACCTGGGTGCACACGAGGCAAAATCTCTGTCTCCCATCTGGGTGTGAGTGGCAGGTATCTTGAGGATGGCAGGGCCCAGGGATCTGAGGGAATAATGTGGGAAGGCGGCCGGTACGAGGAGCTCCGCCAGCCCAAGCAGTAAAGTACCTTGCCTGAAGCACCCAAGGCCAAAGTCTGTTGTCATCAGGACGGGAGAGCCAGTTCAGCTTGCTGTACAGGTCACAGTGATGGGTGAGTCGAGGGGCCACAAGCGCAAATCGGCAAATATTATTGTAGGAAACAGTCTACCTTGAGAGGAGAGCTTTGGAGGTGTGGGCAAACAGAAGAAGCCCGTAGCAGAGGGAGGGGAGGAACACACCTCGAGCCAGCGCCAGTCACACAGTGGGGGTAAGGTTGCTCTTAGCTCTGTAGACCATACCCAATTTGCAGTTTACAGCTTTACGGACATTCTGGATGTGACGCCCAAGGTCAAGCTGAGGGTCTAGTGTCACTCCAAGGTATTTGAAGGTACCAGTGACAAGGACCGGAGCACCATCAATTCCAGTGATGTGCAGAGGAGCTGTGGAGACCTTGCTCTTGGCCAGGGACCCAAAAAGCATGGCCTGAGTTTTTTTGAGGTTGAGTACCAGCTTGTGGGACGTCACTCAGGATTGGATGTTCCTGAAATCCTCACTCAATTGGCGGTTAATGACCTCTATTTCCCCGGGAGTGAGTAAGGATGACCAGATCATCTGCATACAGGGTGGTACTGCAGTGGACAGTGGAAGAGGGAAGAGTGTTGACAAAAATGGAGAAGAGCAGGGGCCCCAGTACTGAGCCCTGGGGAACTCCTGTGAATACAGTAGTGGTGCCCGAGAACACCTTGCTGTATTTGACCAGCTGCTGTCTACCATGTAGGTAATTGGAAAACCAGAGAAGGACTGGGAGGGACATGCCAAAGGACCCAAGCTGAGAGCAAAGCAGGGTATGGTCCACAAGGTCAGAGGTTTTGGAAAGGTCTATGAAGAAAGCACCAGAGAGTTTACCCTGGTCCATAGCTGTTCTGATTCCGGTGGAGAAAGAGGCAAGGACAGAGGATGTACTATGCCCTTTCCGAAATCCATGCTGCACAGGAGACAGCAGCTCATGGTGCTGAATGTACTCCAAGAATTGCCCAGCCACCACTTTCTCCAGAAGTTTACTGACCGCAGACAATATGGCTATCGGGCTGAAGTTGTCCAGAATTTTAGGGTTGCCTTGCATTAGTACAGGGACCACCCTGGATACCTTCCACATGTCTGGGATAATCCCAGTTGTAAGGGACAGGTTCAGTATATGAGCTAACGGGGAGGCAATGTGCAAGGCACCAAGACGGAGGAGCTTGGGTTCCATACCATCATGGCCAGCACTGGAGAATGGGGAGAGACCAGAGAGCAATCTCTGCATCTCTCAGACCGTCACAGCCCTGAAGTAGAGGAGCAGGCAAGAGACAGGAGCCAGTGATTGGGCAGTAACTGGGTTGCAGCTATCCCATTCAGTCAAGGATGATGCGCGATATCAAAACAATCGACTGGGATAGACTAACTCTCATCCCCACAATAAATGAGGCATGGTCCTACTTCAAACAAGAATTCCTACAGGTCTGTGAACAGCACACCCCCCCAAAGAAAATTCTACACAAAAGCTAACAATACACTGTGGTACCAGGGTAACCTACACAACACAAAAAGGCAAAGGGACAAAACATGAAAAAAAGCAAAAAAGTGAAACATGCAAAACGACTGGCAGCACTACAAGGAGTTCAGAAACAAATATCTAGTACAGGTAAGGGCAGCTAAATCCCAGTACTATAATAATCTACTAGATTACAACACAAACCCCAACCCCAGAAACTTCTGTAAAACTATACGCAAGCTTCAAAATCCTGGAACAGGAGACTACCCACCAAACTTCAGTCTCAATGGAGACTATGTGCCAGCTGAACCACACATCTCAGAGACTTTCAATGACTCCGGTTAGAACACACACTTGTAAAATGGGAGAGAAATCCTACTATCTGATTGGTTATTACCTGTGCATCAAATCCATTCAATTTACAGGCAGTATTAAGCACTCAGAAGCGGGAGAGCACTGTAAAAAAAGAAATCAGTCAGCCATTAGAACACTGGATTTTCAAATTCCGCCATTTTTTTCCCCATCTTAGCGAGGAAAACTTAACAGCACATATCCCCTCACTAAACATATTGGTTAACTGTTGTTACATAAAAAAGGTAATAAATAAATTATTACGTTAGACAGCTCATAAATAGAAATTGTTTCTTGTTTACTTTGCTGCCACGTCCGACTCCACGGACTCCAGTGAAGCTTCTCACGTTGTGCTGCTGAACTTTACCTTCTTTCTGACTCCGCCTTGTGTGCAGCAGGGGTGGCGAGGGGGGAAAAAGCAGCATCCTGGCAAATGTTCAAATGTGGGAGAGCCAGAGCAGCTGGAGATGGAAAGAGAGTAAAGCGTGGAAATGTGAAAATCCACCACTGATTTTTTTTTTTTTTCACAATGCGATCATGCTGCTAGATTCTCAGTCTTTGTGGCAGCGGCAGCACTTTCACGTATACTAACCCACTTCCATTACTGAACCCAAACGACACTGGTTGCTGTCAGTCTAATTCTGGTCACTGCTCTACCCCCCTCTTTCTCGCTCTCCGGACAGAGAATACCTTGCTTTCCCGCTCTCTGTCCCCATACTGCTGACCTCTCTGTCCAGATAAATGCCAAAGTTAAAAAGTAAAGGAGTCACCGACACAGAAAACCTTGCTCTCATAGTGAAAACAATGAGGGGGGAAAAAAAAGAGAGACTCACTAAGCTTTACGTTTGATTTCTAACACCCGCTCAAACTAACTCTGGTCACTGCTCTCACCCTCTGTCTTCCCAATTAAGGTAACCTCGCTCTCCGGACACAGAATACCTTGCTTTCCTGCTGTCTATCCCCATACTGGTGACCTCTCTATCTAGATATGTGCCAAAGTTAAAAAGCAAAGGAGTGACCGACACAGAAAACCTTGCTCTCACAGTGAAAGCAACGAGAGGAAAAAAAAATAAGGAAGCTCTAGCTGAACTTTACGTTTTGATTTCTAGCATGGCACTACATGAATGTGTCTGCTGAGGGATGATCGGTAACATTCTTGTTTAGAAAAAAACTACAGCTACGGATGCTGCAAAAAGTCAAAACACCCATAGCAAACTAGGCGGAAGGACTATTTTATCATAAATTCTTGAAATTAGACCTTTTTTATGCATGAATATACTTATCTAATTGAACAAATGTATTTAAAAACTGAAGCCCATTTTATAAATGCAATAAGACACTCCAGGGGTGTGCATGGAGCAGATTTTATCACTCTTCCACAGGCCTCGTGCCTCACTACTGCCCTGGGCGTGCGATAAAATCTGTTCCATGCACACCCTGTCATGTCTTATTACTTATTGCCACAATTCTGCTTACTTACTCCAATCTCTACCTTCATGAAATCCCAGCAAGCCAAGTTCTGTGAGAACTACTAAAGTTAAATACCCAAAAAGCTACAGGGCTTGACAACATCCCAAGCAAGCTATTTAAATGCATGGCACCAGCCATTGCACATCCCCTAGCTCCCATTTTCAGCTCATCCCTAACAACCAATGAGCTTCCCCTAGAATGGAAGACTGCTAAAGTTATCCCCATGTAAAAAGCGAGTACAAAATCTACCCTTTCCAGTTATAGGCCCATTTCCCTCCTATCAGTCATCTCCAAAATCTTTGAAAGACTAATTGCCAGTCAAAGGGACACCTGCATGAAAACAATTAAATAAACCCAAACCAGTCTGACTTCAGCGATAAGCATAGCACGCAAACAGTACTGATCCAGGTAATTAGCGACATCCAGCCAGCACTAGGCAGCAAGACATGAACTGGGGCAGTTTTCATCGACCTATCTAAAGCTTTTGATGCCCTAGACCACAGCCTCCTACTGCTTAAATTCACACACATGGGCCTATCCCCCAATGCTCTCGGGTGGTTCCATAGGTACCTCACAGAGCATGGAGAAGCTGTCCAGCTGGGGTACTTCCACTTTGGCTACAGATATATAATCTCCAGTGTCCCACAAGGATCAGTACCAGACCCACTTCTGTTCAATCTCTGTATGAATGATCTCAGCTTCACAAACCAGGATACAAAACTGCATCTCTATGTGGATAACACAGTAGTCTACACTTTCGCCCCAACCTACTGTGCAACACATTCAATGCAACCTAAAAGAGGCATTCATAATGCTCCAGTCATTCTTTCACAACAACAAGCTGGTCCTAAACACCAGTAAGTCAAAGACCATGCTCTTTCAGCATAAATCCCAAACCTCCAAAGACGACAACTTGCTAACCATCACCACAGGAGATGGTTCAACTCTCCCAACAAGTAGATAACCTATAAATATCTGGGAGTTTGAATAGATGCTAACTGTAGCTGGAACACCCATATAAACAGCCTAGTCAAGAAACTAGGCCCAACACTGGGCATGGTGTGCAGAGTCAGAAGGGAACTGGCCCAGAGATCGAGACTTCAGGTAGTTAACATTTTGGTCACCCTCATCATCGATTATGGGGACATGTTATACTGTGGGGGCTCCAAAGCAGACCTTGGCAGACTAGATGTGTTATACAATTGTCTGGTGAGGTTCATACTAGATGTGCCAAGACACATCCACCACTGTGCTCTATATCAACACCTAAACTGGCTACCATTAGACCTCAGACGTCAACGCCACATCACTAGCCTGATGCTAAAATGCCACAAGAGCAAGCTTCCAGACCACAGAACAGAGAATATTAAAGCGAAGTCCCCACACAAAGGCTTAAGATCGGCATCCACACTGGAATTTTAGTTATTTCCTCCGAAAACCAGGATAGGTTTCTCCTCCTTCTTCTACTACCTGGGACCCCAAACATGGAACGACCTGCCAAAACACTTGAGACCACACAGTGAAGTTATCACATGGAAAAAAAAAAATCGAAGACTGCTTCCAACCTCTAGCATCCACACCTAGACAATGCTGTCCACACTACACCCTGAATAATCCCCACCTTTCTCTTCTGAAAGTCCCTTCTCACCCTATCCCCCCCCCCAAGCTGTACTATCCCCTATCCTTCAACCTCTTCCAGACTAGATCTCGCTGCCCCTGTCTCACTAGCCACTGGCTCTCTGACATTGCTAACCCAGCCCAGTCTACGCGTTGTCATTCTCTCTCTTGCATGCACAAGATATGCAGACTGTGCTATGATATTCTTGTAAATATGTATATCCGTAACCACGTACCTACGAATGTAAGCTGTACTACGAATTCTCACGTAATCTATTGAATATACGAAACTATGTAGCCATGTAGTCATGGAAACATTGTACCTATGTAACTATATGTTGTCATGCAATTATGTACCTATGTAGCTATGTAATCACACCACTGCACAAGGTAGCCCTTGAAAATGAGCACTAGCTCAAACGGATATTGTACCTGTTCATGTTCTCATGAATAAAATATTTACTACTACTACTTCCTTGCACCTTCCCTACTACTTCAGTTTCCTTTTTGTATTGGTGAACCCAGAACTGTTGTCAATAATATATGCAGGAGCAAGAAAAGGCCAAAACCCATGATAGCTCCTATTAGTTGGAATAATACTCTAAAACCCCATTTTTTATTTATTTATCCAACCGCATCTCGAAGATATCTTTGTTTTTACCGAGTATTACTTCCTCTGGGAGGTAGTTCACAGATTAATCACTCTCTCAACAAAGAAGTGCTTCCTCCCATTACCTCTTGACTTCACCCCTTTCACCTGTAATGGGTGTCCTCTTGTCCTGATCTTTGTGGTCTTAAATGTGATGTTCACTTCATTTGCTTGACTAGCATCATTAATAATGTCAAAGAATAATAAACGATCACCTCTTTTTCTTGTTCCAGTGAGAACAGGTTTAGGTTATTCAGCCTTTCATTAATATGGTAGTTCTTTAACGTCAGCCATGATTTTGGTTATACTACGCTGTGCTCTTTCTATCATATGCACATCTAATTTCTTATGAGGATTCCATATTAGGCTACAGTAATCTAGTTGTGGTCTAACATAGGACCTGTAGAGGGGGAGTAGTTCAGTATTCCTTGTGGGGCCTGACCAGGGCCTTGGAAAGTGGCAGTATGCATCCCCTGCACTGCTGGTTATCTCCCCCACCACCATGCTGATGGAGACCAGCATTCATCCAGCCTTCTTGACAGCAGCCACACACTGCTTGCCATGCTTTAACCCCTTGTCTGCTATGACTAGTGATCCTAGCGATCCTTTTCCTCCTCCACTGCAACAAGAGGAGCCCCACACAGTGGGTAACATAGAAACATAGAATTTGTCGGCAGGAAAGGACCCCTTGGCCCATCCTGTCTGCCCACATGTTCCCTACCTGTTCTGTCTCTGCAGACCCTACTTGGTCTCCAGCGACACCCCCCCACCCCCGCCTCTCTACCAATATTCCTCACTTTCTGTCCCATGCATGCTTGCGGACCCCCACTGTTTTCACTTCCACTACCTCTCCTGGTAGACTGTTCCAGGCATCCACCACTCTTCCAGTGAAGTAGTACTTCCTTCTGTCCCTCTTAAGCTTCCCCTCTTCCAGCTTCATTGCATACTGTCTTGTCCTGGTGCACTTCCTCATTTGAAATATAATCCCCTCCTGCACCCTGTTCATCCATGTGAGGTACTTGTAGGTGTCCATCATGTCCCCCCTCTCCATCTTGTCCTCCAGGGTGTACATATCGAGATCCCTCAGCCTCTCCTCATAGGGCTTCTCATGCAACTCCTGCACCATTTTAGTTGCCCTTCTCTGGACTGCCTCCACTCTGTCCATGTCCTTTCTGAGATGTCCCAGAACTGGACAGAGTACTCCAGGTGGGTTCTCACCAGCAGCTGAAACAGTGGTAACATCACCTCCCTACTTATGCTGCTCATATGTAAGCAATAAGACATGATGGGGTGTGCATTGTGTTGTCATAAGACACACCCAGGGGCATTGGTAGGCACGACGCCGCAAGCAGAGTGCCTTCAGTTCTGGGTGTGCGTTATGACAACACAACGCATAAAATGGGTAAACTGAGAACATTAAAAAAAAAGCTAACTTTTTTTTTGTGTTACAAACAGGCATTTTATGTTGTTAAAAGTAACTAGTAAAAAGTAATCCCTCCCCAGCTGTCAAGCATCTGTCTAGCCATGCATTCAATAGATGGAATGTTTGTTTATCATGGGATGCAGGAATTCAAGCTACTGCAGAATTCTACTGGTCGAATGTTTTACTTTCCAAACACACACACACACACACACACACACACACACACCATGGAAGGCCTCAGTAAAACCAGGGATTCAGCTGCATCTGGGGCAGAGGAAACAGCAAAGATTTCCCTGGTAGGTGGATTGTGTGTGTGTGGGGGGGGGAGTGTGTGTGTGTGGGGGGCAGTGTGTGTGTGGGTGGGTGACAATGGTCAGAAAAGAAGCTTCAAGAAATAAAACTGCGACTAGCATTTCATTTTATTCTATGTATGTGTGTAAGGAGGGGAATATAAAGGAAAACAACATTTAATCCATTTGTTTGTTCGTTTTATTTTGAGGAAGTTTAGTTTTTAGGGCCTAAGTGATTTCTTTAGTGAGTAAAGGTGGCAGCCGTATTTGTAATGGAAATCAGGAATTTGAAAGAAGGCAATGATATTGATATTGCTATTGTGCTGTATCCTAATTGCCAGCACTTTTTTTACCCATGCATTGTGCTGTCATAATGCACAGGTCCTAGCCAGTCAGGATGCAGCAGTTTCCCTACCCATTTTATAACTCTCGCTATGCACCCCAGTGTAACCCCACTGTTACCCAGGGTTACTAGAATCCCAGTAAGACCTAGTGGTAGTCAGGGAAGGCAGCTTGTGAAACTCCAGTTAAATGGATTTCACACTGTCTCACTCTGTTCTCAGTCTCAGCTGAGACTGAGGGATGACATCACCATAGAACTCTCGCGGCTGCATGAACCACACTGGAATCTGCAGTTGGTAGTTAGGTTAGAATGTTGGGGAGTTTTTGAAGGGAGTTGTGTGTGAGCAGTCTTGAAGAGAGGAGCACAGCAGTCTGTGCACAGGCTCTTGGAGCCTAAAGCTCTGATATAGAGCTACTGTCAGGGGAGGTGTGTGTTTTTACCAAAAGAGGAACACAGTAAGCTATTCATGAAGTGGTGGAGACCACTGTTACTGGTCTCTGTGCCCCATCCCTGAGGGGATGGGGGTAAAAGATTTGCCTGTCATTTCAGGGGCAACCCTCTTGGTTCCGGCTAGGAAAGAAGCTGCCTTATTTTTCAAGTTCTGCTGCGGCACCAGAAGCTGTCAAGAATAGCCTGTGGGTCACCTGCAACCAAAGGGTGAGTCTGCTCTTATATGGGGCCTATGTTTCACCTGAACTGTTGTAAAGTGGGGATTGGACTGCTTAAGTGAGAGGCCTAGAGTAATGGGCTAAGTCAAGTAAAAGTATGTTCAATTCCAGCACAAGGGGAAAGCCAAGACCTGTAGAGGAAATGTGCTATGCATTTACCCTTTAATCTACACTGCCAAGCTTTTCAGAAAGAGATGTTTAAGTATGTTCGAGTCTAGTGCAAGGGGAAAGCCAAGACACATGGAGGAAATGTGCTGTGCATTTACCCTTTAATCTACATTGCCAAGCTTTTCAGAAAGAGATGTTTACTGTCCAGAGAAATGGCCGGGTATGAATTCTGGAAGCGAGAGGTGGGAGACCCCCCATCAGTAGTAACCAAATTCACCTCTACGGATTTGCTCTGTGGTCCTTTTACTTTCCCTCAGGCACTTGGCCAGTGCTGAGGAAAGTACCCAGATGTGGGATTAAAAGGAAGTTTCCCTTATGGAGTCGAAGGCTCTAAGGTGGTTTAGGGAGCCACCGGAAAATGTGTCCATGTCAAATGGAAGGTGTTAGAATGGCCGGCAGGGGAGCCGAGCCAGGGAAATCCCAGAATAGTGTACAAGTTCGGGCTGTGTACCCAAAGCAGCATGCAAGTCCGGGCTGTGTGCCTGGTGGGTTCAGAACCTGAGGGCTGAAGTGTTGACAGAGTGTTCTGTTTCTCTTAATCTGCATTACCAGGAATGTAGCCCCGTGGGGGTCCATCTATGCTTTGTTTGTTCAGTTTGGATGTGAATAAAAGCCACACTTTATAATCCCATTCCTGGTATTGGACATTACAGTTATTGCTTCCTGTGTTCGGAGTTACTTGGGTGCCCCTGCGCAGAGTAGCCAAACCTAGCCCTTGTGCCGAGTAGCCTAGTCCTCCCCGAACCCAGTCCCCACCAGGTACTGCTGTCAGCTTCAACAGCATACCACCTGTCGTTTGCAAAAAGGCAGGGGTGAGGGGTTACCCCAGCATCACTGGCCTTGCTCACTGCCTTACCACACTGCCCTGCCACTTTGAGGTCGTTAGATAAGTAGTAGGTTCTTCCCGGTTTTCCTCCCAATTGTAGTACCTTGCATTCAGCTGCATACACTAATCTAGGGCCCCGGTACACACTGGCAATCTGTTTTTAAAAATGTTTTTTATAAATGTTTTCTAACTCATCACACTCACCTGTCCACACTGCCTGCTACTTTCTACAAACCATGTTTAAACACAGTCACACTGTTTGCACACTGCAGGGGTTAAAGGGGTTTTAGCGGCATGTTTAAACACAGTCTTTAGCATGTTTCTGTGAGATCAGACCAGCTGGCATCCCACAATCTCATCCACATTAGTGTAATCCATGCTAGGTTTGAAACAGAAACCAATTTTAAAACTAGGTTCCTTGCAGGGTTTAAAAAACAGTTTTTAAACATGGTTTCAAACCATGTTCAATGCAGATGTAAACTGTGTTCCAGCTTGATAAAACATTTTAAGAGCTTTAAAAATGTTTTAGCAAGCCTGGTTCGTAGAGCGTCTAAGAGTCGTCTTACCAGTCACCAGGCTTGTTCAGGACCTCCTGAAGTTAGTTACTGTCTTCACGGGAGTCCACCGCCCTGGCTGACTTAGTTTCATCAGCGAACTGTTGCAGCCTGCTAGAGATGCCAGCTTTCAGACTGTTGCTGCAAATTTTGAACAGCAGTGGTCCCAGCGCTGATCCATGAGGGGCGCTGTTGAGTACCCCTCTCTGTTTGGAGTCATGCCTGTCAACTGCAGCCCTCTTTCCTGCACACAAAGCCAGTTAGAAATCCACCTGACATCCCTGGGCTGACATGTCTGGGTTCACACCCCTGCCTGGTGACTGTACAGGGCCCACCTGGTTGAGGGGATTGAGTTTGTCCTTTTTCCTGTGGCAGGGGCTTCGTCCCTGAACAAATAAGAAATGGCGTGGTGCCTCCACCCAGAAAGAGCAAGTGGTCCATGTTGCGTGCACCGCAACCCCCATGATGCAGTACCGACCCACCTCCCTACATTTTACTGGACCACCCCCTTGGGGACTAATAAGACAGCTGTTACCTTAAACAATGAACAATGCAATCAGGTTACACAAAGTGGGTGCACAAACAAAGGTAAAATTCAACAAACAGTGCTTTTATTTAGGTACACGGGCCTGAAAGCTGAAAGAAAAGAAGGGGTTAGGCAGTTGCAAGTCACCTTGAGCACTCCCTCCCTCTCAGGTCCCACGCGGTCTATGAAGCCCCCCCAAAAAAAGGGGGAAAAAAGGATAAATGACATTACACAGGGTGCGGTAAACTCTTCAGCTGGTACCAGTACTAAAACTATGATTTCAAGTATGACACAAGAACCGGTGACTCTGGGTACCCAGGAATCACACTAAAGTTCCTGTGTAGGCCTGGCAGCTGCATTTCCGGGGTTCTTTTCAGTGGTGCACTTGATGAACTTTAGCAAGCATGCAGTCTACTCCCCTCCCACAACAGGCCATAGTGTGCTAACACAATTTAAAGCACTTGAAACTCCAGATGTTTGGAAAACCCAACTTTGTAATCCAAAATGAAAGTTACTGTAACCCAAAGAAACACAAAGCCCCAGCCAGCAATGCCAGCACTCACATGACCCATGGATGCAGAAGATCAGTCAAGGCAGGAACCAGCACACATCAGCAGGTCAGGGAGCAATCAGGATGAAGCCCCAAAGGCCTGGAGATGAAGATACTTTGCATGTGCTCTAGATAACTTACAGCAGCACAGCCCTTCTGGCTCACACATCTCAGGGCACAGCCCTCCTGGCTCGCACATCTCAGGACACTGCCCTCCTGGCTCACACATCTCAGGACACAGCCCTCCTGGCTCACACATCTCAGGACACATCCCTCCTTGTTCACACATCTCAGGACACATCCCTCCTGGCCCACACATCTCAGGACACATCCCTTCTGGCTCACACATCTCAGGACACATCTCTTCTGGCTCACACATCTCAGGACACATCCCTCTTGGCTCACACATCTCAGGACACATCCCTTCTGGCTCACACATCTCAGGACACATCCCTTCTGGCTCACACATGTCTCAGGACACAGCCCTTCTGGCTCACATTTCTCAGGACACAGCCCTTCTGGCTCACATGTCTCAGGACACAGCCCTTCTGGCTCACATGTCTCAGGACACAGCCCTCCTGGCTCACACGTCTCAGGACACAGCCCTCCTGGCTCACACATCTCGGGACACAGCCCTCCTGGTTCACACATCTCAGGACACAGCCCTCCTGGCTCACACATCTCAGGACACAGCCCTTCTGGCTCACACATCTCAGGCCACATCTCTACTGGCTCACACACCGCAGGCCACATCCCTCCTGGCTCACACATCTCAGGACACAGCCCTTCTGGCTCACACATCTCAGGCCACATCCCTTCTGGCTCACACATCTCAGGACACATCCCTTCTGGCTCACACATCTCAGGACACAGCCCTCCTGGCTCAGCTCTCAGTCACAGGTGCACTATGCAGCAGCTTCCCAGTTCCCAAGGAGCCCGGACCCCAGAAGTGACCCCCATGGTCCAGCTCCCCTCTGGATTAAGAGTACCCACATCCTCTTGCCACATGCCCCTTGGCTCCCTGTTACCCAATCTACCCCACTAGATAACAGCTAGCAGGCCCCATACCTGATTCCGAAGCAGCCTGGATAGGACGCAGGTCTCTGTCATCGATTTGTCAGCTCTACAGCTTTCTCAGAAATTGGACCTGTCAGATTCTCTTACAGCAGCTTCATTCTACACATACCTTTCTGGCAAAGTCACACAAATAAAAGGCCAGGATAAGACTCACAGTATTTTGAAGGATAAGCCAAGAATATGACTCACAAGATCTGGGTCTGACTAAGCCTCCAGCTCTCTCAAACAGCAGCAGGTGCTCACCCTTGAGTCTCTCTACAACTGCCATGAGCTCCTCCAGAGTCCAGAAACTTCTCCCTTCACCTCAGTGTCCTGTTAGGCAGGACTGTTGATCAGTCCTTGCTCTGACCTGGCTTCTTATTGGCTCCAGTAGGACACCACTACTGTGTAGAAGGTCCTTATTGCATCATCCTTTCACATTCCCTTGATGTTGTTGCTAGGGCTTTCTAGACTTCTGATTAGTTGTCCAGCAGGGTCAAAGGGCACAAAGATGGCTGCGCCCATGTTTGGAAGGAGACTTGGATCCAAATGTCTTTATTTTTTACTATAATGCTTGTGACATGGTTGAATAAGGCCTTGTCCTGTGTTTTACAGAGAGAGTTAAACACAAGGATCTCTTCTGTCTTCTCTTCTTTTGTCTCTTGTCTGTCTGTCTGGTTGCGCAACCAAACCAAATGTTCTCGTGAGACCTAGGAACTGATCACTCTGACGGTCTTGCAATTCTCCGCCTCTCACTATCTCTCTGCCTTCACTTGCTGTTTCTATCTTTTCTTCCCCCTTGCATATCTGCGGTTATAAAATATATATGAATCGTTATGTGAAAACTGGCATTCCTTGGTTTGAAATGTGTATAGTAATACTATTGAAATGATTGCAAAAAGCTATTTGGAACTCAAGGGATTAAACTTGCCATGCAGCACACACTTTTACAGAGCTGTCAGCAGTGGGCCAGCTTGGGACATTGTTCTGTTTGTTGCACCTGCAAAGAAACTGACAAGAATATTTTGAGAAAAACAGGATGTCTCTTAACGAGTTCCCAGGCAAAGATTTATAAAAAGAGCAGCAATCCTTTTGCTAGGGAGAGTAAGAGACAGAGACTGAGATTTGAAATTGAAAAGAAACCCAGTTGCAGGCACCATCCAGTTGGTGTCTTTGAACATATTTAGTGCAAGTCTCTAGATTGTTTTCCCTCAGATGACAGTCTAAATGCAAGGTCCACTGGGAACCTAGCTGCCCTTCCAAACGTGAGCATATATGAGGATTGCCTCTTGGCATCGCTGTGAGTGCAATTGTATGCATGCACAAGCACAATCACTTGTTGATTCCAGTTTGATTGTTTTTCCATTATGTATTTTATGAGTTTTTTCCCATTTTCACTGCCCCCCAGTCTCGAGGCCGCGCTTGCGCTGGGGAGACACATACCGCACATTCGAGGCGCCTTCAACTTTCTGCCCCTCCCACCTGTACTGCCATCGGACCTCCATCTGGTGGCAGCAGAACTATGGGGGGGTGACAACCATCCCAAGAGAGGAGAGGTGCTGTTAGGCATTCAATCCTGCTATGCCCCTCTGCCCTATGCCGGCAACCTGACGACCTGAGGTCGTTCCCAAATCTGGGTCACCAACGTGGCGCGAGGTGTGGAATCCAGTGCCTCAGCTCTCAGCGTCACTGGGCCAGCCCTCCAGTTTGATTTTTTATGAGAGTCCAATGTGCCCAACATATTCAACAAGGTTCTAATTAAATCTTTCTGGTTGTGGGTCGCCTGGAGGGTGGTAGGGAGTGGTCTGTGACTTCTTAAGTCCCCAGACAAACAACTCCTCTTTGGTCAGCTGACTTTCAGAGTCCCAACCCTGAAGAAAAAAAAGAGTACCATACAAGTCAGGGGATAAGGGGCAATCTAAAATAAAACAACAAAGTACAGGTCAAAATTTTCACTGCTATCTTTCACTGCTGCTTTAATGTTTAGTTTATATTTGCTGGTGGGATTTTTGAGAAGTAAAGAAGTATTCTATGTTTGTAATTTATCTCATTGGTGGTAGGATCTGGGGTATTGAGGTTGGGGACTGAAACAATGTGAATTATTCTGTAACTTCTTATACTTACTCTTGACCGGGGTAAGCGTTTAGGAGGCAGTAATACTCTGTGTAAGCTGTTATGTATTTAGGTCAACTCATTATGATAGTTACAAGTCCTACTTTAGCCATGTTGTCATACGGTGCATTTTGTTATTCTTCCCCCATAAGAAACATAACCCTGGGTAGTGATAATGCTGTGTACCTTATATTGTCATTTCTGATGTCATAATGTATTTCTCATTATGACTGTTGCAGTCATTTTTTGTAAGAACTTGTTACAGAATTAATAAAAAGAAATTACAAAAATATATATATATCCTTGTATACCATCCATTCAGTTTGTATTTTTTTATTTGTTTTACCAGGAAAGTGACTCCTATTCAGCCACACCTGATATCCATGCTGTGTCAGAAAATGATTTTTAATAAGTTTTATTACTTTTTTCAGTACCCTCGCATATGCCCTACATTCACACCCTTTTACTGTTTATACCTTTCTGTTTTTGTGTTTACTGGATAATACGTTCTGTGCTGTCCATTCCTACTGCTCCACATTGATTGGCTAACCTTGCAGACAGGCATAAACCGACATCACAGAATGTCCAGGAAACTTACACCATCAGTGTAAACAGCGAAGAGGTGAAAATGCAACGCAAAATCTGCAGTAGTCAATAAATGAAAAAAAAAGCCTTTTCTTCAAAGAAAAAAAAACAAACAACAGCCAAAGCATACTGGAAAATTGAAACAAACAAGGACATGTTGGAATGTACAACTAGAAAACAGTATTTCCTGTCACCTTACAGTATTTTAACGTGGTTTATTTCTTTAGTTAGTTACCAATGTGTTTAGTTGATAATTTATTTAGTTTTAGTTATTTATTTGATTTTTTAATTATGCATTTAGATAGCTGATTATCATTTTAGTTAGTTTGTTTAGTTTTAGTTATATATTTTCTAGGTGGGTAATCAATTTATTTATATGTAGTTGATTAATTTGTTATTTATTTGATTTTAGTTATTTTTTACTTAGTTTAGTTAGGTTTCTTAAGTTCATTATTTGTTTAGTTATTTAGGTCATGATTAAGTTCTTTATTTCTTTAGTTAACGTATTTAGTATATTTATTTAGTTAGTTTATTATTTAGTTGTGGTTATTTATTTAATTAGGTTGATATTCATTTACTGTTTTAGTTTAGTTATTTTTATCCATGTGTTTAGTTGAGAGTATATTTTAGTTATTTATTTAGTTGATTGTCCCCAAGCTAAGGGATTCTCTCCCCCTAACCATCTGCTCTGCATCTTTCCAACTCTCATTCTCCTCTGTTCTCCACGATTTCACTTCTCACTCCTGCATTTGTACCTAATACCTGTTCCTGGTCTGCTTCTCCCTACTCTCAACCCCCCTTCGACCTCTCCCATTCCTCCTATTCTGCACTTGCCTACCCCCCCCCCACTCTCCCTATAGCAACACGCCTTAGCATCTTCTATTAACACTCTTACCGTGGCACTCTGAATTGTATTTCCCTAGTAACCCACTGCATAGCTTTCCCTCACTTATCCTTGAATATCTTGCCTAATGATTGTAACTTAATTATTTTATGATTTTTTTTTTTTACTTACTGTGTTTTTTGTTTGTTTTGTTCCTTGATTGTTTTCATTGCACTTCTCTTCACCCTCCCCCAAGGACGCATCTGGAAACAAGCGATGATCACCCCAGTATGTCTTTCCTGGTGAAATTTTTTAAATAATAAATAAATAATTCTTTAGTTATTATAATTTAGTTATTTATTCATTTACTTGATTATTTAGATAGCTGATTTAGTTATTTGTAGGACTCATTACACTTGCTGTCAGTATGGCAGGTAGCAAAGGAAACCAGTGCCTGAGCCCACCTCACTACTGGGCTGGCTCTTAACTGTATAGTTGCCTGTAATTGTTGTGGATGTCACATATAGTTTCTTGGTTGTAGATAATGAGCAGGTAAATGTTGTTGTGTGTTTTTGTTTTCTTTTTTGCTCTTTCCTTGGACCCCCGACTTGCCACTCCTTCCAGCTGCTCAGCATCCCTTTCTGCCTACCAGTCTTGCCCTTTGCTGATGCTTCCTTCGACCTGGCTTCTCGCGCTAGCCCTGTGTCCTCAGAGGGTCTGACTTATCCCTGCCGGGAGGGACACCCTACCTGTGGGATGGGAGGAGTAGCATTCCTGAGGGTCCTTCAAGATGTTGCAGGGCTTGGGGGGGCCGTGGCACAAAAGGTTTGTTTTGCGCTAGTTTATGTTACTTATTTTACCAGGAAGGTGGACTGGATCAGATGACCCATTTTCAGCCACGCCTAGAGAAACAGGGGATTACAATATTAAACATCACATCTCACAACATACGTCACATAAAAGTAAAATCATTTATTAAAAATAACAATATATTTACATATATTCATTGGAAGCAAAAATCCATCAATCAGGCAGTTTCCAAGCAATTACAGGTTGATGAAGCCTGTAGATATTCGTTTAGGCTTCTGTTAAAAATGTGTGTTTTTACACTAACATGCAGTCCAATTTTTGCCAGTTTATTCAACAGTTTTGGTCCATAATATGACAGAGAAATGTTCTGCTACTTTCGTTTTGATTCTGATTTCAGTAAACAATCTAGTGGAAATTTTACATAAAATTTTGAGATTATGCATAGGTGACAGTCTATTACTCAGTACAGCTGGCATGTTTTTCATCCAAATTTTTGCACACAAAAAAAAAGTACTGACACAGTATACTAAATTCTTAAAGAGACCCACCAAGGCGAACGAAACAGCCCCTGCACCTGATATATAGGTGATGTACCTCACGAGGCAGCTTCTAATGTGGAGCTTGATGAAAATAATAAATGTATTAAAAACGGCAACGCTTGTAAAATTAGAAATACGGGGTCCCAAGGACTTCCTGGTTTCAGGTGCCGCCCACGCTCTGCAAAGTTATGACGTGATGCTAGGGAGAGCGTGGGAATGCGCTCCATTACAGTCTATGGGCGGCACCTTTTCGATCATTTTTTTATATTATAATGGCCATTTGGTGATAAAACGTGGGCACTGGTTGACTAACGAGGCCCAGCGCTTCACCTATGTGTGACGCTTCCAAGGGGCCCTCTTGAAAGCCTTGTTGATCGGCGAAGCGCTGTGGTACAACCACATGGTGAATTTTCAAATGCTGTATTGTTTAAAAATTGTCTTATATTAAAGGCAAGTATAAACTGCAGGATTCAGCTGACTGAGTTGTATTTCGCGGAGTGCAACACTTTGGACTTCTATGTTATCCCTTACCTGTTTAAAAGGACAACAACCTTTGTGGCAAGGTACCATAGTAAGGGCTATGGAAAAAGTGTATTAGGTGTGGATTCAAGTGTTAAATAGACACACAATTACATATACCACCATTATGCATGGCATCATGGGTAATATATGCAAATCACCATGAAAGAATCAAGGATGGAAGGCCTTTTTTTATATTATTTATTCCTGTTTATCTCCTGACATCCCTAGTCCCAGTGGTTTGAATTACTAGTTCTGTGTATCTCTTCACATCCCTGATCCCAGTGGCATCCTGCCCCCCAGCTCCACCACCGACCCATCTCGTGGACTTATGGGTTAACCACCACTTACTCAGAGCCATGTTTGTTGGGTGCTCTCCTATGTAGGATCATACAGGGCCTCCGGGGGATGCCAAGCGAGCCAGGGCTGTTTCCTCCGTTTTCGCCCACTGGTACCTCTGTATGATGCAACTGCATGTGCATCTTGACAGACATGTGGGTTGCATCATCACGCCTCCCGCCCACATCTGCTAGTCCTGCTGTGCTGCTGCCCAGCCTCCGCTGGGTAGCAGGCAAGTTGTGGGGCTCATTGTCCCCCCTCCCCAAACGAGTAGAGCTGTCTTTGGAACATTCGGTTCCCCCCCCCTTCAGCCAGAGTGGGTGGAGGTAAGGTGTCCAGTGCCTCAGCTCTCCATGCCACCAGGGCATCACTGGCTGGGCTTTAAAGAGCCACAGGACGGCTTGAAATGAATATTAACTTTCAAAAGCAGTTAACGGTTACCTCATAGTTGAAGAATTTTTTTCCTTTTTCCCCTTTTGCTAATTGGAAGACGTTCTACCTGAAAATAGCTGGTGTGATGTGTGGGACAGTACTCTACGTGGATACTGACATAGCTAATTTTATTCCTCCTCATACATCATGAGCCCTATGACTTCACTGTGTGTGACATCACAGCTGACCAAGAAGAGACAATCACTGAGAAAATCACCTGCTGCGACATCAGTCGTTTGTGATGTCATAATAAATGAGGTCACAATGCTAATACAGTATAAACATAGAATTTATCGGTCGATAAGAACCGCTTGGCCCACCCAGTCTGCCAGTTTTTCCCTACCTACAGTATCACCACAGACCCTATTTGATCTCCAGCTCTTTCTCCCTTCCCCATTCCATTCCACTAGGATTCCCTTGTGCTTATCCCATGTGTTCTTGAACCCCACCACTGTTCTTGCCCCAAGCACCTCGGCTAGTAGACTGTTCCAGGAATCCACCACTGTTTCTGTGAAAAAGTACTTTCTCACATCTCTCCTGAATTTACCCCCCTCCAGCTTCACAGCTTGTCCCCTTCTTCTTGGGCACCTTTTTCCTGAAAAATACATTTTTCCTATACCTTATTTACCCCTGTGAGGTATTTAAAGGTCTCTAGCATATCCCACCCCCCTCCTCTCTTCCAGGGTGTACATATTGGGTTCCTTCATTCTCTCCTCATAGGGCTTTTGATGTAGACCCTGCACCATTTTAGTTGTGCTCCTCTGAATTGCCTCCACTCTGTTTATATCTGTGTGGAGATGTGGTCTCCAGAACAGTACACAGTATTCCAGTGAGGTCTTACCAGTGACCTACCCAGAGGCCACACCACCTCCCTCCTTTTGCTGGTGACACCACTCCCTATGCACCCCAGCGTCCTGCTAGCCCTCTCAACTGCCTTGTCCCACTGCCTGGCCACCTTTAGGTCATCAGAGATGAATACCCCCAGGTTTGTTTCCTGCTTGGTCATTGACTCACTGTCAGTAACACTTCCCCCATTTTATACTCTGCCCCTAAGTTTCTGTAAGCCAAGTGCATTATTTTGCACTTTTTTGCATTGAAAACCAGCTGCCATTCCCGTGAGCACTTCTTGAGTTTTCTCAAGTCCCCTTTCATCCTTTCCACCTCCACAGAGTGTCCACCCTACTGCAGATTTTGGTGCCATCTACAAAGAGGTAGATCATCCTCTCCAGCTCCTCCCCAGCATCATCTATAAAGACATTAAAGAGGACCAGTCCCAGCACTGATATCTGAGGCATTCAACAGGTCACCTTCCCCGCCCCTCCTCGAAGTGAACTCCATTTACCACCACCCTCTGTCTCCTATCCTATAACCAATTTCTTACTCAGTTTACCTCCTTTGGACCCACTCCCAAGGTACTTAGCTTGCTTAATAGTGTCCTACGTTGAATGGTGTCTAAAGCCTTACTGAAATCTAAGTATGCCACAGCCACCGCTCCACTCTGATTTAATTCCTTAGTCAGTCAAAAAAATCTCTGATTTGTTTGACATGACATCCCTCTCATGAATCCATGCTTTCTCTGGTCTTGTAACCCATTTGATTCAAGACATTCCACTAACCTCTCCTTCAGCAGAGATTTCAATAACTTTTCCACCACCGGTGTTTGGCTGACCAGCCTGTAATTGCCAGCCTCCTTCCTGCTACCACTTCTGTGAAGAGGGACTACATCCGCCTTCCTCCAGTACTCCGGAACCACTCCCATTTCCAGTGAGCTTTTAAACAGAACTGTCAGAGGTGAAGTCAGTACCTCACTGAGCTCCCCCAATACCCTAGGACAGTGGTGGGCTACCCGTGGCCCGAGGGCTGCATGCCACCCCCCAGGAGTCAACCTGTGGCCCCCTCATCCATCTGCTTTTGCTGTCTATTCTGTAATGAAGTGTTCAAGTCCCTCATTACATTCTTAATGTTGTAATATATATAGCTTGTCTTAAATTCAAATATATAATTTTGGCATGTGACTGTGGTACAGGTGGTCTTGTGGCCTTTGGGGATGTTTGAGGGCCACACCTATGGCCCTTTGATTATCTTAGGTTGCCCTACCCTGCCCTAGCTGGTACCCCATCTGATCCCTTTGCTTTATCCACAGTCAGATTAACGAGTCACTATAGGATTCTCTGCCCTGAAAAAGGACTAAAGTCTGCGTCCCTCCTTTCAGAGCTCCTGTTACTTTGTGTAAAAGGGAAACAAACTAGTTATGTCAGCCTCAGTTTGTATCACACCAAATACTGTCAGGAAGAAAAACCTTCTAATGTGCAAACAGAAAAAATAAAAATATTTCAGAAATAAAAAGGAACAACTGACTACTTTTATAAGTTAATAAGATTTTCTGCCTGCTATTTTTGGCACGGCTTGCTCTTTCAGAAGAATCTGAAGTGCCAAAATGTTTTTCACAATTTACAGCAGCTGAACACAGCAGACCAAAGACACATCTTCTGTCCTCGTTCAGACTCACTATAGTTCTGTAGCAGCTTGCCCAGCCCAGGACGTGGGGTCCACCAGCAATTTGGTGGGAATGTTATGGTTCATGGGGAGCCCAGAACAGGAAAGTAATATAAAAGTTACGGAACCTTGACACAAAAATCCCGAAGCAAGGGTTAAGTAGAAGAAAAAAAACGCACTGATATGTTGTTCTCTGTTTTCTGTTTGTTTTTATTTGCAGTAGCAAAAAGACTCCGGAAACAAATTTGAAGCAGCCAGATCCTCTGCAAAACCACACTGACCAGAGAGCACAAAAGGCCACCACAACAGAAGTAAGGAAACCAGCACAGGCAGACTAACAGGTAATGGAGACCCCCCCCCCCCACACACACACACACATTTATCTTCATTTATATTACTACTAAGGTAACAATCAGTGTATCTGTAAGTGCACCAGTGTAGGCAGTGGGTGACTACTGCATTGCTCCTGCTGTTGCCCTTCCTGTGTAAACAGGAAGCAAACACTATCACTGAGAATCTTACAGATGCTCCGACAGTCAGCTGGCAGAGTGCTCACTCAACAAGTAGCGCAACAGGCCACCAAATCTGATAACACTAGCACAGTGTTGCTTCTAATGTAATTGTCACCTTCCTGTCTATCCCTTTACTTCTCCTTATCTCATTTTAGATCATTCCCCACCCTTTGCAACTCCCATGGGGGTCAGGGGGTCTGTAGACCCCTCACATCTGTAGCTGAAGGATCAGACAGTGACTCCAACCTCTCACATTTCACTCAGTAGAGCAGCATTAAAATGAGACTGGCGGGAGTTCTCCAATGACGGCAGGGAGGCTGCTTTTAAACCTTTTGGTACTCAACATACATTGAAAATACAGGCAACCAAACTGATACTTTTTGGAAAAATGTTTTGGAATATTTTGTTTTACTGCTGCATGCGGCACACTGTATAGTTATTTTTGACTTCCATTCCCCTCTCAAACCTCTTCAAAAGCTAGAATTCCTGACCCTGTTCTGTTTTTTCATGAATAACCCATGCATTTCTGTAAATAAATCATGGATTATTCATCAAAATGTATGGATTGTTCAGGATTATAAAAAGCTACATAGGGTGACTAAAGTATGGTCAAGAAGTCAGTTGCTGTCCCGGTGCCTGTGAAATTCTGACCCCCAACACACACACACTTTTTGGTACACTCCTTCGCCACTATCTACAAAGTGAGGTGAGCTCCTGGCTGAAGTAAGCCACAATCTGCCAAACACATATGGAGGCATCAAAGGCAGCAGGATAAGTGGTGATGGTGTGTGTGTGTGTTTCTGTTCCCTAGTGTAATTGTTCATCACAGAGGTATCCCTATCCTCTCCCTGTCAGACAGTACCCTTAATTCCTCATCCCCCATATACTACATCTGCCTCCTCTGCAAAACAACTAACTTTCACCCTATGTGTACTGTTCACGGTTGTCTAACAAGTTTACAGGAGCATCCGCTACTCACAGGGCAGCTTTTACCTCCATCAGGTGACCATCACCTGCACATCAGGCCTGACTGTCTGACATTTATACGTTCAAAAACTCTCATTACTTGTGTAGTCAGTGGAACAGATATGGGATGTAAAGGTGGATTTCATTTCCATTTTGCATGATGTATGCCCCCTTACTGTTTTCAGAATTTATTTCCCACCCTGTGTGTTTGCAGTATGTTGGGTCAAACAGCATACGCACAAAATAGGTAGTACCATGTGATGCCAGATGACCCGGCACCACCCACTAATGGCGTGGAAGCAGTAGGGGCAAAGCGCATGAGCACAAGTTGTGTACAGCGCAGGAGACAGTGTCACGAGTTGCTCACTCGCTGGCCAGACATGCTGTTGTAACTCATCAGTATTTATAAAATGGGTAAGGCAAATCCTTTATTTTGATTGGTTGCTATCCGTGCATTAGAAGTATCTAATGCACAGCTAGCAACAAGTTCCGGTAAACCCGGCCGTATTTTAAAAAGCAGATATTAGGAAGCCGAAGCCAAATGGAACATTCGTTTTTTAAATCACCGTCATTTTTTTCCCACCGCTATCCATGAACTACCTCAGATCTTGTAGCAGCCCCTTTTCAATTCACTTACTCCATCTGTCATGCCGTTAGTAAGCGGCACTACTCATAACCGGGCAATTTTTGTTTTTATTTTTCCCTTCCTTTCTAAAGCAATCTGTCCCCCTGTCCTGCATGTTGGCTGATCACTCCCTCACTTACATGACCCTGTCCCCTGGCCGATCGCTCCCTCGCTTACATGGCCCTGCCCCCTGGCTGATCGCTCCCTCGCTCACGTGACCCTGCCTGCTAGCCCATCACTCACACGCTCACATGTACACTTGTATGTTCATATTTAAAATACTTAACTAAAGTCTCATACAGCTGTTGCTGTCACAAGTCCCACACAGTCATTGCTGAGCCTGTCACATCACTAGAAGCTTCTTGCTAGCGCTTTACTCACTTTACCGGTTCCAGTAAACATCGCACTCGCAGTAGTTCTAGTGGGCTCTGTTGTCACTCAGTGCTGAAATCAGGTTTACGGAAGAAGCCTTTCCTTTACTTATTCTAGGCCCTACAAAGATACAACTTACAACCTTGTAAGCAACCACTTTCTCACTTGAAGACACTACATCTGTTAACAGACTGGCCTTTGTATACAGTGGGGAACGGGGGAGGTGCAATCTTAAATGCAGCCCAAAACAGCATTAATTTTTTTGGGGGAAGGTCCACTAATCTGCAGTTTGACCTTTTCTGACACTTTCCTCCTCAGTTTCACTGAAATCTCTATTCCTTTCTCTCTCTGGGTGACCTGCCAAGAGGGGCTGAGTCAGCTACCTGGGGGGGGGAGGGGCTCGCTCGTTTGGACTCCCTGCCATTAAACAACAAACACTAGGAACTGAGAGGGGAAGGGATTGAAAAAAAACTAAAAGCATGAATGAACCTGGAAATGGATCAAAGTACAACTAAGGATGCCACAACAGGACAAATGTCCTAAAAAAAAAAAAAAAAAATCCTTAATTTTCTACCAGGCGGAATGACTATTTTACCATAAAGTCAACTAAAAAGATACATTTTTAAATGTGTATTCAAGTCTATTTAGGTTCAGAAAGATATTTTAAAAAAGGAAACCCATTTTATAAGCGCAAGAAGACACTCTGGGAGTGTGCATTAGGCATTTCTAACGCACGGCCAGGGGCTGAAGGCACCCGGCCTGTGGTCTTGTGCCTCATTAATACGTCCCTGACCGTGCATTAGAAATGTCTAATGCACACCCCCTTGTGTCTTATTGCTTACATATGAGTATATATAAATATGCTGTGCATATATGTGGGTATATATATATATATATATATATAAAATACATATACACACATACATGGTGCAGCCACGATCTGATGCACCTGGATCATCCAGAACTCCCTATTTAACGAGCCCTACCTCTGCCTCCCGTTTTTTCTTACTGTTTCCCTATATAGCTCTCTGTATTCACACATGTTCTACACTAATTCAGTACACTGTAGTAAAGCACTGTCTTTTGTTTTCATATGTTTTCATTGTGTAATTACCATATCTCTTTAAAAGTGTGTAAACTTTGATTCGCTAGTTTCAGTTTAGCATGAACATGTATTACCATTTCCAGTTTGTGATCGAGATAGTACCGAGATTGCTGAGATGGTGCCGGGATGAAAAACAACAAATATGCCACAACACACACATGCACACAAAAACTGTAAATAAAACACTGTGTCTTGTGACCAGTAAGAGGCGAAGTGAGGCTGAGATCGTGGCATTTGGGTAGTTAGTGAAAGCAGAGGTACAGTAGCTGTTTTTCACACGTGCAAAAAAAAATGGCACGTGGTCACGCTTTTGATTTTCAGCTTTCAGTTTTTCAAGGGAGATTGAAGGATGACTGATAGCAATAACAGTACGGTTGTACTCGCAATACAGTTACTTCATCACTGTATGTTGCTTGAAAGGATGTGAGGGTGTCCAGATCAGCTATGTCTCATTGAATTACTGTAACCTTGATCTTGCAAACTCCCAGTTATCCAAACCTATATACCGTGTATACTCGCGGATAAGCCGATCCGTGTATAAGCTGACCCCCATTCATAGTGCCTCCTAATGGGAAAAAATACCAAGACCTGCGTATAAGCTGAGATTACTTTATTGTGAAAGAGCAAAGTGCAGTAACAATCATGCAACATTATACAGAATATTTTGGGTGTACAGTTAATTAAGGTGTGGGAAAATAAAAGCAATACGGTAGTCCCTATAATCGCTACTATTCAGTCGTCATCCTCTTCTTCTTCGAGTGTCACCGATTCGCTGTCAGAAATGCCCAACGTATGCACATTTGCTGCCAGGTATTCCTCGCTGACCATGTCAGAGGTCATCACATCCTCGTCCTCTTCCTCGTCTGCTGCTGCTCCCTGCTTCTCCTCGTCGTCCTCCTCGTATAGTGCATCATCCTCTGTACCATCCATTTTGTTGCTGATCTCACATTTAAGGAATGACTTCACCACCATTTCTACTGGGATCGAATCCCAAGCCTCCACAATCCATTCACAGACAACTTCCATGTCCGGCTTCTTTAAATTGCCTGCTTTTGTCACCCCTCCGGCACCAGTACACATCCAGTCACTCCACTTCCTTCTAACCTGATCCTTGAAAGGTTTGTTCAAACACACATCCAGTGGTTGCAGGATAGATGTAAGACTACCCGGTATGACACACAGATCTGTTTTTAATTTTTTTTTCATTTGTTTTTTACAGGGTCAGTCAGATGAGCTCTAAACATGTCCCATACCAGAAGTGAGCACTTAGAGCGCAGGGTGCCAGGTCGTGTGTTCCAGAATTTTTGCAGCCACAGCTGAATAAGGGACTCATTCATCCAACCCTTTGGATGTGGACTTATGAGCAGACCCGAGGGGAAAGTTTTTTTTTTGGTAGGGTCTTCTGCTTGAACACCACCATGGGTTTTAACTTTGTTCCGTCTGCCAGACAGGACAGAACCACTGTAAAGTGTGTCTTTTTGTGTCCAGTTGTACGTATCAGAACAGTCTTGCTACCCGGTGGGTTGACTGTACGTTGGGTGGTAAATCGAAAGTCATGTGCGTTTCGTCCATGTTACCGATCTGACTGAGGTCATAGCAGTGCTGGGTTCTCATCTTTAAAACAAATTCCTGAAAGCTATCCACCTTTGATTTGAGATCTGGTGGAAGCTTTTGAGATATTTTTGTACACTGCCGCAGCATCAGTCCATGGCGCTCCATGAACCCGGAGCACCAGCCTGCAGATGCTAGGAAGGAATCCACACCTGAATGGCAATACTTTGGATCCTTTGCCATGTGCAGTGCCCTCATACATATAGCGAGCCGAGTTACAATATAACCACTCTCGCGGCACTGTAATACCCAGCAGTTCAGCTCGTCCTCTAACAAGGTAAAGGCTGCTCCGTCTCCACGGCATGCTTGTTTGGCTTTGGGCATTTCGCTCAGTGCCTGCTTTTGCTTTCTCCATTCCCTCACTTGCTTTTCTTTTACAGCGTATTGTCGTGCGGCAACAGAATTATTTGCTGCCTCGGCACATTCCACAACACGCAGCTTGAATGCTGCTTCGTACGGGCTCCATTTACGTTTAACACTCATTTTCGCCAAAATAGTAAGTAGTGCTACAGTACCGGGACCTGGCTTTTACAGTGCAGAACTGAGGTGAAATGGGCATTATAGTGCAGAACTTGGCAGAACAGGACCTTTCAGAAACCAACACGTACTTGCTCGATAATTGATTACTGTAACTGGCACAACCCGTGTATAAGCCGAGATACCAAAAATACAGATGCATTTTTGTACAAAAACCTCAGCTTATACATGAGTATATACGGTACCTAACTCCACACACCTCCAAGCAGCAAATGGTGGTTGCTTGTGTGGTCTTGCTCTTTTATTGCTGTGGGGGTGTGGGAAGTTAAGGATGGACACTCTAATGCCACATTTCCGTACTTTTGTGGGGTTAAGTTGAACCGTAACTGGTGTATTAATGCAGTTTTTTTGCAATTAATTTTCTTTTCTTTTTGAGACAATGGAATCATATCCTCATTCCTGCATGAACAGATGCAGATCCAGGCCCTGCGCAAAGGGAAGAGTCCATCTGCCTGTGGAAGTGCAGGGCCCAGACTGTGCGGCTACAGATGCAAAGAATTTGTGGGGCTGTCTGGGGGGCTGCAGAAACACAGTGCCCTCTGGGCCCTTTACTTCCATGTGGCTACAGATGCAAACATGCAGGCCAAGAGGCTGTCTGACTGCAGAAGCGCAGGGCCCTCTGGGCCCCGCTCTTCTCTGCAGCTACAGGTACACAAGGCCCTGCATGTCTCTGCAGCTACAGGTGCATAGGTGTAGGGCCCCCTGGGCCCTATGCCAAGAGAGGACTTCTCTTCACTATATGTTACTTGTTGCTCATGCAGCCAACACTGCACCTTCCCTTCCAAGGCGGGGGTGGTGCATCAGGTCAGTGCCATCCTCCCAGCTTCGGCCCACCCAGCTGACTTACTGAGTTTGTCCCTAGCCTTAACTCACCAACACTGGATCACAACACACTACCCTACGCACTACGAAGGAAAAAACACTATGGTTCTCAAAAGAAGTGGCAGGGATGGTTAAGGAGAAAAGGATAGCATTCAGGAAATATAAGGAAGCACAGAAGGAGCAGGACAGAGAACTTTATCAGTTAAAGCAGAAGGAGGCAGGGAAGGCAGTCAGAATAGCAAAGGCACAAACTGAGGAAAAGATAGCCAACTCCATTAAGAAGGGGGATAAAACCTTTCATAGGTACATTAGGGAGCGAAGAAAGACCAAGGGAGGGATACAGAGACTTAATAAAGGGGAGAGAATGTGGGCAGAGGGTGACAGTGAAAAAGCAGGGATACTGAATGAATATTTCTGCTCAGTATTCACAGCGGAAGAGGAGGAGGAGGTACTTAAACCAAACAAGGGAGAAACACTGAATGGGGGGTCGATAACAGTCCATTCACAGAAGAAAGGGTTTTGAAAGAGCTCTTGAAACTGAGGGTGGACAAAGCAATGGGGCCTGATGGGATTCACCCAAGAATTCTAAAAGAACTAAGGGTAGAACTAGTAATACCACTGACTACTCTCTTTAACAAATCATGAGAAGATGGGGTGGTACCTGAGGACTGGAGGAGAACAAATGTGATTCCACTTCACAAAAGTAGGAGGAGGGCAGAGGCAGAAAACTACAGACTAGTTAGTTTGACTTCAGTGGTAGGGAAAATGATGGAATCACTTCTGAAGAAAAGAATTGTTGAGTACCTAGTGGCCAGTGGGGCACAGGACACAAGGCAGCATGGTTTCACAGCAGGAAGGTCATGTCAGACGAACCTAATAGATTTCTTTGACTGGGTAACCAAAGTAGTAGACCAGGGAGGGGCTGTGGATATGGTCTACCTAGATTTTAGCAAGGCATTTGACACAGTCTCACACAAAAGATTAATATACAAGTTAGCCAGCCTTGGAGTGGGTCCCATGGTGGTAGCCTGGATAAAAAACTTGCTGGACAACAGGATGCAAAGGGTAATAGTAAACGAAGTCCACAGTGAAGAAAGGAAGGTAACTAGCGGGGTACCGCAGAGTAGTACCTCTTTAATGTCTTTATAAGTGACATTGGAGAGCACCTGGAAGGAAAGGTATGTCTCTTTGCAGATGATGCAAAGATCTGCAACAGGGTTGATACACAAGGTGGGGTGGAAAGAATGAAAAGGGACTTGGCAAGGTTGGAGGAATGGTCAAATATGTGGCAGCTCAGATTCAGTGCAAAGAAGTGCAAGGTAATGCATCTGGGAAGAAAAAACCCAGGGGAAGAGTACACAATGGGGGGTGAGTTAATAACAACAACAAAAATTGAAAGAGACCTAGGAGTAATTATATCAGATGATCTAAAGGTGGGTGAGCAACGTGAGAAGGCAGTAAGGAGGGCTGGGGGGATACTGGGATGCATAGGGAGAGGCATCAACAGTAGAAAACAGGAAGTTGTTATCCCTCTGTACAGACGACAGTTAGTGAGACCCCATCTGGAGTACTGCGTGCAATTCTGGAGACCCCATCTCCGCAAAGATATAGACAGAGTGGAGGCTGTTCAGAGGAGGGCAACCAAAATGGTGCAGGGTCTGCACCAGAAGACATATGAGGAGAGACTAAAGCAGCTTAATATGTATACCCGTGAGAAAAGGAGGGAGAGGGGGGACATGATAGAAACTTTCAAGTATCTCGAGGGAATTAACAATGTACAAGAGGGCAATATATTTCAGAAAAAGAGATGTGCAAGAACAAGGAGGTACAATTTGAAGATAGAGGAGGGGACGGCTCAGTGGTAATGTTAGAAAGTATTTTTCACAGAGAGGGTTGTGGATGCATGTAACAGCCTTCCTGAGGAGGTTATGGAGTCAGGAACAGTGGGAGAATTCAAGAATGCATGGGACAGGCATAAGGCAATTCTGGGGGGGGGGGTAGGAAGAAGTAAGCTGTTGATTAACTAGAATCTGCAGCTTATCCATCAGGTACGGAAATGGGCAGACTAGGTGGGCCAAGCGGTCCTTATCTGCCATCAAATTCTGTGTTTCTATGTTTCTACTACCTGATGGGCTGAAGGCTGGCCCTGCACACAGTGTTTCTTTATAACTGTTTCTTTTTTGACCCCAAATTTTGAACATAGTCCTTTTATGACTCCCCATTATAAACATGTGAGGTGATATTTATAAAGTACTGGCCAAAACATAACCAGGATTTGAAAAACACCTGTCATGCTCATGGAGTTGTGTGAAAAAATGACTGTGTTTAAAATTTGGAGACATAATATTGAAAATTACCAAAGTTATGAGCAAGTGTTTAAAAATTTCAATGTACATTTGTAACTTTGTTGTTTTTTAATATTTTGACCCCAAATTTTGAACATAGTCTTTTCATGACTCCACCCCATGAACCAGGTAGGTGAAAATTTTCTAATCCCGCCTGAAAGGCCATAGAAACATAGAATTTGTTGGCAGAAAAGGACCGCTAGGCCCCTCCATCTGCCCATTTTTTTTCCCTGCCTAGTCTGTCCTAGCAGACGCTAAGTAGCCTACCATGACCCTCCTCCCTTTTTATTTACTATTATTTCCCTAGGTCTATCCCATGCATGTTTGGACCCCCCCCAACAGTTTTTACCCCTCCTGCTTCTTGTGGCAGGCTGTTCCAGGTGTTCACCACTCTTTCAGTGAAGTAGTATTTCCTCACATCCCTCTTAAATTCCATCTTCTAGCTTTGCTGCATGCCCTCTTGTTCCATTGCACTTTTTCATTTGAAACAGGCTCCCCACCTGTATCATGGTCACTTCCGTGAGGTACTTGTAGGTCTGTATCATGTCCCCTCTCTCCCTCCTCTCCTCTAGGGTGTACATATTGAAATCCCTCAATATGTACACCTTGTAGGAGAGGAGGGTGTATATAATGAGATCCCTCAATATGTACACCTTGGAGGAGAGGAGGGTGTATATAATGAGATCCCTCAATATGTACACCTTGGAGGAGAGGAGGGTGTATATAACGAGATCTCTCAGTCTCTCATCATGTTTTTTCATGCAACCCATGTACAATTTTAGCTGCCCTCCTCTGGACTGCCTCTGTCCTATCAATGGCTTTTTTTTTCTTTTTCCGTATACATTTTATCTCCTACTTCACTCATGGCAGCCCCCTTCTAACCGACCCCCAGTCCCGTCACCCGGCTCCTCCGGAACTTACCTACATCTTTCGTCCTTTGCCACAGGACTCACTGTTGTGCCCGGCCACTGGTGCAGAGCCTGTGGGAGGTCGGCTGTCATCCAGCTGACTTGGGGGGGGTCCTGCTATTTTCTCCCTGGGCCCACGGACGTGTAGTGGACACAGTATCCAAGCTGCGCCTCCACGTAGATGGCCCTGGCGTCCTGAAGATGGGGTCCTTTCCCATATGTGGTGGTGTGCATATGCTGACACCCTGCCACCACTGGGTGTCAGGCAAGCAGCGCAGTGCAGCTCACCAACCCCCCTCCCCAAAGAAGGAGAGCTGTCTGTGGATGCTTGATCCTTCCTCACCGTGCTGGCCCCCGAGTGATCTGAGTCCGTTCCCGACCCCAGGTCACCGGTGTGGCAGGAGGTGAGGCGCCTAGCGCGTCAGCCCTCTATGCCGCTGGGTCAGCCTTCCTGTCCCTGTCTTCTCTGAGATGCGACCTCACTGCACATAGTATTCCAGGAATAGTCTCACCAGTGATCTATTTAGTGGTAATATCACCTCCCTCCTCCTGCTTGTGACACCTCTCCCTATGCTCCCCAGCATTCCACTGGCCCTGCCCACTGCCTTGTCACACTGCCTTGCAATTTTGAAGTCATGAGATACAGTATTATAACCCCTAGGTCCCTTTCTTTCTTAGTGAGTTAACAGTACTCCCCACCCAAATTTTATACTCACCTCCTGGGTTTCTATGCCCCACATGCATTATTTTACACTTTTTTGGGACTTAACCCCAGTTGCCATACCCTTGACCACTCCTGACCATTCCTCAAGTTTTCTAAGGTCCCTTCTCATTTTATCCACTTCCTCCTGAGTATCCACCCTGTTGCAGATCTTGGTGTCATCTGCAAAAAGGCATACCTTCCCTTCAAGCACTTTTGTGATGTCACTTATGAAGGTGTTGAACAGGACAGGCTCCAATACTGAACCCTGTGGTCATTCTTCCCTCATTAGAGTGAGTGTCATTTACCGCCACCCTCTGCTGCCTATCCATTAAACAGTTGTTTACCCAATTTACAAAGTTGGCTCCCACCCCCAGACTATCCAACTTCTTTATCAGTCTCTCCTATATGGTGCAATGTCGAAGGCATTGTTGAAATCGATATAGGGCACATCCATGGTTGGCCCGGTGGTGCGGAGGGCAGAGGCAGCCATTTTGCTTCACGAGCCGCCACGCCGATGACCCAAATTCGGTGACAGACTCGGTTTCCCAAGGGCTGGCCGGGGAGAGGGGAATTGAGTGTCCAGAGGACAGCTCTCCTTCTCTGGGGTTGTAGGATTGCAGGTCCCATCACCTTTCTGGACCCTGGCAGAGGCTTGCAGATCAACAGCCAGCACTGGCACTGTGGGGCTTGGAGGGTTGGTGGTCGTCAACGTCCCAGCACAGTAGCATGCCTGGTGTGTCTGGACGACATTGCACGTCCATCCATGAGTAATTAGGAAAAAGGCTGGTCACACATGGATGAAGCCGACCCTCCGCAGGCTCCACGCCGGACTTCAGGACCCCTCTCCCACACTGGATCCGTAATGTTGGCAAGTAGCCCCTGCCACTGGACCATGCCATAGGGGTTAAGCCATGGGGAAGCACTCCAGATCCATTTCATCGGTGGTAGGGAGGCCTCGTTGACACCCTGCCATGGGGGGTAAGCCGTGGGGGAAGACTGGGCTGAGGTGTTTACCTGGACATTTAGGATGGGGCTGGGGGGGGCAGTGGAGGGTTATGCTGTGCTGGTGCATAAACAAAGCAACAGCAAATTGGGCACATCCACTGTTCTTTTCTGATCTATTTACGGAGCACCATAATTTGATATTATTGATATTTATGGATTATTGCAAAATCACCTTACAGCCTGTATTTGAAAAATGGAACCTACCTTGTTCATGAGGTGGAGTCCTAAAAATTTGGTGAAAAAATATTTAAAAATGGCAAGGTTATGAGTAAAAGTTCTAAACGCATTCAGAATACAATAACGGCTCTTACCTTGTTTCTTCAGTTCGCGGTCAGGATGTCTTTTACAGTGAGAGTGGATCTACTCCATGGGACCCTATGTAGATGAATGAGAGTGTATGGGGGTGTGGAGTGTTGGGTGCTGAGTGGGGGATTGGGGTGAGTTGGGTGGGGTTGGGGTCAGAGACCAACAAGGGACCATTTTCTTGTTTTCAGGTTTTTTTAAAAAACAGATATGCCAGAGACAGTTTTCTTTTTTTTTTCAGGGGGACTAGACCAACAACAAGGATTAGGCATCCCAGTGTTGGCAGACTCTTCAGTAACACTGGGGGTGGGCACCCCGGTGTCGCCAGCTATGTGGGGGGGGGGGCAGGTGACCTGGAGGGGAGGAACCCTAGTCTGCTTCTAATTCAGAGGGGTAGCAATGGGTTGATGTTAGTCAGCACTGGGGCAGAGCACCCCAGTGTCTGCATGCACTGAAGACATCAGGTAATGGTGGGTCCGATATAGTAATGGACCCGCCAACATAAAGTCCAGCTGTGTGCTGATTGGGTGATGGTGGGTCCGGGATGAACACCAGACCCACAAACATTAAAATAATCTGTACCTGATTAGTATTGCATAATCTCAATTAATGTATTTACCTTCTAGCAAAGATATAAATGTAAATTCACACCAAGACGAGCAACCACATAGATAAACAGGAAGAGCACAAGGTACCAGTGAAGTGAACTAGTCTATCCGGAAGTGTGTCTCCATCTACGGTACAGATATTTGAGAAAGTACTGGTGTGCCTGTGCATACGGAAGACTGCATCTTATCTGAATAGGGCTCGGCCTCAACATAATGAGAGGCTGATATGATGTTATAGGTGCAGAAATCTCATATGGAATGATTACAAGACTGTTACTCCCTAAGTTATGTTGCTAGTAATAAATTAATAAAGCTCCTAATCATTGTCACAAAGTTCCCTACTACAGGGTATGAGAAATGTTTCATTGTGATAGGGAGTGCTGTTCAATTTTGAAAATGTCAAAGTAGATCATGTTTTTTTTGTTTTTTTTAATTTTAGTCTTTGGTAACCGGGTAAGGCCCACTAGGCACAAGTGCCTGTTTTCAGGGGTGACCTGGGAGCACTGGGTGGTTAAATGACTTGCTCAGAGTCGCACAGTATGCAAGTGGAGGTTGTGAGAATCAAACTCAGGTCTGGTCTGCTGGATGTACCCATCTTGTTCACACCTCGTTCCTCTAACCTCTAGGCTATACTGCCAGACAACAAACAAAAAGGGCCAATCCACAATATGAATAATTATATTTTGGGGGGCTACTTTCTGATAAGCTCATGCGCAGTAACATTGTCAGAATTGTTCTGCTTCCGTTAAGTGCAATCCGAATATTCTTTGGTCCCAGCACTTTATGTGCGACCAAAGAATTAATTCTCAGCTCACAACCCAGAAATCGTTCATCTTGCTAAGCTGGGCACCCAAGATTGTTGGGGTGCCCAGAAAAAGTATTTCTGGGCTGATTAAAAAAACAAACAATAGAATCTAACTAAAGATGTCCTATTTACTTATGTTCAGGTGCTTGTTTTTTTTTTTTTTAAAAATCATCATTTTTATGTATTTTCCAACTTTAAAAAAAGAAAAAAAGATTGCGGCCATCACAACCTAAACATTTTTTCTCATGACCCAGAAACACAGTTAGTCGCGATCTAAAAATGGCCCATAAAATAATTTGGGGGTTATATCAGAGAGCTATCCAGAAAACCCCACTGAGCATGCTCAGAAGGCAAATTTCTAAACCTTGTAACTAGAACCAATTAATATTTTTAGCACTAAACATTCGAAAGGCACACCCTTGGCACAAACTCCTTCTGCCCTGAAGTTTCAGAACAAAATACCATACCATCTTGCCTGTAGGTGACAGCAACAAAACTGCTACAAACAGTGCTTTCTATGCATTGTTGATGTTCCTGGATCTCGGAATCTGGCTAAGCGTCTGTCACAGAACCTCCCGTGTCTTGAGAACTTGCCACCCTGACCGCGCATGCCATATTTTGTGCAATTTTGTCGAATGCTGCATAATTTATTAAGGTGCAAAGATTGGGGTTTAACAATGAACCCTCCGCTCAACCCTAACTATACTTGTGCTACCATGCAGGTATAATATACATACATATAAAATATTGATATGCTGCGGCCTTAATGCAAATATCACTGATATTTTTCCTGAGTGCAGACTGACCTTATGATATCACGAGTGGCGAAGCCACGAGTGCTGTCAAGCAATCTGCACGAGGGAAAATACCAGTGATATTTCCTTTGGGGCCATGACATATCTGATTTATACAAAGGCTTTTATTATAGTATGGCAAGAAAAAGTGCTGTATGATTGTTCAGTGGCCACCTTCAACAGTAACGTTATCCCAGCACGACATCACCGAATGAAGGTGAAGCTCAAACCAGAAAAGTTCAAGCTGGAACTCCGTTGCCACTGTAGACCTTCTGTGTGGATAAATGGACCTGCTGTGTGGATACACGAATAGTGTGTGGATAAATGGACCTGCTATGTGGATACACGAATAGTGTGTGGATAAATGGACCTACTGTGTGGATACATGGACAGTGTGTGGATAAATGGACCTACTGTGTGGATACATGGACAGTGTGTGGATAAATGGACCTACTGTGTGGCTACACGGACAGTGTGTGGATAAATGGACCTACTGTGTGGATACACGGACAGTGTGTGGATAAATGGACCTACTGTGTGGATACACGGACAGTGTGTGGATAAATGGACCTACTGTGTGGATACACGGACCTACTGTGTGGATACACGGACAGTGTGTGGATAAATGGACCTACTGTGTGGATACACGGACCTACTGTGTGGATACATGGAGACTGTGTGGATAAATAGACCTACTGTGTAGATACACGGATAGTGTATGGATAAATGGACCTGCTGTGTGGATAAATGGACCTACTGTGTGGATACACGGATAGTGTGTGGATAAATGGACCTACTGTGTGGATACACGGATAGTGTGTGGATAAATGGACCTAGAGTGTGCAAAATGCAATATTCTCACTCTAGGTCTGATCACCCTCAAAATATCAGAAATAGTTGCTGAAATGTATCCTCTCAAGCATTGTATGTATATATAAGGGATGTACAGGGGGACCTGTATGATACCTGATTTATCTACATGAGTGCTGTTTGAGCTTGGGTAACTTCACGAGTGGCATAAGCCATGAGTGAGGTGTCCAAGGTCAAACAGCACAAGCGTAGATAAATCAGGTATCACACAAGGTCCCTCCTGCGTATTCCATTTATGCAATAGGAGAGGACCTTGTATGATTTTTCTTTTGTATGTATCGTTTTTAGTGTTTTTTTTAAATGTATGTAATGTTTTTTTTGTGAGCTAGTGGTCATGAACAGGTTCTCTGCCCAGTTGTTATGGGTGTTGCTATGCAAGCTGTGTTCTGATGCCACAGCATGTTTCCAGATTGGTGGAATGAGCGAGACTGGAAAAATGTTGACGAAAAATGGTCGCTCTGCTTAGCAAGTGCTAAGGGTTTTGGAGAGCAGCAGGCATGGGATTCAGTATTACTACCGGTGACTGTATATCTTTACGGTCCGCATCCTTGAGGTCCCAAGAGAAGAACGGAGCTCTCTGGAGCGAGTGCGAGGTGCACGCAGTACGAACTGCATCGTTACCATGCAGCTGAAAAGACCAAGGGAGCGTGACTGCAGTACTGCTCATGATTCGAGAGGTTCCTCTTAAATGTTTTCGGTTTGTGAGGTTTTAGGCAGAACCCGAGAGACTCATAAACGACAACAGTATGTGTGTGTGTGTGGGGGGGCAATATCTGGAGGCTGTACTACTTTTTTTGTTTATTTCAATGGTACTGTTTTTTTTTTTTTTTCTAAAGGGGCAAGTGCATCAGGAGTGGCAGTGCGAGGGATGGTGCCGCGGGGGAAGGGGAAGCAAGAGAAACCAAAAACAAGGTGTTGTAGTTTTCCCTCTGTAGCAGTCTGGAAAGTCACAGCACAACACATTTGGCTGTTTGTTGTGCTTACGGGGGTGAAAGTGAGAGACTGTCTTGTTGGGGTGTGTTGTGTGTGTGAGTCAGGGAAAATGAAAGTGGCTAGATGTGGTAGTAGTAGTAATAGTAGCATTTTATTCATGAAAATGTGAGCAGGTACACAGTCCTGTTGAGCCAGTGCTCATTTGCAAGGGACACCTTTATGTTTAGATCTGGTTACAGGATAGCAGTTACAGAGGTCAAATACAGTACAGTACAGTACAATGTATGCTAAGCAGTGAAGCAGTACAGTCAAACAGTAGAGTTAGAATGTAGTACCAGCCGGGGGGGGCAGTGATGTAGTAACTATGTACATAAACGGAGTGTAATGTAGTAAGTGTACATAAATTTATGTACACAGTTACTCAGATAAACACATTTATCACACTTCGTTTATATCACCCTATTGCATATATATATATATATATATATATACACACACACATACATACATAATGGCTTGTCTCTCAAGCCGGGTTGCCTTAACTTGTGTATACAGCATGGTTTGCGTACACACTGCTGTTAACACGGGTTAGGGCAACCGTGTTTATCTAAAACTGTGCTAAAGACTACCTGCTTAGCAGGGTTTTAGCATGGTTTTAGAACACGGTTCTAACATGGTTACATAGAAACATAGAATTTGACAGCAGATAAGGACTGCTTGGCCCACCTAGTCTGCCCATTTTCCTACCTAACAGATAAGCTGCAGATCCTAATTAACCAACAGATTACTTCCTCCTACCCCCCACTAGGACTGCCGTATGTCTGTCCCATGCATTCTTGAATTCACCCACTAATCTTGACTGCACGACCTCCTCAGGGAGGCTGTTCCATGCATCCACAACCTTCTCTGTGAAAAAATACTTCCTCACATTACCTCTGAGCCATCCCCCCTCTATCTTCAAATTGTGCCCCCTTGTTCTTGCACATCTCTTTTTCTGAAAGATGCCACCCTCTTGGACTTTGTTGATTCTCTTGAGGTACTTGAAAGTTTCTATCATGTCTCCTCTCTCCCTCCTTTCCTCAAGGGTATACATATTAAGCTCCTTTAGTCTTTCTTCGTATATCTTCTGGTGCAGACCCTGCACCATTTTGGTTGCCCTCCTCTGGACAGCCTCCACTCTGTCTATGTCTTTGCAGAGATGGGGTCTCCAGAACTGCACACAGTACTCCAGATGGGATCTCACCAACTGTCTGTACAGAGGGATAACAACTACCTGTTTTCTACTATTGATGCCTCTCCCTATGCATCCCAATATCCCCCCAGCCTTCCTTACTGCCTTCGCACATTGCTTGCCCACCTTTAGGTCATCTGATATAACTACTCCCAGGTCCCTTTCCATTTTTACTGTTGTCAGTATCTCACCCCCCATTGTGTACTCTTGCCCTGGGTTTTTGTTTCCCAGGTGCATTACCTTGCACTTCCTTGCACTGAATCTGAGCTGCCATACATTTGACCATTCCTCCAACCTTGCCAAGTTCCTTCTCATCCTTTCCACTCCATCTGGTGTATCAACCCTGTTGCAGATCTTTGTGTCATCTGCAAAGAGACATACTTTTCCTTCCAGTTCCTCTGCAATGTCACTTATAAAGACATTAACTTTCAACCATGTTATATTGTGTGTGCAAACCGTGTTCCAAGAACTTAAAACGGTTTAAGGCAGTTAAACTGTTTTAAGCTCACTAGTGTGTACAGGGCCTAAAGGAGTCTTACCTGCCCTAAAGCTGATTGCTGCATTAATCAAAGACTAGGGAGACCATGGGGGTATACTTGTATAGGGATATGTTTTTAATTACTTTTTCACCATTTTAGAGTGTCAGTTTGAACAAATGAAGGACACCACTCAACTAACAAGGGCCGTGTTAGTTAAGTGGCAGTCCTGATTTGTTCAAATCGTCACTCTAAAATTGAAAAAAAAAGTTCAAAATGGGTCCCTACTCAAGTCTTTGGAGCACGTCTCATACTTTCCATAGTCTTACATCACAAAATGTGTGAACACGAGGGGCGTGTCTCTGAATCGGAAAGCGGAAGGGATTGGGCTGGTGGCTCCACTGATTCAAAACACGATCCCTTCCCTCACGTATTATAGGCACATACAAATTATGATTAATACAGCAGTCAACTTTGGGGCAGGAAGAGCTCCCTTACTGTTTCCGAGGGAAATTTCCAAAAGAACAGGAAAGGTGTTATTTAAAGATAGGCACATTAGAGTCTGAAATGTGTGCTGCCAGTTTTAAAAGGCTTTAAAAATGTCTGTGTGCTAGGCAGTTGTTCTGTTTTACTACAGCAGTTGGCTGAAGTTTGCTCAGACTGTACTTTGTCTCTTTTTGCAACTAAACATCAGAAGGTAAGTGACTTGCTTCTTTCAAATAGTGTTTAGTGGTTATTGAAAGATAAGCATGTTAGTTTTACTGAGTTTCAAGATATGTGCTTCTGGGTTTCAAAGTGCTTCTTTTGTACAGTAGGAAGATTGTTGGTTTTGTGTGTTACATGGCTGCCAGTAGCATGATGGAAATGGTTTGCAACCAACCGCAGTTGTAAGTCAAGTTCTTGCTGCTTGTTTGCTGTATTAAAATAATGTTTTAAAAGCTATATTTCGTTGTGTTAATTTAAAATGTGTGTACATGTGGTGGTGGGGGGGGGGTCTCCGAAATTTTTCTTCAAAGTGATGTTGTGTTGTTGAGTTGAGCCGAGCTGAATGAGGAAGTGGGTTAACCCAACCTGATGACAAAACCTTTTTTATGAAAGTCTTGTTCTGGGATCTGAATTGTTTCTTAAAGAGCTAGTGTACAGCCTAAAATTTATAGTTTTTTAAAAGCAGTCGACTATTAACTTTTATATCAGAGGTACGATGTCTTTTCTCTTTGGTTAATTAGATTTTTTTTACCTGATGTTAGTAGGTCTGATGTGTGGAACAGCACTCTGTCTGGCAGCAGTCATAGCTAGCTCTGTTCCTCCAATTACATTATCGGCACTGTGACCTCACCGACTGTGACATCACTGCAGCTGAGTAAGAGCCACTCAGTAGCTGGCAGTTCAAGTCACCTGTGATGTCACTGTCAGTGAGGTCACAGTGCCGATGAAGTAGTGGGAGGAATAGAACTAGATATGTCAGCTGTCAGGCTGAGAGCTGTTCCACACATCCAGTATAATACTATCACATGGGGAGGCAGTATAGTGCAGTGGTTTAAGACTCTGAGCTGCAAATCTGGAGACCTGGGTTTGAATCCCACAGCCCCCCTTGCATATCCTGTGTGACCCTGAGCAAGTCACTTGACTTCCCTGTGCTCCCAGGTTGCACCTGTAAACAAGCTTTTAGCTTAGTGTGTCTCACCTTGTTAAACAATTTGAAAAACAAAACAAAAACAGAATGTTCTAATGAGGAAAATGAAAAAGAATACTTCAGAAATAAAAAGTTACAACTGATTACATCTTAAAATTGGTAAAATGTTTCTGTCTGCTATTTTTGGTTCTACTCGCTCTTTAAATGTAATGTCTTGCTCTTCGGATGTGCTGAGGGTGGCAAGGGAGTTAGTTGCCCTAAATGTTGAGAAACCAGTTTTTATAAATGTCTGTGTTTGAGGTTGAGATACGGAACTTGAAAAAAGTTGTCAGTTGATGATGTCATAACTGATAGATTAGTGTAAATGACGCCACACATGATTAGTGCTTATTGTATGTTAATATTATGTTTCTTTGAGAACCGTGAAGTGAAGGTGAGCGGTTCTACTTTAAGATTGTAAGTGAGACCACTCTTACAACCATAAGAGGGGACTCAGCGGCAGTATTAATATATTGTTGATCAAGATTGATCAATAATATATGCCAATTTTAAAACAACCTGCCTCGAACATGCCCGTTTCCAGGACAGCTGTGCGTGAGACACTGTTCACAAAATAAGAGTGTCTTATGCACAGAGGAAAGGAGCACTCTGATTTGCCAGAAGCTCTCTCTCGATCTATAATGCATATATGAAAATATAATGTTGAGCTGGCCCGCTGGCACAGTGGTAGTGCTACCACCAGTGGCACTGACAACCCATATTCCGAAGCGAGCACGGTGCATCAAAGGGCCAGTCATGGAGAGGTTGGATAAGCATCCCAGGGACTGCTGTCCACCTCCGGGGGTAGGGTGGGTAGATTCCCGCCATACTTGTATCACCCAGTGGAGGCTGGGTGCGCAGCATCCAAGACCACTTGGTTCAGCGAAGCATAGGCGGGTGTCTGGGGGACGGGAGCATGCCTATCCTGCGCTGATGTCATTGCATGTTCGCACTCCTGGGGGATCGGAAGGGAAAAAACCCTGGTTCATGGTGTTCTGCGAAGCCCCTGGACCACCTTCTGAATGATGCCCCAGGTGTAGGCCTCAGTTGGGGGCTCTGGTGGAACTCGGTCTCTCTCGTGCTGCCACGGGGGGGGGCATAAGGGGTAAGCTACGGGCCACCCAGTCGGGCAGCCTGGAGGAAGATGCCGGGAGCGTGGTCCGCCGATGAGGGTCAGTCTCCCTACCCGTGGATGGGGGAAACAAAGAAAGTTAAACAAACAAACAAAAAAAGATGTTGTTGGCTCCTGGGAGACCACTTTTGTTTTAAACAAGTGTCTGCTGATCTTCAACTGCATGAGTACTATTACCACTCATGACAATGGTGACCTGGGTTTGGAAATCAGCCTGGGATGTGGGGGGCCCTGTGGGGTAGGAGGACTGAGCATCCCTCTGGAAAGGAAGAGCTGCCTCGCCTTGCTCTGTCACTGCCATCTGTAGGAGAACAGGAGGTGGTGCAGTAGAGGGGGCATAGGGGAGAGGGGGACATTGCAAAGCATGTGGCAAGGCATGTACGTGTGCACATTTCTGCCAGATAGCCGTCCTTGTGCTGACATCCCCACGGGGAAGGGAAAACACCAAGGGAAACCACAGGGTGAACCCCCTCCATCGAAGCACCATGATGGCCAATATGACCAGAAGGCAATACATCTGCTGGCTGCATGGAGGAGAAATAAAAACGTAAAAAAAAAAAATAATGTGCAAAACCGAGGAAAGGGTTGAAGGCTGGAAAAAGACTGGCATGGGGCAGTGCTTGGCCAAGGAACTTGCCCAGGTCACCCATGGGAGGGATGAAGTGCTTTTGGTTTAATTATTTGAAGTTATTTGGTCCAGACTGAAGAATATTCCATTATATATTTGGGATTTATTTCTATTTGTTATTCTTTGATAACCAGGTAGGGCCCACTAGGCACAAGAGCCTGTGTTCAAGGGCATCCCGGGAGCACTGGGGAGATTAAGTGACTTGCTCACAGTCATACAGTATGGAAGTGGAGGTTGTGGGAATCAAACCCAGGTCTGCTAGATGTGCCAAGCCCATTCACAGCTTAGGCTATACTGCCAGCCCAGCTGGAGAACCCAATAACAGACTGTGGTGTCTTGCCCATTCTTGTTCTCAGGAAGCCCCTCAAAAATTCAAAAATCCTTATACTATAGTAACTTAGAATCAGAACCATTGCAAATTAGTCTTGTGAAAGTTTCTCGAGTAGGTACTGCAGACTGTAAAGCGGCTTATAATCCAGAGTTTAACTGGGGGGAGGTGTATTAGTTTTGAAATAGATTCCTAATTAAGCCTCAGAAAAAAATTATAGAATCTCTTTGAAACAATTATGGTGATTTTGACAGCACTAGAATGTTTCTTTTTTTGCAGGAACACTTTGACACACAATTAGCCCACTTCAGAGCAGCACAGCGCAATCAGACAGTTTTTTCAGTCAGTGTAATTGAGGTTATTCTTGAACTAAGGCTGGGGCTTGTTCATTGGGGGGGAAGAGTTGTTTTACCCACCCATCCCATAATATTAAAGCAGCAATACTAGGTAGCCAGCAAAAATGTCATCCTTCCTTTTTATGTTGGCCTGCGCCTGCACAGCCAACATATTGCAGTAGTAGCACATTTGGAGGTGTGGTCACTGTGAGCGAATGCAGGGCACGCACCAGTAGGTGCATCCCTCATTCCACAATAACGCAACTGCAGGCGCTGACACCAACCACGTAAACTGGCCACCAGATCAAAGAAAGGTCCGCTGCAATGAGAACCAAGCTTCTTACACCTTGGCGTGCTGTTTGTGGTGACAGTTTACAATAAAAACAGGCAGCATGCCACATGAAATGCCCGACCCACTTAATTTGCCGGCCAGAGGCCACTTCACCGTCGGCATAATGCAACCCTCCATTTACAGTGTGTGCCGAGGGTGCCCAATCCCCTTGGCATCATGCCGCCTCTTCCTAGTTTAATTTGCGATGAGGGAGCCCACTCCTTGTTGGCATAATGTCCCCCATTTGTTGTGTGCTGATGGGGATGCCCAATCCCCGTTGACTACAGATGCCCCCAAAAATACTCCAGGCAGCATGCTGAGGCCACCCCAGCATGCCAAATAATACCCTAAAGAAAAACCATCCTGCGATGTTTTTTTTTGTTGATTTTACACCTGCAAAGCAGAAAAGCAGTCCCTCGTCGACTCGGTGGCCCTCCCGCAACCTCGCCCACCCTCGGCGCACCTGCCTCCCCACCCCATACTTACCTCCGGAGCCCATCGCGATGATCTTTGGTGGACAGGGAACACGTCTGCACTCTTCAAAGCCGACCACGAACTGAAGAAATGCCAGTAAGCTATATAATGGCATAAATAGGGTTTTTTCAACTTTGGTGCATATCTCGGCCACTTTTGGGAATTTTGGCACCAAATTTTCAACATGGGGTTATTGGGACTCCTCCTCGTGAATTCAGTCACTGCCATCGCATTATTCGGTCCCGAAAGGTGATTTTGTGGTCACTGCGGTACAGAGTATCAAAATGACAGTGCCACTGTTCATTAGGTGGGCTGTGAAAAAGCCTATGTTGCAAATTTGGTGAAAAAAATTCCCCAAATGGCTGTTTTACGAGCGTGTGTTGCGCAGTTTCCACGCACGCTAGTAACTTCGTGAATTTGTAATATTTTCACTCCAGATTTTCAAAATTGGCATTTTTCCATACCTCCTTATGAACAGTACAGCTGTCATTTTACATATCCTGACCGAAATATGTTTTTGCACATCTGGCGCAGAATAGTGTGGTCGTAGTGCGAAATCTGTTTTCAGGACAGTTTCAGAAAATGATGGTGACGCTGTTCATCAGCAGAGGTCCTAAAATGCCTATGTTGAAAATTTGGTGACGAAAGTCCATAAAATGACTGTGTTACAAGCGTGCTTTGCGCAGTTTCCACACACCCTTGTAACTTTGCAAATTTGCAATATTTTCATGCCAGATTTTCAACACTGGCATTTTTTCACATCTCCTTATGAACAGTACAGCCATTTTTCACATCCTGCCCCAAATGTGTTTTCGCACCTGTGGCTCAGAATGGCGTGGTCGCTGTGGGAAATCAACTTTTGCGACAGATTAACAAAATCACAGTGCCACTGTTCATGAGGGGAGGTCCCAAAATGCCTGTGTTGGAAATGTGTCTCTTCAGGGTGGGGGTGAGGTTAGCGTCAGTTCAGTACTTCACTGCCATTCCTGTTATGCATCTCTAACTCCTGCACTACCAATGCCAATGCCAGCGAGACAACATTCGGCATTGAGAAATGCTTGTTTAGCAATACTGTTAATGTATTCCTGATAATCTTAGATTCTGCATTCGGGTATTTTAAATTCAATCAGCTGTTTTTGCAGTTTGTGTGGATTTAAAATAAAGATGCAGCCCCCAGCAACTTTCAGAAATCTTCTCCTCAGAGATCACACACTAACCACACACACACTGTGGGTAGGATTTTCAAAAGGCTTAGATCACCGCACGCCCCAGGTGCGCCGACGATATGGCGCATGGGACTTGCGGCGATCCAACGGAAGATTCTATCCCATGCGGCAATTGCCGCAAGTTAGACCAACTTTTTCTTGTCTGACTTGTGGCAATCCTGGGGGTCTTTTTTTTACAGAGCTTGTGCCAGATATTTGGCGCAAGCTGCCATAAATCGTGAAAGCTGTCACAACTGTGCCCGAGGCTGTGGGAATCGGGTGCAGTTGTGGCAACAGGTTCGGCACACTGCCAGAACCTAAGAGTTTTGGTGCAGGACTTGGTACAAACCCTTCGCCATGCTTTGAAAATCCTGCCTTGTATTTATAATGCAGATATGTCAGGGCGTCACCAGCACATGTTTCTGATGGCCAGCAGCACAGCAGCTCTCTGATCTGTTTACATCTATGATGGTGAACCTGAGAAAGGACCTATAACTTTTCAGAACTTTAAAATCCTCTAGTTTGCCTCTGGAATGAAACAAAACACAAAGAAAATCAGCCACATTGATGTTTTGGGGTGTCCTAACTGCCAACCACATTATTTAATTTTTTGTTAACTAGTACTAATGCTTTAAACACTTCCAAAACCCTACTTTTTTTTTTTTCCAATTATTTATTTGTCTGTTATGTACTGCCTCATCTGAGCCCCCCCGAACCTGTCACCTGGCTTCTCTGGGCTTACCTTCCTTCTGCTTGCCTTCTATCAGAGGGCTTTCTCGGAGGTTCCCAGTTGCCGGGGTATCATCCTGCAGTGGGGGGGGGTCCACTTTTTCTCTACAGGGCCCACCGCACATGCAGTGGTTGCAGTGAGCATACTCTCCATCCATGGAGATCCTCCCAGCATCTCCCCCCCTCCCCCCGAGGGAGGAAAGCTGTCCTGGGGACACTCAATCCTGCCTCCCCCAGCCAGCCCCCAAGCAACCTGCATCCGTTTCCAAACCCAAGTCACCAGTATGGTTGGAAGTAACCCTCCACGCCACTGGGTTAACTTAAAAACCCTACTTTTAACTGTGAGCATAGTGGGGCCTGACCCCCTCCCCGACAGCAGTGGTGCCTGATGTAAAACAAAAGAGAAAGCCAAACTTGTGTAACAGCTTTCAGACCACCCACCTCATGAACACATTACTGGTGACACATAACTCCAACCCAAAATGAGTGTTCCGTGGGCAAGTGCCGAACACCTATTTTGAGTGGAATTTGTGTGCCACCACTAATCTGGTCATGAGGGGAGTGGTCTAAAAGCTGCTACCCAAGCTTAGTGGGGAAAAAAAAAGCTTGGCCTTTGCCAAAGTTTTGGGTAAGGGAAATAACTGGTGAAAATGAACGACATCTGTGAGCGTTAGACTTCATTTTCAGCTGAAAGTCCTGTATTGATACAGGAAATCTGTGTGTTAGACGGTGGATGACCAGAAAGGAGAGTGGAGGGTACCTTCCAGCCCCTGTCTGCTAGGGGTTGTCACTGCTGAGGAGGCTGGCAGGAGGCTACCAGAAATGGGGAGGGACCACTGGACCCCAGGGAAGTTTTCTACAATGGAAAGAGGGATGGGGTGAGGGGGCTACCGCTAGACTACCAGGGATTGATGAAACATGCAAATGGAGATGGGGTGAGGGGGCTACCGCTAGACTACCAGGGATTGATGAAACATGCAAATGGAGATGGGGTGAGGTGGGTACTAGACTACCGAGGATTGATGAAACATGCAAATGGAGATGGGGTGATGGGGAGTACAGCTAGACTACCAGGGATTGATGAAACATGCAAATGGAGATGGGGTGAGGGGGCTACCGCTAGACTACCAGGGATTGATGAAACATGCAAATGGAGATGGGGTGAGGGGGCTACCGCTAGACTACCAGGGATTGATGAAACATGCAAATGGAGATGGGGTGAGGGGGGTACCGCTAGACTACCAGGGATTGATGAAACATGCAAATGGAGATGGGGTGATGGGGGTACCGCTAGACTACCAGGGATTGATGAAACATGCAAATGGAGATGGGGTGAGGGGTACCGCTAGACTACCAGGGATTGATGAAACATGCAAATGGAGATGGGGTGAGGGGTACCGCTAGACTACCAGGGATTGATGAAACATGCAAATGGAGATGGGGTGAGGGGGGTACCGCTAGACTACCAGGGATTGATGAAACATGCAAATGGAGATGGGGTGAGGGGTACCGCTAGACTACCAGGGATTGATGAAACATGCAAATGGAGATGGGGTGAGGGGTACCGCTAGACTACCAGGGATTGATGAAACATGCAAATGGAGATGGGGTGAGGGGGGTACCGCTAGACTACCAGGGATTGATGAAACATGCAAATGGAGATGGGGTGAGGGGGCTACCGCTAGACTACCAGGGATTGATGAAACATGCAAATGGAGATGGGGTGAGGGGGGTACCGCTAGACTACCAGGGATTGATGAAACATGCAAATGGAGATGGGGTGAGGGGCTACCGCTAGACTACCGAGGATTGATGAAACATGCAAATGGAGATGGGGTGAAGGGTGCAGCTAGACTACCAGGGATTGATGAAACATGCAAATGGAGATGGGGTGAGGGTGCAGCTAGACTACCAGGATTGATGAAACATGCAAATGGAGATGGGGTGAGGGGGGTACCGCTAGACTACCAGGGATTGATGAAACATGCAAATGGAGATGGGGTGAGGGGGGTACCGCTAGACTACCAGGGATTGATGAAACATGCAAATGGAGATGGGGTGAGGGGGGTACCGCTAGACTACCAGGGATTGATGAAACATGCAAATGGAGATGGGGTGAGGGGGCTACCGCTAGACTACCAGGGATTGATGAAACATGCAAATGGAGATGGGGTGAGGGGGGTACCGCTAGACTACCAGGGATTGATGAAACATGCAAATGGAGATGGGGTGAGGGGGGTACCGCTAGACTACCAGGGATTGATGAAACATGCAAATGGAGATGGGGTGAGGGGTGCAGCTAGACTACCAGGGATTGATGAAACACAAATGGAGATGGGGTGAGGGGTACAGCTAGACTACCAAGGATTGATGAAACATGCAAATGGAGATGGGGTGAGGGGGGTACCGCTAGACTACCAGGGATTGATGAAACATGCAAATGGAGATGGGGTGAGGGGGTACCGCTAGACTACCAGGGATTGATGAAACATGCAAATGGAGATGGGGTGAGGGGCCACACTAGACTACCAGGGATTGATGAAACATGCAAATGGAGATGGGGTGAGGGGTACCGCTAGACTACCAGGGATTGATGAAACATGCAAATGGAGATGGGGTGAGGGGGTACCGCTAGACTACCAGGGATTGATGAAACATGCAAATGGAGATGGGGTGAGGGGTGCAGCTAGACTACCAGGGATTGATGAAACATGCAAATGGAGATGGGGTGAGGGGGGTACCGCTAGACTACCAGGGATTGATGAAACATGCAAATGGAGATGGGGTGAGGGGGGTACCGCTAGACTACCAGGGATTGATGAAACATGCAAATGGAGATGGGGTGAGGAGGTACCGCTAGACTACCAGGGATTGATGAAACATGCAAATGGAGATGGGTGAGGGGGCTACCGCTAGACTACCAGGGATTGATGAAACATGCAAATGGAGATGGGGTGAGAGGGCTACCGCTAGACTACCAGGAATTTATGATGCATGCAAACAGGAGTTAGGTGAAAGGGGGGGTCACTAGACTTCCAGAGATTATGACACACGCAATTGGACATCGGGTGAGGAAACGGGGTACCACTAGACTATGAGGGATTTATGAAACATGCAAATGGGGGTTAGGTGAAGGGGTACCGCTGGACTACCTGGGATTTATGACACGTGCAAATGGACATTGGGTGAGGAAGGGGGGAGGTGCCACTAGACTACCTGAGATTTATGACACATGGAAATGGAGCTCAGATGAGGAAGGGTGTATGACTAGACTACCAAGGATTTATGACACATGTCATCAGAGATCAAGTGAAAGGGGGGTTACGACTAGACTACCAGGTATTTATGACACATGCAAACAAGGATTGGATGAGAGGGGGGTACCACTACATTACCTGGGATTTGCCCCCCGCTCCTCCCTGATCAAGGATTACTAACTCCGGGGCGCTTGTCGGGAAGGCGACACTCAGATTGAAGATAACTCGGGGGTGCATATCGGGAGGGACGACACTCGAATTGAAAAAAAATGGCAGCAGCAGCCAGCGCCAAATTTTCTTTTTCCCCTGGTCCCAGCCCCAAACCCAGTACCTGCTCTGCCAGAGCTAGCCACCCTCACCACCACACCACATGGCTAGCTCGGCTGCGGCAGGCACACTAGTCCCTGAAAACCCTCTTCCCTATCCCTCCCCTTCCCCTCACTGTTCTCCCCTTCTGGTCGCCCTCACATAGGGTCGCTACCCTTGCAGGGTAGCTCATGAGGGTAGCGCTGTTTATGAGTCGCCGTTTTGATGGTCGCTCATATTCACTCACTATCCTCACTGGATACCATTTATGACACATGCCATTAGAGAGTTGGGGGGGTACCACTAGACTACCAAGGATTTATGACACATGCCATCGGAGATCAGGTAAGGAGGGACTACAACTAGACTACCAGGCATTTGTGACACATGGGAATCGGGGTCGGGTGAGGAAGAGGGGTTTGAATTAGACTACCAGGGATTTATGAAACATACAAACGCGGATATGGTGAGGGAGGGGAAACCACTAGACTATCAGTGATTTATGAAACATGCAAACGGGGATAGGGTGAGGGAGGGGGAACCACTAGACGACCAGGGATTTATAAAACATGCAAACGGGGATAGGGTGAGGGTGGGGGAACCACTAGATGACCAGGGATTTATGAAACATGCAAACAGGGACAGGGTGAGGGAGGGAGAACCACTAGACGACCAGGGATTTATGAAACATGGAAACGGGGATTGGGGGGAGTACCACTAGAATACCAGGGATTTATGACACATGTAAATGGGGATTGGGTGAGGGAAGGAGGATTTATGACGCTAGAAAACTCAGATGAGGGAGGAAGTCCCACTAAACTAGCAGGGATTTATGACACATGCAGATGGAATTGGGTGGGGGGGTACCACTAGAATACCAGGGATTTATGACGCATGCAAACAGGGGTATGCAAGAGAGGGGGAACCACTGGACTTCCAGAGATTTATGACACATATGGGTGAGAGGGGTACCACTAGATTACCAGGGATTTATGATACATGCAAATGGGACTGGGTGGGGAGGGGAGACCACTAGACTACCAGGGAGTTATGACATACACAAACAGGGCTTGGGTGAGGGGTACCACTAGACTATCAGTGATTTATGACATGCTAATGGACAGTGGGTGGGGGTACCTCTAGACTACCAGGGATTTATGATACATGAAATGAGACTGGGTTGGTGGGGTGCGAGACCACTAAACTACCAGTGATTTGTGACACATGCAAATGGCGATCAGGTGAGGGGAGATTTGTGACATATGCAAACGGGGATTGGATGGGGGGTGGGTACCACTAGACTACCAAGCATTTATGAAACATGCAAATGGGGATCTAGTGAGGGCGAAGGCACCACTAGACTGCCAGGGATTTTTCAGTCACAGTTCTATGGCTGGAATGGTGTTGGGGGTGGGAGGGGACACTGAATGCCAGTTTTTGCAATACTTCCACATGTACAACAGCATGGAGGCTTGGCGCAGGGATGCTGACGGCCAAATAATGGCATGCAATTGGCCTCTTTGCGTCTTGCATCTTACATGGCCATTAACATGCTGGCATTTGAATGCGGCAGTGAGGGACAAAAGTGCTAACCCATTTGGGACGCATTATCCCCCTTTGCTCCTGGGTGTCTGCTGCCAGCGGGTGGCTGTGGTGCTCTGTGCCTCCGCACTTTGCATGGCGCAACCACAACCCAATATTCGTACATGCAGTGCGCGTTGGACGTGGGCGCTATGTATGCACGCATATCACTCTTTACTGGCAGCAGACTAATTAACACACTGCACTATCCATTGCGGCCCAATCGGCCACGGTGGAATCTGGGGGCCATAATGTATAACATAGTGCATGAATGATGATAATAACTGTAAAGGATTTGGCTATTCTGGAGTGCAAAGCTTTTAAATAAATTAAATTAGTATCAGTCAATCTCTTCAAATCTTTAGCCAAACGGCTGCCCGTGAAATGTGCCAGTGCTATGCCAGCTATCACCCCTTCCCTAAGGTTAACTTTTTTATGAGCTCTTATGTCCCTCCATTGTTCCTCCTTCCTAACATTTGAATGCCTACTGTACCCCATTTGCACATGTAAATGCTATGTTACCTGTATGCAAAGCCGGTTACCTAAATACCACAGTACGCCTCCTGTTCCTCGTAAAGTGTATGCATCATGTCACTTATAGTGCCCTTGTTTGGTACTGTCACACTTTGTATGTTGTACTGTGTTGTATCTTGCTGTGTCATATTGTCTTTGACAGGACCTCCTTGAAAATGAGTGTGCTCAATGGAGTTTTCCTGCAAATAAACTTGAACTAAATACAATGGAATAAAATAAATAGACCTCTCCTTTTGGAGGCCTTTCATTAACGAAATACACAGTTTTCATTACTTGAAAATAGCTCAAGCAATCAGGAGGCTGAGAACTCCAAATAAACCCACCCCCATGTTTAAAGGGGACAGTCAGCCCTAAGAGCTCTACACCTAAGTGTGGGGCTGGTCCCAGTTTTCACTTTGTGTGCAGATTTTTAATTTTACTCACGTTTACTGCAGTATAGTAGATTATACAATGGCAAGAAAAACTCCTGGACTCTGATTGGTCAGTCTTGGGCTGGCCCCGTGCTGTTATCCCAGTACAACATCACGGGTCTAGTCTCAGCCTCACTGTGAACCTGGAGATGAACTTTTGCTTGATGATGTGCTTAATTGTTTCATCTTCTTTTAAAAAACAAAAATATTTTTCCACACAAAAACATCTTTAAAATGATTTTTTTTATTCTGTATAACAACGAGCCATTGTATAATAACAATAATGCCCTCCAGGGTGTATGTCGTTTGGGATAACGTCATGCCTCAGTTATTGGATGCACTCGGCCTGCTGCCTCGTGCTCAACCACCTGAGGCGTGACGTTATCCCAGCATGACACACACCCTGCCGGCATTATTGCTTAACTGAATCAGACTAATTCTGCTAACTTGCAATCTGACATTTTCAGTAACTACAAATCCCAGAATCCCCTGTGGCTGACAGAGCAGAGCTGTAGCAGTGGGAGATTCAATAGCCTGCAGTGCATGTTAGAGTTTTTATAAGCTCTGATTTTGTTTGTTTGCTGGGCCAGCTGTCCTCCCGGGACTAAGTACAGTCCAGAGGACTAAATGTCTTATCTGTGTAATTCTGTTAGTGAGGTCTCATAATTGGATGTTAGCATACTTTGAGTAAGCAGTAAGACACGACACGGTGAGGGTGGTAGTATGATCACCGCATGCCCAAGGGCGACATGAGGCCACAGGCCAAGTGCCTTGTTGCCCCTGGAAGAGCAGTGATCACCCCACTACCCACACTCCACAGCATCTTTTTCCACTTATTATATTGAAACCTGCAATAAAGCTACTTGGATACAGAAATATGAATTGTAAAATGAAAATTATTTTATTCAGGGCTGCATATTATTACGCTGAAAAAAAAAATGCCCCCCCCCCCAAAAAAAATGTTTTAGGGTGGGGAGAATTTGGGGGCCACAGTACTGAAAATGGCAAAGTTATGAGGGAATATTGAAAAAAATTCAGCATTCTGTCATAATATTTTTGTTTTTTAATATTTTGACTGTAAATTTTTAGCACAGTCCTTTCATGACCACACCTCATGAATATGGTGAATGAAGTTTTTCAAATCAAAGCCAAAAGGTGATTTCAGAGTCACTGTGCAAAATCACCTTTCAGGTCATGAGGTGGGGTCCCAAAAAGGCCATGTTGAAAATCTGAGGTCAACATATTTAAAAATAGTGAAGTTATGAGTGAGCCTTTGCAAATTTCAATGTCACTCGTACCTTTATCATTTTTAAATATTTTTGCATCGGATTCTCAACATGCAAAAATATTTAAAAATTCCAAAGTTATAAGTAAAAGTTCAAAACACGTTGAAAATTCATAGATGGCACTGAACCTTGTTTCCTCATTTCGCGGTCGCGCTTCAAGGAGGAGGAGGACATCTTTTTCAGTGACTGCAGATCTATGCCAGGGACCCTTTGTAGGTGAGTGAGGGTGTGATGGGGTGTGAGATGATTGGTGCTGAGTGAGGGGTTGGGGCAGGATGCGGAGGGTGGGGGGTTTTGGGGAGTGAGATATCAATGATGGACTATTTTCTTTTTTTCAGGGTAAAAAAAAATTAAGGGGTACTGACACTGGGGAATAGGCACCCCGGTGTTTGCACAGTCTTGGGCAGCATTTGGGAGGGGGGTCCGGTGTCACCAGCTATGTGTGGAGGGGTGTGGGTGCTGAACATGACAGGATGGGAATGGAGCCATCATGAAGGGGGGTGGGCTTCAGCTTTAAAAACTGCTGCTTATCGGGGGGTTTAAAAAACAGCTGATTTCCCTGATCTCTGCAGTTTTTAAAAGCACTTTCACTAGCCATTACATCAGCTGACATTTACGCCGCTGCTGGTTTCACAGTTTTGCGCTGTGTCAGTAAAAATGGCAGTGTCACTTTCTTGTGCTGGGGCGTGACATTCCCTAGCTTATGCCGGAGAATTCAGTCTCATCACTACAGGTACTCATTATTTCATCTAGTAGCAGGTTGAAGTGACTTTCTGGGATGTTTGACATGCAGCTACTGTACTATTTTCAGTCATGTTTCCAGGGATGCACAATGGCGGCTATTCAAAAATGATTTTGAATGTGTGGCACAGGGATTCTCAAATGCAGTGATTGGGCACATATGCTGGCACTAGTTTGTGTCCAAGTATAGCTGTGCCTGTGCCATCACCAAAGGGCTGCTAAGCAATCAGAAAATAGCTTTCTGTGTTTCTATATGATAAAGCTTATTTAATCAGATGAAAAAATGTTGAGTTAATTTAATTTTAAGTTCACATTGGTCAAAATAGGCTGCTCCCTAAATAAGTCCTTCTTCAGTGCCTTGGGTATTTTTTCATGCTGAGCAGGGATATAAACTTTTTAAATATATGTATATATTCTATTTCTCTCCATGTTTCCCTTTCTGGCCCATGTGTCCAGTGCCTCCCTCTGCTGGTCTGTCAAGCCTGCTGCCCACGTAGGTGTCAGTGGGCCTCCTTAAAGAGCTCCAATCATGCTCAGTTTCAGATTTTTCCTTAAGGCCCCCAGCAGCAGCTTACCTCATTAGTACTTCAAAAGTCCAATTTTCTTAATTTATTACAATCTGTATTTCTTAGGGAAGGGATTGTAAGTTCTCAGTCGGAGCAGCCAGCTACCCGATCCCTTCTACTTCATGGTCCCCGCTTTCAGTTGGCACTGCCCTGTGCTCTCACATTTTGTGATGTATTAGTCTGGAGAGCGTGGGGGTGTGCTGTATTGATTGAAATGGGAGTCAGTTTTTAAATACTGTTTTTTATATTTTACAGGGCCACAGGAGTCAAATCAAAGTCATGGGTCAACTAATTAGACCTTTGTTAGTTAAGCCGTGGCTTTGATTTGACTTATGTGGCCCTTTAAAATGTAAAAAAAAAAAAAAAAAATAGGATTTAAAAACCGACTCCCATTACTATCAATACAGCACGCCTCCACACTGTCCAAGCTAATACATGACAAAACATGAGAGGGCGTGGGCAGTGCCTGCTGACATCAGGGAGCAGGAAGAGGAAGGGATTATTCACTCTTCCTGCCTGGGTTCCAGTGTAAGTGCCCTACCAAATGCCCTCACTGTTTGGCTATTTTTTGTTTCTGTCTGTATGAACTGTTGTTTACTTTGTTTGACTGTGTACTACCTTGGCTTGTATGTTGCTTCTGCCGTACTGTATGTGACATCTAGATGGCCCAGGTTGTACCTGAAAACGGTTCCTTGGATCAGTGTACCTACTTGGTTGTCAAATAATTAAATAAATCGGGTGACCAGCTCCTCCAACCGAGAAATTACGATCCCTTCCTAATATCTTCCATGTTGAAATCTAGATTTAGTATTAGCCGTATTGGTCCTTACAAGAACAGATCCAGAAGCAAATGATTTGATACCTTTTAATGGATAACATAGATGTAACAGCCAGAACCAAGTGCTCTAGCTTTGGATGACCAGTCCTTCTATGTCCTTCTTTCGGACCGACTGGTCGGTCCGAAAGCTAGAGCACTTGGTTCTGGTTGTTACATCTATGTTGGTCCATTAAAAGGTATCAAATCATTTGCTTCTGGATCCCTTCCTAAGAAATGCAGACTGTAATAAATTAAGAAAAGTGCGCTTTTGAAGTCCTGATGAGATAAGCTGCTGCTAGGGACCTTAAGGAAAGCACAGAGTCTGGTGCTCTTCAAACCATCTTGCACTGTAGTTGTCTGAGCAAGCTCCACAGCAACAACATGTCCTGCTAGACGTGTTCCTCCCCCCCCCCACCCATTCCTAATCCTAAAGAGGAAAGGAAAAAAAATGCATTGAGCCTGTGCCTTGAGGTACACTGAATAAAAGCTGCTGCCACACACCCAGTACAAGAAAAACTACAGGAAGGAGAATCCGTCCATCAAATGATGCAAAAAGGGATTTACTACTGCAAATAGCAGGCCCGTCGGCATAGCAGTAGAACTACTGCTCACAACCCTGGTGACCCAGGTTTGGTAACAAGTCCCAGTGGACACCCACCCTCTCAAGGCGACAGCAGTTATCTGTGCCACTGGACATACGCCTCCTTGGCCACATAACAAACATTGCTCCCCAAGAGTCTGAAGGAACTGCCTCCGCTGCCTCCTCTATCCAGTCCAGAGAAATTTTTTTTTTTTACTATTTTTGGTTAGGAAAGACACACTAAGCCTTGTCTTGTTTCCAGGTGTGTCCTGGGAGCACATTCATTTATTTAAAAGTTTTACCAGGAGGACATACTGAGCGGAGTACCGCTCGATTCCAGGTGTGTCCTGGGGGAGGGGGGAATGAGATGCTAAGTGACTTGCTCTTGGTCACACAGTATGCAAGTGGTGGCTGCAGGATTCAAACCCAGTTCTCCAGGTTTGCAGCTGTGTGCTCTTAACCGTTACACCATACTGTTTCCCATGATAGTGTCTGTGGAGGGAACCTGGGCCTGCCACGTGGAACTGAGTGCGTGCTTCCCCAGTGCCACCGAACCTAGTCTTATTTAACCTTTTAGTGGCAAGCTGTGAAATCTTTGTGACAGGCTCACACACACACCTGACAGGGGAAAAAGAATATACGTCTGAATAAGTAGGTCAGCTGGAGTCAGTGAAAGCTTTATAAATCTTGCATCATTCCAACCTCTTGTTGGTTGATTTCCACCCCCTCCTTTTAGAGTAGGTCTCCTGGCCCGAATATTATGAAGGATTAGCTTGCTGGACCTTTTTGCTGCTTTTTTGGCAGAAGCAAAGTGCATTTAAAATATGTGATGACTGACTGTGCTCTGTAATTGAGAGGCAAAGTTACTGAGTGAGGAAAAAACTGTATGTGTGTGTGTCTGTGTGCGTGTGTGTGCATGTGTGTATATGCGTATGTTTTCGTGTGTATGTTTCTGTTTTTCTATGTGCATGTGTATGTTTGTGCATGTTCCTGTGTGCGTGTATGTGCACGTTTTCATGTGTGTTGTGTGTATGTTTTTCTGTGTGCATGTGTGTGTGCATGTTCGTGTGTGTATGTTTGTGTTTTGCTGTGTGCATGTGTGTTTGTGCATGTTCATATGTGTGTGCCTCTGTGTGTGTGTGCGTGTGTGGGCATGTTTTCATGCGTGTGTTGTGTGTATGTTTCTGTGTGTGTGTGTGTGTGTGTAATGTGTATGTAGATGTATTTGTGTGCTGGGGTGGGGGTTGAGTCTTTAATTACTCCAGCTGAGTAGCGGCATACATGCAGCAAAAAGTACATCCTGTTATAACTGCACTGTTTGCTTTCCGAGCTGTAATACTGATGAGATGGGTTGGGACAGAGATAATCTGGAACAGTACATAGGTCTCTGGAGCATTACTACCATCTATGGACTAGCAGAACTTGTACTAAAAATACAAAAAACAAACAAAAAAAAACCCCAAGAACCTTGCATTTTCTAAAATTCAGAACCATGAGGATTCTTGCCCTAAAAACAGTTCTAGAAGTATGGAATGCAAATCAGTAATAAGCATATAGCCAGTATGTAAACACATGCAAATTCCAAGGTTTGAAACAAGGTTTAAGAACAAAAACATGTTAGAATCTTTTTGGGTTACAAATTAGAATTATCAAAGGTCAGCCTTCCCTAACAGAAACTGATTTAACTCTATCCTCCCCACTCCATATTATGTGGGCAGGAATTAGAAACATACAAAACATAGAATTTGTCAGCAGATAACCCATTTTCCCTACCTACAGTATCACCATAGACCCTACTTCATCTCTGGTTGCCCCCCAAACCACACACATTTCTTTTCACTAAGATTTCCTTATGCCTGTCCATATTTTCTTGAACCCACCACTGTTTTCCCCCCACCATCTCTGCTGGAAGGCTGTTCCAGGAATCCACCACTTTCTGTGAAGAAGTATTGCCTCACATCTCTTCTCAGTCTACCATCTTCTGCTTCACAGCGTGCCCCTTGTTCTTGTTCATCTTTTTTTCTTGAAAAATACTACCTTCCTGTACCCTTTTACACCTGTGAGGTATTTAAAGGTTTCTATCGTATCCCCCCCTTCTGTCTTCCAGGATGTACATATTGGCCCAGGTATTCAGACTGCGCCGGGCAGTGGCGCAAGCCTGGGCACAGTGCAACTGGGCTGCGCTGGGGCCAGGACCTGGCGATATTCAATGGTGATGCACCATGGTGCAGCACCGTTGAATATGGCATGGTCGGTGCACATACTGCGCATGGCGCAGTGGCACTGCACCAGCACAAGCCACAGATAGGGAACACGGGGATGCACCAGTGCAAGTTCAGTTGCGCTAGGCACATCACCTGCACTATTCAGCAGAGGGTATGCAAATGAGGCCATAATATATGCAAGGCGCACATGGGGCCATTCGCATGTCATTATGGCCCCATTTGCATGCCTTGCGCAAGGCAGGCCTGCGACTTGCGCCTGGCGCCCTGCACAGCATGACATGTGCTGTGGGGATCACGGGGCATCCCCGTCCCATAGCCGCGATCACATGGTATAAGTTACTAAAGATAGCCCTGGTAGTCTAGTGGCCCCCCCAGTCCCCGATCCACCGATGTATATGTAACATGCCCATTGCTAGTGGACTAGTGGTCCCACCCGAGTCCCCGATTCCCCAAAATATGACGTGATGACGTCCCTGGTGGTTTAGTGTAAACCCCTCCGCTCATTGCCGTGATCACGGTACACCATATTGCAATGCCCTGGTGATCGTGGCACCCCCCACCCAACCCACCCACAGAACCCCTTTCCACCCCGCTTCCCCCCCATCATCGGCGGGCAGCTGCATCACGCCCGTACACTGCCCAACCGCCGGCGAATGACAGGTTACAGTATGGGCGAAGCCCATTGGACCCAGTAGTGACCAATGGGCTTACAGCCCATACTGTACCCCTGCAGTTTCCGCTGGCATGACGGGGGGCGGGAAAGGGGTTCTGTGGGTGGATGGGTGGGGTATGTCACCAGGGCGCTGGTAATGTGGTGTACCACGATCGCGGCAACGGGTGGGAGGGTTTACACTAGACCACCAGGGATGTCGTCATGTCATATTTCTGGGAACCGGGGACTCAGGAGGGGGGGGACCACTAGTCCACCAGGGATGGGTGTGTTACATACACATCAGTGCATCGGGGACTGGGGGTCCACTAGACTACCAGGGCTATCTTTAGTGACTTACACTGCGTGATCGTGGCTACGGGCAGGGGGTTCCACTGGACCACTAGGGTTGTGTGTGCTTGCGGACGGTGTTCTGGGTGGGGGGTGGTCACCCACGGCTCCTTTGAATATCCCGGCCATGGAGTTCCTTCAATCTCTCCTTGCAGGGTTTGTGATGCAGAGCCCATACCATTTTAGCTGCTCTCCTCTGGACTAGCTCCATTCTGTCTATATCCTTTTGGAGAGGTGTTCTCTAGAACTGTAAACAGTATTCTAAGTGAGGTCTTACTAATGCTTTATACAGAGGATTCCTCTAATGCAGAATGTTTACTGTTCCAGTTAATGGTAGGAATGCAATCTATCTGCTGTAGTAAGAGAATGCATGAAAGGCATAACATGCAGGGGTGTGCGGTTATAAGAGATTATAAAATGGGTAGGGGAAAATCTGGCTTCCTGATTGGTGGAGAAGGCACCAAAGCAGTGTGGTTCAAAAATTGTAACCCCACTGCTAAACATATCTTCATTTCTTTTTTTTTTTTGTTGTTTATTACAACAGAACCATTTTATAAGTGCCTTAGGACACTCCATGGTGTGGGTAGTATTCCTGAACTGCACTTCCAGATGGTTGAAGGCACTCGGCACAAGCATCTCATGCCTCACAACACACCTGGGCATGTGGTTCAGGATTAGTAACCCACACCTTGTCGTGTCTTATTGCTTAGATGCACATCTTTGATGGTTGGGCACAAGGTGTAGCTGAGTGCCATAACCACTTGAGAAGTGTATTATGTAGGCAGTAGACACAACAGGGTGTTGGTTAGTGTGTTACAACTGCATGACTAGGGTGTAGCAAGGTATGAGGCCACAGAGGCTGAGTGCCTTCAGCCTCTGGAAGTGCAGTTGTAATACCACAACCTACTCCCTGGAGTGTGTGTTCTTGCACTTATTAACTGAAACAGTTTAAAACACTGAAAAATAACCATTGTGAGGTTCTCACCTCACTGAACTGGCCCACTCTAAGTGACAGGATGACCTGTCCACGCCTCTGTGTAGCCTACAAACTGACTAGAGTCTATTCACCCCCTATCCTTAATGGACTGCTTACCTCTAAGCCCTTGAGGTGATCATTGAGACTAACTTGGGCAAAAGATCTTTCACCCACACTACCCCATATTATTGGAACTCACTACCCTCTTCTCTAACTCCTTATCTGTTAGCGGGTTCAAGAATGAGCTAAAAGCCTACCAATTAGAGTGCTGCCAGTGCCCTTACTACTGCTGAATCATACCCACTTCTGACTAAATTATTCAATAACTTCCTAAACGTCCCTGTCCATAGTGTATGGTTACTGCATCTGGTGTATTCCTGCTCATGTCTCGTATCTTTATATTTCTGGTGACTGTTGTTGCTAACATACATTGTCTTTTATGATTTACTGTCGTGTGATATTCATAATTTCTAGCTTTTTGACCTATTTCTGTACCTGCTGCATTATCATGTTGTTATGTACTTTGTAATTCTTGCCTTAACTAATTCCAGGTCGCTCCTGAAAAAGGGACCCATGGTCTCAGTGGGTCTAACCAGTTACCCAAATTCAATAAATAAATAAAATAATTATAAAATACTTAGAAATAAGATAAAATAGTTCCTTTGCCATTGTATGCCAGTGGGGGCACTGCCAAGGCAGGATTTTCTGTTGTGCGTGTGTGCTGCTTGTTGCATTCTCAGCCCCCCCCCCATAGTTTAGTTCCTTCTGTTTTTTGCTTCATTTGTTTTCAGGGGGGTCGTTTCATTCTGAGTCTTGGTGAGTTTTAGTTTGTGGGGGGGGGGGGTTTATTTGGAACTCTGAGTGTGGGTGTATGAGCCAAAAGGCAGACTGCGGTTAGTGAAAGGGGTGCAGATGGGAATCAGGGAGGCATGAATCAAGCAACGGCATTTTAATTTCAGAGTTGTTGTGTACTTTATCGGGTGTTGCAGTGGTGGGTGAGCGAGTTAGCGGCAGGATTACAAGTGGAGCGAGGGCAACGGTTTCAAGAACTGGAGGAGGGGAGGCGGGGAGAAAAAAGTATTTTGTTGACTCTGGTGCAGCACTCAGTGAAGGAAGTGCCATGTGATTTCTGTGTACGACTGCTGTTGAGTATGTACGTAGGTTCAACTGGGGAAAATACTGTAACGTTAGGGACTAGGAGCTTGTCCTGGATTGTGTGTTTTTTTTTTTAAATGATGGCAAAATTTGTAGTACTGTACTGGCGTGTTTGGAAGTTGGGAACAGTTTCTAAACAGTGGTGCAGTGATTTTGTTTTAGGTGCTGTGTCTTGATTGCCAGAACTTGTCCAAACCCATTGGTTGTAGTCTCCCAATTCAATGGGCATGAAAAAGTTTTAGCCAGTCAGGATGCAGGATTTTTCCCCACCCATTTTATAATCTTGTAGAACCCCACACCCTGGAGTTTGTTATCCCACTTATAAAATGGACTTTTATTTGTTATAACATAGAGGATAATGGCTGGAGATCGGGTGATAACCACACTGTAATCACCTCGAGTGGTTGCTAGGGCAACATGGTAAACCTCGAGGCGCGGCTCGAGGGTTTACTGAGCCCAGCAACCACGGTAGTGATTCAGCATGGTTGTCACCGATCCCTAACCATCATCTTTATAGTGTATGGTCAAAAAAACACTGTTTGCATTCTATGTGTGAGAATTATGGAACTCTGGTGCATTCTTTTTTCTTATGCCACTGTTTGGAAGTTCCAAGTGTGGTTAACAACTTTTAAAATTCTAAACAGTGTATAACAAAGCTGTGTAACTGTTGATTATGGTGGTTAATAGGCACTTACCATACATTATATATGTAGTTCAGGCAAGGTGTGTGGCTGTCAGAGAAATAGTCAACACTCATGTGATGTGTTATTATGACTAATGAATTTGAAGGACTAGACTCACCTGAGCAACTCAGCACTACTACCTCTCAGCTTGCTTTGCTGTTATTTCTTTCTTTCTTTCTTTATTTCTATTTATCTGTTTGTTTATTTATTTATGTGTTTTGTTAACCATGTGAGTGCACTGGTGCCAAGATGCCTTTTTCAGGCATGACCCAGGTAGAAAAACTACATTACAAGACACCGTGTCCTGTCAATTAGATTTTTTTTTCTATTGTGTTCATCTGATTTTTGGATAGCAGTAAAAACAGCACATTTATTTGTAGCTTGGTTGTGTGAACCACTTAAGTTTGGTTGTTTTCCTTTGGGGGGAGGTGAGGCTGTATGTTAGACAGGAGTGTACAGAGGGTTCAGTATTAGGTTTTAGTACAGATTTGTGTCAACGTGTGATTTGGGATTTAAATTATTCCACGTTTGGATTTGGGTGCAAACTGTGTTTTGCAGCATATGTGCTGCAAAAACTGTTGTGCAGATAAATGACAGGTGAAAGTCAACATTGAAATATGTGATGGAATACAACTTATTTATTTATTAAATTTTGGTGACCGGGTGACCCCACTGGGCCCCGAAGGTCCCTTTTTCAGGGGTGACCCGAGATTACATAACATAGGATACATCACAGTGTGGTAAATGTAGAAAATGCAATTATGATACAAGTTATACAGAGGTGTACAGTCAGCTGGTTACATGTGCTGAAATCGGCATTGCAGCAGTGCATGTGTAACTTAGAAATAAGAACTTGAAGAACTTGAAGGCAAATCACTACTTAAATATAAATCCAGAACAAATAGTTTGATACCTTTTATTGGACCAACATGGATGTTACAAAAAGAACAGATAGCTTTAGCTTTCAGACCAACAAGTCCTTCTTCGGAACCTTAATGACAGTTATTTAGAAAACCCCATATTATTAACACTTAGAACATGCAGAAAAAAAACAGAAATTATTCTCATTGGTTTAAAACAGGCATTCAAAACATAATTAAAGTGACATCAGAGAGCTTGAATGTCTTAAGTATGCTTTTAACCGAACTAAACTTAGAGGTCAAAGGTTGTCCAGAGATAACAGCAGGCAGAGAGGTCAACCCACATATATTATACCATGTATCAGTCTAATGAATAACAAAACACTAGGATTCTCTGCTTGCTAAATTATTTGTCAAGTGAAAAAAAAGAACTCCCAAAGACACATGCTTCAAGAGTGAGGTAAGAGCACACCAGTAGAAGCCAGCTTCAACTCTGCTCAGAACTCTGTTAGTTTGAGAATACGGCCAATGACAAGAAAATCACCCTGGATAAAACAATTATATGCCAAAATGTAACATATTAACACATAAAAATAAAAAATAAGCACCAAAAAATAGAACATCAGAAATTATCTTTACATGGCATATAGAATGATGAAAGTGATGTTTACCCAAAGTGAGTAAGTGTATCACACTGATGAATGTACACCTAGCTGGAGATATATTCCCAACATACTGTCAACCAGCTATTATGTTCCAGAAACCTTAAGGCCTTCATTGTTGTAACACGATTATATACATGATAATGTAGCTGCTAGGTGGTGCTATCCCAAGGGCTACTACCCCTGCCTGCGTGGCTAGTTGCAGGTTAAGGGGCCTGGGTACTGAAACAGGTGCCTCCACCCGGAGGACAGGGTTGTTAATAACAAGGCTAACCTGGGTACAGCCCTGCAGGACACTGTAACCCCCTCTTTCCCCTCTAGTGGCCTAGAAAATATGCAACAAACACTTTCACAGTAGCCCCTATTCAGCATACAATTCCCCACACTGTTTGCACTTACCACCAGTGCTGGTTCCACCAGTTCGACCCTGGAGACCCCCTGTAAAACAAGGTTAGGCACAGCAAATGACAACAGTACAGTGCTTTTGGTACAAACTGGAACCACAGTCAGATTAAATGCAAAAACAGTTAGATCTGATTTATTCAGGGGAATTGAACAAGGGAGGGGCGTAATCAGGTTGATTGATTCGAAAACTGATCTAGTCAGGCAATTATGCATGCACTTTTAGTCCCTACACAGTCGCACGCTCTGGGTACCCAGTTGGAAGTAAGGTGGGCTAGCCTGGAACGTTGCCCGGGGTAGGCTGGCATCGCAGCTGGTTGGGGCCCTGTGATGAAAAGAAAAGGCATGCACAACCACACACAATTTGTAATCCAGAGCCTGCAGGCTCAGTTCGTGAAAGGAAAAACAACAATGCAATCAGATGACAACACTTGAGAATTAGCTGTTGTTGCAGGGAGCTACCCTGATTGTTATTCACGCTACCCAATACGAGACACAGGCTAGACGAAATGGAGACTGCAGGTTGATGACTGGTTTGCCAGGTGAAGCAGGGCCCACGTGAATCACCGAGGTGTCGTTCCTGTTCGAGATGGTTAAGCAGGGGGCTGGTCCCCGGGCGAGTCTCTTGTTGATAATGGTTTCTGTGCCTGAAGTAGCTGGCTGGGCCAGATGGCAAGGCCCAGGCTGGGTGGAACAGTTCAGATTTTGAGTCTGGTAGTGCTGGATGCAGCTTTCAGCAAGCGTGGCACATTTACACGGTGGGGAACCACATCGCGACCCACTAACAGCACACAGCACATTTATAGTAAAGCAATCACCATACCACAATGCGAAAGGCAGTCTAGCCGCAATATCAGTGTCTCTGAGGAAAACCGGGAATTCTGTGGTAAATGGATGTCCTGATAGGCCGATCGCGTACAGCAAATCTTCGGTCTACTTCAGGTTCAAATCTGGTCACTCTTTGGTGGCTTTGTCACACTCCAATTTAGATTCAGTCCAATTGCTAAGCTTTTCAAATGATTCCCTCTCGAGGGACTGCAGGCAGACAGGACAAAAAGCAGCTGCTTGAATCACTCAAGCTGTTTACTCTTCAAACTCTAACTCCAGACTGACTGACTGCAGCAGGCAGCTTGGGAATTTCCCTTTGGTCCAAAAGGTTCTGGTTGGTTGATCCATCAGTCTGTCAAAGCAAGGGCTCCCCCTCCAGGTCTGTTTTGGCGCCAAAATGCAAAAACTACAATTCCTACAGAAATTTGCTCCCACAAGACCCCTGGGGACAGGCCCCATTTTAGAGTCCCCAGAGGTACCGATTGGTGCTGACTGGCAGTCCAAAACCAAAATGGTGGTGATAAACAGAACTGTCCATGCTGCAAAGAAGGCAGATTAGACAAACTACAATATTATTACTATACTAATAGATAATCAGCAAATAAGTACAGCTTCTAACAGAGCTCCCTCTGCACAAATAGCGATGGCAGAACAGAGCAATTATCTGGCAGCCCGGGCAGGACTCGAGCATAGAAACACTCAGCCCCCTCCCAGATTAAATAAGCACCACATTATAGGCAGCTCTTAAAGAGACAGAGCACAGAGGCATTAAGGCACTCTCATAAACACTTTTAAAATGCTAAGACACAGGATACCAGCCTGGCAGTGGGCATTTAGGCACACCCAAGGAAGACTTTCGGGAACCCCCATTTGTAGGGGGGTTACAATAATATCAATTGTCAGTGTAAGTACCAGATACAAAGAAGTACTAGTCAAGGACCCCCAAGAAATTGAGACTTATGCAGTCTGATATGTTCAGATTTCAATAAATTGTCAATGTATAATAGCAATAATACATTTACAGAAACAGTCTAAGGAATCTAAACAAAAATTCCTAGGAATGACCCCCAAAAAAAAGTAACTACTTAAAAGGAAATATATGTACATGAATCCCAATATACCATCAGTTGCACCATTCACTACAATAGTTACCCCAAAAGGTATTACACCTGTCATGAACCCCCAAGTAAATGAGACAATGCGTCCTAATAAGTACAGAATGTAAAAACATAACAGTACTGTATATACTCAAATTACAGAACTAGCAGAAGGAAGTAAATATCTACTATAATATGAGCCCAGATTCCTAGCCACTATGACACCATAATGTTATGTACCTGAACATAAGTTTACTTCAACATCACCACAATATTCACATTCACTATACCCACATAACCACCCACCTCAAATACCCATATTAAAAATTCAAAATTCAATGTGCCACACTTCTTCTTCCCCTGCAACCCACAGATAAACACATACACAAACCCACACACATACACATACACACACACACACCCATGCACACATTTACACAATACTAATGTGAGAGGCCAACCTGTAGATAACCAGTTAAGAGGGACTGTATTAAGTATAAGAGTCAAAGTCCAAGGCTCGCTGAAAACCTAAAATATGTATGTCTGTCCTTTGAAGTAAAGATCCATGTAAGTTTATGTGTACTGTGTCATATATTCAGCATCAATGTTCCGGCCATCTTCCACCGTATTAAAAAGTAACAGAAGTCTGACCTCACAAGCTCGTCTCTGTTGTGTACTGTTGAAATGTCCTTACAAGACCATAACAGACATATCTGAGATTGAGAGGTCATCCTGAGAGAAGCGTTGTGCCACTGGTTTGTCAGTCATCTCCCTATTAATATCATACCTGTGTGAATTCATTCTAGTGCAGTTTTCAGTTCGTCTCCCCTACATACCTTGTGCGAGGACATTTCCTGCATTGAATAAGACTGGAAATGATTTAACCAAACCCTGTCATTCTCTTTTATATTCTGTTGTGGGATCACTGTCCAGTTCTCTGTAGTAGGTATGGTCACTTAGCTGTCTGTTTGCTTCCTTAATATAATCTTCTCGGTTCAGTATCACCACTGCAGAACCTTTGTCAGCTTTTTTTATGACAATATTGTGGTTTGATTTCAGTGTTTGTATAGCCCTGCGTTCCAATGGAGAGGGGTTATAGCAGACCTGTTTCTGCCATTTAAGAATCTCACCAGTCACTCTCTGGCGAAAGCAATGAATATAATTGTCCAGTTTCTTATGGCCACGGGGGGGGGCGCTAAAATCAGATTGTTTCTTTTTCTTATCTATTAAATTGTTACTGTTTAGAATTTTTTCACTGCCTGTGATTTCTTCTCTGCCATAAAAATATTCTTTAAGTCGCAATCTGCGGAAGTATTCCTCCATTTCACAACAAAACTGTATTCTGTCCAGTGGTTTTGTTGGGCAGAAAGTGAGGCCTTTGGAAAGTACACTTAATTCCCCAGTAGTCAAGAGTGTGGTTGGACAAATTAACAACTGAAAGGTGCCCATCTGTGTGGCTTAGTTGTTCAGTCACTCTGTTCTGCTCTTCATGGCTGTTAGGAAGTATGGCACGTTGAAGGGCATTTATTTAACTTCCTGTTTTTAATAAGCATGGCTTTTCTTAAGGTTCTTTGGTAGTTCATGTGTATCTCATGCAGAATGTCTGGAACCGGCCTTAAATATAAAAAATACGGAGATTACTAAAACTCAGCAGGACAAAGAAAGGTGTGGTTATGATTACCAGCAACTATTAATGGAGAGATCTCAGGCCTGTTGGCGCAGTGGTAACGCTGTTGCACGCAACGCCAGTAAGCTGAGTTTGGGAGCAAGCTCGGATCATTGAGTGCTGGCCGGGTACGGAGGCTTGAGCACCCCGTGGACAGCTGTCCTTCGGGGAGGCTGGGAGAAGTTCTTCCCAAGCTGTGACATCACCTAGCAAGGCCACGTAGCGAGGCTGGGCTGGTATGGCAGCTGGGGATACCAGATGGAGAGGGATGCCGACAGATGCTGTCATGTTGCACATGTCAGCATGCACATCATTGTACGGTCAGCAACCTAGCAGTGAAAATCAGAGGAAAAAGCATGGTCCACTACAGGGATGGCAGCACCCCTCCCCTGCAGGTTCATGCAGCACGGACCTGGTATTACACCTGCCACCATAGTGGTCTGGTCAAGCAGTGGGTGTGTAAGACCAGGAGAATGTATGGAATAGGTTGGGGGGGGGCGCTGTTGTCCAGGAAGACTGGACTGGAGGATTGTGGGAGAAAAAGCGTGATAAAACAAACTCTGGCCAGAGCGGATAGGGCTGCATAACGGAGGAGTTTGGGGTAAAAATATCGAAAATTTGCTTTTTAATATTTTTATAATACATTTTCAACATAGCCTTGTTATGACCCACCTCATGAAGAAGGGCAGAGAAAATGTGCAACTCCTGGGCTAAAGATGATTTTACGCAGGGACTGTGAAATGAGCTTTCAGGACGAAACACATTTTGGGCAAGAGTTGAAAAATGACAGCAGTCACATTCATGAGGTGTTGTAAAGAAATGGCTATGTTAAAAAGTTGGGATAAAAATATTGACTATTACCAAAGTTATGAGCTGGCATTTGCAAAATTCAACATAGCCTCATAACTTGTTTTTTTTTTTTCACGAAATTTAAAACATAGCCTTCTTATGACTCCGCCTCATGAATCCACAAGCCTGACCTACTCTGAATTGTTGCCATTATTGTTACGATTATCTGTACTTTTGTATTAATGTCTATAAATTCAACTTCTGATTTATTGTAACCCTGACAGTAATCATTGTTCCTAAGTTGTTGTTGTTGCACCGTACTGTTGTCGTTACTGTACTCTCAATTTTGTCCTCTCCCAGGTTGTGCCTGAAAATAGGCAGGTGTGTTGCCTAGTGCACTTACCTGGTTACCAAACGCTAATAAATAAATACATGTCGACTTCTGTCGTCCATGCCTGTACTATGCTATTGTCTACCTCTTGATGTAATGTATATGCCCAGTGCTCTTGTATTGCACCTTGACTTGCCCGATGTTCATGTACGTACCTTGTAATCTCCCGGGTCACACCTGAAAACAGGCACTTGGCCGTCTAGTGTGCTTACCTGGTCAACAAAAGCAAATAAATAAATAAGGTCAGAGAAAATTTTCAGCTCCTGTCCGAGAGGTGATTTTGTACAGAGACTGCGAAATCACCTTTCGGGGTGTAAAATAAATGTGGGCAGGATTTGAAAAATGACAGCTGTCACATTCATGAAGTGCTGTAAAGAGATGGCTATGTTGTAAATTTGGGTTAAAAATATTGAAAATTATCAAAGTTATGAGCCTGCGTTCGCAAAATTCAACGTAGGCTCATAACTGTATTGTTTTTTAATATTTTTACACCAAATTTTCAACATAGCCATCTTATGACCCCACCTCATGAACAAGGGCAGAGAAAATTTTCAACTCCTGCCTGAAAGGTGAATTCGTGCAGGGACCGCAAAATCACCTTTTGGGATGTTAAAAAAACATTTTGGTCAGGATTTGAAAAATGACAGCTGTCACACTCATGAGGTGCTGTAAAGATATGGCCATGTTGTGAATATGGGGGGAAAATATTGAAAATTACCAAAGTTATGAGCCTGCGTTCGCAAAATTTAACGTGGGCTCATAACTATGTTGTTTTTCAATATTTTTACTCTAAATTTTCAATGTAGCCTTCTTATGACCCCACCTCATCAACAAGGGCAGAGAAAATTTTCAACTCCTAGCTGAAAGGTGATTTCATGCAGGGACCACAAAATCACCTTTCAGGACAGACCTACCTAATAACAGTGCAATTGTTCATGAGGTAGGGTCCCAAAGAAGGCATGTTGAAAAATTTGGGCCAAAAATATGCACAAATGACCAAGATATGCAATTAAGTTCAAACCCCCATTTATATACATTAATGCGCATACCTGTTTCTTCAGTTCATGGTCCGGCTTTGAAGAGTGAAGACACGTCTGTGGTCCAGAGAGGATTATGGCGTTAGACCCCAATGAGTAAGTAAGGTCTTTGGGGGGGTGCTGAGTGGTAGGGTTGAGTGAGGGGCAGTTACGGCCTCAAAAGACATCAATAGACAGTTTTCTTTTTGCAGGGTTGTAAAAAAATAACACAGCACAGAGGATTCCTCATAATGACACTGGGGGATTGGGCACCTTCAGTGTCACTCTTTTTGTTCTGGAGGGGGTGTGGGGTGGTGGTTGCTGAGAGGGAGGGTCAGATGGAGGGAATAACTCTAATTTTAAAGAAAAAAATTGCAGTCATGGCACACTCTGCCATGCACAAGATGGCCACCGAACTCTACTGCGCATCTTGTGCGACTGCAGAATGCACAATAGGAGTGCAACTGCCATTTCTTTTTTTCTTTAAAATTAGAGTTATTCTCCCCACCCGACCCTCCCTCTCAGCACCCACCACTGCACGACCCCAAACACAAGAGTGACACTGGCCAGCCCGCCGGCGCAGAGGCAGTACATCGGTCTGCAAAGCTGACAACCCGGGTTTGGAAACGGACTCGGGAAATTGGAGGGCCAAATGGGGGGAGAAGGATTGAGCATCCTTGGGACTACTCTCCTTCTCCAGGGGGAGGGGGGTAGTGTGTCTTGCACGTCATGGACCCCTGGTGGAGGCTGGGGGATCCATTGTGCTGGTGTTGTTATCTGCAGGGGGCAGGGCGGATGTGGGCTGTCATTGCACATCCCTACCTCCAAGTACAACCGCATACAAAATCCCGGCCCTGAGCGTGAAGCTCTGCTCCGTAGCTGCCCCTGCTGCCAACAGTGTCTGCCAGGTAGGGTCCTGCTCCCGTGGCCCCACCCTGGGGGGTAAGCCACGGCACACTACCATGGACCATGGGGAGGGGGCACCTGCTTGGCGGCTCTGCCCAGTGGGGTAAGCCTGGGCATGGGGGACAGTGATCGGGCAGGGGCTGAGCTCCCTTCGGGGAGCGGGGGAACCGGGAAAGAAAACAAAAATGATACTGTGGGTGCCCAGTCCCCCAGTGCCATGATCAGGACGCCCCTGATGTTTCTTGAGAAGTAAAAATAGTGCAGTGCGAGCGGAGTGCTCAGACGCGGAGGCGACTATGGGGCAGTCCCATCATGTTGTTCGTTCGCAAAAAATGCGAGGAGTGCGGAGTCCTTTTCTCAAAGCAAGAAGTCTGCAGAGCTCCACCCACTGCAGCCCAAAAAATAGGGAAAACAGAGCTGTCTCCATGGCAACACACTGCCATGCAAACAACCTAAGTTTGGGAGCAGACTCGGATCATCACAATAGGAGGCAGGCCAGGCCAAGATAGCTGCCACATGGCAGTGTGTTTCGGTGGGGGTGGGCTACCAGTAGGTTCTGTCACCATAGTGACCCCTGTGGTAGGGTCAGGAAGCTTGCTACTGCTGCATGGGCACTGTGTGTGTGTGTGTGTGTGTGTGGCAAATGTGGATGCTGCGCTGATGCTTTGGGTGGCAGAAGGAATAGGGGAGGAAAGTAGGGGAGAAGATTCCAGCTTCACCATGAGATAACTGGTGCCTGCATATTCAGACCACACACAGTGCAGTCCAGTTGTCCACAGCTAGGCTGGTCCTGGGATGGGGAAGACTGCCCTTCCCCAGACCACCCCCCTTGCCATGGAAGTGCGAATCATGGGAGAATGTCAAAATAAATGTTTTATTTATTTTATTCATTCAATCTTTTGGCGAGTACCTTTAAGCACAGGTGCTCATCTACAAAGGTTCCACATTAGTGTCAGGACAATGAGGTCACAGACAAAGACAGTTTCTTCATTATTTCCAGTGGAAATACATAGACAGTACAGACGTAGACAGGGTGGAGGCAGTGCAGAGGAGAGCAACTAAGATGGTAAGGGGCTTGCACCACAAGCAATATGAGGAAAGATTGAAGAACCTCAATCTGTATTCACTGGGGGAGAGGGGGGTACATACGACAGAGACCTTCAAGTATCTCAAGGGCATCAATAAGGTGCAAGGCAAGGCAACTTTTATTTCTTGGGCGCCCAATCCCGGAGGCTCTGGGTGCCATACAACTACAAACATTAAGAATAGGGCAGTGCATGCATAAACACAGAAATACAATTTAAAACAGGATAAGAATAAAAACAGCAATCTAAATTCAGAATATATATGCATTAACTTATGGAGTAAGTGCAGGTGGGGGACATCTTCCAGTGCGGGACAGATAAAAGAACAAGGGGGCACAATTTGAGATTGGAGGGTGGCAGGATAAGGGGAAATGTAAGGGTGGATGCATGGAACAGCCTGCTACAAGAGGTGATGGAAGCAAGCACATTAGAGGGATTTAAGCATGCCTGAGAGAGACGTAAAGGAACCCTAGAGACAGCAAGGAAAGGCTAAGACGGTGATCAAACAGGGTCACCATCCGCCATTACAGGCAGGGAAAAGGGCAGACTGGATGGGACTAGTGGTCCTTATCTGCTGTCAAATTTTCATTGTTTCTATGTTGTTTCTATGGAATATAGTCATCAGGATACACAAGATACATAGATACACAAATGTATTCAATGCATTTGCAACTACAGTGTCAAGTTACATAGCTAGTCAGAACACCATTCAGGCAAGTAGACAGGTCAGTTATGGCAGGCAGAGTTGGAACTGGAGGTGAAGGCTAAGCACAGAAGTCTTTTGAATTGGGCACTATTGGGAGGACTTAGCATGGATTTGTGTATTTCGTTCACCCAGCCTACTGCCCTAACAGCAAAGGAGCATTTACCCTGATTATATCTCTGGAAAGGCAGTTCAAGGGCACTCCTCATCATGCTTCTGGTATTACATTGATTGGTAACGAGGTGGAAACCGTTTTGAATGGCCGGAGGGTGGAGAGTTAGTGGGGGATGGAGCTGGGCCATAGCTGGAGGGAGCCTGAGAGCAGATTGAAGGCTGCAGGGGGTATGAAATAGTGGCGAAGGTGTAGGGCAGATGCTAACAAGTAAAATCATGACTTGCACAAGATAAACTTGGTAAGCAATAGAAATGTTGCAAAGTTTTTATTTCGCCGGCAAAGTTCCGGTGAAGTTGTGAAATTTGCCTTCACAAATAACTTCACGAATTGCCCACTTTGCATCAAGTTTTCCTGGAGAAATTACACTTTTTCAGGCAAAGTTATGGTGAAGCTGAAACTCTGCTGGCGAATGTGCATGACTTTGTTTGGAAAAGAGCTGCTTCGCGTGCCAAAAACGTTGCAAAGTTGGCACGTCGCATTTTGCAAATTTGGCAAACTTCGCAAAATGACTTCACCACATAGTCTGCTAACTTCGCATAGCTCCAGTAAGCAAGTAGATTGAGAAATGTAATGCACCTGTGCAGATTGCTGGTAGACCCCAGCTTGAGTATAGCATACTGTTCCAGTCCCCATATCCCAGGAGATAGTTACAAGACTTGTTTTTTGTTCTGTTTATACCCCTCACCTTTCTGACCAGCAGCTCCTTCAGCCACTGGCAGCACCATCTCCTGTCCGTTGAGGCCCCTCCCCTGGACATCCTGGGACTCCTTGGGCAACCTGCAACATGCCACGGTGTAGTCCCCACGGATTGAGTCCCCAAAGTGGCTGTGCGGCAGCTTCCTCCCGTATCCAGCCACCCACAACAGAGATGAAGCCAGGGCTCACGCTGGAGCTCACCATTAGCGCAAAATGAGAAATCTTTTTTCAAACGGTGATTTTTTAAAATTTTGTTTATTTTGACACCATTTTGCGGTGCCGAAAAAGTCATCCTTATTCCAACACTGATGGCGTGCACCCGTGCCAATCATGTACACTTATCAACTCACCAACAGCAAGGTTCCTGGTCGCATTCACAACAGACAACTCTCACATGCATGACTGGACCCAGAGTCCCCTTCTCTTGCATGCTGGAGTTACAACAGAAGTTACAGTAGGCACAGCAAGATCTTGTTCCTGGTCACAATGCTAGCAGCTCCTAGTCCTGTCCAATCACAGTGAGATGCAGATAGTGCTCACATGATGGACAACTTGCTGCAACCTACCCACTTCGTTTACTAGCCAATCCCTCGATGTCCATCTGGGGAGGACCAACCAGATGGGTCATTATAGAGAATATGACCAACCAGCTGGACCATGAGGGGTTCTAAGCACTGCGTACACTGAGAGACTCCTCACTGTGATCGTGGTGCTCTGAAGCAGTAGCTTGTTTTTTCTGCTCTGAATTGTGCATGACAGCAGGTGCAGCTGAGGCATTTAAAAACATTTTATAAAGCCTTGCTACTACTGGTGCTTTTATTTAGTTATTTATTTATTTAGGTGTTTATGGGTTTTTTTCAGGTTTTCTCCTGCTCCCCCCAGAGCCCTGGCACACGGCTGAACGTGCACGTGGCAGCGCACACGCACGGCGGAACCCAGCTCAGCCTTTCCTCCCACTCTACATGCAGCCCCCGCCATCTATGTACCCCGCTGGACCTCCACTCGGTGGGGACGGGACTAAGGGAGGGGCGACAACTCACCCCCACCACCCCCGGGAGAGAAGAGGAGAGCAGCCTAATGGCTCACTCAATCCTGCTCCTCCCACCCCCCATGCCAGCACTCTTGATGACACGAGGTCATTCCTGAACCCGGGTTGCTGGTGTAGCGTGAGGTAAGGCATCCAGCGCCTCAACCCTCACCGGGCTGGCTCCTATTTATTTATTTATTTTTTTACAATTCTATTTCCCTCTGGTCACCGATGCCTGGGAACTCACTTAGTCGACACCCCTCAGCTGTTCCCACCCTGCCTATGCCCTCCCTACCTGGGAACCCTAGCTTCCGACCCACTCATGACACACCGGCAGGAGACCCCACGGCTTGTGCCCTTTAAGGTTGGGCCACCTTCTGCTCCTCGATGCTTCCTTACCTGAAATCCAATGTCCTGTAGGCGGAGGTGAAGATCAGAGGTTATCGGGACCCAGAACGGCAGGATCCAGAGGTGGGGCTGCACTGCAACATCATCCTTCCATACATCGGGGCTTTTCCTTGTTCTAGCAAGTAATGTCCTCCCCCCCTTCGGCAGACATGCAGTGACATCCAGGGGAGACACGCACTCTCCCATGCGTGCCACACTGACGTCCACCACCACCAGGTTGCGGAAGACTGTCGGCCTAATACCTCCCAGCCACCGCTGGGAGATATACTGTTGCCAGAGCCTTCAACCCACCCCATCCTAGAGAAGGTGAGCTGTAGTCGGATGCTCAAACCTTCTACGCCCCTCCCTCCCCGCCGACCCCTGGCACCTCGGGCTCACTCCTGAGCTTGGGTTGCCGGCATGACATCAGGTGTAGCATCCAGCGCCTCAGTGCCACCAGGTCGGCTCTGCTGGGGATTTTAGATAAATCAAGCCCCCCCCCCCCAAAAAAAAAAACAAAGTTTTGAACAGGATTGTTAGGGTCGTAGGAGAAGAAGCTGGGGTAGGGAAGAGGAGGAGCCAGATTTCTGTCTAGACAGTTATAGCTGTCTCTAGGCTGAGCCTACCAAAAAAATCTGTTACATCAGTATCAAGAATTGTAGGAGTGTAGGTCTGGGGCTGATTTTTCACTATAAAAAAATAAACAGCTGTTGACAACGGAAGAATCTAAGAAAGACCTGAGAGAAAAAGTGCTTTTCAGCACACCGTAGTCTTATTGAAAACTGATTTGGGCAAGTTGTAGGAGCCACTCACTGTGTTCCTAGACTGAGAAGAAACAGTACAGGAGCAGCTGTGCCTAAAATAAAAGCATCAGGCAGAATGTTGTGTTATCTGCCTTTTTTCCTTCCTGAGAGGGATTAAACAAACTTAAAAAGATAAATAAGGAAACACTCAGGAAACGTAACAGTGGTGACACACTTTAGGTTCAGCTGAGCCAGTACAGCAGATGCAGCCCCAGGGATCTTATGTACTGTGTCTAGTAATGAAAGGCAAACGCAGTGTGAAATAAAAAAAAAAAAAAAAAAAAAAAAAGGATCACTAGTCCTTGTGGTCTCGGCTGAGCCACTACAGCAGACATGGGTGTGCCTGTTGTCTGTATTTAATGGAAACTGCAAATGTAGTGTGAGATAAAAAAAACATTTAGGGACTGCTGTGAGTCCTCATGGTCTCGGCTCAGCAACTCAAACACTTGTGCTGTGTCCGTACCTTGCTGAACCTGTGTCGACTTCTACTCTTCTGAGACCACACACTACCTGAACCTCAGAGAGTGTTTACCCTGAGATAGACAATAAAAGTATATATAATTTTATTAGTAACATCGTGGACCGTAAAAGGAAAATACAGTTGCTAAGTGAATTAAACAATAAAATCACATAATTTTATACTACAAGTGGTACAAATGAAACAAGTAGCGCGCCAAGTACAGAACAAACAAAATGAAAGGCTCACAACTAGCTCTGCTCCACCACATTCTCACACTGTGTCTGCTGCGCGGCATCTCTGGAACTGCGTGCTGCCCCAGCTGTGACAAAAACCATACCATCAGTAGAAATGCCATCCCACCAGCCTTGTACATTGGCCACTAATTCACAAACTGTGGCATCTCTAGAAGTATCAAGCACCAGTGCATCTGCCCCATCACAAAGTTTTGCGTGCCTTGAAATAACTACCAACCAGACTCCTTCCAAAAGTGTTGCCTCCTTCAAAGTTACTTCTGGCCGAGTTCATTCCACTGCAAGTTCAGAGATGACAGAGAACAGTGACTCTAAACCAACAGAAATAGGCATTGGGTCCGAAAGATGGGCAGCTAGGAGATATAGTACAGGATTATTTTGAATCAGATTCAAGATATGGTGTTTATCGTGTTGGAGAATTCGGACCAGCCTGGAAATGAGACAGATCATGGTTGACGTACAGAACAAAAGAACGAATGATGTACGGTCAAACTGTTTCGATATAGACCTAACAAATTCATTCACAACAGGCTGCTCAGTCATTAAAGCAGAAAGCATCACTAAACATGCAACATCAAAAGGTCATTTTTCAGCCAAAGAATGCCAGGTATTGACAAAATAGTTACAGCAAGGGCAGATTGATGTTGCAAGAAAAGCAGGGATGTAATAATATCTACAAGAACAAGAATTTGTCAATGCTGAATGTTGTCTTGCTGGCGTTGGCATTGGTAGTGCAGGAGTTAGAGAGATGCATAATAGTAGAAGACTTGGTTTGCTGGCCAAGGCACCTAGCTTCACCTGAGCTCTTTCCTTCTAAGACTGCTTGAAAGGCAGAGTAGAGAAACTTACCAGAGCAAGGGAAAAGGATTAAGACTTATTTTGGCTAAGCAGATTTACTGTGTGGTGTTGTTTTTATTTTTTACTCACAGGGATTGCTACTGTTTGTTGCTAACATGTCATTGTTTTATTTTTCTCTGTAGCGAAGTGTTTCTTACAGCATATATCTTCTCTGAAATTATTACAGGTGGTGCTTTACAGGTTTTACAGTTTTATCTAACATTAGGATAAGCTTTCAGGGTTACTGCATTTGTTGTTGACTGATTGTTTCTGCTCTTACCTCCTTGTTCTTTCATCCGTGGTTTTTCTTTTTTGGCAGGGGAAGGGCCCAGCCACCCACCCCCATCCCCAACCACCCACGCTACACTCCTTTTATAGGGTACCACAGTTGTGACAATTCCTGTGGCAGAGCAGGAAGGGTGGATCAGTGGGGCCTCCACAAGGTGAGCTCATTTAAGGGCACTAGTAATTTAACTTGTTATACAAGTTAAACAAAACACAATCAAACCATTACTTGCATTTTTTTTCCTTTTTCCTTCTAATTACTCTGACTAGGTTATAAACCCAGAAACTTATCTGGAATGGATATCATTAACTGCAGGTACTGTGGAACAATTTTCAGAAGGACAGTCTTACAGGATTTAGGACACTGTCCTACATGCTGGGCCTTTGGAGATCTTAGGCTCAGCTCCGGGCAGCATGGGCAGAGATTGCACGCCTCAAATTTCATATTCAAGAGGAAATACATTATAAGAACCACCCGCCATTTCCCCAACATTCAACAGAAGAACCTCGACCACAGAGGGTAGTTGGTCTGGGAGGTTGGCAGGTGGTTAGGAGGGGCAAATCGGGTGCCCCATCACTCTCTGCGCTCCAACATATTATCTCCAAAAACCATATAAACACTACAAACAGGTATCTGTCTCTATCTCTGAAATCAAACAAAGAGGCAGAAGACACTGCAGAGCAGGACACTGCAGCACAGGAGCTAGCACAACAAAACTCACCCAAATCAGGAACCAAAACAAAAAAAGCAAAAAGGAAATCCAAAAAACTTCTGATCGTAGGAGACTCCATGGTTCGGGGAGTTGATGCCCATCTCTAGCCAGGGGTAATGGTCAGATGTCTCCCAGGTACATCAGCATGGAGAGACACTGACCGCATTGCTAAAATTGTTCACAAAGCAGGAGAAAACATTGATGTCCTAGTACACATAGGGACTAATGATCTCGCCAGCCAGTCAGTTGTGGAAACCAAGGAACACCTGACCAGGCTGGGTGACAAACTATCATCTATTTCGTCTGGCATCTCCTTCTCTGAGATCCTGCCAGTCTGGGAGAGGAGCAGATGGACGGAAGGTCAGAGAAGGGGAGATAGGGGAGCTAAACACGTGGCTCAAGGGCTGGTGCCAGGAAAAAGGACACAGATTTGTAGGGAACTGGGAACAGTTCTGGCAGCGAAAGTTCTTTAAATTTGATGGACTGCATCTGACTAAGGAGGGAGTCAGTGCATTGGGGCAGAAGTTTGACGTCTTTGCAGAATATTTAAACTAGCAAATGGGGAGAGGGGTGCAGCACCCCATACGTCGAATGGGAAGAACACCCCTCCCCCCTCAGCTAGTGGTCAAACAGGGATGCAGCATGTTTGCAGTTCATTTGCATCACCAGGTAAGAAAAAATGTTTGTCTCCCCATACGACACACAGGGGTAATGCCAAACCTCACCCAACAACTAACACACCAAAATCTGGCCAATGGAAAATCATGTACACAAATGCTCACAGCCTGGGAAATAAGATCCCAGACCTGCAGGCAATAATGTCAGAGGCTAAACTGGACATAGTAGCAATTAGTGAGACGTGGTTTACCAGTAACCACACTTGGATACTTCAGTACCTGGCTATGTATTGTTCAGAAGAGACTGCGTGCAAAAAGGGGGGGAGGAGGCCTGTATGTCAATGAAAATATCAAAGCTACAGAAATTCAGAATACACATAAGGAGCCAGAAGAACTGTGGGTCACCCTGGAAACAGGAAATGGGACAGCCATAAGAACTGGGGTTGTCTACAGGCCCCCAGACCAGGGGGAGGACATAGACACATTACTGTTAGAAGATATACAAAACATGACAGCTAAAGGGGAGGTTCTGATAATGGGAGACTTCAACATGCCTGATACAGATTGGTCAATACCAGCAGGAACATCTGCCAGAACTAGACACATAGTGGATTCCCTGCAGGGGGAGGGCCTCAAACAACTGGTACAGCAACCCACGAGAGACAGGGCTATCCTAGATCTTGTACTGACTAACAAGGAAGGGATCACAGATCTCCAGGTAGAAGGTCACCTGGGGGCCAGTGACCATCACATGGTATGGTTTAATTTGGCTACTACATCTAAATCATCCCATTCCAAGGCAAAAATATGGGACTTCAGAGGAGCTGACTTTGATAAGATGGCCAACAGAGTTATGCTAGCCCTGGCAAAAAGAAACACAGGTGAGGGGTACAGGCAAAGTGGGCAAGCATTAAGGATGCACACGTGAAGCAACATCCCATTGTGTTAGACAGAAAAGGAAGTGCAAAGAAGAAGGAAACCACTTTGGTTCTCAAATACAGTAGCAGAAAAGGTCAGAGCCAAAAGGCTGGCCTTCAGGAAATATAAGGGAACACAGCGGATGAAGATAGGGAGGCATACCAAACTGCCCTAAGGGAAGCAGGGAAGGCAGTAAGGCAGGCAAAGTCCCAAACTGAGGAAAAACTAGCACGAACAGTAAAAGAAGGTGACAAGACTTTCTATAGATACATTAGTGAAAGGAGAAAGTCCAGAGGGGTATTGCTAAGCTTAATGGAGAAAAGGGAGCATGTGAGGAGGAGGACCTGTAAAGGCATCTATCCTAAATAGATACTTTTGCTCAGTCTTACTGAAGAGAAGGTAGGGCAGGGCCCACAGCTCAGCACCATGGACACAGGGGAGGGAGGTGAGCACTACTCCCTTCACAAAAGAAAGGGTCCTACAAGAGCTTGCTAAGCTCAGGGTGGATAAGGCAGTGGGACCTGATGGCATACATCCCAGGGTACTTAAGGAGCTAAAGGTGGAACTAGCAGAGCCATTAGCAGAACTGTTTAGTGAGTCTCTGAGCACAGGAGAGGTCCCAGAAGACTGGAGAAGGGTTTATGATCCCGCTCCACAAGAGTGGTAGCAGGGAGGAGGCGGGAACTACAGACCAGTCAGTCTCACCTCAATAGTGGGCAAGATTATGAAGGCACTCCTTAAGGAAAGGATAGTGCAACACCTGGAATCCATAGGGGCACAGGATCCAAGACAGCATGGGTTTACAAAAGGAAGGTCCTGTCAAACTAATCTCATAGATTTCTTTGACTGGGTAACCAGAGTGGTGGACCAAGGGGGAGCAGTTGATGTCGCCTACCTTGACTTCAGCAAAGCTTTTGACATTGTTCCACATAGAAGATTGATAAATAAGCTGGGTAGGCTCGGGGTGGGTCAGAAGTTGGTCAGCTGGGTGGCAAACTGGTTGACAGGCAGAAAACAGAGTGGTGGTAAATGGTATACAGTCGGAAGAGATGCAAGTCACAAGTGGGGTACCTCAGGGATCAGTCCTGGGGCCAGTCCTCTTGAACATCTTCATTAGTGACCTTGCAGATGGACTAGAGGGTAAGGCTTGTCTGTTTGCAGATGACACCAAGATCTGCAACAGAGTAGATGATCCAGATGGGGTGGGCAGAATGAGAAGAGATCTGGATAAACTAGCAAAATGGTCAGAAGAGTGGCAACTGGGATTTAATGCAAAGAAGTGCAAAATCATGCACATAGGGAAGAGAAACCTGAAGCCACCTATAAGCTGGGAGGGAGTTGCTAGCAGTCACAAAGGAAGAAAGAGACTTGGGCATCATCATCACAGATGACCTGAAATCATCCAAGCAGACCTCTAAAGCAGTAGGTAAGGCTAGGGGGTGTTAGGGTGTATTAGTAGGGGTATCACAAGTCGTAAGAGGGAGGTAATAATCCCTCTTTACAAGACACTGGTTAGGCCCCATCTGGAGTACTGCGTGCAGTATTGGAGGCCACACCTTCACAAGGACATTAACCAAATTGAGGCAGTCCAGAGAAGGGCAACCAAAATGGTGCAGGGACTGCATCAGAAGACATATGAGGACCGATTAACAGAGCTCAATATGTATACCCTTGAGCAAAGGAGGGAGAGAGGTGATATGATCGAGGCATTCAAACACCTTAAGGGCATTAACAAGGTGAAAGAGTCTAACATGTTTAAATATAAGAAAAATAGCAGGACAAGAGGACACAGCATGAGATTAGAGGGGGCCGATTAAGGGGGAATGTTAGGAAATTCTTTTTCACAGAAAGGGTGGTGGATGCATGGAATGGCTTACCACAAGAAGTGGTGGCTAAGAACACAGTGCAGGGCTTCAAACAGGCATGGGATAGGCATAAGGGAGCAATACAAATGACTATGAATAGATAGGCCACTGACAGAGCAAAGGCCGATGGCACATTTATAAGGTAGAAAAAGAAATGGGCAGACTGGATGGGCCTCGCGGTCCTTATCTGCCGTCAACTTCTGTGTTTCTATGAATGGCAGTGAAGTACAGAACTGACACCAACCCCTTCCCCACCCTGCAGAGACCGACAGGTATTGTGGTGTGCCTTTGGGTCACGGCCATAACACTCATGCCATTTCACCTCACCCTACCATGCAGACTCTGACAAGTGTTGCGTTGTGCCTTGGGGTGGTTGGGCCTTACGCTCACCCCTTTCCATAAGGAAATACGTTGAGATGGGTGCAGTATAGGCGAATGGGGTGAACCTTGGGGCCAGAGAGTCCAAGGCACACCTTGATGCCTGTCACTGGCTGCGGGGTGGGAGTGGAATGGCTTGAGCATTACATCCGACAATCCAACGGTACACCCCTGAAGCCTGTCAGTCTCTACAGGGTGGGACGTTATGGTTAGAAACCCTAATGCCACGGACTTTTGTTGGTATTTGCACTCCTAATTTTTAACATGGGCTTTTTGTGACCCCACCTCATGAAAGCATTTGGGACCTCCGCTCATTAACAGTGGCACTGTGATTTTGTTAATCTGTCCCGAACGTTGATTTCTCACAGTGACTGTGCCATTGTGCGAAAACACATTTTGTGCAGGATGTGAAAAATGACAGCTGTACCGTTTATAAGGAGGTGTGAAGAAATGGCAATGCTGAAAATCTGGAGTGAAAATATAAAAATTCTCGAAGTTACGAGTCTGCATGGAAACTATTTATTTATTCATTCATGTCTAGGATTACAAAATACCTTTGAGCCGAGGCTCTTTTACAAAGGTTCCACGTCTGAGAGTACAGTCTTGGAGTTACAATTTCAGTAAAGAGCAATCAATGACAAAGCAAGGTTGTAACATGTTACAGGGGTTTCTTACATGAGAACAAACAAAAGTGGGTACATTGAGGACAGGTGAGCTGTGGGAGGTGGAAACAGTGAAACAGGAGGGACAAGAGAGAAGGGTGGGAGAGAGGAGGAGGTGAGACGGGGGCAGGTATGTAGCAGCCTTAGGCAGCTTTGTCAAGAGGTAGATAGGATAAGAGCATATGTTGGGCAGTGGTGAAGCAAGTGCCGGGGGGTGGGGCAGAAGGCAGTCAGTGGAGAGGAAGAGAGAGAGAGAGAGAGAGAGAGAGAGAACCTGGGCTGCCTGAGGGAGTAAACAATTAGTTATGGCAGTCACAGGTGCTGGAGGCAAGAAGAGCTAGGTGGTGCTAGGTCCTGATGGCACCCAACGGCTGCCTGGAATAATGAGGGGGGGGGGATTAGTCATAGCAGTCGCAGGAGCTGGAGGCAAGAAGAGCACAACGCACGCTTGTAACACAGTCATTTTGTGGAATTCTTTCACCAGATTTTCAACATAGGCATTTTGGGGCCTCTGCTCATGAATAGATGTCACTATGATTTTCTTAATCTGTCCTGAACGTTGATTTCCCACAGTGACTGTGCCATTGTGCGCCAGTTGTGCGAAAACACATTTCGGGCAGGATGTGAAAAATGACAGTTGTACTGTTCATAAGGAGGTGTGCAAAAATGGCTATGTTGAAAATCTGGAGTGAAAATATTAAACATTCTCAGAGTTATGAGCGTGCGTGGAGACTGCGCAGCGCACGCTCGTAACACAATCATTTTTTAAAATTTCTTCAAATTTGCAACATAGGCTTTTTGGGAGCCCACCTCATGAACAGTGATACTGTCATTTCATTACTCGGTCCCCGAAAGGTGATTCTACGCAGTGACCCTGAAATCACCTTTCGGGACTGAATAACAACATGACAGTAATTGAGTTCATGAGGTGGGGTCCCAAGAACCCCATGTTGAAAATTTGGAGCCAAAAGTCACAGAAATGGCCGAGATATCCACCTAAGTTGAACCCCCCCCCCCATTGATGCCATTATACAGCTAACCTGCATTTCTTCAGTTCGCGGTCGGCTTTGAAGAGTGCAGACATGTTCCCACTCCACCGAAGATTGTCGTGCTGGGCTCCGGAGGTATGTATGGGGTGAGTGGGTTGCACAGAGGGTGGGTGCAGGTTGGGGGAGGTGCTACAACATACAGCGAGGGAACATTTTCTTGTTTACAGGTGATAAAAAAAAAAAAAAACTTCACGGCAAGGTTTTCTTTTTTCCAGGTTTGCTTTGGGCACACTGGGGTGGGCCCAGTGTGCCACCTGATGTTTTGGGTTACTGAACCAACAGGGTTTGGGCACCCTGCCCGGCAAAAAAACGTGTCTGTGTTTGGGGGGGATGATGCCGAGGGGGATTGGGCACCCCTCTCGGCAGACATATTAAAGTAGGGGGGCATTATGCCAATGGGGATTGGGCCCCTTCAACAAACCAGTTGAACTGGGGAGGGGGCATGGCGACAGGGGGATTGGGCACCCCTGAAGTCGGCTAGCTGCGGATTGTGAGAGGTGGACAGCGACACCCGCCACCATGTTTATTGAAATATTACACCAGGCAAGGCACGCCTACAATGACGGAGGCTCCTCATTGCAGCAGCGAAATTGTTTTCAAGCTGGTGGCGCGCTTCTCGCGGTGCTGTCGCCAGACAGCGTGCTATTTCATTAGTGTCAAGAGACCAGTCGAAAAAGCAGTGGTGCCATTGGCCACAACACAACCGCACCTCCAAACCTGCTACTCCACACCAAGCTACAACATGTTGCTTAAGGCCAGCGCCGCAAAGACAACATAAAACATGTAGTTTGCCGCGAAAATTTTAGTCTCCCAGAGAAAAATCAACTGTGCACTGCACATGGAGCTGAAGAACACAAAACTCTAAAAGTAGATTCCCAAACCGACTACTGTCACCAGTCTTCAATTAGAGACTTCCAGTCAGCAACTGCTTTTGTGATTGAGGCTAACATCATTACGAAACTGAAATGCAGTCCCTGTTTTAGAATACTGCTAGATGAATCAGCTGATATTGTGCTGGAGCAAAATCTTATTGTGTATGTGTGACTGATAAATGTAGATTCTGGGTTGTCTGAAATGCATTATAATAGCTGGTGACCCCCGATATCAACCCATTTTTGAGACTTGTAAAAAATCATATCAACCTGCAAGTTGATATGGCAAAGTCATATCAACCTTTGAATTGATATGATTTTTACTGTGTCGTGACAGGTTATGTGTACCATGCTAAGGTACTTACGACTCAGAAAATGGAACTGTTCAGGTTTTTTTTTTTTTAACTTTAAACAATGAAGAAACTGTTGAACCTTCACCTTGTCGTCATAACAACCAGCATGCCATGGAGCCCATACAGAGGTTGAATCAGCAATGCAGGAAGCGCGTAATGGTAAGACTCTGAGCTTTGTTTACTTAGCACCAGTTATTATAAACAACAACACACATATAGGTGTGTGATATGCAGTTTTTTTTTACAAACCCTCGGTGTGTAAAAAAAAAAATGCATATCACACACCCACATATGCATTATTCTCTATTTTTGATCTCTGACACAACTCCCTGGTGCTACTGCAGAGGCTATCACGAATCACATTTTAGATGTTTTGAAAGAGAAGTGCAACACAGAGCGCAGCAACATGTGTGATGTTGTCACAAAAGGGGCCACAGCCGCCATGACTGGGGTTGGTCTGGAAGGGTCACTAGGCTAAAGAACATATATACAGGTATCCTGTCACGTCACTGCATTTCGCACAGAATGGCACTAGTCGCTGCTGATAGCATCCCTTATCTCACGAAATACCAAGAGTTGCTTAACCGCTTTTACAAGTTTTGGGGAAAATTCACCAAAAAAATTCTAGTGCCTTAAAAGTGCTTCAGAATATTCCGAATGAGAAAAGGCAGAAATGTAGTGCAGTTTTCCACACAAGATGGCTGTCATTTGAAGGAGCAGTTGACGCATTACTGGTGACTTATTCTGGTCTGCTCAGCATGCTTGCTGGCATTACAAGTTCCAAAGCTAATGTCTTCCTCAAATAAATTTCCACGTACAAATTCCTGTATGGTTCTCATTTCCTTTTGGATGTTCTCCACCAGCTTAGATTTATGAATAGCACTTTCCAGTGGAAAGACTTCTATTTTGGCAAAATGCATGATATGGTGACCATCACTGTTTGGAAACTTGCAGAACTTGAAGCCGGGACCTCCATCACAAAGTTTAGAGACTGCACACCACAGGGAGCTGGATCTGAGTTTGGGTTTTCTGGTAACATCCTGAAAGACAGTGAGAAACGAAGGACAGAAGCCACTCCAGCGTGTTGAGCATTTGTTCAGACGCTTATCCAATCCATCAATAAAAGGTTCGGTCAGTGATGCAGACAGTTCAAAAGTTCTGAGGGGTCTCAACAAGGTTTTCACACTGAAGTTCATCTTGTTAGATCGTTCTTCATCACATTACAATTCTTCTTCATCTGATGATGATACTGCATCTTCTTCTTCTTCTTCAGTTCTCAGGCATGTTTGCCGACAATTTATCGGAATGAGTTCATTCCAGCAGTTCAGTCAGGTTTTGAAGAAACATGCAGACAGGAGTACAGGCACTTCAGTACACTGATGGAGAAGAAAGAATATCAGTCTGTCACGGATTGGGCATATTTATCATCACAGACGTGTAAGGAGTTTACCTGTGTATGTATTCTTGCATTTATTTTCATGGCAATGCCAGTGTCAGCTGCTGATTGTGAACGTGGATTCAGCAAGCAAACCCTCATTAAGACTCATCTAAGAAACTGTTTGAGCACAGAGACGCTGCATAATTTAATGTTGATATCAACTGAGGGACCCCTCCCCCTCCAACACATAATTTTCATTCTTATGAAACATTTCAAAAATGGGCTATTAAACCCTGCTGTATATATCATCATGTGACAGCACTGGCAACAATTAAATCAAAGTGGTACAAAAAAAAAAAATTATGCACAGGATGTGGCACAAAACAAACAAACAAAAAAGAACGGAGCCAGCCCTGTGAAGCTCAGGAGTGGACCGGAAGCCAGGAAAGGATGCCAATTGATGGATGTGAGTGTCAGACAGGGCTTCATCTGCCTGACTACTGGTGGAGCCATCGCTGAGTGAGAGAGCATAAGCACTGCCGCCTACCCATGGTATACCATGTCCCCATAGCAACTGGAGATATCCGAGGTGCTGTGTCCACAGGGCCCCTTCCCTTGGTACAAGGCATGTGGCAGCCACCCCCCCCATGGACAGCATAGGCATGGAAGTGGCCATGCAGTGTCCCCGTTGGAGACCTGTTGCCACCCATCTGTGCCATGCTTGCCTTCATTGTCCCCCATCCTGTCCTGCACGACCCTGACACCCTTTCGGCGGGTCTCCAGTTGGTGCCAGTGCCAGTGCCACCTGACACCCCCTTCCCCCAACAGTTTGTGGCAAACCTTTCCAATGCTCCTTCACTTTGGCACGTGGCAACATTTGCTGCAAGCTACAGGGGGTTGGTGTTGGGACCCCTTCTGATAGTGAATCAGGCATAGGGTCCTTGGTGCACCATTGATTGGCGCAATCTTCTATTTATCCCAGCTTGTGCCAGTCTAGCTGGGGCTTTGTGAATTGGGCCCCAGGTGTTTATGTCTAATAAAAAAACAACTATTTTATTTATTGTATTTTGATATGTTGGTACTTACATTTTTACCATTCATAACAAGATATTTGGTGGTGCAGCGAAACAAGTGGGGTTTCATTGCTTTTCACACTACTAGTAAAAAGAATTCAGTAGAATCGGTACTAGGATGTCAGAGAATTCCAGTCTACTCATGAGCACAATGTGTTTCAATGAGAAACTACTTATATTTTTCTTTTTCAAAAGAAATAGATACTTATTCCAGCAACAAACATTGCCTTTTATATGTTTGCACTACTGCGGTACATCTGTATGATTTTACATTTTTTAAAACAGTAATTGGTCCCTCTCTTCTTCTTCCCAAGTAAAATCTGGTTATGAAGAAAATGACACCTGCTAAATTCTAACAAAAGATAAGTTATCAAAAACTGCATGTTTCTACTGAATATATAATATTTCAGTGGTAGAAACTGTTATTTCTCTATTTAAATCTGAAAACAGGTTTACAGTTTCCAACCAAAATTTAGAAAATGGGTCTGCTGAATCCTACTCCCTGATTGGCTCAGACAGCCGACCTCATCCGATCTGGTATCAGGCAACAGAAACCAGGAAATAATAAGTCCCAGTCTCCGTCTGCCTGCTTACCGGTTGTTACGGTGCCATAGACTGTTCAGCATTTTGATTGCCGCCGTTTTTTTAACTCTCGCTTAGTGAGATTCAGTGACTAACTCCCTCCTCTTCTTCTTCACACTGACCACCCACCTTTTAGCGTTTAATGAACAGAAAACTCTTACGCAGACCCTTTGCTGTCACAGCGCCATCAAACCGGCTGTCTGGTCATCATGCCCCCTCCTCCGTTTGTCTGTTAGACGTGAATTAGACGCTGTTCTCTTTTCATCAGTGAGTGATTCCCAGACCCCACCATAACAATTTTAAACTCCCCCCAAAAAAGCAACGTATCTGCTGACCCACTCCATCCCTGCAGTAGCTAGAAAAAAAGTGTTTCTTTTTAAATTAATAGTGCCAGCACATTTGCGTGCTCCACACTATTATACCACTTCCCATAACTTTCTCCCAGGCTTGCTCTTCCTCTTCCTCCACGCTCGCTGCAGAAAAGAAGTAAAAAACTGCCCAAGCAGCTCAAAAACTCCGAGCAGGCTCGCTATGCCCGTGATTGCTTGTTCCCGCAAAAGCCCACAAAAAAACCCCACAAGTGGCACAACTGTTTCTGTTAAATTAAATCGTACCCTGTTTTTTTCCTTTTGATAACTTGATCCGTAGCCTTGCCTCCTGCATTTTCAGAGAGCGAGACTCCACGACTCACACACAGATATGCCGGCTCGGCTCCTGATGCCGGCAAAGAGCTGCTGATAAAAAAAAAAAAAATAATAATAATAATAATATTTTAGAGCACTGATGTTTCGCATCAGACTTCTGCATCTCCACTTCTTGGTTTTATGTGCCCGTCGTGCAAGGTTGCCTAACAGCTGCATCTGCAAAAAAAAAAAAAATCTTCCAGAAGGGGCAGACAAGTGTTTTCCTAAACACAAAAAGGATATCAAGACACTGCTGGGGGAACTTTCAAAAAACTCTGTCTCTTCTTCTGTACATGGTGGTTGGGGGGGGGATATGAAAAGAGAATGGCTCTGGGGAGGCAACAGAAGATGGAACAGCACAGAAACAGAGGGACTACTTCACCAAAAAAAAAGTGTTTTTGCAATGTTTATATTAAATTTCAGAGTCATTTTGTCTGTTATTTTATTACTTAAGCGGCTGCACCGTTTATTGCCCAACCTCTGTCTAAAATCCTAAGTCTGTCCCTATGTAGCGGCCATTTCCCTGGCATCTGAAATATGGCTAAAGTCACGCCAGTCTTTAAAAAAGGGGTCAAAAAAGACATTGCAAATTATCAGCCAATAGTTATACTGTCAGTCTTGATTAAAATCCTCGAAAAGATAGTGGCACAGTACCTCTACTGCTCTGCTCCATTTCACGAAAGACACCCTAGGTGCAGTGGACTCTGGCCTTCCTTCTGGTGCAGTTTCCATTGACCTTACAAAGGCCTTCGACCTTGTTGACCATCCTCTTCTTCTCAATAACCTTTTAGACCTTGGCTTCTCCCATAATTCGGTGGCTTGGTTTAGCAGCTATCTCGCTAACAGAACCCAGAGTGTAAAATTTAACTCTGCCTTGTCTGATCAGGCACCCATTAACCTTGGAGTCCCTCAGGGATCCATATTAGGCCCACTTCTATTTTCTGTTTTCATTAACAGGATCTCAACCAGTATCCCCAACTGCTCTTCTATCCTATATGCAGATGACTTTGTTCTGTACTTCAGCTCTGAGAAAATACACCATATCAACCAAACTCTCTTTTCTGCCTTCATGTCCACTCAATCCTGGCTCTTCCATCACAGGCTAATACTTATTGTTGCTAAAACTCAATCGATTCACGCCGGCGAACCGAGTTCGGGAACGGACTCGGGCTGCTGTGGGCTGGCAGGGGAGGATGAGGATTGAGTGTCTGTTGGACTGCTGTCCTCTCCTGGGGTGGGTAATGGGCGCGTCGCTCTGCAGCGGCCCCTGGTGGAGACCGCGAGTGCTGCAAGAGGACGGCAATAGCTGTGGGACCAAGAAAACCAGAAAATCGCTTGGGGCTCAGCCAGATGACGGCGGCCAGACTGCCCACACCTCCTCCGGACCTCCCGCGAGTCATGTCCACCTCAGTAGCACGGGGCCAATTGAGAGTGTGCCAGCCCCCCCCTCCTGGTGCCTTCCTCCTCGGAAAAGAGGGACCTGTCCAGCGAAGGGATACACTGGGTTACTCTGATGGCTGCTATATGAGGTAAGGAGACTCGAGGTGGAATCGGAAGGCTGTGGGAGTCCTTGGTGGCCTGAAGGAGTGGTTGTGCCCTAAGCACATAGGGGGATAAACAGATAACACAAAAAAAAAAAAAAAACTCAATCAAGGCTCTTTGGCTCTGCCGCCAAATTAAAAACCACTCAGGCCCTGTTTAAAATACCGTATATAGTCTAGATGGTTCAGTACTTCAATCAGTATGCTCCTTCAAATACCTTGGAGTCCTCCTCAATGAAAATCTTAATTTTGATAAGGACACCATGGCCACCTGTAAATCTGTTAATATTAAAATAGGTGTGACCTTTAAAACCAGCCATGTCCTCATGCAATATGCCAGACCTGCCGTCGCCCGTGGTATCTTGCTTCCGGCACTCTCCTATGGAGCTGTCACCTATCTCAATGCATCCAAAACCCTCCTTAAGAAGTGGGATACTATATACAATAGTATCTGCAGATATGCCTCAGCCTCCCCTAGGCTTAAACACCATTGTCAGCTCTAAGACAACCTCAAATGACTACCCCCCTCTTCCCTTCGGTATCTAGCACTAGGCTCCCTGACAGACAATATTATTATTAGAGCAGGTATCCCTGTCTCTCTTGCCTCCCTGCTATTCCCTCAGCCCTCCTCCCGTGGCCTGCGATTAGCTGATAAATCTCTGCTGCATGTTCCCAGATGCAAAACTTCCAAATGTGCTTCTGCCTTTTCTCACACGGCGACCAAACTGTGGAACTCCCTGCCTCTAGATGTTTGCCTATCTCCTGGTCATGCCCACTTCAAAAACAAATGTCGCTCCTACCTCTTTAGCTGGGCCTTCTGCTCCTGTTTTAACCCACTGTGATTCTCACCTCCCTCCTTACGTCTTACTAGCCCTCTGTGCTACTTACTACCTCCCCTAATCTTTCCTCCCTAGCTGCCTTGTCTAGCACAGCACTTTGTCTCATTGCTGTAGCTGCCTTGGCACTTTATCCTGCCTAGTGTGCTATTTTCCTGTTATGTAAACCCTACAAATGTTTTCCATGCCCTTGACTTGTTTGTACCTTTTAATATACCCATGTTTTCATGATATCTACTCCCTACCTACTGTATTATTGATTTACTGTATACCCTGTATCCTGTAACCAGTGTATCCCTTATTATCCCTGTATCCTTGTTACCTCTGTAACCTCCCATGTCGTGCCTGAAAATAGTCATTTTTTGGCTATGGCACCTACCCGGTAAAGAAAAACTAAATAAATAAATAATGAAAACTTGCACAGATGCCCATTTTCTAAGCGCAATAATACCCTCTAGGATGGGCAGTATGGGCAATACCAGACCTTCCAGGGGCTATAAGGCCCTCCGCCTGTGGTGTCGGGCCTCATTACGCCCCTGGGCGGTCCGGTATTACCCAATGCCGCCCACCCTGTTGGGTATTATTGCTAATACACTGCTTGCCTTGCCAGTAAAGCTTTTCTGACTTCATAACACAAGGATTCCGGTGGATTCTTTTTTCACTAGTAGTTGACAAAATACAAATAAAATGATGAAAAGGGAATTAAAGAAGCAAATAAAATCAAGCAAAATGATTACCGAGGCATCAAAAGGCCCCAAACCATCATTCTTTAAGATATGCATCCTTCTTGTTAAACACTTGCTCTTTAATGAAGCCCTGTCCACCCACCCCTGACTCCGTGCCGTCAGGCGAGAATCGCCAATGGTCTGCTCTGGTGCTCCTCCCTCCAGTCCTGCCATGAAGTGGGGGATTCGGGAAGGAACCTCCAGACCAAGGTGAGTCCTGGGAGAGACGGTTGCAGGCTTACGGGTGGGGTCAGGACATGGCTGAGCAACCATCCTGTGACGAAGGCACAATAAACACCTTTGTAGAAACAGAAAAGACTCAGAGGAGTTAAAATTAACAATATTTAGATATCCGAATGGAATAACACCGTCAGATCAAATGGAACCCTTTGGGACACATATGCATAATGAGCGAAAGAAAGACCATGGAACACTCAATTTCAGAGACAGGCGGAAGATTCAGAGCAGGTGGACATGTGGAACAGATATCCAGAGCAGGCAGTGTCAGCAGACATCCTCAGACTAGGTAAGTACCTGGAAGCAGGGGTTAAATTGGGCAGAAGCTTACAGGAACTCAGTCCCTAACCTCTTACAGAATTGTATGTGATACTCAGGGCCCCTGGTGTTCTGCGGCAGAATTTTCTGATTTCTGCGGCAGGGCTCCTTGACTTCTGCGGCATGATTTATTCATTTCTCTGGCAGAATGCAGTCCTGTCATTGGCTAAATATGATGTGATGTCATCGATGACATCATATGCTGAGCATAGAGGAGGGGCTTCAGGATAAACGAGCTGAGAAAGAAAGCCTGACACTATGAAAAAACAGTATATTTATATGAAAATTCACCAAAAACAATGAATTCTGCGGCACTATATATATATTCTGCAACATGATGCAAATTCTGCGGCAAATTCTGCAACCGCAGAACTGCAGAATTCCAAGGGCCTTGGTGATACTCTGCACCTCTATCACCTTTCTCCATTGAATACTACAAGAGAGTTCTACCACGTAGAAATGATAGTTCCACTGCCTAGCCTAAACATTTCAAATTTGATCACTGCCTGGGAAACACAGGGGTGCTGGTGTATTCCCCACTGAATTAGTGGGGTACAGAACTCAATGAGCCAATGGGCTTTGTTTGTTCTTAACTTCATAAACAAGAAACTGTTGGCATACCCTGGACCCTGTGCACAGCCCTAAAGTGGTGGGGGGGTACTACTACAGCCACCAATCCTGTATCCAAGTCCCAATACTTCCAAACAATCCCCCCTCCTGATAAGGAGGGAAAAAGGAGACAGGGTGCTGCCTCACATGACATCCCTCCAAACAAACCTCCAGAGGGTAGGAAGAGCACCTGTGCTGAGTCAAATGCTCCCTCGTGACAACATGCGTTACATATCATCTTAGACCGTGCTTGGCCTCTTGACTGCCTGATTGCAACTCCTGGCTTGTAATGCATACCTAGGCCACACTCATGGTAAGCTGGTACGTTTACCTGTAGGACATGAGAGTCAGTCAGATAAGATAACACTGCCGCAACTTGATAATAATCATTTACACTGAAGGGATAATGTTCAGTGCATGTATGCAGTGAAGATGGTTACTCACACCTATATAAGCAGGGTTCTCCGTGGTACTTCAGGCCTAATTTCTGCAGGAGGGCTGCTAGGCGTCTGCAGCACTTCTGTCCTGGTTTCTGCAGTAGGGCTGCTAGGTGGCTGTGGTGGAATTTGCTCATTCCTGTCGCATGAATTATTATTTCTGGGGCCGAAAATGGTCCTGCCATTGACTGAAATATGATGCGGTGTCATCAATGACATCACGTGATGAGCACAGGTGAGTTGCTTCAGGATTAACAAGGAAGAAAAGGGAGCCCAGCACGAGGGAAGAACTGTCGACAGTATTTAAATGAAAAAGCACGAAGAGCAATGAATTCCACAGCCCTGCATATATTCTGAGGCTTCATGCTAGTTCTGCAGAAAATTCAACAGCCGAGGAATCGAGGAATTCCAGGGGCCTTGTATCTTGTGTGTGCTATTAAGCTGTACTCTCTTGTAGTTTATTTACTTTGTCTATTGTATTATGCATTACTGAGGTTGCCGAGCGTTGTCTCTGTTTCCGTACTGTTCTGATTTTGTCATGTATTCTGTACCACTACATTGTAACCTCCCGGGTCATGTCTGAAAATAGTCATTCTTTTGGCTAGTGCCCCTCACCCGGTCAACAAAAACAAACAAATACATAAATAAGGGGAATCAAACAACAGTGTGGGTGAAGTTATGTGAACACACTCCCTGGTGGGTTGAGCCAAAGGCCTTTATCCCCTCCCAGGTTGTGTGTTAAGGTTGCAACTGGAAACGATTCTCCTAGACTTTTTTTTGCCTGGTGGAATGTGTTTTAAGTCAACAAAAAATAGTTTAACAATGAAGTCCCCATGTTGTCATGGTTGTCTAATGGAGGATTATGTTAGTCCAAACACCCTTCCCGCTTGTATGTTTGCCCTTGTGGGTCAGAGTAAGTGTTATCTGTGTATCAGATTGTGGTGGAACCTGACTTGTGGATCTACGTGTAACCAATCTTACCGCCAGTCTTATACCTCCCAGTAAGTAAACACGCACACGCGCACGCACTTTTTGTATTGTTCAGCCTCTTCAGCGCAGGAAAGACTGCAGTCTTCCTTTTCATAATGTGACTGAGTAGTACGTACTGGAAACCTGTGCTGAAGGGGTTAAAAATCCAGAAAGTGATCGCTCATGTTCCTAAAAGCCGCAGCTGCTGAAAGTATCTCAGCAGCTCCTAGTTTCGAAGGATTAAAGTGCTTCTCTGGCAAACCAGTCTCTGGCAAATTCCCCTGCTGGCTTCAGAGCAACTCTGCTGAATATTTTACCATCACCCGGCTACACGGAGAAAGGGCATTTGAGGGCAAAGTCAGTCTATTTTCTTTCAAATAATTCTCTTTCTCTTTCACTTAACTGACAAACAGTATTTCTGTTTGAAAGAGACAGCGGCCAGTTACCCAGTGCAAACTACCCTCTTGCAGCGCGGTTAGCACCATGCAAAAAGGTGAACTCTGATGGCATTGGTGGTGCACAGGCCGGCTCTGACAATAAAGGTAAGTGACTATACCATTGTACTGTCACACACACACTGACTTTGCTACACGGGCATGCTTTAGAAACCATGGTAAGTTCCTGAGACTTCATTTAGACTACATATCAATAATAGTGCTCAGTGGGGATATCCTCTATGTAGGATGTATAGTGGTACCCTGTCCCTCAGATAATGTGCTCTGGGATATTGGGGATATCATCAGTGTAGGATATGTAGCGGTGCCCTTGTCCCTCAGATAATGTGCTCTGGGTTAGTGGGGATATCCTCTACATAGGATGTGTAGCAGTGCCGTTGTCCCTCAGATAATGTGCTGTGGGTTAGTGGGGATATCCTCTACATAGGCTGTGTAGTGGTGCCCTGTCCCTCAGGTAATTTGTTCTCTGGGTTAGTGGGGTAGCCTCTACGTAGGATGAGTAGTGGTGCCTGTCCTCAGAGAATGTGATCTGGGTTAGTGGGGCTATCCTCTACATAGGATGTGTAGTGGTGCTCTGTCCCTCAGATAATGTGCTCTGGGTTAGTGGGGATATCCTCTATGTAGGAAGTGCAGCGATGCCCTGCCCCCTCAGATAATGTGCCCTGGGTTGGTGGGAATATCTTCTATGTAGGAAGTGTAGCAGTGCCCTGTCCCTCAGATAAGGTGCTCTGGGTTAGTGGGGATATCCTCTGCATAGGATGTGTGGAGGTGCCCTTGTCCCTCAGATAATGTGCTCTCAGTTAGTGGGGGTATTTTCTATGTAGGATGCGTAGCGATGCCCTGTCCCTTACATAATGTGTTCTCAGTTAGTGCGGATATCTTCTACGTAGGATATATAGTGGTGCCCTGTCCCTCAGATAATGTGCTGTGGGTTAGTGGGGATATCCTCTACATAGGATGCGTAGCAGTGCCCGGTACCTCAGATAATGTGCTGTGGGATAGTGGGGATATCCTCTACATAGGATATGTAGCAGTGCCCTGTCCCTCATATAATGTCCTCTGGGTTAGTGGGGACATCCTCTACATCGGATCTGTAACAATGCCCTGTCCCTCAGATAATGTTCTCTGGGTTAGTGGAGATATCCTTTACATAGGATGTGAAATGATGCCTGGTACCTCAGATAATGTGCTCTGGGTTAGTGGGGATATCCTGTATGTAAGATATGTAGCAATTCTGGTACATAAGTTGGTAAAAAGGCATAGGAAATCGCTATGGTTCAATATTAAGGTACAACGGGCAGTGAATGACAAGAAGAGCACTTTCATGGAATAAACAGTATGAAGAACTAAAATGCTAAAATCAGGGCCACATACAAGGACAGGCTGGCCATTAATAAGGACACCATAAAGGGGGCTAACGAAGACGCAGAACGAAGGACTGCAGAGGAAGAAATGACAAAGAAAAGGAACACCAAGGACAGAATAGAGAGGCTTAGAAAAGGTGGGCTATGCTTCAAGGAGGATGGGGACAAAGCTTGCATACTCAATGACTGTCAGTTCAGTATTCACAATTCAGAGTACTCATCAGTGTCAGTGGCTCAGCAGGTTGCGTGCTTACTTCTGGAGCTGGAAGATCAGAAGGTCATGAGTTCTAGCCCCAAACCAGGTACTTGGGTAACAATACCCATGACTGATATGGTAGTGCAGTATGAGGGGGTGCTGCACTGTTGAGGTGTCGTCCTTTGGATGAGATGTTAAACCGAGGTCACTCCTACCCATCTCTGGTCACTGTCCAGGTGAAAGATAAAGACTCCACGGCACTTAGCGAAGAAGAGAAGTGGATGTTCCACTTTATCCAGGCCAACATTCTCCCAGTCAGTAAAACAGTCCATGTATACCACCACTTCAGAATGCACCTTTAAACAAGCTATCACAACTCTGTGTGCCTTTCCTGGTCAAAAACTACATCTAAATCAAAAAATAAAAATGAGGTGGGCCATTACCTGAGTGCAAAGAAAAACGTACCCTGGAAATGAAGGTGACAGATTGGCTGTGGAAAACATTACTGAGGGTAGATTCCTGAGAGGACTTCAGGAACTAAATGTGAATAAATCCCCAGGACCAGAGGAGCTATACCTAAGGGTGGTGAAAGAGTTAAGCAAGTTACTGGGAGTACAGATACAAGGGGCCACTGTAGACAACTTGTGGTCCCAAGAGCTATTACCAATGAAAGGGACCAGTGTTTTACAATTAGGGTCACAAAGGCTTGGAAGAAGTTACCGCGGTAAGTTGTCGAGGTTAAGGATTTTACAGCATTCAAAGCCAAACTCATTAAACATTTAAACTGGACAACAGGGACCTACTAATCTACCTACAAAGCTGTGGGAGTCATTCACGATGGGCTCACACCTTCTTATGTCTAATCAGACCTAGTAACATACATCTGGCTAGTGATGTGCAGCGTTGGCAAACATCCCTTCATAAACTCATTTGTAGGTTCCCAAATTCATGAAGTGCCAACTTCGCAAAGTCTTCAGCAGATGAAGTGGCACTTTTTTTAAGTGAAGTCAAACAGACTCATCAAACAAAGCTGCAGCTGACTTTGCCTGCAAAAATGCCACTTTGCCAGGAAACCTCATTGCGATGTGGCGACTTTGCTAAGTGTTTCACAAAGACAAATTTCACAATTTTGCCTGATCTTTGCTGGTGAAGTAAAACTCTGCAGCATCTTCACCTCCGGCAGACCTTTTTACGTAGTCGGTGCATATTGGGGAACTACTAGCAGCCTGACGGACTGCCAGTGTGTCCACCCTCCGTACAAGAGTGGTGACACGGACAACCCTGGCAACTATCGGCCAGTAAGTCAAACATCAAGTTGAAGAGTAGCTGATGAAAACTATCATGAAAGAAAGGATACTAAACTTTTTTTGGGAAAAGGACTTACAGACAAGAACCTGCACAGATTTACGAGAGGAAAATTATGTCAAACTAATATAATATATTCTTCGACATGGTGACACAGATGGAAAAAAGAAATCAGATGGTAGATATCTTTATCTCACCTTTTGTATAGACTTTGACACAATACCACAGAGGAGGCTTATTTAGAAAGTAGGACACATGGGGCTAGAGAGGACACGTTTGAGATGCATAGGGAACTGACTTTCAGACAGCATATACAGAGTGGTACTGAATGGTAAACTCACATACGTAAGAAAGGTGACAAGTGGAGTCCCATGGGGGTCAGTGCTGTGACCAATCTTGTTTAGTATGTTAATTAGTGATTTAGGTAAAGAAATGAACAGCAGGGTGCATCTGTTTGCAGGTGACATAAAGCTGTGTGTGAGGGTCGACACATAAGAAGGAATAAGAAACCTACAGAAGGATGTGTAGAACCTCGGACAGTGATCCAGTGCCTTGCAGCTAAAATGTAGTGCTCAAACTCATAAACCGATGCTTTTTTAGCAAGACAGATCCACTTGTAAAGTACAGCGTTGGTAGAGCTGAGCTGGAATCCTCACATGGGGAAAAGAGGTCTCGGCATAATGAAAAACAGTAACCTGAAAAGTTTCAGTCAGTGTGGAAAGTCTTATGGGATAGCTAACAGGCTTCTTTGATGTATCAGATGAAAATGCATACGCCGCAGTCAACAAGTTGCCAGTGCACTGTACAGGCCACTGGTCGGAATGCACCTGGGGAACTGCGTGCAGTTTTGGAACCTACATCTAATAATAATAAGGATAAACTGGAAAGCATACAGTGAAGAGCAACTTAAATGATAGGAGGAAGCAGAAAAGGAAGTGTCGTTTTCTGCTTTCTCACCATGAATCCTTCAGAAACAGATGCTATTGCGTGCTTTCCATCTGGACAGCCAGCTGGCTGTCAGCTCAGAATTGACCCTGGGGGATTGCAAGACGCTTCTGGTTTTTTCCATCAAGATGTGCCCTGATATTAGAACCCCACGGTCTTGGGAGGCAGAGAACCATCACAGCAAGGCCTCCTCTACTTGAGGGTCTTTCCTCTCCCTTTTCCTGCTGGTGTTTCCACTAGTGATCCATTCCTGCAGGATCTTCTCCTGCTTTCTCAGAAACCGGCTAACACTTGCGATGTCCACCCCGAATTCGACTGCAAATTCTTTTCTGGACACCCCAGGAACAGAAGCTTTTTCAATCAACTCAGCTTTTTTTGCAAGTGACAGAACATTTGTCTTGCTCTTTTCCATTGTGAGGTTCTGAGCTGACTGAGGAGCGAAGGACAAAGAAGGTGTCAGGCAGAGCTATTAACCGCTACATGCAATCAAGTAACACCTCATTATAACAACCGCACCCAGCAAACCAACACTTAAATACTCAGTTTGGCTAGAAAAAAAGAGGTATACAACCAAAAATCATGAGGCATACAAGCGGAACAAATAACATTGTAGAGATAGGGGAAAAAAATCGGGACCGTAGCAATTTGGGCATATAAATGAAAACAGCACACCTCTGAAAGGCATACAAGTGGAATGAACCATACCAGGAGAGGCTGACAGCCCTTAATGTGTGTTCACTGATGGAGATGAGGGAAAGAGGCGAGTAGAGCTGCCACTCACTGGTTTGGGAACAAGCCCAGGGTGGCCAATGGGGGGGGGGATTGAGGGTCCCAGAGGATGCTCTCCTCCTTTAGGGATGAGGGTCACTGCCTCCACTGCTGCCACTGGACTGACCACAAGTAGAAGCGCAGCTGAGGTAGAGTGGGGGGCATCAGCCAAGCTAGCGATTGACATGCCGCTATGTATTCTTTTGCTCTCGAGCTTGAGTGCCATGTCCTAGGGGCTGTGAGGAAACTGACGGGAAAAAAAAATTGCCTAAGCAGGGTGATGCCAGCTCTGCCTACAGGTCCCACACTGTGCAACAGCGGTACCCATCCCCTGAAGGCTGGTTGAGATGTTTTCAAGGGCCCTATATCAGCGCTAATGACCATGAGCCCCCAGGGTGGCAAGGTATGGAGGTTTAAGATGGATGACAGTAAGTTCCAGAAAAGACCGGTGATGGAACTGGGGCATATGGGACAGGGGCATAAAAGGCAGAAGGGGCAGGTCAGTGAGAATAAGGGCATAAACAGAAAGTAAGAAAAATACATGGTGATATAATAGGGTGGACATTGAAAAGATATTCAAATTTAAATGTTAGGCAAACACTAGAGTCCAATTTTTCAAAAGCGCCCTTTTTTGGCACACGTGGAAAAACCATACTCGTTCGTAAGGTTTTTCTGCATGTGCCGTATTTTTCATCTCAGAGCCATTTGGAACTGGCTCCGCAAGTCACAACAGCTTGTGGCTGTTTTTTTGGCATGACTGTGCCATTATGCTATGCTTGTTAGTACCAGGCATAGCATCCCCTGCAAGATGGGAGAGTGTTCCAGGGGTGCTATCGTCCCCCCACATTCAGACCCCACCACAGCCCAGTAGGGCCCCCTGCTTCTCCCAAATAGCTAACTCTTGTGTGTTTCACACAGAGTGCCATTGGTAGATGGAGGACAGCCTGACTTGGGCTTGTAGGAGCCTTCGTAGCTGCGTCAGTTGCCTATGCAGGATAAAAAAAAAATGCTGCCAGTGCGAAGATTTTTTCTGCACCGGGGGCTGTAGCCTGGGACATAGTCCTTGAAAGGTTTAAAAATCCAGCCCCAAGGTTCATACTCTCAAACTGTCAGGAGGAACGTTCAGAAAAGATGTAAAGCTGTTCTTTAACAGAGAGTGGTGGAACAGACTATCTGTTGGAAGTGGCGAATGCAGACTCTCTATCAGACTTCAAGATCAAATGGGTGAGACACAATGCGGTAGTTAGGAGAAAGCAAGATTACCAAGTGTCAGTACTCGCACCTCTTAATGCTAATGATGCATGGAGCACCTTTAAAAAAACCGTACATAGTCTAGAAGAAAAATATGTACCTGAAAGAAGGAAGTATAACAATAAAGGCAAGGTCCCTGCCTGGTATAATAATAATATCAGAAAACTTAGCATTCATAAACAAAATTTACCTTATTAAAAAAGTGCAAACCGGAAGAAAAGGAGGACAATTTTATTAAGTATAAGAAAGCACTTAAAATCTAAAAACATCAATTATCCTGGCCAAACGGAATTTAGAATTGCCCATACTAAGGACTCACATAAAAGTCTTTATTCATACCTAAATAACAAAAAGAGTAATATAAATAAAATAGGTCCATTAATTATTGATAATACAACCATCCTCTCAGATAAGGTGACTGCAACAGAGTTTAATAAGTATTTTTGCTCTGTCTTCGAACAGAACAAGGAGCCTATATTGATTACTAATACCACCATATCCCATAGTTACTCTATCACTATTTCCGATACTTATAAACTTGAAAACCTTGAAACCAACTACTAGCTCAGGCCCTGACGGTATTACATCTAAATTTCTTATGGGAACATATAATAGTATTGTCATTCCACTTACAATTATCTTTAATAAATCACTTGCAGAATCTAATGTGCACGTCGATTGGAGAACAGCTACTGTAACACAGATCTTCAAAAAGGGGGTGCATTATAAGGCTGAAAATTACAGACCTATCAGCCTCACCTCCATTCCATGTAAATTATTAGAAAAACATATTAAACATATAATTGATGAGGAAATGCTCACATTAAAAATAAATGATACCACACAACATGGATTTAAACCCGGGCACTCATGTACTACGAATTTGCTATCTTTTTACAATCTAGTTAGCAGTTATCTTGACTTAAACATCTCAGTAGATGTCATTCTGTTAGATTATAGTAAGGCGTTTGATAAGGTCTCACACTGTATATTAATAAAAAAGCTAGTAACATTAGGATTTTCTGAATGTATCATGTCTTGGGTGAACAGTTGGCTATACAATAGAACTCAAACGGTTAGAATTAATGGGGAAGTATCGGAAGAAAGATCTGTGACAAGTGGGGTCCCTCAGGGTTCCGTGTTGGGTCCCACCCTGTTTGGTATTTTTATTAGTGACCTTACTATCTTATCACAGAATATGTTGTCTAAATTTGCGGATGACACTAAATTGGGGGACCTGTTGATAATGAAATCAACAGGAATATCATAATAAATGACCTTAAAAATTGAATCTTAGGCGGTAACCAATAAGATGTCATTTAACGTGTCGAAATGTTCTGTGTTGCATTTTGGCAAAAAAATTCTAAAACAAACATATAATCTTAATAATATCAAACTTCGAGAATCTGTCGTTGAAAAAGACTTGGGTATATTGGTTGATAATGGCTTGTCTTTTTCAAACCATTTTAACAAAGTTACAAATAAAGCCAATGCTCTTTTGCAGGATAAATAATACTTTTGTTCTTAAAACAGAAGAATGTATTATGACTTTATATAAGACTCATGTTAGACCCCATTTGGATTATGGCTCACCCCTGTGGAGCCCATACTTAGTTAAGGATATCACAAAAAATTGAGAGGGTTCAAAGAAAGGCTACAAAAATTATACCCCACCTTTCTCGCTTTGATTATGAAACCAGGCTTCATAAAACCAAGTTATACTCATTGGAAACTAGAAGACTAAGGGGAGATATCCTTCAATTATTTAAAATCGTATTATCTCCTACATTAATGAAATCTTGTGGATTGTCTTTTGCATCCAGAAAAATTGTAGCCAGAATACACAATAAACAAATCAAAATTGAGAAAACAAGAACAAATAGAAGACAGCAATTTTTTAATATTAGAGCTCCAAGAGTTTGGAATTCCTTGCCACAGGAAATTGTTGATTGCCAGAATATTGACACATTTAAGTTTAAACTAGATAGGTGGCTTTTGAATAGAACATAAACTATTAATGATCCACATTGTGTGGAGGACATTCTCGATGGGCTTTGGCCTTCTTATGTCCTAACTACCAAGTTACCAAGGGAGGAACTAGTTAAATTAGGTTCAAAAAACAGGGCTGATAAGCTAGATGAAAGTTCTTATATGTCCTTAACCAGCTACATTTCTATATATCTGTGGTCTAACAGACCTGACAGATGCAGACACAAGTCTGATGTCGAAATTAGGGCCAGACCGTAATGCGTGCTTTTGATGACATTTTCGAGAGAACTCAGTGAGCACAAAAGCATGAAGAACTGATGTTAAATTTCAGATTCTGTTTTTTTTTGGGGGGGGGAGATAAAGGGAGGTGTAAACTAGTGTAGCTCGAACAGTATCTGATGGAACTGGATACCGCTGGATACCACCGATTTACTTGGAAACTGCTGATATTTGACTACGGATCCTATCACCTAGGATTCAATACGATGCCGACTATCCAATGTGACTATCTGGGATCTGAGGCAGATATCTGACCTTGGATGCAGCTGTGCAACCTCGAATATCACTATGCAACCTTGAATCCCACTGTCCAACCTCAGATCCCACTATCCAACCATGGATCTGAAATTGGAATGGGATCAGACAGGATCTCAGATCCAGTCGGATACATGGACTGTGCTTTGGATCCCATCAGGACAGCCAGAAGCACAATCTGCGCATCACTAGTGCAAACACCAGTAAGTGAAACTCATCAGCAGAAGGACTGAGGGCACTGGAGTGAGCTGCAGGTTCCCAGTCTTGGGCAGATTGTGTTACTGTGTGTTACTGTGAATTGCTGGCAGTTCTGTCCCTTAATCAATTAATTAGGACCGTATCGATATAGGCTTTAGTGAAGACATCTGAGATGGGATTGATACTGAGCCTTTACACGCTCTCTCTTTTTGTTTTCTTTCTGTGTGTCAGCTACTTTGACCCCCCTCTGTGAGGCATAACAAGCTCCTTTTAGAAAGAGTAGTTTGCTGAGGAGATGGGTAGCCTGCCCAGACCTCACTGCTGACCCTGCATATGTGGACTCATCCTGGAATCCACACTGCAGACAGAGTCTCTGTGGGGAGTAGGAAAGAAGAAACGGACTGAGGTCCCTTTGAATGTTCTCCCCATTTAATGACTTTAACATTGAGGGGTTGTGCAGTACAGGCTCCCTCCCTCCTTCGCTGTGATGGATTGTAGTGTTGGTGAAAGGTGAGGGACTTACAGAACTTGGTCTAAAGCTCTGTTTATCCACAGGCCAGGTACAGTGTGGGGCAGGTATGGTGTAGGCTTCCACAGACTGCGAGGAATTTATGCTGGTGAAAGGTGAGGGACCAACAGGCAGCTCTGGAGACTGAAGCCCTCTGATTATCCATAGACCAGGTACAGTGCAAGCTTCCCAACACTGTACTGTATTTAGTGCTGCTGAAATATGAGGGACTGACAGCACTGGTGACTGAAGCCCTCTGTTTATCCACAGGGACAGGTACAGGACAAGGCAGGTACAGTGCAGGCTTCCCCATACCATGACTGATTTAGTGCTGGTGAAAGGCAAGGGGCTCACACTACTGGGGACTGACGCACCCTGTTTATCCGTGGACTGGGTATAGTGTGGGGCAGGTACAGTATGGCTTCTCCACACTGTGATGGATTTAGTGTTGGTGAAAGGTGAGGGGTTGACAGCACTGGAGACTGAAATAACCTGTTAAGCCATGGACCAGGTACAATGTAGGTGGGTACAGTGCAGGCTTCCAACCACACTGTGATGTATTTAGTGCTGGTGAAAGGTGAAGGACTGGCAGCACTGGAGGCTGAAGTGCCTTGTTTGTGCACAAGGACAGGTGCAGTGTGGGCAGGTACAGAGCAGGCTATCCACACTGTGATGTCTTTAGATCAGGTGAAAAGTGAGAGACTAGCAGCAGTGGAGACTGAAGCTCTCTTTTGATCAACAGATCAGCTAACATGTAGATGGATATAGTACAGGCTTCCCCACACTGTGTTGTATTTAGTGCTGGTGAAAGGTGAAGGACTGACAGCACTGGAGGCTGAAGTACCCTGTTTATCCATGGACCAGGCACAGTGTGTGGGGAGGTGCAGCGCAGGCCTCCCCACATGATAATGGATTTAGTGCTGGCCTGACTTTTAGCAGGAGAGGGGTTTCTCATCTGAAGCTCTCGAAAAGTGCTTTTGACTATCCTAATGGGATCCGATGGATAGTCCATCTATTCACCATGGATCCTAGAACCTATCCGACCCAATCTGATCCAAGGTCAGACTGTGGGATCCATGGTCAGATGTCTGCCTTAGCTCCCTCGGATAGTCACACTGGATAATTTGAGGTCTTATTAGATCCTAGGTAACAGGAGCCGATATTGGTGATTTCTGATATCCGAGAGAATTCTTGGTATATGACGGTACCTAATTCCATCAGATGCTATCTGATTAACATTAGACTGAACCTTCAACTGTGCAGTATGTCTTCCTAATTAAGCAATGCCATGTCACTGAGACACACTGACATATCTGCTGTGAGAGCTGAGATTACCAAACTCCTTGCAGCTGTGATGGGATTTGCACCCAGGCTTTCACAGCAGACAGGCTCATATACTATCCAGTATGCCACTGGAGAAAATCTATGAAATGGACTATGGGAAGAGGGAGGGGGCTGTCCATGGTCCTGAGCTTTGCTGTTGGAGCCAGAGAGGAATATTTGGTTCTGAATCAATTGCTGTGACATCTGATGGAACTGAGGGACTACAAGAAAACATAAGGGGCAGTAATACAGGGCATATAGGCATGCTTTGGAGATTGGGTTTTGATGGAGGATGGAGCTGATAGGAAAAAATTAATATTTTTTTTCTTTTGAGAAGCTAGGCTTGACAGACTTATGACAAATGGTTCAGTTGGGGCACATGTTCCTGGCCCAATTTATTAGCCTTTTGCTACACAAACAGCCATTGTAAATCCTTAGGACAGTTTGTACTATCGATGGTTTTCACATTGCATTGAATGAATGTATAAAGTCCATGGTCTCAGCTCAGTAAGCTCAGAAATTATAAAACAATGCTGAGCCTACAAGGCCACAAGTATAAAGGTGTTGTTGCTGGCCCAGTGACGCAGAGGGCTAAAGCACTGTGCTTCTTATCTCCTGCCACGCCAGTGACCTGTGTTTGGAAATGAGCACATGTTGCCGGGTGTTGGCCGGGGAGGCTGGGAGAGGATCGAGCAGCTGTCTGGCAGTTCTCCTCTCCTGGATCAGGATGGTTGGCCATCTCAACTCATGACTGCCACTGGGTAGAGGCCTGGTGGTAGTCCATGGGAGCTCTGGGAGGCAGATGGAAGTCAGGGGGTGGGGGAGGGAGCCACGGTCCCAGGACGCATGCGTGCTTTTACGCACATGTGCTGTCCAAGTATGCCGCGGCTATGGGAAGGAACATGGAGAAAACAGGAGGAAAAAGGAAAGGCACAGCAGGGACAAATGACCCCCACACACTGCCCATCTACTCGCTACATCGCAGGGGATGTCTGTCGACGAATACTGGATGCAGGCATTGCAGGGAAAGGATGGCCCTCTCCCTCCTGACCCCGCCAGAGGGGTGGATTCCATTGGGGTACTAGCCATCAGGTGAGCCATGGGCGATGATGAACTGTGGGGGTGGTGGAGTTAGGGCAGAGGGGAACCAAGCCCCATTGTGGCTACAGAGGATAAACAGATTATGGGAAAAAAAAATAAAGATGTAATTTTTCTTACTCTAAACTGAAACAAATGTAGAACCCTGTTACTGGGAACCTTTCATAGGACTCACAGGAATAATAGGAACTGGTACAAGCAAAGACAGGCTAGTTGTTCTTAATTTGCTAGCCATTACTGAATGGTTGTATCCAGAGATACAGTTAGTTTTTAAATGAGTATCCAAATTTGTTGTGAAGCTGCCCAGAGTACTACAGATTCTGGTAAACAGTACCAAAGAGCAGCAACTCTTTGTGTAAACTATGTTCACCTTTCAATGGTATTATAAAGACCACCTTTGAATTGTTTACTGTTCCTTCTTCCATCATATTGAGACTCACTGGTCTGTAGACATAAGCAGTACCACAAATCCTTATTTGTAAAGGATCCAAACACCAGATACTTACCTTCTCTCAGTGTTCACACCTCTAGAGCAGATAAGTCCAGTTCGGATTTATGTTTGCTGTAATCTTTACCCTTCATTCCTGCAACCATTCTAGGGGCACTTCGCTGACCCCCTCCTGTAGCATGATATCCTTACTGTATTGCTGCACCCAGAACTGTCCCCAGTATTCACAGTGCGGTCTCACCAAGGCTGTATATAATGGCATCAGAACTGAAATGTAGAATTTCTGGTAGATAAGGACCACTTCGACCATAAAGTCTGCCCATTTCTCCTTGCCTATAGTATCACCGCAGATCCTACTTGCCCTATTCCTACTGCTTATATTTCTTCCTATGCATCCCAAAGTTCTATAACATTTGTTGACCACCTGAGTCAGGGTTTTAAATAACTGATTAGCAGTTTTTTTCTTGGGACTATACTAACTGTACAGAAAGTATTTATATAGATTTTCTAGAAGTTCTGCGTTTGTTAAACACAGTGAGGCAAGAGCTATGCATTTTCACAAAGATTTAGCACTTTTATGAGCAAAACGCGAATCAATTTTTAGCGTTAAATAAATCCCTGTGAGTACTTTGTTTTTCAAATTTTAAATCACTGGTAACCATTATCCCCAATTATACAATGGCAAGAAAATTTCTTGTGCTCTGATTGGTCAGTGGGCACCATTACCAATGATGTTATCTGAGCATAACATCACTTTATGAAGGTTCAGCCCACATGACCGGACCAAGCACAAAAATATCAGTGCGCACTCTGCTCCCAGCACCATTACTGTCTTACTGTGGACCTTGAATGCTACAACTAGAAGAGATCTCGTATTATCTCACACACACATACACCGTTGTCCCGATCCTGGGCACAATAGCAAAACATAAACTCCATGCAGAAGAACAAAAAAAATCTCTCTTATTTTTTTATTTCTCTCAGCATCCCTTAAGAAACTGCCACTGCATACACTCTCGCGTCACTGTCAATACTGTAGTGAGGCACGCGCGCAGCCAGTTCCAGAGAAAGCCACACGCAGTGGCTGACTAAAAAAAAACCACGGTAAAGTGCCTGAGCCTATTCAGCAACTGAGTGGTGAAACGAAACAGCCTGACCTGGCTCAGCAGTGGTGCGATAAAAAACAAACTGCTACTGACAATAACAAAGAGCACATCCCCTTTTCAAACACAGCACGCGCCACCTACTCATTGGCTTCCCTGCCTTCCTCCACTGCCACGATAACCATGTTGACATAAAAAATGCAAACTGGCCATAATTCTTTGTACGCCTGTGGCACGGTTCTTCTGTAAAAAAAAAATATTTCTCATTAAAAAAAGAGGTACGACGGGAGGAGACTTTGTGTGTGACACATATGATCACTGTTAAACTCATTTTCTTTATTCATTTATTTAATTTTGATAACTGGGTGGGACCATTGGAACCATTGTAGTCCCTTTTTCGCGGGATTTTTATTTTATTTTTTATTTATTGTTACTCAGAAATTAATACCCATGAGCTAGAAGCTCATTTACATAGGTTCCACGTCAGAGACATATACAAACAAGGTAAATTTGCAGTGAGTGCACAACAGAAATTTGGCAAATACAAACAATAAAGTACATTTGGGTAGACCTTTATGTTTTACATTAGGGTGTTGTGCTTTTTCTATTTTGCTCACACAGTCCATAAAAAGATTTGGGTAGCATGAGATACACATTACCAGGTAGAAGGGTGACCCTGAAGAGTACATAGAGGGGAGTGGGGATGGGGAAGGGAGAAAACAGTAAGGGAGCCAAGTCAGGGGTGAAGTTAGGAGAGGGTGGGGAGGAGGGCAGTGAAACAAAAAGTAGGAGGGTGAGATAGCGACGCAGAGGCCTTGTCTGGGATGAAGGTAGGATAGGGTGAGGGGCAGTTGATGGAAGGGGAGGATAAGCAACTCAAAGCCTTGTCAGTGGTAAAGTTGGGAGAGGTGGAGTAGGAGGGTAGGAAAGCAGGTGTTTGGTAGGGGGGGGGTTAAGTGCTAGGAGTAACTTAGAGGATTTTGCAGGGGAATTCATCGGAAGCCCCAGGGAGTCAGGGGGTGAGGAGGAGGTTTCATTTAATTCATTTTTATTTGTTTTACTGGAAAGGCATGTGAGCATTGCTGTCTGTTTACACAAGTGTCCAATTACATACAACAATCATGCGACATGACATAGGCTAAAACATTTAACTTACAGCGAGGGTTAATACAACGGGGGGGCTGGGGAAAACCATGAACTTAGTTTTTTGGAGTTGAGTACAAGACCTTTGGACGTGAACCAGGTGTGAAGTCTGCTGAAATCGAATTGGAGTTTGTTAATGAGAGCATTGGGGTTTTTGTCCTGACAGAACAGGGCTGCATCCCTCCTCCAAGCCTGCCCAGTGACGGGTTGAGGGGTGTCGCCCACAGCCTCGTCACTCCCCCCTGGGTTCCCCGTGTGGGGGGACGGCTCCGCCACTTCTTTTCCACCTGGTCTGCCATCACCACGGACCACTGGGTGTTGGAAGTGGTAGGAAAGGGTCTGCCTCTGGAATTCGAGCAGGCCCCGCCTTTCCAAACCGTCGCCCCATGGGGGGCTGTGGGGTCCGTGGCCTCTCTGTCGGCCCGTCGAGCAAACATTGCCCTGCTCCTCCAGAAAGAGGTGATCAGGGAGGTGGCAGATCCTCCACCAGACCCAGGGTTTGTGTCCAGGTATTTCCTGGTCCTGAAATGGATGGGGGGCTGGCGCCCCATTCTAGACCTGCATGACCTGAACAGGTTCCTAAGGTCTCGAACCCTCAGGATGGCCACTCTGGCTCAGATCATTCCATCCTTGGAACAAGGCATGTGGTTCTGTTCTCTGGACCTCCAGGATGCATTCCTTCACATCCCAATCTGTCCGTCCGTCCCACCAGCGATTCCTCCACTTTAGAGCAGAGGGGTCCATTTACGAGTTCTGGGCCATGCCCTTCGGCCTCTTTCCAGCTCCCAGGGTCTTCGCCAAATGCATGGCAGTGGTGACAGCATTCCTGCAGTGCCGAAGGGTCCAGGTGTACCCTTACCTGGATGACTGGCTGATTGCGGCCTCCTCCAGACCGGAGGCAGAGTGGTCCAGGGATCTGGCCCTCCAGGTCTGCTCTCAGGTTGGCCTCCTCATCAATGAGGCCAAATCGGAACTCGTGCCAAAGCAGGTAATTCATTTCATCGGGGCAGAGTTCGACTCTCTTCAAGCCAGAGCACGGCTCCCAGTGAACAGGGCCGAGGTTCTTTCCTCCTTTGCCGAATCATTTCAGGTTGGGCAATTGCACCCTGCCCAGGACTACCTGCGCCTCCTGGGCCTCGTGGCGGCCTGCATCAGCATGGTCCGTTTGGCCCATTGGCACATTCATCCCCTACAATGGGGACTGGCCAGCCAATGGTCACAGTGCTCCGGTCCTTTGGACCAGCCAGTGGCAGTGACCCAGGAGATGTGGAACGCTCTCCAGTGGTGGATCGTTCCAGCTCATCTGCAGGAGGGCATCCCGTTTGTCTGCCCTGAGCTGACGGTCACTCTATCGACCAACGCCTCTCTGATGGGTTGGGGGTGCCCATCTGGGGGGAGCACAGAGCACATGGTCTCTGGTCCCCTCAGGAGTCCCAATGCCACATCATCCTGCTGGAGCTTCGAACAGTCCAACTAGCCCTCACTGCCTTTGCTCCGTTTGTACGGGGTCAAGTGGTCCAGGTCCAGATGGACAACACCACGACCATGTACTACCTAAACCGCCAGGTCGGGACGCGCTCCTTGCCCCTGTGCAAGGAAGCTCTCTGCACTTGGTCCCTCATGAGCAGACTGGAGGTGGATCTCCTAGCCATCCATGTGGCAGGAGCCTCCAACACTCTGGCCGATGCCCTAAGCCGGATAGGTGCTGCATCTCACGAGTGGTCTCTCCTGCTGGAGGTAGTACACGATCTGTTCTCCCACTGGGGTACACCTCAGGTGGACCTGTTTGCCTCCAGGGAAAATGTGACACTGAGGCTGTTTCATGCCCGCCCCCCTCAGCAGGGCTCGCTGCAGGGGGATGCCTTCTCGAGGCCGTGGACCCCGGGCCTCTTCTATGCCTTTCCCCCATTTTCCTTGATCCACAAGGTGCTTCTCAAGGCCAGGAGGGACAAGGCGCAGGTGATTCTGGTAGCCCCAGACTGGCCCTGCCAGTTCTGGTATCCAGATCTCCTCAGCCTCAGCTCCAGGCTCCCGAGGTGGCTCCCAGCCCACCCGAACCTGATCTCAGTCAACCAGGGGAAGGTTCTCCACCCGGACCTTCAATCCCTGCACCTGACAGCCTGGTTCCTGAGCGGCTAGAGTTCCAGGCCTTGGGTCTTTCCGATGAGGTCCTCAACGTTGTTGAGGCATCCCATAAGGAGGCGGCCAGAAAATGCTATGCCTTCAAATGGAAGAGATTCTCCATTTGGTGTCAGGATAAGGGGTTGGACCCCTCCTTCTGCTCCTTGGCTAGCATTCTGGACTACCTGTGGTCCCTTTCTCAGCTAGGGCTTTGGTCGATGACCCTTAAGGTGCACCAGGCAGCCATCTCTGCTTACCGGGCACGGGCCAGAAAGCAGCCGGTGGTGCAGGAGAAGGTGGTCGGGCGCTTTTTCAAAGGTCTTGATCACATATCCGCTCTGGTGCGAGAACCTCCTCCTCCATGGGATCTACTGCTGGTATTGGCTAAGCTCATGGGCAAGCCATTCCAACTGATGTACAGGTGTGACATCTCTCACCTGTCGTGGAAGACTGCCTTCTTGGTGGCTATCACGTCAGCCAGAAGGATGGGAGAACTCCAGGCGCTTTCCACAGAGTCTCCTTATCTGGTCTTCCATAGGGACAAAGTTGTCCTGCGCCCCCACCCGAAGTTCCTTCCGAAGGTGGTGTCAGAGTTCCACCTTAACCAGGTGTTGACTCTGCCGGTGTTCTACCCCAATCACACCTCGGAGGCCGAATATAGGCTCCATACTCTGGACCCTAGAAGAGCGCTCTCTTACTATAAGGAGCGAATGGCTGAAGTTCGGGGAGAGGTTCGCCAGCTGTTTGTCACCTACACTGAAGCCACACCTGGCAGACCTGCAGCCAAGCGGACGATAGGCAGGTGGGTCACCTCCTGCATAGATCTCTGCTACAGGTTGGCAGGCATGGAGTCTCCCAGAGGGATAAGAGCTCATTCTACCCGCCCTACCGCTGCATCGGTGGCTGTTTCCAAGGACGTCCCTATCCAGGAAATCTGCAGGGCTGCTACCTGGAAGTCAGCACACACCTTCATTACCCATTACCACATCGACCTTGAGTCATGCCAGGATGCTGGTTTTGGGACCTCGGTTCTCCAGTCCTTGTTTCCTAAATAGGGGGTGTGCACCTTGCCGACCTCCTCCCAGAGAACTGCTAGGAGTCTGCCAGTAAGTGTGGATAGAACAACATATCCATGTCCGTAGAAATACAGGTTACTCACCTGTAACAGGAGTTCTAGGAATGGTATATGTTGTTCATCCACACAACCCACCTGACCTCCCCGGCTTTGACGCACAACCTGGCTTCCAGCAGGCTAGATCTGGCGTCATGGGGTGGAGCTGAGAGTTTTACCACCCGGGTTGGTGGGAGGAGCCAGCTTTAAGACTTCTGGCAAGATTTAAAGCGGCAAGGAACCTGCCAGACAGTGTGGATGAACAACATATACCACTCCTAGAACTCCTGTTACAGGTGAGTAACCTGTATTTCAGTGCCTTGAGCTGAGCCTCATAAGATCTTCCCTGCTGGCCCTTAATTATTTTGGTCACTGTACTTGGCACTGTCTCCAGCCTGTCCTTGTCTTTCTTAAGGTGAGGACTCCAAGAACTGGGCAACTCTGCAAAGACGCTCCCCAGCGTCCTGCAGCTGGGATTCTTTTTCCTGCATTCTGCTGTCCTACCACCCAGATTTAGGTGCCAACTGCCTAGTGGGACACGTGAACACCTCACTGAGGGTGGAGAGCTGTCTAGGGATCCCCAATACTCCCTCTCCCGGTCAGCCCCTAGCGACCTGCATCTGTTCCTGGACCTGGGTCACCGGTATGGTAGCTGGTAGGGCAAGTAGTGCCTCAATCCACCACGCCACTTGACTGGCTGCATCTTGAGATGATTCTTGTCTGCATTCATGTTGCATTTCTTGTGTTCCTACCTTTCTGGTTCCATGGTTATGCCTTGACCTCTGGGCCAGATTCGCATGTGTTCTAATCACACAACAGGACATGAGCTCACACAACCAACAGAGTTGATTTTCAGTGCAAAGGTGCAGCTAACCTTACACAGTTACTGGAAAAAGCATACAGTAGATAAATGGCAAAATTATTTCGACTAATCTGGAACAAAAGGGTACCTGCATTAGTTACAGGTTTCAGCTTAAAATATTAAAGTTCTTTGGGTCAGATGGATCACAAAATACAGCTGGTCATAAAAAACACAATCTTGTGTACGTGGTGTTTCCAAGAATGCAATCAATATTGATTAAGCTGAATGACAGACAAGACAGATGTAATTAATGTGCTCCGACAGGACAGGGAAGGCTTGATTAAAATGTGACTTAGCACCTGTTAGCAGCTGCTCTAAATTTCAGACAGGTATCTGGGAGGTAATAGAAGCTGGGCAGAGTGTTTCCAGAGATTTATCACTATGCAATAAAAAAAAGTATAATATTATTTGACTTTTTTTTAATGACGTTTTTTATCCCTCTCACCACTGTCAATCCCAATTCAGGCACACTGGTTGTTTACCAGCCCAGCAACCAGGACTCAGCTCTTGTGACCTGTGGCCCCGAGTATATCAGTAGGCATCACATAGAGATGGTGGTAGAGGGGTTACACCCTGTTTTCTCCCCTCTCCTTGCCACCCACCTCCCTCGAAACATTCTGCAACAGTGCCAAACCTGCAGCGGCCCCCTGCAGAGGAGACTGAAAAACTATCTCCTGGCCTGCCACAGGGGGACACTGCAGGGGTGGGAGCAGAAGTGCCACCTTCGTGGACGAGAAGTGATATCGCTGGTGGCACGTCTGATGATGAGGCCGCATGACTGTGGAGACCCAGGTTCACTTTCTGAACCTGCACAGATACTGCTGGACCCTGATCATTTGCATTTATACAATCTACATTAATGTCTTTTGATTAAACTAAAAGTTCTCTTTTTTTTTTTGCTGAACTTTTTTTCACAGTTGATCCTTTTGTTATGGTACTACTTTGATGTAGCTCACAATTTGAATGTCTAATCTCTCACCTTTAAATGACATGAAGTAGTTACCTATCACCTGTATTGTATTAAATTGCATCCTCTACACCCTCTCCTTCGTTAAGCAATCCGGGATCCACAATCCACAAACTCTTGTATGTTTTCCGAAATGCTGGTTAATTTTCTCTGCACCCAATGAAGGGACCTGGGAGGTCTCCAAAGCTTGTGTAAAAAATTGTCAGTCTAATAAAAGGTATCACCACAAAAAAGGTGTATTAGATTTTCCTGAGACTAACACAGCATCACAAACCTTCAACATGCAATTTATCGCTTTCTCTTTCTCACTTCCCAATTTTCTCTTTTTCTCACATGTCAGCTATAAAAAGTGAAACTAGTGAAGATGAGCTGCACAGTCAGTCCTTCCTACACTTAGAACAATGTCAAGTTGTCTGGCAGGTCTGTTTTTGGTGTGACTGAGGCCACTGAAAAACTACTGTTAGGGTAGATTAGTGTAAGTTATGAAGGCTGGGCTGCACACCAGCCCCTCCTGCGCTCTTCTCTTCCCCGAGGATGCTCATCTCAGGAGTTTGAACTTGGCTGTGCACCACTTTCAAGGCAGTCTCCGAGGATATTCAGCTGGTTAGACTGCTCCAATGACAAATGGTGAACATTGGCTGGGAAGCAGCTTGTCTCTTGCTTGTTACAGCTAAAATGTATACTCATCCCATCAAATGAGAACAAGAACTGATTAGTCCGCCTGGGTGGGTTGGGTTTTACTGAACTGAAATATGCTGATTTGCCAGCCAGTTGGCACGGCAGTAATGCTGGTGTCCTGGATTCATGAACAAGCCTAGGCCACTGGGGGCCAGTGTTGGGGGGAAGAGGACAAAGTGGCCCAGAGGATGCTTTTCGCCTGCAAGGGAGGGAGAGCAGTTGCCTCCTGTGCAATACTGCCTCCTGGGTGACCACAGGTGGCAGTGCACATGGAGCAGCCTGGTGGGCTAGGGGCGCCGACTTTGGTGTACTCCGCATGCTTGCATGTGTAGAACTTGCACGCTCCCAGTGTCCACGTCCCATGGGGATTGGGAGAAGATTGTAAATCCACACCCAGGTCAAGATAAATGTCCAACCCCTCACAGGCCCTGCACCAGTCATGTGGCCCTCCCCTGAACTGGGTCCGAATCTATGTCAGTCAGGGCCCTGCTGCATTCCCCATCAGGGTCGACTGGTAAGTCAGAGAAAAAATGTGTGACGCAGCGGACGGGGGCATCGGACTGGAAGGGGGCGTGGTCGAAGTCAAGGGGGCATAAAGAGATTAACGTAAAAACAAAAAACAGAAATGTGCTCATTCACCATTAGTTATATCCATTATGTTACCATGATCATTTTGATAACTTTATTGCCCAGAAATATTTTTCCATTGGTCTATATTGTGTTGTTTGAGACCAGGCTCCTTTCTTTTATTTTCTTTGATTTTTCCAATTGGAGAACTGGATTTAATGGGGCACTTGCAGTCCATCTTGTACTGAGAATTTAAAGAGCACCAATTTCAGTGCTTTAAATAAGTCCCCCACCAGTAGCCTGCTTTCTCAGGACTGAAACAGTTGTTCCATTTTGCAGAATTTTTTTATTTCTTTTTACCCTTCCTGGTTGCTGGGCCACTACACCACTGCCCCTAGTCACAGACATTTTGTGACATCAGTTTGGAGAACACGGGTCAGTGCTCCATAGATGTCGAGTGTAGTGAGATTTCACTTAGGGTTTTGTTTCCATTCTCTGTTCATTCTCCTTCTCCCAGCTGCCCCTTTCTGACCCAGGCCTCCCAGTCTTGTCACCCACCTTTTCTAGGGCTTACCGCTCCAGTGGTTTCTTTCACAGATTACTTCCCCCATGGTGGGGCATTTGGGACTGCCTTAACCCCTCAGGGCCAGGGGGCAGATCTTACAAGGATTGGCTCAAGGCACTGAATATGTACTCGCTTGAGGCCAGACGAGAGAGGGGAGAGATATGATGGAGACCTTCAAGTTCCTGAAAGGAATGAACAAGGCAAACTGCGAGGAACTATTTAACATAAGTAGCGGATCAAGAGCATAGGGTTATGAGTGGAAACTGACAGGGATGGGGAGATTCAAGAGGGAAGTCAGAAAGTTTTATTTTGCGGAAAGGGTGGGGGAGCCATGGAACAATCTGCCAGCTGATGTGGTTGGCGCCAAAACCATCAATGGTTTCAAGCACGGCTGGGACAGAGTAAAGGGCTTAGTGGTTGCTTACGGTGGTAGTGGTACAGCAGGGAGCGTGGGGGTGGACATTGTGGATTAAAACCCTGCATGGACAATAGGTCCCAGGATTATTACGGTATTATGTACAGACTGGATGGACCAGTGCTCTTTTTCTGCCATCATTGTCTCTGTTTCTATGCACAATGCATCATTTTCTATGTTTCTAGAGCACAATCCAGATTACTTGGAGGAGGCACCTAAACGTCGGCTCAGGAGCTTCGGAGGGCTGGGGCTCATCCAACCCTGGTGAGGAGTTTTTCCTCCTGGTGTTTCTTCACCATGGGCCGCAGGTCATGCAGTGACACACTGTGCATGCATGTGGAGGCATGCACGCGCATATCAGCATCTTCTGAAGGCAGTCCCTGCCACAGTATGCATTCCCACTTCGCTGCGCAAGTGGCTGCCGCTAGGTGGCAGTCGAGTGGCAGGAGGCAATGTCCTCCTTGAGGGAGGAGAGCTGTCCTTAGGATGCTCGATCCTTCCCTGACCACCCCCAAGTGATCCGAGTGCATTCCTGAACCCAGGTCCCCAGGGTAGTGATCAGTAGCCGTACCGCTATGTTACAGGGCCTTCTTACTACTTAAATTTTTGAATACAGGCATTTTCAGGCTGGTAGTGTAGCTTAGAGGTTAGAGTAATGAGCTGTGAATGAGCTTAATACATTCAGCAGACCTAGGTTTGATTCCCACAACCTCCACTTGCATACTGTGTTTCTCTGAGCAAGTCACTTATCCTCTGCAGTGTTTCTGGGTCACCCCTGAAAACAGGCATCTGTGCCTAGTGGGTCTTACCCGGTTACCAAAAATGAAAAAAAATATATATTTTAGAAGTCCGCTGGAGTCAAATTAAAACCACTGCTCAACTATCAAGAGCGCATTTTTTTTTACCTACTTTTTTCTCCCGGGCCCCTGGTCAGTATCTCTCTTGTCCTGGCAACCTCTCAGTCTGGCCGCCGGCTGCCCGTATCCGTCCTCCACTCCAGGGTGTCACCTTGCTACTCCCATGGCTTATTCCCTTGGGTGGAGTGGTGGGGAGCCTCCTACTCTCCCACCAGGACCAGATCCAGTACAGGTGACCCCCCCCCGGAGAGACAGCACGATATGCCAGATATCCATCAAGCCGCTCGACCCAGGCCATTTTCCATGCTGCACCACCTCCGTGCCCCACTGTACTTGGGCCAGGCATTCCAACACCTAGCCTCTGCTAGGTGTCAGGCACATGCTGGCCTGTGTTCCCCTCCCTCCCCGGGAGAGGAGAACTGTCCTCTGGATGCTCGATCCTCTCCCACACCCGGCTGGCCCCCGATGACACGGTCGCCAGCATGGCAGGAGGTAAGGCATCGCTGCTTCAGCCCTCCACGCCACCGGGCCTTGGATCAATAGTGCATTTAAGGGCATCCGGCTTCTATAGTACGATGTCTTAGACTTTAATCAGCTGGTTGCCATAAGATATAAATTTGTTGTGACAAGAGTCGTTATTATGTACCAAAGTGTGCAGTTTACATGTTTTTAGCAGGAGGAAAATGATGTTGGGACTAAAATGACATCATCCCGTTTCCCACTGACTGCTAAGACCATGAGATCTAAGAATGGAGACCGCAGTGACAAAAACGCAATTTAATGTTGCACTTCAACATTATTTAAAAAAAAAAAAGGGATATTATGTAATAGATACTTTATATATCAGCAGTGATAATAAAGTACATTATGTACTGTCATTCGTCTTTTTAAATGTTCTCCAAGCACCCCATCCCTCAAACGAAAACCCCTCGAATAGGCGTTTGAGCCCCAAAATTGATTTTTTTCTTTACCTCCCTGTCTTTATGTTGGCTCCGATGTAGTAGGGCTAATGTAAACAAACAGCAAACCTGGAGCAGTGTGGCGCCAAGTCACACAATCAGTGTGGATCTGTGCCACTCCCACTGTATAAGTGATACGGTGGAGTGGTGCGGAGCCACAGTGATCGTGTGAAATGGTGCTGCACTGCTCCAGGTTTGTTTACATTAGCGGTACTACATCAGAGCCAATGTAAAGACAAAGAGGTAAAGAAGAAATGTATTTTGGGGCTCAAAAGCCTAATTGAGAGAGGGAGGGGTGATTTTGTTTGGGGGATGGGGTACTTGGATGACATTTGTTCTCCTTTAAAATTGTGCTTATCTTGTGGCTCATCGTAACCCGACTAGAGCTGTGCACAACGTGAAATTCTGCAGGTGGAATTTGTGCGAAATGTCAATTCTGTTTCCAAAATGTTTTTCGGAATTTCATTTTTGTTTCCGCAGAATTCCGTAAAGCATCTCAATGTAAGCCGCGGATTATGCATTCTGTGGTTTGCGAAGCGTGAATATGTGATGTACGCAAGCTACCGAATGCAATTCCGGGGTTTATGTAAAACCAAAGAAATTCCACATCTGGAATTTCAGAATTCCGCTGCTGTTGGATTTCTGCAGAATTTCTGAAATTCTGCACAGTTTCGGTGGAATCTGAATATTCTACACAGCTCTTTGACCCAAGATGTTAGCATCCTTGGCTTTATGTCCTCATTTGTGGAGTGAACGAAGGGACTGCACCAAACTGGAGAGCCCCAGGCAGAATGATATATCGTACAAATCGAGGATTTGTGGTTTAAAGGGACACTGTCAATCCTTTTTTCATCATACAATTTCTAGCTGAAACCCCACATTTTATGATTGCTTACCTTCTCTAAAATTCATTGATGTTGCCTCTTGTACTATCTGCCTCCTTTCTTAGTAGAACTGAAATGCATGCTAATGGTGTAATTATACCCAGCCTTGTTTTGTTTCAAATCCTTGATCTACTCTCACTGCATACTTCCAGAACCCTAGGAACACTCTCAGACAGTGCCGCTACTCATGATGCAGTAGTCTTCTCTCCTGCCACTGCATCATGAGTGGCTAGACTGTGCTGGGGATGTTCCCAAGTCCAGGAAAGATGCAGTGGGAGTTGATCAAGGATTGTAAAGAAAGACGTTTTTGTGTGGTAACACCAGTGTTGTGGGCAGTCTGTTCTTTCTTTTTTTTTTTTACTTTCTTTTTATCCCCTCCTATCGCCCCATCGTTCCACTCCTTTGGGCTCGCTCATGCTACCCACCCGACACTGAGTCTGCCCCTAGAGTGCCCATGGGTGACTCCTACCTTTCCTCCCATCTTTCGTGGAGCACCCTAGCACAACGAGGTCTGCCCATGGTTCCTGGACTGGGCAGCTGGAGTGGCCATCATCTAGGACCGCAGAGGTTGGTTTCCATTTTTCTGTGCTTCCCATCCCCCCCCCCCCCTTCCCTGAGGACGTCAGCTCGGGCAAGTGTGTGCTGACGCACGCCTGCCAAGTGCCTAACAACGTCCTCCTCATTCCAACTCCAGTCCTTTCTGTAGCCGCCAGTGCCCCGTGAGAGCCGGTACTCCCACCAGCCCCCAGGGACGTCGGGTGCATACAGCACCCCTGGTAACCCACCCCGAAGGAGGAGAGCATCCGTTGGGACGCTCAATCCTCCTTCCCCCTGCCAACCCCCGACAACCTGAGTCCGTACCTGAACCCGGGTCGCCGGCGTGGTGCAAGGCGTGGCGTCCAGCGCCTCAACCCTCAGCGCCACCGGGCCGGCTGGCAGTCTGTTTTCACATTTAAAATGAAAAAACAGGAATCAGAATTAAACTACCAGCTACATCAACAGTCTCTACAGAATGTGACCAATCGTAACATGTGGTTTTTAAACTAGAGAAACGCTCAGGCCTAAGGGGGTCGACGGTGTCCCTTAAAGACTTTGCGCAGTGTTTGAGAGGTGTCAGCATGGCTCACTTGGTAGCGCATCCACCTGTGGGCCAGAAGATTATGGGTTCTAGTCCCACACCAGTACAGCAATCATACCATAAGCTCTGGCATTGGAGTCCAATACTGGGAAGGGGGGTGCAGTACTGTAGGGTTGGGCCAAGCTTCGGATGAGACATTAAACCGAGGTCCCTTCTGCCTATCTCTGATGCTGAATTGTGGGTGGCCAAGTGGAAGTAAAATACCCAAGGCACTTTCTACAAGAATAGGGGACTTTTCAAGGGTCCTGGCCAACATTCCTCTTCTCATAAAACCTGGTTAATGAAATTGTCCATGGCTGTGTGTGGGTTTTGATGTGAAATGCTGGCCACTACAAATTTACAGTCACTTCACTACCAGTCTTTCATTGCTTCTAAAGTGCTTCGGGATTTAATGTGTACGAAAAGTGCTATATAAATTTCTTCTTCTTCATTTCTTTTCTTTGCAGTCCTGTGTAAATTCCAGTCAGCCTAAATTTCTTTAGCATTTGAGTAGAACAGAACAAGACAGACAACAGTTTATTACATGGCTGCACAATCAAAAACAGTCACACAGAACATCAGTCTCACTTCATGGTGAAAAAACTAGCATTTCTGTGCTGTCATTTTTTTTGTCATATGACCCACGATTGAAGTGGGGGTATTAATTTGCAGTGCCTTGAGGCCCTAATACAGTTGGCACTGCTTATACCAGGCTATATAGAGAATAATGCGTAGGCAAGGCTGGCCCGCTGGCACAGCGGTAGCAGCACCGCTTCTGGCACCAGCGACCTGTGTTTGGGAGCGAGCTTGGGCGGCTGGAGGGTCAGCTGAGGGGGGGGTGAGGGAGATGGATCGAGCAGCAACTGCACGCTCTCCATCTCTGAGGAGGGAAGGGGCATTCTGCCTTAATGTGCTTCCCAATAGCGCCCCTGGATGACAATGGGAGTGCTTACTGGGAGTAGCGGCTGAGTCTGGGAGGCGTGCGGATGCTTGGTGTGTATACACCATGGCGTCATTGCATGTCATGCCTCCCCATTGGGAAAAAAAAGGAAAACTAAGCTTGACCGTGGTGCCAGTCTCCGTGTGCTGCCTCCATTAGCCTGCATGATGACTGGCGTAATGGGGCGAAGCCGTTCGCCTCCTGGCTTTGCCCAGAAGGTGAACTGAGGCTCCGTGGGGGCAGGCTACAGTGGATGAGACAGGAGTACCAGCCCAGAGATGCAGGAGGCATTAGGCGTAAATAATAATAATAAATAGGTGACTGTGTGTTATGAATTTTTTTTTTTTTTGCACACCCAAGATGTGTAATGACTCATGAAACTCAAGAGTGAAGCTCAGGAGGTTTCTGTGGTCTTCACACACTGACGGTGTGTAAAGAAACTTCATAACACACAGTCATTTATGATTTTTCATAATTAGTGGTGCAGGGACATGAGCATAAAATCAAGATTTGTATAACGTCATATCTGGTTATTATGGCATTTGATCACACTGGTAATCAGTGAGATAAAAGGGGTCACCAGTTATTATTTAAGCAATAATGGGGAGCGTTATGGTGGGATAACGGGTCACCATAATGCACTCCCTGGACTGCCTCATTGTAATTATGAAATGGGTCCCTTTTAGTAAGTTGGATGTATTTTTTTAAACTTATTTTTGTGAGCTACTTTCAGCCGGGCCGTTGTGCTGGAATAACGGCCCCGACGAAAGGACCTCTTAGGCAGTTAGGAGCCAACATTCTTTCTACCCATTTCATAATCTGCGGTAATGTATTTTGTCAGATATACAGGGCATGCATCTTGCAGTTGGTAAGGGGAGTTGATTCGGTGGTTGCTAGAACAGAGCAGAAGTGAATGCATGTATTGTGCAAAGCATAAAAGAATTACAAGCGACTCAGTTTTTAAAAAAATGTGAAATATTAGAATTAATCAAGGTGACAGTTAGATGTTTTCTTTCTCGCTACATTGTGTGATTTAAATTGCTTAGCAGTGGCTAATACTGCACCAGAAGCACCTACTTGTCATCTTGATTATTCATAGTTGCAAGATATGCAGTACCAGAGAAAGGAAGTGTGTCCATGAACCCCAGGTTCAACCCTGTAAGCTGGTAGCTCAGTGGTTAGAGCATTGGGATGGTATTCTGGGGAGCTGGGTTTAATTCTCAGTAGGTCACATTATTACTTTCACACTACAATGAGCGATTTAAATTGTTTAGCATCGGCTAATACTGCACGAAAAACATCTAATTGTCATCTTGGTTATTCCTTGTTGCGGGACATGTGGTACCAGAGAAAGGAAGTGTGTCCAGCAACCCCATGTGATCATGTAGCTCTCAGTGCTTAGAGCGCAGGGATAGTATTCCAGGTGCCAGGGTTCAGTTCCCAGTAAGTCATATTATTTCTTTCTCATTACAGTGTGTGAAACATTAGAATTTAAATTAGTAGAGTAAGTTAGTCCTACTAGTTACTTTAATTGTTTTTCAGGTGATCTGTGTTCCAGATCATGCATTAGCAAACTGCCTTAGATGGGCATCTTCAACATAGAAACCAGGAAAGTGACGGCAAAAAAAAAAGGGCACAGCAACCCATCCAGCCTTCCCACCCTACCTTCCTAGCTACACTGCAACGGCCCTAGTGGCGATGACTCCCTTCCTCTTCTTTCTGACCCTCTTCTTTTACTGTGGCCATGTGCTTGTCCCATCCTACCTTGAACTCTCCTCTGCCCCCACTGTTTTACCCTGCACCACCTCCTCTGCCAAGCCGTTCTTCTTATCCACTGCTCTTTCAGCGAAAAAGCACTTGCAGATGTCTTCCTTAAATCTTCCTCCTGCCAGCTTCAAAGAATTCCCCCTCACACTTCTGTTCTTGCTTAAGGTGAAAATGCCTTAGAAATCCACCCTATGTATCCCTTGCAGGTGTTTGTAAAGTTCCATCCTAGCCCCCTGTTCCCTCCTAGTCGCCAGTGTGCACATGTCAAGGTCTTGCACCCTCTCCTCATCTGCATCCCCCCCCCCTTCCTGAATCATTTTAGTTGCTTTTCTGTGTGCTGCCTCCTCCCCCTTGCACTTTTTTACGCAGATATGGATTCCAGACCCTTGTGCAGTACTCCAGGTGTGGTCACACCAATGATCTGCATGGTGGAAGGATCACCTACAAGCTTCTGCTACTGACTCACCCCTCAATAACCCCTAACATCTTTTTGCCTTGCCTACAGCCTTGTTGCAGTGTGCTGTGGATTTCAGGTTATCTGAGATTATTTTCCCCAGGTCTTTTCCTCAGCTGTGCTTTCCAGTAGCCCCCTAATTGAATATTGCTATTTTTCCCAAAGTGCATTACTTCACTTTTTTTTTGCATTGAAGCTTATTGTCCAGCTCTTAGGACATTTTATAGTCTCTCTATGTGAGGCCCTTTAGTGCCCTGATCCCTTCCTCAGTGTCCACCCTTGCACAGATCTCTGTGTTGTCCACAAAGAGGTAGATCTTTTCCTGTATGCTCACCCTAGATCACAAATAAATGTGTTTCAAGTGGATGGGGCCCAGGACCAAGCCCTGTGGCACCCCATTTATAACCTCTCAACATCTGAGAATTTGCCATTCACCACTGCCATCTGAGTCCTCCCCCTCAGCCAGCTCTTTACCCAAGTGGCTGCATGTAATTCCACCCCTAGGTCCCTCAGTTGTTTGACCAGCCTCCTGTGGAGGACCCAATCAAAGGCTTTGCTGAAGCCCAGGTACGGTATGTTGACAGCTGGCACTTTGCAACCACTTTAGTCAGCACGTCAAAGAACTCTATTAGGTTCATCTGGCATGACAGCACCTTGGTGAACCTCTGCAGCCAATCATCCAATAAGCCATTTATTTTGAGAAAGTCCACCAGTCTTTCCCTCAGGATGGCCTCAAGTAACTTACCCATTATAGACATCAGGCTGACTGGTCTGTAGTTGCCAAGCTTATCCTTCCTTTTGCTTTTATGTAGAGGGGCCACGTCAGCTGTCCCTTAGTGCCTGGGGGCCACAACTGTGTCTAGTGAAGTGCTGAAAATATCTCCTCATGCCTTTTTTTTTTTCATGTTAGTGTTTTTTTTCCTGTTTTGCCTAACCTACCCCTATCCAGAATGGCCTCCCAAGCCCCATTACCTGGAATCTTTGGATCTTGCCTTCATGCTCCAGTCTGTCTTCTGTCACAGAATGTTCAGAGATGCCCAGTCCCCACTGTGGAACCTGTGGGGGACTGAGTCATCACCCAGCTGCAGTCAGGTTTTTTTTTCCTACCGTTTTCTTCCCTTGGGCTCACAGCACATGCAGTGACGCATTATGCATGCTGCACCTCCGCGGAGACATCCCCTGGCGCCCATTGGGTGGGATCTCTTTCCCTTGCATCTCGCTGCACTGCTACCCAGATTCCTCAAGGTGGCAGCCATAAAACAGGGTGCATGTATCCCCCCACCTCAAGGGAGGAGAGCTGTCCTTGGGACCCTCAATCCATCCTCACCAATCCAGCCCCTGAGCGACCTGCGTACATTTCCCAAACTCAGCTCACTGGTGTGGAAGCTGATGTGGCACCTGGTGCCTCAGTCTACCGCATCACTGCACTGGTTTCTGGATGCTTTTTTTTTTTTTTTGTCCCATATATAGAAATGATAGAAAATCAAGAACAAAACGTATTACATGCATCAACCTTACTTTACATTTGTACATAAATATATGGAGTTTCTGTCATACACTGTTGCATTGTAAAACATTATGGGACCGATTCCAGAAGGTGGGTGCAGGACTTGCACCAAGGCCTGCATCCACCACAACGTTTGATGCAACTGCTTTAAAGTCCTTCAACGTTACTCTGCGCTATTTCAGAAGGGTTGACGCAGTTGCGACAGTTTTCTCACTTTACAGCAGCTTGCGCCAAAAGATTGGCGCAAGCCCCGTAGTGAGGGTACCCCTACTGACGCAAGGGAGATGGTCTGACTTTGCAGCATCAGGGACTTGCAGCATCGGCTTCTGGAATACCATGTTTGACACGCCTGCCGCAAGTCCCCTGCGGTGATCGCAGCCGCTTTTAGAATCGGGCCCTTTGTATCTTCTTTCCAAAAATTTGCCAGCTTATACAAAATTTCTAAAAATATAGTTCTGTGGGTACGATTCTAGGGACTGAAAAAGAAAATGAAACATCTGCTAAATCTTGGTTAGGTCGCCCCATTGTACTTCCTGTCATGCATCCCTCAGCTTAGTTCACAAAAAAGTATTCTAGATGTGGAAGGACCTGTCTTGAGCTAATTAATTTGCTGAAGTTATTCCATATCTTTTCGAACATTCCTTGTCTTTTCTCCAACACGTAATGGACCATTTCTATTTTATATATATATATCTGCCATGAAATTCATCAGCGTAGTAAACTTTGGAGAGGATGAATCCTCCCATTTCATTAATATACACTTGTGGGCACTAATAATTCCCAGCAACGCCAGATGAGATAAATGATGGTTATCATTCCCATCTGGGTTACCAAAAGTAACAAACAAACCTTATTTCTTTGAAGTCTAATCGATGTTGATTTAAATGGTACATCCAGAATTTTATCCCAAAATCCGTTTAGCACTTGACGCTCTACAAACATATACTCCATGGGTCCGACCTTCACTTTACACCTAGGGCATATGTTTGAACATGTAGGATTCATCAGATTACGTCTATGTGGGGTATCATAGCTCCGATGATGGATCACATTAAAGTAAATCTGTAAAAATTTAGAAGATATAATGCCCAGTTTAGGTAAGTTGGTAATATGTGCCCACACTGAATCAGAAATAGTAGTCATGCTTATAATTTCCCTTTTTGTCTTTAAATGTTGTAGATTAGTGCTGCATTCAGAAACCAACACTATATACATTTTGGTATCACCTTAGCATTGCTGGGACTGTTGAACTTATTTTCCTATATATTAAGTTGAGGTCCAGTGGTAAAATTACAATTTTTCTAATGTAGTGCCTAATCTGAAGGAATCTAAAAAAATGTGAATCGGGAATATAATACTTTTGTCTCATTTTTTCGAAGCTTAATAAATCCTCTTCATCAAAAAGATTCTTTATTTCTTTCGGACCACTGTGATTCCAGATTTTTGAATTCCTCGTCTGTAATTGACAGTGTAAAAAAAAAATTCACATAAACTAGTGTATAAGGTGACATTTTTTCATAGCAGTGCATAATTTTCATGACTTTCTCCCATATTGTGCAAGTCGCTTTCATGCTAAAACATATATTTTTTTAATTTTAAACCATATGGACCACTGTACAATATGCATTTTGGCTTCCATGTTGAAAGTAGATGCGTGGCACAATACTAGGTGCGCAGTGCATCTCCGGACTTGCACGGCCTGTTGGGGGTGGGGCAGTATTCAAAAGCCCCCGATGAGCCGCACAAGTCCGATCATGCGATGAAGACTGTATTGGTGGATGCTCCGGCGCACGTGAGGTGTCCCTTATGCAGGCTGCGATCACAATATTAAAACACCCCTGGCGAAGACATGGCCGGCTGTGCTGGTGCAAAGATAAGTTTCCAAAACCCCACTTTATCTAAGCGCAGGACAGACTGGTGCCCCGCGCACAGTTCAGGGCCAGGTACATGTTCCCCACCCCCCCTTGCCCCAAGCACCCAAAGAGATCCAATACAATATAGGACCCCATTTTCATAGTGTAGAGGCTCCTCTCCCATTCCCAATCACCCAACTTCATGAAATAAATTATTAATCCTCATTTCCATAGTGTAGCAGATCCTCTCCTGCCCCGATCACCCGACTGATATGAAATAACATGCCTGCCCCCTTTTCCATAGTGTAGGTACCTTTGCCAGTACTAGGAAACAAGTGAAACACTGATCCCCCATCTCGACCCTGGCCGGCAGCTGGCTGGCGCTCTTCACCCTTCATGACCAGCCACTGACTGAACTGTACCGGTGTGGGTACAGAACATAGTATGTGCCCAACCAATGGGTGCATACTATGTACTGTACCCACACTGGTACTGTTCAGTCGGTGGCTGGCCTTGGGAAGGTGAGGAGGGCTGTGCCAGCTACTGGCTGGGGTCGGGATGGAGGGGCGAATCAGGGTTTCACTGTGTTTCCTAGTGCTCGGGGTGGGGGGGGCACTACACTATGGAAAAGGGGATAGTAGATGTTATTTCCTATCATTGGGATATCAGGATGGGGAAGGGGTCCCCTAAAGTATAATTTAACTTAACTTTTTAACAATAACAACTTTTTCAACATGTGTAGTAATGTGTAATAAAAACTTTTTATACTTACTGTACATTTGTTTTGTGTTGGTTTTTTTTGGCTAACATGTTATTCAAATTTGTGAAATACGCAAAGCACGTTTTGAAATCTGATGACTTTTTTTAAGGGGGTCCCTGGCATGCCGAACACTTGTCCAGGGGGGGCCTCGGGCCCAGAAAGTTTGACAACCCCTGCCCTACACTATGGAAATGGGGAATGTTTCATTACATGACTTTGGGTGGTCAGGGATCGGGAGGGTGGGCCATCCTGTGGTGGATGTGATCAGTGCTGGGGGGGGGTGGCTGGCTCGGCGCATTATACAGTGCAGTGCCACGGAAATGAGCCCATAGTGGGCATGCATGAGGCACAGCTGCACCATGCATGCCTAATGAGCCCATTTGCATGTGTGCGCTGAATATCACCCATCGAGGCTGCGGCGCAGACAGTTATGTGCCACGCATTCCCCTATGAGCGGTCTTCAGCCTCGCACCCTGGATGCGCCACCCATTCCTGGTGGCCACATGTGGAGCGCAGCTCATCCAGGGTCCTATATTCAAACTGTATGCGCAGTCCGTACACCAGTGCATTCGCTTAAATATTGCTGCAGGGACTGGGCTATAATTTTTTTGCGTGACGACCAGTTCAGTGCGCAGCCGGCTGGCTCTGAATATGTCCCACTTCATCTCTTCATATGGAGTATAGTGTAATTATGTCTGACACGGCAGCCAGTCTGATATATGATGAAACCCGGAAAAAACTGCAGCCATATTTGCTGCTAGATAATACCAATAAAAGTTTAGAAGTGACAGGCCACTGAAGTCTTTAGGGATATAGGGATGGGTTTTGATTTGAATGGTAGTCGCTCAACCATCTCTCTCCCGTGATGTTAACAAATCACTTAAGGTCACCTTCCAGATCGCAAAAATGCACAGACAGGTCTCTGACACAAAGTGTTGGCGGTTTGTCAATTTCAGTTCACATCTCAACTTTCCTGGAGGGGGGAGAGGGAGAGAGAGCTTGCACAATGTTTGTTCATGGCCATGCTGTAATAGGTAACGCAGGTCGGGGAACGGGCAATAAGTGGAACTGCTTTCATTTCATGAGCCACTTGATCAGAAATGGTTGAGTGTCATTCACTCCCAATTAGCTGTCACAATGGGAATTCATTGTGCGCTGCACACGGCTCATTTAATACTTTATAAAGTGCAGCTTTAATATTGTGTCTACTGGCAGCAGGTTCTGAATGATCCAATCATCTGTTTAAAGCGATTTGTTAACCCAGCTATATGCACGTAGCCCCCTCCCTTATGTCTAGGGGTATGATGGATGCTGAGAATGGGAATAGGGAGGAGAGCATACACAATTTATTTTTCCACTTACTTGACCTCCAGGACTGAGATGACCTCCAGGCACCCAGGAACACATCAGGGCATCTGGGCTGCAAAGAATGGGTTAGCAACATAGAACAACTTCCAGTAACGAATATAATGTCCAAACAGTGGATAACATTAAACCACAATCCTTTTTATTTATGAAATGCCTATATGCATAGTTATCCCCCCAAATGGGGCAAGCTGCATTCTTATCACTGTCTGTATATCAGTGTACGTAGGCATTCTCTGTACCCCACCCACCGAGGGGGTGACAGTAAAGGCAGTGTTCAAACTGTACACCTCATCCTCCAGTTTGCAGGAGTTGTGCGAACAACCCAGTGGGGCACATAGGTAGTTATGCAATAGCCGTTGACATAAATCGTATGTGATAAATCTGAGCTACTATGAGATAAATTCAAAATTTTACATTTATACACATAGTAGACGCATCATCACAGATTTATATACATAGTAGGTATGTTACAGTCACTCCAGAACCCATTTAGAATGTTCAGCCTCAGTACCAGTACTAACTATATTCAAATGCAAATAACTTTAAAAAGAAAAAAGCATAGTGCTGTGAGCATGGAAGTTGTGCAGTACAAAATTATCTACAAAATGAGTGGTACTTCATTTACAGATACCATATAGATTTTTTTAATAATTAGCAAAAAAGAGCAGAAATTGCAATTTTTTGTTCACTTTTTTGACAAACATATGCAAAAAAAGATAAACAATCAAAAGCAAATGTCCCTGCACTGACAGAAAGCATCCCTATTGCATAAATGAAATATACTATGGTGAGCTGTCAGATAAATGATTTATCTACACTGCTGGTTGACCTTGGACATCTCACTCGTGGCTTACACCACTCGTGAGGTTACCCGAGGTCAAACAGCACTTGTGTAGATAAATCATTTATCTGACAGCTCACCATTGTATATCCCTTATATATTTATAATATGACAGTACCAGGGCAGATTCGGTCATTATTAAAAGGGAACACACTGGGTCAAATAATCAAACTATTTTAGGGGGCTCCCGAGGCATGCCTTCTCCCTTGGAATATGTTTAAAATTTAGGTGTGAAATGGTGCATATTTCTACTTTTTCTGGTGTGTATAATGTATCTTTATAGGTACAGTTAATGTCGCTTGAGATTGTAAAAGTGCATTCTTAATTTTTTATTGGTTAGAGAAATGTGAAGTGAAACAGAGCAGTTCGGTGACACAGAGGAGTTAAGAAAGATCTGTTTTAACCACAAGGTATACAGGAAACAGAAACATAGAATTTGGCCTACTCAGTCTGCCCATTTTTCCCTATCTACATTCTCACCATAGATTCTACTTGATTTACGTCTCTTTCTCCTCCCCGCATTCCTTGCCACTAAGATTCATTATGCTTATCCCATGCATTCTTGAACCCCACCACTGTCTTCGCCCCCACTGCCTGTGCTGGTAGACTGTTCCAGGAATCCACCACTCTTTCTGTGAAGAAGTACTTCCACACATCTCTCCTGAATCTACCCCCCTTCAGCTTCATAGCATGACCCCTTGTTCTTAAGTACCTTTTCTTCTGAAAAATACTTCCCTCCTGTACCTTATTTACCCCCCCCCCGTGAGGTATTTAAAAGTCTTTATCATATCCCACCTCTCCCTCCTATCTTCCAGGAACTGTACATATATGTGTACTGTAAACCATGCTGAAGATTTCTGTTCTAAAAAAATGCAATTTTTTTTTTAATTGAAATTGTTTTATTTTGTTAAAAATAAGAGAAGCCCATGTGTGTGAAATGTACTGCACCAGTTGTGCTTCGGCCACATTTAAAGGATAGAAGAATGACTTTGTGAGTTTTTTTTTTTATTTATTGAAGTGTTTCACCAGGAAGGCAAGCTGAGCAACAAATTGCTCGTCTCCCGGTGCGACCTGGGGTGGGTAGGGGGACTTAAGTATAGTATACAGAGATCTGGTACACAATATAGATATACAATTTGATTATAGTCAATAAAGTGAGCAGACTATACAGAAGTACCGAAAAGGAGGAATGCTAGCAGGTATGAACTAGATGGATACAATGCTAACAATCTTAAACTAGATAGATATGAAAGCACACATAACTTGGCAAACACTTAGTGGGACATATCTTTGTAGTTAGAAAATAGCTGGATAGAATACAAGGAGGTTGAAATAAGGAAGATTGTGAGGAGAGACACATATAGAACAAAATTTGCAAGGTGTAACAAAAGTGCAAGGTTGACTATAAGTGCATTAGAGATTGGGGTTAATCGATAACTACGGCTTGGGGGAGGTGACAGGGGGCAAATATAGGCAGAGAGCAGGGGGGTGGAAAGGGGGGATTTGGAAGAGGGGAAGGCAAGGGGTGAAGGAGAAGGGACTGCCAGGGCCTGACCCCTCCAGAATGCTGGGGACCCTGCCTGCACCAGGCAGAGGTCAAGCATGAACAGGAGGGAAGCAGGTTGTAGGCAGTGGGAGTTAGAGCACATCAGGAAGGAAGAGAGGGGGAAGAGAAGGATCTGTCGGGGCATGGCCCCCTCCTGTATGCTGTGGAGCCTGCCTGCACAAGGCAGAGGTAGAGCATGACAGGAGGGAAGCAGGTTGTAGGCAGCAGAGGTAGAGCACAACAGGAAGGAAGTAGGCAGTGATGGGGAGTAGGTTTCTGAAGGACCAAGAGAGAGGGAGGTGGGAGAGAAGAGGGGACGAGACCCAACCCTTCCAGGAAAGAATGGGATGGGAGTAGGAGGCAAGGAAGGTGTTTGCCTAGGTTCTGGACCACTCCAGGATGCAGAGAACCCTGCCAGGGGCCTAGGCCAAGCAACGGTGAGTCGGTAGTGAGGGTAAGCTGGTGTACAGAAGAGGGAATGGGGGTGGGAGTAGGGTGGAAAGGAAGGGGTGCTGGGGGAGGATTTAGGGAGAGGGTTTTGCAGGAAAGAGGTGGGCATGAAGCTGAAGCAGGCTCACGGGGAATAAGTTAAGGAGGATTGTAGCAAGAGCAGCTAGCAGAGAGAAAGTTATGTAAGGTAGAGGCAAGGGAGTTGGAGGAGGAGAAGAGTGTCATATTTGAGGTGGGAGGGAGGTTCAGATTTTGGGGAAGCGATGGGAGAAGCCTTTTTGGCCGGTGAAGGTGGTATGATGAGGGACTAGCATGGTGCGAGTGTCGGAGCATCTGAGGGAGTGGAATGAAGGTGGGGAGGGAGGGAGCATGAGAGGTAGGGAGGAAGTACCCCAAGCACAACTTTGGAAATTAGCTTAGCACAGTGAGCCAGGCATCTGTTAGCAAGTGGGGGGGGGGGAGGACAGGGCACAATGATGGGTTCGAGATGGGGCATCAAGAACGAATCGACAGAAGGAGTTGAAAAGAGAGTCCAGTTTGGTAAGGGAAGATATGGGAGTGGCACCACAGACTACATCACAGTAGTCAGAAATGTGGAGGATCTTCTTCTGGACAAGTTCTTGCCTGGCCGTAGGAGGGATGCAACTACGGTTTCTGTAAAGGGCTCCAAGCTTGGAGTGCAGTTTTTTCAGAATGGCATCAGTGTGGCCAGAGAAGCTGAGATGTTGGTCCAGCCAAACCCCAAGGTATCTGGAAGAGGGTGTGTCCTGAGGATGGTCCCCTGAAGGGTGTGGAAAGAGGATAAGGGGTAGAGCCTAGAGGGTCTCTGTCTAGTGCCGAAGGTCATGGAGACTGTCTTTTTGGCATTTAGGAATAGCTGATGTGAGGCAAACCAGAGCTGAACCTGGTGGAAGTCATGCTGTGGAGTGGTTGCTACATCAGTGGTGATTTTACCTGAGGTAAACAAGACGGTGTCATCAGCATACATACAGATAGAAGAGAAGAGGAAGCAGACTGAGGGAAGGTTATTTAGGAAGATGGAGGAAAGGATGGGGCCGAGCACAGAGCCCGGTTAACTTAGATTGTACCATTGATGTGAAAAGAAATGCAGAATTAAATTAACGGTTTATTTAGCAACAATAGAAAGACTCATTTTGCATAAATAAACATTTATAAATAAATGATATTGTACATGCCAAACATAACCGCCTAAATTTTTTACTGTAAACTAGTTCAACAAGGGACGGTCCAGAGGAGGGCAATTAAAATGGTGCAAGGTCTACATCAAAAGCCCCATGAAGAGAGACTAAAATACCTCAATATGTACGCCCTGGAAGAGAGGAGGGGGAAGGGGGGATATGATAGAGATCTTTAAATACCTCATGGGTAAAGAAGGAACAGGAGGCGAGTCAAGCTTACCAGATATGGTATGAGTTTGGATAATCCAGAGGTTTGGATAATGGGAGGTTGGATAATTAAGCAATAAGGCATGACAAGGTGTGGTATATCATGGGATATTATCATGCCTCAGGTGGTTGAGCACGAGGCTGCAGGCCGAGTGCGTCCAACCAGCCAAGAAGTGACGATATCCCATGATATACTACACCCTGGAGTGACTTATTGCTATTATGAACTGGATTGAATTAATTTTTTTCAAGAAAAAAAATACTTTTAAAACCTTGTGAAATTGCTTCTTTTAGCATGTTGGAAGAGTATGTTTTGACAAAATAGTCCTGAAGGGATCGGCCAGCAGGTGGCGCTGTTATAACTAACACTGTGTCACTTTGGTGATACTGGTCCTCTCAAGTATGCTCTCCGTGGGTTTCACGTGGTCGTGCTACCAAGTCTGGGACAAAGTGAATGTCTGTTTAATTTGCAGTTTCTTTTCGGTAGTTAGGTAGAGCTCGTCGGCGCCACAATTGTGATTTTCTTTTTTTTTTATTTTGTAACATGACAGTCAAGCACTAGTGACGCTGAGAAAATGACGCTACTCACTCTGTCAACATCATATTCCTCAGGAGTCTGGCTAGGTAAGAAATGTATGGCAGGCTTTGTAAAGTACTGGCAGTAGCAGCGGTTGTAGGAGGGATGGCCTTTTATTTCGATTTTTTATGAGATGTCTCCTAACGGTTGTGCCTTTCTACAATTTGGTGTGAGGTGGAAATATCATGGAGCGGAGCGATGTGGTGCTGCAGGTGAGGAGGCTGGTGGCCGGAGGTTTTCTGAAACCGTGATGATGTAGCTTGATATCATCACGGCTTCAAAAACATCTGAGCCAATCAGCGACGTCCATTTACGATCCCCAGTTCATAATTGAGGTTATATTGTACTATCATTTGAAAATGTTCTGTTTTACATTTGAATTCAAAACAACTTTCTTAAAAAGGATGTACACCTTTTGTTTTTAGTGTCACTGTTATGTTCACCGTGTCTCTTAAAGGGCCACTAAAATTGTTGCGCTAATTTTGAAGAAATGTAATATTTAGACACAGTTAAGGTTATATTCAACATTTTTTCTGTAATTCTCACCGTTACTTTTTTTTTTATTAATAATGACATTTGCTTGAAAACAGGATCACTACTCTATCTGATTAACTACACCTGACATCACAATTCTGTTTACGATGTCACAGTCTGTTGCTGTGGAGTTAATTATTAGGACAAGGGGTCACACTATAAAGCTGGAGGGGGGGAGGCTCAGAGGAGATGTGAGGAAATTCTTCTTCATGGAGAGGGTAGTGGATGCCTGGAACAGCCTTCCAGCAGAGGTGGTGGGTGCCAAAATGGTAACAGAATTCAAGCATACATGGGATAGACACTAGGGGACCTTCGAAGTAAGGCGGGGGGGGGGGCCAGAGATTGAGTAGGGTCTGCAGTGGTACAGTAGGTAGGGAATATAGGGCAGACTAGGTGGGCCACGAGGTCCTTATCTGCTGACAACTTCTATATTATGTTTCTATGTAATTATGATGCCATAAACAGGATTATGATGTCAGATGTAAGGCAAGAAGAAAGAGCAGATAAAGTCTAAGGGACAGTAATCCTCTTTCATACAACTGTCCTCAGTAATAAAGAAGAAAAGGGAAAGAATTATATAAAATATATGAAATTTAAACCGAAATGTGTCCAAGTCTCACTTTTTATAAAAGTTTTTCTAATGGTGTCATGGTCTCTTTAACCAATTATAAATGTGATTGGCAGCACCGAGTTGTATAGGAAACTTAAACTTGCATTATGTGTAACACTTTACCAACCATACAAAAATTGAATTGATGTGGTTGACACATTATAGTTCTGATTTAGAGAATTTAGTAGAAGCATACACCTTGTCTGTTGACAAACCGGTCAATAATGGAGGGGTAGTCCAATGAAATGTCTCAGTGTATAAAGAGTGATAGCAAAGTATTGAAACGATCTTGCCACATTGTGCTCCGATGATCTGATTTAATATGTTTTAGGGAAGAATTGGCTCTTTCAACTCTGGAAGTTGTTACCGGACTTATGAAAAGTATATTCAGCATAAATGCTATGTTTGGGAACATGTGCCAATCTGTGTTTGCAAGTGTTTCTTTTTTAGATCTTGTGGCAACAAACCCGTACAGCTGGTAGATGCAGCTTTCCATTTCCTTTTCCATAGCCTGATCTCCTGTTGGAAGAATGACTGAGAGGGTAAATAATCACAAAAGAAAAGTTTCAGTTCATTTCCTTTTTTCTCAGCTTATCAGGGTTGGATGGGATAAGAGAAAGGCCACGCGCAGCTGTACAAGACTGTTAATCTACTGGACAGTTCAGAAATAATGTGTTCCAAAAGGGGGAACAAATATTGCTCTTCTCCAGTACACTACTGCTGTTTCAGCCACCGTGTTGTTCCATTTAGTTTTTTTTTAAACTTTTTTATTTATAGCGTTTAGTACATATTCATACCAAATACATAATTACTGAGCAGGTATAACATCAGATGAGAGCAGGATTACATTACTAAGGATTATGACTATCTGTTCATTTGGTACTGCACTGAAGGGTTCTCTTCAACTTACATAGTTAGAAATTTGTGTTCTCATTTCAGGAGCTAATAAGCAGCCACTGCCCTAATTATATTCTTTAGGCATCGTTTAGGAGAACTATGTTTCTAAACCGACCTATTAAGGTCTGTTATGTTCAATACCAACATTTAGTATTCCAAGAAAATCTACATTCCATTCCAGAGCCCCCCTTTAAACCTTAAACATTAATGGGGAGTAGATGATATTAACTACAGTGCCCAAAGAAGAGAGCCCTCCTGACAGACTTCGAGATTATAGCAATTACAGTAGGTAGTTTAACAGAACTTGTTTTATCCATGGATTGATTGTAGTTATGGAAAGCAACTACAATACAAGTAGTCCAGTCTGCCTGTGTACTCCTTTATATTTGGGCTAATTATAAAGCAACAAATACTTTCTCCCCCACCATATTCTCTACTTACACATCAAAATAAGAGTTAAATCTGATAACTTTTCAACATATTTTGTGTGTTGATATCCACAGTAGTACTCAACAGTATAAGGAACTCAACAAAAACAAGCATTTCCTCTGTTTATATAGTCAGAGCAATTCTTCCTCTGCAGTAAATGAAGTTAACATGCATCCTATTATTGGTCAGAGGTTACTTGTTAGTCTGTAAGATTGGGTCCAGTATTCTGCCATGAAGCTAATAAGCCTCTTCTAGGGAGAAACCAAGGATTTTACCCATTAAAAGTTAGTCCTGGACATGGCCAGTCTCCATCAGACTCTGCTTCTGAAGATCGCTCCTCTCGTTGTCGCTTTGCGGCTATGCGTTCAATACAAGCCCCTGCTTCCTTCGGATCAGAAAAACAGTATTGTCGCCGGCCCACAGTAAAGCACAGCCATGCCAGGAACGCCAGAGTAAATGAAATGTCCAGTTCTTTTAAGCGTTCTTTAACTCCATCGAACGCCTTCCTCCTCATCCGAGTAGCGTAGGAAGTATCCGGGAAAAACAGGATTTTAGCCTCCTCCAAGTACACTGGGCCCTTCCTTCTCAGCGCTCCAAGCACCGTGTCCCTCTCCCCACATGATCGCAGGGTGAATAGGACTGTTCTAGGGTTTGGAAGTCCTCTGACGCACCCCGCAATCCGGGGTAGCTTTCACATTTTAAAGTCTAAATTTCGTATCAGTTCTTCCAGCCAGGTCTGTAGGTAGGTTTCAAGCGACTCTCTTTCAGTTGTTTCGGGAAGCCCCAGAACCCGCACGTTAGCAGCTCTCACAGTGTTTTCGAGCTGTTCCACGTGGCCTGTTCTTTCAGCGACGTTGCTGTAGCCGCCAAGGCTTTCCCTGCAGTGGCCTCAGTAGTTTTTGTGCTTTCCTCCAATGCGTCTAGCCTATTTTCCATTACTAGGAATTTCTCTGTGACCCCATCCAGCTTTTGGTCCATTTGCTGAACTGTTTTCGTCAGGGCATTTACTGCGGCCTGGAGGAAGGAAAGGGTTGCTTCTGATGTAGCCATGCTCGAGGAGGTAGCTTGGCCCGTTGCATCCTCAGCTGGTTTAGCCATGGAGTAGCGCGGGAGAAAAAAGACTTGCTTTGCTGACTTCGTACGACCCATTTTTCAGTTCAAGACTGGTTTTCCCCGATGCAGAATCTTTTCTCTTATCTGGCTTAAGTATTTAGGTTCAGTTTCAGTACCTTAATAATACTTTTTAATACCAAAATAAAACTCAGTATAAGGAGCTCCAGGGAATTGCTGCTGCTGGCTCGGCTGCTAGCTCCGCCCCCTCCGTTCCATTTAGTTTGATGGGTGAAGCAACGAGGAATGGCTAGCTCACCCGTGTTGCACATTCTACCGATTTCAGTCATGGCTTTAAACAGTACACTGGCCTCTTTCTCATGATTTTCATGAATATTGCAAAAACTCAGCAAGCACAGTCTGAACCTTTTCATATGCATATACTATGTCCTGTGAAGACCCTTGGAGCAATTTGCTTAGAGCTTTCATACAACCGAAAAAGTGTCTTGTTGACTGGAAGGCAACTACGAAGCTGGGTTTGGGTGAGAGACTGTCTAGCCCACTGGCTTCAGTCACACCATGTGTGCATCCCAAAGTTTCTCTCTATGTGTTTCTACATCATCTAGACAATTAATCACTGCTTTGTTCATGTCATTAAAGGGACACATTTGGGGGGGGCGCTGTGGAGCCCGAACAAGATAGAAGCTTGGTGTTAGAGTTCAGCAACTATGTTAGAGAAAACCCTATTAAGTACTAGACTTAATCATCAGAACTATATTTTAAACAGTGATATGCGGAGACAACTGGTTACAGAGCAATATGAAGCATTCTCAGTGGTAGAAAACCTCAGGAGCGGGAGCTAAATTCAAAACTCCTGCCGAGGCGCCAACCACGCGATCACGGCAAGGCCAAAATGCCTAGCCAGACAAATTGCAACCCGAAGAGACCCTCCAGACTCTGGGTCTCAAGTTGAACAAATTGATCACCTCGGTATCTGGCCTGTCAGATAAATTCGACGCAATAACAAATCGGGTGGCTAGGATCGAGGTAACTGTTGAGAAGGTCCAAACCGCATCGGTAGAGGCAACAAAGCGGGTTGATGCAGCGATGGGAGCAGTGTCGACTGTTGTGAAAGAAAATGCTCACGTGAGATCCCAACTGGAGAGCCTGGAAAACCATGCAAGGGCCGACAATATTCGTGCTCTGGGCCTACCGGAGGGTTGCGAGGGGGGTCATCTACTCCTATTTTTCCAAGAGTGGCTGATGCAACAGCTCAGAGAGGGTGTCTCCATTCGAGCTCAGCACATCCAGAAGGTGTTCCGAGTGACACCCCAGGGCAGACAAGATAATCCTGAAGGGCAGTGGTAATTGTGACAGACAGGATCGGATCCCGTGACTACATTTTGGCACTGGCGAAACAAAAACGTACGCTCCTTCAAGACGGGGAACAAATATGGCTGTTTCCAGATACTGGGTATGCTACTAGGCAAAAGGAGAATGAAATCTGAAGGAGCGAGGGCTATGTTAAGAGAGGTGCACATCTCCCATAGCCTAGTTTTCCCAGCCTGACTCCACGTTGCCCATGAGGGCAAGGTCTTTTTCTTTTCAGACCCAGCAGAGGCCTTACAGTGGGCGCAGAGACGCTCGTCGCCTAGAGCGAGGGAACGAGAGGTTTCATCCTCGGAAGTTGAAGAAGCTCCGTGAAGGCTATTTTGAATGGGAACATTTTGAATAGACTGTCTGCTGGGGAGATTGTTACTTCAGGACCTTTATGGACATTTAGATTAAAAGGAGAAATGTTTTTTTTTTCTCCTTCTATTATTCATATAATACCAGCTCTGAAGTGGGTGCATTCAATCCATTGAGATTCTGGATATAAATAAAAATGTTTAGTTGTTTCACAGTCTAAGACAGACATTATAGGTGTTCTTACTTTTCGTGATAGCATGATGGGGGTTACTGCCATGACAGTTAAATATGGGAGTTAGAGAGAATATTGCTCAGAGATGTTTCTCTGTTTGTGCCATTTATTTTAAAAAAGTATTGTATGATCTAAAGTACTAATTTTACTGGGTCTAAAATGTTGCTGTGCAGTATCTAGAAGCACTGTACTTATATAGAAATTGTACACTTAGTGCACTAATTAAAGGTTGGAGCATGGTGGATTCCTCCATTGTGATGTCACTGACGAACAAGCTGTGCCTAACTGCACTGAGTTAAACACAGCTTGTTCGTCACTGATGTCACAATGTTCTAAAAATGGCTGTAATGTAGTAGTAATACTGAACAGACTCGTTCATCTGTATTTCTGGGGTGCTTCCAGCTACAGATGAGCCCAATACCTCATTTGAAAGGGCTTTTCGTGAGCTTTCAGACTATGATGTCCACTGAGCATGAACATGTTCCTTTAAGATCTTCCATGGATGTAAGTCTTGTTTCCAGCCATGTCTCACATAAGCAATAACCCACGACAGGGTATGAGGTTATTGGAGATTAATCAACAACCTGGGAGTGTTGTGAGGCATGAGGCCACAGGCCGAAAGCCCTCACAGCACCCAAGGTGTTGATTAATCCCCAATAACCCCATACCCTGGAGTGGGTTATTGCACTTATAACATGGGGTTACTATACTGTTAGAAAATGACATGCAAGTCATATAAAATGATGAAAAAGTAAAGATTTCATGAAGTATCCTTCCGCCACACAAAGTAGTCCTACTGTTTCAGTACTGCTGACATATATTGCACAGTGTGGCTGACACAGGTGACAGGGACACTGTTCAGAGACCAAGACACTAACATGTATTGGTAGAACATTACATTGACTGGCATAATATGACATATTGTTCTGTGCAGTGCACTAAGCAAAACATACCTCTCTCTTCACCCAAGCTACTTCTACACATTAACGAATGGCCAGGAAAAGTCCAGTCAAGTTACACGGCAAGCAAGTACACATTTTCCCCAGGACTGCAGTCACACGATATGCCCAACTGTAAGCTGCTAGTGCTAAAAATTAACAAACTGCAACTGGTGGCAAGAACTGTAGTAAGACGATCTGGTCGACTACGGGCCTGCGTGTCTTGCTATTTCTAAACATTAACGAATGGCTAGGAAGTAAACATTTTGCCGAGGACTGCACTCACATGATCTGCTCGACGATGGGGCTGCCTGTGTTTGGGTAACGGCAACATGAGGTGAGTACTTCAGAATGGCAACATTAACTGTTCAATGAGTAAACTTTTTTGAATGCCAACAGGCTACGTTACTGTGAAAGAACGGCAACATTAAGTACATAGGTCAGTGAGACATTATCGCCCCACAATAGGCTGCAGGTCATTAGTGCATGCCTGACTTTGCCCTGTCTGTCACCATCTTGCTCAGTCTTACTCTTATCTGCTGCTGGCTCCATCTAATACTCACGGTCTCACTCTGTCACAGCCACTCAGAGCTCACAGATTGACAGCGGCAACAAGTGACAGCAGGTTGGAGCTCTCTGACACATGTCTTACAGTTCAATGCATATCTCCGACCCACTTTCACCAGCTTGCTACCTGCCTTCCCCGCTAACAGCACTCAGAAGTCAGTGAGGCACATCATGTGGTGGGGAGGGCTGCCAAACACCGGAGTACGGGGTCAACTGACAGTTGGGGGAGACAGTGACCATGGAGAGCCGTAATTACTTATATAGCGTCCGGCAGACAGAGAGAGTCTCTTTCTCCGATGTACAGAAAGCAGGATGATCGTGGGGGGTACCGTGCAACACTGGGCCTCGGACAGGGGACCGGAATAGGCAGAGAGAGACAGTCACACAGGGGACACCGCAGCAAGTTTCTGTTCAACACTGTTCTGTCTCTCTCTCTCTCTCTCTCCATACGGTGCTTGTAATAATTGACTTGCGCCCAGACCACTCCATGTCGACGAGGAGCTGACATTGCTGGGTGAGTAGGGGGTACCGGAGCACTGGCTTCAATGAGGAGAAGGGAGGAAAAACACCCACAAAGGGCATGGTGGCGACAAATGCTGTGGGAGGGAGAAACAACACTACGGGACTTCTCTACACGGCATAACCCAACATTTGCACCTACCGCTCGCTTCGCTGACTTTAAAAATGTCTGCCTTGTACTGACATTTTTTCAAGTAGATAACAAATCACGTTCTGCCCACTGATCCTGTATCTTGCCCCCTCACACCACCTGTGCGTATATTGAGCATTATCAACGGTCAGGTGACGCTGACTGACCAATTGCCTTCCTGTTTTCTCATACCCCATGTAATAAATAGCAGTATTGAGGGTTTCTACTGCTTTTTCACCATTTTCAGTTCTTTTGCCATTCATTTGTTGAAGTGAAGTCTCCAGATGCCATTGGCATTTCAGAGAATACTTGAAGAAGATGCTAACTTGCTTAATGGTATTGAACATGCAGGTGATTCCTGGAAGATGGCATGCTTTGGAAAACACAGGATTTAACGGATATCTTGCAAAATGATAGTAGATGGCACGTGGAACAACCTTTTGGAATAAGGCACAACAACACTTTTTGGCATTAGCCATGTTCCTTGCACTGTCATATCCTTGGGCCATGCAATGTTTGGGCTACATCTAAGCACCATTCCCAGTTGTTCCCAATTACTCGCATCAGTAATCTCATCAGCTTGGATTAAATGAAATTCTCCTGGTGGCTGATGTTTAAGCAATAAGGCACTCCAGGGTGTGTGTTATCATGTAATAACGTCACTCCACCCCAGGAGTGACATTATTACACAATAACACACACACCTTGGAGTGCCTTATTGCAATTATATAATGGCTCGATGTTATACAAAAAAAAAAATTAAAATGTTTTTAGTAGATATTTAATGAGGCAGTATATCTTTGTTTCTTAAGAGAAAATCAAAGGCTAAAGAAGCTGATTTATAGAGTGCTGTTATTGTGTAATAACATCACTGTCTCAGGCATACACTGACCAATCGGAGTCCAGGATTCTTTCTTGCCATTGTAGAATTGATATCATTAACTATTTGTTCTTGAATATACTTGTTTACACATTTAAGAAGATCGTTTTGGGCAGTTTTGGAGATATTTATGACATATATGTGGTTACATGGGCACGAATGGAAATTGACAGGAGGTGGGTTCAAGAGGTATGTGAGGATGTACTACTTCACGAAAAGGGTGGTGAAACCTTGGAACAGTCTGTCGGCTGAGGTGGCGGGTGTGAAAACAGTCAGGGGATTCAAGCAGTGCTGGGACATAATAAGGGGAACAGTGGTTACCGGGGGCGACAGGACCAGGGAGAAGAATTGAGAGAGGGTGGGGAGGGTTAGCACCCTGGAGAAACAGTAGGTTCCAGGGATTATAGGGAACTTGGGCAGACTGGATGGACCTCTGGTCTTTTTCTGCCATCATGGTCTATGTTTCTATTGCTGTTGCATGTTTGCAGGTGATTTTTGAGTTCTTTATCACCAGTGTCAATCTGGAAATTTATACCGCTCTGAAGTTGCCTTGATTGATAGTCAAAGAGTCTGAAGAAGAATCGTCCCTGTGTCCAGGAAGTGTAATCCCTTGTCTACCACAGTATTCTAAACATTTAACAAAAGAAGTTAGAAAAATGTGATTTTTAACCTGCCAACAGGCACACCCTTCCCCCACCCCGTGTCACTCACGCTAGAGCAACTTGGAAAATACATGCAAAAAACTAATCTGGTCATGTGAATTTTCTCAGCTGAGACCCCTCTGGCACAGTCCAGAGCTATCCATTAGTGGCCAGCCCCTACACTGGCCCATATGGCAACAGAAAGGAATATGTACTTTGGGGGACCTGTATCATGTTGATGCTGGGGTCCTGAAGTTATTTGTGGAACTACAACGGGAGTACTCCCTCTGTAAGACACACTTCTGGGAATTCTTGCAACTCAAGGACCTCCTATGAACTAAAATCTTCCCTTAGTCTTACTTTCCCTTCAGCAAAACCACTAGATCACTGGATAATGCAACTTAACTCTACACAACATCACTCCGGGAGTTTCCTGCACTTTAGAGCAAAACAAGATCCCAGCACCTCAAGTTCTTGCTCCCAAAACCAAGTGGGAGACAGTACAACCATTTCACCCCAGAACTGGGACCACGTATGAGCACTTACATACACTGCCAACCGAGAACTGCAGGGCAAGACCTTGCAATACAAAGTACTACATAGGGCTGACAGAACACCACAGTGGCTATACAGGGCAGGCCTTACACCAGACAGGGACTGCTGAAAATGCAAACTCCCCACAAGCTTCCCTCACTCATGTTTTGTGGTCTCGCCCACACACATAGACTCATACTGGGATCAAGTCTGGTGTCTGTGCTGAAGCCAAATCGCCTTGCAACTAATTTGGGATCCTACTCTGGCTCTGTTGGGCGTCCCCCATCTGAATAACTCGCTTTCCAACCCTCTGCTTAAATAATGTGCTGGCAACTGTTAAATGTGTCCTGCTTCGACACTGGAGAGACCCTTCACCCCCAGATCTAAAACAGTGGGAAAACCTGGAATCCCTGACCACAGGATATGAAAAAGCAGCACACTCTGCAGCGGGGAAACTTGCCCAGTATAACAGGATCTGGGGTCCTTCCTTGGCTCTTAAGGGTTTTCCACCCAAAGTGGCATTACCACCCAAAAGGTGAAGATACAATACTGCATATTTATTTTTAACCCTTACTACAGTGCTCTATACTTTCCAGACTGTAAGAATGATCCTCACTATGTCCTGGTGGTGCTGAGGGTTGAGGCGCTGGACGCCACACCGACGACCCGGGTTCCGGAACGAGCCTGGTCCATCGGAGGTCGGCAGGGGAGAGAGAGGATCGGCCGTCCGGAGGACTGCTCTCCTCTCTTGAGGAGGGATCCAGGGGAAGCCCGGCACAGCAGCGGCCCCCAGTGGAGACAGGAGGCACTGCAGCACGCAAGGGCTCACAACTAGGGTAGACGTTCGGAGGCTGTCTTCCGGACGTGGGTGGGAGCACTCACATTGCGGGTTGTACAGCATTGCATGTCCCACGTCTGGGGGTGTAACTAAGGAAAAAACACCCCACCTTGTGGATAGGCGACGGCACCTCCACTCTCCGACCACATTCCACCGCTGGTTGCATTCCTCTCCTGGGCCGAGCCCAGCCTGGCCCGAATTCTAGATAGAGCGCCCTGGGCGGATAGGGCGGCCATACCTCGAGGGGGCTCAGAGCCGGGGGGATAGCCAGGCTGGTGCCAGGAATTAGGAGGCTTCTCAGGCACGGAGATAGAGTTGGAGCAGCGGAGGATGCCTGAGAGAGTTCCATGGGACGGAGGAATAAACAGAGTTAAAAAAAAAAGAATGATCCTCACAACACCAGACGACTGGCAAAAAATCTTAGTATCTGCTGTTCTCTCCTGCTGTGCCTTTTGAGGCTTTGCCCCATCCCCTTCCCCTTCCACGTGCTTCTCATAAGCAAATGGTTCAGAGTCTTACAGGGACAGCCCCCTCCCCAACTCCTCCTAGATATTACAGGATGATATACTAGGGAATTTATCCATATCATCGTATTAGGTTTTGCATTTCCCTATGGAGGCCTTACCTCAGTGAGGCTTTGGAGAAGGTCTCTTCCATCTTCCCCACACCCCTCGGATTCCTGAACATGTATCTGTTTTATAGCAAACCAGTTTAGAAACCCGTGCTCTTTGATGCAGACTTAACATACTTGTTTCACTCATTACCTCCAGCCTGCAGGTGATGCCTTACCTTAAGGTACTACTACTAAGCCCTGGGAGAGAAGGCATAGATCATGGGTCTGTAACCTGTTGATATATGGTGACCTGTGGATGTATTAACACCCTGATGGCCTTAGGTTAAAATTATAAAATGACGAATGACTGACCATATGCAGTCCATACAAAGTCCGTGAACATTAATATTATGCTGTCAGGATAATGGTGGCATTACTTGTTGTGTTCATTGTCTTTGAAATCTTATGTATTTAACTGCATCTCTGTCGGGAATGGATGCTTGTATTGCTATGTATGCTTGTATAAAACAAAAATGCAGTTAAAATCTTTACGGAAAAAAAATAAAAATTTGAATTCTCGCCACTTGCTGTATTGTAGAATTTGAAAATGATAAGTCCACTCTTTTGCAGTTGTTTTCAGTGGTAGTGAGGAATGCATGTAGCTTGGCTTCCGAATTCTACTTCGCGCAAGTATCTGGCTGATCAGGTTCACCACATCTCATCAGGAAGTAAAAAACATTTTGTCCCCTCAACCACTCCCACAACTAACTGATGAGTCTAGTACCTAACCTGTGCTGTCAAGAAATAGATGTAACCCCTAGGTGGCGCTATCCCAAGGGCTACTACCCCTGCCTGCTTGGCTAGTAGCAGGTTAAGGGGCCTGGGTAATGAAATGGGTGCCTCCACCTGGAGGTCAGGGTTGTTAGCGGTCAAGCTAACCTGGGCACAGCCCTCTGGGACACTGTAACTCCCCTCTTTCCCTTCTAGTTGCCTGAACAATATACAATAATTACTTTCACAATGACCCTTATTCACCAGGCAATTACCCACACTGTTTGCACTTACCACCAGAGCTGGTTCCTCTAGCTTTTAGAAAAGTAAAAAAAAACAGTAGAAAAGCAACAACATTATTTACAATACACATTGTTGGGGGATGGAGTGCCCTAAAAGTCCCATCTAGTGACAACAGTGCCTGAAGGCAAGTCCAAGAAAGAGTCTCTCCTGGGCTGGAGCCAGTGAAGCAGAGTTCTAGTAGGACTGTAATCCCGAAGGGGAGAGTCTTTGAGGACAGTTCAAACAGTCTGAAGTCTGCTAGGCGTAGGGTGTGTACTGCAATGTCATAAAAATAGAAAAGTCTGAAGAATGAAATCAATACGACACCTGGATTTCCAGCCGAAGAATCTCCCTGGCAGCATTCTTCTGATACAGCTGGGTGGACATCTTCCGGAAAATGACAGGATGGCACATCTGGAAACTGCTGGGCTGATGTCATCTAAGAGATGGAACCTTGGAACAGAACAGGAAAAACAGCTGGTCTGAAGTCATCCGAAATCCCAGATGATGAATCAGGATACAGCTGAGCTGGTGTCCTCTCTGGATATGAAGTCATCTGGAAGGCCAGTCGATAGAATCTGGAAAGCCAGTACACTGCAAGGCAAATGAATCTGGGGCACCTGGTCCCTGGAACACCAGTCTGGTGGAACAACATAGGTACGGCAATGGCTAGATGGCAGCACTGGCTACCACTGCTCTGCTTTCCACTTGGTAGGCATGGGCATATTCACAGGAAGTTGCCTGCATTGCGGAAAGTAACACAATGGGTCAGGTGCAAGAATTATTACCCCGTCTGCGCGCCCATAATTCACATTGAAAAAGGTTTCATGTCCCCCACCATCCACGATCCGAACAGTGTCTATAATCAGTGTTCTGCCCACTTTCTATTGTCTGAATTTCTCTTGCAACACTCTGTCTCGGACATACTGACTTGCACCAGGATGCACATATCTTGTAGCCTCTTCCACTATCCAGGATTTCCTGTTTCTTTCAATCTCCTCCCAGACTGTCCGAGGAAAGGTAGGAAAGGATATCCCACAGATCTTATTTGCCTTCCTACGAGCCAGTCTTTCCTCTTTACTACATTTGGTCAACTTGAGACCTCTGGCCTGGCTTGGGGGCCGCCAGTCCTGGTTCTGCCAGCTACGCATACTTAATGCAATGTAGAATGGATCTTTGATTCCTCCTTGTGGGGACAGGGCTGTGGAGTCACCAATCTCTCCTTCTGTTCACTCCTCCGAGGCAAGAGCCCGAGGCTGTGGATCCATACCTTCTTCATAAGGCCACATAGGTTCCCCCTCATCCTCTTCCTCGCTGAGGATCTGAGCCCAGGAGTGAGAAGTCGTCCTCACTTCTGAGACTATCCACTCCTCGCTGGGTGCGAAGGTTGACACCTCCCATTCAAGGGTCTTCCTCATCTCGTCTTCTCCTATGAGACTTGGGCTAGGCCCCTCTCTCCAAGGATCTGCTGATGCTCCCTCCACTATTTCTCTCTGTGACCTGGACTCGGATACATCAGTACTTTGTTCTGCCTGTAGCTCTGCACCCTCTTGCTTCGTGCCACACTCTGCTGAGCCTCCTCCAACAGGCTCTGCCTGGTGCTGTGTGCTGTCAACTGCAGGTTCTTGAAGCTTTGTCCATGTGGGAGCCAAATGAATCTTGGGTGCTTTGGTTAGACTATGTCTCTCTAGGCACCCAGAACAGTGAGGAACCATGAAGATGTCCCTTCTAGCCTTTAAGCACATTATGCACACTCTTACTGGATATCCAGGAATTGCCACACGAGGAGGCAAACATCCCCCATAGTAATATCTCTCAACATCTTTCTATCTGTTAACTTCTGCTGTCATAGCCCGGGCATGATCCGGGTAGCGGGCTGATCCCGAAGCCGTGACTGCAGAGAAACACAAAAGCTCACTGTTATCTCAAGTCCCACTCTGTTGGGAAAAACCTTTACAAAATGGCTCCCTGCTGCTGTGTTTACTTTACTACCCCACCGTGTAATGGCGGCAGCAGCACTCCTACGCATCAGCGTTCTGTTTCTGACTCAAGCCACTGCGCATCCGATTTACACACTCTACTGATAAAGTTTATTCAAACTGTTTAAACTGCACTGTCTGTTCTCTTAGCACATTTATATGTTTTTTTACTGGACTTTTTATTTGCTGTAAATCACTGTTCTTGCTTAAAAGTCCCTAAAGCCACAGTATTTCATTGCACAGGATTGCCTGTATTTCTTGTTGCATCTTTCATATAACCCATAGTCTCTCACATGGCTTTGAAAATTATACTGTTGCTGAACCCACAATTATGACACAGTCCTTCTTTGCAAAATGATCACACTGCTACACACAGATTCAGCTGGCTTTAGTTAAAATTGCACACAGTTTGAGTTGTTTTTAGGTTGCCACTCACTTAATCAGTAGCTGGTTATTGCGATGGAAAAATTCAGCCTACAGCCAGTCTTGGAGGCCTCTGGAATGAAGCGGGCTGGCAGTCCTGCCGATTGTCCCTCCGAACACCGTGCTTTCTTCCCAGACAAATCAAAATGCGGGTTGAGCCCAATTTTTAAACGTGAAAGTCCAATTTTACCACTTTTATAATGTTTTCAGTCACTGCAGCGCTCCTCCTGGCAAGCCAGTTCACACACTACTCTCTCTCTCCCTCTCGAACACTGTGCAGTCAATCTAGAGCTGGCTTGGCGGCGGGTTCGATTGCAGTCTCACCAATCATTTGACGCCATGCAAATGAGCCTCTTTTTTCTCGTGCTCTCCTCTTCCACAGTGATCGTCGAGCAGGCAAAATTTAAACTGCAAACCAGACATTTTTTTTTTCAACTGTAGCTCCTCGGTGGGAGCACCATTTCGACCATTTTTCATGGCATTTCACTCAGCGACTCTCTCTGTCCATACAACAAGCACTTCCAATGTCTAGGGCACAAATCTGTGTTTGTTTCCCACAGTTTTCCACACTTTTCTTGTCACACATTACTTTAAAAAGCTGGCAAGCGTTATAACTTTGATGCGGGACAAGGGCGTACACTCTCGGGCTTTACTGCTCCTCTGTAAACAGTTGGCACACTTACAGCAGCTCACAGCGGCACATTTGTGTGGCAATGCTTCTACTTTTTGGGCTACCTACTGCCAGGCAGCCAAAACGCTAACCTTAATCCGAGCACATCTTTCTTGTTCTCTTCCTAGATTCCAAACGCAAATCCTCAGCGGTGCCTCCATTTTTGTAACCAGGGTTTGGGTGGTGGTAGTATTATTATTAGATGTTATTAGGGCGGTGCCTCCAATTTGTAACCCATTACCTGGTTAGCCTAGGTTTGGGGAGAAAACATTCGCTCGGCCTCAGGGCTAGGTTTGCACTTCTGGTCAGGGGCACCCAAGTAATTCCGGACAAAGGAAGCAAATAACTGTAAATGTCCAAACCAGGAGTGGGATTCTAAAGTAGGGATTTTATTCACTTCAACACAAGAATACTTAGCAAGATGGAACCCCACGGGGCTACACTCACTGGTTATGTAGATCTATAGAGGTCAGAACACATCTTCATCATCACACAACCCTCAGGTTTTGAACACACTGGTACTCTCTTGCTCTTGGAGTCCCTGGAATGGCCCTCGGCCAGCACTGGTACACTTTTCCATATGTCACGGACTTTTGGTGGTGGTTCCCTCAACCACCCATAAGCGCTTCTAGCTCTAAAGGGAAAAACACATCTTTTTTTTTTGCATAATTTGTTTTATTAGTTTTCTATGATAATAGACAGACATTACGACAAGAGACATATACAATACATTACACCACACACATGATACACAAACAATAATAACTAATGTACATTCGATCCGTTCTCTTATTCATTTCTACTTTGAAACCAATCCCAAATATGTTACCAATCCATTCTTTATCAACGGGGGGAAGGAAAACAGCTCGGGAGCCATGAGAGGGGAACCAAAAATTCATCATTCACTTAGCCCAGGGAGGACCATTTGTTGTACACTTACTCTTCAGGTCGTTTTAATTATATCCATCCTTCCCTCATCATAATACTATCAGCCACTGTTAGTGACTCCAGATATGGCTGCCATGATTTTTGAAAAAGCTCCTCCTTATCTTTAGTGACATATACCAATCTCTCCAACGTAAGAGCTTGTAGTATCAGAGCCTTCCACTGGGGTATAGTGGGTTTCATTGCATTTATCCAAGTATTAAGGATTCAATGCCTAGCCATGCCCAGAACCACTCTAAGCCATCTTTTGACCAGTATCCATTCCCCATCCTCTGCAATTTCTATACCAAAAAGCAACAATAATGGAGATTTAGTATATTGTTGTCCCGTAATCCTTCTTATCTCCGTTACAATCTCTCCCCAGAAATCTTTAACACTGGGCAAGCCCAGAAATAATGATAATATGACCCTAAATCTTTGTTACATCTAGAGCATAAGGGGGACACAAGCGGATTATACTTATGAACCACTAGTGGTGGGTAGTACAATCTGTGACAAAATTTGTAATCGGATTCTTTATATTTATTACATATTATTATGCCCTAATGGAGCCGAATTATTAATTCCCAATTCTCTTCTGTTATGGGATCCCTAGTTCTCTCTCCCAGAGCCTTTTGGTGCTCAATGTCTTGTCTGAGAGCCAGGCTCTTCCTTCTCTTGCTATTCTTCGAATAGTGCCCTTTGGTCTTTTCTGCCCCACAACTATCATTTGTTCAATATGTTCCCATTTAGACTCGGGGTTTTGAAGCCTACCAGTACAGCCTATATAGGCCCTAAGTTGTAAGTAGCGAAAGAAATGTTGATGGCCTAGGCCAGTCCAAGCCTGTATATTTTTGAATGTATCGAGTCCATTCCGATTGAATAATTGTCTTAAGCATTGTATCCCCCTTGTCTCCCACTCACAATATCCCTTATCCTCTAGTCCAGGGAGGAAAAAAGGATTTCCTTTCAGGGGCAGCAACAGTGTGTCTTCCCGTGCCAATTCCCTTCTCTTATTCATATTCCTCCAGCTCACTAATACCTCCTTAACTAAGGGATTGGGGTTCCGCAATCCCCAAAAGGCCTTCCATCCTCTAATAGATAAATATGCTGAGACCCTGCCAGGACATCCCCTCTCTTCCAGGTCAAGCCATCCAGCCTCCTCTGGCCTCCCGACACAGTCTTGAACGTACTGACACTGGGCAGCTATATGGTAAATTTCTAAATCTGGGAATTGTAATCCCCCTTTCTCTATTGGTGCTTTTAATCTGGCCAATCCCACCCTGGGTCGCTTACCTCACCAGATGAAAACAGTAAAGGCTTTTTCCAACTTCTTAATATCCGCCCTCCTGATCCCAAGGTGGAGCATTTGCAGACAGTACAGTATTCGTGGCAGCACATTCATCTTGAGTAAGTTAATTCTAACCAGCCATGTAATAGGGAGCCCCTGCAATCTATTCAAATCTGCCACTATTGTCTGCAATAGTGGTCCATAGTTAAGATTATATAAATCCTCAATATTTCTACCTATTCTTATCCCTAGATATGTGAAGGCTTCATGGACCGTTTTAAGACCCCAGAAAAACACATCTTAATCCCACGTCTGGGTACTTTCTGCAGACACTGGCCAAGTGCCTGGGAGAAAGCTATAGGTGCCCAAAGTGAATCTGTAGAGGTAAATCTGGTTATACCAGATTGGGGGGGGTCTCCCACCTCTTGTCCCCTAATCTATACCCGGCCATTCATTTTGAGTCAACACCTTTCCTTTGAACTCTCTGTTTGTAGAATGCTATCTTGAAATGTATATCACATTTAACAGTCTGCTTTCCATGTAACTGGTGTCCTGACTTGAAATGTTCTGTAAGTGGCTATGTCCATCCCTGTAGACCCCTACTGGTTAGATGCCTTTCAAGCCATACACATAACTTCAAGTACTGTACTTGGCTGTCCTTTCCTGACCCACAGTAGCAGATACTTTACACAACTGTCTCGGTGAAAACATGGGCTTTGTGTCAGAGCAGACTCACCATGGTTCGCAGGTGACCCAGGGCTTCTCACACTGAAATCACACATCTGGGATCCTCAATACAAATTCTCTCATCAGGCAACTTTTCCTCTTCCAGCAGGGCCAGGGGAATTGCCCCTGAAAGCTGGTCCCCCCAGTCCTTCCAGGGATGGGGTACTGGAACAAACCGGGGAATGGTCTCAACCACTTCTATAGGTTTCTTTTGTGTCCTTCACTAGGGAGAGAACACACACCCTCTTCCTGTGGTAGCTCTATTACAGAGCTAGGCTCTAATGGGCTGCCAGTTGCAGAGCACCTCCTCCTTCCACTGAGCCTGGCTGAAGACTGACTTTAAAAACCCCAATGTTCTAACCTAACTCCCTGCTGCAACATTCCACTGTGGCTTATGCTGCTGCGAGAATTCTAAGTGATGTCATCCCTCCAGCTCAGCTGAGACTGAGGACAGAGTGAGAGAGTGTGAAACCCATTTCACTGGTGTCTCACAAGCTGCCTTTCCCTGCCTACCACTAGATCTAAGTGGGATTCTAGTAACCCCGGGTGACGAGGGTGTTACACATCATAAAACATGAGAATGTGGCTTCGTATCAGGAAGTGAAATGGATCGGCTGTTGGCCCCATGGAGCCAAAATATGATCCTCTCACTCCCAAAAACCATGGATTTAGAAATGATCATTTAACTGTCCAGAAACTCCAGTGGAAGTAATGTTCTATGCTGTGTTACTTGAAGTAAGCCAGGAGAGGTGCTCTTCAGATAAAATACTGTACTATATCACTTAGCAAACTGTCACCCCAGCCCTTATTAGTAATTAATCAGCAATAAATAATTTCATTACGCAAATCGAAAGGCTCGGGGGATGGAGGACGAGTTTGAACAGAGCTGATGAGTTATCCTGATGTAACATGTGATGATAACGTTGACAGATATACCGATAATGGATTAACTGAAATAGTTCATAAAAGAACACGTTGGCGTAACACAAACGCATATTCTTTTAATTGCAATATTTCTACGTGATCTTCTAAAAGTGCAAAGGACATGCAGTTCCTTAATATACAATAAATACTTCTTAAAAATGTTATCTCATGGCATATCCAACCTTGCAGTGATGAATGTGGAACAAAACAGAAATATCTTTTATTCATGAAGCAATTGCACTCAGAGCCCATTTGTTTTAGCCCACTGTTCGTGAATCATTTTTCCAGTTTAATTTTGGCTTTATCTGACTTCATTTTACTTTCCTCCTTTTTAAAACTATATTCCTAAAAGGAAGTGTAGAACCAAGAGGGGATTAAAACAAGAATTGTAAATATATAATACTGAAATAGTGCTTCTTAAGTACTAAGACAAAACGGTCTTATGCTACTGGGAAAATGTGATTCGGGAACTTGTGGCAATGTTTCTGAAGTCTTGTAAGTCCCCTACCGACACCAGCCATCATAAGCCTTCCCTCGGGGCAACTGTAGCAGTAGCCTGCTCTATTGATGCCTGGGAAACTTAACACTTATCAGGCTTCCTTTTAAGAATTTCATGTCGGCAGTCAGCATTCATAAAGCAAAACCCAGAGATAGCTTCATTGATTTAAGGACACTGCATCAATTATTTTCCTCCTGAGAAAAACCTCTCCAGAGGTCCATAAAGATTTACTTCAGAGCTGCACGACTGGTAGGGCAAAAGCGTATTTGTCAGGCACGGGGTCATAATGTCACAAGACATTATGACGCATGGTGTAATAGCGCTGCCAATACAGCGCGATTTCTGCCATGAGGCATAAGTCTTTTTTTTGTGGGGGGCTCTGCCTCCCCCCCACACCCCGAACCCCCCAATAAGGATTTTCAACTCTGGGGGTGGCGGGTCAACTCAAAAATTGCACTAAGTTTAAAAAAAATAAAAGTTTCTGGGACCAGGAATCAAACCCAGTCCCAGAAACAGCACCTGGGTTCCTGGCTGCAGTGGCTCAGTCCATTGAGCCATGGCAGCTGCTCAGCAGAACACCATCCCAGCAGAGGTCTTATCCTCTGCCTGGGATTGTGTGAGTGGTGCAATACCGCATACAGCAGTATACGTGGTATTGCATCATTCACTCTTGAGTACTGCGCTATCCTGGGTTAGCCATAATGTCGTACGCTATTAAGCGTGCAACACTATGACCCGGTAGGTATTCATCATTAGCTGGGGTTATTGCCTGTGAAAGCACTGGGGCCACCATGTCAGGAAAGCAACCGATGCAAGATATCCCAGTTGCTCACAGAAGTTAACTCTGGACCAAACATCTGAGCACCGACAGCACCATGCAGTTGCTTGCTTTGCACTGCAGGGTGGGGCTGAGCCAGCAAAACCCTGGGATGAAGAGGAACAAGGTCCTCAAGAGGATCAGGAAAAGCCCCCCAGCCAGATGTTTTTTATCTTTGGCTTCTGAGTACTTATAAGTGACTATGATCTTTGCCATCATGGCGGCCACCAGGAAACCACATCCAGCGACTCAGCCATGGCCAGAGCACCCATCCCCTTCCCTAACTCGGCAACAGCAAAGTTTGGAGGGATAGCCAGGCAACCGGTGAGGACAGCCGCTTCACAAATTTGCCTTCCACACCTCCTCAGCCATCAACATCAATGTAGTGGAGTTACAGTTGCCAAGTGGCAGAGCAGCACATGAAAAGTGGTGGCTGTGCTATAGTGAAGGGACATGTCCTTTGCGCCCCCCCCCAACCCCCATTTTTGGGCTCTTCAATTTTTTGTTTCTGAGGTCTCCCCCTCTCTTATTTAGTGCTAGCTTTTCCCACCGTATTGATAATGAAAACACATACCAGGCTGTCAGACTGACTTACAGATTGCTCAGGTGCTGTCTGAAAAAAGTAAGGGATGTGGGGGATAAATTGAATTGTACCCTGATCTGAGGCTTACAAAGCAACTACAATAGCTTCACTACTGTGTGACTGATCGATGAAAATGCGGCTAAATAAATTGTTTCTAGGGATGTGGATCAGTTGTTCTTATCCACACTTGTTGACATGTCCCTTTCCCCTTTAAATCTCGCCGGAAGGTCTTCAAGCTGGCTCCTCCCACCCACCCGGGTGGAGATCTTCCTTTCCGCTGGAAGATTCAGGTTTCTGCTTCTTTGCGTTTGATTTTTGTAGGCCCTGGCTTCTAAACCTTCGGTTATTCTGAAAATTAGGCTCGTTCGAGCTAGCGACTGTACTCTTTGTAATTTGGTCATGGAAGATAAATCTTCCCCGAATTTCGCCGGTGTCCATGCGGCCAAAAAATGTCATGCACCTATCCGCATACCGCGTGTGTCTACTGCCTGGGTGTCAGCCATGACACCCAGACTTGCGAGATGTGTCTCGCGTTTAACCCGAATGTCCTCGATGGTCATCTCGCATGCCTTAAGTTGGGCAGGCCTGAAAAAAGGAATCCAGTGAAATCCAAAGAGGCCCGGTGGGCGGTCTCCGTGGCCGCGGGGTCTGCCGAGAAGCTGGAACAGATGCAAGCCTTCGAAGAAGAAGGCGCAGGCCGTGGAATCATCTTTTTAGTTCATTTTTGTTCCCCTCAACCTGGGCTCCACGTTTTCGGGTTCCTTCCGAGAGCTGTGTCAATCCCTCCCTACTAAAGGCAAGGGACCTGCAGGCTCACATTCCTCTCGGTCCCGTAAAAGGGAAAAGGATCCGAAATCTTCTTCATCTTGGCGAAGACACTCTTAGGATCGTGAGCGATCTCAGTCCCAGGAGCCGGCAGTATCGACTTCGGTCGAAATTGCTTCCTCGGCTGCTGGCTTCTCGGCCGTGCCATCTGGCCAGTTGGCCGAGGTCTCAATCAGGAAGGTTAAGGTCGTTCTCGATCCCGTCAACCCATTGTCGCCCAGTGAGGCCCATGACTCCTTGACAAGGACTCTGGTCCTGTCTCTTCCTGATGAGGAGACCCAGCCTGCTGGGAATCCCATCGAGGAACCGGTTCCTGATCCAGGTAAATCACCGGTTCCCCCAGTGTCTCCTGAGTGAACGAATCGGTCAGTCCGATCGAGGTCGAGATCTAGGACCCCCTTAACCGACAGGCCAAGGAAGGCGCACAAACGCTCTAAAAAGAGGTGACGTCATCTGTCATCCTTGTCCTCCTTGGATGAGGAGGGGCTTCGGCAGAAACTCCGTCGACGCTACGAGGATGATGTAGCAGCAGCTGATTCTGTCCAGACAGAAGCCGACCACAGTTTCTACTCCAGCCATTACTTGGTTTTTGCCTCCTAGGCTGAAGCCAACTCCTTAGAAACTGGTCAAATTGGTTCCCCCGCCCGCAAAGCCGGCCAAACCTGCTCTGGTTCATCCAAAATCGGTCTCTCTGCCGATCGCGGTGGAGCTGCCGCCTAAACAGCCTTCGGGAGGGGCTCCTACAAAGGATTCTTGGATGGTTCTGGGACTCCCACATTGGTTGTCAGTCACCCTTATGCCTGACCACCCCAGGCGTGTTGAAGGGGACTTTGGTGGCCGACTGCTCTATCTGGATTCTTCTGATACAGAAGACACTGACTTACACTCTCACCCATGGGACGATGAGTCTGTTGGTAGTCTTTCGACGGAGGAGGGCCCTTCATCTTGTCAAGGGATTCTCCACCTCATCTCCAAATCCATGGGGATGCCCCTGGAGCCTGTCCAGAAAAGGGCAGAGTACCCTCTTACAGATATTCTTAAAAGAGGGGATACTCCCACGGAAGCCTTTCCTGTGGCCGAAGCCATTGTTGGCCTGGCCTTGGGGCTCTGGCAGCATCCTGCCTCCTGCCCAGCGCAGTCTGCCCGGATGGCCCCCAAGTATGCAGTGCCCATCAGGTCCCTCTCGGGGTTCACTGAACACCCCTTGGCCGAGGGGTTGGTGACTGCCTCAGTGTTCAGATTCACAGGCAGCTCTGCTGACACTGATAGACCTCCTGACAAGGAGTCCAAAAAATTGGACCACATGGCCAGGAAGGTCTACGCAGCCTCCTGTCTAGGCCTCCATCAGGCGAGTTTGGCCATCATCATGGCACACTTCTCCCATGCCCTGTTGGGCTCCTTAGATAAAGTTCTCTCGCACCTCCGCATGCACCTTCAAACTACGGTCAAGCAGGTCTGGGATCAGGGCCGTGCCATTGCCAAGCAGCAGCTTCAGATGGCTCTGGACCTTAGGGACTCTTGTGCCCATTCAGTGGCAGCCACGGTTGCCCCATGCCGCAGGGCTTGGCTGAGGCTTTCCACCTTCATGGCAGATACCCAGCACAAACTCACCGATGTTCCTTTCCTGGGTACCGATCTCTTCGGCCCAGGTGTGGATGGTCACCTTCAGCGAATCGAGCAGTCCAATGCCACCTTAGACTCAGCCACTTCTGTTCAAAGCGCCTCTGATGCCAAGAAGCAGCAGAAAAAGAAAAAGCCTTTCTGGCACCCTGCTCCTGCAGCCCAGCAGCCCTCCTTTCATGGTGGGCAGCAACAGCAGTAACAGGCTTGGTGCCCCCTAGCCCGCAGACAGGGAGGTTGGGGTTCAGGCCCTGGACCCTCTTCCTCCAAGCCTGCCCAGTGATGGGATAGGGGTTGCCACCCCTATCCCTGTCACATCAGCTCTGGGTCCTCCTGTGGGGAGTCGGCTCCGCCACTTTCTTTCCGCCTGGTCCACTGTTACCATGGACAGGTGGGTCTTAGAAGTGGTTGGCCAGGGTCTGCCTCTGGAATTTGAGCAGTACCCTCCCAGCCGAGCGCGTGTCCCATGGGAGGAGAGAATCAGCCCACACTTGGTCGGCTCTTTGAGACGACATAGCCCAGCTCCTCCTCAAGGAGGCAGCGGTTTGAGTGGCAGATCCTCCAGCCAACCCAGGGTTCGTTTTCCAGGTACTTCCTGGTCCCAAAGTGGACGGAGGGGCTGGCTCCCCATTCTAGATCTGCACGACCTGGATTTGTATCTCAGGCCATGCACCTTTTGGATGGTAACTCTGTCCCAGATTATACTATCCCTGGAGCAAAACATGTGGTTCTGCTCACTGGATCTCCAGGACACATTTTTTCATGTCCCAATCCATCCATCACACCAGTGATTCTTCTGCTTCAGAGCAGAGGGAACCCTATATGAGTTCCATGCTATGCCATTCGGCCTGTCATCAGCCCCAATGGTCTTCACCAAATGCATTGCAGTAGTGCCAGCCCATCTCAGGCATCAAGGAGTCAGAGTGTACCCCTACCTGGACGATTGGCTCTTAGCAGGTTCCACCCAGCAAGAGGTGGAGAGGTCCAGGCACCTGGCCCTCCAGACCTGCTTTCAGCTTGGCCTCCTGATCAACAAGGCCAAGTCGGAGCTCGTGCCTTCTTAAGTGATATATTTCATCTGGGCAGAGCTCAACTCTTGCCAAGCCAGAGCTCGGCTCCCAGGGGACAGGGCGGAGGTTCTCTCCTCCTTTGCCCAATCATTTCTGGTTGGGCACACGTGCCCTGCCCGGAACTTTCTGTGCCTTCTGGGCTACATGGCAGCCTGTACCACCGTGGCCTGTTGGGCCAGGTGGCATATGCGCACCCTTCAATGGGAGCTGGCCACCCAGTGGACTCAGCGCCTAGGTCATTTCGACCAGCTGATCACTGTGACCCAGAAGTTGTGGGATGCTCTCCAGTGGTGGACCATCCTAGACTGGTTGCAGGAAGGGATCCCGTTTGTCCGCCCCAAGCCGACGGTCGTCCTCACGACCGATGCCTCTCTCACAGGCTGGGGAGCCCACATGGGGAACAACAGGGCCCATGGGTTCTGGACCCCCCAGGAATCCCGATACCATATCAACCTGTTGGAGCTCAGAGCAGTCAGACTGGCATTGTCCGCATTCACTCAGCAGCTTCGGGGTCAAGTGGTTCAAGTCCAGATGGACAATACCACGACCATGTTCTACCTCAACAAGCAGGGTGGCATGCACTCCCGGCTGTTGTGCAGGGAAGCACTCCGCATCTGGACACTTGTGAGCAGACAAGAGGTGGATCTCCTAGCCATCCATGTGGGAGGAGCCTCAAATCAACTGACGAATGCTCTCAGCCGCATAGGCGAGACATCCCACGAGTGGGCTCTACATCCAGAGGTAGCTTACAGCCTGTTCTCCCACTGGGGCAAACCGATGGTGGACCTGTTTGCCTCCAGGGAAATCACCAAGCTGAGGCTGTTTCATGCCCAACCCCCTCAGCGGGGATCGCTGCAGGGGGATGCCTTCTTGAGGCCGTGGACCCCAGGCCTCTATGCCTTCCCTCCATTCCCCTTGATCCACAGGGTGCTTCTCAAGGTGAGGAGGGACAAGGTGCAGGTGATCCTGGTAGTCCCAAACTGGTCCTGCCAGTTCTGGTATTCAGATCTCCTCAGTCTCAGCAACAGGCTCCTGAGACGTCTTCCAGCATGCCCGGACCTGATATTTGTCAATCAGGGGAAGATATTCCATCCAGACCTTCAATCCCTGCTCCTGATAGCCTGGTACCTGAGCGGCTAGAGTTCTGGACTTTGGGTCTCTCTGAGGATGTACTCACAGTAGTGGAAGCATCCAGAAAGGAGTCGACCAGAAAGTGCTACCTCTTCAAATGGAAAAGGTTTTCTATTTGGTGCCAGGGCAAGGGCCTGGATCCTCTGTCCTGTCCTGTGGCGAGCATTTTGGACTACCTTTGGTCTCTGTCCAAAGGGGGTCTTCGGTCTTCGACTCTTAAGGTGCACCTGGCAGCCATCTCTGCTTACCAGGCACGGGCCGGTCAGCAGACGGTTGCACAGGAGGAGGTGATCTGGTGCTTTTTCAAAGGCCTCGATCACATATGCCCCCCGGGGCGTGAACCTCCACCTCCGTGGGATTTACTGCTGGTTTTGGCAAAGCTCATGGGCAAGCCATTCGAACCAATGCACAAGTGTGAGATGTCACACTTGTTGTGGAAGATGGCCTTCTTGGTGGCTATCTGGGGAGCTCCAGGCACTCTCGGTGGAGTCTCCTTATCTGGTCTTCCACAGGGGCAAGGTTGTCCTGCGCCCCCACCCAAAATTCCTCCTGAAGGTGATGTCAGAGTTTCATTTTAATCAGGTATTGACTCTGCCTGTGTTCTACCTGAACTACACCTCGGATGCTGAGTACAGGCTCCATACTCTGGACCTGAGACAAGCTCTCTCCTATTACAAGGAGAGAACGGCAGAAATTCGGGGAGAGGTTCGCCAGCTGTTTGTTACCTACGCTGAAGCACAGGCCTGCAGCAAAGTGGACGATTGGCAGATGGATTACATCTTGCATTAATCTCTGCTATAGGTTGGCGGGTAGGGAACCTCCCGTAGGGCTAAGGACTCATTCCACCTACCATACCGCTGCGTCAGTGGCTGCTTCCAGGGACATCCCTATCCAGGAAATCTGTTGGGCTGCTACCTGGAAGACAGCAAACACCTTCATCGCCCATTACCACATCGACCTTGAGTCATGCCGGGATGCTGGTTTTGGGCCCTCAGTTCTCCATTCTCTGTTCCCAAAGTAGGGGTATGCGCCTTGCCTTCCTCCTCCTGGAGAACTGCTAGGAGTCTGCCAACAAGTGTGGATAACAACAACATATCCACATCCCTAGAAAAACCAGTTACTCACCTGTAACAGTAGTTCTAGGAGTGGTATATGTTGTTCATCCATACTGACCCACCCGACCTCCCCGGCTGCGACACACACACCTGGCTTCCAGCGGGCTAAGATCTGGTGTCATGGGACGGAGCTGAGGGTTATACCACCTGGGTGGGTGGGAGGGTCAGCCTGAAGACCTTCCGTGAGATTTAAAGGGGAAAGGGCCATGCCAACAAGTGTGGATGAACAACATATACCACTCTTAGAGCTACTGTTACAGGTGAGTAACCTGTTTTTCAGTCACATGGTAGTGGCACAGATATGGCAGTTTGTACATCGGAAGAGATTAACTCACTGATATAAGATGCTGGATGATAGTCTGCAGCTGCGATGCGGGTGGTAGTATGGCTAGCCTAGCGAGAACAATTGTGTTATTTTTACAATACCATTTTTCTGACTGAAAATCATTATTCCCATTACTGTATAACATTACTAAGTAACTAAATATTTTATACACTGATGAGACAAAATACACCAAGAAAAATTTATTTCATTCCGACAATAGACTGTGCTGTAGAGTTTAAAAGTTTATTCTGTGTGTTTAAAAAAATTTTCCAAGACCTTTTCGGCTCAATTTTTGTCAAGAAAATTCAACTTCCCCAATTTCAAGACACGCCAGATTCATATCTAGACATACCTTTTAAAACGCTCACCTTTCAATTTTTTTTTTTCTGTAAAAAGATTTTGATGCCTTATTATTCACAGATGTTTGCTCTGTCTGGATCCTGTGAACTGACAGTCTGTGGCTTTGAGGCACTCCACTACATGCCTGATCTTTAAAAATGAGCTCCATGCCTGCCTCCTGGTCTCTGACAGATGCACTTGTGCCTTAACCCCTGGGGAGGACACCTAGTTAGGCTTCCTTTGCATGTCCCTTCAGCACATTTTCAGGCATTTATCACTCTCGCCCACTTTTAAATAGCAGGCAAGGACAGGCTGTGAGTTATCCCACCGCGAGACTGTCTGGAATATTTTCTCTATTCACTTATATCATATGGTCTAGCTCCTTGAAACTGTATTGTGTATTCCCCTGTACCTACGGATAGCCTAGTGTAATGTCTAATTTCTCCTATACAGTAGGTATCACCTTGCCTATCTATACTGTAATGTGTTTGACCCAAGTCTGCATTATGTAATAGTAACCACTGTGATGTGATGTGCTTTTACCTATGTCTGTAACTGTCCCGGGTCGTGACTAAAAATAGGCAATTTCTTTGTCTAGAGCACTTACCCGGTAATCAAAAACGAAATAAATAAAACGCTTAGCGTCACTTGCACGCTGTCTCTCTCAGACTCATGCTGCGTGGGCCAATACTATGCCAGGTAGTGGACCACATTGCCTGGGGTACTGTTGCTGCTAGACAGCCAGATGCTTATTGATTAGCAGTGATGCTGGGCAAACAGTCAATTTAAGAAAAAATGTTATTATGTAACGTCTGCCACTGCGACTTCTCATAAGCAGAAACACATTTGATCTCCTAGAGGCAGTTAAATCAGGATGGGATGAAGATACTAGCGCTCCTGTGGCCTGGACCCACCATGGGGATCCACTGTTCAATACACTTCCCATTTCTCACATTCTATACCCCAGGTGCAATTTAACTCTGATTTACTCCGAGCTTCAAGCTTCACCCTGCACAGTTCTTCTCTTGCAGCAAAGGGGTATTTCGCTCCTTAGAGCTACCCAGGGAACAGACCGACCAAGCTCCCCTAAATCTGGTACCAGTTACCTACTACCTTTCCCCCTGACCATAGGGCATTTACAGTAGAGGCCCCAGGGCCTTAGATTCACATCTGATCCACAAGCGGTCTAGGCAAACTAAATAGTGGTACCCATGGGGCTGATCCCCCAAACAATTTGCTCAGCTATGAGAGGCATACACTCTCTGGGGGTCTGGGGGGTGCCACCAGTGATGCCTCCACTCCCCCAAGACCTGACGGCTGTCGAAGAGACCAGGTCAACATAATTACTTCTTAAGTCTTCGTTCCCACATGAGGGGATCACAATTTAGGGGCAGGGAGTGGTGGAGACCCCCTGGGAGTCCGCAGCTGTCACAGGTGCCACTTCTCACCCTCACCCAAGACATGACCATCATGGCAGAGGGTCCCAGACTGAATTAATGTTACAGGGGCATACTGTCAAACCCCCCTGCCTAGTGCAAGGAAGGAGGGCACTACTGCATGCCTTGTGCAGTCCTGATATGAAATAGTTCTAAATCACCTTCATTTCTTAATCTGAACATTGCTGTTTGTTCTTCAGATATCTCCTTCTCTCCTCTTAGTCTCTGAATTGTTAAATTCATAGGGATTCCCCCGCTCTGGGGGTCCTTGCTGACGACAGCCTCCATGAAACCAGCAAGATGGTTTTGAGCCTGCCACATAGGAACAAGGGGAGCAGGCATACAGGCCTGGCAATCTCCTCCCCAGACTGCAGCAACTTCCTGCAACTCTCTAACTGCAGTCAGCTAAATTCTTCCCTCAGAGGGCTGGAGCAGGCCAGCTGGCCCAGCCCACTAAGACTCTAGGGGATTAACCCTTTAGGGGTATCTAACAGGTCTCATAGATCTACATAAGGAGCAGAGCTCCTCATAGGTGGTATACACACACACCCTCCTTTGAAGGTTCGACAACTTCGGTGAGCACCCAAGGCATAGGGCTAGCCTTCCACCCCAAGCCCCCGACAGAGGGGTCTGATCTCTACCCCACTCCATCTGTGCCCTGAGAGAAATATGGCTGGCAAGTGCTGCACTGGTAGTGTGCAGTATCTTATAATCCAAAAAGAATGGGGATCCCCTGAGGCCAAGGTGCTACTCCCTCAGGGCTTTTTATTAGCCCACCCTCCTGGACCCTCAGGATGCCATGCCCAAGTGACCAGGAGTGGCACACCAGTTCTAAACCTTGTCAAAGCAACCGTACCTGTGCTGAGTCCTAACTTAGCAGATACAAAGTACACCAGACAGACATTTGTATACCATTGCCATACCTTTACCATTCCTTTACCGAATAAAGCAGCCCCAAAATTTCCGACATTTCCAATTTTTTCCCCAAAACATCCTCTCCCCTTGTGACCCCAAAAGTGAGTTGCCTATAAAATTTAAACACCTTAAGTGTAAGGCCAAATCTCAAACCGCTTACCACTGGTAACTTTACTGTTAGACTTCAAAAATATATATATATATTATTTATATTTTGATATTGAAAACAGCAATGAGAACAGGTAACAGTACAATAAAACTGGTACAAACAGGTGAATTTGCAAGTGGCTGCAAGGACTAGGGGCAGATCTCTAAGTGCCACTCTAGGATAATGTATTAAACTTTTACTTCAAGTCACTGTAGCATCTCTGGTAATACCATGAGTCAGTGTCAATGACACAGTTTAAACCCAAGAACATCTTAGACATGTCCCAGACCACTCTGAGAGAAAAGAGATGGAACAGATTCACCAACTATGCAGAGTCAGGTGGTCCAAGTTTGGCTTTATGTCCCTCTGGCAATAGCTGGGCACTTGCTTCTGAGCCTCCTCTTCCACCGGAACTTCAGGCAATGACTTTTGGACCTTGCCCTCCATTAGGATCCTTAGACATCATCTGAAAAGGTCTTACCTGATGTCATCCTGACTGGAAAGGTGACATCGCCTCTGGGATGTCCCACTCCTAGGCTGAGGTCATAGTGAGGGGGTGACTGACAGATGGGCTGAAGTCATCTGGTGGTGGTATGCTGCTCCCTCGTAGGCAATCCTAGCCTGACATGGGCAACCACGAGCCCGGTGCTTGATGGGAGGTTAGCTGGTCTCCTAACTGCAACCACCCACTGGTTATCTGCTGATCCTGCCTGCCCTTGACCAGGTGCCCTGCTGCCGAGGGGGTGGCATGACCAAAAACTTCAGTAGAAGGCCGTGGCCGCCACGCTCTAGCCGAAGAAGTCTGATCCCCTCCCGGCTCCTCAAGGCTGATCCTGCCTGCCCTTGACCAGGCGCCCTGCTGCCGAGGGGGGCGGCACTGCCGAAAACTTCAACAAAAGGCCATGGCCACCATGCTCTAGCTGAGGAAGTCTGTTCCCCTCAAGGCTGATCCTGCCTGCTCTTGACCAGGCGCCCTGCTGCCGAGGGGGCAGCGTGACCGAAAACTTCAGCAGAAGGCTGTGGCCGCCATGCTGTAGCCGAGGAAGTCTGATCCCCTCCTGGCTCCTCAAGGCTGATTCTGCCTGTCCTTGACCGGGCGCCACAACCAAAAACTTCAGCAGAGGGCCGTTGTTGCCACGCTGTAGTCGAGAAAGTCTGATCCCCTCCCGGCTCCTCAAGGCTGATCCTGCCTGCCCTTGATCAGGCCCCCTGCTGCCAAGGGGGTGGCATGGCCAAAAACTTCAGCAGAAGGCCGTGGCCGATACACTGTAGCTGAGGAAGTCTGATTCCCTCCTGGCTCCTGAAGGTAATTACTCAGGGCCGCTTCCTTGCCTTCGTAGCGGAGCACCTTTACATCTGATTTGCTGAGGATTACTGAGCAGCCAATCAGCCCCACCTCTGCTCCGCATTTGAAAATCAAAGCACTTTTACTTTATTTAATATATGCAAGCACTCTGCTTTATTTTACTTGATCATAACTGTATTTTGGGGCTGTATTTTTGGTGATAATACCTGTTTTAGATTTAGTGATTAGCCAGTGCTTAGACTCATAAAATGTCACTGAATTGTTGCATGTTAATTAATTCACTAGGGCTGACAGCCAACTGGTACTTTGTTAAAATTCTAGTGCAGACAGCCTGTTGTTAAGGAATCAGCATAAATTGTTGCTGAAAGCCCTGTCTGTCTAATTCCTATACCGTTGTCCTGTAAATTGCCTTCGCTATTTGTGTTGTAAATTGCCCTCGCTTTTTCTCTCCTACTGTCTGTCCCTCCTGCTGATATCTCATCTCTCCCCACCCCTTGCCTTTGTCTCCTAGATACTTTTAATGCCCTGCTCCCTCTGCTTTGTCCCCAGGCTAATCCTGCCTACCCTTGACTGGGTGCCCTGCTGCCGAGGGGGCGGCAGGGCCGAAAACTTAAGCAGAAGGCTGTGGCCACCACACTCTAGCCGAGGAAGTCTGATCCTCTCCCGGCTCCTCAAGGTAATTACTCAGGGCCGCTTCCCTGCCTTCGTACCGGAGCGCCTTTACATCTGATTGGCTGAGGATTACTGAGCGGCCAATCAGCCCTGCCTCTGCTCCACATTTGAAAATCAGGGCGCTTTTGCTTATTTAATATACGCCAGCATTCTGCTGTATCGCAACTGTATTTTGGGGCTGTTTTTTTGTCCAATCCACCCTCCCTCCCCATCCCCACCCCCGCCACTCTTTAAATGCTCTTCCCTACTGTGTACATTCCCTGTTTTCCCCACCTCCTAAGTTGGCAGTCCACCTCTTAAAGTGACCCCAGCCTAAACCTTAGAATAGTACCAGCACATCCAACTTGTCCATTTTCATAAGTGGCCATTATGAACCTCTATCTGCTATTTCTGGTGTCGATCTACATGAGTGGTCTACTGCTTGTCGCTGATCACTGTGGAAGAATACTTGTGGTTGAACAGCAACACCTCTACTCTGGCCACTCGTCACACTCCCTTCCTGTTACCCCATATTTTAGTCCTAGGGATGACCTTACTCCTATGGTCTCAGCAATGCTGCCTGTACTAACCAGTTATGAATGCTGCTTGCTTCGCCTTTTTGATCCACTCCTTCACCATCATGCCCCCATGCTTGCTCCCTTCCACGTGCCCTCTCCTCTCCCTCCTCCTCCATGCTCTTCTCGCGGGCGATGTGGAATGCAACCCAGGACCCACAAACATTCAGATTCACCATACTAACATCAACTGGGCTAAGCAAGGTGGCCTTACAGCTGCACATTTGAACACATGTAGTTTGCCAGTAAAGTTTGCCGAATTGGAGGCATGGGTAGCCTTATATAAACCCAACGTGCTCGATCTCTTGGAGGCATGGCTAAAGTCATACCATGACGTTGCCTCGTACCAACTTCCTGGGTACTCACTGCTCCACCTGGACAGGCCAGGTAGGAAAAGGGGTGGGAGTGTTACGCTTTATGTGCAGGAGCATATCTCTGCCTCTATCATCAATAACTCTACCCCTAACTCCCCAAGTGAATGGATCCTGGCTGTGTTAACTCTTGGGGCATCAAAGAAACTGCATATAGACCGCTGCTATAACCCCCCACCGGGGCAGGTCCAGGGCCTGTCAAACTTCCTTGAGGGCCTTGCTTCTGTCTTACCACAATGAGACACCATCCTTCTTGGTGACCTCAATATCAACTGGACAGCAGTGCTCGACACTGACTATGCGATGCTCTTGAAGTCATATACCCTGGAGCAAGTAACGTCCTCACCTACCAGGTACAACCACCGCTCCCTAAACCATACTACCCTAGACTGGATTATTACTAACCAGGCTGATCTAGTTCTCCAGGCAGGCACAATGGGCACTTCAATCAATGACCACTCCCCCACCTATATCGTGTTGACCACAAAGGTCAGCCGTCCACCTAATAAACTCCTGTCCACCTGGAAGTTTAACAAGCAAGACATTAATGTTGCCCTGGTTGATGCCAAGAGCATAAATTGGTCTGCGCTTAATTTCCCTTAACAATGTCTCCTCCGCAGTTACTTTCCTCACTGATGTTCTTCAGAGGCTACAAGATAAACACTTCCCCATCTCCACCAGGAGGGTCAGAGGGGGCTGCACCAAATGGCTATCTAAAGAGCTGCTGGCTCTAATGTAAGCTAGGGACTCTAAATGGAAGGCCTACAAATTCTCACCTTCACCACAGGATGCTTATAGGCACCTTTGTAACACTTGTAAAAAGCAGTCAAGACGCTGAAACACACTTATTTCACTAACATGCAGAAAAGTTCCCTTGGGAATCCCCGCGGCTTCTGGGCCTCTGTTGGTTCCCTTATAAATCTGAAATCAAATAAGCGAATTATGCAACTCGCATCCTCTACTGGCCCAATTGAAGACCCCACTAAGACTGCTGATACCTTTAACTCTATGTTTACAGACCTTAGCATGTAGCTAAGCAAGCTCCCTCCCCAGTCCACTACTGGACATGATAGTGGTGCCCACGGTGCCTACCCCAGCTCCTCAGCAAGTGCCACTTCCACTCCCTCCTTCTACTTTAGGACCATTGGTCATAATGTCACCACTAAGCTGTTGAAGGCACTCCCTAACAGAGGGAGCCTGAGCAGTGACAGGCTGTACCCTTCCTTCCTGAAGATTATCTCCCCCAGCTCTTGTCAGACCAGTAACCTACATATTCAACCTTGCCCTCACATCAGCAATGGTTTCTGACTCCTGGGAACATGCACTTGTCATGCCATTTTATATATCAGGCGATCCCTTCGCCCCAGAGAACTACAGGCCCATCTCCCTCCTCCCACACCTCAGCAAGATGTTGGAAAAAATTGTGTGCTACCAACTGTCAGGACACCTACATAAATACAACCTCCTATGTCCCCTACAGTATGGTTTCCGCAAACACCACAGTACCTCCTCGGCCTTGGCGCTTTTCACTGACAATGTCCTCAGGAACATGGATTCAGGCAAGGCAACAGGTGTGGTGTTTGTGGACTTGTCGAAGGCGTTCGATCTAGTCGATCATAAATTCCTGCACAATACCCTGTTTCACTTTGGCTGCTCCCCTAACGTTGCTGAGTGGTTCCACTATTACCTTTCAAACAGGTCCCAGTCCATGCTAATTGGGAAAGACTTCTCTGCCTCACTATCCATTCATACTGAGGTTCCCCAAGGCTCCATCCTTGGCCCGCTACTGTTCTCTATGTTCATCGGTGTGCCCTCAGCAACTAGCATGAACTGCAGTGCTCTGCTTTATGCAGATGACCTTGTTCTATACCACAGTGACAAGTCCCTGCAATCCATCTCCTCCACCCTCACACTCAACTACAGTGCCGCGCACAATTGGTTCCTCTCTAGCAAGCTACTTGTTAATGAGAAAAAAAACAAAAGCCATGCTCTTCGGCGCCAAACCATACATCGCCAGGGTCACCAAATCCAACACATCCCTCACTGTGCTCAATCCAGCAGGCTTTCCCCTTGAAACGGTCCCCACGTTTAAATACCTGGGGGTGATGCTAGATCCCGCTCTTAACTTCAATGAGCATATAAATCTTACGGTGAGGAAAATTCATCAGAAACTAGGTGCTGCCTACCATCTTAAGCATCTCCTGTCGTCTGAAGCTCGCCTGACAATTGTGCAAGGTAATTTCCTGCCCCTACTGGACTACTGTTCCCATATTTATTCTGTCATGTCCATTTCTCTTCGCTCCCCGCCTTAACACCACATATAATTCCATATGTCGCTTTGTCCTCCAAGCACCTTATACCATCCACTGTGTGCTCTATCAGTCTCCTGGCTGGCTCCCTCTTCAAGGCTGATTTGACTATGCTGTGGGTTGCCTGGTCGACCGCATCTTCAGAAATTACCTGCAGTTCCCTCTATGCTTCACTCCTGGCTGAAAGAAATCTCAGGAATTCCTCTATCACCCCTCTGGAAGTTCCGCGTATCTCAACAAAGATGGGTAGTAAGGCTTTCTCTGTCTCAGCCCCCCTCCCTCTGAAACCGTTTCCCATCGTCCATTCGCTCATCATTCTCCCACTTGTCTTTCAAAACAAACCTGAAGGACTGGTTTCTCACTGAGACTATGTGTAACTGCTCCCTTGACAACCCCCGAGTACAACCACCCTAGTTCACAAGTTAATGGAAGTCTGTCTGTCCCACATGTTTTTTCTGTACTGTATTGCATCACTTTATACTAGTTAGTTAACTTTGTGTTAGACAGATTATTACTTGTTAGGTATCCTGTACTCCTGTAACAATCACCGACTGTACTATCTGTATTTGATCACAGAACCTATTGTCTCGAGTTCCTGACCACACGGTATAGTGTTGCTCTTTCATGTATCCTCCTGTACTTCTACCGCTGTCTTATTGGAACTGTAGTGTATCTTACCTATGTTACGTATTTTGTTGTTGACTCTTGTTACCACTCTGTGGTCTGGGCCATGGCTGAAAATGGTCTGTTGGATCAGTTCATTTACCAAAAACATAAATAAATAAATAAATCTGGGCAGCACCTGGGGTCCCTCTGGTGTCTGGCTGGCAGTCACTGGTCAACCATCACACAGGGCAAAAATGTATAGGGAGTTTTGCATTCAGGGAGAAGTCTCTTGTCTCCCATGTTGATGGCCACAGAATTCAAACTCGGCTGCAGGGTCACCTTTCACACAAAGTCACTTTCCTTTCCCACAGTTAGTCAGGGGACTAGCATATAACGTCTGCCCCAATGTTAAAACCCCACCTGGCTGTACCTTTAGGTGATCACAGTTCATTTGCCCCGCTTGGGTTTAAACAGCAAAACAGCATTTTTGGGGGGCAGCATGCTGTACGGTCTCTTACCTCTTACCCCTTCTACAATCCCTCTCTCTGTAGCCAAGGCATGAACTACTCTGTCAGAACTCCCCTGCAGTCTAGTGCAGAGGTGGGCACATACTGTTTCTTTGGTCCTCTGCCTTATAACAGCTGACTCCATTTGCAGTTTTTTTGTCTTTGCAGCCATTTCATGCTATGCTGCTCAGTGTGTGAATCCCCAGTTCCCCAGTCTCTCTCACTTTACCAGACCCTCTCTGCACTTAGTCCGTGTTTTTTTTCTTATACCACCCACTTGTTCTCCTCTGTGTCATGAGCAGAGCTCAGTTTCATCTTACTAGCAGCGCACCTGTTCCATCACAGCTGTATGCACTGCACACTGTCAGCTCGACTCCGTTGCCTCCCAGGCTCCAGTTGCACTGTCTTGCAGCAAGTCTTCCTTTTTTTTCCCCTCCAGCTGCACGGTTCTCTCAGCCGCACATGCACAGTGTGGCTGGTGCCCTGGTTTATTGCATGAACGTCACTCCTCTTCTCACTCCCTGAGCAGGTACCAGGGGAAAGACTGGGGGCCCCCGGCAGCCGAATCAGGGGGGGTGTTTTATATTAAATCCAGGCTGCCAATCTCCTCGGTCCCACAGCACCCAATTTCAGTATGGTGTGGGAGGCAGGAAGTACAGTTCCTCCATGAGCTCTGCCACACACACACACCCCTTTAAAATAAGTAGCCAGTGGGGTGCTGACATGTGAATAAAGACCCTGAGGCAGGACTGCAGTCTATGACACAGCACAAAAGCAGGGAATAGGTGCAAATGGAAACAGCCGACAGGTGCCATCTTAACTAACTGCACACACAGTTGAAATTACTAAATCATTTCTTTCCTTTACTCTCATGGCCACAACTATGCTCTGGCTCCCGATGCACCTCAAATCTCAGATGAGCCTCCAGTGTAGCCCCCTCACTTATGCCTAGAGATATGATGGATGCTGAAGATGGGTGGAAGAGCATATACAATTTACTTTTCCACTTACTTGACCTCTGGGACTGAGATGACCTCTAAGCACCCAGGAACCTGTTGGAGCATCCAGGCTGCAAAGAATGGGTTAGCAGCCTAGACCAGCTTCCAGTGAGGCATATAATGTCCAAACAAAGGATCATTTCAAAACAGGAACCTTTTTATTTATGGAATGCTCATGGGCACAGTCACCCCCAGAATGGGGCAGGCTACATTCTTACCAGTGTCCATAGGCAGTCTCTGAACCCAAGCCACCAAGGGGGAAACAGTAAAGGCACTGCTCAAATTGAACTCCTCCTACCTTCAGTTTGCAGGTATCTAGTGATATGGGTGAGTCAAGTTGAGCTATTCAATATGAGAGACTCAGTTGACCACCTGTCAGATGAACTACTACAACAGGATAGCGAGGCATGGTATGAACTCCAGTGAAAGAAGAAGAACAGCCAGTGAGTAGTACAGCAAATGGTAGAGCAGGGCAGCCGTAATGGGGGGAAAGTGGGGATGTTGTCTGGGGCCCCAAGCTCAGGAGGGGCTACCTGAGGAGCTGGTATTACCCCTGGCATTAGCTGGTTTGGGAAACAGGGGTCCATTTCAAGTGACTTGTCCGGGGCCCCAAAATTTATAGCTGCAGCCCTGCGGTAGAGGGTGCTATAGAGCTAAAGGATATCAAGTTCAAGTTTATTGCAGGAAAAAAACTCCATTGAGCAAGCTCATTCACAAGGAGGTCCTGAAACATATATACAGACAAGGCTGATACTACATACAGTAAGTGCTTAGTGCATACATTAAGTGGATATGGGAGGTGGTTGGGAGGGCTGTTCCTAGCTGGCCACTTGGCGCTGTGGTTTGAGTCGCTACCTGCAATGTGAGGGGACCTAGTTTCGGAGCTGGGTGGGTGCGTGCATATCCATTTTACCATTTTGTGTGTTATTGTGTTTATTTTGTTCTGTCCACCGATCCCTGGAATTGCGCACCATGGTTCACTGTCTCCCCCCCCGAATAGCCCCCTCCCTCGGAGTTGGTTACCTAGATTAAGGGGGGTGCGGGGGGAAGCCCCACGCATTAAATGTTTGAAAGTGTCCCATAGAGTGTATTCCTCCGGTCGCTGTTGTTGGGGTTGCTGTACTGCACAGGTGCCATGTTTGTTTTCGACATTGTGCAGTCGCTGCATTGTGCGACGCTTTTCTTTCTTCAATGATATGACGTGGAACCCAGTTTACAGGGGTTGTGCCAACAACTCAGCGGGGCCTGGACCCACAATGGGGATCCACATTTTAGGACACGTCACATTTTTCACATTCTATACCAGTCAGACGACTCTTCCCTGGCTCAGCCCGCTGGGACTCCAGGGGATTAACCCTTTAGATTATTCTAACGGGTCTTGTAGACTTCGATAAAGAGCAGAGCTCCTTATAGGGGCTCCATACAGCAGTTAAAAAAAATTGTCACTGAACTGTGCTGAGAGAGAAATGGTCATCACTGAAACTGAACAGTACTGAATGTGAAACTGCCATCACATATATTGTACCTGGATGGGGAAGTGTTAGCGTACTGTACTGAGTGTAAAACTGTTCTCTATCAACCTTACTAAGTGTGAATTTGTTGCCACTTCACTGTACTCAGTGTGAAAGGGTGATATCTCAGTGGTACTGAACAAAAAATTATCACTCAACAGTATGGACTAGGAAATTGTTGTAATTCCTATGTACTGAATGTGAAATAGTCATCACTCAACTGCATGGAGTGTGAAATTATCATTCCGGAGTACTGAATGTGAAAGTTTAGACACTAAACTAAAAGTGTTGTCACTCGATCATACTAAGTGTGAAATTGTTGTCGCTTAACTGTATGTAGTATGATACTGTTGACAGTGATAATAATATGAGCCTTTTTGCATTTCCAGCCTAAGTGCTGCAACAACGGTGCTCAGTCGCCGCCATTATTTGGTGCTTTGACATGGCATACCTGACGGAAACTACACATATGAAATGTTTCATGGCAAGCAGCCATAAAACATGATGTTTGCTGTAAAGTTCAGCAGTATGGGGAAAATGGCTGTCATGGAGCTAAGGCTTACAACAGAGTTCCAAGTCCTTGACGCCTGTCAGTCCCTACAGGGTAGGGCGTTATGGTTGAAAACCTTAACGCCCTGGGCGTTTCTTGGTATTTTTACTCCAAGTTTTCCACATGGGCTTTTTGTGACCCCACTGCATGAACGGTGACACTATCAGCTCGTTAGGTGAAAGGTGATTTTGCACAGTGACTGCGCCATTTGGCGTCACAGGTGCGAAAACACATTTCGAATAGGATGTGAAAAGTAACAGGTGTACTGTTCATGAAGAGGTGTAAAAAAATGGCATTGTTGAAAATCTGGAGTGAAAATATACAAAAACTGGTGAAGTCACGAGTGTGCGTAGAAACTGCCAACGTACACCCGTAATGTAATTAGTTTGGGGATTTTTATAGCAGATTTTCAACACAGGCATTTTGGGACCTCCGCTTATGAACAGTGTCACTGTGATTTTCATAATCTGTCATGAACTCTAAATTTCCTACAGCGACCGCACTATTCTGCGCTGGAAGTGTGAAAACACATTTCGGACAGGGTGTGAAAAATGACAGCTGTACTGCTCATAAGGAGGTGTAGAAAAATACCAGTATTGAAAATCTGGGCTGAAACTATTACAAACTCGTGAACTTACGAGGGTGCATAGAAACTGTGCAATGCGCGCTCGTAACACAGTCATTTTATGGACTTTTGTCACCAAATTTTCAACATAGCCATTTTAAGACCTCTGTTCATGAACAGTGTCACTGTGATTTTCTTACTCTGTCCCTAACATTGATTTCGTACACTGACTGCGCCATTGTGGGCTACATGCATGGAAACACATTTCGGGCGAGATGTGAAAAATGACAGCTGTACTGCTCATAAGGACATGTGGTAAAATGGCAATGTTGAAAATCTGGAGTAAAAATATAAAAAATTTGCAAAGTTACGAGCGTGCGTAGGAACTGTGCAATGCACGCTTCTAAAACAGTCATTTTGTGGAATTTTTTCACCAAATTGTCAACATAGGGTTTTGGAGGGGCCTACCTCGTGAACTGTGACACTGTTGTTTTATAGTGTATGGTGGAACGCTGTTCCGCATGGAAATCCATGCCTGGAACAGCGTTGTTATACTTTCGGTCGTCACGATCTTGTTATGCTGCACCAGTGCGTCACCGGTGCAGCACAACAAGATCGAACACATTCGGCGCATGCGCCAGCCGACGGCTTTACGCGGCAACGCGGGCGGCGCTGGCGGCAGACACAGAAGTAAGCTTTTTCCCCCGAGTGTTCACGAGTGGTATTTATAGTTGCCATACACTATAAAGATTGTGTATGAGCAACCATACACAAACAAAACAGTTTTGCGATCTTGAAGTTTCCGGTAGTAGCGGACCTCGACTACGCTCTTGAGGTCTCAGTTACCGGAAACCTCGATCTATAACTGCCTGTTGTGTATGCTTGCGCATACACAATCCTCTATGTTACTCAGTCCCAAAAGGTGGTTCCGTACAGTGACCACAAAATCACCTTTCGGAGCCGAATAACAAAATGACAGTGACTGAGTTCATGAGGTGGGTCCCCAAGAACCCCATATTGAAAATTTGGTGAACAAATTCCCAGAAATGGCCGGGATATGCACCAAAGTTGAAAAAAAAAAACATTTATGCCATTATACAGCTTACCGGCATTTCTTCAGTTTGCGACTTCGTGGTCGGCTTTGAAGAGTGCAGACGTGTTCCCGGTCCACCGAAGATCATCGCGTTGGGCTCCGGAGGTAAGTATGGGGTCGGAGGGGTGTGGGGAGGTGGGTGTGCAGAGGGTGGGTGCGGGTTGGGGGAGTGGGGCAAGACAGTCAACGAGGGACCATTTTTTTTTTTTTATAGGTGTTTTTTTTTCCTTTTTCAGGAAGACGACACAGAACTTTTGCCATGCTGGGGTGGTCTCCCAGTGTGGCAGCTGGAAGTTGTTTTTTGGGGGGTGGCAGTGGAGCCGATGGAGGATGGGGCACCCCATCAGCCATGGGGACTTTTGCCACGCTGGGGTGGGCATGGCGTGGCACCTGGAAATCTGTTTTTTGGGGGTACAGTGGAGCTGATGGGAGTGGGCACCCCATCGGCTACAGAGATTTTTGCCATGCTGGGGTGGGCTCCAGCATGGCACCTGGAAGTCTTTGGGGGCAGTGAAACCGACGGGGATTGGGCACCCCCATCGGCCATGTGGTGTATGGTGGGGGAGCGCCCAGCATGCTACTTGGGTGTCTGTTGGGGGGGGAGTAGAAAAAACAGAGCTGTCTATGACAGCTGTTCACATGCTGTGCTGAGTATAGGCACTTTGCATACTGCCGATGGCAGTATGTAAATTGACTGCTGATGGCAGTATGCAAATTGCCTACACGTTACCACAGCTTTTGTAGCGGTCTTTGGCTTTCCGCTGTACGCCACTGCATCTGGACTGCTGTCATAGACAGCTCGGACATTTATTGGTGCGGTGAGGCCGCGCCTGCAAGAAGGAGCAGGGCATTGGATGCAAGGTGGTACATCTACAAAAATTCATATGGTGGCACTGTGTTTCTTGCACATGTGTGCAAGCAAACATAAAAATTAGAAAACACTAAAGTTAAAACATAATTAGTGTAAATCTAATGGTTTTAAGCTTTTTACTATAGTAGAGAGATGCTCTTTAACTGAAATAGCTGTGTGCAGTCCACCAGCATGGCCTTCTGCTCAGTGACCATGGAGTAATTAATTGGGACTGTTCGTACTGTGGGATTTATTTAAGCAGTAGTAAATGATAATGTCTCACCTTGGTGCACTGTGAGGCACAAGGCCATAGGCCGAGTGACTACAGCCACCTGGGAAGTTATAATATCCAATGATATCACACACCTTGGAGTGAATTATTGCAATTATGAAATGGATCCATTTTGGTTTCATCGACTGATGGTATGACCTACTTTCAGACTGGGATTATGTGCCGAGATATCATCCTGGCTGAATGTGGTCTCGGTCAATCAGATTTGAAGATTTTGAGCATCCATTTCATAATATTTATTATGTACCACGGCTCTTTAATATTTATGCCCTACTTCTTTTTTCTCCAGCTCTAGCGAAGTAATCCACACCACAGTTCCACATCATTTATGGTTGTATTCTTTCTTCCTTTGCTTTCAGATTCCAGCAGCCACTTCATGTCAGCCCATTGCATGACCCAGTGCCAAAATGGTGACCTCCATGCAGCAGTGACATCATTATGAACATCCAGATGCCAGAAGATTATTGCAAGGGGCGGCTTGATTCGTCTTTCACATCTTACGCAGTGAAGTGGTGTTGCTATGGTGATAACATCTCCAAGATGCCAGAGCAAAACTGCTAGGGACTGGAAGATACACCCTGCACTCCCCTGCTGAATTCTGATTGGGTGGTGGCAGTGACATCATGTAGTAGGGTCTGAGGTGTTGTCATCAGCGTGTTGCCATGGTTTTATACACTTCTCCCTTTCCCAACGGCTTCCTATGGGGTCTGCACTCTTTTTCCTGGGCTCTCATTTTCCCAACCTATTGGTTCGCAGACAGACTTCTGGCGTCCTTCCTGCCCACCACCTACGAGAGGCGCCAGAGAGCAGGTGATCCATGCTACTTTCGAGTACTCTGTATCATTATCAGCACTCCCATCTATCTAGCACTGCTGGTGGCCTCCCTGCCTTTTGCCTTGATTGGATTCTTCCTGTGGGCCCCCCTCCAGTCAGCCAGAAGGCCATATTGCTACTCCAGGCTAAAGGGCAAAGCCCAGACCAGTGGGGCCACCTTGTCCACAGAATGGAAAGCCACAAGCAGTGCAAAAAGCTTCTGCTTTTGCAGTGCCAATGTGTGCTTGCTACCAGACTCCTTGGCAAGATTCAATAATGTTGCCGACACTCAAGGGCGGTCCCGGGAGATTGGGCGACGAATTCAGAATGGAGCAAGCAGGCCACAGATTAAGATATACATAGACTCGCCGACCAATACATCCATCAGTGCTGCTAGCTTCAGCAGCTAGATTTCACCCCAGGGCAGTGACGGTGCTAACCGTCCCGTCAGCGTTAGCATCAAGCGGACAACCTCTATGGAGTACAAAGGGGAAAACACCAGCTCCAATAACACTGATGAAAACCGGGAAACCAAATCAGGAGAGGAGCAGCTCGAGGGCGAAGATCACCCAGTCATTGTACGCATTGGTGCAGAGGACAGTGGTCCACTGTCAGACGCGGAGACAGATGCAGCCACCGTGCAGGTCGCAGTAAGTGGTCCCATGGAGCACAGCACTGAAATGGAGACACAGGACCAAAAGGGCCAGACACCCAACCACAAACCGAAAGAAGGGGACACTGGGAGTCTTGACAGCCACACCACCTCTCGAGAGTCCTTGGTGAAGTGTCGTGTTGGGGATGGAGTAGCAGACTCCAACTCCATCAACAGCAAGCTGGTCTACAAGACTTCGGTCATCAAGAAGACCTCACTCAGGAAAAAGAAACACATGGACGAGATCTTCGACCACGAGATCTCAGCCTTCTTTCCTGCCAACTTGGACTTCCTTTGCCTGCAGGAAGTGTTTGACAAAAGGGCAGCTGAGAAGTTGAAAGAGCAGCTGCACCAGTACTTTGAACATATTTTGTATGATGTTGGAGTCTACGCCTGTCAGGGCTGCTGCAGCTTTAAGTTTCTCAATAGTGGCCTCTTTTTCGCCAGCCGCTACCCAATCTTGGATGCGGATTATCACTGTTACCCTAATGGGAAAGGGAGTGACTCTTTAGCAGCTAAGGGAGCCCTGTTTGTCAAGGTAAGATTTAGAAATACAATGCATAATATTTAACTTTTTTTTATGTAAGAGAAACTTTTTTTGACCCATCACCCAGTCTGCCCACATTAGCCATGCCATCTGCTCCCAGCCCCATCACCCGCCTTTTCTTGGCCTTACCCCACCTCCTGTTCCTCCCCCTGCTTGTCCCCCAGGGTGGGGTTGATGAAGTGGGCAAGACTGCGTCAGAGGTCCCCTTTAGTTTGGAGATAGGTGCCTCAGTCAGTAGTGAGGGGCCTCTGGAATGGGGCCACTTCACTGTGCCCTGGCTAGTGATTTTCCACCTTACTAACCCCTTCCCCTAGGATGCCAAATGCTTGGGGCTGTCTGTGTGTGCACGCACACACACACACACACACACACACACACACACACACACACACACACACGAGTGTGCATCAGTGCATCAGAGCTCCCTTGGTGTCTGCCCTTCCTCTCTGTTAGACCTAGCTGACTGCTGAACTGTTTAAAGAGGATTTTATCTAGATTTTGTTGTTATTTGTCACTGTTATTGGCTTATGTTTTATATTTTGAAGAATGTTATCTATTCTAACTCTTGCTTGCCTGTATAGTGCCCAGAGCCTAGAGGGAAATATTTTTAAAACCACGGTGCAGAAAATATTCATTTATAACTGGAAAAGCTCCTGGGGCAGGCAACTACATGATATGAACTGCCTGCCTGGATCAAAAAAGAAAACAAAAAAAACATGCAGATTGCTCTTTAAGGGTTCCTTTGTGACCCATGGTATCCAAATTTGGGATAAATGCCCAAAATTAAGAAAAGTTATTTATCTTCATTTAGAATGTTTCAGTAACTAGAAAAAAAAACACTTTTTTTTTCTGTAAGGTTTGACTTTCACCTAAATTGTATAAAGAGGGGCTACGCAATGATGTGAATCAAACCATTCAATTTATCTTCAACTGTGAGGGGCAGGGCCATAAATAATGACTGGCAGAGCCATGAGTGAGTTATAATAGCCCTGCCTCCCTCACAAGGGATGCTAAACCATGTATTTTGAACCAGGTCTTTGTATAGTCGATTTATACAACATCCGTTTATTACTTTAACTTTTAAATATATTATTGGTAATAGTAAGCAGTAGTAAAAATCTTTATTTTGACAGGATACAATACTTTAGGACCAAACGGCCCTATTTTCAAAGTTGCCCTGTGTACATACCTAACTTTCCACATATTTCGTATAACAATGACATACAAAAATACATATTGTTTAAATAAGCAAGTACAGCCTATAGTAAGATACAACGGGTTATGCTTCAAGTCTTTACAGCATGAACTCCATGTCCTGTTCTAGGGTTGGCTTTCGTTTTTCAGTCTTAGAACAGGCCGAATCAGCGATTTCATCATTTATATGTGTCTTATGTTTCATCTGAACATGAATTAAACATTATCTTGTAATTTGGACAGTGGAGAACTGAAGTGTATTAAATTGAATTTGCTGGGAAAAGAAAAGGAAATGTTCCAGAGTGGACTGGATAGTAGTTTTTGAATTTCTAAATTTGGTTAACTGAAATCTCGATGGCCAACTATATGTTAATTGGTCTATCAGGTGCAATTACAGTTTTCTACAAATACCATATCTACTGCATATTTAAAACTGTGGAGGTTTTCTGATCTTCTAGCTTCCGGAGACAGCTCATTCCATATTGTTGGAACCCAATATGTAATTGACTTTTTACCATAATTAGTTCTGTTTTTTTGTTACTCTCAGTCCTCTGTTCTTAACGTCTCTCATTTGATAGCTATACAATGGGGGTAATGGTGGCTTATCTATTATTAGATTATTATTATTACTGTTAGAATGAACAGTTTCTCTTTGATTGCAAGTGCTGGCTTCAGCGTTGCACTGATGGTGAGGTTATCAGCAGCAGACACACAGAAACATAGATGCTGTCGCTAGATGAAGTCCAAGGCTCCCTCCAATATGCCCGTAAAGATTTTTCTACATATGCCCCAACTTACCATCTTGAAGAGGTTTTCCTGCCCCGGACCTTCCCTCTGCTTTTTGATTGGTTCAGTATTGCATTGCTATGACTGTAACCTTCAGGATCTCCGTTGCCGCAAAGGCCTCCCTAAACAGGTGAGACTTCGGGCCCCAAGAGGGACCTGAAGTCTCACCCCTTTAGGAAGGTATTTGGGTAATAGTTAATGGCCCCTCCCACAATGGCTATTTTATTTGACGTACTAGTTTATGTACTGTATTTTATTATGATGTGTGTCTTACATATAGGGTTTTATTTTGCTTGATACCTTACTTTGTTTCCCTAGCCTATGTACAGCTCCTGAGCCCGAAGGAATGGATGCTAAACAAATGCAATTTTACTCACTTACTATTTTACTAGTAAAAGAAACATTTTCTTGATGTGAGGCTGTTACTGTTGTCATAAGCCAATATATCACTTTTGTCTTGTATGTTTTAACCCCACTCCTGTTGTATAAATAAATGTATTACTTTATAAAAATAATGACAGCATCACAAGGAAAATTTGAGCAATGCATCAGTAGGTGTATTACATTCTGTTCTTTTCTATGGGGTGCTCTTTCTTCATAGATGCCATTGTGCATGATGTCTGGCAGCCATCTTAGGTAGAATCTTAGTGTCATTCTGTAACTTTGTGTCTCCCTCTGTATGTATGTTGTCGCCCTTCCACCGGATCGCACCTGGAAATGAGCCGCGGCTTAGTGTGCCTTTCCCAGTTACCAAATGTTTAAATAAATTAATCAATTAAATAAATATAAATCCAGTGATGCAAGGCATCAACATTGGTTACAGTCAGAAATCAATCCACGGGTACACAGTGTATGTTACAAGCAGTGCACATAGTCTCATATTACTGTGTACCATTGTTGGTGGTGCAACATATGAGTTAAAAAGCAACATATGAGTTAGAAAAACACCTGAAAAAAAATTAGGAGTGTAGGGGCTGGCCTTACACACCCTCAGTCCCAAATGTTGCTGAAGGCCTCCTGTTCATAGGGGTCCTCAGACAGAAGCTGTGCACATCACCAGCATTTTAAATTTCAGTATTTATTTATTAATTTCCCTGTGTACGGTGGAAATATTTCATGCAGGACATCACTGGGCTGGACAGAACCTACCAGCTACGTGTATCATAGTACCATTATAGATATTGGGAGCGTCCTCAACCCATCACAGCGCTTCCTTCATCTGCGCGTTAGGTGCTCTTCTTACCGTAAGAGTACCTCACATGCTGAGCCACTGTAATGGGTTTCTTGCTGACCACTCGCACCTTCAAAGTCGGGCTACTGACTTTTAAAGCCCTGCATGATCTGGGCTCTGACTACCTGAAAGAACTCCTGATTCCTTACCGCCCTGCGAGGCCGCTTTGCTCAGCCGACGAGGGGTTGCTAGAGATTCCTAGGGTTACATTAAAATCAGCTGGGGCACGGGCTTTTATGTTCATGGCCCTCTCCCTTTGGAATTCTCTACCCCGTCGGATAAGGGAGTGTATGACCGTGGGAAGCTTTAAACAGGCTCTCAAATCCTTTTTATGGGAAAGGGCCTATGGTGGTTCCGATTAATTGCTGTATCTGTTTTAATAGTTTTTATATTATTGTTTGTATATTTTGTTCGTATTATATTTTACTGGAATGCGCCTTGGTATTCGAAAGGCGCAATACAAATAAATATATTATTATAAGTAATTTAAATTAAAAAGAGGATTTTTTTTTTTTAAGTTAGCACGCTATAATACTTACATCCATAAAAGGCCCTCTAACCGGACTCATAAACTTCTAAAACAATACTCGCTAAGGTATATTCAGGGGCTCCCAATGTCTAACCCAGCTGGGGGTCACCAGAAACATCAGGGGGGGTCTGCAGGAATACTAGGCCACCTGTCTTCAGCACTACAACCTGCTCACTGCTGCACATGTAACGGAAACATTTAACTATGTAGTGCATGATTTGACTAATTATTTAATTAACCATTACAGTTAACAAGCTAATTGGGGTATTGTTCCCACAGCATATAAAATCAATCCAAAGGGAGGTTGACTAGGGTGGGGAAGGGCATGGAACCCACAGCAATGAACAGTGCTTTTCATTTAGATAGTTTGTGAGCCCATCATTTTATCCCCCTCCACCCCACACCTCTGCCTGTGATGCAGTGCTTGAACAGATGTTGTGGGGGGAAGGGGCCCTTCTGTGTGCGTTACTAAAAAGGGGGTATATGTGTCACAGTCAGGAGGCTGTAGCAGTCATTAACAGGAGATTATCCAAGAGGTTTAAGCTGTCCGCACTGATCACTTTCCAGCTGTTTTTTCTGCAGTTTACCATTGTCCTGTGCCAGCTGGCTCAGCCATCTGTGTAGCGCTGAAGTTGGAGTGGCTTTGGGTTGATATGAGCACTTACATGGCTAGCAGAGGGTTTGTGCCATTGGGGGGATTTGGACTCGTAATTGTCCTCTCTCTCTCTAGAGCAAAGGGGTACTGTAATGACTAAAGCAGTGCTACAGCATGTATAGGGAGTATTTATAGAGCCAGTATACTGTAGTGGTTAAGAGTGTAAACCTGGAGAACTGGGTTTGAATCCCGCAGCTACTACTAGCTTACTGTGTGACCATGAGCAAGTGACTTAACTTCCCTGTGTTCGCAGGATGCAACTGGAAACAAGCTTTGGCTTAGTGTGTCTTTCCCAGCCAAAAACTGTTAAAATAGAAAAAATAAAGAAAAAAGGTTATGTGGTAGCAGGCAGCCTTTGTTCCTACTAAAAGTGATAGGGTGGTATATACACATGTTTGAGTTGGTGAGTGCAGGCAGAACTACAGGTTATGCACTCCAACTGAACGGGAGCAGGATAAGGGAAAATGTTTAAAATTATTACCTGCCACAGAGTGTGGTTAACATGTGAAATAGCCTGCCAGGTGAGGTTGTGGCAGCTAGCACTCTTCAGGCTTTCAAAGCAGGACCCAAACGACTACTGAAGGAGAATGGCATTGAGGGTTACACTGAATAAGTATGGGTAACACAGCAGTAGACAGATTCCTGAGAAAAAATGGCACTGAGTGTTACACAGCGTGAGTAGGGGGTAACACATTACTTATCCTGAGGGAGAATGCCATTGAGAGCTACACTTCATGAGTAGGGGTAACACAGGACTAGACAGAGTCCTAAGGGAGAATGATATTGAGAGTTACACAGCATGAGTAGGAATAACACAGGACTAGACAGATTCCTGAGGGAGAATGGCATTGAGGATTACCCAGCATGAGTACGGGTAACACATGGACTGGACAGATTCCTGAGGAAGAATGACATTGAGGGTTACACAGCATGAGTAGTGGTAACATGTGGACTAGACAGATTCCTGAGGAAGAATGACATTGAGGGTTACACAGAATGAGTAGGGGTAAAAGAGAGGAGTAGACAGATTCCTGAGGGAAAATGGCATTGAGTGTTCCACAACATGAGTAGGAGTAACACATGACTTATCCTGAGGGAGAATGCCATTGAGAGCTACACTTCATGAGTAGAGGTAACAAATATGGCTAGACAGATTCCAGAGGGAGAATCGCATTGAGAGTTACACAGTATGAGTAGGAGTAACACTGGAGTAGACAGATTACTGAGGGATAATAGTATTGAGGGCTACACAGCATGAATATGGGTAACAGACAGGACTAGACAAATTCCTGAGGGAGAATGACATGGAGGGTAACACAGCATGAGTAGTGGTAACACAGGAACAGAGAAATTTCTGAGGAAAATGGCACTGACAGTTACACAGCATGAGATGGGGCAACAAAGGACTAGACAGATTCCTGAGGGAGAATGACATTGAGGGTTACAGAGCATGAGTAGGGGTAACAAAGAACTAAACAGAGTCCTGAGTAAGAATGGCATTGAGAGTTACACAGCATGAGTATGGGTAGCACAGAACTAAACAGATTCCTGAGTAAGAATGGCATTGAGAGTTACGCAACATGAGTAGGGGTAACACAGAACTAAACAGATTGCTGAGTAAGAATGGCATTGAGAGTTACACAACATGAGTAGGGGTAACACAGAACTAAACAGATTCTTGAGTAAGAATGGCATTGAGAGTTGCACAGCATGAGTAGGGGTAACACAGGACTAAATAGATTCCTGAGAGAGTATGGCATTGAGGATTACACAGCATAACTAAGAGTAGCACAGAACTGGACAGATTCCTGAGGGAGAATGGCACTGAGGATTTCACAGCATGAGTAGGGGTAGCAAAGGACTAGACAGATTCTTGAGGGAGAATGACATTATGCTTTACACACAATGAGTAAGGTTAAAAGACAGGACTAGACAGATTCCTGAAGAAAAATGGCATTGAGGGTTACACGGCATAAGTAAGAGTAGCACAGAACTGGACAGATTCCTGAGGGAGAATGGCACTGAGGATTACACAGCATGAGTAGGGGTAGCAAAGGACTAGACAGATTCTTGACGGAGAATGACATTACGCTTTACACACAATGAGTAGGGTTAAAAGACAGGACTAGACAGATTCCTGAGGGAAAATGGCATTGAAGTTTATACAGCATGAGTAGGGGTAACACAGAACTAAACAGAGTCCTGAGGGAGAATGACATTGAGGGTTACACCACATGAGTAGGGGTGACACAGGACTAGACAGATTCCTGAAGAAAAATGGCATTGAGGGTTACATGGCATGACTAGGGGTAACACAGGACTAGACAGACTCCTGAGGGACAATGGCATTGAGGGTTACACAGCATGAGTAGGGGTAACATGGGACTAGACAGATTCCCGAGGGGCAATGATGGCATTGGGGGTTACACAGTATGAGTAAGGGTAATATAGGAGTAGAAAGGTTCCTGAGAGAGAGAATGGCATTGAGGGTTATAAAGCATAATTAGGGGTAACATAGGACTAGACAGATTCTAGAGGGTGAATGGTACTGAGGATTACACAACATGAGTAGGGGTAACATAGGACTAGACAGCTTCCTGAGGGAGAATTGCATTGAAGGTTACACAGCATGAGTATGGGTAACACAGGACTAGACAGATTCCTGAGGCAGACTGGCATTGAGGATCACAGCATGAGTAGGAATAACACAGGACTAGACAGATTCCTGAGGGAGAATGACACTAAGGGTTACACAGCATGAATGGAGTAATGCAGGACTAGACAGATTATTGAGGAAGAATGGTAGTGAGGGTTACACAGCATGAATAGGGGTAACAGGACTAGACAGATGGCTTCGGGAGTTACACAGCATAATTTGGGGGTAACAGAGGACTAGACAAGTTTCTGAGGCAGAATGGGATTACGGGTTATACAGCATGAGAATGGGTAACATGGCACTAGACAGATTCCTGAGGAAGAACAGTATTGAGGGTTACACACACAGATGTGCGAAGTGGGGAAAATTAGCTCTGCGGAAAATTTTGTGTTTTTTCCCCATTTTGTGTAGTGGATCTGGGGTGCGAAGCCCAGCTTCTACCTCCCAAAAAACTTTGCCGGTGGAGTTCAAACTTCGCACTTTGCAGAGTTTTTGTACACTAGATACTAGTGCCCCCTGACGACGATCGCCGCCAACCCGACTGTCATTTCATTAACTTTCCTGATGTCTAGTGGTCCCACCCCCACCCGGCTGATTGCCAGCCCAACATGAAAATTAATCCCCGGAAGTGTCCATCCTGGGTGTCTATGGGTTCCAGCTACCCCCAGTCGATCACCGGCCCAGTATGAAAAATTAAATCCTCCTCATAGTGTCCATATCTGGTGTCTAGTGGTTCCCCCAAGCCGATCGCTGACCCATTGTAAAATGAAAGAAGTCCAAGCCCCCCCCATCATTGGATGCTAGCCCGACCTTAGAAATAATTTTCCTGGTATCTGGTGGAACTCCCTGCCCCTGCATGTACTGCCCACCACCCCATTCCCCCTTCCTGACCCTGAGTGGGTGACCAGCACAGCCCTCCACTCTCTTCCATGGCTGGCTGCCTGACTGAGCTGTCAATGAATGATCACGTGCTTCTAGAAGCCCACGCTCATTCATTAACAGTCAGCCAACTCATGGTCATTGCTGGTGTTTTTTCAGGGGCACAGAGAAAGGGGGGGCTGCTTTGGTCACCTGCAGGGGGTGGGATTGGGGAGAACAGCATTGTAGACCCGGGGGTCCACAACTCTGTTCTCCCTCCCCCCAGGGGCAACTGGAGCAGCCCCCGTCTCTTTTCCGTGCCCCAGAAAAACCACCAGAAATTACCACAAACTGGCAGTAAATGACCGCATGCTTGTACAAGCAAGCGCTCATTCATTGAGAGATCAGTTACGTGGCCAGCTATGGAGGAGAATGGAGGGCTGTGCTGGTCTCTTGCTGGGGATCGGGGAGGCAGGGGGGTGGTGGTGGGCAGTATATACAGAGGTGGGGGGTCCACTAGATACCAGGGAAATTATTTCTAAGTTTGGGACAGCACCCAGTGATGGATGGGGGTGGACCTTGGATTTCTTTCATTTTACAATGGGCTGGTGATTGGCTGGGGGAGGGGACCACTAGACACCAGGGATGGACACTGCTGGAGGGGCATTAATTTTTCATATTGAGCCAGCAATTGGCCGGGGGGGTGGGACCACTAGACACCAGGGATGAACACTACAGTCGGGGCTGGGGCCTGGTGATTCGCAGGGGGGTGGAATTCAATTTTCGTATTGGGCTGATGATCAACCTGTGGGTGGGACCACTTGACACCAGCAAAGTTATGACAGTCGGGTTGGCAGGGATCGGCGTGGGGGGGACCACTAGACACCAGGTATGGGGTGCCAGCAGTCATTTCTAACTTCTCTTTGGGGGTTTTTAAGTGCAATTTGCAGTTAAAAAAAAACAAAGCAATGCGAAGTTACATGTGCCGATTTGGGCAAATTTTTCACTACCGGGGCAACTTTGCTAAATGGCACATGGATGCGGAGTTTGTGGATTTGCAGGGAATTTACTTGCAAATTAAAACTTTGCTGCATCTCTAGTTACTCAGCAAGAGTAGGGGTGACACAGGACTAGAAAGATTCATGAAGGGAGAATAGCACTGAGAGTTACACAGCATGAATGGAGTAATACAGGACTAGACAGATTCCTGCTGGAGAATGGGTGGATTGCTGAGGGAGAATGGTATTGAGTCTTACACAGCATGAGTAGGGGTAACACAGAACTAAATAGACTCCTGAGGGAGAATGACATTGAGGGTTACACAGCATGAGTAGGGGTAACACAGGAACAGACAGATTCCTGAGGAAAATGGCACGGAGAGTTACACAGCATGATTAGGGGTAACAAAGGGCTAGACAGATTCCTGAGGGAGAATAGCATTGAAGGTTACACACAATGAGTAGGGGTAAAAGACAGGACTAGACAGATTCATGAGGGAAAATTATATTGAATGTTCCACAGCATGAGTAGGGATAACTCAGGACTAGAGAGATTCCTGAGGGAGAATGACAGTGAGGGTGCATAGCATAAGTAGGGGTAACACAGGACTAGACAGATTCCTGTGGGAGAATGATATTGAGGGTTACACACTATGAGTAGGGGTAACACAGAATGAAACAGATTACTGAGGGAAAATGTCATTAAGGGTTACACAGCATGACTAGGGGTGACACATGACTAGACAGACTCCTGAGGGACAATGGCATTGAGGGTTACACAGCATGAGTAGGGGTAACATGGGACTAGACAGATTCCTGAGGAGCAATGGCATTGGAGGTTACACAGTGTGAGTAGAGGTAATATGGGACTAGACAGATTCCTGAGGGACAGTGGCATTGAGGGTACACAGCATGAGTAGGGGTAACACAGGACTAGACAGATTATAGAGAGACATTGGTATTGAGAGTTACACAGCATGAGTAGGGGTAACCTAGGACTAGACAGATTCCAGAGAGACATTGGTATTGAGGATTACACAGCATGAGTATGGGTAACACAGGACTAGACAGATTCCTGAGGGATAGTGGCATTGAAGGTTATATAACATGTGGGGGGTAACATAGGACTAGACAGATTCCTGAGGGAGAATGGAATTGCTTTTTACTGTTCATAGCCTGAGTAGGGGTAACAAAAGACTAGACAGATTCATGAGGGAGACTAGCACTGAGTGTTACACAGCATGAATGGAGTAATATAGCACTAGACAGATTCCTGAGGGAGAATGGGTAGTTTCCTGAGGGAGAATGGTATTGAGTCTTGCACAGCATGAGTAGGGATAACATGGGAATAGACAGATTCCAGGGGGAGACTGGCATTGAGGATTACAGCATGAGTAGGGGTAACACAGGACTAGACAGATTCCTGAGGGAGAATGGCATTGAGGGTTACACAGCATGACTAGGGGTGACACAGGACTAGACAGATTCCTGAAGAAGAATGGCATTGATGGTTACATGGCATGACTTGAGGTAACACAGGACTAGACAGACTCCTGAGGGACAATGGCATTGAGGTTACACAGCATGAGTAGGGGTAACACAGGACTAGACAGGTTCCTGAGGGACAATGGCATTGAGGGTTACACAGCATGAGTAGGGGTAACACAGGACTAGACAGGTTCCTGAGGGACAATGGCATTGAGGGTTACACAGCATGACTAGGGGTAACACAGGACTAGACAGGTTCCTGAGGGACAATGGCATTAAGGGTTACACAGCATGAGTAGGTGTAACATAGGACTAGACAGATTCCTGAGGTGAAATGATGGCATTGGGGGTTACACAGTATGAGTAGGGGTAATATGGGACTAGACAGATTCCTGAGGGAGAATGGCATTGAGGATCACAGCATGAGTAGGAATAACACAGGACTAGACAAATTCCTGAGAAAGAATGGCATTGAAGGTTACACATTGTCAGCAGGGGTAACACAAGGCTAGATAGATTCCTGATGGAGAGTGGCAGTGAGGGTTACACGGCGTGAATAGGGGTAACAGGACTAGACAGATGGCCTTGAGGGTTGTGCAGCATAATTTGGGGGTAACACAGGACTAGACAGGTTTCTGGGGCAGAATGGCATTATGAGTTACACTGCTTGAGTATGGGTAACATGCTCTGTGGAAAATATAGCAGAGTTTCCCCATTTTGCATAGAGGATTGGGGGTGCGAAGCCCAGATTCTACTCCCCAAAAAAGTCTGCTGGTGGAGTTCAAACTTCGCATTTTGCACAGTTTTTTAACACTAGGTACTAGTGCCACCCCTCCGACGCCAATCACCGTCAGCCTGACTGTCATTTAATTAACTGCCCTGATGTCTTGTGGTCCCACCACCCCACTCCCCCACCCCTGGCCGAATGCCAGCCCAATATGAAAAATTAAATCCCCCCGGTAGTGTCCATTCCTGGTGTCTAAGGGTTCCAGCCCAACCCCAGCCGATCGCTTGCCCAATATGAAAAATTAAATCCTCCCCATAGTGTACATTCCTGGTCTCTAGTGGTCCCCCCAAGCCGTTCGCTGGCTCACTGTAAAATGAAAGAAATCCATGGTCCCCCTCCCTATCACTGGGTGTTGGCCCAACATTAGAAATAATTTCCCTGGTGTCTAGTGGAATCCCCCCCTGCATGTACTGCCCACCACCCCACTCCCCCCCGACCCCGAGCGGATGACCAACACAGCCCTCCACTCTCTTTCATGGCTGGCCACCCGACTGAGCTGTCAATGAATGAGCACATACTTGTACAAGCACACGCTCATTCATTAACAGTCAGCCAGCTCATGGTCGTTGCTGCCAATTTCTCAGGGGCACAGACAAGGGGTGGGGTTGCTATGGTCATCGATGGGGGGTTGGAATGTGGGAAATGTTGTTGTGGACCCGGTGGTCCACAATGCTGTTCTACCACCCTCCCCCGCTGGGCAACCAGAGCAGTGGCCAGCTCTTTTCTGTGCCCTGGGAAAACCACCAGCAATGACCGCAGTGAATGAGCGCATGCTTGTACAAGCAAATGTTTATTCATTGAGAGGTCAGTTAGGCAGCCAGCAGTGGAGGAGAGTGGAGGGCTTTGCTGGTCGCCTGTTCAGGTTCAGGGGGGGTAGGGTGGTATTGGGCAGTACATGCAGGGGTGGGGGAGTCCACTAGACATGAGGGAAATTATTTCAAGGTTGGGCCAGCACCCAACGATGGGGGCTTTGGATTTTTTCTATTTTACAACAGGCCGGTGATCGGGCTGAGGGAGGGAACCGCTAAACACCAGGGATGGACACTACTGGGTGGGGGGGATCTATTTTTCATATTGGGCCAGCAGTTGGTCAGGGGTGGGACTACTAGACACCAGGGATGGACAATACAGTTGGGACTGGAGCCCAGTGATTTGCAGGGGGGTAGAATTCAATTTTTCATATTGGGCCAGTGATCGACCAAGGGGTGGGACCTCTAGACACCAGGGAAGTTATGACCGTCGGGCTGGTGGGGGGGTGGCACTAGACACCAGGTGTGCAGTGCCAGCAGTCATTTCTAACTTCTCCTTGCCTTTTTTTTTTTTTAAGTGCAATTTGCAGTTAAAAAAATCCCAAAGCAATGCGAAGTTACATATGCGAATTGGGCAAATTTTTCACTACAGGGGGCAACTTTGCTAAATGGCACATAGATGCGGAGTTTGAGGATTCACAGGGAATTCACCTGTGAATTAAAACTTTGCTACATCTCTAGTTACACAGCACGATTAGGGGTGACACAGGACTAGAAAGGTTCCTGAGGGAGAATTGCATTATGGGATACACAGCTTGATTCAGGGTAACGCAGGACCAGAAAGATTCCTGTGGGAGAATGGCGTGGAGGGTTACACAGCATGAATTAGGGTAACATGGGAGTAGACAGATTTCTGTGGGGGAATAGTATTGAGGGCTACACAGCTTGAGTAGGTGTAACACAGGACTAGGCAGATTCCTGAGGGAGAATGACATCAAGGGTTACACTGGATCTGTAGGGGTAAAGCAGGACTAGACAGATTCCAGAACGAGAATGGCATTCAGAGTAACACAGCATAAGTAGGATTATAGGTCTAGACAGATTCCTGGGGAGTATGACAGTGAGGGTTACACAGCATGAGTAGGGTTACACGTCTAGAAAGATTTGGGAGGAGAATGGTATCGAGGGTTACACAGCATGAGTAGGGGTAACAGGACTAGACAGATTCATGAAAAAGAATGGCACTGAGGGTTACACAGCATATTAGGAGTAACACAGGACTAGACAGATTCCTGAGGTAAAATGACACTGAGGGTAACGCAACATGTGTTTGGGTAACCCAGGACTAGATAGACTCCTGAGGAAGAACAGCATTGAGGGTTACACATTATGAGTAGGGGTAACACAGGACTAGACACATTCCTGAGGGAGAATGGCATGGATGGTTATAGAGCATGAGTAGGGGTAATATAGAACTAGACTGATTCCTAAGGGAGTATGGCATTGAGGGTTATAGCACGAGTAGGGGTAACACAAGACTAGACAGATTCTTGAGGGAAAATGGCATTGAGGGTTACATGGCATGAGTAGAGGTAGCACAGGACTAGACAGGTTCCTGAGAGAGAATGGCATTGAGGGTTACACAGCATGAGTAGGGGTAACACAGGACTAGACAGATTCCAGAGGGAGCATGGTATTGAGGATTGCACAGCATAAGTAGGTGAAACATAGGACTAGACGGATTCCTGAGTTAGAATGACAGTGAGGGCTACACAGCATGAATATGGGTAACTCAGGACTAGACAGATTCCTGAGGGAGAATGACAGTGAGGGTTCATGGCATGATTAGGGTTACAGGCCTAGACAGATTCCTGGGGGAGAATGACATGGAGGGTTACACAGCATGAGGGGGGGGATTACACAGAACTAGACAGATTCCTGAGAGAGAGAATGTCATTGAAGGTTTCATAGCATGAGTAAGGGAACCCAAGACTAAACAGATTCCTGAGGAAGAATGTCATTGAGGGTTTCATAGCATGAGTAAGGGAACCCAAGACTAAATAGATTCCTGAGGGAGAATGGCATTGAGGGTTACACAGCATAAGTAAGGGTAATCCAGGATTACGTAGATTCGTGAGGGAGAATGGTATTGAGCATTACATAGTGTGACTAGGGGTAACCCTAGAAGGATTCCTTAGGAACAATGGCATTGAAGGTTACAGAGCATGAGTAGTGGCAACCTGGAGCTAGACTGATACAAGTTTATTGTACCACCACGACGAGAATAAACTCAATATTTAGTGGTGAAATGGGCATTTTGTCTGGGCTCTCCTTGGTACTTTCCTTAGATTGTGTCAAATCTCATCTGAAGATGCATCTTGGTGCATTCTTATATTTTATTTTGTTTGAGGCATTGCCAAACCCTCTCTTGTTACTTAAGTGTAACCAAGTCTCCAGCTCTGGATATAAATCAATAATGCAGGTGTAACAACCTCCACCTGCTAGGTGTGTTGACTAAGCCTGGAAGTGGTGAAGGGCAAAGTCTGTTATGCCTCCGGGTGAATGGCACCTGGGTTTGTGGTTAGAAATGGGCTTGGAAAGTGGCGTGGTGCCTCCACTTATGGGGATTCTTATGACAGAGCGCTGCCAGTGTGTTTCCCCATAGGAAATAAACACAACCCCCACCCTCTGTGACAGGGAACACAATAACTCAATCCCCTCTCACTTATCACTCTAAGCATTCAAATACACAGCAAGACAGTAATGGAGAAAGATTTCAGCAGGTTTATCTTGGGATCGGAGAACAAGGAAGGGAACAAGGGAATCATAGATAAAAATAAACAGACAGCAGTTCGCATTCACCCCTACCGTAAAGTGTGTCTCGGCACCTCTTCCCCACCTGGTGCACCAGTTAACCCCACAGTCCCTCTGGGAACTCACAGTTACAGTTCAAGTGTGCACACAGATGCAGAGTTGCAGGCTTGTGTTGCTTGGATCTTGGTGTGGTACCATGTAAATTCGGTTGCTGGCTGTAGCTGCTTACTGGCAAACTACACAACTGGATGGACAGTAAGACAGTTGTTCCTGGCTGTAAGCTGTAGCTGTGGGCTTGATTTTAGGGCTGTGCAGAAATGCTCAGAAAGTATCTAGCTAGCTAGTTAAACAATATGAATTATAAATTATGCAAGTAAAACCCAGTACCAAGACCTTCAGATGACAGGCTGCTGCTGTTTCCATGGGGATGTCTCCCCTACTTAGGCAGATGATGGCTGGATGGTCTTTTCTGTAGGCTGGATACAGGTGCGGTGACCCAACATGCTCCCGGTGGTGAAGGGTCTGGGCTGTGATGACTTTAGATGACGGGAGCTGTGTTCTGTAAGCTGGTTACAGGTGTGGCTGACCCAATGTGCTTCCAGTGGTGAGGAGTGCAGGCCATGATGCTGCGGATGACAATGATCCTTTTCACCCTACAAGGGGAATTGCTTTCACTCATCCAGAAAGGAGGGCAGACACTCAGGACCTCAGCTGGTTCCCAACAGCAGCAGAAGGCAGTGGTTCACTACTTTCCCATAAGAGCAGCAGCTTTCTAGGCAACCCCTGCTGTAATTCGATGGTAGAGACCAGGCTTGGCACTCTAGCTGCATCAATCCCCTTTTTGAAGGGTCTCAAGTCTCTTTTTGACAAACCTTTTAGTCAGACAGGAATAGCAAGTGGAAGCTATTCCCAAACACTTTCCTCTCCTTAGAGATTTCTCTCCGACAAATCTACTCTGTTTTAGGCAGAAATCCAAGAATCTAGCTTCCGTGGCTAACATCGCATGCATTATTCATTATGCCAAACCACTAGCTCTCAGTGGCTGTCATTACCAGGGGAAAAGCCATCTCCAAGTTGTGTACAGGAGTGCTTGGAAACAACTGAGAAGCTGCGTGGGATATACTATTTTGGACGAATTATCTGTAGCTAAACTCTCTCTCTCTTGCTTACATCTGAGAGAAGTTTTCCTCACTTTTAAAGTGGCATTGCTTGGTATTTGTTTTAGTTTTTAATTCAGTAAGGGGGTTTTTAAAACTGCTTATCTTGTCAGCATCCTCAGAAGGATGAAATAACTGCATATTTGATTTTCCTTGTGGCTAACAAACCACCAGGCTGTTTTGGGGCTGGAGAGGTTTACCTGTGTCTGACTTGGATGTCTGGATTTTTCTCTGTTTGATTAGCAGGGTACTTTCTCTGTCAAATTGTTGTGTAGGGTATCTTGCTGACAGGAAGGCACTCATCAGCGGTGGGTGAGAGCTTTTAGTCGATTGTTTTGTGAGGGACACAGTTTAGGCCCAACCCTTCCCACACCTCACCCCACCCACCCCTGGAAATAGTTCCTTTATACCTGAGGTTCTGACATCATTTCCTCGAGTGCAAGGTGCATTTCACTGTCATATCCTCTCTAGCACACTGCACTGATAATATAAGCATACACGTTGTATAATATATATATATATATTTCTATATAACAAATCACACCACATGCCTTATCACACACAAATACAATAAAAAAACTAGATAAACATGTGGGGAGTAGTGCAATGTAATGGCTGTGGGGCAGCAGTCTTCCGGGAGTCTTTCTGGAGGCTGAGATGCTGCCCTATTTGCAGACAACTCTCTGCCCTGAGGGAGGAAGTTGCCCGTCTTCAGGCCACACTGGACAGTAGTAAGGAAACCTTCCCCCAGGCCACACTGGACAGTAGAAAGGGAACCTCCCCCATCCAGGGAGCACTAGCGCCACCACCACTACCTCAGAGGTTGCGAAGAAAGCACAGCAGTTGGACCACAGTGGGCTCAGGGAGGTGAGGAGGGTGGAACAGAGGCACACCCAGTCAATTGTTCCACTCCACAATCCATACACCATTCTGGGGGAGCATAGCTCCCCCATGGATGCACCCGAGAGAAGACTGATGATAACTGTCACAAGGAGGCCCACAGAAAGGAGGCAGAGGACACCAAAGGGAAAGGAAGCAGCTCCTGGTGGGGGACTCAATTATTAGGGTATAGAACTGGGGAGCTGGGAAAACTGAAGAAGGTGCCTGCCTGGTGCCATGGCTTGGAGGGACAGGAAGCACATCCTCAGGATCACGAGAACAGCTGCAAGGGATTCCAGTTGGACATAATTGTCCACCTAGGGACAAATGACTTGGCTCATCATGAGATTAGAGCAGTGCAGGAGGACATTGCAGAGTTGGGGAGGGCCTAAGACAAGTAGCACACACAGTATCCTTCTCAGAGGTGCTGCCTGTCAAAGGCATGGGGGAGGCGAGGGTAATTGGCACCATGCAGTTTAATGAATGGTTGAAAAAATGGTGCAGAGTACAGGGGTTTGGCTTCATTGGGGACTGGGGTTCCACCTGGAGGGACACCAGCCTATACTGGCAGGATGGTCTGCATCTGTCCAGGAAGGGAACAAGTCTTTTGAGCAATCGGTTTAAATGCTTCATTGGCAAGCTTTTAAACTAGTCAAAGGGGGAGGCACTGACAAGCAGCAGGAAAATCCCAGCCTCTCCCTACAAAACAGGGTACTAAATGAGAAAAGACTGAGGTAGAACGTCAGTGGGGATGCTGCAACAGAAGGTAAAGCCATCAAAAATGGAGAGCAATGAGTACCAATGCCCATAGTCTGGGTAACAAGCTTCCTGAATTAGTGGCCTTGATGGAGGAGGAACATCTGGATATCGTAGCAGTCACAGAAACATGGTACACAAAACCATGACTGGGACATAAACATACCAGGATACACTGTCTACAGGAGGGACAGGGAGGGTAAAGAGGAGGAGGAGGAGTTCTTTACATAAGGAAGGAATAAAGCAACAGAACAAAAGGGTAAACAGGGAGGAGAAGAAGCACTGTAGGTAAATTTGGAGACAGGCATGGCACCACAATCCGCACAGGGGTTAGATACAGACTCCTCTCAGGGGAGGAAATGGACAAGGAAATGATAGAAAGTATACTTAGAATGGCAGAAAAAGGGGAGATATTGCTGATGGGTGATCTGAATATGCCAGATGTTAACTGGAGTGCAGTTGCAGCTGCCACTAAGAGTGCAGTTATTCTAGATGCCCTACAGGGGCATGCCTTAGACAACTAGTACTGGAGCCCACCGAGAGGGAGCAATATTAGACTTGATTCTCTCAAATGGAGATGGAGAGAGGATTACAGATGTAGAAGTGGGTAGCCATCTGGGAACTAGCGACCACCTAACAGTATGGTTCACAATAAACACAGCAATAGAGTCAAGCCATACAAAGACAAAAGTACTGGACTTTAGGAGGGCTGACTTGGTTAAATGGGTGAGTGCCTAAGGAATGCACTAGCAAATGGGCAGGAAGGAGGGTGGAAGAACAATGGGAATAATAAAAACTGCCATCACAGAGGTAACAAGCCTTTGTGTGAAGCAAATAAACAAAACAAGACGATGTAAGAAACCACTATGGTTCTCAAAGGAAGTGGCAGTGAAGGTTCAAGAGAAAGAAAGCATTCAGGAAGTACAAGGAATCACAGAAGGAGCAGGACAGAGAACTGTATCAGTTAAAGCAAAAGGAGGCTGGGAAGGCAGTCAGAACAGCAAAGGCCCAAACTGAGGAAAAGATAGCCAACTCAGTTAAGAAGGGGATAAAACCTTTATAGGTACATCAGGAGCAAAGGAAGATCAAGGGAGGGATAGTGAGGCTTAATAAAGGGAGGAGGGTGGGCAGAGGGAGACTGTGAAAGGCAGAGATACTAAACAAATATTTTTGCTCAGTATTTACAAATGAAGAGGTGGAGGTACATAAAACAAACAGTAGTAACACTCTGGATACAGAAGTTGATACCAGCCCATTTACAGAAGAAAGGGTTCTGAAAGAACTCCTAAAACTGAAGGTGGACAAAGTAATGGGGCCTGATGGGATTCATCCCAGAATTCTAAAAAGAGCTAAGGGTAGAACTAGTGACACCACTGACTACCCTTTTAACAAATCATGGGAGGATGGGTGGTACCCGAGGACTGGAGGAGGGCAGATGTGATTCCCTTCACAAAAGTGGGAGCAAGGCAGAAGCAGGAAACTACAGACCTGTTAGTTTAACCTCAGTGATAGGGAAAATGATGGAATCACTTCTGAAGGAAAGAATTGTCAGTATCTAGAGGCCAGAGGCACAGGACCCTAGGCAGCATGGATTCACAGCGGAAGGTCATGCCAGACAAATCTGATAGATTTCTTTGACTGGGTGACCAAAGTAGTAGATCAGGGAGGGGCTGTGGACATGTCCTACCTAGACTTTAGCAAGGCATTTGACACAGTCCCACACAAAGATTAATATACAAGTTAGCCAGCCTGGGAGTGGGTCCCAAGATGACAGCCTGGTAAAGAATTGGCTGGAGAATAGGACACAGAGAGTAATAGTAAATGGAGTCCACTCAGAAGAAAGGAGGGTTACTAGTGGGGTACCGCGAGGGTTCAGTATTAGGACGGTCCTCTTCAATGTCTTTATAAGCGACATTATGGAAGGACTGAAGGAAAAGTATGTCTCTTTGCAGATGACACTAAGATCTGCAACAGAGTTGATGCACAGGGTGGGGTGGAAAGGATGAGAAGGACTTGGCAAGGTTAGAGGAATGGTCAAATGTATGGCAGCTTAGATTCAATGCTAAGAAGTGCAAGGTAATGCACCTGGGAAACAAAAACCCAGGGAAGAGTACACAATGGGGGGTGAGATACTAACACAACAAAAATGGAAAGGGACCTGGGGTAGTCATATCAGATGACCTAAAGGTGGGCAAGCAATGTGAGAGGGCAGCAAGGAGGGCTGGGGGATACTGGGATGCATAGGGAGAGGCATCACCAGTAGAAAACAGGAAGTTATTATCCCTCTGTACAGACAGCTGGTGAGACCCCATCTGGAGTACTGTGTGCAGTTCTGGAGACCCAATCTCCACAAAGACATAGACAGGATGGAAGCTGTCCAGAGGAGGGCAACTAAAATGGTGCAGGGTCTGCACCGGAAGACATATGAAGAGAGACTTACGGAGCTTAATATGTATAGCCTCGAGGAAAGGAGGGAGATGGGGACATGATAGAAACTTTCAAGTACCTCAAGGGAATCAACAAAGTCCAAGAGGGCAGCATCTTTCAAAAAAAGAGGTGTGCAAGAACAAGAGGGCACAATTTGAAGATAGAGGGGGCGGCTCAGAGGTAATTTAAGGAAGTATTTTTTCACAGAGAGGGTTGTGGATGCATGGAACGGCCTTCCGGAGGAGGTTGTGGAGTCAAAATCAGTGGTGGAATTCAAGCATGCATGGGACAGTCATAAGGCAATTCTAGGGTGTGGGGGTAAGAAGAAGTAGGCTGCTGGTTAACTAGGATCTGCAGCTTATCCAGTAGGTAAGGAAATGGGCAGACTGGGTGGGCCAAGCGGTCCTTATCTGCCGTCAAATTCTATGTTTAAAAGCATGCATAAATGTCCTGAGCCAGCTCTCAATTCATAGCTGTTTTGCAGAACTGAGCTCCAAATTGATGTCACTTTCACAGGGACAGGATGTACTAATTTAGTTGTTTTGCAGAGCTAAACTAGTCTCCAGATTGTTGCCTGTTTCACAGGGACAGGATGTACTAATTCAGTTGTTTTGCAGAGCTGAGCTCCAAACTGATATAAGTTTCAGAGGCACAGGATGTACAAATTTAGTTGTTTCGCACTTTGTGCAGCTTTCAAAGTTGCTTGAAACTAGGCAGCCTCCCTTCTGTGGGCTCCCTGACGTTAAATGCAGCCCAGGGACTGGTTGAACAAAGAGAGATGATAATGTGCCAGCCATGGTGAGAAGGGCAATGAACAAGCCCGCAGAACAAATAGCAGTGTCCAGTCTAGTCCCGGGTCCTGCAACTGCAGTCTGGGCTGGGATCGGAGTAAAGGAGCAGTGCAGTGGAAGGCGGCAGCAGTGTTCTGGAGTGAGTCAAAGATAAGCCTCTTTTTTGAAGGGGGTTACACAAGAGAGAGTGGCCAACCTTTATCCCTCATAGAAGGAAATGACATTGCTATGTGCTGAGATCCAACAACCTGCTTTGCCACTTGCTGTATCGTATTATTTTGGGTAGGCGTTAGTCACCGCTACAGAAATGTCACACTAGAGCCCACTACCTTCCAGTGCCCAGCCTCAGAGGTGAGTCTGCAGCCTGTCGAGCTGCTAATATCACCGTGTTGAGATCTGACCCCCACTTATTGCCTCCTGCTGTGTTGCACTATTTTTGGAAGGCCTTAGTCAACATCAAAGAAGTTGAATTTTACATTTAAAAAAACAACAACTTTCTTCTGGGGACATGGCCATCATTAAACATGATCAGACATGTTCAGCTTGAGCTCCGAGTTTAAAATTCTTAAAAGCTAAAATTAAAGATCATTTTAAAGCTATCCAGCATAAAAACACCACCAGACAATGGTAGACTTTGGCCAGCAGTAGACTGCAAACCGGATAATTGACAGCAAAATGGGAAACCCTAGAAAACAGAAAACAGACTGCAAACAGGGGGTGGCAAAAAAGCTCAGCACACTGGGACACTGGGCAGCAGAACAAAAGGATTTTCCACAGTGGACTTGCTTCCCACAGAGCCTACCTCACACAGTGTCTTCCAGACTATTAAAGCAATGGATGTGTAGCTCATTCAACTTGACAAAAAAAGTGACAGACGTACAATCGAAGCTGCTTGCTTTTGAGCAGCAGAACATGAAAGCTGTGGTTGAGGCTAAGGAAGTGGTTGGTATGGTGGGGAAATCACTCCATGCCACAGTAGGACTCATCAAAGAGAAATGCGTTTTGAGATTCAGACTTGAGAATACTGAGAACCAGATTCAGGCTGGAAATATTAGAACTGTGGGGATGCTCGAGGCACTAGAGGGAGATAACCCTGTAGAATTTCTGCAGAGCTGGTTTGTGCAGCACTACGAAATATCTCCCCCTCCAATCCTAAAAGTATATGGGCTCACATGTAGACGGGCCCTGGAAAGATCAGAGGGAGCTAGGACAATGCTGGTAATACTTTATTGACAGATGCACAGGATCAGTACAAAATCCTTGAAGCTGCATAGAGAAAGAGTCCAGTAACATAATGTATGTTAATACCACTGCTGCTGACACCATGCTTATAGTTGTAAGAGTGGTCTCACGCACATTCTTAGGGTGTGAGAACTGTAAGCTGAAGGTGAGTGGTTCTGATACCCTAAGAATGTAAGTGAGACCACTCTTACAACTGTAAGACTGGTGTTGATGGAGGTATTAATATATCATTGATCAAGCTTGATCAATAATATATAAATTTTTTAATAAATCATACTGTACCATGCCCATTTCTAGGGCAGTTGTGTGTGAGACACTCTTCACAGAATAAGAGTGTCTTACGCTGAAAAAAGGAGCATTCTGATTGGTCAGAAGTGCTACCTAAATCTATAATGAAGGCTTAAAAATCTCCCATTTTCCAGACCTTGGTTTTGCCACAAGGTCCCACAGAAAGGCCTTCTATTCTAACTGTGCTACTCTGAAGGAGTTGGGGATTTCCCACAGCTTACAATTCCCTGTTAATCTCAAAATCATCTACGTAGGGCAAACCTATGTTTTAGTGACCCAAAAGAAGCAGCGTAAGCATAAGAAAGACTTTGGGACCAAGGGACAAGAAGAAGACTCAGCCGAGGAGGAAGGTAATTCCATCAGTGCTGAAGATGAGATGGACTTTTTTTTTTATATTTGATGTTTATTAACACACCAGAGTGCAGCAAAAAAAAATAAAAAATACAGAGAGCAATTTACAAAGTAAACACAAAAGTAAATATAAATAACATACACTTTACAGGTACAGGAAGATTACAAAAAAGAAAATTATATAGCAAAAAGAGAAAAGAAATGGATATATCATGATATGCCAAAGGTGGGTGGTGCAAGGCAACATCTGGGTCAGGTTCTCCGGCACAGGGCTTGCTCCCACAATAACCAGAGAGAAGCAGAAGGCACCAAACAGTACCTAGTGTACCAGTCTCTCACAACTTGTAGAAAAGCGAGGGCCATACGAGTGACTATGGTGTCCAGTGCTTTCCTATGGTTGCATAGTAAAATACCCATAACTGCCATTGGAGTTCAAATCATTCCAAACTATTTTGATATTTAGCCACAAATTTTTCCAAATCATATATTTCCAGCGTAACCCCCCTTCAAATGGGGGTTCCCAAAAGTCTTCCTTGGGTGTGCTTAAATGCCCACTGCCAGGCTGGTGTTCTGTGTCCTAGCAATTTAAAAGTGTTTGCATGCGAGTGCCCTGTTAGCCTCTGTGCCTGTCTCTTTAGGAGTTGCCTATTTTGTGGTGTAAAATTAATCTGGGTAGGGGCCGAGTAGTTTCAGGCTTGAATCCCGCATGGGCTGCAGTGTTATCGCTCCATTCTGCCATCGCTAATTGTGCAGAGGGAGCCCTACAAGGAGCTGTGACTGTTTGCTGATTATCTGCTTTATTAATAATGATATTGTAGTTTGTCTAACCTGCCTTCCTTTGCAGCATGGACTTTTCTGTTAATCACCACCATCTTGGTTCTGGACTGGCAGTTTGGACCAATCGGTACCTTTGGGGACCCTAAAATGGAGTCTGTCCCCTACGGTCTTGTGGGAGTGAATTTCTGTATAGGAATTGTAGTTTTGGTCCTTTGGCACCTAAATGGACCTGGAGGGGGAGCTCTAGCTGTGACAGACAGATGGATCAGCCAACCGATGCTTCTGGATCACTGGGAAAGTCCCAAGCTGCCTGCAGTGGAGAGTCAGTGTGGAGACAGAGATGAGAGAGTGAACAGCTCGAGATATTTGAGCAACTGCTCCTGTGTAGTGCACAGTGGAAATCGTCAGGAAGGCTGCGTTTGGCCTGCCTGCCACCATCTTCAGTGTGAAGAGAGTTAATGCTTAAACCGGACTTTGTCCGAACCTGTGTCTTTCAGTCTGAATTTGTGACTAGTTTCGCCTGAAGAGGACTGAAGACTTGCATCTGTGCTATCGGCCTGTCAGGACTTTCACCATGACCGCAGAGCGTATGGTTTGCGAAGAAGATCCTGTATATTGCAACCGGACTGTTATCAGAACTGCGGTATTGCCTTGCTTTTACTATAAGTGTGCTGATTGCTGATAGTGGGGCACGATTTGGTTCCCCACTGTTTGAATGTGTCACGCTTGCTGAAAGCTGCATCCAGCACTTACCGGACTCTCTCCGAACTGTTCACCCGGTCTGGGCCTCGCCACCCCGGCTCAGACAGCTGCTCACACTGCAGAGAACCAACTGAAGAGAGACCTGCCTGGGGATTCGGCTCCCTGCTCAACAGGAACTACACCACGGTGAATCGTGTGGGCCCTGCTTCTCCTGGCAAACCTGCACTTCATCCTGAGGTCTCCAATTTCATCCATCCCGCAACCTGTCTGGGTATCGTGAGTAAATCACAGGGTAGCTCCCTACAACAACAGCCTAATCAAAGTGAGTCATCTGATTTAATTGTTTTGTTTGATTGTCATGAACTGAGCCCTCTGGCTCCAGATTACAAATTAAGGGTTAAAATGGATGTTATGTTTTTCCTTTTTCCTAAGGGCCCCAACAACAGCTGCAATGCCGGGTTACCCTAGGCAACGCTTCAGGCTAGTCTATAGTTCCAACTGGGTACCCATAGTGTGTGTGTGTGTGTGTGTGTGACTGTGTTACAAGGACCTTTGAGTGCATGCCTTATAACCAGAATCTTTCAGATCCCGAATCAACCAGTAGATTTTGCCCCCTTCCTTGTTACTGCCCCTTAAATAAATCAGATCTAAATATTTTTGCATTGAAACCGGTTGTGGTGTACCTCTGTACAAACAACATTGAAATACTGTTGGTTCTTGTGCTAAATCTTATTTTACAGGGGGTCTCCAGGGCCGAGCCAGCTAAACCAGCCCTGGTGGTAAGTGAAACAAGTGTGGGGTTAAAACTGTGGTCAGGTGTCAGTTGCAATCGTGTGCAATCTGTGAACCATTTAGGCCACTAGAAGGAAAAGAGGGGGGGGTAACAGTGTCCCGGAGAGCTGTACCCAGGTCAGCTATGCTATCACTAACCCTGTCCTCTGGGTGGAGGCACCTGTTTTCAGTACCCAGGCCCCTCAACCTGCATCTGGTCATGCAGGCAGGGGTAGTATCCCTTGGGGTAGTGCCATCTAGGGGTTACACCAGCATAATAGAATGCCACAACCCCAGTGTCAGCGGGCCAGATTTCATCCATAGATGAGAGGGTCAAGATAATAGTGCAGCAAGAGGACACATTTTGGGGTGGGGGGGCGGCCGCAGTGAATACACTGTAAGGGCTGCTACTTGAACAGATTCGATAGACCAATAGGCCTAATCTGCTGGCAATTTAGTATGTTAGTGTGTTATGTTAGTATGAGTTACCGCCTTTTTAGCCCCTAGGATGTAGTTCCCGATCATAGGTTTCCGCGGGGTAAGTGGCAGTTAGCTGGTGGTATGGACTTTAGCATAAATTCTGGGGTTACTTTAAAGGAGTTGCCTGTTAATTTGTCAGTTTGGGTCCCAACCCCATCCCAATATGTCTGCAACACTGGACAGAAAAAATATGGGCTTGATCCGCTGGGTTAAACCCACAACTCCACCAGTAATCCCCTTAGTTGTGGGGTAGAAACTGTATGAGAGCAGCAAGGGTATGGAAATATCAAGAGCGACATTTCCATGCAAACTTGTGCCATAGAGGTGAAGAAGTAACTTTATACACTGGGAGAGTACATCTTACCCATTGTGAATAATCTGTATTAACCTGAAGTTCCTGATTCCATTTCTCCAAAATCGAATGAGCTGATTCTGTATTTAATTCTTGCAGACCCTTATATGCGTTACCTATCACATGTTCCCAGGGGTAGTCCTTGTGAATGTCCATGATCATGGCCAAGAGTACGGGTAGTGTAACAGGAACTTTGGTATATTCCTTACATTTGTGAAGTAAGTACGTTCATACTTGCAGGTACCGAAAATGTTCTCTACCAGTGAGTCCATAAGTTTTTTGAAGCACCTCAAAGGGAACGGCACCATGATCGTACAAAAACTGGTAAATGTAAGTGAGGCCATTATGTCTCCATCAGCAAAAAAGTAAGGTCCATCGCCGAAGAGAGGAAGTTGTCGTCCGTTGCCAGTACTTTACAAAAATAAGCAATAAGGTCAAAACTGGGATGTTGTTTAATTCTGTACCATACCTGAAGAGTCTGAGCCATGAAATATGTAAAATGGGTAAGGGAAGGTGAAGTAGCTTGGGTGGAAACAGAGGATAGGACCCAAATCAGAGAGGTCATTAATAGTCATTTCGATATTTTTCTAGGTGGGGGGTGGCTTGGGGAAGAATCCAGGAAAAGATAATATTTAAATGTACCGCACTGGCATAGTTGAAGAGATTTGGAAGATTTAATCTGCCTTTCTGTAAGAAAGTTGTGAAACAGAATATCAGATCCAAGGGCATTCCCCTCCCCCCCAATAAAAGAGATATGACTAATTATCGGACGATAGCTATACTTTCTGTCTTGTGCAAAATAGTGGAAAAGATAGTATCTACCCAAGTTATAGAATTCCTGACTAAATATAATCTCCTCTCACCTATTCAACATGGCTTTCATAAAGGTTATAGCACCTCCACTGCCTTACTTCATTTCACAAATGATATCTCAACTGCTATGGACTCTGGCCTCCTTACAGGGGTAGTGTTTATCGACCTGACTAAGGCGTTTGACCTTGTTAATCATCATCTCCTTCTGGAGAGTCTTCTAGCCCATGGCTTCTCCCCAAAATCGGTGTGCTGGTTTAACAGCTATCTAGCCAATAGAACCCAGATTGTAAAATTCAACTCTGCTGTGTCCGGCCCCTTGGCCATCGACCTAGGAGTCCCCCAGGGATCTATATTAGGCCCCTTCTCTTCTCTATTTTCATTAACAATATCTCGTCCAATATCCCTGATTGCTCTTCCATCCTATAAGCGGACAACCTGGTTCTATACTGCAGTGACAAGAATATACTCCACATCAACCATACTCTCACTTCTGCTTTCATGTCTATCCAAACATGGCTCTTCAAACATAAATTAGTCTTAATGTAGGTAAAACACAAACTATGTTGTTTGGTTCTGCTGTCAAATTAAAAAACAACTGTGACCTGTTTAAGGTATCCAGCCATGGTGGGCTGGCCCTTGAATCCGTATGTTCCTTTAGATACCTTGGAGTCATCCTTGATGAAAATCTAAACTTTGATAAGACATCACGTCTATCTGTAAATCTGTTAATACTGAAATTGGTGTGGCCTACAAAACCAGCTATGTCCTAATGCAGTCAGCTAGACTAGCCATAGCCCAGGGGATTCTGCTCCCATCACTATCCTGTGGGGTTGCCATCTATCTCAGTGCATCCAAAACTCTCCTTAGGAAGTGGGATACTACCTACAACAGCATCTGTAGGTATACATCTGTCTCCTCTTGGTCTACACATCACTGCCAGCTTTATGCTGATCTCAGTTGGCTACCCCTCTTCTTTTTGAACTCTTGCCCTAGGCTCCCAGACTGACAGTATTATTAAGGCAGGTATCGCCGTCTCGCTAGCCTCCCTGCTATCTCCTCTGCGCTCCTCCCATGGTCTTTGCTCATCTGATAAATCCCTACTGATTGTCCCCAGGTATAGATTGTCCGAAGGAGCCCTCGCTTTCTCTTACTCTGCTGCCAAACTATGGAACTCCCTACCTACCTATTGATGTTCACCTTGCTACCAGTTATGCTCAATTTTTTTTTTTTTATATTTTATCCTTGGTGAGCCCTTCTGTCGATCTTCCGCCCTGGTCATGGCCCCTGGGACTTCCACATGCCATCCATTGCCACTTCCTCCCCAGTTACCCCCGGCTTACCCCCCCAGAGGGCGGGGCCATGGCATCGGACCCCTATATCGAGCCATGGGCTTGTATCTGAGCCAGTGCGGCGATGTTGAGCTAATCAAGCCCAGGGAGGGCTTCACTGACAGAAGGCTCACCCTCCTGTTCTTTTTCACTTTTCTCGAAGGCAGGGGCGTGCAATGGCGCCCGTCCACCCGCCTCCCTGAATCTCAAGCGCCAGTAGCGGAGTGACTCCGGCCTCCTCCAGTGGTCCTCGTTCGCGGACCTGTCGCCCTCCCCTGGAGAAGAAGAGCTGTCCATGGATGCTTCATCCTTCTCCCGCCGCCCTCCGGCGACCCGAGTCCGTTCCCGAAAACGGGTCGCTGGCGTCGCAAGCAGAAAGTTATGCTCAATTTAAAAACAAATGCTGTTCCTTCCTTTTTAGCCAGGTGTCCTGCTCCTGCTTCAAACTGCCCCAAATTTACACTCATTTCTGCTGCTCACTTCTCTCCTGCTGCTGGATGATTCTCTACTTACTGTATCTGTCCATTTGAGATACTATGTCACACACTTTATGTCTCATTACCATTGTTACAGCTGCACTTTGAACCAGATTTCTGTTTGTTCTTTGTTCATACTGAAAACCATTACTGTTTATTGAACTCTATCTTGCTTGTATACCCATGTACTGTTATATTTTGTCTCTCTTTGATAAATCTTTTTCCTCGGTACACAAATGTACTACCCGCTTATCCTCCCTCATTGTAATCTCCCGGGTTGTGCCCGAAAATAGTCATGTTTTGGCTATGGTACCTACCCGGTAAACAAAAACTAAATAAAAATAAAAAAAATTTATTTCAAGATGAGAAGTAATGGGGTTCTAGAAATACAGGAAGGGTTTGATACAAATATAGCAAGTGGGGAAGAATATTCATGTGGATAATTTCTGTTCTAGCAGAGAAGGAAAGAACCAATCGACCCCAAGTGTCCAAGTCCTCCTTAAAGGAAAGCTGTACAAATAATAGAGACCCCCGCCCCAAAGGCTTGCTCCCTGATGCGGCTTTTAAGTAAAAAGCCTTAATTTTAGCAGCTACTACTACTTTATTTTAATTTTGAAAAGTTAGGAGTCGGGAAGATGGCCGGATGGTCGCGGCTCCATTTAGCGTGTGTGTGCAGCACCACGCTCAACACATATGTATCGTAGCTAGTGGAAAGTGTAATTCTGTCTTGCTGACATACTTCTATGATTCCCGTCGATGAGATGCCGGTCGACAAAACTGTTGTCGAACCAACATAGTGGAGCCCTCACTCTCGCTCAGCCCTTTTACAGCATGAGGTAGATACTTCGTTAAACATTATGATTCATCTTTTCTGGTTCCAACAAGGAACACAAAATCTTTTTTCCTTTTAACCACAAGCACAAACAATCACAGTGGGGGAGGTAGTTCGGACAGTCCCCTTCCTTAATTTTCTGAGGAACTGTCCTGCAGCACCATCCGCTGGGCACAGTCTCTTTTTTTAAAGATTCCGTCTTTGCTTTCCACTAGGAACAGCCGAACAAACGTGTGGAACAGTGCTGGCATATCACAGGTCCTGGTCATCTTCCTCTATATAGTGGGCCCTCCGCTGCGGGGAAAATAGCAGGCAGGGTCTAGCTTGGTAGTTTCATTAGCAAACAAGTCAGTAGGGATTATATACTGCAACATGTGACAACTAGCAGCCACATCCTGGACAAGAGCATAGTGTTTGAATAAAGCTAATCCCACCCAGGGGGATGAATGACACAAAGCCTGGGCTTTTTGAAAGACGTCCTGAGTCAGCGGGCCAGATGACTCATACCACTGTTGGAGCTTGTGGACCATTCCCCAAAACACCCAGTCTGGTCGCTTTTCCTCTATAATGTCACATAGCCTTACTGGGATATAAGGGTACTCAGCACTCAGATACCCAACATGTATTCTGCACCTCACCCACCTCTCCACGTGCGACCGCTGAGGCAGATCTCAAACACTGGTCTGTTGGGTGGTATTTGGCTCCAGCCACATCTGAGTCTTGTAAGGCATATTCACTGGGCCGCTAATCAACAGTCCATCTATCCCAACATGGGTGGCCATGCACAGTGCTGGGAGGCATGGGGTGTTATCTGGGAGCTTTAAAGTAGAGTACCCATAAGGGTAAGGAATGGCTCGGTACACGTTCTGGTCAGCAAATTGATAGGCCTGCGGAGCTTGTCCAGGGGGCAGCGCAGCTGGCATCTCCCACACAGCTTCACTCTCCTGTTCCTCCACTTTCACCTAAATCAGAGTACTTAAACAGGAAAACTCTCCACCTGGGGTATCTGAAGAGCCACCGTTGTCAGGTAGAGGACTTGCAGCTGACCCCTTGGGCCCTAGGAGGTCACTAGTTTTTTGTCTCCATCCCCCTACCTCTCCCTCTGCCAATAGGATAGTCAGTGGTGGCAGGTACTGTGGAGCTGGTCAGACGACTGTGCCCCACAATGCCCTCACAAAGGTCCTCCTCCATGGCTTCCATGACTACATCAGGGGCCACCTTACTTGCTTCCTGGGGTTCATCAGTGGGGACCTTCTCAGCCATATCTGTTTTCACTTTTTCCTGCCACAGGTTGCATCTTGCTACCACGAGCTTGAGGAGAAAATGGCGTCTTCTCTGCACATTCCTCACACGGGTGATGCCTCAGTCAATCAGCGGTGCCACTTCAACCCAGCTGACCTCCCGCTTTTGCTGCCAGGCACCTTCTCTTGCTAGAAGATGGAAAGAGCGCCAGAATAGCTCACAATGGTGGACCCTAGTGGTGCACTATCAAATATTCAGGCCTACCGGTAGCAGGGACTCCCAACTCTTTTAGTCCACCCCCAAACACTCGTTCCTGCTTCAAACAAATCCCAGACGAGCCCCCACATTTGTAACACTCCCTTTAGCCCCCTGTATTTTGTCTAGGAGTCCTTATGGTAACTGGAGGGTGGTACAAACCGAAAACCTTCCAGGGAGGGCAGTGTACTGTAGATTGGAAACGCCCCCATCGACTTCCGCTTACCCCTGCTGCAACTTCAGGCTGGGCCAGGGAGGACAAGACTGGAAATGGCTTCTTGAGAGGAAGTGATCAGTTAGTTCATTCAGTAATTCCAGCACACATGAAGTGAAAACACAAAAATAAATTTTAATTATGTTTCTCATTTTTGAAAAATTAAATAAATAATTAAATTGAGTGCACAACTTCATGGAGCGGGGAGACAAAACGGGTGCGGGGCATGAAATGAGAGGTACTAAACAGTACCAGGCTGATGCATGTGCTTTAAACAGGCCTAAAGAACCAGACCAGGCGCAGACTTCATGTAGTTACCAAGAGCCAAAACAAAGCTCAGGACCTTAGAGGATACGAAAGCATGTCCACAACCAACACCCAGGGAGTGCCTTACTCCCCGCCCCAAAATAACTGATACCTGGGATGCAGCCTTAAACTCATACTGCGGCCACCCTGAAAACTAACCAGTTCGTAACCCTCTTTCCCATGAGTCCAGATGCCAGACTCGAACCACAGCATGAGCGACACGGCTCCATCCTTTCTGTTACTCTTTCATGCATTCCTTTAATGGGTCTAACACAGGTCCTGCCCCAGACAAAGTTTCTTCAGTATCAGATAACAAATAGCCTCTTCTGCCATGAACAGGGATTACCAACATAGGAATAAGAATATAAGATTGTATCCTCCCCTTTAATATAGGTAGATCATCCCCCAAATCAAAGTAAGATATTACCACCTTAGTTAATAACACAGTGCCCAACAGATACAGCTAAATAAAAAAAAGCATGAATGCCCCTGGAAACATACATTTTTCTTTATATTTGAGATACTACCACAGTGCCTACAAACCTGTGAAAATAACATTTAACCATCATTGTATAAGCCACCTAGGAGACATAGTGCTAACCAGCCTTGTGGCCTGCTTTCTCAAGCACATCACGTCAGCGCACTATGCATGTCCAAACAATTTTTAAAGGTGCCAAAATGAACAGAGTAACTGGAGAAGAAATGCACCATGACTGAATAACATAACTCGCCTTGTATAGACGCCATCTTGAGCATTCCCTTCTGAACCCACATTTAACACTTTATAACCCAGCAATAATAATTGTAAATATATTGTCTCAATGGCTTGGTACCAGGGGAGCAGGAGTCAGACCAATGTCAAACCCACGGATAGTACCAAAATCCCGCAGTTTGTTACTTATTGTCCTCCGAACCAGAACCTGCATCTTCTTCTTTAGTTCTGAACGCTCTCCCAATGCGGTCCAGCAGTTTTACAGCTTCTCCAGCATCCGCAAATTGGCAGGATGTCTCCCCATATACCACTCGCAAACTAGCTGGCATGAGGAGAACGTGATGCATTCCCGACTGTTGGAGTCGTGATGTGACCCCATCGAAGCTCTTTCGGTGCTGCCGGGTCGCACAGCTTAGATCCGGAAACAAGTGGATTCTATTTCCCTGCCAATCCAGCGGTCCACATTTCTTTTTACCATAAATGTTTTTATTGGTTTTCGTTTTCATAGGAAGTGGAACGTTCCGTTGCATATGTTTGCAGAGCACATATTAGTCTTCTAGATAAACAGATAAACATTTAAACAGTTATTTTCCTCTACCTAGGTCAAGGGCAACACTTAGTCGGGAGCAGTGTTGTGAGAGTATATTTATAGAAGCATCAGGCTCTAGTCTCAGTCTCATCTCTTGACCCTATATATGGCAGGACAGAAGGGGGGAGGGGGGAGATGAGGAGGGAGGAAGGGGGTGGAGAGGGTGGGTAGGGAAGCTGGGGGCAGATTGGGAGAAGAGTCCATTAACTTCATAGTGGTACACATATAGCCACTTAAGGCTCTGAGGGCCTCATGAAGGAGGGTGCAAAGGCCTTTTCCTGAATTCCACTAAGGGGAAGTATCAGAAGTTAGGGGTCTCTACGAGTGTGGGAAGGGAGCTGCATTTCCTCCCAAATGCGGTTTGCAAAGATTGATTGACTTGGACTACCGTAAAGACCGCAGTTTCTCTTCACCTCTCCGGTGGTACCCAGAGTTCTTGTACAAGTTGTTATTGGGCTAGGTATGGTCTCCAAATCTGATAGTAGTCCACCAGGATCCCCTTAGCCGTGTGTGCTGTTCTCTCATATTTGGCTGTCAGCTTAAGAAGGTTTTCCCATTCCCTGGCTGCACATGGGTTTATATCTCTTCAGTGGCATAGTATAATTATTTTTGCCACTGCAAAAGCACCAGTCAGCCAAATCGTTTATGATGGTTGAAGCTGAAGCTGGGGGGGGGGCCATGGAAGCCAGGCCCAGTTGGGCCAAGGCAGGGTCTCTCCATCCCAACCCAGGAACAGCAGTCCTACAACTGCCCTATAGCTTGCTCCAGTATTCATCCAGTTGAGGGCATGCCCAGAGGATGTGGGTGAGGGTCACCTGCGGGGACGAGCATCTCCAGTACTCGCTCATAGGGGAGAGCCCTACCTTGTACAGCCACACTGGCAAACAGTACGCCCTGTGGAGCACTACTTTATACTGTAGTGTCTTTGCCTGGAGTTCCATGGAAGACTTGTAGGTGGTCACCCAGACCTCCCTCCATCTGTCTTCTGGGATGTCGATACCTGGCTCCTGTTTCACTTGGGTCTACTCTCAGCTACCACTTCTACTGGGGAAAGCCGGTGCTACAGGTCTTCAAATTTATTGGAAAAATCTTTGAGGGAATCTTTAAAAGGATAGAGAAGCCTACAGAGAGAAACTCAAGGAAGCTGGGAAAGCTATTAGGGTGGCAAAGGCCCAGACAGAAGAAAAAATGGCTCAAGAAGTGAAAAGGGGTGACAAAACATTTTATTGATACATTCGAGAAAAAAGAGCATGGAGGAATAACACGGCTGGCAAACAAGAAAGGACACCTGGTGGAAAACAACAAAGACAAGGCAAAAGTTCTCAACTAATTCTTCTGCTCGGTCTTCACACAGGAATACATTGGTAATGGTCTAGCACCAGCCAGGACACTTCCCCACAGCAGGGGAGCTGACATATCCCCTTTTACGAAAGAAAGGATCCTTGAGGAGTTGTCTAAAATAAGGGTGGACAAGGCATTGGGCCCTGACGGAATACGCCCAAGAGTTCTAAAAGAACTTCGGGATGAATTTGCCACCCCACTTGCTGAACTGTTTAACAGTTCACTGGAACAGGGGATAGTACCACAGGACTGGAAAAGGGCCACAGTTGTGCCGTTGCACAAGAGTGATAGCACTACAGAGAGGTAGCAGGAAACTACCGCCCTGTAAGTCTGACCTCAGTGGTGGGTAAAATGATGGAGACATTAGTTATGGAAAGGATAATGAACAACCTGAAAGCAAGTGGGCAACTTGACCCAAAGCATCATGGCTTCACATCTGGATGTTCATGCCAAACAAATTTGATAGAATTCTTCGACTGGGTTACAAGAGAAGTAGACGGGGGCAGCAGTGAACGTGGTGTATCTGGACTTTAGTGAAAGACATTGATACAATCCCACACAAAAGGCTAGCCAACAAAGTGGAGAATGGATCACAAGCTGGCTGCAAGGCAGGACACAGAGGGTTATGGTAAATGGCACCTTGTCCCAAGAGGGGAAGGTGTCAAGTGGCATGCCGCAGGGGTAAGTACTAGGCCCCATCCTTTTCAACATACTCATCAGCGGCAGCGCTGAAGAACTGAAAAGGAAAGTCTGCCTGTTTGCAGATGATACAAAGCTCTGCAACAGGATGGACACACAGGAAGGGATTGCAGAAATTGAGGCAGATCTCAGGATGCTAGAGGAATGGTCCAGGAACTGGCAGTTGAGATTCAATGCCAAAAAATGTAAAGTCATGCACTTCAGTAGAAAGAACCTATGCATGAAGTATGTCCCGGAGGGACAGCTACTAGAAGAAACAAAACTGGAACAGGATCTTGGTGTCATGATTTCAAACTATTTAAAGGTAGTGAAGCAATGCAAAAAAAGCAGCACTAAAGGAAAGTAGCATCCTCGGATGTATTAGTAGGGGTATTACCAGTAGGAAGCATGATGTAATCCTTCCGCTGTAAAGGTCCCTGCTGAGACCTCACTTGAAGTACTGTGCTCAGTTCTGGAGACCTCACTTAAAAAAGTACATAGACTGTCTGGAAACCATGCAGAGATGTGCCACCAAAATGGTGCAGGGTCTGCACCATGAAATGTACAAAGCTAGGCTAAGCCAGCTAAATTTATTCTCCATCGAGCAGAGGAGGAACAGAGGAGACATGATTGAGACATTTAAATTCGTTAAAGGGATCAACACAGTACAAACCAGGAACCTCTTCCGGGAAAACAGGGCTGCATGTACTAGAGGACACAACACGTGCCTTGTGAGAGGTAAATTCAAAACAAATGTTAGGAAGTACTTCTTCAGAGAGAGGGTGGTGGACCCTTGAACAGCCTGCCATCGGAGGTAGTGGCAGCCAAGATGGTCAGTGAATTCAAACAGGCATGGAGAGACAGTATAGTCACTTTAGCAAGACAAATTGATAGTGGGAGGTAGAAAACCCGGGCAAACTAGATGGACCACACGGTCTCCTTCTGCCGGCAAATTCTTGTGTTCTTCTGGTCTATCCAGGCTTCCAGTGGGGATCTAGCCGGAAGTACATGGTCTTTAGAGACCGACACCCGGAGGTGGTCACGTATTTGTAGGTACTTCCAGAAATCTTGTCTGGGGATCTGAAATTTCTCATGTAACTCCTCGAAGGAGTGCAGAACCCAGGAGGATGGATGGTACAGATCTCCAATGGTTTGTATACCCCTAGATTCCTAGCCCCCCTAATCTATGGCTTTCCCCTCAATAAGGAATCGTGGATTCTGTCATAGCGGTCTGTTTTGGCCGTCTTCTGAGGTCACCCCAATTTTGGGGCAGTCCGCATCCAGAGTTTCTTAGTAACCTTAGCGCATCAGGAGGCAGATTTAGGGAGTCCTCAGTCGGAATACACCATAGCCTCGGGTTGCGGAACCTTACTAAGTGTTTGCTCAAGTGAGACCCATCTTGTGGGGGGCATGCGTAAGTCAGATAGTGTAGCAGGCTACTGCTTGTCTGAGCAGCCACTTTTCATGCATACCTTTAAGGTCTGGTAGCCCAATGCCCCACTCCCCGATGCCAGTGGGCCTGCAGAGTCCCCAGTTTTATTTTATGACTTTTACCACACCACACAAAGGAGGAGATCTGCACCCTGAGGCTTTTGAAAATGAATGCTGGGAGTTGACTTGGCAGGTTGAGGGGTAAGCACTGAACCTTAGATAATAAGATAAATTTGAGTGTGTTTACCCTGCCCTTAGCAACAGCTAACATCTCCCCATTGTGTCAAGTCTTTAGTAATTGTGACACATGGCCAGCTGGATATGATTGTTGGATGATATTTGTAATATAGAATGTGGTACAGGGGTTGACTTTAGCGGGAAAAAACTACTGGCCATTGGGCCAGAGACTCCCAATAAATTGGTTGCCCGTGGTACCTCGTGGTGGCCCGCAACTGCGTTTGAAATTTTAAAGCAGTATTAAAATTTTAAAGCGGTACACAAGATGTCAATGTCACGGGAGTGATAAAGTCTATTAAATTGATCATTTATTAATTTAACCCACCTATAACAAGACGACACATGCATTCATTCTGACTTGTCTAACTGCACTTACTCTAACTGGAGCACTGGGGAAGGCAGAGGGCCTTTTCTAGAAAGTGGCAGTAATAGGTCTGTAAGACAGTCCCTGAGATGAGGCAGCAAGTAATTACCAGTGAAAAGGTTCGACATGACTAGCAGCCCTAAAATGTCACAGGGATACCAAGTGGGATGCATGACAGTCGTCGTGTTTAAGGAACTGCCAATGTAATGAACTGAACTCCTGTTAGGACTGTTCAGTAGCTGAATTCAGACAGTGGCAGCTGCAAAAGACTGGAGTGTAGTAGAAACATAGAAATTGTTGGCAGATAAGGACTGCCTGGCCCATCTAGTCTGCCCATAAAGCCAGTTGTACTGGAGTACTGCTTCTGATCCACAGGCTGCTGTACCTCTATGGTTCCCCTATTCGTGTTCCAAGCATCCTTCATTCCTTCCACAGTGCTCACTCCCACCACCTCCTGAGGCATACCATTCCATTCCATGTGTCCACCACCCTCTCTGTGAAGAACTTCCTCACATTCCTTCTTAACCTCCCACCTTCCAATTTCATGTCGTACTCCCTCGTTCCTGTGCTCCCCTGCACCCTGTTTATACTCTTGATGTACTTGAATGTTTCTATCATGTACTCTCTGTCCCTCCTCTCTTTCAGCAAGTACATATTGAGGTCCCTTAATCTCTCCTCACAAGTCTTGTGTTGCAAGTCCTGTACCACCTTAGTTGCCCTTCTCTGGACTGTCTCCAGCCTATTAATGTCCTTACAAAGGTGCGGCCCCCAGAACTTCACACAGTACTCCATGTGAGGCTTGACCAGTGTTTTATAGAATGCATTACTACCTCCCTCCTTCTGCTGGTGATATCCCTGTCTGTGCACCCCAGCATGCCATGTGTCTGCCCAGCTGCCGGAGTACTCTCTGCTTTAGTTGTACCAGCTCCCAACGTCCACCACAGACTGCTGCTAGACTCTGACTACAAGCACAACATAGAACTTTAATTTTAAGGGACTTCTTATATGTTTTCTTCCCCAATTAAGGTCTGACAGATAAAAGCTCCTCAGCTGTGTGCCAGCCCCGGCTCTCAGGTGCACCACAGACTACTGCTAGTCTAAAACTATGACTACAAGAATGGTTAATGAATATAAGGAAACTTTTGTTTTGTTTTTTTCCCCACCAGGAATAATTAGCTGCACAACAGTAAGTAGAGTGACGGCCCCTGCCCCCACATCACCACAGATGCTGTTTGGCTGTCAAACTGAGTAGACTTTTACAAGTGAAAAATACATAGTGAAGGAAAAACTGGATTTTTTTTTTTAAAACTTGATGAACAGACTAGTAACAGCAAAAGAGAAGTAAAATATGTCCCAGCACCTGTTCCCATGTTCTCCCACGGGCTTCTTTTCACTGTTAGATTTAGTAAACTATGGGAGTTTATGTACCAGCCCCAGCGCCCACTTTAACCACAGAATGATTTTTTTTCCCCAGACTGTCAGACTGACTTAAACTGCTAGATTTAATACACAAAAAAAATATGACAGCCACTAGTAATTTATTTACATCCGCAAAGACCTGATTAGCCTGCTAAAGCTGCACCTTGCTGAGTGCAAGCCCTTGCCTCCAGGTTCACAGACACATTTTGCCTCTCAGCCTTACTGTAGTACAAGTATTCAACTGTCTGAGAAGTGCCTTTTTTTGTGCAGTTAGTTCCAAATGTATTATTTTTTTACTTTGCTGCGAAAGTAACAAGCTGCGCTCCAGCCCTTCCCCCCACACAACGTCGGCCCCTGCTGGATCTCTGTTATATATTTAAAATTTTTAGAACAAAGTAATCCGTTTTTCAACATGTACACTAAGTTAGTGATCATAAACTTTTTTGTTTTGTTTTATAAATGTCCTGTGGACAGACAAAATGACTGCCTATTTCCCATCTCATCAGTGCTTTATTCCGACTAACGATCGGAACCTCTACACATCAGAGCAAATAAACAGACATCTAATCATTAAGGGCAAAAGGCACAGCACTCCATTGCCTTATTAGTGCCCTTAATTGGCTGTCCCAATCTGCCGATCACGTTAGTGCCAATGAACTGGTTGCTGCCGTTCGCGCTGCGACTGTTGCCACCGTTCCAACACAGTAACGTGATCAGCAAGTGGGAGCCCATCTGGTTTACATACAAGTTCATGACTGTGCTGGGCTCCCACTTGTAAACTTGCCACCATGCACCGCACTCTGTTCAGTCTGTCAGCGGTACTGGTCATGTGCTGACGTATCTGCACATGTGCTTCCATCTGACTGTGCCTGCTCTTAAAGGCATAGTACCAAAACAGCATTTTAAAATTTTAAAAGGTTTGCTCACCAATTGGGCCAGCAGCCACAGGCACTGCAATGGCCCAAATCTGTTTCTGGTGGCCTTGCGCCACCGGGCCACCGCTAAAGTCGATCTCTGTGGTATTTGAGGTGTCTCACATGAGAAAATCCTGCCCTCCTGGGTGACAAACACCCCCCCCCCATGTTTCAGTGAAGCATGAACCATTTAATTAACTGACTTACTTCAGAGTGGCATTTTATTACCTTTTATGATATGCCTAGGCTTTTTGAAGTGGAAATGAAATGGGACTTTGAGTCTGCCAGAGGATGGAGATCATAAACTTTTATGATGTCTTAAGAGGAAGAACATTTAATATCAACTGGTGTTAAAAAGCTATATCATACCTAAGTGAGATATGACAGAGCTGTTTAAAACCTTTGCTGTCCTTGGGAAAATAGGAAGCCAGCCACCAGTTCAAAGGAAAGGGTTTGATTTGAAGACTGTCATAATTTGGGAAATGAGTTTTTGCTGAAGTCACAGTGTTTAAAATATCTCCTGGCAGGAAGATCATTGTTTGTATAATTTTTATATTCTAAAAAGAGGAGCTAGATGACATAATCGAAGGGGTGGAAACACAGAGTTTAAACTGTATTCTGTGTTTCAACTGAGGGACGTTTAATTTTGGACTCTTAAGAAACAAGACCTAACTAAGGCACTTATAGAGGTAATTCGTTAGATAGAAAAAGTCTAACTGTATGTTGGTAGGAGTTTGTCTGTAGTTTCTTTGCTTTTCTTTTAAGTGCTTGTATACTTTGTGATATAGTGTTCTGTGTTTACATTTTACATATTTTTATCCATTTTTAAGTAAACCTTTCATTTGAAAGAGACTGCCTGGGTGTGTCTTCCAAGTTCTTTCTTTTGCATGTGACGTATGGAGGGTTAAGACTGGCAAAACTGTTCATATGTTTGATGGTGTTACCAAACTGGGAAAAGGTAAGAATATACTTAATGTCTTTATCGAGTTTTAAGGGTTCATTTTGGATACCTGGTTAGGTGCCCTTAGGCGAAAGATATCTGGCATCCCCACAAAGAGCAGATTATCTGAGCCTGTACATTTGGGTACGCTAGCATAAGGTTCACAGTTTGAATACCCCCAGAACTTGAGGCTAAAGGTGATTTGGACCCACAAGCAGACAGGAGGGTTACCCTGTCTGTTACCTGTTCACATTACTGCGCTCGGAGGTTGGCACTGTGGGAGCAGAGGGCCTGACCTGCTGAGTGCATTTGTGACAGTAATGGTGTCCAGCATCTTTTGTACATTAGCCTTTACAGTCCCTGGTATGGAGTTAACTATTGTGCCCCCCCCCCGGCCGACTACACCTGCAGGGGACCACTGGAAAGGACAGCCTTGGAATAGGCTCTGAGTGTAAGTACTGTTGATGAGTGATATCTGGGATTTAGGACTCTATCTTTATAGGTAGCCTAGGTCATCCATTGCTCCTGGGGATTATCTCCTCAGTTTCTCTATTGCTGGTTATACTGCATGGCTACTCGGAGTCACTGCTGTACCTTTTAAGTCACCAGACATCCTCAGCATAATTAACCCCCTCTATACAAGTTCAGTGCTCTCAGTCCATGCTATCCCTCTCTTATCAACCCCACCCCTAGCAAATTTATCCTCCATACCCTTTCAGAGTCCCCTCTTGGGTTTTGAACCCCTGACCCTCCGCACCGTAGTTGAAGAGACTAACCATTAGGCCATCCCAATGGTTACTTTTTGTCTAAGTCTTTTATGCCCCATCTACTTCATTAGCCCATACCTGCTTCACTCCCTCCCTTGGTCGCTACCTTCCCCCCCCCCTTAGAACCCATTGCTGTTCCAGTGTCCCTTTGTGGATTAATCAGCCCACCTCTGCCCCCTAAAGGCACACTGCAGTAGTTGTCCCTGACCCTCACCCTCTCCCTGTCATTTTGGCCTGCCCTTTTTCAAACCCAAAACACCATTCCACTGCTCTCTAAGCCCCAACTTCAGCAGAACATAGGACTGCTGAACCACGTATCATCCCCCTCCCTAGTCCCTCCGTGCTCTTCGGTTACCATGCGGGCCCTTAAAGGCATAGCATCCCTAGCCCTGATAACAGCATCAATACTTCCTGCAAGCCCAGATAAGTACCAGCCAAATAGGAACTATCCCCCCTTAAAACTATGCTTCTCCCTGGCCCTGCCACTGTGAGCAACACAACCGACAACCCCTGACTCACCAGCCAGCCTAGTTACTCGACCAGTTCCTTGAACTTTCCCACCCTCTGTCAGCTACCCCGCCTCACCTCGCCACTATATTATAAAATGCGTGGGAAGAACAGTAGGCACAAACCACCAAACAATCTTAAAATATTTAAACGCTTTCTGCCAAGGATTACCTTGCTACTTCTCCTCTTATCAGGTAACATCCAACCTAACCCCGGCCCTGTGCAGCAGGTGCGCTGCCATGGTGCTAACCTGAAATGTTAAAGTTAGCATCGATCAGTATCTGTAGCTTACTGTCCAAATATGACAGTCTCCAGTTCTGGGCAACCCAGCATAGACCAACTGTACTATCTGTGGTGGAGACCTGGCTTACCCCAAAGACTCCTGACACTGCTATTTCCTTGCCTGGATACACCCTCTTTAGACAAGCTAGGCTTGGCAAAATGGGCAGGAGGTGTGCTATCTACCTCAGGGATACCATACTGGGGCATGCCCAACCCCAGCTGGATACCAGGAAGAACATCCAGACCCTGGCTCCTGGCTATCAGGTTACTCTTAGGAGCTCATAGTAAGTCACTCACGGTAGTCTCTGTCCAAGTCCCCTCTTGAAATCAGGCCAGTGGTATCAGTGTGGTTACTGAATACCTGTCCAAACTGCAACATAACACCAAAGTGTTGCTTTTAGGGGACTTTATTGTAAATTGGCTGGCGCCTGAAGCTGATGCCTACAAGGATGCTATCTGCTATCAATGCGGCACAAATGGTTGACTCCCCCACCAGGATAAACTACCGGACTGGGACCAGTACACTGACAGATTGGATAATTACCAATTGTCCTGATAGAAACTCTGGTACCACCATCCTCCCAGATTCAATTAGTGACCACTCCCCTGTTCTCTGCCTCTGGTCGAACAAAACCCCAAAGCTACCTGCCAAAACAGCAGTACATCACATTCTAAAGAGAGTGCAGCTCAAGCACCTTAAGGCTTCCCTCCAGCAAACTGACTGGACACCTGTTGAGGTGGGACAGAAAGTAGACCAAGCCCTGGAATACTTCATTGATAAATTCAATGTGGCCTGTGATATCTATGCCTATATTTAAAAATGTAAGATAAAGGGTGCCATCAACCCATGCATTACCCCGTCCCTCCTAATTCACATACAGTGGCTACTAAAGATGATCTTTGGCATTGTGCTCAGGCCACCGGTAAGCAAGCCGACTTTCAGTGATACAGAGCTGCTAGGAATGCCTGCACTCGTGAGATCCGCCTTGCTAAAATCCACCATTTCAAGGAGGATCTCTTGAACTCCTAGGGGCATGGTAGGCAACTCTGAAATAACATCAAATACCCCACGGGCAAAACCTGTAAATCCTCTCCCTTTATGTTAGAGGTCAATGATGTTATCCCTCAGGACTCCAAGCATATTGCTGACACCTTCAGCAAGGCCTTCTCTGACCTTAGCGGCATACTTTCCTCGGACTTCTTTGATGTACAAGCCAGCACTGTTGAGCCCAGTAATTGTGACACCCCTCAGGGTCACCCCCTTCTACTTTAAGATGATCACCCTGTCTGAGGCAAAAAATTACATGCAAAGGGTGCTCGGTAAATCTATGTTCAGTGGTGATTCACTTGGCCTTAAACTCATTAGTCTAACTCTCGATGAGGTCCTAACGCCCCTCACAAAACTGCAAAATTTGTCGCTATGCCTCAGCCAGTTCCCCAGTGGTGGAAAGCAGCTGTGGTTACACCCATCCACAAAAGTGGTGACTGAGCCTAGCACACAAATTACCATCTGAATTCACCCCCCACCCACAAGGTGCTAGAATGCATCGTGGCTGAACAACTAACCGAGTACCTTGAGAAATACCAAATCCAATGCACGCAACAGCTTGGTTTCCACAAGGCACATAGTACCACCACTGCCTTGCTTGAATACACTAATTACGTTCATAATGCACTTGACTGAGGTCAGTTAGTGGGGGTAATAATTATTTTTATTTTATTCTTTGGTAACCAGGCAAGGCCCACCAGGCACAAGTGCCTATTTTCAGGGAGCACATCACACAATATGCAAGTGGAGGTTGTGGGAATCAAACCCGGGTCTGCTGGATATATCAAGCTCATTCACAGCTCATTACTCTAACCTCTAAGCTATACTGCCAGCATATATGTATGTATACACATACATACATATATATAAGGGATATGCAGCGGTTCAGTGTGTGATAATGCATTTATCTTGTACAGTTTCCAGTGACCTCAAGTAACCTCACGAGTGCCGAAGGCATGAGTGAGAGTTACGTGAGGCCACTGGAAACTGTACAAAATAAATGCATTATCACACACTGAACCACTGCATATTCCATTTATGCAACAGGTTTAGATGTGTGAACATTTTGATTTTGGTCGGTGTAAATAATTTGTCAAAAAAGGGAAAAGAAAATTGAATTTTATGCTGTTTTTTGCCAATTATAAAAAAAAATGGTATCTATAAATGAAACACCACTCATTTTGTAGATATTTTTGAGCTGAACATTTTTCTTGCTCACAGTACCATGCTATCAATTTTTGTTTTAAAGTTATTTATATTTGTCAAAAAAGTGAACAAAAAATTACATTTTCTTCTGTTTTCTTGCTAACCATATACAATATACAGGGTTTATATAAATGAAACATAATTCATTTTGTAGATAATTTTGTGCTGAACAATTTTCGTGCTCACAGTACCATGTTATCTTTTTTTCGTTTTTAAGTTATTGACATTTAAATATGGTTAGTACTGCTTCTGAGGCCGAACATTCTGAAGAGAACTGTGTAGATAAATGAGCTACTGATGTAGTTACTGTGTGGATAAGTGGGTGATGATGTAGTTACTGTGTGGATAAGTGGGTGATGATGTAGTTACTATGTGGATAAATAGAGAATAATGGACAGGTTAGTGTCCATTACCAGGGAGTAATACCATTGAGAGGTTCTGGACACAGGAACCTCGAGTTGGTAGGACTCCCCAGTAATGGACACTAAGCTGTCCATTATTTTTTTTAATATATGGATCCAAGGTGAACTAACTCACCTCCGGTTCACGGGTCCAGTCAGAAGGTCAGTGTTGGTGTCGGAGGTTTCCCTTTAGTCACGTGCCCCCCCCCCGGAGTGTCTGCGATATCAGTTGGCCTCAGTAATGGAAAGAGAAGCTGGGGAGAGTGGTGGATTTCTGAGCCCTTCATGTCTGTGAATGGGCAGATGATGTGCAGACTAACAATGCTGCTTGTAGGTTCAAGGATTTCTCTCGCTAAGCAAGAGAGCAACCCGCCATGTTTGAAAACTTGTGCCCGCCCAGATACGAAACGTGGCCAATCGGAGGGCACACTTAGCAGGACGTCAAGGGCAGACTTGCGGTTGCGCAATTGAGTTTCAGTGATAATGCTATCGTTCAGGTCCCGAACTATACTATTACGGGACCCGAACGATAGTATTATCAGTCATGAACGGTGCTATTATCAGTCCAGCACCGATGGTATTACTGACACTTTTTTCTATGCTTTTCAGTAATATTAATTTGAGAATCCATATATTAAATAAATTTATTACCGTAGTAGCGAAGATAAATGGTTTTATTCTACAGTTTTTATCCTGATCCCTGTTGCATAAATATAGATATTTATATATATATATATATATATATATATATATATATATATATATGTATATACAGTGTGTGTATATATATATATATTGATTTCACTAAAGCATTTGACACGGTCAGTCACACCATCTTGTTAAACTCTCTCTACACGGCTGACCTTTCATATGACACGGTAGAGTGGTTTAGAAGCTACCTCGGTTACAGGTCTCAACAAGTTAAAATATGTTGGCATCATGTCTGACAGCCGGCAAGTGCTATCTGGTGTCCCATAAGGCTCAATCCTGGGCCCCTTACTCTTTAGCCTCTTCCTCAGTACCCTCCCCCTGGCATGCACCAATAATATACTTCTTTATGCGGATTATGCCGTAATTTTTACTTGTCAGCCGGACCCCATCCCCCTTGAAATGCAACTCCAGGATAGTTTCGCAGATATCAAGCCCTGGTTCACCAAACATAAGCTTCAAATGAATTACAAGAAGACTAAAGCCATGCTTTTCTCGAGCCCGCGCAACAAATACAAATCCCACCGGTTAACCATACTGAACAACGTAGGCTCCTTCCTTGAACAAGTCCAAAACTTCAGATATCTCGGGATCACACTGGACAGCTCTCTCTGCTATGGTACTCATGCTGATCTTGTCGTAAGGGCAGTTAATACCAGGATAGGGTTGTTATACAGACATATGCACTATATGATTCCAGATGCACTCTGGCTTGCTGTAACTTCTTTAATTCTATCTATTATTGACTACAGCTTAGTAGTGTATGGGGCAGCTGTGGATACTGCTCAAAAGGATCTGCATAGCACTAAACAAGGCATGCAGGCTGATTACTGGAGTGCACAGATTAACACATACTTGTGACCTGTATACACAGTCTAGCTGGTTAAACCTGAAGGGCAGAATAAATTATCAGATCTGTCTCTTATCAAAATAAATGAGTCTTGGCCAGTCTCCCTCCCGTCACCCAGAAATTCCTAATCTCCACATCTAATCCTCACCACACTCGTTGCATGTCAAAACAGGCATATCCCTTTTTGCTGCACCTCCCAGGCGCAGCGATCCTTTTCATATAGGGCACCCAGCTGGCTAAAGAGCCTCCCCTCGGTTATCTGGGAAGAGACTAGGACGGGCCCTTTTTAAGACTAAATTTAGCATCTCTCTGCACTTAGTAACTGCGATTGCCACCTATAAGTTGCCTCCTTTCCCTACATGACACGCATCCCCTTCCTCTCTGACCTTCCCCCTTGACACCAGATACAGCTTCATCAACTCTCACTAGTAACCCCTCCCCCTACCCCTCCTTTCTCTCCCACCCTTATGCTTCTACTACTGCTTCTCCTACCCTAACCTTAGCCCCTACCACCCCTACTACCCCCTCCCCTTTGTTGTTGATATTGTCCCCCAACAAAGCCTATCTCTGGCTGCTTTTAGAACCAGCTGTTGTGTTATTACCCCCCCCCCCGGCGTACTTCATTTTGCCTTGATTTGTTTACACTACTGTTATTTTTGTATGTATTGACATGACTGTTTATAACTGCCTTAAATGTAATTTATTTAGTTATTGAATTTTGTTGACCGTGTAGGCCCACTGAAACTAGAAGTCCCTTTTTCAGGTGCGACTTGAGGGCGGGGGATACAAATGGTAACCAACTGAAATTGAAACAGATTAAGCTGTTGGTGGTATTTTTACTGAATGAGGGAAATTTGGCCAGGACACTGGGGAAATTCCCATACCCACATGTTGGGGAATTGATGGCCGTTCTCAGAATGGCCACTTCGCCTAGAGCGCTGGAAAGTATGGACGTGCAGGAGGGAGAGGAGCTGGCCTCTTCCTCTGAACTGCAAGAGGCTAAACGTTACTATGATGCTCGTGGGGCAGTGGAGCAAGTGGATCTGGGAAAGCATGGTTTAAGACAACAGCTGAATGAAACCTTAGCCGACGAGAGGAACATTTTACAGCCTGAGATGCAGTCGGCGCAAACAGTGAGCACCGCATCAGATACAAAGCAAGAACTGGAAAAATTACTTAAGGGAGTGCTCGACATTGTGGCAGAAAGAACTGTTACTTGCAATACACTCCCAAACGGAGGTGCAGCAGTTGGAAGAAGGGACGTGGCTCGCTGGAACACAGGCCCAGATGCTGCCTGCTGGTGCAGCAGGCGAAACAGCGGTGGTAGCACAGTTGCAAGTACAAGCGGCACCAGGAGCGGCAGAAAAATCAAAGGAAACAGTGCAGAGGAGGACTGTGGAAACAGCAGCAGCGGGTGAGCAACCTTTTAATTTTATACCTGGGACAAGCAGAGAGACGCCCTTTATTTTCAAAGGGAACAAGCATAAAATGTTTAGAAGTACCCTGCCCGGAATGGCAACCCACGGGTATGGAAACACATGGCCTAAGATGGGACACTGTTGCAAATGTTACTGCAAGTGCCAGTATGCCTCAGACTGAAGGATGGTCTGCTGATGCAGCGGTTCTCGCTGCAGGATGGGAGAAACAAGCGGGAACAGATAAATGGGTCTCAGGGACATCCCCTGTCAGAACTAGGATGCTGACAAATACTGTACCTGGAACTCTGAGAAATACTGAAGAAGAGAGTATGGAAGGCATTAATGCAGCTGTAATAAGTATAACCACATCCCCCTTGCATTTAACACAAGCTTTGGGACTCACTGCTTCTCTAAGAATACAGTTTGCAGGAAAAAATACAAATCAGTATACAGAATGGGGCCCCCCACAACAGATCCAGCTGCTGATTATGTTCCCCAAATAAATGAAGACAGACAGTCACCCCATACGGAAGGCCAAACTACTAATGGAGCTGGAGGGGCGCGCCTTGATCCCATGCATCCATTTTTAGAGATCCAACTTCCCTGGCAAAAACACCTAATGCTGTGCAACAATTATATAAAGGGGGCCAGGACATGTTCCCAGATAGGAAATTCCTTGCAAGAGCTTTACTGATGGGGTCCATGAATTTTGCTGCACAAGAGGTCTGTGCACTCATCTGTGTTTCAAGAGACACAGCATTTGATGCAAGCTTTAAACTGAATACTGGATTACAAAACGTCTGGGCTAAACACCAGTTGTTAAAGAAATCACCACAATAGCTTCCTTTCGAAGTAATACCACTTTCCAAACCAGCCAACAACACCATTACGGTCTTATTTAGGAATGAAGGCGTAAGTGTGACTGACCTACTATATTGGCTTCTCCAAAGATGTGCTGTGCAGGGCAATCCTGAAGGTATCCGTGATGAGGACGGTATTTGGACTAGAGGATGGAAAGAAGGGCTACAGTGGTGTGAAAAAGTATTTGCCCCCTTCCTGATTTTCTCTGTTATTGCATATTTGTCACACTGGATTTTTTCAGGTCTTTAGACAAAATGTAATATTAGATAAAGGGAACCTGAGTGAACAAATAACACTTGTTTTTTTTTTTATTTCACTTATTTAATGAAAAAAAGTTAACCAACCCAATTGGCACTGTGTGAAAAGTAATTGCCCCCTTACACTTAATAACTGGTTACGCCACATTTAGCTGCAATGACTGCAACCAAACACTTCCTATAATTCAATATCAGTCTTTCACATCGCTGTGGAGGAATTTTAACCCACTCTTCCTCACAGAACTGCTTTAATTCAGTAACATTTGGTAGGTTTTCGAGCATGAACTGCTTGTTTCAGTCCTGCCACAGCATCTCTATTGGGTTTAGTCTGGACTTTGATTAGGCCATTCCAAAACTTTAATTTTACTTCTTTTTCGCCATTCTGATGTGGACTTGCTTTTGTGTTTTGGATCATTGTCTTGCTGCATGACCCAACTACGCTTCAGCTTCAGCTGACGGAAGGATGACTGGACATTCTCCTTAAGAATTTTCTGGTACAGAGCAAAATTCATGGTTCCTTTAATTATGGCAAGTCATCCAGGTCCTTAGGCAGCAAAGCATCCCACACATCACCCTACCACCACCATGTTTGACTGTTGGTATGGTGTTCTTACTGTGGAATGCTGTGTTTGCTTTGCGAGACATTATGGATCCATGTTGTCCAAAAGTTCCACTTTGGACTCATCTGTCCATAGAACATTTTCCCAAAAGGCTTGTGGATCATCCAGGTGCTTCTTGGCAAATGAGATCGAGCATTTATGTTCTTCTTGGTTAGCAGTGGTTTCCGCCTTGCTACTCTCATGAAGCCCATTTTTGCCCAGTCTCTTTCTGATTGTGGAGTCATGAACACTGACCTTAGCTGAGGCAAGAGAAGCCTGCAGTTCTTTGGATGTTGTTTTAGGATCCTTTGAGACTTCTTGGATGATTTTACACTGCGCCTTGGAGTAATTTTGGCAGCCGCCCACTCCTGGGAAGGTTCACTACTGTTCCAGGTGTTCTCCATTTGAGATTATGGCCTCACTGTGGTTCGATGGAGTTCCAGAGCCTTAGAAATAGCTTTGTAACCCTTTCCAGACTGATAGAGGGCAACAAAATGTTTTTCTGATCTTTTCAGGAACTTCCTTTGATCACGGCATAATGTGCTTGTTGAATCTTTGTGCTGGCAATGTGACTCTGATGGTAAGGGCCAAAATAAGTGAGGTTTATATTGAGCAGGGTTGGCTGTAATCAAGCCTGGCTGTGTTCAATCAGCTGACTCTAATTATCCCTTTAATTGGGTTGATTTAACTAGGGCAATTACTTTTCACACAGTGCCAGTTGGTGTTGGTTAACTTTTTTCATTAAATAAATGAAATAAGTAAAAAAAAAAAAGTGTTATTTGTCCACTCAGGTTCCCTTTATCTAATATTATATTTTGTCTAAAGACCTGAAAACATCCAGTGTGACAAATATGCAATAATAGAGAAAATCAGGAAGGGGGCAAATACTTTTTCACGCCACTGTACATTTGAACAGCACTGATGAAGGACTACAGCACTTACCTGTTTTTTTTTAGGAAAAGACAGGGTTTTATTTTATGCAGGACAGCCAAAGGCATGCTACTGCTATGGGGCTACAGATCACATTAGCAGCCTGTGCAACAAGGTTAAGTGTTCTATATGCAACCAAATGGGGCACACAAGTGGGTTCTGTAGGAATGACCAAAAATGTAATTTGTGTGACACAGTGGGGCGTACATGTCATACATGATCTCAGGTGGTGCATAGCCAACCACAGCAGACTGACAGTGAAGAACAAAGGATCTTACTTTAAGAGGGCTCTTGCAGTAGGTATTCACAAATAGGACTAAGCCGCCAGGCGTCAGGACCCCACGGAAAAATCTCTAGCTAGCATTCTGTGGCAGGGGGCTGCCCCCACGTCAGGTGACCGGCGTCAGACAACGTCTGTATAAAGGGGCGGTCCCCCACGCCCACCTTCCAGTTCTTTCCCACCGTCGCTTGAGAAAGTTCCTCATGATTGAACAGCACTCCAAGCCTTGATGTGCAAAATCCTGTATTTGATTTTCCACAAGAAACGTTTGGCCTTGTGCACCAACCATAAGTTTCTTCCTAAGGTGGTGGCTGAATCTATACTGAATCAATCCATTGAGTTACCGGTTTTCTTAACGCAACACTCCAATCGAGGGGAGCACCTCTGATGTACTCTGGATGTTCACAGAATCCTGAGATACTACACTAACTGGACAGACTAAGGAGCTCAGGAAAACTGATCAACTTTTTGTTTCTTTCGCTCACAAATGGGAAGGCAGTGGTGTCCCCAAGCAATGCATTTCCAAGTGGTTGGCCAATTGTATCACTTTCTGTTATGACAAGTACAACAAGACCCTTCAGGGTCAAGTCAGAGGTCATTCCACTAGAGGAGTAGCCACTTCTGCTGCTTGTTTCAAGAATGTGTCAGCGGCAGACATTTTTGCAGCCGCAACTTGGGTTTCCATCCATACTTTTCATGAAACACTACAGTTTGGACATTGCCTCTCCCCATAGAGCAGGCTTCGGGTTGGCTGTTCTGCAGGGTCTCCTTTCATGAGACCTGCTCAGCCCTGAGGTTTTATGTTGTGGATGACAATCCTCCTCCCGGGTTTCTCTTTGTTCCAGACTGCTTGGGACTCTGTCCTATTTGTGAATACCTACTACAAGAGCCCTCTCAAAGTAAGATTGTACAGTTACGTAAGCACTTACCGTAACAGTAGATCTTTGAGAGAGGCCCTTGCAGTAGGTATTACCTTCCCGCCCTCTGTCCGCCTAGGTCTCTTTTCTCCTTTTCCTTAGGGGCATATCCTCTTCTCTCTCATCTTGCCTCTTTAGGCCTGTGGCGGGAAAGAACTGGAAGGCGGGCATGAGGACCGCCCCTTTATACGGACATCATCCCGCTGGTCACCTGACATGGGGGCGGCCCCCCCCACCAGAAACTGCTAGCTAGAGATTTTTCCGTGGGGTCCTGATGCCTGGTGGCTTAGTCCTATTTGTGAATACCTACTGCAAGAGCCTCTCTCCACGATCTACTGTTACAGTAAGTTCTTACGTAACTGTACTTTGTTGACAGCAAGTGCTCAAAGAAAAAAAGCTAGGAAGCTGTCCCAGCAATCATCCATCAGAACCCCTAGTGCTACACAGGAACACAGCCATAGGGAAGAGAGGAAGAGGGTTGGTGTCACTAGCATAAACGTTGAAATTCCCAGTACCCCAGAAGTGGAGGTAGAAAACAGACAAACAGTAACTGACACTAAACTACCTATTCAGGATGTAGTAGAGGAAAGCATGGCGAGTCAAGATTGTGGGGGGACGAGCACAACAGTCCAGACCTCAGCCATGCCCCCCGACAAAGGTCAGGTAGAGCAAGATGGAACAAAAATGCTCATTAGACACAGGCAAAACTGGGGAATGCCAGCATCAAAAATGCCTAAAACTGTGGAAACACCTGTATTTAACAGGTGTAGCATGCTGGCATAAAATACAAGGGGAACAGACAATGAGTTGAATGATTCATACCTATGGTCAACCTTGCCTGATCCTGGATCTGAAATGGAGGGAACTCCCCCCCACCTGCTGAGCCAGGAAATAGTACCCATGAATATTCAGCAAACCAAAAAGCATAAGCAGACTCGTATTCGCCCTGCTAAGAAAAAAAAGAAACCACCCTAGTTTGAAGATGCTGAGGCGGTTTTTGAAAATCTCTAAACTGCAAACAAACTCAACTGATGGAACACACTTTACAGTGATATTCCATAAATACAAATAGCATGAAAATCTGTAGAAAAAGAATAGCAGTGATAGCTCAGCTAAAACATTAAGAGAAGGGATTTGTTTTCCTCCAGGACACTAGGTTACATACAACTATAGAAATAAATAGACACTGAGACAATGGGCTGTCGGACCAGCCTGTTGGTCCTTTGGCCACTGACACATGTTCAGAGGTAGCTATTTTATTTCACCAGAGTCAGTTTTCTTTGATAAAACTTATAGATCATATACCAGGAAGGGTCTTAATTCTAGATGTAAAGATAGGGAATAAGTTATATAGATTGATTAAAATTTATGCCCCGTAAAGAAAAACTGCAAGAACAGAACTTTTTCAAGCTGTGCAACCTTTTTTACATTCATCCCAAAATGTTATTCTTGGGAGAAGACTTTAATTGTGGACTGAATGTTTCAGATAGAGGAAAAAAGACAGTAACTAAAAAAATCTTTTGTGACATGTTTTTTTTTTTTTTTAATCCATGATACGAAATGCTAATTTTGTGGATGCATGTTATAAACATATGGGACAGTCTAATCCAACTTTTCAAAAAGGATCCCTGGCAACAGGATAGATTTCTTTCTTTATTACACAAACATTATATAGTGTCAGTGGCTCAGTAGGTAGCACACTCGCCTCTGAGGCCGGGAAATCAGAGGGTTGTGGGTTCAGTTCCCACATCTTGCACTTGGGCCAATATCCCAGTACTGACACTATAGTGCAGCATGAGAGGGGTGCTGCACTTCTGATGTGCTGTCTTTTGGATGAGATGTTAAACCAAGGTCCCATCTGCCTGGATCGGTAGTAGTTCAGGTGGATGTTAAAGATCCCATGGCACTTATCGAAAAGAGCAGGGGAATTTCCCTGGTGTCCTGGCCAAATTTCCCTCACTCACTAAAAATACCACCAACAGCTTAATCTGGTTCAAGGTCAGTTGGCATTCAGCTGTATCCCCCTCCCCCGGGTCGTGCCTGAAAATAGGCAGGATTTGTCTAGTGCACTTACCTGGTCAACAACAACTAAATAAAATAAATTATACGTAAATAATATACCATACAACCAGTGGAATTCTCCAACCACAATATGCTGTGTCTACAAATTGAAGAAGAACAAGAATTAAGTAAGGGACCAGGAGACTGAAAGTTTAATTCTTCATTACTAGTAGAGGAAGATTTACAAATAAATCTAAAATATTTTATACACGCATGTAAATCTGTGTATGTCTTGTATACAGATCATATAATATGGTGGGAAGATATACTGGCTGACCTTAAAATTGCACTAAAGCAATACAGTAAAAATAAAAGAAACAGTAAACATTTAGACTACTTACACAACAGAAAGAAATTACAACCCTTATTAACAACTGACTATACAACTGGTCAAAATCTGCAAGACCAAATACAGCTGATTAAAGATGACATGAAGAAATTTCATATACAACAAGAACAGAGTTTACTATATCAGCAAAAATATGGTATACAAGAAAATAAGAGGGAAATATGTCTGTGTGAAAATAATAATGCTAACATGAAACAAAAACATATGGATTGTCTAAAAACTGTCAGAAATCAAGAACGCACTAATCCAAGAGAAATAATGAATATGGTGACAGAACATGCTGCGCAGTTGTTTAGCACCACCCTACAGCATCTACAGGGATCGGACTCTTTTTTTCAGATATTTCAGGTCCCTAGGGTGGGTAAAGCACAAAATGACACGCTGGATTCAGATATACAACCACATGAAATAGAAATAGCTGTTTCACCCTTACAGAATAATAAAACACCAGGAGGAGATGGACTAACGACAGAAATGGATCAATGTATAGGAAAGGAACTGATTAATGAACTAGCTGAGGTCTTTACTGCCATTTTGAACAATCAGAATCCTACTTTAAAGATGATAAAGAACAGACTTATGTATTTATTTACGAAAGGAGACAGACAGGATATCAATAACTGGAGGCCAATCAGTTTATTAAATACTGATCTCAAACTGCTGGCAAAAATTTTAAACACTAAGCTAAAAAAGGTGGCAAAGTAAGTAAACACAGAGGTACAGACCTGCACAGTACCAGGCAGATCTATTACAGAACACCTAATTCTAGTAAGGGAACTCCTGTCCCAAGAATATCAGGGTAACATCCAGGGCTTTATACTCTCACTTGACCAGAAAAAAGCATTTGATTCTGTTAGTCATACGTTTCTTTGGACAACTTTACAAAAATATAACATCTCACCCAAATTCCCAGGCTGGACAATGTTTATATAAGAATGCTACTGTAATGCCTATGATAAGTGGATGGCCAATTCCCATGGTCTCAGTTCTCAGAGGGGTAAGACAGGGATGCCTTCTAAGTCCTCTACTAGATGCATTTTGCATTGACCCACTACTAAGATCATTAAAAGAATCACCAAGAGTAATACAGTATCTGTAGAAACAGTAGCAGGTAGACTGCCACACCAAGCATTAGCATATGCAAACAATGTGTGTACTATATTACTTAAGACGTGCAATCAGCGGAAGAAAGTATAATGATATGTTATGAGTATGGTAAGGTCTCAGGGATAGAGTTAAATAACGGAAAATGCAAAGGATATCTTCTACACATGCCAGAGCAGCAGATAAGGGAGACTGAGGGGATTTCTATATCGGAAGAACAGATTAATATTTGGGGCATCACTTATGGAACTACAAAAGATAATGTGGTAAACTGGGAGGACAGAGTAAAGCAAGGACAGTCTTTGGTACATCTGCTGAATAGATGGAAATTTAGTGAAAAAAAAGTGTATTTAATCAAAACCTATCTTATACTGGTCTTTTTATACTTAAGTTACATATTCTTACCACCAAAACAGTTGGAAACCACAATTTTAAGTATTTTCTTCCAGGCAGTCTGGGGCAGCAGACTCAACCCTATAAAAAGAAACATCCTTTTTTTACCAATAAAACGAGGCTTAGGCATGGTAAATCCCATATTCTTCTTCTATAGCATACCCATCTTTACAATTATACAACCAGTACTGCTAAATAAAGGGCACAGGTGGGTGCCTTTAGTATACACTGCTTGTCAAGGGTGGTTCAGACAATGGGACCAGACTAGGCCAGGTCTCATTAAAAGGTGTAGTATGGCCCAGGAATATTTAAGGGAAACTTTTGTAAAGATTAAGAGCTGGAAAATGTCCAGCCAATTTATAATAACAAGAACTAGGAAAGCTCTATATGCTTGGATTCAAGAAAATAATTTGAATGAAATATTAGTTTTCTCCAAGTATCCCCCCCCCCAATATTCAATATTTTTCAGACTTACAACATATATTAAAAAAGGACAGAATACCTCCAAAACTATGGGATATACATTGTTTGAGCTGTCACTCTAAATGTGAAAAATAATCAAAAACACAAAACTATGAAAGAAAGAATGTGTAGCAGGCCACTCTGTAACCAAGAGCTTGAAACTGAAGAACACTTGTTTTTTACATGTTGATGTATCCTAGGATTCTGGAAAGCATATAATCGGTCATTGCCATGGTTTGCTGCAGTAACTCAAGAAAACATAATGTATGGGGTTTATACAGGAACAGTGCATAACTGGGAGAAGAGTACATTACGCATAGTGATGTTATGTATAAAATTATATATCTGGAACGCTAGGAGTTTGTTTCATTTGCAACAAAAACATATGGGATCACCAGGAACATTGGCAAAATTACTTCCAAATTAAAATCTATATACATAAATGAAAAAATACACATTAATAAAAAGATGTTGGATAAGGTTTGGAGGAACTTACCATGGATTACGGTTTCTGATGCACCGATAACTTAAAGAAAGTGGGATGTAAATAATGGCAAGCAACAGAGGGAGGTGGATCTAGGTTTACGTTTGTTTGTTATAATTTTTAACATTTTCAGTGCAGGAAGAGTTTAAAGCACAGCTGACTTATTTTGGGGCTGACAGCTTTCAGAGCACAAACCACCAGGCCTGTTTTGGGGCTGGGGAGGTTTACCTGTGTCTGACTTGGATGTGTGGATTTTTCTTTGTTTGATTAGCAGGGTATTTTCTCTGTCAAATTGTTGTGTACGGCATCTTGCTGACAGGAAGGCACTCATCACAGCGGTGGGTCAGAGCTTTTAGCTGATTGTTTTGTGAGGGCACAGTTTAGGCCCAACCCCTTCCCACCCCTCACCCCACCCACCCCTGGAAATAGTTCCTTTATACCTGGGGTTCTGACATCATTTCCTCAAGAGTGCAAGGTGCATATCACTGTCATATCCTCTCTAGCACACTGCACTGACAATATAAGTGTAACCCCCCTGCAAATGGGGGTTCCCAAAAGACTTCCAGGAGCTTGCTTGAATGCTCCAAGCCTGAATGGTGTTTGGCATTTAAGCCATTTATCAGTGAGTGTTTTTAGAACCTCTGGTACTGTCTCTTTAAGAGCTGTCTGCTTGCAGACATAATTAGTTTGTATGGGGGACTGTGTGTTTCTTTGATTGAGTACCACTCAAGCTGCTGCCAATTCACTTCATTTTGCAGTCACTAGGAGTGCAAAGGGAACCTATCTGAAAGATGTAACTGTTTGCCAGAAATTATTTAGAGTAATAATGAAATTACAGTTTGTCTAACCTGCTTTCTTTGCAGTCAGAACTGTGTCTGCTAGTTCCCATTCTAGTTTTGAACTGCTGAACTGGACCAATCAGTGTGGGGTAAGCTAGCTCTAAAATGGTGCCTTGGACGAATCAGAACTTGGACTCATAATCTGAGCCAGCCACAAGAGGATTGTATGGGCAGTGACTCTGGGAGATGTAGTTTAGACTTCAGTGCCTTTTGGACCAACAGCAGCAGTCTATTGTGAGTGACAGCCAATCCAGTCAAGAACTGGGAGGAACTCAAAGGAAGTGCCAGTTTTGTCGGTTGGAGTTCAGTTGAGCTTTGGCAGTGAAGAAGGAAGGAGCCCTGTGCTTTTTCAGTGTGCAGTTTTAGTCAAAAACGTGTAAGGCCCAGAGTTCGGTCTGCAGCTTGTGTAACAGTTTGTTAGGACTGAATCCGTCCTGTGAAAAGAATCAAAGGATCTCTGAAGAGTAGAAACCAGGCTCACCCTGTAGAAGACTGGAAGAATTGCTGAAAATTGACTCGGTCTGTCAGGAACTGAATCTGCTGTGTGTTCTCGGGTATTGTGCAGTAATTGCGATCGGGATACAGATGCAGCCTGCCTGGTATAGTGCTTTCTTTTATATGGATGTGTGAAGAGGTTTGTGTACCTCAAGTGAGCCCTGCTGACATTGAAGGACCCTATCTTATTTGGAGGTCGTGAGTACTAATTCAGGGTTGCTCTCTGTTGAATTGCCACATTAAATCCAAATGGAATTACTGTACTGCTGACTGTTTAATTCTCCTTTTCTCTGTGTGAAAGGGCCCCTACCAGCTGCCACGGTTTGGACTAGCCACTAGGGCTTGGGTACCCAGGGACAGTAACTGATAGGGATAGGCCTGTGCACAGAGCCATAAATGAATTATTAGAGTGATAAGCTGATTAACCTGATTTCCCCTGTCCTTGTTATATCCCCTAAATAAATCAGAGCTGCTTGTTTCAGCAAAGTTATACTGCCTGAGGTATTTGTCTATGTTAAAGTACTGTACTGTGATTGTTGCACTGTATCTCATTTCACAGGAGGTCCCAGTGCCGGAACCAGACCTGGGGTAAGTGTATACTGTGAAGGTAATTCTGATATATTGTGTGGGCCACTAGTGGGAAGAAAGGGGGGTTGCAGTGTCCCAGAGGGCTGTGACCAAGTTAGTTTAACTATTGCAAACCCTGACCTCTGGGTGGAGGCACCCGCCATTGGATCCAGGCCCCTCAACCTGTTAGTGGCAAATCAGGCAGGGGTAGTAGCCCCTGGGATAGAGCCATCTAGGGGTTACATAAGCATACACATTGTATAATATATATATTTCTACTGTATATAACAAACCAATCACACACACAAAAAAAGTAGATAAACATGTGGGAAGTAGTGCAATGTAATGGCTGTGGGGCAGCAGTCTTCTGGGAGTCTTTCTGGAGGCTGAAATGCTGCCCTATTTGCAGACAACTCTCTGCCCTGAGGGAGGAAGTTGCCCGTCTTCAGGCCACACTGGACAGTAGTAAGGGGACCTTCCCCCAGGCCACACTGGATGGTCGGAAGGGAACTTCCCCAATCCAGGGAGCACCAGAGCCACCACCACCACCTCAGAGGTTGCGAAGAAAGCACAGCAGTTGGACCACAGTGGGCTCAGGGAGGGTGAGGATGGTGGAACAGAGGCACACCCAGTCAGTTGTTCCACACCACAATCCATACACCATTCTGGAGGAGCATAGCTCCCCTATGGATGCACCCACAGAGGAGACTAAGGAGGCTGAGGACAGCTGTCACAAGAGAGGCCCACAGGAAGGAGGCAGAGGACACCACAAGGAAAGGAAGCAGCTCCTGGTGGGGGACTCAATTATTAGGGGGATAGAACTGGGGGGAGCAGGGAAAACTGAAGTAAGATGCCTGCCTGGTGCCATGGCTTAGAGAGACAGGAAGCGCATCCTCAGGATCACGAGAACAGCTGCACGGGAGTCTAAGCTGGACGTCATTGTCCACCTAGGGACAAATGACTTGGCTAATCATGAGATTAGAGCAGTGCAGAAGGACTTTGTAGAATTGGGAGGGGCCTAAGACAAGTAGCACACAATATCCTTCTCTGAGGTGCTGCCTGTCAATGGCATGAGTGAGGCGGTACTTTGCACCATGCAAGTTTAATGAATGGTTGAAAAAAATGGTGGGAGCACAGGGTTTGGCTTCATTGGGGACTGGGGTTCCACCTGGAGGACACCAGCCTATACTGGCAGGATGGTCTGCATCTGTCCAGGAAGGGAACAAGTCCTTTGAGCAGTCGGTTTAAATGCTTCATTGGCAAGCTTTTAAACTAGTCAAGGGGGGAGGCACTGATAAGCAGCAGGAAAATCGCAGCCTCTCCCTACAAAACAGGGTACTAAATGAGAAAAAGACCGAAGTAGACAGGTCAGTGGGGGATGCTGCAAAAGAAGGTAAAGCCATCAAAAAATGGAGAGCAATGAGTACCAATGCCCGTAGTCTGAGTAACAAGCTTCCTGAATTAGTGGCCTTGATGGAGGAGGAACATCTGGATATCGTGGCAGTCACAGAAACATGGTACACACTAAACCATGACTGGGACATAAACATACCAGGATACACTATCTACAGGAGGGACAGGGATGGTAAAAGAGGAGGAGGAGTAGCTCTTTACATAAGGGAAGGAATCAAAGCAACAGAACAAAATGGAAAACAGGGAGGAGAAGAAGCACTGTGGGTAAATTTGGAGACCGCAATGGCACCACAATCCGCACTGGGGTTGTATACAACCTTCTCCAGGGAGGAAATGGACAAGGAAATGATAGAAAATATACTAGAATGGCAGAAAAAGGAGATATTGCTGTTGGTGATCTGAATATGCCAGATGTTAACTGGAGTGCAGTTGCAGCAGCCACTTCAAAGAGTGGGGTTATTTTAGATGCCCTACAGGGAGCATGCCTTAGACAACTAGTATTGGAGCCCACTTGAGAGGGAGCAATCTTAGACTTGGTTCTCTCAAATGGAGATGAAGAGAGGATCACAGATGTAGAAGTGGGTAGCCATCTGGGAACTAGCGACCATCGAACAGTATGGTTCACAATAAACACAGCAATAGAGTCAAGCCATACAAAGGCAAAAGTACTGGACTTTAGGAGGGCTGACTTTGCCAAAATGGGTGAGTGCCTAAGGAATGCACTAGCAAATTGGCAGGAAGGAGGGGTGGAAGAACAATGGGGAATAATAAAAACTGCCATCACAGAGGTAACAAGCCTTTGTGTGAAGCAAATAAACAAAACGAAACGATGTAAGAAACCACCGTGGTTCTCAATGGAAGTGGCAGTGAAGGTTCAAGAGAAAAAGAAAGCATTCAGGAAGTACAAGAAATCACAGAAGGAGCAGGACAGAGAACTGTGTCAGTTAAAGCAAAAGGAAGCTGGGAAGGCAGTCAGAACAGCAAAGGCTCAAACCGAGGAAAAGATAGCCAACTCAGCTAAGAAGGGGGATAAAACCTTTTATAGGTACATCAGGGAGTGAAGGAAGACCAAGGGAGGGTTAGTGAGGCTTAATAAAGAGGAGGGAGGGTGGGCAGAGGGTGACTGTGAAGAGGCAGAGATACTAAACAAATATTTTTGCTCAGTATTTACAGAGGAAGTGGGGGAGGTACCTAAAACAAACAGTAGAAACACTCTGGATACAGAAGTTGATATACCAGCCCATTTACAGAAGAAAGGGTTCTGAAAGAACTCTTAAAACTGAAGGTGGACAAAGCAATGGGGCCTGATGGGATTCATCCCAGAATTCTAAAAGAACGAAGGGTAGAACTAGTGACACCACTGACTACCCTCTTTAACAAATCATGGGAGGATGGGGTGGTACCCGAGGACTGGAGAAGGGCAGATGCGATTCCCCTTCACAAAAGTGGGAGCAAGGCAGAAGCAGAAAACTACAGACCTGTTAGTTTAACTTCAGTGGTAGGGAAAATGATGGAATCACTTCTGAAGGAAAGAACTGTTGAGTATCTAGAGGCCAGAGGGGCTCAGGACCCAAGGCAGCATGGATTCACAGTGGGAAGGTCATGCCAGACAAATCTGATAGATTTCTTTGACTGGGTGACCAAAGTAGTAGATCAGGGAGGGGCTGTGGACATGGCCTACCTAGACTTTAGCAAGGCATTTAACATAGTCCCACACAAAAGATTAATATACAAGTTAGCCAGCCTGGGAGTGGGCCCCAAGATGGCAGCCTGGGTAAGGAATTGGCTGGAGAATAGGACACAGAGAGTAATAGTAAATGGAGTCCACTCTGAAGAAAGGAGGTTACTAGTGGGGTACCGCAGGGTTCAGTATTAGGACCGGTCCTCTTCAATGTCTTTATAAGCAACATTGCAGAGGGACTGGAAGGAAAAGTATGTCTCTTTGCAGATGACACAAGGATCTGCAACAGAGTTGATGCACAAGGTGGGGTGGAAAGGATGAGAAGGGGCTTGGCAAGGTTAGAGGAATGGTCAAATGTATGGCAGCTTAGATTCAATGCTAAGAAGTGCAAGGTAATGCACCTGGGAAACAAAAACCCAGGGGAAGAGTACACAATGGGGGTGAGATACTAACAACAACAAAAATGGAAAGGGACCTGGGGGTAGTCATATCAGATGACCTAAATGTGGGCAAGCAATGTGAGAGGGCTGCAAGGAGGGCTGGGGGGATATATAGGGAGAGGCATCACCAGTAGAAAACAGGAAGTTATTATCCCTCTGTACAGACAGTTGGTGAGACCCCATCTGGAGTACTGCATGCAGTTCTGGAGACCCAATCTCCGCAAAGACATGGACAGGATGGAGGCTGTCCAGAGGAGGGCAACTAAAATGGTGCAGGGTCTGCACTGGAAGACATATGAAGAGAGACTTAAGGAGCTGAATATGTATAGCCTCGAGGAAAGGAGGGACAGGATAGAAACTTTCAATTACCTCAAGGGCATCAACAAAGTCCAAGAAGGTAGCATCTTTCAAAAAAAGAGGTGTGCAAGAACAAGGGGGCACAATTTGAAGATAGAAGGGGGGCGGCTCAGAGGTATTTTAAGGAAGTATTTTTTCACAGAGGGGGTTGTGGATGCATGGAATGTCCTTCCGGAGGAGGTTGTGGAGTCAAAAACAGTGGTAGAATTCAAGCATGCATGGGACAGTCATAAGGCAATTCTAGGGGGTTGGGGTAGGAAGAAGTAGGCTGCTGGTTAACTAGGATCTGCAGCTTATCCATTAGGTAGGGAAATGGGCAGACTGGGTGGGCCAAGCGGTCCTTATCTGCCGTCAAAATCTATGTTTCTATGGTTTTGAAATAAATATAACAGATTGGATAGAATTTAATATCATTGTATACAGCTCTTTTAAGTATAACATGTCATTTGTTTTCCTCCTTTTTTTCCTCTCTGGTTCTTTGTGATATACAACAGTGACTTTAACTGTATAACATGTATGAATTGATGTTCTTGGTGAAGTTTGTTTGTTTGATTTACTTCCTTCAATCAAAAAAAAACATCTATTTTCGAGAAGTGCCATGGGATCTTTAACGTCTACCTGAATAACCACCAGAACAGGCAGATGGGACCTCGGTTTAACATCTCATCCAAAAGACGGCACCTCAGGAGTGCAGAACCCCCTCATGCTACACTACAGTGTCAGTATTGGGATTTAACCCCAGTGCCTGGTATGAGGATAGAACCCACAGCCTTGTGGGACTGGGATTTGTATTTGTTGTGCGGGCTTGTGAAGAGCATGGCTTTAGTCTTCTTGTAATTCATTAGAAGCTTACGTTTGGTGAACCAGGCCTTGATATCTGAGAAAGTATCCTGGAGTTGCGATTCAAGGGGGAAGGGGTCTGGTTGACTAGTAAAAAAGGTGGCATCATCCGCATATAGAAGTATATTATTGGTGCATGCCAGGAAGAGGGTACCGAGGAAGAAGCTAAAGAATTTTATTTATTTTGTTTTTGTTTACCGGGTGAGAGCACTAGCCATAGCAATGACTATTTTCAGGCACAACCCGGGAGGGTACAGTACAACACTACAGGCAAACATTACAATATAGATTTGACATTTTTGACAATATATTACAAAAAAGCATAGATTACAGACAAGAATAGATTCATTAACAGTGTAGGGAAAAAGGTACTGAGAAAAATGAGTTCATTAACAAGGCTAGATCACAATAATTGATTTGAGAAAAAAATAAACAATTGGAGGTCCAAAGCCTAGAACGAGCAGGCCACACTACAATAAAAAGAACTGTAAAAGCTTAATCACAATTACACATAAATGCAGGGTTTAAAGTACAATAAAGATACAAAAACGTCTACCAGCCTAACACAAAAATCTACCAAATTGCCACAAACTAGGAGCGCTTAGACTAGAAAAACATAGGCAAAAAAAGGCGCTCCAATCAGTGGGGGTCTCGGTGATGGTTGGATTCAATCAGGGCCCATGCTGCTACCGCAGACCAATCGAGTCGGGCCGGAGCTACGGGGACCGAAAGCTGAAATCAGTGGCCATACTCTTTGCTTGCTGTATCCAGGAGAGGGAACCAGGAGGGCGGCAGGAGGTTTACGGATGGTCGCACGGCGGCCACTGATGAGGAGGGCTGCCTAGTGCGCGGGGTGTCGCTTGGGTGCAGGAGTGAGCCCAAGATAAATGTATTTATTGTTGGTATCGAATGTTTGTCCAATTTGTTTTTTATGCCTTTGTATCAATCTTGCTGATGTGGAACCTTTGTAAAAGAGTCTCTGGCTCAAAGGTATTGTAATCCAAGATATAAATAAATAAATAATTAGTACTATTCAGTTTATATCCTGACAGTTTAGAGTATTGCCCTAATATGTCCAGCAGAGAGTTCACTGAGGTAGGGATCTCTGCAAGAATAAAGTGACGTCGTCTGCAAATAGTGATACCTTCTGGCAAGCCTCACCCACCAAGATCCCCGGGAAGTCTGTTGAGGCTCCGATCTTCTGGGCCAGGGGCTCTGTGGCCAGCAAGAACAAGTATGGGAACAGAGGGCAGCCCTGCCTGGTGTTTCTGTGCAGAGGGAAGGGAGGCAACACCACTGAGTTGGTGAGTACAGCTGCTGTCGGGTGTTTGTAAAGTAGTTTTATTAGTTTAATGAATTTCTGGGGGAACCCGTACCTTCTCAATGTGTCAAATAGGAACCCCCACTCCAACCTGTCGAATGCTTTTTCTGTGTCTTGTGACATGCGTGCCATGAGGGTTTTCACCTTATCTGCCAACCAAATTAGGTCCAACACCCTTCAAATATTACCTGTCCCTTGTTGACCTGGAACAAATCCCACCTGCTCCTCATGAATCAGCCCTCCCATTAGCTTGTCCGTACACTGAGATATCAATTTAGCGTAAATTTTTGTGACCACATTAATGAGCAAGATTGGACAGAATATGCCACATTTATTGCTATCCTTGCCCTTCTTTGGGATGAGAGATATCAGGGCCTGGTGGAACGAAGGAAGTGGATCATCGCTTGCCTCATTAAATGCAGCAGACAGTACTGGGGCAAGAAATTCCCCCCAAACCTTATAAAAATCACTGGGAAAGCCATCCACTCCTGGAGACTTCCCCAGCAATAAAGTGTTGATGGTGTCAAGGACTTCTTGGGCTGTAGTAGGCTGCTGTATGCTAAGACTGCTTGGTCTGGTATCTGGGGTAGCTGGATATGCCTGTAGAATGCCTCATAGTTCTGTGGCATAGGGGAAACCTCTGAGGCATACAGGGTTCAATAGAACTGCTGAAATTTGATGTAGATATCCACTGGGGAGGTTGCTACTGTGCCATTGTCTCTTAGTGTACCTTTCCTCCTCTTGGACCTTGAGGCACTGAGCCAGGAGCCTCCCCGGTTGCTCCCGCACCTTGTCGTACTTCTGTTGGAGCCTATACAGGGCAAACTCTGAGGTTTGGTGATATGACCCTCTATTTCTCTCCTCAGAGTGTATATATGTGGTCCCAGGGTTTCCCGCTCGTCAGGGTATGTTTGGAGCTTGAGTTCCAACAGCTTGAGTTGGCCCTCCTTGGTTCTAATTGCCCAGCCCCATTGCTTCTTAAGGTTGGCTGTGTATCCTGTCAATTTTCCCCTGATTACAGCCTTTAAAGCATCCCACAGTGTTCGCCTTCCTACCTTTTTGGTGTCATTGATCTCGAGGTACTGCTGAATTGTGGTTGTCGATGAGAGCCTCTATTGTCAGCGCTAGCTTTATTATTTTCCTTTGTCGAAAATAAAGGATTTTTCCCTGGTACACCTGTGCCCATTTGGGTGGCCTGTGTCTGTGCACCTGGACTTGCAGTGAACTGCACCTTATTAAGTACTTTATTTGTTCTGCTGGTCAGAATTTATAAGACCTAGTACGAAGTTAAGCCTGATTGAATTTGGTGCAGCGAGCCTGTATCAGGCACAGGTGGGGAACTGAAAGACTGAGTAAGTGAGCTGGGACTGGAAAGTGATAATCTTTTTCTTTACTGCTGTTTCAGGGGGTGATCACGTTAAGCCCAACGCTCAAGATGGTGGAGAACCTCTCAGAAATGGAAATAAAAGTGCCCATGAAGTTATTCAAGTGGTTGTGTGAAACCGTGGAAAAATCGGTCCCTTTTTGGGAGTGTGCTCTATGTAAATACAGAGGTCTAGATGTAGAGCCCATCCCAGTGTGTGCATGGTGCTATGATGTGAGGCAGCAAGCACATGGTTTGATACCTCTCATTGCTTTCTGATGGTGGAAGAACCCATCTACGCCGACTGCTGAGTTGGAGTAGGCCTTTGCAGTGGGATGGGAGAAGCTCCTTGGGCCGCACTCTGCGAGAGAGAATCGGACGCTGCTGCACCAGCTGACAAGACTGAGCTCACCCCCCCAAGCCAGTGTCATGGTAATAAAGAGCATGTTGAGCAGTTATGGGTGCAACTCCCCTGTCCTCAAGATGGTACCATCCCTTAAGTTGTTGACCCTTGAGAACTTTAGTTCTTTCATGGCTAGGGAGAACCGGTACAGCCACGGCAATCTGAAATCACAGCCACCCATCAGTCTGCCCCTTTGGGTGCACCATCTGCAGCTCCCTTAGTCAGCAATTTGACAAGCTCTTCACCCATGTCACAAGAACCAGATCCCATAAGCAACAGGGAGCCAGCTTCTAAAGAGGAGAAGCCTGAAGTAGAGGTGGAGGCTGAGTGGGAGGAAGAGTCATCCCGAGCTACCATGGCGGACTACTGCTCAGAGGTCCTTTCCGCTGCCTAGGGAGTCTCTCTCAGGTGCCACCCCTAAAACTAAGCCCCATACTGAGACCTCTAGAAGCGAGCTAGAGAGAGTGAGAGAGAGAGCATCAAGAATGGCAGTGCTGAGAGGGTGAGTGGCTAGCTCCAGGAAGAGCATCTTGGACCACTGTAAGAAGCATAACGAAGTGGTCCCAGGCAGAGAGGATAATCTAGAGACAAATAAAACAGGACTACCCCCAGTTTGAGTACCTGTACCTGCTGGAGCAGATCTGGGATATAACAGAGTCAAAAGGAAAAAGTGGGTGTACAGAGCTACATTACAGAAAATTTACAGGAAGCATGGGCTGGATGTTTAGCATTGCAAGAGGCACAGAGGGTCAAGAAGGGAATTTGTGAGAGCAGTGCCTGCAAGGGACTGACCCTAATGAAGTACTACACCTTAATCCAGGATTTGGATGAGGGCCGAGCCCAGTATAGCGAGGAAGTCTCTGGCAAGTTTGGACATCTCTACCAAGCCACACCCTCGGTATTACTTTGCCCGCTGGTAAGAAGCTCACTGTGGAAGACTGAAACCATGACATTATCCAGAGTTGCCGTGTGATGCGCCATCCAGCGGAGATCAGCAGATGAGTGAGACCACTATTTTTCTTGTTGTTATAGTGGACTAGCTCGCTTGTATCGGACATCATTGAACTTACTGCATCATACGTTTGTCCTTTGCATTTATCTCCCTAGGTATGATAAGCAAAAATGTTAAAATGTATTGTTTAGTAATCTACATGTGGGGAAACTTTTTTTTTACGGTATGGTTACAGCAGTTTGGAGTCCCTTTGGACCAGTAGCATTGTTTCAGTTTATCTGTTGTAATTGTGGGTAGTAAGTGGTTAATTAAAGGGGAATGTATGAGGCAACTATCTATTTTGGAGCATGATAGGGAGGTTGGGCAGTGTTTAGGGAGGCAGTTTGAATTGCAGGATTCAATTAGGCAGAGTTTAGATAGGTGTTGTTTAGACATGCACCCCGCCACTCACTAGGTGTTTGGGCAATCTGTCATGAGGGTCTGGGGGGGCAGCCAGGGGAACATGAACTAATTGGTACATTGAGCTCAAGGGGGCCCTGTTTCTAGTGTAGTGTGAGTTTGCCATCTTTGTGGTGAGGCAGCTGTGAGCTCCTCTGGGACCTGGGGGGAGGGGAGTGTGCATACCATTCCTGCTGCAGGACTTGGGGGGTGGTAGATGCCCTAGGATGCTCGCCAAGGGTGTCAAACTTTAAATGAGGGGAGAGATGTAAATCCCCCTGTATGAAGAGAACCTGCAGTGGATTAGTTTGGAAGCTTTTGTCCCTTTTAAGGTCCCTGGGCTAAAACCCATCACAGGTTAAAATTTTCTTTCCTTCGGGGGAGCTGGTCAGTCATTGGCTGGAAGTACCCTCGGAGGGTGGAGCTCATTCGGTTTGTGAGAATGAGTGCAGGTGGAAAGAGTCAGTCTGAGGGAGAGAGCAGGAAAGATTGCCTGTTTTCTGAGTGTCAGACAGTTCTTGGTGTACAGTGCATAATATAGTCCTACCGAGGACGTGGCAGCAGCCATAGTGAACAAACCCTCTTGGGAGAGTGCTGATTATCTGGGAGGAGGAGTGAGAGAGTTGCCGCCTCTAGGTGCCACAGGGACCAAATCTGTGGAGAGGAAAAAAGGAACTTCACATCCAAGGTTGGAAGCACCACCAGCCATTTAGCCCTGGAGAGCAATGGAGGCGTAAAGCTGATTCTGCAGCTAGGCACTGGGGAGTGCTTAAGAGGACAACTCCCAGAGGTTCATTTCAGGAGGAGTGAAGCAGCTCCACTGGGACCGTAGAAGATGTGAGTCAATCTGGCGTAAGGGGGTCATGGTCACCTTAAGCATGGGACTATGGTCTGGAACTGAGATTCGAACCTGTGATTGTATAGATGTCAGAGAGAGACTGCCACATAGAGAGCGTAGCCTGCAAAAAGAGAAGCCAGGTTTGAACCTGCCTGTGGAGAGTTAAAGCATCTCAAAGGGTCACAGTGTAAACTGCTGAAAAGGGATCATTGGTATGCTGAATGTTGCCAGTGGCAATTGCAAGGACCACATTTGCTGAACAAGGGCTTTGGATGTATAGACTCAAAAACAATGCTTGAACATTGACATATGGGACTCTCAGTCCATTGTTTTATTATTCCCCCTAATGGGATGTGCTTCTGCCTCTTTTAGACAAAGTTCCGTGGAGTGATCAAGCTCTTTATTGAAAGGTTCTTCTACTGTTATCAATTGCCTTTTAGATTTTTATGTCTAGCATGTTTGCTGCATCGCTAACTCAGTTTGCCTCCTAGCCCAGCACCCCGTGACAGAAGCCTGCACTCCGACCCCAAAGAACAAAATGCAACTCAGCTTTAGAGTTTCCATTGTGGTTGCCCCCTCCCCACAGACACTCCACCATCATACCCCTAGATACTGGAGGGAGGGGGGTTACAGTGCATTAAGGCTTCCTTGAAAGCAGTAGTGCAATGAAAAATGTTTTTCCATAAAAACCTAGTTTCAGCTACAATTAATAAAATGATAGCATATCCTTCAAATATACTTATCTTGGTGCTGCACCTCCTATACTGCGCACCATGAATCTTTTTTTTTTTTTTATTTTCTCAATCCGAACTCTTGCCAGGTCTGCAATGCTATTTATATGCAAAATGTGGTGCCCGTCTTTTTTTCGTGAGAAAAAATTAAATTAAAAACATTTATAAAATATTCAAAGGTGGTGTTAGAAAATTGTACCACCAAATAAAACTGGAAGATCTTTTAGAGTGGAAAAAAGGTAGTGTCAAATATTTGGCTCAATTTCGCTGCACTGCTGCTTAAGCTCTAATTAAGAGGTTAATGCTAGTGTGTATCGATTTTAAGGCCTCTAGAATTCTTGCACAGAACTTGCAGCCTACCAAAGAATATCTGCAGTGCCGCAGAATTCACTCTTCTTGGGGATTTTTTTTATTAGCGTTTACAGTTTATCCATAGCACTTCGTTCTCTTCCCCTCCTTTTATATCCCAAACCCCTCTATGCTCAGCATGTGATGTTATCACTGCTATGACATTACACATTAGCTAATGAAATGGCTGCATTCTACCACAGAAATGAACAGTCACTTATCTACCACAGCTCCCACTCCCAGAGGAAGTGGCACAGCACATCAGGTACTGTGATATTTGCTCAACCTGTACTACAGCCTAATACAATTTTCAGTCTTACTTTATTACACTAAGGCCAACGTTATCGAATACTTGACAATAGCATAGACCTGTGCCTTTAAGGAATAGGGAAGCCACCTGAAATTAGTAACTGGTAAAATGAATTAACCTGGCTTTTAAAGAAAAAAAAATAATTATGCCCAGAAAGGTGGAATATAATGATGTGTAGACCTGTTGAAAGAACAGACCTGTTAAATGAATAATTGAATTGTACGCATTTTCGCCAGGGTTATTGATTACGTGTGATTACGGGTTAATATAATTACCTGAAAGATATGAAGAAACGCTGTGAGCAGGGCTGGCCACTATGCTAGAAGGTAGCACGTAATGTTCCCGTGCTGGCGACTCAGGTTTGGGGACAAGCTTGGGGAGCTGACTGGGCAGCACAAGGATGGGGGGCCAGCGCTGTGCACACCACAACTTCGAGCCTGGGAAGGTATGGCACAGTGTTCTGTCGCACAGGTGACACCTTGTGACAGGCCTGGAAGCCTTCCCTCCCAAGGGGTTCACGTGCATGTCATGGCCTGATAAGATGACATAGTTCATCTGGACCTTCTAGTGACCCTTCCTTCATTCCTGACACTCATCTTCCTCAGGAGCTCCCAGAATATGCCTGGTACCCCATCACCATACACCCACACCTACCTGCCTCTATGGAGCCATGGTTTATCCCCCAGGTTTGGTCCGGTGGGGACACACCTCTGACAGCAGATACTCATCAGACAGGAATGCAGTGGAGGGTCGTGGTCCCTGATATACCAGGGTCCGTTGTCCTTTCCTCTTAATTTTTCTCCCTCATCCCTCAAGACACCGTCTTTAGTAATGCCACACAGAGGCATGCATGACAGGTGTGCTGCCCTGCCTGGCATCTCTCAATGTCTCTCTGTCCCATGGTGCACCAGCCATGCAGCTGCACTGTGGTAACACAGGTGGCCCTGCTATGGTGGTGTCACTCAGCCTCCTTCCTGAAGGAGAGCATCCTCTGGGACGCTCAGTCCTGCTACCCCATGGTGGTCCCCGACGACCCAGGCTCACTCACAAACTCGGGTCGCTGGCATTACGAGCGGTAACCCAACATCTGCTCTGATTGGCTGGAGTGTTCCTCTTTATTTTAAAGCCCATGTAAACTCTTCCAAATGGGGTATTAGGATTAGCTGTAGCTGGTAACTATCCTAACATGTTCTTGCCTTAGTCTGGCGGAACAAAAAATTCGCACTCACCCTACACCATAAAAAAAAGTACAGGACAGAGCCAGATTAATAGTGCAGAAAAATTGATTATATTTGCTACTTACAGAAATGTGCAAGGCATATAGCAAGTGATGCCCCTTCAACCCCTAAAACACCTGACCATTGGGTGTTTTCGCGGCTACGAGGGTATCACTTGCTATAGTCCTTGCACATTTTTGTAAGTATCAGATAAAATCTCTTTTTTCCTGCATTATCTGATTCTGGTCAGTATCTTTTTATGGTGTAGAGTGCATGCGAGTTCTTTGTTCTGCCATAACAATTTCTGACTCTCATCACCACCTACCGTGGAGCTGATTATGGCCTCCAGTTGGAAGCCTATACTCTGGCTCATTACTTTATGGGGCTGGCCATTCAATGTAGCGGTAAAATTACTGTTTGTGATCCCAGCGCCCCAGGTTCAGTAACGAGACCCGGGTTGCTGGAGTACCAGGTGAGGGAGAGGGAGTAAGCATCCCAAGAGGATGCCCACCCTCACAGGGGAGGATGACTGCCGGTACCACTGCACTGCAGAAGCACTGGTGGCACAGTTTCACATGGTTGGCAGAAGGTTGGGGGGAGTTGGCTGGCTTGCGCATGCCTATTGCACAAATGCAAGTGTGCATTAAGGCCTCCGACTCTGGTGGAAGGCCAGAAATAAAATAAAATCCTGGCCAGGTAGCAGGTTGACCTTGGCATCGTGCAGGCCCTGCACATGCTGGCCAGGCTGTGCTCCAACACAGATTTGTTAACTGCTGGAACCTGGTACCATCCTGGTGACTTTGTCATGGGGTAACGCCATGAGGCACAGCAGCTGATAAGTCCTTGGGATGGCAAGTTGTTGGGCTGGAGATGTTTGCAGATGGGGGCATTAACAGGAGCTGTGGCAAACACAGTAAAATAAAATTCTTACTTCATGTACTTCATGTTGCATGTGTACCAAAGGCACCTGGGTGGGGGTAGGGTGGGGGATTAACTAAGGGGGAGGTGTGCCGATTCCAAATCAGGCCAAATCTCTGAGTCACTTGGTACTGATCCGAGTGCCCCTCATTGTACCTGTGATATTGAAGTCATTAGGAATTTCGTTTTGAGTGAACCTGTAGCCTTCAGTACTGTTAATCCCTAACCTTCAACCAGCAATCCGTTCACCTCAGCTATGACAAAAATAATCCCTTAGCCCCATAGGGGCACTGATACTACAGCTTTAATAATTATCTGTAAGTCGTGCAGAGATAGTGGCGGACCAATGCAAAGAAATAAAACAAAATGAAAACAAAATGCACTGGGTTAGGTGGTGGGGTTTTGCCCAGCAGGCCATGGATAGAACATATGGTTGTGTCAGGCTGACGTGCAGGCCTGCCATCGCTCAGCAAGAGATTCAGTGAACCATGTCACTGAAATGAGAAATGCCACTAGGTGTCTTTAGCTAAGTGCTAATTGCTTTTAATTAACTAATTAGGAGCAGATAGTTTCTGCACAGTTTGCTAAAAAACAAAGTAGTCCATGAACAGCTCCTGATGTCAGAGGGGGAAACTTTGGACTAACATTCCTTTTAGACACCTTTCAGCTTATAAATTGGAATGGGAGTATTGCATGAGGTGTGGAGGGATGGGTGTGCCATGAAAAGTCCTGATATCACATGGATACCAGAGATTATACAATAGCAAGAAGCAATCCTGCATCCTGATTGGTCATTAGCCACCCTCAGCAGGGATGTTATCCCAGTACAACATCACTGTATGAAGGTCTTGATAGATTATAGTACCACTGTATAATAGCAATAATACACTTCAGGGGTGTGTGTGTCATGGGGATAACATCACTTCTCGAGTGCTGGAAGCACTCAGCCTGTGAAATACCAAGAGACTGGAAGACACTGCGGTGGCGAGGTGGAAGGACACAAAGAACCATGTAACTGAATGAGAGCTGCATGAGTGTGTGTGCTGATGGGGTGGGGGTAGGGGGGTGGGACAGCATGCTGCAGCACTAGCACCACCTACAGGCCAAAAGACAAACTGGGAACAGTTTTTTCAACCTACACCTACCCACAGAAAAATCAACTAAAAATCATTGTAAATCTCTATGTTTGTTCTTCTTCTTTCCTTTTCTGTTTTTGTTTGTTTAACAAATGAGCAATGGCATAACAGCAATAATGCACTCTAGGGCAGTGTATCACGGGAATAACGGTTTCCTCTCTGATGTTGGATGCACTAGGCCTGCAGCCTTGTGCCCAGTCACCTGAGCCATAACATCCCAGCACAACACACTGCCCTGTCCTGAATTATTGCTTAATTATAAGATCGGGAAGAGATTTTGATGATTCTGATTGGTTGTTAGCCATGCATTAGAATTCTCTAATGCAGTGCTAAAAACTAGTCCTCACAACCTGGACACAGAAATTGTTTCTAAAACCTTGAGCGTCAGAATTTTAAAAAGCAAAGAATGCCATTTTCCCCCGCTTAGGGGGATTATACAGTTCTTTGCCTCTCAACTTCACAGTGGTTGCCTGTTACCCTGCCTAATACCATCTGACAAAACAATGACATAGGTAAAGAAACCTAAACCCCATTATTTTCACTGGGCTTTTTTGTTTATTTTTTTTTCTATATTGGAACAAAGTTGTGATCACCAGCCCCCCACCCCCGTAATGGCACCGGCTCAGAATGTCCTTTTGCTCTCTTTACGTGTACAACCTCTTCTTAAAGGAAAACAATGGAAAAGGTGCAGCTTTACCCAGGCACTACGAACATTCCTGATTAGTGCTTTCAGACGGTAACATTTTTTTTTGGTTTAATTCCTCTAATTGCTTTTGTAGTGATTTAAACAGTGGCCTTCAGCTTTCACTATGTTGCTAGACAAATATTTCATGAGAGTAGCAGAGAGCTTCCCTGAGCTCACTTTATGCTAATATGTCCTGCCAACCAATAGCAGAGGTCAAACAGGCATATTAGCATACAGTGAGTTCAGGAGCTCACTGCTGCTCATGAAATGGCTGCTGCCAGCAACAGATAGTGGAAGTTGTTGGTAGCTGTTCTAAATAATTTAAAAAAGTTGTTACTGTCTGAAAGCACTAATTGAGAGTTTCTGTAGTGTCTGAGGAAAGCTGTGTCTTTTCCATTGTTTTCCTTTAAGCTCTTTTCATGATGAGCCTGCATCAACAAAACAAAACCACTGAATACAGTCGAGATAATAAACATTTTTTTAGCACACTTATGCTTCAGACCCGAGATGGCTTCACGAGTTCAGCGCAAGCTTGTTTCCTCCCTCCCATCCGCTTGATCCTGTGATAATGCCTCCAGCACACAGAAGTCCAGCTTTTCCACTGCAGTACTTTCTGAAAATATCTTTACGTTATGTTTTGACCATAATGCCAAATATGGGGGACGATCCACAGCAACCACATACACTGCCCAACACCAGCTCTGCCTGTTGTAACTTACCAAAGCTTTTACCACAGTTCCCTTCCGAAAAAGTAGCTTTGCCCCATGCCTGATCTGGCTGTTACTGCTGTAATTTTTTAAATGCAACAAGAAGCATAGCCAAAATAAGCAATTTTAGCTCCGATGTAGCGCCGCGCTTTCCCAGTGACGAGCCAGCTTGCCCGCCTGCTCACTGACTCACAGCTTAAACTGTCAAAGTACTGAGGACCCACTCTGCCAATACTGTTTTATTTAAAACTGAACAAACTAAACTAATACGATAAAAAGCCACCAATTTAAAAAGTATGTGGGTGTCTGTGTTTTTGAGAGGATAGCATGGGACAAAAGGGGGATGTTAAATGTCAAAACTACAACTATGAAAGCCTACTTAGGACAAACGTCTTTAGGTAAAAAGGAAAAGCATAAGGTGGAACTATTTTACCTAAAAATACTTCAAGAATGTTACTTTTTTGTGTGTTTAAGCCACAAGGGGTAATCCATGGGGGACCAGCTCCAGGTAAGATCTGGGGGAGGTGGGTGTCAGCCAAGAGTTGGTGGGGACAGGAGCTGATGAGCTGCCCCAGGTGTTAAAAATAAAAAAAAGAAAGCTTGATGGAAAGAAATCCAAACTCTATTCTAGTCTAAACAAAATCATGGCGGTTCTGACATCACTTCCCCAAAAGGGCAAAGGACATGCACCTGTCATAGCAGAAGCAGACATCCAGGAAAGGAACAGCAGTGAGTGAAGAAGTGACTGCAATCTCCATTGAAGGAAAGTGACTGCAACACAAGGAGCTTTCATTTTTACCTGTCTGCATTGTGAAAAGAAAGGGTAGGAGTTAGAAGGCAGCTGTACAAATAGTTGCTTACAGTTTCTTTTTGGATGTGGACAGGAACTTAAAAGGCAGCTGCTCAGTCTGTCTAAAGTGTGTGGCAAAGGGGGTAAGGGAAATTGGGATAAGAAGAATAATTTTTTGCAACGATAGAGGGCGAGCGGGGAGACTTGGAGGAGCACTGAGTATCCTTCATATGGAAGTGTGGGGGGGGGGGTCGCTGGTGGTCGATGAGAGCAATGGGTAAGGTGGTAGGCTACAGGTGCACCAATCTTTCTAAAAATTACATGGAGGGTGGGAGGATGTTTAGTGTGCAACCAAATAGAGAAACTTAAAAAGGAGATCAAGGGTCTGCAGGAGGAGCTAAGACAGGCAAGGCAGACTAGAAGAGGTTATAGCCCTACACTGGAGGGAGGAGGGAGGAGATGAGGAGGGAGGGCAATTTGGGCCAACAGGGGGGAGGAGATGGGAAGCAAAGATGGGGCCCAGGCCATGAGGAGTGGCGTCAGGAGAACCAGCTCAAGGGAAAAAAGACAACAGGAAGGAGGAGAAAGGGACTGGTGAGGGGAGGAGGAGTAGTGGCAACAGTCATGAAGTCAAAAGGAAGGAATGGGCTAGTATGAGGAGGGAGGAAGTAGGCATAGGAGAAGGGTCTTCAGAAAATCATTTTGCAGTACTAGAGGGAAGGGTGGAGGATGGAGGTGATGAGATTGTTAGAGTAACTGATAGAAGTCTGGATGAAACTGGAGTGGGGAGATGTTCTGCTGGGGTAATTATAAGAGGGGTGGAAGGGGGAACTACTGTGCAGGAGGAAGAGGAGGAGCCGGGAACGAGAGGTGGGGGAGGAAGGGAAGAAAGCATTTGGTAAGAGGGGTGTAATCTTAGTGCTGAGGGACTCAATACTAAGAGGAGTCAGGTGGGGTAGCAATGGGGAGAGGCATAGTCGCATTTGGGTGGCGGTCATGCCAGGAATGACAGTAGAAAGGGTGGGACAATCTCTTCTAAACTGTGCTAAAAGGGGTAGGGAGAAGTCTCATTTAATTCTATATTTGGGGACAAATGACCTGGCTGACAGGACGGTAGATATAGTCCAGAGGAGGTTTGAGGAACTAGGACAATTATGTGAGGGGGCAGGTAGCTTTCTCAGAGATACTTCCAGTGCCCAGGCCACGCACAGCAAGAAAACTGAGAATAAAGGATTGTAACGAATGGGTAAGAACCTGGTGTCATGCTAAAGGGTATGGGCTGATGGGGAGGGACCTGGGAGGATAGTAGTCTATATGCCAAGGACAGACTACACTTGAGTGAGGAGGGAAAGAAAGTGTTGAAACAGAGGATGGAGGAGTACATAGAGGTAGTAGGGAATTTAAACTAGGAGCGGGGGGTGGCAAGTGGGCAAGGGACATACAGAGACCACAGGTTCTGGAAGCCATATGAGCTTACCCCCCATAATAGTGACAAAGGACAAAGGGCAAGTACTAGTGGGGATGCTAGTAAAGGAGGGGAGGGGTAGGGGTGGAAGGTGGTCACCCTGATGCTAGGAGGCTTGGGAAGAAGACTGCAGAGCTACAAACTTTCATGACAGAGGAGGAGGTCGACATGGTGGCCATCACCAAAACATGGGCCACTCAGTACAATGACTGGGACCCGTCAGTACCAGGGTACAGAATGTTTCATATGGATAGAGCAATTGGGAACGGAGGGAGGGTGGCCCTATATGGTAGGGAAGGAATGAAGTGTGTACAGGAGGAAGGGGAGGAGGGTAAGACGGAGTCACTATGGATGCAAATCCAGGATTCCAAGAATAGGACTCTCAGGATGGGCGTGGTGTACAGGCCACCCTCTCAGACAGAGGAATTAGACAGGGAACTAGTGGGGCAGATCACGAGGACCTGCAAGAAGGGTAGTGTGGTGACTGTGGTGGACTTCAGCATGCCAGGAGTGGGTTGGAGTACCCAACCACCAGGAATAGAAGGGAGCAGGTACTGCTGGATGCCTTTCAGGACAGCTTCCTGATGCAAATGGCCAGCGAACCAACCAGGTTAGGGAATACCCTTGACCTTGTGCTGGCAAATAGGGAGTTTGTGAGGGAACTGAGGGTGGAAGAACTGCTGATGGGGAGTGACCATCACTTAGTATGGTTCACATTGGATATGGGTAAGGAAAGAGTGGAATCCGGCACAAGGGTGCTGGACTTCAGGATGGCTGACTTCAGGAGGATGGGGAAGTGGTAAAAGGGTACCTGGCCAGAATCCAACCTAGTATGGGCACTAACCAGAGGTGGTAGTTCATAAAGCTCTGGATAGTGGAGGCAACCAGAACTTGTAGCAAGGCCCAGAGCAAGAAGGTCAAGGCAAAGAAACCTAGCTGGGTGAGCAAGGAGGAAATGGAAAAGGTAAAGAGGAAAAGAGCTGCCTTTAGGAGGTACAAAAAAACAGGGAGGGGGAGGACAGGGAGGAGTACCTGAAGGAATTGAAGGCGGTGACAAGGGCAGTAAGGGCAGCCAAGGCATCTACGGAGCTCAGGCTGGCACAAGGCATTAAGAAGGAGGAGAAGGACTTCTTCAGGTACAGCAGGGAGAAAAGAGCTGTAAGGACCATATAGTAAGGATTAGGACCGTGGGGTGGGTGGGTGGAAGCAGAGAGTGATAAGGCAGAAATGCTAAATGATTACTTCTGCTTGGTATTTACGAAGGAGAAGAGGGGGTGATACCCAAGGGGGGAAGGAGAGTAGAAAAAGAGGGGGAAGGGGTGACGGACAGGGAAATCATGGAGGGCAGGGTTCTGGAGGGTTTGAGGTCACTGAGGGTGGACAAGACACCAGGCCCAGATGGCATCCACCCCAGGGTACTGAAGGAACTGGCAGAGGTCATGGCGGGACCTTTGGCAGACCTATTCAATGCCTCACTACACTCAGGGTGTGTACCTCAGGATTGGAGGATGGCTTATGTAGTGCCCCTCCACAAGAGTGGCCCCAAGGATGAACTGGGGAACTACATACTGGTGAGCCTCACATCCATCATGAGTAAGTTGATGGAGATTTTCTTAAAGGAGAGGCTGGTAGCCCTTCTGAAGGCCAAAGGGCTACAGGACAGCAGAAAGCATTGCTCTGTAAGTGGAAGATCCTGCCAAACCAACCTGGTGGAGTTCTGTGACTGGGCAACTAGACAATCGGATGGGGGTCATGCAGTGGATGTCCTGTACCTGGACTTCAGTAAGACATTCTACTTAGTGCCACATGGGAGTCTGGGAAGTAAGTTAGAAGGCACAGGGGAAGGTGCAAAACTGGTGAGATGGGTAGGGAACTGGCTTCAGGGAAGGCAACAGAGGGTGGTGGTGGGTGGGGAGCTCTCATCCCCAAGGGTAGTGACGAGCAGTGTAATGCATGGCTCAGTGCTGGGACCAGTGTTGTTTGGGATATTCATTGCAGACATATCATTGGCATCAAGAGCAAGATCAGTCTGTTTGCTGATGACATCAAGATGAGAGTGGTGGTGGATGACCTAGGGGGATGGCAGGGGTTGCAGGATGATTTGGCAACGCTGGAAACCTGGTTGGACACCTGGCAACTGGGGTTCAATGCCAAAAAGTGCAAGGTGCTGCATTTTGGGGCAAAAACCCAAGGAAGAGTTACCAGCTGGGGGGAGTGCAGCTAGCTGAGACAGAAGAGGAGAAGGATCTGGGGGTGCTCATTACAGGCCAATGAACAACTCAGCACAATGTAGGTGGAACTTAAAGTGGAATAGAGTAGAACAGTGGACTGCTTCAAAAGGGGCTGGGACAGGGCAAGGGGAGGATCAAGGAGGGAAGGGTGGGAGGGAGGGGCAACTGCAGAATAAGGGTGCTAGCTGCACATTCAAGCAGGCTTGTTAGACCACTAGGCCTTTATCTGCTCACAAATTTCGTATGTTCGTACATTTTTTGATCTTTCTGGATGATTAGCTTGTGTGTGATTCTGTCTAATATGGGTTCCACAGTGACCATAATAATGATATTTTTTTTTATTCTGTTTTCGTACCCCTTCCTCACCAGTCATTTTTATTAGTTTCCCCTCTTTCTTTGTGCCTTGTGACCCCAGACCCAGTAGGGATGCCGGCGTTTGGGATGAAGTCCCCAGCACGCTTGCATGATATGCAGCGCAGCGTCCCTCCCTACCTGTGTCCCAAGCGATCTGCCACCTGTACATCTATAGGTGGCAGTAGTGCTGAGGGATGCAGCTTATTCCACTCCACAAAAGAAGGAGGACAGTGTCCACTGGGATGCTGGATCCTTCTCCCCCCAGCCAGCTAGCCCCCAAAGGCCCATGCTCATACCAGAACCTGGGTCACTGGCATCGCGAGTGGTAGCCCAGTCGCTGCACTGACAAGCCAGCTCTGTAATAATGCGATTTTAATGCACTGTGTATTTTTTCAAGAATTTGGCACTGGGCTGTTTCTGTTGGTTTCCACACTAACTGTGTATGTTCACTGAGCTGTACTGAGCGTGCTCTACTTTTGGCATGTCAGGAGAGCATAGTAATTACATGCAAATTTCTCATTTACATTTCAGATCACTCCCAACTGTTTTTTTTCCACCTTGTGCTTCTACACTCTCTGACCCCTGTCCGATCTGGTGCACCCCAACCCTGCAGCCTAGTCACCAACCTTCTCATGGATTTGCTGCTTTTTCACCACCTTACATGGTGTTTGGTGGCTTGCCATGTTGGTGGAGTGCATGGGCCTGCGGGGGGGCAGAATCAGACCAAGGAGCTCTTTCCTCAGTTTTCTCCCAATGGCGCCTTCGTGCAGTGGCAGTGGAAACATGCACACATGCATGGGTACGATGGCAGGCCCTTCCCTACAGTGAGCTGCCCTCTTGTGCTACCACCTGGCTTCACCAGGGGCCAGTTGAGCAGTGAGACACTGTATCCCCCACCTCAAGAGAGGAGTGCTCCCCTAGGAGGTTTGATGGTCCCTCCACCCACCCTCCCACTAGCCCCAGCGCCGAGCTCATTCCGAACCCTGGTCACTGGCATTGCGAATGGTAGCCCTACTGCTGCACTGATGGACCGAGCTTCCCAACTGTTTTCAAGGGGAGCAGTCAGCACCAAGGGCCCCACACTCAAGTGCAGGGCTGCTCCCAAGTTTCAGTTTGTTTGCAAAACCATTTTGGTTTACTTACTGTTTGCTGTAGTATGGTAGATTGTATCAGACTAATTTTGTTTACTTCTAGGCTGACATCTTCTGTTTCTACAAATCCCAGAATCCCATGCAGCTGATGACATCAGAGCAGTAGGCAGCTGCAGGAGGTTCAATAGTCTGCAGTGCATGTTAGAGTTCATCTGTGATCAGATGTTTTCAAGGTCTGTTTTTCTGCAGTCCTCTATGATTGGTACTTCTTGCTCCCAGCAAACTTGGTTCAGTTCCTCACAGCAGGTAACTAAGTAGTCTTCAGATAAATCACAGCTACCAATTGCTTGTATCTCAGAGATTAGAACCCGACTCACAAAACTCACAGCGTGAATCTGATTTATTTAATTACCTGGTAGTATAGCCTAGAGGTTACAGCAACACGCTGTGAATGAGCTTAGTCCATCCAGTGATCTTAGAGAGCTGCTGAGGCAGAGAGACAAGGCGTAGGGAACATTTAAAAACATAGGTCTCAAAACTGATTGGGATAAATACAGAGAGCACAAGAATCTCTGTAAAACTAGCATCAACGTAGCCAAGCGAAAATAGGTCAGGAATTTGCAAGACACTCACTTGTCTAACCCCAGAAAGTTTTGGACCCATATAAACAACCTTCTTTTTTTTTTTTGACTTATCTTTATTCAGGTAAAAAAGAATATACCGAACAATTCAGATAACAACATGTTAGTCTTAAAGTATTACATTCATTATATTGTAGTAGAATATTGGTGTCCATCTGGTACTTCGAGAGTATCACATTTAGTCCATTGAACTGTAAAAGTGAAGACTGATTTTGGTAATGGACACCGTCAGCCCTGTTCTGGAAAGTCCATTCAGTAATTAGAATCAACAGTACTTACGAAATGAGTTGCTGTATAATGGTCGTCTTAGCCAAGGCCCTAACCATACCATGTAAAAAAAACTATGGTGAAAAATGGACCAAGAATAAACTATCGATTTTTAAACTGTAACTTTAAACATAAAAACATAAAACATTAAAGGTTACGCATGACATCCCCCCATCTCAGTTCTTGTTGTTCTTTTTACAGCCTAACTTTTGTATATTTTATATTTCTACTGTAATCTGACTTCCTGAATCCACTGTAAATGCTTTGGACTTGTCTTGTCTTACCCGGGTCGACCCTGAAAAAGGGACTGTAATTGTCTCAGTGGTCCTACCCGGTTACCAGAATTCAAATAAATAAAAAACCTGGTTGAAACTACACTAAGTGTTCCGTTACCTGTACAGAATCCTCCAAGAGACTACCCCGCCTCCCCTTTCCAAGTGGCTGACCTAAGCACTCTAATTCAAATATATTATAGGCTATGAAGATTCTCTTTCAAATTGTAGTCATGGATTAAGTTGGACTAGCCGGGGCCCCATATTCGGCGGACCATCGGAGCCACTCCATCCAGTGTTCCACATGTTTATCTTCTAGGTGTAACTTAGCTGTCAGTAGCTCCATTTCGTGAATCTGTGGTATCCTGCTTAGCCATTCTTCCCGGGTTGTTATAGCTGCCGAGAGCCAGTGAGCAGTAATGTATTTCAGTGTAGTTACCATACACACCAAGATTATTGTCCTACTCCCTGCCTTTAACTTAGCTGTTATAGGAGGACACAGAACCCATTCCATGAAAGCTAAAGGGATATTATTACCTGTGATTTGACAAGTGGCCTCCTGTACCATCTCCCAAAAGAGACATCTTGGGACACTGCCAGAAAATATGCCAGTGTATACCCCACCCCACCACACACACATTCCCTCCAGCACCTATCAGTATTAGTGGTTTGATAATATTTCGTAATGGTAGGGGTCTGGAAAAATCTAATCATAATTTTCCAATAAAAAACTCCCACCACAAGGGGGCTGCAGTGACCTTCCAGTCTTTTTGTAACCGTGCTTCCCAATTTTTACCTGGATAGTTTTAGCCACTTTCCTCACCCAGGCTTCTTTAACGAGAAGCAAGATGCCAGAGATACATCTGTGCAGCCCTGCCAAGCTTACTACCCCATAAATGTAATCCTCTCAACTTTTTTTTTTTATTTATATTTTATTCATTTGTAAAAAGAATACTTTGCATACTTATACAATGAACCTTGCAAGGAACAACATTAGTGTTTAATTCTTACAGAAGGTAACCCTTCATTTTATACAGGATTCATCGTTCCTTACTTAAAACCAACCCAGGAAGAGCTAAATAAGTATATAGTATCAAACATTTATACTCAATATTGTGGGAAAACAGCCCATGAGCACATGGTATTATCACTTTAAAGGCTTTCTTAGCATGTGAAACTAATTCTCCTTTGCCTTAAAAAGGGCTATTGGTACCATGTTTCCCTACATGCTGTACAAACATTTTATCTTAACTCAGCCACTAAATGTAACTTTTATTAAACTACTGAGACTTAACATAAAGGGTGTAACCCCCTTGCAAATGGGGGTTCCTAAAAGCTTTCCGTTTAAATGGGCAGCAAGGAGCACTTTTAAAGCCTCCATATGCTGTCTCTTTAAGGGCTGCCTGTTGCAGTCGTAATTAACTGAAATGGGGGGGGGGCTGTGTGGTTGTATGCCCGAGTCCCGCCCGGGACGCTGAAAAATAGCTCCCTTCTGCAATTGCTAGTGGTGCAGAGGGAACTCTGTTGGAGGATGTGATTGTTTGCTGGAAATAACGTAGAATAATAATGAAAATGTAGTTGTTCTAACCTGCCTTCCTTTGCAGTGTGGACTATTTTGATTTTCACATCCTAAGGCGAACTTCTCCAAGAATAGTATACCGAGCGTTGGGTGGTAGTACCAGAGAATCAGGATCTTTCTTCCACACTATCCCCATCGGCTCATCTCTGTCCACTTCTGTAGTCTGTTTTTGCAGGTCATAGGCTCTCTTTATCAAGGCAGAAATTCTCAGGACCCGCCCAATCCATTGTCAGTGTTTCTCTTGACACAGCTGCGCTAGTCTCCCAAACATGTCGGCGTTAGTTCCAATGAGTAAGGGAACTCCATTGTACAATCCTGTAGGAGGGCACACTTGGGCTAGTGTCTCTACTTGTTTATCTACACCAGTTACAGCTGCAGGAAAAGACAGCCAGGGCAGGACATATCCTAGGTAGGGATAAGACTTGTCACTCAGGCCCCACACATGTAGGCCTTCCAGGGATTGTAGTGGCACATCAGATAAATGTTTGTCACACCAGTCCTGGAATACAGTGGTCACTTGTGACCCACTGTCGAACACAGCCCGAGCATGGGTTCCACTGACAGTCACAGTAGTTTCCATCGAAGGACCTACCATTTTGGACCAGTCTGGAGGGACAGTAGCAGGGGCCTGGGCAGATGATTTAGCCACAAAGAAGTTTGAGTTAGGATTTTTTAAGCCTTCACTGCGGCCGTTTTGTGCACTCCTTGGCTACTGATTTGCTTTCCAGAGCTCCCCTTGAAGCCTGTTTACCACTTTCTCCAAGTCCTTCTGAGACTGACATTCCCTCTTCATGTGGCCATTCTTTCCGCAGTTGTGACAAATGACAGGCTCTTGGGTCATCCTTGGTGAAAACATTGCAGGAGGAGCTGGAGCATTAACAAGGGACCGTGGTCTGACTTCTGCTGGTAGTGTTGAGGGTGGTGCAACATGTCTGAAAAGTTCCTTTATAGTGGAAGACAATTCTTTGATCTCAGCCTGGGAGCCACCCTCGGTAGAGATGCCCGAGGGTGCGCCCCCACCCCCATGGCAGTCACGTCCTAAGAGGGACCAGGGTCTTTGTCAGTGGTGCAGACCTCTGTAAAGGCACCCATTTGTACTTTTCTGACTTCCTCCAGCAGCTCGTCTCTCATCCGCTCAGCCCATGGCGGGACATCCTCAGTGGTCTCCATTTCAGAAAAGCCTTCCTGTACCGTGGTCACTCGGGCTGAGCCCACCCCCATAATTACAATCTCCTTCTTCACCTTCAATCTCCTTGAGTTCTTTTATCAGGTCGCAGTAGTCAGGTGGGTTATCTCTCCTATCCTGGAGCCTTAACTGGATAATCTGCAATTTAGAACGCTTGGTGTGTTGTAGTATGTGCCCCAATCTCATACTGTTTAAGTTACTGGTGGCTACCCCACCCTTTCGGTGAACTCTCTGCAGGGCCCTCTCTAGGAGAGTAACATACACAGACAAACCTTCCCCTTTCCATTGTTTGGTACCTTTGAATTGCCACATCAAAGTCTCCCCTGACTCAGTGCTTCTGAAATTGCCTTTGAGTGCAGACAAGTACTTTTGTGCAGACGCATCAGGATTCGTGGACCTCAGAAATCTAATGGCTTTCAGGGCAGGACCCCTCAAACTTTCCATGATCCTTTTTCATTTCTCAGCCTCCGCAAACTGCCACTCGGGTACCAAGGGGACAACATTGTCGATCCAGGTCTCCCAGTCATCCTCCCCCTGTGGGGTGGGAAGGGTACCGGAGAAGATCCTCAACTTGCGGTACACGTCATGACTAACTACAGGCACAGATGTGGCTGCCGGCATAGGAGCGGGCACGGGAGCTGGGGCAGGGACAGATACTGGAGTGGTCAGAGGTGTTGGGGAAAGGAACATCCCCAGGTGACAGGAATAGTTTCTTAAAGTTCTCTACAGTCTTTCCCTCCTCCAGCAACAACTTAGCCAACTTCTCCTCAAAGGTCTCAGATAGTGGTGGAGGCTCATCCTTCCTGGGGGTTTCCTGTCTTTAGTTATCACTCTCCAGGTGGCTGGGCCCCCCTCTGAGGCAGTAGTCTGTGGCACTCTAGAGCTGTGCATGGGGTCACTACACTCTACCAAGGCCATGAAAGTTTGGGCGGTCAAGGCAGTCAAATCAGCCTGTCGATCCACCACCACGGCATTTTTCAAACATTCAACTTGGGAAAGCGCTTCTTCTACAGTGTCCTTACTAATGCTCATGGGACTGTCCAGTATAAGCAAGGCATTGTGGGGGTGAATCTCCTGCCCCATACACCACCCCCACCAACTTCCATTGGGGTAGCCATTAACCATTGACAATAATTCTTGATTTTGCCTACTAGGGGGTGCTAATCCCAGCAGTGCCTCCAAGATGTAACCCCTAGGTGGCACTACCCCAAGGGATACTACCCCTGTCTGCCTGCCTGCCTAAGTGCAGGTTGAGGGGCCTGAGTTCTATGAACGGGTGCCTCCACCCAGAGTACAGGGTTAATGGTAGCGTAGCTGCCCTGGATACAGTTCTCTGGGATACTGTTACCCCCCTCTTTCCCCTCTAGTGGCCAAGACTGGTCAGTAAATACACAATTGCAATTAACACCAAGATGCAATGTCAACCCCACACTCGCTACACTTATCACCAATGGAGGATCAGCTGGCATGGCCCTGGAGACCCCCCTATAAAACAAGGCCTGTAACAGTAAGCAGCAATATCACAGTACTTTCAATACAGAGGTACACCACAACCAGTTTGGATGCAAAAAGATTTAGATCTGATTTATTAGGGGGATGTGAACAAGGGATGGTCAGTAATCTAGAGGTTGATTCTAGATCTGATTGATTCAGGCTATAAGGCATGCACTCAAAGGTCCCTGTAACAAAGTCACACACTCTGGGTACCCAGTTGGAACTACAGGCTAGCCAGAAGTGTTGCCCTGCGTAGGCCGGCATTGCAGCTGGTGTTGGGGCCCTTTGGGAGAAAGAAAACAACATGCACTTTAACCCTAAATTTGTAATCCGAACTGGAGGGCTTAGTTCATGAAAATCAAGTAAAATAATAAAATCAGATTACACACTTTGATTTGAGCTTTGTTGCAGGGAGCTACCCTGATAGTTACTCGTGATACCCAGACCAGGTTGCAGGATGGATGAAATGGAGACCTCAGGATGATGTGCTGGTTTGCCAGGAGAAGCAGGGCCACACGTAGCACCGTGGTGTCATTCCTGTTCATTGGTGTTGAGCAGGGAGCTGAATCCCCAGGCAGGTCTTTCATTGGGTAATTCTCTGCAGAGTGAGCAGCAGTCTAGGCTGAGATGTTGAGGCCCAGACCAGGTGGAAAAGTCAGATACAGTCCAGTAATGTACTGGATGCAGCTTCCCGCAAGCGTGACACATTCAGCAAAGTGGGGAACCAAATCTCCAACCGCACTCCACAGTCAGCACACTTACAGTAAAAGCAAGTAAACACCATAGTTCGGATGGTAGTCCGGTTGCAATTCACAGTGTCTCTGCGCAAACCGTATGCTCTGCGGCAGTCTCAACTCCTGACAGGCCGATTGCACCGAGGCAAATCTTCGGTCCAATTCAGGAGAAATTCAGTTAGTCACAATTTAGGATTCTGGTCACAAAAGCTGCAAATTCAGACTAAGTCTGATTTTAGGCTCAAGGTCTCTTCACTAAGGAAGATGGTAGCAGGCAGGCCAGACACAGCCTTCCCGACGATTTCCCCATCGCTACTACGCAGGAGCAGCTGCTCGAATCTCTCGAGCTCTTCACTCTCTCAACTCCAACTCCACTCTGACACACTGTTGCAGGCAGCGCCAGAACTTCCTAGTGATCCAAAGGGTTCGGTTGGTTGATACATCTGTCTGTCACAGCAAGAGCTCCCCCTTCAGGTCCATTTAGGTGCCAAAATGCAAAAACTACAATTCCTACTGAAATTCACTCACATAAGACCCCTTGGGGCAGGCTCCATTTTAGAGCCCCCAAAGGCACTGATTGATGCAAACTGGCAGCCCAGAACCAAGATGGTAGTGCAAACAGAAATGTCCGTGCTGCAAAGAGAGGCAGGTTAGACAAACTACATTATCATTATTATTAAAACAGATAATCAGCAAACAATCAGAGGTTCTAGCATGGCTTCCTCTGCGCAATTAGCGATGGCAGAACGGAGCAATATTACTGCAGTCCTGGCAGGACTCGAGCCTGAAACTACTCGGCCCCTACCTAGATTAATTATACACTGCAAGATAAGCGGCTCTTAAAGAGACAGGCATGGAGGCTAACAGCGCACTCACATGCTGACACTTTTAACCCTGTAAAGACACAGAACACCAGTCTGGCATTGGGCATTTAGGCACACCCAAGGAAGACTTTTGGGAACCCCCATTTATAGGGGGGTTACATTATAAATGGCAGCAAGTATAGCAAATTGAAGAATAGACATGCTAGTTATGCTCAGCACATAAAGGTGTAGCACAGTTCTGCCGATTACACAGGCAGGCAGTAGTGAAATGAGAGTGCACTGTCACCTTAAAGGGACTTTATAAGTTATTTAAAATGTCGTCTGACTTAACATGCTTTTGATGTCCATAGCAGTGAAAGTCTTTGGATGGTCAGTTCATATTTTTTGGCAAACTCTGTATGAATGTAGAAGGGACCATAATTTGACCCCAGCAAGGAAACCAGCCAATCTTGTCGCTTCCTGGTTGCTTAGATCTGCCCCCGTGCTCAGGCACATAATGGCACGTTCCCAGGGAGAGTGTTGGGGCATGCCCCATTAAAGTCAATGGGGGTCAGTTTTAAGTCCATTTTTATATGGACGGTAGGCTGTTTAGACATTGCGGGAGCTTGATGTGCCAGAAATGCACACCTAAAAGCGCAGTGTTTATGGTGCATCTGCAGCATAGGGTGGGCCACCCCAGTTGCATGTACATAGAGCAGTGATGAGTATGGAATGATTAGATTTTTTTTTTTTACTATATTTTTCTATTCTCATTCACCAACCTGCTCCCAGCCCTCGTTCGGGTCCATCATACCTGCACCAACCCCGTCACTCTGCCTTCTCCCAGGGCTTACTCATCTCCTCGGTAGTCACCTGTGGTTCCCCTCCCAATAGTGAAGGGCTGCAGGGGTGGACCTGGACCCCGATGTAAGGTTCGGGTCCACTTGGCATCACGAGGCTGCCTAGATTGGCGGGTGTGGGGTCTGCATGGAGGGCAGCGGCCTTCATTCTACGCAACTGTGTTTCCTTTCCCACCACAGCACTGGCTGAGGGTGGAGTGATGCAAGGTGTCAGCTTCCACCTCAGCTGATAGGTATCACTCCAAGCACTGCTCTGGCTCCTGCCTGCACTGCCACCATGTTCTCCTAGATAGCAGTTGCTTGGCGGAACAGGAACCCCCCACAGAGGAGGAGAGCATCTTATGGGATTCTCAGTCTTCCTGTCCCTCACCGATCCTAGATGAGACGGGTTCGTTCTCAAACCTGGGTCACCGGTGTGGTGGCAGGTGAGGTGCAAGACACTTCAGCCCTCTGGGAATGGGCAGTGTGGCACAAAGCGGCGTAAGGATTTATAAAGCAAGTCCAGCTTGGTCAGCTCGGTTTTGACCACAGAGCAATACAAAAATCCCTGTAGGCAATGGAAAGCAACTGTATCTGTTCAACTATCCATTTCATATGGGTCACAAAGAGACAATCTTTGATGCGATGTAGGGCACCCAGCTGGGGTAAAATGCAGAGGAACATTTTTCAATATACACTGCGTAGTCCAGGTTTTGGTCCAGGGTCAGGTCAAGATATCTATAGAGAATGACTTTATCCAGAGAGGAGCTGCCATTAGAGTGTGTATATTTAGATAGGGTGTGACACGCAGGGAAGACTTGGAGCCTAACAGCATGGTGACAGTTTTTTTCTGGTTTACAATTAACCTGTTTGCCAGAAACCACTGTTGCAGTTTTTAGAAGTCCAGCTGAAGACTGGCTGCAACTGCGGAGGTGTCTTGGCTGGAGGAGAACAGGACCATGTTGTCAGCATAAATATGTATTTCACATGTGGACCAGTATCCAGTGCTGCCAGAACTTTACCTTTCACCATCACTAAACACATCATAGTGTGGAGTTGCATGCACAGTACTTGCCGTACGACGAGTCTGTCCTGCGGATAAACAGAGAGCTTCAACACCAGTGCTGTCAATCCTTCTACTTTCACCAGAACTAAATACATCACAGGGTAGGGAAGCAGGCACTGCACCTGTTCCTGTGGATAAACAGAGTTTCAGTCTCCAGTGCTGTCAGTCCCTCACCTTTCACCAACACTAAATCCATCACTGTGTGGGGATGCCTGCACTGTACCTGTACACAGTGTACTTGGTCTGTAGACAAGCAGAGAGCTTCACGGTCAGTCCCTCACCTTTTGCAAGCATTACATTCATTACAGCGTGGGGAAGGTTGCACTGCCCCTGCCAACACTTATGTGGCTATAGATAAACAGAGAGCTTTAGTTTGCAGTTGTGGTAGTCCTTCACTCTTTCACCTTTTACCTTCATTAAATGCATCACATTGTGCGGAAGCCTGTACTATCCCTGTCTGCCCTCCATCTAATCTGTGGAGAAACAGAGGATTTCAGTCTCCAGTGCTGTCAGTCCCTCCCCTTTCAGCAGCACTAAATACATCACAGTGGGGGGAAGACTGCATTGTACCTGCCCCACAATGTATCTCTCCCTGTGTATAAACAGAGAGCTTCAGCAACCAGTGCTGTCAGTTCCTCACCTTTCACTAGTACTAAATAACTCACGGTGTGGGGGAAGCTTGCCCTGTACCTGCCCTACACTGTGTTTGGCCCTGTGGGTAAACAGAGAGTTTCAGTGTCTAGTGCTATCAGTCCCACACCTTTCACCAGCACTCAATATTGCACAGTGTGTGGAAGCTTGTACTGTACTTGTCCTACACTCTACCTGGCCCTGTGGAGAAAGTGATCTTCTGTATGCATTGCTGTCAGCCCCTCACCTTTCACCAGCACTAAATACATCACAGTCTGGGGAAGCTTGCACTGTAGTGGCCTCACACTGTACCTGCCCTGTAGATAAACACAGAGCTGCAATCACTGTAGCTGTCAGTCCATCACCTTTCATCAGCACTAAATATTTCACAGTGAGGGGAAGGTTGCACTGTACCCGGCCTGTGAATAAACAGATAGCTTCAGTATCCGGTGCTAACAGTCCTTCACCTTTCCCCATGAGTTTCTTTTTAAATTCATCATTTATGCTCCTTCCCCATCATGGCCCCCTTCTGATAGTATCCACCCTAACCTGCACGCACAGTTTCTCTGACACATAATCTCCCTTAGACCCCGAGGCTGGGGCTCGCCAGGCCTGGCCATTGCCTGCCAAAGTGCTGGTCCTTACGTTAAGGACCTCCAAGGTGGAGGGTGAACAGTCGTTTAGGCAGAAACAGAGCCTGTCCCATCATCTGACTTATGCTGGAGTTTTTCTTTGCTTCAACGATATTCCCATACCTGTGAATGTCCGCGCACTTGGCATTCCAAGCGTGATATCACACGCAAGTGTGTTGCCGTGGAGCCTGACAGATTTCCACCCCCTCCTCACTGGAGGCTCCTGCTACACTGCCACCTGTGGTTACCCAGCTGGCAGTGTGGTAGCAGTGCAGAGACCGTCCCCTGGGACACTCACTCCTTCTACCCCTGGCCACCCCACCCCCCGGACCCTGACATGCTTTCTAGCCCAGACTGCATCTGTCATGAGCAGCAGAACTAAAACTTTTTATTTATTAATTTATTTGAAGTCTTGGATTACAATACCTTTGCGCTAGAAGCCCTCTTACAAAGATTCCACGTCAAAGAAACACAATACAATTCAAAGAGAATTTAACAGGCCAGAGTGGTATAATGCATTTAACTGACTTTCAGGAGTCAGACGGCATTGAACTTGGCGATTTAGACAGATACTTCAAATAACATACAAACAAGGTAGGCGTGTACATTGTAACATTATAACAGACAACAGTGGATCAGCAAAATGTTGACCTTGTCAGGTTTTTAGGGTGGGCGAGAGGACGGGTGGGTAAGAAGGCAAGGGGTGCAAGAGAGGGAGAGGTAAGGAGAGGGTCGTAGGGGAGGGGGTGCAGGTGGGAACAAGGCGGGGGCAGGGTGATGATGTAGGGGGAAGGGGAGAGATGTGCTAACGGGCTGGCTTTTCATCAGTACTTATTATATCACAATGTAGAGAAACCTGCACGTTGCCCGCCCTGCACTGTACCAGTTACCAAACAAAGATCAGCACACTCAAAAGTCACAGAGGGTCAGAGACGGCTAGTGGCAGCAATCTATTTATTGTTACTCAGTACAGCAATAGTATTTACTGAAAAGGTACATCAAAAAACTACCCACAATAGTTGCATTAATACATGGCAAAAAATAAGTAAGTAACAAACCACAACAGGGTGTGCATTATAGGATTTTAATGCATTCCTTAGGAGTAAGGTGGGCTGACCCATTGGCACAGAGGCAAGGTGCTGACCTGCGATGCTGACGACCTGTGTTTGGGAATGGACCCAGGTTGCTGGGGGGCTGGTCGGGGGAGAGGGATAGAGCGTCCAGTGATTGCTCTCCCTCTCCAGGGGGAGGGTGGGTGCATTTGGTGCCAAGGGACACATGGCAGAGGCCAGGTGCACTACAGCACCAATGCCAGCACGTTGGTGGATGGGGTGGACGCTGGTCGTCACATGCCCCTCACCCCCCCGTATACCGGGGAAACAATCTCGCAGTTGGCTGCCTCCATGAAGCCAGCCTGCAGCTTCAGTTAGCCTCCGAGCTGGCTCCCCCAGTCAGTTACTTGTTTCACGGCACTGTAGGGCCGGTGCCACGACCCCATCCCCTCGGGGGAAGCCAGGGTTTCAGGGGAAGGGCGCGGCTATGGAGGTGGGAGTGTGGAGGTCCGTGACTGGGCGGATGATCGGCAGCCAACTGTGGGACAAAAAGAAGTAAAGAAAAAAAAAAGGCGTGTAATAAGGCAGAAGGCTGAAGGCCGAGTGTCCTTACACCCCTGGGAAGTGCATTAAAATCCTATGTTGCACACCCTGGAGGGGCTTATTATACTGATTAAATGACTCTAGATAGGTTTTAAGGGGAAGAAAATGAGATTCAGCACCTGACTGTGCATTTATAGAGATTTAATGCATGATTAGGTGACATCTATCGGCCAATTAAATTGCTAGATTTTTTCTTGCCATTTTATAACATTAGAAACATAAAAACATAGTGTTTGACATCAGATAAAGACCACTTGGCCCACTTAGTCTGCCCATTTTCCCCGCCTACTGTAACACCACAGAACCTACCTAATCTCTGGCTTTTCCCTCCTTTCCTTACCACTACGGTTCCCTTATGCCTATCCCACACCTCCTTAAATCCCATGAATTAAACATTGTATTGGAAAGGTGCAAGCAGGCCAACCATCTGGTGCAGCGGTACCGCTACTGCTTGCGGAGCTGGCGACCTGGGTTCGGGAACGAGCCTGGGTCGTCGGAGGGCCAGAAGGTGTGTGTGTGTGAACTAAGCATCCCAGAGGATGTTCTTGACCTCGGGGACAATCAGTCTCCACTATGCTACTGCCACCTGGGTGACCACAGGTGGCAGTGCAAGCAGAGCTATGAACTGACGGTGCACACCAACCAGCTCTGACATGCAAGTGCACGAGCATGCGTGTATGCACACGCACCAGGAGCCCTCTTGGCAGCCATGAGGGGAGAAAATCTGAAAAAGGAGCACCAGTCACAGCAGGAAGATGCCCACTCCCTGTTGCAAGCCCCACACCACCGGTCATGGTGCTGTCCCTCAAGTGCCTCCCCAATCTCCATCGGTAGGTAAGAGGGCACTCCTGACAGCCCCGGTCCTGTGGGGGTGGAATGCTGGGGTGTTAGTGGGACAGGTAAGTCCCGCAGAAGGTGGGTGATGGGGCTGGATGGGTAGGGTATGCCCAATGGGGGCCGGCTGGTATGAAGAGAAGAAGCATACTATATTATAACAAAAAAAAAAAAAAGAATGGTGCAAGCAGAAAAAAGCTCATATGCCAAACAGAGAGCTCTGCAAAGCAACCCTGTGGTGTTTCTATCTTACTGTTCCTCAACTAGGAGTCCATACCATACCAGGCCTGGCTGTAGATAAACAGAGAACTTCAGTCTTCAGTGCTGTCCGCAGTCCGTCAGCATTCACCGGCACTAAATGTACTGTAGAGTGGAGAAGCAGATACTGTACATGACCACATGAATAAACCTAGGACTCTAGGTTTCGATGATGTCAGTCCCTCACCTTTCACCAGCACTACATTTATCACAGTATGGGGAAGCCTGTGCCAAGTTTACCCTCACTGTAACTATCCTGGTGCTTAACAGTCCAGTACTGGAAGTCCCACATCTTTCACCAGCATTTACTATGTCACAGTGTGGGGAACCTGATGCTGTACCTGCTCACACTGTAGCTGGCCTGTTTAGTCTCCAGTGCTGTTAGTCCCTCACCCTTCACCAGCTTTAATTCCATCAAAGTATGGGAAAACTTGAACTATATCTGGCCTGTAGATTAACGGAGGACTTCATTATCCATTTGCTCTGATTCCTTCACCAGCTCTAAATGTACCAATGTATAGGGGAGCCTGCACCATACCTCCCCCACTGTACTTGGCCTTTTGATAAACGGAGGACTTTCAGGCTCCAGTGCTGTCAGTCCCTCACCTTTCACCAACAATGAATACATCACAGTGTGGGGAAGACTGCACCATACCTATCCACAATGTATTGGGGTTGTAGATAAACAGAGAGCTTCGTTTTCTAGTCCTGCCAGTTCCTCACCTTTTAATTACAGTGTGGGGAAGCCTGTACTATACCAGCCCACACTGTATGACCTCTTGATAAGCAGAGAGCTTCAATCTTGGATGCTGTCAGTATCTCACCTTTCACCTGTACTAAATACATCACCATGTGAGGAAGCCTGCACCATACGTGCCCAAACTACACTTGGTGTGTAGATAAACAGAGGGCTTCCATCTCAAGTGCGGTTAGTTCCTCACCTTTCACCAACACTAAATCCATCAGTTTTTGGAAGACTGCACTCTACCTGCCCCACACTGTACCTGACCCATGTGGATAAGCAGAAGGCTTCAGTCTCCAGTGCTGTCAGTCACTCACATTTCACCAGCACTTAATACAACACAGTGTAGGAAGCTTGCACTTTATCCATGCTACAAAGTACCTAGCCCTAAGCAGAAACAAAAGATTTCATTTTTCCAGTGCTGTCAGTCCCTCACCTTTCACCATCACTAAATCAGAGTGTTAGGAAGCCTGTGTTGTACCTGCATGCACTATACCTGGCTCTTTGGTTAAACAGAAAGTTTCAGTCTCCTGTGTTGTCCCTCTCTTACCTTTCCCAGCACATTATCTTCACAAGGAAACCTAAACTACGCCTTTCCCTGTCTGTGCATATAAACAGTAGTCTTCAGTTTTCAGTGCTGTCAGTCCCATCTTTCAACAGCAATAAATTTACTGGAGTGTGAGGACGCCTGTACTTTACCTGCAAGTATTGTACCTGGCCCTGTTAATATACAGAGGACTTCAGTTTCAAGTACTGTCAGTCAATCACTTTTGCTTTCACCACCACTAAACACTTCACATTGTGGGGAAGCCTGCATCACACCTGCCCACACTGTACCTGGCATGTGAATAAAAAGAGGGCTGCAGTCTCCTGTACTGTCCTTCCCTCACCTTTCATCCCCTCCAGTGTTTGGTTTTCCTGTCCCTCACTCAGAGGTGGTCCTTGGCCTTCTGGGGAGCAGAGCACCTCACCTCACCTCTGTTTTGTGCTCAGCCCCCAACTAGCTGTAGCTTGGGGTTCCTAGACTCACATGCAGTTCCCAAGCCTTCCAGCAGATGGCGCTGACTGCACTGCTGCAGTGCCACTGGGTCAGCCCTCTATGAGACTGCAAATTAGTGATCAGGGTTTTTTGGTTTTTGCATCTTTAATTTATGGTCCTTGGCTGCACATCCCCCTTCAGGCTGGTCAGCAAACACCCAGCCCCATAACCTGCCAATCCCACTCCAGAGTCACCCACGGCTTGCCCCCTGTGATGGGGCTGGAGGAGAGGCAGGCATCCCCACCTCTCTGCCAGAGCACAGTACGGGTATGGGAGCAGCGGCAGGTGATGCAGGGACCCAAAGGTGCTGCACCTTCCATCCTGATGGCCACCGGCAGGCTGAACCTCTGTTGTCTCATGTGCAGGTAGAGTGCGCCTGCTTGGAGAGCAAGCTCCCCAGCCCTCCAGCAGGAGATGCCTCCTCCCAGCTCATTGCCCAGTCGCCATCTTTTGGATTTGCTCAGTCACTGGTCCCTTGGATGGCCCCCAATTATATTTTTTTAAAGGAAATCAAAAACTATTACATGTTTGACCGGCCCAGTGGCATGGCACATTGAGGCATCCATGCCCCCCTGCTGCCATGCTGGTGACCCGGGTTCGAGAATGGACTCGATTTGCTCGGGGGCTCGGCTGGGTGAGGGAAGATTGAATGTGTCTGTAGGACTGTTTTCTTCCCTGGGGGAAGGGGGATCCTGCAACTCACTGCTCGACTGCCACCTAGAGAAATCCAGTTAGCAGCATGTGCATAGTCTCATGGTTCAGGGAAGGGCCGGTGTACAGATCACTGAGAGTGCCTACACAGAGGCGGAGCCCACGCGTCATGCTCACTGCACATCCAGCTGAGCCCAGGGAGAAAATCAGGAAAAATGGAGGCTGGGGTTAATGAAGCCCTTCCTGTTAGCACTGGGCAGCCCACCCGGTCTCGGAGGTGGGGGGGTATTGACGGAAACTCGGAACAGCTGCATGCAATGGGACAGGGCAGATACAGCTGCCCAGCTTGCCAAAGGAGGAGAAAAACCTTTATAGAAAAAAAAAATAAACTATAATGTGCCAAAATACTTGTCAGGTCGAAGTCCTGGAAACCAATTGTTTTGAGACGGACTAAATTTTCAAAGTCAATAAAAGGAAACATCAACCATTTTTTTCCCCCATTCTGGCAAAGTGGAAGCCACTTAAGTATGTCCTTTCCTTTCGGGATTCACACATTTCCTGACCCTTAATTCTGAAAGCTTTTAGATAGCAAGCGATAACTTCCGCTTTTTTATTTAGTTAGTTTTTATTAACCAGGTAGGGTGCAGTAGACAGATATTTGTTTATTTTCAGGCATGACCTGGGAGAGTACAAACCAATAAACAATACATTGCATGACAATGATGAGACAAAACATGAGAATAATATCGCACGGCTAAAACATAATGATGTAAAGCAGGTGTACATTCACCATAACATACATAGTGACAAGTGCAAGGGTGTCTGCATACGCAGTCAGAAAAGTTTATCAGTGAGGGCTAGGAGCAGGTACATACAGCCAACTGTTGTAAGTGGGAACAGTATTGATTTCGGAAAGAGTAGGTTACAGAAGAATATCTAACATTGGCCGATATAGTGTTCCACGGTTTAGGAGCAGGGACTGAGGAAGCTATCTCACTTAGTTGGTTCTAGTCCTAGGTGTGACTAACAGATTGAGGTCTGAAGATCTAAGTGGGTAGGCATTTCTGGAGGGCAACGGAAGGGAGGCAGGCAAGAGTGGCATCTGATCCTGAATTACATTATGTGTGATGCCTCCCAAGGAGAGATTATGCAGAGCAGATGGAACCAACCAAGTTTCGAATACAAAGTGCAATGATGCAGTGAGTTGATTACCAGCTAGGGCAAAACGACAGACATTGTTATATGCCATATCCCTATTGTGCAATGTTCAGTTGGAGGCTGCTGAAAAAACAGGCAAACCATAGGAAAGCAGGGAGCAAAGTACCTTGGGCAATGGCAATGTGAGCTCTGGCAGTAAGATTACGGCTAGCTGTATAGCTCAGCCCAAATCTGACATTGACTGCCTTATAGGTAGATGCCACATGGAGTGAAAAATCAAGAGAGGGGCGAGCATAACACACAGGTAACTAAAGGATGGGACAGTGACCAAGGGTGCACCATTATTGCAGATCACTGAAAAAGGGGTTTGGGTGTTCTTTAATCAAGGGGCAGGTCCAAATAGCATAGCCTGTGACTTAGTAGCATTCAGTAAGAGCCTATTATAGTGGAACCATTTTTGTACGGCCTGTAAATCAGACAATAGCTTTTTGTTGATACCAGCCATGTTTTGGGCACTAGAGAAAAACACTAGGTCATCACCATACGAGATTGGTGTACTGTTTAAGATGCAGTGGTAGACAGAGTTAATGTAGAGGGAGAAGAGGAGGGGTCCAAGCACAGAACCTCGAGGAACACCAATTGTGAGAGGGGCAGGATCAGAGAGGGAGGGTTCAAATCTGACTCACTGCTGCCTGTTGGACATGTAACTTCTGAACCAGGTGATGGCATTGTTAGATATACCAAGGGCCATTAGTTTATTGCAGAGTTGAGTGTCATTGAGCATGTCAGAGGCCTTTGTAAGGTAAAAAAAAATACAGCGCAGTAGAATCTTCTTTGTTGACTGCATTAGAAATGTTATTAGTAAGGGTAAGCAGTGCTGTGGTGGTACTGTGATTCCGGCAGAAACCATGCTGATCGGGGAGAGGAGATCATGGGCAAAGAGAAAATTGGTGAATTGAGTGGTGACAATTTTTTCCAAGACCTTACTGAGAACAGGCAGGATGGTGATAGGTCTAGGTCTGTAGTTACTTATATTTTTATTATTGCCTTTTTTTTTTTTAAAACACGGGTACTATATGAGACATCTTCCAGAGATTTGGGACGTGCAAGAGGAGACGGATAGGTTAAAGATTCTAGTTATCAAAGAAGCCAATTCATAAGCAGCAATTTTATGGAGTCTGAACTCAATCCCATCTGAGCCGGCAGATTTGGATTCTGGGATCTGCCTCGGGAGTTTACACGCCTCTGAGACCCTGATGCATTTTAAGGAAAAAGGAAGATGTCGCACTGATTCTGGAGTAGGGGAAGATGTCCAACTAGACAAGGAGGGGAGAAAAAGTACCAGTATAAGCTGAGGGATTGGTAAAGAATTTATGGAAGGCGTTCGAGATAGTGGTAGGGTTATTGTGATTTACTCCCCCAACTTTATAGTCATCAGAGCTGGGGGTTCTATCCTGACCCAGGATTTTCTTGATACAACTCCATAAGTGACGTGGATTGCTCTTGGAGGAATCGAACAGGGTTTTACAAAATCTGCTTCTGCTCCATCAGATGGCCTGTTTATATTCTTCTATGAGTTTTCTGGAGTTTATCCTGTCTGAAACCGAGTTGATTGCCTTGACGGTTCCCCAAAATGTGTCTCTCTTTTTCAACAGGGATAAAAGAGGGTAGTCCAGCCACTTAGTTATTGGACCACGAACCCTCCTAGTAATGAGGGGAGCATGTGTCTCCTGGAGACCAGCAAATACTGTGCAGAAATGTGAGACAGCCAGGTTAAAATCAATGGTTGCCCACAGGTAGGACCATTCTTGGTTGGCTGTCTCATATTTGAACAGGGTAAGGTCTAGGTGAGAGAAGTCACAGAAGTGAATTAGATGAAGGGGGAATCTCAGGGGGTTTCACACACCATTCACAGTAGACTGGGGAATATTTTCTGATGGCATCCAGGAACACACCCAAGCAAACTACTCTGTCCGTCTTGGACAGTAGCACCCAGTTGTTGAGGGTCATCATGTGTACTGTTTTGTGAAGACCATAAAGATTATTGTTGCGTATAGTGTGTGTTAGTCAGCTGTGATGTGGTTTGAGTAGCGATGTGTTAAACAGGATCTAGTACCACATGAAACGTTCTTAGTCAGGTCCCCCCCCCCCCTGCACAAACACACACAGACAGTGCTTTATGCTGAGTTTGAAGCTTTTGATTGTATGTGTTTACACAAACTATACAAATTAGAAAGTATCTGCTTTTTTGTACCATTTGTCAATCCTACATATTGTTGTTCTTTTTTCTGATCAGCTTTTAAATTACTTTATCTCCTTTTACTCACTAATGTGTATACTTGGGGTGTTCCTTACAATATAAGTATGTTATCTCAAGCTATTTGGGCAAGAGGAACATGAAGCAAAGTGGTCCTATCAGCCCAGACAGCATGAAATAATGTTCTTATGCTGTAAGACGCACCATCAAGTACACATATGAATATATTATGAAGCACTACAAGATTTTTGCATATAAAAAAACATACCTACCTTTGTCACGTAGTATTTGAAATGGTTCCACCATGTTAGTTTGAAACCCAGAAGGGTGACCGACATTACAGCGACACCCAGATGCTGATGGTGACCGTGTCGCCTGGCAGTTGTGCCACCTGACCGCTGTCATGCCCAAAGCACTGAGGCACATCCTGGCTGTTTGCAGGGGGCTTTGCTCCTGTGCCCCCCTTCCCCGGAAAATAATATAATCACCTCCAGGTCAGAGCTGTAGGGGGGGAGTGCACAACACCCCATGGGGCAATATTGACGGCAGGCGCTGCAAAATCCCGATCGCCGGAATGACAGTTTGATGGGTTGCTTTGCCCAAATTGCTGTCGCTGAATTGGTTTTGCTGTGCTGATGACATATAGTTTAAAATAAATTTGAAGTTTTTTATGCTTTTGCTTCCCCCCTCTAATTTGGCAAGTAATGATACAGTCTTGTTAAGGTGGCTATCACACGCTATAAAGGCACGTTATGGTAGCAATACCAGCTTTGTATTGGAAGATGTTTGGTTAACCTTTAATTTTTGGGATCATTTTTTAAATTATTTTTGTAAGGGCCGGCGAGCTCCAAGCAACACGCCGAGGTTATTGGCAGAACAACAGGCTGACAGAAGCACCAGTGAGTGACAGCCACGAGTGTGCAGGGAATACATTGAGCAGTGTGCGTGAGGCACCATCTGTACGCAGAATAAGAGGTACTGCGTTTCAACCTCCTGACTGGTCGAAAATCTTGTCGTCCTTACTGGACCTCCTTGAAAATGAGAGTGCTCAATGGAGTCTTCCTGCCAATAAACTTAACGTAATAACAAGACTTGAGACAAGTCTGGTGGCTGGATACTGCTGTTCCCATGGTGGCTCATTCCTACAGGATTCCCCTTCTGTGGACTGTGCATCCCAGATGTTGGTTGTGCTGTAATTAAAGGCATCTGTAACCACAGCCAGGTTTCACTGTTTGCTTGAAGCTGAAGATGTGAAAAGACTGTTGCAGCCCTGTGTTGTCTCAAGTAGTATACAGCACTCGCCCAGGTCAGACATCTGCAGCTGGTCTAGAACGCTGCAGCTTATCTCTTCACTCTGACTTGTGTATTTTAGTCAGTGAAGACTTCAAAGGAACTGTATCTGCTCCTATCTCACAAGTAGTTTGTACAAAATAACCTGGCTAGGATGCCACATCACTGGGGTCCTTCCTCTGCTTAAGGCAACTTAATGGCTCTCCATACCATCGTTACTGTGACGTTTGATTATCTTATGTGCAGAAGTCAAATGGTTCCAAATGTAACACCTAGGTGGCGCTATCCCAAGGGCTACTACCGCTGCCTGCTTGGCTAGTAGCAGGTTAAGGGGCCTGAGTTCTGAAACTGGTGCCTCCACCCGGAGGTCAGGGTTGGTAATGGTCAAGCTAACCTGGGCACCGCCCTCCGGGACACTATAACCCCCCTCTTTCCCCTCTAGTGGCCTGAACACTGTACAATAATCACTTTCACAATACCCCTGGTACACCACAGAAGTACCCACACTGTTTACAATTACCACCAGGGCTAGTTCCAGTGGCTCGACCCTGGGGACCCCCTGTAAAACAAGGTTATGCACAGCAAATAGCAACAGTACAGTATTTTGAGCACAAACTGGAACACAGTCAGATTACATGCAGAAAAAGTTAGATCTGATTTATTTAGGGAACTTGAACAAGGGAGGGGCAAAATCAGGTTAATTAGCTTAAAGGTTATATCAATCAAGCAGTTATGCATGGGCTTTGAGTCACCCCACAAAGTCCACCTCTGGGTACCCAGGTGAAGAAGAGATGGGCTAGCCAGGACCGTTGCCCAGGGTTGCAGCTGGTTGGGGCCCTGTGATGGAAAACACAACATGCACAGTACACAGTATTTGTAATCCGGAGCCAGAGGGCTCAGTTCGTAAAGGAAACAAAACAACAAGACAATCAGATGACACACTCAGATTAAGCTGTTGTTGCAGGGAGTTACCCTGGTATTTACTCACGATACCCAAGACGAGACACAGGCTGGACGAAAATTGAGACTGCAGGTGGTTCATCTGGAATGTCAGGAGAAGCAGGGCCCACACGAGTCGCAGAGGCGTCGTTCCTGTTCAGGCGTGGAGCAGGAGGCTGGTCCCCAGGCAGGTCTCTCGTTGATGGCTTCTCTGTGCAGTGGGTAGTCTGGCAAGGCCCAGACCGCATGGAGACAAATTCAGGTGCAGTCCATTTTGGGCTGGGTACAGCTTCCAGCAAGCAGAACACAGTTCACACAGTGGGGAACTAACTCACAACCCACTAGCAGCTCATAGCACATTTACATGTACGGGAATTCTACTGTACCATGCAAAGCGCTCCCCGGTCACAAATGCAAAGTCTCTGCATACACTGGGAGTTTAGGGGTAGCTGTAACTCCTGACAGGCCAATTGCATTCAGCAAAATCTTCGGTCTTCTTCAGGTTGAGCCTGGCCCACTTCAGTAGCTTACTTTAGTCACACAAACTTGGATTTAGTTCAAAATAATTATCTTCTCTCCCTCTCAGGAGCAGCAGGCAGACATACAGGCCAAACACCCAGCCTTTTCACAGTTCTCCCATGTGAATCTACTCAGGATTGCTGCTCAGAATCACTTCAGGTCCTTCTTCTTGAGCTTCCAGCTTAGATCTGCCTCAACTGCCAGCAAGCCTGGGACTTTCCCCAGATCCAAAAGGTTTGGTTGGCTGATTTGGCTGTCAGTCAAAGCAAGAGCTCCCCCTTCAGTTGCAAAAAAGGCACAGAAAGTTCAAAACTACATTGCCTACAGATTTTGACTTCAGACAGCTCCTGTAGTCTGGCTACATTTTAGGTCCCACCAGAACTTATTGGTCCAATTTGCAGTCCAAGACCAAGATAGTGGAGACAAACAAAACAGTTCTTGCTACAAAGAAAGCAGGTTAGACAAACTACATTATCATTATCACTCTAAATGATTTTCAGCAAATAGTTACATCTTTCAACAGAGCTCCCTCTCAAATTACTTATGTTGCAATCAGGCAGCTCTTAAAGAGACAGTACACAGAGGCTATACAGGCTCTGGTAATCATATTTAAACTGCTAAAACACAGGACACCAGCCTGGCAGTGAGCATTTAGGCAAGCTCAAGGAAGACTTTTTGGGAACCCCAATTTGTCGGGGGGTTACACCAAATTTTTTTTTTAATTCTATTTTTCAATTTTATTTTTTGGTAACTGGATAAGGATTTAAATGAAGTTCTAGTTGTGATTAATCCTTCTTGGTCATATGACTAGTTAATCAGTGTTTTGAAAGTACAACTGACTGATGTCTGTTTTTTTTTTTTGGGGGGGGGCGTTGAAAATGATACCACTCCACTGTGCTGCTCACTTTTCAGTTCCTGTTGATGAAGCTGACACCTCTCGCTACTGCCTTGCACACACACTGCCGTCACTTCACCATTCTGCCCTGGGCTTGTCGCTGAAGGCCCCTTTCTGTTTTCTTATCTTATCCTCTCCAGCCAAGGGGGGGGGGACCTAATTTTATAAAGGAATAATGTGGGTTGGGGTGGGCGATGGCAGGCGAGGGAGACTGGAAAGAGTGTTCCCCCAGGGCTGATGGCTAACAGTTGCTTGCATTTTCTGCACTAATGATGCAGCCTTCCAGCTAGATGGGCTGGCTATTAATATTTTAAAAGAAGCTGTACCGGGGCAGCAGGACTAAGAGCTGAAATGAGCCATGTTCCCCTGTCGGTGTGGCTAGATTGCAAAGAGCCACCACAACTACTGCCTAACATGGCTGACAGAAAATGTTATAAATTTTTTAAAGTAGCCAGCTGTCATATTTTCTATATCAAAAGCATTTTATATTCCTGCCAATTACAAGGCTTTTCTCCTGTCAGGTTTAGATATGATGTGTAGTAGGTAAAATAGCAATGAGCCCAGTCTTGGATCCTGTGTTAGTTGACCTGGTGTCACTCAGAAATGCTCAGCCAACCACTCCCCAGTGTAGGACCTAACTGAGCAGCCAGGGTTTCATCTATTGCCACCACCCCCTTCCCCTTCCCCATCTTGGTTCAAGAGATTTTTAATCCATTTTTCCTTTTTATCCCCGGTCCCCTCAGCAGGCCCTCTTTGGTCTTGCCCCTGCACCCAGCCCCTTCACCTGATTTACCTCTTGCAACGTTTTCTTCCCTGTCTTACACCCAGGGTGAGGCCATCTGCGGTGGACCCTCCTTCTATCGAAGTCACAGCTTTGAGTCACTGCAAGTGCCTTGGCCAGCGCTGCGGGGCCTGCAGTGGGGCACAGAAGTCCTTCTGCTTTGGCTGAGGATTTCTTTCCATTTTTCTGTGTTCCCAGCCCAGCAGGACACCGAAGATAGCTCAGGTACAGCTGCACATGTGGGAGTGTGCAGATCACGGCTGAGCACATCGGAGCGTATACCAGCTCCATCTTCCACTGCCACCTGTGTTCACCTAAGTGGTGGTAGTGAAGCAGAGCCTGTGTGTGTTCCCTTCCTCCCTAAGGAAGCAAATATTCCATGGGATGCTCAGCCCAACGACTCTGACTCATTCACAAACCCAGGTTGTCCATGTCATGAGAGTAAGCACTACCACTGTGCAGGCAGGCTGGCTTTTTCATTTTATTTAACAATTTTGTTTACCTAGGATAGCACAGCTGAGGTCCAACATCTCATATTCAGTGGGGAGGAAAGGACCCTGCCTCTACCCAATTCTACAGGTGGGTGGACTGGAGTACTGAGAGGTTAATTGACTTGCCCAAAGTCCCACATTGAGTATTGGGCTCTAGCAGGGTTCGAACCTGCGATCTCCCTGTTCCCAAGTTGTTGCTCTGACCATTAGACCACACTGCCTCTAATACCACTTGGCTTTTGCAAATTGGGTTGAGGGGGTGAGAGTGGGTTAGGGAATTTGGGCCCCATGTGTGAGCAGTTAGTGCCACGCTGACAGGCTTAGCGCCATGCTAGCTTTACCTTGCACGGCCGAATGTTGGTTGGCACACTTGGAGCCATATTCAAAGGCACATTTGGCGTGGCACTAACCTTATTGCACGGCTGCACTTACGTAGACCTGGTGTGCATGCAAATGAGACTGCACATACATAAAGTGCTTGTTGGCATATTTGATGGTTTTTGGAAGCACTAACAGGTGCTAGTTAGTGTTATTTAAAATGCACCCCCTACCACCACTGTTAGTAGTGCAGCAAGTGCTTGTTGTCCCTTCCGCTCCCATTCCCCCATATAAGCATCCCTGGCTCTTGTGGCACCCCTGCTGCCTCAGTAGCACTGTTCCTGGCATCTTGTGAGCCACCCTTTTGGTCCCTCTACCAATCTCTCTGGTGTTCCTTATCACCCAACCCTCCACCCTAGTCCTGGCAGCTGGCACATAACCTCTGCTCACCTCCACGGCTGGACCCCATCTGCCACAGGCAGATCTTTGTCACTAAACAAGCAACTACAGTGATATTAGGAATGGGAGATCCAGTTCGAGTTCAGAAACGCAGAATTGTGTGCCATTTTCTGTAAAAGAATCTTATCAGACACCCATTTTTAAGGTCTTGTAATTTTTAAAACATTGATTTTAGAGCTTAATACAACCCCCAGCAGGTCTTTATCTAGTAAGAAGGCTGGTGGTGATAGAAGGATCCAAAAGGAGGCTGAAGGTACTGCAGTGCCGCTTCTCGTTGTATTTAGATTCCTTTCTTGTCACTGACAACAGCTTAGTGGGGAACAGTCAGCACCGAGAGCCTTACACCTAAGTGTGAGGCTAGTCCCGATCTGCACTTTGTGTACAAAAACATTTTTTTACTTTCTCTTTACTGCAGTATGTAAGATTCTTTTTGCTCCTTTGCTGCCCTGCCCCGACCCCCCCCCGCCTCCAAACTCCCCATTCTCCCCTCCATGTCCATTCCTACGCCTGCATGCTGTTGTTCATCTGGTACCCCTTCTACCTTAGTAAACCTCCCAGAAGCCCCGAGTTATCCTGGAGTAGAGGGTGGCCAACCATACGAAAGTTCTGGGGTTAGCCAACAGGATGCTTTAGTAGTACAGCCCCAGGGCTTTCTTAAGGTTAGCCACCTCTACTCCAGGATAATTTTGGCTTCTGGGAGGGTTAAGAGAACAGTGGATACAGACAGCAGCAGTGCAGTGCAGTACTGGGGCACAGAGGACAGAGCAGTCGGGTAGTACGTGGGGGTGGTTGGATGTCAAGGGCAGTGCAGCCAGTCACGGCAGTCAGGCATGGGGATGGTGCAGGACAAGGTCCGGAACGGCGCAAGTAGAGTCTAACAGAAGACAGGGCATAGGCACCCACAGAGTGGGTTGGTCACATTCATTTTTTCTGGTCTTAAATGCCCAAAATCCAAATGCCAAAATAACGCCTGGAATCCGATCCATATGATCCCATTTGATGGATTCCTAGCAAATATGGCCAGGGACACACGATTGTAAGAGTGGTCTAACGTACAGTTTTTGTGTGTGAAAACTGCGAACTACAGGTCAGCGTAGACGCACCCTAAGAATGTAAGTGAGACCACTCTCAGAACAGTAATTGTGGTCTCCAGGGCTGTATTAATATATTATTGATTGAAGCCGATTAGTAGTATAATAAAATTTAAAAAACTTCCCCCAAACATGCTCATTTCTGGGGCATCTGTGCTTGAGACACTCTTTGCAAAGGAAGAGTGTTCATGCAATTGGTCTGGAGTGCCCCCTTGCTCTATAATGCAGTGTGCTACTTTGTTCTTATAGCAGTGCATTTTTGAGAGAGACGAAATGGAACCCAGATTGTGGTTCGCCACGTCTGGTGCCCATACCCAAGGGCACCACTGAATGCAGTGGGCAGATGGTGTGGACAGCCTCCGAGGCTCATCCAACTTGGGCGGTGTTGTGCAATGCCAGGTCCATTAGGAGCAAGACTGCTATTATTGCTGATCTTGTTGGTATGGTGGACCTGGCATGCATCACCGAGACCTGGCTGGATGATAATCCATGCCCCAATCTGGAGGCTATGACTCCGTCTGGGTACTTGGTGATACACCGCCCGAGACTGGACTGTGGAGGGGGGAGCATTGCGGTCTGTTTTAGAACAGAACTGGGCCTCACAAGGGTAGCAGTTGAGGAGGTTGAGTCCTTTCAGTGTACTGTGGTAGCAGGTGTAGGCGTTCGAATTGTTCTCATCTACTGTCCACCCGGGGAAGGGAAGCGATTCCTTCAGGAAGTGGCAGACTTAGTCATCGACATGGCATTTGAATCACCCAGATTGATGGTTCTGGGCGATTTTAACGCCTGGGTCGACGATGAACTCTCACAATTTGGTCAGCACTTCCTCCAGTTAATGACTTCTCTGGGCCTTACACAGGGTGGTTTCCACTGCTACACATAAACTTGGACACTCTCTGGACTTAATCTTCTTGTTAGGGTTCGAGACCTCCGACATGGGGGTGGAACCAGTCATTTGGTCTGACCACTCCACTGTAAGGTTCAGTTTTTGCACCCCCCCCCAGAAGGCCTACCCCTGTGGAGATGGTTAAGTTCCGTCCTTTACAGGATATTAACTCCCAAAGCCTTGCTGCGGTGCTTGACCTCTCATCCCCCGCGTTGGCGAGCAGTGTTCCAGAAGCCCTCGTGTCAGCTTATAATTTGGCTGTTACAGTGGCTCTGGATTGTATTGCTCCAGTCCGTGTGCGCCCCCTCTCCCATCGCCCCAAGTCCCCCTGGTTTGATGGGACATTGAGGGAGATGCAGAGAAGGGGGAGGAGGTTAGAGTGTTGCTGGCGTACGTCCGCCCTTGATATCGACCACCTTAGATTGATGGACCATTACTCTGTTTATCAATCTGCAATCACCTGTAAGAAGGCAGAGTTCCTGTCCAGCGAGATTGCGGTTGCGCGGAACTGACCAGCTCAGGTATTTTGAACTGTAGACAGGCTGTGCAACCCAGCCTGTCTGCAAGTTCGGAAAGCTTTTGCGCAATCAGAGTGCGAAGAGCTTGCTCGATTTTTCACAAATAAGGTGGCCCATATCAGGGCGGATTTGCAGCCAGCATCCTCTAAGGGGGGGTTGCTGTTGGATAGTGCAAGCTCACTATACCTCAGTTTTCATGGAGTTCCTTCAGTCGGCTAGATTTCATGGGTGTCATGAGGATTATCCACAGTGTGCGCCCTACATGCTGTAGTTTGGATCCTGGACCGACTTCCCTAATCTTGGGTTGCAGTGACATCATCGGTCCAGTCCTTGTGCAAATAGTCTGGTGCTCCTTGGAGTCGGGTGAGTTCCCTAGCTCCCTGAAATAGGTGGTGGTGACACCACTCTTGAAGAAAGCTACCTCGGACCCAGACTGTTTTCACGAACTACAGACCTATCTCTAACCTTCCCTTTGTTGAGAAGGTGATTGAGAAAGTAGTGGCAGCGCAATTGGAGGACCATTTAACCATCCATGACATCTATGAACCCCTCCAGTCCGGTTTTCATAAATAGTACCGGTCATAGTACCGAGACAGCGCTGGTTCGGGTGCTCAATGATCTCCTGAGGGTGAGAGATCAGAAGAGACGTTCCATCTTGGTTCTCCTAGATCTCTCCTAAGCTTTTGACACTGTGGATCACATGGTATTGATAGCACACCTGAGGCATATATGTGGAATATCGGGAACCGTCCTTAGATGGTTCACCTCATTCCTCATGGGGAGATCACAAAGAGTTGTGTCCACGATTTTTTCCTCGGAACCAATGGCTTTGTTGTGTGGGGTGCCTCGGTTCTGTGCTGTCACCCATGCTATTCGCGGTGTATATGCTACCCCTAGGAGACATCGTAAGAAGGGCTGAGGTTTCACTGTTATGCAGATGATACCCAGCTATACCTGTCTTTTGCACCTGACCAGGATGGAGCTCTCTCAGTCTTTAACTGTCTGAAAGAAATCCAGGAATGGATGGATTCTAGCTGGCTGAAGTTGAACTCAGAAAAGACAGAGGTATTGGTTGTGGACCCGGGTCGACAGGATAGAGGGGTCGGGTGTTGGTGTGCCTTCAGGAATTTTTCTTGGCGGTGTCTCTCTACCAACCACTGAACCAGTGCGTAGCCTGGGCGTGATCTTTGATGACAGATTGACACTGCAGTCGCAGGTGTCGGCTGTCGTCAAGACCTCCTTTTACCATCTTAGGAACATTGCCAGAGTTAAGCATCTGGTTCCATCTGACGACCTTCCAACATTGGTCCACACCTTTGTGTCTTCGGGCTTGGACTACTGCAACTCTCTTTACTTTGGGCATTCAGGGGTTGAAATTCACCACCTGCAGCTAGTGCAGAACGCAGCGGCCTGGGTTTTGACAGGCTCTATTAAGTCCTGTCCCATTACCCCGGTGCTGCGTGAACTGCACTCGTTGCCTGTCCGGTTGCGGATCACCTTTAAAGTCGGTTTACTGACTTTTAAAGCCCTTCGCGGTCAGGGTCCGGCCTGTCTGAAAGAACTTCTGATTCCTTACTCCCATGGCCGATCACTCCACTTGGCCGACGAGGGGTTGCTAGAGATTGCAAGGGTGAACCTTAAATCATCTGGCTCTAAAGCTTTTTCTTATGCTGTGCCCACCCTTTGGAATGCTCTACCCCATCGTTTACAGGAGTGCACCTCCATGGAGGAATTTAAGAGAGGACTAAAAACCTATCTTTGGCAAAAGGCCTTCTTGGGAACTTGAATTGATTTTTGAATATGATTCTCATTTATATTTAAGACTGTGGATTTTAATGTTTGTTTTAATTGATGTTAAAGCTGTAAGGCGCCTTGGAATTGGAAAGGCACCATACAAATAAAGTTATTATTATTATTATAATGTTTATTTTGTATACAGAGGGTCACTGCTTCTTGCTTCACTTTCCCTACAACCTGCCTCAGGTATGGGGAAACTTTGAGAGATGCAACGCGGTCCGAGCTGCGGCTGCTGTTCTCTCCGACTGTGCTCTCCGCTGATGCTGCGTGTCAGCTACCTCACTGCCCCCACCACCACTCTTGGTGGACTAGGGCTTATATTGTGGAGCTCACGTGCCTGTTTGAGCCTATCAGCTAACTTCTCCACTTGCAGCTTCTCATCGGCTGCCGCTAGAGGCTGCCCTAGCAGAGCTGCATATCCTACTAGTATTGCCACCAGCTCCACAGTACAATACACCTCTCAGCTCTGGATTCGGGCCAGTTGTACATCATAACAGCTTGTGCGTGCCCTTCCAATACCACACCCTAGGGAAGTGTTGGACTGTGGGGCTGAGGATCCCACACGACCCCCACTGCTGTCTACTGCTGATATCCCCTGTGCAAAGGATCCTAAGAGCAACTCTAATCCAAGACATAACTTAACAAGGCAAACACACCTCATAAGGAAAATAGATCGGCTCAAAGGTAGGGAACCCCGCTCCCACAGCACCACTATTGGGTCCGGAGACTTGGAGGAATATGCACCACACCGAAGTAGCCCAGCCACATTGCCAGCACTGTTGGTGCTCGCGGCTGAACCCAAAATCTGCTAACATCAGAGTACCAGTAGTGTTACTCCTGTACGCAGCTGTGCTAGGATGGGTAGATGCAAAAATGAGTGCCTGCCTAGACCCTAACCTGCTCAGGGGTGCGCAGGACCATCATTTACCACACCTCACAGATTGCCCTGGATCACTCGCTGGTTTTAATGCACAGACTAGCACACAAAGGGAGCCTGCTACTCCATTTTCTCTGGTGTGCCCGATAAACGATCAGAATGATCCTCCCTAACTAGGCAGAGGGTCCTTCACCTCATCCTCCTAATACTGATATTGCGGGCAGGTGACATTCATCCCAACCCTGGGCCCCCATCCACCAATTCCATCCTGGGGTCCTCGAGTGACCCTACATGGTGTCACACCAAAGGCCTGAGGATGGCTCACATGAACGTCTGTAGCCTACAACCGAAGATGCCTGAGGTGCAGTCCTGGGTAGATACATATAGACCCGACGTATTAGCCATATCCAAAACATGACTGAAGCCTCACATACTCCTTCACGAAGTGGCAGTAGACCACTACGACTCCTTCCGAAAGGATAGAGAAGGAAAAAAAGGAGGGGGTGTCCTTATTTATGTGATTTCCTCCCTGGCGGCTTCCTTATCCCTTGTTGATATGCCAAGCCCTAGAGGGCAAGAATCGCTATTTATCCAAATTGTTCTGGGACGTGCAAAGCATCTAACTATAGGCTGTATCTACAACCCTCCCACCGGCAGCACCTCAGCACTCCAGAACCTAGTTTGCTCCTTAGCAGGGGCACAGCTCACGGAGCTGCTGGTCCTTGGGGACTTCAGCTTGAAGTGGGAACTCTCTACCGAGCAAAACTATAAGGCCACACTTCTTGATGCAAACTTGACCCAGGTCATCACTGAGGTCACAAGGCACAACCAAAAAACAGGGAACCACTCCATCCTTGACTGGATACTTGTCTCCAACCCCGTTAACATACAAGTGACTGGCGTGATGTCGGATGCCCTAAGCGATCACTCACCCACTTTCTGCATCCAGAAAAATCGGCCTCCCAGGATTCCACCCAGGCTCACAGTGGCCAGGGATTTCTCTGGATTCTCTGCTGAGGCCTTCCAGAGTTCCCTGAGGAATACTGACTGGTCAGCGATAAGACGCCTAGGCAATATTGACGATGCAGCTCAGTACTTCCAGCGCAGTTTCTCTGTGGTGGCCAACATACATGCTCCCGTCTGGAGAAGACGAGCTAAGGGCCAGTGCCACAAATGGATTTCGCGTGAGCTAAAATCACTAATGATAGCCAGAGACAAGGCATGGAAAAAGGCAAGGAGCTCTGCTAGCCCTGCAAACTTCGCTGCCTTCAGATCACTGCTGAACCAGTGCCAAACAGTCTCCAAATCAGCCAAAAGAGACTACTTAAAATCCCTCCAGCGGCAAACCCTGTCTGACCCTAAATCCTTCTGGTCTAGCATCAACTCCCTGCAAAAAAGTACAAAAACACCCCAGCAGGGTAACATAATCTGTAACGACATATCACTTACGGATGGAGGGGAGGCTGCCTCAGCCTTCAATCGCTTCTTCACCAACCTGGGGGCACTCAGATCCTGCCCCCCACATAGTTCCTTGGGTTCTCCGGCCACTGAATCCCAGGACCCTCCGACTGCCCATTTTCACCTGTGGACAGTGCGAGCCAAAGAAGTGCTGCCCCTCCTACAATTCTTAAAACTCAACGGATCTCCAGGACCTGACAGACTGGACCCTAGGCTACTTAGGAATGTTGCCTCAGCCATTGCCCTACCTGTAGCCCTGTTAATAAACAGATCCCTGCAGGAAGGAACAGTCCCATTAATATGGAAACAGGCCCATGTAGTCCCAATCCCCAAGGGCGGAGCTAGGGAAATGATCGGCCATTATAGACCCATCTCCATCCTATGTCACCTGGCAAAGATCTAGAAGCGGCTAATATACTGCCAACTAAGGGACTACCTGGAAGCCAACAGGCTCCTGGCCCCCTCACGACATGGCTTTCAACAAAAGCATGGGACCAACACTGCCCTCATTAAATTTACCTTCGATGTCCTGACTGCCTTGGACAAGGGTACCCCCACTGTGGCCATGTTCATTGACCTCTCCAAGGCCTTTGACCTGGTAGATCACCCACTCCTACTAATAAAGCTTAGCCAACTTGGACTCGACCAGCACTTCCTCAGCTGGTTCCATAATTACCTCACTGACCGCTCTCAACAGGTCAAGTGGAGAGGGGTCACCTCTGAACCCCTACCTTTAACTGAGGGGATTCCACAGGGCTCTATCTTAGGCCTGCTGTTGTTCTCCCTATTCATAAAAGACCTACACAGCCATTGCGGGGGCAGCTCCATAGTACAGTACGCTGATGATGCAGTACTGTACAGAACAGGGGTCCACCCATCCGACCCATGCTCCAAGCAGACTTCACCAAGGCCGAGACCTGGCTAATTGAGAATCACTTGGTCCTTAACCCCACCAAGACAAAGGTGATGCTGCTCAGACCAAAATCCCTGGGTCCCTCCCGGGCCCGTCTTCTTCCACTCGCTACCATATCTGGCTCCAAAATAGAGGTAGTACAATCTGTCAAATATCTTGGTCTCACATTAGATCAGGGGCTCACATTGAAGCCACATGTGGACTTGGTAATAAAAAACATCCACCAAAAGTTGGGCCTCCTTCATCGTCTAAGCCACAACATGATACCGGAGACTTGACTGGCAATCGCACAAAGCATGCTTCTCCCAACCTTAACGTATGCAGCCCCCATCTTACTCGGCATCGCTAAATTGGACCATTGCAGATTACAGACCATGTATCACAAAATCGCTTGCTTGGCTTCCAGATCCCACCCGAGGACCCATCACTGCGATGCCCTCACAGCCCTCAACTGGCCATCCCTGCACAACAGGCTCCAGTACCCCCTATTAAGCTGGACCTACAAGCTCCTCAATGCCCAACCTCCGGCAGGGTTGATCAGACTACTTGCCCCAAAGGGGAGTAGACGAGCACTCCGTTCCTGAAACAAAAACCTAGTGGAAATTCCCTTAGCCTGCTCTGTTGCTGGGAGCAAATCCTTTACTCACCTATCCCCTGTATCATGGAACAATCTCTCCAGCCACCTTCAGGAGGCACCCACCCTAGCCAAATTTCAAAAGGGACTGCGTGGTCACCTCTTTAACCTTAGTCCCTGCCCCTGTACCAATGGCTAGCCTATCACACCTTGTGTCAATTGTGTTAGTACAAAATTGCTCCCCTATAAGGGTAACGACTAATGACTGCATAAACTGGTACTCTATCCTGCATGGAACTTCTTGTGTGCATTTAAAGTACTTAACCACCCCACATCTCTCTGCCGTCACTGCTGTACTTTGTATTGTAATGTATCTACTGCCCTCTTCCACAGAAACTGTATATTGTCCTTGTAACCCTGTATTATATGTACTACACTGTTCTGTTGTATTCACTAATGTAATGTACCTCCTGCGCTCTTCCACTAAAACTGTATACTGTCTTTGTAATCTTATATGATGTGTCCTACACTGTATTGCCTACCTGTATGTGCAAAATTATATGTAACTAACTCCGGGTCGCCCCTGAAAAAGGGACCTTCGGGGACCAGTGGGCTTACCCGGTTAACAAAATTTAATAAATAAATAAATATATATATATATATATATATATATATATATACACACTCCTTTGAGTTAAAAGTTTCCTTACAGCTTCTCTCTTCCTGTCAGAAGCTGTTTAATGCTTTATATCTGTATAGTTTTCTCTCCCTGCACTCACATCATTCTAGGGATGTACCCTGATCCTAGGTATATAACCTGTTCTGGCCTACATTGTCTGACTCCCGCAGACCCTGGTAACCGATGTGTTACTCCCTCCAGCTTTTCCTTCATGGCAGGTGCTCTGAGGGAGGGCCGCCTTCCCCCGAGGCAATGCATTGTATAGACCACAATCCGGTGCTGGCATTCAGTAGGACCTGGGGGAGTCCCAGAGGCCCAGGCTGTCATTTAGATGGACATGAGTTGTCTGCCCCTTTTTGGTCCCTCCCACCTCCCCCATCATGAGTGCAGCCATCATACAGTGGCCTTGCATGCACACAGCAGACTGTTGCAGTGGAAACAAATTCTCTGACCTGCCTACAGGGGTCGTAATGGTGGCAGGGCTCGCTGCCGACCCTCCCTGACCGAGGCACACATCTGCCCCAGCCTGGCCTGCCTCTGACCCTGTGACCAAAGTGCACTCCCACTCTTGGGTTGCCAGCGCAGCACACTGTCGCTGCGCTATCAGGTGACCTTTATCTGTGTATTTATTGTAGGGTTACCACCTTTTGAGAAGCCCAAAGTAGGACATTTCTTACTGAAACATGATTTTTCGCAGGACAATATGTAACCTTGACCAATGCAACAGACATGTTTTCTTTATATCATCAGAATTAAGACTAAGTGTTGTAATTTTTTAGTTGTTTCCATTGTTTCTTATCATTTTAAAGTATTTTAATTAAGGTATTGCAGTTTTCTGCAACAGTCAGAGGAAATTTAGAAAATATTTTTTCTGCTATAAAGTGAGGACATGTAGTATTTTTCATGCTTTTTTTTGCAGGACACAGCTGCCCAAATCAGGACTGTCCTGCGAAAATCAGGACAGGTGGTAACCCTAATTTATTGGTTTCTATTAATGAACATTTTCATTTAAGAATTTTGAATTAATGGTCATTGTTTTACACCTTGTATATGGCATTTATTAAATGTGGTATTCACTTGTTCAAACACCATTAAATATAGTTTAAAAAAAGGGTTTATAAGGTAAGGAATTACAGAATTGGAAAGGGGGGGGGTGCCTCCTTTACAGGAGCTGTTGCATTAAATGATTTCCCCCTCCTTGAATATTCACGTTTGTCTCTGGCCAAGACATTAGGACCACTGTTGGCTATGCTCTTCCTGTACATGGGGGCATTAACTGCCTTAACAGCCGATCCCAGTCCCACTCTGTGATCAAGCAGCAGTAGATCCAGAATGGAGAATTCCACCAGCAGTATTTGTGTGGAACGGCAATTCCGCTTCTGAAAAGCTTTTCAAAAATTATTTTTGAATTCCCTGGAATTCTGAAAAGCATTTCTATATAAACTACTGAATTTTTTCCGCAGACTGCAGAAAAGGAATCCGTGTTTTATGTAAACGGCTAGTTACTAATTCATTAAAAAAAAAATTCTCTTAAGAAATTTTGGAATTCTGTTGCTAACGGAATTTGGCAGACTTAGAAGGAATTTTCCGAAATTCTGCGGAATAGTGTTCTTGTAAGAATTTGGAAAATGCCAGCTGGCTCAATTGTGTGGAGGGCTGAGGTGCTGGGTGCTCTACCTCCTACCATGCCAGTGACCCGGGTTCAGGAGTGGATTCAGGTTGCTGGGGGTCAGCCGGGGCAGGAGTGGACTCAGGTTGCTGGGGGTCAGCCAGGGCAGGAGTGGATCGCGTCTTCATGGGGTTGTTCACCTCTCCTCTCCTCTCCTGGGAAGGGGAGGGTTGTCAGCGCGGGCTTAGACTGCCACTAGGTGGAGGCCTGGTGGCAGTGCAGCTTCTGGCAGCAAGAAGGGAGGGCCTCTGGGTGCATCGTGTGTGTGCCCCTCCACATGCACAAATTAACATCCTGCAGTAGGGCGGGGAACAAACGTGGAAAACTGCTGTGTCGGTGACTTCATGAAATCCTGCCCGCCTGACCCCAAGTATGTGCTGTTGCCTGGGACCCTGATCCACTTGGGATATTGTACTGTGGGGTGGGGCGAGGACAGCCTTCCCTCCTCTGATCCTGCCACATGGGAAGAAGCAGTGGGGAACCCTCAAGACCAGGCGAGTCCTGGGGGAGACAGTTGCTGGCTTGGGGAGTGAGTACAGGGTTGATTAGCTGCCCGCAAAAGAAGGCTAAAATACTTGTTTGGGGATTTGAAAATGCCGCATGACACTAAGCGGTGTGTGTGGGGGGTTCGGCACAAAGTCCATTAGGTTCACGCCCTCCCTCCTGGGAGCTAAGACTCTTGCAACCAAGATACATGTTCTCCCCCCTACACAGAAGCTTTAAGACATTTGTAGTAGGCCTGTGTAATAAGTACAGTCCAGGATAAATACACACGAATATGGCACTTTTTACACATACGAATATCACTCTTAAATATCTGTATTTGTGTTAGACCACACAATGTAGCATTAGACCCAGACTGAGGCTCAGTGACACACATATGACTACTACTGTTCGTAACATGAGCCCAATTTTTATTGAAAAATCTTCTTGTTTTATTGCTAACTCTCAGCTCCTTGGCCTAGTGCCACCATTGATAGCAGAAACAAATCAGAAATGTAAAATCATTTTTTTTTTGTAAACATCAACTTGCAGACAGATACAAATATGAGAGAAGCACAACTACAAATACCCAAAATCTGCCCCATGCAGCGCCAAGGCATTGAGAGGCCAGTACATGTGGGTTCAAGTGGAGGAACTTGACATCATTAGTGGACTGCTAGTTTCAGAGCTGACTTCAGCAAGAGGCCATCCTTTTCAGCCCCATCTCTCCTAGTCTGCTAGAGGATTGCAACCAAAAATGGTCTGTTTCACGCAACTGAGAAAAATCTCTGAAGGAATAATCTCTCTCTCCTAATCTCTTCTCTCTTTTTAGTCTTCCTGTTAGATAAATGCTCATCAAATGTTTTTCTATTTCCCTTCAGGTACAAGTGGGGACCACACTTCAGGACCAAAGAATTGTTGGATACGTGTCCTGCACTCACTTGCACGCTCTGGCAGGTAAGCAGTTAATCGACCTGCTGTCTTCCTGTTGTACAGCAGTGCGAAGGTTTTCAGGTTACAATAAAGTTGCTGCCTTTTGGAAAGTTGCAGTGACGTTTTTATTTTTACTAGTTATAGTTCATCGAATAAAAAATGAAAGTTCAAAACACACTGCAGTTACAATTCGTGTACAGTATGTATATAGAGAATAATGCGTATGTAGGTGTGTGATATGCAGTTTTTTTTACACACCCAAGGTATGTGAAAATATATAAACCTCGAGAGCAAAGGTGTAAAAAAAACTGCAGATCACACACCTTCATATGTGTTATTTTTTATAATAATTGGAGCTAAGTAAACAAAGCTGAGTCATAGCATTGTGTGCTTCTTGTGCTGCTGATTCAACCTCTATATGGGCTCCATCGCATGCTGGTTGTTATGACGACAAGATGAAGGTTCAATGGCTTCTCCATTATTTAAAGTTTTAAAAAAAACTGAATGGTTCAATTTTTCGAGTCGGTAAGTACCTTAGTGTGGTACATACAACCCAGTGCGAGACAGTAAAAGCCATATCAACTCGCAGGTTGATACGACTTTGCCATATCAACTCGCAGGTTGATACGACTTTGCCATATCAACTTGCAGGTTGATACGACTTTGCCATATCAACTCGCAGGTTGATACGACTTTTTGCAGGTCTCAAAAACAGGTTGATATCGGGGGGGTCACCAGTTATTATAACAAATTAACAATGAAAGAACAAGCTTTGGCGATGCTTAATACAAATAGAATAACAGATGGGAATCCATCAGTTACAGTACTGTAAATCCATCGAGGGATTCCTGTGATGCCATAAACCTTGAGAGCACAGCTCAAGAGATTTATGCCATCACAGGAATCCCGAGATGGATTTAAAGCAGTTGTAATAGATGTAGGTCCATCTGTCATTTTTTGTAATAGATGGTTTCTGTTTTTTTCTCCCCACGGAGAGCTGAAATGTATTTTTAAATGCCAGTACGAGCTCGGTCATTAACCAAACTCAGAACTCAAATCTCACCATCTCAGCTGTCCATGCCACTCCTGTCACTTTCTACCTGAAGTTTGAAAGCCGTGATGGAGAGAGCGCTGAAAACAGCTGAGTGCAATGACTGAAGCATTCTTTTCTTGTAATACCATCCCTTTGACATCAGGTTGATGGTATTATGGATTCCTGAGGTCAGAACGATGCTGTTAAGACTCTCAGGCAGGCTGACTGCTCCACTGGAAAAAACGGCAACCATGTATTACATATCGGTACAAGTCAGTATAAAGGTCTGTTATGCAGATGCAAGTTAATATTACCGTCATTCGAGGTCTGGAGACCCTGGGCCAGATTTTCAGAGCCCCAAGAATGCCACAAGCCCCTGGTGCACTGATCGTTTGGTGCTTGGGGCTTGCGACATTCTCCCAGCCGGCAATCGGGGTTTTCAGTCCCATGCGCGAAATGCCGCAAGTGAGACCAGCTTTTCCCTAGTCTAACTTGTGGCATTCGGGGACCCTTTTTACAGGCCTTGCACCAAATATTTGGCGCAAGCTGCCGTAAACTGAGGAAACTGTCACGACTGTGTCCGACAACAGAAAATCGTGTGCAGTTGCGGTAAAGGTATTTGGCGCAGCTAGGCCAAAAAATGGCTCCTTCACAGGGTTTGATGTAAGCCCTGTGGAAGCCTTTGAAAATCCAGACCCCTGTTTCATTTGTACAGTGGCATACTTTGTCTCACTGATATGTGACCACAAAATACACTTGGGAATAGACATTGCTCTTAGCTCCTAGTCACAGCAGTGGTCCACACCACTTCTCAGTTGAGGCCCCCGTCCCGCCCCTGACGGCTCTTACAGTGCATGTGCACGCTTTCATACTCCCTGGTTCACCACATGTCCTCCCAAACTCAGGAATCTGGACTGTGTCTCAGATTTTGTATTTTCTAGCTATCGTAAGGATCATCATCTTTTCGCGGCATCCATCTTGGGCATCTCGTATTGATTCTAACACAGCTTTCACAGTCAGATGCTCAATGGTGGCCTGTGATGCTTTACTCTCACTGACACCCCCAACTCTTTCCTCATGCGAGCTGAGGCATCCCATGCCCAGCTACTCCCACACCATCCATTTTTGGATTGGGACAGACCACCCTCATGTGCCACTGGGGTCGTTGCCCCAACCTGGCTGTAGAGTGTCACACAAGCTGGGGTCTCCTTCCCTGGGACACCACAGGTTCCCTGAATAGATGCAGCATCTCTAACCATACTGCCAGTATGTCTGTTATGGACACCCTTCTGGGTATCCTTGTCTGCATCTTCTATGATGCTGGCACCATTCCAGTCATGCTCCTCCCCCCCACCAGGGTCTATCCCCACAACTTGGGGGGACCCTCCTCAGGCACCGACAACCAGAGTGCTTCACTTAAGGGGAAACACCCCATGGTTCTCACCCCCTTCTGGTGGTTTCACTACATACTGTTATTATTTGGGGTGATCGCTAATATATCAGCACCTCAGCTCCCCATCCGTAACTGGGGTCTCCATCTGTCTGTCTCCCTGTGCCGCTTGCATGACATCCAGCCCCAGACTACACCTCAGACATCTCTCGTCTGTCTCCTTTTATTCTCTAAACTCCTTCCACTCCTAAACCCCTTAGAACTTGGCGCTGAATGGTCCAGTCTTTGGATGGCACCTAGAAGTGAGCAACCCACTCTTGCCTCCTATTGGTAGGAGGAGCTTGTTACAAGGTCAAGCAAGGTCTTGAAAGGATGTCAGTTCGAGAAAATGGGACAGTGATTAAAACATAGCAGATAAGCTGTTAGTATAATCCGTGGCCGTTTCTCTGCGCAGAATAACCACACCATTCAATAAATATCTGCAGGTTTGCACTGACATGTGACAAGACCACTCAGCACTGTCTTCTCTATGACAAACTTGATTTCCTATCATCAGAGAAGAAGCGGGATCTGAGGTGGGCAACTCTTATTTTTTTTTGTACAGTTTCTTTATCCACTGCGGTGGATCACTGCTCCCGTCTGCCAATCTCACCCGACTCGGGGTTCTTCGGGAACTTCCTTGGTGCTATGCATGTCCCGGCAGAACTCCAGAGCTGGCCCGGAGGTGTCATCCTGTAGTGATCCCCGATTTTCCACCTTTTCGACCCTTAGTTACCCAGGGCCTCGGGAAGCACCGACACATGCACGTGGAGGTGCGCATGCGCACCGCAGCTCCAGTAGACAGTCCCTTCCGCCCTCCCTGGCCTAGTGCCAGAGCTCCTTGAATGCAGCACTGCCACCCAGCCTCCACCAGGGGGCAGCCAAGCTTCGAGGAGGCCCTCCTTAACCCTCCTGAGGAGGAAAACTGCCAGCTGGCAACTAATCAATGTCCTCGTCCTCCCCCCGGCTGATCTCTGATGACCTGGGCTCGTTCCTGAACCTGGATCACTGGCATGGTGCAAGGTGTGGCGTCCAGCGCCTTAACCCTCTGCGCCACTGGGGCAGCTGGGGGCAACTCTAGTTATAAATGTGTCTGTGGATTATTTCCAAATTACCACTGCAGCCTCTTAATAAACCCTCTCATATGCTGCAATCCCAATCTAGGAGCCTCCTCCAAGTATTGAGAATGCTAAGGACCATCGGAAGTAAATCCTTGGCAACAGCTGCCCCGGCCCCTACTACATGGAATGCCCTGCCAACCAGTGGCAAAGACGTTTCGACTATCAGCACCTTCAAGAGGGTCATGCACAGCCTGTTCAGTACCCCAAGTAGTTTCTCTTACCAATATATGCTTGACGCTCCAGCTGCCCTTTTTCTCCCCTGTAAGGTGAGGCAGAGCAGTCTGCATTAGATGACTGACTGTATCGGCTATTGGAGACAGCATGCTACGGGTTAAGGAGGGGGACCTGATTAGCCAGTCTGGATTGGATTACTCGTTGTGCTTGCATTTGTGCTCAGGGAGGACAGCTCATTCCAGTTTATCCTGTTTATCCCATAGATTATTTATATATGTCAATCATGCCCCCCTTCTGCAGGGTATACATGTCTCTTACCCTTTACTCGTATGCTTCTCCCCTAGCCCCTGAATAATTTTGGTTCCCTTCCTCTGCACTGCCTTGAACTGCTCACAATCCTTCCATAGGTGCAGTCTTCGGAACCCCCCCCCATACTCCAGTGATATTTTGGGGACTAGGGAAGAGGGACTGGTTTAAGAGGCAGTATCCACAGTTTTTTTTAGACAGCAGCAGGGCAACAAAACGTTTTTTTCCCAAAAGGCTTGTTTCAGCTGCTGTTAATAAAAATATTAGCATGCCTCTCAAATCAGCTTTTCTAGATATCACCTATGCTGCACTCCATGGGATTTTTTTTTTGTATTTTCTTGATCCTAACCCTTACCGGACCTATAATGTTATTTCTCAGCTAAATGTGGCAGCTGTCTTTTTTTTCTTGAGAAAAACAGAATCGACTGAAAAATTTATAAAATACTCAGATTTTGGTGGACTGAAGAGTCTAGCCAATTTGAGCACCAGATAAAACTGGAAGATGCTGGGAATCTTTTATGGTGAAAGAATGTAAGGTCCCAATTTTTGCCCAGTTTCATTGCACGGCTGCTCTGCTTTAATACATCAGTCTATGGGAGGATGGAGTGGGAACTGGAGGGCAGTAAATGTCTGGGTTTGTTGACTAGGTGGCCAAGAAACTAACCCTGGCCACCTGGGGAGGGCTAGTGCTATTTGTATAAATTTGGTTTTAAGCCAGCACATCTTCGTAGTGGTAGGGCTGCTGGTTACAACAGCGGCAGCCTGGGTTCTGGCTCGAGATTGGGTCATCGGGGGCCGGTGGGGCAGGGAGGAGTATCCAGCATCCCAGAGGATGCTCTCCACTCCGAGGGGAGGGAGGACACTTGGTGTCATTGCAGTACTGCCATCGGAGTGACCACAGGTGGCAGTGCAGTCCGAGCTGCTTTGTAGGAAAGAGGGACCTGTGCTGATGCTGTGCTGTGCATGCCTGTGTGTGAGCACATGTGCACCCTTGCCGCTGGTGTCCTGAAGGTTGGGACAGAAACAAAAAGTACACAAGCAGTGGCCAGCCCAGGATGACTATCTGACCTCCTGCAGGACAAGCAGAGATTGACTATCTGACCTCCCGCAGGACCCAAGGACCAGCGCAGGATCACTATCAGACCTCTCACAGCCTCACAGGACCAGCATACAATGACTATCAGACCTACTGGTGGACCAATGCAGAATTACTATCTGACCTCCCGCAGGACCGGCACAGCATGATTATCTGCCCTCCCACAGGCCTGGTGGAGCATGATTATCTGACCTCCAACATTCCCAGTGCAGCACGATTATCTGACCTCTCACAGGCCCGGCGCAGCATGATTATCGGACCTCCCGCAGGCCCAGCGCTGCTTGATTACCTGACCTCCCGCAGGCCCGGCACAGCATGATTACCTGACCTCCCGCAGGCCCGGCACAGCATGATTATCTGACCTGCCGCAGGCCCGGCGCAACATGATTATCCAACCTGTTTCAGGCCCAGTGCGGCATGATTATCTGACCTCCCACAGGCACAGCACAGTATGACTATCTGCCCTCCCGCAGGCCCGGCGCAGATTATATGACCTGCCGCAGGCCCAGCGCAGCATGATTATATGACCTGCCGCAGGCCCAGCGCAGTGTAATTATCTGCCCTCTCACAGGCCCAGCACAGTATGACTATCTGCTCTCCCACAGGCCCGGCACAGCATAATTATCTGATCTCCTGCAGGCCTGGTGCAGACAGTCCCTTCCGCCCTCACTGGCCTAGTGCCAGAGCTCCTTGGATGCAATGCTGCCACCAGCCTCCACCAGGGGGCAGCCAAGCTTTGAGGAGGCCCTCCTTAACTCTCCTGAGGAGGAAAGCTGCCAGCCGGCAACAAATTAGTGTCCTAGCCCTCCTCCCTCTCCGTTGATCTCCGATGACCCGGACTCATTCCCGAACCTGGGTCATGGCATGGCGCAAGGTGTGGCGTCCAGTGCCTTAACCCTCTGTGCCACCGGGCCACCTGGGGGCAACTCTAGTTATAAATGTGTCTGTGGATTATTTCCAAATTACCACTGCAGCCTCTTACATAAACCCTCTTATATGCTGCAATCCCAGTTTAGGAGCCTCCTCCAAGTATTGAGACTGCTCAAGACCATCGGAAGTAATCCTTGGCAACAGCTGCCCCACCCCCCACTACATGGAATGCCCTGCCAATCAGTGGCAAAGACGCTTCAGATATCAGCGCCTTCAAGAAGGTCATGTGCAGTTCCATACCCCATGTAGTTTCTCTTACCCATATATGCTTGATGCTCCAGCTGCCCTTTTCCACCCCCATGAGGTGGGGCAGAGCAGTCTGCATTAGATGACTGATTGTATCAGCTATTGGAGACAGCGTGCTGTGGATTATGGAGGGGGACCTGATTAGCCAGTCTGGATTGAATTACCCGTTGTGCTTGCATTTGTGCTCAGGGAGGACAACTCATTAAAGTTTATCCTGTTTATCCCATAGATTATTTATATATGTCAATCATGCCCCCCATCTGCAGGATATACGTCTCTTACCCTTTCCTCGTATGTTTCTCCCGTAGCTCCTGGATCATTTTGGTTCCTTTCCTCTGCACTGCCTCAGACTGCTCACAATCCTTCCATAGGTGCAGTCTCCAGAACACTCCACCGTACTCCAGTGATATTTTGGGGCCTGGGGTGGACTGGGGAAGAGGGACTGGTTTAAGAGGTGGTGTCCACAGTTTTTTAGAAAGAAGCAGGGCAACAAAAAGTTTTTTTCCCAAAGGCTTGTTTCAGCTGCTGTTAATAAAAATATTAGCATGCCTGTCAAATCAACTTTTTTAGGTATCACCTATGCTGCGCTCCATGGGATATTTTTTTTGTATTTTCTTGATCCTAACCCTTACCGGGCCTATAATGTTATTTCTAAGCTAAATGTGGTGGCTGTCTTTTTTTCTTGAGAAAAACAGGCTCAAATGAAACATTTATAAAATACTCAGATTTTGGTGGACTAAAGAGTCTAGCCAATTTTAGCACCAGATTAAACTGGAAGATGCCAGGAATCTTTTATGGTGAAAGAATGTAAGGTCCCAATTTTTGCCCAGTTTCATTGCACTGCTGCTCTGCTTTAATACATCAGTCTGTGGGAGGATGGAGTGGGGACTGGAGGGCAGCAAATGTCTGGGTTTAGAGACTAGGTGGCCAAGAAACTAACCCTGGCCACCTGGGGAGGGCTAGCGCTTTTTGTATAAATTTTGTATTAAGCCAGCTCATCTGCGTAGTGGTAGGGCTGCTGGTTACAACAGCGGCAGCCTGGGTTCTGGCTCGAGATTGGGTCATCGGGGGCCGGTAGGGCAGGGAGGAGTATCCAGCATCCCAGAGGATGCTCTCCACTCCGAGGGGATGGAGGACAGTTGGTGTCATTGCAGTACTGCCATCGGAGTGACCACAGGTGGCAGTGCAGTCCGAGCTGCTTTGTAGGAAAGAGGGACATGTGCTGATGCTATGCTATGCATGCTTGTGTGTGAGCACACGTGCACCCTTGCCGCTGGTGTGCTGAAGGTTAGGAAAGAAACAAAAAGTACTCAAGCAGTGGCCAGCCCAGGATGACTATCTGACCTCCTGCAGGACAAGCAGAGATTGACTATCTGACCTCCCGCAGGACCCAAGAACCAGCGCAGGATCACTATCAGACCTCCCGCAGGCTCTGCAGGCCCAGTGCAGGATGACTATTGGACCTCCCACAGGCCTCACAGGACCAGCATACAATGACTATCAGACCTACTGGTGGGCCAACGCAGAATGAGTATCTGACCTCCTGCAGGACCAGCGCAGCATGATTATCTGAACTCTCACAGGCCTGGCATGGCATGATTATATGACCTGCCGCAGGCCCGGCGCGGCATGATTATCTGACCTCCGGCAGGCCCAGCGCGGCATGATTATCTGACCTCCCACAGGCCCAGCGCAACATAATTATCTGCCCTCTCACAGGCCCAGCACAGCATGACTATCTGACCTCCCACAGGCCCGGCGCAACATAATTATCTGCCCTCTCACAGGCCCAGCACAGCATGACTATCTGCCCTCCTGCAGACCCGGCGCAGCACGATTTTCTGATCTCCCGCAGGCCCGGCGCAGCATGATTATCTGCCCTCCCACAGGCCCAGCATAGCATGACTATATGACCTCCCACAGGCCTGACACAGCATGATTAGCTGACCTCCCACAGGCCCAGTGCAGCATGAGCATCTGACCTCCCACAGGCCCTGTGCAGCATGAGTATCTGACCTCCCACAGGCCTGGTGCAGCATGATTATCTGACTTCCTACAGGCCTAGCGCAGCATGATTATCAGACCTCCTGCAGGCCTGGCGCTGTATGATTATCTGACCTCCAGTAGGCCTAGCGCAGCATGATTATCTGACCTCCCACAGGCCCAGTGCAGCATGATTATCTGACCTCCCACAGGCCCAGTGCAGCACGATTATCTAACCTCCCGCAGGCCCAGCGCAGCATGATTATCTGACCTCCCGCAGGCCCGGCGCAGCATGATTATCTGACCTCCCACAGGCCCGGCGCAGCATGATTATCTGACCTCCCGCAGGCCCAGTGCAGTATGATTATCTGACCTCCCACAGGTCCAGTGCGGCATGATTATCTGACCTCCCACAGGCCTGGCATGGCATGATTATCTGACCTCCCACAGGCCTGGTACAGCATGATTATCTGACCTCCCGCAGGCCCAGTGCAGTATGATTATCTGACCTCCCACAGGCCCAGTGCGGCATGATTATCTGACCTCCCACAGGCCTGGCATGGCATGATTATCTGACCTCCCACAGGCCTGGTGCAGCATGATTATCTGACCTGCCGCAGGCCCGGTGCAGCATGATTATCTGACCTCCCACAGGCCCGGCGCAGCATGATTATCTGACCTCCCGCTGGCCCAGTGCAGTATGATTATCGACCTCCCACAGGTCCAGTGCAGCATGATTATCTGACCTCCCACAGGCCTGGCATGGCATGATTATCTGACCTCCCACAGGCCTGGTGCAGCATGATTATCTGACCTCCTGCAGGCCCAGCGCAACATGATTATCTGACCTCCCACAGGCCTGGCATGGCATGATTATCTGACCTCCCACAGGCCTGGTGCAGCATGATTATCTGACCTCCTGCAGGCCCAGCGCAACATGATTATCTGACCTTCCACAGGCCTGGCATAGCATGATTTTCTGTCCTCCTGCAGGCCCAGGGCAACATGATTATCTGACCTCCCACAGGCCTGGTGCAGCATGATTTTCTGTCCTCCTGCAGGTCTGGTGCAGCATGATTATCTGACCTCCTACAGGCAGGATGATTATTTGACCTCCAGCAGGCCTAATGTGGTGTGATTATCTGACCTCCCAAAGGCCTGGCATAGCATGATTATCTGACCTCCCACAGACCCAGTGCAGCATGTTTATCTGACTTCCCACAGGCCCCGTGGTGGTGACCTGGCCCTCCTCCTGTTCCCGATCATGAACTGCGTTGAGAATTGGGGAGCCACACACTCCTGCCATAGGGGCAAGTGTAAGTCTTGGGGGACACAGAAGTGAGGTAAGCCCAAGAGAAGCCACCTGGTGAGGTCTGGGAGGTGAGCGTGAATAGGGCATGGCCTGTGGCAAAGGGGACAAAATAAGGAAAAAAATATATAAATACATTTTGTTTTAATTTCTGGTGAATACGGAGTACAGAATAACAAATACCAAGTGTCTGAGGTGTTGAGTGCAAATGCTTGCTGAGTATCCGAAAAAAGATACGGACACCTAGTGGGCTGTCTTCCGCTGGATGTTGCCCCACAAATGGAAGTCCTCTGCCTTGTGTTAAAGACTGCCGTAAATGAGAGACCCGAAGAGGGATTGCATATTTTTTGATTGGTTGCATTTCTTACCCTTCCAGGGGACGCCATGGTTCGCTGTGATCAGCTGGATCTCCTTCAGGTTTGGCTGACGGAATTCCGAAAATCTACCTCCTCATCCAGCACGGCCAATCCCGAGGAATTAGTAGCCTTTGATGTGCTTTGTGGGGACCTGAACTTTGACAACTGCTCAGCTGGTGAGAATGATTTGTAGTTTTCACTCTCAGAAACACTCAGCTCTCCCCCCCCTCAAAAAAAAACTCTTTAATAGGTAAAGAACTATGAGTTTAATTTAGTTTACGTGCGCTAGAAGTTGGTCAGTAAAGTAATGTGTTGCAGTGGCGTTCTTAGAGATTACACTACCTCTGTATAAAACGGAGCCCTCTCGATTTCTAGGCATCCTGATTATCTAGCAGACATTTCGTGGGCTGCCTCCAGCCGACCCTGAGATTGCACTGGGCGGGAGCAGTATGAAACATGAAACCAGGACATGTCAATACCCCTGTAGTGCAGCTTTCCATGTGCATAGATTTTTAAATTAAAATAGGTCACGTCGGGCCGCACACCTGCTGACGGTAGCGGTAGAACTACTGCTTGTGGCACTGACAGCCTGGGTTCAGGAATGATCCTGCAATGTTGGAGGGTTGGCTGTGTGGAGGGAGGGCCAGACATCCTGCTAGGCAGCTGGCAGCATGTGTAGACCAGGTGATAGTGCAGTCGGAAGCCTTGGAAGGGGACAGCTGCTCGCGACGGCGCCCCCGTGTGCATGTAGAGGCAAGCACATGCATGTCTGTGTCATTACATGTAGGCAGCCCTGGGGACAGTATACCGATGACCTCCCCTCTTCCTGGTGGCAGGATAGTCAACCAGCCCTCCGCACCACCGACCAGGACCTGCTCCACATCTTGATATGTCTCTTTGGGGGTTGGGGCTAGGGGAGAGTATGGTCCTCCCCGCTACCCCGGCATGGGCGGGATCCATGGGGGAGCTAGGTGTAGGTAAGTCCTGGGGAAGATTGATGATGGGTCTGGACAGGCCAGTGAGGAAGGGAACCTTGGGCTGACCAAGAGATAAACCCCTCTATAGCAAAAAACATATATGAGATCATATTTTGCTAAGACTAAGCCTAACTTCCACACTTATATAAACGTAGATGTTTAGGCCTGGCAAACAGCAACAGATGTGATATATTTGAAGTTTAAAATCTCTGTACCTAGGGAGCTGCACTATGAGGGGCACTGATGTGTCTTAGTTTAACCGCTACTGTCCGTCCCAGTCTCGGGACACTGAATGCTGGACCTGAAATGTCTGCTTTGAAAATCAAGATGCCTAGAAACTGTGAAAGAGTCGTTTTATAGGTAGTAAGCGTAATCTTTGAGAAAAAAATTGCAGCGTTTTTCTTTTCTACCCAAGTTCTAATACACATAAATTAAATTAAAGCAGTAGTGCACGTGACTGTGAAAAGTTTTACCTGTACATCTTAATGCAATGTTTGATTACCCCTTGCCTCCTGTCTTGCACGATTCTCATCTTTCCTCATTCTACTTTTACTTTAGCACCTTTTTTTTCGCATGTGAAATAATAAACGGGTCAGTCCATTTAATATGGCTCAGACCAGGCTGCCATCAGTATTCTCAACTGTTTTTGTTCACCTGTTGTCTCGTAAGGTAAGAGCACTGTCTGCAGTGTGCAGGTTCATTTCAGTCACAGATCAAGTGATGTTAAATGAATGGTGTTCAAAAATAGAGAACAGTAGCGAAAACCTGGACCGCGCCATGTTAAAGGCGCACTCCTTTTAATATTTCAGATGCAGAGATAATCAGAGTTGGCAAATTCTGATCCGATAGGGCTTTTTAGAAATGTAGGAATTTCTGATCCTGAATTCAATTCCTATTCCAATTCCAAAAAGGGCGTCAGAATCAAATTTGGAATCCTAGGGTCCGATTCCAAGACGAATGTTGCAGCTTGTAGGGGTATGCGAGTTGCGACATTCACTGCTACGCTGGGGACCCTGCACCCTGTTCCAGAATAGGCAGGGTCCTTGGCACTTACACCCTGTGACCTGCGGCAGCTGAAGGGTTGCACCACAGGAAGAGCACAATGGACCTGGGTGCCGCAAGCTGCTGACGACAGGGTGCAGCCCCCTGAGGCCCTCCCAGACCCGAAACAAGGCCGCAAACCCCTGTGGACCATGAGGGGAGGGTCGGCAGTGTGGCACAGGCTCAAGGATGGCAGTGGCAAAACGTGGACCTGGGTGCTGGCGGGTGGCACCCCAGTATTGGGGGGGTTGCTGTGTAATGGGGGTCAGTGGGGTACAGCTGTATGTGGGTTGCGGCACTGTGGAGGGGGGGGCAACTGCCATTTTGCCAGGACGGAAGACCCTTAAACCAGCTAACAGCTGGTCTAACCCCGCAGTGCCGCAGCAGCTCTTGGAATTGCGTAACTGGGTTACGGCAGCCACCCTCTCAGAATAGGGTGCAATTGCTGCTGTAACCCCCCCTTCTGCCATGCCATAGGGGCTGCAGCCAGTGGATGCCCCCTTTGGCGCAGGCTGCCTGCGCCATGGCGCAGGCCACCTCTTGGAATCCCGACCACCGTAATGCATGGCGCAAGGTGCGACTTGCGCCATTGGGTTGGGTGCAAGTCACCTTGTGACATGCATAAACGTCTTAGAATCAGGCCCTTAATTCCTGAATCCTAAATTCCTGTGTAAAAATGTATTTTAGCCTGAAATTTCAGAATTAGGATTGATGGACAGCAAATCCTGCTTCAGACAATCGGGTTGGAATCTGACCAGTCAAATTCCATGTGACTCTGAATCCATGCAGCTGTATTTAGATGTTAAAAAAGTGCTAAGGCAGAGTCAGAATAAAAGGATATCATACAAGATGGGAGCTTAGGGGAAATCAAAACTGGAATAAAAAATTATAGTCAGAATTTTCACTGCCAACGCGGACTGCAACTCATAGCTCTCCTTTAATCGGCAGCTTGACATTTCAGCATGTAGTCTCATAAACATCATTTATTCAGCTGCTACAATTCACGAGAGAATCTCTCTTTAAAATGTCACCATTACAGGGTTTGCAGTGCTTCTTTGACAAATGTACTGCACCCATGAAGTCTGTATAAAAAAGTCTGATCAGGAATTTCTGACTTCATGGTGCGCTTGTTAATGGCTTGTAGTGCTTGCCATGACAACCGAGTGAGAAGTTGTAAATACAGCAACTGTGAAGGCAGTTGGGGGGCAACTGGATGTTTTTAAAGGTGACCGGCAATGAAAATTTTAAAATACCTTTCTCGTTGCTTTATTTATTCCAAAATTGTCCAGTAACATAGGTGGTGGAGTCAGGGGTCAGGGGGTCAGCAAACTCCTCACTGTAACTGAGGAGTCAGACATTGCATTTTGCCCGCACCATCTTTCTATCAGTTGAGCAACGTTAAAATGAGACTGATGGAAATTCTCCAGTGACAGCAGGGAAACTGCTATTAAACCTTTCAGTAAACATAGAAACATAGAAAGTGTCGGCAGAAAAAGACCATTGGTCCCTTCTGTATGCCCTGTTATACCCTATCCTCCCCGGGGACCTGTTGTTTAGTCGAGGTTTTTGCCCTTGCCTTATTCTCTTGCCCCCTGTCCTACTGCTTCCCCCTGTGTAACTATAAAGCCTTTTGCTTGGTCCCAGCCTTGGCTGAACTCATTAATGATTCTGGCCCCCACCACCTCTGCCGATAGGCTGTTAAACAGCTCTACTACTCCCTCTGTAAAATAAAACTTTTCTTGTGTCCTGAATCTCACCCCCCCTCCAGCTTCCACTAATGTCCCCATGTTTTTTGTTCGTCATTCTTGCTGAATATTTCTTCGCAGTCTATTTGTTCATCTTTTCAGGAACTTGAAGGTCTCCATCATATCGCCCCTAACAGTACTCATTACACATTGAAAACCAAGCAGCAAAAAATATATATTTCTGAAAAAAAAACAACTAAATTTTCATAGAGTACATTGTTTGGTATTACTAGTGCATGGGTTGCTCTTAATAGTTATTTCCACTTCCTTTCCCAAGATGTGAAGATGTGAGGAAGTACTTCTTCACTGAAAGAGTGATGGACGCCAGGAACAGCCTTCCAGCAGAGGTGATGGAGTGAAAACAGTGGTGGGCTTCGAGCAAGCATGGGATAGGCACAAAGGAATCTTGGTAGGAAAGTGGGGGGGGGGTGGTTAGCTGGAGATCAGGTAGGGTCTGCGGTGACAGTATAGGCAAGGATAAATTGGGCAGACTGGGTGGGCCATGCAGTCCTTATCTGCCAACATATTCTACTTTTCTATGTTTCTCCTCTCAAAGCTCTCCAAAAGTTGCACCTCCCAGACCTGATCTGTTTTAATAATCATGAGTAACATATGCATTTTTGTTCATAAATCATGGATTACTGATCAAAAATGTGTGGCTTATTAGGGATTAAAATACGTTGGCTAAAGTATATTCACAAAGGTTGTTTTTCCTGTGCCGATGGCCAAGGTGTTCGATGCAATTCTGAGCCCCCCCCACACACACACCATTGATATGCTTTTCCACCAGGGTCCACTAATTTGATGATTTTTTTTTTTTTTTTTTGTTACTGGCTTCTAAATTGAAAATGTCCTGCTTTATATACTTTGCATGCACTGTGAAGATGTGGATATAAAAATCCATACAGTTGCTTTTATATTTTACCACTGGAGGGATACCATCGCAAACAGAGAGCTGCATGTGTGGCAGTAAGTCATGTGCAGCCACCTACTGGTGATAGAGTAGAATGCAATTTCATGCCCTTTTACGTTTGCTTGCATAGTGCCATCAAACATATTGGTATGGTGTGAGTGGCAAAAAGGGGATTCTGGAAGTGTGTCGGGTTGTGAGTCAATAATGCATCTGGAAACGAGCCTGCAGTCAGTTGTGCTAGGTGTAGTCGATGAGGCGTGTTTACATCTGTATGCACACTTTTAAAAGGGTCCCCGTGATTATAAAACAAAACAAAACAGAAGAGACCAGCACACCTCTGTGAGTGAGTTCTCAGTGTCCAATAATTCAAGTTACAAGCTATGGCTGGCTGTCAATACAAAGTTATTCACAAGTGAACTTCCAAATGCTGAAAGAAAACCAAATACTGGACATGCTGTGGCATTGCTCTCTCTCTCTCTTGGTTGTGAGAGCTCAGTGCTGGATCAAGGGGAGGGAGCAAGGCCCCCCCTGAGGGTGAGAGAGCCCAGTGCTGGATTGTGGGAGGAAACAGGGCTCTCTCTCTCTCAAAGGGTGTGAGAGCTGGGTCAGCAGGAGGGAGAAGGGCCCTCTCTCTCACCCTCTCTCTGTCTGTCTCTGTCTCTGAGGGTGTGAGAGCCCAGTGCTGGATTGTGGGCGGAAGTAGGTGGGTCAGTGGGAGGCAACAGGTCTCTCACTTTCTTTCTAAGGGTGTGAGAGCTCAGTGCTGGATCAGTGGGAGGGAGCAGGGCCATCCCTTTCTCTCTCTGAGGGTGTGAGAGCCCAGTGCTGGATCAGGGGAGGTGGCAGGGCCCTCTCTCTCTCTCCCTCTCTCTCTCTCAGGGTGTGTGATCCCAGTGCTGGATTGTGGGAGGCAGCAGGGCCCTCTCTCTCTCTCTAAGGGGTGAGAGCCCAGTGCTGGGTCAGTCAGTGGGAGGGAGCAGGGCCCTCTCCCTCTCTCTCTCTGAGGTTGTGAGAGCCCAGTACTGTATCAGGGAGGACGTAGGGCCTTCTATGCCTCTCTCTCTCTCTCTCTCTCTCTCTCTAAGGGTGTGATAGCCCAGTGCTGGATTGTGGGAGAAGAGCCTCCCACCCTTCACTCTCTAAGGGTGTGAGAGCCCAGTGCTGGTCAGTGAGGGAGCAGCCCCGCCCAAGGGTGAGAACCCAGCAAGAGTCAATGGGAGGAAGAGGGCCCCCACTCTCTCTCCTCTTTCCCGCCTTCTCTCTCCCCTCGCCCCCACATCTCTGAGGATGTGACAGCTCGTGCTGAATCGGGGGAGGGAACAGGTCTCCCTCTTTCTCTCACACTCTCTCTCTCCCTGTCAGAGTGTGAGAGCCCAGTGCTGTATCAGGAGGAGAGAGCGGGGCCCTCTCTCTCTCTCTCCCTGTCAGAGTGTGAGAGCCCAGTGCTGTATCAGGAGGAGAGAGCGGGGCCCTCTCTCTCTCTCTCCCTGTCAGAGTGTGAGAGCCCAGTGCTGTATCAGGAGGAGAGAGCGGGGCCCCCTCTCTCTCTCTCCCTGTCAGAGTGTGAGGCCCAGTGCTGTATCAGGGAGGAAGGCGGGGCCCTCTCTCTCTCTCTCCCTGTCAGAGTGTGAGAGCCCAGTGCTGTATCAGGAGGAGAGAGCGGGGCCCTCTCTCTCTCTCTCTCTCTCTCTGTGAGGGTGTAAGAGCCCAGTCTGGATCAGGGGAGTGAGCATGACCATTTCTCTCTCTCTCTCTTGGTGTTAGAGCCCAGTGCTGTATCAGGAGGAGAGAGCGGGGCTCTCTCTCTCTCTCTCTCTCTGTGAGGGTGTAAGAGCCCAGTCTGGATCAGGGGAGTGAGCATGACCATTTCTCTCTCTCTCTGTCTTTTGGTGTTAGAACCCAGTGCTTGATCAGGGGGAGGAAGCAGGGCCCTCTCTCTCTCTCTAAGGGTTGTGAGAGGTTGGTGCTTGAGCAGGAGGGAGCAGCCTTCCCCGAGGGTGTGAGAGCTCAGTGCTGGATTGGGGGGAGGGAGCAGGGCCGACTCTCTCTCTATCTATCTACCTCAGAGGGTGTGAGAGCTCAGAGCTGGATCATGGGAGGTCATGGGGCCTTCTCTCTGTCTCTCTGAGGGTGTGAGACCTCAGTGTTGGATGGGGGGTGGGAGTAGGACCCTCTCTCTGTCTGAGGGTGTGACAGCTCAGTGCTTTGTCCCACCTCGATATCTACCCCCCAAACTGCTGCCATTCACTGTCATTCAAATTAGCAGCTCTGCGGCACTTGCTGTCTATTTCTCCCCTCTCCGATATCTGCCCCACCCTCCCAAAATGTTGGCATTGTCCCTACACATTAGCCATGCTGCGGCACTTACTCTCTGCCACCCACCCTTGAGTGTCTCTCCACCCCTGGTACTTCATATTACCCACTGTCTGTTCCTCCCTTCCCTGTCCCCCCCCCCCAAATTATACCGCCTTTCTCCATATACATGACATGCTCTCCGACTCTGTCCCTGTTCTACCCATCTCTGATCTCCCCCAAATTATACCGCTTTTCTCCATATACATGACATGCTCTCCAACTCTGTCCCTGTTCTACCCCATCTCTGATCCCCCCAAACATGATGCCATTCTTCTTATACATTTGCCGTTCTGTGGCACTTCCTGTTTCCTCCCTTCTGGATCTCTGTCCCTCCAACATGCCCCCATTTCCCATCATTCACATTACCTGGTCTGTAGCACTTGCCTTCTCCTCGATATCTGCCCCTGCAAACTGCCACCGTTCATGTAATTCACATTAGCTGCTCTGCTCCACTTGCTTAATATCCCTCCCCTCCTCAGTCTCTGCCCCCCCCCAATAGAACACAACAACATGTGCCCTTTACATTAGCCACTCTGCGGCACTTGCTTTCTATTCTTCCCTCCCCAATATCTGCCCCCAAATGCTGGCATTGTCCTCACACATAGCCACTCTGCTGGCTCTGCTCTCTCCCTCTGATCTCTGCCCCTCTCCAAACCTGCTACCATTCACCATCATTCACATTAACCGCTTATGCACTTGGTCTCTAGTCCTCCTGTCCCTAATTTCTATTCCCTCCCCCCAACATGCTGGCATTGTCCCTACACATAGCCACTCTGCGGCACTTGCTCTGTATTCTTCCTCTCCCCAATACCTGCCCCCCCCAAATGCTGGCATTGTCCCTACACATAGCCACTCTGCGGTACTTGCACTTTCTCTCCTCCTCTCTGATCTCTGCCCCCCCCTCTCCAAACCTGCTGCCATTCGCCATCATTCACATTAACCGCTTTGCGGCACTTGGTCTCTAGTCCTGCTGTCCCTAATTTCTATTCCCTCCCCCCAACATGCTGGCATTGTCCCTACACATAGCCACTCTGCGGCACTTGTTCTCCCCCTCCCCGATCTCTGCCCATCCAGTATGCTGCCATTCGCTGTCATTCCCATTAGCCACTCTACGGCACCTGCTCCCACCAGGCTGGATCCAGATTCTGGGATGTGCCTGAGTCACCGGGTGCAGGGCCTGCGGAGGCCAGCAGTCATCCACCTTGACTGGGGATTTTTCCAGTTTTCGTCCCCCAGGACGGGAGATGTGGCATGCACCGACATCAAGGCATGTACGCTGATGTCTGCCATGTCTCCCTACCTCTGTAGCCCAGGCTGCGTCTTCCCCTGGCCTCCACCAGAGGTTGGTCAAGCTCTGACCTGTCGCCCACCTTCTTCCCCTGGAGGAGGAGAGCAGTCCTGTGGATGCCCAATCTTCCTCCGCTGGCTGGCCCTCCAACACCTCGGTTCACTTTTGAACCTGGGTGGCGTCGGCAGTTGCATGATGTCGCTTCTCAGCTGCGCCAGCGGCTGGTCTATACATTAGCTGCTTTGTGGCAGTTCCATTCTCCCCTCCCTAATCTCTGGTACCTGCTCTCCCCCATCTTTGCCCCCCACCAAAATCTGCCACCATTCCTTGTTATTCACATTAACCACTCTGCAGCACTTGCTGTTTATTGCACCCCTTCCCGATCTTTGCCCCCCCATGCGGCAACTGTCCGTATACATTACCTGTTACTGTCTGTTCCTAGCAGCTGTTGTTTGTAATGTTTATAACACATTTCTGATGCTTACAATCCTTTTTTCCTGTACCCTTCCCAATACAGTACCGCCACATACTTGCTGTCCATAGGTACACCTCCTTTTAATTCTATTTACATTTCTCTTGTTGCGTCAATTAATTTGTTCTCTTTTGATACATTTCCATTTCAGTCTGTCTTTATTAATTCTACTTAACTGTTCTTTTTCTGTTTATGAAACAATGTGCATGCCCTATGTTTCTTTTATTCTACTATAAAAGCTAAACTAATCTCGCTCATTACTCTGCCTGCAACCCGGTCCCTTCCACTATAAATTTCAGTAAACTAAGAAAAAAATCAGTAAGAGCTGCATGTATCTTAATTTTTTATTCCTGCCTACCACATCTCTCAACCAATTCTACCATCTCTTCCTCCCTCTGTCATTATCTTCCCTAACGCTTTAATCATTGTAACGCACATGGACTTAATGAACACCTTTCTCGCTATTTATAACAAAAAAAAAGGTGAAACCTGAGGATCCCTTACCTGAACAATAGTTCCTCCATTGATGTTTTAAATTTAGGCCCTTGTGGAAAGGAAATGATCATAATTTGTCCCTGAGGGCTAGCCGCCTGATCCCTTCCATGTCCTGATCACTGACTCTGCCCCCATGCTCTGACGGTTTATGATGTATTAATAGGTTCAATGTGGGAGGGGGTGCTCCATACAAGCCTACGGAGCATCTTTTTAAAAGCTGATTTTACGAATGTAATCAGACTTTTGGTACAAATCAAAGGCAGGGTTCAACGAACTGGGCCCTGCCTTTGATTTGTGGCTAACATCTGATTACCTTTGTAAAATAAACTTTTAAAAAGGTGCTCTATAGACTTGCATGGAGCATGGACCTGTGCTTGCTGTCTATTAATACATCACAAAACGCTGGAGCACAGGGGCGGAGTCAGCAGTCAGGAAGTGGAAGGGATCGGGTGGCTAGCCTCTCGGGAGCAAATTATGATCTCTTCCCTTCCATAGAGGGCTACATTTAAAATTTTAAAACATCTAAGGTGGGACTCGAGTTCGGGTAAGGGAGCCTCAGACTTCTCCTTTTGAGCACCGAGAAAGAATGCATAAAAGTTGTCCAGAACAAATCTGCAACACAACACCAGTATGCTGTTTCATAAACTTTGTGTTGCTTCAGTGATTCAGCCCCACTGCAACTAATTTAATTCTTGCCATGTTTGTTATTGAACATAATCACCATATAGCCACAACCATTTCTACATTACATCTCATAATTTACATGTCCTATGTGTAAGCACGTATAATCTGCTAAGTACACTGTTTTACTAATAATACCTTTGCATGCCTCTCATAGGATACAGTCTGATTATTTTAAAAATAATGGCTATATCACTTACATGGCCATTAACGTGCATCATTCTGCTTTTAACTATCTCGTGCGTCACCACCACGTACATTCTCACGGAGCTCTTGATTGTACAAACAATACTGGTATTCTCACAAATTACATTTTTACCTTGTTTTTGTTTCTTCATCATACATATGTTCCAAAAATGTATACAGTGCATATTCATAGGAAGGATTCATATTATCCATCTGCCACTTCATCTCTATCCTTCCCCCAGTTGATCTGAGCTCCCCCCAAATCACTGCCATTCTCCTTATATTTTAACTGTTCTGCAGCACTGCCTCTCTCCCCCCTCCCCGATCCTTCCCTTCCCCATTTCTCAGGCCCCCTCAACATACTGCCATTCTCCATACACATCATGTGTTCTCCGGCAGTTGCTGTCTGCACCCCGATTCCTTCCTCCCGCCTCCTTCCATTTCCCATTACAGTACCTGCTCTGTGCCACATCTTCTCTCCACTACCATCTCTGACCCCCCATTCTACTGCTTTCAACACTACTACATAATATTACCCTATGTGTTCCACCCCTTCTCCAGCTCATCTCTCTCCATCTCTACCATCAGCCCTAAAATGCCACTGTTATCACTGTACATTAACCAACCATTGCTTTCCACCTCTTGTTTACCCCATCTTTTACCCCACAAAAACAGTGGGGGAATTCAAGAATGCATGGGACAGAGATAAGACAGTTTTGGTGGGGGGGGGGTAGGAGGAAGTAGGCTGTTAGTTAACTAGGATCCAGTAGGTAGGGAGATGGGCAGACTGGGTGGGCCAAGTGGTCCTTATCTGCCGTCAAAGTCGATGTTTCGATGTTTCTGTCTCTGCCCCCCAGCCTCCTCCCGTTCCCCGTACATCACAGCAGCTCTGTGCCACTTGCTTTCTCTCCCCCTCCCTGATATCTGCTCTTCCAATGCCCTGCATTCACCATCCTTCACATCACCTGTGCTCCCTTATTTGCATTCTGTCCCTCCTCTTCCAGTCTCTTCTCCCCCAACCTGCTGGCATTGTTCCTACATTCACTTTCCCAAACAAATGGAATGCACTCCAGTACACCTAAACGTAAGAAATATATATCACCAAAAGCAATTTAAAATATACACTGTTATTCTGCAACACAAAGTGTGGCACTAGATGCTAGCCCGGTGGCGCTGAGGGGCTGGGCCTTACCTCCACGCCACACGGCAGCGCTGTTCGAGAGCAGTCTGCGGACCGCCGGAGTCAGCTGGAAGAGAAGGATCGGCACCCAACGGCTGCTCTTCCTCTGGGGAGAGGAGGGGTCAGCCTGCAAGCTCCCACCGCAATACCGCCTCCTGGGGGAGCTCGGAAGGTAGGTGCGGTAGAGGGAGGTAGCAGCGTGGGTTCCGGGACAGACGTCGGCAGAGGGGCGGAGCAGGAGGTGCGTCTCATCGCGCCTCCTTGCTCATTGGCCCTCATTGCACGCCGGCGTTGGGGGGGATGGAAAAACTGAGGGAAAACACCCTCTCCTCACCTAGGTGATGACTCCTCACTGCGAGCCGTCAGATCATCGGGGCAGACTCCACTTCTCAAGTGTCCATAAATCAATGATGGGGGGGAGAGTAGGGGGCTCCCTCCACCCCACCGGGGGGGGGGTAATCTGGTATCAAAGGTCATACAGTATATGGATCAAGGTGCTCTGGGGCAGACTCCAGTGTGATGGTGGGCTGTGCAACAGAGGACGTCCGATTGAGTGGTGAGAGGGGGCAGTAGGAGGGATAAAATACTAAGTAAAAAGAAGGTATGGCACTAGATCAGCGGTAATACTTTTTAAGTGATTGTGGACAGTTTTTATTAATTACATGATCAAGTTAATTAAGATTTTCATGTTTCAAAATTTGTAAGGTGGCTGTCATGTTTTTACTGTTTACATAGGTGTATAAGCATCCTTTGATTCCACCTGTACCAATCTCCACATTTTCATTTTCAGCCCTGCTTGCTCTGTTTGAATTTGCCATCGACATCAAAGCAGGAGTGACGTTTAGTGTGGCAGCACGGGTGAGATCAACTGTTCTTAACAGACTGCTCGCACTGACCTGTCTTTTTCCGCGGCAAAATTTAGTAACCCTATCTCGGCGATGCTTTGTGAAGGAGTTCATATACAATATTATGATAAAGACTTTTTGTCAGTTTCTTGGGACCAATATCTGGTCCTCACGAGACACTGAGCTATCGAGAGCAGGGGTCTTAACAGTTCCGGTCATGCTGCAAACAAGAAACAGCACTAACAGTCTAAGACGCCAGTGTATTTTTTTTTTTTTTTTAATTATCATAGTTTTTTGTACATGAACTCCTCCACAAAGCATCACAGTAATCAGGACACTAAATTGTGCCGGGAGAAAGACTGGTCAATGTGAGCTGTCTGTTAAGAACAGTTGATTTCGCTCATGCTGCCACACAGAACTTGTTTTACTTTCTGAACCCACATTTTCAACAGAGTTCATTTTTTACCCCATCTCATGAACACGGTAGGTGTCATTTAAAATCCCCTTCCAAAACTGAGTTTTGTGATCGTTCCACAATATAACGTTTCCAGTGGCATCTGATAAATATCTGTCATGTTCATATGCTGGGGTAATAAAAATACAATCTTGACAATTTAGGGTCACAGTCTAAGAAAACAAAAATGTAATGTGTGAACCTCTTCATTTCCCGATCATGACAATTTCACTATTACAACTTCTGTTATTCATTGGTTAATTTTAGCTGTTGCACATTCTATGCCCAGCAACTACACAGCAAGTGCAAGCAATTGAACATTTGGCATTGGCCAATGCTCATTTTATTATGCCCCTTAATGAAGGGAAGGGCTCATAATTTGCCCCCGAGTGGCTGGCCCTTCCTTATACCTATTAACTGGCTCCACCCCCACGCATTTTGTACAGTTGGTACAGGGAGAGTGCAGCGGTGCATTCCATGGAAGTCTATGCGGCATCTTTTTATATGCTAATTTCCCAAATTTAAGTGGCCGTTTGTTAAAAAATGTAAGTCTGGGTTCAGCTAACAGCAGTCTTATTAGTTGAATCCTGGCCTCGATTTTTACCAAACGTTCGCTTAAATTCAGAAAAACAGCATATAAAAACGTGTTCCATAGATCTGCATAGATGCACCCCTACACCCTCTCCCTATACCGATATCACAGAACATCTGAGCGCAGAGGTGGATCAGGGTAATGGGGAAGTGGAGAGGATCGAGCAGCTAGTCCCTAGGGGAAAATTACAATCCCTTCACTTCATTAGGACTGATAACGAAACAATTTAAAAATGCACTGAGGAATTCCCATATGGGCAAGGGAGCTTTCCATTTCTTCTTTATGCTACCTGCAAACAGTGGGAAAGGTGCTCTTTAAATAATGTAATGCAACTGCAGGTTTTATGCCTTCAGGAGATTATAGATAATTACATTCAAACCACATTCTTTATAAAAATGTTACCTTGTAGATTACACATTCTGTCCCCTTGCCTGTGCTTTTGTGCGGGTAAGATACACAGCAGCAACATCCCAGAGTCCTGTCATTTTAGAAGCAGTTATGCTCAAAGATGTTGTTTGCCGTACAGTGTTCTGTTGACTGACGAAAAAATTGATAAAATCATGATGTTTTGCCAGAACGGACTACGGCTCTTCTTCATAAACAGCAGCTGGCTAGCTTGACAGATTAAATAGCTCTGACTGCACTTTCAATGATTGTTGATGCACTGATGAGTGTGTTTTATGGTATGTAACGAAACCTGCCTGTTCTCCCCCCACCGCTGGGACTTCCATGGAAAGGAGATATTTCATCTCACTTTCGAGTATCCTGGCGTGCACAATTTTAAATAAAAAAACGGGTAGAATGGCATATCAAAGTGGGTTCCACCGATCTATCCATACTGCATGGATTTACTCTGAACTGATTAAAAGAAAATATCTATATTGAAGAAATGACACCTAAGAACAAAATTCAGAAACTGGGACTGACTTTTTTCCCCATCATGTGTTTCTGCCTCCTGTACCTCCTCGCTAGCTGCATTCTACTGATGACCCTGTCCCCCATCACTGACACCCAGGACTTACTCCAACTGTCTACCTACCATGATGGGTGAGAGTGCCTCAAGTGAGTGGTGCGAAGCCTGGGGGGGGGGGGCAGCGTCATCCACTGTGTGAGGTTCTTTTCCTCCTCTTTCTCCCAAGAGTTGGAGCCAGCAGCATACAAAGGTGAGCACATACAACATAAAGCCATTGCACGCCTCAGTGCCTGCCGCTGGCTTTCAATTCTGGCAACCGTGGCTGCACCACATAGCGTCCACTAGGTGGCAGCCCAGCAGCAGTACACACTGTACTCCCTTCCTGAAGGAGGAGAGCAGTCTATGGACACTCAGTCATCCTTCCCTCTTCTGGTCCGTGAGCGACCCTCTCCATTCCTAAACTGGGGTCACCGGTGTGACATAGGATGTCATAGTCCACCAAGCCACTGGACCAGCATTTTTTTATTTTTTTACCCATGTCCTCCTGGACCTGGGGACCGTCTAATCCAATGCTGTCATCCTGCACCCCATCCCCACCACACCACACCACCATCTCCCAGGGCGTACCTTCCTTTGTAAAATGGCAAGAAACAATCTAGAAATTTAATTGGCTGAGAGATGACATCTGACCATTCTTTATAATTGCACCATCAGGTGCCGAATCTCATTTTACTCCCTCCAAAAAACTATTTAGAGCCATTTTATAGGTGCATTAAGCCCCTCCAGGTTGTACATCATAGTATTTTAATGCATTTCCCAGGAGTGTAAGGACACTCAGCCTTCGGCCTCAAGCCTTACTACACCCCTGGTGCATGCATTAAAATTCTATAATACACATCCTTTCATGGCTTATTACTTACTCCTGTGATGCTACCGTGGCTTGTTCCCTATTGTGTGGCATCTGGGGTGGCCCCAGACCCCTCTGAACACTTCATTCTCTAGGGCTGCCTGAGTCAGCAGCTGTGGTGCCTGCAGATGTGGAGTGTCATTGTGCGCAGGAGGATTTAACTCTTTACTTTCCCTTTTCCTGAGGACATCAGAATAACATCATGGAATGTGCTTGTGCACAAATGCACGCTGCATGTCAGCGTCATCCTCCGCTCCCCAACAGGCATCCTCAGCTGCGCCTTCCCCTGTAGTAACCGGGGGAAGGGGGCTGGGTGTAACAGCAAGGATCAGCACCCTCCCTCTCTGAAGGGAAGATGCACCCACTGTGATGTTCAGTTGCACTTCCCTAGCTGGACCCGAGAGACTCTGAGATCATTCCTAAACTTGGGTTGCTGGCGCTGCAAGTGAAATAGATCAAGGAAGGGCAGTGGATGTGACCTATTAAGACTTCAGCAAGGCCTTTGACACTGTGCCCAATACTGTAGAAGACTGATAAAGAAATTGGACAGTCTAAGGGTGGGAATGAAAGTGTTGAACTGGGTAAAACAACTGGCTAATGGATCGGCAACAAAGGGTGGTGGTAAACAGCACTCACTCTAATGAGGGGAGCGTGATCTGTGGGATGCTGCAGGGCTCAGTAGTAGGACTGGTCTTTATTGCTTTCAGAAATGACATTACAGGGGCGCTGTTGAGCACACCTATGGAGTAGATGTGTTCTTTTTTTTTTTTTTTTCTTTTTATCCACCCGGTCTGTGGCACTCCACTCTTGGGGTGCCATCCTTATCGTCCCGCTCTCCTGTCTTAACTTCCCAGCGGTCCATCCCCCATGGAGCCTTGGATCTACCCCCCAGGTGGGGTTGAGGTGGGGCCCGTACACCCCATACTTCTTGTTTTGTCAGGATACCGGTTTGGAGGCAGGCAGGAGGTGTTGAGGATCGGGGCAGGCGCTCCATCTACCGGAGGTGCCGCCGGCCATTTTCCACTTTTTCTTTGCCTGTGGTGTGTGCCCTGATGGCAAGGTGCAAAGCACTGACATCCACCACACGGCCCCCTCTACTATTGGCTGGGCTTGCCGTGCCTAGAGGTCTCCACCCGGGGTCAATGGCTTGCGAACCTCAGTCCCCCTCCCTCCCTGAGAGGCAAGCAGTCCCTGGGACACTCCGGCTTTCACCCCCGGCTGGCCTCCAGCTTCCCGGACTGGTTCGAACCCGGGTCACTGGGCGTCGTGAGCAGTAGCGCCCATCGCAGTAGGTGTGGGCCGCCTGGAGTAGACGTGTTCGCCCCTGCCAGTACATCGAAGAACATTTTACTTATTATTTGCCTTACAAACGTATTGTATCAACTAGTAAATATTGGTACTCGACAGTTTATTTCAAGAGGAACAGTTCGGTGTGCGGTGAGACCAAGGCATGCACAGCCTACACCCTGCAGTTGTCCCAAATGGGACAACTTGACCTGGCCATCCATCCAAACCAAGATATTGATGAAGAGATTGACCAGCTGATAAAGAGTAGCCTGCACCTAGTAATCAGATGGAAGGGCAAATGCATTATGCAAACTACCTAGAGGACATAGTAAATGAACTACAAAATAAAGAATAAAAGAGCTTTACACTTTCAGCATAAGAATTTTGCAAATTCATGCTTTTGACTTAAGCTAAGACTTAAATGTTAAAATAGTATTTACATGTTTTAAGTTTGCTAGGTATTTTTTTAATTTTTTTTTTAAGATGAGTACAGGGCTATAAATTATGTGATACACTTCTTTCATTATTTGCATTTTAAACTTTTTATATTACTTATAATTTTCTTTTAAATACAGAGATGTCTTAAAGTGCTTCTGTTGCTAACCACAAGCCGCATCCTGGCTCTCTCAGGCCAGGTGTTAAGCACTTTAATTTCTGTAGAAGCCTCTACTCTCGATAGTGCATTCTAAAGTTTGAAAATTAAATGGCTATGATCTAAATGTTAAATAGTTTTTACATGTTTTAAGATTGATAGGTTATCTGCTTTAAGAATAAGTACATGGCTACATCATTTGCATTTAAACTTTTTAAAGTCTCTTACAATTAAGAGATTCTTTTTTTCAATACAAATATGTTTTAAAATGTCTCTGTTGCCAATTTAGACTGTGTGCTCATGAACAAGATCTGGGGCTTGACCACAAACCACAACCCAGTTCAGCTAAGCTGAGTGCTGAAACAGTATCATACCCTTGCCATTAAAGCCTTTTTTTGTCATGTTCTCCATGACATCACTTTTTACAATTGTAACTCCTGCAAGCCTAACAGCCACCTTGTCTGATATAAAAGTCCGTCCCCAACACAGACAAGGTAGGAGAGGAGAAGCAGGATTGCCAGAGCAGAGCACTCTCTTAGGACCTCAGCTTGAAACATCTGGGTACTTGTGGTGTGGTAAGATTGGCTTTATCCCTGACATAATGGAGCAGGGACAAAGTTAATGCTTGGCTTTATTTATTTTTTATTGCATCTAAAGTTAAGGGGCTGCTCCTTTGTCACGATAAATTTAATTGTTTTTGTTTGCACTGCTGTTATGTAATATTGTCACATTATTTTAGATACAGTAAAAATCATATAATTACAAAATGGCATTCTCTGGTATTTCTTTTCAACCAAATATGGAAGAGAAACAAGATGAAACTGTATATTTAAGGGATATAATTACTTATCAGGCAAAAGAATTAGAACAAAGGTTTAAGATAAGGTAATATTAATCAGACAAATATATTAGACCATGATTAAAATAGGGTGGTTATAAGATAAACCGAACTGGACACTCAGCCATGTGCACTATCAAGCACACCCGGTTAGACCTCACCCTAGGCAAACTAAATTTCTAAATAGGGTGGTTGTTCCCGCCGGTTCCGAAGGATTATTCGAGGGACACAGAACAACCCTTGGAGGTTGGGTCAGGGAACCGGACCGAGTATTTACCCTGACACTTCAGGCAGAATGAGTAAAACTGGTCAGACTGGCGCTAAACCTCAGCCGTTGGCGCAGCTGCAAGCCCCAGCGCCAGCGCTCGAATCTAGAAGAATGGAACTGCCGTGGAAGGCCCTACAATTGTCGATGCAGGCCATCGACAATAAAGTGGAGACCATTCTTAGCTGAATTGGGGAGCAAAATATCAAAATCGAGGTTGTTTCAAAACCTGCTGCCACAGTTGAAGCACAAGCCATTCAAGCCCTTTCGGCTATGCTCAGCATGCCTCCAATGTTAGAATCGTAGGCCTACTCGAGGGTCAAGAGGATACTTATCGTCTTTCTTTGTTGAAGGATTGGCTCCCGGGGGCTCTGCAGCTTGGTCCAGACTTTTCTGCCTCTTTTGTCTGGGCATATCGTATCACTCCTCGGTCAGTGGAAGCACAGAGGGACCTATTTCGAACTGTATGGTGACAAGTGGGGTTGCCTGTCGGGATCGGATGCATCAAGCTGCCCAAATTGCGGAACATTTAAATAATGATGGAACTACAGTGCATCTTTTTCCCGATCTGTCTTTTGCCACTTCGGCCCACCGGAAAACATTTGATGGAGTCAGAGCAACACTGAAAAGACTTGGAGTGGCCCACTCTTTGCTAATGCCCGCTCGGCTTTGTATTTTCTGTCAGTTCACGGACCCAGTAGAAGCTGGGAAACGGGTAGAGAAAATTCAGCAGGAATCTGTGGTGACCCGTGGCTCTGCTCAAGATCATGGACGTGTGCAAGGTGACCTCAGTTCAGGAGAAGAAGACAGTGGCACATGAGAGATGCAAAGAACTCAGTGGCTAAATATACAGTTGTAGATTTGACTTTTATTCTATAATTCACATGTAATGGTCTACATTTTGAAGACTTTTTTCTTGTTTGAACAGTTATGCTCTGCTTACTGTTTAAAGTTTAATGCTTGCCGATCAACACTTAACAGTCATACTAGTTCCTCGATTGAACAGAATGCAGTTACACTACTAATTGTTTCTTTATTGCTGTTCTTCTGGAGGGTGGGGCCCTGGCTTAACACTAAAAGTGTATGGTCACTTTCATGTTTGGGAAGGGGTTATATCAACTTTTTTGTGTTGAGTGTAGTACATGTTTGGACTGTCCTTATCTTTGGATGGAGCCCGATTCCTTGTAGGGTGCAGCCATTTTGATCTTGATAGAATATGGATTAAGGCCATTTTTATGTTTGCTTGCACGCATGTACAAGAAACATAGTGCGATCATCCAAAATGCAGTGCCATACGGTTGAAAGGGAAGCTCGTTTCAGTGAGCAGTGCCCCCACACACACGCGAAGCATGCATGTGCGTGCTCATGCGCTGGCTCCCCATGCACACACTCTACGGCCGACGGTGCCCAATCCCCGTGGGCTTTGCTCTCCCAAAAAAGCTTTCCAGGTGGCAGCAAAATTGTTATGGCCGATGGGGTGCTCAATCCATCGGCTCCAGGCCCTCCCAAATAGCCTTCCAACTGCCACGCTGGGAGCCACCCCAGCGTGGCAAGCGCCCCACGTCGTCTTCCTAAAAAAAAAAAAAAACTGTAAACAAAAAGTTCTCTTGGCGGTCTCCTGCCCACCACGCCACCCTCTGTGCACTCTGCCTCCCACGCCCCCACCTCACCCTATACTTACCTCCAGAGTCTGACCATGAACTGAGGAAATGCCGGTAAGCTGTATAATGTAATAAATAGGGTTTTTTCAACTTTGATGCATATCTCAGGCATTTTTTGGAATTTTGGCACCAAATTTTCAACATGGGGTTTTTGGGACCCCTCCTCATGAATTCTTGAACTGTCATGGCGTTAATCTGGCCTGAAGGGTGATTTCGCAGTCACTGCATGAAATCACCTTTCGGGACCGATTAAGGAAACAACAGTGCCAGTGTTCATAAGGTGGGCTCTCAAAAGCCTATGTTACAATTTAGTGAAAAAATCTAAAAATGACAGTTTCTGGCGTGCATTGTGCAGTTCCTACATGCGCTCGTAAGTTTCACATATTTTAATATTTGCACTCTGGATTTTCAACATTGCCATTTTACCACACCTCCTTATGAGCAGTACAGCTGCCATTTTTCACATCTCGCCCAAAATGTGTTTCCGCACATGTAGCGCATAATGGTGCAGCCGGTGTGCGAAAGCAATGTTTGGGACAAATTAAGAAAATCACAGTGACACTGGTCATGAGCAGAGGATTTAAAATGGCTATGTTGAAAATTTGGTGACAAAAGTCCATAAAATGACTGTGTTACGAGTGAGCATTGTGCAGTTTCCACGCACCCTCGTAAGTTCATGACTTTGTAATATTTTTAGTCCAGATTTTCACCAGTGGCATTTTTCTACACTCCCTTATGAACAGTACAGCTGTCATTTTTCACAACATGGCCGAAATGTGTTTTCACACTTGCAGCACAGAAATGCGTGATCGCTGTGGGAAATCATTGTTTGGGACAGATAAAGAAAATCACAGTGACACTGTTCATGATCGGAGGTCCCAAAATGCTTATGTTGACAATCTGCTGTAAAAAATCCCAAACTAATTACATTACGGGTGTGCGTTGTAGTTTCAACGCACGTTCGTGACTTCACCAGTTTTTTTAATATTTTCACTGCAGATTTTCAACATTGCCATTTTTTACACCTCCCCATGAACAGTACAGCTGTCATTTTTCACATCCTGTTTGGAATGTGTTTTTGCACCTGTGGTGACAAGTGCCATAATCGCTGTGCAAAAGCAGCTTTTGGCTAACAAACTGATATTGCCGCTGTTCATAAGGTGGGGGTCACAAAAAACCATGTTTAAATTTGGGTGAAAAATACTAATCCTAGGCGTTGGGGTTTCCGACCATAACGCCCACCCTATAGAGAATGACAGGCATCAGGGCTGTGACTTGGGATTTCGCCTGCAATGCTCATACCATTCCACCCCACCCACACCCACACCCTGCAGCCACTGAGAGGCATCGGGTGTGCCTTGAGACTCTTGACCCCAAAGTTCACCCCATTCTCCTATACGCACCCATCTCACCGTATTTCCTGATGGAATGGGGTGCGCATAAGGGCCAAAGACCCCAAGGCACACCGTGACACTTGTCGGTGTCTGCAGGGTAGGGTGTGGTGAAATGGCATGGCTGTTATGCCTGACAACCCATAGGCTCACCCCAATGCCTGTCACTGTCTGCAGGGTGGTGATGGGGTTGGCTTCAGTTCAATACTTCACTGCCATTCCTATTATGCAGCTCAGTAACTCCTACACTACCAATGCCAATGCCAGCAAGCAAACATTCAGCATTGACAAATGCTTGTTATATTTCCTGTATCCATAACCTAGTTTGATTTGACCAATTATACCAGTTTCATTTAATGGATCCTGCGTTATATGTGATGTCTGGCATATGGATGTAACTTAATATTTGTATTTTTTTGTAAAATGCAATAAACAAAGAAAAAAAAAGAAGTGATACTGCAGAAGAGCTGGAAGGGAAGGTATGCCTTTTTGCAGATGACACTAAAATCTGTAATATGGTGGATATTCAGGAGGGGGTGGAGATAATGAGTAGTGATCTTAGAAAACTAGAGCAGTGGTGAAGGGTTTGGCAACTGGGATTCAATGCCAAAACGTGCAAAATCATGCACCTAGGGCATAGAAACCCAGGAGTTGAGTATAAAATGTGGGGGGACACTGATGGTCACTAAGCAGGAAAGAGACCTTGGGGTTATTATATCTGATGACCTCAAAGTGGCAGGGCAGTGTGTCTAGGCTGTAGGGAAGGCCAGTGGGATGCTGGGGTACATAGGGAAAGGAATCACCATCAGGAGGAGGGAGGTGATGTTACCGCTGTATAGGTCACTGGTGAGACTCCACTTGGAGTATTGTGTCCAGTTCTGGAGACCCCATCTCAGGAAAGATGTACACAGGGTGGAGGCAGTCCAGATGAGGGCAGCTAAAATGGTGCAGGAGTTGTACAAGAAGCCCTGTGAGGGGAGACGGAGGGATTTCAACAGGTACACACTAGAGGAGGGAGAGGGGGATATGATAGAGACCTAACTAAATGTAACTTATGCTAACGGAAAAAAACAACTAACCAAAAGCTTTGGTTCACGTTAGCGAGTTTATTAAAAAAAAAAAAAAAAAACTCACATGGCCAATACTCACCTTACTTAAAAATGGCCAAAATAAATAAAGAAGTGCTATAGCTCAGCCACTGACTAATGAGCCCTGGCACTTTGAGGTAAAAACGCCTCCCTCAGATGGCATCCTGAGGAAGAGGTTTTTACCTTGAAGTACCAGGGCTTGTTATTCGGTAGTTGAGCTACACCACTTCATTTATTTATTTTCTGTTATGTACAGTGCACTTTGATTGTTATCAATGAAAAAAATTCAGATTCAGCAGGAGTGCTTTCCTTGTGTGCATTCCTGGATTCTTGTTTGCCAAGCACCCAGTCGTAGCTGAGACCACCACCTTGTTCTGCCTTGCAGTATGCCATACGCTTCAGGCTGGATCTAAAAGTGATGGCCACCCTGCCCCTATATGTCCGCCTACGGCAGTGCACCACCGAGAACCCCACTGGGATGGCTGCCTTGAGGACAGGCCCCGAGTCATCACTAGAGATGTTGCAAATATATACCTTGACTGCAAAGCCTGGAACCTCACACTATGCATAACAGAGCGATGTGTCCTGATTTCACTCCAACTTCATATGGCAAAGTTCTTTTTTTTTTTAGTTCTGTTTCCCTCCAGTCACTGCCAGCTGGACACCCCTTGGTCAAAACCCAGCCTGCTCCTGCCCTACCTGAAACCTCCCTACCTGTGACCCCAGTCCTCCAACTCACCTGCAACACACCTGCAGGCAACCCCCGGCTTGCACCTCTTCTGCTCCTCGGCACCTCCTTACAAATATCCATTGACATGCAGGTGGAGGTGAAGATCGGAGAGTAGCGGGACTCAGGAGGGTAGGATCCGGCAGTGGACATGGGGCAGTGGAGTGATGTTGCCCGTCCAGCCAACGGGGTTTTTCCTTGTTCTTGCACAGTACTTGCCCCTCCCTTTCAGTGGGAATGGACGTGCAATGATGTCAAGGGGAGACATGCACACTCCCATGCAAGCCACACCGACGTCCGCCACTTTCCACCATCCTTTGCTGCTGACTGCAATCAGCTCAATAGCCCCTAGCTGCCAGGAGTTATCATATTGCTGGAGCCCTCCACCCCCCATCCCAGAGAAGGTGAGCAGTCCATCAGATGCTCAAGCCTTCTCCCAGGCTGACCTTCCGACACCTTAGGCTCACTCCTGAACCCAGGTTGTCGCTCCCGCAAGTGGTAGCACTACTGCTGTGCCGGCAGGCTGGCTTTAAAAAAAAATTACATTTTTAAATTGTAATCCAACCCCCAACCAATCTGCAACTGATTCCGACCCCTCTCCCACTATTCAAACATGCTGTTCCTTCCCCCTGTCACCCTCAACACTCACTTCCATCCCCTCCAGTCCTGGAAAACTTTCCTACAAATAAAGTAGCTAATAGTATTTATATACATCCCTTCCCCCAGCCATGCCAAGTCACATAATTTCCATAACCACTCACCTTCCCACCCCATGAATCCCGGAGTTCATGAGGAATACCTCCATCCTACCCACCCTCTGGCACCCAACCTACACCCCCGCCCCCAGATTTAAGGATGCAACTTAAAATCATGGTTACCTGTAAAAGCAAAAACCGTCCAGTGCTGGATTAAGACACCCTCCTCACTAGTCAGTGTCCTGTACAGAATGAATGAACGATGAGATTCATCTATAATACAACCTGACTGGCAGTGAGCAGGGGATTGTTTATTAAAAGAACTCTCAGAACAAAAACCAAACACACAAATGCATAACAAAAACTGGGATCTTCATACTGTACATCTTAAACTAAAGGAAAAGAAAAATAAACAACCAAGGGAGGGAGCCGGAGATCAAGTAGGGTGTGCAGTGCCAGTATAGGCAGGGACAAATGGGCAGGGCAGACTGGGTGGGTGAAGCGATCTTTATCTGCAATGAAATTCTATGTTTTCTATGTTTTCAACAAGGAAATAAAATGAATACAGAAAAGAACAAGCACAAAATAAACAGAACGGTAACTTTAGTCTTGTTCCAAACCTACAGCTCACTCTGTAACCCAGACAAAATTTTGCCTGAGTTATAGTCACCGACTGGGTGGCAGAGAGACACTCCTTCTGGTACCAAGTATCCAGGACTACCCTTGCTAAGTCAGACTGGGGTGTGTGGTTTTATTGCAAGACAAACTGACAGCAAATCTGCCAGATACAAAATTTAAAAAAAGCGAATGCTACAGTCAGTGTACGCATATGAGTCTTACCCCACTCCTGAGGGTATAGCCCACCTTTGAGGATATAGGTCCATAACCAGGCTATCATAGGAGAGTCAAAAATAGAGGCTTCTTCCACACTCTAGCCAGATATACCAATAAAGCTCGTATATACTGTAGGGACTGGCAGGGAAATGTTTGTCATCTGTTCAAAATTCCCTACATAATCCACCAACAGAATCCTTCCTACCAAAAGCAGCAGTGCAATGAAATTGGGCAAAAAATTTGACCCTACCGGTTTTCACAATAAAAGATTCCAGACATCTTTCAGTTTTATTTTATGGTACAATTTTCTAATTCCAGCAACATCTGAGTATTTTATAAATGTTTTAAATTAGTTTTTTTTCTCAAGAAAAAAGATGGCCGTCCACATTTTGCACAGAAATAGTGTTGTAGACCTGGCAAGGGTTAGTATTGAAAAAACGGGAAAAACGACTCACGGTGCACAGCATCAGAGTTACCTGGACAAGAACATTTGACAGGTATGGCTAATATTTTTTTACTTGTAGCTGACACTAGCGATTCTTTGGAAAAACATTTTTTGTTGCACTGCTGCTTTAACTTGATTCAATTTAAAACAGTTTGCATCTTGCTTGGATAGTCGGAGACCTGCTTTGCAGAGTGGTAGCGTGGCGCAGCTGTACTATGTTGCACCCCAGAGGTGACAGCACTTCAGTGAGTGTTTGATGTTGACTTGTATGTTGGTTGTTAAGCGCTGTCATATGCTCAGATGAAAGATGTTACGTAAATACAATTGGAATTGCATGGCGTGTGATTAGTGTATGAGTAGAATGGGGCCACTGAATTAGTTTTGGGGATAGCAGCAAGAGGGTGAGGCTATGTAAAGGTAACATTAGCAGTAGTGCGTTTGCAACCCCACAAATCTTTGAGCCTGCATTTTTTTTTTAATTTACAAAACTGAAAAACTTTGCCCTCTCTTACCCCACCCTGATCTATCACCATCTTCCCGCTGCACATTGAAAACAGCCTTGGGCTGTGTTCACTGTTTTTATCATTTATCAAAACTACAGACCCTTGGGTGACCTGCATCCTGTCTAAAAGGAAGGGATAGCGAAAACCCACACCCCAGTCCAGATAGTGGGGTTGCAGTGACTCTGTTTTGGGTACTGTACTAAATGAAAGTGAGCTCTGTCAGACTGAGGTGGAGCTGTTACCCCTGGAACAAGTCTACTACCACCCCCTGGGGTCTGGGCCCCCCGCCAGGCAGTAGCAAGGCAAGCCTGTCCATCCATCACTCTCCCCGGCCCCTGAATGGGAGTTTAAGGCCAATTCTTACGAACATACGAATTTGCCAGCAGATAAAGGCCTTATGGTCTATAGAGTCTGCTTGAGTGTGCAGCTAGCAACCCTTATACTGAGCTGCCTCTCCCTCCCTCCCCTCCCTGACCCTCCCTCTTACCCTATCCAATACCCTTTTGAAGCAGTCCACTGTTCTACAGGATGCCACTTCCGAAGGCAACGCATTCCACCCAGACACCACTCTCTCCGTAAAAAAGTGTCTTCTCATTTCCCTCCTGAACCTTCCCCCCTCCAATCTGAGATTGTGACCTCAAGTGTCCCTACCCCCTTAACTTAAAAAGTCGCTCCATGCCTGTCTTGTTTATTCCCTTCATGTACTTGAAGATTTCAATCATATCCCCCCATCTCTCCTCCAGTGAGTACATGTTCAACTCCCTCAGCCTGCTCACGTAGGGTATGTCCCCTAGTCCTTGGATCATCTTTGTTGCCCTGCTGTGCAACCCCTCCAGTAACTTAACATCCGTCTTCAGGTATGGGTTCCAGTACTGCACGCAGTACTCCAGGTGTGGTGTAACCAGTGACCTATACAACAGCAGGATCACCTCCCCTCTCCTTGAAGATATACCCCTGGCAATACAACCCAGCATTTTGCTGGCCTTTGCAGCTGCCTTCCTGTATTGTGCCGAGTTGTTCATTGAGCCCATTATAATCACCCCCAGATCCTCTCCTCCTCCTCTGTCATGGGTAGCTGCCCCACCCCAAGCTGGTAGCTCCTTCTGGGTTTCATACTCTCCTACTGGCTCTGCTTTCATGTCCGTTTATGGTGAGCAACGGCTGATCCTCCACATAGGGCTTAGTTTTCATGGGATGGCCTAATCGGAATTAAAAGCTCAGTCCCTTGATCCCTCACTTCCCCAGCCATTGCAAACCTCTCGGGTAAATACCAGCTCAACATCAGCTGATTGCCATGCGGGATGAAAATGTGTTTATTCATTATTGACGTACATCATATTAGTTTTGCTCTTGGACTGAATCCCAATTGTGTTGTTCCTTTTGATTTTATTTGTTCATTTCAGTATGAGTATGTAACTTTTGCTTTGTCCCCCCCACCACCCCCACTCCCATAGGACACACCTGGAAACATGCTATTTAAGTAATAATGACCAAGAAGCTGGTTATTTCTGAGGAATTAATGACTTGATTTGGGGGATGGGTAGCTAGACACAACCAGCGTCTGCTCCAATCGTCATTTGTCAAAGAAATGACTTCGAGGTTGTTATTGCAATGATAAGTCTAATTGCAGTAACAATTTTTGTTTTTGCCTTTTTTTTAACTTACATTTAGGTTTTAGCTGAGTGGCACGAGCTGTGCATACCATTCCGCGTCAGCTGGCAACTAGATCAGTCATTTCTAAGATGTTAATGACCGATCCAATAGCCAATCAGGGGCCTTACTAGGCTCATGAATATTTTATTTATTTATTTATTTATTTAATCTGGTTAGTCCATGGGCCAAAGACTCATTTTCATGGTCGACTAGAGTGCAAAGTACATTACACACAATAAATATTGAACACATAAAACATAGGGTACAGAACAATCCATACACAAGATCCAGGTCAAATATATGTACTAGATATTCGAGATTTAAATTACACAGTGCATTTACATTCACTGTCCTTTAGCAGATAATTTCTTAACATCTTTCTATATCTGTGCATTGTGGTTCCAAGACAATCCAACTTAGTCATAATTAAGTTAACAAACAATGGCAATTTATACAATAAAGTCCTTTGTCCAAACGCAGATTTCATTTTTGGTACAAAAAAATAGCAGTGGTTAGATGTTCGGGTAGGAAACTGGTTTGTATATTTTTTAAATAAAGAATGAAAATTAGCAGGAACTCCATTCATGGTCATCTTTTTTGCTAACAGGCCTATTTGAGATTTAAAGCTTTGCTCCAAGGAAAGCATCTCAGCTTGTTTAAGAACAACACAGTGATGTGTTCACGATGGAAGCTGGGTAGCAAATTGAGTTACATGATTAAACGTATTCTAAACTTTGCAAGTAGCCCGTCACAAGCAGTGTGATGGAATATTTAAGCAATAAGGCACAACAGGGTGTGGGTTATTGGGGATTTACCCACGCCTTGTGTGGTGTGTCACGAGGCATAGCCGAGTGACTTGACCACACAAGAAGTGGGTAAATCCCCAATAACTCATCCCCTTGAGTGCCTTATTGCCATTATACAATGGACCCATGTGTAAAATAAATGTAAAATGTGTTTAACTATGTTTTTCATAAATGCAATTCCTCAGCTATGGGTAATGCAGGATTTACCCATGGTCATGTGACATGTTTTGGCCAATGAGGTTACAGGATTTTCAAACACCATTGTATAATACACCATTATCTATTGTAGGAAGCAAAAAACTCTGTGATACAATACTCTAGTTGTTGGGATAAGTAAAGAATTAATTCTATAAAGTGCTCCAAGCCGCTGATGTACAGTTTTAACTAGATTAGTAATATGGTTTTTATAACTCAAGCCTGAGTCAACGGTTAAACCGAAATATTTAAAACAGTTAACCTGTTCTATCTCAGCCCCAGTAACAGAGTGCAATGATGGAGCAGGCTCCGAGTCTGTTTTTTTTCCTGTGATTATAGAATATAATAGTTTTTTTTTTCATTTAAAACCAATCTATGATCGCAAAACTAGGTCTGAATTTCTAGAAAATCACTAGCCAAATTGGCTTGTAGAAGGTCAAAACTGGGGCCGCTTGTGAGGATCACCGCATCATCTACATACAAAAAAAATCTGAGATTTAAAACAAACCACAGGCAGTGTCTTTAAAAATAAACTAAACAAAAGGACGCCCAGAACAGAACCTTTAACTTTAGTTTGTTGGGTACATTCAGTTAAATAACTTTCACACCACCCAGCAATATCATGGGACGCCCACAGTTGGACAAGAGCTGAATTCAGTAAGCCATGATCGAATAAATCATAGGCCTTGGTGAGGTCCACGAACACTGCCGCAGCAAAGTGCCTTTTATCAAGGGCCTCACGTACTGCTCTTGTGAACTCCACTAAGGCCGTCGCAGTACTGTGACCTGGGCAGAACCCATGCTGTGCTGGTGTCAGGATTTCATACTTTGACAGCTGTTCTACCAACTGATCAAAAACCATACGTTCTAAAATCTTTGAAAGAGGTGCCAAAAGGGAAATAGGCTTGTAATAAGTCACCAGTTTTAGGTATTGGAACAACGGTTGCTTCTTTCCATAGAATGGGAAACATAGAAAAACGTAAAGACAAATTAAAAATAATAGATAATGGATAACACAAGTTGTCCGCGGTGATCCTCACGAGCCTAAAATCAATTTCATCCTTGCCTACAGCAGGACGCGGATTAAACCTTAATAAGTATTTAAGTATCTCCTCTGGAGTTAGATGTTTAAAATAAAATTTGAGGTAAGTCATTTCCAAATTACTGTAGCTTTGATTGGTTAGACTGACATATATTTATTAAAAATGTCACCAGAAGTATACTTAGTAAGATCAGTAAAAACAAGCATTTGTCAATGCTGAATGTTGTCTTGCTGGCATTGGCATTGGTAGTGCAGGAGTTAGAGAGATGCATAATAGGAATGGCAGTGAAGTATTGAACTGACGCCAACCCCACCCCACCTTGCAGAGACTGACAGGCGTTGGGGTGTGCCTTTGGGTCGTCGGCCGTAACACTCACGCCATTTCACCTCACCTACACTGCAGACACTGAAACCAAGTGTCGGCGGTGTGCTGTAGGGAATGTGGACATACGGCTCACCCCAAACCGCCAGGAAATCGCTGAGATGGGTGTAGTATAGGAGAATGGGGTGAACTTTGGGGCCGAAGACTTCAAGGCACACCTCGATGCCTGTCATTGGCTGCAAGGTGGGGGTGGGGGTGGAATGGTGGGAGCATTACAACCGCCGATCCCAAGTCACACCCCTGACGCCTGTCATTCTCTACAGGGTGGGGCATTATGGTTGGAAACCCTAACGCCCCAGGCGTTTGTTGGTATTTTCACTCCAAATTTTCAACATGGGCTTTTTGTGACCCCACCACATGAACAGTGGCACTATCAGTTAGTTAGCCGAACGGTGATTTTGCACAGCGACTGCGCCATTCGGCGCCACAGGTGCAGAAACACATTTCGGGTGGGATGTGAAAAATGACAGCTGTACTGTTCATGAGGAGGTTTAAAAAATGTCAGTGTTGAAAATCTGGAGTGTAAATATGAAAAATTGGTGAAGTCACTAGCATGCGTAGAAACTGCACAGCGCAGCCCTGTAATGCAGTTATTTTTTGGATTTTTTTTTAACGTAGGCATTTTGGACCTCCCCTCATGAACAATGGCACTGTGATGTTATTAATCTGTCCCGAAAGTTAATTTCCCACAGTGACCGCGCCATTGTGGACCACAGGTGCGAAATCATATTTCGGGCAGGATGTGAAAAATGACAGCTGTACTGTTCGTCAGGAGGTGTGAAAAAATGGCAATGTTGAAAATCTGGAATGAAAATATTAAAAATTGTCGGAGTTACGAGTATGCGTGGAAACTGCACAACACATGCTCGCAACGCAGTTATTTTTGTGTTGCTTGCATGCATGTGTAAGAAACACATTGCATCAGCAGTTAGGAGCATGCCACAATGCATCACAAAATTGACCCGCTCTGCGCATGTTCAACTGTTTTGCGCATTATGTTACCAAAAGAAGCTGATTGCGTGGTGTCACCATGGTGACGGCTTCTCCGTTGGCCTCTCACAGTCCCCAGGAAGCCGACAGAAAGCCGCAGCCCGCCATTCAGTGTGCCTTCCTGGTGAAACATTTCAAAAAAAAAAAAAAAAAGGCCAATGGAGTGCCCAGTTCCCCTGTTGGCATGACCCCCTCCCCAGTTCATTTGCCTATGGGGTAGCCCAATCCCCATCAGCATAATGCACTCCCCCATGGCTCATGCTTCCCCCCCAGCACACTGTATGGCCCCCCAAACAGACTTCAGTCTGCCACGCTGGGAGCCCACCCCAGGCAAAAGTCTCCGTGGCCAACGGGGTGCCCAATCCCCCGTCAGCTGCGCTGCCTCCCCCAAACAAACAAACTGCCTGGTGCCGTGCTGGGAGCCCACCCCAGCATGGCAAAGGTCCCTCGTCATCTTTTAAAAAAAAAAAAAGACCTAGAAGAAAAAAAGGTCCCTCGTTGATTCTCTTGCCCACCTCCCCCAACCCACGCCCACTCTCTGCGTACCCCACCTCCCTACACCCCCACCTCACCCCATACTTACCTCGGGAGCACAGCGCGACGATCTTCGGTGGACCGGAAACGTCTGCACACTTCAAAGCCGACCGTGAACTGAAGAAATGTTGGTAAGCTGTATAATGGCATAGATGTTTTGTTTTCAACTTTGGTGCATATCTCGGCCATTTTTGGGAATTTTTTCACCAAAATTTCAAAATGGGGTTCTTGGGACCCCACCTCATGAACTGTCACTGTTATTTTGTTATTCGGTCCCGAAAGGTGATTTCACGGTCACTGCGTGGAACCACCTTTCCGGACCAATTAACAAAATGTCAGTGTCACAGTTCATGAGGTAGGCCCCCAAAAATCCTATGTTGAAAATTCGGTGAAATAATTCCCAAAAATGACTGTTTTACAAGCGTGCGTTGTGCAGTTCCTACGCACCCCCATCGGCAAAGAAAGTTTGTGTGTGGGGGACATGATGCTGACAGGGCTGGGCACCCCATTGGCAAACAAGTTGAACTGGGAGGGGGGGGACATGCTGACTCGGGGATTGGGCATCCCCGATCTTGGCTTTGTTGGGATTGTGTGGCAGGCAGCAGGAGCCGCCATATTTACTGGAATGTTTCACCAGGAAAGGCACGCAACAGAGTCTTGTCATCTGACACTCCAATGAGGAAACTGCACCTCATTGCAGCGGCGGATGTCTTTCAACTCCGTGGCTCTCTTTGAAACTGCTGTTGTCGTTAGCATGCTCACTAATTGGTGGCTGTGGAACGCACCCACTAAAGCGTTCATAGAAACATAGAAGTTGATGGCAGATAAGGACTGCAAGGCCCATCCAGTCTGCCCATTTCTTTTTCTACCTTATGAATGTGCCATCGACCTTTGCTCTGTCAATGACCTATTTATTCATACTCTTCTGTATTGCTCCCTTATGCCTATCCCATGCCTGTTTGAAGCCCTGCACTGTATTCATATCTACCACTTCCTGAGGTAGGCCATTCCATGCATTATAGGCATGATTTTGCACTTCTTTGCGTTAAACCCCAGTTGCCACTCTTCCGACCATTTTGCCAGTTTATCCAGATCTCTTCTCATTCTGCCCACCCCATCTGGGTCATCTGCTCTGTTGCAGATCTTGGTGTCATCTACAAACAGACAAACTTTACCCTCCAGTCCATCTGCAATGTCACTGTTGGAGATATTGAAGAGGGCTGGCCCTAGGACTGATCCCTGAGGTACCCCACTTATGACTTGCATCTCTTCTGACTGTATACTGTTTACCACCACTCTCTGTTTTCTGCCTGTCAACCAGTTTGCCACCCAGTTGACCAGCTTCCGACCCACCCCGAGCCTACCCAGCTTATTAATCAATCTTCTATGTGGAACAGTGTTGAAAGCTTTGCTGAAGTCAAGGTAGGCGACATCAACTGCTCCCCCTTGGTCCACCACTCTGGTTACCCAGTCAAAGAAATCTATGAGATTAGTTTGATAGGACCTTCCTGTTGTAAACCCATGCTGTCTTGGATCCTGTCCTCCTATGGATTCCAGGAGTTGCACTATCCTTTCTTTAAGGAGTGCCTCCATAATCTTGGCCATTTCTGAGGTAAGACTGACTGGTCTGTAGTTCCCTGCCTCCTCCCTGCTACCACTCTTGCGGAGCGGGATCACATGAGCCCTTCTCATTCACCTGTTGCATTCACCAACACTGACACACCTCTGAATGTTCTACTACTGTAAGATGTTGCTTGCACACGCGCAAGACAACATAAAAAGTATTCAATTCTTGAGCTATCTCAAATGGGTCTGTCAAAACTCCCGCTGTAGTATCTAAACATTGTATCGTGGAAGAATGCTTTTTTCCCAATAATTCATTTACTAAATCCCAAGTAGTGGAGATATACCTGCCCTTAAACTGTTCTTGTTTTTTGATATAGTAATTTCTTTTAAGTTTCCTAACCAACATTTTACATTTGTTTCGTTATGTTTTATACGTAACTTGGGAATTTGTAGCCAGAGTCTTTCTAAAAATTTTTCATTTGTTATCTATTTCTCTTATCTGTTCTGATAATTCTGGTGTAACCCATTGATGCTTTTTCCCTTAAATTCGCAGCTTCTTGATTGGAACAAATATATTACAGATACTTTGAAAGGTAACATAGAAGTTGATGGCAGATAAGGACCGCAAGGCCCATCCAGTCTGTCCATTTTTTCTACTTATGAATGTGCCATAGGCCTGTACTCGGTCAATGGCCTATCTATTCATACTCATCTGTATTGCTCCCTTGTGCCTATCCCATGCCGGTTTGAAGCCCTGCACTGTATTCATATCCACCACTTCCTGAGGTAGGCCATTCTATGCATCCACCACCCTTTCTGTGAAAAAGAACTTCCTCATATTAACCCTTAATCGGCCTCCCTCTAATCTCGTGCTGTGTCTTCTTAGCCTGCTATTTTTCTTACATTGAAACATGTTAGACTCTTTCAGCTTGTTAATGCCCTTAAGATGTTTGAATGTTTTGATCATATCACCTCTCTCCCTCCTTTGCTCTAGGGTATACATATTGAGCTCTGTTAATCTGTCCTCATATATTTTCTGATGCAGTCCCTGCACCATTTTGGTTGCCCTTCTCTGGACTGCCTCCATTTTGTTAATGTCCTTGTGCAGGTGCGGTCTCCAGTACTGCATGTAGTACTCCAGATGGGGTCTAACCAGTGTCTTGTAAAGAGGGATTATTACCTCCCTCTTACGACTTGCAATACTCCTACTAATACACCCCAACATTCCTCTAGCCTTACCTACTGCTTTAGTGGTCTGCTTGGATGATTTCAGGTCATCTGTGATGACGATGCCCAAGTCTCTTTCTTCCCATATGATTGCCAGCAACTCCCTTCCCAACCTGTAGGTGGTTTCAGGGTTTCTCTTCCCTATGTGCATGATCTTGCACTTCTTTGCATTAAACCCCAGTGGCCACTCTTCTGACCATTTTGCCAGTTTATCCAGCTCTCTTTTCATTCTGCCCACCCCATCTGGATCATCTACTTAGATACATAGATACATAGACACTGTCGGCAGATAAGGGCCTATGGCCCACACAGTCTGCCCATTTGAGCTTGTAAGTTCACTTTATGTTTTCCTAGAAATCTATTGCCTCTTACACCTGACCTCCAGAATTTCCTTATGTCTATCCCATGCATTCTTAAACCCCATGATTGTTTCAGCCCCCACTACTTCCTCTGGCAGGGTGTTCCGCTTGTCCACCACCTGTTCTGTGAAGACATTCTTCCTCACATTTCCTCTGAATCGCCCTCCCTCCAACTTCATCCCATGCCCTCTAGTCCTGGGACATCTTTTTCTCTGAAAAATAGTGTATTCCTGCACTCTGTTCCTCCCTGTAAGATACCTGTATGTCTCTATCATATCCCCTCTCCCTCCTCTCCACCAGGGAATACATATTCAGGTCCTTCAACCTGTCCTTATATAACTTGTGATGCAATCCATGTACCATCTTTGTTGCCCCAGCAGGGAAGAGGCAGGGAACTACAGACCAGTCAGTCTTACCTCAGTAGTGGGCAAGATTATGGAGGCACTCCTTAAGGAAAGGATAGTGCAACACCTGGAATCCATAGGGGCACAGGATCCAAGACAGCATGGGTTTACAAAAGGAAGGTCCTGTCAAACTAATCTCATAGATTTCTTTGACTGGGTAACCAGAGTGGTGGACCAAGGGGGAGCAGTTGATGTCGCCTACCTTGACTTCAGCAAAGCTTTTGACACTGTTCCACATAGACGATTGATAAGCTGGGTAGGCTCGGGGTGGGTCAGAAGTTGGTCAACTTGGTGGCAAAATGGTTGACAGACAGAAAACAGAGAGTGGTGGTAAATGGTATACAGTCAGAAGAGATGCAAGTCACAAGTGGGGTACCTCAGGGATCAGTCCTGGGGCCAGTCCTCTTCAACATCTTCATTAGCGACCTTGCAGATGGACTAGAGGGTAAGGCTTGTCTGTTTGCAGATGACACCAAGATCTGCAACAGAGTAGATGATCCAGATGGGGTGGGCAGAATGAGAAGAGATCTGGATAAACTAGCAAAATGGTCAGAAGAGTGGCAACTGGGATTTAATGTAAAGAAGTGCAAAATAATGCACATAGGGAAGAGAAACCCTGAAGCCACCTATAGGCTGGGAGGGGAGTTGCTAGCAGTCACAAAGGAAGAAAGAGACTTGGGCATCATCATCACTGATGACCTGAAATCATCCAAGCAGACTTCTAAAGCAGTAGGTAAGGCTAGGGGGTGTTAGGGTGTATTAGTAGGGGTATCACAAGTCGTAAGAGGGAGGTAATAATCCCTCTTTACAAGACACTGGTTAGGCCCCATCTGGAGTATCATGCGGCAGTATTGGAGGCCACACCTTCACAAGGACATTAACCAAATTGAGGCAGTCCAGAGAAGGGCAACCAAAATGGTGCAGGGACTGCATCAGAAGACATATGAGGACAGATTAACAGAGCTCAATATGTATACCCTTGAGCAAAGGAGGGAGAGAGGTGATATGATCGAGGCATTCAAACACCTTAAGGGCATTAACAAGGTGAAAGAGTCTAACATGTTTAAATATAAGAAAAGTAGCAGGACAAGAGGACACAGCATGAGATTAGAGGGGGCCGATTAAGGGGGAATGTGAGGAAATTCTTTTTCACAGAAAGGGTGGTGGATGCATGGAATGGCTTACCATAAGAAGTGGTGGCTATGAATACAGTGCAGGGCTTCAAACAGGCATGGGATAGGCATAAAGGAGCAATACAAATGACTATGAATAGATAGGCCACTGACAGAGCAAAGGCCGATTGCACATTTATAAGGTAGAAAAAGAAATGGGCAGACTGGATGGGCCTTGCGGTCCTTATCTGCTGTCAACTTCTATGTTTCACTCAGGATGGGGTGATACTAGACCTGGTATTGATGAATGGGAAAAGTGCGGTGGACGTCATGGTGGTGGACCACCTGGAAACCAGCGACCATCATTCAATATGGTTCCATGTAAAAGCTGGGCTAGAACAGAGCCACACCAGGACCAGGGTCGTAGACTTCAGGAAGACCAACTTTAGAGTGATGGGAGAATGTCTAAGGGTCACCCTGGCGAAGATGGGGCACTGGAGAGAGTTGAGGAGCAGTGGGCAAAAATTAAGAAGGGCGTCGTTAAGGCTACGAATCTGTGTGCCAGGCAGATCAGTAAGAGCAAACGAAAGAAGAGCCCTATATGGTTCTCAAGGGAGGTAGAAAAGATAAGAGACAAAACACGGGCCTTTAGAAGATACAAGATGACCCAGAGGGAGGAAGACAGAGCGAAGTACCAGGAAAAACAAAAAGATGCAGGAGGGCAGTTAGGAGGGCCAAAGTATCTGCAGAGGAAAAGATTGCTAAATCATTGAAAAAGGGGATAAAGCATTCTTCAGATACATAAGTGACAAGAGGAAGACCAAGTGGGGGATAGTAAGGCTAAATAGGGAAGGAGGGGTTTGCGTAGAAGAGGACCACGTAAAAGCTGATATACTGAACAAATATTTCTGTTCAGTGTTCACGGTGGAAGGGCCAGGGAGCAGGCTAGTAGTCAAGGAAAAGGCCATCGAGGGAATGGGAATGGACACGAGCCCCTTCACAGGGTGCTAGAGCAGCTTTCCCAGCTGAAAGTGGATAAAGAAGTGGGACCTGATGGGGTGCATCCTAGGGTGTTGAGAGAACTCAGGGAGGAGTTGACAGCACCCCTCACTACCCTGTTCAACCTATCACTGGAATCAGGGTGGTCCCGGAGGACTGGAGGAGGGCAGTGTAGCGCCCCTCCACAAAAGTGGTAGTAAGGAGGAGCCGGGCAATTACAGGCCAGTCAGCCTGACTTTGGTAGTGGGTAAAGTTGTAGAATCACTACTGAAGGAAAGGTTGGTGGAATATCTTGGGGTCAACAGACTGCAGGATCCAAGGCAGCATGGCTTCACGGGGGGTTTGTCAGTCTATAACCTGACTTGAGTTCTTGATCTTCATTGGGTTACTAAGTTTGTGGATTGGGGGAGGGGGGACATGGCCTACTTGGATTTCAGTAAGGCCTTTGACACCATTCCCCACAGAAGACTGGTGAACAAGCTGTGTAGTCTGGGTGTCGGTCCTAAATTAGCTAGATGGGTAGAGAACTTGCTTGAGAACAGGTGGCAGAGGGTTGTGGTAAATGGCATTCATTTAGGGGTGGGTAAAGTGACCAGTGGCGTACCACAGGGATCAGTACTGGGCCCAGTCCTCTTCAATGTCTTCATCTGTAACTTTGCAGAAGAGATGGAAGGGAAGGTTTGCCTGTTTGCAGATGATACAAAAATCTGAAACAGAGTGGACACGCCCGATGGGGTGGAAAGTATGAGAAAAGACCTAAAGAAGCTAGAGGACTGGTCATGAATCTGGCAGCTGGGTTTCAACGTATAAAAATGCAAAATCATGCACTTGGGTCACAGGAACTGGAAAGTGACTTACCTACTGGGTGGGGAAGAAATTGCAGTAAGGAGAGTAAAGAGACCTGGGAGTGATCATATCTGATGACCTGAAGGTGGCTAGACAGTGTGACAAGGCGGTGGGTAAGGAGATCAGGGTGCTTGGATGCATAGGTAGAGGTATGAGCAGCAGGAAGAGTGAGGTTATTATATCACTGTATAAATCATTGGTGAGACCCCATTAGGAGTACTCCGTCCAGTTCTGGAGGCCCCAACTTAGAAGGGACATTGACAGGTTGGAGGCGGTTCAAAGGAGGGCAACCAGAATGGTGAAGGAATTGCATCAGAGACCCTAAGACGAAAGACTCGGGGAGTTAAACATGTACTCACTGGAGGAGAGGAGGGAGGGGGTGACATGATAGAGACTTTCAAATATCTCTCGGGCATAAACAAAGTGCAGGAGGAAAGCATCTTCCATCGTAAGAGTTGCTCCTGGACAAGGGAGGGAATTTAATGAGGTTGGGGTGAGGCTTACGGGAAATATGAGAAAGCTGTTCTTTTCTGAGAGGGTGGTGGATGTGTGGAACAACCTCCCGGGGGAGGTGGTGGGGGCAAAGACAATTGAGGGGTTTAAGAAGGCATGGGATGGGCACAAGGGAATTTTAGAAAGAAAGCAGGAGAGGGGGCAATCGCAGAACGAGTAGGGAGAGTAAAGGCAAGGTGGGTGGCGAGATTGGGCAGTTTGGGCAGACTTAGGTGGACCACGTGGTCCTTATCTGCCGTCATCTTTTATGTTTCGATATGCCATTAAGCATACAGTAACTTTAGTCTACATATTCAGTGCTTAATCACACTTATAGTGGTGGCACCAGGAAAGAGGGGTCGCAGGATCATTCAGGTAAAAATACATAGTGCAGGCATGCAAGTTATTAAACAAAATGTAAGTGCTTTATGTTTTTGCTAATCGTGACCTATAGGTTCTGCTTCTTTGTTTCTGGGGAGCTGACAATACCCCTTTAAGGAGACACAGTTTTATCAGTACACCTCTAGTCACTTACTTGTATTAAAAACAAATGCAGCTTCTGCCATCTACTGGCCAAACTGCAAAATTACAATGACTCAATACGACTTTTTTTTCTTTGTCTCCTTTTTTTCTAATTTTACTTAATTAAATTTAAAAAAAAAATCATATTTATTTACCAGTTGTAATGGACCCATTTCAATAATCACAGTAAGGCACTCCAGGGTATGCTCCTTTCTGGAATAATGGTACTTTTCAGGAGGTGGAAAGACTTGGCCTTTGGACTTATGCTTCAGCCCACCCGAGGTGTGATGTTATCCTAGCACAGCGCACGCCCTGGAGTGCCTTACTGCTTACATAAAATGTGCAGACGGTGGGACTGCATGTGTCATGGGGCTCTTCTGGTGGCTACGGGCTACCAACAAGAAGGCTCTTGTTTTGGTCAACCTGCACTTCCTTTCTGACCCCTTGGTCCACATGGGCCTCTGTTGTTTCATTGGGGGGGGGGGCAGCAGTGGGTGATAGAGGGTGTGGAGCAGTGTAGACTGCTGTATCGCCTAAAACATGGGGAGCTGCCCGCTACAAATATTGTCCCTTGTGTCTGGGACTATGGGGATGGGCTGGATTTCCCAGTAAGTCTTATTGGTAGACTCAAATGACATAAACTGCTTACATGAAATCAATACACAGTTCTACATAGAAACATAGAATTTGACGGCAGATAAGGACCGCTTGGCCCACCCAGTCTGCCCATTTCCCTGCCTACTGGATAAGCTGCAGATCCTAGTTAACCAGCAGCCTACTTCTTTCTACCCCCCACGCCCTAGAATTGCCTTATGACTGTCCCATGCATGCTTGAATTCCACCACTGTTTTTGACTCCATGACCTCCTCTGGAAGGCCGTTCCATGCATCCACAACCCTCTCTGTGAAAAAATACTTCCTTAAATTACCTCTGAGCCGCCCCCTCTATCTTCAAATTGTGCCCCCTTGTTCTTGCACACCAATTCTTTATTGTTTTTTTTCCCCACTAAGTTTTCTGGCCACTATTACCAAAATTTAATGACTCTGTTTCTGTCACTTCCTCGGGATACACGATCCTGAACAAAATGGTCACAGTGTACTATTGCCACGTTCTGCCACGCTCCCTGACGGGACCCTATGGTTCATCATCTCTACTGCGCTCAGTCTAAACATCTCCTGCACACCATTGCCAAGTCTCAAAGCTACAACGTCTGATCTCTTTCTTCCTGTTACATGGTTTCATGCTTTTGTTGCAGGCACTGAAGAAGTGGTAGAAACAGGGTCTCAGAACAGGAGCATTAATTTAATCTGGAGAGTGAGCGGTTTATTTTTGTGACTATAACTGACAACCATATTTTTCTTTTTTATTAATTTCAAAGTTTTAGCCGGCAAAAGCACATTCGGTTATAAACAGTTTGTTTCCCCGACGCATCCTGGTGGGCAGGATAGATGGGAGATAATTGCAGCAATAAATAAAATAAAATAGAGACAAATTGATTAGTAATAAAACAGTGTTTGACATGCTGTAATCTGCCAGCCTGTCGGCACAGTAGTAGGCTACTGCTTGCAATGTAGACAATGCAAGTTCCGCTGAGCTCAGACCGTCAGCAGGACAGCCAGAGTAGGAAGGCTGAGCATATCAGAGAATGCTCTCTTGCTTGGTAGGGGGCTGGGAAGCCTTGGTGGTACAGTGCCCTGGGGGTGATCACATGGAGGGAGGTACAAATAAGGCCGCAAGATGAGGAGGGGAGAGCGTTGCTGCCATTAATGTACATGTGCACACAAGCATGCACGAACACGTCAGCAACACCTTTGGGTGGCGTCCTCAGGAGAAGGGTACAGAAGAGCTGCACATCCCCACTTACACGGCAAAAAAGACGCCACAACCTGCAGTCCTTGCACCTGCCTGCTCTGGTGCTAGTCTCCAGCATTGGCTGGAGGATTTCATGTCCAGAGGAACTCACGGAAACCCCAGTGATGGACCCGCCGTGTGGGGGGGGGGCAAGACATGGTAGCCCAACAGTAGGGGGTAGGTAAGCTGAGGTGTGGGGTAGCAGGTGGAGTCTGGAGTAAAAACAGAGTATTAAAAAATGCGCAGCAATCCACAAACAGATATGCAAACCAGAGCAGTAAGTAGCAAATGTCCTGTTTAGGAAACGAGGAAGGGGGCATTAGAGAGAGGGGAGGACAGAGTGGTTAGCTACAAGGAACAAACATGAGTACGGTACCGTGGTCAATGAGAGAGTGTCAAAGCAGCTCTGGATGAGGAAGATATTTAGGCAGAGGAGGAGGAGGAGTTTAGACCAAAGACATTGAAGTCTGTAAGCAAAAGCAACCTGGTCCGCAGAGCTTTTAGGACAGGGGAGGAAGAAACCAGCTGCTCTCCCTCAGATAGTTTTGTTTTCTACAGAAAACCTGTGTCTCCCTGAGTTACCTACTTTTTCTCCAGTAAGTCTTAATAACCTTATTACGTTCCCATTTTATTTTTTGGCATTTTCTGCTTTTCTGTCCTTACCCTCCTTCTTACTCTTGCCATCAAAACCTGTTGACTTGTAGATCCCACCAAAGCCGCAACCATCCATTCATCCCACAGTTCACATCACCCAAAACATGCAAGGAGAGATGGCTTACCGCTTCTGTCTGCTAGACCATCTGAAGCCCCACCCCCACCCCCCGCACATCATGGCCTGCAAGGTCATACAGCGTAGCTATTGGTTGGTGATGGTTGGAGGAGGGGCCCAGGATCCAGCAACAATGGGAGGGCCTAGACATCTGCATGATGTGCTTGCTGGCAACATAACTGTGTCTTTGATGGTGGAACCAGGTCTGTGTTTCCATGGTATCAGTTTTTGTAGCCTCAGACCTGTAATCATTAGCCACTAGGCAGATCTTTTTCCCCTCTTAAAGTGGTCATGTCAGCACCCCACAGGCTGATTTTGGCCACTGTAAACAAAGACGGGGGATGATATTGTCTTGAACACAAATTGAGTTTTTCTGTGTTTGGTGCACCAGAAGTAGCCAATGAACATACGGCATGCACCCAGTACATAGATGATGGCGCAGTCGACGTCCTCTTTTAAATTCCATTTCTCTGTCAAGTAGCATGACCCTTTTAATTGTGCCTTTCAGATGATAAGCTGGAGCAGCAACACACTCTGTTCACACATTACAAGGACCCATGCCGTCTCGGCCCTGGCGAGGAAAAGTCTTGGAGTATCGGTAAGTGACAAAGTGCACTGGGCATGGAATGTTACACGTTTGGTTAAGGCTAGGCAGACACTACCTGTTCCATGTTGGACAGTTTGGATATTGCCACATGTCCATGGATCTGGAGTGGACAGTGGAGATATTGTGATCTATCTACGGAGCTGGAGTGGATAGCACATATCTAAATCCAATATCTGGGACTGTCTTAATTAGATTTAGTCCAGTAGCACATTATCCAAGCCTTTGTAGCTCCTGATAAAGCGAAAAGTTAGAGGGGGAGAAGATGAAATGGGGCAGGCTATAGAGAAGGAGGCATAAAAAACAAGTTAAAGAAAAAGAAAATATGGAGAGATGGATCTTAGATAGATCTCTTTGAAAAACCTGTGCTCTGTATTTTTTGGTGATTGCCTTTTTTTAAACTTATATTTTATTGTTTTCAAGAAAACCAAGCATACGAGCTCAGTCACACGTAAGCTGTCAGAAAATGCAGTATCACAACAGCAGTCACAGAATATGGTGAGAAAAGTAACATAGGTATACAGGCTGGGAAATGAGGGTCTGGGGGAAAAAGGCACTGGAGAGGCCTCACTTGGGGTAGCTGTGTAAACAAATTTAGGGAAGTGATATTGCCCCCTTGACACGGCACAGGTGAGGCCTCACTTTGTGTATAATGCCTTGTTGTATGCACTGTTCTATATATATATATATATATATATATATATATATATGTCATACATTGTGGAACTGGACAATATTTAGAGGAAGGCAACGAGGATAAAGGGACGTTGAAAGGACAGAGGAACAAGGACAGCAGCATCGGGGTCTCTTTTCTGGTGAAAAGGCTGGTGTGGGGAGATATGATTGAAGGATTTGGAATAACGAAGACCATAGAGAAGTTTGCTTCAAGTAGATGGTGTGCTGTAAATCAGGAAAAAGAGAACAAGAAGGCCATGGCTGAAGCCTAGGGGACAAGCTAGTAGAGAATTTAGGAAGCGTTACTTCATTCGGAGGAGGGTAGGCTTCTGGGATAGACTACCCTGGGAGGAAACTGAGTCAAATTCTTTAGGGCGCTTCAAGCACAAACTGGCTGAATTCCTGATAAGGACTAAGATGACAATAACATGATTGTAGGGCAGCATGGGAAAACATATGAGGAGAGACTGTGTAAACTGAACATGTACTCTCTGGAGAATTGGAGGGAGAGAGGGGGACATGACTGAAACCTTCAAGTTTATGAAGGGCATCTATAAAGTCGATAGCCAGCAACTGTTTAAGTGCTGTGAGGGTTCCACCACCAGAGGGCAAGAATGCAAGCTCATGAAGGGGAATTTCAGAATTGATGTGAGGAAGCATTACTTCACAGAGAAAGTGGGGGCAGGGGAGGGTGGAACAGTTTGCTGGAGGAGGTGGTAGCATTGAAAACTGTGGAGGGCTTCAAGAAGGGGTGGAACAAATATAAGCATGGGTGTAAGAACGCAGGCTTCATGCAGGCCGTGGCTTGCAAGTTGACTGGAGAGGGGTCAACATTCGGGACCCTGACCATTGATTTTGGTTGCCCCTACTGATGTTACAATATGAATGCTGTGCTCTGTTTCTACTAAGCATAATGTTAAATGCAAAAAACTATGTACGGCTGTATTTTTTGCTCTTTTTGGGAGCTATGCACAAAAAATGTATTTGTCTATGTACTGTGTATCCACGGCACGTAGGCAACCCTTCGATTCTGGGGGTCCCGTGGATCCCAACGGCATTCATGGAAGGGGTGCATGCCCCTTCTGCACTTGGTCCCCTAGCCAGCTGCATGGCTGTGCTTGTGGATGGTCCGGAGGAATGTCAGGGGGTGTGCCTGCATTCTACGCCATTCACGAAGGTGTTGAGTGTTGGGCAAGGGAGTGCAAGATATGGCAGCAGAGGCCCTGCTGCATCTGTTGTGTGCCCCCTTCAGAGTACCCCCACCGGCTGTGGGACAACTGGCACCCCACTATACCATGCTGCCTCAGTCCCTTGGTCAGGCAGGAAGGGCTGTGTGCAGCTATTCGGGGACTCGCCGGATGATTTTGAATTTCGAGAGCCACATCATCGCACATTCCCCTGCTCCACAAAGAGCAGGGGCTCCACTACAGGACCAGGATGGGCATCCAACTGGATGCTCACCTGTGTCTGCTGATCTGCACCAGCATGCCAGGTGGGTGGGGCCGTGAACAAGCACCCTGTGGTAGCTGGTGATCGTGAATGCCAGCCACTGTGCACCTGTTTATGACTGTGTAGCTGTGGGGTCTGGGTACACACCTCATGCACATACCCTGCACCCATTGATGCATTGCCCCCATTATGTAGTTCCTAAAGTACAGTTTAGCCTGTACAAGGGGTCTAGGTAACAATATGGGCATGTCTACAATTGAGGGTGTGGCAAAGTGGCACTAAGGGGTTCTGGCTTACAAATGTTATTTTCCTAGCTGCACCACTGAATATAAGGGCCTGATCAAAATGAAATATTCTTGGGGAGTCAGCACTACCAGTAGGAGGTGCCACTGCGCACACAGCAGGAAGCTAAAATTGCAGCTTAGCTAGCAACAGAGGAGCCTGAATGGCCCTCTGTCTTTTTCTACTTGAAAAAGTTCTCTGTTTCTATTTAACATCACAAGCTACAGCTGCTAGGACAGCTGAGATGGACTGGAAGTTTCCTCTGTTGGCCCTCCATAACTCAGAACTAGTGTCAAGAATTGGGTGCATGCCCGCCCCATACTCACCTCTGACCTTGTTGCATGCTGGAGAGTGCCAGCAGCAAGGGGTCGGGTGAAGAAGGGGCCCACATGCTGGGGCTGTGGAGAAGGGGCCCACATGCTGGGGCTGTGGAGAAGGGGCCCAAATGCTGGGGCTGTGGAGAAGGGACCAACATCCTGGAGCTGTGGATTTGCGAAGGTCTATGCATATGCAGAGTGGGACCGCCATGCTCTACTAGCATATGCAAATGCTTCTTTTGCATGTGTGGACCGAGTGTGAACCGTCTGTGGATCAGGGCTTAACTTTTCATTCTATAAGATGTCTACTTACAGTTGCCACTGAAGAGCTTGATGGTAGTCTCACATTGGAGACCAAGGATTCACTGATTTATTTGAAATTTTAATCAGACAGATGAAGGGGTGACCCCAAGAGATGCGGTATCTTATTTTCACGGGGTTCCTTGGTACACGTCAGGTAATAAAGTGCTTAAAGCAGCACTGTTTGTTAGTCGGCAAAAAAATTACAACATCTAGTTTTTTAGCATTACAGTAACTCTCACATAATTAGATTCATCATCAGTATATTGTTATTTCTGTCTGATGATGTTAAAGTGACTTTTATTACCAATTTTATAATTAATGACTCAAGTCATTAAAGATGGCCGCTACTAGACATTGTTAAAGCTCCTTCTCTCTAAGGTACTTTTTGACTTTACATACTGGATTCACACTGTGGATGCATTAGGAGGTGCTAGCACACATTTCTGATGGTAAATAGCACAGCATCACATCAAGATGTTTAATTTATTCGTAGTAGGCGTGGCCAAAAAAAAGGAACTTCTGAAAACTTTGAAACACCATATCGCAGTTCAGAAGGAAAATACAAAGAAAAGAAAAATGGATATATTGATGTGGTTGCCAGAAATTCATTATTATTAAAAAAACTATATGATGATATTGTTTTCTGATAACAAATACTGCTGGTTTAAGTTGCAGCACAATACAGTGAGACACAGGGTTACAGGTCGGGGTGGGGAACACTTATGTGTACAGAGAAGAGTCATGATCACCTTGTTAGAACATTTCCTGGGCACAGGGGAGAGGGTGAGAGGGGAATGATTAACTGTTGTCTTGTTTAAGTGCTCTAGGGCTGAGTTGGCCTGGGGTATAACAGGAGTAAGGTTGGTACTGTCCCTGGAGGGGCGAGGGGAAGCTAGAATAGATTTGTGGGCTTTGTTACTTGGACAGCTAGAAGCATCATTGGGCTGCCCCAGCATTCAGAAAACAGAGAGGTTAGGAGTTAGTCAGATGGAGATTTAATTGGCATGAAGAGAGAAAGAGAAACACAAGGGAGAGGGAGAGAGAGAGACAGAGAAAGGGAGAGATTTGGGGAGAGAGAGAGAGAGTGGAAAAAGGAAGGAGTGACAGGAGAAGGAGGCTGAGAGAGACAGAGAGAGAGAAAGAAAGAGGGAGACTGGGAGATGGAAGGGAGAGAGAGAGAGAGAGAGAGAGAGATGGAAAGGGATCGACAAAAAGGGAGAGTGGGAAGAGGAGGGAGTGAGAGAGAGAGAGGGTTGGGTTTCAAAACCTAACAATACAATCAACATTGTATCATCTAAAATAATTAACATAGGATGTAAGAGTTACATAGGTTTATAAGGAAGTAGTTCACAGGTTAAGAAGTTTGTTTTGAGCATCCTGTTGTCAAGAAGCTTACAAGGACTGTAGCAGTTTAAGGTGAATTGGGCCACACATAATTTCAAATACTCCGGATGAGTTACTGATAACATGACTCATTTGTTTGTTAAGTGCTTGTCTAGTCATGTACTTGGAGCAGTTTTCCAGGCTAGGAACAATATTTTCGAGAGCTATCACAAAGGGTAGTGGGTTTCCAGCTCATGAATCACAAAGCTAAACTTTGTGTACTGCTGGGGGGAAAGGACCAGTGTAGCAGAACAAGCTGTTAACTAGGTAGCATCCTGCCAGCAGCTTCTAAATACAACATAGGTGTATTAATTTCACTGCATTGTAGTGCGTGTCTGTCTTATGAATGGTTTGATGTATAAACGTTGGCAATACCTGTATATCATGTCATGCCAATAAATTTATTTGAATTTGAGAAACAGGGAGAGTAGAGAAGACCTATAATTTTTTTTCAGTGTGGTAGCAGTTTTGTCAAGGGGGTAGCACTTTCCTGAAACATTTATAAGGCTCCCTTTTTAAAGTTCAGAGATTGAGCAATCAATCAATCAAGTCTTTATTTAACCAGGCGTTCATCGTTGAGCAGAAGCTCATTTGCAAGATGGACCTGGGTGGAGCATGAACAATTGTACAGTATATACGGGTCAACACAGGGATTTACAAGGCAATACAGATAATACTCTTTATAGAGAGGAAGAAAAAAGTTCATATGTACATAGAATTATACAGATATTGTACAGATTACAGGGTATTTACATACATAGAAGTGTCTATAGGAAGATAAAGCAGGTTATCTAAGGTTGCAGAGGAAGTAACGGAAAAAAATATATATATACACCAGGTAGAGGTGAAGGTAGGGGGGAAGAGAGGGAGGGAAGTAGGGGGAGGAAGGCTAGGAGGGCACGGTGCACAGAAAGGAGTTGGTAAAGCTGGATGTAGAGAAGGTGGATGGAGAAAAGGAGTATGTGTGAGCCCCGGGATTGAATGCTATAAAGTACGGGGCATGGTAGGATGTCACAACCCAGGGCAGTGAGCTCCTATCCGAGGTTGGGAAAGGAAGAATAAGGGGATGGATGGGCCTAGTGTTGATAAGACAGGGGGATAAGAGAGAGAACAATTAGGCTGGTGAGGAGCAAGCTGGGGGGTCAGCAGCCATTAGCAGGTCGAAGAGGGTAGTAGGTGCTGCTTCACTATATAGCAGGATCCGTTAGAGGGAGAGAGAGAAAATGGGGGAAGAGAGAGAGAGGTGGGGAGAGAAAGGGAGAGATAAGGAGAGAGGGAGGGAGAGAAAGGGAGGGCACAGTGAGGAAGAGGAAGTTAGGATAGTTGCACAGTACCAGTTTTCTTACGAATGGGGAGGAGAAGGGAGAGAGAGGTTATAAAGAGAGGAACAATATGTGTGCTGGCATGTCTTTGAATTGGACTAGTTGTGAGTACAGGCTGCTAGTCCATCTGGTTCCTTTAGGGGACTCTATGGCCCCTACCTTTTTGAAGATTGATTGTTGCTTGAAGCAGTGTCTGTTCGTTGCAGGTACTCTGTTGGACCCCCTGGGACTCTATGATGAGGAGGTGTTTACTCCAGAAAATCTGCAGAAGTAAGTGACTTTTCATCCTTCTGTACCTCTCCAGTATCATGGGTGTTTTGTTCCTCTGTGGAATCTCTGCTGTGATCACTCACAGCACTTCGTGATTAGCTGGTTTTACTATTACAGAATGCGCGAGCGCTTGCTTTCAAAAGAAGGCGGCTGGAAATGGAGGCGGGTTGTGCCAGTTGCTTTCTCATAAGAACTGGATGCTGGGGGAGTAGGGTTCTGCCAGGATGGGTGGCTGGGGTGACATTTAACTTAACTGTAGTTTGTTAAGCACAAACTAACACTCCTGTAAGAAAGATGGAGGCCAGCCATGGAGGTTGTCAGGTTGTGTTCTTTGCCCTCTCATAAGAACTAGGTGCTGGGGGGGTAGGGTGCTGCCGGGGGGAGGGAGATATTTACCATTATTTTGATAAGCGCAAACAGCAGTACTGTAAGAATGACTGAGGCCAGCTGTAGAGGTGGACGGATTGTGCTGTTTGCCCATTGTGATGTTGCTTTTAAAATACATTACAAAAAATGATCCGATCCTGGATGCTGAGGGGGGAAGGTAGGATTGAGATTCTGATAGAGGAGAGGGGGTGGAGTGTTGTATTTACACGGATTTGGACTACGGGAGGAGAGTGGGGGGGGGCTGTTTCTGTTTCTTTCTCCATTGGTCTTCCAAATACCTGAATACCAGCTACCTTGTCCCTCACCTTTGACTGCAGAATACCGAACATATGGCTGAAACGTAACAAAAAAGGCACACCCCTAATGTACGTTTCAACGACTGCGACTCCTGGAATGCCTCATCCCACTTATAAAATTATTATCTTTTGTAGTTAAGTAATACATAGGTAAAAAAGCGCATAAGTACCTTTCTAAACATTGATTGTGCTGTTCGTTTAACTATTTCTGTTCTCACTTATTTCATTTTGAGTGCAGTATAGTTGGACTGTGAAGTCATACTAACATACTAACATACTGTTTGCCAGCAGATTAGGCCTTATGGTCTATCAAGTCTTCTCGAACCTAGATCCTTAGTTGGGTGCCGAGACCCTCCCATCCCTTGTGCTCCAGAAACCCCTATCATCCATCCCCACCCCCCCGGGATAGGCCATCATCTGATACATCCACTTTCTGTGCTGTCCCACCTCTCTTAAAGCTCTCCACTGTGGATCTCTGAACCAGCTCACCAGGCAGAGCATTCCAAGGGTCCACCACCCTCTCAGTGAAAAACCTCCTCCTCTTTTCCCCTCACCTTCCACCTTCCAACTTCAAACCATGCCCTCTGGTGATGCCTCCTGCTTTAGTCTAAAGATCCCTCCATGTTTACTCCTATTTATTCCCTTGAGGTACTTGAAGACCTCAATCATGTCCCCCTGTCTCTCCTCTCCTCCAATGAAAACAGGCAGCCTCCTCAAGTCTGTCCTCGTAAGTCAAATCCCCAGCCTCGATCATCTTTGTTGCCCTCCTCTGTACCCTCTCCAGGAGCTGTATGTCCCTCTTCAATGTGGTCTCCAGTACTGCACAGTACTCAAGGTGTGGTCTAACCAGTCCATTGTACAGTGGCAGAATCACTTCCTTGCTCCTAGAGGTGATCCCCCATGATGCATCCCAACATCCTGTTTGCCTTGCTAGCTGCTCTCCTGCACTGCTCAGTGTTATTCATACATGTATCCACCATGACCCCTAGGTCTTTTTCCCTGTTGAGGCTTCCAGCACCTCCCTCCCAGGGTGTACCTGTGTTTAGGGTTTCCCCGACCAAGATGCAACACCTTGCACTTGGTGATATTGAAATTTAATTTCCATGTGTGAGCCCAGCTTTCCAGGGTGTCCAGGTCCCCTTGCAGGGCCAACCTCCCCTCTTCTCCCTCAACTACTGCTCCCATCTTGGAGTCATCCGAAGAGACTCATTTCACACCCTATACCATCCCTGATGTCCGATATGTATGCATTAAACAGGTTGGACCCAGGACCCGAGCCTGTGGTACCCCACTACCAACCTCTGTAGGGTTCGAGAGCTCCCCACAGACCACTACTCTCTGAGTGCGTCCAGCTATCCAGTTTTCAATCCATCTGACCATCAAAGGCCTACTCCTAACCCCATCAGTTTCTCCACCAGACCATTGTGGGGACAGAGTCAAACGCCTTTGCTGAAGTCCAAGAATAATACATCCACAGGCTTACCCTATCCAGTTCTGATGTTACCCATTCATAGAACTCCACAAGGTTGGTTTGACATGATCTACCTGGCACAAACCCATGCTGCCGACTATCCAGACCTCCACCTCCTCCAAGTAAACCCCCAATCGTTCCTTTAGTATACTCTCCATTAATTTTCCACCACGAGGTTAAACTGATGGGTCTATAGTTTCCTGGTACTTCTTCGACCCCCTTTGTGGATTGGTACCACATGTGCCTCTGGCAATCCTAGGTACCCTCCCTGTCTCAAGTGACCTGTTGAAAAGCTCCGCCAGGGGTGCAGCCAGTATGTCCGCCAATTCCCATAGTACTCTCGGATGAATGCCATCCGGCCCAGGAGATTTGTCTTTCTTTAGGGCCTTGAGGGCAAACCACACCCTTTTGGTGGGGATGGCATCATCCGTCCCCTCCACCTTACTGGTCTTTTTATCCTTAACCAGATGTGACACCCCTGGGGTACCTTTCCCTCCCTTTTGCTCCATTTCTGCTGCTCCCCTGATCCCACCCCTGCTGCTTCTATCCCTTTGTGCCTTGCTTTGTAGATATCCCATCCCCTCCCTAGTGAACACAGAGGCAAAGTACTGGCTAAATACCTCTGCCTGGTCCTCGCCTCTTCCACCCACCCTCCTTCTGATCTCAATCTGCTGAGATGGCCCTTAGTTTTTCTCCGCTCCCCAATGTAGCGGAAGAACCCCTTTTCCCCTCCATGTATCCCCTGTGCCAGCCGATGCTCTTTACTGGACTTTGCTCCCCTCACCATACGGGTGACCAAGTCACCAAGCATTGTTAAAGCTATCTTGCCATAGGTCAGTGACTACACAGATATGCAAATGAGTGGAGTGTGCAGTTGTTGAGGATTATACTAGTAGGTCTCCTGGACTCTCATTAGCCAGTCGCATCACTGAAATCCTCTCTCCTCGCTTTGGACTACTCCTGGAGCACATCACTCAGGTCAGAGAGAGAGAGACAGGATGTTGTGAAGTCACCCATCACTTGCAAGTGCAGTCCTGTGCCTGGCCTAGGGATTCAGGTGGCATCTCGTTTTCAGGCTGGCTTCTCATTTTGGAGGATGGTGGCATACACAGAAATCAAACCACTGACTTGACCTCCAGGACATGAGGTGACCTCCTAGGCAGCCGACGGCCGGAGTCAGAGGAACAAGGCTAAAAAGGCAAACATTAGTGCAACAATCCGTATTACTGTAGCATAAACCAAATTGGGGGGGCGGGGGATACCTTATTTTGAATATGTGACCTGACTATTCTGTTTAGGAGCCTAAATATTCAGTATTTGGTGTTCATTATTTGTGTTCCAAATGCAGATGGGGGGAAATAGCCACAGTAGTTGTTTTCTTGTTTTCTAAATCCAACATTTTCCCCACTCCCAGCTGTCCTGTCAGATATATATCTTGTAATCAGGGACTGGCTCAGGCTCTGTGAGCCTTCTTGGAGATGGTCGGGATTGATTTCTGCCCCATTTTCTACCCAAACCCACCATCCGCTCCAGTGACGTAGGTGATGCCTCTGTTGGCCTCAACCTAACATCCATACAGTGAGAGACAAGCTCCCTGGCAGAATCATAGGGGTCGCTGTGGCACTGAAACCCCTTCCTGGCTGAGACGTACTGACGAGCAGCAGCTACCTCAGCTGGGCCTGTCCCCTGATACGGCAACCAAGATCTGCTCCCAAACCCAGTTCATCTGCACAGCAGAGCAATGCACTGGCACTGGCCCATCATGGCGGCACCCACGCTAATTGTTTTTTTTAACTCTGTGCCTCTCTCTGTGCCATTGCCTCAGCCTCCCTCTGGGTTCCTCAAGGTGCCTGGCTATGCTGGACTCTAACCCCTGTCAGTCACCTATGTCCGTGCTGCCGTGGCTATCCCCCAGGCGGGAAGGTGGGGGGTAGTCTCCCCTCTACCTGCACTATCTTTGTCACCCTTTTAAGCGGAGGGGTTTGGATCCAGACTCTGGGTCGGTTATCCATCGGGCAATGAGGTCTTTCCTTTTTTCTCCCTGTCCTCACAGATGCAGGTGCACACGGGAGCTCCAAGGCATGTGGGCATGCCTAAGCATGCTGCCGCATTGAACCCCCAGCATGCATCCTTCTCTTCCGTGGCGCCCTCGATTGCACTGCCATCAGTGGTCACCCAGGTGACAGTATTGTAATAAGGATAGCAATCCACCCTCCCCAGAGGTGCTCAGTCCCCCCCCCCAGCCACCCCCTCACCCGATGATCCAAGCTTGCTCCTAAACTCAGGTCACCGATGTTACGAGCGGTAGCATCACCACTGCGCCAATGGGCCAACTCATGCTAATTGTTTTAATATGGGACGTTCAGATTAAAAAAAAAATAAAGGTAAAACCCACCAAGCATGGTGAATTCAACTATGTCCTGTACAGGAAATACAAGTTTCATGGCTGTCATGCCGCCGAACACCCGAGGGCTTGTCTATCAGCAGACAGTGCTAGGCAGCTTGTTGATAATGATGGGAACATCAGATTCGGTCAGGGCCTTTTGTTCAATCTTCCAGAGCCCTGTGGCCTCGTCAGCCTGAATGGACATGACAGAACGAAAGTGGATGTAAAAACAAAACAAAAAAAAATGGTGAATTCATTCATCTCGGTCTGTTGATAAGCCAGTAAATTAGATTTAATCTCCAGAAGCTGCTTTGTCAAATCCTGTGTTGCAGGCCACATTTTAGAAGCAGCCGCTCCTTTTCTGTGACAGATGAAACAGCTGCCCAGTTAATATGGAAAAATAATCCATCTCTTGGAGTTGTTTACGTAGGTTTTCTGCCTAAACACTCCCCAATGATGCACACAGATGCCTTCCATTCATGCCTGCTGTGGTCTGCAGTCAGATATATTGTATCACATTGTTGTTGTTGCTTTAACATGTTAATTAGTAGGAAAAGGCCATTTGAGCAAAGCTAATTTTCTTTTTTTTTTTCTTTTAACTTCTATTTATTTCCCCCATGCAGTCACCAGTTTACGACTCCTTCTGAGGCTTCCAAGGCCCATTGGACCCCCTGTATTCCTCCTATCTGTGGTTGCCTTCTTCCATTTATATTGCCTCCCTAGATGTGGGGGTGGGAATTTAACCCCCCCCCCAAAACTTTATGTGTCCTCAGGAGGTGTGTGGAAATGTGGGGCCTGGATATACTGTAGTCTTTTGCCGTGGGCTCTGGCACCATTTTGTCACTTTTATCACACTCCTCTGGGACAACACAAGCAGAGCTGCCAGGGTTGCATGCACTCAAAACATGCCTGTGCACCAATAACCATGATGTCCCCATCGCTCCCTCTGCCCTCTGACTGCACTAGCACCTGTGGTCACCCAGGTGGTAGTATAGCGGCGGCGAATGGAACCCTCTCTCCCTGGTTCCAGAACCTGGATCGCAGGTATCGCAAAAGGTAGCCTTTCAAACGCTCCAACTGGCTAGCTGAGCAAAGCTAATTTTCAGTGACTTCCTCTGACAAGAGTTACAGTGTCATAGTAGGGGTACGTAAAATACAGCAGATACAAGTTAAGACTGGATGGTGAATAGCCATTTATAAATATAATAATGGATTATAATGTATAGAAAATGCTTGTTCTGAGTGGATTTCTAGCCTTCCCAAAATACTGCTGTACCACAGGGCAACGGTCATGGAATGCAGTTGTACCCTTCTGGGGTACAACAGCGTTCCATGAGTTTTCAATGCCTACAAATCCACCCGCTCCTTAACTACAACTAAAATCAAAGCTGGAGCTCAGCTGAATCGACAAGAGGGCCATGGCGATGTTTTCAAAAGACTGCAGCGAGTATTGAAAATTCATTCAGGAAAACAGGAACAAGTTTTTCTTTAAAACGTATAAATCTCTGTTTGAGCCGGGAGTGGGAGAACGCCTATGAACAGGACGACCATTCGAGTGTTTAAGTGTAAACTATGAATTTAAACAGCAAACACTTCTTTTAACTGCTAGTCATGTCCTGAAATCTTTATTTAAATTTTTCAAATTCAGTTTTATTTTTAACCAGGAAATACACCATTGAGATACTCATTTGCAAGGTGGTCCTGGGGGGACACACATAGTATACATGAAAGGAAAACACTACAGATTTATACAGTAGTTCACACAATACAGTGGGTAATACATAACAAGGTACAGTCAGATTACTCAGATTTTACATATCTACGTAAGTGCAAGCAGTTAACTGCATAATACGATTCGAATGGAAAGAGGTAAGGAGGAAGGTAGAGCATGATCCATAAGGTGAGGTAGGAATAGTCGAAGATAAGTAGGATGAGGGGGGAAGGTGTAAGGGAGAGAGGCTCAGGGAGTAGCAGGGCATAGACAGACAGGAGTGCAAAACAAAAGAAAGAAGGCGAGCAGGGAGAGCCAGGGGCAAATACGGTGGTAAGTGCCATATACAGTATAATATCAAAAGGAGGGGACCGTAGGTGTAGCACTGGCAGTTTTCCTTCAACAGAGGTTTCAGAAGAGATTTAAAGGAGGATAGTCTAACAAGGGGAGTCCGTTTTAGGGTAATTTGGAGGGAGTTCCACAAGGTTGGTAAGGCGTGGCTAATGGGTATGGAGCCAAAACGAGATTTTACCCGGGGGGGAGGGTATCAAGCGAGATATAATCATATTTCCTAAGTGAGTATGTGCAAGGTGTTGATTTAAAGAGGCTGGATATGTAACGAGGGAGTTTGTTAGTGAGGGCTTTGAAGGTCCAGATGGAGGCATTACACCATCTTCTGGTAGATGAGGAAGTCCAGCTGAGTTGGCCGTAAAGTTAAAAGTTTAAAACAATATTTTTTTTTTGCCTACATGCACTATAAAAAATACTAGTTGGGCAAAACCATGCCAAACCAGCTTGAGCTGCCCACCTCAAGGTTCAGATTCCAACTGATACTAGCTTTGCTCTCAAGGTCAGTTGGAATCTGAACCTCTTGGTGGCGGCAAAGGATGGTTGTACATGGTTGCCCAACCAGTATTCTCTTATGTTGTGCAAAATGAACTTCGTTATGCATCAGGCAATAAATCGTAATTACAACACTTGGGCACGGCTCAATAGGCTGATGAAAAGCCATAGCTTCGGAGTTGAGAGGGGGTGGGGGGGGCACCGTCAGGGAGGCACAGAAGTTGATGCGAGGTATTCCACAATGGAGACACAGCCAGAGGAAGGGCATTGCTGCTGGCGGAATTCGTAGCTGGTCCAGTAATTGGGGAGGAGCCAGGCTGCAGTATGAAACATGGAAGCATTGAACACAATGGCAGCTAAAGACCAGTAATCTATCCAGTCGGACCCCCTACCTAATTACCCTGCAGAGATCCTAGTGGTCATCTCTCTCCCTTACCATTGCCCCTTACCCTGTTACTTTGGCCACGTGCCTGTCCCGCGCAGGTCTGAAAACTGCGACCTCATTTCTATTCATTTTGATCAACTCTGCCTTAATGAGACTTGCTATGAATTCCATCCTTCCCTACAAACATGTACCAATGCTCGGGCCCTTTGTTTTTTTTTTTAAATATTGATGACGTATCATAGGCCAGAGAACAATTTTTATTCCAAATGGGGTACTACTTACAAGCTTTTCTCAGGATCATAAATTCATAATATTAAAAGACTGTTTCTCATAAAACACCTTTTGCAAAGGACTTGTCCAGCCTTTCATTTTTTCAAGATTAATAATTACCATCACATTTTAATTTTTTTGTTTTTGCTTTTGTGGACTGTATTCCTCTCCAGAAACAAATGAATGCAATCTTTGAGATGCTGGAACTGAGTTTATTATACACACTCTCACTTTGCTTGCTGTCTTCCTCTTTTTCCTCTTCTAGCCTTTAATTTGCAACCTTGCTGGTCTTTTTTTCAGTCTGCGTTTAAATCTGTAAGAACAAACTCTGGTCAGAGACAACACGGCTGCTATGCCGCTTTATGAGTGCTTACGAGGCCGAGAAAAAAGCCCGTCATGCCCAAGATGACCGCCATGAGCTCAGTGCGCATGCATGACTTCAGCGCAACTGTGGAAGTGAACTCGCACATGCGCAACCGTGGAAGTGAAGTCGCGCATGCGCACCGAGCTCATGGTGGCCATCTTGGGCACGGCGGGCTCTTTTTTCTGACCACAGCTGCGGAACTGAAACTAAGTGATGGGCAGCGATAAAACAGTGTGCCCATGGGGAGGGCTAGTTTGGCCACAGAGGGAAGGGACAGTGGTGAAACAACAGAAAAGCACTGACTGCAGCACTGTGGCAGAACAGAGGGAAGGTATCCAGTCACGTGCTTCCACCATCCCTTCTCTTTTCTATATGATAGCAATACATCAGCATGTTTCCACCCATGCAGCCATAAAAAGGGGAAAGTGTAATGCACTAGAGTATCACAGAAACGTAGAATCTGATGACAGATAAGGACTGCTTGGCCCACCCAGCCTGCCCATTTCTCTCTAAATACAGTATCGCTGCAGACTCTACTTGATCTCCGGCTCTTTCTAACCCCACTTCCTTTCCACTGTGATTTTCCCCTGTGCTTATCCCATGCATTGTTAAACCCCACCACTGTTTTCGCCCCCACCACCTACACTGGAAGGCTGTTCCAGGAATCCACCACTCTGTCTGCTAAGAAGTACACTGAGATCAGCATCCAGATCTTAGCGTATATTTATTACCGTATATACTTGCGTATAAGTCAGATTTTGGGACCAGATTTCAGTGTGCAAGAATGGGTTCCGACTTATACGTGAGATACTGTTAGGAGCTGAGAAAATTACGGGATTCAGTGATTTATCTCCACTCGGTTCACAGCAAGTGTCAGTGTGTTAGTGGCACATAGCAGCTCAGTCAAATCTGTAAATGAAATTTTTTACTGTTCTACTTCTACTGGCCACCTTTCATGATTGCTCATGCGTAGGACTGAAAAAGAAACTGACACTCTTGATTCCGGAGTCCAGCTCCTTTGTTTTTAATCCTGCTTGCCTTTTTTTAATACTTTTTTCCTGCACTATGGAATAAACTTCAAAAAACTCTGAAATTAGTATTTCCTGTAAAGCTGTCTACCTTTAAACGGCTATATGCATGCTCTTTTAAGGAGTCCTGTGACTGCTTCCACTGATCTATGGTAACCAGGGACATTTAGTACCACTAGTGTGAGCATAGTCACCTGTCCCGCTGCACTATACTTCCTTTATGTACTGACTCTACTTCCCTCTAACTCCTGTGACTCCTTCTGCAGGATAATTGTAAAACTTGCACGTTTTTATGTTTTTATTATACATTCAGAAATGATTTATTGTAGATTCTGTATATAACAATCTTGTTTCTTCATGTATGGATTGTCATTACTATGTATTTGAAAGAACACTGTGCTGTGTATTTGACCTGATGCATTGTTTTTTTTTACCTTTCTTGTTGTACTGTACTGTTTTATGCCCAGGCCCACCTTGCAAATGAGTTTACCTCAATGGTGTTTCACCTGGTTAAATAAATGTAACCCCTAGGTGGCGCTATCTTATGGACTACTACCCTTGCCTGCATGCCTAGATACAGATTGAGGGGCCTGGCTCTGTGAATGGGTGCCTCCACCTAGAGGGTTGGTTTGAGGGTAGCGTAACTGCTATGGGTATAGCCCTCCGGGACACTATAACCCCCCTGTAACCCCCCTAGTGGCTTAACCAATTCAGTAGATAAACACATTTAGCATGGAAATACGGTATTGATCCCACACTGGTCACACTTACCAACAGGGCCGGATCAACTGCAGTGGCGCTGAGGACCCCCTGTAAAATAAGGTCAGTGATAGAGCAACCAAACAGCAATGCAATATCCCCTCCACAAATGCACACTGTAGCCAGATTAAACGCTGAAAGAATAGAATCTAATTTGTTTGGAGGAATTTCACAGGGGTGGGGCAGTAAATCTAGCAGATGATTCGTTAGTTCTGATCTAGTCAGGTTTAAACAATGCATGCATGAAAAGAGTCCCTCTAGCACTGTCACACACACTCTGGGTACCCAGTTGTTAAGCAGGCTAGCCTGGAGCGTTGCCTGGGATAGGCCAGCGTTGCAGCTGTTGTTGGGGCCCTTAGAAAAGAAAACACACAACATGCACTTTAACCCAAATTTGTAATCCGGAGCCGGATGGCTAAGTCCCTTGCAATAACCCAACAATTAATCAGGTGGCACACAAAGACTGAGCTTTGTTGAAGGGAGCTGCCCTGTTTGCACTCACTCTACCCAGACCAAATGATGATCAGACGAAATAAGACCTGTGGAACAAGCTGGATGACACTGGAGGTGGATTCTGTTGTGGTGGTCTTCAGGCTGTAGGAGCAACTTAACACTGGCCGAGGAAGCATGCAACCCAAATGTTTCGAATTACTCGGCCGCGCAAACACTTTGCGAACTTAAACACATTTATATGCAAACTCGGTCTTTTCTGGTCCTTCCAGGCAGGATGCAGGCTGATCTTCTTTTCCCAGATTTATGGAACAGATGACCTGCAGCTGCAGAAGCGGCAGCTACCCAGGCTGGAACAACTTGGACCCGCGGACTGACTGCCAAAAAAGTCTAAGGCAGACAGGCCTAACCCCTGAGAGCTGGCAAGCTCCCCAGAGGCACACACTCTAGCTCTTGGGCTATCTCTCCAAATCTGACCTTTTTCAGTAGTGGACCCCTTTTATATGGGGCAGAGTTTCAGAGATCGTATTGGCTGCCAAATCTGTCTTGCACAGTTTCCAGATGGTGATTGGCTTGTGTTTTGGCACCTAGAAATTGTCCCAGTTAATCCCCCATCAGTTTCTGGCATTTGCCCAGGCACCCCCTTGTTTAATCCTGGCTCCCGATTGGTGGCAAAGCACTAAAATGGTGGCTGCAATTTAAGTCCAAGCAGTCCCAATCAGTGTTCCCCATGGATTCAGTTCTGGTGCAGCCAGGCATTTAGTATTTATCCTACAATGTCCCCACATTTAGTTAGCCCCAACAGTCCTCTCTTACAAGAGCCCACTCTCAGATAAGTAACTGGTTCCATTAGGGAGTCGCTGCTCCTGTAACACACTGCCCCCAGAGACACACAGCAGCTCATGAATATTAATGAGGGCATCCCTTGCCCTAACCGTTGCCCCTTAGCCCTTTGTCTGTGCCCGGGAGGCGGCGCTCACGGCGGCTGCTGTCTATTTAATTAAAAATATTCTCCCCTGATTTGTTCTGTGTCCCCGGTGCCTGTTTTAACTTAGACGGCACTGGGAACTACTGAGGAGGCACAGAATTGGCTTTTTTGACCGCAGCAACAGTCTAGTGCGCAGGGTGCCTGCATGAATGTGCGAGCGGTGGCCTTAAACAAGCCAACCGCTCGCAGAGGGATTTGCCAGCCCCACAGGGCTCATTTAAGAGGGGGAAGACCTGGGAAACGGCAAAGTGCCACAGAAGACGAGTGGACGCCGGAAGACAATGGGAGACACCCGGAGGCACAACAGGTAAGCCCCCCAGCTGGGGGGGCATTACATAAAGAGTGATTGCTTGATTGATTATTAAATAGAATACTGGAACAATAATTCACGTGCATTCATTGTATTTAATTTCATTCACTCTATAGAGCAGTCCTTTTTTTTATGGCAGCCAGTGATGGATTATTGTTACGTTCGGAGGGTTTAGAATACAAAGCGAATTAAGTGAATGGCATTTTCTTGCAGTTCTAGGGATCAGAGTAGGATGACATAGTGTGAGTGGTGGAGAGCCATCACAGGGTAAAGTAAGGGTTCTGACTTATACGCGGGTCCATAAAAGATGCTTTATATGCAGCTCATGAAAATGCCCCCCCCAACTTATACGCGAACTGACTTTTACGTGAGTATATATGGTAGATAACATTTAGGTGGTCTAGTGTAATACAACAATGTTAAAACTTTTAGAGTATTAGTTTTTCAGATGTTAATTATTTGCCTGTTAGAACTGTGGCCGTAGTTGATATATGATAATTAAGCAATACTGCACAACAGGGCATGCATCTTTCTGGGATAATGTCACACCTCAGGTGGTTGGGCACAAGGCCGCAGGATGAGTGCTTCCAACACTCAAGAAATGACGTTATCCCTAGGAACATAAACAAAAAAGGTGAAAAAATATATTTCTCAAATACATTTTTAGTCGCTTTTTGAATACGTGTGATGTTGTGGTGGGATAACATCACTGTTGAAGGTCAGCGCAGACCAATCAGAGCCCATGAGTTTTTCTTGCCATTTTATAATGACAGATAACCAAATATGATTGTTGTTACTACTGCAGAAATCAATAACATTTTATTGAGAAAAAAATCCTGGTGACACCTCTTGTGGGAGCTGAATACTGATGCAGGAGCCTGGTCAAAAGCTGTTGATTTTGATAGGGTAGCCAAATTAGAGGGCTGTCTCACAGATGATTTGTACAGAGGGTTTGGGAAAATGCACTAATGTAATTGGCTGTTGGTGCCCAAATGGAATGTATTTATGTCACAAGAACCCAAGTTTGTAATTTCTTTGGGCTCCAGGCCCAACCGTCTTATATTCCAACACCTGACACTGGAACTGACAATCGCCTTTATTGACACTGCACTTATGAGAGAAAAAAAAAACAAAATAAAAAAAATGAGCAACAAGGCAGGCTGATCAGTCTTTTTTTTTTTTTACCCTGTCTGTTTATCATGCCCCCTTCCGCCAGCCTGTCTTCTTCGTCCCTCTTCCAGCTCCATCCCCACCTTCCGTGTGACTAAGCTCTACTTTCACCATCATGGCTTACCCCCATGGCAGGGCTCTTTCACTAGGGTCATTAGAGGCACCTCAGTCCCCTCGAGGCAATTCAAGCCAGTGTCTGGTCATGGTACCGCTGTCGGTGGTGCGAGGCCTGCGAGCTGAGACAGAGATTCATCCCGCACAACTAGGGTCTTTTCTTCATTTCTCCCAGCCCAAGACACACACACATGTTAGGGAGGCCAAGAGGCATGCACATTGCCCTGGCCTCTGAATTACATCTTCTCTCCCTGGTGCCCTCAGCTGCACTGCTGCCTCTGGTCACCCAGATGGCAGTAGAACAGCGAGGATTGCAACCCTCCCTTCCTTTCCCGATGGAAGAGAGTGTCCCTCTGGATGCTCGATCCTCCTCCCCTGGCCAGTCCCTGATGACCCATACTTGTTCTCGAACCCGTGTCGCTGGCATTGCAAGTGGTAGCACTACTACTGTACCAGTGGTGCCAGCACAGACAGATCCGTTGCAGTTAGGAGTTGTGGTTTTCCAAAGTTTCCCCTAAGATGTTGGTGCTGATTAAGGTGAAAACTTGTGCCCCCCGCCTCTTACAAATGGCTCAGAGGTTGCACTGTGCAGTGTGCTACCATGAAATCAGACATGGATCCTCTAGTCAGGCAGCCAGGACAGGAATCCTACTGAAAACAGACATGTGGAAGTCAGTGGAAGTGCACCACGTTGCAGTGACCCACACAGAGTAGGCTGTTTGAGTGTGCAAACATAACATGTGCTGAGAAAGGTAGGTCAGTGAAGTGACTGCGCACCTGATTCATGACTGAGAGCTTGGTAAGTGAAGAAATAATTATTTTTGGCCCTAATCTCATGGAGCCCTCTGGTAGTACTCATTGACTCTTTCTGGCCCAACCAGTTCCTAGTTTCTTCTACCTAGGCCCTATGGTGGTAGGCCCTGCTAACTGGGGGAAGGGAAGGGAAGGGTTCGGCCATAAGGGGATAAGCCAGCAGAGTAGCTAGAAGACTGAGGGAGTCAAGAAGTAGGTGTCCTGTTCAATGGCAGGAGTGTTAATACAAAAAATGTATGCTTTTTCAAAAGTGCTACAAACATGGGGATATGAACTCTCACATAGAAACATAGAATCTGATGGCAGATAGGGGCCATTTTGCCCACACATTCTACCCATTTTTTCTACCTTCATTTTTGCTGTAGACTCATTCGATCTATGGTGCTGTCTCTCCCCCCCTTCCTTACCCCTATGATTCCCTTGTGCCTATCCCAGGCGTTTTTGAACCCCTCCACTGTTTTTCCCCCAGTACCTCTGCTGGCGGTCTGTTTGAGAAATCCACCACTTTTTCTGTGAAGAACTACTTCCTCACATGTCCCCTGAATCTACACCCCTCCAGCTTCATAGCATTTCTCCTTGTTCTAGAGCACCTTTTGTTCTGAATAATATTCCTCTTCTGTACCTTATTAACCCCTGTGAGGCATTAAAAGGTCTCCATCATATCCCACATCTTCCTCCTCTCTTCCAGGGTGTACATACTGAGATCCTTTATTCTTTCTTCACAGGGTTTTTGATGCAGACGCTGCACCATTTTAGTTGCCCTCCTCTGGACTGCCTCCTTTCTATGTCCTTCCGGAGTTGTGGTCTCCAGAACTGGACACAGTACTCAAGGTGGGGTCTTACTAGCAATCTACATAGGAGCAACACCAACTCCCGCTTTCTGCTGGTGATACCCCTCCCTATGCATCCCAGCATCCTACTAGCCCTCCCAACTGTCTTGCCTGAAGTTAGAGGGAGAAGGGAATCGGGATTTAAAAAAATGGCAACCCTCTTGCTGCTTGATGCCACGATAGGTAGTACAGCACACTCCCTCACTGGTGACCCAAGTTCAGCAGCTAATTCAGGAAGCCAGCTGGGAGGCTCAGAGGGCTGAGAAGGTGTGGCTGTGCAGCAGTTCCCCCAGCTGCGGGAGGGATGAGGTTGGGTTCCACTGCACTGGTGAACCCCGAGGTGGGCCAGGGAGCTTTCCTCCTCCACAGAGGGACGCCAGTGTGTGCATGGCCCGAAGGGGCATTGCCCAATGTGAGGGGAGGCAAGCAGGGTTTGGGGAGAAAAGCATGAAAACTGAAGCTCCACTGGCAGGATGAAGCCCTCACCTATTGCATAACCCACACCACCAGCGGGGCCGTGGCTCCAGTTTGGATGTGGATACCGAGGGGGGGGGGATGGGATGACCTTCCCTTCCCCTGGACATGCTGGAGGGGGGATCTTTGGGGATGTAGAGCCAGGTTAGTCCCAGAGAAAGTGGGTGACGGGGCTGGGCAGGTGAGGAGCTGATGGGGCAAGCAGTGAAGGGGACAAAAAAACCTTGATTAAGAAAAGTGGCAACCCTCTTAAGTAATTCTGGCAGGGGAAAGCCTCTGCTCCCTCAGCTAGTTGGACATTATGATGTACAGTGCATGTTGTCCTCAGCAAAGTTAGTCTTGGGGGGGAAAACCATCTCCCTATTCTGTCAATCTTCATTTGTTGGCCGACTGTACTTGGGTAGTTACATTTCATTACGTAAGAGGGCACAGTGGTTGAAATATATACATTAAAACCATGAAGATGGCCGTCTGACTGGAAACTGTGTTAAGCAGTCAGCTCTTGAAGACCCTGTTAAAGCCTTTCTTTCCTTTTGCCTTCTAAGTTAGGGAACAATGAACAAAAGCCTTTCAGAACTCTTCTGAATAACAAAAAAGAAAGGAATTTATATCAACCTCTTCCGAAGAGCTTACCTTGACTTGTGGTACAATAAACTGATTTATGCTGATCTCTTGTTGCCACTGAGTGGAACAACCGGAGGCACGGATGAGGTCGTGGCTGGTGCGGTTCCACCGAGTGCTGTTAGCCACATAAAAATCCAGTTGGAGTCTGTTAAAGTTACATGCTCAGAGCCTACGGATGATTTAAAGGATACCTTAACACAAAAACATCAGATACTAAGTTTCTAAATCTGGCTTCACAGCTCTTTAAAGGAAAAGCTGGTGTTTACATGAATGCTGAAACTGCCCCCAGTAGGCTCTTGAGCCTGTAAAATCATCTTTCTCTGGCCTGTCTGTCATTATACTTCATTCTGTTTACCCGCTGGTATGCAAACGATGCAGAAGCAGTGCTGCACCATTTCACAAGCACAACATGGCGCTGCGCTGCTCCACTTGGAAGCACTGGGATGGTTAAGTGACTTGCTCAGGGTCACACAGTAGGCAGGTGCAGGCTGTGGGAATCAAACTCAGGTCTGCTGGATGTATCAACCTCATTCACAGCTCATTACTCTAACCTCTAGGCTATATTGCCAGCGCAGACAGCGATAGTGACGGGGGCATTATTAGAATGGCCTGGCCCAAGGGTTGCATTTTATGATAGAAATGCTAAAATTTCTGCTTACTTTTCACCTGCGACCCAAGCTAGAAGGAGGTTTTTAATATTTCTGTCAGACGTGATTCAAGCTGGTGGCAAGATGTTAGTCCAATACCCCTGTCACTTGAAGGGGATTTGGCAAGAGAAATATTTCCTCTTTTCCTTGATACTGACCAATTTAAATCTTTCTGGGAAAACATGGCCAAGGTGGCAAGAAGACAGTGCCTGAAAACTGTCCGAGATCCTAGCTACAGAGTCTAATATGGATAGTTTCTGCCATGCTATAATGGAACCTTGAGGCTAAGACCCAGATATAAACTGGCCTTTAAATAACCTACTTAAACAACAAATTGCTTCATTATTTTTGGACATCAGCTAAAAGAACTCGGTTCGTTTCCACTGTCTTGTCTACTACTACTACTCTTTCTTCTTCATTTGTGATGTTGCAAATTTAACAGGGGGGAGGGGGACACTCTAAGATGGACCTTTATTGACGTCCAGTACGAACTCTGTGTATCTGAGTGTTCGCCATAGTAGATATGCTTCATTTGATATTAGTTTTCTGTTTTACTATTTTCAGACGTATGACATAATGTCTCTTTCTTGTTTCATTTTCTATTCTTTGAGACTCCTAAGAACCTTACCCAAGACATTGGTAAATACCAGATGAAAGCAAGTATAAATATCGCTATAACTGCGTCCTTTTCAGACGTCAAATCTTTAATTATTAACCTTTTCAATGTGTTGCTCTCACTTTTCATCGAGACAAATTAGTGTCTCTGTCTTCGTTTTCTTTCTTTTCCGTCTTAGATATCTCTTTCATATAAAGGACTTGTACTGTGTAATAGAGAATGTATTAACTAGTCCAATGAAATGCATTATGAATGACACTGTTATTTTGGTGCTCTATATTAATTTCTATGCAATAATTTTTTGGGGGAAAATGTTAAAAAGAAACGTAATTAAAAAGAAATCAATTTCAAAGACTGATAGAAACACAAGGACCAGCTCCGTACCAACCTCACAAAGGACCTTTGTACAAACAACGTATGCATGAGAAATATATTTAAAACGTTTAATGGTGGTGCAAAATATTAGAAGCATTAACACTCTCAGTTCGGCAAGAGTCATGAAAATTAGGATGCCAGCCTAATTTTGAAAGTGACACTGTTGCTGAACTGTGAGTGTTAAAGGGGAACAGTCAGCAGAAAGGGCCGTAACCCTCAAGTGGGGGGCTGGTCCCAATGTGCACTTGGTGTGCAAAAACATTTTTGTTTACTTACTGTTTAGTGTAGTACAGTAGACTGCATCAGACTCATTCTGCTTAGTTCTAGGCCGACATCTTCTGTTACTACAAATCCAGAATCTCCTGTAGCTGACATCAGAGCAGTAGGTAGCAGTGGAGAGTCAGTAGCCTGCAGTGCATGTTTAAGCAGTAATGCACGACAGAGTGTGTCATGCTCACGCCTTGAGTGGTTGGGCACGAGGCTGCAGGCTGAGTGTGTCCAACACCCAAGAAGTGACGTTATCCCAGCACAACATACACCCTGGTGTGCATTATTGTTATTCTACAATCGCTCTATTTAGTAAAAAATACCAAAAAGATTTTAAAAAATTTAAGGCAGCATTACAGTATTTTTTGGACCATGGAAGCATACCTGTTTAAAAAAAAAAAAAGTCCCTCTTTTTTCTTTGTCCACTAGATGCTGCTATTGTGTAGCACTAGGTTTCCTCTTTAGCTCATCTTCCTTGGTAGGTCTTCATCTGCCCTTGACCCCCCCACCGCCAGCTTTCTACGTCCCCCTGGCCTGAGTGTCTCTGAGAGAAATCATCCCAGTTCCACTGCCTGCACTGGGACTGAGAAAAAAAAAAAAGCTTACTTTGCGATGTTAATGGCCAATACTGCTGCCGATGGAGGAACGCTAGGAGTGGAGATTTAGTGCGTTTCAGACAGGTAGGAGATGTCAACACCACTCGCAGGAGAGAACTTTAAACTAAGTTTTTATTTTCATCTTGAGAGGATTGGAAAGGTGGGGTAGTGGAACTGTCATTTGTGTTAACCACTCCCTTGCAGTTGGGGAGGAAATGGGTGAACGAGAAGCTGCAGCTGTACTGCAGCATAAACTGCAGGCATGAGGTCCAACTGATAGCAGGTGAAGCCACTTGGAAAGGGAATTTAAAAAAACAAAACTAATTTGGTTTACCGGTGATGCCTGTACATTTAGAAGAGATTACTGTGTACATTACGGAACTTACTGTACTGATTACTGTACTTCGTGACTGCCCTGAATGGGGCAAACTTAAGACAGCTTGTAGCAGAACCAACCCGCGAGGAGGCTATACTAGGTTTGGTCCTGACCGACGGGGACAGGATCAAAGACGTGGAGGTGGGCAGTCCCCTTGGTACCAATGACCACAGGACAGCATAGGTTAAGGTAACCACAGTGGAGGAGGCAAGCTATACAAGGACAAAGGTCCTAGATTTCAGGAAGGCTAACTTTAAGGAGATGGGTAGAAATCTCAAAAGAGCCCCAGTAGCGGAAGGTAAAGGGGGAGATGCGGAAAATCAGTGGTGTAGACTCAGGCAACTCATAACAGAAGTAACAGGTCACTGTGTCAAAATGCATAGCAAGAGTAAAGGAAAGAAACGGCCATTATGGTTCTCGAAGGTAGTGGCCAAGAAAGTAAGGGAAAAGAAAAGAGCCTTCAGATGATGCAAGGAAACACAAAAGGATGAGGACAGAGAACAATATCTGGAGAAGTAAAGGGAATCTGGGAAAATAATTAGAAGGGGTAAAGCACAGACAGAGGAAGGTATAACCCAGGCTATTAAGAAAGGTGACAAGACCTTCTTCAGATACATTAGCGAGAGGAAAAAGACCAGAAATGGGATTGTTATGGCCTAAGAAGGAAGGCGGAGGAAGGGTGGAGGATGACCTAGAAAAGGCTGAGATACTGAACAAGTACTTTTGCTCAGTATTCACCAGGGAAGGGGGAAGGTGAGTCGCTGAGACTCAGTAAAAGAGGTATTCAGGGGAGGGAGGGAGGTAGACACCGGCCCATTCACGGTGGACAAAGTCCTAGAAGAACTCTGGAAAATAAAAGCAGATAAGGCAATGGGGCCAGATGGGATCCACCCCAGAGTACTAAAGGAACTCAGGGAAGTGCTGGCGGAACCACTAGCTGCCCTTTTAAGTGCATCACTAGAGACAGAAGAGGTACCTGAGGACTGGAGGAGGGCAGATGTGGTCCCTCTACACAAGAGTGGAAGCAGAGATGAGGCAGGCAAGTACAGGCCTGTAAACCTGACCTCAGTAGTGGGAAAACTAATGGAGTCCTTACTTAAGGAGAGGATTGTGAAGTTTCTGGAGGACAGGGGGGCACAGGATCCAAGGCAGCATGGATTCTCAGGGGGAAGGTCCTGCCAGACACAGATTTCTTTGACTGGGTAATCAGGGTGGTAGATCAGAGAGGGGCAGTGGATGTAGCCTACCTGGATTTCAGTAAGGCCTTCGACACCGTCCTGCACAGGAGATTGCTAAATAACTTGGGGAGCCGGGGAGTGGTTCCTAAGGTAGTAAAGTGGGTTGGGATCTGGAAAAGGGACAGGACTCAGAGGGTGGTGGTAAATGGCATGAAATCTGTGGAGAGGGAGGTGACCAGTGGGGTGCCACAGGGGTCAGTGCTGGGGCTAGTCCTATTCAGTGTCTTCATTAGTGACATTGCAGAGCGTCTGGAGGGAAAGCAGATGACACCAAGATTTGCAACAGAGTGGACACACCGGAGGGGGTGGAAAAAATGAGGAAGGACCTAAGCCTATTAGAGGAGTGGTCGGGTGTCTGGCAGTTGAGGTTCAATGCTAAAAAGTGCAAGATCATGCACCTGGGTCACAGGAATCCAAGGGAGGAGTACAGGATTGGTGGGGAAATTCTGGCTACCATAAGTCAGGAGAGAGACCTGGGGGTTATCATATCTTACGACTTGAAGGTGACCAAACAGTGTGAAAAAGTGGTGGGGAGAGCAAAGAGAATGTTGGGTTGCATAGGGTTGCATAACAAGCTGGAGGAAGGAGGTGATGATGCCACTGTACAGATCACTGGTGAGGCCTCAGCTGGAGTGCTGTGTCCAGTTCTGAGGACCATATCTCCAGAAGGACAGTGACAAAATAGAGGCAGTCCAGAGAAGGGCAATGAAGATGGTACATGGACTGCACCAGAAGCCCTACAAGGAAAGATGTAAGGACTTTAATATCTATTCACTGGAGGAAAGAAAGGAGAGGGGAGCTATGATAGAGACTTTCAAGTACCTTAGAGGAATAAACAGGGTACAGGGGGAAAGCGTATTTCAGAGAAAACTGCACAAGAACAAGGGGGCATGATATGAGGCTGAAGGGTGGAAGGCTCAGGGGTAATGTTAGGAAGTACTTTTTCACTGAGAGGGTGGCGGAGCTGTAGAAGAGCCTTCCAGCAGAAGTGATGGCTGCGAAAACAATACGGGGGCTCAAGAGTGCATGGGATAGACATAAGGGTACCTTGGAGATGTGCAGAGCAAGAGAGCCACAGATCAAATCGGATCTGGGGCTGCAGCAGTGAGTAGGGAAATGGGCAGAGTAGGTGGGCCGTATGGTCCTTATCTGCCGACAGATTCTATGTTTCTGTGTGTTTGGGGGTGGGGGGGGGCAGTGAGTGGTGTGTGAGAGGATGTGAGGAAGCTTGTTCAGTTAAGTGGAGAATGTGACAGGGAAAACCTTACAGGATCATAGCGGGTAGCATGGAGATGGGGTGCAGTGATTTTTTTTCCCCTTTATTTTATTAGGTCATGTTAGTGCCAGACCTTCATACAGTGATGTTATGCTCAGCTAATATCACTGGTGAAAATGGCACCGACCAATCAGAAAGCAAGAAATTTTCTTGCCATAGTATAATAGACGCAGAAAATTATTATTGTTGCCGTATTGGTCCTGCAACAAAAGATTCAGAAAAAAAGATGATTTAATACCTTTTATTGGACCAACATAGATGTTACAAAAGAAAAAAGATCCATAGATAGATAGATAGATAGGGATAGATATTGTATATATAAACCGCCCAATTCCATGGACTCTGGGCGCTGTACAATACAAATCAACAACAGAGTACAGATAAGCAGCAGTTCAACACAAACTTAAAATTCTATCCATCCCATTAAAACCAAAATCAACCATTAAAAGCCTGCTGGAACAGATATGTTTTTAATGCTTTCTTAAAGGCTTCTACCGAGGGGGCCTCCCTTAGATAACCAGGAAGGGAGTTCCACAGAGTGGGCACCACCACTGAAAACTCCCTGTCCCCAGAATGCCACAGCCTCACTCTGGGAACTCCAAGGAGGCCTCCCCCAGCACAACGGAGTGCCTGGGGTGGACTGTAGGGGGCAAGAAGATCTTGCAGATAGGTCCCCCTTCGTGTAGGATCTTTTAGGTCAGGAGCCCTACCTTGATGACAATCCTCCACCTGACTGGCAGCCAGTGCAGTCCGTGGAGGACTGGAGTGATATGATCACCCCATCTCGCCCCAGTCAGTAATCTTGCTGCCACGTTCTGCACCAGCTGCAGCCTCAGGAGGTTGCCCCCAGATAACCATAGGTACAGGGCATTACAATAGTCCAGCCTAGAAGTGACGAATGCATGTACCAGTGTGGTCAGATCCTCCGGCGGGATCAGGGCTCGGATTTGTGCACTGTTCCTAAGATGATAAAATCCACCCCTGATGACAGCCAACATCTGAGCATCAAGCGTCAAACTGTCATCCAGGATCATGCCCAAATCCTACACCTGTCTAGATGGAGTAAGGGGAACACCCCGCAACACAAGGCCAGGGGGTAACCCCTCACAATGCCCTCCGCCCTGATGAACTGGATCCACAACAAGTACCCCTGTCTTGTCTGGGTTAAGCTTAAGCCAGCTTTGGGTCATCCAAGCCTGGATCTCATTGAGACAGCTGTTAAATGCAGAGTCTGACACCCGGGTAATGGGCGCACAGGACAGGTACAGCTGGGTATCATCTGCATAGCAGTGAAAACCACCTAGCCCGTACTGCCTGATAATGTCCCCCAGTGGCAGCATGTACACCATGAACAACAAGGGCGACAAGACTGAACCTTGCGGTAATCCACAGCACATAGGCTTCGGGTTAGATGAGGCTAACCCCATCATCACCCTCTGCACTCTGTCTGTTGGATATGACCTGAACCAGTTGATGACATTACCAGACAAGCCACACCAAAACCACAGGGGATCAAGTAGCACCTCATGGCCCACGGTATCAAATGCTGCAGAGAGGTCCAGGAGGACCAAGATGGTTCGATCTCTTCTGTCCCTTGCCACCAGGAGGTCATTAATCTATACTATGCCCCGCACGAAACCCAGACTGGTAAGGCTCATAAGTGGAGGAAGAGGCAAGATGTCTCTCGAGCTGCATGGCCACCACTTTTTCAGTAACCTTCCCTAAAAATGGGAGGTTTGAGACTGGCCTGTAATTGCTGAGGCAGTCCAGGTCTAAAGAGGGTTTTTTCAAAAGGGGTCTAACCAAGGCCTCTTTCAAGGCCATAGGGAAGACCCCACTCCTCAAGGAACTCCAGACAACCCCAGCAATCACAGGCCCAGCCAGGTCCAAACATCCAACCAAAACTCGGGTCGGACCTGGGTCCAGTTCACACTGGGTTGGCCGCAGCTTCAAGATTATTTTCACCACCTCCTCCACCCCAACCAGCTCAAACTCATCCCAGGCAAGAGGAGTGTTTCAACACTCTCCAGGCCGGACCATGCATCCCCTTCGAGAGGTACTCGAGGAGACCTCATCCCTGATAGAGGACACCTTGTCAGCAAAGAATACAGACAGCTTCTCTCACCTAGTGCTCAAACCTGCTCCCCCAACACAGAGACAAGCAGTATGTAATAGCCCATCCACTGTGTGGAAAAGCTGAGCTGGTCTGTTCCTTGCCGCAGCAATCTCCCAAGACAGATATTCCACCTTCTTACAGGAGACTGCCCTCTGATAGTTGGTATACTGCAGCCTCAGGCCAACCTGTCCTCCAGCAGGCCAGATCTCCTGCAGCACCTGTCTAACCTCTGCCCGTTTTTCTTTATTCCGGAGATCCTCATCAAACCAAGGAGGTCTCCGGTGAGTGGACAAGGGACATACATGAATGGTTGTGATGAAATCGAAGACCGCAGCAACTGCCCCATTATAGGCTACCACTGCTTCCTCCGCTCCAATCGCACGAGCTGCCCCAACACTCGATAGGTCCAGCATTGCCGATAGTCCCATCAAGGAAACTCCTCTTAATGGGCGGTACTGGACCATCTCCACTGGAGCAGGACCATCTAGGGAGGTGCCACCAAGCGTGAACCTCACGGTGCTATGATCTGACCAAAATACAGGATCACCACTGAGGTCATTAACATCTAAGCTTAATGAAAAAAACAAATCCAATGTGTGGCACCCAAGTGCGTAGCTGTTGTTACTTTTTGCGACAGGCCTAGGGACCCCATGCTTCCTAGGAGATCATTCCCAAAACCTGAGAGCCCACCGTTGACCCAGGCATTGAAGTCCCCCCAGAATTAACCACCTGGGAGACTCCAGCACCAGACTGGCGACAAGCTCCTCAACCTTAATAACAATATCCCCATGCACCCCAGGGGTGTGATAAAGCACAAGGACCCTGAAACCTGCCCCTACACCCCCTCAGGCGGCCACACACTCGAACGACTGCATATGACCTACAGATAGCACTGTGAGGTTCAGCATGGTTTTAAAGCAAATGGCTACCCTCCCCGCCCCTGCGATCCTCCCTCGGGTTGTGTATCATGGAGTACCCAGCTGGAACTGCTGCCTCCAAAATGGGGGTGGCAGGTCAGGTCAACCGAGGATATCAAGTTCACCATTATGGCCGTCTTATTCCTTATCGACCTGGCATTGCATAACACAACCAGAGTAGAATGAGGTGAGGCAGCCAAACCCAGTAACTGCCCACAATCCATCGTGAAACCGTTGGTTACGGGAACTAAACATGGCAACTCCCTCTCCAGTTCCCTTTTCACCCCCGGGCATCTCCTTGGCCTCACCACCTGAATCCCAGACACCCCAGCAGCCGCTCGGGTACCACCACCACCACCAGACCCCACTCCCCGAGCTAAGCTTTCAGACTACACACAGTCCATCAGAAGCTAAGCTTTAGCTTCTGATGAAGGACTGTGTGTAGTCTAAAAGCTTAAGCACCTGTTTTCTTTCGTAACATCTATGTTGGTCCAATAAAAGGTATCAAATCATCTTTTTTTCTGGACTTGAATTTTGCGATCTGCATCAGCAGTTGCACAAGGGCGCCAGGAGGGAGGATTTTTGGCCGCGTCGGCAGCGCACAGTGTGGGACTTGTACTTTGCGATCTGCATCAGCGGTCACACAAGGGCACCAGGAGGCAGGAGTTTTGGCTGCGTCGGTGGCAGTGCTCCGGGAGGGGTAGAGGAGGCTCCCTGACCGAGGAATCTATCAGAGCTAGGGGCACCAAAGTTGAAACTCATGGCTGGCCTATAAAGCAGGGCCCAGCCACACACAGTGGACTTGAATTTTCTCCCGCGCACCTACCCAGCACTATCTCCCTTTTAAATGGGCTGGGTGAGCCAGTAAGGGCGGGACCACCCTGGATTGGCATGCGAAGGGGAGTGGTTGATGCACAAACAACCAAAGAACTGCTTAGAGGAAGCGGGACATTGACTACAGGATCAGATCGAGTGGAGGACACGGGGGGGCCTTACATTTCTACCTAAAGGGTAGCCTTGCAATTAAGTGAAGGGGTGCGAGTTGAGTTTAAACTCATAAGGACACTGTTAAGTGCACGAATACCTCTGTGTTTACAGTACTACCTAAGGGGAAGCTGGGTAATAAGTGTTGTTCACCCTGAAGCTTATGCTTATAGAGAACTGAGTAGCGCAGGCACTTTAGGTGCTACGCCAAGTATTGGCTTGACTCTAAGCAAGGGTACGTGAGTTTGAGAGGGGTGGGAAAGTGCTATACATAAAAGCTACAATTTTTCTGTGGGGGCTTCATAGGATGGGGGCTAGGGTGTGGCAGGGACTGCAGGTCACTAGGGCCGGCCTTTTTGATAGGGTGGTGGGGTGTACAGGATTTCGGTCTGCCATGATACTGGACTGGCCTTGGAGAATGGGAGGATGTATGGTATGTGGCCAGTTGGCTCAACTTAGGGAGGGATATCAAGGCTAAGGAGGGGTACTTGGGGGAGACAGAGACAGACCTGCAAGGGGAGGGAAGGGCTGGGGGAGGGACTGGTCCAATAGGTCCTGCAGCTGAACCTAGGTTCAGGAACAGGCAAGGGAGAGGGAGGCACCAGGGTTATCAAGTTACGGGGGTAGGAACAGGGGCATGGAGAGGAGCAAAGCGGCAAGCCAGTTGGGGCCAGAGGATAACCCCGGGCTTAGTGATTCATGCAGCAACGAGGGCAGGGAGAATGGAGTGCAGGCAGCAAAGGAGGGCCCTGGTAGGGGAGGAACAAAGGAGGGCACTGGTAGGGGCCAGGTTCAAGGCAGGGAGTCAAGCAGCTGCTGGCAGACGGTTAGGGGGAAGGGACCAGTGGGGACGAGATCAGGAGCGACTGGGGGGGGGACCTTCTGGGGATAGGAAGGACTTGAGCTTGAGCTTAGGAATAGATTCATGCCACTACTTCTAGGGAAGGACAAGGGAGAGGTAATAGCTACTTTAGAGGAGAAAAAGGTGGAGGGGAAGGGTTGGAGAAGGGTGTCGGCCAGGGTGGTGCCGAGGGCAAGCAGGCAGGGGCAGTGGGGTGCCCTCCAAGGAGAGGGGGAGAAGGGGTATCAGCTAAGGAGGCCTGGAGGAATGAGGGGGGAGAGCAGGGGGAACATCTGACAGGACCAGACCTGGGGGGGGTGCAGGGGCTCGGGGAGCACAAGGGGCTGGAGGGAGCAAGGTGCGTGTCACCCCCAGGGGGCAACATAACAGCCCTGCAGACAGGATATGACATGACCAAGGCTACAGCACAAGCAGTGTCCACACAGGATCAGGGGTTGGGGACAGGCGCTGGCAGAGAGAATGGGGAGCTAGAGGTTAAGGGAGGAGCCGGGACCACAGAGCTAAAGGCAGAGGGTCTGGGAGGCTACCACCGAGGGGGTCCTACGGAGGAAGCAAAATGGAGTGAACCAGTGGTTAGGAGGAAGCTTACTGCAGCCGAGAAAGCGGGTTGCAGGAACGGTGAGCACACCAGGGGCAAGGTAGAACGAGGAGCCAATGCGGGCAAGGATGAGGACATGGTCAAGTCAGTTAGGGAAGCAGGGGAGCAGGTTGGGGGCGGGGCTGGGGCAGGCAAGATGGAGGTGAAGGTCATGCTAGTAGGGGATTCCATGGTCAGGGGCATCACTTGCGGGGGAAGGGGGGTAGGGGCAGCAAGGTGTGGGCCAGTCGCTTGCCAGGCATGACAGCTGCAGAGGTCATTCAGTATATCCCGTCATGGGAGAAGCAGCAAGATAGGAGAACCCATGTGGTGTTTCACTTGGGAATGAATGACCTAGCTGGGCACAGCCTGATGGAAGTGCAAGCGAGGTTTGAGGCCCTGTCAAGGTTCTGTGGCAACCTGTGCTTCAGTTCAGTGGCATTTTCGGAGGTGCTTCCTGTCCCTAAGAGCTAGCACAAATAGGCAGCAGAGGATAGAGGAGTTCAACTGCTGGGTCTCTGGTTGGTGTGCACAGACGGTTTATGGGGTAGTGGGCCAGTGGGGATCGCTCTAGCAAGATGACAGCCTCTATGCCCCAGATAGGCTGAACCTCAGCAGTCAGGGCAAGGCAGTGCTCAAGGGTAAATTGGGAGAATTCTTTAGAGAGCAGTACAGTTTAAACTGATATGGGGAGGGGGGCTGCAAGTGTCATCTAACAGTAAACTCGGCAGGGGGGACAGCTGTCCTCCCCCACAAGAAGCGTGCGGACCAGCAGGAGCCGGATCAGCGGTCACATGCGAAGCAAAGCCCATTAGGAGAGGGAAGGTGGGGGTTAGAGAAGGGGATAAATGGAGGGCCATGTGCACAAATGCCAAGAGCGAGGGCAAGGTCCCAGGCTTGGTGGCGATCATGACGGAGGAGGAGCTGGACATAGTGGGGATCACGGAGACTTGGTTCCATGACGGGCAGGAATGGGACATGAACATTCCAGGTTATATGCTGTTCAGGAAGGACAGGGTCAGCAGGAAGGGGGGGGGCGTACTGCTCTACGTGAAGAAGGGATCCAGGCATCGGAAACACAAGGCAGGTGGGGGGACACTGAGGCCCTATGGGTCTCGCTGGCCATGGAGAAGGGCGAGGTGGTGTGAATGGGAGTTGTGTACAGGCCACCAGGGCAAACTGTAGAGGTGGACAGCCAGATGGTTGAGGAGATACTTAGGATGGCGGCCAAGGGGGAAATGCTGCTGCTGGGAGATCTCAATTTGCTGGATGTGGAGTGGCAAATGCTGTCTGCCTCCTCATCCAGAAGCAGAGCAATTGTTGACCCATTACAGATAGCCCACCCAAGTCAGCTGGTCAAGGAGCCCACCAGGGAGGGTGCGGGTACTGGACCTGGTACTTATGAATGGTGACGGGGTTGGGGAGGAGGTAATAGTAGGGGACAGCCTTGGTAGCAGTGACCACAGCAGCGTGGTTCATGATGTACGCAGCGGTGTCGCACCACCAGACTAAGGTGAAGGTGCTGGATTTCGGACGGCTGATTTTGCAAAGATGAGGGAGTACATTAGACGGGCACTGGGGGGGTGGGGGAATGTATGGAGGTGGAAGATATTTAGGCCAAAATTAAGGGGGCAATTGTGGGGGCCACGGACCACTGTTCAAAGAAGGTAAGCAAGAGCAGGAGGAGAAGGAGAAGGAGGCCACTGTGGTTCAACAGGGAAGTGGGGGAAAACATCTGGGCTAAAAGGCGGGCTTTCAGGCAGTACAAGACGACACAGAGCAAGCTGGACTGTGAGGCTTACCAGGATAAGCAGAAGGAAGTCAGGAGACTGGTCAGACGGGCTAAAGTGTTAATGGAGGAGAGTATAGCCAAGGGGGTCAGGAAGAGGGACAAGACCTTTTTTAGGTATATAAGAAAGTGGATGAAAGGGGGGACTGGGTTGCTGGGCCTGTGGGCGGAGACAGGGGAGAAGGTAGGGGGACCAGGAGAAGGCTGAATTACTGAATAGTTATTTCAGTGTGGTATTTACAAGGGGGCTGTCAGTGGTCCAGCAGGAAGCGGGGAGGGGGTGAATGTGGGACCATTCCGGAAGAGGAGATCTCGAAGGAGCTGAAGGGCCTGAGGGTGGATAAGGCCATGGGGACAGATGGGATTCACCCTAGGGTATTGCACGAGCTGGGTGAGGAGCTAATGGCTCCCTGACCTATCTATTCAGTGAGTCCTTACGAACAGGGGTAGTCTATCAATCAATCAATCAAACTTTATTTAACCAGGCAGTTACATAATTGAGCAAGCTCATTTACAAGATAGTCCTGGACACATAATACACCTTAAAACAAGAACTTACAATTCACGCATGACAGACATTATTTCAGAGTAATATGAAATGACAATCAGTAAGCGTTGTAGCTTAGCATTGATGACATGATGATTTAGCATATACTGGAACATAATATGATACAGGGGGAGGAGAGGAAGGGAGAAACAGAGGAGGGTAGGGGGTAATCAAGACCAGAGGGGAAAAAGGAGGAGGGCAACCAAGTAGGGTGAAGACCCCCAATGAAGCTAGCTAGGGGCAGAGGGGTGGGTGCAAAAAAGGGGTATAGTTACCCTTGAGGGATGCCAGCCTAAGGGGATATCTGTAGGCCTACTTAATAGGAGGCATGGGATTTTTTTGGCCAGGAGGGAAGTGTTTACCTAAAGCAATCACACACCGTATTCAGGCTTCGATTGAGCAGCTGTCTGAACATGTAGGGGCTAGGCAGGATGGAGAGTTTAAGAGCTTTCTGCATATTATTCCAAAGCATAGGTAGAAAAGAGCTAATGGCAGTTGAGCCAAGTCATGTCCTGGTGCGTGGTATTTTAAAGTTGATAAAGGAGGAGTTCCTTATGACGTAGCTAGCCTTGGAGCACTCAGACAGTTTCCTGATATAGGGTGGAAGATTGTTTGATAGAGCTCGGAAGAAGCACAGAAGGGTGTTTTTTTGTCTCCTCAGTAGGGATGGCCAGTCTAATCCTTGGTACAACAAGCAATGATGAGTCTGTAGGGGCAGGCCAAGAACAAACCGCAGAACGTGATGGTAGAGATTATCAAGTTTTTGGAGCTCACGTTGGGGGCAATGACTATAAACAAAATCACCGTAATTAAGCAGGGGAAGGAAGGAAGGTTGTTTGAACCAATCTCTTCCTGGCTTCCAGGGTAAGTAGGTGTTTTATACGGTAGAAAAGGCCAGGGCGCTGCCTTAACTTTTTGGATAACTCGTTTAGATGTACATTGATGTTCAGTTTGTTATCCAACCAGACTCCCAGATATTTGAATTTGTCCACTATTTCTAACGGTTCACCAAGGAGGGTGACAATTTGGGTGGTACTGTGGGCCTTCATGTTGAGAGTGGAGGAGGGGGAGATAACCATAGCTTTAGTTTTTTTGGCATTTAATAGTAGCTTCAGATTCAGCAGGTTGTGTTGGAGTATGATGAAGTCCTGTTGAAGCTCCTTGTAGGCAATATCAAGGGAGGGAAGGATTGGTTGAATAGATGACAGTGTCATCTGCGAAGAGGAGAACTTTTCCTGCTGAGGGGCCAGAATCAATGCGGTTAATATAGATGGCGAAGAGGATAGGTCTCAAGATCGAGCCTTGAGGGACGCCTCACGGCAGAGTTTTCACTGGGGAGAATTCATCTTGGCTTGTCTCCTATTGGTAAGGTAGCAGCAGAACCACTTTACTGCAGAGGGGGTTAAACCAATGCATTCCAGTAAGTCAAATAGTATGGAATGATCAGCCGTGTCGAATGCTTTGCTAAGGTCAAGAAAGACTGCGTAGATATGCTGCTTGTTGTCCAAGGCATGTAACCAATCATTGGAAACTTTAGCTAGGGCTGACACGGTGCTATGTTTTAGTCTAAACCCTGATTGAACAGGTTTGAGGATGTTTTCACTGTCCAAATACTCCCTTAGTTGAGCGTTGACGACTTTTTCAAGTAGATTGGATAATACAGGAAGCAGTGAAATGGGCTTGTAGTTGTTCAAGTCTGTAGGGTAGTTTTCCAACTAGATGGCAGTTCCCCTTGGCATAATGAGCAATTAAAAAGGTGGGCAATTGGTGCTGTCAGATAGAAATAACCTGCTTTTAGGAAGAATGGTTCTAAATAGTCAGCACCCACATTCTTTTTGATGTCCACCGAGATGAGGAGGTCCGCCACCTGTTTATAGGATACCAGCCAGAACATGAAGAGGGGCTGGTGGACCCAGGGGCAGAGGTTGGGCTGGGTAATGAGCTGGCATAGCAAGTGGTACCTATTTTACTAACAGGTGACACGTCAAAGGAGAGACCTGCAGTTGCGAAGTGATTATTAAGCTGATCAAGGATCTGAGCCCTGGCTGTGTATGTGATATTATTTGCTACAGTTTTGGCCGGGAGAGGGGTGGCAGGAGAGTGACCTTTGACCTCTCTCAAAATCTGCCAGAATTTGGCTGAACAATTTTTGTTTACCTCAAGGGCAGACTGGAAGAATCGTGCTTTTTCCACCCTGACCATCACTCAGGACTTGAAGGTGGCCGGGCAGTGTGGTAGGGCGGTGGCAAAAGCCAGTAGAGTGCTGGGATGCATCGGGAGAGGGATCACCAGCAGGAGGAAAGAGGTTCTGATCCCCCTGTACACCCACTGGTCAGGCCTCATCTGGAGTATGGGGTCCGTTTCTGGAGGCCTTACCAAAGGAAGAATGTGGAGAGTGGAAAGGGTACAGAGGAGGGCAGCCAAGATGGTCAAGGGGCTTAGTCACCTGTCGAATGAGGAGAGGCTGGGAGCCCTAGATATGTACCCCTTGGAGTTGGGGGGGGGGAGACATGATAGAGACCTTCAAGTACCTGAAAGGGATAAACAAGGTGGCTCCTGGAAACCCCTTCCAGATGAAAAAGTGCCCCAGAAAAAAGGGTCATGATCTCTAATTGGAGGGGGGCAAGTTCAGGGACAACATTAGGAAGAGCTTCTTTACAGAAAGGGTGATGGACTCCTGGAATGGGCTGTCTAGAGAAGTAGTGGGAGGGGGTTCAAGAGGGCGTGGGACAGACACAGAAGGCTGTTGAAAGGTGGGGGGGATATCTGGGGCAGGCCTAAGGGTGCTAGGCTAATGGGCAGACTAGGTGGGCCTGGAGGTCCTTTTCTGTGGACACATTCCTATGTTCCTATTGTATAATACAGCATTTATAATCTCTGCTCAGTTTTTTTTCTGGGTCTGCTTTTCTCTAGGGCCTGAGTACATTCCTCTGTGACTGTACTTGGCCCAGAGAGGACAGCGAGACCAGCAAACAAAAGATCAGAGCTTATATAAACTCAAACATGCACTGCAGCCACCTGTTGAATCTCCTACTGCCCTGATATCAGCTGCAGGGGATTCTGGGATTTGTAGTAACAGAAGATGTCAACTTAGAACGAAACAAAATTAGTCTGATACAATCTGCTATACTACAGTAAACCATAACTAAACCAAAATATTGTTGCACACAAGTGCACATTGGGACCAGCCCCTCACTTGAGTATGGGGGCCCTTTGTGATGGCTGTTTCCCTTTAATGCTTGGTAGGTTGATAGAGTACTGGTCCTTGGGTTTCTAGTAGTTAATTACCAGCCACCTTGCAGACCCGTGAGCTGTCTTTGTGCTCTCTGTATAGTCAAAGAGTAATGATTTGCAGTAGATCTGACCCCCCCCCCACAACTAGACTGTCTCCACTCATACTCAGCCCAGAGGTTCTCAGCAACCTGAAACCTACCTGGTAATGGCAGGGCAATGTGGTTGGGTGGGGGGGGGCAAGCAAAGATGCCATGTCAAAGGTCTAGTTCCTCTCCAGATGCTCTTTTTACCTGGTTTCTGCCAGCTAGTCCCTGGTGTAGCAGTATTAATAGCAGCAGCAGCAGTAGCTGTGGCAGTAGTTAGTAGTAGCAGTACTAGTAACAGTAGTAGTGATTGCAGTAGTAGTCAGTAGCAGAATTAGTAGTAGTAATAGCAGTAGTAACAGTAGTAGTAACAGTAGTTGCAACAATACTAGCAGTAGTAATAGCAGTATTAGCAGTACTAGTTAGCAGTAGTAGTAGCTGTATCACTAGTAACATCAGTAGTACAGTTGTAGCAATAGTAGCTGTATCGGTAGTAATAACAGCAGTTGTAATAGTAATAGCAACAGTACCAGTACTAGTTATTAAGCAGTAGTAGCGGTATCAGTAGCAGCAGTACTGAAAGCAGTAGCAGTGGTGACAACAGCAGTAATAAACAGTAGTAGTAACAGCTGTATCAGTAGTAATAGCAGTAGTAATAGTTACAGTAGCTGCAACAGTAGAACAGCAATAGTATTTAGAAACAGTAGTAGTAACAGTAGCTGTATCAGTAGTAATAGCAGTAGTAATAGTTGCAACAGTAGGAACAGCAATAGTAGTTAGAAGCAGTAGTAGTAACAGTAGCTGTATCAGTAGTAATAGCAGTAGTAATAGTTACAGTAGTTGCAACAGTAGGAACAGCAATAGTATTTAGAAACAGTAGTAGTAACAGTAGCTGTATCAGTAGTAATAGCAGTAGTAATAGTTACAGTAGTTGCAACAGTAGGAACAGCAATAGTATTTAGAAACAGTAGTAGTAACAGTAGCTGTATCAGTAGTAATAGTTACAGAAGTTGCAACAGTAGGAACAGCAATAGTATTTAGAAACAGTAGTAGTAACAGTAGCTGTATCATTAGTAGTATCAGTAGTAATAGCAGCAGTAGTAATAGTAGATAATGCTAATTTCGGTAAAGGCCTATTGAGCCAAGGCTCATTTTCAATAGGGGAATACAGTTTGCGTTGCATTTGATATAGAAACAGCTACCAGAACATAAAAAGAAACAGGTATACTACACAATAAAATCCTATTAAATATGCAACCAATCAGGAATAATTTCAACTGTACATACATCACAGTCAAATAATAAAGACACAGCAGACAGAACAAATCATCTGACAGGACAACATAGTTGAGGATCCCTTGCATGTGCCAGAAACGCTTTTCTGAGTCAAAATGATGGAAGCTTAGCGTTGTTATATTACTATGGTGTGGCGAGTTCCACTGTTTGGGGGCGGGAGGGAGGGAGTAAGCCAGTTTGGATGCCGTTTGCTTACCCTCATTCTTTCCCTATTTACTCCACAATCAATGGATGTTGCCAGCTGGGAGTGTAGGAAGGAATGACTTGGATGCAGCTACGTCAGCAAGGGAGTGTTCCTTTAACTTTTGGGCGTGTCAGAAGGCAATAATACGGTTATGGCCCCAGTTCTTTTGGTCACTTTGGCTGGTTTATTTTGAGCAGTGCTTCAGACAGTGTTGGCCTGTGGTGAGTGGGGGCATTTATAAAATGTCTTAATATTTTTTTTTTTTTAATTTCAGTTCACATGGTACAGAAAATCACCCATCAACAAACTGATAAAGTGCCCAGGGCATAAACTCACAAAATGCCTTTGTTGGTGCGTGGAATTCTGCACCATATAAATTGAAATAATAAAAAATATTTTATTAAGCCCTAGTCTGTGTCATCAACATTTTGTAGAACTCACATGATACTGGTCTTAGCTGGCCTTGTAGTGCAGGGGTAGCTATAATGTTAACTATGCCGACGGCCTGAGTTTGATAGCCTGCTTGAGTTGTTGGGTGTCGGCCAAGGGGAAGGAGGATTGAGAGTACAGTGGGCCGTTCTCTGGAATCTGACTGTCATAGTGGAGGCTGGGTGGCATTGTGGCTGGGTCAGCAGATGGAGGGTGGGGACATGGCCATTGTTGGGGCAGACTACATATGTACAAGAGATGACGCCTGCCCCCCCACACACATCCATCATCTGCATGAACTGGAATCTGACTATCATATAGTGGTGGCTGGGTGGCATTGTGGCTGGGACGGTAGATTGAGGGAGGGTGGGGACATGGCCATTGTTAGAGCAGACTACATATCCGCAAGAAATTATACCCTGCCCCCCCCACATCCATCATTGGGTCTCCTCTCCTGGTTGCTGGTCCACTCACAGGCTTTACCTCTGCTGTGGACAGTTGGATAGTGAGGATGAAGCTACGGCAGGAGCTGAAGGCAGGCCTCACCTCGGGGGGGAGGCTCAAGCCCGATGGGGCAATGTAGTGGTGTGTTGCGGGTGGCCCAAGTAATCCCAAGATGCCCAAGTAAGAGGCGCCTCACATGGACGGTGATACTGTCAAAGGTGGGCCAAGAGCAAAAGTAGAACTGAAAAAAAAAATGATTTACGTGACTGCAGGTACCTTGCTGGTCTGTTGCTTCAACATTTACCTCCCTGCAAATTGATTTAGCATATCTGTGACCCATATGGCTGACGTGGATAAACCTGAACACCAGGATACTTAGTTCTGGATAGGCACAAAACTATTCTGAGAACGTGTCCTAGAGTGGTGGTACCCTGTTAAGTTAGCAGAGCATGAACACTACTTTTTAATCCAGTATAGTGGAAAGGAAGGGGGGGGGGAGAGCTGTAGACTGGGCATGGTCTGTGGTAATAGTGTAGGTAGGGGAGAAATGGGCAGACTGGATGGGCCAAGCGGTCCTTATCTGTCATCAAATTCTGTATTTCCTTATCTGAGCAATCTGTCATCCATAATATTTATAAATGTGACCAGTTCACTCTGTCAGTATTCATCGTGGTGTGACTCACTTTGGGATCGTTGCCAAATGAGCAGATGATGCGCAGAAGGGAGAAAGGAGTAAAGAACAAGTGAAAATGAAGGACTGTTGGCTATCTTCACTTTTAATGGTCTATTTCCTTTGATGCAGGGTGTTGGAAAACGAGGAGGGGAGGAAGGAATACTTGGTATATCCCACCAGTAAGAACCACTGTCCCAATGAGAAGGGCAGAAAAGTGCCACTGAAGGGCAGTGGGCGGAGGGTCGACTACATACTGCATACTGAAGAAGGTGTCAACGGAGAATGGAAAGTGGTAAGTGTCATAATTAAACTTGAAATGGTATAGTCGAAGTGGCAGATGACAGGGAGGAGCTTTCACTCACATTCTGTCATGCAGTACATCGGCAAGAATCAGGGATACCTTTTCTAGAATAGTGGGGGTGCAGTAAATGGGGAGGCTCACAAACCCCTATGGCCTTTCTTTTTGTAGTTAATTGTACTGAATTATCATAATTCCATTTGAATTATGACCAGGATGTAAACATTCAACATTAGCTCATTTTCAGTGTGGTCCAGTGGATGCACAAAAAAGTTGCAATCAACGAATAAAGAAAAAGAAAAAAAGAAAAAAAATATTAATCAGTATAAAACAGTCAACTATGTAAAACACTTATATACAACATGACCAGCTTAAGCTCTTTACTTTTAAAGGTTATTTAAAAAGTACTTCTACTTCTCAGTGTGATTGCTATTAATCATACCTGTATATAGAGTATGGTGGAACGCGGTTACGTATGGAGAGCATACACTTGAAAAAGGCATTCTGCTGCAGTAGAGATGTAGCTACTAATGCAGAACGACTTTTTATTCTGCATTAGTCACAATGCAGCTGCCCCCATCAGCGCTGTTCCTAGGACAGTGGGCGGTTGAAGCGTCGCGTACATGAGCTGGCCAGCGGACAGATGGCGGCGAATTGCAGTCTGCGGAACGTAAGGACTGCATGTTTTAACCGATAAAGTAAGCAATTATGGCTGTTTTTTTACCATACACTATATAGAATAGTGTATGGTAGACCCAATACACAACAGTCTTCTTATACCTCGTTACCATGATGCCAAAGGGACCACTCGAGCTTCGCTCCCGAGGTCTTTGACGTCATGGTAACCACTCGGTGTAAAGAATAGCATTGTGTATCTGGGCTACCATACATTGTTCTATACCTTATGTATTATTTATTTTGCTTGAATATTCATTTGTGTGCATGGAGCTGGTTGGCCATCTAAACAGGCTGAATTAGCCCTTGGTCTTACCATTTAATAGATAAAATTAAAATACAAAGACAACCTAGCGGCAGTGTGATAGTGCCACTGCCAACCACGCCAGCAACCCAGGTTCGATAATGGACTTGGGTTGCTGAGGTTTGGCCGGGGGAGAGCCTTGAGCATCAGACGGACTACTCTCTCCTCTCCCATGACTCTGCACATGCGGTTTCACTTTTCAAATAAGTATTACTCTAGGAGATAGCCCTCAGTTTTATAAAACATGTATATAGTGGACATAAGCAAACATAGGGCAATTCAACAATGTGTTTTTTTTACATGCCACCAAAATTGGCGAACGAGTTCAGCGTCCCATAGTGCTGTTCTGTATGTCAGGGACGCATGGGAAGGAGCAAATCACAAAGTCTTTTTAGTTAAAAAAAAAAATAAATTATTTAAAAATGCACATGTGCTCTTTAAAGTGACTCAGAGCCATTACTGACTGCTACTCTGAGTCACAGACACTAATATTACAAGGGCACTAAAACTGATACAAAAGCTGACAGTTTCACTTTAATTTGAGGTTTCCGACTCTCTACTTTGGAATACTCTTCCCAGGGCCCTGAGGGAGGCCGTCCCAGTGGAGGCCTTTTAAAGGAGGTTGAAGGCATACCTTTTCAGGCAGACATTTGGGGCCGGATTTACAAATGGTTGCGGCAAGCTGCGACAATGGCAGCTTGCTGCAGTGGCCCCTGCGTCCTGGACCCTGCGCCCGATGCAGGAACAAACAGGGTCCAGGAGCCTGCGTCCTGCAGCTTGCGGCATCTGTGCAAGGTAGGGCGCAGCCCCCATGAAAGCCGCGGGACAGGGTGGGCGGCAGATGTGCCCGCAGACAGGAGCTGTGGTGCCCCCCATGCCTGCCCCCAATCCTCATAATGTGTGGACCCCGATTCCCTGTATTAAGAATAGTCCCCCCTTCAACTCTAGTAACTCATTGGTAGTCTAGTGGCGCCCACCCCCTCCCAGCTGTGCCAGCCTACCCACCCCACACACACACATCCGGAGGCGAGGTCAGCGACTGGCACAGCCGCCTCTCACTACCATGTCCAGCCGCCGACTGAGCTTTGCCAAGGCGCGTGCAGTAATATATGCACTCTATGAATGACAGCCACTGTCATTCACAGGCCAGCAGTATACTTATTATGCGTGCTTTGGCAAAGCTCGACTCAGACTGTCACGTGATGAGGAGGGTGGGCGATGCCGATAGATCCGCGCCCGCAGGTGTGTGTGGGGGTGAAGATGGTGGGCTAACACTGCGACTGAAGTGAGGGGGGCCACTGGGCTGTCAGGGCAGTTACGGATGGTCGATTCCATGCTATACACGCATGGGTTGGCATCTGAGGGGTGAATGGGGACTGGGGGGTCCGAAAGCCCATATGAGCTTCGGTGTAGGTGGAGTGTGTTTCAGGACTGGGAGGGCATGGCCCACACCGGCACCTCTGTCCCCTACTGGTTGGGATTGGGGCATGGGGGGTTCTATGCATGGGGGATATGTGCATGTGGGGGGGTGTTGGATGACTGGGAATGGGGCTGCTGGGGTGCTGTAGTCCACGAGGGCTCTCTGGTGCCCCAATGACACAGTGGCAACCCCCGGTGGACGGCAAAGACATCTTACGCCACATGTCCGCTGGTGGTTGTCTCTGAATTCCGATTTGGGGACTTAGCCACCTTACTTGAATAGGGTGCAAATGCTGCCATAAACCCCCTTACACCATGTCAGAAGGGGGTTTATGGCACATAGGTGCACTTGGGAGCAGGCAGCCTGCAGCATGACGCAGGCTGCCTTTCTGAATCCCACCATGGCGCAACTCATGACGCAAAGTGCTACTTGCACCATTTTTGTGGACGCAAGTTGCCTTGCGTCCTGAGTTGCCTTTTGTGAATCCGGCCCTTGGGATCCATTGAAGGTCCTGCTTAATACTCTGCAATTTAAGGATGCTGCTGTTTCATCTATTTATGCTGTATATTTCAAATACTTGTTTTTTTTAACTTCAAAGTATTTTATTCATAAAAATAAAGCATTGAACCTTCCATACAGCTGAATATAAATGTTAGGCCTTATAATCAAGCATTACAGTGTAAAAAATACATGTTCTTCACAATTTAACAGGTGAGGTAGCAACCAAACAAACAAAACTGCATGTCTTGATCCTTCCTTGAGTTCTAAAGTTATTTTGTTCTTTCGTTTCAACTGCAAATCTTTTTAAAATTGAGAGTTCAGGTTTTACATTTGGTATAGGCATCCTAATGCTCTTTGTCCTCCGATGCAGAAGTGTCCTCTAATACTCCTTTGAAGTATGGCGTTGGGGTTCGACTGAGAATCATTGCTCCAGATTTGGGCATGTTAATTTGGTATCCTGCCAGGGAGCCATAATCCGCCGGAGTGTTGAGGAGGTGAGGCAAGGCAAGGCAAAGTTTATTTCTTCAGCGCCCTTTCCCGGAGGCTCTGGGCGCCTTACATAAAATTATAAAAAGGAGTAAAACATACAACAAAGGCACATAAAACACAGAACACACTAAAACAACAAAGGCACATAAAACACAGTACATACTAAAACAACAAAGGCACGTAAAACACAGAACACACTACAACAACAAAGGCACGTAAAACACAGTACACACTACAACAACAAAGGCACGTAAAACACAGTACACACTACAACAACAAAGGCACGTAAAACACAGAACACACTACAACAAGAAAGGCACGTAAAACACAGTACACACTACAACAACAAAGGCACATAAAACACAGTACACACTACAACAACAAAGGCACGTGAAACACAGTATACACTACAACAACAAAAGCACATAAAACACAGTACACACTACAACAACAAAGGCACATAAAACTCAGTACACACTGAAACAAAGGCACATAAAACACAGTACACACTACAACAACAAAGGCACATAAAACACAGAACACACTAAAACAACAAAGGCACATAAAACACAGTACACACTACAACAACAAAGGCACATAAAACACAGTACACACTAAAACAACAAAGGCACATAAAACACAGTACACACTAAAACAACTACAAGAGCAATAATGAGTACAGCTCAGCAGTCTTTATCTCACATTCAAATAACTATACCTGGGAATGCCAGTGAAAAGAGATGGATCTTAAGGCAGCACTCAAACTCCTTGACTGATGGGGCCTCCCTGATGGCTGAAGGAAGCGAATTCCACAGGACAGGGCCGGCGATGCTAAAAGCCCTGTCACCGGGGGTTTTAAGTCTTGTCCTGGGAATCGCCAGGAGGCCCTTACAGGAGGAGCGGAGGGAGTGGACTTGGGCAGCAGGTGTTAGGAGAGTAGACAGATAGCCAGGGCCTAGTCCATGTAGGGCCTTAAAGGTGAGTAAACCCACCTTGAAGATAACCCTCCACCTGACCGGCAGCCAGTGCAATTCACACAGCACCCGAGTTACATGGCCGAACCTCGAAAGGCCTGTCAGCAACTTGGCAGCTGCGTTCTGCACCAGCTGCAGTCAGCGGAGGGTACCTCCCAAGACCCCAAAGTAAAGGGCGTTACAGTAATCAAGCCTGGAAGTTACAAAGGCATGGACTAGAGTGGCAGGTCCTCCGGCGGAACTAGGGGTTTGATCCTGGCAATATTCCTCAAGTGGTAAAAAAACACTTTGGACAGCCGATGACACCTGAGATTCAAATGTCAATCCATCATATAGGAACACACCAAGATTTTGCACCCTAGAGGAAGCCATCAATGGTGCTGGCCCCAGGAAAAGTCCATTTGCCACACCAGAGGCATTCCTATCACACCTTCAGCATACTCCCACTACCAGAAGCTCCATCTTCTCGGGAATCAGTCACAACCAGCTGGAGGACATCCAGTCACTGATCTCAGCCAGGCAGGTGTTAAACACATTCACAGCATCGGATGTTCCAGGGGCTAAGGACAAATACAATTGGGCATCATCTGCATAGCAGTGAAAACCCACATTGTACTTCCTAATGAGCTCACCCAGGGGCAGCATATACACTATGAACAACATTGGTGACAGGAATGATCCCTGAGGAACTCCGCACGACAGGAGCATCGGAGAGGAGGAGAAATTCCCCATCAGTACCCGTTGCTTCCTGTCAGTGAGATAGGACTCGAACCAATGGATGACAGTGCCGGCAAGCCCACAATACTCTGAGATGATCAAGTAGCACAAAGTGATCAAGAGTGTCAAAAGCTGATGAGAGATCGAGGAAAATGAGAACTGACCCGTCTCCTCTATCTCTCGCCTTAAGGAGGTCATTGTGCACCCGAACTAATGCTGTTTTTGTGCTGTGCCTAGCTCGGAAACCAGACTGGAATGGCTCATAGATATCAAAGGTCACGAGGTGCTCCTCAAGCTGTTGTGCCACAATCTTCTTCACAACCTTTCCCAAAAATGGAAGGTTGGAGATAGGTCACTAATTCACTAAGGTATCAGGGTCAAGAGATGATTTCTTCAGAAGAGGCCTCACCAGAGCCTCTTTCAAGGAATCAGGGAAGAAACCCCCCCCGACAAAGAAACACCAGACAATCAAGGCTAACGCCGGGCCAACGGAATCAATGCATCCCATTAGGAAACGTGCTGGCACCAGGTCCAGTTCACAGTTAGTGTGCTTCAGCTTCTAGGCAACCTCAATGACCTGAGCCACCTCTACCGGTTTACAGTCCTTCCAGACAGATGGAGTGCCTCTGCTACCTCCAAGGCAATCACTGCGAGTTGTGGAACGACTCACTGGTGGGATTCCCTGCCGGATAGAGGACACTCTCTCAGTGAAGAACCAAGCAAACTCATCACACAAAGTGACAGAAAAAAACTTTTGCGGCTGCAGACAGACCGGATGAAATACCCTGTCTACAGTCCAAAAAAGTACCACTGATCAGTTCTTCCCTGCAGCAATCTCCTTGGATGGGAACTCTGCCTTCTTACAGTTGATTGCCCCCTGGTACTCATGATAATGGGTACACAGGGCCAGTTTGTCCTCCTCCAGCCTAGTCCTTGGCCAGCGATGTTCTAACTTCTGACCCCTAATCTTCATCGCTTTGAGCTCTCCATCGAACCAGGTAGACCTCAGGTCAGAGGATTTGGGTCATACACAGATCGGTGCAAGTGCCGTGGACATCACCTTATAGGTGGCAGCTGCCGCATTCGTGCCATTCACACATGCAGCGTCTACGCTAGATAGATCAGCCACCAGCATAAATCCCTCCAGAGACATTCCCCTCAAAGGGCGGTAGCTGACCATCTCAACAGGGGGAGGGCACTCGGGGGGGTGCCCTGAATGAAAACCTCACCGTGCAATGATCAGACAAAATGACCTGATCAATCTTGAGGTTACATACTTCAAGCCACAGTGAGAACACCCTGTCCAACATGTAGCCACCATGGTGGGTCATGGAAGTAACCTCTTGTGTCAAGCACAGAGATGACATCATCTGGAGGAGGTTGGAACCAAGCATGGAGGACTCATCGTCGGCCCAGGCGTTGAAGTACCTCAGTACCACACATCTGGGGGAGTCCAACACATCCCCCAATGATGAGATCCACCATCTCCTGCAGGAACTCTCCCCCCGTCCCCAGAGGGCGGTAAATAAGGAGGATCCTGAAGCCTGCACCTGGACCACGCTGTACTGTCACACATTCAAAGGATCTGGTAGTTCCCACTGGGTACACAGTGAAACAGAAGTCGGATTGAAAACAGAGGGCCACTTCCCTGCCCCTGCGTTCCACCCTAGGGCAATGCTCTACAGAGTATCTGGGGGACGGGGGACGGCTGCTTCCAAAAGTGGCCTGGTGTCATCACCCACCCAGGTCTCCATGATGCAAGCCAGATTGACCGTAGAAATCAACTCCGCCATAATTGCAGTCTTGTTTCTGATTGATTGGGCATTGCAAAGCACTGCCCTAAGGGGACTGGTAGGCGCTGCAGCCCCTCTGGCTGTCTGCCCACTCGGTCTAGTGGGACCCCTGGGGATGGGAACCAAACACGTCTGGCCTCTCTCTCCAGGTCCTGTCTAAACCCAGGGTGTCTCCTACACCTAACTACCCCTATCCTGCTCACCTCCATCAAACCTCCGGCATCCCACCACAGCTGATCATTCCGGCTCCTCCAAATCCCAACCTCACAACAGCACCTCACGGTCATTGTTGACACTGAGAGGTCAGTGAAGGGCATGCAGCTGGGACGAGGGAGGGAATGCATCAGGTCCCCAAAAAAGAGTAGGGAATTGTCAGCATACAGGGCCAACTTCTGTTCTGTTCCCCTGATCTGAAGGTTGGCCCTAACTGTTATAGCCTTTGGTTCCAGGCTCAAGGCAAACAAGAGGGGACAGTAGGCACCCTTATCTGGTGCCACATTCCAGGTTAAACTTAAACATTTATTGTTGACTATGTGTTTTAAATAAGTGGAGTGTTGTTGCTTTGTGATCTGTAGGCTATGTTTTTATTATCACTGTTATGCCTTTTATGGCACCCTGAGCCTCTGAGAAAGGGGGCGTAAGAAATACGTTTGCTACTAGTAGAAAGAAGTGCCGATAAACCTGTTGGAAGTGGAACTGCCATTCGACATGCACTCTGCCAGTGGTTTTCCACATTCTGCATAGCTCTGGAGGCCCTCTGGTGTAGAGTCGATTAGCTGAAATCACATACAATGTGTGGTTTAGAATGCATTTTGTCATTCCGTATGAACATTTTTGCTCTGCCCTTCTTCCCCTGTAACCTTGCACCCCCGGATGTATCTGGAAACAAGGTGTTTCACTACTCTGCATGCCCTCCTGGTGAAATATTTTACTTTACAATATAAATCAATAACAGCTTTTTTCTTTTTTCCTCCCTGCAGGAAGTGGAGGAGTTCAGTTTCATCACACACTTGGCAGGTTTGACGGACCACTTGCCGGTAGCTATGCGTTTGATGGTGTCTACAGGAGAAGAAGAACAGTAAACAACGATGGACTGTCCTGAAGAAGTGAAGAGTCAGCGTCAAGATTTATCTCGCTGCATGTGTATCCAGCACTGGGACAGATGGGGCGGGGACATTTTTTCAGTGCCCCTTTACAAAGGCATGACCAGACTGATAGCCCCCAACCCCCATGAGACTAGTGACTTACAAAGCCTTCAGGTCGATACATCAGTGAAGACATAACATGGAAACCAGAGTGACGACTGGAGCCAACAGGAATCTGTCTCACTAGTTGCCCTAGCAATAAGGCCTTGCTGAGCATACTCACTGTGGACTCTCAAGTAAGGCGATGGGAGAGAACCACGACGGCAGTTTTAGAAACTGGAATTCCATTTAAACCTGTGCCATTTGTTTCCAATAAAGAGAAAGCAAGAAACGCCTTTTTTATACTACTATATAGCACAATTCCGTTTGTAACCAGTCCGTGGTTGAACGTTTAATTTTTTTTGGTTTTGCAAAACTTTGTATATCTTTAACAGTAACAATAAGCAACAAGGTTTTGCTTTTTTTAAAAGATTTTTTAAAGCCTTTTCAGTGTTGTAAACTGCATGTCCACAGCACCGCTAGCATATACTGAAATTGCATGTCACATAATGAAAACTGAGTAGGAGTCTTGGTCGGGGGGGGGAGAAAAAAACCAAAATGAGGTACCTAGATTTTCCATGATTTCACAAGATCCTTTGTGGTTTCCATGGAAAATACCACAGAAATGAGATCTTCTAAACTATTGAGTATTCAAAAAACATTTTCCATGGTTTCCATAAAACAATTATTATGTGTGGTCTTCCATGGTCCTCATCAGTATTTTCCCTGGAAAGGACACATAGATCATGGAACAACTTAAAGGAAAACTCTATGCAGGAATTATAAAAATGGGTGTTGTGCATTGTGTTTAGTGTTTTTCTGATGGTCTCTTGCATTCTGCTCCATGTGACAAGATTTTTTTTCTTTTTTTACTTTTCCCTACCAATTTTATGGCCCCTGGGGGTAGCCATTCAGGCTTCTTTTATTGTCTTTGATCTGTTGGAATTTTCCCAGAAATCCTCTGGGAATGATGTCAGATCTAATACCTTCAAAGGTATAGTGACTTTATATGTACTGGTTAGTGGTTAAAACCATGCCAGCGAGTGCCCTACAGCTCCATAAACCACGGGCAGAACAGTACCGCAGCATCACCGGGAACACCACCGAACAAGCCATCCTCACAGTGGATGTTCACAAGCGCTACACAGTCGGTCACTTGGCATTGGACAAGCTTGTCAGCGGTAACAGTTACCTTCGCAAAGTGACAAAAAAGACAATTTAAGCCAAAAAACACCAAAAACCGGTAAATATAAAAAATAAAACTTGAAGAAGTGTGGTTTTCTGGGGTTTTATGCACCCCTCGGTGTGTGATGCCCACATAAACCCCTGGGCTTAGCCCTCGGGTTTTTATGGGGCCATCACCAGGTAAACCACACTTCTCCATGCATTATTGTATATATGATTGACGTTATTACCCATTGACAGCACCTTACATAGAAAATTGCCACACATCAAGAATAACAGGAGCTGGCGCTTAGAAAAATATGACTTTGGCTGGGGAGGGAGGGAAAACACCTTTTCAAAGCAGTAAACTTTCACAAGCAGTTGCAGTTTGATGCTGTGACTGGATTAAAATTAGGATCCTGGGCTTTTAGTCCTGGTCCTAGGTCTAATTGACATAGTTACCAGAGGTATTCTGGGAAAATTCCAGCAGATGAAAGGCAATAAAAGAAACCTGAATGGCTACCCCCAGGGACCATAACATTTGTAGAATAAAGTATTCCCCCCAAAGAAACCTTGCTTCAGACACAGGTAATAGAACACTAGGGATTGTCGGAGAAACAAAAATCCAGTGCACAACTTGAGTTTTTATCATTTTTGCAGGTAGCATGGAATTCCATAAAAAAGGTGCCTCCTTCCATGTTGTAAAGAAACTGCTAGGGATCCAAGTTTTAATCATGGAAAACCTTGCAAATGTCATTCAAATACTTCATGGTTTCTGAGCTCGGATTCCATGCTGCATTCTGTGGAATCCATGAAAAATCCAGAGACGGGCATATTTATGAGGAGCCAGTCCCTCACACTGGCTGAGAGATTCGCTGGTGAAGAACCAAACCTCTGTGTTTCTGTAGCGGGACCTGCCATGACGCTATTCTTTTCCAAGTTTTTATTTTCACAATGTTATATGTTGCCGCTTTACCTTTATAGGCTGTTTTTAATAAACTCACCATTCATGGGTTTTTGGCAGTTTGATGCGTGCTGTGTTGTATGTTGGGGACGTGGTAAAGGGATAAGAGAACTTGAGGGTTTGCAGTGGGGGAGAAAAGTTGCCCCCAAACAGAGCAGCTTGTTATTATTTAATTACTTATTTGTAATGTATGACCAGAAAAGGCACACTAGGCTGTGATAACTTGTTTCCAGGTGCATCCTGGGGGGAGGGGTTACAGGGACCTGTTTTATGCATTTAATTAATTAATTTAGTTTTTGTTGACCAGGAAAAGAGGACTAGGCAATTCTGCTTACTTTCAGCCTCATCCCAGGGGATACAGATGGAAACCAACTGGCATTGAAGCAGATTACGCTGTTGGTGGTATTTTTAGTGAATGGGGGAAATTTGGCCAGGACACCAGGGAAATTCCCGTACTCTTTGTTTTGAGAAGTGTCATGGGATCCTTCAACATCCACCTGAACAAACACAAGAACAGGCAGATGGGGCCACCGTTTAACGTCTCCTAAGAAAGATGGTGCCTCAGGAGTACACTACGGTGTCAGTATTGGGATTTAACCCCCAAGTTCCTGGTGCAGGAATGGAACCCACAGTCTTCTGATCTTCTGGCCTCAGAGGCACTCAGCCACTGACACTTACATACTGGCCATCACTCCAGGGGTACTCCCCTTCCTCTTCTTTCTCAGGACCTTATCTTGTTATTTGTGCACTTTGCTGATTTGCTGCCTGTCTTTGTACCCTATATTCCCCCTCCTCCAGATCACACCTGGAAACAAGCCCTGGCTCAGTGTATCCCAGTTACCAGTTTTCAAATAAATAAATATATTAATAGATCTTTGATAAAATGGGAAGTGCTGAGCCTGCATGCAACAGTATGGTATCAGTTATGGATATTATTCCAAGTGCCTGTTGTGGGGCTAGAACCCACAACCTTCTGGTCTTCCAGCCCCAGACATGAGCATTCTAAGTACCGAGCCACTAATACTGACAACACTGACAACATAAACAATATGGTCATTTCCTGAAGTATCTCTGCAGGCAATGAGGAGAGGGGAGGTTGTTAATCTATTGAGAAGACTCAAGAACAAGGAGTTGTTGTTGTAAAGTTTACTATACATCATCTGTGACTTTACACAAGGGGAGGTTGGAATCTACCACTTTCCAGTTTCCGAGAGAGCGCTCTTCAACTAAGCTACGAGAGGGGTTTCCCCAGTCTAGTTGTGTAGTTAGTAGTAGGGATGTGCAAGGGCAGAATAGTAGTTCCCAAATACCACAAACAGTAGGGGGAGCCCTTCCCGAATAGGGTACTATTCACATTCAGGAACTACTATTCAGCAAACAGCTGAAATAAGAAAGAAAAAAAAATTCCCCCCACCCTCACAGCACCCTTACAATAAAATTGTAAGGGAATACCCCCTTTCCTCAACTCTTGTAGCTCCCAACCCCACCCCGGGACATTTGAAACATTGGAAATTGGAATAATAATAAAAGTAACTGTGACAGTAAGAGCACGTACAGTCCTCTGTGGGCCTTTTTCTGTCTCTCTCAGGCCTTTGCCACTGAGACCGTCTGAACCAGCATCAATGTTGTCAAGGTCCCCTCTTTAACAAGATCACAGACTCCGGTGCTCTGATAACCCTTTTACATCACCTTCTACCCTTTAGATGCCCTGTAGTGAGGGTCTGTCCTCTAGGTTGTACACACTCCACTCTGTCTCTCAGATACTTTAACTATGCACTCCTTTAGCTGGGTACCCCTCCCTCAAAGATGCAGTTACAAACAACCAGTTGCTCCACTCTTAGAAAAATAACTAATTTATTACTAAACACTGGCTGTCTAAATACAGCAGTATTATTCAGGTACTTTACACACAAACAACAGTACACATACAGAATTACAAAAGAAAGCTTGCATACTTATGCAGGTAAATGTTTCTATCTTCCGTATCAGTTACAAGGTCTTCTTATCTCACTGCCACTGTCCTTAAGTCTCTCTCTACTGATACATAGTTTGACTGTCTTCCTTGGATACAGTCCCACAGATACCCCAGCAAAAGAGAGTGAAAATAACTGGGTTGAAGCATTTATACCCCCCCCCCGGTGCCTTGGTTGAGCGAGGCTGCGACACACTTTCCTGTACCCAAGTTCATCCGGTTGTCTAAAACTGCTTTAGGCCTGCCGGCCCACTGGTGCAGAGGCATGGTGGCTGTCTGCGGTGCAGACGACCCGGGTTCGGGAACGGATTCGTGTGTCGGAGGGCCGGCCGGGGGAGCAGGATTGAGCGTCCATAGGACTGCTCTCCTTCTCCGGAGGGAGGGGGGGTCGAGTGCTTGGCACAATGTGGACCTCCAGCGGAGGCTGGAGGTACCACAAGCGCTCTGGCGCCTGCTGGAAGGGGGGCGGGGTGGATGCTGGCCATCATTGCATGTCCCCGCCCCCGGGGAAAAAACAATAGAAAAAAATTCCTCGGCTCCCCGCTAATGAGCTGGCTCCAGTTCGCTGACCCTCTGGCCACCTAAATTCTGCTACAGTGGCCCCATTCGGGAGGGGTCAGTCCCGAGCATGTGGGGTCGGTGGCTGGGGCAGGATGAACCCCACTCGTGGGGTTAGGGGAAGCCGGGACCAAAAAGAGAAAAAAAATACTGCTTTAGGCCTGGTATATTGGGTGACACCTACCTTGTGATATTATATGTGCACTGTGTCTCAGGGACCCAGCTTCCTCTGGAAGATTATTTAACATCTGAAAGAGCATGACCAGTTGCAGTTGCGACAGTTTCTCTCAGAACCTTTGTGCACTAATGAAACCATCCCCCACTCAGGAAGCCATAACAGTGAAAGTCCATACCATTTAAGAAACCCTGATGAGCTGCTGAAAATTTCCCAGATAGACCTGTTTTGCCATGTTTGATCAATGTATCTTGCCCCTCCCCCCCACACACTGCTATAGAAGATAATAGCGTCTGACAATATATATCAGACTACCAACAAAAGTTGTTTGGTCGTCGTAGTAAAAAAACCTTCCCCTCACCCTTGCTTCTGTCCCAATGACCTACCCTCCTCCCCCAACCCAGTAAATAAGGTATCACTATCAGACCCCAAGACGCAAAAGTCCAAGACTAACAATGCTGGTGCCGAAATCCCAATGGACAGAATCCTGACGGTATGGTGGACCTCCTGACAGCTACATTCTCCATGGTATTACAACCTAGAGTTTGTATACTGTATATATATTATATATATAATTTACTGGGGGAGATGCGGGGGGGCAGAGCCCCCAGTGGAACCTTCAGGAGTGTGGCCATCTACCGTTGGGATTTTGGTGCCGGGATCGTCAGTCTCAGGCTTTTGCATCTCAGGATCTCATAGTATAAATGTAAATAATGTCATCCCATCTCACACTCTCTGTCAGTACCCATATCCCACACTCCTCCCCCAGGGTTCGCCCATTTTTCACTGCAATCGAAACCCATGTGGTCAAAAGAAACGCTGTGCAAAGACCCCCCAAAAGCGCTTGGTCAGAAACCACAGTAAAATTATATAAACTAACTCCAAACCAGGCATGCTGTTTTGACAGTGCAGTTTTCGACTGGGCACCCATCCCTTCGTGATTGTGACAGTATGCCCTCCCCCAGCACCCACTTTTATTTTAGTCCCACAGTGGGTGACTGGTACAACCCGTCTGCCTCTATGATCAGCAACTGTCTTGATGAACAACAAGTGTTTGTGCCAATAAAATCACCCCTAATGTGTTTCTAGTGCCCACCTTGATCCCCCCAGCACCCAGTTTTGGTCCCACCATGGGACTGTAAATCTCTGATTGGCGTCTTACATTACATTTTCCATTTCTAGTTGATTTGATTTATTTAATGAAATTGGTTTGGCACTACTATGTACATCCAATATAAATATATTACCAGGCTGATTAGCAGGTTCATTTACTGAGATAACACTGATTGTGTGCTGTAGTTTTATCTACTGTCTGTGCAGCTGGGCTGAACTTGGCCCCTAACTTTACCTTCCGTGGCTCTCAAGGCTAATCTACCCATGGAGGGTTGACGTTATAACCTGGAGCCAAACCAACAAGAAATAAAAAAAGTGATATAAAGTGCTGTCAGAGATTTACAGGTTATAACACATGAACACACGATGCCCCAAAGAAGTGAATTTTCATGAAACGTCGCCATTTCTTTCCCTGCAGAGCTATGTGTTTCATGCATCCTGATTAATAAAAAGAATAGCATAATACAAAATCCTGCTGAGACAGCCTTTTACTCTGATTTGTCTGCCAGAATATAGGAATTCTGGATCAGATTTCTGCCTGTGCTTATCTTTTCATAGGAAGGCGAGGCCACACTGGGATACCTCCTTGGTGATGTTCTGAGACAGGCCTTTGTGTGTCCAATTTATATAATGTATAGTGTTAATGTAAAACTGTAACACTTTTAAAGAGCTTGTAGTGCCACAACTGGCAGGCAGGAAATGTTACCAATTCTTAAAAGTAATCAGTTATTACTTTTTATTTCACAACAATTTTCCCATTTGCTCATTTCAAGGTTGTGGCAGGCAATGGAGCCCGTTTTGGCTGATCTCGTCCCCACCCTTTATATATATAGAGGTGCTGTACTTCAGACGAGCTGTTAAACTGAGGTCCCTTATGCTCATCTCTGGTCACAGTCCATGCTGAACTAAAAGATCCCATAGTACTTATCGAAGAAGACATGGGGAATTTGTAATTTAAAAAAAAGCAAAGAAATCAAAAACTAATACAGACAGTAGTATCCTAACAACCCCTACACATCATATGAAAAGGAAATGAACATTAAACATTCTTTAGTGTACACTACTCCCAATTGTATCTTGTGACCTATAAACAGGTCTGCTCCACAGTACTAGTCTCCACCCAACGTATCCCATTCCACAGTGCTTTGAAATGTGAATGTTCCATACATTAAGAATCATATTGGTATGCCAAAGTGAGTTCTTGGTGCACTTTATAAAATAAGTCCATTATTGTGTTTTCCTTTTGTTGTAATGTTCATTCACATCTTACTTGCCAGACAGCCCATTTTATATAGGCAAAAATGACATAGAAAGTCCCAATGTGCCTTTTTTTCCAACTGTTATCCATTTGTCCCAAGATCAGACTGTAATAGGATACTTGTACAAAACAGGGCTTTTTTCATTGATTTCCTAAAATAGTCCAGAAGTGCAAAATAAATGAACAAAGAACAAATGATACCTGATCTTGGGTTCCTTGACCATAAGCAACCTCTCTCTGCTACTGATTTTTGCTTCTGGTTGTTTTGCCCATTTCTTGATAAAGATTCATTTTGCACATCCATAATTTTCCATTGTTTTAGCCAGAAAACAAAATCTTTCACAGATACTGGGGGAACATATTGTTTAAAAAAATTATTTTCTCTGTTTCATACAGAGGGATCAGGGGCACACTATTCTTGAGAAAGATTTATCCAGGACAATGGCTTCTTTTATATAGTAGGTGTCAAACTGGATACAAAGAAAATGCAATGGAAAAAACCAAGAGGGTTTATCATCTCCTGGCCACCTTTCTTTAATCAGTCTGTATGTGTGGCACCCTTTAGCAGGATTTAACCTACTCCTACACAGTAAGCAAAAAAAGATACCATAAAGCTGTGCCTGCAAAGCCAGGGGAGGAGGAAGGACATAGGAAATATATAAAAATATTGGAATAATGAATTTTTTTATTAAATATATTTTTTTATTCCTTGTCATAGGCCATGTTTTCCATTGATTAATGTTTTGTTCTGCTAGCTCCAGTTCTGTTTGCCAATTCATTGTGACCATATCACCATACTCAAATATTACACCTAAAATCTCTGTTTGCTCAACCAGCAACACCTAGCTACCTGACGCCGGTCAGGGTGGATATTCCTTATTTGCTTTCTTCCTAATGGGACTTTATGCATACCTGCCTGGCACCCCTGCAAGATCCAGTCCCTAGGGCACCCCTGACACCGGCTCCCGCACCCATGACTCCAGCGGGCCCGCGTTGATCCCCCTGTGGTCAGACCCCCTGCTCTCCCTCCAGACCTTTGGGAGAGGGGGATGAATATCACCCGGACCTTCAACTCCCTGATGAAGTTGAGGAGGGAGATGAAGACTATGTAGATGGGGCTACCCCTTCTCACTCTACCTTCACGGTCTTGACAGATGGGGAGGAGACCATGAAATATATTCCTCGAGCCCCTTCAGATGACCCATTGTTCATGGGGATTCTCTGCCAGATGCAGATGGTGATAGGGTTTGATACTGAGGAACAGGACCCCAGCAGACATCAGTTAGCTACATACCTACACCTGCTTGATGCTCCTCCCTTGGTGGTTCCTTCTCTGATTGAACCCTTGGAGGATGCTGTCACAAACCCACTCAGCAGGTCAGGCCCTCTGCTCCTACAGTGCCAACCTCCGAGTGCAGTCTTCTGAACAGGAAACAGAAACAGGGTAACCCTCCTGTCTGTTTTGTGGGTTTGAATCAAACTTTGGTCTCAAGTCTTGGAGGGATTCAAACTGTGAACCTCTTGCTAGCGTACCTAATGTACAGGCTCAGATAATTCTGCTCTTCGAAGGGGGGGCAGATATCTTTTGCCTACGGGCACCTAACCAGGTGTACAAAATGAACCCTTAAAACTCTATTAAAGACCTCAGAATAAACTCTTACCTTTTCCCAGTTTGGTAAAACCAGTAAGCTTTGTAGTGTCAACTTTAACCATGTATGCTTCACTTGTCAAGAAAAAGAATTTCAAAGGCACACTAAGTAGTCTCTAAAGTAGAGGTTTACTTAAAAATAGATAAAAAAATGTAAAATGTAAATACAGAACCATATATCGCAAAAGTATACAATCATTTAAAAGAACAAGGGTTAAAAAAAGTGCAAAATTCCTATCACCAGACAATTAGACATATATCTACTGTATCCCCTCTAATAGTGCTGATAGACAGATGATGTTGTCAAGAGAGTCCAAACGTGTATCTAAATGGAAAACAGAATACTGTTTAAAAACTGGCTTTGCCAACCTCTTTGCATGAGGTCACCTAGCTCCTCCCTGTCAGAATATAAAAAAAATCATACCAACAGGATGTCTTATTCACAAGGTAAGTTAAAATTCTGTGACCTCAGCAAAACTCATTTTTTTCAAATGACCTTCTTTGATCTTATGAGCAGCTTCCCCTTTCCAGGACATCAAATGACTTGTTATGACTCTCTGCCAGATCTCACGGAGGTGCAACATGCTTTGTATCACCATGTGAAATTAACTGTGTTTCCTCTGAACGTCATAAAAGTTTATAATCTATCTTGGCAGCTGGCAAGCTGCAATTAGTCACAGAAACAGGAGATCCTAAATTTTAAGTCTCTTCTAGCCTGTAATTATCTCTTGGCTTTCATCTTAAACCTGGGGGGATGTTAACCCACAGGCTATCTCAGCGTGCCTCATGAGAGACACTCAATAACACATTTTTATATTACAAAAAGCACAGATTAATCAGAACCAGCTGTCCAAGTGTCACAGATGCCACCATGGCAGCCTGGCACCACCCTAACCTGGCCCCCGCTATGCCCAGAAAGGCAGACAAACTTTACCATGCTCCAGAGGGGAAGCCATTCTTCATTGAACAGGTGCAGGCTGACTTAGTGGTAATTAACGCTGCCCATAACTGCACCAAGCAGCCAAAACACTTAAGTTCACTGCCCCTGGACAAAGAATCCCAGAGGTTGGACTTACTGGGCAAGAGGACACATGGCCCATATGATCCAGTTCCTCAACCATCATTTGGAGCAAGCCCAGGAATTGGTTAATAGCCGTCCCAATGACCAGAGGAATCAGCAGCTCTTGCAGTCCCTCCAGTCGGGGGTCGATGTCAGTCTGCACCTCCTTTGCTCGGCCAACGATGTTGTCAATGCTTCAGCCAGGGTGACAGCAGCTGGCACTCCTGGCTTAGGGTGTTGGGGTTTGCCCAGGACATTCAGTTATCTATCCTGAATGTTCCCTTCAGGAGTTACAAATTATTTGGAGCTGATGTCCAGCAGATCCTTGATGCCCTACAGGCCTCTGGATGTACACTAAGGTCAGTCCACTCCATGTACCACAGTCATTAGGCAACCAACAAGTCCTGACCCACCACCAGACCTCAGACCAAGCATCAGGGGTCCGCCTCTCTGCCCACCCTGTTGCCGCAGCCAGTAAGGCTCCCAGAGGCACTAGTGCCACTGCCACTGCGGCTTCCTCCACCTCTGCCTGACTCCTTGTCCGACCCCCCCCTCAACAAATCAGGAGGCGGTTTCAGGGGTCGCTTCTCTCTACACCAGGACAGGTGGTAGGAGATAACCAATGACAGTTGGGTACTTCAGTGCATAAAACCACATTCCTGTTTATTACCCGGAGCATGTCAATCCAGGGGAAGCACTGCTCCATACTTTAGATGTGCATAGAATTCTGCATTACTGTACCCATCATATGAAGGACTGCAGGACATCCAAACAGTTGTTTGTTTCCTTTGTCCTGGAAAGAGAGGGCGTTCCTGTTTCAGAACAGTGCTTGTCCAAATGGTTGGCCAATTGCATCACTTATTGCTTCAGGAAGTATGGCAAAGAACCTCCTGGTGCTGTCTGTGGCCATTCCACCAGGGGCATGGCCACTTCTACTGACTTTTTCAGGAATGTGTCAGCTGCAGAGATCTGTGATGCTACCATTTGGAACACTGTCCACACCTTTACCAAGCACTACAGCCTGAACATTGCTTGTAGGTGTAGGGCCAATTTCAGCATGGCTGTTCTACAGGGCCTACTTTCTTAGGCTGCTGGTTTCCTACCATCCAGACTGCATTTTTTTTTTTTTTTTTGCGTTATTTCTTTTTCCCTTATGTGCTGCCACCCCAGCCACTCCTTCAGGCTTTAGGGGGTAGGAAGAAGTAGGCTGCTGGTTAACTAGGATCTGCAGCTTATCCAGTAGGTAGGGAAATGGGCAGACTGGGTGGGCCAAGCGGTCTTTATCTGCCGTCAAATTCTATGTTTCTATGTTTAAGAGACTTTTTTTAAATGTTTATATTTATTACGTAGAATATTTATCACAATTATTGCTTGTTTTAAGTACCATATTTTACTGTAGTGAGCCCAGAATGTACGATGTTTACTGGAACTGGAAAATAATCCAGCCAATCTTACAAAGAGAGGGGACAGATAATGGAATACAAAAAAACATGAGCACATACAACAGGGTGTGTTTGATTGGGAAACAGATATAATCGATCCCTACATTGTCAAAAGCAGACGGTCGAGTTCCCCCTGCAAAGTAAGCCCTATAAAAGATCTGTCTGACAGGGAGAACAATATTATTCAATTACATGAGAATATTTTACAGAATCAGATTTTATTATCTGAGGCCTCTAACTAACATGTAGCTCTCGAGAGGACTAAAGCACACATGAGAGAGATAGATGCAAAACTGAGAAAATATTTAATATGTACACAAGACGTGTAAATGAAGCTAGCAGCTTCACATTCCAGTAATAAACAGAACTTGCAGTAAAACAATAAACAGCAAATACAATGCAAAATGCAACAACAAATCTTGCTGTGTGGGAGCCGCTGTAACAAACTGGAGCTATTCAGGTGACTTCCCTGGTGCTTCGGCTATCCCAGCCTTCCTCAGGGGGTTTATTACCTGAAGAACTGGAAAAATTGGATATTGACCATAAGGGGAAAAATGGAAGGAAAAAAGAAGGAAGGGCTAGGTTGAAAAAACAAGAGAAAATTAAGAAACCAAATCAAAAACAGAATCTAAAAATTAATGTATTACAAAATTCCCTCCTTTTGCAAAACAAGGGGAGTCAGATCTCATACTTTTAGCAAGCCCATGAAGAATTTCTGATACTCATATATGAGACATCAATGAAAACATTGATTCAGAAATTTACTTTATTGATTTATCCTTACCAAGACCCTAACAGACACAGAAAAGCAGACTCGATTTGTTCAGCCCTTTGGATATATATGCTCACAGTTATAATTCCCTTAGATGAGGCACCCAATATGAATTTTACTGAAAGGGAATTGTCAGAAAACCAAGAGCATTCTATCATGGAAAATACTCAGAATGCACCCCCCAGGAAATAATGACAGTTTGTACCCTATTTAAAGAAAAACAGTATCTCAGTATCCACCAAATTTATCTGAAGAAAACATTAAGGCATTAGGTAATCCTACGTAATTATAATGCAAACTCTTACTGATTTGAAAATCACATTGGAAAATCTAACAGGAAGTTCAGCAGAACAAAAGTGAGATAAACATTCAAGTTCAAGTTTATTTAACTGGGAAGACTCCATTGAGCAAAGCTCATTTACAGGGAGGTCCCATGTGGACACATTTCAAAAACAATACAGTGCAACATGTAATAAACAGAGCAGGTGCAATTAAGAAGATAGTAGTGCAATTGAAAAGTGTAATAGTTAACATTTAAGTACAAAGTGATAACAATACATAATGTGATATACATGCTAATACAAGAGTCATATTGGTCTGAGCAGGTAGTTGAACATAGAGGGGAAAAGATAGGAGCCAAGGGGATGTAACAAGGAAGGAAAGGAAGAGACATACATTTAGGGATAATTGAAGGATTTGAGAGAGAATAGGGAGGAGTTACATGATAGGAAGAGGTTGAGATCAAGGACTAAAAGGTTAAAGATGAGAAACAGTGGCAAACGTCATATGTATTCTTAGCAACAAGGCTTTTAAATGCATTTAATGGTACTAAATTGGATAATCTGAGGAAAGATTGCAGTTGTTCCGTGCACGGTGGATATCATGGCTAATGGTTGCTCTTACTAACAGAACAACACATAAGGAACAAACACTCAGACAAGCAGTCATTTTACTCAATAGACAGCCTTTATACCCCAAAATGAAAAGAGTGAACAAAAAGGTATGAAAAGGGCAAAAGAAAAAGAATAACAAAAAGGGGGGAAAATAATATCATCAGCCCTGATTCCAGTGCCACCCTATTGCAAAGCCACTCTCAGGACGAGAAGCTAATATCCCAGAAGACAGAACTAAATCTGCCAAAATCAGTTCAGGGCAGTAAAAATAAAAATGGAATTCAGTCAATGGAGACTTCTCCTAGAGAGGTAGAGTTTTTTTACAAACCCAATAAAAACTTTGGTTTTAGGTGCGGTTAGTTGGGAAAATGTCACTACACACCCCAAAATAAACCAAGAGATATGTAACACAATACTAGAGCATCAGCTAACTGAAATAACTAATATACTTTACCTGTAATCAGGCCCAGGAGGGAAAAATACTCTATATGGGGATAAGACAGTTAAACTCTCTAGCATATATCTGAAACAAAGTGAGACCTCATTTACCATCTATTAACTGCTGAACTGGGGATAAAAAAGCTGATAATATTTTACTGGTATTTCATTATTATGAAGAACTGAAAAACCTCTATATGTTCCAGTGTCATTAATTGTTTTTGACAAATAAGTGTGGTTCAAGATGGAGACACTATCCCAACTGGATCTTGAGATAGCACCCCCACCCCCATCAGTTTGAGATTAATAGACAAAATAGTCTTTGGTTATATGCAGATAAGAAGAGAATTGGAAACTAACATTTTTTACTATGCTATAAATACTTAGAAACATAGACTTTGATGGCAGATAAGGACCGCTTGGCCCACCCAGTCTGTCCATTTCCCTACCTACTGGATAAGCTGCAGATCCTAGTTAACCAACAGCCTACTTCCTGCAACCCCCCAGTAGAATTGCTTTATGTCTGTTCTATGCATTCTTGAATCCCCCCACTGTTTTTGACCCCATGACCTCCTCAGGAAGGCCATTCCATGCATCCACCACCCTCTCCATGAAAAAATACTTCCTCACATTGCCCCTGAGCTGCCCCCATCTTCAAATTGTGCCCCCTTGTTCTTGCACACCTCTTTTTCTGAAAGATGCTACCCTCTTGAACTTTGATGGTTCCCCTGAGGTACTTATATGTTCCTATCATGTCTCCCCTCTCCCTCCTTTCCTCGAGGGTATACATATTAAGCTCCTTTAGTCTCTCTTCATATGGCTTCCGGTGCAGACCCTGCACCATTTTAGTTGCCCTCCTCTGGACTGCCCCCATCTTGTCTATGCTTCGCAGTGGAACTTTGATAATTTTGGAAGGAGAGCTGACTTGAAACCAAGCCTGAATAAACAAATTATTTTATCAATTTTTGGTATGGAAAATCTGAGAAATGAATCATCGCAATCTATTACAGCTGCTGTGTGTTTTCAAATCTCAAGAGTGCTTAAAATACTCTAAGGAACAGAGGCATCCTTAATGTAACCAGAGCTGATAGTTGCTCTGAAAGTGGTCAATAGATATGCAGATTAGAGATGTACAGTTGACCCATGAAATCCTGAAAAAGCAAACAAATTAGATAAACTAGAATTTTTTGTAGTTGATTTGTATAAACAGATAAATATGGAGAATTACCCTGGAAATTTCACCACGGAAGGTAATAGATCTGAAGACAGAAAAACTGACAACTAACTTCAGCAGTAAAAAGGGACACAGGAAATGGAAGCGAAAGGGCTTACGAAAGTCAGGTGATCTGGAATATAGCAGGTTTACAAGGGAAACTATCAGATATGGAGGGGAGGGCCTTTATCTTAGAGTTTATGATAATTTGCTTACAAGAAATGTGGGCGTTAGAAATACTGCAATTGACATCAGTGGCCGTGAAGTGGCTTTGGATCCTGTTGTCAAACAAACAAGTCTGGTAGGGTATGTTGGGGTCTTGTGACTTATGTAATAATGATGGCTGGTTTGAAAATAATTGATAAAACACTAATACTTATTAATTACATAATCTTGTTAGTTCAGTTGGAGAATAATCTTGATAGGAAATATCTGTATTCCTCCCAATGGCTCAAAACAATCTAATCCAGAAAAATGCCCATTTGTTTTTCAAATAGCTTGTATTCAGCAATATTGAACTATCTGAATGCTACTGTCCTACTGGCAAGAGATTTCAATACCTGGATAGTGGGGTTTGATAATAGTGATACATTTAAAGAGTGTATTGATTCAACTGTAGGGATTTCAAAGAATAATACAGATAAATGTATAAACAAAATTGCAAAAATGTCATAAACCTTTTTGAAGAAAATGCTGTCACCATTTTAAATGGTAGGCTTCAAGGTGAGGAGGAGGATCTTAAAGCCACCTATTTGGGGCCTAATGGGCAAAGCAAAATAGATTATCTGATCTGTAATCTAGAGGATTTATCACTGTTTACTGCCTGCTCAACAGAAATGAGAGATAAAAGGTGACCACGCCCTCTGTATTATATCATTAAAAAGAAATGGAAGGATGGAACAATGTCAACCCTTAAAGATAATATAGGGGTTAGTGAAAATAAGAGAGTAAAATTAGATGGCACTGCCCTATACACATTAAACACAGCCTTGTTTGACAGTAGTACCATGACAAAAATAAGTACAGCTATAAATTCAGAAGATTCTGGTATAAAGTTATGAGGAGTGAGAAAGTGTATTATTCACTATTAGTCATCCTATTTTGTACATTCCAACAAGAGTTAAAAACAATAGTTATAATGCAACATAGTTTAATAAAGTTTATAAGCACGTAAAAAAAAATGACAAAATTAATTAGGTGGACAAAGAAAATCCCCTCAAGCTAATTGTAATAAATTGAAAGAACAAAAAAGATTATCACGGTGTTCTTAAAGCAGGAAAACTAAAAATGTGTAGAACAACTATGGAAACAGATATGTAACACAGTTAATCAAAATGACAAAAACAACTGCTGGGCTTTAGTGGCAAAAGGCATGCATGCCTATCAACCATGATTGTCGATATTCATTCCCGAAGAAATGGGTATTATATTTGAAAACTATTTTTCAAAATGCAAAAGTTTCTGATATGACTGGCCAGAAAATATTGAACTAGATTTTACAACATCCTTCGTAGTGTTTTCCATGAAGGAGATTGAGAATACTATATTGTTTTTTGCATCGAACAAAGCCCCTAGCCCAGATGCTATAGTTTTAGAACTATATAAAGATTAGGTACTTGCAAATGTCTGAATAAGTGTCTGCAATATAGGTTTGCTGTACAGTCCTGAAAAAAAGAATGTTATTGTCCCTATTCACAAAAAAGATTAGTCTATGACCCAAAAAACTTTTAGACCAATCAATTTATTAGACACCATCTCGTAGATTTTTTCCAAAATTCTGCTAATTAAGTTACAATCATGGATTGATAATAATAATAATAATATACTATCATGATATCAGACAGGCTTTCAGGAACATTTTTCCATCATAGAACAGATCTTTGCCTCGTCACGTTATTGAAAAGTATGTTAATTTATGTAAAATTAAGCTTTATGCACTGTTTGTAGACTTTGCAGCTGCATTCAGTTCTTTGACTAGAACTATATTATGGCAGAAATTGTATAATCTAGGTCTGGACCACACTATATTAATACCAATAATAAAATTATATACTGTTAATAATTGTAATAGGTTATGACAATTTAGGAAGCTTCTCATCCCCTTTTCCTGTTTTTAATGGAGTAAAACAAGGATGTTTATTAGCTCCTGCCCTCTTCAATATTTATGTAAATAGTATTCTGGAAGACTTAATGGATCCCAATTTTCTTTCCCCAAAGATAAACACAAGTCCAGTTCTTGCATGTGCAGATGACATGGTAGTTTTGTCATTGTCTGCATTAGGTCTTTAAAGAAACTGTGGCAGTTTCAGGATTCTTTGTGCAAATTCACAGTTACAAAATTAATCTAAGTAAAACCAGAGTGGTAACATTTGGTAAAAAAAAATGCAATTTTTCTCAGATAAAGAACGAATTGAGTCTGTTAATGAATATATCTATCTGGGAGTAAAAATGAATAATAGTGGTAAATGGATAAAGCATATACTATGGCAAACGAATAAGGTAAAACAATTAGTCAAAGCGACGTTTAATAATTTATATGGTGTTAATATTGTGATCCCCACCTTTACTGCTAGGGAAATGAAGATTGACCCAACTATATTATATGCATCAGAAGTATAGGGATATATTGAGAATATAGATCTGGATTCTACACAACACCTTGTACAGAGATTTTTTTTTTTAAATAAAGATTTCCTCCCAGATGAAATTATGGACAGTCTTATACTGGCTAAGATTTATTAATATTGTAATGAGAATAACTTTTTGCCAACTGAATGTTTAAGTTAAAAGAGGGGTCGGACAAATACAAACTGCTCATCATATTGGTTAACTGCACTACAGAAATACCTAGAGGAAGCTGAACTTTCAAGTTTTTGGTTGATTTTTTCAAACCAAAAATAAAATCACTATTTCACCATCATGCAGATATCCTGTTATAAAAGTAAAAAAATATTACAGAGGGCAGAAGAAGAGGACATAGCTTTTGTTAGACAATCAAACGCAGCAAAATGGTAGGTAAAGGTAGGTACATTTTTTTATTCATAAAATAATGAATATGGATAACTCCACTGAGCCTAAGCTCTTTTACAGTGAGGTCCAAAGTACCAAATCCAGTTACTCTTCAAATCAATTATACATTGATCATATCAAAAACAATAAATACAACATATCACTCTAACATTAAACATAATAACATTAACAGACAACTGCAAGTACATATATCCTTACACTAACTTAACAGACAAAAAATGGTTTGCTACAAATAAACTCTCCCATGGTCTTGAAGACTGTTTAATTATGCCATTACCAGTGGGCAACAGAAGGGCAATCATTTTGGCAAGGTTAGTAGCAGCAGTAGCAATAGTTTTATTTCTATATGGCGCCTATCACCAGAAGCTCAGGGCACCATTACAATAAAGTACATAAAAGATAGGTGAACAGCATAAAACAAAATAAACAACCCAGCATAAAATAGATGCACAGATTTTGTTGGCAGAAAAGGACCGGTAGACCCATCTAGTTTGCTTTGTTTTCCCTGCCTATTATAACACCTTGGACCCTATTTGGTCAGTTCACCCATGTCGCAGTGACAAGAAAAAGGGCAACTGTCATAAGGGTGCCAGCACAATGCTGATGGTGAACAACATGCTTAGCCATTGTGCCACCCGCCCCTCCATCGCGCCGCATGCCCCAGGGCATGTTCTGGCGGTTTGCGGGGGGCTGTGCCTCCGCACCCTCTGTGCTATATTATAATCACCTCTAGGTCAGAGATGTATGGGGCAAGGGGTGCAATACCACTACAGTGCCATCCCTGCTGAGCACTGCAAAATCCAGTTCACCAGCATGACAGGCAAACTGGTTGCGGTGCCCTACTTATGTTGCCCTAATTGCATTGCCTACATAATGGTATACCATTTGGTCACAGGTGTCCCTCCCTCCTCCCTTTCCTCTACCTCTTATGGCCATGTGCCTATCCCACACATGCTTGAAGCTCTCTACTGTCTTCATCTCCACCACCTCTTCTGGCAGAATGTTCCAGGCATCCACCACCCTTTCTGTAAAGAAGTATTTACTCATATCCCTCTTAAACATCCCCCCCCTCAAGCTTCATTGCATGCTCCGGTGTTCTGGTAGTCCTCCTCCTCTGAAACAGATTCCTATCCTGCACCTTGTTTACCCCATGAGGTGCTCCATCCTGCACTTTGTTTACCCTGTGAAGTACTTGTAGGTTTCAGTCATGTTTCCGCTTGCATTCCTCTCCTCCAGGGAGTACATGTTGAGATCCCGCAGTCTCTCCTTGTATGTTTTCTTATGTAACTCCTGCACCATTTCAGTAGCCCTCTGGACCGCTTCCACCCTGTCAATGTCCTTGTGGAGATACAGCCCCCAGAACAGAACAGTACACTAGGTGGGGTCCCACTAGCGAGCGACATAGTGGCAACACTAACTCCCTTCTCCTGCTAGAAATAGCCCTCCCTATGCACCCCATCATCCTGCTGGTCTTGCTTACTGCCTTGTTGCACTACCTGCCACTTTGAGTTCATCAGATAGGATTACCCCAAGGTCCTTCTCTTGCTTTGTGACTTTAAGTACCCTCCCATCTTATGCACTGCGCTGAGGTTCCTCTGCCCCAGGTGCATGACTTTGTACTTTCTGGCACTGAAACCCAGTGGGCAGTATTTAAAATGGGGATTACAAGAACAACAGAATTATGCATTAAGCAGGTTAGCAAGAGGAAAAAGAAGAGGAGACCATTATGGTTTTCCAAAGAGGTAGCAAAGAAAGTGAAAGCCAAAAAGATTGCATTCAGGCAATACAAAAAGACACAGGCAGAAGGGGATAGGGAGAAGTACCAGGAGAAGCAAAGGGAGGCAGGGAGGGTCAGTAAGGAAGCCAAAGCTCAGACAGAAGAGCACATTGCAAAATCAGTGGGTAGGAGGGCAAAACCTTTTACAGGTACATAGGTGAAAAAAGAAAGACAAAGGAGGGATAGTGAGACTGAAGGGGAGGATGGGGCCGCGTGGAGGATGACAACAGTAAAGCTGACATATTGAACAGGTATTTCTGCTCAGTCTTTACTGAGGAAGAGGAGGGTAATGGGTCTGAAGGGGTACAAGGGGTGAGAATGGTGCAGAAATGGATACAAGTCCCTTTACAAGAAAGGGTCCTGAAGGAACTGGAAGTAATAAGAGTTGGTAAAACAATGGGGCCAGATGGGGTGCACCCAGGGTCCTTAAGAACTAAGAGAGGTGGTGGCTGAACCTCTGGCTATCCTGTTTAGCCGATCACTGGAAACAGGGAGGTACCCAAAGACTGGAGGACAGCAGATGTAGTCCCCTTATGCAAAGTGGGAACAAAGAGGAAGCAGGAACTACAGACTAGTCAGCCTCCACCTCGGTAGTGGGAAGATCATGGAAGCACTACTGAAGGAGAGATTGGTGGAACATCTGGTTGTCAATGGACTACAGGACCCAAGGCAGCATGGTTTCACCAGGGGGAAGTCATGTCAGACCATCCTCGTTGAATTTTTTGACTGGGTGACTAGGGAGGTGGATCAGGGGATGGCAGTGGACATGGCCTATCTGGACTTCAGCAAGGCCTTTGACACTGTGCCACATAGAAGACTATTACACAAACTGGGGAATATGGGTGTGGGCAGGACAGTAGTGTGGTGGGTAGGTAACTGGCTGGGTGGCAGGACACAGAGGGTGGTGGTAAATGGCTGTCACTCCACAGAGGAAGAGAGTGACCAGTGGGGTACCACAGGGATCAGTGCTGGGACGGTCCTATTCAACATCTTCATCAGTGACATTGCACTGGGACCTAGAGAAGCAGAATTTCACTGTTCGCTGATGACACAAAGCTCTGTAACAGTAGAACACACCAGAGGGTGTAGACAGAATGAAGCGACCTGCAGAAACTTGAAGAATGGTCAGGGGTTTGGCAGTTGAAATTCAATACCAAAAAGTGCAAGATAATGCATATGGGCACAAAACCCTGGCACAATATATCAGTTGGGGGTGAGGATAAGCATGCACCAAGCAGGAAAGGGATCTTGGGTTATCATCTCTGATGACCTCAAGGTAGGAAACAGTGTGACAAGGCAGCAGGTAAAGCAAATAGGATGCTGGGATGTATAGGCAGGGGCATCACCAGCAGGAAAGGAGGTCATAATTCCGCTATACAGGACACTAGTGAGGCCCCACCTGGAGTACAGTGTACAGTTCTGGAGACCATACCTACGTATGGACATAGACAGGGTAGAGAAGGTTCAGAGGAGGGCAACAAAGATGGTGCATGGATTGCATCACAAGTCCTATGAAGGCAGGTTGAAGGAACTGAACATGTACTCCCTGGAGGAGAGGAGGAGAGGGATATGATAGAGACATACAAGTATCTTACAGGGAGGAACAGGGTGCAGGAAAACACTATTTTAAGCGAAAAGATGTTCCAGGACTAGAGGGCATGGGATGAAGTTGGAGGAGGGCGATTCAGAGGAAACATGAGAAAGAATTTCTTCACAGAACGGGTGGTGGACAAGTGGAACACCCTGCCAGAGGAAGTGGTGGGGGCTGAAACAATCACTGGATTTAAGAATGCTTGGGATAGACATAAAGGAATTCTGGAGGTCAGGGGTAAGGGGCAACAGACTTCTAGGAAAACAAACTGAACTTACAAGCTCAAATGGGCAGACTGGGTGGGCCATAGGCCCTTATCTGCCGACATTGTCTATGTATCTATGTACTGTACCACACCCTAGACCACTCCTCTAGTTTCCCCAAATCCCTTTGCATTCTCTCTACCCCTTCCTGGGTGTCCACCTTGTTGCAGATTGTTGTGTCATCTGCAAAGAGACACACCTTCCCCTGTAGTTCCTCAGCAATGTCCTTATGAAGACATTGTAAAGGGCAGGACCCAGTGCCGATCCCTGTGGTACTTCACTGGTCACTCTACCGTCCCCTGAGTGAATGCCATTTACTTCCACTCTCTGCCTCCTTTCCTTCAACCAGTTTGATATCCAGCTTACCACCTTTTCCCCTACCCCCATGTTGCCAAGTTTCTTAATTATCCTCCTGTGTGGCACAGTGTCAAAAGTCTTACTGTAGTCTAGATAGGCCACATCCACTGCCTTCTCCTGATCTACCTCTTTGGTTACCCAGTCAAGGAAATCTGAGATTTATTTGACATGACTTCTCCCCTGTGAAACTGTACCACTGATGTGAGTCTGACTGGCCTGTAATTGTTACCCTTCTCTTTGTTGCCGTACTTGTGCAGTGGGACCACATCGGCCCACCTCCTGTTTTCTGGAACTACCCCTTCTCCAATGAGGTGCTGAATAGTGTTGCCAGAGGGGTGGCTAGCACTGTGCTCAGTTCTTTTAGTACCCTTGGGTGGATCCCATCTGGCCCCATCACCTTGTTTTCCTTCAGGCCTTCCAATCCCTTTCAGACTCTCTCCTCCAAAAATGGACTTGTGTCCACTCCCCTGATGTCTGCTGATACAAGTTTGTCTGTCCCTTCCCCTCTGCACTGTGAAGGTAAAGCAGAAGTACTACTTTAAAATGTTAGCTTTTTTTGGTCTTCCTCTACAATCCCCCATTCTCCTGATCCTCACTATCCCACCCCCTTACTTTCCTTTTTTCAGTCACATGCCCGAAAAAAAGCCTTATCCCCTTTTTTACCTTCTTGGTTATCCTGTTTTCTATTTGTGCCCTAGCTGCCCTCACTCTCCTTCCTGCCTCCCTTTATTTATCTACCTATACCTCCTTGTTCCCCTCTTTCTGGGTCTTTCTATATTTCCTAAATGCTGTTCTTTTACAGCCTTTCCCCCTTAGCCACCTCCTTTGAAAACCCTAGTAGCCTCTTCCTCCTCCTCCTACCCTTGCTTACTTCCCTCAAACAGCTTGCCATTGCCCTAGTTATTCCTTCCTTTTTCCTATTCCATTGTGCCTCCACTCTCACCAGCCATCCCACCCTTCAAGGTATTTACTAAGGCAGTCTCCCATTTCCTTAAAATCTACCCTCCTTGAAGTCCAGGACCCTTGTCATAGTGTGGTTTTCCTCCTGTCCGGTCTATGCCAAACCACATTGTACGATGATTACTTGTACACAAGGGGCTACCCACTGTGACTTCTGCAGTGCTGTCCCTGTTCGTAAGTACCAGGTCAAGCAGTGCCGTGTCCCTAATGGGTTCTGTAACCAGCTGCTTGAGAAATGCCCCCTATAGGGAGTCAAGGATGACCCTGCTTCTTCTTGTAACTGCTGTCAGAATGCTCCAGTCTGCATCCAGTAGATTAAAGTCCCCCATAATCAGTACCTCCCCTTTGCTTGCCATTCTACCAGTGGTCTCCCCAAGACTCTGTCTGATTTCTGCCCCTGTGCTGGTGGTCTGTACACCACCCCAATGCAGATAAAGGCCCTGGAGCCTATCTCTAAGTCAACCCAAAGAACCTCTAGCTCTTCCATGTCCCTGTTCTGTCCTTGTATCTCTGTGGCCTTTATGCTTTCCCTCACATATAAAACAAATTCCCCATTCCATGTCCTGTTCTTCCAGAACATGCTGTACCATGGAATGGCCACTCCCTAGCTGCAATTGTCGGTGCACCATGATTCTGTTATGGCCACCACACCCAGGTCTGCCTCCACAATGGTTTCCTCCAGGTCAGCAATTTATTTCCTAGGCTCTTTGCGCTGGAGTACATGACACTGCACTCGTTTTGTTCTTCCCTGCTCCTACCTTTTCCTCCCTTCCATATTCAATCCGTCACCCTTCCCTTGTCCTTGGTACTGTCCTCCTTTTTTTCATTTTCCCTTTGCTCACCCTGCTTAACTCTTCTCTCAGATTTAGAACCACCTCCCAACCCTCCTGTCCCTTTCTCCCCCTTGTCCCTACGCTCCTCTACCCCTGGAGAATTGATTTCCCCTGGGCTTTTCCTCTCTGCTGTTTCATTTTCTAGGCGGTAATTAATTGACCTCCTTGTTTTCTCTGCCTCCCCCTTGACTTGTTTAAATGTTCTTCAAAGTAGCATGAAACCTTCCGCTCAGGATTGCCGTTTCTATCCTGAATGGATGGAAAATGTCTCCTTTGTACAGGCCTTCATTCCTTCTAGGTAGGACCCCAGTCCCCAGTGTATCCAAACCCCACCTCCCTGCACCATGCCTTCAGTGAGTTGTTGAAGAACCTGGTGTGGTATTCCTTAGCATATCCCCCCCCCCCCGTATACAGGTAGCACCTCAGTGAAGGCCATCATTTGAGGCGCCTACTTCAGTCCCCTTCCCAGCCCAATAAACCTATCCTGCACTACCACCACCACTGCATTCCTTGCCAGATCATTAGTCCCCAGCTGGATAATTTATTTTATTAATTTTATTATTTATTGACAATATCGGATAACATACCTTTTAGTCAAAGACTACTTTACAAAGGTTCCATGTCATAGAATACAAAGACATCGAAACAATAGTAACAGCTTATTGTAACACAGTTACAATAAGGAGCATGTACTGCGAACCATACAGTTTCAAACAGTTACAGGTAACAGAGTATAGCAGCTGGTGATACATAAGTACAGAAAATTGCAAACACAGGTACATTGTACAAACGGTAACAGTTAACAGAATACATACACTGCAGGTCGGTGGCACCAGCCTGATCCTGGTAGTTATTTGATAGCATATGAGGATATGGCCGAACCGGAGGTGCCCATTGTCAAACATAAGCCCACCCCAGGGTGGCAGGGCCAGAGTTTAGTCCATTGTCAATAGGGAGAGATGGGCAGTGCTTGAAATCAAGGACAGTGACAGACAGCCTTGAGCGATAAGCTTTCGTAGGTGGGACTTGAACCGGCCAAGTTTAGGTTCTGTGAGGAGGGAATTTGGGAGAGAATTAAGCCGGCCAGGGGCCGACATCCAGTTCCATTCCTGCCCCACTACCTTAGCAATCCTAAGGATCTGCTCTGTGTCCCTCCATGCCAAGGTGCCAGGTAGGCACCTCACCTCACTCTTACCCTCCCATCCTGTTCCCAAAACTATCCTTCTTACGATGGAGTCTCCCAACAGAAGTTTACTTTTCTACTGGGGTCCTCTGCCCCCCATTTTGGGGCCTCCCATATGGAGGGCCCTCACATCCTCTTTGACCATTCCCACGTAAATAACTATACAGAAATACAGCTGAGTATAGCAGCGTAAAATCAATCAATAAATAATTAAATAAACAACTGAGCTGTCTAGACAGAAATGGGGGAATTTAACTCCAAATGCCTGTATAAAATGGAACATCTTGAGACTCATTTTAAAGGCCTCCACTGGGGGGCATCTCTCAGGGCCCTCAGGAGTGAGTTTCACAATACCAGGCCAGCCACCTCATAGGCCCAGTCTCCCAAGGTTTTTAGCCTGTCCCTGGGTACCACAAGGAGTCCCTCCTCAGTGGAGCGGATAGGTTACATGGACAACTATGGGTGTAGGAGGCCTGCCAAATAGCCTAGGCCCAACCCATGTAAGGCCTTGTAAGTTAGTAAACCAAACTATAAAGGAGATATGCCACTTTCCTAGCAGCCAGTGCAGATCATTCAGCACTGGGGGAGACATGGTTTGACCTTGTAAGGCCTGTCAGCAGCTCAGCTGCTGCATTCTCCAACAACTGCAGGTGCTGCAAAGTACCCCCACTGAACCTGAGGTACACAGCATTGCAGCAGTCGAGCCGCATTAGTGCACCCAGGGCAAGGGTTTACTGGCAAGATTATTCTGCCAGAGCATCTCCATGGAGTTTTCAGGATTCTTGGGCACCTCTGTGGACTGGAGCGGCTGCTTATGGACTAAGATGGAGGTCACGTTTCCTGGAACTTGGATTGGTTGCCCCTGTGGATCTATCGTTAAAGGGGCCAAAGATCTTTTACATTGGCAGCTGTTTTGAAGTCCCAGTAGCTGGTGAGAGAGGCTCTGGGTCACATACAGGATTCTCTGGTATGGTCGCATGCAGTTTATTAGTTTTTTTGCTGGATCATCTGACTGTGAAGGGACTGGGGCAGTGAGAGAGCCCATGCCTTGAAGTGGTTGGCAGTAAAGACAATGTTTTTGTGTGAGCTGAAATTTTCTCTCCAAGACTTTCAATGCTTGTATATTGGATTTCCTGTTGGTTTTGATTGTGTGTGTGTGTGTGGGGGGGTGTTTTTGGTTGTGGGTGGGGGTAGTTTGGGTAGAGGGTGTGGGTTTTAGTTAGTTAATTATGTATGTGTGTGCGGAGTGTGTGGTTCAGGTTTTTCTGTTTTAGTGTATGCTAGTATTTTGTGTGTTCTTGTTTAGTTAGTATTTTGTGGGCCTGGGACTGCGTAGTCAAGTAGGATTTGTCTGGGAAGGTGTGAGGGCCTGGGGCAGGTTAGGATAGTGTATGGGGCATCCCAGTTGCTCAATCTGTGGCCTTTTTCCAACCTCCCAGTTTCCACCACTACAGCAAGGCACTGTTGGAATAAGGAGGAAATGCATTGTTTGACCGGGTTGGGGTGTCTCATGCACTGCGGTAGGTGGTAGGATTGAGGTAGTGGGGTGTAGAAGGCTCTCTGGGGTTAGACGGGTCTTAGGGAGAGGCCAGACATGTTTAATTCTTGTCACCAGGGTTCCCACCAGACTGAATGGGCAGGTAACCAGAGGGGCTGCACTGTCCGCCAATCCCCTGAGGGCAGTGCTTTGTAATGCCAGATCAATCAGAAACAAGACCACAATCATTGCAGACTTCATTTCTTTGGTTGATATGGCTTGTATCATGGAGACCTGGATTGGTGACGATGCTGGCCCGGTTTTAGTGACCGCCGTCCTGCCCGGGTATACTGTAGTGCACTGCCCCAGAGTGAAACTACAGGGGCGGGGGGGGGTAGCCATTTGTTTTAGATCCAAACTAGGCTTAATCCTGCACTCAGTGAGAGTACCAGATTCATCTGAGTGTGTGGCTGTTCGTGGGGGTCTGGGCGCAGGTTGCCAGATTCTCCTGATTTACCATCCCCCAAGGGCGGTGGGAGAATTCCTGCAGGAGGTAGCCAACTACGTCGTTGGTGAAACATTGGCAGCCCCCAGATGTTTAGTGCTGGAGGACTTCAATGTTTGGGCTGACGATGAATCCTCTCGGCTTGGTTACAGCTTCCTCCAGATTATATCATCTCTGGGCCTGATGCAAGAAGTTTCTTCCATGACCCACCAGGGCGGCCATATGTTGGATCTGGTCTTCTCACTGGGGCTTGAGATAAGTAATCTCAGGACTGATCGGGTCATTTGGTCTGATCATTGCATGGTGGAATTTTTGTTTGGGGCCCCCCCCCCAGGAGCTCTTCCCCTGCAGAGATGATTAGTTACCACCCTTTGAGGGGCTTGACCCCTGAGGGTTTCTTGGCGGTGGCTGATCTATCTAGTGAGGACAGTGCATGTGTTGGGGGTGTGTGCACAGCAGTTGCTGCCTATAGTACGGCGATGTCTGGTGCGCTCGACACCCTTGCACCAGTCCGTGTATGACTCAAATCTTTTCACTTGAGGTCCCCCTGGTATGATGAGGAGGAACTTAAGGCAATGAAGATTATGGGTCAGAGATTAGAGCGCTGCTGGCGGAAGTCCAGTCTGGGGGTGGAAAAACTGACCATGCGTACACACTATGGTGTGTACCAGGGGGCAATCAACCATAAGAAGGCAGAATTCCTATTCAGGAGATTGCTGCCAGGAAGAACCGACCAACTGTGCTCTTTCGGACTGTGGATAGGCTTCTCCATCCTTCCTGTCTACAGCCAAAAAAAGCCTTTTTGAATGCTTTATGCAAAGAGTTTGCTCGGTTCTTCTCTGACAGGGTGTCCGCCATCGGACAGGGGATTCTGCCAGTGAGCCATATTCTAGCCAACAGTGGTTGCCGTGGGTGTCCGGAGAGCACTCTGCCTGGTTGGGGTGAGTTTAGACCGGTGGAGGTGGCAGAGGTCACTGAGGTTGCTTCCAAGCTGCGGCACACCTTTTGTGAACTGGCCCCTGTGCCGACTCATTTCTTAATGGGATGTGTTGGCTCCACTGGCCCGGTGTTTGCCTTGATTGTCCAGTGTTCCTTGTCAGAGGGGGTCTTTCCTGATGTCTTGAAGGAGGCATTGGTGAGACCCCTTCTGAAGAAACCATTTTTGGACCCTGATGTCAAGGCAAATTGCTGTCCTATCTCCAATCTTCCATTTCTGGGTAAGATTGTGGAGAAGGTGGTGGCGCTTCAGCTTGAGGAGCACCTCATGGTCCATGATCTATACGAGTCTCTCCAGTCTGGGTTTTGTGTGAGGCATAGCATAGAAACTGCATTAGTTCAGGTGCATAATGACCTCCTTAGGGCAAGAGATTGAGGGGAAGGGACAATTCTCATTCTTCTTGATCTTGCTTCAGCATTTGACACGGTGGGCCATCATGTGTTACTTGACCACCTGAGCGAATTCTGCGGACTCGCCAGCACTGTCATCTGCTGGTTTGAGTCTTTCCTCACCAACAGGAGGCAAAGGGTAGTGATGGGGAATTTCTCCTCCTCCCCTAGCCTCCTGTCATGCAGAGTTCCCCAAGGTTCGGTCTTGTCACTGATGTTGTTTGCCATGTACATGCTGCCCCTGGGAGACCTCATTAGGAAGTACAGTTTGGGTTTTCATTGCTATGCTGATGACACCCAACTGTATCTTTCCTTTGCCCTGGGACATCCAATGCAGTGGAAGTGTTTAACATCTGTCTTGCTTAGTTTCAATGACTGGATGGCCTCCAGCTGGTTGTGGCTGAAGCCTGATAAGACGGAGGTACTGGTGGTGGAGTCAAACAGAGGGCATGATAGGTTGGCCTCTGGTGCAGAAATGGGGCTTTTCTTGGGTCTGTACCATTGAAGGCCTCCTCTAGGGTGCATGAACTGGGCGTTATTCTCGACAGCGGACTGACACTTCAGTCTCAGGTGTCTTCCATTATTTGTACCAGTTCTTACCATCTGAGGAATATCGCCAGGATAAAGCCCCTAGTTCTGCCCCTGGACATCCCCATCTTGGTTCATACCTTTGTGACGTCTAGGCTTGACTACTATAATGTGCTCTATCGCAGGGTCTCTGAAGGTAACCTGCACCAACTGCAGGTGGAGCAGAATGCAGCTGCCATGTTGTTGATGGGGCAGTCTAAGTACCGTCGCATCAGCCCGGTGCTGCGTGAACTGCACTGGCTGCCGGTCAGGTGGAGGGTCCTCTTTAAGGTGGGCTTGCTCACCTTTAAGGCCCTACACGGCATGGGCCCTGGTTACCTGAAGGACCTTCTTGCACCTGCTGTCTCGGTCTGCTCCCTCCACTCCTCCTCTAGGGGCCTCCTTGCGATTCCCAGGGCAAGGCTTAAAATGGCAGATGACAGAGCGTTTAGTGTTGCCACATCTGTTCTATGGAATCTGCTATCTCTAGCTGTAAGAGAGGCCCCTTCTGTTGAGGTTTTCAAAGCCTGCCTCAAGGCCTTCTTGTGTAAGCAGGCCATCCCAGACTTTGATTTTTAATTTTCTTCTGATCCCTGACTTTCGTGCTTAATTCTGTCCCTGGTTATGTATTTAGCTTTTGTATTTACTGTTCATTATATTATTTAGAAATTTTATAATAGTGAGTTATAGTGTAGAATATTTATTATTAGGTTTTATACTGTAGTGTTATTTTATATATCTAATTATATTATTAGTCTTATTTGTATGCGATTTTAACTTGTTTGTCACCCAAAGCCTCCAGGATGGGCGTCTTTTTAAATAAAATTTGCCTTGCCTTGCCATTACTCCAACCCTTATTGCTGCCCCTCTTCCGAGATCAGCTGTTAATCATAGTGCCTTGGTCATGGTGGGAGACCCCTGAATCTCTGTGGTCTTTATCTCTTCCTTGTTGTACTGTATATTGCTACCCCACCTCTTTTTTAGGGCTGCAGGTAGGCGGAGCCTGCAGCCCTCTTGCATTAGCTCTAAAAATGAGCTACAGGATTCAGACCGTGGAACACTTCCTTTGGAGTTTTCCAATGATCCTTCCACCTCTTTGCAGCCCTTCAATTTAACCCTTGCAGTGCTGCAGACTGAACATCTATCCAGAGCTCAATCAAATACATTCATTCTAGTATTTCAGCAGCCTAGGGGTTAAGAAACAAATGCTTCTCCCCCACTTTGTAGCGCTTCAGTGAGTACAAGAAAGGTGTTTTCTTTTGAATCCAGTTTGGTAAACAGCGTTTAGATTTACTCTGAGGCATTTCAGTAAACAGCAGTAAATTGCAACAGAACATGAAAGGAGTCACAAATACCAGATTACTGCTGATCAGCTCCATGCCATTTAAATCTGCTTTCTGTGTCACAGCTAATTTGCATAGCTTGAGAATTCCGCACTGTGCAAATTAGCCTTTATTGCAATTTGTGCAAAATATGAGTTTTTACAAGTGGATGGAGTCTGTAATATAACATAAATGACCTGTAACAACACCAAAGATTCAAATGCATGACACTCTAAAGCAACAACTCTGTATTGTGAAGCTTCTCTGTTTTGTTGTTGACTATTTCTAAAATGATCCATAGTTTCAGAAATAACATGTGAGAGGTGAGTGTGGAGCATAGTTTAGTTCAGTGTTTTACTTATTAGGTACTGAGGATTGAGTTCTGCATGTCCCGAGGGCATTGCTATTCGAGAACAGGGGCTGGCAATTATAAGAGACAGGCTTTCAATCAGTGGAGGAGCTGGGTGGGCTGGGGGGTGGTCTCCCTTCCTGGCTGCCCAGTGTGAGTAGTGGTGCCCCACCACTATCTTTATTCACTGTTTAGTGCCCATTGTGGAGCCCGTGATTGACTGAATGCCCCCCCCGTCTCCCAAATGCTCCCAAACCTGGCTCCGCCACTGCTGTCAATGCTGATTTGCTGCTGCCGTTTTTAATGCCACAGCTCATTTACATACCTTGAGTAGTTCACATTGACAGAACTTGTATTATGTGTGCAAATGGTACATTTTGAGAAACAAATGGAACTTTTCTGCATAAGCAATTTATCATTGTAAGTCCCCTTTCTCATAAGCACTGCCAACTTAAGTTCTCTTACCGCACTGCACACCAGACCTACTGAACTCAATCCACAGTTGGTAATACACAACAAAGTACTGTAAAACTAAACTGTGCATTTTTTATATGTATCCAGAAGCAACAGGTTTTACTAATAAGGTACTAGTCTATATCTGTAAGTTGGCTGTAAGCAAGGTCCCAAAAGTAAAGCTACACAGATGTGTGAAAGCCATGATAAGCTGTGCTAACCAGATGTAAATCACCACATGTATTGAACCAGCCTGACAAGTGGAAAAACAATGTTTGAATATGAAGAATGAATATTTCATGGAAATCAAACATTCAGTAGCCTGATTTTCATACACTGCCTCTCAAAGGACCTACATCAGTAACCCACGCTGCATCGTAAACTAATCTGCATCTAATCAATCAAGTGAAACACAACAGAAGCATGGGTAAAACCTAAAGGCAAGAGAAGCTGTCTCTGAGGTTCACATTGCCGTATAAATATTACAAACTTTTTTTTTTTTTTTTAACACATGCAGGCATCTGCCAGTTTTGAAGTAAAAGTAGAATCAACTACCTCTGCAAGCAATCAAGACTACATTTATTTCCACAGACTGGTGGTAGTGTTGGTGGTGGTGGTGTGGGGGCTTTATGATAAAGAGACTTACATTTAATACTTTGGTAGCAGAAGTAATAATGATAACCCCTTATAAAAAGGGCTATTAATTCTAAAAGATAACCACAAGAATGTTTGTAGAGAGCTGTGATTCAGGACTGCCCCAAATTGCCTACATTTTTAAAGAACTCCAAGTAAATTCACAAGTCTTACTGTTTTTATATACTAACATACTAAGATGCCAGCAGAGTAGGCCTAATGGTCTATCGAGTCTGCTTGAAAATCAGCACCCGGCCAGGACACCATTGCTGCCCTCCCCGCCTCCCCCGAACTCTCCTGACCCCATCTTCCATCAGGGTTACACCTCCAGATCTGACATTACTCAGTTTAACCTATTCGTTATACGTGTCCCAGCCCCTCTTGAATCCCTCCACTGTATTAACAGCCACCAGTTCCACAGGCAGTGCGTTCCAAGTGTCCACCACCCTCTCAGTGAAGTAACATTTCCTAGCCTCACCCTTGAGCCTCTCGCCAACCAGCCTCATTGACTGCCCCTGGTGGCCCCCTCCTCTCTCAGCTGGAACACGCTATTTAGGCTGTCCCCATTAACTCCCTTTAGATATTTAAAGACCTCGATCATATCCTGTCTGTCCCTCCTCTCCTCCAGGAAGTACAAGTTGAGCTCCTGAAGTCTCTCCTCATAGGATCTTCCCCCAGACCCTGCATCATCCTGGTTGCACTCCTCTGGACCTGCTCCAGAAGTGCAATGTCCCTTTTAAAGTACGGATGCCAAAACTGCATGCAGCACTGTAGGTGCGGTCTAACCAGGCAGTTATAACGGCTCGTATTCACATAATCCCGACATGTATAACAAACAATAAATTGTAACTTAGCATCACTGACTATTCCAGGTCCTTCATGACTTGGCAGATGAGTCTGATTTAAGTGTCACTTGAGTTTATAACAACAGATTTTAAGCAGGCGGCAGTAAATGCCTGCAAAATAGAATATCCTGAAGCATCTAATAATGGGTGTTTGTTTCATTTTGGACAAATAGTGTGAAGAAGGATATGGGGAGGGGGGCTGTGTGTAGCACCACAGTATGGCAATGAAAAGTATTATGCCAGACAATAGTGCTTCACTGTTGGCATGGTTTGAAGAAAATTATATTTTGGGCAAGAGATAAGTGAAGAACAAAACTGCTATTAGAAGCCCACCACTTTTCCCACCTGAATTCTGGTCTGTCCATGACCAGGTCGACAACGGAATTCCATACACGGAAAACAAAATAGAAGCGTGGCATCACAGATTGGGTACATTAATAGGTTCTTCACATGTGGGCACCAACCGTTCATAGCTCGGCTGCAAAAGGAGGCAGTGCTTGCTACACAGATACACAGACATTGTCAGCAGATAAGGGCCTATGGCTCACCATCTGCCCATTTGAGCCTGTAAGTTCCCTTTACGTTTTTCTAGAAGTCTGTTGCCCTTTATCCCCAACTTCCTGAATTCCCTTATATGTCTATCCCATGCATTCTTAAATCCCGTTATTGTTTCAGCCCCCACCACTTCCTCTGGCAGGGTATTCCATTTGTCCACCACCCTTTCTGTGAAAAACTTCTTCATCACATTTCCTTTTTTTTTAACATTTACATTTTTATTAATTTTTCAAACAAGTAATACAGTATAAGAACCAGTAAATATTCAGTATTGTAAAATAAAACAAGCATTGATAAACTGTTAACATGAAAAATAATTACCAGTTAGCAATATCTACCTAAATATTGTACATATAATCTACAATAATCAACATTAATATCCAGGGTGTAAACTATGAACAGAAGATAAGAAAGGGGGCCCAAATATAGTTATATGTTTCTAATTTATCTTGCATCACATAATAGATTATTTCATTATTGGCAAGAGCTTCCATAGATTCCAACTATTGTTGAATAGATTTTTTTTCTTTCCAATTTTTCAGTATTAATCTTTTAAAGGCAAGGGCAGCCGTGAGAATCCAGAGTTTATTACCTTTTTGCATAAAACCAAGGGTTGATAGATCACCAAGAATACATAACTCCGGGGAGAAAGGAAAGGATATTCTCAGAACTGTTTGACAACAAACATGAATTTGTTTCCAACCCTTAATAATATTTTTGCATGACCAAAAAAGATGAGCAAGTCCAGTATCAACATCACCACACCTCCAACATGCTCCATTTGGTTGTAGTTCTAAATCAAAAAGTTGGCGAGGGGACTAATAATAATAATAATAATGCAGAATTTTGAAGTGAATTAGTTCACCTTGTGTTCCTCTACAAGCTGTATGTGCATTGTTCCCAGAGAGTGTTCCAAGAATCAATGGAGAGCTGAATGCCTAAATCTTTCTGCCATTTCATCTCATTATTTTCAGTTAACTCTTCATCAGTATCATGGATAAACTTATATATTAAACTAAAACCCCATGGAAGGTAAACAATCTTTTAAAAAGGAGGCCCATGTTACTTTAGATGAGACAGAATGGTCAGCCTGCAGAACTGCGCCAATAATTATACTTCTTAACTGAAGGTAAAGGCAGAAATCACATTCATTAGGACTACATTTTCTGTGTAGAATCTCAAATGAAACCAATCTATCTTTTCCATCTAACATATCCCCTAGAATCCTTATGAGTTTCTGTTTCCAAACTGTGAATGAAAAGACCACTTCCTCACGTTTCCTCTGAATTGCCCTCCCTCCAACTTCATCCCATGCCCTCTAGTCCTGAAACATCTTTTTCGCTGGAAAATAATGTATTCCTGCACCCTGTTCCTCCCTGTAAGGTACTTGTATGCCTCTATCATATCCCCTCTCTCCCTCCCTCCTTTCCTCCAGGTAATTCGTATTCGAGTCCTTCAGCCTGTCCTCATAGGACTTGTGATGCAACTCCTGTACTATCTATGTTGCCCTCCTCTGAACCTTCTCTGCCCAGTCTATGTCCTTATGTAGGTAAGGTCTCCGTAACTGTATACTGTACTCTGGGTGGGGCCTCACTAGTGTCTCGTATAGTGGAATTATGACCTCCCTTTTACTGCTGGTGCTGCCCCTGCCTATGCATCCCAGCATCTTATTTGCTTTACGTGCTGCCTTGTCACACTGTTTCCCTACCCTGAGGTCATCAGAAATGATAACCCCCGAGGTTCCTTTCCTGTTTGGTGCATACTTTATCCTCCCCACCCAACTGATATGTTGTGCTAGGGTTTTTGTACCCCATATGCTTTATCTTGCACTTCTTCACATTGAATTTCAACTGCCAAACCCCTGACCATTCTTCAAGCTTCTGCAGGTCCCTCCTCATTCTGTTTACACTTTCTGGGGTACCCATTCTGTTACAGAGCTTCGTATCATCAGCAAACAGGGAAATTCTGCCTTCTAGGTCCTGCACAATGCCACTGATAAGGACTTTGAATAGGACCGGTCCCAGCACTGATCCCTGTGGTACCCCACTGGTCATGCTTCCCTCTGTGGAGTAACAACCATTTACCACCACCCTCTGTGTCCTGCTGCCCAGCCAATTACCCACCCACTACACTACTGTCCTGCCCACACCCATATTCCCAAGTTTGTTTAATAGCCTTCTATGTGGCACTGTATCAAAGGCCTTGCTGAAGTCCAGATAGGCCATGTCCACTGCCCTTTCCTGATCCACCTCCCTTGTCACTCAGTCAAAAAATTCAAAGAGGTTGGTTTGGCATGACCTCCCCCCAGTGAAACCATGCTGCCTTGGGTCCTATAGTCCACTGGTAACCAGATGTTCCACCAATCTCTCTTTCAATAGTGCTTCCATGATCTTTCCCACTACCAAGGTCAGGCTGACTGGTCTGTAGTTCCCTCCTTCCTATTTGTTCCCGCTTTTTTATAAGTGGACTACATCTGCTGTCCTCCAGTCTTTGGGTACTTCCCCTGTTTCCAGTGATTGACTAAACAAGAGTGCCAGAGGTTCAGCCACCACCTCTTTTAGTTCCTTTAGGATCCTGGGGTGCACCCCATCTGGCCCCATCACTTAATCAACTCTTACTCCTTCCAGTTCTTTTAGGGCTCTTTCCTGTGTAAAGGGACTTGTGACCATTTCTGTGCTGTTCCCTCCCCTTGTACTCCCTTCAGGCACATTACCCTCCTCTTCCTCAGTAAAGACTGAGCAGAAATATCTCTTCAATATGTCAGCTTTATTGTTATTATCCTCGATTCGGCCCCCGTCCTCCCGCTTCAGTCTCACTATCCCTCCCTTTGTCCTTCTTTTTTCACTTATATACCTGTAAAAGGTTTTGTACCCTCTACCCACTGATTTTGCAATGCACTCTTCTGTCTGAGCTTTGGCTTCCCTTACTGACCTCCCTGCCTCCCTTTGCTTCTCTTGGTACTTCTCCCTATCCCCTTCTGCCTGTGTCTTTTTGTATTGCCTGAATGCAATCTTTTTGGCTTCACTTTCTCCGCTACCTCGTTGGAAAACCAGAATGGTTCCTTTTCCTCTTGCTAACCTGCTTAATGCATAATTCTGTTGCTCTTGTAATCCCTGTTTTAAATATTGCCCACTGTTCCTCCATCCCTGATTCCCTCCCCATTTCCATTAATGCCTCTTTCAAGCATCTCCCCATTTTCCCAAAGTCTGCCCTTCTAAAATCCAGGATACATGTTTTTGTGCAACTTGGTTCTATTTCTCCTGTGATTTCAAACCACAGTGACTGGTGGTCAATGTTCCCCAGGTGCTCCCCCACCATTACCCCTATCACACTGTCCCCGTTTGTGAGCACAAGGTCCAGTATTGCCTTCTGCTGAGTTGGTTCCATGACCAGTTGCTTAAGGAAGGTACCTTGAATGGAGTCCAGGATAAATCTGCTCCTGGTTGATGCTGCTACTGGGAGACTCCAGTCCACATCTGGAATATTGAAGTCTCCAACCAGCACCACCTCCCCTTGTCTGCCATCCTTTGGATGACTAGCATCAACTCCTCATCTGTTTCTTCCTCCTGAACTGGTGGTCTGTAGACCACCCCTGTGCAGATGGCTGACTCCATTTTCCTTTCCAGCTTAACCCACAGTATCTCTTCCCCATTTTGTTCCTCCTGGATCTCTGTGACCTTTATGCCATCTTTCACATAAAGTGCCACTCCTCCTCCATTCCTACCTGTCCTGTCTCTTCTGAATATGTTGTAGCTGGGTATGGCCATCTCCCAGTCATGGTTGTCATTACACCAGGTCTCTGTGATGGCCACAATGTCCAGGTCTGACTGCACCATGGCAGCCTCCAGATCCTCTATCTTGTTGCTAAGGCTCCTGGCATTGACACACATGGTTTTTCATGATGTGAACTCCCTGGACTGTTTAGCTGTTCTACTCCAGCCCCCTCCCTGATTGTCCTTTATCCATGGTTCTCACAGCTGTCTGCCCTTCTGTTGAATTTTGCCCTCTTTCTGCCTATCCCCTTGGTTGCTTATCTCAATCTTTTGCTAAGACAACAATTGAGAATATCATATGAGGCTTGCCTAGATCACCTGCAAAGGCATGAATAGATCATCTCTGGGGGATTGCGCATAACTTGACACTAAAAATACTTTAAATACAGCGTTTTAACTTTTAAGTTAACTTTTAACTATTAATATAATTAAAGATATACATTTTAATTATATCATTAATTGGATTACTGAATTTCTGGATCGGGCTGGATAACTGGATTACTGCAGAATGGAATGAACATCAATGATGGTAAATTACAATTTATTGTTTGTTATACATGTTGGGATTATGTGAATAAATGCAGTTGTAATGTCAGTATTTTTTGTCAGGATTTTGGTGTTAGGATTTTACATGTTGGGATTTAGTACCTAACCTCTGTTTTCCAGTAGGTGTGGTTCACTGCTTTCCAGGTGAAGTTTGTGAATCTTGGGGGAAGGAACAGTTCTTGGTTTTCACACTGTCTGCATTTAGTTCTGGTGAATGGTGAGGGACTGCCAGAACTGGGGACTAAAGCCTTTTGTTTATCTATGGTGACAGGTGCAGTGTGTGACTGGTGAACAGTGAGGGACTGGCACCACTGGAGACTGAAGCCCTCTATAAATCCCCTGGTGCAGATGCAGTGAAGAACAGACAGTTCAAGGTTTCTGCACTATGATAGATATAGTGCTGATGAAAGGTAGCAGACTGACAGCACTAGAGGCTGAAGCCCTCTGTTTATCCACATGGGTAGGTACAGCGTGAGCAGGGACAGTGCAGGGTTCCCACACTGATGGTTTCAGTGCTGGCAAAAGCTAAGGGATGGGCAAAACTGGGGACCACTCTACTGTCTTCATGTCCACAGTCTCTATTGGCAGGTCATTTTAGAAGGCCACCACCTTCTGGGACAAAATATACTTCCTAATGTTGCCCCTAAACTTGCAATCTGTGACCTTTAGAGCATGTCCGTGTCCTGCTGAAGAACATATACATATGTTCAATCCTGTCAATACCCCTGAGAATGGGAAGACTGAGATCATATCCCATCTCAGCCTGCTGTTCCAGAAGGACAAGCAAAAGGATGAGGAGTGCCCACATATGCAGAAAGCACCAGGACCACAAAAATATTATTCAAAGTCCTTTATTTAACTACAGTGCATAGTGCACCCACACATAGTGAGCATAAAATAGTGGTGGCAGAGCCTCTCTGCAGCTAACACTTCTCCTGATCCCTGCCAGGTGTCACCAGAGTGATTCACTTTGATGATGCCTGGCAGGGGCCAGGAGAAGCATAACTTTCAGAGCGGCTTAGCTGTCACTTTTTTATGCTCACTATGTGTGGGCGCACTATGTACTTTAGTTAAATAAAGGACTTTGGATAATATTTTTGCAGTCCTGGTGCTTTCTGCATATGCAGGTGCTCCTCATCCTTTTGCTTGTTTCAGTTTTTTCATTGCTGAGCACCATATTACTTGTCCTGCTGCTCCGAATCCATTTTGCTTTGTTCCACAGGGAGAAGGGGGTAACAACTACTAGTAAACATAAATGTGGATATTATCGGTTAGATCCTTCCAGGTATTCCTGTTTTGAAAATGCAGCTTCCCCTTAACAGTGGTATCTAAGCAGAAAGCCCACCAGCAACTTTCTTTTAATTTTTAGTACTGAACACATTCTCTTTACTGCTGCAGTAAATGTAAAACACTGGAAGAAATATGAAGAAACTGATAAAGGGAAGCTTAAAAGGATGTCGGTAGGCAATGTATGGGACTGCATAAATATGCAGAACTAAAAAATGCTATGTAAATTCACTGCCACTAAGCAAGTGGCAGACGGCGGGGGGGTTTGTCAGCACAAAAAGGGGGCTTTGTTTGCCCTCAGAGAGGAGTGAGCAGGTCAGTTTCCTATGTAAGACAGTGACCCACAGCATGTAAAAAGTTGGGGTTATTGAAAATATGATGGATCATAATTTTCTACATAGCCCATTTTCTTAAAGCAGCAGTTTTGTCATCAAAGAAAAAAAGGTGGGTCGGAATTGACAACCATCTGATGTTTTTCACAATCTCCCACTTAAAAATGAATATCAACACAATTTAACTTGCTGCAGTATAAGACCGCACCAAAGATTTCAGCATCCATGCTAAGCTGGTGTTTCTTTGCTTGACATATGTGTTGCATTCTTTCAGCAGGGTCTTACAGAGTACTGTACCACAATACATTTTCTTGACCTTATCCTCACTTCCATCTGAGTGCACCCTAACTCCCTTCCTGCCCTGATATCATGATATTTAGGGCTTGATTAAGTAAAGCTGTATCCAAATTTCCTCCCCGTGTACCAAGTGAAACTTTTTCAATGCCAAAAAAAAAAAAAGACTAGCATTGCATTCCCTGGCCTTGAATATATTTATTATGGGATGGTATTATACTTTGCACATTCTTGTGTTCTCTGATTCTAAAATGTTCATCTATTAAGTGATGAGGCTATGTTGAATTTTGCAAATGCGGGCTCATAACTTTGGTAATATTCAATATTTTTACCACAAATTTTCGACATAGCCATTTTGACACAGCAACTCATGAATGTGACAGCTGTCATTTTTCAACTGCTGCCCAAAATGTGTGTTTGTAGCCCAAAAGTTGATTTTGCAATCCTTGCATGACATCACCTCTAGGCCAGGAGTTAACTGTTTTCTTTGCCCTTCTTTATGAGGCAGGGTCAACACAAGGCTGTGTTGAACATTTGGTGCAAAAACATAAAAAAAAATATTTTCAATATTTTTAACCCAGATTCCTCTTCTGCAGCCCTATCGGCTCTGGCCAGATTTTGTTTATCTTCCCTGTCTCTTCTGAACAGGTTGTATCCTGGAATAATCATGGCCCAGCCGTGGTTCTCGGTGAACCAAGTTTCTGTCATGGCCACTCAGTCCAGTCCTTCCTCCATCATGGTGGCCATGAGGTCAGGAAGTTTATTTGTTAAACTCCTAGCATTTATAACCTTCGCCTTCCATGTACATCATCCTTCAGGGTAGTCTATGACTCATCATTCTCTGCCATGTTTGCTGACTTAGAACCATCTAAGATCTTGTCTCACTCTAGTACCCCAGCCAGCATAATTGTAAAAGTGAAGCTTCAGTGTTGTCTTGCCTCCTAAGGTGGAGTGATTCTTTAACCTCTGCTGGTCACTGGTTCCCAACTAAGTTGAAGAATGTCCTTTAGCCAGTTATTAGAAAACCTTATTGAGTTGTGTCCTTCCAGTGCTTCCGGAAGCCCAAGTGTTGTCAGATTTGGAGATTGTGTAAAATTATCCAGTGCTTTCAATCGATTCCTGAGTGCCTGGTTCTCTTTTACCAAGCCTGTTGTTGTGGTTGTGGTGCACAGCACTGCTCCCACAGCTCCATGGCCTCTGCTGTGGTGGCTGATGATTCTGTGTTACACACTGTTGTGCAAGTTTGGAAGTTCACTACTTTTTCATCTAGGGTTGCTGCCCAAAGATCCAAAGATTTTATTGTGTATAGCACATCCTTCAATGTAGTCTATGACTCACCTTTCCCTGTTGCATTTGCTGACTTGGACCCACCTGTGGACACGACCTGCTGTCCCTTCTTACCACTGCTATCCCCAGCACCTCTCTTACGGTTTCCCATTTTGCAGACTTGGCAATTTCTCTCACAAAGTGTCCTGTGACCTTATAGAAGTCTGTAGCAAGTTTTTTATACAACTATTACTAAGCTTTTATATTGATTTATGCTCCATTTCTGAAGTTTCTATAGGAACTTGAGAAAAATGCATCCTGCTATGACAGCTGCTATCCACATCCTGTCCCTGCCTTCCTGACCAGAAACAAGAGGTTTTTGATCCTTGACCTTCAGAGTTGGTACGTTAAGGTATTTTACTTATGGCCTTGGAGGTTGAAATGAAAACGTTTGTCTACTTGGATTCTATCAGTTTGTGTGGATCCTGAAAGGCATATTTAAGGTGCCTGCCAGTTCTGTGGATGCTAAAAGGCATATCTAGGGTGTCAGTCACTTGTGTGGATGCTGAAAGGCATATCCGGGGTGCCTGCCACTTGTGTGGATGCTGAACAGTCAGTAAATCTATCAGCTGGTCAACCAGTCACTAAAATGAGTAATCACTCTATCAATAAATCATTCAACCAGTCAGTTAATTGATATGTCAGTCAGTCATTTAATTGGTGTCAGCCAATCAACCAATAAATCAAACAGTCAGAAACGTAGCAGCCAGTCAATTAATTTATTAATCAGTCAATTAATTCAGTAAATCTATCAGTCAATTAATCAATTAGTAAGTCTGTCAACTAATCAGTCTATAAGAGATTAATTAATTGATTTATCAACTGATCAATTAGTCAGTCAGTCATTTAATCAGTCAGTCTGATGTACAGTCAGTTGGTCAGTCTGTCAGTCAATCAGTGAATCAATCACTGAATCAATCAGCTGTTCAGTCAGTCTTTTAATCATCAGTCAGTCAATCAATATATCAATCAATCAATCAATATATGTATCTGTCTATGTATATATCTAGACAGTCAGTAAGTCACTCAATCAATAAGTTAATCTATATGTCAGTCAATCAATCAGTGAGTCAGCCAATTAATAAATCAGTCAGTGAATCTGTCAGTCAGCCAGCCAATTAATAAATTAATTAATCAATCAGTTAAGTCAATAAATCTATCAGTCAATTAATCAATTAGTGAGTCAGTCAATTGATCAGTCAATCAGGCTGTCAGTCAGTCTGACTGATCCATCAATTAATTAATGCCTATCAGTTGATCAATTAGTCTGTTGGTCAGTCACTGAATCAGTCAGTTGGATACTGAATCAAGTCAGTCAGTCAGTCCATCAGTCAGTCAGTGAATCAATTATTAAATCAGTCAGCTGTTCAATCAGTCATTTAATCATTCAGGCAGTCAATCAATACATTATACAGTCAGACAGATGGTAAATCTATCAGACAGTCAGTCATTTAATCAGTCTATATATCTATCAATTTGTCAATCTATCAGTCAGTAAATCTATTGGTCAGTCACTAGATTGAGTAATCACTCTATCAATCAGTCTAGTGATCATATTTAATTTATCTGTCAGTCACTTAATCAGTGAGTCAGCCAATCAATACATTAGTCAGTAAATCTATTAGACAGTCAATTAATTAGTTTAAGTCAGTAAATCAATATGTCAGTCAATCAATTAGTGAGTCAGTCAATTGATCAATTAAGCTATCAGACAGTCAGTCATTTAATCAGTCTATATATCTATCAATTTGTCAATCTATCAGTCAGTAAATCTATTGGTCAGTCACTAGATTGAGTAATCACTCTATCAATCAGTCTAGTGATCATATTTAATTTATCTGTCAGTCACTTAATCAGTGAGTCAGCCAATCAATACATTAGTCAGTAAATCTATTAGACAGTCAATTAATTAGTTTAAGTCAGTAAATCAATACGTCAGTCAATCAATTAGTGAGTCAGTCAATTGATCAATTAAGCTATCAGTCAGTCAGACATTAATTGATCAATCAATTGATCAATTAGTCCACCGATCAGTTATTGAATCAGTCAGTCTGATGTTCAGTCAGTCAGATGGTCAGTCGGTGAGTCTGTTAGTGAATCAATCATTGACTCAGTCAGCTGTTCAGTCCATCAGTCAGTCATTTAATCAATCATTCAGTCACTCAATATATCTATCAATCAGTCAGTCAGTCAGTAAATCTATCAGTCAGACAGATCCAGAAACAAATGGTTTGATACCTAAAACAATGTAACATCTATGTTGGTCCAATAAAAAGTATCAAACCATTTGCTCCTGGATCTGTTCTTAAAAGGAGCAATGCAGCAACTAATCTATTTCTATCAGTCAGTCATTTAATCAATCGGTCAATCAATTAATTTATCTAGCAATCTGTCGGTTTGGCAGACAGTCAGTAAATCTATCAGTTAGTCACTAGACTGAGTAATCACTGTAACAATCAGTCTATCAATCACTCACTCAATCTATGTGTCAATCATTTCATCAATCAGTGAGTCAGCCAATCAATCAATAAATCAAACCATCAGTCAGTCAATAAATGTATTAGCCTGTCAGTCAATTAAGTTAGTAAATCTCTGTAAATTAGTCAATTATTCAATTAGTGAGTCTGTCAATTGATTAATCAAGTCATCAGTCAGTCAGTCATTGAATCAAGTCTGTCTGATTTTCAGTCAGTCAATCAGTTGGTCAATCAGTCCATCAGGTCAGTCCATCTGTCAGTCAGAGAATCAGTCACTGAATCAGTCAGATGTTCAGTCGGTCGATCAGTTAGTCATTTAAACAGTTAATATATCAATCAATCAATGAGTCAGTCAGTAAATATATGTCAGTCATTTAATCAGTCAATCAATCTGTCTATCTAACAGATAGTGAATCTATCAGTCAGTCAGTCTGTCCATCAGTCAGTCAAAAAATCATTTATTGAATCAGGTATCTGGTCATTAAGGTATTCAGTCAGTCAATTGATATATCAATCAGTCAGTAAATCAATCAGTCATTTAATCACTCAGTCAATTATCTGTCTATCTATCTAACAGTAAATCTGTCAGTCACTAGATTGAGTACTCACGCAATCAACCCATCAATTAATCAGTTAACCTATATATCAGTTAGTAAGTCATTTAATAAATCAGTGAATCAGCCAGTCAATCAATACATCAGTCAGTCAATAAATTTATCAGCCAGTCAATTACTCTGTCAATTAAGTTAGTAAATCTATCAGTCAGTCAATTAATCAATTAGTGAGTCAGTCAAATGATCAATCAAGCTATCAGTCATTTAGACATTATTTGATTGACCAATCAGCAATTAGTCTGTTGGTCAGTCAATCAATCAGTCACTGAATCAGTCAGTCCGGCTGATAGTCGGTCAGTCAGTCCATCAGTCAGTCAGTCAGTCAGTCAGTGATTCAGTCACTGAATCAGTCAGTTGTTCAATCAGTCAGTCATTTATTCATTTATTATTCAGTCATTCAGTCAATCAATCAATATATCAATAAATTAGTAAGTAAGTCCATCAGTCAGTCATTTAATCGATCAGTGTATTTAGCTATCAATCTGTCAGTCTGTCAGTCAGTCAGTAAATCCATCAGTCGATCAGTCAGTCACTAGACTGAGTAATCACTCAATCAGTTAATCTATATGTCAGTCATTAAATCAATCAGTGAGTATCCAATCAATCAATCAACAAGTCAAAATGTCAGTCTGTAAGTCTATCAGCCAGCCAGTCAGTCAGACAGTGAATTAATCAATTAGTGAGACAATCACTTGATCAACAAATGAAGCTATTGGTCGATCAGATCTTGATTAATTGATCAGTCAGACAATTAATTGACCAATTAGTCTGTCAGTCAATCAGTTGATTAATCGATATATCAGTTAATCAAGCCATCAGTCAATTAATCCATCTGTCATTCAGACTGTGATTCAGTCAATTACTAAATCTATCAGTTTGTCAGTCGCTCAGTTAACTGAGCAATTTCTCTATCAGTCAGCCAGCCAGTCAATCAATCAATCAAGCAGCCAAATAAATCAATCTGTCAGTCTGTGAATCCATTCGATCAATCTTTCAGTCTGTCAGTCAGACAGACAATTAATTGAGTAATCATTCTATCAAGCAATCCATCAATTAATTGATTTAGCAAGCTACTAATCAGTCAATTATAAATTAATCTATCAGTCAGTCATTTGATCAATCAATTAACCAGTCAATCTACTCAGTCAGTTTTACCTCCCTCCCCAGATATACCTGGAAACAAGGCGTTATAGCTCAGTGCGATTCTCCTGGCCACAGATTGCAACTGAACAAAGTAACAGTAAATACCACTTGGAAGTTGGCTACTCATAGAACTGGTGCCGGAGCCACGACACAAATAACCAAAAGAAAGCCAGCAGAGTCGGGCTGCACAGCTCAACCACAAAAGACCTTGCACTAGGTCTGGTTAAAATAAACTTTAATTACAAAGTTTAAAGGTATCCGAATGGCAGCACCCCCACACAAGAAATCACGTGACCAATGTTTCGCGTGGCACTCATGCTTTTTCAAGGCGTGGTCTCTAGGTTACACTCCCATATTTATAGTGCCCATGCACAATACATTATAATACATTCATAAATATTCCTATAGGAAAAAAGGGGTGGGGGAGAAAGGGAAAAAAGGGAGGGGGAAGCGAGTAACAGTAGTTGCTAGCAGTATTGATTAACATACATTTTTCCTACTGAAGTGGGTAATATAGTTACAACTAAATAAAATAAGAGTAGCAATTAATGTTATTGTTTTATATGTGAGATTACATTCTTCCTTACTAATGTGGGTAACAGAGTTACAGGTAAATAAAAAAAACTAGCAATAACAGTATTCTATTATATGTGGGATTACATTCTCCCCTACTAAAGTGGACAATATAGTTACAATTACAACTAAAGTAACAGTAGCAATTAAATTTTTTTATCATTTAACAGTTTCTACCTGCAGCCACAGCCCTGCTCCTCATCCAGCCACCGCTCCTCCGCTTCACCTCAGACCCCGAAGCTCGCATGCCCAGCTGGCAGACGCATCTACACCTGCGAAAGGGGCCCCCCCTCGTAGCCCTCTCCCCCGGCGAGGAACCATTACTGGCACATGCTATCCAGGCATCGTTGGTCGGTCGGTGAAACTGCGACCATCAAGCTACCACGGGCTTGTGCTGCCTTTTTCCCTTATCTCTCCATGGAAGCATGGGCATGCCATGACGTCAGCACACTAGCATGCAGATGTCTGCCTTGCTTCCCCCACTAGGTACCCACACCTCTGTAGTACCTCTGGGTGTCCCCAGGGATCAGCAGAGTCCCGTGTACATCCACCCCCTTATATCCAGAACTAGGAGAGCTGTCATTGGACGTGCAATCCTAGTCCTCCCCTGCCCACCCCCGATGACCCAGGCTTGTTCCTGAACCCAGGTCACCGGCATGGAGCGAGGTGTGGCGTCCAGCGCCTCAGCCCTCAGCACCACAGGGCTGGCAACAGTAGCAATTACTAACATTTTTTATATGTGTAATTACATTCTCCTTACTACAGTGGGTAATCGAGCTACAACTGTAAGGTGCCTTCAGGGGGTGGTGTCTCCCTGGTGTGAGTGCCCTCCCGGATGACTTAAAGGTACAGGGCATAACAACCCTACAATACCACTGGGTCACGACAGGCATCACAGTGGCTCCTGGGTTCATGATGTCTTCAATGATATGTGTGTTGGGGGGTCATATCTTTTTATAGTTTGAAATAGTGAGGTGCCTCCATCTAGAGAAAGACTATAGTGGGTCTGCTGCAAGTGCAGTACACCCTGGGGATGTCAGACTGCCATACCTCCCCATGGTTATCACCCCACCTGTGAACACAGTCACTGGCTGGACATTCCCCACTGAGCATGCACTTAGTACTCTTAACAGATATTTAGGGCACCAGCCCTAAAGGGAAAAGGGGGTTAAAAGCAATTGAGGTAGACAGCAAAACTAGCTGATCTTCCAGCACCCAGTGCAGGTCCAGTCAGGCAACACGTGGCTTTTGTTCAATGCCCTGATTGGTGCAGCCTGATTACATGCCTTCCTGGTCTGCAGCTAAAAGTTCCCCTTCAAGCACACTCCCTAAATTTTTATTTATTTCATGTCTAATTTTTGACTAGTAAAGGCACACTAAGCTGTGATAGCTTGTTTTTGGGTGCATCCTGGGAGTTGGTTGGGTGGACCTGTTTCTACTGATGAGGGAGTGTTTGGCCATCACAATGGGGAAACTGTGTTGCTCATCTTCTATAAGTGCCATGGGATCTTTTACTACCACTTGTACAGTGACCAGAAATGGGCAGAAGGGACCTTGGTTTAACATCCAAAGGACAGCACCTCAATGGTGCAGCACTCCCCCCAACCCCATAGTGCCCTACAGTGTCAGTTATAGTGATCATGCTACGCAATGGCAAATGTATCCTACACCCACACCACAGTGCACGACACATGTGATCACTCACTCTCCTGTATGGGAGGTGCTACACTTTACCCGTGCATTACCCTTTATATCCTTCAAGATTGCTTCCAAACTGTTACTGGGTTCCCAACCATGGAAATGGTGTAAGTCTGTTGTTGTTGCATGTGGTTGGCCAGTGGTGGTGCCCAAAGATTAACGACTGCTTTTATTCATTTATTTAGTTAAAATTTATTGACTGCATAAGAACCCAAGGGCATAAATGTGCACTTTGAAGGGTGACCCAGGAACATACAAACGTATTCATAAAACATAATCATAACATATATTAAACCCCAAACCAAAAGGCCACAGAAACATAGAATTTGTTGGCAGAAAAGGACCAGTAGGCCCATCCAATCTGCCCTATTTTCCCTGCCTAACACTAAACCCTGGAACCCATTTGGTCACAGTTGTACCTCCCTCCTTCCTTTCCTCTATGTGTTAATATGTCCCCCGGAGCCACTTGTTGCTGAAAACGAGTGGTTCCACACGCCTTCAGCTGAGCGAGAACAGCGAAGCTGCGCTGATCTGGCTCAAGCTGAAGGCAAATGAAACCACTCGTTTTCAGCGAGTGGCAATAGTGGACCTATTAATATATCATTGATCGAGAGTGATCAATAATATATATATATTTTTTTAAAACTGTTCCCAGAACGTGCCCGTTTCCAAGGCATCTGCATGTGAGATGCTCTTCACAGAATAAGAGTGCCTCATGTGCAGGGGAAAGGAGCGCTCTGATTGGTCGGGAGTGCTCCCTTGATCTATAATACCTATAAGAACATGTCAGCAGAAAAAGGCCTCACGGTCTATCAAGTCTGCTTGAGTGTGCAGCTAGCACCTTGTCTCGCAGCTGCCTCTCCTGCCCCCCCTTCCCAGTATCCCTTATTGTGCACATGTGCTTATCCCATGCATGGTTGAAGTTCTCTACTGTCTTCGCCCCCACCACCTCTTCTGGCAGGCTGTTACAGGCATTCACCACCTTTTAAGCAAATAAATATTTTTTCACATCTCTTCTAAACTCCTCCCCTCCAACTTCATATCATACCCTCATGTTCTGGTGCAGGGAAAGGAACCCCTCCCCCGTTCACCCCCTTAAGGTACTTGTAGATCTCAATTACATCCCCTCTGGCTCTCCTCTCCTCCAGGGAGTACATGTTGAGCTCCTGCATCCTCTCCTCATATGGTTTCTTGTGCAACCTACCCACCACTTTGGTAGCCCACCTCTGGATGTCCTCCATGCAATGTTAAAGAAAGAAAGAAAAACCTCCACAGAAGTATTTGCAAGTACTTGGCCAGCTGGCCAAATCCAGTTGATGATCTCCCAAACTTTTTACAGTGTCCCAGTTGCGGGGCATGCCCTGGTTTTTTTCACAGTTCCACTGCTATGGACTCTCTTCCACTAAGCGGGGCTCCTCAGCCACTGCTGGAGGCAATCTCTGCCAGGCATTTGGCTGGTGTCTCACTTTCACTCTCTCTCTCACTGTGCATCTGAAAGGATGATGCAACTCAGAGGTTTAGCTGTCCTCCATTGGGTAAGCTACTTAGATCTGCTCTGCCTTCCACGTCAAAAAATCCAGTCCCATGGAATGGAAATGGAGGTACCGATACCCAGTGATATGAGTGAAGCAAATTGAGCGACTCAATATGCCCGCCCGGTATAACAGTGACTATGAAAGGATAGCAAGGGGTGTGAATAGCGAGGTGGGGGGCACAGAATAGCAAACATTGAGGAGGTTAGCCTGCGTACACGTAGCAGGTTAAGTGACTGGAGGGAGTGGAGAGCTGCCGAGCTGGCCACCTGGTGTGGTGGTTACGCTTACTGCCCATGGTGCAGAAGGACACGGATTTGGGACTGCACGCATGTGTGTATAACTTTTGCTTCTGGCTGTTGCAGTATACTTAACTATTTTTTTTGTGACCTCCCGTCCCTCCTGGTTGTTTCCCCACCCATGGGTTGTCCCTCCCGCAAAGGTTGCACCTTCCCATGTTTTCCTCCCCCAGTGAACGCCCCTCCCAGAGCTGATTATTTTTAGTTGGGGGCACAGGGAGGGGATTGCTCCCTGCAAATGGGGGTGTGAGGGCATAGCCCCTTACATAAAATGCAGGTCCGTAGTGTTGCTGAATTTGTATTCGGCATAGTGTTGATCGCCGATTTTTTTTTTTTGCATTTTGTAGTCACCCTTATGTGAGTTGTGATTAAAGACTCTCTATTATCACATGGAATTGGTGGTGCCAGGTTATAGTATCTGCTGAGAGGCTCCCACAGCATCTCTGGGAGAAATTTGGCTGTGGCACCTTCCTTTGCACTCACTCCCTCTCCGTGGCTGATGTTCAGAGTTGCAGGCATACTTGGCTAGCACGAGAATGCCTCCTTCCTGTACAAGCAGGGAGTCTGCTTGCAGTCACACATATCACCAATGGCATATGCGCAGTCCATCACAGCACAACCCTCAGCAGCTCTCAAGAGGTCTGCTTTCCTGGGGAACTCGAACAGAACTGACTGGGGGTTGAGACATCCCCTGCTGTTCATGGCAATAACAGCAAAAGAAATAGCACTGTAGCCATGGCAAGGGTTAGGATCAAGAAAATAAAAAAAGACACGGTACACAGCATAGGAGGTACCTAGACAAGTACATGTGACAGGTTCGATGATATTTTTATTAACTGTAGCCAAAACTAGCTTTTTCAGAAAAAAACATTTTTTGTTGCACGCTGCTTTGATATTGTTTAATATGTGAGACTGCATTCACCTCACTACAGTGGGTCATATAGTTACAACATTATTATACTGTAGCTACCACTAAATAAAGTAACAGAAGCAATTCTTTTGTATCATGGGTAGTATTGTTATAAATCTGAAACCATCAACAGTTGCTAATTTTGTGTTCACGTTATAGATAACATCCAAAGCTGAGCTAATCTTGATGGGTGACCTCAACATAAACTGGCTCTCCCCCTCAGCCTCTCACTACTGTGATGCCCTTGCAGCTCTCGACATAACCCTGGACATGGACATGAGGGACATTAAACTCCTGGAGAGGGTCCAGAGGAGGGCAACCAAAATGATTTGGGGCTTGGGGGACAGGACCTATGAGGAGAGGCTCGAAGAGCTAAATATGTACACATTGGAAGAGAGAAGGGACCGGGGGGGACATGATAGAGGTCTTCAGGTACATGAAGGGGGTAAATAGGGGAGGAACAGTCAGGGTGCTTGAAGGAAGGAGGAGTGGGCCACTAGGGCATGGGTGGAAGTTGGAGGGAAGATTCAGGGAAGAAAGGAGGAGGTGCTACTTCACTGAGGAGGTGGTGGAGCCATGGAATCGCTGCCTAGGGGCTGGTGGAGGCAGAGAGTGGAGAGGTTCAAGAGGGGTGGGACAGGTACAGGGAAGGGTTCTGGAAGCAAAATCCAATGCAGTGAGAATATCTGGAACTGGGAAGGGAGAAGCCAGAGAAGGCGAGGGGGGCAGCAAGGTCAGCTCCCAGGATGGGGGCTGACCAAACAAGCAGATGCGAAAGACTGTTAGGCCTATTCTGTTGGCATTTTAGTATGTTAGTAACCCAACTGGTTACTTGCCCCACTCACCTCAACCACAAAACTGGCACCACTACCCTACTGGATATAGTCTTGACCAATCGCCCCTATAAATTCACAGACATCTCGGTCCTCTCCAACTCGCTTAGCGACCACGCCCCCATTCTCTGCACCTGGTCCTGTCTGGTAAAGAAGCCACCTCCCAAATCTATCTTCACTAGACAGCTCTGACCCAGCATGCTAAGTCATCTGAAATCATATGTCTCATGCTGTGACTGGTCTCCCCCTCCTCTGCTACCTGGACCTTGATGCAACCCTAGACTACTTCATTCGCACCTTTAATGAGGCCTGTAACAGATTCGCCCCCCTCACCAAGAAGATAGTCAAAAGGTTCGACACCCCTGGATCTCTTCATCCATCCTGCACCTTATGCGGCAGTGTGTTGACCTATGGGAAAAAAGCCCTTGAGTCAGGTAACCCAGCGGACTGCCAAGTGTACCAGGCTGTCTGAAATCAGTGTACCTGGACCATCCAGAAGACTAAAGCTGAACACTATAAGGCTACCCTGACTTCCTCCTGGGGCCCTGGTTGCAAATTCTGGGAAAATATGAAATCACTCAATGGCAAAGCCACCCATCCCCCCCAGCCCAACTCACTGTGAATGGGTCCATTGCTAATGACACAAAGCTGATTGCTGACACCCTCAGCACCTCATTCTCCGACCTTAACTCAATCCTCCCCAGACTTCATTCACCCTACCGCCTCCCCTCCCCTTGGCCAACCCCCTTTCATTTCTGGGTCCTCACCTCACAGGAGATTAAACCCTGCTTCCAGAAAGCCCTAAGTGGCCCCATCACAGCAATGACTCACTTGACCTTCGGATGCTGGGCCTGGTGTTTGATGAGGTATCTCCCCCCTCTCCCACCTCATTAACCTCTCGCTCTGACTCAGTAAATTCCCCTCTACCTGGAAAACGGGCATCATCACCCCATACTCAAATCAGGTGACTGCCTCTCTCCCAGCAACTATTGCCCGATTTCCATCCTTGACACCCTCTACAAGGCCCTAGAACACATCATCTCAGACAACTCACTGAGTACCTCACCAAATATAATCTCCTATCTCCTGAACAACATGGGTTGCGGCAAGGCCATAGTACCTCCACTGCCCTCCTGGAATTTTCCAACTTACATCCACTCAACCCTTGACAAAGGTCGATTGGCAGGTGCTGGCTTCCTGGACCTATCTAAGACATTCGACACCATCAGTCACAGCCTCCTTCTTTCTACACTCTCCCGTCTTGGCCTGTCCCAGGATGCCAACTCTTAGTTTACAGATTATCTAACTGGTCGCTCATAAAGGGTCAAAATCTGCTCCACCCTCTCGTCACCCCTTCCTGTCCACTCAGGCGTACCGTAGGGGTCCATCCTTGGGCCCCTATTATTCAGCCTTTTCCTGAACACCCTACCCAAGACCTGCCCCAGAAGCATCCTACTCTATGCGGACGCCACTATCCTCTTTACCCCCCACACCAACCCTGCCTCCCTGGAATGCTCCCTCCAGGCCACATTTACTGTAGCAGAGTCCTGGTTCTCCAGTTATAAGCTTGTCCTGAACCAAAAAATATCCAAGGTCATGCTTTTCACTCACCACCAAAATAAACTCAAACACTCACCCCTCCTTGTCTATACCTCCCTCTCACTTCCCCTCAAACAAGTCTGTACTTTCAAGTATCTTGGAGTTACTTTCAACCCTTCCCTTACCTTCCATGAACACATCCACCTCCCCTGCACTGCTGTTAACTCCCATATCAGCCTACTCTATCCCCAACGGAATTGTCTACCCCCAGAAGCCCTCCAACGCACCATCTCATCTGTCCTATCTGTCATTGATTATGGCATTTTGATCAATTTTGCAGCTGATAATACTGACCTAAACAAGGTCTGCCGCCTATCCCTAGGCTGTCCCAAAACCACCCACACCTGAACTTTCTACAGCCAATCAAAATGGCTAGACTTTGACAGCAGGCCATACCTGCCTCCTAGCTAAAAGGTTACTGCTGGCCTAGCTGCCCCTAGCCTCTCCTCCCTCCTGCCACTTGCGACCACCACTAAGTCCACCTGAAGCTCACTCAAGCCAACCTACCTAGTGCCTCTCCAAAACACCTCCCTTGGCCAACGCAGCTTTCTCTATTGTGCCCCTCCCTGGCTCAACTTCCTCCCTCCGCACATCTCCCTCGAACCTAGGATCAGCAGTTTTAATCACTACTCCGATCTCACCTGATCTCCTCCTGCTCTTGCAATTGCACCTAGCCTCCCCCCTGACAATGGACTACATTTTGCCTAATCCTCCATCACTGGCCTCCTGGCCTACAACTCTCTCCTTCTCCCCCTCTAGTATGACAATGGGCTCATCCCTGCCTCTTTCTTTTCTCCCACCCCCTACCTTTGCCCTCAGTCTCACTGTCCCCTTATGACACATTCTACCTACTACCTTATATATATATATATATATATATATATATATATATATATATACAGTATATATTGTGTTACCTACTTCCTAATATATAATGTGGAACCTCACCTATTTGTTAGACAATTGTATGTACTCTTATTTTACCCATTTTTTGTACTATCATGTTACCTATGTATGTTATTACCCCTCAGCTTGTAATGTCATTGCGTTGTTTCTGACATGGAGCCTTTGAAAAAGAGTCTCTGACTCAAAGGCTTGTAATTCTGATACCTTCAGTAAATAAATAAACAAACATTCACAGGAAACTAGAACAGGTATCATGTTCATCAAGCTAAGATGGGGAGGGATGCAGTGGTGTATAGCATCCACTAGGTGGCAACAGAGGACAGGACAGTCTTGACTTGAACAGTGATGATGAGTTGCAACTATAATAAAAGTAAGAACTGGTGTGTACATTCTAGCTTTGCTTACTTGTTTTCTTTTTAGATAATTCCCGAAGCAGATCTATTGCCGAAATGTCGATTCTAACTCTATTTTCTATTTTGGCCTGCATTTAATGTTATCCTTTAACCTGACTGGTGCGTACCATGATGTGAAAACAATAATGATGTACTGCAACCAGGTTACCGACTCCCAGAGTACATTAAGATAGGGTTCCCACCAGTCCTGATTTTAACAGGACAGTCCTGGTTTGGGCAGCTGTTTCCTGCGAAAAATCATGAAACACGTTAAGTGTCCTGATCCTACAGTAGAAAAAAATATTTTTTTTACTTTCCTCTATAAGTTGCAGAAAACTATGATGCCTTAAATAAAGTACCTTAAAATTATAGCAAGCAATATGAACAATGAAAAAAACTAAAACACTTAGTTCTGATTATTTGGAGAAAAGAAGTCTGTTGCATTGGTTAAGGTTACATATTGTTCTGTGTTTAAGTATGACATGTCCCCATCAGCAGGCACCTCTCTGGGTTGAAGGAGGAGGTTGCTCGTCTCCTGGCCAAGTTGGCTAGGATTCGGGAGGCCTCCTCCCCCCACCCAGGGACCACTGAATCCACACCCGCTGCCTCAATGGATGCCATGAATGAGGGACAGTTGGACAAAGGTGGGCTCAGGGAGTGTGAGGGAGGGAGGGAGGTAGGGCTGAGGTGCATCCGACCTGAGGTTCCAATCCACAACTCCTATGCTGTTCTGGCAGGGTGGGACTGTCTGGATGAGACACCTGCAGTGGTGGACATGGTAGATGCAGGGATCCTCCACAGTGGAGACCCCGGGGTGGCACAAAACCCCAGAGGAGAAGGAAGCAACTTCTAGTAGGGGATTCTGTTATTAGGGTGGTAGTCCCGGGGTACGAAACAGGGAGGTCAGGTGCCTACCTGGCACCACTGCTTGGAGAAATCAGAAGCGAATCCAAAGGACTGCTGGGGCAGCAAGGTGGGAGGGTGAGCTAGATGTCATTATCCACCTGTGGACAAATGACTTGGCTTGGAATGAGGTGAGGGCGGTGCAAAGGGAGTTCGCAGAGCTGGGGAGGGGTTTTAGACAGGTGGCATGCACAGTAACTTTCTCAGAAGTGCTACCTGTCTACGTTATGGGGGAGGCCAGGGTACTCCACACCAGGGGATTCAATGAATGGCTGAAGAGCTGGTACAGAGTAGAGGGATTTGACTTCATTGGAAACTGGGGGACCACCTGGAGGGATGCAGGCTTGTATGGGAGGGACAGCCTGCATCCATCTGGGGGGGAATGAGATCCTTAGTGATATGTTTAAATGTTTCATTTTTCAAACATTTAAACTAGCCAAGAGGGTGGCAGAATTAAGCAAGAAAGAATCAACTGCCCCCCCCCCCCACACACACAGGTTAAGGTAGACAGATAGATACTAGAGCCGAGAAAGGAACATTTAAACTAGCCAAGGGGGATGGTGGAATTAAAAAGGGAAAACCCAACTGCCCCTACAGAGAAAGGTAGACAAACAGGCTGATACTATGGCCATGTAAGCAACAAAAGGAAACACAAAGGGAGGTAATAGCGGGGGAGGCATGGAGGGAAGGCATAGGGATCAGGATGGGGGGGAGCTGGTACAGGTGGGGGCATCAAAACATGGAAAGCCATGTGTACAAATGTCTGGAGCCTGGGAAACAAGATCCCAGACCTAGGGGCCTTGGTGGTGGAGGAAGACCTAGACATTGTCACAGTCACTGAAACATGGTACACAGGAAACCCTAACTGGGATGTTACCATACCAGGGTACACACTCTTCAGGAGAGACAGGGAGGGCAAAAAGGGAGGAGGGGTGGCTATGTACATCAGAGAGGGGATCAAGGCAATGGAGTTAGGGGGAAGACAGGAAGGGGAAAAGGCAATATGGGCCACATTAGAGACCAGAAATGGCACCACCATCTGCACTGGAGTTGTCTACAGACCTCCAGCACAGGGGAAGAAATATGCAGGTATTACTGGAAACCATACACAAAATGGCAGAGAAAGGGGAGGTGTTGCTGGTGGGGGACCTAAACATGCCAGATGTTAACTGGAACACATATGCAGCAGCCACTACCAAGAGCAGAGATGTCTTGGATGCCCTGGAAGGAGCGTGCCTCAGACAGTTGGTGAATGAGCCCACATGGGAGGGAGCAATACTAGATCTGGTTCTCACAAAAGGTGACAGAATAACAGATCTATCAGTGGGCAACCATCTAGGGAACAGTGATCACCATAAAGTGTGGTTTAAGGTGAAGACAGGGGTAGAGTTGGGCCACTCAAAAGTAAAGGTCCTGGACTTCAAGAGGGCAGATTGCAAAATGGGGGAACACCTCTGGAGAATCTTGGTGAAGGAAGGGGGTGGAGGAACAGTGGGAGAAACTTAAAGGAGCCATAGCAGAGACAACAGGCCTCTATGTAAAGCTAGTAAACAAAGCAAAAAAGAAAGAAAAAACCACTATTGTTTTCAAAAGAAGTGGCAGGGAAGGTTAGGGAAAAAGAAACAGGCATTCAGACAGTACAAGGAAACACAGAGGGAGGGAGGGAGACAGAGAAATGTACCAGGCAAAGCAGAAAGAGGTGGAGAAGGCAGTCAGGTGTGTAAAGGCACAAACTGAAGAAAGGATAGCAAATTCAGTAAAAGAAGGTAACAAAACCTTCTTCAGGTACATCAGGGAAAGGAAAAAGATCAATGGAGGGATTGTGAGGTTGAATGGGGTGGGGGGGGTTGGAGAAGGGGACCTAGAAAAATGAATATTTCTGCTCAGTAGTTACAAAGGAAGGGGAAGGGGAGGGACTAAAATTAGGGGGTAGAAACACACACCAGGAGGTGGACACCAGTCCATTCACAGAGAAGAGAGTCCTAAAGGAGCTCTTGAAACTAAAAGTGGACAAGACAATGGGACTGGATGGGATGCCTCCCAGACTACTGAAAGAACTCAGGGAGGCACTAGGGGCATCACTAACAGCCCTATTTAACAAATCACTAGAGGAGGGAGTGATACCAAAGGGCTGGAGGAGGGCGAATGTGGTACCACTACACAAAAGTGGGAGCAAGGTGGAGGCTGGAAATTACAAGCTGGTCAGCTTGACTTCAGTGGTGGGGAAAATCATGGAATCCATGTTAAAGGAAAGGACTGTGGCATACCTGGAGGCTAGTGGGACACAAGACCCGAGGTAACATGGATTCACAGAAGGGAGATCTTGTCAAACAAATCTGATAGATTTCTTTGACTGGGTAACCAGGGTGGTGGATCAGGGAGGGGTGGTGGACATGGCCTACCTGGATTTTAGCAAGGCATTTGACACCGTCCCATATAGGAGGCTAGTAAACAAGTTATGCAGTCTGGGAGTAGGTTCCAAGGTGTTACACTGGGTCCGAAATCGGCTGACCAACAGGATACAGAGGGTGGTGGTAAATGGAGTTCAATCCCAGGAGAGGGGGGTGACAAGTGGGGTGCCACAAGGCTCGGTTCTGGGGCCGATCCTCTTCAATGTCTTCATTAGTGACATTGAGGAGGGGTTGGAAGGGAAGGTAAGCCTCTTTGTCGATGACACCAAGCTCTGCAATAGGGTAGACACTAAAGACGGGATGGAAGAAATGAGAAGAGACCTAGGAAAATGTGAGGAGTGGTCAAGAGTGTGGCAGCTTACATTCAATACAAAAAAGTGCAAAGTCATGCACTTGGACCAGAGGAATACAAAATGGGGGTGGGGGGGAGATACTAACAACAACAAAACTGGAAACGGACCTGGGGGTGGCCAAGCAATGTGAAAACGTGGTGGGGAGGGCTGGAGGAATGCTGAGGTGCATAGGGAGGGGCATCACCTGTAGAAAACAGGGGGTGGTGATGCCACTGTACAGACAATTGGTCAGGCTACCTCTGGAATACTGTGTTCAGTTCTGGAGACCACATCTCCAGAAGGACATTGACAGAATGGAGGTGGTCAAGAGAAGGGCAACAAAAATGGTGGGAGGAATGCACCAGAAAACGTGTGAGGAAAGGCTGAAAGACCTCAATATGTACATCCTGGAGGAAAGGAGGGAAGGGGGGATATGATAGAGACATTCAAGTACCTCAGGGGAATCAACAAGGTCCAGTAGGGCAGCAGCTTTCAAATACAGAGATGTGCAAGAACCAGGGGTCACAATATGAGGCTGGGGAGGGGGAAGACTCAGGGGTAATGTGAGGAAGTATTTTCTCACAGAAAGGATGGTGGATGCATGAAACAGCCTCCCAGGGGAGGTCGTAGAGGCTAAAACAATTGGTGACTTCAAGAATGCACGGGATAGACAGAAGACAATTTGATCATTTAGGATCTGGAGTTTAAGTAAGTAAGGAAATGGGCAGACTAGGTGGGTCAGGCGGTCCTTACGTGACCTCAAAATCCATGTTTCTATGTCCCATTTTGGGCTTCTTAAAAGGTGGTAACTCTAACATTACACCTTTTCAGTTTAAAAACTGGAATCCTATATCCCCTTAAACTTTTTTCCAAGGAAAACATACAGTGCCCTGCCAGTCTAAATTGTATTTATTTATTTGTAATGTGTGACCTGGAAAGGCACACTGAGCTGTGACATCTCGTTTCCAACTGTGTCACAGGGAAGGGGGTACATGGGATCTCTTTCATTATTGTTTTGTAATGTTTGACAAGTGAAAAGGTTCACTTAGCAGTGACAGTTCATTTCCATGTGTGTCTCTGGGGGGTGAGTTATATGGGACCTGTTTCAGTTATTTATTTGTAATGTTTGATGAGTAAAAAGGCACACTGAGGTAAAGGAGAGGGAAAGGAACCCTCGTTCAGGGTGCTGGGGGTGTCTCTGCAGAGGTGGGGCTCACACATTGCGCTCACAGCATGTCATGTGATCCAGGGAGAAAATCGGTAGGAAAAACACCCCGGCTGCAGGATGATGACTGACCTCTCGCAGGCCCTACCTGCAATGGTGACTGGGCAGAGGACGATGGCTGGAAAGTAAGTCCCAGAGAAGTCAGATGATGGAGCTGGGGGAATCAGTAGGAAGGGGGCAGCCAGGGTAGCTCAGGAAATAAACAAATGATGGAAAAAAGAGAAAAGCCACACTGTGGTGTGGCAGCTCGTTTCCAGGTGTGTTCTGGGAGGTGGGTTACATGGGACCCGTTTTATTGATTTGTAATGTTTGACAAGGAAAAGTACACTGAGCTGTTACAGATCGTTTCCAGATGTGTCCCTGTGGTGGGAGGTAAGTGACATGGGCCCTGTGACAGCTTGTTTCCAGTTGTGTCCATGGTGGGTAGGTGACATTGGATCTGTTTTATTGTTATATTTCTAAGGTATGGCCAGGAAAGGCACACTGAGCTGTAGCAGTTCATTTCCATGTGTATCCCTGGGGGATGAGTTCCATGGGCCCTGTTTCATTTACTATGGCTGCATAGCGATAGCTATGCAATGTATTGCTAACAAGAGGAGAGGGAGCAGGGCAGACAGGAACAGGAACCAGCATATATTACTTTTTACTTCCACAATAGAGTTTCATCACCTCATTGGTATGCAGGAGATCTCTGCTTATCTGTTTCTGTCTGTGTCCACATACCCCACTCTATCCAGCTCTATGTTTTTCATGAAACTATAGTTGTGGCACCATTCTCTATTTTCTGTGCCAACTCTGCATCTGGAAAAATGCTGCTGAGTAAACACAATACTTAACTCAGCAGGGACAAGTGTCAGTGACTGAAGAACAATTCCATCATCAAGTATTGTAGACCTGACATAGCAGAAACAGTTTTTTTAAACGCCATAGTATGTACTGTGTTTGTAGGTGTCAGCATGACTCAGTTGCTAGCACATCCGCCTCTGGGCCAGACATTTGTGGGTTCTTGTACCACTGCGGGACTGGGCTCATACCATAAACACTGGCACCTGAATACAGTACTACAGGGTGCTGGACTGTCGAGGTGTGCTGTCCTTCAGATGAGATGTTAAACTGAAGTCCCTTCTACCCCTCTCTGGTGCTGTCCAGGTGGAAGTAAAAGAACACAAGGCACTTTTTGAAAGAGTAGGGGATTCCTCCAGTGTCCTGGCCAACATTCCCCTTCCCATAAAGCTAGTTCATATAATTATAGAAACGCAGACAATGACGGCAGAAAAAGACCATAGGTCCATCCAGTCTGCCCAATGATCCAGTCATTATCCAAGGCTATGTGTGGGTGTTGACGTGTGAAATGGCTGCCACTACACATTCAGTCACTTCACTACCTGTCTCTCATTGCTATAAAGCTCTTTAGCATACCATGTGTATGAAAAGTGCTATATAAACTACTCCTCCTCCTAGAGAATAGACAAATGGTGGAGACAGCACGAGACAGCAGTCAGCCATAATGCTGATGACTCCAATTTACATAAGTATGCAGAGAGTGGCAATGTAAAGAGGTATCTGAGCTCTGCATTCCTCTTCTGCCCATCTAATCACCAAAGAACTCTACTTAACTCGCAAGTGAGCTTGTAGTTCAGTGGTTAGAGTAGTGGGACAGTATTCTAGGTGACGGTTCAATTCCCAGTAGGTCACATTATTTCTCTCCCACTGCAATTTGTGATTTAGTTGCTAAGCAGTGGCTAACACTGCACAAAAAAACACCAAATTGTCATCTTGATTGTTTCTAGTTGCAGGATATGCAATACCAGAGAAGAAAAGTGTATCCAGGAACCTCAGGTCCAACCAACCATGTGAGCCTGTAGCTCAGTGGTTAGAGCACTGGCATGGTATTCTGGGGGCCCTGGGGTCAATTTCCAGTAGGTCATATTATTTCTTTCTCTCTACAATTTGTGACATGACTCTAATGTTGGTCAGATAGAACTGTGATTGCAGTATATGAGATCCTTAGCATCAAGGAACTGTACCAGTCCAAGACCATGATACAAGTAATTACATTCAGTTGCATCAGAATAAATGAAAAAGAACACATATATGTTGCAGGTGGGAGATACCTTTTATTGGACTTTAAACTCTTGAAAGCTAGTCTCAAAAACATTTTTTTAGTCCATTAAAAGGTATTACCTTTTTATTTGTTCTTCTACATCATACAGTGGTCTAGCATGGCTGCCTCATTTCTCCATCAGAATTGACCAAACAAGATCCACATTGTTATGCACAATGTATTCTACAAAAAACAAGCATTTGTCAATGCCGAATGTTGTCTTGCTGGCACTGGTAGTGCCAGAGCTAGAGATGCATAATAGGAATGGCAGTGAAGTATTGAAGTGGCGCCAACCCCACCCCCACCCTATAGAGACTGACAGGCATTGGGGTGTGCCTTTGGGTCTTCAGCTATAATGCTCATGCCATTGTACCTCACCGTACCCTGTAGACACTGACGAGTGTTGTGGTGTGCTTTGGGGTCTTTGGGCGTTATACTTACCCCGTTCCATAAGGAAATACGCTGAGGTGGGTGCAGTATAGGAGAATGGGGTGAACTTTGTGGCTGTTCACTGCAAGGGACACCACGATGCCTGTCACTGGCTGCAGGGTGGGGGTGGGGATGGAATGGTGTGAACATTACAGCCGATGATCCCAAGTCACACCCCCTGACGCCTGCCAGTCTCTACAGGGTGGGGAGCTACAGTTGGAAACCCTAAAACCGTAGTCGTGTGTTGGTATTTTCACTCCAAATTTTCAACATGGGCTTTTTGTGACCCCATCTCATGAAGAATGGCACAATCGTTTTGTAAGCTGAAAGGTGGTTTTGCACAGCGGCTATGCCATTTGGCAACACAGGGACGAAAACACATTTTGGGCAGGAATGTGGAACATGACAACTGTATTGTTCATGAGGAGGCGTAAAAAAATGGCAATGTTGAAAATCTGGAGTGAAAAAATGAAAAATTGGTGAAGTCATGAGCATGCATAGAAACTGCGCAACACACAGAGTTTTTTAGTCACATTTTCAACATAGGTATTTTGGGACCTCTCCTCATGAACAGTGGCGCTGTGATTTTGCTAATGTGTCCCAAAAGGTGATTTCCAACAGTGATCACGCCATTGTTCATCACATCTGCGGAAATGCATTTTCGGCAGGCTGTGAAAAATGACAGCTGTACTGTTAATAAGGAGATGTGAAAAAATGGCAGTGTTGAAAATCTGGCATGAAAATATTGCAAATCTGCGAAGTTACATGGGTGTGTGGAAACTGCTCAATGCATGCTTGCAACACAGTCATTTTATGAACTTTCGGCACCAAATTTTCAACATAGGCATTTTAGGACCTCTGCTCATGAACAGTGTCAACGTCATTTCTTCAAACTGTCCCGAAAACTGATTTCGCATAGCGACCGTACAATTCTGCGCTGGATATGCAGAAACACATTTCAGCCAGGATATGTAAAATGACAGCTGTACTGTTCATAAGGAAGTGTGGAAAAATGTCAATTTTGAAAATCTGTAGTGAAAATACTACAAATTCACGAAGTTACGAGCGTGCATGCAAACTGTGCAACGCATGCTCGTAAACACTCACTTTATGGACTTTCGTCACCAAATTTTAACATAGGCATTTTAGGACCTCTGCTAATGAACAGTGTCACTGTCATTTTCATAATGTGTCGCAAAGTTATGAGTGTGCGTAACAATTGCATAACGCACGCTCATAAAACAGTCATTTTTTGGATTTTTTCCACCAAATTTGCAATATAGGCTTTCTGAGAGCCCACCTCATGAACACTGGCACTGTCATTTCGTTAACTGGTCCAGAAAGGTGATTCTGAGCAGTGACCACAAAAATCACTTTTCGGGGCTGAATAACACCATGACAGTGGCAGAATTCACGAGTAGGCGTCCCAAAAACCCCATGTTGAAAATTTGGTGCCAAAATTTCCAAAAATGCCTGAGATATGCATCAAAGTTAAAAAAAAAAAACTATTTATGCCATTATATAGCTTACCGGCATTTCCTCTGTTTGCGGTCAGCTTTGAAGAGTGCAGACCTGTTCCCGGTCCACTTAAGATCATCCTGCCTGACTCCAGAGGTAAGTATGGGGTGAGGGGGGATGTGGGGAGGCAGGGTGCGCAGAGGATGGGTATGATTTGCGGGAGGGGGCAGAGAGATGGCGAGGGACCATTTTCTTTTTCACAGCTTTTGGGAAAAAAAAAAACATTGTGGGACTTTTTTCCTTTGCAGGGCATTTGGCACACTGGGGTGGGCTACCAGCGCACCACCCAAGTCTTTTTTTTGCGGGGGATTCTGCAGCCGATGGGGATTGGGCACCCCGCTGCACATGGGGGACACTAGCCAAGGGGATTGGGCACCCCTCAAGCAGCAACGGTGGGGGACACATTATGCCGACGGGAGTGGGCTCCCCATCGGCAAAATACAGGGGATGGGGATAAGCGCCAATGGGTTGTGCCCCCATCGGCAAAGAAAAACTGCTGGGGGGGGACGCATGATGCCGAGGGGGATTGGGCACCCCCTCAGCATACATGCTTTTTTGACTCCTCCCACACCTAGCCAGTCTCTCTTTCAGGCCCCCACATGAATTGCCCTACCGTGGCTTCTCCCGACCCCTACCAACCCACATCACAGCCAGCCCCAGGTAGCCCCGGTGTATCCCTTCACCGGGTGGGTCTCTTACCTCCGTAGGAGAATGGCCTGGTGGCCAACCAATGATCCTGGGGTCCTGATGGGATGGCATATCAAGGTCCAGGAGCCTGGTGGTGAGTGTTCTGGAGGGCCATCACCCAATTGTCCCGGCACCATTTTTCCACTTTTGCTCCCTGAGAGTGACGTGCCACTGATGTCAAGGCAAATGCCGATGTCCGTCGCTCCCTAGTGTATTGGGGCAGACATCCTGCTGTACTCCCAGCCTCTGCCAGGAGTCAGCAGGTGCCAAACCACATAGCCACCCTCTCCCCTGAGAAGGCAAGCCATCGTCGGATGCTCATTTCCTTCTCCCCAGGCCAGCCCTCCAGCAGCCCGAGTCCATTCCCGAACACGAGTCGCTGGCATCACAGATGGAAATCCAACCACTGTTCCAGCGGGCTGGTGGCATACATTCTAAATGGGAGAGGGCACATTATGCCGACAGGGAGTGGGTTTCCCCATCGCCATTGTGACAGGCAGCGGCGGCAGTCATTGCCACCATGTTGCCTGCACATCGGGAAGCCTGTTGTGGTCACGCTGCATGAGAGCTTCACTCTCATTACAGCAGACTTTTTCTTTGTTCTGGTGGCCACATTAGGGATGCGTGAGGTCACTGCCTGCTGCTGGCTGATTGGGGAATGAAGGCCGCACCTTCTGATGCGTGCCCTGCATTTGCCCAACAGTGACCGTGCCTCCAAATGTGCTACTACCACAAGATGTTGGGTAGCGAGCAAGCCCGCGAGCCAACATAGAAATCAGTGGTGGTGGGGGAGGGGTGAAGAAATTATAAAAAAGTGAGTGCAGTAGTTTTGTTGGGAAAGCACTCTTCAGCATCCGCTTCCTAATAAAGGCAGAGCAAACCCCAGTTTAACCTGTTACAAAACACCATACTAATCGCTAATGTCTCATGAACCTTGCTCTTACGATTAGCTACTGCAGTTTGCACATAACCGTGAGTAAAAAGTGGCTCTGGTAGGATTTCAACCTGCACTGCTAGATCCCAAGCCTGTGATCTAAGCACTAGATCTCCATGCCGTCCCTCTGTCGCATTTGTAAGGCTGCTTAATGAAGCAGACAGTAGTGGAAATGGGAGGGAACCTTGGGGAACTCAGTTTCAGGAGTGAAATTAAAACTGACTTAGTTCCAGGAGTAAAATGAGGAAAGGGGCATTACAGATTCTCTCCAGAAAAACATACATGTCCCCATGTATAGCTAGCTTAACATTCTATGTACTGTACATTTTCTAAACCTTTTAACACTAAACTTGTACATGCATTTCTTTTCTTCTATATGCTTTGTACCTTGAACTTCTATATGCATGCCACTTTGCTTTAAAAAAAAAGAAATACTCTAAATTGCATTTTGCGATGAGTCGCTTCACACTCCGGACTCCTTGCCATTTTTATCTTGCCGAATACGTCAAGGCCACTGCCGACTGAATTTCAATGGATCAGTTTGGGGTGCAGGTCCACCTGGCTATAACTTGGAGGGAAAGAGAATTATGACTATGCCAAACACCCAGAGCTGGATTTTTGTGTGACAACTAGCCAGCTGGCGTCAGGGGTTTGCGGGAAGGGAACCCCAGCCAATTGCCCCTAACCAGTGCCCACAAGAGAGAGGCATGAAACTGACTGGAATGCAGCAAAAGTTTTAATTAACATTTCTAAAATAACAACAACATCTAAAGTATCTACTTGAAATAATTCTAAAATATCCATAAAAGATCTAAAATGATTTCTAACACTCTACGTTGGTTTGTAACACTTGAAATGCAACATAAACATTGTAGTCCACTTAAGAGTCCTGCCACCACTAGGTGTCAGTTAAATTGGGAAGTTGGGTCAGGGGACCCCTTGGGCTATCAGGATAGTTCTGCCTTTAGGGGGAATGCACAAGCTGAAGTGAGAAAAGGAACATTTCAGAGCAACCTTGTCATTGGTTTCAGGCCTGTCATAGACCACCAGCACCCAACAGCTCTCCTGGGCTAAGGAAACAGGAACAATGGAGGCAGTGAATATGACTGGCTGCAGGTTTCTCATGGACCACCAGGAATGGGTCACCCCTCATGGCAGAAGAAACTGAAGAAGGTCTTCAGCCTTTCAGACCACTCTGGAGTCGCTGAGATTGAAGATGCAGAAGATACTGAGGAACCCCTAGGAGAACTGTCCTGGAAGAAGCTGGTCTGGAACAACAGGGCTGGGAAATGCAGTGTACCACCCAGAGGCTGGAGTGGAGGCTCAATAAAGGACTTTTCAAGCATTAGTGGTGATGGCGATTTAAAAAAAAACAAGCAAAGTTTCTGTGTCGTTACTTCCCCTTTAAGTATAAAGTAGCATTTAACAAAGTTTGAGGTTAATCCCCCTTTTGGGGGTGCAGGCTTATATATGGACTGCAGAGACCCAGTTTTATAGGCAAGTGCAATCAATTAACACAGTTCAGAGACCTGTCATTGAGGCAGTAGGGCTTTTAGGCAGTCTTTTGGTGGGGCAGGTGGTTAATAGGCCGTCTTTGGTGAGCCCACACACACACATAGGATAGTAGGCAGTTTAATTATAGGGGGACCAAAACACTAGACAGTCTTTTGAATGCATTTCACATAGGCAATCTTTAGATAAAACCCAGCAGGTTCCTGAGTATTTCTTTTAGCTTTGTTGGTGTTTTAATTTCTTTTAGTTTTGTTAGCTGTTTTAATTTTACTGCCCGAGTCTGAATCCGACTCTACCACTGACAGCTGACAGCCATGAGTAAGCTGACAGCCATAGTGGCACTGAGAGTCCATGGGTTTGTTTTAACCTGCTGCGGATCTGCTTGGACTTGTTGCTGCTTTGACCTGCTGCTGCTTCCTCTGGGAAAGTGCTGCTGCCTCATGGGGGCTACCTGCTACGACTCATATTGGCTTCTTCTTGCTGGCTTCATCTTTCAACAGCTGACAGCTGTGAGTGGGGGTCGATGGGTCCATAACTTTCAAGTGTCCCTCCTTAAGAGGAACATCCCTCATTTTGCCCCTTAAAATTGCTCTGTCCCTCATCTGTCCCTCATGGAAAAGGTGCTGCCCAAACAAACAGAGAATGTGCTGTAAATTCAGACTTCAAAGCAGAAATTCTTAATATTTTGAAATACTAAATACAAAATAAACTTTGCACAAGTAAACACTATGGTTTTCACAGCGTTCTGAGCTTGTATCTCCATGTTTGAGGATGTGTCCCTCATTGTCCCTCATTTTGAGTGTCCAAAAATGTCCATGTCCCTCATTTCAGTGACAAAAGGTTGAGAGGTATGCGTGGGTTTGTTTCAGCCTGCTGGGGGTTTGTTTTGATCTTGCTGCTGCCTAACCTGCCGCTGTTCCTCTGTGAAAGTGATGCCGTCCTGCGGGGACCTGCCTGCTGTGGATCATCCTGGTTTCATCTTTCGACTAGCAGGGATCCTTCCAGCTTCAGAATTTAAAGCTTTCTTTGAGGATTATTCTGGCTCATTTTTCAGCTTTACTAACTGGGCATACTATACATTGTAAGTGGATGGGCTTGAAGGTTTGAACCGTCTGCTGTTTAATTGGTTCACATAATACTGACATTTGGCCTATACTGTGGATATACTGTGTTTAACTGCATGCTTGGTCTGGTCGTTAGGGCAATGATTTAACTGGTTGTTCCTGCCGCATCCTGACAGACCCACTGACTGATGAGCATCCGCCTGCGGGAGTGCTCCCTAACACAATAGCTGCCGAGGGCTTGCTGGACCGTCTGCCGGAGTTCTCTATGTCCCACAGAACTGCCAGCTCTAGCTGTTTTACTGGTGTCTTGGAATGAGCAGTGGATCATCACCAGAGCTGGTTACCTGCACTGCCAGAAACTGCCACTGCTTGATTACTTTGTTCTGACTTACTTGAGAGCACTGTAGTGGGTGGTGAGAGCACCTTGTTTCAATGGAATTCAATTCTACCCCCCCCCCCGTTGTCTGTCTTTATCACATATTGTTATCAACATTTCAGTTTCCTTTCACTTATCGCTTGTACTTTGAATTGGACTCAAATTTTAGACTTTGGTCTAGTGTTTTAATATTTATTTTCAAACGCTGGAGTGGGTCGGGATATGACTGTTGGTGTGTGTTTAAGTGTGAATGTGGTGTGACTGCAGGGGACTTGCATAGCTTTTGTTGATTGTTTAATTTTATGAGGGTGGGTTTAGGTAGGGTGGGTACTTTTAAGCTTTATAGTTTTGCTTTCCGCCTTTTTTAGTTGGGATATGTAGAGGTACTGTCATCAGGCATATCTACTCTGGTGATCACCCGCGACTGCTCCATCCTTTCACAAGAATCCCAATAGTTCCCCGTGCAGAGGTTCTCAGCTGCTGCAGGGAACTGGGAGTCCTGTGAAGGCAGGGCAAATTCCTCAGAGGAGATCCTGGGTATTATAATTGTGGGGGGTGAGGCAGGATTGGTGTGGTGGGGTGGAAGAGATGCTCGAGGAGGGTGTGGAACCAGGACAGGGCACTGCCACACCTGGTTCCCCTCCACAGGTTCCTGCCTGATGTCTATGAGCAGGTAGTAGTCTGACTGGCCAGCTCTACTCCTCCCCTTCAGGCCTTTCTATGCAATGCAAGGTCACTGAGGAATGAGACAACGGTGATGGAGGCCTTCATTGCTGATTCCTCAGCAGACCTTGTCTGTATCACAGAGACCTGGTTCTGGGGGCAACTGTCCTGCCAGGCTACTCTGTTGTACATTGCCTGAGGAGGGACCAGAGAGGAGGCAGGGTGGCCATCTGTTTTAGATCCACCCTAGGATTCACTAAATGCCCCATGAGAACTTTCAGGTCTTTCGAGTGTGTGATGGCTAGGTTTGGTGCAGGTGTCAAAGGCAGGATCATTCTCATCTACTGTCTCCCAGGGGTGGGGTGGGGTGGGATGGGAATGAGTTTCTGCAGGAGCTGGCAGGCTTCATTGCTGAGTAGGTGTTGGAAGTTCCCAGACTGTTGATTCTAGGGATTTCAATGCATGGATCAACAATGAATCCTCACAATTTGCTCAGGAGCTCCTTCAACTGATGTTTTCAATGGGACTGACTCAGACTGTTACTTCTGCTTCACACCAGCCTGGGCACACACTAGACCTGATCTTCTCATCAGGACTTGAAGTTTGTGTGGTCAAGGTTAATCCAGTCCCATGGTCAGATCATCTTGCCGTGACATTCCAGTGCTGGGTACCCCACGTAAACACCCCCTCTTTAGAGACCACCCGGTACTGCCCTAAACATAAACTGGAGCCTTGCAAACTCCAGGAGGCACTGGATGTCTCCAGTATGTTACTGGCTTGTGCACAAGGCCTAGGACGTGGTCGCTGAGCACTATAACTTGGTGTTCATGTCTGCTCTGGACTCTATTGCACCTTTTTGCATTTGTTCCTTGACCTCCCATCATAGATCACCTTGGTACTGTGTTGAGCTGCGGTGGATGAACACTAAGGGATAGAGGCTGGAGCATTCCTAGAGGAGGACTGGGTCGATGGAGGACAAATTGGGGCTGCAGACTCACTATGTTGAATGTCAGTGATCAATCGATCTGAAAAAGGCAGAGTTCCTGTCATGATCCATTGCTGCAGGGAAGAATCGTCCAGCTTAGCTCTTTCACACTGTAGATGGGTTGCTGAATCCTCCCTGTCTACAGTCCATTAGGGTGTTTTATGCACAGAAGTGTGAAAAGTTCAGTCAATTATTTTACTGACAAGGTGTCGGCCATAAGATCTAGCACCTCTCTGGGCGGCCCAGCAATAGTCCCCTGTGTGATGCAGATCTGCTCACCTGGGATGAGTTTCAGCCAGTCACAGAGGCTGAGGTCCTCCTCCAGGTAGCCTTCAGCCTGTGCCCCATAAACTGTATTCTGGATCTGGATCCTACATGGCTAATCATCGGCTGTGTTGCGTTCCTGGGTCCATTGTTTGCTGAGATTGTTAATGGCTGCCTTAGGGAAGGAGTCTTCTCAACAGCCTTAAAAGGCAGTGGTTAGACCCCTTCTGAAGAAATCATTGCTGGACCCTGACATTCTTGTGAATTACAGACCTGTCTCTAACCTTCCCTTTCTAGGGAAGGTTATTGAGAAGGTGGTGGCAAAGCAGCTGACAGATCGTCTGGAATCATTTTCCATTTATTGACCTCTCGAGTCTGACTTTTGGTCCCGATATAGCACTGAGACTGCTCTTGTTAGGGTAACTCATGACTTCCTCCTAACAAGAGATTGGGGGCAATGTTCTGTCTTGGTGCTTTTGGGTCTATCTTCAGTACTTGACACAGTTGACAATGGTCTGCTTTTAGATCACCTGCAGAACTATGTGGGTCTCTCTGGTGCAGTTTTGCATTGATTTGAATCCTACTAGGTTGGGAGGACACAGCAGGTTGCCTAGGAGAATTTCACCTCTGGGGCTTATGTGCTCCCTTGTGGAATCCCACAAGGCTCGATCCTGTCCCCCGTGTTGTTCTCTGTGTAAGTTCTGCTGCTGGGAGAGATCATCAGATGGTATGGAGTTGGGTTTCACTGCAGATGACACCCAGCTGTACATGTCTTGTTCCCCTGATGATGATATGGTGGCCTTGGTGCTGAGTCAGTGCTTGAATGATATTAACAACTCGATGGATCTGAGCTGACTTTGCCTTAACCCAGGTAAGACAGAGGTCATGGTGACTGAGCCGGGTCATTGAAGCATATTTGCCAGGGATATTATGGCTCACTCTTTATTGGGAGGCCAATCTCTCAGCAACTGGTATGGTAAAGAACTGGGGTGTCATTTTGGACAGCAGATTGATGCTTGAACAGCAGGTGCCATCTGTCGTCCAATCTAGCTTTTATCATCTATAGAATATCATGAGGACCGAGCTGTTTCTTGCCCAGGACGACCTACCAACAATCGTCCATGCTTTTGTCACTTCAAGGTTGGATTCTTTTAATGCTCTGTACCTAGGTTTATCTAGGGGTTTGATGTGACGCCTGCTGCTAGTTCAGAATGCTGCAGCCTGGATGATTGTGAACTCTTCACGGAGCAACCATATCACACTGGTCCTGTGCTGCACTGGCTGCTGGTGCATTGGCACATCAACCTCAAGATATGCTTGTTGACGTACACTTCCATACGCGGTCTGGGACCTGACTACTTAAAAGAGCTCCTGCTTCCCTACCACCCAATGCGCCCTCTCTGCTCCACCAATATGTGCTTGCTCATTCCCCCCACCTCCCCCCCATATAGATTGAAATTATCTGGGGATAGAACTTTTTGGAGTGGGGGCTCCACAGCTTTGGAATGCACTTCCTTTGAATATCCGAACAGCCAGCTCGGTGGAGGCCTTTAAAGCTTCCCTGAAGACCTATTTATTTCGGAATACATTTCCCGATTAAATACTGTTTATGCACATTTTATAGTGTTTTAATATTGCTTCTGAATTTGTTTACTCTGTACAGTACTCAGAGCCTCTTGAAATGGGTGCTTTATTAATAAACTTTGCCTTGCCTAGAAATAGGCAGTCTATATCAGGTGCACTGTTTGTTTCATTCAATGAGTTCCTGTAGTGCTTTCATGCATACAGTATTAATTTCTTTAATTTAAAAATTCCTTCCTCTTTATCTTTACTCCTATAGACCTCTCTTTCAAATCTGCCCTCTCTGGGCAGCTTCAGCAGAGGCATGCCCACCCCACAGTCTTTGTCTGCTGTGAAGCGTTGCTTTACTCCGCCGCATGAGCAGTTCATAGGAGCCTCCCGCGGCTCCCACTGTCCCTTTGCTCCCATGCAGCCTTGCTTGTTTTGCCCTGCAGACAGTCCTTTTCCCTGGGATCTGGCTTGCTCCATGCAGCCATGCCACTCTCTGTGGCATGAGGAGGTGCCGAAGTTCATTTATTTAAAAAAAAAGTATTTTTTTTTCCAGTGGCCAACACCTGCTTAGGTGCTGCTGCCACTCAAGTTGCTGCCCATTTCCATCTGGGCTGGGGTTCTGCTGGTTCTGGAGAGAAGGAGACCTTGGACCCGCCTCCTCCCACTGGCCTCCGCTCACAACACTGCTGCACTGTAAGGAGAATGGAGGTGACGACTTTTCACTGCCACCCCTCTTGACGGACTTCACTGCTGCTGACCGGAACCGCATCGGACCGACTGTCACCAAAGAAGGGGAAGGGGAAGGAGGGAGAGCTACTGACATGCTGGACCAGCTGGGACATCTGGAGGGACACCAAAACTGAAAGTATGTCCCTCCCTCCTTGCTGTGACCCGGCCAACCGCTCCTCTCACTACAGCAGCTGCTGCTGCTGCCCCTCTTGTCCCCTGAAGCTCACTGGCTAACTGAACAGCTGTTGCTGTTGAAAGGAGCTGAGGAGTCTGAACAGAATCTTCACAAGCCCTATTTTTCTTTTTCCCCTACCCTCGTGCTTGGGAACTATGAGAGCAGGTCCTCTCTGCCTGGAAATTGGGGGGAGGGGGGGTTGGTTCTGTGTATGCTGGCAAGCAGGGGAAAAAAGAAAACCCAGAAAAAAAAAATTTTTAAAGCAAGTTCTGCTGGGGCTTTACAGGGGACTTGGGCTGGGGCCCTATTTGAAGCATGTCCCGACACCTGTATCCCACATTATTGCCCTGGGGCACCTGGCACATCTATTCTGAGGCACCTCTTGCCTACCTCCTTTTCTGGAGGGCACCAGGAACTCAGGGACATTACAAATATGCCATTGCACACCAGCTGATTGACCCCCTCTCCCCATTTAAAGCAGTTCTAGGAGAGTAGCTGACTCCATGCCCCATAAACTTCTTCCCTGTTGTCCAGTAAATGTGCAATTTTTTTTCACCACAATAATACAAAAAATAAATTACAAGTAAGCCACACATTATTCTACATCCCTTACCAGGCTAATGCATTAGCAGCCATATTGGCTCTGACCAGAGTTTTTGAATTTGTTATGTTTGACTGGGAAAGGCACACTGACCTGTGACAACGCGATTCCAGGTGTGTCACGGGGTGTTAAAAGAGACCTGTTTTATGTGTTTATTTATTTGTAATATTTGACCAGGAAAGGCCCACTGAGCTGTGATAGCTCATTTCCAGGTGTGTCTGCATTGGAAGGGAGGATTACACGGTACCCATTTTATTATTCATTTGTATATTTGACCAGGAAAGGCTCACCGAGCTGTGATAGCTCATTTCCAGGTGTGTAACTGGTGTGTGATTACATGGTCCTGTTTTATTTATTTATTTGTAAAGTCTGACCATGAAAGGCCCACTGAGCTGTGACAACTCATTTCCAGGCATGTCCCTGGGGGATGGGTTATGGATCCATGACAGTCTGTTGACAAAATATTTGTTGACCAACGTTACAGCGACTCCTTTATGTCGACCACATTTTGTGGTCAGCATAAAGGGAGTCAGTGAACACATTGTTTTCTTCAGGGGGGCTTCGCCCCCGAACCCCCCACTACCAAAATAATCAACTCCGGGTCGGAGCTGTTTCAGGGAAGGGGTGCAATACCCCCGGACAGCAGTGCCGGGGTCCTGCGCCGACACTACAGCAACCTGGCAGTGTTGCCGCTGTAGTGTCGGGCACTGTCGGTATACCATGGGTTACAGCGCGCCTTTCCTGGTCAAAGAATACAAATAAATAAATAAAACCCTTACAACATTCTTTTATTACTGTTCATGTCTGGTAGTTTAAACTGCATACATGGCCACTTTCTTTATTGTTGCAGTGTGAGTCTGCATTGCCCGGACCTCAGGAGGCAATAGTCAGTTGAATACACACAGCCCCTCTCAGTGCCGATGCAGTACACGCTGGAGAAGGGCCGAGAGCACTAAGAGGCATTGCAGGGTACCAGGAGCGTCCCTGGGCATGTTGGAGCAATCTGTGCAGCCTGCCCACACGACTGCTTACATAGGTCACTCCGCTGCGCATTCCGAAGATTACTGCAGCTCCTTGAGAGTCTCAGCAAGCAGCTTACCATGGTTCAGTAAGTGTCCACATGACCATTGTTGCACTGCGGCAACCCAAGTACTCAGGTTTCTGCAGTGTGAAAGTGGCAGAGTAAACGGCCCTAAAGACTCTATAGTGGGAGGTACAAGCTTGGAGGGTAAAACAAAAAAAATATGGTGTGGCTATGTTTCTTGCATCATCCTACAGTAATGAATTCTTTTTTCTTTCTTTTAACCCCTCTAAAACAGAAAAAAAAAATTACTTTCGGACATAAGCAGAATATGAAACATTTTCTTTTCAGAGCTCTCTGAATAGAAACATAGAATTTGATGGTAGATAAGGACCACTTGGTCCATCCAGTCTGCCTATTTTTCCCTACCTACAGTATCACTGCCAACTCTATTTGATCTTCGGCTCTTTCTCTTCCCCCCCTTCTTTTCCCCTAAGATTCTCTTATGCCTATACCATGCATTCTTGAACTCCGCCACTATTTTTGCCCCATCACCTCCGCTGGAAGGCTGTTCCAGGAATCTACCACTCTTTCTGTGAAGAAGCACTTCCTCACATCTCTCCCAAATCTATCCCTCTCCAGCTTCATATCATGTTCCTTTGTTCTTGAGTATGTTTTTTCTGAAAATACTTCCCTCCTGTACCTTATTTACCCCCCCCCGTGAGGTATTTACAAGTCTCCATCATATCCCCCCTTCCAGGGTGTACGTACTGAAGGTCATTAGTCTTTCCTAGTAGGGCTTCTGATACAACCCCTGCCCATTTTAGTTGCCCTTCTCTGGACCCCCTCCACTCTGTCTATGTCCTTCTGGAGATGTGGTCTTCAGAACTGAACACAATACTCTAGTTCGAGTCTTATTATCAATCAATGAAGAGGCTGCCATCTTACTCTTTCTGCTAGTGATACCTCTCCCTATACACTCAACATCCCACTGGTGCTCTCTACTACCTTGTCGCACTGCCTGTCCACCTTTAGGCCATCAGATGTGATTACCCCCAAGTCTCTTTCCTGCTTGGTGTTCGACAGCATCACTCTACCCATTTTGTACTCTGGTCTTGGGTTTCTGTGCCCTAGGTGCATGATTTTGCATTGTTTTGCACTGAAGCCCAGCTGCCATAACCTTGACCACTCGCTGAATTTTCTCAAGTCTCTGCTCATCCTTTCCACAACCCAGAGTGTCCACCCTACTGCAGATTTTGGTGTCATCCACAAAGAGGCAGACTTTCCTTCCAGCGTCACTTATAGGACATTAAAGGAGACCAGTCTCAGCACTGATCCCTGAGGCACCCTACTGGTCACACTCCCTTCCTCAGCATGAACTCCATTTACTACCACCCTCTGACGCCTATCCCCTAACCAATTTCTTAAACAGTTTACCACCTCTGGGCCCTCTCCTAAGCTGCCCAGATTGCTTACTAGCTCCACGTTGATCTAGTTCCTTGGTTATCCAGTCAAAGAAACCTATTGGATTGACCTGACCCCCCCCCCCACGTGAAGCCATGCTGCCTCAGGTCTTTTAGCCCATTGGATTCAAGATATTCCACAGTTCTTTCCTTCAGTAATGATTCCATTAATTTTCCCACCACTGATGTCAGGCTGACTGGCCTGTAATTGCCAGCCTCCACCCTGCTTCCACTTTTGTGAAGTGGGACTACATCTGTCCTCCTCCAGTTCTCTGAAACATACGGATGTCAGAGGTGCAGCCAGTACCTACCTGAGCTCTCTCAGTAACCTTGGATGCACCCCGCCTGACCCCATTGCTTTGTCTACTTTCAGATTAGCGAGTCCCTTCAGGACTCTCTCCTCTGAAAAAAGGACTAGTGTCCACCTCTCTCTCTCCAGTGCTCATGTTACTGTTTTTTGGGGCCCCTCCTCTTCTCATTCCTCTGTGAACACTGAACAAAAGTATTTGTTCAGGATGACTGCCTTTTCTTGGACACCCTCTGCACAGTTACCCCCCCTTTCCCTTTTTAACCTTAAAATCCCCCCCCCCCGTCTTCCTCTTTTCACTTACATATGTAAAAAATGTCTGGTTGCTCAGTAGCTCTAAAATGGCCAATCATGGAACCTTTCATTGGACTTTTGGAAGTATCCTTCTGAAAGTCCAATGGAGCTTAAAACCCTCTGCCACAATCGGCTACTACGGAATAACAGCCGCACTATTTCAGCTGTTACTTCTGCATTCCATGGCATAAACTGCGCATGCGCGACTCGTGTGCATGCGCAGTTCTGCTGACACTGTCATGTTGTGAAAGGCATGCCATTCACCACAACTGCACATGCACGAGTGCTGCACATGTTCAGTTGCCTCACCAGCTCCTTGGCATTCTGTGGCCCTCCCAACTCATGTGGCACACTGGGAGCCCACCCCAGTGTGCCCAAAGATTGCTCCTTTTACCCACTGACATTGGGGTGCCCAATCCCTGTGTTGGCATTATGTGCCCCCCCCAGTCATGAGGCACACTGGGAGCCCACCCCAGTGTGCCCAAATGTTTTCTTTTTTTTTTTAACCCCCTGTAAAAATGAAAATGGTCCCTCATTGTTGCCTCAGACCCTCCCCCATCCCCAACCTCCACTGAACACCCACCTCCCCACACACTCTCTTACCCCATACTTACCTCCGAAGGTCAGCGTTGTCATCTTCTCTGGACTGGGACAGGTCTAAAGTCTTCAAAGTCGAACCGCAAACTGAAGACTCAAAGGTAAGCGTGCTATAATGTCATTCAATGAGGTTTTCAACTTATGCTGATGAATCAGCCATTGTTTTGAATTTTTGCCCAAAATTTTCAACATGGGGTTCTTGGGACCCCACCTCATGAAAACTGTCACTGTCATTTTGTTACTCAGTCCCGAAAGGTGATTTTGCGGTTGCTGCACGGAATCACCTTTCAGGACTGATTCATGAAATGACAGTGCCACTGTTCATGAGGTGGGGGTCCCAAAAAGCTCACTTTTCAAATTTGGTGAAAAAGTTCCAAAAAATTACTGTGTTATGAGCATGCGTTGCACAGTTTCTATGCACGTCCCTAACTTTGCCAATTTTTAATATTTTCACTCCATATTTTCAACATTGCCATTTTTGCACACCTCCTTCAAAACAGTACAGCTGTCATTTTCCACAACCTGCCCAAAACATGTTTTTGCATCTTTGGCACATAATAACACATTTGTTCTGTGACATCACCTTTGGGGACAAGTGATCTTATGGCATCTTTCCCTCATCCCCTAACCTCCCTGAGATGCTAGTGCCCCCACCATGTAGCAATGTGCATTTTCTGTTGTGTCATTACTAGTGTATCATGTTAAGATGTACAGTTTATTCTCCTGTATTTCTTTGTACAATGATGCATTACTGTTTTGCATTCTGTATACCATGTTGTTTGTATTATTGCTGTATCTGAAACTGTGTTTTTGATGTAAATCCTTGTGTCTAATAAGTATGTTATTTAAGAGACTGCCTTGCAAATGAGCATGCTCAATGGAATCTATCCCATCACAATAAACTGAACTGAACAAAATGACACTGGCACTCTTCATGAGGAAGGGTCCCAAAAAGGCATGTTGAAAATTTGGTGAAAAAGTTCCAAAAAATTACTGTTATGAGCGTGCATCGTGCAGTTTATACGCACGCTCCTAACTTCACTTTTTAATATTTTCACTCCACATTTTCAGCGTTCCTATTTGTGTACACCTCCTTCAAAACACTATAGCTGTCATTTTTCCTAACCTGCCCAAAACATGTTTTCGCACCTGTGGCTCAGAATAGCATGTTTGCTCTGCAAAATCACTTTTCAGGACAAGTGAACAAAATTACACTGGCACTGTTCATAAGCAGGGGTCCCAAAAAGGCCATGTTGAAAATTTGGTGCAACACCTCCAAAAAATGGCCAAGTTACACCCGGGTGTTGAATACTTCCTACGCACATGTGTAACTTTGGTCATTTGGTAACTCTTCACAGCCCTGTCGTCTCTGGCTAGAACTTGTTATTATTGCCTGGGTTATTCTCTCTCAGCTTTGTGCTTTTGTGCTCCTTACTGCTTTCCCTGCCTCCCTCTGTTTCCCTGATACACCTCCGTAGCCTCCTCCCTCTGCATCTCCTTATACCTTCTGAAAGCTGCCCTTTTAGCCTTTACCTGTAATGCCACCTCTTTTGAGGAAGCATAGTGGTCTCCTTTCCTCTTGCTTTTGTTCACTTATTTGATGCAGAAGTTTGTTGCCTTCACTATGCCTCTTTTAGCTTAGTCCACTGTTCCTCCACTCCACCCAGGTCATACTCCCCGCCAGGTCATTCCTGAGGCATTCATCCATCATTATAAAATCTGCCCTCCTGAAGTCCAGGACCATCGCCATCATGTGGTTTGATTCTGCAGCTGTGCTTATACTGAACCACACTGTACTGTGATTGCTGGTCCCCAAGTGGCCTCCCATCTTGACGTCTGCAACACTGTCCCCGTTAGTGAGTACCACGTCCAGCACTGCTCCATCACAAGTGGGCTTTCTTTGACTGGTAGCCCGAGAAGTGACCACTGCAGAATAAAAATATAAGTACCAAAAAAAAAAAAAGGTCCCTAGCAATCACCCTCCAGGACAAACCTGGAAACGAGGTGTCACAGCTGAGTGTACCTTTCCTGGTCAAATATTCTAAATAAATAAATTCATAATTTTTTTTTTTCATTTCTATTTGTAATTTTTGACCATGAACGGCACACTAAGTCATTATAGCTTGTTTCCATGGGTGTCCTGGGGGTGGGTTGCATGGACCAGTTTCATTGGCAGGGGGAAATTTGGCCAGGACACTGGGGAAGTTCCTCTACTCACCTGTAGGGGAAACTCTGGCCATTCATGATGGCCACTTCTGGATAGCCAGTGGAGAAGATGGACACACAGGAGGTGGGGGAGACAGTCTCCTCTCCTACTTCCACCACGCCTGAGACCGAGCAGTTTCATGATGCAGCTATCAAGATGGTTGAAATAAGGTCCAAAGTAAAAAACAAGCAGCTGCAGAGCAAACAGATATTACAACACAGAACCAGCTATCAAACACAGCGGAGATGATATGCGTACTGTTTCCGCACCAAAGGATGCAAATAACACAGAAGATTTACTTGCGTTACTGACAGAAGAGGAACAGCGTTTTGCAAAGTACCAACAAGAACTCAGGGCTGCTATAGCATTGCAACAGGAACAGCAAGTCACTACTCCATAGCAGATGTCTCCTGACACTGAGGGCCAGATGTCAACATCGGAAGCAGCAACTGCACAGATGTTAGAGGTTCCGACTGCACAGCCGCATACTATGGAGCAACAGTCTTCAATGGAGCAATGACCATTCTCTTTTGATGCAGGTGCAAGCTCTTCAGCTTTGTTTGTATTTTCAGGGAATACTGCTAAACCCCACTCAAGGGACTCGCCAGAAATGGCAAGATGGGATGAAGACACACCTGGCCTAAGAAGAATGAAACAACTTCCCAACCCTGGTCTGTAGAAATGGCTCTTCCGACAACAGGCTGGGAGAAATCTCCAACTACGGGGAAATGGGTATCGGGTTTAATGCCACTCCACGCTCAGGAACTTGTTCTTCATGAACAAATGGTAGCTATGAGCAATACTAATGGAGATGTGGAGCTGGTTAATAGCCTCTCAGGGTCTGAAATGGAAGGTCTTGACAATAGACCGATATCTTTGACTCCTTCTCCTCTTAGAATACTTGAGGGGTTAAACTTGACACAAAACCCAGTAATTAACCTCCCAATGGGGCCTACTACTTCTATTGTAACACAGTCTGAGCAATCTATTAAGGACTCCCTTAAAAGCAGGCCTGATAATTCTACTAGCTCTGGCCAAGAACAGGCAAATAGACATTCAGGAGCCCTCCAGCAGAGGGCTTATAATAATGATGACAATTCCAGGCCCCTGAATGGAAATAATTCTAGACCCTATGCATCCTTTTTTTGTACGCCCACATATCCAGCAAAGAGACATAATGCTGTCCGCCTGCTGTACAGAGGGGGCATGAATGCCTTCCTTAATCACCTCTGTATTCCCAAAACATGACTGAAAGGAGCAATGAACGTCACTGCCACAGAAATATAGGCGCTCATCCACGTCTTGAGGGAATCCACGTTTGATGTGAGTTTTAAACTAAACAGTAGCCTGCAAAAGTTTTGGGCAAAATACCAGACTCTGAAAACATCCCCTCTCTGGGTCTCATTTGAAGCTATCCCACTCACAAAATCAGCCAATAAAACTATTACAGTATTATTTCGAAATGAGGGAGTTAAGAGTTACGGATCTCTTATACTGGCTTAAGCAAAGATGTACCGTTCAAGGGAACCCTAAAGCCATTTTTGATGAAGAACACACTTGGATGGGGGGATGGTGAATTTGAATAGTGTTAAATACTTGTGATACAGGCTTGCAGCGTTTACTAAATTGTTTCTTTTTTGGCAGGGGCAGGGGTGTACTTTTCTATGCTGGGCAACTTAAGGCGTGCTATAGATGTGGCTCTTCTAGTCATCTCAGTAGCTTACGTGACAGACTGAAATTTACATTTTGCAGTGAATTGGGTCATACAAGTGGGCAGTGCGGAAATGAACAGTTGTGCAATCTATGTGAGGTCAAACGTCACGCCTACCAATCTTGTCCATGGGCTGCACATAATCAGTCTGTTCAAGCAGATAGCGAGGAGCAGAGACTTTTAGTAGCTGTAGCACAGAGGGTCCACGCAAACCCTCAGCCCCGCACATGTCCCCTTAACCCTATCCCTCCACCAGCACAGCCAGAGCAGCACATAGAAAAAGAGAATCCTCCTCCTCCTCCTCCCCCTTCCCCAGTGTTAGTAGCACAAGATGATTCTCCCAATGTAGGGATGGAGGTACAAATGTCTGGCACTGGTGAAGCACCACAAGTCACAATGTCTACGGATCTCCAGGTAATACCATGCCCCTCAAACCCAGAAAGACCAACCCGCAGATAGTAGAGTAACTAGATGTAGGCATAGTTGGTTACAACCCATCCCTAAGATTCCTAAAACAACTGGAACCCCACTGACCAACAGATTTGAAACTTTGGCAGAAAATGCTGGTACTTCTGGCAATTACTCCGATGACTCTTCCATCTGGTCCTCCCTCTTGGAACCAGGATCAGATTTGGATGATCCCCCTAGGACACTAAAACGTCCTGAGGACACTTCTAAAACAAAATCTAAAGCCAAACTGAAACACACTAGGTCCTCGAGAAGCCAGAGAAAGAAATCACCATGATAGTTTTGTTTTGGTCAGGCAGCCCTCTGACACCTGTTAAATGAATCCTTTCCCGCCACTCTATGCTATCAATGTTAATGGTGTTAAGAGTAATAGAAAGAGGATGGCAGCATTTCCCCATTTGAAATCATATAAACGGGGAATCTATTTCCTACAAGACACAAGACTCCACACCATTTATGACATCACCCAGGTAACAAAAACCTGGCTTGTGGGATCTTCAGACTGATCTATAGACCAAGGCACCTGCTCAGGGACAGACATCCTATTTTGGAACATCGAGTTTACACTCATCAAACTTGTAGACCTAGCTCCTGGTAGGGCCCTTATCTTGGATGTTAAAATACAAAATACATTGTTTTGGCTTATTAACCTTTATATACCTCAGATAAAGGCAGAAAGAATAGAACTTTTCCTATCCATACAACCATACTTATATTCTGCCCAAAATGTTATTTTGGGAGATGACTTCAATTGCAGCCTATCACTTACTGACAGAGGAAAGATAGCTACAACAAGGAACATTTACTGCGACATGGCATTTTTAGCCAAAATAATACAAACAACAAACTTACAGGATGCATACCTATCAGCTACTGGCCGACCAGAACCAACATTTCATAAAGGGCACCTGGCAACCAGAATAGATTAATTTTTTTTATTACCTTTACTCTCTCTGTCTTGAAGGCACATATGTTAGTAGCTGAATTTTCAGATCACAACATCATACACTTACAACTGGATAACATCAGCATGCCCCAAAATGGTCCAGGTACCTGGAAATTAAATGCTTCCTTATTAACAAATACAGATACGTCTCAAGATATTCAGTATTTCTTACAAGCTCGGAAATCTGTAAGCGTTAAACCACAATGGAGCAAGGTTCTACTGTGCAATTAATCCATGGTTGGAAGGGTGGGGCACGAGGCCTCAGGTTGAGTGCCGCCAACCACCCAACCATGGATTAATTCCACAGTAGAACCATGCTCTGGAGTGGTTTAATGCACTTGTAACATGGCTAGTGCAAGTCAAACACTGATTTTACTCAATTAAGTGTGGTATAGAAAGAAAAAGTCAGAATACTGGTTCACTGAACTATTTATGGTGCTGAACTGTAAAGGTCTTACAGGCTATGTAGATGTGCAACTGTGCACGGCATGTTGAATACTGTGCATACATTACTGTTGTGAGTGTAGTTTTGCCAGTTTGTATTGTTATGTTTTCCATAATAACAGACGCAAAGAAAAATAAAATATCTCCGTTGATAAAAACAGCCTTCTGTAGATTCATCCCCTTCGTTTTTTCTTTCCATTCAGTAGTGGATTGTGGGTAAAGTATGAATATTTGCATATCTCTGTATTTGAAAACATGGTCTAATAGAGATAGTCAAATCTTTGTACTGTACCCATCATGCATTACTGAACTGGAACAAAAACAAAGGCGACGACTTTACAGAACACTGTGTTTATCAACACAGATAACTTCTTTTTGGCAGTTTCTCTCTGTTACTGTAGGAAACATAATGCTACAAACTCTTTTAGCACTGTACTGCTTTGCTTTACAATTACTAACTTTGGGATGCCTAATTGCACTTGTGCTGTGTCTAAACATTCACAAAGGCTCTTCTTCAGAATTTTTCCTGTCAGGTACAGTGATCGCCGAGTTCCCGAGGTCCATGGGCGGAGGGTGGGAAGGAACACTGCAGACACCACCAACACAGAGAGGACTGAGCGGAGAGCTTCTTCAGCTGCCTGCTGAGCGTGATCCCGACGGCAACTGTGGTTAAAGAATTTCTGCAGTGCGCTCCCGATGGCAACCATGGATTATGGGCTGGCAGTATAGCCCAGAGGTTAGAGGAATGAGGTGTGAACAAGCTTGATACATCCAGCAGACCAGACCTGAGTTTGATTCTCACAACCTCCACTGGCATACTGTCTTACTCTGAGCAAGTCACTTAACCGCCCAGTGCTCCCAGGTTGTCCCTGAAAACAGGAACTTGTGCCTAGTGGGCCTTACCCAGTTACCAACGACTAAAAAATATAAGGGGAATTAATCCATGGTTGCACCATGGTCACATGTTGCTCTTCCTCCAATTGATTTAATTGATTCTGCTCTATTGTCCTCTGCTTCTGCTCTGCCATATTACAAGTATACATAATGTATGATAACCCGGCAAGGTGGTGGGAGGATACCATTATAGATTTTATAGCTCTTCTAAAGCAACATAGTAAAGCACACAGGAACGCAAATATTTTCAATATTTACAGAATAGGAAACCATTACATAAACTGCTTACTCTTGCCACAACTTCTGGACACAATTTTACTAGTCAGGTACAGAACATAAAAACAACAAATGTCACAGTACCACATACAGCAAGAAAGTGCAGTTATGTAAGAACTTACCATAACAGTAGATCTTCCAGGACGAGTCTCTTGTAGTGTCATTATTTATGAGAGTTGCCACCAGGTGGCGCTATCTCACGGCAGCTTTTTTAGCAGCCCTGTATAGGGGCCGCCCCCACGACATCACTTCCATAGGCAGAGTATAAGAGGGGGTGGCCCCTAGTACCCTTTGTTCACCATCTGCTTCAGCACACACGGCGAGGACCAAGACAAACAGGGGGACGAATGAGTCGCAGCCCAACGTACACAGTTGCAAGGACTCTGAGAAAACCCAAGGAACAACAATGGCAGGGGGACGGTGGGTGAGGCACTTACTGCAAGAGACACATCCTGGAAGATCTACTGCTACGGTAAGTTCTTGTGTAACTGCACTATCTTCCATGGACTGGTCTCTTGCAGTAAGTCATTACTTATGGGAGATTGCCAAGCAGTAAGAACCAGAAGGGAGGATCAGAAAAGCTTGGAGTCGGGCATGAGGGTGTGGCACAAGAAAGCAAAGAGGACCATTCGAGAAAGAACGGAACAGAAAAGGCGGGCACAGTCCAGGCGAAAGCCGTGGAGGAGCCGCAGACCCATGCAATGGACAGCCATGTAAACCCGGACAGGGGACGGCATCACAGAGCCAGAGTCAAGTAAATACACGCCACTCCCGCAGGTGGTGAGTAAAACAGTGATCCCTGAAGGGGTAGAATGAACAGGGCCATGCCAATGATACAACCTGCCATGCAGGGGTGTGAAAGGCAGTGGCTTGGAGCAAGTGCCCCAGGGCATCCAAAGCTGGAGAGACAGGTGGGGAGCCTGATGAGGTGGAACAGAAAGCTGCAGGAGGCCAAGCACAATGATACATCCTGATGAGGCAGGGTCAAGAGGACATGGCATGTAGATAATCCAGTAATGCTCCCGAAGGCGCAGAAAGCGCAGAAGGTAGTGGATAACCTGAAAGCAAGGGGACACCGAAGGGCTCCCAAAGGGAGAGTAGCAGAGGTCCCCAAGAAATCCACATGGAGTGTCAAGTCTGGTAAGAGGAGCAGGCCTCCACATTAAGCAGATGGAGTCCCCAGTGCCTCCGAGGCCTCCAAGAAGAGGACAGGGAAACCCAATGGAGAGGCTAAGGTGCAGGTGCAGGCCCTGGCTCAGGAGGGTATGGGCACGGGGCAGAAGGGGCACAGCCCCAGGAAGCCCGACTGTGGCCATGAGACACCCTCTGGAATGAGGTCTGGGAATGTGGAGGCCCGCCCATAGGAGCAGGAGATGGGGTCCGCAGCGTACCACTATATAGGTCCTGGATAGACTGTAGGGTGTGGTCAGAGGCCTAGCGAGAATACAGAATGGACTGGGCACTGGCACCAAAGAGTCAGACCCCACAGAACAGGGCATCAGCCACCGACAACTGAACTTTGGGGGCCAAATCTGACACCCAAAGTCAAGCATGGCACTGCAACGTGACGCCAGTGACAGAGAGGTGAGCAGTGGCATCAACCGCATCATAGCTTACCTGGAGAATGTGACAGGCAAGGGAGGGCAGGGCAGCCACCAATTGGACAACCCATGCCAAGGCCGGTGAGGGTAGCAAGGAGAACAATGCATTCGCAGATGAGGCATCCAAGGCATGCAGATAGTGGGTCATGTGGCCCAAATAATTAAGGATGCACAGTAGAAGAGTACTGGAGACATAGACTTTCTTGCCAAGAAGATCGAGATGCTAGGACTCACCATTCGGCAGCACTAGACTAGTATGGCGAGGCTGGACGGCCTGACCGTGAGCCGCCACAATGATCATGGAATCAGCCACAGGGGCGGCAGACATCCAAGGGTGATCCGGGGGGGGGGACATGGTAAAAGCTGGTCAGGCCCACGGGGGTGGGCTTGGCAGAAGCAGGGTGGTGCCATGCCTGGGTGATGGCATTGGCATGTGCCAGGATCATGGGAGCGACAACCTGGACAGGCTCAACCGGCATGCCAAGGTAGCTGGTGAGGTCCCCATGAAGGAAATCCGGGTCCTCATTGGGAAAGTGGAAGATGTTCCAGATCTGCGTGAAAAGATCCATGAAGGAGGCGTCTGCAGCAGTGGAGGCATCTGGAGTGGCAGGCGGGACATCCACCAGCAGAGTGGAGACGGAGAAGGGAGAACCATGGTGTCCAAGCCCGGGAACCCAAAGGGGTCCTCCCCGTCTGAGGCTCCAAGAGGGGAGGTCAGACACATGGGAGGAGAGGGGAGTCCAGGCAGGAACTGGAGGGTCTGGGCAGAAGCGCTTGGGTGGAGGTGATGGCGAGCAGTGCGGTGGAGGAGCCACTGGTGAAGCCCAAGGCTTAGCTATGACCCAAAGAACAGAGGACCTCATTGATGATGCAGGCAATGCCTGGCACCTGGGAAGGGGGAGGTCAAAGGAAGGCAGATGCCAAAAGGTGGCACTCAGAGGAGGGCAGGGCACCATGGGGGTGGTCACCAATGGCCCCCAATAGGTGGCATCCCCATGCCCATGGGGTGGCACGGGAGGAGGGGCAAGGAAATTGGAGTGAGAATCTGGGTACCGGGCAGTGAGCACCAGAAAGGGATCAGCTGCAAAGTGGGCAAAGGGCTACACGGGGCGAACCCCAACCGATGCCATAGCAGGGTGTCCATGCCAGGGCAGGATGGGGGTGACCCCAATGTGGACCCACGGTCTGGGAAGGGGCCGGGGTACAGTGCACCCTCTGATGAAGAGGAAAGCTACCACATGGGAAGGGGCGGAATGCCAAGAGGTACCAATGACGAGGGAAGCAGCCCCGTCAATGAGGGAAGCATAGAATGACTTCTCATTGATGGGGGATGCCTCCCAGTCAATGAGAAATGCTCCATTGATGGAGGAAGTTGTATCATCGACAAGGAATGCTACATCAATGGGAGTGGAGCTCCAGTCGATGAGAGAGTGTATCCAGAACGTCCCGTTGACGGGGAAGAAGGAGCAACAAGCTCCGTTAATGGAGGGAGCTCCCTCATCGATGAGGGACATGCCTGTGATGAGGAATAGTGCCCGTCGATGAGACAATTCCCAGTGAGTGCTCCGTTGATGGGGAAGTCCCCAGCGATGATAGAGGGAGCAAGGAAAGCTCTGTCGGCGGGGGGAGCTGTCCCGTAGATGCAGAACACCTCATCAGCAGCAGAGGAGCCACCAACAACGGAGAGGATTGGCAGGGGTGTGAGGAGTGTGAGTCCTTCTCCCTCTGATGCCTGGAACAAGAGCTCCTACCTTGGGTACCCTGAAGATGGGTTCCCGAGCCTCATTCCGATTTCTGAAGGGCTGCCTTGTCAGCCATGGAAAAGGCTCCTGACCCAGGCCGGGCCAAGGAGCAGCAGGGGTACTGTGAAGAAACACAGGCCTGCACACAAGGAGAGCCAGGATACTGCGAAGAGCACAGGCCCAGCCCTGATCCTAGAAAGGAAGAAAAGAACCGGGGCCTGTGAGCATGCCATGGGCCCAAGTATCAGAAGAAAAATTGGGTTCAGGTTCCGTCGAAGACTGCAACTCAGGAGGCTGAGTTAGCTGCTGTGTGAGAGGAAGCCAGCAGAAAAATGAACAAATGGTACTGAGGGCCACCCCCTCTTATACTCTGCCTATGGAAGTGATGTCATGGGGGCGGCCCCTATACAGGACTGCTGAAAAAGCTGCCATGAGACAGCTCCACCTGGTGGCAACTCCCATAATTAAATGACTTACTGCAAGAGACCAGCCTGTGGAAGATCAAGGGTTACACACCACCAACGGTTTGGGACAGAGGGTAAAAAGGGGAAAATATGTCCATGTAAAAGTAGCAAGGACAGAATTCAACATAAGCATATGGATGGACTGTATGATCTGGGACAGAGACTACAGACTGACACCAGACGTATTTTAAGCATTGTTACACAACATTCTCTGCACTTGTTTCAAACATCACAGATGGACTTGGCTAACTTAGAGAATTTTCTTGACAGGGTTCCTTTCTCTCCATCTTCAGACTTGCACACTTTCCAGCTATTTCAGGACTTTCAACCCTCAGAAGTAGAAGCAGCAATAGCCTTACTGACAACAGATAAGGCTCCAAGCAGAGATGGACTTACAAGGGAGCTGTATAAACTTCTTGGTCCTATATTAGCGCCTGCACTAGCACAGATTTTTACAATATTACTGAACAATCAGTGCCCAACACTTCGGTTGACTAATGGGATTTTAATTTATCTATACAAAAAAGGGGACAGATATGATATACAAAATTAGAGACCCATTATCCTGCTCAACACAGATTTTAAAATACTGCCTAAAATCTTGAACTGTAGACTGCTACTCGTTGCTAAATTCCTCATCTCATTGGCTCAAACATGTTCCATTCTGAGTAGAACTATAACAGACAATCTAATCTTATTAAGGGAGATAGATGAACAGGGCAACAATGGCACTGTTTCAGGACTTCTGTTATCCTTAGATCAACAGGAGACATTTGATTCAGTGTCTCATAACTTTTTATGGTCAGTACTTCAGAGATATGGAATACCGTTAGAATATATTAAATGGCTCCAAGGGTTGTACAACACTGCCACTGTTACACCAATAGTGAATGGATGGGAAGGGCCAATGATCCCTGTTCGAAAAGGAGTAAGACGGGAATGCCCCCTAAGCCCTTTCCTCTATGTTTTTTGTATAGACCCCCTTCTTAGGGTACTAATTGTTCATAAAACTTGAGGCCTCTGCAGGTAGCAGCAGTTACAGTTCCTTTTAAGGCCATAGCATATGCAGATGACCTCTGCATGATGGTGCAGTATACATTCTCAGCAGAAGAGGCGATCCACATTTGTACAGAATATGGAAGAGGAAATTGTTTAACCAGGAAAGGCACACTAAGCTAGAACTTGTTTCCAGGTACGACCTGGGAGCACAAGGAAGTTAACTGACTTGCTTAGGGTCACACAGTACGCAAGTGGGAGCTGATGGGATTCAAACCCAGGTCTCCAGGTTTGCAGCTCAGTGCTCTTAACCACTACACTATACTGCCTCAATATGGTCGGTGTTCAGGAGCAGCCCTGAACATAGCAAAATGTACTGGAAAGCAGTTAGGTTAGGATTTGCCCAGACAGGATAACTTAGCAGGTATACAATTAACTGACGGTCATGTACACATACTGGGTATAACATTTGGATCTGCTAATATGGATCTGTCAAACTGGGAACAAAACCTGCTGGAAGGTAAAAGTAGGGTGGCTCAATGGAACAGATGGCATTTAAGTAAAAAAAAAAAGAATTCATCTTATAAAAATGTATTTATTGCCCTTTTTTCTTTATTTCAGCAACATCCCCTCCCAAAATCATTACAGACCACTCTACTTAGCATATTCTTTCAGGCAGTTTAGGGAGTAGGTTGAACCCCATAAAGCAGAATATCACCTGTCTCCTGGTGACACAGGGAGGTCTAGGAAAGATAAATCCAGTTGCGTCTTTTTATAGTGTGTTTATTTATGCAGATCTAGTGTGTTGTTCCACACTGGCCAAAAGTGGACCGATTTGTTATCATATAACTGCAGCACATTGTTCCAGCAATGGGAATCTGGACGGTTGGGACTTCTACGTAGATCAGTACTTATCCCTACTTATATTAGATAAACTTTATTTTTAAATAAAAAACTTGGAAGATAACAAGCAACATGAGTTTAACTAAATCCAAGAAATACACATACAGATGGATTATAGACCAACATTTTACAGAAGCTGAGATATTCATTCACTGCCCCCCTCAATACCTTTCCTCCCTTTTACATTTACTTCATGAAACTGGGATACCTCCCAAGATGTGGGACTTACACTGCCTAAGTAGTAATGCCAAGATAAATGTTAAGACTAATCAAAAACACAAGCGGCTTGATGACGGACCACGTAATAGGCCACATTATACACAACAGTTATTTATTTATTGAAAGGTTTCACCAGGAGGGCACTCTGAACAACAAGCTGCTCGTCTCACGGTGCGACCTGGGGGAGGGGTTACACAGGGTCATGAAGGATTATCAGTTACAATAGTATGTGGGTAGTACAAACAATACAACACTGTAAGATTGTGCAACAGTTGGAACACAAGGTATTGTACAATAAACAGTAGTGCAACACTGAATTAGAAACAATTGAACATCTCTTTTTTTAACTGCTCTTACATTTCTGATTTTTGAACATTTCTTTCCCAACAATGGCTGGAACCATGTTTTTCCTCTGTTAATTATGACATGCTAATGTACGGACATTACCCTAGTAGTTGGAATAGATGGAATGCAAACACACTATGTATAGTTTTTATTGTAATCAAATGGCACATATGGAATGCTAGGAGTTTATTTATGTTGCAACAGAAACAAATCACGCATACAGAACTAACGGGTAAGATAAAGAAAGAACTACTGAATATTTATTTTTCTGAAGCTACACATATGACCAAGGTGAAACTTAATGAAGCATGGAGAAACATGCCCTAGGTAACACATTCTGAGGTGCCAGCTACTTAAGTGTAGTCCTTTACGGTATAGTTTTATTTTTTTTCTAATGCATGGAGACCCTCTTATAACCAACCTCCTCAGTCGATTCCTAGTGGAATAATAAATAGAATAATGAATAGGTGCCGGTGCATTACCGGGGAGTAATACCATCGAGAGGTTCTGGACATGTAAAAACCTCAAGAGCGAAGCTCGAGAGGTTCCCGTGTTCAGAACCTTGAGATGGTAGCACTCGCCAGTAATGCACCGGCACCTATTCATTATTTTTTTTGATATATGGAGAAGATTTTTTTCTTATTTTGTGGCTGGCAGTTTCAGTGACAGGTGGTGTGTCCTAACCGAATGCCACATTCTCTTGTTGCTGCTCTCATCTCAGCCTCGCTGCGCTACACCTTACCCACCTCAGCTCGCTGTATGAAAAGAACTGGTAGGTAGTCCTACCTTTTTCCTTGTTTCAGTTGTGCTCCATTTCTTGTTTTTCTGTGAGGGAAAAAGAAATGCAGCGTTCACAGGCAGTGCAGTCTTGCTAAGCGAGAAAGCGAACTGCCATGTTTTTTCAAATGTTCTGCCTGCTCACACATGAAAAGCGACCAATCAGGAGGCATGCTTAGGATGATGTGGGAGCAGAAGGCATCTTTGTGGGCACTTGCGCTGTTTGGCGATTGTGATAATACTATCGTTGAGGAGTGCAAAGATAGTATTATCACACTGAAACTATACTACACTATTAAACATGATTGACAGTAGTATTATCAGTGAACAATTGAGGGTATTACCAAATTTTATTTGTATGCTTTTCAGACATATTACATTCAAGATCCATGTATTAAATTGTATTTTACTATTAATTATTTTTTTTTTGTTTTAAGTTCTAATTTTCTTGCCTGAAGTTTAAAGTTAATTTTTATGTTTCCTTATGTTTTTTCCCCCCAGTTTTCCTTCATGTTTCAAGGCTGTTACTTTATTTCGTGATGTAAAACTTGTTTGATTTTCTTTCTCAATAAAATTCCCCTGCTCTTTGGCATCCCATGCTATTTCTCAAATCTAAGAATAAGAATTTAGGTCCCAGACTAAAGTATGGTTTACAAAAACCTGGAATAAATTTGATTGGCTACAGGACTGGGTTGTTCCTGATGCATCTACAGATGAAATGAGAGAAAATTTGAATATGTTTATTTTTTTTTTCATTCTTTTCTTTGGTAGATATTTAAAACATGTGATGTTATTTTTCTTTATGTTTGGACTTGGCTTTACTTTGTATAGTTTTCCTTTGCCTGTTTGTTATGGTATTATGAATATAGTTTTGATTTTCTGTTTCTTGTACTGACTTTAAGATTTTTTGAAACAAACTTCCTTTGCTCTTTATTGACAAGTGCCATGGGAGCTTTTACTTCCATCTGGACAGTGACCTGAGATGGGTAGAACGGACCTCGGTTTAACGTCTCATCTGAATGGTGGCACCTCAGCTGTGCAGCACCCCCCTTGTACTGCACTAGAGTGTCAGTTATGGGTATTACCCCAAGTACCTGGTGTGGGACTAGAACCCATGACCATCTGATCTTCCAGCCCCAGAGGTGATTGTGCTACCTACTGAGCCACTGCCACTAAATAAATAAATACCCCCCCCCCCGGATGTACCTGGAAACGAGCTGTTGCAGCTCAGTGTGCTTTTCCTGGTCAAAAATTACACATAAATAAATAAAATGGATCCATGTAATCCCCTACCAGGACACACCTGGAAATGAGCTGTCACAGCTCAGTGTACCTTTCTGGTCAAAAATAACAAATAAATAAATAAAACTGGTCCCATGTAACCCACTCCCAGGGATACCTGGAATGAGTTGTCACAACTCTGTGTGCCTTTCCTGGTCCAAAAATTACATTAAATAAAAAAGGAAGGAAGGAAGGAGGGAGGGGAGGGAGGAAGGAAGGAAAACAGGTGCCATGTAACGCACATCTAGGGACACTCCTGGAAATAAACTGTCACAGATCAGAGTGCCTTTTCTGGTCAGAAATTACAGACAAGCAAAAAACAAATAGTATTTTATCATACTTGTCTAGCAAGTGGGTCTTTTTGGGTGGTGATGGTGGTTGGGATGGGGGCCGGAGTTTTTTATTTAGTTTTTGTTGACCGGGTAGGTGCACTAGACAAAATTTTGCCTATTTTCAGACATGATCCAGGAGAGTTACAGACAAATAAATTAAACAGCAATTATGTGTGGTTCATAGCTCAGTGCTTATGTTACCTACTGTAGCTGAATGAAGTAGATGGTTGTTGGATACAGAAGTCAGCTGTTAAGTAGACAATGCTTGCTAGGTGCTAGTATGGAATGATTTGTGCTTAGGTACTTCAGCATGAACATGATCAATCAATGATTACAGTACGTATGAATCGGATAGTATGAGCAATGAGCTTGGATGCTTGAACTGAGAATCGTTTGTTATTTGATGGTTTTGGCTTTTCTCTGTATCCCACCTGTAGGGAGGAAGCTTTGTCTAGTATTATGAGACCCCACCGGTGGGATAAGAGTGCCGCAGAAGGAGGAGGTGTCAGGGGAGGATGGTGGGTGAGTGCAACTCGCTCTAAGCAGAGCGGGAGTCTGCTGCAAAGTTTAAGTAGGATGTGGGGGAGGAGCTTTTCCCCCACATAACCATGGGCTTGCACGCTTCATTTATGTGTGGTTCATAGCTCAGTGATTATGTTACATACTGTAGCTGAATGATGTAGATGGTTGTTGCATACAGAGGCCAGCTGTTAAGTAGACAATGGTTGCTTGGTACTAGTAGTATGGAATGATTTGTGCTTAGGTACTTCAGCATGAACATGATCAAGTCAATGATTATAGTACGTATGAATTGGATAGTATGATCAATGAGCTTGGATGCTTGAACTGAGAATCGTTTATTATTTGATGGTTTTGGCTTTTCTCTGTATCCCACCTGTAGGGAGGAAACTGTGTCTAGTATTATAAGACCCCTCAAAAGAAAATTATATCACGATTATTCTGTATCCAACTGATGAAGGAGTTGAGTAGGTATACACTCCTAAAAATTTCAGTAGATGATCACCTCCTCCAACTCCGGAGAGTGTGACCAGTAGCACGCAGGAGAGGAAAAACCCGCTTGGGGGGAAACCTCTGAGGACCCATGGCTACTGACCTGCCTATCCTTCTGGGCATACTAAAGGAGAGTAATCCTAAATAATCTAATCGGATAATCCGAACCCCAAACTGTAGAACCCAGTCCAGAGAAATGGAGAACTGAAGACATATGGAATTGTGACATGTCAGGTGAATAGAGCAAGCATCCATCCAGTAAACCCCAAGTTCGAGGGCCCATGTGCAGGCCAGAATGAAATGGAGTGGCATCCGTGGTTGAAATGAACGGGAAGTGAAGAGGCGCAGGTGGTGAAGCACTCCAGCAAGTGAGGATGACTTCACAGAGGAGATCCAGGAATCAAGGCCCAGCATCCACGTCAGAAAGAGAATTGTTGAGTCAAGTTCAGCATGGCGAGGTTAGCAAATGAAGGCCGTGGCGATTAAGCACAAGAACTGGTACATGCCACTTAATAGGGAGAATGGAGCAGTAGGAATCTCTAATCCAGAGGGGAAGAGAGCATGAGTAGGTAGAGAATGTAGTGAATATGTAGAAGTAGGTCAGATGAGTTTCCAGCTCACGAGGAGCACAGCAAGTTGTAATTGCGAGTTAGTCGGAAGACCTCTAGGCCCAGGAAAGGCGAAGCAGGTAGTACGAGCAAGCAGTATAAATAAGTGGACCTGTATGTAAGTCAGTTGATGGAGTGAATAAAGCTGCAGGAGCAGACGTAGTAGCAGGAAAGTAGCATTGCAAGATGAGGTATGTAAGAAGGCGAGGGGCATGAAGAATGGTACAAGCAAGGGAATCAGATAGCATCGTGGATCCAATAGGTTGTGTAACAATGTTGACAGCTACGAGTCAAGCCAGGATGATACCGTGGCTAGAACTGAGTTGAAGAATATCCTGACGAGTCCTGAATAGTCGAGCATAGGAGTCCCAGTTGGCGATAACTGAAGAGGCTGAGTATAATGAAGTAGCGTTGTCACAGGGTCTGAGAAGTGGTAGAGCACAATCAGGATAGTGAAGGTCTTCAGGAGAAGCTCAAATAAGTGTCCTGGAAAGGGTGAAGCAGCAGTAATTCCACACGGCTGAAGCGGCAGGGCAAAGTATCCAAGTATAGATTATGAACGAAGAAACGGCCAGATGCGAATCCATAGTAAGGGAGCTTCCGGCTGGCTGACACGGCAGCATGAAGGTGTATAGTAGAATGTGTGAATCTCCAGGTCCCGAGCTGGGCGAGGCAGAAGTAGAGTAAAGTAGATAAACCTCCCAGCCCAATGGGTGAAGGCAGGTCGTAGAAGCAGACGATTAGTAGGAATTCTCCCAGCCCGATGGGCGAAGGCAAGTCGTAGAAGCAGGCGATCAGTAGGTAAACCTCCCAGCCCGATGGGCGGAAGGCAGGTCCGAGAAACAGGCGACACATGGTAAGCTTCCCAGCCGATTGGCTGGGCAGGATGTAGAAGCAGGTGATAATGGTGCAATAAAAGATAGGAACAGGTACCTCGGCCTGTAGGGCACAGGCCTGACTAAATGCAATGGCTGATAGAAGTAGGCAAATGTGGAGCAGCTGGACCCCACGAAAGTCAGCCGGTAATGGGAGCAAGGTGGCAGCTAGACCCACGGAAGCCAGTTATGCACAGTTGGACCCCTCGAAGGTCAGCTGGAAAGGTAAGCAGAGTAGCAGCCAGCCTCATGAAGCTAGCATGGCAGTGGACCCCACAAAAGTCAGCCGGTAATGGGAGCAAGGTGACAGCGAGATCCACGGAAGCCAGTATGCACAGTTGGACCCCTCGCAGGTCAGCCCAAAGGTAAGCAGAGTAGCAGCCAGCCTCACGAAGCTAGCACGGCAGTGGACCCCTCGAAGGTCAGCTGGTGATGGCAGCAAGGTGACAGCTAGACCCACGGAAGCCAGTATGCACAGTTGGACCCCTCGAAGGTCAGCTGGAAAGGTAAGCAGAGTAGCAGCCAGCCTCATGAAGCTAGCATGGCAGTGGACCCCACAAAAGTCAGCCGGTAATGGGAGCAAGGCGACAGCGAGATCCACGGAAGCCAGTATGCACAGTTGGACCCCTCGCAGGTCAGCCTAAAGGTAAGCAGAGTAGCAGCCAGCCTCACGAAGCTAGCACGGCAGTGGACCCCTCGAAGGTTAGCTGGAAAGGTAAGGGGAGTAGCAGCTAGCCCCACGTAAGCTAGCACGCGCAGCTAGACCCCTCGTAGGCCAGCTGGTAAAGCAAGCAGAGTAGCAGCTAGCCCTGAGAAATATCTCAGAGAGGCCACTGTCGGTGCCATATGAGTGTCATCCACGTGGGTGGGCAACATAAGTCAGTAAAGTGGTAAAGGCATAGGCATGCAGGAGCTGTTTATACAGACAGGCTTCAATAATAATTGGAATGAAGGTAGAAATGACGAAGGACAGACAGACAGACATCCTGAAATTAGAACCAGAGATCGAGGGGCACGAAGGTTGGACTGAAGCCCAGCGCAATAACAAATATAAGTTGCCAGGATTTAGGAGCATTAGAATACTGCCTTGGGTAATTAGAAAGTCAGCGAGCTATGATGCCATCTAGAGGTGTAATGTAGGAGGCACATACGTGCACACCAGGGTTACTGCTGTCGAATGAGAACTTCTAGTAGGCATTTAGGAGTCATAAAACAGTTGAAAGCAGTAGAAGTAGAAGTAGAACTCCTGGCAGGTAGATATCCAGCTTTGAAATAGTTTGATATGGCCGTAGAACACCAGACAGGCAAAGAAGCAGTCAGAACACAGTTTTTACAACGAGAACTCCCGGCAGGTAGTCTTGCAGCCCTGTAACAGCTGTTTACGGCTTTAGAAGTAGAACACCCGACTAGGATGTAGCTAGGAGAACAGGTGGCAGCATGACGTTGTGGCAGGGGAACACAGGACTGGAGGTGAGAGCCAAAGGCGAGCAGACAGAAACCAGCTGCAGCACATCGGCATCCTGAGATGGTGTATGGAGCAGGAGGAAGGAGCCAGCAATCCGGTAATGCTCCAAGCGGAGGCAGACAGTATGGTGAATGGAGCAAAACGAAGTAGCGTTCGGTGGAGCCCAAGGAAATAGCAGTAGAAGGGGCCAGCATCGGCGGCAACTGTGAGGTACTTGAGCTGCTAGGTAGTGAACGAGTCAGGCAAACAGAATATGTGGAGGAGAAGGCGCAGGTAAGTGAAGTCCAGGGTAGTTGAGGTGGCGGCGAACTGAGGTGCAGTAGGCAAACCCCTTCCCAAAGAAAAGCAGGAAGCAAGATGGAGGGACGGAGCAGGGCAGGAGGAAGAACGAGGATGGACAGGGGCCAGCAAGGCAACAACCGACAGGGGAGCAGGAGGAGGACCAGACGGAAAGGGGGTTGGGGAGGAACCAGCCGCGCCACCGAAGTGAGCGCGACAAGCTCTGAATGCGACTCGCTCTAAGCAGAGCGGGAGTCTGCTGCAAAGTTTAAGTAGGATGTGGGGGAAGAGCTCTTCCCCCACATAACCACGGGCTAGCGCCCTTCAATTACGTTAACAAATTCAGTAACAATAACACAGGCTAGAAAAAATATGATGAACATGAAACAACGAGCAGTGCAAGGATATGTACAAATACAGTAAGTGCAAAACTGACATATAGTAAGTGCAAAACTGACATGTGAACAGAGAGGTAAGACCATGTAAAGCAATAATACTGGATCATTAACATGTGCATGTATCAACAGACAGGAGGTGCTTGTGGAGATATTTCTTAAAAGCTTGGTCAGACTTAGAGTATTTTAACCACATAGGGAGGGAGTTCTAGAGCTTGGGTGCAAATTTTGAGAAAGCCTGCTTCCCCCATCCTAGTATGCTTGTGTGGAGGGTTTAACCATGTTGGCTAGAGTTGTGGGTGTGCCAGTTCTTTTTTTTTTTTTTTTTTTAATGTTACTTTTTCTAAACCTGGGTCCCACCAGCCATCTCTCGGACGTCCTCCCTCACCGTCCCTGAGCATCATACCCCCTCCCATGTCGCCCCCACAACTTACCCTTTGTGGCAGGGGGTGGGGAGCTACTCGACCCACCGACACGGATCCAGCTCAGGAGGTGTCTTCTCGGGGTGGTGCTGGGTGGGGGGGGGAGACTAACTGTCATCCTTGCTGTGGAAGGAACCTTTTTTCTGATTTTCCTTGTGCGGCTGAGAGCGTGCTATGCCACTGTGCATCAAGCAGCTGCTCCACCTCCGCCCCCATGTTATGGGACCTGGCATGCCAGCCCCCCCAGCCACCGGTAGGGGTCAGGAAAATACTAGTCCATGTCCCCACCCTCCCCCAGGAGAGGAGAGCTGTCCTCCAGATGCTCAATCCTCCTCCTTCCTGGCCGACCCCCAGAGACCCGCTCGCACCGCGAACACAGGTCACTGGCATGGCAGGAGGTAAGGCAGTGATGCCTCAGCCCTCCACACCACTGGTGTACCAATTCTGATAATGTTATCAATGGTATGAGCAGCTGTGAAAAGCCAATATGAAGGTGGGAATAGCCAAGTCTCAAGTATAGGGTGCAGGTATTGAGTAAGCCTTGTCATGGAGAGAGCAAAGCAACAGATGTTATAACACGTATTCCATTTATTTAGTAGCCTCTTGTTTGCTTCCATGTAAGGCATCGTCCCATATGTGAGGCTAGGCTGTAGGACACCCTGAGCAATAGCCAGTCTAGCGGCTGCAGTTAGGGCATACCTAATTTTATAGGCAAGCCCAAGCTTCATGTTAACTGACTTACAGGTAAGTGCTAGATGCAGGTTAATGTCCAAGACAGGGTCCAGGGTGACTCCTAAGTATTTAAAGGAGTCTACTACTTCAAGCGTGGTACCCCCATTGCCGTGTATCAAGAGGGCAGAGGGACAGGCCCTGATTCTTGGCACTGAGCCAAATAACATAGCTAGTGTCTTTTTGGTGTTCATGAGAAGCCTATTTTGAGTTAACCAGGACTAACAGAATCAACAGTAACATTTAGCTGCCGACTGATGTCAATTATGTCGGGGGGACTATAGCACAGAACCATACCATCCCCATACAGTAAGGTGGAGTAAGTGCCAACTGTAGATACTGATAAACAGTGGGAATAGCAGGGGACCAAGTATGGATCCATGGGGTACCCCAATGCTAGTGTGATTCCAATTAGATTTGACTCTGTTTATTTCTATGAATTGCTGTCACCGAGATAGTTTTCAAACCAGGAGGCAGCTGTAGTTGAGAAACTGAGAGTGGAGAGTTTGTGCAGTAGCAAGCTGTGGTCCGCAAGGTCAAATGCCTTTGTTACATCAATAACAAGCATTTGTCAATGCCGAATGTTTGCTTGCTGGCACTGGCATTGGTAGTGTAGAAGTTACAGAGCTGCATAATAGGAATGGCAGCAAAGTATTGAACTGAAGCCAACCCCACCACCACCCTGCAGAGAGTGGCAGGCATTGGGGTGTGCCTTTGGGTCGTCAGGCATAATGACCACGCCATTTCACCACACCCTACCCTGCAGACACTGACAAGTGTCACGGTGTGCCTTGGGGTCTTTGGTCTTATGCCCACCCCATTCCATCAGGAAATACGTGAGATGGGCGGTATAGGAGAATGGGTGAAGTTTGGACCAAGAGTCTAAGGCACACCTTGATGCCTCTCACTGGCTGCAGGGTGGGGTGGAATGGTATGAGCATGACAGGCAAGAATCCCAAGTCACACCCCTGATGCCTGTTATTCTTCACAGGGTGGGGCGTTATGGTCGGAAACCCTAACGCTTCAGGTATTCGCTGGTATTTTCACCCAAATTTTCAACATGTTTTTTGTGACCCCACCTCATGAACAGTGGCAATATCAGTTTGTTAGCCGAAACTGCTTTAGCACAGCGACTATGGCATTTGGCACCACAGGTGCAAAAAACACATTCGAACAGGATGTGAAAATGACAGCGGTACTGTTCATGGGGAGGTGTAAAATGGTAATGTTGAAAATCTGCCGTGGAAAATCTTAAAAACTGGTGAAGTCACGAAGCGTATGAGAAACTGTGCAACGCACACCCGGAATGTAACTAGTTTGGGGATTATTTTTACAGCAGATTGTTAACAGAGGCATTTTGGGACGTCCGATCATTAACAGTGTCAGTGTGATTTTCTTTATCTGTCCCGAACAATGATTTCCCACAACGACCACACATTTCTGTGCTGAAAGTGTGAAAACACATTTCGGCCATGTTGTGGAAAATGACAGCTGTACTGTTCATAAGGAGGTGTGGAAAAATGCCACTGGTGAAAATCTGGACTGAAAATATTACAAATTCATGAACTTACTAGGGTGTGTGGAAACTGCGCAATGCTCACTCATAACACAGTCATTTTATGGAGTTTTGTCACCAAATTTTCAACATATCCATTTTAAGACCTCTGCTCATGACCAGTGTCACTGTGATTTTCTTAATCTGTCCCAAACATTGTTTTCGCACACCGACTGTACCATTGTGCGCTACATGTGCAGAAACACATTTTGGGTGAGATGTGAAAAATGGTAGCTGTACTGCTCATAAGGAAGTGTGGTAAAATGGCACTGTCGAAAATCTGGTGTAAATATTACAAATTCGAACCTACAGCCGCATGAGGGAACTGGGGCGCAACGTGCACCTAAAACAGTCATTTTGGGAATTTTTTCACCAGATTTTCAACATAGCCATTTTAAGACCTCTGCTCATGAACAGTATCACTGTGATTTTCTTAATGTGTCCCGCATATTGATTTCATATACTAACGACTGTGCCATTGTGCACTACATGGGCGGAAACACGCTTTGGGTGAGATGTGAAAATGACAGCTGTACTGCTTATAAGGAGGTGTGGTAAAATGGCAATGTTGAAAATCTGGAATTAATAATTAAATTTAGCGAACTTAAGAGCGCGCATAGGAACTGCGCAATGCACGCTTGTAAAACAGTCATTTTTAAGAATTTTTCCACCAAATTTTCAAAATAGGCTTTTTGAGAGCCCATCTTATGAACACTGGCAGTGTCATTTTGTTAATCATTCCAGAAAGGTGACTTCACGCAGTGGCTGCGAAATCACCCTTCGGGCCCGAGTAACACCATGACAGTGACAGCATTCATGAGAAGGGGTCCCAAAAACCCCATGTTGAAAATTTGGACCCAAAATTCCCAAAAATGCCTGAGCTATGTGTAACCCCCCTGCAAATGGGGGTTCCCAAAAGACTTCCAGGAGCTTGCTTGAATGCTCCAAGCCTGAATGGTGTTTGGCATTTAAGCCATTTATCAGTGAGTGTTTTTAGAACCTCTGGTACTGTCTTTAAGAGCTGTCTGCTTGCAGACATAATTAGTTTGTATGGGGACTGTGTGTTTCTTTGATTGAGTACCACTCAAGCTGCTGCCAATTCACTTCATTTTGCAGTCACTAGGAGTGCAAAGGGAACCTATCTGAAAGATGTAACTGTTTGCCAGAAATTATTTAGAGTAATAATGAAATTACAGTTTGTCTAACCTGCTTTCTTGCAGTCAGAACTGTGTCTGCTAGTTCCCATTCTAGTTTTGAACTGCTGAACTGGACCAATCAGTGTGGGGTAAGCTAGCTCTAAAATGGTGCCTTGGACGAATCAGAACTTGACTCATAATCTGAGCCAGCCACAAGAGGATTGTATGGGCAGTGACTCTGGGAGATGTAGTTTAGACTTCAGTGCCTTTTGGACCAACAGCAGCAGTCTATTGTGAGTGACAGCCAATCCAGTCAAGAACTGGGAGGAACTCAAAGGAAGTGCCCGTTTTGTCGGTTGGAGTTTCAGTTGAGCTTTGGCAGTGAAGAAGGAAGGAGCCCTGTGCTTTTCAGTGTGCAGTTTTAGTCAAAAACGTGTGTAAGGCCCAGAGTTCCGTCTGCAGCTTGTTAGGACTGAATCCGTCCTGTGAAAAGAATCAAAGGATCTCTGAAGAGTAGAAACCAGGCTCACCCTGTAGAAGACTGGAAGAATTGCTGAAAATTGCACTCTGTCTGTCAGGAACTGAATCTGCTGTGTGTTCTCCCGGTATTGTGCAGTAATTGCGATCGGGATACAGATGCAGCCTGCCTGGTATAGTGCTTTCTTTATATAAATGTGGAAGAGGTTTGTACCTCAAGTGAGCCCTGCTGACATTGAAGGACCCTATCTTATTTGGAGGTCGTGAGTACTAATTCAGGGTCGCCCTGTTGAATTGCCACATTAAATCCAAATGGAATTACTGTACTGCTGACTGTTTAATTTTCCTTTCTCTGTGAAAGGGCCCCTACCAGCTGCCACGGTTTGGACTAGCCACTAGGGCTTGGGTACCCAGGGACAGTAACTGATAGGGATAGGCCTGTGCACAGAGCCATAGGTAGATTATTAGAGTGATAAGCTAATTAACCTGATTTCCCTGTCCTTGTTATATCCCCTAAATAAATCAGAGCTGCTTGTTTCAGCAAAGTTATACTGCCTGAGGTATTTGTCTATGTTAAAGTACTGTACTGTGATTGTTGCACTGTATCTCATTTCACAGGAGGTCCCAGTGCCGGAACCAGTCCTGGGGTAAGTGTATACTGTGAAGGTAATTCTGATATATTGTGTGGGCCACTAGTGGGAAGAAAGGGGTTGCAGTGTCCCAGAGGGCTGTGACCAAGTTAGTTTAACTATTGCAAACCCTGACCTCTGGGTGGAGGCACCCGCCATTGGATCCAGGCCCCTCAACCTGTTAGTGGCAAATCAGGCAGGGTAGTAGCCCCTGGATAGCGCCATTTAGGGTTACATCTTGAGGCTCACCGCTGGGATTGTGTGTCCTCTAGTGGCCATATTTACGAACCACTGTTAAGAAAAAATGGGTACCCGACAGAAGTGGCTGTGCACCGCTGGTGGAGTGGTGTACTGGGAGGAGATCGACCTCAAAATGCTATGCTTATCCTGGACATCCCCTGGTATCAATACGGACACTGTGCAGGGAGTACTTTCCAAGGTGGAAGGTTTACAAAACCCTGTGGTGGTGGGTCGGCATGCTAATCTGCTCACCCACACTTTCCTGGCCCTAGTAGAGTTTAAGGATCCCATAGATAGCTCCAAAGTGCCACAGACCATTACCCCAGAGGGAGCCCTCACTGCTTGGAGAGTGATAACTAAGGACAGTAAAGACCCGTGGGGGAATCAGCCCCCACCACTATCTGAAACTTTTGAGGAGAAATTTGCTGAATGGTTGCTGGGAGAGGGGAAAACTGTGGAGGACTTGAAGAAACTATTCTTGCCACCTGGGGTGTTCTCCCCAACACCTCTCCTGCTCCAGTGCCCGTAATGGTGGCTGAACCAATGCAGACTCCTATTTCTGCACCTGCCATTAGTCACGACTCTTACCAAGGTTGAGGATCTTCTCTGGCACCTCCCCACCCCAAGGGGAGGATGACTGGGAGACCTGGATAGACTATGTTGCCCCCAAGTGCTAGAATGGCAATGCTCGGAAGGCGAAAAGCTAAGAGGGTTAGTGAGAGCCCGAGGTCCTGCCCTGGCTACCATCCGTATAAACGGGCCAGTAACCCTGAAGCGACTGCACAGGCCTATCTTGAGGCCTTGGAGAATGTGTATGGGAGCCCAGATTCTGATGAGGACCTATGGTGGAGAGTAAGAAATGCACAACAGTACCAAGGGAGTTGTTGTCTGTGTATGTCTCTCGGCTTGGAAAAATTGTTGCAAGAATGCCTCAGAAAGGGTAGTTTGCCAGCGATTGAACTGGACCGAACCAGACTGGACAGAATCCTTAAGTCTGCCCCTTCTCAGAACTGCTGTTGCTTCAGTTACGCCTGGCAAATCGACTGGAATCCCCACCCTCCTATGATGAGTTAATGAGAGAAATTGAGGAGTTGAGAAGGCGACCTCGAGGTACCTGCACCAACAGCTGTGGCTACGACCCGAGTGACTGAGGGTGACCCATCAAGTGAAGTTCAGGGCAGAGGTTGACAGTCAATGAGTGCTCTGACAAGGAAAAGATATGCCACAATGGGGCTAACTGTTGAGAGAGATCCGGAATTCAAAAACAGTCCCTTTATGAAGGCCACGCCTGCAAGTACGGGCCCTGACCTATATCCGACTGCATCTGCTATGGGGGTGGGGGTACCCACCCATGTATCTCCTGCTGATAACAGCTCCAAACTCAATTCCTTGACCATGGAAGTGGAGAAACTGACGATGTCTCCAAATGCTTATCACGCCGCAGACAGAGATGGCACCAAGGTTTCCAGTTAGTAATACCCCGCCCTGGCTCCCAGTGTGGCGCCTCGGCCAGCTCAAACTCAGAAGTATGTTTTGCTATAATTGTGGGAAAGATGGGCACATGAAAAGGGAATGCCAGTCCCCAAAAGACACTGACAAAGTTGCATATAGGCTACAAGGAGAGCTTCGAGAAGAAATCAGTGGTTAAGAGGTGCACCATATGATCCCAGTGAGGGCACCAAAATGCTAATTCACGCCCTTTGTGGCAAGGTCAGTTGCCCAGGCCCCCACTCACCGCCTCTCCAGACTGGTCCAGAATAGTGGGTCCTCCATGGAGACCACTGTAAAGGTGAATGGAGTGTCTACAAGAGCTGTATTAGACAGTGGCTCCCAAGTGACAATTATGTTCCAGGATTGGTATCAGAAGCATTTGTCAGACGTACCCTTACAACCATTAGAAGGACTGCATGTATGGGGGTTAAGGAGAAGGCCTACCCTATTCCGGTATATCCGAATTTGGCTGTCTTTCCCACCTCCGTGGCTGGAGTGGCCGAACAAGTAGAGACCCTAGCCTTAGTGTGTCCCCCACTGGACTGTATGATGGTGTCCCTTTGTTGATTGGAACAAATGCTCATATGTTCGGAAGGCTGGCACAGTTGTGTTATGAAAACAGGGGTCAAAGACTAGTAGAGCTTTAAGAGTTCCGCTTTAATTAAGAAGGCCTATGAGGCACAGAGATGCTGAAAAACAGAACCAGAGGAACCGGTCGGAATTGTATGGAAGAAGGATCCTGAGTCTCTGATCCTGGCGCCAAATGCCCAGTGTACCTTACAGGGAGAGGTCCGTATCAGAAAGGATGTTAAGAATAAAATATTAATGTTGGATGCACCAGGCGATGGAAAATTGCCAGAGGGACTGCTGGTCAAGCCTAGTATTTTGCCCGCTAGAGCCCATGCTTATGCCAGAAGGGTAATGGTCCAAGTTCATAATGTGTCTGAAAGAGACATTCGAGTAAACAGAGGTTGCATCCTGGCTAATGTGCATTGTGCAGACACTGCAGTGCTACCCAGCAGCAAGAGTTCAAGGAAGAATGACAGAGTAACGCCTGACTTGTTTGATTTGGCGACTCCCGCTGCCAGCTGAATGGAAAGTGAGGATCAGTGAGAAGCTTGCCCAGAGACCAGGTGTTTTCTTTAAAGGAATGGGATGTAGGATGCGCAAGGAGCTGAGCACAATATCCGCTGCATGACGAAAGACCATTTCGAGAGGTCTCGACGCCTGGCACCTGCTGACATAGATGATGTGAGACGGCATCTGCAAGAGATGTTAGCTGCTGGTGTAATACAAGAATCCAGAAGCCCTTATGCTTCCCCATTGTGGTAGTGAGGAAAAAGAATGGAACAGTAAGGATGTGTGTGGATTATCGCACCTTAAACCGGCGGACTATCCCTGATCAGTACACAATGCCCTGCATTCAGGATGCTTTGGACTGCCTAAACGGGAGCAAGTGGTTCTCTGTGCTGGATCTCCGCAGTGGGTACTACCAGATCCCGATGGCCCCAGAGGACCGTGAGAAGACGCCTTTATCTGTCCGCTTGGTTCTATGAATTCATGAGGATGCCTCAAGGGATTTCAGGTGCCCCAGCCACTTTTCAACGATTGATGGAGCGTGCAGTGGGGACATGAACTTACTAGAGTGCCTGGTATACCTAGATGATGTTATTGTGTTTGGCAGCTCACTGGAGGAACATGAGAGCAGATTATTTAAGGTATTGGACCGACTGGAGGACTTTGGCCTTAAACTGTCCATTGATAAGTGTCAATTTTTCAAACATCAGTAAAGTATGTGGGACACATAGTATCCACCGAGGGAATAGAGACCGACCCAAGTAAAGTTGAGGCCTTGACCACCTGGCCACAGCCCAAAAATCTAAAAGAACTGCAAAGATTCCTGGGATTCTGTGGTTATTATCGGCGCTTCATCAAGGACTATTCAAGAGTGATCCGCCCTTTACTTAAACTTACTCAAGGGTATCCCCCAACCCACAAAAATACCAAAAGTCAGCGTCCTCAAGACTGAAAGAGTGTATTTTCATCCGGTGAAGTATTTGGGGCCGCTGGACTCCTGATTGTGAGACTGCTTTTCATGAGATCATATATCAACTTACCCATGCTCCAGTGCTGGCCTATGCCGATCCAAGAAAACCTTACGTCCTGCACACTGATGCTAGCTTGCAAGGGTTGGGGCTGTGTTGTACCAAGAGCACGAGAATGGCCTGAGACCAGTGGCCTTTGCCAGTAGAAGCCTGACCCCATCCGAAAGAACTATCCTGTACATAAGTTAGAGTTCCTAGCTTTGAAGTGGGCTATTGTTGACCAATTCCATGAGTACTTGTATGGGGCTAAAATACTAGTAAAAACTGACAATAATCCTTTGACCTATGTGCAGACCTCAGCTAAGTTGGATGCCACTGGCCATAGGTGGCTTTCTGCATTATCTACATATGACTATGCTCTCGAATACCGAGCAGGTCTGAACCACATAGATGCTGATGCTCTCTCCCGGAGGCCTGTTCCCCAGAATGATTGGGTCCGATTGGCAGAACCTGACATTCGGGCACTCTGCCGGAAGTTTGACAGGGAGGAACAATGTCCACGGACGCAGTGGACTGCATGGTGGATTGCTTGGGAGCCTCTGAGAATTGCATACCTGCTGCTTATTGCCACTTTTCTGCAATAGACATTGGTGCACTGCCTCAGCTGGACAATGACAGTATTCGCGGGCTCAATCCGCGATCCCATGATCAAAGCAGCTTTAGAAGCCCTCTATGCAGGAAAAGATGTGTCCAAATTACGCTCCACTGATTTGAGAACTGCACTGTTATACAAAGAAGGTCCTAAGTTGAAACTGATCAATAAACTGTTATACAGAGAAACAGTAGACAGAGGGGACAAGTAGACAAACAACAACTAGTGCTGCCCACTGCCTTTCGAGACTCAGTACTGAGGTCCTTGCACAACCACATGGGGCACCTTGGTATAGACAGAACACTTGACTTGGTGAGATCCAGATTCTATTGGCCTAAGATGGGGGCTGATGTGGAGCAACACATTCGAACTTGTAGTCGCTGCTTACAGAGGAAAGCTTTGCCCCAGAGGGCTGCCCCCCTTGTTAACATCACCACCAGTGCACCCATGGAGCTGGTCTGTATTGATTTTCTGAGTTTGGAGTCAGATCAAAGAAATATCAGTAATGTGCTGGTGGTCACTGACCATTTCACGAGATATGCCCAAGCTTTCCCCACCAAAGACCAGAAAGCATCCACTGTGGCCAAAGTACTTGTAGAAAACTTTTTGTTCACTATGGGCTCCACAAAGAATCCATTCTGATCAAGGGAGAGACTTTGAGAGTCGCCTGATCAAAGAGATGCTTTCTGTGGGGAGTGCGAAAGTCCAGAACCACTCCTTACCACCCCCAGGGGACCCACAGCCTGAACGTTTCAACCGCACTTTGCTAGATATGCTAGGCACCCTGCACCCAAAGGACAAGCCTAGATGGAGCCAACAAATTAGCACCCTGGTACATGCTTATAACTGCACCAAAAGTGATGCCACTGGATTCTCCCCCTACCGCCTGATGTTTGGAAGAGAAGCTCGACTACCAGTAGATGTGTGTTTTGGGGTCTCCTGATGGGGTTCAAGCTGACAACTATTTACAGTATGTGCAAAAGTTAAAGGCCCAGCTAACTCATGCGTACTAACTGGCTCAAACCATGGCTGCCAAAAGAAATCTGGCCAACAAAGAAAGGTATGATAAAAGGTGAAAGCACAGGAACTCCAGGAGGGAGATCGGGTATTGCTAAGAAATCTGGGACTGCATGGCAAGCACAAGATTGCTGACAGATGGCACCATCTCCCTCACATTGTAGTGGGCAAACTAGATGATCTGCCAGTGTACAAAGTAAGGCCTGAGAATAATTCAAAAGATGTAAAACAATGCATAGAAATCATTTACTGCCCATTGACAAATCTTAATTGAGTCTGAGCCCTAGAAGATGCCCCTCTGACCAGTGACTAGAGCTGCTGCTAAGAAAAGATCAAGAAAGTCTGCACCTACAGAAGCAAAGTTAAAGTGTTCCCTCCACAAGTCCCAGTTGAGCATGACTGTCAGTCCATATCGGAAGAAAGTAGAGTGACTTTGAATACTATCCTTCTTACGAACTGAGTCAATTGTTTCGGGCAATCCCTAGTCAATACTGGAGACAAAGCTGGGCCTTCTGGACTGTCTAAGCCCCCAGCTTCATCCCTGGAGCCAATGCTCCCAGAAAGTGAAGTGAAAAGCATCAGATCAGATGAAATGGAATCATTGTGCATGGTTGAACTGTTTGAGCTTTAGGGAGGAAAATGATAGATTGGGGCAGACTGGTGATACACCGAACAAGAAGAGTATTTTGAGTGCCCTGACAGTCCACTGCCAGTGTCCGAAAGCTCTCCATGCGAGCCAAATGTTGTGGACTCAGAAACTGTAACTCCTGGAGCTGAAAGTGCCCCAAGTTCTAGCCTCTCTACCCCATAGAGACTCCCCTGACAAGTGAGGACAATGCTGAAAATGAGGCTCAGAGTGCAGAGACTATAACAGTTCCCCTAGAAAGACTGGTCGAGCTGTAAAGCCTGTGGTGCACCTCAGTTATGATTCACTTGGGAGGCCTGTGGACTTGCCTCTCAATGTTGTCCATAAAGGAGTGTATGTGTCCCCGAGCTCATTGCCCAAACTGAGCATCAGTGCTAACTCCAAGTTACTTGTGTTGCCCTCTAGTATGGTGCCCTTGCCCCATCCAGCCCCAAGGTAACTGATAGGAAGGGCCCTCTCTTCAGGTTTCATGTACAAGAGGTAATAACTTGAGTTATGGTACAATGTGTATGTAATACTGTGTAAAGAGGACGACTGCAATGTTTCAGAAATGTGTTCTTGGTAAAATGATATATTGACTGATGATTACATGTGCAGCCTAATGCAAATGTATGTGGTTGCAGTTGAAACTTATGGGGTACTTATTTGGCGCGACTCAAGCTTTCCCAGGCCAGGAAGGGTGTAACCCCTGCAAATGGGGGTTCCCAAAAGACTTCCAGGAGCTTGCTTGAATGCTCCAAGCCTGAATGGTGTTTGGCATTTAAGCCATTTATCAGTGAGTGTTTTTAGAACCTCTGGTACTGTCTTTAAGAGCTGTCTGCTTGCAGACATAATTAGTTTGTATGGGGACTGTGTGTTTCTTTGATTGAGTACCACCATGCTGCTGCCAATTCACTTCATTTTGCAGTCACTAGGAGTGCAAAGGGAACCTATCTGAAAGATGTAACTGTTTGCCAGAAATTATTTAGAGTAATAATGAAATTACAGTTTGTCTAACCTGCTTTCTTTGCAGTCAGAACTGTGTCTGCTAGTTCCCATTCTAGTTTTGAACTGCTGAACTGGACCAATCAGTGTGGGGTAAGCTAGCTCTAAAATGGTGCCTTGACGAATCAGAACTTGACTCATAATCTGAGCCAGCCACAAGAGGATTGTATGGGCAGTGACTCTGGGAGATGTAGTTTAGACTTCAGTGCCTTTTGGACCAACAGCAGCAGTCTATTGTGAGTGACAGCCAATCCAGTCAAGAACTGGGAGGAACTCAAAGGAAGAGCCCGTTTTGTCGGTTGGAGTTTCAGTTGAGCTTGGCAGTGAAGAAGGAAGGAGCCTGTGCTTTTTCAGTGTGCAGTTTTAGTCAAAAACGTGTAAGGCCCAGAGTTCCGGTCTGCAGCTTGTTAGACTGAATTGTCCTGTGAAAAGAATCAAAGGATCTCTGAAGAGTAGAAACCAGGCTCACCCTGTAGAAGACTGGAAGAATTGCTGAAAATTGCACTCTGTCTGTCAGGAACTGAATCTGCTGTGTGTTCTCCCGGTATTGTGCAGTAATTGCGATCGGGACAGATGCAGCCTGCCTGGTATAGTGCTTTTTTATATAAATGTGTGAAGAGGTTTGTGTACCTCAAGTGAGCCCTGCTGACATTGAAGGACCCTATCTTATTTGGAGGTCGTGAGTACTAATTCAGGGTCGCCTCCCTGTTGAATTGCCACATTAAATCCAAATGGAATTACTGTACTGCTGACTGTTTAATTCTTCTTTTCTGTGTGAAAGGGCCCCTACCAGCTGCCACGGTTTGGACTAGCTACTAGGGCTTGGGTACCCAGGGACAGTAACTGATAGGGATAGGCCTGTGCACAGAGCCATAGGTAGATTATTAGAGTGATAAGCTAATTAACCTGATTTCCCTGTCCTTGTTATATCCCCTAAATAAATCAGAGCTGCTTGTTTCAGCAAAGTTATACTGCCTGAGGTATTTGTCTATGTTAAAGTACTGTACTGTGATTGTTGCACTGTATCTCATTTCACAGGAGGTCCCAGTGCCGGAACCAGTCCTGGGGGTAAGTGTATACTGTGAAGGTAATTCTGATATATTGTGTGGGCCACTAGTGGGAAGAAAGGGGGGTTGCAGTGTCCCAGAGGGCTGTGACCAAGTTAGTTTAACTATTGCAAACCCTGACCTCTGGGTGGAGGCACCCGCCATTGGATCCAGGCCCCTCAACCTGTTAGTGGCAAATCAGGCAGGGGTAGTAGCCCCTGGGATAGCGCCATTTAGGGGTTACATATGCAACAAAGTTGAAAAAACCCTATCTATCCCATTATACAGCTTACCGGCATTTCCTCAGTTCGCGGTTGGCTTTGAAGAGTGCAGACGTGTTCCCGGTCCACCGAAGATCGTCGCGCCGAGCTGCGGAGGTAAGTATGGGGTGTGGGGGGTGTGGGGAGGCAGGGTGCACAGTGGGTGGGTGCGGGTTGTGGGAGGGGGCAGGGAGAAGCGCCGAGGGACAGTTTTTGTAGTTACAGTTTTTTTTTTTTCTAAGACTATGAGGGATGTTTGCCACGCTGGGGTGGGCTCCCAGCGTGGCAGCTGGAAGGCTGTTGGGGGGGCTGGAGCCAACTGGGGATTGGGCACCCCTGGCCATAACATTAATTTGCCACGCACCTGGATGCTGGGGGCGTGCAGCTGACCGGAGGTTGGGCACCCCGCCGCCATAAAACATTTTGCTACGCTGGAGCACCCTGGATGCTTTGGGAGGCGTGGCAGCCGAGGGATTGGGGTACCGCTGGCTATACAGTATGTGCGTGGGGATACAAGCACAGCACGCATTATGCGTGCGTGGCAGTTGAGGGGGGGAGCTCTGCTCACTGAAGCGGAGCTCTCCCTTTCAACCTTATGCCACTGTATTTTCAACTGCTGTCATAGACAGCTGGAGCAGTGATTGGCGCACTGCGACCGCGCCTGCAAACACACTGACTGAATTGGAAGAGGCTGACACACCTCTGGAAAACTCGGATGATGGCACTATGTTTCTTGCACATGCGTGCAAGCAAACACAAAAATGGCCCCGGTAAGCAAGCCTTTATCCATGGCTGTCTTGACATCATTTGTTAATTGAAGGAGGGCAGTGGTTGTACTGTGTGTGTTAATGTTGTGAAGGTGATATGTTTGTCTCCTAGGAAGGGCATTTGCGGCCATCGTTTCATTTGCAACCAACCATCTCCCTAATGGATAACCAGTGAGGCACTGGCTTTACCTGTGACTGGACAGTTATTTGCCTATTTCCCACTGGCCAGAGGACAAGATGCACAGAGGCACAGTAACAGAGAATGTGACCGCAGAAAAGGACCGGTAGGCCCATCCAGTCTGCCCCATTATCCCTGCCTATTACTATACCCTGGACTGCATTTGGTCATTGGTATCTCTCCTCCCTTACCTCTACTTATTATACGCCCATGCCTATCCCACGCATGCTTGAAACTACCCACTGTCTTTGCCCTCACCACCTCTTCTGGCAGACTGTTGCAGGCTTCCACCACTCTTTCTGTGAAGAAGTATTTCCTTGCATCCCTCTTAAACTTCCACCAATCAAGCAGACACAACCTTCTTTTTCACCTTTAAAGTTTATTCAACTTTTTTGGAACAGTCATGTACATTTGAAGTTTTGCAGAAGTGCAGCCAGTGTAATATGATTGCGGCAGTCAGTTTTCTTCCTAACAGAGACACAACATAACACAAATAAGGTGTTGGGGTCTCTACATTAGTGCCCTTTCCCTGTTTAGTGGAGTATTATACAATGGCAAGAAAGAATCCTGGCTCCTGATTGGTCAGTTGGCCATCACAGCAGGGATGTTATCCTGGCATAACATCCCTGCTGATCAACTAGATGATCATCCTATTGATTGTTTCCATCTTTTCTAAAAAAAAATTTTTAAACACTAAACAAAATTCTTTAAAGTTATTTTTTTTCTGTATAAAACAATGAGCCATTGTATAATAGGAATAATGCCATCCAGGGTGGGTGTTATACTGGGATAACATCCCTTCTTGGGTGTTGGATGCCCTCGGCCGATGGCCTTGGGCACAACCACCCGAGGTGGGATGTTATCCCAGCATAACACCCACCCTGTCAGTCATTATTCCTTTATTGTTCCCCCTGGGCTGGATTTTCAAAGCTTCCCGAATGCCGCAATTCCCAGGTGTGCCGAATATATGGCGCACAGAGCTTGTGGCATTCTTCTGAATGGCGATCAGGATTTCCTGTCCCACGCATTGACTGCCGCAAGTTAAACCAGCTTTTCTGGTGTAGCTTGTGGCAATCCTGAGTACCCTTTTTTATGGAACTTAAAAATATTTGGTGGAAGCTGCTGTAAATAAGGTATACTGCCGTAACTATGCCTGACCTACTAAGAGCGGGTATAGTTGTGGCAAAGGTGTTTGGTGCAGCTGTGCCAAATAAAGGGTTAGATGCAGGGTTTGATCCATGCCCTGCATCCTCCTTCGAAAATCCAGCCACCTGTTTAGAACTGCACTAAAATGATCCTTTTCCATCTCGCTGTCCTCTATCTTTGTTCACATTTTATAGAATGATGTCCTCTCTGTGTTCCATGACCCATAACATCCAGCTAGTCCATGCATTACAGAATGTATCTTTTTTTTTTTTTTTTGCTGCGCCTTACTTGCCCCCTGGCCTGCCTCTCCTTCCGGCTGCTCATGACTCCTCCGACCCCCTTGCCCTGACCCCCTTCCACTCACTTCAGATCGCAGCCAACCCAGGGGTGGCCCGGCGTATTCCTTCGCCGGATGGGTCCCTCTCCTCCGAGGGGGAAGGTGCCAGGAGGGGCAGCCAGCACACTAGTCAATCAGTCCCCAGGTGCTGCTGAGGTGGATTCCGGGGCATCAGGGCATCTCGAGTCAGCAGGAGCCGGCAGACCAGGAGGCCAGGATTTCTGCTTTTTCTCCCCGGGGGCGTGGTGTGCCATGAATGTCTAGGCCAAGCCGACGTTCACCATGCCTCTGTGTGCAGTGGGGCTCGCTTAAGCTGCTGCTCTCCTGGCCTCTGCCAGGAGGCAGCAGACAGCGAGCCACGTCCCCCCCGGAGAAGGCAAGCAGTCACAGGACGCTCAAGCCTACTCCCCCTGGCTGGCTCTCCAGCGACCAGAGTCCGTTCCCGAACCTGGGTCGCCGGCGTCGCAAGCGGAAATCCAACCACTGTACCAATGAGCCGGCCCTATGTATCTGTTCTTAATGTCAAAGCAGCCATCAGTTTTTCCATTGTATATATGTCACGTACTATCTACTCCCAGTCCTGCTGTGTGGGCTAGTCTGGCTGTAGCCATCTTCTAGTTATGGCTTTTTTTTCATCGTTAGAAGCCATATGCTTACTTGTGCCTTGTGAGCTTTGCCCTTAACCCTGTCTGGAAGCAATTGAAGAATGGCTAGTTCTGGAGTGAGGGGTCCTCATGTCGGTAGTAACTAAGCAGCTGTAACAACCTTGATTTCAGGATGAAGGTGTAAGAAAACTGTGGACAAAGACAACGTCGTTTGGCATTTTAAAACGGATCACCTAAAATACTCCAGCTTCAACTTGAGTTTCAAAAACTTTTTTTTGTTGTTAAGGTGGGCACCACATATTTGTTTACCGAAATAATTTTACCAGGGAAGTGATACAGAGAATCACACAAGTCTTGTTTACAGATGACTCCTGGGGCGAGGAATAAAGGTAGGCAAAGGTGAAGGAGAAATAGGAAGAACGCAGGTAGAAGCAAGTTAAGCAATATTAGTACATAGCAAAAGTGTACGACCAACAATACAGAGCAGCACAACAGTAAACTGTAAGAACATACATACAGACACTGAGAGAGGGAGAGAGACAATTTAATTTAGGCAAGTGCAGCGAAGCTTCAATTTTAAGTTGGATATGCTTAATCTTAGACAGCAAATTATGTCTGATGGCAAGCTATTCCAGATTTTGGGCAGCCTAAAACTGATCGAAGCTGGACCAGATTGTTTTTTTTTTTGTTTGTTTTTGTTTTTTTTTTTTTTTACACTGGGGAGTCTGCACCCTTTTGTCCCATTGTGACTTTAGCATATAGGAGGGTTAAACAGACTCCAGAGATACTCAAGGAATTTAACAACCCAGAATGCAGCACCCAGGAGGCCCTTGTGGTGTATTCCCGAGGTCTCAATACTTCCAGCTAAGTTATCATACACATTGGAAAGATGGGTACTTGGTGGGGGGTTGGGCATACTTCAAGATCAGTCTACACAGTGCATTTGATAGTTTTGAAGAGCGACAATTTAGGGGCTGTGGTATAAATTATATCCTCCTAGGTGTTAAAATATGCTTGTTATGGGACAAACACTTCCTCCCCTCCTATAGGCATCTCTGCTGCAAAGAGGCCTGAGAGGGCGTAGCAGTACTTGACATTCTGACAGTTTTATTATTGCCCCTGGCTACTAAGGTTCTCACTGAGAGCTTCTTTTTATGAGAACAACAAAAGTTCTGTAGACTAGCTCAGTCTGAGCACTGGTTGATGGACTTGCAGCTCTGAGGAGTTTTATTTTAAGAAATCCTCACTGTTTGCCATCTGCCCCCCTCCCCCCACCCTGGCCTGTGGTTACCATGGTGATCCTAGCTGGTGCAACAGTTGAACTCTGGAATTCCATCCCTGGTGAAGGAAGCTGCCCACACTGGGTACCCCCCTCCAAAGTTAGATAATAACTGCGGGAAAAAAAGAAAGCACCTTCAGAATGGAATCTTTGTGTCCCCTTCCAAATAAGCTTTCATCTCACTTCTCTGCTTCCGCGGAGCCGCACTAGTGTGAGCGTGGGGCTTGTTTAGTTGGGAGGAGGAAGGGAAGGGGGAGATGAGGTGACTCAAGTTCACAGATGCCCCTGTACATCCTACTACAAAAGAAGCTGAGAAGTAATGCTCATCGGGCAGTCATTAAACTTAGCAAGAAAGTCACGGGGACCCTGGTGTGACAGTGACAGGGGAGATGTTTTCAGGATGACTCACTCCCACATGTCCATGCTGACTTTTGTGCTTTGAGAAACCCAGCATAAAGCCTTTGAACAAACTTGATGAAGCATTCGTTTTTTTGGTAGTGCATTATTCAAGTTTGTGGTAGTGGTGCATTATCCAAGTTTGTAGAGCGTTTTCTTCATTGCTGGCATTGGCCCCAGGGTTCTGCAGGCAACAGAATGAAAAAAAAAAAAAAAACAACAACAATGGTGTTTATAAGTTTATGTGCTGGGTTGCAGTAGATATTGGCACAGTACCACTGGACTATGTACTCAGATAAGGGTATGAGGCCTGGGTCGATAACTCCTATGGGGATTAATTACCCAAAGATTGTTAGTTAAACTCCAGATGTTAAACTGGATGGTGCCTGTATCCAGGGACAGATTAAGTGGGGCAGGTGACAAGATACCATGTAGTATTACCCCCCCTGCGAAGCAATACCAAGCCACTGCATTCCCCACTGGCGCAACCCACTCACTTCCCACACAATGTGAGCAACAATTTTGTGAAAATCAGCAGTTTGTCACATTACAAATAATGGAGGCTGTGTTTTAATGCTGAGCCTGGTAGCTCTGCACCCCTGGACAGGTGCGCGATGGCGGGCATACACAAATACTGACCACCGCCTTGTGGCTGGTGGAGGCCCCCCCCTGCCATGTGCTGCTGTGTGTGTGGGCAGATTGGAGAACACAGGCAGGCATCCAATCAGATGCCAATCCTGGGTCCTGAACTGGGTCTCCTGCTCTGCACGTGCAGGGGAGTCTGGTAAGGTGCAAACAGGAAAAAATTAAGTGTACAGGCAAGAGCCCAAATGACTGCTCCAGTTCAAAGCCATCAGCTGCAGAGTCTGGTCTCTCTCACTCCCCCCACTTTCTGAGAGTAGCAGACTCCAAGGACAGAGAGGTGGGTATGCACGCACCAGTGCAGGACCCAGGTGCAGGCCAGGGGATGGCTAATCCCAGGTCAAGGCAACAACAAACAGGAGCAGCCCCACACTCTAGGGTTGCTGATAGCTGCAGTAAAAAGAGCAGAGTGTCCTTGAGCCATGCGCACTGCAGTCGCCTAGTTTTATTTGACATAGATCTACACTTTGTCCGAGTGTAGTAAACACTACAAGCACTGTTTTGCCTCAGACTTATTTTTTCCTGCAGATATCAACAACCCTAGAGTGTGGCCATTCCTGTTTGTCCCAGTAGCAGACTCTGCCTTCTTGGGTGCGAAAGGGCTAGTACAGTGTGGAATTTTCAAATTTGGACTTTACAGAATTCCACAGAATTTCAGAAAAATTTACCCAGTTCTGTCAGTGGAATTGCAAAATCTCAAAAACAGAATGCATTTCGTGAGTTAGTTATCTGTGATTTACATAAATCACATATTCCTATTCTGGACTTCATAGAAACTAGAAACATTAGACAATGATGGCAGAGACATGCCAAAGGTCCATCTAGTCTGCCCGGACTTTCCTATCTACCCCGGGATCTATTGTCCAAGCAGGGTTTTATCCCTTCTGGTCCACCCCTCCCACTCCCTTCCCTACTGCTACCAACCTGAGCAACCACCCAACCCTTCACTCTGTCCCAGCCATGCTTGAAACCATTTGTGGTCTTGGTGCCCAGCACCTCCTCTGGAAGACTGTTCCCGGGCTCCACCACCCTTTCGTAAACTAGCACTTCCTCTCATCCCTTATAAGCATTCTCCCCGCCAGCTTGTACTGGTGACCTCAGGTTCTTGACTCTACTCTCATACTAAATTGTTCTCTGCATTTCACCTTGTTTATTCCTTTCTGTAACTTGAAGGTCTCTATCATACTCCCCCCCCCCCACCAGGTCTCCAGTGAGTACATGTTCAGTGCCTTGAGATGATCTTTGTAAGATCTGCCCTGTTGGCCCTGAATCTTCTTGGTCACCCTACACTGCACCGTCTCCAGCCAGTCCCTGTCCTTCCTTAGGTGACCATTCTAGAAATGAGCACAGTATTCCAGATGTGGCCTCACCTGTGGCAGCATCCGAGTAGCCCTACTATAGACCTTGTTACACTGGCTTGATTGTTTGAGGGAGCCACTAATGATGACTCCCAGGTCCCTTTCCTCTGATGTAGTGCAAAGTTTAATCACTCCCATCTAGTACTCTGTCTTGGTTTTTTCCTTTCCCTGGTGCATAACCTTGCATTTTCTGACTTTGAATTTCAAATGCCAAAGCTTAGACCATCTCTCTAGCCCTTGGAGATCCCTCCACATCTCCCTGATCCCTTCGTCATTATCTACCTTATTGTGGAGCTTCATGTCATCTTCGGAGAGACAACTTGCCCCGGATGCCCTCTCTAATGTCGCTAATAAACATATTAAAGAGGACAGGACCCAGGACAGATCTCTACGGCACTCCATTCGTGATCTCCCTCTCATCTGATTTGACCCCGTTTATCACCGCCCTCTGCTCTCTCACCTTTGACCAGTTTCTTATCCATCTAACTATGAACCTTGTTGCACCCAGGTCTTCCAGCTTCTTCAGCAATCTTCTGTGTGGCACCAGGTCGAAAGCCTTGCTGAAATCAGAGTAAATCCAGAGCATGGTGCTTATCTACTACTTATCTACTACCTTTGTTACCCAGTCAGAGAAAACTATAAGGTTGGTCTGACAAGACCTCCCTGGCACAGATTCATGCTGTTTACTATCCTGTAGACTGTAACTCTCTAGGTAGTCCACAAGGCCCTCTTTGATCAGTGACTCCATCAGTTTACCCACTACAGAGGTAAGGCTGACAGGTCTATAATTCCCCGGTTGCTCCTTGTCCCCCCACACACTTGTGTAGTGGGACTATAACTCCAAAAAAGCTCAGCACTCTTAAGCCTGTACTGAGATCAATCCAGGTCCAAATGCAGTTAGTATGCAAAATGAAAATTTATTAAGTTCTAAAGAATGAGAAGACCAACAGGCAACATACAAGACAAAGTGTTAACTTGCCCCAGTGCTTTGACTCACAAATGAGTCTCATAGTTTTCATTTTGCATATTAACTGCATTTGTACCTGGGTTGATCTCAGTACAGGCTTAAGAGTGCTGAGCTTTTTTGGAGTTATTGCTTGCTTGGGGTTGGCTACCCTTTTGTCTCAGCACCACCCCACTGTGTCTTTGATCGCAGCACATCTGTTTGGATTTTGTAGTGGGACTATGCCTGCCACCTGCCAGTCTTTTGGAACTTTCCCTGTCTGAACTGAGCTACTGAGTAGTCCTACTAAGGGTTCAGCCACTTCTGCAGCCAATTCCTTGAGTGCCCTCGGATGCATCTCATACAGCCTAGGGGCTTTATTTACCTTTAGGCTTTAGCCCCTTCTGGACCCTTTTAATGATAAATACTGGCTTCCTCATTTCAGGAGTACTCCTGACTGCCACCCTGATGTCACTTTCAGACAGGGGCCCACTGTCTTCCCTTTGAAGGCAGAGCAGAAAATAATTCCCCTGTTTATGTAACCCATGGAATGTTATTCCATGGTTTACACAGAAATGTTTTCAGAAGTTGATGGAATTCAAAAAGAAAATTCCAAAAAGCATTTTGAAACCAGAGTTGCCATTCCGTGTGAACTCAGCCAACACAAACTGCATTCTGTACAGCTCTAGTCAGCGCAAGTCTCCCTCAAAGTCTTCTGTGCAGCTGCTCCCTCACTCAAACAGATGGTAGGTCTGCCGTTCACCTCAGCCACTGGTATATTGCCTGGTTCTGGAAAGTTCCTGAGCCAAGGAGCAAGCACACAGCCTTCTAGATGGTCAGATCATTCTGTCAATCACTGGGGAGGGTCTGGCTGGCTGCCCCTCAATGATTGATTGGTGGCCCGATTCCTGAGTAAATTAATTGGGTCATCCAGTGTTTTTATGAGCCACCGTCAGCTCCCTTGCAGACTTTTGGAGCCTGATTGGCTGAGCTGCCACTCTCCGACCCTACTGTCACATCCTCCTGTGATCAGATGTGGCTAAAAGGTCCCCTGGGAGAGAGGAGTAGAGCGAAGGCAGCCCGTCTGAGTGTTCGTCCATGAGGGTTGAGGTTCAAGGACAGTGTGGGCCTCTTGCCACCCCAGCCCTCCACCCTCGAAGACTAGCAGAAGGTGTAGTGGTCAGAAATCCATGTGGGGTCCGGCGCACCTTGTTGGTACCACCTGTGCCATCGGGGAGCCAAAGCCCGGGAAGAAAGTGTAGTGGCCCACCACATGATCTTGGGCACCGTGGTGGGGTGGTGCAGGTTTGTCCCTGTATCTTTGTCCGTCGGGATGAGAGTGAGTGAGGCCCTGTTTCAGGCCACTGGGGCAGTGCGGTGGTGGCAGTCTGTACTGCAGAGAGTACAGTGGTAGCAGCCTATCTCCCTTTCCAGTGGCACTTTGGCCTGCTGGGGAGGCGTCCTGGAAGCCTGTTCAGCCAAAGAGCAGAAAATGCATCAGTTTCCGGGATCACCAGGGCCCTGCAGAGTCTATGTTGCCCTGGGATGCTCGGAGTTGCACTGGCTTTAGATAGCAGGGACCTGGCATTTCTTTTTGGGACTTTGTTTGCTGTTTTGTCAGACCACCAAGTTTGGGAGCTCCAGATTTGAACCACCAGTGCTGGAAGGTACCACTCTGCTTACAGCTACTCTACATCCTATAGCTTCTAATGTGGTGTGTGGCCTATGTGGGTGGTACAATATGAGCTGGAAAGTAAGTTTGTGCAGGAGAGAAGTTTGAAGGAGTGGATACTGTGTAGCCTTGCTTTCGGCCCACTCTCGTTGCTGTTGCCAGGATTCGTAGAGTCTGTTCAGTTCTGAGGGAGCACTGTAGTGAAAAGCTTTTAGGAAACAAAAGTTTGCTGCAGACTGTATCGGGTTCTGTGCACTGAAGGTTACCCATCACGTCATTTGAACCCCTCGCTCCATGGAATGACTTGATCAAATTTGTGCAATTAAATCGTTTTTTCTTCCTTTTACTCCTGAGTGGACAATTGACTTAATTACGGCACACTGTGCTTACACTAACTAAGCTTCCCCACACAGGTGCGGTCCCCCCTCACTGATGAAATATTGCCTGCACCCCCTCCCCCCCGAAGACATCTCATCAGAACCCAGGTAACGAGTTCAATTTTCCGGACTGCGTTTCTGACTGCAAGTGCCCCCCTTCCCCTAATGTACCATCCTGCATATTTCTAGACACTGGGAAGGGGGGGGGCTTACATCTATATTTAAAAAAGTGCAGTATTTGTGCATATTTTTCCTGATATTTGTTTTACACAGTCCTATTATTCCATGTTGGTTTATGTAAGAAAAGACTGCTAAATGTCTGCAGGTTCAGGGGTGTAACGTCAGTGGTGCCAAGTGTTGCACATGCACCACCAGCGTTGTCCCTGCTTGTACTGTGCACCATCATTTAGTGACAGTGCTGCACTTGGTGCCACTACTTACCCATGTCCTGCCAGGTTTCTTTCCTTTTGTACTGCTGCTTACGGGACCAGTCACAAAGCATGGATGCCCTTGCTAATGCAGGAGTCAATTCCCTCCCCCAACACACACACACACACACATGGTGAGAGGAGCACACAAACATACTCATGTGCACACATGCACTCACACATGCACACACACACGATGAGAGGAACACACACGGTGAGAGAAACTCACACATGGTGAGAGGAAAACACATGTACACAAACAATAACAGGAAAACACACATACATACACGGTGAGAGGAACAAACACACACACATGATGAGAGAAACAAACACACATACACACACACACAGGAAAACACACATGGTGAGAGAAACAAACACACACACACACACACACAGAGGAAATCACATGCATGTGCGTACGCCACACACACACACACACACACACACACACAGTGAGAGAAACAAACATACATATACACACACACACCCTTGACTGGGCTTCTTGTTTCAGATACTGGTTTATATTTAACATTTTGTATTTCTATTAAAACCTCCCAAAAGGCACCACAGGACATCTAAAACCACTATAGCTTCTAGGGGCCTGGTGGCCCCCCGATTATAATAAACCAACTTCGGGTGCACCATCCATTTTTGGCCCCCACTGCATCCCTGGTTAAAATATTCTAATCTACTGAATTTTGGTGTGCTGGTATAAGAGTACCGATGTCCCTCATACATGCAAGAAAGAAATTCAGAAAGCCTCCGAGTCAAATATTTATGTATCTCACTAGTAAAATTTTTTTAACAAATTTTCATTTGCAGTTAACCTTATGATTACTCCATAAACTTCCAAGAGTTCGTTAAATGATGAATTACCAATTAAGTTCTCTAAGATTCCACTGCACTATCCCCCATACAATGCTCCCTCTATTTGCACATTGCTGAAATGGTACCCCCTCCCCAACAGAGGAATGTGTGTCAAAGAATGCCCTTAGCCATGCCACCAGCCGGGGGTGGATCAGCCCCATGTAAGTGGGAACTAAGGGAATGAGAAACTCCAGCGGCCCTTTTGTGCCTTCCCTCATGTCTCGAGCGCAAGTGTGACATTTTTCAGCCACATGCCAGACCTTTTCTTTGTCCTTAGTTCTCGGACAGCTGCTGAGCAGGAGATGAATCATGTTGTATAGTCACTCATCCTCTCTGTGGCCCTGCTGAACTCAGCCAGCATCTCACGCACCCTTCATGGTCGAGGCTCCTGTATTAGCTTTGTGCCACTTGGGTCACATTCCAGGCCAGCTCTGAAGTTTATGATCCGGCTCGAGAACATTTTTGTCACACGAGAAACAGGTTTTTCCATTGGGAGGGAGGGGACTTTGCATTGCTTTTTACCCACAGAAATGATTGTTTTATTTTGTCTCACTCAATAGTTACACAACAGATAGATAAGCCAATGAAGATGTGTTTCTTGTACCAGGCAACATAGATCATTTTTTGTTTTTAACTTTTTTATGTCTCTCTGGCTAGGTGAGGATGTACCCCTTATATCAACCCTGTCTTCCACAAGTATCCCCCCCACCATGACACCCCCCCCAGCTACCCAGTCTGGGAGGACTGTAACTTACTCCTCACAGCGTGGTCCCCTGAAGGGAAGGATCATATCACTCTTGTGTTCAAGACGAGTCTTAGGCAGTAAAATCATTTTGGGAGGTGTGCTCTCCTGGAATCCTAGCATCATTCTGCAGCCAGCCACAGGGTTTTTACCTTAGTAATCAAAACAGCCATCGCAGAGGCAACAAGCCTTTGTGTGAAGCAAATCAATAAACAAAATGAAGGAAAAAAAAACAGTATGGTTCTCAAAAGAGGTGGCAGGGACGGTTAAGGAGAAAAGGATAGCATTCAGGAAATATAAGGAAACACAGAAGGAGCAGGACAGATAACTTTATCAGTTAAAACAGAAGAAGGCAGGGAAGGCAGTCAGAATAGCAAAGGCACAAACTGAGGAAAAGATAGCCAACTCTGTTAAGAAGGGGAATAAAACCTTTTGTAACATGGCATTAATGAGAGAGGTGAAATGGGCAGCAGCGATTGGCGCAACGGCATCACGGGACCCAAATCGGAGCGGGCATTAATCCACGATATATGCCGTGCCCGATAAGGTAGTACTAAAAGCAGCCAGACCCCAAGCTTAGCAGCACTGGGCACAGGTGGTAAGCGAGAGCAAGAGTGGCAAGACAGGCACACTCCGAGGCAGATGAAGTAGCTGGGCGCAGGAAGGGACCCCACCAGAGAGCCAGCAGCAGCACACCCAGCCAAGGTGGGAGACACCAGCGTCGGACCAGTCAGTGAGAGGCAGGAGGAAGTGAGCGCCGGTGGTATGCAAAACCAGACCCGACCCTGGTATGCAAAACCAGACCCGACCCTTCATCGCGGCCGTTGACTAGTGCACCGGAGACCTCCAGGGGCGGGTATGACGGTAATACCCGCACAGAAGTGCAAATGTTCAGGACACTTATCTCGGCCACACTGAGTTCAGTAGTTGGAGGTACTGCAACAGTTGACCGCATAACTATGTAAATAATGTTTTGTAGCGGCATTTGAAAGAGCAGTAAAACTTCTTTACTACAGCAGCGACTCCGAGTTTTCTGTTCCGTAACGCACAGTGGGCATTCTCCTGGCACCGCCACCGACCCACAGCCCATGTTACAAGCGCATTAAGCCACTCTGGCGGTGGCATCTAATGCAATTGATGCATGGTGGCGATTAGACCACCGCCTCGCCCGGGGCACAACCCCCCAAAATCATGCATCAATCCAGCATTAGATGCCACCTTCGTCGTGGCTTAATGCTTACTTATAGGTACATTAGGGAGTGATGAAAGACCAAGGGAGGGATACAGAGACTTAATAAAGGGGAGGGAATGTGGGTAGAGGGTGGCAGTGAAAAAGCAGGGATACTGAACGAATAGTTCTGCTCAGTATTCACAACGGATGAGGAGGGGGAGGTGCCTAAACCAAACAAGGGTGAAACTCTGAATAGGGGGGCCGATACCAGTCCATTCACAGAAGAAAGGGTTTTGAAAGAACTCTTGAAACTGAGGGTGGACAAAGCAATGGGGCCTGATGGGATTCACCCAAGAATACTAAAAGAACTAAGGGTAGAACTAGCAACACCACTGACTACTCTCTTTAACAAATCATGGCAGGATGGAGTGGTACCTGAGGACAGGAGGAGGGCAAATGTGATTCCTCTTCACTAAAGTGGGAGCAGGGCAGAGACAGGAAACTACAGACCAGTTAGTTTGACTTCAGTGGTATGGAAAATGATGGAATCACTTCTGAAGGAAAGAACTGTTGATCAATCAATCAATCAATCAATCAATCAATCAAATCTTTATTTATTCAGGCGATCATCATTGAGCAAGGCTCATTTACAAGATGGCCAGTGGTGCACAGGACCCAAGGCAGTGTGAAGCACATCTTAAGCATGGGGCTTAATGTTTAGCTACCGCCCCCCTTTAAAAGCACTTAGAACTGCATGTATCTAATTGTTACACTGCCTGGCAGTGCCATGTTGGTCTGTCAGTCAGAGTATAGTCAGTGTGGGGCTTGTCCTCATGAAGAGAACACCTACTGAACAAACCTGCCTTATTCTTTATTTTATGCGTCTGACTAGTTATTTGCACTGTCCAGATGGGGTCCTCACCAGCAACACCAGCAGCAATCGAAGGGGCTGGCAGACCACAGAGAAGATAATGGGTATTTTAGTGGTGGACCATAAAAAAAAAATGCCACACATGGTGGAGAATGCGGCCCTTCTTCTGTCCAGACCCCCATCTCGCGGTTGCCTGTGTCACTGGTTACCCCAAAGTCATCTACCCCAGTATGCCTGAACTGCTTGAATGCTATGTACAACACCGCCTCTGCTGCATAAAAGAAAATAATAAATTGTGTCCTGTTTTATACAGCAGCCTGCAGCCCTCCTACAGTACTAGGACACTCAAACCAAAGACTGTTTACCACTGCTGCCAAGCAGCTCAGTGACTGAACTGTTAAAATTCAATGTGTTCATCTGTGTCTAAAATAACTCCATAGACTGCACCTCGCACCCCCCCCAGCTCCCACCTTGTGGCAGGCCTGTCAAAGCAAACTTCCCTTATAACAGAGACAGCAGCACGGGGGGGGGGGGACTGTACCAAGTGAGCCCTTCTGTCTGGGCCTCCTGCAACTGCTCCACGCTGCCCTCCTTGCAAGCTCCTGCATCCGCTCATACTGCACAAGCCTCCCAACGAGCATCGTGGCTCAGGGCCGCATCGTAGCATATCCCTTCAGCCACTCGAACCACGACTTCCTTCAGGCTCCTCCACTGCAAAACGGAACAATCCGTTCCACACTTGACCCACCTGCCTCTTACCTCGCAGCTCTGCACCACTCCAAGGACTGCACAGGGAAAAAAAAAAAATCTCACTCTGCCAGTCCCTCTAGTTCACTTTCTGGGCCACGGCTCCTCCCCATCAACCTGCTGCTCTGTACCCCTGCAGGCCACGGCTTCTCCACCGACCAGCTTGCCCCTGAAGCCACAACGGAGCGCTTCTGTCACCAAGCTGTTCCCTCCCGACCTCCGCATCCTCTTGCTCGGGCACTCCGCTCCCCAACTCACCACAGCGCTCCCTCAGAGCTCTGCAGAGTGATCCATTCAGGCTCGGCCACGTTACAAACAGGATTGCTCCAATAAAATAAAGTCTGCACAGAGCCCCAAAGCAACTCAGTAAATGGGGACAGCCACAATTGCAATTTAAACTGCAGAGCATAAACTAAAGGAAAGGGACAGCCTGGGAGATAATTAAAAAAAAAAACAAACAACACGGGGGGCAACAAAACAGACACTTAAGCAGGGGCAATCTAACTACAAGACAGCTCTGAGAGGCCAACAAAGACACAGAAGCAGGGCACAATATAACAGAAATAATCGGGGGCAAGAAAACAAAAGGCGGCACAACAGCATAAGCAAATGCAGGACAATACAATAAATAAACGAAAGGCCAGGAAGTAAATAAAAAGAAATAAAGCTCAGTAAAATAAACGGAGAGCAATCAAGTGAAATACAGAGATTCCCCAGCATTTTTTCACTCACCACAGTTAAAGCCCGCCATTTTTCCTCTGTCAGGAGTTGGGGAAGCAGCACAGACACAGGAATCGCCATTTCGGACATTGTTAAACAGCCAGGCAGCCTCGTGGCAAGGATCCTCCATCTTGAGCAGAGCACAACAACAAGAAAGGAAGTGACCCTTGACCTCCTTGATGGTGGCTATCTTGCTACAGTCAGGCCAGTCAAATCCCACAGGAATTGCATGTCACAATTCGGCGGCCATCTTGTGAAGGGCACAAATTGACCTCACTCCATTAAAATCAGTGGGAGTCCTAATGAAATGAATGGGCACTGCTACAAAAAGCTGATTTTTGCAACACAATCTTTATTTAAATAACAACCAACACAGAATTGAGTGGGAAGTTCTTTATTAAAATGTCAATTGATGAACTTTGCTACAAAAATTGTACTTTTGTCTACAAAAATAATTTTTGCCCAGCACTTCATCTACAACACAATGTCCTGTCTCCTGCATGATGGCAACTCCTTCTCATCCGTATGACCTTCGCTCAGTGAAACGAAGCTCATCTCCAACCACAATGTCTGATGACGCAGATATGGGCGCCAGAGCGTCTGGAGTCCTACCTTCACCCACCTCTAGGCGTGGAGCTACAAAATCAAAACAATCTTCCATGACATCCAGTCTTCTATTTCCGCTCAAGGATTACCAGCTATGCAAGCTATTCAAGATGTTTTGGCCTACATTAAAGCCATTTCCCCACAGTCCATGGTCCATGCCAGCCTACAACCAGTACACTTCTCAGCCCTGCCTCAAGAAGACACTGTCGACTGGCTGGAACACTTCCAAGCGTGGATTTCCTTCAACTGTTGGACTGATCCCTTGTGCATCTGCAATGCCTTGCGCTTGCTTCTGAGAGGGACTGCTATTTCCTGGTTCAACGCACTTCCAGACCAAGTCAAAGCAGATGCTGCCATGCTGTATGCAACCTTCAAAGCCCATTTTCTCCAAGCACATCCACCTTGGTTATTAGAGCAACAGCTGTGGGAGCGCACCATGCAACCCTCGGAATCTCTCGAGGCCTTCATTGTGGACACTGAGACTCAATGCAAATGCCTATAGAAATCAGAGAAAGATCAAGTAACAGCCTTTGTCCAGGGACTGCCTCCTCAATTTCATACCTATGTCATACAGCAAAAAACAACCACCTGGACAGACACCATCCAAGCTGCATGGCTAGCTCAAGAGTCCATTTCAATGTTCCAGTCTGCTGGCGCTCAGGCGCCCCAAACCTCACAACTGGCTGCACTTGCCACACGTGTCCAACAGCAACAAGCAATGATCAACCAGCTTATTTCTACTGTCAATACCTTACACATCAGCTCAACTGCTTCTGCGGTACATCCTAATGCTATGCAACCGCCTCGACAGTGACCAGATCCACCTCCACCTTCTCGAAAGCCAGTGACTTGCCAGTGGTGTGTATTCAGGGGACACACCACCACTGTCTGTCGAAAGTTAAAATATTACCACAGGATGCAAGAGTACCACGGACACCCACCACAGCGCACTCAACATGATAACCGCAACTACTCCCAGGATCAGGGAAACGAGCGCCACCCAACAGACTAGGGGCCTTTGTTGGGCAGGGGAACACAGCAACTGACCGCCCCTCTGACTCACGCAATTCAAGCAAAATGCTTCCTCCAACTGCAAACTCTGGCACACTCTCACTTCCAGGGGCAAAGGTACCTGTCATCCGCTTACCTCTTCTAGCGAACTATGTACCTGTAACCATCGGAGATTGGTCTACACATGTGTTGGTCAACACTGGAGCAGAAATTTCAGTTATCAATGGCAGTATTTTAAACAATCAAGCTATTCATCACATACCAAATGTCTCTCCAGCCGACATAAAGTACATTATCACAGCCAGTACAGATACAATACCTCTCACAGGCATGGTCCATCTCAAGCTTCACTTTGGCTCACAGCAAGCTACTGTCAAGTTTTATATAGTGCCTGATCTTCAACCTGCAATAATTCTAGGCCTGGACTTTCTCAAAGCTCACAAAGCCATCCTAGACTTTGCCTCAAGCAAACTGTCACTAGACCCTCGGAGGCAACTCGCAGCTATAGACTCAGTCACTGTGCCTTCTCAGTCAGAAATGGTTTTGATTGCCAAGATTCGAGGTGAACCACTTCCACAAGGTGTTGTTGGCATCGTCACAGGATCCCCTGTGCTGCATTTGTCAGGTCTCCTTCCAGGAAATACCTTATCAGCGGTGCAGGATGGTGCAGTCTTCTAAAAATGCTGCAACTTCCCAGATGAGCCAGTGGTCATTTCAAAGGGTGCCAACATCGGAAAGTTTGTCTGCTTGTCTTCCGGGGACCAGCTTCATCTCATGAAAGAACCTCAGCCTGGTTCCACCAACTCTACTCCTGTCAATACTATTATGACCTCTTCAACTTCAACAGAGTTACCTTTCAGTCAGCGTCTATCCTCTTCCAAACTTCCAGCATCTCCAATAGAAAAGCAACAACTTTTGAAATTCCTGGAAAATTACCCGGATGTCTTTGTTGGTTCAGATAACAAGCTCAGATGTTGTGATATCCTGCAACACACCATCGAAGTACAGCCCAACCAGAAACCAATCCGTCAACGAGCCTACAAAGTGGGGCACAACCAGAAACAGGGTTTTATTTAACTCTAAAAATTGATTAGTGTTTTGGTCATAAAAGTTCTAAAACATTGTGAAAATGCATAGCATTTGCCTCACGGTGTTTAACAAACATAACACTTCTAGAAAACCTATATAAATGCTTTCTGTACAGTTAGTATTGTCCCAAGAAAAAAACTGCTAATCAATTATTTAAAACCCTGAGAAACAAGTCCTCGAGGACATAATCAAAGGCATGCTTGACCAAGACATAGTCGAAGAGTCTACAAGTCCCTGGGCTGCACCTTGCTTGCTGGTGGTAAAGAAGGACAAAGGGTATCGTTTTGTGGTAGACTACAGAAAACTCAACACCTACACGGTGCAGGATGCTAATCCCTTACCTACAACCGAAGATGCGTTAGAGAGCTTTGGTGTGGTAAGTCCTGCTTACTTCACCACTCTAGACGTTCAGAGTGGGTTCTATCAAGTTTCAATTGATCCAGCTTCTCGTCCATACACAGCATGGCGCTGCCACTTGGGACTTTTCCAGTTCAAACGTCTGCCTATGGGTCTTCGGCATAGTCCTGCCACATTTTAATGTGTTACGGAAGCCTTACTACATGGGTCATCTTGGAAATCTTGCCTGGTCTACCAGGATGATGTGATAGTCTTCAGCAGAACTTTGCCAGAGCACCTCCAACATCTTCAAGAAGTGTTCGAACGTCTCAGACAAGCCAATCTCAAGCTTCACCCAGAAAAGTGTTGTTTGTCGCAGCATCAAATTCATTACCTGGGACATGTGGTTAGTTCTCAAGGCATCTCTCCAGATCCAGACAAGCTCTCAGCAGTCAAGGAATATCCAGAGCCTAACAATCTCAAAGACCTTCGAGCTTTCCTGGGCTTGTCTGGCTACTACCGAAAGTTCATTTGCAACTATGCCAAGATTGCAGCTCCACTAGACTAGAATTGGACTTCTGAATGTGAAGAGGCCTTTAACACCTTAAAACAAAACCTAATCTCTTCTCCAGTATGGGCCTACCCACGGTTCAACCAACCATTCAAGCTCTACTCAGATGCTAGTTCCTTTGCAGTGGGCGCTGTACTCTGTCAAATTCAATATGGAACAGAATGAGTTGTCTTCTATGCTGGGTGCTCTCTTTCCTCAGCTGAGCAGAACTATGGCATCACAGAGAAAGAATGTCTAGCCATGGTATTTGCCGTGAAGAAATTTGACTGCTACCTTTGCTACTCCTCCTTTACAGCTATCGTCGATCACTCTGCCCTCAGGTGGTTATTTGAAATGAAGGAGCCAGTAGGCAAGTTCGCCCGATGGATCGCCATGCTGCAATCCTACACCTTCGAAATCCAATACAGACCAGGTTGAGTTCGCTCAAATGCTGATGGTGTAAGCCGGAGACTATATCCCTCTGCATCCTCCTCAACAGATGAAGAATCCTGTTTACAAGCTCTTCCCCTTCCATGCCACAGATGTGCTTCCTGTGGACACTCCTTCAACACCTCAAGTTGCTTTGCTGTTACCAACTGCCTGCTCAGAGAGACACACAAATCCTCAGTTACTACAAACAGCTGAAGAGCTTCTCATCTCCTCTGCATCTGATCTGTCCCTGGCAACTGTTAAAATGCAACAACAAACTGACACTCAATTTACAGACATAATCACCTACTTGGAGTCTGGAACATTACCGCAACAAAAGCAACATCGCCAAAATGTACTTTTCCTTGCTTCGCAGTACTTCCTCAATGATGGTGTGCTCTTTCACATTTGGACCAAGGAAGGCAAAGGTCATTGCATGGATAGAACTCATGTACAGCTAGTTGTGCCAGCCTCTCTCATCCCTCAAGTTCTTCTCTCCACTCTCTGGAGGTCATATGAGAATTCACAGACCCCTGGAAAAGACAAGGCTTCACTTCTTCTGGCCACACATGAACAGAGACATTGTCCAGTTCATAAAATCCTGCCAGCCCTTCTCCCAGAGAAAGCCTCTGGCCAAACCAACAAAGGCACACGTCATCCCAATGCCTATAGCCACTGAACCATTCCAAAGAGTCAACACTGACATTCTTGGGCCCTTGCCAACATGCTATGACTCTGGTAACAAGTACATCCTTGTCTTTGTAGACTACTTGACAAAGTATTTGGAACTCATTCCCCTAAGAGACATTAAAGCCACCACTGTGGCCAGTGCATTTCTCAACACAGTCATTTGTCGTCACGGTACCCCATCGTACCTACATCCAGACAGAGGCACTAACTAACTAACTGTCCACCATTGTCCGAGAATCTTGCAAACTTCTTGACATAAAAAAGACACATATCACAAGTTATCATCCACAATGCAATGGACAGAGTGAAAGAATGATGTCCACCATTCTCGGCACACTCTCGAAGTATCTGGATGAGACTCACATCTGGGACCAGTTTGTTCCCTTTGTGCAGTTTGTGTACAATACCAGCCCTTGTGTTGACAGCACAGAATACACCCCCTTCTTCTTAGTCCATGGACGTCACCCAAGAACTCCACTGGACAGGGATCTCTCGCTGCTAGAGGTGCCTAAGTCAGCTTTTTCTTTTATTATCCCTCTTCTGGAGCAGCTGGAACTTGCCCGACGAGTTGCAATCACCACGTTGGGCCAGAGAAAATCGGCAATGAAGAAAATGTCTGCAGCCAAGGCACATGAGCCTTCATTCTTTGTTGGGGACATTGTCTATTTGTACCATCCTGTTCTTGTTCTGGGTGCCACCAAGAAACTGCTTCGCCCCTGGACTGGTCCCTTCTACATTGTAGAAAAGCTCCCTCCGGTCCACATTCGTCTGCGATGCAAGTTGGATGGCAAGCTGGTACACAACAAAGTCCATATAAACCGACTTAAGCATGGGTACCTCAATAACAACCTTCCAGATGACCCCAGTCCTCCCACAAATGAAGCTGCCCTTGAGCCTGCCATCCTCTCTGAAGCTGATTCCCCCAGATAACTTGCAGCCAGTTCCTAAAGATCTTCCTACTCCTGACACTCTCCAGCTGAATTCCTGTTTACCAGATGATTTGCCTGGGACTTCCTCTTCTTCTCAATCTTCTTCTTCTTCTTCTTCTTCTCAGAACTCTCTTCCACACACCCCAGTGTACCAGATCGAGAAGATCCTAAGAAAGAAGTTTGTCAATGGATCCTGGACTTACAGAGTAAAGTGGTGTGGATTTGATAGTGGGCAGAACTCCTGGGTTGCTTTTAATGACCTGACCCCCTCCTGTCAGGAACTGGTGCAGTCCATGCATGCCTCCATTCCCACTGACCGGAAAAGTCGACGGAGTTCTTGAACTTTTGTTACCGGACTCAGTGAAATGTGTCAGAACTAATTAATTTTCTGATTTTCATTGTTGCAGTAAATATCTTGTTGTACCTCTTTCTTGCACCTGTTGCCATGGTACTATTTACCTGCACTAACGCTTTCTTCCCCTTAGGAATGTCTCTTTGCATGGACAGTCCATCTGTTGTTATGCAACTGTTATTAAAATGTGAGCCTGCATTCTGGGTATCCTCCTGCTGCTACCCTTCCCTCTCTTCCCTTTTCCTTCACCCACACTTTAGCGCTTGTGGCATGACCAAGTCTCAAGTACTATTGTGTTTCCCTTCTCTCTGGTGCTACTCTGACTGGTTCCCAGTGTAGTCCAGGTTCTTTCCTTCCTCCCCCCCTCCCTGCAGCGGAGTACTGTTCTGTTTTGGGAAATCTAATGCCTTGTAATGCATGACAATGTTTTTTTTGTCTTAAATTATTTTCTTAAAAATTCTTAGAAACTTTTAGATTATTGCTTGTTCGAGTGGTGCTCACATTCACTGTTCCGGCGGTGATGTGAAGCACACATTACTTAGAAACATAGAAGCTGACGGCAGATAAGGATTGCAAGGCCCATCCATTCTGCCCATTTCTTTTTCTACCTTATAAATGTGCCATCGGCCTTTGCTCTGTCAGTGGCCTATCTATTCATACTCATCTCTATTGCTCCCTTATGCCTATCCCATGCCTGTTTGAAGCCCTGCACTGTATTCGTAGCCACCACTTCCTGAGGTAGGCCGTTCCATGCATCCACCACCCTTTCTGTGGAAAAGAATTTCCTCACATTCCCCCTTAATCGGCCTCCCTCTAATCTCATGCTGTGTCCTCTTGTCCTGCTATTTTTCTTATATTTAAACATGTTAGACTCTTTCACCTTGTTAATGCCCTTAAGGTGTTTGAATGTCTCAATCATATCACGTCTCTCCCTCTTTTGCTCAAGGGTATACATATTGAGCTCCGTTAATCTGTCCTCATATGTCTTCTGATGCAGTCCCTGCACCATTTTGGTTGCCCTTCTCTGGATTGCCTCAATTTGGTTAATGTCCTTGTGAAGGTGTGGCCTCCAGTACTGCACGCAGTACTCCAGATGGGGCCTAACCAGTGTCTTGTAAAGAGGGATTATTACCTCCCTCTTACGACTTGTGATACCACTACTAATACGCTTCTAACGTCCCCCTAGCCTAACCTTACTGCTTTAGTGGCCTGCTTGGATGATTTCAGGTCATCGGTGATGATGATGCCCAAGTCTCTTTCTTCCTTTGTAACTGCCAGCAACTCCCCTCCCAGCCTATAGGTGGCTTCAGGGTTTCTCTTCCCTATGTGCATGATCTTGCACTTCTTTGCATTAAATCCCAGTTGCCACTCTTCTGACCATTTTGCTAGTTTATCCAGATCTCTTCTCATTCTGCCCACCCCATCTAGATCATCTACTCTGTTGCAGATCTTGGTGTCATCTGCAAACAGACCAGCCTTACCCTCTAGTCCATACACATAGGACATTAAGCATGGGGCTTAATGTTTAGCTGCGCCCCTTTAAGAACACTTAGAGCTGCATGTATCTAATTGTTGCACTGCCTGGCAGTGACATGTTGGTCTGTCAGTCAGAGTTTTAGTCAGTGTGGGGCTTGTCCTCATGAAGAGAACACCTACTGAACTGAATAAACCTGCCTTATTCTTTATTTATACGTCCGACTAGTTATTTGCACGGTCCAGATGGGGTCCTCACCAGCAGCACCAACAGCAATCGAAGGGGCTGGCAGACCACAGAGAAGGTAAGGGGTCTTTTAGTGGTGGACCATACAAAAAAACACCACAGCAGCATGGTTTCACAGAAGGAAGGTCATGTCAGACAAACCTAATAGATTTCTTTGACTGGGTGACCAAAGTAGTAGACCAGGGAGGGGCTGTGGATATGGCCTACCTAGATTTTAGCACTGCATTCGACACAGTCTCACACAAAAGATTAATATTCAAGTTAGCCAGCCTTGGAGTGGGTCCCAAGGTGGTAGCCTGGATAAAAAACTAGCTGGACAACAGAACGCAAAGGGTAATAGTAAACGGAGTCCACAGTGAAGAAAGGAGGGTAACTAGCAGGGTACCGCAGGGTTCGGTACTGGGACCGGTCCTCTTTAATATCTTTATAAGTGACATTGGAGAGCACCTGAAAGGAAAGGTATGCCTCTTTGCAGATGACACAAAGATCTGCAATAGGGTTGATACACAAGGTGGGGTGGAAAGAATGAAAAGGGACTTGGCAAGGTTGGAGGAATGGTCAAATATGTGGCAGCTCAGATTCAATGCAAAGAAGTGCAAGGTAATGCATCTGAGAAACAAAAACCCAGGGAAAGAGTACACAATGGGGCGTGAGTTAATAACAACAACAAAAATCGAAAGAGACCTAGGAGTAATTATATCAGATGACCTAAAGGTGGGCAAGCAATGTGAGAAGGCAGTAAGGAGGGCTGGGGGGATACTGGGATGCATAGGGAGAGGCATCAACAGTAGAAAACAGGAAGTTGTTATCCCTCTGTACAGACGGTTAGTGTGATCCCATCTAGAGTACTGCATGCAATTCTGGAGACCCCATCTCCGCAAAGACATAGACAGAGTGGAGGCTGTTCGGAGGAGGGCAACCAAAATGGTGCAAGGTCTGCACCAGAAGACATACAAGGAGAGACTAAAGCAGCTTAATATGTATACCCTTGAGGAAAGAAGGGAGTGGGGGACATGGTAGAAACTTTCAAGTATCTCAAGGGAATTAACAAGGTACAAGAGGGTAGTATCTTTCAGAAGAAGAGATGTGCAAGAACAAGGGGGCACAATTTGAAGATAGAGGAGGGACGGCTCAGAGGTAATGTTATAAAGTATTTTTTCACAGAGAGAGTTGTGGATGCATGGAACAGCCTTCCTGAGGAGGTTGTGGAGTCAGGAACAGTGGGAGAATTCAAGAATGCATGGGACAGGTATAAGGCAATTCTAGTGGGGGGCAGGAGGAAGTAAGCTGTTGATTAACTAGAATCTGCAGCTTATCCATCAGGTAACGAAATGAGCAGACTGGGTGGGCCAAGCGTTCCTTATCTGCCGTCAAATTCTATGTTTCTATGTTTCTGAGGCTCAGTGTGCAATGACGTCCAAGGCATGCCTTGCAAGCTCCTGTGCATGACCGTGCCAATGTCTGCCGAGCTCCAGGCCCTGCACGTGCAGGAGGTGTCAGGTGCACCAATTCTTGGCCACTGCCGGGTGTCAGTCTACTGCTGACAGCCTCGACCCACCTGCTCCAGAGGAGGAGAGCAGTCTGTCAAATGCTCAACCTCCTCCCTCCAGCCAGCTCTCCAATGTTCCAGGCTGATTCCTGGATCCAGATCGTTGGTGCTGCAAGTGGTAGTGCCTCCGCTTGCACCCTTGGGCTGGCCCAACACAGGCAAGATTAACATCAGCTATACAGTTAGCATAACAGGTTGACTCCTACTAGTTTGGTTCTTATTCTGTCACTCATTGGCATAGCATCAGGCTATAAGATTATAACTGGCAGAAAACTCTATCCTGTTGCCAACCAAGAAGCAAGAAGGCCTGCAAGCATTACCTGCTCCAGTGCGTAGTATAGGTCCTCCACAATCCCAAGGAGCATACTGGCAAAGCAAGCAATACAGAAGGGGGAGAAGAAAAACAGAGAAGAAAAGGAAAGAACCACAACAATTTATGGTAACATTTTAAGTTTCCTTAACTACACTGTAATCACAGTGTAACTACACTGTAACTGCATTGCAATTGCAATGCAGTTACGTGCAACAAATGTGTAACTACAGTGTAATTAGCCCTTTTACATGTAATTACTGATCACCTACCCTGTAGGTACATTGAAACTGACACTTGAAAGAAAGTGTGACCCAATTTATTAATAAAATATCATATTAATAGGGTATTATCTCAAACCTCTTGGTTCCATTTCACCTATAACTGTTGAGTAAGCATGTACCAGATAAACAGTGGACATTAAAAGGTCTTCTTTGTCCTCCTTCTGAGTTTATATGTGCATACAGGACCCTCCTGGAGGGGGTTGTACAGCCCAATTAATGTTTCCCCCTTGATGTAACCCAGTAAGAGGGGTAGAGCCACAGATCAGTGAAAATCATGGTACAGAACACATGATTCTTTGTGTAATTTACAGAACCCTTCAAGACCACTCCCTCAGGAAACGGTCTACACACTGTTATTGACAAGTGCAGAGGTCAAAAACATTTGAATTGAGACAGAGAACTGCACCTTGTGTGAGAGATGAAAGAGGAGTTGGACTGGGGGTGTTTGTCCAGACAGTTAGGCATAAAAGCCCATATAAAAGCATTTAGGTTGGTACAGTGAGATATGAAGTGCTTCCTATCACCTACTGTTTAGCGGTTTGGGGGTGGCAACAAAGGGTCTGTTTCACATAATTCATAATGGGACCCTATGATTTTGAGTACAGTTCTACTTTCCTTCCTGCTTGTGTGACCTTCTTTCTCAAAAGTAGTCACCTTGAGGAGAAGTTTAAACCTTTCACTTGGCAGTAGGAGGTTGGGATTACACCAGTGATGAAGAAGTACTCTTTTGGCTGCCACCATTGCCCTGCTAAACCAGGTCTGTTGTGGTACTGAAAGGGGTGTGTGCTCCGGGTAGATCCCTAGCAGTGCCACTTCTGGGGCACATGGTGGTGGAGCAGACAGTCTGGTTGCACATCTGTGTTATACTTGGTCCCAGTAGTTCTGGATTGAAGGACACATCCACAACATATGGCCCAGTGGTGCCCCAGGCATTTCGCACCATCAGCATTTACTGTGAGATAGGAGCCTCATACAGTGTTGGGCTAATGGGGCCCTGTAGAGTCGGTGCAGGATTTTGTACCGGACTGTTCTTGCAGTAAGTTCCTTACTGGACCTAATGGTGAGCCCTGAGGTATAGGAGTTTGTAAGTCCTTCTCTGTTGGTTATTAGGGTTCGGGAATGTCTCAAGGTCCAGCACTTTGTATAGTGCTATGGCTAGTCCTTTGAGATTAGGCAGCAGGTTTAGCCATTTCTCTAGTGGGTCCATGTTGGGAACTAAAGGAATACTACAGTCAAAATTTGCAAAGAGAGAGTTTTGGTTCATGTGTATGTAGTTCTGATGTGTCCTTCCCTTTGTTTGCTATTAGTTTTTTTTCCTAAATTTGTCTGCTAGTTTTATGGCCCTTGGGGATCTCTACTTCACCATTTTTTATTGCTCTTCTTTTTCCTACAATGTCTCCTGTCCCATGTGACAGTGATGCACCCAGGACCAGAGATTCAGCAAGTACTGGTTTGGAGTCAATTTTTCTGCAGTAGAACTGTGATTTTAAGTAACTTTCCTGACCTACTGAGCACTACTAAAGGCTACATTTACAGTTTTGCAAACACCTGAGGCATAATTAAGTGGGCTATTCTGTAAGGACACAGCTGAAGTCTTCACTAATTACAGCACTGATGATCCTGTATGCTTTTTATGGCTGGGTGTAGACTGATGACATGAAAAGTTTTAAAAACAAAATATTTATTCCTGTTAGCTAGACCTAGATATATACCTAGAACACAAAAGATTGAATTATAAACAGTTATTTAGTTGAGGCAAGAACATCAAGCTCCTAAAACCAGATTGCTGCTGTAGCAACTTTCACTCACTGAATCAGTGGTCCTTAATGCATCACTAACTGTGTTTACACAGCGGCAGCGCTTTCCACCGCTCCTTTCCCACTGCGCAGATGCTCCCCGAACACATAACAGTTCACACAGCCCACTCTTACTGCACTGTGAGTCATGCCGTGGAGGGGGCTGGACATCTGTAGGCTGGGTTTCGTTGGCAAGAAGACTAAAGTTTCGCAGTGGATCTAGCGCAGAACAGAGTTTACAATGCAGCTTAATGTGCTTGATGCAATAGATGTCCCCACTCCTGAGTTGCAGCCAAAAATGGATCTGCAGCACTCGTAATGTACTCCTGTATGTGTCTACACCACTGTCTTTGCAGCGCATCAACCGGTGCGCATGGGTTGATGCACTGCAAAGACCGTGGTGTAAACAAGGCTACTGTCACATGGGACAGGATGCACTATAGGAAAAAGAATGGAATCAGTGATCCTTAATGCATCACTGTCACATGGGACAGGATGCACTGTAGGAAAAAGAACGGAATCAGTGATCCTTAATGCATCACTGTCACATGGGACAGGATGTACTGTAGGAAAAAGAAGAGCAATAAAAAATGCTCACATACGTTGGGACCTGTCCCACCGGTGCAGCGGTTGTGCAACCGCTTGTGATGCTGGTGACCTGGATTTGGAAGTGAATTCGGGCCGCTGGAGGGCCAGCTTGGGGGGAGGAGGAGGACGAGGATGAGCATCTGTGGGACTGCTCTCCTCCTCTGGTGGGAGGGAGAGGGGGGAGGGTTACAGTGCTCATTGCATGCTGGGCCCCTAGTGGTGAGCTGGGGGAGGGCTTACCACAACCTATCATGGTCTGGGTGGAGCGGTGGACAGATGCCGACATTGACCTGGGGGTGCATGGGGTGACATCCTGGTGTCATTGCATGCTGCTTCCCACTGGGGGAGCCTACCCTACAAGGAGAAATCCTCCCCCCTGCATGCCTCAGGACCTCCTAGCTTGGCCTCTGTCCCTGAACATATCTGCCGTGGGGATACCCTGGGCATTACTGTCCCCTGGGACGGCTGCACCATGAGGGGGTAAACTCATGGGGTTGAGGTCCCATGGTGGAGTGTATGCTGGTGTCTGGGGCAAGCTGGGGGAGAAGCAACTACCGGGGAGTATAAACAATAAATCAAAAAAAAAATGCTCACATGGAGATCACCAGGACCATAAAATTAGCAAGTAAATTTAGAAAAAACTAACAGCAAACAACGGGAAGGACATGCTCAGGCTACACACACACAAATCAAAACACTCTGTACAACATATATTTTTGCAAATTTTGACTGTTGCACTCAAGTACATGTCCCCCACCCACTCTGTAAGAGCACTTCTCATTTGAAGATAATGCCAGAAGAAGGCAGATGATAGGATGTCTGCAGCTGGGCAAAGGAGGGAATCTTGTGCTGCGAGTTATCCATCAAGTTTCCCAGTTATTTAATCCCTCTGGACTCCCAGAACTCCCACTGAAGTGTTGCACTGCCCACTGTCAGTATGGAATTCTTCCAAGTGGGTCTGAATTGAGATATACTGTATGCTGTTTCCAGCTTAGTCAAGGCACCACCTCTCCCCATACTTGCCTAGTATATTTTGTTCATGGGTACGTGCTCCTTGGGAGGCCCCAGTCTTGAATAGAAAGGCTGGTGGTGTAGGTACCTGGTGTTATGTGCACTCTAGCTGGACCCATCTAGAGGGTGCTTTTGTCTTCCCTTGGTAGGCAAGCAATTGTTTGCTGCATTACATATGAATGGTGGAACTTTTTCATGTCTGTCAGGGACAAGCCTCCTGTTTTTCCAAGTGCTAGTAAATGTCTGGTATCCCAGCCTTGGTCTCTTACCCTCCTATATGAACGACATTACCAGTTTGGACAGGGACTTAAAGAAAACTACATGGAGTTAGAGGGGAAGGTTTCCAAGCACAGTGTATTTTGGGCAAATAAATTAGTTTAAGGGCATTCATCCTCCCTCATGTAGAGGCCAAGAGATTGCTCCACTGACCCATGTCTGCCCTAACCATTTCCAGTAATGGACTGAGACTGGCTTGGACAGTGGTAGTAATGCGGAACTTGATCAGTGTACCCAAACATTTCATCCCCCCCCCAGCACCACCACCAGGGCTCCACTGATATGGATGGGATACCAAGAGATCAGCTGTGTAAGCAGTTGAGAGGGGAAGAAGTTGGTATTTCTCCCTTTAAAGGGGGCTGCCTTTTGGAGGTCTGACACTTTTTTATTTATATTCTGTTTATTCACCCCTGCCCACAGCGACCCCCCTCTGGTGTATCGGTGACCTCTCAACCCCACTCATGCCTTATCTGTTACTTACCACAACCACCTTTTACCCTGAACTTCCCCATCTGGAGTGGGGTGTTGGGGAGTGGGCAAGCCTGCCCCCAGAGTGACACAGTTCTGGGAGATGGTGGGCAGTCAGCCACATTAGTAGCTGGGAGAGCCCGCAGCTTTAACCCCATTCCCTCCAGATTGCTAACTAGGATGAGGACCCTTGATATGATCTCATGGTCCTGGAAGCAGAGCTGAAAAATGAGAGTACATGGATAGTAGGAGTTAGGGGCTTTGACTTTCTTTCCCATCCTGTGCACCTCATCAATCTCTGAATTAAAATCCTGGTTGCGGAGTAACCAGCGGGGGAGGTTCTGGTGCAGGTATACTACTGCATCTGAGACGTCTAATCTTTCGGGGAGTCTGACAAGCCTCAAGTTATCCCTCCTGGCAATGCATCCTTAATCTTCCAACTTGAATGTGAGTTGTTGGGCTGTGTGCTTCATTACTTCAATGCAGGTAAGGAGGTCTGAGTGCTGTGTCTCAACTAGTTGGATTGTGGTCCTGTCTGTGCCACCTGACCCATCAGATGGGTAATAGAAGTCTGTGTGGCATCTTCCATTGTCTTGATGGCCTCAGTGTTGGTGGCCATGCACTCAAGCAGATCTGGTTGCGGCCTTGGGCCTGCCGGTAGCTTTGTAGTCCGGCTGCCATGCTTGTCCGCCACCATGGAGGGTGATGGCTTAGTGGCTTGTGGAGAGGCCTCAAACATTTTTTGTTTCACCGTGTCATTGCTGCCCCAATAGCCAGTGATTTCTATAGCCATGACATTGTCCTTTCTTTTAAACTGCAAGGCTGGTCTCTTGAAGTGGATTTATCTGCATGATGGCCAAGGATGTACTGAGGGAAACCAGAAGCTCGGAGCTTAAGCTGCTATCTTGGTTAGGCATCCATGTGACCTCTCAGGACTTTACATTATTGACCTGAGTGTTCCCTCAACAGATTGTGATTTTTTTTTTCACTGCTGGCTCATGGCACCACGGTAGTTTTGTCATTGTGGCCTTCTGTCAAGCACATACTTTGGATCTGTATCCAGAGACAGTGCAGTAAGATACTGAACAACTAAGGGGGTGGACTTTGGACCTGGCAGCAGTCTTAACTACTGTACCTGTGAAAGCCATTCTCCTATCTGTTGTCTGTCTTGGTTCTGCTCCCTACTCCTAGCCGGCACAATTTAGATGTGGCTCTATGTGTGTGGTAGCTGGGGCGGGGAAGGGTGCCAGGCAGGTGCTGTGCATCTTACCTAATCCCCATGCCACCAGTGGGCAGCCACATACCAATAAATAGAAATTTAAAATAACAAAGACAGTAGTGCTTCCACTCACGATGCCAGTGACACCAGTTTGGGAAAGAGCCTGGGTCACTGGGGGTGGCCGGCAGAAGGAGGAGGATCGAACATCCCCTGTTGATGCTCTCCCTCTGGGAAGAGAGGGCTGCTTGTCTCACAGTGCCATCACCACCTGTAGTTGTACAGATGGTGGAATAGCTGATGAGACATGGGGATGGGGTGATGCTGAGATGCGTTAAGGCGGAATGTGCATCAGCACACTCCTGCCAGCACCTTGGTGCCCATGCCATGTCCCCACGGGGCTGGGAATCAGTTGCAGCCTTGGGAGGCAACTACAGAGAGTAAATTCCTTCTGCCCATGAGGAAAGGTAAATGCCAGAGAAGGAAGGCTGGGTGGTCACCAGGCCTAGCTGAGCAGCAATGGTGGCTGGGGATAAGCAAAAAAATAGTGAACCAATGCTGTATTTCTCCCCCCCTCCACTATGTATCTCTTTCCAGGTCACTCCAGCTGGCTCCCATCTGGACTGGGCCCCCGGACCCATCACCCAAAATCCTTGGGACATACCTAGTCCACTTCCACACCCTTCCATTACACTTGTGCAGAGGTGTCCAGCCATCAGTGCGAGGCCTGCATGGGGTCGAGATATTACCGCACTGTGATCAGAGGTCTTTTCCTCCATTTTCTCTCTTTTGGGGCTCACGTGTGAGCAATGACATGATGCATATCCTCCACCCCAGATGTCCGGGCATGGGGTCCACCTCCCTTGCTGTCCCATGTTGCTGCCACATATAGTTCTCTAGGTGGTAATTGAAACCCAGGATGTGCAGTCCCCCCTCCCTGAGGAAGGATAGCTGTCCTACAGACACTCAATCCTCTATCCCCCAGCCAATCCTCAAGCAACATTGATCCGTTCCTGAACCCAGGTCGACAGTGAGGCAGAAAGTCAGGCAGCCATTGTCTCAGCCTGCCATGCCACTGAGCTGGCTAGCCCCCATGGTGTATTTATGACACTTTTCCCCAGTACCCCCTGCCATGGTGCATGGCCCTTGTTCCATTCCCCTCCACCCACCCCGGAGAAGCCTATCTATGGTCCTCTATTTTTGTTTTGGCGACATTGCCTCCCAGATGATGGGTGGAGGATGTACCTCCCATTTCAACTCCTGGACTTGAACTCCCGGCATCCCTCCCAGGCTGCCCACATTGGGTGGCCCATAACTTGCCCCCTATGGCGGGGCTCCCCCAAGGGAGGAGAGAGACTGAAATCTACCAGAAGTCCCAGTTGAGGCTTACACTTGGCCCATCATTCAGGAGGAGGCTCAGGGGCTTCATGGTGCTCCGAGACCAGGGGTTTTCTGCTTCGTTTCCCCCAGGAGACGTACATGTGCAATGACATCTGTACAGGACGGGCGTGATCCCGCACCCGTCCAACAGATGTCCAATGATGACTCTGCATGTGCCAGGAGGTCCTGGCTGCTGGACACCCAGTCTCCACTGGGTGTCACTAGTATGCCAGAAAACCACATCCCTCCCCAACCCCCACCCCACCCAGAGGAAGAGGGCTGTTCATGGGACTCTCATCCAACATCCCCTCGACCGACCCTCTGACACACCGCGCTCACTTCCGAACATGGGTCGTCAGCACCACAGGTGGTAGCGCTGCTGCTGCACTGATCGGCCAGTGGTCCTCTATGCTATATTATGCAGAGACCACTCTTCAGTTTATAGATGTGTGTTGACATAGCTTGAACTTATTTGACCCTTTTATAGCCATTGTGGACCAGCTGTCTGAACACCTCAACACATATAATCTTCAGTGTCCACAGCGGCGTGGCTTTAGAAAAGCCCATAGCTCTGCCACTGCCCCACTTGAATTTACTAGCCACGTACATAAAGCCCTGGATGCAGACAACTACTTGGTGCAGCGTACATTGACCTAACAAAGGCCTTTGACACCATGAATCACCGGTTTCTGCCAGGCTTCCTCTTTGCTCTTAGCCTCTCATATGAGGTCACAACATGGTTTGAAAGCTATCTTACAGATTGGAGCCAACAAGTCAAGATCACTGACACTCTTTCCTGTAGCCTCCAGGTGCACTCTGGAATTCCACAAGGCTCCATCCTTGGCCAACTATTATTCAGTCTCTTCATTAACAACCTTCCAGCAGCACATAAAAATACAATTTTACTTTCTGCAGATGATGCAGTCCTTCTTCAATCCACTCTGACCCCGTCCCTCTCTCCCAGGATCTTCAGCAAAACTTCAGCCTTGCAGAGTCTTGGTTGGATCAGCATAAACTGCTAATGAATTATAAAAAAAAACAAAGCCATGCTGTTCTATAACTCCCACAGTAAATCCCCTTGACTGTATATGTTCTTACAACTCACATGTCCACCAAATCTCCAAAGCTATTAACTCAAGAATTGATGTCCTCTACCACCATCAGCACTGTTTGACTAATGAAGCCATGTGCATCACAGTAACTAGCTCTATCCTGTCCACAATTGACTATAGGCTAGTCTTCTACTGGTCGACCACAGACACTACCCTAAAAAGAATCAGAACTGCCCTGAATAAGTGCTGCATACTTGTCACAGGAGCAGGTAAGCATATGCATACCTGTGATCTTTACAAACTCTCTGTCTCAGTCTTGTTGATAGGTTAGCCTATCAGACCTGCTTCTTGACAAAGAAAATCTGCCTTTGCTTCCCCCTGTCTGCAACACATACCTTTATGCAATCTACCTGTGACACGCGCTTTACTCGCAGTAGCCTCAGATTCTCATATTTTGTTCCATTCTGCAGAACCTCCCAAGCTCAGCGTGCTTTCTATATCAGTGGCTTATCCCATCCCTAATGAATGGTCTCCCACCTGAAGTCACTGATGAGAACAAGCTTGGCACATAAAAACACAAACTGCGCCTTCACCTCACTAATCTTAACAAGTGTGACTATACCAGGGGTTCTCAAATGGTGAGGCCAGCCTCCCTTGGGAGGCCCCAACCTGTTCCAGGGGAGGCTCAAGCAAGTCTTGAAAAAGTATTATATTTCAATTTTGAACTTTATAGATTTTGTGTGAAGGGATAAGGCAAACTTAGAGGATAATAGTAGGTGAATTTGTGTAGTTAGTCACAAGTCTGTGACCAGGGAAGGTACTGTACACTGAGCAATGGCTTATTTCAGGTGTACCCAGGGAAGGGTAGTGAGAGAATACAATTCAAAATGTAACTGCAAAACGCTCAAGAAATACAAAATGAATAAAAGTGCAAACAAATTAAGAACAAACTAACAATGCTAGGAACAATTGATCAATTAGACTGGCACCATAACTGTCTAAATACAAGAGCTAACCATAGAGGTACTAGGAATAAGAGCAGGAGGGAGCAAAATGATCCCTGAGAAGTAGCTTAAGAGCAGGGGGAGAGGTAGGGAGAGGCAGAGGTCAGCAGGAAGGTTATTCCAGTTAGAGGGAAACAGAAAAAGCAGTCTGACCCATGAAGGTATGGCAGAGGTAACAATGGTTCGAGTCAAAATATTAGAGCAAGTAGGTTGTCCTGTTGGGGGTACAATAAGCTTAATAACATGAGAGCCAGCTATGCAAAGAGGTTTCAATTTATTCCTGATGTACTGTGAAAAGTAGGCTATTTTTCTATGGGGCGGCCCAAAAATATTTCAGTATTTTGGGGGAGGCTCAAAATCTTTTCCATGGCTTAGGGGAGGCTCACTATGACAAAGTTTGAGAACTGTTGGACTATACCAACTAGGTCAGAGGGTTGCTTTCTCTGGTGTCAGGCCCCTGCTGCCCCCTCTAGGTGAGAGAGTTACCATCCCAATCCTCAGGCCCTGGCTGCCCCTACCTCCCATCCCACCGCCCCTTACCCACCACTTTCCCCCTTCTTCCTTAAATTTCCAAGAACCCACACCACCTATACCGTCCACTCCATTCTCTTCCCCCACTACCTACTCCCTTTGCTACCTCCCTGTGACCCCTCTCACCCTCTCCCCCTCTCTCTCTCTCTCTCTCTCTTTCTCTCCTGACTGACCTCCCCCCTCCTGCAACTTACCACCTGCTTCCCTTGCCTACACTACCACTGGTTCTCTTCCTAACCCCCAGCTTTTTCTTCCTCAATTTCCCCTTGTGGAGCCCCCTGCACTTATGTGGCTTAGCACTTTACAACAATGTCACAATTTGGACTGCTTTTTCCATCTTTATTCTCTTTCTTCACTTCTCACCTACCACAGTGTCTTTCTAAACCAGATGTGATATGCTCCTCACCTTCTACCCTGTGATACATCTCTTGTGATGTGCATCCCTGTGCTATGTTATTACACTGCCTGTACCAAATGGATCTTCCGTTAATGCTCACTATGGTAACCCTGGATGTATGTATCACTGTATTTCTGCTCGCTGCAGCCTGAACCAATCTGTATCGACTGTCTCTACTGTTAGTGTATTATGATGCCTAGCAGGGCTGCAGTAATGGGGGGGAAGTGGGGATGTTGTTCAGGGCCCAAAGCTCAGGAAGGGCCCACCTGAGGAGCTGGCATTACCCCTGGCATTAGATGGTTTGGGACCCAGGGGCCCATTTCAAGTGACTTGTCCTGGGCCCCAAAATTCACAGCTGCAGCTCTGATGCCTTGTTCTTTACTGTTAGTCTTTTTTCACTAATACTTGTTCATTTTGTACGCTGACACGGAACCTTTGTAAATGAACCTCTGATTCAAGGGTATTTGTAATCCTAGTCTTCAATAAATAAATAAATAGAAATCAAGGGGGGAGGGTGGATTTGTGTTCTCTTCACATTGCACTATGCTTCAACCCAGCTCACACATCAGAGGCCTACTACATACCCCAACAGACTCCTTATGCCACTTATAGTCACAAGGCACACCCCACCACCACCTGGTACCCTCTGCTTCTGATTATGTATATAGCCAGGCCAGTACTTCCCATGACACACACAGAAACTGACTGTGAGATTATTACCGTGGCAACCTAAGGCCAGAGTCAGCGAGTGTTGTACTGGCTCCAGACGTTCATGTTGGAACAGCTTGAGTTGCTGGTTAGTGTGACCCCGACATCTCACCCCCACTCCTGGGTAAGGCTTTGTAGTGTCTGGCTCATGACATGACGATTACACAGAGGGAACCAGGCTTACAGTGGAGCATGGCTGCTCAGACGGTGAGGGCTACCGTGGTCAATAGGTTTCTGTCCACATCAAACAACACTCATAGGAGAAAGAAATGCTTTTATGGGGGGGGCTTTTGAAATAAAAGTTACTATCATCCACCCTCCCTCAAAAAATAACCCTCTGTTATTTCCGCTGAAGCACGTAAAAAGGATTATAAAATGGATATGAGAAATCTTGGAAGTTGACTGGCTAAATCTGTCTCTGTTCCATGATATCTCAGCATATCATCACGGGACAGAACTGATTACCAAGATCTGCCATTTCTTAACACTTTGGGGACATTTTATAATCGTAATAAATAATACTGTGTGGTATATCACTTCTTGGGTGGTTCAAGCATCCAGAGTGTGACAATATTTCATCACACCCTGTCCTGTTTCATTGCTTAATTTTATAAAATAGCAACTACAGATGGATGAAGTGGATTGGTTAATGCACATTCCAAACTGTGTAATTATATCACCATAATTACACATGTTAAAACTGCCTAACCAATCAGAAAAAAATCCTTTGTCTTAAATTATATACTGTTTTATGAGTTGGCCTGCTGGCAAAGAGGGCTGAGGCACTGTGAACTCGGCTTACCTTTTCCCTCACTGGAGACCTGAGTGTAACCCCCCTGCAAATGGGGGTTCCCAAAAGACTTCCAGGAGCTTGCTTGAATGCTCCAAGCCTGAATGGTGTTTGGCATTTAAGCCATTTATCAGTGAGTGTTTTTAGAGCCTCTGGTACTGTCTCTTTAAGAGCTGTCTGCTTGCAGACATAATTAGTTTGTATGGGGACTGTGCTTCTCTGTTTGAGAACCACTGAGCTGCTGCCAATTCACTCTATTTTGCAGTCACTAGGAGTGCAAAGAGAACCTATCTGAAAGATGTAACTGTTTGCCAGAAATCATGTAGAGTAATAATGAAAATACAGTTTGTCTAACCTGCTTTCTTGCAGTCAGAACTGTGTCTGCCTAGTTCCCCATTCTGGTTTTGAACTGCTGAACTGGACCAATCAGTGTGGGGTAAGCTAGCTCTAAAATGGTGCCTTGGACGAATCAGAACTTGGACTCATAATCTGAGCCAGCCACAAGAGGATTGCATGGGCAGTGACTCTGGGAGATGTAGTTTAGACTTAGGCGCCTTTTGGACCAACAGCAGCAGTCTATTGTGAGTGACAGCCAATCCAGTCAAGAACTGGGAAGAACTCAAAGGAAGTGCCCGGTTTTGTCTGTTGGAGTTTCAGTTTAGCTTTGGCAGTGAAGGGGAAAGAAACCCTGTGCTCCATCAGTGCACAGTTTCAGTCAAAAAACGTGTGTGAGGCCCAGAGTTCCAGTCTGCAGCTTGTGTAACTGCTTGTTAGGACTGAATCCGTCCTGTGAAAAGAATCAAAGGATCTCTGAAGAGTAGAAACCAGGCTCACCCTGTAGAAGACTGGAGAAATTGTTGAATTGCACTCGGTCTGTCAGGAACTGAATCTGCTGTGTGTTCTCCGGGTATTGTGCAGTAATTGCGATCGGGATAGAGAAGCAGCCTGCCTGGTATAGTACTTTCTTTTTACCATATAAATGTGTGAAGAGTCTCGTGGAGCTCAAAAGTAGCCCTGCTGACGTTGAAGGACCCTATCTTGTTTGGAGGTCGTGAGTACTAATTCAGGGTTGCTCCCTGTTGAATTGCCTCATTAAATCCAAATGGAATCACTGTACTGCTGACTGTTTAAGCTAATTTTTCTTTTCACTGGGTGAAAGGGCCCCTACCAGCTGCCACGGTTTGGACTAGCCACTAGGGCTTGGGTACCCAGGGACAGTAACTGGTAGGGATAGGCCTGTGCACAGAGCCATAGGTAGATAGTAAAGTGATAAGCTAATTAACCTGATTTCCCCCTGTCCTTGTTATATCCCCCTAAATAAATCAGAGCTGCTTGTTTCAGCAAAGTTATACTGCCTGAGGTATTTGTCTATGTTAAAGTACTGTACTGTGATTGTTGCACTGTATCTTATTTCACAGGAGGTCCCAGTGCGGAACCAGACCTGGGGGTAAGTGTATACTGTGAAGGTAATTTGATATATTGTGTGGGCCACTAGTGGAAGAAAGGGGGCAGAGGTCCCAGAGGGCTGTGACCAAGTTAGTTTAACTATTGCAAACCCTGACCTCTGGGTGGAGGCACCCATTGGATCCAGGCCCCTCAACCTGTTAGTGGCAAATCAGGCAGGGGTAGTAGCCCTGGGATAACGCCATCTAGGGTTACATCTTGGAGGCACCGCTGGGATTGTGTGTCCTCTAGTGGCCATATATTTACTAACCACTGTTAAGAAAAAATGGTACCCGACAGAAGTGGCTGTGCACCGCTGGTGGAGTGGTGTACTGGGAGGAGATTGACCCCCAAAATGCTATGCTTATCCTGGACATCCCCTGGTATCAATACGGACACTGTACAGGAGTACTTTCCAAGGTGGAAGGTTTACAAAACCCTGTGGTGGTGGGTCGGCATGCTAATCTGCTCACCCACACTTTCCTGGCCCTAGTAGAGTTTAAGGATCCCATAGATAGCTCCAAAGTGCCACAGACCATTACCCCAGAGGGAGCCCTCACTGCCTGGAGAGTGATAACTAGGTACAGTAAAGACCAGGGGAATGAGCCCCACCACTGTCCGAAACTTTGAGGAGAAATTTACAATGTTTGCTGGGGGAAGGGAAAACTGTGGAGGACTTGAAGAAACTATTCTTGCCACCTGGGGGTGTTCCTCCCCCAACACCCTCTCCCGCTGCAGTACCCGTAATGGTGGCTAAACCAATGCAGACTCCTATTTCTGCACCTGCCATTAGTCACGACTCTTACCGAAGGTTTAGGATCTTCTCTGGCACCCTCCCCACCCCCCAAAGGGAGGATGACTGGGAGACCTGGATAGACTATGTTGCCCCCCAAGTGCTAGAATGGCAATGCTCGGAAGCCGAAAAGCGAAAGAGGGTTAGTGAGAGCCTCCGAGGTCCTGCCCTGGCTACCATCCGTAGCAATGGGCCAGTAACCCTGAAGTGACTGCACAGGCCTGTCTTGAGGCCTTGGAGAATGTGTATGGGAGCCCAGATTCTGATGAAGACCTATGGTGGAGAGTAAGAGATGCACAACAGTACCAAGGGAGTTGTTGTCTGTGTATGTATCTCGCTGGAAAATTGTTGCAAGAATGCCTCAGAAAGGGTAGTTTGCCAGTGATTGAACTGGACCGAACCAGGCTGGACAGGATCCTTAAGTCTGCCCCTTCTCAGAACTGCTGTTGCTTCAGTTACGCCTGGCAAATCGACTGGAATCCCACCCTCTTATGATGAGTTAATGAGAGAAATTCGAGGAGTTGAGAAAAGCGACCTCGGAGGGACCTACACCAATAGCTGCGGCTATGACCCAAGTGACTGAGGGTGGCCCATCAAGTGAAGTTCAGGGCAGAGGTTGGCAGTCAATGAGTGCTCTGATAAGGAAAAGATATGCCACAATGGAAGCGAACTGTTGAGAGAGATCCGGGAATTCAAAACAGTCCCTTTATGAAGGCCACGCCTGCAAGTACGGGCCCGACCTATGTCCGACTGCATCTGCTATGGGGGTGGGGATACCCACCCATGTATCTCCTGCTGATAACAGCTCTGAACTCGATTCCTTGACCATGGAAGTGGAGAAACTGACAAGATATCTCCAAATGCTTATCACGCCGCAGACAGAGATGGCACCAAGGTTTCCAGTTAGTAATACCCTGCCCTGGCTCCCAGTGTGGCGCCTCGGCCAGCTCAAACTCCAGAAAGTATGTTTTGCTATAATTGTGGGAAGGATGGGCACATGAAAAGGGAATGCCGGTCCCCAAAAGACACTGACAAAGTTGCATATAGGCTACAAGGAGAGCTTCGGAGAACAAATCAGTGGTTAAGAGGTGCACGAAATGATCCCAGTGAGGGCACCAAAAATGCTAACTCACGTCCTTTTGTGGCAAGGTCAGTTGCCCAGGCCCCACTACCACCTCTCCAGACTGGTCCAGAATAGTGGGTCCCTCCATGGAGACCACTGTAAAGGTGAATGGAGTGTCTACAAGAGCTGTATTAGACAGTGGCTCCCAAGTGACAATTATGTTCCAGGATTGGTATCAGAAGCATTTGTCAGACATACCCTTCCAACCATTAGAAGGACTGCATGTATGGGGGTTAAGTGAGAAGGCCTACCCCTATTCCGGGTATATCCGAATTTGGCTGTCTTTCCCCACCTCTGTGGCTGGAGTGGCCGAACAAGTAGAGACCCTAGCCTTAGTGTGTCCCCCCACTGGACTGTATGATGGTGTCCCTTTGTTGATTGGAACAAATGCTCATATGTTCGGAAGGCTGGCACAGTTGTGTTATGAAAACAGGGGTCAAAGACTAGTAGAGCTTAAGAGTTCTGGCTTTAATTAAGAAGGCCTATGAGGCCAGAGAGATGCTTGAAAAATAGAACCAGAGGAACCGGTCGGAATTGTATGGAAGAAGGATCCTGAGTCTCTGATCCTGGCGCCAAATGCCCAGTGTACCTTACAGGAGAGGTCCGTATCAGAAAGGATGTTAAGAATAAAATATTAATGTTGGATGCACCAGGCGATGGAAAATTGCCAGAGGGACTGCTGGTCAAGCCTAGTATTTTTGCCCGCTAGAGCCCATGCTTATGCCAGAAGGGTAATGGTCCAAGTTCATAATGTGTCTGAAAGAGACATTCGAGTAAATAGAGGTTGCATCCTGGCTAATGTGCATTGTGCAGACACTGCAGTGCTGCCCAGCAGCAAGAGTTCAAGGAAGAATGACAGAGTAATGCCTGACTTGTTTGATTTCGCGACTCCGCTGCCAGCTGAATGGAAAGTGAGGATCAGTGAGAAGCTTGCCCAGAGAGACCAGGTGTTTTCTTTAAAGGAATGGGAGGTAGGATGCGGCAAGGAGCTGAGCACAATATTCGCTGCATGACGAAGACCATTTCGTGAGGTCTCGACGCCTGGCACCTGCTGATATAGATGATGTGAGACGGCATCTGCAAGAGATGTTAGCTGCTGGTGTAATACAAGAATCCAGAAGCCCTTATGCTTCCCCATTGTGGTAGTGAGGAAAAGAATGGGACAGTAAGGATGCGTGGATTATCGCACTTAAACCGGCGGACTATCCCTGATCAGTACACAATGCCCCGCATTCAGGATGCTTTGGACTGCCTAAACGGGAGCAAGTGGTTCTCTGTGTTGGATCTCCGCAGTGGGTACTACCAGATCCCGATGGCCCCAGAGGACCATGAGAAGACAGCCTTTATCTGTCCGCTTGGCTTCTATGAATTCATGAGGATGCCTCAAGGGATTTCAGGTGCCACAGCCACTTTTCAACGATTGATGGAGCGTGCAGTGGGGGACATGAACTTACTAGAGTGCCTGGTATACCTAGATGATGTTATTGTGTTTGGCAGCTCACTGGAGGAACATGAGAGCAGATTATTTAAGGTATTGGACCGACTGGAGGACTTTGGCCTTAAACTGTCCATTGATAAGTGTCAATTCTTTCAAACATCAGTAAAGTATGTGGGACACATAGTATCCACCGAGGGAATAGAGACCAACCCAAGTAAAGTCGAGGCCTTGACCACCTGGCCACAGCCCAAAATCTAAAAGAACTGCAAAGATTCCTGGGATTCTGTGGTTATTATCGGCGTCATCAAGGACTATTCAAGAGTGATCCGCCTTTACTTAACCTTACTCAAGGGTATCCCCAACCCACAAAAATACCAAAAGTCAGCGCCCTCAAGACTGAAAGAGTGTATTTTCATCCGAGTGAAGTATTTGGGGCCCGCTGGACTCCTGATTGTGAGACTGCTTTCATGAGATCATCAAATTACCCATGCTCCAGTGCTGGCCTATGCCGATCCAAGAAAACCTTACATCCTGCACACTGATGCTAGCTTGCAAGGGTTGGGGCTGTGTTGTACCAAGAGCACGAGAATGGCCTGAGACCAATGGCCTTTGCCAGTAGAAGCCTGACCCCATCCGAAAAGAACTATCCTGTACATAAGTTAGAGTTCCTAGCTTTGAAGTGGGCTATTGTTGACCAATTCCATGAGTACTTGTATGGGGCTAAAATATTAGTAAAACTGACAATAATCCTTTGACCTATGTGCAGACCTCAGCTAAGTTGGATGCCACTGGCCATAGGTGGCTTTCTGCATTATCTACATATGACTATGCTCTCGAATACCGAGCAGGTCTGAACCACATAGATTGATGCTCTCTCCGGTGGCCTGTTCCCAGAATGATTGGGTCCGATTGGCAGAACCTGACATTCGGGCACTCTGCCGGAAGTTTGACAGGGAGGAACAAATGTCCACGGACGCAGTGGACTGCATGGTGGATTGCTTGACCCTCTGAGAATTGCATACCTGCTGCTTATTGCCACTTTTCTGCAATAGACATTGGTGCACTGCCTCAGCTGGACAATGACAGTATTCGGGGGCTCAATCCCGCGATCCCATGATCAAAGCAGCTTTAGAAGCCCTCTATGCAGGAAAAGATGTGTCCAAATTATGCTCCACTGATTTGAGAACTGCACTGTTATACAAAGAAGGTCCTAAGTTGAAACTGATCAATAAACTGTTATACAGAGAAACAGTAGACAGAGGGGACAAGTAGACAAACAACAACTAGTGCTGCCCACTGCCTTCGAGACTCAGTACTGAGATCCTTGCACAACCACATGGGGCACCTTGGTATAGACAGAACACTTGACTTGGTGAGATCCAGATTCTATTGGCCTAAGATGGGGCTGATGTGGAGCAACACATTCGAACTTGTAGTCGCTAGCTTACAGATGAAAGCTTTGCCCCAGAGGGCTGCCCCTTGTTAACATCACCACCAGTGCACCCATGGAGCTGGTCTGTATTGATTTTCTGAGTTTGGAGTCAGATCAAAGAAATATCAGTAATGTGCTGGTGGTCACTGACCATTTCACGAGATATGCCCAAGCTTTCCCCACGAAAGACCAGAAAGCATCCACTGTGGCCAAAGTACTTGTAGAAAACTTTTTGTTCACTATGGGCTCCACAAAGAATCCATTCTGATCAAGGAGAGACTTTGAGAGTCGCCTGATCAAAGAGATGCTTTCTCTGTGGAGTGCAAAGTCCAGAACCATCCTTACCACCCCCAGGGGACCCACAGCCTGAACGTTTCAACCGTGACTTTGCTAGATATGCTAGGCACCCTGCACCCAAAGGACAAGCCTAGATGGAGCCAACAAATTAGCACCCTGGTACATGCTTATAACTGCACCAAAAGTGATGCCACTGGGTTCTCCCCTACCGCCTGATGTTTGGAAGAGAAGCTCGACTACCAGTAGATGTGTGTTTTGGGGTCTCTCCTGATGGGGTTCAAGCTGACAACTATTTACAGTATGTGCAAAAGTTAAAGGCCCAGCTGACTCATGCGTACCAACTGGCTCAAACCATGGCTGCCAAAAGAAATCTGGCCAACAAAGAACGGTATGATAAAAAGGTGAAAGCACAGGAACTCCAGGAGGGAGATCGTATTGCTAAGAAATCTGGGACTGCATGGCAAACACAAGATTGCTGACAGATGGCACCATCTCCCTCACATTGTAGTGGGCAAACTAGATGATCTGCCAGTGTACAAAGTAAGGCCTGAGAACAATTCAAAAGATGTAAAACAATGCATAGAAATCATTTACTGCCCATTGGACAAATGCTGATTGAGTCTGAGCCCCAGAAGATGCCCTCTGGACCAGTGACTAGAGCTGCTGCTAAGAAAAGATCAAGGAAGTCTGCACCTCACAGAAGCAGAGTTAAAGTGTTCCCTGCACAAGTCCCAGTTGAGCATGACTGTCAGTCCATATCAGAAGAAAGTGAGTGACTTTGAATACTATCCTTCTTACGAACTGAGTCAATTGTTTCGGGCAATCCCTAGTCAATACTGGAGACAAAGCTGGGCCTTCTGGACTGTCTAAGCCCCCAGCTTCATCCCTGGAGCCAATGCTCCCAGAAAGTGAAGTGCAAAGCATCAGATCAGATGAAATGGAATCATTGTGCATGGTTGAACTGTTTGAGCTTCAGGGAGGAAAATGATGGATTGGGTCAGACTGGTGATACACCAGAACAAGAAGAGTATTTTGAGTGCCCTGAAAGTCCACTGCCAGTGTCCGAAAGCTCTCCATGCGAGCCAAATGTTGTGGACTCCGAAACTGTAACTCCTGGAGCTGAAAGTGCCCAAGTTCTAGCCTCTACCCCCATGGAGACTCCCCTGACAAGTGAGGACAATGCTGAAAATGAGGCTCAGAGTGCAGAGACTGTAACAGTTCCCCCTAGAAAGACTGGTCGAGCTGTAAAGCCTGTGGTGCACCTCAGTTATGATTCATTTGGGAGGCCTGTGGACTTGCCTCTCAATGTTGTCCACAAAGGAGTGTATGTGTCCCGAGCTCATTGCCCAAACTGATCGTCAGTGCTAACTCCAAGTTACTTGTGTTGCTCTCTACTATGGTGCCCTTGCCCCGTCCAGCCCCAAGGTAACTGATAGGAAGGCCTTCTTCAGGTTTCATGTACAAGAGGTAATAACTTGAGTTATGGTACAATGTGTATGTAATACTGTGTAAAGAGTGACGTACTGCAATGTTTCAGAAATGTGTTCTTGGTAAAATGATATATTGACTGATGATTACATGTGTGAGCCTAATGCAAATGTATATGGTTGCAGTTAAAACTTATGGGTACTTGCTTGACGCGGACGCCAAGCTTTCCCAGGCGGAGAAGGTGTAACCCCCTGCAAATGGGGTTCCCAAAAGACTTCCAGGAGCTTGCTTGAATGCTCCAAGCCTGAATGGTGTTTGGCATTTAAGCCATTTATCAGTGAGTGTTTTTAGAGCCTCTGGTACTGTCTTTAAGAGCTGTCTGCTTGCAGACATAATTAGTTTGTATGGGGGACTGTGTGCTTCTCTGTTTGAGTACCACTCGAGCTGCTGCCAATTCACTCTATTTTGCAGTCACTAGAGTGCAAAGAGAACCTATCTGAAAGATGTAACTGTTTGCCAGAAATCATGTAGAGTAATAATGAAAATACAGTTTGTCTAACCTGCTTTCTTTGCAGTCAGAACTGTGTCTGCCTAGTTCCCCATTCTGGTTTTGAACTGCTGAACTGGACCAATCAGTGTGGGGTAAGCTAGCTCTAAATTGGTGCCTTGGACGAATCAGAACTTGGACTCATAATCTGAGCCAGCCACAAGAGGATTGCATGGGCAGTGACTCTGGGAGATGTAGTTTAGACTTAGGCGCCTTTTTGGACCAACAGCAGCAGTCTATTGTGAGTGACAGCCAATCCAGTCAAGAACTGGGAAGAACTCAAAGGAAGTGCCCAGTTTTGTCTGTTGGAGTTTCAGTTTAGCTTTGGCAGTGAAGGGGAAAGAAACCCTGTGCTCCTTCAGTGCACAGTTTCAGTCAAAAAACGTGTGTAAGGCCCAGAGTTCCGGTCTGCAGCTTGTGTAACTGCTTGTTAGGACTGAACTGGCCTGTGAAAAGAATCAAAGGATCTCTGAAGAGTAGAAACCAGGCTCACCCTGTAGAAGACTGGAGAAATTGTTGAATTGCACTCGGTCTGTCAGGAACTGAATCTGCTGTGTGTTCTCCCGGTATTGTGCAGTAATTACGATCGGGATAGAGAAGCAGCCTGCCTGGTATAGTACTTTCCTTTTTACCATATAAATGTGTAAGAGTCTCGTGGAGCTGAAAAGTAGCCCTGCTGGACGTTGAAGGACCCTATCTTGTTTGGAGGTCGTGAGTACTAATTCAGGGTCGCCTCCCGTTGAATTGCCACATTAAATCCAAATGGAATCACTGTACTGCTGACTGTTTAAGCTAATTTTTCTTTTCACTGTGTGAAAGGGCCCCTACCAGCTGCCACGGTTTGGACTAGCCATCAGGGCTTGGGGTACCCAGGGACAGTAACTGGTAGGGATAGGCCTGTGCACAGAGCCATAGGTAGATAGTAAAGTGATAAGCTAATTAACCTGATTTCCCTGTCCTTGTTATATCCCCCTAAATAAATCAGAGCTGCTTGTTTCAGCAAAGTTATACTGCCTGAGGTATTTGTCTATGTTAAAGTACTGTACTGTGATTGTTGCACTGTATCTTATTTCACAGGAGGTCCCAGTGCCGGAACCAGACCTGGGGTAAGTGTATACTGTGAAGGTAATTTGATATATTGTGTGGGCCACTAGTGGGAAGAAAGGGGGGTTGCAGTGTCCCAGAGGGCTGTGACCAAGTTAGTTTAACTATTGCAAACCCTGACCTCTGGGTGGAGGCACCCGCCATTGGATCCAGGCCCCTCAACCTGTTAGTGGCAAATCAGGCAGGGGTAGTAGCCCCTGGGATAATGCCATCTAGGGGTTACATGAGTTTGGGAGCCACTGAGGGTTGCAGGGGCTTGGCCAGGGCAGCAGAGGATTGAGCATCCGATGGACTGCTCTCCTGTCTCAGGCAGGGGAGGCATGTCAGCCGGGCCTTCATCTGTCACCACGTGGAGGCCTGGTGGTAGTGCAGTGCAGGAAGCAGGAATAGAAGGAACTGAGGAACATTCTGCGTAAGCACCTCCTTGTACATGCTGGATGTTCCACGGCAACAGTGGAGTGAAATGTGGAAAAGAAGTTAGAGGCTTGCCCTTCTCCCTCCGGCCCCACCATGAGGGGATATTCCTGGGAGACACTGACTGAGGTAGGTCCCGGAGGAGGGCTAGCTCATGGGAACAGGAACAGGGCTGACCAGTTGCTCCTGGACTGGGAGCATAAAGAGCATTGCAGCAAAAAGGAAAACTGTTTTGTGACATTTTTCTCTGCTTGTATTCTAAAAGGCCATTTTAGAAACAAATGATAACAGTTTTTGTGAATGTAAAGGCACTCTGCTATGCCTCATGCCTAGCAGCACACCAAGCCATGAGACTGAGCCCATAATAACACACCCTGTTGTGTCTTATGGCATACCTGTTACCTTTAAAGGAGAACTGCGCTGACTCTGTAAGTAATGTTCCCATGTAGAAGCTGATTTTGAAACACTGGTTTTAATTCTGTTACTGCTTCACCTCTATGGGGTTTTTAGTTAATCTAGTGGGAGTTTCTGATTTACGCACAGATAGTATCATTCTAGAACTGTATAATGTAGTTTATATCCCTTCCACTGTTGGCACAATGCATTCATGTTTTATTATAGAAGTCCATGGCTGACAGGGACACAAAACACATCATACAGGTCCGAAAATATTCAGCCAATCAGGTATTATTAGGCGTAAACTACATCACCATTCATTCATGACAGGCCCATGACTGAGACGGCACTGAACAGAGCAAATGCTCTGCACTGGGGACAATTTTTTTTTAATTTTATTACAGATCACATTTTTTATGGGTGCTGGTAGAGGGGCTGGGACGAGAGAGGGGGGGTTGGATGAGGAGGTCTTATATGACTTAACCTGGTTGTGGGACTTGGGTGGGGAGGCAGGGGAGTGTGTTTCTGCGATGGGTGTGGGGGAATGTGTACCCATAAGAATAACATCATATTATTTGATGCTGTACAGTCCAATTCGCTAGGGTTGGGGGAACAGGGAGGAGGGTGCCAGAGGGGGATGGAAGTAGGGTATATGACTGCAAAGTTTTGGGGAGGTGGGAGGGGGAAGATATTACAGCACAGTGGGTTGGGGAATGTATTTCTTTTTTTAGAGATGTAATTTGCACAGTTCATCACAGGTGAATTGCACAGATTTGCATGGTGAGCTGTTTTCTGTGTTTGACTTCTTTGCTGTGATTTGAGTGTGGCAGTGGCCATTGTGATGTCATCAGGCATAGTGCCAGCTGCTCTCCCATTGGTTAAGAGTTCCTTTGTGACCTACCTAAAGTGGAAATAAATGCTAATGATCTACCTAACATTGAAATAAATTATTTTCATTTAGAATGTTTTCAAAGCTAAAATAAACCAGTTATCTGTAAGATGTGACTCTCACCTCACCTGCTTCGAATTAAAATTTATTTTTGGCATCTGATCCTTTGTAGTTAGAACTCATACTGTCTTCCATGAGATACATGGCAGACTTAAGTCTGAGAAAGGAAGTGGTGAACAACATAGGCCCTGAAAAAAAACTGAACATTCTGTGCACGCCGTTACATGAAGGAAACAGAACAGTGTCTCTCCTTGTCAGACAGCAGTAAGAAATTTCAAAGGCTGGCTCATTTATACACAAACACTGTTAATGTTGACATGGGCATCTTCCCCGGAACTTACAGAACAGTGGGCATTGATTCCATGAATCTGGCTGATGCCTCTTGCATCCGACAGCAGATCCAAGGAGTTCAGTAAAATGTCAGTAGGAAGCCAGCAGCTTTGGTAAAAAAAAAATATTTCTGGGAAATTTGAATGGTAGCTTCTGTGAAGTAGAGTCCATGTGGGGCGGGGGGAGCAGGTGATGGTGAGCAGCAATGCTGAATACACGCCGTGACAACAGAACATACTGTCTTTGCTTTTTATAATGGAAATTAATGCTTTTGAAAGGTGCCAAACCGACAGCACTGGAAACTGAAGCCCTCTGTTTATCCACATGACAGGCACATCATACGCGATCACCGTGCAAGCTTCCCCGTGCTGCCCCAACAGCGTGCCGCAGCCCTGTCATGGAGGGACCACCACATAGGTGAGAGGGCAGTTCAGACTTCCTGCTCATTCAGTCCTTGACTTCTCATGTGAGACTGTCAGTTAGTGCTAATGGTGTTAGCGGTGTTGTGAGTTGGACAACTACCCATTGGACACTGGACTGAGACCACCATAGCTCATTTCACGTAGGCCACTGGACAACCCTCAGGTGATAATGGCATTCAGCCATTACTGTGCTGGGCTGGATTTGAACCAGAGACCTAGAGGTGAAAAACTCCTTAATTTATTACCAATCCATTGAGCCATCCATTTCCTCATTAAACAGGATCACTGTCCCCAAGAGCTCACCTGCTCTTGCTGCTTTTGTCCCTTTTTTATTTTTTTCCTTCCCTGTCCTTGACAGGCCCCCATTCCCTGGTCTCCCAATGCCTGACACCCTTAGGTTCTCCAGGGCTTACCTTAGACCAGTGGCTTCCCCCAGGGCTCCCCCCACCAGTAGGGTCATGGGGTCTCTCAAACCCCTGTGAACAGGATCTGGTGCACTAGGACTGTGCTTGGATAGCCTGCTGCAAGGCCCGTGGGAGACCAGCATCATCTTGCCAGTCGAGAAGCCATTTTCTCTTCCTGACTTCCTCCCTTGGAGGTGCAGACGTGCAATGCCATCATGACACGCACTGCACGTCCCCGTGCGATGTAAGTTGCTGACTGCTGCACATCCAGTGCATCTCGATGTCCCCAAGCTGCAGTACCCTTGGTTTCCACCAGGTGTCAGGCATAAGCCTGGCCGGGCCCCCCCCTCCCCACGCAGCTGGAGGCTCAGTTCTCCTCCCCCCGCAGTCAGTCCTCCAACTCCCCAAGTTCACTTCCAGACTTGGGCTGGACTTCCTTGATTTATCATTTACAAGTACATGCTGCATATATAATATCCCAGGAGATGCTACCATACCAGCTGACGCTCTGTCTCATTTTAAACTGGGGACCTTCTGAAACCTACTTCCAGCAACCAGCATACAAATGACTCCACCTCCTCCCTCCTGAGTGCTATTAATGACATTACATTCTACATCAAACAAGCAAAATATTATTTATACAATGTGGTAAATCCAAAGCCCCAAATCCTGCATCCTGATTGGTTGGCTGGCACAATTACCACCGTGATAAATCCTCCAGTGTACCCACTGGAAGAAGTGCCAGCGAACTTTATAGCCTGCTAATCCAGTCACTTTCACTTCAAACGAAACTGCCACGGTTTGTCCCGTCACCACTTTGCTGAAATACCATGGTAAATTGTTTACAAAATTACCTCCTCTTTTGAAGTGTAGTGACCTCAGTCAGTTAGAACATAGTTGAAAAACACTAAAGAAACAACATTCGGCATTGTATAATAAAAATTTATCCCTTCAGGGTGTGGGTACAATGGAGGATTTAACACCACTGGTGTGATAAATCCTCCAGTGTACCCACACCCTGGAGGGATAAATTGTTTAATTATACAATGGCAAACATATTTCATGGACTCTGATTGGTCAGTGTGTGTCTGGGACAGTGAGGTTATATGAGTATAACCTCACTGTACGAAGTCTAGGCACACACATGACTGCAGCACATCAGTAGAAACAACTCTGCCAGCAACACACAGAAGCAGGAAGTGCCAGCTCCAACATGCCGCTCGGACACTCACTGAGAGAATATCCGCTCATCACCCTTTCTCTCATTCCTGCCAGCAACCTGCCTTGACCAACCCACTTGGTGCCACCAGCCACAACAACCTACAACTTCCCACACTATTACCACAAACACAAAACTGTTTACAATTGAAAAAAAGCTGTAATCTTATACACCATTCGTACTTCCTCCTTGGCGGCAGAGCGAGCCTTTTTCAAACAGGCATGCTCCCGCCCACTACACAGGCCACTTGCTTCCTCAAATGGACCCACACTGATCAGGGCTACCATGAGAAAAATAAATAAATCAGTAAAATCGAATCTAATGATGCCACCGCTGTAGGGAAATAATTTTGACAGTACCTGCCATCGGCTTCCAAGTAATGCCGAAATCACCTTACATGACAATGAAGTTCCTCAACATTTCGGTGGTTCCTTGTACAGGACCTAAACGGAACCTCCCCCAAAAAGAAAAACTACTTGTAGCAGCTACGGCACGATTCATAGTCCACATGAGAAAACAATAACATAACAGTTGCAGAAACAGATAAGAGAAAACACACAAAGCCAGCACCCCCCCCCAAAAAAAAAACCCACACAGCTCCACCTGCTGGAGAAATACAATAGGGACTATTTTTTATGTAAATATACTTCCGGAGTCAAAAAAATAAAAGAAAAAAAAATACTCTCATAGTATTTTTATATCTTCTTTTTATTTTATTTACAAACGAGCCATTGTATAATAACAATAATGTACTCCAGGGAGTGGGTTGTGCTGGGATAACCTCACTTCTGTGGCACTGGACGCACTTGGCCTGCGGTCTCACGCCCAACCACCCTACTCTATGGAGTCTGCATGTCAGACCACCTGGAAACAGTTCTTCACTTTCTGAACCTTACAAGTCAAGCCAGGAAAGCTGCTTTCCATGTCATTAGTTTTGTTGAATTTTGCTTTTCTCCACTTCTCTCTGGCTGGTACTCAGTCACCCCAGCACTGTCACCCTGGCATCTCCCAAGACTCACCTCACCCCCTTGTTCCCCCAGAACTTTCCCCCTCTGGCAGTGGTGTTGGGGCTCCTCAGCCTCCGTTGTGGAATGGATCCGATTCTGTGCCTGGGTAGCTGGGTGTGGGACCTGTGAGCAGCAGGTGTCATCGCAGCATTTTGCCAGTTTTCATTTCGGTTCCCCAAGGATGTTGGCGACTGGCGTGCTCAAGTATGCACATATGTGAGCATGCACGGTGCGGCACCAGCCAATGTCCTTCCGCCACTAGCCGATCAGGCTGCATGCCACTTGTGGTCACCCAGGTGGCAGTATATCAGCAGAGCTGGCTGCACTCCCTCCCCAGAGGAGGAGACCATCCTCTGGGAGGTACAATCCTTCAACCCCCCACCCAAAGCTGGCTCCCAGTGACTTCAGTTTGCTCCTGAACTTGGGTTGCCAGAATCACAAGGGGTAGCACTACTGCTGCACCAGTGAGCCAGAGCTTTCCATGCCATTAGTACTCATTTTCCTGCCTACTGTCTTTTTATGAAGAACTAGAGTTATGCTACTGCAAAGCAATGTCTGTCTGTCATTCAGTTCATTACTTCAGTCACTGGAGAGTCTGTACCACACAAGACTCAAACCACACAAGGGTGAGGGCCCTGGACTTAATGAGGGCAGATTTTAAAAAGAGTGTTGAATGCCTCAGAAATGCTTGATGGGGGAAGGGGGTGACCTACGTGGGGTGGAGGAACAGTGGGTGTAGCTAAAGGAGGGCATAGTGAAGGTAACAAACCTCTGTGCCAAGCAAGTGAGCAAAAGCATGAGAAAAAAAGGTCTCTATGGTTCTCAAAAGAAGTGGCTGAGAGGTAAAGGCTAAAAGGGTAGCATTCAGAAGGTATAAAGAGACACGAAAGGAGAAGGATATGGAGGTGTATCAGGAGAAACAGAGGGAGGAAGGCAGGGAAACCAGCAAGAAGCATGAACGTGCAAACTAAGGAGAGAATCACCCAGGGGGTATCAAAAGTGGACAAGACATTTTTTAGGTATGTGAGTGAAAAGAGGAGGACCAAGGGAGGGATTGTAAGTTTAAAAAGGGAAGGTGGGGGAATGGTGCAGAGGGGGACTAGGATAAGGCAGACATCCTGAACAAATACTTTTGTTCAGCAATCACAGAGGAAGAAGAAGGGAAGCGGCCACAAAAAAGTAACAGGAGTACTGGAGGGAGGGAGGTGGACACTAGTCCTTTTTCTGAGGAGAGAACCCAGAAGGGACTCACAAATCTGAAAGTGGACAAGGCGATCAGGCCAGATGGGATGCATCCAAGGGTATTGAGGGAGCTCAGGGAGGTACTGGCTGCATCTTTGATAGTCCTGTTTAACAGCTCACTGGAAACAAGAGTGATTCCGGAGGACTAAAGGAGGGCAGACGTAGTCCCACTTCACAAAGGTTGTACCAAGGAGGTTGCTGGCAACTATAGGCCAGTCAGGCTGACATCGGTGGTGGAAAAATGAATGGAGTCACTGCTGAAGGAAAGGATTGTGGAATGTTTTGAATCCAATGGGTTACAAGACCCAAGGTAGCACAGTTTCACAGCGGGGAGGTCATGTCAAACAAATCTAAAAGGTTTCTTTGACTGGGTGACCAAGGAATTAGATTAGGGTGGAGAGGTGGATGTGGCCTACCTAGATTTCAATAAGGCTTTTGACGTTGTTTGACCAGGAGACTTGTAAGAAAGCTGAGCAGCTTGGGGTGGGTCAAAAGGTGGTGAACTGGGTAAGAAATTGGCTAAGGGATAGGCAACAGAGGGCGGTGGTACATGGAGTTCACTCCAGAGAAAGGAGGGTGATCAGCGGGGTGCCTCAAGGATCAGTACTGGGACTGGTCCTCTTTAATGTCGTTATAAGTGACATTGCAGAGGTGCCGGAAGGGGAAGTCTGCCTCTTTGCAGATGACACCAAAATCTGCAATAGGGTAGACACTTCAGTGGGAGTGGAAAGAATGCACAGAGGCCTGAGAAAACTCGAGGAGTGATCAAAGGTGAGGCAGTTGGGTTTTCGTGGAAAAAAAAGTACAAAATCATGCACTTGTGGCACAAAAACCCAGGGACAGAGTACAAAATGGGAGGGGAAGTAGTGACGACCATCAAACTGGAAAGGGACCTGGGAGTAATCACATCTGATGACCTAAACACGGCCAGGCAGTGTGACAAGGCAGTTCGGAGAGCCAGCGGGATGCTGGGGTGCATAGGAAGTGTATCGCCAGCAGAAGGAGGGAGGTGAGGTTGCCTCTGTATGGACTGCTGGTAAGATCCCACCTAGAGTACTGTGTCCAGTTCTGGAAACCACATCTCCAGAAAGATGTAGACAGAGTGGGAACTGTCCAGAAGAGGGCAATCAAAATGGTGCAGGGGCTGCATCAGAAGCCCTATGAGGAGAGACTAAAGGACTTCAATATGTACACCCTGGAGGAAAGGAGGGAGAGGAGGATATGATAAAGACATTCAAATACCTCATGGGGGTAAATAAGGTACAGGAAGGGGGTATTTTTCAGAAAAAAGGTGCCCAAGAACATGAAGCTGGAGGAAGGTAGATTCAGGAGAGATGTGAGGAAGTACTTTATCACAGAAAGAATGGTGGATTCTTGGGATAGTTATCCAGTGGAGGTGGTGGGGTTCAAGAATGCATGGGACAAATATAAAGAAATCTTTGTGGAAAGGAATGAAGAGGGAGAAAGAACCAGAGATTAAGAAGGGCTTGCGTTGATACTGCAGGTAGGGAAAAATTGGGAGACAAGGTGGTCCAAACGGCCCTTATCTACTGTCATATTCTATGTTTCTATGTTTCTGTGTTACCAGATCCTTTAACTTCTTCAGCAACCTTCTAGGTGGCACAGAGTTGAATGCCTCACTGAAGTAGAGCAAATCTACTGTTTGCCCCTTGTCCTTGCTTGCCCTGAACCCTAATCAAGGAACACTATCAAGCTGGTCTGACAAGACCTCTCTGCCACAGACCCACACTGCTCACTGTACTGGACCGCATTTCTCTCCTGGTAGTCCAATAGGTCCTCTTTGACTAGTGTCTCCATTAGTTTACCTGCTATGGATTAATGGGTCTGTAATTTCCTGGTTGCTTTTTGTCTCCTTCCATGTGGTGTGGGACTATGTCTGATACCCTCCAGTCTTTCAGAACCACTCCTGACTGTAGGGGGTTATTGAACAGCACTGCCAGCGGTTCAGCCAGTTCTGATGCCAGTTCCCTGAGCATCCTTGGGTACATCCAACCCAGCCCTGGAGCCTTGTCTTTTATTTTGTTTTATTTATTTATTTAAAATGTGGCTACTGGGAAAGGTATACTGAGCCGAGGCGTGTTTCCAAGTGTGACTCGGGAAAGGCAGAGATGGAGCAAAACAGCAGCAGACAATAGTAAAACAACATCTAAACAGATGGACGAGCAGTATGTTACAGTAATAGAATAAAGAGAATTTGCATGTACTACAATTAAACAAAGTGCCGTGAACTTTAGCAGTGCTTAGAATCACGACCAAAAACTTGTATGGGTTAAAATCAAGACTTCAAGGGTAACCAGAAGAAGGGTATCAGAAGGAAGTGAGGGGGTTTGAAGTTTTAGCACATGTCTGAAGGAGTTAAATGGTGGGGAGAGATGGAGGGGGGAAGTGGAGTTTGTTACAGAGAGAGAGGGAAACCTATAGGAGAATGCAGATTGTCCAGCAGAGAGCGTGGGTGAGGAATGGCAAAAGTACGATTATCCCTAGAGTGGAAGGAGCAGGAGGCAAGGGTGATTTGGAATCAGAGTGAGGAGGAGTAGGAGGGAAGGGTGTTGAACCAATATTTGGAGATGAACGTACTGTAGTGGGCCTGTCGGCGAGATGGCAGAGGGAGGATGGTAAGGGAGGAGCAAAGCGAGCAATGATGTGTGCATGGAGGAGAGTTCAATGCAAAACAGCAGAAGGAGTTGAGGGTATCCAGCCTAGTGAGGGAAGTGAAGGGGCAGAGTCGTAGACTACACCTGCATAGTTGAAGACAAGGAGCATCATTTTAGTTATCAGCTCCCTGTGGACATATGGAGATAGGCAGTCTTTGTAACAATAGAGGGCTCCAAGCTTGTGATGCAGCTTGGCATGGATGGCATCAATGTGGGCTGAGAAGTCAAGCTTACTGTCTAGCCATACCCCCCGATACTTAAAGGATTGAACTACTTCAAGTGGGGTGCCATCCAGAGTGGTGAAGACAGGGGGAACAGTGAGTCTGGCTAGTTTCTGACTGGTACCAAAGGACATGGAGACAGTCTTTTAAGTGTTAACTCTAAGTTGGTTAGAGTAAAACCAGCAGAGGGCATTGTTGAAGTCCTGCTGGATCAGGTTTTCTACAGCTGCAGAAGAAGGACCACAGGTGAAGATGACTGTGTCATTTGCATACATGTGTATATGTGAGATGACACAGGCAGAGGGGAGATCGTTGAAGAAGATGGAAAAAAGGAGGGGTCCAAGGATGGAGCCCTGTGAAACCCCAGAATGGATAGGAAGGGGAGATGACAGGGAACCACCAACCTGTACCGATTATAAACAGACAGCTTGGTAAGAGTTGAACCAAGCAACAGTGGGGGCAAAGAGGCCAGCATTTCTCAGCTTCTCCAGGTGAAGCAGGTGGGACACAGAGTCAAAGGCTTTGGCCAGATCAACAAAAATTGCTGTGGTAATGAGCCTCAACAGAGAATGGTTAGCAGAGTGGGGATTGCGCTAGGTGGGTTCTGAAATTACCTGTATCAAATTAAAGGTGACCTGCAAAGTTATGCTGCAGCCCACTCCTGTCTCCACGTACTTTTCTATGCTGCCACGGGAGTCAGTAGCTGCTATGATTATCATTATTAGAGCAATCTGTATATTTTAAACAGTGCTGAAAATTATCTCCAAATGCAGAAGCGCCGTGTGGGTCCCAATTGAGCTCATGCAAGTTCTTGTGGGTATTCTGCCCATTTTGGTGATGTGGATAACACCACCAGTTCTGAATGTAGCAGCAGTGTCTGAAGCTTACCATACATATTTTATTGTGCTGATATGTCTTGATGCCTTAAAAAATACTTACAGCAACACTTGGACAGGCCGTTGCTGTAAATATTACTTTAGGCATCAAGACCCCCATAGAAATAATAAAATAAGAATATTATGCTCCAGCCACTGCTGCTACATTCAGAACAGTGGTGTTATCCACGTCACTAAATCGGTAGAATACCCACGAGAACTTGCACAAGCTCACTCCAGACCCACATGACACTTCCGCATTCAGAGCTAAGTTTTGGCACTGTTTAAAATATACAGATGGCTCTAATTATGATTATAATAGCAGCCACTGACCTCCGCAGCAGCATAGAAAGGTATGTGGGGACAGGAGTGGGCTGCAGCGTAACTTTGCAGGTTACCTTTAAGTGACTCAATCTTGTGAATGGTAGTTCTGGAGGATGGGCAAATCCAGTTGATATTGAAGTCCCCAAGGAGGATGAGTTCACCTGTGGAAGAAAAAGAAGCAATGGCAGAAAGAGAATCGACCAGGGAAGAGTGAGAAATCTTAGGAGAGGCATAAAGAACTCCAATGAAAATGGATACTGAGACAGGGAAGCAGAGTTTGACTAAAATATATTTGAGGGAGGAGGGAATAGCCTCCTTGCTGGCCACAGTGCATGTCAGACTCTGGTGAGTTTAAATGGCCACCCCTCCGCCATATTTACCCCATCCTGTCTGAGTAGAAGGTAATCAGGAAGTGACGGGCTATGGCTGGGAATCCTGGAAGAGAGCCACGACTCGGTGATATACAGGACATCAGAGGAGTGTAATTGCAGCCAAACAGAGAGGAGATCAAGTTTCGGTAGCAGGCTCCTAGCATTTAGATGGAAGACTCTGAGGTCCCTGGAAGTGGTGGGGGGGGGAGGGATCCAGGATTAGGCTCCACATTACCAGACAGGAGGAGGAGGAGGAGGAGGCAGCATGGATTCACAGAGGGGAGACTGTGCCAAACAAACCTGATTGAGCTCTTCGACTCGGTGACCAGGGAAGTGGATCAAGGAGGGGCAGTGGATGTGGTCTACCTGAATTTCGGTAAGGCCTTCAACTTAGTTCCCCATAGGAGGCTGATAAACCAACCAGGCAGCCTGGTGGTGGGTCCAAAAACAGTAACATGGGTACAAAGTTGGCTGAGTAACAGGAGTCAAAGGGTGGTGGTAAATGGGGGTTTCTCGAAAGAAGGCACAGTAAGCAGCAGGGTGCCACAAGGGTCAGTTCTGGGTCCAGTTCTCTTCAATGTCCTTATTAGTGACATCACAGAAGGACTGGATGGGAAAGTATGCCTGTTTGTGGATAACACAAAAATCTGCAACAGAGTGGATGCAACGGGTGTGTGTGTGTGTGTGTGTGTGTGTGTGTGTGTGAAAAAAATGAGGGAAGACCTGAAAAAACTGGGAGACTGGTCAAGGGTATGGCAATTAGGCTTCAGTGCCAAAAAGTGCAAGATTATGCACATAGGGCACAGGAACCCAAGGGTAACATACCAATTGGGTGGGTGGTGGCAACCACCAAACAGGAGCGAGACCTGGGGGTCATCATATCTAATGACCTGAAGGCAGCAAAGCAGTGTGACATGGCAGTGGGCATGGCTAGTAGAATGCTGGGGTGCATAGGGAGGGGTATCACTAGCAGAAGGAGGGAGGTAGTGTTACCTCTGTAGAGATCGATGGTGAAGCCCCATCTAGAATACTGTGTCCAATTCTGGAGGCCCCATCTCAGGAAAGACATAGATAGGGTGGAGGCGATACAGAGGAGGGCAACCAAAATGGTGCATGGCCTGCATCAGAAGCCTACGAGGAAAGACTGTCGGAATTAAATATGTACTCTCTACAGGATAGGAAGGAAAGGAGAGACATGATAGAAACATTCAAGAACCTCAGGGGTATTAACACGGTACAGGAGGGTGGCATTTTACATAGAAAGAGATGCTCAAGGACAAGGGGAAGCAACATGAAGATGTAAGGGGGAGGCTCAGAGGGGATGTCAGTAAGTATTTCTTCATGGAATTAGAAGTGTACATCTGGAACAGACTTCCAGCAGAAGTGGTGGGTAACAAAACAGTAGCAGGATTCAAGCATGGATGGGATAGACACAAGGGGACCTTAGTAACAGGGTGGTGGTGGGGGGGCAAGACCAGACATTGAGTAGGGTCTGTGGTTACACAGTAAGTAGAGAACTTTTTGGGTAGACTAGGTGGGCCTAGAGATCCTTTTTTGCTGACAACTACTGTGTCACTATGTAGAATAAGGAGAAGAATGAGGTGTGGCTTCTTACCCTTGGAGTGGGAAGGACAGCAAGGTGAGGAGGGGTGGCAAGGAAAAAGGAGGACACAGTGGAGGAACTCTAGATTAAGGATGGGGGAAGGCAAGAGATCAGGGTGAATTGGAAGGAAGGAAGGAAGGAAGAGAAAAAGGCAGGCAGAGCATGGGTGGAAGGAGAGGCGGTTGAGCAAAAGGGAACTGGATGGGGAGGGAAGAGGAGGGAGAGGAATGAGAAGTAGGTAGAGGAGAGGGGGAAATGGAGCAAGCAGAACAGGGTCAGGAACATTACGGCTGAAGGTGAGAGGAAGGTAACTAGCTATACAGAGACTACTGTGATTGAACGAAGTACATTGGTAATCAGAACACCACTGCAGTACAGAACACCAAAACAGGCTGGTAAACAGCAATGTAACAATATTAAATGGAATAGCATATGAAGTGAATAAATTGAGGTAATGAACCAAAACTGCAAAACAAACAGGCAGCAACACAAGTGAAGCAGTAAGCTACAAGATAAAACAGCCCACTACATGCAGCAGTTGGGCAGCGAGGACAATGTTCAACAAGCAGCAGAGAACAGTTCAGTAAAACTAGTAAAACTGACACAGCAGTAAAGGGCCAGTAATGAGCTCAGAGAGACAAATGGCAAGCTGGAGTGCTCCAAGTCTTGGGCACTGTGGCAGGAGGGAGTAAGCTGAGGGAGCCTAAGAGTAGCACACCATAATTGGATGTACAGTCACCTTGTAACAGGGTAGTGAGTAGTGTCCAGGTTTGCAGTGAGGTAGGAATCAGGAGGAACATGAGAGGAGCAGAGTGGGAGGCTGACGGCCGACCTCAGCCTAATTCCTCAATGTCCGTAGTGCTATGGTCCTTTGCGTGGAAGAGACTCTGCATGGAAAGGCTGCTTGTGTGGTTCCAGAGAAGAAGGGAGAAGGAGAGGATGTCCCGCTCTCAAACCCACCCAATTGGTGGCTCAGGCTGCCAGTGAACAGAGGTAGTTGGGGCTCTGCTCGGGTGAAAGTCCGGTAGCAGAGGGGAGGAAGAACAAAAGACGGTAGGTAGGTTCCCTCTGAAAGCCCTGGTGTCCTGTAGAGCAGCAGGTGAAGGTACATGTGAAACCTTATCTATTTTTAGGAAGCTGGTCCTCATCATGCCATGAAACCTATTCACGTAATCCTGTATCCAAGCTTAGTACAGCACACCAAAAACTCTCATCCTAGTTAGCATTCTGGAGACAAGGGGTTAGAGATGCTGGCACATGATGTGTGGACTGCCCACCACCTCCCAGTACTGTGTCATTCTGGGGAGATTCTTGCCCTTTCCCCACCACCCCACTCCAGATGGGGAAGTTCAGTGTAAGAGGTGGCTGTGGTAAGTGACAGAGAAGGTATGAGTGGGGTTGGGAAATCAGCAATACAGGAGATGGGGGCCTCCATGGACATGGGAGAATAAACAGAATGTTAACTAAAAAAAAGTTAGACCTCCAAAAGGTAGCCCCAGTGGAATATGTACTGCTGCAGACTTCTTCCAAAATGTACAGAAGCACAAAATGAACTTTCATACATTATTATGCAGCATGCAACACATTTTATCCAATAACAACACCTCGCCAGCCAAGGACAACCAACAGATCTCCAGCCATTATTCCAAATGGAGGGCAATGGTATGTTTTTTCTTTTCTATATTTTCATCCACAAGACTTTTCCATACACTCCTTTTGAATAGGAGCCGTGATGTCTGCTTCCAAAAGAACCATCCCAACACACATTTTGAGACATCTCGGGAGATGTCCCCGTCATGCTATTAAACCTACATATGTTATCCTGTATCTGAGCTTGGTACAGCACATCAAATGCTCTTGTCCTAATTAGCATTCTGGAGGGAAGGCTAACAGAGGCTTAGGATCCCCAGAAGCGTAATCTAAAAGGTTCTTTTCCTCTCTTCTGTGCCAAGGTTAAGACATCCAAGCTAGGCCATTTTCCAACCCAATTCTATTGAGTGGTCTAACTTCCTTTATGTAGCCCCCCCCCCAAATTCAGAGGCTTACCTTAAGTGACTCCCTGAGCTCCTTTGATGCCCACCGCCTGGCAGATGTCCAACCTAAGAAGGTAAATCCATGTACAGTAAAGTTCTGGTGTTGTCTTGCGTGAGTGTGCAGATATGCCGCCGTGCTGCTGCTACCCCTTTAAGAGCTTCAGCTTGTGTATGGTGTACATAGCCTGGGCTGGGTCCAAGCGAATCAAGGCTCGTGACCAGCCAGGCATCACTTCAATTCACTCAATTCTGACATCGATTATAGTGCAGAGGGGAGTTCTTCAGTGTGCTATAAATATTTATTTCTAAATCCTTTCTGTTGTCAAATAAATAAGCTGTTTATGTTGCCAGTATTAAACTTTCCAATGGGAGCTGCCATTTTTGGTCCTGGACTTTCACTTTGGACCAATCGGAATCAAGGGGTTCTTAAGGGGTCCTAATTACAATGCCTTCTGGGTGAAACTGTGAACTTTCAGGTTGGCGCCTAAACTAACCAATGAGGATCCTTGAACTGTGATTGACAGCAAGGGTAGCCAACCGGAATCCAGATATCCCGGTCCTTCAGTAAAAACTGTGTTCAAGGCAGTTCAGCCTGCTTGAGCCACTGAGAAGGAAACAGCCTGCTTGTGGGCTGAGAGAAACTCCACAGGGAGAGGCCTGTCTTGCCTCGTGTGGACCCAGCTCGATTCAAAAAAGGGGATTGATTGATTTCAGGACTGCATAACAGCAGGAGAGAAGTGGACCAAGTGGTTTCTATAGCCAAGAGCTAGAATTGGGAAACTGGCTAGATACAGAAAGTAGAAAGTTGTCTGTACTTCAGCCACCACAATTGTGGCCTGCCGAGTGTGTGGAAACATTGATCCTGGGACTCCTGTGCCAAATCAGGAGCCGTTCCTGTGTAGAAAGGACTTTTGCCAACGCCCAGCTGGAGGGTTCACCGGCACGCAGACCAGACTTGCAAAACACATTTTCCTTATCTGGGTCTATGCCACCAGAGGCCCATTCAGACCATTCTTGTACCATCACCAGCATCCTGGCAAGAGACCAGCACTGGGGAATCAGCCCCTGTGCAGCAACTGAACGCAGGTTGTGGCCACCTACAGGGAAAGGATGTGAGTAGAGGTGAGTCGTGTCAACCCCGGTGCCCACCAACAACTCGAGGAAGCAACAGGTCTTGATGTCGTCAGCGCCTTACTCCATCCATCTGGGCACATTGGGTAAAACCAGGGTAGCTCCCTGCAATCAAGCAATTAAATGTTTAAGTGTAACCCCCCCTACAAATGGGGGTTACCAGAAGCTTTCCTGGAGCTTGCCTAGATGCTCCATGCCTGGTTGGTGTTTGGAGTAAGGCCGCTGAATGCAGGCGTGGTGAGTGCTTTTACAGCCTCCAGTACTGTCTCTTTGAGAGCTGCCTAAGTGCAGTCATAATTACTCTGAAGGGGGGGTTTGAGTGTTTCTATGCTTGAGTCCCACCCGGGATGCTGGAAATAGCTCCATTCTGCCGTCACTAAGTATGCAGAGGGAGCTCTGCTGGAGGATGTTACTATTTGCTGGAAACAACTTAGAGTAATAATGATAATGTGGTTGTTCTAACCTACCTTCTTTGCAGCAGAGACTGTTTTGATTATCTCCTCCATTTTGGTCCCGAACTGCCGAATTGGACCAATCAGTACATCGGAACTCTAGCTAGAGCTGGCTGACCAATGGGGACTTAGCTAGTAATCCTGGGAAGTAAAGGCTGACCAAGGGCACCTTTTTATGCCAATCGGGACAGGTCTCATAGCCTGGTGTCTGCAGCCCACCTATGGGAACGGATGGCGTGCGAGTGAGAAGGTTGCCTCCCGCTGCCTGAGAAGCAGAGACGGTGTGACTGTGGAGCTGAAGGGAGCCCCGCGCTTCTGTGCCATTGAGTGTTCACGCGGGAAGCGCGTGAGAGGCCTAGGCGGCCGCTTCCCATAGCCAGAAAGCTTTGGATCACCGTCAAGCGCATGGTCAGAGGAGGCTGTGTACAAACACAGTTACTTACCAGGCTCAACCTGTAGAGGACTGGAGAATCTGCTGAATCGCTACCGGTCTGTCAGGAAAGTTGAAGCTGCAGTGAACCGCCCGCATAGCTGTGTGAGTTCGGTCAAGTTCAGAGAGCAGCTGCCTGGTATGGTACCCCTCTGTTGTTTTTCCATATAAATGTGTGAGGAAGCGTTGAAGCTCAGACTCAGCCCTGCAAGTGGTGAAAGAGTGGTTCTCTGTTGGAGTTGTGAGTACTGAATCAGGATAGCTCCCTGCTAAAGGTTGTAAACCAAGACACAGTCGTTTTGTTGTATTGCAGACTGTACTAATTGAGCTTCCTGGCTTCATCTAAGCGTCATAGGAATTGAATTCTCCTTTGTGCCAGGGCCCCAAACAGCTGCATTGAGGAACTAGCCATTAGGGCTTGGGTACCCATAGGCAATAACTGATAGGTTTAGGCCTGTGCACAGAGCCCTAGGTAGTTAAATATATTTTATAGTGCTAAGTCAATCACCCTGATTTCCCCCGGTCCTTGTTATCTCCCCTCAAATAAATCAGATTGTTTGTTTTGCAACTGTACCCTGGCTGGTTTGTGTCTTACTGGGGATATACTGCACAGTGAATATTTGATAACTGTACCTTACTTTCCAGGGGTCTCCGGAGTGAGCTGAGTGGTTCGAGCCGGGGGGTAAGTGTTCAGGAGGAGAGCATTGTAATTAATCTGTGTGAGCCACTAGTGGGAAGAAAGGGGGTTGCAGTAACCCAGAGGGCTGTGACTGAGTCAACCTTGACTGTCTTAACCCCGACCTCTGGGTGGAGGCACCCATCAACGGATCTGAGCCCCTTACCCTGTCGCAGCTGAGACAGGCATGGGTGGTAGCCCTTAGGATAGCGCCCCCTGGGGGTTACATAAGGGTACCATCTGATTCAGTTTGCCAGTTTAATGTGTTTAAATGTGACTGGGCCGTCTGGCCAGGATTACAAATGGTTTATGTTTCTACAAGTGTGTTGTTCATATTTAACCACCTTTTTTCCACAAGGGCCCCAACTACAGATGTAATGCCGGCCAACCCACTGCACCGCCTTAGGCATGCTTGTTTTTCCACTTTGGGTACCCAGTATTTGCATAGACTGATAAAGTCAGGGACTAAAGTGAGCCAAAGTAAATTAAACCTGTCTCAGAACAGCAAAGTAATCATTAATCTAGATTCTCACCCCTCCCTTGTTCACATCCCCTCAATGAACCCGATTTATTGTTCTACTGTTAACTTGGCTTGTGAGCATATTATTATCTGGTCTGACGTTATTGACACAGTACAAAGTATATTGAAAGTGCGTATTTGTGTTGAAACTTTTACAGGGGTTGTGGGGTGAATGCTACGAGACTGAACCCTGTTGGTAAGTGGTTTGTACGTGAGCATATCATTAATGCTGGCATTAACCTGTGTTCTAGGTGTCAAGAGTTGCAGTTGTAAAACTAAGTGTAAAAGGTCACTAGGTGAGGACAGTGGGTGGTATTAGCTTCCCAGAGGGCTGTACCTACTGTGACAGTTACCCACTTAAGCACTACTCTGGGTGGAGGCACCAGAATTGTAGCACTATTACTGGTAGTGAGACCATGGTACCAGGTAGTCAAGAACCTAGACCCTCAACCTGTCATTAGGAAGGCAGGCCGGGGTAGTAGCCCTTGGAATAACTGCGTCAGGGTTACATTTAGCCTAGTTACATATGTTACAGCACCTCCTGCAGGGTGGAAGCATACAATAATTCATGAAACCTCACATTGCACAAGCATCTATACATCCTCATGGGCTGCCCCAGTGAAGTGGTAACTTTGTGCTGCAAATCAGAAAATTGCTTTTTTTCTATCAAGGATTTTCTGCCCCAGCTGGCTGCATGTCCCCAGAGAAATACCCTGTTCACAGGGATTTACCCTGGTCAGGCCAAATCTAGCTGCCATGTAGATGGCTACTGGGTCCCCCCCCCCAAAATCTGGTGGTAGCGATGCCTCTGGCGGTCTTGCACAACTACAGTCCACCCTGCGGCAGGAGCAAGCTCCCTGGCCCAGCCAAAGGGGACACTGTAGTGGTGGAACCACCCACCAACTCTCCCCAGCTGAGATGCACTGCTAAGCAGCTGCTGTCATGACCTTGGTCTGCCTCCCGATGCAACTTCCCAGGCTTGCTTTCGATCTCAGGCCGTCAGCACAGCAGTGCAGTGTGCTGGCTCTGAGCAACTGAGGCAGCCTAGAAAATCACTTTTAAGCAGCAGACTGTGGAAAGTTGAAAGGTTTTGGGGTTTGTTGAATTTTGAATCCAGGGTGAACCACCTACTCTGCAGCTGTCAGCATCTCAGATGTACATGCGTGTGTGTGTGTGTAAGTGAATGTAGGCATGTGTGTGCATGTGTGTACTGTGTATGTGTGTATATGTGTGTGTGTGTGTTTGTGTATGTGTGCATGTGTGTGTGTGTGTTTGTGTGGTGTCTGTGTGTGTGTGTGTGTATGTGTGCCTGTGTGAGTGTGTGTGTTTGTGTGGTGTCTGTGTGTGTGTGTGTGTGTGTGTGCCTGTGTGAGTGTGTGTGTTTGTGTGGTGTCTGTGTGTGTGTGTTGTGCATGTGTGTACATGTGTATAGGTGTGCATGCGTGTGTGTGTGTATGTACAATATTTTAATCAGGCCCACCAGCCGCTACATCCACAACTGATATTCGCAGGGCACCACTGTGGAGAGGCATACAGCAGTGTTACACATAAGGAAAGGAATTTTGTTTCATATTTCCCCTTTATACATTCTGTAACCTGAAGTGACACAAACAGGTCGTAGCAGCCATATGCAAGCACAGAAAGGTACGTGAGATAGGGAGGGGGTCAAATAGTTTTCATGTGGAAAATTCAGGAGGGGGAGGGAACCGAGAAAAAAACTATGAACCCCTTTTTGTAGGTCACAATAAACTGCTGTGAGGCAGTGAATTAGAAATGTCTTGAAATGTTACGGTGCTTTTGGGAGCTGAGGGATATTTTATGCAGAACGTGAGGTCATGGTGAAAGTGAGCTCAGCTGGCAGTGAATGAGTGTGTGTGTGTGTTTGAGTGTGTATGTGTGTTCCAATGCATGTTTTTCTTTGCGGTCCACTCAAGATGGAACAGTGAGAAACCGCAGGACAAAACCAACACTGGTACGCTCCCCCCAACTCTGAGATCACCGTTTCCCTAATTGAATGTTATCCCCAGTGTTTACACCCTCTCTCCCACCTCTGCTGGTGTCAAACTGGCTCAGAAACCAGACTATCGGGGTAAGGGGGGCTCCACCTCCCACTTTAAGGGAAAAGACACCTTGAACCAGAACCCCAACCCCACCCCATCAATAAGGCATCCCACAAATTCGGTACTGTCCCGGTTTCAATTTTCAGACCGCCTATTTAAGTATTTCTGTGTCCTCAGATGTTGGTTAGGATCACGTCATCCATCTGTTGAGTTGAAAGGGAATAAGCCAGAAATTCATAGGGTAAAGGGTTTAGCCCAGCAGAGCCGACATCTGCATCCCACCCAGGGCTCTCCTAATTGGGCCAGACAGCAAACTAGTCATTTCAAATGTCGGTTTGGATTAAGGTGATTTAAAGCAGTTTCCCAACATCCCCAGCTGGGTGGGGAATCAAAGTTGCAGGTGTTGGCCATAAAACTCAACAAAAATCAATTTTCTTTGCCATCTGGCCCAGTCTTATTTCCAGTAAGCAGGAAAACTTTAAAAAATATAGCATTTTGACACAATTCAGCTTATACAGTATTTCAATAATGTTTTGTATTTATCTCCCAGCATTCTTTTTTACTGAATGCATTTGCATAAAAACATAATCTTTGTGCCTTAGACTTCATCTTATCCTCATGCTTTGTCACCCACCAAGTTGAAATTATAGGAACAGATATTCAAAGGTGCACGACTGCGCTACGTAAAGTTTAGCACAGCCCTATAGGATAATGATCGTATGTGCATTGTGCACGTTCTGCGCACAGTGCATGTACAAATGAAGATGATGTCACAGACACATTGAATCTGTGACAGAAAATTGCCCATTGGTCCCACTGTGCCTGCCCATTCCTTGTAGCACTGTGCAAAGTGGCAAGGCACAGTATACAGCCCCCTGCTTCCCATATGGACATCCAAGAGGAAAAGGGGGCTAGCGTGTCACAAATGGCTTAGTGTCTTTGCTCATGGCTGTCGTATTCGGATGTCAGACTGGTAATGGCCTCAAATGGCATGCAAAGCCCTAACAGACCATTTGCATGTCATTAAGGAGGGGTTTGAAATCCAGATGCCACCACTTAAAAAAAACTGGGTGTACTATATATGTAAGCCCCGCTCCCGGTGTCTAGGGGTATTCCAGATAATACTTTGGGGGGCACTTGCAGCCAGAAACACAGTCCCAGAAATTAAAACTCATTACCTGGGTTCTGATGAGTGGTTTTCAGGGGGTGCAGGCAGTTCATATATTTATCTGTTTATTGAATTTTGATAACCAGGTAGGCCCACTGAGCCCCGAAGGTCCCTTTTTCAGGGGCTAGCCGGGATACAGTACAGTATCAGACAGTCAGGTACACATATATACAAGATGTAACAGCTGCAGGACAACACTTAGACAAATCACAAGGTACTGTAATTAAGTCTATTGTCCACGCAGAAGCAAAAGTGCAACCAACTGATTTAATTGTGCAAAACTGATCAGTCCACTCCATGGAGCGTGGGTACAGACTCAAGCAATGCGTAACTATTCTAGGCACAGAGCCTGACACAGTCTGCAGAAGCCTTTGTTTCCCAAAAGCTATTTCTGCAGTGCTTACCTCAGAGCTGTGGAGGCGCTCAGTAGCGGAGCCAGGTTTGGGATCATTTGGGAGCCAGGGAGGGCCATTCAGTCAATGACAGGCTCTACAATGGGCACTAAACAGTGAATAAAGATGGTGGCAGGGCACCACTACTCACACTGGGGCAGCCAGGAGGGGCAACCGCCCCCCTAGCCCCTGCTCTGGCTCCGCCACCGGAGGCGCTATGAATCCTGGCAGCAGCACTTTGCAGCAGGCCGACACAAGCCACAATAGTTTTCCCGCCGGCTTCTCTCCTGCACAAAACTTACTTGGGCTTCAATGGTTTCTGTTCTCTGAGTTCGCTGATACTGCATACTGGCAATCTCAAATCTTTACAGTGGCAGTTCGATCCTTGAGCTTTCTCAAAACTGGATGGTCTGCCTAAACAAACAGAGACCCCTCATAGAAGTGGCCAAGTCCCTTCTTGCCGATGCCAGTGCTAAGCTCCAAGCATCCCAGGGCGATAGACACAGCAGGGAGCTAGCAATCTCAAGGATGCAGAGCACTTTCCCCTCATCAACTGCATAAGATTCCAGAGTGCCTCCCAGTCAGACCACAGTGCTACATGGAAACGGAGACAGGCTGCCACCACCACACTGCCCCAATGGCCTGGCTAACCCCAGGACTCCACTTGCTCTCGCCCAAGGACGAGGTTGCCGGGACCCACCTGCGCCACCCTACCTTGGTGCTGGAGATCACGAGGTGGGCTACCAGTTAACTCCCCGGGCTCCAGCTTCCACAGATGGTGCAGGCAGCCCCCTTTTCTGGCTCCATACAGTTGACAGCCACACAACAGCCCCCAACTCCACTGATCATCAAGGGTAGTGGGCCGGGTGGCAAATGGCACACCCTGGCCCCAAACCTCAGCCCTCATGGCTGAAAACACAATGGGCTGCACTTCTCTCTCTTCCTATATCTGGACCTCTCTCCCTTTGGCACCAAAACTTCCCCATTTAAGCCCTCTGGTCTGAGCCTCCCCCCGCCAGCAGGCAGAGCCCCAGCACCAGACTTACCAGCTACATGAATTAACTAGTAAGCTCCCAAAGAGGGCTTACATATAGATGTGGCAGAGACTCTATAAAGCCAGTAAACTGTACACCAAAAAGTAAAACTCAACTCCTATTTGTATGCTAATCCAAAATTTATTTTCCAGAATTAATATGCTATCAATAAACAAGCGCTGATGTTTTGTGGTTGCCCCCACTTTTTCAGGGATCGCGGAAGTCATGTCCATTGTGTTATATTCTTGTACGTATTCAAAAGCTTTTCTCAGGCAGGAAATCCAGCTCCTGTGTTCAAGTTCCCAAATGGCTTGCCTGGTCTTCTGTCATCTGATTCTTTCACTCCTACTTAATTCTTTTGACACGTGTTATTTTCCTTTTAAAATCTTACTTTCTATCCTCTATTACTCTTCTTTCTTTTCTTTCTTAGTTATAAGCTTTCTTGGATTATTTAAAGTTTTATAAAATTGATGTTTTCTTTTCTGTCATCTCTCTGTTTCATCTTTCTATGTTCTGTTCAAAAGTTTCTAGATCACTTTGAGGTAACCACAGTTTCTGTGTTTTTTTTATTGGATATGATCAATTATTTGATTATCTAATTGTTTGTCTTCAGCATTATTTTAATGCATTAAATATTATGTTATGTATTTGGTTTATTTATAACTGTGTGATCAGTTATTGTGTTTACATTTATTGACTTGTGTTACGCAATATTTTTAAGATAAAAATTTTATTGACAAAAAAAAAAATTTCAAAATGACAGTAAAGGGGTATATCCAACAATTTAATTAGGAAGGACCAAGAGCTTGGAAAGCTGCAAAAGCATTTAAGAGAAGTGCATACAAGAAGGATAATATATACAAGAATATAACACAGTGGACATGACTATTGCAGTCTATAAAAAAGTGGGACAACCACAAAATGTTGGTGCTTGTTTATTGATAGCACATTATTCTGGAAAAGAAACTTTGATTTGGCATATAAACAGAAACTGAGCTTGACTTTTGGGGCCTGATATTCAAAATAGTGCAAAGCGGAGTACAAAATCTTGCACTGCACCTTGTGATTGCCCAGGAGGTTGAGGATGCTATATGCAGTCGAATAGTGCACCAGCACTATTCAACTGGATACAGGGCCATGTCAGTGCAGCTCCAAGTCAAGTAGCACTACCCCGACATGGATCCTGAAGTGCGCCGCCAGGGTGGAGAGCACCGCAGTGCTATCTGCAATATTTAAAGGGATCCGTGCAAATGAGCCCAAGGGCACGCAAGGCACGAAGGAGCCATTTGCATGCCAATTGTGGGATCATTTGCATAGGTAGTGAGGCAGGTTAGTGCCATGCCACCCCCCCAATTGCCCAGTCCCAGACCTGTGTAGATATACCTGGTGCTAGTGGTCCCCCTCTTCGATCATCAGCCCGTAGGAAAATTGACAATCCTCCCTGCATCCTGAGACCCCACCTTGAGGCACCGAACAGCCAGCCCTCCCCCCCAGACAACTTTCCAGTATCCCTTCTATAATAATATGCGTACTCCCTGACTGGACATATGGCAACCAGCCATGGAGGTGTGAGCAGGGCAGCGCTGGTTGCTGTATGTGCACTCGTGGCACCGGGGATACTGGTAGGGTGACTGGGGGGTGGTATTCTGAGCAAAGGGGGGGGTGCTAGACACCAGGAAGGGTTGTCAATTTTCCTATGTGTTAGTGATCGGGGGGGGGGCCACTAACACCAGGGATTTTTCACTGTATTACAGGCTGGCGATCGGGGAAGGGGCTACTATCACCAGGGATATTTCACGGCATTAGAGGCTGGCAATCGAAGGAGGGGAACCCCTAGCACCAGAGGTGCTTAACTGTATTGTGGGCTGGCAATTGAAGGGGGGACCACCGGCACCCGATAAGTTTTCATTCTAGTATGGGCCGGTGATCAGAGGGGAGGTGCCACTGGCCACAGGGAGTAGGTGTGCTCTCCAGCAGACAACCGGCTAGGTGGTGGCATTACCTCTGGCAGTCACTAGGGTTGTCCAGAATAAGTTGTTGTTATGTTTGGTGGTATTTGTGCTGCGCATAAGGACCGCGCTAAACCCTTTTGTGCAGTGCAAAGCTGCTGAATAATAGGGTAGCGTGGCTATTCGTGGCCACTCTGCTCCTCTTGCCCACCCGCACACATTATGTTTTGTGAGGGCGTTGACCCTCTTTGCCACACAAAGGCTCCTTTTGAATATGGGGATCTGGGGCAAACCCTGGTTTGCGCAAAGACCCATTAGTGCCTGTGCAAACTTTAGAATATCAGGCCCCTTGAGTATTATGTAGTCATTATCAGCTCTGTTTGATATCTTTGCATACAGGAAGACATTGTGTCGAGAGGCATTCAGCTTCTCCCACCCAATTCCTGCAAAAAAATCTGGTGTAGCACTCCCTGGTAGTCTAGTGTACACACAGATCACACAGTGAAGCCTCATTCCTGTAGAAAAAAAGGGAGGTGTGTGCTCAAATAACCTCCCTAAATCTGCCAACTAGATTGGAGCAAAAACTCACTCACTTCAATGATACAATGTAGTAGTGTAGTGTAGTGGTTAATAGTAGAGATGGGCTACCTGTTGGGTAGCTGGATCGGGTAGGTCTGGTATCTGTGATTTTTGCCGGGTAGAGTAGTTCGGGTAATTTACTACCCTACCTGACATAACAGTGTACTTCACAGGTTGGGTAGTTTTGACACGGGTAACAGGTATTTTTTTTTTTTTAAACAGGCATTACAGGCAGCCTGTGGGGTCCTGGGACTCTTCTGAGGTTGTAAACAGGCATGAAAGTGCAGTCTGTGGGGTCCTCACAGCAGAAAGGAGCACATGACACCAGGCTGACAATTTGATTGGTCAGTGCTGGTGTCTGTACTCCATGTCTGCTGCGAGCATGCAGATAGCAGCGGAGTGTGGAAGGAAAGGGAGGAATCAGCACTTGCTCTGCATCAATCATGGCAAAACAAAAAAAAAGTTACCACAACACAAAAAGTCCATGAAGGAGCAAAGGGGTGGGAACTGAAGGGGGAACTGGGGGATCATCCAGTGTGATGCTCTGGACAGAAGGACAAGGGGGGGGACAAAAGGCACTCATAGCTGGCAGCATGCATCTGCTTTCTCTGCAGTATAGTGAAAGCCATTTAGGCTGTGTTACACACTGCCTGTTAGGTACCCCAAGCCCTGTCTGTGACATACAGTAGCTACTCTGTGCCTCTTTGCAGTATAGTGAAAGCCATTTAGGCTGTATTACACTGTCTGTTGGCCTGTTATGTACTCCAAGCCCTGTCATTGCTACACTGTGTGTGACATTTCTCTGCAATATAGTGAAAGCCATTTAGACTGTATTATGCTGTCTGTTAGGTGTCCTGAGCCCTATCTGGGTGACATTAGCTACTCTGTCTGTGTGCCTCTGCATAGCGAAGCCATTTTGCCTGTATTACATACTGTCTGTGACATAGCTGCTCTGTGTCTCTCTGCAGTATAGCCAAAGCCATATTACACTGTCTGTTAGCCTGTTAGGTGCCCTGAGCCCTGACATAGCTGCACTGTATGTGGCGTCTCTCTGCAGCATAGTAAAAGACATTTAGGCAGTGTTTTGGTGCCTGTTAGGTGCCCTGAGCCCTGCCATTAGCTATGGCTACATAGCTACGCAGTGTGTGACGTCTCTCTGCAGCATAGCAAAAGCCATGGCTGTGTCTACTACAGTATGTCTTGTATTTCCCAGTCTAAGTCTACTAAAAGGAAGCACAGTGCCGGCTCGTCGGTGCAGAGGTTGGATTTCCGCTTTACCCAATACCGGCGTTTTGGGAACAGACTGGTCCGGCTGGAAGACCGCTGACCGAGTAGGCATGAGCGTCCTCGCGACTGCTCACCTTCTCCGGGGGAGAGGGAGGGACGTGGCTTGCCGTCTGCTGCCTCCTGGCGAAGGCGGAGAGCAGCAGCTAAGCAAGCCCATTGCAAAAGGGGGCGCAGAACGCCGCTTGGCCCAGACGCTAGTGGCACACCACGCCCCTGGGAGAAAAGCGAAATCTGGCCTTCTGGTCTGCCAGATGATGGCTGCCAGCTCCTGCCGACTCGAGATGCCCTGACGCCCCGGAATCCACCTCAGCAGTGCCCAGGGTCTGATTGCCTAGTGCGCTGGCTGCCCCTCCTGGCGTCTTCCCCCTCAGAGAAGAGGGACCCACCTGGTGAAGGAATACACCGAGCCACCCCTGGGTCAGCTGCGATCTGAGGTGAGAGGAAGGGGGTCAGGTCGGGGGAGTCTATCTCTCTTTTTTTATTGTGCCGCGCACAGAGCCTTTGGGATTGGGCGTCTTTTTAAAATAAACATGACTTGACTTGACTTGACATGAGCAGCTGGAAGGAGAGGCAGGCCAGGGGGCAAGTAAAGCGCAAAAAAAAAAAAAGTAAGCACAATGCTGTTGCATGTGCAACTGAAAATGATGTGGACAATATGAATCCTAGCACTAATAAAGAACATAACGTTAATAATAATATTATCATCACCAGGACTGGCACTAACTGCCCTCCTGTACCAAAAAAGCATGTTAGCAATGAAATGATAGTAGAGTTTCGTAAAGAACTGACTGGAGTTACTCGTGGAGGTACTGAACATTTTGCCACATGTGTCAGGATACTTCCAGCTGCTGAAGCAGCGTGCAAGGACGAGGAGGCATCCTCCTCAAATATAACCTCAGATGGTGAGGGAGCGAATGCTGATAAAGATGGCGGCGACAGCGGGGACTGGGAATGGGAAAGCCCAGGTTATGTCCCACCTGATGATGTCGGCACTTCCAGTTGTTCTGAACCTTGTGGCGATGAGGCCTGTAGTTTCGATGAGGGGATAGGAGAGGATGCCACTGTAAGGCATGAGTGGCAAGTGCAGAAAACAAAATCACATGCTAAACTTAAGAATTCATGTCACGAAGGAAATGGCACTGTAGGGTTTCCTCCAGGTCCCTTGACAGTACAAGAAATAGTGCCTGGCACAGTAGTACAAAGCCAAAAAGGCAAATCTTCAATGTGGAATTTATTTTATATTGACCCTGGAGACAACTCTTGAGTTTTATGCAGTCTGTGCAAAAAGAGTGACAGTCGTGGTGGCAAAGCGGTAAATTCTGGAACATCAGTAATGATACGACATGCAAAGGCAAAACACCCAATTGCGTGGGGCAGGGCACGGGACAGTGTGGGTGGTATGGGCAGTAGTGGTGGTGGGGGTGACCATAATGGCAATGAACTGGAAGCAGGAACTGACACCGAATCACTTGATGTGTCCTAGCACTCCTCCCAGACAAACATAGATTTTCTTCTGACACCGTCAAGTACTACAAAATCCCAACGTAGTACTCCCTGTGAAAAAGGCATGAAAATACAATCCCCAAAATATTAAAAATATCTCATCCTTCTTGTCAACTAACATTAAAAGAAAGTGTTGCAAGGACATCAAAATTTACCCGCAAGCATCCAACACCCCAGCTGTTAAACAGAGCCATTGCAGAGCTGTTGGCTGATTGTTCATTCCTTTTTGCTTTTGTTGTCCAAAAAGGTTTCCTCAAGTTCATGAATAGGACTGAACCATGGTACACCATTCCCTGTTGAAGATATTTCTCAAAAAAGGCTGTTCCACAGTTGTATGACTTGGTGTGTAGTGCAGTCACTAAGCAGTTGAAACTCTCTGAGGTGAAGCAGGTTCACATAACTACAGACATATGGACCAGCAACCAAACAATTGACTATATGACTATTACAGCTCAGTGGACAAGTTTTCAGTCAGAAAGGGATAATCCTACTCTACCATAAGTAGTAGGAAGCAAACTATAATAACTGGTCGATCTATGACAGTCGGTCGACAATCTTGTCGACTGACATTACAGTGACTCCCTTATGTCGACCGCATTTGCGGTTGGCATAAAGGGAGTTACATTAGACTATATTTTCTTTGGGGGGCTTCGCACCTAGAACCCCCCATTGGGGGGGACTCTGCCCTCCCGCACCCCCACTGTTTAATTAATCAACTCTGAGTCAGAGTTGCTTCAGGGAGGGGTGCAATACCCCCATAAAGCAGTGCCGGGGTCCTGTGCCGACACTACAGTGACCTGGCACTGTTGTCTCTGTAGTGCTGGGTGCGGTAAAGTTGTCACCATAGTGACAGTATACCATAACTGGTGACCCCTGATAGCAACCTGTTTTTTTTTTTAATCATTGAAGATTTTCTGTGCCTTCCAACAGCCCCCATCTGATCGACCCCCCCCAGCCCTGTCACACGGAATTACTGGGGCTTACCTTATGCCCAACCTGGGAGTGGCGCCTGCGGGGAGTCAGTCATCATCCTGCCACTGGTGATTTTTCTCCTCTGGTTTTCTTCTAGGGGCCCCAGGAGTAGGAGCACATGTGCAAGGAGGCATGCATGCACCTTAAGGCCCCGGTTATGACCCCTTTCCGCCCGCCCCATTGGCCTAATGCCTGGCACCTTCTAAGCCTGTACTGTTCCCAGCCTCCACCAGGAGGCAGCCATTAGCCAAGGGATGCCGCTACACCTCCCCAGAGAGGAGAGTTGCCTCCGGCAGCTCCATCGAGCTCCACCCTCCCCCCTGTTGAGGACCTCCGAAAGCCAGGCTCGTTCCTGAACCCAGGTCACCAGTATGCTGCGAGGTAAGGTGTCCAGTGCCTCAGCCCTCAGTGTCACTGGGCAGGCCCATAACCCATTTTTGAGACCTGTAAAAAATCATATCTTTTTTTTTTTAGTTGTTTAACCAGGAGTAGCACACTAAGCTGAAAGCTTTTTTGCAGGAGCAACCTGGGAGCACAGGGAAGTTAAGTGACTTGCTCAGGGTCATACAGTATGCAAGTGGAAGTTGTGGGATTCAAACCCAGGTCTGGTCTGCTGGATGTCACCAGATTTGCAGCTCAGAGCCTTAAACCACTGCGCTATACTGCCTCCCTCTCAAAAAAAGGCTGTTCCTCAATAGGTAAACTGACCTGCAGGTTGATACGGCAAAGTCATATTAACGCCAGGTTGTGTGTACCACGCTAAGGTACTTACCAACTCGAAAAACTGAACCGTTCACAGTTTTTTTTAAACTTTAAACAATTGAGAAGCCGGTGAATCTTCACCCTGTCGTCATAACAACCAGCATGCCATGGAGCCCATACAGAGGTCAAATCAGCAACACAGGAAGCACATAATGCCAAGACTCTAAGCTTTGTTTACTTAGCACCAGTTACTATAAAAAAAGAACACATATGAAGGTGTGTGATGTGCAGTTTTTTTACACACCCTCGGTGTGTGACAATATATAAACCTCTTGAGCTTTGCTCTCGAGGTTTATATATTATCACACACCTTGGGTGTGTAAAGAAACTGCATATCACACAACTACATATGCATTATTCTCTGTATATTATGTGTCACCACTTTTGAGGAAAACCACACTGTGATGCTTGGCCAGCTGGTTATGATTGTTGTATGATATTTGTAATATAAAAATATAGCATGTGAGCCTGTGCTTCCCTGGGTGCCCCCCCCCCCCCCCCCAGGTTTCAGTGAAGCTACAGGATAGGTAAACTGACCAGGAGATCTCTGTAATGTAATTAACTTCCTTGACAAATTGCATTTTTATGGCCGTTTTATGACCTCATGCTTTTGAAGTTGGGAAGCAAAATATACATTTTATTACAGGACAGGATATCATTTAGCTGATTCCTGTTGGCTATATATCGCACCTAGGTAACAGATTGCAGGGTTGTAAACCTCAAAGGAACTGGTGGATCAAAGACTCATAATTTGTGAAATTAGTTTTTTGCTGATGTCACCGTATTTAATATACCTCCTGATAGGACATAATGTTTGTATTTTTTTATATATTCTGAAAGGAGGAGCCAGATGACTCATAGAAGGGGTGTGGAGAGACAGAGTTAAACTAATAGTTGTGTCTGAACTGTTTGAGAGCTATACAATTTTGGGACTCTAGAGACACAGTTCTCTGATTTAACTGTACTTACAGAAGTAATACATTAGATAGAAAAGTTCTAAATGTACTTTGGTAGGAGTTTGTTCTGTAGTTTTTCTTGTATTTTCTTTTATGTGATTGTGGTGCTCTTTGATATATGTTCTGTGTTTATATTTTTCATGTTTTTATCATCTTTTAGTAAAATCTTTTTTTCAAGATACTTTCTGTGTATGTCTTCCAAGTTCTTTTTTGCATGTGATGTATACGTGGTTAAGTTTGACAGCTGTTCTGAAGGTCTTGATGGTGTTACTAAATTGGGAAAAGGTAAGAATATACCTAAGATCTCTTATAGAGTTTTAAGGATTCATTCTGGAAGCCTGGCTGGGTGCCCCTGGCGAAAGATTGTAGCGCAATCCCCGAAGAGGGTACATATATGAGCCTGTACATTGGGTACGCTAGCATAAGGTTCACAGTTTGAATCCTTCCAGAATTTGAGACTAAAGGTGATTCAGACCCAAAAGCAGACAGGAGGGTTACCCTGACTGTTACCTGTTCACACTATTGCGCTCAGATGTTGGCATTGTGGGAGCAGGAGGTCTGACCTGCTGAGTGCATTTGTGACAGATTTGGTTGGCAGCGGTGCAAAAAAATTGGTAACACAAGGTTTAACTGTTCAGTGTGTCAGCTTAATACTGTACAGCTCACTTGCAAAATAAGGCAATGATTTATTTTTAAAAAAGGAAACAACTATATAATTTTGCTTACAGTCAAGTTCCTACCTGTTTTTTTTTTTCAAAGTGCAAGTTAGAGAAGCTGTAGTTAGGAAAGAAGATGGCTTCCAGCTACAGCGGGTACACTGCAGACTACTTGAGGCAGTTGTGCCAGGACAGAGGAGTCCTGCATGAGGGGAGAACCACCAAGCAGAACCTCATGGATGTCCTGATGGCAGCAGATGCCCAGAGCATCGAGTCACAGACTGTGACTGTAAAGGACCATCCTTGGGCATGGAGGGCTGGCAGCCAGTGCAGTGTCTGTATCCAGTAGGGAGGACAGCAGGGCCAGTGCAAGCCCAGGGCCACAGCAGCAGGGGAAGGTCACCAGCATTTTGGAGCCAGAAGCAATCAGGCTGCAGATTGAGTTGTGCAAAATGGAGCTGGAGTTCCAGAGAGAGGCTGAGCTAGAGAAACGAGCCACAGAGGAGAAGAGGGAGTGAGAACAGAGAGAGGTTGAGTGAGAAAAGCGAGCCGCAGAGGGGAAGAGGGAGCGAGAACAGAGAGAGGTTGAGTGAGAGAAGCGAGCTGCAGAGGAGAAGAAGGAGTGAGTACAGTGAGAAGCGGACCATGAACAGTGAGAGGCAAACCGAGAGGAGCATGAGCACCAGAGGCAACATGAACTGGAGAAGCTATGACTCCAACCACCAGCACCAGAGCAGGTAAGTGACTTGGGTTTAACTGGAACTACAGGACTGTGTTACAAATTAAATTCCAAATTGATAGCTGAATTTAAAGAGGGGGAGGATATGGATGCCTTTTTAAATTCCTTTGAGAAAGTTTGTATTCAGGCAAATATTCCTAGAGGGTCCTGGAGATTCCAGCTGTCCCCGCTACTTACCGGGAAAGCTCAGAATGCATTGGGTCAAAATGACAATGAGGACAGTAATGATTACAGCAAACGTAAAGCTGAACTTTTAAAAAAGTTTGATTTAACTTCAGAAGCATACAGAGCTAAATTCCGTAAGCTCAGTAAAAGCCCTGACATGAGCTACGAGGAGCTAGCCACGAAACAACATCAATGTTTAAAACCTTGGTGGGAAGGAATTGAAACAAACTGTGTAGATAAAATTGAAAATGCTATATTGTTAGAGCAGTTTTTTTGGGCATGCCCAGCAGAGCTGAAAACCTGGCTGAAGGACCGAGATCCCAAAACAGTGCAAGAGGCTGCTGAACTCTCAGACCCCTATGCCAAGAGCAGACCTGCTCTGAGAGCGAATGGGGTGGGCGTGGCAGCACAGAAAGGGAAAAGCACACCTTCAGGGCAGCTAAAACCCTCACTGCCTCCACCGAAACCAGTTAGCCCCAGGTTTCGAAAAGAAGATTTTTCTGAGAAAAGAAACGAATGTTGGGTTTGTAAAGAAACTGGGCATATTGCCAGACAGTGTCCCAAAAGGATGAGCAATACACAAAATGGGACAAGGAAAGAAGTGGGTTGTTTATGTGTCCCTGGAAGCTTGCCTGTGAACATGACGGAACACATGCACCCAGTCATGATGAATGGTGTACAGACACAAGGGTTAAGAGACACAGGGGCATCCATGATGCTAGTAACAGGGGATCTGGTAGAGCCTGGTCAGCTTATACCCAATAAATTTGTAACTGTACAAGGGTTCACTGGTGAGGAGATAACATTGCCACTGGCTAATGCTGTCCTAGACTGGGGTGAAACGGGGAACTGTGCAACAGGTGGCTGTAGCCAAAACGTTAGCAGTTGACATCATCCTTGGCATTAATCTCAAACAGGGGATGGTGTGTGCAGTTAGCCATAGCCAAGCAGGACTGGGAAATTGTAGTTCCCTGGACCCCATAGAAGCCATTGTGAAAACCTCTGGGAGGCTGGTTCCCCAGCCTGTGTCTCCTAATATGGAGACTAATGAAAAGGGGGTAGAAAGTTCCCTAGTAGCAGTTAACCACACAACTACAAAGGGTTACTCCAAAGAAGGAGGGGTGACCCATTGTCCGAGGGTTAGGGATGACAGTGATCCTGAGTGCTCTGATGCTAGTGCTAGGGACCCTAGTTTAGAGACTGAAGGGGACCTGTCCCATGCCTTGGGAATGTGTAAGGAGTTTGCAGCTTCTCAGAAAAGTGACCCTAGCCTAGAGAAGCTGAGGGCTTGAGCAGACTCTGACGGAGCACAGGGAGGTGACGGTAAACATAATGTTTATTGGAAAAATGGACTGATGTATACTCAGGCTGTAAAGACAGAGGGAGGGGTGATAGGAAAGCAGCTTGTCATTCCCCAGGGGTACTGTGAGCAGTTGCTCAAGCTTGCACACGATATTCCCTTGTCTGGTCATCTGGGAATTGCGCACACTACACAGCGATTGGCCCAGAATTTCTATTGGCCCAACCTCACCCAGCAGGTGAAGGGGTATTGCAGGTCTTGTTACCATTGTCAAGAAATAGGGAAGGCGGGTAAGAAAACCCAAGCTGCCCTAATTCCATTGCCCATAGTGGAGGAGCCATTCCAGAGGGTGGGAATGGATATTGTGGGGCCTTTAAATACCCCCAGCTCCTCTGGGAAAAGGGTCATCCTGACTGTGGTGAATTATGCCACCCGGTTGCTAGAGGCAGTCACCCTATTTTCACTAAGGACAGACAAAGTGGCAGATGCCTTACTTGGAATTTTCTCCCATGTTGGGTTTCCGCAGGAGGTTATCACCGATCGAGGGAGGTCCCTCATGTTGGACCTGACGAAATGTTTGTGGGAGAAGTGTGGGGTGGTGCAGAGATGCATGACACCTTATCACCCGCAAGCCAATGGGCTTGTGGAAAGATTTAATGGTACCCTGAAGTCAATGCTCCAAGCGTTTGCTGAACAGCATGGGAGGGACTAGAAGAAATGCCTTCCCCACCTGTTGTTTGCATACAGGGAAGTACCCCAAGAGTTGACAGGGTTTTCCCCCTTCAAGCTCTTATATGGAGGCCAGGTACGTGGGCCCCTAGACTTGATCCGGGAGGACTGGGAAGGCAAGCACTCCACCCAGGGCACTCCCATAGTGGATTACGTCCTTAGGTTTAGGGAAAGGCTGAAGGAGCTTATGGGGACAGCCCAGAGCAACCTGGCAGCTGCCCAACAGAAACAAAAAGTGTGGTATGACCACAGTGCCAGAGCTCGCTCGTACACGGTGGGTCAGGGAGTCATGGTCCTTATTCCAGTCCGGAAAGACAAGCTGCAGGCTAAGTGGGCAGGACCGTACAAAGTAGTTAGAAAGGTAAATGATGTGAACTATATCATAGAATTACCTGACAGAAGACATACAGAAAGAATGTACCATGTCAACCTGATGAAGCCATATGCTAATAGGGCTGACATGGTGTTTGCAGTATGTAGTCCTGAGGAGGGGACGGACGAAGGAGACCCCCTTCTGGACTCGCTGGAAGAAAGCACGCTGTAACCCTCTTTGGAGGCAGTTAAATTGTCACCCCAGCTGGCCCCAGACAAGATCCAGGAAGTAAGGGAGGTTTTAGCAGACTTTGCCCCACTGTTCAGTGCCAAGCCTGGACTAACCCCCCTTAGCAACGCATGATGTAGAGACAGGGACTCAGATGCCCATATGGCAGACAGCATATTGGGTGTCAGAGGCTGTTCAAAAGGACATTAGGAGGGAGGTAGAGGAAAAGGTGGATTTAGGGGTAATCCAGAGATCCCACAGCCCCTGGGCCTCACTTGTAGTCCTTGTACCCAAGCCATATGGCTGTACTTGTTTCTGTGTGGACTATCATGGACTGAATGCAGTCACGAAGTCAGACACCCATCCGATGCCCTGGATGGACAAACTTCTGGACAAGTTGGGAGAGGCAACATACCTTATGACTACTGACCTGACAAAGGGGTATTGGCAGGTAGAGTTAACTGACAGAGCTAGGGAGAGGTCGGCCTTCATCACTCCATTAGGCTTATTTTAATTTAAAGTAATGCCTTTTGGAATGAAGAACACCCCGGTCACTTTCCAAAGGTTGGTGAACCAGGTGTTAAATGGTGCTGAGGAGTATGCCGTGGTGTACCTGGATGACATTGCCATCTTTAGTGCCAGCTGGGAGGAACACCTGTCCCACCTTAGGGAAGTGCTGGGCAGGATACAGAGGGCTGGGCTCACTGTCAAAGCTGAGAAGTGCCAGGTGGCCATGGCTGAAGTGGCATACCTCGGGAATATTGTAGGCCTGGGACAGCTCCATCCTAACCAAGTAAAAATAGAGGTGATCAAGGCATGGCCCAGACCAGAAATGCAGAAGCAGGTCAGGAGTTTTCTAGGGACAGCAGGATACTATAGGAAATTTGTACCCAGTTACAGTGCCCTGGCTGTTCCTCTATCTGACCTGGTAAAGAAAAAGATACCTAAGAAAATTACCTGGGAATCAGCCTGTGAAAAAGCCTTTACCAGACTGAAGGAGGCACTGTGCAGTGCTCCTGTATTGACAAGTACTGACTATAGCAGACCCTTTATAGTCCAGACTGACACCTCAGATGTGTGTATTGGGGCAGTACTGAGTCAGACATCCAACCAAGGGAAGGATCACCCTGTACTGTACCTGAGTAAAAAGTTACTTCCCAGGGAGCAGGCTTACTCTACTGTGGAAAAAGAGTGTCTTGCCATAGTGTGGGCCCTAAAGAAGTTAGAGCCATACTTATATGGGCAGCTTTTTTTTTACGGTACAAACTGACCACAGCCCACTGGTTTGGCTGACACAAATGGGAAAAACTAATGGTAGACTATTAAGATGGAGTCTTGCCTTGCAAGGGTATGACATGACAATCATTCATAGGGCCGGAGCAACCAATCAGAATGCAGATGGCTTGTCGTGTCTATATGAGGAGTGAACTGACTTAAGGAGCTCATCCCATGCAGGGGATAGAGCCCCCAAATTCAGTCTAGGTGGGGAGGATTGTGACGCTTGGCCACCTGATTATGATTGTTGTATGATATTTGTAATATAAAAATATAGTATGTGAGCCTGTGCTTCCCTGGGTGCCCCCCCCAAGGTTTCAGTGAAGCTACAGGATAGGTAAACTGACCAGGAGCTCCCTGTAATGTAATTATCTTCCTTGAGAAATTGTATGTTATGGCCTTTTTATGACCTCATGCTTTTGAAGTTGGAAACAAAATATACATTTTATTACAGGACATGACATCATTTAGCTGATTCCTGTTGGCTATATATCGCACCTAGGTGACAGATTGCAGGGCTGCAAACCTCAAAGGAACTGGTGGATCAAAGACTCATAATTTGGGAAATTAGATTTTGCTGATGTCACCTTATTTAATATACCTCCTGATAGGACATCATGTTTGTATTTTTTTTTATATTCTAAAAGGAGGAGAAAAAGCTGTACATGATTACACCATGCAGAATCAAATAGGTAAAGTAGACATGCAAAGTCCCAGCAGCTGGACTCTACTTGAATCTTTGATCACCTTATTGGAGTCATTTAAGGCTGCCACACATGATTTCAGTGCAGACAATGCAACTTTGAGTCAAATTCTTCCTTAAATAAGTCTTCTTCACATTTTTCTTGATGACGTAAAGAAAGACTTCCAGTGAAAAGAAGACACCACCGCTGTTATACTGGCAGATGACTTGTGTTTCCAACAGAATTCTTACAGAACATGGACACATTTGTGAAATTCCGTAGAATTCCGACAACATCTGAAAATTCCGCACAGGACTATTGGCTACAGCATTCAGTTCACTGCAGGAAGTAGGGGCATGTGAAGCAAACTCATAACTAAGCTAGTACACGCGGGCAGAACAGGAAGATCACATGCCTGTGGGTTTGTCGGGGAATTTTCTCACTACAGTGCCAAACTCCATAAAATTTACTTGCCCCTCATCCCATTAAAATATGGCTAAAGCTACAGTATTGCTAATAACATCACTAAATAACTGGTCTGATCACCACATCGTGAGGTTCAATTTTTGCACCCCCCTGAGAAGACCAGCCCCTGTGGAGATGGTCAAGTACCGCCCATTACGGAATGTTACTCCACAAGGTCTAGCGGCGGTCCTTGACCTCTCATCCTTCGGTTCGGTGAGCAGTGGTCCAGAAGCACTAGTGTCGGCCTATAATAAGGCCGTCAGCTGGCTCTGGATTCCATTGCTCCTGTTCGTCAGCGCCCCAGATCGCCTTGCAGCCCCATGGTTTGATGGACCCTAAGGGAGATGCGGAGACAGGGCGGTTGTTACGATCGCTGGCGCAGGTCCTCCCCTCGATGCCGACCACTCTAGATTGATGGAACATTATGTTAATCTATCAATCTGCAATCACCCATAGGAAGGCAGAATTCCTGTCCAGGAGATTGCAGTTGCTCAGAATCCGACCCGGCTCAGCTGTTCGAACTGTAGACAGACTGTGCAACCCAGCCTGCCTGCATGTTCGGAAAGCTCTTTCGCAGCAGAGCACGAGCTCGCCTCGACACTTTGCAGCCAGTGGTTTACATCAGGAAGAACCTGGGTCCGCAAGCTCTATGGCTGCTTTGGTCAGCGTGAGATGACAGTGCCCCATTTCTCCTGGAGTTCCTTTCGACGACCTGAGTTCGTGGACATTATGAGGATCATCCATTCTATGCGCCCCACAAGTTGTGGTTTAGATCCCGTCCGACTCCCTTATTCTGGGTTGTTTGGATATCACTGGTCCGGTCTTGGCGCAAATAGTCTGGTGCTCCTTGGAATTGGGTGAGTTTCCCTGTTCCTTGAAAGAGGCTGTGGTAACTCCTCTTTTGAAGAAAGCTTCCTTGGACCCGGACTCTTATTCTAGCTATTGACCTATCTCTAACCTCCCTTTATTGGGAAGGTTATTGAGAAGGTTGTAGCGTTCAATTGATGACCATTAACCATCCATAACATCTACTAATCCTTCCAGTCGGGCTTCCGTTAAAGACATAGCACCGAGACTGCGCTGGTTTGGGTGTTAAATGATCTTCTGATGGCGAGGGATCAGAAGAGATGCTCCATTCTTGTTCTTCTTGATCTCTCTGCAGCCTTTGACACAGTGGACCACATGGCGCTATTAGCTCGCCTAGGGCAAATTTGTGGAATGACTGGAACCATTCTGCAATGGTTCACGTCATTTCTTACCGGGATATTGCAAAGAGTTGTGTCAGGGATTATCTCCTCTGACCCAATCCCTCTGTTGTGTGGAGTGCCCCAGGGATCCATGCTGTCGCCCATGTTGTTTGCAGTGTATATGCTGCCCCTCGGAGGTATCATTAGACGATATGGGCGGAGGTTTCACTGCTATGCGGATGACACCCAGCTCTGTCTGTCCTTTGCACCCGACCAGGATGGAGCTCTCTTGGTGTTTAACAGCTGTCTGAGGGAGATCCAAGACTGGATGGATTCTAGTTGGCTAAAGTTGAACTCGGAGAAAACAGAGGTGCTGGTGGTGGATCCTGGTGATAGGGTGGTGAGGCCGGATATCGGTGCTCCATCTGGAATTATTCTTGGTGGAGTATCTTTGCGTCCTCAGAACAGGTGCGTGGCAGGTTATTCTTGACGATAGGCTGACTCTCAAAGCTCAGGTGTCAGCCGTTGTCAAGACTTCCTTTATCATCTCAGGAACATTGCGTGGGTGAAGCATCTTGTTCCGTCTGACTCCCTGCCTACTTTGGTTCATGCTTTTTGTATCTTCACGCTTGACTATTGCAGCGCCCTGTACTTGCTGGGCTTTTGGGTTGAAATCAGTGCATGCTACAGCTGGTGCAGAGCAGCTGCAGCCAGTTCTGACTGGGACAAGTCGTTTCTGTCACATCACTCCCGTGCTCGCGAACTGCACTGGCTGCCTGTGCGGTGGCGGATCACCTTTAAAGTCATTTGCTGACTTTCAAAGCCCTTCACGACCAGGGTCCAGCCTATCTGAAAGACCTCCTAGTGCCTTACTGCCCTGACAGATCACTCCGCTTGGCGACATGGGTTGTTAGAGATCCCAAGAGTGAGTTTGAAATCTTCTGGCAGCAGAGCATTTTCATATGCTGCCACTCTTTGGAACTCTACCATGTCGGCTACGGCAGTGCACCTCCGTGGAACTCTTTAAAAAGAGCTGAAAACCTATTTATGGAACATGGCTTTTAGATAATTAGTTATCTATTAATGCTTTGGTTTTTATTATTATATATTTTATCTTGTGGTATGCCGATTTTATGTATATGTTTGTGTATGTTGTGTTTGAATTGTCAAATTGTTCAGCACCTTGATATGTTGAAAGGTGCTATATAAATAAATTTATTATTATTATTTTATCAAAGGGGGAACATTTATGAATCGTACCCATCATAAGTCGAAAGCCCATGCAAACCTCTTTTAAATGAGGTATTGGGCTTACCTGTAGCTGGCAGCACTCCTGAAATATTCATGGCTAAGTCTGCCCCATATTGGTATTACATTGCCACCATTTTGAAAACTCAGTGATGTCACTGAGGCTGAAGATGTGCTTAATTGCAATGTGCTTAGGCACAGTGTCCCCTCGGTGACATTACAAGGTTCTAAAAATAGTGATGTAACATCAATATAGGCTAGACATCTGGCTATAGGTAAGCCCAATGCCTCATTTCAAAGAACTTTTCATGGGTATACAAACTATGATAGGCATGGTTCATAATTATGTCTAATTAATTATTCATGAGCCCAGCCAGGCTCCTGATTGGCTACTGGATTGGTCATTAACATCTTAGAAATGACTGAAGTGGGAACAAAGAGGAAGTGGGAAACTACAGACCAATCAGCCTCACCTCAGTAGTGGGGAAGATCATGGAAGCACTACTGAAGGAGAGATTGGTGGAACATCTGGTTGCCAATGGACTACAGGATCCAAGGCAGTATGGTTTCACCAGGGGAGGTCATGTCAGACCAACCTCATTGAATGTTTCGACTGGGTGACAAGGGAAGTGGATCGGGGAGGGCAGTGGACGTGGCCTATCTGGACTTCAGCAAGGCCTTTGACACTATGCCACACAGAAGGCTAGTAAACAAACTAGTGAATATGGAAGTGGGCAGGACAGTAGTGCGGTGGGTAGGTAACTGGCTGGGTGGTAGAACACAAAGGGTGGTGGTAAATGGCTCACTCCACAGAGGGAAGAGTGACCAGTGGAGTAGCACAGGGATCAGTGCTGGGACCGGTCCTATTCAATGTCTTCATTAGTGACATTGCGCAGAACCTAGAAGGCAGACTTTCCCTATTCGCTGATGACACAAAGCTCTGTAACAGAGTGGACACACCAGAGGGTGTAGACAGAATGAGGAGGGACCTGATCAGGGGTTTGGCAGTTGAAATTCAATGCAAAGAAGTGCAAGATAATGCACATGGGGCACAAAAACCCTGAACAATGTATCAGCTGGGGGGTGAGGATATAGCATGCACCAAGCAGGAAAGGGATCTTGGGGTTATCATCTCTGATGACCTCAAAGTAGGGAAGCAGTGCAACAAGGCAGCAGGTAAAGCAAATAGGATGCTGGGATGCATAGGCAGGGGCAGCACCAGCAGGAAAAGGGAGGTCATAATTCCATTATACAAGACACTAGTGAGGCCCCACCTGGAGTACAGTGTGCAGTTCTGGAGACCTTACCTAGGTAAGGACATAGACAGGGTATAGAAGGTTCAGAGGAGGGCAACACAGATGGTACAGGGACTGCAACACAAGTCCTATGAGGACAGGTTGAAGGACCTGAATATGTACTCCCTGGTGGAGAGGAGGGAGACAGGGGATATGATGAAGACATTCAAGTATCTTACAGGGAGGAACAGGGTGCAGGAATACACTATTTTTCAGCGAAAAAGATGTTCCAGGACTAGAGGGCATGTGATGAAGTTGGAGGGAGGGCGATTCAGAGGAAACGTGAGGAAGAATTTCTTCACAGAACGGGTGGTGGACAAGTGGAACACCCTGCCAAAGGAAGTAGTGGGGGCTGAAACAATCACAGGATTTAAGAATGCTTGGAATAGACATAAGGGAATTCTGGAGGTCAGGGGTAAGGGGCAACAGACTTCTAGGAAAACATAAAGTGAACTTACAAGCTCAAATGGGCAGAGTGGGTGGGCCGTATGCCCTTATCTGCTGACGGTGTCTATGTATCTATGATCCAGCTGCCAACGGACACCGTGCAGCATGCAAAGCTCACACCACTCTGCTTAAACCTGAAGAAAGTTAAAAATAACCGGTAAATTGCGATTAGACGTACCTGGGTGAGCATTTCCTTTACAAGGGTCTGCTGTCATGTGGCCACTGACTGTTTCCTATTTTTTATCTCCCCAGACATCAATAGTTGCTTATACCATTGGGCCACTAGAGGCTCCTGCTACCCCTCCCTCTCCCCAACCTTTAATATCATTTGCTGAGCCCTTCACAGTACTCTCCACATTTCTGTGTGTATCTCCCACTCTCCTACAATCAGCCTCTCCTTCCTTTTTCCCTCCATGATCCTCATTCCCACCCCTGGGATTTGAATCCCTGTCTGCTGATGCCTGGACGACCATTGCCAGCAGCTCTTACCACTAGGCCATCCCGCCAGTAACTGATTCAGCTGTCATCATCTACTAGTGCCTTACCCACTCTGTTCCTCCTTGCACCTGGTTCCTGGCTCCTCCAGGTGGCGCAACCCTTCTCTCGCCGCTTCTCTTCTCTCTGCAGGCACACCTTTTTTAGCTAACGTTACCTTGAGACCTGTGTATTTATAGGAATGTGTATACTGTGAGATCTGTGTATTTATAAGAATGTGTATAGCGCAGTTCTGACAAGGTTCTGTGTGAGCCCCTTAGTCAGTAGTGGAATTCCTTCAGCAGCGTTCCAGGTACAGTGCATTAAACTCTCTACAATATCTTCTAGCTGACAATATTTTGCTCGTATTCTGCTCTACTCCCCGTCCCTGTCTTACTGTCCTGCTCCTCTCTGTCTAATTAACTTCCCCTCTCCACCCTTGTAACCTAATGTTAGCTACTCCTCTAATTTTTCTATTATCTCCCTTTAACCTACCTCTCACCCCTTCAGTACCCATCTCTCATCCATCCCTTCCATCCCTCCTCACTACCCCCCACTATGCGTCCCTCCAACCTCCCTCTGTTTGTCCTTCTACAATCCTTCTGCCTGCTTCCTAATACCCCTCTCCCTCCGCGTCCATCCTAACCCACCACTACTCTTTCCATTCAGCCCTCTCCCGCCCACCCTGTCTCCATCCTCTATCCTCTCCACCTTCCACCTCCCTCCACTTTCCCACTCCCCTTGGCACCCAGGCACCTCTCTCCTCCCATCTGTCTCTTCCTGGTTTCATTTTATGCATTTCAGACTCTCCTCTTGTCCTCACCCTCCTACCCCTCCCTTCATACCTCCTTGCCACCTTTGGCATCCCATTTTCTCAATCGAGCACCTACTTCCCCTCCTACTCCTTATGGCCAGTGATGTTGAGCCCAGTCCTTGCCCAGTCCATGCCCTTCCCTCTGATCTACCCAAAGGGCTCAGGGTGGCCCATATCAATATCCGTAGTCTCCTTCCCAAAATAGACCTGCTTCAATCTCTCATCACCTCTCTCCTACCTGATGTCCTCATTGTTTCTAAATCCTGGTTTTCCCCTAAAATTCTGGACTTCACCATCTCAATCCCAGGGTTCACTCTCACCTGCCAAGACCACCCAGAAAGGGTGGTGGTATTGCTATCTACCTCTCCTCCTCTCCACAGTTCTATCTGTGTCCACTCCTGCTGCATATAAACTCCCTGTACTCAAACTCTCCCTCTCTCTCTTTCTCCCAATCTACATGGCAGGTGTCTACTGTTGTCCAGGCCTATCTGCCACTCTGATCTCAGAGCTGCTGACTACCGTAACTGCTCTCACCTCTGCAGGGGATCTCCTCATCCTGGGCGACTTCAATATCAATTGGCTCTCACTGCCTAACTCAAAATTCTGCCAAAACATAAAATCCCTACATCTTATCCAACTCATCTTCACCCTGATCCATCTTAACCTGAAATCACATAATCACTCTCTCCTGGACTGGGTCCTCACCAACCATCCATACTGCATCATTGATGCAGGTACCCTCCCCGATGCACTCATATACCATATGGTATACTGAACGCACAAAATTCACTGCCCTAAAGCACCCCCCAAAATTATCCACATTCGCTCCTTCCAGTCTTTAGACCTATCCTCGCTTGCTCTCTCCATGCTGATCTACAATCTACTGACTGGTACCCAATCTCCAGTGCCACTGCCATTAACTCAGCCCTTGATTACTTCATTCCAAATTCACAAAGATATGGGATCAGCATGTCCCCCCTACACAAAACCATGGTCAGAGGCTCCCACCTCCCACGAATCTCAGCAGAACGTCTGGCATGCAGGCATGCTCGTGACCTGGCATGGAAATCCTATAAGGTCTCTGGATCCCTTGCAGACCTACACAGGTATTGCACCCTGAGGAAATCTTGCACCAGGGCCACTAAGTTGGCCAAAGCTGAGTTTTTCTAATAATCTTTCCAGAGGAACTTAATTCACCCCTTAAAGTTCTGGAAAGTGATCCATGTCCTATCCCCCCCAACCCAGTCTGCCCCCCTTACTAAATTTAGGGGCCTCCACAGCCTCTGACCCTCCATCTGTGGCCACTGCCTTCACGCTTATTTCACCAGTTGTGCCTCTACCCTCCTGTCCTCCTCCTCCCTCCTTCTACCTCCTTCCCCATCCCCGCCTCATTCCCCTCCCCATCTTTTCTCCTCCTTCTTCTTTTCACCTGTCTCCCCATCCTCCTCTCTGAAAGCCCTTCTAGCCCTCAACCCATTACAAAGCAGCAGCCCTGACGGGCTTGACTCTAAGCTTCTACACCTCTCTGCATCTGCCATTACCTCTCCTATTACCTTCTTACTAAGTCTCTCCTTCTCTCTGGCCTCTATTCCAGCATCTTGGAAGCATGCTGCTGTCATCCCCTTCCCTAAAGGTGGTGACTCCTCCGCTCCTGGTAACTTCCAACCTATATCCCTCCTCCCTACCCTCTCCAAACTCCAACAGCACATAGTTCTATCCCAACTCTCTCCTTTTCTTAACTCCTCCTCTTCCTTTTTCACCCCTTTCCAGTCTGGATTTTGAAAATTCCATTCCACCTCCTCCTCTCTCCTCCAACTAACAGATTCCATCCATACAGCTATGGACCAGGGTCTTCTCCCTGCCACCATTTTCATCAATTTAGCAAAAGCTTTCAACACTGTCTATCATTCACTCCTACTCCACAAACTAAGTTCAGCTGGTCTTTCTGTCTCCACCACCCACTGGTTCAGCTCCTACCTCACAGGCAGATCTCAATCTGTGAGGCTAGGAGGAGCCATATCCCCTTCCCTCCCCATTACCACTGGTGTTCCTCAAGGCTCCGTACTTGGTCCACTTTTATCCTCCATATTCCTAAATGACCTTCCCTCTGCATGCTCATCTGCATCCATACACATATACGCAGACGACTATGCTCTATTTGCCTCTGGTTCATTGCCAGCTGAGCTAGTCTTCAAGCTCCAACCGGATTTCGACTCAGTCCAGAAATGGTTTCAGTCAAATCAGTTATCTCTACATGCCAAACAGATGGTCTCTATGTGCTTTGGCACTAGACCAAGGCTTTCTAAATTCCCATCCCTCCCTTCCTTTCACACTCTAGATGGCATCCCAATTGACGATGTGCCCGCCTTCAAATACCTAGGCGTCTGGCTTGACTGTCACCTCTACTGCTTGCAGCACATAGACACCATTAATAAAAAGCTTCATCCTAAACTTGATGCCTTCTACAGGCATAAGAGCTGCATTCCCCTTCCTGCCCGCCAAGTCATCCTTACCAAGATGATTATCCCCATCTTTGACTACGGCGAGATTGTCTGTTGTGCTGCCCCTAAATCTACCCTGGCCAGACTGGATCCCCTCTTCCACTCCTTCTGTTGCTTTGCTCTTAACTGCCCTACCCACACCCACCACTGTACTCTCTACTCTGCTCTTTCCATCCCTTCCCTGCAGGATCGCCGTCTGTCCCACTGTGCCTCCTTCACTTCCAAACTCTGGCTATCCTCCCTACCTCTTATCTCCCTACTCTTTCCATCCACCCCCTCCTCCTACTCCCTCCGAAACTCTGGGTTTTGCTCCCTCAAGCTCCTTTCCTGTAAAACTCTTGCTGGTTAATCAGCCTTCTCTTTCTGCTTTCCTAAACTCTGGAATTCCCTCCCCTTAAACCTTTGCTTAGCCTCTTCGAAACCCTCATTAATCTCTCTTCTCCATTCCCACACCTCTCTCTCCTGCCACTGTCCTTAAGCATATGCTGACCTCCCCTTGCTCCCCAGGGATTAAACTACTGTGACTGTATATTGCCACTGCCACTGTATACTGCACTTATTGTATATACCAACCAGTACATTTTATGAACCCTATACCGAACTGTTGCCAATGTATATTGCACTTATTGTATATACCTACCTATTTCTGTTGAAATCTGTATATTCAATTCCTCCTCTGTACTCATTATACTCTCTGTATTTCAGTCTGTGCAATTGTATATATTTTATTAGAATGTCTCCCCTTCCCCTAGGACACATCTGGAAACAAGCTATTTTTGCACAGTATGTTTTTTTCCTGGTGAAATGCTTTAATAAATAAATAAATAAATACAATAATCACAATAACAACCTCAAAGCTGGTCATTTCCTTGGTTAACAACCAGCTGGAGGGAGGTGGCCCTTGGCATCATCTTGGGCCACCCATCCCCCCCAACCAGTCGTTAATCCCTTAGAAATGACCGGCTTCTCAGTCATTATTGTTTAAATGTTCCCCTTTAAATGCTGCAGTTACCAGAGTGTTTGGAGATAAAAATTAACAGATCTTTGGTCTTTTTGCGTCAAGCATGGTCTCTGTTCCTAGAATGCCATGTTCTTGCATTGTATCTGTTCCTACGGCTACGTTCTTGCATTGTATCTGTTCCTACAGCTATGTTCTTGCATTGTCTGTGTCCCTACAGTTATGTTCTTGCAATGTATCTGTTCCTACAGCTATATTCTTGCATTGTCTCTGTTCCTACAGCTATGTTCTTGCATTGCATCTGTTCCTACAGCTATGTTCTTGCATTGTCTCTGTTCCTACAGCTATGTTCTTGCATTGTCTCTGTTTCTACCGCTATATTCTTGCATTGTCTCTGTTCCTACAGCTATGTTCTTGCATTGTCTCTGTTCCTACAGCTATATTCTTGCATTGTCTCTGTTCCTACAGCTATGTTCTTGCATTGTATCTGTTCCTACAGCTATGTTCTTGCATTGTCTCTGTTCCTACAGCTATGTTCTTGCATTGTCTCTGTTCCTACGGCTATGTTCTTGCATTGTATCTGTTCCTATGGCTATGTTCTTGCATTGCCTGTGTTCCTACAGCTATGTTCTTGCATTGTCTCTGTTCCTACAGCTGTGTTCTTGCATTGTCTCTGTTTCTACAGCTGTGTTCTTGCATTGTATCTGTTCCTGTGTAAATTAGGTCAGTTGCCACGCTGGTATATTGGATCCATGTCCTGTTGCATAGCTCTTGAGGAAGTACCATGAGGTCACAGACCCCTATTTTTGTTTTTGGAGACCATCACAGCTCCTCTGAGGGTCATTTTTTGTGCAGATGACAATGGGGATGTGGTGGTGAACCATGGTAAGGAAATCCTTACTGAACCAGGATGATTTTTTCTGTTATCGTGTTGTCTCCATCCTTTTTTTTTGTGCTGGGGTGGTGGTGGTCAGAGGTCGGATAAAGGTGTGGCGAGTGGCGGTACAACTCAGGAGGATATTTTGAAGTCATATTATTTTTTAACAGTTTTAGTAAGGCTTTAGGATACGGCATTGTGGACAGACAGCAGTTGTTAAGGTGGTTACACATCTCCTGCTGACCATGGATAAGGCCAGTGGACCTTACTAGTGCTTTGGTATATTTCTGCAGCATTTTACAAGCTGTAAAATTGTGAAGGGCAAAGCCTCCACTATAAACAAGATTAAACATATCCACTGGACTATCCTAGTATTCTGGATAAATATTGTTAATTGTAATACAAAACAAACAATAGCAAAACAAGGATGTTACAAATGCAGAAGCAATACTGTGTCAGAACTACTTATTGTGGCAGATCGGGATCGAGGGCATCCCATGAGTCTCTGGTGCTGGTGTTAGAATGGCATGTTACACTCTCTAGGAGATTTAAGGGCCCTGGCTTTAACTCTCATGCCCCATCCCTTTATTATAAGGCAATATGTACACTCAGAGGTGGCATACCAAACAGGCAGGCTGCAAGTAGAATAGGTTGTAGGATCCACAAAGGATGTAATGAGTTCAGTGTGTAGGATCCACAAACGATTAAAGAAGAGCAGTGTATAGGATCCATAAAGGATGCTTGCAGACCAGTGTGTAGGATCCATAAAGGATGCAGGGAGAGCAGTGTGTGGGATCTATAAAGGTTACAAGGAGAACAGTGTGTAGCATCCATAAAGGATACATGGAGAGCAGTGTGTAGGATCCATGAATGGTGCAGGGAGAGCAGTGTGTAGGATCCACAAAGGATGCAGGGAGAGCAGTGTGTAGGATCATAAAGGATACATGGAGAGCATCCATAGAGGATACATGGAGATACATGGCCGCTGGAGGGTGGTCATTTCTGTGGCTTTGGGCTGTTCGGGGGCTGAGTGCTGAGGGGCAGTCACTCCTGTTGCCTGGCCTGGTGGTGTAGGGCCTGAGGGTCCGTTTCATGGTACAAAATCGCCACTCTGCAAGCAAGTCTTCTGGTATAAAATCATCATTTTGCAAGTGAACACTGTTCCAAGAGTGATGGAAGATCTACAGAGGAGATAGAAAATCTGAAATGGCCGGGCAGGTTGGAAGTGTTTTATCAGTTTCTTTGTATACAGAAGGCAGTAAGAGTGCCTGAAGCTATTTCATTCATTCTAATTTTGAAACTGAACTGCATGCCATCTAGGACAGTGAAAGTGCCCTGATTCATGTGTTTTCTGGTCATGGACACGAGGAAGTGAGAGTCCCTGTGTTTTCAGTTCTCTGCTTCTCGGGGAAACTGAGCGAGTTCCTTAAATATTGATTGAATAATACTGACTGAAATATTAACTGCTAAAGTTAGCTGAACATTATCCGATGCACCCTCTAAGGACTTTTAAGTAATATTTTTCTTATGTGTATTGTTAGTTAAGTGGGGTTGTAGATTATTTGGGTTATTTTAGGTTTTGTTAGGTATTGTTTTTGTATAAGGGGTTTCGGGGGGGGGGTGAGTGTTCAAATTATTATTAGTTGTGAGTGATTGTGTGTGGGTGAGTGTATGTGTGTGTTTGAGTATGTATTTATATTGTGGGTTGTTTTGAGTGATTAACTGTCGACTGTGGCCAGCCTAGCGTTGGATGGTTATGTACTGGCAAGGGTTTTTGGTGGTCAGGCACTACTCCCCCACCAGGCTTAGGGACCTCTGCCCTTTCAAGTGTCTCCCTCTGCTGGTGGAGGTGTATGGGCATTGCTGGGCATTAGGGATAGCTAGGAGGGGGAGGAAGTGGAGGGGATCCTGGCCTGGTGCGGGTGTGGGGTACGAAATGAGGTGGACAGGTTGGAGTGGTGGGGATGTGAAGATGCCCTGGGGCAAAATGGGTTCTGAAAAGGGGACCCATCCCGGCCTGGTTCCCATATCTAAGAGCTCCACTTCGAGTGGGCAAGTCACTTGGACTACCTCGTCCACCTAGCCTACTCAAGCAGTGTTGTGCAATGCCAGGTCAATAAAAAACATGACAGGTATTTATAGCTGATCTTGTTGGTACAGCTGACCTGGCTTGCATCACCAAGACCTGGCTGGATGAGAATGCTGGCCCAGTGTTGGAGGCAGCATTTCCAGCCGGGTACTCGGTGATACACTGCCTGAGAGAGGATCATAGGGGCAGGGGTGTAGCCATTTGTTTTAAGTTGGATCTGGGCCTTGTAGACACCCCAGTGGGAGTTACCATATCCTTTGAATGTATTGTTTGAGCAGGTGTATGTTGCAGGATACTTCTCATCTACCGTCCACCCAGGGGTGGGAAGGAATTCCTGCAGGAAGTCACGGACTTCATTGTCAGTCTTGTGTTGGAATTCCCCAGATGGTTGATTCTGGGGGATTTCAACGCATGGATCTATGATGAATTCTCACAGTTTGGGCAGGACTTGCTCCAACTGATGTACTCGTCGGGCTTTTCACAGGTAGTTACCTCTGTTACCTATAGTCATGGTCATTCACAGGATCTGGTCTTCCTTCTGGGGATGGAGATCACTGATCTAGTGGTGGGACCGGTCAGCTGGTCAAAGCATTATCATATAAGGTTCAGATTCAAGGCTCCCCCCTATAGAACTGCTCCTATGGAGATGGTACGGTACTGCCCTTTAAGGGGGTTGATCCCTGATGGTCTTATGGTGGTACTGGACCTATCAGGTGTGTTGAGAGTATGCAGAGAGCCAGGGGAACTGGTACTTTCCTATAATAAGGCGGTGACAGGTGCCCTCCACTCTCTAGCTCCTGCTCATGTTTGCCCCCTCACTCTTCACCTAAAGTCCCCTTGGTTTGACGGGACTTTGAAGGAGTTGGGGTGAGGGGGTCGAAAGTTGGAGAGACACTGGCGGAAATCGGGCCTGTTGGCTGACAAACTTGGATTGATGGCTCATTATAAAGACTATCAATTGGCCATCTCCTATAAGAAGGCAGAGTTCCTGTCCAAGGAGATTGCTGCGGCAAAGAATTGACCGGCCCAGCTCTTCCAGACTGTCAACAGATTGTGCAATCCAACCTGTCTTCAGTCACGGGGAGTGTTTTCACAAGTTAATTGTGATGAATTTGCTCACTTCTTTGCCGATATGATTGCCACCATCAGGTCTGAGATCTGTTAAGTGTCCTCTAATAGGCAGTGCAGTGATCAGCATGGGATGGCAAGCATCCAGCCTGTCTGGTCTGACTTCAGCCGGTTGGTGATCGAGGACATTGTGCGGGTTGTCCAGAATATGTACCCAGCTTCCTGTAGTTTGGACCCAGGCCCAACGCGCCTCCCTGTGGGGTGTATTGAAGACATCGGCCCAGTCCTCGCTGAGACAGTCTGATGTTCGTTTGAGACAGGGATGTTTCCAGACTTCCTGAAGGAGGCAGTAGTGGTACCCCTCCTGAAGAAATCCACCCTTGACCTGGACTGCTTAGCGAACTACAGACCAGTCTCCAACCTGCTCTTTGTTGGCAAGGTTATTGAGAAGGTGGTTGTGGCGCAGCTGGATGACCATTTAACACGCACGATGTCTACCATACTCTCCAGTCCAGGTTTTGAAAGAGGCATAGTACCGAGACTGCCCTCGTTCAGGTACTTAATGATCTCCTGATAGTGAGAGATCAGGGGAGCTGGTCCATCTTGGTTTTTCTTGATCTCTCTCTCTTCAGCATTCGACATTGTAGACCATGGGGTGCTGCTGGAGTGCCTGTGGACTCTCTGTGGACTGTCTGGTGCAGTTCTCAGATGGTTTCAATCTTTCCTCACTGGCAGAACTCAGAGGGTGGTGTCAGGGATTTATTCCTCTGCCCCCTTCCCCTGTCATGTGGGGTTCCGCAGGGCTCCGTGCTGTCTCTCATGTTGTTTGCAGTGTACATGCTGCCATTGGGAGACACTATAAGGTGTATGAGCTGAGTTTTCACTGCTATGTAGATGATACTCAGTTCTACATGTCCTTTGTACCTGAGCAGAGTGGATTGGTCTCGGTTTTTAACAGCTTCCTCTTCGAGATCCAGGGCTGGATGAGTGCTAACTAGCTGAGGTTGAACTCGGACAAGACTGAGGTGCTGGTGGTAGAACCAGGTCACCATGGCTTGGGGTTGTCAGCAGGTCAACCTTCTGGGCTTTGGCTTGGGGGTGCCCAGCTGCTGACTTCAGATCGGGTGCAAAATCTGGGCATTGTGTTCAATAGTGGCCTGACTTTAAAGTCTCAGGTGTCTGCTGTTAAGACCTCTTTTTTTCCATCTGAGGAACACCACCCGGATTAAGCACCTGGCAACCTTCCAATGTTAGTCCACACCTTTGTTATCTCATGCCTTGATTACTGCAATGCCCTGTACCTAGGGATACTGGGGGTTGATGTCCACCAATTGCAGCTAGTGCAGAATGCGGTGGCCAGGTTGTTGACTGGCTTACTGAGATCTTGCCATATCATGGTTGTGCTCTGCGACCTGTACTGGCTGCCAGTACATTGGCGGATCACCTTCAAGGTTGGGTTACTGACCTATAAAGCCCTACACGGACAGGGTCTGCGCTACCTGCAAGATCTTCTCTGCCCCTATTACCCCCTCCACCCCCTTCATTCCACTGGCGAGGGATTGCTAGAGGTTCCCAGGGTGCGACTGAAGAACTCTGGACCCGCTCTTTTGTGGCTCCTACCTTGTGGAACTCTCTACCTTGCCGGGTTAGAGAGTGCCTGACTGTCGAGAGTTTTAAGACCACCTTAAAAACCCATCTTTTTGACTTAGCGTATCCAGAATTTAATACTAGCTAGCTTACTGTGGTTTTATCTCTTATATATTGATGTTTTATTCTTGACCTATTTTAATTGTGTGATTTACTAACATACTAAAATGCCAGCAGAATAGGCCTAATGGTCTCTTGAGTCTGCTCGATTTTCAGCACCTGCACTGAGGGCTGATTTTGCTGTCCTCTCCCCTCTCCCTTGGGTTATACTGTCCCCAGTTCCAGATGTTCCACCTGTATTGGGCTTGGTCAGATTTACCCTCCCCCTGTACCTGTCCCATCCCCTCTTAAACCCGTCCACAGTCTCCACCTCTGCCAGCTCCCTGGGCAGTGCATTCCATAGCTCCACTGCCCTTTCAGTAAAATAACATCTCCTCCTCTCCCCTTCCCTCTGAGCCTGCCCCCTTCCAGCTTACACCCATGACCTCTTGTTGCCCCACCCTCCTTCCTTTGGAGCACCCTGACTGGGCCTCCTTTATTGATCACTTTCATGTACTTAAAGACCTCTATCATGTCCCTCCTGTCCCTCCTCTCCTCCAGGGTGTACATGTCGAGCTCCTTGAGCCTCTCCTCATAGGTCCTCTCCCTCAGGCCCCAGATCATTTTGGTTGCCCTCCTTTGGACCCTCTCTAGGAGTGTAATGTGCCTCTTTAAATGTGGTCTCCAAAACTGTACACAATACTCGAGGTGTGGCCTAACCTAGCAGTTGTACAGTGGAAGGATCACTTCCGCCTTTCTGGAGGTAATGCCCCTGGTGATGCATCCCAGAATCCTATTTGCCCTTGCCGCTGCCCTCCTACAGGTCTCCAAGTTGTTCATTTTGACATCTACCACTACCCCCAGGCCCCTCTCACCCTCCGTGACTTGAATCATGTCTCCTCCCAGTGAATACCCCTGGCCTGGATTTCTGACTCCCAAGTGCAGAACCTTGCACTTCCCCACATTGAATTTTAGTTTCCATTTTCCCGACCACCTTTCCAGAGCCTCCAGGTCCTCCTGCAAGGCAACCCTCCCCTCCTTCTCATCCACCACTGCACCCAGCTTTGAGTCATCTGCAAAGAGACTCATCTCACTGCTGATCCCCCTCCTGATGTCTGAGACATAGGCATTGAACAAGAGTGGCCCCAGCACTGACCCCTGGGAAACCCCACTAGTAACCCATCTTGGGGATGAAGCTAACCCTCCAACCACCACCTTCTGAGTATGCTCAGAGAGCCAATTTCCTATCCATCTTAACAACTGCCTCCCTACCCCATTTTCTTTCAGCTGAGCCAGCAGGCCACTGTGGGGTACCGAATCAAACGCCTTGCTAAATTCCAGAAAGAGGACGTCCACTGGCCTACCCTGGTCCAGGGCCCTCGTCACCCAGTCATAGAACTCAACAAGATTTGTCTGGCACGATCTTCCTGTGACAAAGCCATGCTGCCTATCGTCCAAGTACCCAGTTTGCTTCAGTAACCCCCCTAGCCTTTCATTGACAATACCCTCCATCACCTTGCCGACCACTGATGTCAGGCTAATGGGCCTGTAATTTCCCGCCTCCTCTCTTGATCCCCCCTTGTGGATTGGCATGACAAGGGCAACTCGCCAGTCTTGGGGCACCCACCCAGTCCTCAGAGAGATGTTGAAAAGCTCCGCTACAGGGACTGCCAGGACATCCGCCAGTTCCCTCAGCATCCTGGGATGTTTCTCATCTGGCCCAGGTGCTTTCCCCATCCGAAGGGACCCGAGGGCTTCCCTTACTCTCTCTACCAGGATTTCAGTCTCCACGTCCTCCCCCTTTGCACCCTGCACTGCTGGGCCCCCACCTGTCTGTGGTGGCCACTCCCTTTCCCCAGACCCATGAGGGCCCCTGGTCTCTACCGGTCCCACACCTTGCTCCAGTGTGCCCCCGCTTCCCTCGCAAGTCATAGCCCCTCCATCCCCCTGGTAAAAACTGAGGCAAAGTACTCATTTAGGACTTCTGCCTGTTCCCCCACCTCCTGTGCCCAACCTTCCCCTATCCTTATCTTGCTGACCTGCCCCCTTACTTTCCTTTTTTCCCCTATGTATCTAAAGAACCCCTTGTTCCCCCTCCGGATCCCACTGGCCAAGGACTGCTCCTTTTTTTGCCTTAGCTGCTCTCACCACCCTGGTGACTCTCTTGGCTGTTGGCTCATATTCCTCCTGATCCCTTTCACTCCTTGAGTGCCTGAAGCACCTATAGGTCGCCTTCTTGTCCCTCACCACCTCCTGTACCTCCCGGGTCCACCAGCAGGGTTTTCTGGCCTTACCGAACTTATGCCTTTCCATTGCGCAGGATCTGGTAACCTCCTGTATTCCCCTCCTAATGATCCCCCACCTGCTGTCAGCATCCATATCTGGCCTTATCCTGTCCAAATGATCTTTAAGGATCCTTCCCATCTCCCTGAAGTCTGCACCCCTAAAGTCGGTTACTACCGTTTTTGTTCAGCTTTCCCCCCTCCCCAGGTCCAGGAAAAATCAGACTGTGGTGTGATCACTGTCAGCCAGTGGGTCCCTCATCTCTAGGCCCCTAATATTTCAATATTTATATATTTTGTTTGCATGCTTTTCCTTATATTTGTACAGCGCTGTGGTCTTTTTGGAACAGCATTTTTAAAGACCACCTTTCATAATGGTTAAAAAAGTTACATCTTGTAGTCATTATATGCAGTACTAGACCTGAAAAGGTGTGTGCATTTGTTATTTTGGGGCAAGGTTTACACTGCCTTCCATAATTTGGATTTGTTTTTGAGCCCTGCTTTAGCCCTGTTGCACTTGCCTTTGCTGTTCAGCTGCTGGCTCCTGATGACATCAATGTAGGGCAGAGGAATGACTGTGTAGGATCGATAAAGGATGCTTGAAGAGCAGTATATAGGATCCATAAAGGATGCAAGGAGAGCACTGTGTGGGATCTGTAAATGTTAAAAGGAAAGAGTGTGTACCATCCATAAAGGATACATGGGGAGCAGTGCGTAGGATCCACAAAGGATGCAAGAAGAGCAGTGTGTCAGATCTGCATAGGATACAAGAAGAGCAGTGTGTCAGATCTGCATAGGATACAAGAAGAGCAGTGTGTCAGATCTGCATAGGATACAAGAAGAGCAGTGTGTCAGATCTGCATAGGATACAAGAAGAGCAGTGTGTCAGATCTGCATAGGATGCAAGAAGAGCAGTGTGTCAGATCTGCATAGGATGCAAGAAGAGCAGTGTGTCAGATCTGCATAGGATACAAGAAGAGCAGTGTGTAGCATCCCTAAAGGATACATGGAGAGCAGTGTGTAGCATCCATAAAGGATACATGGAGAGCAGTGTGTAGCATCCATAAAGGATACATGGAGAGCAGTGTGTAGGATCCACAAAGGATGGAGGAAGGGCTGTGTGTAGGATCCATAAAGAGATCCATAAAGGATACACGGAGAGCAGTGTGTAGGATCCACAAAAGATGCAAGAAGGGCTGTGTGTAGGATCCATAAATGATGCAAGAAGAGCTGTGTGTAAGCTCCATAAAGAGATTCATAAAGGAGGCAAGGAGGGCAGCGTGTAGTATAAATAAAGGATGCAAGAAGAACAGTGTGTAGGACCCATAAGGGATACAAGAAAAGCTGTGTGTAGGATCCAAGAGAGAGGGGGATACAACAGAGACCTTCAAGTTTCTGAAGGGGATTAATAAAGTGACCTACGCAGAATTATTTAATAGAAACACTCGCTCAGTGACAAGACTGGAATCTGAAAGGGGGGGGCTTCAGGAGGGACCTAAGAAAGTATTATTTTATTGAAAGGGTGGTGAAGCCATGAAACTGCCTACCTGCCAAAGTGGTAGGTGCCAAAATCATGGAAGGCTTCAAGCATGGGTAGGACAGAGTAAAGGATTTAATAGTAAGCTCTGCACCAAGTCTGGGGAGGGGGAAGTATGAGCTGGGGGGGGGTTGGTCCCCGGATAGACATTGGTCTCAAAGAACTATGGGCAGACTGGGTGGACCTGGTCTTTTTATGCCATTATTGTCTACGTTTCTATAAAGGATGCAAGGAGAGCAGTGTGTAGGATCCATGAAGGATGCAAGGAGAGCAGTGTGTAGGATCCATAAAGGATACACAAAGAGCAGTGTGTAGGATCCATGAAGGATACACACAGAGCCGTGTGTAGGATCCACAAAGGATGCAAGGAGAGCAGTGTGTAGTACCCATAAAAGGGCAGTGTGGGAGCCATACAGGATGCAGCAAGACCAGTGTGTGGGCTCCATAAAGGATACTGTGGAGCAGTGTGTAACATCCAGAAAGGATGCAAGGAGAGCTGTGTGTAGGATCCATAAAAGTATACAAGTAGAGCAGTTTGTAGGATCCATAAAAATGGAAGGAGAGCAGTGTGTAGGATCTATAAAGAGATTCATAAAGGATGCAAGGAGAGCAGTGTGTAGGACCCATAAAAAATGCAAGGAGGGCAGTGTGGGATCCATATAGGATTCAGGAAGAGCTGTGTATAGGATCCATAAAGGATGCAAGCAGGGCAGTGTGTAGTATCCACAAAGGATGCAAGGAGAGCAGTGTTTACGCTCCATAAAGGATGGAAGGAGAGCAGTTTGTAGGATCCATAAAAGATGGAAGGACAGCAGTGTGAAGGATCTATAATGGATGCAAGGAGAGCAGTGTGTAGGATCCATAAAGGATACAGGGAGAGCAGTGTGTAGGATCTATAATGGATGCAAGGAGAGCAGTGTGTAGGATCCATAAAGGATACAGGGAGAGCAGTGTGTAGGATCTATAATGGATGCAAGGAGGGCAGTGTGTAGGATCTGGAAAGGATGCAGGGAGAGCAGTGTGTAAGATCCATAAAGGGTGCAAGGAGAGCAGTTTGTACGACCCACAAAGGATGCAGGAAGAGCAATTTGTAAGATTTGTAAAGGATGTAAATAGGGCAATGTTTAGGATCGGTAGAAGAGCAGTGTGTAGGATTCATAAAGGATGCAAGGAGAGCAGTGTGTAAGAGCTATAAAGGTTGCAAGGAGGAGAAGTGTATTGGATCCATAAAAGATGCCGGGAGAGCAGTGTGTAGAACCCATAAAGGATGCTGGGAAAGCAGTGTAGGAGGTCCATAAAGGATGCTGGGGGAGCAGTGTGGGAGATCAATAAAGCACTGAAGAAGAGATGTGTGTAGGATACATAAAAGATGCAAGAAGAGCAGTGTGGGATTAATAAAGGATGTAAGGAGATCAGTGTGTGGGATCCATAATGCATGTAAGAAGAGCAGTACGTAGGCTCCACAAAGGATGCCAGGAGATTAGTGTGTGGGACCAATAAAATGGTGCTAGGAGAGAAGAAATGGCCATGATCTTCTTTCTTTCCTCAGTTCATATGTTCATAACTTCTGCAGATGAAGTAAATTATCTACCTAGGATCTGCATATTGCCACCCATGATGCTTTGTACTGGAATGGAACATTTAAAATATATACCTGTGCTTGGATGAGAGAGATACACAAAAAAATGTGGACATATGATCTCTCCATGTATACACTTACAGTACATAATCCAACACACTACTACTCTTGCAGACTGACAATTCTGTGTGCTGCCCCTGAGTGTACTACGTGTGGGAGTTCCACTGGTGAGGACATGGAAATTGGCTGAGATAGTGGCTCAACTGCACCATGAAGTCACAAAAGGATGATACACACGTCTGTATACTGCTGCTCTTGTTCTACACTGGATGAAATATGAAAGCCTGTTTTGGGGCAACTTTTTGTTTTGGTGAAGCCTTATTAGCCTTCCCTATGCAATGATATGCATATTGTTATCCATGATGCCTTGCATTGTTTTGGGAAACTGGCTGGAAGAGATGTGTTGCTGCATGTGTTTGAAATTATAAATCACTTAAGTGATTTCAGTCAATCGGAACACAGAGCTACTGTGTCTCTTCCCATGTACAGCGGCTTCTCATGCAGGAACATTAGGAGAGGAGTGTTTGACTTTGCAACCAGGGAAGGGGTTTCATTTAACTTTCGAAATGAAATACTTAAAACTTATAAATAACTTTAGCCACCTGAGTGATTTATAATAAGTTAATAGTGCTTCTTCATGGTGTCTCTTATGGTATAAGAGACTCTTCCTATAAGATTTGGGCAGCCAGAACTGTTCTTTGCGTCACTCCTCTCACTCAAACTGCAAGTTAGGTGTCTCAAATATTTCTGTTTATTTATTTCTTTAGTGATTCGGAAAAGACCTTTGATCGCAAGCTCTTTTACAAAGGTTCCACGTCATAGATTACAAAACAAAGTACAATAGGAGAAAGCAAAGGTACATCACAATGAACGATACAGCTTGGATTCAGAACTTACAGAATAACTCAAAACATAGGTACAAGTTAAAATATCAAGAAAAATACTTTATGAGAGTGGGGGGGGGGGATAAGCAGCCACAAAGTGCCCTGTCAGTAGTTCAGAGGGACGGGGATAGTTGGCAGTGGGTGAAGACAAAAGGTACGAGAGAGAGGTAGGTGCTGTGGTGGAGGTGAAGGGTGGGGGAACAAGGGCGATAAGGTAGAGGGAGAAATGGGGGGCTGAGGGAAGGCTGAGTGGAGAAGACATGCTAGAGTAAATGGTGGGGTACAAGGGGGCATGGTCAGGCAGCTTGCATTAGTAGTGACTGTTAGGGAAACTCATGGGACTGGGAGTTGGGTGGGGTGGGGTGGCGGGTGCCGGAGGAGAATAATGCAAACTGATTGCTGAGGCAAGTCATGAGAAGGGACAGAAGGAGGGGGTACCTGAGGCCTGTCTAGTGCTTGCTGGGGGGCAGAGAGAGCGGGTGTGGCTGGACTTAGGGGCAGGTGCACTTAGAGAGTGTTATTAGGTGCCGTTTGAGGTCAGTTGTGAACTGGGCCAGAAAACTGGTGGCCAAGAGGTGCCCGGGAGTTCATTCATCCACAGGAGGGGCCTGGTAGGCAAATGCATGTTGCCCAAGTGATGTGCGACAGTGCGAAATAGGATGTTTATGTGACCGGTTGGAGAGACCATTTGCTTTGCATGTTCTTCTGATGTGCACATGTGATGGGGATATGGTACTACAAGCCCCAGTCAAGCTACACTTCTTCAACATAAAAGATTCACCGGCATGAACTGCGTTCTGTTTACAGCACAACAGTACCTGTGACACAATGCTGCTTGGTACTGTCTTGCACTGTGGCTCCAATAGCCATCTGTCAACACTAAGCTCTGGCCCAGCATCCCCGCAACCCAAGGAGTAAAGTCCTGTTAATGAGACTGGAATAGCGGCATAAGCTGACAATAACCCACTAGTGCCTTGAATGAGGAATGGGCTCATTTGCATAGGGTAATTCTGATATAGCATGATTACACAACTGCGCTAACCCATCTGGGTTACACTAACTGATACTTTGCGTGGGGGCCACCTGTTCTCTATCCAGTATCATGCCCTTCATTGGCCAGCAGGGCATTGTACTTTGTGACTGCGCAAACCTGTTGGTGCCTTGCTATGCGCTGCACTCTGGTGGTATATTCATACCTGCGTTGCGTACTCACAGTGTGCTCTGTGCTTGTACAAATACGCCACCTTTTGCTCGTAACACACTATAATGCCAGCAGAGGGGACTTTGTGCTGAGTTAACTTCGACCCAGTCCCACGTGTTTTAATTACCTGCCTGAAACTCCCTCCTCATATAAATCTGTCCGTCTTTAATTTTTGTTTAAAAAACTGCCCCTCCCCAAGCAAAGAGCCTGGCTGGTTCTAAAATGTTTTTAAAATTGAAGGAGCAGTTTTGACTATTCAGAGTGCTCCTTTCCTCTGCGCATGAGACATTGTTATTCTAGAAAGAGTGTATCACACTCGGACACCTTGAAAACAGGCTCATTTGGGGGAATGTTTTTTTTTTGCTCCCCCCATCAGCTCTCATTTGCTGAGCACCCCAGCCCCTTCACCTCGAGATCCACCGAGACTTACCCCCAGCCATCTTCCCCAGGGCTTGCCCCCATGGCGTGGTTGGCAGGGTTCCTCAACCCCCACCGTGGTATGGATCCACTTCTGGCTGGCATGCCCAGCTGGTCAGGTGTGAGGGTTGCATGTGCTTGGTATCATCCTGCCACTAGCTTTTCCTCCCTTTACTGACCCCTGGGAGGCATGGCATGCAATGATGTCATGACGCACACCATGCATTCCCACATGACATGCGTGGTGTCAACGTCTGACTCCCCCCTTCCCACATGTTGGCCTGGGTTGCCTTTTCCCCAGCTTCCAATAGGGGCCAGGCAAGCACCAGGCACTGCCCACTCTTCCCCTACGGACACTTGATCCTCCTCCCCCAGCTGGCCCTCCGACTTCCCAAGTTCACTTCTGAACTATGGTCATTGGTAACACGAGCAGTAGAGCTACCACTGTACTGGTTGGCTGGTTCATCTGGGGGAAGTTTTTGAAATTTTTAATATATTGTTGATCGACCTCAATTAAAAATATATGAATATTGATTCAAACAAGCCTAGCTCACAGTCAAGAACTTACAAAACACAGAAGTATCAAGTTGTAGGACAAATAGTCTTTCTTGTTTAGAAAGCCAACAGCAGCAAAACAAACTCCTATTTCATGCACATGTGCTTAATCAGCCTTGATGAAGCACATACACACAAAACATTAGCTGCTATAGGAATTAGAAGTGGACAGGTTTACTCATTCCCATTTTTAAAGCCTTTTCCAGTATGCAGTTTTTACACTGGGCACATGCTGTATTGATACTGGTCCCTGGTGTTTTAGGCTCACCTTTCGCAGATGTCAAGCACAATTGTTCAAATTGCAGAAGAAGATGGGTCTAAAAGCAGGGATCAGGCGTGAGCACCTTATCTCATTTAATAAAAAACTGCATTTCAGAAAGCTTTTGAAAAGCACCAGTCTGCAGTTCCAACTTAAAATTTAATCCAAACACTGCAGCAATTCCATTTGGGGGTCCAATTTTAGTCCCTAACTCTCAACTATCCCACATTATAAGGGACATCTTTCATTTTATAACTCAGAAACATACATAGAAACATACATAGAAGTTTTTGGCTGATAAGGACCTCTTGGGCCCACCTAGTCTGCCCGGTTTTCCCTGCCTACTGTGCCACCGCAGACCCTACTCGATCTCCGGTCGTCTCCTCCCCTTGCCTTACTACCAAGGTCCCCTAGTATCTGTCCCATGCATGCTTGAATCCTGTCACCGTTTCTGCACCCATCACCTCCACTGGAAATCTGTTCCAGGTGTCCACACCCTCTCCATGAAGAAGTATTTCCTCACATTTCCTCTGAGCCCCCAACTCATAGCATGACCCTTTATCCTTGAGCTTTTTCTATGGAAAATGCTACCTTCCTGTAGCTTATTAATACCTGTTAGATACTTGAATGTTTCTATCATATCCTCCTCCCCAGAAAGCACATATTCAGTTCCTTGAGTCTCTCCTCATAGGGCTTTTAACATAGAAACATAGACTTTGATGCAGATAGGACCGCTTAGGCCCATCTAGTCTGCCCATTTCCTACCCACAGGATAGGCCGCAGATCCTAGTTAACCAACAGCCTATTTCTTCCTACCCCCCACAAGAATTGCCTTATGTCTGTCCCATGCATTCTTGAATTCTCCCACAGTTTTAGACCCCACAACCTCCTCAGGAAGGCTGTTCCATGCATCCACTACCCTCTCTGTGAAATAATACTTCCTCACATTTCCCTGAACCGCCCTCCTTCTATCTTTAAATTGTGTCCCCTTGTTCTTGCAAGTCTCTTTTTCTGAAAAATGCTACCCTCTTGGACTTTGTTGATTCCACTGAGGTACTTAAAAGTTTCTATCATGTCCCCCCTCTCCCTTCTTTCCTCAAGGGTATACATATTAAGCTCCTTTAGTCTCTCCTCATGCGGCTTCTCTTGCAGACCCTGCACCATTTTAGTTGCCCTCCTCTGGACTGCCTCTATCCTGTCTATGTCCTTGTGAAGATGGGGTCTCCAGAACTGGACACAGTACTCCAGATGGGGTCTCACCAACTGTCTGTACAGAGGGATAACAACTTCCTGTTTTCTGCTGCTGATGCCTCTCCCTATACATCCCAGTATACCCCCAGCCCTCCCTACTGCCTTTTCACATTGCTTGCTAACCTTAAGGTCATCTGATATGATTACCCCCAGGTCCCTTTCCTTTTTTGTTGTTGTTACTACCTCCCACCCACTGTGTATTCTTCCCCTGGGTTCTTGTTTCCCAGGTGCATTATTTTGCACTTCTTTGCATTGAATCCTAGCTGCCATACTTCTGACCATTCCTCCAACCTTGCCAAGTCCCTTTCATCCTTTCCACGCCTCCTTGTGTATCAACCCTGTTGCAGATTTTTGTGTCATCTGCAAAAAGGCATACTTTTCCTTCCAGTCCCTCTGCAATGTCACTGATGAAGACATTAAAAAGGACTGAACCCAATACTGAACCCTGCGGTACCCCACTAGTAACTCCCCTTTCTTCAGAATGGACTCCATTTACAATTACCTTCTATGTCCTGTTGTCCAGCCAATGTTTTACCCAGGCTACCATCCTGGGACCCACTCCCAGGCTGGTTAATTTGACTATTAATCTTTTGTGTGGGACTGTGTCAAATGCCTTGCTAAAGTCTAGGTAGGCCATGTCCACAGCCCCTCCCTGGTCTACTACTTTGGTTACCCAGTCAAAGAAATCTATTAGATTCGTCTGACATGACCTTCCCGCTGTGAACCCATGCTGCCTTGGGTCCTGTGCTCCACTGGCCTCTAGGTACTCGTCTATTCTTTCCTTCAGAAGTGACTCCATCACTTTCCACACAGAGGTCAGACTGACAGGTCTGTAGTTTCCGCCTCTGTCTTGGATCCACTTTGTGAAGGGAATCACATCCGCCTTCCTCCAGTCCTCGGGTACCACACCATCCTCCCATGATTTATTAAAAGAGTAGCCAGTGGTTTCACTAGTTCCTCCCTTAATTCTTTTAGAATTCTGGGGTGAATTCCATCAGGACCCATTGCTTTGTCCACCTTCAGTTTTAGGAGTTCTTGCAGAACCCTTTCTTCTGTGAAAGGACTGGGATCGACCCCCTATCAAGAGTGCTTCTGTTAATTGGATTAGGCACTTCCCCTCTTTTTAGAATACTGAGCAGAAATATTTGTTCAGTATTCCTGCTTTTCACTGTCCCCTCTGCCCACCCACTGTTCATTCTATTCAGCCTCACTATCCTCCTCTTTGTCTTTTCACTGCTGATGTACCTATAAAAGGTTTTATCCCCTCTTAACTGAGTTGGCTATCTTTTCCTCAGTTTGGGCCTTTGCTATTCTGACTTCCCTCCCGCTTCCTTCTGCCTTAACTGGTACAGCTCTCTGTCCTGCTCCTTCTGTGTTTCCTTATACTTCTGGAATGCTATCTTTTCTTCCTGACTTTCACAGCCACTCTTTTGAGAACCATAGTGGCTTTTTCTTTGTTTTGATTTGTTCATTTGCTTCACACAAAGGCTTGTTGCCTCTGTGATGGCAGTTTTGATAATTCCCATTGTTGCTCCACACCTCCTTCTAGCCTGTTTGCTAGTGCTTTTCTGAGGCACTCTCCATCTTGCCAAAGTCAGCCCTCCTAAAGTCCAGTACCCTCACTTTTGTGGCTTGACTTCAGGCTGAGTTTAACGTGAACCACACTGTTTGATGGTCACTTGTCCCAGATGGCAACCCACTTCTAGATCTGAGATCCTCTCACTGCCCCCGTTTGAGAGCACGAGGTCTAAGATTGCTCCCTCAGTGAGGTTCCAAAACTAGCTGTCTAATGCCTGCCACCTGTAGGGCATCAAGAATGGCCCTGCTCTTGGATGTGGCTGCAGCAAATGTGCTCCAGTTAACATCTGGCATATTCAGGTCTCCCATCAACAGTATCTCCCCTTTCTCTGCCATTCTAAGAATGCCTTCTATCATATCCTTGTCCATTCCTTTCCCTGACATGGGGGTCTGTACACAACCCCTGTGCGGATTGTGGTGCCCTTTCCAGTCTCCAAGGTGACCCACAGTGTCCTCCTCCTGTTTACTCTTTGTTCAGTTGCTTTTATCCCTTCCTTTACATAGAGAGCTACTCCTCCCCCTCTTCTCCCCTGCCTGTCTTTCCTGTAGGTTATGTACCCTGGTATGTTAACATCCCAGTCATGGTTCTCTGTGTACCATGTTTCTGTGACTGCTATGTTATCCAGGCATCCCTCTTCCATTAAGGCCATCAGCTCAGGGAGCTTGTTGCCCAGACTACGGGCATTGGTGCTCATTACCCTCCATTTCCTGATGGCCTTACTCCCTTTTGCCCAATCCCTGTCCTTCTTGCCTTTGTCACTTTCTCCATTTACCCATGCCCTTCTCCCTATCGACACCTCCATGTTGGTGTTTGCCACACTTACTACCGTGATTGTTTGGGGGGCTAGGATTTTCCTGCTCCTTTCCAGTGCCTCCCCCCTTGGCTAGTTTAAAAGCTTGCCAATGAAGCATTTAAACCTATCACCTAGGATCCTGGTTCCCCTCCGGACAGATGCAGCCCATCATGCCAGTATAGGCTTGCATCACTCCAGGTGGACCCCAGTCCCCAATGAAGCCAAATCCTGAACTCCACACCAGTTTTCAACCACTGATTGAATCCATGGTGCGGAACACCCTAGCCCTCCTATGCCATAGATGGGTAGCACCTCCGAGAAGGTTACCGTGCATGCTACTACTGACTAAGGCCCCTCCCAATTCCACAAACTCTTCCTGCACTTCTCTAATCCCTTCTTAGCCAGGTCATTTGTCCCTAGGTAGACAATGACATCCAGCTCCCTCCCTGTGCAGCTGCTCCGGCAATCCTGAGGATTCGCTTCCTGTCCCTGCAAGCCACCGGCGCCAGGCAGGCACCTACCTCCCTCTCCCTTCCTCCCCAGTTCTACCTTCCTAACAATGAGTCCCCACCAGGAGTTGTTTCCTTCCCTGCAGGGTCCCCTGCCACCCTCCTGTGGGTCTTCTTTGTGGAGGTTCCCAGCATCCTCCTTGGTCTCCACTGTGGGTGCCTCCATAGAGGAACCACACTTTGCCAGAATGTCATAGGAATTGTGGAGAGGTACAATGGGAGGGATGCGCCTCTGTTCCACCACCCTCACCCTCCCTGAGCCCACTGTGGTCCAACCGCTCCTCTTTCTTGGCAACCTCTGAGGCAACGGCAGTGGCACTGGTGGTCCCTGGATGGAAGAGGAGGTCCCACAAATCCTGGCCAACTCAGCCTGGAGATGAGCAACCTCCTCCCTCAGCCCAGAGAGGTGTCTGCAGATGGGACAACACCGCATCCTCCAGAACATCTCCCGGAAGACTGCTGCTCTACAGCTACTGCACTGCACCACTCCAATCATGTCTTATTTCTGGCCCCTAAACTTTGCAATCCTTACTCTTTCCTCTGTTTTTTTTTCTCTCTCTCCTTACTTTCTGCCTGTGTGCCCTTTAAGCTCCTGATTGTCCTGTTCTGAGACAAGAATATCCTATATTTCGCAGTAGACCACTTACTTGCTCAGAGGCAGACCTCCAGCAGCTAGAGGGGGCTGGAGAGCTACTCTTGCCCTTCTAGGATGGTGGGTCCTTGGTGATTCTGTGATCACTCACTTCCTGCCCCTAAACAGGAAGTTCCTGTTGTCAGTCAAATTCTGTGCCTATAAAAATAGAACTAGCTTTAGGTGGGGGGTGGAGGAGAGGGAAGGAGGGCAATATGGTCCCAGCAGAGAAGTTCAGTCACACTGCAGTCCTTTCTCCTGGTGTCTTCTGCCAAGCTATTAGCAGAAACTTTCTAAGGCAGTCTTTAAATATATCTTCCTTCTAGCTAAGCCACTCCCCCTACTTATCAGATCTTTCTACAAGTAACTTAAACCTCACAGCAGTTAAGTCCTTTCAGTCACCTGAGATTTACACCTAGATAACTCTTCAGATACCCATTCAGTTCAGTTAACCCAAACACACACTTTTGTTTTGTATGTTAGTTTTTTTACCCTAAATTAAAAGTCAAATACAAAAGTTCTTCTACTTTAGTCCCAGCAGAGAAGTTCAGTCACTCAGCAGTCCTTTCTCCTGGTGTCTTCTGCCCTGCACCATTTTGGTAATCCTCTTTTGTACCACCTCCACCTTATCAGAATGTCTCTGTCCATACCTCTCAACTATCTCTCATTAGAAGGGACATCCCCACTGTAGCCCTTAGTACCCCTCTGTCCATATCTCTCAACTGTCCCACATGAAGAGGAACACCCCTCACTGTATCACTCAGAATCCCACTGTCCATACCTATCAACTGTCTCACATTAGGAGGGATGTCCCTCATTTTACCCCTCAGAACCCCTCTGTCCATACCTTCTAACTGTCCTACATTAGGGGGAACATCCCTCATTGTACCCCCCAGAACCCCTCTGTCCACACCTCTCAACTGTCCCACGTGAAGAGGAACACCCCTTATTGTATCACTCAGCATCCCTCTGTCCTTACCTATCAACTGTCTCACATTAGGAGGAATGTCCCTCATTTCACCCCTCAGAACCCTTCTGTCCAAATGTCTTAAGTGTGCCACATTAGGAGAGACCTCCATTATGACACCCGTCAGAAGCCCTTTCTCCATACTTCTAATCTGTCCCACATTAGGAGGGACTGTCCTCCATTTTATCTGTGAAAATCCCTCTGGGTTCTGAGAGGTAAAATAAGGGACATCCCTCCTAATGTGGGATAGTTGAGAGGTATGGACAGAGGGGGACTGAGGGGTAACACGAAAAATGTCCCTTGTAATGCTGGATAATTGAGAGGTACAGACAGAGGGGTTCTGAGGGGTAAAATGAAAGATGTAACCTGTAATGTTGGACAGTTGAGAGGTATAGACAGAGGAATTCTAAAGTATAAAATGAAAGATGTCCCTTGCAATGTGGGACAATTGAGAGGTACGGACAGAAGAGTTCTGAGGGGTGAAATGAAAGATGTCCCTTTTAATGTGTGACAGATGAGAGGTATGCTTCAGTGCCTTGGGAGGTTGCATGACCCACTGATGGCCACCTACTATGGGTGGGTAAGAGAAGTGAAACAAGAAATTATATGATAATAAAGAGATAATTTTGCAAAATAAAATGCCCTGTGGGCATGCAATTATGCAACAGGGAGGGTTATAAAGTTTACACTGTTCTTGTTTATTATATATTTTTTTTGTATGAATTTACACTACGTAGCGATGTTAAATTACAATTGTAAACCTGTTGTTTAGTTAAATATTTTTGTATGTAAACATTGCACGATTGCAGATCACTGTATGAATTTCATTAAGCTTGAATAAATATTGAGTTACGTAATCAAGTACAAATTTCTACCATGCTGTATCTGAGATCTGACGATGTGCTTCACATTTTGTCACTCCTTTCTCCCATTTTGAAGGACAATGTCACACAATTGGGTTTTGAAAGGCTGAGAGGGGTTCATCAGTCGTGTAACTGAATGCACTGACAACTCATACATGGACAGCCATGTTTAGGACCACTGAAGAAAAGCAGTGGATCATATGCACGTTTTAATAGCCCATGTTGTAGTTTTCTCAAGGTCCCATTTCCTAGAGCTGAACTGACTGGTAGTCAGGCTGAAACATTCATAATTTCTGAATTCTAGGGAACAATGACTCCTGTAATAAATTTAGGATTTGCCTTGTTTAAATACTTGTGTACCCTGGCACTCAGTACCAGAACATCTGTGACCACTGTTGGATAAATACAGCTGTGCAAGGCAAATAAATAGGACAGCAGGAGAGTCTGTGCGCATTTGCAGATGACCGAGAATGGTGTCGTGTGTGGGTTCAAGGGACAAATCTGAAGCCAAGTCATTCTACAGCTTGTCACATCCATGAAAGACCCTTTCATTTATCACAGACAATCCAGTATTAACCTCACTCAATCCACAGTAAACAGGTTTCCTTTCTTATTTCCTTCTCACTGAATTCTCTTAATGTGGCACAAGCGATTTCTCTAGAAATCAGATTGAGGGTGCCTCTGACACCAGATACTAAGCAACCTCAGTATTCACTGATGGGATAAGGCACACAGCCAATATGGTGCAGATGCTGGTATAGGGAGCAGGAAAAATCCCCTCCTAGAAATCATACTGTGAAACGAAGACTGTGACCTTGGAGATGAGCTTGCCAAGGAGGCTTCTTTTTGAGAATTCCGTCATCTCCAGCTCTACCTCCAGAGTGACAGGTCCAAGCACTGGGCTGGTGAGAATCAGCTCTCCAGTCTGCCTGTCTGATCGCTGGATGATGAAGAGGTTGTGTCCCTTGCCTCCAACAGTGGTGAAACGCAGGCTGTCCCCTCTGAGGCGGGCGGTCGACATTTTGAAGAGGGACCTGGGGACGGTCATGTTGGAATGGAGTGGCAGGTAGTGGAAGGAGACGGAGTTTGCAGCTGATCGGCAGCCTCTACTTTCCATAGGACACGGATTCCGCTCACACTGGCTGGTGAAAGAAAAAGGAAAATACATCAGTTAAATAAGTTAAAGGAAAAGGTGCACTGTTTATAATGAGCAGCAATATTTGGAAATTATTGTCCGTTTTTACTATCTTATGATATCTTTTGATTTGGATATTTGTTATGATTATGTAAAGTTCCTTTGGTTTTAGAAAGGCATTTTTAAATAAATTATCTATCTATCTATCTATCTATCTATCTATCTATCTATCTATCTATCTATCTATCTAATCTCTCTCGCTCTATAAAATAGGTTAGAGAATGTAAGTTCTCTGATAGCTAAGTAGGGGTCCAAGCCATGCTCTTCATTCAAACTATACCACAGTTAAAAAAAAAAAGTACCTGTGGCCTCACAACCCAAGAGATCCATGCATCACCTGATAGAACTGTTCAAAACCATCTCATTGCCATGTTTGTCCCTGCTACATAGTAGCTTCCCACTTCAAGTTTTTCAGAGTTAAAAAGAAAACTGCTATCTCTCACTCCCTCACACTTAAAATCATTTTCACTCTTCCACCTGATCCGCTGACTTTCCCTCTCAACCCTGAGATTGTTCCTGTGCTCTCCCAACCATTAATTGTGTGACAGTGCCAGTACATTTATGAAACTTGCTACCCCAGATGATAGCAGGCTGCCAGCAAGACCAAAAGAAAATTGTAGTCTTGCCAATAGCCTTGCGTAGCGACCCTGCAGGTCAGTAGCACAGAACACTGCACAGCACCCCAAGTGACAACCAGACAACCTATGGTCAAGTGGTAGTAAATATTCATTGTGAGTCTAATTAAATATTCATAAGCCTAGTGAGGCTCCTGATTGGCTACTGGATCAGTCATTAACATCTTAGAAATGACCAATCCAGCCACCAGCTGACCCTTTTGTGACAATATTGAGCACTTTGATCATCAAACACAAAGGATGGTGGATCCATGGAACAGCCTCCTGGCAGAGGTTGTAGTGACAAAAATGGTAGGGGAATTCAAAAACACATGGGATAGGCATAAAGGGACTCTAGTGATAGGAAAGAGATGGTAAGTTGCAGATCATTTAGGATCTGCAGTATACAAAACAGGTAGGGAAAATGGGCAGACAAGGTGTGCCAAGGGGTCCTTATGTGCTGTCAAATTCTATGTTTCTACATTTCTAAACTACTTGGTATGGAACCAGAGTTCACCAAGGAAGCAGTGGGATCTTGGCAGTAACATCAGTGCACAAATATAGAAATAATGACTGAAGTTGGAGCGTTTGAGATATTACGTCCATAATTCTAGCTAGATGCTCCCATTACGAATGCCCCATCCTGGTATACTGAGACCATAGACAGAGAACTTGATTATTCATGTGGCACAACATTTGTAAGTGTAAGCAGAACTAACAGAAACAGGCAATGCAGTTGTGTGAATGGTTCAAGGGAAATTGAAACAGTGGAAAATGTCAGTTTTCTACCAACATAAAACTCGCAGTGCTTGTGCTAAAAATATACGAGCTTGAAATTAGTTTGGGGATGTGCATGTAAGGACCAGTGTGTCAATATACAAGACAGTTATCACATGTAACTATGTATCAACCAGGAGCCGGGTTCTCAAAGGGCAGAGGGACTAAGTTCTGTGCTGCAGACTATGTGCCGGGGTGGAACAAATCTCTGCACTGGTGTTCAGTCATATTTTCAGCTCGTGCTCCACAGGCATTGATGTTACGCCTAGTCTACCCCCGACCAGATGTAACATTTTGCTGCATTTGCTCCAAAATATGGTCACATGTTGCCGTAAATTGTGGAGCCTGTCGTAAATTGGTTCTTCTTCAAAAATCCAGTGAATGCGGATAAAACTGTGGCTCTGCAAGTGAAGACCCACTTGCGCCAGTTTTCCCCACACCTGCGCCAATTCTTGTGGGCCTTGAAAATCCTGCCCAGATCCTTTTCTCCTTAGTTCTAGTTTAGTTTTCTTAATTTTTACATAAAGCCCTTTAGGCATGTGCCTATTTTCAAAGGATTTAGAGCTGGGTCTTAATCACAGATACATTGTATTTAGTTGTGAATACTGATCTGTTTTTGATTTTAGTGTTTCTGGGGCCGGGAGATCGAACTCGAAGCTGTGAAGTGCTTCTCATGTGCAGCCACATCAGTAATTGTCACACTGCTCAACAGAAGTATGACACAGAAGACTTTAAATGGGCCCACAACAGCAGATCACATTTTTCTCCCTTTAGTTTAATTATTTCCATATCAGGTAATTCATACGCATATAGGCAATTGATAAGGAAAATATCGCATTCCATGGTTGTAAAGTGGGAACAGAGGCCAGGGCCAGGGCCAGCTGCACTGAAGGAGTATGATCATGCTTCTATACAGACCTGACTCACATCCTGAGTATGCTGAGTTGGGAGGGCATCGGAAGTACTATCCAGACTGCTTAATCAGACTCTGTGTATTTCAAATCCCAGCTCTTCACAATACCTGGTACTTGCCTAAGTGAGTGAAAAGGATGTCTGACTCCCCCATCACATTTCATGCATGACTACGTAATGATAAACAGAGAGAAGCATGTGGGATTCATACCGAATAAAATATATTCCTGGCTGGCTCAGAACACTCGCAGATGAAGCTTCACATCTCTCACACCAACCCCACTGTATGTGAACATATGGGGCATGGATCCACAGACTCACATCTTGGGGTGCGGGCAGCAGTAAAACCCAAGTAGCCTCTGAGACACCATCAGATCAGTAGCTGAATCAGTGGCAGAAGGTTTGGGACATGCACAGTCACCAGTGGAGGGGAGGAGGGTGAACACAAAACAACACATGTAGTAACTTAAAACCAATCTGTGAGCGACAGGGCCAACAATGATTCGGCTCAGCAGATGTTTTTGTTGTATTTGAAAAATTCACTTAAAAATGAGGAGATGCATGCATACATCTGCAGGTTATTACTACACTCTCAGACATGCACATTTACTGCTGCAGCCCCCCCTTTACTTGCAGTTGCAGCATCCCCCACCCATCATTTGCAATAGTGTTCCATCCAAAGACAACATGCGCTCACTGCTGCTGAGTTTTATAGCAACCTGCATGGCTTAAGGACAGCATCATCAGATCTACCCCCAAAAAATTGTATTTCAGACTGCAATGTCCTGAAATTAGTCCAAGGTGATAGCCAAAAAACAACAACAACAAAAGTCACACACACACACACACAAAAACCCAATGAAACAGTGGCTGATGAAAAAAAACCAAAAACAGCAATTACATGACCACTGATGCATGGCAGTTGTGGGGTTATAACGGAAATTGAGGACACTTAGGTGATTGTGTAAGGCAGCAACCCAGTAGACATAGATTCAGATCATAATCTTGTTAGAGTTGAGAAAAATTCAAAATTATATTTGTCTAGTTAATAAAAATATAACAACGCCTGCTAGGTGTAGAAACTAAATAACCAAACTGTTACCCTTATGAAATCGGAGTCAAGTAACCTGATGTGCTTGTGTGTGTGTGTGTGTGTGTGTGTATGCGGGGCGGTTTACAAAACTGATCCATCTTCATCACAAATTCAATGACTATGTTAAATAATGACAGAACAGGTTAATTAAACTACTCTTGTGACTAAGATAAGGGGTAAGTAAATGCACAGAAATACCAAAATAGTGACTTTGTCATACAACAGTTGGAAACATTGACACCACTAGAAGAAAATAATCTAATGGACAGTAATGTTAATTCTGAAATCAAAAGACCAAACCACAGTAAATTATCAAATCGTGTACATTCCAAGTTAGGTGCTACACAAATTCAGATGTACCTCAGTAAATGACATGTTATTCCTTAACGATTGTAGACTGTTTGACAGCGTGGGTGTCATAGGTGGCAGAAGGGTCTGAAAAGTGGTAGAGCCAAACATGTAAGCAGTACCCCCCCCCCGGCCCGGTTGAGTGAGTTCACCTGCACCTTTATTTTGTTCTCAATTAAATTTGTAATATGTAGAGTAACACCCCCACCCGTTCCAATACCACCACCACCAATGACAGCATCATCCTGTGCCTAGTTCTTTGATACCCCCTCAGAAGGCATGGCCACTCATTTTCATTTTTAAAGTTCGACCACTGTGCCTTAACTCAGTAGGGCATGACCCCACGCCACCCCCCATCAACACTACTAAGGCCTTCACTTTTCAAAATTCTGCTGACCCTCTGCGAGTCACAAAGGGAACGATTAGAAAGTACCGCTGTTTACTGCACATGCTGCAGTTTAAAGGCACAGTCCTCCTTTGTAATACATCAGCATGATTAAAACTGAAAGGGCCAGGGCCTTTATGACAGTGGTAATGCCACGGGCCATAGTGCACCCCTTGTTCTGGTACCTACGGTGGGTGTGCACCACTACAAGTGCATGCATAATAGAATGCAATAGCGCATGACAGAGCATCACAACGTACAACTGTCAGTCTTGTCTGTATGGTCAGGAGCAGCTGTGTTTCACTAAACAGCATGGCACTGTGTTGGTACAGGCTACAAAAAAACAATGCATACAATTATAATATTGATTTACAGAAATGTGGCATTAAAAACATAAAATACAAGATAATGAACTTGCGAAATAAAAATATAAAGATACATGGAGTGAATGCGTGTGTACGTACAGGTGTTAAAAAAGGGGGGGGATATTAAAAAGTTGTCCAGTAAAATATATTAGTACTAAAAAGTTGGCTTCAGAAGTGATTACAATATCAGCAGGGAGGGAGAGCTTATAACAGGTTGTCTGCCTAGGCCGAGGGGTACATACCTCTCAGCATTAAAAAATGCATAGTACTGGCTTGCAAAATTCAGAGCAAATGGCCAGAATGTGCAGCACTTCCACTTTAAAGAATACGTATAGTTAGTCCCATGTGTTTAGTGTTAAGGAATGCTTCTGTCTAGTTCAAAGCTTTAATAGTCTGTGTGTCCTGAAATTGCTCTAAAATTAGGATGAACATCAGTAAACATTTGTAGGGCAAGGGCAAATTTGAGTAGAAAATGCACAGCACTATCTAAAATTCATAGCTGCTGAGAGGTAGGTGGGGGTATTTAGCCTCTGTTTGCCCCTGCCTGACTGTTGAACTTTGCTTCTTGCTAACCAGCCGCTAACAGCTTCTGACTGTTTTCAGTTTTTTTAAGGTGTTGCTACAGAGATGAATTTTGAGGAGACGACTCTGGGAGCAGAGATGGGTGGCACTGTATGTCCCCAAAAGCCAACAGAGGGACCAAGGAGTACACACAGCTGTTTGTAGGGTCTGCTGCATGCAGCTCCCCCTCTCCATCTTTATTCACACTCAAATAATTTAGATGCTCCCTGTAGCTCCCTCCAGTACCTCTTGGTTCTGCTGCTCATGGTATCATGTCAAAACCGCGACTCAATTTGGGTGAGTCAATTACAGCAAATGCAAGACATCGAATGTCTTTTTAGTGACGTGGTTTTTAAAGCAAGTGTTTTTTTTTCAGCGAGGCACTTCAGCACTACAGCGATGCTCTGCAGTGAAAATGGCTGCTGTGTGCCAAGCCATCAAGCTGCTAGCATAGCCTAGTGGTTAGAGTCACCGACTGTGTGTCTGGTAGGTTTGCCAGACCTGGGTTTGAGGCTGGCTGTCCCTGGTGTTTTTTTTTTTTTTTTTACCTGCTGTGCTCGGCTCCGAGTCTCCCCCCCCAACCCAATTCTGTCATCCCCCTGCAGTTGGAGTGTGAAATCACCCCCGACTTTCTCCCCTCCCGAGCTGCATCCCCACAGAGAATATCCCCCTCCCAAGTTTCTCCCCATCCCTGAGTTGTGTCCCACCTGCTGATGGTTATATATTTTAAGGGGGTTGTAGAGGGCCCCCTTAGAAAGACGTTTTCGGCACTGCTTTCGCTATTAGAGGGATCACTGTTTTGTGCACTGACTGTTTGTACACATACTATTTTTGAGTTGTGGTTTTTGCATTCGCTGTTTTTTTGTTCCTTCCTGACATGGAACCACTGCTCATGACTTCTCTCCTCCTCCCCCACATTGCCCTAGCACTCAGGAACTGGCAGAAAAGGAACAGAAAAGGCTACTGGCTCCTATTTTGCCACACCTAGATATTGTGGACTACTCGATCCAGGGAAGAAGATCCTTCACTGAGCACATCACTGAGATCATCTTCAGAAGGCAAGGTGAGTGGACTAAGGATTGGAGGATGAAGGACAGTAATGGTTACTGGCATAGAGCCCTGACTTCTAAAGGGACTCACATACCATGAAAACAGGGGCACTCTGTCCTTCAGTATTATTTCTTTGTGCAGTTGACCTTCTACTAGAGGGAGGCCCTGTTGCCAGATCATAGTCGGTCACATGGAAAGAGAGGGCCACTTTAGGCTATTAAAACTAGCAGTACGGTTATAACTGGCAGAACACTAGGGGTTGAGAATTATGGGGGTGTTTGACATACCTTTATTATACTATTAGGGGGTGTGACCAAAGGTGCCTCCATGACCCCCTCACTGGTTACTGGGTCCTAGGAGCTCAATGGTGGTTTTGTGCATCATTGATAAGGTGGGCTGCTATAATGGTAGAGACTACAACCGGCAGAAATACCCATACCAGAGGCACTGGTGGAGTGTGCCGTCTTCCTTTGGGTGAACCGGCCTTGCACTGCAAACCTGCTCTTAGCCACTGGAGCCCTTAGGAGTGCTGCATAAGCCATGCACTGGCAGGCGAGGGAGACATCAGCTGTAGCAGTACCTGCAGTGGGGTGGACTTGACCTTGTAGGTGATCACACAATGTCTTCCCCACCCCTTCATGTCAGACGCAGCAGCAAGACATGGACCTGACTGTGTCAGGGGAGGTGGAAGGGGGCAAAAGAATATGGGGTAAATCACTACCCAGAACTGTCGATAACGGCCAGCCCCACGTCAACAGACCCGTCCGCTTTTGCACCCCCTCAGCACTTCACAAGGATCTTTCTCACTAGCTGGAATGGGCTGCATAGCCTGGAGCTAGCTGGACAGGACACGTTCTGGGGATTTGTCTGGTCGCTTGGGACCAGGGTTCTCCAAAAGTGGAAAAGTGACACGAGGGGAACAGCAGGAGAAGCCTGAAGTAGCTAGTGTGCAAAGGTTCTGAGGTAGGAGAAAGAAATTAGCAGTAGTCCTGGAGCTCTGGGCACGCAGAATTTCTCCCTCGCTCTTAAAAAACAGAATATACAAAGAGCTCAAGCAGCTCCCACAGCACCATGAAGTATAGGCTTCTTAATGTGGAAACGGGCTTCTGAGAGTTAGCAGTGTCACCGTCTGCCACCAAAACGGTTGTAGTTTTCTAACAATGGATGAATCATGTTGTGACATACTGGCGTCCTCCAGGGCACTGGATCAGGGAGGCACCTCCTGAAAACAAATGCAGTAGCAGCAAAATACTTTATTCTTCAAATCAAGAAAAGAACAGCCCAGTTGAGCCTAAACTTATTTACAATGGGGTCCAATCATTCATCAAGGCCCTTGTTAGTTGAGCGTTGGCCTTGATTTGTTTGTAATAGCCATCTAAACTATAAAAAAAAAGTAAAAAAAGGTCCCATTCCTTTCTATGGAGCATGCCCCGGCGCTCTCCATATATTTACATCACAAAACGGGCTAGTGTGGGGGTGGCGCTGAGGACCAGGAAGTGGAAGAGATCAGGCTCTCGGCTCCGCAGAGTCAAAATACAATCCCTTCCCTTCCTAAATTGGGGCACATAAAAAATTAACTGTCGGCAGCACATGAATTGGGGCAGGTAAGGGTCCTTCAGCGTTAGAGGGCAATTTTAAAAAGAGCAGCGTAAAGGGTCTCTCGAACACCATATCCCATCAAAACCACACAATCGAAAACAGCATAGTCAAATAAACTTTGGGTGACTATTTTCACAGAATTGTTAAAAAAGAGAGTCCAATTTTCAATGCAGAATTCATTTCAGGAGGATTTAAACCAATGAATTTTGCTGAAAACACTTGCAAATTCCTGGTTATTTTTTTTCCCCCACTGCGCTGATATTTGACCACGCTGTTTTTAGTTTCGCAGTTTTGATGCGGAACCTTTGAAAACAAGATCTGTGTGTGCAATTCGATTGTCCCAAAATTATTTAGGGAAGGTGTCAGAAAACGTTTTGCCCAGAATTCTTAGGGGCATAACCAGAATGAACATCTATTATAAATTCTGGTGCTGTCCCTAGACATTCTGGGTAGGCATTCTTTTGCCTTAAAAGTGTTATGTTTTCTACAGCAACCAAATCACACATAAACAAGCATTTGTCAATGCCGAATGTTTGCTTGCTGGCACTGGCATTGGTAGTGTAGAAGTTACAGAGCTGTGTAATAGGAATGGCAGTGAAGTATTGAACTGAAGCCAACCCCACCACCACCCTGCAGAGAGTGACAGGCATTGGGGTGTGCATTTGGGTCGTCAGGCATAACGGCCACGCCATTTCACCGCACCCCACCCTGCAGAGACTGACAAGTGTCACGGTGTTCCTTGTGGTCTTTGACCCTTATGCGCACCCCATTTCATTAGGAAATATGGTGAGATGGGTACGATATAGGAGAATGGGGTGAAGTTTGGGGCCGAAGAGTCCAAGGCATACCTTGATGCTTCTCAGTGACTGCAGGGTGTGGAATGGTATGAGCATCACAGGCAAGAATCCCAAGTCACACCCTGATTCCTGTCATTCTCTATAGGGTTGGGCGTTATAGTTGAAAACCCTAATACCTCAGGCATTCATTGGTATTTTCACTCCAAATTTTCAACATGTTTGTTTTGTGACCCCACTCATGAACAGGGGAATATCAGTTTGTTAGCTGAAAGCTGCTTATGCACAGTGACTATGGCATTTAGCACCACAGGTGCAAAATATTCAACAGGATGTAAAAATGACAGCTGTACTCTTTTCATGGGAGGTGTAAAAATGGCTATGTTGCAAATGTGTAGTAAAAATATTTAAAAAATGGTGAAGTCACGAGCATACATAGAAACTGTGCAACGACACATCGTAATATAATTAGGTTGGGGATTTCTTACAGCAGATTGTCAACTCAGGCATTTTGGTGCCTCCGATCATGAACAGTGTCACTGTGATTTTCTTTATCTGTGCCAACAATGATTTCCCCACAGCGACACACATCTCTGCACTGAAAGTGTGAAAACACACTTCAGCCATGTTGTGAAAAATGACAGCTGTACTGTTCATAAGGAAGTGTGGAAAAATGTCACTGGTGAAAATCTGGACTGACAATATTACAAAGTCATGAACTAACGAGGGTGCGTGGAAACTGCGCAATGCTCACTCGTAACACAGTCATTTTATGGACTTTTGTCACCAAATTTTCAACATAGCCATTTTAAGACCTCTGCTCATGAACAGTGTAACTGTGATTTTCTTAATCTGTCCTAAACATTGCTTTCGCACACCAACAGCGCCATTGTGCGCTACATGTGCGAAAACACATTTTGGGTGACATATGAAAAATTGCAGCTGTACTGTTCATAAGGAAATTTAATAAAATGGACATGTTGAAAATCTGGAGTGAAAATATTAAATTTGCAAACTTACGAGCATGCATAGGAACTGTGCAACGCACGCTCGTAAAAGTCATTTTTAGGAATTTTTCCACCAGATTTTCAACATAGCCATTTTAAGACCTCTGCTCATGAACAGTGTCACTGTGATTTTCTTAATTTGTCCCGTACATTGATTTCAAGACACCGACTGCGCCATTGTGCGCTACATGGGCGGAAACACGTTTTGGGTGAGATGTGAAAATGACAGCTGTACTGCTCATAAGAAGGTGTGGTACAATGGCAATGTTGAAAATCTGGAGTGAAAATATTGAAAATTTGCGAACTAACGAGTCGTGAGGAACTGTACAACTACTCAGAGAACAGGTCATTTTTGAATTTTTTTCACCAAATTTCAACATAGCCATTTTAACACCTCACCCATGAACAGTGTCACTGTGATTTTCTTAATTTGTCCTGTACATTGATCTCGCGATAACCAACTGCGCCATTGTGCGCTCATATGGGCGAAACACGTTTTGGGTGAGATGTGAAAATGGCAGCTGTACTACTCATAAGAAGGTGTGTAAAATGGCAATGTTGAAAATCTGGAGTGAAAATATTGAAAATTCACGACCTTCTAGAGTCGCGTGGAACTTCGCAAATGCACACTCATGAAAACAGTCATTTTAGGACTTTTTCACCAAATTTTCAACATAGCCATTTTAAGATGTCTGCTCATGAACAGTATCACTGTCATTTTCTTAATTTGTCCTGTACATTGATTTCAAGACAACCGACTGCGCCATTGTGCGCTATATGGGCAGAAACACATTTTGGGTGAGATGTGAAAAATGACAGCTATACTACTCATAAGAAGGTGTGGTAAATGGCAATGTTGAAAATCTGGAGTGAAAATATTGAAAATTTGGCGAACTTACGAGCCTGTATATAGAACCGCGCAACGCACGCCAGAAAACAGTCATTTTGGGAATTTGCACCAAATTCTTCAACATGGGGTTTTTAGACCCTTCTCATGATTGATGTCACTGTCATGGCATTATTCGGCCCAAAGGGTGATTTTGCAGTCACTGCGCAAATCACCCTTCGGGCCTGAATAACGCCATGACAGTGACATCAATCATGAGAAGAGGTCCCAAAAACCCCATGTTGTAAATTTGGTGCAAAAATTCAAAAAAATGCCTGAGATATGCAACAAAGTTGAACCCCCCATCTAGCCCAATTTACAGCTTACCGGCATTTCTCAGTTCAGGGTCGGCTTTGAAGAGTGCAGGACGGTTCCCGGTCCAATCAAGATCGCGCCAGAGTCCGAGGTAGGTATGGGTGGGGGATGGGGAGGCTGGGTGCGAGTGGGTGGAGCGGGTTGTGGAGGGGCGAGAGACTGGCCAGGACCATTTTTTCTTTACAGGGTAAAAAAAAACGGACGACGTGACGCTTGGCCACGCTGGGGTGGGCTCCCAGCATGGCACAAGGACGTTGGGGTTGCTCAGCCGACGGGGGTTGGGCACCCCCGCCGGCCTCAGGGAATCCATTGCCACGCTGGGGTGTGCCTCAGCGGCACTTTACCGGGAGGACAGGCAGCTGACGGGATTGGGAACCCCGGCCGGCTATATGATTAGTTGCCATGCTGGGGTGGGCACCAGCGTGGCATTTGGAAGCCTTTGGGGGGGGAGGCAGGGGGAACTCAGCACAGCCGACGGGGATTGGGCACCCCGTCGGCTATACATACCTTTTAACTTCAGGACTCTGAATTAGGGACATGAACCCTTAAAATGAGGGACAATGAGGAACACAGCACCCTGAAATGAGGGACACCATTAGGGACATCAGAATTTCAGCTCTTTAATGATTTAACACACTGTTTAAGACCACAACATAGCCTGAAACTCAATGTAATAGTACTAAAGAAGAATCTGTGCATGAAATTTGTCATTTTTATGTTGAAAAACAACAATTTGTATTAACAAATAAAAGTCCATTTGCTCTAATGGTTGTCGTTGTATTTTGTAGTTGCTTTCTTGTGAATTTCTTCGGCTGATGTGCCTCGCCCTGCCTCATTTGTTCTCATGATCAGTGTTGTATTTCGTAGTCGCTTTCCTTGCAGACTCCAAGATTTCTTTCAGGTGATGTACCGCACAGCACTCTTGATCTTCTTTCATTTTTATAGCTAACAATGAATTCACTGTTTTCATGCTTAGACTTTGCTTCAGCTCGGTTTTTACCTTTGTTACCATGCTGAAAGCATGTTCGGCCTTGCATTAGAGTGCGGCAAACACAAGACTGTCATCACAAATCTGTTAAGCAGGTTTATTTCTTCGCCACTTGCATTTATTCTTGTGAGCACAGTACCTCAGTAGCCGGATGCCTGTGAAGGATCTTGAATTAGGTCATCTGTGTCTTGGAATTGATACATTGAAAACTGGTCCATCAGTTGGCTGACTTCTTCAGCACTGTTTATAATTCCTAAAGTAGTAGCAAGATCAGCTGCAACTCTACCCGACAGCTGGAGCTCTGAAGCAGGATCAAGAAACAAGGCAGCATTTTTCAATAGCTGCTCTCTTAAAGGGAATTTTGTCATCATTTTTCTCAACACAGACTCATAGAATATTGCAGCCTTTTTACAAATGCTGATGTAACCCCCCTGCAAATGGGGGTTCCCAAAAGACTTCCAGGAGCTTGCTTGAATGCTCCAAGCCTGAATGGTGTTTGGCATTTAAGCCATTTATCAGTGAGTGTTTTTAGAGCCTCTGGTACTGTCTCTTTAAGAGCTGTCTGCTTGCAGACATAATTAGTTTGTATGGGGGGACTGTGTGCTCTCTCTGAGTACCACTGAGCTGCTGCCAATTCACTTCATTTTTGCAGTCACTAGGAGTGCAAAGGGAACCTATCTGAAAGATGTAACTGTTTGCCAGAAATTATTTAGAGTAATAATGAAATTACAGTTTGTCTAACCTGCTTTCTTTGCAGTCAGAACTGTGTCTGCTAGTTCCCATTCTAGTTTTGAACTGCTGAACTGGACCAATCAGTGTGGGGTAAGCTAGCTCTAAAATGATGCCTTGGACGAATCAGAACTTGGACTCATAATCTGAGCCAGCCACAAGAGGATTGTATGGGCAGTGACTCTGGGAGATGTAGTTTAGACTTCAGTGCCTTTTGGACCAACAGCAGTAGTCTATTGTGAGTGACAGCCAATCCAGTCAAGAACTGGGAGGAACTCAAAGGAAGTGCCCGGTTTCAGTCAGTTGGAGTTCAGTTGAGCTTTGGCAGTGAAGAAGGAAGAGCCTGTGCTTTTTCAGTGTGCAGTTTTAGTCAAAAACGTGTGTAAGGCCCAGAGTTCCGTCTGCAGCTTGTGTAACAGCTTGTTAGGACTGAATCTGCCCTGTGAAAAGAATCAAAGGATCTCTGAAGAGTAGAAACCAGGCTCACCCTGTAGAAGACTGGAAGAATTGCTGAAAATTGCATCTGGTCTGTCAGGAACTGAATCTGCTGTGTGTTCTCCCGGTATTGTGCAGTAATTGCGATCGGATACAGATGCAGCCTGCCTGGTATAGTACTTTCTTTATATGGATGTGTGAAGAGGTTTGTGTACCTCAAGTGAGCCCTGCTGACATTGAAGGACCCTATCTTATTTGGAGGTCGTGAGTACTAATTCAGGGTTGCTCCCTGTTGAATTGCCACATTAAATCCAAATGGAATTACTGTACTGCTGACTGTTTAATTCTCCTTTTCTCTGTGTGAAAGGGCCCCTACCAGCTGCCACGGTTTGGACTAGCCACTAGGGCTTGGGTACCCAGGGACAGTAACTGATAGGGATAGGCCTGTGCACAGAGCCATAGGTAGATTATTAGAGTGATAAGCTAATTAACCTGATTTCCCTGTCCTTGTTATATCCCCTAAATAAATCAGAGCTGCTTGTTTCAGCAAAGTTATACTGCCTGAGGTATTTGTCTATGTTAAAGTACTGTACTGTGATTGTTGCACTGTATCTCATTTCACAGGAGGTCCCAGTGCCGAACCAGACCTGGGGGTAAGTGTATACTGTGAAGGTAATTCTGATATATTGTGTGGGCCACTAGTGGGAAGAAAGGGGGTTGCAGTGTCCCAGAGGGCTGTGACCAAGTTAGTTTAACTATTGCAAACCCTGACCTCTGGGTGGAGGCACCCGCCATTGGATCCAGGCCCTCAACCTGTTAGTGGCAAATCAGGCAGGGGTAGTAGCCCTGGGATAGCGCCATCTAGGGGTTACATCTTGGAGGCTCACCGCTGGATTGTGTGTCCTCTAGTGGCCATATTTACTAACCACTGTTAAGAAAAAATGGGTACCCGACAGAAGTGGCTGTGCAACGGCTGGTGGAGTGGTGTACTGGGGAGGAGATCGACCCCAAAATGCTATGCTTATCCTGGACATCCCCTGGGTATCAATACGGACACTGTGCAGGAGTACTTTCCAAGGTGGAAGGTTTACAAAACCCTGTGGTGGTGGGTCGGCATGCTAATCTGCTCACCCACACTTTCCTGGCCCTAGTAGAGTTTAAGGATCCCATAGATAGCTCCAAAGTGCCACAGACCATTACCCCAGAGGGAGCCCTCACTGCTTGGAGAGTGATAACTAAGGACAGTAAAGACCCGGTGGGGAATCAGCCCCCACCACTATCTGAAACTTTTGAGGAGAAATTTGCTGAATGGTTGCTGGGAGAGGGGAAAACTGTGGAGGACTTGAAGAAACTATTCTTTCCACCTGGGGTGTTCTCCCCAACACCCTCTCCTGCTCCAGTGCCCGTAATGGTGGCTGAACCAATGCAGACTCCTATTTCTGCACCTGCCATTAGTCCACTCTTACGAAGGTTGAGGATCTTCTGGCACCTCCCACCCCCAAGGGAGGATGACTGGGAGACCTGGATAGACTATGTTGCCCCCCAAGTGCTAGAATGGCAATGCTCGGAAGGTGAAAAGCGAAAGAGGGTTAGTGAGAGCCTCCGAGGTCCTGCCCTGGCTACCATCCGTGCTAAACGGGCCAGTAACCCTGAAGCGACTGCACAGGCCTATCTTGAGGCCTTGGAGAAGTGTATGGGAGCCCAGATTCTGATGAGGACCTATGGTGGAGAGTAGAGATGCACAACAGTACCAAGGGAGTTGTTGTCTGTGTATGTATCTCGGCTGGAAAAATTGTTGCAAGAATGCCTCAGAAAAGGTAGTTTGCCAGCGATGAACTGGACCGAACCAGGCTGGACAGGATCCTTAAGTCTGCCCCCTTCTCAGAACTGCTGTTGCTTCAGTTACACCTGGCAGATCGACTGGAATCCCCACCCTCCTATGATGATGAGTTAATGAGAGAAATTGAGGGAGTTGAGAAAAGACGACCTCGGGAGGGACCTGCACCAATAGCTGCGGCTACGACCCGAGTGACTGAGGGTGACCCATCAAGTGAAGTTCAGGGGCAGAGGTTGGCAGTCAATGAGTGCTCTGACAAGGAAAAAGATATGTCACAATGGGGCGAACTGTTGAGAGAGATCCGGGAATTCAAAAACAGTCCCTTTATGAAGGCCACGCCTGCAAGTACGGGCCCTGACCTATATCCGACTGCATCTGCTATGGGGGTGGGGTACCCACCCATGTATCTCCTGCTGATAACAGCTCGAACTCGATTCCTTGACCATGGAAGTGGAGAAACTGACGAGATGTCTCCAAATGCTTATCACGCCAGAACAGAGATGGCACCAAGGTTTCCAGTTAGTATCCCCGCCTGGCTCCCAGTGTGCGCCTCGGCCAGCTCAAACTCCAGAAAGTATGTTTTGCTATAATTGTGGGAAAGATGGGCACATGAAAAGGGAATGCCAGTCCCCAAAAGACACTGACAAAGTTGCATATAGGCTACAAGGAGAGCTCGGAGAAGAAATCAGTGGTTAAGAGGTGCACGACATGATCCCAGTGAGGGCACCAAAATGCTAATTCACGTCCTTTTGTGGCAAGGTCAGTTGCCCAGGCCCCACTACCGCCTCTCCAGACTGGTCCAGAATAGTGGGTCCCTCCATGGAGACCACTGTAAAGGTGAGACGGAGTGTCTACAAGAGCTATATTAGACAGTGGCTCCTAAGTGACAATTATGTTCCAAGATTGGTATCAGAAGCATTTGTCAGACATACCCTTACAACCATTAGAAGGACTGCATGTATGGGGTTAAGTGAGAAGCCTACCCCTATTCCGGTATATCCAGATTTGGCTGTCTTTCCCACCTCCGTGGCTGGAGTGGCGAACAAGTAGAGACCCTAGCCTTAGTGTGTCCCCACTGGACTGTATGATGGTGTCCCTTTGTTGATTGGAACAAATGCTCATATGTTCGGAAGGCTGGCACAGTTGTGTTATGAAAACAGGGTCAAAGACTAGTAGAGCTTTAAGAGTTCGGCTTTAATTAAGAAGGCCTATGAGGCACAGAGAGATGCTGAAAAACAGAACCAGTGGAACCGGTCGGATTTGTATGGAAGAAGGATCCTGAGTCTCTGATCCTGGCGCCAAATGCCCAGTGTACCTTACAGGGAGAGGTCCGTATCAGAAAGGATGTTAAGAATAAAATATTAATGTTGGATGCACCAGGCGATGGAAAATTGCCAGGGGACTGCTGGTCAAGCCTAGTATTTTGCCCGCTAGAGCCCATGCTTATGCCAGAAGGGTAATGGTCCAAGTTCATAATGTGTCTGAAAGAGACATTCGAGTAAACAGAGGTTGCATCCTGGCTAATGTGCATTGTGCAGACACTGCAGTGCTACCCAGCAGCAAGAGTTCAAGGAAGAATGACAGAGTAACGCCTGACTTGTTTGATTTCGCGACCCCCGCCTGCCAGCTGAATGGAAAGTGAAGATCAGTGAGAAGCTTGCCAGAGAGACCAGGTGTTTCTTTAAAGGAATGGGATGTAGGATGCGGCAGGAGCTGAGCACAATATCCGGCTGCATGACGAAAGACCATTTCGTGAGAGGTCTCGACGCCTGGCACCTGCTGACATAGATGATGTGAGACGGCATCTGCAAGAGATGTTAGCTGCTGGTGTAATACAAGAATCCAGAAGCCCTTATGCTTCCCCCCATTGTGGTAGTGAGGAAAAAGAATGGAACAGTAAGGATGTGTGTGGATTATCGCACCTTAAACCGGCGGACTATCCCTGATCAGTACACAATGCCCCGCATTCAGGATGCTTTGGACTGCCTAAACGGGAGCAAGTGGTTCTCTGTGCTGGATCTCGCAGTGGGTACTATCAGATCCCGATGGCCCCAGAGGACCGTGAAAAGACAGCCTTTATCTGTCCGCTTGGCTTCTATGAATTCATGAGGATGCCTCAAGGGATTTCAGGTGCCCCAGCCACTTTTCAACGATTGATGGAGCGTGCAGTGGGGGACATGAACTTACTAGAGTGCCTGGTATACCTAGATGATGTTATTGTGTTTGGCAGCTCACTGGAGGAACATGAGAGCAGATTATTAAGGTATTGGACCGACTGGAGGACTTTGGCCTTAAACTGTCCATTGATAAGTGTCAATTTTTTCAAACATCAGTAAAGTATGTGGGACACATAGTATCCACCGAGGGAATAGAGACCGACCCAAGTAAAGTTGAGGCCTTGACCACCTGGCCACAGCCAAAAATCTAAAAGAACTGCAAAGATTCCTGGGATTCTGTGGTTATTATTCATCAAGGACTATTCAAGAGTGATCCGCCTTTACTTAACCTTACTCAAGGGTATCCCCAACCCACAAAAATTCCAAAAGTCAGCATCCTCAAGACTGAAAGAGTGTATTTTCATCCGAGTGAAGTATTTGGGGCCCGCTGGACTCCTGATTGTGAGACTGCTTTTCATGAGATCATATATCAACTTACCCATGCTCCAGTGCTGGCCTATGCCGATCCAAGAAAACCTTACGTCCTGCACACTGATGCTAGCTTGCAAGGGTTGGGGCTGTGTTGTACCAAGAGCACGAAATGGCCTGAGACCAGTGGCCTTTGCCAGTAGAAGCCTGACCCCATCCGAAAGAACTATCCTGTACATAAGTTAGAGTTCCTAGCTTTGAAGTGGGCTATTGTTGACCAATTCCATGAGTACTTGTATGGGGCTAAAATACTAGTAAAACTGACAATAATCCTTTGACCTATGTGCAGACCTCAGCTAGTTGGATGCCACTGGCCATAGGTGGCTTTCTGCATTATACATATGACTATGCTCTGAATACCGAGCAGGTCTGAACCACATAGATGCTGATGCTCTCTCCCGGAGGCCTGTTCCCAGAATGATTGGGTCCGACTGGCAGAACCTGACATTCGGGCACTCTGCCGGAAGTTTGACAGGGAGGAACAATGTCCACGGACGCGAGTGGACTGCATGGTGGATTGCTTGGGAGCCTCTGAGAATTGCATACCTGCTGCTTATTGCCACTTTTCTGCAATAGACATTGGTGCACTGCCTCAGCTGGACAATGACAGTATTAGCGGGCTCAATCCCACGATCCCATGATCAAAGCAGCTTTAGAAGCCCTCTATGCAGGAAAAGATGTGTCCAAATTACGCCTCCACTGATTTGAGAACTGCACTGTTATACAAAGAAGGTCCTAAGTTGAAACTGATCAATAAACTGTTATACAGAGAAACAGTAGACAGAGGGGACAAGTAGACAAACAACAACTAGTGCTGCCCACTGCCTTTCGAGACTCAGTATTGAGGTCCTTGCACAACCACATGGGGCACCTTGGTATAGACAGAACACTTGACTTGGTGAGATCCAGATTCTATTGGCCTAAGATGGGGGGGCTGATGTGGAGCAACACATTCGAACTTGTAGTCGCTGCTTACAGAGGAAAGCTTTGCCCTCAGAGGGCTGCCCCCTTGTTAACATAACCACAGTGCACCCATGGAGCTGGTCTGTATTGATTTTCTAAGTTTGGAGTCAGATCAAAGAAATATCAGTAATGTGCTGGTGGTCACTGGACCATTTCACGAGATATGCCCAAGCTTTCCCACCAAAGACCAAAAGCATCCACTGTAGCCAAAGTACTTGTAGAAAACTTTTTGTTCACTATGGGGCTCCACAAAGAATCCATTCTGATCAAGGGAGAGACTTTGAGAGTCGCCTGATCAAAGAGATGCTTTCTCTGTGGGGAGTGCGAAAGTCCAGAACCACTCCTTACCACCCCAGGGGACCCACAGCCTGAGCGTTTCAACCGCACTTTGCTAGATATGCTAGGCACCCTGCACCCAAAGGACAAGCCTAGATGGAGCCAACAAATTAGCACCCTGGTACATGCTTATAACTGCACCAAAGTGATGCCACTGGATTCTCCCCTACCGCCTGATGTTTGGAAGAGAAGCTCGACTACCAGTAGATGTGTGTTTTGGGGTCTCTCCTGATGGGGTTCAAGCTGACAACTATTTACAGTATGTGCAAAAGTTAAAGGCCCAGCTAACTCATGCGTACTCAACTGGCTCAAACCATGGCTGCCAAAAGAAATCTGGCCAACAAAGAAAGGTATGATAAAAGGTGAAAGCACAGGAACTCCAGGAGGGAGATCGGTATTGCTAAGAAATCTGGGACTGCATGGCAAGCACAAGATTGCTGACAGATGGCACCATCTCCTCACATTGTAGTGGGCAAACTAGATGATCTGCCAGTGTACAAAGTAAGGCCTGAGAATAATTCAAAAGATGTAAAACAATGCATAGAAATCATTTACTGCCCATTGGACAAATCTTAATTGAGTCTGAGCCCCTAGAAGATGCCCCTCTGGACCAGTGACTAGAGCTGCTGCTAAGAAAAGATCAAGAAAGTCTGCACCTACAGAAGCAAAGTTAAAGTGTCCCTCCACAAGTCCCAGTTGAGCATGACTGTCAGTCCATATCGGAAGAAAGTGAGAGTGACTTTGAATACTATCCTTCTTACGAACTGAGTCAATTGTTCGGGCAATCCCTAGTCAATACTGGAGACAAAGCTGGGCCTTCTGGACTGTCTAAGCCCCCAGCTTCATCCCTGAGCCAATGCTCCCAGAAAGTGAAGTGCAAAGCATCAGATCAGATGAAATGGAATCATTGTGCATGGTTGAACTGTTTGAGCTTTCAGGAGGAAAATGATAAATTGGGGCAGACTGGTGATACACCTGAACAAGAAGAGTATTTTGAGTGCCCTGACAGTCCACTGCCAGTGTCCGAAAGCTCTCCATGCGAGCCAAATGTTGTGGACTCAGAAACTGTAACTCCTGGAGCTGAAAGTGCCCCAGGTTCTAGCCTCTCTACCCCCATGGAGACTCCCTGACAAGTGAGGACAATGCTGAAAATGAGGCTCAGAGTGCAGAGACTATAACAGTTCCCCTAGAAAGACTGGTCGAGCTGTAAAGCCTGTGGTGCACCTCAGTTATGATTCACTTGGGAGGCCTGTGGACTTGCCTCTCAATGTTGTCCATAAAGGAGTGTATGTGTCCCCGAGCTCATTGCCCAAACTGAGCATCAGTGCTAACTCAAGTTACTTGTGTTGCCCTCTACAGTATGGTGCCTTGCCCCATCCAGCCCCAAGGTAACTGATAGGAAGGGCCCCTCTTCAGGTTTCATGTACAAGAGGTAATAACTTGAGTTATGGTACAATGTGTATGTAATACTGTGTAAAGAGTGACGTACTGCAATGTTTCAGAAATGTGTTCTTGGTAAAATGATATATTGACTGATGATTTACATGCGAGCCTAATGCAAATGTATATGGTTGCAGTTGAAACTTATGGGTACTTGCTTGACGCGGACGCCAAGCTTTCCCAGGCCAGGAAGGGTGTAACCCCCTGCAAATGGGGTTCCCAAAAGACTTCCAGGAGCTTGCTTGAATGCTCCAAGCCTGAATGGTGTTTGGCATTTAAGCCATTTATCAGTGAGTGTTTTAGAGCCTCTGGTACTGTCTCTTTAAGAGCTGTCTGCTTGCAGACATAATTAGTTTGTATGGGGGACTGTGTGCTTCTCTGAGTACCACTCGAGCTGCTGCAATTCACTTCATTTTTGCAGTCACTAGGTGCAAAGGGAACCTATCTGAAAGATGTAACTGTTTGCCAGAAATTATTTAGAGTAATAATGAAATTACAGTTTGTCTAACCTGCTTTCTTTGCAGTCAGAACTGTGTCTGCTAGTTCCCCATTCTAGTTTTGAACTGCTGAACTGGACCAATCAGTGTGGGGTAAGCTAGCTCTAAAATGATGCCTTGGACGAATCAGAACTTGGACTCATAATCTGAGCCAGCCACAAGAGGATTGTATGGGCAGTGACTCTGGGAGATGTAGTTTAGACTTCAGTGCCTTTTTGGACCAACAGCAGCAGTCTATTGTGAGTGACAGCCAATCCAGTCAAGAACTGGGAGGAACTCAAAGGAAGTGCCCGGTTTCGTCAGTTGGAGTTCAGTTGAGCTTTGGCAGTGAAGAAGGAAGGAGCCCTGTGCTTTTCAGTGTGCAGTTTTAGTCAAAAAACGTGTGTAAGGCCCAGAGTTCCGGTCTGCAGCTTGTGTAACAGCTTGTTAGGACTGAATCCGTCCTGTGAAAAGAATCAAAGGATCTCTGAAGAGTAGAAACCAGGCTCACCCTGTAGAAGACTGGAAGAATTGCTGAAAATTGCACTCGGTCTGTCAGGAACTGAATCTGCTGTGTGTTCTCCCGGTATTGTGCAGTAATTGCGATCGGGATACAGATGCAGCCTGCCTGGTATAGTACTTTCTTTTATATGGATGTGTGAAGAGGTTTGTGTACTCAAGTGAGCCCTGCTGACATTGAAGGACCCTATCTTATTTGGAGGTCGTGAGTACTAATTCAGGGTTGCTCCCTGTTGAATTGCCACATTAAATCCAAATGGAATTACTGTACTGCTGACTGTTTAATTCTCCTTTTCTCTGTGTGAAAGGGCCCTACCAGCTGCCACGGTTTGGACTAGCCACTAGGGCTTGGGTACCCAGGGACAGTAACTGATAGGGATAGGCCTGTGCACAGAGCCATAGGTAGATTATTAGAGTGATAAGCTAATTAACCTGATTTCCCCTGTCCTTGTTATATCCCCTAAATAAATCAGAGCTGCTTGTTTCAGCAAAGTTATACTGCCTGAGGTATTTGTCTATGTTAAAGTACTGTACTGTGATTGTTGCACTGTATCTCATTTCACAGGAGGTCCCAGTGCCGGAACCAGACCTGGGGGTAAGTGTATACTGTGAAGGTAATTCTGATATATTGTGTGGGCCACTAGTGGGAAGAAAGGGGGGTTGCAGTGTCCCAGAGGGCTGTGACCAAGTTAGTTTAACTATTGCAAACCCTGACCTCTGGGTGGAGGCACCCGCCATTGGATCCAGGCCCCTCAACCTGTTAGTGGCAAATCAGGCAGGGGTAGTAGCCCCTGGGATAGCGCCATCTAGGGGTTACACTGATTTCTACTGCTGTTCCACTTATGCTGTCATCGTGTTGTTGAAAGTAGTCCTCAACTTCTGAGCCAACACATATCTCATTATGTGACAGAAAATTAGCTTGGCTGTCCAGTACCTCGTAATCATATTCCTTTACAAGTTTGACTGCAGCCTCTGGTTTTAGAAGTCATCCAGCAAATAACTGCACAATCCTGTACAGATCGTTATGTAGGGTCAGCATTTGGTTTTCTTGTGCTTATATCCTAACATTAAACTGACAAAGGTGCTTCAGTGCATATTTCAGGAAAAGGAACATGGCTCTAATTTCATGATCTTGTAGGCGTTTACAAATAAGTGTGACTTTGACAGTCCGAGATTCCACTGAAAAGAAATAGGACTTCAATGCATCCCATATGTCAGTCGTCTGCTTTATCACTTTGTGCAGGCTAAGCCACCTTGTGGGGACATGCTTGATTATTTTCATGGGTTCCACATCAACAAACAGGGCAAACTCTTTGAGTAGCTGCTGTTTCTGGGAGCCAGACGAAAAGTGGCAATACACATCTGAAAGCATCTCCTCAACATGTACCTTTAAAGCCTTAACAGCAGATTTACTACAAATGTCTGCCAAATGGCAGAGACAACCCATATTTACAATGTTTGGGTTCATTTGTTTCACTCTGCACAGCACAGAGTTATTTCCCCCACTCATTGATGCTGTGTTGTCAGACAAAAAGGCAACAAGATTGTTAGGGAAAATACTGAATCTTTTTAAAGACTCCATTAAACAGTTAAACATTGCCTCTCCAGTCCCTGATACACATTCTGGCATGTCCAAACAATGAATAACGTTCTTTTTCAGGCTCACATCAAAATATCCTACTAAAATTACCAGCAGTTTAATATCACTAGTATCAGTACTTTGATCCAGATGCACACAAAATGGGACCTCTTGACACATTTTGGCAACATCAGTTTGATGTGGAGCCACAAAAGCCAATGAAGCTGGCTTTTGTGGCTCCACAGCTCATCTTCTTTACAACTTCTGGGTGTCCACAATGCTTCTTAATACATTTTATAATGTGGTCGGCACAAGAAAGAGATAAGTTGTGCTCTGTCAGCAAACTCACAAAAGCCACCTCTGCCTCTGTCACCTTGGATGCAGTTTGTGTATGGAAGAAATCGCTCACCTTTCTCCCAGTAGCTTGCCTTGTACTCTGCTGATGCTTCTTAGACTTTTCATGCCGCAGAACATTGTGACGTCCCCATGGCTTACTGTTTAATCGCATCCACAGGTCTTGCAGAAAGCAGATATTGGTCCTAGTCGACTCTCACTGAACCAGTTGAACTCTTTCACCCAGCTGTTCTGGAATACGAGTATCTCTTTCTTCTTCTCTGGTGTCTTTGCACCATCTTCTCTGTTCTCCTTCTCTTCTCTGAGGGTGTCATTGAGGTCGAGCGACTTGAGACAGGCGCTTCTGCAGCACTGCCCACCACTGTGCAGTCCGACTCCCCATTCATATTTCAAATGTACAAGAGCTGTAAATATCCAGAAATAAAGAAAATCATACGTGGATGTTGTGGACTTCAGCACCAGCATTCAATCCAGAAAACGTAGGCACTCATCCTGTGCACTGCTCCTGTGCTGCACACACCTCTGAGTAAGTAACACACTTTTTCCTTTACTGGTCTGAATCTGACTGGAAGTTGAAGGAACCAGTGACCAGTGCCACTACTTGAGGACTCTCAGTCACCCAGCCAACAGTCCTCCAGGGGCAGGCAATAGGGCCACCCACCACACAGGGGCTACAACGTGGCAAACAAGAAAAAGAAAGACAGTGCAGCAGCAGCACACTGCAGTGCACACATAACAGGCTTCTAAAATATAGTAATGGAGCAGCAAGCTGAGCTAGCAGTCAAGTATGGGCTAAGTAAGCCTAAAATAAAGTGCCTCTCAAGTCTCTGACTCTGTGTGTGTTGACTCGAGACTCACAATCACAAATGCAATTTTTACAAATTAATTTAAATTTACAAAACAAAAAAGTTCACACTTCACAACGAGAACAAAAGCTTTCTGAGTTACTAAATGTGTACTCCAAGAAAACAAAAAAATGCCCCTTCAAAATGGGCTTGTGACTGAGCCACTCTGACCTCAACAGCGAACAACCCGACTGGACAGAATTCTGCCGGCCCAGTGACCGACCCCCACCCCTGGCCCCCATGCCAGAGTCAGACAGAGTGAGTTAGAAAAACACGCAGGCTGGTGGTCAGACTCAGTCACTTGTGCAGCCTGTCAGTGGTGAGGGGAAGGAAAGGCAGGGAGAGGGTGGGAGGAGGGAAACAGAAAAAATGTATGGGTGGACTGGGAAGGAATTTGGAAATGTACAGTGCTGGTGGTGGTCTGTTGATACTGTCTGCTTGGCCCTAGCATTTTCACCCTGTTCCCCCTCTGCATCATCAGTTGCTAATGCTTGCCAGTGCCACAGCTGAACTTGCCATTGCCACCAACACTACCTTTACTTTACCGGCTGCACCTCACCAAGATAAGTTGCCATTTCATTCAAACCCAACCCTTCCCACCCAAGTTTGGTCATGGTGCGTGGCTGACAGTGGTGCACAACAACTGACAAACAGCACCATCACCCCAGCACCCAGTCATTGACCTGTTGGGTGAGGGCGACCACTGACCAGTTAGGTCCACACATCCTGGGCCTGCTAACATGACCACACAACAAACAACAAGTAAAGTGCACTCCGTGCTGCTGCAGCAGCAGACAGTCAAGCTGACTGACAGCTCTCTCTCTCTCTCTCTCTTATCATTCTTCAGCTCTCAAAGCAAAATTCTGAAAATGGTCAGCGTGCTGTGACACTGTCTGCAGCCATGCCATTGCTGCCTATAGAGCGTATTCCTCAGTCATGCCCCTGTAGTTGTCCCAGACTCCCACCAACCACCATCCACCCAGATCCTGCCTCTTTTTCCAGAGGAGGAACAGTCCCTCCCTCCCCGCCAAGTTTTCCACTGATCTATATGGAATTATTATATGTGCAGATTGTCAGTGACAGTCAGAATCAGAATAGAATAAAATAAATTACACACAATTCTCTAGTGAAATAAATGCAGAAGTTGTGTGTATCTGACATTCAGTTTTACAACAAAGCTAATGACTGCATGACCTGCCACAAAAAGGAAGCCCTCTGTCCTGGGTTGTGCTGTTTTTACTAGTACAACTGTTGTACTGCAGCCTGCCCTGGCTGTACATGATGGTGAGATGATACAGTATACTCATTATTATTACTTGATGACTTTTTGTCTTACTTTGATGATGTGTAAGAATGAGATCATGGACCTACTTCCTCCTCCCTGACAGCAGCAGCAGTACTAGTAGTGTCCAGTGATGACGAATCCTCCTGGCTGGCTCTGTTTGTCTCTGTGACTCCTGCTCTCCGACTTGATAACCTAACGGTGGTCAGTCAACGGACACGGATGGACTTAGGCCGCAGCAGTCACAGCAAGAGAACGAGTCTCGGGCCGGCTCGACACCCCGACCTCAGCAGCCAGCACTGGCACACTCTAGAGTCGAGTCTGGACTACACTCTCTGCCACAAATGGCAAACAGATCTTCTGTGGGTGGAACAGTGACTGTAGGGGGAGTGGGGGACTGGGACCGCCAGCCAGATAGATCCTGAGTCTGCATGCAGATTCGCCACCAGGCAACACACAGCAAGCAACCAAGGGAACGAAGGCAAGTACGACTTTTTTTGGGCAAAGCTGCAGACGTCAGTAACTCCTTCCTCCTCTCTCCATGCAACAGCGCGTGCCGTCTTGTCAAACGCCACCACTTTTCCGCTAATGCCACACACTTCCCGACTGGCTCACTGTTCACAGGAGGAGGAGGAGCGGACTCGCCTGGTGATCAATCGGGCGGCAGGCCTAACTTGATTGACATCTGACTTGCTTGCTGAATAATTAGTAAGTTTGGCAGTGCCACCACTGCTGGCCCGCCACAGCGTGCAACTGTCTGACCCACGCCACCCCCAGTCCCATCTCGAGCCACACACACAGGCACAAATACATACATTTAAAGGTGACAATGACAGGTGCTGGCAGAACCACTTTTGAAATCGGGCCAAATGCGGGATGTCCCACACAATGGGACACTTGAGAGGTCTGGGCGGCTATACAGTGACAGTGAGTAGCGCGAAAAGACGCTGCGTGCCAGCGCTGTGTGGGGGGGAGCTGCGATGAGCAGGCGAGACCTGATCGGTGCTCACTGAAGCGTAGCTCCCCTTTCAATCAGAGGTTACTGCATTTTGGAGCTTGTCACAGACAGCTCCAAAATGCATTGGCTTACAGGGGCCGCGCCTGCCAGCACACTGACTGAATTGGAGGAGGTGACACACCTCCGAAATCTCCGATGATGGCACTATGTTTCTTGCACATGCATGCAAGCAAACATAAAAATGTCTTGAATATGTAGTTGCAGGAGTCTAGAGGTGGAACAACGATGCAAGCTACAGTAGGAGTGCCACTTTTTTGTAACAAAGTGATTGAGAGAACCCTCACCCCAGATCCATGTTATTTTCCGAGAGCAACAGGCAGTTACGGCAGGTTACTTGGACGATGTCAGCACTCTTAAGTCCAGCATAGACACATTTTTCAGGAAGCCATTATCTTTTTTTAGCCCTCTGGGTTTAAAAAACACATTAAGAGGTTTCTACCTTTTTTAAAGGTGCACTGTCAACTCTTACACAGAAGGCCTTTAACTCCATAACAGATATTTGCACATTTATCAGACAAAAGGTAATTTCCATTTTGTTCTGCTTAGGACTTTATTTTTATTTTTAGTACAGAATGTATTAAAAAAAATGATGTTAAAGGTCAGCTGACCCAGTCAGGGCAGGCAAGTCACACCAAGGCACTACATGTCTCAGGGTCTTAAAGCAACAGTGCAACGGAAAATGTTTTCCCAAAAAAAGCTAGTTTCAGCTGCGATTAATAAAAATATTAACCTATCCATCAGATGTACTTGTCTACCCACCACCTATGGTATGCACCATGAGGTTTTTTTCCTCTCAAGCCCAACACTTACCAAGTCTACAATGCTTTTTCTATGCAAAATGTGGTGATCATCTTTTTTTCTTGACAAAAAAACTAAATTAAAACATTTGTGACACCAAACAAATCTAGAAGATGCCTGGAATCTTTTATACTAAAAAAAGGTAGGATCATTTCTTTTTTGCCCAATTTCGTTGCATTACTGCTTTTTTAATAAACAGTGTTAAAAAATCCTAGAATGATTAACTACATAAAAGCCTTTGTACTGTAGTACCAGCTTGTATTCAGTAACCTTTGGGATTTCAAGCTGTGGCTGTGCCCAGACAGCATTTTATGCGGGACAGGTTCAAAAAAAGAATATAGTATAGTAGTAGAATTTATTTTATGTAGTTTTTGTTGACCAGGTAAGTGCACTAGACAAATCCTGCCTATTTTCAGGCATGGCCCAGGGGAAGGGGATACAGATGAATGCCAACTGACCTTGAACCAGATTAAGCTGTTGGTGGTATTTTTAGTGAATGAGGGAAATCTGGCCAGGCCACCAGAGAAATTCCCCTACTCTTTTCAATAAGTGCCACGGAATCTTTAACATCCACCTGAACTACCACCAGTTTAGGCAGATGAGACCTCAGTTTAACATCTCATCCGAAAGACGGCACCTCAGAAGTGCAGCACCCCTCTCATGCTGCACTACAGTGTCAGTACTGGGATATTAACCCTATATTAACCCAAGTGCCAGATGTGGGAACTGAACCCACAGCCCTCTGATCTCCTGGCCTCAGAGGCGAGTGTGCTACCTACTGAGCCACTGACACTCAGAATGGGAGTGGGCTGTTTATAGTAATGTCACACAGCTGAGCAGGCCAGCCTTCATTTAGTATATAAAAGGAAGGAAGCTTGCTAAGCTGAGTAATGTTACTAGCAATGCTCCAGAGAATGTTGACATTCAAGGGTAATGCACTCACCATTTTTGACACGGGTGAGTGAAATATAATTTTGATGAGTAGAAGTGCTTTAAACTTGGAAAAACAGCTCATTTTACCTAAGAAGCATTTTTGGAAGTTGAGATGAATATTGGTGCTTATCCTCATTACTCACCTTATCTACAGCACTTGTTACTATTACAAACAGCCTCCCCCCTTCTCTACTAAACTTTACATCGCACACACCCTCCTCCACTCACAACTTTTGTTCCCCCCTCCCACACATTTCCCCACTGCTCACTCAAGCACATATGCTGCTCCCTGCAGCTCCCCCATTCTGGTGTTTGCAGCTTGTCCCGCTCACCAGCATGTCCCTGCCCCTCACTCAAATAACATCATCTGCAGCCCCCCTTCATTCCCCTGTTCAGCCATTAGTTAAGTATGAAGTGCATGTTAGTTTATATAAACTCTGATCTTTTGTTTGCTGGTCCCGCTGTCCTCCCTGGGATAGGTACAGTCAGAGATGACTGTACTTAGCCCCTGTAGAAAACCAGATGGAAAATATCTAATCAAAGATGATAAAAGTTCCAACATGCACTGCAGCTACTGAATCTCCCACTGCTTCCAACTGCTCTGATGTCAGCTGCAGGGAATTCTGGGATTTGTAGGAACAGAAGACGTCAGCCTAAAACTAAGCAAAATTAGTCTGATACAATCTACTATAATAAACAGTAAGTAAACCAAAATATTTTTGCACACAAAGTGCACAATGGGACCAGCCCCACGCTTGAGCGTGGGGGCTCTTGGTGGTGACTGATGCTCCCCTTTAAAAGCAGCTCTCCTTCAAGATGAGACATAATAAAAAGAGTAGAAAAAGCCCTCATTTATCAAGCAATATGTTTAAATCCCATGCTATTATACTTACAACAATGATGTTTTGACGTAGCTGATGTTCAGGCGGGGTTTCGGACATTCAGGCCGCACACACTGGAAACCACCAAAAACATTCACGCAGATCTCATCACGGGTGCAGTTGTGCAGATGTTTTGCACACTCATCAATGTCTGTCGGAATGAAAGACAGTTAGGCGTCATGCACAGACCAGTAGGGACAGCTCTAGTATACAGCGTTAACAGCTCAGAGAGTTCCACTTGGGGATTTTTTTTTTTTGATGGGGGGTGTGAGGTTCTGACACTTACCACCTGCTGAGCACACTCTGGCATTGCAGCCTCCTATTTGTAAATTCAGATCAGTGACAAGGGATTTGAACTTGCAACTCTCTGTCCCCAGTATTCCACCATCAAGCTAAAAGAGAAGCTAATGTGTACTTTGAAGCAGCCGTGTGTGCTATGATGAAAGATGTTGACCTATACATTTTTATTTTGCTTTTAGAGGGCCCTTGTTTTGCTGCCCTTTTAGATGCTAGAGCTGTGAAGAATTTTTTAATTCTGCTTTTGATGGAATTCTGCAGGATTTCTGAAATTCCACTTGCTTCCACAGAATTCTTTCAGAAGTGAGACTCTGAAATTCTGAAAGAAGAGGTTTTTTTTTAATTGCAGATTAGCTATCTATGGTTTGCATAAACCATGGAATAGCATTCTGTAGTTTATGTAACCCATGGATTCATTTTCCAAAAACCAGGATTACATAATCAGCAGATTATTAGTCTGTGGTTTATATAGAAATGCTTTTTGGAATTCTGCAGAATTTAGTAAATTCCAAAAAGCATTTTGGAAGCAGAATTGTAGTGTTGTGTGGAATTTTAAAATTCCAGTGGAACAGCATTTCATGCAATTTTTGAAATTCTGCTGAATTTTGCCAGAAACATAATGGCAGAATTCTACAGCAGAAAAATACAGAATGAGTTTTTCCACAACATTTCCATGGTATTTTATTCCTTGGATCTCCATATTTTTCACAGAACTAGTTGTGGAATGATTTTCTGCAGAAATAAATGTTGTTCTGCAGAATATTATTCTGCAGATTTCAGTATTTTCTGTGGAAATGGTTGTGGAATGATTTTTCACTGAAAAAAGCTGTTCTGCGGAATATTATTCTGTGGATCACAGCAGGCGAAATTCTACAGAAGAACCAGCTGGATTCCACACAACACTACACAATTGTCATTCTGCATGAATTCCACCAGTGGAGTTTTGCATGTCGCACAGCTCCATGAAATATTTTAAGTCTAATTAATTATTCGGCTTCTGATTGGCTACTGGATCAGTCATTAACATTTTAGAAATGACCAATTCAGCTGCCGACTGATGCTACGTGGCACGCATGGCTTGCGTCACACAGCTAACACGTAAATGCAAGTAGAAAAAAAAGGCAAAAATGAAAGTTGTTATTATGCTTAGACTTATAATAGCAATAACCCCTCAGAGCCATCGTTTCTTTGGATTAATGACTGGCTGGAAGGAGGTGGCCCTCGGCAGTGCCTCATGCCATGCATCCCCCCCAACAGGTTGTTATTGCTTAAGAAGACTATCAGATCCCCTCCCAGCATGAGACGGTGGGGTAGTGCAACCCTGAAGTGAAATGCCTGACTCTGGGTGCAAGCAGTATGAGATCTGAGCCTGCCTGTAAATAGTATCACTAAGGGAATGTGTTAGGTGTTCAGTGCGATGAGTTGTAGGCGGTCCTAGTAACCAACGGATCCCAAAGGGAAGCCCTATGTGTGAGGGTCTTTAAATATGTGAAAATGTTGATAAATAGCATCGCCAGAAGGACAACATTGAAACTGTGCTGCTGTGGTAGTCACTAGTTTACAGTGAAATCACCAGACTTCAGCATTTCATATTCATCCAGCAGAGCCCCCACGCCCATTTGAAGGCAAGCTGCCGAGGCGCTACGGGCTCTGCTTGTTGGTGAATATTAGAACGCTGGAGTGGTGGGTGAATTTCACTTAAATAAATTTGAAAGTACTACTTTAGTACTACAGCAGCACAATTTCCAGTGTTGTCCTTCTTTGGCGCGCTGTTTTTGAACATTTTTGCATTCATTAGGATTTGCCTTCCTTGCAGCGTACCTCTTGGTGTTATTGAGGGCAGGTATTCTACTTTTGAAGTTTTTCTTTAAATATGTGTGTCCCCTAGTGGACTGAGTGAATATGAGGTGGCAAGTAAATGTATGAATCCTTGACTCTACTGCCTGAGTGAAATATGGCTTATTTAGTGCATGCTTATTAGTAGCAGCCGCAAGGGACACCCAGCTTGCTCCTTTGCCCAGATTCACTTAAGAATCCTGATCAGCTTCCTGCCTTGTGATATGGGGTACATAGTAACTGGAGTCCTGGGACCAACTACAGGGTGACAGAAAGGAGGAAAGAAAGAAAGAAAGAAAAAGAAAGAAAGAAAGAAAGAAAGAAAGAAAGAAAGAAAGAAAGAAAGAAAGAAAGAAAGAAAGAAAGAAAGAAAGAACAGACAGATTTGTTTGGAAAAACCTCAGATTATCTTACTGGCCTTGTACCTGAATTATGAAGGAGTGCTGTGCAAAAACAAGGTGTACAAAGCCAATATTGGTGAAAAACAAGTGCTTTATTTAAAGCATATTAGCTGACAGGACTAACTAGTGTTAACCAATATTGGCTTTGTATGCCTTGTTTTTGCGCATCACTTCTTTATAATAGGTACTATCTCCCTGTGGTGAGCTTCTTGTGGTTGCGTAGCCCACAGGCTGGCTTTGAGACTGTGTGCTTGGTCCCTGGATGGTTTGTTCGTTCACCTTGTATCTCAGCTGTTTAGATCATGTGAACTGATTGAAACAAATCCCAGTTTAGTCCCGTTCTTTCTGACTCAAGAAAAAAATCATTTTATTTCTCAGGCCTGATGCTGGGGTAATAATTTTACAAGACAAGTAAAACTGAATTACTTGTTATGCTGTTTATGTTTTGGGTCCTCTATGAAAATGGGCATTTAATGCCATCAGAGCTTACCAGGTTAACAATTTGAAAAGTAATAAAAATAAAAACAACAATCTTGGTTTCATTTTATTTAGCTGAAGAAACCCACAAATGAGCTAATAATGTAAGCTGAAACCTGGGCCTTACTAACAGCAGCAGAGTCACAGTTCTATAGAGGTCTTCATTTTATTTAACTGCTGCGCTTCAAGTGATGTCAGGTGACTCAAGAGTATTGCTGAAAGGCAGTCAATTAAAACAGGAAAAGTTTTACCATGAATCAAGCTGCTGGCAAATACTCTCTTCATAAAATAATATTTTCTTTTAAAAGTTAGATTATTTCACTTGTCTGTTTCATGACGGCCTGAACTTGGCTTATTACAGTCCAAGCAATGTCAGTGTCTGAGAGCCGAATGCAGTGAGGCCAGTAGACCTTGTCGGATCTTTTCAGTAAATTGCTGTGTCCTAGCAATCTGATCTGAGCCAGAGAAGCTGGCTAGTAGCCAGACTTTGGATTTCATGGGCTTGCGCCCACTGCTTGTCATAATATGAAGAGGTTAAAAAAAAATCTCACTTTTCTTGGGCAATTGGGTGCCTTACTGGTAAAGACATTGTTACGGCTGAAATCCCCGAGTTTGAATCTCAGTATGGGGCGCATGTAAAATTAGTTTGGTGGCCATTGTGCGAGTCACAACATTTGTTCCATTGGGGGGGGACATGTGCCCTCTTAAATGACTCAGCGGGCTTCCCCCGCAAAAAAGCTCCCCCTGGCATCTGACATTGAGGGCTAAGGTGCAGTGCGGGGGTTTCTGCAAGTCTTGATTTTCAGAATCTCTCTAGTAACCCCTGCTCCACTGTAATTCAAGTGAGTGGAGCAGGGACCCCAGTTTGGCCAGGATCTTGGCATTCCATTAAACGCCTGGGGTGTGGGCCAGCTTCCTTCTATGTATACTCCCAACATACTATCTGGGCATAGAGAGCGCTGATTAGCCCTTGTAACTGACTTCTCAACGGAGCCTGCTAGTCACCCACTGAACCCATCACAATGCCAGCTCGCATCAGCGGTGAGAACAATGGCTACCACTTTGTAGTCCAAAGACACCTCTTTCCAGAAAGTATACATTTACTTAAAATTCTTCAGTTAACCAATGTTTCACACCAGAAAGCAATCCTGTGCAGGTGCACGTACATGTTTGGTTTGGTTGGAGTAACGTTAGTGAAAGTCCCAGTCCAGTTTGGAGCACGGATGCATCAGCTCCATAGGTGGTGGCGAGTGCCTTTGATGTGGCAGTGCAGGCAGCCTTACAGGAAAAGCCCCCCCCCAATTGGGGGGGTTACATGTTTATTCCCCTGTCATCAGAGTTGCAGTCCTCTGCCTGGCCACCTTCAAGTCCTGCCCTTCCCTTCTCAGTCTCTTACCTACATTCATGAGGTCCACAGAGTCCCTTCTCTTCCTTCTACAGAGAAGTGTGCCCAAAATGATACAGGGGCTCCAGAGGCTACTGTATGAAAGGTGTCTTGAGGCGTTAAACATGTACTTGCTGGAGACAAGGAGGGAAAGGGGGGTTATGATAGAAACCTTCAAGTACATGAGGGGAATTAATGCAGTGCTCTACTCTGAACTATTCACAAGGGCATCCAGCTAAATACAAGGAGGCATGGATGGAAGCTGAGGGGTGGGAAATTCAAAAGGGATCTTAGGAAACACTGTTTCTCAGAAAAGATAGTGGGGCCATGGAACAGGCTGCACGTGGATGTAGTGGGAGCTATGACCATGTCAGCTTTTAAACAGGGTTGGGATAAAGAGTATGCTCAAATTAAATCTGTGAGTAAAAATATGGGCTAGGCCCTGGGATCTCCTAGGGTCTCAGGAACTCACGGGCAGACATGATGGACCTTTGGTCTCCTTCTGCCATAACCTTTGTATGTTTCAATGTTTCTTTGTTTCTCTGGCCTCTGTTGTGGACTCCATTAGGGGTCAAGGGAAGCTCACCCACCTCAAACGCAGATGGCAGTGGGTAGTCAAGTTTGAGGCCCAGACAGTGCCTGAGTTATGCTGCCACACTACTGGGGTTTTTCACCTTACACCCCATCCCTCAAAACTTTGGTGGCAAAGGGCAACTAGTGAACATGTGCATAGAGATGTATGCCCACCCCACATGGTTTCAGTTGGTTTCTTCCATCCTGCTCACTTCTCCAGTTGCACTGCCACCTCTTGTCCCCCAGGTGGCAGTACAGTAGTAGGGCCTATGTCCCTCCCTCCCCAGAGGAGGAGCAGGAGGAGGAGAGCATCCTCTGGGATTCTGGGCCCTCCTCTTCCTAGCCAGCCCCCAACATTGCAGGTTTATTCCCAAACCTGGGTCACTGGCACCGCGGATGGTACCGCTGCTGCAGCACTGATGGGCCGGCCTTCTCATGATGTCATTTTAATTATCAACATGTTAATAGTTAAAGGCTGTTTACCAGCACAGTGGTAGAGCTACTACTCACAACACTGATGACCAGGTACTGGTGCAATCTCTAGATTGTCAGAGGGCCAACTGGGCAAAGAAGTATGAGCATCTTAGGGATTGTTATCCTCCTCCAGGGAGGGAGGGATCTGGCACTTGGCAATATCCTGACCCCCAGCGAAGGCTGAACGTAGGTGGGCCTAAGATCATAGTGCCTGCTGAGACTGGTGGATACAGAGGACATCTGCATGTCGGGAGTGCACCTAATGTGCACTGAAGTCATTACCCATCCCCTCCACTAGGGGCTGAACATAAGGGGAAAACTCCTCTGGAACCGGGCAGCATGGCGCCAATGGATCTGCAGCTACGGACCCGGTTGCCCAAATGACACGTGGTGAAGCTCAATGGGGGGAAGGGACAGGTTGATCTTGGTCTCTCCCCAGGCCCCCCCAAGGAAGCGCCGCCATGAGGTGTAAGTCATGGACCTCCTCTTGTGGACTGCCAAGGGGTTGCCAGGTGGGAAGGGACATGTGAGGGCCATATTAACTGACATAGGGGTACATCCCCGCAGATGTCAGAAAGCATAAACAGAATTGAAACCTGTTGCCTCACCAGTGACCCAGGTTTGGGAGGGAACTTGGATTACTGGGGTTGGCTGGGAGGATTCAGCACACAGAGAGCTGCTCTTCTTCCGGGAGGTAGATCATTGCCCTCAACTGCCACTGAATGGGGGCTCAGTAGTAGTGCAAGCATGGGTGGCGTTGAAGGGAAGGTGTCGCTGGTTTGACGCAGGACATGTGTGCCTCTACACAGTGCATTCTGTCATCCACTCCATGGCTGGATTGTGGGAGAATGGGAAAAAAGTGGTGCAGGCTACTTGAAGCCCCATCTGCCTTCCCCTGATCTACATCATCATTGGACTCTGCCATTCCCCATCCAGATATGTTTCTCCAGGGGAGGAGAGTATGGCCCCTACTCTCTCAGCCCTCCCATGAGGAGGAATTCATGGGTGATCCTCAGGAGGGGCCTAGGTCTGGGGAGATGCATGCTGGTTGGACAGAGGCAGGGACAGGGCTGATAGCCCACCTTCAGCCATGACTTGGAGAAACAGCTTTATGGGAAAAAAAAAAAAAAAGAGCACTGCAGTGCTGAAAGCTCAGGGCAGAGAGCAGTGCCAAAAATACACTGTACTGCGGTACATTCAACATTATTTGCATTGAGGAAACACTGTGTTCTATGTATGAAGGGTTCCCTGCCCTCCATGCAGCAATGCGTACTGCACAGGGCAGAATTACAAGCACCTGGGTGTCCTTTGGACACCAGCGAATGCACTCTCACCACCCTGCCATGCCTGCCAGCAATGTCCTGACCATGCAGTGGCATGTCTATTCAGAGCAGGGAGCAGGAAGTGGCCGTACCAGCAATGGGCCAGCAGAACAAGTTATGGATGATGCCATTTGTGTTTTGCCAGGCTGTGCTGGGGGGGGGGATGTTTGTTACACCAGCCAAAGGGATGCCATAACAGGCGTGCACCCCTCTGACGGGCATCCAGAGGACCCGACATCACCCTGCAGCCATGGACCCCATCCCTTCTCCATGCTGCAGAGGACTGCAGTGAGGATAGTGGGTGTGGGGCACAGTGCACCACAGTAGAGATTCAGAGAACAAACCTTGCTGCAGACTGCTGTATCCCATGATCCCATGAACCCCTGCTCCTGCGTTGGTACATAGCAGAGGGCCTACTGGGGGACTAACCGTGGCTTCTGATTAGAAGGCCATGTTCCAGCCCCGATCCATCCCTCTGGCTGGCCAATCCCCTTTTTCAGGACTATGCATCCACACATCGGGAAGCCAGGGGTAGTGAATCCCAGTCTTGTACATTCAAAAGAGCGAGACTTACCTGGCTTCCGAAGAACAGAAAAGACCAAATCCTTGGTCGCAGGATGAAAATAATGTTTACTGAAGATAATCTACAGCACAACTCACCCTGCTGGCAACTGCCAACATTTCACACAGGCTCACTGTGCACCATCTCAGACCAAGTGACCCACATTTTTTTGACTGTACAAGGCTGTTGGCGTGCTTGCAGAGGCTCATGGCAATTAATTCCCTTATCCACCATCCTGGTTGGTGATAGTGAATCCTGGCCCTGTGTGTCCGGCTGGGGCAGGATGCATGGCTTACAGTTATGTGGCTTTGCACGCACCCTTTCTGGTGCATACAGAGCCCTGTTATGCATACAGACTAATGTTTTGTTACAAATATGTCTCCTTCAAGTGAAAACAAAGCCCTGACTGGCTGACCAACCTTCTTACCAGACCATGAGGATTTGGGTGAGGTGTCACAGCCAGAGGACCCCACTGTGGGAGGCAAGCCATGGAGGATGATGAGGAGGGTCAATTGGTAGGGATAGGGAGGTCACTGCTGGCAACTATGAATACTGGATGGCCACAGGCCAGAGAAAACATGATTAAAAATAAACGAGAGTGGCTGGGCCATTGGCACAATGGTAGCAATACTGTCCATGAAGCCAGTGACCAAGTTCAGGAACAAGTCCGGGTCATCGAAGTCAGCTGTGGGGAGCTAGAATCGAGCATCTGGGTTGGGAGGGTGACAGTTGCCACTGTGCATCAACCGGGTGAGCACAGGTAGAGCTACAGATGGCCCTGCTTGGGAGTGAGGGTGTCGCCCGGTGCTGTACTACTACACTTGCATATGTGCACTTGTGCAACCTCAGACACCGACATCCTGTGGGAGTGGGAGTGCTACTAAAGCCAGAGAACCCGACTGCTGCAGGATGACTAACAATCCCTAGCAGTTTCTACACTGTTAACCTGGCTCCCTCTGACACCTGAACTTGAATTATGTCGGGGTTCAAGGGCCAACCCTGTGGCCCGACCAGGGAGGGCAACCCCTGGTGGAACAAAGGAGTGGGTAAGTCCAGGAGAAAAACGGGTGATGGGGCCGGGTGATCCTAGAGATGTGGTTGGTCAGTGAAAGGGGCAAAACTAATAGAGAGGGGTTGGCTCTGTGATGCCCCCAAGTGGTGGGGGGATGCTCTGGCATGGTGCTGATCCAAATTAGTGCCCTAAGCCCACAACATCAGGGACAGAGGCCAACAAGGAGGGTTACAGCATCCATGCAGATGCTCTCCACTTAGAATGGAAGGGAGGATGTGTCACTGCTCCCACTGAGGTTCCTGGTGGTGGCACTGTGGAGGTGTTGTTGGCAGCATAGCTAATCACATGTTGCCACACACTCTTCCCAGGCCAGTCATCAGCATGCAGATCCCATGGGGGTGGTCACGGGAAAAAAAAGTGGCAGAAAAAGACCAAACCAGAATGTCTTGGATGATGGCCTTGTGTGTTTGCTCCACCAAGATACCAGGCTCTCATTGGCAGCACACCCACTACTCAGCTTTCAGTATCAATTTCAAGATGCAGCCACCTTTCTTTCTCAGGTAGCAGAGAGGAGGAGGCCCCTGGGAAGGGACAGAACCATCCTTGGGACTGGGAGGTAACCATGGGAAACAGGCAGTGGGCAACATTGAGGAGAGTGCATCTGGTGAGCAGTGGAGTGAGTGGTGATAGGAGTTCCAGATGAAGTGAGGTTCCTGAGGGCCCAAGGGAAGGAAGTGAAAAAAAAAAAACCTAGAGAAACAGGTTATGCGTCAGCCTGTTGGTGCAGCGATAGTGCGACTGCTCACGATACTGGTGAACTGAGTTCATGAATGAGCTCAGGATGTTGGAGGTTGGCTGAGGGGAGGAATATTTTTTTAACTTAGAATTATGCCCCCTACACACTAGTCCTCTGCTTTTTGAGACCGCCAGGCACCTTCTGATCCATCGAACTTCCCAACCACAGCCTCCTCCTACCTTCACGGAGCCTTGGCTTCACCCTCAGGCAGGACTGGGGTGGGGGAGACCCCAGGACATCTTGTTGCATCTGCTGGGGCTTGATCTGGTGAGGCAGGGGATCCCTATTTACCAGGGTCATCTTCATTGCGGAGGTGCTGGGGTCACAGAGGATGCCAAGGTGTGTACATGCACAGTGTGCGTTCACCTGCACGCCAGCATCATAACGCCTCCCCCCCATCTCCAGCTGCACTGCCACCTGTGGTCACCTAGATGGCAGTATTGTGGTGGAGCGTGGAGCCCCCTCTCCCTGGAGGAGGAGAATGTCCTGTGGGACACTCAATCCTCCTCCCCCCCCCCGGCTGGCTGGCCCCCAGTGACACAGGCTCATTCCTGAACCCGGGTTACTGGTGTCATGAGCGGTAATGCTACCACTTTGCTGATGGGCCGGCTTGATGGGAGGAGGATTGAGCATAACAGAGGCTGCTCCCCTCCTCTGGGCAGGGAAGGAGGGCAGCCAGTTCCACTAGTATATTGCCACCTGGGTGACCACAAGTGACAGCGCAGTCAGAGCGACTAGTGGCTGGGAGGACTCCAGCTGGTGCCACACTGCCCATGCTCGTGTGCATACTTGCGCATTCAAACCACTGACATCCTAGGGGGTACTGGGTCAGAAAAAGCAGAAATGCCCCAGTGGGTGGGCTGACACCAGCTGTTCACAGGCCCTGCACCTGGCAACCCAGACACTACCTCCAGACCAGATACATTCTGCAGCGGGAGTTGGGAAGCCCCACCACCCCTGCCAGAGGGGACAAGCTCAGGGGAAAAAGGAAGTGAGGTAAGTCCTAGGGGACCCCAGGGTGACAAGGTGGGGCAGCCATGCAGAAGGAAATCGGTAGGAAAGAAGGGTGAAAAAACAGATAAAAGAAAAATAGGTTATGGTTCATCATAACAGAACACTGCTAGTATCTCCTGACATGTAATGCACAAAAAGTTTCCTTCCTTATATCTATCTAAATTCCTACTATTTATGTCAGTGTGTGTACATAATCTGAGAAAGTGTTTGATGTCAGTAATAAATATAACAAAATCTAAAACTTAAAAAAAAAAAAATTACATTTTGTTGAAAAAAATTTTTCTGTTGATACAGTGTAAGTGTATAATTGTACACTTACACTGTATCAATGAAAAGACATTGTTTAGAAAAATAATTTTATAGCACCTTGAGGCTGAAAAAAGCACAACACAATTCTCAGTGGTTTCCACGCTATGGCACTGTAGAGGAGAGAAAAAGAATCCCAACACTGGAGCACCTCCTCTAACTAGGGTAAGGCAATGAAATAGACACACAGAGAAAGGCACAAATATTAGAATCCTTGTTCTGATGATTGTAAATAGTTGAACAGAGGAGGGGGTTAGGGAAGTGGGAAATGAACGGAGATATTCATGAGGGTCCTATAGTAGAAAAACAGGAAAACAAGGATCCGGCAACCAAGTAAGGTAGCAGAGGAAAAAAAAAAAACAATAGGAAAATATATGGTACAGAAGATAGAAAGCACTAACAGACAATGCTCATGCTTTCCAGGTCTGCAACCACAACATAGATGATCACAAGCACTGGGCTGCAAACCTGGAGAACTGGGTTTGAATCCCACAGCCGCCACTTGCATACTGTGTGACCAAGAGCAAGTCATGTAACTTCCCCGTGCTCCCAGGACCCACTCTAAACAAGCCTTGGCTTAGTGTGTCATTCCTGGCCAAACAAATTGTTAAATAAATAGGAAACAAAAAAGCCATAGCAGCAGGGAGTGAATTTCAGATGGGCCTCTTCCATCTTTGAGTAAGAGAAGTAATGCATGGGGAAGGACAGATGTCTTGAGGGGTGGAAATTTCATAAATTTGGTTGACTGCACAATGCATGGGGAAGGCATATTTCTTTTAAATGTAAAAAAACCAGAAAGTAATGCATGAAGAATGGGTAACAGTATGACTATTTATGAAGGGGACAAATATAATGCATGGCATGGGGGGTGGGAGCTGGGGCCAGTGAAGGACCTGGAGGAAACTCGATACTATCAAAGTAAAATACTAACAAAGGAGATGGAATAAAGGACATGCAACCAAAAAAGGACACACAATCTTCGAGTGGGTGAGAAGTGGTGCCCACCTGGCTTTGCCTTTATTACGTCAGATGAAATGAACACAGACACCTTCCAGACAGCAAAGCAGAAAATACATTCTGCACAGCCACAATGGTATACAGAGGAGCCAGCCACAATGCAGTTTAATAACTCGCAGTAAGTGACACGTCACAAAATACTGCATGACAAAAGGGGTTAATTGCCATCAAATTACACTGTTCCCTGCAGCATACTGCAGCATTTTGTGATGTACTGCAGCATTACTGCACTGCATCCTGGCAGGTGCCACTGTACGTGTTGGGCTGATATATTTAACAGCTACTGACCAAGGTATAGCTCTGAATGTACACCCTCACTGAATTCTTCAATCAAATTTAAGTTGCAAGAAAAAAAAAAAAAATCACTTATTAAGCATGTTCAAATTTTTGTTTCATATGGAAGCAAAATTAATATTGGTAGGATTTTTGTTACGAAAATGCGTTTTTAAACTCGTTGAATTGCAGCACAGAAAATCCTCATTTCCCCCTGGGGTAACCCCTGAATCTTCTGAAGCTTTCTGCAAAAACATCAGACAATAATAAATAAAATGAAAGCCCCCAGAGCTGCGCTAACACTGTGTTAGCTAACAGAGTTCATTGACCCAGACCATTCAATCACGACTGCTGTGAAGAAATAAAACCTGGATTAAGGCTTCCTTGACGGTGGCGATGGTTACAATTTTAGAAGAGCTTTTCATTAAGAATGGCATGTCTCCTCACCATTACAGTTGCGCTGGTCAGCATGGAGGCTGTAGCCAGGAGGGCAGGTGCAGCGGTATGAGCCTGGGGTGTTAACGCAGTTGTGCACACAGAGGCGGGCGGGGCCGGCATAATGGAACAGCTCACACTCGTCAATATCTTCAAAAAAAAAACCAAGAAAAAAAACAAAACTAAATATGATTGGATGTAATGCACAGGATGGGAGAACTTTGCTTGGATTTAAGAAGAATTCTTTAGTTTACGTTTTTGAACCTTGCATCAATTACATCAATTTGCATATATTTGCATGTTACACAGAAATATAGAAACATGGGGGGCTGGATTTTCAGAGCCCCTGCAATTCCCACAGGTGTGAGAAAAGACTGGCACAAGTGGGTTGCTACTTGCAGAGCTGCAGTTTTCCCCGCAACCACAGTATTCTTAAAGTAGGAGCCAGTTTACAACCATCTCCGCAATTTACAGCAGTTTGCAGCTGTTTTTTTTGCCACAGCTGCACCAAAATGGCATGTCTATTGGAACCTGGAATACCATCTCTCGCAGTGGCACGGGCTGAAAATATAGACGTCTATAGGTGCGAAGATGTTAGTCCACACCAGCCGCTGCAGAGGCTGAAAATCCAGCCCGTGGACTGTGCTGCAGGTAGAAGAAGGCTTGTCGTCCATTAAGTCTGCACTGTACTACCTAAACTCACATAGAAACATAGAAAGTGACGGCAGAAGGGGATCATACAGCCCATCTAGTCTGTCCTTGTTCCCACTCCCTCCCTTAACTGCTATTCAGTGTTATGATGCCCTTGTACCTATCCCAAGCATTTTTGAAAGTTCCCGCTGTTTTCGCCTCCACCACTCCCCGTGAAAGGCCGTTCCACGCATCTACCATCCTCTCTGTAAAGAAGAACTTGCATGTGTTGCCCTGAATTTGCCCCCCTCCAGCCTCATATCGTGCCCCCTGGTTCTGATGTAATTCTTCATTCGAAACAGGTTCTGAACTTCTACTTTGGGATTACTCTTGAAATCCTGAAACTCTATCTCCCGAACTCTATAAGCCCAAGTCCAGGAGACTGAATTTCGGAAGACCGTAAGGGTCTTACATGCAAAGTGGGGGAGGGGGGCTGTGCCCCTTGCACCCCCTGTAACTAAAAAAAACAAAACTCTGAGGGGGAGTGGACATTGGAGTAGGTTAAAAAAGTTACGGGGCCCAGAAGAGCACCTCACAAAAACTTTTCATCCCAGGAACAGGACCCGGATCTGGAACACCATGCTGGCCAAGCTGCTAGAGGTTTCACGCCATCAACACCATGGGAGCAGCTTGGCCAGCTTCCACATCCTCCCCTTTCTTGTAGTGCCTGACTAGGGGTAGGGTAATGGTTCATCACATCTGCTACCTTACCCCTTTCGGCGCCAGCTTCTTCCTTGTCGGGCTTGTACATGTCGGGATACTGAACTTGGTCCTGTGAGTCTCGGGATTCCGAGTTTCGGTATCCTAAATAGATACCCTACCTTGCGTATTCCATTTAGGAACTTGACGGTCTTTGTCCTGTCTCCCCTCTCCCTTTGCTGCTCCAGGGAATACATGTCAAGGTCCCACAGCCATTCGTCACATGTTTTGCTGTGCATTCCCTGTATCATTTTTGTTGCCCTCCTTTGCACTGTTTCCAGTCTGTGCATATCCTTTCTAAGGTGTGGCCTCCTCACAGCAGCCGATCGCTCAAGTGTCGTTAGTTTATTTATTTATTTATTGAAACGTTTCATCAGAAATGTTAATTTGACTGCCTAGACACATACTCTGCCCTGTCTATAATATTGTCCACCCCCTGCTCCCCAAGCCCTTATTCACTATGCCTCTATACTTGTCCTATCCTACCTTAAGTCCTTGCAAATCCTTCGCTCTTACCAGCTCACTTGGCAGTCTGTTCCACTTGCCAACTGTGACCTGGAGGCAAAAAGTACCCCTAGCAAACGGACACAGGCAGGACTGCATGTGTGAAGCAAATAGTCCTTTAATTTAAATAACGTAGTGCAAACAGTACTGCAGATGTAAAAACTGGAGCTTAATGCTGACGGCTAGGCCGTTAAAAACTACTGACGTCTCGCATGGTCACTGCCATGCATCCCCAGAGTGATCAGTTAACCGTGATTGTAGAGCAGTTAAATAGTCACATGCCAGTTATATATACCATTCCAAAGATTCATAAAAATCTTGAAAAAACACCTGGCAGACCAATCATTTCAGGGAGAGGGTGGCTCACTAAGCACCTCTCTTTATTTGTAGACCAGCATTTAAAGCCCCTTGTTCAGAATCTCAGGTCCTATGCCAGAGATTACACTGAGATCATTAACATTATGGAGAACTTAGATATGGATTCTGAATGGTATTTTGTCACATTAGATTTCAGTTCCCTCTGTACGGTGATACTCCACCCAGCGGATTTAGAAGCAGTGAGGTATTTCTTAAATTTGCAATCAGAAGTAGATCAAGTGACTGTACCAACAGAATACCCGGTAGAATTGTCAGAGCACATGCTTACTAAGAATGCGTTTCTTTTTCAGAATAAACTGTATCTGCAAATTCGGGGAACAGTACTGGGGGCTACTATGGCCTCCAGCTTTGCAAACCTGTTTGTTGGCAAGTGGGAGGCAGACCATCTCTACAGCGCCGCCACAAATCCATATTTCCATCATGTGGATTTGTGGCGGTGCTTTATTGATGACATCCTGGTCATTTGGAAGGGGTCCCTGGGGGAACTTAATTTGTGCATAAAATGGCTGGAAGAAACCAGCTGTTGTCTTAGATATAAAGCCACTTTTAGTCAGCAAGAGATCATATACTTGGATCTTAAAATCTACAAGAATCAACGTGGTGAAGTTTGCACTACCTTTTTCAGAAGCTCACAGACATGAATAACCTCTTGGGGTATGAGAGCTGCCATGCCCCACATACACGGTTTAATATCCCAAAGGGACAGCTCATTCGCTTGCTCAGAAATTGTACTGAGCATGAAGGATTGATCTCTAAGCATAATCAACAGGTGTACAGAATCAAGGAAAAGGGCTATAGCAACCACAGTATTGCTTCTGCAATAACTGTGGTAGATGGACTTGACAGAAAGGAGACCCTGACATGTAGAGTTAAAACAGTGGATCAAGGTGTAGTATGCCCTTTTGTCACCACCTATTCCAGTGGAGAAGAACGGATCAAACAAATCATAGTAGGAAACTGGTCCATATTAGAACTGGAACCAAGATTAAATAGCGTGGTCAGTAAGGGACCAGATGTGGTTTATAGATGCTGCAAGACCATTAAGGACATAGTGGTTAGTAGCACGCTACCAGGGCCAGAACTGGTCAGATCAATCCTTTCTCCTTTTCCAACGGGCACATTTAGGTGTGGACAGTGCATAAACTATAGATTTGCCTTATCCTGTAAATCCTTTACACACCCCAGAACAAATAAGGAAGTCATCATTAAACACTTTATCAATTGTAGTAGTAAATGGGTGGTGTACAAATTATCCTGTAGCTGTGGAGCCTTCTACATTGGAAGGACCACTAGACAATTCAAAATTAGGATAGGAGAACATATTAGGGCCCTCCAACATAATGACACTACTTATGCCATAGTCCTACCTGTATAACCACCCGGAATGTGCACATGAAGTATGTTTCAGTGGCACTGAACTAATTACCCTGAGACCTAGAGAAGGGGACTTAGAAAAATGAGTGGGAAGGAGAGAAAGCTTCTGGATATACGAACTTGGAGCCAGATCACGTCATGGCCTGAATGAGAGCATTGACCTAGCTGCCTTTCTAAAAAAATATAGGGTGCTAGGAACCAATAAGCCTGAATGAAACACAGCAAATGATGTCACAAGGAATGTTTTCTGAGAGTGTTGTTGTCCACCGTGGATTATGATTAAAGTAGTACATGGAACGAGGCACAGTGTGTGCACATGTGCATCTAACATTATTACTTTCATTTATAAAAAAGGTAACTTCCATACCATACCTGATTCTCAGGAGGTACTTAAAGGTATATATGACGCACAGTAGTGCTAACACTGGTGCCTGTCCAAGATTACATGATTGACTGAGTTTATGTTTTTAATATTAAGTAGCAATAATGAGTATGTTATATGAAACATGTTAAATGTTTTTTTCATCATGAAATACAGTAATATAGAGGTGCTTTTTCACTTGGATTTGAATGAACGGCCATATATGGTAAAGTCATTGTTGATTGGACACTTGTTTGGTTTAGTCACATGTTCTGTAACTATTTAACTGTTCTACAATCATGGTTAACAGATCACTCTGAGGATGCATGGCAGTGACCATGCGAAACGTCAGTAGTTTTTAACGGCCTAGCCATCAGCTTGTAAGCTCCAGGTTTTGCATCTGCAGTACTGTTTGCACTACGTTATTTAAATTAAAGGGCTATTTGCTTCCCACATGCAGCCTTGCCTATGTCTGTTTGCTGTGGGTGCTTTTTGCCTCCAGGTCACAGTTTTCACATTTTTTTAGCACCGTAGTGGCTGTCCTGGTGCTCTCCCTTCTTGCTGCTGGCTGTTCTACTTGTCCACTACTCTTTATATGATGTAATACTTACTTATGTCCCTGCTAAATGTACTACCTACAAGGTTATACTCGTGCCCCCTGGTGCTTGACCCCTCACTACATTTGAATAGACTTGACCAGTCATCTCTGTTAACCCTGTGGATGTATGTTTTTTTGCCATATAGGCATTTTTTTTCTTCGAGCTGCCCTGCTGACTGACTCCCCGCCCCCTGTGACTCTGCTTCTCCGGGACCTACCTTCCCACCATCATCCTCTGCCACAGGACTCTGTGTGTGTGTGGGGGGGGGGGAGGTTGGTCACTGGTATGGGGCCTGTGAGGGGTTGGTCCTCATCCTGCAGCCAGGGTTATTTTCTGCTGAGTTTTTTACCCCAGGCCCACAGGATGTGCAATGGGCGTGATGTGTGCACTCTGCCTCCGTGGAGACACCCTGTGGCCTTGAACGTGGGATCCCTTTCCTCTATGTGCAGCTCACCTGTGCTGCCACCCAGGTACCTGCAGGTGGCAGTCAAGTAGTGACTCGCAGCAACTCCCCTTCCCGAGAGGGGGAGAGCAGTCTTATGGACACTTAATCCTCCCTCCCTCCCCAGCCAGACCCTGAGCAACCACATTCAGTTACACAACCCGAGTTGTCAGCATAGCAGGAGGTGGCACGCACAGTGCCTCCACTGTCCATGCCACTGGGCTGGCCCCATGGATGTATTTCAAGGTCTCAGTCATATCACCCCTCTCTAGTCTTGCCTCAAGCATGTACATGTTGAGGCTAGACGGCCACTCCTCGAACATCTTCTGTGGAATATTCCCTATCATTTTAGTGGCCTTTCTCTGGGTCCTACCTAAGTGGTTGTGGTCCTTTCTTAGGTGAGGGCACCAAAACCATACGCACTTACTCTAGGTGTGGCCACACCAGAAACCAGTACAGTGGCAGGACCACCACTTGCCTCCTACTGGTGATGCTTCTCCCTATGCAGCGCGGCATGTTGATCATAAGTTAATCACATGTTAATTGCTCCCTTGCATTGTGCACTCAATAGAACTATTTTTTAAATATTGTTTCTTCTGTCTCTGGTTCTGCCCCTGATGCCCCCCTTCTGTTCACCTAACCCCCCCAGCCCTGTCCTTACTGTCTTCGGTCCTTATGCCCTCACCCAGGTGGTTCACAGCATGCTACTCCTGCTACTGTGGTGGATTCCATCGAAGGGGGTGACAGAGGTTCCCCCCCTTCCAGTCAGTCTTGTGCAGGGTGAGGACTGGCAAGTGGGTCTGGAGAGGCCCAAGGGGTGGTGGCATCATTCTGCTCACTCGGGGTGTTTCCATCCAAGTTTGTACCTGTCAGTGGGACACCAGTGATGCAGGCACCATGTGGGCATGTACATGAGACTATGTGGCTGCTCATGGCATCGACCAGTGTTGTCGTGAGCTGAGTTAATTACAGCTAAGGCAATTATAGTGGCGGGGTAGGAGGAAGTAGGCTGTTGGTTAACTAGGATCTGCAGCTTATCCAACAGGTAGGAAAATGGGCAGACTGGGTGGGCCAAGCAGTCCTTATCTGCTGTCAAAGTCTATGTTTCTATGAATTGACTGCACTGCTGCCTGTGGTTAGTCAGATGACATTATTGCAGTAGAGCCTGCTGCCCTGTCTCCCCCGAGGGGAAAGCATTCTCTGGGATGCTCAGTCCTCTTCCTTCAGGCATCCCACATTTGTTCTCAAACCTGGGTCACCAGCATGGTACGTGCTGTAGCCCTACCTCTGCACAAATGGGCCAGTCTATAGAACTGCTAGGTTCCATCTGTCTTTGCCCAGCCATTTAAAGCTCTCCCCATGGTGCCCAGTACTCGTGAATTTTTTTTATTTTCTCAAGTGCTACATTTTCTAGTCACTTGCTCTACAATTTGAAGGCCAGTGCTCTGCATTTGAATACTATGAAAGTGAAAAGTGTGCCTTGAAAATTACAAAAAACAGCTGACATTTCTTCCAGCTGTCCATGAAGTTTCAGAGAGGCGGGGGGTAATTGGTAGGGAATGCCACTCAGGGCCCCAGAACATCAGAATCAGCAGGCTCCGGAGAGACAGGCTGTACTGCAGGAGAACCCCAAGGTTTAGCGACCGTACCTCCCAGCCCTCCGCAGCACCGACGTTATGCTGATGACTGCATGGATTGAGGCACTGTGTGGTGGTGGTGAAGGGTCTGAAAAGTGGTACGGCCAAGGATGTAACGGGTAAATTCTCCCCCTGGTTGAGTGGATTCACCCACAGTCTTATTTTTTTCTCAATCAAATTTGTAATATGTGGAGTAACTCCTCCTCACCGACGGACAGTATCTCCCTTTGCCTAGTGCCTTGATGGCTCCCCTCCCAAAGGCCTGGTCCTTCATTTTCATTTCTGAAGGTTTACCACGAGCCTTAGCTCAGTGGGCCATGACCCCACCCCACCCACCCCAATCAACACCACTGGGGCCACTTTCCAAAATTCTGCTGACAACCTACAAGCCACAGAGGGATTGACGAGTAAGTAACACTGTTTACTGCACCTGCTGCATTTTAAAAGTACACTCCTCCCTAGTAATAAATTACCATTACTGCAAAAACTAACAGGGCCAGGCCCTACCACTTATGTAAATGGTAGGGCCATGGTAATAGTGGGCTCCCCCCAACCCCCGTTTCGACACTTCTGCTTATAGCTCCATTGGTGACTATTAATGATGCATTTTGTGTTTCAGTTTTATTGTGTCTTGTTACTCATAATAAAGACCTCTGGACCCCTTTTATCTTTTTACTCATATCTGATGAGGACTAGTAGGGAAAATGCCGCTGTGTGTAGCTTTTCAGCCCCCTGGCACAAGATGCGGACTGTGGCTGCAGTTGTTGCATTTGTTGATGCACCACCTGTTGCCATCCAAGCTACTTCTACTAGTTTCATAAATACAATAGGTTGTGGTTCTATCGTACCTCTCATGCACAGACCTCAACTACCTACAAGGGCCCCAAGTCTTACAACAACTTGCCCCCTGAAATTCTTGCCTGTAGCTCAATCAGTTCCTTCAGCTGCACACTCAAGGGCCACCTCCTCAAATCTACCACCTCTGTGTGCCCCGGACATCCTCTCCTCTGAATATACTACAATATTTTGTTATTTCCCTCCTTTCTAACTCCCCTCTTCTGCTCCTCCCACTCCCCTTCCCCGTTTCTGCCCCTATGGTCTCCCCAGCCCCTAGCGCCTGCCTCAAATACACCCTGCCTGGGTGTTTTTCCCAAGCTTGTTCCCTATGACTATCTGCCACTGTATGAAATGTTTTCCCCTGTACATAAACCTGCTGTAATCAAGTGTATTAATTAAGTGTATATACTGTATTATTCTTCACCTTACTGTATGATGTTTTAACTTATTCGTTCTGTACTTTCGTGTGCAATTGTTTTGTAAAAGTATCTGTACAACTGGACATTTGTGAAAAAGGGCATTTTTGCTCACATGCCCACCAGTATAAAATAAAAATTGATTGATTGATTGGTGCAGATATCGGTGCGAGATGTGGGTGTTCCTGGAGTGTACTACAGTTTGACACTTCCTCCTATCATATCTCCTTGATGCATGTTTTTTTTATTCCATACCTCGACATATGGTGCTGTGTCTCCCCTGACATCTGGTAGCCCACATCGCAGCTGCAGTGCTGGGAGCCATTGACCACTGTGCAGCGTGGCTGTCGGCCAACGGTGGAACTGTTCATCATGGCCCAGTCTGTGGGTGGAAATGTGATACTGATGTGAGTCTGCTTTTAAATTTCTTTTTTTTTTTTTTCTTATGATGAGTCAGCATGGTTATTTTGAATGGCAAGAGCAATGGAGCCTGAAGAACCTTCTGTATTCCATAGTGCATGTGTGTTCTGTAGCTGAAGAAGGCAAACAGAAATCTGGGAAAGCAGATTGCAAAAAAAAAAAACAGGTTACTCACCTGTAACAGCAGTTCTAGGAGTGGTATATGTTGTTCATCCACATTATTGGCAAAGTCCCTTTCCCTTTAAATCAGCTGGAAAGTCTTCAAGCTGTCTCCTCCCACCCACCCAGGTGGTATAACCCTTGGCTCCGCCCCATGATGCCAGATCTTAGCCCGCTGGAAGCCAGGTTTGTGCGTCCGCAGCTGGGGAGGTCGGGTGGGTCTGTGTGGATGAACAACATATACCTCTCCTAGAACTACTGTTACAGGTGAGTAACCTGTTTTTCTAGGATCGTGGATATGTTGTTCATCCACACTTACTGTCAGACTCCTAGCAGTTCTCTGGGAGGAAGGAGGCATGGCGTTCACCCCCTACTTGGGAAACAGACATTGGAGAACTGAGGCCCCACAACCAGCATCCCGGTGTGACTCAAGGTTGATGTAGTGGTGGGTCATGAAGGTGTTTGCTGTCTTCCAGGTAGCAGCCCGACAGATTTCCTGAATAGGGATGTCCCTGGAAGCAGCCACCGATGATGCAGTATGGCAGGTAGAATGAGCTCTTATCCCTTTGGGAGGCTCCTTGCCTGCCAACTCGTAGCACAGACTACTGCAAGATGTAATCCATCGAGCAATCGTCTGCTTTGCTGCAGGTCTGTCAGAAGTGGCTTCAGCGTAGGTGACAAACAGCTGGTGAACCTCTCCCCGAATCTCTGCCATCCTCTCCTTATAATAGGAAAGGGCTCATCTCAGGTCCAAAATATGGAGCCTGTATTCAACCTCTGAGGTGTAATTAGGGTAGTACACTGGCAGAGTCAACACCTGATTAAGGTGAAGCTCTGACACCACCTTCGGAAGGAATTTTGGGTGGGGGCACAGGACAACCTTGCCCCTGTGGAAGACCAGATAAGGGGAGTCCACTGAGAGCGCCTGGAGCTCCTGTGTCCTTTTGGCAGACGTAATAACCACCAAGATGGCCGTGTTTCATGACAAGTGTGACAACTCCCACTTGTGCATTGGTTCGAATGGCTTGCCCATGAGCTTTGCCAGTACCAGCAGTAGATCCCATGGAGGTGGAGGTTGATGCATCAAAGGGGATATGTGATACAGGCCTTTGAAAAGGTGCCCAACCACTGTCTCCAGTGCCAACGTTGGCTAACTGGCCCATGCCCGGTAAGCAGAGATGGCTGCCAGGTGCACCCTAAGGGTTGATGACCGAAAACCCCTTTTGGACAGAGACCAAAGGTAGTCGAGAATGTTAGCCACCGGACAGAACAGAGGGTCCAGGCCCTTGCTCCGACACCAAATGGAAAACCTTTTCCATTTGAAGGCATAACACTTCCTGGTTAACTCTTTCCTGGATGCTTCCACTACTGTGAGGACATCCTCGGAGAGACCCAAAGCCTGGAACTCTAGCTGCTCAGGTACCAGGCTGTCAGGTGCAGGGATTGAAGGTCCAGATGGAATACCTTCCCCTGATTGAGTGAGATCAAGTCTGGGCATGCTGGAAGCCACTCTGGGGGCCTGTAGCTGAGGCTGAGGAGATCTGGGTACCAGAACTGGTGTGGCCAGTCTTGGGCTACCAGAATCACCTGTGCCTTGTCCCTCCTCACCTTGAGGAACACCCTGTGGATCAAGGGAAATGGAGGGAAGGCGTAGAAGAGGCCTGGAGTCCACGGCCTCAAGAAGGCATCCCCCTGCAGCGAGCCCTGATGAGGTGGGCGGGCATGAAACAGCCTCAGCTTGGTGTTTTCCCGGGAGGCAAACAGGTCCACCAGTGGTTTGCCCCAGTGGGAGAACAGACAGTACGCTACCTCTAGATGGAGAGACCACTCATGGGATGTCTCGCCTATGCGGCTGAGAGCATCCACCAGTTGGTTTGAGGCTTCTGCCACGTGGATGGCTAGGAGATCTGCCTCCAGATGGCTCACAAGTGTCCAGATGCAGAGCACTTCCTTGCATAGGAGATGGGAATGCATGCCGCCCTGTTTGTTGAGGTAGTACATGGTCATGGTATTGTCTGTCTGGACTTGAACCACTTGACCCCAGAGATGAGGAGCGAAAGCTGCCAGTGCCAGTCTGCCTGCTCTGAGCTCCAACAGGTTGATGTGATAATGGGACTCCTCGGGGGTCCAGAACCCATGGGCCCTGTTGTCCCCCATGTGGGCTCTGCAGCCCATGAGAGAGGCATCAGTCATAAGGACGGCTATCGGCTTGGGGCAGACAAACAGGATCCCTTCCTGCAACCGGTCTGGGATGGTCCACCACTGGAGAGCATCCCACATCTTCTGGGTCATAGTGATCAGCTGGTCGAAATGACCATGGCACTGAGTCCACTGGGCGGCCAGCTCCCATTGGAAGGGGCACATGTGCCACCGGGCCCAACGGACCACAGAGATGAACACCACCATGTAACCTAGAAGGCACAGAAAGTCCCGGGCACTGCACAGTTGCCCAACCAGAAATGACTGGGCAAAGGGGGAGAGAACCTCTGCCCTGCCCGCTGGGAGCCAAGCTCTGGCTTGACGAGAGTCAAGCTCTGCCCCGATGAAGCACATCACCTGAAAAACACTAGCTCTGACTTGGCCTCATTGATCAGAAGGCCAAGTTGGGAGCAGGTCTGGAGGGCCAGGTCTCTGGACCTCTCCACCTCCTGCTGGGTGGAACCTACTAAGAGCCAATCATCGAGGTAGGGGTAAATTCTAACCCTCTGATGCCTGAGGTGGGCTGCCACCACTGCAATGCATTTAGTGAAGACCCATGGGGCCAATGACAGGACGAATGGCATGACTCGGAACTTGTATAGGGTTCCCTCGGCTCTGAAGTGGAGGAACCGCTGGTGGGACAGATGGATTGGGATGTGAAAGAACGCATCCTGGAGATCTAGTGAGCAGAACCACATGTTTCACTCCAGAGATTGTATGATCTGAGACAGAGTGACCATCCAGAAGGTGCGTGTCCTGAGATACTGATTCAGGTCGTGCAGATCTAGAATGGGGTGCCAGCCCCCCTGTCCACTTGGGAACCAGGAAATACCTGGAAACGAAACCTGGGTCTGCTGGAGGGTCCACCACTGGAGCTACTGCCTCCTTGAGGAGGAGTTTAGCAATGTCGTCTCGGAGAGCCGACTGAGTGTGGGCGGATACCCTCTCCTCCCGTGGGGCGCGGGCTCGGCTTGGAGGGTACTGCTCGAATTCCAGAGGCAGTCCCTGGCTGACGACTTCTAAGACCCACCCATCCACGGTAACAGCGGACCAGGCTGAAAGAAAGTGGCAGAGCTGGCTCCCCATGGGAGGATCCAGAGCTGGCATGATGAGAGTAGGGGTGGCAGCCCCCACCCTGTCACTGGGCAGGCTTGGAGGCAGAGGGTCCAGGGCCTGAACCCTGGCCTCCCTTACGGGCCTGGGAAGGTCCGGGCTTGAGCCGGGGGTGCCAAGCTTAAGCCTGCTGCTGCTGCTGACTCCCATGAAAGGAGGACTGCTGGGCCACAGGGGGAAGAGTGCCAAAAAGGCTTCTTCTTGTTCTGCTGCTTCTTGAGACCAGAAGAACCCTTAACAGAAGTGACATCCAAGGTGGCACTGGACTGCTCAATGCGCTGAAGGTAACCAGCCACACCTGGGCCAAAGAGATCGGTGCCCAGGAAAAGCACATCAACTAATTTGTGCTGAGTATCCACCGGAAAGGAGGAGAGCTTCAGCCAAGCCCTGCAGCGAGAGACAACTGCGGCTGACAACGAATGGGCACATGAGTCCCCGATGTCCAGTGCCATCTAGAGCTGCTGTTTGGCAACAGCATGGCCTTGGTCCTGGACCTGCTTGACTGTGGGCTGCAAGTCCGCAGGGAGATGTGGGAGGACTTCGTCCAAGGACCCCAAAAGGGCAGGGGAGAAGTATGCCATGATGACGGCCGAGCTTGCCTGATGGAGGCCTAAAGACGAGGCCGCATAGACCTTCCGGGCAGAGTGATACAAATATTTGGATTCCTTCTCAGGAGGTCTATCGGTATTGGTAGAACTACCAGTACACCTGAACACAGAGGCGGTCACAAGGCTCTCACCCGAAGGGTGCTGTGTGAACCCCGCAAGGGACCCCATGGGCACTGCATACTTGCAGGCCATATGGGCAGACGGAGCTGGACAGGAGACAGGGTGCTGCTAAAGTTCTAAGGCCGGGCCAACAATGGCCTCAGCCACAGAAAATGTTTCCGTCGGGGTATCCCCTCTCTTGAGGATATCAGTGAGAGGATACTCTGCCTTTTTCTGGATAGGTTCCAGGGGCATCCCCGTGGACTCAGAGATGAGGTGAAGAATGCCCTGAAAGGACGAAGGACCTTCCTCCGTCTTTATCCCACCAGCCAATTCATCATCCCCTGGATGAGAATGGAGACCGGTAGTTTAATCCGAATCTGAGGTATCTGGATACAGCGGTCGACTGCCCACATCACCCTCGACTCGCCTGGGGCAGTCAGGGGTGACAGTAACCGAGAGACCCCGGGGAAGCCTGGTGTCTGGTCTAGCTTCCTTAGAAGGAGCCCCTCCCACAGCCTGCTTGGGTGGCAGTTCCACCAAAATCAGTGGAGAGACCAGTTTAGGCCGAACTGGAGTTTTTGCCAGCTCCACGGGTGGGGGAACCGACTTAATCGGCTCCAGAAGAGTTGGCTTCAGCCTGGGAAGCAAAAGCCAAGTAATGGCCGGGGTAGAAGCTGGGTTAGGCTTGTGCCCGGACAAAATCAGCTGTTGCCACATGAGGTCCTCGCAGCTCCACCGGAACTTCCGCTGGACCCTCTCCTCATCTGAGGAGGATGAAGATGATCGATGGCATCGCCTCTTTTTAGAACACTTATAACCCTTCCTCGGCCTTTCGGTTTAGGGGGTCCGAGACCTCGATCAAGATCGGACAGGCCGACTCGGTCACTCAGGAGACACCGGTGGGGCTGGTGACTTCCCAGGGTCAGGGACCACTTCCTCGGTGGGATTCCCAGTATGCTGGGTCTCCTCGTGGGAAGAGCAAGGACTGGAGTCCGAGAGAGGGAGTCTTCAACTGGAGTTGGCAACAAGGGTCGATCAGGTCGAGAATTATCGCAACGTCATCGATTGACACTTCGGTCGACTGGCCAGACGGCAAGGCCGAGAAGCCAGAGGCTGAAAAGGTGATTTTGACCGAGGTCGAAATGGCCGGTTCCTCGGACCAAGATCTCTCCCAATCCCAAGAGCATCTCTGTCAAGATGAAGACAGTCCCGGCGCCTTCTCCTGCTTACAGGATCAAAAGGAGTGCATGCCCGCAGGACTCTCACCCTTAGTCAAGAGAGAGTAGCACAACTCTCGGAAGGAACCCAAGAAGGTGGAGCCCAGGTTAAGCGGAACGAAGAGGCTCCAGGAGGAAGATTCTGCGGCATGAGCTGCTTCCTCATCAAAGGCTTGCATGTGCTCCAATTGCTCGGCGGATCCCGTGGCTGCGGAAACTGCCCACCAGACCTCCTTGGATTTCACCAGCGGGTTCCGTCTTTCAGGTATCCCCAACTTAAGATGTGCGAGATGGTCGTCGAGGATGTTAGGTTGGAACGCAAGGCAAAACTCACACGTTGAGGTGTCATGGCTGACACCCAAACAATAAACGCAAGTGGCATGCGGGTCAGTGCGCAACATCTTCTGGCCACACAAACACCAGCAAAATCCGAGGGAAGATTTGTCTTCCATGATCGAGGAAAAACAATTGCAATTGCTAATGCGAACAAGGCGAATTTTCAGAATAACCAAAGGTTTTGAAGCCAGGGCCTACAAAATGCGAGAGCATGAAGAGGCAACCTGAATATTCCAGCAGAAAGGAAGATCTGGCGTCATGGGGCACAGCTGAGGGTTATACCACCCGGGTGGGTGAGAGGAGCCAGCTTGAAGACTTTCTGGCTGATTTAAAGGGAAAGGAACTCTGCCAATAAGTGTGGATGAACAACATATCCATGATCCTAGAACTGTTCTTATAGAGGAGGGGTCCCATGCACAGTCATAAACCTGTGCCACAATCCAGTGGCAAGGAACACTTTGCGGCACAGGATAGCCTTGCAACTCTGTGTGCCATACACATAAAGGTCACATGGCTTTCACTGCACTGGCACAATGGCCTTTGTGGTGGCACTGGGAAAGGGGTGGGGCTGGTATTCTAATGAGGCACTGTATAAACGCATTGTTGCTTCCTGCTCCCCCGAATCTGCTGCTGCATGCTGCAAAGTGTGGTTCCCCAGCAGAAATGGTAAAAAAAGTCCCATAGGGGTGATGCAAGCATGCAGCAGGGAGAGACACCACTGCGATGTGGACATGGCACTGAGATCAGTGAGGGACCAATTGGATATCACCAATGTGCGGCACAGTGGGGGGGGGGAGCAGAGCTGTGCAAAATGTGGAATTCTGCCTGGGAATTTATGCCAAAAGGCAATTCCACCTCAGAAACCTTTTTCAGAATTTCTTCTTTAATGCCACAGAATCCTAATTATTTGTTTTTCCTAATTGTTTAACCAGGAGAGATAACGAGCATCCAAAGATTTCAAAATGGTGTGTTTGTGTTTCATTTCTAGGGGGGGGGTTCAAAGGACAATTAAGCTTGCCAATTTAAGGGCAAGCCAGGTTGTCCCAGGCCCCTCCCAGAAATCAAGGTAGGAAGCCTGGGACTGGGGGGGAGGGGGAGAAGCCAGTGACATCACAAGGCTGGGCGGGGGACAAGGGTGGGCGTCATTTAACAAGGAGCCCAGGGGCCTGGGGGATTGGTCAGTGGGAGGGCCAACAGGGGTCCTGATTGGGGTCCTAATGGGTTATTTAAGGGCAGCTAACCCTCTTTTGCTGGGATTTTCCCACCTACCCACCCTGTAAGGAGGGGGCATGGGTGGGGAGATTTTGGTACATAGTTTGGAGTGGGCAAGAATGGTTGGTGCCCGAGGGGCCCTGGGTCATGAGGAACATATGTATGGAGCTGTGAAGAGGCAGCTGAGGGCCAGGAGCTAGGTGAAACCCTGCTGGGGGGGGCATGATGTGCCCAAGGATGAAAGGTATAACAAGGAGCACATGAGAAGGGTGCTAATGGAGGAGAAGAGATAGAAGAGGAGAAGAAATAAAGGGAGGGGCTAGAGGTGGGGGAGGGGTTAGGACCATGGGCTGGGGGCAAGGAGCTCAGGCGTGGATTAAAAGGGGAAGGGGAATAGGTCTGGATGCTGGATGCAGAGTGTCTGGGCCCGGAAGGGGAGGCCAGGGTTCAACAGGGAACTGGCCTGGTTCTGGTGACGGGGGAGGGGGCCGGATTCAGTGTCCAGACCCAGAAGAACGGAAGGAAGATAACAACCAGGAGGAAGATGAGGCCAGAAGGAGAAGAATGTGGGAGATTAAATTATGTTATGATAAATGTATGTGATTAGACATGACAATTGAACTGTAGATGGATGGATTGTGCCAACAGTAATTAATAAATATGTTTGCCGACGGGCAAACATTTGCTTGAGAATCCCTAAAAGTATTTCTCTGTAAACTGCAGAATAAAGCTCCATGGACTATGTAAGCAGAGGAATATTATTTTGCAGTTTGCTGAGAATTATGGAATGGGTAGGGATAAAGCTGTGTCCTGACTGACTTGGAGGACTTGTGCACTGTGGGAATACAGTGCACAGGTAAAGTGAGTCAAGCTAACAAGGATGTATGACGTAGAACAAATCCTTGTGACAGCTTGTGGAATCTTGTATATTCAAATAGCAGTCATATTTTCCCCAATACCTCTTTCTAGTTTGTAATAAGCAGTATCAAGCATGTTATTTATATAATGTACATAGATATAGATATAGATGTATGTATGTATATGGGATGTGCAATGAGGTGACTCAAAATATGTAATTTATCTTTAAGTGTGAAAGCGGCTGGACCATAACTCACAAGTGGCAGAACCACCGAGTGAATTATGAAAGTCCTGTGCACTCACAGGTAATGAAAAATTGCCTAGTTTGAGTCAGGCTATTGCATATTTGATTTATAACAGTATTTTACAAGTTATATCTTTTAAATCTGCACTTTGTTTGAAGGTTTTGCTGTTTTCTTTAATTTTCGCAGCTGGCTTCAGTGCAGCACTAGGCGTTGTGATGTCATCAGCATTGTAAACATTGCTCTCCGATTGGTTCAGTATTCCACTGTGATGACAGTAACCTTAAAAATATCCATTGTGACAACCGTAACAACACAGAGGATAATGGATGGGCAACAGTGAACCACAACGCTGCGTTCACTTCGAGAGGTTGTCATGACAACCTAGTAAACCTCGAAAGTGAAGCTTGAGAGGTTTACCATTGTTATGAAACCTCAAGAAGCAAACTCAGTGTTGTTTACTGTTGCCCATCCATCGTCTTTTATGGTGTATGGGCAACATTAAAATGGCACAGCGCATTTCTTGAGTAGGTGCCTCACGTGGTTACCAACCCCCCCCCCCGTTCAAATTCTGCTCCATCCCGCCACTCACACATACTCAAAATACGTTTCAAATTTAGTAATCAGAATGTTCCTACTTTATGGGGATCATATACTATAACAAACAAAATATGGACAACCATACAAAACTCACCCTATAGTGTTACCATCTCAAGGTTGAAATAACAGCATGGATCTCTTGAGCTTTGTTCGTGTGGTCCATAAGCTGTTATCTCAGCCCCTCAATGGAAACACAAAACTTGTTGTGTATGGTCACCCATACCTTATTCCTTATATTTGCTTATATTTTGCATAGTAAAACATTTGTTTTAACTCATTTACCTTCTTTCTAACTATATCTTGAACTGTGTTCAAATAAACAGAAAATGGGAAACAGGATAAGACTGAACACATTTTATGTGATTTAGGTACTAGCTATATGAGCTAAAAACAGTTCTAGTAGGTTATCTTTTAACTAACGGTTCACTTGAGGTGTTTCCAGTCTTGCAGATATCTTTGTTATGAGGAATCTGCAGAGTAAGTAAGCATGAGGAATCTTAATAGACATGGGATTCTATGCTGTTGTACCACAGTAGTGACCTAGCTACTGTAGTACTACAGAATTCTGACATCCCTACTGTAGTACAACAGTATTTTGACATCGCTTCTGTGGTATGCCAGCATTCTGATATCACTGCTGTGGTACAACAGCGTTCTAACATCACTACTGTGGTACAACAGCATTCTGACATCACTACTGTAGTACAACAGCATTCTGACATCATTACTGTGGTACACCAGCATTCCGATATCACTGCTGTGGTACAACAGCATTCTGACCTCACTGTTGTGGTACAACAGCATTCTGATCTCACTACTGTGGTACAACAGCATTCTAACATCACTACTGTAGTACAACAACATTCTGACATCACTACTGCGGTACAACAGCATTCTGACATCACTACTGTGGTACAACAGCAGTCTGACATCACTACTTGGTACAACAGCATTCTGACATCACTACTGTGGTACAGCAGCATTCTGACATCGCTGCTGTGGTACAACAGCATTCTAACATCACTACTGTGGTACAACAGCATTCTGACCTCACTACTATGGTACTACAGCATTCTGACCTCAGTACTGTGGTACAGCAACATCTGCATTTCCATATGCAACAACATTGAACCACATACTGTATCACTGTTATTCACAGTTGTCTGTTCTGCATTCACTCCCTGGCACTGTAAACTGCAGTGTGGCAGGGATCATACTGAGACTGCACAGGGCTCTGGCAGTTAATCCGGACCAGCTGCTAGGACATAGGCAGGCGTATCGATTGATGTCATCCACGGGTCCGCCATTTGTGCAAGGGTGACTGGCACACTCATCTATGTCTGGAGATTTTAAAATAGAAGCACAGCATGCTGTATCATAACAAGAAGTCAATGACAAACACAGTACATATACTGTAAAACGAGTCATTTTCAAGCAAAGTAATTTTAAGCAAACAAAAATGCAACTGTAACTGCGTAAATTTAATTTAGTCGAAGTCACTATTGTCGCATTCACCATAATGGGAAAAGTGCTAAAAGTGGTCATTAGTGCAAATTTATTTTACAGCAAATTAGTGTTTCAGTAAAAATTACACAAATTATATGACAGTGAAAATTTCTAGCTTTACAGTAGCACTGAACCTCTAAAAGAATTTCCATTATCCAAGGGCCTTAAACAAAAAAGAATCTTGATTGGCTGAGAGCTGTTATAAAACCCCAGATATAATAATGAAAAAACAGTTCCAGTCGCACACCTCATAAGATGAAAAATAAACCACTGTACTGCAATTCTTTTCAGAAGAGCTTACCTTACATGGCTGAGAGCCACATCTTATCAGGCATTTCTCAGGTTATCTAAATTTTAAACCTGTTAAAGTTAAAGTTGGGACATTTTTTCTCAAATAAATTACACTTAATTGAAAATTATGACCGTCTCAGTTCCTTCTTTTGCACTGTATAATAACAATAATGCACTCCAGGTGTGTCATATCATGGGATATCATCATTTCTCGGGCACATGGTCATTTGGCCTGAGGCCTTATGTTCATAATTCATCTGTGTCATGACAATATCCCATGATATAACATACCTATTGCATAATACTGCTTAATAATAACTGGCATGTCCTTTTTTTCCATTGCAAGGAAACACGTGGTAAGCGTTATAAGGAAGCGTTTATAATGGCGAACACGTGCGGTTTCCCCTCGCACGCGAAGGCGCTCACTTCTGACATTCTTCCTCCCAGCCACTGTCCGCCTCATCTTTCCCTGGACCACTACTCTTAACTGTGGTAAGTGCTGGCAGGCAGAAATGAATAAAAATGAGGAAATACCCTCAAAAATGAAATAAAAAAATAAATAAGCCAGTGACCACAAACGTAGAGCATGTGCTCACAGCTAAGTAGACTGCAGTGGTCGCACAACAACATCTTTTTTGTTTTATACAGTTGCTGTGGGAAAAAGGACATCCCGGCAATTATATAAAATAAAGTATGGTTCCTGGTGTGTAAATCTAACTTACACATACTCGGGGTTAGATGCTATGCATAAACCCCTCGGTGTGTGTAAATTTCGTTACACACCCAGACCCATACTTTATTCTCTGTGTTATAAAAGGGGCCATGAAAATACTGATACCTCATTGGTTGAAACAAGTCACATGACAGTTGGTTAGTTTTCTACAACCACAAAACTCACCTGAACTACATATTTTTTAAACAAATAAAAGCCCAGTGTATGAGTAGGATAGACACTCCAGGGTGTGTGGTCATAGGAATACCTAAACATGCACCAACTCCTATGCCCAGAACAACATGGGTTCCGAGCGGGACACAGCACTATCACAGCCCTGTTGGAATTCACTGGTTATATCCACCAAGCCCTGGATCAAGGGCAGCTAATGGGGGCTGCCTTCAATAAGCTATCAAAAGCTTTTGATACGGTTCATCACACACTCCTCCTGGAACAGCTAGCTGTCACGGTCTCTCTTCTGATACAGTTCTATGGTTTAAAAGCGATCTCAGCAATCGCTCGCAGTGGGTCAAGATTGGGGACATAGTCTTGGATAGCAAACCTGTTCGCTCAGGGGTCCCCCAGGGATCAATACTGGGGCCCCTTCTCTTCAGTATCTTCTTAAATAAACTTCCAGGCTCTTGCACCAGTAACATGCTATTGCATGCTGATGATGCTGTCATTGTCACCTGCAACCCCAATCCAGAACTACTTCAAAATGACCTCCAACTAGGATTTATTGCTGGCCAAACATGGTTTAAGGAGCACAGACTAATCCATAACTACAAGAAAACTAAGACTATGATCTACTCCAGCACCCTCAGCAAATACAAGACCTTCCCACTATCCATCCTGAATAACACTGGTGATGTGCTGTACCTCGTGCAGTATTTTAAGTACCTGGGTGTCACCCAAGACTCCACTCTGTCCTATGCACAGCATATAGACAACACAGCCAAGGCCATCAGTTCCAGAATTGGGATACTCTACAGCCACAAGCACAGCCTTACATATGAAGCACGTAACATGGCCATCACCATGTCAGTTGTTACCCTCATTGACTATGGCTTAGCAGCTTATGGTTCTGCACCAGACTCAGCCTCCATCTCTCTGGCCCTTAATAAGGCCTGCCGACACCTCACAGGTGCTGCAAGGCTTACTCACACCTGTCAGCTATATTCACAGGCAGGGTGGCTCCAGCTAAAGAGCAGAGTAAAGTACTATACCTGTCTACTGGCCAAAAAAGTCACACCAAATCTGATGCCACCAGGGGTCCAGAATCTGCTCACGCACCATGTAAGTGCCAGACTGACCAGAAGCACCCACAGCCAAATTTTCAGTGAACCTAGATGCCGCATGGCACAGGGTCAATGTGCATTCAACTACCGTGCACCACACTGGACCAATGCCCTTCCTTCAGACATCTCTGATACCACAACCATTGGTGCTTTCAAGCGAAAGCTCAGGCAGCACCTTGCCTCAGATGACAATTGTGACTCCATTGGCCATTCATGATGACCAAAACAACTCTCCTACATCTGGACCACCATAAAGCAGTAGCACTTAGTGTTCCACCTAATCCTAGGGGCACCTACCTCTACAGCACTTCATTGTCCCACCCACCCCCATCTACCCCCTCCCCTTTCCACTGGACACCCATTCCCCTCTCTGTCCCTGCCTTCTGCCCTCCCCCCCATTCTGCTGCTCTCCTAGCCCCACTCTCTCCAACCTTCCTTAAATCTGTTCTTAACCCCGTACGCAGGCATACTCTTCACTATGTCACAGCGGTGCCTGTTCCCCACTCTGTTTCTCCCCCACAAGTATGCTTAACTCTCTGACGCAGGTGCCGTCTCACCAATGCCGAAGCAACGTCTAAACGTTATACTTTAAGCTAAATGCTATCCCAATCTTGCAATCCACACCAATTTATTGTCTACCTAGCTTGTAATGTATTGTTTTGTACCAATGCAATTTTGTACTTGCTTGTAATGTAATGCCTTGTATGTAATACTATGTACCTATTCACTTTCTTCTTCTAACTGACATGGAACCTACAAATGAGCATCTGCTCACAGGTGTTCTCAAGATATCATTAAATAAATAAAAATAAAAATAAATAAGAGAATAATGCACTTCCCGGAGGGGTTGCAGCACTCAGCTATGCCTTGTGCCTAACAACCAACTGAGGCAGAATAATTCCCTTATAACCATACACCCTGGCATGTGCTATCTCTCACGAATACTTTGCAATATATGAGGGGCACAATCTTCCCCTAGCCATCTGTGCTATCGACTGTACGTAGTGGCTTCACTTGAATGTGGTACTAGTTTTGTACCTAGCAATCTCTCCCACCCCATATTTGACAGTAACTAGAATCCAGGTTTTGGTATTCCAAACTGATTGCACAAATAAAAATGAAAACACACCTGGAGCAAGTTCTGGGTGTCTGAAAGAAAAAAAAACTTAAAAGACATACCAAAATGTACTTTAAAATATTAAATCTTTAAAGAAGGAAGCACAGTCTTACATGTTTTTTAGCTCATTAGAATTTTTCAATACAGGAAAACATTTAAACCATTCAAGAAGAGGATTAAAGAACAATATAGATTGGGGTTGCTTGGATTCCGAGTTACAGAATCAGATATTGCAGATGGCAAGCTTTTTAATTAGAATTTTTGGAACTGAAGGCCAACAATCCTAATTCTGAAAAAGAGGCTTCTGACTACTAATTACTAAAAATACCTCTGTGAACTTTCGGTTCCGCCTCCGGTTAATATAGCGGCTTAAGCCTCATGTAACCTACAAATGGGGGGTTCCTAAAAGCTTCTCGGAGCTTGCCTAAGTGCCCCTGCCAGGCTGGTGTCCTGCATTTCAGCAGCTTAACTGTGATCGCCAGGGCGCTACCAAACTCCGTGCCTGTCTTTTAAGGGCTGCTAATTAGATCATGATTAATCTGGGAAGAGTTTGAGTGTTACCATGCTCGAGTCCCGCCTGGGCTGCCGGATAATTGCTCCGTTTCTGCCATCGCTAAGTTGTGCAGAGGGAGCTCCTCCGAAGGATGTAGCTGCTTGCTGAGAATAACTTAGGGTAATAAATGATAACGTAGTTGTTCTAACCTGCTTTTTCTTTGCAGCAAAGACGGTTCTGATTCTCCCCTCCATTTTGGTCCCGAACTGGCAATTTGGACCAATCAGTATGTTGGAACTTTATGGGAGTTGTCTGACCAATCGAGGGGCTGTTTGTAATTTGGAAAAGGGATTATGGGCTATGGCAGTTTTTTGCACCATCCGAGAACAGGGGCGATTGACTGACAGGTGCTGCCGGCCAATAGGGGTGGGTAGTGTCCGAACTGAAGGGAGAGCCCCTTGCTGTTGGGGGCAGATGTGTAGTGGCTGAGGAAAAGGAAGGAGCTGTGTGCTTCTGCGCTGGTGGAGTGCTCGCGCGGGAAGTGTGTGAAGGCCTGAGTGGCCGTTTTTGCCCGTTGAGTGAGTCGGACTAAATCCGCCGGCATGCGGTCGGAGGAGGCTGGTGCCAGCCCAGCTACCTACCAGGCTCAACCTGAGAGGACTGGAAAATCTGCTGAATCACGCTCGGTCCACCCGTGAAGTTGAAGCTGCCGTTTGTTGCCCGAGTCTGCTGCAAGTTCGTGTGGGGCCTGAAAGCAGCTGCCTGGTATGGTACCCCTCTGTTGTTTGCCATATAAGTGTGTGAGGAGGCTGGTGAAATTCAGGTTCAACCCTGCTGGTGGTGGCCAGGCAAGGTATTTGATGGAGTCGTGAGTACTGAATCAGGGTAGCTCCTGCTAAGCTTGCAACAGTGGTCTCAAGCTGCTTTATTATACTGTTGACTGCCTAACTGAATTTTCTTCCCGTTCTGGACCTGCTTAGGATTGTAAAGGCTGTCTGTGTCAGGGCCCCAACCAGCTGCCATGGTGGACTAGCCATTAGGGCTTGGGTACCCAGGGACAGTAAATATTAGGTTTAGGCCTGTGCACAGAGCCCTAGGTAGATAAGTATGGTGATAAGCCAATCAACTTGATTTTCCCCCTGTCCTTGTTATTTCCCCCTTAAATAAATCAGATTGTTTGTTTTGCAACTGCACCCTGGCTAGTTTGTGCATTTCTGGTGAACTACTGATTAGTGACTGTGATATAACTGTACCTTACTTTACATGGGGTCCCCGGAGTGAGCTGAGAGATACCAGTCTGGGGGTAAGTGTACTGGTGAAAAGTATTGTGGGTACACCGTGTGAGCCACTAGCGGCACGAAAGGGGGGTTGCAGTAACCCAGAGGGCTGCGACCGAGGCACTGTCGACCGTACTAACCCCGGCCTCTGGGTGAAGGCACCTGTCAATGGATCTGGGCCCCTCACCCTGTCTCAGTGGAGGCAGGCAGGGGTAGTAACCCTAAGGATAGCACCCCCTTGGGGTTACAAATTGGAGGCACCACTGGGATTCAGCATCCCCTAGTGGCCAAGTGAGGAAGTACATAAGGAATGGAAAAACTGGAAGGGGATATGTTGGGAAAAATTAAATTGGGGCCTATTAAGACAATGGTACACAGACTGATGGGGTGGGGTGAAGCTGAAGAGCTGGACTCCCAGAAAACTGTGTTACTGTTAGATGTGCCTTTGGGAACTCCAACTGCTGACATCATTTCCACAGCAGAGCGAGTAAAATGTTTAGGCAAAGTGGAGGTAAAAGGGCGTATGGCTGACCTGCTCGACCAGACATTGCAGGTGCTACTTTTGTGTAGTGTGGCCATCGACCCCGAGAAGGTACCTTCAGTGATTTACCCGGAGGGTGCCTCACAGGGATGGAGGCTAATTAATATTCGAAGTGGGTCAGTCACTCCTGGGGGTCCCCCAAATGAATAGTTTTAAAGATAAACTGCTTAAATTGCTGGCTGTGGAGGGAGAACTACCAGGAACTGCTGCAACCATTGGATTGTCTAGTGATGCTACCCCTCAGGGCTCCCCGGCACCTCCTTGTCCCCCAAGAGTTCTATTTTGGCTTCTCTGCCTAGTAGTCCCACCTATACAGCTCGATTCCTACCGTAGCTAAAACATTTTTCTGGCACGGTGCCGGTGCCTCCAGGGGATGACCTGGAAGCTTGGATGGACTATGCCACCCCTTAGTCCAGGAATGGCAATGCTCTGAGGGGAGAAAGGAAGAAGACTGATGGAGAGCTTATGGGTCCCGCTTTAGAAACCATTAGGTTTTTTCGACCACCAGTCTGGAAGCCACCGTTGCAGAGTATTCTCTGCTTTAGAAGGGTGTTCGGGAGTACAGAGACTGGTGAAGATTTATTATGGAAATTCAGGTCTGCTAAGCAGTGGAGGAATGAGAAACTGTCCATGCCCAGTCACTGAGTGGGTGGGCCTTGCAGAGAGCCTATAGAAAGGGAATCACTGCCACGGCCTTGAATCAGGTCAGGTTAGAACACGTTTTAAAGTCTGCCAGATTCTCTAGTGTAATACTGTTAAAACTCAAGTTGCATGATCGACGGGCTACCCCGCCTGAATATTGTCAATTAATGAGGGAAATTAGAGAGGTGGAGACCGATGAAGAGGGGTGGGAGCCATGTGTGGGGACGGTGAACCATAATGGGACCCCTGAGCTTAGCACCCCTGAGGAGATCAGCCTGTCCGGAGGGTCTGAGGGATCCCAGATTTTCCAGGTGCTGTGGGAATACGAGTTATTTCCTCCGACCCCACGAGAGAGTGAGTTGAGGGCCGAGGTCAGGGTTACGGGGAACTGGTGAGGGGACCTGAAGCAATCTACTATGTATGCCCTGCTAGGTCCAGGCCCCTGAGACAAACAGAAACCAGACCCCGGCCCAGGGAGCCCCCTCACCTCTCTCAGGACCCCCACAGATAAAGGTGTCAACTGCCAAATAGTGACCCCGGACCCCAAGTTCTGTTACCATTGTGGAAGATGGGCATTTTCAACCTGAGTGTCAGAGGCGGAGAACTTATGGAAAGTCAACAGTAGACTGATCACTTGGCATTGCCAGGCCAGTCTCGACCCCCTAGGAAAGCTGTGACTCGGCCCAGGCTCGCCGACTCTCAATGCTGTGGCCCCGACTGTTCCGATGTGGTCGGGCCTGCAATGAGACCCAGTGCGAGTAAATGGGATTCCCACTCAAGCTGTATGATAGACAGTGGCTCTCAGGTAACCATCCGTTTCAGGACTGGTATCAGACACCCACCTGAGGTGCCTCTGCAACCCTTGACTGGTCTACATGTGTGGGGTTGAGCGACAAGGCATATCCGCATTTGGGGTATATCGGGTTTGGTTATCATTCTCTACCTCTTGTGGCTGGAATGGATGAGCAGGTGGAAACCTTAGTTTTAGTTTGCCCACCCACTGGACTGTATGATGGGGTGCCTTTGTTGATGAGGACGAATGCCCATATATTTGGACGATTGGCCCAGTTATGCTCAGAAAGAACAAGCATTAAAGCAGGCGGAGCCCTAGGATACCGCTATGATCCAAAAAGGCGGTTACAACTCAGAAGGAAGGTTAGCCAGGAGGAACCTGAAGCCGGTGGGGGTAGTGTGGAGAAAGGACCCGGCCCCAGTGATACTCACCACGAATGGCCAATGTGTCCTGCATGGAGGTATGACTAAGGATGGATGTTAAAAATAAGTTGTTGATGTTGGATGTGCCTGGGGAGGGAAGATTGCCTGAGGGACTGTTGGTAAAGCCCAGTATCAATGCCGGCTAGAGCTCATGCTTATGTCAAGAGAGTGATGGTTCAAGTGCATAATGTGTCCGACAAAGAGATTCGAATAAGAAGAGGTGCACCTTGTCAGTGTCCATTGTGCAGATACTGCAGTACTACCAAACAACAAGGTCCAGGACAGGCGACCCGAGTTACTCCTGACTTGTTTGATTTCGGTGACTCCCGTTGCCAGCTGAATGGAAAAAGAGGATCAGTGAGGCTTGCCAAAGGGACCAGGTTTTTCCTTAAAGAGTGGGATATGGAATGTGTGCAAGGGCTGACCATCACATTCGGCTGCATGAGCCTTTCGAGAGAGATCCAGGCGCCTGGCTCCGGCTGACATAGATGACGTAGGTGGCATCTGCAAGAGATGTTGGCTGCTAGTGTGATACAAAAGTCCAGGAGCCCTATGCCTCCCCATTGTAGTGGTAAGGAAGAAGAATGGGCGGTTAGGATGTGTGTAGACTATTGCACTTTGAATCGCGGACCATCCCCAGACCAGTATACCATGCCACGCATCCAGGGCCACTTGGATTATTTAAATGGCAGTGAGTGGTTCTCTGTGTTGGACCTCCTCAGCGGGTACTACCAGATCCCGATGGCCCCAGAGGACCGGAGAAGACTGCATTCATTTGCTCCCTAGGTTTCTATGGGTTCATTCAGATGCCTCAGGGATTTCAGTGCCCTGCCACCTTTCAGCACCTGATGGAGAGGCAGTGGGGATATGAATTTGCTCAGTGTCTGGTCTATCTAGATGGCGTCATAGTGTTTGGGCGTTAGTTGAAAGAACACGAGCAGCGATTATTTAAGGTCTTGGATTGGTTGGAAGAGTTAGGCCTCAAGCTGTCTATAGATAATGTCAATTCTTCCAGACTTCTGTAAAATATGTGGGCCACATAGTGTCTACTGAGGGCATAGAGACTGACCTAGCAAAGTGGAGGCCTTGACTACTTGGCCTCAGCCCAGGAACTTGAAAGAGCTGCAACAGTTTCTGGGGTTTTGGGGATATATAGGCGTTGTCAAGGACTACACTCTGAGTAAGTCCTCTCCTCAATCTCACTCAGGGGTACCCTCCTACACACAAAAAGTGTAAGAAAGTTGTGCGATCCGAGATGGAGAAGAGGTATTTCCAGCCAAATGAACTGTTTGGGGATCGTTGGACTGTTGAGTGTGAGGACGCTTTCTATGACATCATATATCAACTTACACATGCCCCCGTGTTGGCCTATGCTGACCCGGCCAAGCCCTACATTCTCCATACCGATGCTAGTCTTCAAGGATTGGGGGCTGTGTTATATCAGGAGCACTCGAATGGCCTGAGACCTGTAGCTTTTGCCAGCAGAAGTCTGACTCCTTCAGAAAAAACTATCCTGTGCATAAGCTAGAGTTCCTGGCTCTGAAGTGGGCCATTGTTGATCAGTTTCATGACTATTTGTACGGTGCCAAGATATTGGTGAAGACAGATAACAATCCTCTGACCTATGTACAAACTTCAGCCAAGTTGGATGCCACTGGCCACAGGTGGCTCTCTGCCTTGGCCACCTACGACTATGCTGTTGAATACAGGGCCAGTCTAAACCATATAGATGCGGATGCCCTCTCTCAGAGGCCTATGTCCCAAACTGATTGGATCAGGTTGTCTGAGCCTGACATAAGAGCCCTTTGCCAGAAGTTCGACAAGGAAGAACAGGCATCCCCGGGTGCTGTGAACTGTATGGTGGATTGCTTGGGGCCATCCGAGAACTGCATACCTGCTGCCTACTGTCATTTTTCCACACTGGACACTAGTTCACTGCCCCAGTTTGACAATACTAGTCTTCAACAGGCTCAATCCCAAGACTCTATGATAAAACTGGTTGTGGAAGCCTTGCAGGCCGGGTGGGATGTGTCCAAATTGCGCTCCACCGACTTAAGGGCCACCTTGTTATACAAAGAAGGGCCCAAATTAAGGCTGATTAACCAACTACTATACCAAGAGACTGTAAATAGAGAGGACCAGATCATCAAACAGCAGCTGGTGCTGCCTTCAGAATTAAAGGAACTGGTCTTAAGGTCCTTGCATAATCAGATGGGGCATCTTGGCATCGAACGAACACTTGATTTGGTACAAGCCCGGTTTTACTGGCCAAAAATGAGTGCGGATGTAGAAAAGTATGTCAAGACCTGTAGTCGGTGTTTGCAAAGGAAAGCCTTGCCCCAGAGAGCTGCTCCCACAGTCAACATTACCACTAGCGCCCCTATGGAACTAGTCTGCATTGATTTCTTGAGTCTAGAACCAGATCTGAAAAATATCAGTAATATATTGGTGGTTACTGATCATTTCACTCGTGCACGCACAGGCGTTCCCTACTATGATCAGAAAGCAACCACGGTGGCTAAGATACTTGTTGAAAACTTTTTGTCCACTCACGGGCACCCCAGCGGATCCATTCCGACCAGGAAGGGACTTCGAGAGCCGCTTGATTAAAGAGATGCTGTCTTTGTGGAGGGGTGCGAAAGTCAAGAACCACCCCCTACCATCCTCAGGGAGATCCCCAGCCTGAAAGGTTTAACCGCACATTGCTTGACATGTTGGGCACATTGCAACCCAAAGACAAACCGAGATGGAGCCAGCAGATTAGCACCCTGGTCCACGCTTATAACTGTACCAAGAGTGATGCCACCGGATTTTCCCCGTACAGACTGATGTTTGGGAGAGAGGCTAGATTGCCCGTGGATGTGTACTTTGGAGTTTCCCCTGATGGGGTGCAAGCAGAAAATCATCTACAATACGTACAGAAGCTGAAGGCCCAATTAAACCATGCTTATCAGTTGGCCCAGACCATGGCTGCTAAAAGAAACTTGGCCAATAAGGAGAGGTATGACAAGAAAGTGAAGACATTGGAGCTAAGAGAAGGGGATAGAGTGTTGCTGCGAAATCTGGGGCTGCATGGAAAACATAAGATTGCTGACCTATGGCATCACCTCCCTCACATTGTTGTGGGACAACTGACCGATTTGCCTGTATATAAAGTGCAACCTGAAAATAATTCCAAAGATGTGAAAACTATTCACCGGATCATCTGCTGCCAATCGGACAAATCCTGATTGAAGCCGAACCTTCAACTGCCGTCCCCTCCTGGCCGGTGACTAGATCTGCTGCCAAGAAAAGAACCAAACCAATGGATTCTTCAGCAAGCCAACCAAGAAAGCCTTGTCCAAACCCTGCAGAAGGAGATGATCAACAATCGGTGTCGGAAGACAATGAAGATGATATTGAATACTATCCCTCTTACGAACTGAGCCAGTTGTTTTGGGGCAATCCCCTTGTTAACTCTGGAAATGAGACTGGCCCGTCTGGACTGCTTGAGCCCCATACTTTGTCTCCGGAGCCAATACCTCCAGAAGATGAGCTGGGTAGCAGAAAAGCCCAAGGGGTGGGGTCCTTAAGCCTGGCTGAACTGTCTGGCCTGGCTGAATTATCTGACTTCTTGGATGAAGAGAGTGAGGTGGGGGGACAAGCCAGTGATATGCCAGAACCGGAAGAATATTTTGAATGCCCTGATGGTTCCTCATTAGTAGCTACCCAGCCCTCAGCTGAGCCCAGTGGAGTGGGTCCTGGGGTAGAGGGTCAGGCTGCCAATAATACTATCAGCACTGGGCCCTGTTCCCCTGTGGAGGTTCCCGTTTCTAATGTCAGTGGGGCTGAGTTGGAATCAGGGCCTGTTTCAGGGTTCCCCGAGACACCTAGATGCTCCAGCCGAGAAGTGCGGCCTGTAATAAAGTTGAGTTACGAGTCTCTGGGTCAGCCAGTGGACCTGCCCTTAAATGTGGTCCACAAAGAGGTGTACACGTCCCCGAGCTCCTTGCCAAAGCTAGCGTTAGGGGATCACTCTAGTTTGTTGGTATTACCCTTTGGGTGTGGTGCCCCTACTTTAGGTGACCCACCAGTAACTGAAATGGAGGGTTCCCCAGTCCCGGGGCCAAGAGCAGGAAATATTGACCTGATTGGAAAGAGACACAAAGGGTTATGTGTACAAGTTGTATAACCCATAGTACCTGTGAATATTCATGTATGTAAGGCAAAGTGTGATGTAGTGTCAATTAGGCTGTGTGCCTTCAAAGTAAATTATGGTAATTACTTGGCGCTGACGCCAAGTTTTTCAGGCCAGGAAGGGTGTAACCCACTTGCAAATGGGGGTTTCTAAAAGCTTCCTGGAGCCTGCCTAAGTGCCCCCTGCCAGGCTGGTGTCCTGCATTTCAGCAGCTTAACTGTGATCACCAGGAGTGCTACCAAAGCCTCCGTGCCTGTCTTTTTAAGGGCTGCCTAATTCGCAGTCATGATTAATCTGGGAAGGGGTTTGAGTGTTACCATGCTCGAGTCCCGCCCGGGCTGCTGGATAATTGCTCCGTTTCTGCCATCGCTAAGTTGTGCAGAGGGAGCTCCTCCGAAGGATGTAGCTGCTTGCTGGGAATAACTTAGGGTAATAAATGATAACGTAGTTGTTCTAACCTGCTTTTTCTTTGCAGCAAAGACTGTTCTGATTCTCCCCTCCATTTTGGTCCCGAACTGGCGATTTGGACCAATCAGTACATTGGAACTTTAAAGGAGTTGTCTGACCAATCGAGGGGCTGTTTGTAATTTGGGAAAGGGATTATGGGCTATGGCGGTTTTTTGCACCATCCGAGAACAGGGGCGATTGACTGACAGGTGCCGCCAGCCAATAGGGGCGGGTAGCACCCGAACTGAAGGGAGAGCCCCTTGCTGTTGGGGGCAGATGTGTAGTGGCTGAGGAAAAGGAAGGAGCTGTGTGCTTCTGCGCTGGTGGAGTGCTTGCGCTGGAAGTGCGTGAAGGCCTGAGTGGCCGTTCTTGCCCGTTGAGTGAGTCGGACTAAATCCGCCGGTGTGCGGTCGGAGGAGGCTGGTGCCAGCCCAGCTACCTACCAGGCTCAACCTGAGAGGACTGGAGAATCTGCTGAATCACGCCGGTCCACCCGTGAAGTTGAAGCTGCCGCTTGTTGCCCGAGTCTGCTGCAAGTCTGCAGGGGCCTGGAAAGAAGCTGCTGGTATGGTACCCCTCTGTTGTTTGCCATATAAGTGTGTGAGGAGGCTGGTGAAATTCAGGCTCAACCCTGCTGGTGGTGACGGAAACAATATGTGATGGAGTCGTGAGTACTGAATCAGGGTAGCTCCCTGCTAAGCTTACAACAGCGGTCTCAAGCTGCTTTATTATACTGTTGACTGCCTAATTGAATTTTCTTCCCGTTCTGACCTGCTTAGGATTGTAAAGGCTATCTGTGTCAGGGCCCCAACCAGCTGCCACGGTGGACTAGCCATTAGGGCTTGGGTACCCAGGGACAGTAAATATTAGGTTCAGGCCTGTGCACAGAGCCCTAGGTAGATAAATATAGTGATAAGCCAATCAACTTGATTTTCCCCCTGTCCTTGTTATTTCCCCCTTAAATAAATCAGATTGTTTGTTTTGCAGCTGCACCCTGGCTAGTTTGTGCATTTCTGGTGAACTACTGATTAGTGACTGTGATATAACTGTACCTTACTTTACATGGGATCCCCGGAGTGAGCTGAGAGATACCAGCCTGTGGGTGAGTGTACTGGGGAAAAGTATTGTGGAGTACACCGTACTGCTTGAGCCACTAAGCGGGATGAAAGAAATTTTGCAGTAACCCAGAGAGGCTGCGACTGAGGCACTCTCGACCGTACTACCCCGACCTCTGGGTGGAGGCACCCGCCAACGGATCTGGGCCCCTCATCCTGTTTCAGAGGAGGCAGACAGGGGTAGTAACCTAAGGATAGCGCCCCTGGGGGTTACACTCAGCTCCCATGTCAATCTGGCAATAATCAATACCCATTCTACTTGATTTGGTGAAATCAGACTCTAAAGAGCACTACACAGATTTCAACATGGGCCAACCAAGAAGGTTGCAAAATCGGGATCTCAGACTTGCCCTTGACTGCTGATGTGTGAGGCTGACCCGGCTGCCAGATGCGTTCAGGGTTGATGGTCTCAGGCCTAAGGACTGCAAGTGTACTAAGTAGTCCAGGACTGTAGGAAGCCCTGCCTGCCTTGGGATTATCTTCCTGAGGCCACACTAGCTGAAAATCTCTTCCACTTAAAGAAGTATGTTTCCTGGTTGCTGGTTTCCTGGAAACCTTAAGCACACTCAGCAACCTCCTTTGACAGATTCAAGCCAGAAAACTCTAGCTCTTTAAAACCATGCCCCAGGCATGATGTTCTTTAGTGGCAAAAGCGATCAATAACCCACTGATGGAGCCCCAGCAATTCTCAGTCATGAGCCTCAGACTTCACGGTGGACTCAGGCCTGAAGATGACAATGTGGCCTCTAACACTGGACCAGCAGTTGACAGAGCTCACACTGCTATTGTCCTTAAAACACTTCAAAGAACAGACACCAATGTGTTAGACATAAAGCAAGACCTTGGTAAACTAGAGCAAGAATAGTAGCAGTGGAGCAGGCCGTGATGGAGTTCAGAGGTGGCGACAGCATGAGTTGGGCCATGCTTTACTTGATAATAAGAAGGGACTTAACAGAAGGGCTGAAGATGCAGAAGCACGATCCTGCAGGAAAATTTAAGGCTGTTTGAGTTTCTGGAAGATACTAAACACCCAGACCTCAACTCATTTCTTCAAACCTGGTTCCAGCAGGAGCTGGACCTCCTTGAAGATTACATAGTTGAAATTGAAGGAGATCATTGCACTCTGGGGCCCAAACCCGAGGCCATCATTGTGAAATTTTTAAAGTACTCCCATCAAGGAAGATCTTACATGGAAAGTTTGGGCCAAGCAGGATATAAACTTTAACGGAGAACAAGTATATGTACACCAAGACATTCCCCCATAGATGATGCAGAAAATATCAGTTACGTAAGAACTTACCATAACAGTAGATCTTCGAGAGAGGTTCCTGCAGTAGGTCTTCACATATAGGACTGCGCCCCCTAATGTCAGGTCTGCATGGCAAACTCGTAGCTAGCAATCTTCAGCGGGGACCATCCCCCGTCGCCAGGTGACGCGACGTCAGCATGACTATAAAAGGGGTGGTCCCGCGACCACCCTTCAGTTCTTTTCCACCAGAGACCTAAAAAAGGAGCAGAAAAAAAGGAGTAGAAAAAGGACTCCCATCCCCGAGCCTTGGATGTCAGAGACCTGGGTAAGGCGAAAGGAAAACAAATGCACAGGAGCTGGGGGTAATTTAGGTGGGAAACTAGACCTACTGCAGGAACCTCTCTTGAAGAGCTACTGTTACGGTAAGTTCTTATGTAACTGATATAGCTTACATCGAGGGTTCCTCGTAGGTCTTCCATATAGGACTGAATACCAAGCAGTCAAACATAAATCAGGAGTCGGAGATGAGGTTCCGGGAGGAGGAAATGTCTGCCAACTAAGGGACTGTCTTAGGACAGTAGACCTTGCAAGACCGCAAGGCTGAAGCCAGCCCAACACCTAGAGGCAATGTCCAGACTGTAATGCTTAGTGAAGGTGTGGACAGAAGATCAAGTGGCTGCTGCGCAAATGTCTGCAGTGGACCTGTTTCTGAAGAAGGTGGTAGAAGTGGTTACACTCCCCGTTGAGTGATCTTTGACTGCCCCCGGAAGGGGTTTACCATACTTTTTTTTTTTTTTTTATTTTCCCTTTTACTCCCGAACCGCCTACCGCCTAGTCTTCAGCCTGGTCACGGGCCACTGGCTTCTGCCCCCCAAATCGGCCACAGCCCACCGATACCCCGTGGCTTGCCCCCCACGGTGGGGCCTACGGCACCGGCCCTTATGCTGCAGGCACTGGGATTAGGTCGGGGGCTTGGCCTGGGGCACATCGCCTGCCGGCGAGCATCATTGCAGCGCAGGCGGCTCTTCCTTTTTCCTGATTTTCTCCCCAGAGGAGGCAGGGACATGCAATAGCCAGCGTCCGCCCGCCTCCTCTCCCCATGTCAAGCGCCGGCTCGTGGCACTCCCGGTCTCCACCAGGGGTCCCAACACACGAATGCTGCCCGCACCCTCCCGGAGTAGGGAGAGCTGCCCATCAGGCGCTCAATCCTACCCCGCCCGGCCCTCCGGCGACCGGATCCGTTCCCGAACCCGGTGCGCCGGCGCCGCAAGCGGAAATCCACTCGCTGCGCCCAACGGGCCGGCCCCGGCTTCACTTATACTTCTTGGTAGGTAGTGGATGCAATTAGCCAGCTTACCTAGAAATGGTCTGTGTCGTGGATCGTCTTGCTCTGGCACTGGGGAGCAAGCGACAAAAAGCTGATTTGATTCTACGAACCTCTTTAGCCTGGGAGGTATAGTACTCAAGATCCTGTGCACGTCTAAAGTGTGCAGGAGATATCCCATTGGAATGCCCAGGAAAAACACCGGCAATTCAACACTCTGGTTCAGAGTAATTTCAGAAACAACTTTCGGGAGAAAAGAAGGGTTGGTCTGCAGGACCACGTGGTCCCTGTGGAAAATCAAATAAGGTTCTCTACAGACTAGAGCCTGAAGCTCTGACACTCGTCGAGCTGAGGTGACAGCAACTAAGAAGAGCATTTTCCAAGCCAGGAAACGCATCTTGCAGCTCACTGCTGGTTCAAAAGGGGGCAATGTGAGCTTATCCAGCATAAAATTGAGATCCCAAGGAGGAAGAGGATTCTGGACTGGAGGTTTTATATGAAGGATTCCCTTCAAAAAGGTCTTAGAAACCTCTAGCTGAGCTAGGGTTTTGCCCTTCACCGGAAGGTGGTAGGCCAACACCATAGAGAGATGGACCTTCAGTGAGGAGTAACTGAGGCCCAACTCTGAAAGATGCAAGAGGTACTCTAACACCTAGGAGGCCAAGCAAGAGAATGGGTCCAAATAGAAAATCTCTTCCATTTCACAATGTAGGTAGATCTAGTAGAAGGCTTTCGGGCTTGTACTAGAACTTAAGCAACACTCATAGAGAAACCATAGTGAGAAATTGCTATGTCCACAGGTGCCATGCATGAAGATGGAGAGATCTGAGGCTTGGATGTACCAGGATGCCCTGATCCTGGGACAGAAGTTTGTGGGAAAGAGGCAGAGGTACTGGAGGTTCCAGAGCCAGTTGTTGTAACAATGGAAATCAAATCTGCTGAGGCCCGAGGGAGGCGATGAGGATCATGTGAGCCCCCTGCTTGGAGTTTCAGAGAAGAACCTTCTGCAGCAGGGAAAGGGAGGAAAGGCATAAAGAAACCTCCCTGTCTATAGAGAGACAGTGTGTCTCACCAAAAGCACCATGCCCAGGAATGAGCGAGCAAAAGTTGGGTAGTTTTCGTTGGATGGGGATGTGAACAGATCTAGGTCTGGTTGACCCCATAGAAGAAAGAGATCTTCCACTACCTCCTCTTTAGTGCCCACTTGTGAGCCCTGGCAACTGATCGCCTGAGACTGTCCACACAGAATGTTGTGAACACCCGGCATGTGGACTGCTGTCAAGTACAGGCCGTGCTGAATCACCCAATACCACACCCTCATAGCTTCTCTGCAGAGAGGGTATGATTGGGTGCCTCACTGTTTGTTCAGCTACCAGACAATGGCCATGTTGTCTATCTGGATAAGGAGTGTTCCCGGAAGGAGGAGTGACTGGAAAGCCTTGAGAGTGTAGAGGACTGCTCTCATCTCCAGAGTGTTGATGTGAAGATTCTCCTCCGTGGGGACCAGGAACCTTGAGTTCTGTGGTCCCCAAGATCAGCTCCCAACCTGTGTTTGAGGCATCTGAGGTGGGGTTTGGAGGGAACCGGGGGTGGAAGGGGCCCCAACCAACAAACTGGTGGATCCTTCTACCAGAGGATCTTTCTGAAGACTGCTGGAGACCATGACCTTTTGGTCCATGTCGTCCAAGCATTGATCCCATTGGACTCAAAGAGACAATTGGGGTACCCTCATATGCAGCCTGGCCAAGGGAACCATGGGAATGGCAGCAGCCATGAGTCCAAACAGCAAAGAACTGACTGAGCTATGTTCCACCGAGAGGACGCCACTAAGGTGGCCTGGGAAATAAGTGTCTCCGCCCAGTCGAGAGGGAGGAAGGCCCTGGTCTGGATCGTATCCAGCACAGCTCCAATAAACTGGAGGCACTGGAAGGGTACAAGCTGGGATTTCAGAAGGTTGACTGAAATACCCAGACTGGAGAAAAGATCCAGGGTGAAGGAGAGGGACTCCTTCAGGCTGTCCAGTGAAGGGGTTGAAAAGAGCCAGTCATCCAGGTATGTGAACACATAAAGGCCCTTGCGGTGAAGAAATGCCACTACCACCACTAAGCACTTGGTGAAAATCTGAGGTGCTGAAGATAGGCTGAAGGGGAGGGCTCTGAACTGGAAATGGTCCTCCAGGAAGGAGAAACAGAGGATGCGGCGGTGGGTCGGGAGGATAGGGATATGGAGGTAAACATACAGCATATTCAGGAAGCACAGCCAAGTGTTCGGGAGGAGCAGGGGAAACAGTCCCTGGAGAGTCAGCATGCAAAACCTTGTATTCCATGAAGAAGTTGAGCATGCTGAGATCTAGGATAGTCTTAGACCCCTCTTCTTTGGAATGAAGAAGAAATGGAGTAGAATCCCCTTCCTTTTTGATCAGGAGGCACAGGCTCTATGGCTACTTTGAGCAGCAGAGCATGAATTTCCTGTCTGACCAGTGGGATCTGAGCTGATGGGTAAAAAGACCTTCCCAGAGGGCTTCAAGGAGGTTTCTCCAGGAACTCGATCGACTGATCTCTTTGTATGAGCTGTAAGACCCATACGTCTGCGGTAACAACCCTCCACCCATCCAGGTGGAGGCCAGATCTTCCCCCTACAGTTCCTCTGATGGAGACAGAGGGAGTGGGAGGGGGAAATGAGTTAGGACGCAGAGGGGAGTGATGCCTTTCCTCCTGAGGCAGCTTTAGCAGACTTGGCCTGAGGAGTTTGGACGCCTGAACTGGTGGCACGTTGTTTGGTTTGAGGCTTGCCCTGGTTCTTGTTCCAGTTCCTTCTGTGGCAAAAGGGCTGCTGTCATGACTTCTGGCTGGAATGATACATAGAGTGAATGTCCTGGAGGGACTTGCCACTCTCCTGCAGCTCTGTGATTATATCTTTGGCATCGCCGCTGAAGAGGACTGGGCCCCTGAAAGGTGCATCCAAAAGGGATGATTGGGCATCCTGTGCCAAGCCTGCCAAATGCAGCCAGGCTAAGCATCTGAGGTAGATCCCCGATGCCGCATCCCGAGCCATGGAGTCTATGGAATCGTAGGTGGTTCGGACAGCATGACAGCAGGATGACTTGTTCATCTGCACTTTCTCCAGGAGTTTGGCCCTGAGTTGCTCATCAGGGATCTCCTGAAGATCCTTCTCCAGATCCGATAATGAGGACTTTTGAAAGGCCACCATGTGTGAAACATAGTTCAACGACCTGATGGCACAGGTGGATGAGGTAGAGATTTTTCTGCCGAACTGATCCAGCTGTTTGGAGTCCTTGTCCGGTGGAGAAGCACTCAGGTGATTGGGTTGAGCTGATCTGTCATGGGCAGTGGTAATGACCATGGAGTTGGCCTTAGGTTGTGCGGTGAGGTGAGAGACTCCTTCTGGGGGGAAATAGGTCTTATCAGCTTTGCTGGAAACAGCCGGAATGGATGAGGGCTATTGCCAAATGGTTGATGCAAGATCCTCGTGTGGTCCCATCCAAGGGGGGATGGGGAAGGGATCCACACTAACAAGATCTAAGTGCTCAGCCAGCCTCTTATGCTGGGGGTCCAGTTCCTTGGATGCCCAGCCACAAGTCTTCTGAATGGTCCTCAGAAGTTATCCAAAGGAAGGGTCCTCGGGGGGTGACAGGGGATGCCTTAGGCTGCAGTTTGACCTGAGAATGGGGTTCTGACTGGTTGATGTCTGAATCTTCATCCGACTCTGAAGACTCTGGCCTGCTGGGCAGGGAGGGGGTCAATGCCAGTTTCCTACCCTTAGGAGGAAGGTTGTCAGAGGCTTGGCTAGAGTGAACTGGGCTGGGAGGAGGCACCCTAGGAGGATGGAGGTCCCTACAGGAAGCTGCAGTTGCAAAGATCCAACAGGAGCTGCGACTGTGCATCCTGACCATGCCAGAATGGACTCACAGTCAAGCAGAAGTGGAGGAGGTGAGGGGCTGATACCCTGGAAACCCTGGAAAAGAGGGGTAACTGGTTAGCTCATGCCAGTAAGTGATGGTACATGCCTGCTCTGAAAGCCTGGTGCAGGGTATCCTGGTGCGGATATTCTGGTGATGGATAGCCTGGCATTGGATAGTCTGGCATAGGATAGCCCGGCATTGGGTAGCCTGGTGTCAGGTAGCTTGGTGTCAGCGGGTAACCTGGTGTTGGTGGAACATAGTCCAGCATCGGAGGAATGTTGTCTGGTGGAGAGCCTCCCAGCAGCAGGAAGAGGGGATCAGGAGGGTGTCCCGGGAAATCACCCACAGGGCCCGCAGGAGGAGCTGAAGGGCCCACCAGGGGAGGCGCTGAAGGGCCACTAGAGAGTGGCAAAGGAGCAGGCGTAGGGCCAGAAGGTCCCATGGGAGGAGGGTCCATACCTGGTCCACTAAGGTCTGGCGACGGATCCACAGGAGAAAGGGGGGGTCCAGCGGTGGAATGGAACCTGGCAAAGGGGGAAGGTCCAGAAGGGTCCCCAATGAAAGGTCCAGAAGGGTATCCAATGACAGAGTCAGGCACCATTGGCGAATCCCTGGGGGTAGAGACTGACAGGGATGAAGGATCCCCCATGAACACACTCTTCCCAAGGTCGGGGTCCACAAGAGAGCCTGACAGGAGAGTAGATGCATCTACGCAGTCAACGGAAGAACCGTTGAGCGACTTATTAGACGCGGCCGGGCTAATCACGGTGGAAATACTGTGGTCAGGCTGATCAACCTGGGCCAGGTGCCCAGTGGCAGAGCTGGAGGGTGGCTTAACAGCGGTGCTCTGAACAGGAGACTTAACAACTACCTCTAGGGAGGCGACCCCCGACTGCCCGCTCACCTCGGCGGCGGTGGGGAGGAGAGGGCGTTTGGTCCACTTGGGCGGATGAAGGCCCAGCAGGTGGGGGTACTCACCAAAGTGGAAGGCCCACCTTGATCATTGACAGGTGTCTGGCTGGTCTTCCCTTGAGGAGAATGGCTCTGCTCCCAGTTTCTCTCCTTGTCCTTTCTCTTTCTCTTTCTCTTTCTCTTTCTCTTTCTCTTTCTCTTTCTCTTTTTGGGGGCTGGTGAAGATGACCTTTCTCTCAGCTCCTGAAGCTCCTTCTCCATCAATGCCAGCCTCTGGTAGAAGATGGGCCTTGAGGGTCCTTTTGTGATGGGTGCATATGGCCTGTTGAACCCCTGGCAAATGGCACACTCAGCCGAGTGTGCCATTGCCGAAACAGCTCCAACGAGTTGTGCTTAGGGCCCAGGCAGAGGACACAGTGAGAATGGTCGTCCCATGTGGGATTTGCAGCTGCACTTGGAGCACTTCTTTTGGTCGAGATGACACACACCATCACGCTGGAATATTTTTTGAAAAGGTATGAAAACATCTGAAAAGTTTGAAGAAATTCGAATAAACTATGGCAGGCGACTGATCGGCTGTTCTACCATGTCTGTCGAGCGGTACTGGTGACAGGGAAAGAACTGGAGGTGGGCGTGGGACCGCCCCTTTATAGTCACGCTGACATTGTGTCACCTAACTAGGGGTGATTCCCACTGAAGATTGATTAACTACCAGTTTGCCTTGCGGACCTGGCGCCAGAGGCGATCAGTATATGTGAAGACCTACTGCAGGAACCCTCTTGAAGTAAGATCACAAGTTAACACTTGAGGTCATAAAACAGCGGAAAAAAAGCAAGTAAAGCTCAGATCAGATACCCTGCAAAACTTGTGGTGCAAAAGCATCTGGAATCAAAAGTATAGGCGCTACTACCATCCGTCAGGCTGCTGGAATCCCTTAACATCACTCTCCTTGAGCTGCCTGAGCAAACCTAGAAGCAAGATGTACAGCAAATGATGTGGCCATTGGCTAATAAAGAGGAGAGATCAGGCTCTTTTCTAGATATCCTACCCCCGACACTTTCCCTGGCTAAGATCAATGGCAGTATCGCAGGGCCACATGGACACATTATATTGAACAATGGGTCTGACTCCCCCATTGGATTAACTGAGAAAGCAGACATTGAAGGGTCTGGATTGAGCATGGTGGCCAGGGACACCCAGTTCTCGCTGATGGTAAGACTGATTTGGAAGCACATACTCTGCTAGCCCTCAATAATTACATGTGCTGCTGAGCAAGATCTGATCCGAACTGACTAGCTCAACAGTAATCCCGGCTTGCTCACTTTGTCTTGCAGCTCATAGGTGCAGTTCTGTTTTTTATTTCCACCAGGGACTGTGAGCTGGACTAGGGTGAGCACACCAAAGGGTGACAAGAGGAAGGGTAGGGGGGGGAAGGACTAGGACAAGAGGGAACCGCATGGAGTGTAGCAAGGGAACAAAAATGGCGGCTGCAGCCATTATGGGAGGGAGGACTGAATCAGCCTGTGGGAATGTGGCAGAACTGAGAAAGCTGGGCATTAAGACTGTTCTTGTCAAGAGAGGAGCAACAGTTTGAAGTGGAACTGAAAAACATGTTATTGTTAAGTCAAGGGGTGTTGGACAGGAGTGGTTGGGGGATGGCGGTGGGGGAAGGAAGAGGAGGGATCTGGGAAACATACAAATATAGTGGGAAAATGTTACTTGTTGAATATTATATCTGACTGGAGTGTGGGTGAGGTGATATCAGAGAGCAGCAGTGCATTGTTGAATTCTTGTAGCTAAATGGCAGTGTGTTAGGCTGCAAGTTCTGAGAGAAAAACAATTTTCAGAGGTGCCTCAGAATTTTGTTCTGGTTTTGGGGCCCTCCACAGAACTGGCCAGATGTCAGATTTGCCTACTAATGCATCTGCAGTATGCGGATCGAGAAAGGCTTGGCGGATGCCACCACCAGAAACCTCACACAGGCACAGTCACTGTGGCAGGTCGTGCCTCTTTGTTCCACCCAGGGGCTTCCATCGCTCAGGACCTCAGTTGCGGATGGGCAGGAACCACAGGAAACAGGGTTCTCCTCCCTTTCAGAGGATTTCCCTCAACACCAAACTAAACCCTTTGTGTCTGTAGCACTCCACACCCTGGTGTTTTAGCGTGGGAATGCCATGACACTCTCACAGTTTACCACCAATAGCACCTGTGGTGTAATGGTGCACAGTTCCAGTGTGGTGTGCTACATCTGGTATATGTGTTTATTCTATGTTCTGAGTCTGAATGTATACTACGTACAAGAACTGCTACTAATCTGAACACTGACAGCCAGAAGGGAGGGAGGGCTTTCTTGCATCGACATTGCTCACCCTCCATGTTAGAGGCACTACCAAATACCCACCCATTAAGCGGGTTGGCATCACTTGGAAGCAAGGCTCTCCAATGAAGGGATTGATGGTCTCTGTGTTGTGATTTGGCATTCTAGGAATAAACTAAATATTTTATGTTATCATGTTAAGGGTCTGGGATCAGTCATAAAAACGTCAAGGGTCCTATGGGACCTAAGAGGGACTCACAGTGATGTGGGATTATTACTGGAGACCAGGCTATCCCTCGGAGATCATCTTAAATTATGAAGACAGTAGGGAGGAGGTGGTAGCTGCCTCTTTTGGCTCCAATAACATGGCTGGGGTGGCTATATTGTTGAGCAAGGGCTACCATAATTATAGTAATAAACAACTTTATTTCTATGGCACCTTTCAAAAACCAAAGCGCTGTACAAAATTTAAAAACAAGCCAAACATTTAAAATCTTAAAATTAAAAACAGCTAGCACAAATAAACAAATAAATCAGACTCCGAAAGCTTGGGTCCATAAATTTGTTTTCAGGGCCTTTATAAATCCCTCCACAGTCGCGCACTCCTGTAACTGACGGGGTAGAGAATTCTAGAGGGTGGGGGCCACATACATAAATGTACGGGCCCCAGAAGATTTCAAGCACACCCTTGGGATCTCTAGCAACTCCTTGCCAGCTGAGCAGAGCGATCGCCCAGGGCAATAAGGGACCAGGAGCTCTTTCAGGTAGTCCAGGCCCTGTCCGTGTAGGGCTTTGAAAGTCAGAAGACCCGACTTTAGAGGTGATCCTCCACTGCACTGGCAGCCAGTGCAGTCCGCGCAGCACTGGCGAAATATGGCTGGACCGGGAGGTACCAGTCAGAGCCAGACCGCTGCATGCTGCACCAGCTGCAGGCGGATTTCAACCCCAGGAAGCTCCTAGATAAGGGAATTGCAATAGTCCAGATGTGAGGACACAAAGGCATGGACCAGTATAGGAAGATCGCCGGACGGAACAAGGTGCCTAATCCTGGAGATATTCCTCAGATGGTAAAATGAGGACTTGACGACGGCAGACACCTGCGAATGCAGAGTCAGTCCTTTGTCAAAAATACCCAGGTTACGCACCTGTTCAGAGGTCAGGACTAAAATACCCTTGAGATAAAGTTCAGAGGGTGAACCAGCCCCCCTCAACCAACTCGAATCCATCTACTCCTGGATTTTTTTGAGGCAGTTATTAAAGACCAGGAAAGCTCCATCCTGGCTGGGTGCAAAAGAAAGGTAGAGCTGGGTATCATCAACATAGCAGTGAAACTTTAGCCCATACCTTCTTACAATGTCTCCGAGGGGCAGCATATACACTGCGAACAACATGGGGGACAACACAGAGCCCTGAGGAACCCCACAAGACAGAGAAACTGGGTCTGAGAATAAACCCTGGAAACCACTCTCTGCATTCTTCCAGTGAGTGGAAGATGTAAACCACCTGAGGACTACATCCAATAGTCCACAGATGAACCTCAGATGCTCAAGTAGAACCCCATGGTCCACAGTGTCAAAAGCTGATGAGAGATCTAGAAGAACCAGAATGGAATGGCTCTTCCAGTCCCTAGCCATCAGGAGATCATTCAGAACCCGAACCAGTGCTGTCTCAATACTACGTCTCTTTCGAAATCCAGACTGGAGGGGTTCATAGATATCATGGATGATCAAATGGTTCTCCAGCTGCACGGCCACTACCTTCTCAGTCACCTTCCCTAAAAAAGGGGAGGTTAGAGATTGGTCTGTAGGTTGCATGGCAGTTGGGGTCCAAAGAAGCTTTCTTCAGGAGGGGTGTTACCACCGCCTCCTTCAGGGAGCTTGGAAACTCACCTGTTTTCAAGGAGCACCAGACTATCCGTGCTAGGACTGGACCGATGGAATCAATACAACCCAAAATCAGGGAAGTTGGTCCTGAATCCAAACTACAGCTCGTGGGTGCACCCTGACAATCTGCATGATATCCATAAATTCCGGTTGGTTGAAGGCACTCCAGGAAAAACCGAGGTGCAGCAGCCTCATGCTGATCTAAAGCAACACCCTTAGAATGTGCCAGTTGGAGCACCACCCTAATGTCGGCCACCTTAGTTGCAAAGAATCGAGCAAGTTCATTGCACTCTCTTTGTGAAAAGGCCCTTTGGACTTGTAGGCAGGCTGGGTTGCACAGCCTGTCTACAGTGTGAAAGAGCTGAGCTGGTCGATTCTGAGCAGCATGATCTCCCCAGACAGGAACTGTGCCTTCTACGGTGATTGCAGATTGATAGGCTGGTAATGCTCCCTCAATCTAAGGTGAGTCGGCATCGAGGAGGATCTCTGCCAGCAATGCTCTAATCTTCGACCTAGTCGCCATCTCCCTCAAAGTCCCATCAAACCATGGGGCTGAGGTTGAAGGAGAGAGGCGAACACGGACAGGAACAATGACATTCAGGGCCACCGAGATAGCCATATTATAAGCTACCACGAGGGCATCTGGGTCATTTTTGCCACTGGAAGGACAATAGGTCAAGTACCACCGCCAGGCCTTCAGAGCTAAAATCAAGTAAGTGATACCTGACCATCTCCACAGGGGTAGGCCTACGAAGGTGGGGTGCTAAAACTAAACTGTCACTGTCGCTACACCAATAAAGAAGGCTGAATAGCCCGTATCCCTACACTCTGAGCACCAGTTAGTACGTGCGATAAATGGATATGGCCCAAGCCCTACAACTTCTGCATTCTTTTAGCAACTATTCCAGAAAATTGCTTCCTTCCCCTGGGACTTTGGTAATAGGGGGAGACTGGAATGCAGTGGAGAACCCAGGGATGGACAGCTCCTTGGGTTTAAAAAACACGGGTAGGTGGCAGGAAAGGTTTTAAAGAGTCTAAGCGAGGAAACTGAAATTGCAAATGTTTGGCAGGAACTAAACCCCAAGTGTAGAAATTACTTATTTTACTCTCACTCCGAACAAAAGCTATTCGAGAATAAATAGGTTTTGTATTGCAAAGACACATCTGCAGTTAGTACAGAAGTGTGAAATAATGGGAACGACTCTCTCGGATGATGCCCCCCCATAACTTTACAGCTCTGGCTAGGTCCAGAGGAAAGGTTTTTAATGTCAGTCTCATAAATGATGAGCTCTTTAGGGACAAAATAAAGACATAACCAGAGTTTAACACAGACAAGGAATATTCCCCAACATTTATTTGAGAAGGATGAATTACCTTCCTAAGGGGTCACATCATATTTTATGCCCCCTATAATAAAAAGCAGGCAATTGCTATGCAGTACAATTAATTGAGAAGCTACAGAGGTACAAGGATGAACATAAAGCTTCGGGTACATCAGAGGTGCTGGTAGATTACAGGGGGGTAAGAATTAAATACATTATTACAGCACACAGTGGAAGTGCGTCTGCAGTTTTTAGATCACAAGTATTTTGATTATAACCAAGAGCCAGTCATTCACTTGCATTTAGGTTGAGGAAGCAGATAAGCACATCCCAAAGTTTTGTAAGAGACTTCTACCTGGGGACTTATGCTTTCAACTCAGAGAAACTGCCCAGAATTTGAGAAATTTTATGGAAAATCTTATTAGAGGTGCAAAATGATAATCCAGGAATTTCTGACACAGGCTCAGTTACCTAAGAAAAGTCATGAGCAGGAGGAGTTGTTGCATGGTCCTGTACAGGAGAGGAGATTCTACGTTATAAAAGACTTAAAGGATAATGAATCACCCAGCCCAGATGATTATGGACCAGAATTTTATAAGATCCTTGCCCTTGAACGATTATCTACTTTAAAGCAGGCATTTAGTAACATTAAAGAGATAGGAGATGCCACACTACGTGGCAAGACGCCACCTGTCAGTCCTCCATAAATCTGGTATGGATACCATGAAATGTAGCTCATATGGCAAGGGGTCATAATGTTGCAAGATATTATACGCATGCAAAAAGCACGCTGCCAATACAGCGATTTCTTGCATCATGCATATCTTCTTGCAGGGGCCCCACTTCCACCACCTGCTAAGGGATCTATGCCTCAATCCCCCAATAAGGATTCTCAACTCGGAGGGGGTTAACAGTAAAATTGTACAAAGTGCAAAAATAAAAAAAATGTACTTGTGTCTGGGACCAGGAATCAAACCTGATCCCAAACATTCTGCCTCCCCTGCTGCCAGTGGATCATCTCATTGAGCCACAGCAGCTGCTTGGTGGATACCCATCCTGGCAGAGTTCTTATCCTCTGCCTGGGACTGCGAGAGGGTGCAATATCATGCACAGAAGCATTAATGGTATTGCACCCTCTCTCTCACATTTACAGCACTATTTCGGTTTAATGCTCATGTTGTACGCTATTAAGTATACAACATATTGACCCAGTAGGGGCTCATATAGGTCTATTTCGCTCCTGAATCAGCACACCAAAAATTAGCAAAAAGTTTAGCACAGATTGCAGGCAGTTAGTGCTATAGTTAATCATGACCAGATGGGTTTTATACCACAGGGCATTTGCATGGCAATATTTAGGAAACTAATGAATGTTTTAGCACTATTGACAGGAGAAGACCCCCAGAACGATGCTTGCCACTGATGCTGAGAAAGCATTTGATCTCTTACATTGGTTGTTTTGGACAAATAAGTATTTATATGGGAACACTTTTAGCCAGTGGATGAGGGCTCATTACAGGAATCCTACAGTGAGAGTTAAGAGTAAATGGCATGCTCTCTGCCAAATTTCCAACAGAAAGGTGGACGAGACAAGGTTGCGCCTTGACACCCCTCCTATTTACTGTGAATATAGAACCACTGGCAGAGGTCCTAAGAGCATCACCAACCATTAGGGCATCCGCACAGGTGGACAGGAGGTGCGCATTGCGAGTCCGATTCAACTACTTTTAGGATTTAGGATTTTTGGTCTTCAAGTCCGAGAATTCTGAATCCTAAAAACTGATTGGAATCCAAGTCTGATTCCTTTACTCTTATTCTGAGCAATCCTATTATGCATCATGTTGAAGATTTTTGGTTTGTTTTGTTTTTAAAAAATTGTTCTTATTGATTTTATTTTTTTGATTCAGTGTACTTTTCTCCCGACACTTGACCAGTCATCCATCGGTCCTCACCACCCCAGCCAACCCCATCCCCCACTTTCAATGGGACTTACCCATGTTTCTCCCTGGCTTACTCCTCACTGCAGGACTGTCGGGGTTAGGCCCCAACTCCTCTGGCACAGTTAGAGCATGTTTTTTGCCAAGAGAGCCATGGTCAGTGGTGTGGGGCCTGTGGTGAGCGGCACACAGCATCCTGCAGCAGTCGGGGGTGTTTTTACTTTTTTTCCCATCCCTTAGACATTGAGGGAGGCCCTGCTGATGCATCCTCACAAGCAAGTTATGCAACATTGTCACAGAGTGCCTCTGTGAAGGATTGGGGGCCCCGGAATTATGTATGTATTTCCTTCATTTGGGATCTGGAAAGCAATAAAAGGTATCTGAAGGAGCAGTAGATTTAGCTAGTCTAAAAATGCTAGATGCCTGAATGTCCTGCTGGCTGCTGCCCTAAAGGTGCTGCGATAGTGCGCATCGCCACACAGTCAGTCTGTATAGTTCAGCTGTTTTAATTTTGGTTGCTGCGTTTAGGTGCTCTGGTTCGTTTAGTTTAAAGGCAGCCATCCAGGGCAATCGTTGAATTAAAAATAAAACAGGGCATATTATCTCTTTCAGGAGATTTGGTTGGTGTACAATTAAACAATTTAGGTTCAGTAGATAATGGTCCCTCAAATAACAAGAGAAGAAAACTTCAGCTCAGCCTTAAGCTTGTTAACCCCTACCATAGCGATCTTCTAGCTTTCAAATGTCCCGAAAGAGGAGAGAGAGAGAGAGAGAGAGAGAGAGAGAGAGAGAGAGAGTAGAACTAATACAGTTTGGTTTGTTTATATTACAAACAAGTCTTAGTATTCTTATATTACTCATGTTCTGGTTTTGCAGCAACATGTAAAGTCAGTGCTTTTGGGTCAGAGGCGCTTAGAATCGCCAGCCTAGATGAAACGAAGAAAGAGAATACTTGTTATGTACCAGTGGAAGGGCTAACTAAAATAAAGAAAGGGCTTTGTCATTTATTATGGAATTTTGAGGAGTCCGTAGTTTTCTCCTGAGACCTACTAATAGAGAATTGGCAGCTACTTTTGCTTTTAATTAATTTTAGCTGCCGCTTCTAAAATGGTCTTTGCATTTCCCTTAAGGTTACTTAGTTTGTAATTTTGCTAAGAAAAGAAAAGACAAGCCGCTTAAAACAGACTTGAGTATGAAATAAGCCTGGGAGAGTTTAAATATGCTTCTATATTTAGTATTTTCCTATTAATGTTACCTAATACTTAATGAGTCATGTTATGTTTTCTGTAAAATAAAGGGGTTCCCCTTAGCAGGCTAAGAATTTCTGCTTTTAAGCCTGTTATTTGAGGATTTGATATAGAAAACCCTCTGTGTAAGCATAGTGTAGGGCATTACTTTAAATTACTCTAAAAAGCCCTGTTTTGTTCTGCTGTGCCTCCATGGGCTTGTTTGCACTTCCAGGCTTTGAAATAATGTTGGGAACCTCCTGGTTCCCTTCTATATTCCTCGTACTGCTCTTCTTTGAAAGAGCTGTGCAAAAGTAACTTTCTTTGCTGAAGTTTGCAGCTGAGCTCCTGTGCGACAGTGCAATAGCGAAGCGCTGGTAAATTGTTAAACACTGCCAAGATTATCGCGGAAGGCATTTAGCCTTCTAGTTCACTTCAGCATAACGCTCTGAATGAAACTCAGAGAATAGAGTTTTCCTTATCCTCCTGAGTTGACTGCAGGTATTTGTGAGTTATTTCTGGGACTTCATTGGAGCAAGGGTGTTGCTGCTTCTGTGGGCGTCTTGGAGCCCTGAGTTCAGTCTCTGTCGGCCTCAGCACTCTTCTAACAGCCGGCCGGCCACCTACTGATTGATTTTACGCTGCAGTTAGAGGTGGGTGGTGCTTCTCGACACAAAGAGGCTGTTACAAATGTTTAGAATTGTAGAAATTTACTGTAGAGATGTCATATAAGTTCTAGTATTGATTTAAAGCGTTTATGAACTGTGAAATAAATAATTCCTGAGTATATAAAGAATTTATATTTAAAAATGTATTGGTGGGTGGAGTTAACCTGTCACATGGGCACTGAGGTGTATAAAAGAAAAGATATCACGTAAGAGAAGATAGATGCGACCAAGAGACAGATCAAGGAGGATCTGAGTCTGGACAGGAATCCAGTGGAAGAATTCTAATTGCTATACAAATGTGCTAAACCTGAGTAAAACTAGTCTTCTAGTCATGTGAAGTAACGTCGAATGAGTTTGCTGTAATGCATTTGTCCTGCAACGGAAGAAAATATTACCAAGAGGAATAAAATTTGGACTACCAAGAGAACTGTTACTTGTGTCACACTACTCGTTTTGTCCACAAACACCTGCTCCCTACCACAAACATGCATCAGAGCATGTCAAGCAGAAGCAGGGTGACACAGCAGGCAGCCACCTCTCTAACGGCCAGGCACAGGCATTCGAGTATGTGCTGTGTTCCAGTACGACTGCACACATGCCAGCCTTGGAGACAAGGACCATAACAAGGGAAAAGTGGAGGGAGGAGGCTGCACACTAAGGAAGCCTCCCCACCTTTCTTGATCCATACTGTTGCCCCAGACCATGTCGACCGGATCCAGACTCTGGGGCTGGGGAGGATGACCCTCCTCTTGGCCCCATCACAGGCAGGGGGTGTAAGCTGTGGGGAAACTAGACAAGTAAGACTTGGGGGGAGAGAATGGGCTGGTTGAAGGAAGGGGTTGAGGGCTGAAAAGCCAGTCAGCCCCACTAGCCAGATGAAACAGCTCTACTGAAAAAAAATGAAACAACCTATATTTTAGATTTCCAGTGATCTTTAAAAAATGCTTAACGGCTCAGGAACTTAGTCACATACAGGCACTATCGCCGTGTTCTCCTGCAGGGACACCCTGTTTTAGTAAAGCTGACTTTGCCCACTAACAGGTGAATAGGAACTGGGGCTTACTTAAGCGTTACCTGATAATGGCTTCCTTCACCCATTGTGGTTGGGAGTTAAGGAGCCCCTTTCTCCTCGAGGTCACGGGTTTAAATCCAGCACAGGTCGGTAGAGGCCAAGAATCATTAATGGTTGTCTACGTGAAATGTGTCATGGTGGTTCTCAGTCCCGTTCCTAGTGGACAGGTATTCACATAAGAGAACCACAAAACCAGTATCACAACTGGCACTGGGCACCCTTATTGGCAATCTCATGTGAGAGGCCGAGGTGAATAGGCACAGCTTCTACCTATCTATTGTCTCACCTAATTGAGAAGAAAGGAAACAGGGAAGATGAAGCACATTGAGAGAAAAGACTAAGAGGGAGGGACATAATCTTGGTATTCAAAGCCTCAAGAGAGTCATTACACAATCCCTACACCTGACTAAGGATGCTCAGAATTGGCTGATTCTGATCTGATTTTCGATTTAGGAATTTAGGAATCTTAATCCAATTAAAATCCTTAGGACTTCAAAATTGTTGCCAGATTTGAAATCTTAAACCCTAAATTCCTATGTAAAAACAGGTTTTAGGATTTAGTTTAGGAATTAGGATTTTCAGACTACAAATCTGAAAATCCTAACTTCGACAATCAGACTGGAATCTGTTTCTGTTCAGCAGACTATGAGGAACAATACACCTGACCCTTAAAACCATCAACATCAGGACCAGTGGTCAGCGGACATTAGTTAATCCTCAAAGAGCAGCTGACACCTTTGGGAAAACTTTGAAAACATAATATTTAGACACAATTCACCTTGTATTTCATATACCTTCTATAGACTTCTTCTCTCCATTATTTATTACTGAAAAATGTCTGTATGAGTTACTCCAGAGGTCCTACCCTGTTTACCAATGTATCTACTGCATATATGTAAATACCAATATGTAAATTATCAACATGTAAGAACATTTTATAGTATGTACATTGTATTACACTGTATGTGAATTTGTTATTCCTCTGTCATATTTGTACCCCTTTCTCGGGTTGCACCTGGAAATGAAGCTTCTGCTTTGTGTGCCTTTTCGGTTATCGAATTTTAAATAAATAAGAAATTCCGACAAAACAAGATCTTTATCCTTGGAGTTCATCTTCCTCTATATCTTATTCCCTGCATAAAATAATAATGCACTTTTATGACATCACAATCTATTGCCCTCTTGCGAAAAACTGATGTCACCAAGCGAGTATTATGATGTCAGGATGGGAGGAAGCAATATGGAGGATGAACCCTCAAGGAGCAGCTACCATATCTTCATGCATATGACCTCAGTAATAAATAAGGGGGATAAGCACAGAGCTAAGGAGAAATATAAGCTGCTTTGAGCTCAAATGCGATTTTTGATGTTCTTGTGGCATCAGTGACTCTTTAATGGTAAAAACCAAAACAGAGTAAAGTAGCACTTTTTCACACAAAGGGTAGTGAATGTTTGCAACAACCTACCAGAGCATGGAGGCAACTACAAAACTTTAAACTAAACTCCTTAAAAAAATCAATTAAACACACATGGGACTGCATTACATAAAAGGATTTTGCCACAAACCAGTGGGGGGCAGCCTCAATAGGCGTAGTGACTGCTCCCGACCTTTCCCTCCTTACATATGTTCCTATTCGCAGTGTGTAGGGTGAAGCTTACACTGTGACTGCAAGTACTGCACTTGTCATGTGGATAACCAGAGAACTTCAGTCTCCGGTGATGTCAGTCCAATCTCTTTTATAGGCGAGCTAGACGTCACTAGATATTTGTTTGGGAAAACAAACTTAAATTCTAAATTAAAGCTGATTCCAGTTCTTGTGTAAATAAAACCTATGGAGTCGTGATCCACAGTCACAGTTGGGGGGGGACAGAACATCTTGGTGCAAAGCAGCGCACTGTTTTGTCTCCCCCTGAATACTGCTATACACAAAGCCTGGACTTAGCTGCCTTGTGCTCCAGCGCCCCCACCAACCACTTCTGTTTTGTAAACATACGCCTAATGTTCAGCGGAAATTCACCTCTTCCTACCCGACACCCCCCAAGTGTGTCTTTTATTCATCTGGTACCACCGATCTTGGCCCCTGTCGGCTCAAACCACAGCACATCTGCACCACCCCAGTGGGACTGCTTCACACTGTTCTACTGGTGTCAGAAGCATTGAGGCTTGCGCCCATCAGTGCAGTGGGCAGGGAATTGTTTGTGCTAGCACAGTGTGTCATTGCATGCCAGTACCACCCCATTCTCACTAGCTGAGCAAAAGGCAGGTAAATTGACCCCTGTTTGTATATCACAAAGATGTGCAAGTTAGAACAGTGGCACAAAGGGTCATTTTGACTCTCTTTGCACCAATAAATTCTGACTGTGTGTGGGGCTAAGTGATTCATTTTTTCTTCTTATTCAACTATATAGACTTTTACTTGACTTCAGCAATTCCACGTAGAAGAATTGTCATCACCTTGTTGAAACCAGCAGTGCGTGTTACGGGAAAATTGATGAACTATACTTCTCCTGTCTTGTGCAATACCTTTTTCCCTATTTTGAGTATGCCTTAGTTTTTTTTTTTTTTTTACATTTGAAATAATAAACTTTCGCTGCTTTTAAAGGCTACCTAAACACAATCCTAAGGGGTGCACTGTTCCAAAAAACCCTCCTGTGGAAGCAGAGCAAACAGGAGAGGTTCTAGATAATATGAGGCATTACCTTAAACTCCAGTAGTTTAATATATTTTTGGTGACTTTTTAAATGCCAAAACCAGGAAACGTTTTCCAAGATCCTGCAGCGAATCAGGAGGCCGAAGGCTGCTGAATGTACAGTGCGATGATGTCATCTTAGCGAGGTCCAGTAGTCCCCAGTATTCAGTCTCTATGGAGCCTTATGTACTATGTATAAACTTACTGGTATATGAGTACGTTGTCATCTTTACCATTATTTAACATATATAGTACACTCTACAGTATATATTAAATAATGGTAAGGTAACAAAAGTACACATACTAGTAATTTATACATAGTACATAAAACTCAGAAGATACTGAACTACTAAACGAAACATATTTCAGCCATATCGATAGCGCGATAAATGCAGGTTTCGGCACTGAAAAATGCAGCAAACTACGGTTAAACAATATATTCAAACCTCTGCTACTTCCGCGAAGAATATTTAAACTGATACCTAAAATGCATTAAACAACCTTTATCTCAACTCAGTCGATTTTCATCCAGTATTCTCAGCTGTTTTTTTAACACACGTTTTTTAACATTACTTTTCTTGTGATTACAATGAACTAGCATGCAGCAGACACTACATCGTGATGTTATGGAACAACTGGGGTGCAAAACCAGCTGAGCATACAGATGAAAATCTGGTAAAAGCCACATTAAAAGGAACACTCCTTTTAGTATTATTATTATTATTTTAGGTGTAAAAAACCTGTTAAAACAAACTCAAAATTGAGACAGAAGGGCACTGCGCAAGACAGGAGGTAAGGAGATATCTATGATAGAATAAACAAGTATAGGTTAAACTTTTCACTGTAACAAAGTAACACAGAGTAACTAACATGCACTGCAGTTTTAAAGAGCTACTGACATCTCAAAGAAAACTTTAAAAAGCATACTTATTAGGCACAATTCTGACTGCATTCCATTTATATTTTAAATATTTCTCCTCCCCATTATTTATTACTATGGACATTTGCATGAATATATTATCTCGATCCCTGAGAGTTCCTTTAGAGTCCAACTGCCTCTACAGCTTACTCCCTACTTCAAGTCATAATCCTCTGTTGTGACATCACAGTCTGTTGCCACAGGATTAACTGTGATGTCACAAGCAGTGCTCTGTGACTTCAGGTAGGGAGAAAGCAGCAGGAATAGACAAACTCTTCAGGAGCAAAGATACTGTTTTCACACAGATGACCTCAGTAATAAATAATGGGGAGGAGGAATATAGCACTAATGGGAAATAGAAGCTGGTCTTTGTCCAAATATTAGGTTTTGTTAAACTTCTCTGAATGTATCACCAGCTCTTTAAGTTTGAGCTTTTCAGCTCAAAAAAAGAGTTTGAAAAGAGGTACAGCAATAATAAAATGATTAATTCAAATTGTAATTGTGGACTTGGGGAAAATAAAGACATTTGTCATGTTATGTTTGAATGTCAATGGTATACTAAACATAAGTTTTATAGTTTTTCTCTTTTAGCTAATACTTTCTGGAATCCCAGGGGGGTTATTAATTTTATAGTTTACAATTTCTGAAGATATGACACACAAGACTGTACAGTTTCTAATGATGGTTACAAAATAAGGATAACCAAAACTGGAGGGATGGTTCTAGTATCATAATGGTATTTATGGATTCCACTGGTGTTACTGTAATATATTGGCCTGGAGCGGTTTGCTGTATTGTCTAACTTATATTTTTGTTCTCTGTGGATTATTACCTGTATGTTTATTTATTATCTTCAAATGCTTTTGCAGTCAAAGGCTGTGAAAGTGAGGAAGAATAGGTACTGCTGGCGAGGAGAGAGTGAAATGTTAGCCACTTGATTTAAGGTATAAGAGGAATGTTTATGGGTAGTGGACTTACTGTATATAGATACCAATTAAATTATGGGTACTAATACCAAAATTCAGAAAAAGTGCAAAAGAATATATATTTTATTTTTTAAACTGTCATGAAATATTTCTGTGTTGCTATTAAAAAAGTATATCGATATACTTTTATTGTTATAGAAAAAGTATATTGACAACATTTATTTTAGAAAAAAAGTTATGTCATGATGTAAATATGTATATCAATATAGCTAGAGAAAACTGCCTGTTTTTAATATTGGTAACATAATTACTACTGTTACATCATAACAATGTAATGATATAATTTCTTAATGGCTGGACTTCAAGCTTTCCTTTAACAAAAATACAATTTCTAGCCTCACCAGTTCCAGATTTAGACCTTTCAAGATATTTTCTTTAAAATGTGATAACTTTGGAACCGTTAGGGTTAGAGACTTAATTTTTTTTAACTGAAAGCTTCGAGTCAGCCAAATGGTCATATCATTACAATATCACTACAGTGACCACATATTGATATAACAAAACAAAAATTTTCATATTGACATAAAAAAAAACATAAAGTGATTCGCTGCATTTTTTAAGTCCTGGCATTTTACCACATTATATTGACATATGTGCACATAGCAGCACAGGAGAACTGTATTAACTGTTCAAATGTTAGAGCTTTCAAAATATAGTTTGATATATATATATATATATATATATATATATATAGAATAAAAATATCATATATGATTAGTTTTGGAAATGGTTGGAAGATACTAGTGGCTGTTCTAAGAATAAGCACATTCTTTTCTAGTTCATTTCGTTTTTGCCAATGAGGAAAGGAGGGCTAGACAACGCTGGCTATTTTCAGCCTCCCCTTAGGAAATACAGATCCAAACCAACTGACGTTGAACCAGATGAAGCTGTTGGTGGTATTTTTAGTGAATGGAGAAAATCTGGCCAGGACACCAGGTGGTGAATCGATAACTCATCAATCATTTTTGAAGGTCAACCATGACAGATCCTTGTTAATCATCAGATGTTACCATATGATCATCCAGGGAGATCATGATCTCAGATCATCCTCTCGCTCATGATTTAATCACAACTTTCAAATCAACAACTAATGATTATTTATGATTTTTTGTAAACTTAAAGCAGCGTGACGCTTTTTGATGACTTGTGAATAAGCACGTGATGATCATTGATAATTATATTTGTTCTGTAGTATAAGATTGTAAGTCACATGTGTACTGTAATACTTAATGTTTTATTCATTACTAGTATAAAAATATTAATGTCAAATATCAGCAAAAGCAAATTAATTATAATATAAATCATGGGAAGTCAAGTTTTAATCCCTTTAGGAGGAGTACGTGCAATGTTATGTGTAATATATACATTTGCATAACTAATTTTCATATTTCAAAAGCAGTTTATGGACCAAAACAACGGTAATTTTATTTTAAAATAATTTTGCCTTGACAGTATTAATTTGCAGACTGTTGGAAAAAGGTTTGAGCACAAACCAGGCACTTTGGAACTTGCCACAACCATAAAAGGAACTGCTGAATGGAGCTATATAAACCCATTTGAGCCTTTATGATACTGATTACAAGTGAGATGTCAGAGTAAGTATAATTAGTGATAACATTCCATTTTGTGGAGTATACAAAGCATTAACCGTAGAGCTGGTTATTGCGGTATACGCCATTAAACTTAGATATTATTACTCTTATACCACTAGGACTTTTGTAAAACTGACTTTTTAAAAACAACTTAGAATAAAAATGATCAGTCTAATACTGCGTGAAATTGGCTTTGAAAAGTGAAGCCGTGACTCTGGGCATACACATTACTGCCAGTGCTAATGAACATACCCACTGGCACGGCTTGACTTTTCAGAGTCAGATTTCATCATATTACACTGCTCATTTTTGATTCAGAGCTGAAACAAAACTCAAAACACAAGCTACTTGTAGTAAAGTACATTTACTTGGCTGCATGTGGAAAATGTAAAAGACCTTTATGAAAAAGTTTACAGAGTAAGTTTACCATGGCTCTTTGCTCCATACTGTGGTGTCTCTGAGATACGGATAACCTACTGTGGGTGTGGATAAAACATGGATAATTGACAGTGGGTGTGTCTAAAATGTGGATAACATAGTGTGGGTGTCTACAAAATGTGGTAGTGGTAGTTTGTGGGATAATAAAACAGGTTACTCACCTGTAACAGTAGTTCTAAGGTGGTATATGTTGTTCATCCACACTTGTTGGCATGTACCCTTTTCCCTTTAAATCTTCCCGGAAAGTCAAAAGCTGGCTCCTCCCACCCACCCAAGTGGTATATCCCTTGGCTCCGCCCCATGACACCAGATCTTTGTGTGTTGGAAGCAGAGGGTTGTGCATTGATGCCGGAGAGGTCGGGTGGGTTCGTGTGGATGAACAACATGTGCCACTCCTAGAACTACTGTTACAGGTGAGTAACCTGTTTTTCTAGGATCATGGATATGTTGTTCTATCCACATTTGTTGGCAGACTCCTAGCAGTTGTCCAGGAGAAGGGAGGCAAGGCACCCACCCCCTACTTAGGGAAAAGAGATCGGAGAACTGAGGCGCCAAAAACAGCATCCTGGCATGACTCAAGGTCAATATGGTAATGGAAAATGAAGGTGTGTGCTGACTTCCAGGTAGCAGCTCTGCATATATTCTGGATGGGATGTCCCTGGAAGCAGCCACTGATGCAGCAGTATGGTGGGTGGAATGAGCCCTTAGCCCTATGGGAGGCTCCATCCACCAACCTATAGCAGAGATCAATGCATGATGTTATCCATCTGCCAGTCTTCTGCTTCACTGCAAGTCTGTCAGGTGTGGCTTCAGCATAGGTGACAAACAGCTGGCTAACCTCTCCCCGAACTTCAACTGTCCAATCCTTATAATAAGAGAGCGCTCATCTCAGGTCCAGAGTATGGGGCCTGTACTTGGCCTCCGAGGTGTAACTGGGGTAGTACATCAACAGAGTCATCACCTCATTCAGGTGAAACTCTGACACCACCTTCGGAAGGAATTTTGGGTGGGGGTGCAGGACAATCTTGTCCCTGTGGAAGACAGGTAAGGAGACTCGACAGAGAGCACCTGTAGCTCCCCAATCCTTCTAGCTGACATGATAGCCACCAGGAAGGCAGTCTTCCATGACAGATGTGACATCTCACACCTGTGCGTCAGTTCAAATGGCTTGCCCATGAGCTTTGCCAGTACCAGCAGTAGATCCCACAGTGGTGGTGGTTCACACGTTAGAGGGGAAATATGGTTAAGGCCTTTAAAGAAGCACCAGACCACCTTCTCCTATGCCACCGTGTGCTGACCAACCCATGCCCAGAAAGCAGAGATGGCTGCCAGGTGCACCTTAAGGGTTGTAGACCAAAGACCCCCTTTGGAGAGAGAGAGAGAGACCAAAGGTAGTTGAGGATGCTAGCAACCAGACAGGATGAAGGGTCCAGGCCCTTGCCCTGACACCAATGGAAAATCTTTTCCATTTGAAGGCATAGCACCTCCTGGTCAACTCCTTCCTAGATGTCTCAATGACAGTGAGGATGTCGTCGGAGAGACCCAAAGCCTGGAACTCTAGCCACTCAGGAACAAGGTTGTCAGCTGCAGGGATTGAAGGTCCGGATGGAATACCTTCCCCTGATTGATGGATAGGAGGTCTGGGCATACTGGAAGATGCCTTGGGAGCCTGTTGCTGAGGCTGAGGAGATCTGGATACCAGAACTGGTGGGGCCAGTCTGGGGCTACCAGGATCACCTGTGCAGTGTCCCTCCTGACCTTGAGCAGCACATTGTGAATCAAGGGAATTGGAGGGAAGGCATTAAAGAGGCCTGGGGTCCATGGCCTCGAGAAGGCATCACCCTGCAGTGAACCCTGCTGAGGGGGGCAGACACAGAACAGCCTCAACTTTGCATTCTCCCTGGAGGTGAACTGGTTCACCTGGGAGAACAGGCTGTGTACCACCTCTGGATGGAGAGACCACTCGTAGACACCTCACCCACATGGCTGAGGGTGTCCACCAACTGATCCTATGCTCCTGCCACATGGATGGCTAGGAGATCTGCCTCCAGTCAGCTCACGAGGGTCAAGATGCGGAGCGCTTCCCTGCACAAGGGCCAAGAGTGTATGCAACCCTGCTTGTTGAGGTAGTACACGGTCGTGGTGCTGTCCATCTGGACTTGAACCACTTGACCCCGAAGGAATGGAGCAAATGCAGCCAGTGCCAGCTGGACTGCTTAAAGCTCCAGCAGATTGATATGGCATCAGGATTCCTTAGTGTTCCCGAGCCTGTGGACTCTGTGGTTCCCCATGTGGGCACCCCAGCCTGTGAGAGGGGCGTTGGTTGTAAGAACGACTGTCGGCTCGGGGCAGACCAATGGGATCCCTCCCTGCAGATGTTCTAGGATGGTCCACCATTGGAGAGTGTCCCACATCTTCTGGGTTACTGTCACTAGCTAGTCGAAGTGATCTTGGCGCTAGGACCACTGGCTGGCCAGCTCCCATTGAAAGAGGCGCATATGCCACTGGGTCCATCAGACCGTGGAGATGCAGGTTGCCATGTAGCCCAGAAGTCACAGGAAGTCCTGGGCAGGATGCAGTGCCCAACCAGAAATGATTGGGCAAGGAGATAGAACCTCCACCCTGTCCGCTGAGAGCCATGCTCTGGCTCGGCAAGAGTCGAGCTCTGACCCGAGAAAAATCACCTGAGAGGGCATGAGTTCCAACTTGGCCTCATTGATCAGGAGGTCAAGACTGAGGCAGGTTTGGAGGGCCAGATCTCTGGACCTCTCCACCTCCTGTCTGGAGGGACCTGCTATGAGCCAATTGCCGAGGTAGAGGTAAACTCTGACCCCTCGACACCGAAGATGGGTCACCACCACTGCTATGCATTTGGTGAAGATCCTGGGGGCCGATGATAGGCCGAATGGCATGGGTTGGAACTCATAGAGGGTTCCCTCCACTCTAAAGTGGAGGAAACTTTGGTGTGACGGACGGATCGGGACATGAAAGAACGCATCCTGAAGATCCATTGAGCAGAACCACATTTCGTGCTCGAGAGATGGTATGACCTGGGACAGAGTTACCATCCTGAAGGTGCGTGACCTGAGGAACTGATTCAGGTCATGCAGAACTAGAATGGGGCACCAGCCCCCTCATCCATTTCGGGACCAGGAAGTACCTGGAAACAAACCCTGGGTTGACAGGGGGATCTGCGACTCAAGCCACTACCTCCTTGTGGAGGGGCTGGGCAATGTCATCTCTGAGAACTGACTGAGTGTTCATAGATATCTTTTCCTCCTGTGGGGCGCGGGCTTGGCTTGGTGGGTACTGCTCGCATTAGTGGTTCCCTGGCCGCATCACTCTCTGAAGAAGACCCACCTGTCCTTGTGACAGCGGACCAGGTGGAAAGGAAAGGAAGTGGCAGAGCCGGCCCCCCCATGGGATGTGCAAGCACTTATACAGCATAAACAAGGTAGAGAGCAGAGAGTTGTTCATGGTGAGTGGGAACATGTTTCATCATGGGAAACGTCTTGAAGCTGGCAGGGGCAGGAGGTTCAGAAAGAACGTTAGGAAGTACTTCTTTATGGAAAGGGTTGCAAAGAAGTGGAACAAGCTGCCAGAGGATGTTGTCTGTGTTAAAACAGTAGGGGTCCTAAAGGAGTGGGACAGGCACATAGAAAAGAGTGCAGGTGGGGTAGCAGAGGAAGAGAGGGAGGGAGGGAGTGATGTGGCAACCAGATTCCAGCTGGACTTTTACAAAGTTCAGGTCTGGTTCGGCTCCAATCAGTTGTTCCTAAATACCAAGAAGTCTGTCTCCATGACCTTTGGCACTAGGCAGAGACTCTCTGGGCTCCCCCCCTTTCTTCCACACCCTGGATGGGATTACAGTCGAGGATGTTACCTCCTTTCGGTATCTCAGGCTCTGGCTTGACCAGCACCTCGACTTTTCTGGGCATGTGGATGCCATTCACAAGAAACTGCACCCCAAGCTTGGTGCACTATATAGGAACCGTGGGTGTCTTCCATTGCTGGCCCTCTGTGCGCTTATACAGAAAATGATCCTCCCTACCTTCGACTATGGTGATATAGTCTACAGTGCTGCTCCCAAGTCTTCCTAGCCAAACTGGATAACCTCGTTCACTCATTCTGTTGCTTCACCCTAGACTGTCACCCCAACTCACCCTGTGACCTCTATAAATCTCTCTCCTTTCCATCTCTTGAAGACAGGCACCTTGCCACTGTGCTTGCTTTTGCTAAATACTGGTTTGGGTCCCTTCCCTCTTACCTCCCTACTCTCCCTCCCCCACCATCCTCCTACTCCCTTCATAACTCTGGTCATCTAACTTTTGTTCTCCCTCCTAGGTCTACAACCACTGGCCAGGCCGCCTTCTCTTATCATTGCACTAAACACTGGAATGCTCTCCCCCTGCCCATCTGCAATGCCTTCAGCCCCCGATCTCTGTCCTCCCTTCTCTGTGACTTCATCTCCCCCTCCTGCAACTATTCCTAATGTCCTCGTCCTTGTCTCCCATCCCCTATTTGTGAAGCACTTGCACTGCTGACTGCTTGTCTTATGTTCCAACTCTTTACTCAAGACGTAAACTTAGAGCTGTCCCAGTGGTGCAGAGGGCTGAGGTGCCTAGTGCATTACCTCCTACTACGCTGGTGACCTGGGGTCAGGAGTGAGCTTGGATTGCTGAGGGTTGGCCAGGAAGGAGAAGATTGAGCCTCTGACAACAGCCTCCTCTCCAGGGTAGGGTGTGGTTGTGGTTCCCGACCTTCAGCGACTCCCAGTGGAGGCTGGGGTTGTAACAAGCCAGGGCCATGTCAGGGACAGGGGTGGAGGTGACAGCAGGTGGACATCCGTGGGTTGGGGGGGAGTGCAACCATCACATGCCGGATGTCAGTGCATGTCCATGCCTCTGGGGAGGATTCACGCTCACGAACAAAGGAAACACCCCGGGATCGGTGGAGATGAAGATGCGCCACCACCCCCATGCCCACCATTGGATCCCACCCTCCCTGAGTCCCAAGATCCTCCAGCCTTCACCCTGCCTGCAAAGGAACCAGATTTCAAGGAGCACCAGGTAAGTGGATGGTGGCCCCGCCCTAGGGGGCACAAGCCAGGGGTCTCTTGCAGGTTGGGGGGGTGATAGATCAAAGCTCTGGGGTTGGGGAGTCTCAGACTGGGTGGGAGCAGCTGAGTGGGGATGTCTAAGGGATGCCCCTGAACCTGTGACCGGAGGGAAAATGAATCTTAAAAAAAAAAAAAAAGATGTAAACTTAGAATTACCTGAGTGTAACATGTTCCTACCTGTATCATTACTGTGTTTTAATCTTGTAATCTGCTTTGACCTGAACGTAACACATTACTGCCTGTGCCTTTCCTGGTGAAACTTTTAAATATATAAATAAATAAATAAAATGACCACTGGGGTATTTCCCAATACTATGCTGGTTTTGGGCAGACAGGATGGGCCATAAAGCCTTTATCTGCCAACAGTATCTATGTTGCTATGTGTTATTGTAATGACTGTTTTACTGGTCAACCAAATAAAGTTACTACTTATACTACCAGTACTACTTGTCATGTCTGTGATATCAGTGAGTATTCTGAGGCTGATGTGTTGGACAAGCTGTACCAAGCCCAATTGTTAGAATTTACTGTTATCAATAATACTAAATCTTGCCTCATAAGAATCTGGCAATATATCTGAGAATGTACTTACTTTTGCAGAAGGGCCGCTGTGCACTCCAGGACTGGTCATCCAGGCAGACCACTGACTCTGAGCCCACCAACTGGAACCCGGGATCACACGCAAAGTGCACTTCATGCCCAACCAAGAACTTGTTGCCAAATTTCCTTCCGTTGCTGGGGGCGTCCATCCTTGGACAGGTCCCTGAAACACAGAGACAGAAAATATGGAACTTAAACAAAGAAAGAGTTTTTAATGCTCCAGACTTTGGTTGGTGATGTCGAACCACCAAAGTGTTCTGGATCACAAAAAGAAAACAGTGGGCCATGAAAGTGACCATGGGCCAGAAAAGTGACACAGGGCCTCAAAGGTGACACTGTGACTCTGGGCCATTAAAGTGACACTGGGCTACTAAAGTGACTCTGGGCCATTAAAGTGATTCTGAGCCACTGAAGTGACTCTGGGCTACAAAAGTGACACTAGGCCACTAAAGTGACTCTGAGCCACAGTGGTACACTAAGCCACTAAAAGTGACACTGGGCCTCAAAGGTGATCATGGACCTCGAGGTGACTAGGGCCATTAAAATGTATGCAGGTCCACTAAAGTGACTCTGGACCACTACTGTGACTTGACCACTAAAGTGACCTTGGACCATCAAAAGTGGTTCTGGACTGCTAAAATTATGCTGTGTGACGAATGGGACATTGAGCTCCTCAAGTCATGACCAGTTCATTCTGTGCTACTACTAAAAATGTAAAAGTTGGTATGACACTCTGAGATGGTAGACGTATTCTTTTTTAACAGTACAAAAGCAGTTAATCTTTCAGAGTCCCACATATCGTCATAAAAAGCCACCCCCTCACAAGTCATTAGCATGTTGCACAATGGAAATGCAGCTTTTTGGGCCTGACATTTAATGAGTGTTCCATGGCGCTGGTGCAATTCCACTGTGCTGCCAGTTGTCCCAGCCACATTTACCATCTCCCGTGTGGGTGATGGTGGAGGGCTCCTTGTCCACAGTGTGACAAGGCAAAGTAGCCGATCCGGCAGTGTTCTCGCAAAACACTCAGATTAGTGGGAACACAGGGCTGGGGCGATGTTTAACATCCGTGATCCAGAACATACAGACTAAGGGGTGGGTCCTGTCAGCCTATTTTTCTGGTTCCTTACTGTGCTCGTGAGGCTGTAGGTCCATGCTAGCAGAAGTTTTCTATGGGTCTGTAAACCCTCTGCAAAAGGCTTGGATTGTCTTTTTATTAATTTCATAGATTAAAATTGGCAGGTCCATATGTTTCCCAACATCCACTGCTCTTTGGCACCCTCCCACCACCCATATCTCAACTATTCATTATGCTCACAGTCCCTGGTTTCTGGAATAACTGTCTTTTATTCTCGGTGGTCTAAGTGTTGTGTGTGCATAAATATTTGCATGTACTCTCCCACTACAAGACACTGGCAGACACATGTCTACTTTTAACTTAGCCTTAATATGCAAATCTGGGCCTCTCCTCTTTACCCCCTGTGCAAGTAAACTATATGGCTTGCCCTGGGGGAGCTGGCACAACAGTTTTATTTTTATATAATTTTTTTCTATTTTTCCCATGATCCATCCCCTGTTCCTTTGCCCTGATGCTCAGGGTTTCTATGGCTGCATCCTACCTTCACAGCCAACAGTAGTGCTGCTCTGTGATTGAATGTCAGGGATTACATGAATGAGGTTGTGTCCTGCACTTATCCCCCCTTACAGTAGCTGTGCAAACCACCATCGTGATGCCACTGGCCTCCAGTCAGTTCCAGCATGGGTTGCCAGGGCAAGTACGCAAAACCTGATCTCCCTACTGGCAGCACAATGCACTTACATGGCGCTGCTGTGCCAGACTGTGACACCATTTTTATATTGGCTTGCACTTACGCAGCCAACATATTGCATTAGTAGCAGATTTGGAGGCGTGGTCAGTGTTGGGCGAATGTAGGGCTCGCATCAGTAGGTGCGTCCCTCATTCCCCAGTAAGCCAGCATGCAGGTGCCACACCAGGAATACATAATGTGGCGAACATATCTGAAAAGGTTCGCTGCAATGACAGCAACCAACATCACTGCAGCGGCACCAAAACATGCCCTCCCTACGTGCCTTTCCTGGTGAAGCCCTTCCATTAACATGGCGGGCGCTGGACTGCCGCCGCATGGAGAGCTGACTTCAGGGGTGCCCAATCCCCCTGTCCCATACCCCAACCCACGTCATTTGCCGACAGGGCATCCACTCCCCATCGGCATAATGCAATCCCTCCCATTTAAAGTGTGTGCCGAGGTGCCCAATCCCCGGCATCATATCCCCTTCCTGGTTTCATTTGCCGACGAGGGAGCCCACCCCCATCGGGCATAATGTCCTCCCCATTTGTTGTGGTGTCGACGGGTGCCCATCCCCTGTTGGCTACAGAAACCCCCAAAAAACATCACGGTGTCACACTGGGATCCTACCCCAGTGCCAAATGCCCATGTAAGAGAAAACCATCCTGCAATGTTTCTTTTTTTTTAAATCTGCCAAAAGCAGAACGGTCCTCATCAGACTCCGGTGGCCTTCCCCAACCGCACCCACCCTCTGCGCACCTGCCTACCCACACCCCTCACCCCATACTACCTCCGGAGTATGGAGCGACGATCTTCGGTGGACCGGGACACATCTGCACTCTTCAAAGCTGACCGTGAACTGAAGAAATGCCGGTAAGCTGAATAATGGCATAAATAGGGTTTTTTTTTAACTTTGGTGCATATCTCAGGCATTTTGGGGAATTCTGGCACCAGATTTTCAACATGGGATTATTGGGACCCCTCCTCATGAATTCAGTCACTGTCATAGCGTTATTCAGTCCCGAAGGGTGATTTTGCGGTCACTGCGCGGAATCACCTTTCAGGACCGATTAACAAAACAACAGTGCCACTCTTCATGAGGGGGGCTCTCAAAACGTCTATGTTGCAAATTTGGTGAAAACAATCCAAAAAATGGCTGTTTTACGAGTGTGCGTTGCGCAGTTTCGACGCATGCTCGTAACTTCATGACTTTGTAATATCTTCACTCCAGATTTTCAAAATTGGCATTTTTCCATACCTCCTTATGAACAGTAATTCTGTCATTTTACGTATCCTGGCTGAAATCTGTTTTCGCGTGTCTGGCGCAGAATAGCGTGGTTGCTGTGCGAAATCAGTTTTCGGGACAGTTTGAGAAAATGATGGTGACACTATTCGTGAACAGAGGTCCTAAAATGCCTATGTTGAAAATTTGGTGACAAACATCCATAAAATAAGTGTGTTACAAGCGTGCGTTACGCAGTTTCCACGCACCCTTGTAACTTTGCAAATTTACAATATTTTCTTGCCAGATTTTCAACACTGGCAATTTTTCACACCTCCTTATGAACAGTATAGCTGTCATTTTTTAGAGCTTGCCCAAAATGTGTTTCCGCACCTGTGGTGCACAATGGCGTGGTTGCTGTGGGAAATCAGCTTTTGGGACAAATTAACAAAATCACAGCATCACTGTTCATGAGTGGAGGTCCCAAAATGCCTATTTTGAAAATGTGGCTAAAAAAAAATCCCCAAAATAACTGGGCTACAGACGTGTGTTGCAGTTTTCATGCATGCTCCTGACTTCACCAATTTTTCATATTTTCACTCCAGATTTTCAATGTTGCCATTTTTTTTACACCTCCTCATGAACAATACAGTTGTAATTTTTCACATGCTGCCCAAAATGTGTTTTCGTCCCTGTGTCGCCAAATGGCATAGCCGCTATGCAACACCACCTTTTGGCTAACAAACTGATTCCGCCTCTTCATGAGCTGGGGTCACAAAAAGCCCATGTTGAAAATTTGGAGTGAAAATACCAATAAACGTCTACGACGTTAGGGTTCCCAACTGTGACACCCCACCCTGTAGAGATTGCCAGGCGCAGGGGTGTGACTTGGGATCACTGGCTGTAATGCTCAGGCCATTCCACCCCCACCCCCACCCGGCAGCCAGTGACAGACATCGAGGTGTGCCTTGGAGTGTTCAGCCCTAAGGTTCACCACATTCTCCTATACTGCACCCGTCTCAGCATATTTCTCTATGGAATGGGGCAAATATAAGGCCCAAAGACCCCAAAGCACACCACGACACTTGTCAGTGTCTACAGGGTAGGGTGAGGTAAAACTGCATGAGCATTATAGCTGATGCCCCAAAGGCACACCCCAACGCCTCTCAGTCTCTGCAGGGTGGGGGTGGGGTTGGCGTCAGTTCAACACTTCACTGCGGTTCCTATTATGCTTCTCTAAGTCCTGCACTACCAATGCCAATGCCAGCAAGACAACATTCGGCATTGACAAATGCTTGTTAAACATGGGTCCCCTGTGCTAAATAGCCCATAATATTTTGGCCTTCATGTGGCAGCAAAGAAAGGACATGGGTGGTCCACCTGATGACCCAGTGGGTAGTACTTCATGCTTCTGCACCAGGTGATCCAGTTCAGCTCGAATTCAAGAGCTAGGACAGGCAGCCAAGGGGGCCAGGGCGGCCTTGCTGCATTACATTGCTCCCAGTCAGGGAGGGATGGTGCTGTGGTTCTGCCACCATACTGACCCCTGTGCTGGGCTGGGGAGCTTGCTTCCTCTGCAGGGACATCGCTGTATGCATGCGAGCCCTGACAGGGCACCACCCAGCACTGGGGGCTTACAGGGGACTGAGGGAGAAAAATCAGGAACCCCTCATGTCTTCTGGTTCACCTGTATGATGGCCTCGGTCACTCTCAGGCCCCACACTGTGTGGATTCCCACTGGCTCTGACAGTGGAGGAGGGCTGGGTGCTGGTACTCTTGGACCCTACTTTGTGAGGATCCCAGTGGCTCTGACAGTGGGGAGGGGGCAGATGGGGCTAGGAGGTGCAGGGCCTGACAGAAGGCCCAGGTGGCAGTATGGGGCTGAAAGCTTTAAAGAAAGGACCGCAGTTTTAAAACTGAAAGAGTTAGGGTTGCAAGTTTTGAGCAATTATTATAGTGATCTTGCTATTCCTGTGCTCCTACCTCGGGGGAGGAATGTCCTGTGAATCTGTGAATGTGTTTTTATTTCTTTACTTTTGTATTTGGGCAATAAAAGAAACAAAAGAGAAACTGAGCTTGAGCAGCAATAGGCCTTGCCCATATGAAATTTTATGATATTTATTGTGTTCCTCCTACCACTAACTGCTATAGATGAACCATTTCTTCTACAAGTATGTTAGATAAAGCCGGCCCACTGGTGTAGAGGGCTGAGGTGCTGTAATGCACCTCAAGCGCTTTCATGTCCAGCGACCCGATTTCAGGAATGAGCTTGGGTTGCCAGGTTTCGCCAGGGTGGGGAGGGCTGGGGAGGATCAGCGGCTGCCTGGCAGCTCTCCTCTCCCAGATTGAGGTGGTAAGCCTCCCAGCTCTTGGCTGCCACCTGGTGGAGGTCTGGTGGTAGCACCGACACTCAGGTGTCAGACAGTATGCCAGGTGGAAGGAATAGGGCTGGTGGCTCAGACACATACGTGCCTCCACATACATATGCCCTCTGTGTTTGCCATAGTCTGGGGAGGGTGAAAACTTTAGAAGGAAAATGGATGGGGATCAGACTCCATGAAGCCCTGCCTGAGTTGCTGTTGCCCGCCCTGCCTCTCTGGCAGACAGACATCTGACAGAGGAATGGAAAGAGGTAGCAGGCCACCTGACGGCACCCAGGATGGGACTGAACATGTCACCCAGTCAGCCCAGAAGCATAAAAACCTTTATTTAAAAAAAAAAGTCTGTTAAGATTAAAATATGCACCAGGACAACACAGACTGGTACAAGATTTTATTAACATGGGGTTCATTCAACCTTACTAATTTGGAAGTTATTAATTTATTAATTACCTGTACCAATGCTTCAAGTTAGAATAACTCTTGTACGCCTTCATATATTATATGCTTGAGAGCCACCTGGTTGAGTGTTATTACTGTCTTACAGTATCTGGTATGTGGTAATTGTTTATGTAAATGTAGCTACCCAGTCCCCTGGGGTTACTAGAATCCCATCAGTGTCAGTGCTTGGCAGGGAAGGCAGCTGGTGAATAACTAGTTAAATGGTTTTTCACCTGCTCCCTCTCTGTTTACTTGGTCTCGGTTGAGATGAGAGAGGTTATGTCATTTAGAACTCTCGCAGCAGCATAAGCCACAGTAGCTAGCTGTGAGTGGGGAGCTTTAGAATCTTCAGTTAGTCAGTGTTGAGTCAGTTCTGTGAGTGGGGTCCAGAGTGAGCAGTTGAAGGCGTGAAGAGCTGCAGTGTGGGCTCTATGAGGAGAGCCTATTTTCTCACCCTAGTGCTGAGAACCAGCTGCCTGCCAGTAGAAGTGGTTGAAACTGTCTAGCAGGAGTTCCTGATTTTTCCCATCACCTGTGAGATAAGAAGGACTGCAGAATGGATCTGATGGGCAATCATCTGACTTTGATCCAGGACATTTAAGCTGCCTGTTTGTGTACAACCGTGGGTAATCTGACTTTGGGTATCCCAGGAGGAATGTTCCTGTTTTCTTTTGGGGTGTACTCTGATAAAGGGAAATATGCACCAGGTTCTGTTCTAGTTTGAGACTGTTCTCTCATCTGGATTTAAAGTTGTCTGACAATCGTGGAGTCTCCGGAGAGACTTGGCACATTGTTCAGGACTTTAATTTACACTCAGAAGTAGTGTGTTTTTATGCAGAATGTGACAGACATTCCAGGATGCATAGTTCTACTGTTTACTAAAAGTTTGATTTGTGACTCTGAAAGGATGGCTGGGTATGGATGTGGAAACAAAAGGTGGGCAACCCCCCCATCTGGAGTGACCATTTCAGCACTACAGGTTCCGTAAGGGCGCCTGGGTTATTCAGGGGACTGTGGCAAATGCCTGAAGAGAAAGTTTACCCCCTGGTGTGGGTTGTGCTAATTTGAGAACCCGTGTGCTCCTTTGTAGCCAGTTGCCACATTGCTAAGTGTTAAATCCTATACCATATGGGAATTGTGTGCTCCGTTGTGGCCAGTTGCCACATTGAAATGTTTAAATCCTATGCCATATGGGAATTGTGTGCTCTGTTGTGGCCAGTGCCACTAGAAGAAGAAATGTGTGTTTCAGCTAAGGCTTTGCTGCTGAAGACGGTTCAAGGTCCTATGACAAATGGGATATGTAGAGTTTCTGTCCACCACAGACTTTTGTTATTCTGCCTTGCCTTGTGCCACGAAGTGTAAACCCTTGGGGGTTCACCTTTGCTTTAGTGTACCATCTTTGGAATAAAGCCACACTCTAGAACCCCAACCTGGTTTGGACATTCATGTTACGGCTTCTTGTGTGGAATTACTAGGTACCCCTCTAGAAGTACAGACCTAGCATAGCCCTGAACAAAAGTTCTCTCCTCAGGACCTGGGTATAATGATCATTTGTAGTACTTGCTTTTGTACATCCCACCCCTTTCTGACCTCTAGAAATAGCAAGCCTGGTATATATTCCCAAAGCTAGGGATGGTACCAAAAGTGTCCAAAGTAGTTTGGGTGCCCAGTCGAGGTTTTTTTTAATTTAGTTATTTAACCAGGTGAGACACTAAGCTGAAAGCTTGTTTACAGGAGTGACCTGGGAGCACAGGAAGTTAAGTGACTTGCTTAGGGTCACACAGTATGCAAGTGGAAGCTGTGGGATTCAAACCCAGGTCTGGTCTGCTGGATGTCTCCAGATTCTGTGGTACAACAGCATTCTGACCTCACTGTTGTGGTACAACAGCATTCTGAGATCTCACTACTGTGGTACAACAGCATTCTAACATCACTACTGTAGTACAACAACATTCTGACATCACTACTGCGGTACAACAGCATTCTGACATCACTACTGTGGTACAACAGCAGTCTGACATCACTACTTGGTACAACAGCATTCTGACATCACTACTGTGGTACAGCAGCATTCTGACATCGCTGCTGTGGTACAACAGCATTCTAACATCACTACTGTGGTACAACAGCATTCTGACCTCACTACTATGGTACTACAGCATTCTGACCTCAGTACTGTGGTACAGCAACATCTGCATTTCCATATGCAACAACATTGAACCACATACTGTATCACTGTTATTCACAGTTGTCTGTTCTGCATTCACTCCCTGGCACTGTAAACTGCAGTGTGGCAGGGATCATACTTACAGGACTGCACAGGGCTCTGGCAGTTAATCCCGGACCAGCTGCTAGGACATAGGCAGGCGTATCGATTGATGTCATCCACGCAGGTCCCGCCATTTGTGCAAGGGTGACTGGCACACTCATCTATGTCTGGAGATTTTAAAATAGAAGCACAGCATGCTGTATCATAACAAGAAGTCAATGACAAACACAGTACATATACTGTAAAACGAGTCATTTTCAAGCAAAGTAATTTTAGCGCAAACAAAAATGCAACTGTAACTGCGTAAATTTAATTTAGTGCGAAGTCACTATTGTCGCATTCACCATAATGGGAAAAGTGCTAAAAGTGGTCATTAGTGCAAATTTATTTTACAGCAAATTAGTGTTTCAGTAAAAATTACACAAATTATATGACAGTGAAAATTTCTAGCTTTACAGTAGCACTGAACCTCTAAAAGAATTTCCATTATCCAAGGGCCTTAAACAAAAAAGAATCTTGATTGGCTGAGAGCTGTTATAAAACCCCAGATATAATAATGAAAAAACAGTTCCAGTCGCACACCTCATAAGATGAAAAATAAACCACTGTACTGCAATTCTTTTCAGAAGAGCTTACCTTACATGGCTGAGAGCCACATCTTATCAGGCATTTCTCAGGTTATCTAAATTTTTAAACCTGTTAAAGTTAAAGTTGGGACAATTTTTTCTCAAATAAATTACACTTAATTGAAAATTATGACCGTCTCAGTTCCTTCTTTTGCACTGTATAATAACAATAATGCACTCCAGGTGTGTCATATCATGGGATATCATCATTTCTCGGGCACATGAGTCATTTGGCCTGAGGCCTTGTGACTCGCAATTCATCTGTGTCATGACAATATCCCATGATATAACATACCCTGTTGCGTATTACTGCTTAATAATAACTGGCATGTCCTTTTTTTCCATTGCAAGGAAACACGTGGTAAGCGTTATAAGGAAGCGTTTATAATGGCGAACACGTGCCCGGTTTCCCTCGCATTGCGCAGGCGCCCTCACCTCTGACATTCTTCCTCCCAGCCACTGTCCGCCTCATCTTTCCCCCTCTGGACCACTACTCTTAACTGTGGTAAGTGCTGGCAGGCAGAAATGAATAAAAATGAGGGAAATACCCTCAAAATGAAATAAAAAAATAAATAAAAAGCGAGTGACCGACAAACGTAGAGCATGTGCTCACAGCTAAGTAGACTGCCGTGGTCGCACAACAACATCTTTTTTTATTTTATACAGTTGCTGTGGGGAAAAAGGACATCCCGGCAATTATATAAAATAAAGTATGGTTCTGGGTGTGAGTAAACTCTAATTTACACACACTCTGGGGGTTAGATGCTATGCATAAACCCCTCGGGTGTGTGTAAATTCTCGTTACACACCCAGACCCATACTTTATTCTCTGTGTTATAAAAGGGGCCATGAAAATACTGATACCTCATTGGTTGAAACAAGTCACATGACAGTTGGTTAGTTTTCTACAACCACAAAACTCACCTGAACTACATATTTTTTAAACAAATAAAAGCCCAGTGTATGAGTAGGATAGACACTCCAGGGTGTGTGGTCATAGGAATACCTAAACATGCACCAACTCCTATGCCCAGAACAACATGGGTTCCGAGCGGGACACAGCACTATCACAGCCCTGTTGGAATTCACTGGTTATATCCACCAAGCCCTGGATCAAGGGCAGCTAATGGGGGCTGCCTTCAATAAGCTATCAAAAGCTTTTGATACGGTTCATCACACACTCCTCCTGGAACAGCTAGCTGTCACCGGTCTCTCTTCTGATACAGTTCTATGGTTTAAAAGCGATCTCAGCAATCGCTCGCAGTGGGTCAAGATTGGGGACATAGTCTTGGATAGCAAACCTGTTCGCTCAGGGGTCCCCCAGGGATCAATACTGGGGCCCCTTCTCTTCAGTATCTTCTTAAATAAACTTCCAGGCTCTTGCACCAGTAACATGCTATTGCATGCTGATGATGCTGTCATTGTCACCTGCAACCCCAATCCAGAACTACTTCAAAATGACCTCCAACTAGGATTTATTGCTGCCGAAACATGGTTTAAGGAGCACAGACTAATCCATAACTACAAGAAAACTAAGACTATGATCTACTCCAGCACCCTCAGCAAATACAAGACCTTCCCACTATCCATCCTGAATAACACTGGTGATGTGCTGTACCTCGTGCAGTATTTTAAGTACCTGGGTGTCACCCAAGACTCCACTCTGTCCTATGCACAGCATATAGACAACACAGCCAAGGCCATCAGTTCCAGAATTGGGATACTCTACAGCCACAAGCACAGCCTTACATATGAAGCACGTGAACATGGCCATCACCATGTCAGTTGTTACCTCATTGACTATGGCTTAGCAGCTTATGGTTCTGCACCAGACTCAGCCTCCATCTCTGGCTCCTTAATAAGGCTCTGCCGACACCTCACAGGTGCTGCAAGGCTTACTCACACCTGTCAGCTATATTCACAGGCAGGGTGGCTCCAGCTAAAGAGCAGAGTAAAGTACTATACCTGTCTACTGGCCAAAAAAGTCACACCAAATCTGATGCCACCAGGGGTCCAGAATCTGCTCACGCACCATGTAAGTGCCAGACTGACCAGAAGCACCCACAGCCAAATTTTCAGTGAACCTAGATGCCGCATGGCACAGGGTCAATGTGCATTCAACTACCGTGCACCACACTGGACCAATGCCCTTCCTTCAGACATCTCTGATACCACAACCATTGGTGCTTTCAAGCGAAAGCTCAGGCAGCACCTTGCCTCAGATGACAATTGTGACTCCATTGGCCATTCATGATGACCAAAACAACTCTCCTACATCTGGACCACCCATAAAGCAGTAGCACTTAGTGTTCCACCTAATCCTAGGGGCACCTACCTCTACAGCACTTCATTGTCCCACCCACCCCATCTACCCCCCCCTTTCCACTGGACACCCATTCCCTCTCTGTCCCTGCCTTCATGCCCTCCCCCATTCTGCTGCTCTCCTAGCCCCACTCTCTCAACCTTCCTTAAATCTGTTCTTAACCCCATCACGAGGCATACTCTCTTCACTATGTCACAGCGGTGCCTGTTCCCCACTCTGTTTCTCCCCACAAGTATGCTTAACTCTCTGGCGAGGTGCCGTCCTCACCAATGCCGAAGCAACGTCTAAACGTTATACTTTAAGCTAAATGCTATCCCAATCTTGCAATCCACACCAATTTATTGTCTACCTAGCTTGTAATGTATTGTTTTGTACCAATGCAATTTTGTACTTGCTTGTAATGTAATGCCTTGTATGTAATACTATGTACCTGTTCACTTTCTTCTTCTAACTGACATGGAACCTACAAATGAGCATCTGCTCACAGGTGTTCTCCAAGATATCATTAAATAAATAAAAATAAAAATAAATAAGAGAATAATGCACTTCCCGGAGGGGTTGCAGCACTCAGCTATGCCTTGTGCCTAACAATCAACTGAGGCAGAATAATTCCCTTATAACCATACACCCTGGCATGTGCTATCTCTCACGAATACTTTGCAATATATGAGGGGCACAATCTTCCCTAGCCATCTGTGCTATCGACTGTACGTAGTGGCTTCACTTGAATGTGGTACTAGTTTTGTACCTAGCAATCTCTCCCACCCCATATTTGACAGTAACTAGAATCCAGGTTTTGGTATTCCAAACTGATTGCACAAATAAAAATGAAAACACACCTGGAGCAAGTTCTGGGTGTCTGAAAGAAAAAAAAACTTAAAAGACATACCAAAATGTACTTTAAAATATTAAATCTTTAAAGAAGGAAGCACAGTCTTACATGTTTTTTAGCTCATTAGAATTTTTCAATACAGGAAAACATTTAAACCATTCAAGAAGAGGATTAAAGAACAATATAGATTGGGGTTGCTTGGATTCCGAGTTACAGAATCAGATATTGCAGATGGCAAGCTTTTTAATTAGAATTTTTGGAACTGAAGGCCAACAATCCTAATTCTGAAAAAGAGGCTTCTGACTACTAATTACTAAAAATACCTCTGTGAACTTTCGGTTCCGCCTCCGGTTAATATGACGGCTTAAGCCTCATGTAACCCCCTTACAAATGGGGGTTCCTAAAAGCTTCCTCGGAGCTTGCCTAAGTGCCCCCTGCCAGGCTGGTGTCCTGCATTTCAGCAGCTTAACTGTGATCGCCAGGAGCGCTACCAAAGACTCCGTGCCTGTCTTTTTAAGGGCTGCCTAATTCGCAGTCATGATTAATCTGGGAAGGGGTTTGAGTGTTACCATGCTCGAGTCCCGCCTGGGCTGCCGGATAATTGCTCCGTTTCTGCCATCGCTAAGTTGTGCAGAGGGAGCTCCTCCGAAGGATGTAGCTGCTTGCTGGGAATAACTTAGGGTAATAAATGATAACGTAGTTGTTCTAACCTGCTTTTTCTTTGCAGCAAAGACGGTTCTGATTCTCCCCTCCATTTTGGTCCCGAACTGGCAATTTGGACCAATCAGTATGTTGGAACTTTATGGGAGTTGTCTGACCAATCGAGGGGCTGTTTGTAATTTGGAAAAGGATTATGGGCTATGGCAGTTTTGCACCATCCGAGAACAGGGGCGATTGACTGACAGGTGCTGCCGGCCAATAGGGGTGGGTAGTGTGTGTCGAACTGAAGGGAGAGCCCCTTGCTGTTGGGGGCAGATGTGTAGTGGCTGAGGAAAAGGAAGGAGCTGTGTGCTTCTGCGCTGGTGGAGTGCTCCGCGGGAAGTGTGTGAAGGCCTGAGTGGCCGTTTTTGCCCGTTGAGTGAGTCGGACTAAATCCGCCGGCATGCGGTCGGAGGAGGCTGGTGCCAGCCCAGCTACCTACCAGGCTCAACCTGAGAGGACTGGAGAATCTGCTGAATCACGCTCGGTCCACCCGTGAAGTTGAAGCTGCCGTTTGTTGCCCGAGTCTGCTGCAAGTTCGTGTGGGGCCTGAAAGCAGCTGCCTGGTATGGTACCCCCTCTGTTGTTTGCCATATAAGTGTGTGAGGAGGCTGGTGAAATTCAGGTTCAACCCTGCTGGTGGTGACGGAAACGGTATTTGATGGAGTCGTGAGTACTGAATCAGGGTAGCTCCCTGCTAAGCTTGCAACAGTGGTCTCAAGCTGCTTTATTATACTGTTGACTGCCTAACTGAATTTTCTTCCCGTTCTGACCTGCTTAGGATTGTAAAGGCTGTCTGTGTCAGGGCCCCAACCAGCTGCCATGGTGGACTAGCCATTAGGGCTTGGGTACCCAGGGACAGTAAATATTAGGTTTAGGCCTGTGCACAGAGCCCTAGGTAGATAAGTATGGTGATAAGCCAATCAACTTGATTTTCCCCCTGTCCTTGTTATTTCCCCCTTAAATAAATCAGATTGTTTGTTTTGCAACTGCACCCCTGGCTAGTTTGTGCATTTCTGGTGAACTACTGATTAGTGACTGTGATATAACTGTACCTTACTTTACATGGGGTCCCCGGAGTGAGCTGAGAGATACCAGTCTGGGGGTAAGTGTACTGGTGAAAAGTATTGTGGGTACACCGTGTGAGCCACTAGCGGCACGAAAGGGGGGTTGCAGTAACCCAGAGGGCTGCACCGAGGCACTGTCGACCGTATTCAACCCCGGCCTCTGGGTGAAGGCACCTGTCAATGGATCTGGGCCCCTCACCCTGTCTCAGTGGAGGCAGGCAGGGTAGTAACCCTAAGGATAGCACCCCCTTGGGGTTACAAATTGGAGGCACCACTGGGATTCAGCATCCCCTAGTGGCCAAGTGAGGAAGTACATAAGGAATGGAAAAACTGGAAGGGGATATGTTGGGAAAAATTAAATTGGGGCCTATTAAGACAATGGTACACAGACTGATGGGGTGGGGTGAAGCTGAAGAGCTGGACTCCCAGAAAACTGTGTTACTGTTAGATGTGCCTTTGGGAACTCCAACTGCTGACATCATTTCCACAGCAGAGCCGAGTAAAATGTTTAGGCAAAGTGGAGGTAAAAGGGCGTATGGCTGACCTGCTCGACCAGACATTGCAGGTGCTACTTTTGTGTAGTGTGGCCATCGACACCGAGAAGGTACCTTCAGTGATTTACCCGGAGGGTGCCTCACAGGGATGGAGGCTAATTAATATTCGAAGTGGGTCAGTCACTCCTGGGGGGTTCCCCCAAATGAATAGTTTTAAAGATAAACTGCTTAAATTGCTGGCTGTGGAGGGGAGAACTACCCAGGAACTGCTGCAACCATTGGATTTGTCTAGTGATGCTACCCCTCAGGGCTCCCCCGGCACCTCCCCTTGTCCCCCCAAGAGTTCTATTTTGGCTTCTCTGCCCCTAGTAGTCCCACCTATACAGCTCGATTCCTACCGTAAGCTAAAACATTTTTCTGGCACGGTGCCGGTGCCTCCAGGGGAGGATGACCTGGAAGCTTGGATGGACTATGCCACCCCCTTAGTCCAGGAATGGCAATGCTCTGAGGGGGAGAAAAGGAAGAGACTGATGGAGAGCTTGCGGGGTCCCGCTTTAGAAACCATTAGGTTTTTTCGGACCACCAGTCTGGAAGCCACCGCTGCAGAGTATCTCTCTGCTTTAGAAGGGGTGTTCGGGAGTACAGAGACTGGTGAAGATTTATTATGGAAATTCAGGTCTGCTAAGCAGTGGAGGAATGAGAAACTGTCCGCCTTCGTCACTAGGGTGGAGCGGGCCTTGCAGAAGGCCTATAGAAAGGGGGGAATCACTGCCACGGCCTTGAATCAGGTCAGGTTAGAACACGTTTTAAAGTCTGCCAGATTCTCTAGTGTAATACTGTTAAAACTCAAGTTGCATGATCGAGGGGCTACCCCGCCTGAATATTGTCAATTAATGAGGGAAATTAGAGAGGTGGAGACCGATGAAGAGGGGTGGGAGCCATGTGTGGGGACGGTGAACCATAATGGGACCCCTGAGCTTAGCACCCCTGAGGAGATCAGCCTGTCCGGAGGGTCTGAGGGATCCCCAGATTTTCCAGGTGCTGTGGGAATACGAGTTATTTCCTCCGACCCCCACGTAGAGAGTGAGTTGAGGGCCGAGGTCAGGAATTTACGGGAACTGGTGAGGGACCTGAAGCAATCTACTATGTACCCTGCTAGGTCCGGGGCCCCTGAGACAAACAGAAACCAGACCCCCGGCCCAAGGGAGCCCCCTCACCTCTCTCAGGACCCCCCACAGATAAGGTGTCAACTGCCAAATAGTGACCCCCCGGGACCCCAAGTTCTGTTACCATTGTGGAGAAGATGGGCATTTTCAACCTGAGTGTCAGAGGCCGGAGAACTTATGGAAAGTCAACAGTAGACTGATCACTTGGCATTGCCAGGCCCAGTCTCGACCCCCTAGGAAAAGCTGTGTGACTCGGGCCCAGGCTCGGCCGACTCTCAATGCTGTGGCCCCCGACTGTTCCGATGTGGTCGGGCCTGCAATGGAGACCCCGGTGCGAGTAAATGGGATTCCCACTCAAGCTGTATTAGACAGTGGCTCTCAGGTAACCATCATGTTTCAGGACTGGTATCAGACACACTTACCTGAGGTGCCTCTGCAACCCTTGACTGGTCTACATGTGTGGGGGTTGAGCGACAAGGCATATCCGTATTTGGGGTATATCCGGGTTTGGTTATCATTCTCTACCTCTGTGGCTGGAATGGATGAGCAGGTGGAAACCTTAGTTTTAGTTTGCCCACCCACTGGACTGTATGATGGGGTGCCTTTGTTGATTGGGACGAATGCCCATATATTTGGACGATTGGCCCAGTTATGCTCAGAAAAGCAAGCATTCAAAACGGGGCGAGCCCTAAGGATACCCGCTATGATCCAAAAGGCAGTTGCAACTCAGAAGAAGGTTAGCCAGGAGGAACCTGAAGGCCCGGTGGGGGTAGTGTGGAAAAAGGACCCGGCCCCAGTGATACTCGCCACGAATGGCCAATGTGTCCTGCATGGAGAGGTATGACTAAGGATGGATGTTAAAAATAAGTTGTTGATGTTGGATGTGCCTGGGGAGGGAAGATTGCCTGAGGGACTGTTGGTAAAGCCCAGTATCATGCCGGCTAGAGCTCATGCTTATGTCAAGAGAGTGATGGTTCAAGTGCATAATGTGTCCGACAAAGAGATTCGAATAAGAAGAGGGTGCACCTTGGCCAGTGTCCATTGTGCAGATACTGCAGTACTGCCAAACAGCAAGGGTCCCGGGACAGACGACCGAGTTACTCCTGACTTGTTTGATTTCGGTGACTCCCCGTTGCCAGCTGAATGGAAAAAGAGGATCAGTGAGAGGCTTGCCAAAAGGGACCAGGTTTTTTCCTTAAAAGAGTGGGATATGGAATGTGTGCAAGGGGCTGACCATCACATTCGGCTGCATGACGAAAGGCCTTTCCGAGAGAGATCCAGGCGCCTGGCTCCGGCTGACATAGATGACGTGAGGTGGCATCTGCAAGAGATGTTGGCTGCTAGTGTGATACAAGAGTCCAGGAGCCCCTATGCCTCCCCCATTGTAGTGGTAAGGAAGAAGAATGGGGCGGTTAGGATGTGTGTAGACTATTGCACTTTGAATCGGCGGACCATCCCTGACCAGTATACCATGCCACGCATCCAGGACGCCTTGGATTATTTAAATGGCAGTGAGTGGTTCTCTGTGTTGGACCTCCTCAGCGGGTACTACCAGATCCCGATGGCCCCAGAGGACCGGGAGAAGACTGCATTCATTTGCTCCCTAGGTTTCTATGGGTTCATTCAGATGCCTCAGGGGATTTCAGGTGCCCCTGCCACCTTTCAGCACCTGATGGAGAGGGCCGTGGGGGATATGAATTTGCTCGAGTGTCTGGTCTATCTAGATGACGTCATAGTGTTTGGACGTTCGTTGAAAGAACACGAGCAGCGATTATTTAAGGTCTTGGATTGGTTGGAAGAGTTCGGCCTCAAGCTGTCTATAGATAAGTGTCAATTCTTCCAGACTTCTGTAAAATATGTGGGCCACATAGTGTCTACTGAGGGCATAGAGACTGACCCTAGCAAAGTGGAGGCCTTGACTACTTGGCCTCAGCCCAGGAACTTGAAAGAGCTGCAACAGTTTCTGGGGTTTTGCGGATATTATAGGCGATTTGTCAAGGACTACACTCGAGTGATTCGTCCTCTCCTCAATCTCACTCAGGGGTACCCTCCTACACACAAAAAGTGTAAGAAAGTTGTGCGATCCGAGATGGAGAAGAGGTATTTCCAGCCAAATGAACTGTTTGGGGATCGTTGGACTGTTGAGTGTGAGGACGCTTTCTATGACATCATATATCAACTTACACATGCCCCCGTGTTGGCCTATGCTGACCCGGCCAAGCCCTACATTCTCCATACCGATGCTAGTCTTCAAGGATTGGGGGCTGTGTTATATCAGGAGCACTCGAATGGCCTGAGACCTGTAGCTTTTGCCAGCAGAAGTCTGACTCCTTCAGAAAAAACTATCCTGTGCATAAGCTAGAGTTCCTGGCTCTGAAGTGGGCCATTGTTGATCAGTTTCATGACTATTTGTACGGTGCCAAGATATTGGTGAAGACAGATAACAATCCTCTGACCTATGTACAAACTTCAGCCAAGTTGGATGCCACTGGCCACAGGTGGCTCTCTGCCTTGGCCACCTACGACTATGCTGTTGAATACAGGGCCAGTCTAAACCATATAGATGCGGATGCCCTCTCTCAGAGGCCTATGTCCCAAACTGATTGGATCAGGTTGTCTGAGCCTGACATAAGAGCCCTTTGCCAGAAGTTCGACAAGGAAGAACAGGCATCCCCGGGTGCTGTGAACTGTATGGTGGATTGCTTGGGGCCATCCGAGAACTGCATACCTGCTGCCTACTGTCATTTTTCCACACTGGACACTAGTTCACTGCCCCAGTTTGACAATACTAGTCTTCAACAGGCTCAATCCCAAGACTCTATGATAAAACTGGTTGTGGAAGCCTTTGCAGGCCGGGTGGGATGTGTCCAAATGGCGCCTCCACCGACTTAAGGGCCACCTTGTTATACAAAGAAGGGCCCAAATTAAGGCTGATTAACCAACTACTATACCAAGAGACTGTAAATAGAGAGGACCAGATCATCAAACAGCAGCTGGTGCTGCCTTCAGAATTAAAGGAACTGGTCTTAAGGTCCTTGCATAATCAGATGGGGCATCTTGGCATCGAGCAACACTTGATTTGGTACAAGCCCGGTTTTACTGGCCAAAAATGAGTCGGATGTGAAAAGTATGTCAAGACCTGTAGTCGGTGTTTGCAAAGGAAAGCCTTGCCCCAGAGAGCTGCTCCCACAGTCAACATTACCACTAGCGCCCCTATGGAACTAGTCTGCATTGATTTCTTGAGTCTAGAACCAGATCTGAAAAATATCAGTAATATATTGGTGGTTACTGATCATTTCACCCGGTACGCACAGGCGTTCCCTACTAAGGATCAGAAAGCAACCACGGTGGCTAAGATACTTGTTGAAAACTTTTTTGTCCACTACGGGGCACCCCAGCGGATCCATTCCGACCAGGGAAGGGACTTCGAGAGCCGCTTGATTAAAGAGATGCTGTCTTTGTGAGGGTGCGAAAGTCAAGAACCACCCCCTACCATCCTCAGGGAGATCCCCAGCCTGAAAGGTTTAACCGCACATTGCTTGACATGTTGGGCACATTGCAACCCAAAGACAAACCGAGATGGAGCCAGCAGATTAGCACCCTGGTCCACGCTTATAACTGTACCAAGAGTGATGCCACCGGATTTTCCCCGTACAGACTGATGTTTGGGAGAGAGGCTAGATTGCCCGTGGATGTGTACTTTGGAGTTTCCCCTGATGGGGTGCAAGCAGAAAATCATCTACAATACGTACAGAAGCTGAAGGCCCAATTAAACCATGCTTATCAGTTGGCCCAGACCATGGCTGCTAAAAGAAACTTGGCCAATAAGGAGAGGTATGACAAGAAAGTGAAGACATTGGAGCTAAGAGAAGGGATAGAGTGTTGCTGCGAAATCTGGGGCTGCATGGAAAACATAAGATTGCTGACCTATGGCATCACCTCCCTCACATTGTTGTGGGACAACTGACCGATTTGCCTGTATATAAAGTGCAACCTGAAAATAATTCCAAAGATGTGAAAACTATTCACCGGATCATCTGCTGCCAATCGGACAAATCCTGATTGAAGCCGAACCTTCAACTGCCGTCCCCTCCTGGCCGGTGACTAGATCTGCTGCCAAGAAAAGAACCAAACCAATGGATTCTTCAAAGCCAACAAGAAAGCCTTGTCCAAACCCTGCAGAAGGAGATGATCAACAATCGGTGTCGGAAGACAATGAAGATGATATTGAATACTATCCCTCTTACGAACTGAGCCAGTTGTTTTGGGGCAATCCCCTTGTTAACTCTGGAAATGAGACTGGCCCGTCTGGACTGCTTGAGCCCCATACTTTGTCTCCGGAGCCAATACCTCCAGAAGATGAGCTGGGTAGCAGAAAAGCCCAAGGGGTGGGGTCTTTAAGCCTGGCTGAACTGTCTGGCCTGGCTGAATTATCTGACTTCTTGGATGAAGAGAGTGAGGTGGGGGGACAAGCCAGTGATATGCCAGAACCGGAAGAATATTTTGAATGCCCTGATGGTTCCTCATTAGTAGCTACCCAGCCCTCAGCTGAGCCCAGTGGAGTGGGTCCTGGGGTAGAGGGTCAGGCTGCCAATAATACTATCAGCACTGGGCCCTGTTCCTGTGGAGGTTCCGTTTCTAATGTCAGTGGGGCTGAGTTGGAATCAGGGCCTGTTTCAGGGTTCCCGAGACACCTAGATGCTCCAACCCGAAGTCACGGCCTGTAATAAAGTTGAGTTACGAGTCTCTGGGTCAGCCAGTGGACCTGCCCTTAAATGTGGTCCACAAAGAGGTGTACACGTCCCCGAGCTCCTTGCCAAAGCTAGCGTTAGGGGATCACTCTAGTTTGTTGGTATTACCCTTTGGGTGTGGTGCCCCTACTTTAGGTGACCCACCAGTAACTGAAATGGAGGGGTTCCCCCAGTCCCGGGGCCAAGAGCAGGAAATATTGACCTGATTGGGAAAAAGAGACACAAAGGGTTATGTGTGTACAACGTTGTATAACCCATAGTACACTGTGAATATTCATGTATGTAAGGCAAAGTGTGATGTAGTGTCAATTAGGCTGTGTGCCTTCAAAGTAAATTAAGGGTAATTACTTGGCGCGGACGCCAAGTTTTTCCAGGCCAGGAAGGGTGTAACCCACTTGCAAATGGGGGTTCCTAAAAGCTTCCTCGGAGCCTGCCTAAGTGCCCCCTGCCAGGCTGGTGTCCTGCATTTCAGCAGCTTAACTGTGATCACCAGGAGTGCTACCAAAGCCTCCGTGCCTGTCTTTTTAAGGGCTGCCTAATTCGCAGTCATGATTAATCTGGGAAGGGGTTTGAGTGTTACCATGCTCGAGTCCCGCCCGGGCTGCTGGATAATTGCTCCGTTTCTGCCATCGCTAAGTTGTGCAGAGGGAGCTCCTCCGAAGGATGTAGCTGCTTGCTGGGAATAACTTAGGGTAATAAATGATAACGTAGTTGTTCTAACCTGCTTTTTCTTTGCAGCAAAGACTGTTCTGATTCTCCCCTCCATTTTGGTCCCGAACTGGCGATTTGGACCAATCAGTACATTGGAACTTTAAAGGAGTTGTCTGACCAATCGAGGGGCTGTTTGTAATTTGGGAAAGGGATTATGGGCTATGGCGGTTTTTGCACCATCCGAGAACAGGGGCGATTGTTTGACAGGTGCCGCAGCCAACTGAAGTAGCAGGTAGCACCCGAACTGAAGGGAGAGCCTTGCTGTTGGGGGCAGAGTGTAGTGGCTGAGGAAAAGGAAGGAGCTGTGTGCTTCTGCGCTGGTGGAGTGCTTTGCGTTGAAGTGCGTGAAGGCCTGAGGGCCGCTTGCCTGCTGAGTGAGTCGGACTAAATCCGCCGGTGTGCGGTCGGAGGAGGCTGGTGCCAGCCCAGCTACCTACCAGGCTCAACCTGAGAGGACTGGAGAATCTGCTGAATCACGCTCGGTCCACCCGTGAAGTTGAAGCTGCCGTTTGTTGCCCGAGTCTGCTGCAAGTTCGTGTGGGGCCTGAAAGCAGCTGCTGGTATGGTACCCCTCTGTTGTTTGCCATATAAGTGTGTGAGGAGGCTGGTGAAATTCAGGCTCAACCCTGCTGGTGGTGACGGAAACAATATGTGATGGAGTCGTGAGTACTGAATCAGGGTAGCTCCCTGCTAAGCTTACAACAGCGGTCTCAAGCTGCTTTATTATACTGTTGACTGCCTAATTGAATTTTCTTCCCGTTCTGACCTGCTTAGGATTGTAAAGGCTATCTGTGTCAGGGCCCCAACCAGCTGCCACGGTGGACTAGCCATTAGGGCTTGGGTACCCAGGGACAGTAAATATTAGGTTCAGGCCTGTGCACAGAGCCCTAGGTAGATAAATATAGTGATAAGCCAATCAACTTGATTTTCCCCCTGTCCTTGTTATTTCCCCCTTAAATAAATCAGATTGTTTGTTTTGCAGCTGCACCCTGGCTAGTTTGTGCATTTCTGGTGAACTACTGATTAGTGACTGTGATATAACTGTACCTTACTTTACATGGGATCCCGGAGTGAGCTGGAGATACCAGCCTGTGGGTGAGTGTACTGGGGAAAAGTATTGTGGGTACACCGTGTGAGCCACTAGCGGGATGAAAGGGGAGTTGCAGTAACCCAGAGGGCTGCGACTGAGGCACTCTCGACCGTACTAACCCCGACCTCTGGGTGGAGGCACCCGCCAACGGATCTGGGCCCCTCATCCTGTTTCAGAGGAGGCAGACAGGGGTAGTAACCCTAAGGATAGCGCCCCCTTGGGGTTACACTCAGCTCCCATGTCAATCTGGCAATAATCAATACCCATTCTACTTGATTTGGTGAAATCAGACTCTAAAGAGCACTACACAGATTTCAACATGGGCCAACCAAGAAGGTTGCAAAAATCGGGATCTCAGACTTGCCCTTGACTGCTGATGTGTAGGCTGACCCGGCTGCCAGATGTACGTTCAGGGTTGATGGTCTCAGGCCTAAGGACTGCAAGTGTACTAAGTAGTCCAGGACTGTAGGAAGCCCTGCCTGCCTTGGGATTATCTTCCTGAGGCCACACTAGCTGAAAATCTCTTCCACTTAAAGAAGTATGCTTTCCTGGTTGCTGGTTTCCTGGAAACCTTAAGCACACTCAGCAACCTCCTTTGACAGATTCAAGCCAGAAAACTCTAGCTCTTTAAAAACCATGCCCCAGGCATGATGTTCTTTAGTGGCAAAAGCGATCAATAACCCACTGATGGAGCCCCAGCAATTCTCAGTCATGAGCCTCAGACTTCACGGTGGACTCAGGCCTGAAGATGACAATGTGGCCTCTAACACTGGACCAGCAGTTGACAGAGCTCACACTGCTATTGTCCTTAAAACACTTCAAAGAACAGACACCAATGTGTTAGACATAAAGCAAGACCTTGGTAAACTAGAGCAAAGAATAGTAGCAGTGGAGCAGGCCGTGATGGAGTTCAGAGGTGAAAGCGACAGCATGAGTTGGGCCATGCTTTACTTGTATAAGAGAGAAAGGGACTTAACAGAAAGGGCTGAAGATGCAGAAGCACGATCCTGCAGGAAAAATTTAAGGCTGTTTGAGTTTCTGGAAGATACTAAACACCCAGACCTCAACTCATTTCTTCAAACCTGGTTCCAGCAGGAGCTGGACCTCCTTGAAGATTACATAGTTGAAATTGAAGGAGATCATTGCACTCTGGGGCCCAAACCCGAGGCCATCATTGTGAAATTTTTAAAGTACTCCCATCAAGGAAGATCTTACATGGAAAGTTTGGGCCAAGCAGGATATAAACTTTAACGGAGAACAAGTATATGTACACCAAGACATTCCCCCATAGATGATGCAGAAAATATCAGTTACGTAAGAACTTACCATAACAGTAGATCTTCGAGAGAGGTTCCTGCAGTAGGTCTTCACATATAGGACTGCGCCCCCTAATGTCAGGTCTGCATGGCAAACTCGTAGCTAGCAATCTTCAGCTGGGGACCATCCCTCACGCTAGGTGACGCGACGTCAGCATGACTATAAAAGGGTGGTCCTGCACCACCCTTCAGTTCTTTCCACCAGAGACCTAAAAAGGAGCAGAAAAAAGAGTAGGAAAAGGACTCCCATCCCCGAGCCTTGGATGTCAGAGACCTGGGTAAGGCGAAAGGAAAACAAATGCACAGGAGCTGGGGGTAATTTAGGTGGGAAACTAGACCTACTGCAGGAACCTCTCTTGAAGAGCTACTGTTACGGTAAGTTCTTATGTAACTGATATAGCTTACATCGGGAGGGTTCCTGCAGTAGGTCTTCACATATAGGACTGAATACCAAGCAGTCAAACATAAATCAGGAGTCGGAGATGAGGTTCCGGGAGGAGGAAATGTCTGCCAACTAAGGGACTGTCTTAGGACAGTAGACCTTGCAAGACCGCAAGGCTGAAGCCAGCCCAACACCTAGAGGCAATGTCCAGACTGTAATGCTTAGTGAAGGTGTGGACAGAAGATCAAGTGGCTGCTGCGCAAATGTCTGCAGTGGACCTGTTTCTGAAGAAGGTGGTAGAAGTGGTTACACTCCCCGTTGAGTGATCTTTGACTGCCCCCGGAAGGGGTTTACCATACTTTTTTTTTTTTTCCTTTTTTACTCCCGAACCGCCTACACGCTAGTCTTCAGCCCGGTCACGGGCCGCCGGCTTCTGCCCCCCAAATCGGCCACAGCCCACCGATACCCCGTGGCTTGCCCCCCACGGTGGGGCCTACGGCACCGGCCCTTATGCCGCAGGCACTGGGATTAGGTCGGGGCTTGGCCTGGGGCACAGCCGCTGGCGAGCATCATTGCAGCGCAGGCGGCCTTCCTTTTTCCTGATTTTCTCCCCAGAGGAGGCAGGGACATGCAATGACGCCAGCGTCCGCCCGCCTCCTCTCCCCCATGTCAAGCGCCGGCTGCGTGGCACTCCCGGTCTCCACCAGGGGTCCCAACACACAGATGCTGCCGCACCCTCCCGGAGTGAGGAGAGCTGCCCATCAGGCGCTCAATCCTACCCCGCCCGGCCTCCGGCGACCGGATCCGTTCCCGAACCCGGTCGCCGCGCCGCAAGCGGAAATCACTGGCTGCGCCCAACGGGCCGGCCCCGGGTTTACCATACTTCTTGTAGGTGTAGTGGATGCAATTAGCCAGCGACCTAGAAATGGTCTGTGTCGTGATCGTCTTGCTCTGGCACTGGGGAGCAAACGCGACAAAAAGCTGATTTGATTTACGAACCTCTTTAGCCTGGGAGGTATAGTACCTCAAGATCCTGTGCACGTCTAAAGTGTGCAGGAGATATCCCCCCCCCCATTGGAATGCCCAGGAAAAAACACCGGCAATTCAACACTCTGGTTCAGAGTAATTTCAGAAACAACTTTCGGGAGAAAAGAAGGGTTGGTCTGCAGGACCACGTGGTCCCTGTGGAAAATCAAATAAGGTTCTCTACAGACTAGAGCCTGAAGCTCTGACACTCGTCGAGCTGAGGTGACAGCAACTAAGAAGAGCATTTTCCAAGCCAGAAACCATCTTGCAGCTCACTGCTGGTTCAAGGGGCAATGTGAGCTTATCCAGCATAAAATTGAGATCCCAGGAGGAAGAGGATTCTGGACTGGAGGTTTTATATGAAGGATTCCTTCAAAAAGGTCTTAGAAACCTCTAGCTGAGCTAGGGTTTTGCCCTTACCGGAAGGGTAACACACATAGAGATGGACCTTCAGTGAGGAGTAACTGAGGCCCAACTCTGAAAGATGCAAGAGGTACTCTAACACCTAGGAGGCCAAGCAAGAGAATGGGTCCAAATAGAAAATCTCTTCCATTTCACAATGTAGGTAGATCTAGTAGAAGGCTTTCGGGCTTGTACTAGAACTTAAGCAACACTCATAGAGAAACCATAGTGAGAAATTGCTATGTCCACAGGTGCCATGCATGAAGATGGAGAGATCTGAGGCTTGGATGTACCAGGATGCCCTGATCCTGGGACAGAAGTTTGTGGGAAAGAGGCAGAGGTACTGGAGGTTCCAGAGCCAGTTGTTGTAACAATGGAAATCAAATCTGCTGAGGCCCGAGGGAGGCGATGAGGATCATGTGAGCCCCCTCTGCTTGGAGTTTCAGAAGAACCTTCTGCAGCAGGGGAAAGGGAGGAAAGGCATAAAGAAACCTCCCTGTCTATGAGAGAGACAGTGTGTCTCACCAAAAAGCACCATGCCCAGGAATGAGCGAGCAAAAGTTGGGTAGTTTTGCGTTGGATGGGGATGTGAACAGATCTAGGTCTGGTTGACCCCATAGAAGAAAGAGATCTTCCACTACCTCCTCTTTTAGTGCCCACTTGTGAGCCCTGGCAACTGATCGCCTGAGACTGTCCACCAGAATGTTGTGAACACCCGGCATGTGGACTGCTGTCAAGTACAGGCCGTGCTGAATCACCCAATACCACACCCTCATAGCTTCTCTGCAGAGAGGGTACGATTGGGTGCCTCACTGTTTGTTCAGCTACCAGACAATGGCCATGTTGTCTATCTGGATAAGGAGTGTTCCCGGAAGGAGGAGTGACTGGAAAGCCTTGAGAGTGTAGAGGACTGCTCTCATCTCCAGAGTGTTGATGTGAAGATTCTCCTCCGTGGGGGACCAGGAACCTTGAGTTCTGTGGTCCCCAAGATCAGCTCCCCAACCTGTGTTTGAGGCATCTGAGGTAAGGGTTTGGGAGGGAACCGGGGGGTGGAAGGGGGCCCCCAACCAACAAACTGGTGGATCCTTCTACCAGAGGAGATCTTTCTGAAGACTGCTGGAGACCATGACCTTTTGGTCCATGTCGTCCAAGCATTGATCCCATTGGACTCAAAGAGACAATTGGGGTACCCTCATATGCAGCCTGGCCAAGGGAACCATGGGAATGGCAGCAGCCATGAGTCCAAACAGCAAAGAACTGACTGAGCTATGTTCCACCGAGAGGACGCCACTAAGGTGGCCTGGGAAATAAGTGTCTCCGCCCAGTCGAGAGGGAGGAAGGCCCTGGTCTGGATCGTATCCAGCACAGCTCCAATAAACTGGAGGCACTGGAAGGGTACAAGCTGGGATTTCAGAAGGTTGACTGAAATACCCAGACTGGAGAAAAGATCCAGGGTGAGGAGAGGACTCCTTCAGGCTGTCCAGTGAAGGGTTGAAAAGAGCCAGTCATCCAGGTATGTGAACACATAAAGGCCCTTGCGGTGAAGAAATGCCACTACCACCACTAAGCACTTGGTGAAAATCTGAGGTGCTGAAGATAGGCTGAAGGGGAGGGCTCTGAACTGGAAATGGTCCTCCAGGAAGGAGAAACAGAGGATGCGGCGGTGGGTCGGGAGGATAGGGATATGGAGGTAAACATACAGCATATTCAGGAAGCACAGCCAAGTGTTCGGGAGGAGCAGGGGAAACAGTCCCTGGAGAGTCAGCATGCAAAACCTTGTATTCCATGAAGAAGTTGAGCATGCTGAGATCTAGGATAGGTCTTAGATCCCCCTGTCTTCTTTGGAATGAAGAAGAAATGGGAGTAGAATCCCCTTCCTTTTTGATCAGGAGGCACAGGCTCTATGGCTACTTTGAGCAGCAGAGCATGAATTTCCTGTCTGACCAGTGGGATCTGAGCTGATGGGTAAAAAGACCTTCCCAGAGGGCTTCAAGGAGGTTTCTCCAGGAACTCGATCGACTGATCTCTTTGTATGAGCTGTAAGACCCATACGTCTGCGGTAACAACCCTCCACCCATCCAGGTGGAGGCCAGATCTCCCCTACAGTTCCTCTGATGGAGACAGAGGGAGTGGGAGGGAAATGAGATTAGGACGCAGAGGGAGTGATGCCTTTCCTCCTGAGGCAGCTTTAGCAGACTTGGCCTGAGGAGTTTGGACGCCTGAACTGGTGGCACGTTGTTTGGTTTGGCTTGCCCTGGTTCTTGTTCCAGTTCCTTCTGTGGCAAAGGGCTGCTGTCATGACTTCTGGCTGGAATGATACATAGAGTGAATGTCCTGGAGGACTTGCCACTCTCCTGCAGCTCTGTGATTATATCTTTAGCATCGCTGAAGAGGACTGGGCCCTGAAGGTGCATCCAAAAGGATGATTGGGCATCCTGTGCCAAGCCTGCCAAATGCAGCCAGGCTAAGCATCTGAGGTAGATCCCGATCCGCATCCCGAGCCATGGAGTCTATGGAATCGTAGGTGGTTCGGACAGCATGACAGCAGGATGACTTGTTCATCTGCACTTTCTCAGGAGTTTGGCCTGAGTTGCTCATCAGGGATCTCCTGAAGATCCTTCTCCAGATCCGATAATGAGGACTTTTGAAAGCCACCATGTGTGAAACATAGTTCAGACCTGATGGCACAGGTGGATGAGGTAGAGATTTTTCTTGCCGAACTGATCCAGCTGTTTGAGTCCTTGTCGGTGGAGAAGCACTCAGGTGATTGGGTTGAGCTGATCTGTCATGGGCAGTGGTAATGACCATGGAGTTGGCCTTAGGTTGTGCGGTGAGGTGAGAGACTCCTTCTGGGGAAATAGGTCTTATCAGCTTTATGGAAACAGCCGAATGGATGAGGCTATTGCCAAATGGTTGATGCAAGATCCTCGTGTGGTCCCATCCAAGGGGATGGGGAAGGATCCACACTAACAAGATCTAAGTGCTCAGCCAGCCTCTTATGCTGAGGGTCCAGTTCCTTGGATGCCCAGCCACAAGTCTTCTGAATGGTCCTCAGAAGTTATCCAAGGAAGGGTCCTCGGGGTGACAGGGGATGCCTTAGGCTGCAGTTTGACCTGAGAATGGGGTTCTGACTGGTTGATGTCTGAATCTTCATCCGACTCTGAAGACTCTGGCCTGCTGGGCAGGGAGGGGGTCAATGCCAGTTTCCTACCCTTAGGAGGAAGGTTGTCAGAGGCTTGGCTAGAGTGAACTGGGCTAGGAGGAGGCACCCTAGGAGGATGGAGGTCCCCTACAGGAAGCTGCAGTTGCAAAAGATCCAACAGGAGCTGCGACTGTGCATCCTTTGACCATGCCAGAATGGACTCACAGTCAAGCGGCAGAAGTGGAGGAGGTGAAGGCGGGGGCTGATACCCTGGAAACCCTGGAAAAGAGGGGTAACTGGTTAGCTCATGCCAGTAAGGGTAGTGGTACATGCCCTGCTCCTGAAAGCCTGGTGCAGGGTATCCTGGTGCCGGATATTCTGGTGATGGATAGCCTGGCATTGGATAGTCTGGCATAGGATAGCCCGGCATTGGGTAGCCTGGTGTCAGGTAGCTTGGTGTCAGCGGGTAACCTGGTGTTGGTGGAACATAGTCCAGCATCGGAGGAATGTTGTCTGGTGGAGAGCCTCCCAGCAGCAGGAAGAGGGGATCAGGAGGGTGTCCGGGAAATCACCCACAGGGCCGCAGGAGGAGCTGAAGGGCCCACCAGAGGCGCTGAAGGGCCACTAGAGTGTGGCAAGGGCAGGCGTAGGGCCAGAAGGTCCCATGGGAGGAGGTCCATACCTGGTCCACTAAGGTCTGGCACGGATCCACAGGAGAAAGGGGGGTCCAGCGGTGGAATGGAACCTGGCAAGGGGAAGGTCCAGAAGGGTCCCCAATGAAAGGTCAGAAAGGGTATCCAATGACAGAGTCAGGCACCATTGGCGAATCCTGGGGTGAGACTGACAGGGATGAAGGATCCCCATGAACACACTCTTCCCAAGGTCGGGGTCCACAGAGAGCCTGACAGGAGAGTAGATGCATCTATGCAGTCAACGGAAGAACCGTTGGCGACTTATTAGACACGGCGGGCTAATCACGGTGGAAATACTGTGGTCAGGCTGATCAACCTGGGCCAGGTGCCCAGTGGCAGAGCTGGAGGGTGGCTTAACAGCGGTGCTCTGAACAGGAGACTTAACAACTACTACCTCTAGGGAGGCGACCCCGACTGCCCGCTCACCTCGGCGGCGGTGGGAGGAGAGGCGTTGGTCCACTTGATGGATGAAGGCCCAGCAGGTGGGGTACTCACCAAAGTGGAAGGCCCACCTTGATCATTGACAGGTGTCTGGCTGGTCTTCCCTTGAGGAGAATGGCTCTGCTCCCAGTTTCTCTCCTTGTCCTTTCTCTTTCTCTTTCTCTTTCTCTTTCTCTTTCTCTTTCTCTTTTTGGGGGCTGGTGAAGATGACCTTTCTCTCAGCTCCTGAAGCTCCTTCTCCATCAATGCCAGCCTCTGGGTAAGAAGATGGGCCTTGAGGGTCCTTTTGTGATGGGTGCATATGGCCTGTTGAACCCCTGGCAAATGGCACACTCAGCCGAGTGTGCCATTTGCCAGGGGCACACTCAGCCGAGTTGTGCTTAGGGCCCAGGCAGAGGACACAGTGAGAATGGTCGTCCCCATGTGGGATTTGCACGCTGCACTTGGAGCACTTCTTTTTGGTCCGAGATGACACACACCATCGCTGGAATATTTTTTTGGAAAAGGTATGAAAACATCTGAAAAAGTTTGAAAGAAATTCGAATAAACTATGGCGGGCGACTGATCGCTGTTCTACCATGTCTGTCGAACGGTACTGAGTGACAGGGAAAGAACTGGAGGGTGGGCGTGGGACCGCCCCTTTTATAGTCACGCTGACATTGTGTCACCTAACTACGAGGGGGGTGGTCCCCACTGAAGATTGTTAACTACCAGTTTGCCTTGCGGACCTGACGCCAGGGGGCGCAGTCCTATATGTGAAGACCTACTGCAGGAACCCTCTTGAAGTAAGATCACAAGTTAACACTTGAGGTCATAAAACAGCGGAAAAAAGAAGCAAGTAAAGGCTCAGATCAGATACCCTGCAAAACTTGTGGTGCACGAAGCATCTGGAATCAAAAAGTATGGCGCATTACTACCATCCGTCAGGCTGCTGGAATCCCTTAACATCACTCTCCTTGAGCTGCCTGAGCAAACCTAGAAGCAAGATGTACAGCAAATGATGTGGCCATTGGCTAATAAAGAGGAGAGATCAGGCTCTTTTCTAGATATCCTACCCCCCCCCCCGACACTTTCCCTGGCTAAGATCAATGGCAGTATCCCGGCAGGGCCACATGGACACATTATATTGAACAATGGGTCTGACTCCCCCCCCATTGGATTAACTGAGAAAGCAGACATTGAAGGGTCTGGATTGAGCATGGTGGCCAGGGACACCCAGTTCTCGCTGATGGTAAGACTGATTTGGAAGCACATACTCTGCTAGCCCTCAATAATTACATGTGCTGCTGAGCAAGATCTGATCCGAACTGACTAGCTCAACAGTAATCCGCTTGCTCACTTTGTCTTGCAGCTCATAGGTGCAGTTCTGTTTTATTTCCACCAGGGACTGTGAGCTGGACTAGGGTGAGCACACCAAGGGTGACAAGAGGAAGGTAGGGGGAAGGACTAGGACAAGAGGAACCGCATGGAGTAACAAAGGAACAAAATGGGCTGCAGCCATTATGGAGGGAGGACTGAATCAGCCTGTGGGAATGTGGCAGAACTGAGAAAGCTGGGCATTAAGACTGTTCTTGTCAAGAAGGAGCAACAGTTTGAAGTGGAACTGAAAAACATGTTATTATTAAGTCAAGGGGTGTTGGACAGGAGTGGTTGGGGATGGCGGTGGGGGAAGGAAGAGGGAAGGGATCTGGGGGGGGGAAACATACAAATATAGTGGGGAAAATGTTACTTGTTGAATATTATATCTGACTGGAGTGTGGGTGAGGTGATATCAGAGAGCAGCAGTGCATTGTTGAATTCTTGTAGCTAAATGGCAGTGTGTTCAGGCTGCAAGTTCTGAGAGAAAAACAATTTTCCAGAGGTGCCTCAGAATTTTGTTCTGGTTTTCGGGGCCCTCCACAGAACTGGCCAGATGTCAGATTTGCCTACTAATGCATCTGCAGTATGCCGGATCGAGAAGGCTTGGGCGGATGCCACCACCAGAAACCTCACACAGGCACAGTCACTGTGGCAGGTCGTGCCTCTTTGTTCCACCCCAAGGGGCTTCCATCGCTCAGGACCTCAGTTGCGGATGGGCAAGGAACCACAGGAAACAGGGTTCTCCTCCCTTTCAGAGGGATTTCCCTCAACTTACCAAACTAAACCCTTTGTGTCTGTAGCACTCCACACCCTGGTGTTTTAGCGTGGGAATGCCCATGACACTCTCACAGTTTACCACCAATAGCACCTGTGGTGTAATGGTGCACAGTTCCAGTGTGGTGTGCTACATCTGGTATATGTGTTTATTCTATGTTCTGAGTCTGAATGTATGCTACGTACAGAACTGCTACTAATACGAACACTGACAGCCAGAAGGGAGGGGAGGGCTTTCTTGCATCGACATTGCTCACCCTCCATGTTAGAGGCACTACCAAATACCCACCCATTAAGCGGGTTGGCATCACTTGGAAGCAAGGCTCTCCAATGAAGGGATTGATGGTCTCTGTGTTGTGATTTGGCATTCTAGGAATAAACTAAATATTTTATGTTATCATGTTAAGGGTCTGGGATCAGTCATAAAAACGTCAAGGGTCCTATGGGACCTAAGAGGGACTCACAGTGATGTGGGATTATTACTGGAGACCAGGCTATCCCTCGGAGATCATCTTAAATTATGAAGACAGTAGGGAGGGAGGTGGTAGCTGCCTCTTTTGGCTCCAATAACATGGCTGGGGTGGCTATATTGTTGAGCAAAGGGCTACCATAATTATAGTAATAAACAACTTTATTTCTATGGCACCTTTCAAAAAACCAAAGCGCTGTACAAAATTTAAAAACAAGCCAAACATTTAAAATCTTAAAATTAAAAACAGCTAGCACAAATAAACAAATAAATCAGACTCCGAAAGCTTGGGTCCATAAATTTGTTTTCAGGGCCTTTATAAATCCCTCCACAGTCGCGCACTCCTGTAACTGACGGGGTAGAGAATTCTAGAGGGTGGGGGCCACATACATAAATGTACGGGCCCCAGAAGATTTCAAGCACACCCTTGGGATCTCTAGCAACTCCTTGCCAGCTGAGCAGAGCGATCGCCCAGGAGCAATAAGGGACCAGGAGCTCTTTCAGGTAGTCCAGGCCCTGTCCGTGTAGGGCTTTGAAAGTCAGAAGACCCGACTTTAGAGGTGATCCTCCCACTGCACTGGCAGCCAGTGCAGTCCGCGAGCACTGGCTAAATATGGTTGGACCGGGAGGTACCAGTCAGAGCCAGACCGCTGCATGCTGCACCAGCTGCAGGCGGCGGATTTCAACCCCAGGAAGCCCTAGATAAAGGGAATTGCAATAGTCCAGATGTGAGGACACAAAGGCATGGACCAGTATAGGAAGATCGCCGGACGGAACAAGGTGCCTAATCCTGGAGATATTCCTCAGATGGTAAAATGAGGACTTGACGACGGCAGACACCTGCGAATGCAGAGTCAGTCCTTTGTCAAAAATACCCAGGTTACGCACCTGTTCAGAGGTCAGGACTAAAATACCCTTGAGATAAAGTTCAGAGGGTGAACCAGCCCCCCTCAACCAACTCGAATCCATCTACTCCTGGATTTTTTTGAGGCAGTTATTAAAGACCAGGAAAGCTCCATCCTGGCTGGGTGCAAAAGAAAGGTAGAGCTGGGTATCATCAACATAGCAGTGAAACTTTAGCCCATACCTTCTTACAATGTCTCCGAGGGGCAGCATATACACTGCCAACAACATGGGGGACAACACAGAGCCCTGAGGAACCCCACAAGACAGAGAAACTGGGTCTGAGGAATAAACCCTGGAAACCACTCTCTGCATTCTTCCAGTGAGGTAAGATGTAAACCACCTGAGGACTACATCCAATAGTCCACAGATGAACCTCAGATGCTCAAGTAGAACCCCATGGTCCACAGTGTCAAAAGCTGATGAGAGATCTAGAAGAACCAGAATGGAATGGCTCTTCCAGTCCCTAGCCATCAGGAGATCATTCAGAACCCGAACCAGTGCTGTCTCAATACTACGTCTCTTTCGAAATCCAGACTGGAGGGTTCATAGATATCATGGATGATCAAATGGTTCTCCAGCTGCCGCAGCCACTACCTTCTCAGTCACCTTCCCTAAAAAAGGGGAGGTTAGAGATTGGTCTGTAGGTTGCATGGCAGTTGGGGTCCAAAGAAGCTTTCTTCAGGAGGGGTGTTACCACCGCCTCCTTCAGGGAGCTTGGAAACTCACCTGTTTTCAAGGAGCACCAGACTATCCGTGCTAGGACTGGACCGATGGAATCAATACAACCCAAAATCAGGGAAGTTGGTCCTGAATCCAAACTACAGCTCGTAGGGTGCGCACCCCTGACAATCTGCATGATATCCATAAATTCCGGTTGGTTGAAGGCACTCCAGGAAAACCGAGGTGCAGCAGCCTCATGCTGATCTAAAGCAACACCCTTAGAATGTGCCAGTTGGAGCACCACCCTAATGTCGGCCACCTTAGTTGCAAAGAATCGAGCAAGTTCATTGCACTCTCTTTGTGAAAAGGCCCTTTGGACTTGTAGGCAGGCTGGGTTGCACAGCCTGTCTACAGTGTGAAAGAGCTGAGCTGGTCGATTCTGAGCAGCCGCAGTCTCCCCAGACAGGAACTGTGCCTTCTTACGGGTGATTGCAGATTGATAGGCTTGGTAATGCTCCCTCAATCTAAGGTGGTCGGCATCGAGGGAGGATCTCTGCCAGCAATGCTCTAATCTTCGACCTAGTCGCCGCATCTCCCTCAAAGTCCCATCAAACCATGGGGCTGAGGTTGAAGGGAGAGAGGGCGAACACGGACAGGAGCAATGACATTCAGGGCCACCGAGATAGCCATATTATAAGCTACCACGAGGGCATCTGGGTCATTTTTTGCCACTGGAAGGGACAATAGGTCAAGTACCACCGCCAGGCCTTCAGAGCTAAAATCTCGTAAAAGGTGATACCTGACCATCTCCACAGGGGTAGGCCTACGAAGGTGGGGGTGCTAAAACTAAACTGTCACTGTGCGCTACACCAATAAAGAAGGCTGAATAGCCCGTGTATCCCTACACTCTGAGCACCAGTTAGTACGTGCGATAAATGGATATGGCCCAAGCCCTACAACTTCTGCATTCTTTTAGCAACTATTCCAGAAAATTGCTTCCCTTCCCCCTGGGACTTTGGTAATAGGGGGAGACTGGAATGCAGTGGAGAACCCAGGGATGGACAGCTCCTTGGGTTTAAAAAACACGGGTAGGTGGCAGGAAAGGTTTTAAAGAGTCTAAGCGAGGAAACTGAAATTGCAAATGTTTGGCAGAACTAAACCCCAAGTGTAGAAATTACTTATTTTACTCTCTCGAACAAAAGCTATTCGAGAATAAATAGGTTTTGTATTGCAAAAACATCTGCAGTTAGTACAGAAGTGTGAAATAATGGGAACGACTCTCTCGGATGATGCCCCCCCATAACTTTACAGCTCTGGCTAGGTCCAGAGGAAAGGTTTTTAATGTCAGTCTCATAAATGATGAGCTCTTTAGGGACAAAATAAAGACATAACCAGAGTTTAACACAGACAAGGAATATTCCCCAACATTTATTTGAGAAGGATGAATTACCTTCCTAAGGGGTCACATCATATTTTATGCCCCCTATAATAAAAAGCAGGCAATTGCTATGCAGTACAATTAATTGAGAAGCTACAGAGGTACAAGGATGAACATAAAGCTTCGGGTACATCAGAGGTGCTGGTAGATTACAGGGGGGTAAGAATTAAATACATTATTACAGCACACAGTGGAAGTGCGTCTGCAGTTTTTAGATCACAAGTATTTTGATTATGGCAACAGAGCCAGTCATTCACTTGCATTTAGGTTGAGGAAGCAGATAAGCACATCCCAAAGTTTTGTAAGAGACTTCTACCTGGGGACTTATGCTTTCAACTCAGAGAAACTGCCCCAGAATTTGAGAAATTTTATGGAAAATCTTATTGGGGGGGGGGGGGGTGCAAAATGATAATCCAGGAATTTCTGACACAGGCTCAGTTACCTAAGAAAAGTCATGAGCAGGAGGAGTTGTTGCATGGTCCTGTACAGGGAGAGGAGATTCTACACGTTATAAAAGACTTAAAGGATAATGAATCACCCAGCCCAGATGGTTATGGACCAGAATTTTATAAGATCCTTGCCCCTTGAACGATTATCTACTTTAAAGCAGGCATTTAGTAACATTAAAGAGATAGGAGATGCACCACACTCGTGGCAAGACGCCACCTGTCAGTCCTCCATAAATCTGGTATGGATACCATGAAATGTGGCTCATATGGCAAGGGGTCATAATGTTGCAAGATATTATGACGCATGCAAAAAGCACGCTGCCAATACAGCACGATTTCTTGCATGCGGCATATGTCTTTTCTTTTTGCAGGGCCCCGCACCCTGCCGTTAAGGGATCTACGCCTCGAATCCCCAATAAGGATTCTCAACTCCGAGGGGGTTAACAGTAAAATTGTACAAAGTGCGAAAAATAAAAAAAAATGTACTTGTGTCTGGGACCAGGAATCAAACCTGATCCCAAACATTCTGCCTGCATCCCCTGCTGCCAGTGGATCATCTCATTGAGCCACAGCAGCTGCTTGGTGGATACCCATCCTGGCAGAGTTCTTATCCTCTGCCTGGGACTGCGAGAGGGTGCAATATCATGCACAGAAGCATTAATGGTATTGCACCCTCTCTCTCACATTTACAGCACTATTTCGGTTTAATGCTCATGTTGTACGCTATTAAGTATACAACATATTGACCCAGTAGGGGCTCATATAGGTCTATTTCGCTCCTGAATCAGCACACCAAAAAATTAGCAAAAAAAGTTTAGCACAGAGATTGCAGCAGGCAGTTAGTGCTATAGTTAATCATGACCAGATGGGTTTTATACCACAGGGGCATTTGCATGGCAATATTAGGAAACTAATGAATGTTTTAGCCACTATTGACAGGAGAAGACCCCCAGAACGATGCTTGCCACTGATGCTGAGAAAGCATTTGATCTCTTACATTGGTTGTTTTTGGACAAATAAGTATTTTATATGGGGAACACTTTTAGCCAGTGGATGAGGGCTCATTACAGGAATCCTACAGTGAGAGTTAAGAGTAAATGGCATGCTCTCTGCCAAATTTCCAACAGAAAGGTGGACGAGACAAGGTTGCGCCTTGACACCCCTCCTATTTACTGTGAATATAGAACCACTGGCAGAGGTCCTAAGAGCATCACTCAACCATTAGGGCATCCGCTTTGGAGTGGACAGGAGAGTGCATTGCGAGTCGATTCAACTACTTTTAGGATTTAGGATTTTTGGTCTTCAAGTCCGAGAATTCTGAATCCTAAAAACTGATTGGAATCCAAGTCTGATTCCTTTACTCTTATTCTGAGCAATCCTATTATGCATCATGTTGAAGATTTTTGGTTTGTTTTGTTTTTAAAAAATTGTTCTTATTGATTTTATTTTTTTGATTCAGTGTACTTTTCTCCCGACACTTGACCAGTCATCCATCGGTCCTCACCACCAACCAACCCCATCCCCACTTTCAATAGGACTTCCCATGTTTCTCCTAGCTTACTCCTCACTGCAGGACTATCCAGAGTTGGGCCCCAACTCCTCTGCACATTAGAGCATGTTTTTGCCAAGAGAGCCATGGTCAGTGGTGTGGGGCCTGTGGTGGCGCACACAGCATCCTGCAGCAGTCGGGGGTGTTTTACTTTTTCCCATCCCTTAGACATTGAGGAGGCCCTGCTGATGCATCCTCACAAGCAAGTTATGCAACATTGTCACAGAGTGCCTCTGTGAAGGATTGGGGCCCAGATTATGTATGTATTTCCTTCATTTGGGATCTGGAAAGCAATAAAAGGTATCTGAAGGAGCAGTAGATTTAGCTAGTCTAAAAATGCTAGATGCCTGAATGTCCTGCTGGCTGCTGCCCTAAAGGTGCTGCGATAGTGCGCATCGCCACACAGTCAGTCTGTATAGTTCAGCTGTTTTAATTTTTGGTTGCTGCGTTTAGGTGCTCTGGTTCGTTTAGTTTAAAAGGCAGCCGCCATCCAGGGGCAATCGTTGAATTAAAAATAAAACAGGGCATATTATCTCTTTCAGGAGATTTGGTTGGTGTACAATTAAACAATTTAGGTTCAGTAGATAATGGTCCCTCAAATAACAAGAGAAGAGAAACTTCCAGCTCAGCCTTAAGCTTGTTTAAGCCCTACACGCAAGCGATCTTCTAGCTTTCAAATGTCCCGAAAGAGAGGGAGAGAGAGAGAGAGAGAGAGAGAGAGAGAGAGAGAGAGAGTAGAATCAATACAGTTTGGATTTGTTTATATTGCAAACAAGTCTTAGTATTCTTATATTACTCATGTTCTGGTTTTGCAGCAACATGTAAGAGTCGGAGTGCTTTTGGGTCAGGCGGCGCTTAGAATCGCCAGCCTGAATGAAACGAAAGAAAAGAGAATACTTGTTTATGTACCAGTGGCAAGGGCTAACTAAAATAAAGAAAAGGGCTTTGTCATTTATTATGGAATTTTGAGGAGCCCGTAGTTTTCTCCTGAGACCTACTAATAGAGAATTGGCAGCTACTTTTTGCTTTTAATTAATTTTAGCTGCCGCTTCTAAAATGGTCTTTGCATTTCCCTTAGGGTTACTTAGTTTGTAATTTTGCTAAGAAAAGAAAAGACAAGCCGCTAAAAAGCCGACTTGAGTATGAAATAAGCCTGGGAGAGTTTAAATATGCTTCTATATTTAGTATTTTCCTATTAATGTTACCTAATACTTAATGAGTCATGTTATGTTTTCTGTAAAATAAAGGGGTTCCCCTTAGCAGGCTAAGAATTTCTGCTTTTAAGCCTGTTATTTGAGGATTTGATATAGAAAACCCTCTGTGTAAGCATAGTGTAGGGCATTACTTTAAATTACTCTAAAAAGCCCTGTTTTGTTCTGCTGTGCCTCCATGGGCTTGTTTGCACTTCCAGGCTTTGAAATAATGTTGGGAACCTCCTGGTTCCCTTCTATGTTCCTCGTACTGCTCTTCTTTGAAAGAGCTGTGCAAAAAGTGGCTTTCTTTGCTGAAGTTTGCAGCTGAGCTCCTGTGCGACAGTGCAATAGCGAGCGCTGGTAAATTGTTAAACACTCGCTCGTGCGCATTATCGTGAAGGCATTTAGCCTTCTAGTTCACTTCAGCATAACGTCCTCTGAATGAAACTCAGAGAATAGAGTTTTCCTTATCCTCCTGAGTTGACTGCAGGTATTTGTGAGTTATTTCTGGGACTTCATTGGAGCAAGGGTGTTGCTGCTTCTGTGGGCGTCTTGGAGCCCTGAGTTCAGTCTCTGTCGGCCTCAGCACTCTTCTAACAGCCGGGCCGCCACCTACTGATTGATTTTACGCTGCAGTTAGAGGTGGGTGGTGCTTCTCACAACCAAAGAGGCTGTTACAAATGTTTAGAATTGTAGAAATTTACTGTAGAGATGTCATATAAGTTCTAGTATTGATTTAAAGCGTTTATGAACTGTGAAATAAATAATTCCTGAGTATATAAAGAATTTATATTTAAAAATGTATTGGTGGGTGGAGTTAACCTGTCACATGGGCACTGAGGTGTATAAAAGAAAAGATATCACGTAAGAGAAGATAGATGCGACCAAGAGACAGATCAAGGAGGATCTGAGTCTGGACAGGAATCCAGTGGAAGAATTCTAATTGCTATACAAATGTGCTAAACCTGAGTAAAACTAGTCTTCTAGTCATGTGAAGTAACGTCGAATGAGTTTGCTGTAATGCATTTGTCCTGCAACGGAAGAAAATATTACCAAGAGGAATAAAATTTGGACTACCAAGAGAACTGTTACTTGTGTCACACTACTCGTTTTGTCCACAAACACCTGCTCCCTACCACAAACATGCATCAGAGCATGTCAAGCAGAAGCAGGGTGACACAGCAGGCAGCCACCTCTCTAACGGCCAGGCACAGGCATTCGAGTATGTGCTGTGTTCCAGTACGACTGCACACATGCCAGCCTTGGAGACAAGGACCATAACAAGGGAAAAGTGGAGGGAGGAGGCTGCACACTAAGGAAGCCTCCCCACCTTTCTTGATCCATACTGTTGCCCCAGACCATGTCGACGGATTCAGACTCTGGGGCTGGGGAGGATGACCTCCTCTTTGGCCCCCATCACAGGCAGGGGGTGTAAGCTGTGGGAAACTAGACAAGTAAGACTTGGGGAGAGAATGGGCTGGTTGAAGGAAGGGGTTGAGGGCTGAAAAGCCAGTCAGCCCCACTAGCCAGATGAAACAGCTCTACTGAAAAAAAAATGAAACAACCTATATTTTAGATTTCCAGTGATCTTTAAAAAATGCTTAACGGCTCAGGAACTTAGTCACATACAGGCACTATCGCCGTGTTCTCCTGCAGGGACACCCTGTTTTAGTAAAGCTGACTTTGCCCACTAACAGGTGAATAGGAACTGGGGCTTACTTTAGCGTTACCTGATAATGGCTTCCTTCACCCATTGTGGTTGGGAGTTAAGGAGCCCTTTCTCCTCGAGGTCACGGGTTTAAATCCAGCACAGGTCGTAGAGGCCAAGAATCATTAATGGTTGTCACGTGAAATGTGTCATGGTGGTTCTCAGTCCCGTTCCTAGTGGACAGGTATTCACATAAGAGAACCACAAAACCAGTATCACAACTGGCACTGGGGCACCCTTATTGGCAATCTCATGTGAGAGGCCGAGGAGTGAATAGGCACAGCTTCTACCTATCTATTGTCTCACCTAATTGAGAAGAAAGGAAACAGGGAAGATGAAGCACATTGAGAGAAGAAGACTAAGAGGGGAAGGGACATAATCTTGGTATTCAAAGCCTCCAAAGAGGAGTCATTACACAAATCCCTACACCTGACTAAGGATGCTCAGAATTGGCTGATTCTGATCTGATTTTTCGGATTTAGGAATTTAGGAATCTTAATCCAATTAAAATCCTTAGGACTTCAAAATTGTTGCCAGATTTGAAATCTTAAACCCTAAATTCCTATGTAAAAACAGGTTTTAGGATTTAGTTTAGAATTAGGATTTTCAGACTACAAATCTGAAAATCCTAACTCCGACAATCAGACTGGAATCTGTTTCTGTTCAGCAGACTATGAGGAACAATACACCTGACCCTTAAAACCATCAACATCAGGACCAGTGGTCAGCGGACATTAGTTAATCCTCAAAGAGCAGCTGACACCTTTGGGAAAACTTTGGAAAACATAATATTTAGACACAATTCACCTTGTATTTCATATACCTTCTATAGACTTCTTCTCTCCATTATTTATTACTGAAAAATGTCTGTATGAGTTACTCCAGAGGTCCTACCCTGTTTACCAATGTATCTACTGCATATATGTAAATACCAATATGTAAATTATCAACATGTAAGAACATTTTATAGTATGTACATTGTATTACACTGTATGTGAATTTGTTATTCCTCTGTCATATTTGTACCCCTTTCTCCGGGTTGCACCTGGAGACGAGCTTCTGCTTTGTGTGCCTTTTCCGGTTATCGAATTTTAAATAAATAAATAAGAAATTCCGACAAAACAAGATCTTTATCCCTTGGAGTTCATCTTCCTCTATATCTTATTCCCTGCATAAAATAATAATGCACTTTTATGACATCACAATCTGTTGCCCTGCGAAAAACTGATGTCACAAGCAGAGTATTATGATGTCAGGATGGGAGGAAGCAATATGAGAGGATGAACCCTCAAGGAGCAGCTACCATATCTTCATGCATATGACCTCAGTAATAAATAAGGGGGATAAGCAATACAGAGCTAAGGAGAAATATAAGCTGCTTTGAGCTCAAATGCGATTTTTTGATGTTCTTGTGGCATCAGTGACTCTTTAATGGTAAAAACCTCAAAACAGAGTAAAGTCAGCACTTTTTCACACAAAGGGTAGTGAATGTTTGCAACAACCTACCAGAGCATGGAGGCAACTACAAAACTTTAAACTAAACTCCTTAAAAAAATCAATTAAACACACATGGGACTGCATTACATAAAAGGATTTTGCCACAAACCAGTGGGGGGCAGCCTCAATAGGCGTAGTGACTGCTCCCGACCTTTCCCTCCTTACATATGTTCCTATTCGCAGTGTGTAGGGTGAAGCTTACACTGTGACTGCAAGTACTGCACTTGTCATGTGGATAACCAGAGAACTTCAGTCTCCGGTGATGTCAGTCCAATCTCTTTTATAGGCGAGCTAGACGTCACTAGATATTTGTTTGGGAAAACAAACTTAAATTCTAAATTAAAGCTGATTCCAGTTCTTGTGTAAATAAAACCTATGGAGTCGTGATCCACAGTCACAGTTGGGGGACAGAACATCTTGGTGCAAAGCAGCGCACTGTTTTGTCTCCCCCTGAATACTGCTATACACAAAGCCTGGACTTAGCTGCCTTGTGCTCCAGCGCCCCCACCAACCACTTCTGTTTTGTAAACATACGCCTAATGTTCAGCGGAAATTCACCTCTTCCTACCCGACACCCCCCAAGTGTGTCTTTTATTCATCTGGTACCTCACCGATCTTGGCCCCCTGTCGGCCTCAAACCACAGCACATCTGCACCACCCCAGTGGGACTGCTTCACACTGTTCTACTGGTGTCAGAAGCATTGAGGCTTGCGCCCATCAGTGCAGTGGGCAGGGAATTGTTTGTGCTTAGCACAGTGTGTCATTTGCATGCCAGTACCACCCCATTCCTCACTCGCTGAGCAAAGGCAGGTAAATTGACCCCTGTTTGTATATCACAAAGATGTGCAAGTTAGAACAGTGGCACAAAGGGGTCATTTTGATCTCTCTTTTGCACCAATAAATTCTGACTGTGTGTGGGGCTAAGTGATTCATTTTTTTTTTCTTCTTATTCAACTATATAGACTTTTTACTTGACTTCAGCACATTCCACGTAGAAGAATTGTCATCACCTTGTTGAAACCAGCAGTGCGTGTTACGGGGAAAATTGTGAACTATACTTCTCCTGTCTTGTGCAATACCTTTTTTCCCTATTTTGAGTATGCCTTAGTTTTTTTTTGTTTTTTTTTTACATTTGAAATAATAAACTTTGCGCTGCTTTTAAAGGCTACCTAAACACAATCCTAAGGGGGTGCACTGTTCCAAAAACCCTCCTGTGGAAGCAGAGCAAACAGGGAGAGGTTCTGAATAATATGAGGCATTACCTTAAACTCCGTAGTTTAATATATTTTTGGTGACTTTTTTTAAATGCCAAAACCAGGAAACGTTTTTCCAAGATCACGCCGGTCGGAGGCGAAGGCTGCTGGGAATGTACAGTGCGATGATGTCATCTTAGCGAGTCCAGTAGTCCCCAGTATTCAGTCTCTATGGAGCCTTATGTACTATGTATAAACTTACTGGTATATGAGTACGTTTGTCATCTTTACCATTATTTAACATATATAGTACACTCTACAGTATATATTAAATAATGGTAAAGGTAACAAAGTACACATATACTGGTAATTTTATACATAGTACATAAGGCTTCATAGAGACTGAATACTGGGGACTACTGGACTCACTAAGGTGACATAATCGCACTGCACCTTCCCAGCAGCCTTAGCCTCCGATTGGCGCAGTCTTGGAAAAATGCTTCCTGGTTTCAGCATTTGAAAAAGTCACCGAAAATATATTAAACTACGGAGTTTAAGGTAATGCCTCATATTATTCAGAACCTCTCCCTGTCTGCTCTGCTTCCACGGGAGGGTTTTTGGAACAGTGCACCCCCTTAGGATTGCATTTAGGTAGCCTTTAATATGGCTCAGTCCAGGTTTTCATCAGTATTCTCAGCTGTTTTTTAACACACGTTTTTTAACATTACTTTTCTTGTGATTACAATGAACTAGCATGCAGCAGACACTACATCGTGATGTTATGGAACAACTGGGGTGCAAAACCAGCTGAGCATACAGATGAAAATCTGGTAAAAGCCACATTAAAAGGAACACTCCTTTTAGTATTATTATTATTATTTTAGGTGTAAAAAACCTGTTAAAACAAACTCAAAATTGAGACAGAAGGGCACCGCAAAGACAGGAGGTAAGGAGATATCTATGATAGAATAAACAAGTATAGGTTAAACTTTTCACTGTAACAAAGTAACACAGAGTAACTAACATGCACTGCAGTTTTAAAGAGCTACTGACATCTCAAAGAAAACTTTAAAAAGCATACTTATTAGGCACAATTCTGACTGCATTCCATTTATATTTTAAATATTTCTCCTCCCCATTATTTATTACTATGGACATTTGCATGAATATATTATCTCGATCCCTAGAGAGTTCCTTTAGAGTCCAACTGCCTCTACAGCTTACTCCCTACTTCAAGTCATAATCCTCTGTTGTGACATCACAGTCTGTTGCCACAGGATTAACTGTGATGTCACAAGCAGTGCTCTGTGACTTCAGGTAGGAGAAAGCAGCAAGGAATAGACAAACTCTTCAGGAGCAAAGATACTGTTTTCACACAGATGACCTCAGTAATAAATAATGGGAGGAGGAATATAGCACTAATGGGAAATAGAAGCTGGTCTTTGTCCAAATATTAGGTTTTGTTAAACTTCTCTGAATGTATCACCAGCTCTTTAAGTTTGAGCTTTTCAGCTCAAAAAGAGTTTGAAAAGAGGTACAGCAATAATAAAATGATTAATTCAAATTGTAATTGTGGACTTGGGGAAAATAAAGACATTTGTCATGTTATGTTTGAATGTCAATGGTATACTAAACATAAGTTTTATAGTTTTTCTCTTTTAGCTAATACTTTCTGGAATCCCAGGGGGGTTATTAATTTTATAGTTTACAATTTCTGAAGATATGACACACAAGACTGTACAGTTTCTAATGATGGTTACAAAAATAAGGATAACCAAAACTGGAGGGATGGTTCTAGTATCATAATGGTATTTATGGATTCCACTGGTGTTACTGTAATATATTGGCCTGGAGCGGTTTTGCTGTATTGTCTAACTTATATTTTTGTTCTCTGTGGATTATTACCTGTATGTTTATTTATTATCTTCAAATGCTTTTGCAGTCAAAGGCTGTGAAAGTGAGGAAGAATAGGTACTGCTGGCGAGGAGAGAGTGAAATGTTAGCCACTTGATTTAAGGTATAAGAGGAATGTTTATGGGTAGTGGACTTACTGTATATAGATACCAATTAAATTATGGGTACTAATACCAAAATTCAGAAAAAGTGCAAAAGAATATATATTTTATTTTTTAAACTGTCATGAAATATTTCTGTGTTGCTATTAAAAAAGTATATCGATATACTTTTATTGTTATAGAAAAAGTATATTGACAACATTTATTTTAGAAAAAAAGTTATGTCATGATGTAAATATGTATATCAATATAGCTAGAGAAAACTGCCTGTTTTTAATATTGGTAACATAATTACTACTGTTACATCATAACAATGTAATGATATAATTTCTTAATGGCTGGACTTCAAGCTTTCCTTTAACAAAAATACAATTTCTAGCCTCACCAGTTCCAGATTTAGACCTTTCAAGATATTTTCTTTAAAATGTGATAACTTTGGAACCGTTAGGGTTAGAGACTTAATTTTTTTTAACTGAAAGCTTCGAGTCAGCCAAATGGTCATATCATTACAATATCACTACAGTGACCACATATTGATATAACAAAACAAAAATTTTCATATTGACATAAAAAAAAACATAAAGTGATTCGCTGCATTTTTTAAGTCCTGGCATTTTTACCACATTATATTGACATATGTGTGCACATAGCAGCACAGGAGAACTGTATTAACTGTTCAAATGTTAGAGCTTTCAAAATATAGTTTGATATATATATATATATATATATATATATATATAGAATAAAATATCATATATGATTAGTTTTGGAAATGGTTGGAAGATACTAGTGGCTGTTCTAAGAATAAGCACATTCTTTTCTAGTTCATTTCGTTTTTGCCAATGAGGAAAGGAGGGCTAGACAACGCTGGCTATTTTCAGCCTCCCCCTTGGGGAAATACAGATGCAAACCAACTGACGTTGAACCAGATGAAGCTGTTGGTGGTATTTTTAGTGAATGGAGAAAATCTGGCCAGGACACCAGGTGGTGAATCGATAACTCATCAATCATTTTTGAAGGTCAACCATGACAGATCCTTGTTAATCATCAGATGTTACCATATGATCATCCAGGGAGATCATGATCTCAGATCATCCTCTCGCTCATGATTTAATCACAACTTTCAAATCAACAACTAATGATTATTTATGATTTTTTGTAAACTTAAAAGCAGCGTGGCGTTTTGATGACTTGTGAATAAACGCGTGATGATCATTGATAATTATATTTGTTCTGTAGTATAAGATTGTAAGTCACATGTGTACTGTAATACTTAATGTTTTATTCATTACTAGTATAAAAATATTAATGTCAAATATCAGCAAAAGCAAATTAATTATAATATAAATCATGGGAAGTCAAGTTTTAATCCCTTTAGGAGGAGTACGTGCAATGTTATGTGTAATATATACATTTGCATAACTAATTTTCATATTTCAAAAGCAGTTTATGGACCAAAACAACGGTAATTTTTATTTTTAAAATAATTTTGCCTTGACAGTATTAATTTGCAGACTGTTGGAAAAAAGGTTTGAGCACAAACCAGGCACTTTTGGAACTTGCCACAACCATAAAAGGAACTGCTGAATGGAGCTATATAAACCCATTTGAGCCTTTATGATACTGATTACAAGTGAGATGTCAGAGTAAGTATAATTAAGTGATAACATTCCATTTTGTGGAGTATACAAAGCATTAACCGTAGAGCTGGTTATTGCGAGTATACGCCATTAAACTGAATGTTATTACTCTTATACCACTAGGACTTTTGTAAAACTGACTTTTTTAAAAAACAACTTAGAATAAAAAATGATCAGTCTAATACCGTGAAATTCGGCTTTGAAAAGTGAAGCCGTGACTCTGGGCATACACATTACTGCCAGTGCTAATGAACATACCCACTGGCACGGCTTGACTTTTCAGAGTCAGATTTCATCATATTACACTGCTCATTTTTGATTCAGAGCTGGAAACAGAAACTCAAAACACAAGCTACTTGTAGTAAAGTACATTTACTTGGCTGCATGTGGAAAATGTAAAAGACCTTTATGAAAAAGTTTACAGAGTAAGTTTACCATGGCTCTTTGCTCCATACTGTGGGTGTCTCTGAGATACGGATAACCTACTGTGGGTGTGGATAAAACATGGATAATTGACAGTGGGTGTGTCTAAAATGTGGATAACATAGTGTGGGTGTCTACAAAATGTGGTAGTGGTAGTTTGTGGGATAATAAAAACAGGTTACTCACCTGTAACAGTAGTTCTAGGAGTGGTATATGTTGTTCATCCACACTTGTTGGCATGTACCCTTTTCCCTTTAAATCTTCCCGGAAAGTCAAAAAGCTGGCTCCTCCCACCCACCCAAGTGGTATATCCCTTGGCTCCGCCCCATGACACCAGATCTTTGTGTGTTGGAAGCAGAGGGTTGTGCATTGATGCCGGAGAGGTCGGGTGGGTTCGTGTGGATGAACAACATGTGCCACTCCTAGAACTACTGTTACAGGTGAGTAACCTGTTTTTCTAGGATCATGGATATGTTGTTCTATCCACATTTGTTGGCAGACTCCTAGCAGTTGTCCAGGAGAAGGGAGGCAAGGCACCCACCCCCTACTTAGGGAAAAGAGATCGGAGAACTGAGGCGCCAAAAACAGCATCCTGGCATGACTCAAGGTCAATATGGTAATGGAAAATGAAGGTGTGTGCTGACTTCCAGGTAGCAGCTCTGCATATATTCTGGATAGGGATGTCCCTGGAAGCAGCCACTGATGCAGCAGTATGGTGGGTGGAATGAGCCCTTAGCCCTATGGGAGGCTCCGTAGCCACCAACCTATAGCAGAGATCAATGCATGATGTTATCCATCTGCCAGTCTTCTGCTTCACTGCAAGTCTGTCAGGTGTGGCTTCAGCATAGGTGACAAACAGCTGGCTAACCTCTCCCCGAACTTCAACTGTCCAATCCTTATAATAAGAGAGCGCTCATCTCAGGTCCAGAGTATGGGGCCTGTACTTGGCCTCCGAGGTGTAACTGGGGTAGTACATCAACAGAGTCATCACCTCATTCAGGTGAAACTCTGACACCACCTTCGGAAGGAATTTTGGGTGGGGGTGCAGGACAATCTTGTCCCTGTGGAAGACAGGTAAGGAGACTGACAGAGAGCACCTGTAGCTCCCAATCCTTCTAGCTGACATGATAGCCACCAGGAAGGCAGTCTTCCATGACAGATGTGACATCTCACACCTGTGAGTCCAGTTCAAATGGCTTGCCCATGAGCTTTGCCAGTACCAGCAGTAGATCCCACAGTGGTGGTGGTTCACACGTTAGAGGGGAAATATGGTTAAGGCCTTTAAAGAAGCACAGACCACCTTCTCCTATGCCACCGCGTGCTGACCAACCCATGCCCAGAAAGCAGAGATGGCTGCCAGGTGCACCTTAAGGGTTGTAGACCAAAGACCCCCTTGGAGAGAGAGAGAGAGACCAAAGGTAGTTGAGGATGCTAGCAACCAGACAGGATGAAGGGTCCAGGCCCTTGCCCTGACACCAATGGAAAATCTTTTTCCATTTGAAGGCATAGCACCTCCTGGTCAACTCCTTCCTAGATGTCTCAATGACAGTGAGGATGTCGTCGAGAGACCCAAAGCCTGGAACTCTAGCCACTCAGGAACAAGGTTGTCAGCTGCAGGATTGAAGGTCCGGATGGAATACCTTCCCTGATTGATGGATAGGAGGTCTGGGCATACTGGAAGATGCCTTGGGAGCCTGTTGCTGAGGCTGAGGGAGATCTGGATACCAGAACTGGTGGGGCCAGTCTGGGGCTACCAGGATCACCTGTGCAGTGTCCCTCCTGACCTTGAGCAGCACATTGTGAATCAAGGAATTGGAGGGAAGGCATTAAAGAGGCCTGGGGTCCATGGCCTCGAGAAGGCATCACCCTGCAGTGAACCCTGCTGAGGGGGCAGACACAGAACAGCCTCAACTTTGCATTCTCCCTGGAGGTGAACTGGTTCACCTGGGAGAACAGGCTGTGTACCACCTCTGGATGGAGAGACCACTCAGGACACCTCACCCACATGGCTGAGGGTGTCCACCAACTGATCCTATGCTCCTGCCACATGGATGGCTAGGAGATCTGCCCCCAGTCAGCTCACGAGGGTCAAGATGCGGGCGCTTCCCTGCACAAGGGCCAAGAGTGTATGCAACCCTGCTTGTTGAGGTAGTACACGGTCGTGGTGCTGTCCATCTGGACTTGAACCACTTGACCCCGAAGGAATGGAGCAAATGCAGCCAGTGCCAGCTGGACTGCTTAAAGCTCCAGCAGATTGATATGGCATCAGGATTCCTTAGTGTTCCCGAGCCTGTGGACTCTGTGGTTCCCCATGTGGGCACCCCAGCCTGTGAGAGGGGCGTTGGTTGTAAGAACGACTGTCGGCTCGGGGCAGACCAATGGGATCCCTCCCTGCAGATGTTCTAGGATGGTCCACCATTGGAGAGTGTCCCACATCTTCTGGGTTACTGTCACTAGCTAGTCGAAGTGATCTTGGCGCTAGGACCACTGGCTGGCCAGCTCCCATTGAAAGAGGCGCATATGCCACTGGGTCCATCAGACCGTGGAGATGCAGGTTGCCATGTAGCCCAGAAGTCACAGGAAGTCCTGGGCAGGATGCAATTGCCCAACCAGAAATGATTGGGCAAAGGAGGATAGAACCTCCACCCTGTCCGCTGAGAGCCATGCTCTGGCTCGGCAAGAGTCGAGCTCTGACCCGAGAAAAATCACCTGAGAGGGCATGAGTTCCAACTTGGCCTCATTGATCAGGAGGTCAAGACTGAGGCAGGTTTGGAGGGCCAGATCTCTGGACTCTCCACCTCCTGTCTGGAGGGACCTGCTATGAGCCAATTGCCGAGGTAGAGGTAAACTCTGACCCCTCGACACCGAAGATGGGTCACCACCACTGCTATGCATTTGGTGAAGATCCTGGGGGCCGATGATAGGCCGAATGGCATGGGTTGGAACTCATAGAGGGTTCCCTCCACTCTAAAGTGGAGGAAACTTTGGTGTGACGGACGGATCGGGACATGAAAGAACGCATCCTGAAGATCCATTGAGCAGAACCACATTTCGTGCTCGAGAGATGGTATGACCTGGGACAGAGTTACCATCCTGAAGGTGCGTGACCTGAGGAACTGATTCAGGTCATGCAGAACTAGAATGGGGCACCAGCCCCCTCATCCATTTCGGGACCAGGAAGTACCTGGAAACAAACCCTGGGTTGACAGGGGATCTACGACTCAAGCCACTACCTCCTTGTGGAGGGGCTGGGCAATGTCATCTCTGAGAACTGACTGAGTGTTCATAGATATCTTTTCCTCCTGTGGGCGGGCTTGGCTGGTGGGTACTGCTCGCATTGTGTTCCCTGGCCGCATCACTCTCTGAAGAAGACCCACCTGTCCTTGTGACAGCGACCAGGTGGAAAGGAAAGGAGGCAGAGCGCCCCATGGGATGTGCAAGCACTTATACAGCATAAACAAGGTAGAGAGCAGAGAGTTGTTCATGGTGAGTGGGAACAATGTTTCATCATGGGAAACGTCTTGAAGCTGGCAGGGGCAGGAGGTTCAGAAAGAACGTTAGGAAGTACTTCTTTATGGAAAGGGTTGCAAAGAAGTGGAACAAGCTGCCAGAGGATGTTGTCTGTGTTAAAACAGTAGGGGGTCCTAAAGGGAGTGGGACAGGCACATAGAAAGAGTGCAGGTGGGGTAGCAGAGGGAAGAGAGGGAGGGAGGGAGTGATGTGGCAACCAGATTCCAGCTGGACTTTTACAAAGTTCAGGTCTGGTTCGGCTCCAATCAGTTGTTCCTAAATACCAAGAAGTCTGTCTCCATGACCTTTGGCACTAGGCAGAGACTCTCTGGGCTCCCCCCCTTTCTTCCACACCCTGGATGGGATTACAGTCGAGGATGTTACCTCCTTTCGGTATCTCAGGCTCTGGCTTGACCAGCACCTCGACTTTTCTGGGCATGTGGATGCCATTCACAAGAAACTGCACCCCAAGCTTGGTGCACTATATAGGAACCGTGGGTGTCTTCCATTGCTGGCCCTCTGTGCGCTTATACAGAAAATGATCCTCCCTACCTTCGACTATGGTGATATAGTCTACAGTGCTGCTCCCAAGTCTTCCCTAGCCAAACTGGATAACCTCGTTCACTCATTCTGTTGCTTCACCCTAGACTGTCCACCCCGAACTCACCCCTGTGACCTCTATAAATCTCTCTCCTTTCCATCTCTTGAAGACAGGCACCTTGCCCACTGTGCTTGCTTTGTTGCTAAATACTGGTTTGGGTCCCTTCCCTCTTACCTCCCCCCTACTCTCCCCCTTCCCCCACCATCCTCCTACTCCCTTCATAACTCTGGTCATCTAACTTTTGTTCTCCCTCCTAGGTCTACAACCACTGGCCAGAGCAGCCTTCTCTTATCATTGCACTAAACACTGGAATGCTCTCCCCTGCCCATCTGCAATGCCTTCAGCCCCGATCTCTGTCCTCCCTTCTCTGTGACTTTGTCTCCCCTCCTGCAACTATTCCTAATGTCCCGCCCTGTCTCCCATCCCCTATTTGTGAAGCACTTGCACTGCTGACTGCTTGTCTTATGTTCCAACTCTTTACTCAAGACGTAAACTTAGAGCTGTCCCAGTGGTGCAGAGGGCTGAGGTGCCTAGTGCATTACCTCCTACTACGCTGGTGACCTGGGGTCAGGAGTGAGCTTGGATTGCTGAGGGTTGGCCAGGGAAGGAGAAGATTGAGCCTCTGACAACAGCTCTCCTCTCCCAGGGTAGGGTGGGTTGCGGTTCCCGACCTTCAGCGACTCCCAGTGGAGGCTGGGGTTGTAACAAGCCAGGGCCATGTCAGGGACAGGGGTGGAGGTGACAGCAGGTGGACATCCGTGGGTTGGGGGGGAGTGCAACCATCACATGCCGGATGTCAGTGCATGTCCATGCCTCTGGGAGGATTCACGCCACGAACAAAGGAAACACCGGGATCGGTGGAGATGAAGATGCGCCACCACCCCATGCCCACCATTGGATCCCACCCTCCCTGAGTCCCAAGATCCTCCAGCCTTCACCCTGCCTGCAAAGGAACCAGATTTCAAGGGAGCACCAGGTAAGTGGATGGTGGCCCTGCCCTAGGGGCACAAGCCAGGGTCTCTTGCAGGTTGGGGGGTGATAGATCAAAGCTCTGGGTTGGGGAGTCTCAGACTGGGTGGGAGCAGCTGAGTGGGGATGTCTAAGGGATGCCCCTGAACCTGTGACCGGAGGGAAAATGAATCTTAAAAAAAAAAAGATGTAAACTTAGAATTACCTGAGTGTAACATGTTCCTACCTGTATCATTACTGTGTTTTAATCTTGTAATCTGCTTTGACCTGAACGCGTAACACATTACTGCCTGTGCCTTTCCTGGTGAAACTTTTAAATATATAAATAAATAAATAAAATGACCACTGGGTATTTCCCAATACTATGCTGGTTTTGGGCAGACAGGATGGGCCATAAGCCTTTATCTGCCAACAGTATCTATGTTGCTATGTGTTATTGTAATGACTGTTTTACTGGTCAACCAAATAAAGTTACTACTTATACTACCAGTACTACTTGTCATGTCTGTGATATCAGTGAGTATTCTGAGGCTGATGTGTTGGACAAGCTGTACCAAGCCCAATTGTTAGAATTTACTGTTATCAATAATACTAAATCTTGCCTCATAAGAATCTGGCAATATATCTGAGAATGTACTTACTTTTGCAGAAGGGCCGCTGAGCACTCCAGGACTGGTCATCCAGGCAGACCACTGACTCTGAGCCCACCAACTGGAACCCGGGATCACACGCAAAGTGCACTTCATGCCCAACCAAGAACTTGTTGCCAAATTTCCTTCCGTTGCTGGGGGCGTCCATCCTTGGACAGGTCCCTGAAACACAGAGACAGAAAATATGGAACTTAAACAAAGAAAGAGTTTTTAATGCTCCAGACTTTGGTTGGTGATGTCGAACCACCAAAGTGTTCTGGATCACAAAAGAAAAACAGTGGGCCATGAAAGTGACCATGGGCCAGAAAAGGACACAGGGCCTCAAAGGTGACACTGTGACTCTGGGCCATTAAAGTGACACTGGGCTACTAAAGTGACTCTGGGCCATTAAAGTGATTCTGAGCCACTGAAGTGACTCTGGGCTACAAAAGTGACACTAGGCCACTAAAGTGACTCTGAGCCACAGTGGTACACTAAGCCACTAAAAGTGACACTGGGCCTCAAAGGTGATCATGGACCTCGAGGTGACTAGGGCCATTAAAATGTATGCAGGTCCACTAAAGTGACTCTGGACCACTACTGTGACTTGACCACTAAAGTGACCTTGGACCATCAAAAGTGGTTCTGGACTGCTAAAATTATGCTGTGTGACGAATGGGACATTGAGCTCCTCAAGTCATGACCAGTTCATTCTGTGCTACTACTAAAAATGTAAAAGTTGGTATGACACTCTGAGATGGTAGACGTATTCTTTTTTAACAGTACAAAAGCAGTTAATCTTTCAGAGTCCCACATATCGTCATAAAAGCCACCCTCACAAGTCATTAGCATGTTGCACAATGGAAATGCAGCTTTTTGGGCCTGACATTTAATGAGTGTTCCATGGCGCTGGTGCAATTCCACTGTGCTGCCAGTTGTCCCAGCCACATTTACCATCTCCCGTGTGGGTGATGGTGGAGGGCTCCTTGTCCACAGTGTGACAAGGCAAAGTAGCCGATCCGGCAGTGTTCTCGCAAAACACTCAGATTAGTGGGAACACAGGGCTGGGGCGATGTTTAACATCCGTGATCCAGAACATACAGACTAAGGGGTGGGTCCTGTCAGCCTATTTTTCTGGTTCCTTACTGTGCTCGTGAGGCTGTAGGTCCATGCTAGCAGAAGTTTTCTATGGGTCTGTAAACCCTCTGCAAAAGGCTTGATTGTCTTTTATTAATTTCATAGATTAAAATTGGCAGGTCCATATGTTTCCCAACATCCACTGCTCTTTGGCACCCTCCACCACCCATATCTCAACTATTCATTATGCTCACAGTCCCTGGTTTCTGGAATAACTGTCTTTTATTCTCGTGGTCTAAGTGTTGTGTGTGCATAAATATTTGCATGTACTCTCCCACTACAAGACACTGGCAGACACATGTCTACTTTTAACTTAGCCTTAATATGCAAATCTGGGCCTCCTCTTTACCCTCTGCAAGTAAACTATATGGCTTGGCCCTGGGGAGCTGGCACAACAGTTTTATTTTTATATAATTTTTTCTATTTTTCCCATGATCCATCCCCTGTTCCTTTGCTCCTGATGCTCAGGGTTTCTATGGCTGCATCCTACCTTCACAGCCAACAGTAGTGCTGCTCTGTGATTGAATGTCAGGGATTACATGAATGAGGTTGTGTCCTGCACTTATCCCCCTACAGTAGCTGTGCAACCACCATCGTGATGCCACTGGCCTCCAGTCAGTTCCAGCATGGGTTGCCAGGGCAAGTAAAACCTGATCTCCCCTACTGGCAGCACAATGCACTTACATGGCGCTGCTGTGCCAGACTGTGACACCATTTTTATATTGGCTTGCACTTACGCAGCCAACATATTGCATTAGTAGCAGATTTGGAGGCGTGGTCAGTGTTGGGCGAATGTAGGGCTCGCATCAGTAGGTGCGTCCCTCATTCCCCAGTAAGCCAGCATGCAGGTGCCACACCAGGAATACATAATGTGGCGAGCATATCTAAGAAAAGGTTCGCTGCAATGACAGCCAAGCTCATCATGCAGCGGCACCAAAACATGCCCTCCCTACGTGCCTTTCCTGGTGAAGCCCTTCCATTAACATGGCGGCGCTGACTGCCGCCGCATGGAGAGCTGACTTCAGGGGTGCCCAATCCCCCTGTCCCATACCCCAACCCACGTCATTTGCCGACAGGGGCATCCACTCCCCATCGGCATAATGCAATCCCCCTCCCATTTAAAGTGTGTGCCGAGGTGCCCAATCCCCCCGGCATCATGTCCCCTTCCTGGTTTCATTTGCCGACGAGGGAGCCCACCCCCATCGGGCATAATGTCCCCCCATTTGTTGTGGTGTCGACTGGGTGCCCATCCCCTGTTGGCTACAGAAACCCCCAAAAAAACATCAGGTGTCACACTGGGATCCTACCCCAGCGTACAAATGCCCATGTAAGAGAAAACCATCCTGCAATGTTTCTTTTTTTTTAAATCTCACAAAAGCAGAAAACGGTCCTCAATTGACTCGGTGGCCTTCCCCAACCGCACCCACCCTCTGCGCACCCTGCCTACCCATTCTCTCACCCCATACTTACCTCCGGAGTATGGAGCGACGATCTTCGGTGGACCGGGACACATCTGCACTCTTCAAAGCTGACCGTGAACTGAAGAAATGCCGGTAAGCTGAATAATGGCATAAATAGGGTTTTTTTTTAACTTTGGTGCATATCTCAGGCATTTTGGGGAATTCTGGCACCAGATTTTCAACATGGGATTATTGGGAACCCTCCTCATGAATTCAGTCACTGTCATAGTGTTATTCAGTCCCGAGGGTGATTTTATGTCACTGCGCTGAATCACCTTTCAGGACCGATTAACAAAACAACAGTGCCACTCTTCATGAGGGGGCTCTCAAACGCCTATGTTGCAAATTTGGTGAAAACAATCCAAAAATGGCTGTTTTACTAGTGTGCGGCGCAGTTTCGACGCATGCTCTGAATTTCATGACTTTGTAATATCTTTCACTCCAGATTTTCAAAATTGGCATTTTTCCATACCTCCTTATGAACAGTAATTCTGTCATTTTATGTATCCTGGCTGAAATCTGTTTTCGCGTGTCTGGCTAGAATAGCGTGGTTGCTACAGCGAAATCAGTTTTCGGGACAGTTTGAGAAAATGATGGTGACACTATTCGTGAACAGAGGTCCTAAAATGCCTATGTTGAAAATTTGGTGACAAACATCCATAAAATAAGTGTGTTACAAGCGTGCGTTACGCAGTTTCCACGCACCCTTGTAACTTTGCAAATTTACAATATTTTCTTGCCAGATTTTCAACACTGGCAATTTTTCACACCTCCTTATGAACAGTATAGCTGTCATTTTTTAGAGCTTGCCCAAAATGTGTTTCCGCACCTGTGGTGCACAATGGCGTGGTTGCTGTGGGAAATCAGCTTTGGGACAAATTAACAAAATCACAGCATCACTGTTCATGAGTGGAGGTCCCAAAATGCCTATTTTGAAAATGTGGCTAAAAAAATCCCCAAAATAACTGGGCTACAGACGTGGTTGCAGTTTTCATGCATGCTCCTGACTTCACCAATTTTCATATTTCACTCCAGATTTTCAATGTTGCCATTTTTTTACACCTCCTCATGAACAATACAGTTGTAATTTTTCACATGCTGCCCAAAATGTGTTTTCGTCCCTGTGTCGCCAAATGGCATAGCCGCTGTGCAACACCACCTTTTGGCTAACAAACTGATTCCGCTCTTCATGAGCTGGGGTCACAAAAAGCCCATGTTGAAAATTTGGGTGAAATAAGCCAATAAAAGCGTCTCTGACGTTAGGGTTCTAACTGTGACACCCCACCCTGTAGAGATTGCCAGGCGAGGGGTGTGACTTGGGATCACTGGCTGTAATGCTCAGGCCATTCCACCCCCACCCCACCCGGCAGCCAGTGACAGACATCGAGTGTGCCTTGGAGTGTTCAGCCCTAGGTTCACCACATTCTCCTATACTGCACCGTCTCAGCATGTTTCTCTATGGAATGGGGCAAATATAAGGCCCAAAGACCCAAAGCACACCACGACACTTGTCAGTGTCTACAGGGTAGGGTGAGGTAAAACTGCATGAGCATTATGGCTGATGCCCCAAAGGCACACCCCAACGCCCTCAGTCCCCTGCAGGGTGGGTGGGGTTAGCGCCAGTTCAACACTTCACTGCGGTTCCTATTATGCTCTCTAAGTCCTGCACTACCTAATGCCAATGCCAGCAAGACAACATTCTGCATTGACAAATGCTTGTTAAACATGGGTCCCCTGTGCTAAATAGCCCATAATATTTTGGCCTTCATGTGGCAGCAAAGAAAGGACATGGGTGGTCCACCTGATGACCCAGTGGGTAGTACTTCGTGCTTCTGCACCAGGTGATCCAGTTCAGCTCGAATTCAAGAGCTAGGACAGGCAGCCAAGGGGGCCAGGGCGGCCTTGCTGCATTACATTGCTCCCAGTCAGGGAGGGATGGTGCTGTGGTTCTGCCACCATACTGACCCCTGTGCTGGGCTGGGGAGCTTGCTTCCTCTGCAGGGACATCGCTGTATGCATGCGAGCCCTGACAGGGCACCACCCAGCACTGGGGGGGGGGCTTACAGGGGACTGAGGAGAAAAATCAGGAAACCCCTCATGTCTTCTGGTTCACCTGTATGATGGCCTCGGTCACTCTCAGGCCCCACACTGTGTGGATTCCCACTGGCTCTGACAGTGGAGGAGGGCTGGGTGCTGGTACTCTTGGACCCTACTTTGTGAGGATCCCCAGTGGCTCTGACAGTGGGGGAGGGGTGGCAGATGGGGCTAGGAGGTGCAGGGCCTGACAGAAGGCCCAGGTGGCAGTATGGGGGCTGAAAGCTTTAAAGAAAGGACACGGTTTAAAACTGAAAGAGTTAGGGGTTGCAAGTTTTGAGCAATTATTATAGTGATCTTGCTATTCCTGTGCTCCTACCTCGGGGGGAGGGGGGAAATGTCCTGTGAATCTGTGAATGTGTTTTTATTTCTTTACTTTTTGTATTTGGGCAATAAAAGAAACAAAAGAGAAACTGAGCTTGAGCAGCAATAGGCCTTGCCCATATGAAATTTTATGATATTTATTGTGTTCCTCCTACCACTAACTGCTATAGATGAACCATTTCTTCTACAAGTATGTTAGATAAAGCCGGCCCACTGGTGTAGAGGGCTGAGGTGCTGTAATGCACCTCAACGCTTTCATGTCAGCGACCCGATTTCAGGAATGAGCTTGGGTTGCCAGGTTTCGGCCAGGGTGGGGAGGGCTGGGGGAGGATCAAGCGGCTGCCTGGCAGCTCTCCTCTCCCAGATTGAGGTGGTAAGCCTCCCAGCTCTTGGCTGCCACCTGGTGGAGGTCTGGTGGTAGCACCGACACTCAGGTGTCAGACAGTATGCCAGGTGGAAGGAATAGGGCTGGTGGCTCCGGAGCACATACGTGCCTCCACATACATATGCCCTCTGTGTTTGCCATAGTCTGGGGAGGGTGAAAACTTTAGAAGGAAAATGGATGGGGATCAGACTCCATGAAGCCCTGCCTGAGTTGCTGTTGCCCGCCCTGCCTCTCTGGCAGACAGACATCTGACAGAGGAATGGAAAGAGGTAGCAGGCCACCTGACGGCACCCAGGATGGGACTGAACATGTCACCCAGTCAGCCCAGAAGCATAAAAACCTTTATTTAAAAAAAAAAGTCTGTTAAGATTAAAATATGCACCAGGACAACACAGACTGGTACAAGATTTTATTAACATGGGGTTCATTCAACTTACTAATTTGGAAGTTATTAATTTATTAATTACCTGTACCAATGCTTCAAGTTAGAATAACTCTTATGCGCCTTCATATATTATATGCAGGCCACCTGGTTGAGTGTTATTACTGTCTTACAGTATCTGGTATGTGGTAATTGTTTATGTAAATGTAGCTACCCAGTCCCCTGGGTTACTAGAATCCCATCAGTGTCAGTGCTTGGCAGGAAGGCAGCTGGTGAATAACTAGTTAAATGGTTTTTCACCTGCTCCTCTCTGTTTACTTGGTCTCGTTGAGATGAGAGAGGTTATGTCATTTAGAACTCTCGCAGCAGCATAAGCCACAGTAGCTAGCTGTGAGTGGGGAGCTTTAGAATCTTCAGTTAGTCAGTGTTGAGTCAGTTCTGTGAGTGGGGTCCAGAGTGAGCAGTTGAAGGCGTGAAGAGCTGCAGTGTGGGCTCTATGAGGAGAGCCTATTTTCTCACCCTAGTGCTGAGAACCAGCTGCCTGCCAGTAGAAGTGGTTGAAACTGTCTAGCAGGAGTTCCTGATTTTTCCCATCACCTGTGAGATAAGAAGGACTGCAGAATGGATCTGATGGGCAATCATCTGACTTTGATCCAGGACATTTAAGCTGCCTGTTTGTGTACAACCGTGGGTAATCTGACTTTGGGTATCCCAGGAGGAATGTTCCTGTTTTCTTTTGGGGTGTACTCTGATAAAGGGAAATATGCACCAGGTTCTGTTCTAGTTTGAGACTGTTCTCTCATCTGGATTTAAAGTTGTCTGACAATCGTGGAGTCTCCGGAGAGACTTGGCACATTGTTCAGGACTTTAATTTACACTCAGAAGTAGTGTGTTTTTATGCAGAATGTGACAGACATTCCAGGATGCATAGTTCTACTGTTTACTAAAAGTTTGATTTGTGACTCTGAAAGGATGGCTGGGTATGGATGTGGAAACAAAAGGTGGGCAACCCCCCCATCTGGAGTGACCATTTCAGCACTACAGGTTCCGTAAAGGCGCCTGGGTTATTCAGGGACTGTGGCAAATGCCTGAAGAGAAGGTTTACCCCCTGGTGGGTTGTGCTAATTTGAGAACCCTGTGCTCCTTTGTAGCCAGTTGCCACATTGCTAAGTGTTAAATCCTATACCATATGGGAATTAGTGTGTCTCTTAGGCCAGTTGCCACATTGAAATGTTTAAATCCTATGCCATATGGGAATTGTGTGCTCTGTTGTGGCCAGTGCCACTAGAAGAAGAAATGTGTGTTTCAGCTAAGGCTTTGCTGCTGAAGACGGTTCAAGGTCCTATGACAAATGGGATATGTAGAGTTTCTGTCCACCACAGACTTTGTTATTCTGCCTTGCCTTGTGCTCACAAGTGTAAACCCTTGGGGTTCACCTTTGCTTTAGTGTACCATCTTTGGAATAAAGCCACACTCTAGAACCCCAACCTGGTTTGGACATTCATGTTACGCTTGTGTGGAATTACTAGGTACCCCTCTAGAAGTACAGACCTAGCATAGCCCTGAACAAAAGTTCTCTCCTCAGGACCTGGGTATAATGATCATTTGTAGTACTTGCTTTTGTACATCCCAACCCCTTTCTGACCTCTAGAAATAGCAAGCCTGGTATATATTCCCAAAGCTAGGGATGGTACCAAAAAGTGTCCAAAGTAGTTTGGGTGCCCAGTCGAGGGTTTTTTTTTTTTAATTTAGTTATTTAACCAGGTGAGACACACTAAGCTGAAAGCTTGTTTACAGGAGTGACCTGGGAGCACAGGGAAGTTAAGTGACTTGCTTAGGGTCACACAGTATGCAAGTGGAAGCTGTGGGATTCAAACCCAGGTCTGGTCTGCTGGATGTCTCCAGATTTGCAGCTCAGAGCCTTAAACCACTGCGCTATACTGCGCTATACTGCTATACTATAAGGGGTAGCTTACTGTGTAAAGTAGCAGGGGGGTGGTTACATAAAAAACTTGAAAAATCTTCAATAAAAACGTTTATGGCAAGAACAAGTATATATACAATACTGGTGCTGTCATTTTAGTGTCTCTCTCTGCCATGTGTTAGATTTTTTTCACTGCCACCACACTGGATGACATTTGTCAGCCTGAAGAAATGCAGTGACAGTGATGTCACTATGAGAACCCAGCTTACCTAGGTGGGTAGCGGCAGGTTGAACAGCCCAGGGGGGTCCATCAGAAGCATCTCCATTGTTGCCCATAAGATCTTGGCCAGGGTAGGCAAAATCATAGAATGGGGGGGAACCAGGAAGGGGCTCAACTTGGATAGCTCCCCCACCTGCCAGAGCAGACAACAAGGTGGGGCAACTAAATTCAGGGGCAGAAGGACCCCAGCTGACATAAGGTGCAGCATTTTGAGACAGATTAGTGGGTATTCAGATTACTTCTTTCTAGACCTAAGTAAGGTGGTGATATTGGAGGATTAAGGATCCCTCTTGCGCTCGCGGATAATTACGGCACTTTCGGATGCAATCCACATAGCACTGCTCCGCCCACCACAGCATCGGAGGTCGGCAGTACACGCCCACCGTGAGCGGTACATTGGAATAACTACAAAACTATTATAATATAAAACAAAATAACGGGGGCTGTGGGGGCAGAGCCCCCCAAATTCCCCAAAATCTATTACAATAATGTTTAATGGCACAAATACTTAATTGGCGCACCCAGGGGGTGGAGCACTCCCACATAAAGTTATTTCAGAGACTGAAATAGACCCATTTTCATCCTTCTCTGACAACTTAGCAAACCTGTGACATTGTTTGCAGTAAGATGTTTTGAGGTCTATTGGCTCACAGAAACAAGAAAAGTTTACAGAGACTCAATTCATTACCGGCTGCAGCTTCTGCCCGCACCTTGGGATAAACATTTTACAGAGACTAATCCAATGCTGAATCGCTGAGTGTCTTGTTTTTTTAGACCCTTTTGAGCTTGTGCAATACTGCATTTCGTACCTTTTCAAATTGTGTGACTAGACTGTGTGCAATAAATAGCTTTTTGCTAAGCTGACAATGTTGGGCGTGTCTTTGTATGCCATTTCAGTCTGTGGAGGTGTTTGCATGAAGTTGCTAGCCCTGTAAGTACCGTATTGTATAGAAATATTTTTTTCACGCAAGCGGGGGTCCTTAATCCTTTGATATCACCAGTAAGGCCTTTGACACAGTAGACCATGATTTGCTGCTGTCCGGATTGCAAGATATTGGCCTGGATGTCACTGCTGTCAGCTGGGTTACGTGCTACCTTACAGACAGACAGCAAGTAAATGCCCAGGGGGACCTGTCACCACTTAAAACACTCCTTAGAGGTGTTCCTCAAGGCTCAATATTAGGACCTCTTCTTTTTGCGATATATATCAACAGCATCAACGAAGGTATCAGTCAAGCAAGTGTTCATTTATTCACTGATTATACCATTATCTATGTTGCCAAACCCACCCTTGAACTGGCATGCAGTACATTACAACAAAAATTCATTTTACTTCAGCACAACCTCCTGAGTCTTAAACTCTTGCTGAATGCTAAGAAAACAAAAGCAAAGTTTTTTTCCCTGAAACTAAACGCAGTCAGTCACTCCTCACTGTGCACCCAGCAACAAATAACATCTCTTTTGGGGGAACCTATTGAGACAGTGGACAGATTCAAATACTTAGGTTTTTGGATAGACCACAAACTCTCTTACATGGTTCATATGGAGGAACTGTTGCAAAAAGTTGAAACAATGTCTAGGACTGTTTTTTAAAATTAGACACCTCCTAACCCAGGAAGCTAGGCAAAGACTCGTGCAATCCACATCCCTTCCCCTCCTGGACTATGCTGACCTACTGTATAGCCATGGACCTAGTACTACGTTGGCCAAGCTCAACACATTGTATAATAGGGCTTTAAGGTTCATCACAGGTGCTCCCTTTAGGACCCACCATTGTTCCTTACATGCTATGTTAGGCTGGCATTCCTTGAATACCACGAGAATCATAAACGTGCCAACCTGGACCTACAGAGCCCCTAACTGGCAAGCTGCCGCAATACATATCCAGTCTCCTATCCAATACCCCTGTAGCTTATTCGCTTAGGAGTCACTCTTATTTCTCACTCAATGTCCCTAGATACAGAACTCGCTTTGGGTCCTCTGCTCTTGGCCATGCCCTGCCAGCCCTTTGGGACTCCTTACAGAAATTGCTGAAGCTTTCCTCCCTTGCTAAAATGGCTACCTTCAGAACACTACTAAAAAAACACATCAGAGACTCCTGCAAGTGTTACTTCGAATGACTAACTCCTATTAGGAAGCAAGCTGCCTGGCTTGCACCCCTCGTCTTGTCCCACCTTCCCTCCTAGACAATAATCCTCAGCCCTACCGCTAATATATCCTTACCACTCCAGACAGTACATTCCTCCACCCCTTTTTCTCCATGTTCCTCCTTGGGTCTCTACACTCACTTATCTCCCTCAACTCACTGTAACATTATCAGCCTAAGTGGATTATAGTTTGTCTCTTGTTCAGGCTCAACTGTATTATGCTGTCTTCAGATGCACTTAGGGTACACCTGCCAAGGGTATACTCAGACTCTGTAAATGCACTGCCTTTATTGTCATTCTGTTTTTTTTGAACACATATGTATATTGCTTTTTTATTCTGGTACTTGCAATCACTCTAGTGTGTAATGTTTACTGTCCTTAATTCCTGGCTCTGTATAACCTTCTACTGTGATGAGCAGCTCTGCATGGCTGTCCAGGGCCACTTTGTAAATGTGTTTTACTCAATGGTGTTTCACCTGGTTAAATAAAGATTTGATTGGTTGATTCAGGGGGCTATGTTTTAAGCACGTTTTCACCCAAATCCCTGGTTCCCCCTATGTGTAAGTGCACAAAATCCTTATGTAAATGCACAAATTAAAATTTTAAGCACTGAGGGAGATGAAACGAAAGTGCCAAAATGCATATTTCCAGACAGACAGAAGAACATGAAAGTGCTAAAATGCTTATGTCCTGATGGACAGGAGAAAAAAATTGTTTATCCCAGGTTAGTGGTTCGTTTGACTGTTCTTTTTTTTCTGACCAATAATGTGAAATGTGCAGTGCCAACGCCAAGAATTTCAGTACTGATGAGGCTAGGTCACGGGGCCGTGATCCCACCAAATGTGCTTTTGTGACCTCTGAAAAGCTGGAGGCATGGGTCAACACTTAAACATACTGTTTGCTCCTGAGTGTTTATTTTAAGCTTACATGGGACTGATCCACTCAGCTGAATCATTAACATTCTGTCGGCTCAGGAGTGCAGGGCAGCAGAAAAGGCTGAGTGTCTTCTGGTGCTGTCCTCCCAAGGGGAAGGGGACAGGGAGGACCCCTTGCATTGCTCTGTAGTGGCTCCTGGTGGGGGAATGGTGGAAGTTCCTTTGATGGTGGGAGTGCACATGTGTCATCAGACCCCCCCCCAAGCTGGCTATAGCATACAGATAACATTGGGAGGGGGGGAGATGGAAATGCCACACTGGTGAGCCAGACTACAGACCCTGCGGTCCCCCATCCTAACTGACCCCACCCCGATGTACTAGCATATGAGCCCCTGAGTCAGCATCTAGTAGTGTGTCTCCTCCCCCAGGCAGGGAGGCCCTGGGCAGGGACAAGCTGGTCCACAAAACACAAGCTAAGAGGAGTTAGGGAGATGCTCCCCCATGACGAAAGAGGGGCTACCAACAGGGACAATCCAGTCCCAGGATGAATGGCCACAGGTCCAGTTGGTCTCTAAGCTGGCAACGAGGTGCAAGTTCGACAGATAGTAGGGGCAGAATTGGGGGTCTTGACAGAATGGGGTGCCAATGAGCATGGGGGGGCAAAATAGCAGGTCAAAAAAAATTTCTGTTGGTTGTGGCAGGGACATGACGACACAATAAGCTAATTTAAGGCTGAGTATATGTAAATCTATATGATGTACCTTCAGTGGTATTAGCTCACTGTTTTCATGACGTTCTGTGCATGACCTGAAAAACCTCTGGGATGAAATTCCTGAAATCATGTGTTCAAGAATCCCGTGTACCCAAGTGTCCTCTACCATGGGGTTTAATGTATCCCCATTCAGAGTGCCCCCCCCCCACAGATTCATCACCTGGCTTCCCTGGGACTTACTCGAGTTCTGTCGTCTTCTGCTGTAAAACCTTGAGGAGGGGTCCAGTCACCAGCATGGGACCTGTATGGGACAGGGCCTTCATCCAGCCATGTTATTTGCCACTTTTTTCTCCCTGGACCCACAGCAGTGAGGTATTGTGCCAACTCCACCTCCACGGAGATGGCCTCCAGCATCCTGTGAGTGGGGTCCCTTCCCTTGTGGTCCCACTGGGTTGCCACCCAGAATCCTCTAGCTTCAGTGTTATACTGAAAGTACTCTCAGAAAGCAAATTTTTTGAGACTAGAATGAAAGGGGACTTGTTCCCATCAGAAGAGTTACTGAAAGTGCATAATGATTGAGTACAGGCAGGTATCAGTTGGCTGTACCTTGGTATGGGGAATAGAAGACTGAGTTTTTAAAGCCATTTGTTAATGTTGTTTCTTACTGGGTGTCCAGGTGGTGGTGTGTGACCACTAAAGGATATAGTTAACCCAAAAAAGTTAGTATAAATTTTTGAATATTGGCATATACATTTTTTTGTTTGTTTACGAGCATTAGGAAAAGAGCTGAAATTTAAATAAGAGACAAATACCAAAGGCAATACTGCCACAGTAGAGGTATGGTTCAATGCTATATCATAAAATGATTCTTATGTTATTCAACCAAAAGTATTGATCATTGGTTATACATTAAACAGATATAATTTGATTTTAAAGGTGGTGCAGAAAAGACATTCCCTGAAGAAACCATTTGAATGATATGGCAAAATGTTGGGGCCTGCCATATACGTAATATTGGATAAAATCACTGCTTCTATAAAACTCTTTTATGAATGTGTATCCCCACATCAGGGGCTTATCTTAAGTGTCTCCCCTGGGTCTAGTAATGCCCACTGCCAGGAAGACGTCCTGCCAAGATGATAAATCCATGGTTGTGGTGTCCTTCTATTGATCTGCATGAAAGTGCCATGATGTGTCTCCCCTGTCCCTTTAGGTGCCACAGCCAGTGTATATGCTAAAATGGCCTGGGCTGGGTCCAAGCATTTTGAGCTCGTGACCAGCCAGGCATTTCCCTTAATCTGCCCTCTTGCTGTCGCTAGCAGAGCAGAGGGCCTTGCATGTGCCGCAGTTATTAAATTTTTAATTAGTTACTGTTGGAGTGGGCTGGGCATCAAGGAGGAGAGCCCAGTCGCAAGCAGGCCATAGTCACAGGAAGAGCTGTATTGCTTGGGGGCGTGCGGCTAAGAGGGAATCTGCAAGTGGACAGTGAGGAGGATCAAGCTGTTTTTCCGCCGCATTGGTGGCAGCAGGATCTACAGCAGGAGAAAGGATTTTCTTCTGCCTACCCACCCTGACTAGACCTCTATTAAATGCCCAAGGAAGACAGAGACAACACCAGGCAAGGCTTCATTGATTGGCCATAAAGATCACTGAGCTTGACAGAAAAGGGCTGTTAACGTGAGCCAAAAATTAGATTAAGCAGACTGGTGAGACTGGCTTAATCTAGCAGGCTGGCCAGTTAGGGGAAAAAGACAGTAGGGAAAGTTGTAAACTGCTGGGAAGGCATATACTAGGGAATCTAGTTAATGCTTCAGTTCTAAGGCACTGTGCTTAATGCTTCAGTTCTAAGGTACTGTGCTAATTACTATACAACTAGGGGATTGTGGCATATAGGAGGAATCTGTGACTATTTAAGGTACTGTGGATCTGGGGTGCAACTATTGTGGATTCTGGGGAAGCAGGGGGCACTCAACGCATGTGCAGCCAATTGACATTCTCCTAAAAGGGGCTAATTTCACTTATCAGTACAGATATAGATATGTTTTTTTTAAAAAGGGGGAAATCTAATTAAATGAAGGTACAGAGAGGGCTGTGTTTATAGGACTGATATAAGGTGAAAAAGTCTGGCACAGCGACGCTGTGCTGGAGCTAGAAGTTTTATTCCTTAGGTAAAAGGCTTTCAAGGTGTTCTTTAAGGATATTAAGCAACAGGCATTGGAGGGTAAATCTCATATAGCAGTTGCTGTGCTGAAACATCTGGGACTCTCGTTGTGTTAGGAAAAATGGAGGGGCAACCAAAGTGGAGAGCAAATGGAGCAGAACGGGGACAGAGCTGCAGCATGGTCCCCAGACTGCAAGGGCAGGCAGCATCTTTGGAAGGGTGGTAGGGTGTACTGGTCTTGGGTCGGCCATAGTGCTAGCCATGGCATGGAAGATGGGGGGGCTGCATGGTATGTAGGCAGCTGGTACAACTAAGAAAGGAGGTGAGGTGGTTGAGATGGATGCTAGGATGGGACGGGGTAAGGTGTAGACAGGAGGACAGGTGGGGATCCACTGAGGGAGTAAGATGGGATAGAGGCAGAAGAGGGAGCAAAAGTGGAGCTGTAGGGGGTCTAGGAGCAAATGCAGCAATAGGCAGGCATAGTCAGGAGGCGGCTTGGAAGAGCACAAAGGAGTACGCAAGCAGGGAAGGAGGAGTGGGGGTGGGCATCAGGGGGGCTTCTGGGAGCTCAGGTAGAGGCAGTACAGGACATGAGAAGGACCAAGGAGAATGGCAGCAGATAAGGTCCAATAGTCCAAAGCCTGCACAAAAGGGAAGGGATGGGGAGGAGCCCCAGTTGGAGGGATACAGGCAATGGGCATAGAGGATAAAAACAGATTCGCACCACTAGGGCCACAAAATGGTGGTGAGAATAAGGAAATTGGAGTTGAGGTGGACTCAGGGGGAAAAGGAGTGGCAAACATGAAGGAAGGCCTAGTAGAAAGGGAGAAGGGGACATCCTTCATGAGAGAGAACAAAGAAGATGACAAACGGAAAGATAAGGACACAGGGGTGAACTCAGCCCAAAACGGCAAACCCACAAGAGAGGGAGATAGTGAGTGCAAGTTTAGGGGCTAAAACAAGACAGAATTGAGGAATCAACTCGAGCACTAGGAATCTTAGTCAGGGCATGGGAAAGGGCAGAGCAAAGGGGAATATAGCTTCAGATAGAGGGGCAGGAAGGGCGGTTTCACAGAAGAACCTGTGGGGCTGGAAGCATGATGAAGAGGGGAATCAGTACTTGGGAGATACAATGGTAAAGAGAAGTAGAATAGGGTAAATAATGAAATGCAAGGGGCTGGGAGAATGACAGAAGAGAAATACAAGCAGAAGGTAATGGACAGAAGGGTCATACTTATCAGGGACTCAATAATAAAAGGAATTCAATGGGGGGGTTGGGGGACAAAGGCAGTACAGTATGGGTTGAGTACCTGCCAGGTATGATGGCAGCGGATGTCATTCACTATATCCCCATCAAGGGGAAACCGCAGGATGGGAAAACACACCTGATGCTCCACTTGGGAACGAATGATCTGGTGGGGAATAGATTGTTGGAAGTGCAAGCAAGATTTAGAGCACTTGCTTGATACCGCAGCAGTCTGAGGTTCAAATCTGTGGCTTTTTCAGAAGTGTTGCCCATACCAAGGGCAAGTACTGAGAGGAGACTGAGGATTGAGGAGTTTAATAATCAATCAATCAGTCAAATCTTTATTTAACCAGGCAATCATCACTGAGCAAAACTCATTTTCAAGATGGATCTGGATAGCTTCGAGACCAGTGTACACACAATTAAGACATCAAAGTTCACAATAGTTACAGAATTCAGAAGGAGTGTCAACTAGAAAGTGCTAGTATTAGAGAGTACAACGCATTTGGTGAATGAAGACAGTATATACACAAGAACCAGCACAAGAAACATAAGCGTATTTACAGGCATATTACAGCAGATGTCCACAACATATCTCCAGCAATCAAAAAATAATTAGTAGGACTAGGAGAGCACAGCAAGTGAAGAGGGGGGATAGTACCTTAGGGGCAAAAAGGAAGGAGGGAGGGGGAGGGTGAAAAAAAGGTATAAGGGCAGTAAAGGTCGGAAGAATTAAGGGGTGGAGGGGCTGAGGTGCTGAAACAAGGGGGTATAAGTTTCAGCAACCATAGAGTGCTGTTCCTGACTAATTAGTGGTAGGTCGGGCAATCAAGCATGACTGTGGGAATCAAAAGTATTTAGGTATCAGCACAGTGACCAAAAATAAGGTATTTAGGAGCCAAGGGTGAGAAGATGGATGGGAACAAATGGGCAGGGGTGGAAGCAATGAAGCCAGATAGGATATAGAAGTGCACTACCTATAGCAAAATGGGAAGATTAAGGGCTGGTGGGATGGTGTGAACAGATGGGGTATGGGTTAGTAGGGAACTGGGGAACAACATGGGAGGATAAGAGGTTACTTGCCCCGGATAGACTGCACTTGAATAGGGAGGGTGGGGCAATGCTAAAGAGCAAGTTAGGGGAGTTCATAGAGCAAAACTATAAACTAAATTGGGGGAGGGTTGGGAACAAAACCACACCACAGGACAGGAGAATTGGGGGCTCCCAGCCTCCCCCCAGGATGGAAAAAACAGGGGAGAGGACAGGGGAAGGAAACATGCATCAGGGGATGGAAAAATGGGTCCAGCAAATGGAAAGCCATGTGCACCAACGCCAGGAGCCTAGGAAACAGGATCCCAGATTTAGCAGCGGTCATGGCTGAGGTGGACTTGGACCTTGTGGGAATTACAGAGACATGAGGTCATGATGGCCAGGACTGGGCATGGCAATACTGGGGTATGTACTACTTAGGAAGGACAGAGTGGAAGGGGTGGCACTATATGTGAAGGAACACATCAAGGCCACAGAATTGCAGGGTAGATGGGGGACTGAGGTTACATAGGTATCTTGGAGGCAGGGAAGGAGAGGCTGACATAGCAGAGTGGTATATTGGCCACCAACACAGTAGGATGAGGTGGATAAGGCAATGATGGAGGAAATCCAGAGGATGACAAACAGAGGGAGGTGCTGCTAATGGGGACTTCAACTTGCGGACGTGGAATGGGGCACCCCATCAGCAGCATCCACCAATAGTAGGAAATCATGGACTCCCTACAGGAGCTCCTATGAAGCAGCTGGTAAGGAAACTGACCAGGGACGGGTGATTCTAGACTTGATTCTACAAATGTGGAATGGGTGGAGAGGTATCCGTAGGGGAGAACCTTGGCACAAGTGACCACAGCACCATTTGGTTTATGGTAAAAACGACAGCTGAGGTTCATCGACCAAAGTGAAGGTGCTAAATTTCAGACATGCGGACTTAAAGAAAATGGGGGAATGCATTTAGCAAGCCTTGGCGGGGGTGGGGGAAGGGACTTAGGTGGGTGGAGGAAATGTGGGATACAATGAAAGGGGCCATAGTGGAGGCCACAAGCCTCTGTGGCAGGAGGGTAAATAAAAATAGGAAGAAAAGAACGCCACTTTGGTTTAATAGGGAAGTGGTGGAGAAGGTCAGAGCAAAGAGCATGGATTTAGGAGGTATAAAATGACACAGAGAGAGGATGATAGGGCTCTATACCAAGAGAAGCAGAAGGAAGCAGGTTAGGAAGTCAGGAGAGCGCAGGCAAGAACGGAAGAGAAAATAGCCAAGGAAGGGGATAAAAGCTTCTTCTGGCATGTGCATGAGAGGAGGAAGTCAAAGGAGGGGATAGTCAGGTTGAAAAATAAAGAAGGGAAGTTGGCAGAAGATGACTCTGAGAAGGCGGAAATACTTAACAGCTATTTCTGCTCAGTGTTCATGGTGGAGAAGGATGGGGAGGTTAGGAAAATCAGGGAAAACAAGGTGGTGTTGGTGGTGGTGGTGGTGGGGGGGTTAACTCCAGTCCGTTCCAGGTGGAGGAGGTCCTGAGGGAGCTAGAGGGTCTAAAGGTGGACAAGACGATGGGGCCGGATGGCTTGCACCCCAGGGTACTGAGGGAGCTTAGTAAAGTACTAGTAGTACCTCTGACAAGCCTCTTCAACAAATGGAATCAGAGGAGGTCCTTGATGACTGAAGAAGGGCGGATGTGGTCCCACTTCATAAGGGGGGACAAAGAGGAGGCAGGCAATTATAGACCGGTGAGCCTAACATCTGTGGTGGGAAAGCTCATGGAGAAACTGCTAAAGAAGAGAATCACTGGCTAACTTGAAGCCAATGGCCTACAGGATCAATGGCAACATGGGTTCACTGAGAGAAGGTCATGTCAAATGAACTTGATTGAGTTCTTTGACTGGGTCACCAGGGTAGTGGATCCGGGAGGGGGGGGTCTGTAGACATTGCATACCTTGACCTTAAGAAGGCATTCGATTTTGTACCGTGCAGGAGACTACTGCACAAAATAAGATATCTTCGGTTGGGGCCTGTGGTAGTTAGGTGGGTGCACAACTAGCTGGGGGGCAGAAGACAGAGGGTAATTGTTAACGGGGTACCTTCAAAGGAGGGTATGGTCACCAGTGGGGTACCTCAGGGGTCGGTGCTGGGGCCACTCCTATTTAATATATTCATAAGGGGCATAGCGGAAGGGCTAGAGAGGAGAGCATGTGTATTCTCGGATGGCACAAAGGTCTGCAATAGAGTGGATACTCCAGAGGGGGTTGAGGGTATGTGCAGGGATCTGCAAAAACTGGCGGTATGGTCCAAGGAGTGGCAATTATCCTTTCAGTACAAAAAGTGCAAGATCATGCACTTAGGCAAGAAAAACAGGAAGTGGAATACTGGATGGGGGCATGCCCAGAGGAAATCGCAGAGAAAGGAACCTTGGTATAATCATTTTGCGGACCTAAAGGTGACAAAGCAGTGTGAGAAGGTGGTGACAAGGGCCAGTAGGATGCTGGGTTGTATCGGTAGGGGAATCACTAGCAGGAAGCAGGTCATAATGCCCTTGTACAGGCAACTGGTCAGGCCACATCTTGAGTATGGAGTCCAGATCTGGAGGCCATACCTCAAGAAGGATCTGGATAGAGTGGAGCGCATCCAGAGGACGGCGACAAAAATGGTGAAGAGCCACAGTAATATGTCATACGAGGAATGGCTGAAGGACCTAAACATGTACTCCCTAGAACATAGAAGGGAAAGGGGGGACATTATCACAACCTTCAGATATATCAAGGGTATCAACAGGGTGCCAGTAGGGGCCATCTTCCAGCTAAAGAGGCAACTGAAAACAAGGGGGCATGATATGCAGATAGTAGGGGGAAGGTTCAGAGGAAATGTTAGCAAATTTTACTTCATGGAGAGGGTAGTAGATAACTGGAACAAATTCCCAGAGGAGGTGGTGGGGGCAAGAACCATGCAGGGCTTCAAGGAAGCATGGATAGGCACAGAGGTCTTTTGACCTTGAGAGGGGAGACAGTAGGAAATAACAAAGTCCTAGCAGCTAGCTAGTCACACTGGGCAGATTGGGTGGCCTGGCAGTCCTTTCTGCTGACACATTCTATGATTCTATGATACTGTTTTTGAGCTAGAGACTGTTATTTAACTCGTCTTTTGCAGCATGCATTTCCCGTTGGGAGCTGCCATGTTTTGGATTGGGACTTCTCAGATCAGACTGGGGTAACTGGGACACAGGAACCTCAAGGGTCCTTAGCTCAGGTGCCTTGTGGGAGAAACTGTGAACTCTAGTATTTGGCACCTAAAGAAACCAATAGGAGCACAAGACAGTGACTGACCGCTCCTTTAGCCAAATCGGATTGCAAGAATAAAGGACTAGTCCAGTTGTTTTCAAATGGTGTGCCAGTTCTTCCCGAGACTCCATGGAGCAAGGAGCTTGTAGAGCTCTGTGGGTATCCGGCCTAGAGAGGTCTAGTTTTCCTCTGGTGTGCATGCTGCAGTCCTAAAGGGGGGATCGATCACTTAGAACTGCCTTTCTGCAGATTAAGAGGTTTGCTCAGCAAAGTGGCTGATATTGCGAACTGGCCAGAAGCCGAAAGAGGAATTGGAGAGTTTGGATATTCCTTAAAATAAATGTGCTGAATGCTTATTGTGGGTCAAAGCCTACCATCCAGGGACTCTTGATTGCCAGAGACCAGTTCTAACTACAATACTAGAAGAACAGCGTCAACCCTGCTTGGTGTCCCTTTTCGTAGAACTACGCTGGGACAAAGATCTTTCTCCTACAGAGCTCCACTGTGGCTTAATGAGATCCCTACTGCTGCTCTTAACACCACTAACATTTGGTCCTTTAAAAAAGAACTGAAGAAACACCCGCTGAATTTAAACACCTGTGACTGTCTGTTCTGAGCATGAATCCCCTAGACTTACCTACTTACCCTTCTGGGATCTTACCCCTAACCCATCCCCCTTGCCCTGGCACCCCCCCAACAGCAGCCCACTAACCACACTTCCTCCCACTAGCCACCCTTACCTCCAATTCATACCAAGTGATGCCTCCCACTTTCCTTTTCCCCTCATCATTACCCTGTGTTTGGCCCTACACCCCCCAGCTCTACCCTCCTGCCCATTCTCCCCCAACTCTACCCTCCCACCCACTTGCCTTGCTCAACAACCTCTCTCTTCCAACTTCTACTTTGACAAATCCCCCTTGGGACGCTATGCTAGGATGTCTCGTAATGGTATTTACTTCTGCTGTATAAGGCTATTGCCTGTGTTTTATGTTATTAATCTTTTGCCTGTAACCTAATGAACTGTATTCTATTTGTTATGTTTTTTGTAATGTCTGCTCTGTTTCTCATCCTGACGTGGAACCTTTGTAAAAGAGTTCATACTCAAAGGTTTATCTGAATATCCAAATAAATAAATAAATAAATAAAATTAAAATAGAGAGGAGCTTGCCTTTACTAGTGACCAAACTGTTTACCAGCTGGAGGGTCACCAGCAGCTAAACTGGACTTTGCCAGAGACACTCTGTTGAACTTGGGCCTAGGTCCATCCTGATCCATGCCGTCTGTTCCTATGCCAGCTACAGTTTTTCAGTGAGATACCAGCTTCAGGGATCCAGCCCCTGCACAACAAATCATCGCAGGTTACGGCCACCTACAGGGAAAGGCCATGAAGTGGAGTTGAGTCATGGTGGTCCACGTCTTCATTTCGCCAGGTTGTCTACAATCTTCTGTACACAGTAAGTAAACTCGGTAGCTCCCTGCAACAAGCATCTTGATTATCTTTTGGTACCATCTAATTGTTTTTGGCTTAATTTCAAGGGTTTCAATAGACTAAGCCAGCCGGTCGCAGATACAAATAATTTATTTGCTTTGCACTGTTAATATTGATTACTTCCTTCCATCAAGGGCCCCAACAACAGTTTCAACCCTGGGCACTGACTCTGACCAGCCAGCACTATAATCTGGGTACCCAGTAGAAGCAGGACTTTTTAGAAATGGGACTAAAGTAACTGTATATTAATTAACCTGTTTTTTCCAGAACAGTAATCGTTTGCTCAGATTTACTTCCCCCTCCTTGTTTAAGTCCTTTAATAAAGCTGATTTACTGTGTTACTTTGAACCTCGCTTGTGAGCATACTATTATTATCTGGCTTAAAGTGATAGGCTCTTCACTAAATGCATGGAAAGTGCATGCTGTACTGCAAAACTGTCTTTAAAGGTGGTTGCAGGGTGTACACCCAGATCAGAGACCCTACTGGTAAGTGGGATGACCGTGAACATATTATTAATGCTTATTGCAAACTGTCTATTGAATACGGCTAGGGGTCATTGTCAATTCAAGACACCTGGTCACTAGGTGGGATTGTGGGTGGTTATCGCCCCCAGTGGCTGTACCAGTCGAGATACATACTCATGCAAACCATACTCTGGGTGGAGGCACAAGCTATTGTGTTTACTGAGGAGAGGGTAACCTGGTACTTGTTAATTTGGAACCCAGGCCCTCAACCTGATGTTAGGAAGATAGGCAGGGAAGTAGCCCAAGGAGTAGTGCCGCCTAGGGTTACAAATGAAAATTTGTTTGTTAGTGTCGCCTACCCCCATTGGTCTTCCATTCTTTCACAGTGTCCTTGGAGGCAGCTTCGATCTATTCATACATGTTACTGTTTTAACACCTTCTGTGCTGCTGTTTTTATGTTGTTCTATGTGTGCATGCAGACAACATATTGTGATTGCTTGAGTGGAGAAGCAGGTTTTGAGGTGCGGTCCTAAGGCAGCCAATGGTGCCACTGCTTTTCTGAAGGGCTCTGTGGCACCAATGGCACAGCACAGCACACTGTCTATGACAGCAGTTGAGAAGCGTGCCACCAACTTAGAAAAGAATTAGCTGCTGCAATCAGGAGGAGAGCACCCCAGGCGATCCCTGATTGCAGCAGTGAATTACTGCTTGCTTCTATAGTTATTCCTTACAAGAAACATGTTCTCTGAAAGCCGACATTGGGTGCTCTAGTCCTCTGTCGGCATGCCCTCCCAAATTATTCTTGCAGATGGGTGCCCAATCCCCGTCGGCATAATGCTCCCCCCATTTCTTGTGTGCCAAGGGGGGTGCCCAATTCCCCCTCGGCTCATGTGCCCACACTCTGTATGTGCCAACGGGAGTGCCCAATCCCTGTCGACTATGGACCCCCCCAAAAAAAACACTCAGGTGGCATGCTGGGAGTCCAGCTCAGTGTGCAAAAGTACCTGCAAAAAAAGAAAACCTTCCCACGTTTTTTCTTTTTTTTTTTTAAACCTGTAAAATTAAAAACAATCCCTCATTGAGTTCAGTGCCCCCTTCCCAACCCGTAGCCACCCTCTGTGCACCCACCTCCCCACACACCTTCTCACCCAATACTTACCTCTGGGGCCCGGTGTGACGATCTTCCGTGGAGCGGGAACATGTCTGCACTCTTCAAAGCCGACCGCGAACTGAAGAAACGCCGGTAAGCTGTATGATGGCATAAATATTTTTTTTTCAACTTATGTGAATGTCTCACCCATTTTCATGAATGTTTGCATCAAATTTTCAACATGGAGTTCTTGGAACCCCACCTCATGAACTCAGTCACTGTCATTTTGTTAATCGGTCCCAAAAGGTGATTTCACGGTCACTGCACGGAATCACCTTTCAGCACCGATTCACAAAATGACAGTGTCACAGTTCATGAGATAGGCTCTCAAAAAGGCTATGTTGCAAATCTGGTGAAAACATTTCCAAAAATGACTGTGTTACCGGCGTTTGTAGTGCAGTTCCCACGCACGCTCACAAGTTCAAGAATGTTTTATATTTTCACTCCAGATTTTCAACATTGTATTTTTCCATACCTCCTTATGAACAGTACAGCTGTCATTTTTCACATCTGGCCTGAAATGTGTTTTCGCACATGTGGCACACAATGGCGCGGTCGCTGTACGAAATCAATGTTCGGGACAAAGTAAGAAAATCACAATGACAGTGTTCATAAGGAGAGGTCCCATAAAGTGCATGTTGCAAATTTTGTGAAAAAAAAACCAAAATGACAGTGTTACCAGCGTCGTTGCGCAGTTTCTAATCACGCTCTGTAATTTTGCAAATTTCTTTATATTTTACTCCGATTCTCAAAATTTCATTTTGCTCACCGCCTGATGAACAGTACAGCTGTAATTTTTCACATGCTGCCTTAAACATGTTTTTGCACCTGTGGCACACAATGGGTGCGGTCACTGTGAAAAATCAACGTTTGGGACAGTTCAAGAAAATCACAGTGCCACTGTTCATGAGCAGAGGTCCCAAAATTCCTATGTTGTAAATCTGGTGTAAGAATCCCCCCCCAAATAATTGCATTACAGGTGTATGTTGCACAGTTTCTACGCACGCTCGTGACTTCACCAATTTTGTTATATTTTCACTCCACATTTTCAGCATTACCATTTTTTTACACATCCTCATGAACAGTGCAGCTGCCTTTTTTCACATCCTGTTTGAAATGTATTGTCGCACCTGTGGTGCCAAATGGCATAGTCATTGTGAAAAATCACCTTTCAGCTATTGAACTGATAGTGTCGCCGTTTATGCGCTGGGGCCACAAAAAGCCCATGTTGAAAACTTGGAGTGAAACGCCCAGGGCGTTATGCTTTCCCACCATAACGCCCTACCCTGCAGGGACTGACAGGTGTCAGCGATGTGACTTGGGATTGTCGACAGTAATGCTCACGCCATTCCACTCCCACCCTGCAGCCAGTGACAGGCATGGAGGTGTGCCTTGGACTCTTCAGCCCCAAAATGCACCCCATTCTGCTATACTGCATCCATTTCAGCATATTTCCTTATGGAATGGGGTGAGTGTAAAGCTCGAACATCCTAAGACACACATCGACACTTGTCGGTGTCTGCAGGGTAGGGTGAGGTGAAATGGCATGAGCGTTACTGCTGACAGCCCAAAGGCACACCCCAATGCTTGTCAGTCTGCAGGGAGGCGTGGGGTTGACATCGGTTCCACACTTCACTGCCATTCTTATTATGTATCTCTCTAACTCCTGCACTACCAATGTCAACACCAGCAAGACAACATTTGGCACTGACAAATGCTTGTTATTTTTTTTATATATTACTCACTGAGACAGAATGTTTCTTTTTCAGTGAGGTCCCAGGAAAGGATGATCTGATGTTCAATTTGCATTCGGTGAATGTATTGAAAGTTTCTCACTTTTGCCTTTGATTTGGCCCAGTTGAACTTTTTGACCACTTTGGATCACTTCGACCAGTGGCCAAATAATTAGAAGAACAACACTTCAGTCCTTTCTGCAGGGGCCACACCTAGTTCTATGGTCACCCCTTTCCCCACCCCAGTCACTTTCTACATTCTTTCTTCATCCCCAGACATTTTGTTTTACAACAAAAAATAATTTCCAGCTCCTAGTGTTGACTGAATAGCTTTTAAAAACTGACTGAAGAAACAGGCAAGGGTGGAAGAGGTGGGAGCTGACTAGAGTGTGTGAAAGGTAGAGGTGTTGTGATCCTCTTTCCCTTTTTTTCAGCCAGTTAGACCACCATGCTTTTATTTTACAATAGTTTGGTCAAGAAAGACACAAACTAAAGCTAAGGCTTGTTTTCATATGTGTTCTGGGAACACAGGAAAGTTAAGTAACTTAACACTGAAACAGAGACAGCATCTGATGGCAGTTAAGGACCTCGCCCACCCAGTCACATCGTTATTAATTTTACAGTGAACACTGCTCTATGATGCTGACTCTTCCTCCTTACTTACCCCACTATTCCCTGTGCCTATCCCATGTTTTGAACCCTGCAACTGTTTTGCCCCCAGCTACCTCAGCTGGAATGCTATGCCATGTATCCACCACTCTTCCTGTGAAGAAGTATTTCTTCACATCTCTTATGAACCTTCCTGCCCTCCAGCTTCAAAGTATGTCCCCTTGTTCTAGAGTACCTCTTTTCCTGAAAAATACTCCCCTCCTGTACCTTATTAACCCCCGTGAGGTATCTAAAGGTCTCTATCATATACCTTCTCTCCCTCCTTTCCTCCATGGTGTACATGTTGAGGCTCTTTAGTCTCTCCTTGTAGGGCTTATGATGCAAATCCTGCACCATTTTAGTAACCCTTTATTGAACCACCTCCATTCTGCCTATGTCTCTCCTGAGATGCAATCTCCAGAACTGGACACAGTACTCAAGGAGGGGTCTTACTAATGATCTATATAGGGGCAACACCACCTACCTTTATCTGCTGGTGATACCCCTTCCTATGCACCCCAGCATCCTACTAACCATGCTGACTGCCTGTCACATTGCCTGGCCACTTTAAGGTCATCTCATAAGTTTACCCGCCCAAGTCTCTTTCCTGTGTGGTCATTGTGAGTATCACGCCACCCATTTTGTACACTGCCCCGAGATTTCTATGGCCTAAGTGCATTATTTTGCACTTTTTTGCATTAACGCTTAGCTGCCAAACCCTTGACCGCCTCCTCCAGTTTTTTCAGATCACTTTCATCCTTTCCAACCCCAGGGAGTGTCTACCCTGTTGCAGATTTTGGTGTCATCCACAAAGAGGCAGACCTTCCCTTCCTGCCCCTCTGCTATGTCTCGGATTAAGACATTGAAGAAGACCGTCCCAGCACAGAATGCTAAGGTACCCCATGGTCACACTACCTTCCTCAGAGCGTACTCTGTTTGCCATCACCCTTTGTCTCCTATCCCTAACCAGTTTCTTACCAAGGTTACCACCTTATTGTCTACCCCAAGCTACTTAGCTTGTTTACCAGTCTCCTGTGTAGAATGGTGTTGAAAGCCTTGCTGAAATCAGGTGAGCCATGTTCACTGCTCCTCCCTGATCCAGCTGCTATCAGATTTGTTTGGCATGACCTTCTCCCGGTGAATCCGCTGCCTCAGGTCCTATAATCTACTGGATTCCAGACATTCCACTGTCCTTTCCTTAAATAGTGTCACCATTAACTTACCCACCAGCGGCGTCAGGCTGACAGGCCTATAAATGCCCACCTCTTCCTTGCTACCACTTTTGCAAAGTGGGACTACATCTGCCCTTCTCCAGTCCTCTGGGACCACTCCTGTCCCCAAAGATTTGTTTAATAAGTCTGTCAAAGTTGTAGCCAGTACCTCTCTCTGAGTTCCTGCAACAGTCTTTGATGCACCCCGTCTGTTCCCATAGCTTTACTACCTTCAGGTTATCGAGTGCTTTCCACACTCTCTCCCTGAGAAAGGACTAGTGTCCACTTCCCTCCCATCAAAGCTCCTGATGCTTTATTGTGGTCTGTCCCTTCCTTCTATTGTGAATACTAAGCAGAAGTATTTGTTCAAGATGTTTGCCTTTTCTTGATCCCCTCAGTGCAGCCACCCCTCCTTTAATCTTACAATCCCTCCCTTTGTCTTTCCTCCTGAATGATTCTCTCTCAGTTTGCACCGTTGAGCTCATCACTGCTTTGCCTGCCTCCTTCTGTTTTCCCAGATACACCTTCCCTGTCCTGCTCTCTCTAGGTCTCCTTCTACCTTCTGAGCGCTACTCTTTTAGCCTTACCTTTTCTGTTACTTCTTTGTAGAACCATAGCGGTCTCCTCTTTCTTTTACTTTGCTTACTTGTTTGACACAGAGGTTTGTTGCCTTTACTATGCCCTCTTTCAGTCTGGCCCACTTAATTCCAATACCCCAGATCCTCTCCCTCTGCCAGGTCGTTCCTGAGGCATTCACCCAGCTTAGTAAAATCAGGTCTTCTGAGTCCAGGACTCATGTCATTGTGTGGTGGGATTCCACAGCTGCTCTTATGCTGATCCACACTGTATGATGATCACTGGTCCCTAGATGACTTCCCATCTGGACATCTACAATACTGTTCCTGTTAGTTAGCACCAGATCCAGTATTGTCCCATCACAAGTGGGTTCACTGACTAGTTGCCTGAGGAATGCCCCCTGCAGGGAGTCCAGGATATCCCTACTTCTAGCTGAAGTTGCTGTAGGGAGGCTCCAATCTACATCCGGCAGACTGAAGTCCCTCACCAGCAGTACCTCCCCCTTTTAAGCCATCCTACCAAGTGTTACTAACATTTCCTTATCTAAGTCCTCCCTTTGTGCCGGAGGCCTGTAGGTCACTCCTGTCCGAATATGGCCCTGTTTCCCAACTTGAGGGTGACCCACAGCACCTCTGCCTCCCCTAAATCCCCTGTATTTCTGTTGCTTTTATGCTTTCCTTTACATAAAGCACCACTCCCCCTCCTTTCTTTCCTATCTTATCCCTTCTCAACATTGTGTAGTCTGGAATGACCATGTCCCAGTCATGGCTGTCCGTGCACCATGACTTGGTAATGGCCATAATTCCAGGTTCGCTTCTGCCATGATGGCCTCTAGGTCTGGAATCTTACATCCCAGACTTCTGTATTTGCACACGTGGCCTTCCAGATTTTGTTAGCTCCCTGTTTGTTACTTTTCCTTTTCCTTTTTGTGCCCCACCCTCCTTTACTTTTCTGACTGCCTGTTTTCCCCTCCCTCTTTTGCTAACCCCCCCAACTTCCTTGATCTATTTGGTCCATGGTGGGACTCTCACCCCTCAGGATCTCTCTATGCTCTAGCTCAGACTAGTTTAATTACTTATCTAAATATTGTTTAAACCATCCACTGAGACTTGCTCATGGTCACACAGTGCACAAGTGGTGGGCGTGGGATTCAAACCCAGTTCTGCAGAGCTTCACCTCAGTGCTATTAACCACTACGCTATACTGCCTGCCCTATACCAAGGACCAGAATCTGAACCAAAATCAAGGGTTTTACATTCAAGATGAACAGAAATTGCCAATTTTCACATTCGCTCACCCTTAGTCCCAGGCTTTCAACAATAGGCACAATATACAATAACTGAAATATAGCGGCAGAAATAGGATTCTGAACACATTTCGTACAACAAGCACATGTGAGGAACTACAGTGAACTGATAACATAAATTGTATTTAAAAGAGCCCCAGGTATAGTGATCCTTTAACAGAACAAGGGATGGAGTCACGGAGGGCTGGCGCAGAAGAGGTAAAAGCTCTGACTCAAGCCAAATTTGGGAATGAGGGGTTTTGCAACTCATATGGTTCTAGTGAAAGAACTACACACACAAGGGTGTGTTTGTTCCTCAATGGATCAACCACTAGTTATTCTCGGATAGTGCTTTTAACTATCCTGATGGGATCCAACAGATAGCCCAACTATCTGACTCTGGATCCCAGATCCTAGCTGACCCCATTCTGGTTTAGGATCCAAGGTCAGATAGTGAGATCCAGGGTTGGACATCTGCCTCAGATCCATCAGATCCCAGAGAGTTACATTGGATAGTTGTCATCTCATTGAATCCTAGGTGATAGGATCCAGTAGTCAAATACCAACAGTATCCAATACCATCTGATATTCAGGAAAATCGATGGTATCTGATTCCACCGGATACTATCTGAGCAACACTACTAAGCACTAGTATCTAGCTAAAGAAATCCAGAGTTAAGCGTCACCATCACCCCTGTATAATAGCAGACCTTCCACCCCTATGTAGATCCAGGGACCAAGCCTGGTCAAAATATCAATTCTCACTATCCCAGATTGATCTGTAGTCATATTAAACCCTCAGGAACGTCTGCTCAAAAGCCATCCATCTTGCCAAGGCAAAATATTTTAAGTCCCACTTACAACTAAAAAAAAAACTCTCCTACTTCCTTTTGGAAAGTAATACAGTTGCTTCTTGATCCTCCAGCACACCAGGCCCCCCCACCCATCCTCAAAATCGATGGATCACCTGTCACTGACCCCGCCTCTGTAGCCAAGTTATTTAATAACTTCTTCTCATCTACTCCACCCCATCCCCCACTGGCCATTCCCCCCTCCGATGGTTTTTGCTGCCCACCAGTCTCTCACAGGAAGTCTTCATGGCTCTCTTATCTCTAAACTAACTAAAACCAGCCCGATGGCCTCCACCTCAGGCTCCTACATATCTCCACTCCTGCCATTGTTTCTCCTCTTGCACACATTCTAAACCTTCTCCTCTTAACTCATTGGGTCCTTGAACCATCCATTATAGAACCTGACCCAAAATGGCCACCAGGACTCAATGAGATAACTTCTATCATCCCAAAGCCTGAAATTTGCCAAGGTGTTGCCTTCACAAAGAAGGTGACCTTTCCACTCCCAGCAACTACTGACCCATTTCACTCCACCATCTCTTGCCAAACTTCTCGAGTCACTAATCCACTCTAGGCTATCAGATTACTTATCCTCCACTGGTACTCTCTCCTTCCAGGATGGGTTTAGAATACAGCACTCAATGATCTGTCCCTCTTGCGTGTCACTGACTCCATTTACTCATCCATGGACCATGGCCACATTATCACTGCCATATTCATAGACGTGGCAAAGGCCTTCAGTTCAGTCTCCCACCCCTCCTACTACTCCAATCAGCAGGTCTGGCAGCTTCTGCTGTCAATTGGTGAAGGTCCAACCTACATGACAGGCAGCAATCAGTACAAGTAGGAGACGTCTTATCCTCCCCTCTTCCTATCAACACCGGCGTACCTCAAGGCTCCATCCTATTCTTCCTTTTTCCCTTTTCATAAACAACCATCCCTCCATCTGCTCTACCTCCCACATACATATGTACGCAGACGATACCGTCATCTTCACCTTGGATCCCTCCACCATCGGTATACAATCACCACTCCAGCAGGATTTCGACAGAGTACATAACTGGTTCCAGACAAGCCAACTAAAATTCAACACCAAGAAAATGGTCACTGTGATGTTTGGTTCAAGACAGAAATTGGCCACACTCCAGTCTCCCACCACCCCATTTTCTCCTCCCTGGGCCGGTGCCCTCCTAACAATGGTCCCCGCTAAATATCTATGGGCTTGTTAGACACCTACCTTGACTTCTATCCATACTGATTACATTTGCACTAAACTTCGCCTAAAATTCACAATCCTCCACCACTACAAAGACAGCCTCCTCTCTACCTGGTGGGAACTGGTTACAAAAATGATTCTCCCTGTCATAGACTATGCTGATACTATGCTGATGTGGTCTATGGCACTGCCTCCACCACATCCCTCGCAAGACTGGACACATTCCTAAACTCCTCCTGCTGTTTTGCCACTTCAGCCCCTCCCCTCACTCATCACTGCCTTCTCTATATACCTCTCTCTTCCTTTCACCATTACCACACAGGAGGCTGGTCCATGGTGCCTCCCACATTGCAAAATACTGGCTCGAGACCCTTTCTCCATACCTCTCTTCCTGCCTATCTCCTATTAAACTCTCAGCTTACTCCCTACGTCACGTGGACCAGTATACCTTCTCTTTCCCACACCTTCACTCAGTGGCAGGCCACGCTGCCTTCTCCTGTCACCTTCCTCTGCTCTGGAATCCACTCTTTGTTGACTTTCGCCTATCCCCCTCACTCCCATCCTTTAAGTGACTCCTCAGAATTCTCCCCCTACCCAGCGTTTGCACTTCTCCTCTGTCCCAGTGGCAATCTCACCCCCTACACCCCTGCAAAAAAAAGGTACCCACCTAGCAGAAAGAGGGAGATAATAATGCCCCTTTACAAAGCCATGGTGAGGCTGCACCTGGAGTATGGGGTTAAAGTTCTGGAGGCCACATCTCTGCGAGGATATAGATGCATTGGAGAGGGTTCAGAGAAGGGCAGCCAAGATGGTGCAGGGTATGCAGGGAAAGACATACGAGCAGAGGTGTAAGGAGCTGGATCTGTACACGCTGGAGACAAGGAGGGAAAGGGGAGACATGATTGACACTTTTAAATATGTAAAGGGGCTCAATAAAGTGGGAGAAGAGGGTTTACTTGAGAGGAAGGAGGGGGTCACAACTAGAGAGCACAGCCTCACACTGCAAGGAAAAAGATACAGGGGCAATGTGAGAGGGCATTTCTTCACGGAGAGGGTGGCAAACCCCTGGAACATACTAGGAGATGGAGTGGTAGGGGCTAAATCGGTGGAAGAATTCAAGAGGGCATGGGACAAGCATATAGGAGCCGAGTATCAGGGGCTGGCAGGGGGGGGAAGGCAGACTAGATGGGCCGATATGGTCCTTTTCCACCTTCAAGCTTCTGTGATTCTATGATTCACTCATGAGACTTTCTGCTGCAGCAAATACACTCACCACTTCTGACATCTCCTTGCTCATGTTTTGTAGTTATTAGCCTGAATTAATTCATTTTATTTGTTCAAAATATTGTCTATTCAGTATTTTTCTTTTAGATGCTCCAACTATGTATAACCATAATATATGTATAACTGTACTATCCTGTATCCCTTGCCCCCAGGTCGCACCTGGAAATGAGCCTTGGCTCAATGTGCCTTTCCCGGTTACCAAATTTTAAATAAATAAAAAATAAATCTGACAATCATGAATGCTATTTATTCAGAAAAATGTAAACAGTTTTTTGCATTGTAAACCAACTTATATTTTGAACTGTCAGCATTTCAAAGTGCTTTGAAATGAGGTCGTGATCATATTTTGATACATGTGACTCCAAGCTTTCATTCAGAAAATAAAAAGACTAAGAACCTCAGCCAAGAGCACTAAGGCATGGGTTACCCAAAAGCGCGGGCAGTTAAAACACGCATTAGCTGTTCCAGTGACTTGCTTTCTGCCAGCACTCAGATACTAGACAAACAGAAACAAAAGCGGCACCAGCTACCTCTAAACTGGGGGGAATCTTTCCCCTACATATACTACAAACAAGTTTAGGAATTATGTATAAAATATTTAGTGAATTAGCTTAGAAACATTTTGCAAAAGCACAAGATAGATACACTCACATGAGCCCAATACAGAAGTGGTCAGAGAAAAAAAATAATTATTTTAGCTGCCATAACTAATGTTTCACACCAGGGGGTGCTTCATTAGTGGTCAGATTCTTTTTCTCTGACCACCTGTGTATTGGGCTCACGTGAGTGTATCTGTCTTGTGCTTTGGGAATATATTTCTAGGTTAGTGTTTCTAAGCTACTTACATAAATATTTTTATACACAGTTCCTAAGCTTGTTTGTAGTATATGTAGGGGACAGATTCCCTCTAGTCTTCTGACAGGCTGTTCCAGTCATCCCCCACCCTTTCTGTGAAGAAGCATTTCCTCACATTTCTCCTAAACTCCTCCCCTTCAGCTTCACTGAATGCCCCTGTGTTCTAGTGTCCTTTTTTCACTGAAAGAGACACCCCACCTCCACATTGTTCACCGCTGTGAGGTACTTCTAGGTCTCAGTCATGTCTCTTCTCGCTCTCCTCTTCTCCAGGGAGTACATGCTGAGTTCCTGCAGCCATTCCTCATATGGCGTTTCAGGCAACCTTTCCGCCATGTTGGTTGCCCTCCACCGTACTGCCCCCACCTTCAAGGGAGCTGCCAGATCCTGCCTCAGTTCGGTAAACGCTGAAGGACCCAAATGACTATCTGCAAAAAATTCTCCCCCACCCCAGAAACAACTTGTTTCGGACTTACACAAATATTCACATCTCAGATTTAAGGTTCTGAAATATCTGAGGGCAATCTCTAGCACTGGTCCCCCTTCCATCAGATCTTTTTCAGCACTGATGGAAAGCGACAATGTTGACCCACCGGCTTCTTCCATAAGGCTGAAGCAAACTCAGAGACCACCACCTTATCTTGCTGCCTGGGCATTAAGTTTAAACACCTAGTGTCAGTGACTCAGCAGGCTGCATACTCACCTCTGAGGCCAGAAGATCAGAAGGTTAATCCCAATACTGACACTGTAATGCTGCATGGGTGTGTGTTTGTGTGTGCTGAATTCCTGAAATGCCGTCTTTCGGATGAGACATACTGAGGTCCCATCTGCCTGTTCTGGTGGTTGTTCAGGTGGGCGTTAAAGATCAATGGCATTTCTCAAAAACAGTAGGGGATTTCTTGTTGTTCAGGCCAGATTTCCCGTTCACTAAAAATACCACCAACAGCTTAATCTGGTTCCATTTCAGTTGGGTACCATCTGTATCTCCTCCCTCCTCTGGGGCAAGGCTAAAATAGACAGAATTAGTAGTCCTCCTTTATCAGTCAACAAAACCTAAATAAATAAATACACACGTAAACAACTAAATAAAACTATATTGGGCACCATTGATGTAGGGGAGGGATGCTCTTTTAGGTTTTTAACAAGATTCCCTCCCTAATTGGGGCTATGCTAATCTGAAATGCTCAGAGCAGTCATTGTCATCTGGGATTCATACAAATGTGAAGTTACTGATTGATAAGAACACAATTCTTGAGGGGGGGGGCCGATAAAACAGCAGTCAGGAGACAATCGAAAAGACAGAGGAAAAGGATCAACTGCAGGCCCCAGCACCTGTTCCATTCAAGCAGGTGTAGTAGAGGGAGACGATACAGAGGAGACCCTCCAATCCTTAGGCTACAAAATGCAACAGATTACCTCGTCCATCTCCATGAATCACAAGCTGGACATTCTAACTGGTAGAATTGTTATGGTCAAAAAGCCATAGACTCTGTGCAGGGGAAATGGAGGATATGAGATGACACCTGGAGGTGTGCAAAGTGGAATGGCGATCGCTAAGGAACAACTGCACACCAACAACAGATGGAAGTTCTTGAAAATCAATTCTGCAGCCAAAACATGTGGCTAGTAACTTGCTGGAGGGGTCCGAAGGGGACCACACGCTGATGTTTCTGTATGACTGGCTAGAGGAACAATTTTGGGCCCACGTACCAGATCTGGAATTTCTCATAGCTAAAGCCTACCATATTCCACACTGATCTAAGCAGCAAACAGAACAAACGAGAATCATAATGGTTGTATTGGACAGTGTGGGCACCTACAGATAAGCTGCTGAGCTCTGGCTAAACGTTATGGACTGCTGAGTGTAGAAGGCACCACGGTCCATATTTTCCTTGACATCTCTTATGCTGGTAAAAATTTGATGAGGTCCATCCTATTCTTAAAGAGCTCAATATTCCTCACAGCATCCAGTTTCTGGCAAAATTAAGGAGTATCTATGATAGTAAGGTCTATGTCTTTACTGACCCAATGGACTGGGGAAAATGGGCATCAAGATGGCAGCCACCATGAAAAACACACGATTACCCACTGCGGAGGTGGAAGAAAAGGAAAGTTGATGGTCTGGACAGTAGGTTTTAGCCACATGGCTTTCCTTCAATTGCGAGCTCCGGAACTCATTTCCCAGTGGGACTAAGAGTCCAAAATATGTTATTTTTTCTATATGTACCTCAATTGTTTGAAGTTTGATAATATAAATCAATTATGTCACAGTGGTAAGTACCTGTTTACAGTCTCAGCCAGTTTTTCCTTGGGAAACTCTGTGGAGCTTAGCAACTCATAACATTTTTTGGAAGGCTATGATTGTGTGTTATGGGTATGTAACACCTGGCTTGTCTTTCTTCCCATAGAAGGAGCAGGTCATAATTTGCTGTTATAAACTGCGGGTTATAACGGCAAGTACACACCACCTGCTCCTTCTCCGCTCATGCTCCACCACAGTGCACAATTACACTGAGAAATACCTGGCAAACTCATCATGAGTGTCAAACGAATGGCAGCAAAACCAGATTTCTTTCATTTAAAAAATTTCTGAAAATGTTCTCAAAGTTTTAAAGCAACTCACCAACATGTCAGACAGGTTTCAGCTGGAAAACCTATCATTAACCGAATTAGAATATCACCGTGGCAATGAACAGGAAGAACCCCAAGAATGTATGACTTACGCTACTCATTAGCATATCACCAAGGCAACCACTACGAAGCAAAAAGAGCACCTCCAAGAAAGCCATCCAAAACACTAAAACCTGAACTATAAAACAGACCTCCTTCTCACTGCACAAGTGCAAGTTTCCAAAGGTACAACTAATTACCTTTATCAGATCCTTTGAGTTGCCCACTTATACAAGATTACTGGAGGCTGGTGATAAAGCTCCTGAAACATATTCTACAAAGCACTACAGTCACACCCCCGGGGTTGCTCCTGATTGGTATAGATGAAGACCACTATAAATACCCTAAAAGAAAGAGATCTCTGCTGATACAGGCCAGTATCATAAGCAAACGGCTATTATTACAAAGGTGGCACACCTCAGAGATACCAACTACGACAGCATTCATGGCTAGTCTATCTCAACTTGCCATGTTTGACAGACTTTCCCACCTTACCAACAATACTTTGCATAGTCACTTCCTGACCTGGAACCCCATGTATAGATATTTACAGCAACTTAGCAATAACCCATCCAGTAGGTCAAATCCTCCACCAAGATGAGGCATAGGTTAAGCTTCATATTAGTGGACCTCACAGTCTCCCAAAGGCAGCTATCAATGTGGAGAGGTTAAAGGTGCATGCAATCCTGCAACAGCTCAAAAGATTCACTATCAGGTAGTTGGAGCCAAATGTTTAGGTTTAGGTTTTGTGGTTCACCCAACTCATTGAAGGATCCTGGCTTGCAGGGCCTAAAAAATAACTGGCTGTGATCTGTCATTCATGTAAAGTTTCATGGTATACAGCTGTGAAATAACCATTCATCACTAAGCAGTAGCAAGCTTAGACAGAGTTTATAATGGCTATTTAGGTATTAGCAGAAATACAGAGACGTTCTATAGCCTGTCATTTCTCAATACCAGTAGGTTGATGCATTGCTTGTGTAACCCCTGCAAATGGGGTTCCCAAAAGACTTCCAGGAGCTTGCTTGAATGCTCCAAGCCTGAATGGTGTTTGGCATTTAAGCCATTTATCAGTGAGTGTTTTAGAACCTCTGGTACTGTCTCTTTAAGAGCTGTCTGCTTGCAGACATAATTAGTTTGTATGGGGGACTGTGTGTTTCTTTGATTGAGTACCTCAAGCTGCTGCCAATTCACTTCATTTTTGCAGTCACTAGAGTGGAAAGGAACCTATCTGAAAGATGTAACTGTTTGCCAGAAATTATTTAGAGTAATAATGAAATTACAGTTTGTCTAACCTGCTTTCTTTGCAGTCAGAACTGTGTCTGCTAGTTCCCCATTCTAGTTTTGAACTGCTGAACTGGACCAATCAGTGTGGGTAAGCTAGCTCTAAATGGTGCCTTGGACGAATCAGAACTTGGACTCATAATCTGAGCCAGCCACAAGAGGATTGTATGGGCAGTGACTCTGGAGATGTAGTTTAGACTTCAGTGCCTTTTGGACCAACAGCAGCAGTCTATTGTGAGTGACAGCCAATCCAGTCAAGAACTGGGAGGAACTCAAAGGAAGTGCCCGGTTTTGTCGGTTGGAGTTTGAGTTGAGCTTTGGCAGTGAAGAAGGAAGGAGCCTGTGCTTTTCAGTGTGCAGTTTTAGTCAAAAACGTGTGTAAGGCCCAGAGTTCCGGTCTGCAGCTTGTGTAACAGCTTGTTAGGACTGAACTGGTCCCTGTGAAAAGAATCAAAGGATCTCTGAAGAGTAGAAACCAGGCTCACCCTGTAGAAGACTGGAGGAATTGCTGAAAATTGCACTGGGTCTGTCAGAACTGAATCTGCTGTGTGTTCTCCCGGTATTGTGCAGTAATTGCGATCGGATACAGATGCAGCCTGCCTGGTATAGTGCTTTTTATATGGATGTGTGAAGAGGTTTGTGTACCTCAAGTGAGCCCTGCTGACATTGAAGGACCCTATCTTATTTGGAGGTCGTGAGTACTAATTCAGGGTCGCTCCTGTTGAATTGCCACATTAAATCCAAATGGAATTACTGTACTGCTGACTGTTTAATTCTCCTTTTCTGGTGAAAGGGCCCCTACCAGCTGCGGTTTGGACTAGCCACTAGGGCTTGGGTACCCAGGGACAGTAACTGATAGGGATAGGCCTGTCACAGAGCCATAGGTAGATTATTAGAGTGATAAGCTAATTAACCTGATTTCCCTGTCCTTGTTATATCCCCAAATAAATCAGAGCTGCTTGTTTCAGAAAAGTTATACTGCCTGAGGTATTTGTCTATGTTAAAGTACTGTACTGTGATTGTTGCACTGTATCTCATTTCACAGGAGGTCCCAGTGCCGGAACCAGACCTGGGGTAAGTGTATACTGTGAAGGTAATTCTGATATATTGTGTGGGCCACTAATGGAAGAAAGTGGTTGCAGTGTCCCAGAGGGCTGTGACCAAGTTAGTTTAACTATTGCAAACCCTGACCTCTGGGTGGAGGCACCCGCCATTGGATCCAGGCCCCTCAACCTGTTAGTGGCAAATCAGGCAGGGGTAGTAGCCCCTGGGATAGCGCCATCTAGGGGTTACACTTGTACTAACCGTTACCAATGACCAGGGCCCCTGGTGTTCTGCGGCAGAATTTTCTGATTTCTGCGGCAGGGCTCCTTGACTTCTGAGGCAGCATTTTCTGATTTCTGCAGCATGATTTATTCATTTCTCTGGCAGAATGTAGTTCTGTCATTGGCTAAATATGATGTGATGTCATCGATGACATCATATGCTGAGCACAGAGGAGGGGCTTCAGGATAAATGAGGTGGAAAAGAAAGCCTGACACTATGGAAAAACAGTATATTTATATGAAAATTCACCAAAAACAATGAATTCTGTGGCACTATATATATTCTGCGGCATGATGCAAATTCTGCAGCAAATTCTGCAACCGCAGAACCACAGAATTCAAGGGGCCTTGCCAATGACACAGCATGTAATACAAAATGATGAAGCTTATAAGACTGTTACAGCCATCCTAGTTAGGGTACTTTAACTGTACACCTTGATGTAATCCAAGTACTTGCAGTAAATGCAAGTCGTATCTTATGTAAAAGGTACTGGGTGGATTTTTGATTTTCATGTATGTATCTTGTGTTTTGAAAATACAATAACATTTTGCACTTTAAAAGGTACAACAAATTTAAATACAGTTACTTGAAAACAAGTTTGAAAGTTCAACCGTGTTTTCGTCTTGCCGTGTTGCTGTTCTTGTTTCAAAAACATTGAACTTTAAAGGTGACCTGCAAAGTATCTATGTAGCCCGCTCCTGTCTCCACATACCTTATAATGCTGCTTCAGGAGTCGGGGGCTACATAAATGATCATTTGTAATCCAGTCCTGAAATTTTTATAAACTACGAAATTTTCGCTAAACACAGAAGCGCTATACCTGAACTCCGGCCTGGTTGGCGCAATTGCACATGGGTATTCCACCCAGTTAGTGAGGTCGCTACCACCACTGCTTTTATTATAGTAGCAGTGGAGGTACTTTATTATACTTATTTTATGGCGTCCATGGAGGTATTGATAGTTGTAATGTTACCTACAGCAACACCTGGACAGGCTGTCATGCTCAACGTCACAATATCAGCAACCATCTTCCAGAAGGAACCGAGCGGTCTGAGCATGATATGAAACACTAAAAACAATTTGAAAATTAGAAAAATACTGGGCAAACAGTTTTACAGGAAGCTGAGGTTGTATAAAGGAACACTGTATTTTCCCCTTTCTCCTCAGTTTAAAGAGGAACAGACGGGCTTTAAAAGTCAAGCGCTTGAAATCAACAAAACATTTGTTTTGGAGGGCTCTATTTAAAGGAACCAGGTTTTTCAATTTCATACAGAGAAACAAGGAGCTTAATAGCTAATCGTATGAAGTTAAATGAGCAACAGATCAAGTGAGCCCCGTTCCACTGAAAAGGTACTGTACATTTCATTGCGCAGTAAATATTTGAAAGTTCAGTGAATACTTACTTGTTTTAAAATTAGAAAGGTTTAACAAGGCATAAGATATGGTGCATACGATTAAAAGCAATTGCATATGATAAGTCCTTCCATATGGTAATTGAAATTTTTTCCTATAGGAAATGAATGATGATCAAGAATTCTAAAGTTGATTAAAGAACGAATAGTGAGTCCAATCAATTAAAGTAAGAAAATATATAAAACATAACATTTGAGAATTTTTTGAAAGTATGAATTCAATACTCACTTAACAAAAATTACTTTTGTTTTAACCTAGTGGGAATTTTATTTATTTGAGATCCACGTCTAATAAGAAGCTAAAAAAGAAGTGGCAACTTAAATATTGAATGAAGAAATGGGAGGACACTTTAATATTAATTACCAGAAATAATAGGTATGTGAAGAGATAAATAATTCATTGATTAAAATGATCATATATGAGGTTCATTGTCAAGCAATATTGTTTAAATAGGAAGAAAGTTCATATTATGAATATAGATTAAAATAATGAAAAAGTTGTTTATTTAAAGGTATCTTATTATAGAATACTGGTCATGAATAACCACTCAGTATCTCATTGAATAAGAAAGTTATTTTGAAATATTAAGAATGTAATTATTATATTTATGTTTTTACATTTAGTAACAGCACTGTCAGATACGAATGGCCTGAGGAAGTGACGTATTAAGCTAAGAAACTGTTGCCTACAGTATTATGGTGTGAGTGAAGATGGAATAAACACATAAACTTTTATGGACTTTTGGACTATATCTTACAGTTTCATGTTTTGGGTTTTCACATCCACCACTCCACCATGCACTAATCCCTGGTTATCTAATCAAAGAAATATATCAGATTTGTTTGACTTGACCTCTCCCCAGTGAATTCATGCTGCCTTGGATCCTGAAGACCATTGGATTCCAGATAGTCCACAATCCTCTCCTTCAGTAGTGATTCCATTACTTTCCCCACCACTGAAGTCAGGCTGACTGGCCTGTAGTTGCCAGCCTATTCTCTGCTTCCACTTTTGTGAAGTGGGACTACATCTGCCTTCTTCCAGTTCTCCGGAACCACTCCTGTCTCCAGTGAATGGTTGAACAGGACTGCCAGAGGGGCAGCCAGCACCTCTTTGAGCTCCCTCAGTATCCTTGGATGTATCCCATCTGACCCCATTGCCTTGTCCACTATCAGATTTCAGAGTTCCTTCAGGACTCTCTCTCCTCTGTAAATGGACTTGTGTCCACCTCCCTTCCTTCAATGCTCCTGTATCTTATCTGTGGTCCCTCACCTTACCCTTCCTCTGTGAACCCTCAACAAAAGTATTTGTTCAGGATGTCTGCTTTTTCCTGGTCCCCCTCCACCCCTCCACCCCCCCCTTTACCCCTTAAAAATGTCTTGTCCCCTTTCTTTACTGCTTGGGCTATTTTCTCCTCCATTTGTGCCTTTGCACTTCTGACTGCTTTCCCTACCTCCCTCAGCTTCTCCTCATGCACCTCCCTATCTTCCCTTTTCTGTGTCTCCTTATACTTCCTGAATGCCAACTTTTTTGCCCTTACCTTCCCAGTCACCTCTTGAGAACCATAGCAGTCTCTTTTTCCTCTTGCTTTTGCTTACTTGCCTGATGCAGAGGTTTGTTACCTTCACTATCTCCCCCTTTAGTTTTGCCCACTGTTCCTCCACTCCACTGACGCCCCCCCCCACCAAAGCATCCCTGAGGCATTCCCCCATCTTTGTAAAATCAGCCCTCCTGAAGTCTAGGGCCCTCGCTTTTCAATTCTGCCACAGTACTTATATTGAACCACACCGTAGGGTGATCACTGGTCCCCAGCTGGCCACCCACCGTGATGTCTGCAACACTGTCCTCATTGGTGAGTAAAAGGTCCACTATAGCTCCCTCATGAGGGGGCTGTCTTACACGTTGCCTGAGGAATGCCCCCTGCAGGGAGTTCAGGATGTCCCTGCTCCTAGCTGGACAGAGTACCAGCATTCTTGTGGGACAGCTTTTCTGGTGAGGCAAGTTCCCAAGGGCAGCCAGTCATTCTGCCACAGTGGAGACTCCTGGGACCTCCCTTTGCAAAGCAGCAATCTCTTCACTACCTTGTTGATGCTTTTTGGAGGAGGGAAACAAGTCTTGCTCAGCAGGAAAGGGGTCATCCAGTTGCAGCTGAGGGCTCAGGATAGAAGAACAGACCTTGCTAATAAACTTTGAAGTGGCTGAACAGTCTCATAGAATGTGGGAGAGGATACCTCCCAGTTATTGGCCCCTCCAGCATCTGTCATCTGGAAGAAGACCTAGTCTTAGGAGTGCAGCAGAGATACGGTACCAATGCAGCAGCACCTTTGTTTGGATAAGGCGACTGCGATCATCATGGCCTGAAGCATGGACCCTGTGCAGGCAGGAGGTTCATTCAGCCCCACCAAGGGGTATGTTAAGATCTGCTTTCCATGCTTGTTTGGAAGAGAGGGAGAGGTCTTGTTGGGCACAGGAACATAGACAATGACAGTAGAAAAAAAACAGTGGTCCATCCAGTCTGCTTGAGTTCCCCATATGCCCTCAAACCCATTGTTCCTCCAGGGTACTAACCCTTCTGTCCTCCCCCATTCTCCTCCTTCATTGTGTCGCTCTGAGCAACCACTATACCCTGCATTCTGTCCCAGTCCTGCTTAAATCTCCTAACTGTTTTGCACCACCACCTTGGCTGACAGACTGTTCCATGGTTCCACCATCCTTTCCATAAAGTAGTATTCCCATGCTCCTCCTGAACCTTTCTCTTGTTATTTTCCACTCATGTCCATGAGACTGGAGTCAGTGTTCAGGCTAAATAGTTTCCTGCAGTTCACTTTGTTAATTCCTTTAAGGAACTTGAAGGTCTCAGTCATATCTCCCTCTTCCTTTTGGTTTCCAGTGTACATGTTCAGTGTTTTGAGGTGCTCTTCATAGGCTCTTCCATGCTGGCCCTGAATCATTTTTGTTACTGCGCTGCACTATCTCCAGCCTATGAGGTGAGGACTCCAGAACTGGGTGCAGTACTCCAGGTGAGGTCTCACCAGGGATTTATTTATTTTATTTATTATTGTCTCAGATTATGACACCTTTGAGCTAGCAACTCATTTAGAGAGGTTCCACGTTGTGAGGTAAACAATATTTCAGCAACAAATAAACATCAGAACAATGGTTACAAAATACAGCAATTACATTCACATTTTCATTCATGGGATAACAAACAAGATGCAAAATTGTTGAACGAGCGTAGAACAAAGGGGTAAGGCAGTTTTGACAGGATAGGAGACTAGGAGGCAACAGGAGGCGAGGGCAGTTGAACCCTACCAGTTGGTAGGAGGAGGTGGGGATTCAGGGGGCAGCCTGCGAACCTTGCCAAGGTTTTGTGATGGCGGCAGGTACCAGGGCGGATAGATGTAGCTAGGAGGGGAACAAAAGGTCAGGAGGGGTGGAAAGGGCTGGAAAGAATGTGTGTGAGGAGGCAAGGAGAGGGATATAGGACAGAGGTTACAGGTAGTGGGTAAGTGCTGAGGTTGTGCAGAATGCCAGTGTAACTCTGGAGGAGTTGGGAGTTACAGTCACACCCACTGGTGTAGCAAGTGAGAGCATAGTTTTGATTTGAAGGGGCCAAGTTTAGATTCTGCATTAAGTCATCATGGAGGGAGTTTAGTCAATTGGGTGCCCGGTACCCAAAAGACCATTGTCCTTGAGAGGTGCATCAGGAAGGAACTTTAAGCAGCTTACAATTTGCTCCCCTTGTTTGCCTGGGTCAGTTGGTTGGGCAAAGGAGGTCCTGGACTCCAATGGGCATTAGGCCAAGGGTGGACGTCTTTGTAAGCATGCACACTTGGTACTGAATCCTGCTGTGGAGATTGAGCCACCTGGAAAGAGAACAGAGCTCGCAGGTATGAGTGAGGTGGTGTGCTCCTAAGCCATGCTGCATGCTTTGTTTAGCACTAGTTTGATACTCTTTAGGGTTGTGTCTGTTGCTGCACCATAGACTACCAGTCTGTAGTTGATCACTGATAGGACTGAGCTGTTACAGTGAGTTTTAGGGCTACCACAGTTAGGCAGTGTTTGTGCCTAAAGAGTTGGCCAATTTTGGAGTTTGCAGACTTTGCTATTTGGTCTATGTGTTGTGAGAAGGTGAGGGAGCTGTCTTCTAGATAACCCCTAGGTATTTAAAGCTTTGGACCATTTCTAATGCAGCATTTTAGTTGTTCAGGATTTTTAGTTGGTGAGACCTATGCCTGTTATGGGAGGAGGCGAATAACACAGTTTTGGTCTTCTTGTAATTTAGCAAGAGCTTTGATTTAAGAAACCAGGCCTCTACTTCTGAGAAGTTTTCCTGCATTTGCTTTTCCAGTGTGGGTCAATGTGGCTAGAGTATAGCACTGCATCATCTGCGTACAATAGGACTCTGTCATGACATGCTAGTGTGATGTGGTTTAGAAACAAGCTAAAAAGCAGGGAGCCCAAGATTGAGCCTTGGGGGAACCCTGTACTGACATTCCGGTGTTCAGAAAGAACATCAAGGATTTTAACCTGCTACACCCTCCGGAAGATATTATAGAGGAAGTATTACCTCTTGTCTTCTTTTTTTTTTTTTTGGATGTTATTTTCTCTCCTTGGAGCTCGGCTACAACCCCCTGCACTCTGTGGTTTCCCCAGCGCCATCCTCGACATGAGACCCTCCTTCTGCACCGCCATTCCTTCCCATTCTTCATGGGCAGGGTGGTGGGAGTGACCAACCCACCCCAACGGATCATGCCAGGGAGGCGCCTCCAGGAATGGCGCCGGGAACTACGCCGTGTTTTTCTTTTGTTTTTCTCCCGCAGGCATGGCGTAATGACGCCAGCGACTGAGGCGCGCGATGTTCCCACATGCACGCCTAGTCAAGCTGCCTGCCACGCCCCACCCCCTTGGCTTGTGGCACGCTGTTGATCCCCAGCCTCTGCTAGGGGTCAGGCAAGCACCCACGCCCGGATCCCCACCCCAGAGATGGAGAGCAGTCCTCCGGACGCTCAATCCATCTCCCTCCGCCGACCCCGCAACCCATGCCTGTTCCTCACACGGGTCGCCGGGCGTGGCGCGAGGTGTAGCGGCCAGCGCCTCAACCCTCAGCACCACCGGGCCGGCCACCTCTTGTCTTCTGATATCAATACTCCTCCCAATACATCCAAGCATCCTATTAGCTTTGCTATAGGCCTTGTTGCACTGGCTCGATTGCTTAAGTGAGTTGCTGGTGATAACTCCTGGATCCCGCAGGTGTTTGTGAAAGAGGCTGACCTTACTCTTCGAGAGCTTATATCAAGCCATGACCAAAGTCATGGTTAGCACCACATCTTCTGGTTGTGGGTCCTGTATTTGCTGTCTGATTACACTGCAGATTTGGAGATATCTTCAAAAACCTGCTTCTGCAGGTCATACTTGAGCACTAGAGCAGCAAAGCTAGGAGGCAGTATAGCGAGTGGTCTAAGGCTCTGAGCTGCAAATCTGGTGATATCCAGCAGACCAGACCTGGGTTTGAATCCCACAGCTTCCACTTGCATACTGTGTGACCCTGAGCAAGTCACTTAACCTCCTTGTGCTCCCAGGTCGCTCCTGTAAAAAAGCTTTCAGCTTAGTGTGCTATTCCTGGTTAAACAACTAAACAAACAAAAAAAAAATGCCTCCATGTTTTTCTCATCTTGAGTGAACAGGTCTTTGATTTGGTCGATGCTCTTCTGAGCTCAAGACAACCATCTCGGAGGACAGTCCTCTATGCGAAGTGAGATGTTGTCCCACAATGGTTCCAGTAGAGGAGGAGTGAGTTTCTTCTTGATAGTCTACTTAATCGGGACCATGCCCATCTAGAAAATGATTGGCTAGGGTGTGTCTTCAATGCTCCCTGTAGGGGGTGATACAGGACAGTGGATGGTAGCGGGCTCCCTATAATGTCTCATTCTATAATGAGCCATTGTGATGACCGTTGGTCAGTAGGAGATAACATTATGCTGTTTGGGTGGCTGAAAATGCCAGGTGGTAGCCCTCCATCCATGGGAGACCTTAGCCTCCTCTAGGTCCAGTGACTGTGGAGCTTGACGCAACTATATCTTGGCATCTTGCCCTCCCATTGCAATCCCCCTATGATTCTGTCAAGGTCAGAAATCCATTTCACAGGCATCTTGAGTGGTAAGTGGGCTAAAAGGTGTATGATCTGAGGGGCCAGCAACATTCTGAAGGTCTCAAGCTACCTGATCAATGAAAGGCTCTGATGACACCATCTGTCTAATTCATTTCTGGCCAATGTCAATAAGGAGATGAGGTTTTGTTTAAGCATTTTGGGGGCTGATAGGTGTATAGTTATACCCAGATAGATAAGACCATTCTGAGTTCATTTCGGGCCCTTTGAGGTGAAAGGTTCAGGTATGCAGGATGACTGCACAGGGAGTACTTCAGTCTTGGTGGGAGTTGGTATTGAGCCCTGAGACTGTTGGAAGTGCTGCAGAAGCTGAAGAAGGAGAGAGAGGGAGAGGGAGGCTTCCCCATTAGCTTGTAAGATCAGGAGGTTGTCTGCATATAGAAGAGCCCCATATTCACTGTTTCCACTTTGTATGTCCGCGAGATCTATGTGATTCCTGATGGCAATGGCCAGGGGTTCAACTGTCATTAGAAAGAGAAGTGGTGACAGTGGACACCCCTGTCATGGTCCCTTTTGGAGAGGGAAGGGGATGGAGCATAAACCAACAGTAAGAACGCTGGCTCATTTATTTATTCATTAACATCTCTGATTAACACCTTTGAACTAAAAGCTCATTTACAGAAGTTTCACATCATGAAAGGACACTATACATACACTGAAGAGCAAAGCAACATTACCATTTCAACAAAAAAGGGTAGGGTTCGAATGCAAGTTCTTAATGTAATCAGGTACGTTAAACTTCATTGAGTGCTATCGTTCAACCAGGATGATAGGAAATGAGATTAGAGGAGTAAAAGGGGCGCGGAAAAGAGGGTAAGCTATCTAGGTACGGGAAGGGTAGATAGTTGCTGGACAACAGTGAGATTCAGACTCGAAAAGGGGGTAAAGCAGGAAAAAGGGGGAGCAGCCCAGGTGGACCTTATCAATACAAAGACGAAATGGAGGAGTGGACCAAAGGGGTAGGCTAGGAGGGATTAGATGGTGATGAGCGATAAAATTAACCGGAGTTGAGGGTGTTTGGCAAAGACAAATTAGAAAGTAGGGGGGAAAGGGGTATGAGGGGGTGGAAGACGGTAGGTTAGAATGGTGAGGTGGGTGGTGCCTATGTGCTGCTGTAGAAGCTATCTCTATGAAATGAAGTGAACATGTTAGGCGTTGTAGTCACACGAACTGGTAAGGGAAAGAGGAGTACGAAGTTTTGATTTGAAAGGGCCAAGTTTAGTTTCAGATTGCAGGAGAGCACGTAGAGAGTTGAGCCATTTGGGAGCCCTGTAAGCAAATGACCGTTGCCCTAGCGATATTCAGCAGAAGAAGACTTGGAGCATAGTTAGCCTGTGGTAGGTGGGTGAGCAAAGGAGGTTCTGTATTCCTGGTGGTGTAGTCCCCAGGATGGTCTTCTTTCCAAGCAGGCAGACCTGGTACTGGATCCTGTTTTGCAGATTAATCCATCCTCAAGGCATAGAGCTCGCAGGTGCGGGTTAAACGATGGGCACCTAATATGAGCCAACAGGCTTTGTTTAAGGCCAGATTGATTCTCTTTAGAGCTTTGTTAGTTCCAGCCCCATAGACTACTAGCCCACAGTCAATAACTGATAGGACTGAGCTAGTGACTGCGAGCTTAAGGGCATCATCAGAAAGGCAGTATCGATGCCTGTACAGCTGGCCAATGCACGAGTTGGCAGCCTTGGCTTGGCCAAGCTCAAGCCCTGGCGATGCTTGTACAGCTGGCCAATGCATGAGTTGGCAGCCTTGGCTTGGCCACGCTCAAGCCTTGGCGATGCCTGTATAGCTGGCCAATGCACGAGTTGGCAGCTTGGCTTGGCCACACTCAAGCCTTGGCTCATGATGAGTTGTAGAGCAGTTGGGCCCAGCTGAGGAATGTGTTTCAATGTTACCCATCCATTCCATAGTGCACCTTAGAACTCCCATTCCAAGGATTCAAAGGCCTTAGCAAAGTCAATCATTAAGGCTAGTGCAGCGGAGGTATTCTGCCATGTGCTAGCTGTGATGAGGTGCAGAAGCAAGCAGTATAGGTATTCTGTCATGAGTTTGCTCCTGACAACACACACTTGGGAGGGGTGAATCAACCCTGTAAGATTGATTCTAAGCGGAAGCAAGGATCTTGGTCAGCACTTTGACATTGGCTTCGATGACAGGGATGGGTCTGTAATTCCCAGGAAGCATGTATCTTCCCCTTTTCAGTAGGACAGTGATGACTGTTTTTCAAGGTAGTGCGTCGAGTCCAATGAGAACTGGTAGACCCCAAGCAAGGTAGAGCCCACGCCCTCGCCAGGGATTGTAGGAAATCTACTGGAAAGCCATCAGCGCCAGGTGCCTTCCTCTATTGAGGGAGTGTTGGGCATCCTTCACGCTATCAAAGTGAACAGTCAGTCCAGAACATTGGAATCCACCCGAGGGACTCTTGGTATTAGGATTTTGTCCAGGAATGTCAATATGCTGTCCTTGGTTGGGGGTTAGGAGAGGCATACAGGCATTCATAGGAGGTGTGCATGAGGTTATTGTTTTATTTTATTTATTTATTTATTTATTTTAACCAGGAGAGACACACTAAGCTGAAAGCTTGTTTACAGGTGTGACCTGGGAGCACAAGGAAGTTAAGTGACTTGCTCAGGGTCACACAGTATGCAAGTGGGGGCTGTGGGATTCAAACCCAGGTCTCCAAGTTTGCAGCTCAGAGCCTTAAACCGCTGCACTATACTGCCTCATTCTGTGCCTGAATGAACCTTTCCTTGCTCGCCCTGGATACCTGGGATATGCCTTTCAGCTTGCCGCTTCTAGATGCATTATGCCAGGAGTCTGCCTGCCTTGTCTTCTCCCTCCCAGCAGGCATACTTTAGATGGAATAAGGCTAGCTCTGCCTTTCTTGTCAGAAGCTTGTTCAGGCATATCCGGTTGCTCGTGAGTTTGGCCAAGGTCTCTTGCACTGGAGGGTTCTGTTGAGTGTATGTGGCTTCCAATGAAGAAAGCTCAGAGTCTAGGGATTTGAGCTCTGCCCCTCTGTCCCTGCATCTCCCGGCTGAAAAACTTATGATTTTGCCCCCATGTATTTGCCTTGTATGCCTCCCATACCCATTCCCTTGGAAGTGTCCCCCATGTCATTTTCGTTCAGGAATAGTTGGGTTTCTTCCTGGGTCCAAGAAATAAACTGTGGGTTTCTTATTAAAAGCAGATCAAGCCTCCAGGACTGAGAACATGGTGGGCAGGCCCACACACCATTGTCAATGCCAGGGGGTAGATCTGACATGATCAGCAGGTGGATTTCGGTGGCCACAGTACTGTGGGTACTCAGGGTGATGAGCACCACATGTCAATCCAGCTGGATGTATGGCACAACACTGAACAGCATGTATAATCCCTCTCTCAAGGGTGGTGGAGCTGCCAGCTATCTGAGAGATTTTGTTCTTGAAAGAGAGTGCCCAACATGGTCCTGGCACTGGTGGGGTTCTGCAGCACCTGCACTCGGTCCAGGCATGTCTCCAGGGTGAGGCTGACGCCACCGCCTGGAAGCATCAGCACATCGGCCTGAGAGATATAATGGTGGGGCCTGGTTAAAGCTGTGAAAAATTGATGGTCATCCCCATTCAAGCATAAACACTGGCCAGTACCAGAGGTCCTTGAGGTGTGGTGGTCTCAGCTAATACTCACCGGCCCAACTTATCTTTTATTGACTTTCCCAGTTTCCAAAGGAGGTTCTTATGGATTAGAACAGAAACACCTTGTTTCTTCATATTTGCGGTGCTGTGGACCTCGGCCCCTACCCACTCAGCTTCCTTGGACAGCTTGGCCTCTTGGAGGAAAGACACCTGGGCATGCAGTCATCTAAGGTGCCCCAAGATTTTTTTTCTTTTCACAGTTAATGACCATGTGTTGGCTTGCTATACCCTTCTGGTACCCCCACAATACAGCCATGACAGCAAAAGTATAATATGTTTACTAACTGCTACAAATGAGAGGCTATAATAAGTACTAATGAACCTTAGGCCAACCCCACAGTATAATCGTGGGCTAGGATATATATCGATATATTGTAATGAGAATGAGTGATTTTACTAATGTTTTACTGTTTAGGGTTGTAAGAGGAATACACTGTACAACTGTGGATTGGGGAGATGTTTATGCAGGGGAAAACGGTACCAAAGAAGCTAATGACGTATTTCTAACAAGTGTATCTGGTCGGCAGTGCCATTTGCAGGCACTGCCAAGCAAAGGTTATTGTTGTCCAACTTATGTGTTGGTCTTTTGTCTCATCAAAACTGCATATTCTGTAAGAAATGTATATCAGAGATTGCTGTACTCGCCGGGAGCCACCTATCATATTAGCCAATAGGAAAATGTCTGTAACACCAAGTTATGCACTAGGCAAGAGTTACCATAGCAATTATCATAGTATACAAGGAAAGAATGTTATTTTGCTGAGAGAATTCATTATTCTAATTGGTTAGAGAGAGAGAGAGAGATCTGTTTGGGCTTCCAGCTAGGTAAGCTGTAACTAATGTTTGTCTTATGGGGTCAGTAATAAAAGTTATTACTTATTTACTGCAACACTTGTGCCTAGTTGTCTTTTGCCATTTGGTCAGAAACTGCAGAGAGTAAGGCTCTCATCGCATGATATTCCACAAAATTGCCTGTATGCCACCCATGATAGAGGATTTGGACCAGCAAGGTACTGTACATTGGTGGAGTGTACTGAGGATTGTTTTTTTCTCGGTTGAACTGGGAGGCATACTGCGAGAGGATACATGAATACAGGTTAACATTGCATCAAAGACAGTAATAAACGCAAGAAATGTTGTAATACATTTCCTTTGCTGGATGATAGTCCAGGGGCCAACAACAACAAAATACCCCCTGTCTCACATCCCTCCTCCCCACAAATGCGCTATGATGGCCCCAATCATATGTGCAAGTTCCCAATAAATCCTTGATCCAATACATACAGGTGAAGTTCGATCACCTGAGTGCTAGAGTCGAGGATTAGATGTAACAACTCACTGCTCCTATCCTAACATTCTGCCTTGGGAGACATGGCTACTTGCCAAACTTCTGCTACTCTGAGTACATCTTAAGCCCATGCCCACAGTCACACACTGAAATAGCTATGCACATTGTGCAGGAGGATGTCCTCTGGGAGACGGAGGGGGGGCTGTCCAGGTATGGTGGTCACAGCTGGGATTAGGTCTGAGGGAGCATAGTGGTCTTAGCCTTAACCTTCCAGCTATGGTCTACCAGTTGCCTATTACTGTCATGGACTAACGGAGAACAGGAGTGCGTTGGGGGGGAGAGCCAAGGAGATTCCCAGTATCAGCTGCACTGTAGTCCTCACACTTCATTTGTACAGAGCGGGTACATGACAACTCGCTCCGTCAATTCGCTCCCTCCAGATTTGCTCCCCGACAACTCGCCTCCCTGCTAAACTCGCGACCTGTTCTAACTCACTCTTTCAATTACCTCGCTTCCTGCTCAGCTGTGACAGTCCATGCATCACATGAAGCCTCTCAGTGCCTAACTGAGGCTTTAATGTATTTTTGCTTTTGCCTTTAAGCACAGGAAACATGACTGCACCAGAGCCACCAGTACAGTAACAAGTATGGTGCAATTGCAGGAGGAAGGAAGGAGTCAGGAGGTTTTGCAAATTGGCCACTGTACCTGCATCATGTTGATGGAACAGTTTGCTCAAAGTCTTTAGGATCAAGGTTCACACCTCACGGTCTAAAACCTGTGAAGGAAGGTGCCTTGATACCAAACACAGCTTGGGAATTCCTGTTCATGGCAGAAAAGTTTGGAGTAGACATTTACATTTCACAGGCAGGATAAAATGCAGAGAAGCCTGGAGTGATTGTATTTCACATTATATTAGCAGCAGTCAGTTATTCATTTTTGCATAATTTTATAGAGCTCCTCCGTAGCTTTATACTAGGCAAATGTGTCTTTCAGTTTCATTTCTCTGTTCCAAACAAGCAGTGGAAGCTAATTTGACTCTTTCAGCTGATCTTTTGGCTAAGCAGGTCGTCAGCTCCGGCCACAATGTCTTGTTTAGCTACATTTGCTTTTATTTGCACTTGTACCACATTTAATTTCACTCTGATTGTACTTTTTACTTTGTACCCCGATCCTTGATACTGTGTATGTATGTTTGTAGCCCTGGCACCATGTTAGTTTCTCTTCTTCCAACCTACTGTTTTATTACTTTTCTCACTACCTTTGCACTTAAGCCTCTCTATATGTCCCTGTCGTTTCCTGTCCTACCCTATCCCCATCTCTCTAATCCTCACTTCTCCCTTTACTTTACACCTCTACATCATCCTATACCTTACCCCTAAAATGTCTCTGCCTCCTAGGCATAACCTCGCCTGGTTATCTATGATATTTTGGCACTTAAGACCAAACCAATATTGTATTTTGTATAATGTTATGCTAACTCTCTACAACAATTTTGTTTCGTCTCTTGTAATATTATTCCACTGTTGTCTGTAATGTAATTTCACCAGCCTGCTCTGTAGTTTCTTACCTTGACTAGTTGTGATCCTATATATTGTAACCTATTATTGAAAATGTTTTGTTTTGTACCCTCCCGGGTTGTGCCTGAAAATAGTCATTGTCATGGCTAGTGCACCTACCCGGTTACCAAAAACTAAATAAAAAAAAAATGTACTGGTGAGCTACTACCCCTGCTTAATGACCTCAATACAACTTACGGGGCTTGGGTTCTGTTCTGGTGACAATCGGGGGTTCTTTCCCAAGGATATAAATAAACAGCGCAGTGCCTCCACCCAGAGTAAAATTATAGTGGGCCAGATGTTTGGGTAGTACAACCCCATGAGATGTTACACCTACCGATTTCCCCTTCCAGTCCTCCCCACAAACAGAATAACACTAAACTGTAACTTTGCAATACAAGTGCAATTAATGGTTGTAGCTAATAATATGCTCACAGACAATTTTAACAGTAGCAGCAATAATGCTTTTGTTATAGGGAAAGGGGATTGGGGAAGCAAGAAAAATGGCAGTAATAATAATATGGCACAGGCTAGCAATCCTCATATACATAGATACATAGACAGTGTTGGCAGATAAGGGCCTATGGCCCACCAGTCTGCCATTTCAGCTGTAAAGTTCAGTTTGTTTTCCTAGAAGTCTGTTGCCCCTCACCCTGACCTCCAAAATTCCTTTATGTCTATCCCATGCATTCTTAAATCCATGATTGTTTCAGCCCCACCACTTCCTCTGGCAGGGTGTTCCACTTGTCCACCACCCGTTCTGTGAAGAAATTCTTTCTCATGTTTCCTCTGAATCGTCCTCCTCCAACTTCTCCCATGCCCTCTAGTCCTGGAACATCTTTTCCACTTAAAAATAGTGTTTTCCTGCCCTGTTCTTCCCTGTAAGATACTTGTATGTCTCTATCATATCCCCTCTCTCCCTCCTCTCCTCCAGGAAGTACATGTTCAGTTCCTTCAACCTGTCTTCATAGCACTTGTGATGCAATCCATGCACCATCTTTGTTGCCCTCCTCTGAACCTTCTAATTTTAATAACAGTGGCCGCCCCAAGCAGCAGCGACACATTTACTTTGACCCTATTGGTACCAGTGTCCCTACAGTCCTAACTGGGTACCCAGATTAAGGCACATACCTGATCATTGCCACAGGTTGGCCAGCGTTGGGGCCCTTGGAGCAAACTTTAACTAAACTGTAACTTGTTGCAAACATTAAGCTTGTGACTGACTTTGGACTAATTCCCCAGAGTAGTGTAGGCACTGTTTTACTCATGGTTCTGAAGTCCCAGTTCACAGGGTCTGATGCAGCATTCTAAAGGTTGGGGACTTGATCAGTAGAGACCAGTGAAATTCTTTTATATTTTTTATAATTTATCTTCTTCTTTTTCTGAAATTTCTTATTTCTTTTTGTTCATTGAAGATTTTGTTCTATTTCTTGTTATGACATTTACATTCATAAAGTACCTCAAATGACCTTCTACACACTAGAAATCAGATTCCTAGTACACTACATTGTATTAAGCAGCATTATGCTATGGTCTTGAAAGGTTTTGTGAATGAAACAATTCCACTGTCGCCTCCTTGTGGTAACAACAGAGCCTAAACAACAACTGCTACAAACATTTAAGTTATTGCCCCCCAAAAAGAAATTCTTTTTCACTTTATTCATGTGTTTGTTTCATTTTATTCTTTTTATATGTTGAATTTTTTATTTCTTCTTCAACCTTGAATTGTTTTATTTCTTGTTTTACCTTAAATTTCATGTTATTTCTTTTTATACTTCAATTTATTGTTATTTCTCATTTAAGAAAAACATGGATCTCTACTGATCAGCAATCTGGGATAACAATAGGCTTGCTGGAAACAGTAGGCTTATCTAGCAGCCTGAAACATTTTGGCTAACATGCAGGATCTGGTAGAAACATAGAAACACAGACTGATGGCAGATAAGGACCACTTGGCCCACCCAGTCTGCCCATTTCCCTTCCTATTGGATAAGCTGCAGATTCTAGTTTACCAACAGCCTACTTCCTGCTTCCTACTTCCCCACTACAATTGCCTTATGTCTGTCCCATGCATGTTTGAATTCCCCCACTGTTTTAGACCCAGCAACCTCCCCATGCTTGTCACCTTCTGCCTTGCTTACAGAGTCTGGCAGTTTGTCACCTTCTGCCTTGCTCGCAGAATCTGGCAGCTTGTCACCTTCTTAGCTGGAGAACAGGAACCCTGTGCTAGGTTTCCTGGTACACAAAAAGCCCAGACCCGAGGAGTGACCCCATGATCCAACTCCCCCGGAAGGGTCAGGAATGCCCTAGCACTCAGGCACGTGCCCGTGGCTCCCTGCTTCCTAATCCACCCCACTTGGTAAAGTCTGGCAGGTCCCTTACCTGGCTCCAGAGTGGCCTGAGCACAAACACTTCTGCATACAACTCCGAGTGGCTTTGGGCTGAATAGCACCCAGTGTCTTAGCTGAAGCCCCTCTATTTCAAACAGTAGGAGTTCACAAACCTGCAAGCCCCCTTATCAGGCACTCTCTCCTCCATGGTGCAGCTCCAATTCCCCGCCACCTACTTCACCTTGCTGCCACCTCAGGAAGCCCACAGTCAGCCTGTGAGGCCCCTGATCAGGTGTTCTCTCCTCCATGATGCGGCTCCAATTCGCCACCACTCACTTCACCTTGCTGCCACCACAGGAAGTCCACAGCCAGGTACTGTCCCTCCAGTAGCACCAGAGTTTAAACTTCTGGCACTCTCCCACTGCTGTCCTCCGATTGGCCTGTCTTCTCAGCCAGGCACTTGCTGATTGGCTCCACCACACTAGCCTTGGACTCCGCTGCTTTCTCGGCGACCTGCTGGCAATATTTTATTTTTCTACCTCAATTGTTTACCTCCTCCGCTGTATTTTTTTTTTTTTTTTTTTTTTACTTTCTTTCTTTATCCCTCTTTACTACCTCCGGGGCCCCCTCCTTCCGTCCGCTCATGTCTCCCTTACCTACTGGGGATCTGCCCCTAGGTGCCCATCCTTCTCTTCTTGCACAGTGGGTCTGTCCTGCAGGTGGTCCGGGTGGACTTAGGGGCCTTCATCGGGCTGCCGGAGGGGTTTCTGTTTTCTCCCCTTACGTCTCTACCCCCTAGGATCGCCGAATGCTTCGGGCGTCGTCCCGAGTGATGGCGTGCTGGCGCACGCCAGAGCCCTCATGCATCGCCCGGTCCCCCCTCCCGACTCCCGTTGAGCGGGCAGCCTCCATCCCTCTGTGTCGCAGGCTTCCACCGCCACGGTGGTGATGTAGAACGCAGAAGGTCATGGTTCCCACCCCTGAGGGAGGAGAGCATCCTTTTGGGACGCTTGATCCACCCTCTCCCTGCTGACCCCAGCCACCCAAGTCCATTCCCGAACCCGGGTCGCCGGCGTAGCACGAGGTGTGGCGTTCAGTGCCTCAACCCTCAGCGCCACCGGGCCGGCCTGTATTTTTTTTTTTAACTCTATTTTTGACTCTGCTCGAGCCCCAGAGAACTCTCTCAGGCATCTACTTACCTACAGCTCTACCTCCTGGCCTGAAACTCACCAGCATCCTGGCACCAGCCTCGCTATCCCCTCGGTTCCGAGCACTCCCAAGGTGGGGCCACCCTATCATCCCAGGGCGCTCTATCTGCGAATTCGGGCCAGGCTGGGCTTGGCCCAGGGGCTGGATGATTTCAGCCAGTGGAGTGTGGCTGTAGGGTGGTGCCTTCGCCTATCTCCAGGAGCAGGGATTTTTTTTCCCTTGTTTTTCCCCTTGATACCCCCTCCCCTCCCTGACAGAGTCCCAACGTGCAATGATGCCAGGGAATGTCTTGCTGTGACTCCCAACCCTCTTCTTTGGCCCTGAAGCATTGCGGCACCTCCAGTCTCCACCAGAGGTCACCACAGTGCCGAGCATAATCCCTGGATCCCACCCCCCCCCCGAGGAAGGAGAGCTGTCCTCCAGACACTCAATCCTTCCCCTCCTCACCAACCCAGTCAGGCTCATTCCCAGACCGGGTTTCTGGCATCATGGCGTGTGGCGCTCCAGCTGCCTCAACCCTCAGCGCCACTGGGCCGGCTCCTCCACGGCAGTAGACTATTACTGTGTGCAATTTAGACTCTTTTACTGCACTAGATGCTTAGCCTGTGATCTACTGTGACGCTTGAATGTAATGCTTAGAGCTTTCTAGCAACTGAATTTAGTGTTAAGATTGCTATGAATGTACTGCTTAGAGCTTTTTAGTAACTGAATTTCATTGTTAGTTTTTACTCTGTCAGCCTTCCTTTCCCTCTCAGTCTACTATTCCTCCTCCTCCTCCTCATCTAACCTCCCCCCAGAGCTTGGCGCTGACCCACTCTGCCCCCTGCTTCTTCCCCTGCTCTCTGCTTTAGTGACCCAGCCCCCTGATTAAGCTTTTTCTTTTGTTTTTCCCCTGCCGCCTCTGGCCCTCTGCTGTTCTTCTGTCTGCTGTCCCTACAGTTCCTGCCCCCAGATCTGTCCTAAACTACCTTTGCTGTCTTTGGCTGCCCCACCCCCAATTCTGAATTAGATAAACTAATCTCTGCTCTTTTCCTCTCCCCCCGAGCTTGCGAGTCCCCTGATCAGGCACTCTCTCCTTGGCAGTGTGGCTCCAATTCACCACCACCCGCTTCCCCTTGCTGCTGCCTCAGGAAGCCCACAGCCATGTATGGTCCCTCCAGTAGCACCGGAGTTTCAACTTTTGGTGCTCTCCCGCTGCTGTCCTTCAATTGGCCGCCTTCTCAGCTAGTTGTTTGCTGAGTGGCTCCAACATACTAGCCTTCGACTCCACTGATTTCTTGGCGACCTGCCGACAATATTTTATTTTTCCTAACTCAATTTTTCTCATCCCCGCCCCCAGCACTCTTTAAATCCTCTTGCTGTAGTCTGGGCACTGCCCTGCACTGCTGCTCGTCCAATTGTAGCACAGCTATTCATCCCCTATTAGTGGTCAAGACATAATTCTTCCTCCCAGAAACGCCTCCCCAAACCTGATACTAGTAAAGCTGACACTAAACAAATACTAGTAGCAGTAGACTGGCTCTAACAAAACATACAATTAAGTAAATACCAGTAGCAGTACCATTTTGTCATCTCCTGCTGCTTCTGTCCCTGCTCTGATCTGATCTGTTTACACTTTCCTCCACACTGCAGCTAATACACCCCTCTGTATGTTGTCCCCTCCTCATACTGTTTACATCGCTAATCATGTCTCCACCTTCTCTAAGGCTTCTCTTTACTATCCTCCATGCACTCTGCTTCCCTCTCCTCACTCTCACTCCAGTTCCTGCACCTAAGCTGCCTGACCCCTTCTGCCCCTCCATGCTCCACTCTCACGTTTGCAGTCTTGCAGCAACCCCCTCACCTGCCCTTGTTATTTGGACCTACGACCCCTTCCGTCCCAGCGCTACCCTCCTACCTACCCCAACCTATTTCACCCTGCTACATTTACTACAGTTTCAACCTCCTCCCTCCCACTATGTCCTCAATTAGATCTCCGCCTGGATCATTGCACTCCTGCTTTTATCCTCCCGGGAACATCAACCCTAACCCTGGGCCATGCCCTCCAGTCATCCCAGCACCAATATCTGCTAGTGCTGGCTCCTCCCTAAGCAACCCCCTCGCCCTTCCAAGTAGCTTAAAAATGTTGCACCTAAATATACGCAGTCATCTCCCTAAATCAGACTTATTTCAGCCTCTAGCTGTTTCACTTGCTCCTGACATTATCATGCTTTCTGAAACGTGGCTCAATAACAAAATAAGTGACCCCTTCCTCTCTCCATCCCTGAGTACACTATATCCCAGCAAGACCGAGATGCTAGGGGAGGAGGAGTGGCAATATGTGTCTCGTCGGCCATACAATTTACCAACATCCTTGCAACATCGGTCCCGAAAGCTTACAGGGTACTTATCCTAAAACTTTCCCTTCCATTCTCTATACCTGTTTATGTTGTTGGTGCCTACTGTTGCCCTGGTCTCCCCTCCTCTGCTATCACCGATCTCATTAGTATCATAGTTGCCCATACCCCTTCAGGTGAACCATATATAATGGGTGACTTCAACCAAAAATGGTTATTCCCTTCCCTTAATAAAGCACATAATGATATCAAGGCACATAACTTATCGCAACTCATTCTAGAGCCAACCCGCATGAACCATAACACTGTTAACCATTCCATAATTGACTGGGCCCTCACATCCCACCCCCACAGGGTTATGAAATCTGGTATTCTACCTGACGCCCTGAGCGACCACCATATGACCTTTTTAATATGCGAAATTCACAGGACTAAGGCCCCCCCAAAACCCTACAATTTCATTCATATAAACCTCTGAACCTGGCCCCCCTGCTCCATGACCTGGCCCACACTAACTCGGAACCTATAGCCTTGTCAAACTCTATAGACGATGTTTATGACTATTTTCATGGTAAATTTCTAGAAATGTTGAAGAAACATGCCCCAATGCAATGCGTCAGGGTTAGGGGAAACCGCCTCCTTTGGATCACCTCTGAACTCTTGGTGTGCCAAAGAGCCCATGATCAAGCGTGGAAAACTCACAAAACCTCTAAGCTCCCTCAGGATTATGCCATCTACTGCTCTCTGCGTAACAGGTGCACTAAAGCTACTCATCTAGCTAAAGCCAACAACTTCTTCTCTATCTTCCAGTCCAACATTAATAAACAATCCAAATTATGGAAAGTAATTCACTCCCTTCCCCCCCAACTCTCTCCTTAAAATAAACAACACTCAAGTTGCTGATCACCTGAGTGTAGTGACTGAACTGAACTCATATTTCACCTCCTGTGCCTCTGCTCTCCTATCCTCCTTACCATCTTCCCTACCTGCTAACCCCCTCTCCTCTCTTAGACTCCCCTTATTGAATGCCTTCTGCTTCTCAAAAATTTCATCCTCTGACTCCTTGGACGCACTATTTGCGCTTAACCCCTCCAAAGGCAGTTCGCCTAATGGTTTGGACCCTAAGCTGCTATATATATCAACTCCTGCCATCTCCACTCCACTAACAGACCTTCTCAACCCCTCCTTCACTACAACCAGTGGCCACTATCCCATCTGTATGGAAGCATGCCACTGTACTGCCCCTGCCAAAGGGTGGCGATCCTTCCACTTCTGCTATCGCCCCATTTCTCTCCTTCCTACCATTGCTAAGCTCCATGAACATCTGGTTCTCTCATAATTCTCTTCCTTTCTCTCTGATTCTAACTTTTTTACTTCGTACCAATCTGCTTTCTGGAAGAATCATTCCACTACTGCCTCCCTAATTAGGCTCCCTGATGCTATCCTTTCAGGGATGGACAGTGGCCAAATCACTTCAGCTATGTTTGTAGACCTAACAAAGGCTTTTGACACCATCTCCCACACCCTTCTATTAAACTCCCTCTCCCTGGCTGGCTTATCTGACTCTGCCACTAACTGATTCAAAGCCTACCTGGTAGGTAGGACCCAGTCAGTCAGAATAGCCAGCTCCTCATCCCCTCCCATCCCTATCAACACTGGCATACCTCAGGGATCTGTTTTGGGTCCTATCTTATTCTCCATATTCCTAAACAACCTTCTCTCAACCTGCTCATCCATCTGAATCCAAATGTACGCCGATGACATGGTCCTCTTCACTTCGGGCCAGTCCCCTGTTGATATAGAAACTAGACTTCAGCATGACTTCAATAAAGTTCAGCACCGGTTTAGCTCCCATCAACTCTCCCTTAACAACAACAAGACAGTCTCAATGACCTTCGGCACTAGGCAGAGACTTGCTCGGCTCCCCTCTCTGCCCTCCTTCCACATCCTATATGGGACAGTCCCCGAGGACACTTCATCCTTTAAGTACTTGAGGGGTTGGCTTGATCAACACCTCAAATTCTCTGGTCATGTGGACACCATCCTAAAGAAACTGTGCCCCAAGCCTGGCGCATTATACAGGAACCGTAGTTGCCTACTGCTACCGGCTAGATGCAAACTTGTCCAGAAGATGATCCTACCTATTTTTGACTACTGTGATGTAGTCTACAGTGCAGCTCCCAAGTCTTCCCTAACTAGATTGGACTCCATTTTTAACTCCTTCTGTTGCCTCGTTCTGGATTCCTCCCCTCACACACATCACTGTAATCTCTACCACTACGTGGCTTTTTCCTCATTAGAAAATCACCGCCACCTCCATTGAGCCAAATTTGTGTCTAAATTTTGGTTCGGAACTCTCCCTTCATATCTTACTTCCTCTCTATCTATCCTCCCCCCTCCTGACCATTCCCTTAGGTCTTATGACTCTCGGCTAATGGTAGTCCCTCGTTGGCCAACTGCTGTAGGCCAGATGGCCTTCTCACATAATTTCCCAAAATTATGGAAGGCTATTCCTCACCAGATCTGCCACTCATCCTCCCCCCACTCCAGCTCTTCAGCTCTACAAAATTTCCTCTCAGTAAATTGTACCTGCGGATAATTTTTCCCCTCACATTACCTTCTACTCTGCTCTGATCACCTGCTAGCTGAGTCAATGTTAGTTAGTCCTCTGCGCGTTATAGCCGGCACATGAGTTGGTAGCACTTATTTGTCATTGAGTTTGTTAACATATCGTATTCATTACTGCTCTTATATATACATTACCTTCTGTAATTTCAGCACTGTTTACACTGCCATGTGCCACTGCATACAGTATATTGTATTAATGTTTTGGTTGTATATATGTATTTCCCCGATTCCCTCTCCCACAGGACGTACCATGAGATGAGCAACTTGCTGCTCAGTGTGCCCTTCTTGGTGAAACATTTCAATAAAATAGAATAAATAAACAAAAAAGGTTCTCTGGCTCCCTGGCACTTGAGCATCATGAATCTCTTTTCCACACTTCAGCTTCAGCTTCAAGCCAAGCTAGCCAAGCAGCAGTTTTAACAAACAGTTCCAGCACTTTCTCCTAGCGGAGGGCTTTCACGGGATGATGCAGAAATCAGCAGAAAAATACTCTCCCCTGGTGCTTCCAGGTGCTGGACATACAAAACCAAACTCCCAGTCTTTGGCTGTGGAAGCCTTGGGCCACCTTCCAAACTTCTTCTTCAACACAGGCTGAGCTCTCCTGTCTCACTGAGAGCCCATCCCAGACTACCCTCAGTTGTAACTGTCCTTGGGGTTACACTCCAGAAATGGCAGCTTCTGATTGGCTAAAACATGCTGTCCATTGGAAATATTAATAAATATTAAGTCCCTTCAATTATTGATTGGGTATTGATTTGGGCACCTAGAATAGGGTTCACACCCCCTCTCAGCAGTCATTTCTTTGAGTTTTGGGCACCCAAGCCTCTGATTGGCTGGCTCTGGAGTCAAAGGTACACAACATGGCTGCTTTAGACACAGTCTCATTCAATTTATATGGAGAGTCCCACTTTAGAGTCCTCATACAGCCAAAACATACAGGGCAGGATTCACAAAAGGGATGCACCGGCATATCACCGACTTGCACACTGGCGTGATTCTGGAAGGGGACTGATGCGCCACATACCACCCATAATGTTATGTGGCGCAACTGGAGGGGTAGTGTAGGGGGTGTGCCAATGCATATGGTGTGCAGTCCCATTCACAACCCATCTTGGAGGCCCACCGCCAGAGCAAGTCCGGAGATGCGGCTCCAAAAGATAAGTCTACAACAAGTAGACTTAAGTGGGTGTCCACCCACAGGAAGGTTGCCATACTGCAGACAGCAGGGCAGCAGCCTGCCTACCCTAGCAGTCCCGTGTTCCACCCTTCCCTGCCTGTATCCCTGGGTCCGAGGCAAACACCTGTTAGATGTCCTGGCAGGATAGTGGTAACCCCCTCCCTGCCCGTAGCCCCGGCCATGAAGTAACACTCCTGGTACATGCCCTGGTAGTCCAGTGGCACCCCCCTTCCTGCCCATATCCCTGACCATGACAGAAACCTCTCAGTACATGCCCTGGTGGTATAGTGGTACCATCCTCCCTGTTTGCAGCCCCGTTAATAGTGTCAGCATATGCAGCAAAATCAAGGTTGACTAGTAGATCCTCCCTCCCCGACCTGATTGCAACAACACTGGCTATCCAAATGTCTTCCTGGTAGTCCAGCGGACCCCCCACCCACTCAGTCACCCCCACCCCACAACCTGCTCACCCCATCCCAGAATGTCCCCATCATCAGCGGGCAGCATAAACCCCCCCCCCGCAAACCACCACAGCTGCCCACTGACAGAGCCATCTGTGAATGACAGATACTGTACTACTGTAAGTCCATTGGTAGACTGTGTTGACCACTGGGTCTGCAGTGAGTACTGTAAGCCACCATTCACAAGTGTGTGAATGACCTGTCTTTCACAAAGTTGTGAATGGCAGCTTACAATACTCTCTGCAGGCCCATTGGTTGACACAGTCTACCAATGGGCTTATAGTAGTACAGTAGCTGTCATTCAGAGATGGCTCTGTCGATGGGCAGCTGTGGCAGTTTGCGGGTGGGTTTGTGCTGACCTCCAATGATGAGGACATGCTAGGATGGGGAGCAGGATGGGGTGGGGTGCCTGAGTGGGTGGGAGGGTCCACTGGGTACATAGCCTCATACTTTTGTTGTTTTATAAATATTTTATACCAAATTTTCAACATAGCCTTCTTATGACCTGCTCAGGAACAAGAGCAAGGGAAAACTTTCAACTCCTGCCTGAAAGGTAATTTCCCACAAGGACCATGAAATCACCTTTCAGGATGTGAAAAACATTTTGACCAGGATTTGAAAATGACAGCAGTCACATTCATGAGGTGCTGTAAAGATATAGCTATGTTGTAAATCTGGAGTAAAAATATTGATAATTACCAATGTTACAAGCCTGCGTTTGCAAAATTAAATGTAGGCTCATAACTTTGTTGTTTTTTAATATTTTTACACCAGACTTTCTGCATAGCCTTTTTATTACCCCACCTCATGAACAAGGGCAGAGAAAATTTTCAACTCCTGCCCAAAAGGTGATTTCACACTGGGACCACAAAATCATCTTGCAGGATAGATCTGCCTAATGACAGTATCATTATTCATGAGGTGGGGTCCCCAAAAAGGTATGTTGAAAATTTGGGCCAAAAATATAGAAGAATGGCCATGTTATGCCACTAAGTTCAAAACCCCATTGACATACATTGAAGCACATACCTGTTTCTTCAGTTTGCGGTCTGGATTTGAAGAGTGAAGACGTGTCTGCTGTCCAGAAAGGATTACAGCATTGGACCCTCAATGGGTAAGTAAATGCTTGGGGGAGGTGCGGGGTGGTGGGTGCTGAGTGGGAGGGTGGGTTGTGGGGAAGTGTAACATCACAAAAGACATCGATGTACTTTTATGGCTGTGGTCGGAGCCTACAGCCATCTTGCTGCCTGTAGCTTGAAAATGAAGCATCATGGAACACATTTTTTGACTTTTCAATGTATCATTCCACATCTACAAATCATTATGCCAACTAAAATAAAATACTCCCTTCTTTTGTTTAGAATGCTGGAGACATACTGTAACTCCAAGCTGCTTATCAGATGGCCATTAGGAAACTGAAACAGCTTGTTAAATATTGGTTGCCTATTAAACTGAAGATTTGCCAACCCCTTCAAATGCAACAACTTGCACATTTAAATACCTACCATTTGAACATTTTTTCTACTAACTTCAGTTGGGCATGTATTGTCTTTCAAGAAAGATTTATACCTCATAAATGTCACCCTTTCTAAGCAAATCTATAAAGATTTACACTGCTAATTTAACCTCAAGATACTATCTGATAAGCACTGTCTCAGACATATGCCAGGTCTTCAGTGAACTACCCAGAATAAATATATAGATTTCCTTCTGACAGCTAGGGGGTGCGCCTGCTTTCCAAATGTAACAGATAAGAGCCTGCCAAGTACTGAGGTCTCTTATAGTGTGTGTGTGTGTGTGGGTGTGTGGTGGAGAAACAGTCAAATCCCTGGCAAGAGAGACCTCATATAATGAATCCACTGCTGACAAACCATGAGCGTGAGAAATTCAAGTGTATAATTATCTGATTCCTTATGTTCCCATATAGAGTTATAAAAAAATTTAGTCAAAATAACTGAGAAAGAAATGTGTAGGGGACAACAGTTGAGTTTTTCTTGTGTTATAGACCAACTCTAGGCTGTGGGACATAAATGTATTGTTTGTGGTTGGAATGAGCAATCTAAACAGTAAGAAGGTCTGAACAGTAATATTTTAATTTTCAGTATTAGTAATATAATCGTGCATAATTTCTATAAATAACTTTGAGGTCTGATAATAATGTAGCCAGAGTATGTATTAACTTGCTTTGTTCTCTCACAACATGTAGTAGTAGTAGTAGTAGTAAAAACTGTATTCTGAACATTCAGAAAAGGATAGCCCAATTGAGCTGAGGCTCATTTTCAATGGGGTCCCAATGTATAAAACAAACAAATAGTTACACAGAATACGTACATAAATACAACCATAGCAAATACAATATACAACCGGTATCAAAAGACACAATACATGACAGACATGTAAATGTTTTTCAATTAATTACAACAAACTTTAGGCATTTCACCATTTTTTACAAGCCAACATCTTATTTGATGCCAAGATGGAGATGATATTGACTTGATATATAGCATGCTATTTTGAGAATGAAAGAGATCATGCCATTTATTAGGAGGAAAATTATTGTTTAGATATCATAGATACATAGACACTGTCAGCAGATAAGGGCCTATGGCCCACTCAGACTACCAATTTCAGCTTGCAAGTTCCTTTATGCTTTTCTATATTATTATTTTTATATTTTTGGAGGTTTTGTGTAGGCTTGATATTATTCCTGAAATGTCAGCGATCTTACTGGGGAACTTGCAAGATACTGGTATATAACTACACCATTTGTAAAAGGTCCTGATCAAACAACTGGAAACTCAAGGCTGCTTTTTGTCATTGTATAATTTGATGTACTGAGTGTGTATTTACTGAGTTGTTGGATCTAGGCATTGATAAAATAATATTTACTTAACTCATTCAAGATTCCATCAGGTGGACAGGAAAAAAAGTCTATGAGAATTTGTCTGAAAACTAACAAGTATAAGATGCAAAAAATAGCATCTGTGTATATGTATATTTATTTTTTATTTTAGTCTTTGGTAACCAGGTAAGGCCTGTTAGGCACAAGTGCCTGTTTCCCAGGGGCAACCTGGGAGTACTGGGTGGTTAAGTGACTTGCTCAGAGTCACACAGTATGCAAGTGGAGGTTGTGAGAATCAAACTCAGGTCTGGTCTACTGGATGTATCAAGCTCATTCACACCTCGTTCCTCTGACCTCTAGGCTATACTGCCTGTCTCTAATTCATTTGCAATAAATTTGTTTACAGGCATTACTAGTATCATTTGAAAGATTGGCCGACTTGTGATTACTAATTTTGAGTATAGTTCATGAAATAATGAGTGTGGTATTTGTTATTTCATATAGCCCCCCATTGTGCCTTATGCATACCATGCAAATCCAAATCATTCCAAGGCCATCTTGACATATAATATTAATACTGAACAGCAAATCAGAGCTCTTTTCCTGACAGAGGCTGCTGATATAATAAATAAAGAACAAAGTCATAAATAAGGAACCAGTGGCTATGGAAAAATCTACAGGGATTTATACAGGGATTTGATTCTGCCTCTGCATGAAAAACACAGGAAAAATGAGGACTTGTTACTGGGACATGGTTATTTGGATCTGGGAGCACTGAATATTTCTTATCCTATCTTTTATATCCTGGATAGCACAGAGGAGACGATACATCTCATTGTTCATAGGGATCTTCATTTACACATTTTTGCATTGCATTTACTCAGGCTGTCCCAGATTAGATACAATATATTGTGTTCAGTGGGTCATGATTTTACCATTTTTATAATGTATTTATTCAGTGTACCTAGTCCAGGGCCCCCATATTCAAAGGAGATGTGCAGCACATCCCGGTGGAAAAGGGAGATGTGCCGCGCAACTCCAATAATGCACCACAGTGTGATATACCGACGTGCGGGATGCACTGGCCGCAAGGGAATGGGCCAGGGCACACACAGATGGTATGCCATGCAATTCAAGGGGGCGTTCCCATGCATAGGCCACGAATAGTGGGCCTAACCCTGCCAGCCACCCACAGGCAGACTGCGGAAGTGCACCGAGGTGCACAGCAGCCTGGTAGCCCTGATGGACTAGAGGTACCCCCTCCCATCCCCAATCACTCCAACCCTATCCTCGAAGAGCTTCATAGTGTAGGGCCCCCCCAGACCTGATTGCAACAGAGGAAACCATGGTCCATATCCATAGCATAGAGGACCCCCACCCAACACCCTGGTATGCAGACACCCTCGTTCCCCCCCATACCTGACCTGTTGCAGAAACTAGCACTACCCTCCACATCCTGCCATGGCCAGCCACCGACTTCACTAGACCTGGGCTGGGGACCTGCACTCCAGAATGACCCAAGTGGCTGTACCATGCATTGGGGCACTAAGTAAGCTGTGGACCCACTAGTGTATGCAGCCCTGTGTACGTCCCTGGCAGACCGTGAGAGGGAATTGACATACCTCCAATGCATGCCTTCTCGATGCTGTATCTTCCTGCTGTCATACACCACTTCAAGTCCACACTCTTCCCAGTTCCCCTGTGTAAAATGCCACCCTCCAGACTGCTGAGGTATTCTAGGTGCCATGGGGTGCAGTATCCTGCAACGCCATTTGCAGTGTACGCTCCAGGGTATGGACTGTTTGTCTGCAGTTCTCTGATTGTACAAACAAATGGGAGGTCAGCTGTAAAATGCCTGTTCCAGGACCTGTGTGAGTGGGTACAGCATCGGCTGTCACCCGCTCTGAGCAGTGCAATAGCACCAAGATGATGGATCTGCACGCAAGCACCTGAGGTGTATGGCCATTGGGCATTATCACCCACACAGCTTGTGCCTATGTATGACACATTCCAGTGTTCTACTGCCAGTGCTCCACCACCCACCAATGCAGTGGTACAATCCCATCATAGTGCAATCGTCCAATGGGATGGGTTGGGGCAGGGAGAGGGTGTCTGTGCACAGTTGAGGGCGGAGGCCACTACGATATGGACATGGACTGAAGGTGGATTCGGTGCAATCAGAGATGGGAGTGGGGTCCCTACAGTATGGGAACCAATAGAGCCTGGACTCTGGTATGATCGAGGCTGGTGGAACGGGTGGGGGTGCCACTTTACCACCAGAGACTTCAGCGTATGTCTCACATGGGAGGCGATCAGGTTCAGGGCTTGGGGCGAGAGCTGTTCCAGCACATTCATCCCCGTGCCAACATGCAAATGAGCTGGTAATGAGCATGCGTAAGGCCCCTTTGCACCCTGCATGCTCAATTAGCTCATTTGCATTCCTGGACTGAATATCGCCCATGGGGGCTGCGGCGCATTCTGGTATGTGCCAGGCATTCCCCCTGAAAGGTATTTCTGTCAGGCTCACCCTGGATGCACCTGTCTTGGTGGCTGCCTGCACTGTGACTCCCATCCAGGGTCACATTTTCAACAGGTACAAGAACACCCACCAGGATGAAGCACAGTGTCATAGATTTACTGCATGACAAAAGGATTAACTCCCATTGAAATTGCATTGTTTACTGCAGTAACTCTATTGCAGAATTCTGCAGTGCTGTGCTTCATCCTGGTGGGCTTCACTGTATGTGCCCTGTTCTGGTGGCACATTCTCTTTGAATATTGCATCAGTGTGAACGGTGCACCCTCTTTGTGCAATGCATCTTTCTGCTTGTGCATCGGACCGGCATTAATATGTCCCCCAGATGTAAAATATTGTTTTCGGTGCATTCTGATTTTATGCAATGCAGCATAATATTGTGTAGATGTAGAGCCCCACTGAAAATAAGATGCCATTTCTTCTGTGAACTTTCCAGGCTAAATATATAGCAATCAGCAGGCATATTCTAGGAAAACACATTGTAAAAATGTGTAAAAGGAAGACCACATTGAAACTGCCTCTCCACAGATCTGCATTGTGCAAGTTCATTAGAAATAATGGGTAAAAGCATCCCAAAATCTCTCCACAACCATATCAGCTCTGACCAGGATTTGTTTTTACAGGTAAAAAAAAAAAAATGAGGATTCCTGCACTGGGACTGGGCACCCCCAGTGCCACTGTTACGTTTCTTGGGGAGCAGTGGAATGGTGGGTGCTGAGAGGGAGGGTTGGGTGGGGAGAAAATTATAAATGTTACAGGAAAAAAAATGAGCACTCCTGCACTGGGGATTGGCACCCTCCCCCAGTGCCACTGTTACATTTATGGGGGTGGGTGGGTGATGAAAGAGAGGGTCAGGTGGGGGGACCAAACTTTAAATATATAAAAAAACAGAAATAACCATGCATGCATGGTAGTGGATGATGTGGGGTTCAGCAAGACGATTTATTATTAGAACACTGGGGGACTGGGCACCCCCAGTGTCACTGCTGCATTTCTGGAGGGAGGGTCAAGTGGGGGGATATGATGTATAATTTCAAAAAAAGAGATTGGTGGTCACCACGGAACACAGCACAGTCTGCCATGACCAAGATGGCCACCGCAACGTACTGCACATGTGTTGGTAGGCACACATGCGCAGTACTGTTTGGTGGCCATCTTGGACACGGCAGAGTGTCCTGTGTTCTGCCGCACATCCCTGAGAGCAAAAAAATAGTGCACTGCGACTTCCACTGGAGGCAACGAGCCAAGTGTTTCACGATGCTGAGACGACTGTGGTGCAACTCCAACATGTTGCTCTGCCGGAAGGAATGCGCCGAGTCCCTTTCTTACAGCAAGAGGTCTACAGGGCTATGCCCACTACAGCCCTAACTAGCATAAGCACACATCAAAAAACACAACTGAAATAACGAAAAAAAATCTCACAGAACACAATTTATTTTGCAGGCACACAAAAGGTAATATAAAACAACTTAAACTGCTTTCTCCATAACTACTTATTTGTTATACAGATTAACTGCACAGAAACCATTCCAATCCACGGTGTAGAGAATCTAACTTTAATCAGGAGAAAACAAACTGTCTAGCTCTATGAGGGACTTGGTTTTACAGGTGGGAGGAAGAGATCATGGCCATCGGCTTTTTGCTTCTTACCAGTTTACACTAGAAACTGGGGTCTGGGGGCTCTGGTTGGAAGAGAAGGGTTTGTTTAGCAAGTGGGCAGTAAAACCAAGGGATTTCTGTTACAACAAGGAAGAAGGGATAGGGGGAAGGTGAGGGGAACTTTGTTTTATGGGCAGGGGAAATGGATAATTTATGGATTGGTAGCCTGCTTTTACAATAACTTATAAACTTTGCTAGGAGAAGGGGGGTGTGGAAGGAGGCGGAGCCTACCAGGGAATGAGTAAGGAAGTTATATTTAAATACATGCGTTGTGGTTTTCCTAACCCCCTGCCATGCTGGCAACCCATTTTCGGGAACAAGTGCAGGCTGCTAGGGGTCAGCCAGGGTGGGAGAGACTCGAGGGTCCAATGAATCGCTCTCCTTTCCCAGAGAGGGGTGGCTTGTTAGCCTGACCTACGACTGCCACAAAGTGGAAGCCTGGAGGTAGTGCAGGTGTGAGTGGCACAGAAGGGAGAAGCAGCAACTACATGGTGCATGTGTGGCGTGTGCGACTCTACACAGCGCACGCTCATGGCAAGCCGTGGCACAGGATGGGAAGGGGAGACGAGGAAAAATGGTGGCTGAGGCTTTGTGAAGCCCTGCCTACCAGCCCCGGACCCATGCTGCCACCTTGGCCACCTGATTCATTTGGATGAGAGTCACTGGGGTGAAGATGGCCCTCTCCTCTCTAGCCCTGCCATGTGGGGGGGGGATCCATGGGGGAACTTGAAGACCAGGTATGTCCAGGGGAAGATTGTCGCTGGTCCGGGGTAGGGCTGAGTAGCAGCCCCATTCGCCAAGGGAGAAAAACCTCTATGGAAGAAAACATGTGCTGTGGTGGGAGGGGAGTGGAAGACATGCCAAAGAGGGTGGGATGGGTATATTTTTTTGTTGGCACTTCTTATTAGTTCTTCATGAGAAAAGTACTACTTCACTTAGGGACGTAAGCACTTCAGTATGTGAAGAACTTTGCGTAGTAGGCATATCACAATGTTGGGAAAAATGTGTGAAATATTTTGCGAACCAAAGTTTCTTGACTTTGCACATCTGTACCTACAGTCACCCGGGGAGTACAATTATTCTGGATAATCTCACAGCCTGGAGTACGTTACTGTGCGCATAAAATGCTGGAAAAAAACATCCTAAAAGCTCAAAAGAAAAATACATTTTAATTGACCCATGTGATCATACAGTGACAACTGCATGGTCATCTGACTGGATTCCACCAATCACAGGACAGAATTTCCATTACCCATTTTACAAAATCTATTTCTCACATGCTGGTGTGCATGTGTTTGTTTTATCTGTGTGATATGTAGCAGCTGCTGCCATAACCTTCTTTCAAGGACACTCATAGAAATAAGATGTTGCCATTGCCTGAGTTTTTCCAGGTTAATCATGTCACAGTAATAAAATACAGACAAGGTTTTTGCATAAGGCACACAAGTACACCCCCCGCCTCCTCCCATGCATACATTTTAAAGTCAGGCCATGACTTTTTTCCTGCGAGCCCCTGAAAAAGAAATGCATAGGTTGCAAAAAAAAAATAGGTAGGGGGAGTTCTGTTGTTCATATGTTGCTGTGCACCCTTATGCAATAACAAAAATACCATGTGAAAAAAATAAGTTATCACTAGAATGTGCATGGTTTTACTGATGGTAAATTTCAGGCACAGTTCTTCAAATCAAGGGACGCTGTGAAATGTTAGGTGCTTCAGTGCTTTTGCTTCTGTGTTTCTGGACAAATAAAATAACCATTTGTTTGTTTTTCTGTGTGTGGTTTCCTGCAGGTGGTAATTCTGGAAGATGGACAATGAGCATACCAGAGATGGTGTCTGGGATGGTTGGAAGCCCATTGCTTTTACCGTGCACATTTGAACACCCACATATGAACTATAGGGGTAACATTACTGCAATATGGAGGAAAGTAACATATTGGAATGGACCAGTAATCTTCCAGTGTAAAACTCTCACATGAGAATGCCTCACAGGGCAGCAGTTGCAATACCAGCACCAACGTTGGGGAGCGCTATCAACTCATTGGGGACCCTCACAAAAATGACCTCTCCATACGGATCAAAAGCCTCAGCTATGGCGATCACAACATATTATTTTGTCGGGTGGAGCTGGATAATGACATCTATGAGTCCCCATTTGGAACTAAAGTGAGCGTGCAAGGTGAGGTCATGGTGGGGTTTGATAATCTTCTGAGTGTAGTAACAGAAGGTGTCTGAAAAAGCTGGCCACAAATAATGAAGCTAAAATAATAACAAATGTCAGTTAGGCCTGGTGAGTAATTTATATAAACAGAGGCATGCATTCAATGTGGTCTATCAGAAAAGGATAAAAAAAAAATGTCATTGGAATGAGGCTTCATGCCCAGCTTTTAATTATCATGAATTATAGAATTCCAACAGCTTTACATTAAGTAAGTAATAAGCCATGACAGGGTGTGCATTAAAGGATTTTAATGCATGCTGCATAGTGTGCTAAAGCATGAGGCTACAGGCAGTGTCCCAATGCCCTGGAAGTGCATTAGCATCCTTTAATGCACACCTTGGGTGGCTTATTACACTTATAAAATAGCTGAACCATAATTTCATAATAAAATCATTATAGAAATGCATTATGTATTGTGTTAAAATAATTTGTAGTTGTAAGTTTAAGAGGATGAAACAGTAGTTGATAAAATAGTGCTGTTTGCTCATTGTAGCCAGCAGGTGGTGCTGTGCTATTGAGTTTAAAGTGCAGGCAGCCTGTGTGTGGTTTTGGATGCTATAGTCGCCACTCCGGACACTTTACTGGGACTCAACCTTCCCATGCTCCACTGGCACTTGACCCACATGCACCACTTGAGAGGTGCTGCTCCGATCTGTTGTCAGGCTGCGATAAGCTTGAGTCTCCCACACCCCTCCAAGAAACAGGAGGAGTTGATGTACAGTAATTGCTCCCTGACTCTCACACCCTTGTCCCAGAAACAGGAGGAGCTGATGTACAGTAGTTGCTCCCTGACTCTCCCACCCCTTCCCAGAAACAAGGGGAGCTGATGTACAGTAGTTGCACCCTGACTCTTCCACCACCCTCCCAGAAACAGGAGGAGCTGATGTACAGTAGTTGCTCCCTGACTCTCACACCCCCTCCCAGAAACAGGAGGAGCTGATGTATAGTAGTTGCTCCCTGACTCTCACAAGCAGTTCAGTTGAGGTCAGGGAGCTGATTAATAGTTTGGGGAATTGTTTTTCATGTGGTCTGTGCTGCAGGTAGACAATGTTGTGTCCTGCACCCCTCTATTCAAGGACTGAAATGGGGAGCTCAGTATCAGTGATGGTGCCTTTCATGCTGGTCCCAAGTTTGCTGACTCATGTGCTGAAACAGTTTTCTGTGAGGCTTCCCCTTCCCCCCTTGTGGCATGAGTTATTTTAGTGTGTGTGTGTGTGTGTGTGTGTGTGTGTGTGTATGTGCGCATGCGTGCGTGTTTGGTGTGAGTGAGTGATTGAGTGTGTATATTGTGTGTCCGAGTGTGTGTGTGTATATTGTGTCTCCGAGTGTGTGTGTGTGGTGTGTGTGTGTATGTGTGGTGTGAGTGAGTGTGGGTGTGGTGTGAGTGAGTGTGTGTGTCCGAGGGTGTGTGTGTGTGCGTGTGTGTGTGTGTGTGGTGAGTGAGTGTGTGTGTCCGATTGTGTGTGTGTGTTGTGTGTGCATGTGTGGTGTGAGTGAGTGAGTGAGAGAGTGTGTGTGTGTGTGTGTGTGTGTGGTGAGTGAGTGTGAGTGTGTGTGTGTCTAAGTGTGTGTGTGTGTGCATGTGCATGTGCATGTGTGTGTGTCCGAGTGTGTGTGTGTGTTTTGTGTGTGCATGTGTGGTGTGAGTGAGTGTGTGTGTGTGAGATGTGAGTGAGTGAGCATGTGTGTGTGTGTGTGTGTGTACGGTGAGTGAGTGTGTGTATGTGTGTTCGAGTGTGTGCGTGTGTGTGTGTGTGTGTGTCCGTGACCTGCAGCGATGTGCTCTGTTTGATGTTGAGAGTGGATCAGGATCAGGCACAGTGTGAAGGAGCTTTGGGCATGTACTGACCCTTCACCTTCCGCCTTCCCATCAGAGTAATGTCACTCTGCCCGTTCTAAGCAGGTGATTGCAGCTTGCTGTTTGAATATGCTGTGTCTCCTGTTTCTTGTTGCTCAGGTGCCATGCCTGTAAGAAGCTGCAGCCTGGAATGTTGAGCTGCCTAGTGGGTAAAAGTAAACTTGTAAAGCGGTATAGTTACCTGGTGGGACTGAACTGTTTAATATTTGAAAGTGTTTCTGAGCTGGCTGATGCTGCAGTGTTGGGCGTACATCAAGTGTGAACACTGCCTTTTTTTTTTTCTTCCACATTTTATCCTCCTTCTCCCCAGTTACCCCCTTCCAACCAACCCTTCCCCCTGCCCCATCAACTGGCTCCTCTGGGACTTATCTTATGCCGATGTCCTGTGCCACAGGACCTGTGGCATGTGCCCAGCCACCAGTGCTGAGCCTGCAGAAGGTCGGTCTTCATCCTGCCTCTGGTTTTTTTCTGATGATTTTCTCCTTTGCTTTCCCGGAGACCTTGGTGAACATGGTCGTGTATATGCGTTGAGGCGCACATGCTAACCAGCACTGAGCACAGCTCCCAATCCACACACCCAGCCTAGCGCCAACCCCCCAGTGCCCTAAGCTACCACCAAGCCTCCATTTGGTGGCAGCCAAGAGCCAGGGAGGCCTCTCTCCCCAATCCGGGAGAGGTGAGGAGCACTGCCTGGTGGCTGCTCAATCCACTCTTAGCCCCCCCACCCTGCCGGCTGACTGCCAGCAACCCGTGCTTGTTCCCAAACATGGGTCACTGGCGTGGTGAGAGGTAAGGCACCCAGCACCTCAGCCCTCTGTGCCACTGGGCCAGCATGTGAACACTGCTTTCTAATGGAGGCCACAGACTTTATTTTGAGGTGTTCAGAGATACAGAATTTTTTGAGAAGTGGTAGGGAAGTGTGTGATAGTATAGTAAATGTGGAATTATACTTAATGTGTTAAAATATTGAACACAGTTTTTTTTTTTGTTTTAAAAGATTTTTAAATATGGTAGTAGTAAAGTGTTAGATTTTCAATAAGGTAGCCCCTGGATTTTGTTTGTTTGTTACTTTCTGTTTTGAGGCTTAGTAATATTGTTCCATAAGGAGTTTTTTTTTTTGGGGGGGGATGAGATTTGGCAGCTGCCCGTACGTTTATAGAGATTTAATGTATGGTCAGCTGATGTCTCTCAGCCAACGAAATTACTTGACTTTTTTCTTGCCATTTTATAATCTCTATTACACTGTCATGTACTGTCTGATCCCCACGGTGCATGAATTCTTCCCGTCAACATTCCATCCTCTAGCACTGCCGAATCCTTGGAATTATGCATTCTGATTCTGAGCCAGCATTTTTAGACAGTTGGTGGATGAACTATTTTATAAAAAAATCTCCCTCTCAATGAAGAAATCATTCAAAAGATACCCTTCTTTTGGAATAAATATTTTTTTCAATAATACCAGTAAAGGCAGACCCAGGAGTTAGATGGCTCTGTGATGTCGATTCAACATCAATTTCGTCGACCGGCATCACAGTGACGGAATTTATGTCGATCACAAGTTGCGGTCGACATAAATCCCGATGGACTCCTGGTCCATTTTTCTACTGGGGGGGCTTTGCCCCTGAGCCCCCCCATGCAAGGGGCTCTGCCCCAGCACCTCCCATTCTAATTATAATCAACTCCGAGTCAGAGTTGATTCAGGGAGGGGGTGCAGGACCAGGAGACAGTGTGCCCCTGTCTCTGGCACACCAACAGTGACCTGCAAAACTTCCGGTGGCACCATGGAGCAAGTAGCAGAACACTGAGACAAGCTCTCTCCCCCAAGGGCCTATAAAGTTATTTTTTTCAGGAGCCAAGCTTTCAAAACAGTCAAAAAAGCAAAAATGAAAAGAAACACGGAAAAGCAGCACAAGCTCAAAGAAAAACCGGCATCAAGAGGACAGAATGCAGATGGATTAACAATCCAAATGCGAGATAGCAGAAGAAGCCCTTCCCTTTTGAGCATGGCCGACACCGAGGAGGAGAATGATCACCTGTCTAGAAATAGATTTGAGCAGCTCTTTAAAGAACTTAAGGAGATGCGTGCTGAAAATAAAGCCGAATTCAAACAACTAAATCAAACATTGACTGGCTTAGAAAAAAGGATAGAGGAGGCAGAGAACAGAATTGGTGCCATGGAGGAGAATGCTACAAAAACGGGCCTCGTCATACAAGCCCTCATCAACCATACCGAAGACTGAAGGAGAAGTGCACGATCTTGAGGGCCGTTCCACGGAGAGAAAATATTGTGTTTATGGACTCCCTGAGGGCACTGAAACTGGCCGTGTAAGCGGAGTTTATGGCCAATTTTTGGCAGATGTCTTAATTACCGGCAGGCTTTCAGCTCGGGATCGAGTGCACACACTGAGCACTCCAGCCTAAACCACCCTCTCCTAACAGCAGACCTTGCTCGACCTCACTCGATAATAATTAAATTTAATAGCTACAAGATCAAGTAGGAGACTTTGTCCAAAGCATGGCAGCAAAAGGAAGTCAAATAACTCGCTTCAAGACTTCTTTTGACCACGATTACCCAGTAGAGGTTCGAAGGCAAAGGATGAGGTACCTGGATTTGTTGAGGGTACTGAAAGCAGAGGGGATATGTTTCCACACACCATTCCCGGCTCGTTTTTAGGGTTTTCTGGCCAGATGGAGTAAAAGTTTATGACTCCCCCGAGGACGTGAAGAAGGCCTGCATTGAAAGGGGCCTGGGTTATTCAAGAGTCACCCCCTGAGGACTCCAATTCCCAGCAGGACTTGGGAGACTTCACTGATTGGATGGTTGCATTGGCAAAGTGGAAAAGGGGTCACGGATCACCAGCATCATCAATTGTGCCCTTGCAAGTGTTTAGATTGCTCATGCAAAACGTCCAAGAAAGCTAGAAACAATGACTCCCAGGACTGAGAGACCTGTTTTCTTCTTCCTCAGCGAACTGTATGTAAGCAAAGAGCATATTTTCTTTGTTTCAGCAAACGAGATAGACTGGCTCTACCTTGGTTTTGTTTAGGTGATCAGATGTACTGTTTATAGACTTGTTTAGGTAGCGCAGTCATCACTTTGCTCATCCTCCTTGGGACTAAATATGACTACTACTCACATGGACATGTGGACTATGATGCACTCTTTGTTATATTTTGACATATACCTCCTCAAATAAGGTGTATACTCTGTTGCTTTATGAGTACCTCTTTCATACATTTAATGTCTTTTTGTGTTGCTTGCATGCATATGCAAGAAACACATTACATCAACAGTTAGGGAGCATGCCACAGTACATCAAGACATTCGGCCGCGTCACCACACAATCAGCTGTTTTGGTGCATTACAAGCTACAAAACAGCTGACTATGTTCCCCATGGTGACGACTTCCCGTCGACCTCTCACAGTCCCCAGGAGGCCGACAGAAAGCCACCGCCTGCCATTCAGTGTGCCTTCCTGGTGAACCATTTCAACAAATAATAAAAAAGCCAACGGGGTGCCCAATCCCCTATCGGCATGACCCCTCCCCAGTTCATTTGCCAATGGGGTAGCCCAATCCCGTTAGCATAATGCACCCCCATAGCTCCTGCATCCCCAGCACACTGGCCGCCCGGGGTGCCCAGTCCATCGGCTCCCTGCCCCCAAACAAATTTCCATCTGCCATGCTGAGAGCCCATCCCAGCGTGGCAAAAGTTTCCTTGGTCAACAGGGGTGCCCAATCCCTGTTGGCTCCACTACCCCCAAACAAACTGCCTGGTGCCATGCTGGGAGCCCACCCCAGTGTGGCAAAAGTCCCCCGTCATCTTTAAAAAAAAAAAAAGACCTAGAAGAAAAAGTCCCTCGTTGATTCTCTTGCCCCCGCCCCCAACTCAAGCCCACCCTCTGCCTACCCCACCTCTCCACACCCCCACCTCACCCCATACTTCTCTGGAGCCCAGCACGATGATCTTCAGTGCACCAGGAACACGTCTGCACTATTCAAAGCCGACCACGAACTGAAGAAATGCCAGTAAGCTGTATAATAGCATAAATGTTTTTTAACTTTGGTGCATATCTCAGCCATTTTGAGAATTTTCCACCAAATTTTCAACATGAGTTCTTGGGACCCACCTCATAGAACTCAGTCACTGTCATTTTGTTATTCAGTCCGAAGGTGATTTTGCTGTCACTGCTGCGAGACCACCTTTAGGGACCAATTAACGAAACAACAGTGTCATAGTTCATGAGGTAGGCCCCCAAAAACCCTATGTTGAAAATGTGGGTAAAAAATTCCCAAAAATGACTTTTTTTATGAGCGTGAGTTGCGCAGTTCCTACGCACGCTCGTAACTTCGAGCATTGTTAATATTTTCACTCCAGATTTTCAACATTGCCATTTTACCACACCTTCTTATGAACAGTACAGCTGTCATTTTTCACCTCTCGCATAATATATGTTTTTGCACATGTAGCGCACAATGGCGTGGTCGGTGCGCGAAATCAATGTTTGGGACAGATTAAGAAAATCACAGTGACACTGTTCATAAACAGAGTCCTTAAATGGGCTATATTGAAAATTTGGTGACAAAAGTCCTTAAAATGACTGTTACGAGCGTGCATTGTGCAATTTCCACGCACCTCGTAAGTTCACAAATTCGTTATCTTTTCAGTCCAGATTTTCAACATTGGCATTTTTCCACACCTCCTTATGAACAGCACAGCTGCCATTTTTCACACCCTGGCTGAAATGTGTTTTCGCACTTCTGGCACAGAATAGCACGGTCGCTGTGGGAAATGAGTATTCGGGCTAGATTAAGAAAATCACAGTGACGCTGTTCATCGCGGAGGTCCCAAAATGTCTATGTTGAAAATCTGCTGTAAAAAATCCCAAAACTAATTACATTACAGGTGTGTGTTGCGCAGTTTCTACGCACACTTGTGACTTCACCAGTTTTTTTTATATTTTCACTGCAGATTTTCAACATTGCCATTTTTTACACCTCCTCATGAACAATACAGCTGTCATTTTTCACATCCTGTTCGAAATGTGTTTTTGCACTTGTGGCAACAAATGGCACAGTCGCTGTGCAAAATCACCTTCCGGCTAACAAACTGATGGTGTCACTGTTCATGTGGTGGAATCACAAAAAGCCCATGTGGAAAACTTGGAGTAAAAATACCAAGAAAAGCCCAGGGTGTTAGGGTTTTCAACCATAACGCTCTACCCTGTAGGGACTGACAGGCGTCAGGGGTGTGACTTGGGATTGTCGACAGCAATGCTCATGCCATTCCACCCCCACCCTGCAGCCACTGGCAGGCATCAAAGTGCGCCTTGGACCCTTTGGCCCCAGAGTTCACCCCATTCTCCTATACTGCACCCATTTCTGTGTATTTCCTTATCAAATGAGGTGAGTGTAAAGCTTGAACACTTCAAAGCACACCTCAACACTTGTAAGTGTCTGCAGGGTAGGGTGAAGTGAAATGTTGTGACCATTATGGGCGATGACCCAAAGGCACACCCCAATGCCTGTCCGTCTCTGCAGGGTGGGGGTGGAGTTGGCATCAGTTCAATACTTCACTGCCATTTCTATACTGCATCTGTCTAACTCCTGCACTTCCACTGCTAATGACAGTAAGCAACACTTGGCATTGACAAATGCTTGTTTGAGTAATGAATTATACTATTTCAAGAGAACATTATGTAGATTTAGCACCTTGATGCCTGTGCTAGCCACCTTATTTTAAAGTTTTTGAAATTTGCGTATTCACTATATGAGAGAAGGGCTAAACAATACATATGTTTTAAAAGGAGCCCTTGGGGGGCGGGAGAGGGAATCTGGAAATAACTGACCCTCCTTTCTCTCTCTCTCTCTCACTAGTGCCCTTTCTGCTTGCTTAATTCCCTTCAGGGCTGCAAACTTGTTGTAGCCATGGGGCCCATTTGACGCCTCATATTGGCTGTTTTTCTTGCTGCCAGAGAGCCCTGTTTTATCATTTCTGGGCTCTGAGGGGGAACAACTTGTTTTAAGTGGCTTGGTGGCAATTGCCCCATCCCCCCCCCCTTTGTTCATCCCCTCAATATTCTTTAAAGGAGGGGATCTGGACATTTAGTGATCTTTCCATAATTTGATAAGATCTCCACAAATGGAAGCCTTTTTGTTTGGCTGGCAAGTTTACAAATTATCTGTGTTTATTACAAAGTGTTTACTGTTTTGTTTATTTATATGGGGACTTCTTGTCTTGACCATGCTGGGGGGAGGAATGCTTTTCGACAAGGGAGTGGGAAACTTTTGGTACGTTCATATGGGAATATGCTTACCTGCTATAAATTTTACAATTCATGGATAAGTCAGACATAGCAATCCTATCCTACTATAATGTAAATGGTTTATCCCACCCCATTAAGCGCAGCAGAGTAATGTCCTTCCTTCAAAAATACCAGGCAAAGTTTATCATGTTACAAGAAACTCACATGGATCTCACTGACCATAAAAAAGTTGTTGAAATTTGGGTATAGGGAGGGAGTTTTTTCCTCGTATGGTAAGGGCTGGAGAAGAGGAACAGCGATCCTGGTCCCAAATGGGACACAGTTTATTTTGAAAGACACCATACAGGACAAGGAGGGTAGATCGTTGGTTTGAAGGGAACTTATAATGGGTCCTTAATTACTCTGGTCTCGGTATATGCTGCATCAAAGGTGAGCTTCCAGTTCTTCCAAGACTTTATTATTAAAATGGCAGGATGGGCTGAGGGGCATATGGTTATTGGGTGGGATTTGAACCTACAACTTAACCCTAACCTTGACTTTTTGGTACAGCTCCGAGAAGTCAAAATAATTTATCAAAGAAAGTAACTGGGATCATGGGGAACTGGGATTGATTGATGCATGACGTCAACTGAATAAGGGAATGTGACAGTATACTTTCTTTTCACATCCTTACCAGTCCTATTCTCCACTGGATTATTTTGTGGTGACTAGGGAATCCATAGGAACATGCAGGGACTCATGGATGGGTAATATGGACCTTTCAAACCTTTCCCCCATCTTTCTGAAGCATACACTTGGATCTCCAAGGCAATCTACTTTTTGGAGACTAAATCTCTCCCTCCTCCAGGATAAAAAAATCCAGGATACAGTTAAAACCACCATAGAACAAGCAGTGCAACAGAATCAACATCCAGATATCAACCCCGGAATTCTTTGGGACACCATAAAGGTGATATTAAGGTCGTTGTTTTGTTGAAATTTCTGGTAGCTGCAAGAAACAAAGGCTAGAAGGTTCTTACTACAGGAAAAAATTACAAAATTGGAGTTGTTGCAACAGCAAAACCTGAACAAGGAGAGAGGTAGGCAGCTTGCAAAATTAAAGGCAGAGCTGCTTACGATAATAGACTACCAGATAAAACAGCAACTTGTTTTTGAGACAGAGATTTTATGAGGGGGGGGTCCTAGGGCCCTCAAGCTACTAACCTGTCACCTAAGGCAACAAAAAGCAAAAGCCAGTATCCCCAAAATTAGGGATCCCAATACATGTAAGTGGAAATACACAGTAGAGGAGATAGCTGGTACTTTTCGTTTTTATTACCAATCGTTATATAGTAAAAGCACCACTCCTGCTGTAGAGGAGGTTCAGCAGTTCCTTGCTCCCTTGCAGCTACCAGCTCTCTCCTCACAACAACAATGTTTTTTTAAGTACCCCCTTTTTCAGCTGAAGAAACACAAAGGGAGATTGGCAGGCTCAAGTCTGGAAAATGTCCAGATACCAATGGGTTGCCTAATGAGTTTTATGAGCAGTTTAAGCAGAGGTTACCCCTTTGCTCTGTCAAGCATATAATTATGTTCATTCTGAGAAGGGGACCATTCCGCCATCATTGTCTCAAGCAGTTATATCTGTTATTCCGAAGACAGCCAGGGACCCCACAATCTGCTCTTCTTACCGTCCCACATCAATATTAAATGCAGACTATAAAATCATGGCTGGAATATTGGCTAGAAGATTAGAGAGTATATTGCCAGAACTTATTCACATTGATCAAACTAGTTTTGTACCAGGTAGTCAAACTATGAACAATATCCGGAGATTGGTAATTATGATAGAACATCTACAAAAAACTTCACAACCTGCTTATATAATGAGTTTAGATGCTGAAAAGGCATTTGACCAGGTCTCCTGGGATTTTCTTATGGGTACCCTGTCCGACTTCGTCTCTCCCCACTCTTTTTGCCAAATAGTAACAAAGATTTATGCCAATCTAGTGGCCTATGTCAGATCGAATGGTTTTGTTCCTCAGTCTTTTCATCTGGCTCGGGGAACCAGACAGGGATGCCCTCTGCCCCCTTTCTTATTTGCACCATACATTGAGCCACTTGCTCAGTCCATAAGATTGAACCCCGCAATCCAGGGAGTTACAGTGGGAACACACATCATAAAATTGCCTTTGCATGAGCGATGTGTGATCTCACAGATCCAGAAAAATCTCTTGTTGAAGTCTTTAAACAAACAGAAACATTTTCTCAAATAGCAGGATACAAATTAAATTCGACAAAGACTGACGTTTGGCAATGATTCCTCATGTGCCAACAGAAATAAAGGAAAATATCCAATGAAATGGAACTGTGAGACTCTGTAATACCTTGGTATTTATTTAAGCAAGAACCTCCTTACATTATTTAAAGACAACTACCCCCTTCTACTAAAACAAATCTGGTCCGATTTGAGGAGATACATTTTATTCTAGATTACAAGCCCTCAAAACAAATATCTTACCTCGGCTGCTTTACCTTTTTCAGGCAGTTCCCTGTCTGATTCCCCATGACGTATGGCAAATTGGCAGAGGAGGGCCGTGGCTTTCCTTTGGGCTAGTCTTAGGCCGAGAATTTCTAGGAAGATACTTTATTTGCCTCACAATCAAGGGGGAAGGGCCTGCCCAGATTTTCAGACTTATTGGTTAGCTGCCCAGATGAAGATTGCTCTACTCTGGGCCCACCCACAGTATACTTCCCATTGGAAAAGGTTGGAGACCAATCGGGAGGACATATACCCTGGACGGCAGCCTTGTTTAATCCCCTCCTCAGATAGATCTAGCTATATACCCCTATCTTACCACACAGACTATGATTCAAGGATGGCTTCAGGGTACCAGAAGGGCTTTACTCATAGAAATTTGTGGAGGTACAGATAGTTGGTTACATCAAGAGTCTTTTTACTAGCAAGGCATTCTACATGGCACGAAACAAATGAGAAGGGGTTTATATGCTTCCTGGAAATTAATACAGGAAATTCAATACTCTCCTTTGAGGCCATTAAGGTAAGAACTAAATGGGGATCAGGGGGATTTATTATATTTTTATCAAATTCAGAATCATGCAAACAGTTGCCTTGGTTCCACTTCCACTTGGATAGATGGTGGGCCCTTTCCGCTGGCCTTTGAGACAATTTGGAGGGATGCCCATGGAAAAGGGGCCATCACTATTCTATATAGAAACATAGAAACATAAAAGTCGATGGCAGATAAGGACCGCAAGGCCCATCCAGTCTGCCCATTTCTTTTTCTACCTTATAAATGTGCCATTGGCCTTTGCTTTGTCAATGACCTATCTATTCATACTCATCTGTATTGCTCCCTTATGCATATCCCATGCCTGTTTGAAGCCCTGCACTGTATTTATATCCACCACTTCCTGAGGTAGGCCATTCCATGCATCCACCACCTTTTCTGTGAAAAAGAACTTCCTCACATTACCACTTAATCGGTGTCCCTCTAATCTCATGCTGTGTCCTTTTGTCCTGCTATTTTTCTTATATTGAAACATGTTAGACTCTTTCCCCTTGTTAATGCCCCTAAGGTGTTTGAATGTTTCAATCATACCACCTCTCTCCCTCCTTTGCTTTAGGGTATACATAGTGAGCTCTGTTAATCTGTCCTCATATGTTTTCTGATGCAGTCCCTGCACCATTTTGGTTGCCCTTCTCTGGACCTCAATTTGGTTAATATCCTTGTGAAGGTATGGCCTCCAGTACTGCATGCAGTACTCTAGATGGGAGCTAACCAGTGTCTTGTAAAGAGGATCATTACCTCCCTCTTCCGACTTGTGATACCTCTACTAATACCCCCAACATCCCCTAGCCTTACCTACTGCTTTAGTGATCTGCTTGGATGATTTAAGGTCATCGGTGATGATGATGCCCAAGTCTCTTTCTTCCCTTGTGACTGCCAGCAACTCCCCTTCCAGCCTATAGGTGGCTTCAGGGTTTCTCTTCCCTATGTGCATGATCTTGCACTTCTTTGCATTAAACCCCAGTTGTCACTCTTCTGACCATTTTGCTAGTTTATCCAGATCTCTTCTCATTCTGCCCACTCCATCTGGATCATCTATTCTGTTGCAGATCTTGGTGTCATCTACAAACAGACAAACCTTACCCTCCAGTCCATCTGCAATGTCACTGATGAAGATATTGAAGAGGACTGGCCCCAGGACTGATCCCTGAGGTACCCCACTTGTGACTTGCATCTCTTCTGACTGTATACCGTTTACCACCACTCTCTGTTTTCTGCCCGTGCAACCAGTTTGCCACCCAGTTGATCAACTTCTGACCCACCCTGAGCCTACCCAGCTTATTAATCAATCTTCTGTGTGGAACAGCATCAAAAGCTTTCCTGAAGTCAAGGTAGGCAACATCAACTGCTCCCCCTTGGTCCACCACTCTGGTTACCAGTCAAAGAAATCTGAGATTAGTTTGACAGGACCTTCCTTTTGTAAACCCATGCTGTCTTGGATCCTGTGCTCCTGTGGATTCCAGGTGTTGCACGATCCTTTCCTTAAGGAGTGCCTCCATAATCTTGCCCACTACTGAGGTAAGACTGACTGGTCTGTAGTTCCCTGCCTCCTCCCTGCTACCACTCTTGTGGAGCGGGATCATATGAGCCCTACTCCAGTCTTCTGGAACCTCTCCTGTGCTCCGAAACTCACTAAACAGTTCTGATAATGGCTCTGCTAGTTACAACCTTAGCTCCTTTAGTACCCTGGGATGTATGCCATCAGGTCCCATTGCCTTGTCCACCCTGAGGTTATCGAGCTCTTGTAGGACCCTTTCTTTTGCATCCATGGTGCTGAGCTGTGGGCCCTTCCTACCTTCTCTTCAGTAAATACCGAGCAGAAGTATCTATTTAGGATAGATGCTTTTACATGGTCCTCCTCCTCACACTCCCCCTTATCTCCTTTGATTTTAGCAGTACCCCCTCTGGACTTTCTCCTTACACTAATATATCTATAGAAAGTCTTGTCACCTTCTTTTACTGTTTGTGTTAGTGTTTCCTCGGTTTGGGCCTTTGCCTGCCTTAGTACCTTCCCTGCTTCCCTTAGGGAAGTTTGATATGCCTCCCTATCTTCATCCCGCTGTGTTCCCTTATATTTCCTGAAGGCCAGCCTTTTGGCTCTGATCTTTTCTGCTACTGTTTTTGAGAATCAAAGTGGTTTCCTTCTTCTTTTGCACTTCCTTTTCTCTCTAACACAATGGGATATTGCTTCAAGTATTGCATCCTTAATGCTTGCCCACGTTGCCTGTACCCCCTCACCTGTATTTCTTTTTGCCAGGGCTAGCTTAACTCTGTTAGCCATCTTATCAATGTCAGCTCCTCTGAAGTCCCATATTTATGCCTTGGAATGGGATGATTTAGTTCTAGTGGCAAATTGAACCATACCATGTGATGGTCACTGGCCCCAGGCGACCTTCTACCTGGAGATCTGTGGTCCTTTCCTGTTAGTCAGTACTAGATCTAGGATAGCTCTGTTTCTTGTGGGTTGTTGTACCAGTTGTTTGAGGCCCTCCCTGCAGGAATCCACCATGTGTCTAGTTCTAGCAGATGTTCCTGCTGGTATTGACCAATCTGTATATGGCATGTTGAAGTCTCCCATTATCTGAACCTCCCCTTTAGCTGTCATGTTTTGTGTATCTTCTAACAGTAATGTGTCTATGTCCTCCCCTGGTCTGGGGGCCTGTAGACAACCCCAGTTCGTATGGCTGTCCCATTTCCTGTTTCCAGAGTGGCCCACAGTTCTTCTGGCTCCTTATGTGTATTCTGAATTTCTGTAGCTTTGATATTTTCACTGACATACAGGGCCACTCCACCCCCTCTTTTGCACCTTTGTCTTTTCTGAACAGTACATAGCCAGGTACTGAAGTCTCCCAAGTGTGGTTACTGGTAAACCATGTCTCGTCAATTGCTGTTATGTCCAGTTTAAAATCTTTCATTATTGCCTGCAGGTCTAGGATCTTGTTTCCCAGACTGCGAGCATTTGTGTACATGATTTTCCATTGGCTAGATTTTGAAGCGTTAGTTGTTGGGTGAGGTCTGGTGGGTCCCCAGTGCGACGTATGGGGAGCCAGACCTTTTTCCTTACCTGGTGATGCAAATGAACTACAAACATGCTGAACTCCTGTTTGACCACTAGCTGAGGGGGGAGGGGTGTTCTTCCCATTCGACATATGGGGTGCTGTACCCCTCTCCCCATTTACTAGTTTACATATTCTGCAAAGACGTCAAACTTCTGCCCCAATGCACTAACTCCCTCCTTAGTCAGATGCAGTATGGCAAATTTAAAGAACTTTCACTCCAAAAACTGTTGCCAGTTCCCTACAAATTTGTGTCCTTTTTCCTGGCACCAGCCCTTGAGCCACATGTTTAGCTCGCCTGTCTCCCCTTCTCTGACCTTCCGTCCATCTGTCCCCCTCTTCCAGACTGGCAGGATCTCAGAGAAGGAGATGCCAGTTGAAAGGGATGATAGTTTGTCACCCAGCCTGGTCAGGTGTTCCTTGGTCTCCGCAATGGACCGGCTGGTGAGATCCTTAGTCCCTGTGTGTACCAGGACATCAATGTTTTCTCCTGCTTCCTGAACAATGTTAGTGATGCGGTCAGTGTCTCTCGACGCTGGTGTACCAGGGAGACATCTAACCATTTCCCCTGGCTGGAGATGGGTATCAACTCCCCGAATCATGGAGTCTCCTATGATCAGAAGTTTTCGGGATTTCCTTTTTGCTTTTTTTGTTTTGGTTCCTGTTTTGGGTGAGTTTTGTTGTGCTAGCTCCTGTACTGCAGTGTCCTACTCTGCAGTGTCCTCTGCCCCTTTGTTTGATTTCGGAGATCGAGGCAGATACCTGTTTGTAGTTTTTATATGGTTTGTGGAGGTAATATGTTGGAGAGCACTGAGTGAAGGGGCACCCAATTTGCCCCTTCTAACCACCTGCCAACCTCCCAGACCAACTACCCTATGCGGTCAAGGTGCTGATGTTGGATGTTGGGGAAATGGCGGGTGGTTCTTATAATATATTTTCTCTTGAATATGCAATTTGAGGTGCGCAATCTCTGCCCGTGCTGGCTGGAGCTGAGCCCTTAGATCTCCAATGGCCAGCATGTAGGACAGTGTCCTAAATCCTGTAAAACTGCCCTTCTGAAAAGTGTTCCACAGTATCTGCAGTTAATGATATCCATTCCAGATAAGTTACTGGGTTTGTAACCTGGTCAGAGTAATTAGAAGGAAGAAAATGAAAGCAAAAGTTTGATTTTGTGTTTTGTTTGTTTGTTTTTGTAAAACTTGTTATAACAAGTTAAGTTACTAGTGCCCCTGTAAATTAGGTCACCATGTGGATACCCACTGATCTGCCCTTCCTGATTTGCCACAGGAAATGTCATGACTGTCCTACCCTATAAAGGAGTAGTGTGGGGTGGTTGGGGATGGGGGTGGGTGGGTGGCTGGGCCCTACCCTGCAGAAAAACAACAACCACAGGAGAAAGAAACAAGAAGGTAAGAGCAGAAACAATCAGCCAGCAACAAATGCAGTAGCCCTGAAAGCTTATCCTAATGATAGATAAAACTGTAAAACTTGTAAAGCACCACCTGTAATAATTTCACAGAAGATATACCCTGTAAGAAACACTTAGCTACAGAGAAAAATAAAGCAGTATCAACAGATATACCTTGCAAAAGACAATTTGAATCAGAAGATTATATCAGTAATCTGTTAGCAGACACCTGTAGGCACACCCTGTAATAATGCAGCAGAAGGTATACCCAGCGACAATAATTTGAGTCAGAGAAAAATAAAGCAACAAAATGTTAGCAACAAGCAGTAACAATCCCTATGAGTACAAAATAAAAATAACACACAGTAAATCTGCCTAGCCCAAAGAAGTCTTAATCCTTTCCCTCACTCTGGTAAGGTTCTTTGCACTGTCCTTTCAAGCAACCTAGAAGAAAAGAGCTCAGGTGAAGCTAGGTGCTTTGGCCAGCAAACCTAGTCTTCCGCCTCCAAGATATCAACTAACCTGACCTTTTAACCCTTCTTTCTGCTGGAAGTTACTGACAGTTTGTCAGCTCCACCCCCCAGATATACACCTAATCCCCTGGAAGAGCTGTGGGAGGAAAGCAATTAGCTCCTTCAATGTGAGAAGGAATTTAATTGCAGATAGTACTCATAATACACAAGCTATGCATCAGAAATGGGAGCGGGAGTTAAATTTGAAGTTGGATTTTAGCTCATGGGATAAAATTTTTAGAAACTGCTGGTGTACTACTTCATCTCCTGCCTGGCGAGAGTTTGCTTGGAAGATTAGAATTCATTATTTTCTCACTCCAGGTAGATTACTCAAGATGGACACTCAGAGGGAGGCAACATGTTGGAGACAATGTGGAAATGAAGAGGCAGACCAAGCACATATTTTTGGGTCCTATCCCTACTAAAAGATTACTGGAAACAGGTGGGGAAGCACTTGGCAGATTTGTTTGGCTTAAGCAGGGGGATGGGTCCAGAGTACTTAATACTAGGATTTCGCCACTTGAAATTAAAGGTGAAGAGGCTTCTGTCTTTGGGCTATCCTTATCATAGCAGCATTAAAACCCTAACTAAGAAATGGCTTCAGTCATCTCCTCCTCTGTCGAGGATTGGCTTTTGATAATAACCAGAATTCATGCTATGGAACTAATAATTTTTGATGATCATAAAAATGATCTTTTTAACAATAGATGGGACAGATGGGAATTATATAAGGGTAACTACTTAAACCAAGGGTGGTGGGATATGCCCCATATCTTTCATTCCTATCGATTCTTCCCTGCCCCCCCCCCACCTTCCCCTCTCCTTCTTGGATTTTACAGATTAGGCCTTTTTGTTGTAAACCCTTATAGACAAGATGTGTACTTAGTTCCTGGAGAAAGAATGGAGCCTTGAGGTGTACTGCCTTTATGATTTGCATCTCTGTATGCCCCCTTTATAGCATGGACTGTAGTTTGAAATTGTTCTCACTGAATTCCTATTATTGTTTTGGGTTAAAACCTTGTGTTTTGGTATTCCATATTTGAATGTGAAAATGTCATGTGCTTGAAATATTATATGTACTGGATAGACAGGAATCTTGTTATAAAGAGTATAATGTTTTGAAAGAACATCAATAAACAAGTATAACAAAAATACAGTGACCTGTCCAGCAAGTGTCAATTTTGTCTGCAGTGTTGTAGGTTGCTGTATTGATGTCGCTGTTGGAGGGGTATACTGAGTTAGATTAGCAGTCAGTTATTCACCCCCCTGGGGCAATATGGCACTCAGTTGCACCTTGTGCCTCATTACGTCCCTGGGGAGTGATTACCACACTGTTTATCTAACCCCTGGTCATGTCTTATCACGTAATAATGCATGAATCTTCATGAATATTTCAAGGGTTTTCCTCACAAACTGGAAGGTATTCTGGGACAGGTGAAGCCTTTGTATGTAGAGTAGAAATGTCACGGTATGAAACTCTGATGGTGTGATAACCGTCATATGTAATACCACGGTTACCATCATACCATGGTATTACAGAAGATGTCATTTTGTACTAAAAAGAAGCCTCTTCAAACTCTTGCATCAGGGATAGTTAGCGTGGAAGGGAAAGTTGTCCCTGAAAATACAAAAAAATTAGTTTGAAAGGTCTGAATACCACGGTATACCGTGAACCATGATTATTGCAGTATTGGAAATGGCCCATAATATAAATACTGTGACTTTCAATACTGCAGTATACCATTAAACCACGACACTGTGACATTCCTTTTTTTTTACTTTATTTTTATTGTTTTCAAATTTTAAATTCATAAAATTTGTCACACATTCCAAATAAATAACAAAAGAAAACTTCCCTTTAATATTTTATGCTCTCTAATGTACAAAGTGTGTCCAGACTATGACATGTAGGGGGGGGAAGAGAACAATTAAATTAATCTTAACCTCTTTATTTACCAGGTTAGTACTGCTAACTTAAGAATATTACTATTCTGTATTCAGATATATGGTAATATCTAAAATAGAAAATTAACCCAATGAACACCCAAAAATATAAATAAAATAAGAATAAAGTGTTGCTTAGTTATTAAGCTGACAATGCGGTCATCAGTTCTATATTACTTGACCCATGTATCTCCCCAAAAAATACTGTATTCAACAGAATTAATTTTAGTAAATATTTAAACTGTTTAGAGTTGGTCTAACTCATTTAACTCATTTTATTACGTTGTTTTTCACCCCAAAGTTAATATTTAAAAATTCATCATTTCTTCTTCAGACAAAGTGGGTGACTTAGTTGCTATGTCTCTCTGAGTATCTTTATACTGTTCCCTAATGGATTCTGAAACTTGAGCCACATCAGAAGATCCTCTGTATCCACTTATGTTCGATTTTTAACTTTGCAGGGGCCAACAGTTGGAATTCTGCTGCTCCCATCGCGAGTATTTGCTGGCGATAAGCCAAGAATTGTCTATATCTTTGTTAAGTTGCATATGAATAGTCAGGGTATACCAAAAATTTGTAGAACTTATATATTAAACGGGCTTTCAGTCTTGCTAATCTGGTGATCAGTTCCTAATCTGTATCAAAAGCAAATGTGACCAGAATTGTGCTCTTTTTTTGCTTAACTTGCTGTTCCATCTCCTGATTAACTTGATTAACCCCTCGTTTTACCTGGAATTTGTATGCTCTAGTAATAAACAGTAAATTGTCTTACGCCAAAACAAAAACAGTCCCCAAAATATTTTTAACAAGGTCCCATATATTTTCAAATTCAGAATCTAGTAGCACTGGCAAACCAATAACTTGGAGACTCCTGTACCTCTGTTGATTTTCCAGCAGTTCAAGTTTCCTGGATAAAGCAATACTGTCTCTCAATAAATTACTGGCGGTGGCTTCAACTCCTGTAACTTTATTTGTTGCTTTCTCAACATCTTTATTTATATTTTCCAACTGTTTTGAAATTATCACAACCCTCTCCCTATTTTGCTTGGCATCTTGTTGTAGAAATTCCCCTTTTTCAGAGAGTGTTTAGAACTTTAAATCAAGTGATTGAGTCCATAATAGTAGTTTTTCGAGAGCCTCTCCTGAGGAGTCAATTGAATGTCGACCCTTGCCCATTTCAATGTGTTCTGCTGCCGGTTTGTCAGTAGCCAATTTTAGGTTTTTAACAATTAATTCAGCATTTTCAATAGGTTCAATTGTAAGTTCTGAAACTTTACCTCTCTCTCATTTAACCACAATCTCTTTCATGATTTGTGTAACTGAAAACTACGTAGTGGTGATGGGAGCTTTTTGTTTGTTTCAGTTCTGATGTTTGTACAGTATAGGTAAGTTGTAAACAGTTACCTTGTGGAATATGGGAATTGGGGTATTCTGGACTGCTGAGTGCTCTAATTTCTTCTGCCGCACTTGTAAGCTCCTATTTGTAGCTGTTTGTTGTGCTGTTAAATGTAGTTTTTCAGGTTTCAGTGTCTCAGCTTTTGGCGTTCCAACATTTGAACTAGGAGTTCCTGATCCAGCTCTCCCCACGCCATCCAAGCTGATTTCCAGTCTGTAAAGTTTTTCTAGAGATCTGATTCTCAGAGATTCGTACTACTCAGATGAAGCAGATGATACTGTAACATTCCTAAGGTAGAGGGGTACAGTCGATTTTGTGGCCAGCTTCCCCGTGAGTTATGAAAATCCAATTATGCGTTACTTGTTTTTTGTTTAGTCTTATTACCCCTTCCCCCCAATCAGGTGTGGAGTACAAAAAGATATTACCGTATTAATTTATTATGTTTAAAAGCTACTTTATCAAAAATCTGCTGTGTGTACTGAGAATCTCAGAACTGTGAGTATTCAGCTCTGAACCCTTTTGAACTCCAGTAGCTACAGTAGTCTCCATAGGTAAATGGTCTCTTTTACCTACAGCACTGCTTGAACTAGCAGCAAGGTATTGGTCCTGTCAATTTTATCAAAGATTTGCGGTCTCTAAGGGCTTAAAATCGCTATTTTACTTTTTATGTTGTTAGAGCTGGTTATTATTTTTATAGGGTTTATTGTAGAATCTAACTCTTAAAAAACCATGGGCCTGCATTAACGTACATTACCTCTAGTGTTAACGTCACTTTATTTCATTAAAATTAATCTGATTCAGCAATTTGTGGTGGGAGAATTAAAAAACGTGCTGAGGTTGTAAAAGGTTCTGATCAACTAGGTTCTGATTTTTATCTGAGCCTTATCAGAACTTTCAGATTCTTTTAATTTTTTTTTTATTTTGAAGTGCAAAAACAGATTTAAGTTAATTTCAACTCAAAACATATTGCTAGTAAAAGGAGATTATATAGCACTGTATTCCCATCTTACAGCTGTTGTAAAAGTCAGTGTAACCCTCAGAATCCCTGTGGTTCCTGTTGTATGACTGGTAATTCCAGACCACAAACAGTTAATGCCTCAGAGTTGGAATCTGTGAGTCACTGCAGGGACGGGGCTTGCTGCAGAAGCAGAAGCCCCAGTTGAATCTGTCAGTGGTAGGATTACCACCACTCAGTTTTTGATCAAAATGCTCGATTTTTCTAGGACCAGATTTGGTCTTTTGTTTTTTTACCACTGCAAATGTGTTTGTTTGTTTGTTTGTTTATGATGGGACAAAGCAGCATCAATGAGTTCCTCAGCAACTTTCTTGTTTCAGTTTCTTCTCTTCTCTTCTGGCTGCCAGCAAAGTGTCAGACATTTCAGTGTGCTTGCTTGCAATGCAGACCAATCAGGGGGGTGCCCTCAACTGCAAGGTGCTGGTGTGAGCCAACTGGGTCACTGTCTGCCCAATAATCACCTCAAAGCTCACTCCAACACACTGGAAAGTTATTGCTGAGAAGGATAAACTATAACCCCCTAAATTAACCCCTACATTTTTAAACCCACTGTCACTGAGACAGACAATAATAAGGGTTGCCTCTTGTCCTGCTTAGGACTGAATAATCAAGTTTTCAGGGTCCTTATCTGGTCATTTGATTCTATTCTGAAGTAATACTTTTGAATGCTCACATACGTGTAACAGCCCTTTGACTCACCTTGGCTGCTCTGGGCCCTCAGGGTAGTTCAGTGCACACCTCCGAGGGGCTGGCCTGGGTTCCGCAGTGGTAGCAAATATGGCACAGTGCCTCCACCTGGGGTAATGGCAAGGGACTTCTATGGATAAAGAACAGGTTAGCACCCCCGAGGAAATAATATGCTGCCCTGGTAATACTTTTTCCCACACAATAACAGTTTCCCCACAATGGCCCCCCCACACCCCAGCAGCACTCTTTCAATAATACAGTGACAGTGGATAAAATGCAAACAGTAACCTTATTTATTGGGGAGGGATGCACAAAGAGGAGAATGTCAACCACAGTTCACTTTAGTCAATAACCTTCCCCATAGCAACCCCTCTCCCCACCCCTGGGTGCACCCAGATTGTCCCGGTACGGTGGGTACCTCACCGCTCGGTGATACAGGTCTAGGGTCTTTCATCAGGGCCCTATTAACCATAAAACACACTTCAGATTTGTAATCCTAGACTTGTAAACTTGAATGCCTCTAAATTGCTGTGAAGGGATTACCCAGAATCCTAACTGGCTAGCTAACTAAATGACTCCCCAGAGCCACAACTCGGGGTACTCACAGTTTGCAGTCCACACTGGGGATTCACAGCCAGATGAATTACATGGTACCATGGAGGTTCTACGTTGGTGTTGCACCACTGGTGGGAAAACCAGAACTAGACAAATTCTAGGGGTGATGTTCTTCACCTGCCTCGCCTTACCAACTTCGCCTACAGACCTTTATAGACAGTCTTCATTCAGGCAGGCCTGTTCCATCCTTCAACCCGAGGAGTCGTCATCTTCAGTCTGAGGAACCAAGATTGCTTATGTTCCTCAAACCCTTAAGATGCACGTCCAGCCACCTTCAGGACCTGCGCCAGGTAGCGGGGCTTCCACAGTCTCTCACCTCACAGCCCCTCTCTCAGGGGATGCTTCCAAAAGCAGTGCTGGGTCCTGTCCCAGTGGCTTGCCTCAACACTTACAGTCTCTCCCCTGGCTGAAAGTTCACTTCCCCCATCATTTGCTGCATCAAGGGAAGCAGGGGTTCCTTCAAGGTCTGCAGCCCATCTCTTTTTTTCCAGTTCAAACAGCTGTCCAACTGATTGGGCTGATATGGAATCTTTTTCTCTTTATTCTGCTTTAGTCTCACAAAACAGCTACTGTTCCTCCTGCACTCAGCTTAATAGTTTGAGGTAACCAGGGTTCAATCAGCCAGGCAGACTTGATAAACATACTAACATACTATTTGCCAGCAGATTAGGCCTTCGGTCTATCGGAGTCTGCTTCGAACCTCAGATCCCTAGTTGGGTGCTGAGCCCCCTTGTGTTCCAGAAACCCTATCATCCATTCCCACCCCCTGGGCCAGGCCGTCATCTGATACATCCACTTTCTGTGTCTGTCCCATCCTCTCTTGAAGCCCTCCACTGTGGAGCTCTGAACCAGCTCGCCAGGCAGTGCATTCTAAGGGTCCACCACCCTTTCAGTGAAAAACCTCCTCCTCTTCCCCTCACCCTTCTCCTTCCAACTTCAAACCATGCCCTCTGGTGATACCTCCCTGCTTTAGTCTAAAGATCCCCTCCATGTTTACCCTATTTATTCCCTTGAGGTACTTGAAGACCTCAATCATGTCCCCTGTCTCTCCTCTCCTCCAATGAAAACAGGCAGAGCTCCTCAAGTCTGTCCTCAAACGTCAAATCCCCTAGCCCTCGTATCATCTTAGTTGCCCTCCTCTGTACTCTCTCCAGGAGCTGTATGTCCCTCTTCAAGTGTGGTCTCCAGTACTGTACACAGTACTCAAGGTGTGGTCTAACCAGTCCATTGTACAGCGGCAGAATCACTTCCTTGCTCCTAGAGGTGATCCCCCTTACGATGCATCCCAACATCCTGTTTGCCTTGCTAGCTGCTTTCCTGCACTGCTCAGAGTTATTCATACATGCATCCACCATGACCCCTAGGTCTTTTTCCCCCATTGAGGCCTCCAGCACCTCCCCTCCCAGGGTGTATCTGTGTTTAGGGTTTCTCCGCCCAAGATGCAACACCTTGCACTTGGTGATATTGAAATTTAATTTCCATGTGTGAGCCCAGCTTTCCAGGGTGTCCAGGTCCCCTTGCAGGGCCAACCTCCCCTCTTCTCCCTCAACTACTGCTCACAACTTGGAGTCATCAGCGAAGAGACTCATTTCACACCCTATACCCTCCCTGATGTCCAATATGTATGCATTAAACAGGATTGGACCCAGGACCGAGCCCTGCGGTACCCCACTACCAACCTCTCTAGGGTTCGAGAGCTCCCCACAGACCACTACTCTCTGGGTGCATCCAGCTAGCCAGTTTTCAATCCATCTGACCATCAAAGGGCCTACTCCTAACCCCATCAGTTTCTCCACCAGACCATTGTGGGGGACAGAGTCAAACGCCTTGCTGAAGTCCAAGAATAATACATCCACAGGCTTTTCTCTGTCCAGTTCTGATGTTACCCATTCGTAGAACTCCACAAGATTGGTTTGACATGATCTACCAGGCACAAACCCATGTTGCCGACTATCCAGACCTCCCACCTCCTCCAAGTACACCCCCAATCGTTCCTTTAGTATACCCTCCATTAATGTTCCCACCACTGAAGTCAAACTGATGGGTCTATAGTTACCTGGTACTTCCCTCGACCCCCCTTTATGGATTGGCACCACATGTGCCTCTCGCCAATCCCTAGGTACCCTCCCTGTCTCAAGTGACCTGTTGAAGAGCTCCGCCAGGGGTGCAGCCAGTATGTCCGCCAATTCCCATAGTACTCTCGGATGAATGCCATCCAGCCCAGGAGATTTGTCTTTCTTTAGGGCCTTGAGGGCTAAGCACACCATTTTGGCAGAGATGGCATCATCCGTCCCCTCCACGAGGACAGTCTCTCCCCTCACAGCCACCCTGCAGCTTCTCTCAGCTACCAATTCCTTTTTCATGCCAAAATACAGTCTTATACTCCCCTGAGCAGCCTTCTTCTCATTGGCTACAGCTCCCCCAGTGAGTGCAGATTTTGCTGTCTCTTTTCACCCAGCAGCCCGATTCTGTAGTTCTTTTGGGGGCTGCCATTTTGTCTCCCTGTAGGTCTCTCTGCTGCCCGGCCCTGATTTATTTAATTTAGCCCTCTAGCAGGGTTAACTCCATAACTGTTCATGACCAGAGGCCTTTCAATCACTATTTGTGACAATCCCCGGCTTCTCCCCTCATCTTGGAGCCGGGGATATATTTTTCCGTAACGGTCGCATGGCCGAGCTGAGAAAAGTAATGCAGCTCCTTTAAATTTTTTCCTCAGATGGCCGCACATGCTCAGAGGGAGTGCAGACACCATTTTGTTTGTTTATTATGGGGTCCTGGCCCTCCAAACTCCGTAACCGCAAGTCACTCCCCCTCAGATGCCCAGGACGTGGAAATCCTGTCCAATCCTCTGCCCCCCTCTGACTGAGACTCCTTGGGGAAGAAGACAGCTCTGCCATCAGTGGCCATAGCCACAAGGACACAGGAGGTGTCAGGGTTCAGATCCCACCCGGGACCACTGGTAGAGGCATCAGCACCGGGTAAGGAGCCAGAGCTCACACAGGTAAGACCAAATTGGGGGGCTTACATGCAGTACTTAAAACAGAGTTCTGTCACATCATTCATTGTTTGCCTGCCTGCTCAAGTTACAAACAAGTTGTGATGTGATGCAGACCTTTGTTTGTAAACCATTTGCCCTGGAAGGTCTAAAGTGTGGCTATTAAGACCATTAGCATTCAATTAACCTAATGCTTTCCACAATGCATTTTAAGTATGGTCTTTACTACTTTGACTACTTTGATCGGTAACAGTTTTATACAGAACCTCAGTACATGCTACTGTTTTCCTGTAGGGTCTTTCCTACATTGTCATATTTATAGACCTTTTTTTGTTAAACCAGTAATCTAACATTTTATTGCCTTGGTAACTACCGTATATCTTCAAATGGAAGCTGCCCTCTAATAGAAGCTGCCCACTAAGAGAAGCCATACAAGAAAATCTGTATTTGTAATAGAAGCCACCCTCTAAAAAAAGCCATGACTTATATTAGGGGGTGATTTCATCTTTACTACATGCTCTGGTGATAAACCATGCCAGTAAATACTGCTGTTATAACCAGTACTAATTTCTAAACAAACACATGCTGGTATTCTTTCCACGGATCAACCTGATCCTCCTGCACACAGTACCAGTAACATAATATTCAACCACCCATGCAGTCCATCTCTGAGCTCCCGAAGTGTTTTGCTGGTGTGAGCGTGCCTGGTCTTTCTTTCCTGTTTTCTATTAATGCCGACCAGAGGCACCTGATTGGTGGGTACCCTTTATTTTCTTTTTCCCAAAGTAAAGACCGCCTCAAAAAAACAAGAAGATTATTTTCTGCAACTTTATTTTTATACTACATGTAGGTTAGAGACAAGACTAGACAGACTAGTCTATATCTCCGTGTTTAGCATCCCTGGGTGACCTTATGTGATAGTGACCTTCAAAGTGAGCATACAAGTTGGCAATGAAGTGTAGTCCCTCCCCCCCATCCTGACTAGGGGTATGAAGGTGGCATGGCTCCATGGGAGGGTACACACCACAAACATTTACATGTTACCCAGGTCTGAGAGTGAAGGTCCTAGGGAGAGCAAGGGCATGAAAGGGTCACTAAAAACAGATGGAGACAATAACAGCATCCACAAGCAAATTAGCTGGCCTTTATTCAATATCCTTCCTCCTTATCACAGCTATTTGTATGGCTAACAGCTTTGGCAGAGACTGCAGCAGTGTGTTTCACAGTAAAGCAAGCATGAAACATTCTAATTCATATGTACCCAATCTTGAGCCCTAGATCTCATCACTGGGCTTACAGGATGTTTAGTTTCCACATGGGGACCACAGTAGAAACAGGTCCCAGACCAGCCCCCTTCCACTTCATGGGCTTCCATAACATGAAAGGTTCCAGGGGCATAAGTTAATCTGACATTACAGCATGCTTTCTCCACTAACCCACACTCTTATACATGGCAGAAAGCTCCATCAGTGAACTCAGACACATTTACACAGTGCCTCACAGCATTTTGCTGGGTAACTCCCAATTCATGTTACCAAATACTTAGCACATGCATAGGTACAAACAGAAGGGGACCTGCACTCTGGTGGGACTGCCAAGGGAGCCTAACACACAGTTAAGAGGTGCTCTGGAGGTGACCTTCCATCCACACACTTACACACTGCACAGATCTAACAGTAACAGTAGTAATACTTCTGTTGAGCCTGGGTCTCCATATTAGGTTGTAGAGAGGCTACTTGTTTCCCACCTCTCCAAATTCACCATAGAAGAATATTCAGAATTTCCAGGATCTGATTGTTTGCAAGAATAGCTTCCATACTCAGACTGTTTTGACACAGGTTTAAGTCTCTCTTTGGCTATTCACAGCAGAGTGATCACTGGTCCCTTTACATAGCATATAGTCTTTAGCCAAACCGGGGAGTACATAGGGAATGGCCACCGCCACTCCATTTCAAACAGGATGATTTCTCTCTCTTGTAGGAGAACTTGAATCTGCAGGGACGAGGTTAGAGACAGGCAGTGCCTCTCCCTCCAGAGCAGTATTCCAAACTTTCTCCTGGAAGCACTACAGCTCAGTCCATGTGCTGCTGGAAGCAGCCCATCCCACCATGGAACCAGAGTCTCTGATTGACAGGAAAGCCAAACGAAGACTGGGCATTAATCCTTAGGTGCCTAAGCAACATAGATATATTATTCTGGAAACCTGTCGGGATCCCAGAGGTTAAAGAAGCACACAATGATTCCACTAAATACTGGGCACAGGCATCCAGCTGGTTGAGTACCTAGCCAGGTCAGTCCCAGATTCTGGATTCTGGAGATGGGTCACAGCCTGGCTATAATGCAAGACACCTCTTTATTTTTCTTTATTTCACTCTACCAGAAAATTAACTGGATCCTAAGACCCATTTACAGTCATGCCTCGGGGGATGGGAAATACACTAAAAGAAGTATCAGATACACATATAAAAACATGCTGTACACACATACTGCACATCCGTAAAAACACATACAATACAGTACAGTATAATCTAGATGTTCCACACAGTTCTAAAAGCAACATTATCTGTAACGTTCATATTTTGATCTATGGAAAGATAACGTAATTCTTAAGATTAAGCTTAAAAGCACTAATATTTTGACCGGGTATTATCCTGAGATAACTGATTTAAAGTTCTTGAACTATAACGTGTAAAGAACATTCAGCTACTTTGGTTCTTGTGAGTTTCTCATGGTATATTTTAGTAAAAGAGTTATAGTAATGTAAGACATTTAGTTCTGCTTGCCATCACTATTTCATTCCTTAAAATCTGTGATGTATTTGTAATCAATATTCCTTGTAGTAATGTAGTTGTCGCATGATATATTCCCTGATTAGGGGATAAAAATTCCCATGGCCTTGTGTAAAGATCAATGATGTGTTTGGAAATTAATTGGTGCAGAGGAGTCCACGGCCATTGAATTGCCACACTGTAGCTCTTAACAGCCATCTTAACTTCCCCAGTGGTGGCAAAAATCAAATTCAGTAATGTCTAGTATTGCCCTAAACTTCTCAGCCCTAAGGATACACTCTGGCTGATACAGGATAATTTCCACAGAGGGATGACTCCCACTGTGGGCCTCATACTAGAAATTCATTGCATGGAAATCTAACCTAGCTATTGGATCAACCTTGCCAACCGAGGTGCCAAACACCATCATGAAGACCAGGTCCAGAGTGTGACCCATCCCATGCAGTGGCAACCACCAGCATAATGTTCGGTTATGATGATAGAAGGAGGACTTGTGACTGTCTTGTGCCTGTCTACAAAACAAAACTGAGATTTATATACAAGTGTGGCCACAGATAAGTTTTCAAAACTGTGGAATACTACAATAAGTGTGGTACCACATTCTCGTAAACCTGTTTTGATGAGAATTTAATCCAGTTAGTCTGTAGCTGACAGCATGCTGCAGCAAGAGAGAACATTGTTATGACTGGCACTGTATATACATAAATGTATTCCTCTAATTGGTTCTGGAGTATAGTAGGTGTCACAATACAACATATTGATTGTACAATAAAATGACCACATGTTTAGAAAAATTAAATCAATTAACCCCTCAGTTGGCTTCTACCAGAAATATAATGCCTTTTCATTAGAGGGGAATTTAATCCAACTATCCTGTAGCTGGCAGCATACTGCAGTAAGAGGGAACACTGTTATGGCTAGCACTGTATGTACAGAAATGTATTCCTCCAATTGGTTCTGGAGTATAGTAGGTTTCACAAGACAAAATACTGAACATAGTGCATTAGGCAATAGAATGACCACACATTTAGAAAAATTAAATCACTTAACCCATCAGCTGGCTTCTACAGAAAATATGACTTCTCATTTTTATACCTACAGCCCCACCCACCATTCGTAACCTATCACTCAAGGCAGTCAATGTTACTACCAGTAATTCCAGTGACATTGTATGTGAAGCAGAGGGAGTGCCGATGCCCAACATTATGTGGACAGTTTCAGAAAGTGCTCCGCCACTCACCTTCAGTTACACATCCATCCGGCACATCCCAGACCAATTCCTGACAATCGGGAAGATCCACAGTGTAACTCACACCGCCAGCTATACCTGCATAGCAATGAGCAGTATGGAAGTCAGCAACGTGAGATCCAGTTCATTGATGAAACCACATCTGGAAAGGGGCTGCAAAGAGGTAAGGCTAAATGGTGGTGGGGTCAAGGCATATGAAAGATCCAGCAGTTTATTCCAGACACCCCCACCTACTGAGCTGTCTTAAACACCAAATGATATATCAAAATGCCCGACTGCGCTACATCACTGATTCCCCAATCTACTGTATCCATAGGGAAATTATTTCCCCACAGAAAGATTTGTGTATAATCGCCAATTTCACTTCCATGAAACTTCACATTCTCCAAAAATGTTTCTGAAATTTTGCTAAAATTTTATTTGTAGTACTTTACATGAACTTTTAAAACTACTGCACAAAATTCACAGATTTAGTGGTTTTAAAGGACTATTACAAAGAGTATTTATAAACTGCTTCCAGGAGTTAACTCTTAGCTGCCAAAGCAACCTAAATGCATTATTCTGTGAGCCTGCAGGGATCCCAGGGGTTATAGAAGCACCTAATGATTCTAGCAAATACTGAACACAGGGAATCCAAGTGGTTGAGTACCTAGCCAGGTCAGTCCCGGATTCTTAACATAGGAGACAGGTCACATCCTGGTTATAATACTGGACACGTGTTTATTTTACGTTCACTTGCACTTGCGCAAAGAACGTCTTACTACTAATGGAATTTTAGAGGTGTGTCACTGCTGAGCCAATTACAGCTGAAACTGCAATGAACTTGGCAGTGTAGACCAAAAACCAGGCTCTGTGGTCATGACAGTAGTTCTGTTTCCTGATGTGGCATGTTCTGTAGTTGAAAGTAATTAACCACTCCAATGACAGAGGGCTTCATTTCTTTCTGTAGCTCTAACTCCGGGCATGCACATTACAGTTGACACTAATGTGCATGGCGGGAGGTACAGTGATTGTTGGCTCCTGCCACCCACTGCACTCTCTCTCTCTCTCCCAGGTCCTCACTCATCTGAACCCCCCCTCCAGGCTTCTACATTAGCTGCGGTGTGGCTTCGCTTATTGGTGGCTCCTGCTGCCCGCCTCACTCTCTCTCCTCGGTCCTCGTTCCTTTGCCCCCCCAGGCTTCTATATTAGCCGCAGTATGACTTTACTTATTGGTGGCTCCTGCTGCCCACCGTGCTCTCTCTCTCCCCGGTCCTCGTTCCTTTGCCCCCCCCAGGCTTCTACATTAGCCGCAGTATGGCTTTACTTATTGGTGGCTCCTGCCCACTGCGTGCTCTCTCTCTCTCCCTGGTCCTTGTTCCTTTGCCCCCAGGCTTCATACTAGCCACAGTGTGGCTTTACCATATTGTGGCTCCTGCACCATGCTCTCTCTCTCTCTCTCCTGGTCCTTGTTCCTTTGCCCCCCAGGCTTCATTTAGCCACAGTGTGGCTTTACTTATTGGTGGCTCTTGCTGCCCACTGCTCTCTCTCCCCGTCCTCGCTTCCTTTGCCCCCCTAGGCTTCTATATTAGCCAGAGTATGACTTTTACTTATTGATAGCTCCTGCCACCCAGCACACTCTCTCTCCCCAGTCCACTAAGGCCAGAGGGAGCATCTTCTCTAACTAGCAGCTCCTTGCTGCATTTATGGTGCAGCTTCCATCATGTGGCACACACTGCTCCCACTGCTGCCTCCTCACTGCAAATACCTGCAAGTGAATGTTCAACATTGACAAATGCTTGTTATTTATTCCACTTTACCAGGAAATGAACTACATCCTAAGACCCATCTACAGTCGTACCGCGGAGGATGGGAAAATATGGTAAAAGAACATGACACACACACATACATACTGTGCATACATACTATACATGAGTAAAGAACATAAAATAGAATACAATATAATCGAGATGTGTATACACAATTCCAAAGTAACTTTCTTAGTAACATTCACACTCTGATTTATGGAATAATTACTGTAATTCTTAAAATTAAGCTTAAAAGTACTAATATTCTGACCTGGTTATAAACCCTGAGGTAATTGATTTAAAGTTCTTGAACTATAACCTGTAAAGAACATTCAGCTACTTTGGTTCCTTAGAGTTTCACATAGCCTTTGTAGCAAAAGGATTAGTAATGTAAGATAATTAGTTCTGCTTACCATCAATATTTATTCCTTAAAATCACTGAGTATTTGTATTCAGTATTCTTTGTAGTATTGTAGTTGTTGCATAATACATTCTCTGATTAGGTGATAAAATTTTCATTGCCTTGTGTAGAGATCATTGATGTGTTTGAAAATTAATTGGTGCAGGAGTCCACGACCATTGAAATTGCCACACTGTAGCTCTCAACAGCCATCTTAAGTTCCCCAGTGCAGGTAAATATCAAACCCAATAATATCTAGTATTGCCCTAAACTTCTCAGCCCAAAGGACACACTTTGGCTGATACAGTATACTTTCCACAGAGGGATGACTCCACTGGGGCCTCAAACTGAAATACACTGCATGGAAATCTGACCAAGCTATTGGATCAGCCTTGCCAACCGAGATGTCAAACCCGTCATGAAGACCAGGTCCACAGTGTGGTCCATCTCATGCAGTGGCAACAGCCAGTATAGCGTTCAGTTATAGCATCAGCAGGAGGAATTGGGGCCATCTTACCTGCTGTGAAAAAATAGAGATTTATGTATAGAGAAGTATAATACAGTATATGAATGAGACTTTTACCATGTAGTAATGTTTAACAGTTATTTCACTGTATTCCATGGCAATTAAAGCTGTGTACCACAGCAAGTAAATCAGTATACTTCCACAATCAATGCTGCATAACACTAAAAAATACATAGAATACTACAATGACCAAAACAAACAACCAAAATGTCAACCTCCATTCAGAAGACAAGGTCCAAAGTGTCCGTTGTCGCATAGTGACAACAAGCAGCATAATGTTCAATTATGACAATAGAAGAAGTTGTAACTACCATGCCTGTCTGCAAAACAAGTGGGATTTATATGCAATTGTTGCCACAGATAAGTTCTCCATTGCTGTGAAATGCTGCAGTAAGTGTGGTACCACATCCTGCAGCAACCTGTTGTTTTCAATGGGAATTTAATCTGATTAGCTTGTACCTGACGGCATGTTGCAGTAAGAGGGAACATTGTTAAGGCTGGCACTGTATGTACTGAAATGTATTCCTTTAATTGGTTCTAGACTGTAATATGATTCACAAGACAACATAGTGCATTAGTCAATAAAATGACCAAGCATTTAGAAAAATTAAGTCAACCTCTCAGTTGGCTTCTACAGAAAATATTATGCCTTCTCCTTTTTAATACTTACAGCTCCGCCCACCATTCGTAACCTATCAGTCAAGGCTGTCAGTGTTACTATTGGTAATTCCAGTGACATTGTATGTGAAGCAGAGGGAGCTCCAATACCCAACATTATGTGGACAGTTTCAGAACGTGCTGTGCCACTCAATTTCAGCTACACATCCATCCGGCACATCCCAGACCAATACCTGACAATCGGGAAGATCCATGGTGTAACCTGGACTGCCAACTATACCTGCATAGCAATGAACGAACATGGAAGTGATCAGCATGAGATCCAGTTCATTGGTGTAACCACATCTGGAAAAGGGCAGCAAAGAGGTAAGGCTCAACGATGGAGTGCCAAGGTGTAGGAAAATATCCAGCAGTTTATTCCAGACACCTCAACTACTAAATTGTCTTAAACATTGATTGATATATGCCTAGCTACAGTAAATCACTGAATCCCCAGTCTATCTATATGGGAGTTTTCCCCACAGAAAGATTTGGGTGTTATCACAATTTTACTTCCATGAAATTTCACATTCCCCAAAATGTTTCTACAATTTTGCCAAATTTTCATTTGTAGTGTTTTACAGCTAATTTTAAAAGTACTGTGCAAACTTCCCAATTTAGCAGTCTGAAAAGACCATTACAAAGGTATTTATAACATATTTCCAGCTGTTAACCCTTAGGTGCCAAAACAACCTAGATACATTATTCTGGGAGCCTCTGGGGATCTCAGGGCTTATAGAATCACCTAATGATTCCAGCAAATACTGTGCACAGGGCATTCAAATGGTTGAGTACCTAACCAGGTCAATCCCAGATTCTGGATAAAGAAGATGGGCCACAGCCTGACTATAATGCTGGACACCTGTTTATTTTTATTTATTTCACTTTACCAGGAAATGAACTGGATCCTAAGATCTATTGAAAGGAATGCCTTGGGAGGGAAAATAAAGTAAACGACACCACATACACACATGCACATAAAGGTTTTGTATGATGAATCATGGACAACAATGCTGTTTTCACTCTAGAGTTTAGTAATAACAAGAGACCTGAGAACACGGCTGGTGAGACCTTGTTACCACGGAACACTCAAGAGTTTAAAGCAGCATTGTGTTTGTGTGATTTCCATACACAATCTTTTATAGTGTATGTGCAATCAGCCTGAGTCCAGAAAAGGTTCCCCATCTTAATTTACTGAGGGCTGTCGCGGTTTGTCCAGCACCAGTCTATTTCTTGGCTAGCTCTCACCGCCATGGCCTCTTCATTCATGTAGCGGTGACATTCATGTTGTTGTGCTGCACTAGTGATTTATACAGTGCAGCACAACAACATCATGATGTCGGTGGTGCAACACAACAACACTGTTCTAAGCATGGCTTTCCATGCAGAATAGCGTTCTACCATACACTATACATATATACTATACATAAGTAAAAAACATAACATACAGTACTATCTAATCAAGATGTGTATACACAATTCCAAAGCATCATTATTTGTAACATTCACATTTTGATTTATGGAACATGTATAGTATTTCTTAAGATTAAGGTTAAAACTATTAATATTCTGACCTGGTTATAATCCCTGAGGTAATTGATTTAAAGTTCTTGAACTATGACATGTAAAAGAACATTCAGCTAGTTTGGTTCTTGTGATTTTCTCATAGTACTTTTTAGTAAAAGAGTTAGAAATGTAAGAGCATTAGTTCTGTTTTTCATTAATATTTATTTCTTAAAATCAGTGGTGTATTTGTAATCAATATTCTTTGTACTAATGTAGTTGTTGCATGATATATTCTCTGATTAGGGGATGACATTTCCATGGTCTTTTAAAGAGATCAATGTAGTGTTTGAAAATGAATTGGTGAAGGGGAGTCCATGGCCACTGAAACTGCCACATTGTAGCTCTCAACAGCCTTCATAACTCCCCCAGTGCAAGCAAACATCAAATCCAAAAATGTATAGTTTTACCCTAAACTTCTCAGCCCTAAGGACACACTTTGGCTGATACAGTATAATTTCCACATAGGGATGACTTCCACTGAGGGCCTCAAACTGGAAATACGCTGCATGGAAATCTGGCTAAGCTATTGGATCAACCTTGCCAACTGAGGTGTCAAATCCCATCATGAAAACCAGATCCATAGTGTGGTGGAGTTGTGACTTTCTTGCCTGTCTGCAAAACAAAACTGAGATTTATGACCCCCTATCTGGCCCGTTTAGTGGTACAACTGCCAGAGGGATGCAAGTAGTTCTTTACTGCAGGGGAGGCTCGGGAGGAATTGGGGAAGCTGCAGCTCCAGTTTTCCAAGAGAGGATCTCAGTCTGCTTTAACAAAACCGCAACCTCAGCAGTGGCAGTTGGCTTTACGCCATAAGGATGTCTTCGGCGGTCTGGGGAAATCAACCTCCCAGGTATCTACAAGACCTTCTGCCTTCCGTCGATCAGCCTGAGCCACAGCAACTTGAGAATGATCCTTACTGCATCATTTACATGGTTGGAGGTACGTTATTCAGAGCTCGGTCTATTGGCTATCTTAATTTTTGGGCTCCTGTAGGCACTGCTGTAAGTGCCCACTGATGGCTGACCTGCTGCTCAGGATGTGACCCTGGGGTTTGGCTGAGACTATATTTAAATTTGGTGTCTTTCTCCTCGCTGACTGTGAACATTCTATAGAACTGGGGAGGTAACCATTTCAGACTATTTGCTTTGGAGTTGCTAACTTCGAATAGCCGAGTTGTGATGAATGGCATTGGGGGGTTTCCTGGCTTAGGACTGGACCTTTCAGTTAGATTTATTTCTATTTCTATGGCTGGGACACTTCCTGTTATGTACTGCTCGACTTGCTGGGAATGCTGCTGTGAAAAATGGTGAATGATGCTGTTTGCTAATGTGCAGTGGAATGCCCCTAAGTGTGTGACTCTTGTCATTATTTGATTTTCTAGAGGGGGGGACTCATTATGGAGCCTGCACTTGCTTTGAAGAACTGTATTTGGAGGATCCTCCTGTCCTTATTATACTTACCCCTCCACATGCAGTGTATTTATTATTTTGTACTACAAAGGCATTACAGAAGAGCTGAATTTTGTTATACTATGTTCAGGAACAGATTTTTCTTTTGCCTGGATTCATTTATTTTAGATGGCGGGTTGCTGATGTATTATGGGGAGCCTTACTTTACATAATATTCAGTTGGGAGGGTTGGAGCATTGCTGAATGAATGACATTTATTTTTTCTTTTCTCCCTTGGCTACATTTGTCCTTTCTTATTTTTTATCTTATCACTTTTAGGGTCTTTTTATACCCCTCGGGGGTCCAGGTAGTTCAAAACCCTGGCCAACCCCCCCCGAGTGTGCTGACGTTCCACCTGGCAAGTGCATAGGGAGACCAGTATGGGTCTCCCCTACCTTGGAAGACCCTTACCTTGCATCCTGCTTTTTGTATTGTAACAGGGACAGAAGTAACTGTCACTCTTTTTGTTTACAGGGTGCAAGACAGTTTTCAAATAGTTTTTGGTATGGGGGGAGTCCGTGTTGTTTAACCTGTTTTTCAGTACATGCCCAGTTAGCAACAGTTCTTTTTTTTTACAGGGTCAGTGTTAACTTGGATGTTACTCATGTTCTTTATTACTAAACTTTTAATTCAAAACACAGAGAGTACAGTAGCATGGGAGAGGCTCTATATGGACATTAGGGGAACCCAGCGGTTGATCGGGGGGGTATTCACTTGGAGCAGGGATGGGGCACTTGGCTTTTTGCTCTCTACTGAGTTTTCACGAGGTCCCCCTCCTACATGATCCTTTTTTTTATTGCAATTTTCATTATTACATATAGCGTTACAAAAAAATGCATCCACAAACATAAATAGATATTATAATTTAGACATTACATGTAAAGCATGTTTCATAACAAAATAGTTCCATCCTGGGTGGTTACAGATGACCCAATTAAACATTGTGGCTATATTCAATGTTTTCTCTGTTGGTATACTTTATTAACAGTAATTCCTTACTTAACCACTCAGAATAATTTCCCTAAGAATTCCTGTAGGATTCCAGTTTTTCTTAGAGTGGTTTCCAAATCAGATCATATTTCTTCATAAGAAGCCAGAAGGAGAAGGAAGGAAACATATTCAATTCAGTGCTTTAGAGTAACTGGTAACTGGTATTTTTCTTTTAAACTTAGATTGTGGGCTTGTAGTGACACTATACTTTCTTTCTTTGTTGTCTTTACTTATAATTGTTTTTGGGCTGTTGAAAATTTAAAACATAGTGGTGGTGTAATTCTGTGCTGTCTTTAATTGCTGCAAATTTTATCTTGGCTTGTCTGACTGTCCTGTAGCTGGGTGAAGGGTGTAAATTGTCTGGCCTCTGACCTCAGCTATGTGATAACTAGAGGTGGGGCTTAGTCACAGTTAAAGTAGGAAGCAGATGTTTATTTTCTCAGAAGAAGCCAGAAGGAGAAGGAAGGAAACATATTCAATTCAGTGCTTTAGAGTAACTGGTAACTGGTATTTTTCTTTTAAACTTAGATTGTGGGCTTGTAGTGACACTATACTTTCTTTCTTTGTTGTCTTTACTTATAATTGTTTTTGGACTGTTGAAAATTTAAAACATAGTGGTTGTGTAATTCTGTGCTGTCTTTAATTGCTGCAAATTTTATCTTGGCTTGTCTGACTGTCCTGTAGCTGGGTGAAGCGTGTTAATTGTCTGGCCTCTGACCTCAGCTACGTGATAACTGGAGGTGGGGCTTAGTCACAGTTAAAGTAGCAAGCAGAGGTTTATTTTCTCAGAAGAAGCCAGAAGGAGAAGGAAGGAAACATATTAAATTCAGTGCTTTAGAGTAACTGGTAACTGGTATTTTTCTTTTAAACTTAGATTGTGGGTTTGTAGTGACACTATACTTTCTTTCTTTGTTGTCTTTACTTATAATTGTTTTTGGGCTGTTGAAAATTTAAAACAGAGTGGTGGTGTAATTCTGTGCTGTCTTTAATTGCTGCAAATTTTCCCCCCTCCTTCCCCTTCCCCAACTCTTAATTATATGCCCTGTTAAATCTGATTGACAGGACCTAAACACAGGGTATAGTAAGAGGTGTGAAGTAGGAGGGGCATAAGGGGGAAGAAGCCCACCCTCAGCACGACAAGTGTTTTGACTCATTTATTTTATTATTGGTTTCTTTTTCCTTAAAAAAAAATATCTGAGGATCAGTTACAGGATTTTTAGTACTGTAAATTAATAAAAAGAGAACTAAGAGAGCTTCAGTAGCAGACAAGTAGTGGAAATGCAGTATAATGTGGGGAGTGGTGCAATGCAGTGGCTGTGGGGCAGCCATATTCAGGCAGACCTTCTGGACACTGAGGTGCTGCCCTATCTGCATGCATCTCTCTGGACTGCAGGATGAGGTAGCCAGACTCAGAGCAGAAGTAAACTGGGTCAGGAGTACCATCACCCTATCCAGGGACCACCCAGTCCAATGCAGCTGCCTCAAGGATGCCAGAGCAGGAGCACTTGGATGACAGTGGGCTCAGGGAGGGTTAGAGCAGTCAGGCAGAGGCATCCCAGATCCTATTCCTCTTAAGAACTCATATGCCACACTGGCAAATGAGGACAACCAAATAGAGGTACCCAGAGAAGTGGAAGGAAAGGATGTGGAGGTTAGCCAAGGAGGTGACCTCAGTGGGAAAGCAGTGGACCCCAGAGAAGGAGGAAGTGAATCCTGGTGGGGACTCCATTGTAAGAGGGATCCAGCTAGGAACACAGGAGGGAGAACAGGAGGTGAGGTGCCTACCAGGTGCCACGGCATGGAGGGATGGAAGGAAGATACTGGGGATCACTGGGAAGGCAAGGCAGGAGGGTGAGCTGGATGTCATTATCCACCTAGGTACTAATGACTTGGTAAATGGGGAGCCAAAGGAAGTTCAGGAAGAGTTTAGGAAACTGGGGAGGGGTCTCAAGCAAGTAGCTACTTCTGTCACTTTCTCAGTACTACCTGTGAGAGGCAAGGGAGAGCATAGGAGTGCATGCACCAGGAACTTTAACTCATGGTTGAAGAACTGGTGCTGTGAGGAAGGGTTTGGATTCATTGGTGACTGGGGACCCACCTGGAGGGTGGAGGTTTGTTCAAGCCTGACGGCCTGCATCCATCCTGGAGGGAATCAAAGCACTCAATGATTAAGTTTTAAATGCTACATTGACAAGCATTTAAACTAGCAAGGGTGGCAGGCCAGCAAGGAGGTACTCTACTTGCTCACCCCCCACAGCTAGCAGTGGAACCAGTGAACCAGAGGAGTGGCTATCTCTGCAAAGCAGTGTGCAAAAGATGGAGATTAGTGTTCAAAAGGTGGATAAGCAGAAAAGGGGCAAAATTCAGCAGAAGAGCAGACAGCAAGGAGAACCAGGGATAAATGACAACCAAGGAAGGGGCTGGAGTAGAACAGTGAAGCAGTCTAGGGAGGTCAAATCATGGAAAGCCATGTGTGCAAATGCCAGGAGCCTTAGCAACAAGATGGAAGATCTGGAGGCTGTCATGGTACAGTCAGACCTGGACATTGTGGCCATCACTGAAACCTGGTGTAATGATAACCATGACTGGGAGATGGCCATACCTGGCTACAACATATTCAGAAGAGACAGAGCAGGCAGGAAGGGAGGAGGAGTGGCACTGTATGTGAAAAATGACATAAGGGCGCAGAGATCCAGGAGGAACAAAATGGGGAGAGATACTGTGGGTTAAGCTGGAAAGGAAAATGGGGCCAGCCATCCGCACAGGTGTGGTCCAGCCATCCGCACAGGTGTGGTCTATAGACCACCAGCTCAGGAGGAAGAAACGGATAGGGAGCTGATGCTAGCCATCCAAAGGATGGCAGACAAGGGTGAGGTAGTACTGGTTGGAGACTTCAATATTCCAGACGTGGACTGGAGCATCCCAGCAGCAGCATCAACTAGGAGCAGATTTATCCTGGACTCCTTCAGGGTGCCTTCCTCAAGCAACTGGTCATGGAACCAATTCAGCAGAAGGCAATACTGGACCTTGTGCTCAAAACAGGGACAGTGTGATGGGGTAACAGTGGGGAGCACCTGGGTAACAGTGACCACCAGTCATTGTGGTTTGAAATCACAGAAAGAGCAGACCCAAACCACACAAAAACATGTATCCTGGATTTTAGGGGGCAGACTTTGGGAAAATGGGAGATACTTGAAAGAGGCATTAAGGGAATGGGACAGGAATCAGGGTTGAGGAACAGTGGACAGTATTTAAAATGGGGATTATAAGAACAACAGAATTATGCATTAAGCAGGTTAGCAAGAGGAAAAGGAAGGAGACCATTATGGTTTTCCAAAGAGGTAGCAAAAGAAGTGAAAGGCAAAAGATTGCATTCAGGAAATACAAAAGACACAGGCAGAAGGGATAGGGAGAAGTACCAGGAGAAACAAAGGGAGGCAGGGAGTCAGTAGGGAAGCCAAAGCTCAGACAGAAGAACACATTGCAAAATCAGTGGGTAAAGGGACAAAACCTTTACAGGTACATAAGTGAAAAAGAAAGACAAAGGGAGGGATAGTGAGACTGAAGGGGAGGATGGGAGCCACGTGGAGGATGACAACAGTAAAGCTGACATATTGAACAGGTATTTCTGCTCAGTCTTTACTGAGGAAGAGGGGTAATGGGTCTGAAGGAGTACAAGGGGTGAGAATGGTGCAGAAATGGACACAAGTCACTTTACCAGAAAGGGTCCTGAAGGAACTGAAGTAATAAGAGTTGATAAAGCAATGAGGCCAGATGGGGTGCACCCCAGGGTCCTTAAAGAACTAAGAGAGGTGGTGGCTGAACCTCTGGCTATCCTGTTTAGCCAATCACTGGAAACAGGGGAGGTACCCAAAGACTGGAGGACAGCAGTGTAGTCCCCTTATACAAAAGCGGGAACAAAGAGGAAGCAGGGAACTACAGACCAGTCAGCCTCACCTCGGTAGTGGGAAAGATCATGGAAGCACTTCTGAAGGAGAGATTGGTGGAACATCTGGTTGTCAATGGACTACAGGACCCAAGGCAGCATGGTTTCACCAGGGGAGGTCATGTCAGACCAACCTCATTGAATTTTTGACTGGGTGACTGGGGAGGTGGATCCGGGAGGGCAGTGGACATGGCCTATCTGGACTTCAGCAAGGCCTTTGACACTGTGCCACAGAAGACTATTACACAAACTGGGGAATATGGGTGTGGGCAGGACAGTAGTGTGGTGGGTAGGTAACTGGCTGGGTGGCAGGACACAGAGGGTGGTGATAAATGGCTGTCACTCCACAGAGGAAGAGTGGCCAGTGGGGTACCACAGGGATCAGTGCTGGGACCGGTCTTATTCAACATCTTCATCAGTGACATTGCAGGATCTAGAAGGCAGAATTTCACTATTAAGCTGATGACACAAAGCTCTGTAACAGAGTAGACACACCAGAGGTGTAGACAGAATGAGAAGGGACCTGAAGAAACTTGAAGAATGGTCAAGGGTTTGGCAGTTGAAATTCAATGCAAGAAGTGCAAGATAATGCATATGGGGCACAAAACCCTGGCACAATATATCAGTTGGGGGTGAGGATGTAGCATGCACCAAGCAGAAAGGGATCTTGGGGTTGTCATCTCTGATGACCTCAAGGTAGGAAACAGTGTGACAAGGCATCAGGTAAAGCAAATAGGATGCTGGGATGTATAGGCGGGGCATCACCAGCAGGAAAAGGGAGGTCATAATTCCGCTATACAAGACACTAGTGAGGCCCCACCTGGAGTACAGTGTACAGTTCTGGAGACCATACCTCGTAAGGACATAGACAGGGTAGAAAGGTTCAGCGGAGGGCAACAAGATGGTGCATGGATTGCATCACAAGTCCTATGAAGACAGGTTGAAGGAACTGAACATGTACTCCCTGGAGGAGAGGGAGGAGAGGGGATATGATAGAGACATACAAGTATCTTACAGGGAGGAACAGGGTGCAGGAAAACACTATTTTTAAGCGAAAAGATGTTCCAGGACTAGGGCATGGGATGAAGTTGGAGGTGGATGATTCAGAGGAAACATGAGAAAGAATTTCTTCACAGAGCGAGGTGGTGGACAAGTGGAACACCCTGCCAGAGAAGTGGTGGGGGCTGAAACAATCAAGGATTTAAGAATGCATGGGATAGACATAAAGGAATTCTAGAGGTCAGGGTAAGGGAAATAGACTTCAAGGAAAAGAACTGAACTTACAAGCTGAAATGGGCAGACTGGGTGGGCCATAGGCCCTTATCTGCCGACACTGTCTATGTATCTATGTATCTATGTAAGTTTGGCTGACACATATGCCCGGATATTCAGACTGTGCCAGGCTGTGGCGCAAGCCTGGGCGCAGCACAACTTGGCTGCACAGGGGCGTTGACAGGGTGATATTCAGCGGAGCTGCGCCATGGAACAGCATCATTAAATATCGCACCCTGGCCACCCGCAGTGCACATGGCGCAGTGGCACTGCACCAGTGCAAGTGGCCAGAGTGGAGCAGGGGAATGCGCTAGCGCAAGTTCCGTTGCGCTATGCGCAACAACTGCGATATTCAAAAGTGCACATGCAAATGGGGCCATAATGTATGCAAGGTGCAAATGGGGCCATTTGCATGTCATTATGGCCCCATTTGCATGCAGGTGCAGATCCCCGGCGACTTGTGCCTGGCGCCCTGCCAGGCAGCAGCCATCAGGGATCGATGCCCCTGCACAGTGTACAATGTGCCCCACTGCCCGATCGTGGGCATATGTAGATTTAGATAATCGTCCAATATCCCTGGTGGTCCAGTGGACCACTGCAGGCCGTATCACGGGCTTCAGTATGAAAATAATTCGTCCTATATCCCTGGTGGTCCAGTGGACCGCTCACAGCCCGATCATGGGCTTCAGTATGATAATAATTTGTCCTATATCCCTCGTGGTCCAGTGGACTGCTTGCAGCCTGATCACAGGCAAAAGTAAAAATAAAGGCATTTCTATATCCCTGGTGGTCCAGTGGACCGCTTGCAGCCTGATCGCAGGCATGAGTAAACATAAAAGCATTCCTGTATCCCTGGTGGTCCAGTGGACCGCTTGCAGCTTGATCGCGGGCTTCAGTATGAAAATAATATGTTCAATATCTCTGGTGGTCCAACGGTACCCCTCCCACCGCCCACTAAGTCCCACCTCCCACTCCCCGGTCAGCGGCGAGCGGCAGCACCCACCCGCCTGCCGCCCGCTGACTGACACTGACGGTAGGGCTGTACGCCCATCAGTCCACAGCATGAGCCAATGGGCGGCAGCCTGTACCATATTACACAGTCCAGATCTATCCATTCACAGATCTGGACTGTAGTCTAGCTCAGAGCTGCATGCCCATTGGCTCATGCTGTGGACCAAGCGTACAGCCCTACTGTATGGTGTCAGTCGCGGGCAGCAGGCGGGTGGGGTGCTGCCGCTGCCGCTGACTGGGGGGGGGCAGGGGGCCCAGTGGTGGGTGGGGAGGGGCACCGCTGACCACCAGGGATGGACATTTTATTTTCTACATATGCCCGTGATCGGGCTGTGTGTCCCCTGACCACCAGGGATATTGGATGTTTTATTTCTACATATGCCCGTGATTGGCTGCAAGTGGTCCCCTGACCACCAGGGATATTGGACGTTTTTATTTCTACATATGCCCACGATAGGGCTGCCAGCGGTCCACAGGACCACCAGGGATATAGGAATGCTTTTATTATTACTTTTGCCGGCAATCGGGCTGCGAGCAGTCCACTGGACTACCAGGGATATAGGAATGCTTTTATTATTACTTTTGCCCATGATTGGGCTGCGAGCGGTCCACTGGACCACCAGGGATATAGGAGGAATTATTATCATACTGAAGCCCACGATCGGGCTGCAAGAGATCCACTGGACCACCAGGGATATAGGACTGCTTTTATGCCAACAGATGCCCGTGATCGGGCATGGGGGGTGCCGCCACGACGGTGCAGCCGGAGCTCGGGTGGCCACCCACAGGTGGCAGCTGCCGTGTTGTGCCTTGCAATATGGCAGCTCACCTGTGGGTGGCCAGCTATTGTTCCTTTCTTTTGGCTCACCTGTGTGCAGGCGCCAAGTAGGGTTGTGCATGCATGGACTCAGCACATTCTGGGCTGAATATCGAGGATGTCTGAGGTATGCATGGGCACGCCTCCCCCACCTGCGCTCAGACATATTACCGATGCGCTCTGGCGCATCGGGATTTTGTGCCAGACACAATCCCCATTTGAATATCGCACTGGGGCACATCAGTGGATTGCGAATGGCGCAACACTGTTGTGCCATGCATAACCCTTCTGAATATCTGGGCCATAGTGTATCTACCAATGCATGAATCCTCTACCATCAAGTTTATCCATGCATTAAAATGAGGCAGGTCCAGATCCTTCCATTTTAATAATATTTGTTTAAAGGCCTGGGCTAAACATATATTAATCAAGCCTCGATTATGAGATGATAGCCTCTTATATGGTGCACCAATTCTTAGTAGCATCCATACTGGGTTTTTTAATAATAAGGAATTAATTGATTCCGAAATAAAGCCAAGTATGGATTCCCACCAATGATCCAGTTTAGGACAGACAATGAACATATGTTCAAGATTACTTTCCTCAGTCTCACATCTAGGGCACATTGGGAAATCCCTGAGTTTATTTTGTGTAAAACTCCAGAATATATAATAAGTATGATGCAAAATATTAAACAAAATGTGTTGTATCCTTATTGATTTTAATCCCCAGTATTTGATATTTAAAGAGTTTTTCCAACAAATTGGAGAACTCTTAACTCCCAGTTTTCCCTCCTATTTTGTCTTTAGTTGGTTTATCGAGACCTGAGGTTTAGGAACAATAATTTTATAAATTTGTGAAATGGATTTTACATGGACATTTTGTTTAAAATAGTCTCCAAAGCCATAAATTTTTCATCCTGTTCACAATTCAGATTTTTCTGGATATAATCCCTAATCTGTAAATACCCAAAAAACTGGTAATTAGGGATGTCAAAACTATTTTAAAGAGATTCAAAATCCCCAGTTTGTCCTTCTTTTACAAATTGCCCATTTTCTCTAAGACCTTTGTTATACCATATTTTAAATAAGGGCTCCATCACAGGTGGTAAAAAAAGAAGTATTTAGCAATCTGGGGGCTTCTAATGACATCATCCCCTTAAGAAATTTAGAACCCAATATGTTTTCCAAATGTGCCTAGTTGTTCTGGTTGTACTGGCAAGATTAAGTTTCAGTTTTAATGGATCTGTGTATAACACCTGCTTTATGTTACCAAGCGGTGTTCGGAGGACTCTATCAGATTTGAAGGATCTTGTCTATTCTCCTAAACCAGTCCAGTATAACTGCAAGATTGGCTGCAAAATAGTAATATTTGAAATTGGGATAGGCCAACCCTGCCTCAGTGTAGCGGTGGGCAAAAAAAGTAAAGTTAAGTAAATTATCAATTACTGATACTTAGAAAGGAGACGAACGGAGACGAGACTGAAGGCAGAAGAATTTAATGATTATAACAATAATCACAGTGAGAGATTACAAGTGGTACATCCTTCATTCTTCAAACTAACAGTGTATTCTGGCTTGCTTATATAGTGGAAGACAGTCCTATGGTTGTCTATGATTGGTCCAAGACAAGTACAAACATCAACTTAAAAGGCAATTCTCCTTTTAGTATATGTATGAGCTAATCTCTGGTCAGCACAAATGTATTGATAGTGTAAATTATATTACTATATAAGGCTGGTAATAGTTGTCATTACCAGTTACCAAGGTCTAGGAGAAAGAAATAGGTTTGCACTTAGGAATGTGCACACAGGCATTCTGGCCCGTCCTAATAATAATAGTCAAAAGGGTAACTTGAACTCTATCCCTGTATTTCTGTCTGTGCAGACACTTAAGACACCTGTTTTCTATTACTCACATGATCAATACAAATATTAAAAGGCACCTTAATATTACAACTTGTGGCTCAGTTTGACTTGTGGCTTTACAAGTTTTATATAATTCAATTATATAGGCCATTATTTGTTACACAAACACATTATGGTTTAGACCAAAATGAGGTTAGCCTGAAACATGGGGACACACTTCTTATCCCTTGTTACACTCAGAAAATGGTGATGTTAACTTTTCCATTTTTAGTCTCGGTTTTCACCCTTTCCACAAAATCTTTCTGGCAACCGAGTCCAACCCTTTGAAAAATGTATCTGTAATTATAATCGGAATGGTTTGAAATAAAAACATAAATTTAGGGAGAACAGACATTTTAATAACATTCACTCTACCCATTAATGTATAGGGTAGTGATTCCCAATGATTTAATAATTGTTTGACCTCTTCCAGCAAGGAGTCAAAATTCAATCCCTGCAATTCCTCAGTTTATTATCTAATTTTACCCCCAGATATGTAATTTGAGAGGTCTTCTCGATATTAAACTGTATTGGGGACGGTGAAAGGGTTTGAATGCAAAGCGGTTTCCAACACCTCGGTTTTAGGCCAGTTAACTGTATACACTGAGGCTTCCCCAAATGTTGTCAATATTTCTAGTATACCCAGAAAACTCTGATTAAGGTCATTAACAAAAATAAGAGTATCAGCAGCATATAAACTGATCCAATGTTCTTGTCCATTAATATTTGGTCCAGATCTTTTGTTGATGTTCTAACGCAATTGCCATTTGTTCAAGTGCCATGGCAAAATCAAGAGTGGCAGTGGGCATCTTTGCCGGTGCCACGCTGTAAATACATACTAGAAAATAAATCAGATTGGTTCTGACCCTGGCCACCAGACCTGAGTAAAGTATATTAATCCATTTTGAAACCTTGGACCAAAGCCACAATTTTCATGCTAAATTTAATGTATAGCCATTCTACCCAGTTAAAAGCTTTTCTGTGTCAATCAAGACCAAGGAGAGATCCTGATCTTGATAATAATCCATAATATTTATAGTACAATGGATGTTAGTTCTCAAGGATCTGCCTTTTATAAAGCCATTTTGGTCTGGATGAATTAGGTCTGGTAATACTAACTTGAGTCTGGTGGCCAAAATCGTTGCCAATATTTTTTGAGTCAGAGTTAATAAGGAAAATAGGCCAATATGAGGCTGGACTACAGGGGTCTTTATCCTTTTTAAGAAATTAGGAAATATTATCTTATTTTATGAATTGGGTAACATTTGTGTATCATAGATAGCGTCAAAAGGCATTTCAATTGCGGAGCAACAATTTTATAAAAATCCATCAATAGGCCATCTGGCTTTACCTGGGGATAGATTTTTAATAGCTGCAGTGATTTCCTGTATTGATAATTCTAGGTCTAAAATTACGGTTGCGGCCGTAATGGTGGGAATGTAACCCTGAAAAAATTCATTATGTTGATTAGAGGGACCACTATATTCAGAGGTATATAAATCTTGATAAAAAAAAAAAAAACATATTTATATCCTCTGGATTTGAGAAGATTTGCCCTTGTTGGTCTTTAATTTGTGTTATAACATTTTCTGCTGTGCAGATTTAAGTTTATAGCCATAATTTTATCAATTCTCTCATCATTTGCATAATAATTGCTCTTGGTGTAAAGCACTTGTTTTTCATTGATTCAGCTATTAACCTATTGTATTCTTCTTTATAGGACATCAGTATTTGGTAAATCTGGTTATTTTGTATTTGCATATGTCAAAGTTCCAATTCTGCAATTTTGTTCTCTAGAATTTTTAATTTTGTTCCCCTCTTCCTATTATGGGTAATTTTAAATGACGTAACATAACCCCGTACATATGCCTTAAACACTTCCCATATATTTGCCATATTCGTGTCCTGTATAGTATTTTCTGCAGAAATAAAAACGTATCTCTTTATTTCTATAGACTATAAATTTGGAATCCTTTAACAATATGGGATCTATCTTAAACCTTAAATCTTTTCGTTCTTGGTCCTGCTGATGTTGCCTGGGATCTGGTGGCAGTGTCACCATGGCACCAACCCTGTTTAACATATACATTTTCCTCGCTCTTGCTTGTCAGTTATAGCCCCTTCATACTTACAGGAGAGAGAAAGAAAGAAGACAAAAACTAGGTAAGTAAGTGCCACCAGATTTTAGAAATCTTAGACATCCCAAAAAATATAGCCAGAGTAAGGACCAGAGGAACAGAGGAATAGGTAGAAAGATGGCTGAAAGTGGAAAGAGAGAGAGAAGAGGAAACAAAAGCAGAAAAAAAGGAGAGAAAAAACTAACCATTCCCTCTTCCCCAACCACCCCCCCCCAACCCCAATCACACATTCCCTACATTTTCTGAATATAGGTCCCTTCATAACCACATTACATTCCCACACAATAATCACTTCAGAACAGATCTATAGCCCAACTTTTATATAAAGATAAATTTATTTTTGGTTATCCTCCAGAAAATCAAGAGGGATTCCAGTTCTGAGTTTCCAAAAACTGTTCTGTCTTTTTAGGGTCAGAAAAAATCCATGACTTTCCATGAAGAAAAAAACTAACCTGGCAGGATGTAGAAAGGAAAATCTGATGTCATCTTGCCTCAAAATGTCTCTTGTTTGATCAAAAGCATGTCTTGCTTAAAGTGTGTGGGAAGACAAGTCAGGATACGCTGAAAATGTTATCTGTTCATATTGTAGCTCATTATTCACTCTGGCAGGGTGAAGAATCCTCTCCTGGTCATTATAATGATGTGGTTTAATAACAATAGGAGAGGAGAATTTAGCATTGTTTGCTATGAGGGTATTTTGTTTAGGCCCCTGATGAGTCCTATCAAGATCTAAATGCTCTTCTGGGTATTTCTTTCCCAAAGCGACTGTTAAAAGTTTTTCAAAGAATAGGAGTGGGTCACCTTGCCCCCTCCAGGCCTTCTGGGACACATAGAAGTTTAATGTTAGAGCATCTTGAGCAATCTTCTAAATCCGCAATTTTGCTTGTTAATTCCCCCAGTTCCTTCTCCAATGCTTGCTGTTTTAAGAGTGCAGGTGTAACTCTGTCTTCAAGTGCACTAATCCTATCCGCTGCCTCAGTTGTCCTTAAGGTCAGGGCCCCAAACTGTTTTTTTATACATGTTAAGATACAGTACCGGACAGATCTGACAATGCTGTAGTGACAGTGGCAAAACCTGATTTTATTTCATTCTTGATTTCTGATTGAAAATGCTTAAAGTCTATCATTTTAAGTGTCTCACTGTCCCCTCCTTTCTGAAGAATACATCCCCTCCACCTCTCTTGTTACTTCAGTTGTTAAGACCACAGTTCCATCACAAGTATTTTGTGTGTTAAGTTCTCAGAAATTATGTTACCCCAGGCATTAACTGTTGCAACATAGTACCTGTATCTGCCATATTATTTATATTTTCAGTACGTTTGTATTGGAAGGTGTACCAACTTTTTTGCAGCTCGCTCGGTTGCTTTCCCAATCTGCAAATGACCGAACTGGATCACAGCTTTCCTCGTTGTCTGCTGTACTATATCTGATTTTATCCACTTCTGGAGCTGAAATTACTGCAGTGACTGCAATCACATCAGTCTTTCTCAGTGATTGTGGGATAGCAGAGAGGGGGCTACCAGAGAAAATGGTGTTTGAGGTAAAAAAATCACTTAACTTCTGTTGTCATAATCTAATTCTGCCAGGCTTGACAGGGTTAGATGCACCTGTCTTATTCTCCTTAGCATTAGCTTTTTTCAGGGAGTGTTTCTCTTTCTTTTTTCATTTCTGGCATTGCTCCACTGGGGAAGAGAGGATTCAGCGGGGAATCTTCCACCAGTCTGAACATACTCAAAAAGCCACCAAATTGCTGCTAGTTACCGCCAGCATCCCAATCGAATACTAATAAAGTGGAAATATGTCAAAAGTAAGACATGAGCTGATGTGGATAAACTTTTACCATGGTCGAGCCATGAGCACTGAACGCCACTCAACCTCACACAACCACCATCATGGAATGTCCGCATGTGCCATCCTCCTCCTACCTGATCCTGTGATACCCCCTTGCATTTCCTCCCATGCCTTATGTTATAGGTATATTGTTATTCTTTTTACTGTGGCTCTTCCTTTAGTACAGTTCTTATCACTTACATAGATACATATAAATTGTCAGCAGATAAGGACTGCCAGGCTCATCTAGTCTGCCTGGTTTAGTTGCTTGTAAAAGCGTCCTGTGACGCTACATGGTCATTGGCTTTAGCTGTACTTTCCCATTACTAGTGTCCCTTTGTTCCTGTCCCATGCACTTTTAAATTCTGCCGCTGTACATGCATCCACCACATCCTGAGGCAGTCCATTCCATGCATCCACCACCATCTGAGTGAAGAAGAACTTCCTCACATTTCCTCTTAAGTGGCCTCCCTCTAGGTGCATGTCATGTCCTCTGATCCTGCTATTCTTTTGGAACTGGAATATAGCTCTCTCTTTAACCTTGTTTATGCCCTAGAGGTACTTGAATGTTTCAATCATATCACCCCTCTCCCTCCTCTACTGCAGTGTGTACATATTGAGATCCCTTGCTCTCTCCTCATAAGGTTTTTGCTGCAAGCCTCTGACCATCTTTTTTGCCCTCCTCTGCACCTCCTCCATTCTGTTGATGTCTTTGCGAAGATGTGGCCTCCAGAACTGCACACAGTACTCCAGATGAGGCCTCACCAGGGTTTTGTTCAGTGGAACTATTACCTCCCTCCCTCCTCTGACTTGTCATACCCTCCCAATACATCCCAACATCCCACTGGCCTTCCCTACTGCCATGGCTGTCTGCCTGGTGACTTCAAGTCATCTGTAATGATGACTCCCAAGTCCTTTTCTCCCTTGTAACTGTCAGCAGTCCCCCAACCCATCCCTGTAGCTTGCTCCCGGGTTTTGTTCCCCGTGCATGATTTTGCACTTCTTTGCATTAAACATCAGCTGCCACATTTCAGACCATCTCTCCAGCTTCTCCAGGTCTCTTCTCATCATCTGCACTGTTTCTGGTGTGTCACTGTGTTGCAGATCTTGATATCATCTGCAAACAGGCAAACCTTTCCCTCAAGCCCATTTGCAATGTCACTGATGAAGACATTGAAGAGCACTGGCCAGAGCACCAAACCCTGACATTTCCGCTGGTCAACCCCATTTTGTCTGAGTGGGTTCCATTTACCACCACCCTCTGCTTTCTGCCCCCTAGCCAGTTTGTAACCCAGCTTATTATCTTGCTGCCCACCTCCAGACTACTGAGTTTGTTGACCAGTCTCCTATGTGGAACAGAATCAAAGACTTTGCTGAAATCAAGGCAGGCAATATCTACTGCCCCCCCCTTGGTCCAGTACCTTTGTTACCCAGTCAAAAAAATCAATCAGATTTGTTTGACAGGACCTTCCTGCTGTGAAATCATGTTGCCTGGGATCTAGCACTCTGATGGCCTCTAGGTGCTTCACTATCCACTCCTTTAGGAGCGTCTCCATGAGCTTTCCGACAACAGATGTTAGACTTACTGGCCTGTAATTCCCTGCATCCTCTTTGCTGCCACTCTTGTGAAGTAAGACAACATTTGCCCTTCTCCAGTCCTCTGGGACCATTCCAGTGTCCAGGGATTCACTGAACAGGTCAGCTAGAGCGGAACAGCTTGAATAACCCCATTAAAAGTTCCAGATTGTTTGAATTTCTCCACAAGCAGAACCCAGATATTGTATACCTACAGGAAATCATGTATGTCCAGGGGAGCATTTAAAACTCTCCTGTGGGGGGGGCGTTATCAGGTGTTTGCTTCTTCATTTGGGAAGGGAAACTATCAGGGGACTGCCATTTTGATACCATCTGCCACTGCCTTTTTCCCTCAGAAGGAATATGTTGATCCCTCTGGCTGCTTTGTCATCCTTTCAGGATGACTTTTTGGAAGGGAGGTGACATTCACCAATGTGTATTTCCCCCACAGGCCTCTCCTGCGAAGTTTGGGTCCTTTTTTAATAAACTACTGGACATGCTGCAGGGTGCCTTCTGATGGGGAGACTTGAATGTTACTTTGTCTCCACAGTTAGACTCATCCATCCGGGCAAAACATCAGCTGGCAGCTGCTCAGAAATATTTCAAACTTAACAGAAGACTCTGGGGCTGACAGGCGGCATTTTTCCCACCACAAGGGCCTATACATTTTATTCTGCATGTTTTCATTCCATTTCCTGGTTGGACTATTTTCTTGTCTCTGGGAACATGCTGAATTGCTTCATGATATTACCATCTGCCCAAGGTTCCTTTGGGACCATTTCCCCATATTGTTATAACTTGATTTGGGTAAACCCCATAAACCCTCTAGTTGGTGTCTGAATCTCTCTGCTTCTCTGGGATGAGGAATGCAAGATGATGAGTGCAGAGAAAATCTCACAGATTTTGGTGGAGAGTTGCCCCAGATATTTCTCCTTATTCACTATGGGATACCTTAAAGGTGGTACTCCATGGGGATATAATTGCATTTGCATCCAATAGGATGAAGCAAAAAGATGCTTTATATCTTAAGTTATAGGCAGAATTATGGGAATTGCAGCAGGATCCCATCGGTCAAACACAAGAGGGAAGGGCCCGCATCCATCAGGAAAAGGTGGAACCCCAGAAGATTCTTGACTACAAGGTACAGATGGCACTTCCATTTCTTAAAAAATACCATTATAAGGGAGGCCCAAGAGGGGTCAGGAATCTGGCAGGTAGGCTGTGTGGCCATAGATTTGCCTCCTGTATTACACAGCTCAAATGTCCCTCTACTGGAAAGCTAGCATCCACCACCCCTGACATAGTAGGAGTATTCCAAACACACTACTGTCATTTATATGCTGAGCCCCACCCGACAATATTTAAATTACAAATGTTTTCTCTCAAATCTCACTCCCTAAAATCTCACTGACCAACCGGGATATATTGTTGGCCCCAATTCGTACAGAAGAACTACATAGTGTTTTATCTGGCACAAAAACCTTGAAATGCCCAGGCCCAGATGGGTTTCCATCTAAGTAGTATAAGGCCTTTCTTAAATTATTGGCCATTTCTCTCCTGGCTGCATTTTGGGAGGTGCAGGAGGCAGGACCCCCCTCTGGGCCTACGCTGCCCTCTCCACATACTAAAACCAGGCCATGACCCTAAGTCGCCCTCCTCTTATAGACCTATTTCCATATTAAATATGGATTATAAATTGTTCATGGCAATTTGAGCACACTGGATTGAATGGATTTTTCCTACCATAATACATCCCGACCAGTCGGGCTTTATTTGTGCCCACCAGACCTCAGATAATGTTCGTAGAATTATTCATCTGATGGATCATATCACTCAGTGGTCTATCCTGGTGGCCTTGATCAGCTTAGATGCTGATAAGGCCATTGACCCAGTTTCTTGGTGTTTTTTGTGACAGACCCTGTCCAAGTTTGGTTTTGCAGGGGAGCTGTTACGCTGGCTCTAAAATATTTATGCAGCGCCAATGGCTTATCTTTGTACTAACAGTCACCTTTCTTCCCCAATCCCTCTAGCCCATGGTACCCATGAGGGATGCCCCATCCCCTCTTCTTTTGCATTATGTATTGAGCCCTTGGCAATGACCATTAGGGAGGCAAGGGGTGGAGGGATTCCTATTGGGAGGTAAAGTTTTAAAATATCCCTATGTGTGAATGACATTTTGTTGACAGTTCTGGACCCAGAGAACTCTGTCCGGAAGTATGGGGCATACTTTGGGCCTTTGCAGACATTCTTGGTTATGTTATTAACATACTTAAGATGGAGGTACTAGCCCTTAATTTTCTCCTTGAAATCCTTGAAGCAATTATTTCCTTCTAGCTGAAGGTGTTCCAAAATTAAGTATTTAGGTATGCTGCTACCTCAGAATTTGAAACATTTGGAATTGACAAACTATGAGCCATTAACCCAGGCTATAGAGAGTGACCTGAGTCAATGGGCCTGTCTCCACCTACCCTTTTTATCCAGAATTGATGCCATTTGCATGATTATTTTCCCTGGACTTCTCTATCTGTTCCAAACACTTCCAGTAACTCCTTCCTCTATTTTTTTACATCCTGGAACAAGACTCTGTCATGATTTGTATGGGTGGGTCACCGTCCTCAAGTCCATTGGTCACTTCTTCTGTTGCCAGCTGACAGAGGTGGCTTGAACCTCCTGACTTAAGGGGTACCACAGAGCAGTAATCACTAAAATGATTATGCTGTGACTTAACCCCTCATATTTTGCAACTTGGAAATATATTGAATTTGTGTTAAATGATTTGTTTGATATGGGAGGATTGTATTCCTTAATTTCTCCCTGGATTTTAGGGCCTTCATGTTTGGTATGGCAGATACCCTGCAGTTCTGGTTTAAAATTTGTGCTCCCTCTTCTCTGGCTCCCATATTCTATTTTGTACATCTGTTGTCGACTGAGGCTGATTTTCTACTAGCTGCTTTGACCATGCCTTCTGGAGGTGGCACCAGATTGGGTTGTCATATATTTTCCAATTCCTGGATACCCAGGGGGTGGTCCCTTTTCCCCATCTACAGTCCTTCCACCACATGACCCAGCATGAACATTTTAGATATTTTACAAGTTCGAACATTCCTTTTGCACTAGGGTCCCCCCAGAAGTAGACTTCCTCATCCAAAGCCCCTGTTCTTGGAGAGTTTGTTAGACTTGCTTAAGGAAATATCCTGGCCTCACTTGATTGGTCAGGTCTATAAAGGCCTGTGGGATTACTTAATTGATACCACTCAGTCTATTCTGAATGCTTGAAATGCAGAGCTCTCCACTGATATCTCTTATGAGGCATGGATAAAATACATTCTTCCCTCAATGAAAATCTCCCAGGCCCCACGCTGGCATGAGCCTTTATGTAAGTGTTGCGTTCAATTTTTTAATACACCTGATAAATTTAGTCAAGTACCTTCCTATTACATATGGTGCATGCAGGAGGGGCTGAAGGGAAACTCTGGCTAACTATTCCGTATTTTTCTGTATTGGCCAGTTATTTCTTCCTTCTGGTGGGCAGTGAAGGATTGAGTCATGCAACTTGTGGGAGCTGAGGCAGAGCTAACCCCAGAACTGGTCCTTTGTTAATCCCCGGATCATCACCTTTCTTTCAGAAGAATGCTTTACATTTATTTAACGCCACTAAAAGGCCCTTACCTGTCTCTGACATCAGTCAACCCTCCCACACTTGCCCAGTAGTACAAATACATAAATTCTATTTATTATATTGAAAGACTAATTGCTCACTGTAATGGCCAGGAAGCACGTTTTGAACTACGCTGGAGGGCGGGTGTTTACATCTCTGAGGAAGATGATTCATTTGTCCCATAATGTCAGATAATTTGGGGTTTGTATTATACACTGGGGGAAGGGGATGGGCTGGACCTGGGGAGTTTATTGTAATTTAGACCTGATATATAAATTTTGTTTATCACATCTGGAAATATGTTTTCCTAATTTGCTTGGTTATTTCTATCATGGGAGGAGATCATGTGGATCCTTCCCATTTTAAGGTCATACTTGCATTTTAAGTTTATAATCATTGGTGGAAATAGATACTTATGGATGAACAGTATCATTTTCTCAGAGTCCTCTTACCAACTGTATGCTTATGTTTCTCTGTTGAGAACATGTATTGTACTGTCCTCTCTGATTATATAAATAAATAGTTTACAGTGGTGGCCACAGATAAGTTCTCCATTGCTGTGGAATGCTGCAGTAAGTGTGGTACCTCAGGCTGCAATTAACCCCTCTGTTGGCTTCTACACAAAATATAATAATTTCTCATTTTTATAGCTTACAGCCCCACCCACCATTCGTAAACTATCAGTCGAGGCTGTCAGTGGTACTACCGGTAATTCCAGTGACATTGTATGTGAAGCAGAGGGAGCTCCAATGCCCAACATTATGTGGACAGTTTCAGAAAGTGCTTTCCCACTCGACTTCAGTAACACATCCATCCGACACATCCCAGATCAATTCCTGACAATCGGGAAGATCCATGGTGCAACCCAGACTGCCAACTATACCTGCATAGCAATGAGTGAGCATGGAAGGCATCAACGTGAGATCCAGTTTGTTGGTGTAACTACATCTGGAAAGCTGCTGCAAATAGGTAAGGTTCTACAGTGGGGGGCCCAGCTGTGGGAAAATATCCAGCAGTGTATTCCAGGTTCCAGACACTCCAACTGCTGAATTGTCTTAAAGATCATGTGCAACGTTTTTTGCATATTTTTAATAAAAGCTTTAAAAGCTGAAATTCAAGTCTTTGTGTCATGATTAGTGTTTCTTAAAAATTTCATGCTGTTTGGTTTTGTGGTTTTCTTTAAATCAGCATTTGTTAACTTGCTGTACAGTGGCTGAAAACTGTGAAGTTATTTCTGTCCTCTCAGTCAAACTTAGAGTACAATGACATCATTTTGGAGTAGCTTACTGTTTCAGATTCCCAATCAGAGCAGCACTCTGTAGAGTTTATGGTTCACTGAGCTCTCCAGTTTCCTTACAAACCCAGTCTCTGGTTTGTGTTTAGATAGATCAACTTGAAATATATAATTCTCTTCCTTTACAAAGCTGATCATTTCAGTTCCAATGCTGAACTGAAGTAGTGGAAATCTTTTTCTGTGAGAAATCAGCTTGTCTGTATCACAGCTCTGTTCTTTCTAATCAAACCTCAATTTTTTTCTAACTATATAACACAGGGCTGTTTAATGAATATAAAATAAATCTAAATTTTGTTCATTCACAGAAACAGTTTTTCTTTGATGTAGCCTTCATAAATACAGTCATGTAAGAACATTTTCTTTTCATGTCAGATTGACAAACAGGTGCTTGTCACACTCTGCTACAGTATTTCAAGCACATATACTGTCAGAACTCACAAATTTAAGCTCTTTGGTGGTTTCTGTGTGACAATACATCAAGTACATGCACAACGAGAACTACTATGTGGCATCCTGATGCACTGTGTCTCTGCCCACAGTTGAGGCAGCTGCAGTCTACTTCCACCAGTCCCCTGCCCCATGAGCTCCTGACTTCTGCTCTACATTTGAGGCTGCTGCACCTGTGACCACTGTCTTCTCCCACACAGTCATGGATTGTGCACCCTGCTGCCTCCATCACCTGCCTAAAGAATCAGGACTACTGCACCTGCTGCTTCCTGCCCAAACAATTGGGGTTGCTGCACCAAGCTGCCCTATCTCCCCACCTTCACAGTTAGAAAGCTCCACCTATTGCCCCTGTTCCTGTCTCCACAGTCAAGGTTGCTGTGCTGTGCTAAACCCTAAAGTGCCATGTTCCCTGCCTTCGTGGGTGGGGCTGCTGCCACATGTAGCCCATCTCACAATCAGAGCTGCTATACCCTGATGCCCCATGTGTCCTGCCCACAGTCGAGGCTTCTGCACCATGCTGTTTTCTATCACCTATCACCATAGACAGGGCTGCTGCCTGCTCCTTTCTACACAGTTGTGGTTGCTGTGGCCTGCTGTGCCCTAAAGCCCCATGCCTCTACAGTTAGGGCTGCTGCACCATGCTGCCACTTGCCACAAGATTCAGAGAATTTGCTGTACCCTGTTGCATGCCTCCACAGTTGGGACAGTTGCACCCTGCTGTCCCCCTGCCACCAGAGTCAGATCTTTTGCTACACTCTGCTGAAACAGGAAGAGGGGGCAACATGTGCAGTGTCCCTGCCTGTGAGAGTGAGAGAGAGAGAGAAAGAGAAAGAGAGGGTAGCAGGGTGCTGCAACCCCAACTGTTTGGGAAGGGTGCAGCACAAGAGTAAAGGGCATTTGTTGCACCCTGTCCCCTGCTGTAGAGGCAAGGGGCTGTGTGGGTGCAGCAGAACACAATGGTGGCAGGGGACAAAGGATAGCATGGTGCAGAAGCCTTGACTGTGGGGCAGGACACAGGTGAACATCAGGATACAGCAGCCCTGACAGTGGTACAGGGAGTACGTTGTGCAGCAGCCCAGCCCATTTGGGGCAATGGAAATGTGTTGCAGGGCTCAGCAGCCCCAAATGTGGATGCAGGCGGCATAAGATTCTAGAGTGTAGCACAGCACAGCAGCCCTGAGTGTGGAGACAGGGACAAAGGGCAACAGGGTGCCATGGCCCTGACTGTGAGTGTGGGGACAGAGGGCAGCAAAGTGTAGCAGTCTTGAATGTTCTGGCAGGAGATGGGGGGTGGCATCAGGATACAGCAGCCCAAACTGTGGGACAGAGTGCAGCAGTCATACCTGACAAGGGATGTGGACAGCAGGGTATAGCAAAGGGTCTGACTCTGGTGGCAGGGGACAGCAGGCTGCCACTGCCTCAACTGTGGAGGCATGCAACAGGGTACAGCAAATGCACTGCATCTTGTAGCAAGTGGCAGCATGGTGCAGCAGTCCAAACTGCCAGCAGCATGGGGAACTAGAGCACATCAGGCCATGACAACCCCAACTGTGTAGAAAGAAGCAGGGTGCAGCAGCCCTGTCTCTGGTGACAAAGGATAGAGGACAGCATGATGCAGAAGTCTTGACTTAGTGCAGAACAGGGGGTATCAGGGTAGAGCAGCCCTGACTATGAGATGGGGTACAGATGATGCAGCAGCCCTGCCCATTTGAGGCAATGGAAGTGGGTAGCAGGGTGTGCAAAGCCCCACTTCTGGTGGCCAGGGCAGCATGGTACAGCAGCCCCAGTTGTGGAGGCAGGGGACCTGGCACACTAGGACTTAGCATGGCACAGCAGCCCTGACTGTGAAGACAGAAACAGGGGTCAACAGGTATAGCTTCCTAACTGTTAAGGTGAGGAAGAGGGGCAACAACTGCATCATCCCAATTAGTCTGGGCAGGGGGTGGCAGGGTATAGCAGCTGTGATTCTTTAGGCAGGAGATAGAAGGTAGCAGGGTTCACAGTCCCTGACTGTGTGGGAGAAGACAGTGGGCAGCAAGATGCAGCAGTCTCGCATGTGGAGCCGAAGGCAGGGGGCTTGTGGGTCAGGGACAGGGGGCAGTAGACTGCAGCTGCCTCAACTGTGGGGCAGAGACATGGTGCATCAGGATGCCACATAGTGTTTCTAGTTGTACATATACATGATATATTTTCCCCCAGAAACCACCAAAGAACTGAAATTTGTGAGTTCAGACAGGTGCCTGTCACACTCTGCTACAGTATTTCAAGCACATACAGTATACTGTTTGTCAATTGGACATAAAAAAATGTTCTTACATGAACATATTTATGAAGGCAACATCAAAGACAAACTGTTTCTGTGAATGAACAAAATTTAGATTTATTTTATATTTATTAAACAGCCCTGTGCTATACAGTTAGAAAAAAATCTGGTTTTTGATTAGAAAGAACTGAAAGCTGTGATACAGACAAGCTCATTTCTCACAGAGGAAAGATTTTCACTACTTCAGTTCAGCATTGAAACTGAAATGATCAGCATTTTATCAGAAGATAATGATATGTTTTAAGTTGATCTGTCTAAACACAAATCAGAGACTGGGTTTGTAAGAAACTTAGAGAGCTCAGCAGAACATTAACTCTACAAAGTACTGCTCTGATTGGGAATCTGAAACAGTAAGCTACTCCAAAATGATGTCATTGTACTCTAAGTTTGACTGAGAGGACAGAAATAACTCCACTGTTTTCAGCCACTGTAGCGCAAATTAACAAATGCTGATTTAAAAAAAAAACACAAAATCAAACAGCATGAAATTTTCAGGAAACACTAATCATGACACACAGACTTGAATGTTAGCTTTTCAAGCTTTAATAAAAAATATGTAAAAACCATTGCACACGTGATCTTTAAACACTGATTGATATATAAAAATGCCTAGCTATGGTAAATCCCTGAATCCCCAATCTAGCTATATGGGAGTTTTTCACCACAGAAAGATTTGGGTATGATCATCAATATAACGTCCATACAATTTCACAGTCCTTGAAATGTTCTGAAATTTGGGAAAATTTAGTTTGTAGTGTTTTACATCTAATTTTAAAAGTACTTTGCGAAATTCACCAATTTAGAAGTTTTAAAAGACCATTACCATGAGTATTTATAAAATATTTCCAGGTGTTTAGTGCTAGTGCAGCCTAGATACATTATTTTGGGAACCTGCTTGGATCCCAGTGTTCAAAGAAACACCTGTCATTCCAGCAAATTCTGGGCTGGGGCATCCAAGTGGCTGAGTATCTAGACAGGTCAGTCCTGGATTCTGCATAAAGGGGTGGATCACAGCTTGTCTATAATGCCACACATTTTTTTATTTCATTTACCAGGAAATGAAATGGTTCCTAAGAACTCATTTACACTAATTTCTCAGGGATGGGAAATACAGAAAAGGACATCACATACACATGTATGCATGCACTACATAAGTAAAAAAACAAAACATAAAATACCTTACAATATAGATGTGTACAAACAATTCCACAGCAAAATTATCTGTAACCTTCTTGCACAAGGATGTTTTGCACCTCCTTCCTTATTCGTGATTCTGACTCTGGCTTGTTTGCATCTCTAGTGATTGCCATGGAATTAGAACCAGGAATGACAGTTTTTTTTTTTTTACAGTTTTGCTTAAAAAATCTTCCTCTCGGAGATCATTTTTATTCAAGGCCCCACAATTTTATGACTTACTGCTTAATGAACTTCTTAACTGTTCTACTGTTATAGTAATTACAGTTAAGTTGAAATCATGGTTACTTCATCATAACACCTGTTATTGATTCTCTTGAAGAGTAATTTATTTGTTGAACCTCATGTATTCTGTTGTCTTTCGTATTTCTATGTATTTTTGTACTATCTTATCGTTAATGAAAATGGGCAGTTATGCTCATTAGTTTACAAGTATAAAAACAAAAATGAAAAATTAGACACTCTAATTTATGGCACAGGTACAGTAATTCTTGAGATTGAGCTTAAAAGTACTAGCATTCTGCCTTGAGTATAATTTCTGAGGTATTGATTTAAAGATCTTGAAACATAATGTGAAAACAAAAACTCAGCTACTTTGGTTCCTGTAATTTTCTCACAGTACATTTTAGTAAAAGAGTTAGCAATGAAGAGAATTAGTTCTGCTTACCATCAATATTTTATTCCTTAAAATCTGTGATGAATTTGTAGTCAGTATTCCCTGATTGGGGATACAATTCCCATGGCTGTATAGGAGAACAATGATGTGTTTGAAAATGAATTGGTGCAGGGGACTCCATGGCCATCAGAAACTGCCACACTGTAACTCTCAACAGGCATCGTGACTCCCCCAGTGCAGGCAAACATCGAACAAAAAAAGGTCTAGTATTGCCCTAAACTTCTCAGTCTGTAAGGACACACTTTGGCCGATACAGTATAATTTCCACAAAAAGATGACTCCCACTGGGGGCCTCAAACTGGAAATACACTGCATGGAAGTCTGACCAAACTATTGGATCAACCTTGCCAACCAACTTGTCAAACCCCATTTCAAAAACCAGGTCCACAGTGTGGTCCATCTCATGCAGCAGCAACAACCGGTATAACGTTCACTTATAACATCACCAGGAGGAGTTGTGGTTATCCTACCTGCCTGTGAAAAGATAGTGATTTATATATAGAGAAGTATGGTACATGAATGAGACTTTTGACATGTAGGATTCACTAGCAGATACTTCAGTGTATACCATGGCAATTAAAGCTGTATACCAGGGCATGTAAATCAGTATACTTCCTCAATCAATGCTGTACACCACTAAAAAAAAAGCATAGAGCACTAGAATGACCAAAACAAACAATTGAGATGTCAAACCCGTCATGAAGACAAGATCCAAAGTGTGACCCACGTCATGCAGAGGCAACAACCAGTATAATATTTTATTATGGCATTAAAAGGAGAGTTGGCCATCTTGCTCATCTGCCAGAAAAAAAGCAGTTGAGATTTAGGTACAGCAGAGACCACAAATAAGTTCTCCAATGCTGTGGAATGCTGCAGTAAGGTGTGGTACCACATCCTGCAGCAACCTGATGTTTCAATGGGAATTTAATCCAGTTAGGCTGTAGCTGACCATGCTGCAGTAAGAGGGAATATTGTTATGGCTAGCACTGTATGTACACAAATGTATTCCTCCAACTGGTTCTGGAGTATAATAAGTTTTACAATACAACATAGTGATTATGAAATAAAATGACCAGACATTTAGAAAAATGTAAATCAATTAACTCCTCAGTTGGCTTCTACAGAAAATATAATGCCTTCTAATTTTTTATACTTACAGCCCCACCCACCATTCGTAACCTGTCTGTCGAGGCTGTCAGTGGTACTACCAGTAATTCCAGTGACATTGTATGTGAAGCAGAGGGAGCTCTGATGCCCAACATTATGTGGACAGTTTCAGAAAGTGTTGCACCACTCAACTTTAGTCACACATCCATACGGCGCATCCCAGACCAATTCCTGACAATCGGGAAGATCCACAGTGTAACCCAGACTGCCAACTATACCTGCATTGCAATGAACGAGCATGGAAGTCATCAACGTGAGATCCAGTTCATTGGTGTAACCACATCTGGAAGGGGGCCGCAAAGAGGTAAGACTCAACGGTGGGATCCCCAGAAGTAGTGAAAGATCTAGCAGTTTATTCCAGGCACCCCAACTACTGAATTGTCTTACACATTGATTACTAAATGAAAATGCCTAGCTACAGTAAATCACTGAATTCCCAATCTATCTTTATGGGAGTTTTCCCCCCATGGAAAGATTTGGGTATTATAAGCAATTGCACTTTCAAGAAATTTCATTTTGCCAAAAAGTTTCTAAAATTTTGCCAAAATTTCATTTGCAGTGTTTTACATCTAATTTTAAAAGTGCTGTGCAAAATTCACCAATTTAGCAGTTTGAATGGACTATTACAAAGAGTATTTATAAAATATTTCCAGCTGTTAACCCTTAGGTGCCAAAGCAACCTGGATACATTATTCTGGGAACCTCTGGTGATCTCAGAGGTTACAGAAGCACCTAATGATTCCAGCAAATACTGGGCACAGGACAGCCAAGCATTTAATAACCTAGCCAGGTCAATCCCAGATTCTGGATAAAGGAGATGGGCCACAGCCTAGCTATATTGCTGGACACTTATTTATTTTATTTATTTCACTTTGTCAGGTAATCTTGCATCCTAAGATCCATTAAAAGACATGCCTTGGAGGATGTGAAAATACAGCAAAAGGACACCACATACACACACACATACATACATACATACATACATACTATACATAAGTAAAAAAATTAACATACAATACAATATACTGGAGATGTATACACAATTCCAAAGCAACATTATCTGTAACATTCACATTCTGATTTATTGAACATATACAGTATTTCTTAAGATTAAGGTTAAAAGTACTAATATTCTGATTTGGTTGTAATCTCTGAGGTAATTGATTTAAAGTTCTCGAACCATAACCTGTAAAAGAACATTAAGTTATTTTGGTTCTTGTTTCATTTAGCCTTTTTAGTAAAAGAGTTAGCAATGAAAGAGCATTAGTACTACTTACCATCAATATTTATTCCTTAAAATCTGTGATGTATTTCTAATCAATATTCTTTGTAGTAATGTTGTTGTTGCATAATATATTCTCTGATTAGGAGATAAAATTCCCATAGCCTTATGTAGAGATTATTGATGTGTTTGAAAATTAATTGTTGCAGGGGAGTCCACGGCCATTGAAATTGCCACACTGTAGCTCTCAATAGCCATCTTAACTCCCCAGTGCAGGCAAATCTGAAACCCAATGTCTAGTATTGCTTTAAACTTCTCAGCACTAAGGACACACTTTGGATGATACAGGATAGTTTCAACAAAGGGTGACTCCCACTGGGGGTTTCACACTACAAATACACTGCATGGAAATCTGATCACGCTATTGGATCAACCTTGCCAACCGAGATGTCAATCCCATCATAAAGACCAGGTTCAAAGTGTGGCCCATCTCATGCAGTTGCAACAGCCAGTATAATGTTCAGTTATGACATCAGCAGAAGGAGTTGTGACTATCTTGCCTGTCTGCAAAATAAAAGTGAGATTTATGTACAGTGGTGGCCTCAGATAAGTTCTCCATTGGTGTGGAATGCTGCAGTAAGTGTGGTACCATTGGCTGCAATTAACCCCTCAGTTGGCTTCTACAGAAAATATAATAATTTCTCATTTTTATACCTACAGCCCCACCCACCATTCGTAACCTATCAGTAAAGGCTGTCAGTGGTACAACTGGTAATTCCAGTGACATTGTATGTGAAGCAGAAGGAGCTCCAATGCCCAACATTATGTGGACAGTTTCAGAAAGTGATGTGCCATTCAACTTAAGTTACACATCCATCCGGCACATCCCAGACCAATTCCTGACAATCGGGAAGATCCATGGTGTAACCCAGACTGCCAACTATACCTGCATAGCAATGAGTGAGCATGGAAGGCACCAACGTGAGATCCAGTTCATTGATGTAACCACATCCAGAAAGGGGCTACAGAGAGGTAAGACTCAACAGTGGAGTGCCAATGTGTAGGGAAAAACCATGGGCAGGATTCACATAAAGGGCAAAGTACAGTGCAAAGTGTGCGCCCGTGCCTCCCTGCCATTGTGCAGGGGTCTAATAGCTATTCACAATCGAAAAGTGCACTATGCTATCTGACTGCAAATAGTTGCAGGTTGAGGCAGTGCTAACCCAGGAAAAGCATTGAGAACCTCTGTGGCGCTGCGCCCACAGCCAGTCGGGTGAATGGGCAGTCGGCAATAGCACCACCACACTAAGCTCCAATTCACAAAAGGAGCTATGCAAATGAGCCCATTGGGCATGCAAGGTGCTAGTGGCAATTAGCATGCCCATTATGTGCTCATTTGCATGCCATTAGTGTGGCAGTGCATGCCCCCCCAGCCCAAGCCCCATGCAGCCACATTCTCCCATAGTCTAGTGGTGTCCTTCCCCATCCCAATCACGGACTCAACATTAAGAAAACAGATTTCCGTAGTGTAGAGACCCACCCCTGTCCTCTATCTCCCATCCGTAATGTACAATAATTGTTTCCATAGTGTAGTGTCCCTCCCCAGTCCCCAATCTCCCATACGATATCCAATAATCCATTTTCCATAGTGTAGTGCCCCTGCCAACAACTGATCGTTGTACTGTAATAAAAATAACTACTCTTTTCTATAGCATTGTGTCCCACCCCCTCCCCATTACTGATTGATGCACTGTATTATAACAAAAAAAAATTTTCATAGCATAGTGTCCCCTCTGTCACCGATCGTCGTACTGTATTTAAAAAAAAAAACTTTGCCATAGTGTAGTGTCCCACCCCCTTCCCCAATCACCACTCCCCACATAAATAAAAACAGTGGTCCCTCCCTGGTCACCAATCTCCATCCCCAGATACCTACAACCCCATTCCCTGGTAGTCTAGTGTCCCTCCCCCCCCCCCACCCCAACAAGTGAGACCCACAACTCCACTTCCCCCCATCCCAATCTTCAGTCGGTGACCAGTACACCTCATCTCTCACCACCCTAGCTGGCCACCAGCATGAGCCCTCTTGGGGCATGTACTGTATACAGTATGGCTCCTTGACTGTGATTGGTCAGTCACAGTCACGGGCTGTACTGTATACAGTCACTGGGGCTCAGTTGTTGGCCAACTGTGAGAGTGAGCCGAGGAGGTGAGACAGGCTGGTTGATGAAAAATTGGGACGGACCCGAGCAGGTGGTGGGGTCACATTTGATCAGGGGATTGGGAGGAACCCTAGACTACCTGGAATTGGGTTGTAGGTATCTGGGGATGGAGATCAGTGACTGGGGAGGGGGGAGGAACCACTACACTATAAAAAATGTTTTCATTTATACAAGGATCGATGATTGGGGGGGTGAGACGCTACACTATGGTAAAGTTTTTTTTTTATAATACAGTGCAGCAATCAGGGGTGGGAAGAGGGGACAATATGTTGCAGAAAAGTTTTTTGTTACAATATTGTTCGGCAATCAGTGGGGGGAGAGGGGTGGGACACTATGCTATGGAAAAGGGGGTTATTTTTATTACAGTTCGATGATCAGTGACAGGGAGGAAGAGGGTCACTACGCTATGGAAAATGGATTATTGGATATGAGTGGGAGATCAGGGACCAGGATGGGACACCACCTGGAAAACTTATTAAAACATATCGAGGGAGATCGGGGACTGGGGAGGGACACTGCACTATGGAAACAATTATTGTACATTACAGGTGGGGGATCAGGAATGGGGGCTGCAGTTCCATGGCAAGGCACTAGGGTTGCGTGGATTACCGCCAGGTTTTTACCGGCGGTATTTTTTCCACACAAGGGCCGTCGCAAAATGCCTTTGCATGGATGGCAAGTTTTGTGAATAGGATTATGGGGATATGCAGGTCCCCTCCCTCTCATTTGCATTGCAACCCCTTCATTGCATTGCCCAGGTGCAAACCCAGTTTGCGGAGGCAAAATGGGCTTTGTGAATACCAACTATTCACAAATTTCAGATTGTCCTGAGCAAACTGGTTTTGCACCCAAGCAAAGTTTTGTGAATCTGGCCTCAGCAGTTTATTCCAGACACCCCAACTGCTGAATTGTCTTAAACACTGATTGATATATAAAGATGTCTTGCTGCAGTAAATCACTGAATCCCCAATCTATCAATATGGGATTTTTCTACACAGAAAGATTTAGGTATAAACACAAATTTCACTGCCATGTGTAACACTCCCTCCCAGGGTAACACACTTCTGGCAATTGACACCGGCGATGGCATTTTTAGCAAACAGTCCACTTACTCCATTGGTAATTATTTCCCTGGCTCAGTTTTGGGAGGAAGGGGGTACCCTAGCAACATTTATATTTGAACAGGTTCTGGGGTGGGCCATGGCACTGGGGGCCCCAGAGACTTGACAGACCACAAATACAAGCTGTCCACAACTGGAAATGGTGTCAAGTAGTAGGTTTTATTCTGACAAGCTGGAACTGACAGAAACACAACGTTTGTCCACTGGAGTTGCAGATGCAGTGACAACAAACACACAATTCATCTTCTCTAAGCAGTAGTTTGAACAGTTGCAGGTGAAACCCACCCGTCACTAGGGGCACAAACTCGTTTCTCCCATCCATCCCTCTTCTGGGTTATGGACACAACTGCATTTGGCAGGCCTTTCCCAGGAGCAGACAACACCTGGACTTCCTCTCTTACTATAGTATTAAAACTACATGAGATCCTCCTCCTCAAGTAACCAATCAGGTGCTTGGGGTTCATCCCTGGACAGAGGGCATCTCTTTCATTATCTATCAGAGCCATACTGAGGAGGTGCCACTGTACCTGAGCCAGACATCCATCATTGTTTGAAAACCTACAGGAATTCCACAGGAGCTCACTGAGCAAGTCTTACTTTTTCTCACACTGGGCAACACTTTACATTGAGTCTCTTATGGTCCTGATTCCACTGTTGTAGAACTTCACTCCATGAATTTAGTCTTTACCCTCACCAGGGCATTGAAATGCAGCTGGGCATTGCCACTTCTCGATACGCTCACATTTTCTGACTTCAGGGCTGGCCAGGCCAGAGGGGAGGGGTGACCTGCCCCCAGCCAGCCCCACACTCCTCCTCTGCCAGCAGGCAGACAGTAACTCCTCTCTCTTCTGTCTCCTTCACTATACCACCCTCAGGCAAAAAACTCTCCCTAGCATCATTCCAAGCCAATATTCCAGTGTGGCTCATGCTGATGCAAGAATTCCATCCCACCGGAGCCTCTACCAGGCTGAATGAAAGAGGTTGCCATGGGAACCATAAGCAGGTCTTTTGGACCTGAGATGCCCAGCAATCCTACCTAGCAACCTACTCTAATCTAAACTAACAAGGTCCTAGTAACCCAGGGGAACCTGGAGGTTACACATAAAATTTCACACTCCCTTGAAATGTTTTTGAAATGTTACCAAAATTTGGTTTGTAGTGTTTTACATTTAATTTTAAAAGTACTGTGCAAAATTCACCAGTTAAGCAGTTTTAAAGGACCATTATAATCAGTATTCTTAACATATTTCCAGTTGATAACCCTTAGGTGCCAAAGCAACCTAGATACATTATTCTGGGAACCTGCGGGGATTCCAGGGATCACAGAAGCACCTAATGATTCCAGCAAATACTGGGCGCAGGGCATCCAAGTGGTTGAGTACCTATCCAGGTTAGTCCCGGATTCTGGATAAAGGAGATGGGTCACAACCCGGCTATAATATTGGACAACTGTTTATTTTTATTTATTTCACTTTAACAGGAAATTAACTGGATCCTAAACCCCATTTACAGTCATTTCTCAGGGATGGGAAAATACAGTAAAAGAACACAACATACACATGCATACTCTACATAAGTAAAAAAACATAAAACATATTACGGTAAAATCTAGTTGTGTACATACAATTCCACAGCAAAATAACCTGTAACCTTCTTGCAGAAGGATGTTTTGCACCTCCTTCCTGATTCACTTATTTTGTCTCTGGCTTGTTTTGAATCTCTAGTGATTGCCATGGAATTAGAACAATGAATGATAGCTTTTTTTACAATTCCATTTAAAGGGGACAGGAAATGTGCGCTAATTGGCAGCAGTTAGTAATGCTCCTGTTTGCGGAAATGAAATTCACACCCCCAAATGATCCATATTTAATTGCAGCTGAATAAGCATTGATGTGAAAAATTATGTTTTCAAATGTTTCCTTTTTATGGATAGCTTTCTGTTACAGTTCTATTCCTGGAACTAGTAATACTATGTCATGGTTTGTGTACAGAATGCTAAGTATGAGCTATTGCCCTAGAGGAACCACGTTCAGAGTTCTGAGCTCAAACCATGACATAGTTAAAATTCCAGATCACTGGTTCTATGAAGAGAACTGTTCTGCTATTACAGTGTTTAAAGTTACGTTGAAATCATGGTTACTTCATCACAGCACCTGTACTTGTTTATGATGAAGAGATTAACATATTTGTTGAATCTCATGTATTCACTTATCTTTTGTATTTCTCTGTATTGTTTGTACTGTCTTGTCGTTAATGAAAATGGGCAGTTATGCTCATAAGCTTACAATTATAAAAAACAAAATGAAAATGAAAAATGAGGACATTCACACTCTGATTTATACAGTAATTCTTAAGATTAAGCGTAAAGTACAAATATTCTGCCCTGGGTAGAATCCCTGAGGTAATTGATCTAAAGATCTAGAAACATAATGTGAAAAAGAATATTCAGCTACTTTGGTTCTTGCAATTTCTTACAGTATTTTTTAGTAAAAGAGTTAGCAATGAAAGAGTTCTGCTTATCATCAAAATGTTATTCCTTAAAATTTGTGATATATTTGTAATCAATATTTTTTGTAGTAATGTAGTTGTTGCATGATATATTCTTTGATTAGGGGATAACATTTCCATGGCCTTGTAAAGAGAACAATGATGTGTTTGAAAATGAATTGGTGCAAGGGAGTCCACGACCATTGAAATTGCCACACGGTAGCTCTCAACAGTCAGGCAAAAATCGAACCCAAAAATGTCTAGTATTGCCCTAAACTTCTCAGCCTGTAAGGACACACTTTGGCTAATACAGTACAATTTCCACAGAAGGATGACTCCCACTGGGGGCCTCAAGCTAGTAATACTTGCTGCCTATTGGGGTACAGAATCTCCTCTCCCCTTGTGATTACCATCACTGCACCCATAATCTGGAAAGTCTAACCTTTAAAATTCCCCACTGTCGGACCTCCATGGGTCAAAGATCCTTCACGTACCGTGCCCCATGTTGGCTGAACTCTCTTCACCCCATCTCCATGGTTACCTCTCTAGGCACTTTTAAAAGAAAACTGAGGCAACAGCATGTAGCTAAAGCTAGCTGTGACTACTTTCTATAATTTTATACTTCACAGTTTCTTGCTCTTACCTCACTTCTGCCCACAGTTTACCCCTTTTGTCATATGTCACACACTGCCCTCATCTGCTCCCCTTCCTCACACACCCCTTTTGATCCCCCTCTAATCTTTCCTAAATACATTGTCCTTCCTACTCTAAAGCCTTTCAGCCAGAGCCCACCTCTTGCCCTATCTACTCCTTAGCCTTCTGCTTTCCTACCTCATTCCCTTTCCGCAATGACGAAGTCTATTGGGCTGATGTATTCCCTCCAGTAGTGAGTGTCTGTCTTCTCTTACCCCCTACCTCCGTTGTCCTGTCAATACTGTGTTTTTTAATTTGGGTTGTATATTCCCTGCCTACACAGCTATGTCCTTGTCTTACCTGATTGTATTGTATACATACAACTATGTATTTTAAATGTATTGTAGGTGGCCTTTTCAACACATTGCTTCTCTTTTGTATAACTCTGGCATGGAACCTATGTAATGATCTTGTTCTCAAAAGGTGTTAATCCTAGACCATAAATAAATAAATAAAAACACTGCATGGAAATCTGACCAAGCTATTGGATCAACCTTGTCAACCGAGATGTCAAATTCCATCATAAAACCAGGTCCATAGTATGGTCCACCTAATCCAGTGGCAACAGCCAATATAATATTCAGTTCTGACATCAGCAGGAGGAGTTGGGGCTGTCTTACCTGCCTGTGAAGAAATAGAGATTTATGTACAGAGAGGTATAATACATGAATGACACTTTCACCATGTAGGATTCATCAGCCATTATTTCAGTGTATACCATGTCAATTAAAGCTGTATAGTATACTACATAAGGGATATGCAGCAGTTCAGTGTGTGATAATGCATTTATCTTGTACAGTTTCCAGTGACCTCAAGTAACCTCCACGAGGTGCGAAGGCCGCAGTGAGAGTTACAAGAGGTCATTGGAAACTAATAAATCATTATCACACACTGAACCACTGCATATTCCATTTATGCAACAGGTTTAGATGTTGTGTGAACATTTTGATTTTGTTAGGTGTAAATAATTTGTCAAAAGGGAAAAGAAAATTGAATTTTATGCTGTTTTTGCTAATTATAAAAAATGGTATCTATAAATGAAACACCACTCATTTTGTAGATATTTTTAGGCTGAACATTTTCGTGCTCACAGTACCATGCTATCATTTTTGTTTTAAAGTTATTTATATTTGTTTGTCAAAAAAGTGAACAAAAAATTACATTTTCTTCTGTTTTCTTGCTAACCATATACAATACACAGGGTTTATATAAATGAAACATTATTCATTTTGTAGATAATTTTGTGCTGAACAATTTTCGTGCTCACAGTACCATGTTATCTTTTTCGTTTTTAAGTTATTGACATTTAAATATGGTTAGTACTGCTTCTGAGGCCGAACATTCTAAATGAATTCTGAAGAGAACTGTGTAGATAAATGAGCTACTGATGTAGTTACTGTGTGAATAAATGGGTGATAATGTAGTTACTATGTGGATAAATAAATTTATTACCATAGTAGCGAAGATAAATGGTTTTATTCTACAGTTTTTATCCTGCCCTGTTGCATAAATAATATATATATATATATATATATATATATATATATATTTATGAAATATCCGTGGAACCAAAGTAATTGCATAAATCCATTTATTTCCACATATGTGGGATAAATCTAACCACCTTAGATTTATCCCATGTATGTGGGATAAATGCAAACTGTCAATCAAAGCTTTTTTGTTCACGTTTTTGACAAACAAATGTGAATAACTTTAAAACAAAAAATGATAGCATAGTACTGTGAGCACGAAAAATGTTCAGAACAAAATTATATACAAAATGAGTGGTGTTTTATTTATAGATACCTTTTATTTTTTTTTATAATTAGCAAAAAACAGCATAAAATCCAATTTTTCTTTTACTTTTCAGACAAACAAATGTAAATAACTTCAAAATGAAAATGATAGCATGGTACTGTGAGCACGAAAATGTTCAGCACAAAATATCTACAAAATGAGTGGTGTTTCATTCATAGATACCTTTTATTTATTTCATAATTAGCAAAACGGCATAAAATTCAATTTCTTTTCACTTTTTCGACAAACAAATGTGAATCACTTTAAAACTAAAAATGATAGCATGGTACTGTGAGCACGAAAAGTGTGCAGCACAAAAATATCTACAAAATGAGTGGCGTTTCATTAATAAATACCTTTTATTTTTTATAATTAGCAAAAAACAGCATAAAATTCAATTTTTGTTTCACGTTTTCATCAAACAAATGTGAATAACTTTAAAACAAAAAAGGTAGCATGATACTGTGACGATGACATTTGTTCAGCAAGAAGTTCTCTACAAAATGAGTGGTGTTTCATTTAATAGCAACAACCCCACTAGGCGGACATACACTAGGAATGTTAACTGAAAGTCCCAGAAAGTCCCAGAAATTATCATTTTAAAAAAAGAAGACAAACAGCCAAAACCAAATGTTCCTGCACTGATAAGAAGCATCCCTATTGCATAAATGAAATATACAATGGTGAGCTGTCAGATAAATGATTTATCTACACTTGTGCTGTTTGACCTCGGACACCTCACTCGTGCCTTACGCCACTCATGAAGTTACCGGAGGTCAAACAGCACTTGTGTAGATAAATCATTTATCAGACAGCTTACCATTGTATATCCTTTATATATATATATATATATTATATATATATATATATATATATATATATATATATATATATATATATATATATATATATATATATATATATATATATATATATATATATATATATATATATATATATATATATATATATATATATATATATATATATATACACATATATGATATTGTAAATAAATTAAATTTTAAATTTACATGATGATGATGCAAGGCCAGTGTGACGGTGTTATACAGAGGGCAATAAATTAGTAGAATGGATGGTTATGATATCAATAGGATAGTTGTGGGTTATTTTTGCTTATTTGCTAAAAAGAAGCTGAGATTAGGTATAGTGTAGGGGTTATGTTGTTTTGGTTTATTTTGTTCTTGTTAATTTTGGATAGGTTTCATGTTTAATGGAAGTAGGGATTTCTGCAGGACAGTTGATGGTGGTTGAAATTATGGTTGTGAGCTAAGTGATTTGTGATGTTATTTTGAAATATGGTATGGAAAGTATACTAAGTGACTTTCGTTTTTGCTTAGTAAGTGGTGTTGTTTAAGAAGCGTTTAGGGTTTCTTGTTTACTGGGGTTAGGGGATTTCTTGCAGAATAAAGTGATGTTGTTTGGAACTATAAAGTGATTTGCACTAGGATTTTTGTTTGAAATACGTTTACTTTGAATTGTGGTTTCTGGCCAGTATTGTGTGCGGTTTTTACTTGCATTTCATTTATTCTGGTTGGGGTTTGCATTTTTTATACTTTCTTGTTTGTTATGTAAGTAAGTGTTTTATTTTTCTGTTGGTTTCTTACATTAGGGGTTGTGAAGAGATAATTTTTAGTACATTTTTCTTGTATACTAAATTTGTTGTTTTATGTGTGTTGTGTGTTTTGGTAGCAATTTATGTTGATCTTATTAATGTTTACTTACTTCATCTTTTCTGCCAAACTTGTGGGTAGTGTTTTGGCTTTTGCTATGTTGTAATTTTTGTAGACTGTTTACTTTTATTTCAGTTCTTTGTTATAAATGCTTGTAACTTTTTTCTTAGTTTTTTTATAGTTAAACAGTCATACCTATAAGGATCTTTTGGGCTATTAGGACAATTTGTGTTATTTAGTTGTTCATATTTTCTCTACTAGCCCACTGCATTCTCTACTAAACTGCCAGACTTTCTCTACTAATCCTCTGCATTTTCTACCTTTGGTCATAGCATGGCTGCCTCAACGTGTTTATGTTGTTCTGTGTCCCTTTCCTACTACTCTGCTTAAATGGGATTTCTCTCTCTTCCTAGCACTGGCATGGAGAGTGCCAGCTGCTTGAATTCTCTGATTTTTATTTCTCCAACCTCATCTCTTTACATCAAGCCGAACCACCACTGAACAGTCTACTCTGTGCTGCAAGGCTGTGCCTACTATGCTGTCCTAGGTTCCAGAAAATTGACATGTGGTCATCTTGTGCCCTTAGCCCCCTGCTGTGGTAGGCTATGGTTCCTCACATTCTGACTCTACTTCTGTCAGATGCTATTGAGTTGAATCCAGGTCCCATAACCTGCTTTTCCTCAAGTGACCTACATAAATTACCTAATGGAGGGCTTCTAATCATCCACATGAATATACAAAGTCTTACCTGTCACATGAATTGAGGCTGGGTTAAAATTTATAATCCAGATATCCTCTGCTTTCACAGAAACGTGGCTCAAACCTGGGATACTGGACTCTCTCTGCTCCATTGCTGGCTACTCCATGATTCGTCTGGACAGAGCAGCCACAAAACAAGGGATGGTGTTGCTGTACTCCATAAAAGTAACCTTACTATGGGGCTTATCCCAGGCAATATCATCGCTCCTGCTTGTAAATCTCAGTATACCGCTCTTCCTCTAGGTGCTAAGAAGCTCCATCTTATCTGTGTCTACAACCCGCCATCTGTTGGTCTATCTGGCCTTAGGGAAATGCTTCATTATACTTCAGAGATCTACAACAGACATGAGGTGATCATCGTAGGAGGTTTTAACATTAATTGGATGGGTCCCTCTAATAGCTTATTACTCATGCTTCTACACAGCTATAATCTTCACCAACTGATAACCGAACCTACAAGAATCTCCCCGGGACTTCAGTCCTCTACTCTCATTGACTGGTTACTGGTGAACCGTATTGAGCATATATCTTGCTCAGGTATCCTAGCTGATGCTCTGACCACTCCCCCACCTTCTGTATATGGTCAACAGTTGCACCCCCTTCTCCACCACCTCATTTTGTAACTTTTACGGACTTTGCTAAACTGGACCTTGGTGAATTTCTGTATGATGTATCCTGCATCAGCTGGACAAATGTTTATGCCTCTTGTGATGTTGAAGCTGCTCTGCAGACCTTCCTTAATAAATTCCTGGCCGTGCAGAGAAAGCACACCCCACGAGTGACTAGACATGTTAGTGGGAAGCACACAGGGTGGCTACAGAAAGACCTGCTTGCTGCCATGCGCAACAGAGACAAACAGTGGAAGCTGTTCAAATGTACAGGTCTCCATTCTGATTTACTTGCCTATAGAGCTCTAAGGAACTCATGTAAAAAACAGGTTAGACTGGCAAAGAGTAAATACTATAAAGACCTGTTGATAAACTCAGCTGGAGACCCTAGGAAATTTTGGGCACATGTAAAGAACTTCTAGGTTCCTTTCAATCAGTTAACCCTAGTGAAATGACATTAAATGGCTCAAATTGCAATGATGGAAGGACCATAGCAAATGCTTTTATCCACTTGTTCTCAGACCTATCCCAGTTCACTTCCTCCTTTCTACAATCCGGACCTCACTCTCAACACCCTTCTGTTCACCGAACGCCCTTAGTAAACTCGAGGTCTGACATATCACATGATAGAGCACCTTTCTATTCCAAGGCCATAAACCGCTTGCAGGTCTTAAAACTCCTGATGGCCATTTTGGACACCACTAGCTCTAGATCGGACTCAATTGAACCTCAAATTCTTTAGCTTGCTGCTCCCATTATTGCATCCTCACTGGCAAAAATCGTTACACTTTCTCTCTCACATGGTGAGGTACCCGACATTTGGAAGATAGCACGCTTCACACCCATCTTTAAAAAGGGTGACCCTAAGGACATAGCCAACTACAGGCCCATTGCCATCCTCTCAGCCCTGGGTAAAATCCTCGAGAAACTTGTGGTTCTCCAAGTCACTGACTACCTAAGTTTAAGCTTCTCTCTGAGTCTCATCATGGTTTTAGAAAAGGCCACAGTACCTCAACTGCACTTCTAAACTTCACATTTTATACTCTTTCCTGCATGGATGCTGGACAACTAACAGGTGCTGTTTTTATTGATCTTACTAAGTCATTTTATCTGGTCAACCATCCCTGCTTCTTACCACTCTTCAGAATCTAAATTGCTTATCCCCAGTTTGCAACTGGTTTAGTAGCTGCCTTCTGAACAGGACACAAGCCATGAAATTCAACTCTTCCTGTCCAGCTACTCCTCCACTAACGTTGGAGTTCCTCATGGTTCCATATTGGGCCCCCTTCTTTTTTCTCTTTATATAAACAACATTTCAGATACCTTTCAACACTGCTCACTTATTCTTTATGTGGACGACCTTGCCTTTTACACTAGCTCCTCAAATGTAGTCAGCATCAATGCATCGCTGACTGCTGATTTTAGAAATGTCCAGAACTGGCTTTGTGTGCATAAGCTTGTGCTTAATGCACATAAGACAAAAGTAATGTTGTTCGGCTCTGCTCCAAAGCTCAAGGGCTGCCCCATCCCACTGATGGTAAGTGACCTAGGGGGAGCACAGATTGAATCAGTGGAGTCCTTTAACTATCTGGGGGTCCTTCTCGACCAATCCCTTTCTTTTAGCTCCCATATTCAGACTACCTATAAAGCTGTCAACTCTACACTTGGTGTGGCCTACAAAACTAGTTACCTACTTATGCCATCTGCTAAGCTAGCTATTGCCAAATGGATACTGCTCCCTGCCCTTACCTATGGTGCCCCTATTTTTCCATTGCTCACAAAACAACCCTGCAAAAGTGGGACATTACATACAACATATGCCACTATGCCTCCTCATCGCCTCGGCTCAAGCATCATTGCCACCTATACAGTGACCTTAATTGCCCTCACCCTTAGCTAGTAGGCAATACATGTTGGGAACACTTATTGACTCTGTTGTCAGATGAAATACTCCTCGCCACTTGCTGCTTTGCTTGCTCCTGCTACCTCCAATCATGGATCATGCGATCTGCAGATAAACTCTGCTGAAGGTGGCTAGATGTCAGAGACATCTAAAGGTGTAAGTGCCTTCCAGTGTGTGGTCTCTCAACTTTGGAACTCCCTTCCTCTTGGCCTCAGACAATCAGAGTCCCATCTCTGCTTCAAAAGGGAATTCCGTCGTTATCTATTACTTGCCAACATGTGCACTTGCTTCGACTCTACTTGATATTGCTTTCCTCCTCCCATCTTTCTAATTACCTCTCCTTATCTCTCTTCTATCTTTCTTCATTACTTGGCCCACTACTACTACTACCACGACCACTACTTAAATCACTTCCACTATTTTTCACTCCATTTCTCTCCTTCCCCCCTTCTTCCCTCTCTCTTCTCTACCCACAAGCCCCTTAGCAAGACTGTTATCTTGCTAAACCTCTAGGTGGGTCATGTCCTTAGTCCCTCTCTGATACTTCACCAAGGCCTCCAAATTTTCAATCTTCTACTTGATTCATCTGTTATGACATTCCTTATTACCTCTAGCTCTCGCGTGCCATTCCTGGTCTCTCTCTTTCCCTAACACTGCTTGCTTGAATTGCATATGTATCTTACTCTGCAGCTCCATGTTGTTTAGGTTAGTCATGTTTATGTAAATTCTGTTTGTCATGATTTGCTTACTCCTGCTTATGTAACTTACGTTTGTTCATCACCAACTGTATTTGTTATGACATGTACTCTTGGACTGTTGAATGATTATATGTGCTAGGTTAGTCATGTTTATGTAATGTCTCTTGTCATGATGTGCTTATTCTGGCTTATATAACTTACATTTGTATATCATTGACTGTACTTGTTATGCCTTGTACTATTGGTCTGTTATATGATGATGTGTTGTGTACTCTCCCGGGTTATGCCTGAAAATAGTCATTTTATGGCTAGTGCACTTACTCGGTCAACAAAAACTAAATAAATAAATAAATGGAATGCTGCAGTAAGTGTGTTGTCACATCTTGCAGCAACCTATTGTTTCAATGGGAACTTAATCCAGTTAGCCTGTAACTGACCGCATGCTGCAGTAAGAGGGAACATTGTTATGGCTAGCACTGTATGTACAGAAATGAATTCCTACAATTGGTTCTGAGTATAATACATTTCACAATACAATATATTGATTGTACAATAAAATGACTACGATTTGGAAAAATTAAATAAATTAACCCATCAGTTGGCTTCTACAGAAAAGATAATGCCTTCTCACTTTTTATACCTACAGCCCCACCACCATTCGTAACCTATCAGTCGAGGCTGTCAGTGGTACTACCGGTAATTCCAGTGACATTGTATGTGAAGCAGAGGGAGCTCCATTACCCAACATTATGTGGACAGTTTCAGAAAGTGTTGTGCCACTCAACTTAAGTTACATATCCATCCAACACTTCCCAGACCGATTCCTGACTATTGGGAAGATCCATGGTATAACCCAGACTGCCAACTATACCTGCATAGCATTGAATGAGCATGGACGTCATCAACATGAGATCCAGTTCGTTGGTATACCCACATCTGGAAGGGGGCTGCAAAGAGGTAAGGCTCAACGGTGGGGTGCCAAGGTGTAGGGAAAGATCCAGCAGTTTATTCCAGACACTCCAACTTAAACATTGATTGATATACGAAAATGCCTAGCTATAGTAAATCACTGAATCCCCAAGCTATACATATGATACTTTTCCTCCACAGAAAGATTTGGGTATAATCATCAATTTCACTTCCATGAAATTTCACATTCCCCAGAAACGTTTCTAAAATGTTGCCAAAACTGAATTTGTAATGTTGTTTTGAATCTCATTTTTAAAAGAACTGTGCAAAATTCACCAATTCAGCAGTTTGAAAGGACCAGTACAAAGAGTATTTATAAAATATTTCCAGCTGTCAACCCTTAGGTGCCAAAGCAACCTAGATACATTATTCTGGGAAACTGCAGGGATCCCAGGAGTCACAGAAGCACCTAATAATTCCAGCAAATACTGGGCACTGGGCATCCAAGGGGTTCAGTACCTAACCAGGTCAGTCCCAGATTCTGGATAAAGGAGGTGGGTCACAGACTGGCCATAATGCCAAACACCTATTTATTTTTATTTATGTCACTTTATTAGGAAATGAACTGGATCCTAAGATCTATTAAAAGTCATGCCTCAGTGGATGGGAAAATACAGTAAAAGAACAACACATGCATACATACATATACACACATACAAACTGTACATACGTAACACACATAAAAGATAGGAAAACCATGGTGGGCAGGGTATTGGATGGCTTGAGAGCACTGAGGGTTGACACGACACCGTGTCTGGATGGCATTCACCCCAGGGTGATAAGGGAGCTGGCAGATGTCTTGGGTGAACCACTTGTAGACCAGTTCAATGTCTCTCTGATCTTGGGGTGTGTACTACAGGACTGGAGGATGGCACATGTGGTGCCCCTCCACAAGAGTGGCCTTAAGGATGAACCGGGAACTACAGACCAGTAAGCCTCACATCCATCATGGGTAAGCTGATGGAGACAATCTTTTTAAACTTAAGTAGCTTTTATTGTTCATACAAAAATCCAATAATTGATATTAACAAATATACATTAGAAACATCACATCAAATGTACCACAGCATTAAATCTCTGCTATTACAATAATACAAAGATAACAATATTCTCTTGTACTTCAGTCTGATGAGTTCCAGAAATAATTGGGAGAGACCATGTCCAGCACCAAGTCACTGACTCTTCAAGGTGGTTACAGTTCCGTGTGGAGAGGCCAAGTCTCTTTCTATCCCAGCTTGATTTCTGTGCCTGGGTTCCAAGGATTATGTAGACTCGAAGTTAGAGGAATGATTCATCCTGTTGTTTCAAATATAGCTTTCAGGCACACCCTAACAAAACTAGTGTGCCTCATTTGCAACCTAACTCATTATTTATTTACATTCATCTACCTGCAATAAAATTATACTGTTACATTTCTAGACAGCTGTCATTACCATCTCTCTTTATAAAGCGTGTACAAAAACCAAGACCCATTTCAGTACAAGAACCCCTTCTTTCTCCCATTGTTAGTTAGTCAGCCCTTCCCCTCTGTCCGTTTCCCGCTCTATTGTTCCTATACTCTCCTCTCCTTGTCCTCCCTGTGTCTCCCTCCAGGCATGCCATGGCCTTCAAATATCTAAGAACTTATCTCTGTCTAAGTGTATTGTATATGTGATGTTTTCCATCCTCTCTACATCCTCTATCTTAGTTATCCACTGCTCACACGAGGGAGGTTCTGGTTTTAACCATCTGGTCGTAGCAATATTTCAGGGCTACTACCCACAAGACCTGACCCTAACTCTACCATTTTCCTTTTTTGGATGACAGGGTCAGTAGGCCTAGCACCAAATCCTGAAGGTAAAAGGGATGGGGAACCCCAACATTTGTTCTATGCTTTGGTGTACCTGCCCTCAGAACTGGTGCAACTTAGGACAATCCAAAAAAATATGGAAATGTGTTGCCCTAGCTGCACCACACTGTCTCCAGCAAGCTTGGGACGCTTGTGGCAAGAAATGTTTCATGATTACCGGGGTTCTAAAGATCTGGGTTACAATTTTCCAGTTAAATTCTTGCCAGCCCAATGAAAATGTAACCTGCCAACCCCTCCAGAACCAGCGGGTCCAACTTGTAGGTGTTATGTTCATTCCACTGTCCTCTTCCCATTTTTGCCTGATTGCTTCCAGGACTGTTGGGGTAATGGGTGGGCAAAGTACCTTATATAGTATTGAAATATAGTTACGTTTATCTTTGATTCTAATTATATCCCACCAGTACTCCTCCAAAGGGGTCTTGTCTCTGCTGACCCTGAGAATGTTATCCTCTGATGTTATCAGGTGCCTAACCTGTAAATACCAGAAGAAGTCCTCTTGATGAAGAGAGAACCTCTCCCAAAAGGCAGGAATGGAAGACAGCCTGTTCTATCCAACAGTTGGGCAAATCTTGTGAGGCCTCTATTTTCCCAAAATTCAAGGCCTGGGTCTGTTCGGCAGCCATTTGTTAATGTTGTTTCTTACTGGGTGTCCAGGTGGTGGTGTGTGACCACTAAAGGATATAGTTAACCCAAAAAGTTAGTATAAATTTTTGAATATTGCATATACATTTTTTGTTTGTTTACGAGCATTAGGAAAAGAGCTGAAATTTAAATAAGAGACAAATACCAAAGGCAATACTGCCACAGTAGAGGTATGGTTCAATGCTATATCATAAAATGATTCTTATGTTATTCAACCAAAAGTATTGATCATTGGTTATACATTAAACAGATATAATTTGATTTTAAAGGTGGTGCAGAAAAGACATTCCCCTGAAGAAACCATTTGAATGATATGGCAAAATGTTGGGGCCTGCCATATACGAATATTGGATAAATATCACGAGCATAAAAACTTTAAGGAATGTGTATCCCCCCATATCAGGGGCTTATCTTAAGTGTCTCCCTGGGCTCCAGTAATGCCCACTGCCAGGAAGACGTCCTGCCAAGATGATAAATCCATGGTTGTGGTGTCCTTCTATTGATCTGCATGAAAGTGCCATGATGTGTCTCCGCGCCTGTCCCTTTAAGTGCCACAGCCAGTGTGTATGCTAAAAATGGCCTGGGCTGGGTCCAAGCATTTTGGAGCTCGTGACCAGCCAGGCATTTCCCTAATCTGCCCCTCTTTGCTGTCGCTAGCAGAGCAGAGGGAGCCTTGCATGGTGCCGCAGTTATTAAATTTTTAATTCGTTACTGCTGATGGAGCGGCTGGGCATCAAAGGAGGAGAGCCCAGTCGCAAGCAGGCCATAGTCACAGGAAGAGCTGTATTGCTGGGGCGCTGCTGGCTAGGGGAATCTGCAAGTGGACAGTGAGGAGGATCAAGCTGTTTTCCGGCCGCATTGGTGGCAGCAGGATCTACAGCAGGAGAAAGGATTTTCTTCTGCCTACCCACCCTGACTAGACCTCTATTAAATGCCCAAGGAAGACAGAGACAACACCAGGCAAGGCTTCATTGATTGGCCATAAAGATCACTGAGCTTGACAGAAAAGGGCTGTTAACGTGAGCCAAAAATTAGATTAAGCAGACTGGTGAGACTGGCTTAATCTAGCAGGCTGGCCAGTTAGGGGAAAAAGACAGTAGGGAAAGTTGTAAACTGCTGGGAAGGCATATACTAGGGAATCTAGTTAATGCTTCAGTTCTAAGGCACTGTGCTTAATGCTTCAGTTCTAAGGTACTGTGCTAATTACTATACAACTAGGGGATTGTGGCATATAGGAGGAATCTGTGACCATTTAAGGTACTGTGGATCTGGGGTGCAACTATTGTGGATTCTTGGGAAGCAGGGGCACCCAACGCATGTGCAGCCAATTGACATTCTCCTAAAGGGCTAATTTCACTCTATCAGTACAGATATAGATATGTTTTTTTAAAAGGGGAAATCTAATTAAATGAAGGTACAGAGAGGGCTGTGTTTATAGGACTGATATAAGGTGAAAAGTTCACAGCACACGCTGTGCTGGAGCTAGAAGTTTTATTCCTTAGGTAAAAGGCTTTCAAGGTGTTCTTTAAGGATATTAAGCAACAGGCATTGGAGGGTAAATCTCATATAGCAGTTGCTGTGCTGAAACATCTGGGACTCTCGTTGTGTTAGGAAAAATGGAGGGGCAACCAAAGTGGAGAGCAAATGGAGCAGAACGGGGACAGAGCTGCAGCATGGTCCCCAGACTGCAAGGGCAGGCAGCATCTTTGGAAGGGTGGTAGGGTGTACTGGTCTTGGGTCGGCCATAGTGCTAGCCATGGCATGGAAGATGGGGGCTGTATGGTATGTAGGCAGCTGGTACAACTAAGAAAGGAGGTGAGGTGGTTGGAGATGGATGCTAGGGATGGGACGGGGTAAGGTGAGACAGGAGGACAGGTGGGGATCCACTGAGGGAGTAAGATGGGATAGAGGCAGAAGAGGGAGCAAAGTGGAGCTGTGGGGGTCTAGGGCAAATGCAGCAATAGGCAGGCATAGTCAGGGCGGCTTGGAAGAGCACAAAGAGATGCACGTAAGCAGGGGAGGAGTGGGGGTGGGCATCAGGGGGCTTCTGGGAGCCAGGTAGAGGCAGTACAGGACATGAGAAGGACCAAGGAGAATGGCAGCAGATAAGGTCCAATAGTCCAAAGCCTGCACAAAAGGGAAGGGATGGGGAGGAGCCCCAGTTGGAGGGATACAGGCAATGGGCATAGAGGAAAAAAACAGATTCGCACCACTAGGGCCACAAAATGGTGGTGAGAATAAGGAAATTGGAGTTGAGGTGGACTCAGGGGGAAAAGGAGTGGCAAACATGAAGGAAGGCTCAGTAGAAAGGGAGAAGGGGGACATCCCTTCGCGAGAGAACAAAGAAGATGACAAACGGAAAGATAAGGACACAGGGGTGAACTCAGCCCAAAAACGGCAAACCCACAAGAGAGGGGAGATAGTGAGTGCAAGTTTAGGGGGGCTAAAACAAGACAGAATTGAGGAATCGACCCGAGCACTAGGAATCTTAGTCAGGGCATGGGAAAGGGCAGAGCAAAGGGGGGAATATAGCTCGCAGATAGAGGGGCAGGGAAGGGCGGTTTCACAGAAGATACCTGTGGGGGGCTGGAAGCATGTAGAGAGAAGGGGAGAAACAATACTCGGAGAAACACCATGGGTAAAGAGGGAAGTGAGAATAGGGTAAATAACAGAATGCAGGGGTCTTGGAGAATGACGGAAGAGAAATACAAGCAGAAGGTAATGGACAGAAGGGTCATACTTATCAGGGACTCAATAATAAAAGGAATTCAATGGGGGGGTGGGGGGACAAAGGCAGTACAGTATGGGTTGAGTACCTGCCAGGTATGATGGCAGCGGATGTCATTCACTATATCCCCATCAAGGGGAAACCGCAGGATGGGAAAACACACCTGATGCTCCACTTGGGAACGAATGATCTGGTGGGGAATAGATTGTTGGAAGTGCAAGCAAGATTTAGAGCACTTGCTTGATACCGCAGCAGTCTGAGGTTCAAATCTGTGGCTTTTTCAGAAGTGTTGCCCTATACCAAGGGCAAGTACTGAGAGGAGACTGAGGATTGAGGAGTTTAATAATCAATCAATCAGTCAAATCTTTATTTAACCAGGCAATCATCACTGAGCAAAACTCATTTTCAAGATGGATCTGATAGCTTCGAGACCAGTGTACAACACAATTAAGACATCAAAGTTCACAATAGTTACAGAATTCAGAAGGAGGTCAGCAATCAGAAAGTGCTAGTATTAGAGAGTACAACGCATTTGGTGAATGAAGACAGTATATACACAAGAACCAGCACAAGAAACATAAGCGTATTTACAGGCATATTACAGCAGATGTCCACAACATATCTCCAGCAATCAAAAAATAATTAGTAGGACTAGGAGAGTGCAGCAAGTGAAGAGGGATAAGTACCTTGGGGCAAAAAGGAGGAGGAGGGAGGGTGAAAAAAGGTATAAGGGCAGTAAAAGGGTCGGAAGAATTAAGGGGTGGAGGGCTGAGGTGCTGAAACAAGGGTATAAGTTTCAGCAACCATAGAGTGCTGTTCCTGACTAATTAGTGGTAGGTCGGGCAATCAAGCATGACTGTGGGAATCAAAAGTATTTAGGTATCAGCACAGTGACCAAAAATAAGGTATTTAGGAGCCAAGGGTGAGAAGATGGATGGGAACAAATGGGCAGGGGTGGAAGCAATGAAGCCAGATAGGATATAGAAGTGCACTACCTATAGCAAAATGGGAAGATTAAGGGCTGGTGGGATGGTGTGAACAGATGGGGTATGGGTTAGTAGGGAACTGGGGAACAACATGGGAGGATAAGAGGTTACTTGCCCCGGATAGACTGCACTTGAATAGGGAGGGTGGGGCAATGCTAAAGAGCAAGTTAGGGGAGTTCATAGAGCAAAACTATAAACTAAATTGGGGGAGGGTTGGGAACAAAACCACACCACAGGACAGGAGAATTGGGCGCTACCAGCCTCCCCCCAGGATGGAAAAAACAGGGGAGAGGACAGGGGAAGGAAACATGCATCAGGGGATGGAAAAATGGGTCCAGCAAATGGAAAGCCATGTGCACCAACGCCAGGAGCCTAGGAAACAGGATCCCAGATTTAGCAGCGGTCATGGCTGAGGTGGACTTGGACCTTGTGGGAATTACAGAGACATGAGGTCATGATGGCCAGGACTGGGGCATGGCAATACTGGGGTATGTACTACTTAGGAAGGACAGAGTGGGAAGGGGGTGGCACTATATGTGAAGGAACACATCAAGGCCACAGAATTGCAGGGTAGATGGGGGACTGAGGTTACATAGGTATCATTGGAGGCAGGGAAGGGAGAGGTCATACATAGCAGAGTGGTATATTGGCCACCAACACAGTAGGATGAGGTGGATAAGGCAATGATGGAGGAAATCCAGAGGATGACAAACAGAGGGGAGGTGCTGCTAATGGGGGACTTCAACTTGCCGGACGTGGAATGGGGCACCCCATCAGCAGCATCCACCAATAGCAGGGAAATCATGGACTCCCTACAGGGAGCTCCCATGAAGCAGCTGGTAAGGGAACTGACCAGGGACGGGGTGATTCTAGACTTGATTCTTACAAATGTGGAATGGGTGGGAGAGGTATCCGTAGGGGAGAACCTTGGCACAAGTGACCACAGCACCATTTGGTTTATGGTAAAAACGACAGCTGAGGTTCATCGGACCAAAGTGAAGGTGCTAAATTTCAGACATGGACTTAAAGAAAATGGGGAATGGTTTTAAGCAAGCCTTAAGCGGGGTGGGAGGGACTTAGGTGGGTGGAGGAAATGTGGGATACAAATGAAAGGGTCCATAGTGGAGGCCACAAGCCTCTGTGGCAGGAGGTAAATAAAATAGGAAGAAAAGAACGCCACTTTGGTTTAATAGGAAGTGGTGAGAAGGTCAGAGCAAAGAGCATGGATTTAGGAGGTATAAAATGACACAGAGAGAGGATGATAGGGCTCTATACCAAGAGAAGCAGAAGGAAGCAGGTTAGGAAGTCAGGAGAGCGAAGGCAAGAACGGAAGAGAAAATAGCCAAGGAAGGGGATAAAAGCTTCTTCTGGCATGTGCATGAGAGGAGGAAGTCAAAGGAGGGGATAGTCAGGTTGAAAAATAAAGAAGGGAAGTTGGCAGAAGATGACTGTGAGAAGGCGGAAATACTTAACAGCTATTTCTGCTCAGTGTTCATGGTGGAGAAGGATGGGGAGGTTAGGAAAATCAGGGAAAACAAGGTGGTGTTGGTGGTGGTGGTGGTGGGGGGGTTAACTCCAGTCCGTTCCAGGTGGGAGGAGGTCCTGCGAGGAGCTAAGAGGGTCTAAAGGTGGACAAGACGATGGGCCGGATGGCTTGCACCCCAGGGTACTGAGGGAGCTTAGTAAAGTACTAGTAGTACCTCTGACAAGCCTCTTCAACAAATGGAATCAGAGGAGGTCCTTGATGACTGAAGAAGGGCGGATGTGGTCCCACTTCATAAGGGGGGACAAAGAGGAGGCAGGCAATTATAGACCGGTGAGCCTAACATCTGTGGTGGGAAAGCTCATGGAGAAACTGCTAAAGAAGAGAATCACTGGCTAACTTGAAGCCAATGGCCTACAGGATCAATGGCAACATGGGTTCACTGAGAGAAGGTCATGTCAAATGAACTTGATTGAGTTCTTTGACTGGTCACAGGGTAGTGGATCCGGGAGGGGGGTCTGTAGACATTGCATCACCTTGACCTTAAGAAGGCATTCGATTTTGTACCGTGCAGGAGACTACTGCACAAAATAAGATATCTTCGGGTTGGGGCCTGTGGTAGTTAGGTGGGTGCACAACTAGCTGGGGGCAGAAGACAGAGGTAATTGTTAACGGGTACCTTCAAAGGAGGGTATGGTCACCAGTGGGGTACCTCAGGGGTCGGTGCTGGGGCCACTCCTATTTAATATATTCATAAGGGGCATAGCGGAAGGGCTAGAGAGGAGAGCATGTGTATTCTCGGATGGCACAAAGGTCTGCAATAGAGTGGATACTCCAGAGGGGGTTGAGGGTATGTGCAGGGATCTGCAAAAACTGGCGGTATGGTCCAAGGAGTGGCAATTATCCTTCAGTACAAAAAAGTGCAAGATCATGCACTTAGGCAAGAAAAAACAGGAAGTGGAATACCGGATGGGGGGGCATGCCCCAGAGGAAATCGAGCAGGAAAGGGACCTTGGTATAATCATTTTACGGGACCTAAAGGTGACAAAGCAGTGTGAGAAGGTGGTGACAAGGGCCAGTAGGATGCTGGGTTGTATCGGTAGGGGAATCACTAGCAGGAAGCAGGTCATAATGCCCTTGTACAGGCAACTGGTCAGGCCACATCTTGAGTATGGAGTCCAGATCTGGAGGCCATACCTCAAGAAGGATCTGGATAGAGTGGAAGCATCCAGAGGACGCACAAAATGGTGAAGAGCCACAGTAATATGTCATACGAGGAATGGCTGAAGGACCTAAACATGTACTCCCTAGAACATAGAAGGGAAAGGGGGGACATTATCACAACCTTCAGATATATCAAGGGTATCAACAGGGTGCCAGTAGGGGCCATCTTCCAGCTAAAGAGGCAACTGAAAACAAGGGGGCATGATATGCAGATAGTAGGGGGAAGGTTCAGAGGAAATGTTAGCAAATTTTACTTCATGGAGAGGGTAGTAGATAACTGGAACAAATTCCCAGAGGAGGTGGTGGGGGCAAGAACCATGCAGGGCTTCAAGGAAGCATGGGATAGGCACAGAGGTCTTTTGGACCTTGAGAGGGGAGACAGTAGGAAATAACAAAGTCCTAGCAGCTAGCTAGTCACACTGGGCAGATTGGGTGGGCCTGGCAGTCCTTTTCTGCTGACACATTCTATGATTCTATGATACTGTTTTTGAGCTAGAGACTGTTATTTAACCTGCCGTCTTTGCAGCATGCATTTCCCGTTGGGAGCTGCCATGTTTTGGATTGGGACTTCTCAGATCAGACTGGGGTAAACTGGGACACAGGGAACCTCAAGGGGTCCTTAGCTCAGGTGCCTTGTGGGAGAAACTGTGAACTCTAGTATTTGGCACCTAAAGAAACCAATAGGAGCACAAGACAGTGACTGACCGCTCCTTTAGCCAATCGGATTGCAAGAATAAAGGACTAGTCCGAGGATTGTTTTCAAATGGTGTGCCAGTTCTTCCCGAGACTCCATGGAGCAAGGAGCTTGTAGGCTCTGTGGGTATCCGGCCTAAGAGAGGTCTAGTTTTCCTCTGGTGTGCATGCTGCAGTCCTAAAGGGGGGATCGATCACTTAGAACTGCCTTTCTGCAGATTAAGAGGTTTGCTCAGCAAAGTGGCTGATATTGCGAACTGGCCAGAAGCCGAAAGAGGAATTGGAGAGTTTGGATATTCCTTAAAATAAATGTGCTGAATGCTTATTGTGGGTCAAAGCCTACCATCCAGGGACTCTTGATTGCCAGAGACCAGTTCTAACTACAATACTAGAAGAACAGCGTCAACCCTGCTTGGTGTCCCTTTTCGTAGAACTACGCTGGGACAAAGATCTTTCTCCTACAGAGCTCCACTGTGGCTTAATGAGATCCCTACTGCTGCTCTTAACACCACTAACATTTGGTCCTTTAAAAAAGAACTGAAGAAACACCCGCTGAATTTAAACACCTGTGACTGTCTGTTCTGAGCATGAATCCCCTAGACTTACCTACTTACCCTTCTGGGATCTTACCCTAACCCATCCCCTTGCCCTGGCACCCCCCAACAGCACCACTAACCACACTTCCTCCACTAGCCACCCCTTACCTCCAATTCATACCAAGTGATGCCTCCCACTTTCCTTTTCCCCTCATCATTACCCTGTGTTTGGCCCTACACCCCCCAGCTCTACCCTCCTGCCCATTCTCCCCCAACTCTACCTCCCACCCACTTGCCTTGCTCAACAACCTCTCTCTTCAACTTCTACTTGACAAATCCCCTGGGCGCTATGCTAGGATGTCTCGTAATGGTATTTACTTCTGCTGTATAAGGCTATTGCCTGTGTTTTATGTTATTAATCTTTTGCCTGTAACCTAATGAACTGTATTCTATTTGTTATGTTTTTTGTAATGTCTGCTCTGTTTCTCATCCTGACGTGGAACCTTTGTAAAAGAGTTCATACTCAAAGGTTTATCTGAATATCCAAATAAATAAATAAATAAATAAAATTAAAATAAAGAGAGGAGCTTGCCTTTACCAGTGACCAAACTGTTTACCAGCTGGAGGGGTCACCAGCAGCTAAACTGGACTTTGCCAGAGACACTCTGTTGAACTTGGGCCTAGGTCCATCCTGATCCATGCCGTCTGTTCCTATGCCAGCTACAGTTTTCTCAGTGAGATACCAGCTTCAGGGATCCAGCCCCTGCACAACAAATCATCGCAGGTTGCGGCCACCTACAGGGAAAGGCCATGAAGTGGAGTTGAGTCATGGTGGTCCACGTCTTCATTTCGCCAGGTTGTCTACAATCTTCTGGTACAGTAAGTAAACTCGGTAGCTCCCTGCAACAAGCATCTTGATTATCTTTTGGTACCATCTAATTGTTTTTGGCTTAATTTCAAGGGTTTCAATAGACTAAGCCAGCCGGTCGCAGATACAAATAATTTATTTGCTTTGCACTGTTAATATTGATTACTTCCTTCCATCAAGGGCCCCAACAACAGTTTCAACCCTGGGCACTGACTCTGACCAGCCAGCACTATAATCTGGGTACCCAGTAGAAGCAGGACTTTTTAGAAATGGGACTAAAGTAACTGTATATTAATTAACCTGTTTTTTCCAGAACAGTAATCGTTTGCTCAGATTTACTTCCCCCTCCTTGTTTAAGTCCTTTAATAAAGCTGATTTACTGTGTTACTTTGAACCTCGCTTGTGAGCATACTATTATTATCTGGCTTAAAGTGATAGGCTCTTCACTAAATGCATGGAAAGTGCATGCTGTACTGCAAAACTGTCTTTAAAGGTGGTTGCAGGGTGTACACCCAGATCAGAGACCCTACTGGTAAGTGGGATGACCGTGAACATATTATTAATGCTTATTGCAAACTGTCTATTGAATACGGCTAGGGGTCATTGTCAATTCAAAGACACCTGGTCACTAGGTGGGATTGTGGGTGGTTATCGCCTCCCAGTGGGCTGTACCAGTCGAGATACATACTCATGCAAACCATACTCTGGGTGGAGGCACAAGCTATTGTGTTTACTGAGGAGAGGGGTAACCTGGTACTTGTTAATTTGGAACCCAGGCCCCTCAACCTGATGTTAGGAAGATAGGCAGGGGAAGTAGCCCAAGGAGTAGTGCCGCCTAGGGGTTACAAATGAAAATTTGTTTGTTAGTGTGCGCCTACCCCCATTGGTCTTCCATTCTTTCACAGTGTCCTTGGAGGCAGCTTCGATCTATTCATACATGTTACTGTTTTAACACCTTTATAGCGCGTTTTTATGTTGTCTTGCTATGTGTAGCGCAGACAACATATTGTGATGCTTGAGTGAAGCAGGTTTTGGAGGTGCGGTCCTGCTGCAGCCAATGGTGCCACTGCTTTTTCTGAAGGGGCTCTGTGGCACCAATGGCACAGCACAGCACACTGTCTATGACAGCAGTTGAGAAGCGTGCCACCAACTTGAAAGAAATTAGCTGCTGCAATCAGGGAGAGCACCCCGGGGCGGTCCCTGATTGCAGCAGTGAATTACTGCTTGCCTTGTCTGGTTATTCCTTACAAGAAACATGCCCCTGAAAGCCGACGGGGGTGCCCAGTCCCCCTGTCGGCATGCCCCCTCCCAAATTAATTTGCAGATGGGGTGCCCAATCCCCGTCGGCATAATGCTCCCCCCATTTCTTGTGTGCCAAGGGGGGTGCCCAATTCCCCCTCGGCTCATGTGCCCACACTCTGTATGTGCCAACGGGAGTGCCCAATCCCTGTCGACTATGGACCCCCCCAAAAAAAACACTCAGGTGGCATGCTGGGAGTCCAGCTCAGTGTGCAAAAGTACCTGCAAAAAAAGAAAACCTTCCCACGTTTTTTCTTTTTTTTTTTTAAACCTGTAAAATTAAAAACAATCCCTCATTGAGTTCAGTGCCCCTCCCAACCCGTAGCCACCCTCTGTGCACCCACCTCCCCACACCTTCTCACCCAATACTTACCTCTGGGGCCCGGTGTGACGATCTTCCGTGGAGCGGGAACATGTCTGCACTCTTCAAAGCCGACCGCGAACTGAAGAAACGCCGGTAAGCTGTATGATGGCATAAATATTTTTTTTTCAACTTATGTGAATGTCTCACCCATTTTCATGAATGTTTGCATCAAATTTTCAACATGGAGTTCTTGGAACCCCACCTCATGAACTCAGTCACTGTCATTTTGTTAATCGGTCCCAAAAGGTGATTTCACGGTCACTGCACGGAATCACCTTTCAGCACCGATTCACAAAATGACAGTGTCTACAGTTCATGAGATAGGCTCTCAAAAGGCTATGTTGCAAATCTGGTGAAAACATTTCAAAAATGAACTGTGTTACGGCGTTGTAGTGCAGTTCCCGCTCGCTCACAAGTTCAAGAATGTTTTATATTTTCACTCCAGATTTTCAACATTGTATTTTTCCATACCTCCTTATGAACAGTACAGCTGTCATTTTTCACATCTGGCCTGAAATGTGTTTTCGCACATGTGGCACACAATGGCGCGGTCGCTGTACGAAATCAATGTTCGGGACAAAGTAAGAAAATCACAATGACAGTGTTCATAAGGAGAGGTCCCATAAAGTGCATGTTGCAAATTTTGTGAAAAAAAAACAAAAATGACAGTGTTACCAGCGTGCGTTGCGCAGTTTCTAATCACGCTCGTAATTTTGCAAATTTCTTATATTTTTACTCCAGATTCTCAAAATTGTCATTTTTGCTCACCGCCTGATGAACAGTACAGCTGTAATTTTTCACATGCTGCCTTAAACATGTTTTTGCACCTGTGGCACACAATGGGTGCGGTCACTGTGCAAAATCAACGTTTGGGACAGTTCAAGAAAATCACAGTGCCACTGTTCATGAGCAGAGGTCCCAAAATTCCTATGTTGTAAATCTGGTGTAAGAATCCCCCCCCAAATAATTGCATTACAGGTGTATGTTGCACAGTTTCCTGCGCTGTCGTGACTTCACCAATTTTGTTATATTTTCACTCCACATTTTCAGCATTACCATTTTTTTACACATCCTCATGAACAGTGCAGCTGCCTTTTTTCACATCCTGTTTGAAATGTATTGTCGCACCTGTGGTGCCAAATGGCATAGTCATTGTGAAAAATCACCTTTCAGCTATTGAACTGATAGTGTCGCCGTTTATGCGCTGGGGCCACAAAAAGCCCATGTTGAAAACTTGGAGTGAAACGCCCAGGGCGTTATGCTTTCCCACCATAACGCCCTACCCCGTAGGGACTGACAGGTGTCAGCGATGTGACTTGGGATTGTCGACAGTAATGCTCACGCCATTCCACTCCCACCCTGCAGCCAGTGACAGGCATGGAGGTGTGCCTTGGACTCTTCAGCCCCAAAATGCACCCCATTCTGCTATACTGCATCCATTTCAGCATATTTCCTTATGGAATGGGGTGAGTGTAAAAGCTCGAACATCCTAAGACACACACTCGACACTTGTCGGTGTCTGCAGGGTAAGGTGAGGGTGAAATGGCATGAAGCTTACTGCTGACAGCCCAAAGGCACACCCCAATGCTTGTCAGTCTGCAGGGAGGCGTGGGGTTGACATCGGTTCCACACTTCACTGCCATTCTTATTATGTATCTCTCTAACTCCTGCACTACCAATGTCAACACCAGCAAGACAACATTTGGCACTGACAAATGCTTGTTATTTTTTTTATATATTACTCACTGAGACAGAATGTTTCTTTTTCAGTGAGGTCCCAGGAAAGGATGATCTGATGTTCAATTTGCATTCGGTGAATGTATTGAAAGTTTCTCACTTTTGCCTTTGATTTGGCCCAGTTGAACTTTTTGACCACTTTGGATCACTTCGACCAGTGGCCAAATAATTAGAAGAACAACACTTCAGTCCTTTCTGCAGGGGCCACACCTAGTTCTATGGTCACCCCTTTCCCCACCCCAGTCACTTTCTACATTCTTTCTTCATCCCCAGACATTTTGTTTTACAACAAAAAATAATTTCCAGCTCCTAGTGTTGACTGAATAGCTTTTAAAAACTGACTGAAGAAACAGGCAAGGGTGGAAGAGGTGGGAGCTGACTAGAGTGTGTGAAAGGTAGAGGTGTTGTGATCCTCTTTCCCTTTTTTTCAGCCAGTTAGACCACCATGCTTTTTATTTTACAATAGTTTGGTCAAGAAAGACACAAACTAAAGCTAAGGCTTGTTTTCATATGTGTTCTGGGAACACAGGAAAGTTAAGTAACTTAACACTGAAACAGAGACAGCATCTGATGGCAGTTAAGGGCCACTCGGCCCACCCAGTCAGCCCACGTTATTAATTTTCGCTGTGGACACACTTGCTCTATGATGCTGACTCTTCCTTCCCCTTACTTACCCCTACTATTCCCTTGTGCCTATCCCATGTATTTTTGAACCCTGCAACTGTTTTTGCCCCAGCTACCTCAGCTGGAATGCTATGCCATGTATCCACCACTCTTCCTGTGAAGAAGTATTTCTTCACATCTCTTATGAACCTTCCTGCCCTCCAGCTTCAAAGTATGTCCCCTTGTTCTAGAGTACCTCTTTTCCTGAAAAATACTCCCCTCCTGTACCTTATTAACCCCGTGAGGTATCTAAAGGTCTCTATCCATACCTTCTCTCCTCCTTTCCTCCATGGTGTACATGTTGAGGCTCTTTAGTCTCTCTCTCCTAGGGCTTATGATGCAAATCCTGCACCATTTTAGTAACCCTTTATTGAACCACCTCCATTCTGCCTATGTCTCTCCTGAGATGCAATCTCCAGAACTGGACACAGTACTCAAGGAGGGTCTTACTAATGATCTATATAGGGCAACACCACCTACCTTTATCTGCTGGTGATACCCTTCCTATGCACCCCAACATCCTACTAACCATGCTGACTGCCTGTCACATTGCCTGGCCACTTTAAGGTCATCTCATAAGTTTACCCGCCCAAGTCTCTTTCCTGTGTGGTCATTGTGAGTATCACGCCACCCATTTTGTACACTGCCCCGAGATTTCTATGGCCTAAGTGCATTATTTTGCACTTTTTTGCATTAACGCTTAGCTGCCAAACCCTTGACCGCTCCTCCAGTTTTTTCAGATCACTTCTCATCCTTTCCAACCCCCCCCCCCGGGAGTGTCTACCCTGTTGCAGATTTTGGTGTCATCCACAAAGAGGCAGACCTTCCCTTCCTGCCCCTCTGCTATGTCTCGGATTAAGACATTAAAGAAGACCGGTCCCAGCACAGAATGCTAAGGTACCCCCATGGTCACACTACCTTCCTCAGAGCGTACTCTGTTTGCCATCACCCTTTGTCTCCTATCCCCTAACCAGTTTCTTACCAAGGTTACCACCTTATTGTCTACCCCCAAGCTACTTAGCTTGTTTACCAGTCTCCTGTGTAGAATGGTGTTGAAAGCCTTGCTGAAATCCAGGTAGGCCATGTTCACTGCTCCTCCCTGATCCAGCTGCTATCAGATTTGTTTGGCATGACCTTCTCCCGGTGAATCCGTGCTGCCTCAGGTCCTATAATCTACTGGATTCCAGACATTCCACTGTCCTTTCCTTAAATAGTGTCACCATTAACTTACCCACCAGCGACGTCAGGCTGACAGGCCTATAAATGCCCACCTCTTCCTTGCTACCACTTTTGCAAAGTGGGACTACATCTGCCCTTCTCCAGTCCTCTGGGACCACTCCTGTCCCCAAAGATTTGTTTAATAAGTCTGTCAAAGTTGTAGCCAGTACCTCTCTGAGTTCCTGCAACAGTCTTTGATGCACCCCGTCTGTTCCCATAGCTTTACTACCTTCAGGTTATCGAGTGCTTTCCACACTCTCTCCCTGGAGAAAGGACTAGTGTCCACTTCCCTCCCATCAAAGCTCCTGATGCTTTATTGTGGTCTGTCCCCTTCCCCTTCTATTGTGAATACTAAGCAGAAGTATTTGTTCAAGATGTTTGCCTTTTCTTGATCCCCCTCAGTGCAGCCACCCCTCCCCCTTTAATCTTACAATCCCTCCCTTTGTCTTTCACTCCCTGAATGATTCTCTCCTCAGTTTGCACCGTTGAGCTCATCACTGCTTTGCCTGCCTCCTTCTGTTTTCCCAGATACACTTCCCTGTCCTGCTCTCTCTAGGTCTCCTTCTACCTTCTGAACGCTACTCTTTTAGCCTTTACCTTTTCTGTTACTTCTTTGTAGAACCATAGCGGTCTCCTCTTTCTTTTACTTTTGCTTACTTGTTTGACACAGAGGTTTGTTGCCTTTACTATGCCCTCTTTCAGTCTGGCCCACTTTAATTCCAATACCCCCAGATCCTCTCCCTCTGCCAGGTCGTTCCTGAGGCATTCACCCAGCTTAGTAAAATCAGGTCTTCTGAAGTCCAGGACTCATGTCATTGTGTGGTGGGATTCCACAGCTGCTCTTATGCTGATCCACACTGTATGATGATCACTGGTCCCTAGATGACTTCCCATCTGGACATCTACAATACTGTTCCTGTTAGTTAGCACCAGATCCAGTATTGTCCCATCACAGTGGGTTCACTGACTAGTTGCCTGAGGAATGCCCCTGCAGGGAGTCCAGGATATCCTCTTCTAGCTGAAGTTGCTGCAGGGAGGCTCCAATCACATCCGGCAGACTGAAGTCCCTCACCAGCAAGTACCTCCCCTTTTAAGCCATCCTACCAAGTGTTACTAACATTTCTTATCTAAGTCCTCCCTTTGTGCCGGAGGCCTGTAGGGTCACCTCCTGTCCTAATATGGCCCTGTTTCCCAAACTTGAGGGTGACCCACAGCACCTCTGCCTCCCTAAATCCCCTGTATTTCTGTTGCTTTTATGCTTTCCTTTACATAAAGCACCACTCCCCCTCCTTTCTTTCCTATCTTATCCCTTCTCAACATTGTGTAGTCTGGAATGACCATGTCCCAGTCATGGCTGTCCGTGCACCATGACTTGGTAATGGCCATAATTCCAGGTTCGCTTCTGCCATGATGGCCTCTAGGTCTGGAATCTTACATCCCAGACTTCTTGCATTTGCACACGTGGCCTTCCAGATTTTGTTAGCTCCCTGCTTGTTACTTCCCCCTTTTCCCTTTTGTGCCCCACTCCTCCTTTACTTTTCTGACTGCCTGTTTTCCCCCTCCCTCTTTTGCTAACCCCCCCAACTTCCTTGATCTATTTGGTCCATGGTGGGACTCTCACCCCTCAGGATCTCTCTATGCTCTAGCTCAGACTAGTTTAATTACTTATCTAAATATTGTTTAAACCATCCACTGAGACTTGCTCATGGTCACACAGTGCACAAGTGGTGGGCGTGGGATTCAAACCCAGTTCTGCAGAGCTTACCTCAGTGCTAGTAACCACTACTTATACTGCCTGCCCTATACCAAGGACCAGAATCTGAACCAAAATCAAGGGTTTTACATTCAAGATGAACAGAAATTGCCAATTTTCACATTCGCTCACCCTTAGTCCCAGGCTTTCAACAATAGGCACAATATACAATAACTGAAATATAGCGGCAGAAATAGGATTCTGAACACATTTCGTACAACAAGCACATGTGAAGACTACAGTGAACTGATAACATAAATTGTATTTAAAAGAGCCCCAGGTATAGTGATCCTTTAACAGAACAAGGGATGGAGTCACAGAGGGCTGGCGCAGAAGAGGTAAAAGCTCTGACTCAAGCCAAATTTGGGAATGAGGGGTTTTGCAACTCATATGGTTCTAGTGAAAGAACTACACACACAAGGGTGTGTTTGTTCCTCAATGGATCAACCACTAGTTATTCTCGGATAGTGCTTTTAATTATCCTGATGGGATGGGCTCCTAATACAGCCCAACTATCTGACTCTGATCCCAGATCCTAGCTGGACCCCATTCTGGTTTAGGATCCAAGGTCAGATAGTGAGATCCAGGGTTGGACATCTGCCTCAGATCCATCAGATCCCAGAGAGTTACATTGGATAGTTGTCATCTCATTGAATCTAGGTGATAGGATCCAGTAGTCAAATACCAACAGTATCCAATACCATCTGATATTCAGGAAAATCGATGGTATCTGATTCCACGGATACTATCTGAGCAACACTACTAAGCACTAGTATCTACTAAAGGAAATCCAGAGTTAGCGTCACCATCACCCCTGTATAATAGCAGACCTTCCACCCTATGTAGATCCAGGGACCAAGCCTGGTCAAAATATCAATTCTCACTATCCCAGATTGATCTGTAGTCATATTAAACCTCAGGAACGTCTGTCTCAAAGCCATCCATCTTGCCAAGGCAAAATATTTTAAGTCCCACTTACAACTAAAAAAACCTCCTACTTCCTTTTGAAAGTAATACAGTTGTCTTGATCCTCCAGCACACCAGGCCCCCACCCATCCTCAAAATCGATGGATCACCTGTCACTGACCCCGCCTCTGTAGCCAAGTTATTTAATAACTTCTTCTCATCTACTCCACCCCATCCCCACTGGCCATTCCCCCCTCCGATGGTTTTTGCTGCCCACCAGTCTCTCCCCAGGAAGTCTTCATGGCTCTCTTATCTCTAAACCCAACTAAAACCAGCCCCGATGGCCTCCACCTCAGGCTCCTACATATCTCCACTCCTGCCATTGTTTCTCCTCTTGCACACATTCTAAACCTCTCCCTCTTAACTCATTGGGTCCTTGGAACCATCCATTATAGAACCTGACCCAAAATGGCCACCAGGACTCAATGAGATAACTTCTATCATCCCAAAAGCCTGGAAATTTGCCAAGGTGTTGCCCCTTCACAAAGAAGGTGACCTTTCCACTCCCAGCAACTACTGACCCATTTCACTCCACCATCTCTTGCCAAACTTCTCGAGTCACTAATCCACTCTAGGCTATCAGATTACTTATCCTCCACTGGTACTCTCTCCCCTTCCAGGATGGGTTTAGAATACAGCACTCAATGATCTGCTCCCTCTTGCGTGTCACTGACTCCATTTACTCATCCATGGACCATGGCCACATTATCACTGCCATATTCATAGACGTGGCAAAGGCCTTCAGTTCAGTCTCCCACCCCCTCCTACTACTCCAATCAGCAGGTCTGGCAGCTTCTGCTGTCAATTGGTGAAGGTCCAACCTACATGACAGGCAGCAATCAGTACAAGTAGGAGACGTCTTATCCTCCCTCTTCCTATCAACACCGGCGTGCCTCAGGCTCCATCCTATTCTTCCTTTTTCCCTTTTCATAAACAACCATCCCTCCATCTGCTCTACCTCCCACATACATATGTATGCAGACGATACCGTCATCTTCACCTTGGATCCCTCCACCATCGGTATACAATCACCACTCCAGCAGGATTTCGACAGAGTACATAACTGGTTCCAGACAAGCCAACTAAAATTCAACACCAAGAAAATGGTCACTGTGATGTTTGGTTCAAGACAGAAATTGGCCACACTCCAGTCTCCCACCACCCCCATTTTCTCCTCCCTGGACGGTGCCCTCCTAACAATGGTCCCCGCTTTCAAATATCTATGGGCTTGGTTAGACACCTACCTTGACTTCTCTATCCATACTGATTACATTTGCACTAAACTTCGCCCAAAATTCACAATCCTCCACCACTACAAAGACAGCCTCCCTCTTCCTACCTGGTGGGAACTGGTTACAAAAATGATTCTCCCTGTCATAGACTATGCTGATACTATGCTGATGTGGTCTATGGCACTGCCTCCACCACATCCCTCGCAAGACTGGACACATTCCTAAACTCCTCCTGCTGTTTTGCCACTTCAGCCCCTCCCCTCACTCATCACTGCCTTCTCTATATACCTCTCTCTTCCTTTCACCATTACCACACAGGAGGCTGGTCCATGGTGCCTCCCACATTGCAAAATACTGGCTCACAGTCCTTTCTCCATACCTCTCTTCCTGCCTATCTCCTATTAAACTCTCAGCTTACTCCCCATCTACGTGGACCAGTATACCTCTCTTTCCCACACCTTCACTCAGTGGCAGGCCACGCTGCCTTCTCCTGTCACCTTCCTCTGCTCTGGAATCCACTCTTTGTTGACTTTCGCCTATCCCCCTCACTCCCATCCTTTAAGTGACTCCTCAAATTCTCCCCTACCCAGCGTTTGCACTTCTCCTCTGTCCCAGTGGCAATCTCACCCCCACACCCCTGCAAAAAAGGTACCCACCTAGCAGAAAGAGGGAGATAATAATGCCCCTTTACAAAGCCATGGTGAGGCTGCACCTGGAGTATGGGGTTAAAGTTCTGGAGGCCACATCTCTGCGAGGATATAGATGCATTGGAGAGGGTTCAGAGAAGGGCAGCCAAGATGGTGCAGGGTATGCAGGGAAAGACATACGAGCAGAGGTGTAAGGAGCTGGATCTGTACACGCTGGAGACAAGGAGGGAAAGGGGAGACATGATTGACACTTTTAAATATGTAAAGGGGCTCAATAAAGTGGGAGAAGAGGGTTTACTTGAGAGGAAGGAGGGGGTCACAACTAGAGAGCACAGCCTCACACTGCAAGGAAAAAGATACAGGGGCAATGTGAGAGGGCATTTCTTCACGGAGAGGGTGGCAAACCCCTGGAACATACTAGGAGATGGAGTGGTAGGGGCTAAATCGGTGGAAGAATTCAAGAGGGCATGGGACAAGCATATAGGAGCCAGTATCAGGGGCTGGCAGGGGAAGGCAGACTAGATGGGCCGATATGGTCCTTTTCCACCTTCAAGCTTCTGTGATTCTATGATTCACTCATGAGACTTTCTGCTGCAGCAAATACACTCACCACTTCTGACATCTCCTTGCTCATGTTTTGTAGTTATTAGCCTGAATTAATTCATTTTATTTGTTCAAAATATTGTCTATTCAGTATTTTTCTTTAGATGCTCCAACTATGTATAACCATAATATATGTATAACTGTACTATCCTGTATCCCTTGCCCCAGGTCGCACCTGAAATGAGCCTTGCTCAATGTGCCTTCCGGTTACCAAATTTTAAATAAATAAAAATAAATCTGACAATCATGAATGCTATTTATTCAGAAAAATGTAAACAGTTTTTTGCATTGTAAACCAACTTATATTTTGAACTGTCAGCATTTCAAAGTGCTTTGAAATGAGGTCGTGATCATATTTTGATACATGTGACTCCAAGCTTTCATTCAGAAAATAAAAAGACTAAGAACCTCAGCCAAGAGCACTAAGGCATGGGTTACCCAAAAAGCGCAGGCAGTTAAAAACACGCATTAGCTGTTCCAGTGACTTGCTGCGCCAGCACTCAGATACTAGACAAACAGAAACAAAAAGCGGCACCAGCTACCTCTAAACTGGGGGGAATCTTTCCCCTACATATACTACAAACAAGTTTAGGAATTATGTATAAAATATTTATTGAATTAGCTTAGAAACATTTTGCAAAAGCACAAGATAGATACACTCACATGAGCCCAATACAGAAGTGGTCAGAGAAAAAAAATAATTATTTTAGCTGCCATAACTAATGTTTCACACCAGGGGTGCTTCATTAGTGGTCAGATTCTTTTCTCTGACCACCTGTATTGGGCTCACGTGTTATCTGTCAGTACTTTAGGAATATATTTCTAGGATTGTGTTTTCTAAGCTACTTACATAAATATTTTTATACACAGTTCCTAAGCTTGTTTGTAGTATATGTAGGGACAGATTCCTCTAGTCTTCTGACAGGCTGTTCCAGTCATCCCCACCCTTTCTGTGAAGAAGCATTTCCTCACATTTCTCCTAACTCCTCCCTTCAGCTTCACTGAATGCCCTGTGTTCTAGTGTCCTTTTTCACTGAAAGAGACACCCCACCTCCACATTGTTCACCGCTGTGAGGTACTTCTAGGTCTCAGTCATGTCTCTTCTCGCTCTCCTCTTCTCCAGGGAGTACATGCTGAGTTCCTGCAGCCATTCCTCATATGGCGTTTCAGGCAACCTTTCCGCCATGTTGGTTGCCCTCACTGCACTGCCCCCACCTTCAAGGGAGCTGCCAGATCCTGCCTCAGTTCGTAAACGCTGAAGGACCCAAATGACTATCTGCAAAAAATTCCTCCCCCACCCCAGAAACAACTTGTTTCGGACTTACACAAATATTCACATCTCAGATTTAAGGTTCTGAAATATCTGAGGGCAACCTCTAGCACTGGTCCCCCTTCCATCAGATCTTTTTTCAGCACTGATGGAAAGCGACAATGTTGACCCACCGGCTTCTTCATAAGGCTGAAGCAAACTCAGAGACCACCACCTTATCTTGCTGCCTGGGCATTAAGTTTAAACACCTAGTGTCAGTGACTCAGCAGGCTGCATACTCACCTCTGAGGCCAGAAGATCAGAAGGTTAATCCCAATACTGACACTGTAATGCTGCATGGGTGTGTGTTTGTGTGTGCTGAATTCCTGAAATGCCGTCTTTCGGATGAGACATACTGAGGTCCCATCTGCCTGTTCTGGTGGTTGTTCAGGTGGGCGTTAAAGATCCAATGGCATTTCTCAAAAACAGTAGGGGGATTTCTCTGTTGTTCAGGCCAGATTTCCCCGTTCACTAAAAATACCACCAACAGCTTAATCTGGTTCCATTTCAGTTGGGTACCATCTGTATCTCTCCTCCCTCCTCTGGGGCAAGGCTAAAAATAGACAGAATTGCGTAGTCCTCCTTTATCAGTCAACAAAACCTAAATAAATAAATACACACGTAAACAACTAAATAAAAACTATATTGGGCACCATTGATGTAGGGGAGGGATGCTCTTTTAGGTTTTTAACAAGATTCCCTCCCTAATTGGGGCTATGCTAATCTGAAATGCTCAGAGCAGTCATTGTCATCTGGGATTCATACAAATGTGAAGTTACTGATTGATAAGAACACAATTCTTGAGGGGGGGGGCCGATAAAACAGCAGTCAGGAGACAATCGAAAAGACAGAGGAAAAGGATCAACTGCAGGCCCCAGCACCTGTTCCATTCAAGCAGGTGTAGTAGAGGGAGACGATACAGAGGAGACCCTCCAATCCTTAGGCTACAAAATGCAACAGTTACTTACCTCGTCCATCTCCATGAATCACAAGCTGGACATTCTAACTGGTAGAATTGTTATGGTCAAAAAAGCCATAGACTCTGTGCAGGGGGAAATGGAGGATATGAGATGACACCTGGAGGTGTGCAAAAGTGGAATGGCGCATCGCGCTAAGGAACAGCTGCACACCAACAACAGATTGGAAGTTCTTGAAAATCAATTCTGCAGCCAAAACATGTGGCTAGTAAACTTGCTGGAGGGGTCCGAAGGGGACCACACGCTGATGTTTCTGTATGACTGGCTAGAGGAACAATTTTGGGCCCACGTACCAGATCTGGAATTTCTCATAGCTAAAGCCTACCATATTCCACACTGATCTAAGCAGCAAACAGAACAAACGAGAATCATAATGGTTGTATTGGACAGTGTGGGCACCACAGATAAGCTGCTGAGCCTGGCTAAACGTTATGGACTGCTGAGTGTAGAAGGCACCACGGTCCATATTTTCCTTGACATCTCTTATGCTGGTAAAAAATTTGATGAGGTCCATCCTATTCTTAAAGAGCTCAATATTCCTCACAGCATCCAGTTTCTGGCAAAATTAAGGAGTATCTATGATAGTAAGGTCTATGTCTTTACTGACCCAATGGACTGGGGAAAATGGGCATCCAAGATGGCAGCCACCATGAAAACCACACGATTACCCACTGCGGAGGTGGAAGAAAAGGAAAGTTGATGGTCTGGACAGTAGGTTTTAGCCACATGGCTTTCCTTCAATTGCGAGCTCCGGAACTCATTTCCCAGTGGGACTAAGAGTCCAAAATATGTTATTTTTTCTATATGTACCTCAATTGTTTGAAGTTTGATAATATAAATCAATTATGTCACAGTGGTAGTACCTGTTTACAGTCTCAGCCAGTTTTTCCTTGGGAAACTCTGTGGAGCTTAGCAACTCATAACATTTTTTGGAAGGCTATGATTGTGTGTTATGGGTATGTAACACCTGGCTTGTCTTTCTTCCCATAGAAGGAGCAGGTCATAATTTGCTGTTATAAACTGCGGGTTATAACGGCAAGTACACACCACCTGCTCCTTCTCCGTCTCATGCTCCACCACAGTGCACAATTACACTGAGAAATACCTGGCAAAACTCCATCATGAGTGTCAAACGAATGGCAGCAAAACCAGATTTCTTTCATTTAAAAAAAATTTCTGAAAATGTTCTCAAAGTTTTAAAGCAACTCACCAACATGTCAGACAGGTTTCAGCTGGAAAACCTATCATTAACCGAATTAGAATATCACCGTGGCAACGAACAGGAAGAACCCCAAGAATGTATGACTAATACGCCTCATTAGCATATCACCAAGGCAACCACTACGAAGCAAAAAAGAGCACCTCCAAGAAAGCCATCCAAAACACTAAAACCTGAACTATAAAACAGACCTCCTTCTCACTGCACAAGTGCAAGTTTCCATAAAGGTACAACTAATTACCTTTATCAGATCCTTTGGAGTTGCCCACTTATACAAGATTACTGGAGGCTGGTGATAAAGCTCCTGAAACATATTCTACAAAGCACTACAGTCACACCCCCGGGGTTGCTCCTGATTGGTATAGATGAAGACCACTATAAATACCCTAAAAGAAAGAGATCTCTGCTGATACAGGCCAGTATCATAAGCAAGCGGCTATTATTACAAAGGTGGCACACCTCAGAGATACCAACTTCGACAGCATTCATGGCTAGTCTATCTCAACTTGCCATGTTTGACAGACTTTCCCACCTTACCAACAATACTTTGCATAGTCACTTCCTGACCTGGAACCCCATGTATAGATATTTACAGCAACTTAGCAATAACCCATCCAGTAGGTCAAATCCTCCACCAAGATGAGGCATAGGTTAAGCTTCATATTAGTGGACCTCACAGTCTCCCAAAGGCAGCTATCAATGTGGAGAGGTTAAAGGTGCATGCAATCCTGCAACAGCTCAAAAGATTCACTATCAGGTAGTTGGAGCCAAATGTTTAGGTTTAGGTTTTGTGGTTCACCCAACTCATTGAAGGATCCTGGCTTGCAGGGCCTAAAAAATAACTGGCTGTGATCTGTCATTCATGTAAAGTTTCATGGTATACAGCTGTGAAATAACCATTCATCACTAAGCAGTAGCAAGCGAAGACAGAGTTTATAATGGCTATTTAGGTATTAGCAGAAATACAGAGACGTTCTATAGCCTGTCATTTCTCAATACCAGTAGGTTGATGCATTGCTTGTGTAACCCCCCTGCAAATGGGGGTTCCCAAAAGACTTCCAGGAGCTTGCTTGAATGCTCCAAGCCTGAATGGTGTTTGGCATTTAAGCCATTTATCAGTGAGTGTTTTAGAACCTCTGGTACTGTCTCTTTAAGAGCTGTCTGCTTGCAGACATAATTAGTTGTATGGGGACTGTGTGTTTCTTTGATTGAGTACCACTCAAGCTGCTGCCAATTCACTTCATTTTGCAGTCACTAGGAGTGGAAAGGAACCTATCTGAAAGATGTAACTGTTTGCCAGAAATTATTTAGAGTAATAATGAAATTACAGTTTGTCTAACCTGCTTTTGTTGCTCAGAACTGTGTCTGCTAGTTCCCCATTCTAGTTTTGAACTGCTGAACTGGACCAATCAGTGTGGGTAAGCTAGCTCTAAAATGGTGCCTTGGACGAATCAGAACTTGGACTCATAATCTGAGCCAGCCACAAGAGGATGTATGGGCAGTGACTCTGGAGATGTAGTTTAGACTTCAGTGCCTTTTGGACCAACAGCAGCAGTCTATTGTGAGTGACAGCCAATCCAGTCAAGAACTGGGAGGAACTCAAAGGAAGTGCCCGGTTTTGTCGGTTGGAGTTTGAGTTGAGCTTTGGCAGTGAAGAAGGAAGGAGCCCTGTGCTTTTCAGTGTGCAGTTTTAGTCAAAAACGTGTGTAAGGCCCAGAGTTCCGGTCTGCAGCTTGTGTAACAGCTTGTTAGGACTGAATCCGTCCTGTGAAAAGAATCAAAGGATCTCTGAAGAGTAGAAACCAGGCTCACCTGTAGAAGACTGGAGGAATTGCTGAAAATTGCACTGGGTCTGTCAGAACTGAATCTGCTGTGTGTTCTCCCGGTATTGTGCAGTAATTGCGATCGGATACAGATGCAGCCTGCCTGGTATAGTGCTTTCTTTTATATGGATGTGTGAAGAGGTTTGTGTACCTCAAGTGAGCCCTGCTGACATTGAAGGACCCTATCTTATTTGGAGGTCGTGAGTACTAATTCAGGGTCGCCCTGTTGAATTGCCACATTAAATCCAAATGGAATTACTGTACTGCTGACTGTTTAATTCTCCTTTCTCTGTGTGAAAGGGCCCCTACCAGCTGCCACGGTTTGGACTAGCCACTAGGGCTTGGGTACCCAGGGACAGTAACTGATAGGGATAGGCCTTGCACAGAGCCATAGGTAGATTATTAGAGTGATAAGCCAATTAACCTGATTTCCCTGTCCTTGTTATATCCCCTAAATAAATCAGAGCTGCTTGTTTCAGAAAAGTTATACTGCCTGAGGTATTTGTCTATGTTAAAGTACTGTACTGTGATTGTTGCACTGTATCTCATTTCACAGGAGGTCCCAGTGCCGGAACCAGACCTGGGGTAAGTGTATACTGTGAAGGTAATTTGATATATGTGTGGGCCACTAATGGGAAGAAAGGGGTTGCAGTGTCCCAGAGGGCTGTGACCAAGTTAGTTTAACTATTGCAAACCCTGACCTCTGGGTGGAGGCACCCGCCATTGGATCCAGGCCCCTCAACCTGTTAGTGGCAAATCAGGCAGGGGTAGTAGCCCCTGGGATAGCGCCATCTAGGGGTTACATCTTGGAGGCTCACCGCTGGGATTGTGTGTCCTCTAGTGGCCATATTTACAAACCACTGTTAAGAAAAATGGGTACCCGACAGAAGTGGCTGTGCACCGGCTGGTGGAGTGGTGTACTGGGGAGGAGATCGACCCCAAATGCTATGCTTATCCTGGACATCCCCTGGGTATCAATAAGACACTGTGCAGGAGTACTTTCCAAGGTGGAAGGTTTACAAAACCCTGTGGTGGTGGGGTCGGCATGCTAATCTGCTCACCCACACTTTCCTGGCCCTAGTAGAGTTTAAGGATCCCATAGATAGCTCCAAAGTGCCACAGACCATTACCCCAGAGGAGCCCTCACTGCTTGGAGAGTGATAACTAAGGACAGTAAAGACCGGGGAATCAGCCCCACCACTATCTGAAACTTTTGAGGAGAAATTGCTGAATGGTTGCTGGGAGAGGGAAAACTGTGGAGGACTTGAAGAAACTATTCTTGCCACCTGGGGTGTTCCTCCCCAACACCCTCTCCTGCTCCAGTGCCCGTAATGGTGGCTGAACCAATGCAGACTCTATTTCTGCACCTGCCATTAGTCACGACTCTTACGAAGGTTGAGGGATCTTCTCTGGCACCCTCCCACCCCCAAGGGAGGATGACTGGGAGACCTGGATAGACTATGTTGCCCCCAAAGTGCTAGAATGGCAATGCTCGGAAGGTGAAAAGCGAAGAGGTTAGTGAGAGCCTCGAGGTCCTGCCCTGGCTACCATCCGTGCTAAACGGGCCAGTAACCTGAAGCGACTGCACAGGCTATCTTGAGGCCTTGGAGAATGTAGTGGGAGCCCAGATTCTGATGAGGACCTATGGTGGAGAGTAAGAAATGCACAACAGTACCAAGGGGAGTTGTTGTCTGTGTATGTCTCGGCTGGAAAAATTATGTTGCAAGAATGCCTCAGAAAGGGTAGTTGCCAGCGATTGAACTGGACCGAACCAGACTGGACAGAATCCTTAAGTCTGCCCCCTTCTCAGAACTGCTGTTGCTTCAGTTACGCCTGGCAAATCGACTGGAATCCCCACCCTCCTATGATGAGTTAATGAGAAATTCGAGGAGTTGAGAAAAAGGCGACCTGGAGGTACCTGCACCAACAGCTGTGCTACGACCAGTGACTGAGGTGACCCATCAAGTGAAGTTCAGGGGCAGAGGTTGACAGTCAATGAGTGCTCTGACAAGGAAAAGATATGCCACAATGGGGCGAACTGTTGAGAGAGATCCAGGAATTCAAAAACAGTCCCTTTATGAAGGCCACGCCTGCAAGTACGGCCCTGACCTATATCCGACTGCATCTGCTATGGGGTGGGGTACCCACCATGTATCTCCTCTGATAACAGCTCCAAACTCAATTCCTGACCATGGAAGTGGAGAAACTGACGAGATGTCTCCAAATGCTTATCACGCCGCAGACAGAGATGGCACCCAGGTTTCCAGTTAGTAATACCCCGCCCTGGCTCCCAGTGTGGCGCCTCGGCCAGCTCAAACTCCAGAAAGTATGTTTTGCTATAATTGTGGGAAAGATGGGCACATGAAAAGGGAATGCCAGTCCCCAAAGACACTGACAAAGTTGCATATAGGCTACAAGGAGAGCTTGGAGAAGAAATCAGTGGTTGAGGTGCCACGACATGATCCCAGTGAGGGCACCAAAATGCTAATTCACGTCCTTTTGTGGCAAGGTCAGTTGCCCAGGCCCCCCACCGCCTCTCCAGACTGGTCCAGAATAGTGGGTCCCTCCATGGAGACCACTGTAAAGGTGAATGGAGTGTCTACAAGAGCTGTATTGACTGTGGCTCCCAAGTGACAATTATGTTCCAGGATTGGTATCAGAAGCATTTGTCAGATGTACCCTTACAACCATTAGAAGGACTGCATGTATGGGGTTAAGTGAGAAGGCCTACCCTATTCCGGGTATATCCGAATTGGCTGTCTTTCCCCACCTCACGTGGCTGGGTGGCGAACAAGTAGAGACCCTAGCCTTAGTGTGTCCCCACTGGACTGTATGATGGTGTCCCTTTGTTGATTGGAACAAATGCTCATATGTTCGGAAGGCTGGCACAGTTGTGTTATGAAAAACAGGGTCAAAGACTAGTAGAGCTTTAAGAGTTCCGCTTTAATTAAGAAGGCCTATGAGGCACAGAGAGATGCTGAAAACAGAACCAGAGGAACCGCTCGGATTGTATGGAAGAAGGATCCTGAGTCTCTGATCCTGGCGCCAAATGCCCAGTGTACCTTACAGGAGAGGTCCGTATCAGAAAGGATGTTAAGAATAAAATATTAATGTTGGATGCACCAGGCGATGGAAAATTGCCAGAGGGACTGCTGGTCAAGCCTAGTATTTTGCCCGCTAGAGCCCATGCTTATGCCAGAAGGGTAATGGTCCAAGTTCATAATGTGTCTGAAAGAGACATTCGAGTAAACAGAGGTTGCATCCTGGCTAATGTGCATTGTGCAGACACTGCAGTGCTACCCAGCAGCAAGAGTTCAGGGAAGAATGATAGAGTAACGCCTGACTTGTTTGATTTCGCGACTCCCGCTGCCAGCTGAATGGAAAGTGAGGATCAGTGAGAAGCTTGCCCAGAGAGACCAGGTGTTTTCTTTAAAGGAATGGGATGTAGGATGCGTGCAAGGAGCTGAGCACAATATCCGGCTGCATGGCGAAAAGAGACCATTTGGTGAGAGGTCTCGGCGCCTGGCACCTGCTGACATAGATGATGTGAGAGCCGGCATCTGCAAGAGATGTTAGCTGCTGGTGTAATACAAGAATCCAGAAGCCCTTATGCTTCCCCATTGTGGTAGTGAGGAAAAGAATGGAACAGTAAGGATGTGTGTGGATTATCGCACCTTAAACCGCGGACTATCCTGATCAGTACACAATGCCCCGCATTCAGGATGCTTGACTGCCTAAACGGGAGCAAGTGGTTCTCTGTGCTGGATCTCCGCAGTGGTACTACCAGATCCCGATGGCCCCAGAGGACCATGAAGAAGGCGGCCTTTATCTGTCCGCTTGGCTTCTATGAATTCATTGAGGATGCCTCAAGGGATTTCAGGTGCCCCAGCCACTTTTCAACGATTGATGGAGCGTGCAGTGGGGACATGAACTTACTAGAGTGCCTGGTATACCTAGATGATGTTATTGTGTTTGGCAGCTCACTGGAGGAACATGAGAGCAGATTATTTAAGGTATTGGACCGACTGGAGGACTTTGGCCTTAAAGTGTCCATTGATAAGTGTCAATTCTTCAAACATCAGTAAAGTATGTGGGACACATAGTATCCACCGAGGAATAGAGACCGACCCAAGTAAAGTTGAGGCCTTGACCACCTGGCCACAGCCAAAAATCTAAAGAACTGCAAAGATTCCTGGGATTCTGTGGTTATTATCGGCGCTTCATCAAGGACTATTCAAGAGTGATCCGCCCTTTACTTAACCTTACTCAAGGGTATCCCCAACCCACAAAAATACCAAAAGTCACGTCCTCAAGACTGAAAGAGTGTATTTTCATCCGAGTAAGTATTTGGGGCCCGCTGGACTCTGATTATGAGACTGCTTTTCATGAGATCATATATCAACTTACCCATGCTCCAGTGCTGGCCTATGCCGATCCAAGAAAACCTTCGTCCTGCACACTGATGCTAGCTTGCAAGGGTTGGGGTAGTGTGTACCAAGAGCACGAGAATGGCCTGAGACCAGTGGCCTTTGCCAGTAGAAGCCTGACCCCATCCGAAAAGAACTATCCTGTACATAAGTTAGAGTTCCTAGCTTTGAAGTGGGCTATTGTTGACCAATTCCATGAGTACTTGTATGGGCTAAAATACTAGTAAAACTGACAATAATCCTTTGACCTATGTGCAGACCTCAGCTAAGTTGGATGCCACTGGCCATAGGTGGCTTTCTGCATTATCTACATATGACTATGCTCTCGAATACCGAGCAGGTCTGAACCACATAGATGCTTGATGCTCTCTCCGGAGGCCTGTTCCCCAGAATGATTGGGTCCGATTGGCAGAACCTGACATTCGGGCACTCTGCCGAAGTTTGACAGGGAGGAACAATGTCCACGGATTTATGGACTGCATGGTGGATTGCTTGGGAGCCTCTGAGAATTGCATACCTGCTGCTTATTGCCACTTTTCTGCAATAGACATTGGTGCACTGCCTCAGCTGGACAATGACAGTATTCGGCTGGCTCAATCCCGCGATCCCATGATCAAAGCAGCTTTAGAAGCCCTCTATGCAGGAAAAGATGTGTCCAAATTACTCCACTGATTTGAGAACTGCACTGTTATACAAAGAAGGTCCTAAGTTGAAACTGATCAATAAACTGTTATACAGAGAAACAGTAGACAGAGGGGACAAGTAGACAAACAACAACTAGTGCTGCCCACTGCTTTTGAGACTCAGTACTGAGGTCCTTGCACAACCACATGGGGCACCTTGGTATAGACAGAACACTTGACTTGGTGAGATCCAGATTCTATTGGCCTAAGATGGGGGCTGATGTGGAGCAACACATTCGAACTTGTAGTCGCTGCTTACAGAGAAAGCTTTGCCCCAGAGGGCTGCCCCATGTTAACATCACACCAGTGCACCCATGGAGCTGATCTGTATTGATTTTCTGAGTTTGGAGTCAGATCAAAGAAATATCAGTAATGTGCTGGTGGTCACTGACCATTTCACGAGATATGCCCAAGCTTTCCCCACCAAAGACCAGAAAGCATCCATGTGGCCAAAGTACTTGTAGAAAACTTTTGTTCACTATGGGCTCCACAAAGAATCCATTCTGATCAAGGGAGAGACTTTGAGAGTCGTCTGATCAAAGAGATGCTTTCTCTGTGGGGAGCCGAAGTCCAGAACCACTCCTTACCACCCCAGGGGACCCACAGCCTGAGCGCTTCAACCGCACTTTGCTAGATATGCTAGGCACCCTGCACCCAAAGGACAAGCCTAGATGGAGCCAACAAATTAGCACCCTGGTACATGCTTATAACTGCACCAAAGTGATGCCACTGGATTCTCCCCTACCGCCTGATGTTTGGAAGAAAGCTCGACTACCAGTAGATGTGTGTTTTGGGGTCTCTCCTGATGGGGTTCAAGCCGACAACTATTTACAGTATGTGCAAAGTTAAAGGCCCAGCTAACTCATGCTGCACTAACTGGCTCAAACCATGGCTGCCAAAAGAAATCTCCAACAAAGAAAGGTATGATAAAAGGTGAAAGCACAGGAACTCCAGGAGGAGATCGGGTATTGCTAAGAAATCTGGGACTGCATGGCAAGCACAAGATTGCTGACAGATGGCACCATCTCCCTCACATTGTAGTGGGCAAACTAGATGATCTGCCAGTGTACAAAGTTAGGCCTGAGAATAATTCAAAAGATGTAAAAACAATGCATAGAAATCATTTACTGCCCATTGGACAAATCTTAATTGAGTCTGAGCCCCTAGAAGATGCCCCCTCTGGACCAGTGACTAGAGCTGTTGCTAAGAAAAGATCAAGAAAGTCTGCACCTACAGAAGCAAAGTTAAAGTGTTCCCTCCACAAGTCCCAGTTGAGCATGACTGTCAGTCCATATCGGAAGAAAGTGAGAGTGACTTTGAATACTATCCTTCTTACGAACTGAGTCAATTGTTTGGGGCAATCCCTAGTCAATACTGGAGACAAAGCTGGGCCTTCTGGACTGTCTAAGCCCCAGCTTCATCCCTGGAGCCAATGCTCCCAGAAAGTGAAGTGCAAAGCATCAGATCAGATGAAATGGAATCATTGTGCATGGTTGAACTGTTTGAGCTTTCAGGGAGGAAAATGATAGATTTGGGCAGACTGGTGATACACCGAACAAGAAGAGTATTTTGAGTGCCCTGACAGTCCACTGCCAGTGTCCAAAGCTCTCCTGCGAGCCAAATGTTGTGGACTCAGAAACTGTAACTCCTGGAGCTGAAAGTGCCCCCAAGTTCTAGCCTCTCTACCCCATGGAGACTCCCTGACAAGTGAGGACAATGCTGAAAATGAGGCTCAGAGTGCAGAGACTATAACAGTTCCACCTAGAAAGACTGGTCGAGCTGCTAAAGCCTGTGGTGCACCTCAGTTATGATTCACTTGGGAGGCCTGTGGACTTGCCTCTCAATGTTGTCCATAAAGGAGTGTATGTGTCCCCGAGCTCATTGCCCAAACTGAGCATCAGTGCTAACTCCAAGTTACTTGTGTTGCCCTCTCACGTATGGTGCCCTTGCCCCATCCAGCCCCAAGGTAACTGATAGGAAGAGCCCTCTCTTCAGGTTTCATGTACAAGAGGTAATAACTTGAGTTATGGTACAATGTGTATGTAATACTGTGTAAAGAGTGACGTACTGCAATGTTTCAGAAATGTGTTCTTGGTAAAATGATATATTGACTGATGATTACATGTGCGAGCCTAATGCAAATGTATATGGTTGCAGTTGAAACTTATGGGTACTTGTTGACGCGACGTCAAGCTTTCCCAGGCCAGGAAGGTGTAACCCCCTGCAAATGGGGTTCCAAAAGACTTCCAGGAGCTTGCTTGAATGCTCCAAGCCTGAATGGTGTTTGGCATTTAAGCCATTTATCAGTGAGTGTTTTAGAACCTCTGGTACTGTCTCTTTAAGAGCTGTCTGCTTGCAGACATAATTAGTTTGTATGGGGGACTGTGTGTTTCTTTGATTGAGTACCATCAAGCTGCTGCCAATTCACTTCATTTTGCAGTCACTAGGAGTGGAAAGGAACCTATCTGAAAGATGTAACTGTTTGCCAGAAATTATTTAGAGTAATAATGAAATTACAGTTTGTCTAACCTGCTTTCTTTGCAGTCAGAACTGTGTCTGCTAGTTCCCCATTCTAGTTTTGAACTGCTGAACTGGACCAATCAGTGTGGGTAAGCTAGCTCTAAAATGGTGCCTTGGACGAATCAGAACTTGGACTCATAATCTGAGCCAGCCACAAGAGGATTGTATGGGCAGTGACTCTGGGAGATGTAGTTTAGACTTCAGTGCCTTTTGGACCAACAGCAGCAGTCTATTGTGAGTGACAGCCAATCCAGTCAAGAACTGGGAGGAACTCAAAGGAAGTGCCCGGTTTTGTCGGTTGGAGTTTGAGTTGAGCTTTGGCAGTGAAGAAGGAAGGAGCCCTGTGCTTTTCAGTGTGCAGTTTTAGTCAAAAACGTGTGTAAGGCCCAGAGTTCCGGTCTGCAGCTTGTGTAACAGCTTGTTAGGACTGAACTGTCCTGTGAAAAGAATCAAAGGATCTCTGAAGAGTAGAAACCAGGCTCACCCTGTAGAAGACTGGAGGAATTGCTGAAATTGCACTGGGTCTGTCAGGAACTGAATCTGCTGTGTGTTCTCCCGGTATTGTGCAGTAATTGCGATCGGGATACAGATGCAGCCTGCCTGGTATAGTGTCTTTTATATGGATGTGTGAAGAGGTTTGTGTACCTCAAGTGAGCCCTGCTGACATTGAAGGACCCTATCTTATTTGGAGGTCGTGAGTACTAATTCAGGGTCGCCCTGTTGAATTGCCACATTAAATCCAAATGGAATTACTGTACTGCTGACTGTTTAATTCTCCTTTCTCTGTGTGAAAGGGCCCCTACCAGCTGCCACGGTTTGGACTAGCCACTAGGGCTTGGGTACCCAGGGACAGTAACTGATAGGGATAGGCCTGCACAGAGCCATAGGTAGATTATTAGAGTGATAAGCTAATTAACCTGATTTCCCTGTCCTTGTTATATCCCCTAAATAAATCAGAGCTGCTTGTTTCAGAAAAGTTATACTGCCTGAGGTATTTGTCTATGTTAAGTACTGTACTGTGATTGTTGCACTGTATCTCATTTCACAGGAGGTCCCAGTGCGGAACCAGACCTGGGGTAAGTGTATACTGTGAAGGTAATTCTGATATATTGTGTGGGCCACTAATGGAAGAAAGGGGTGCAGTGTCCCAGAGGGCTGTGACAAGCTAGTTTAACTATTGCAAACCCTGACCTCTGGGTGGAGGCACCCGCCATTGGATCCAGGCCCTCAACCTGTTAGTGGCAAATCAGGCAGGGTAGTAGCCCTGGATAGCGCCATCTAGGGGTTACACTTGTACTAACTGCTACTCAATGACCAGGGCCCTTGTGTTCTATAGCAGAATTTTCTGATTTCATCAGGTAGGGCTCTTGACTTCATGCAGCATTTTCTGATTTCTGCAGCATGATTTATTCATTTCTCTGGCAGAATGTAGTTCTGTCATTGGCTAAATATGATGTGATGTCATCGATGACATCATATGCTGAGCACAGAGGAGGGGTTCAGGATAAATGAGGTGGAAAAGAAAGCCTGACACTATGGAAAAACAGTATATTTATATGAAAATTCACCAAAACAATGAATTCTGTGGCACTATATATATTCTACGGCATGATGCAAATTCTGCAGCAAATTCTGCAACCGAGAACCACAGAATTCAAGGGCCTTGCAATGACACAGCATGTAATACAAATGATGAAGCTTATAAGACTGTTACAGCCATCCTAGTTAGGGTACTTTAACTGTACACCTTGATGTAATCCAAGTACTTGCAGTAAATGCAAGTCGATCTTATGTAAAAGGTACTGGGTGGATTTTTGATTTTCATGTATGTATCTTGTGTTTTGAAAATACAATAACATTTTGCACTTTAAAAGGTACAACAAATTTAAATACAGTTACTTGAAAACAAGTTTGAAAGTTCAACCGTGTTTTAGCCTTGCCGTGTTGCTGTTCTTGTTTCAAAACATTGAACTTTAAGGTGACCTGCAAAGTATCTATGTAGCCGCTCCTGTCTCCACATACCTTATAATGCTGCTTCAGAGTCGGGGCTACATAAATGATCATTGTAATCAGTCCTGAAATTTTTTATAAACTACCGAAATTTTCGGCTAAACACAGAAGCGCCACGCGAGTCCCGCCTGAGCGGGCGCAATTGCACATGGGTATTCCACCCAGTTAGTGAGGTCGCTACCACCACTGCTTTTATTATAGTAGCAGTGGAGGTACTTTATTATACTTATTTTATGGCGTCCATGGAGGTATTGATAGTTGTAATGTTACCTACAGCAACACCTGGACAGGCTGTCATGCTCAACGTCACAATATCAGCAACCATCTTCCAGAAGGAACCGAGCTGTCTGAGATGATATGAAACACTAAAACAATTTGAAAATTAGAAAATACTGGCAAACAGTTTTACAGGAAGCTGAGGTTGTATAAAGGAACACTGTATTTTCCCTTTCTCCTCAGTTTAAAGAGGAACAGACGGGCTTTAAAAGTCAAGCGCTTGAAATCAACAAAACATTTGTTTTGGAGGGCTCTATTTAAAGGAACCAGGTTTTTCAATTTCATACAGAGAAACAAGGAGCTTAATAGCTAATCGTATGAAGTTAAATGAGCAACAGATCAAGTGAGCCCCGTTCCACTGAAAAGGTACTGTACATTTCATTGCGCAGTAAATATTTGAAAGTTCAGTGAATACTTACTTGTTTTAAAATTAGAAAGGTTTAACAAGGCATAAGATATGGTGCATACGATTAAAAGCAATTGCATATGATAAGTCCTTCCATATGGTAATTGAAATTTTTTCCTATAGGAAATGAATGATGATCAAGAATTCTAAAGTTGATTAAAGAACTAATAGTGAGTCCAATCAATTAAAGTAAGAAAATATATAAAACATAACATTTGAGAATTTTTTGAAAGTATGAATTCAATACTCACTTAACAAAAATTACTTTTGTTTTAACCTAGTGGGAATTTTATTTATTTGAGATCCACGTCTAATAAGAAGCTAAAAAGAAGTGGCAACTTAAATATTGAATGAAGAAATGGGAGGACACTTTAATATTAATTACCAGAAATAATAGGTATGTGAAGAGATAAATAATTCATTGATTAAAATGATCATATATGAGGTTCATTGTCAAGCAATATTGTTTAAATAGGAAGAAAGTTCATATTATGAATATAGATTAAAATAATGAAAAAGTTGTTTATTTAAAGGTATCTTATTATAGAATACTGGTCATGAATAACCACTCAGTATCTCATTGAATAAGAAAGTTATTTTGAAATATTAAGAATGTAATTATTATATTTATGTTTTTACATTTAGTAACAGCACTGTCAGATACGAATGGCCTGAGGAAGTGACGTATTAAGCTAAGAAACTGTTGCCTACAGTATTATGGTGTGAAGTGAAGATGGAATAAACACATAAACTTTTATGGACTTTTTGGACTATATCTTACAGTTTCATGTTTTTTGGGTTTTCACATCCACCACTCCACCATGCACTAATTCCCTGGTTATCTAATCAAAGAAATATATCAGATTTGTTTGACTTGACCTCTCCCCAGTGAATTCATGCTGCCTTGGATCCTGAAGACCATTGGATTCCAGATAGTCCACAATCCTCTCCTTCAGTAGTGATTCCATTACTTTCCCCACCACTGAAGTCAGGCTGACTGGCCTGTAGTTGCCAGCCTATTCTCTGCTTCCACTTTTGTGAAGTGGGACTACATCTGCCTTCTTCCAGTTCTCCGGAACCACTCCTGTCTCCAGTGAATGGTTGAACAGGACTGCCAGAGGGGCAGCCAGCACCTCTTTGAGCTCCCTCAGTATCCTTGGATGTATCCCATCTGACCCCATTGCCTTGTCCACTATCAGATTTGCGAGTTCCTTCAGGACTCTCTCTCCTCTGTAAATGGACTTGTGTCCACCTCCCTTCCTTCAATGCTCCTGTATCTTATCTGTGGTCCCTCACCTTACCCTTCCTCTGTGAACCCTCAACAAAAGTATTTGTTCAGGATGTCTGCTTTTTCCTGGTCCCCCTCCACCCCTCCACCCCCTTTACCCCTTAAAATGTCTTGTCCCCTTCTTTACTGCTTGGGCTATTTTCTCCTCCATTTGTGCCTTTGCACTTCGACTGCTTTCCCTACCTCCTCAGCTTCTCCTCAGCACCTCCTATCTTCCCTTTTCTGTGTCTCCTTATACTTCCTGAATGCCAACTTTTGCCCTTACCTTCCCAGTCACCCTTGAGAACCATAGCAGTCTCTTTTTCCTCTTGCTTTTGCTTACTTGCCTGATGCAGAGGTTTGTTACCTTCACTATCTCCCCCTTTAGTTTTGCCCACTGTTCCTCCACTCCACTGACGCCCCCCCCCACCAAAGCATCCCTGAGGCATTCCCCCATCTTTGTAAAATCAGCCCTCCTGAAGTCTAGGGCCCTCGCTTTTCAATTCTGCCACAGTACTTATATTGAACCACACCGTAGGGTGATCACTGGTCCCCAGCTGGCCACCCACCGTGATGTCTGCAACACTGTCCTCATTGGTGAGTAAAAGGTCCACTATAGCTCCCTCATGAGGGGGCTGTCTTACACGTTGCCTGAGGAATGCCCCCTGCAGGGAGTTCAGGATGTCCCTGCTCCTAGCTGGACAGAGTACCAGCATTCTTGTGGGACAGCTTTTCTGGTGAGGCAAGTTCCCAAGGGCAGCCAGTCATTCTGCCACAGTGGAGACCTCCTGGGACCTCCCTTTGCAAAGCAGCAATCTCTTCGCCACTACCTTGTTGGCGTTTTTTTGGAGGAGGGGAAAACAAGTCTTGCTCAGCAGGAAAAGGGGGTCATCCAGTTGCAGCTGAGGGCTCAGGATAGAAGAACAGACCTTGCTAATAAACTTTGAAGTGGCTGAACAGTCTCATAGAATGTGGGAGAGGATACCTCCCAGTTATTGGCCCCTCCAGCATCTGTCATCTGGAAGAAGACCTAGTCTTAGGAGTGCAGCAGAGATACGGTACCAATGCAGCAGCACCTTTGTTTGGATAAGGCGACTGCGATCATCATGGCCTGAAGCATGGACCCTGTGCAGGCAGGAGGTTCATTCAGCCCCACCAAGGGGTATGTTAAGATCTGCTTTCCATGCTTGTTTGGAAGAGAGGGAGAGGTCTTGTTGGGCACAGGAACATAGACAATGACAGTAGAAAAAAAACAGTGGTCCATCCAGTCTGCTTGAGTTCCCCATATGCCCTCAAACCCATTGTTCCTCCAGGGTACTAACCCTCTCTGTCCTCCCCCCCCCCCATTCTCCTCCTTCATTGTGTCGCTCTGAGCAACCACTATACCCTGCATTCTGTCCCAGTCCTGCTTAAATCTCCTAACTGTTTTGCACCCACCACCTTGGCTGACAGACTGTTCCATGGTTCCACCATCCTTTCCATAAAGTAGTACTTCCTCACGTTCCTCCTGAACCTTTCTCTTGTTATTTTCCACTCATGTCCATGAGACTGCGAGTCAGTGTTCAGGCTAAATAGTTTCCTGCAGTTCACTTTGTTAATTCCTTTAAGGAACTTGAAGGTCTCAGTCATATCTCCCTCTTCCTTTTGGTTTCCAGTGTGTACATGTTCAGTGTTTTGAGGTGCTCTTCATAGGCTCTTCCATGCTGGCCCTGAATCATTTTTGTTACTCTTCGCTGCACTATCTCCAGCCTATGAGGTGAGGACTCCAGAACTGGGTGCAGTACTCCAGGTGAGGTCTCACCAGGGATTTATTTATTTTATTTATTATTGTCTCAGATTATGACACCTTTGAGCTAGCAACTCATTTAGAGAGGTTCCACGTTGTGAGGTAAACAATATTTCAGCAACAAATAAACATCAGAACAATGGTTACAAAAATACAGCAATTACATTCACATTTTCATTCATGGGATAACAAACAAGATGCAAAAATTGGTTGAACGTAGCGTAGAACAAAGGGGTAAGGCAGTTTTGACAGGATAGGAGACTAGGAGGCAACAGGAGGCGAGGGCAGTTAGAACCCTACCAGTTGGTAGGAGGAGGTGGGGGGATTCACGGGGGCAGCCTGCGGGGCCTTGCCAAAGGTTTTTGTGATGGCGGCAGGGTACCAGGGCGGGATAGATGTAGCTAAGGAGGGGAACAAAAAGGTCAGGGGAGGGGGTGGGAAAGGGCTGGAAAGAATGTAGTGTGAGGGGAGGCAAGGAGAGGGGATATAGGACAGAGGTTACAGGTAGTGGGTAAGTGCTGAGGTTGTGCAGAAATGCCAGTGTAACTCTGGAGGAGTTGGGAGTTACAGTCACACCCACTGGGTGTAGCAAGGTGAGAGCATAGTTTTGATTTGAAGGGGCCAAGTTTAGATTCTGCATTAAGTCATCATGGAGGGAGTTTAGTCAATTGGGTGCCCGGTACCCAAAAGACCATTGTCCTTGAGAGGTGCATCAGGAAGGAACTTTAAGCAGCTTACAATTTGCTCCCCTTGTTTGTCTGGGTCAGTTGGTTGGGCAAAGGAGGTCCTGGACTCCAATGGGCATTAGGCCAAGGTGGACGCTTTGTAAGCATGCACACTTGGTACTGAATCCTGCTGTGAGATTGAGCCACCTGGAAAGAGAACAGAGCTCGCAGGTATGAGTGAGGTGGTGTGCTCCTAAGCCATGCTGCATGCTTTGTTTAGCACTAGTTTGATACTCTTTAGGGTTGTGTCTGTTGCTGCACCATAGACTACCAGTCTGTAGTTGATCACTGATAGGACTGAGCTGTTACAGTGAGTTTTAGGGCCACGACAGTTAGGCAGTGTTTGTGCCTAAAGAGTTGGCCAATTTTGGAGTTTGCAGACTTTGCTATTTGGTCTATGTGTTGTGAGAAGGTGAGGGAGCTGTCTTCTAGATAACCCCTAGGTATTTAAAGCTTTGGACCATTTCTAATGCAGCATTTTAGTTGTTCAGGATTTTTAGTTGGTGAGACCTATGCCTGTTATGGGAGGAGGCGAATAACACAGTTTTGGTCTTCTTGTAATTTAGCAAGAGCTTTGATTTAAGAAACCAGGCCTCTACTTGAGAAGTTTTCCTGCATTTGCTTTTCCAGTGTGGGTCAATGTGGCTAGAGTATAGCACTGCATCATCTGCGTACAATAGGACTCTGTCATGACATGCTAGTGTGATGTGGTTTAGAAACAAGCTAAAAAGCAGGGAGCCCAAGATTGAGCCTTGGGGAACCCCTGTACTGACATTCCGGTGTTCAGAAAGAACATCAAGGATTTTAACCTGCTACACCCTCCCGGAGAGATATTATAGAGGGGAAGTATTACCTCTTGTCTTCTTTTTTTTTTTTTTTGGATGTTATTTTCTCTCCTTGGAGCTCCGGCTACAACCCCCCCCCTGCACTCTGTCGTTCCCCCGGCGCCATCCCCGGACATGAGACCCTCCTTCTGCACCCCGCTACTTCCCATTCTTCATGGGCAGGGTGGTGGGAGTGACCAACCCACCCCAACGGATCCATGCCAGGGAGGCCTCCAGGAATGGCTCCGGGAACTACGCTTCGTGTTTTTCTTTTGTTTTTCTCCCCGGCAGGCATGGCGTAATGACGCCAGCGACTGAGGCGCGCGATGTTCCCACACGCACGCTAGTCAAGCTACCTGCCACGCCCCAGCCCCCTTGGCTTGTGGCACGCTGTTGATCCCCAGCCTCTGCTAGGGGTCAGGCAAGCACCAGCCCGGATCCCCACCCCAGAGATGGAGAGCAGTCCTCCGGACGCTCAATCCATCTCCTCCCGCCGACCCCCGCAACCCATGCCTGTTCCCGAACACGGGTCGCCGGCGTGGCGCGAGGTGTAGCGGCCAGCGCCTCAACCCTCAGCACCACCGGGCCGGCCACCTCTTGTCTTCTGATATCAATACTCCTCCCAATACATCCAAGCATCCTATTAGCTTTGCTATAGGCCTTGTTGCACTGGCTCGATTGCTTAAGTGAGTTGCTGGTGATAACTCCTGGATCCCGCAGGTGTTTGTGAAAGAGGCTGACCTTACTCTTCGAGAGCTTATATCAAGCCATGACCAAAGTCATGGTTAGCACCACATCTTCTGGTTGTGGGTCCTGTATTTGCTGTCTGATTACACTGCAGATTTGGAGATATCTTCAAAAAACCTGCTTCTGCAGGTCATACTTGAGCACTAGAGCAGCAAAGCTAGGAGGCAGTATAGCGCAGTGGTCTAAGGCTCTGAGCTGCAAATCTGGTGATATCCAGCAGACCAGACCTGGGTTTGAATCCCACAGCTTCCACTTGCATACTGTGTGACCCTGAGCAAGTCACTTAACCTCCTTGTGCTCCCAGGTCGCTCCTGTAAAAAAGCTTTCAGCTTAGTGTGCTATTCCTGGTTAAACAACTAAACAAACAAAAAAAAAATGCCTCCATGTTTTTCTCATCTTGAGTGAACAGGTCTTTGATTTGGTCGATGCTCTTCTGAGCTCAAGACAACCATCTCGGAGGACAGTCCTCTATGCGAAGTGAGATGTTGTCCCACAATGGTTCCAGTAGAGGAGGAGTGAGTTTCTTCTTGATAGTCTACTTAATCGGGACCATGCCCATCTAGAAAATGATTGGCTAGGGTGTGTCTTCAATGCTCCCTGTAGGGGGTGATACAGGACAGTGGATGGTAGCGGGCTCCCTATAATGTCTCATTCTATAATGAGCCATTGTGATGACCGTTGGTCAGTAGGAGATAACATTATGCTGTTTGGGTGGCTGAAAATGCCAGGTGGTAGCCCTCCATCCATGGGAGACCTTAGCCTCCTCTAGGTCCAGTGACTGTGGAGCTTGACGCAACTATATCTTGGCATCTTGCCCTCCCATTGCAATCCCCCTATGATTCTGTCAAGGTCAGAAATCCATTTCACAGGCATCTTGAGTGGTAAGTGGGCTAAAAGGTGTATGATCTGAGGGGCCAGCAACATTCTGAAGGTCTCAAGCTACCTGATCAATGAAAGGCTCTGATGACACCATCTGTCTAATTCATTTCTGGCCAATGTCAATAAGGAGATGAGGTTTTGTTTAAGCATTTTGGGGCTGATAGGTGTATAGTTATACCCAGATAGATAAGACCATTCTGAGTTCATTTCGGCCCTTTGAGGTGAAAGGTTCAGGTATGCAGGATGACTGCACAGGAGTACTTCAGTCTTGGTGGAGTTGGTATTGAGCCCTGAGACTGTTGGAAGTGCTGCAGAAGCTGAAGAAGGAGAGAGAGGGAGAGTTCCCCATTAGCTTGTAAGATCAGGAGGTTGTCTGCATATAGAAGAGCCCCATATTCACTGTTTCCACTTTGTATGTCCGTAGATCTATGTGATTCCTGATGGCAATGGCCAGGGTTCAACTGTCATTAGAAAAGAAGTGGTGACAGTGGACACCCCTGTCATGGTCCCTTTGGAGAGGAAGGGATGGAGCATAAACCAACAGTAAGAACGCTGGCTCATTTATTTATTCATTAACATCTCTGATTAACACCTTTGAACTAAAAGCTCATTTACAGAAGTTTCCATCATGAAAGGACACTATACATACACTGAAGAGCAAAGCAACATTACCATTTCAACAAAAAGGGTAGGTTGAATGCAAGTTCTTAATGTAATCAGGTACGTTAAACTTCATTGAGTGCTATCGCTCAACCAGGATGATAGGAAATGAGATTAGAGGAGTAAAGGGCGGAAAAGAGGGTAAGCTATCTAGGTATCGGAAGGGTAGATAGTTGCTGGACAACAGTGAGATTCAGACTCAAAAGGGGTAAAGCAGGAAAAGGGGAGCAGCCCAGGTGGACCTTATCAATACAAAATAAAATGGAGGAGGGACCAAAGGGTAGGCTAGGAGGATTAGATGGTGATGAGCGATAAAATTAACCGGAGTTGAGGGTGTTTGGCAAAGACAAATTAGAAAGTAGGGGAGAAAGGGGTATGAGGGGGTGGAAGAGGTAGGTTAGAATGGTGAGGTGGGTGGTGCCTATGTGCTGTTGTAGCTATCTCTTATGAAATGAAGTAAATATTAGCGGCTATAGTCATAATTAACTGGTAAGGGAAAGAGGAGTAATGTAAGTTTTGATTTGAAAGGGCCAAGTTTAGTTTCAGATTGCAGGAGAGCACGAGAGTTGAGCCATTTGGGAGCCCTGTGGCAAATGACTGCTGTTCTAGCGATATTCAGCAGAAGAAGACTTGGAGCATAGTTAGCCTGTGGTAGGTGGGTGAGCAAAGGAGGTTCTGTATTCCTGTGGTGTAGTCCCAGGATGGTCTTCTTTCAAGCAGGCAGACCTGGTACTGGATCCTGTTTTGCAGATTAATCCATCCTCAAGGCATGGATACTCATGGGTGCGGGTTAAAGCGATGGGCACCTAATATGAGCCAACAGGCTTTGTTTAAGGCCAGATTGATTCTCTTTAGAGCTTTGTTAGTTCCAGCCCCATAGACTACTAGCCCACAGTCAATAACTGATAGGACTGAGCTAGTGATCTGCGAGCTTAGGGCATCATCAGAAAGGCAGTATCGATGCCCGTACAGCTGGCCAATGACGAAGTTGGCAGCCTTGGCTTGCCAAGCTCAAGCCCTGGCGATGCTTGTACAGCTGGCCAATGCATGAGTTGGCAGCCTTGGCTTGGCCACGCTCAAGCCTTGGCGATGCCTGTATAGCTGGCCAATGCACGAGTTGGCAGCTTGGCTTGGCCACACTCAAGCCTTGGCTCATGATGAGTTGTAGAGCAGTTGGGCCCAGCTGAGGAATGTGTGTTCAATGTTACCCATCCATTCCATAGTGCACCTTAGGAACTCCCATTCCAAGGATTCAAAGGCCTTAGCAAAGTCAATCACGAAGGCCAGTGCAGCGGAGGCATTCTGCCATGTGCTACGCATGAGGTGCAGAAGCGTGCATAGGTATTCTGTCATGAGTTTGCTCCTGACAACACACACTTGGGAGGGGTGAATCAACCCCTGTAAGATTGATTCTAAGCGGGAAGCAAGGATCTTGGTCAGCACTTTGACATTGGCTTCGATGACAGGGATGGGTCTGTAATTCCCAGGAAGCATGTATCTTTCCCCTTTTTCAGTAGGACAGTGATGACTGTTTTTTCAAGGTAGTGCGTACGAGTCCAATGAGAACTGGTAGACCTCAAAGCAAGGTAGAGCTCACGTCCTCGCTCAGGGATTGTAGGAAATCTACTGGAAAGCCATCAGCGCCAGGTGCCTTCCCTCTATTGAGGGAGTGTTGGGCATCCTTCACGTCTATCAAAGTGAACAGTCAGTCCAGAACATTGGAATCCACCCGAGGGACTCTTGGTATTAGGATTTTGTCCAGGAATGTCAATATGCTGTCCTTGGTTGGGGGGTTAGGAGAGGCATACAGGCATTCATAGGAGGTGTGCATGAGGTTATTGTTTTATTTTATTTATTTATTTATTTATTTTAACCAGGAGAGACACACTAAGCTGAAAGCTTGTTTACAGGTGTGACCTGGGAGCACAAGGAAGTTAAGTGACTTGCTCAGGGTCACACAGTATGCAAGTGGGGGCTGTGGGATTCAAACCCAGGTCTCCAAGTTTGCAGCTCAGAGCCTTAAACCGCTGCACTATACTGCCTCATTCTGTGCCTGAATGAACCTTTCCTTGCTCGCCCTGGATACCTGGGATATGCCTTTCAGCTTGCCGCTTCTAGATGCATTATGCCAGGAGTCTGCCTGCCTTGTCTTCTCCCTCCCAGCAGGCATACTTTAGATGGAATAAGGCTAGCTCTGCCTTTCTTGTCAGAAGCTTGTTCAGGCATATCCGGTTGCTCGTGAGTTTGGCCAAGGTCTCTTGCACTGGAGGGTTCTGTTAGTGTATGTGGCTTCCAATGAAGAAAGCTCAGAGTCTAGGGATTTGAGCTCTGCCCCTCTGTCCCTGCATCTCCCGGCTGAAAAACTTATGATTTTGCCCCCATGTATTTGCCTTGTATGCCTCCCATACCCATTCCCTTGGAAGTGTCCCCCATGTCATTTTCGTTCAGGAATAGTTGGGTTTCTTCCTGGGTCCAAGAAATAAACTGTGGGTTTCTTATTAAAAGCAGATCAAGCCTCCAGGACTGAGAACATGGTGGGGCAGGCCCACACACCATTGTCAATGCCAGGGGGGCATGATCTGACATGATCAGCAGGTGGATTTCGGTGGCCACAGTACTGTGGGTACTCAGGGTGATGAGCACCACATGTCAATCCAGCTGGATGTATGGCACAACACTGAACAGCATGTATAATCCCTCTCTCAAGGGTGGTGGAGCTGCCAGCTATCTGAGAGATTTTGTTCTTGAAAGAGAGTGCCCAACATGGTCCTGGCACTGGTGTGGGGTTCTGCAGCACCTGCACTCCGGTCCAGGCATGTCTCCAGGGTGAGGTTGACGTCACCGCCCAGAAGCATCAGCACATCGGCCTGAGAGTATACGGGTGGGGCCTGGTTAAAGCTGTGAAAAAATTGAGGGTCATCCCCATTCGAAGCATAAACACTGGCCAGTACCAGAGGTCCTTGAGGTGTGGTGGTCTCAGCTAATACTCACCGGCCCAACTTATCTTTTATTGACTTTCCCAGTTTCCAAAGGAGGTTCTTATGGATTAGAACAGAAACACCTTGTTTCTTCATATTTATGTGTGCTGTGGACCTCGGCCCACCCACTCAGCTTCCTTGGACAGCTTGGCCTCTTGGAGGAAAGACACCTGGGCATGCAGTCATCTAAGGTGCCCCAAGATTTTTTTTTCTTTTCACAGTTAATGACCATGTGTTGGCTTGCTATACCCTTCTGGTACCCCACAATACAGCCATGACAGCAAAAGTATAATATGTTTACTAACTGCTACAAATGAGAGGCTATAATAAGTACTAATGAACTTAGGCCAACCCCACAGTATAATCGTACTAGGATATATATCGATATATTGTAATGAGAATGAGTGATTTTACTAATGTTTTACTGTTTAGGGTTGTAAGAGGAATACACTGTACAACTGTGGATTGGGGAGATGTTTATACAGGGAAAAGCGGTACCAAAGAAGCTAATAGAGTATTTCTAACAAGTGTATCTGGTCGGCAGTGCATTTGCAGGCACTGCCAACAAAGGTTATTGTTGTCCAACTTATGTGTTGGTCTTTTGTCTCATCAAAACTGCATATTCTGTAAGAAATGTATATCAGAGATTGCTGTACTCGCCGGGAGCCACCTATCATATTAGCCAATAGGAAAATGTCTGTAACACCAAGTTATGCACTAGGCAAGAGTTACCATAGCAATTATCATAGTATACAAGGAAAGAATGTTATTTTGCTGAGAGAATTCATTATTCTAATTGGTTAGAGAGAGAGAGAGAGATCTGTTTGGGCTTCCAGCTAGGTAAGCTGTAACTAATGTTTGTCTTATGGGGTCAGTAATAAAAGTTATTACTTATTTACTGCAACACTTGTGCCTAGTTGTCTTTTGCCATTTGGTCAGAAACTGCAGAGAGTAAGGCTCATCGCATGATATTCCACAAAATTGCCTGTATGCCACCCATGATAGAGGATTTGGACCAGCAAGGTACTGTACATTGGTGGAGTGTACTGAGGATTGTTTTTTTCTCGGTTGAACTGGGAGGCATACTGCGAGAGGATACATGAATACAGGTTAACATTGCATCAAAGACAGTAATAAACGCAAGAAATGTTGTAATACATTTCCTTTGCTGGATGATAGTCCAGGGGCCAACAACAACAAAATACCCCCTGTCTCACATCCCTCCTCCCCACAAATGCGCTATGATGGCCCCAATCATATGTGCAAGTTCCCAATAAATCCTTGATCCAATACATACAGGTGAAGTTCGATCACCTGAGTGCTAGGAGTCGAGGATTAGATGTAACAACTCACTGCTCCTATCCTAACATTCTGCCTTGGGAGACATGGCTACTTGCCAAACTTCTGCTACTCTGAGTACATCTTAAGCCCATGCCCACAGTCACACACTGAAATAGCTATGCACATTGTGCAGGAGGATGTCCTCTGGGAGACGGAGGGGGGGCTGTCCAGGTATGGTGGTCACAGCTGGGATTAGGTCTGAGGGAGCATAGTGGTCTTAGCCTTAACCTTCCAGCTATGGTCTACCAGTTGCCTATTACTGTCATGGACTAACGGAGAACAGGAGTGCGTTGGGGGGGAGAGCCAAGGAGATTCCCAGTATCAGCTGCACTGTAGTCCTCACACTCGTATGTACAGAGCCGGGTACATGACAACTCGCTCCCGTCAATTCGCTCCCTCCAGATTTGCTCCCGACAACTCGCTCCCGTTAAACTCGCACCTGTTCTAACTCACTCCTTCACCAATTCGCTCCTGCTCCCGCTGTGACAGTCCATGCATCACATGAAGCCTCTCAGTGCCTAACTGAGGCTTTAATGTATTTTTTGCTTTTTGCCTTTAAGCACAGGAAACATGACTGCACCAGAGCCACCAGTACAGTAACAAGTATGCCGGTGCAATTGCAGGAGGAAGGAAGGAGTCAGGGAGGTTTTGCAAATTGGCCACTGTACCTGCATCATGTTGATGGAACAGTTTGCTCAAAGTCTTTTAGGATCAAGTGTTCACACCTCACGGTCTAAAACCTGTGAAGGAAGGTGCCTTGATACCAAACACAGCTTGGGAATTCCTGTTCATGGCAGAAAAGTTTGGAGTAGACATTTACATTTCACAGGCAGGATAAAAATGCAGAGAAGCCTGGAGTGATTGTATTTCACATTATATTAGCAGCAGTCAGTTATTCATTTTTGCATAATTTTATAGAGCTCCTCCGTGTAGCTTTATACTAGGCAAATGTGTCTTTCAGTTTCATTTCTCTGTTCCAAACAAGCAGTGGAAGCTAATTTGACTCTTTCAGCTGATCTTTTGGCTAAGCAGGTCACAAGGTTATCCACATGACAAAAGCAATGTCGCCCATGAACTGAACTCCCAAGCCCAGAGTCTTCAGGGCCCTGCGGCCAAATAATAATCTCTAGTCCAGTAAGACTTGTACTGTTTCAGCAAATTAACTATTGCCATTCTTAGGGTGGGGTGCTGAGGACACCACCCCCATCTCCATTTCGTTTAATTTACTGCTGCTGGTTAGAAGTGAGCTGCTGCTAATAATACATTTCATTTCGTTCGTTTAATTTTCATTCGCTTCGTTTAGTTTACTAATAATTTGTTTTATTTCATTTAATTTACTGCTGCTGGTTAGAAGTGAGCTGCTGCTAATAATACATTTCATTTTGTTCGTTTAATTTTCATTTGTTTTGTTTAGTTTACTGCTTTGTTTTGTTGCACACAACAGGGAGTGTATTTGACAGAAGCGGGTTGCTAACGGAGTGAATTGACTTGGGGGTGAACTGTCGGGAGCGAAATGTCATGGAGCGAATTGTCGGGAGCGTACTGTCGTGCTCCCGTACAGAGCCTCAGCCCTTAGGTCATTGGGAGGCATGGCAGCGTAGCATTTTCTGCTATCCCAGAACTCATCTTGGGGCTTCTTCAGTTCTCAGGCCACGTGAGCTCCCTCCCTCTCCTGAAGAGAGGAACTGAGGAGGTGTGCCTCCGATGATTGAATGCTGATTCAAGCCGTGCTAACTTTACTCATCTCTTGGTACATGGCTAATGGACTTAGTAGTTTATCCCTACTATATATCTGTACAGTGGCAGGGGTGCTTGGCAGCTGGTCTCGTAACAAGTATCTGGCCCCTCCATCCCCACATCACATTCCTGAAGAGGTTCTAGTCATGCCCAGAAATAGGCAAATCTTTGCTGTGGTGGAAGCCAGGGGGTGGCAGAGGCTTTGGGGGGCAGGTGACACACCCCAATCCGCATGGACCATACTGTGTTGTGGTGGGATTCCGCAGGGGTGGGGTCATGTATCTTCTGACATTGCTGTGGCTGGGTTCCAGGTCCCCTGCTCTGGTTATTTCTACTGCACTGGTATATAGGCAGAATGTGGAAAAGGAGAGAGTGGGGGATCAGACACCTAGTAGGTTTCAGGTAGTGTACTGTGTCCCTCACCATCCGGGACACCGCGCTGTATGAATGTGCAAGTGTGTGGCTAAAACTTGATGGAAGCTGCTTCTTGAGGTGAAGCTGGCACCTCCAGTATGCACAAACCCTCTGAAAGCTGTGAAGCAGGGAGAAAATGGCGTCTGACCACAAGCGCAGAAAATCCCGGTGCGTAGCTGGTTCTTCGGCAATTGACTGAGGGCATCCAGTTTAGTCAGCGCCCATAGTGAGCCATGAAGAGAAACTGAGGATTCATCTTTCAAAGCCCTGATTTGCCCCACAAGTAGTAGCCTGTTGTACGGCCTACCCACACCAGTCTAGTCCCCCACACTCCCGCTTAACCCTCTCAAATGTGCCCTCCCAATTCAGCAGACACTGTACAGCACATGAACAATTTTTTTAACATTCACAGTTCCCTTAGGCTAGCAGAACTATGAAAAATTCAAAGTGATAAGAGAAGGTACCACATATTACAAGGGAAACAGTCTGGTTGTTGAGACCAGGCTGGATTTGAAACACATAACTAAAACTCTATGCAAAAGGATATTAGGGCAGTGCCCTTTTAATAGACAGCTTGCACTTAACTGCTCGAGGATCCCGATAAGCTTTATAGTCATGGCAGTAAATCAGGGCCTCCAGAGGTACACATATCACTGTTCAGTCACATGGCACAGTGCATTTCAAGTGTTATGTGGTGGATTGTTTGGGGCTGCTGCGGAGGAGCTGGGGATTGTGCTGTGCACTTTATCTGGGCCTGAGGATTCGCTGGTGGGGAGACTGGTCACCCTCATGGCAACGCTTACAGCTTTCGCCTATGATTTGGGCCTTGCCCCTGGGTTGGAGGGCTGCTAGGGGTACTGCTGCAGCGAAGAAGGTTGCTGGGTGCCAGACTCAGGAGAAGCAGTAAGCAGATGGCCAAACCTATTACTACCCACCATGGGAGAATGGGTGGTGGAAGAGGTTGGGGGAATCTTGGCTGTGGCTGTGGCTGCGGCTGCGTAGTCTTAGGCTCAGTTCCTTCTTTTGCTTGGCCTTTTTGTTGTGCCTCCTGTGTCTGGGAGCCAGGGATTGTGGCTCTGAGTACTCCAGTGGTAGTGGCGGGGGGGGGGTCCACATAATCAAGGGGGCAGAGTGGCTGTCTCCATGGCTGGGGTTGTGTCCATGTCCGGCACCGGCTGGTGGGCCATTCGCCCTGAAGGATGGAAGCCGAACTTTTATCTGTCCATGCAGAGGCCAGTTTTTAAGGATATAGTCCTCCACTACTTCCAGGGCATCAAATTGCTGAAAGATGCTGTTTCAGGTGATCCAGCGGACCGCTGGGTATTGCAGGCTATAGGGGACTCCCAGCTGCATCAGGGCCCTGTGGTCCACTGTGTACGTCTTCCGACAATTAGACAGTTTGACAGAAGTCTGGAAAGATCTTGATGTGGTACCCTTGCCTGTTAAGGGCCCCCTTCTGTCTGACCCACTGTATTATGTGTTCATTGTCCATGAAGAAATGAATGAATTAATTTATATTTGATAACTGGAAAAGAGCGCTGGACCGAGGGACCTTTTCAGGTTCTGCCTGGGCAGAAACTGCAAGAACAATACATACAAATGAACATAATATAGTAATACAATGAAACAAGGTACATTAACCAAGATTACAGTCACAATTACATTGTGGGGGGAGGGAGGTGAGGGGAGGGAGGTGAGCACTACTCCCTTCACAAAAGAAAGGGTCCTACAAGAGCTAGCTAAGCTCAGGGTGGATAAGGCAATGGGACCTGATGGCATACATCCCAGGGTACTTAAGGAGCTAAAGGTGGAACTAGCAGAGCCATTAGCAGAACTGTTTAGTGAGTCTCTGAGCACAGGAGAGGTCCCAGAAGACTGGAGAAGGGTTCATGTGATCCCGCCCACAAGAGTGGTAGCAGGGAGGAGGCAGAGAACTACAGAACAGTCAGTCTTACCTCAGTAGTGGGCAAGATTATGGAGGCACCCATAAGGAAAGGATAGTGCAACACCTGGAATCCATAGGGCACAGGATCCAAGACAGCATGGGTTTACAAAGGAAGGTCCTGTCAAACTAATCTCATAGATTTCTTTGACTGGGTAACCAGAGTAGTGGACTACGGGGAGCAGTTGATGTTGCCTACCTTGACTTCAGCAAAGCTTTTGACACTGTTCCACATAGAAGATTGATAAATAAGCTGGGTAGGCTCGGGGTGGGTCAGAAGTTGGTCAACTGGGTGGCAAACTGGTTGATGGGCAGAAAACAGAGAGTGGTGGTAAATGGTATACAGTCAGAAGAGATGCAAGTCACAAGTGGGGTACCTCAGGGATCAGTCCTGGGGCCAGTCCTCTTCAACATCTTCATTAGTGACCTTGCAGATGGACTAGAGGGTAAGGCTTGTCTGTTTGCAGATGACACCAAGATCTGCAACAGAGTAGATGATCCAGATGGGGTGGGCAGAATGAGAAAAGATCTGGATAAACTAGCAAAATGATCAGAAGAGTGGCAACTGGGATTTAATGCAAAGAAGTGCAAAATAATGCACATAGGGAAGAGAAACCCTGAAACCACCTATAGGCTGGGAGGGGAGTTGCTAGCAGTCACAAAGGAAGAAAGAGACTTGGGCATCATCATCACTGATGACCTGAAATCATCCAAGCAGACCTCTAAAGCAGTAGGTAAGGCTAGGGGGGGTGTTAGGGTGTATTAGTAGAGGTATCACAAGTAGTAAGAGGGAGGTAATAATCCCTCTTTACAAGACACTGGTTAGGCCCCATCTGGAGTACTGCGTGCAGTATTGGAGGCCACACCTTCACAAGGACATTAACCAGATTGAGGCAGTCCAGAGAAAGGCAACCAAAATGGTGCAGGGATTGCATCAGAAGACATATGAGGGCAGATTAACAGAGGTCAATATGTATACCCTTGAGCAAAGGAGGGAGAGAGGTGATATGATCGAGGCATTCAAACACCTTAAGGGTATTAACAAGGTGAAAGAGTCTAACATGTTTAAATATAAGAAAAATAGCAGGACAAGAGCACACAGCATGAGATTAGAGGGGGGGCTGATTAAGGGGAATGTGAGGAAATTCTTTTTCACAGAAAGGGTGGTGGATGCATGGAATGGCTTACCTCAAGAAGTGGTGGCTATGAATACAGTGCAGGGCTTCAAACAGGCATGGGATAGGCATAAGGGAACAATACAGATGACTATGAATAGATAGGCCACTGACAGAGCAAAGGCCAATGGCACATTTATAAGGTAGAAAAAGAAATGGGCAGACTGGATGGGCCTTGTGGTCCTTATCTGCCGTCAACTTCTATGTTTCTATGACTATACAAATAATGTAAAAAAAAAGTTTAAATATAAAAGGAGGAAGCGGATTGCAACAAATCTGAAAGACCATTCCAAAACTGAGGAGCTGCTATAGAAAAACCATGAGTACCAACCTTAGATTTACATAACCTTTCAACTAAAACAACCCCTTTTGCTTATCTCAAGCTAGAAAACCTTAACCTTGGATTTACTAAATCTGAAAGAGCCTCAGAAACAGAATAAAAACACTCGTGAAAACAGAACAACCAAAGAAATACTTAATACGTAAAGACAGAGAAAGCCAACCAAGCCGAGAATACAAAATGCAGTGATGAGTGCGAATGGGTGCCAACAAAACAAAATGGCAAATGTTATTATATAGAACAGAAAGATTTGGGAATTCCTTGACTCCCATCCCAAAGAAAAGACTGGTAACGTAATCAAAATGTGGTAAAAGAGACCCATTAGCAATAGTGTTCTGTGTTTCCAGTGAAAAACCTTTTATAATTCATATAATATTCCAATTTATTGATTTATTTGTCCTGCAGACCATTTTTACATGTTCAGCAAAAGATAACCCTGGGTCCAATAACACCATCAGATACTCAGACTGTGACACCTGTTCAATTAGATTACCAAAGCTATCCTTTAAAGAGCCCCTGACAAGTTTAGGAAAACTTTGAAAAAAGTAAGATTTATGTTCCGCTTCATCCCATTTTCTTTATTACTTCATATATCATAAAGACAGAGTACTATCGGGGTGCCTTTTATATAAGTGACAATATTAATACAGAAAATATAGAAATTACCTAATGGCCAACCATAGAGGCTCTATGGGTCAAATTTTCCCCACCACATTCAGTGAGTATTAATCTTGGGTTAGTCTATAGGCCACCATCTATTCCTCAACAGGAAGACTCTTTGTTGGATTTTATCAATGCAATATCATCAGCCGATAATATTATATTAATGGGAGATTTCAACCTCCCTGGAATCAATTGGGGTACCCTGAGTGCAGTAACACAGATGGAAATGCAATACCTAGAGAATTTTATACTGGCAGGTATGGACCAGTTTGTCACCAACTATACCAGGGGTAACCATATACTTGATCTGGTCCTCAGTAATATGGGAAGCAGCATTCAAGACTTTAGGGTCCTGCCCCCATTGGGCTCCAGTGACCACTCAATGGTGAGATTCAGTTATATGGAAGCATTGGGTCATGACGTAGGCAGCACTGTCATTTACAATTTCAATAAAGCTAATTTTCTAGGTATGAGGAACGAAATGGCCAAGTGGCACTAGGAAACTGATTTCATCAATCATCCTCTCTCCTGTATGTGGTAGATATTAAATAATAAACTCTCCACCTTGATTCAGACATATACACCGTCTATAAAGAAATATGACAGGGCTAGAAAATCCATACCTCCGTGGATGAATGCAGCTGTCAAGAAACTCATTAATTTTTTTTTTTTTTTACTTGCAAGCTCCCACGGCTTTCAGAGGAGCCTCGTACCTCCTCTTACTCCATCCACCAAGGCAATCCCCAAGGTATCCCATCCCCTAGTTTCATCTTGCTCGTAGGGCCGGGGTTTTTTGCATTTTTTGCCTGATTTTCTCCCTCAATCCCAGCCCCTTAGGGCCGCCAGCGCTTAGGACAGACATCCTCTCATGCACGTACAACATCCCCCTCCCGACTCAGGGTACTCTCGGAGCCACTTAAAATCCTAAGGCCCGTGCTTCCACCAGCACTCTCTACAGCAGGGGATGCCGGACGCTGCTGTGTCACTGGTATCCCACCCTGAGGGAGGAGAGCATCCGCTGGGACGCCGATCCTCCTTCCCCCTGCCAACCCCTGGCAACCCGAGTCAGTTCCCGAACCTGGCTCGCTGGCATAGCGCAATTTGTGGCAAGAAACTCATTAACAAAAGGAACAAGCCATTTAGTAAAGCCCGACAAAGTGGTAACCAAACATGCTGGGTTAATTATAAGAGATGTCTGGAAAATCCAAAAAAGGCATTAGGAGTGCAAAGAGTAAATATGAGCTTAAATTAGCAAGAAGGGTCAAAGATAATTATAAATCCTTTTATACATATGTAAACAATAAAAAGGGGGAGTGGTAATACTATTGGTCCACTAAAAAATCAAGATGGGACTATGATTACCAATAACGATCCGATGGCAGAGCTACACAATCATTATTTTTCTTCGTTTTTTAGTGCAAAAACTTTTGCCACAAAAAAACCCACCTGGACCAGAACCATGCAAATGACCTGATATTAGACATCACAATAGTGCGGCAAAGACTTCAGAAGCTTGATCCAAATAAGACACTGGGCCCAGATGGCCTGCACCCACGAATCCTTAAAGAACTGGCAGAGCCATTGGCAGGCCCAGTTACAGCTATTTTTCCCAAATCTGTAAATGAAGGACAAGTCCCTGAGGTCTGGAGACAGGCCACAGTGGTGCCCGTTTTATAAAAAAAAAAGGATCTAGGCAGGAGGTTGCAAACTATAGGCCAATCAGCTGGACAGCAGTCTTAGGAAAGGTCCTGGAAGGTATCATAAAGGACCACATTACTGAACTACTAGCTGGTAACACAGATACTACACAACACGGGTTTACCAAGGGTAGATCATGCCAAACCAATTTGCTAGAGTTTTATGGTAAAATTAGCAAGGCCTCTGATAACCGAGACTCAGTTGATGTCATCTTTTTGGATTTTTCTAAGGCTTTTGACAAAGTCCCACATGGGGAACTTGTGGATGCCTTAATTGAGCAGGGAGTTAATGGTAAGATAACTAGATGGCTTATGGCATGGCTCTCGGATAGAAAACAGCATGTGTGCATTAAGGGATCATACTCTAATTGGGAGGGGGTGACCAGTGGGGTGCCCTAGGGGTCGGTGCTTGGCCCCTGTCTCTTTAATGTCTATATTTCCACCTTGAACACAACATCTGGAGTATGGTTGTCCAAAATTGTGGATGATACCCATGTAGGGCACACAGTTAATAATCAAGTAGACAGAAATACCTTGCAAATAGCCTTGAGAGAACTAGAATGTTGGGCAAAAATCAAGAAACTTACATTCAACATTGATAAATGCACAGTTATGCATTTTGGGAAGAACAATATACAGGCCCAATACTTTTTTGGGGGAATGGCATTAAGAGTGGTAGAGGATGAGAGGGATCTTGGCATCAGAGTAAAACAATTATCTTAGCCCTAATTTGCATTGTAATCAAGTCATCAAAAAGGCTAGTAGTGTACTACACCGTATTAATAAACACATCAAGTATAGGAACCAGGAGGTGTTGCTGCCCTTGTATACCTCCTTGATGAGGCCCCACGTTGAGTACTGCACGCAATTCTGGGCACCTGGAGATAAAGGTGTCATCAAGACTGTTGAGAGGGTTCAGAGGAGAGTCACCAGGCGGATTAAGGAGGTTAGGGGGCTGGACTATGATAACAGACTTAAAATGCTAGGATTATATTCCCTAGAATCTCATAGGCTAAGGGGGGACATGTGCATGATTTATAGGGCACTTACTGACATGTTACTGTGGGAACAACTAGGCCTTACATTTAGGGACCAGGCGTATAATACCAGAACTCACCCCCCTACAGTTGGAGGTCAAACGACGCAGAACAAAAAAAAAAAGAAAGAAGTGGTTCTCGGTAAGAGTGACCAAGATATGGAATGAACTTCCGATCTAAGTCGTGGCCAGCAGTAGCATGGATATATTCAAGGCACGTCTTGATATCCATCTTAGCATAAACAACATTATGGGTCACTCATAAAGCTGATGGCGAGCTATAATGGATGAAAGCCTTTAAAAAGCTCTGTAGCACCTATGATACCTATTATACCTATTTTCAGTAATTAATTCCCCACTTTCTTTATTACTGAAAAAAAGTCGCATTAAAACAAAATCCCTATCCCCTAGACTATATCTACTCTTGCTGCTTCTCTGCACATGAGATCACAGTCCCCTGTTTATGACATCATAAATATCTCCAAGAAAACATATTTTAATGTCATAAACAGAACTATGATGTCAGGTATAGGCAGGCAACCAGAGCTAAAAGGGCAGATATACTGTATTCATGCAAATACCATTAGTAATAAGGAAATAAGGGTGAGAATTAAAGAATGAAATATGAAATATAAGCTACATTTATCCCTGAATGTTACATGTTTTCAAATTTGTCTCAAATGTGTCAGGAACTCTTTAAATACAAGGGTGGAGTATCATTGATTATCCCCCGAGAACCAAAAAGTGTGTACTTTGTTTATTCTTAAAGCAGAGGATCAATGACTTATCCAAAAACCAAGTACGAGCAGAACGAAAATCAAACTCAAAATATTTAGTAACAGTAGCAACATTTGTACCAGAAAATAAATAATAAAATCATCAACATACAACAAAGAATCACAATGTTTAAAAAAAGAATTAATAAAGTAAATGTTAAAGTGCCAAGAACTGACCCCTGCAGAACCCCTTTACTTATGGCACGGTGATCCGAAAAAACGGAACTAATGCCCACATGAACCTTCGAAAACGAGTAAACAGAGTTTTTGGTCTTTCCCCACATTTGGGCAGGGGGCCAAAGATCTGTGGGAACGATCGATTTCTATGCTGGAAGGGCAGCCAGGAGCCAACATTTCTGAGAGAGCCTTTTGAAGGAATTTGTTGGTGTTTTTGCCCTCGCAGCCCTCTGGTAAGCCCACAGAATGGAGGTTGTTTCTTCGCTCTCTGTTTTCTAGGTCCTCTGCTTTATTCCACATGTAACCCCATTGTGGAGGCTTACCTGTTTGCCCTTCAGGGCGGTTCCGCTTCTCCCATTTTCCCCTGTCCTGGTCCCGGGTCCGGTGTCCCCCTGGATCCTCCCTATGGCCCCAATATTGCATTTTAGCTGGAAATCAGGGCTGGAGGAGCTAAATCACAGAGCCACCACCCTGTTTGGCACTTGGGTGCAGGGTGGGCGGTCTGCACATGCGCCAGAGTGCACCGGGTTTCAGGCACTCTTGTAGCCATCTGGGCACTGCTCTGGTGGTCCTGGTCCCCCTGTTAAGCAAATCGGGGACCGAAGACCTGGAGAAGGCACCAGGGAAGCAGAAAACATGTTTTATTTAGGAGTCTCAATAGCACTCTAGAACGGGAGCTGCCTCATGAATATTAATGAGGCCAGGGGGAACATGACTGAGAAAGCCTGACTGCTGCCTGGGGACTCTGTGTTATGGCAACAGCGACAGGCAGGGGGGTTAAAATAAATGCAGAGCACTGCAGCGATTGATAGGGAAATGAGTCTGCTACATAACTGTGGGGAAGTGGTTCGACCAATATGTTTAATCTGGCTGCAGGGACATGTTGAGTTTGGGACTGATGTGGGACTGCATGTACACTGTATACAATGCAGCCATAGTATGGTACTATGACCCCTAATGGACAGCCAGTCATCTAATTAGGCATCCAAAACTGTTTGAGAGGACTTATGAGAGAAGGTGTTAACTATTTTCAGGTGCCAACAGACTTAACAAATCAATAATCAAAGAGGGCTCAACACTGTGATTGTTAACTGGAGGCAGCCAATCAGAGGGCAGGATTCTCAGGAGAAATACCAGAGACTTTGGGCAATCAAGTCTGTCTGTCCCGGGCTCTTATCGAGTCAAGAGGGCTCAGTGCTGCGTGAGAATAGATCTAAGGCCTTTCCCAGGGCTTAAAACGGAGTTTGTCAGAGGAATAAAGGAGAAGAGTTCTTGCTGCTCAGAGGAGCTGTGCATCTGTGCTAATCATTCCCAGCATCTTGTTGGAGTTTGCTGTTTTACTGGAGACTTCTTCTGCAGCCATCCTGCACCAGTTTGGGACTGAGAGAACACGTCTGAGCTAGGAAAGAGGCGTTCTAGAAACTGTGTGAAAGAAGAGAAAAGGTGGCTGCTGATTTGAATCAGAGAGACTGTAAGAGAGAAAAAGAGAGCAGGTGCCCAGTGCTTCAGGGACCTGTTGCTGTTGTTGAAATCCAGCTGAGGAAAGGAACTGTTGAGCTAGAGTTGGAGTTTAGAGTCTGTTGCCCGAAGGCGCTGGAGAGCAGGAAAGTTGGAGAAACTGTTCAGGCTGCACAGCAGAGCTGTTTTCTGCTGCGAGGAAAGAGAAACTTAGGAGATTCCCAGCTTAATTCAGAGCCAGGTGGGGAGCTTGTTCACCCCTACCAAATGAGGTCTGCTGGCTACAGGGGGCCACCGGTGTGTGCTGGGGAAGCTAGGGTACCCATGACCTGTGAGGGAGCCAGGCTATGGAGCCACTCCTAGGTCTGGGTCCTCTGTGGTTTGGTGGGCCTTGCGTGGGAACTCTGCAATGGGCCTGAGTAGGCTGAAGGTGACAAGCGGCCAGATCTTCAATCAAGGGGACAAGTGGCCAGACCTTCAGTCAAGCGCAAGTCTTCAGAATACCTTCTGCTGCCCATTTGTTCTGCCCTTCCTGAACTGAAATCCCCAGAGATTGACCTGGTGAAATCCCTCTGCTCCAGGAACATCTCAGATCTTCAAGACTGTGATTACCCAGGGCTTGGCCCTGGCAATCAAGGGGAGTAAAGGTTTAACTGTTAACTTTCAGTTTGCACTGTTCCTAGGGCCCCAATGCTGCCCAACCTGCAGCACCAATCAGGCCTGCAGAAACCAGGGTACCCAGTTAGGACAGAGGGAAAGTGACTGGTACTAGTGGGGGTGGGCTCCGGCATGGTCTGGCCTACGGGCCTTGTTGTTATTGTTTCTAACCATTTTTCCTTCCACAGATACTGTACTCCTTTTCCAGGTACCTGGACCCTAGCCCTTCCCCATAATAAAGCTGTGTTTTGTTGTTTGAAATTGCTGTGTGAAGGGTGCTTTGTAGAAACTAACTGTAAAGTGTATGTGGTTTATGGTATTGGGAAGCTGTTTGGCATCCAGTGTGTGTGGGGCGGTTGGAAGGGGAGGTGGGTAGGTACAGCATCCCAAGGAGTTGTACCGGTCATATACCTGGCTGACTGCAATTTACTCTGGGTGGAGGCACCACACTATTTTATTTACAGTATTTCTTTGGGATAGAACCCCCGAATACCACTGAAGTAGGACCCAGGCCCCTTAACCTGTGTAAAGGTCAGCATGCAGGGGTAGTAGCCCACTGGCACACGGCGCCTGGGCTACACACAAAAGCCTGATGACTCAGCCTTGTTCTGGCATGTCTGTCTGTGAAGTCTTCCATAGTGGCTATTATCTGCTCAGCTACATTAACTCGATCCCCGATCACCACTGTATTAGTGCTAGTTCTTTGTGTAGTCGGATCAAGATTACCTAGTTTCTGGATTAGGTGCTCAAACATTGTTTTGATTTCCCCTGGTGCAGAGTCAGAGGGACTGGGAGCTGCCATCACCATGTTACCACACCCTGTGCAGAGTTGGAGGGACCGGGAGCTGCTGTCGCCATGTTGCCACCAGTGAGACCCGGCTGTCCTGACAGTAAACTTCAGCTTGACGAGAGCTTGGTGCCGGAGTTGAAGAAGTGGACAAAAAAAGGTATTGTCCTCAGGATGTCACATGATGAACTAGATGGGTTTTGAGGGTGGCAGCAGAGTTTCTGTGAGGGATGTACACAGATTTTGTTAAAGGGTTTCAGGAGGGAAAAACTTAAGCAGTCATCTTATAGGCAGCCAAGACACACACTCCCAATGTCATTTCTTTACTGCATTTGTACTCTACTGTGCTTGTACCTGTACTCTCCCGGGTCATAGAAAATAGGCATATTATTGTCTAGTGCACTTACCTGGTAATCAGGAACCAAATAAATAAATATATTTTTGGTGTTTGCAAGCGACAGACCCATAATTTTGTGCCTTACGACTGCAGAGGGTGGCTTGATCCCCCGTCAGCCTCGTTATGGGATTTTGTGGCTTGCACTTGAGCCGCAGGTCTCTGAGATGGCGGTACAATGTGCAGCCTCCTGCTGTTGGAGCAGCCTAACACGGAATTTTTTTAAACGTTGAAATATTTGCTGATGTGCTTGTATAAAAAGGTGTCAAATTAGAGAGAATTTATTGAGCAACAATGGATCCATGACTTGTCATGACTTTTACTGTGATTTCCATGATTCTGTCATATTGACCATGACAGTACCGTGGCTTTCTACAAAATTCTCCATGACAAAAGTACAGCCCTCATCATCATCATCATCATCCTCATCATCATCATTAACCATGGCACAGACTTTCGTTCACGGCATGACTAGACAGCACCATGGCACAACTCGCACTCAGCCAACCCATTCAGGGCTTACCATTGCCCTTTCCAGCCTGCTTGTGGATTGTACTCTGGAGCAGGGACAGCTGCTTCTTCAGGTTTCGAACGCCCTGCAGGTAGGTGGCCTCCTGTGTGGACAGCAGCTTCTGCATCTGCCGAACGGTGTTTAGGAGCTGGCGCTTACTTGGGCAGCCCTGGTAGGAGAGGACAACACAAATCTTTAATTAGAGCTTTCACTACCATAATCTATTTATGTATGTATTTGTGTGATAAGTAAGCAATAACATAGGAAGGACAGGGTATGCAGTTATTTGGTGATTATCACACCCCCCCTCCAGGGGTGGAGGCATGAGGTGTCAGCCAAGTGCCCTTCAACTATGGGGTGGGAGGAGAGCTGTAATTACCCAGTAACTGCAAGCCCTGAAGTGTGTCATGGCATTTATATAATGGCACCAAAATAATAAAAAACACAAGACTAAATAAATCTTTTAAGTTAAGGACAAATGAATCATCACTGTTAAATCGGTTCTTGCACCAAAATGTTAGGTTTTCCCCATCGACGAGGTCAAACTGGATGGCACACAAGTCACTCATGTTGTCCCCCAACTGTCACAGTTACTGGGACAGCCTAGAAAACAAATTCTATGACTTGAGAGGCACTTTCCAAAGCCATGCAGTTATTGGTCAAATACCACACACAGGTCTAGACAGCTACTAACCAATCAGATCACGGGATTTTTCTTGCCCATTTTATAATTATTTCAGTTGACTGGGTAGGTGCACTGAAGAAACATGTTCCTCATTTCCAGGTGCGACCCAGGAGTGTACACTTCATAATACATAGCAGAATGATGGTACAACATACTTGACTTATAGCAGCAGGGCAACGAAATTTGGCAAAACATTTGGCGCTGACTTTTTTCACTATAAAAAATTCCAAGTTCTTCCAGTTGGATTTGGTGGTGAAATTTTCTAGTTCCACTAAAATGTAAGTATTTTATACATGTTTTAATTTAGTTTTTTTTTCCCTCAGGAAATGAAGATTGCTGTCACAGATGGCATAGAAGTAAGCATTAAACCGGCGAAGGGTGGCATCTAATGGTAGATTAATGCATGGTTAGGAGGGTTGGCATAGGTCAAGGCCGAAAAGCTCTACAACGGCCCAACCATGCATTAATCCACCATTAGATGCCACCTTCGGAGTGGCTTAATGCGCTTGTAACATGGCTTGTGCAATGCAAGTATTATATAGATATTGTTTTACTTGTTATAAAACAGATCAGCAACAGCAAGTATTTTACTTACTAAATAATGGTTGACATCTGGTGCTTTATAAGGCTCTGTGTAACTGCTAGCCTGCGTGTGCACGTTGCACTGCCCACTTCGACTTATATAGCGTGTACCAACTTATGACACGTTACAAGTTTCCTTTACGTAGGAACATACACATAACATAATGCTGAGACTTGAAAAGATGGTACTTCGAATCGGGTGTTCTACTCATCTGCGTCCATTTCTACATCAGCTTCCTGCCCTGCTGCATTGTGGGACATATGTTGCATACTTTACTATGTCCGAAGACTGACGGCAGTTCTCTCAACTGAGTGTGCAGTGCTGCGGTGCGATTTTACACCAATAGGTGGCACTTTCAGAACAGCACAGCACTTCTGATGTGTTTCTCAACTGTGTGTTTACTGATATCGCACTTTTGCCATATGATTGTGGTGTGACTATTACTGTGTGCATCAGCTGCTACCTCCACTGCAAACAACATAATTTAACGTTGAAAACATCTATTGTTTGGTGCCGATTGCTGTCCAGTCTCCAACGCATTTGAAGAACTGCCACACACACCACAGTTCCGACCAATAGGTGGCGCTTTTAAAAAAGGACAAACTTTCTGTTCAGTTTATATCTCCTCTGTTGCTGTCTTGTGCTACAGACTGCTGTGTTTTACTGTGCTGCCAGAGCTCCACTATCAACTGGGTCGGTGGGTGGAAACCAGAAGAGTTTTCTAGTCTTTCCTCTCTCCGCTGCACAACACTTCCAGCACCAGAGAATACACTGATTCACTGCCTGTCTCAGCGCTCCCGATTGCATTTCACAATCTCTGTTCCTTGCGCCACCTACTGGTCAAACATGGTGTAATATATATGATCATCACTTTTTACTTTCTCAGCACGTTCACGCTTTGAACACGGCATTACTGCTGGATTAATACCCGCTCCAGTTAGTGTCATGAGTTCTGTTCTGACCAATCTAATTTCTCTATTGCTCTCTACTTTTCATTGGCATGTTACAAATAGCATTGTAGACCTAGCAAGGGTTAGAATCGAGAAAATAAAAAAATCATGGTGTGCATCATAGGAGGTAGCTAGAAAAGTAGATTTGACAGGTATAAGACAAATAACCTCAGCACGCAAGTACTGAGGCAATGGTTACCCCAAAGGGCACTGGCCGGGAAGCCAAGTTTCAAAGAAATACAAAATCACACATACCCCCATAATGCAAAGCACCACAGAATATTATGCTGGCTCAACTTTAAGCAGAAACACATGGTACCAAAAGGTGCTAACGGAAAACACATACACGTGTTTCATCCTACCAGAACTCATCAGTGTACCTCACCTGTGTGACACCCCACTGAAATGAACCAGCTACCCTAAGATGGTCTGTCTGGGTTATGTTATGGTGAACCCAATAAAACAAAAAACAAGCTAAAAGACAAAGAACCTCTGCGCGCAAGCACTGAGGCAATGGTTACTCCAAAGGGCACTGACCGGGAAGTCAAGTTTCAAAGAAATACAAAATCACACATACCCCCATAATGCAAAGCACCATGGGCTGTATATACAAATCACCACAGAATATTATGGTGGTTAACTTTAAGCAGAAATGCATGGTACCACACAGTCGAGGCACACTGATGAGTCCTGGTAGGATGAAACACATGTATGTGTCTTCTGTTAGCATCCTTTGCAGACTGTGTGAGAGACCTTTTGGTACCAAGCATTTCTGCTTAAAGTTGAACCAGCATAATATTCTGTGGTGATTTGCATATACAGCCCATGGTGCGTTGCATTATGGGGATATGTGTGAATTTGTATTTCTATGACAGGTATGCTGATTTTCTTTTCTTAATTTTAGCTGAAACTAGCTTTTTGGGAAAAAAATGTCATTGCACTGCTGCTTTAAGCACAGTAACATTTTTGCAGTGAACACCTTACAATAAACATTGTGTTTTATGCATAAACACTGAGGATGGATGATCCAGTTTGAAAAGCATTTGCATGTTTTTCTCCCTATAAATTTTGGACCGTTTCAAACCTCACAGCTTAAAATGGGTCAGGCAACACAAAATGCAAATTTTTAGCAAAATTCAACATTTTTAACAGGCAGTGGGGGTCAAGTAGGTAAAGCACAGGCTTGGGAACTACAAGACCTGGGTTCAGTTCCCACCTGAGCCACTTACTCAGTGCGTAACCCACAAGTCATTTAAAGGGACAATGTCAACCCCTTAGGCCTCAAAGTGACTCTAGTTGAAAAAACTCTTGTTCGCATTCTATAGAGACTGCTGATGTAGCTGGAAGTTTGATTCTGATTCCTTTTTTCTTTTTAAAAGTGAAAAACAGACTGCTTACCATATTGGTATCATCACCACACGAAAACATGTTTGTGGGGGAAAAAACATAACTAAAAGTTCTTCCCTCTCAGCACAGCAATAATATTGCTTCACCATACATGCACTAAGAGAAACACGTGGCCCCTTTCAAAATGCAAGTGCTAAGTGTCACAGTTCCTTGCGTTTGGCACAGCTGCATACGAGCAGCACATTCTCATATTGTCTCTCTCTCTAAAACATTTTAAGATACAGTGTATGGTGGAACCCTGTTATACATGGAATGCCGTGCCTGGAATATACTTATAGGGTGGGATACTCAAAAGGGTTGCGCTATGCGCAATAGGGTTGCGCCAGTGCAAGTCCGAAAATGCGCCATTCTGCGATATTCAGCAGGAGGCAGTTGTGCCACTGAAAACATGCTGAGCAGCAGCGCAATGCAAATGAAGGTATGCGCAACCGAAGGGGGTGGAACCATGCATAAAGTACGCAATACGATGTTCCAAGAGCTTGCGCCAATGCGCGGCAACAGTAGATCAAGCGGAAGTTGCGCCACGGCAGAAATGAGCCAAAATAAAAAGGCTCAAGGAAGAGGCGCAAGAACACGACAGGGAATGCACATGAGGCAGCCAGACAGAGCAGGCCACAGCAGCAACCAGTTCAGGCCAGGGAGTGGTGAGGACAGAATGGGGCAGCTGAAGGTGTGTGGGGCCACAGAGTGCAGAGGCCAGTAGGTGTACCCGGTGCAGTGGAGGTAGCAGTCAGGACAGCGGGGGGAACAGATCAACAACAGCCGGGGGGACAAGCCAGGGAGATGGACAGTGCCAGCTTCCACATGGAAGCTGTAATGAGGGGGGTGAGAAGGCATGCTGCAGGGGGACGTGGCCATGGAAGGGCCCATTGGTGGTACGCCCCCAACAGGCAGTACCGTGCCCGCATCGGCTTTGAGCTGTATTCAGACATAGAGATTGTGGGTCGGTACCGCCTGAACAGGGCACTACTGAGGCGGCTCTGTGAGCTGTGCAGTAATGTGATGCAGGCACCCTCACGACAGAGTTAAGCTCTGTCAGTGGAGACAAAGGTAACAGCCTGCATGTGCTTACGCACCACGGGTACTTTCCAGAGGCCAACAGGGGACACCACAGGCATAACACAGTTGGCCACGTCACACATCCTCACCCAATTCCTCAGCGCACTGCTGCCACATGCTGCAGAGTACATCCATTTCCCCAGCACCGCGGCAGAGCATACAGCAAACATACAGGAGTTCCACAGGGTAGCATGTATGCCTGGCATGCTAGGGGTGATAGATTGCACCCATGTGGCCATTCACACGCCACCTGGCCCCGATGGGGCCGCATATCGCAATCGGAAGGGGTTCTCCAGTGTCAACTGCCAGGTGGTGTGTGATGCCAGTGGGCGAATCATTAATGTCTGTGCCACACACCCTGGTGGAGCTCACGATTCATTCATATGGTACCAGTCTGCACTGTGCCATCGATTCGAGAGTGGGGACATCCCCACAGGACATCTAGTGGGTGAGTATGCATGTAGGATTGGCAAAGTGGGGGCAAGGGTGGGTAAGCCACAGGTGCCGTGGGAGTGGCACACAGGGCTAGGGGCAATATGGGCCTGAACATATGACTAACCTCCACTTCTCCACACAGGTGACAGTGGATACCCACTCCGTCCCTGGCTGCTCACACCCTACCAGCGCCCCATGACCCCATTGCAGCAACGCTTCAATGAGGCACATGCCGCCACACGCAACATGATCGAGCGGGTGTTTGGGATGCTGAAGGCACGCTTCCGATGCCTAGACACCTCCGGCGGTGCCCTACAGTACAGCCCCTCAAAGGCCTGTGGGATATTCCTGGCCTGTTGTATCCTGCACAACATGGCCAAAGACTGTGGGATAGCCGTACAGGTTGAGGGGGGGGCAGCGATGGGGATGCTGGTGACGGTGGTGATGATGGGGATGAGCAGCCCCCCCTTGGACGGCGTGATCCCCGACTGATCCGGCTGGCCCAGCTGCACCGGGACACCATCACAGAGGAGCACTTCGCACAACACAGGTAAGTCATGGGGCCATGTGCAACCAACACTGTCCAGGGCGCAACCCACATACACACAGGGTAACACACCAGGGGTGCATGGACGGTGAGGGGAGGGAAGGCACAGGAGCACAAACACACAACCAGGGAGGTGAACAGTCACACGCCACATGGACAGACACACACACACACACACACCAGGCACAAAGTGCACAGGGCAGGTGCACAGCAGAGCAGGAACAGACATGTAAACACACACATCCACAGGCCACCTCCACCACCTGTACTGTCCATGTACGTGTGTCAGATGCTGGGCACCCTTGCACCCTGGTGTACAGTGCAATGCAGGCATCATCATGCACACGCACCTGTGGACAGCAGTCGGGAGGGTGTGCAGGTGGTCCGTGTGTCGGCGTGTTGGGCAGTGCACCCACTGGTGCACTGCCCACCATAACACACATTGCACAAAGGGCAGCACCAGACAGGGCCCGCACTGGGAGACAGGTCAGTCATGTGGCACTGTGCCATGGCCACCTCGGATGCGTGGGCGGCCCTGCCAAGACCCAGCAGCACTGGCAGGCTGAGCATGGGCCACTTGGGGTGGCACCGATGGACCACCAGGGGTCCTACTGCGCGAGCGTGACCTTGTCCACACAGGGGTCTGCAGCATACCGAACATACCCGCACCAGGGGTGCTCGGGATGCCCACAGCTGAACCCGTCGTGGACAGGCTGGGTGTCGCACGATGCCGGGAATGGGGAGTGGATAGCGTACTGCATGGTGTGTGCGGCACAGGGGCACCTGACTGTGTGCCCGATGCGGCCACGACAGCGACCAATGCCTGAGTCTGCCTGTCAATGGCGGCGGTCACATCCATCCACAAATGGTCAATCCCTGCAAGGATCCTCTCGTTGTCCCTGCTGTGCCGCTCCACAGCCACACACAGTGCCTCCACAGACATTGCAACCCGCATCTGCTGCTGTACTGATGCTCGCAGCAGGCAGGTGTGCTCGTCAAACGGGTCGTCTGCCACATTGGCAACCTGTCCCTCAGGGTATGGAAGGGCCTGATGTTCATCACCCCTTGAGGGTGGGCGCTGCTCACCAGGACCAGGTATGGGCAAGTCAACAGGCGGTGTACATACGCCACCGCTGAACCCTGTACCCCTAGACCCAGTGGGTGACTGCTGCTGCTGCCCCTCTGCCTGCTGTACCCAAGGGACCAGTCGTTCCACTGCAGTGGCCGCAACAGTGCCAGTGACCTGTACAGCCACCGGTGCTGGCCTACCGGTGCTGACAGGCACAGCCTAGGACTGTGCTGATGTGCTGGCACACACGTTGGAACCAGCTAGGTCCACGGGCGTGAGCTGTCCTGCTGTATGTCCATTATGTGACACACACATGTCAATGCCCATAGTGGTCATTGCATCATCAATGGTGCAGGTTTGTGCCACAGCCACAGCGTGCTGGCATGCTTGCATGCCAGACCGCTGAGACACAGGAAGGGCACCCCCCACACCTGTCTCACCGACATCAGAGATGGCAGCCAGGTGTGCACACTGGTGCAAAGCACGCTGGCTACCAGCGGAGGTGGATGGACCCTCCTCCAACTCCGGCTGGATGTCCACAGTGGACGGGCTCTCCACCACTGTCCCCTGCAGATGCACAGGATCTGTAACAGAAAGTGAGAACATGTTAGTGCATGTGATCTACCTTCCCCCCCTGACCATGTCATACCATGCAGTGATGGGCTACCACCTGTCTGGAAGCCACCTCCCGGAACGCCCTCAATGGCACTGCACTGCATGGATGCAGCAAGACGGTTCTCCGCCAGGGTCAGCTGCACCACCTCCGGCTGGCCCCCGCCTGTAGCAGTGCGTGCCACCTTGAGGGCTGCCACCTTCTCCTTCACCCTCCTCCTGTTGGTCCCCATCTTCTTTTTACATTCCTGCACGGAGCGCTGGTGGCTTCTGTGCAGGTTTACGGCATGAACCACCCCCTCCCATGCAGCAGCACGGGCCTGAGGGGTGCCCCGCTGTCCACTGGGTAGTGGCTCTTCCTCTAGGTAGGCCTCGAAGAGTGCCTCTGTCTCCGCTTTCGTGAAGTTGGGCCTCCTCTTCTGCCCACCATCATCCTCCTCACCCATTCCTGGCTCGGCCATGTCACAGTCTGTATGGGTGAAAGTGGACACCTGTGACTGTGCAGTATACAGCAATTCCCTAAGACCATAGTCCAGAACATCACACAGCATGCAACTCACCTATCACCTGCAGTAACCGAATATAGCCACTGCAGATCAATGTCGCACATTTATAGCGCAATGCATGCAAATTAGGAGTGGAGCAACTTTAATGAGATGCAAATCGTGCCACTGCGCCATTGAATGGCTGATCAGATGATTTGCATATGACGGCTGAATATCGCGCTGTTGCGCTTTGCGCAATACGGTTGAGCCGGCTGAGCCAATGGTGCAGTTCTGTGACTGTGTAGTACACCGCACTGTGCATGCCCAGGTAGCTTACGCAGGCATCTGCCATGCTGATGACGTGCTGTGCGCGATCGGCAATTCAGGACACGGCCACCATTGTGCCAGTGGCGCTACAGCGCCGGTCACCACATGGTGCTGTGGCACAACTGCGCAATAGTCCACTGTGGTAATGGCACGCAGGCGACCGATCACGCTGGATGTGTAGACGTCCGATGGCGCTGTGCATGGCCTTGCGCCAGAGACCCATGACCTTGTGCCCGACCTTTGCCCCTTGGTGCTGTATGTATGGTATGTTCAGAGTTTATCGCTTGTTCGGTAACAGCGCGATAGGGACCGACGGCGCTATACGAACAGCGCAATAGGGACTGACGGAGTTGTATTGCGCAACATTTCCATGTGGAGCGCCATATTGCCTACTATATACCAGCAGGGATGGCACGCAGGGGAGCTCCACAGTGGAGTGCTTTGGAGGTGGCCAACCTGGTGGCTGTGGTGGAGCCTCACCATGGGCCACTGTTTGGGGAGGAACCCCTGAACGTGGCCCGCACCCATGTGTGGCAGCAGGTGGCCACTGATCTTGAGCAAGCCATTGGGCGGCAGAGAACACCGGAGCAGTGCAGGCACCGGTACAGTGACCTGCGTAGAAGGGAGCGGGCACTGCTGATGTGCCTAAGGTCACGTGCCAGGAGGGGCGTGGTGCCTAGGCCAGGTGGGTGAGCCGTCTATGCACCTGTATTGACCGCATGGGTAACACTGTGTATTGTGACCAGCACATGGGGGGAGGGTTGGTCTATGGTTGGCTGTGACGGTGTTTGCAGGTGTGTGATGTATGGGTCTGGCTGTGTGGGCAGGCACACTCATTGGGGCAGGGGGCTGTCTGCTTTGGGATTTCACTGATGTGTTTCTCAACTTTTGTTTCCCACAGGCATGGAGGAGCGGAGGCAGGCCCAGGATGAGGCTTGGAGAGGGGTTGCAGAGGTGGCTGGCTGAGGTGGTGGCAGTGTTGGGCCACAGCAGCAGCAGCAGCGGCTTGATGAAGGTGAATGTCATTACATCATGGATGCTATTGCATGCTGTGGGGGGGGGCAGGGCATGGCCACCATCCATGGACAACACTGCCATGCACGCGACGTGTGACAGTCAGCACTGTCCAGTGGCACTGCATGTCTGTGAGTGTGTCACTGGTGGTCCATGCATGCACTGGGCACATGGCTGTGGCACTAACTTCCCACCATGTAGCCATGTCACTGTACAGCCTTGGTTGTGCTGTGCTGGTCATGGGTGGGGGTGTGTGTGCAGTGGCACACATGGCTGTTGCTGCCTGGTTGGGCTTGTTTTGTGCACAGTCACTGTGGGTGGGTGCAGTCCATCACAGGGGCGGGGCACTTGGCTGTATGCCATGAATGTTGGGTGGGCTTCAGGGTTGTGGACAGTCACAGCCAGTGATTCTGTTCCCTTGTCCTAGGTGTCCGGGTCCTGCGGAGGATCGAGCAGGCTGTCCACCGCCTGCAGGAAGTTTCACTGGAGTCCCTGGGCATTCTGAGAGAGATGCACCAGAGGGGAGTGAGGCATCGGAGGAGGACACAGGACCAGAGGCAGCCTGATGTTGTGCAGCCTGGAGGGCAGTAGCTGCCCCACACCTACCTCCTTTACCCATCCCTCACACCCTGCCTTCCCTCACCCAGTTCTTCACCCCTGCCCCTTACCCACCCCTACCTTGTACCCGTACCCCCACCCCTTTCTTGTATATAGCTGTAAATAGTTGTGTGTTCCTGTTAATATTTTCTTTCTATAAATCTGTTTTGATATGAATACTGTGGTGGTCTCTGATTTGCAGCTGGCTATGGGTGTTCAGTTGCAGTGGTGTGCATGGCATCTGGGGTGGTATTGTCCTGGGAATGTGTGTGTGTGCGTGGGGAGGTGTCCCTGGTGTGGTAGTGGCTTTCAGCTGGTCTGGCCATGCGCTGCCACACACTGCTGTGTGCTCCTGGTGGGTCTGGCTTGTGTGGTTCTGTGGTACACACGGTTGCATTGTGGCGGGGGGCATGGGGATTCCTGCAGTGACGGTGACAGTCACTGCTCATGGGTGGTGTCTTGGGGTACCAGTGCAGGGTGTGCTGTGCACAGGGGGGTGCTGTTGTGCACTTGGGTTGTCCACCCCCTTTGTGTGGCAGTCTCAGCTTGCCAGTGGGTGTGCTGGGGCACCATGGCCCAGCTGTACTTTGTTGGCTTGTCCCCATGGGCCGGTGGATATTCCGTCCCTCCACCAGTGATGCTGTGCTTGGGTGTGGGGGTGTATTGTTTGTTCTGCAGTATGTTCCTGTGCCCATCTGTGGCATGGGTGGTGGGCCCCTGTCTACCTCCTTGGTTGTGCAGTTCCATTGCTCTGCTGCTGGGGGGCTCTCTGCTTGCGCTATGGTGCCTCTGGACTGCTCAGCTGGGCTGGCCTTGTTGCGCTATGGCGCATCATATGTGCTCAGCTTCCCCTTTCTGGTTGCGCTATGGCGCAGGTTGTGCGATATTCAGATGTTGGCTGGTTGCGCAATTTGACTTGCTCCATGTTTGAATATCGCGTCTGTTGCACATGTACGCAATTGACTTGTGCTTGCTCCTGCTATTGCGCACATTTTGGGCGCAGTTTGAATATCTGGCCCATAGTGTATAGTGAAACATTGTTGGGGATGGAAATCAATCCCTCAAATAACCTTGCTGTGCTAAGCACTAGCTCCGTCAGCTAGTTTGTTGTGCTACACTAACTATGAAGCTAGTGCAGCACAGCAACTTGGAACATGTTTGCGCATACGCATAGCTTACTCAGCTTTCAATTGAATGGTTGTGGCAGTGAGAGCAGAACCCGGAAGAGAGCAGTGGCGAAAAAATAAACACAAAAGTAAGGACTTTACAGCTCCATTTAAACAAAATGAGACTTGTTTAACCGTGATGTGTGGACTATACACTATAAAAGACAATGTATGGTCTACTATCGATAACATGCGTTTGGAGCAATCTCAAGGTAGTCATGGCAACCAAAACCTCTCGCTCTTCGCTCTCGAGGTTTAAATGGTCACCATGGCTACCTCTGGGTGGCTACACACACTTGTTGTCAGTAGTAGCCCATGCATTAGCCTCTATGTTGTGCTGCAGTAGTGACATCATTAAGTTGTTGTGCTGCTGTAGTGATGTCACTTTTGCAGCACAGCAACTTAGAATGCTGCACGCAACTGCTTTCCTCTAGCCCACTGTGGTGGAAGCTTGCTTTTTTTAAAACTTGAACTACAGAAAAAGCCGTATCACACTAAATCAGACATTTGAGCCCACCAACCCTCAACTGCCCCTCCCCCCATCCACCAGTTCACTGAAAGGAAGCAGAGTGTTTGAAGTGGGCATGAATGCCCATAAACTATAAAAGATAACGTATGGGCACCCATACACAGACAAGCCAGTGTCTTCATCTTGAGTTTTCTATGGCGTTCAGTAAACCTCTCAAGCTTTGCTCGAGCTTTGCTCTCGAGGTTCCAGGTTGCCATAGAAGCCTCTTGACGTAGACACAGGCTTGTTGTGTATGGCTGCTCAAACATTATCCTCTATGTAATTCCCAATAATCATTTATTTTTCCAGGCTGACATCTCCTATTTTTGAAATGTCTGAACAGAAAGACATTTAATTTAGCATTTAAAGCCCCTAATACTTAGACCCCCATGAGTACTCTAGTTCAAAATTAAAACTCGAACCCCTGAGTTCTAAAAGGGTTCTAATCTTTTCAGAACTAGTTCTGACAGCCCTATCTAGAGCCATGCAGAATGTAAAATTTCTCTAGCAGAATTTGTGTGGAACAGCAATTCTACTTCTGAAATGATTTTTCAGAATTTCTTTTATTAATTTTGTGGAATTCTCAAAAGCATTTCAGTGTAATCCATGGACTGGGAAAAATGAATCCATGGTTTATGTAAATTGCTCAATACTGTTCCGTGCTTTATGTAGGTTAAAAAAAAAATTCTGCTTTGGCATTTTGGAATTAAGTTTCTGACATAATTCTGCTGAATAAGGTGGAATTTCTAAAATTCCTCAGAATTCCGGCAGAAACAGAATTTCAAAATGCTGCTCACGGCTCTAGTTAGTTCCACAGAAGGAGTGGCTCAAAAATCTTCACTAATGAGACTTGGCTGCAGTTTGCGGTAGGAACGTTTTCACCCATGGAGTTTCCCATTTCCTAAGTGTGGCCATTAGAAATCTGGCTGGGAACTGTACTTGTTCACCCGTTGCAAGCAATGAGTGGTAGTGGGGGCTACTACAGTGTAGTGTGGTGCTATCTTTTTATGTTTGCTTGCATGCATGTGCAAAAAACATTTCATCACAGCTTAGGAGAGAAGCAGGATTTTGGAGGTGGGGCACTGTGGGGGCCAATGCCTCCAGTGCCTTTTGAGGCTTGGCCCGCTTTCCCCAATGCGGTGGCATGCTGCTGCTGAGACTAGTTCAGCCAGTGTGCCACCACCTTGAAAGGAATCCGCCGCTGTAATGAGAGAGCGACCCGTCATTGCAAGGCGGTCCCTTTCCTGGTAAACTTTTGTAAAACATGGCGGTCGGCAAATCTCACTGCCCGCCTCAGAGTCCCGATTAAAGCCAACTTGGGGGCTCCCAATCCCCCTGTCAGCATGTTCCCATCTGCAGTTTATTTGCTGATGGGGTAGCCCAATCCCCGTCAGTATGATGTGCCCCCCATTTGTTATTTGCCGAGGGGGTACCCAGTCCCTCTCGGCTCATGTGCTCCCACTCCCCCCACACCACACTGTATGGCTGATGGGGGTGCCCAATCCCTGTCAGCTCCAGTACCCACCTCCCCAACAAACACCCGGCCAGGTGGCACGCTGGGAGCCTACCCCAGTGTGCCAAAAGTGTCCCGCGATGTCCTTAATTTTAAATCCCATAAAAAAAGAAAACAGTCCTCGTTGAGCCCCTTGCCCCCTCCCCCAACCTGTGCCCACCCGCTGCGTACTCTACCTCCCCACACACCCCCCATACTTACCTCTGGAGCCTGGCACAACGATCTTAGGTGGACTGGGAACACGTCTGCACTCTTCAAAGCCATCCGCGAACTGAAGAAATGCTGGTAAGCTGTATAATGGCATAAATGCGTTTTTTTCAACTTTGGTGCATATCTCGGCCATTTTTCCAAATTTTGGCACCAAATTTTCAACATGGGTTCTTGGGACCCCACTTCATGAATTCAGTCACTGTCTCATCTTGTTATTCGGTCCCAAAAGGTGATTTTGTGGTCACTGTACGGAATCACCTTTCCGGATGGATTAATGAAACAACAGTGTCACTGTTCAGGAGGTGGGCTCTCAGAAAGCCTATGTTGCAAATTTGGTGAAAAAATTCCCAAACATGACTGCGTTATGAGCATGTGTTGCGCAGTTTCTATGCATGCTCATAACTTGGTGAATCTGTAATAGTTTCACTCCAGGTTTTTAACATTGGCATTTTTCCACACCTTCTTATGAAGTACAGCTGTCATTTTTCACATCCTGGCTGAAATGTGTTTTTGTACTCCTGGCGCAGAATACCACGATCGCTTGTGGGAAATCAGCGTTAGGGACAGATTAAGAAAATCACAGTGACACTGTTCATGAGCAGAGGTCCTAAAATGCCTGCGTTGAAAATTTGGTGACAAAAGTCCTTAAAATGACTGTGTTACAAGCGTGTGTTGCACAGTTTCCACACACCCTCATAACTTCGCAAATTTGTAATATTTTCACTCCAGATTTTCAACATTGGCATTTTGCCATACCTCCTTATGAGCAGTACAGCTGTCATTTTTCATATCCTGCCCAAAATATGCGTTTGCACATCTGGTGCACAATGGCGCTGTCGCTGTGGGAAATTAATGTTTCAGACAGATTAAGAAAATCATAGAGACAGTATTCATGAGCAGAGGTCACAAAATGCCTACACTGAAAATTTGGTGAAATAATTCCACTAAATGACTGCGGTACAAGCATGTGTTGCGCAGTTTCCACATACGCTCAGAACTTCGAGCATTTTTAATATTTTTGCTACAGATTTTGAACATTGCCATCTCTTCACTCCTCCCTATGAATGGTACAGCTGTCATTCTTCACATCCTGCCTGATCTGTGTGTTCGCACATGTGGCGCAGTGTCCGTGCTGCCACAATGGTGGTCTTTCAGGAGAGACAGAGAAGTCGTGTAGCAGGCAGGTAAAAACAGGTGGATGAGAACAAAATACAGCAAGCATAGAAACACAGAAACCTAACATCTGGCAGCAGAAGAGGTTGAGGCGGGCCATACAGTTTGCCTTATTTTACCCTGCCTATCCCAACACCTTCAACCCTATTTGTCCCTCCCACCTCCCATTCTTCTACTTAACATGCCTATGTGCCTATCTCAGACATACTTGACACACTCCACTGTTTTTGCCATCACCACTGCTTTTAACAGGCAGTTCCAGGCATCCACCACCCTTTCTGTGAAGAAGTATTTCCTCACATCCCTCTTAAACTCCCTCCCCCGCCCGGTTCAATGCCTGTCCCCATGTTCTGGTGCTTTTCCCCCTCTGATAGAGACTGCCCATCTGTACCTTGTTCACCCCTGTGAGGTACTTATAGGTCTCAATTTCGTACCCTCTTGCTCTCCTCTCCTCAGGGGGCTGGAAGAATGGGTAGCACTGATGGGGGATAGCTGCTGAAGGAGAAGAAAGTTTACTAAATAAACAAATGTCAACAGACACCTTTTATCCAGCAATGTCTTGGAACCTTTACCAAAAATACTACTCTGAAAAATCCATGACATGTAAATAACAATTTTTACATCATTCTGAATGATGTTACAGTTCAAGCAAAGACTTAAAATGCTGTAGACAGCAGCAAATTAAGGCGGCAGTATTTCAACCATTCTCTTGCCATTTTGCAATCTCCCTACACAAGTAAGCATTTATTTTGCTTGTGAGTGGTCACTTGTTAATGATACTTCTGCAGTTCATTTTATGTTTGCGTACGCAAGAAACCTGTTGTGGCAGATTGCTGGAGAAGCAGGTTGTGGAGGTGCGGCAGTGTTATGGCCAATGCCGCCACTGCGGCTTGTCTGTGTCGCACCAATTAATGAGCATGCTGGCTATGACAGTAGGTTGCAAGTGTGCCACCAACTTGAAAGAATTTCGCCGCTGCAATCAGTGAGCGCCTCGTAATTTCAGCGTCAGCCTCTCGCTCCGTTCTGAATAGTTTACATGCAGATGAGAAGGTGACACTGCGATGGTGGGGCAGTCCCTGTTTCTTGCAGCAAATAATATCTTTTGTAGCATAATGTTTTATGGCATGGCACAACATCAGGAGGAGCAGCAGGAGGCTGAAGCGGCTAATAACATGGGTCAATAAATAGACAGACACAATTGGTGGAATTCGACCCTGTGACTGTTCATTAATGACTGTTAATGAACAGTGAAGTCGGGGTGGCATAATCTGTCTGGTGGCACGGAACTTGTTCACTGTTTAAGAGTAGATGTATGTTATTGCCGCCATTAAAATGGCAGTAAGCGAGAGGTGTAAATTGTAGCCAAATTGCACTCAGAACTGTAGTTGTAACCGGATTCAAGCTATGTGCAACAAAGTCACTAGTTTCTGATAGACAAGTATTGTGATTTGTTTGTTCGGTGTGATCTCACTCAGGTTTAACCCACCCACCTGCTCCATGGAACTCAGTTCACCCGCCACACACTGTCACTCCACTGGCATGCATTTAAATATGCCTCGGACATAGTTGCAGTGGGTAGTTTCAAAATACATTCTCCGTGTCTTGGCACAGCCCCATGCTGCCATTGCTGTTAATTACCAGCGTGCTACTATCGGCACAATTTATGAGCTCCCCCACCATGACCTGTGGGAATGGTGCCTGTATGACAGTGAGCGACTAAATGTGCCTGCGCACGCAGCAGTCTCCATGATGGTCCCGGACTCTGAGTGCTGGGATGCTGTATTGGGTGGCCCCAAAAGGTTGGTCACTGCCTTGCCCAGTGCTCATTGCTTAGGAACCAGAACAGTGCAGTCCCAGAGCCACACTGTCAGAAGAGCAGGGCGAATACGTGGGTCTCTCGACTGTTTCCTCATCAGTTTCTTAACACAGCATGGCAGTCCCAGAATTTCTGTCATTCCATGGCTGCAGACTCAATGAACAGCAGAAATCGTGCCGAATGCTTAGCGTACTAAAGTATATGTGTGTGTGCTCCACTGTATTTGTTGTTGCTTTAGTGATTGTGTTAAAGTATATGCCCCTGTTCCACTTTTGTTGCTGTTCTGTTTTTTGATGTGCACTTAGGAAATGCATCCCACACAACTAGCTGAATTACTAGTGTCAAACAGCGATGCCACTACATTATGTGACAGGTGCTTCTGTTTATATATATATATGATAGAGCCATCTCATTGCCCTTGCACTGTTCTAGCTCTGACAGTGAGCATTGTGCCACATGTTTTGTTGCCCTACTCCTTGTTCCTCAGATCTTGTGGTGGCAGGATACATAATAAAGTTCCAATGTTGCCGTCAAATTGTTATATATTTTGTCTTATTTACAAACAATAGAATTACCTCACTTTGCCCCATAAACAAGTGTGGGTTGTGAGCAGGGATCATGCCGTCAGAACTACTCACATCAACTGTGCTCATATTGTGGATTAATGCATGGCCACACATACTGAGTGGACCAATTGGGTTCCACATTTTCAGAAACCTATGTTATAAGTAAGCAATAACCCATGACAGGGTGTGTGGATATTGGGGACGTGCCTTACAATGCACCCGGGTGTGTGTTAATCCCCAATAACCACACAACCTGGAGTGGGTTATTGCTTACATATCAGCACAGTTGATGTGAGTAGTTCTGGCGGCACGATCCCTGCTTACAACCCACACTTGTTTATGGGCCAGCCAGAGCAACAGTCAGTGGCAGCCATTTAATTTCCCTGCTAAGTGTGACAAGCGAGAAGTGTGCGGTACTGTGAATGCTACCACATGTTTTCAGCAACCCATGTTATAAGTTAGAAGTGAGTGTCCCAACTGTTACATGATGTCCCACCTACCCGCCCTGCAAATCTCCTACTTTTGCCCACAGTGTCACCTGTTCCCTGCAAAGTGACCGAGAGAGAGAGAGAGAGAGAGAGATGTCACAGCCACCCGCCCCACGGATCTCGTACTTTTCCCCTTAGATTTGCCTCTACCCACTCACTCACCCATGCCACAGACCTCCATGGCCCAAGCCCAAAGTGAAACTAGAGTACACAGGACCAACATAAATGGCAGGCACTGTGCCACACATCAAATGTTTCTCCCCACCCCACACCCACACACAGTGTCCAGTGTCAGAGAAGCTTCTCTCTCACTGTGCCCACAGTGTCCTGCTGAGCAATGCTTGCTCCCCCAACAAAGCAAAGAATTCAGAGCCACAGGGCAGTCTGTCCACCCTGACAACAGTGCATGTGTGCAGTTCCCCTGCCAGTATCCGCTCACCATCCTGCGGTCAACAACAGTGCTGGAGAAAGTGTGACTGGTAGCCCCGTAGCAATGAGAGGTGGAGTGAGTGAGAGAGGGAGAGAGAGGGGAAGAGAGAGAGAGAGAGAGAGAGAGAGAGAGAGAGAGAGAGAGAGAGAGAGAGAGAGAGAGAGAGAGAGAGACAGTTAACAGGAAAGAGCTTCCTTTGTTTGTGATATCAGGGGTAGAAATGGGCAGAAGACGAGGCACAGATGGTGACCAGGACAGCAGCATGGGAGAGAGCACTTTTGGGTGCACCAGGTATAGGGATCAGGGAGAGAATGAAAGCAGTCACCAAAACTGCCACCGCTGTACCTCTAGAAAGAGGAGTGCAAAGAAGAGCCATGCAGCAATCTGTCTTCCCGACAGAGGCAACTAGCAGTGGGAGGTGTAAGGGAAGCGCAGATGCAACAGACAAGTGCTTTTTCCCCGTGTCGCTGTGTTGTGCTTCATCCAGTGGTCACTGCTGTGAATGGAAAGTTGTAGCCACCCCACCTCCCACATGTTCCAACAGAGGCACTGAGCAACCGGAGGTATAATGGCAGTGGAGCTGGAGCAGGCAAGTGCTCTTTCCACATCTTGGTGTGTCTGTGTGCAATCCGCGTGTGTCCAGAGCCTGTCAGTGAGGTCTGTACCCTACTTGAACCCCCCCCAGAGCAACAGAGACCGCTACAGTGAGGGACATTCAGGTGGTATGCCCATCGAGCTGCTCCCTGTCGGCGATGCACAGCGCAACAGCAGCAGGGTTGAACACAGGCGGGCATGGTCGGAGGGGAACAAGACAGTGACTGAGGTATACCACAGGGCTTTGGAGAATCAGTTCACTGTGTGTCTGTGCCAAAATTTGTATCAGGAAATGCAGCACTAACATACTAAAATGCCAGCAGAATAGGCCCAAAGGTCTATCGAGTCTGCTCGAGAATCAGCACCCTGAAGGGGCACCGCAGCCACTCTCATGATTTCTCACCCCATCCCCTTTTCCCCCAGACAGGGGTCCCCACCCCCTGACCAGCAGTCCTCCTCTTCACCTCCCTCCTGTACCTGTCCCAGCCTCTCTTGAACCCCTCCACCGTACACACATCCACCAGTTCACCAGGCAGTGAATTCCATGGCTCTACCACCCTCTCAGTGAAGTAACGTCTTCTCCTTTCTCCCCTAAGTCTCCCTCTCTCCAACCTACAACCACGCCCCCTAGTGGACCTCCCACTTTCCTCTGAAAAATCCTGTGTAAACGAACCTTGTTCACCCCTTTTAAATACTTGAAAACCTCGATCATGTCCCCCATCCCGCCTCTCCTCCAGCAAGAATAGGTCCAGCTCCTCAAGCCTCTCATCGTAAGTCCTGTCCCCCAGACCCTGGATCATGCTGGTTGCCCTCCTCTGGACCCTCTCCAGTAGTTGAATGCCCCTCCTGAGGTGTGGGAACCAAAACTGCATGCAGTATTCGAGGTACAGCCTAACAAGGTAATTGTACAGTGGTAAAATCACCTCCCAACTTCTTGAGGTTAATCCCCTGGCAAAACAGCTCAGCATTTTATTTGCCCTGGCAGAGGCCCTCCTACACTGTTCTGAATTATTCATTTTGGCATCCACCAGAACCCCCAAGTCCTTCTTCCCACTTGAGACCTGCAATATGTCCTCCTCCCGGGTGTATACCTGACCCTGGTTTCCACGTCCCAGGTGAAGCACTCTGCATTTAGCGGTGTTAAACCTCAGCCCCCAGGTACGTGACCATTCCCCTAGAGCATCCAGGTCCTCCTGTAGGTCCACCCTACCCTCCACCCCATCCACCACCACCCCCAGTTTGAAGTCATCTACAAAGAGACTCACTGTGTTCCTGATACCCACCCTGATGTCAGAGATGTAGGCATTAAACAGGAGCGGACCCAGAACTGAGCCCAGTGGGACCCCACTGATGACCTCCCTGGAGGATGAGACTAGCCCCATACCACCACACGCTGGGTAATCCAGAGACCCCTCTTCTTCCAGGAACACCCCCAGCCTCTCTGTTGCTAGGGACTCCATCGGCTTACCCACCACTGATGTTAGGCTGACTGGCCTGTAATTGGCCGCTCCTCCCTCAAACTCCCCTTATGGATGGGCACAATATGTGCTTCCTTCCAATCCTTCTGCACCCTTCCTGTCTGCAGAGAGGCATTAAAAGGGGCCACCAGTGGCCTGGCCCGGACATCAGCCAATTCCCACAGTACCCTCTGGTGGATTCCATCAGGACCCGGGGATTTGTCCTTCCTTAGTGTCTGGAGGGCCTTCCACACCCTAATGATGGGTATCTCCCCATCTATGCTACCAAACCCCTCCTCTGATCCTTCGTTTCCCCTCATGTGAGTCAGTTTCCTCCTCCTCTGTGACTAGAGGTATCCCCACTCAAGAGGGCCCTGTCCCATCCATCCTCTGTGCCCCTGCATCCTGTGACTTGCTCACCACCCCTTTTGTGAAAACAGATGCAAGGTATTCATTGATCACCTCCGCCTGATCCCCCGCCTCGTCTGCCCACCTCTCCCCGGCAGCCAATCTGCCAATCTGCCCTCTTACTCTCCTCCTCTCCCCAAGGTACCGAAAGAAACCCTTTCCCCCTTCCTGATACCTTGTGCCAATTTATTTTCCATCATTGCCTTGGCTCCCCTCATCACCCTAGTAACCTGTCTGGATGTGCGAATACACTCCTCCCTATCTAAAACCTCTTGTGATCTCTTGAACCTATGGTAGGTTGCCCTCTTTTCCCTCACCGCCTCCTCCACCTCCCTGGTCCACCAACATGTCCTCCTAGATCTACCTCCCTTGGGTCTCACCCCTACACAGGCCCTGGTTGCCTCCTGTAGTCCTCTCCTGATGATTTTCCACCTACTGTCTACATCCATTGCCTGCTGAATCCCAGCCAAGTGGTCCCTGAGTATGTGACCCATGTGCACAAAGTCCACCCCTCTAAAGTCAACCAGCCGAATTTTTGTATGATCCCTCCCCCTTCCCAGGTGTAGAGAAAACCAGACCGTGTCATGGTCGCTTCCAGCCAATGGGTCTCTCGCCTCAAGCTCCTGAACTAGGTTACCGTCAGCCAGAACAACAACCAGGATGCAGGCACTCCGTGTCGAGTCAATGACCTGTTGCACAAGGAAAGTGTCCTGAAAGGCATCCAACAGCTTCTGCTCCCTAGCCACCAGGGAAGTCATGGTCCCCCAGTCAGTTGCTGGCATGTTTAGGTCCCCTAACATTACCACCCCTTCCCCTTCGGGAATGCAATGGTCCTTAAGGTTACTTAGCAGACAATCCTCCAGCTCGTCAGCCAGCCCTGGGGGTCGGTAGACCACCCCCATCTTGACCGCTCTGCTCCCCCGGGTCCTCATGGTGGCCCACAAGGCCTCCATGCTGTTATCCGATTTCCCTATTTTGCATAAATGTATGCCATCCCGGACAAACAACACCACTTCTCCCCCTCCCGCCCACCGCTCCGTCCTTTCTAAGCCCGCTATATCCGATGAGGTGAAGGTCCCAGTCATGCCTGGGTGTGGCCCATGTTTCGGTGACGGCCGCCACATCCACTTGCCCCTCCACCAGCATAGCCTGCAGCTCTGGCACCTTGTTGCCCATGCTTCTGGCATTTATCAAGACCACCCTCCAAACCCCACCCTTGTCCCTGTTCTTCACCCCAGAGACTACATTCCTCTGTGCCCATGATGACCCAGGTCCACATCTCGTTGCCCCATTGTGGGAACCGCAGGGGTCTGCCTCGCATCCCTTCCGTCCCCCCTTTACAAGTTTAAACCCCATCTGTCCTGTATGAAATTTGTCAGTTTTTGTTTCAGAACCTCCTTCCCTCCCTGGTTGAGGTGAAGCCTACCCCTTGCATACAATCCCTTGTCTTCCCAGGTTGCCCCCCAATCCCCCACTACCCCATATCCCCAAGCTTTGCCGTATGTCCTCAGCCACTTGTTCCCCTCCAAAATGTTGTGTTTGTGTAGTTGTCTGTGTCACAGATGTTGGCTATGGAGGAGGCCTGTGGCCACAGTGCACAGTATGCTAGTCTTTGCCATTGTCAACAGCTACAGTCAATCAGACATGTACACGGCAGTAGGCATCCACAGACAGAGGTAGGAAAGGACAGCAGCAGGCAGGCAGCATGTGTAGCAGCACTTCTGGTGTTGGATGTATTGTTGTGGTTTGGGGGGCAGCACAGTAAGGGGTGCAGCAAGTGAAGGTCGGCATATTCTGCACAACAAATGTCACAAATGCTGTCAATATTGTATGTGAGACATTTGTATGTGCATAGCAGTAGTGAGAAATGCAATCTATGTTGGGGACTATTTTGCATGGTGGCAGGATACAGTCCCTTTTCTGCTCTTGTGACAGTTGCAAAAGGCATTTATGTGCCTCTTTTTGTACTTTTCAGACATAACCCATGTTATAAGTGCAATAATCCTCTCCACGGTGTGCTGTTATAGGGGATTAATGCACACCCGGGTGCTGTGAGGACACTCGGCCTGCAGCCTCATGCCTCACAACTCACCTGGGTGTGCATTATTCTCCAATAACAGCACACCCTGTCATAGTTTATTGCTTACTTACTACACAGTGACTGACTACTTAGAGCAGAGTGGCACGGGAAGATACCATTCAAAGGCACCATAGGGACAGAGCCACACAGCGACTCTATTAAAGTGGGGGGGGGACGAAACACCACAGCAGCAAGTCACTGCTCGAGAGTACAGAGGTAGGAGGGAAGGAAAGCGGTAGCACTAGCAACTTCAAGATGCCACCACCTTGCCCCACCCTGTACAGACTGACAGGCATCAGGGTGTGTGGCTTAGGGTCATCGGCCATAATGCTCATGCCATTACACCCCCACCTCCACCATGCAGCCACTGACAGGCATCGAGGTGACCCCTGGGGTCTTCAGCCCTAACGTTCACCCCATTCTCCTATACTGCACCGGTCTCCGCTTATTTCCTTATGGAATGGGGTGAGTGTAAGGGCCGAAGACCCAAAGGCACACTATGACACTTGTCAGTGTCTGTAGGGTGGGGTGAGGTGAAGTGGCATGAGCATTTTGGTTGACGACCCAAAGGCACACCCCAACGCCTCTCAGTCTTTGCAGGGTGGGGTGGGGGTTGGCATTAGTTCAATACTTCACTGCCATTCCTATTATGCATCTCTCTAACTCCTGCAGTACCAATGCCAATACCAGCAAGCAAACATTCGGCATTGACGAATGCTTTTTTTGTTGTTTGTTTTGCTTACACTGTAACTGGTTTAATGCTGGCTCATGCTGTTTTGCAGATGTTTTAATGACTTTACAACACAGGCCTGCTGTAAAAGCCTTAGTTAACACTTAGAGCTCTGCTATACTGCCTGCGTGTAAAGAGAACCAGCTTAGTTATTTCAGTAAGGAGTGAAAAATTCAGCACTATGTTAAACCACTGACAACAGTTTTTGCATCAGTGTACTGTCTAAAATCTAATACACATTGAAAACCTTTATGTTTATTTTATTTATGTTTACCTGGTAGGTGCACTAGACATACAAATCCTATTCTCAGGCATGACCAAGTAGAGTATGGGACTGTAGTCACAAAAGCAACAATGTACGTCTAGCACAATGCAGAAAAACGACAGTGGAAACAGTAATTAGACCAATACAGCATTAAGTATAGAAACACAGAAACATAGGCAACGTTGGCAGACAAACACCATTGGTCCATCCAGTCTGCTCTGCTTTACCCTATCCTGCCCTGTGAACCTGTGGTCTAGATGGGGTTTCTGCCCCATCCCCCTCCCCCACAAAGCTCCCTAACTTACTGCTACCTCCCTGAGTAACTAGTAAGCCCTTGGCTTTGTCCCAGTCATGCTTGAACCCATCAATGTTTTTTCGCCCGCCTGTACTCGGTTTTAAAACTCTGCATGGTATAATGGTAAGAAGGAGAATTAAAACAAGCAGTGTATGAGATTTAACAGCAATCAAAAGAGTAGGAGGGAACAAAAAATGTGTCACGTAAAAGATTATAGTATTAAGTATTAACAATTACAGAGAAATCCACACTAACAGACTATGCATCAGGGGCCACACAGTAGAGTGCAATAATAAAGAGAAATTACGTCATGCAACAACCCAGAGTAGCAGCAGTCACCAAAACAACAAAAATAAGATTACATAAACCAGAATAACACCACTATGAACATGAACTAGTACATGATGTAACCAGATAATTTCTTATGTTACTCCTAAAGAGTGAATAGGAGGGAACATTTTATAGGAAAGTATCCCAAAAAAATAAAAGGCGTGTTCCTTTTAAAAATGCTATCCCGAGGTTTTCATCAGCATTCTCAACAGTTTTTGTTTGCTTTTGGGGTGGTTTGGACAGAACAGAACCCAGGGAGATGTGTGCTGTACCCAGCCAATGCAGCAGAGCCTGCAGGAGGTGTGTTAGTTACGGTGCAATGGTGAGCAGGCTACTGCTGATGCTTTTGAGCCTGGCTGATAGGCATAAACTTCTTGTATTTGAAAGGATGCAGCCACACCTATCACAGTATCCGCATTTTTCCATGTCAGCCAGGCTCAGAAACCTCATCATCAACCGCTACCTAGCAACACTTAGAAACCAACCTGCTGCTGCTGAACAATGCAGTCACTTCCAGTGCTCCCCCATACAACACACACAAATGCACCCTCTGCTGCTGAACAACACCCTGCCTCCTGAGTGCTCCCTCTGTACAACACACTCACACCGACCCTCTGCTGCTGAACAGCACCCTACCCCGAGTGCTCCCTCTGTACAACACGCACAAACCCACCCTCTGCTGCTGAACAACACCCTGACTCCTGAGTGCTCCCTCTGAACAACATACACAAAACTACCCTCCGCTGCTGAACACCCTGCCTCCTGAGTGATCCCTCTGTACAACACACACAAAACTACTTTCTGCTGCTGAACAACACCCTGCCTCCTGAGTGCTCCCTCTGTACAACACACACAAAACTACTTTCTGCTGCTGAACAACACCCTGCCTCCTGAGTGCTCCCTCTGTACAACACACACAAATCTACCTTCTGCTGCTGAACAACACCCTGCCTCCTGAGTGCTCCCTCTGTACAACACACATAAAACTACCTTCTGCTGCTGAACAACACCCTGCCTCCTGAGTGCTCCCTCAGTACAACACACACAAAACTACCTTCTGCTGCTAAACAACACCCTGCCTCCTGAGTGCTCCCTCTGTACAACACATACAAAACTACCTCAGCTGCTGAACAACAACCTGGGCCAGTTCAAGATGGGCCTGCCGTGGTGCAGTGCGACTTGCACCAACACATATGACGTAAGTCGCACTTTGTGCCACGGGTTCCGCTGGCCGGTATTTCGAGAGGCGGCCTATGCCATGGCACGGGCGGCCTGCGCCATGGGGGACTTACGCCACCCAAGGCCCCTACGGCACAGCGGAAGGGGGGTTATGGCAGCAGCTATGCCCTATTCTGAAAGGGCAGCTGCTGTAACCCTGCAATGCCATTCCAAGAGGCCCTGTGGCACTGCAGGGTTAGACCAGGTATAAGCTGGCATAAGGGGCTTCTGTCCTGGACAACTGCCTGTTGCCCCCCGCAGTGCCCTGACCCATACACTGCCATGCCACACAGACCCCTCCACCACAGAGCAACCCCCCCACCCCCGCAATACTGGGGTTCCATCCGCCAGCACCCGGGTCCGCGATGTGCCGATGCCACCCCCCGGTGCCAGTGCCACTCTGCCAACACCACCCATGGCCCACAGGGGCTTGCGGGCACATCTTGGGGCTTGGGGGAGGCTGCACCCTGTCATCAGGCTTGTCAGCGGCTTGCGGCACCCAGGTCGGGTGCGCCCTTCCTGTGGCGCAACCCTGGTGATGCCGCAGATTGCAGGATGTAGATGCCGGGGACCCTGCCTGTTTTGGAATCTGGCACAGGGTCCCCAGCGTAGCTGCGTATGATGCAACTCGCATACGCCAGCGGGTTGCGCCATACATCTTGGAATCGGGCCCAATGCCTCCTGAGTGCTCCCTCTGTACAATACACATAAAACTACCTTTACTGCTGAACAACACCCTGCCACCTGAGTGCTCTCTCTGTACAACACACACAAAACTACCTTCTGCTGCTGAACAACACCCTGCCTCCTGAGTGCTCCCTCAGTACAACACACACAAAACTACCTTCTGCTGCTGAACAACACCCTGCCACCTGAGTGCTCCCTCAGTACAACACACACAAAACTACCTTCTGCTGCTGAACAACACCCTGCCTCCTGAGTGCTCCCTCTGTATAACACATAGAAACCCATCGATGCTGCTGAACAACTCACCCACCTGCAGTGCTCTCCCCGTACATCACATACCGACCCACCCCATGCTGCAGAACTCGTCCACCTGCAGTGCTCTCCCCGTACATCACATACAAATCCACCAAAGCTGCTGAACAACTTGCCCACCTGCAGTGCTGTCCCCGTACATCACATATAAACCCACACTATGCTGCTGAACAACTAACTCCTCCACCTGCAGTGCTCTCCCCGTACAACACATACAAACCCATCCCATGCTGCTGAACAACTCGCCCACCTGCAGTGCTCTCCCCGTACATCACATACAAACCCATCCCATGCTGCTGAACAACTCGCCCACCTGCAGTGCTCTCCCCGTACATCACATACAAACCCACCAATGCTGCTGAACAACTCGCCCACCTGCAGTGCTCTCCCCGGACATCACATACAAACCCATCGATGCTGCTGAACAACTCGCCCACCTGCAGTGCTGTCCCCGTACATCACATACAAACCCACCAATGCTGCTGAACAACTAACTCCTCCACCTGCAGTGCTCTCCCCGTACAACACATACAAACCCATCCCATGCTGCTGAACAACTCGCCCACCTGCAGTGCTCTCCCCGTACATCACATACAAACCCATCCCATGCTGCTGAACAACTCGCCCACCTGCAGTGCTGTCCCTGTACATCACATACAAACCCACCAATGCTGCTGAACAACTCGCCCACCCGCAGTGCTCTCCCTGTACATCACATACAAACCCATCGATGCTGCTGAACAACTCGCCCACCCGCAGTGCTCTCTGCACATCACATACAAACCCATCCCATGCTGCTGAACAACTCGCCCACCCGCAGTGCTCTCCCTGTACATCACATACAAACCCATCCCATGCTGCTGAACAACTCGCCCACCCGCAGTGCTCTCCCTGTACATCACATACAAACCCACCCCATGCTGCTGAACAACTCGCCCACCTGCAGTGCTCTCCCCGTACATCACATACAAACCCACTTATACTGCTGAACAACTCGCCCACCCGCAGTGCTCTCCCTGTACATCACATACAAACCCACCCCATGCTGCTGAACAACTCGCCCACCCGCAGTGCTCTCCCTGTACATCACATACAAACCCATCCCATGCTGCTGAACAACTCGCCCACCTGCAGTGCTCTCCCCGTACATCACATACAAACCCATCCCATGCTGCTGAACAACTCGCCCACCCGCAGTGCTCTCCCTGTACATCACATACAAACCCATCCCATGCTGCTGAACAACTCGCCCACCTGCAGTGCTGTCCCCGTACATCACATACAAACCCATCGATGCTGCTGAACAACTCGCCCACCTGCAGTGTTCTCCCCGTACATCACATACAAACCCATCCCATGCTGCTGAACAACTCGCCCACCTGCAGTGCTGTCCCCGTACATCACATACAAACCCACCCCATGCTGCTGAACAACTCGCCCACCTGCAGTGCTCTCCCTGTACATCACATACAAACCCACACTATGCTGCTGAACAACTCGCCCACCCGCAGTGCTCTGCCCGTATAACACATACAAACCCATCCCATGCTGCTGAACAACTCGCCCACCCGCAGTGCTCTCCCCGTACATCACATACAAACCCACTTATACTGCTGAACAACTCGTCCACCTCCAGTGCTCTCCTCATACATCACATACAAACCCGCCAATGCTGCTAAAAAACTTGCCCACCTGCAGTGCTCCCCCCGTAAATCACATACAGACCCACCCAATGCTGCTGAACAACTCACTCACCTGCAGTGTCCCCCCCCATACAATACACAAACTAGGGGAGGATGAATACCTTATTTCTAATATTCAGCCGCATATTCAAATTCAGGACTCCAAATATTAAAGATATGGTATTTGTATTTATTATTTGTGTTACTGGGGGGGGGGATAAAAGTAAAAAATAGCCCCACCCTCCTCCCGCGCCCAACTGTTTAAAGATCCACAATCCCCCCCAAAATGTTTTCACAGTCGAAGAAACATTGAAATTCTTTAATGTGTACTAATAACTTTGTTAGTTTTCCAGATTTTGGCCACAAATTTTAAACATGGCCTTTTTTACTCCACCTCATGAACAAGGCAGGTGTAATTTATCAAATCCCCACCGAAACATGTTTTCATAGTCGCTCTGTGAAATCACCTTTCTGATGGGATTTAAAAAATTCCATCTGTTTTGATCATGGGGTGCGGGGGGTGCTGACATTCATGGAGTGCGTATAGTAAATGTACATGCTCCATAAACAGCTCCGCTGGCAGCTGGCTGCGGTGGTAAGAGGTGGGCTGTGACAGTCACCAGCGGGGTACTGATGGGGGGGCCGGGGTGGCCTTGCACTGTCAGGTGGGAGCCCACTGGATTACCAGGGATATATGGGGCATGTTGCGGGTGTGTTGTAAAGGTGGGGATGGGATGTGGGTGCGGGGTATGGGAATTGGGCATCAGGGCTAGGAAGGGGGGTTGCTCAGATAGCCCATAAGGGCTTGTAACCTGGCAATATTGGGATTGGGATGGGGAGGCGATAGCCCATCACTGTGCATTTTGAAGACTACTGTGGGGATTTTGGGCATGTGGGGTGGGAGGCAGTGCTGTACACTAGAGAACGGGGCTGTCGGGGGGGGGCATAGTGGCCTCTTGGTTGTGCAGCACTGGCTGCACATTGGCAACCCCCAGTGGACGGCAAAGACCACGTAGACCACCTCATAGCTGGCGTAAGTGTTCTTTGATGGATGTCCACCAGGGGGTCTTTCTGAATCCCAGTTGGGGATGTTGCAGCCACCCTTCCTGAACAGGGTGCAGCTGCTGCCATAAACCCCCTTACGCCATGTCGCAAGGGGGTTTATGGTGCATTGGTCCACTTGGGCGCAGGCAGCCTGCAGGCAGCCTTTCTGAATCCCAGCATGACGCAACTCATGGCGCAAGTGCTACTTGCACCATTTCTTTGGACGCAAGTTGCCTTGCATCCTGAGTTGCCTTTTGTGAATCCGGCCCAGGGTCTCAATCTAAGAAAGACTGCAATGTAACCTTTACACTGATTGTCACAATGGGTCTAACAGCATGCAAGCAAATGTGTTCGACACTGACACATGCTTTGTTTTGTTTGTTTTGCTGTGGGAGGGTGAGTAAAGTGAAAACTGTGAGAACCTGCCTCCATGTGAATTTTTTTTTTCTGCGGCCAAGTAGCCTGCCCAACACACACTTCCCTCTAAAACTGCAGTCTCGTATGAAGGGGAAGGGCTTTGGAAGAGGAGGGGTTATTTGAGTGTAACCCCCCTGCAAATGGGGGTTCCCAAAAGACTTCCAGGAGCTTGCTTGAATGCTCCAAGCCTGAATGGTGTTTGGCGTTTAAGCCATTTATCAGTGAGTGTTTTTAGAACCTCTGGTACTGCTCTTTAAGTGCTGTCTGCTTGCAGACATAATTAGTTTGTATGGGGGACTGTGTGTTTCTTTGACTGAGTACCACTCGAGCTGCTGCTAATTCACTTCATTTTTGCAGTCACTAGGAGTGCAAAGGGAACCTATCTGAAAGATGTAACTGTTTGCCAGAAATTATTTAGAGTAATAATGAAATTACAGTTTGTCTAACCTGCTTTTGCAGTCAGAACTGTGTCTGCTAGTTCCCCATTCTAGTTTTGAACTGCTGAACTGGACCAATCAGTGTGGGTAAGCTAGCTAAAATGGTGCCTTGACTGAATCAGAACTTGGACTCATAATCTGAGCCAGCCACAAGAGGATTGTATGGGCAGTGACTCTGGGAGATGTAGTTTAGACTTCAGTGCCTTTTGGACCAACAGCAGCAGTCTATTGTGAGTGACAGCCAATCCAGTCAAGAACTGGGAGGAACTCAAAGGAAGTGCCCGGTTTTGTCGGTTGGAGTTTCAGTTGAGCTTTGGCAGTGAAGAAGGAAGGAGCTCTGTGCTTTCAGTGTGCTTTAGTCAAAAAACGTGTGTAAGGCCCAGAGTTCCGTCTGCAGCTTGTGTAACAGCTTGTTAGGACTGAATCTGTCCTGTGAAAAGAATCAAAGGATCTCTGAAGAGTAGAAACCAGGCTCACCCTGTAGAAGACTGGAGGAATTGCTGAAATTGCACTCGGTCTGTCAGGAACTGAATCTGCTGTGTGTTCTCCCGGTATTATGCAGTAATTGCGATCGATACAGATGCAGCCTGCCTGTATAGTGCTTTCTTTTATATGGATGTGTAAGAGGTTTGTGTACCTCAAGTTAGCCCTGCTGACATTGAAGGACCCTATCTTATTTGGAGGTCGTGAGTACTAATTCAGGGTCGCTCCTGTTGAATTGCCACATTAAATCCAAATGGAATTACTGTACTGCTGACTGTTTAATTCTCCTTTTCTCTGTGTGAAAGGGCCCCTACCAGCTGCCACGGTTTGGACTAGCCACTAGGCTTGGGTACCCAGGGACAGTAACTGATAGGGATAGGCCTGTGCACAGAGCCATAGGTAGATTATTAGAGTGATAAGCTAATTAACCTGATTTCCCTGTCCTTGTTATATCCCCCTAAATAAATCAGAGCTGCTTGTTTCAGCAAAGTTATACTGCCTGGAGGTATTTGTCTATGTTAAAGTACTGTACTGTGATTGTTGCACTGTATCTCATTTCACAGGTGGTCCCAGTGCCGGAACCAGACCTGGGGGTAAGTGTATACTGTGAAGGTAATTTGATATATTGTGTGGGCCACTAGGTGGGAAGAAAGGCTGCAGTGTCCCAGAGGGCTGTGACCAAGTAAGTTTAACTATTGCAAACCCTGACCTCTGGGTGGAGGCACCCGCCATTGGATCCAGGCCCCTCAACCTGTTAGTGGCAAATCAGGCAGGGTAGTAGCCCTGGGATACGCCATCTAGGGGTTACATCTTGAGGCTCACCGCTGGGATTGTGTGTCCTCTAGTGGCCATATTTATAACCACTGTTAAGAAAAATGGGTACCCCGACAGAAGTGGCTGTGCACCGCTGGTGGAGGGTGTACTGGGGAGGAGATCGACCCCAAAATGCTATGCTTATCCTGGACATCCCCTGGGTATCAATACGGACACTGTGCAGGGAGTACTTTCCAAGGTGGAAGGTTTACAAAACCCTGTGGTGGTGGGTCGCATGCTAATCTGCTCACCCACACTTTCCTGGCCCTAGTAGAGTTTATGATCCTATAGATAGCTCCAAAGTGCCATAGACCATTACCCCAGAGGGAGCCCTCACTGCTTGAAGAGTGGATAACTAAGGACAGTAAGACCTGGGGAATCAGCCCCCACCACTATCTGAAACTTTTGAGGAGAAATTTGCTGAATGGTTGCTGGGAGAGGGAAACTGTGGAGGACTTGAAGAAACTATTCTTGCCACCTGGGGATGTTCCTCCCCAACACCCTCTCCTGCTCCAGTGCCCGTAATGGTGGCTGAACCAATGCAGACCTTATTTCTGCACCTGCCATTAGTCACGACTTCCACCAAGGTTGAGGACTCTTCTGGCACCCTCCCACCCCCCAAGGGGGGATGACTGGGAGACCTGGATAGACTATGTTGCCCCCGCGCTAGAATGGCAATGCCTGAAGGCTAAAAGCTTAAAGAGGGTTAGTGAGAGCCTCCAGGTCCTGCCCTGGCTACCATCCGTGCTAAACGGACCAGTAACCCTGAAGCGACTGCACAGGCCTATCTTGAGGCCTTGGAGAATGTGTATGGGACCAGATTCTGATGAGGACCTATGGTGGAGAGTAAGAGATGCACAACAGTACCAAGGGGAGTTGTTGTCTGTATGTATCTCGGCTGGAAAAATTGTTGCAAGAATGCCTCAGAAAGGTAGTTTGCCAGCGATTGAACTGGACCGAACCAGGCTGGACAGGATCCTTAAGTCTGCCCCTTCTCAGAACTGCTGTTGCTTCAGTTACGCCTGGCAGATCGACTGGAATCCCACCCTCCCATGATGAGTTAATGAGAGAAATTGAGGAGTTGAGAAAGACGACCTCGAGGGACCTGCACCAATAGCTGCGCCACGACCCGAGTGACTGAGGGTGACCCATCATGAAGTTCAGGGCAGAGGTTGGCAGTCAATGAGTGCTCTGACAAGGAAAAGATATGTCACAATGAGGCTTAACTGTTGAGAGAGATCCGGGAATTAAAAACAGTCCCTTTATGAAGGCCACGCCTGCAAGTACGGGCCCTGACCTATATCCGACTGCATCTGCTATGGGGGTGGGGGTACCACCCATGTATCTCCTGCTGATAACAGCCCGAACTCGATTCCTTGACCATGGAAGTGGAGAAACTGACGAGATGTCTCCAAATGCTTATCACCGCAGACAGAGATGGCACCAAGGTTTCCAGTTAGTAATACCCCGCCCTGGCTCCCAGTGTGGCGCCTCGGCCAGCTCAAACTCCAGAAAGTATGTTTTGCTATACACTGTGGGAAAGATGGGCACATGAAAGGGAATGCCAGTCCCCAAAAGACACTGACAAAGTTGCATATAGGCTACAAGGAGAGCTTCGAGAAGAAATCAGTGGTTAAGAGGTGCACGACATGATCCCAGTGAGGGCACCAAAATGCTAATTCACGTCCTTTGTGGCAAGGTCAGTTGCCCAGGCCCCCACTCACCTCTCCAGACTGGTCCAGAATAGTGGGTCCTCCATGGAGACCACTGTAAAGGTGAATGGAGTGTCTACAAGAGCTGTATTAGACAGTGGCTCCCAAGTGACAATTATGTTCCAGGATTGGTATCAGAAGCATTTGTCAGACGTACCTTACAACCATTAGAAGGACTGCATGTATGGGGTTAAGTGAGAAGGCCTACCCCTATTCTGGGTATATCCGAATTTGGCTGTCTTTCCCCACCTCCGTGGCTGAGTGGCCGAACAAGTAGAGACCTAGCCTTAGTGTGTCCCCCACTGGACTGTATGATGATGTCCCTTTGTTGATTGGAACAAATGCTCATATGTTCGGAAGGCTGGCAACAGTTGTGTTATGAAAAACAGGGTCAAAGACTAGTAGAGCTTTAAGAGTTCGCTTTAATTAAGAAGGCCTATGAGGCACAGAGAGATGCTGAAAAACAGAACCAGAGGAACCGGTCGGAATTGTATGGAAGAAGGATCCTGAGTCTCTGATCCTGGCGCCAAATGCCCAGTGTACCTTACAGGAGAGGTCCGTATCAGAAAGGATGTTAAGAATAAAATATTAATGTTGGATGCACCAGGCGATGGAAAATTGCCAGAGGGCTGCTGGTCAAGCCTAGTATTTTGCCCGCTAGAGCCCATGCTTATGCCAGAAGGGTAATGGTCCAAGTTCATAATGTGTCTGAAAGAGACATTCGAGTAAACAGAGGTTGCATCCTGGCTAATGTGCATTGTGCAGACACTGCAGTGCTACCCAGCAGCAAGAGTTCAAGGAAGAATGACAGAGTAACGCTCTGACTTGTTTGATTTCGTGACTCCCGCTGCCAGCTGAATGGAAAGTGAGGATCAGTGAGAAGCTGCCCAGAGAGACCAGGTGTTTTCTTTAAAGGAATGGGATGTAGGATGCGTGCAAGGAGCTGAGCACAATATCCGCTGCATACGAAAGACCATTTCGTGAGAGGTCTCACGCCTGGCACCTGCTGACATAGATGATGGAGACGCATCTGCAAGAGATGTTAGCTGCTGGTGTAATACAAGAATCCAGAAGCCCTTTTGCTTCCCCATTGTGGTAGTGAGGAAAAGAATGGAACAGTAAGGATGTGTGGATTATCGCACTTAAACCGTGGACTATCCCTGATCAGTACACAATGCCCCGCATTCAGGATGCTTTGACTGCCTAACGGGAGCGGTGGTTCTCTGTGCTGATCTCCGTGAGGGTACTACCAGATCCCATGGCCCCAGAGGACCGTGGAGAAGACGGCCTTTATCTGTCCGCTTGGCTTCTATGAATTCATGAGGATGCCTCAAAGGATTTCAGGTGCCCCAGCCACTTTTCGATGATTGATGGAGCGTGCAGTGGGGACATGAACTTACTAGAGTGCCTGGTATACCTAGATGATGTTATTGTGTTTGGCAGCTCACTGGAGGAACATGAGAGCAGATTATTTAAGGTATTGGACCGACTGGAGGACTTTGGCCTTAAACTGTCCATTGATAAGTGTCAATTCTTTCAAACATCAGTAAAGTATGTGGGACACATAGTATCCACCGAGGAATAGAGACCGACCCAAGTAAAGTTGAGGCTTGACCACCTGGCCACAGCCCAAAATCTAAAAAGAACTGCAAAGATTCCTGGGATTCTGTGGTTATTATCGGCTTTCATCAAGGACTATTCAAGAGTGATCCGCCTTTACTTAACCTTACTCAAGGGTATCCCCAACCCACAAAAATACAAAAGTCACGCCCTCAAGACTGAAAGAGTCTATTTTCATCCGAGTGAAGTATTTGGAGCCCGCTGGACTCCTGATTGTGAGACTGCTTTTCATGAGATCATATATCAACTTACCCATGCTCCAGTGCTGGCCTATGCCGATCCAAGAAAACCTTACGTCCTGCACACTGATGCTAGCTTGCAAGGGTTGGGGCTGTGTTGTACCAAGAGCACGAGAATGGCCTGAGACCAGTGGCCTTTGCCAGTAGAAGCCTGACCCCATCCGAAAAGAACTATCCTGTACATAAGTTAGAGTTCCTAGCTTTGAAGTGGGCTATTGTTACCAATTCCATGAGTACTTGTATGGGGCTAAATACTAGTAAAACTGACAATAATCCTTTGACCTATGTGCAGACCTCAGCTGTTGGATGCCACTGGCCATAGGTGGCTTTCTGCATTATTCTACATATGACTATGCTCTCGAATACCGAGCAGGTCTGAACCACATAGATGCCGGATGCTCTCACCCGAGGCCTGTTCCCAGAATGATTGGGTCCGATTGGCAGAACCTGACATTCGGGCACTCTACCGGAAGTTTGACAGGAGGAACAAATGTCCACGGACGAGTGGACTGCATGGTGGATTGCTTCGAGCCTCTGAGAATTGCATACCTGCTGCTTATTGCCACTTTTCTGCAATAGACATTGGTGCACTGCCTCAGCTGGACAATGACAGTATTCGGCGGCTCAATCCCAGATCCCATGATCAAAGCAGCTTTAGAAGCCCTCTATGCAGGAAAAGATGTGTCCAAATTACGCTCCACTGATTTGAGAACTGCACTGTTATACAAAGAAGGTCCTAAGTTGAAACTGATCAATAAACTGCTATACAGAGAAACAGTAGACAGAGGGGACAAGTAGACAAACAACTAGTGCTGCGCACTGCCTTTGAGACTCAGTACTGAGGTCCTTGCACAACCACATGGGGCACCTTGGTATAGACAGAACACTTGACTTGGTGAGATCCAGATTCTATTGGCCTAAGATGGGGCTGATGTGGAGCAACACATTCAACTTGTAGTCGCTGCTTACAGAGGAAAGCTTTGCCCCAGAGGGCTGCCCCCTTGTTAACATCACCACCAGTGCACCCATGGAGCTGGCCTGTATTGATTTTCTAGTTTGGAGTCAGATCAAAGAAATATCAGTATGTGCTGGTGGTCACTGACCATTTCACGAGATATGCCCAAGCTTTCCCCACCAAAGACCAGAAAGCATCCACTGTAGCCAAAGTACTTGTAGAAAACTTTTTTGTTCACTATGGGGCTCCACAAAGAATCCATTCTGATCAAGGGAGAGACTTTGAGAGTCGTCTGATCAAAGAGATGCTTTCTCTGTGGGGAGTGCGAAAGTCCAGAACCACTCCTTACCACCCCCAGGGGGACCCACAGCCTGAACGTTTCAACCGCACTTTGCTAGATATGCTAGGCACCCTGCACCCAAAGGACAAGCCTAGATGGAGCCAACAAATTAGCACCCTAGTACATGCTTATAACTGCACCAAAAGTGATGCCACTGGGTTCTCCCCTACCACCTGATGTTTGGAAGAGAAGCTCGACTACCAGTAGATGTGTGTTTTGGGTCTCTCCTGATGGGTTCAAGCTGACAACTATTTACAGTATGTGCAAAGTTAAAGGCCCAGCTAACTCATGCGTACTAACTGGCTCAAACCATGCTGCCAAAAGAAATCTGGCCAACAAAGAAAGGTATGATAAAAAGGTGAAAGCACAGGAACTCCAGGAGGAGATTGGGTATTGCTAAGAAATCTGGGACTGCATGGCAAGCACAAGATTGCTGACAGATGGCACCATCTCCTCACATTGTAGTGGGCAAACTAGATGATCTGCCAGTGTACAAAGTAAGGCCTGAGAATAATTCAAAGATGTAAAACAATGCATAGAAATCATTTACTGCCCATTGGACAAATCTTAATTGAGTCTGAGCCCCTAGAAGATGCCTCTGGACCAGTGACTAGAGCTGCTGCTAAGAAAAGACCAAGGAAGTCTGCACCTACAGAAGCAGAGTTAAGTGTTCCCCTGCACAAGTCCCAGTTGAGCATGACTGTCAGTCCATATCAGAAGAAAGTGAGAGTGACTTTGAATACTATCCTTCTACGAACTGAGTCAATTGTTTGCGGGCAATCCCTAGTCAATACTGGAGATGAAGCTGGCCTTCTGGACTGTCCAAGCCCCAGCTTCGTCCCTGAGCCAATGCTCCCAGAAAGTGAAGTGCAAAGCATCAGATCAGATGAAATGGAATCATTGTGCATGGTTGAACTGTTTGAGCTTAGGAGGAAAATGATAGATTGGGGCAGACTGGTGATACAATCAACAAGAAGAGTATTTTGAGTGCCCTGACAGTCCACTGCCAGTGTCCGAAAGCTCTCCATGCGAGCCAAATGTTGTGGACTCAGAAACTGTAACTCTGGAGCTGAAAGTGCCCCAAGTTCTAGCCTCTCTACCCCATGGAGACTCCCTGACAAGTGAGGACAATGCTGAAAATGAGGCTCAGAGTGCAGAGACTATAACAGTTCCCCTAGAAAGACTGGTCGAGCTGTAAAGCCTGTGGTGCACCTCAGTTACGATTCCCTTGGGAGGCCTGTGGATTTGCCTCTCAATGTTGTCCATAAAGGAGTGTATGTGTCCCGAGCTCATTGCCCAAACTGAGCGTCCAGTGCTAACTCCAAGTTACTTGTGTTGCTCTTATATGGTGCCCTTGCCCCATCCAGCCCCAAGGTAACTGATAGGGAAGGGCCTCTCTTCAGGTTTCATGTACAAGAGGTAATAACTTGAGTTATGGTACAATGTGTATGTAATACTGTGTAAAGAGTGACGACTGCAATGTTTCAGAAATGTGTTCTTGGTAAAATGATATATTGACTGATGATTACATGTGCGAGCCTAATGCAAATGTATATGGTTGCAGTTGAAACTTATGGTACTTGCTTGACGCGGACGCCAAGCTTTCCCAGGCCAGAAGGGTGTACCCTGCAAATGGGGGTTCCCAAAGACTTCCAGGAGTTTGCTTGAATGCTCCAAGCCTGAATGGTGTTTGCATGCTAGCCATTTATCAGTGAGTGTTTTAGAACCTCTGGTACTGTCTCTTTAAGAGCTGTCTGCTTGCAGACATAATTAGTTTGTATGGGGACTGTGTGTTTCTTTGACTGAGTACCACTGAGCTGCTGCCAATTCACTTCATTTTTGCAGTCACTAGGAGTGCAAAGGGAACCTATCTGAAAGATGTAACTGTTTGCCAGAAATTATTTAGAGTAATAATGAAATTACAGTTTGTCTAACCTGCTTTCTTTGCAGTCAGAACTGTGTCTGCTAGTTCCCATTCTAGTTTTGAACTGCTGAGCTGGACCAATCAGTGTGGGGTAAGCTAGCTCTAAAATGGTGCCTTGGACGAATCAGAACTTGGACTCATAATCTGAGCCAGCCACAAGAGGATTGTATGGGCAGTGACTCTGGGAGATGTAGTTTAGACTTCAGTGCCTTTTTGGACCAACAGCAGCAGTCTATTGTGAGTGACAGCCAATCCAGTCAAGAACTGGGAGGAACTCAAAGGAAGTGCCCGTTTTGTCGGTTGGAGTTTCAGTTGAGCTTTGGCAGTGAAGAAGGAAGGAGCTCTGTGCTTTTTCAGTGTGCAGTTTTAGTCGAAAAATGTGTAAGGCCCAGAGTTCCGTCTGCAGCTTGTGTAACAGCTTGTTAGGACTGAACTGACCCTGTGAAAAGAATCAAAGGATCTCTGAAGAGTAGAAACCAGGCTCACCCTGTAGAAGACTGGAGGAATTGCTGAAAATTGCACTCGGTCTGTCAGGAACTGAATCTGCTGTGTTCTCCTGGGTATTGTGCAGTAATTGCGATCGGGATAGATGCAGCCTGCCTGGTATAGTGCTTTCTTTTATATGGATGTGTGAAGAGGTTTGTGTACCTCAAGTGAGCCCTGCTGACATTGAAGGACCCTATCTTATTTGGAGGTCGTGAGTACTAATTCAGGATCGCTCCCTGTTGAATTGCCACATTAAATCCAAATGGAATTACTGTACTGCTGACTGTTTAATTCTCCTTTTCTGTGTGAAAGGGCCCTCACCAGCTGCCACGGTTTGGACTAGCCACTAGGGCTTGGGTACCCAGGGACAGTAACCATAGGGATAGGCCTGTGCACAGAGCCATAGGTAGATTATTAGAGTGATAAGCTAATTAACCTGATTTCCCCTGTCCTTGTTATATCCCCCAAATAAATCAGAGCTGCTTGTTTCAGCAAAGTTATACTGCCTGAGGTATTTGTCTATGTTAAAGTACTGTACTGTGATTGTTGCACTGTATCTCATTTCACAGGTGGTCCCAGTGCCGGAACCAGACCTGGGGTAAGTGTATACTGAAGGTAATTTGATATATTGTGTGGGCCACTAGGTGGAAGAAGGGGTTGCAGTGTCCCAGAGGGCTGTGACCAAGTAAGTTTAACTATTGCAAACCCTGACCTCTGGGTGAGGCACCCGCCATTGGATCCAGGCCCCTCAACCTGTTAGTGGCAAATCAGGCAGGGGTAGTAGCCCCTGGGATAGCGCCATCTAGGGGTTACATGAGAATCTGAGACTGTGCTGGTCTTTCTCTGTTTTGCTAGTCCAAAACTGAACTGAGATATGTATGTATATGTGTGTGTGTGTGTGTGTGTGTGTGTGTGTGTGTACAGCAGCACCAGTCAGGATGCAACATACCACCTTGCAGTATTGCTGCAAAATGCTGCAGTATGCTGCAGGGAAAAGTGTAATTCAATGGCAATTAAATCCTTTTGTCATGTAACATTTTATGACATGTCATTTACTGCAAGTTACTGTGCTGCATTCTGGCTGGCTCCACTCTGTCTTTATCTATCTATCTATCTGACAGTTTATCTTTCTCTTTCTTTCTATCTATCTGTCTGTCTATCTATCATCTATCTATTTGTAAGCGGTGTCTATCTATCTATCTATCTATCCATCCATCTATCCAGCTATCTTGCTACTACCTACCCACCTGTCCGTCCGTCCATCCATCCAGCTCTCTCTCTCTCTCTATCTCTCTCTCTCTATATCTATCTATCTATCTATCTATCTATCTATCTATCTATCTATCTATCTATCTATCTATCTCTGTCTCTCTATCTCTCTCTTTCTATCTATCTCTCTCTCTCTCTGCAATGGGAACCAGTGTCATATACATTATTTATCTTCACTAGAGCAGTCTGACCTCGGGTAACCTCCCAAGTGGGGTAAGCCACAAGTGAGGTGCCCAAGGTCAAACCGTTCGAGTGAGGATAAATAAGGTTTGACACTGGCATATTCATGTTTGCAATAGGGAACCTTGTGGTCGTAGAGGTAGATTTGATTTAAAATGGATGGGCCCAATTCTCAAAGCCCTTAGAGAGATGCAAGGTGCTTGTGTCAAACATTTCTGACGCAAGTGGCACCTTGCATCAAAAGATGTGCCTTTTGTTGTTGTAAAATGCAGCCTGCATTAAACGCAGGCTGCTTCTGTCACAGGAGGATTGTGCCAGCCTTGTCCCACAAAATTGGCAGCAGCATGGTGCTGGGGGGCTTGCTGCAGACACAAGCTGCCACATCCCCTAAATCAGTATTCCAAAAGCTCCCCCAGAGGACAACCATCTAAGTACCATTAGACCAGCCTGGGGCTGGTCTAAGCGTACTTAGTTGTCCTCAGGGGGTTGTGCCAATGTCCCATGGTTCTGATCCCCTTGTAGTAAATGCCACCCCATCCCCCAATACCCTGTTCAGTATGCTTTCATTGACAGCTCAGTCAGTGACCAGTCATGGTGGTGTGTGGAGGGCTGTGCTGGAATGGGGAGCTGTGCTCGGGAATGGTGGGAGCGGGGTGGTGGGGTGCTGCCAACTGGGTTGGGGGGGGGGACTACTAGACTACCAGGGAGTTTTTTTTTAAATAGTTTTCTTGGGGATCAGGGCTGGGGGAACCACTAGACTACCAGGGAATTTTTTTTAAAATGAACAGGGTGATTGGGGATTTGGGCTGGGCTGGGGGGTGCCCTAGACTGCCAGGGAACATTATTGAACTTAAACAGGGTGATCGGTGATCAGGGCTGGAGGGGTGCCCTAGACTGCCAGGGAGAATTATTAACTTGCACAGCGTGATCAGGGTAGGGGGGAACCTCTAGAGTACTGGGGAACCTTCTTAAATTTTAAAAGGGTGATCGGGGCTGGGGCGGCACGGGGGGGGTGCTAGCAACCAGGCACCTGTCCATGGTGCTATTGGCGCACAGCCCTCCCACAACTTGTGGCAAAACTTCCTGATGTGCCCTCTGTTTGGTGCAGGGCCAAGTTTGTGCAAGCCGTGGGACTTTGATGACAGGATCCTACCCAATAGAGAATTGGGCACAGGGTGACTGGTGCACTGGCTTGAGTTGACTTTTTGAGAATCGGGCCTGATATCTATGGTTTTTAAAATAGAAATGGTGTGGACTTTTTAGTTATGTGCTCAGTATTATTCTGCCTGTTGTAGTGGTTGGTAGGGGTTTGTAGGTGTGCATAGCATGCATCTGACATCATGATGCTTAGATGTCTCGTTTCATTGGCCGTGTGTGAGCAAGCTTCAAAAATTTGAGCTCAAGATGGCGGCCATGCTTAATGAGCGTAAGTGAGTCGCAGGAGTCTCGGTGTCAGCTGTATTTGAACTATAGCTGGCACCAAGGATTCAAGGGTGCATTGTTTAAGGAAAAAAAAATTAATTGATGCCTGATGAGTTTAAAATGGATCAAAATGTGTCAGCTGGTGGTTAGATGTGCAAGTGGGTAGGTATGCAGGGGGCGGCTCAGCAGAAACAGAAAGCTGAGTTTTAAAAGCAAAAGTTTTCTTTTCAGTTAAAATGTGACTTGAAGGGGAAATGTAGCTTCCTAAGTGCAGCCTGCAGAGAGGGAGGTGGAGGACAGGAGACAGCCATAATGTAAGGAGTGGAGTGGAGCTCGGTAAGTGACTATGGAACTTGAAAGTGCTTGTACATGAAAAAGTGATGGCTAGCGGGGGAGGGGTGAGGATGATGCAGCAGCTACTGAGATATCTCACTGCTCACTGTTTTGCAGAAAGATAATTGATTTATTTAAACTGATTAGTGTCTATGCCTATTGCATAAATATATATATTATACTGGCATGGTAGCACCAGTATAGTTAGGGTTGACTGAGAGGTTTTATGTTAAACCCCTAACTGTGCACCTTTATAGCTTTGGCGGCATTCATCGCAGTTGCCCTAGATTTCGCATGCACTGTGCAGGAGGCAAGATTTTAGTTAAGTGGTAAGTTTCATGATAATACATGGTGCAGTTTCACCTTTACCGGAGCAAGCAAGGTCAGACGTATGCTCTTCTGTCACATTTACTTCTTTTATGGCATAGACTTGAATCCTAACTGGTGCAGGAATGCAGTGTTTTGCAAAGCATATGTCTGTCTCTATCTATCTATCTATCTATCTATCTATCTATCTATCTATCTATCTATCTATCTATCTATCTTTATGCAATAGATGTAAACAAAACAAGCTACCGATAAGTTCATTTCTCAGAGCAACTATATGAATACATGTAAAATATTACATGTATTCATATATAGTTACTAGGTTACACTTTAAGTGTCAGTTAACTACAGTGTAGTTACAGTGTAACTACATTGTATCTGCATTGTAACTGCAGTGTAGTTGCCTACAACAAGCATGTAACTACGGGGTAATTACTACAACATCAGACCCATTTTGTTCATCTAGTTAGTGCACCCCCCTCCCACCTCTGCCTACCAGCACTTTTTCTTATCAAAGAACACAGGCTACCTAGGAGCTACTGAGGGAAGTCAGGGGATGGGAGCTGGCAGAAGGAAGAGAAAGTGCATGTTGCAAAAATAAATAAGTTACATGTGTACATATTTGGTTTCGTGTAGTTAGAGTTGTTTATAGGAAGTCACCGAGGAATGCTCTAGATACTGAATTGAATTTTTCAGCTTTTGTACGCAGGAGCACCCAACCAAATGCTGCATCTTGTTTTCAGTGGATGAGGGGGAAAAGGGGAGTCCTGCCTATACCCATTTCCCCCATCTGGATGGACTGGAGTACTGGGAGGTTAAGAGCTTTGCTCAAGGTCGCACAGTGAGTATTTGGCCGTGATGGGGTCTGAACCAGTGATCTTCTAGTTCCCAAGTCGGTGGTCTAATCACTAGACCACACTGCCCCATCACATGGTAGGGCTTAGAAAGGAAGCGTAGCTTGACTGCAGAGGAGAAACAGGAAATCTCAAAAGTATGAAGTCAACAGCAAGGCCCGCATACAATACCATTCCAATTTTTAAAATTCTGGAACCAAATGCATTTATTTAACCAGGATAACATGCCTATTTAGATAAGGATTGTAGTGAAGGGCATTGGCAATAAAGCCAGGTTTTGAAGAAATACAAAATCACACATAGCCCAATGTTGCAAAGCATAATGGGAAGTTTATGCAAATCATCATAAAATAATTTAGACTGGTTCAGCTTTAAGCAGCTGCAGATGAGGCACGATGATGAGCCTAGAGAAGGACGAAACACGTGTCCGTGTCTTCTGTGCTCAGCCTTCGCAGAATGTGTGAGAGGACATTTGGCACCATACACATTTGCTTAAATCAGAACCAGTCTAAACTCTTTCATGATGCTTTGCATTATTTCCTCCATTCTATGCACTGCCTCTGGGTTTCTGTGCCCTAGGTGCATGATTTTGCACTTTTTCACATTGAAACCTAGCTGTCATACTCTTGTCCACTCCTCAAGGTTTTTCAGGTCGCTACTCATTCTCTCCACGCCCCCACCGGAGTATCTACCCTATTGCAGATTTTGGTGTCATCTGCATAGAGGCATACCTTCACTTCCAGCTCTTCCGCAATGTCACTTATGAAGACACTGAAGAGGACTGGTCCTAGTACTGAGCCCTGAGGCACCCCTCTGATCACTCTCCCCTCATTAGAGTGAATGCCATTTACCACCACCCTCTGTCTCCTATCCATGAATCAGCTCCACACCCAGGTAATCATTTTGTGTCCTACCCCCAAACTGACTTGCTTCCTTATAAGCCTCCTGTGTGGTACAGTGTGGAAGGCCTTGCTGAAGTCTAAGTGGGTCACATCTACCACCCCACCCTGACCTATTTCTCAGGTCAGAAAGTTGAAGAAATCAATCAGATTCATTAGACATGAGCTACCCCCATGAGTCCGTGCTGCCTCAAGTCTTATAACTTGTTGGATTCAAGATACTCCCCTAGCCTTCCTTTTAAAAGTGTCTGTGCCACCCTCAACTTCCCCACCACTGACGTTAGCCTGATCGGCCTATAGTTGCCAGCCTCCTCTCTCCTGCCACTTTTATGAAGCAGGACTACATCTGCCCTCCACCAGTCCTCTGGAACCAGTCCTGTTTCCAGTAAGTTGTTGAATAGGCTGTCAGTGGTGCAGCCAGTACCTCCCTGAGTTCCCTCAGCACCCTTGGGTGTACCCCATCTGGCCCCATAGCCTTATCCACTTTCAGAATAGCAAGCCCTCTTAGGACCATTTCCTCTGTGAATGGACTTGTGTCTATCTCCTTCCCCCAGTGTTCCGGCTGCTTTTATGGGATCCATCTACCTCTCCCTCTACTGTGAAAACTGAGCAAAAGTAACTGTTCAGGATATCTGCTTTTTCCTGATCCTCCTATGTACAGTCTCCCTTTGCTCTTCTTAACTTCACAATCCCTCTCCTCATCCTCCTCTTTTCGTTTATGTACCTAAAAATGGTATTGTCCCCTTTAGTTACCCCTTTGGCTATTCTTTCCTCAGTTTGGGCCTTTGTACCCCTCATCGCCTTCCCTGCATTTCCTCTGCTTCTCCAGGTACACCTTTCTATCCAGTTCCCTCTGTGTTTCCTTGTACCTCCTGAATGCTACTCTTTTAGCCTTTACCTTCACAGTCATTTCCTTCAAGAACCATCGTGGCCTCTCTTTCCTCATTTCTTTAGTACAGAGGTTTGTTGCCTTCACAATGTCATCCCTTAACTTGGCCTACTGTTCCTCCACCCCACACAGGCACTCCACTTCTGCTAGGTCATCTCTGAGCATTCACCCATTTTTTTTAAATCTGCTCTCCTGATTCACCCATTTTTTTAAATCTGCCCTCCTGAAGTCCTAGACCCTCATCTTTGTGTGGTTTACCTCTGCCACCATCCTTATGTTAAACCACACTGCACGGTGATCGCTGGTCCCCAGGTGGCATTCCACCTTAACGTCTGCAATACTATCCCTGTTTGTGAGCCCCAGTTCCAGTATTACCCCATTACAAGTGTGCTCTCTGACAAGTTGACTGAGAAATGCTCCTTGCAAGGAGTCTAGGATGGTGCTGCTTCTAGCCAAGGCTGGGAGGCTCCAATCTACATTCTGCAGATTGAAGTCCCACATCAGCGGCACTTCTCCCTTTTCTGTCATTGTGCTGATGGCTTACCTCAGTGTCTTATCCAGCTTCTTCCACTTGTGCCCCACTTCATTTTTCCCTCTCCGTTTACAACTTTTATTGCTGCTTCCTTTAACCTGCTCCCTGCGGAAGTTTCCACCCTTAGGGTGCTTCATTCCTACTGCTTCAGTCAGTTTATGCCTCCCTTTGTCTTTCCGCCACTCTCTCAGCTAGTTTAAATGTTCATCAAAGTAACATTCAAACCATCCACTGAGGACTGTGATTCTCCTCCCACATGGAGGCAAGTCATCACCGCTGCATAGACCCACATCTCTCCAGGTTGGTCCTCAGTTTCCAATGAAGCTGAAACCCTTCTTTCTACATCATTGCTTCAACTATGAGTCAAAGCTCCTGTTGCAGAGTACCCTATCCTCCCCTCAGCCACAGACAGACATCACATCTATGAAAGCCACCATGCATGCTACTTGCTTAGGCCCCTCCCCAGTTACCTGAAATCTCCTTGCACAATCCCACCCCCATCTGCTGCTAGATCATTAGTCCCCAGGTGGACAATGACATCCAGCTCTCCCCATGCCCTGCCACCCTAGCAATCCTTAGAATCCACTGTCCATTCCTTTGAGCTGTGGCCCAAGGTAGGCACCTAACCTCCCTCTCTCCCCCTTCCTGTTCTCAAATCTATCCCCCTAACAATTGAGTCCCCCGCCAGAAGCTGCTTCCTCCTGTGCTGGGGTCCTCTATCTCCCACTTTGGGACCTCCCCTTTGGAGGACCCCAGCATCCTCCCTTGCCACTACTTTGGGTGTCTCCTCTCTGCAGTCCTGTCCTGCCAGAATGGTAGAGGAATTCTGTAGTGCCACAGGCCGAGGAATGTGCTCCTGATCTGCCACTCTCATCCTCTCAGAACCCACTGTGGTCCATCAGGCTCTCCTTTTCCTTGCCAACCTCTGGGGCAACTATGGTAGACTCAGCAGCCCCTGAGTGGGGCAAGAGGTCCTCTGGTTCCTAGCCAGTTCAGCCCAGAGATCAGCAACCTCCTCCCTTAACCCAGAGAGGTGCTTGCAGCTGGAGTAGCACCTCAGTCTCCAGAATGTCTCCCAGAACACTGCAGCTCCACATCCATTGCACTGCACCACTCCCATAATTGACTTTATGTATCACTCCCTACTGCTTTCAAAGTACCTTGCCCCTGTTGCCCCCTTCCTGTGTTTGCTCCTTTCCCACCTACGCCTTCTATCAGTATAACTTTATCACCCCACCCTAGATAGGGTGTTACTTGCTTTCCCCTTTACTCGCTTGCTATCTCTGGATATATCTCACCCTGTATCCGTCTGCCTCTTTACTTCTTCCTTTTAATTAACCCCCTGCTTTTAGCTCTTTCTGAGCAGTTACTGCACTTTACCTTAGATAGGGTGTCTCCCATATTCCCACCTGTAGCAGCTACCTGCTTGTTTCTTTCCCAGCAGATACTCCATAACCCACCTCCTGCAGCTACCTAAACAGGTAACGGTAAGCTAAAAGGTACCCTACCTTCTTTTGTCCTTCCAACAGAACCTCCTGCCTACTTGCAGTCACCTGCGGATGCCTGCTGATGCCTAAGATGCCAATAACATGTTCCACTCCTGCTCTGTTCCACTCACTCGCTGGGACATGAGCATGTTGGGACATGCTGGGAGTGGATCCTTTTAACCTTGATGAGGGACTTCCTGTTGAGTTCTGATTGGTCACACTAAAGCAGAACCGGTCTAAATTTTTTCATGGTGATTTGTATACACTTCCCACGATGCTTTGCATTACAGGGGTATGTGTAATTTTGTATTTATTTAGATAGAGAGTGTGCAAATAATTAATATTGAATTCCTAAATATCTCATATGATGGGGTATTCATTATTGGACACCAAATAATGAATACTTCTCATTAGAGCTGTGAGAACCTTCCAAAGTGAAATCTTGTGAAGGTGGTCCATTGAACTAGGTGAAGTTCTCCAAAGCCCCCTATTTTCAAACTAGTCCCCCCTGGATTGACTGTAGAAAACCATATTTTTGTGGTTAAGATTTACTGGGAGAGGGCCGGCCCGCTGGTGCAGTGGGAGAACTACTGCTTGCAATGAGCCGGGTTCAGGAGGAACCAGAGGCATCAGAGGGTTGGCCAGGGGAGGGAGAAGGATTGAGGATCCGATGAGGTAGGGAGGGAGGGTTGTGGCATCTGGTGAATGCCTGACCTCTAGTGGAGCCAGGGACCACAAGACATGGGGAACGGGAGTGGCAGACGTCTACACACCATGCATACGAGTGCGCATGGTGGCATGTTGATATTTTTGCATGTCCACTCCCCTAGGGGACACTTGCAAAAAAAAAAAAATCCTCTCCAGGCCATGCAGCATGACACTGGCAGCTCCTGTCTCCTTCCGGCCTCCAGATGCCAGAAGGACTGGCCAGGATTGTTGATTGGTCTGTTGTTCTAGAGGTCTGTCCCTTCGCCTGGTTTTCCTTATTTCTGCACCCCCACTATTATCTGGTTTTACCAGGTGGTAAACTGGGGTGCAGGAGACTGCAAATGGGCTTGTGAGGGCCATGATGCATTTGTGAAGGGCACAGTGGGCCATTTCCATGGTGGGCCTTACCATTTTTTGACTGATAAGGAAGGGGCTGTGGCTCCACTGTGTAAAACATGAGATGACTGCAATGTCACCCATGGTACTGAGTGGTTGCATTAGGCACATAGCCCTGCCCCCTTGAGACTGAGAACAGGGCCACTTGGTTTCTATGGAGTCCTGCGTCTACCCTAGCGTTAGAGATGGGAGGGAACGGAAGTACAGGCAGGATCCCATGACTTGCCAAGGGTTACACAGTGAGACAGAAGTGGGATTAGAACCCAGGTCTCTTGGTTCTCAAGCCTGTGCTATAACCACTGGTTCACACTGCCTCATCACCTGTGCAACAACACTTTCCTGTCAGCAGGAGGATAGGGCTTGTTTCCTAGAATGCCAGATCATGGAGCCTACTGATTGGTAGAGGCTCTGATAGCCAGTAGGTGGAGCTAGAGTGCCAGATGTTCGGTGCTGGCAGATGTATGTCAAGATGACAAAGTGATAGAAGGGTAGAGCCTTGCCTCCAGGACACCCCTGATCCATGTCGCTTGCCAGGTTGCCTGAGGAGGCAAGGATCTCTCACTAATAGCAGCTGTCTATGGCTCCAGTGTCTGTGACAACAGTAGAATCCATTGCCTAGTCACCTGGTAGTCTCCAGGTACAGACACCAGGAAAGCGGTGAAGACTACTGATTTGGATTCTGAAGGCCATTTAGTGTAGATCGCTATTAATCTGGTGGGAGTGTAAGGGATCACCAAGAGGGAATTAGTATCCTGAGGGGCTGTCCCTCAAGGGAAGTATCTGGTAGCGCTGACGGTGCACAAAGGTTCTCACTGAAGCAGGCATTACCCAGTTGGGGGGGGGGGTATTGGTCCTGATCCTGAGAGAAGCTACCAGCAGTGCTGAAGATGGTGACAGCTCTGATGACAGATGATGAGCAGCAGATGCAGGCAGGAGATAGGATTACTATTGTTTCAGAGAAATTCAAGCTGAGATGTGACTTGGAGATTCTGTCTCTGACGGATAGTCTGGGGAGATTGCCAGCCACTGCCAGCCATAGGGTAAAATCCTGGTCTGAGACGGATTTAAAGCAGCACTCCTTTTAGTATGATGTTCCTCAGATATTCATCAGTATTTTCAGCTGTTTCTGAGACCCCTTGTTTAGTATCCCTTTCTGTGCGACTAAAATGAACTAGCATGTGGCAGACACTGCTCCCATACCTCACTGGGCAATGGGTTTACAACAACAGAAGAGAACACTGATGAAAACGGCAGGATTGCCATATTTAAAGGCACACTCCATTCATTGTTTCAAATACAGTATTTTAAAAAGTGATAAAGCACAGCAACGGACTCGGGTCGCTCGGGGGTCAGCAGGGGTGAGGAAAGATTGAGCATCCGTAGACAGCTCTCCTTCCTCAGGAAGGGGAGTACAGTGCTGTGTGCTGTAGACTGATACCCAGTGGTGGCTGGGTGTCGGTACAGGCACACAGCTAGAAGGGGGGTGGGACCCACGTTCAGGGTGTGAGGCTGCCTCCGCGGAGGCGGAGCCCAGCCATTCACCCAATGCATGTTCGTGGGTCCAGGGGAGAAAATCAGGAGGAAAATGGAGCTAGTAGGCTCTGTGATGGTCCAGCTGCCTCTGCGCCATCCCCCCGGAATCTGGACGCTGGCTTCTGGGGAGGGAGGGAGGAAAGTTGACGCTCCTCTCCTTGGCCCTGTCATGGGGGGGGTGGTAACCTGTGAGGGAGGGATCTCCTGGGGATGAACTGGTGTGGGAAGCATGGCCACAGAGGTGAACTCCCCCGAGGGAGGAGCTGGAGCTGCCTGCCAGCTCCATGGAAGGTGGAGAAAGTGCAAACTGAAAAAAAGAAAAGGTGGTAAAGCAGACTCAGAATGGGGAAGAAAAGGTATTATACCAGATAGGAGATAAGTGGAAATCTAAAATGGAATAAAAAAGTATAGATCAGCATTTTCAATAACATGAATCCCCTATTTAAATAATCATACTTTCTAATACCTCGTTGTTTCTTTCCTTAAGTCCCATCCAGTCTTCGGATGTGCTTTTTTGTTTTTTTGAAAAATGAATCTGTATTACAGTTTTCCTGCCTCTGTGTGTGCTTAGCATTTTTCCTCTTGTGTTTACAGTTTTAGGTTTCTGGGACTTTCTATGATGTCAGTTCACACTGTTGCACAAGTAAGCAATAACCCACAGCATGCATGGGGGTTATGCAGAATTAATGCATGTCCTTGCTGCATTGTGTGGGACGAGGCCAAACTCCAAAAGCCTTCAACCCCCCCAAGTGCATTGTCATAAATAGCCCACAACATAATGTGCAGTAATGCTAAATCAATTCATGCCTCCCTGGACTGATGAGACATGAGGGGTTTATGTTGCATGCGTTTGCACCCGAGAAGTGCAGTGATTTAGCATTATTGCACACTCTGGAGTGGGTTATTGTACGTATAAAATGCTGGCAGTATAGCCTAGAGGTTACAGCAATGAGCAGTGAATCTGGAGACCCATCAGCCCTGGATTTGATTCCCACAGCCTCTACTTGCATACTGTTTGACCCCGAGCTAGTCACTTAACCCCCCCTCTGCTCCCAAGTCACCCCTATAAGTGGGCCATGTGCCCAGTGGCTTTATCTTGGTCGCCAAAGAATAAAAACAACGATGCACTGGTGTTTAGTAAACAGAATATTTTGGTTATAATAAGGCGATCCAAAAAGGTATGTGCACATCGATGTGAAATCAATACACTATCATGTGATTGGCACCAGCAAATCAGTTTCACTTATTTTTTTATATAGTGGTTTGTCCCTGAAGCCTCCACCTTTGTCTACCATCCACACCTCTGCCAGCCACCCCAGTCCTGTCAGATGCTCCCCTCACTGCTGAAGCTATTGTGGATCTGCATCAAGCAGAGCCCAAGGGTGCCTGCAACCATCATTTAGATGTCTCAAGAACTCATTCTTTTTTGGGTTTTCTTCCTTCCACTCCAAGTCCGCCCCACCACCTCTGATATTGGTCCATGCCTCTGGTAGTGCAGTGCACCCTTGGCGGACACCAACCCTCATGAGGTAGCAGGTTTTCCCGACTCACCATGAGGAGCCATTGTGACGCTGGAACCCAAATGTCTCCCTGCCCTGGCTAACTCATGCTGCACTTGGCAGTACTCCCCAGCCCGGGTCACTCTAACCCTGGCTCCCCGAGTCTACTCCTAAAACCAGGTCACTGGCACAGAAGTATGACCCGCTTCCGCTGAGTCATCGGACACCCTGTAATTAATTTTTTTATTTGTCAGGGTCATTTTGGGGAACCGATTTGACAGCATGTTCATCAAACACTGGAATAAAAAATTAAAGCCACAAAAAAAAGGCTGTGAATCTTGTCAGCATTTGAAAAATTATATACAAATCATTTTCTGAATCAGAAAATACCCTGAAACTGACAGCACAAAATCAAAGGATGAAATGTTAAAGAGGGTGTTTAAAGATATTGGATAGCGTTTTCCTAATACTTGTAAAAAACTTGCCTGGGACAGAATGTGAGAGAAATTATGGAAATTGCAAGCAAAATTTCAGAGAAGGAAAAAACACCTCCAGTCTGTGAGGCCAATGCTGTGAACATTCTCCATCTCTAGTGGCTTGGAAAAGTATGCATTGCTAATATGTGTGGTGGTGGTGGGGGGGGGAAGGGGCTCTGAAAGCAGTTGTATTGTTTAAATGGAAAACTGTTAAAGATAAGTCTCTTGGTTTTGCTTACCTGTCCATTTGTGAAGTATAAGACACAGGCAAGCAATAAGAGAGTGAGTCTCCGCCGCTGCATGTTGGTCCTGGCTGCTGAATTCCAGGATTCATAGGGCACCAGAAAGCTGTTTAACCTCTCCTGTCCCAGACAGTACCCTTCTTATGTCAACTTGTTTACAAACTGGAGATGTGTATTTTTCGCCCCTTCAGCTCAGTGGATAGACGTTACTGGTTTGTAGTTTTTCTTGACTTGCAGAACTGACTGACCAACCAACACCAAAAAAGGATCACAAGGTTTGTTTTGTTTTTGTTTTGGGGGTGGATTTTGAGCAAATAGTTTTCTTTTTCCTCTCACCTCTCACGCTTCAGAGTAGTTTTGCCTTCTGACGTTTTCCAACACACAGGCAGCAGTGTTGCAGGTTCTGGATTGATGCCTCTGTTTGAGAAACAGAACATTTTTTTTATAAGCTTGTTAACTTCACTTCTGAGCAGAGAACATTTTTTCTTTTAAAGAGCCAGGACACCTCAAGAGGAACTTTGAAAAAGCATATCTACACTGAATTATATCTCATATTTATTTTTGCACTTAGTTCCTCTGTACTTTTTAACAACGCGTAGTAAAGCAATAGCATTTATGATTTATGTAAGACAGATATTTACCAGGTAGCAAGCAGAGCCCAGGAAAAATCCTTTCCAGGTACAGCCTTTTTTTAGCAGACCAAAAATAATCATTCTTTAGTATTACTGTATTCCTGGAAAAAATATGAATATATCTATTTTTTATTTTCAGTCTAGTTCACTCCTGAACACTGAGATACGTGGTTTTGAAATGTTTAAAAGTTTCTTCCTATGCCCAAAATGAAAAGGCAGGCTTTTTAGACCTATCTCCACTGCATCATAATTCATATTTTTTCTGCATTTAGTTCCTCTTTCTTTTTAACAATGTATCATAAAACAGCAATTTCAAACTTTTTTTTAGCAGGTAAGCAAGCAGAGCCCGGGAGGAATCATTTCAAGTTTTAACCTGTTCTCTTTTTTCAGCTGACAACAATTCATCATATAGTTTTCTTGATTATCAATTTATTTCTGACAAGAACATCAATACATTTAGAGGCAGTATAGCGCAGTGGTTTAAGGCTCTGAGCTGCAAACCTGGAGACCTAGGTTTGAATCCCACAGCCCCCATGTGCATACTGTGTGACCCTAAGCAAGTCACTTAATTTCCTTGTGCTCCCAGGTCACACCTGTAAACAAGCTTTCAGTGTCTCTCCAGGTCAAAAAAAAAAAAAACATCCATTTTTCTTTTCACTGTATCTCACTCCTGAACTGTGATATGTGGTTTTGAAATGCTTAAAAGTTCCTGTTTTCTGGCCGTGCCCACTATGAAAAAACATAATCTTTTAGACCTGTCTGTACAAAATTATATTTCATATTTTCTCTGCATTTTTTTTTTTTTAGTTGTTTAACCAGGAGTAGCACACTAAGCTGAAAGCTTTTTTACAGGTGCGACCTGGGAGCACAGAGAAGTAAGTGACTTACTCAGGGTCACACAGTATGCAAGTGGAAGCTGTGGGATTCTAACCCAGGTCTGGTCTGCTAGATGTCACCAGATTTGCAGCTCAGAGCCTTAAACCACTGCGCTATACTGCCTCCCTTAAATTGGTTTCCCTTTTTCCTTTTTTAACAATGCATGGTAAAGCAGTAGTATTTATTTTTTGTTGCAAATATATTCACCAAGTAAGCAAGCAAAGCTCAGGAGAAATTGTTTCCACTTACAATCTGTTTTTTTTTTTAGCTGACCAAAATTCATCATATAATTTTTTAAGCATTAATGTAGTAGTATAGTTTATTGTTCGACATTCTTGTCATTACAAAACAGAAAAAGTTTCATAAAAAGGTAAACATTTTTTTAAAACAGTTACAGTCATAAGTAACATTAACACAGTTACAAATTTGCCATAGCATCAATTGGGACATACAGAGTCGATCCTTCATAAATATTTGCTTGTTTACCTGCCTACCTGACCAACATGCAATACGGCATTGCTTTGGGTGGTTGCTATTCTGGAGTGCCATTAATTAAGTTTGTTTTCACATATTAAATTGTGTTAGGGATCCATGACACTGGTTCGACAAAAATTATGTCAGCTGACATCACAGCGATGGATTTATGTCAATTGCAAGTTGAGGTCGGCATAAATCTGTCAAGTAAGCTGTCTTTTTTTGTGAGGGCTCTGCCCCCACTCATTCTTTAGGATTATCAACCCCAAGTCAGAGTTGAGTCGGGGTGGGGTGCAATACCCGGTCAAAGCAGTGCCAGGGTCCCGAGGGTATATTACAGTGGCAACAGCGAATTGCCGCTGTAATGTCGTTCACTGTGTGATTGTCACCATTCAGATGGCATACCATTGTGATAATGCATTATAAATGATAATACAATTTTATTTATTTATTTATTAAGATCTCAGATTAAACCTTGGAGTACAGGCTCATTACATAGGTTCCACACCAGGGTATTACAGTAACAAACAAAACAACAGCTTATGGATATGCCGTAAGAAAGTCAACAACAATTAAGGCAAATTAGGAACAAGTTACACGCCAGTGACTGAAAATAAGAAAACACTAAATACAATGGGACTTGCAAACACAAAGAGGAAAAGGGAGGGAAAGAGAGTGAACAAGGGAAGGGGTTGGCTCAGGAAGAGAGGAGCAATAGGGAGAAGACAAACTGGAGAGAGAGAGAAAAAATTTACGGGTATCAGCCCAGATCATGGGCCTCGTCAAGGGTGAAAAGGATGTTTATTCTAGGCATACTGGCAGTGCTAGTAGCACGTAAAGGTTAAACAGTGGTGCCAGGTGTAGGGGTGGAGCAGGATCAGTACAGGATGTCTGTACAATAGGGCTGCATCAACCAGCTCGCCATGCTCAAGTGAGTTGTCAATAAAGCCCATGAACTCAAGTAGAACTGTGATGGTGCTATGTGCTTTGTGGAAGCCATGTTGCTCAGGGCATTGGATGCTGTATTGCTCCAGATATTGCACTAATTGGTCACGACAATCCTCTCTAGTACCTTGGATGGGGAAGGGAGAATCGAAATGGGTCTGTAGTTTCCTAGCGTGGAACGATCGCCACTTTCCACTGCTGCGGAAACTGAGAGAATCTTAGGGAGGAGTTTATTATGTAGGTTAGGGGCTCCAAGATGACTTCCAGGGATAGGGCTACAAAGTTTAGGTCAAGGGAATTGCCACTCTATCAGGATTTTCCCAGGACCTTTAGAAGGTATTTCCTGGCTTCATCGAACAAGATGGATCTGAAATGAAAATAAGGTTTAGTAGGCAGCTGGTTCCGTGTTTGCACTGTGACAGAGGAGTTAGAGGGGTGGGAAAAAGTCCAGGGGTAGCACTCCAGAGAGATCGGTAAATGCTTTGTTGAGTGAGTTAGCGATAGTTTCTGGGTCAGTTGTAGGTATGCCATCTATGTTGAGCATCATAGGGGCTGACTTGCTAACTTTCTTCATGACCTCCTATAGGTTAACCCAAAATTTTCTACCATCACTCCAAGACCGGGTAAGTGTGTCCTTATAGTATTGTTTTTCTGCTGCTCGTATCTCCTGAGTGCAATCGTTGCGGGCCTTTTTGTAGAGTTGAATGTTGACCTGCTTGCCTGTCTTCTGGGCTCTATACCAAAGGTTATCTCTTGCTTTCAAGTGCTCGAGAAGCTCAGGAGAGAACCACAGGTTGCTGCAGCCTTTTATTTTTTGCTTTTTTATTGGAGCATGTATGTCACAGACCGCACTGAATAACCTGATGAAGCACTCCAGGGCTGTATCAACAGAAGTAGAAGAGTAGACTTGGGACCAGTCCTGTTGACTTAGGTGAACTCTAAATTGGTCCAGGTGGCCTTGCTTAAGGACTCTGTTTGTGACAGTTCTAGTATGGGGTTTGGAGTAGGTGCTGGACCAGCAAACAAGAACAGGTGAGTGATTGCTGAAAGCATCAGGTAGAGCAGAGGTGAGGGAGATGTGTTCTGGCCTATTTGATAGAACCCAGTCTAGCAATATTGATGTGCCAGTCTTGTTATTTACCCTAGTGGCTAAGGAGGCAAGTTGGGAAAGGTGCACCAATGTCACTGCATCCCTGTATAGAGCTGCTGCAGGGGAGGTCCAATCTGCATAGAAGTCACCTAGCAGTAGTGTTTCAGTGTTGAGGCTGAGGGTGCTGAGACACTTGAGTAGTGAGTCAAGTCCAGTGGATTTTTGTCCAGGCGGGATATATACCGAGAGGACTGTGACTGTTCTGTTATGCCTTTCCAGTAATTATTTTTACTGTAAGGACTTGCATGCTGGTACCAGTATCAGGTAAGGGTAGGATGTGGGCCTGTAGGTAGTCCCCAAGATATAGTACGCAACCACCACCTCTTTTGGCAAGACGATCCGCCCTGAACTCAGTAAATTATCCCTTCAAACCACCATTAATATTGGCAGGTTATTCAACAGTACATCATACAAGAGTGGCTTTAAGCTTAAAATATGAAATACTCCTGAAGAACACAGCAGAAGTTTACAGTTAGTAGTAAGGGTGTAATAAGAAGATCTCGTACACTATTTACACCAGTATGAGCAGTATAAATTAGATGTTACCATTTACTTTAATTTTTATACATATTGTTTTCTGATTCTGTTAACCGTTAGTAGAAAGAGTGCAAGGTTAGTTAAGATATCCAAAGTTTCAGAATTAAAGAGTAAATGTAAAATGTATTTAGTTGGGATATATAAAAAAAGCCAACTAGGCATCTATACATTTTTGTCTGGGATATTTACATTGTGGACAGCATAGAACAACATGTAGGAGATCTTCTTCTTCTTGAAGTGCACAAAAACAATTCACTGATATATTTTTTCCTTGTTGTATCTGCCCTTTAACATATTGCTTGGGAATAACTCAAATCTGCGTTGAGTAGGTACATTTCTATGTTCTGGTATTTGGATGGCTTCCAGACAGAATTTAAGCGCATGTTCTTTTGTATTGTTTACAAGCCATCTTGATACTTTTAAATTTAAAAGCCACAAGAGTGCGCACAAGGAAAAGTGGTGCTGCAAGACAACACTCAATAGTAATACCCAAAGTTCTTAGTACTCACAACCAAAAACTGGGACGCCACAGACTATTAAGTCTTATATAAGCAAATATTTATTAACATACCCAACGGACATCATCTCGCCCAGGCGTCCCAGTTTTTGATTGTGAGTGCTAAGACCTTTGGGTATTAATACTTTTAAATTTGCAATGTGAGTGAGATCACGTTGTTTTGCTTTATTTTATTAATGTAGCAGGTTGGAATGTGCTTCGGAACAGGTGGTTTCGTTGAAGATGGTGAGCAGCTTCAAGAGAGGCTGGCATAGAGTTAAAGGGAAAATAAGGGTCAAGGGAGGGGTGGGAAGGGTGGATGGGGGAGTAGGGTTGATAGATTAAGCCAAAGACCCTGCAATATGAGCAGACTAGATAGACCAAATGGCCTTTTTCTGCTGGCTTCTTCATATTGGGCCCCATATTCAAAAGTGGCTGGTTGCGTTGTGCAAGTGAATGCTTTACATCCAATTGTGCCAGCACAAAACAATGGGATATTTAGAAGATGCACTGTCAAATGTGACCATGCATGTCTGACCAAATATCCACAACATGCACGACTGCACAACCAAAGATGTGTGGTGCAGCAGACCATGTCTGAATATGGGAGAACAGCGCACAAAAGGCAGGGACTGATGCACAAACAGTGCAAGGAGAACAATGCATGGGTGCATGTGAGAAGGGCAGTGGCGCAACACTGCAGTAGCCCAGGGGACAGGGAAGGCACAGTGGCACACCACAGTGGCCAAAAGGGCCCGATGCAGGGCCAGCGAGTGGCCAGCACTGTGCATCTTACAGATGTGGCCAGGCATGTGGAAAGAAATGCACACTGGCCAGGTCCACACACATATGGCCAGGGATAGGGGACCACAGCAATGTCTGTGACCAATGGGCAGTGCAGAAGACTGATGCAGAGTGACACTGCTGCAGACATGCCTGTGTGAGGGATGGCCCAGTGTGTCACTAGCATACCACCACAATGGCATGTAGCAGGAACCCGCACATGGGGCCCACACTGACACCAAGACATGGCCACTGACAGTGTAGGACACAGGCACATGGACACACAGGATGCAAGCTATGGCCAATGCCACCCTCACAGAATGCCACAGTGCCACCACAGGGAACCATTGTAATGGAACACAAGGACGGACATGCAACAGGAACATCATGCAACCTGTGCAGCGGAACACAGGGACACACACATAGTGCACCCCCTTCCCTGGGTACAGGGAGTGGTGGGTGATACGAAGGTCTGCACCCAACTGTGGACACGTGGATGTGCAACACATGTGCAATACACCTGGCAACTATCCCTACAGAAGAACATACTGCACACAGCTATGGGAAAAAGTCAATACAAATATTTAACGAACAGCACAAAACAGGGGTAAACAGCAGGGAAAACAAACAGGATGGATAGAAACAAGAAAAATCATAAAAAATAACAAGCAACTAATAATATAAAAAATATTTACAAATATGTACAGGGATGTATTCAGAGAAAGGGAGGACAAGGGAGGTAGGGGCACAACTATATACAACGGATGGGGACCTAGGTGGGAGTGTGAGGTGGGAAGGAGCATGCACCACCTTGTAGCCCACAGAGGCATGGTGCTGCACCTGCCTGTAGCACGGTGCACCTAGATGCAGCCATATGGCCGTCACTGTCCAGCCAATGCTGCAAATGGCCCACAGCATGACTCCTCTGGTGACTCTGCCTCACCTGCTGTCTCTGTCTCTTGGCTCCCATCCTCAGTGGCTGGACAGGTTTTATGGGAAGAAACAGACAAACAAAACACTGCATTAGTGCCAATGGTCCATCTGTCAAGAAAGTCCAACCCCCCAACAATATTGGTGACGTGCAGCCGTGCATACATGATGTACGTGCTGTGCACAGGCCCCGCCACAGTGCTGCATGCAACAGTGATCGTTGATGTGCCATGGACATGTGTGTCACGAAACACACCACATGAGTTGTGGGCATAGCAGCAGACAATTGCAGTGCAGGACATGCGGATGCCATGGTGCAGGGCAATGTTCTTGAGTGTCACATGGCCATGTGATGAATACACAGTGGCCTCCACCATGGCACACCATCCAGACCCAGAGGCATGTGTGAGATGGCCACAGGTGGCCAATTTCTGGCACAGGTGTACTGGAGGCACCACCACAGATGTACGAGACTGTCCACAGTGGGCTTCACATGTAGGGAGGAGAATGGCATGCAGCACGAATCCAGGTGTAGACACAGCGACACCCCCACTGTCCAGGACAGCACCTAGAGACATGCAGGCCTGGGCACAGCCGTGCATATGTCCATGTAGGCGTGGACATAGGCACCAGCATGCCAGCTGAATAATGGTGGATGCCACACAGTCATGTGGGGGGAACAGCCCCCTCATATGTCCACTGGACATGCAGTGAATACGGACATCACCCATGAGGCACAGTGGCAAGACTATGACAGTGGGCATGTACCCAGTCACCATCCCTGATGTGCCACGGAGGCATGCCAAACCCATAGACCACCCCAATGGAACTGTGTGTGGCAACACAGAGCTACACCTATGCACAGACTGCAGGGGGAAGAGGGGTCCGTATGCCAACAAGTTACATGCCCATGTCCTCATCGCAGAGGGGGTGCAGTGTGGCCGGCACCTGTCACTAGGCATAGCCGGCACACAGGGTGCCACAACAGGCTGGCACACACTGTTAATGGAGGTGGGCAATGCAAAGGTCAAATGCTGTGCCAGTGGGTATGGCTGCATGGCACAACAACCAGGGTTGGACTGGAGTACAGGGGGGCCCACCTGGACCGTTGGCAAAGTGGCCCACCTTGTAAAACGATACTGGATGGCCCATGATAAGACAAACAGTACGCCATGTTATACCAATGTGATATCCTAGCACTGTGCCTGCGGCACACATATACTGGCAGGTCCCTACGTACACAATAGTATGCTCAGTAAAAAGATCGGAACAACACACATTCACAGCGACCATGTGGTGGCCCAGTACCCAACAGAGGGAGCCCACATGGATATATCTGGGCAACAGGATGGGCCATTCTGACTCTGTCTACACCCTGTATGATGGCTGGAGGCATGTACACAGATGGGTGCATGTGCAGTGTTGCCGATGAGGGCCAGGGGGGTGGTCACACCCACTGCTGTGCGGCACACACAGATTGCACAGTGACATGATGGCATAGGCCAACAGCAGGGGCTGGCAGGCAACAGCCAATGGCAAACATTGGACAACACCAACACACAGCCCTGGCCAGAGGTGCATGTGCCACAGGGCCATCAGTGTGGGGTGGCAGCACTGCACGCAGTATCCAATGTGAGACCACCATGGTTGCTCACATCGCCATGTTCGTGCCTCAGTCCGCACAGGACAGGGATGTGCCCCACAGTGCACATAGGGGATAACCATGACCATTCTAATACCATGTATTGACACAACTGGACACAACACGGTAACATGCCAGAACCCCAACACACCACAGTGGCGCAGTATGAGGGCACATCACCGGAGCAATGTGTGACATACGGTATACAAGGGTGATGGGGGGTGTGGGATAATAACCACTGGATGTCAGCAGTGTACCATGATCATATGGTGCACAGCATGGGGGCATGGTGATCGGTGCAGGGGCACACACGTGCCAGTGACCACACAATAGGGGGACACATTGCACTGGGTGCGACATGTGCATGGTTGCATGGTTGCATGGTGTACGCTGAGCAGGTGGTGGTGGTGGTGTGTGTCTGTGTCCAGACACACTGGACATTGCAGGGTCCCCAGGGACTGGCAGCAGTGCAGAACCAGGCAACAGCACACCACTACCACCACATGTGTGTGATGCAGTCATCTCTTGGACATGCCCAAACTGCTTGCCATAGACCACAATGGGCTGAGCGGTTTCCCCCATGACCCCAACACCTACACAGCCATGGGCAGATGTGTACATGACCTCAGCACAATCCACATATATCACGAATGGGACACAGTGTGTGGCACATGGCCTACACAATGTGTCTGCATGCACTGTGTGCCGTGCACCTGTGCAGGGGATGGCGGCACAACACGGCTATGGGCCACACAGCCACAGCGAACATGCTATGTGGCACAGGTCTGGCCAAATATGTGCACAGCATTGGTGGCATGATAGTATACATGGGCCGACATTGTGGACATCAGGGTGTGGATGGCCCTAATGGACAGGATTGTTGCACCCCCATGCGTGTGTGCCATGTGCACACACATGTGTAGTAGCAATGCCCACAGTGGGTGACACATGGTGGCTATGCTGGACACAATGGGCATGGCATGTACAGTACCCCATGCATACCCATGTGATGGTCTGCGCAGTGACACCCTGGTCGCACCAAGCTGTCAGTCCCAGCTCGCCCTCTCATCCTCACACCTGTCTGCAATGGAAACACAATGACAAAGGCACAAACAACACCATGCAGTCCCCCCACACCATACACCCATATACAAAGCAGGTTTGTGAACATCAACCGGACACCCACAAACAAATGTATGACTCTCCATCTGTAGATGGCATAAAGTGTACCACCGCAGAGGCACAATATAGGGCTATACAGTGCCCCCCACATTACCAGGGAACACACACATTACAGCGATGGGTGATGGTACATTAAGTGGATTAGTGGCATCCAGCAGCAAGGAGCTACTGACTGAGGCCCGTGTTTCCCCGTGGGCAACCAGTGGTGGACCCTCCACAGCTCCTGTCATGACACTGCAGGAGGCAATCATTGCTGCAACCTTCAGCCATGTGGCTGTGGAAGGCATTCCCAGTGGGGGATTTGAACCGGGTGGTCAGCCATCGCTGCACTATAGGTATGCATGTTACAGGTCATGTCTGGTCCTGTATGTGGCATCAAATGTCTGTGTGTGGCATGCTATCCATTATGTGTAGCACTGTGTGGCCACAGAGCAGTGGCCACTGTATGGGTGTGCATGCCACTCCATCTGTGTGCATCCTAGCATGTCTGCCATGTGTCCTGCTCACATTATGCCCACGTGTGTTTCCACCTGCACTCCTGTTATCTGCATGTGTACCTGCCTGTGTACATTATGGTACTGTTGCCATGGCCATACATCCCTAATCATGCCCTCCACTTTTGTTTCCACAGCACCATCATATCTTGGGACTGGTGGAGCTCCATAGGTACAGCTGCATGCACAGTGTGGCACTGTACCTGTTGCCACAGCGATGGTCAGTGTGGTGCCCACCACTGTGGACCCATACACATGGGGGGGCGGACGGCGATGATGATGATTTTGATGAGACCATCTCTCTGACAGCTGAGGCACTCCTCACCACTCTGGATGTGCTCGCCTCGGACACTGAAGATGATGAGATCACAGAGATTGACAGTGTCATCCCCGACACCGCCCCCCCCCCCCAATGTGGCCCAGACAGATTCCCCACATGCTGCACATACCAGCAGCCATCCAGGGCTGGCCCATACGCAGCAGATGGGCCACCACTTACAGTCAGCCACAGCGCAGGTAGAGGGCATCATGTTGCGGCCTGCTGAGGTGCAGCCGAGGAACACTGCTGGCCAGTGATGGGGAACAGGTGACCAGCCACAGCCTGATCAGCTGCATGTTCAGGCAGCCCCAGCATGCATTATGGATGTAGAAACATAGAAACATAGAAGTTGACGGCAGATAAGGACCGCAAGGCCCATCCAGTCTGCCCATTTCTTTTTCTACCTTATAAATGTGCCATCGGCGTTTGCTCTGTCAGTGACCTATCTATTCATAGTCATTTGTATTGCTCCCTTATGCCTATCCCATGCCTGTTTGAAGCCCTGCACTGTATTCATAGCCACCACTTCTTGTGGTAAGCCATTCCATGCATCCACCAATCTTTCTGTGAAAAAGAATTTCCCACATTCCCCTTAATCGGCCTCCCTTTAATCTCATGCTGTGTCCTCTTGTCCTGCTATTTTCTTATATTTAAACATGTTAGACTCTTTTCACCTTGTTTATGCCTCTAAGGTGTTTGAATGCCTCGATCATATCACCTCTCTCTCCTTTGCTTAAGGGTATACATATTGAGCTCGTTAATCTGTCCTCATATGTCTTCTGATGCAGTCCCTGCACCATTTTGGTTGCCCTCTCTGACTGCCTCAATTTGGTTAATGTCCTCAGAAGGTGTGGCCTCCAATACTGCACGTAGTACTCCAGATGGGGCCTAACTAATGTCTTGTACAGAGGGATTATTACCTCCTCTTACAACTTGTGATACCCCTACTAATACACCCTAACACCCCTAGCCTTACCTACTGCTTTAGAGGTCTGCTTGATGATTTTAGGTCATCAGTGATGATGGTGCCCAAGTCTCTTTCTTCCTTTGTGACTGCTAGCAACTCCCTCCCAGCCTATAAGTGGCTTCAGGGTTTCTCTTCCCTATGTGCATGATTTTGCACCTTTTGCATTAAATCCCAGTTGCCACTCTTCTGACCATTCTGCTAGTTTATCTAGATCTCTTCTCATTCTGCCCACCCCATCTGGATCATCTACTCTGTTGCAGATCTTGGTGTCATCTGCAAACAGACAAGCCTTACCCTCTAGTCCATCTGCAAGGTCACTAATGAAGATGTTGAATAGGACTGGCCCCAGGACTGATCCCTGAGGTACCCCACTTGTGACTTGCATCTCTTCTGACTGTATACCATTTACCACCACTCTCGCTTTCTGCCAGTCAACCAGTTTCACCCAGTTGACCAACTTCTGACCCACCCTGAGCCTACCCAGCTTATTTATCAATCTTCTATGTGGAACAGTGTCAAAAGCTTTGCTGAAGTCAAGGTAGGCTACATCAACTGCTCCCCTTGGTCCACCACTCTGGTTACCCAGTCAAAGAAATCTATGAGATTAGTTTGACAGGACCTTCCTTTGTAAACCCATGCTGTCTTGGATCCTGTGCCCCATGGATTCCAGGTGTTGCACTATCCTTTCCTTAAGGAGTGCCTCCATAATCTTGCCCACTACTGAGGTAAGACTGACCGGTCTGTAGTTCCTGCCTCCTCCCTGCTACCACTCTTGTGGAGGGATCACATGAGCCCTTCTCCAGTCTTCTGGGACCTCTCCTGTGCTCAGAGACTCACTAAACAATTCTGCTAATGGCTCTGCTAGTTCCTCCTTTAGCCTTAGGCACCCTGGGATGTATGCCATCAGGTCCCATTGCCTTATCCACTCTGAGCTTAGCAAGCTCTTGTAGGACCTTTCTTTTGTGAAGGGAGTAGTGCTCACCTTCCTCCCCTGTGTCCATGATGCTGAGCTGGGCCCTGCCCTACCTTCTCTTCAGTAAATACTGAGCAAAAGTATCTATTTAGGATAGATGCCTTTACAGGGTCCTCCTCCTCACATGCTCCTTTTCTCCATTAAGCTTAGTAATACCTCTGGACTTTCTCCTTTCACTAATGTATCTATAGAAAGTCTTGTCACCTTCTTTACTGTTCGTGCTAGTGTTTCCTCAGTTTGGGACTTTGCCTGCCTTACTGCCTTACCTGCTTCCCTTAGGCAGTTTGGTATGCCTCCTATCTTCATCCCGCTGTGTCTCTTTATATTTCCTGAAGGCCAGCCTTTGGCTCTGACCTTTCTGCTACTGTATTTGAGAACCAAAGTGGTTTCCTTCTTCTTTGCACTTCCTTTCTGTCTAACACAATGGGATGTTGCTTCAAGTATTGCATCCTTAATGCTTGCCCACTTTGCCTGTACCCCTCACCTGTGTTTCTTTTTGCCAGGGCTATCTTAACTCTGTTGGCCATCTTATCAAAGTCAGCTCCTCTGAAGTCCCATATTTTGCCTTGGAATGGGATGATTTAGATGTAGTAGCCAATTGAACCATACCATGTGATGGTCACTGGCCCCCAGGTGACCTTCTATCTGAGATTGTGATCCCTTCTTTGTTAGTCAGAACTAGATCTAGGATAGCCCTGTCTCTTGTGGGTTGCTGTACCAGTTGTTTGAGGCCCTCCCCCTGCAGGGAATCCACTATGAGTCTAGTTCTGGCAGATGTTCCTACTGGTATTGACGGGCCACATCCCCACCTTCCCAGCAGCCAGCTGTGGTGGTCACATGACAGGCCACCCCCCCCCCCGTTCGGCAGCCTCCCCCCACGCAATGACACACAACACCGGATGATGAGCTGAAGGAACACACGAGGCTACTGAGGTGGCACTCCATGATGCTGTGCAGGGGTTGTGGGCACAGTTACGTCTCCATGAGGAGCGGGCTTCTTCCTGCCATGTGGAGATCATAGGGTCTATTTGCCTGACATTACTGCAGGCTTCTCCAGTGTTGCGGAGGCTATACAAGGGGTCACTGCAACATTGGCTGCACGGGGGTGCCAACATGCCGCACAGCACGCAACACCAGCACCTCCTGAATGCCACACAGTGGCTGAATTGCTTGTGACACCCCGTCCCCTGCCCTTGGACCCCCACCCACCCCTGGCTACAGCATTTGGTTCTCCATACCTACCTCAACACGTAGCCATTCATGGTTGCGTGGGTTGACCCCCTCAGAGGTGGAGGTCTCGCCACATTTGACCCTGGTATCCCCTTTGGAGTTGCCTGCGCCTCTGAGATGAGGCTGTGTATGTGTCCATGGGAGCCACACGCACACCTCCTGAGATGTCTGGGGCCCTTTTGGCTTGCCCAAGATGCCTCACTGCCACTGGTGGGGCACCATCGGCCCTGTAGTGCCTATGGCTGTGCACTGCCCACACCCTGTGACCACAGTGCCCCACCTACCCACCCCTGTGGCACTGTCACACTGTTTGGATGGCATCTGGGACATGGATGAGGGCCATGGTGTCTGGGAATGGCATGGGCGTGATGAGTGCACCTGTGGTTTACGACTGTGGGTGTGTGCCAGTGGTCTTTCTCTGATCCATGCCAATCCACTTCAGCTACCTCTGTGCATCCTTGGCTTTGTCGTCCCTCCTGTAGACATGTGTGCACGCAGCCTTAGCACACCTGTCCGCATGTCACAATGGGCTGACCGGTTGACACTGTACATCGCCGTGGCGTGCACAGTGCTTCCACATATACTGTGCTTCTGTGCATGACTGCAATGTCACGCATGATTGCATTACTCACCTTTGGGGTCCAAAATGTTCCTGCATAATGGTGTCCCTGTGCCACCATCCACTCAGGGCCAATCTTGGGTCTCTCCGGTCTTGCAGTAGATGCTCACCCTCGTCCTGCAGCTCCATGTACTTTGCACTGTCACCCTCCGGAACCTGGACAAACATTCCACAGTCTATGGCCTCGTTGTGCAGCATGCAACAGGCCAGGAATATGACACAGGCCTTGTCTGGGCCATACTGTAGGGCAGGCATCTGAAGCGCATCTTCAGCATGCTGAACACATGCTCTCTGATATTCCATATAGCCGAATGTGCCTCATTGTACCTCTCTTCTGCATCAGATGTGGGCCTCAGTATTGGGGTGAGCATCCACGGCCGGAGGGGGTACGTGCTGTCTCCTCTGTGGAGGAAGAAGATATGTTGGTATACAGTACACATCCATAGCATTCTGCACTCCACGCAGACCTGTTACAGCTGGTCAGCACCATTGGCATGTTGCACCAGACACTGTGTCACAGTTGCATACTCCCGTGCACCCCTCTGTGGCACTTTTCCAGCTGTTGTATGTCCACTATCACTGCCACTGCAGACTGCATGGCATTTGGTCTGTGAGGCACGGTACTTGCATGGTCAAGGCTGATTATTTTAACTATACCTGTCATTCTAACATTAATAACCCCTCCATATTCTGGAAAGTTATCCACTCCTTCTTCTCCCCCCCCCCTCTACTAAATGTCAACAATTCGCTAATTACTGACCACCTTAATGTTGCTACCGAATTTAATTCCTATTTCACCTCATGTGCCTCTGTTCTGCTATTCTCCTACCCTCCCACCTGCTCCCCTCCTCCCACCCATCCATCCTCTGCAAAAGCGCTTTCATTCTCTAGAATTACCCCTTCAGATACACTAGATGCTTTGCTTACAATGAACCCTACAAATGGCAATTCACCTGATGGCTTGGACCCTAAGTTACTTTATCTCTCGGCTACAGCTATCTCTGCCCCACTGTCTGACCTTCTTAACCTCTCCTTCACTACGTCATCCATCCCAGTAGTTTGGAAGCATGCCACTGTCATTCCCCTACCAAAGGGTGGTGACCCTTCCTCACCTGAAAACTACCATCCCATATCTCTCCTACCTACACTTGCTAAGCTCCAGAAGCATCTTATCCTCTCACAGCTCTCAACCTATCTCTCTGATTCCAACTTCTTCACACCTTTCCTATCTAGCTTTCAGAAAAAACACTCCACTACTACCTCTCTGATTAGACTCACTGACTCCATCCTCTCAGGGATGGACAGTGGCCTTATCACATCTGCTATTTTTGTTGTCCTAGCCAAGGCCTTCGACATGGTCTTCCACACCCTCCTTTTAGACACCCTCTCCTTAGCGGGACTAACTGACTCCACTACCAATTGGTTCAGAGCCTACTGTACCTAGTAGGCAGGACTCAATCAGTCAGAATTGCTGATACCACCTCTCCCTATCAACACTGGTGTCCCTCAAGGGTCCGTGCTGGGTCCCATACTTATTGAAATATTTCTAAATGACCTGCCATCTGTCTGTACATCCACATCAATACATATGTATGCTGATGACACAGTCCTCTTCACCTCTGGCCAGTCCCCTGTTGACGTGGCAACCAGACTACAGCATGATTTCAATAAAGTTCAGCACTGGTTTTGCTCCCATCAACTTTCCCTTAACGCCAAGAAGACAGTCTCCATGACCTTTGGCACTAGGCAGAGACTCTCTCAGCTCACCTCCCTGCCCTCCTTCCACACCCTAGATGGGACAGTCCTAGAGGACACTTCCTCTTTCAAATACCTCAGGGTTTGGCTTGACCAACACCTCAGCTTCTCTGGTCACGTGGATGCAATCCCGAAAAAGCTGTGCCCCAAGCTAGGCACTCTATACAGAAACCATAGTTGCCTTCATCTACCAGCTCCATGTGAACTTGTCCAGAAGATGATCTTTCCTATTTTTGACTACTGTGATGTAGTCTACAGTGCTGCTCCCAAATCTTCCTTAGCCAGATTGGACACCATCTTCAACTCCTTCTGTCATTTCGCTCTTGACTCCCCCCTCTCACTCATCACTGTATTCTCGATCATGCTCTTTCCTTTCCCTCATTAGAATTAGGCGCCTCCTCCACTGTGCTAAATTCACCTCTAAATTTTGGTTTGGAACTCTTTCCTCCTACTTCTCTATCCATCCTTCCTCCCCCTGCCCACGCCCTAAGGTCACATGACACACGTACTATGGTAGTCCTTCGTCGGTCCACTTCTGCTGGCCAAGCTGCTTTCTCACACATCGGTTCCCTAAACTGTGGAATGCACTCCCTCACCAGATTCGCCATTCTTCCTCCCCCCATCTCTTCTGCCCTACACAATTTCCTCTCTGTAAACTGCACCTGCAGCTAACCCCCTCTTCCTCCCCTCCCCTTTTCTGTCCTACACAATTTCCTCTTTGTAATCTATACCTGCAGCTAACCCCTCCACAGTACACCCTGATTTGCTCCTTCTTCTCTGCAATTATACAACTGCCCTATCTTCCTTTATCTACTCCCCTGCCCCCTCTTCGCCTTCCCCTCTGCTCTACAAAACTCCTCTTGGTACTTGACACCCCTGCTAACCTACCTGTCTTACTCCCCTACTCTTCACATTGCACTTGACTCTATGTCCCACGAGCTGCCCTAATTAGTTGAGCATAGCCGCACTTATACATATTGTTTTAGTTCTACTAATTGATTACTTCTGTTATGTATAATCCTTGCTCAGTGTACACTACTTGATTGTCTACTGCTTGTATGTATTATCACGCTGCTTGTACTACTGCCTATTATTTGCTCTTTGCTGTACTGACATCATATATTGTTCAATGTTTATGGCTTGAATGTATTCCCATTTACCCTCTCCCCCAGGACGCACCAGGAATGAGCAACTTGTTCAGTGTTCCTTTCCTGGTAAAACATTTCAATAAATAAATAAATATAGGCATTGTGTGCACTCCCAGGGTAGTGGGCACAGACATTTGTGATGCACCCATTGGCATCGCACACCACGTGACAGTTTATGGAGTGGTGCCCCTTCCTGTTTATGTATACTTCCTTGTCTCCACCAGGTGGTGCTTTGATAGCCACATGGGTGCAGTCAGTGGCCTCTAGCATGCCTGGTACACGTCCAGCCCTGTGAAAGTGCTGCATTGTTGCTGTCTGCTCCGATGGTGTGCTAGGAACTGAATGAACTCACTAGCATGGGGCAGCAGAGCGGTGAGGAACTGTGTGAGGAGGCAGGATGTGGCCGACTGGTTGGTGCCAGTGGTGTGACCCACCAGTCTCTGGAAGGTGCCCATGGTGAGCAGGCACAGCGCTACTGTGACCTTGGTCTCCACCGCCATGGCATGACTTCTGTGTGTGGGTGCCTGGAGCTCATCATGGATCAACTCACAGAGCTGTCTCAGAATTGTCCTGTTGAGGCGGTACTGGCCCATGATGTCTGTGTCACTGAGCTGTTCAAATGTGACATGGGGCTGGTACTATCTCTGTAGGGCATACCACCTACAGGCTCTTCCACGACTGTCCTGCTGTTCCCTCTGTCTTCTCACATCAGGTATCACTGCTGCCATATGGAAAGCCAGCCAAGACATTGTTGCTGCAGTGCTGTGGCCTACCTCTGGGTGACTGGCTGATTTAGGGCTGCCCCCTTTATTCCTAAGTTTGTGCGGCCCAAAGTTGAGATGCATGGCACATACGCCGCTCATTTTGGCTGAATATACACATATGCGGCATATTCAGGTGCCCGCCCCCTTTTTCTGCACTGCATACGTTAAATGTGCGCTAACATGCATTCCAACATGCGCAATGCATTTCTCCCTTTTGAATATTGCGCTTTCACGCAATTTCCAGGATGCGCCGTGCATCTCCATTTTGTGCCGCACATCTCCTTTGAATATCAAGTTTTAAGTTTTATTGTTCAACCATTTTGAGTATAAAGATGGTTATTACATCAGCAGATGACATTACAATACATGCAGCAACATGTTTGACAGATAAAATTGCATTCAAAAATTCAATGTGTTTAAATACAATAAAAATACTTAAATAAAACTCATGTAAAATTCATATCTTAGAACAATAAATTGCTCTGAGTTGTATTGCACAGAATAAGTCAAAAGTATTATAGTATCTTCTACTTGGTGTTCATTCTAAATATCATCTTGTTCTGCTTAACTACCACTGCCAGAAACTTTACAGTCCTATCAATTTCATTTGGAGTACTTGGGTGTAACAGAATAAATACAGGATCATAGTTTACTTGGGCATATGTTTTCAAGAAATCTAGCAAGTATTCATTCCTCGCTTTGGAAGACAAGGGGCAGACAATGATAATATGAGATATGGTTTCAGCAAATCCTTTATTACAGGGCCAAATATTGTCCATTTTGTCATGTATTTTATTAAAGTATGTATATCTGGATGTGATCAGCCCCATTCTAGCCCAGGTGTTCTATGTGGTAACGGCGGAAGCTTAAAGGCGATCACCGTTATCGTACAGAGTGGCGAAAACATTTTCGGCACTCTGACACCTAGTGCACAGGACAATGGCGCCAGGGACATAAATTTCAATGCTTGTAGGGGCCGGTTTCTGCACCCCCTACTAAAGGATTCTCAACTGCAGGGGGCCTGTAAGTCGGGGGGTGTGAAAACATGTAAAATTAAAAGTTTGGGCTTGGCACAATAAAATCGCACCAGCGCCCGGACCCGAACCTGGTACCTCACTCACTCCAACCACAGACCAATCCCGATGCCATGACGCAGCTCAGCAACCCACCGCAGCTCCTCCACCCTCTCTCAGCCCGCGCTTGCTCCCCCCCACATGTGTACATATAGCGACATCCTGTTGCCCATTTCGCCCACCCCCCAATCCGGTCGCCATACCCTCCCATCGCCATGAGGGATTCAGTGGGGAACGAGTCGCCGTTATGGACAGTGCCCTTCCCCATGTGCCCTCCTCATGGGATACCTAGCCGAGCTAATCAGTTTTCTTTTCTCTGGTTGTATACACTTCAGTAAATATTCTTCTACGTTGTGATCCATTTTATTTTCCTTAAATCATATATTGCGTTTAAGGTCTTTGATTTTTGTCATGTCTTCATCTTTAGCTTTATCAATTTATTTATTTATTTATTTATTTTTTACTTTCTGTTTTTCCTCCCTCCTCTCTCTGGAGCCCACTCCTTCCATCCTACTCCTTCCCACCTCACTCCACCTCCCTTGGATCTGCCCCTAGAGTGCCTCCTTCCCTTTACCTCCTGCACAGTGGGGTCTGTCCTTTTCTTGGTGGTCTTGGATGGATCCGGAGCGGATTTCATCTAGGGCTGCCAGAAGGTGTCTTTCGTTTTCTCCCCTTAATCCCTACCCCTGGGACATCAGTGTGCTAGGACGTCGTCCCGAGAGAGCATGCTGACGCATGCCAGACCTCATGTGCCTCGACGCCCCTCCCCAACTCCGACAAGCGGAGCCGCCTCCATCCCTTCAGTTGTTGGTGCTCCACCCGGCTGCGAAGGGGATGTGCATTTCTGGTTGTTCTTGGTTCCCACCCTGAGAGAGAGGCATCCGCTGGGGACCGCTCAATCCTCTCTCCCCACCTGACCCCAGCCACTGAGGTTAGTTCCGGGCGAGGTTGGCGGCGTGGCCAGTGTGGCGTCAGCCTCAACCCTCAGCGCCACCGGGCCGGTCTTTAATTTATTTTTTATTACTTTACCAAATTGGGTAGGTATTATCATATTTTTATTGTAATCTACCCATAAGTGTATCATTTGTATTCCCCTTAATGTATCTTTTACTGTTTTAATCAGTTGAGTGCTAAACCCTGTGCTTCCCAGGTTATTTTCTCCTTCAAACATAGTTTTGGTAATTTATTATGATTGTAAATAATTCTGAGCCAATAAATCACTCTTCTTAAGACCTTTAATGTCTGCAAATTCATCCTTCCTAGTTCAGCTCTTACTATTTTGTTAGCTGTTGAAGTGGGGACACCTAATAGTGCCATATAATAATACATCAGATACTTTTCCAGGGAATCTGCTTTATAGGTCCCCCAGATCTCAGCCCCATGAAACAGTATTTTATGTATTTTAGCTTCTCTGACTTTTATGGCAGTAAGAATAGTATTTCCTTCATACTGATAGTTAAATCTTAATAGGGCTTTTGCTACGAGTTTTGCCTTGACATGCTGTTCTTTGACATGTTGAGCCCATCCTGTCGCTGAGGTATATTTCACTCCTAAATTTGCATCATTTTTAACCTTTTCAATTAGGTCTTTCCTTAGGTAGACTTTTCCTTTATCTGTGTTATTTTTGTTCTTTTCAAATGTCATAACATTTGTTTGTTTTTTAAGTTTATCTCAAGTTCCAAATCTATACACTTCTTGTAAAAGTAGTTTAGCTTCTTTTGCAAACCCACTGTTGTCAGAGAGAACAAGACAATATCATCTGCATAAGCTAAGACATGTAATGGCATTATTTATTTTAGGTGAGTCAAAGTGTTCATTTCCCTCAAATTCCAGCAATGTATTTATGTAGAGGTTAAAGAGGGATGGCGCTAGGAGGCACCCTTATTTGACCCCCCCATTTGACTTAAAAGGTGTGGTCACATTTCCTAGGTTATCGTATCTAACACTAGTAAGTGTATTGTTATATAATAGAACTATTGGAACTAGCAGAGTCCTATCAATTCCTTTTGAGATTAAAGTTTTCCATAATATATTCCGGTTAATGGAATCAAATGCAGCCCTGAAGTCAATAAACAGGGCGTGCCATTTAATTTTCCTGAGATTTACATATTTCTCCAACAGATGGGAAACATGGTATAAATTGTCTGTTGTTGCGTATCCCTGTCTAAAGCCAGCTTGAAATTGCAACATTAATGCATTTTCCCTTATCCAGTTAGTTATTTTATTCAATATGATTTTTTGCAAAGATTTGTGAGCTAATATCTAAAAGGCTAATTGGCCTAAAATTAGCTGGCAAATATACGGAACCTTTTTTATGTATTGGGACAATTACATTTTTGTCCAGGAAGAGGAGAAGTTCTTTTGTTCTAAGCAGATGTTGAAGAAGTTAGTCAAAAGGGGTATCCACAATTCTCTATATTGTTTATATACAGCAATAGGGATATAATCAGGGCCTGGAGTCTTATTCTTCTTCTTCTGGGCATCGATTGTAGTAGCCACTTCTATTTCTGTAATTTTCAGCGGCATATATCCTGTATCATTTATTATCTTAATTATAACTACTTCTATTGAGGTTTGTTCAGCTTTATAAAGAATTGTGGAAAAATGTTCCACCCAGATCTCTTTGGGTACATATACAGCCAGAGAGGGTTGAAAAACAGTTACACCCTTGGTAACAAATAACCAAAATGTTGCTGCATCATTAATTTATATAGTTTGCAACATTAATTTCCAGTTTTTATATTGGAATTCTTTCTCTTTCCCTTCTAGAAATTTTATATATTGTTTCCTAGCTTTATTTAATTCTGTGAAATTTTCTCTAGAGGAGTTCTTTTTTGTCCACCTGACTAACTTCTGTATTTCCTTTTTAGCTACACCGTAGTCTGCGTCAAACCATGTGTTACCCATGTTTGTCTCTGACTTACTACTATCTCTGTATATTAGAATTTTTATCGGTGAGTATAAAATCTCTATATTATTAATAAATGCAGTTGCAGATTTTGGCCGATGTCCTTCTTGTTCAGTAAAAAAAATCCTCCCAACTTTCTATAATATCTGCAACCATATGGGTATCACTCTTTCCTCTGTTTAAGTTTTTATTTTTTATTTTATTTATTTATTGAACATTTCGGAATTACAACCTTTGAGTCAAGGACTCCTTTGCAAAGGCTCCACGTCATTCAGGGCAGGACATAACAACAACAGAGTGTTAAGAATTCCACAAAAACCAGTGACATTACAATACGACAGAGATAAACATCATAGCATATATTAATGCTATTAGGTCAGAATGGAAATCGTGGGTTTACATAGTAGAGGTCGGCGGTTAGAGGCTTCAACAGTACAATACCATGTTCAACAATACAGGATATGGTTACGCCCAGGCTCGGTTAAAAGAAATCTCATGCGTTGAGAAGATCAAGTCGAGAGGTGGCCCTCTGTGTTCAGCCAGTCCAGGGATAGAGGGGAACATTTGCAGGTCACAGAGTTGAGGAGAAAAACTTGGTCCCTGATTTGAATTGACTTAGGTGGGGTGAGTAGGATGGAAGACGGTATGTTGTTAAGCCAGAGGGGCACGATACGGAAGGATCTTTGTCCTAGCGAGGTCCTACAGATGGGGACTTTGAAGGTGGTCCCGGCCAGCCGCTCCTGTGCTCCTATTAGGGGCCAGTTGGATTAGGCGGTGTAATTCGGCTGGTGTGAGTTTCATAAGGATCTTTTTGGCTTGAGACAGGTGTGATATTTAAGCCTCCCTTCAAAGCTAAGCCATCCCACTTGAGAGTAGAGCAAGCAGGTATGTGTCTGTCTAGAGCTGCTAGTGACCAAGCGGCAGGCTTTATTGAGTGCTGTTCTGATGCTGTTAAGTGCCGCTTGGTCAGCCGCGCCATAAATAGTTATACCATAGTCAATTAATGAAAGGACAGAGCTAGTAACCGCAAGCCTTAGGGCCTGTGGGGGGAGGCAATGTCTATGTCTGTAGAGGATGCCAAGACGGGTATTGACAGAGGTGGAGAGAGTCTTAATATGTTGATGGTATGTAAGGGATGTGTCAAGGGTGATGCCAAGATATTTGGCATCACTGTTTTGTCTTCCTAATGTCAATAACATGGTGAAGAGTTAATTGTTTTCAGTTTTATTAATACTGCTCGTACCCGAGTCTACCTGTAGCAATACAGAGGCATGATCACTCACGGGACGCATTTAGATTGTTACATTTTTGAAGTGTTTAATATTTGCTAGGTTGCTTATCACATAATCTGTCACACTCTGTCCCAAAGGAGAAAATATGCCATATTTCTTTCTAAGTCTCCATTGATTCTCCTATTCAGAATACTAACATACTAAAATTCCAGCAGAATAGGCCTAACGGTCTTTCGTGTCTGCTCGTTTGGTCAGTCCCCAACCTGGGTGCTGATCTTGCTGTCCCCCTCGCCTTCTCTGGCTTCTCCCTTCCCAGTTCCGGATATTCTTGCTGCATTGGATTTTGCTTCCAGAACCCTTCCCCTGTACCTGTCCCACCCCCTCTTGAACCCCTCCACTGTCTCTGCCTCACCAGCCCCCTAGGCAGTGCATTCCATGGCTCCACCACCCTCTCAGTGAAGTAGCACCTCCTCCTTTCTCCCCTGAATCCTCCCCCCTCCAGCTTCCACCCATGCCCTCTAGTGGCCCTTCCTCCTTCCTTCGAAGCACCCTGACTGTTCCTCCCTGTTTACCCTCTTCATGTACCTAAAGACCTCTATCATGTCCCCCGGTCCTTCTCTTCCAGTGTGTCATATTTAGCTCTTGAGCCTCTCCTCCATAGGTCCTGTCCCCAAGCCCCAAATCATTTTGGTTGCCCTCCTCTGGACCCTCTCCAGGAGGTTAATGTCCGCTTTATGTGGCCTCCAAAACTGCATGCAGTACTCAAGGTGCGGCCTCACCAAGCAGTTATACAGAGGGAGTATTACTTCCCTCCTTCTGGAGGTGATCCCCCTAGCGATGCATCCCAGCATCCTGTTGGCCTTGGCTGCTGCCCTCCTACAAGTCTCCGAGTTGTTCATCTTGACATCCACCACCACCCCCAGGTCCCTCTCAGCCATCGAGACTTGTAGCATTTCCCCCCCCCCAGGGTGTACACTTGACCTGGGTTTCTGGCCCCCAGGTGGAGTACCTTGCATTTCCCTGCATTGAACCTCAGCTTCCACTTTCTAGACCATCTTTCTGAATAATCAAAGCATTTTCATTCAACAGTTTCTGTAACTATTTGCCTTGACAATTGCACTGTTTATCTTGGTTCTTTTTATTCATGTTATCATCCATTTCCAGTTGTGTATTAAATAATTCAATATTATTCATATTGGCCTCCCTGGCATTAAAATCTCTCGCCATTATTAATATAGCATTTGGATATTTTTTAAAGAGTTGTCAATCGCCAATGCTAATTCATGCCAGATGTTTGAATTCACCTTCTTTTTGGCAGGTGGAATGTACATGTTGATAGCCACATACAGCTGTCTACTCCATTTAGAAGTTAAACTTATAAAATTTGCTTTAATATTCATTTTGTCTATAATTTCGAGGTCTGCGTCAATTTTTAAATAAATGGCTACACCTCCTTTTGGTCTACCTAATTTATGATTCTTTATGCCAGGAGAGAACAACGCCTGGAAACCATTTAAGTTTATATTTTCAATTGCCTGAGTTTCTTGTAACATGATTATTTCAAATTGGGTAATAAATGCTCTCCACTCCAAATCTGGTAACTTATTATGTATTCCAGCAATATTCCATATCAAGCAATTTGGTTTCCCTTCATTCTGTGTTAAAACTGACACAATTTTTGCTGGGCTCTCGTTTTCCTTGCTTAGTCAGTTTGATGTTCTGACAGTGTTACTTCCCCATAGTTCTTCCAAGTCCACTAACAGTATTCTAGCTTGATCAAACTTGTGGGCCCCATCCTGCAAAGTTTTATAGTATTCTTTTGTCGAGCAAATTATGTCAATTCTATTACCTTCTTCAACAGTAAGGCCCTTTCTATTTTGACAAACCATGTTCTTGTAATTTTTCCCCCTAGAATGCAGGAAGACAGTCACCAAGTCCATAAGGCTATTTTCATTTTCTCTCTGCATTCTATCTATCCCCAAAATTGCTAGATTATATTCTTGCTGTGAGTCTAATAAAGACCCTGCTGTAAAATTCCATTTTAACTTTGTAATTTTCTCAGTAAACTCTGACCATGTAATAATGCCACTAAATTCTCTATTTAAAGTTGTCTCACAATATACTGTATCCCAAGATATAGGGGCTTTAACTTCTAATCCCAAATAATTTAGTCTCTGTTGTTTAGACCACATTTTTTTTTTTTTGGCAAATTCCACATCCGTGACCAGGATGTATACTGGTTTAGTATTCTCATTCACATCCGTAAAAAAACATAAGTATATTTTCTTTTGAGTCTGATATTTCTAGTTCCACAGAGAGTAGAAGTTCAATCATTTCCTCTAAAGTTTCCGTTGTCTTATACGTTTTATGAAACATTCCATCCAGTCTCACTAATGTTTCCTGTCCTAATAAACTGATTATGTTAATGTCAACTTCCGTTCATGTCTTTTGTTCAGTATACTGTTGTTCTCCTTACTCTGCTTCACTTTACTTTCTGGCATCTTCTCCCCTTTGTCATCCTTTCTGTCTGATTTCTCATTATTTCGTTCTGTCGTGCCCTCTGTATTTGTATCTGTGGTCTTGTTTCTAGTAAATGTTTTGATTGTAATCTGGATGTTTCCTTTATTAATGTTTACCTCTTGTTATTTCCCTTCTTGTATCGCTTAACTGCCTATTTTGTTTCTTTGCTTTCCTCTTTCTTTTACTTTTACCTTTATTCTTTCCTTCCAGGGAATTGGGAATGACTATGGTGGAAAATGAGAGCCTCCTTTTTGCATCTATTTTATTTATTTATTTTTTAACCAGGAGAGGCACACTAAGCTGAAAGCTTGTTTACAGGTGCGACCTGGGAGCACAAGGAAGTTAAGTGACTTGCTCACGGTCACACAGTATGCAAGTGGGGACTGTGGAATTCAAACCCAGGTTTCCAGGTTTGCAGCTCAGAGCCTTAAACCACTGCGCTATACTGCCTCCTTAAATTACTGTCTTAAATTTGCAATTTGTAAGTGAATATTATTAATCTGCACCCAAACCCAATTAGAAAAATTATCCATCTTATTTCTGATATCATTTAATGCTTCCAGTAGTACAATATTAGACATCACTGGGTGTGCCAGAGCTTTGATCGTGTACTTGAACAATGAATTTGGACACTTCTCAAAACTCAGCCTCAAGCTCTATTTGTTCCACTTCCTTGTCCAATCTTTGAAAAACAGTATTAGGTGAACCTGTTAATAGTGAGTCATCATACTAACATACTAAATTGCCAGCAGAATAGGCCTAACAGCTTTTCATGTCTGCTCGTTTGGTCAGGCCCCACCCTGGGAGCTGACCTTGCTGCCCCCCTTGCCCTCTTTGGCTTCTCCCTTCCCAGTCCCGGATATTCTCGCTGCACTGGATTTTGCTTCCGGAACCCTTCCTCTGTACCTGTCCCACCCCCTCTTGAATCCCTCCACCATCTCTGCCTCCACCAGCCCCCTGAGCAGCACATTCCATGGCTCCACCACCCTCTCAGTGAGGTAGCACCTCCTCCTTTCTCCCCTGAATCTCCCCCTCCAGCTTCCACCCATGCCCTCTAGTTGCCCCCTCCTTCCTTCGAAGCACTCTGACTGCTCTTCCCCTATTTAACCCCTTCATGTACCTGAAGACCTCTATCATGTCCCCCCGGTCCCTTCTCTCTTCCAATGTGTACGTATTTAGCTCTTTGAGCCTCTCCCCATAGGTCCTGTCCCCCAAGCCCCAAATCATTTTGGTTGCCCTCCTCTGGACCCTCTCCAGGAGTACAATGTCCCTCTTTAACTGTGGCCTCCAAAACTGCATGCAGTACTCGAGGTGCGGCCTCACCAAGAAGTTATACAGAGGGAGTATCACTTCCCTCCTTCTGGAGGTGATGCCCCTAGCGATGCATCCCAGCATCCTGTTGGCCTTGGCTGCTGCCCTCCTACAAGTCTCCAAGTTGTTCATCTTGACATCCACCACCACCCCCCAGGTCTCTCTCAGCCATTGAGACTTGTAGCATTCCCCCCCCAGGGTGTACACTTGTCCCAGGTTTCTGGCTCCCAGGTGCAGTACCTTGCACTTCCTTGCATTGAACGTCAACTTCCACTTTCTAGACCACCTTTCCAGAGCCTCCAGGTCCCCCTGTAGGGCCACCCTCCCCTCCTCCCCGTCCACCACCGCCCCACTTTTGAGTCATCCGCAAAGAGTCTCATCTCACTCCTGATATCCGTCCTTATGTCAGAGATGTAGGCATTGAGCAGGAGGGGTCCAAGGACCGATCCCTGTGGGACCCCACTAATGACCCTCCTTGGGGATGAGACTATCCTGCCAATCTTCCGGTCCTGGAGCCAATTTCCTATCCATCTGATCATCTGGTTCCCCACCCCCATTTCTCCCAGCTTATCCAAAAGGCCCCCGTGAGGAACAGAGTCAAACGCCTTGCTGAAGTCAAGAAAGAGGATGTCCACCGGTCTACCCCGGTCCAAGGCACTTGTCACCCAGTCATAGAACTCCACAAGGTTTGTCTGACACGATTTCCCCGGGACGAATCCATGCTGTCTATCGTCCAGGCACCCTGACTTTTCCAGGTCCCTCCCTAGTCTCTCCTTGACAATGCCCTCCATCACCTTGCCCGCCACTGATATCAGGCTGATGGGCCTGTAGTTCTCTGCCACCTCCCTTGATCCCTTCTTGTGGATAGGCACTATATGCGCCACCTTCCAGTCCTGGGGCACCTACCCTGTCCTCAGAGAGATGCTGCAAAGCTCCACCAGGGGTTTTGCCAGGACATCCGCCAGTTCCTTCAGCACTCTGGGATGTAATTTATCTGGCCCTGGTGTTTTCTCCATCTTAAGGGACCTGAGGGCTTCCCTCACTCTCTCTGCCATGATTTCCACCTCTGCTACCTCATCCCCCTGCTTAGCCTTCCCCCCTCCTGCCAGTGATACCCCCCTCTCCCCAGACTCAATGACTGGTAAGGGTCCCCCCCGCCATGACCCTCCCTTTTTATGTTGATTGCGGGCAAGCGCAAGAAACATGTTGCTGCAGCTTTTGCAAAAAGCAGGCTGTGGAGGTGTGGCACTGTTGTGGCCATTGCCCCCACAGCCTTTAAAAGCTTGGCCGCCTTTCCCCAATGCCGTGGCACACTGCTGCTGACACTAGTACAGCCAGTGTGCCACAACTTTACGTTTGAGCTGCTGCAATCAGGGGATGCCTCGTCATTGCAGTGTCATCCGCTGCAATGAGGAAACAATCCCGCGTTGCAAGGCTATTGCTAAGGGGAGCCCAGTCCCCATCAGCATGTCTCCCCCCCAATTTCTTGTGTGCCGAGGGGGGTGCCCAATCCCCCTCGGCTTATGTCCCCTCCCTGGTTCAGTGTTTGCTGACGGGGGTGCCCAGTCCCTGTCGGCATATCCCCCCCATTTCTTGTGTGCCGATGAGGGTGTCAATCCCGTCAGCATGATGTACTCCCCCTTTAGTTCTGTGCCAGCGAGGTGCTCAATCCCCATCGGCTGCAGCTGCCCAAAAAGAGTCCGTTGGCGCTGGGCCCATCCCAGTGTGCCACATTCCGAAAGACAAAAATGGTCCCGCTTATGTTTTCATCTTTTTTCCCCTGTAAACACACAAACTGTCTCGGCCTCCCTGGCCCCCACAGCCCGCACCCACCACTGTGCACCCTGCCCCCCACACCTCACCCCATACTTACCTCGGAGCTCGGTGCGATGATCTTTGGTGGACCGGGAACACGCCTGCACTCTTCAAAGCCGACTGCGAACTGAGGAAATGCCGTAAGCTGTATAATGGAATAAATAGGTTTTTTTCAACTTTGATGCATATCTCAGGCATTTTTTGAATTTTGGCACCAAATTTTCAACATAGGGTTTTGGGACCCTCCTCATGAATTCTGTCACTGTCATGGCGTTAGTGGTCCGAAGGTGATTTGTGGTCACTGCGCGGAATCACCTTCGGGACTGATTAACTGAATGACAGTGCCAGTGTTCATGAGGTGGCTTCAAAAGCCTATGTTGCAAATTTGTGGAAAAATCCAAAAAGTGACTGTTTTACGAGCGTGTGTTGTGCAGTTGCTACGTACGCTCGTAACTTCGCAAATTTGCAATATTTTCACACCAGATTTTCAACATTGGCATTTTGCCACACCTCCTTGTGAACAGTACAGCTGTCATTTTTCACATCATGGCCGAAATGTGCTTTCGCACTTCCGGCGCAGAATAGCGTGGTTGCTGTGGGAAATCAGTGTTTGGGACAGAATACGAAAATGACAGTGACACTGTTCATGAGCAGAGGTTCTAAAATGCCTATGTTGAAAATTTGGTGCTGATACTCCATAAAATGACTGTGTTACGAGCGTGTGTTGCGCAGTTTCCATGCACGCTCGTATCTTCGCAACTTTGCAATATTTTCACTCCAGATTTTCAACATTGCCATTTTTACACACCTCCTTATGAACAGTGCAGCTGTTATTTTTCACATCCTGGCCAAAATGTGTTTTCACTCTTCCGGCGCACAATAGCACAGTCGCTGTGGGAAATCAGTGTTCAGGCACATTAAGAAAATCACACTGACACTGTTCATGAGCACAGGTCCTAAAATGGCAATGCTGAAACTTTTCTGATGAAACTCCATAAAATGACTGTTATGAGTGTGCATTGTGCAGTTTCCATGCACCCTTGTAACTTCACAAATTAGTAATATTTTCATGCCACATTCTCAACAGTGGCATTTTCCCACATCTCCTCATGGAAAGTACAGCTGTCATTTTTCACATTCTGGCTGAAATGTGTTTTCACGCTTCCGGCACAGAATACTGCAGTTGCTGTTGGAAATCATTGTTTGGAATAATTTAGGATTGAGCAAGTGAGAGATGGGGGAGTGACCGAGCTCAGCTGAGCTCTGTTGGGACTGCTGCAGATTTCTTTGTGAGCAGAAAAAGGCACCAATGCAGGCAGGAGCCCAGCACAAAAGGGCAGCCTGCAGTGCCAGGAGACACAGAATGAGTGAGTGAGGGAGCGGGAGTGCGTGAGGGCAACGGAGCTCTGTTGGGACTGCTGCGGATTTCTTTGTGGGCAGAAAAAGGCAGCAATGCACGCAGGGGCCCAGTACAAAAGGCCAGCCTGCAGCAGTGGGACAAACAGAATGAGTGACTGAGAGAGAGGGGGAGCGAGCGAGCTCAACAGAGCTCTATCGTGACTGCTGTGGATTTCTTTGTGGGCAGAAATGGGCAGCAATGCATGCAGGAGCCCAGTACAAAAGGGCAGGCTGCAGCGCTGGCAGAAACAAAATGAGCGAGTGAGAGAGGGGCAGTAAGTAAGGTCAACGGAGCTCTGTTGGGACTGCTGCAGATTTCTTTGTGGGCAGAAAAAGGTGCCAATGCAGGCAGGAGCCCAGTACAAAAGGGCAGCCTGCAGCACCAGGAGAAACACAATGAGAGAGTGACAGAGGGGAAGTGAATGGCACAACGCAGCTCTATCGTGACTGATGCAGATTTCTTTGTGCGCAGAAGAAGGTGGCAACACAGGCAGGAGCCCACTACAAAAGGGCAGCCTGTAGCGGTGGCAGAAATGGGATGAGCAACTGAGAGAGGAGGAGTGAACGAGCTCAAAGGAGCTCTGTTGGGACTGCTGCAGATTTCTTTGTGGGCAGAAAAAGGCACCAACAGAGGCAGGACCCCAGTACAAAAAGGGCAGCCTGCAGCGCCAGGAGAAACAGAATGAGCGAGTGAGACAGGGGGAATGAACGACCTCAACGGAGCTCTATTGTGACTGCTGCGGATTTCTTTGTGGGCAGAAAAAGGCAGCAACGCAACCAGGAGCCCAGTACAAAAGGCCAGCCTGCAGCGCCAGCAGAAACGAATGAGCGAGTGACAGAGAGGGAGTGAGTGACCTCAAGGGAGCTGTGTCAGGACTTCTGCAAATCACTTTGTGGGCAGAAAAAAGCTGCCAATGCAGGTAGGAACCCAGTACAAAAGGGCAGCCTGCAGCTGCGGGAGCCACAGAACGAGTGAGAGAGAGAGGGTGAGTGAGTGAGCTCAACGGAGATCTGTCAGACTGCTGCAGATTTCTTTTGTGGGCAGAAAAAGGTGCCATCAGAGGCAGGAGCCCAGTACAAAAGGGCAGCCTGCAGTGCCAGGAGAAACAGAATGAGTGCGTGAGACAGGGGGAGTGAGCCACCTCAATGGAGCTCTGTCGGGACAGCTGCGGATTTCTTTGTGGGCAGAAAAAGGTGCCAACAGAGGCAGGAGCCCAGTACAAAAGGGCAGCCTGCAGTGCCGGGAGAAACACAACGAGTGGGTGAGAGAGGGGGAGTGAGTGAGCTCAACGAAGCTGTGTCGGGACTGCTGCAGATTTCTTTGTGGGCAGAAAAAGCCCCAACTCAAGCAGAAGCCCAGTACAAAAGGGTAGGCTGCAGCAGCGGGAGATGAGCCCAGTACAAAAGGGCAGGCTGCAGCAGCGGAAGACACAGAACAAGCGAGTGAGGGAGGGGGAGAGAGTGAGCTCAACGGAGCTATGTTGGGACTGCTGCAGATTTCTTTGTGGGTAGAAAAAGGCAGCAATGCACGAAGGGGCCCAGTACAAAAGGGCAGTCTGCAGCAGCGAGAGAAACAGAATGAGCAAGTGAGAGAGTGGGAGTGAGCAAGCTCAATGGAGCTCTATCGTGACTGCTGCAGATTTCTTTGTGGCCAGAAGAAGGCGGCAATGCAGGCAGGAGCCCAGTACAAAAGACCAGCCTGCAGCGCTGGCAGAAACGGAATGAGCGAGTGAGAGAGGGGGAGTGAGCGAGCTCAACGGAGCTGTGTCGGGACTGCTGCAGATTTCTTTGTGGGCAGAAAAGGAAGCAATGCATGCAGGGGCCCAGTACAAAAGGGCAGCCCGCAACAATGGGAGAAACAGAATAACCGAGTGAAAGAAGGGGAGTGAGCGAGCAAAGTGGAGCTCTATCGTGACTGTTGCAGATTTCTTTGTGTGCAGATGAAGACAGCAATGCAGGCAGGAGTCCAGTACAAAAGGGCAGCCTGCAGTGCCGGCAGAAACGGAATGAGCGAGTGAGAGAGGGGAAGTGAGTGAGCTCAATGGAGCTCTGTCGGGGCTGCTGCAGATTTCTTTGTGTCCAGAAAAAGGTGCCAACAGAGGCATGAGCCCCATACAAAGGGACAGCCTGCAGTGCCAGGACAAACAGAATGAGCAAGTGACACAGGGGAGAGAGCGACCTCAACGGAGCTCTGTCAGGACAGCTGTGGATTTCTTTCTGGGCAGAAAAAGTAGCAAATGCAGGCAAGAGCCCAGTACAAAAGGGCAGCCTGCAGCGCTGGCAGAAACGGAACGAGCGAGTGAGAGAGCGGGAGTGAGCGAGCTCAACGGAGCTCTGTCAGAATTGCTACAGATTTCTTTGTGGGCAGAAAAAGGCACCAACAGAGGCAGGAGCCCCATACAAAAGGGCAGCCTGCAGCCCCAGAAGACACAGAATGAGCGAGTCAGACAAGGGGAGTGAACAACCTCAATGGAGCTGTATCGTGACTGCTGCGGATTTCTTCGTGGGCAGAAAAAGGCGGCAATGCAGGCAGGAGCCCAGTACAAAAGGCCAGCCAGCAGCGCGAGCAGAAAAGGAACGAACGACTGAGAAAGGGGGAGTGAGTGAGCTCAACAGAGCTGTGTCGCGACTGCTGCAGATTTATTTGTGGGCAGAAAAAGTCGCCAATGCAAGTAGGAGCCCAGTACAAAAGGGCAGCCTGCAGCAGTGGGAGACACAGAACGAGCCACTGAGGAAGGGGGAGTGAGTGAGCTCAACAAAGCTCTGTTGGGACTGCTGCAGATTTCTTTGGGGGTAGAAAAAGGCAGCAATGCACCCAGGGGCCCAGTACAAAAGGGCAGCCTGCAGCGGTGGTAGAAACGGAATGAGCAACTGAGAGAGGGGGAGTGAGCGAGCTCAACGGAGCTCTGTCAGAACTGCTGCAGATTTCTTTGTGGGCAGAAAAAGGCAGCAACAGAGGCAGGAGCCCCGTACAAAAGGGCAGCCTGCAGCACCAGGAGACACAGAATGAGCAAGTCAGACAAGGGGAGTGAGCGAGCTCAACAGAGCTTTATTGTGACTGCTGCAGATTTTTTTGTGGGCAGAAAAAGGCAGCAATGCAGGCAGGAGGCCAGTACAAAAGGCCAGCCTGCAGCGCCGTCAGACACAGAACAAGCGACTGACAAAGGGGGACTGAGCAACCTCAACGGACCTGTGTCTGGACTACTGCAGATTTCTTTGTGGGCAGAAAAAGCCACCAACACTGGCAGGAGCACAGTACAAAAAAGGCCAGCCTGCAGCGCCAGGAGAAACAGAATGAGCGAGTGACACAGGGGGAGTATGCCACCCCAACGGACCTCTGTCGGGACAGCTGCGGATTTCTCTGTGGACAAAAAAGGGTGCCAATGCAGACAGGAGCCCAGTACAAAACAGCAGCCTGCAACACTGGAAGAAACAGAACGAGCGAGTGACAGAGGGCCAGTGAGCAAACTCAACGGACCAACGTAATCAACATTCGGCATTGACAAATGCTTGTTTGAGTAATGTCCTTGCTAATATTAGACGGTAGTTCTAATGGTCTAAAGAGTTCTAATCTGGTCTCATTCCCCTATATTAGGTACTTGTTGAGGATTATTAGTATCTTTCACTGAGTTATCACCGGTTATAGCCTGTACCTGTGTTGAGTTTACCTCATTTAAACCCAAGATTACTTGTTTTGATACAAAAAAATCTATAATGTCCTTTTGATTTTGTGACTAAGCATCCTTGAATTGTTACTTTTCCTTTTTGGATGGTTTCCTTATATTATGTTTAGTCTTCTTATCTTGTTCCACTATATCATCTAAAATAGCTGGGACAACTGGGGTAATATTTCCACTGCCTTCCCTACAACGTTTCCTGTATTCCTCTCAGTTTTCTGGCTAGTGCGTTGGGTCTTTGCTTCATTAACTTTTCCTGCATTTCTTAATGGCGATTTCCCAGCCTTTTTATCAATGTTTAAATTGTCCCCCTGCATGATATTTGATTTAATCTTATCGGCATAAGTCTGGATTTTGTTGCCGATTTCCATGGGGGCAGGGGTAAAGGTAATAATCTCCATATCAGCCATATACACTGCCATTTTTTTTTCTTCTTCACTTTTGGAACATTAGTGTTTGAGTTTTCTACAATCATTTTCCCACTTCTAGTATACATATTCAGAAAAAATATCCAATAAATTACCCAGTAATAGCTATAGAATAAAATCTTCCAGTTGAAGTCTCCTCTTTTAGATACCCACAATTATCCACTGCGAAATCACCCGTAGAGTATCAGTCCCTTTCAGGAACAAGCTCCCTCAAGCCAAACAGTATCAGTTCTCTCTATGTTAATCACAGAGAAAGAACTAATACACTAGTTCAAGCTTTGCCAGCTATCACAATAAAGTCCACAAAAGTAGCTTAGCTGAAATTTTGCTTTAAGAGTCCAAGAACCTGGAACGGACACCGGGCTATTGTAGTTTTCCTATGCCTTCAGCACAAACACCATTTCTGAGTTCCTTATTTGGTTTCTAGGGCTCCAATAATTTCCACTTCAGCAGTGTATCCTCAGGTCTCCTTCCAATTTCTTCTGTGTCCCAATTGCTAGCCCTAGGGTGGTAACATATATCTGATTACAAAGTTTGTTATTCTAATTAGTGACCTTTAGCAATTCAGATGTAGGTCTCCACGATGCAGCCAGCCAGCCTTTTGCAAACTGGCTTTGTATCCCCGGTATCCTTTTTAGGAATACCTTAGTTTTTGCAACACCATTGAGAATCTAACTAGCCCTATTAAAAATGTTAACGATATTACTAGTGCTATATAGTACTTTTATGAAATTTTATATATTGTTATATTGAGTTAATATGTAAAAATAATGCCACTGGGAAAGCTATAGGTTGAGCGCATAAATGCATACAAACTTGTTATAGCACTTGCATGTTTTCATGGTCTGCAATATACAATGCAAGTCAGTGCCAGAGAAATCTAGAAACTCAGAATCAGCCGTCCTTCCAATGTCTGAGATCTCGCTCCATGATTAACCTGGCATTCACTTAATGGTTAAACCTTCGGTGAATTCTGAAGGCCTCCTCAAGTCAAATACAGTGACTCCTGGTTTGTTAAAGTTAGACTGTGGCAAAAACAAAAGCTTGATGGCTCGAGATGCAAAATTAAAAGCCCAATAGGATGAGTTATTAATGCCTACATCACCGTTACCTTTGGCGCCGGGCGGTCGGCATCTCAGGCTCTCACTGCACCTGCTGAGAGTAAAAGGCAGCCTGCTCTGAAACCTTCTGGGCTTACATGTGCACTAAATACCAGTTCAAGTATGCTCAGGTATCTGCCTGCACAGTGGACGTACAGTATGCGACATATATAATGTGACTTGCCTGGGAAAATCAATCAGCTTAATTTAAAAAGAAAACTATGCAACACTCAATATAAAAAGGAAAAAACAAGAAAAATTAAAACACTGAAACAGGAAAAACTAAAAATAAAATAGTTGTTTTTTTTTAATTGCTTTGAGTGCTGAGTAAAGTGCTGGTGTTGCAAAATCTAACCTTTGAATATGTGGGCCCTGATGTATTTCTGGCAAAAAAAATCAATATAACCCTTTTTCTTTTCATTGTATTTCAATCCTGAATTGAAATATGGGGTTTTGAAATGTTTAAAAGTTCCTGCTTTCTGGCCACGCCCACCATGAAATGAAAATTGCTAGTAGTGGCCATCTTTCTTGGCTTGAGTCATTAATTACAAAATTACTAATGAAAGGGGTTTTAAATATGTGTGAGAATTAAAAATACACTGATGAATCTAAGGATGTCAAAAATATGCTACTGCTAACAAATTATGTTAACTAAAAATTCATGAGCCTAGCGAGGCTCCTGATTGGCTACTGCATTAGTCATTAATATCTTACAAATGATCAGTTCTGCTTCCAACTGACACTGTGTGGGACACGACATCTTCAACATAAGATGTTATCTTATTGCTTCGCTCACTTCACACTGCTTTACGGCGAAAGTGTGGCCCTACAGGGGGACCTGGAGGCTCTGGAAAGATGGTCTAGAAAGTGGAAGCTGAGGTTCAATGCAGGGAAATGCAAGGTACTCCACCTGGGGGCCAGAAACCCGGGCCAAGTGTACACCCTGGGAGGGGAAATGCTACAAGTCTCGATGGCTGAGAGGGACCTGGGGGTGGTGGTGGATGTCAAGATGAACAACTCCGAGACTTGTAGGAAGGCAGCAGCCAAGGCCAACAGGAAGCTGGGATGCATTGCTAGGGGGATCACCTCCAGAAGGAGGGAAGTGATACTCCCTCTGTATAACTGCTTGGTGAGGCTGCACCTTGAGTACTGTGTGCAGTTTTGGAGGCCACACTTAAAGAGGGACATTAACCTTCCTGGAGAGGGTCCAGAGGAGGGCAACCAAAATGATTTGGGGCTTGGGGACAGGACCTATGAGGAGAGGCTCAGAGCTAAATATGTACACATTGGAAGAGAGAGGGACCGGGGACATGATAGAGGTCTTCAGGTACATGAAGAGGGTAAATAGGGAGGAACAGTCACGGTGCTTCAAGGAAGGAGGAGGGGGCACTAGAGGGCATGGGTGGAAGCTGGAGGGGAAGATTCAGGGAGAAAGGAGGAGGTGCTACTTCACTGAGAGGGTGGTGGAGCCATGGAATGCGCTGCCTAGGGGGCTGGTGGAGGCAGAGACAGTGGAGGGGTTCAAGAGGGGGTGGGACAGGTACAGGGGAAGGGTTCTGGAAGCAAAATCCAATGCAGCAAGAATATCCGGAACTGGGAAGGGAGAAGCCAGAGAAGGCGAGGGGGGCAGCAAGGTCAGCACCCAGGGTGGGGGCTGACCAAACGAGCAGACACGAAAGACCGTTAGGCCTATTCTGCTGGCATTTTAGTATGTTAGTAAGTTTACAAAAACAAAGTACTGTATGTTTTTGTGATTAGATTTATAGTATAATCACAACCTTGAAATAAATAATTTCCTTGGACTAATGACTGGCTGGTGTGAGGTGGTCCTTGGCTGCACTTTGGTGCACCCATCTCTCTAACCAGTCATTAATCTCTCAGAAACTACCATCTTGCTGGCCTGTCGGTGCAGCGGTTGGATTTCTGCCTGCGCCAGTGACCCAGGTTCAGAAAGCGACCTGGTCCGGAAGGCCGGGTTTAGGGAGAAAGATGAGCTGCCCTGTGGACTGCCTCTCCTCCAGGGGAGGGATGAGCACAATCAGTGCTCAATGGACCCCTGGTGGAGGCCGGATACTGCAGCAACCAGATCATCTGGTCGCTCTGGAGGGGAGGATGCTGGATGTCATTGCACGTCTCCGCCCTCCCAAGGGAGAAAAACACTGGCAGCTCGAGATGACACCGCCCCACGCCTGCCTTTATGGCACTCTGCCACTCCACTGCTCCACTGACTTAATTACAATCTGCGGTGCCACTGCAAGCCTCGAACCCCGCCCTGGGGGGGAAGCCAAGGAAGCAATGTCAGTGATGCCAACACCTTCTCCCATCGTTGAGTGGGCCGTGGTGTTGTGGCCCCACCCTGGGGCATAAGCCAGGGAGTATTGGTGGACTGCGGACATAGGAGAGCGAGGTAAGGTGACTGGAATGGGGGCTGATGGCAGAGCGTCAGAAAAAAAAGTAGAATAAATATATATAAAAAAAAAAAAAAACTACCAGTTTCTCATTCATTACTGCTTTAGTATACAATGACATTTTTGCATGACTAACAGATACTTCTTCTTTAAGCCAAAAACAGGTCATTGTTCTCCCAGCTTCATCTGCTTTAGCTGCTTGTCTATATCTGATACCACAATCCTACATCATCACAGCCTTTTGCTGTGATGATGATGTCAGAAGTAAAGAACTGTGATGTCTGGTGTAGACAAGCTGCTGGTGCAGACGAAATGTAGAGGAATCAAAATATGTAAGGGATACCAAATGAAGGGCCTGGCAGCATAGCCTAAAGGTTAGAGTAATGAGCTGTGAATGAGTTTGGTGCATCCAGCAGACCTGGGTTTGAGTCCCACATCCTCCACCTGCATACCGTGTGACCCTGAGCAAGTCACTTAACCTCTCCAGTGCTTCTGGGTCACACCTGAAAATAGGTATTGTGGCTAATGGGCCATACCCACTTACAGAAGAATTTAAAAAAAAAAAAGTGTGCAGTTATATACAGAATAATGGCCAGGTAGGTGGTGATAATGAGAATTTATACACACTCCCGAAGTGTGGGATGCAACATAAACCCCATGAGCGAAGCTCGAGGGGTTTATTAAGGCATCCCACACTGAGGGTGTGTGTGCAAAATTTGAGTTTTACACACCTACCCAGCCTTTATTTTATATCATTGCTGGGGAGTGTTTTTTCACCACAACAATTGTATAAAATAAACAGACAGAGCCACAGACTGGTCTGATTTCAGCACAGTCCACAGCGACTGACACAAAAAACAAGGTTTGCCTTTTTGTTTCCTTTTTTTTAGTTTAAGTGCAACATTACAAAGAGAGGTCTTTTTTTTATTTGTTTTATAGAATCTTACCGCCGACTTTGATTGGTGGTGAAGTCTCTGGTGACAAGGAATGGCTCCGGGGAATGGCGCTGACGAAGGGAAGACTGGAGACTGGCACATGCTCAGATCAAGGGAAACCCGGCACGTGTTCACCATTATAACACGCGGGTTAAAATGGGTGAATTATAACCAGGTTTCTCTTGGAGAGAAAACGCTCCCCAGCTATTATAAGGGAATAATGCATGCCTTGGATGGTTGTTAGGCACAAGGCATAACTGAGTGCCATGACCACCTGAGAAGTGCATTATTCCCTTATGACCACACATCCTGATGTGTGTTATCCCACTTATGAAATGGGGTTTTATTTGTTAAAAAAAAATGTAGTTGGGCCAGTCTGTTAGTGCAGCACTAGTGACCCACAGAAAAAACATTTTCAACAGTTTGGGTTACTCCCCAGACCCCGGCATAGGTTAGAATCAACAACCTACGTATAACGAACCATTCCTAGGGCTTTAAAGTGTTTCCTCCATCTATAAACAACTTCCAAAGATGCAAAAAAGCCCATTAGCTGAAGAATGACACACTTCATGAAACTGCTGGTGCTCAGCTTCAAACCCACACACTCAGAAACCTAAGCAAAAGTGACTTTTAAAACTGAGAGAACATCTTCAAATGCAATAGAACTAATGTGCTTTTCAACAAACTACAGATTGTCATAAGGAAGCCACTAACCTCCAGAAAACCTCTTCCAAAGTTGAAACAGTAGAGAAGCTGTAGTGTGACACACAGAGAAGCTGATGGAAGCCATCTTTCTTCCACTGACACAGACACCTCATTTTCATATCAAATGCCTAGCGGAATCACTTCTTGCATCTTCACAATTGACAACCCTAACAAGAACCAACTTTCAGAACCTCTGACTGACGTTTGCCAACCAGCAACCATAACAATGACCAACAACTCAAACTACTTATAGAGCTTAACTCTTTCATTGCTGAAAACTTTTACAATTTTCTAAAAAAAAAAAAATGGAAATCAAGTCTTTTTTTTGGCTAACTAAATATATTGTGTAAAACAAACACCAGAAGGTGCTATGCATTCATGTGATTAGCTGTGTTACTGTGCTAGCATGCATAGGAGTGCTTTCATTCACTAGAAAGGTGGATGGCCATGGAAGAAGGCGGGTTGTGTCGGTTGCCTTCATTGCCACGCCTGACGGCCTGCTTCTGTTAAAAGAAAATGTTGGTGTTGGGAGGAGGAGGGTGGGAGTTGCATGCTGCTGGGGGGGGGGGATACTGATTTGTAATTAAAGCATTAAAAATGAGATGACAGCCAGCTGTGGCGGTGGGTGGGTTGTATTGGCCACCCATTGTGAGAGGTTTTTTGTTCAAAACATGAAACTGTATGTGCTGTGGGAGAAAGGTGGGATTGGGATTGTAGCAGAGGGTGGGGGAGTTTCTTTTACTTTCTTTTTTTTTACACAAGCACATGAATAACGAATGTTGAATTTCTGAATATTTGGAGTCCTGAGTATGAATATTCGACTGAATATTCAAACTAAAGTATTCACCCACCCCTACAATATAGCCATTTTTTTCACACCACCTCACGAATGGGACAAGTGTCATTTTTCAAATCCTAGATGAAATGTGTTTTTGTGCCATGAAATCATATATTTTGGCCAGTATTCTATAAATGCCACATGTCATGTTTTTAAGGAGGAATCATAAAATGACTATGTTGAATATTTGGAGCCAAAATTAAAAAAAAAAAATTATTAAGAAATGTTGTGTGCAGTTCCAGCTTTTGACCCAGCAGGTAGTGCTTTGTGATCCCATGCCAGTGAGCTGAGTTCAGGGGCGAGCTCAGTGAGCCTCCTGGGTGGTCTAAGGCTTGGGGAATGGCACTGCTACGTGGCACCATCCCATAGTCTGGGAAGGAAAGGTGCAGGGTTGGTCACACAGGCCCAAGTACTATACAGTGAAGAGAAATCTTCTCTTGGCATAAGGCCCTGCACCTCTGCACTTGTGGCTCCTAAAGGGCCCTGCACTTTGTCTGATAGATGGTGTAATGGCTGGATACCTGTATGGTATGGCTTTAACTTTCATTTGGGAACTTGTGTGAGTTTCCGCTGAAAGAGGCAAGGCTCTTATCAGGTTTCAGACTAGCAGAGGCCTGGTTGTAAATATCACTGCAAGGATGTTAAGCTTGGACAGGGCCTCTGATGTCAGTCAGACCTGGGAGGATCATGTTCAGCATGTGACTGAGGTGTTCCGCCTACTGCAGACTGCTGGGTTTACAATCGAGGCATAGAAGTGCCAGATAGGAATGGCAGAAGTGTCATACCTTAGGCAGAGGCTGGGAAGTGGGTACATCAAGCCTGTGCCAGTGAAAATTGAGGCCATCCAGGGATAGGCCCCACACATAACCAAGAGGAAAGTGCGGGCCTTTCTGGGGACAGCAGGATACTACTGTAAGTTTGTGCCAAATTTCAGCAGTGTGCCCAACCCCTGTCTGCTCTCACTAGGAAAAAAATGCCAGAAAATGTTCAGTGGACAGAAGCCTATGATACTGCCTTCCATCAGCTGAAGGAGGCATTTTGTTGGGCACCTGTGCTTGCCAATCCAGACTACTCTCTTAAGTTCACTGTGCATGTAGATGCATCCGATCATTGGTTAGGTGCGGTCCTGAATCAGTTCATGAGCTTGAGGGAGGAGCACCCAGTCATGTACCTGAGCAGAAAGCTTCTGCTCAGAGAGCAGACGTATGCCACAATAGGGAAGGAATGTCTGGTAATTGTCTGAGCTTTGCAGAAGCTGCAACCATACCTGTATGGAAGGGGGGTTCACCCTGGTTATGGATCACAACCCCCTAACATGGCTGCATAGGACCAGTGGCCAGAATGCAAAATTGTTAAGACAGAGGTTGGTGCTTCAGACTTATAATACGGTTGTCTGGCATCGCAAAGGGTCACAGAATGGCAGTGTAGGTGGGTTGTCTAGACAATAGGGTCCCCGTGTTTTTTTTCCTTCTCTCATTGCCCTGTGTGTCTGTATCTGTAGCCACATGGAAGTACGGGGGCCAGAGATCCGTGCAGTTCTGCGGCCCACTAGATAGCCCCCCGTATTTTTTGCAAGCGTTGCCACACAGAACTGTTCCACAGGCAGGGGGACTCTACTCTTGACACAGGGCCCAGAGGGCCCTCTGCATCTGCACCTGTTCACACAGGTCCCAAAGAGATCTGCGTGTATGAGGATACAATTCCACTATCTCAAAAAGAAAGGAAATTCATTGCCTGAGGGGCCTGTGCTTCTGCAGACAGAAGTACTGTTGCAGTTTTGGTATAATTGATTTCATGGGGCCTGCACTTCTACAGCCAGAGGCTGATCCACATGTCTTACAAAAAAAAGCATTAATGCACCAGTTAAAGTTTAACTTACTGCCACAAAAGTAGGAAAATGTGCCATTAGGGTTTCCAACCCTAACTCCTCTCCTAAGAAGCAAAAGGACAAGACCACACAAGTGAATACAGACAGCCATCATCAGCTAAGACAAACAATATACAACTGTTTCCAGATGACACAAATGCAATGTATACACCGACTTCTAGCTGAAGAGCAGGCCCCTCTGTGGCCTGCATTTCCACAGCTGTATATAGAAATCCATGATATTCAAATTGCAGCAATACTTCTGTCTGCAGAAGTGCAGGCCCCTGTTGGGCCAGTGCTTCTGTTGCCACAGGTACTCATGCATGGTGTAAGACGTGCAAACACAGTTGTGGCTGCAGAAGCTCAGGAGCTTGTGGATCCTATGCTTCCGTAGCCACAGAAAAAATCCACAAAGGTAGCACATCGGAGCTATTGTATTATATTGTACAGGAATAATAAAATCTATTTTTATATCACTTTTTTATATTTTTATATCACTCTGAGGTTGCCACATGCAATGTTCATTTACAAAGTATAAGGCCTTTTATATGCAGTAGGTTGTGAAGGAAATTTTAGCCATTTTCCATTGTTTTTCATGGTCCATAAAGCAAGGGGAAAAGTTTGAACCCGAGCTCAGCAGCCATAATAAATAACTGATATTCCAGTCTATTGATCTGACAAGTTCTGTACGTCTTACAGCTGTGGCTGAAGAAGCGCAGGTCCCTCAAGAGCCTGCACTTCTGCAGCCACAACTGTGTGTATGTCTTATAGTGTGCATGAGTACCTGTGTGATTTGAAAGTATCATGGATTTCTATCTGTAGCCAGAAGACATCAGTGCTACTGTATTTGTGTCCTCTGGAAACAGTTGTATGTTGTTTGTCTTGCCTGATATTGGTTGTCTGTAGTTGCTTGTGTGGTCTTGTCCTTTTGCTGGTCTGGGGTGGGGAGTTAGGATTGGAAACCTTAACACCACATTTCCCTACTTTTGTGGCAGTAAGTTGAACCCAAACTGGTGCATTAATGCTGTTTTTTGCAATGAATATATTATACAGTACAGGTGCAGTCATGCCTGTATATTAGAGTGAATGTTAAAGTCCAGTTTTTGCACCTTAATAACATCACCCCCGTTCAATTGATTTACAGGAAATCTGGAAAGCACAGCGTTTGTGCCAGGATCTCATGGTCCTGAAAATTCCATGTACATTGGTTTAGTGGGGACAAAGTTACAGAGTTTCAAAAAACGTAAAAGTCTCTTTTTAAGACTTTTTTGCTACCCAATAACTGAAAAAATATAAGGATCTGCAACCTGAAACTTTCAGGTTTGATACAATTTGGTCCACGGTATGTACTTTTGTTATTTTTGCCTCTCACAGTTAAATAGTTTTATTTATTTATTTATATATTGGAATTACAAACCTTTGGGTCAGAGACTCATTTACAAAGGCTCCACATCAAAAGAAATTATCAGTAACAATGCAATACAACAAGGCAGTGCAAAAACAGTAAGTACATAAATGGAGAACATAAAACACATTAAAGCAAGAATGAAAACTTTACAGACATTATAAGAGTGTAGCTTTTGACATACATTATAACAGTGTGGCTACTAATTACAAAACAGGGCAGTGAAAGCGCCATCACCAATTTGTTTGCATGAGGAAATAAAGTGACTAGCAAGGAGGAGTAAGAAAAAGGGGAAATAAAGTAGAAGCAGTTGTCATAACTATTGGTAGAGAATAAGAGAGAGAGAGATAACAAGGAATCACTAATGGGGGGCTGGGGTAATACAGAGAGGCAGGATCAGGGGCTAGAGAGACCGAAACAATGGAGGAAATAGGCAGTCCAGGGGGACGCTGTCACAAAAGTTGTAGGGAGGAAAACAAAGGTGGGGGGGGAAGGGGGAGCAAGAGTGAGTAGAAGGAAAGAGGGAAGAAGTGGGGGGGAACAATGGAAAAAAGGGGAGGATGGGAGAAAGGTGAGGAAGGGGGCAGAAGCAGGCAGCATGGAGAGGACAAAGTGAGCAAGACAGAGGGAGGTACAGTTAGGGGAGAGAGAGGAAGCAGAGGGGAGAAAAGGACGGTGTGCTAGGGACAGTCGTACCTATTTAAGGTAAGAAGGTATTGCCGGAGTTTAAGTTTAAAGGGGCCTAACTCAGTTTCAGAAAGGACCTCAGTAGGAAGAATATTTAGCAAGACGGGGCCCTAAACATAAAGGCCCTCTGTCCCTGGGTGGTGCCACAGAAAGGGACGAGGAAGGATAACTTGCAGGAGCTACGTATGGCCCTGGGAGCAGGGGCAACAGTAAGAAGCTGCTGGGCATGTACTGGAGCGTGGCCAAGGGTCAATTTCCAAGCTAGCAGACAGGTATGGTATTGTACTCTTCCACTAAGACTCAGCCAGTTTGCTTGATTGTAAAGATCACAGGTGTGGGTGAGCCTATGCCCACCAACTACAAGGCGACAAGTCTTAAGTGCAATCTTGATCCTATTGAGCGTTGTTTTGGTTGCGGAGCCATAGATAACTAAACTATAATCCACAATGGATAGGACCAAACTTGTACTATAAAAAGGGTCTCAGAAATTCTTCAATCTGATTGGCTGTAAGGATTCCAACAGCCTTACATTAATCCCTGTTATACTGTCATGTACAGCCTGATCACCATAGCACATGGAGTCTTCCTGTCAGCATTCCATCTTCTAGCACTGCTGAATGACTAGAATGCTGCATTCTGATTTTGAACCAGCATTCTTAATTGTTGGTGGAAGAACTATTTTATTAAACATCTCTCTCTAAATGAGGAAAACATTCACAAAGTATTTACTTTTAACACTTTTGTTTTGGAATAATTTTTTATAATAGCAATAAGGCACTCCTAGGAGTTAGATTAACAGTCAATCACCCTCTGGGGCAATATGACACTCAGCTGCGCCTCATGCCACATTACACCCCTAGGGGGTGATTAACAGATATTTAATCTAACCCCTGGCCATGCCTTATTGCTTAAATGTTGAGCCAGAGAGTGTCAGGTGTCAAACAAGACCTGTGTCTATAAAGTAAACTAATTCTAGTATTCACTGCTTTACAGATCAGATTTACATGCTCAAGGTCAGAGAGGGATGAGTCCAGGGTGATACCAAGGTATTTAAAGCTACTGACCTGCTCAAGAGGTTGATGGAGGCTATTAAGAATATTTAGGGGCTGAGCACTATACTTGTTCTGGGGGTTGGCAAACTGCATTACTTTGGTCATTTTGTAATTAATAATGAGTTTGTGGAGAGAGAACCACGTTTCAATTTCCACAAAGTACTTTCGCAGATTAGATTCCAAACGGAGGGGATCAGGATGACTAGAAAAGATAACAGCGTCATCCGTGTAAAGAAGCATATTACCAGAGCAAGTAAGGGGAAGTGTATTGAGGAATAAACTGAACAGTAGCGGTCCAAGTATGGATCCTTGTGGGACACAAAAGCGAACAGGTTGACTGGAGCAAAGGGTGTCAAGGATTTTTACTCTCCGAGATCTCCTACTAAGATAGTTGGAGAACCAGTTGGTTGCCTCTTGGAAGAGGTCAGGGCTGAGAATGATGTAATGAGGAGGGAATGACTGACCGTGTCAAATGCTTTTGTCAGGTCTATATACACAGACCCCACCAAATGACCATGGTCAGGGCTTTGTAAATAAAGTCTGTAAACTCTAGAAGGGCAGTGGTAGTACTACGTCCCTTTCTAAAGCCATGCTGCTGATCGCACAGTAGATTGTACTTGGAGAGGTGGTCAGATAATTGATCTGAAACTATATGTTCAAGGGCTTTGGAGATCAGGGGAGGATTGAGATGGGACGGTAATTACTATGAATGGCACGGTCACCACTCTTGTGTATGGGAGTTATCACCACAGCCTTCCATTGTGATGGAAATTGGCCGACAGAGGGAGAGATTCAAGATTTTAGTAAGTGGGGGTAGGACAGCATCGAGGGCCAGACGGAGTAGCTTTAGGTCCAGTGAGTCACCAGTAAATCTAGATTTCCCAAGTGTATGGGCAAGGTAGACTTAGATTCACTTAAAGAGATGGTCCTAAAGTGGAAAGGGGGAGTGTGTGAGGGGCCAGAGTTATGGGGGGTGCAAGGGTTATTGTCAAAGAAACCGGGAGGGAGTACCCCACTAAGGTCAGTAAATGTGGAGTTAAAGGTATCAGCAATAAGCTGGGGGGTCCTGGGTAGTGACCCCATTAATATTTAACATGGTGGAGGTGTTAGGTTTTCCAGTAAGGTCCTTTAGGTTATTCCAAAATTTCCTCACATCATCCCAAGATGAGAAGAGGCTAGAATTAAAGTAGGCAGCCTTCGCCTGGTGGACTTCTCTAGTGCAAACGTTTCTGGCTGCCCTGCACAGTTGTCTGTCCACAGGGAGGCCAGATGTCAGGGCCTTGTGCCAGAGGTTATCACGGGAGGCCATAAGATTGAAGGGCACAGGGGTGATCCAGGGGCTGTCAGCTCCTTTGATAATACACTTGGTGAAAGGGGCAAAGATGTCAGGCCGAGTTGAAGATGGAGATGAAATGAGCAAGGGCAGTGTTGACACAAACAGCAGAGTCAATGGGGGACCAATCACAAGCGGAAAGGTAGTTCTGAAATTGCCTGAGGGCACCTTTTTTGATGATACACTGGTAGTAGTACTTAGCAGGGAGTTTGGGTGAGTGATTAGACTACAACAGAGTATCGGGGAGTGGTCTCTCAGGGTGTCAGGCAGGACCACAATGTTGGAGAGCCGTTCAGGGTCCCTGTCCTGTAATTAATCCTTATTGGAGAGGACATGGCCTGGGGGAGATCAGCAGCTGCTGCTGCATCCCTAAACAGAGCTGCATCATGAGCCAACCAGTTGATATTAAAATTGCCCAGTAGGAAGACCTCAGAGCGGTTGGGAAGTTCTGAGACAAAATCCAGGATGGAGTTGAAGCCAGATTCTGCATCACAGGGAGGGATGTAAATGGACAGCACTGTTAGTGACTTGCCTTGATTCTCTATGGAGATTCTGATTGCCAGGGCCTGGGCAGCATTGCCAGAGATGACTTTAGGAAGAACCAGTCCTTTAAGAGAGATGGCACCCCCCCCCCCTTTTCCCCAACCTGTCATCCTGAAAGAGCTTGTAACCATTCAGGGAGATAGCAGAGTCAGGTATTTTGGGAGAAAGCCAGGTTTCCATAACCACAAGAACATCAGTAGGGAAGTAGTAGGGAACACACGAGAACAGGAAGAAGAAAAGAGGGGATGAGGCACGAGACTGACCCCTGTTGGTCGGTGGCTATAAACTGCAAATGGGAAAGCAGGGACTTTACAAAACTAGATGAAAGCCACGTGACATGTCATGTGATCACCACAACCCTATAAGTAATGGGATGGACCAGGAGGAGTGGGCGGGGCAGTTGACATGTACCATTGACAGGCTAACCCCCCCACAGCAACACTGAATTCCAAGAGTTGTCCTCAGTCCGTACCTTCTTTACTCCTGTTCAGATGCTGCAGACAGGTGACTCGCTCTGTTCTGTGAGTAAAGTGAATGGGAGGGGGGTGTCATTGAGGAGCCTAGGGATAAGGGAGACAGAACAAAGGAATAAGGAGAAGTAGGTGAAGGAAGCAGAACAAAAGGAGACCCAGGTGAGTGGCACTGCGCATGCGCAGTTTTAAAATTATTTAAGAATAAAGTTCCATTTGTGAGCATGCACAGTTTTAAAAAAATCAACATTCTATGGATAGCTGAATTTTTGCAAAAGCATGATGCCCTATTTTCGTATTTCATTATGTGTGTCATATCATACTGTATACTGAGGTATGTTATATAGCACAACACTACAGTATATGATACGATACACATAACGGAAAAGCAAGCCTGATATGTAAGAACATTTTCTCTGGTGGCTAGCAGTCCCTCCGGACGATATTTACTGTATGTAAATGTTTTCCCTGGTGTCCAGAGGGCTCTCCCCCCACCCGATCACACACCTGCACATCTTTCTGCTGGAACCGGCAACTGCAATATGATAAACTAAGGTAAATGTGGAAGATGCTGTTGAGCAATAGTAATACTAAACTATTCGCTAACCTGCACTCGCATTTAGCAGAGTTCACTATATGTGCTGTCAAACAAACACTGCTAAGGGTGATTAAATGTTAGCGACCAGGTGTGTGGTATTAGTATTGCTCTGTTGCACAAAACTGGTTGGACAGAAGTGGAAGGCATGCTTACCACAGGGTTTTACCATAGTGCTGCGACAGCTCACGCAACATCCCCACAGTGACAGACGCCATTGCGGTGTCGGCATTGTGCTGTCGGGAATGCTGGTGTGTTTCTATCGGAGGGCTGTGCCCCCGAACCCCCCCATGTGGGGGGCTATGCCCTCCACGCCCCCAGTCTCTAGATATCTAACTCCGAGTCGGAGTTGGATGGCGGGGTGCAACACTGGGAGCCACACTGCCCGTGTTCTCCTTGTACCAGCACAGTGACTTGCCACTGACAGGCAAATTCTGTCACTGTGCTGGTGTTCACAGTGGTGGTGTCGACACACCCTACCACAGGGCACCACTGTCACCCGAGTCATGGGAGGCACCAAGAGCTGCCAGAATGCAGTCACTGCAGGTCATTCCAGCCAGAGTGCATGCTGCAAGTGTCCCCCATACAACTCCTCAACCTCCCCACATATGGTGCATGACGGGGCAGCGTCGGATGCTATGCTGCCCCCCACTGACCATCCCTTGTTCTTTTCTGTTTTCCTGGTCTCTAGTGGCACCCCCACTCTTTGATCACTGTCCTCATTGTTTTTTTTTGTTTTCCTGACGTCTAGTGGCACCCTCAACTGTCCAATTGCCAACAGCATTTTTTATGTTTCCCTGGTGTCTAGTGGCACCCCTCCCCCCACCCTCCAATGGTCATAAGTATATTTATATTTTAACTGTTCCTGGAAAGAATAAAACTGTCCCATGACATCTTTTGTTTTGTTTTACCTGAGAGAACGAAAACAGTCTTTCGTTGTCACCACTGTCACCCTCCCCCATCCCGACCCTCCCACTGAGCACCCACCGCCCCATACTCCCTTTACCCTATACGTACCAGCCAAGGTCTAACACTGTAATATCTGTGGACCAGAGACACATTTTCACTCTTCAATGCCAAACCATGAACTGAGAAATACGGGTAAGTGCCATATAATGTATTTCAATGGCATTTTATACCTTTTTTTATATTTACTTTATTTAGTATTATTGCTTAAATACACGTTAATTCATATTGTGACTGCCATGAGTATATAGGATAAGAAAAACAGAGGATTCTACATACATACATTTACAACTGTTTGCCAGCCTAGTAATTCAATCATCATCAATGATACCACTTTTTTTTTTAACTTCAATAAAAATTTGTGTAACAACAGAAACTGTTCAGAGCATATTAGTGTAAATTCCCTTATGTATTCAATAAGATCCTTTAGGCTGCAATAACTTGGGAGCTCCCTTCAACCAGGAGGAGTAGAGGTCTCAGTTGTTTTATATCTAGAAGATTTCTCTTCTATGAGCTGCTGCTTCTATGTGGTCTAACCTGTTACTGGTCCGGTGGACTTTCTCCCCTGTGACCCCCTCTTTCCTCCCTTATTCAGTTTCTACTATCCATTTTGCCCATCTTTCAACAAATTTTTCTGTTCTATCCTGTGTTAAATATGTTAATCTCTCCATTTCCTGGATACTTTGGACTATTTTTCTCCATTCTTGTTTTGTTGGGGGGGTCCTGGTTTAGCCATCAATGCGTTATTGCCTTCCACATAGCCACTATGCATATCCCCCACAAGTATTTTGCATGAACTCCTCTTATTTCTGGGGGAGGGAGACCCAAGACTAAGTGCTGAAGGCCAAGTGGGGCAGTGATTTGAAAAAAGCTCCTTTATTTTCTCTGACATTTCTTCTTTAAAGCCTTCTAGCTTGGGACAGGAAAAAAATAAATGTTCATGGGTGGCTCTTTTTTCCCCACAACTCCTCCAGCATGATAAATCTCCCTCCTCACCCCCATCTGGCTTTCATTTGCGGCATCATAAAGTATCTTATTTTAATTTTTCATGAGAACTCTTGCCAGTTGGGGAGGGCATTGTCTTAAAAGAACCTTCCCAAATGTTATTCTACTCTGTTACTGTCAGATTGAATCCCCCCTTCCCATTTTCCTATCATATGATTTGTTTCCATTTCTTTATGTGTAATCAAAAATTGGAAAATCTGAGAAATACCTTCTTTTGATGTATTTATTTTTAATAGGTTTTCTAAGCTCATTACATTATCCTTGGGGGTCTGAATATTTTGGTACTTCCTCATCTGGGCTAGGGTATAAGTTTTTATTTGGATGTATCTGAAATGGTCCGTTTGCTGCCTCCCAAATTGTTTGCAGCAATCGTTGAATGTGAACAGAATGTCACCCCTTAGTATTTGGACTGGGTATTTTATCCCATGATGTGTTTGTCTCAGATACCAGTAATTTTAGACTTCTCGTCATAACTTTGCCATTTTTTGGGAATTTCTTCACCAAATTTTCAACATGGCCATTTTGGGACCCCACCTCATGAACACTGGTGGTGAAATTTCATTAATCTGGCCCGTAAGGTGCTTTTGTGGTCACTGTGTAAAATCACCTTTCAGGCCTGAGTAATGTAAGTTCTCCACCAGTGTTCATGAGCTGGGGTCCTAAAGAGGCCATGTTGAAAATCTGGTGAAAAAAAGTCCCCCTCAAAATGACCCATCTTACGAGTATATGTTGAAATTTTTCTACGCATGTTCATAACTTTGGACATTTTCAATATTTTGACCCCAAATTTTCAACATGGCCATTTTTCACACCATCTCATGAAAATTACAGCTGTCATTTTTCACATCCTGGCTGAAACGTGCTTTCACACCTGTGGCGCAGAATGGCATTTCAGCGGGGATTTGAAAATTTACACCTATTGGGTTCATGAGGTGGGTCTTAAGAAGACTATGTTAAAAATTTGGGGTCAAAATATTTAACAATTTAAAAATTTATGCAGTAACGTTGTTTTCAAGGATGTCCGTTGCACCACTGGGGCCATGTTGCCTTGCTGCGCCAGTGAGCTGAGTTCAAGTGTGAACTCAGTAAGACAGTTTAATGGGACAAGGGTGATGGGTGAGGTGCTGCAACATGCAGCACCAACCCTGGTCTGGGTAGGGATGGAGCAGTGTTTTGGTGTAGATGCCATACCATGTGGTGGGTTAGGGAGCCTAACCCACAAGGTATTGACATGTGTGCCGAGGCCTGCTGAGCCCATGCACTAGCTAATGGTTTTACAATGAAAAGAAAAGAAATTCATTGCAAAAAACAATGTTAATGCAGACATTAGAGTTGAAGAATGCAAAGCACACAAAGTAGGGAAATGATAAAACATTAGGGATTTGGGTCTCTGGAGTATTGGCGAATCACTGGTGAGGTCTTCCATGGGGTTGTCAGCCCTAATGTCCACGCCCCCCACCAAACCCATAGCCTCCTGTCCAAAGCACAAAGTACAGCTGCAAGCCAGTGCCTCAAAGTGATACACCTTTCAAAGGTAGAGAAGTATGACTTGCCACTAACTTACTTCATGCATGGCCCTGTGGGCCCTGTGTGAAGAAAAGAGATTATATCTGACCTTGTTTGCTCAGAGAAGGGGGTGGGCATTAGGGTTGTCAACCCCAAGGAAGACCCCATCACTGATTCCACAGTACTCTGGAGACCCAAATCCCTAATGTTTGTTCATTTCCCTACTTTGTGCACTTTGCATTCTTCAACCTTAATGTCCAAGTTTTTGTAATGAATATATATATATATACTGTATATATATATTTATAAAATGAGCAAATCCTCCAAATCCAGTGTTCTGATTGTATAAAACACATCATGTGACCGTGCGTATATCAGAGCGCGACTGCACACCTGCACTTTACCCCCTCCAAAACAATTTTGAAATTTTATAAAATAGATAAACCACTCTGAGGTGTGCGGTCGCCTGATATACGTACGCCTTGGGTGGTTGACGCACACCAAGGCACGCGTATATCAGAGCGCGACTGCACACCTCAGAGTGGTTTATCTATTACATACATAATATGCAGCAGACTGACTCAGAATAAGTAATTTATCTTCACATGTGAGGTGGCAGGACCTTAACTTATGAGTTATGAGTGGCAGAGACATGAGAAAGGTATGAAAGTCCTGCCCCTTTACAAATGCTGATAAACTGCATATTTGATATATACAGTATAATTTTACTAGTCAAAGCTATTAAATCCGCTGCTTGTATAAAAATGTTATTTTTTTCTTTGATTCCAACTGCTAGCTTCAGTGTCACACATGGCTATTTTGATGTCATCAGCATTGCAAAAGCTGCTTTCTGATTGGTTCAGTATGCACTGTGACATAGCCAACCTTGGAAGATAATATTCTCTTGCTATGCTGGGTCAAGAATGACAAAACCTTTTATTTTGCTATTTATCAGTACACCCCTGTAGTACTTCTTCATGGAAAGGGTAGTGGGGAAGTGGAACCATCTACCGGAGGACTGGTCAACGGCAAGATGATTTCAAGTTTAAAGAGGGGACGGGATAGATACACGGAAATCGTGGAAATGATGGGGGGGTGGAAAGGGGAAAACAGAGGCAATGGGGTAAACCATGTGGAACTATGAGATGGGACCTCCACAGAAGACCAGCCCATGCTAGACTGGTGGTGACTTAGGTAGGAACTGGGCAGACTGGCTGGATCATGAGTCTTTTTTCTGTTTATCAGTTAAGCAATAAGAATTGAGAAACCAGTCATTTCTGAGCGATTAACGACGGGTTGGGGCCATCATTGTCCAGCCAGTTGTTAATCCAAGGAAATTACCAGCTTCAAGGTTGTTACTGTGATAAGTCTAATTGCAATAATAACGTTCGTTTTTACCATTTCTTTTTACTTACTTTAGATTTTAAGCAAAGTGGCGTAAGATGTACAGTACGTGTCACGCAGTGTCAGCTGGCAACCAGATTGGACATTTCTAAGGTGTGCTTGACTGATCCAATAGCCTACACCTAATAAACCTAAAAGTACAGTATGGCATCAGTTTGAAAATTAAAATAGATTTAACTGTTTGTCTTGAGTTCAGCAGCTGGCTTCAGGGCAACAAAGGGCTAGTGTGATGTCTTTAGCAGTGTAAATGCTGCTTTCTTATTGGTTCAGTATTCCACTGTGACATATCTAACCTTTAAGATGCTCAAGCGTAACCTGCCTAAAAACAAGGATATGATATCTTGAGGTTGGCTACATCATTAACAAAGAGCTGCGTTACCTTGCTATTTTTTTATTACCTCTCCACTGAAATGTGTTTATGTGTGTGGGGGGAGGGGGTATGTGTAGGGGTGTGTGTGTGTGAATGTGTATATATATATATATATATATATGTGTGCATATGTCTATATAAGTAGAGAAATCTGCTTGCTAAGTGTCAGATATGAGAAAATATGGACATCAAGGGATTCAGCAAGCCATAAAACCAAAAGTCAAAGGGTGAGTGGCCTTTATGTGCATGTTTGACCCCAAGATGGTGGTATTTCGTAAATATCTGGGAATTACCTGTCAGACATTCTATATATTACATTAGGCTTGTCTGTTTTGCTTAAACAGCACCTTTACCATGCCATAGTACAGTACCAAATAAGTAAGGGAGCCTTACCTCCACAAGAGCTATCTGCTGCACCAAACATAATTTTTCAACCACTTGATTTAGGAAGGGAAGGGATTGTATTCAGGTTCTGTGGAGTTCAAAGCTCAATCCCTTCCACTTCCTGATAGATATCCTTATCCCCACCGCTTGCACATTTTGTGATGTAATAGCCTGGAGAGCACACTCCATAGACAGTAATGGGAACATTTCTTTGTTCTACTTTTTAGTTGTATGGATGTCGGGTGTGAAGGTATGAAGTTTTTAGGACCTAGGCTAAATGCTGTCTGGGCATTGGGAATTATATACAAAGAGGGATTTGTGGTGTGATGGGGCTTTAGTATTTAGCAATTTAATGCAGTTTTCAGGTTTTAGTTTGTGCGGGGATGTGTTTTGAGCAGCAGACCCCTAGGCTTAGTTATACCCCATCCCTTCTTTTTGGCCTGCAACCCTTTAGAGACCCCACCTGCTGCCTGTTGCATATTGGCATTGCAGTGAGGTGGGGATCGTGAGGAGGCCAGGTGCCATAGCTTGAGTTTGAGAAGAGCTGACAAGGAAGATGTAATTAGGATGGGGAGGACTAGTAGATGCCCTGGAGTGAAATGGGATATGGAGAGAAGCCAGTCATGCCTAATTCCAATATCTAGGACTCCCACTGGACTGAGTGGGCAGGTAACCAAGAGACTCACCATTGCTATTCAGCCTTTTCGGTCAGTGCTATGCAATATCAGATTGATGAGGAGTAATACCGCTATCATAGTGGATTTTACATCTGACTCCTCGGTCGATCTGGCTTTCATAACAAAGACCTGGCTAAGTGATTATTACTTTTATTCTTTGGTAACCAGGGAAGATCTACTAGGCACAATGCCTGTTTTCAGGGGCAACCAGGGATCACTGGGGTGGTTAAGTGACTTGCTTAGGGTCACAGAGTATGCAAGTGGAGGTTGTGGGAATCAAACCCAGGTCTGCTGGATGTACCAAGCTCATTCACAGCTTGTTACTCTAACCTCTAGACTATACTGCCATGATGATGTAGGCCCTGTGTTGGAAGCAGCTAACTCATTAGGATTCTCCATGGTTCACTGCCCAAGGAAGGATCACAGGGGGTGACCATCTGTTTCAGATCTGAGCTGAACATGGTGCTGCACCCAGTGAAAAAGGCCTCATCATTTGAATACATGGACATGTGTGGGGTCCAGGCACAGGTTATAGGATCCTTCTCATTTATCGCTGTCCAGGTCATGAGGGTGAATTCCTTCTGGAAATCATGGACTTCATAGCTGATAGGGTATTGGAGTCACCCAGGTGGTTAATATTGGGCAATTTCAACACCTGGGTTGATGATGAATTCTTGCACTTTGGACAAGATTTCTTCTGTGTGATGAGTTCACTGCACCTCACACAAGTCATTACTTCTGTGACCCACCAACATGGTGATGGCTTGGACTTGGTCTTTTCCCTGTGGGTCAAGGTTAAGGGCCTCAAGATTGATTTGGTCAGTTGGTCAGATCACTGTACTATCAAGTTCTCTATCAGTGCCATTTTGGTTACTTACGGATTCCCTCCCTCCTCAAATTGAGTCCCCCTGGAGTTGATTATTCAGCATTTGCTGTTTAGCCTTCACTGTTTTTTCTTTGCTATTATCACACGGAACTGCCCTTTGTTCACTGGAATTCTGTAGTGCTCCATGTTGAAGGGGTTTTCTCAGTTGCACTGAAAGATGCACTGGTGAAGCCACTTCTGAAAGAGCCATCTTTGGACCTGGATATTCTGGTGAATTACTGACCAGTGTCTAACCTCCCCTTTTTGGGTATGGTTTTTGATAAGATGGTTGTGTTGCTGCTAGAAGCACACCTCATAGCCTTTGACATCTATAAGCCTTTCCACTTTTAGGTCCAAGCATAGCATGGAGATTGCACTGGTCAGGGTGCATAATAATTTTCTCAGGGCAAGGGATAAAGGAAAGTGATCAGTTCTTGCTCTCTGCAATCTCTCCTGAGCTTTTGATACTGTTGACCTTGGGCTGTTGCTGGACTGGCTGAGGGAGTACTCACTACCAAGGTCATCTGCTGGTTTGAGTCCTTTTTGCAGGGACAGGATGCAGAAGGCTGTGTTGGGGAATTTCTCTTCATACTGGATGGCACTGCCCTGCGGAGTACCACAGGGATCAGTTCTCTCACCCATGCTGTTCAATGTGTACATGCTGCCCTGGGAGGGATTGTAAAATGTTATGAACTGAGATTTCACTGTTATGCAGATGATACCCAGCTGTACTTGTTGTTTGCACCCAGAACATCTGGCGCAGAGCATGTGCTAAATAAATGCTTGGCCGAGATCCAGAATTGGATGTCATCAAACTAGCTGAGTCTCAACCTGGACAAGACTGAAATACTAGTGGTTGATCCAGGTTGCAGGGGGAGAGCGGTTTCTGCCAAGAAAAACACCGGGCTTTTGCTTGGTTCATCCAGGCTCTCCGCTTCCACAAAGGTAAAAAATCTGGGAGCCATTCTGGATGAGGAGATGACAGTTCAAGCTCAGGCGACTGCAATAGTCTGGAGTGGCTTTTACCATCTAAGGAACATCAGCTGGATTAGGTCCCTTATTCTCCCCAAGGACTTGGTGACCCTGGTGCATGCATTTGTGATGTCTCAGCTCAACTATTTTAATGCTTTGAAATCAATGGAGGTACGCTATGGAACATGCAGTTCATGCAAAATGCAGCAACCAGAATGCTGAAGGACTCCCAAGGTTGTGTCATGTTTTCCTGGTGCTGCGTGATTTACATTGACTACTGGTAAATCTCCTTTAAAGTTGGTTTGCTGACTTATAAGGCCCTACACAGATTTGGACCCGATTACCTGTCAGTGCTCCTGCATCCTCACTTGTCATCTTGTCCTCTCTGCTTCACTGAGGTTGTCTCTTGTCTGTACCAAGGGCCAGGTTGAAAACCTTGGGAGACCCAGCCTTCGAGGTGGCTCACCCAGTTTTCTGGAACTCGCTCCTGAGGGCCCTTACAGAGGTTCTCTCTGTAAAAGGCCTTTAAGAGGGGTCTGAAGACACAACTTTTTGAACAGGTGTTTGACGAATGCTGGTAATTATCTATTACTATCCTAGCTGAAATTTTATTGGTATTAACTTAAGTCCTGTACTGTGCTGTGAGGCACCCTGAGCCTCAGAAAAAAAGATATATTGAAAAAAAATAAAAGCCACTGTTAAACTAGCAATATGTGTATTATACTGCTGAGGTACGGCCAAGAACATTATTTAATGCTATATCCCTACCTTTGCACCCTAATAATTTTGGCTGTGTTTGACAAAATAAAAATTTGGCATGCATTGTCCAGGAGGCAAGTTCTCAAGATGTGGAAAGTTTTGTGATGGTATCTTATGCAGCTTCTGAAATCCAGATGTGACATTTTACTATAATGTCTCAATTTCTTTCCTATACTTATTACACATTTTTTGTTCTCACCTACAGCTTATATGGTGTGGAATTTTTGTCAAAACTTTTAGGGTAGAAGTAGCCTGTGCCAAGTTAGTGCCTTTTGAAGGTTTCATGAAAAAATATTAATCGGTTCCACAGTTATAAAGATTTCAAGTTTTTTTCAGAACATGCTCAGTAGGGTTTTAGGATAAGCTTCTGATATGATACAAAAATGTTGGTGTTGCAAGCAACTTGCTTTCATACTTCTTAGTATTTTCTGTGATGTGAGACATATTTTCGGGTTGCAACTGCCATCTTGTTTTTGTCCTGGTAAAAAATAAAATTCATAATCCCTAAAAATGAATATTAAAAAAAAAAAGAATCTTGCTAAACGAGTCCTCCTAGGTAAGATTCTGTTTGTTTTTTTCCAAAACGAGACCAAAAATAGGTTTTCTGAGTTTGTGACAGCCATTTTATCAAAATGTATAATTTTCAGGTTTTCAGGAGTGATTTTTCATGTCACACACTTAAGTGTGCAACACCAAAAACATACGATAACAGAATTTCCCATTCAGATGTACATTGGATTTTTCGTGTCACACATTACATGACACTCAGGCATTTCCATGCAGATGGGAAATTGAGTTTTTATGTCGTAATTTCCCATGCCCGTGGAAAGTTGAGTTCTGTGGGCAGACACATTCTGAGACACTCACATTTTCCAAGTGGATGGGAAATTGAGGTGTTGGGTTGCAATTTGCCTTGCGCATGGGAAATGAAGTTTTGGGGTCAGACACATTCTGACACACCCAGATTTTTGCTGCAGATGTGAAACTGAATTTTCAAGTTGCTAGTTTCCTGTTTGAATGGGAAATTGAGTTTTCGGGTTAGGCACATTCTGATATACCCACATTTTCTGTGCAGACAGGAAACAGTTTCTGGGTAGCGAATTTCCCATTTGCATGGAAAATGGAGTTTTTGGATCAGACACATTCTGAGACACCCACATTTTCTGTGCAGATGGAAATAGAGTTTTTGAGTCACAATTTCCCATACAGATGGAAAATAGAGTTTTAGGGCTGCAGATTTAGCAAATTTTGTCTGCTAGCATTAAAATTCGATTTTTGGTGTCTCAGAGAATTTTACTCATAACTGGTATGGAAGTATAGTATTCCTTTGATGCATGGCCTGGAGGGCTCTGTGCATATAGGGAGCACAACTGGTGTGGTTGTGCAGGGCCCTTTCTGCACTTCCCTATGCAGATTGAGTGTTTGTTTGGCACAAGGCCTGGAGGACCCTATGCATTAAGGGGCCACAACTGGTACAGAAGTGCGGGTGCCAAAGTGTCCGCACTTCCATATGCAGATGCAGTGTTCCTGTAGTACAGGGCCTTCCAGGCCCTGAATATTTAGGGGGAACAACTGGTATAGATGTGCAGTGCTCAAAGGGAAGATGGAGTGCTCATTTGGAGCATGTCTGCAGCAGTGGGTCAAGGAGCCCTCTATCTGTATGTCCACAGAAGCGCAGACCCTAGCGGTTGTACAGACGTGCAGCGTTGAAGGGACTTGCGCTTCTGTATGTAGATAAAATGTTCGCTTTATGCAAGGCCATAAGGTCATCGGGGCATTATGGTATGGTAATGGACCACAAAAGACCTGCTCATAGTAGCTCAACAAAAATATATAAAAGGAAAAATACATATAATTTACTAAAAATGACCCATTTTATGATCACATTAAGGCATAATAGGGTGTGCATTAAGCTGGCTTAATGGCCCTTCTTGGGTTGTGGAAACACTCAACTTTGTGTTGTGCTTCAAGCTATTTGAGGCAGACTATTACCCATCATAATGCGCACCCTGCCTTACTGCTTACGTAATACGCTTCTGCAGCCACTACTCTTCTCATGAAACATTAATAACGTTCTCAAAAAGGAAGGAAATTCTTTGCAAAAAAGTGCTTTAATGCACCAGTTAGGATTTAACTTCATGCCACAAAAGTAAGGAAATGTGGAATTAGGGTTTCCAATCCTAACTGCCCATTCTCTCCCAAGCAGCCAAAGGTACAAGACCAAACAACCACAAACTGCCATCATCAGGTAAAGCGAACAACATGCAACTCTTTCCAGATGACACAAGTGACACCCATCATCTTGTTACAGCACTTCTGTAGCCATGGATACACAAGCACACTTCAACACATACACACCCACTTAAGGCCTGTGCTTCTGCAGCCATAGATAACAAAAATACAATTCCAAAAGGCAGATGGCAGAAGTGGGTATCTGTATCTTTAACAGCATGCAGCTGTATATATCTGCCTACATAAGTGTAGGCCAGATAGGTACAGCTGTAATTTGGGTACTATATTTATTTTACCATAAGCACAGGATCTAGACTTGTATTACCTTTTGCATACATTGTTGGAAGTGAATCTCATATTTTGTGCAATTGTGCAGTTACAGCCATAGATACATTCAAACATTCCCAGATAGTGTATTATATGTCAAAATACTTTGTATTGTGGCATATTCTTAGTACAAGCAGACAGGACCTTACCCAGTTACCAAAAGCATAAAATAATAAAAAGATATGTATACAGGGGTATTACAAAAATTTCAGGAAATATCTATGTCTATTAGATTGTGTTCTGCAGAGGGTCATGCACTTATTTATTTATTTATTGGAAATTTCAGATTACAAAAAGCTCTGAACTAAAAGCTAGTTTACAAAGGTTCCACATCGGCAGTGAAAAATACAGAAGTTACAAAGAAAATAATGCAGAAATAGCAGAAATATCGACAGTCTATAATGCCAAAAAACAGTGTTGCATACAAAGAGACAAACAGATAATTACTGTAATTTTAAAACCATTAGCTAGTGATGTCCAAAAAGAGCAAAATGATGCAAACATGTTTATATTGTTCTTGTCATGAATGCTGCTATAAAAATCAGGAGTGCTTAGTGTCATTGAGATGATTAGCTGATGACCAGATACGGGGGTGTCAGAAAAAAAGGGCAGGAAAAGAAGAGTGGGGATGTGTCTAGTGGTCTCTGAGAGAGGACTGACAGAGAGAGAGTGGGGTAGATTGAAGACAAGGGGCCAAAGGGTGGGAATTAGAAGGGGGGAGGGCTATCCTGCAAGGGAACTTACAGAGGAAGGACAAGAAGGAAGAGGAGGAAGGGGGAAGAGATCATTGGGATGGCTTGTTGGAAAATACTGAGAGGTGAGGATGACAATATGTGAGATAGTATTCTGCAAGGGAAAACTAGTAGAGTGAGGTCAAGAAGGAGGGTGAAAAAGGGAGCAAAGGGGCAGAGAAACTATTAGGACGGTTGTTGGATAATATCGAGAGATGGGGTGACAATAAGTGAGAAGAGTAGGGCATCTATCATACTCAGCAGTCGCAGGTACTTATTGAAGTAAGTAGGGCACGAAGCCTAGTTTTAAATTGACCAAATTTGGTTGTGGATAAGCTTTTGTCAGGCAATGTTTTTAACCAATAGGATGCCCTATACTCACATGATTGTTGACCTTGGGAAGTCCACCTGAAAGGGACTAAGAAGGGCCAGTTGTTTATCCCCCTAGTACACCTAAGATTGTTGGTTTTGCTGAGTACGTTCAGCACACCAGGGGGAGTTAAGCCCAGGGTGGATTTCATGGCCAGTAGGCATACCTGGTATTTTATCCAGCAGTCAAGACTGAGTCAGCCAGATTGCTCATAGAGCTGATAGGTATGGGTGAGGCGATGAGCTCCCAGTACAAGTCTACATGCTTTATTGAGCATTATTTTTAGGCATTTGAGGGCTGAGTTGGTAGTGGCACTTTAGCATACAAAACTTATTTTATATTCTACTTAGCCAGGATATCTAATATCTGTGCACAGAATTCTATGCTGTATACTGACCTGCCATTCTGCAAGCAAAAATGGGTGTTTCTCTTACATTTTAGGAGTGCATCTACGTCTATGAAATCACAAGGTATATGAGTATGCCTACATTCATGCAGACAGAACTGTATTTTTATTTATTTATTGAAATGTTTCACCTGGAAGGCACACTGAACAACAAATTGCTCATCTCGGTGACGAATGGGAAGGGTACAGAGGATGTGAGATTAGACATACAATTAACATTTATCAGAGCTATGGATAAAAAAAAAACACACGCACATTAGCATTTAAAAAGATACATACATTATACATTTGTGGAGTGGCTTGCAGGATTAATATGTAACATGACTGAGAATTATACATACTGTAGTATACACTGCCCAGACAGGGCAGGAAGTGCAAATAGATCAGGTATGAGTACACTAATATCTAGTTAAGTGTTGAGAAGTAAGGAGTCGGGGGGGAGGGGGAGCTGAGGGGAGTGGACAGGGAGGGTCAGGAACAGCCTGGCGCTAGCCCCTCCAGGATGCAGAGAACCCTGTCAGGGGCTGAGGCATATGAAGGCCTGGGGGTACAAATGGGGGGAGTGAAGGAGGGCAAGTGGCAGGGGATGGAAAGGGGGAGATAGAATAGGTAAAGGAGTGTAGAAATAGGGGGATGGGGGTCATGTTTGAGAGGGGAGGAAAGAATCTTGCCTAGATAATTATACTGGCCTCTCCAGCATGCTGAGAACCCTGCCAGAGGACAGGCTAAGGGGGGCAAGAATTGGATAAGAAACAGAGGATGCTGGTGGGGGGGGAGAGGCAGAAATAGCCCAGTACTAGACCCCTCCAGGATGCTGAGAACCCTGCCAGGGGACAAGACAAGCATGGGCGGGCTTGGAATGGGGTAGAAGAGCAGAAGAGAAAATGGGGAGAGGATTAGAAAGTGGGATTGCTGGGTAGGAAGGCTCTGGGTGGGGGGGAAGGAAGGAGGGATGGAGGGAGGATTTGACAGGAGCACATTGAGCTAGTAGCAGAGCAGGAGTGGAGGGGAACTTAGTTTGGGAGGGTTATAACAGGAGCAGTTAAAAGAGAGAAAGTTATGTAAGGCAGAGACTAGGGAATAAGGGGAGGAGGAATGTCATATTTGAGGGGGAAGGGAGTTCAAGATTTTATGGAAATGATGAGAAAAGCCTGATTGACCGATAAGGGTGGTGCGATGGGGGACCAGCAGAGTATGAGTGTTAGCGGATCTAACAGAGTGGGAGGGAGGAGGGGAAGGGGAGAGGAGAGGAAGGATGAGAGGTGGGGGGGGGGTTCTCCTAGCCAGAATTTAGAAGTGAGTTTGGCACAATGAGCAAGATGTCTGTTAGCAAATGGGGGAAAGGACAAGGCGTGGTAACGGTCACAATGATGCGTGCATGATGGAGCATCAAGGGCAAAGTGGCAGTAGGAGTCAAAGAGAGAGTCCAATCTGGTTGAGGAGGATTTGGGAGTGGCACCACAGACTACATCACAGTAGTCAAAGATGGGGAGGATCATCTTCTGGACGAATTTGTGCCATGCCATAGGAGGTATGCAACTACAGTTTCTAAATAAGGCACCAAGCTTGGGGCGCAGTTTTTCAGAATGGCGTCAAAGTGGCCAGAGAAGTGTCCCATTGAGGGTATGGAAAGAGGGTAAGGGGTGGAGCCTAGAGAGTCTCTGCCTAGTGCCGAACATCATGGAGACTGTCTTACTGGCATTTAGGAATAACTGATGTGAGGCAAACCAGCGCTGAACCTGGAGGAAGTTGTGCTGAAGGGTGGTTGCTACATCAAGGGGACATTTGCCAGTGGTGAAAGGATAGTGTCATCGGCATACATGTGGCTAGAAGATGAGGGGGAACAGGCTGTAGAAAGGTCATTGAGGAAGATGGAGAAGAGAATGGGACCAAGCACAGAGCCCTGAAGGCCTCCTGTTGAGATTGCGAGGGAGGATGATGTCTTACAATGACCAACCACCCAAGCATATACCCATGCAGCTGTATACTTTTGCAGACAGAAGAATTCTTCTGCTTTACATATATTTTAGGTATTGTGTCTTTGTATATATGTGGGTACAGATCCACAGACACCACACAGGCTGTGCTTCTGTACTCAGACGTTTTTGTTTCTATTATACTATGCAATTCTATGTGTATCTACAGGATTGCAGGCTGCAAACTTTGCCTGTACTTCTTTAGACTGAACTACTATGCCACTTTGGAAATCTTATATGCCAATATCTGGCTTGAGAAGCACAGGGTCCATACAGGCAGACACCAATCCTCATGTAGTTTCGAAAGCAACAATTTGTGTCAGCTCATGTAGTAGCAGTGCTCCTACATGCAGAAATAGTGTTGCAGTATATGTATCATGGATTTCAATCTGCAGCCTTAAGTGGGTATGTATGTGTTGAAGTGTGCATGTGCATTCATGGCTGCAGAAGCGCTATACCATAATGATGGATGTCTCCTGTGTCATCTGGAAAGAGTTGCATGTTGTATGTCTTATCTCATCATGGTTGCTTGTGGGGCCCATCCCTTTGGCTGCTTGGAAGGGGAATGGGGAGTTAGGCTTGGAAAACCCAACACCACATTTCCCCACTTTTGTGGTGTTAATTTGAACTTTAACTTTTGCATTAACATAGTTTTTGCAAAGAATATTATAAAGGCGAGGCAGCACCCCTCAAGTTAGGGTTCAGTAGGTTGTTAAAGTTAAACCCCAATTTTTGTACCTTAATAACATTGGCTTTGTTTGACAAAATAGCCCAAAATTTGGCATGCATGGTCAAGCTGTCAGAGTCTCAAAATGTGAAAGGTTTTATGATGGCATCTTGTTTGGTTTTCAAGCTACAAAGTGCCAAAACAAAAAAAAAATAGAAAAAAAATATTTATTTTCCCTATACTTAATATTCTGTATTTTTGCTCTTACCTACAACTCAGATGGTGTGGTATTTTTTCATGAAATTTTCAGGGCTGAAGGGGCCCATGCCAAGGGTGTACCTTTTGAAGGATTTATGAAAAAACACTAGAGGGTTCCACAGTTATAAGGATTTTTCAGTTAACCAAGAATTGTGAATAGTAAAAAAAAAATTATGAGTGCTTATTTTCCAAAAACAAACACCCGGACTTAGCTAAATGGGACCCATTTATCTAGATCCTGGTGTTTGTTTTTAACAAATTGCCAGAAATACCTTTTCTGGGTAGCCCAAAATCCAGGTTGCCCAGCTTAGCGAGAGGAGCTGTTCACCTGCGTTCTCTGTATGAGAACCGCAGGACTTTACTGACATCTGTAGCCACAGATAGAAGCATGCTGATAGCTGCAGTGCCAGCAATGAGCCTGTGATCCCTCCATCACTCTTTCTCATCTGTCTGTCTGTCTATCTATCTCTATTGACCTATCTACCTGCCTATATATCTTAATTATTTCTTATGTGGTCTGGGGTACCCACCCCTAGTACTGCTTCTTTCTCCCCCCTCCCCACCAGGTCACCTGCCCACCCTTCCCAATTGTTAAATATATTTCAGGAGAGGACTGGGATGCCCCCCTTACACACCTCACTCACTTGTACATGTCCTATGGGGTAGAGCCACTCTTTGATCGAAGACACGTCTTACTGCTGGAACTAGTAACTGCAATTTGAGAAAATCAGGGAAGTGCAGTTTAATGTACTTCAATGGGGGTTGGAACTTTGATTCACAATTTGTCATTTTTACACATTTTGACCCCAAATTTTCAACATGGTCTTTTTGGGATCTCACCTCATGACCAATGGTGGTGGAATTGTGCAAATCTGACCCAAAAGGCAACTTCACAGTTGCTTTGTGAAACCACCTTTTGGGTGGGATCTGAAAACTTCACCACCCTTGGGTACGGTGAATTAGAGGTCACTAAAAGGTTATTTAAAATGTGGGGTCAAAATATATAATAATTACAAAGTTATGCACACACGATGAAATGTTTCTATGCTTGCTCATAACTTTGGTCATTTTAAATATTTTGACCCCTTCAACATAGCCATTTTTTCACACCGCCTCATGAATATGATAGCTGTCATTTTTCAAATCCTGGCCAAAATGTGTTTTTGCACCAGTAGCACAGAATAACATTTTGGTGGTGTGGAATTATGTTTTGGCAGCATTTGAACATTTTCACCTAGTGAGTTCATGAGGTGGGATAATAAGAAGGTTATCCTGAAAATTTGGTGTATAAATATAGTATAATGCCCAGGTTATGAGTGAATGTTGCAGTATTTCTACATTCACTCATAACTGTGCACAATTTCAATATTATGACTCCAAGCTTTCAACATAGCAATTTTTCCATATCTTCTCTTCAACATGACAGGTGTGATTTTTTTAAATCCTAAATGAGATGCATTTTCACACTTCTGGTACAAAATGACATTTTGGCCAATATACTATAAAAGCTACATGTCATGTTAATAAGGGGAGCCATAAAATGATTATCTTGAAAATTTGGGATCAAAATAATAATAATATATATATATATATATATATATATATATATATATATATATATATATTATATATATATTTGTTAAGAAATATTGTATGAGTGCCAGTCTGGACCCCAGCAGGCATGCTTTGTGATCCTGTGCCAGTGAGCTGAGTTCAGAGGCAACCTCAGTGACCCAGACGGATGGGATGAGGGTGGGGGGGGTAAGGTGCTGTTATGTGATGCCCCTCAGCCAGAGAATGAAAGCTGAAGGGTTAACTGTATGGGCCCAGGTACCATACAGTGAATACAACTGTCCTCTTAGCATAGGGCCCTGCACCTCTGCACCCGTGGGTGGCAGAGGGCCCTGTGCACTGGCTTACAGATGGACTCTTTGCCCCAGGTGTCTATATCTGTGGCCACATGGAAGTGCACACTCTAGAAAAATGAAGTGTTATGTTTTTTACACTGGAAATGTGTAAATCACTGTTTAACACAGTGTGTGTAACATTAACGAACAATTGTGTCATATTTATGAAAACAGTGATTTACACAATTACAGTGTAAATAAATGAAACTTTATAAGTGTTATTTTTGTACACTATACGTTTATAAATACTGGTTTAACAGTGTATGTAATATTAACTCACAAATGTGTTAAAAAAATAACACAATTTTGTTGATCAACTGAACCCAGAAATTGTATAGTGCTGTATTACAGTAATTAATTAAAATGTTTTTGCAAGCAGTGTTGTATTGTGATTTTTATTTTACTTTACAGCTTTAACAATGTTTCTATGCATGTTAAAATATATACATTTTTAGAGTTCAGCCAATGTAAATTCCTTCATGCCAATTTGCATATACTTCCCATTATGCTTTGCTTAATTTGGTGTGTGCAATTGTGTTTTTCTTTCAAATTGGGCTGCATGGTCAATACCTTTCCAGGGTAACCTTTGCCCCAGGGAATTTGCCCTGGGGTTCTTATCTTTTGTAGTTATTCTCTTCTCTACTATGGGCTCCCCATAACATTAAAAAGTATGACCCCCATAGTACCCAAGCACTAGGTTATGATGCAAATACAGCATATTGATGAGCTCTAACAAGGGCATCTTACCTGTACAGGTCTATTGTGCATTGGCTTTGTTGCTTATATGACAAGGCCTGTTGACACTAAAATTAAAATTCTTTTATAAAGGTTTGTACATGTTTTTGATTAGCAACTGTGATTTCCATTCAATCAATGTGAGATTAATATACTTCAGAATTCAATTATGTGTTCAAATAACACATTCAATATGGACATTATAATACATGAATGTGTTAAAAATTTAACACACCAGTGTTAATAAAAGCTACACATTTGTGTGATGAACAATTTACACACCAATGTGTTAAATTTATTTAACACACTGCATGTGTTAAAGTTATCACACACTGCGTTTTCCCTAACCGCACTAACTGCTGTGTTAAAAATTAACTCATTTGTAGTCAATTCAATTCAATTTAGTTTATTTGTTCAGCAAAAAGTCATTACAAAAGACACATAACAAACATATGACAAACAGACATTATACAAAACCTATCTCAATATAAATAGCATAAATCACACATCAGTATATACACAGGATAAAATTAAGCTATTTTCATGTATCGTATAACTATCTATTGCACTCCCCCAAATAATAGTAACAATTTCCGAAGCTATTATCTTATTCAATCATTATGGTTGGCTATTTCTTAGTAACAGTATTTTCCAACCTTAGCCCTTTTTTACTTAAACCCAGGAGGTCCTATCCAGAAATGTTTGCATTTAAACGCTCTTGATAATGTGTCATATTTCTTTTCCTTATTTTAATGATTTCAGTTAAATATATAGCATGTTTGGTCATCATATCAACATTTTCAGAGTTAAATAATAGGTCCAGCATGAATCTAGGTGGAATATTAGATGTACCAATTAATTTGTTTAAATATTTAATTTGAACACTATGATTCCATGGGCATCTGAAAATAACATGTTCCAAGTTCTCTGGCTCGGTCATAGAACAAAAACAATGATCTGACTGATTTATTTTTTGACCATATCTTGCAGTCAGTACATTACTAGAGAAAACTTCAAATCTATATTGTGTTAATATGTGCCTATATTTTGGTTCTCTTGCTGCAGTCAAATAATACTTAAGGGAATGTTCAATCATATTCTTAACTAACCAGCAGGTCACCCTAACCTGTTTGATCTTTGCAAGATCATCATTTTTAGCATAATTTCGTATTATTTTTCTAATATACTTAACATAGAAAATAGAAATCTCTATATGTTACTCCATCCATCTTTTTAACTGATATAGACTAAATGTAGTTAATATAACGTATACTGAGGCAATCCAACCAGTTTACCTATATGAAAATAATCGTTTTCCCTTAAAGCATAAAAAAGTAGAGAGTCTTTAGATTGAGATTCTAGTTTAATCCAGTATGAAAGTATTCATTCCTGTACCAAAAAGGCAAAAATAATCTGGCCTAGCTGTGACCTGACCAGAACATTTGAGGCACTGGCTGGAATTTTTAGCAATTGTTTGTGTATTTTATTTAATACAGCATTCATTTTATTTGAATTTTGCAGACCCCAAACCTCCATAGCATATGCTGCTTGTGAGATAAGTTTTACATTAATGACCGTAATCATAGAAGCCACAGTTTTACCACCATACAATATATTAAATCTCTTTAAGAGTTTGGCTGAATTCTCTAAATTTTTAACTGTTACAGTATAGCAATGTACTTGTTCCTTTGGTATTACTTGCAAAGACCATCCCATAATATTTAAGTGATGCTTGTATATTTGCTTGTTTTACTTTTCCTACTGATGTGGATCCTTTGCAAAGGAGTCTATGACTCAAAGGTTGTAATTCCGATACTTTCAATAAACTAAATATATAAATTCAGTAACAAAATCCAGTTTGTTTCCCCCTACCCTAAGTGACCTATACTTTGATTTGTTTCCAAAAACCATAATTTTTGTTTTATTTGGATTTGGTCTAAGGTTATGTGATTTATATAATCCCTCTAGCTTATTCAAGGCTCTCTGCAAACCAATCCTACTAGTAGATATTATGGCCAGATCATCTGCATATGCCAACACAGGAATGTATCCTTTTTCTATGCTCGCTAAATGAAAAGATGGATTATCTAAAGCAACAATTATGTCATTTATAAATATTAAATAAAGTCGGAGCAAGAACACATCCTTGTCTAACACCTTGGCTTGTTCTGATTTTTTCAGTCAGTGCCCCTGATTGAGTATATTTAGTCTGTGTCCATGTATTTATATGTAATCTTTTAATAAGTAAAATGAGATCCTGATCAAGTCCTAACTTATACATTTTCCCATAGCAATAAGAGTAAAACAGTGTCAGAAGCAAACGAAAAGTCCACATATGCTACAAAAACAGGCTGCTTCTTGATTCTAGTATACTTTTCAATTATATGATTAAGTAAAAAAATGTGTGTCAAGGTACCCGTACCCTTTTTAAACCCTGCCTGCAAACTGGGTAACACTTTTGTAGACTTCAACCAAGCTAAAAGTCTATGAGTAAGACTTGATCAAAAATTTTGGAGATAGTATCAAGTAAACTGTTAGGTACACAATTTTCAGGATTTTTTAAAGGTCCCTTTTTATGTATTGGAATAACATGGCTTCCTAGCCAAGAATCAGGAATATCAGCATACATAACACGTTTATTAAAATAACCCTCTAGACAGTTGACCCACCAATCTATATTAACTAATATTAATCTATTGGAATCCTGTCAGGGCCAGGAGCTTTATTTTTTTTTTTTTAAAAACCTTCTATTGCTGTTCTCATCTCATGCTGTGTAAACCATGTAAAGGACTCACTAATTTCCATAGTATCCAGACTTGCAGGTAAAGTGTTATCAAAGAATACCAATGAGTAGTATTTGATCCAGATTTCAGGGGCTACGTATATATCATTACTTCTTTAATAGTTGTTTGTGCCCATTGCAACAAGGACCCAATACTTTTTATCGTTTTTTTCCTCAATCTCTTGTAACATGGAATTCCATAATTTATCTTGATGACGCATCCGTTGTGTGTTAATGTATTCTTTACACAATTTCCTATAGTTATTTAAACTTCTTAAATTTTGTTTTGTTGGATTTTTTTTTAACCTATCTAGTAGTGGCAGTTATCATTCTTTTTTGTCCCCTACAATGTTTAAAGAACCAGTTATCATATATTTTACGGAATTAATTCTTCTTATTATTTTTTTTCTTGTTTTGTTGATCCTCGCTCAATTTGCACTGCGAGGTTAAAACCTCATATACGAGCCCTGGATTTGTTTCAGTGTTTACTTTATCAGTGACAGTCCTACAAAACATTTTACTAAGCAGAGTAACTTGATTGTTTGTCAATTGTGCCCAATTTATTTTATTATTTATTATCTCTACTTGTTCAATTGGTACTGTATTATCTGATATTGCAGAGTTCCTATAAATAACCAGAGGGCAATGATCACTCTCAAACCTTATCATAACCTTAAGATCTAGATATTTATAAAAAGCATATACTGACACAAGTGCATAAGCGATAGTTGTTGAGCCTCTAGAGCCCACATAGGTTGTTTTACAAATTGAATCTGAAGGGGACCTCCCATTTAGTATAACAAGCTGTATTGATTCTAATAATGATTCAAAATGTTTGTACTTATCTGTACATTTTTCATCAACTGATGATCTTTGTGCTATATTTAAGGCCTGGTATAAAGAGTCATTTAAATTCACGTTGTTACTACCAAATCTGATGTTAAAATCTCCCATAATAAGTATATCATTTTTTGTGCCACCTGTAGCTGCACCCATGATGTCATTTGCCAAATTACTCAATAAATTATCCTTGTAGTAACTTGAATTATTAGGGGTATTGTATACATTTACTATTATGAACACTTCCTCCCAGACCTTCAGTATAATAATAATTATATAGTTTTTCTTTACTTCAGACTTGAAAATTGTTATCTTGTCAGATATTCTAAAAAACACAGCCAACCCCCCTGCATATCTACCTTTTGATTTAGTTCTCATGGCTGGTGATTGTACTGATGTGAAACCATTAATTTGTATATTATCAGCCTGGTCTATACTATGCCAGGTTTCCTGGAACAAAAGAATGACAATTTTGTCAAGAAACTCCTGTAATTCTGGATCTATAAACTTTGCTAGCAATCCAGCAATGTTCCACGAAAGGATTGAAAGCTTTCCCTTGTGAGACTCAATAAAATTAACTGCACTATAGTCCATTAGTTTATTCTTACCCTTATTAATTCCTGCTGGGTCTACTCAGTTCAACTCTACTACATTCAGTCAGTTTGGGTCTTCTGTAAAAATCTGGTATCTGTTTTGTATCGAAACCCCGTAGACACCATGGGGTTGAATAATACTGGGCCCATGTATATCACTTTGACAGATGGTAACTTGTTCAGAAATAGAATGATAATCTACTATAAGAATTCCTAGACCATCTAACTTACAACAAACTCCCAAGATGTTGTCCACCAAGTATTTATTTCTCAAAGTTAAATCAATCTGATTTCCATCCAATGTATTTCTAAAAATTATTTTTATTGAAACCACATCATCTTCATAGAACTCTATACCCAGTAAATTTCCAATTAGCTGGGCAATCAAAGTTTTTAGTTTCATTGGAGTTTCCCTATATATTTGGTTTGTACCAAATATAGAGAGGGTAATTTCAGTGGATTCCTCATTTTCCAGACCAAAGTCCATTGTATCATGCAATGAGTACTTTCTGGCCAGGAGATATATTTTATTTATTTATTTATTTATTTATTTCACGTGCAGATTAACACCTTTGTGCCAACAGGCTCTTTTACACAGGTTCCATGTCAGGTATAACAGACAGACAAACAATTTCCCAAGGTTACATTTCATAAGAGGAAGAGACAGGAATACAGTGGTAGTTTGATGGACATTGCTGGTGCTAACTGCTGATAACAGAATACTGACAGGCTGTACAAGTAGGCAAGTAGTCTTAGCATTTCCTAAATTGTACAGGTACAAGCAGTGCATTTGGTAAGTGGTTTATCATATATTGTTAAGTCTTAAAAGAAGGCCTCAAGTAGTCAAGCCTGAAGTTTAGGGAGGAGTGGCCTCAGGGGGCTTTGTCATATGTTGGAAAAGGGGTGGGGGTGGAGCAGGAGAGGGGGGCAGCTACCTATAGGCTTTGTCAAGGAGGTGCTGGAGCGCAGGAGAAGTGTGGGGGTGCAGGTGGGATGAGATTAATAACCCCCACTTGTTAAACCAAAATTACTCAATTTCATGGTAGCCAAAGGATAATCCATAGCAAGAGAATAGTACTCTAAATAGCTAGAGTTTCTCCACACATAGTGGGGTCACTCTCTCACTTTTGAATACTAGGAAGATGATGTCTTCTGAATCTAGGGTATTTACCCTAAAGGCATCCGACATATCATCATCTAATAAATCCAGGTCCAGAATCTCTGAACAAAGTATCATAGGTATCATAGGTTATACAGGGCATATAAAGACAAGGTCCGTTTAGCTCGCTAGGATTAAGAATATCCCTGAATGCCTTTACTAATTAGAAAACTGTCGAGTTTTGTTTTAAACTCAGCCATAGTCTTACTGCTCACAACTGAGCATGGAAGTATATTCCAAATCTCAGTCACCCTAATGTTAAACCAATGCTTTCCTTTCTTAGTGGTAAATTTATCCGTGATTAATTGGAATGGGTGCGCTTGAGTATTATGTGGTTGAACCCTCAACACCATGCCCAATTGTTCCCACATTTGCGTGTCTGTTAGGGCCCTGTAGATCAAACGCATGTCGCCCCTCCGTCTACGGCATTCTAATGAAAACATACCCAAGGATTGAAGTCTCTGTTCATAATGTAAACCTCTGACTTCCCTGATGTTTCTAGTTGCCTTCCTCTGGATCTTTGCAAGTGCTCCGATATCCCCTTTATTGCCAGGGGCCCAAAATTGGATGCAATACTCCATATGTGGGCATACCAGAGTGTTATAGTGGAATAAGGACCTCTTTTTTCCTACTTTTTATATGTCTGAATATGCATTGCAGTATGCTGCCAAGATTTTTAACAGCCTGGCTACAACGCAATTGGAAATTGAGGTCACTACTCACTCTAATAACCAAATCCTTTTTGTCCAGACCCACTTTTTAGTGCCATGCCTTCTAATGTGTAATTGAACTCTTTATTATGTTTCCCCAAATGCATGACAGTGCACTTATACATAGATACATAGACAGTGTCGGCAGATAAGGGCCTATGGCCCACCCAGTCTGCCCATTTGAGCTTGTAAGTTCAGTTTGTTTTCCTAGAAGTCTGTTGCACCTTACCCCTGACCTCCAGAATTCCTTTATGTCTATCCCATGCATTCTTAAATCCCGTGATTGTTTCAGCCCCCACCACTTCCTCTGGCAGGGTGTTCCACTTGTCCACCACCCATTCTGTGAAGAAATTCTTTCTCAAGTTTCCTCTGAATAGTCCTCCCTCCAACTTCATCCCATGCCCTCTAGTCCTGGAACATCTTTTTCGCTTAAAAATAGTGTTTTCCTGCACCCTGTTCCTCCCTGTAAGATACTTGTATGTCTCTATATCATATCCCCTCTCTCCCTTCTCTCCTCCAGGGAGTACATGTTCAGTTCCTTCAACCTGTCTTCATAGGACTTGTGATGCAATCCATGCACCATCTTTGTTGCCCTCCTCTGAACCTTCTCTACCCTGTCTATGTCCTTACATAGGTATGGTCTCCAGAACTGTACACTGTATTCCAGGTGGGCCTCACTAGTGTCTTGTATAGCGGAATTATGACCTCCCTTTTCCTGCTGGTAATGCCCCTGCCTATACATCCCAGCATCCTATTTGCTTTACCTGCTGCCTTGTCACACAGAGATGATAACCCCAAGATCCCTTTCCTGCTTGGTGCATGCTATATCCTCACCCCCCAACTGATATATTGTGTCAGGGTTTTTGTGCCCCATATGCATTATCTTGCACTTCTTTGCATTGAATTTCAACTGCCAAACCCCTGACCATTCTTCAAGTTTCTGCAGGTCACTTCTCATTCTGTCTGCACCTCTGGTGTGTCTACTCTGTTACAGAGCTTTGTGTCATCAGCGAACAGTGAAATTCTGCCTTCTAGGTCCTGCTCCATGTCACTGATGAAGATGTTGAATAGGACCGGTCCCAGCACTGATCCCTGTGGTACCCACTGGTCACTCTTCCCTCTGTGGAGTGACAGCCATTTACCACCACCTCTGTGTCCTGCCACCCAGCCAGTTACCTACCCACCACACTACTGTCCTGCCCACACCCATATTCCCCAGTTTGTGTAATAGTCTTCTATGTGGCACAGTGTCAAAGGCCTTGCTGAAGTCCAGATAGGCCATGTCCACTGCCCTCCCCTGATCCACCTCCCTAGTCACCCAGTCAAAAAATTCAATGAGGTTGGTCTGACATGACCTCCCCCTGGTGAAACCATGCTGCCTTGGGTCCTGTAGTCCATTGACAACCAGATGTTCCACCAATCTCTCCTTCAGTAGTGCTTCCATGATCTTCCCCACTACCGAGGTGAGGCTGACTGGTCTGTAGTTCCCTGCTTCCTCTTTGTTCCCACTTTTGTATAAGGGGACTACATCTGCTGTCCTCCAGTCTTTGGGTACCTCCCCTGTTTCCAGTGATCGGCTAAATAGGATAGCCAGAGGTTCAGCCACCACCTCTCTTAGTTCTTTAAGGACCCTGGGGTGCACCCATCTGGCTCCATTGCTTTATCAACTCTGTACTTCCAGTTCCTTCAGGACCCTTTCTCGTGTAAAGGGACTTGTGTCCATTTCTGCACCATTCTCACCCCTTGTACTCCCTTCAGACCCATTACCCTCCTCTTCCTCAGTAAAGACTGAGCAGAAATACCTGTTCAATATGTCAGCTTTACTGTTGTCATCCTCTACGCGGCCCCCATCCTCCCCCTTCAGTCTCACTATCCCTCCCTTTGTCTTTCTTTTTTCACTTATGTACCTGTAAAAGGTTTTGTCCCCTCTACTCACTGATTTTGCAATGTGTTCTTCTGTCTGAGCTTTGGCTTCCCTTACTGACCTCCCTGCCTCCCTTTGCTTCTCCTGGTACTTCTCCCTATCCCCTTCTGCCTGTGTCTTTTTGTATTGCCTGAATGCAATCTTTTTGGCTTTCACTTTCTTTGCTACCTCTTTGGAAAACCATAATGGTCTCCTCTTCCTTTTCCTCTTGCTAACCTGCTTAATACATAATTCTGTTGTTCTTGTAATCCCCATTTTAAATACTGCCCACTGTTCCTCAACCCTGATTCCTGTCCCATTCCCTTAATGCCTCTTTCAAGTATCTCCCATTTTCCCAAAGTCTGCCCCCTAAAATCCAGGATACGTGTTTTGTGTGGTTTGGTTCTGCTCTTTCTGTGATTTCAAACCACAATGACTGGTGGTCACTGTTTCCAGATGCTCCCCACTGTTACCCCATCACACTGTCCCTGTTTGTGAGCACAAGGTCCAGTATTGCCTTCTGCCGAGTTGGTTCCATGACCAGTTGCTGAGGAAGGCACCCTGAAGGAGTCAAGATAAATATGCTCTAGTTGATGCTGCTGCTGGGATGCTCCAGTCACGTCTGGAATATTGAAGTCTCCAACCAGTACTACCTCACCTTGTCTGCCATCCTTTGGATGGCTAGCATCAACTCCTATCTGTTTCTTCCTCCTGGGCTGGTGGTCTATAGACCACACCTGTCGAATGGCTGTCCCCATTTTCCTTTCCAGCTTAACCCACAGTATCTCTCCCCATTTTGTTCCTCCTGGATCTCTGTGGCCCTTATGTCATTTTCACTAGAGTGCCACTCCTCCTCCCTTCCTGCCTGCTCTGTCTCTTCTGAATATGTTGTAGCCAGGTATGGCCATCTCCCAGTTGTGGTTATCATTACACCAGGTTTCAGTGATGGCACAATGTCCAGGTCTGACTGCACCATGACAGCCTCCAGATCTTCCATCTTGTTGCTAAGGCTCCTGGCATTTGCACACATGGCTTTCCATGATTTGACCTCCCTAGACTATCTCACTGTTCTACTCCAGCCCTTCTTGGTTGTCATTTATCCCTGGTTCTCCTTGCTGTCTGCCCGTCTGCTGAATTTTGCCCCTTTTCTGCTTATCCACCTCTTGGGCACTAATCTCCATCTTTTGCACACTGCTTTGCAGAGATAGCCACTCCTCTGGTTCACTGATTCCACTGCTAGCTGTGGGGGTGAGCAAGTGGGTACCCTCCTTGCTGGCCTGCCACCCCTTTGCTAGATTAAATGCTTGTCAATGTAGCATTTAAACTTATCATTGAGTGTTGGATTCCTCCAGGATGGATGCAGGCCATCAGGCTTGAACAAACCTCCATCCCTCAGGTGGGTCCCCAGTCACCAATGAATCCAAACCCTTCCTCACAGCACCAGTTCTTCAACCATGAGTTAAAGTTCCTGGTGCATGCACTCTGTCTCTCCCTTGCCTCTCACAGGTAGTACTTCTGAGAAAGTGACAGAAGTAGCTACTTGCTTGAGACCCTCCCAGTTTCCTAAACTCTTCCTGAACTTCCTTTGGCTCCCCATTTGCCAGGTCATTAGTACCTAGGTGGATAATGACATCCAGCTCACCCTCCTGTCTTGCCTTCCCAGTGATCCCCAGGATCTTCCTTCCATCCCTCCATGCCGTGGCACCTGGCAGGCACCTCACCTCCCTGTCCTCCCCCTCCTGTGTTCCTAGCTGGATCCCTCTTATGATGGAGTCCCCCACCAGGATTCACTTCCTCCTCCTCTGGGGTCCACTGCTTTCCCCGCTGAGGTCACCTCCTTGGCTAACCTTCACATCCTTTCCTTCCACTTCTCTGGGTACCTGTATTTGGTTGTCCTCATTTGCCAGTGTGGCATATGAGTTCTTGAGTGGAATAGGATCTGGGATGTGCCTCTGCCTGACTCTAACCCTCCTGGGCCCACTGTCATCCAAGTGCTCCTCGTTCTCGGCATCCTTTGAGGCAGTTGCATTGGACTGGGTGGTCCCTGGATAGGGGTGATGGTACTCTGACCCAGTTTACTTCCGCTCCAGGTCTGGCTACCTCATCCACGCGGTCAGATAGATGCATGCAGATAGGGCAGCACCTCAGTGTCCAGAAGGTCTACCTGAATATGGCTGCTCCACAGCCACTGCATTGCACCACTCCCCACATTATACTGCAATTCCACTACTTGTCTGCTACTGAAGCTCTCCTAGTTCCCTTTTTATTAATTTACTATCCTAAAAATTCTGCCACTGTTCCCCTATAATATTTGAAAATACATACACTTCTATCTAAGCTCTTTATCCTTACAATCAAAAGGTAACTACAATCACAATAATCTACCTTCTACTAATACAGATTCTATCACAGAATCAGAGCACAATGCAAAACATCTGCTACTTAGCAACAACAAACAGGTGACAACATACCAAGTTGATGTAGCTTTTTTTAAAATAGAAAAGAAAAATGTAATTGTTTAAACCAATAGAAATCAGCAGTTCCAAGAGCACCTTGAACTACAAGAAAGAACACAGTACCACACCTCTGCCACAATAACTAAACAGTTCTAAAACATTGTCAACTAAAACTTATCAAGGTTAAACAATGATTTCTTGGTTTGGGCCCATAGTGTAAGATCAGTGAGGGCAGCCTGTAAAATGTCACTATCAGCCTGACTATTTACTATGTAACCTAAACGGGTATCATCTGCGAATTTAGAAAGCCATGCACCCAATTGAGTTTGCATTGAGGAGATATATAAATTAAACAGACAGGGGCCCAAAACTGAACCCTGAGGTATTCCACTGGTAACATCCACCCAACCTGAATGTTCACCCCAATGCAAACTCGCTGAATCCTCTGGTACAGCCATGGCTGAACCCATTGGACAATATGCATGTCTAGTCCCTGGTCATGTAGGGCATTAACCAATTCTATGTGCAGCACAGATTAATAAGGACTGGTGTGTTTTCATTATTTTCCTTAGCCACCCCTCTTAGCAAAACAATAGCTTGTTCTCTTACCAGGGGATCTTCCACACTTGCCTTAGTCCTTTCTAATTCCATCACTACTTGGTCTTTCCTAGTGAAACATCAATAGGTTGGTATTCAAGGCAGTCAGATTTATTTACTTCTGCTGTCATACTTTTTAATTCTGGTGCACTGCTAGACCCAACCTGTGTCTCTATTTCCTTCCCCTTCTCACTATCTTTTCTGGGGGAATATACTCCTCCCATAAGAGCTTGACCCTTCTTCTTAACTGTTACTTTCTTTTTAATTTTATTACTTTTACTTCTTTTTTTATGTTTAGGGCATGAATTATATTTTTTGCTGGCATTACACACAATTATAGTTGATACCACGGGTGTAATGGATTTACTCACTGAAGTATCTAATGGTTTGGTATCCCCAGTTTCCAAATCAATCAGATCACGTGCAACTGAAAGCGAGGGCACCCTTTCCCTATATTCTTGTTTTCTTTGGAAATTCAGAATGTCCTCTAACCTAGCTGCATTTATGGCTGCCTCTGTTCTTAGGGAATCAAATTAATTTTTTAACATCACAAGTTGTTCCATATTTATGATGTTTGCTAATAATTGGTCTTTTAAGTCCTTTATTAGGTTCTTATCTAAGATATGTAACAGGGAAGCTAGCTGATGGTCAGAATTCACCGGTACTTTCTGTTTTACAACCATTTATTTTAATCCCATGATTGTTTTGTCTAATACAGTTCTTATTTCTCTAATTTCCTTATTCTCTGAGTTTACAAATTCCTCATTCTGAATTTCTGATTCATTAAAGAAAGGGATAGAGCCACATAAGGAACTTCCATTGTCTGCCAATTGGGCCTACCCTCCCCTATTTCTGTGTCTACCTTTCTGATAGCTTCTTCTGGCTCTGGGCTAAAACACAACCTTGATGATTGCTCCAATGAGTTTATATCTACCTCTGGGTTGTGTTAGCACATTTTACAGGCTCTCTTCCATTACCAGACTTAGACCCATTTTCTAAAAACTGACTTTGACTAACAATTATAATGATAGCTGAACTTTCTATATTAATGGGTAGAGGAGTAAGCTTAGGGGTTGACGTAAGTTCCACTGAATTTTTCTTAGACTTTATAAGGTGCTTAGTAATAAGGGGTTGTGATTGATTCTTCTTTTGATTGCAAGTCATGCTTCCATTTCTGGTTGCATCAAGCCCCAGAGCATCCCCTTCTATTGGGAAATGATCATTCCTGCTTGCATTTTGAATTTTTTAGTTGTTTTTTTCCCTTCTTTTGTTATTTTGTACTGGCTGAGCTAATGAGCCGTTTTTACTTCTGGTTTTCATTTCCAGATCCACCAAATATTACCCCTATACACACTATACACACCAGCAGAAAAAAATACATAAATAAAAATGAAAAAATATAAATTATCTGAAAAACAAAAAGAAAAACAACCCCCCTCAAAAAATAACCCCCCCAAAAAACCCAATGACCCAAGGATCATAAAGAAGCTCAAAAAGTTCCAAAAAGTCACTCAGTGAGAGCTTCAATGAGAGCTCCCAGCAAGAATGAAGCACCAGTTTGAAAGAACATAGGTATACACCTGAGGACTCTAAACAGTACTTGCAGCGATTCTGATCTTCAGAATTTCCAAGTCCAAGCTTTCCCAGGCATCAGCCAAAAACAAAAGAATGTTCGAACTTCTATTGTTCCAAAATCCAGATAAAAACCATGTAATTCAAAGCTACCAGAGTTTAAACCCTCTAATGTCCTTCTGCCTTTTCTTCTGAAAATCAAGGATCTGTCCAAATTGCAGGATGCACTTCTTGACAAGCAAGACACACAGGACACCCAGGACACTCGTGAGGGATTCACTAAGCAGGGGAAAAAAATAAAAACTAATAGATAGGGCCAAAATTGAAGGGACCACAATTAAATTTATAAAATGTTTTCAGTTTTATCCTCAAAGTACTTTTAAACAAAAAATATATAAACAGCAGTATAAACAGCAAAAGAAAAACAGGTCTGCCAATTACATGAAAAAACAACAGAATCACTATAAACAGATAATAGTACAGATATATTCACACTAGTTAGCAGGTTCAATTTAAATTTTTTTAAAAGCTATTACTTAACCGGTTACCAAAGACTAAAAAAAAAAAAAATGCTTTTACTTATTCATAGTGATAGTAGTAATAATAGTAGTCTAGGTTTATCACATAAACCCCGTAAGGATATATAAGAAACAAAAGGTACTACTCCAGTTCCAATCTGGTGTCTTCAGGGGAAAAGCAAAAAGCTGCAAGTCAAACACACCCCGACAGTTTTTTTCCTTTAGATAATCTTTAAAGCTCAAAGAAGCAGAAGCCCACATGTAACTTATTCTAAAACAGCACACTACTCAACTCCAAGTCGCTACTGCAACAAAGAGAGCAGGGTGCATGGGCATGATAAACCAAATCACAATAAAAGAGAGGTTCAAAAGAAATTTGAAAAGAAAAAGAAAATGCGTATATGCAAAGCTATGCAGGAGCTCGAGAGACACAGTGTAGACTACAGGCAGATAGAGTGTGGAGCTAGGCACAGGCAAAATATCTCCACAATGGTTCCTGCTATCACTGCTGCACGTGTCTCAAAGCACCAATCTTCAAATAATTAATTAATTAATTAAGGGCACCTCAGTATTTTAAGGGAGCAATAGATCCTAGAAGAAAATTTCTAAACCCTCGTGACCTTCCCATGTCCTTCAGTTATCTAATTTATCTAATTGATTTGACTCATCTGAGCAACCAGTCAATCACTAAAAAACTGGCGCTCGTAATCCAAGCGTAAGAGATCAATTAGTATCTTGTATCTTTGGTCCTTTAAAAAAAAAAAGACCACACGTAATGCCCGGTAAAATGTACTTAGTTAAAACAAGCAGTGTTAGGAGAGTAAACTTCCCCCCAAAACCCACACCACACAGCCCAATGCAGAACCAGGCACGGACCTGAAAAACAAGCCCCACGTATACAAATAAGCACATACAGGGCACATGCAGGACAAAAGAAAAACAGGAAGCAGAACCCCAAACAGAACCCCAGACACCAGAGAGGGCAACAGAGTAAAACAAACAGGGTTTTGATAATATCTGAACTCCCAAAAGCAGGATTTCTTGTCTGGAAATGTCCCTATTCCTAAATACTTGAACACTAGGGCACTGCACACACAGACGTATATTATACATATATATATATATAAAATGCTAAAAAAACTGCAAAGAGAAAAAAAAGATAAAAAAGAGAGAAAAAATAAAAAATGATCAGCTTTACACCAGTTCACAGCTTTACTAAGACTTTCACCAAATTACATGTTTACTAAGAAGGGACTGCCAAAAAGACACAGAAGCCTTTAACTTATTTTAAACAGCTCTGTCTCCACAGTGACCAGCCCTCCACAGGGCTGCCCCATTTATCCTCGCACCTAGAGTGGGTTCTCGCTACTGTTTTCAGACTCCAGCACTTGAAGGCGAAGATTAGCAGAACTGTTGGGCTTTTCAGCTATATTTTTTCTCTGCAACTCAAGCTCATCTGGAAAGACGCTGACATAAAAAGTAGCTACTGCATACTTCTCTCTGCTCCAGTATCCTTTAATTTTGAGGCAATGGTAGCATACCTGTTCAAGATCAGAGGCAAGCGTGTCAGCATTCCTGCTACTGCAGCTTCTCCACAGCTACCCAGTGTGCGGTTTCGCAGTCCTCATCCCGTACACTGCAGTCATCACAGCCAGTCAATTTGTAGTCAAATTTAACACTTCCTTTCTAAGAGTGCAGGGACCAAAAGGTCTTGTGCTTCTAAAGCCCAGCAGATAGTCCCATGGATTCTTAATATCCTTTGCTGCACATCTGTAGGCAGACGGAATCTTTCCATGGCACAAGTCCCAAAGTGCCCTACGAATCTGCATCTGTTCACGCAGGGGGACCTGCATAAATGCCTCTACATGAATGAGGATATGATTCCACTATCTCAGAAAGAAAGAAAATTCTTTGAAAAAAATGTTATTGTTAGGGTGACGTAAAGCCACAGACATAGGGAAATATGGTATTAGGATTTCCAACTCTAACTCTCCACCCCCACCTCTCCAAGCAGCAAAAGGAAAAACCATTAGGGTTTTGAGTCTCTGGGGTCTTGGCAAATCAGTGGTGGAGTCATTCTTGGGGTTGTAATCCCTAATGCCTACTCCATTCCCTGAGCAAACAACAACACACATGATCTCTTTTCTTCAGGCCCTGTGTGAATAAAGCTACAATGAATTGTGTTAGCAATATGTGGCGAGACATACATCTCTACTTTTGAAGAATGTATCAGTATGAGGCACTGGCTTGAAGCTGTACCTTGTGCGTCAGACAGGAGGCTATGGGCTGGGGAAGGGGGAACATCAGGGTTGACAACCACAAGGAAGACCCCACCACTGATTTGCCAAGACTCCAGAGACCCAAAACCCTAATGTTTTTTCCTTTTGCTGCTGGGGGTGGGGAGTTAGGGTTGTAAACCTTAACACCACATTTCCATACTTTTGTGACATTATGTTTTCCTAACTCATACATAACAAAGTTTTTTTGCAAAGAATATATATATATCATGCCACAAAAGTAGGGAAATGTGGTGTTAGGGATTTCAATCATATCCCCCCCAGCAGCAAAAGGGCAAGATCACACAAACAACCACAGGCAACCATCATCAGGTAAGACAAACAACCTACAACTGTTTCCAGATGACACAAGTGCAATAGCACTGATGTGCTACTTTTGTGGATTAGTATCTTTGGCATGCAGACTGCAAGACATGCACATTCATGTCTGGCTGCAAACAGAAGTCCATGATACTCAAATCATAACACCACCTCTGTCTGAAGAAACACAGTCCCCAGCAACCTCGGATACAAATCCATGATACTTAGATTACAACAGTTCTTCTGTCTGCAGAAGCACAGGCCTCTATGGGGCCAATGCTTCTGTAGCCACAAGTACTCATGCACACTATAAGACATGCACACACACCTTTGTCTTTAAAAGTGCAAGCCCCCGAGGGGCCTGTGCTTCTGCAGCTGCAGGTGTAAGACATACACACTGACGTCTGACTGCAGAAGTGTAGGCCCCTGTGGTGCCAGCACTTCTTTAGCACAGATATTCACGCACACTGTAAAACATTCACACACTGCTGGCTGTAGAAGTACAAGCCCCTGAGGGGCCTGTGCTTCTGCATCTGTAGGTGTAAAACATACACACTGACTTCCAACTGCATAAGTTCAGACTCCTGTGATTTGCACACTTCTGCAGCCACAGAAAGAAATCCATGACACCTAAATTGCAACACTACTTCTGTCTGTAGAAGTACTGGCCCCTATGAGGTAAATGCCTCCTGTAGCCATAAGTACTCATGCACACTGTAAGACATACACACACTTCAGTCTGCAGAAGCACAGGTCTCTTAAGGATTTGCGCTTCTGCAGCCACAGATGTAAGGCATACACACTGACGTCTGTCTGCAGAAGTGCAGGCCCTATAAATCTATGATACAAAAATTGCAACACTATTTTTGTCTTCAGATGCAGCTTCTGTAGCTGCAGGAACTTATGCACACTGCAAAACATGCACACTTGTGCAGCTGTAAGTGTAAGACATACACACTGACTTCTGGCTGCAGACATGCAGACCCCTGTGTTACCAGCACTTCTGCAGCCACAGGTACTCATGCACACTGCAAGACATACACATGCTTCAGCAGCTGCAGGTGTAAGACATACACACTGACTTCTGTCTGCAGAAGTGCAGGCCCTTGTGAGCACATAGTTCTGCAGCAGCAGATAGAAATCCATGATACCTAAATTGTAACACTACTTCTGACTGCAGAAGTGCTGGCCCCTATGAGACCAGTGTTTCTGTAGCCACAGGTACTCACGTACACTGTAAGACATACACACACTTCTGGCTGCATATACAAATCCATGCAGGTAGCACATCAGTGTTACTGCATTTGTGTCATCTGGAAGCAGTTGCATGTTGTTTGTCTTACCTGATGATGGCTGTCTGTGGTCATTTGTGTGGTCTTGTCCTTTTGTTGCTTGGGGGTGGGGAATTAGAGTTGGAAACCCTAATGACACATTACGCTACTTTTGTGGCATTAAGTTGAACCATAACTGGTGCATTACTGCAGTTTGTTTTTTGTGCAATGAATTTCCTTTTTTTGTTGTTGAGAACAGCAATAAACTGAAAATACAACTGTACTTCCAGCTGAAGAAACACTGGCCTCTGTAGGGCCAGTGCTTCTGCAGTCAGAGATAGACATTCACAGGGCAAGAAATACACAGTCACTTCAGGCTGCTAACACAGATAAACATTGACACTGTAAGACATATACAGTTACTTCTGCCTGCCAATACGCAAACACAGCCTACTTGTGGGTGCAAAAGTACTGTCCTGGTCGTGTGTGATAAGTATGCACATTTGTGTATGGCCCTTCATATACAAGTGACTCTGTTGTATGGTGGGGGAGATAGAGCATGTTTCTGGTTAAACACATTAAGCTATCCACTAACTGGAGATATCCAACCGAAGAATACATTAATTATGATCTAGTGAACACTTGTCATTATAGAAAAGTCACCTGGACCTGATTAAAAAAAAACCTTGGAGAATGATGCAAGCTGTGGCAAACTGCAGCTTGCATCGATTCCTGATGCATCAGGGACCATGCACCTGATTCACTATTCAGAGGGGTCCTGGTGCCAAACTCCTGCAGACTGCAGCAAATGTCACCATGTGTCAAAGTCAAGGTGCACAGAAAAGGTTTGCCGCAAGCTGTGGGGTGGTCAGGTGGCATCAGTGCCCATTGATAGAGCCCCTCCTGGAAACTGGCAGGGTCATGCAGAATGGGACAGGGGTTGGGGAAGGAAGGTAGGGTACAGATGAGTAGCAGGGGATGGCAACAGCTCCCCAATGGGGGCATTGCATGGTCACTGCCATGCCTATGCTGTCCATGGGGGGCACTATATGCCTGGCAGCATGGGGGGACCCTGCAGGCACTGCACCACTGACATTTCTGGCTGCTGTGGGTGCAGAGGATACTGTGGGTGGGCTGCAGCACCTGGGGGCACAAGTTCCCCGCCAGCCAGTGATGGCTCTGGGGGTGGTGCATGGGCCTTTAGACCAGCCCCAGGCTAATCTGTCATGGATTGTGTGCCCTGTGGAGGGGATTCCAGATTCTCACCATAGGGGATACTGCAGCTTGTGTCCACCGCAAGACCCCTAGCTCCATGGTGCACCCCCAATTAGAGGCAGGGTTGGCATAGGACCTGTTTACTGCAAGGGGTCCTGAGGGTGCTATAGCCTATATTCCTGGGTGCAGTTTTTGATGCAAGGTGCCCCTTGCACCAAATCAGATAGATGCAGGCACCTTGTGCCAAGTTTTTGGCTTTGTGAATCAGGACCCCTGTGTTTAACCATTATGTGGCCTTGATCAGCACTCATTAAACTGGTTCACTGATTACCTGTCTAACAGCCCCCAACAAGTCAAGTGGAGAGGTGCCACATCTGAATCACTCTCCATCAAGAAGGGTGTATACCAAGGCTCTATCCTGGGATCCTTCCTGTTTTCATTATTTGTAGATGACCTGAGTAACCACTGTGGAGGCAGCTCTGTGGTACAGTACGCAGACAATGAAGTACTCTACAGAACCTCAGACAGCACTGTAAACCTGGGTCACCAGCTACAGTCTGATTTTGCTCTCCTAGAAAGCTGGCTTCTAGATCACAGGCTAATTCTGAATGCCAAAAAAACAAGAGTTGTTTTGTTTGGACTTCGAACTCTAGGATTGGACTGAAGCCTCCTACTACCACTGGTCAGCACTTCAGGCTGTCCCATAGAAGTAGTGAGGTCCTTCAAGTACCTTGATCTAACCCTGGACCAAGGCTTTTTGCTGAAAACCCATGTGGGCCAGATAACTAAAATGATCCACCAAAACTGGTTCTTCTATATCACCTAAATGGTCAAATGGTACCTGAAACCAGGATTGCCACAGCTCAGAGCATCCTTCTACCAACCTAAACCTATTCTGCCCCGGTAATGCACTCACCAGCAAAGCAAGAGCAAAACAGGATACATACATTATATAACAAAATAGCTTGATTTGCCACAATGCCCCACCCAAGGCGACATCACTGCAAGATACTGTCCTACCTCAAATGGCCATCCCTTAGCTGCAGGCTACAGTACCCTATACTGTGCAATGCCTACAAACTCATCAATGGCAACCCACCAGTAAGCCTTATTGGCCTTCTGACCCCCAAGCGCACAGATAGACAGCTTTATACCACTGGTAGAATCCTCTGGAGAAGCCAAGAGTTAGGACAGCAGCTGGCTGCAAATCCTTCGCCTATGCTGCACCTGTACTTTGGAACAAGCTCCCTGCCCACCTACAAGAAGCAAGCTCTCTAGAGGTTTTCTGTAAAGGGCTCCAGGGGCACCTGTTGAACAAGAACAAATGCTCCTGCACTTGAACAGATACCTAGGCCTCCCTAAGCCTAACTGTTCTATCAAATGCTATTCCGTTGTCTTCAAGTAAAGTCTAAGTGTACTGTCCACAATTGTGTACTAACTCCACTCAGGACTGCAGACTAGTCCTATTGTGATTGTATACAGTGATTGTTTTAAGCATTGTCTAACTGGTATTTATGTTTCCTAGATGGGAATTGTATCTGTATGCAGATGTTCCTTCTTGAATGCAAGGCAATGTTGTCTGCTAAATATTGTTAATCTATGTAACTACTTCTGGGTCACCCCTGAAAAAAAGGGACCCTTGCAGCCCAGTGGGTCTACCCAGTTATCAAAATTGAAATAAATATATAAATGTTCAGAACGTAAGGCAAAAAATGTATTTCTGTAGGCAATAGCAACCTGTAGTCAATTATTTTAAGAACTTAGCAGAAAAAAATGGGACCCTGTATTGCCAGAAAGAACAAAATAACAATTATATGTATCATTTCTGCAGTGGTATAATTTTGAAATTCAAAACATTAAAGTATGTTAAGCCATTTACTTATTCATACACTTTGCTATTGGTGTCATAGATAACCCCATATTGTAATGCAAATATTTAATCACAGCACAATAATGCACATATTTATTTATATTGTTTTATTCAGTGTTTTTTGTTTGACATAACTCTGTAACCTCTAACAGACTGATAGAGTTTGCTCCATTAAAAACAAATCTATGACTTCCAGTTCCACCTCTGAGGAATGAGGACATAGATCCATGAGCTCTGATCCCGGGAGTTTCAAAATCTATAATAATCACTGTGGTTTTGCTGTTCTCTCTCTCTTTCTCTCGTCGACTCACATCTAGCAAGATTGGACATCTAGAAAAAGAATGCCACTGAAAGTCTGACCAAAAGACACTCTGCTGCAGTATTTGAAACCAAATGCTTCTGCGGCGCCGAGAGAAATGAGGGCCCTTAACAAGGGCTGGGCTGCCTCAACCACGGGCTCGGTTAGTGATAACAGGGAGGAGGAGGGTGAAGAGAACTTCACCATCACATCCAAGCAACTCTGTCAGAAGCTCAGTCACTTCAATAAAACTATGGAAAAAATTGAAAAAAGGTAGAAGAAACGAACAAAGGGTTAGCGGAGGTCTCCCAGTGCACGTCAAAGCTGGAGCAAGGGCTCTCCGACACCACCACTGCTATCAACTGGCAGGACACTGCCATCCGCTACCTACTGAAGTGAGAGCTTGCAGAGAAGCTTAATGACCTGGAGCTGTACTCCTGCCAATAGAATTTATGCATATATGGAGTGCCGGAGGGAACAGAGACGGGGAAAATGGAAGACTTTTTGGGCACTTTTCTGGAGACACTCCTGAGCCTCCTGCTAAACATCCCCCTAAATATTGTTCATGCCCATCTGGCCCTCGCCCAAAAACCAACAGACCCCAAGGCTCCACCAACGTCCATAGTCCTCAAGCTCCTGGACTATAGGATGAAAACGACAATTCTGCAGGCAGCGTGGGAGAAGAAAGAGCTGTTGTTCGGGGACTGGAGGATCTATATGGACAATGATTATACCCCAGCCACTCAGGGGTGAACTGTGGAGGGGTGGGGGTAGAAGTGAGCGGGCCCATGACCACATGGCGGGGGCCAAGGGAGGAGGGGGAGCCGGGGGGGGGAGATCTCAGAATAAGGGAGTTTATGCTACGGGATGCACAGTATTTAGACCATGTTGCTTTTCTTTCCCTCCTTCCTAGATGTGGTGAGCACCTTTGGTGGAACGGTTTCACCCCCCCAACTGATGGTTCAAGGAATGTGAGGACCTCCAAGGTGAGTGGCTTGATTGAGGAGACACCGCATTGTATCCAACAGGATCCACAGGGCCTACAGGTGGTGCGCCGGCTCAAGAGCAATCCGGCATCTCCCCGGGGGTAGAAGGCAGCTCGACCAGGCAGAACCAACAAACTGGAAACCCAGCCACACAGAGAGGTAAGCCAAACATAAAGAGGGCCTTAGATAAATGTTGGCAAGAAGGTATGGGTTAAGGAGGACCTAAAGGCAAGAAGGCCAGGTCGCGAATGGAAACAAGAGATGGGGAGGAAGATGTAGTAAAATAGCCTGTGCCAAGGGGACTAGTGGGCTGGTTAGCACCAGGGATCGAGGTTCTCAGTTGGTTCCATGGGGCCAGGCCAGGCTTCGAGCAGGCATGGGGTGGGACTGGGTCAGTGGAACAGAAGTTGATGGGATGAGGCCCTGGTACGCGGAGTGGACCAACCTCGAGGGTCGCTCACATTGGATCTCACCCTGAAAATAAATGGATCAGGGATACGACCCAGAGGCTGGGTGAGAGGCCCTGGGTTGGGAGTGGACCCAGTCGTGTGGAGAAGGGGGGAAGGGGGGAACTGGGATACCTGAGGAGGTGGGGCCAGCTCGCATGAGTTGCAACAAGGAGAGATCCCATAAAGGGGTGCATCATGGAGGAAGGAGGGGGAGGAAGGGGGAGCAGCCACCACATGGGGGATACCGCTATGACCATGGGATCCCCTGAGGGCTAAGGCCCCTTTCTGCCCCCTGGTACAAAACAGACAAATTTCCCGGGATTGGACTACACTGAGAGGTAGAAACACCACTTAACAGGAAGTGAGATAATACACTGAGCCACTAAAAGAGTTTGGATGAGGTGAGTGACTCAAAAGTGCATGTTTGGTGCAAGGCACTTGCAATAGCAGCCTCACCCTATCAGGTGCAGACCAACTGAATATCCTGAAGGAAGCAAGTACTGTAAGACATTGGAAGCACCGTTATCCTGTATATAGTTATGTGTTGTTGTTCATGGTGTGAAGCACACATTATGCATGGGGCTAAATATTAGCTGCCACCCCTTTAAGAGCACTCAGAACTTGCATGTATCCATTTGTTGCACTGAGTGGCAATGCCATGTAATGCCTGTCAGTCAGAGAAATTAGTCAGTCTGGGGCTAGACCTCAGGAAGAGAACATGTCTGCCGTACAGAATAAACCTTTATTGACTTTATTTTATGCGTCCGTCAGTTTGTTTGCATGGTCCAGCACGGGGTTCTCACCACCACCAGCAGATGAGTCTGGCAGACCAAAGAGAATGTAAGGGTCTTTTAGTGGCAGACCAAACCAAAGCACCACACATGGTGGAGAATGCAGCCCTTCCTCTGCCCAGATGCCCATCCCGCTTGCCTGAGTCGCTTGGTACCCCAAAGTAATCATCCCAGTATGCCTGAACAACTGCTCGAATGTCAACTGCACCACAGCTCTGGCTGCAGAAAAAAAATGAACTGTATCCTGTTTGTGCAGCAGCCTGCAGCCCTCTTATTGTACTGAGCTGCCAAAGGAAAACTGTCAAAAGAAAAGTTGTTAAACATCTTCAGCCAGCTCACCGAATGTGCTATTACAGAATAAATTTTTCCAAGCCCTGTGCACCACGGAGCAAGCACTCTGCATCCCCCACAGCATTACCTCAAGGCAGGGCCATTTCTTTTTGCTCCCTTCTGCCAAGCCAGCTCCTTATACAGCACTCTCGACTGCGGCTCCACCATAAACTGCCGCTCTGTCCTCTGCACCCAGCGCTGACCCTCCCGCGCTACCCCATGGGGCTGCATGCCACTCCAGAAGGGACTGCCAAATAAAAGAACAAAAAAATACAAAAGAGGTCGAGCAGAAAAGTAAAAAAAAATCTGCACCGAGTGTGCACTTCTGTGACAGCCAGCCCTGCGATAAAGGAGCTTCCACTCTGCACACAGCTAATTATACCTGGAGCTACAGTTTCTGTCCACTCGGAAGCACCGCTAGCCGCCCCCATGACTGCACTTCGCATCCCTTACCTCCAGGCCATCCGCCTTATCATACCCCTATTCATGGCTCCCCAGAGACCGGACACTCTACAAGCTCAAGACCACCACATGGAGCTTCCTCCAATTCATTTCGCCCACCAGCTGCACTGGACTTACCTCCGACCACCATTAACAGTCACAGCTAGCTCCCGGCTCTGAATACATGGAGCTCTGCTCACCTCTACTCCATGACCGGCTATCCTACCTTGTGGCTCACACTGCTCTCCCTGAATTCTTGGAGGCTACTCCTATGCACCGCTGCTCTGCACTCCCAGACTGCTGCTCTAACTTCCCTCACGCACCACAGTCTGTACTACCGGCCGCCTGCCAGCACAAAGCCCTTCTCCGCTACTGCTGGACTGCAACTCCTGTTGTATGGAGCCTCCTCTCCTGCCAGCCAGACTACAAATGGCCCAACAACAGATAAATAAATAAAAATAAAAAATATATACAGACTTCAGGAGCCCCACAGAGTAAACCAGTAAAGCAGGGTGCAACAAATCAATACGGAGGCACAGTTATTCTGTGGCCAGTCAACCACATCGACAATAAAGTTCTAAACAAATAAATAATGGAGCAGTAACTGAAACAAAAAATAAAAGGGGGAGGCCAACCACAAGACAGTAAATAAAATACACAAGACAGCTGACCCGGTGGCGCTGAGGATTGAAGCGCTGGACGCCACACCTCACACCATGCCGGTAACCCAGGTTTGGGCCCGGGCCATCGGGGGGAGGGAGAGGATTGAGCATCCGGAGGACAGCTCTCCTCTCCCAGGAGGGAGGAGAGTTCAGACTCGACACTTGACTGGCCTCTGGAGGAAGTTAGAGGTACAGCAAGGGCAGAGCATACAGAGATGGTTGGGGAGTGGCGGACGTTGGTGGAGATACCTTGACATTAGGGCGCATGCCACTCCCCCAGAACAAGGAAAATGACACCGGAGCGCTGAGGGGAAGGAGCGCCAAGCACAGACCCTAATGACTCATGCCTGCTTGACCACCGGAGGGACCTGACGAAGCTTGAATTGTTTCAGGGGGTACGGGCCCCATCTCGTTCCCACCTGGGGGGTACAGCCTTGGCTCCATGGGGGTCCACTAGGGATTCAGGTAAGGCAGTGAAGTCGGCAGGTGCATGGGCTTCTCCCAAAAGAGTGGGGCTCCACATGTGGGGGGAGAATAAAGAGTAATTTCAACAAAAAAAAAAAAAATACAGAAGACAGCCTGGGAGACAACAGAAACAAAAAGAGAAAAGACAGCAATAAACAAAATGGAGAGCAGACAAATAAATTTAGAAATTTCCCCCAGCATTTTTGTCACTCACCAAAAACATGGAAAGCCTGCCATTTTTCTGTGTCTGGTTGGGGAAGAAGGACAACAGCATGGCAATCGACATTTTGGCCATTGCAAGCAGCATAGCAGCCTCGTGGCAAGGATCCTCCATCTTGTGTGCACCACAACAACAAGCACTTGACTAACATGATCCTTGTTAGTCAAGCAGTGCCCTTCATTAATCTGTTAGTGGCCATTCTTGATCTTAAAAATGAATGAGAAATCTAGCCTCATTCATTTCAATGGAGCATGCCCCCGCACTCTCCTTGGCCACACGTCATTACGTGCTTGAGTGTGGGGGCGTCGCGGCTGGACTGGGGCTCTGAGAATGCATCAGGCAGCTGATGCTAAAACTAATTTACGAGGCAAATATCAGGAATATGAGCTGCACAAATTTTTTCTAACCTGGGTAGAACGACTACGCAGAGGGCAGCTACCACACCATGTGAGGAGCTCCCTATATCAGAAAATCCCTTTAATGTCCCAGGCCACCAGTGTACAAGCACTTTAGTTGTCACAGTTAACCGCACTCGCAACATGTGTCCAGCAGCAGCAATCAATGATAGACACCCTCACCACAACTGTCAATAGTCTGTAAATCCGCTCAACTGCTTCTTCTGCTACCTCTGTCAATGTTCTCTGACCATTTTGACAGCCACCTGATCCCCCTCCACCTTCACGTGAGCCTGTGACCTGCCAGTGGTGCGGATTCAGAGGACACACTACTGCTGTCTGCCAAAAGTTGAGGACCACAACAGAAAAAGAGAGAACCAAAGGCGCCCACTGCCACACAATCAGCAAGATAACTGCAACTTCTCCCAGGATCAGAGGAACAGCAACTGACCGCCCCTCTGACTCTAGCAATTCAAACAAACCTCACCCTCTAACTGTTAACTCAGGCACCCTCTCGCTTCTAGGAGCAAAGGTACCTGTCATCAGATCACCTCTCCTAGCAAACTATGTGCCTATGACCATCGGAGATTGGTCCGTGGATGCCTTGGTCGACACCAGAGCACAAATCTCAGTTATCAACAGTATACTGAACAACCATGCTATTCATCACATACCTAATGTCTCTCCAGCTGACCTAAAGTACATTATCACAGCAAGTACAGCTACAGTACCTATCACAGACGTGGTCCGTCTCAAGCTACACTTTGGCTCACAGCAAGCTACTGTCAAGTTTTACCTAATGCCTGATCTACAACCAGCAATGATTCTTGGCCTGGACTTCCACAAAGCCATCCTAGACTTTGCATCTAACAAACTGTCACTAGACCCTCATAGGCAACTCGCAGCCACAGACTCAGTCACTGTGCCTCCTCAAACAGAGATGGTTTTGATTGCCAAGATTCAAAGTGAACCACTTCCACAAGGTGTTTGTGGCATCGTCACGGGATCCTCTGCTCTGCATTCATCAGGTCTTCTCCCAGGAAACACCTTGTCTGCAGTGCATAGTGGCACAGTCTTCCAAAAGTGCCACAACTTCACAGATGAGCCAGTAGTCATCTCAAAGGGTGCCAACATCAGAAAGTTTGTCTGCTTGTCTACAGGGGGCAACCTCCATCTCATGCAAGAACCTCAGCCTGGTGTCACCAACTCTATTCCTGTCAGTACTATCTCGACCACTCCAGCTTCATCAGAGTTACCTCTCAGTAAGCAACTATCCTCTTCAAAACTTCTAGCATCTCCAACAAAAAAGCATGAACTTTTGAAATTCCTGGAGAATTATCCAGATGTCTTTGTAGGTCCAGATAACAAGCTTGGATGCTGTGATATCCTGCAACACTCCATTGAAGTGCAGCCCAACCAGAAAATAATCCATCAGCGAGCCTACAAAGTGGGAAACAAACAGAAACAAGTCCTAGAGGACATAATCAAAGACATGCTGGAACAAGACAGTGACGAACAGTCTATAAGTCCCTGGGGTGCACCTTGCTTGCTGGTGGTAAAGAAGGACAAAGGGTATCGTTTTGTGGTAGAGTACAGAAAACTCAATGCCTACATGGTGCAGGATGCTTATCCCTTATCTACAACCGAAGATGCCTTAGAGAGTCTTGGTGCGGCCAGCCCTACTTACTTCACCACTCTAGACCTTCAGAGTGGGTCTACCAAGTTTCCATAGACCCAGCTTCTTGTCCATTCACAGCATGGCGCTGCACTTAGGACTTTTTCAATTCAAACATCTGCCTATGGGACTTTGGAATAGTTCAGCCACAGTCCGTGTTATGGAAGCTGTACTACATGGGTTGTCTTGGAAATCTTGCCTAGCCTATCTGTTATTGACTTCAGCAGAACTTTGCCAGAGCACCTGCAATATCTCAAAGAAGTGTTTGAATGTCTCAGACAAGGCAGTCTTAAGCTTCGCCCAGAGAAGTGTTGTTTTGCACAGCAACAAATTCATTACCTGGGACATGTGGCTAGTTCTCAAGGCATGTCTCCAGACCCAGACAAGCTCTCAATAGTCAAAGACTATCCGGAACCTAACAATCTCAAAGACCTTCGAGCTATCCTGGGCTTGTCTGGCTACTACCGAAAGTTCATTTGCAACTATGCCAAGATTACAGTTCTACTGCAGGGTTTTAAATAATTGATTAGAAGTTTTTTTCCTGGGACAATACTAACTGTACAGAAAGTATTTATATAGGTTTTCTACAGGTGTAATGTTTGTTAAACACAGTGAGGCAAGTACTATGCATTTTTACAATGTTTTAGCACTTTTATGAGCAAAACGCTAATCAATTTTTAGAGTTAAATAAAACCCTGTACTGTACGCCCTCACAAAAAGGGATGTGACTATACATAGACTTCCGAATGCAAAGAGGCCTTTGAAACCTTGAAAGAAAATCTAATATCTTCTCCAGTATTGGCCTACCCAAGGTTCGACCAACCCTTCAAGCTCTACTCAGATGCTAGTTTCTTTGCAGTGGGTGCTGTGCTCTGTCAAATACAAGATGGAACAGAACAAGTTGTTTACTATGCCAGGTGCTCTCTTTCTTCAGCTGAGCAGAACTATGGCATCACAGAAAAAGAATGTCTAGTCATGGTATTTGCCGTAAAGAAGTTTGACTGTTACCTTCGCTACTCCTCCTTTACAGCTATCATTAATTACTCTGCCTCAGATGGTTATTCAAAATGAAGGAACCAGTAGGCAAGTTCACCCAATGGATTGCAATGCTGAAATCCTACAACTTTGAAATTCAGTACAGACCAGGTCGAGTTCACTCAAATGCCAATGGTGTAAGCCAGAGACAATATCTCTCCGCATCATCCTCAACAGACGAGGAATCCTGCTTACAAGCTCTTTCCTTCCATGCCATGGATATGCTTCCTGTGGACACTCCTACAGCACTTCAAGTTGCTTTGCTACCAACTGCTTCTACAGAAAGGCACACAAATCCTCATCTACTGCAAGCAGCCAAAGAGCTTCTTACCTCCTCTACTTCTGACCTCTCCCTGGCAACGGTCAAAACGCAACAAAGAACTGATCCTCAATTCACAGACATAATCACATACTTAGAGTCTGGAACCTTACTGCAACAAAAGAAACATCGCCAGGATGTACTTTTCTTTGCTTCGTGGTACTTCCTCAATGACGGGGTGCTTTTCCATATTTGGACCAAGGAAGGAAAGGGACATCGCACGGATAGAACTCACGTACCGCTAGTTGTGCCAGCCTCTCTAATCAATCAAGTTCTTCTCTCTGCTCACGCCTCTCCACTTTCTGGAGGCCATATGGGAATCCACAGAGCTCTCAAAAAGAAGGGTTTACTTCTTCTGGCCTCACATGAACAAGGACATTGCCCGATTTGTCAAATCCTGGCAGCCCTGCTCCCAAAGAAAGCCTCCTGCCAAACCAACTAAGGCACACATCACTCCAATGCCTGTAGCCACTGAACCATTCCAAAGAGTCAGCACAGACATTCTCGGGCCTTTACCTACATGCTCCGACTCTGGCAGCAAATACAGCCTTGTGTTTGTGGACTACCTAACAAAATATGTGGAACTAATCACCCTAAAAGACATTAAAGCTGCACAGTGGCAAGTGCCTTCCTCAACACAGTCATTTGTCATCATGGTACCCCATTGTACCTGCATTCAGACAGAGGCACTAACTACCTTTCAACCATTGTCCAAGAAACATGTAAACTTCTCAACATAAAGAAAACACACACAACCAGTTATCATCCACAATACAATGGACAAAGTGAAAGAATGATGTTTACCATTCTCAACACACTCTCCAAGTACCTGGATGAGACTCATGACACTTGGGACCGTTTTGTTCCCCGTTGTGCAATTTGCCTACAATAGCAGCCCTTGTGTCGAGAGTACAGCATGCACACAATTTTTCTTAGTCCATGGACGTCACCCATGAACTCCACTGTACAGGGATCTCTTGCTGCTAAAAGTTCCAAAATCATCTTCTGCCTTCATCATTCCTATTCTGGAACAGCTTGAACTTGCCAGACATGTTGCAATCACCACGTTGGGCCAGAGAAACTCTGCAATGCAGAAAATGTTAGCACCCAAATCACATGAGCGTTCATTCTCTGCTGGGGATGTGGTGTGCTTGTACTGACTAGTCCTTGTTCCGGGCGCCACCAAGAAACTGCTTCGCCCCTGGACTGGTCCCTTCTACACTGTAGAAAAGCTTCCTCTTGTGCACATTCAGCTACGCTGCAAGTCTGATGGAAAGCTGGTACACAGCAAAGTCCACATCAACCGATTGAAACATGGGTACCTGAGTAACCCTTCCAGATGATCCCAGTCCACCCAACAAAGCTGCACTTGAGCCTGCCATCCTCTCTGAAGTTGAAATCCCTTCAGACAACTTGCAACCAGTCCCTACAGATCTTTCCGCTCCTGACACTTTCCAGCCGGATTCTGTTTTGCCCGGTTTGCCAGATAACCTTCCTTTGGACTTCTTCTTCTTAGTCTTCTTCTTCTCCTCAGGACTCTCTTGTACATGCACTGGTGTGCCAGATCGAGAAGATCTTAAGAAAGAAGCACACAAATGAATCCTGGACTTACAGAGTCAAGTGGAGTGGATCTGACAGCATGCAGAACTTCAGGGTCGCTTTTAATGATCTGACCCCATCCTGTCAGGAACTGGTGCAATCCACTTATGCCTCCATTCCCACTGACCAGAAAAGTTGACAGAGGTCTTGAACTTTCGTTAACTGGACTCAGTGTGTTTGGGACCAAATTCTCTGGTGGTAGTCTCTGTCCTTAAGTGTTGCAGTAAATGTTTCTTGTACCTCCAGCAGCTGTTGCTACGATACTGCATACCTGCGTTAATGTTTTTTTCTCTCTAGGAATGTCTCCTCAAATGGACAGTCCACCTGTTCTGCAACTGTTATTGAAATGTGTCCTGCATTTTAGGTATCCTCCAGCTGTTCCCTTCCCTCTCTTCCCTTTCCCTTTCTCTTCCCCTGCACTTTAGCACTTGTTGTATGGCCAAGCTTCAAGCTACTATGGTGTTCCCCCTTTCCCTGGCACAACTCTGACTAGTCACCAGTGTAGTCCAGATACTTTCCTACCCCACTCCCTGCAGTGGAGTACTGTTGTCTTTAAATGTAATACCTTGAAATGCTTAAAAATGTGTTTTGCTTTAAAAATTTCTTAGAAACTGTTACATTAGTTATTGCTTGTTCGAGCGGTGCTCACATTCACTGTCACGGCGGTGATGTGAAGCACACATTAAGCATGGGGCTTAATGTTAGCTGCCGCTCCTTTAAGAGCACTCAGAACTTGCACGTATCCATTTGTTGCACTGCCTGGCAGTGCCATGTAATGCCTGCTAGTCAGAGAAATTAGTCAGTCTGGGGCTAGACCTCAGGAAGAGAACATGTCTGCCGTACAGAATAAACCTTTATTTACTTTATTTTATGCATCCGTCAGTTTGATCGCATAGTCCAGCAAGGGTTCCTCACCACCAGCAATAGATGGGTCTGGCAGACCAGAGAGAAGGTAAGGATCTTTTAGTAGCAGACCAAACCAAAACGCCACAATGGTTATACAAATGGCTTAGTCAGATTGGTCTACGGAGTGGGTTTAAGTAAGGTTCACTTTAACCAAGGGTGATGGCTGTGGGGACTGTAATAACCTATAATGACAAGGGCATCAATAACCCCATCAAGAGAACTAGAATTCTCAATGAGCTGAAAGGTCAAAGAGCAGAAACAGCCTTTTAGCAGAGACACATCTCACAGCAGGGGAAAGTGAGAAATTGAAAAGGGCATGGGTGGGACAGGTACATTATGCATCCTGTCAGGACCGTCCACACAGATGAGGGGTAGCTATTCTTATCAATAAAAATTGCCCTTGGGAGCTCCATAGCCTCCAGGAAGACAGGGAGGGATAGCTATGTGGACTTACCTATCTATGCCCTGCACTTTACTCAACTTGTATGCCCCCAACCAGGACAGGGAGAATATAGAATTCCTAAAGGAGGTAATACTTGGGGCTGCCCCACCATCAGGAGAGCTATTCATAGTGGGTGGGGACTTTAACTCAGTGCCAAACCCTTCCCTATACAGATCACGGGTCTCAGCCAGGCAATTGGCAAGGTCATCCAGAAACCTGAATAGAGTGACACAAGAGTTGGGCCTTATGTATGCCTGGAGATACTGTAACCCAAGATTGCACTTGTTGGTCGGCCCCCCATTTGGCAAACTCCAGGACTGACATGTTCTTTGTCTCTTTGGAAAGGCAGTGCAAAGTAGACCCAGAACAATATCAGATCACAGTATGGTGGTAATAGCAGTATAGCCTAGAGGTTAGAGTAACAATCTGTGAACAAGTTTGGTACATCCAGAAGACCAGACCTGGGTTTGAGCCTCACAACCTCCACTTTTATACTATGTGACTCTGATCAAGTCACTTAACCACCCAGTGATCCCAGGTCGCCCCTGAAAACAGGCACTTGTGCCTAGTGTGCCTTACCCAGTTACCAAAGACTAAAATAAATAAAAATAAATAAATAAAGTAGTGGAGATGGAAGCCACCCCAAGGGAAGGGAATTCCTCCTGGTGCCTAAATGCATCGCTCTTGAACAGAGAGGAGTATAAGGACTTGATCAAAGACAGTGTGAGGGAATATACAACCCTCAACCCTCCCAAGACACTAGTAGAGCCATGTGGAGGGATGGTCTCAAAGAAGTCCTGACTGGCAAAATGATTAGCTATGCAGCGGGACTCAAAAGGGCCAGGCAGAAGGAACAGGCAGGGTTGGAAAGCCGAATCTTTGATCTGGAGGCCGAGCATAAAATTGCCATAAATGAAGAGGTGAAAGCACAACTGGAGGAGACCTGGACTAAACTAAACAAGTTACAAGATGACAGAATACAGGAGCAAAATAGATACTCCTGCCAGTGATTCTATGAGGCAGGTAACAGAGAGGGGAAACTGCTAGCCTGGCAGCTACGAAAAGAGGCAATGGGAAGGATGGTCCTCAGACTTCAGGGGAGAAGGGGCAACCCCACCAGATAACAGACCCCCAAGGCATCACTAGACAATTTTGGCATTTTTTTAAACATTGTATTTATTGATTTCTCAAATAAACATACAGCTTCAAATATCATATGCCAGACATTACATCGAATAAAAGGAGCCATCCAATGGTACAGAACACAATAGTCTCAACATATAGGTAACGGATATGGAGGGTATCCAAAAAAATGTTCAATTCTAACAACATATTTATACAAATAGCCGCACTCTACAAGAGAAGATGGTCAGTCCAGATCATTACGTTATAAGAAGAATATTAAATTTAACAACCAGTGCTGATTTGATCCTTTTTCCAAACATTTTTAAATTCCTAGAAGGTTAATGTGTCCTCAAAAACTCTGATAGATTAGTATATGTACCAATAACAGTGAAATAAAATAAAGATCCAGACACTTCATGGATCTAGAAGGAATAACACTTGCTAAATATCTTGTAAATAGTAAGTACAGTCCCAGACATGGACTACAAACAAACTTATATACTGCAGAAATATATGGTGATTGTCCCTAAGTTACTGTGTATATACTGTATAAGATATGCCTTACCTGACCTGTAACCTGTCTCAATCTGTATCATGTTGTCCTTTGTACTTAAATCTGTAATTCCTGTACTCTCCCGGGTCGTACCTGAAAATAGGCAATTGTCTTGTCTAGTGTACTTACCTCGTCAACAAAAGCTAAATAAATAAATAAATGGGTTAATACTCAACAGTGCATAAAGTTCCAATGATTATTATTAGAAGTAATCACCACTTCTTCTTAAGGTACAGTCCCAAACTTGAAGGCTGCCAATTCTGCAGCTTACCAGTCTCAAGTGTCCGTCTCTTCCTCCAATCCAGACTCCATTGCAGCCCAAGCCTGAGAAGCCTCAAATTCTTTCTGAATCTTTACAACTCGTTTACTGGCCTCCACTGGGTCTGTAAACTAAAATGTGTGCCCTCCGTAGTAAACCCTCAGGCGTGCTGTCATTAAGAGGGAATGTGCCACTCCTAAGCTTTTTAATTTAGCCCGAACACCATCAAACTTCTTTCGCCGGGCCCGAGTAGCATAGGCGAGATCTGGAAAAAGATGCAGAGTATGCGCCTCATAATTAAGATGGTCAGTAGTAGAGGCGGTCTTCATTGACAGTGTCAGTGGCTCAGTAGGTAGCACACTCGCCTCTGAGGCTAGGAGATCAGAGGGCTGTGGGTTCAGTTCCCACATCTGGCACTTGGGTTAATATCCCAATACTGACACTGTAGTGCAGCATGAGAGGGGTGCTGCACTTCTGAGGTGCCATCTTTCGGATGAGACGTTAAACCGAGGTCCCATCTGCCTGGATTGGTGGTAGTTCAGGTGGATGTTAAAGATCCCATGGCACTTATTGAAAAGAGTAGGGGAATTTCCCCGGTGTCCTGGCCAAATTTCCCTCATTCACTAAAAATACCACCAACAGCTTACTCTGGTTCAAGGTCAGTTGGCATTCATCTGTATCCCCTTCCCCCGGGTCGTGCCTGAAAATAGGCAGGATTTGTCTAGTGCACTTACCCGGTCAACAAAAACTAAATAAATAAATAAATAAATAAAATTATCTGTTCCTTGGTTGCAACTCCATCTGTAATTAAAAGGACCGTGCATGGAAGGTCTCTATGTGTGCAGAATGAGGTGAAATCTGGTATGCTTTCATAAAGTGGGCACTCAAATCTTCACCCAGATGTAGAGCAGCTGGTTGCCAATCTTTCAAAAAAGTTAAAAGGTCTGGCTCCTCAACCCCTTCAGGCAGTCCAACCAACTTCACATTAGGTGCCTGATAAGCATTTTCCAATGACTCCAGGTGATACCAAAGCTGACTATTCCCTTGAATCAGCTTCATTGTGGCAGACATAGTTTGTGATGCATAATTCTCTGCGGAAGTGGTCATTTTCATGGCATTTTCTATTTTTACATCTTGTTCACCGAGTCGCTGGAGTATCGTCTCCACTTTTGCATCAATGGCCTTCACTGATGCTTGCAAGGCCTTCAAGGGAGGCTCCACATTACCTTCAGCCGGTGCGGAGACAGCGGCCTGGTGGTCTACTGTTGGCTGAGATTTCGAGCAGCTTGGAGCACCTCTGTTTGTCTTCCCCATACTAAAGTTTGCCACCAAATGACACAGAAGGAGCTTACAATTCCACTGGTGTTAAAGTTCTGGATCCAAATAACCGTTAAACAAAAAGTATATATTTTATATCTCATGCAGAGCTAGAGAAAGACACATCTGCTCAGTAGTGTGCTCAACAGCACCCCAGAATTTCGGCATTTTTATAGCAAACTCTACAAACAGGACCAGGAGGAGGGAAATGAAGGGAAAATGGACCAGTTTTTAACAGAATACAAGTGAAAAAACTATCAGAAGAAGAGAGAGAAACATTAGATGCTCCTCTCACCGTAAAGGAAATACTCGTGTCAACGGCAAACCTAAAAACAGTAAAGGCACCAGGCACAGACGGTGTGCTGGGGGAGTTTTATACAGTGTTTAAAAAGGAATTGGCCCCACTCATGGTCCAGGTGTGTGGGGAGGTCCTAGAGGGAAAGGGAGCTCTACCCTCCTGGCAATATGCCCAGATCTCAGTGATACATAAAGTGGGGAAAGACCCTATGGCATGTGGTTCCTACAGACCCATCTCCCTCTTGAACGTGGACTAGAAGATTTTTACATCTGCCATGGCCAAACACCTAAAGGGGTATGTGGGTGGCCTAGTCCATCCTGACCAAACCAGATTTATAAATGGGAGGCTGATTCATGCCAACATCAGATGTCTCCCCAATTTAATATCCCACCAGAAAACATATAATACTCCTTCTCTTGCCCTCTTTACGGATGTGGAGAAGGCGTTTGACAGGGAAGACTGAGGCTACCTCCACAGAACCCTGGAGGAGATGGAATTCAGGCCAAAATTTAAAGCTAGCATCAAGGCACTGTATGCTTCTCCCAAAGCCACAGTAAGGGTGAATGGCTTCACCTTGGACAGGTTCCACCTTAGTAGGGGCACCAGACAAGGGTGTCCACTGTCCCCACTGCTGCTCACCCTCGCAATTGAATCGTTAGCTGAGGCAATCAGATCAAATGTTTCTATAATGGGTATTGTAGTAGGGGAGCGCTAACATAAGATCTCCCTATAAGCTGATGATGCCATTTTTTAAATAAGTTCCCCAAAAACTTCCCTCCTGGGGCTCCTCACTGAACTGGATAGATATGTTTGGGTGTCAGGCTACAAGATAAACTCAGAAAAATCAGAGGCAATATGATTCAGGGGTGCCTTTCAGAGGGGGGATCTAGAGGGCTTCCCATTCAGATGGGCCACCAATAACACAGTTCGCTACCTGGAGGTAAAAATATCCCCCGATCCACAAAGCTTATTCAAACTTAACTACAATAAGCTTTGGACAGAGATTAGGGCAGATGTCTCCAGATAGGAACTGTTACCCCTTACTTTAGGAAGGAAAGTAGAAATGATAAAAATTAATATATTGCCCAGATTTCTGCTTCTCTTCCAGTCCCTACCCACTGGAGTACCAGAGAGTTTCTGGAGGCAGATAAACAAGACCCTTCTGGCCTTCCAGTAGTGAAGGAAAGGAGAAGGGTGAGACAAACGACCCTCGCACAACCCCGGGAAAGGGGGGGGTCTGGCTTTCAACCTGCGAAATGAGACTTCAACAGACTTGTCTCATTATTTGAATATTATTTTTCATTTCTTTTTTTCTTTATTTTTTGTCCTCTTTTTCAAATGTCATACTAATACAGGATGAAAATACTTATGAAAAGCTGGTTCACAAATACAGATAGTGGTTCAGTGACTGAACTAATGCCCGATATTACTGGGCTACCTGGTGGTTTGTGTATGTCCTTATGAATCTTTGGTAAGCAGTAGAAAAGGGGAACCCTTGGATGTTCATTAATTAACTCTTTTTTGACCCATTCTTCTTTATGTGTCTGTCTGCAGCTTCTGTGACAATTTCTCTAATTTCTCATTTTAACATATTCAATGGAATACTTGTTAGTTTTTTCAGAAGTATTTTCATCCTGCAGTTGTCTTAGGCATTCATTTTTGTAATCTGTGTAGTCTTGTATTTCAATTGCCCCTCCTTTAATTTGTTTAATTTGTAAGAGGTTAGTTCCCACATCTAATTATAGCTCTAAGACATATATTTTTTTATGACATAATAGAAACTCAAAGGAGACTGAAAGCAAACCTCTAAACATATGCTTTATTTATTTCCATTTAAAGGTATAAAGCGCAGCTTGTATGATCTGATGAAGGGTCAATTTTAAGCACCTGAAACATTATTAATTTTGGAAACCAAAAGAGCGTGTAAATCTATTTGTATGAAATTTGAAAGAGAGGACAGAAAAATAAATAAAAAATAAAATAATATTCAAAAAATTAGACAAGTCTGCTGAAGTCTCACTTCACAGACTGAGGACCACAGCCTCTTTTTACTTTACAGTTTTGACTATCCAAGTGTAGGACATGCCATGATATTGAAGAAAAATAAAGGGAACCATGGTAAACTTACAATAATTGATTGGGGTCTGGCTTTACCAGACCTCAAAACATACTATTTGACCGCACAGGTTGCTCCTATAGTGACCTGGGTTAAACAAAGAAGAGATATGGGCTGGCAAGAGATAAAGGCAACTCAACTCAGTGTGGTCCCACTCTTTGCTATCCCACACACACCCCTGACCCTGCAGGTGTGGAAGGACCTGACCACCCCTGGTCCAGACATACCCTCAGAATATGTACCAAGGCTCGCAGACTCACAGGGACGTTAATGGAAATAGGTCCTCTGATTGCAATAGTGGGGGATGCCAATTTCCCACAGGCAAAAATGGATCTGGGGTTCATCAGGTGGAACCAGAGAGGCCTCACATTATACCGGTCCCATATTGCTAATGACACCATCCTCCCCTTTTCAGAGTTCCAGAGAAAATATGTACTTCACAAAAATGATTTCTACCACTACCTCCATGTGAGGCACTGTCTGACCTCTAATCAGCTCATCCCTAAAATTAGAAGGGAACTCACAGCTCTGGAAAATCTGTTTACTGGGTAGTCAGACTGAAGGATAGAGGTAGGCTAATAGCAGGGGCACACAAGGCTATTAGGGGTGACCAGACATTGGCACTGGAGCACCTGAGGTTGGCCTGGGAGGAGGATTCGGGGAGCCCAATACCAGATGATCTTTGGAAGGGAGAATGGCTCTATAGTTGGAGGACAACAGCCTCCCTGGGGTGGAGGGAATTCAGATGGGAGTGCTTGTCTAGGTTCTTTCACACCCCCTTGATCACTAAACACTTCAAAATAGGAAACTCGGATAATTGCTGGAGGGGTTGTGGGGGTGTTGGAATACATTTTCATATATTCTGGCAGTGCCCATAGAAAGTGGACTTTTGGTCCAGAATTCATGAACATCTCGGGGAGATGTAGGGGGAGGATATACTGTACATTCACCACCATGAATATGAGGCTAAAATCACCCACATTTGGACACAAGAAAAAAATGACTCTCCTGAGGGTTCTTATAGTGGTGGCCTTAAAAGAAATAACAGTGAACTGGATGCGAATAAACTCACCCTCCTTTGACACCTGGGTGGTAAGAGTGGGAAACATCTGCAGAATGGAAGAGCTTACCACAATTCTTAGACTCACTAAAGACAAACACCAGGACCTCTGGCAGGCCTGGGATAAACATGTAGACCCAAACATAGGGCCTCAGGTGAGGTCTGAACCCTCTCAGGCAAGCGGACCCTGTTGAGGGGCTACACAGAACATGTCTGGCAGCCTGGAGGCTGCAAAATGATCATGCACGGTCATCTCTCCCACACAGATTGGTCCCAAATATAGCTGGGTACTGAGTTTAGGGTACCCAAATGAAGGAGACCCACTGACATAAACTATACTACAGACTCAAATTTAAAAAAAAAAGCCACCATAGTTAGAAATTTACTAGGTGTTAAAATATGTTGAGTGAGTTCAGAAAGTCAGTGTTTAAGTTATTGTATATTCATATGTTTGCCACCACTTGTGACTTGTGATAAATGAAGGAAAGAAGACACTATTGTAAGGCCCCATACAATGTATAAAAGAATGTCTGTAATGAAAGTATATTCAAGTGATTTCATATGTAATGTAATGTTGGCCTACTACTTTCCCACAATAAAAAGAAGTTTAAAAAAAATCTGTACTGGTTCTGACTCATATCATTGCATTTCTCAGTGATGGCTCCAGAAATCTGCAGTAGTCTGGCACAGCTGGGGTCCAGACATCCTGATACGGGGTACACATAAACTGAACTGGACAGAAACAAGATGACAGATTCCGATCAGATGTTTTCCAGGTCTGCTTTTCTCCAGGGGCTATGTATGGTACAGTCCTCTGTGACTATACATAGCCCAGGGAGGACAGCAGGATCAGCAAACAAAAGATCAGAGCTTATAAAACTCTAACATGCACTGCAGGCTATTGAATCTCCCGCTGTTGGCTACTGCCCTGACGTCAGCTGCAGGGGATTCTGGGATTTGCAGTACCAGAAGATATCAGCCTAGAACTAAACAAAATTAGTCGGACACAGTCTACAATACTACAGCACATAGAAAGTAAACCAAAAACTTTCTGCACACAAAGTGCACATTGGGACCAGCCCAACACTTGAGTATTGGGCCCTTCGTGCTGACTGTTCCCCTTTTAAAAAACATAAATCCTTTTTTTGTAATTTTTTTACAGCCTGGTTATTCATTTAATTTAGGAGTGATGTTTTATGGGTACTTGTATAGAGAGAACAGGTTCAAACTATTAGTATGTTTCGAGTTTGCCTCACAAGAGAGTCTATTGAGTCCAGTGGTTGTTGGGGGGACATGCATGCTGGACCATTAACATGATCACTGTGCCCTGTATACACACTGGTTGTATTTCTTTGTTGTTGTTGTTTTGGTTTTTTGTTTTCTTTTTTTTGCAATGAACATTGTCCATTTGTCCTATTATTTGCATTGCCGCTTGATGTTTGAATGACAGACTGCTATATTACGACAGTGTGTCCGATGCTGTTTTCCCTTCTTACAAATGAGTTGAGTGACACTGGCTGTGAATGTGGAAAATGAGATGCTCTAATCTATTTTCCAATATTGTAGTTAGTTGTGTTAACAAATGTACTTTAAACCCCAAGAGTAAACTATTATCAGAAGTGTAATATTATCAACTTAACAGGATACTAGTGGCTAATAAAAAAATGTTATGTGAAAATAAATGGTCACATGATAATCTGTTTCAATGCTGGATGTTGCCTTTTCATATCTATCTATCTATCTATCTATCTATCTATCTATCTATCTATCTATCTATCTATCCATTCATCCATCTATATGGCATGCTATTTTTGTGAATTCTCCAGGTCAGAGCTTAACAGTATGTGAAAGAAACAATATTCTTTGGAACTTTGGTACAGCCACATGTTTGCAACTGAACAACAATGTACTGTATAACAATGTCAACAAAAGTAAAACACGTCTCATGTTTAATGGTGGTCACATGTCTATTTTGATTTAACAAAGTATTTGTTTTTGTTTGGAGAGCCCCCACATGTGTATCTCAGATCACCAGCACTAGCCCTTCCATGGAAGCTCAGTTTACAAGGCCAAGACCACATAGGTGTCTTCCCAGCAGCACACATCCATCTGTGGTGCAGAATCCTGAGAAAGTACCAGTGGTCCGAGGCACGCGTGCAAGGGTTCGCTATATTTACTTGAGCCTATTATTCTGTGCTTACCCTGACCATCTTGTGCCTTCAAACTAAGGCTGCCTTCTTCAGGTCTCCATTTCTCGGGTTTTCTGTATTTAAAATAAAAATATAAACCTACCCACTACTGGAACACTGAATCGGAATAAGTGGTTTGAGAGAGGTCAGATGGGGGATCAGGGATCCAGGCAGAGTTACAGAAAGTCAAACATTTAAAAAAAAAAGACATTTTGATGGTGGCATCAGGGGTCTGTAAAATGCTACAGAATGAGTGAAGCTGACACGCTGACTCGGGGGTTGAGAGAGGCTGACCAGAATTCTTGGTTCATGACCTATAAAACAGACCTCTCGCTGAGTTGGTCACCCCAGATTTTTGGGGTGCCCAGAAAATATATTTCTGGGGTATTTTTGGAAAGCAAACACCTGACCCTGGCTAAATGGGTACTGTCTACATAGGTTCAGGTTTCTGTTTTTTGAAAATACATTATTTGATGTATTTTGCAACTTTGTTTGTTGACTAAAAAACCAAGACGACAGCCGTCATGACCTGGAAATTTCTTCTCACAAGTTCAACCTGAAAATGTCTCGTGAAAGGTAAACTCATGGGTTGTATCAGAAGGTTATCCTGAAAATCCTAATGCGTGTGCTCAGAAGCCAAATTTTAAAACCAAGTAACTCTAGAACTGATTAATATTTTATCATGAAACCTTCAAAAGGCATAGACTTGGTGCAAGTTCCTTCAGCCCTGAAAGTTTGGGAACAAAATACCATACCATCTTGGCTGAAGGTGAGTAGGTGAGCGCAAAAAAAAAAAAAAAGACCAAAAAGTGGTGATTTATGTACTTCGGACGTTTCTGGATCTTGCTCGTCATGAAACTTCCCATGGCTTGATAACTTGCCACCTGGACCATGCATGACAAATTTTATGCAATTTTGTCCAACGCTGTCAAGGTTATTAAGGTGCAAAGACTGGGGTTTAATGTTGAACACTCCGCTCAACCTTAACTATACTTGCGTTATCGTGCAAGTGTCATATGTGTGTACACACACACACACACACACACACACTATTCAGAGAAGATAAAAAAGTAATATTTCTGACTCATCTAACTTCAAGATATCCTAATGTTTTTGCTTTTAGGAAGGTCACAATCAATGCTTGGATGTTAGGTACATTACAATATCTATCTATCTATTCATCCATCCATCGATCCATCTGTCTCTATAGCTATCTATCCATCATAGGTCCTGGATTGTGCAGTGATTTGAATGATGTGACTGGCCAATGAGAGTCCAGAAGGTGTATTACAATCCCCAATGACTGCACGCTCCACTCATTAGCATATCTCTGTAGTCACTAACCAATGACAAAGTAACATTAACAATGCTTGATGACATCACTACCTAACTCTATTGCACTCAGCATGCAACAAACACTAAGGATTCTAACTAACAGCACAAACAAATGTGCAATTTCCTGTGTTAATTATTTATCTACAAAAGATATTTATTTTATAAGTGGAATGAGACACTACAGGATGTTTAGCTGTGCAGTAATAAGACACGATGGGGATGCATTATGGTAATCAAACTGCATGCCCAGGGGTGCAGTAAGGCACGATGCTGCAGCAGAATGTCATTGGCCCTTGGAAGTGTGGTTAGACTGGCATAACGTGCACACCTGAAGTGTCTTATTGTGCTTATAAAATGGGTAACCTAAGTATATATTTAAAAAAACACTTTTTTGTATTAAAAACAGGAATTTTATGTTCTTAAAAGTAACTAGTAACAAGCATTTGTCAATGCCAAATGCTTGCTTGCTGGTATTGCATTGGTACTGCAGGAGGTAGAGAGATACATAATAGGAATGGCAGAGAAGTATTGAAGTAATGCCAACACCTACCCCAACCCTGCAGAGACTGACAGGTGTTGGGGTGTGCCTTTGTGTCATCAGCCATAACACTCATGCCATTCCACCTCACCCCACCCTGCAGAACCTGACAGGTGTCATGGTGTGCCTTGGGGTCTTTGGTCCTTATGCTCACCCCATTCCATGAGGAAATAAGCTGAGATGGGTGCAGTATAGAAGTATGGAGTGAACGTTAGGGCCGGAAGACCCCAAGGCACACCTCAATGCCTGTCAGTGGCTGCAGGGTGGGGGTGGGAGTGGAATGGCGTGAGCATTACGGCCGATGACCCCCAAGCCACAGTGTCAATGCCTGTCAGTCTGTACAGGGTGGGGCGTTATGGTTGGAAACCCTAATGCCCCGGGCGTTTGTTGGTATTTTTGCTTCAAATTTTCAACATGGGCTTTTTGGGACCCCACCTCATGAACAGTGGCACTATCATTTCGTTACTCAATCTCGAAAGGTAATTTCATACAGCGAGTGGGCCATTCGGTGCAACAGGGACGCAAAACGACATTTTGGGCAGGATATGAAAAATGACATCTGTACTATTCATGAGGAGGTATGAAAAAAATGGCAATGTTGAAAATCTGGAGTGAAAATATAAAAAATTGGCAAAGTTATGAGCATGTGTAGAAATTGCGTAACACACGCTCATAACGCAGTCATTTTATGGAATTTTTTCACCAAATTATCAACATGGCCTTATTGGGACCTCCCCTCATGAACAGTGTCAGGGTGATTTCATTAATCTGTCCCAAAAGTTGATTTCACACAGTGACTGCGCCATTCTGCACCACAGGTGCGAAAACACATTTTGGGCAGGATGCAAAAAATGACAGCTATACTGTTCATAAGGAGATGTGAAAAAATGGCAATGTTGGAAATTTGGAGTGAAAATATAAAAATTGGCAAAGTTATGAGCGTGTGTACAAACTGCGCAATGCACGCTTGTAACGCAGTCATTTTTTGGAGTTTTTTCACTAAACTTGCAACATGGGCTTTTTGGGACCCCACCTCATGAACAGTGGCACTGTCATTTCATTAATCAGTCCCAAAAGGTGATTCTGCGCAGTGACCACGAAATCACCTTTCGGGACCGAGAAACAAAATGACAGTGCCAGTGCCAGTGTTCATGAGGTGGGGTCCCAAGGACCCCATTTTGAAAATTTGGGACCAAAACTCCCAATAATGGCTGCAATATCAACCTAGTCCCCCAGCGACTGCCATTATAGGGCTTCCCATGATTTTCTTCAGTTTGCGGTCGGCTTCTGAAGAGTGCAGACGTGTTCCCGGTCCACAGAAGATCACAGTGACGGACCTCCGGAGGTAAGTATGGGGTGAGGGGAATGCGGGGAGGTGGAGTGTGCAGAGGAAGGGTTGGGATGGGGGAGAGGTGGTGAGAATGACGAGGGACCATTTTCTTTTTCTTTAGGTTTATAAAATAAAAGACCTTGGGGGGATGGTTTCCTTTTTTACAGGTGAAATAGTATGCAAAATAAATTTCGGCACACTGGGGTGGGCTCTCAGTGTGCCAGACTAGCGGAGGGGGGAATCAATGCTAACCCTGGGATTGGGCACCCAAGGTCGGCTGAAAAAAAGGGGTGTGGGGGGGCGCATCCGACACCGGGAGTCGGCATCTCGGTGTCCGTAAAAGATAAAGAATTAATTTGGCACACTGGGGTAGGCTCCCAGTTTGACACAATAGTGGGGGGAGGGCATGCTGACACAGGGACTGGGCACCCCATTGTCGACAAAAAAATGTTGGACTTTGGGGCATGCCGACATGGGACTGGGCACCCCATTTTTGGCAAAAGATATGTTCAGGCTTGCGGAAGTCATCCGACACCGGGAGTGGGCATCCTGGTGTTGAAATATAATTAATTTGGCACACTAGGGTGGGCTCCCAGTGTGCCACATTAATGGGGGAAGGGGGGATACATTATGACAAGGGGATTGGGCACCCCGATGTCGGCTTTGGGTGGAGTATGTGGTGGGTGGCAGGAGCCGCCAATTATGCAAAGCCACGGTGCAGCTCATTTATTTATTATTATACAATGGCAAGAAAAAATTCTGTTCTCTGATTGGTCACTGTGTGCCTCGGACAGTGATGATATTAAGCTATAACATCACTGTATTAAGTCCAGGCACACAAGTGACCGGACAGCAGTGAAAAATCCCTCCGTGCCCGCGCAAGGCACCGAAAGTCTGTGAAGCCGTCTCAGCTTAGACCAGCTCGCCCCCCCAACCACACATTCTCTGCCTGCCTTACTCTTTCACTTGATGAAATAAACAACTGCTGCTTCTAAATCTAAGAGACGAGCGGTGACACAGCTTTAGTTTCAAAATGCCATTCACTGTTCGTGACTGCCTCATCGCGTGCTCCCTTCTCTACTCGCTATCACAACTGTTAAGGATCTTCTCCCGGTACATGCCAGTAGTACCGGGAGAACCAGAAGGACAAACAAACAACTGCTGATTGTAAATCGAAGAGACGAGCAGTACGAGCGGTGACACAGCTCACTATTAGAAGTGTCACAGAAACCAGCAGATCTAAACTATATGGGCACCATAATTGTGTGAGTATCGTGGGGGTGACAGAGACACCTATACAAAAATAAACACTCAGCACCTACGAGAAACATACAGGGGGCTGGGGAACATCCAGCACCACCTACTGGGGACTACTTTTCCTTGTTTCACCATATATGCCTCCCACAGGGAAAAAAAGGAATAGAAAAGTAAAAAAAAAACACACTTCTTAAAACTATTTTTTATTTTTTCACAACAAGCCAGTGGTGCCGGAACGGTTTGAAAAGTGGTAGGGCCAAGGACGTAAGGGGTAAATTTTCCCCTATTAAATATATTACCACGATAGCAAAAAGTGATAGGGCCACTTATGAAAGTGGTAGGGCCATGGACCTAGTGGCCCCCCCGTTCCGGCACCTATGCAACAAGCCATTGTATAATAGCAATAAGGCACGACAGGGTGTGTGTTATTGTGTAATAACATCACTCCTGGGGTGGCAGAAGCACTCGGCTTTGCCTCATGCTCCAACCCACCCCAGGAGTGACATTATTACATAATAACACACACCTGCTCGTCTATTTCTTCACCGGGAAAGGCACACTGAGCAAACGAGTTGCTCGTAAGGCCAGTCATGTGCATTACTGTGCACTGTAATGTGCGTGGCTGGAAAGTGGCTGGTTGTTGGGAAGGGGGAGGGGGGGAGAGATCTGCCGCTGTAATGACGAAACTGTCCCTGATTGGAGTGGCAGATTTCTTTCAAGTTCGGCGCTCGCTCTGAAACTGCTGTCATCAGCAGATTCCCTGTTGATTGGTGGCTGAGGGACACACCACTGAACAAGTTCGCTGGATTGGCCACAACGCTGCTACACCTTTGCAATGCTCTACTACCTCAATATGTTTCTTGTGCACTGCGGGCGCAAGCAAACATAAAAAGTAATCCCTCCTCAGCAGTTAAGCATCTGTCTATCCACACATTCAATAGATGGAATGTTTATTCATCATGGAATACTGGAATTCAAACTTCTGCATAATTCTCCTAACTACATGTTCACCTCTCCCCATACAAACACCATAGCGCTAAAAGGACTAGAATGGCAGCAATATGAATGCCAATGCGTATATGTCCACCATCATGGAATGATGGCATATAATTCTCTATGGGATATAGAGGATAATGTATGAGTGCTCATACACAACAAGGATATTTTTCTCTCGAGAGGTTTCCGTGGTAAGAGGAGACTTCAAGAGCACAGCTCAAGAGGTCTTGTTACCATGGAAACCTCAAGAGTCAAACATATTCTTGTTGTGTATGAGCGCTCATACACTGTCTTTTATAGTGTACGGGCACTCATAAATTACAGTCGGTGTCCTTACTTTTGCAATTTCTTATCGCCGCTCACTTCCCGGTCCAACTTTCACTGCCGCGACTGTTTCAAGAGGAGTGGAGGATCGCGGAACACGCGTGCACGAAGGTGTCCCATGTTGTTGTGCTGCAGTAGCTACGTAGCTAGTGCAGCACAACAAAGCAGGTGACATAGTCACGGCAGCACAACAGCGCTGTTCTAGGCATGGATTTCCATGCAGAACAGCGTTCTACCATGCACCATGAAACAGTCATACGATATAACATCACTGACGTCATGGACTTGTCATTCTAGTCCTCCTATTTCTACGACAAACACACACAGCAGAAGGCCTCAGTAAAGCTAGGGATTTAGCTCTACATGTGGAAGGGCAAGTAACAAAGATTTCCCCTGTAGGCAGGTAAGGATGGGGGTTGGGGGTTCTATGGTCAGAAAAGTAGGTTAAAAAAATAAAACTGTAGTACTTCATGTATTTTAATTTTTGCATGTGTGCAAGGAGGGGAATATGAAAAATGGAAAGTTTAAGCACTTTGTTCATTTTATTTTGAGGGAGTTTAATTTTTAGGGCTTTGATGATTATTTTTAGTCGGTAAAGATGGCAGCCATATTTGTAATGACGACCAGGAATTTTGTTAAAAAGGGCACTGATATTTAGTGTGCTGTGTCCTGATGATCAGCACATTTTTACCTGCTAATATTACTGTAGGTAGGATGTGAAGAGCAGTACTTTACCTAGAGACTGACATCTAGTTCTGTTCCTCCTCATTCCTCATCCCCATTGTGTCTTCACTTACTGTGACCTCAAAAGTGACCGCTCTTCCAGCAGGTGAGTGGCTCTTCTTGGTCATACTTCTACTAATTATCAAGGATGTCTTCTTGGTCAAATTTACTGTCGCAGACACCAAGGTCATAGGGCTGATGAAGTATGAGGAATACTGGAACAATGTATGTCAGCCTCCAGGTAGAGTTCTGTTCCAAACATTACATCAGGTACTGTTAGGTAGGAAATCTTCCAATTAGCAAATGGCAATGGAAGACATAGACACACTGTGACGGACATGTGACCAGACTGAACTATTAATTCTTTTTTTTTTCTTCTTCTGTTAGTGTAGTTATGTTTCTGTTGTAAGTTCTGTTATTTGCAAATGGACACAAAACATGGCTTCTGGGGTCACATGTCCAAGCAGATCTCATGGGAAATATTAGCCAACTCAGCTGCAGGGGGATTTTCCCTTGGGAACATCTAGCCACAGATTCTGAAAGGCAGATGGGAGTGTGCCATTCTGAATGCCTCAGGCATCCTGAAGGACAGGGGCGTGGGGTTGTACACCTGGGACATCCTGGAAAACAGAATCATAAAATTGGACAGAGGATGTCTGAGTGTGAAGTAAGTGAGCTGGCCCGGTCCGCCCGGATGATGTCATCCCTCCATACACACACCCATTTAGGTGGGGGGGAGCAGCAGTGGTCACTCAAAGGGGTGAAACCACACCCCACAGTCAGAGAGAATAAATTAGCAAGCTGAGGTTCAGTTCACTGTTTTGGACCCTGCAACATCTAAAGACCAGACCCTGCAGCTAGAGATCTGGTAAGAAGAAATACAGCTTAGGGAAGAGTGTTTCTTCAGTTAGCAGCAGGTATAGTTTATAGAGTGAGGAAAGCTCAGTTTCTCCTGTCTCTCAACTGTCTGTGCAACTCCATTTATTTTCATTTCTAGTAACCTTGTAAACCTTCTGTCTTAATGTAAATATATCCTGTTTGTAAATACTTATAGTTCTTATGGTAAAGACTCTATTTTGGATAAGTCCTGTGACTGCTTGCTTATTTAAAAAGGTAATTTTACTATTTCTGCTGGACTCTGTAGCAGTCCTTCTCTGAAGGGGCACTCTATTATTGTGCTGCTCTTCATGACCTTGTGCAAGGAGGAGGAGGAGGAGGAGGTGGTAAAAAGTGTGTTTCCCGGTTCCTGTCCTGATAAAAACCTGGTGGTGACAGTGAACTAGAAGTCCTTGGTGTGAGATTTTTGTCACAAACATTTGTAGAAACATAGACTTTGATGACAGAAAAGAACCGCTTAGCCCATCCAGTCTGTCCATTCCTCCCTACCTACACTATTATCACAGGCCATGCCCATCTATAGCTCTTTTTCCTCACCTTCGTTTCCACTGATTCCCTTGTGCTTGTCCCATGCATTCTTGAACCCCCATCACTGTTTCTGCCCCCACCACCTCCGCTGGAAGGCTGTTCCAGGAATCCACCACTCTGTCTGTGAAGAAGTACTTCCTCACATCTCTCCTGAATCTAGCGCATCTTGAATCTAAAGTACTTCAGATATAAAATAAACAGTTGATTGTTTTTGGTTTTTACAGTTAAACAGCTAGTAGCACCACAAACAGCAGAGAGAAAATAGCATTAATCTTTAAAGTAGTCAGGTGTTACTTTTTATCTCTTAAGTATATTTCTTTCGCCATTGGCTCATTAGGTTTTGTACCTGACAGCATCAGGTATGAAAGTTAGGAGCAGTACTTTACCTGAAGACATATCTAGTTCTATTCCTCATCATCATACCTAATCAGCATTGTGACCTCACTCATTGTGACATCACAAGTGACTGATCTTGCAGCAGGTGATTGGCTCATCTTGGTCAGTTGTGATGTCATAGACAGTGATGTCAAAGGGCTGATGATTTATGAGGAGCAATAAACATGGAACAATAGAATTTGAGGGCAGATATGGACCACTTGGTCCATCCAGTCTGCCAATTTCTCCCTACCTACACTACTACCGCAGACCGTACCTGATCTACAGCTCTTTGTCCCTCCCCTCTCCTTGTCACTATGATTCTCTTGTGCTTACCCCGTGCATGCTTGAACCCCACTACTTCTGCTGGAAGATTGTTCCAGGAATCCACCACTCCTTCTTTGAAGAAGTACTTCTTCACATCTCTCCTGAATCTACCCTCCAGCTTCAAAGTGTGTCCCCTTGTTCTTGAGCGCCTTTTCTCTGAAAAATACTCCCCTCCTGTACCTTATTTACCTCCGTGAGGTATTTAAAGGTCTCTGTCATATCCACCCTCACCGTCCTCTGTTCCAGGGTGTACATACTGAGGTCCTTTAGTCTCTCCTTGTAGGGCTTTTGATGCAGACCCTGCACCATTTTAGTTGCCCTCCTCTGGGCCACCTCCATGCTGTCTATGTCCTTATGGAGATGTGATCTTCAGAACTGGACACAGTACTCTAGGTGGGTCTTACCAGTGATTTATACAAAGGCAATACCACCTCCCTCTTTCTGCTGGTGATACCCCTCCCTATGCACCCCAGCATCCCACTAGCCCTCCCAACTGCCTTGTTGCACTGCCTGGCTACCTTCAGTCATCTGATATGACTATCCCCAGGTCTTTCTTCTGCTTGGTGGTCATCAATACTTTTCCACCCATTTTGTACTCCGGCCCGGGGTTTCTGTGCCCTAAGTGCATTATTTTGCACTTTTTCACATTGAAGCCCAGCTGCCATACCCTTGACCACTCCTCTAGTTTTCTCACGTTTCTGCTCTTCCTTTCCATCCCCCTGGAGAACCCAGCCTGTTGCAGATTTTGGTGTCATCCACAAAGAGGCAGACCTTCCCTTCCAGCTGCTCTGCAATGTCACTTATCAAGAGGACTGTTCGCAGCACTGATCCATGAGAACCCCTGCTGGTCAGCCTCCCTTCCTCCATTTACCACCACCATCTGTCACTTAAACAATATACCATGACAGAGAGTGGGTATATTGGTGGATTTACCATGCCTGGTGTGGTTCGGTCACGAGGCGCAGCTGGTGACTTAACCACCTGAAGTAGCTAAATCTGCTCACTCTCTGTCATAATATAATGCTGTATTAAATGTTCAACTTGTTTTTGTTTTATAGTGATATAAAACTTTTACAGTGGGTATACTGAAGGATTTATCACGGTCATGTGATGTGTTTTGACCAATGAGGTTACAGGATTTTCATACCCCATTGTATAACTATCCCTTAACCAACATCTTATCCAGTTTACCCCCTTCGGACCCACTTCTAAGCTATCCAGCTTGCTTACCAGTCTTCTATGTGGAATGGTGTTGGATGCCTTACTGAAATCTAGGCAGGCCACATCCACCACTCCACCCTGATCTAATTCCTTCATCGCCCAGTCAAAGAAATCTATCAGATTTGTTTGACATGACCTCCCCCCTGTGAACCCATGCTGCCTTGGGTCTTGTAATCCAGTGGGTTTAAGATATTCCACAATCCTTTCTTTCAACAGTGATTCCATTAACTTTCCCACCACCAATGTCAGGCTGACTGGCCTATAATTGCCAGCCTCCTCCCTGCTACCACTTTTGTGTAGTGAGACTACATCCGTTCTCCTCCGGAACCACTTCTGTTTCCAGTGAGCTGTTAAACAGAAGTGTCAGAGGTGCAGACAGTAGTTCCCTGAGCTCCTTCATTACCCTGGGATTCACCCCATCTGACCTCATTGCTTTGTTCACCTTCAGATTAGTGAGTCCCTTCAGGACTCTCACCTCCAAAAAAGGACTAGTGTCCACCTCCCTCCCTCCCTCCACAGGTTCAGTTACTTTTTCGTGGCAGCTCCCCTTCTCTTCCTCTGTGAACACCCAACAAAAGAATTTGTTCAGGATGTCTGCCTTTTCCTGGTCTCTCTCTGCACAGTTCTCCCCTTCCCTTTTTGACCTTACAGTCCTACCCCTGCTCTTCCTCTTTTCATTTACATACCTAAAAAATTGTCTTGTCCCCTTTCGTTACCACCTGGGCTATTCTTGCTTCAGTTTGTATCTTTGTGGTCCTTGCTTTCCCTGCTTCCCTCTGTTCCCCTGATACATCTCCCTGTCCTCCTCCCTCTGCTTCTCCTTATACCTTCTGAATGCTACCCTTCTAGCCTTATCTTTTCAGCCACCTCTTTCGAGAATCATAGTGGTCTCTTTTTCCTCTTGCTTTTGCTTACCTGTTTGACACAGAGGTGTGTTGCCTTTACTATGCTTCCTTTTAGCTTTGCTCACTGTTTTTGCACCACACCCGGGCCTTCCTGCCCTGCAAGGTAATTCCTGAGGCATTCACCCATCTTTATAAAATCTGCCCTCCTGAAGTGTGGGACCCTCACCCTTGTGTGGTTTAGTTCCACAGCTGTCCTTATACTGAATCACACTATATGGTGATCACTGGTCCCCAGGTGGCCTGCTACCTTGATATCTGCAATACTATCTCTGTTAGTGAGTACAAGGTCCACTATTACCCCATCATGAGTGGGTTCACTGACCAGTTGTCTGAGGAACGCCCCCTACAGAAAGTTCAGGATATCCCTACTTCTAGCTGAAGCCACTACAGGGAAGCTCCAATCTACATCTGAAAGGTTGAAGTCCCCTACCTGCAGCACCTCCCCCTTTTCTGCCATCTTGCCAATGGCTTCCAACAGTACCTAATCTAATTCCTCCTCCTGTGCTGAAGGTCTGTAGAGCACTGCAGTGCAAATAGTGGCTCTGATCCCCATCTCCAGCATAACCCACGGTACACTGCCTCCCCCTGTATTCCCTGTATCTCCGTTGCTTTTATTCTTTCCCTCACATAAAGCACCACCAACCATAAACCAGCCATTGCAACCTCCAGGTAGAGTACTGTTCCATGATCACACCAAGTACTGTCAGGTGGAAAATCTTCTAAGTAGCAAAGGAAAAGAAATAAATACTTCAGATATAAGAAGTAAAAGTTCAGTAGCTTTAAAGAGCCCCTGACACTATTGGGACTACTTTGAAAACAAAACAAACATATATTATTTAGTCACAATTCAGTTTATATTATCTTTCCATTCGGTAATTCTTACCTCCATTTCTTCATGACTTAGGGCATTTTGGCATGAAAACAAAATCTCTACTGTGTCTGCTCTGGCTGCTTGTCTACATCTGGCATCACAATTCTGTTTATGACATCACAATCTGTTTCTGTTGAGATAATCATGATTTCATAAACAGGGGATTATGATATCAAGTGTAGTCAAGCTGCCAGGACAGAAATAGTCTAGGACACAGTGATCCTGTTTTTAGTTGCAGCTATTCTCAGTAGTAAAGAACAAGAATTTGTCAATGCCGAATGTTTGCTTGCTGGCATTGGCATTGGTAGTGTAGGAGTTACAGAGCTGCATAATAGGAATGGCAGTGATGTATTGAACTGAAGCCAACCCCACCACCACCCTGCAGAGAGTGACAGGCATTGGGGTATGCCTTTGGGTCATCAGGCTTAATGGCCACACCATTTCACCACACCCTACTCTGCAGACACCGAGAAATGTCACGGTGTGCCTTGGGGTCTTTGTCCCTTATGTGCACCCATTCCATCAAGAAATATGGTGAGATGGGTGCAGTATAGGAAAATGGGGTGAACTTTGGGGCCGAAGACTCCAAGGCACACCTCCATGCCTCTCACTGGCTGCAGGGTGTGGATGGGGGTGGAATAGTGTCAGCATTACAGGCGACAATCCCAAGTCACACCCCTGATGCCTGTCAGTCTCTATAGGCTGGGGCATTATGGTTGCAAACCCTATTGCCTCAGGCGTTTGTTGGTATTTTCACTCCAAATTTTCAACATGGCTTTTTTGTGACCCCCACCTCATGAACAGTGGCAATATCAGTTCGTTAGCTGAAAGCTGATTTTGCAGAGCGACTACGGCATTTGGCACCAGAGGTGAGAAAACACATTTCGAACAGGATGTGAAAAATGACAGCTGTACTGTTCATGGGGAGGTGTAACAAATGGCAGTGTTGCAAATCTGCAGTAAAAATAGTAAAAAAACTTGTGAAGTCACAAGCGTGCACAGAAACTGTGCAACGCATACCCGTAATGTAATTAGTTTGAGGATTTTTTACAGCAGATTGTCAACACAGGCATTTTGGGACCTCCGCTCATGAACAGTGTCACTGTGATTTTCTTAATCTGTCCCGAACAATGATTTCCCACAGCGACCACGCATTTCTATGCTGAAAGTGTGTAAACATATTTCCGCCATGTTGTGAAAAATGACAGCTGTACTGTTCATAAGAAAGTGTGGAAAAATGCCAGTGGTGAAAATCTGGACTGAAAATATTACAATTTCATGAACTTCCGAGGTGGATGGAAACTGCGCAATGCTCGCTCGTAACAGTCATTTTATGGACTTTTGTCACCAAATTGCCAACATAGCCATTTTAAGACCTCTACTCATGAACAGTGTCACTGTGATTTTCTTAATCTGTCTCAAACATTGATTTCGCACACTGACTGCGCCATTGTGCACTACATGCGCGGAAACACATTTTGGGTGAGCTGTGAAAAATGACAGCTGTACTGATCATAAGAAGGTGTGGTAAAATGGCAATGTTGAAAATCTGGAGTGCAAATAGTAAAAGATTAAGTGAACTACGAGCATGCATAGAAACTGCATGGCCTGCGCTTGTAAAACAGTCATTTTTAGGAATTTTTTCACCAAATTTTCAACATAGTCATTTTAAGACCTCTGCTCATGAACAGTGTCACTGTGATTTTCTTAATCTGTCCCAAACATTGATTTCGTACACCAACTGCGCCATTGTGCGCTATATGCTGTGAAACACATTTTGGGTGAGATTTAAAAAATGATAGCTGTACTGCTCATAAGGAGGTGTGGTAAAATGGCAATGATGAAAATCTGAGTGCAAATATTACAAATTCTGAACTTACGAGGGTGTGTAGGAACTGCGCAATGCGCGCTTGTAAAACAGTAATTTTTAGGAATGTTTTCACCAAATTTTCAACATAGCCATTTTAAGACCTCTGCTCATGAACAGTGTCACTGTGATTTTCTTAATCTGTCCCAAACATTGACTTCGCCCACCGACCGCGCCATTGAGCGCTACATGCACGGAAACATATTTTGGGTGAGATGTGAAAAATGACAGCTGTACTGCTCATAAGGAGGTGTGGTAAAATGGCAATGTTGAAAATCTGGAGTCCAAATATTAAACATTCACGAACTTACGAGCGTGCATAGGAACTGTGCAACGCATGCTCGTAAAACAGTCATTTTTAGGAATTTTTTCACCAAATTTGCAACATAGGCTTTTTGAGACCCCACCTTATGAACACTGGCACTGTCCTTTCGTTAATCGGTCCTGAAAGGTGATTTCATGCAGTGACTGCGAAATCACCCTTCGGGACCGATTAATGCCATGACAGTTCCAGACTTCATGAGGAGGGATCCCAAAAACCCCATGTTTAAAAGTTGGTGGCAAAATTCCAAAAAATGCCTGAGCTATGCATCAAAGTTGAAAAAAAAACATTTATTGTATTATACAGCTTATCAGCATTTCCTCAGTTCGCAGTTGGCTTTGAAGCGTACAGACGTGTTCCCGGTCCACCAAAGATTGTCGCACCGGACTCCGGAGGTAAGTATGGGGTGTGGGGGTGTGGGGAGGCAGGGTGCACAGAGGGTGGGCGCGGGTTGTGGTTGGGGGCCAGGGAGCCTGCCGAGGGACTGTTGTTTTGTTTACAGGTTTGTTTGTTTTTTCTGGAAGATGACGCGGGACGTTTTCCATGCTGGGGTGGGCTCCCAGCATAGCGCAGCTGAAAGCTGTTGGGGGGCATGGAGCTGATGGGGATTGGGCACCCCGCTGGCTATAAGAATTTTTGCCATGCTGGGTGGGCTCCCAGCGTGGCAACTGAAGGCTGTTGGGGAGCTTCAGTTATCTGATCATGCTCACTGAAGTGGCTCTCCTTTCAACTGTACGGCACTGCATTTTCAACTGCTGTCATAGACAGCTGCAGCATTCATTGGCGAACTGTGGCCGGGCCTGCAAGCACAGCGAGGGAACTGGAAGACAGGGTGCCACACCTCCAGAAACTCGAATGATGGCACTATGTTTCTTGCACATGCGTGCAAGCAAACATAAAAAGTGGGACAGAATTACAGAAAATGTGACATATAAGTTGAATTGTGTCTAAATCTTACATTTCTCTAAGTTTTCCAAACTGAGAGGCTCTTTAAAAGTTAATATTATTAGAAGTCAGTATACTAGCTCATAGCTTCATATTAATTTGAGGCAGTGCACTAGTTTTTAACATACACAGGTTATATATATGAACACGTGTACGAACATACAAAAGATCAGCAGAAGAAGACATGAAGGTCTATTGAATCTGCTGATTGCGGAGCTCGTGTATATGCAACATATTGCTCCGCCCCTCCGTTACTAACCTTCTTCTTGAATCTATCCCACCCTTTTTAATCCCCCCAACTGTACTGTGATTTACTACCCCCTCTAGCAGTACATTCCATCCTGCCATCACCCTTTCAGTGAAGGAGGACCTTCTGGCCTCCTTCCTGTAACTTCCCCCTGCTAATTTGTAGGTGTGCACTCTGGTGTTTCTGTTCTCTCTTTTGCAAAAAAAAGATTCACTGTGTTGACCTTGTAAATGCCTTTCAGGTATTTAAAGGTCTTGATCATGTCCCCTCTCTCTCTTCTCTCCTCCAGTCAGTACATGTTCAGGTTCACCATCTTCTGTTCGTACGCGTTATCCTACTACCCCTGAACCATCTTGGTAGCCCTCCTCTGTACTGCCTCCATGTGGTTTATGCCTTTCTTAAAACAGAGGCTCTAGTACTGCCCACATTACTCCAAATACAAATGCGCCACGGACCCGTACAGAGGCAGAATGACTTCTTTCCTCCAGCTGGAGAACCCCCTTGACATGCAACCCAGCATCCTGTTGGCCTTCCCTCCTGCCTTTTTGCAATGCATCGACGGTTTCAGGTCACTTGTAATTGTTATCCCCAGGTCCTGCTTCTCTGAGACTCTAACCTTCACTCCCCCCCCCGAGACTGTACTCGATCCTGCAGTTCTTACACCCTATGTTCACTACTTTGCACTCTTTAGCATAGAACCCCAATTGCCAGATTCCAGATCACCTTTCCAAACTTGCTAGGTCCTCCCTTAGATCTCTTATGCCCTTCTCACTGTCAAGCCTCCTGCAAAGCTTGGTATCATCTGTGAAAAGACATATCTTGCCATTGGTGCCACCCCCAATGTTGTTGATAAGCACTCTGAACAGGACTGTACCCATCACTGATCCCTGTGGGACCCAAATAGTAACTTTTTTCAACCAGAAGCACTCCCCACCACCACCACCACCCACTGCGTTCTACCCCTAGCCAGTTTGCAATCCACCTGGTTCTCTCCCCTGCCCATATTCCCTGCCAGTTTTTTATCAGCCTTTTGGGGGACTAAGTCAAAAGCCTTCCTAGAGTCCAGATACATTATGTCCACCGCTTCACTCTTGTCTACTCAGTCGAGAAAGCTCAACAAATTTGGCATGACCTCCCTGACATGAACCCATGCTGACTGCTCTCCTGGGGCCCATTTACCTCAAGGAACTTTTCTCTCAAATGTATCGGAAGAAGGTGTTGTTACCCTCTATGACTCCCTCAGCTATTTTAGTTCCGTCTCCATTTTGGCTTGCCTTACCACCATACAAGCCTATTTCAGCTACCCAGCATACTCTGCTGTGTTCTCTTCCTTCTGAGTATTCTTTTTTTGGTAAGAAGCCCTTTTCTCCCTCAGTTCTCCGCCCACCTCCTCTATAAACTGCAGCGATGTCCTCCTCTTGCTCCTTTTATCTTTCTGCTTAAGGCAGTTTGTGGTGACTGCCCGGATCCCTCCCTAATTACTACCCAAGTATCCTCCACACCCATGTCCTCCCTTTGTTCTCTTAGTCTTTCCCTAGCATCATCCACATGCATACCAAATCTGCCCTTCTGAAGTCAAGAACATATGTTTTTGTGTTCAGCACTTCACGTCTCAGATCCACCTGAAACCACATAGACTGCTGGTCACTCTCTCTCAGGGGCTCAGCAGCCCTGATGCTTTTGACGTGATCGCTATTCATCAAAACTAGATCCAGGATGGCCCAACCCCTTATCAGCTCCATCAACCTCTGTGTCAGAAAACCAACCTGGAATGTATAAAGGGTTGCTTAGCTCCTACTGCTGCTGATCTGTGGGATGCTCCAATCCACATTAGCCATGTGGAAATCTCCCACTATTACCATATCTTCCCCCTCTGCAGCCTCTCTTATCTCTTCCCCCAGCTCCCTCTCTGTGGTTTCGTCCTGACTTGGTGGTCAGTACACTACCCCATCCTTATTTTTTCCCCCACCTCTGACTGCAGCTGTACCCATACTCTATACCCTCCCCCTGTGTCCTCCCTTGTGACCTTTATCCCTTCCCTAAAATAGATTGCCACCCCTCCACCCCTCCACCCCTGCTCTCTGTTCTGTCCTTCTTATAGAAGGTGTGTCCAGGAAGAGACAGATTCCAAACATAGTTCAGGGTTGCCCAGGTCTTGGTGACCACCACCAGATCTGCTCGGCCATCTCTTATCGTGGTCTGGAGGTCGATCATTTTGTCCCCCAGGCTCCTGACATTCATGGATATCGCCCTCCACATCCCGCGTTTTCCACCCCCTCTCTTTCCAGTCCCCCTCCTTTCTCTGGTTGCCTTACTAGCTTACCCCACTCCTTGTCTTTTCTCTCCCCTTCCCTCCTATTCCTCCCTCACTGTGTTCACACTTTCCTTACCCCTCCCCCTTTCTGTTCTTACCGACTGTCCCCTCCACTTGGGGGAGGCCTTCCTGCCTTCTTCTGTTGTGAACCCTGGGTTCTGCACTTGCAGGTAGTCTTCCTCCCATTCAGTTTAAATTCAGGCTGTCCCTCATGTACTCCCCTGACCTGTCACGTAGTACCCTTGTTCCTCCCTGCTGAGGTGTAGCCTATCTGATGAGTACACCTCAGCAGTCCCCTACAGAACCAAAGTCCTCCTCACTGCACCAGTTCCTTTGCCACTGGTTGAACTCGGAGATCTGGAGCTTCCTAGTTAATCTAGGCCTGGGTACTGGTAGCACCTCTCAAAATACCACTGACTTTGACACTTTCCTAACTTTCTTCTCAAGCTCCCTAAACCTGTTCTGTACCTCGCCTACCTTGCACCTTGCCAGGTCATTTGTGCCCAGGTGGAGTACCACATCAGGTTACCTCTCCTATCTGCACAAATGTATATACCACGTGCATAATCCTCTTAGCTGTCCTACCTGAGAGGCACACAACACTCCTTCTATGTAGTGCTCGTCCCTCTGTGGCCATCTAACTCCCTTCACAACCGAGTCCCCTATCACCAGAACTCTGCTAGTTTCCCTTAGTTTTTGTGCACCTCATCTAGATACCTTTGTATCCTTTCTGTCCCTACCTATTCTAATTCATTCCTCCTGATCCACCATTTCCCTATCACCTCCTCCCCTGCTCAGTCCCAGTCTGTGCTGTTCCTGCTCCCAGTACTAACCCTCTTGCATTCAATCCCCCCCACCCTGCCTTTTTTCCAGCCTCCCTTTACTAGTTTGGGGTTTCTCCATGCTGGTTTCTCCCTTTATTGCACCCTTAAGCCTCCTCTTGATACTCCCCCTGATCTTCCCTTGCACTCATTTCTTGACTCACTCTAGGTCTAACCTCAGGGTCTTCCTGACTGCTCCCCACCCCGCTGTTTTTTTTCCTCAGTGTCCCCATCCATGCTAGTCTGGATACTTTCCTCCTAAGAGTCAAGTAACAGATATTTAATTTGTACAGGAACTCCACCGGGGTGTCTGTTTCCTTTGTTGCCATGCTTCCACTCACCTCCCCTACCAACTGTTCTTCAGCCTACCCCCCTTTTCCTGGTTCTTCCCCTGTGGCAGAAGCAGCCACAGCCTTGGAACCTACTGACCCCTATCTCACTACCCCCCACCCCCGCCCATGGGACCTCTGACCAGTTTCTGGCCTACTTTCCCTACCCTCTGGTCCTCTTGTGGTCGGTTAAGTCCCCCTGCCTCTTGTCCCCAGTGCTCCTTTACAGGCGTATTCAATTCAGCCCTGGCTCATCAGCAAACTGTTTAGTTTTGAGCAAAGTACCCTGCACCTCAGCGTTCATAGCCCTCAGCTTCCTGCACACCATGCAACCCCCCCGACCTCCCAGAGTGTGCCAAGAAATACCGCAGCTCCACATCCCCTGCAACTTACCACTATCCCACTTTCTGCCTCTTGACTGATTATTCTCTTGTCCTTATATGCCTGCCCTAGATAGGGAGTAGTTTAAATGATGCCTCTAACCTGCTTCTGCAAGTCTACACCACATAGGGAGTAGCTCACCCCTCCCCTTAACCTGCCCCTGTGTGCCTATCCCAGATAAGGAGTAGTATAGATCCTGCCTCTAACCTGCCTGCGCAGACCTACCCCAGATATGGAATAGTTCATCCTTTCCCTAAAGCTGCCCCTGTGGGCCTACCCAAAATAGGGAGCAGACTGACGTATTTAAGTCCTACCCCTAAACCGGCCTCTACAGGCCTACTCCAGATATTGAGCTGTTAGCTCCTAGCCACAGTCCTGTCCCTTCTGGCCTACCTTGCTGTCACATGTGCTTACCCTCCACACCCCATGTCTCCAGTACTTTACTACCCCCTGATAGCTTCTCAGGTTCCCTTACCTCACCTGGTCCCTGTTTGTCAGAGTCCCCTGCTTACCTGGGGCCTGCTCTTTGGACACCCCTCCAGACCCAGACCTCCTGCTCCAGGGGATCTTGCACTATCTGGGGATCTCACGTTCAAGTTGCTTAGTCACCCAGAAATAAGTACTAAAAGCAACCTCCTTGTTGCTTGACAGTCACCGTAACACACACACACACACACACACGCATGTCTGCCTTGCACACACACACAAAACACACACACACAAACTCTCTCCCTGTTTTAATTAAATTAATCCCTGCTTCTCCCCGACAGACAAACCCCAGAAAACTGTGAAGTACAGGTTTGAGCCTAGAAAACTGCTGCAAAATACTGGTTACTTAGCCAGCTACTGCAAACAGCAGAGGTCAGTCTCCAGGTTTCTGCCACAGCAGCTCCCCCAAAAAGTGGTGATAGACTGTATGAACACTCTAGCAATTCCATTTGGCTCTATGATCTAGCTACCACTCTTTATCATTCTGTCATTCTGTTGTTCATTCCTGTGCAGGTGCCAGCTCCAAACCACACAGACCCACTAAAGTACTGGACCCGAGAGATACGTTTGTTGTTAATGTGTATTGCATGGGGTCAAAACAGTATGCAGACAGTAAAGAGTAAAAGAAAAGAAAATGAATTTGTAGGTACAATATTTCAAACTGATAAACAGTCTGTTTTAGACATCTCAATCTCTGCCTGCCCGTTCGTTCGTTCATCTATCTGTCTGTCTTTACATGCACATTCAGAAGGTCCCTAAACATCAGGACTTCCCAGTAATTCTGTTTTCATTATTCCCTTATAGGAAGCTATTATTAATTATGTTCCAGGAAAAAAAATGCTCACATCCATGTTGGTCCATGGAAGAGTGGATTCTTCGCATGCTGTTATACTTTTTATTGGACCAGTAAACAACATTGTGTTACTGTACACAAGCTTTTGGAGCCACACAGGTAATTTTGTCAAGTGTAATTATATTCCAGAATTGTTAACCTCATAGAATGTTGTGTAATCAAAGAAAATTTGACCCCCGATACTGAGCTTCTCTTATTCCGTGTGCAAGCAATTCCTTCCTGCAAGGAATTTAATTTAAGAATGTTTTACAGTGCACTATGCTTGTTGGTAGAATTGTATATCTGCATTATTTATAACACCTCCAATCGTACTACACACACACGCACACATGTACACACACACACGTACACTCCACGCACACATGTACACACACGCACATGTGTACATACACACTACGTGCACACAAATACAACATACACAATGTACATATACACACACACACATATATATACACACACACACACACACACGTATATACACACACACATACACACGTATATACACACACACGTATACACACACATACACACGTATATACACACACACGTATATACACAAACACTTATGCACAAACATGTATACACACACACACACACACACACCATGACACTCAACCCCATGCCATCCAAATCAAGGACAAGGCTCAAAATAAAAATCAGGGACAACTGACCTAAATCCACCACATTATATTAGAAAAGATCATTTAACTCCAGAAGCTTATAGAATTATTATCTGAGGCTCAGTATAAAAAGTTCTTCTAGAAGAAAACTAGACTATAATGCTGAAGTCCCATCATTATTTAATGAATCAAAATCCTACTCCTCAGAAACAGAAATATTAATTTTTGACTCAAAGTGAGGGATATCCCTGAAACTCAGGGACACACACACACACACACACACACACACACACACACACTCTCTTCCAGCACAATGTCTGGGTTTGTAGTACCTTGGTATCTGATGTATGGATTTGTCCTCCTCTGCTCAGTGGCTTCAGGTTGCAGTGTTGTGAAGCTTGTCCTCAGAAGGTTCATGGAAGGCTTTAGCACCATCTGTCCTCTTTTAGTGCAAACTAAACACAGCAAGACTTGGACTCAACACAGCTGGGATCTGACTGCTTTCCTTAGTCTTGTTTTTTCCTGTGCTGGATGCTTAAAAAGACTCCCCCCAGCAGAATTTTCTGGCCAGTGCAATTATTTGTTACCTCCCAGACTTCCTTAATGAGGTGCGGATCAGGGCAGGGAAAGGGCGCCGAAGTTTTTGGCAGCCAACACTGACTTCTCTCTCTCTTAAGTCACTGGGCCTGAATTCTAGTTTATTTAGTCTCTTACATTCTCCTCATGGTGGGGGGGTCACAGAAATTACAGACTGCTCCTTGGACTCAGATCAATCAAAGTAGAGAGGGAGAGGACAGGGAAGTACAGTGTGTGTGTGTGTGTGTCTCTCTGGTGTGGTGTGGTTATGTCTCTGGTGTGGTGTGGTTGTGTGTGTGTGTGTGTGTTTCTGTCTCTCACTTTCTCTAAAACACTCTCCCTCCCTCTCTCTTTCTCCTTCTCTTAAAGAAGCCGCTCCTCTTGTAAAGAGGTTATGATGACCTCTACAGTTATTGATTACAGCAAGTATCAGTCAACCAGTGACCAGTTCCATTACAAGTGATGGAAATTTGTTGTTCCTTTATGTTAAGACATTTTAGTGTAATGCCCATAACAGGTATGCGGTTCATAAATAACCATATGTTTAAATTCTGAATACGGTGTAATTAGTTGCTATAAACTTGAGTTTATACAGTGTATATATATATATATATATATATATATAACCCCTAGATGGCGCTATCCAGGGCTACTACCCTGCCTGATTTGCCACTAACAGGTTGAGGGCCTGGATCCAATGGCGGGTGCCTCACCAGAGGTCAGGGTTTGCAATAGTTAAACTAACTTGGTCACAGCCCTCTGGGACACTGCAACCCTTTCTTCTCACTAGTGGCCCACACAATATATCAGAATTACCTTCACAGTATACACTTACCCCCAGGTCTGGTTCCGGCACTGGGACCTCCTGTGAAATGAGATACAGTGCAACAATCACAGTACAGTACTTTAACATAGACAAATACCTCAGGCAGTATAACTTTGCTGAAACAAGCAGCTCTGATTTATTTAGGGATATAACAAGGACAGGGAAATCAGGTTAATTAGCTTATCACTCTAATAATCTACCTGGCTCTGTGCAGAGCCTATCCCTATCAGTTACTGTCCCTGGTGACCCAAGCCCCAGTGGCTAGTCAAACCGTGGCAGCTGGTAGGGCCCTTTCACACAGAGAAAGGAGAATTAAACAGTCAGCAGTACAGTAATTCCATTTGGATTTAATGTGGCAATTCAACAGGGAGCGACCCTGAATTAGTACTCACGACCTCCAAATAAGATAGGGTCCTTCAATGTCAGCAGGGCTCACTTGAGGTACACAAACCTCTTCACACATCCATATAAAAAAGCACTATACCAGGCAGGCTGCATCTGTATCCCGATCGCAATTACTGCACAGTAGCCGGGAGAACACACAGCAGATTCAGTTCTGACAGACCGAATACAATTTTCAGCAATTCCTCCAGTCTTCTACAGGGTGAGCCTGGTTTCTCTTCAGAGATCCTTTGATTCTTTTCACAGGACAGATTCAGTCCTAACAAGCTGCAGACCGGAACTCTGGGCCTTACACACGTTTTTGACTAAACTGCACACTGAAAAGTACAGGGCTCCTTCCTTCTTCACTGCCAAAGCTCAACTGAACTCCAACCGACAAAAACCGGGCACTTCCTTTGAGTTCCTCCCAGTTCTTGACTGGATTGGCTGTCACTCACAATAGACTGCTGCTGTTGGTCCAAAGGCACTGAAGTCTAAACTACATCTCCCAGAGTCACTGCCCATACAATCCTCTTGTGGCTGGCTCAGATTATGAGTCAAGTTCTGATTCGTCCAGGCACCATTTTAGAGCTAGCTTACCCCACACTGATTGGTCCAGTTCAGCAGTTCAAAACTAGAATGGGGAACTAGCAGACACAGTTCTGACTGCAAAGAAAGCAGGTTAGACAAACTGTAATTTCATTATTACTCTAAATAATTTCTGGTAAACAGTTACATCTTTCAGATAGGTTCCCTTTGCACTCCTAGTGACTGCAAAAATTAAGTGAATTGGCAGCAGCTCGAGTGGTACTCAGAGAAGCACACAGTCCCCCATACAAACTAATTATGTCTGCAAGCAGACAGCTCTTAAAGAGACAGTACCAGAGGCTCTAAAAACACTCACTGATAAATGGCTTAAATGCCAAACACCATTCAGGCTTGGAGCATTCAAGCAAGCTCCTGGAAGTCTTTTGGGAACCCCCATTTGCAGGGGGGTTACATATATATATATCCCCCAGGTGTTTTTGGGCTAGACATGCCATACAGGAGAAATAACATTATTAATGAATTTCAAAATTGTAATGTTTGTGGTATAATTGTGGTATAACGTGGTATAATTGTGGTATAATTAATGGGTCTCCCCATTTGCCATTGAGAGACCGTGGCATAATTTGCCGTTATAAAGGAGCATTTATAACGGCAAACACATGCACGGTTCTCCTCCCTCTGCGCACGTGCCTACAGCAGCGTCTCCCTTCCTGGCTAGCACTTCCTTCTTACAATGGAGCCGCCAAAGAAACACGGTGGTGAGTAAATTTAATAAAAAAATCAAAATGAAAACTAGTTTTACAGATGGGGGACTTTGAACATTTTTAAAAAAAAATATGTTAAGCCGCCAAAAACTGAAAATCCAACCGGACGTAAAATAAAGTGGAGCGTACTCATAGCCACACCGAAACTGCTGATCTTTTATATAATTGCTGTGGCCAAAAAGGGGAGACCCAACAATTATATAAAATAAAATATGGGGTAGTGTGTTTAAACTCAAGGTTTTCACACACCCTTGGGGTTAGATGCTTTGCACAAACCCCTCGAGCTTTCTCTCGGGGTTTATGTAGCATCTAACCCCTCGATATGTAAACTCTGGATTAACACACCACCCGTACTTTATTCTATATATAATTGTGGTATAATGTGGTATAATTGTGGTATAACTGTGGTATAACTGTGGTATAATTGTGGTATAATGCTACCACCTGTTGTTCTATTGTATTCTAAAACTTAAAAAGTCAATCAAATATAACTGCAAAAAAAAAAAAAAGGAAATTATTTATTTCTACTTTTTTTTTGTCCGTCTCAGCGCCGGCTTCAGCCTGGTCACGGCCCCCATCGCCCCTCGCTCCCAAATCAGCTGTTCTCCCGTTTGCCCCCTGCTTTACCCCCCAGGGTGGGGCCGTGGCACCGGCCAAGGTGTCACGGACACGGGTCGGGTTATGGGAGCCAGCCTGAGAGCGAGGAGGGGTGGTGAGGCGGAGTCATGGAGGTGCTGTGGTGGGATTTTCTATTTTGCTCCCTCTTGGAGACGGGTGCGTGCAATGACTGTGGCTGAGGCGGAACTCACACGCTCCCATGCGTGCGGCCCTTGAGGCGTCTGCACTCGGCTCCCCCCATGCTCGCGCACGTCACCTTGCTTCCTAACTAGGGGGCACTCAGGTGCCGGTGCTGCAGATCTCTCCCCGGGGAAGCAGAGCAGTCCTCCGGACGCTCGATCCTTCCCCACCCCTGCCGACCCCTGGTGGCCCATGCCTGTTTCAAACACGGGTTGCCAGCGTGGCGCGAGGTGTGGCATCCAGCACCTCAACCCTCAGCACCACCGGGCTGGCCTTTATTTATACTTTTCATTTTTGTCCCCCTGTCTCCTTGCCAGCTGCCAAGTCTTCCATCTACCTGCCTGAGCCCACCATAGGAGTTTTTCCGGTGGTCCCAACTGCCACCAGGCTCTGTTCGATCTCATCCCTGGAATCCCAACCATAACCCACAGCTTGTCCCCTGTGGGTGGGTTTCCCCTGTTCCAAAAGCCTGGAGAAGGATACTTCACTCGATGGTCAAGGCCTGGGAGGAGAAGCCAGCAAGGCATGGGAGGAGTCATTAGAGCCCTACTGTGGCATGAGGACAAAATGGGACGCTTTTATCTGCCTGGGGCTGTTGGGGTAGTTTTTCTCTACTAAGCCCTCCCTTATCCCCACCCAAGGTGTGCTTCTGAAGAGCAACTTAGCAGAACGCCTCTCAGAGCTGTTGGATGTGTAGGTTAGCCCTATCCTGCATTTGGAATTCCCCTGCCAGTCCCACTCTGGGTGTGAGATGCATCCATAACACTCACCAGGTGAGCAGGTGCATGCCAACGTAAGGTTGCTCCAGAGGGACCACTTATTCCTTCCTTCCTGCAAAACGCATCCTTTAACTGGACCACCAGGGGGCAGTCATGCAGCAGAAGGATGTGTCTTCTCTCCCTAAGACAGGAGGTGCCCGAGATGGATGCCAGAACCCTGCCTTGCCAATTAACACCAGAAGTTCTGGGATCGGGGCATGAACCTGAGTCTTATGGATGGCAAGCAGTTCTGGTGGGATGGCGGGGGAGTGGTGGTTGGTAATGGAGGCACCGAGACTAATGCATGAAGGAGGTGGATGGAGACAACTAAGGGCCAAAAAGCTTTGTGAAAAAATGAATACCCAAATAAATAAATATATAACTAAATGAATAAATAGACAAATACCCTGAGCCCCTTTAAAACAATTTAATTTCACAAGGCTAGCTAGCCTTGTAAAAGGAAATTATTTTACAGAGCAGGGGCTTGGGTTTTATTATTTTTCCACAAAGCTTTTCCCCAGTTGCCTCCACATTTCTGCTTCATTAGTGCCTGTGCCCTGAGTCTAAAGTGACACTCCCCCACCCCCCACCCCGGCAAGGATCCACATGGGAGAGACCTGAGGGCACCGGCACCATCATTAATGGTGACTGGTACTTATACTTTTTTGTAGTTTTTCACCCTTGCCTCCCCATCCCATGGCATTCTGGCATGGATGTGCATCCCCACACATGTCTCCATGGTCCCATGTAGCAATGTTCTGTTGGGGAGACAAACTCCCATGGCCACAGAAGGGGTCTCTATGACACCAGAAGCAGGAGGCCCCTCTCTCCCTCCCCTGGGTGGGAGTGCTGTCATGCAGCAGGTCTTCTCTAGCCCTCTAGTCTGATGTCCAGAGTCTGTTTCCAATTCCGAACCCAGGTCACTGGCATAAAAATGCATAGTGCTTCCACTGGGCCATCAGTGGAGGGGCCTGGGGCACTCGTTTTTAATGGCCCAAAAGTGAAGATGGACATGCACCAGGAAATATTGTGCAGCTGGGGAACCTGTTTCCTTCCTACAATACCAGCTGCAAGGGCATGGTTTTCTAAAAGGGTGCCTTTTGGGATCCTTTTCCTACTATATGGCAGTTTTCCACCATTTTTCTGTGCACATGCTGCATATGGTGTGAGACACAACAAGGCAGCACACACAAGAAGAAGAAGAAGAAGAAGAAGAATCAGCATTTATATAGTGCTTGTCATACACATTGTATCCCAAAGAGCTTTACAAGCAATGTTACACTGGTAGTAAAATGTCTGAACATGTAGGGGCAGCCATTTCCAACATCAGCGTGCATACACAGCCTTGAGTCAATTGCATGAACCGGTTTTATAGGAAGGGGAATGTAGGCCAGGATACCAGGGAAAGTCCCCTACTCTTCCAGTAGGGGGAACGTCTGTCCATCTGGCTGCATGACAAGATGGCCAACCAGGAAGAAGGTGAAAATGGAGATGTTGGTGGAGGTATGGGGGAGCCGACCTCCTCCACATTACCTATTTTGCTGAGGTTGTGAGTGACAAGGTTTCTGAGCAGGAGCAACTGAAAATGGATGTAGATAGGGGTGAGGACTTGTTCTGATATGGCAGCTGCATCAGAGAGGAAGAGTAGCCAGGACATTCAACAGCCCAAAAGTTGTTTAACAGAAGAAGAGCATTTGAGAGCAGCACTGGAAATAAGAAAAAAGACAACTGTTGACTCTAGCAGCCAAAAGAGGAGCTAAGTTTCTGCTTGAAAAAGAAGAATCAGATTCAAGACTGTTACAACCTACAGGGAAAATGAACCTGATTAGACCTGCCGCCATTTCTTTTCCTTTTTTTTTAAATCTCTTTTTATCCCCCTACTCCCCTACCAGCCCTGCATCTTCGGGAGGATCATGGAGTCTACCCCTGCAAGCCACCTTACCTGGTCCATCGCTGGATTCCCATGGAGCCTCAGTTACCCAGGCGGGCAGAATAGGGCCCCTACACCCCGAACTCTTGCATTTCGTCGGAGCCCTGGGTGGCCAGGCAGGTGGCTGCATATGAGGGCTAGCTCCTTGAAACTCCGTCTCTCCGGGGCTGGCAGGCATTTTCCCTGGTGTTCTATGGGCATCGCGAGTCCCCTAACTTCATGGTGCCATCGTCAACGTCTGCGACATCCAACCCCTTGCTGCCAAGGCGTTTGGTGCTGGCATAGCTCCAGACCTTCATCTGAGACCAGCCTAACACTTCGGATGCTTGACATTCTGCTGAACCCCCGGTCTCTGCCAGGGGTCAGCAGATGTTGAGCCACATCCCTCTCCTTCCCCCTTGAGAAGGCGAACTGTCATGGGACGCTGCAGCCTTCTCCCCCCAGCCGGCCCTCCCAACAACCCGGGCTCGGTCCCGAACCCAGGTCGCCGGCATCACAGACAGAAATCCAACCGCTGCGCCGGTGGGCTGACCCGACCTGCTGCCATTTCTAACAATCAGTTAAAAACTGTCCCTTCAGCTGACATAGCTACATCAAAGTAGCCGATGGATGGTGTAGCGATTAAAGCGGCAGAGATTATGCAAGTTGAAAATAGTGCTCCTGAGGGAAAAAAAAAAACAGACTGTTCCGATTGTCCCTACTAATAACTGTGAAAATATCCTGGTACAACCTGCCACTCAGAGAACTGAAAAGGTGATGAGAAGAAGCAGTTATGGCAACCTACAAGCCAAGCCGCAGTGGGAGAATTCCCACTTGATGTTTTGAAAGAAAGTGCAGTGTGGTAGTCAGACTTCAGCAACAGACTTGGAGCAACCCAGCACATCAAAGGGAAATGAAATCGCTGTTACAGGCAAGAAAAAAACTCTTCAGAGGTTGGGAGCAATGAGAGGGCATCTGAATAAGGCTCCCCAAGCTGACAGAGCCTCAACAGTTGGTCTGTGGAGTCAGCTCTTGAGGCAGTAGGCTGGGTCAGATCTAGTGATGGGAAGTCCTGGGTGCCAGATTCATCAGTGCCTTCGAGCATGCAACAAACTCAGGACACTATGAGTATGAACAATACAGCTCCAAGTATGGGGGAAGGGGATGTTGCCGAGGCTCCTAAGAACATGAACATTCGAGACTGATGACAATAATAATACACAGGGTGCTACCGAATTGGCAGCTCGGTATCAGTCTGGGGAAATATTTCCAGAGGAGATAAAAGTACAATGCTTAATGAAATTACAGTGGATGTAACTAACCTTTTGTTACAGGGACTGGTCGTTCCTCCCTCTCCTCCCTGAACCCAGAAATGACCAGGAGTTCTCAAGTGCTAACGATATAGAGGACTCTGACTCAGGGACTGAGCTTCAACCAGAACAACAGGGAGCTCCAAGGCAGTTCAGGCCTCAGACTTATGTGGCGCTCAGGGAGAACCAGCTCAAAGGAGGAATGCTGTCCGTTTGAAATATGTGGGAGATTTAGAATTTTCCCCAGACAGAATCTTTATAATTCGAAATTTACTGAAGTTTTTTTTTTTTTTTTTTCCGGCAGAACTGTATGGTGTGATACATGTGTCTAGAGAGACTATTTATGACATTAGCTTTAAAATCTTTGGAAAGAATTTGGTTAAAATATGACCGATTGAAAAATTCTGATTTATGGGCCTCATTTCAGGTTATTCCCCCTGTCAAAATCTGCTATAAAGACAATAACAATTTTGTTCAGGAATGAGGGGGTTCATGTCTCAGATACACTAATGACATTAATGAACGACAGGAGCTGATAAGACTCCTCTAGATTTAAGGTAGTATAGAAATTTTCCACCATTTGCCATGTATCTGTTTAGTCTGTTTTAGATAGCTAGATAGATAGATAGATAGATAGATAAAAAGCTTTATTTTTTGACAGGAAAATAACTTTTAGGACTGAAATAAGCCCTTTTTATCAAAGTTGTCCTGTTTAAGATTACAGTTTCACAATGCAGTAGGCCATCATGTAATACAATAGTACAGGAAACAATCTTAATACAACACAGTTTAAATTCATGCAAAGCATACAAAAACGAGACACACAATATACCAGAAAATCATGGTATAAAACCTTATTTTAAAATTGGGTATTTTCCATATAATGATCATGGGAATTTTGTATAAGCCTTAATATGAGGAACAAATTTAGGGATCCTGATCAAGGAAAGGGGAACCTCCATTAAGGGGGACACAATACTACAGTGTCTAAAACTACATCAATTCATCCACCTACTTCAGCCAATAACCCCAGCCAAAGAATGAAGTCAGGAGAGTTAGGACATACAAACCAGGAAAAACAGCGAATACAGAAATCATTCAGTAGCACGACAGCAAATACATTTGTCTTTCCAGACGAAGCCTAGGGAATGTTTAAATTGACCTAAATTTTTAATACTTATGAGGGGTAGAAGCATCAGGGGAATTTTTTCCATGCCTATTTTTACCTCCATACTCCATACAGGCTTTCTACCCTACTCATTTTTCTCTATGTAGTGCAAGGGAATCCCAGTCTAGACTTTGAAGCAAAATACAATGGTGAGTAAAGAAAGAACACTTCATCATATATCTTGCCATTCTATAATATGTTTTGTCCAGACTGTTCAAGAGTGTTTTTGAAGCAAACTGATATATTACACTGCCATATTCTAATGTTGGTAAAAGTAGCTGAACAGCCACTCTATTTCTAGATTCTCTAGAGAGAATTGAAGTTTTCCTTCTAAGCACACCCAGTCTGGAGTTGACCTTTTTAACTACATCAGTTATATGTTCAGAGAAGGTAAGAGTACTATCTATATGAACCCTTAAATACTTGTAAACCAAAACTTGCTCTAGCACTTGTCCACTTATTGTATGTATATTTAATGTCTGACTATGTGATGATTTGCTCTTTGAATTAAACAACATTACCTGAGTTTCCTTCGTACTAAAGATATCCCTTGTTTTACTAGTGATTATATTTTCAGGCAGATTGTTCCAAAGGTTTATCACCCTTTGCATGTAACAATACTTTCTTTTTACCAGACCTGAATCTCATGGTACGTACTTGAAGTGAATGACCACCAGTGCTGTGGGTATTGTACTTCAGATTTATGTTTAGCTGTTCTCCAAGATAAGTATCATGAATAACATCATAGAACGTTAATAGGTCACCCCTCCTTCTGCTAAGGAGTAGAGTTGTAGTTCGTTTAGTCTCTCAATATATGAAAGATTTTCATGTTCTTTTAATATTTTTGTTGTTTGATGCTGTACTTTTTCCACCATGTTCACATCAAACTTATTGTAAGGACACCACAACTGGCTGCAATAATCCAAATGCGGGGTGACGTACGATTTATATACTGGCATAATCACTTCTGCTTTATAACTCTTGATATTTCTTTTTATGGCTGTGGGCAGAGTCTACAGCCATCTTGCTGTCTGTAGCTTCAAAATGGAGCATCACGGAACACATTTTTTGGACTTTTCAATGTATCCTTCCACATCTATAAATCACTATACCAGCTAACATAAAATACTCCCTTCTTTCTGTTTAGAATGTTGGAGACATAACTCTAAGCTGCTTATCAGATGGCCATTAGGAAACTGAAACAGCTTGTTAAATTGTGGATGCCTATTAAACTGGAAATTTATTTACCCCCTTTAAAATGCAACAACTTGCACATTTAAATTAGCATTTAAACATTTTTTGCTACTAACTTCAGTTGGTATGTATTGTCTTTCAAGAAAGATTCATACCTCATAAATGTCACCCTTTCCCAGCAAATGTATGATTTATACTGTTTTTTAATCTTTTAAGACACTATCTGATAAGCATTCTCAGACATATACCAGGTCTTAAGTGAACTGCTTTCCAAGCGTAACAGAAAAGAGCCTGCCAAGTATTGAGGTAGGGTGTGTGTGTGTGGTAGAGAAGCAGTCAAACTCCTGGCAAGGTTGACCTCATCTAATGAATTAACAGTTGACAAACCAGAAGAGTGAGAAATTCATCTGTATAATTACCTGATTCCTTATGTTCCCATACAGAGTTATAAAGAAAGTTAGTCAAAACAACTGAGAAAGAAATTTGTAGGGTGCAACAGTTGAGTTTTTCTTGTGTTTTGGACCTCCAACTCTAGGCTGTGGAACGTAAATGTATTGTTTGTGGTTGGAAGCTCCTGAGCAAACAACCGGAAACAGAAGACTGTTTTTTGTTATTTTATAATATGATGTACTAAGTGTGTATTTACTGAGTTGCTGGATCAGGACCTTGAAGAAAATAATAACATTTACTTAACTCATTCAAGATTCTATCAGGTAGACAGGAAAAAAGTCTATGAGAATTTGTCTGAAAACTAACAAATATAAGATGTAAAAAATAGCATTTGTGTACATGTACATGGGGAAATGTATCTACTTCATTTGCAATAAATTTGTTTACAGGCATTACTAGTATCTTCTGAAAGATTGGCCGACTTGTGATTACTAATTTTGAGTATAGTTCATGAAATAATGAGTGTGCTATTTGTTATTTCATATAGTCCCCCATTGTGCCTTATGCATACCATGCAAATCCAAATCATTCCAAGGCCATATTGGCATATAATATTAATACAGAACAGCAAATCTTTTCTTTTCATGCCAGAAGGCTGCTGATATAATAAATAAAGAACAAAGTCATAAATAAGGAACCAGTGGCTATGGAAAAATCTACAGGGATTTATACAGTAATTTGATTCTGCCTCTGTGAGGAAAATACAGGAACAATGAGAGCTTGTTACAGGGAAATGGTTGTTTGGATCTGGGAGCACTGAATATTTCTTATCTTATATTTTGTATCATGGATAGTGCAGGGGAGATGCTATATCTCATTGTCTCAGGGATGTTCGTTTACACATTTTTGCACTGTATTTACTCAGGCTGCCCCAGATTAGATGCAATATCTTGTTTTCAGTGGGGGTCTTGATTTTACCATTGTTATAATTTATTTATTCAGGGTATCTAGTCCAGGACCCCCTGTATTTAAAGGAAATGCACAGCACAACTTGGCAGAAAAGGGAGATGTACCGAACAACTCCAACAGTGCGCCACAACGTGATAGTCAAATGTGCGGGATATGCCAGCTACAAGGGAATGGGCCAGGGCACACACAAATGGTATGCCATGCAAGTTGAGGGGGCATTCCCATACATATGCTGTGCTGTGGCATATTCAGTGGAAATGTGCCCCTCACAGTCCAGAATGTTGCAGCCCACAGTTAGACCATGAATAGCTGGCCTAACCTGGCCAGCCACCCACAGGCAGCCTGTTGATGTGCACCCAGGTGCACAGTAGCCTGGCAGCCCTGGTGGGCTAGAGGTACCCTCTTCCCATCTCCAATCAATCCAACTCCATCCCCGAAGAGCTCCATAGAGTAGGGCCACCCAGACCCGATCACACCAGAGGAAACTGTGGTCCATATCCATAGCGTACAGGATCACCACCCACCACCCCAGTATGCAGACACCCTCGCTCCCCCGATACCCGACCTGTTGCAGAGACTGGCACTGCCCTCCACACCCTGCCATGGCCACACACCGACTGCACTGGACCCACTCTGGGGACCCTGCACTCCAGAATAACCCAAGTAGCTGTACCATGCATTGGGGCACTACACAAGCTGTGGATCCACCAGTGTATGCAGCCATGTGTACATCCTTGGCAAACTGTAAGAGGGAACTGACATACCTCCGGTGCATGCCTTGTCAATGCTGTATCTTCCTGCTGTCATACACCACTGCAAGTCCACACTCTCCCCCATTCTCCTGTGTAACATGCCACCCTCTGGACTACTGAGGAATCCTGGGTGCTATGGGGTGCAGTATCCTGCAATGCCTTTTGCAGTGTACACTCCAGGCTATGGATTGTCAGTCTGCGGTTCCCCAATTGTACAAACAAATAGGAGTTTGACTGTAACATGCCTGTTCTGGGACCTATGTGAGTGGGTACAGCATCAGCCGTCACCTGCACTGAGAAGTGCAATGGCACCGGGATGATGGATCCACATGCAAGCACCTGAGGTGTATGGCCACTGGGCATTATCAGCCAAACATAGCTCGTGCCTACATATGACACATTCCAGCATCCTACTGCCAGTGCTCTGCCACCCACTGATAGAGTAGTACAATCCTATCACAGTGCCAGTCATCACAATGGGATAGGTTGGGGGGCAGGGTGGGAGGGAGGTGTCTGTGCACAGTTGAGAGGGGCGGGGGACACTACACTATGGACATGGCTTGTAGGTGTATTCAGGTGCTATCAGGTATGGGAGCAGAGTCCCTACAGTATGAAACTAATACAGTCTTAACGCTGGTACAATCAGGGCTGGGGGAATGGGTGGAGGGCACCACTTTACCACCAGAGACTTCAGGGCGTGTCCCACATGGGAGCAATTGGGGTCAGGGCGTGGAGGCGAGAGCTGATCCGGTGCATTCATCCCTGTGCCAACATGTAAATGGGCTGGTAATGAACATGCATAAGGCCCCTTTGCACCCTGCATGCTCAATTAGCTCACTTGCATTCCTGGGCTGAATATCACCCATGGGGGCTGTAGCACATATTGATGTGCCAGGCATTCCGCTGGGAGGCATTCAGTCGGGGGCACCCTGGATGCACCTGTCGTGCTGACCACCTGCACTGCGACTCCCATCCAGGGTCACATTTTCAACAGGTACAATGACACCCGCCAGGATGAAGTACAGTATCTCAGGTTTACTGCATGATAAAAGGGATTAACTCCCATTGAAATTGCATTGTTTGCTGCAGAAAATCTACTGCAGAATTCTGCAGTGCTGCACTTCATCTTGGTGGGCTTCACTGTATGTGCGCCCTGTACTGGTGGTGCATTCTCTTTGAATATTGTATCGGTGTTGACCGGCACACCTTTGCGCAACATATCTTTCTGCTTGCGCATTGGTATGGCACTTAATATGTCCCCCCAGATGTAAAATATTGTTTTCAGTGTGTTCTGATTTTACGCAATGCAGCATAATATTGTGTAGATGTAGAGCCCCACTGAAAAGAAGATGCCATTTCTTCTGTGAACTATCCAGGCTAAACGCATAGCAATCAGCAGGCATATTCTAGGAGAAAACATTGTAAAAATGTGTAAAAGGAAGACCACATTGAAACTGCCTCTCCACAGATCTGCATTGTGCAAATTCATTAGAAATAAATGGGTAAAAGCATCCCAAAAGCTCTCCACAGCCATATCGGCTCTTACTAGAGTTTATTATTGCGGCTAACACCCTGTTAGTCTTGGATAATGTGCTAATACAATATTCCTTCAAATTTAGTGAGCTGTCAATAATTACACATCAGTGTTTTTCTGATGATCTGTTTAGGATAGTATTATTTAGTACATATTGATTTAGTGCATTATGTCTTCCTAGATGGAGAACAGTACACTTTTCAAAATTGAAAGACATGCCCCATTTAAAAGCCCAGATGGTTGTGGTATCCAGATCTCCTTGGATACTGGCTGTCTGTTCTGGGGTGGATGTTGGGCCTCCAGTCTTTGTATCATCTGCGTATTTTACTATGAAGTTATTAATGTTGCTAGCTAGTAGATCTGCCATAAATAGCTGAAATAGAATTGGTCCCAAGACTGATCCTTGGGGGACACCACTTGTCACACTCCCCTCTTGAGATAGAAATCCTTTTATAGATACCCTTTGTGTACATGAGGTTAACTAACTTGTAATCCATTGTATAAATTGGTCATCAAAAATCTCCAAACCTGATTGGTTACAACATCTTCTGACCTGTGTCCTTATCGGAAGATACAGCAGCCAACCGGGACTACCCTCCACTTCAGGCACATAAAAACAGCGAATCACTGAACTGTGCCAATCATAAACAAAAACATGGACTGGCATAGCTCAGTGAAGCGCTAGCTGGAAACTGCATTTACCTCACGGTAGTTGTCAAAGTCGGGCACTGCAAACGTGGCTACAACAAAGGCAGAAAACCTGTTAAAAAAACTCCATAAATGTCACAGAAAGTGAGCATTTTGTGGCAGCCAAAATAACTGTCTCGTTCCTATAGAAGAAAAATAAAAACCACTGATACTTTACTGTCACAGGACAACAGTAAAACAGATCCACAGAACACCCGCTGACAGGAAAAAAGTAATCGGAGCAAAGAATGGCAGAAACCAGCTTGAAATTCCTCATCGAGGAAATACCAACCTCCAAACCTCTGAGGATGAAGAAACTCCTGCCACAGAAACTCCAACCAGCTCTGCCTCCCTGCCAGCCACCTCGAACACTGCCATGGAGCCGCAGATGGCTCCTGTCATCTCGGAGTCCACTGCAACCATGGAGAGCAGTGCCAGCCTGCCATCGGACCACAATCCTCCCACAGCACTGTACAACAATGAAGGGACAGCAGCTGCAGCCTCCAGAAATCAACCTGCAAAAAAGAAAAGAAAAACACTTACAACCATACCCTGACCTCATTCCGGAACAACTACAACAACTTGAAAAAGAAAAAGACGAGCTCGATACCAACAAGACTACCATGTGGGCAGTAACAGTTTTCCAAACTTGGTGCAGCATCAAAGGCATACAAGTAAGCCTAGAAAGTATACCTACCACCGACCTCTGCTCAATAGCGGGAACATTTTATGCAGAAATACGGCAGTCGGATGGGTCAGAATATAGTTTGGCAAGCCTAATAGCTTTAAGGGCAGGACTGAGTCACCACATAAATGCACCCCCTCCCCAAGCAGGAACATAAACCTGCACAGCCACCTGGACCTAAACCCAGCCAACAACATATTCTCAGCCGTGCTGAAAAAATACAGACATCAGGGTAAGTACAGAGCTGAGCACCACCCAGCAATTAGTCAACAGGACTTAGACAAACAAAACACATCCCTGGCTCTATCTCCAGACACCCCCCCCAAGGCCTGCTCCTAAAAGTATGGATGGACATTCAATTATGCATGGCCCATAGGGAACGAGAGGGGCTCCACCAGCTAAAACCGGAGCATTTTGAAATAAAAAAAAGATGAACGTGGAACTGAGTATGTAACATTAACCTTCAATGAATTCACGAAGAATCATAAAAAAATGACTCCACAAAACAACATTGAGGATACATATGTGAACTCCCAGGAAATCATCTCTGTCCAGTACAAGCTTTAAAAAAAATACCTGGAAAAACTACCCCCCAACCCACCAGCCTTCTACCTGCACCCTCACAAAATCCTACAATCGCTTCTAGCTAATGCAGAAACACAGTACACTAGAGAGACATTAGGCATTAATTATGTCTCAAATCTTATGCCTAAAATCAATGAAGAAGCTGGCTTAGCAAGAAGATACACAAACCTTTCCGTTCATGCAACAGCAGTGCAGCTCCTATCACAAGCTGGCCTGGAATCCTGTGAAATCATGGTGGTCACGGGACGTAAGGCCGAATCGAGCCTCCGGTCTTACTGGGCTGCCAAACCAGAAGACCGCCAATGCTGGAGCCAAATATTAGCCTGCAAAAGTAAACAAGTCACGAAAACCCTAAATACCTCTCCACAAGTGCAAAATACACAGCTCCTTGCAACTGATCAGCCATGCTGCAGCTCTTCTGCACCAGGAACCTCAACAGGAAATGACATAACATCCTCAACGGAATGCTGCCGATCACAAGCTAGCATCCACCCACCAATGACCCTAATCCAGGAGTTTAAAGAGACCACGACGGACTCTTCCTTCATAATCCAGCACTGCTTCATGCAAAATGTTGAATTCATAAACTACTCTAAATGAAACCAGCTGAAACACAGTGAGAACTAAAACCTTCATCCTCAGAAACAACTGCTTCAAATCACAACTACAAATAAAAATGGCAGAGGGAGGTAGCAGTTGAAGTTTGAAATTGTGGTGAGGTTCTGGAAAGCTAACTTTGTCATAAGTTTCTGTAAGTTTTTACTGTTTGTAAGTTGTGTTTTAAAATTGGCCTAACTCCTTAAGAACTCTCTGGAACAGAGGAACACATATCCTTAAATCTCTCTATGCTAGCTGTAGACTGATCTTGTGGGGGAAGGGCTTTGGCCAGTAACACAGCCAGTCAATCAAGGTTGTTTGCATTTCAGTAATTCTTAAATACAGAAGAGTCACTGGGGGTTGAGCTTAAAGGCTCGGAGGGAGGAGCTTAGGGAGTTGCAAACATCCCCTGTGAGCAAACTCTTAAGGCTAATAGTCAGGTGGGGAAAAGTTCAGCCACTCAAGTGTTGAAAGTTTAAAAGTCTTGGACTAGTGGGGAACTTGGTGGCTTACCCAAGGAAACCTACTTGGAGGGGGATGGGACCACATGTCATTAGGGCTGGCACCTTTGGGAGGGTGGTGGAGTGCACAGGGTGTGGGGCAGCCATGATACTGGACTGGGCACAGCTTAGGAAGAGGTTGAGGGGCTTAGGAGACAGCTGGGGGAAGGGGGAGATATGGTTGGGGAATAGGGCAGGGGCTCTCCCACGGGGTTGCACCAAACACTAGGGGCAGGGGCATAGGGAAAGGAGTGCAGGCGAGTACTCTGGGGTCGCATAGGGACCCTGGCAGAAGGGGCCCAAAAGGAGGATACTACGAAGGAAGCTGGTAGGTAACTGGGGACCCTCACAGACGGGGGCCAAAGGGAGGACATTTTCAGGGAAGTAGGCAGATGGCTGGGGCTTGACAGAAGGAAGAAATGGGGGAGGTGGATCGGACCTTAAGCTCAGCAACCACTTCAATTCTCTTCTTCTGCTTGAGGATGAGGGGGGTGATGTAGCCATGACAGGGGTGGTTAGAGATGGAAAGGGAGTATGGGGCAGGGAGGCGGGGGGATGAGTGGGAGGCAGGGAACTTGGAATGTGGGAAAACGGGGGCAGCACGGGATCAGAGCAGGAGGATGAGGGGGTGGAGGGAGGAAAGCACAAGGAAAAGGACCAGTTGGGAGGAAAGGGCAAGGAGAAGGACCAGAAGTACAAGGAGGATACAGTAAGGGGAGCTGAGGGTTTAGGCCAGGGGAGCACAACAAGCAAGGAGGGGCTGAACAGAGATGGGATGGAAGGGAGGACAAGCCAGGCTAGTTTAGCAGATGGGGGGGGAAGGACCAGTCATGAGCAGTAATGATGGGGGTAGCAAGGTCCAGAAGGATACTCAGGAGGACAAGGGGCATAGGATCAGAGGGAAGGGGGTGGCCAGGTTAAATAAGGAGGGCATGGCAGGTGGCACCCAGATAGGGGGAGGAGCAAGGAGCCGGCTGAGGGAAGGGGATGGTAGAAAGGATGAGGGACATGGAAGGGGGGAGATGGAGGAAAAGGAGCAGCCAGAGTGCTCCTGTTGGGTGATTCCATGATCAGGAGGATCAAATGGGATAGGGAGGGAGAAGCCTGCCCGGTTAGAACAAAATACTTCCCTGGACTAATGGTGCACAGGGCCAAGCATGAGGTATATCAGCTGGCAAAGGATTGTAGAGGTTCCCCGGACATACTGGTCCATCTGGATACCAATGACATTGAGGGAAATAGTGAGCTAGAGATACAAGCAAGGTTCAGGGAGCTTGCCAGGGTCTGTCATGATATAGGATCGAATTTCCTTCTCAGAAATCCTGCGGTGCCAAGGGCTAGAGGGGAACACAAGAGGAAGATTAGGGTGATAAACCAGTGGCTCAGGGAGTGGTGTGGGGCCAGAGGGTATGGGTTGATGGGGGATTGGGGGACCTGGGAGGATAAGGGGCTGTATGCAAGAGATAGACTCCATCTCAATTCGGAGGGGAAGGAAATCCTCAAGCTGAAAATAGAGGAGTTCATTGGTGAAAGGTGGGGTTTAAACTTGTGAAGGGGGGAGAGATGGGAGAAAAGGCAGTCGAGGGGGGTCTGATAAAGGAGGGACTCTGTCTCCACCCCCCTGGGGAGCTGGAGGAGCGCAGGAAAAGGCAGACTGATAAGGTGCGGACCAGGGGAAGACAGAATCCGCACCGGAACACAAGCAGGGGAAATGGAAGTATAGGGAAAGGGTGGAAGGTAGTCCTGCTAAATGCCAGGAGCTTGGGCAATAAAATGCCAGAGCTCCAGGCGATGCTAACTGAGGAGAGGTGGATGTGGCAGCAGTCACTGAGACCTGGGCATGACTGGGGCCTGAACCTGGAGGATTACACCATGTTCAGGAAGGACAGGGGAGAGGGAAGGGGAGGAGGGGTAGCAATAATAGTCAAAAACTGCATTGCCAATGGAGGAGTGGAAGAGGAGGAGGGAACTGTGGAGGTGATTTGGGTCACCTTGATAACAAGTGGGGGCAAGAGAGTAAAAATAGGAATGGTGTATAGACCCCCTGCACTGGTGGAGGAGCTGGAGGAGAGTCTGGTGGCAGATGTTGGGAGACACTGCAGATTGGGAAGGGGAAGGGTGGTGGTGTTGGGGGACTTAAACATGCCAGGAACAGACTGGGAGACTATGACATCCTCGGTGGCCAGGGAACAGAGGTTGTTGGATGTCTTTCAGGACGTGTTCCTAACTCAGCAGGTGGGGGAACCGACCAGGGAGAAGCGGATACTGGATGTGGTCCTGGCAGACAGTGACCAGATTGGGGGCCTGGAGGTAAGGGACCCATTGGCAGGGAGCGACCATGCCACGGTCTGGTTCTACCTGAACCTAGGAGGGGTAGAAGGCTGCACAAAGATGGAGGTAACTAACTTCAGGGGGGCGGATTTCAAGGAAATGGGAAGGATCCTTAAGGAGCATTTGGATGGGATTGGGCCAGACATGGACGCTGACAGTAGGTGGGAAATCATCAGGAGAGGGGTGGAGGATGCTACCAGCACCTGCGCAAGAGTAAGACAAAAATGCAGTAGGGTCTGAAAACCCTGCTGGTGGACCAGGGAGGTTCAGGAGGTGATGAGGGGAAAGAAGGCAGCCTATTGGCAATTCAAGTGCTCAAGGAGTGAAAGGGAACGAGGGGAGTACGAGCTGATGGCCAGAAGGGCCACAAGGGTGGTGAGAGCAGCTAAGGCAAGGAAGGAACAGAACCTGGCCAGGGAAATTAGGAGAGGTAACAAGGGGTTCTTTAGATACGTTGGGGAAAAACGAAGGGTGAAGGGGCAGATTAGCAGGATTAAAACAGGGGAGGGATGGGCACAAGACCCGGGGGAGCAGGCTGAGGTACTAAATGAGTGCCGCTCAGTTTTCACCAAGGAAAATGGAGGGCTGCATCATACATGGGAGGAAATGGTGAAACTGAGGAGGGGATGACCCTTACCAATTGGTGGGTCTGGCGAGGGGGGGCATCACTGGAAGGTGGGGGGGAAGGCAAAGCAGTGGGACGAGGTAGCGGAGGTAGAAATCATGGCAGAGAGAGTGAGGGAAGCCCTCAGGTCCCTTAAGACGGAGAAAGCACTGGGGCCGGATAAATTACATCCCAGAGTGCTGAAGAAACTGGCGGATGTCCTGGCAAAACCCCTGGCAGAGCTCTTCAGCATCTCTCTGAGGACAGGATGGGTACCCCAGGATTGGAAGATGGCGCATATAGTGCCTATCCACAAGGGAGGATCAAGGGAGGTGGCAGGGAACTACAGGCCCATCAGCCTGATATCGGTGGTGGGCAAGGTGATAGAGGGCATTGTCAAGGAGAGACTGGGGGGACCTGGCAAAGTTGGGGTGCCTGAAGGATAGACAGCATGGATTTGTCCTGGGGAAATTGTGCCAGACAAACCTTGTAGAGTTCTATGACTGGGTGACGAGTGCCTTGGACCTGGGTAGACCAGTAGACGTCCTCTTTCTTGACTTCAGTAAGGCGTTTGACTCTGTTCCTCATGGGGGCCTGTTGAATAATCTGGGAGAAATGGGGGTGGGGAACTAGATGATCATATGGATAAGAAATTGGCTCCAGAACTGGACCCAGTGGGTCGTGGTTGGAGGGATAGTCTCATCCCCAAGGAGGGTCATTAGTGGAGTCCCTCAGGAATTGGTCCTTGGGCCCCTCCTGTTCAATGCCTATGTCTCTGACATAAGGAAGGGTATCAGGAGTGAGATGAGACTCTTTGGCGGATGACTCAAAACTGGGGGCTGTGGTGGATGGGGAGGAGGGGAGGGTGGCCCTACAGGAAGACCTGGAGGCTCTGGAAAGGTGGTCTAGAAAATGGAAGCTGAGGTTCAATGCAGGAAAATGCAAGGTACTGCACCTGGGAGCCAGAAACCTGGGCCAAGTATACACCCTAGGGGGGAAATGCTACAAGTCTCGATGGCTGAGAAGGACCTGGGGGTGGTGGTGGATGTCAAGATGAACAACTCGGAGACTTGTAGGAGGGCAGTGGCAAAGGCCAACAGGATGCTTGGATGCATTGCTAGGGGGCTTACCTCCAGAAGGAGGGGAAGTGATACTCCCACAGTATAACTGCTTGGTAAGGTTGCACCTCAAATGCTGCATGCAGTTTTGGAGGCCACATTTAAAGAGGGACATTGAACTCCTGGAGAAGGGTCCAGAGGAGAGCAACCAAAATGATTTGGGGCTTGGGGGATAGAAACTATGGGAGAGGCTCGAAGAGCTAAATATGTACACATTGGAAGAGAGAAGGAACATGGGGGACATGATAGAGGTCTTCATATACATGAAGGGGGTAAATAGGGGCGGAGCAGTCAGGGTGCTCTGAAAGAAGGAAGGGGAGACAACTACAGGGCATGGGTGGAAGCTGGAGGGGGGAAATTCAGGGGAGAAAGGAGGAGGTGCTACTTCACTGAGAGGGTGGTGGAGCCATGGAATGCACTGCCCAGGGGGCTGATGGAGGCAGAAACGGTGGAGGGGTTCAAGAGGGGGTGGGACAGGTACAGGAGAAGGGTTCTGGAAGCAAAAACCAGTGCAGCGAGAATATCCAGGACTGGGAAGGGAGAAGCCAGAGAGGGAGAGGGGGGTAGCAAGGTCAGCTCCCAGGGTGGGGGCTGACCAAACGAGCAGACACGAAAGACCGTTAGGCCTATTCTGCTGGTATTTTAGTATGTTAGTATGTTCAATGAAAAACTGTTTCATGCATTTTAAAACGTTTATCTAACAAGTTACAAATGCATTTGACTCAAATGAAACTTAAAGTAAAAAAAAAAATTTAAAAAAAAAGTTCCACAGTTTAAACTGCAGTTACTTAGAAGGGACTATTTTATGTCCAAAACTATAAAAATTACAGTTTCATAAACTTGTTAATAATTAAATAAAATAAAAAAACAAAACTTCAATACAATTTGTCTAAAGATTATCATTTAAGATATCCACTTTATAAGCACAATAACACACTCCAAGGTGTGGGTTACATGCTGATAAGAGGACACCCAGGTGCATAAGGCACTCGGTGCAAGTGCCTCATGCCTTATAATACACATGTGCGTGCTCTTATCAGCATGTAACCTACACCTCGTCATGTATTATTGCGTGCTTATAATACAGTTATCTCACCTGTATCTTATGTCTTTCTATCACTGCCCAGTGCAGAACAGAATCAAATGCATCTCAAAAGTCTTGTAGAATAATGCCTGCTGTTCCACCTTTGTCAAGAATGTTGCAGATTTTTTTTGTAAAAGCACAAAAGGTTTGTTATGCAGGAGTGATCAAAAGTAAAACCATGCTGTCCCATGTCAATGCAATCATTTAATTTTAACTGTGTTTGGATCCTGTCTTTAATAATTGCCTCTAAAAACCTTACTGGGGACTGATGTTAGACTCATAGATCTGTAATTCCGAACATCTAATCTGTTACCCTTCTTATGTATTGGCTTAGGCAACATTGTGAAGTGCTGGAACATGCCAGTCAGACTCAGAGGAAGTCTTGATGGGGGAGTCGAAATTTAAGGTTAAACTGTGCCATACTAACACCAGTACTTGCCATCTCCCGGGTAGCTTCTACTTGGGTAAGGACAGAGGCATGTGTTTTTTATCCTGGACAGCCCCAAACCTGCCACAAGTGTCGGGCTCACAGTCATTTGTGTGTGGCCTGTGCTGCAGGGTTCACCCATATTGGTGCGACAAGTCATTTTGTTGACATGGGTGCAAGCAATATGCCACTTGGCATGTCTGCGCTAGGCATTGCAGCTCCCAGAGGGGGCAGAAATTGTGTGGGTGCAAAGGGTGGCATGACTGAGGGGCGATCTAAAATCAGGATCGCCCCTGTCATCATTGTCCTTATTGCATTGCCCTAATTGTGGCGACAAAATTCAGTCGCTGTTCTAATGGTATACTGTACTACAGGAAGGTGTGATCTTTGGTTTGAGTATGGACACATTAGTGTGAGGTGCCTGAACCCATTTAAATGCAATTTATGTGAGGAGCAGCGGGACTCATATAGACAGTGCCTCTGGGCCCTGCACAATAAGGTCAGGGGGAATCGATCAAGAATCTTTGATCAGGGGGCGTGGCCTGGCTGTGCTGAAGATGGCTGCTTAATTCTGCTTCTCCCTGGGACTACCATCTACCATCGTCCATCCTCCTGATCCCAGATTGTCAGCATTTACCAGCAAGTGAAATATAATTTTATTAACACCATAGCTCAACTCTGGTAACTTGTTTTCTCTATACCATAACTCTATAGCAATATTTTTCTTCATTTATACTGGTTCTCTGTGAAGGCCTACTACAATGGCTGAGCAACTCCAGCAAAACAGCTCTCATAGCAGAGTGGAAACTATGTTTCAACAGCTCATCAGTGAAATTAACGACTTGAAAATAACATATCAACAAAACATCACTAACATCTGCCTGGATTGGTGGTAGTTCAGGTGGATGTTAAAGATCCCATGGAAGTTATCGAAAAGAGTAGGGGAATTTCCCCAGTGTCCTGGCCAAATTTCCCTCATTCACTAAAAATACCACCAACAGCTTAATCTGGTTCAAGGTCAGTTGGCATTCATCTGTATCCCTTCCCCCGGGTCGTGCCTGAAAATAGGCAGGATTTGTCTAGTGCACTTACCCGGTCAACAAAAACTAAATAAAAAATAAAAATAAATAAACATGCAAGTGTTAGACCAAAAAAATCAATGATGCTGGAGTTAAAGTTGCCCAAAATGAAAATTCTATTAACATCCTGCAAGCCATCATCAGAGAGCAAGACAGACTTATCAGAAGCCTACAAGATAAAATCGATGACATTGAAAACAGAAACAGACGCAATAACCTGAGATTTTTGGGTTTTCCTGAAGGTTTTCCTGAAGGTGCAGAACTCGGAGGCACTAGTGCATTTCTATTACATGTGCTGCCAGCCCTACTCAAACTCCCACCTGGTCAAGATCTTACTATTGAGAGATCACACCGTACTTTAAGCCGGAGGCCTGGTCCAGATCAGAAACCTAGGCCTATCATTGCAAGATTCTTAAACTATGCCCACACTGAACTGATTATCAATAGAGCAAAACAAGCAGGAACGCTTACTTGGCAAGATCATACCCTACACCAACGAGGGATCAAATTTGCTCTGCGCTATCCTGCCGTCATGCGCTGTTTCTGGGTGACTCAACCAAAGATTTCAACACTCCCGAAGCCTTGGCTGCATTTCTTGGTGAGCCCCAGCCTCCAACTGCCCCGTTTGGAAATACTGATGTGACCTCTTCTTCCACTGTTTCTGCAACTTCCCAATCAGACCGGCACACCCACATTATGGCTTCAAATCATGAATGCACTGAGAAACCCATATCTCTCCAGGCTGATGCAGCACCTCCTGTCCGAATCTCAGCCCGCTTGCTAGACAAAAAGAACTTGAATCCACCTTCTTCTAAACCCGCCTGTTGTGCAGATGCTACTCCTTCTAGGCCTACCTCTTAGCACGAGCGACATGTTGGCTTCACTACTCCCCTAACCCTCTCCAATACGTTTTCTTTACTACAAGATGACTTAAACTCATCTCAGGAAGACCTCCCAGAATCAGCTGTGGATCCTGTCGGAAATGACCTTGGAGATACTTTACAGTCGGCAGGTCTCCCGGTTCCTCTTGGGCTGAATTGGTGACCAACTCCCCTATCAAATCGGCAGAGCTTCCTAAAAAGAAATGGAAGGGGAAGCTCAACAATAAATCGAACCTATAAATAATGCCTGGGCATGTGTATATATTAGTACCTCTCGAGGTTAGTGCCTAACTAACCTCGGCTCTCTGATCACTATCAGAATTTGTCTGCCCAGCAACTGCGCATCACATTCCTTGTGTGTACATACTAACGCATCCAGCTGGTTTGGAAAGCGATAAGCTGTACATCGCAGTTACAGGCTTTTGGTTTAATAGCATGTCATATTATTTAGGCATCTCAGTGTGACTGACAGTCTTGGAGTTTTCTATCTCAATATAATGTCTACTACATTATACAGCCAGTTATTTCTGCATATATTACTCATAATGTCAGTTTTTGAGTATCCCTAATGTTGGGCTATGTTCTTCTTTTAAAAGGACAGTTCTTATATAATGTTAAACTAATTCATATGTGCTCAATGATTTTCTATATTCATTTAGAGGTGTCTACCATCTTTTTTATCAGTATGTCCTTCTCACATAACCATTAAGGGAGGTTGCCTGCTTAACTAATTTGTGATACAACAACACCCCACACATTTGTTACCATATATAAACATTATAAATTTACAGTATCTTGGAGTTATATTAATGAGGTCCTCAACTAGTTATTCCTTTCGTCCACTACTACATCCCAGACTAACATTTAACACTTTAATATCTTTCTCCAGTCTCCTTCCCACTCCAACCCGCCTTTATCTAACTTTTAAATCCCCTTTTCTTTAACCTTGGTATACCAACTTCTTGTGCTGTTTTATCTATCACTTAGTCTTCAGTTTTACCCTACAATTAGCCGTTGCAGGCTATTTTCGAGGTGTCTCATCTTCATTATTTTACTCAATGTGCTGCAATCAATAATAGCTAGCACAGTGTGACTCGAAGCCCTTATGATATGGCTTTTTAAGCCTGTGTTGTAATCTTATAGCTGAGCTCGCTCGACCCTCCCCAGGTCTTGAAATCTCACTATGTTAAAGCAACTCCTTCCCTAGGGGCGATTTTCGGGTCTGTGCTACTATTAAATACCTAGTACTTATCAATAATATATGCAGTACCTCGAAGCCTGAACAAACTCAACTCTTATAAATTTCATATTGCCAGAATGACTATGTATTCCTGTTCAATACAAGACTTTCACCAGATACCCCCACCATACAATTTGGATCTTGTAATGCCTCGATACCCCATAAATCATTATACTATTTGGACTCTATTCACTCCATTTTACCTGAACACTCCTCCTACATAAACACTTCTGTGTCTAAGCATTATGATTATGTATGTAAGTACATAGTAGATGGCACAAGTACAGCTGTTCTTATAATTTTAGGACTTAGCCAACCATGATGGCATACTGTTTGTATTGCCGTAATAGTGTTTCAGCTCAGTTCTTTTTTCCAGTCTAACTTAGGTTCAAGATGTATTATTATGTCTGGGATTGCATATACTTTCTGTAATCCCCTTTTCATTTATGGTAAGATGTTCATGGTTCCCCCTCAGGGAATTATTACGTTCACTTTAGTTCTAGTCACAGTTATAACTTGATAGAAAAAATTGTTTAGAGTTTGTATCTTTGGTTTAAGATAATTTTCTCCCAAGATTTACTATTTACATGCTCTGTAATATAGCAAGAGAGTCTTGGTGATTTCACCGACTCATATCCTGCTATATTACCTAAAGACTTCATAGTGTGTTAGTATAACATGCATAGATTTTGTTTAGTAACTATATATATGTCTTCTATATTCTTTTTACTACCTCTCTTCCTTATGAGACCCAATGGAAACATTCACCCAGGATTTAAGTATTTCCACAAACTAAATATCCTGCACGCATCTGACTGTGCTAGCCCTCTTCCTTCTGAGTCTGTAACATCCTCTACCCCTTTCAATATGAGTCCCTTACTTCCTATTTGTATTTTCATACTCGCGTCCCCATTAACATGAGTGATCTAATTCTACATTCATGGAATGTTAAGGGACTCAATTCACCTTGTAAACGAAAGCAAATACTTTCTTACCTCAAAAAGCATAAAACTCATATTGCTTTCTTACAAGAAACAAAACTTTTAATAGAAGATGTTGACAGACCCAGAAGGATTGGGTCGGTCAAGTATATGCCTCCTCTACTTCTAAAAACAGGGGTTGCTATTCTATTACATAAATCCTTTAACTGGACCCTTATCAAATCCATCTCCGATTCAGGTGGCAGATGATTATAGCTCACTAAATACCCCCAGGCCCCTTATGTTAGTCAATGTTTATGCCCCTAACTCTGATTCAATCTGAATTCTTTCTACAATATGGCCTTAACAAATTATGAACAGTAACTTTAACAATTCTCATATACTTGTAGGTGGGGATTTCAATTGAGCTTTGGAAGCACATTTAGACAGAAGTAACTCTTCATGTGATTCCCACCCCAGAAGTATTTCTGCACTCTCAGTGCTAATGAAAGACTTTGGTCTCACAGACATTTGGAGACTACACCATCCTAGACAGCGTGACTATACTTTTTACTCACTGCTTCATAAATCTTATAGCAGAATTGACTACTGATTTTCTTCCCCATTCATCACTGAAAAAATTATCGACACATCTATCCTCCCGATTACTATATCAGACCATTCTCCTATAAAGATACATCTTTTCTGGGGCCCGCCCCCATCTAAATTCCCCTCCTGGTGTCTAGACCCACTCTTATTGAAAGACCCCGATTTCTTACCTTGGATTAGATCCCAAATCCAAGAATTTCTTTCTTTTAAGAACACTCCTGATGTATCTCAAGGTACCATCTGGGAAGCACTTAAAGCAACAGTTAGAGGGAAAATTATAAGCTATGCAGCACACAAGAAAAAACTAAGGGAACAGCAATTGGCCAATTTAGAGAAATCTCTTAAAGAAAAGAAACCCAATATTATAAAACAAAAAATCCAGATAATAACTCACAACTTCACCTGAAGTTCTTCAGCTTAGAATTAAAATCAACAAATTAATATCCAGGAAAGCTGAACTCGCCTCCTTAGACTTAAAAATTCACATTGGGAACAAGGGATAAATGCGGCTGCTTGCTTATCAACTCAAGAATCAACAGATGGAGAGACACATTGCCAGTTTGAAAGATCCTTCAGGCAAAATCCATACAGATAATCCCTCAATTAACCATATTATGCAATCCTTCTACCAACAATTATACTCTCACCCCACTCCCCCACAACCTGAATATATACAACAATTTCTGGACAATTTACAGTTACCACAATTCTCCCAACAAGATATGGCTTTGCTAGATGAACCCTTTTCCCCTAAAAGAGATACAAGCAGTGCTAAATTCCCTTAAATGTGGTAAAGTTCCTGTGAGTGATGTTTTTTCCATAGACTTTTATAAACCCCTAACTGACATCTTATGCCCTTTACTGTTTAAGGTCTTCAAAGAGGCATCTTCACAAAGTAAACTTTCCTGTTCTATGACAGAAGCCATTATAACTGTCCTACCAAAAAAAGATAAAGACCCTTCTCTCTCATCCAGTTACAGACCGATATCATTACTTAATACGGATGGGAAAATATTTGCTAAAATATTAAATACTCACTTAGAATCAATAATTTCGAAACTTGTCCACAACCCCCAAGCTGGATTTATCAAAACTAGAACTGGTTCTGATCATCTCTGCTCATTATTTAATTTAATCTACAAAGCTAAATCTCTTAAATCACCTGCCGCAGCTATAGCCATCGACTTTGAAAAGGCATTTGATTCTCTCAACTGGACTTATTTGTATCGTGTTCTATCCCACTTTGGTGTCACTAATAAATTTTGTACATGGATTCAATTACTATACACCCTCCCCTCTGCCCTGGTTCTTACTAACTCCACTCTGTCTTCATCCTTTCATCTGGCAAGAGGTACCAGGCAAGGGTGCCCCTTATCCCCCACTCTTTTTATTCTAGCTATGGAATCCCTATCAGCTGCTCTTCATCAATCCTCCATGATCCAAGGTATCCCTATCAGCAATTCCCGCTATACTTCACTATCCTGCGCTAATGACCTCCTCATTCTACTCGAAAATCTTGAAATTTCGGGACCACCCTTAATTAAGTTACTTTCTTAGCAACTTTACTTCACTTTCTGGGCTCACCCTGAATCTAAACAAATCAGAAACAATGCCATTGAACAATTTTTGTAACCCTTCTATGAATATAATATTAGGTTTTTGTTGGGCCCCTCAAGGTATCTCTTACCTTGGAATAAAGATTACCTCTAAATTAGACAAGATATGGGACACCAATCTTTCCCCGTTATTAGTAAATATTAAAAACACTCTCAACAGATGGAAACTGCTTAACCTCTCTCTTTTTTTAGGCATCTCCCTTGCCACCTCCCCCAACTTGCCATTCCTTCAGAGCGCCAGTGCCATCCACCACCCTCCGACACCCTACCACCTTCTATCAGCTCCTATAGCAGCCTACCTGAGAGTGGCCCTGGTATATCCCTGTACTGGGTGGGTCACTCTCCTCCGGGAGGAAATCACCTTGTGGCCCCATTCAGCTTCTCAGGTGCCATGGGGCTGGATCTGGGCTGGCTCCGGGGCTTCGGGTGGTAGGGGCCTTGGGCGCTCGTCATCTGGGCCTTGGTCGGGTGGCATTTTTCCATGTTCTGGTGCCTTGCTCACTGCAGTTCTCGGCCATGCGTGGAGCATGGAGGATCCTGGGATGAGAGCATGTGGGGGGGCATGTCGAGGCCACACGTCTCCAAGCACACTCACCAATATGCCCTCAGGTCTCCTGGCTGAACCCATCCCCTGGGAGGGAGGGAGGCATCCAATGGGTGCCTGTGAATCCCCTCCCCACCAGACTCCACTCCTGACACCCGGGCTCAGGAACTCTGTCGCCAGCGTGCTGAGCGAACCTCATCACTTAGTGCCACGGAGCTGACCCTTAACCTCTCTTTTAATGGGGAAATCTCTCCTATCAAGATGTCAATAGCTCCCAAAATACTGTATCTATTTTCTAATATCTCTTTAACCCTCCCTACTTTTTTTTGTCAGAATTGATGATATAATTGGCATTTTTTGTTGGAAGCAAAATTCCTAGATTTAGTCGTAACAAACTGCGTTCCTACTTGTCCAAAGGGGGCTTCGGGCTCCCTGGTTCCAAGCATATTTTTGGGCCTTCTGCACTGCCCAAACTGTCAAATGGTTTAATAAACCCAGCAATAAATCACTGTTGTGGGTCAATATCGAAACATCTCTATGTCCGGGCAATGTCACCATTTCCTTCATTTATAACCCTCTGCCCCCCAATTTAAAATCTCACTCTACTATAGCATCATCCATATATTACTGGAAAAAAATTCATAAATGCCTTAAATCAAACCCAACCCCTCTCATATATGCCCCCATTTGGGGAAACCACAACATCACTCTTGATAATCACCCAATTTTTTGTTGTAATTGGAAAAACGGGCATTTTTTTCTTGGAGGATATACTTATACCTCAGACTCTCAAATTAAAATCCATTTCTGATCTGCGCAAACAATTGAATCTTCCCCAGCATGATTTCTGGAAATATTTACAGTTACACATGGCATGGAACCTTTACCTTCCTACTATTCCTCATCAATCTATATATGATACTTTTATTTCTAAATGGATCAAAACAAACTCTAAATTAAATAGTATCATTTACAATCATATCAGAAATACAATTATAGATCAATCTATCATTGCAAAAAATAAATGGAGTACCCTTTTAAATTATAACATAACCAATTCACAGTGGCATAACTGCTGGCTATCCTGCCATAAATCTTTCAAGGATAATCGCAGTTCACTCATACAAACCAAAATTCTACATTTATGGTACAGAACTCCTGAGATTTTGCAAAAAATGGGCTTAATGAACAACAATAAATGTTGGTGCTGTAATTCCCCCAATGGCAATTTGCTACATATTTTATGCCATTGTCCTCCCATACACAATCTTTGGTGTTATATTCATTTCTTTGCAATGAAAGTGATTGGTCTATCCTTTGCATTGGATCCAAAACATTGAATACTTGGTATTTTCAATGTTCATTGATACAAAATACCCCATTCTCAGAATAGATGGTTATCCCTACTATTCCTTCAAGTTAAACGCCTTATGCTAATGTATTGGAGATCCAACATCATTCCCAGCCTCCCGGATATTCTCTAACAACTATCTCAATATGCCATCCTTGATCGTATGTCACACTTCGCCTCTGACCGACTTAATTTATATAATAAATGCTGGCAGGACTATTTTAAATATTTAAACACATCTACACATAGCATCACTTAATACATGAGTTGTTATATGTTCACATTGGAATCTCGCTTCTAGCTCTTTCGTTCCTTTTTCATCTCCTCTCTTTCTATCTTTTTATCTCCTTTTCTTCTTCCTCTTCCCTCTTCATTCTTGTTCACTTTCTTAGATATTTTTCTCTTGTTTATGTTCTTCCTCTATACAATCTTACACATACTTGTATTAAATTACAGCATAATAGAAGTACAATCATGACTGCTCATATTTCTTGTTTGTATCTGCTCCTTATACCCCTTGAACCATAAATTGCCATATTTTCTCTCTATCATACAGATTGTACTGCTACATATTGTTTTCTCAACATTTGTTTTCCCCTTTAATATCATTGTATAATACTTCAGACATCATGTTTTTTTTCTTCTCCCATTAAGAATTTATGTAAGTGTGTACTGGAGAATGTAGTGTATTTGTATGTATAATCACAATAATTACAATAAAAAGATTAACTGAAAAAAAAAAAAAGAATCTTTGATCATGAAGGGCCAGGCTCACAGGTTAGCAAAGGCCTCAGAATGAAGATTTGCTGATAGGGGAAATAATTCTCAAGAGGATCGAGAAGGATCCCAAACAGGAGAACATAAAGATCGAGTTTCGAGTCAAGGGAATACGGCAAAGCAAGCCCATACTGAAAGTGTTCTTAGGCAGTCCTCAGCAGAGAATACAAGAGTAGAAAGTGACTTTAGTAAGGCTTCTGTTTCATTTGCAGATGAAAATGAGGTAGGTAGCGTATCAGAATCTCCTATGAGTCAGATGGGAACCCAACCAGAAATGCCTGCCCCCCACCTGAAGAAGAGATGGAAGTGGTATCCTATAGGAAAAGAGGGAGCAAGTACAATCAAGCGGAAAAATGTGATACCATCAGGAGTCATCACACAAAATAAATTCACTGTTCTTTCTATGGTTAAGAACTAGGGAGATACGGAGGGAGGGGACTTTGAGGCACCCTCAATTTCCTCTTCCATTAGAGGTATGTGTTCTGACTGGGATGATAATGTATCTGTTAAGTCTGCTGTAAAAACAAATTGTAGAAGAACTAGGTCTCAGACTAGATCAGCAGTATGCAGTCCCCCCTCCCCCAATTAAGTGTCCATGGGCTCAATTTTCAAAACAGTGGAGCTGACACAAGGGTTTTGCATCAAGGGATTATAAAGCAGTGGAACTTCTTTAGACAATTGTACTGCAGCATTACTGTACCTCTTATTAAGCGTACAGTTGCTGCCTCGTGTCGCTCCCTGCAAATGATTCCCACCACGGTGACTCTCACTCGACACACTGCTGACATTAGAGTCACCGCAGTGAGAATCAGTGTGACAGAAATCTTTGTAAAAAAAAAAAAAAGTATGTATTCAAGACAAGACTCGTCCCTTGCAGAGGGTGGCAGATAAAAACAGTTATGGTCCTTCTCCCATCCTCCCTCTGCCAAACCACCCGCCCACTGTCGCTCGAGTCAGGGCAAGTACCTGGTTCTGTTGAAGGAAGCCGGGTATCCAAGTCAGCCATTTCAGAGTGAGATGCTGCCAGTGCCAGTTCCTGACACAAACTCCCGGAGGAGAAACAGCAGGGTGTAGACAATGTTGGCAAAACATTTTAAAAAAGAAAAGATTTAGTCTGCGGTTCCCACCACCACCATTGAAATGATGCTCAGTTTTGAAATGCAGGAACCTATCACTACATTAAAGGCGAAGGGGTTGGGCAGCAAAATGGACATAAATAAAAGCAAAATTCTCAGCAAAATATTTGTACCTTTTGGGCTAGAAGCAGTTCCACTGCTTCATAATATATCAATAGGTATAGTTATGGTTGTCTCTTATGAGATAAGAAGGTTGTCTCGTGCTGGTTTGGGCTGATAGAACCACTCAGCTTCGCTTCGCGGTCCTCTTGCTTAAACCAGCATGAGCTAACCTTCTTCTCTCGTAAGAGATATCCATAACTATACATATTAATATATAAAAATGGTGCAAAGGACTCCTTGCACCAGACCTTGTGCCAGTCCCGATTTTGTAATGTACCCTGTGCCACTAGGGGGACCGCCTGCACCAACCAGGCTTGTACCATCCTTGTGAAGGCTGCACTGATGTACCATAGAGGAAGGGGGCTTGCACTGGGGAAGCACTGCAGTATCCCTAAAGTGGAATTCTAGAAGCCCCCCAAAGGGCACACAGCCCTCAGCTGTTAAACCAGCCCTGAGAAGAAGAAGAAGAAGAAGAATCAGCATTTATATAGCACTTTTCATACATCTAAAGTGCTTTACAAGCAATGCTAGACTGGTAGTGAAGTGACTGAATGTGTGGTGGTGGCCATATCGCACATCATCACCCACACACAGCCTGGATAATTGCATGAACCAGTTTTTATGGGAAGGGAATGTTGGCCCGGACATCGGGAATGTTCCCTACTCTTTGCGAAGAGTGCCCTGGGTTCTTTTACTTCCACCTAGACACCCACCAGGACAACACGAGGATGGGCAGAAGGGACCTCGGTCTAATGTCTCATCTGAAGGATGGCACACCTCAGCAGTACAGCACCTCCCAATACTGCACTCAGATGCCAGCAATTTCAGCGATTGTCAAACATGCCATACCTCACTCCTGGAGCCATTGCTGGGTGGGGGGGAGCCTGTATCCCCTTGGGGAAAGCACTCTCACAGCTCCAACACCTGCCAGACCACCACTGGAGCGGCTGGTGGTCTGTGGCAGGTACGAGCCCGCAAAGCCTACCCTGTGGTGGCAGTGGTGTGTCTGCCTCCCCATACATGGACTTGCACTGTGTGGTGGCAGCTGTGCATTGCCCCTGTTAGGGACAGTTGCCACCCCTTCCTCCCATCCCAACCCATCCTGCCACCCCTGTGAGCCATGTCATGCCTAAGACAACCTAACAGCCACCTGGGCAATTGGCCGGCAGGATGCCATCACTGGCCGCTGTTGCGGCAAGCCCGTCCCACAACTTGCTGCATTCCCCTCCAATGCCCCATTTCTTCAGTGCACAGGTCAGCTTGTGGCAAACTTAGGGATTTTGGTGTCAGGACCACTCTTCTTGCAAAGTTGGGCACAGGGTCCCTTGTGCACCCAAGTTTTCTGCAGACGGTGGTTCGGTGCACAGTGCACTGATCTAAGGGGCTCTTTTAAAATTGAGCCCCATGTGCTTTAGTAACGCTATATCCTTAATTACACTAAATGTCAATAACATTAAGACATATGCTATAAGAGTGACCACAGTAGCTATTTTAGAAACCATACCAGGGAATATAATTTTTTTGCAGGACACAAATATTAAAATTCTATATGAAGTATCTGCCACGAAAAGATTATGGAACCAGTGTCTGTCCTTTTTGTCACAAGGAATGGATGTGATGGGGTGGGTATTTCATTTAAGGATAGGTTGGTGTTGGTTACTAAATTGGTGGAAATAGAACTGGGAAGGGCATTGCTTCCAGATGTGGAATTAGGTGGAAGTTCCTTCTGTCTTATAAATGTGTGTGCCCCACCGACCAAGGCAAGTAGAATAGCATTATTTAATGCAATTAGACCCTATCTACACACCAGAAGATTGGTGATTCTGGGGGAGATTTCAGCTGTGGGCTGTAATTACAAGACTGGGGAGGTGAAACTCAAAAATGTTTCTGTGACTCAGTAGTCTTAAAGAATATGGTTGTTATAGATGGCTTAACAGACAGTTTACATCAATGTTCTGTGACCCAGGTACACATTTGCTCTAAGGGATCTTTGTCCTCTAGAATAGATTTTTGGTTTTTGCCCCCAAATCTTAAGGTAAGTTCAGCTAGAACCATTGCAGTGGAAACTTTGGACCATATGGCAGTGATATGTCATTGTCAGGCTGGGCCAGTTTCTCCTACGAAAAATAGACCATTGGGGCTGCATGTCAGTATGTTAGAGGTTGCTGATATTCAAGAGCAATGGAGAGACCTGTTTGAAGCTAGATGCACATTAATAGATGCTTATGATAGCCCTGTGCAATAGGGGCAGAGACTAAGGAAGATTTTAAAAAGGTTTTCTTAAAGTTGGGACAATGTGATAATACAAGTAACTATAGGACCTACTTACGTATGTGTGCACATTTGGATATGTTAATTTCTAGGGTGCATGAGGATAATATAAATTTGTCAGAACAAATTCAAACCCTAAAAGGAGAAAATAAAACATTTTCAGTACGACAGGTCAAGGTCTTTAGTCCTAGAATTGCAATGTAGGATGCAAGGAAGGTCTCAACATTGGGATCAGTTTACTGGGTGTAAGGATAGAGTGACAGATAGGACAATGGCTAGTCTTTATAATCCAGACATCCCAAGTAGTTACATTGGAAGGTGAAATAAATCAAGTGATAACAGAGCATTTCACAAATACCTTTGGAACCCCAATTCTTACAGAATGGGATGATCAATTTGTGTCTTCCCTACAGATTCCACCTGTTGATGAAGTAACAAAAAACGCTTGACTATACACATATCTGAGTCTGAGACCAAGTTAAAAAATAACTAATAAAACAGCTCCAGGCAGTGATGGTATACCGGTAGAATTTTATAAAGTCTTTCTTCCAATATTTAGCCCAATTTTTGAATGTCATATTGAATTATATTTTAGAGACGGAAATGCTACCTTAATCTGTGCAGACAGTTTACTAATCTATATTTTTAAGGCAGGTCATAGGTCAGATATGAAGAAATGGAGGTCCTTAAATCTAGTAAATATAGATTTGAAAATATTAGCCAAAGTATTGGCTAATAGGCTATCCCAGGTGGCCCAAGTGGTTATAGCAGAGCCTCAGACATATCCCATCAGAAATCAAAATATAATGTATAATTTAAGAATGTTGAGAGAAATCATAGAAACAGTAGAAAAAGGTATGGTAAATGCTTCTTTATTGACAGTAGACCAGGAAAAGGCATTCAGTAGGGTTCAGCATGAATACCTCTGGAAGATACTGTGTAGATATGGCATCCCTGAAGAATTCACTAAAAGGGTGTAATGCTATGTGAAGGGGTGGTGGTGTTTCCCATAGTTAATGCAGCTTTAGGGACCAAGGTATGGGTTCAAAGAGAGGTAAGGCAGGGATGTCCTCTAAGCCTGTTACTATATACTTTTTCTTTAGACACTTTGCTTAGATTTATTAATCAAAATTAGAGTATTAAAATAATTCATGTTGTGCCTGATATTTCAGAAATAAAGACATTAGCCTACACAGATGACTTGTGCATTCTAGTTCAAGATAAAGAGTTTGGTAAGTATGTGCAGCTGGGTCCACCATAAGACCGTAAAAACAAAAACACAGCTGTCAATTTGTGCGTAGACAAAATGCCAACAGCAACAACCGTGCATCACCAATATAGCACAAACTAATGACCGCGTTGGGGGGGGGGCGATTAACTGTCTGGGAGGAAGAAAGAGGGTTGGGGGGATTTACTATTCTAAACTCCAGGAGGGAGAAAGTCGGTAGGATTTTACTATTCTAAACTTCAGGAGGGAGAAAGTCAGGGGAAAACAAATGTGACCGACTGAATAATAGTGTGAGTGAAACCAGGTACATGTACAGCACTATTAAAGCTCCACGCTCTTCTGTACCTGTAGCTGTTTTCACTCATGCTATTTCCACAGCGCGCATTTCACTGCATGACTATTCCAACACTATGTCAACAGCAGCTGATGCTAGAGGTGTTCTCAAAGGAGACAGGGGTGAAAATAAATTATAATAAATGTGTAGGAATGCCTCTAGGATATCACATGGAGGATGTTGAGCTACCTGTTGTAGCAGGAATTCAAGTAATAAAAGAACTGGTTAAGGTACTAGGGCCTTTGTTTGGACATGGGAATATGGTCAGAGAAAACTGGTTACAATGTATTGGGAAAGCAGAAAGGAAATTAGCCTATTGGAAAAACAGATTTACTTTTAAAAAGAAAAGTGTGTTTTTAGTTCTGACTTTGTTACTGCCATATTTTCTGCACACAAGTGTAGTTTACCCTACTCTGGCAGAATTGGATGTTTGATTATATAGCCTATTTTTTCAAGGTTTATGGGGGAATAGATTGAATCCCATTAAGGGAGATGTCACATATAGGAGTGTAAAGGAAGGAGGAATTAATATGGTAAACCCAGTGGTGTTTTTAATTACAATGTTTTTATACTATAATATATCTCCTGTGCTGATGGACTCAAGGACAATCTGGCACCATTGGTAATGGATTGGTTACTACCAAGGTTTAAAGAGTGGCAAGAGGGACAATGGGTGTGCCAAGTGCACGCTTTGTCTTACATACTCCCAAAATATATACAGGTAATTCTACCAGCGCTTAAAACATGGACATTAACACAAACCATTCTTATGTCTCCATCTAGGCATCAGTTTTATAATTGGGTTATTGATACTTGTTAATCTCAGCCACTAAGTTTTAAAATGTGCCCAGAGGGGAAGGAAGCAATGGTGTTAGGACAACTTTCAACTAAAAGAACATCATGTCAAATGTGGGGATATTACCTGGTTGGGGGTATATGGTAAAATAGCTGTTAAGGGATCCCTTAAACATAAAAAATGGAGGAATGGTACTGCCCATGGGATGGGTGAGATGAGTTATAGAGACTGGAGAACATTATTTGTTAGAATGTCCATTCTCAAATTAATTTTGGGAACTTTTGAGTCAAGTGTGGAAGGAACCTCTTTTTAGTTCAGCAAATTATTCTTCAGTAGGTTTAGGACTATATCATTCAGGACGGTCCCGGTATCTCCAGTCTACACTGCAGTTATGCTTTGCTTGTTGCAGATTTTATTTGTGGCAAGTCAGACGTGCCTCGCAGATTCAGAAAAAAAAAATCTAGATAATAAAGCAGTTGTTAATTTTAAATTTATGTTCCACTTGGTGGATGCCAGGGGGGTCCTCTCATTTACTAAACTTCAAGGAACATACAATCTCCCACAAGACTTTCCAATTTATACAAGCTTAAGCGAGGGCGTTGAACGTAAAGGACCAGCCTTTAGTAGACTCCCAGATTCCCCCCTTTATTGCTTACTTTAGCCATGACCACAGGGAGAGGACAGTTGTGGTCTATGTTCCCCCTAAGGTGTGTGCATGTGCGCCTGCACAGCAGTCAGAAGTAACCCGCACACTGCTTCAGTAGTAGCGCACAAAGCAGCTGACAGGGATCCTCATGTTCATGAAGCAGTGACAACAGTCATCACTGAGATTTAAGACTCAGGCAGCAGGACATGAAAGTGAATGGGAAAGAAACATTGTATGCCCACCCCCCGAGGCCACATCTCACTGTCGCTCCACTTACTGAACAAAGGAACCAATCGGCAAAATTCCAATCACTTGGCTTTGCAGTTACAGCAATATTTTCAGCTTGACACCTCTTTTCAGTAAGACAGTACTTGATAATGAACAGGATTCCCCTGCTGTTCACAGAAATGTTTTATTTGTTTGGTAGATGCCCCCAACAAAGCAATGCCAGAGATTCTCTGACATAGGGAGTATATTATATTATTTCAGTTTTAAAGTTGCATAACTTCAGTGTAATCTGCCTCCTCCCCAAGCAGTAGATGCCCCCAACAAAGCAATGTGAAAGATTCTCTGACATAAGGTGTATATTATATTATTTCAGTTTTAAAGTTGCTTAACATCTGTGTAATCTGCCTCCTCCCCAAGCAGCGTCTCACATATAAAATGTGTTTATAATGGACTTAAAGCCTCACCGTTGTAAGCATGGTCATTTTTTTTCAATATAAGAAAATGGGAAAACCATAGTTTTTGTTTACAATAAAAACATCAAAGCAACCTACTGTCTATTTCTGTGTAATTTTTTTATGTATTTGTTGGGGGCTGGAATGGGTATAACCTTCTCAATTAGCAGGCAGAGACATTGACTGTGCATATGTCTAGAGAGATGAGATTGCGCTTCTCTTTAAAACAGGGTCTCATATTATATACGCATTTGAGATTCAGTGAATCAGTGCTTGTAAAAGGTTGCCCATGTTGGCTACATGGGGATAGTAATTCTAAAGTGGACAGCAAGAAATGCAAGTGCAAAAAATGTCTTTTTCATTTAATTTCATAAATTCAGATTGTGCTTAGTATGGATCAGGTATGGAAGAAATACAGTCTCCTAAATGCATCTCTCTCTCATATCACACTGACTCACTCACTACATTGTAAAAATACATTTAAAACCCCACTGAGCTTGACAATACCCAGCATATATTGTAAACCATACCTAGGGTAAATGACATCACATACAATTATGCATGCATCCATCAAAGATCCCATTGCTAAGTACTGCTTTAAGAAGCTGTCCAACCCTGAATACCACATTGCCATAACAGTATTAAATTATGTACTTTTGGAGTTGGCAGAGTTGTCTAAGATGTTTCAGAAAAGTGGTCTGACAACAGTTGAAGCTGTACAGATTGCTAGGGCAAAATTAAAAAAGATCAGAAGCCAGTACCTGGGTGAAACTGTCTACTGGAGCCAACCCGTAAAACTGCTTTTGGCTAACTGCACAGCTGAAGTAAGCACAACAGCAATTTTGCAATTCATTGGTCTGTTATGTGACCCTCTGGATAGCCGATTTCCTGCAGGTGAACTTTCTGACTGATCTGCCTTTGATTTTGCAGCAATGCCACATTGCAGCTTTGAGTTTGGCTTATCCAATATTGAGAGGCTGTACAGCAATTATCAGGACTATTTATTTTCATCAGTGGACCAAGCAGAAATTGTTAGCCAGTACAATGACTTCAGAGTTATAGGTGCTGAAAAAACAAAGGGAGTATAATTAAAATCCTTTACTGACATGATCCACTTTGCTATGACTACTGTGCAGTACAGCATGGTGGCTAAACTTACTGATGCATGTGCTACATTCCAAGCTAAACATGAAGCTATCATGTATATAGGTTCCTACACAGTCTTATCCTTCCCCAGGAGAGAGTCTCCATAGGGAGGTGCAGAATGAGAAGGATACGATAGCACAGAGAAAAATCTTGGGAGTGATAGAGGATCATGTACTGAAGCAGAGAGAAGTATGGCTGAGTAGGACCATAACTATCTTTGGATGGAAGGTTTCACTCAAGGATTCTCATAGGAATGTTAGGGAAGATTTGTTGCTGCTCTTGGAAAGAGTGTTAGGATTTTATATCTCCAGAAACATGGTGGAGTCCATAAAGTTATAGAGATTCTGTGCCCACAACACAGATTGATATTACATTTAAAAATCCTCACACAGCTAGCAGCTTGCTTTCTCTGGCCAGCAAGCTGGATTGCTTGGGAATACATTTAGTTAACAAATTAGACTTGGGCAAAGTCTTTTCCAGGTTGACACAGACTAAGAATAGTCCAGAATCAATCTTAGAGGCAGATAACCCCCGATTGACTTGGGAAACCTAACTGACCCTAATACCTACTTCGCTGACAGTTATCGATTAAGCCTGACAAATGCAGCCTATAGATAATATCAAACAAATGAACTCTGAATGCCACTAGATTTGGATACGGGAGCTGGGGATCGAGATGTGGACGCCCTTTCTATACTTTCATGGAATATTGAGGGCATCCATCTTAAAATAATTGACTCTGAGGTAATGAGATTTCTGGATAATTTTGATATTATTGGACTACAAGAAACATGGTGTACAGAAAATGTAACTCCCAAATTGGCTGGATATTCTGTCTCTACTCTGCCAGCAACTAAAGATAAAAAGTTTGGAAGGTTTAAAGGGGGTATTTACTTTTTTATCAAAACTTTACTACATTTTCAGACCACTGACATTTCTACTAAGTCAGAGGGTATTTGGGATCTAGTGATTAGCAAGGGACAAGAGAAGATCATTCTCTGCAATATATACTTTCCCCTTCGCAATACAGCTACTGATCCTGCTGACCTTTTCATACAGGATCTGAAAACGGCATTTGACAAATTGTCAGATAAGAGTATATCTTGTTCAATAATTATTTTAGGATACTTTAATGCCAGAATTCCTTCTTGTTTCTTGGAGGAGGTATATTTAGATACAATCCATATAATATCTATAATGAATCCAAATATCTCATATACTAGGACTGCTCAGGATCTAAAATCTATCCTCAGAGGTAGGGAATTGCTAGCGGGCTTGGCCAGTAGAAATTTCTGTATTTTAAATGGGAGAACTCAGGGAGATCTAGTTGGATCCTTAATGTATAGAGGACCTTCTGGCTCTTCAACCCCAGATCAGGTTTGGACCAATTTGGAAGCAGTAAAGCTGATTCAAAAGTTAGAGGTCATGGATAGATTGGAATCAGCACACTGTGCCATTGTAATTAACATCAAATGCCCTTTTGGGACTTTAAGGAGTGAGGCACAGCAGGAAAAGAGTCTGGAAGTCATAAACAAAAGAAGGATTAGATGTGGGAAGATTCATCAAGCTAGTTTCACAGAAATTCTTAGTACAAGAGTCTTAGGTGATGTTCACGAGTTGATCCTGGACAAAAGTAAGGCCTTTAATATTTTGGAGAATTGGGAAACTATTCATTCTTTACTTGGACCTAGATGTAAAGCAACGTACCATCCTAGGTCTCCTTATAAAAAGTCTTAGTTTAATTCAGCATGCCTACAGGCAAAGAAAGAGTTTGGAGGAAAACTAAGGCAGCATAAGAAGAAAAGAAATAAGTCTGTATCAGATTTTAAATTGCAAAAGACTGAGAGAGAAAAATACAGGAAAATTCTCTAACGGGAGAGACATAAACATACTCAGGGACTTTGGGAAAAACTGAGGCAGGCTGTTTTGGATAGGGATGGAAGGCGATTTTGGAATATTGTTGCCCAGTGATATAATAAATATGCCAATAGGATTGAAGCCTATATTACACCTGAAGTTTGGACATCTCATTTCTCCAAGCTCTATTATTCTCATGAAGAGCAGGAGACACCTGATGTTTTCAAAATACAGGAAGATGACATTTTTCCAAGACCTGTCTTGATCACAGAGGATGAAATCTAGATGGCACTGATTGGGCTTAAGGCAAATAAAGCACCAGGGCTGGATGGGGTCCTAGGTGATCTCAATAAGGTTCTTCCCAACTGGTGGATTCCTTTTCTTCTGTTGCTGTTTAATGGCCTGGTTCAGGGGTACTCTTGCCCTGCTGGTTGGGCAGGTAGTGTCATCTTCCTAATTTTTAAAAAAGAGGATCCGAATGACCCAAGGATGTATAGGCCTATTAGTTTGATAGATGTTTCACAGAAGATTTTCTCTAGGATAATTTTGGGCAGATTGCTGTCGTGGGTCTAGGAAGGACCGTTCTACAGTACAACACTGTTATGTGCTTCAGCACCTGATCTGGAAGTATACTAAAGTGAGAAAAAACAGATTATATTGCTGTTTATTGCTGTCTATGTTTCAAAGTCTATGTTAGGGGAATCAACAATGTCCAAAAGGGTAGCATCTTTCAAAAAAGAGGTGTGCAAGAACAAGGGGGCACAATTTGAAGATGGGGGGAGTGGCTCAGAGGTAATGTAAGGAAGTATTTTTTCACAGAGAGTGTTGTAGATGCATGGAATGGCCTTCCTGATGAGGTTGTAGAGTCAAAAACAGTGGTTGAATTCAAGAATGCATAGGACAGACATAAGGCAGTCCTAGTGGGGGGTAGGAAAAAGTAGACTGCTGGTTAACTAGGATCTGCAGCTTATCCATTAGGTAGGGAAATGGGCAGACTGAGTGGGCCAAGTGGTCCTTATCTGCCATCAAATTCTATGTTTCTATGTTTTTTGGACTTCTGCTTGGCCTTCAACAGCATTAGTAGAAAAATCATTTGGGCTACATTAAGGGATCTGAAGTTGGAGGCCTCACTTCTTTATGTTATTAGACTCTATGACAATACGTGGGCAAGGGTCCAGTATAATCAGTATGGTCATCTATCTGACAGATTTGAGACAAATGTGTGGGTCAGACAGGGGTGTATTTTGGCCCCCACTCTCTTTAACATCTACATTAATACAGTCTTGGATCAGCTTGGTAACCCAGATTTTCATACTCCAAAAATTAATGATCAAAGGATTGAATGTTTAGCATATGCAGACAATTTAGTCTTGCTCTCTACTTCAGTCCTAGGTCTTAAAAGAAAATTGGCTCACTTTGAATCTCTCTGTTCTCAAAGGAAACTAAAAGTTAATCTCGGCAAGACCAACATTGTAATTTTTGGCTCTCAAACCAAGAATATGATAGGCTTGAGGCTAAATGGTAACCATATAGACACTGTTAAGTGTTATGACTATTTAGGTGCCCGTTTTGCCTCTAGTGTATCTTGGACCAAACATTTGGAGGCTGTTCGATTTAAAATGGGATCTTCAGTAAATGCCCCAAAATATTTAACAGCAAGATGGGGAAGTCATTGGTCAGAGGGGTATTAAGAGTTGTTAATGCCAAAATAAGAATGAGCATGTTATATGCCTCTGAAATCTGGGGTTATACTAAGGTTAGAGAATTAGAAATAATTCTGAATAAACTCTATAGACAGATCTTAATGTTGTTAAATGGTAGTCCAAGTTGTATTCTTGACTTGGAGTTAGGACAACGTTCCTTGACTTCTCTCATCTGTGAACAACATTATCTCTTTCTATTGAAACTTTTCCTTTTGCCCCAACAAAGATATCCCAGAATGTGTGTAGAGGAAGCTGTCAAATTGGCCAGCATAGGATACGTACATCCCTTTATTCAACTTATTAAGGAAACAATAATGCTGGCTAGATTGGGCCTTCTCTTATATAAAATTGACATGAGACCATTTGAGGAGATTAGGCAGGATGTCAAATTGAGGCTTATTGACTTAGACATACATTCTTGCTATGTTCAACTCTTGAAGCTTAAGCTATATGGGTTTTATAAAAAAGTAAAGATTTCATGGGGATATGAGCCTTATCTCTCTTTTTTAACCTGTCCTAAACGAAGGAGAATCTATACAAGATTCAGAACTGAAAACTATAATGCTCAATGCATTCATTTCAGACGAAAAAGAGAGGGGGTACTTTCTCCATATTGTAAATGTGGATTGGGGACGACAGATGATCTCAAACATGTGGTACTCTTGTGTCCTAGGTATGAATCAACTAGGAAAAAAACTGCTGGGTGGATTGTTAGGGTATCTCAACCTCCCTCTGGAGGATCTTTTGGAATATTTGTTTACTATGAAAGAGAAGAACATGGTAGAGATCTTTGCAAGATTTTTAATTTCAACTCATTTGTAAAGTTTATTAGGGGGACTTGAAGTCCTGTGGAGGTTTTTTATGTGAAAAGGTACTCAGCGGACACTGTTAAATTGAATTGCACTGTAAAGATATTTAAGTTCCTTGTTGATTTATTTGTCTGTTTATATTTACTATGTATTTTGTCCTGATTTTAGTATATTGTAACTGCTTTATGCTGAACAATAAATTGTACTACTACTACTACTACTACTACTACAACTACTACTACATTCCAAGCTTCTAGTGCTGACTGTGAAAGAAGCTTCAGCCTCATGAACTGCATTAAGAGCAAGCAAAGAAACCGCTTGGAAGAAAGCCATTTAGATATTCTGATGCAAACAAAATTGTTTTTAGCATCTGATGGAAAAATGGATCTTAATAAAATATACATCCACTGGAAGAATGGGAAAGACAGGAGAGAAAAACAGTAAATGTTGATTTCTTAGCAATGCATCATCAGCAGCAACCCTTTTAGATGCATGCAAGACTCTTAAAAATGTACATAGTTTACACATGTTTCCAGTTCTTACTGTTATGGTGCACAATGCACATCCAAGCTTCGGACTGTCTGAATGTATATTTATACTTTGCATTAAGTATTTGAGTGTTAGGTTATGTTTTCTATTGTTTATTGGCAATAAAATATATCACTTGTTTGGGCCACCCAATTTGTACACATGAATCAATTTTTTTTGCAAAGTGCCGTACACACATATCAGTTGCCCACCCACAGAGACTAAAAATTAGAGGGAACATTGGTTGTGGTCCCCACTTTGTGGGACTAATATATAGGGGTTGAGAGAATTATCAAAAAATTCAACTCAGGAAATTCTAAATGCCTGAAATAAAGAGCTTCCACTCCAGGTATCAAAGGAAGATTGGGAAAAGTATACTAAATTCTCAATGTGACTTTTGGGAGCCCCCTGCTGGTGAGAATTTGCCTGGAAAGTTAGAAATAGATTTTTCTATACTCCGGCAAGACTGGCCAGGTTTTCATCAGGGACACTAAGCAATTGCTGGTGAGATTGTGGAGAAATATCTGCAGATCAGTTCCATGTTTTTTGGGCCTGCCCGCAGTTAGCAGGTTACTGGAGAGATATTTTAGAGGCATTAAAAAAATTGGTAGATGCGGAAGCTGTATTGACCCCTGAGCTAGTATTGCTCTCATTTCCGCCAGAGGGTCTCCCAATACCCAGAGGATCACTGTTAATCACTTATATGCTGGCAGCTAAAAAAGCAATTACTAGAAACTGGGGGAAGAAGATGTCTCCAAACATACAGAACTGGCAGGAAATAATGGGAGAAATTTATGTATTCGAGAGATTGATAGCTAAAACCACAGATAAATGGTCTGCATTTGAGCTTAAATGGAGGAAATGGATTCTATATATTTCATCTTTAGATACTACTTTTGTACCTTAGAAACATATCGACCCCGATGATGGTTTACGTAAATGTCTTAGTGCTTATTGTATGAATTGCTTTGTAAAATATATAAGTTGTCCTGAGACCTTTGACTAATGTATTGCTACGTATCTGACTGATGTAATTATGTACTGTCTTAACTTATACACTGTGAAAACTGTGCTATGATTTTGCAAATGAAAATATAATATATATAGCATAAAAAAAGCAGTTGTTAACATGGTGCAAAAGGCTATGATAAAGATTTACATGAAGGAAAGCGGGAACTTACCTCAGGTAGTATGGAGAGTACTATGGCAAAATTATAAAGGGCTTCCTGTTTGATATTTAGAAGAAGAGAAAAATCAGTGATGGCAGGTGCCTAACTCCAGGGTATGGGGCTATATACCTTAATATAGGTTAAATTGTTGATGATGTATATTGTATTTCAAGTTTTTTCCCCTTTCTTTGTAGTTTGATTTCATACCTCTGATTGTTATGGTTTGCTTGTTAATTATGGAACTTCTGTGTTTATATGAATGTATGATTGTTTATATTAATAAAATTCCCCTACGCTTGTGAAAAGTGGCTTGGGTTCTTTTACTTTCATCTGGACACCCACCAGGACAGCACCTGAGACGGGAAGAAGGGGCCTCAGTTTAACATCTCATCTGAAGGATGGCACACCCCCGCAGTACAGCACGTCCCTAGTACTGCACTCAGGTGCCATCATTTTTAGGTATGAGCCCAATCCCAGTATGGGACAAGAACACACAACTTTCTGGTTCAGAGGCAGATGTGCTACTAACTGAGCCACATTGTCACATTGTAAAAAGTAGGCAGAGTTAGGAAGTCAAAAAACTGAAGTCGAGAAGTAAGTTGCTGTGCAGATTTAACCAGACCAGTACACATAAACTGGTCTGACACCCTCTGTGCTTTGTCTTCTTCAATGCCTTATTAGCACTCCCCGGCTTCTAGCAGCATTAGGTTGAAGCACTCTTGTGTGTGTTTTACATATGGTGTGACCAGGTATAGGATGTGTGCAGAAAAGTGAAATTGGCACCCCGTGAAGAAACTGCTGAAATTAGCAATTACTCTGTAGTGTACCTGTGTAGAGGTTCTTTACCACCACACTCAGGAGTTGCAAAGATCATATTTATTTTTTACTTTCGATTAAAAGGTTCTGAAGGTTCTGACAAGGCTCAGAATAACTATTAGAACCTTTCGTGGCTGATCACTTCTTTTTTTTATTTCTTGGTTCTACTATATCTAGTCCATAACCTTTTCTCAGAAAATTGAAACCCAGATATTCACACGGAATTCTTGAATCCCGCACTAATGGCTATGCATTACTATCTGTAGATAAGCTCAGGTATCCATATCTGGGTGGAATAACCCCATGGATAATCCGGATAATTTATCCCGATGATCACATGGATACCTCCTTATTTACTCCAGGCAAAAGATCCGGGCCTAAAACTGCCAAAAGTGCCATGCATTGTTCAGCACGTCGAACAGACACTTCAGTAGAACATTTCATAAACACACTTCATACATTAAAGATCGAGGGAGTGTTCTCGACCAATTGGAGCGCTCCTTTTCTCTGCATGTGAGACACTCTTATTCTGTGAAGAGTGTCTCACGTGCAACTGCCCTGGAAATGGGCATCTTTGGGGAAAGTCTCTCTTAATTAATATATTATTGCTCGATCTCTGTCAGTATTATGTTTATACTGCCACCGAGACCACTCTTATGGTTGTAAGAGAGGTCTCACATACATCCTTAGGGTAATCAGTACCGCTCACCTTCATGGTTCTCATACCCTAAGAATGCACGTGAGACCAACCACTCTAACAGCCACCAGAATGGTCTTGGTGGCAGCATTAACATACAGTACAGTACAGTGTAGGTGACAGTATAACCATGTGAAATGTGTAATTCCACCACTGGAATTCATGTGAAGTGACAATTCCACTTCCGAAATGCTTTTCAGAATTAAGAGTTTATTTTTTTATTCCATGAAATTCCTAAAAGCATTTCTATGTAAAAGCACATAATAATAATAATAATAATAATAATATGTATTATGGACTATGGGAGCATCTTATGATGCTCCCAAACAATCACAGCATGTCTTTCAGTTGTGTATCAGATATTATTTCCATAAGAATGCCTCGCGTGCTGTGCCGTAGTAACAGGCTTATTGCTAGTGCTGCTCAATCTGCACAAAGACACCAAATGAGTAATTTAAAAAAAAGTAAATGTTGAGCGATTTATAATATATTTATATGCCCCCCCTTCACCACGCTGCTGAGTAAACTTGAATATTTTTCCATACTGGTATGCTATATTGTTATATATATCTATGTATTTAGTGTAAGAATCCATGTGGGTTCTTTTTAATTGGGAAAAGATCATCTTTCTAGCTATTCTTTTTATTATGTGTTTTTTTGTACTTATGTAACAGAAGTGGAACTATGTAACATTTTGTAAAATCACTATATGATAAGGACCTCACTGGAAATGATCCCGGGTCAACTGAGTTTCCTATTTATAATCCATGGAAGGTTTGCCGAAAATGAATCCATGATTTATATAAACTGCAGAATATTATTCCATGGTTAATGTAAACCATGGATTAGTAATCCATATTTGTTTTAAATTACATTTTTGGAATTCCAGAATTTCAACTCTACCAGCATTCTGTCCAAAATTCCATGGAATTTCAGCAGCAGTAGAATTTGAAAATTCTGCACAGCTCTAGGTGAGAGTCAAACTTTACAGATCAATGACTTCCATTAGCCCCCGACGCATTCTAAATGAAGATGACTATGAGATGCACAATGGGCGGACTCAGAATATTCCATTTATCTTCATGAATGAGGGGGCAGGACAATAATTCACATGTGGCAGAGCTATGAGTGAGTTATGTAAATTCTACCCTTGCACATGCAATGATGAATGGCTTATTCTGAGTCATCCAATTGTGTATGTCCAATTCATGCAATGTATTATGACTGGGAAAGCCTTAACGTTATAAATGACATGTTAAGAAACTAGTTTCATAGGAATATGTTTATCTACATATGTATTTTTTATCTTTTTTTTGGCCATGTTATGTATTTTTTACCACTTATATTTAAATAAAAACATGAATTCTTAAAAAGAGGGAAAGCTTTTAAATGAGTGTTTTATGAAGATTTAACTGTTTCCATTTGATTTCACTACTCCGTTCTGAGTGCATCAGATGCCCTTGTGATGTCATCAGCCATTGCTCAAGCTGCTCCCTCATAGTTTTAGGGTTTCTTTGTGACCTAAGGTGAGGATAAATTACCAAAGTGAGGATCAATGATTTATCCTAATTTAGAATGCTTCACTGGCTAAAAAAAAAAAAATTATCCTTAAGGTTTAACTCTCACATACAGTGTATAAATCATTTATCTTAATTTTAAAAATTTATTGCCACTTTAGATAGGGAATTAAGGAATCTTTACCCAATAGAAGAGCAACTTGAACAATGCCTGATGACATCACAATGTCTCTGCTGCACTCAAAACAGAGCAGTAACATTAAACAGAACAGTCTGTATTTGTACAATATTTGTGTTTCTGGTATTTGTATCTGTGCCTCTAGTATCTGTATTTGTGACTCTAATATCTGCATCTATATTTGTATTTGTATTTGTGTCTCTGGTATTTATATATGCATTTGTGTTTCTGTTGTTTGTATCTGTATTTATGCCTCTGGTAACTGTATCTGTATTTGTGTTTCTGGCATTTGTAGCTATATTTGTATTTGTGTCTCTGGTATCTGTATTTGTGTCTCTGGTATCTATGTCAGTATTTGTATTTTTATTTGTGTCTCTGGTATTTCTATTTGTAACTGTACTTGTCTACATTTGTATCTCTGATATTTGCATTTGTGTCTGTATTTGTATCTTTACATGTATTTGTATCCATATGTGCATCTGTATCTGTATTTGTACATATATCGGCATCTTCATTTGTATCTGCATTTCTTTTTATATCTACATTTGTATCAATTTGGGTGAGGCAGAGGATCTCTTTTCCCACCCAGAGGCCACCAAGTCTACTGCCAAGGCTCCAGAGGTTGCCTAGACAGAGGAGAGCCGGATGGACCTTGATGTGCTCCGGGATGGTGGGGGTGGTGGGTCAGGGGCACAGTGCTCAGCCTGTACCACTACAGAATTCCTTCGCTGCTCTGGTGGGATGGGACTGCAGTGAAGAGGCACCCGTAGTCATGGCAAAGGAGGATATGGGGGCCCTTCAAAGGGGTGGCCGCAAGGTGAGAGGTAGAGGACCCCAGTGTAGGAGAAAGCAGCTTCTGGTGGGGACTCAGTCATGAGGAGGACAGATTTGGGAGCAAGAAGAGATAAACAGGGAAGTTAGGTGCCTACCTGGCACCTCAGTACAGAACGATGGACAGCGGATCCTAAGGATTACTAGGGTGGCAGGACAGGGAGGGCAGCTGGCTGTCATTGCCCACCTGTGGACAAATGACACAGTGAGGGATCAGGCTGGGGTAGTACAGGGAGAGTTCAAGGAACTGGGGAGGGGCCTACGCCAAGTAGCACAAACAGTGGCATTTGCCAAGGTGCTACCTGTCTATGCCCATGGGGAGTATAGGGCACTGCACCAGGAGCTCCGGGAGAGTACTTGGTAGAACGATTAGTGCAGAAAAGAAGGGTTTGGTTTCATTGGGGACTGGAGGGTGGCCTGGAAGGATATGGTTCTATAAAAAGGTGATGGCCAGCATCCATCTGGGAGGGGCACTGCGGTCCTCAGTGGAAGGTTCAGATGTTACCTTGATAAACATTTGAAGATCATGGTGATGAAATTTACAGAACGTAGACTGTCAGCATCATGCATGAAATATTGTTATAAAAACAGTGTCCGCCTGGTGTTTTATATGAAAATCTACCATTTTATGCCATGTTTTGCTATTTGTTGTGTGCTCTGCTTCAGCCACACTGCCAGCTGCTGAGACCTGCTATTCCTTGTGGTAATCAGTATGTCTCCACCCTGGTGATGACGTTTTGGGGGTGCTATTCTCTTTCATCTATGCAGAAACCAGGGAGAATGTCACATTGCTGAGGGCTGTATAGATTCTTTTTTTTTTTCTTGCTCTGTGCCTGTTGCAAGAAACTGAAAGACAATCAGCTGTTTGAATGTGGTTTCATCGTGTTCAATGCCAGTAATGCACAGAAATAATTTAAACTGATCATTTTAGCCTGCGCAGAAATCAGGAAAAGCAGCACACTGTAAGGTTTGCAGGCTCTGTAAACAGACTCCTGGTCAACACAAAGAAAATGAAGACCAAGCTTTTTGGATCCAAGAATAAGTTGGTTAAAAGCTCTGGGGACCAGCCCAACTCCTTTCCCATCTGTGCCCCAGACAGAACCACCCTGGAACAAGTAACCAGCTTCAAGTACCTCTCAGTAATCTTGAACCCCTCCCTTATGTTCCATCACCACATCAGGATGACAGGAGGATCAGTCAGCATATTGGTGTCTGGTATCACCTGATCCAGAAGCTTCCGAGGAAAGACTTGGTTGGTCCGAAAGCTAAAGCACTTTGTTCTTTTTGTTACATCTATGTTGGTCCAATAAAAGATATCAAATCATTTGTTTCTGGATCTGTTCTTACACGGACCAATATGGCAAAGGCTAAATCTGTATGTTATCACCCGAGACACTTCCTGACCCTGGAGGTGCATCTAGCAATAGGGTGGGGCATGCTCCTACCTCTTCTAGGCTACGGTTCCTCCATTATTTCCCAAACCTTGTCACTCCTAATCGCCCATCTCAATACTGCATACAACAGTATCTATTGTTTTGTCCTACTTGCTCCACTTGCTACTCACTGCTGCTCCCTATACACCTTGCTAGGATGGCTCTCCCCCCAAAGTCTGACATGACCTTAGCCTGGGCACCCTTGTACATAAATCCCTTAGTGCTGGACCTGCATCCCCACTAGACAATCTTCAACGGAGCACAAGGGGTTAAGGTCATCCTCCCAAAGGTTATTTAACCTCCCTAGATCCTCCACTGATATGGGACAGAGACCCCTCTCTGTCACTGGCCCCAAACTCTGGAATAGCCTTCTTCCCTCGCTCTTCTCCATTGGCTCTCCATCTGCCTTCAGAATGAACCTGATCAGCCACCTGCTCTCGGCATCCACCTGCAAATCCCCCCCCCCGACCTCCACACTCCAACTCCTCAATCTTGGAGGTCCGGATCCCCCAGACTATGGTCCAAACCCTATCTACACCCTCTCAAGTATCTGACACATGTAGTTATATCAGTTCTTGCTAGTGCCTGCTAACGCCTCACCTGTTAGCCCTCTGTTGCTCTGTATTGCTTTATAGACTTTTGTATTGCATCCAATGAGGCAGCATTTCTGAAGCACTGTTATGTCCCACTGGACCTTTGTATTTGTACCCCACTTAGGTTTTTAATCTATTGTATCGTTTACTCTAAAATACCCATGTCTTGTACCTTCTCTTTCATTGTAAGCGCCATATTTATGGCATGGTCATGCCTGAAAACAGTCCCTGGGATCAGGTACCTACTTGGTTAACAAATGAATAAATAAATAAAGCTTTCTGTTTTGGCGAAAGGCATGAGTCCTATTGTCCTGTTAATTTGCTGTGCTGAATCACACCTGGCATTCAATAGAGATGATTTCTCAGGATGGCACTAAAACAATTATCCCATCACCCTCTAAATGGGGGTGGGGTGGGGTCTGAGAAGTAGTGCTGTTCTGAAATCTAGGAGTTTCTATGCACTAGCCAGCCCAGTGTTTTCTCCCTGGCAGGTTTCTACTTGACCTACATTCAGGCTCTGCTATTCTTTACTCTACATTAAAGTGATCTTTTTACCAGGGCTAACACATCCATCCTTAGTAGGAATTAACACAGAAAAGGCCCTATTAAAACTTATTGTAAAGCAGATACTAACCAATAGTAATAAAGTTACCAACATTACAGTACTAATAGCAGTGCAACTTCCTAAAAGGCACAGTAGAGTAACACTCAAAATGATAGCAGCCTGGAGGCATGCTGACTCAGAATTCAGCAACCTTGAAGAAATTAACAACACAAAAAAGGAGTTGAAAAAGTACGAATTTGTGGACTTCTGTTACAAAACCTGGAACACCCATACGAACATCCGAATTTGCCAGTAGAAATAGGCCACCTGGTCTATCAAGTCTGCTCGAGTTTGCAGCTAGCGCCATCACCTTGCAGCTGCCCTGCCCCCTTCCCATACCCCCCCACCATGTCCCATCTCCTTTTGAAACTACCCACTGTTGTACAGGCTACCACCTCCTCCGGTACAGCATTCCATCCTGTCATGACCCTCTCCGTGAAAAAATGTCTCCTCATTTCCATCCTAAATCTCTCCCCCCCAATCTAAGGCCGTGCCCTCTCATGTCCCTCCCCCTCATCAGCCAGAGTATCCCTTCAGTGCCTGCCTTGTTTATCCTTGGTATATCAATGTTTCTTGAGTGGTGCTGCCTGTTTTAGATTTGTAAACCAACACACATGATCTTTAAACTAGACAAGGGTGGGAGGTGGAAATACAAAGAGAGGCATAAAATGCCCCCTCCTACAGATTGAAGCAACAGCTAGAGAGGGCCCAAGAGAAGGAAATTTCCCCAGGGCACAAGATAAACGAAGCAGAAGCATAGCAGGAGACAAGGTGGACTAGAACAGACAATGCAGTAAGGGAGGTGCTGAGAAAGCAACGCACAAAGAGGGTAGTGATGGGGGAGTGGGAGACAGGTAAGTTTCAAGTAGCAACAAAGGGAGGGCAATGAGCAGAGTTTGAGCACGGTGTGAAGAGGCATGCATGCCAACACAAGGAGTCTTGGAAATAAAATTCAGACCTGGAGACCATCATGGCGGAGGCAGACCTGGATCTTGTGGCCATCACTGAGTCACGGTGCGCTGGGAGCCACAACGGTGACATGGAAATACAATGCTACACGCAGTTCAGGAATGATATTGAGGGGTAAGGGTGGAAGGGTTGTGCTACATGTGAGGGAGGGTATCAGAGCAATGGAAATACAGGGGAACCTAGGGTAACGGATGGTATGGAGGTGCCGTAGGTCACCCTGGAGACAGGAACTGGAGCAACTACTGTATTCACACCGGAGTGATACACAGACCTCCAACATAGGGGGAAGACATGGATAAGGCAATGGGGGAAGCCATCAGCATGATGGCAGAAAAGGGAGAGGTGCAGATGGTGGGGGATTTCAATCTGCCAGATCTAGATTGGAGCCTCCCAGTCATTTGTATTTGGGATTCTGGTACTTGTATTTGCATTTGTATCTGTATCCTGACACTTGACAATGATATTTTATTGTATTTTTATGAACTCAGCAGTTTTAGATCTGTGTTTATTTTTGTTCTATGTGTAATTGTTGTAAGGCACTTTGGTTTTAAGAAAGGCACGGTATAAATAAAGATTTATTATTATTATTTTCTGTATCTGTACCTCTACCTGTACCCATATCTGTATCTGTATCTGTCTGTGCCTCTGGTACCTGTTTTTATATCTATATTTGCACCTATTTATCTGTATCTGTACCTGTACCTTCATTTTTAGCTATAGCTCTATCTGTATCTGTATTTGTATCTATACCTATATTTCATCTGCATTTCAATCTATATTTATTTATTTAAAAGTTTTACCAGGAAGGCATCCCGAGCAGTCTACAACGCGATTCCAGATGTGTCCTGGGGGAAGGGAAATTGGAGACAATACAGAGTATTTTACATCAGCGATGCAAGTATAATAAAATACATACATGGATTTAGCAGGGAAATCAATTTCTTTACAGAATAAATTACATTAGCAATGTAAATACAGAACAATACAATACAATACATTAATACAGCAGGAAAATAATTACTATACAGTGCAGTGACTGCAATTTGCTATAATGACAATTGGAATTTAGAATACAATCAGATAGAGTGAGTGACCAAAAACATATACAGAAACATTTGTTCTGTATATGTGCCTCTGATATCTGTATCTGTATGTGTCCAGAAGATGATCTTACCTATATTTGACTACTGTGATGTAGTCTACGGTGCCGCTAAGTCCTCCCTGGCTAGATTGAATACCCTCTTCAACTCCTTCTGCCACTCTGCCTTTGATGCTCCCCCGCACCCATCATTGTGATCTCTACCATGTCCTATCCTTCCCCTCCCTGACTAACAAACATCTCTCTCACTGCACCAAATTCACCTCTAAGCACTGGTTGGGCAAACTCCCTTTTTACCTCTCCCCCTCTTTTACAACCACCCCCCTCTTTCCCATTCCCTGAGATCAATTGATTTTCGAACTCTGGTTGTCCCACACCACGCCACTCTCATCCGCCAATTGGGTTATTCCTATCACCTCCCAAAAATGTGGAATTCCCTCCACCCTCATATTTGCCACTCATCATCCTGCTAATCCATTAGCTCTGCCCTCAAGAACTTCCTTGCTCCTTCCTGTGCCTGCCATGATCCTCCCTAACCTCCCTCCACCAAGCCCCTATAAGCCCCCTAAATGCCCTTCTCCCATCTGATCTACTTCCCCCACTCCCCATCCCCCACCACCAAGCCCCTTTTAGCCCTCTAAACACCCTTCTCCCATCAAATCTACCTCCCCCACTCCCCCTTCACCCTGCTTCCCTCTCCACTAACCTTCCTTTGCCTTCCACTAAGTTGCTTCTAAATCATCCAAGCTGATATCAGTGATTGCCCTACCCCTCTCCCTATGCCTTCAATCCCTCACCCCCACACCACCCTCTCGTTCTCCTGCACAGGATCAGGTCCCGCACAGGGCAAGGTTTCTTCCCCCTCCTCTCTCACCCCTTATCACCACATGCTTACTCCCTATCACTACCTACTCCCCTCTGTCATGTTCCTCTTAGTTGCCTACTTTCCCTCCTCCAATGTGTTTCTCTCCCTTTTCCTCTTCCACCCTAACTCTCACTATCTTCAATCTATTCCCCTTCTGTTGTGCTCAACCACTGCCTTGTGCAGGCAGGGTCCACAGTGCACAGAGGGTAATAAGTCCACCTCCTTTTCTGCTTCCTTCTACTGTACCCAACCTATCTACCTGCTGCTCCTCTTCAGTCACTGCTAGACCACTGCCTTGCGCAGGCAGGGTGACACAGCACACTGGTGGGTTGCTACCCCCTCCCTCCTCCCCTTTTTTCTCTGTTCCCTCTCTTGCTTTATCATGTATAATAACTCTTACTGCCTATAACCTGCTTCCTTTCAGTAGGGCTTGACCACTGCCTTGTACAGGCAGGGTCACCAGCATACTGTTGAAAACACAACCCCTTCCTCCCCCCTGTTGCCCCCTCCTACAACATTCACTCTCTCTTCATCCCCTTTACACTTCACCTCCCCTCCTCTTAATCTAGCCATAGTTACTGGTCTACCCCAGATCTCTCAAATATGCACTTATAATCCATCCTGTTCCTTCTGTTCGCCTGCAAATTGTGTTCTGTCTGTGTCTTTCCATGAATTTCCATTCCCTACTTCCATTCTTGCCTCTCTGTACTCAAATCACTTTAAATCTTCAAAACATATGTTCCACCAAGGTTTGCCAATTATTATTGTATTATCATATTTTTTAGTGTTACCTAATGTTTGCCAATTTGTTAAATTGTGTTATCATATGTATTCTAGTTTTATATGTTAACTTTGTAGCCATCTAAAGCATACCTATAAAATCTTTCCCTTTCACAACTTCTAATGACCCGCTCTCTCTGTATGAATGCAATCATAGTGTTCCAACATTGTACATTTTATTGTATTTTATCTCTTTGTTCCCCCCCCAGGTTGCACTGGGAGACAAGCAACTTGTTGCTCAGTGTGCCTTCCTAGTGAAACATTTCAATAAATAAATATCTGTGTCTGTGTCTCTGGTATTTGTATCTATATCTATATTTAGCTGTATTTGAATCCATATTTAAATCTGTATTTTTGTCTCTGACTATTGCATTTGCATTTGTATTTACATCTCTGTTTCTGGTATTTGTATCTGTAAGTGTATCTGTATTTGTATTTGTGTCTTTGGGGCCCCATATTCAGAGCCGGCCAAATGCACATGCATAACGGTGTGCTGCACAGATAAGTTGGGCTGGACAGCTCTAGCGTGATATTCAAACAGAATGCATGATCAGAACAGACCATGCAATCCGTTTGAATATCAGACTCTGGGTGCGCGGCACACAGTAAGCAGTCGCCATGCATGGGGCGGTGCATCCAGGGTGTGGGGCCAGAGACCACCCATAGGGGAATGCATGGTGCATACCTATATGTGCCACAGCCCCCATGGGTGATATTCAGCCCAAACATGCAAATGAACCCACTGGGCATGCAGGGCACAAAGGGGCCATTTGCATGTCCATTATGGGCTCATTTGCATGGCTCTATCGCTGTACTGTACGCTGAGCCAGCCTCCTCCAGCCCTGACCCATGATACAAATAACAGAATACCCTTCTCTCATTTATCGTAATGTAGTGTCCTTCCTCTCCAGCTCGGATCAGTGATAAACATAAAAGAATAGCCCAATCCCATTTAATATTGTGTAGTGTCTCCCTCCCCATCCCTGATCCATGATAAGAATAAGAGAATTACCTCTCTCATTTACCACAGTGTAGTGGCCCCCCAGCCCCAATCCATGATAAGAATAAGAGATTATACCACGGACTCCAGAGAAAACAGTAAATCCAGTATTTTGATTGGCTGGCTGGCACCTTTCAATCGTGGTAAATCCCCCAATAACCAATGCAAAAGATGCCAGCCACATGTAAAAAAAACAACAATCCAACCCCAAAATCACAGAACTCCAACTGCCATCTTGTTTCTCCACTAAACGGGGATCATGAAACAACACCTCCATAAATCAGAAAATGCAAAGAAAACAGTGTGCAAGCCTGAATTAGTAACCATAAACAGGCTTTTCAACTGTTTCCTGCAACCACTTCCACCCAACTCACCTCTAAATCATTCTTTCTCTCCGGTAGGCTTGGCTCCGTTCCGTTCCTGGTGCAGTCCCTCTCTCTCTCTCCCGTACAGTCCCTCTCTTGTTTTTAAATTCCGACTCTTGCTGTGCCAATGGCAGGAGAAAAAAACAACAACAAAAAAAACAGTAAAGAAAGTCCCCCGACTGCAAGAAACCTCCCCCCCCCTCCCGAGTCCATTTTCACCATGCAAACAGTAACCCAGAAGCTGTACAATGGCAACACATAACGGGTCACAACATGCCACACAGTCAACAGGAACAAATGTTTTTTTACCGGGCTAACAAATACAATAAAATTATATGGAAAACCTAAGAAACCACTTTTATTTTATTCTATATAAAAAAAAAAGACCAGGGTGTAATCACAATAACCCACTCGAGGGTGTGGGTTATGGGGGAATTTACCATGGCTGGTGAGGATTTGACCACTCGGCAGTGCCTTGTGGCCAAACCACGCCAGCCATGACAAATCCCCCCATAACTCACACTCTCTCATGGTTTATTGCTTAAATAGCCCTCTGCCATTTACCGTAGTGTACAGCCCCCCAGCCCCGATCGCAGTTAGATGAGACATTTTTCCCATTCCCATTTTCCACAGTGTAGCAGCCCTCCCACCCTGATCAGTAGTAAATAGCTCCAAACTCCACTCCCCACTCCCTGGTGGCTAGTGTTCCCCTCACCCCCCTGCCCCTGCAGGTAGTAACCCACCACCCTGCTCCCCTCATCCCAACCCATGCTGGGGACTGACACAGCCCTCCTCACCCTGCCATGGCTGACCACTGATTGATCGTTTCAGGAGCACCTACAGTACATAGGACACACTCAACCAATAAGTGTGTCCTATGTACTGTAGGTGCTTCTGTAATGATCAGTCGATGGTTGGCCATGGCAGGATGAAGAGGGCTGTGCCAGTCACTGGCATGGGTTGGGATGAAGGGGTGGTGGGTTACTGCCTACTGAGGTGGTGGGGGTGAAGCGAACACTAGCCACCAGGGAATGGGGAGCGAGGTTTGGAGCCATGTACCAGTGATTGGGGCGGGGGAGGGTGCTACACTGTGGAAAATGGGAATGGGAAGAATATTTTGTCTAACGGTGATAGGGGCTGGGGGGCCACTACACTATGGTAAATGGGATCAGAGTATTCTCTTATTCTTATCATGGATCAGGGCCTGGGAGGGGGACACAACACTATGGTAAATGGGAGAGGGCTATTCTCTTATTTTTATCATGGATTGGGCTGAGGATGGGGGACACTACACTACGGTAAATGGGATCAGACTATTCTCTTATTCTTATCATGTATCGGGGCTGGGGAGGGGGGTCACAACACTATGGTAAATGGGAGAGGGCTATTCTCTTATTTTTATCATGGATCGGGATGGGGATGGGAGTCACTACACTATGTTAAATGGGATCAGGCTATTCTTTTATGTTTATCACAGATCCAGGCTGGAGAGGAGGGACACTACACTACAGTAAATGGGATAGGGCTATTCTTTTATGTTTATCACGGATCAGGGCTGAGGAGGGTGGACACTACACTAGGGTAAATGCGAGAGGGCTATTCTGTTATGTTTATCATGGATCGGGGCTGGGGAGGGGGACCATGTACCTGGCCCTAGACTGTGCGTGGGGAACAACCCAACCCTGTGCATAGTTAAAGAAGGGTTTCAAAAGCGTAACTATGCGCTGGTGCAGCCAGCGCATAGTTACACTTGGGGGGTTCAATATTGTGATGCACGGCTTATGCATCAGGGACCCATCATTTGCATAGGCGCATCATAATATCATACACGGTGGCGTAGTCGGGGGAGCGTGGTGCATCGGTGGCCTTCGACTATGGCCACGCCCCCAACAGCCCACTTAAGTCCAGAGGTGTGCAGCACATCCAGAAATGCGCCACACAGCTCGTCTAAATATGTGGGCCCTGGTATTTATATCCAAGTCTGCATTTGTATCTGTATTTGTATTTGTGTCTCTGGTGTTTCTATTTTTATCTGTATCTGTTTTGGGCTGTTTTTTTGTATTTGAACCTGTATTTTATTTTTATCTGCATTTATATATCTGGTATTATCTGTGTCTTTGGTATTTGTATCTGTGTCTGTGCTTTCATATTTGTATCTGTCTTTGCATCTGTGTCTTGTTTATTTGCATCTGTGCCTCTGGTTTTTGTATCTGTATCTGTGCCTTTGTTATTTGTATCTAGATTTGTATCTAGGTCTCTGATATTTGTATCTGTCATTGTGTCTGTGCCTCTGGTATTTGTATTTGTACTTGTATCGGTGTTACTGGTGTTTGTATCTGTATCTGTGCCTGTGTTATTTGTATCTAAGTTTGTATCTAGGTCTCTGATATTTGTATCTGTCATTGTGTCTGTGTCTCTGGTATTTGTATCTGTATCTCTTTTGTTTGTATCTGTGTCAATAATATTTTTTTCTGAATTTGTATCTGTAGCTGTATTTTTATCTATATATGCATCTGCATTTTAACTGTATCTGTATTTTTTATTTACTGTATACTGCATCTGCATTTGTGTATAGCTATCTATCTATATATTCATTTCAAAAAACTCCATTAATGCATTAGTTAGGGTTAATAACACTGTGAAAAAAGTTTGGAAATGTGATTTTAAGGTTCAAAATCCTAACTCTGCATTCCCCCCACCCACACACACACACATACATACACATGCAAGCAAGGGAAGGGTCAAGGCAACACAACCAACCAGAGACAACCAGCATCAGGTAATAGAAGTAACATACAACTCTCTAAATGTACCACAAGACACATCTATCATCACGTCCACCAACTGTATGAGTTCTGCTGCTATCATAGTGCCTTGGGGGTACACACACATGCTGGATGATGGCCTACAGAAAGATTCAGAAAAGTATTCAATTTATGAGCCATTACAATCAGAGTCATCATATCACATATGATAATAAATACAAGCCTAAATAAATATTATAAAATAACTCACATCATAGAAATTACATGACAGAAGCAATTTTCCATTACAAATAAAATAGAGAATCACATTAAGACCTTATTGTACAATAGGCAAAGGTAGTCTCTCTCAAGGGGAGTATAATCACGTTACAGTAGTACTATTCCCTAGTTTGTTAAATGTCACCGTAATTACATAAATCAAAAAACAAGGCTCTAGAAAGATATGATCAAAGATCAAAATTAGGAATCTGAGAATATTTCTAATGATTCATGATATGCAAATGATAACATGACGGCCGCCAGGCTGGGCGTGTTGTCGGCTGTCCTAGCAGCTAGTCTGTGATTTTTCCGACGCTTGAAGCTCTACCCAGTTTTTGTTCTCCCTGCCGTCTTTAAAGTTTTTATATTACATATTACATTTTATTTTTGTAATACTCGCCTGAGTGGAAAGTTTGTCAGTACGAGTGACTTTGAGTGATCTTGGACCGTTACCGAGGCGTTCTGTAATGACCCCGAAGTGTGTACCGAGGCCATTTCGTTTTGGCCCTGCTACCGTTCCAAGTACTTGATTTTGTGCTGGGTCCCTTGTTTAGTTTTTCCCTATTCGGATTTATCCTGGACCTTCTATTGAATTCTCTGGAGGTGTTTTAAAGGCGGTGGAGAAGTGGTGAACTGTCAGGGAGTTTGACTTGGAAGTTGCCTGGATCGTGGTTTGTGGATCTTTGTTTCTGGCCATGGATTAATTTAATAGTCCTCTGGGATTAAGCCATCGGGTGAAGTTTCAGCTCCAATGACGGCATACTGGTAGGAGTAGGAGGTTTGGTACAACTGGATATAATCTGTTACAGTTGAGCTGGTGGTCCCGACCCTGCAAGAGGTCTGCCTGCGGAAGTCCATGGCTACACGGGGACTGGGTCTTGCTGTAGCCGGGTAGCCAGCAGGTAGGGCTGGCGGTCTTTGGGTTTCTTCAGGGGGCCAACTGGTGGTCTGGCCCCGTTGGAGACCCACGGTAGTGGCTGCTGGCTTTGGCGGTGTCGGTTCCTCCTTTGGGATTTTTTTGGGCCCCCCTCCTGCATTAACCTGGACATTAAAGAAGAGACCTTTTCCTACTAATTTTCCTGCCTAATTTTACTTGACTTCAATTACACTCCTGTGAAGGCAGCTGAGAGTGCCTTGTTGTTTCGGTCTCCCTCACAGTGAGAGGGTTTGGGGGGCTGAATAACCATCTATGTCTCGTTTTACTTTTTATCAGTCTTCCTTGTGGTGAGAGTGCTCAGTGGCTGAAATAATAACTATTGGTGACATTTTCTCTATTCAGGGAGTGAGAGTCCCTGTACTTCATTTACCCTCTTATGGTGATGAGAGGGCCTTAGGGGGACTGAAGACTTTGTTTTTTTCTGTTTGGATTTATCTTCAATCCTTGGACGTTAAGCTACAGCTGCAGTATAAAGCGACTCATTATTTATTGTTTGGCTGACCTTGTACACTGACCAAACTGCTGTTTTGGGTCCGAAGTTGAACCACCTACATTTTATTTGTATTTTAAGATTTGTCTTAATATATTTGAGGTTATTGGGGTTGGGCGATTAAAATTTAGGGTTTAGGAGTTTTGGGGGTTATATATTTGTTTAAATAAGTGTTATGGGTTTATATTTTGTTGGTTTTTATGTTATTTGTTTTGTTTCGGTTTTCAATTTTTTAGTTTGCTGGTTAGCTAAGTGTGAACTCCCTGATAATTCAATTGTTAGAATGTGTCAGAGGCCTGCCCCCATGGTCATGCACTAGTCACCCTCTGCTCTCCGCGTCCTCTGTCCCTTCTTTCCTCCCCCATTACAGTTTACAACTTACCAGCGTTGTAGGGTGCTGGGTATTGCTTGTAAGGGAAGGAGGGGGCAGGGGGTGGCGAACAGTGGAGGGTGAATGAGCGGGCCACCTCATCAGGATTGTGAGATCCAGGAGACACCCTGGGGCAAAATGGAATCTAGAACATGGTTCACCATGTCTGGTTTCCATACCCAAGGGCACCACCAGTATTGGTGGGCAGGTGGCCCAGGTGACCCTGGAGATTCATCCAACTCGGGCTGTGTTATGCAATGTCAGGTCCATTAAAAACAAGACTGCAGTTATTGCAGATCTTGTAGAAATGGTGGATCTGGCTTGCATCACTGAGACCTGGCTGATGAGAATTCTGGCTCCACTTTGGAGGCATTAACTCCAGCCGGTACTGGCGATTCACCGCCGAGATTGGATCACGGGGGTTGTGGTCTGATTGAATCATTTAGTGTACTGTGGTAGCAGGTGTAGGCTGTAGGATTGCCCTCATCTACCGCCCACCCGGAGATGAAAAGCAGTTCCTTCAGGAAGTAGCAGACTTCGTCATCGACATGGCATTTGAGTCGCCCAGACAGATGGTTCTAGGTGACTTCAACGCCAGGGTTGATGATGAATTCTCACAGTTTGGACAACGCTTCCTCCAGTTGATGTTATCTCTAGGCCTTACACAGATAGTTACCACTGTTACCCATAAATATGGTCACTCCCTTGATTTAGTCTTTCTCCTGGGGATTGAGGCCTCTGATTTGGGGGTGGAACCAGTTGAATGGTCTGATCACTACACCGTGGAGTTTAGTTTTAGTGCCCCCATTCATTGGCCTACCCCTGCGGAGATGGTCAAGTATCGCCCTTTATGAGATGTTAGCTCTGAAGGCCTGGTGGCGGTACTTGACCTATCGACCCTTCCAGTGGCAAACAGCGACCCAGATGCCCTCGTGGTAGCCTATAATATGGCTATCTCGTTGGCCCTGTATGTCATTGCTCCTGCCCATGTTCGCCCCCTCTCCCTTCAACCTCGGTCCCCATGGTTTGATGGGACCTTGAGGGAGATGCGCGACTAGGATGAAGGTTAGAGCGCTGCTGGCAGAGATCCTCCCTTGATGCCGACCACCTTAGATTGATGGAGCATTATCAAGCCTATCAATCTGCAATCACCCATAAGAAGGCAGAGTTCCTGTTCGGGGAGATTGCAGCTGCTCAGAATCGACCAGCTCAGCTTTTTCGCACTGTAGACAGACTGTGCAACCCAGTCTGCCTACAAGTCCGAAAAGCCTTTTCACAAATAGAGTGCGATGAACTTGCTCAATTCTTTGCAACTAAGGTGGCCGACATTAGGGCGGTGCTCCAACCAGCACACTCTAAGGGTGTTGCTTTGGATCAGCGCATGGCCGCTGCTCCTCAACTTTCCTGGAGTACCTTTGACCGACCGGAGTTCATGGATGTCATGCGGATTGTCCAGGATGCGCGCCCTACGTGCTGTACTTTAGATCCTGGACCAACTGCCCTGATTTTGGATTGTATTGATTCCATTGGTCTGGTCCTAGCATGGATAGTCTGGTGCTCCTTGGAAACAAGTGAGTTTCCTAGCTCCCTGAAGGAGGCAGTGGTAACACCCCACTGGAAGAAAGCTTCTTTGGACCCCGACTGCCTTGTAAACTACAGACCAATCTCTAACCTTCCCTTTTTAGGGAAGGTGATCGAGAAGGTAGTAGCCATACAGCTGGAGAACCATTTGACCATCCATGATATCTATGAACCCCTCCAGTCCGGTTTTTGAAAGAGGCATAGTACTGAGACAGCGTTGGTTCGGGTGCTGAATGATCTCCTGATGGCTAGGGGCCAGAAGAACCATTCCATCCTGGTTCTTCTAGATCTCTCATCAGCTTTTGACACTGTGGACCATTGGGTTCTACTTGAGCACCTGAGGTTCATCTGTGGACTATCAGGTGTAGTCCTCAGGTGGTTTACATCTTACCTCACTGGAAGAATGCAGAGAGTGGTTTCCGGGGTTTATTCCTCGGACCCAGTTCCTCTGTCCTGTGGGGTTCCTCAGGGCTCTGTGTTGTCCCCCATGTTATTCGCAGTGCACATGCTGCCCCTCGGAGACTTTGTAAGAAGGTATGGGCTGAGGTTTCACTGCTATGCTGTCGATACCCATCTCTACCTTTCTTTTGCACCCGACCAGGATGGAGCTCTCTCTGTCTTTAATAACTGCCTCAAAGAAATCCAGGAGTGGATGGATTCAAGTTGGCTGAAGTTGAACTCGGAAAAGACAGAGGTGCTGGTTGTGGATCCGGCACTGGATAGGGAGACTGGGGGTTGGTTCACCCTGCGGGTTGTATCTTGGGGGTGTCTCACTCCTGATCTCTGAACAGGTGCGTAACCTGGGGGTAATTTTTGATGAAGGGCTGATTCTGCATTCACAGGTGTCTGCCATCATCAAGTCCTCATTTTACCATCTGAGGAATATCTCCAGGATTAGGCACCTTGTTCCATCCAGCGATCTTCCTACACTGGTCCATGTCTTTATGTCCTCATGCTTGGACTATTGCAATTCCCTCTACCTAGGGCTTCCTGGGGTGGAAATCCACCTCCTGCAGCTGGTGCAGAACTCAGCGGCATGGCTTTTGACTGGTACCTCTCGGTCCAGTCATAGTACACTGGTGCTGTGTGGACTGCACTGGCTGCCAGTGCAGTGGCGGATCACCTTTAAAGTCAGTCTTATGACTTTTAAAGCCCTACATGGACTTGGCCCGGAATACCTGAAAGCGCTCCTGGTTCCTTACCACCCTGGGCGATCACTCCGCTCAGCGGACGAGGGGTTGCTAGAGATCCCGAGGGTGTGTCTGAAATCTTCTGGCACCTGAACATTTATGCATGCAGCCCCTACCCTCTGGAATTCTTTACCCCATCAGTTGCGGGAGTGCATGACCATGGAGGGATTTAAAAAGGCCCTGAAAACATATTTATGGACTCAAGGTTTTGGTGAGTGATTCTGCCTGCATAACTGTGTCAGCTGTTTTATATAGTTTAAGATTAGAAATGTTTGATGTGTTTTTAAATTTTGTAACGAGCCTTGGTTTTTGAAAGGCGCCATAGAAATAAAGTTTATTATTATTACTATTAATACACAGCCCACACTCTGCAGTAAAATATGAAGTCAAGTTACCGGATATAGTCTTGTTACCTCGATTGGATGATTACCAGATTTCTATTTCTTATTTTAATAAGCAAATATTTGGCTAGCCTTTCAGCTGACATAATCAAAAATTAAATATGCTATGACACCCATACAGCACTCTGTGAAATATTAATTTTCAAAATTACCAGCTATATTCACATTACCGGAATTCTGTTTCTTATTTTATTAATAGCTGTCAGATACTTGGCTAGCCTTTCAACTGACCACACATCCATTGTGTGAAACAGAATATTTGTAAAGGTTGGATTATCAATCTGATATGCATTAGTCTTAAAAGGACTCAACCAATACTGGTTGGACTTCAGCAAGGCGTTCGACTCTGTCCCCCACAATGGTCTGGTGGAGAAACTGACGGGGTTGGGAGTAGGCCCTTTGATGGTCAGATGGACTGAAAACTGGCTAGCTGGATGCACTCAGAGAGTAGTGGTCAGTGGGGAGCTCTCGAACCCTAGAGAGGTTGGTAGTGGGGTACCGCAGGGCTCAGTCCTGGGTCCAATCTTGTTTAATGCATACATTTCGGACATAAGGGAGGGTATAGGGTGTGAAATGAGTCTATTTGCTGACAACTCCAAGGTGGCAGCAGTAGTTGAGGGGGAAGAGGGGAGGTTGGCCCTGCAATGGGACCTGGACACCATGGAAAGGTGGGCTCACACATGGAAATTGAATTTCAATATCACCAAGTGCAAGGTGTTACATCTTGGGGGGAGAAACCCTAAACACAGGTACATCCTGGGAGGGGAGGCACTGGAGGCCTCAACAGGGGAAAAAGACCTAGGGGTCATGGTGGATGAATGTATGAATAACTCCAAGCAGTGCAGGAGAGCAGCTAGCAAAGCAAACAGGATGTTGGGATGCATCATAAGGGGGATCACTTCTAGGAGCAGGGAAGTGATTCTGCCACTGTACAATGGATTGGTTAGACCATACCTTGAGTACTGTGTACAGTACGGGTGACAATACTTGAAGAGGGCATACAGCTCCTGGAGAGAGTACAGAGGAGGGCAACTAAGATGATACAAGGACTAGGGGATTTGACGTATGAGGACAGACTTGAGGAGCTCTGCCTGTTTTCATCGGAGGAGAGAAGAGAGAGGGGGACATGATTGAGGCCTTCAAGTACCTCAAGGGAATAAATAGGGTAAACATGGAGGGGATCTTTAGACTAAAGCAGGGCGGTATCACCAGAGGGCATGGTTTGAAGTTGGAAGGGTGAGGGGGGAAAAGAGGAGGAGATTTTCACTGAGAGAGTGGTGAATCCTTGGAACATGCTGCCTGGTAAGCTGGTTCAGAGATCCACAGTGGAGGGCTTCAAGAGAGGGTGGGACAGACACAGAAAGCGGATGTATCAGATGATGGCCTGGCCCAGGGGGGTGGGGATGGATGAGAGGGGTTTCTGGATCACAAGGAGGGGGGAGGGCCTCGGTACTCAACTAGGGATCTGAGGTTCGAGCAGACTCAATAGACCGTAAAGCTTAATCTGCTGGCAATTAGTATGTTTGTAATAGGCTCGGGGTTTATCATACCACGAGCAGTCCCATAGTATATGCATTAAGTTTTCTTTACCACCTCTGCTACAGTCACACTCTCCTAATTGTAGACCTTTTTTCTTATATTGATAAGATAACATATTACTTGGACATTGCCCAAATTTGTAGTTTGAGACTACAGATCTTAATTTGGGATCTGTCAAAATTTCAAGGTATGGTTTAAAACCAAAATAATTATTTTGGGCAAACCATTTTGAATAATGGGAATTTTTAATCAAATCTAGGTCCATACAGTTCCAACTAGTGGTCATCCTTTTAGCAACGTACTTCCTATAGTTTCCACTAAGTATAATGGCCTTGTCTACAGCTTGTTTTAGGTTCATCATTTTAGGTTTTTCTAATATATTTATTAGTGTAGTATACCAGAGACCGTTTTTATGTCCTGAGTAATACCAAGCTTCTTTCTCTTTAAGTGCATTCTTTGCTAAAGTTACACAATTCTGTCTGGATAATCTCAACCAGAAGTTAACGTTCCTTATTTCTAGTAGTGCCCCTATATTCGTGATTCCCAGTTCCGATCTTAGATACACAGCTGGACAAGAATGCCCTACCGTAAGAGCTGTACGTAAAAACTTGTACAATGGAGACTAAGTCTATTTAAATTTTGACACTCCCATATGTCAGATCCATATAACAACTTAGTCTCAAACTTTGACCTAATTACTCATATTAATGGCTTAATGGTCATACCACCATATTTTGCATTAAAACGGACAAGTCCTGCTATGGTTTTCTTTAGTTTATCCAACAACATGTCAGTATATAATGTCCAGTTGCAATTTTCTTGAAAGAGAATGCCCAAATAAAGATAACTAGTTACTCTCTCCAACTTCTCTTTGCTCACAAGCCAAAAGGTTGAGTCCTTCTTTTTTACCTGTATCACGTATGACAACTTTAGTCTTGTTCATGTTAATTTTTAATTTTAATTTAGTGGAGTTATTATATATGTAATCTAGCTTCTTTTGTAACCCAGATTTTGTGAGAGATAAAAGAACAATGTTGTCTGCGTAGGCAAGGCAAGGCATTGAAGCTATTTTTGGTGAATCAAAAATGGCAGAATCAGACTGTGATAACATATTATCATTGTAAAGAGAAAATAAAGGTGGCGCCAGCATACAACCTTGTCTGACACACCTGTTAATGTTAAAGGAAGCCGATAGACCACCCTGTCTTCCAAGTCTAATTTTTTGCCCAGTTGTTCATATATAACTGTGAAATGAGAGCAATTAAATTACTGTCTATCGCCCTTTTCTCTAATATGGACCACAATATATTTCTAGAAATGTAGTCAAATGCGGATGTGTAATCAGTGAACACCGGATAGAGTTTCTGATGTCTGATTCTGACACATTTTTCAATCAAATGCTTCAGCACAAAAATGTTATCTAATGTAGAGTAGTTAGCTCTAAAACATGCCTGATTTTCTGCTAGTCCTCCCATTTTTAATACTTCAATATTTAATCTCGCTAACAAAATTCTGGATACTATTTTCAGATCCACATCTAGCAAACTAATATGCCTCCTCTCCAAGAGTCAGGGAAAATATTTGAGTTCATACATCTATTAAAAATATATAACTAGGAAATTAGTCCACTTTGAAAGTAAACATTGATATATTTCGGCTGGGATTCCATTCGGGCCTGATGCTTTATGTTTTTTTAACATCGCAATTGCCTGAAGAAGCTCCATCGAGGTAATTATTATAGAATCGTTCTGTACATCCCTTGTGTCCTTATTAATTGCCTCTATTTGAGGGTCATAAAAATAGCTGCAAAATGTGCTATCCATTTATCTTCAGATATATAGGTATCAATTTCATATTTAGAGTTTGAACAACCTCGGGCAACCAGATTCCAGAAAGACTTACAGTCCTTCTGTTCAACTACTGTTAGCATTTACTGCTATAGTTTATAATGATATATATTTTTGTTTGTTTGTTTAATTATATACTTACAATTCTTTTTTTCTTGATTTAAATCTGTCAATACCACTTTAGTTCTGGTGTTCTTATAGTTTCTATTTAACCTTCTAATAAGGGCTTTTTTCTTTTTACAGTCGGTATCAAACCAATTGATAGTAGCAGAAGAATAATTTTTAAACCTACATTCACGGTAGCTATGTATCTCTACAAACAGCTGACTCTGCAGCTGTATTAGAGTCTGTACATCTTTTTTTCCAAAGATCTGCACATTTTTCAGTAATACACGAATCAAGCAAAAGAGGTAACATAATCTGCCTTGAATTTTGTTGCCAACTAATTCTTTTATCTATTCTGATCTCAGTATACAGAAAAGTGGGCAGATGCTAGTTTGGGGACAGACTTGGAGAGTTAAACTCCAACAGGACAGGAAAATGTTCACTTTCCACCCATACAGGTATGGTCAAAGAATTCCAGCAGTCAGGATGGCCTGACCAAACAGCGCAGTCTACCAGGGAAGCACTCCTCGTGGACAAAAATGTAATATCTCCAGCCAGGTCACTTTTCAATCTGCCATTAAGGGGACAGAGCAGATTGTCCATTATGAAATCTATTAATTTATTACCATTATTATTTAACTTGCTGTCCCTTGAGTTTCTGTTTGGTAATAATGTATCGGATTGCATATACATATACATCAAATTACCTAGCAAGCCATCGAATAAACCAATCCATGCATTAAAATCACCCAATAAAAGAACATTCATAGTTGAAATGTCCTGATAGATACTTAGGACTATATTTGCTATATCATTCCACAATTCTTCAGTATAAAAGGTAGAATTTTCTGGAGGTATATAACAATTCATCACACAAATGTCCAAATTCCCAACCTTAATAGACACTACAATTATGTTGTTATGCAAAGTTTTTATTCTCACTTGCCTAAACTTGCCTACTTTCACAAAAACAATTAGTCCACTTGAATTTCTACCAAACTTAGATAGCTTGACACCAGGTACCTGAAAGCACTCATAACCATTTAAGGTCATTTCATCACTATACGAGTGCCACGTTTCTTGCAAACAAATGAGGTCAGATTGCATTAAGAAATTTTTTAAATCTGCATCTACTATGTATGATGTCCAACCTGCAATGTTCCATGACATAAAAATTAATCCAGATGTCTCAATATCTGACTTAAGAGGTGACAGGTGAGTACTCGGTAGTCAATTTTCCCCATATCCTGCCAACAACATGAACCCGTTTCTTAATGGCAATCTGATGTCACCAGTTTTAATATCATCTCCAGGTATTCTCTGCTCTGTTGTATGGAAAAATGTGAATCCAAGTTGAGCCCCATGTTGTCCAGAATGGCTGTCTTCCCTAAAATAGTTTCTGCCAGTTTAGAATTTGAAACTTTTATATTTACTTGACTGTCCACACAAGCTCTGGTAGCTGATATGTCACCTAAGCCATCCACTGGTATTCTCAGGAAATGTACTAACAAATCTTTTATAGATTTATTTAATTTTGCATCATTTTCCTGTTTAAGTGGAGACATTCCACACATATTGCTGGTGATGGCCTACAGTAAGTATATTTGCATTACAAACATCAATAACAAGATTTAAGCAGATGTCCATATTTCAATAGTTAACAAGTGATGAAACAGACAGTATGTTACCCACACATAGTTTATTGGAAATGAGGGTTTGTATAAGCCTACCAACAGTCATTGGATGTTTGCATTTTTTTTTCTGATACAGTGAGTCAGTCCTAATAATAAATGGTAGTAATAATAGTCAGTCCTAATAACAAAAACAGTAGTAATAATCAAAGTAATTTTTCTGTAGTATAGTTTACAAATAAGATGTAAAAGCAACAGTTGTAACATCCAAAGCTAACCATAACATACTGTTAATGAGTATTTCCAGGTAACACAGCAGTATAACAACATGTGATGGTGGTAGTTTCCTACCTGAGCAGTATCTGAAAAGTACTGTGTATGTGTCAGCCCTATCTTTCCTGCTACCACATGCCTATGTGGTAGCAGCGATACTGGCAGCGATCCACTTGTTGAATTAGGACACATATAAACCAATATTTTAAAAATGTGTACAGACTAAGTCTCATTGTTTGAAGAAGATATGCCAGCAATAATGTGTCATCATACTGTGCTGGCAGTATGGAGTCGATCATACAGTATTTGTTTTTTCATTACATAGTGTTATGTAAAATCAGTACAGTGCTGTGATTATTGTGTTTACAGATGTGACAGAGTGGTATAGTGTCTTACAATGTTGCATGTGTCTTGCATGTGTGTGTGTGTGTGTGTGTGTGGGGTGGTGGGGGTGGGAGGGAATGTGGAGTTGGGGTTTTGAACCCTAACATCACATTTCCAAACTTTTGTCACTGTGCTATTAACGCTAACTGATGCATTAACAGAGTTTTTTTGCAATTAATTTCCCTTCTTTTGGAGAAAGTGTAATGTAACTGGTAAATGGTATGTGGGAACGTCGCCCTTCGCGCCCTGTGCTGCCTTCACACTGTCCATTATTTTGCATAATGGCATGCATATGTGAGCGTGTGGGCCCTCTGGGCCCTGAGCTCCCACTCACACATAAGTACGGAGCCATACAGCAGCCCTATAGGGCAAGGAATCCTTGTGCCACTAATGTGACAATATCTCAGCAACTGTAGCAACTACAAAAGAAATTCAAGTGTTGCTGTAATCATGACAGCGAGTACTCCACGCAATATAAATCAACCAAATCCATATCTCACATTGTTTATGAGATAGAGGCACCAAAACACACTGAAAAGGCACCCTTGGAACCCTTGGAACATGTGTCTGCCAATATCTCCGTAACCGTAGCAAGTAGGAAAAAAATCCACTGCTGGTGTAATCGGAGTTTCCAAAATTGTTTCTGCAGATTAGTTCACATGAAAGTGAACAAAGTTGCAGGTAGTGAAAAATCCATATCTCGCTTTGTTTTTGAGATACGGGCGCTGAAAGGTGTCATGGATGCCGCAATGTTATCCTATGGGAAATTTCTCAACTTCGGAACACTGTACCTTTGGGCACCAAACCACCAACAGGCACATCTATGGGACCAGGGCTTGCCACCCTGCAAATTTCAGCCCAAAAGACCCAACTGTTTTGTTGCAAGGTGATAGCAAAGATTTGCTGTTTTTTTTTAAACATTCGCAAATTGCAAAAGTTTCACAAAAAGCAGCATGAAACTTTTGCATTTGTGAATGTAGTGCGGCAATTTCTTTCACAACTTGCAAAAGTATTTTTTCTCTGATGTTTCAAACGTCATTTCTGGGGGGTTTTACCCAAAATAAAGATAGGGCTGGCATCCTCAGGACCTGACTAGGTAAACTCAACAGTCAGTGTTTACCTAGAGGGTCCCAAATTTAAACGCCAGGCATTTTTCTCTCTCACTAACTGTAAACAAGATGGCGGCAGCACAAAAGTAAAAGGGCAATTTGCAAACGTAAAATTGTATTTGCAACACTTTTGTGAGACATATATTTTCCCCCATTGACTATAATGGGAAATTTGCTTTTTGAATAACTTTTGAATGGTTTAATATTTTTACACCAAATCTTCAAAAGGCACATTGGTGAGCCAGACTGCATCTTCCCTGAAGATTTTGGACCAAACGGACAAATCATGCAGACTGTGCTTGCGAGCAAAGAAACACATAAAAAGTCGTTTTTTTTGCATTTTTGGCATTCTGCAGCTCCGCAACCATACATCTGACCATAATGCAACTTGCCAGATCCAGGGATCTATGGTACCAGACAGTGCATGCAAAATATCAGGCAAATCCATCATACGGTGGCAAAGTTATTAAGGTGCAAAATTTGAGGTTTAACATTAAAGTGCTTACTCAATCCTAACTATACTGCACCAGTAATACACACACACACATATATATGTGTATATATATATATATATATATACATATAGAGTATATATATATATATAAATGGGTAGGAAAAAAATCACTGAAAATCAAGACTCCTGATTGGATGAAATGTGTCACATGACCATGCATTATTCCACAACGACCGCACGCCTCCAAGTACGACCGCACACCTGCACTACTTTCCAACCATCAGAACCTTCTCACAACCAGTGAGATCACTCCACACCTGGCACACACTGAGTGGCACACACCCAGGGCACACACACCAGGCAGACAGAGCCTGCCAAAACCATAATCAATTAAATTTGTATAGCTGTCCCACCCTCAAAACAACTATCTGATTGATCCTACCATCATGTTCATACACTGAAAGTTATAAAAATAATTTATCTGGTTGATCCTGCCACATTTACAATATCTGACATGTAATCGCTTTCACATTCTATGGTGACTACAGCATGACCGAGTGGTGTTTACTGCGGTGAAGAATATGGTCCCAAAGGGATAAAACGAGAAGCGTTCTCTTGAAAACCATTGATAGCTGTTAGGTGTAGGTTCAGTTTTGTGCCATTTTGCATTCAAGAAGCTGCCGAGTGCACAGCAAGGAAAGGAATGAGTGGGAGGCTTCAGATGAGGATATGCAAGCGTGGATGAGTGTTGCCATAGTAACACTCGCTCACACTTGTGACTACTCATCTGAAGCCACCCCCTCATTCGCTTTCCTCGCTCTGCACTCGGTGGCTTCTTGAACAAAAAAAGGCACAAAACTGAACTTACGCTTAATAACTATCATGGTTTTCAAGAGAACACTTCTCCTTATATCATTTTGCCACCACATTCTTTACTGCAATGAACATCACTCGGTCACGCAACAGTCACAATAGAAAGTGAAAGTGATTACACATCGGACATTGTAAACATGGCAGGATCAACAAGATAACATTTGTAATCACATTTTTTACCAACTAAATCATAGCAGGATCAACCAGATAATCTAAATAAAACTCATTTCCTGCCATACAAGTACTACCACAATAAACCATGTCAACTAAATAAAAGTATAATTGTAGATGAACAACAAGGACTACTTTTTGCTGCTGCCAGAGGGGTGATGGCAGCAACCCCCCACATAAACACTTTAGTAGCAGGACAAGGATCAACCAGATCACTTAGATAACAATCACATTTCTGATAGAAAAGGACTACTTTTTCCAACCCTGCCCTCCCAAGGGAAAAAAAGCATTTGAACCATTTTATAAGATAGATAACCCACTCTAGTGTGTGCAGTCCCACTCTGATATATGCACGCCTTGGGTGGCTGAACGCACAACAAGGCATGCGTATATCAGAGCATGATCACACACCCTAGAGTGGGATATCTGTTACATATATATATGCATCTGCATTTGAATCTGTATCTCTGATATTTGTATGTGTATATTCATCTATCTGTATTTTGTATCTACAGTTGCACCTGCATTTGTCATCAGCCCCGCTGTTTGATGCAACTGCGCCAAACTCCTTTGATGCAACTGTGCCCGATTTTAGTACATTGGGTGCAGTTGTGACATTTCCCACAATTTATGGCGGCATCACTACGAAACACAGACACTCCTCTCCCCAAACCATGGTTGCCTGAGCCCATACTCTCGAACCACAATATCCCAACAGTGGGATTTTACCCCCCCAAGTTTATTATATTAATTCTGGGGGGTGCAGGGGTGGCAAAGCCCCTCAAAACATGGAAAAATACAAAATCCCACTGTCAGGATTTTGTGTTCAGGATTATGGGCTCAGGCAACCGTGAGTCGGGGAAAGGAGTTTCGGTTTTTCGTACTAAATCCATCTACGGCAGCTTGCACCAAAGCTTTGGTGCAAGCCCCATAAAAAGGGTCCCAAAAATGGTACAAGTTAGACCAGGGGGAGCTGATCTAACTTGCAGTATTTGGCGCACTGAAGGAAAATCGCGATCAGCACCAAAAGAATGCTGCAAGCCCCCTGCGCCATATGTTTGGCACATCAGGGGTTGGCGGCAGCCACAATATCTTTGAAAATCTGGCCTATTATCTGTACTTGTATTTGTTTTGGTACTGGTGTCTCTGGTATTTGATCTATATCTTCATTTGTATCTGTATTTCTATCTATATCTGCATTCATGTCTCTGGTGTTTGTAACTGCATCTAAATTTATATCAGTATTTGTACTCTATATATATATATATTTGTTTTTGTTTTGGTACTGGTGTCTCTGGCATTTTATCTGTATTTGTATTTGTGTCTCCTGATATTGGTATTTGTATCTGTACCCGTATATGTATTTGCATTGCTATCTGTATCTCCATTTGCATCTGTACCTATGTTGCATCTGTGTTAGTGGCTCAGGCATTTGTAACCATATCTGCATTTGCATTTGTATCTGTATTGGTATCTGTATTTGTATCTGCTTTAAGTCTCTGGCTTTTGTAACTGAATCTGTATTTATATTTGTGTTTCTGGGATATATTGCTTTATTTTTATATGTGTCTGTATGTGTGTCTCTGGTATTTGTATTTATAATTGCATTTGTATCTGTATTTGAATCTGTGTCTGTATTTGCATTTGTGTCTCTGGTGCTTGTTTCTGTATTTACAAGTGTATCTATATTTGCTTTTGTATTTGTGTTTCTATCTATATTTGTGTCTCTGGTATTTATATATGTATTTGTATCTGTAGCTATATCTGCATCTGCATTTGTATCTGTATTTCTATCTGTATCTGTAGCTACATTTGTGTATCTGGCATTTGTACCTGTATTTGTATTTGCATTTCCATTGTTAAACGTATTTATATTTATATCTCCATCTGCGTCTGTATCTGTGTTAGCGTCTCAGGTATTTGTATCTATATTTGCATTTGTATCTGTATTTGCATCTGTATTTGTGTCTCTGGTATCTGTATTTGAATCTGTATCTTTATTCGTGTCTCTGGTATTTGTTGTATATGTAATTTTATTTGTATGTGTACTTGTGCCTCTGATATTTGTATAAGTGCATGTTTATCTGTATTTGAATTTATATCTGTATTTGTACTTGTGTTTCTGCTGTTTGTTTCTGTATTTATATGTGTATCTGTATTTGCTGTTGTATTGTGTCTGGTGTTTCTACCTATTTGTGTCTCTTGTATTTGTGTCTGTATTTGTATTTTTATCTGTATCCATACTTGTGTGTCTGGTATTTGTATTTATATATGTATTTTTATCTGTGTCTGTATTTGTATTTGTGTCTCTGGTATTCGTATCTGCATTTTTATATCTGTATTTTTATCTGTATTTGTGTCTCTAGTATTTGCATCTGCATCTGTATCTGTATTTGTGTCTGGTATTTGTATCTGTATTTTATTTTTATCTGTATATGTATTTGTATCAGTATTTATTTATTTTTTTTATTTATGTGTATGATAACCGGGTAAGTACACTGGTCCCAGGGACCATTTACAGGCACAACCCAGGCCATATAGATGGCACATACAACACAGGAAATCTAACATACAGAAATTATACACGAACAAGAGCAAAGTACAATTTACAGTAGCATCAATGAATCTTGGTTACAGATATATTGGAAGATTAAACAGGCAGGTACATTAAGGTATTAGCTGCACAACGATACACAGTACAGTAGACATTAGTCCCTTTATAGGGACCTTGTTGAACCCCAAGATAATGCCGTAAGTATACAGTCCCGTAATTGCCCATGCTAGCAGTTGCAGACCGATTTGGATACAAGTGTGCTCCTGAAGTGCTTTAAGAAGGATAGGGGGGATTCAAGCCTTTGGAGTTCATCCAGAATGGTATACCAAAATTTAGGTGCTGCCCAAGAGAAGGCTGTTTGTCCCATGTTGGTGGATATCCTGGCACACTCCAGGAGCCTGTTAGAGGAAGACCTCAAAGTGCAGGAGTTCAGTTTAGGGATTAACAGATCCAATAGCGGAGACTTTGATCCTTCATGAAGGTGTTTGACGATGAAGGATCCTAGCATTACATCCCTACAGGGATGGGGGGGCTGATATAATGTACAGTGGTGGGTGCCGAAAGGGGCTTGGGTAATGAACCTACAGATACTGAGGAATGCAGTCTTCAGGCAATTTAGGAGTTAAGGTGAGGCAAGTGAAATAATGGGGGTGTTGTATTCCAGGATGGGGAGAATGGTACCCCTTCCCACTGCCAATCTTGCTTCGGGAGTCGAAAGATATTTAAGTCTGTAGCAAACACCCAGACGATGGTTAACCTTATTGATTACCTGGCCTATATGAGTAGCAAATGTGAGTGAGGGGTCAAGAGTCACTCCCAGGTATTTAAAGTTAATAATTTGCTCTAGTTTGTTACTGCCAGGGGACATGATGTTGGGGGGTGGTTGTTGATTGGAGGTGGACCTGGTGAGTCTATGTTTGGAACCAAACAGCATGGGTTTTGTCTTCTTTACATTTACTATCAATCTGTGCTACTTAAACCACTGGGCAGTGGCGGAGAAATCATCATTGAGGGTGTGTGATAGGTTAGGTAGGTTGTTATCACAATGGAATAGGATAAAATCAACCGCATACATGATCCTGGAACTTGCAGAGGATATGTAAAACGGGGGTTACGAACAGTGAGTAGAGCAGATCTCTCTATATCTGTTATTTGCATTTGTGTCACTGGTATTTTGTATCTGTATCTGTATTTCTATTTGTATGTATCTGTATATGTGTCTCTGATATTTGTATCCATCTTTGTATCCTTGTCTCTTTTATTTGTATCTGTCTTTGTATTTATGTCTCTGGTATTTGTACTTATATCGGTGTCGTTGATATTTGTAACTGTGCCTCCGGTATTTGCATCCTCATTTGTATTTGTGTCACTGCTGTTTGTATCTGTATCTCCAGTATTTGTATCTGTATCTGTATCTGTATCTGTGTCACTGATATTTAAATTTGTACCGTATCTGTAATTGTAACTATCTATATCTGTATCTATATTTGTATCTGTATCTTATCTTCATTTGCATCTATATTTTTTTATCTGTATTTGTATCTATATATGCAACTGCATTTGTAGCTGTATTTTTATCTCTTGTCTTTGTGTATGTGTCTGCATTTACATCTGTATTTGCATTATCTATCCATATCTGCATCTATAGCAGCATCTTTTGTATCAGTATTTGTATTTGTGTTTGTATCTCTGGTATTGGTATCTATATCTGTATTTGTATTTGTTTCTTCATCGGTATTTGTGTATTTGCTATTTGTTTCTGTATTTATTTTGTATTTTATTTAGTTAGTTTTTGTTGACCAGGTAAGTACAACTAGACAAAGTCTGCCTATTTTCAGGCATGACTCGGGGAAGGGGGATACAGATGAATGCCAACTGACCTTGAACCAGATTAAGCTGTTGGTGGGTTTTTTTAGTGAATGGGGGGGGGGGATTTTGGCCAAGGCACCGGGGAAATTCCCCTACTCTCCTGCAGGGAAAACTGCTGACTGTCTGAGAGATGGCCAGTTCAGGAGAGCAGCCAGTGAAGAAGGTTGTGAGTGAGACTGGGGAGTAGGTCCTCACCCCTGCCTCAGGCATGCTAGAGACCGACCAGTTCTATGATGCCGAGGGGCATCTAGAAGCGACAGCCATACAGGACACTCTGAGTTCAAGGGGAACCATCGGCCCCAATAGAGAGAGAAGAGATGGGAGTGAGAGAGTCCTCCATGTCTGAAGTACATACCAGGTTACAGGCAGTAGAAATGGAATGCCTGTTAAAGAAGGAAGCATTGTGTATTCAATTGCACCATCAGATGGCTACAGCACACAACTCCTCGGATCTTGCCACTGGTATGGAGATTGCCATCCATGAGGTCGTGGACCAGGAATGTGGTGTGCAGTCAGGCGCGCGCAAGGGATGGGACTCGAGGATACAACTTCTGGGTCAGGAGCGAGTAATGTGGTGCAGTTTGACTGTTCAGTGGCAGCTTGGAATAAGGATGCTTATGTCTTTGGAGATACTTGGGAGCAAGGGGACCTCATCCAGAAAGGCACAATCTGCCCAAGATCAGGCAGACCTATGTCGAGGCCCTGAGAAACCAGTAAGACCGCTATGGAGTTCTTCGTTGGTGACTACTGCAGTGTATTCTGTAGCAGACAAACTCAGAGGTGCAGGTTGGACTTTGTATTCCACCACTGGGAGGTGGATCTCAGGTATGATGCCTATTTCTGTTCCTAGTGCCTCTTCCACCACTGAAGGTACTTTAAATAGTAATATAAGTAATGGTGTTACCTCTCACTCAGACACTGATATGGAGGCTATTAGTTCTGGCCAGAAAACCCCACTGACTTTACCTCCGGAGCTATGCCTCACTCAGAACCCTTCTTTGTCTTTTCTTTCTTGGCCACCACCAGTGATTCCTAGTATGTCTGAGTACCAGACTGCTGTTTGCTCTGGCCAGGGGCATGTGTCTGATGGTCCTGCACCCAATCCTCAACATGCAGTGTCGGCAGGTCTCACCCCTCAGACTTTCCTGACAGGCCCTAATCGGCTTAACGCCTCTCTTTTTCATACCCCTCTTCAGCCTGCCAAGAGACATAATGCGGTTCAACTACATTACAAAGGAGGATTGGATAAGTACCCTGACAGGCTTTATGTAGCACGCACTTTGTTGAAGGGTTCTATGTGTTTTCAAGCTACTGAGATTTACGCTCTGATACATGTCTCAAGCAAGACCACTTTTGATGTTAGTTTCAAGGTTGGGTCAGGTCTGGAAAAATTTTGGAAAAAGTTTCAAGAACTTAAGATGTCGCCTCTGTGGACTCCCTTTGAGGCGACGCCTCTATCAAAGCCAGCTTTTCGTACAATTACTGTATTGTTCCGCAATGAAGGAGTTAGCGTGACTGATTTGTTCTTTTGGCTGAAGCAATGTTGTACTGTTCAGGGGGTGCCAGAGGCAATTTTTGATGCAGAAAATATCTGGACTGGAGGGTGGAGGGTCAGGGTGGTTCTCAGTTCCTCTGACACTGGGTTACATCACGTCCTGAACAGCTTCTGCCTGGGCAGGGATAGAGGAGTGCTGTTTTATGAGGGCTAGCCTAAGGCCTGCTACAGGTGTGGTTCAGCAACACACCTAAGCAGTACGTGTGATAAATTGAAGTGTACTGTGTGCAGTGGGCTGGGTCACATGAGTGGGTTTTGTATGAACAAACAGGTTTGCAGTCTGTGTTCTGACCTGGGTCATTCTTATGCTGCATGCCCTAGGGCAGTGCATGGTCAGGAGAACCAGGCTGATGATGTGGAGCACAGGTTATTAATTGCAGTGGCCCAGAGGGAACTGACCACTAAAGCCACAAGGGCAGTTATTCACTGTTCATTGCCAGACCCTACCCCTTCTAACCAGTCTGACTTGGTCCCTGAACCTCCTGCCCTGTTTAGGGATGCTGGGGTTAATGACCTTGCTACAACAGTGCCACAGCTGCCTGTTCCTCAGAGGCGGGCACTGTCAGCTGCCTCTCCTGACCCTGAGCATATCCAGGACTCTGAACAGATGGAGGTGTCTGTGGTCTGGCAAGAGATGGAGGATATTCCCCCTCCTCCTCCTTTGCCTACCCAGACCACAGGTGAGAGGATGGTACTGAGGAAGCGTGATGGCAGAAAACCTTCTCCTCCAAAACAGTCCAAGACTTTTGACCAGCCCTTGGCCAACAGGTTTGGAACCCTCCACCATAATTCAGATGGGTCCAGAGAAGAATCTGATATTTCCTCCAGTTGTTCCTCTGTTCCTGACCATGGGACGGATGCAGAAGAAATTCCTTCCATTTGCTTGAGGTCCTCTCAGCCGACGGCAGACCTAAACACTCGCAAGAAAAAAAAGAAAAAATCAAGGACTCCTAGAGGGAGACAGTCTGATCCTCAATGAGTTATAATTTTTTTCTGGTTCTATTTTTTTTTTCTGGCTTGGTCTCTCTTTCACTTCTGACTATTATGGCATCTATCTCTCTTTTCACTTGAAATGCGAATAGCATTAAGTCCGGGAGAAAGAGAGTGGCCACATTTAGCAGATTGCTGACCAGTGGCCCTGGTATTTATTTTCTCCAGGATACCAGAATGAATTCTTTGCCTGAGGTGACCAGGGGCATAAAGGAATGGTGTGTAGGGCCATCCTACTGGTCTTTGGGAACAGTGCTTTGTTCAGGGGTATGCATTTCATTCTATGCTATTCAGTTTAAACTAATCAAACTGATAGATTTACTCCCAGGTAGGGCCTTACTCTTGGATATCAATATTAGGGGGCAGCTGTATAGGCTCATTAATGTGTATGTGGCACAGACCAAGGGCGAATGCGTAGATTTATTTCATTTATTACAGCCCTATCTCTTTACTCTGCATTATTTGATCTTCGGGGGGGGGATTTTAATTGTGGGTTAGGTTTAGCGGATCGGGGATGTTCTGCCAGAACCCAGAACATTTTTTGTGGTATGTTCTGTTTAAAGAAAGCAGTTCAGCAGGCAGTATTGAAAGATGCCTTTTGTGCCCATCGTGGTAAGGGTGTGCCTGCCTTTCATAAAGTACCCTTGTCTACTAGAATAGACTTTTTTTAATACTCAGATTTATGCAACTAGCTTCCATTATTGCAGAGCCGGTGGAATTCTCAGACCATAAAATGATACAGATGTCAATTGATATGAGCTTGCCCGTTTCTTCCTGACCAGGGTTGTGGAGTTTTTTTTCTGCCGCTTTGGACCGGGACAATTTGAGGCAACTCATAGTACAATTCAGTACTGCCAGGAAATCGTCTTTTTTTTTAATTGTTTAACCAGGAGTAGCACACTAAGGTGAAAGCTGTTTTGCAGGTGCGACCTGGGAGCACAGGGAAGTAAAGTGACTTGCTCAGGGTCACACAGTATGCAAGTGGAAGCTGTGGGATTCAAACCCAGATCTCGTCTGCTGGATGTCACCAGATTTGCAGCTCAGAGCCTTAAACCACTGCACTATACTGCCTCTATGCTTCTATGATTCCAGGGTACAATGGTGGGCTGACGCAAAGCTCCATCTTATACACTTACTAAAACATGACTGTAAGAGACACTGGGATTCCGAGTATTGGAAATATGTGCAACAGAGGATGCAACTCGAAAAATTTATTTCCCTCAGCACCACTACTGGGTTAAATTATACTACATAAATTTCATATATTAAGAAAGTTATGATGCACTATCATTCCTTGCAGGTGGACAAAATCAGGAAACAACAGGAGTACGGGATTCAAGACAATACAGCAGTGGCCTGCCCACGTGATACTTGGAAAGGGAGAGGGCCTCAGAAGTCTTTTGATGGTTTAAGGGATGACCAGGGTGTGTTACATACCTCTGGGAAGGGACTTCTGGATGTTCTAACCAAACATTCTTTAAATCTTTTTTTCACCAGGTTAGACTCTCTTTCCAGCTGAGAGAGATTTTTTTGACAATTTTTATGCCCCACTCTGCCCACTTGATAAGTTGCATGCCTTGGTATGGGACATTTCCCCCGCTGAAGTGATCACCGTGACAGAATCCATGTTGAATGGGAAGGCCCCAGGACCGGATGGCCTTCCCTGTGTTGTCTGTAAGTTATTCGTGTCTGAACTTCCTGAGGAATTAGCAAGGGTCTTGACGTACATGCTTAATTGCTCTGAAATCCCCCTAGATATGTCAAAAAGTACATTGAAATATTTATTCAAACACGGAGATAGACATTCTTTGGCGAACTGGAAACCAATCAATCTTCTAAACACTGATTTTAAAATATTAACTAAAATCATTCAAGCCAGGCTGGCCATGGTAGCCCCTTATGTCATCCATCCAGCACAATTTTGTTCTATAAAAGCCAAGTCAGTTATTGATAATCTTATCTTACTTAGAGAAATTTTTGAAAGAGGAAGGTAAAAGCAGGTGGAAGGCTTGATTTTTGCACTGGATCAAAGAAAAGCCTTTGATGCAGTCAATCACGACTACCTCTGGTTCATGCTGCACTCATATGGGATCCCATCACATTTTATTACATGGATCCAGAGCCTATATCATGTGGCTATGGTCACTCCAATCGCTAACGGATGAGTGGGACCCATGATACAGATTCTAACGGGTGTCAGACAAGGCTGCCCAGTAAGTCCATTGCTTTATGTTTTTAGTATTGATCCCTTACTCAGGACACTTAATGCCACTCCTATTATCAGACACCTCTGTTGGCCATGGGGTTTTGCCCCGTTTATGGCGACGGCGTACGCTGATGATCTCTGCTTACTGGTTGCAGATGAAGGCTCGGTGGTGTCTGCAGTATGGACATGTCAAACGTTTGGACAGTTTTCAGGTGCTTCTTTGAATCTAGAGAAATGTCAAGGTACTCGTCTTGGGGCTCTTGGTGGGGGGGGGGTCCCCATCTGTTGCAGGTATCATCTTGGTTGCCCACCAATGAAAATTTTGGTTATCTGGTTTGGATTAGGCACTATGGAACTCCAGAACTGGTCTCCATTGATTACACAGGGACAGGACATGGTAGCAAGATGAAACACATTTAAAATGGTTAAGAAAAAACAGATTTATCTGATTAAAATGTTTTTACTTCCAATTTTTCTTTATGTTAGTTTTATTTTTCCTCCACCCAGATCTTTAGAAGTTATGTTATATAGTATTTTTTTCAGGCCCGTTGGAGGAGCCGCCTGAACCCACTTAAAAGAAACATGCTTTCTCTCCCCTTGTCCGATGGAGGTCTTGGAATGGTGAACCCAGCAGTGTTCTTTTTTTCTGTTTTTATTTCTAGTAATTTAAAACCCCTTCTTTTTCATATGGGGCAGTGTTGGACTACCCTTTCCACTCCTCCATGGCTCCTTTGTTTGGGAAATGAGACTCGGGATATTTAAGGGGATTGGGGGCTACTGGGATGGCCCCACCTTATGTGTGGCATCTCCTTTTGAAACTTAGAGCATGGCAACTTACAAGTAGGATGGCGGCCATCAACCATAAGAACTTTCTGTATCACGATATCATTCAGACACATGTTACAGAACCATATACTTTTCCTCACTGCCCCCACTATCTTTACCAGACCTCAAGGCCACGTTGCTTAATAAGAGGATTCTCTCACATGTGTGGAATGTCCACTGACTCTGCTGCCACGAGCGACTAAACGTAAAGACCAACCAAAGGCACAAACAAATTGAAGAACGAATCTGTAGTAGACCTTTCTGTGTCAATCAATCGGAATCATAACACCATCTGTTTTTTCACTGCTCTTTTAGTCAGCATTTTTGTTTCTTTTTGGTTTTTTACCTGGCAAATGCCTCCTCTTAGATCTTTGAGTTTCATGAGGAATTGATTAATAATGTTTTTGGGGCTGCTTGGACAGCTTGGGACAAAGACACATTGCAGGTACTATTTTCTGTGGTACGATGGCATATTTGAAATTCAAGATGTCTGTTCACCCTTCAACAGAAGGAGATTACTGATACTGAATTATGCAATAATATTAAGACAGATTTAACAAGGATTTTTAATGAAGTGAAATGCATGCAGGGGTCATCCCTCAGCTACACACGTTGGGAATGTTGGTTCTAGTAATTGCTTTAAAAGATGTGGTTTTACTGGTTCAGATTCTATCATTTTTACTGACTTCTTTTTCCTGTTTTGATGGTTATGCTAGACTGGATTTTATTTTTCACTAGTGATGGATTTTTTCTGCATTTGTTACTTTTCACATTTTTGCGGGGGAGGTCTTGGGTGGGCTTGCTGTATGCATTGAACACTATTTTTCTTTTTGGTAATGTATTTCTGTATGATTTTGTGTCCTTAACAAACACCCCTACTCTTTTTCGAGAAGTGCCATGGGATCTTTAACATTCATCTGAACTACCACAAGAACAGGCAGATGGGACCACGGTTTAATGTCTCATCCGTATTTGTATTTGTATTTGTATCTGCGTTTGTATTTGTGTCTCTGGTATTTAAATTTGAATCTGTAGCTGTCATTGTGTCTTTGGTACAGTATTTGTATGTGTGTGTGTATTTGTATCTGTGGCTCTGCTATTTGCATCTGCGTCTACATTTGTATGTGTATTTGCGTCTCTGGTATTTTTATCTGTAGCTGTATCTATATTTCCATCTGCATTTGTATCTGTATCTCTATCTGCATTTGCACTATATCTGTATTAGTCTATCTGGGTTACATATCTATATCTGATTTGTATCTGTATCTCTGGTATTTGTATTTGAAGCTGTATGTGTATTTCTGTTTGTATTTCTGTTATTTTTATCTATATTTTTATTTATTTTATTTATTTAGTTTTTGTTTACTGGGTGGGGTGCACTAGGTATACAGTTGCATATTTTTAGGCATGACCTGGGAGGTTACAAGGTATAGGTAGTACAGTACATATAAGGCAGGGTAATGTAGTTTACAAAGAGACAATACATACTACAATTGTAAGTGCCACACAATATGATAATAGGTACAGAGGTACAAAATTAGATAATTTTTATATGCATCTGGTATTTGTATTTATATCTGACTTTTTATTGGCATTTGTATCTACATCTGAATTGTGTGTAGCCCCCCTCCAAAGAGACCAGCTCCTTAGTTAGGACTACTAGAGAATTTATAGCTTCTTTTGTAGGCATCCAAACCACAAAGGGTTAACTTCTGCCTCCTTTGGAGGCTGAACCAGCAGGACTGAGCCAGTGTTCCAAAGGGGGGTGGCCAACTGCTGAGGCAGGAGAGCTGAAGCAGACTGTATCATTCTGGAGGGAGCTGCCTGATTACTGTAACATGCTTTATTGGGGCCTTCCTGCAGGTCATATCTGTCCTCTGCAGCCTGTACAGAATGCAGCAGCTAGATTAGTGATGTCAAGCATTAGGGGCTAGCAGTGTAGCCTAGAGGTTACAGTGATGAGCCGTGAATGAGCGGAAGCACCAATGGAGGTCGACAGTGAAAATGCTGACCTCCCCAAAGTGACGGCACAATACCAATGCAGGTATTGTGCCGCCCACATGCATGAGTGTTTTCAGTGGGGGCCAGCCTCTACACCTCTCATGTAGGGGGCTAGCCCCCGTGACCCCTGGACTTTAAGATTATCAACTCCAGGTTGGAGTTGGACCGGGGGGGGTGAACACTGGCGGAAAGTAAAGCACCTTAAAAGGACCATTACAGCGAATGTCACCATAATGGTCTTTTTTCGTGTTTTGCTGTCGGGGGGTCGACATGAAGGGGTGCACTGGAATGAGCTGGGTACATCCAGCAGACCTGGGTTTGATTCCCACAACCTCCACTTGCATACTATCTGACTCCGAGCTAGTCGCCTAACCTCCCAGAGATCTCAGGTTGCCCCTGGAAGCAGGCACTTGTGCCTAGTGGGTCTTATTTGGTTAACAAAAAAAAAAAAAAAGGAATTAGAGATGATATTATAGTGTAATATTTGAGTGCTATTTTTTTCCCTGTAAAAATGAGTCACATAGAAAGCTGTAATACCATCATTCTGACATCAGGAATCCATAATACAATTGACCTGATGTCAGAACAATGATATTATAGATTGGCATGCCGCTGGCACTCGCACTCAGCTGTTGTCAGCGGTCGCTCCTGTCGCTACTTTTAGATCTCAGCCTACAAGTGACAGGAATGTTGACAACGAATATGCATACAGTTGTTGCTGACATTCTGTGTAGTTGGGGGTGTGTAGTTGGTTAGGGGTGAGGTGTTCTGAGTTCCATTTCCTGTCTTTCTTCAGCCTATGATGGCGGAACAGAGAGGTCATCCCGTCATGGTGATAAGTCTGCCAAAGCTCCTATTGTTTCAAAAAAGGGCACCCTTATATTACAAAAAAATAACAGATGGGCATCCATCGGTTTCCAGTGCCGTAAATAAATCTTGGGATTCCTGAGATGAATAAACCTCTCAAGCTGCGCTCTTGAGGTTTATGATGTCTCAGGAATCCCTCGATGAAATTACTTTACCGTACCAGATGGATGCCCTTCTGTTATTCTAGTTGTATCATTGCACTGGCTGCCAGTCAGATGGTGGATTGATTTCATATAGTAGTAATGGTTCTTTACTGCAGCACCAAAAAAGGGCTTAATTTATAGTAAACGTGTACAGTTATAACAATAATTATTATACAGACGTATACAAATATTACATCACATACTGCATAACAAACACACAAAGACATGACTAATTCATCACATACTGTACATCAGAGCATCTAAAATTCAGTTAGAAATTGCACTTTATTGTTAAATTGGAGATCACTTATATACAATCATATACATCAGTGCCTCTAAAGTTCAGTTAGAAATGACATTTTATGTTATTCTTAAGTTGGGGATTTCCATTGCTAATCATTTTCTCCATCACTTGTATCATCAGTATAGGCAGTATAGCATAGTGGTTAAGAGCACTGAGCTGCAAACCTGGAGACCTGGGTTTGAATCCCACAACCACCACTTGCATACTGTGTGACCATGAGCAAGTCACTTAACTTCCCTGTACTCCCAGGATGCACCTGGAAACAAGGCTAGGCTTAGTGTGTCTTTCTTGGCCAGAAATTGTAAACTAAACTAAATCAAGAGCAAACAGCCTTTATCTCAGTCTTAAACACACCCTACCTGAATACTATATGGCACTTTCATACAACACAGTAAAGAACAGTTATGTAAGAACTTACCATAATAGTAGATCTTCAAGAGAATCTCTTTCAGTAGGTCACACCTTTGGAACTATAGCTGCCAGGCACTAGGACCACATGGACACTTTTCTGGGTAGCAGTCTACTGGGGCCACCCACGGCGATGTCATCACATCGACGTCCTCTGTATATAGCCATGGGTGGCCCTGCACTCTCCTCAGTTCCCTGCCGGAGACCATCCATTGAGGATATGCTCCCAAGGAAACCAAGGGAGAGCTAGAGGTATCCATCAGATGTAAAATGGGACACAGAAGCTCTACCATCCTGGAAACAGAGAGACAGAGAGAGAGACAGGAGAGGAGAAACTCGGAGCAAGGGGAGGGAGGAGGGAGGGTGGGATGGCATGACCTGCTGAAAGGGATTCTCTTGAAGATCTACTGTTATAGTAAGTTCTTACGTAACTGTTCTATCTTCTTCGAGGATATCTATTGCAACAGGTCACGCCTTAGGAATGAGACCCAAGCAGTACTGAAACAGAACATAGTCTGGGTGGTTGGAAGGCAGAGACCTAAGAGAGGAAGCCTTGTAAGAAAGCTAGGCCAAAACCTGCCCCCCTTCAAGAGGCAATGTCCAGACTGCAGAGCTTTGTGAAAGTGTGGCTAGAACTCCAAGTTGCAGCAGCACAGATCTCAGCAGCTGAGACACCTCAGAAACAAGCAACCAAAGTGGCCATATCTCTGGTGACAAGGCCCTTAACGGCACCAGGAAGTTCCTTACTGCACTTCCTGTAACAAAAATTAATATAGTTGGCCAACCATTTGGAAAAACACTGTTTAGAAACCAGAACGCTCTCTTTCCCAGGGGCAAAAGAAACAAACAACTGTGAGGACTTCCTGCAGTCCTTCACACAGTGCACATAGTATCTAAGTATTCTATGCAAATCTAAGGTATGGAGCAATGCTTTCCCTGGATTGGCATGCTTGGGATAATAAACAGGCAAGTCAATGGCTTGATTTAAAGTAAACTCAGACTCCACCTTCGGTAAAAACTTAGGGTTAGTACGCAGAAACACCCTGTCTTTTTGGAAAATCAAACAAGGCTGTTCACACACGAGAGCCTGCAGCTCTGAAATCCTTCGAGCAGAAGTAAAAGCAACTGAAAATAATGCTTTCCGTGACAAAAAGTGTAACATGCAAGTCATGGCTGGCTCAAAAGGGGCCAAAGCAAGCTTCTCGAAAACAAAGTTCAAGTCCCAGCCTGGGACTGGAGTTCTGATAGGAGGCTTCAAATGTAGAATGCTTATCAGAAACATACAGGCCACATCTAACAGGGCCACTGTACGGCCATTGACGGGCACGTGGCAGGCAGCTATGGTGGACAAGTGCACCTTAAGAGAAGAGTATTTTAGTCCTGTGTCTGACAAACACAGCAAATACTCTAGAATCTGATTCACTGGGCAGGTGAAGGGATCCAGGTGATGTGAAGCAGTCCACAGACCAAAGCACTTCCACTTCATGGAGTAAGAAGCCCTGGTGGAGGGTTTTCAGGCAGCCACCAGGATGTCTGCCACTTTAGGGGATACACCAAATTGAGCAATGGCTATGTCTTCAGGAGCCAGGCATGAAGGGACCAGAAGTCCAGATGAACTAGGGTTCCCTGCTCCTGGGACAGCAAGCCCTTGCACATGGGGCAGGGGCACTGGAAACTCCACTGCCAATTGTTGCAACAGTGCAAACCATATCTGATGAGGCCAAAAGAGGGCCACCAGTATTGGGGTGGCATCCTCCATCTGGAGCTTGATGAGCACCCTCTGAATCAAAGGAACCTCCCTTTACAAGAGAGGGACAATGCGTTTTGCCAGAAAACTCCAGGACCTGGATCAAGTGAGCAGAAAAGTGGCAGCTTTGCATTGTGTGTGGATGCAAAAAGGTCTAACTCTGGATGGCTCCATCTGTCAAACAGGTCTTCCACTACCGAGATGAGCAGCTCCAATTCATAAATTTTGTACTCCAACCTACTAGGTCTGTCTGCCAGGACATTTTGGACACCCGGAACATGGACAGCTGACAGTTCTAGACCGTGTTCTAGAGCCCAGTACTAAACTCTAATTGCCTCTCAGCGTGGGAGTAAGAATGAGTCCCCCTTTGCTTGCTGATGATGTGCACCACACTGATATTGTCCATCTGCACCAGCAGAGGGCCCGGGGACAGGTGGCTCTGGAAGGCATGTAGGCCATACAGAACAGTTCTCATTTTGAGGATGCTGATGTGGAGCGAAGCCTCCACTGCAGACTGTGTCCCCTGAGTCTGATAGGGGCCCATGTGTGCCCCCCAGCCTGCCCCCAAGGCATCCATAGTGAGGATCTGATGAGGGTAAGGAAGGGAACTCCTTGAGTAGGTTGCTGGGTTCCATCCACCAAAAAAGTACCTTCTTGAGAGATGAGGAGACTAGGACCTGTTGTTCTAGGTCATTGTAGCACTGATCCAACTGGACATTCAATGTTTATTGAGGAATCTGCATGTGCAGCCATGCCAGGGGAACCGTGGCAGTGACTGTGGCCATCAGGCCTGACAGCCTCAGAAATGTCCTAGCTGTGACATACCAGTTGTTGTAAAGTGCCCAGGCCTGCGCTATCAGGTGCTCCACCCTGTGGGGGGCAGAAAGCCTAAGCATTGGGCAGTGTCCAGTATAGCTCCTATGTACTGGAGCTGCTGACACGGAGTCAGAACTGACTTGGACAGGCTGGCAATGATCCCCAATGTGCTGAACAGCTGCCTGGTATGCACTAGGGTCAGAGGCAGTTTCTCTTTGGACTGGGCTTTAAGAAGCCAGTCATCCAGGTAGGGGAAGACGTAGAGCCCCTCCCTCCTGAGGGCTGCCGCCACTACCACTAGGCACTTGGTGAAGACCTGAGGTGCCAAAGACAAGCCAAAGGGTAAGGCCCTGAGCTAGTAGTGCTCTCCCTGAAACAGGAAAGTACAGTTATGTAAGAACTTACCATAACAGTAGATCTTCAAGAGAAGTTCTTGCAGCAGGCCACACTGGTAGGAATATGCCGGCAGGCTCTAGAACCACACAGAAAACTTTTAGCTAGCAGTCTACCATGGGGGACTGCCCCCCCCCCCCACAGACAGCAGTCATCTGACGTCAGTACAGGTTATATAGGAGGGCGGTCCCCCACACCTACCTCAGTTCTCCCGCCAAAGACTCTTCATGACCAGTTGATGGAGAACTGAGGAGGTTATCCTGAGAGTCAAAGAAGAAACAGAAGTTGATGCAATAGAAAAAGAGCAGGGGGAAGGAGGAAGGGAAAGTAGGGCCTGCTGTAAGTGCTTCTCCCGAAGATCTACTGTTACGGTAAGTTCTTACGTAACAGTACTATCTTACTTTGTGGAAGGCTCTTGTAACAGGCCACAGTGGTAGGATTGAGTCCCAAGCAGTACTGGTATTACCAGGATGAAATCACTGGGAGGAGGACCAGACAGTTGCCAATAGTTCATGACAGAAGGCCCTGAAGGAATGCCAGTCCAAAGTTAGCTTTATGCTGAGAGGTGATGTCCAGACTGTAATACTTGGTGAAAGTGTGGACATAACTCCAGGTGGCAGCTGCACAGATGTCAGCAGATGACACATTTTTGAAGCAAGCTGTAGAGGCAGCCATACCCCTGGTGGAATGGCCCTTGACCACCCCCAGAAGGGGCTTGTACTTGCAGTAGCAATAAACAATGCAATTGGCTAACCACTTAGACAAACACTGTTTGGAAATTGGAGCACCCTCTCTCTTGTGGATGAATGAAACAAACAACTGGTCTGTTTTCCTCAAGACTTGGTGCAGTTTGTATAATACCGCAACATTCTTTGAACATTCAAAGTATGGAGCAAGGCCTCCCCCTGACTGGAATATTCAGGAAACTAAACTGTAAGGTGGATGGATTGATTTAAAGTAAACTCAGACACCACCTTAGGTAAAAATTTAGGATTAGTATGCAAAGACACCCTGACTTTGCGAAAAATCAAATAAGACTCTTTACACATCAAAGCCTGGAGCTCAGAAATCCTTCAAGCAGAAGTAACAGCAATAAAAACCATGTTTTCCATGACAGAAAGTGCCGCTCGCAACTTGTGACCAGTTCAAAGGGAGGTAAAGCGAGTTTCACCAACATTAATTTAAGGTCCCATGGGGGACTGGGTCCCAAATGGGAGGTTTCAGATGCAAATGCCCTGCAGAAATGTGCGGGATACCTTAAGCTGGGCAACAGCTTTGCCCTCAATAAGTGCATGGTACGCAGAGATGACAGAAAGATGCACCTTAAGAGATGAGTACCCCAAGCCTGAATCTGAAAGGGAAAGGAGGTACTCCAACACCTGACAAACTAGGCAGCTGAACAGATCCAAATGGTGAGCAGCGGCCCAAATGGAAGAGTGCTTCCATTTCATAGCATATGTAACCCTGGTGGAGGGCTTCCTGGCTGCCACCAGGACATCAATGACCCTAGAGGAAACTCCAAAGCAGGAAATAGCTAGGTCTACAGGAGCCACCCATGTAGAAGCAAGGACTTGAGGTACAGATGGACCAGGGTGCCCTGGTCCTGGGAGAGCAAGCCTTTGCACAGAGGTAGAGGCACCGGAGGTTCCACAGCCAACTGTTGCAGCAGAGGAAACCAAATCTGGTGTGGCTAGAAGGCAGCTATGAGAATCATCTCTGCTTGAACCCTCTGCAAGAGTGGTAAGAGAGGGAATGCATACAGAAACCTCCCCTTTCAGGAGCGGGATAATGCATCTTGCCAGAAAACTCCAGGCCCATGATCGAGTGAGCAAAAAAGTGGCAGTTTTGCATTGAGAGGGGATGCAAAGAGGTCCAACTCTGGGCAACCCCCACCTGTCAAAGAGATCTTTGACCGCTGAGGTGAGAAATTCCCACTTGTGAGCCCGAGACCTGGAGAGGCTGAAACTGTTGCCCAACATGTTTTGGATGACTGGAACATTTTTAATTTTTTTTTTGCCCAGTACCCAACCACCTCTGCCCAATCAGGCAGAGGCTCTTCAGCCCTTACCTCTGCTCATCACTTCCCCCAGCCCGGGCTGACCCCTCTGGGTGGGGCCGCTGGAAGGGTGCCCCCTCACCAGGATAATGGGTCTCTAGCCGCTTACCTTACCCCGGGGCAGAGTCACAGGAGGACCCCCGGTGGACCTTCGTTATAGAGGAATGGCGGCGGAGGTGGAGCGCCACCGACAGGGCCGAAGTTTTGTGGATGCTTGACTTTCCCAGGAGGTGGGACATGCAATGACATCAACGGGCACACCCGATGTCTGTCCCACCTCCCATGACGTGTAGCCTCAGTACTTTGCGGCTTACCAGTCTCCACCATAGGCGGCTAATGTGCTGAGAGCTCCCCCCTAACCAGAGACAGAGAGTTGCCAGATGGCACTCAATCCTTCTCTGTCCTGGCCTGCCCTCTGACTCCCAGGGCTGTTCCCAAACCCAGGCCATCGGCATCATGAACAGACGTTGTGCTGCTGCACTGGCAGATGGCTGGAATATGAATGGCTGAGAGCTCCAGATTGTGCTCAATGGCCCAATACCAGAGTCTCAGCATCTTCCGGCACAGGGGAATAAGACTGGGTCCCCCCCCCACTTGTTGATGTAGTAGATGACACACATGTTGTCCGTCTGAACCAGTAGGCCTGGGAGGAGGTGGGTCTGGAAGGTCTGCAGGGTGTATTGAACCACCCACATCTCCAGGGCATTGCTATGAAGACCTTTCTCTATGTTTAACAAGGTACCCTGAGTCTGATGGTCAGCCAAATGGGTGCCCCATCCAATGCCAGAGGCATCCATGGTCAGGACTTACCGGGAAGTCGAGATCTGGAAAGGAACCCCATGGAGCAGATTGGCTGAGTCCATCCACCAGGCCAGAACCTCCAGACCGGGTTGGAGACCAGGACCAACTGGTCGAGGTCATCTATGTGTTGATCCCATTGGACTCATAGGGTCCACTGTAGGACCCGCATATGCAGCTGGGCCAAGAGCACTGTGGCAACTGATGCCACCATATGAGCTAGGAGGTGCAGAAAGACTCTGGCAGGAATCTGATGGCTCATGGAAACTAGATGGGCCTGCTCCGTCAAACGGGCAGCCCTGTCCTCTGGCAGAAAGGCCTTGCCCTGGCAGGTGTCCAAGACTGCTCCTATATACTGGAGGCGCTGGCAAGGGGAGAGGCAGGACTTTGGGAAATTCACTGTGACTCCTAGTTCCTGGAATACATGGGAAGTGCATTCCAGGGTCTCAAGCAAGCACTCCCTGGAAGGGGCTGCTAGCAGCCAGTCATCCAGGTAGGGAAATAAATAAAAGTCCTGTCTCCTCAATGCTGCTGCCACCATGGCCAGGCATTTGGTAAATACCTGGGGGGGGGGTCGAGGAAAGGCCAAAGGGGAGGGAACTGAATTGGAACTGGGCACCCTGAAAATGGAAGCGGAGGAAACAGCAGTAAGTCAGAAAAATCTGGATGTGCAGGTAAGCATCTTCCATGTCCAGAGAATACAGCCAGTCCCCCTGGTGCAGCAGGGGCAGCAATCCCTCGAGGGTCACCATCCTGACGTGTTTGTACTCTATGTAGAGATTCAGATTGCGTAGGGGGAAGCCGGCACCTGAGGGGAAGGAGCTCCCCTGGGCAGTGGCAGAGACGACACCGGAGAGGAGGAAACATCGTTGGGCTGCCTCGGGTGCTGCCTACCAGAACTGGCATCTCTCCCAGAGGTGGAAACCTGATGAAGGCACAGCCAGGGCTGGGATGGCCATGGGCACAGAGCCGCCACCCAAGAGTCCAGAGCCAGCCGAGCCACCTGAGCGACCGTCCATTTCGGGAATCTGTTTGCTAAAGGCACACTTTGTGGAACAGTCAGAAGATGAGGCTGGTGTAGAAGACATAAACTCATGTGAAAAACACAGAAAAATTCAAAGTTAAACTGAAGACTAACACAAAATAAAAAAGCATGGTGAACGTGGGAAATGGTGGTCGACTGTAGCTACAACATTCACTAGGCCCAACGTGCACAGGTCAATGGTGGAAATAGAACTAAGGGAGGTGTGGGGGACCACCCTCCTATACAGCCTGTACTTACATCAGATGACTGACATCTGCAGGGGGCAGTCCCCCATGGTAGACTGCTAGCTAGAAGTTTTCCGTGTGGTCCTAGTGCCTGGCAGCATAGTCCTACTGATGTGGCCTGCTGCAAGAGCCTTCCTTGGAGTAAGATCCTGAGGTACTTCCTGTGGGGAAGGCAGACCTTGATGTGCAGGTAGGCGTCCAACATACTCAGGGAGCATATCCAGTCCCCCTTCTGCAGAAGGGGCAATAGACTCTATAGGGTAACTATCCTGAACTTTTTGCACTGGATGTAGAAGTTCAGGTTCCACGGGTCCAGGATGGGTCATAAGTTTCCCATGGACTTGGGTATGAGAAAGAAGTGGGAGCAGAACCCCCTGTTCTGTTGATCCTCTGGAACAGGTTCTATGGCCCTTTTTCGCAGCAGAGTGTGAATCTCCTCCAGCAGCACTGGTAGGTGGTCTGGAGGGTAAGTTGAGGTGTACAGAGGAAATTCCAGCGGCATCTCCAGGAATTCTAGAGTGTGCCCTTGATCTATGAGTTGCAGAACCCAGGCATCTGTTGTTATCTCCCACAACCCTTTGAGGTGGAAGGAGAAGCAACCCCCCACCGCCACATCCTGGGTCACCAGGATGGGGGGGTCAAGCAAGAAGATAGGCTGAAGCTAGACCTGTGGCCAGTGCCGTTCCTCCACCTCTCGAGGATTTTCATGTGGTGGAGGTGGGGGCAGACAAGGCTGTGCTGGCTTTACGTTTGCTTGGCTGTTTGGAGCCAGAGTTAGGTCTGTAAGTAGTGTGCCAAAAGGGCACCCTCTGCCCACATTTTGAGTGGGTGTGGTAGAGGGAGTGGACGGTACCGCAGAGTCCTCCTGGAGGTCTGCAGGTCATTAAGACCCTCCTGGATGTCTGCTCCAAAGAGTCTGTAACCTCGAAAGGGGGCGTTCATGATAGATTGCTGGATCTCACTGGCAAAGCCTTATATCCTAAGCCAGGAATATCTCTGCAAGCAAATCCCTACTGCAGATGCCCTGGCAGAGGCATCTAAGGCATTATATGCTGTGCTCAAAAAGTGTTTGCCCACATCTGTCCTGGACTGAAGAGCCTTAAGCAATTCTTGCCTCTGGAGGCCTTCAGAAAGAGCCTGAACTGTTGCTTTGGACTTCTTCCAGACAGAATTCTGGTATTTGAGCATATGGCCCATATAATCAAAACTGTTATCATAGAGGCAACAAGCCTTTGTGTGAAACAAATAAAGAAAACAAAGCGGAGTAAAAAAACACTATGGTTCTCAAAAGAGGTGGCAGGGAAGGTTAAGGAGAAAAAGGCTGCATTCAAAAAGTATAAGGAATCACAGAAGGAGCACAACAGGGAACTGTATCAATTAAAGCACAAAGAAGTGGGGAAGGCAGTCAGAATAGCAAAGGCCCAAACCGAGGAAAAAATAGCCAACTCAGTTAAGAAGGGGGATAAAACCTTTTATAGGTACACTAGGGAGCATAGAAAGGTTAAGGGAGGAATAGTGAAGATTAATAAAGGAGAGGGGAGGTGGGCAGAGGGAGACAGTGAAAAGGCAGAGATACTGAATGAATACTTTTGCTCAGTATTCACAAAAGAAGATGAGGAGGAGTTACCTGAACCAGACAGTAGAAGCAATCTGGGTAGGGGGGTTGACACCAGTCCATTTACAGAAGAAAGAGTCCTGAAAGAACTCCTAAAACTCAAGGTGGACAAAGCAATGGGGCCTGATGGGATTCACCCCAGAATCCTAAAAGAACTGAGGGAGGACCTAGTGACACCACTGACCACACTTTTTAACAAATCATGGGAGGATGGGGTGGTACCTGAGGACTGGAGGAGGGCAGATGTGATTCCCCTTCACAAAAGTGGGAGCAAGGCAGAAGCAGGAAACTACAGACCTGTAAGTTTGACCTCAGTGGTAGGGAAAATGATGGAATCACTTCTGAAAGAAAGAATTGTTGAGTACCTAGAGGCCAGCGGGGCACAAGACCCAAAGCAGCATGGATTTAGAGCAGGAAGGTAATATCAGACTAATCTAATAGATTTCTTTGACTGGGTGACCAAAGTAATAGACCAAGGAGGGTCTGTGGATATGGCCTACCTAGACTTTAGCAAGGCATTTGACACAGTCCCGCACAAAAGACTAATAATCAAGTTAGCCAGCCTGGGAGTGGGTTCCAGGGTGGTAGCCTGGGTAGCAAACTGGCTGCACAACAGGACACAGAAGGTAATAGTGAATGGAACACATTACGAAGAAAGGGGGGTTACTAGTGAAGTACCTCCGGGCTCAGTACTGGGTCCAGTCCTCTTTAACATCTTTATAGGTGACATTGCAGAGGGTCTGGAGGGAAAGATATGCCTCTTTGCAGATGACACAAAGATCTGTAATAGAGTTGATACACAAGGGGGGGGTAGAAGGGATGAGAAGGGACTTTGCAAGGTTGGAGGAATGGTCAGACATATGGCAACTTAGATTCAATGCAAAGAAGTGCAAAGCAATGCTCCTAGGAAACAAAAACCCAGGAGAAGACTACACAGTAGCAGGGGAGGTACTAACAACAACAAAAATGGAAAGGGACTTGGGGGTAGTCATATCAGATGATCTAAAGGTGGGTAAGCAATGTGAGAAGTCAGTAAGGAGAGCCAGGGGGATACTGGGATGCATAGGAAGGGGCACCACAAGTAGAAAAAGAGAAGTGGTTATCCCTCTGTACAGACAGTTGGTGAGACCCCATCTGGAATACTGTGTGCAGTTTTGGAGACCCCATCTACGCAAGGACATAGGATGGAAGCAGTCCAGAGGAGGACAACTAAAATGGTACAGGGTCTGCATCAGAAACCATATGAAGAGAGACTGAGAGCTTAATATGTATACCCTTGATGAAAGGAGGGACATGATAGAAACTTTCAAGTACCTCAAGGGAATCAACAAAGTCCAGGAGGATAGCATCTTTCAGAAAAAGAGATGAGTAAGAACAAGGGGCATAATTTAAAGATGGGGGGATGGCTCAGGGGTAATGTGAGGAAATTTTTTTTCACGGAGAGAGTGGTGGATGCATGGAACTGCCTTCCAAGGGAGGTTGTTGGGTCTAAAACAGTGGGGGAATTCAAACATGCATGGGACAGACATAAGGCAATTGTAGTGGGGGGGGGTTGCAGCAAGTAAGCTGCTGGTTAACTAGAATCTGCAGCTTATCCAATAGGAAGGGAAATGGGCAGACTGGGTGGGCCAAGTGGTCCTTATCTGCCATCAAAGTCTATGTTTCTATGTTTCTATAATTAATTATTCTAATGGCCAGTGTGGAACAGGCAAAATCCTGTTGCCCATAGTCTAGTTTTCAGGATTCCTTGTCCGGGGGGGGGGAGAGGACTATGATGTTGGGCCACTTAGATCTATCATGGGCTACATTTATCACCAGCGAATCAACAAGTGGGGCCTAGGCGAAAAAGGACATCTAAGAGGGAGCCTGGTACAGCTTGTCCGCCTTTCTGGGTATGAGCGGAATCATGTTAGGTCTGTACCTGGCAGCCATGGTGGCATCCTTGTAGGCATTGACCATGGGGGAGATGAAGGGGGGGAGAATGTGGCATGTCCAGGTAGTCCGCCAGGTTTCTTCTGGTTACATCCTGCTCCACGGCATCAAACCCCATAGCGGTCTGGAGCTGTTTCATGACTGAAGAAGGAGGGGACATCTGGAGGAGACCTCGGGGTGTAGTGTGTGGAGTCCTCACCATCCGAGAAAACTGTGGAGTTGTTGGAGGGACTTCTGGGCCCCTCACCCTCATCATTGCCATCCTCCTCATCATGGGTATGAGGTATTCTACATCCTCTGGCTCTGAAATGGGCGCTGAGGACTCCAATGACCGAGAAGGGGCTGTTGTGAGGAAGTAGAAGGTGTCAGCATGGGGGCCGGTGTAGCAGGCCCTGCTGGTGATGGGCTTGGGAAAGGTGCAACCTGATGCATAAATTCCCAGAAAGAAGTTAGCATAGTCTAAACATCGATGGTAAGCAGCATTGGTAAGGGACCTTGCAGTGCCAGTGGGGGTACCGAGGCTCTGGCATCAGCAGAGTTGGCAGAGGTTGCGCCAAGGGGGTTTGGGGCAATGGCGTTGATAAGTCAGCAAAGGCTCTGTCAATGAGGGCTGTATCCCTGGCAACTGAGGAACGGCCAGCATCATCACAGGAATGGGCCCGAAGCCCGATGATGGCAAGCCATCACCAGCCAAGGCCCGGCAGACAAGAAACCCTGGTTGCCACCCAATAGTGAGGTGAAGCGGGCACAGCAAGGGTGATGGTGCTGGTGGGGGAGAAAAGGACCCTATCGATAAGCCAATGCCAGCCACAATGGAACCGATGGGACGCACTGCCAGAGTCCCACCCGAGGAGGAAATGGTGAGGGAGGCAGTAAGGATCAATGGCCGGGGTGGTGTTAGGCCCGTCGAAGATGAACCACCACCAGATGTGGCAGGCAGAGCTGCCAGAGTCAACCCAGAGGAAGGGGGGTGGATGGCAGCCAGCCAATGGACAACCCTGGAGTGGTCGGTACTGAAAGCAGTGACCAAGAATGTTCCTGGAAGCACCTTTCTTTATCTTGGTCTTTGTGTTTCCCCACTGATTTGTCCCGGGCCTTAGTGGCATGGGAACTCATGGATAGGGTGGAAGAAGCAGAGGAGCTCCTGGCCTGCATCTCCCTCTCCACCTCAGTGACCTTTTGCTCCATAAGTTAAGCTTCTAGAGTTGTCTGGCATCACCTCTAGTTAGCGTTGTTGAAGTCTTGGCAGATCTCACAGGTCTTAATGTCGTGGTTGGTGCCAAGGCAGTGGATGCAGGCCTCGTGGTTGTCCTTGTTGGATAGCTTCAACACAAATAGTGAAAATTATTTTACAGTGAAAATTTCAACTTTTACAGTATATAGTTATACTGTTGAAATGAATGCAAAACGCTATTTGGAACCTAGAAGGTTAACTCTGAAATGCAGTTTGACCTTCATAAACTCTTTTGCAGAGTTGTCAACAGGAGATTAGTTCTGAGACACAAAGTTCTATTTTGTTTCACCCGCAAAGAAATTGACAAAGTTCTGATGCATTTTTGTTAGAAACAGGATACCTCTTAATGCACTCAGGATGTAGAAATTAATTGCCAGGCAAAGACTTCCTATAAAAAGAGGCTGAAACTTAGAATTAGAGATACCCTCAGAGGAAGGAATTTGTTTTGTTTCAACTGCCTATGTTTAAGAAACATCCTGTACAATTTTTTTTTAATGTTATTGTTATTGGAGATAATAAAACGCTGCTTGGGATTTTCATAACTGCTCCTGGTTTTCCTATGCGTCCTGATTTTTTTGCTGAATGACACCTAGTGGCTGCTGGAGGTAATGCAGCCATCTAGCTGGTTGGCCACTGGGGGAGCATAGCTGCCTCCTGAGGTCCTTGGCACCCTCCCCCACTGATTGCCAGCCTGTTCTTTCATATATAGTAGCACTGGTGCCACTGGTTCCCCCCTGATCGCCAGCCCGATCCTTCATATATAGCAACCCTGGTACTAGTGGTCTCCCCCCACCTGATCGCCAGCCTGTGCTTTCATATACAGTAGCCCTGGTGCTAGTGGCCCCCCACACCGATCACCGGCCCACTTAAACTAAAGTGGGGGACTGATAGTGTCTGAAACACAGGATCTGAGAGTGTAAAAGAAGAAGAAGAATCAGCATTTATATAGCGCTTTTCATACACAGTGTATCCCAAAGTGCTTTACAAACAATGCTAGACTGATAGTGAAGTGACTGAATGTGTAGTGGCAGCCATATCACACATCAACACCCACACACCAATCACCGGCCCATTTAAACTAAAGTGGGGGACTGACAGTGTCTGAAACACAGGACCTGAGAGTGTACCTAAGCACAGGCACCCCAGTCACATGCACCTAGCATGATCCTAGCAGGTAAATAATGTTGGCAATGTTCTGTAGCATTATTGTGTTGAAAGTTCTTTTTTTAAGATAGAGTCCTTGTTTAGAAGTTTAAAACACAAGAATCTAATTCTGTCTTTATGATGCTATCAATCCACCCACATTAGTTTGAAAAAGCAAAAACTGGACTATGGGGAGCTGACAGTGTACCTTTAAATTCCAGTAATACTCCCCAGGATCCCCTGCAAACAGCACTTTAGCTGCATTGTGCAGGTGAGATGCTCTGAGCTAACTATTGTACCAACTTGGGAGGCAGTTTCTCATCTCAGTTAATGTTATGCGAGACCCTCTCAACCAATGCTCAGGAACAATTCATTTCTCATCTTTAATGGTTCAAGCAACCCTAATTTAAATCAATGATTATCCAATTTTTATGTAAAGAGTTTTTGAGCCATTTATCTGAAAATTCAAAGTCGGCATTTTATAACACGTATTTCAATCACACTTGACTGAAATCTCCACGTGCCCCAGCATAAGAGATGACAGTAATATAAATAAGGTTACGAGTCTCGAATTTGGTTCTCGGGAGGGTGAGAGATGACTTGATGATATGAATGTCAGTTATGTCTCAGGAAAGGGATTGTGCATTTCTAATCGACATAACACCAAGCTGAACTTTTAGTCTTGAAACATGACTGTCATTGAAAATTTAGCGATTTATTAATTTGTTTGAAAGTTATAACCTGGAAAGGCACACTGAGCTGTGACAACTGGTTTCCAGGTGAGTCCTGGGGGGTGGCAGGAGGGGGTGGGGGGGTTACATGGATCTGTTTTATTGACGGGGCAATTTTGGCCAAGATACCAGAGAAAATCTCCTGTTCTTATGACAAGTGCCATGGGATCTTTAACCACCACTAGAGCAGTTAACAAAGATGGGCCAAAGAGGTCTAAGCATTACGGCCTAGATGTTACAACACCAAGCTGTAAATATGGAGACCCAGGACACCTGAGTTTGAAACCCACAACCTGCACTAGCATGCACTGTGGCCCTGAAAAATTCAGTTAACTTTCCTGTGCACCCAGGTTGCACCTGGAAATTAGCTTTGGCTTAGTGTGCTTTTTCCTGCCAAAAAGTTTAAAATAAGGAAATTCAAATAAATGAAATATCCCATCAATAGAATGGCATCTCAACTCTGCATCACCCTCTAGTACTACACTACAGTGTCAGTATTGGGCTCAGACCCAAGCCTCTGGTGTAGGACTAGAAGCTAGGACCTTCCGTGCCCCCAAAGGCAAGTGTGAATCTTATAGCGTCACTGATGCCAAGGTACAAAAAATGGTGCACAAATGGGATGAGGTTTTGTTTTATAATGTATATTTATTGCAATTTGTTAAGAACACATACAGACAAACAAACAAGCTGCAGAGTTATTGAGTGCAAGTAAATTACACAATGAGAGTATGACTAGGTACATACAGATAGTCAAAACCACTTTTCAAATTTAAAATGATATCGCTGTGGCTTAATTATGGGACAAAGTTTACATGAGTGGTTGCCATATAAAATACCTGTTTGCACCAAAGTAGTTCAAATCTTTCCATAGTTTGGCACAGATGTGCAGTGAGTTTTTCCATTGAGTATATCTTGATCATCAATTGATGCCAGAGTTGTGCTGAGGGAGGAACTTCTTGTAACCACATTTTTGTTATTACTTTTTTATCCATTAATATTGTGACAGGGTGACCCCGTCTTAGGTTTACCCCCTCCTCCACCCTTGGTGAAGAAAGAAATAATAAGTGTTGTGATGTATGCCCTTGTGTTCTGAGAGAGAGGATTTATATGGTTCTACCAGTCAGCAAGCCAAGGCGGAGGGACGTCTTGTTTATCCTCTTTTTCTTCTCCCCGTATAAATCAGTTGGGCAACAGTGCTCTCTAATAACTTTTCTATTTTTTATATATAACTGACGAAGGTTGGCCACCTACGACAGTCTTTACTATTCCTTCTGAATCTTTTTCCATCCTTAGATATTCTTTTTTAGGAAGGCAGCATAGCACAGTGGGTTAAGGCTCTGAGCTGCAGACCTGGAGACCTGGGTTTGAATCCCACAGCCACCTAGGTGCATACTGTGTGATCTTGAGCAAGTCACTTAACTGCCTAGTGCTCCCAGGCCACATCTGGAAACAAGCTTCGGTTTAGTGTGCTACTCCCAGTTAAACAATGTTTCCTTTCCCTTTTCACCTTCTGTCCCTCACTTTGACTGCCCATAGCCTTGCTTTAAGTAAAGAAAGCACAGAAAGGGCTAACCCAGGCTTATATGCTGAATGATTAAACAGTGCTCTATAGCATACTGAAAGTGGCTGCAGTATAGCATGATAAATAAACAAAGTACATAGAGTCATGCATAAGTGATGCACAAGCTGTATAAGGATATAATGCACCAGACTATTGGGAATATAATAAATAGTTTAGATGTTATTTTTAATGATGACCTTAAAACACCTTTATAAAGACAAACTAAAATGGCCTTTTAGAATGCAGAGGGAATAAAACACATGCTAGTTTCATACTAGCCATTTTGTAAGTTAAATTCCCTATTGTGCCCTGTGAGGGGTAAAATAGAGAAGAAATATTTTTCACTGGTGTACTGATGCTCCTGAGGAACGTAAGTGGCTCTTAGCTTTGGGCCATGCTTGTGCCCTGATTTTGAAAACCTAGACAAAGGTTTACACACCGAGCGGCAATACTTTCACTTTTGCTGCTGCTCGGTGTAATGAGTCGGAACCCCTGTTTAGAAAAATAAATAAATAAATAGAATGGCAGGGAATGTTCCTTGCTTGCTGGCTCTGTGATAAAAGTATTAAGCCAGCCAAGCCCAGGAGTCGGCAGTCAGTCTTGCAAAGAGATGGTTTGCCATCACAAACAACTGCTTCCAAAAATGAAAGAAATCCTGAATTAAGACAGGATTGACATGGAGCAACAATAATTTAGTTTTTCTACTATGCCACCACTCCGTGTCTGAACTGTACTCCCCTAGTGCCCTTTCAAGTAGAAAAGACCCTACGGGGTCTAAAACAGACAGACAGAGAGAGAGAGAGAGAGAGATTCTGTAGAGTTCTTATATAATGGGAACACGCTCACCTTCTCTCTCCGCGAGAGTGCTGTGTCGCAGTTCAAAGTGGGGAGGCATTTTCACTTTTACTTTCACCTGCCCTGCTCCACTGTAAATTGAATCTGCCAGCATCCACAGAAAGAAAAGGGACAATGGTGCCCCTAGAATGAATGAATGACTGCTGCCCTCGGAAAGGTAAATAAATATAGAGGGCTTAAGCAACATAAAAATGAAGATGCAATCAAAGCAGAGCAGCTGAAAACTTTCACTTTCAGCAGACAGCCACTCTGCAATAGTAAATAAATAAGCAAAACCTAAAAAAGGGGGACAGGGAAGCCACGGTTTAATAACAATAAGTTACTGTTGCCCTGTGAATTAATATAATGCAATAAAGAGCTATATAATTTAGCTGTGGTCTGAACAAGGATAAGGAGCAAAGGCTTCTGAACTTGTTATATTTATTTAAGCCTTTAGCACCTCAATTTACTGTGTTATAAATCTTGTGGTAAGGTAACAACTTTTCTGTACCCTGCTTGTAAACCTGTGCAAGGCTTACCTGTAGTCAGGAGCTGATGGAATGATTTCTTATGGGGGAGGCAGCGCCCTCTATTGCCCTGTTATATACCACACACAGAACTATCACTCTCAGCAGAGTGGGTGGGGCTACAGCTCATTATACCCTGTTTAGTTATTCATGGCTGTTTAAGTAGTCCTAGATATCTGTTGTTACCATATTACCTGCTTGATGTTACAGTTAATACAAAAGTGTTTATGCTCCTGGGTCATCCTGCCTGATGTTAAGTTAGAGATAGCGGAATAGAGAAACAGCTTAAGTACCTCATCCCCTGACTGTGATATCATACAAACGTATGAAAAAGCCAGCAGAAGAAGGCCATTTGGTCTATCAAGTCTGTTCATATTGCAGGGTCCACAGCTTGAGTTAATGTCCCTGCCCTCCCTCCCCACTGCTCCCATCCTCTCTACCCATGATCCTACCTTCCCCCTGTGCCTATCCCAGTCTCTCTTAAAGCTGCCCACTGTCTTCAGTGAGATGACCTCTTCTGGCAGCGCATTCCAAGTTTCCACCACCCTCTCTGTGAAGAAATGCTTCCTGATCTCCCTCCTAAACCTCCCATCCTCCAGCTTAGGACTGTGCCCCCTCGTGTTATGGTTGCCACTCAGCTTAAAGAGACTCTCCTTAACAACCTTATTTATTCCTTCCAAGTACCTGAAGGTCCCAATCATGTACCCTCTCTCTTTCTCCGGTCTTCTAGGGAGTACATGTTCAGTGCCCTCATTCGCTCCTCGTATGCTTTACCCTGCTGACCAGCAATCATCTTTGTAGCCCTCCTCTGGACCTTCTTCAGCAGGTTAATGCCCTTTTTGAGGTATGGGCACCAGTACTGAACTCCATACTCTAGATGTCAATCAATCAATCAATCAATCAAATCTTTATTTATTCAGGCGATCATCTTTGAGCAAGGCTCATTTACAAGATGGACCTGATAAGGTCAAGGTTCGAGTTGATACACAGCAATTACATCACATACTTATAAGACAGTTATACATATAGAAAAAAATGAAGTTTATAACACAATAATACACAGTGAATTCACATGATGTAGATGTGGTCTAAAACATGCATAAAACTGTATAAAGTGCACCACTAGGGGTGACTTTAATGAGACAAGGAGTCAGTAAGCAGCTGACAGAGGTAGGAGAAAGACATCCAAGAGGTGTGGACTCATGCTAGCTATTACTGGTTGGGCTGAGGAAAAGCCTTGCTACCCTGCTGAGGCAAAGCAGTGGTCTTTTCTATTTTATGTATTTTGTCTCAGTGCACTAACTGCTTTATTTTATGATTTCTGTATTTATTTAATATTCTTCCACTTTATGATGAAAAAAATAAAGTGATAAATGTCTTAGGCATTTTTTATGCACTGAATCCTGAGTCTGCCTTATTATGTTATCCTGACTACCCACACCCATTTACAAATATACAGATTGATAATAGTTTTTGCGACTGTGATTGGCGATGCCCTTCCGGCATGTCAAAAAGACAAAATCAGAGATGGTGGCAGCAGAAGTGAAGGGCTAAATATATCTTAGTTGTACTTGTAAGGCATCCCAGAGTATCCAAGCTTTCGGACAACTCCAAAATGTATGTGCTTGGGTTGTTCTGGTCACCCCATATTTTCTCCAACAAGTGGGTGTCAGTGTGGGAATGAACTTTGCTTGTTGCACTGAAGGGTAAAAATCTAGAAAAGCATTTCCATGAATACTACTTCCATATATATTAGGAGGTTGCACTGAAGTGTAAAAATCTAGAAAAGCATTTCCATGAATACTACTTCCATATATATTAGGAGGTAGGTCTATGTATATATTTAAGGTATTTGTTCCATAAGCTACTATCTATTTCAGTTCCAAAGTCCACTTGCCAGCGGAGACGGAGATACTCAGTAGATGAACCTGTGAGCTCCATCAAAGCCCGATACAACTGAGATATCAATGAATTAAGGGAAGACCCTGCTGTAGTGTTAAGCACTCAAGAAATAAGAAGTGGAAGTGACTTCTCCAGAGCATGTGCAGCTCGTTGCTTTAAAATAAAACTACAGATCTACATATAGCGTATGTAATCTGTGGGTCACCAGTGGTATTTGGTATAAGGGTTTGAAATTCTAAGACTTCAGATCCATGCACAGCATGAGTAGAGAGAAAAAATCCCAGCTATTCCATGCATTGAAAGAAGTGATCTAACTAAGTTGGATAGAACCGGGGATTCCTGCCAAAAAGAGTTATCAAATAGCGGAAGGGAAAGAGTGAGGGGGTGTGCCAGAGTAGTATGTCAGGCTGAGAGAGGGGTGGCCACAAAAAGGTTTCCTAGTGAAGAAATCTGAGCATTGGTACAAGGCCACAAGACCTTACTTGTAACTGGAGAAAGTTCGTCCTCTATCATTTATAACTCTTTCCAGAGGGCTTGATAATTTGGGGATAGTCAATACAGGACTGTGTGTAACTGAGCAGCTGTGTGATATTGTGCCAAGTGTGAAAGGGCTAGGCAACCTTTAGCTTCAGGGAGTTGGAGGGTAGTCAGTTTCATTTGGGGATGAGATCCTGCCCATACAAAATAAGATATCATGTTATTCCAAACTCTAGTTTGAGTGGGCTGCAGGGTTATTGCAAGGGTTTGAGCCAAGTACAGAACCCGTGGGGGAATATTCATACGAATACAGTCCATTCAGTGAATGAAGGGGAGATTTATGGTGTTCCATCTGTTAAGGTCTTCTTGAAAGATTTGAATGGGGGTGTATAATTGGCTGTATATAACTGTGTGAGTTCATTAGTAAGGTGGATGCCTAAGTACTTGAAGGAGCGCATATTCCATTTAAAGGGAAATGTGGTCATAATTTGTAAGCTGGGGTGGTAGGTAAACTGTAACACCTCTGTTTTATTCAGTGCAGTCACCAAACTCCTGAAGAGAGGGGGACGAGGGAGATGTCGGTGAGTGAGGTAAATTAGGAGTCATCCACGCACAAAGCGAATTTCTGCTGTCTACCTCCTCATTTTACTCCATGAATTTCGGTATTCTAGTGTAGGGCCTGTGCTAGTGGCTCCAGATATATGGCAAAAAGGATAAGGGATAAGGGACATCCCTGTCTCGTAACTCTATAAAGATGGATGGGGTAGAAATCTGGCCATTGATTTTCACATCTGCCTGAAGGGCATCATATACAGTTTGTATTATTGTGATAAATTCAGAAGAGAACTACATAAGGCGTAAAACTTTAAACAAGAAGGGCCATGCCACCTGATCAAAGGCCTTCTCTGCATCAAGGCTGAGTAATACGGAAGGTAGTTTTGATTGGGTGGCATGATGAAGAATACGAAGGGCACGTTTCACATTATCTTGTGTTTGTCAGGCTTTAACAAATCCTGTTTGGTCTGGTTGTATTATGGTGGGTAGAATTTTATCTGGACAGGAGGATAGTAGGGTTGAGAAAATGTTATAGTCAAGACTGACATTGGTCTGTAGGAAGAACATAATGTGTCATCCTTGGTAGTCAGATTCCAAGAAGGGGGACGGGGCTTACCATCAGCTACATTAGAGCAGACTGCTGCTAGGTAGGGGGGTAGCATCCTAAATTGCTTATAGAATTCAGATGTGTACCTATCAGGGCCTGGATTTTTCGAGTTATGGAGATTCTGGATAATGGCATTGTGTTCAGCTTGTGAGATAGTGGCATTTAAAAGGTCTATTTGCTCTCGTTTAATATTAGGTAGTTGTGGAGCGGATAAAAAATCATTAATTAGATGTGGGTCTAATGGTTTTTCAGGGGTATGTAAGTTTTCATAGCAGTGTCTAAAGCCTCTAAAATACAGTCTGGGGTAACATGTAAATGCTTGTGATTTAAAATACTTAATTCAAGTGACTGCTGTGGAAGCTATTTGGTGGTGGATACGAAAGGCTAATAGTTTAGTGGCTTTAGGGCTGCCCTCATAACATCTTTGGCAGAGGTAGCGTAGTGCAGCTTCCGTCTTGAGATTTAAAAGCTCCTGAATCTCTTGCCTGGTAGTCTTTATTTGGGAAGCCACAGATACATCCTCCTACATATGTTTGATTTGCAGCTCCTCAAGAGAAGCTTGTAGTTTGTCCATTCTTTCAGAGCATTGTTTTTTAATTCTTGATGTAAACTTAATAATTATCTGCGAAAGACAACCTTGAGAGTGTCCCACCGGATACTAAGTGAGATTTCAGGAGACTGATTCTCTGCTATTATCAACTTAATCTGGTCTTGTATCAAGGTATGACATTCTTCTAGATTTAGCAGAGAGTTATTAATTTGCCATGGTGCGTGTATCCATGGTCTGCCTCACGTGAGCATTAGATTTAACAAAGCATGATCTGAAAGCTTAATGGGCAGTATCTCACATTTTGCAGCCATATGTTGATGCTCTTTAGAAATGTGAAATAAGTCAATACAAGTATATACAGTATATATATATATATATATATATATGGTAAGGTGCTGAATAATGGGTGTATAGTCAGATACAGGATTTAGTAGGCGGCAAGTATCAACCCAGGCATAAGTATTTAATAAGTTCTTACATCGTTTAGCTGGGTCAGATAGTTTAGGGGGATGAGGGTTAGAGGTGCTCGCCTGTTCATAAATCATGTTATGATCCCTTCCAATAATAAGTATCTCTTGCTGTATGGAAATAATTTTCCCTACTAAGGCATTCACTGTTGCTGAGTCAATTCTTGTGGTAAAATATAAGCTAACATAGAAACATAGAATTTGATGGCAGATAAGGACCGCTTGGCCCACCCAGTCTGCCCATTTCCCTACCTAATGGATAAGCTGCAGATCCTAGTTAACCAACAGCCTACTTCTTCCTACCCCCCACTAGAATTGCCTTGTGTCTGTCCCATTCATTCTTGAATTCCTCCACTGTTTTTGACTCCACGACCTCCTCAGAAAGGCTGTTCCATGCATCCATAACCCTCTACATGAAAAAAATACTTCCTCACATTACCTCTGAGCTGTCCCCCCTCTATCTTTAAATTGTGCCCCCTTGTTCTTGCACATCTCTTTTTCTGAAAGATACTACCCTCTTGGACTTTGTTGATTCCCTTGAGGAACTTGTAAGTTTCTATCACGTCCCCCTGCTCCCTCCTTTCCTCGAGGGTATACATATTATGCTCCTTTAGTCTCTCTCTTCATATGGCTTCTGGTGCAGACCCTGCACCATTTTAGTTGCCCTCCTCTGGACAGCCTCCATCCTGTCTATGTTCTTGCGGAGCTGGGGTCTCCAGAACTGCATGCAGTACTCCAGATGGGGTCTCACCAACTGTCTGTACAGAGGGATAACAACTTATTGTTTTCTACTGGTGATACCTCTCCCTATGCATCCTAGCATCCTGCCAGCCCTCCTTACTGCCTTCTCACATTGCTTACCCACCTTTAGGTCATCTGCTATGACTATTCCCAGGTCCCTTTCCATTTTTGTTGTTGTTAGTATCTCACCCCCTATTGTGTACTCTTCCTCCGGGTTTTTGTTTCCCAGGTGCATTACTTTGCACTGACTCCAGGCTGCCATACATTTGACCATTCCTCCAACCTTGCCAAGTCCCTTCTCATCCTTTCCACCCCCACCTTGCGTATCAACCCTGTTGCAGATCTTTGTGTTGTCTCCAAAGAGACATACTTTTCCTTCAAGTCCCTCTGCAATGTCACTTATAAAGACATTAAAGAAGACTGGTCCCAGAACTGAACCCTGCGGGACCCCGCTAATAACCCCCCTTTCTTCAGAGTGGACTCTATTTACTATTACCCTCTGCGTCCTGTTGTCCAGCCAATTTCTTACCCAGGCTACCACCATGGGACCCACTCCAAGGCTGGCTAGCTTGTTTTTTAAATTTTTTTGTGCGCGACTGTGTCAAATGCCTTGCTAAAGTCTAGGTAGGCTATGTCCACAGCCCCTCCCTGATCTACTACTTTGGTCACCCAGTCAAAGAAATCTATTAGATTCATCTGACATGACCTTCCCACTGAGAATCCATGCTGCCTTGGGTCCTGTGCCCCTCTGGCCTCTAGGTACTCAACAGTTCTTTCTTTCAGAAGTGATTCCATCATTTTCCCTACCACTGAGGTCAAGCACGAACAGGTCTGTAGTTTCCTGCCTCTGCCTTGCTCCCACTTTTGTGAAGTGGAATCACATCCACCCTCCTCCAGTCCTCAGGTACCACTCCATCCTCCCATGATTTGTTAAACAGGGTAGTCAGTGGTGTCACTAGTTATCCCCTTAGTTCTTTTAGAATTCTGGGGTGAATCCCGTCAGGCCCCACTGCCTTGTCCACCTTCAGTTTTAAGAGTTCTTTCAGAACCTTTTCTTCTGTGAATGGACTGGTATTGACCCCCCCATCCAGAGTGTTTCTATTGTTTGGTTTAGGTACCTCACCCTCCTGTTCTTTTGTGAATACTGAGCAGAAGTATTCATTCAGTATCCCTGCTTTTTCACTGTTACCCTCTGCCCATATTTCCTTCCCTTTAATAAGCCTCAGTATCCTTCCCTTGGTCTTTCTATGCTTCCTAATGTACCTATAAAAGGTTTTATCCCCCTTCTTAACAGAGTTGGCTATCTTTTCCTCAGTTTGGGCCTTTGTAATTCTGATTGCCTTCCCCGACTCCTTCTGTTTTAATTGACATAGTTCTCTGTCCTGCTTCTTCTGTGTTTCCTTATATTTCCTGAATGCTATCCTTTTCTCCTTAACCTTGCCTGCCACCTCTTTTGAGAACCATAGTGGCTTTTTCCTTCTTTTTGTTTTGTTGATTTGCTTTACACAAAGGCTTGTTGCCTCTGTGATGGCAGTTTTGATTTTTCCCATTGTTCTTCCACCCCTCCTTCTTGCCTGTTTGCTAGTGCTTTTCTGAGGCACTTTCCCATTTTGCCAAAGTCAGCCCTCCTAAAGTCCAACATCCTTGCTTTTGTATGGCTTGACTCTACAGCTGTGTTTATTGTGAACCACACTGTTTGGTGGTTGCGTGTTCCCAGTTGGCTACCCACTTCTAAATCTGAGATCCTCTCTCCATCCCCATTTGAGAGTACCAGGTCTAAGACTGCTCCCTCCCGAGTGGGTTCCAACACTAGCTGTCTGAGGCACGCCCCCTGTAGGGCATCGAAAATCACCCTGCTCTTGGATGTGGCTGCAGTAAATGTGCTCCAGTTAACATCTAGCATATTCAGATCCCCCATCAACAATATCTTTCCTTTTTCTGCCATTCTAAGGATTCCTTCTATCATTTCCTTGTCCATTGCCTCCCCCTGAGATGGGAGTCTGTAAACAACCCATGTGTGGATTGTGGTGCCATTTCCTGTCTCCAGAATGACCCACAGTGCCTCCTCTCCTCCCTGTTTACCCTTTAGTTCTGTTGCTTTGATTCCTTCCCTTATGTGAGAGCTCCTCCTCCTCCTCTTTTACCCTCCCTGTCCCTCCTCTAGATTGTGTACCCTGGTATGTTGACATCCTAGTCATGGTTCTATGTGTACCATGTTTCTGTGACTACCATGATATCCAGGCGTCCCTCTTCCATCAAGCTGACTAGAGTAACCAATCGGGTTAAATAAGTTCCAGTTACTATAGCTAGTCTACCTTGAAATGGGGTGGATTTGGGTATCAAAATAGCAGTACCCTGCCTCTTGAACTCTCTAAAAGGAGAGGCCACTATAGTACCAAAGCCAAAATTCTGTAACTTAGAGTGCTCAGAGGGAGACAAATGGGTCTCTTGAAGAAAGATAAAAGTTGGGTGTGATTTTTTTAATATAATTCAATGCCTTTTTTCTTTTTATCAGATTATTTAAGCCATTAACATTTTTGTGGGTTGTATTTCAACCATAATTTAAAACAGATACCAGTAGATGTATCAAGAACCAGAGCACAGAGATCCTCCATCTCGGGAGCAGGGAAGGACCAATAAAATCCCAGCCTATGGTTCTCAAATGCCCGCTACCCCTAATCGGGTCTCCATATTCCAGTAGGGTTATATGGAATACTTTGACAAAAGTCTTACACCTAGCCATAGTAATAAAAAAGGTGCAGCTATAACAGTTAATCAGTCGAACCCAAATAACAATGAACAACAAAAAATAACATTTGTATAGGACAGAATTGATGGCAACAGACAAAACATTTAGCAAACTAATTAAACAAGAAGCGTGGCTTCCAAGGCAGAGGAGACTTCATCTTGGCTCCTTAAATATCCCAGACTGGGTATAGGTGAAGTATTAAGTATCTCCATGCAGGAGATAAAGTGGATCCCTGGGGGATCCAGGTCTCCTTGAGTGGGATATACCCACCCAGTATGGAAGGGGACATCCTTTGGTCTAGGGGGTAGATAAGATGTCACTGAATCCCTCAAAGGCAGCTAATAACACTAGGAACTGTCATGAACCCACTCCTGGGGGTCAGGCCCACTGAGCTTATAGTGCCCACCCTTAAATGCAATCCATGATGGGGGAGGACAGGGATACCCTCCTCATCCTTTTTTGAATGCTCGCTGAGGTCACAACTGCACCTCTGCCACGAGGATCCCAGGCATCCCTCTAGCTCTGGATAAGGGCACACTACAGTCTCAAGTCTTGTGGCCATATATGAACCTTTCCTTGGCTACTGCACAAAGGAGGAAGACCCAGTGATCACACTCTCTTAGGTGTAGTAGCGTAACATCTGTTTTGGCCTTCTCCCTACAGGACATGCAACAGCCTGATTCAAAATCTTTATAGACTCTGGTATTCTCTCTATCCTTCCAGATGTCCCTTTACAGACCCTTTTCTCAATTCGGTTGCTTATGGTGGCCCCTCTAAGCAATTAACAGTTGTCATAAGATTATTAATAAACCTTTTATAGTCACACCTGCAATATAAGAACTCTTACACAGGCAGAATTTCTTTAGAAAAGAAGAGTTTTTACTAAAATACTTAAATACAATTACAGCTAAAAGAGAATACTAATTTGGGTCACAGTATGCAGAACCAAATGGGAAAAATATATACAGAAAAAAACACACTAAAACTTGTTAGCTAAGTCTCTACCTTAGGTATGAAGATTTCAAAGTCCAGAGAATTGATGGTTTGGAAAAATAATTCAGTCTTTCTGTAGCAGCCTTTGGTTCTTAGACAATCTCTGGGCTGACAGCTGTTTTCTTGTGGTGAGGAGAGTCCAAACAAAATGTGTGTGTGTGTGTGTGTGTGTGTTCAAAATGCCCTGAGCTGGGCTATTTATACCTGTGTGAAATCTTGCAGTGTCATCCCTTTCCAAGTCACAGCAACTACTTTGTCTGGCCAAGAGATGGCACTGTTGCCCCGTTTCCAAAATTTCCAAGAATATTCAAAAGATTCTGAGACCTATAATTAGGATGGATTTGACATTTCAGAGTTAAAGCCCCTTGAGGTCTCCTGTAGACCATTGGCATCCGTAAACTAAAATTCACACAGGTTCTCAAGGAAGCATGTTTCTCTCCTATTACCTCATAAAATGTAGCATATTATAACAGCTTCCTTAGATCAACACATTCTGCTCCTGAGTGCATGGTTTATGACATACAAATGGATTTTGGAATATCCCTCTTAAAAAAAAAAATGGGAATGCAATTTCAGTTCCTGGCAAACAGCTGCCATCAGGTCAAAAGAAGGTCAAGCTTTTTCCAAAAAATCTAGTCTTTTGCCTAGGTGCCTTTGTGCTGACATTGGCATGTCTTTTGGCCTGTACCAATACACTGGATTACATAAAAAATATATATATATATATATATATATATATATATATATATATACACACATACACACACACATAATTATATCTACAAATAAGGACTAGCAGCTGGGCAGCTCACCACACAAACCAGCTACAAAATATCATTGGTCTTATAGGTCTACAGCCCCTTGTATATCTTGGTGGGAATTTTATGGGGGAGGGGTTAATGATGGCAGTCAGTTACTATAGTTATTGGAAGTAAAAAAAAACAGATTAATGCCCAGTGGTGAAGTCACAGATGGCATGCAAAATGTTATATATTTTTACTCAGAGGGAGAGCTTCTATAGTAAATACAGGAACCAGCAGTGTAACAGCTAACTCAGCAGCTCCACTATAGCTCATAAAATGAGGAGCTGTGAGAAAGATCTATTTTATCTTATTCCCACCTGTTGCTTTGTTGGTCATAAGTATCCTCTTCAGTGCTAGTGAGGAACTCCGGTAATGATTATCAAAACTTGCATGCAGCCTCTTTATTAAAACCTAGGCAGCTATGGACCAACAAAGTGGACTGGGTTCTGAGGTCTCATTTAGATTATATTTGATAGTTGGCTGAGTGATGTTACCCACATCATCTTTGAGTAAATTGCAGTCCCAAAATAGGGCATTGCGACCCAAGGGATTAATAATAAAAAAAGGGAAAAATGTATCTTCTGAGTAGTGGAGATAAAAGTAAGGCATCTACAATAACTATCAGGAAATCAATTTCTATAGCTGTAGCTCAATGTTGACACTCCTCTTAAAGTTCTCAGAACATGTTTTAAAATAAATGTAGTGAAGTACTATTCCGTCTTGTTCTTGGTATTCGTTTTGGCTCCATCGCGAATTTCAAATGAGAGCCGAAAGTAAAACCAATGTTTGGATAATCACTTCACTTCCTATATCTATTGTAGAATGTCAGAGCTCCACAAGAAATAAAGAACTCAAAATAGTATAATGCTCAGTGAAACTCCTATGTAACTTGTGAGTTCAAGGAGTGCAGTGGTGTGCCGTTTAGTGAAGTTCCAAACATTGTGTCCCTATAAGAAGAGAGAAAAACAAAACAACACAGTACGCTACCAAATATCAGGCTGTGAAGCGAGATTTCTGTTAACCAAACTGTCTGAGTTTAGCAGATGTGCTAAATGTGTAGCAACTTCATCAAGAGATTTCAGGAGTCACAGGCATGGGAGCTGCTAGTCACAATTATGGGCAAGGGGAGTGCCGCAAGAAATCCTCACCCATCCCGTCCCTACCTCCACAGCTTTAAACCAAATGGGTAATGACCCCTCCTTTAAAAGTGTTAATTAAAACTGTCTGCAAGAGCCCTACCTAGAAGGAGCTGAACTGCCCATTCTTCAGTCCCTGCTGCTTACATCCGTTGCCGCACCCTGCGATCTAGTGCAAAAAAAAAATCAAGATTTTATCTAAATTACCACTGCCAAAGTATTGCTTGTTGGAAAACCATGGAATTAATTTAGGGGGCTCCAGGAGATCCACCAGGGAAGCTGTGGTCCCATACAGCTCCCTCCTTAGGATGCAGCTGGAGCAGTTACTGCAACGTACTTTTAATAAGGGCACTAAATATAGAACGGGAGTGCTCTTCTCCCAGTCATGGCTTTCACTGTACCCAAAGGCATGTGTAAATATGAGTTTAAATGGTTTAAGCAAAAATGAATTGTAGAGGCATGGGTAGGGGCCCCCAACAACCCGAAAGCAGACTTACCCCGTCCTGGTCATCTTACAGAAGAGAGACAGGGCAGTGATGTAAAGTCAAGCCCTAGTGAAACATTGCAGGAGGACTTGAATATCTTTATAATATTCTAGGAATTGGACTTGTATTCATTGGAAATGAGAAGAACTAGGGGAGATCTCCTCTTGATGTTTAACATCGTTAGAGATAATGATTTAATGGTACAATTAGGAATATCCCTCAATATGAGAGAATGTAATCTCAGGAGTCATGAGTTCCAATTAACATTAACTTATCCCAAAGTAAACACTAGACGTTCTTTTTTCACACAAAGAATTATATCAACATGGAATAAATTACCAAGACATTTGTTGGAAACAGATAATGAGGAAACTTTTAAATGTAACCTAGATAAATTTTTATTACATAAGGTATAAGGATATCCTGGTACTGCAGATGTACTTACATGGGTTTAAAAAAGCCTTCTGTACATCTAACACTCTTAGTAGTATGAAACTTAGTACAGTAGTAGTACATCTTTCATTGTTGTCACAGAGTTGATGGCTGCGCTGAGGTGAGATCTAGATTCTATTTTGCACTGAGGCGCTGTGGTTGTGGGAATACAAATCTTTTTTTCAGAAGTTCTGTTGTTGCTTCCTGTGTGTAATCATAGAAAACAATGCCCTCCGAGAAGAAAACTCTAATTCAAGCTGGAAATGGTGTGTGAAATCGTAGGTTATTATCCCTCAGTGCTGCTATTATACGTGTAAGTTTCCAACGCTGGTCCATTACTGCTGGTACATGATATATGCTCCCTCGAAAAAGAATATTTTTCTCTGCCAGAGCTCCATCAGTAATTTTTGCTTTGTAGCAAACGACATGCACTGCAGTACTATAGACCAGGGTCTCTGTTGGTTGTGAGTGGGAACCGTCCCGAGAGCTCATTGTGCCCTTTCGATATTAAATTGAAACTCTGCAGGTAGATCCAGTTGAGAGCGGAAGAAAGTTTCCAAAAGGTAATATATTACAAATCCTTTAACTGCTTCTTTAAAACCATATAATTGTAGTTTTTTCACCTGGATCTGCCCTCTAAATCTTCGCATTTAGTTGTAAGTTGCTGTGTTCATTTGATAGCTCCAAGTAGAAGATGGTCAGTGCAGTCCACTTGTGAATCCAGGTCTGAAACTGATGTTTGATGTTCCAAAGCAGTTTTTTGAAGTTCAGAGATCTCATTGTGGGTACGCTCAAATTCCGCTTTGGTTTCAGCGTGGAAAGCAGAGTTCCTCCAAGATAATGTCTAGCTGTTTCCATTTATTTGCCATTCCTGGCTGTGCGGTGGGGTCAGGCTGCTACTTGTGGGAGTTAAGAGGCCTCACTTTCCTACGTTACTGACTCCCATCTGACTCCCATCTGTCAGCATCTGACAGGGTAGGCTCTTTTTTCCATGATTTCCTTTTCCCATAGTAGTAGCAGACCTCTGCAGTTAAGAAGACAAGTTTTAAGTTGAATTATTTCGTCAGTGGGCTATTTTGTTTAGTGTGCTAGACAGAGCTGTAAGATTAGCCAATTATCTTGGGGGGTTGACATCACCCCAAGTCTCAAATGGGATGAGGTTAAACAAGCAGATTTTAATGTGCTGATAACCAGAGGCCCTGGTGCATCACCTTGATACAAACAGCCTTAGTCAGGCAGCCCCCTGATTAAGCCTCTTTGTGCTGAGGCAAAGCAGTAGGACATCGGCCATCAGCTCATTAAACACTTCTGGTTTGCTTCATTCCGTACATATGATGTTTTGTGCCTTTGCATCAAGTATTTCCTCAGTTGGTGGCACCAGCTTTGGCAGCTCTGAGGAAGACATCGTTGCTACATTGAAATGCAAGCCGAAAACGACCGCCAACACACTGACAGGCATACCAGTAGTGCAGGGGCACTTCAGTTTGTTTTTTTGCAGTTTATTTACAGTTATGACATGGTGGTAGCAGTCAACATATGTTTAAGGAACATATTTCCCACTATTAAATGTATTGTAGCTGCACCCATCACGCTGCCTTGAGTACTCCAGGAACCGCATGATGTATATGAGAGTACTGCTTGACCTTCCTACCTGCCTGAAGCTTTCTTTGCCTTACATATGTGAAATTGTGTGTCTGTTACAACTTCTACAGTGAGTACTGCCAGGGTTAAAGGATCACTATGAAAGGCATAATTTTGAAGCACACTGGTAAGAATTTTCCTTTCTACGTCCATACAGTGGTGCTGACCTACTTTTCCATGTCTGGAATCGATGTTATTTTATATTGATATATTGCTCCTGGATAATGTGCACCGGATTAATTTCCAGTATAGGAGTGAGCAGCTGGTAACTTGTTTTGGCTAATTGTGTATCAATAAAGGAACATCTTGACCCTGCAGATGATTGGGATATTAACTTCTGTTGCTGTTATTGCAAATAATAGTGCCCAGTTCATTGCTAGTTCCTGTTCCCCAGCCCCAGTATTCCGTTCTAACAAAATAAAAATGCATTAGTGGTACGCCACCCCTCCACAAGAGCCACGTGTCACCACTCACAAATACTCTAGCAAGGGGAGTGGGGGTTACATTCGATGTTTATTAAATCTTGACTGCTATCCCTGGAAAGAGCTTGCAGCCAACTGGAATGGTCTGTTTATGAAATAAAATGGATCATGCCTCCTTCTGGGTGTCTCCCAGTCAATACCAGGTCCTGGATGGAATTATTCTTACTTCCTCCATTGGCTCTGAAATCCAGATTCTATTTATACACTCTTCCATGGCCATTAGCCTGAGTAACATGGATGCTAAGCCTACACCCCCAAGGAACTTATTCTCCTTTTCTACTATGATGGACTGGACAAACTCCTCCCTTCAGGACTTCCAGGTGATTGAGGGCAAGCTCATTCAGACACACAGTGCTACTTTGTGTTACAGCTGGCCTTATTATGCCCTAATGCAGTACCTGGAGCACCAAAGGGCAACTTGGTGCAGAGAACCCTACCTAAGCCTCCCAGCTCTGCAGGCCCACCGTAATAATCCAGGATTGGGGCACGGATCCCGACTGCCAACATGGCTAGTGGCTCCGTTGCCACCGTTGCTCTAGTTTCAACTTTTCTAAGCAAGAGCAGGTCCCACAAACTACACAACAGTCAGTTCTGGAATTTTAGTGGCACAAAGACCTCAAGTAAAAAGGTGCATACGACTTCATTTACTCACACAAGCCCATCAGAAAAGGAAGGTCACTCAAATTCCCCAGCAGGAACAATTACTTTGAGCAAACAGCGGGATTTTCATGTGGGTCATTTATTTTGTACCTACTACATCTGTTCAGTATCAGTGTCCTTGTTCAATAAATAAAAATGTGACAAACATGCATGAAATCGCAACAAACTAGCAATCGCCAGTTAGATAAATAATAGCCACTGCAGCACTTTGTCCTGCTATGGGACTTCATTTCATTAGGTAAGAGCACTTTGTTCACTCAAAATTTCTCTGGGTAGGGAGTTTGAGTTTCCTTCCTTTTTTGGGAGGCATGCTGTGGGTGGGGTCTCCAGGAACTGGCATTGGTTCTGTGTCAGGCACTGTTCATGTTTGTGTTTGCTCCCACGATAACCCACTTGAAATGTAATGTCTCATTTTCTGCAGGGTCCGGTCTCTTTTCTGCTTAATTTTGTTTTACAGCTTTGGAACTGAAGGAGAGAGGAATCAAGTGATTTGCTCAGGGACACCCAGTGAATCAGGGGCTGTGGTGGGATTCAAATGTGACCTCCTGGTTCACAGAGACAGACAGTGACAGTGACACTGGCAGCTACAGTTCAGAAGTGCTACATTGTTGTGCCTGTCTGTGTTTGTATCAAGAGAAGCAGAAATGAGTAGTTACTGCCTGACCAACCCCATGTACCAAGTGGACAGCAACAGAGTGACAGTGAGTCCCGGACCTGCAGTACAGCAGTGCTGCAGCTATCAGTCACCCGAGAGAGACAGGGACAGACAGCGCCCCCTCCCAACAGAGAGTGAGAAAGAAAGAGAGAGAGAGAGGCAGAGAGAACTGTAGCCCTGTGCAAGAGTGCTGCACAATTCCAATACTCTGTGTCTCTGTGCATGTCTCTGTCTCTCTGTTTCTGTGTTTTGGCTGTGGTGCAGTTCGTCGGTATGCCGCATTTCCCCTGTGTTCTACCCCCAAGTTCTGCACCTCCTGGTAAAATAATTTAATGATCTTGTTGTTGCGGCTGACAGAAAATCATTAAGAGAGCGGGACAGCCCCCCCCCCAGGTTCCCCACCATAGACGGATGGTGGAGCACAGGGTTCACCTCACGCAGACACAGAGATGAGTTTTGGAAATGTCATGGCCACCAATACTCCATGGATAGAGAGACAGAAGTGACAGCACTGTTTCTCTGTGCTCGGTGCCTTGCTCACCCATGTAGTATGGCAAGTGCAGCCATCTGGAACCCGGTGATTACATTTTATCTCACAGACGGATGCTGTCCTTGGTACTGAGCCCCCTCCATCCCTCCCATCACTCCTCAAGAGAGTCAAGGAGTATGGGTTAATAGTGTGAGTATAGCAACAGAGAACTACTACATGCAGTAGAAACGTCATTGCTGGTTGTCTGTGTCTGTATGTGCGGTCGCTGACACTCCTGCTCCTGTCAAGGGCGCAATCAGTTCTGGTGTGAGTGCCTCTAATATCTCTGGTGTGCTGTATTAGCAACATTACCCCATGTCACTGTTGTCGCTGTTTGTGATTGCGGATGGCACATGCAGGAAGACAGCGAGAGGCACATAAATGATCTTGATCTCACAGCTGTCATGTGAATTGTGCCCTGGCAGTGGCCTACATAAATGTGCTCCCTGTTCCTCGTCCCCACCCCCAGAGTAATGGAGCGACAGTGAGTGCGACAGAGAGCGGAGCACCCAGCATATCTGGGGCTGCAGTATTTAATTTCTGGCAGGGCTGTTCAGTACTGTCAGCATGTCCTGTAGACAGTATCAGCATGCAAGAGACAAGCAAATTGGTGTCACTTTAATATCTGGTGCCTATCCTGCCTTGTGTCCCAGTTGATGTGATAACCTGTGGAATTCTGACTACAATAAAAATTAAAGAGCTGTGCAGTAATACAGAAAGCTGGCAGTAGCAGCAGTACTATGCTTCTGTGAGGGCAATTCAATGGGTGCAAGGGTGACAGAGTCGGTTTCTGCTAGCAGTTCCTGCAGTCCCCTGAGTGCCTTTGCCAAACTGTGACCATGACGCTGCACCTGGTGTGTGAGCCCATGTTATGAGTAAGAGACACACACACCCACACAGTGACAGCAAGCCCTTCACCCCTGATGTGTTGCACTGCTCACTGCACCATCTTGCACCAAGGGAAAGAGAAAAAAGTGTCCAAGTGACCCCCCTGACGATCCACAGTATTTGGCCCTGACTGTCCACAATGTGCTAAGGTGGTGGCAGACAGACACGTGACAGCAACATTGGGATGGGGACATGTACTGCCAAAGTGGTGTCCCGACAGTGCTCTCTGCACAGTACAGCAGCTGCCCTGTGGCATCTTGTGTAGGACCAGGGAGAGCAAGTCAGTGGGTCTGAAAGGTGAAGTAGTCACTCCACGCTTGCAAGCCCTGAAGTCCGGTGTCTCTCCATGTTGGACTGAGATCAGGAGGCAGTGGGACAATGCGAGCTGAGCAGCAGCCTGTGCAGAGATCATTCTGGGCTGCATCATACACCCCCCCCCCAGGTGCACAGCAGTGACAAAGCAGGCATCAGCAGTCAGCAGCCACACTGGGAGTCTTGAGATGCAGTGGGAGGGCAGCAGGGTGTGTGGTAGTCATTGCCACGGTGCCTCCCCTACCCACTCCTGAGAGACACGAGATGCTGCAAGCTCACCAAGTGACAGGGTGAGAGACAGCGGCAGACAGTATTGACGGCAGACATGCGAGAGACAGTGACAGATGGGGTGTGGGGTGGTGGGGGACAGCGAGAGACTGGGCAGGTCAGGCAGCATAGTCAGGATCAGTGATAGCTGTGAGCCACTGTCAATGTGGAGAAGAAGAAGAAGAAAGATCAGCATTGGAATGAGAGAGAGGGAATGTGTGATAGAGACACAGACACAGTCATGCACAGAGGCATGCAAGAACACAGCATTGATTCTCTGTGTCTCTGTCTCTGTTTCTTTCTTTGTCATGGGGGTGTGTGGGCTGGGGCAGAAAGTCCACCATACTGGGACTGTAAGAAATGTTGTCATGCACAACAGACGTCAGAAATCCTCTCTGCACTGTATTTCTGACATTTCTATGTGCATAAAAGAAGTCAGACTTGGATTACATCTTTGGAACTATTTTCCTGGTGGCAGGATACAGTCACTCTTTCTTGCTTTTAATGGGCAAGAAAGTGTTTCTGTGAGCCAGATCAGAGTTTGTGGTACACACATGTTGTAAGTGCAATAACCCACTCCAGGGTGTGGGTTTATAGGCATTTAATGCACGCCTGGGGTACTGTGAGGACACTCGGCCTGCAGCCTCGTGCCTCCCAACGCACTTCAGACGTGCATTAAGTGCCTATAAACCCACACCCTGTCATGGGTTATTGTTTACTTCCTACACCTGGAAGGGAAAAAAACCTAACACCCAGCATATATAATATGTTACAGCCAAAACTAATTTGTCCACTTTCTGCAGAAGAATTGCAGGGTAACATGTAAAGTCGATACACTTTGCCGGTACAGACTGGATTTTCAGGTGGAAGAGTCAGCATTCTGCAATCACTTTGCTATTTTGTAATAAGTGGAGATGACAACAAAATGCATTGTTTGCAGAATGACCTCATAATCTCCAGAAAATATAAATGCAATTTCATTTGAAAGCTGCAAGACAAGAAGGGAATTTTGGTCACGCTACTGCTATAAAGACAATGGTTTGTATAAGCTCATATTAAAAGGTCAAGGGTCACCATGGAAAATATGTCAGCTTCTGAAATATTTATAAACCTTGCATTAGCTGCAGCTTTTCTTCTTCTTGAGTTTCTTTTTTTTTTTCCACCTTCAGATTGATAACAATGAGAGCAGGTGCATTTTCAGCACATTGTTTCACGATGATAATCAACTTCCGTAAGGTGTCCCGTGGCAGCAAATGAAAACCATGTTCTGGTCATTTTTAGGGCCACATATTTTACAGTAACTAAAAATGTAAAAACCTGGTTTTAAATCACAGGATTCTGGTATATTTTATACTAATGTTTTTGGGTCGGTGATCGGCCGGGGGATCACTAGCATCAGGGCTGCTACTGTATATGAAACAATGAGCTGGCGATCAGTGGAGGGAGAGTTACGCTAGCACCAGGGATAGGTATATGTGACTAGGGTCGGGCAGTTGTGGCAGGCAGTGCCACGCTGACCTGCCTCGCTACCCATGAAAATGAGCCCATAATGGGCATGCAAATGGCCCCTCAGTACCTTGCATGCCCAGTGGGCTCATTTGCATGGGTCCTTTTGAATATTGGAAATTGCGCTCTGGTATTGTCCACTCTGGTGGTATAGCTCAAGAGCCCTGATGGGGCAGTGCTACGTGGCTTAGTGCTGGGCCAGCATGGTCCTATATTCAGTTGAACAGCACCAGTGCACTATTCCACTGAATATAGCATATTTGAGCACCCCGTTGAGTGCAAGGTGCAGCTCAAATTTTTTGTGTCTCTTTGAATATTGGGTCCCAGATGTGGTACATGTGACAATTAGATAAAGAAATGCCATTCAGACTTGAGATGCTAAATAAGAGAAAAAGAGAGTCACTCGACAAAATAAATTAAGACAGAAACTTAACTTTTCAATCAATAAAACCCTATTTTCTAACCCTCCCCTATCTCCAGAACAATTAACAGAACATGATTGTTCAAAAAATTTGCTTATGGTCTGGGCCATCATACTGACAAATAAGTGATTAACCAAACCTCTAGCTCCTTTATGTGTGATAGCATGTGACTCCACTTTCCTACCAAACCATACGGATCACTAATTTTTACAGTGGGGAAGACAAGATCTCCAATATTATCATCAGTTATTTGATAGCAGTCAACTATGCGCCATTACATTATTATAACAAAAATATGCCCTACCATGAGTGGATCATTTCTGCTACATACAGATCCAGCATTTTTTGACAGCAAAACTGGGCCAACTTTTGGAGTACAAAGAACTTCATCCACTTATCCTATTACTAAGGGGAATGCAAAATCAAGGGCGTCCCCCTCATTTTATTTGGATAGCTTATAGAGCTAATATTATCCCACCAGAACAGACACTCAGAGCCCTCAAAACTAAATGGGAGCAAGAATTAAACATCCACATTCAGCCAGAAAATTGGTGCAAAATATATCAACAGCAGCACAAAGTCTCCTTCTCTAATAGGTGGGAGGAGTTTGCATGGAAAACAGTTGTGCGCTTTTTCCTAACTCCGTCAGTCCTGGCTAAATTTAATCGAAACCTAGGAACAGACTGCTGGAGACACTGTGGCAACCTGTTTGCTCACCAGGTGCATATTTTTTGGTCATTCCCCAGTGTGCATCAGTTTTGGATGGACTTCAAAACAAATGTTTGTGACATCTGCCCCAAACTTCCTCCTCTGACACCTAACACAACCTCACTGTTGGATTGTCCCCCAAAAGCTCGTGAATAGGCATCAGAAATGTCTTCTCAATATACTTTTGACCACAGCTAAGAAAGCTATTACTGGGCACTGCTTATCACAAACACCTCCAGATACAGACCAATGGAGAGAGCTCATGATCTCAGTATACCACCTAGAAAAACGTACTCACAAGTTGCGACATCAACTGGAATTGTTTAATAACAGATGGAATGGATGGTTAAAACATATAATGGCGAAACGTAGGGATTTTGTGCCATAATCAATGCAAGGTGGAAATATCCAGCTAGAGAGGAACAATGATGTATAATTAGATAGGGTGGAAAACTAAAGTGATTTTGTTGTTAGGATTTTTATACATTTAAATTCTGTATACGTCTGTCGACTGCATACAGTACTGTAAAACACAGTGCTTAAATACCCTTATTTTAGTAATTGTTGGATGCACTAAACCAGAGCACAACATACCAAAAATAGTGCAGCACTTTGTCCCAGTACTTGCATATACAGGTGACCTGACAGTTATTTCAACTAGTAGAACAAAGACTACAGAAAAGTCCAGAAAAACTTGATAACTCAACCTCACACCGAACACACAAGAAATGAAAGTTATGATCTTTATCGGTAAAAAGATCTATAAAAATCTATACCTAGCAAATAAGCCTTCAGAATATAATTGGGAATTTGCTTATCTAGGTTTAACCTTCAGTCATAACATGAGCTGGAATAAACATATCAAACATATTAGCAGTAAAATATGGATTACAGCAGGAGCATAGCAGAGATTTAATAGAATATATGGTGGACTCTCATTGACCCTTATGATAAAAGCTATTAATGCAGAACATTAACCGAGGATTATACACTGTATATATATATACTGTAGAAGTAAGGGGAGGTATTGATTTGAATTTACTTGATTCCATACTAAATATGTTCTATAACCAAATGTTAAAATTACCAAAGGGAACACCAAATGCACTGATAAGGACTCAGTTAGGACAAATAAACATTAGACAGACAGCTAATGCCAGACAAATTAATTTCTGGATAAAAAATGGTCTCACAACTCCTAGGGACAATATTGTCTGTCTTAAAGAACAAAAAATGTAAAAAAGAAAAAAGATCTACCAGAGACATGCATCAGTAACATTTATAATTTATTGAAGTCTTACAGAAAAATAGAATTTGATGGCAGATAAGGACTGCTTGGCCCATCCAGTCTGCCCATTTCTCCATACCTACACTGTTATCACAGATGTACCCCATTTACAGCTCCTTCTCCCTCCCCCTTTTCACTATGACTCCTTTGTGCTTATCCCATGCATTCTTGAACCCTACCACTGTTTTCACCCCAGCCACCTCTGCTGGAAGGCTGCTCCAGGAATCCACCACTCTTTTGGTGAAGAAGTATTTTCCCCACATGTCTCTTGAATCTACTCCCTTCCCGTTTCAAAGCTTGTTCTCTTGTTCTTCAGCACCTTTTCTTCTGAAGAAATTCTTCTCTCCTGTACCTTTTTTAGCCACATGAGATATTTAAAGGTCTCCATCATATCCTCCTCTCTTCCAAGGCATACATATTGAGGTCCTTTAGTTTCTCCTTGTAGGGTTTTTGATGCAGAACGGGCATCATTTTAGTTGCCCTCCTCTGGACTACCTCCACTCTATGTCCTTCTGGAGATGTGGTCTCCAGAGCTGGACACAGTACTGAAGGTGGGGTCTTACCAGTGATCTATATAGAGGCAACACTACCTCCCTCTTCCTGCTGGTGATACCCCTCCCTATGCACCCCAGCATCCCACTTGCCCTCCCTACTGCCTTGTCACACTGCCTAGACACCTTTGGGTCATCAAGTATGGTTACCCCAGGACGCTTTCCCTCTTGGTGGTCATCAATACCACTCCACTCATTTTTAACTCCACCCTGGGTTACTGTGCCCTAAATGCATTATTTTGCACTTTTTCACATTGTAACCTAGCTGTCATACCCTTGACCACTCCTCTAGTTTTCTCAGTCTCTGCTCATCCTTTCCACCCACCTGTAGTGTCTACCCTATTGCAGATTTTGGTGTCATCCACAAAGAGACAGACCTTCACTTCTGGCTCCTCTGCAATATCTCTTATAAAGACATTAAAGAGGACCAGTCCCAGCATTGATCCTTAAGGCACCCCTCGAGCCACCCTCCCTTTCTTGGTGTGAACTCCAATTACCACCACCCTCTGCTGCCTATCCCCTAACCAATTTCTTACCCAGTTTACCACCTTTTGACTCACTCCTAAGATAACCAGGTTGCTTACTACTCTTTTATGTGGAACAATATTGAATGCCTTACTGAAATGTGGGTAGGCCATATCCACTGCTCCACCCTGATCTGGTTCCTTGGTCACCTAGTCAAAGAAATGTATCAGATTCATTTGACATGACCTCCCCCCCCCATGAAACCATGCTGCCTCAGGTCTTGTAACCCACTGGATTCAAGATATTAAACAATCCTTTCCTTCAGCAGTGAATCCATTAACTTTCCCACCTCCAACATCAGACTGACTGGTCAGTAATTGACAGCCTCCTTCCTGCTATCACTTCTGTGTAGTGGGACTACATCTGTCTTCATCCCGTCCTCCGGAACCACTCCAGTTTCCAGTGAGCTATTACATAAAACTGTCAGAGGTGCAGCAAATATTTCTCTGAGCTCCCTCAATACCCTTGGATGCACCCCACCTGGTCCCGTTGCTTTGTCCACCTTCAGATTAGCAAGTCCCTTCAGAACTCTCACCTCCAAAAAGAGGACTAGTGTCTACCTCCCTCCCTGCAAAGCTTTTGATTCTTTTTTTTGTGGCCCCTCCCCTTCTCCTTCTTCTGTGAACACTGAACAAAAGTATTTGTTCAGGATTTCTCCTTTTTCCTGGTCCTCCTCTGCACAGCCCCCTTCCCTTTTTAATCTTACAGTCCCACCCCTGGTCTTCCTCTTTTCACTTATATCCCAAAAAATGTCTTGCCCCCTTTTGTTACCTCCTGGGCTATTCTCTCTTCAGTTTGCACCTTTGTGCTCCTTACTGCTTTGCCTGCTTCCCTCTGTTTCCCCTGATATACCTTCCTATCATCCTCCCTCTGTGTCTCCTTATACTTTCTGAATGCTACCCTTTTAGCGTTGACCTTTTCAGCCACCTCTTTAGAGAACCATGGTGATCTCTTTTCCTCTTGCTTCTGCTCACTTGTTTAATGCAGAGGTTTATTGCCTTCACTATGCTCCCTTTTACCTTCACCCACAGTTCCTCCACTGCACCCAGGTCACCCCCCCCCCCAGGTCATCCCTGAGGCATTCACCCATCTTTATAAAATGTGCCCTCCTGAAGTCCACACCCTCATCCTTGTTTGGTTCGATTCTGCAGCTGTCCTTATATTGAACCACACTGTACATTCCACCTTGATATCTACAACACTGTCCTTGTTGGCAAGTACCAGGTCCAGTATTGCCTCATCATGACTAGGTTCACTGACTAGTTGCCTGAGGAACATCCCATGCAGAGAGTCCAGGATGTCCATCCTTTTAGCTGAAGCCACTGCTGGGAGGCACCAGTCTACTGTACATCTGACAGGTTAAAGTCCCCCACCAGCAGCAACTCCCCTTTTTTTGCCATCTTGCCTGTGGCTTCCACCAGTACCTTATCTAATTCCTCTCCCTATGCTGGAGGTCTGTAGTTCACTACAGTATGAATAATAGCTCCATTCCCCATCTCCAGGGTGACCCACAGTACCTGTGCCTCCCCATGTATTCCCTGTATCTCCATCAATTTTATGCTCTCCCTCACATAATGCACCACACCCCCTCCTTTCCTTCCCACCCGGTCCCTCCTGAACAGAGTATATCCAGGTATGGCCATGTCCCAGTCATGGTTTTCAGTGCACCATGACTCAGTAATGATCACAGTATCCAGGTCGGCCTCTGCCATCATGGGCTCTAAGTCTTGAATCTTATTTCCAAGACTGGTGGTTTCTTCTTATGTTGTCTTTGGAAATGCTGGTGGATTACTTCTATGTTGCATTGTGGAATGCTGAGGGATTACTTCTATGTTGCATTGTGGAATGCTGGTGGATTACTTCTATGTTGCATTGTGGAATGCTGAGGGATTACTTCTATGTTGCATTGTGGAATGCTGGTGGATTACTTCTATGTTGCATTGTGGAATGCTGAGGGATTACTTCTATGTTGCATTGTGGAATGCTGGTGGATTACTTCTATGTTGCATTGTGGAATGCTGAGGGATTACTTCTATGCTGCTTGGGGAATGCTGGTGGGTTCCTTCTATGCTGCGGCTGGGAATGCTGGTGGATTCATTCTATGTTGCATTAGGGAATGTTGGTGGGTTCCTACTATGCTGTGTTTGGGAATGCTGCTGGATTTCTTCTATGATGCATCTGGGAATGCTGCTGGATTCCTTCTATGCTACATTTGGAAATGCTAGTGGGTTCTTTCTAAGCTGTGCTTTGGAATACTGGTGGATTCCTTCTATGCTGCATTTGGGAATACTGGTGGGTTACTTCAGTGTTGCATTGGGGAATACTGGTGGTTTCTTCCTATGTTGTGTTTGGAAATGCTGAGGGATTACTTCTATGTTGCATTAGGGAATGCTGGTGCATTCCTTCTATGTTATGTTTGGGAATGTTGGTGGGGCTGCTCCTACATCAACCCTTTAGTAGTGGATCAAGAACGAGATGCAATTTCTATTACATGGCTACAGGTAACTTGATTGTGGAAGTATTTGACACTGAAGAAAAATAAGGTAAAACATTCCAAAATTAGAGCTGAGGGTGCTTTTGGCTCTCAAAAGGGGGAAAATAGAGAAAATTAACTTCAATCCAATTTTGCTGGTATGGAAGTCAAATAAGCGTGATATGTGGTCTGTGAGACAGTTATTCTATAGTAATAACTGGTGCTCATTTTTTCCCATAAGGAAACCAAGTTGTAATTTTGTCATTATAACCAGCTGGTTATAACGACAAACATGCACCCAGTTTCCCTACCTGTGCGCATGCGCCAATCGCGATCTTCCTTGTCCATGCCGTGTTCCGCGAGTTCCCCGACAGAAGGAGTTGGCGTTAACTTCTTTTTTTAACCAAAATATCACTGGGCAGAGCAGAAATGGCACTTTCCCTGAGAAATAATAAAAACTAAATGCAGCTTCACCTCAGCAGCCGCCAAGGACCGGGCTGAACCCCCAACAGTCCGGCAACTTGACTCGGAACACACAACCATTTACTATGTTTGCTTATGTGTGCAAGAGAAACATAGTGCCATCAGCCAACTTTTTGTAGGTGTGGAACCCTGGCTTCCAATTCAGTCAGTTTGCAGGCACAGCCACAGTTCACCAATGAATGCTGCAGCTGTCTATGACAGCAGTTGAAAATGCAGTGCCCTACAGTGGAAAGGGAGAGCTCCGCTTCAATGAGCAATGATAAGATATTGCATGCTCATGCACCCCCCCCCCACATACACTGTATGGCCCACGGGGGTGCCCAATCCCCCGTCAGCTCTGTTGCGCTCCTTCCCCCCCAACAGAGTTCCAGGTGCCACGCTGAGAGTCCCTCCAGTGTGGCAACATCCATATGGCGACGGGGATGCCCAATCCCCTGTCAGCTCCACTGTTTCTCCTCCCCGAACAGACTACCGGGTGCCATGCTGGGAGCCCATGACCTTCGATGGACCGGGAACACGTCTGCACTTTTTTTTTTTTTTTTAGTTGTTTTTAACCAGGAGTAGCACACTAAGCTGAAAGCTTTTTTACAGGTGCAGCCTGGGAGCACAGGGAAGTTAAGTGACGTGCTCAGGGTCACACAGTATGTAAGTGGAAGCTGTGGGATTCAAACCCAGGTCTGCTCTGCTGGATGTCATCAGATTTGCAGCTCAGAGCCTTAAACCACTGCACTATACTGCCTCCCCTCTTCAAAGCCTACCACGAACTGAGAAAAGCTGTATAATGGAATAAATAGAGTTTTTTCAACTTTGATGCATATCTCAGGCATTTTTGGGAATTTTTCACCAAATTTTCAACATGGGGTTTTTGGGACCTCACCTCATGAATTCTGTCACTCTCATTTTGTTACTCGGGCCTGAAAGGTGATTTGCGGTCACTGGAACCACCTTTCGGACCCGATTATGAAAATAAACAGCATCTGATTCATAAGGTAGGTCCCCAAAACCCCTATGTTGAAAATTTTGTGAAAAAATTCCCCAAAATGACTGTTCTACGAGCATGCATTGCGCTATTTCTATGCACGCTCGTAAGTTCGCGAATTTTCAATATTTTCACAGATTTTTAACATTGTCATTTTACCACACCTCCTTATGAGCAGTACAGCTGTCATTTTTCACATCTCGCAGAAAAATGTGTTTCCGTGCATGTAGCGCCCAATACGAACATACGAAATTTTCCAGCAGATAAAGGCCTAGAGGTCTATCAAGTCTGCTCGAATGTGCAGCTAGCGCCCCTTATTCTGCAGCTGCCCCTCCATTCCACCCTTCCCCTTCATTAACCCTCCCCCTTGTCCTGTCCCATCCTCGTTTGAAGCAGTCCACTGTTCTACTGCATACCACTTCAGCAGGTAACACATTCCACCCAGCCACCGCCCTCTCTGTAAAAAAGTGTCTCCTCATCTCCCTCCTGAACCTTCCTTGCTCCAGTCTCATATCATGGCCCCTGGTGGCCCTCCCTTCCCTTACTTTGAACAACCCCTCTGTACCCGTCTTGTTTATTCCTTTCATGTATTTAAAGGTTTCAATCATGTCACCCCTGTCTCTCCTCTCCTCCAGTGAGTACATGTTCAACTCCTTCAACCTCCTCTCATATGATAAGTCCCCCAGCCCCCTGATCATCTTTGTCGCTCTGCGCTGCACCCCCTCCAGTAACTTAATGTCCCTCTTCAGACAATGGCGCAGTCGGTGTGCGAAATCAATGTTCGGGATAGATTAAGAAAATCACAGTCACACTGTTCATGAGCAGAGGTGTTAAAATGGCTATTTTAAATATTTGGTGAAAAAATTCCAAAAAATGACTGTTTTACGAGCATGCATTGCGCTGTTCCTATGCACGTTCATAAGGTCGTGAATTTTCTATATTTTCACTCCAGATTTTCAACATTGTCATTTTACCACACCTCCTTATGAGCAGTACAGCTGTCATTTTTCACATCTCACCCAAAACGTGTTTCCGTGCATGTAGCGCACAATGGCGCAGTCGGTGTGCGAAATCAATGGTCGGGACAGATTAAGAAAATCACAGTGACACTGTTCATGAGTGGAGGTGTTAAAATGGCTATGTTAAAAATTTGGTGAAAAAAGATCATAAAATGACTGTGTTACGAGCGACCATTGCGCAGTTTCCACGCGCCCTCGTAAGTTCATGGATTTCTAATATTTTCAGTTCAGATTTTCACCACTGGCATTTTTCCACACTTCCTTACGAACAGTACAGCTGCAATTTTTTACACCATGGCCAAAATGTGTTTTTGCACTTCCAGCGCAGAAATGCTTGGTCGCTGTGGGATATCACTGTTCGGGACAGATGAAGAAAATCACAGAGTGACACTGTTCAGGAGGGAGGTTCCAAAATGCCTGTGTTGACAATCCGCTGTAAAAAATCCCCAAACTAATTGCATTACAGGTGTGCGTTGTGCATTTTCTACGCATGCTCGTGACTTTACCGGTTTTTTTAATATTTTCACTGCAGATTTTCAACATTGCCATTTTTTTTGCACTTCCCCATGAACAGTACAGCTGTCATTTTTCACATCCTGTTCAAAATGTGTTTTCGCACCTGTGGTGCCAAATGGCGAGGTCGCTGTGCTAAATCAGCTGCGCTAACAAACTGATATTGCCACTGTTCATAAGGTGGGGGTCACAAAAAGACATGTTGAAAATTTGAAGTGAAAATGCCAACGAACGCCTGAGGCGTTAGGGTTTCCAACCATAACGCCCCACCCTGTAGAGATTGACAGGCATCAGGGGTGTGACTTGGGATTCTCGCCTGTAATGCTCATACCATTCCACACCCTGCAGCCAGTGAGAGGCATCGAGGTGTGCCTTGGACTCTTCGGCCCCATAGTTCACCCCATTCTCCTATACAGCACCCATCTCACCGTATTTCCTGATGGAATGGGGTGAGTAATAAGGGTCAAAGACCTCAAGGCACACCGTGACACTTGTCAGTGTCTGCAGGGTAGGGTGTGGTGAAGTGGCGTGGCCGTTATGCCCGACGACCCAAAGGCACACCCCAGTGCCTGTCAGTATCTGCAGGGTGGTGGTGAGGTTGGCTTCAGTTCAATACTTCACTGCCATCCTATTATGCAGCTCTCCAACTCCTACACTACCAATGCCAATGCCAGCAAGCAAACATTTGGCATTGACAAATGCTTGTTTTGTGTAACTGCTGTGGTGAAAAAACGATCCCAGCAGTTATACAAAATAAAGGATGGGTGGGGGTAAAAAACATGGATTTTACACACATCAGTGCTGCAAATGAGTAGGATGTGGGAGACCTGAGGCCACTTCCTAGGAAGGGTTAGGAGCAGAGGGGCATTACTGTGCTCTCATGGGTGTGTACCTATCCCCCTTTCCTACTCTTACCATACTCCCCCCCCGCTTTTTCCACTTCCTCTTCCCCACATATCTCCTCCCCAACACTCTTATCCCTTCCTCTCCCTTATCTGCCCCCCTGTGTGAGCAGTGGTGGCTCCAGCCTCTATTTGGTACCAGGACACAGAGATGACACAACAGCTGGCTCCCGGGGCACCTGTACAAAGTGCACATATTACCGCTATGAAGGTAGCTTTGCACCACATGGGGCACAAATTGAGGCACAGCATTTTGTTCACAAGGGCACTTGTCCTGATGTGCTCTGGTGTAGAACTGCCACTGCATGTCAGGCTATTTTTTTTTTTTTATTTAGTTGTTTAACCAGGTATAGCACACTAAGCTGAAAGCTTTTTTACAGGAGCGACCTGGGAGCACAATTACCATAATGAGAGCTGTTTCTGTTTACAATTAGACTATCTGAATTAACTTATCTCTTACAGTCCCAGCTCATCATTTTTTTAAGTGTAATTATGTAATTATTTGTACTGTTGCTGTATCTGTCTCCCATTCCTCCCTAGATGCACCTGGGCATGTGTTGTCATTCAGTTCAGCGAACACTCCATGCCAAATAATTTAAATAAATAAACTAGTGATGCCCCTGCTATCTGTCCATGCAGGGTAGACATCAGTTCACCACTTCTCAGCAGCCGACCCCCCCCCCCACCACCATTGGGACTGGCTCATGAGAGGGGCTTGGCAAAACCTATGAGAAGACCACATCTAGGGCGTTTCCTTACAGTCAGTGTCAAAGGTCAAAGGTCCCAATGTAGTCTATGAGCACTGATGAGAGGAGAGGCAAACTACGATGGAAAAAGGAGTGTGTGTTGGTGGGGGGGGAATCAGTAGTGAAGTAACTAATTAATAAGTAAGGAAAGACCCCATGTCCTTCAAGTTCCTCTCCCTGCTTCATAAAAAGGAAACAAGTATGCTGTGCAAATATAGCGACATAGTAATTTATGGTCCGAAGGGACTCGAAGTCCAATAAGCCTGTCCCCTCACTAACGTTGCTCTGATAGTATCCTACCAGGTCAGATACCAGCAGATGCCATCATTTTGGACAAATTTCAGATGGCCTTGGATGGCACAGACATCCAAGCAAGGTTCCAACCTGCTAGGATCCACAGCAAGTAGCTGAGGTACCTGGGGATCTGACCAGGATGCACTAGATCTCACCATAGGATCCCGGTATCCAACCACTGGATCCAGCTATCCAAGCTATGATCCAGTGGTTCCGAACACGGATACCTGGAACCAACCTCAGATACCTGGAACCAACCTCGGATCCACAACTATCTGACTATGGATCTGAAATCTGACTTTAGTTTGGATTAAGGTTGGATTCGGAGGTGGATATCAGCACTAACTGACGGAGGATAGTCTGATCCACAGAAGCACTAGCTGAGCACCACTACCCCTTGCTCGTCTCATAAACAAGGGCCAGCAAGTATTTTGTGCTAACATAGTGACACACTAGTTTAAGATTGGAAGGGCTTGTAGATCCAGCAAATCCATCCCCTCCCCCCCTCATAAGCAGGGAACAAAAAAGTACTATGTGCAAGTATAGTAACAAAATAATATAAGGTCACTAGGGAATCTAGGTCCATCAGGTTCTATCCACCACCACCACCACCACCTCATAAGCAGGCACCAACAAGTGTACTTTGCAAAAATGTACTAATTTATTGGGATTCGACAGCAAGGGATGTATTCTTTCAATGACAGTCGCCTGAAGGGCAGCGCCCTCCCTTGTACGCAGCACATCCTTGGAGGCAGACATGATGAGTAGGGCCATCTCCCAGGCAGGACTTTAACCTCGACAGACAAAAAGCAGAGCGTCACTCCTATGCCAGCCTGGTAACATGGTGGAAAGGTCTATAGTCTGATAAACAAGAGATTTGGAGTTTGAATCCAGACAACACCCCCTCAGTCTTCTTTTGTCAGACTTTCACTAGCGTGATGATCCATGATAGCCTGGAGCAGAATGGTAAACATATAGGAAAAGGGACTTAAATGTGAGAAAGAATGAGTGCAGCAGTAAACTGGTGCCTCCGAGGCAGGGCTGCCCTGGTGGGAATTTTCGTTGAAAGAATCTGTGCCTTGTAATTCAAAACCCCACCATACTCTGCAGGGTATCCCATAATTCTCTTGAGAAGCAGACATTTGTCCAGGTTTACCCCGAAGATCTGTACTGCATTCATGTCCACTGTTTGCAAAGGTAGGTTGTTCCATAGGTTCACACCTTCTGGGAGAAAAAGTGCCTCCTTATGTTACTCCTAAATTTAAAACTTTTAAGCCTCTTGTACATCCACACATCCTGCTGGAGCTTTGGCCAAAACTCTAGATGCAAGTCAGTCACCAAGCAACCTACGGAAAAATCAGATTTAAAGAAAACGGGCATAACAGGGGAAAACACAAAGTCCCATTTTGGATACGACTTGCAGCAGCTTGTGCCAACATTGGAACCCCCCATATGTTTACAGAGAAATCTCCCAGGAGTGTCAGAAAGCAAAGCTGTGTGAATAACATTTACTTGAGTAATGGAAGAAATAGTTCACAGGATTCCTGAGGGTCTGGCTGCTCCTGTCGGCCCTGAAAGCAGCTGGCAAACTCAAAATTAAAAAAGCGAGTTAGACAAACAGAAAGGATTCACACAGCATTGTTGCTTTTTTGGGATCTGTCCCTGGACTGACACAGAAGCAAACACTGGCCACTGGCCACCTGAAGGGGAAGAGGCAGGAAGATGTGTCCCCATACAGAACCTTGCATTCTGCCTGCAACAGTCCCCTGATATTTACAACTGATTAATGCTTTACAAAAATTAGACTTAATACTAAAAGGTTTCTTAGTGTTAGACTTTGTCTTGCTATTGTTGTGTCATGTGGGACCCCTCTGGTGTACAGACTCACCACGAGCACTCACTTGGGAATCAAACCGGTGACCCCATGTCCCGCAGGCAGTAGCTCTAACCAGTCAGCTAAAATGAAATTTTAGTTTGGTGGGAGGCTAGGCTCTGTTTTGGGCTTGTCTTTACTGTTAGCCTCTCACCTCTAGAGGGGACTGCTGTTACCGTTCCTCAGCACTATGGGACTCTGTTATTGCAGCATCTCACATCTAGAGGGTGCTGTTGTTACTATTCCTCAACACTATAGGGCTCTGTAATTGCAGCTTCTCACATCTGGAGGGTGCTGCTGTTACCAATCCACAACACTACAGAACTCTTGTTATTGCAGCACCTCCCATCTACATGGTGTTGGTATTAGCACCCCACCATATGATAGGACTCTGTTATTGTGCACATCACATCTAGAGGGTGCTGCTGTTACCATTTCAGAACACTATGAGGAGAGATTGGAGGACCTCAAACTGTATACCCTGGAGGAGTGGGGGGGGGGTATGATAGAGACCTTCCAATATCTCGAGGACATAAATAAGGTACAGGAGGGTAGCATCTTTCAGAAAAAGAGATGTTCAAGAACCAGGGGTCATGACATGAGGCTGGAAGGGGTAGACTAAGGGGGTAATGTCAGGAAGTGTTTCTTCACAGAAAGGGTGGTGGATGCACACAACAGCCTCCCAGCAGAGGTGAAGGGGGCAAATTTGGCAGGGGAATTAAAAAATGCATTGGATTTGCATTGGGATACCCCAGCGATAGGTAGGAAAACAAAGCCAGACATCAAGTAGGGTCTCTGGTGTTTGCAGCAGGTAGGGAAAATGGGCAGAGTAGGCGTGCCTGGCGGTCCTTATCTGTCATTAAATTCTATGTATCTGTATCTATGTACTATAGGACTCTGTTATTGCAGCATCTCACATCTAGAGGGTGCCACTGTCACCATTCCTGAACACTACAGTACTAGTATTGCAGCCTTTAAGATTTAGAGGGTGTTTCTTTTAAAATCCCTCAGTAATGCAGGTCTCTCCTATTGAAGCATCTTACATCTAGAGGATGCTGCTGTTGCAATTCCTAATTTCAAAAGCACAAAAAAGCTGGTCTGGGTTTCCAGAGGGGTGGGAAAGGCAATAATGATAACAAGGGTGACATTCCACAAATACAAAGGGACACAGAGCAAAGCTGGCCAGGAGGATTAAATGAATACTCAAAACAGGCCACAATAATAAGAAGAAATAACAAAGTAGAAACAGAACTGAGAATGGTTGAGGGGGGACAATACTGGAGTACAGAGTTTAGAGCTAAGAGAGGGGGATGGGAGGACTTGGAGCTAGGACTCATCTTAAACAAAAGGGTGCTCAGGGACCTCAAAACCCTGAAGGTGGACCAAGCACCTGCTTCTGATGGGTTGCATGGTCAAGTGTTGAAGGAGTTGGAACAGGCACTGACAGCACAGCTGGCAAAGCTGTCTACTTGTTTGCAAATCTGTTCACTTGTTTCCCTGGAGATGGGGGTGATTCCAGTAGGCTGGAGGGCAGCTAACATGGTGCCGCTTTGGGGACAAGGATGACCTGGGAAATTACAAACCAGTTAGACTAACCTCAGTCATTTTCAAGTGGGAGACAATGATTTTTAAGGAACAAATTGTGGCATGGTTGCAGGCAAATGGTTTGAATGACAGAAGGCAACACAGGTGTATAATAGGAAGTTCTTGCCAAACTATATCAACTTGTTTGATTTGCTCACAAAGGGGGTGGATGGGCTAAGCAGCGGATGTGCAGTGCCTTAATTTTAGAAAGACCTTTGATTCAGTGCCACACAGAAGGCTAATACAGGGCTGGGTAACCTGGTGGTAGGGGACAAACTGACCAGATAGACAGGGAACTGGCTGGGAGGGGCAGGATATATAGATGGTGATTGTCAGTATTGTACATTCACAACCCAAGGGACTCTCAAGCGGGGTACCACAGGGATAATTTCCTGGAATGGTGCTCTTCAATATATGAACATACGAATCTGCCAGCAGAAACAGACCACCCGGTCTATCAATGTCTGCCCGAGTGTGCAGCTAGCACCCTAGATTGCAGCTGCCCCAACCCCTTCCCCGTCTGTCATTCCCATGACAGTCCCAGCCCCCGCCACCCTGACCCTCCCTCTTGCTTTGTCCTACTCCCTCTTAAAACTTCCTACTGTCTTACATGATATCACCCACTCTGGTTGAGCATTCCTTTCAGACACCACCCTCTCCGTGAAGTAGTGCCTCCTCATCTCCCTCCTGAATCTTCCTCCCTCCAGTCTTAGTCTGTGCCCTCTCATATCCTTACCCCTCCTCAGTTTAAACACCCCTTCAGTGCTAGCTTTGTTTATCCCCCTCAAAAACTTGAATGTTTCAGTCATATCCCCCATCCCTCCTCTTCTCCAGTGTGTACATACTCAGCTCATGCAGCCTGTCTTTGTAGGCCTTGCCCGCCATCCCCTGTAACATTCTGTTGCCCTCCATTGCACCCCTTCCAGTAAATTAATATCCTTTTTCAGATATGGCCACCAGTACTGTACACAGTACTCCAAGTGCAGCCTGACCAAGGATCTGTAGAGAGGCAGGATCCCCTCCCTATGCCTGGACAAGAAATCCTTTGCAATACAGCCCAGCATCCTGTTCACCTTAGCTGCTGCTTTCCTGCATTCGGCTGAGCTGTTCATGCTCCTTGCTACCAACACCCCTAGGTCCTTCTCTTCCTCAGTGATCCCCAGCCTCACCCCTCCCAACCAATAGTCCCTCCCTGGGTTCTTTGCCCCAAAGTGCATAACCTTGCACTTTTTCGCACTGAATCCCAGATGCCACTTCTCCGACCATACCTCCAGTTTGGTTAGGTCCCTTTGTAGTTGTTCCCATCCATCCTCTTCGTCCACCACTGTCCCAATTTTGGTATCATCTGCAAACAGACTAACCCTGCTCCCAACTCCATGTGCAATATGTGGGATAAAGAGCCCAAACAGCACCTGGCCCAGTACTGAGCCCTGCAGCACACTGCTCGTCACCGGTCAAGGTGCGGAAAGCTCCCCCCTCCCATTACCACCCATTGCAGCCTCCCCTGTAGCCAGTTCCTTACACAGTTTGTCAACTTGTTCCCCACCTCCACAGTAGTCAGCTCCCCCCCCCAGTCTCCCATGAGGCACTGAATCGAAGGCCTTGCTGAAGTCTAAGTACAGGACATCTACATCATGACCCATATCCAGCTCTCTTGTTACCCAGTTGCAATATTCCATTAGACTGGTCTGATAAGACCTCTTTCAGATGAACCCATGCTGCTGCCCATCCTGATAGTCATTACCCTCGAGGAACAACACCAGCCTCTCCTTCAGAGTGGTCTCCATAACTTTACCCACTATGGAAGTGAGACTGACAGGCCGATCATTTCCTGGCTCATCCCTAGGGCCACTCTTGTGTATAGGCACCACGTGCGCCACCCTCCAGTCCTGAGGCACCCATCCCGTGTCCAGAGGTCTGCCAGTGGCTTGGCCAACACCTCTGCCATCTTTCTCAATACCCTGGGGTGGATGCCATCAGGACCTGGTTCCTTGTCCACCCTTCATGTCCCAAGACACTCTAGTACTCTTCTCCCCTTGATCATTCCATCCATCATCTCCCCCCCCACCCCCACCATCCCAGTCCATGGTGGTAGTGGACCATCCTTCTCCTTCATGAAAATGGAGCAAAAGTATTCATTTAGTACTTCCGCTTGTTCCTCTCCCTTTTCCACCCACTCCCTTCCCCACTTTATCTTCACTGTATGGTCTCGGCATTTCCTCTTTTCCCTGACATATCTAAAAAAGTCCTTCTCCCCTCCCTTAATGCCCTGCGCTAATCTTAGCTCCCTGGAGGCCTTGTCTACTCTCACTCGCGTGGTCACCTCTTTGGACCAACTCACATAAGCCTCCCTGTCCTCTTCCCTCCTCATTCTCCTGAACTTCTGGTATGCAACTCTCTTCGCCCTCACCTCCTCCAACACTTCTCTGTTCAGCCAGTATGGTTTCCTGGCTCGGCACGTCTTGCTCCTTGTCCTGGTGCAAGCTTCCCTAGCATCTGTTAGCCCAGTTTTAATAATTTCCCGCTTTTGCTGTGCATCCATCTCTGGCCTAATACCCTGAAGTCTCCCTTGCAGTATTTCTCTCATCCTCCCGAAGTCCACCCTCCTAAAATCCACCACCTTTGTTACTGTGCCTCCAGACTCCCTGCCCAAATTGAGAGTGAACCACACCGTTTGGTGGTCACTATCAGCTAGTGGGTTTTCCATCCTTATTTCCCTCACTGCCGCCTCATTTGACAGCACCAGGTCCAGCGTGTTACCTAGCCATGTTGGCCCACTGACAAGCTGTGTCAGAAGACCATCCTGGATCGTGTCCAGGACCACCTGCTCCCTGGCACTGGAGGTGGCAGAGGTGCTCCAATCTACCCCCAGCAGATTGAAATCCCCCACAATCACCACATTCCCCTTTCTACACACCCTCCTATTTGCTCTGCTAACTCCCTGTCCAGTTCTACTGACTGGGCTGATGGTCTGTACACCACCCCCAGCCTCAGCTTTCCACCGTTGGAGTCCAGAAGCTGCATCCATAGTGCCTCTGTCCCCCCTTCCTCCCCCTCATCCCGCCTCGTGCATCTGATACCTTCCTTCACATACAGTGCTACCCCACCCCACACAAAAACAAAGCGTTTCTAGCACACACTCACCCATAAGAGGGATGTCACACCATAAGTTCTAAAATGGCATTTTATTCAAAAACCAAACCAGGCTACAGCCTGACATGTTTCAGATTTCATCATCCTTCTTCAAAGGCTGTTATACATCTTTACAATAAGGCTTAATATAGGTAGAAAAACACCTGCCCCAATGACCAAACAGTGACATCATACACCAGTGATTGGTTAAAAAGCATACACCTATTGAACATCTTTAATAATATAAAATTCTTAAATATTGAACACTTAAAGTGTATCTAGTGCTTATTTTCTATCCATAACCAAAAGAAAAAAGAGCTACTGAACATACAAAGAGAGGAATGATAAAATAAAAAAAGGAGAAAAACAGGGTTGGGGGGAGTTGAAAGAGAGCCACAAAGGGAGAAAAACAAAGAGAAGGGAAAGGAAAACAAAAAAGACACAGCAGGTTTATCTACTGTGGGTTGTACTTTCAGTGCTGTCATTTCCAAATTTAGGTTATTTCAAAAGCAATCTTCTTGTCGTTTATTTGTATATATATATACGTATAATATAATGTTTAAAAATAGAAGGTATTGCGTCTACAAACAACAGATATCAATGCAGACTAGAGTAGAGAAACAGAGGAAGAAATAGCAGGACAAAGATTTCTGTTCAGAAGTGTTCATAAATATCTTTCAGAATTCTGGAAAAACTTTATATGAATCAGAGCAGAGACATCGTCTACTTTGTTTTCTTCTTAAGATAAGGACGAACATCTACTTGAGCGTTCAGACCAGGTTTTTGTACCGCATTTGAAGTAATGATCCAGAAATTTTCTCTAATCAGCAAAAGGTTATTAGTGAGTAAAACATAACAAGGTACAGTCAGATTACTCAGATTTTTACATATCTACGTAAGTGCAAGCAACTAACGGCAAAATACGATTGGAATGGAAGGCAGTAAGGGGGAAGGTAGAGCATGATCCATAAGGTGAGGTAGGAATAGTCGAAGAGAAGTAGGATGGGGGAAAGGTGTACGGGAGAAAGGCTCAGGGAGTAGCTGGGCATAGACAGACAGGAGTGCAAAACAAAAAAGAAAGAAGGAGAGCAGGGAGAGCCGGGGGCAAATATAGTGGTAAGTGCCATATAATATATCAAGAGGGGGGGACCGTAGGTGTAGCACTGGCAGTTTTCCTTCAACAGAGGTTTCAGAAGAGATTTAAAGGAGGACAGTCTAACAAGGCGAGTCCGTTTTAGGGTAATTTGGAGGGAGTTCTACAAGGTTGGTAAGGCATGACTAATGGCTATGGTGCCAAAACGAGATTTTACCCGGTGGGGGGGTATCAAGCGAGATATAATCATATTTCCTAAGTGAGTATGTGCAAGGTGTTGATTTAAAGAGGCTGGATATGTAAAGAGAGAGTTTGTTAGTGAGGGCTTTGAAGGTCCAGATGGAGGCATTACACCATCTTCTGGTAGATAAGGAAGTCCAGCTGAGCTGGCTGTAAAGTGAACAGTGGTGTGTTTTGAACGGAGAGTCGGTCACAGATCCTAAGGCACTGTGGTACAGGACGTCCACCTTAGTAAGGACAGTTTTGGGGCAATGACTGTAAAGAAAGTCAGCATAGTCAATTAGTGGAAGGAATGTTGTTTTGACTAATCGTAGTTTTGCTTCATAGGTAAGCAAATGTTTGATACGGAAGAATAATCCCAGAATTTGTTTTGGCTTTTTGGAGAGTTCCTCAACATGAGGGGTATATGAGAACTTACAGTCCAGCCAGAAGCCTAGATACTTAAATGTGTCCACTCTTTCCAGGGTTTCACCCTGCATCGATACTATATGCATATTGGCAGGCTGATGTGATCCGGAAGATGCATTAGTTGATGGGGAGAAGGACATGACTTTTGTCTTTTTGGCATTGAGTAGAAGTTTCAGATGTAGCACATTTTGCTGTAGGAAATTAAATTCTTGCTGTAAATCCCTGTAGGCAGATTCAGTGGTAGGACGAGAGACATAAAGCACAGTATCATCTGCAAATAGGTGAATACTGGCAGACGTAATATTGTGGTCACTATTGTTTATATATATTGCAAATAATAAAAGGCCCAAGATTGAACCTTGAGGTACTCCTCTCGGAAGGATTTTGCTGGGAGAAAGGTCACCCTGTGCCTTCACCTGTTGCTGCCTTCCAACAAGGTAGCATGAAAACCATTTTAGGGCATTATCATCCAGCCCGATGTGATGTAACAGGGTCAGTAGCATAAAGTGATCCACCGTATCAAACGCTTTGCTTAAGTCAAGGAAAAGCATAGCGACATGATTCCTCGCGTCAAGTGCAATTTGCCAGTTATTAGTAACCATGGCTAATGCAGATCTGTAGAGGGTTTAGTAGGTTGTGATTCTCCAAAAATTCCCTTAATTGACAGTTTACCAGCTTTTCAAGAACTTTTGGCAGAATAGGAAGAAGAGGGATGGGTCTGTAGTTGTTCACGTCACTCGGTTCACCAGATTTGGGCAGAGGGATGATATGGGCTGTTTTCCACACTGGAGGGAGTGCTCCTTGAAGGAGACATACTGAAGAGGCAAGTGATTTGCGGGGCTAGATGATAATAGCCTAGTTTCAGAAAGGGGGGGCAATATGGTCAGCCCCTGTGCTTTTTTAACATTCCTCTTTTTGTATGTTCAGTAACTCTTTTTTCTTTTGGTTATGGATAGAAAATAAGCACCATATGCACTTTAAGTGTTCAAAATTTAAGAATTTTATATTATTAAAGATGTTAAATAGGCATCTGCTTTTTAACCAATCTCTGGTGTATGATGCCACTGTTTGGTCATTGGGTCAGGTATTTTTCTACCTATATTAAGCCTTATTGTAGAGATGTATAACAGCCTTTGAAGAAGGATGATGAAATCCGAAGCATGTCAGGCTGTAGCCTGGTTTGGTATTTGAATAAAATGCCATGTAGAACTTATGGTGTGGCGTCCCTCTTATGGGTGAGTGCATGCTAGAAACTCTGTTTTTGTTTGCTACAGTAGTTTCTTTAGCACCACATCCTTGTGCATTCTCCTTAGTTACGACTGCTACCCCACCCCCTCTCCCAACCCCCTGGTCTTTCCAGTAAATTCTATACCGCGGGATTTTCAGATCCCAATCATGGTACTGGGTGGCCCAAGTCTCAGTCACTGCAGCGATGTCCACACTCCCCTCTGAAAGAAGCACCTGAAGCTCTGCTGTTTTATTACCCAGGCTCCTCACGTTTAGGGTGACCTCCTTCCAACCATTCCCATCCATCCCCCCCCCCTCGGCTCCTTGGTCTGCCCCCCTCCTCTCAGTGGTCTTCTCCCCTTACACTCAACGTTATCACAGGGGGACAGCGCATTTTGCACTCCAACCTGGTGACCCTGCATGCTCCCTCCCTGTGCCACTTCGCCTCTGCCTTTACCAATAACTAGAGGGAGTAAGCTCACCGGCCTCCCCTTTCTGGACCCCTTTCCTATTAGCAGTCCCCTTGCTACCCCCCTCCTGGTTTAAATCCACCTTTGTTGATATATACCCCTCTATTCCACTTTTTAGTACTCCCTTCCTCTCCCTGCTCAAATGTAACCTGTCCCCTCCAAATAGATCACTATTGCCCCAGATCCTGCCCCAGTCTGACACTAATCCATACTCCCTGGTGCAGCACCAATCCCTCAGCCACTCATTGAATTCCTCTATCCTTTTTTCCCTCACTGTACTCACACATGGTACCTGGAGTACCTCTGAGAATGCCACCGGCCCACCTACCTCCTCACACTACCTACCCAACTCCTCAGACCTCCCCTTTACTACCTCTACAGTCTCCCCCGGCATGCCATTTGTACCCACGTGCATCACTATGTGAGGTTTCTTCCTCCCCTTCCCTGCACACTTGAGAAGTGCCTGTCCCACCCTTCCCATGGTCAACCTGGGAATAGCCTCAACCCAGATACGACTGTGCCTCTCTCTGCTTCCGCCACATCTGACCTCTTTTAGTACAGAATCCCCCAGCACTAGTACCCCTTCTTCTTGTCCCATACCCCTTCTTCTTGTTTCCCTGTCCACATTTCCAGAGACCGCACTGTCCTGCCCTTTACTACCTCTATCTGCTCCATGTGACCCCCTACAACTTCTCCCCCTACTTCTGCCTCTTCCTCTGCCCATCCCCTGCTCTTCCCCTCCCCCCTTTTTTCCTCACCAGCCTGACTCCAGACTCCTGGGCCTACACTACCATTCTCCTCCCCCCTCCCACTAATCTCTGACCCCTCCACTACTGTCTCCAATGCCAACACCAAACACCTATTACCTGCTACCACCACAGTGGTGCCTATCTTCCCTTTCCCTCAACATACCCTCCACTTACTGCCCCTCTGCCCCCCTTACCCCCATTCTCCCTCTCTACATCCTCACAGGATTTAGCCCTGCTGTTCCTCCTCTGTTTCTCCCTGGTACTCCTCTCCGGGGTCCCTCCTGCCCCAGTTCCCCCCTCCCTCACCCTCTCCAGCTACCTCCAGAGCCTCTGTATCTCCTCTTCCAGTCTGCTCAGCCTGTAACAAATTGGACAGCCCCCAGTTTCCATAGTATATTCATCCAAACAGCTACCCCACAACCACTGCACCCCACTATCCTCCCTGTGCCTGCCACCCTGTCTCCATGGTGCCCCCCATTCCATCCGCTATTCCAATGTCCCCAGCCACCCTTACTGAAGCCCCTCCACCCCCCAGTGCTATCCCCATATATCCTCATTTTCCTTCCCTCCATTATTCACACTTAACTTATATGCAACCTCAGTTTCTTATCAGCCAGTATGAATAGCATTAGTTGGATACCATGTGTGACCCTACTATCTTTCTTCTGAGTTCTTCTTTACCTTGTTGGTCCCTAGCTTGCTAGCTCAGTATCTCTAGTTGACACATTTATACATGACTTTGTCAGTTTGAACTTTAAACTTCCAATTTTAAATATGCAGTTACCCCTCATAAACCAAAACCTGTCAGTATGACTTTCAAACTTGCAACACTTGAGTGTCTGAACTTTTCCCCACCTGACTATTAGCTTTAAGAGTTAGCTCATAGGGGAAGTTTGCAACTCCCTAAGCTCCTCCCTCCCAGACTTTAAACCCAACCCCCAGTGGCTTTTCCATATTTAAGAAAGGCTAATACAAGGGGTGGGAGGGCTTTTCCAGCCACAGAAAGATTTTAAGGATTTAGGCTACATTTAAAACACAACAGCAAAACTTACAAAAACTTGTGACAAAAAGGATACATAAACTCTCCAGAAACAGACTCACTACATCTTCAAACTCCACTGCTAACACCAGGGCCAGATTGAGGCAACCTGGGGCCCTAGGCCCAAGAGAAATGTGGGGCCCCCCCCCTCACTGTAACCATGCCCCTTCGCCATGACTGCACCTCTTGGATATTGCATATCAGCTACTGAAACATGAAAACAATGTTCTTACTGTCCCTAAAAAGTGGCACAAAATGCTTCAAAATTAATGAAACTGGCCAGCCCGGTGGCACTGAGGGTTGAAGCGCTAGACACCACACCTCGCACCATGCCGGCAACCCGGGTTTGCTGATGGACTAGGGTTGCCAGGGGTTGGCTGGGGGTAGAAGGATTGAGTGCCCAATGGCTACTCTCCTCTTCTGGGGAGGGATGGGATGTGGTCCTGCAGCTATACCGCCACCGCCTGGGTGATCACAGGCGGTGCTGGTATGGTTGGGAAAGCAGATAGGGAGGGGCCTGACATCAACCAAGGACAAGAGCAGAGGCACATCTCTGCATGCCTCCATCTCACTGGTCCTCCTCAAGCACTGTCGTCGGCAGGGCATGGACCAGAATAAGGGAAAACAGCCCACGGTCGATCTAGGCAAAAGGCTTCTGCACTGCTGCAACCATGGAGGAACCAGGAAGGAGCTTCGGTTGCACGTTCCACTGAGGATCGGAGGAGGTAGGATGGACTCTTCTGCCCCACCCCGGGGGGGTCAAACCAGGTCTCTAGAGTTGTATAGGAGTGGGGCACCTATGGGAGCATCCTCCGGTCCTCATGGAGCAGACTGGGTGCATTGGGATGCTTGGAGAGAGAGGGACCAGTCACGGTACAAGGGGGAGTATAAAGAGATAGTAAAAAAATATATAAAACTAATACTATCAGTATGGAAAAATAACAATAGCCTGAGTTTTGATAATTTAGAAAAAATAATAATAGGCCTGGTAAAAACATTTTTTTGTATGCGAAATGTCATGATTTGCACTTCTCGGAAGCCCCCAACCCCCAAACACACATGTGTGCACTCGCAGTCTGGGTGTTATCATATTGTCCTGTCAGGTAGTATGAACCAGGATGTGGGAGTTTTGTTGGGTTGGGTAGTGACCGATCAGAGATTAATTGAAATGCAAACACCCTTGATTGGCTGGCTAAGTTACTGGCCAAAGAACCCTCTCCGCCCAACAACAGTCTCCAGCCACAGAAAGATTTAAGGATTTCTGTCCCTCTAGCCACAAAAAGATTTTAAGGATTTAGGCTACATTTAAAACACAACAGCAAAACTTACAAAAACTTATGACAAAAAAGATAAACTCTCAAAAAGTAGCCTCACCACATTTTCAAACTCCACTGCTAACACTACCTACACAATATCTTCATGTGCAGCATTTATTTTTTATTTATTTTATTTAGTTTTTGTTGACCGGGTAAGTGCACTAGACAAATCCTGCCTATTTTCAGGCACGACCAAGGGGAGGGGGATACAGATGAGTGCCAACTGACCTTGAACCAGATTAAGCTGTTGGTGGTATTTGTTTTAGTGAATGAGGGAAATTTGGCCAAGACACCAGTGAAATTCCCCTACTGCATTGCTGGCAGTAGGGGGTTAGCGGTTAGTTGAGTCATTGTTGGCTCAGCTCTGGTGGACGACAGTCATAATGGAGCATAGGGAGCTGGTTCCCTGTATGGACGATTTTGAAGTTCGCAACACGTAGACTGGAAATGGCAATTCGGATTCTGGCAATGCGGAAGGAGAAACCGTTTTATCGGTGGAAAACTTAGTGGCACAAGAAAACCCGAAAGTGCCTGAGGATATTGCTTTTGTGATGCAGCAGACAAAATTTAATGTCAACTTACCTAACCTCGCTCAAGAACAAGAGCGGGTGAAACAGCTTTTAAATTCTTGCACTTTACAGCATTCACCTGAGGTTACGGTGCCCGAGACAAGTGCTTCCCGAGAACCAGAGACTCGAATTGGTCCAGCGTTGGCCACGAAACCGGGTGAGGAGGCAAGTACTGTGCATTATGATCCTGATTCGGGAAAATTGTCTGGCAGGAAGGAAAATGTTGTTTTTCAGTGCCAAAAGCCAAAATCAGGAGGTCTTTCGGCTGAAATTACGGATGAAGCGTCACGTGTTGTCATGGAAACCGGAGTCAACAAAGAACTGCAGGCGGTAGAGTCTGACTGCCCTGTGATTTGCACGCCAAAGAAAACGCTATCTAAAGATTCAGGGTTTGTGTTCAAGCCTCTCCCCACTACTGTTTCTATGCAGCCACAAATGCCTGAGGTAAGCTGTGTTTATCAAACAAACCCTTTAGATCAGGTCGGAGTCTTGGAATTTACCTTTCCAAAGAAAATGGTTGCTCATATTGATACAGTGGGGATTGAGGGAAAGGAAAAACGAGTGGCTGTTTTTTCGGCCAAAAGACATTTGAGGTCCCACCAGACAAACAAGTGGTATCAGGGTAATTAAAAAGGACTTGATTCTCCTCTTGTGCAGGACATTACTATTGACAAACCTTTATCAGATGATAACTGAACCCCTCAAACGGCACTGCGGGAAGCAGGTTGGTCCTTTAATAATGGTTCCTGGCGTCCTTCTCCAGACTGGGACCCTAAATTAAACTTTTCGCAAAATGAGCCTTCATGGCGTCCTAACATTTCTGTTTCACCCACGGCACAAGTTAATATAGAAACAGTTAACAAGCAGCAGGAGCCCCACCAGGAACAAGTTCAGCCTTCAGAGGTTTTGATTGACTTGCATACTGAACGCCTTCATACTGACAAAAAAGAAACGGATTCTAATAAACCATTGTTGTCAGATTTATTTTCTAAAATAAAGAAGGAAGCAGCCGCAAGACGTAACGCTGTTAGATTGAGATATAAGGGTGGTCTAGAAGTTAGACCAGACAGGCATTATGTGGGGAAATGTTTGTTGAAAGATTCTTTGCATTTTCCCCACGTGAAGTATTTGCTTTTATTAATATATCTGTGAGGACAATTTTGATATAAGCTTTCTGTCAGCATATACCCTAGATTTATTTTGGGGAGCTGCTATAACCAGGTCGAATTCTCACCCTTGTGGACCCCATTTTTGGTAATCCCCCTGACTAAACCATTGGTTAAATTCTTAACAATCATGTTTCAGAATGAAGGTGTACATATTGATGACATATTGTATTGGTTATCCCAGAAATGTGACGTTTTGGGTTCTCCGGAAGCAATTTTAGATGACCAACAGTTTTGGATGGGGGGATGGAGATTTAAAGTAAAACTTAGGATTCAGGGATTTTGCATATTCCAAACTCTTTTTTGTTGGGCCGGGATAGGGCGGTATGTTTCTATGCGGGCCAACCTAGGGCATGTTACAAATGCGGTTCTTGAACGCATTTATCTAGTTCATGTGATAAACCCCGTTATGACAATTGTGGAGAGATTGGTCACATAGCTTTCCAATGTATGAATCACACCAAGTGTGATCTCTGTGAGGACACGGACATGTCTTTCGCTGGAATGTGGGCAGCTAGGAATAAGGCATCAATTAGTAGTCCTGATCTTTTTATTCAAAAAGCTCAAGATTTAGCCTCTGGAGTAGTGGTAGAAAATCAAGCTTCTAGCAGTGCCACTAATATCCTTGAATCGCAGCCTTCAATTGTGGATTCTGAAGTTCCATTACTAGAAACCTTAAAGGATAACTTACCTATGTTATCCCCAGTTTGTTATACTGAACAACAGGAGGCTCGGCCCCATGAGGTGGTCACTACAGTGTCACTGCAGGTGAGAAGGTCCTCCAGGAATTTAAAACCTCCTTTAGTGGACCGCTTTACTGTAGATATGGAGACCAGTAACCCTTTTGAGGTTCTATCATCCCAGTGGGGAGATTCAGTCATGGAGTGTCATGACTTAGACTCACAACCGGCTAGGGATAGCCCCCCCCTCCCCCATTTACGGTTCAGGAAGCTTACAAAAGTAAAAAAAAGAAAAGAAGAAAAAAGATAGTTAACTGTCTAACCTTCAGTTCTGGCTTCGTTTAATTTTGGTTCTCTGAACGTTCATAGTCTGTTAAACTTTAAAAAAAGACAGGTCGTGTTTAATTATGTGCATGATAATCTACTGGATGTCTATTTATTACAAGAAACTTGGGTTTACACTATCGACAAAGTCAGGAATTTTCAAAAAGGAATGGTGTTGGGGTCCTTCTTATTGGTCTTTCGGACAACAATCAGCCGATGGTTTGGGTTTTCTTTTTGGTTCTTATACATTTTCCTTGATAAAATTCATGGACTTGATCCCTGGAGGTTGATGATTCTAGATGGGGTCTGGAAGTCTATGACGTAGATTTATAAATGTCTATTGTCCCAAGTAAAAGCTGAAAAGGTGGCACTAATACAAATGATTAAACCTTTTTTGATCACCTCATTTGCAATTTTTCTTTACGGTGATTTTAATTGTGAATTGGATCCAAGTGAGAAATTGACAAAAGCATCTAAAACACGGAAAATATATTGTGATACTATGGCTCTTAGATCATTAACACAGTCATACGGGCTGGTTACGGCCAGTATTAAACAGCAAGGAGGCCCTAAATTTACCTATCAAAAAAACAAATATTCCTGTTATTGATTATATTGTTTTATCTCCAAAATTATCCTTTGTTTTTGTACTATACCAGTGGCCTTTTCAGACAATCTTTTACTTCAATGTAAAATTTCCAGTGGTTCACTTCCACATTGGAGAAAATCTAGGTGGAAATTAAGTGCTCCATTATTACAATCCCCTAAAGTTTGGCAAAAACTTGTTTTTTTTTACTGATGGCAAGGTTGTCTGTTGCCTTTTTATATGATGACATCAGTCAATGGTGGTGGGATACGAAAACTGATTTGTGCAACTTTTTTCAGAATCAGGGGAAAATGGTATCAAATTCTAGTTTCCTTCACTATTTAGCTTTGCGACAACAATTATATTACTTACTCTCTAAGGCTAATACTTCAAAATGTGATTATTCTTCACAGATTCATATACTGAAAAAGGAAGTGCTATTGGTGCAATATGACAGAGCAAAAAAACTGCTAAAGTTCTTCAACAATATGGGTTAAAAAAACAGTCTCACGGTGATCCTTTCGAGGCCTTTAAAAAGTATAGATCTAATACCTCCTTAACTGCATTAGTTAATCAAGAGGGTTGTGTGGTGACTGATACGGAGAGTTTGCAGAACATCATGAAAGATTTTTTTTTTATCACATGCACCTAAAGTCCCTCCCAGCATAATGGAAATGAAGCATTTCTTGTCTTCCTTAAAAATACCTGATTCACCCTTTCAAAAATCTTCATTGTTAAACCCTATAACAAGATTAGAAATAGAGGAAGTCATAAAGTCCCAAAAGTTAGGTGTTTCTCCAGGACAAGATGGCCTAACGGCGGAGCTTTATAAAACCTTTTCTTCCGAATTCAGCAGGTGTTTGGAATTAGTTTTTAATTTTTTTCCTTTCCAGTATGGTTTTTCCTAGGTGGTTCTCTGCTGGATTGCTTATTTTTCTGTACAAAACGGGGAGGCCAACACTATTGGAGAATTGGAGACCGATCACGCTTTTAAACACGGATTATAAGCTATTTACAGGAATTTTGAATAATAGATTGAAACAATTTGCAGTCAGAGTGCTTTCCCCTTATCAATTTTGTGGACTACCTGGAAGGAAAATCTAGCAGGCCCATATGATCCTTAGTGATCTTATTGAATATACTAATTCTCAAGGAAAGCAGGGATGCATTGTCTCCATTGACCAAAATAAAACTTTTGACAGGGTGTATCGCCCGTTCTTATTTTTGACCTTGAGGTATTATGGAGCTCACGGTAGTGATTAGTTGATCAAATCACTTTATGCAGGGGCAATAGTCCACCCGATTGTGAATGGCATATGTGGTGCTGGGTTTCACATGCCTAGTGGGGTTCATCAAGGATGCCCTCTGAGCCCTCTTTATATTCCTTACTATTGATACTTAATACAATCAGTGACAAACATTCCCAAATGGGAGGGTATGTTAGGCCCGCCCTTGTTTTCTGAGCATTTCATTCAAGCTTATGCAGACGATTTATGTGTATTTTTTTCCAAAGTTGAACATGTCTCAGTTTTTTTAGAATTAATGGCATATTTTTCTAGGGTGTCTAACTCTAAAATACAAGAACAAAAAAGTCAGGGATTTTTCGTAGGGAGGGGCAATACAGAGGATAAGACCATTGGAGGAATTGCAATTTCATCAGAGCCTATTAAAATATTGGGCTTGTTATATGGGTTGCACAATTTACCTGAACTTAACTGGAATACTGCACTACATAGAATTGAGGGGAAGATTGAATTATGGAAAAAGTGGAAATTGTCAAAAATTAAGAGAGTACAGATATTAAAACAATTTGTTATTCCCTGTTTTTTGTATACTGCAATGGTATTTCCTTTACCCATGAATTTAGAAACCAGAATTTATAGTATATTTTTTCAATTAATATGGGGTAATCGGCTGAATCCGATAAAATGGCAATATACTTATTTAGAAAAACATAAAGGTGAGCTTGGGATGGCGGACCCGGTGATTTTTTTTTTCACACTTTGTTCATCTATCATGATATTCGTTTAGGACTTACTCTTAAAATGACCCCACATGGGTATCTGCTTAAACAAACTTTGGCACATTACTATTTAGCTTGGCAAAATTTACCTCCAAAACCGATCAAATCACTGAAACTGCCACACTATTTTTTGTCGGTAGCAAAGAAGCTGTTTAAATGGGGTATTTCAGTTCAATTGGTTAAGGATAGCACTGGGCCTCAGTTGTATAAAACAGTGATGACATTACTTTATCTGACTGAACCTGCTTTTAAAAATTGCCCCATCAGTCATGTAAAAATTGTTGTTCAAAGATTAAACACTCCTCGGTTACCCGAATATATGTGGGAATTGGTTTGGCTTTCCTTGTATGGTTGAGTGAACATCAGAGGAAATGCAAAACATAAAGCAGTGACTGAAAGATATTGTCCTTACCCGGACTGTATTGCTCAAGAAGAATCGATGGAACATTTTTTATGTTTTTGCTCCTATGCCACATCTTTATGGAAATTCCTGTCATCTAAATGGAATATGTCTTGGTTATTGTATTTAGATTATAATACCTTGATTTTAGGTATTAATTTTCAGTTGAGTGGACAATATGATAGGCCGACATGGCAACTTTTTTGTTGTTGTTTAATTTATTATTTGTGGCAAGCCCGGTGTCAGTGGGTCTTGTATCAAAAAAGGATGTCTTATGAGACTGTCAGCTTATTAATTAAAGGGGCTATGGAAAGGATTTATGTTAAAGACTGTGAAAAATCCACTTCTTGGAAGGTGACCAGCTGGTGGAAGGGATTCCCAATGTTTATCAAAGATAAATAGTACGTTTTTCTTGAGGAAAAAAAAAATATGGCTAAATATTTTCTTTTGATTTCCTTCACAGTCTGTATGGTTTTGCTGTGCCTTATCACTGTGGTGTATCCTGAATTCTTGTTTTGCATCTTTGTTTAGTATGAATTTAATATGTTTGTAATTATTGTTTTGATGTTATTATAATAAAAATTTCCCTTACTCTTTTTGAGAAGTGCCATGGGATCTTTTATATCCACCTGAGCTACCACCAGAACAGGCAGATGGGACCTCAGTTTAACGTCTCATCCAAAAGATGGCACCTCAGAAGTGCAGCACCCCTCCCATGCTGCACTACAGTGTCAATACTGGGATATTAGCCCAAGTGCCAGATGTGGGGACTGAACCCACAGCCGTGCTATTCCACACTTCCAGCATAATACTGTCACATAGAAAAGTTTCTAGTGGGCACAAGGAAAAAGAGACATTCAGGAATAAAGTTATTAACTGACTACTTTTAATTTGTAACATTTCCTCTCTGATATTTTTGGATCCACTAGCTCTTTAGCGCGCTAGTGTAACCAAAACAGGCAGACAGGAAAATGATACAAATTTTTAAGAAGCAGCCAGTTGTAACTTTTTATTTCTGAAGTAATTTTATTTCTCCTTTCGCTCATTACAAAGTTTTCTATATGATAATATTGTACTTGATTTGTGAAATAGCTCTAGTCTGTCGGGCAGCCGACATAAATATCTCTATTTCCCCCACTACATCATCAGTATTGTGATCTCACTGACAATGACATCACAAGTGACTGACCTGGCAGCCACTGAGTAGCTTTTCCTAAGCAGCAGTGATGGCAAAGTCAGTGAGGTCACAATGTTGATGATGTAGTGGGCGGGGAGGGCAGAGCTAGATATGTCAGCTGCCAGGCAAAGGGCTGTCCCACACATTACACCTACTAACATCAGCTAAACAATCTTCTAATTAACCAAAGAGAAAATAAAAAATACCTCAGATATAAAAGGTAATGTCAGAGCTTTTAAAAACCGATATTACCTTTAGGCAGTACACTAGCTCTTTAAAGAGACCTGGAAACATTTGGAAAGTGGTCTATATTACAGTAGATGAGTGGACTCAGGAGTAAGGGTGGTGCAGACAGTAAGAGAAGAGAGAGAGAGAGCGAGAGAGAGAGAATGAGAGAAACCTGGGGGTCATCATTAGCGACAGGTTTGGGTCCACTGCTCAGTGCAACAAAGTATAGGAGAAGGCACACCTGATGCTGGAATGGATTGGAAGTGGATTTGATAGTATGAGAAAGGAGGTGATACTGCCTCTGTATAGGTCCCTGGTGAGACCACAACTGGACTTCTGCATGTAGTTCTGGAGTCCACACCTCAAGAAAGACAGGCACCATATACAGAACGTATCAAGAAGGGTCACAAAGATACTCCAAGAGCAGTAGGAGAGGCCCCAGGAGGAAAGGTGGACAGACCGTAACATATAAACACACGGGAGGTTAGCAGGTAACGGGAGATATGATTGAGGCATATAAGTTCTTGCAAGGAACGAATAGGTTGAATTGTAATGACTTTTTCACAACAATGAGGGGACAGTGACTAAAGGAGTCGGGGGGGCAATACGTAGTTGGTCTTCTCACAGAGTGGGTTGTGGTCAAATGCAACAGACTGTCCAGAGAGGTGGCTGAATCCAAGACTGCGATGGGGTATACCCTTGTGTGGGATGAATATAAGGGAACAGTGGGACTCACAGATGGAAGAGGGGAAGGGATACCTGGGGGAGGAGGTGATAATCAGCCAGTAAGGTGCTCACATCTTTAAATCCAGCTAGGTATCAGACTGAGCATGGAGCTAGGCAGGGAAATGGGCAGACTGAATAGTCCTCAGGGTCTCTTTGTGCTGATAAAGTCTATGCTTCTGGATTACTAAAGGATTCTGTGTTTGCAGCATCTTACACCTAGAGCACCCTGGTGCTGCAATTTCACATTAGTATCAAACTGTGGTACAGCAGCATTTCACATCTAGAGGGGTGCCGTGGTTGTAATTTCTCATTAGTATAGGCTGTTACTGTAGCATCTCACACCTAAAAGGCCTGTCTGTTGTTTCAGTCTCTGATTGGTATTGGGTTCTATAATTGCAGTGTCTCACATCTAAAGGGTGCTGCTGCTGCAATTCATCATTAGTATAGGCTCTGTTATTGTAGCATTTCGTATCGGGGGGGCACTGCTGTTGCAATTCCTCATTGGTAATGGACTGGGATGTTACTGCAGCTTACATCTAGTGGGCGCTGCTATTTCAATTCCTCATTAGTACTGAACAGTAGTATTGCAACAGCTCACATCTAGAAGATGCTGCTGTTACAATTCCACATTTTTTTAATTATTCTTTTTATTAAAAGTTTCAGATTACAATAACACAAACATTTTACAGCAAATATTTTGTAAAATACTCTAATACAAAATATAAATTCTCCTAAACTATGAAAATGCTCTAGTTTTTAACTACAATAGTTGTTCATTCATTTAATTTGCCCAGGAATGATGACTGAATACTTTCAAACTGCTCTAGTGTATTCATTATGACAATAGCTCATTCTTTCATACTTGGCTAAAGTACTCATCTCTTACCACCATATCTCAATATTTAATCCTTCATTTTTTTTCCAGTTTCGTAAAATGATTCTTTTCAGACATAAAGCTGTAAGATCCCTGTCTTTTGTTGATAAGGAATATGATGAATTAATTGCATGTTGCCTAAGTTCCAGAGTTCAGTATTTAAATTAACTTTGAACCAGTGATGTCTGAACTAATGGAGTAAACCTCCCATAATTCTTGTAGATTATGGCATTTCCATAATATGTGACCTAAGGCAGTATGTTTAGTGCTACATCTCCAGCATGTGAGGTAGTATAGTATACTGGTTAACAGCACTGAGCTGCAAATTTGGAGAGTTGGGTTCAAATCCCACAGCCACCACTTGTATACTGTGTGACCATGAGCAAGTCACTTAACTTCCCTGTACTCCTAGGATGCACCTGAAAACAAGTCTTGGCTTAGTGTGTCTATAGCGACCAAAAATTGTAAACAAAAAAAATCCCAACATTGAGGAGGCCCATAGAAACTAATTTTTCAGGGTTCATTTAGAAGTAATAATGTAATATTTTACATTATGAAATGGGTAGAAATAATGGTGGCTCCTGATTGGTCAAGAAGCACTTTCATCCAGGCATTATCCCAGCACAACAACTTGGCTGAAAGTATCTCCACAAAAAGATGTTTAAAACATATATCCAATTTATTAAAAAGGACCCATTTCACAATCGCAATAAGGCACTCAAGTGGGTGCATTAATGGTAGGCTAATGGTTCTTCTTGAGTGGCGGAAACTCTCAGCTTCAATCCACCCAAGGCAGACCATTATCCATCATAATCCACCCCCGTCATGCCTTACTGCTTAATTGCATAAGATGGTCCTGAACATTCTTACATGATTTAAAAGCTATAGCCCATATTTTCGACCATATATCAACAACTTCCCCTTTAAATTTAGGGTCTCAAGTGGAAGAATCATTTGAGCATGTTAAATACCTGTAAATGATGCCAGAACCTTTGGGGTATTGATTAATTTCAAGAACATATCCCACTCAGAAGAATTGGGGTAGATACTTGGAGATTCTTTTAGCTTCTTTCTCCTTTTTTTAAATGTGCAGAATTTAAATATGTATATACCAGATTTCTGTTTTATTTGTTCAAAGGAGCATACTGAACTGGTATTTTTATTGATAATGTCTTAAATTTCAAAATATGTGCTTTCTGCCATGTTGTAACATTTACAATATTTTGGTTTAATTTTAATTTAGGATTGTCCCAAATTGGCATTAATTCCATAGAGAAGGATTTCCTTTTTGTGTTCTTTCAGTTTCTTCACAGATTCATATATTCTGTCAGCAGATAAGGACCACTAGGCCCATCCAGTCTGCCCATTTACGCTAGCTCACAAAGCAACCAGTGACCCTTAAGGGTCATTGGCACAGCTTTTTCTTCCTATCTCAGTTTGAGTGCTGTACAGACAAGGGTGTGATCTGATGTCACTAGTGGTCTCAATAAATAAGTAGGCCAATGGCATATGGAATCTAGACAACTGATGTTCTATGAGTGCCCATAATTGGGCTTGTGTGTTAAGATTTTATGTGAGCCAGAATCTACCTTGTTTAGAAAAGAATGAGATACTATATCTCTGCCACCAAAGCATGCCCATGCCTTCTTCCCTCCACGGTCTTCTAAGTTTAGTTAAACTAATTCTTGGAGGTTTGCTGTTAAACAATAATTTTAGAAACAACTTATCAAATATACCAATCCAAAGGTATGCGAGTGGTTAAGTTATTTATTATAGATTAGAAAATGGGCAAAGAAATTTCTCTATTCTGATTGGCTGAGACACTAATTTAGGTGGGCATCTATCAGACAATAGATGCCCACTAAACAAAAAGCCACAGCCCAAACCTTCCTGATAGCCCACCCAAGTATCCCTCTGCCTAGCCTGCTTAGTCATTGGCTGAAAGTGCCCAAATCAAACAGAATATGCCGCCATTTTTTTTCACTCACTTAGTGAGTGGCCAGCCCCCTCAGCAATCAGTACAAAAGTCACAGTCTAACGTTTCTTCTTGGGCTGCCTGTTTTGCTCATCACCATACAGAAAAAAACAAAAAACACTCTCACGGATCAATTGATCTCAACGGCACCTCTCTGCCCATCTTCTCCAAGCTGCTCCTCAGTGTACAACCACTTCACTCGCTATTACCATCCCGATGCCGCTTGCCTGACGTGATTACCACCTTTCTCTCATTCCTGTCCCACTTGCAAACCAAACGAAAGGGGGAAAACATACTGGCTTCATTTGTTTTAATTAAAAAATAAACAGGTACTTCATCTCTCTCTCTTTTTGCCAGGTCATTTCCTCACTGTGCCGTCCACATTTTCAGAAGCATATGACTGGTGAGTGGGACGTGGACTGATAGCTGGAAAAAGAAAGGACAAACACGGACAAATAGCAGGAAGACAAGAAAGCGGATTACACCCTCTACATCTAAGTTTTTTTTGGGGGGAGTGGCAGTCAAATTTTTAAACCAATATGCATTGAAGGATCTCTGCCTGTGCATTTCTTCATGAAGAGGACAGTAACCATGACAACCAGCTGTAGCTCTAAGTATGGAGGCTTCTCTAGGACAAATATCCATATTGCAAAAGAAAAAAACTAGCTGTAATACAGGCGGAGGAACTATTTTATTATAAAACTTATATTAATATAATTTCTCATTAACTTTTTTTATTAAATGAATGTTTTTTTCACAGTGGACATTTTCAAAGTGCAATAATACCCTCCAGGGTGGGCGGTATTAGGAAATACCGGACCTTTCAGGGGTTATAAGACCCTCCACCTGTGGCGTCGGGCCTCATTACGCCCCTGGGCGGTCCTGTATTTCCCAATACTGCCCACATAGTTGGGTATTATTGCTTACTCGACTGAGCACTCCCAACCAATCAGAATGCTCCTTTTCTCTCTGCATGAGCCAGTCTTATTCTGTGAAGAGTGTCTCATGTGTAGCTGTCCTGGAAACAGGCACATTTTAAGTTTTTTTTTTTTAAATGCGTATATTATTGATCAAGCTTGAGCAATAATATATTAATACTGTCACCAAGACCACTCCTATGGTTGTAAGAGATCACTGTTATGGTTGTAAGAGTGGTCTCACTTACATTCTATGGTTCGCAGTTCTCCTCCCCAAAGAATGCACGAGACCACTCTTACAACCATCAGTGGTGGTATTAACATGCAATATATAAAAGGGGGACTTCTTGTACCTTTCAAGTGCACTGCCCTAGCACAGAGATCCATTTCCTTCCATGGCCCCAAGTGGCTCAAAAACCTGCCTTCTGCCCTCATTGACTGCAGTAAGCTCTGGGAATTCAGCTCTGGACTACGGTTGCACCTGACTAGTGTAACTGTCTGCTCCTGCTATACTGAATGCTGAATCACCCCATGTCACTGCGTCCTCTATTACCAATTCCTCCTCACCCCCTCATCTCCACCCAATGACACCCCTACTTATCCACCTATCTTCTCCCTCGACCCCCTCCCTACTCCCATTCCATAACCTCCCTCCTTGCCTTGTCCTCAGTCCTTGGCCTCCCCCCTGACAATGCCATCTCAGGCTGCTATTATCCCCCTTCTCCACTGCACTCTGAGTCCAAGAGGGTAGCATCTTTCAAAAAAAGAGGTGTGCAAGAACAAGGGGGCACAATTTGAAGATGGGGGTGGCTCAGAGGTAATGTAAGCAAGTATTCTTTCACAGAGAGGGTTGTGGATGCATGGAATGGCCTTCCAGAGGAAGTTGTGGAGTCAAAAACAGTGATTGAATTCAAGCATGCATGGGATAGCCATAAGGCAATTCTAGGGGGTGGGGGTAGAAAGAAGTAGTCTGCTGGTTAACTAGGATCTGCAGCTTATCCATTAGGTATGGAAATACGAACATACAAAATTTGCCAGCAGATAAAGGCCTAGAGGTCTATCAAGTCTGCTCGAATGTGCAGCTAGCACCCCTTATTCTGCAGCTGCCCCTCCCTTCCACCCTTCCCCTTCATTAACCCTCCCCCTTGTCCTGTCCCATCCCCTTTTGAAGCAGTCCACTGTTCTATTGGATACCACTTCTGCAGGTAACGCATTCCACCCAGCCACCACCCTCTCTGTAAAAAAGTGTCTCCTCATCTCCCTCCTGAACCTTCCTCCCTCCAGTCTCAAATCATGACCCCTGGTGGCCCTCCCCTCCCTTACTTCGAACAGCCCCTCTGTACCAGTCTTGTTTATTCCTTTCATGTATTTAAAGGTTTCAGTCATGTCACCCCGTCCCTCCTCTCCTCCAGTGAGTACATGTTCAACTCCTTCAACCTCCTCTCGTATGATAAGTCCCCCAGCCCCTTGATCATCTTTGTCACCCTGTGCTGCACCCCCTCCAGTAACTTAATGTCCCTCTTCAGATACGGGCGCCAGTACTGCACACAGTACTCCAGGTGTGGTCTAACTAATGACCTATACAGTGGCAGAATCACCTCCTCCCTCCTCGAGGATATACCCCTTGCAATACAACCCAGCATTTTGTTGGCCTTTGCAGCTGCCTTCCTACATTGTGCCGAGTTGCTCATTGACCCTGTAATGAGCACACCCAGATCCTTCTCCTCCTCTGTCTAGGCTAACTGCACTCCCCCCAGCTGGTAACTCCTCCTTGGGTTCTTCATCCTAAAATGCACCACCTTTCACTTTTTGGCATTAAACCCCAGTTGCCAGGTGTCTGACCAGGTTTCAAGCTTTGCCAGAAATGGGCAGACTAGGTGGGCAAAGCGGTCCTTATCTGCCGTCAAATTCTATGTTTCTATGTCTTGACCTCTCTCCCTCTCTCTTTCCTGTACCCTGCACTTATAGAAGTGCCTATCCACACTCTTACAGTGTTGCAATAAATGACACCTCTGAATTTGTAAATAAGATACTTCTTACTCTGCTTGCTACGCCTGCCTAATTTACTGTGTATCCAATGGTTTTTCTTATGTCTTGTACTATATCTGTCTGACTTGGAACCTTTGTAAACGGGCCTATGGCTCAAAGGTATTAGTCCTAAAGTGAAATAAATAAATAAATAAAATAAATAAAGTAAATATTTGTTTCTTTCCATAACCAGTTTTTAAACTCTGGGTCATTCAAGAGTGAGTTATGGAATCTCCACTTATGGGTGTTTTTGGCATATCGGTATTGATGGTCAGCCTACTTAAAGCATGATCTGAAAGGTTAATACTATCAATTGTTGCATTTGCTATGAAGTTACACCAATTTTGGGAAATAAAAAGATAATCAATTCTGCTATAGCAGTTATATTGATGTGAGTAGAAAGAGTAATCTCTCCCATTAGGATATATTAACCTCCAAGTATCTTCTGGGTCAAGTTTTTAACAAGATTATTGAGGGCCTGAGATTGATGTAGGGTAGGGTTGCAGAGGGCAGCATTACATTTGTCTAAAACTGGGTCCCTGACTGAATTAAAATCACATGCTAAAATCAGTTCATGATCACCAATCTGGGCTAATCCCACTAGTAGCTCTGAGAAAAATTCAGGTTGGTTAACATTAGGGGTGTAAATGTTGCAATATGCAAGTTTTCTACCACTGAGAGGTCCAAACAGAATCCGCTATCAATCCATTAAATCCATTAATTTATTGTGGCTGAGTAAAGTTAATAACTTTTCAACAAGAATTATGACACCTCTTTTCTCTGAATTAAAACAACTATAATAAACCTCTACCACCCGTTATCTTTTCCAGTTTTCATCTTCCTCTTGTAGTAAGACTAGTGTGTCAGCATGTTTTGGTTTTAGATAAACAGTTTTCTTTCTTTCTGTAGAGGATCACAAGTCATTCACATTCCACATGAGAAAACTGTTAAAAAGGATGATCTTTCCAACTCAAATATATTATTAAATAGATTATTGATTATCCTTTTATGAGACGAATCAGTAACTAAAAGGGGTTCCTATCAAAAGCTAGGACGAATCTAGTTTGCCATAATTAGATCAGTATGTACTCTGGGTAAATCACAGTGTACAAACACTACTATCTAATCTAGAATAACAAAACTATAAAAAGCCTTACTGATTTACACCCCTACTAAGTATCTCTCCATTCGAGTCTACTATCTATACAAACAGTTTAATAAACTTTTGCTTGTTTAAATTAAGTATTTTTATGAACTGAAATACATTATCTGTAAATCACAAGAGTAATCTGTTACGCTAACTAAATTAGCCTGTGTAATATCTGACAGACAAACTAGGGGTGTAGATGACAAACTAAGAATATTTATTTATTAGAATTTCGGATAAATACCTTTGAGCCAATGGCTCTTTTACAAAGGTTCCACGTCAGTATACAAACAAGAGAAGTACAATTTATGTGAGATTAGCAGGCAAGCAGTTGGAATACAAATTTCAGTACAGGGTATACATGGTCTAAAAGTTACAGGTAATATAATTAACAGTTAGAACAACACAACCAAGCATACATTTAAGAATGATGAATCACAGCAAACAATATTTACATGAATTAAAGCTGCCAGAAGGGCATTGTCAAAGGAAAAGGTGGAGTGGAAAAACTGAGTTGCTGCCAGTTGTGCCAAGTAGCACAGGGAAGTGAGAAGAGAGAGTGGGCGTAGAGGAGTAACTGGGAGGGAGGTAGAAGGAGAGGTGGGTTGGAGGCAAGGATCGGGGAACTTGTGCAACAGTGGGTGGGGCGGGCAGATTAGAAAAGGGAGAGGGGAAGGGAGTTGAAGGAGGGTACGAGAGGAAGGTGGTGGACCAGTACTAGGGAGAGAGGCAAGAGTATGGGGGGGTGGTGGCAGGCAGAGGTGGGGATAGTAGAGAGGTGTGAAGAACAGAAGTGACTGCCAAGGAGATTAGGAGAAACAGTCACAGGTGGCTGTGGACACAAGCGTTTGACGTAGCTTGTGTCTGAACGAGCAGAGGGTGCCTAAGTTGCCTAAGAATACACCCAAGGTTGTATGTTCTACGCTCTTTGTAATTCTGACAGTGAATGTCCTCAGCCCCATCTGTGCACAACTGAATAATTTGTTAAACTGTAGTATTTTAGTCTAACAGCGATATGGATTTAGCACTATAATTGTATATACTGTAGCTAACTTAGAACTTGTTAGAAATTATTTAAAAATGCAAGGAAATGAGTTGACTCATACCATTTCAGACTATTTTACTTCACCTTAATCAGCAAGAGCCTGTATGGTAATTGTTCCTGCAAAGTAGCCTGCATGAGAATAATATACAGTTTCACCTTTTAAATAAATAACAGTGCTGGAAACATGGCTGTCTCTGAAGATACCTGACTCCGCAATAGCAATTTCAGGATATGCAGTTTTCAGACAGGACAGACTAATCAAGAAAGGAGGAGGCTGTGCCCTCTACCTTAAAGAGTCCCTCATGGGTCATGTCATGTCCTTGCCCATCTCCGGAAATGACATCCAAATCCTTGCTGCCAAAGTACTTCTCGGAACTCATAACAAGATCCTGACTGTTGTCTCTGTCTATATACCACCCAAGTTGAGCAGTCTGGGCTTTCGCTCCCTCCTTGACTGGCTGCTGCTAACTTCTCACAAATGGTCGAATCACCTACTAGAGTAAACTACAGAACAGGGACCTGTACATTCTGGACTGAGTCCGGAGCATATCTCTGAAGCTACAGTCCTCCCAGACTCCTTAAGTGATCATTCCCCTATCTTGTGTATCTGGACCAACAAACACACCAAACTCCCCCCCAAAACTATTAAGAGAATGCTGACCCCTGGTCATCTTGAGTCACTTAAAACACTCCTTCGTGAACATGGCTGGTCACCAATTGATATAGCCCCCGACGTAGACACGGCTCTTGAATACTTTATCACCTGTTTCAACTCAACCTGTGATGTTCATGCTCTGTTTAAGAAGCATAAGATTAAGGGTGTCAATAACCCATGGATGGCACTAGGCCTCCTTACACAAATGAAATCTCGAGACCAGCTCTGGTATCGTACTATGGCTACTGGCACCCAGACTGACATCCAGGCCTACAAAACAGTGAGGAATACATGCACCATAGCAATCCGCCATGAGAAGGCTAACTATTACAGGAACGCCTTAGCCAGCACCTGGAAGGATGGGAGTAAATTCTGGCGTAACCTTGCTGAAGTGACTGGAAAGGATCCAAAACAACACCCACAATGTTGAACATAGATGGTACCATCACTCTTGACCATGTAATCACTGCCAACGCATTTAACACCACTTTTGCTGATCGTAGTCATGTGTAACCCCTAGATGGCGCTATCCCAGGGGCTACTACCCCTGCCTGATTTGCCACTAACAGGTTGAGGGGCCTGATCCAATGGCGGTGCCTCCACCCAGAGGTCAGGGTTTGCAATAGTTAAACTAACTTGGTCACAGCCCTCTGGGACACTGCAACCCCTTTCTTCCCACTAGTGGCCCACACAATATATCAGAATTACCTTCACAGTATACACTTACCCCAGGTCTGGTTCCGCACTGGGACCTCCTGTGAAATGAGATACAGTGCAACAATCACAGTACAGTACTTTAACATAGACAAATACCTCAGGCAGTATAACTTTGCTGAAACAAGCAGCTCTGATTTATTTAGGGGATATAACAAGGACAGGGGGAATCAGGTTAATTAGCTTATCACTCTAATAATCTTTCATGGCTCTGTGCACAGGCCTATCCCTATCAGTTACTGTCCCTGGGTACCCAAGCCCCAGTGGCTAGTCCAAACCGTGGGCAGCTGGTAGGGGCCCTTTCACACAGAGAAAAGGAGAATTAAACAGTCAGCAGTACAGTAATTCCATTTGGATTTAATGTGGCAATTCAACAGGGAGCAACCCTGAATTAGTACTCACGACCTCCAAATAAGATAGGGTCCTTCAATGTCAGCAGGGCTCACTTGAGGTACACAAACCTCTTCACACATCCATATAAAAGAAAGTACTATACCAGGCAGGCTGCATCTGTATCCCGATCGCAATTACTGCACAATACCCGGGAGAACACACAGCAGATTCAGTTCCTGACAGACCGAGTGCAATTTTCAGCAATTCTTCCAGTCTTCTACAGGGTGAGCCTGGTTTCTACTTCAGAGATCCTTTGATTCTTTTCACAGGACGGATTCAGTCCTAACAAGCTGTTACACAAGCTGCAGACCGGAACTCTGGGCCTTACACACGCTTTTTTGACTAAAACTGCACACTGAAAAAGCACAGGGCTCTTCCTTCTTCACTGCCAAAGCTCAACTGAAGCTCCAACCGACAAAACTGGCACTTCCTTTGAGTTCCTCCCAGTTCTTGACTGGATTGGCTGTCACCACAATAGACTGCTGCTGTTGGTCCAAAAGGCACTGAAGTCTAAACTACATCTCCCAGAGTCACTGCCCATACAATCCTCTTGTGGCTGGCTCAGATTATGAGTCCAAGTTCTGATTCGTCCAAGGCACCATTTTAGAGCTAGCTTACCCCACACTGATTGGTCCAGTTCAGCAGTTCAAAACTAGAATGGGGAACTAGCAGACACAGTTCTGACTGCAAAGAAAGCAGGTTAGACAAACTGTAATTTCATTATTACTCTAAATAATTTCTGGCAAACAGTTACATCTTTCAGATAGGTTCCTTTGCACTCCTAGTGACTGCAAAATGAAGTGAATTGGCAGCAGCTCAAGTGGTACTCAGAGAAGCACACAGTCCCCCATACAACTAATTATGTCTGCAAGCAGACAGCTCTAAAGAGACAGTACCAGAGGCTCTAAAAAACTCACTGATAAATGGCTTAAATGCCAAACACCATTCAGGCTTGGAGCATTCAAGCAAGCTCCTGAAGTCTTTTGGGAACCCCATTTGCAGGGGTTAATTCTTCCTGGTTTGGGAAAGCTTGACGTCTCATACAAGTAAGTATTCCATAAGTTTCAACTGCAACTATATATATTTGCATTAGGCTCAGTATATGTAATCATCAGTCAATATATCATTTTACCAAGAACACATTTCTGAAACATTGCAGTACGCCACTTTACACAGTATTACATACTATTATTGTACCATAACTCGCTATTACCTCTTGTACATGAAACCTGAAGAGAGGGGGCCCTTTCCCTATCAGTTACCTTGGGGCTGGACGGGCAAGGGCACCATACTTAGAGGGCAACACAAGTAACTTTGAGTTAGCACTGACGCTCAGTTTGGGTAATGAGCCTGGGGACACATACACTCCTTTATGGACAACAGAGGCAAATCCACAGGCCTCCCAAGGAATCATAACTGAGGTGCACCACAGGCTTTACAGCTCGACCAGTCTTCTCTGGGGAACTGTTACAGTCCCTGCACCTGAGCCCTCATTTTCAGCATTGTCCACACTTGTCAGGGGAGTCTCCATGGGGTAGAGAGGCTAGAACTTGGGGCACTTTCAGCTCCAGGAGTTACAGTTTCTGGAGTCCACAACACTTGGCTCGTATGGAGAGCTTGGACACTGGCAGTGGACTGTCAGGGCACTCAAAATACTCTTCTTGTTCGGGTGTATCACCAGTCTGCCCCCAATCTATCATTTTCTCCCCTGAAAGCTCAAACAGTTCAACCATGCACAATGATTCCATTTCATCTGATCTGATGCTTTGCACTTCACTTTCTGGGAGATTGGCTCCAGGGATGAAGCTGGGGGCTTAAACAGTCCAGAAGGCCCAGCTTTGTCTCCAGTATTGACTAGGGATTGCCTCAAACAATTGACTCAGTTCGTAAGAAGGATAGTATTCTAAAGTCACTCTCACTTTCTTCCCGATATGGACTGACAGTCATGCTCAACTGGGACTCTGTGGAGGGGAACACTTTAACTTTGCTTCTGTAGTGCAGACTTTCTTGATCTTTCTAGCAGCAGCTCTAGTCACTGGTCCAGAGGGGGCATCTTCTAGGGCTCAGACTCAATTAAGATTTGTCCAATGGGCAGTAAATGATTTCTATGCATTGTTTTTACATCTTTGAATTATTCTCAGGCCTTACTTTGTACACTGGCAGATCATCTAGTTTGCCCACTCACAATGTGAGGGAGATGGTGCCATCTGTCAGCAATCTTGTGCTTGCCATGCAATCCCAGATTTCTTAGCAATACCCGATCTCCCTCCTGGAGTTCCTGTGCTTTCACCTTTTATCATACCTTTCTTTGTTGGCCAGATTTCTTTGGCAGCCATGGTTTGAGCCAGTTGGTAATGATGAGTTAGCTGGCCTTTAACTTTGCACATACTGTAAATAGTTGTCAGCCTGAACCCCATCAGGAGAGACCCCAAACACACATCTACTGGTAGTCGAGCTTCTTCCAAACATCAGGCGGTAGGGGAGAATCCAGTGGCATCACTTTTGGTGCAGTTATAAGCATGTACCAGGGTGCTAATTTGTTGGCTCCATCTAGGCTTGTCCTTTGGGTGCAGGGTGCTCAGCATATCTAGCAAAGTGCGGTTGAAACGCTCAGGCTGTGGGTCCCCTGGGGTGGTAAGGAGTGGTTCTGACTTTCAGACTCCCACAGAGAAAGCATCTCTTTGATCAGACGACTCTCAAAGTCTCTCCCTTGATCAGAATGGATTCTTTGTGAGCCCCATAGTGAACAAAAAGTTTTCTACAAGTACTTTGGCCACAGTGGATGCTTTCTGGTCTTTGGTGGGGAAAGCTTGGGCATATCTCGTGAAATGGTCAGTGACCACCAGCACATTACTGATATTTCTTTGATCTGACTCCAAACTTAGAAAATCAATACAGACCAGCTCCATGGGTGCACTGGTGGTGATGTTAATAAGGGAGCAGCCCTCTGGGCAAAGCTTTCCTCTGTAAGCAGCTTACTACAAGTTCGAATGTGTTGCTCCACATCAGCCCTCATCTTAGGCCAATAGAATCTGATCTCACCAAGTCAAGTGTTCTGTCTATACCAAGGTGCCCCATGTGGTTGTGCAAGGACCTCAGTACTGAGTCTCGAAAGGCAGTGGGCAGCACTAGTTGTTGTTTGTCTACTTGTCCCTCTGTCTACTGTTTCTCTGTATAACAGTTTATTGATCAGTTTCAACTTAGGACCTTCTTTGTATAACAGGCAGTTCTCAAATCAGTGGAGCGTAATTTGGACACATCTTTTCCTGCATAGAGGGCTTCTAAAGCTGCTTTGATCATGGGATCGGGATTGAGCCCGCCGGTACTGTCATTGTCCAGCTGAGGCAGTGCACCAACGTTCATTGCAGAAAATGGCAATAAGCAGCAGGTATGCAATTCTCAGAGGCTCCCAAGCAATCCACCATGCAGTCCACTGCGTCCGTGACATTTGTTCCTCCTCTGTCAAATCCTCTCGCAGAGTGCCCGAATGTCAGGTTCTGCTAATCGGACCCAATCATTTTGGGGAACAGGCCCGGGAGAGAGCATCAGCATCTATGTGGTTCAGACCTGCTCGGTATTCAGAGCATAGTCATATGTAGATAATGCAGAAAGCCACCTATGGCCAGTGGCATCCAACTTAGCTGAGGTCTGCACATAGGTCAAAGGATTATTGTCAGTTTTACTAGTATTTTAGCCCCATACAAGTACTATGGAATTGGTCACATAGCCCACTTCAAAGCTAGGAACCTAACTTATGTACAGGATAGTTCTTTTCGGATGGGGTCAGGCTTACCGGCAAAGGCCACTGGTCTCAGGCCATTCTCGTGGTTTCCTGGTACAACACAGCCCCCAACCCTTGCAAGCTAGCATCAGTGTGCAGGACGTAAGGTTTTCTTGGATCGGCATAGGCCAGCACTGGAGCATGGGTAAGTTGATATATGATCTCATGAAAAGCAGTCTCACAATCAGGAGTCCAGGGCCTCAAATACTTCACTGGATGAAATACACTCTTTCAGTCTTGAGGATGCTGACTTTGGTATTTTTGTGGGTTGGGGATACCTTGAGTAATGTTAAGAAGCGGATCACTCTTGAATAGTCCTTGATGAAGCGCCGGAGAATAACCACAGAATCCCAGGAATCTTGCAGTTCTTTAGATTTTGGGCTGTGGCCAGGTGGTCAAGGCCTCAACTTTACTTGGGTCGGTCTCTATTCCTCGTGGATACTATGTGTCCCACATACTTTACTGATGTTTGAAAAATTGACACTTATCAATGGACAGTTTAAGGCCAAAGTCCCCAGTCGGTCCAATACCTTAAATAATCTGCTCTCATGTTCTCCAGTGAGCTGCCAAACACAATACATCTAGGTATACCAGGCACTCTAGTAAGTTCATGTCCCCACTGCACGCCTCCATCAATCGTTGAAAAGTGGCTGGGGCACCTGAAATCCCTTGAGGCATCCTCATGAATTATAGAAGCCAAGCGGACAGATAAAGGCTGTTCTTTTTCACTTGTCCTCTGGGGCCATCGGATCTGATAGTACCCACTGCGGAGATCCAGCACAGAGAACCACACTTGCTCCTGCTTAGGCAGTCCAAAGCATCCTGAATGCGGGCATTGTGTACTGATCAGGGATAGTCGCCGTTTAGGTGCGATAATCACACACATCCTTACTGTTCCATTCTTTTTCCTCACTACCACAATGGGGGAAGCATAAGGCTTCTGGATTCTTGTATTACACCAGCAGCTAACATCTTGCAGATGCCGCTCACATCATCTAGCCGCAGGTGCCAGGCGTCGAGACCTCTCACTTAAATGGTTCTTTCGTCATGCAGCTGGATATTGTGCTCAGCTCCTGCACGCATCCCACATCCCATTCCTTTAAAGAAACACCTGGTCTCTCTGGGCAAGCTTCTCTGATCTTCACTTTCCATTCAGCTGGCAGCGGGAGTCGCCGAATCAACAAGTCAGGCGTGCTACTGTCATTCTTCCTGAACTCTGCTGGGTAGCACTGCAGTGTCTTCGCACAATGCACATTAGCCAGGATGCAACCTCTGTTTACCTCGAATGTCTCTTTCAGACACATTATGAACTTGGACCATTACCCTTCTGGCATAAGCATGGGCTCTAGCGGGCAAAATATTAGGCTTGACCAGCAGTCCCTCTGGCAATTTTCCATCGCCTGGTGCATCCAACATTAATATTTTATTCTTAACATCCTTCTGATACTGACCTCTCCTGTAAGGTACACTGGGCATTTGGCCAGGATCAGAGACTCAGGATCCTTCTTCCATACAATCCCGACCGTTCCTCTGGTTCTGTTTTTCAGCATCTCTCTGTGCCTCATAGGCCTTCTAATTAAAGCCGAACTCTAAAGCTCTACTAGTCTTTGACCCCTGTTTTCATAACACAACTGTGCCAGCTCTCCAACATATGAGCATTTGTTCCAATCAACAAAGGGACACCATCATACAGTCCAGTGGGGGACACACTAAGGCTAGGGTCTCTACTTGTTCGCCACCCAGCCACGGAGGTGGGGAAAGACAGCCAAATTGGATATACCGGAATAGGGGTAGGCCTTCTCACTTAACCCCATACATGCAGTCCTTCTAATGGTTGTAGGCGGTACGTCTGACAAATGCTTCGATACCAATCTTGGAACATATAATTGTCATTGGGAGCCACTGTCTAATATAGTTTTGTAGACACTCTGCTCACCTTTACAGTGGTCTCCATGGAGGGACCCACTATTCTGGACCAGTCTGGAGAGGCGGTAGGGGCTGGGCAACTGACCTTGCACAAAAGGACGGAATTAGCATTTTGGTGCCTCACTGGGACTGTTCGGCACCTCTTAACCACTGATTTCTTCTCCCAAGCTTCCTCCTGTAGCCTATATGCAACTTTGTCAGTGTCTTTGGGACTGGCATTCCCTTTCATGTGCCCATCTTTCCCACATTATAGCAAAACATACTTTCTGGAGTTTGAGCTGGCTGAGGCGCCACACTGGGAGCCAGGGCGGGGTATTACTAACTGGAAACCTTGGTGCCATCTCTGTTCTGCGGCGTGATAAGCATTTGAGACATCTCGGCAGTTTCTCCACTTCATGGTCAAGGAATCGAGTTCGAGCTGTTATCAGCAGGAGATACGGGTACCCCCACCCCATAGCAGATGCAGTCGGATATAGGTCAGGGCTGCACTTGAAGGCGTGGCCTTCATAAAGGGACTGTTTTTGAATCTTGATCTCTCAACAAAGTTCGTCCTTATCAGACATATCTTTTCTTGTCAGAGCACTCATTGACTGCCAACCTCTCTGCCCCTGAACTTCACTTGATGGGTCACCCTCAGTCACCGGGTCGTAGCCGCCGCAGCTATTGATGCAGGTCCCTCCCGAGGTCGCTCTTTCTCAACCTCGAATTTCTCTCATTAACTCATCATAGGAGGGTGGGATTCCAGTCGATCTGCCAGGCGAACTGAAGCAACAGCAGTTCTGAGAAGGGGCAGACTTATGATCCTGTCCAGCCTGGTTCGTCCAGTTCAATCGCTGGCAAACTACCTTTTCTGAGGCATTCTTGCAACAATTTTTCCAGCCGAGATATACACAGACAACAACTCCCCTTGGTACTGTTGTGCATCTCTTACTTCCACCATAGGTCCTCATCAGAATCTGGGCTCCTACACATTCTCCAAGGCCTCAAGATAGCCTGTGCAGTCGCTCAGGGTTACTGGCCTGCTTAGCACGGATGGTAGCCAGGGAGGACCTCGGAGGCTCACCAACCTCTTCGCCACCTTCCGAGTATTGCCATTCTAGCACTTTGGGGGCAACATAGTTATCCAGGTCTCCCAGTCATCCTCCCCTTGGGGTGGGGAGGTGCCAGAGAAGATCTTCAACCTTCGGTAAGAGTCGTGACTAATGGCAGGTGCAGAAATAGGAGTCTGCATTGGTTCAGACACCACACGGGCACTGGAGCAGGAGAGGGTGTTGGGGAGGAACACCCCAGGTGGCAGAATAGTTTCTTCAAGTCCTCCACAGTTTCCCTCTCCCAGCAACCTATTCAGCAAATTTCTCCTCAAAAGTTTCAGATAGTGGTGGGGCTGATTCCCGGTCTTTACTGTCCTTAGTTATCACTCCAAGCAGTGAGGGCTCCTCTGGGGTAATGGTCTGTGGCACTTTGGAGCTATCTATGGGATCCTTAAACTCTACTAGGGCCAGGAAAGTGTGGGTGAGCAGATTAGCATGTCACCCACCACCACAGGGTTTTGTAAACCTTCCACCTTGGAAAGTACTCCTGCACAGTGTCCGTATGATACCCAGGGGATGTCCAGGATAAGCATAGCATTTTTGGGGTCGATCTCCTCCCCAGTACACCACTCCACCAGCCGGTGCACAGCCACTTCTGTCTGGGTACACATTTTTTCTTAACAGTGGTTCAGAATATGGCCACTAGAGGACACACAATCCCAGCTGTTGTGAGCCCCAAGATGTAACCCCCAGATGGCGCTATCCCAGGGGCTACTACCCCTGCCTGATTTGCCACCAACAGGTTGAGGGGCCTGATCCAATGGCGGTGCCTCCACCCAGAGGTCAGGGTTTGCAATAGTTAAACTAACTTGGTCACAGCCCTCTGGGACACTGCAACCCCCTTTCTTCCCACTAGTGGCCCACACAATATATCAGAATTACCTTCACAGTATACACTACCCCAGGTCTGGTTCCGCACTGGGACCTCCTGTGAAATGAGATACAGTGCAACAATCACAGTACAGTACTTTACATAGACAAATACTTCAGGCAGTATAACTTTGCTGAAACAAGCAGCTCTGGATTTATTTAGGGGATATAACAAGGACAGGGGAAATCAGGTTAATTACTTATCACTCTAATAATTCATTTGCTGGCTCTGTGCACAGGCCTATCCTCATCAGTTACTGTCCTGGGTACCCAAGCCCTAGTGGCTAGTCCAAACCGTGGCAGCTGGTAGGGCCCTTTCACACAGAGAAAAGGAGAATTAAACAGTCAGCAGTACAGTAATTCCATTTGGATTTAATGTGGCAATTCAACAGGGAGCAACCCTGAATTAGTACTCACGACCTCCAAATAAGATAGGCTTCAATGTCAGCAGGGCTCACTTGAGGTACACAAACCTCTTCACACATCCATATAAAAGAAAGTACTATACTAGGCAGGCTGCATCTGTATCCCGATCGCATTACTGCACAATACCCGAGAACACACAGCAGATTCAGTTCCTGACAGACCGAGTGCAATTTTCAGCAATTCTTCCAGTCTTCTACAGGGTGAGCCTGGTTTCTACTCTTCAGAGATCCTTTGATTCTTTTCACAGGACGGATTCAGTCCTAACAAGCTGTTACACAAGCTGCAGACCGGAACTCTGGCTTTACACACGTTTTTTGACTAAAACTGCACACTGAAAAGCACAGGGCCCTTCTTCTTCACTGCCAAAGCTCAACTGAAGCTCCAACCCACAAACTCAGTACCTTTGAGTTCCTCCGTGTTCTTGACTGGATTGGCTGTCACCACAATAGACTGCTGCTGTTGGTCCAAAAGGCACTGAAGTCTAAACTACATCTCCCAGAGTCACTGCCCATACAATCCTCTTGTGGCTGGCTCAGATTATGAGTCCAAGTTCTGATTCATTCAAGGCACCATTTTAGAGCTAGCTACTCACACTGATTGGTCCAGTTCAGCAGTTCAAAACTAGAATGGGAACTAGCAGACACAGTTCTGACTGCAAAGAAAGCAGGTTAGACAAACTGTAATTTCATTATTACTCTAAATAATTTCTGGCAAACAGTTACATCTTTCAGATAGGTTCCCTTTGCACTCCTAGTGACTGCAAAATGAAGTGAATTGGCAGCAGCTCAAGTGGTACTCAGAGAAGCACACAGTCCCCTCTATAACCAATTATGTCTGCAAGCAGACAGCTCTTAAAGAGACAGTACCAGAGGCTCTAAAAACACTCACTGATAAATGGCTTAAATGCCAAACACCATTCAGGCTTGGAGCATTCAAGCAAGCTCCTGGAAGTCTTTTGGGAACCCCCATTTGCAGGGGGGTTACACATGTGATACCCCCTAACTTTTTTGATCCCACCACAGTCAACTCAGCTCCTGTTAGTTCAGGTTTGCCACCAGGGCACCCTCCTTTCCATTTCAAAGGAATCCCAGAAAGCCTAGCTAAAAAACTCATTCTTAAAGTGCTTGGAAAATCTTGGGTCAGTGGCACTTCACTGGATATGAAACTTCTCTCCCTCACCATTGACAAAGTCCTGCTCCCACTAGCCAAAATCCTCAACCATTCCCTCATGCTCTCCCAGTTCCCCCAAAAGTGGAAACTGGCAGTGGTAACTCCAATCCATAAAAGCAGTGATAAGACTCTCATGAACAACGACAGGCCTATATCCATCCTCCCCCCCCCCCATCCAAAGCACTGGAACAGATAGTGACTGATCATCTCATGGAGTATCTTGTAAAATACAGCCTCAATGTTCCTGCAGCACGTGTTTCCACAAAGCGATACGTGCACTACCACGGCACTCTCGAATTCACCACACATACCCATCATGCACTTGATCAGGGCCAGTTGGTCGGCGCCTTTTATTGACCTGACTAAGGCATTGACGCTGTCAATCACTCCATTCTCCTCAAACAATTATCCCTCCTGGTCTTTCAAGTGAAACTACCTCTGGTTTCAAAGCTACCTCAGTAACCGGACCAAGCAGGTCAGGAATGGTGAATTCCTCTCATCATCCCTACCAATCCATTCTGGAGTACCCCAAGGTTCTATCCTGGGTCCCTTGTTATTCAGCATATTCCTGAACAATCTCCCTGCCTCCTGCCATGACAGAATGTTACTGTATGCAGACGATGCAGTAATCTTCACTTGCCACACTGACCCCATCTCCCGTCAGTCTCAACTACAAAAAAAGTTTCACAGAAGTGGAAGACTGGTTTTGCTCACATAAACTCATCCTTAACCACAAAAAAAAACTAAAACAATGTTGTTCCATGGAACACACAACAAGTACAAGGACCATGAGCTCACAATTAACAACCACGAAGGTGTCGCCCTTGAGCAGGTGGATATGTTTAAATATCTGGGCCTGACCCTTGACTGCTCCCTCTCGTATACCAAACACATTGACAATATCACTAAAACTGTGAACTCCTGCATAGGGCTACTATATAAGCATAAACATTGCCTAACGGCTGAAGCCTTGAACCTCACTATCCAGAGCTCTGTTATCTCAACTATTGACTATGGGCTCGTTATCTGTGGATCCGCTACTGATACTGCACTCTGGTGCTTAGCTGTAGCCCTTAATAAGGCATGTCGACTCCTTATTTCAGCTGCCCACCTTTTTCACACATGTGACATTTACGAGCAGGCTAACTGGCTCCAGCTATCCGGCAGGCTAAAATACCAGACCTGCATCCTAGCTAAGAAGACATCACTGGGCTTTATGCCCCCTGGAGTCCAATCAATATTGACCCAGCAGGCGCAGCAGCATGTCCACTGCCTAACTAGAAGATCGGACAGTCTAACCTTTACATTAGCTTGCTGCCGGACCTCTTAAGCTCAGCGTTCTTACCTTGTCAGAGCCTCCACCTGGCTCAACTTGCTACCTACAGAAATCTCCAACATTGTCACTATTGGTGCTTTTAAGTGCAAACTACGTCAACACCTCATGGCTAGTGTCTTCTGCGATTGCTTCTTATAATCCCCTCCAGGCATACTACCCTCAAGCATCCATCCTTACTGCCTCAGCTCCTCCTCCTCCTCTCCTACCCCCCATTACTGGGTATAGGATGAATCTGTCTCGTCTTCCTTTTCATCCCCCATTCCTTCTCCCTTGCTGTTTCCCATCTACCACATACCCAATGCAATGCCCTCCCTATTTCTCCCCTCCTCCCTCCCTCTCTCTCCCATACCACCCCTCACCACCACTCTTCTTTCTCTTTTTCCACTAATCCACTCCTAACAAAGCTTCACTGACTTGTACTGTATAATTAACTCGCAACACAATTCCTTGACAATGCCTTTGGCTGCTATTATTGTAACCTTACTTGTCTTTTTTTTTTTTGTAAGTTCCATTGTAATGATCATGTTATGTTTTGTACCTTATTGTCCTTATTGCCTTGATGTGGAACCTTTGTAAAAGAGCCCTTGGCTCAAAGGTGTCATCCAAAATACAAATAAATAAAATAAAATAAAATAAATAACAGTTTGTTGGATCAATCCAGAGCCGAAGTGCCTTTCTTTGTTGTCTTTGACTATTTTTATCTTTGAACAGTTACCATGTATATGATCTATGTTTGAACCATCATATTTTAGTTCTCACCTCTTGCTAGGGTGTAGATAGTCTACAGAGTCGATCTAGCTCCCTAGGTCACCCCTCAGAGCATATCAGTGTTGACCCCATTAATTAGGGTTGCCACCTGTCCGGTTTTAGACCAGATAATCTGTTTTTTTGGATCCTAATCCGGTCATCTGGTTTGGCTTAAATGTGGTCTGGTTCTGGGGCCATTTTGAGTGCTCACATGTTTTTAAAACTGATTGTATCAAATCATTCACTGTTTTGGCTGCATGTCCAGGTTACAAAGAAGTTCTGATGTCATACAGACCTTTGTTTGTAAAACCAGTCAGTCTGGGATGTGTTAAGTATGGCAATTAAGACCGTTAGCAGTTAATCAACCTAATATTTTCCATTCTAAATTTTTAAGTATGGTCTTTTAATGCCGTGACAGGAAACTGTTTATATACCGTACCTTTATATGATCTCATGTGTTCCTTTTCATTTGCCCTATAATCTGATATGTTTTAGACACATTTTTTGTTAAATTATTTAATTTTTATTGCCTTTGTCACTACATGGATTCTGTCCCACCTGTGTCCTCAGCAACTATTGCTCTTAGTTTTCATACTACCTGGGCATTCAATAAAGAACATATATGTACTTACCATAACAGTAGATCCTCAAGAGAATCTCTTTCATCAGAAACTATAGCCATCAAGTGCTAGTACCACACATAAATTTTTTTGCTAGCAGTCTACTAGGGGCCACCCACGATGATGTCATATGTCGACGTCCTCTCCATATAACTGTGGGAAGCCCCGTGCCCTCCTCAGTTCCCCTCCAGAGACCATGCTTGGAGGATCTCTCCTCAGGGAACCGGGAGAGAAAAACATGAGTCTGCCCAACAGGAGGGGCAGGCAACCTCACAGGAAGACTTGTGGTATGCCCTCATGAAACAAAGGAGACAGCCTACACAGAGATGTCAAACCCTGAACCTCTGTCCAGGAAATCAAAAGATAAAGTAGGCCCCTGTCAAGCAAAGGAGGCAGGGACACCCAGGCTGAAGATGTCCTGATAACTCTTCCTGAAGAAGGAGACAGCTTGTTGAAGACTGTAAGGTCCTGGAGCCCTCTGTGCAAGGGACCAGACAGACAGCATGGAGTTGCCTGACAGAGGTTGTGAAGACCTAACTTGGAGATATGGTCTTTCAGAGAGAAAGGAGACAGCATGTAACAAGCTGTAAACCTCCATGAGATGGAGGATGGGTCGGTATGGCCTGATGAAAGAGAATCTCTCAAAGATCTACTGTTACGGTAAATACGTAACTGTTCTATATTCTTTGAGGATATATCTTTCATCGGGCCACACCCATTGAATGATTACCAAGCAGTTTCCACCACTAACAGGCTAGGTGGTTGGAGGACTACAGGCCCAAGAAAGAAGTCCTGGAAGACCTGCCAGACTCCAACCTTGTCTGGTGTAGGAGGCAATGTCCAGACCGTAAATATCTGGGGAAAGAATGGGCAGTACTGCACTGGTCATCTGCCCTAAAACTGGCCTGGAGGAAGATGGCAGCCAGTGGAACAGCCAGGGACATTGGCTGGATAAACAAACACCCTCTATGTACATCTAAGCTGAATATGAGAGAGGGGGAAGAAAAGGGTTTCAGGCTCCCCGTAAGGCCTACAGGCTAGAAGGATGGTCTGTACCCAGTGTGTCTTCTGTTCCATCCCTGTTTGCAGAGGGGGGGCATGGAAAGGGTTCCTCGCCTGTCAATGGTAAGACCAGTCACCCTAAATGAGCCCCTCAGAGCATCTGAAGAGCCACAGACCATAAGCAAAGGTATCCACCCCACCCAGCTGCTGCAGTGGGGCACTTAGAAAATGCCTTCTGTGGCACAGCTGTTACAGAAGCTGTGCCAGCTGCAGTCTCTGACCTGAGGGCAGAGTGGACTGTGATGTAACATGCTCTGGCTCAGAGATACGGAGGTGCCCATGCTGGTATGCTGAGCAGCCTGCCCCAAGGTGCAGCAGCAAACTATGTCCTGGGGCATGCTCTGATGACCCCCAGGATGACTGATGCCAATGTGCAAGCTGCCCTCCTTAGCATAGCAGGATGGGTGAACAGTCTATGGTAAACCAAAAGGGTGGCATCCTCCCCTGTAAACCAAAGGAGGATGGAGAGTAATGCATGGGTGGCCAACCCTTGATAATGGCCATTTCCCATGAGGAAACTTCCTGGTGGTCTGTTGATGATTGCAATGACAGTCCTAAATATGGGACCACGGGGGGGGGGGACCCAAATGTGCGGCATGAGGTCCTCTTTCTGTAAGAGCAGATTGGTCCAGAGGGGCATGACCACCATCTGCTTCTTGGTCATCCTCTTAGGTGGTACTGCTGTATGTCATCAACAGACTGAAAGAAGTGATCCTACAGGGCCCATCGACACTCAGGAGAGAGTCTATGTGGAGGCCTAAAAAACACTGTCACGAAAGTGCACCCCAGGGACCTCAGCAATGGAGTCTGAATAAAGGCATCCTAGTATGTCTATGGTAGGCTAGAGTACTGCCTTGGTATCAGCATATGTAGTGTCAACAAGAATGCCTAGGAATGTTGATAGGGGTTGGTACAGGCACCCCCGTCAACAAGAGAGACACAGGAATGGTGATGTAAAGTCCTGGTAACCAATCGCATCAATGGGGGAAACCCAGGGCACCACTGTCAATGCCGAGAGAAGAGCCAGGGTAAGGCAGGTGCTGGAAGGGGATAAAGCACCCCCTTTGATGTCACCAAGGGTAAAAGCGTGTGTAACAGTAGAGGTGAAGGCATCACTGTTGACAGCGCCATAAGGCTGATGACTAATCCAAAGACAGTGGGACCATGACAGGAGAGGCAGAGGAGTCACTGTTGATGTGCCCTAGGATTGAAGGATAGGCAAGCACAATCAACAGGAGTGGCAGTGGCATCATCTTCAATGTCACCCTAGGGTGGAAGGAACAGTCAATGGGACAAACAAAGGTGTCACTGTCGACGTGTAACAGCTGAGAACAGTGGGACCCTTGACAGGAGAGGCAGAGGTGTCACCATTGAGGTGCCTCCGGGTCAAAAGATAGACAGGTACCATTGACAGGAGAGGCAGTGGTGTCACTGTCACCGGCACCCTAGGGCTGAAGGAGCAGTCGACAGGAGAGGCGAAGATGTCACCTTTTAATGCAGAACAGCAGGAGACAAAGGGGCCATGAATGGGAGAGACAGAAGCTCCACTGTTGAAGGTGCTGTGAAGATGAAGAGCATAGGAGCAGGCGCCTGCTGTGACTCTGACGGTTAACACCCGGAGACCAACTGGGAATGCTGAAGAAGAAGACTGGGCTTGGGAGACAGAAGGGAGCCTGCAACACATCTGGGAAGGTCTTCATCGCCTGAAGCCCAGGGCTGAAGCATGGTAGCCTTCCAAGCACCAGAAGCTGGTGGGCAAGCAAAGGTGGAAGAGACCGCCCTAGGCCCTGAAGTCCTGTTCCTCGCTGCTGTTGTTTTCGCAGGCGCACATCATCGGCTCCATTAGCGACATGCTGAAAAAAGAAATCTGGAAGAAATCCTAAAATCGAGCATGTTTTAAAATCAAAAAGGAAGAAAAACAACTGTAGCAGTGATGTTTCCACTGTGGTCTGACGAGCGTTGATCGATGGCTGGAAAATAACTGAGGAAGGTGCTGGGTTGCCCACGTTTATGTGGAGAGGACATTGATGTAGGATATCGTCGTGGGTGGCCCCTAGTAGACTGGTAGCAAAAAAGTTTCCGTGTGGACCTAGCGCCTGACAGCTATAGTTTTATAGGTGTGGCCTGATGAAAGAGATATTCTCGAAGAAGATTATTAGTTACATCATTACAGACCATTCAGATGAGTAGCATGGAATGGTGTGTCTGACATTGTGGAATGTCTTAGAAATATGAAAAGAAACAGCAGTAACTACTGGAGTTAAGGGAACACAATGCAGAATTGAGGGTACCACAGGCACAGATAATTAATCAAAAATGGGTTAAAGTATATCAGAATAGATTACTGACATGGAAAAGAAAAAAGAAGGGTGCCTGGCAGAGGTTCGAGCAGCGAGCTGTGAACGAGCTTGGTACATTCTGCAGACCTGGTTTTGATTCCCACAGCCTGTTTCCATACTGTGGGACCTCGAGCAGGTCACTTAACCTCCCTGTACTCCCAGGTCACCCCTGTAAATGGACCTTGTGCCCCATGGGCTTTTCTTGGTTACCAAAGAATGAAAATAAAACAAATAAAAAATAATGCTGTAAAATTATTTCATATGACTTTTAAAGCAACGAAACATTTATTTATTTAGCTTTTGTTAACCAGGTAAGTACACTAGACAAACACATGCCTATTTTCAGGTACGACCCGGGAGAGTACAGGAAATCAAAGAACATACAGAGTACAAATTGAAGCAAGTAGGGCAGATACACTGAAGTCAGGAGAAGCGTAACATACATGGTAAGATATCTCAGGTTACAACAGTAGACACAGTCAATGTGATAAAGTACAGAGTCACTGACACAACGTTACCAGCGATATATATACAGATATATATGGTTCAATGAGAACCACACCTGGGACGTAGCTATCCCGGCTATACCCTCTTCAGGAGGGATCGCAAGGGAAGGAGAGGAGGGGTAGCTCTGTATATCAGAGTGGGGTGGGGAAGCACTACCTGCTGCGGTGGAAAGTCCGCTAGACACCAGGGAATGGCATTACATTTATATACAGGGGATTGAGGATAGGGAGGGGGTCTGCTAGAAACCAGGGAATAGTTTCACATTAGTATACAGGGGAACGGGATGGGGTGCCACTGGACACCCAGGAATCAGTATTGAAACATCGGGAATGGGTGCGGGTGGGGAGAGGGACCACTGGACACCAGGGAAAGTTTATTTTCTGCACATTATGCCAGTGACTGGTTGGGGAGGGAACCACTAGACACCAGGGACATGTTTATTTCTGCACATTAGACTGGCAATTGGCGGGGGGGGGGACCACTAGACACCAGGGACACGTTTATTTCTTCATATCAGGATGGTGATTGGCAGAGGGGAACCACTAGCCACTAGGGGTTATTGTGCTAAGGGTTGGGCAGCGGGACTGCTGCAGTACCTCTGCCAACCACTAGGGTTACGCAGATTAAGGCAAGGTCTCGGTCGGCGGTATTTGTGCTGCACAAGGGGACAGTGCAAAAGGCACTTGCACAGCACAAATGCTCTGTGGATCGGACTGCTCCGATATTCAGATTCCCTTCCCCTCATTTGCATTTTGCCCCCCTCCACATTTTGCTCTGGCGCAAATCCAGTTTGAGCGTGCAAACGGAGCTTCTGTGAATGGCAGCTCGGCGCAAAACCTGGTTTGCGCCCAGATAAAGTTTTGAGAATTAGGGCCCAGGAGTACTGTACATCTATTTTTTTCTGTAAAATAAATCGATGCCGAAAATGGGTCAAGACTGTGGCTGTAAATGCTGCTCTCTCTTTTGATAAACCAGGTCACCTGCCTTGAACGCATGTTGCTGTATTTTGTAAGTCAACATTTTTAATACTATGCCATTTTTTGTAAGTGTAATAACAATGCACCATGCATTAACCTCTCTGAACACTGCTGGCTTGCTTTGTTACGTATGCAAGCCAATAGTATGCTGCTATGCAAATGGTGCTCGACATTGATACCCTTGTATTCTAAACTACTAGCGAGCCTAGCTCAGGTTGCCACCCTGGATGTTCGCACGTGAGATGGGTGCCTAAATTAAGGTGCCATCCGAAATGGTGATGTGATGTGGGTGAAAGCCCGAATGGCAATGGGGGGTAGGGCAACCGGATGTGGTGGGGTGGGCGACTGCAGCGACAGCATGTTGCTATATGTACACACACGCTGGGGAGCGAGCACGGCGAGCGTGGTATGGGAGGGGCCGAGGAATGTAGGGGTGGTGCTGTGGTCAGCTGCCAAGCCGCGCCTGTGGCATTGGGGTTTGCCTTCGCTTGCGCGTGGTTCCGGTCTTGGTCAGGGCGCTACTGCAGTTTTGTTGCACCCGCCTGAAACTTTTTTGCTTTCGCCCCAACATGCACCCCTGGAGTTGAGAATCCTTAAGTGGGGTGGGGATGGGGGCAGCCTCAAAGAAAGTAAAGGACTCGAGTCCCCGGCGCCGCTCCTCCATGCATCGAGTTGTCAGGGTGGTGAAATTGTTTTCACCACCCTGACATCGCGATAATGCGGGTTGCCATTCGGCGCTCGCCATTATCACATAGAACCCTCTGGATCGCTTGTCTCACCTATCTAAAAATACTCTTCCTCATTTCAATACCTGTTAGCGACCCGTTCTACAATATATTACCCCCAGAACTGATATGGGATAGCCTGCACGCTGCTCTCACAGCTTTTGTCCGCCATACAAGACCATGTTTCATTCCAGGACTGGCATATGTTGAGCCCCCTTTACCCCTTCTGCCTCTGACACCTCTTTTGTTCTCTTGTTTTCTTCTGTTGTAACTGTATACAGTTTCAATAGGTAATTTCACCTCTGTAGTTTACCTTACTTGATGTTTATACCTTCTGAACCTCTGGTGTGTTTTGATTTATTAACTGGTTTATTACCATTTGGATATAATACTAGATTCTCCAGGTGATCCTTCTGTGCCTGGTTGTCACCAGTTTTGTGTGCTCCAGACATTTCATATGTTTTAATATGTCTGCTCCTGTTACGCTATGTTTCCATAGGCACCATTCCCATTGCCCTTAATTGTATTTATTTTAGAAAATTCAAATAAAAAGATTAACTGTAATAAGTGTAATAACACATTCCAGGAGGCTGCATTCATTGGGAACTATAGAGACGCCTCTGTTTTTTGCTGTGGCGTAGCGCTGGAAGAAATCAAAGAAATCTATTTCACGTACTTTTTGCAAAATTACACTAATCTCGTGCAGTTTTGCAAACTGAAACAGTGTGCTTAAATGGGGAACTTTGGTTGAAATTGCACCTTTTTTTAAAAAAAACTCCATTTTAAGAACATTTGCAGTTTGGGGAAAATGGTGCTATTTGCTGAAATTGCAAATTTTTAAGAACTCACGTTTATAAAAATGTGCAATTTGGTGGAAAATGGTGCTATTTGAATAATAAAGCACTGGCAGAATTACGCCAGATTCTGAGGCAATTTCCTGAAAATTTCATGAATATAAAATCAGCAATTGTGTGCAATTTTGCAAGTGGGATAAAAAATTATTCAGCACCACTGAGGAATATTTGGCTTGTGCCTTGTGCTGAGGCATGAGGCACAAGTTTACTGTTCTTCAGCAGTGCTGGATGAAGTTTAAGTATATCTTATTTTGCCTTGAGTGCCTATCTGCCATAGGACCTATTGTCCATACTGGGTTTTATCCTTCCCGGTATATCTCCTTGTTCCCCACCCTGCTGCTACCAACCGGAGCAACCACCAAATCCTTCACTCTGTCTCAGCCATGCCTGAAGCCATTTATGGTTTTGGCGCTCACCACCTCTGCCAACTGACTGTTCCATGACTCCACTAACCTTTCTGTAAAACAGAATTTCCTTACATCCCCCTTAAACTTTCCCCCACCAGTTTCTACTCGTGACTTTGGTTCTTCACTTGGTACTTCTGCTAAACAGTTTTGATAAGGTTGTCTCTCATGCTAGAAACTTTAAAGGCAACTAGCCAGTTGGCAGGCTTGCTCATCTCCCGCTGACACCCCCTCACATTAGAGCACGATGCACTCATGCATTCATCTTTAGCCGGCAGCCTTTCTGTCCCCCTGGCTTCAGCTGATACACACACTCACACACTTACTGAATGCCATCTTGCAGCTCTCCCCTGCCTGCTTCAGTGCACAGTGTGATCTTGAGCTTCAGGCTTTTTGTTAACAGCTCCCCCCCCCCTTCAGGCATGATGTGTGATGTGCACTACAGAGGCTCGCTACTGCCATTGTGACCATGTGGCCAAGCCTGCACATTGCAGCAAATACATTTCCAGATGGAAATTCTATTTTTTTATTTTACTTATTTGTTCTAGGTAGTAGCGGCTCTAGCCACAAATGGTTATCAGGGCACAGCCGGGGCACAATCGATGGCAGCCAGGGCACTGATATATTGTTACTATGGAGGAAGCTCTGCTCCATAAGTACACCAACTGGGTCACAGCATTTTTTATCGTAAGACGTATGTCTGGCGGGCCCTGGTGTAGAGCCGCCACTGGTTCTAGGATTACAAATACCTTCCACGTCATTGGTATAATTGAGGCAATCATAAGCAAAGATAACAGTTTATAAAATAATAAAAAAAAAAACATACTCTTGTAGATGAAAAAAGAACAATAAGGTGAAACTTTGGGGAGGAAAAGGAAAGGAGGAGGGTGAAATCAGGGAGACTAAGTGGATGGGAGAAAAGGGGAGGTAGGTTGGGGGGGACAGAGAGAGGAGAGGTGGAAGGCGGATAAGAACAGAGGTAGTGCAGTCGGGTGGCGTTTGTCATGGGCCAGCAGGGGAGGTGAAGATAGGAAGGGGGGTGCTGGCAAAGTGCAGGAGTAGATGTGGATCCAAAAGGATATCTTCAACTATAGAACCAAAAGACATATTTAGCCACAACAGTCACACAGGTTGGAGGCAGTGAGTGTTAGGCGGAAATGCTGGCTGAAAAAACATATTTTCAAGGCTAGAACTATGGAAATCCAGAAAGGCAATATTTCGAGCCCTACACCTCTGCTAGCAGACGGTTTCATGGCTCAGCCAATCTGGCCCCCATATTTAAATGGTTTGCATGGCACTAACTATGTCAGTGTCACACTAACCATAAATAGTGCCAGCTGACTGGGAGAAGGCCACATTCAAAGGCCCCTGATGTGCTTTGCTGATCCGACAGCATAACCATGCAGAATGCACCATTGCACGTATGCAAATGAGGGATCTCCCAAGAATATTGGGTGGAGCAGTACAGATTCAGCAGTTTCAGCAGCACTGAACAGCCTTTGTCACAGCACTGTTTAATGCTGCTAAGACATTGCCCTTATCTCAGCACAGGGTGGCCCCCCCCATCACCCTACTTGTAGTGGACTGTACTATTCCTGGTGGTCTAGTGGTCCCCCTGCTGCATGATCACCTATCCTATTGATGACTTTAATATTCCTGGTGGTCTAGTGGTCCCCCAAACCCCCTGATCACCCACCCATCCTGTCACTGACTTTAATATTCCTGGTGGTCTAGTAGTCCCTCACATTAAGGCACCTGACCCCATCTCAACCCACCCACTCAGGATCATACTACCTGCCCCCCCTTCCACCCTGGTCACCTAAGCTGAGCTACGACACTAGTGAAGGTGCCCAGCACAGCCCTGGCCTTCACTCATCACCTTGGCTGACTGCCATCTGACTGTCAGTGAGAGATCTTGAGTACTGCAGAAAAGCCGTGTGACTGTCAGTGAGTTACCATGACTATTGTAGAAACAGCTGTTTCTACAGTACGTGTGATCATGCACGGACAGTCAGACTGCAGCTGGCTAAGAGGGTGAGCAGAGGTCTGTGCTAGTTCCCATTACTAGTGCCGTAATTTGGCTTAGGTGACTGTGGCAAGAGATGTTTGCATGGAGAAGAGACCTGAGCTGTCAGGTCAGGAGGGGATTGGATTGGATGCCTTTATAGGGTGGACTGGGGGGTAGAAGGACCACCACTAGACCATCATAATATTAAAGTCAACAAAGGATGGGTGATCAGTGGGCAGGGGGGGCCACGAGACCCCAGGGAATAGTTAAGACAGCTACAGGACTGATGCTTGGGGGGCATGCATGCTAATGGCCCCTTAGTGCCTTGCACACCAATTTGCTCACTAGCGTGTTAGGACTGAATGTGGCCCACAGGAGCCCTGGTGCTATGTAGTTTGGGCTGCACTGTCACCACTGGGCTCCTGTGGACCACAATCAATCAGTGGCTCTGTCAGTGGAATGCACAGTCACAAAGCACTGCATCAAAATGGCCTCACATTCAGAAAGTTAGCACACTCCAGCAAGAGCCTGCTGTCGTCTGAATACAGCCCCATGCTAATTACCATGCAGAGCTCCCGGCAGGGCAGCACATACGGGCAGCTCTGAATTAAGGGGGCTCTACTGTTAAAATAAAACCATCTCGTGTCCCTCCTGAATCTCCCCCCACCCTGCGCCAACTTCCACTCATGTCCCCTTGCCTTTGACTATGGCAACACCCACATACCCATCATTCTATCTCACTGAGCCACTGACTCAGACAAGTCAGAGCTGGAAGCTCTGATTTCCATGTGGAGGTATCTACCAGGGGAGTAGGAAAGATTTTGGCAGCTCTTCTCACAATATCAAGATGGAAAGTTGCAAAGCCCTCCTTTCCCATGTCTGACTATTAACAACCATTTAATCTTGGTAATTTGTCAAACTGCATACTCCGGGGGCTTTCAAGGGTTGCTTTCTGTGTGTGTTTGGGGAGGAAGAGCATGAGGAAAGGCAAAAGCTATAATGGGAAGCCATTGCTGCAGTTTCTCTATTTGTATTTCTGCTTTCTACAGAACGTGGAGATGTTTTAACTGCGATAGCCAACTTGTCACAGATTGCCAATTAATCGGAGAGAAAAAAGGTGTCTCTTCTCTATAAAAAACAGTTATGACTCACTGCACTTTAAATGTCAAAGTATATTTTATATTTAAGTACAATGTGCCACTGTCTCACTGTATGACAAACTTACCTGAGGTGCTGGCATCGGCTCACAGGCACCTAATGACAGGGACATGAAATCTGTTGCTCTTTTCTCTTTCTTGTGTTGTTTTTTTTGTTTTTTATAAATTATATCATTTTTAACCAATCAGTATTTATTTCTAAAGATTCCAGACACTTATGTATGTTAATACTGCCACCAGTACCACTCTTACAGTTATAAGAGTGGTCTCACGGCACTCTTAGGATATGAGAACCACAAACTGAAAGTGAACGGTTCTGATGCCCTAAGAATGTGAGATCACTCTTACAACCAGTAAGAGATAGTATTAAAGAGCTGCTGACACCATAAAAATAACTTTAAAAACCATAATAATTAGGTACACTTCAGCTTCCATTCCATATATAGTCTAAAGTTTCCTCCTTCCCAGTATTTATTATGAAGAACATTTGCATGAATACATGATCTTTATCCCTCAGGGTTCATCGACCTCTATAGCTGATTCCCTACTTCAAGTCATAATCCTCTGCTGTGACATCACAGTCTGTTGCCATGGGACTAACTTACGAGGCAGTATAGTGTAGTGGTTTAAGGCTCTGAGCTGCAAACCTGGAGACCTGGGTTTGAATCCCACAGCCCCTACTTGCATACTGTATGACCTCAAGCAAGTCACTTAACTTCCTTGTGCTCCCAGGTCACACTTGTAAACAAGCTTTCAGCTTAGTGTGTCTCTCCTGGTAAAAAAAAATAAAATAAATAACTGTGATGTCACAAGCAGTGCATTGTGACCTCAGGTGGGGGAGACAGCAACAGGAATAAATAAACTCTTCAGGAGCAAAGATCTTGTTTTCATGTAGATGACTTCAGTAACAAATAATGGGGAGGAAGAATACAGAATTAAAGTGAAAGACAAGCTGTACTGTGTCTAAATATTATGTTTTGGTAAAGTTCTCGAGAAAGCGTCAGCTGCTCTTTATTATATTATTGCTTAGGCTTGATCAATAATATATTATTTTTTTTAAAAAAACCTTACCCAAATAGGCCTGTTTCCAGGACAGCTGTGTATGATACACACTTCACAGAATAAGAGACTCACGCGCAGATGAAAGGAGCCCTCTGACTGATCGTGAGTGCTCCCTCGATCTGTAATAGCTGTCAGAGGGTGTCTAACGTAAACAGTTCTAAAATTCTGAAGTTCTGTGTTAAGTTGGCATAGTCCATTTCCCACACAAGGGTTTCTCTAGTTTTCAAGATGAAGATCGGGTCAGAAACAAAAGGCTTCATATGTCAGTATTTAAGTTTTGAGCTGATCACAGAACATTTCCTCTGCTATTAGGCAAACAGCAACACAAGATTTCTCCATATCAAAAGCCAGTATGGAAATAGTCTCTTAAACACCTTCAGTTCTGGCTTATTTGATGTTAATTGGCACTGCAAAGTTTGTTTATATATCTTCAGTTTAACCTGCATTGATTAAATACCCCGTTCTTGTGTTTACAATTGATCCCCTATAAAACGACTTTCAACTTGCATTTTGTAACATACCTGATGAAGAGGCACTGTGCCTTGTAAACTTGTATCATTAACTTTCCATAATTACTGGCATGTGTTTTCAATAGTTAAATAACCATGTTGTAATGTTTGGTTATAACTGGTCATGTAACTGTGAGTTGTCAATCACACATGCACTGCTGAAGATGCATGCCCCACTAGCACAACTAACTGTTATTTCAAACATTTAGTGTCCCTCACAAAAAAGCAGCTGAATTCTTACAGTTTGAAGGGGAACACTCAGCTCCCCAGGAGAAATACTGAGGGACCTTGAGGTCCTGGTTTAGCAATCTGCAAAGTTATATATATATATATATATATATATTGTTTAGTGATTGTTTAGTGATTTACTTAGTTGCAGTGTGATTTATTAGTTGATTGATCTTGCAACCCCCTTCCAACCTGCCATGACTCCATACTCAATTTCCCCGCAGCCAGCCCTCTGATGACACAACTGCCAGACCATGCTGTTGGGACCATCTATGTGCCGGCACCTGTCATGACTGCATACTAGTGTTATAGAGTGCATGTATTTATTTAGTTTTTGTTAACCAGGTAAGTGCTCTAGGCGAACATTGCCTATTTCCAGGCTTGACCCACGAGAGTTACACAGGCAGATTCAGTACAGAACGAGATTACATACAGTAGCAAGCAGTACAGTATTTAGGCAAATTGAGTAGCATAGCTCTGGGCCTGGTAAATAGGGAGATTATTACATTTCCGTACATAAGGGCACAATACAGGAAGGGGCAATAGAACGCCAGCATATCGCATTGTTTGCAGCGCAATCTCGGACATGCCATGCTCGCCTGTTTGAAAATGCTGGCTGCACCCCTCCCAGTTGGAAAATTTATGAGTGTTCAGGTACGACAATGCTGTCCTGCATAGTGTGCGTACAGGGGGCATCGGCGTACTGATGCCTTGAACTCTGCAGCGATTGCTGCATTAACTCTGCCAGTACTTCTCCTTTAATACATATTTATGAGTCCTCACTATTCAAAATTTAAAGTGCTCAGCCCAAGCTACAACTACTTTGCCCCTGATGCTCCGGCTATCCCAGTTTTCCTAAGGGGGCGTCAACTGACCTGGGAAATAAATGTCAGCAGGTTAGATTTAACCACTCTCTGTCTAACTCCGCTGCTATGGTAGTTTTGGTCCCCCAAGGATCTATATTGGGGCCCCTTCTTTTCTCCCTACATATAAACATAATCCAGACTGGTCTACAGTATTGTACCCCCATTCTTTATGATGATGACCTGGTCCTTTACATAAGTTCTTGCAGCATCTTGGACTTAAACTGTCATCTCTCATCGGACCTACAGTCAGTTCAGGCATGGCTCCACTCTAATAGGCTACATATGAATGCTGCCAAGATACAAGCCATGCTCTTTGGTTCAGCCCCAAGAATCAAAAAGTATCATAACGCCTTGACAGTCACTAGGGTGGCTGGATCCTTCCTCACTGCTGTCTCCTCCTTTAATTATCTGGGGATCACACTTGACACATTGCTGGACTTTTCAGCACACATCACTGCAGTCTGTAATGCACTGAATACTAAGCTGGGGCTTTCCTTCAAAATCAGAGACAACCTTACTGCAAAATCCCACCTTGCCACTGCCCGTGTCATTTTACTACACAAACTGACCTATGGGATGGCCGTATACTTATCTGCATCCAAGTCTGCCCTCCTAAAGTGGGATGTGGTCTATAATAATATCTGTAGATTTACCTTGGCTGCAAACAAGTACACACACCACTGTATTCCAAACTCAACTGGCTTCCCCTGTCTGCCTTGAGTAAACTCATTTGGGGGTTTGGGGTTTTTAATGTGGTGACCAAACAGGTCCCCTCATCCCTTTCTTCAGTTCTAATACCAGACAGCATCTCCTATGTACTCAGATCCAATACCCTTGGTTCTTTAAATGTCCCAAAAATGAAATCCAAATTAAGTGAATTGTCCTTCTCCTGCTCTTGCCCTAAACTGTGGAATTCCAACCCAGCCTGCGTTTGGCTGTGTTCTTGTAGTCTCGCTTTCAAGTGTAAGTATTGCTCCGCCCTTACCAAGGCCTCTGCCTGTAATTGTCCATAGTCTGCCTTAGATAATCAATATATCTGTGAGCTATTGCCCTTGTTTGTATTGTTGGTCATAAACGCCAAGTTTATGACCTTTGAGTTGACATTATGTTTCCAACTTCTATTAAGACTGTTTTTCTTTTACTGTATTGTTGTTTATACGTCCCTTTAATCAATCAATCAATCACTTTATTTAACCAGGCATAAACACCATTGAGCAAGCTCATTTTCATGGTGGTCCTGGGTATAAATACAATACAGTACACTTCATAAGATTACAATTACGGTGGACAACGGTGCAAAAAAAAAAAAAGAAAAACATTGTGAAGGTGCCGGTCAATATGGGCCTATACATACCGGTCAACATAATTAACTTGCAAAGGTACATAATGATAAGCTTTACTGAAATGAGAAGAGACAACAATCCCATATAGTCTCCGCTGAGTAAGAGCTCATACCTAAATGATAAAAAATAAGGTTTATTAAGGAATAGGGTAGAAATTGGGGTGAAAGAGCAGGCAATCGAAAGGAGGCCAGAATAGGTAAAAGGTAGAGAATAGGCAGGGTCATCTTGGATTAAGGGAACTAGGCTTGTAGGTCCTAGGTTTCTGTTGTTAGGAATGTGGGGTGGATGAGATACTTAAGCGTAGGATTTGAGAGTGGCACCCGAGGATTAGGGGTCATCGGCATCTGAAACAGTTGCATGATTCCTTCAGATAATCCGTTAATAGAGTTTTGAATGTGAAAATGCTTGGAAGTGAGGATAATTTTAATGAGTCTTGCATGGTCTTGCAGAGTCTTTACCCTGTGCTGTGTTTCCCAGTTAATTATATTTTGTATTTTTGTTCATTCAGGTATTCCTATGCCCACAGATATGCAGTTGTTTATGTCACCCTGTATCCTGTATAATGCTTCTGCTGCCCTCCTGTTTTTTGTGATTCTCTCAGATCATGCCTGAAAATAGGCAAATGTCTTTTCTAGTGCACTTACCTGATAAATAAAAACTAAATACTCAACATGGTGAGTGGTATTGGGCTATACCTCACTGCCCAGGGGTGTAATGAGGCCCGATGCTGCATGCAGAGAGTCTTATAGCCCCTGAGGTTCTGATATAGCCCAATTCCTTATAGCCCCTGAGGTTCTGATATAGCCCAATTCCTTATAGCCCCTGAGGTTCTGATATAGCCCAATTCCTTATAGCCCCTGAGGTTCTGATATAGCCCAATTCCTTATAGCCCCTGAGGTTCTGATATAGCTCAATACCACCCACCCTAAAGGGTATTATTGCACTTAGAAAATAGTATCTGTAAGAGCACTGTTCAGAAAAAAAGTTTTAAAAGGTAAAAAATTGTTGAAAATTATTGAAATCAAGATTTTTTTGTAACATAGTCCCTCTACTGTTAGAAGTACCAGTAGAGGATGCCGAGGCTTTTGAAAGCCAGGTCGTTTAATGCTTGTTGTCCTTCAACCCCAACCCCCCAACAGTGCTTTTGGCAACTGTCAAATAGTTTATTTTGTGTAGTGATGGCTTCCTGTGCATTGTGGAAAATTTTCTTTTAAAGTGCAATTGGAATGACGGCTGAGCAAAGCTGATGGCTGGGAGTGCCGTTATAAATATAGCGCGAGCGCTGCAGTGCCATTAACTAAAGTTAAGTGCTGGCAGTAGATGTGCTACATTTTTGCCCTAAAAAGATGCAGGAATTTAAAAAAAGCAAGACATATATTTATTGTGTTCGCCTGCAAGTGACACAACAGTCACCGAAGATGTCAATGGGAACTGCATGAAAGACAGCTTTAGTCAGCACAGCGCTATGGTGTTCCTGTTCACTTTTGTTTTGCCTGTGATTTGGTGAGGTGTGAACAGATGGCAAAGCTTAGTGGTGGGAGGGCTGTAAAAGACTAAAGAAATAAGAAGTGTTTTTATTTGGGGGGGAGCATGACTTCCTAGTTTGCTTGCTACGCGAGTGGATAACAATGGTTACAGCAATGGTTACAGCTGGGAGCTGAACGTTTCATTTGTTCCACTGATTGCAGACTGTTTCCTGGTACAACTAGTTAAGGAACCCACCAGGCAGTCTCCAGTCATAGATGCAGTACTCACCAACGCAGAACTGGTGGGTGCCGTGAGAGTGGGGGAGCCACTGGGAAATAGTGACCATAGCTCTGTGTGGTTTGAACTGGCCCTAGGGGCTGGTAAGCCACACTCAAAAACCAAAGTCCTTGACTTCAGAAGAGTGGATTTCATTAATATGAGGGAACTGGTCAGGGAGAAGTTGGAAGGGGTGGCAGGGCAGAGGAGAAATGGAAAGTAATCAAGGGGGCTATCCCTGAGGCATCAAAGACATGCATAACAGCAGTGAAAAAGAAAAATAGATCAAAGAAACCACTATGGTTCTTACCTTGAGTCAGGGAAGCAGTAGGGGCCAAAAATAGGGCCTTTTATAAATACAAGAGTAAGCAAGGAGAGGCAGAACAGAAAAAATATCTTCAGAATGCCAGTGAGGCTAAGAGGACCATCAGGGAGGCAAAAGCAGATACAGAACTGCATATCACGGAGAGGGTGATGAAAGGGGAAGAACAGTTTTTTAGCTATATTAATGAAAAACGTAAAAAGGGGGTATCACATGACTGGTGGAGGGGGGTAGGGTGATAGAAGAAGATGGGCAGAAAGCTGCCGTTCTAAATGACTATTTCTGCTCCGTCTTCACTAAGGAAGAAGACGAGCCTCTGCCTGAGAGCAACATCAAAGCAGCCTCAAAGGGAATCCCAGAAATGAGCCCACCAGTATTTACTAGGGAAAGAGTCCAGAAGGGGCTGGCAGTCCTCAAGACTGATTAGGCCCTGGGTCCAGATGGGTTGCACCCAATGATACTGAGGGAGTTGAAAACCGAACTGGCTGATCCACTGGCTGAGTTGTGCAACAGCTCACTCAGGACTGGGGCAGACCCAGCAGATTGGAAGTTAGCAGAAATAGTACCACTACATCGGGGGCAGCGAGCAACCAGGGAACTGTAGGCCTGTTAGCCTGACCTCCATCGTGGGGAAGCTGATGGAGTACCTGATTAAAGAGGACCTCATAGACTACCTAGAGAGCAACGGACTCCCGGATGATAAACAACATGGTTTTGTCACAGGATGGTCTTCCAGAGCAACCTAATAGTCTTCTTTGACTGGGTGACAAGGACCACATAGTAGACTTGCTGTACTTTGACTTTAGTAAGGCCTTTGATTCAGTACCACACAAGAGGTTACTTAAGAAAATGGAGGACCTGGGGCAGGAAACTAGCTCACACGGGTAGTCCCATGCCACAGCAGTCCAGATTAGCACCTAGAAAACAGCAAATCAATGTCAGGAACTGTGATCATGTATACCCAGGAGGAGGGTGACTGATACTGCGTTGGTGAAAACCGCGGACAGGAACTAGCAGGTATATGCATGGGGAGAGGCAGGGAGGGATGGCATGTGGAAGGGGTTGCAACAAGCAGCTGCTGTGCTGGATTGCTGGCATTGTGGGGAGGGTGGTCAGCTGGGAGGCACAGGGTACCGATTCTGGTCTGGCATGGTGTGTTTTTTTTTTTTTTGCCATCTGGCGGCATGTATTTTGATCAGGTTTTGCACCCGATATGCACCCCCATGGTGTTGAGAATCCATAGTAGGGAAGGTGCGGTAGCTAATCAAGATTAAAAATGAGACCTGTAGGTCTTGGGTGCCTTTTGTTTGCGCTACAGTGTGCATCGCTGAAATTGATTTTGGCACGTACTCTCATAATAGCGATCACTGTTTCTCGATCGCTGTTATGACATGAAACCGCTTAGCAGGTAGGTGACAGAGGGTGGTGGTCAACGGGTTAAATCAGAAGAGAAGGAGGTTACAAGTGGGGTTCCACAGGGATCAGTCCTGGCACTTGTCCTCATCAACATATTCATTAGTGACTTTGGAGAAGGAATCCAGGGCAAATTGTGTCTATTTGCAGATGACACAAAACTATGGGAGGGTTGACTATGAGGAAGGAATAAGGAATATGCAAAAGGACCTGCTAAGATTAGAGGGTGGTCAAAGGTCTGGCAGTTGAAATTCAAAGCAAAAAGTACAAGTTAATGCACCTGGGGAAAGAACGCATGACAGAGTACTGGATATGAGGAGACAGACTTAGCACTACAAACGAGGAAGGATCTTGGAGTTACCATCAGTAACTCCCTTAAACAAACTGGTCAGTGGAACAGGGGCCTATAGTAAGGCCAACAGGATGCTGGGATGCATTGGAAGGGGGACTGACAGTAAGAGAAAAGAGGTGATACCACCCCTCAACAGAGCCCTAGAAAGGCCCCACCTGGAGTACTGTGCCCAGTTCTGGAGTCCTTACCTCAGAAAAGACAAGGGTAGGTTAGAGACAGTGCAATGCAGAGTGACCAAACTGATTCAGGGACAGCAGGGTAAATCCTGTGAGGAGCGCTTCAGGGCACTAAATTTGTATGCATTGGAAACCAGAAGGAGAGGGGCGATATGATTGAGACGCTCAAATTCCTCAAAGGAATTAATAAAATGAACTTATGGAATTGTTTAGCCTGAGTACAAACTCAAGGTCACAGGGTCACGAGTGGAAGTCGGCAGGAGGGAGGTTCAGGAGAGACATGGAGGAAGTACTTCCTTACAGAAAGGGTGGTAGAGCCCTGCAGCAGTCTGCCAGCTGAGGTGGCAGGAGTGAGCACAATAAGGGGTTCAAACAGACCTCGGACAGAATGAAGGGAATAGTGGCGACCAGGGCCGATACAACTGGGGAAATTAATTAGGGTAAAGTCCAGGAGGGTTAGTATCCTGGGGGAACATTAGGTTCCAAAAATGATCCCAGAGATTTAGGGAACCTAGACAAACTGGATGGACCATGGGTCTTTTCTGATGTCATTTTTCTGTTTCCATGTTTCAGTAAGAACGTAGGCAAGCACAGTGACTAGTTATTTACTAGCCTTGTTGCCTGATACCTGCCATGGTCCAGGGTGCTCTCAGCCAATCAGGATCCAGGGTTTCTCTAACCCATTTTCTAACCATAATTTTTACACAACAACAAACTGTGATGGCATCAATACTGGATTATGGCATCATTTGTAGGCAAGTAGCAGAAATCGATGACACAAGTGCATCTGATGTTGTTCCTCTACAATTCTCATTTATTCTTGGAATGTATCGTGTATCTGTGTGTACATACATACATATATATATATATATATATATAAAAATAATATACTATAGCTCTGTGTATAAATATTCCATAATACGTAAATACAGTACTTGCAACCTAAGTGATCCTCCTTTTTATTCTCTGTGTATGGTGTTCTGGGAAACGGAGCAACTATGTGGGTGGCAGGAGGCCATTCTTGCAGGAAGGTTGGCATTCTACGAGGTGCAGGAGGGCAATATGGCACACTGTGGGCATTCCATGGGAAGTGGAAGGCCGTTCATGGCAGGGTGAGAACTCCAACCAGCGGGAGGTCATCCCAGCCTTGAGAGCGGGCATTTTGTCCCACAGGGTGGGCATTTCCACCTTAGGGTGGGCACTTTGCCCTAAGGTGGGCATTTCAGTCCCCTGAGGGGTCATTCCAGACCTAGGATGGGCATTCTGGAACCAGGGTGGGCACTGAGGCACAGAAAGTGGTCATTCCAACTACCAAGGTTGACATTCTGGTCACTGTGTGGTCACTGAGGCACAGAGCATGGTCACTGTGGCCCGTGGGTGGTCATTTTGTCCCCCCGAGTGGGTATTCCAGCCCCCGGGGTGGGCATTCAGGCCAGAGGGTAGGCATTCTGAACCAGAGGGCAGTCATTCTGGACCTTTAGTGGGCATTAAGGCACACAGAGTGGTTGTTCCAGCCCTAGGGTGGTCATTCCACTGTAGGGCTGGCATCCCAGCCCAGAGGGTGTGTATTCTGTCCATCAGAGTGCTCACTCCAGCCCACACAGTGGCCTTTCTGACCCTAGGATCATCATCTCTTCCCTCAGGGTGGTCATTCCAGCCCCAGAGTGATAATCTCAGCACTACGGTGGGCATTCTGATCCAGAGGAAGGTTGCTGCAACACTATGGTGGCCACTGAACCACAGAGGAGGGCCTTCTGGTCCTAATTTGGGCATTCTAGCTAACATGGTGGGCATTGTAGCCCAGATGGTGGGCATTCTGGCCTAGGGTGTCTGTAGTTTGGCCCTAGGATGGGCACTGAAGCACAGAAGGTAGATTCTGGACCAAATGGTGGGCATTCTGGCCCTATGGTGACCATTAAGGCATAGAGGGTAGGCATTCTGGCCATTGAGTTGGCACTGAGGCACAGGGTGCTCATTCTGGCCCTAGGTTTGACATTCAAGCATATAGGGAGAGTTATTCAGACCCTAGGGTGGGCATTCTGACCCTAGGATGGGCATTCAAGCACAGAAAGTGAGCAGTGAGGCACAGAGGGTGGGTAGGTACTCAGGCAGAGTGTAGCTATTTCAGTCCTAGGGTGGGCATTCTGACCCAAGGGTGGGCATTCAGGCACAAAGAGTGGCTATTCTGACAGTTGGGTGGGCATTCTGGCCCTAAAGTAGCAGTGGGGCACTAAGGGTGGGCATTCCGTCCTACAGAATGGGTATTTTGGACCCCAGGATTGTCACTCCAGCCCTATAGTGGGTGTTCTGGTGGGCATTCTGACCCCAGGGTGGGCATTCGGGTACAAAGAGTGGCTGTTCTGACTGTTGGGTGGGCATTCTGGCCCTAATGTGGCAGTGGGGCACTAAGGGTTGGCATTCTGACCTACAGAATGGGTATTTTGGACCCCAGAGTTGTCACTCCAACCCTATAGTGGGTGTTCTGGCCCAAACAGTGATCATTCTAGTCACAGAATGGGCATTGAAGTACAGAGGGTGGGCATTCTTGCCCTAGGATGGCCATTGTGACACAGAGGTAGAGCATTCTAGTCTAGTGTGGTCATTATTGCCCATAGGACTGGCATTCAGACCAAGAGGGGTAATTCTAGCCAATAGTATGGACTTTCAACCCTAGAGTGGCCATTCTGGCCTCCAGGATGGGAATTCCAGCTGCCAAGGAGGTCATTCCAGCCCCCAGGCTTGGCATTCTGGCCCAGAGGAGTGTTTTGACCCTAGGGTGGGCACTGAAGTACAGAGGGTGGCTGTTCCAGTCCTAAGGTGGCCATTCTGGCCTAGGGTGGGCATTGCAGCCTGGAGGGTGAGCATTTTCTCCCAAATGAGGGCACTGAAGAACAATGGGTGGGCATTCTGGCCTTAGGGAGTGCACTGAGACACAGAAGGTGGGTATTCCTGGCTCCATTGTAGGCATTATAGCCCTAGGGAGGGCATTTCCATCTATAGGGTAGGCACTGAAGCAGAGGATGGCTAGTCCAGCCCTAGTGTGACCAGTCAGGCACAGAGGGTGGGCATCGGTCCTGGGGTTTGCATTCTGGTGGCAGCAGGATGGCCATTTTGGCACAGAGGGTAAGCATTCTGGCCCTAGGGTGGGCATTCAGGCAAAGGGCTGGGTGTTCCGGCTGCAGGATGGACACAGAGGGGAGGTTGGGGATTTTGACCCTAGAGAGGCCATTCTGGCACTCAGGTGGGGTTTGTCCCTCTCAATGAGCATTCTACTGCAAGGGTGGGCCTTCTGACCATTGTGGCCAGTTGTACCCTGAGGGTGTCATTTCAGCTGATGGGAGTAGAGGTCTATGGCATGGTCAGGCTGATCAAGGTGGGCATTCTAGAGGGTCATCAGTGAAATAGCTGGCTGTTCCAGCTCTGCTCCAGATTTTACCTCCACCACCATGCGGTAAAATCCAGAATGGCTGGAAATGTACCTATTTTGGATTCCAAGTGTTCTGTTTTCTTTTTCCATTCCAGTGGTTCCAGGTGTTCTGTTTTTTTCCATTCCAGTGGTTCCCACCATTCCAGCAATCTCCTATACCTAATGGGGGCGCTTGGGAAGGAGGCACAGAGAGATAGTGGGCAGACAGATTACTTAATGGACTTGCTTCCTTTAGGGATCTGGTGGCATGGCCACCTTATTTGAATACCTACCCACCCGACCAGTCGGAATGGCTGCAATGATCCCGGATAGCTCGTAATCTGGTGCGTCATTCCATTCAGGTGGACATTCCAGCAGGTCGCGGTGGCCATTTTAGCGGGCCACTGCGACAGGTTGGGATGGGTATTCCACAAGGGTGACCATTCAGGTGTGTCACGGCGGCCAGAGGCAGGTCAGGGTTATTTCGGGTACTGCCAGTGGAATAGCAAAACCGGAACCTTTCTGTTTCGGAGTACATTCCAGCTGGATTCTTGTTTTCATCCATTCCCAGTGAAATTCAGGTTTTATGGGGGACTTCATGCTGATAACTGCTGACGGCAGCTATGCTTTTATTTTATGGTGGTGGGATGTTAAAAGAAAGAAACCCCTCATCTAACAGCACACACACACACACACACACACACACACACTCCCGTCCAGTCCGGCATCGCACAAAAAGGTACGTCAGCTATTCTGGGAAATTGCAAAGCATCCAACTTCTGTCAGGTCCGTGTTGCTGTGCCCTGCCGCTGTGCCCCTCTTTAACCACACTGGCACTGCTTGGCAGCGTGTCATCCCCCTAACCACACATACACTTCGGGATTGTCAACAGGAGATTGTCAGTGGGTAGTGCGGTGCTGTGACAGAGCCATTACTCACCCTGGGGTGCTGGTCAGTGTTTTTTTTTTTAGCTTTTCTCACTTCCATTCTGCATGCCTGCGCTTTACAGGGTCAAGTCCGGGAAAGGGAAAGTCGAAGAGCGTGTGAAAGAGGCTGTAACCGCAGACGACTTCTGTCCTTTCATGCTTAGGATCTACAACAAAGCTAGGAGAGAAATAAAGGCGAACATGGCTTACAACAGGTGGATTTCGGGGTGGATCTGCTGCTAGTTTGCTTCCTTCTTCCGGCACTTTCAAGTAGCTTTGGAAGGGATAAAGGTCCTGCACCAGCACCGAGGTAAGCGATCGGACGGGCGGCCGTTGTTTGGGGTACGTTCCCGCATGGTTCGGCTACATTCCCGCATGGTTGGGGTACTTTCCCGCACTGCCAGATTAAACAGCTCGCAGGGTGGGGGCAACTTTCACTGCCTGCGCAATAAACAACTACCCCGCAAGTTTTCGCCCCTTCTTTGATGCCGCAGCCTTGAAAAAAAAAATCACGATCCCCGACCACTAGGGCATCTCTTTAACCTTGTTCCCTCTTTATTTCCTTTTAACTCCCTCATTTAGTTCAAATGAAATTTTTTTGGGTGTTCGTTTGTTTTACAAGTTGTAAGGAAATCATGAACCCAAAAAGCAGTGTATACGTGAAACAACATGCAAAAAAAAACTGCGCATATTTGAAATAAAATACACTTTTTAATCCCTGCTTATAGATTACATTGTGGGGATAACGTGTGTGTGTGTGTGTGTGGGAGGGGGGGGGATCAAAGGTACCGAATTTGAACTGAAACAACAAAATTCCCCCCTCCCACCCAGAGAACATTTCTGCTAAACCTTTGGGACAAATCCTTAATCAACCCTCTTTCATGAATATTTAAACTTTTTTCTTTTCCTGAAGTCTGGCATTCCGTTACCATAGAGATGATTTCTGTTTCTGGGTCAGCAGCCTGGATTTATTTGCAGGTCTCTGGTTAATTTCCCCTGTAGTTATGTATTTAATTTTTATTTTTACAGCTCTCAGTGCCAAAGAGGCTTATCTCATGGTTTCTCAGCACAACAAACTGAGGTAAAGTCCACCCCCTTCTGCAAACATGCAGAAAATGGTGAGAATTTTTTTAATTCCAATCACTGTGATATCACATCATTTGTATGTATACGGGCCAGGAGGGGTGATGGTCAACCTGCCACCGCAGACCTATAATGTTTTATGACCTACACAGTACTGCCCCCATTACTGCGATGCCCACACAATTGGTATGAATCTTGGGTCTAGTATGGGTGCATATTTTGTGAACACCGCCCACCCCATCAGATTCATAGATTCATAAAGTGTGACGGCAGAAAAGGACTGACAAGGCCCACCGAGTCCGCCCATTTGTGTAAAAAGTTCTGTTATGAACTGTACAGTACCCTCACTCCATTACTGCACCTTTGCATAATTACCATGGATCCTCAATCTATTATTTTTTGAGGGGGGCATATTTTATCAATATCCCCCACCTATATCCGACCTATAACAAAGTCCGTTATGAAGTATATAGCACCCCTTACCGTGACCATCACACAATTTGTATGGATCTTGTTTCTTTTGGGGCATTGTTTACACCACCCTCCCCTCCCCTATCAGAGCTAAATAAATCCTTTAAGAACTATACAGTCCCCCCATTGTTGTATAAGTCCACTATTAGAGGTTACTTTGTTTCCACCACTCACCCTGGTCAGATCTAAAACAAGTGTCATTTAGGAACTATACAGCATCCATTCCCCATCACTGCAACCTTTCCCTAACCTCTGTGCATGTTGGATGCAGTGTGAGCTGTGGGTGGGGTAGAAGTAGGAAGTATGCTGATACTGGGGCACTGCGTCAACCACCTTAATACCATGGTTGTAGGCAAGGGATATTTTGTTCCAAAAATGTTTGTGTAGCAGTCACCACAGCACAAACTCAGTTTGCATGGCAGTCAGAAAAATGTGAAGAATTTTTGCATGTGACCTTGTCTGAAACAACTCTGCCACATTTGGGTAAGCACAGATGTGTAACAAGTCATTGCTACGTATAAACAGTTTAGTGCAGCAGCTGATGAAAATTGTGCCATTGGTTTGCAGTGTTAATTCAGACTGAATTCTCCATGGTCATATTAATGTATTATATACCATGTTCAGTGCGCTTTGGTGTACATACAGTATACAGCATGAGAGTGTGTGTGTGTGTGTGTGTGTGTGTGTGTGTGGTAAGTGTTGCACCTGAAGTCCTTCCTGCCAACAAAATACTATCTTACTGTGTTACATATTTATATTTTTGAGGGGCAGGTCAACATTCATGGCCCAGGCCATCAATTGTTGTTGCTCTCATTGACTAAAACCCTTTCCAGTTGATGATATAATATAATTATAGATCAAGGGAGTGCTCCTGACCAATCAGAGCACTGCTTTTCTCTGTGCATGAGACACTCATATTCCATGAAGAGTGACCCACATGCAGCTGTCCAGGAAATGGGCATGTTCAGGGCAGGGCTTTTAACATGTTGATAACTTATTGATCGATCTCGATCAATAATACATCAATGCCACTGCCAGACCTCTCTTACAATAAATAGTAAGCGTGGCTTTAGTAGTGGTATTTATATATTATTGATTGATCGCTATCAATAATATATGAACACCGCTGTTGAGACCACTCTTTGCTATTTATTGTAAAAGAGGTCTCACCCACATCCTTTGGGTACCAGAATGGCTTACCTTCGTTTGCAGTTCTCATACCTTAAGAATGCGTGTAAGACCACTTCTACTAGTGTATGAGTAGTCTCGTCGGCTGTATTAGCATATACTGTTGTGCACTGTTGATGTTAAACATAACATAACGTTCATAAAACTAAGCACTACTACACTTTGTGTTTTCTTGCTATAGACTGTCTGAAGTATAACACAGGGTAGGCAGTGGGGCAGGGCAACACACGGTGGGGAGAGGGGGTGGGAGTTGCCATACAGGGTTCTAACTTCTTGTGTATAAATGTTATTTTCCTAGCAGCACACCTGCCTGAAGCTAAAATCCTTCTGAGAACTACAGTTGCAGCAATAGTCATAGTCAGATATTTCCAGCTATTTTGTGCTATTTCTAAAGATAGTCTCTCTGGAGGTCCTATAATGGTATTGCAGGCAGGTAGGGAATTTCTCTAGAGATTTTACGGAAATTTCAGGAAATATCTGACCACGCCAGTTGCTGCAGCCAACTACAGATAAGAACGACCTTTATGAATACAATGTACTTGTATTGTGTGACTGGTTACTACCCACAGGAAAAGTGATGCTACAGCCTTGTTGTACTATAGATATGACGTCGGGATGTTATAATGTTTGGTTGGTTATACTCACAGGAAAACAGGGTCACGTGAGTACTGGCATTGCTGGCTGGGGTGTTCATACTTTTCCTGTTTGGATTACAGTAACTTCATTGGGATTACAAAGTTGGTTTTCAAGTTTCTTTAATTGTGCTAGCACACCATAGCCTGTTTGGGGGTGGGGGAGTTAAAATGCAAGCTTACTATTTGTCAACAGGTGCACCACTGAAAGAATCCAGGCCACATAGCTACCAGGCCTACCCTAGGACTTTGTGTAACTCTTGAGTACCCAGAGTCAAACTTGCAAATATAGTATTACTGCTGGTACCAGTTTAAAAACTATACTGCACCCTGCACAGGTTAAGTTATCTGATTATGCCCCTTGACTGGGCTACTGCCTGCCATTGCTGTGTGGGATCTGAGAAGGTGTTAGTGACCCACAGTACAGTGGCTCCTTCAGAGTGTTAGTATCCGGTGGAAGTACTTACAGTGGCTTGCAATTGTCTAACCCTCTCTTTCTCTACAGTGTCTAGACTGGTGCGGCAAAATACAAGCCAGTTGTACTATAGTATCAATGTAACGTCAGAATATTATAATGTTTTGCTAGTCACTATACCCATAATGAAACAGTGACTTCATAGCCTAGTGGTATCGTCGATGTGACGTCAGGATGTTCTAATGTTTGCTCACTATTCCCATTGGGAAGCGGAGACATCACAGCCTAGTTGTTCCATCAATGTGATGTTAGGATGCTATATCATACGCTGTATACTTCCCTTCCCCCATCTCCCCAGGATGCATCTGGAAATGTGCTGTTACAAGTTCAGTCAGTATTTCCTGCTGAAAATTTTGAAATAAATATAGAACAGTGTATGGGTGACCATACACAAGAAGGCTGTGTTTCCATTGAGTGGATGTGATGACATCATACAGATGCTGTCATATCATCCCCGAGATGGAAACATGTCCTTGATTGTGTATGCCCACCCTTACATCGTTTTATATGGTGTACGGTTTCCCTGCATTTTTAACTTTTCATTTTTGAAAGTTATACCTTTTATTTATTTATTTTTTGTTGACCGGGTAAGTGCACTAGACAAATCCTACCTATTTTCAGGCACGACCCAGGTGAGGGATACAGATGAATGCCAACTGACCTTGAACCAGATTAAGCTGTTGGTGGTATTTTTTTAGTGAATGAGGGAAATTTGGCCAGGACACCAGGGAAATTCCCCTACTCTTTTCGATAAGTGCCATGGGATCTTTAACATCCACCTGAACTACCACCAATCCAGGCAGACGGGACCTCGGTTTAACGTCTCATCCGAAAGACGGCACCTCAGAAGTGCAGCACCCCCTCATGCTGCACTACAGTGTCAGTACTGGGATATTAATCCAAGTGCCAGATGTGGGAACTGAACCCACAGCCCTCTGATCTCCCAGCCACAGAGGCGAGTGTGCTACCTACTGAGCTGCTGACACCTTGACTTCATGCTTCTGCTCACTCCAGCACTTCCATCTGGTACTGAGTCACTGCAGGCAAAATCTTTCCTGCTCCTGATTCTCCGTCCATGTGAAGATAACATTTGTAGCGAGAATGTTTATTTAAATAAAAATAAAAAATAAAAAAAGCAGCTAATGTGTGTCACATTTAATCTACTGTTTCTTCCATCCCACATGTGCTGAACTTGAAACATACTTAATGAGTGGCTCTGTCCATTTCTCTAGACCCCCACAGAGTTAAGCAGTCCAATTCCACAATTTTTAAAACTGTACTTGGCTGTCTTTTCCTGACCCCACAGTAGCAGTCACTTAAATTCATCTTGTCCCAGGTGAAAACACATTGGCCCTCTAGCAGACTCACCCCTTGGTTGCAGGTGCCCCACAGGCGTTTTCTCTTCAAAGAAATCTCAACAAAACTTCTGGTGCCTCAGCATGAATCTAGATTTGGGCAGCTTCTTCTTCCTCTAGCCGGGCCAGGGGATTGCCCCTGGAAGTAGGCTGAATCCTTCCCCCATCCCCACAGGGATGGGGCCCTGAACCTTTGTAAGCTGTCTCTACCACTTCACTTGGCTCTTCTTGTGTTCCTCTTCAGGTGAGAACACACACCTAAACAAAAATATAGCTCTTTGTCAGAGCTGAGGTCTATGAGGGCCTGCAGCTGCAGCACACCTCCTCCCTCTTCAACACTCTACTACAGACTACTACTGACTTCAAAACCTCCCAACATTCTATCCTAACTTCCTAGCTGCAACATTCCAATGTGGCTTATGCAGCTGTGACAGTTCTAAAATGATGTCATCCCTCAGTCTCAGCTGAGACTGAGAACAGAGTGAGACAGTGCGAAATCCATTTAACTGGAATTTCACAAGATGTCTTCCCTACCTGCCACTAGGCCTAACTGGGATTCTTGTAACCCCGGGTAAGGGGGTTACATAAGAATAGACTGTAGTAGAGGTTACTCCGATTTAGCAATTGCAGACGAATACTCACAAGAAGCAGCTAACAAAAACAGAAACATTAAGTGCACAGGTACTAAGTGTGTCTGCTGAGCTAAAATAGTCCAGCTTCATAGCATTTCCTAAAAGCCGCAGTGAAAGCACAACCAACCTGTGCCATCGATGTGAAGTCAGGATGTTGTAATGTTTGGTTGTTCACTATTCCCATAAGAAAACTGACATCACAGCCTTGTTGTACCATGAATATAATGTCAGGATGTTATAATGTTTGACTGGTCACTATTAGCAGAGGAAAACAGTGACATCCCAGTCTTCTTGTACCATCAGTGTGACAGCAGGATGTTAAAATGTTTGGCTGGAGATGTCCTAGAGGGAGACAGTGACATCACAGCCTAGCTGTACCATCGATGTGATGTCAGGATGTTTTATTGTTTGCATGGTCACTGTTCCCATAGGGAAACAGTGACATCACAGCCTGGTCATATCCGTCAGGATTTTTTAATGTTTGTTTACTATTTCTTTTGGGAAATGAGAACATCACAGCCTACTTGTACTGTCAATGTAATCTCAGGGTGTTATGTTTGGCTGTTCACTGTTCCCTTAAGCAGAGGGTGACATCACAGCCTAGCTGTACTATCAATGTAACATCTGTCTGTTTTAATGTTTGACTGGTCACCATTCCAACTAGACAACAATGACATAACAACCTAGTCGTACCACACTGTGAGGCTGGGATGTTATAAATGTTTGGCTGGTCACGATTCCCATAGGGAAACAGTGACATCACAGCCTAGTTGTACCATCAATATGATGATATGATATTATAATGTTTGGTTTGTAACTTTACCCGTAGGGAAACAATGACTTCCCATCCCATTTGTACCATCGATATGATGTCAGGATGTGATAATGTTTGACTGTTCGCGACTCTCACAGAGAAACAGGGACATCACAACCTAGTTGTACCATCAATGTAACATCAGGATGTTACAGTGTTCAGCAGGTCACTATTCCCATAGGTAAACAGTGATATCCCGCCCTTGTTGTACCATTGATATGATACCAGGATGTTATAATGTTTGGCTGATCACTATTCACATAGAGAAACAGTGACATCACAGCCTAATTGTACAGTCAGTGTGATGTCACAATGTGATGATGTTTGGCTGCACACTTCCCATAGGGGACCAGTGACATCACAGCCTAATTGTACCATTGATGTGATGTCAGAATGTTGAGGTTTTTGCATGGTCACTATCCCCATAGGGAACCAGTGACATCACAGCCTAGCTGTGCCATCGAAGTGATGTGAAGACATTTTTGTATCATTGTTTTGACAGCAAATTGATGGTCAGTCTCAGGTTGCGCTGACAGTTAAACCTGCACAATTAAATGTATCTTGCACTGACCGCAACAACAGTGCAACAAAACAATATTTTTTTGTTCTTTAGAGTAATCAACCCTAGACTATAAAAATAACTAATGGCAGATATAGCTAGAGAATGATATATAGAAGTCATTAGCTCTGAGTTTTTAACAGCCCGAGGTATGTGTGATACTACACAAACTACAAGAGTGAAACTTGTCACTTTATACCTATTCTGAGCTTGGACAGTATAGTCTTTTGAGGTGATTGCCGGGTATTTTTGTGTTGGCACTTTGTGCTTTCCCTGTGCACAGGCACCATTTTCCTTCAGTGGCTCCTGTTTGGACTGTAATTTTTCAAATGCTAGTATCTCCGAAAAAGCATCAGGCAGACAATATTAGTAATATTTACAAATAGTTCCTTATTACTTTTTAATTCTGAAGTGCTTTTCTGTTTTTTATGTGCTGGTTAGATACATTTATACCTAATAGTACTGAGTATGATGTAAAAAAACAATGCTTTTCTTGGAAGCAGACATATCTAGTTCTGTTCCTCCACTACATCATCAGAATGTGCCCTGACTCATTGTTACATCACAGACCCTGCTGCCTGAATGGTGACATGTGTCACAAGTTGCCAATGAATCAGCAGGAGATTGGCTCTTCTTGGTTACTAGTGATGTCACAGTCAGTGAGGTCGCAGTTCTGATGATGAATAGGGAGGAAAAGAACTGACTATGTCAGCCTCCCAGTAGATTTCTGTTCCACACATCACACATACTGTCAGCTAGAAGATCTTGTAATTAGCAAAACAGAATAAACAGAGAATAATGCATGGGCAACCATGCACAACAAGACTGTGTTTCCATTGAGGAGTTCTGATGACATAATAAGGACCTCTAGAATGAAGCTCGAGAGGTCTTGGATGTCATCAGAAGTCAGAACCCCAAGATGGAAACACAGCCTGGTTATGCATGGTTGCCCATATGTTATTTTGTATAGTATATGGTTTGAAACATAAATACTGTAAAAAAAAAATCTGCCTTTTTTCTTGCCAAGAAATTATTGGTTTAATTTTTTATTATAAAAAACCTTACCCAGTTGCTCACAACCCACCCTGGTGAAGAGTATGTTTCTGTCTTTCTTTTAATTATGAAACAAGAGAGGGGTGTGTGTTAAGAGAATGTCTGGGTGCTGTGTGTGTGTGTGTGTGTGTGTGCGTGCGAGTGCGTGTGCATATTGTGTGTGTGTGTGTGTAAATGAAAGTGAAACAGCAGGTGGCAGGAGTTTCCATTATAATTAAAAATGTACCACAGAAGGGCACAAAAACATTCTATGACCTTTGAACTGTGGTACCACAGCTTTTTGGGAAGGGGTGATCATATGCTATATCATAATGCAGAATATCCTAGCTGTTTCCTGGGGACCGTAGATTGTCTTTTATAGTGAATGAGCAACAGCTAAACAAACGCTGAGCATTTCTGAAGTGCGCTGTTGTCCTGTCCGCGACTACCCGGCCAAGTGGAAATTACTACACTGCTGTTTAAGTTCCACCTCCCCAAACACGGAACAAACCCTGTTCTGTCCATGGTCCCCTGCTCTCACAGACTCATTTTTAAAAAATAATTAATACAGCTACATGCACCTTCTATAGTACATCGTGAATGTGTTATTACGTTGTTGGTTTTTATAAGCGCTGCTTTTTCTCTCGGGGCCAGATCTCACTGCCAAGGCCGCTTCTTGAAATGCATGAAGTTCACGAGGTATGTATGCACAAAGATGTTCATGTTTTTATGCTATCATTGTGCCGTACTCAAAAGGGTATAACAACCTCTTGCATCTAGCGATAGTATTCAATGTAGAATTCATTGAATTTCATCATTAATAACCCTCTACCATACACTTTAAGAATGCTTCCGATACAAGAAGGGATAGATGACTACTTCTGAAAGTTATTGTTAATTCCAGGCAGTACACTAGCTCTTTAAAGTGTCACACACCGAAGGGCTGTAAAAAAATTGATAATATTGATGTCCATGGCTGTATTTTTTATAATTACTGATTTGAGAAAGGATAATGGGAGAGCAGTTTGTGGGTCTGTAATACATGTTTGTGACATCACAAGCATGTATTATGGGGTTTGACAGCAACTGGTTTTAGGTTGATATCAACCTAAACCAGTAATCATATAGACAATAACTGCTGCATGAATACATCTTAACCGGTCTGTAATTAATCTGAGTTCTATTTTTTTTTTTTTCAAATATATTTTATTGAAGATTTTTCAAATAAAGCATTTTTTCTATACAGAAATGGTTTAAGTAATTGTAAAGTTACTTATAACATGGTGAGAAAATTGAGGCCATTCTGATTGGCTGAGAGACCAGGAAAGAAGTGTAATTATGATACTGTAATTACACTCCTGTACTTCTTTCTGAGCAAGAGCCTGTGTACCACATCAAATCACTACACTGCCAGTCACTATTTACAGTTCTGGGATTCCCTTATTGTTGAAAGGAACTATTTTATTAGTCTTATAATATGTTTACTGTTTTACCTGCATTAACACAGTGTATCTTTCTTTGACGTAAAAATTAGAAAACATTTTTCTCACCCTGTTGTAAGTGTGATAAGACACTTCAGGGATGTGTAATTATGGAGGAATAATTGCACTTTGCTCTGAGATGTTTAAAGGCACTCAGCACAAGCATCTCATGCTAGCAAAACCCATGAACTGTGCAGTTATTCCCCTGAATTACATACCTTGGCCTGTCTTATTGTATACAGGTTCTTGTTGCATGCATAATATAATTATACAGTACGTAGACGTATAATAACTCATACTTCAGTCTCCGAAAATGAAAAAAGTTGAAGAACCTGTGCTGGCCAACAGAGTAATAAAATATGTTTAATGAAGTACTCTTCTAGGACTTCTACACAGGAGACCTTGCTTGCTGCTGTAGGGCCTCTGCTTCTCTAGCAATTAACTCATTAAAATGTTGCCAGAGCTTTTCATGTGCTCCAAGCCTACCTCATGTCCTGAAAATAATTTTCTCCAAATTAGCATTCTCCAACATGCAATTAATTCACTCTACATGAGAAGAAGCAGCTGGATTTTTCCAAGGTCACCTTATTACCAAGTTGGCACAAGCCTCTGCCATGTATTCAAATTGTATTGTATTTGCGGAGTGGGTCAGCTCATCCGGGTTCTCCAGGTCTGCCAAAAGAATAGCTCTAAGGGACAGATCCAGATCTTTGTTGAATGTGTCTCCCAAAGTCTACAATACACTGTCCCAGTGTGGTTGAAGTTTAGGGCAGTGTAACAACATACGTGGCAAAAAAGCATCAAATTCCCCACATCTAAAACAGCACCCATCATATTTAGATAAGAATTTTCTAAGTTTCCCTGGAGTATAGTATGCTTGGTGCAGGGATACAGGAACACAGAATTTGTTGGCAGAAACAGACCACTTGGTCCACCTGAACTGTCCAGATTTTCCCTGCTTATTCTGTCTGCAGACCCTACCTGTTCTCCGTCACCCCCCACCAAGACCGTTTACCAATATTCCCTTATGCCTATCCCATGCATGTTTGAAGTCCTCCCACTGTTTTTCTCCCAACACCTCTGCTAGCAGACTGTTCCAGGCATTTAGCACTCTTTTTAGTGAAGCAGTACTTCTCACGCCCTCTTAAACTTCCCCTTCCAGCTTCACTGCATGCCCTCCTGTCCTGGTGCACTTTCTCATTTGAAATAGACTCCCCTTCAGAATAGGGTGCAGTTCCAGCTACAGATGAGACCAAAACCTGATTTAAAAGAACTTTTCATTAGCTTTCAAACTATGATGACCACTGAGCATGAATGTGTCCCTTTAAGGGAGTTGTGGCTGTGGTGGGGTGAATGATGGTCATGATCCGCTAGAGGGCATGTACTTCCTCACAGGTCAGAGTGGATAGACCATAAGGCCTTCTTCTGTTGGCAGTGTTCTTTGTTTCTATATTTCTAAATACAGGAATAGAATTCTATGATTTTAAGCTGTATTTATGCAAGCAATAGTACCTAACAGGGTGGGCAGTATTGGGCTATATCAGATTGCCCAGGGCTTATTATGCTGAAGGCCACAGGCAGAGGGCCTTATAGCCCCTCGAAGGTCTGGTATAGCCCACACTTCCCACCCTGGAGGGTATTATTGTGTTTATAAAATGGGTATATGTATAATTTTTTGAAGCAAAAGGTGAGAGTACCACCACAGAACAAGTTAATTAAAGAAGTAGGGGGTTAGCAAAGGAGGAAGGGAGGAATGAAGCAGTCAGAAGAGAAGAGGGAGGAAGAGGGAACAAAAGGAAAATGGGGGAAGCAACAAGCAAAGAGCTAACAAAGTGTGGTAGGCCATGTGTGCAAATGCTAGAAGTTTGGGAAATAAGATCCCAGACCTGGAGACCGTCATGGCGGAGGCTGACCTGAACATTGTGGCCATTACTGAGTCACGGCACACTGACAGCCATGACTGGGACATGGCAGCGCCAGATTTACTGCAACGCCAACTACGCCTGTGTGTAGGGCCCAAGTTCTTTGGGGGCCCATCCCAGCACTACTTTAAAGTTCATTTTTTTTTTTCATCACCTACCAACCGGCCGAGATGGATGTCTGACTACAGTGGGGAGGGGGTTTGAGGTCTGTCTGTCGTAAAGAGCCGTCGTCCGTCATGTGATCGCATCCTGATTTAAAAAAAATGCAAATACAATAACAGTCAGTACATGTATATCACTGCAGTTGGCTGCCGCCCTGCGCTTTAAAAACCCAATGTACCAAGAGTCTGCCACTGCTCTCCTCGTCTGTTTTGTGGGTTCAAGTCACCTTAGTCTCAAGCTCTGGAGGGATTCAAACTGATAGCCTACCCAATTATCAGGCTCAGATAATTCTGTCTTCGGGGGGGGGCCAGATATCTTTGCCAACGGGCACCCAACCAGGTCTTTCAAATGAATCCTTAGAACTCTATGCAAGACTTTCGAGAACTCTATCCATTTCCCAGTTTGGTAAACAGTAAGCTCATACACAGTGTTACTCTAACCTTTAAAAGCTCCACTTAAAATAAAAAAGAAATGTCAAGGCACTCTAGACAGTTCCGTTGTGAAAATATCTCTTTACTTTAAAAATATCAAAACAGAACAATAATTGCAGAACAAATACATATCCCAACACATACAGCCTTAAAACAAACAGGTAAAAAAGTACAGTCCCTAACTTCAGACTAATCTTGTCTAATGCTTACTTTCTTTCAGTGCTTTGAGGGTCTCTCTTCTCTCAGTCAGAATTGTCTTGTGTGTCTCTGTCAGGTTCTCTCAGCAATTAAAACACAGTTCTGAGCCGGCCTTCTCATGCGGTCACTAACTCTGCCTTGGTGTATCAAAATCTATATTTTACCATACAGGATGTCCAAATAAAATATTTAAAAAAACAGAATAGGTGATCTCACTGACTTTCCTCTCCACAGGTTAACTGATCAGAACTGGTTTTTGCTCTGCTACACATACATCTCAAAAGTTTCCTTGATCTAAGTCACTGTATTCAAAGCAAAAGTGTATTTGCCTCTTTAATCCCGTCTGGACCTTGGAATCTACACCTTAAAGATTTCTCTGATGTAATTCAAGGGTTCCCCGGGAAATGTATATTGGACCTTCCAAATTCGTCTGGTCCTCACTGGCTCAGACATCAACCCTCTTCAATGTCCATTCTGGCCTCACTTCGACACTCCTCCCCACAAGTCCTTCCTGAGAACTATTGCAAGTCAAAGGATTTCCCCTGATGGAATTATGAATGGCTAATCTTATTTCCTGAGATGAAAGCAAATTGACAAAGTAATTGCACCCCAGATCTCTGCAGTTTAAAATACCTCCTGTCCTTTGAACTTATCCTTGGGGGGTTTTGATGTGTCAGTTCCAGTAAGACAATAGTTTCCTCAAACTGACCTTCCCATCACATATTTTATATGTAATAAAAAAAAATTAATACAGCACTCGAGCAGTCAGAGCTGGCTGTCTACATTACAGAGACCAGCAGTCTTTCCTTGATTTAGCCTCTTTCAGATGGAGGCATGTTGCTGGCTCTTGGCAGTAAACATGGTGGGCAGGTGTCTGGAGGGGGGGGGCACGAGTAACTCTGAGAGCTAAGAACACTCTGTACTAGCGCTAAACCATTAACTATTTTATGGGGGCCCCTGGACGGCTTGTCCTTGGACCCCACCTGTGTGCCACGACCTCTGGTGTCACCTCACCGGGGGGCGGCCACTACTCAGTGTACACCCTTTCTTACCCCTCAGGATGGGGCTTTTGGGGTGGATCCTTGCCCCTTCAGGAACCACTTTTGGTGTCCGGGCAGGGTGCCCCCCCTGGGTCAGCTCCACGGGGTGGTGGCATGCCAAGGTGGTGTCACTGTGCACGTCCAGTGGAGTTTTTGTTGCCAGTATGCTGCCCTGGGAAGCGGGATGTGCAATGACATCAGGGGTGCATACGCCGACATCTGTCTCGGCTCCCTAACTTTCAGGCACTGACCATGGCTGGACACCCCCCCGGCCTCCACCAGGTGTCCCACTGGAGCCAGACACATAACATCCCCCCCCCAGAGAAGGAGAGCAGCCTCTGGGAAGCTCGAACTTTCTGCCCCCATGTTGGCTCTCTGACTCCCGAATTTGGGTCATTGGCATCATGAGCTGAAGCCCCTACCACTGCAAAAATTAACTTAAAAAAAATGTAATGATTTCTTTGTAACAGTTTGTGGCATTTCTTCATTCCCACCGGTATTTTGATGAATTGTGCAGTCAGGCTGTCTCTCGCTTGATAAGCGAGAGGAAAATTGGCAGACAGCAATTTTCAAAATTGTATGTGACCAGTGATTCTTTGGGTTTTGGTCAGGGAAGTGGGCAACTGGCAGTGGGTCTTGTTTTTATGTGGACATTGTTGTCTCATAAATGCCCACCTTTGCAAGGCCCTTAGCCAGTGAGAATGCAGGAACTTTTCTAAGTTCCAGATGTATTATATGATGAGGCTGCTTTCCCATATCAGGGATCGTTGTTACCTTCTAGACCACTCACGCTTTGGAAACACAGCTTTATTCTATATCATTTCCCATCTACTGTATATTCTGTTTATGTTTGTACTGTTCAGAAAAGGGTCCAGTTTGGGAGGTAGGGTGGCCTGTTGGTTAGAGCACTGGCTTGGAAACTGGAAGACCACAGATTCCAACCCAACCTGAGCTGAATCCTGTGTGACTTATCCTCTCAGTGCTTTAGTCCACCCAGCTGCACAGATGGGTGGAAGCAGGACCCACTGAAAATGAGATGCTGCATCTCAGCTGGGCTGTTGTGGGTAAATACATTGTAAAATCGGTAAATGCAGGACCACACTGAAAATGAGATGATGCTTCTCAGCTGGGCTACCCTGAGTAAGTACTCCAACAAAATAGTAAACTGCTACTAAATCTTTTCAAAATCTCTGTATTATGAAAGGATGTTATTCAGCTGGGGTTTATATGGAGCCTTTACGTGTACACTGTATCTTAAAGCATTTTATAAGCCAAGAATGGTTGTCAGCAGGTACTGTACATGTTCAGTGGTATGCGTGGCTCCTGGGAGGTGCACATATGTCAAAACATTTATATGTCCCTGAGCCTAGGGTGATCCTGAACTTTCCAGGCACCTCCTGTACCCCATGATGCGGACAGCCAGGCTTCCTTCTTATTCACTCCCTTCTCATTCTCCTGATAAATAAAACATTGTTCACATGTTGTCCAAATTTTTCTTTACTCTTAGATGGGGGTTCAAGCTCACAACTCTATCGACAAATTACAGTAAGTGGACTCAAAGGTCTTATAGTGTGGCAGGCATTTATATATGTCTAGAATGTAAATACATTTCAAACATATTTAGGATGCAAAGGGTTAGCACTTCATCAATACATTTTGTTACATTTCCCTGGAGGAAAATGTTGTGCTGTCCTGCAGGGTTTATTCAGTTACGGCTGGTGAGCCACTACCCTGCATTTGAAGACTTGACTCCTCTCTCCTGTCCATGTGGACTTCAGTGCTGCTCTGTGATCCTCTTGAGTTTTTTTTTTTTTTTTCACAACTTTGTTTATCACTCCTACCTCCTGAACTCTCTCAGGAGAGGTCTCTCTGTGCTTGCCTTTATCCCGCCCGCCTGAAGCTCTCTCCTGGGCACGGCACTCCATCCTGCTTCCCGACCACCCAGCCCCCCGGCTCTGAGTCCCCCGAGGTGGGATCACCAGATTACTCCTCCTGGCACTCTTTCTAGAATCTAGATAGGCGATTGGGAGCAGAGGAGAGCCAAGGAGACAAGGGAGGAGCCCGACATTGGGCGTGGTTGGTGAGCACCCCTGGACCCTCCATCACCTATCAAGAGGCAGAGTTTTTTTTTTTTACTTTGTGTGGTTATGCCCTCTCCCCCTCCCTCCCTGCAGAGCCCGAGCATGCAGTGACGCCAGGGACGTCCGTCGCGGTTCTGCGACCCACTAGCTGAGCCCTAAGCGTTGCAGTGCCTCCGGTCTCCACCGGGGGCTGCTGCGATGCCGGCTAACCCTGGATCCCCGAGAGAGGAGAGCAGTCCTCCAGTTGCAAAAAAGGCGCAAAAGTTCAAAACTACAATTCCTACAGATTTTGACTTCAGACAGCTCCTGTAGTCTGGCTACATTTTAGGTCCCACCAGAACTGATTGGTCCAATTTGCAGTCCAGGACCAAGATAGTGGAGACAAACAAAACAGTCCTTGCTATAAAGAAGGCAGGTTAGACAAACTACATTATTATTATCACTGTAAATGATTTTCAGCAAATAGTTATATCTTTCAACAGAGCTCCCTCTCAGATTACTTAGGCTGCAGTCAGGCAGCTCTTAAAGAGACAGTACACAGAGGCTATACAGGCTCTGGTAATCACATTTAAACTGCTAAAATGCAGGACACCAGCCTGGCAGTGAGCATTTAGGCAAGCTCAAGGAAGACTTTTTGGGAACCCCCATTTGTAGGGGGTTACACATAGAAACAGAATTTGACAGCAGATAAGGACCACTTGGCCCATCCAGTCAGCCCATTTTCCCCTGCCTATACTGTCTCATTAGACACTACTTGATATTTGGCTCACTCCCACCCTCCCTGCTTCCTCTTAAGATTCTCTTGTGCCTATCCCACACATGCTCAAACACCACTGTTTCTGCCTTATCACCTCCGCTAGAAGACTGTTCCAGGCGTCCACCTTTTTCAGTGAAGAAGTACTTTCTCGCATCTCTTGAATTTACCCTGCCAGCTCCATTGCATGTTCCCTTCATTGCACATTCCACTTGTTCTCGTGCTTCTTTTTCTCTGAAAAATGCTTCCTTCCTACACCTTAATTAACCCCATAAGGTAATTTTAAGTCTCTATCGTATCTCCCCTCTCTCTTCTAGACATTACGGGAGAATTAGGGGAGATTAAGGTAGGCTGAGAGAGAGGGGTGGGATCAAGCACAGATGTTAAGTGACATCCTCAAAAACCACTTTTATGGTTGTAAGAGTGGTCTTGTGCATTCTTAGCATGCAGATCCACAAGACTGAAGGTGAGCGGTTTGATACCCTAAGGATGAGGAGACCCCACCAGGAGTACTGTGTCCAGTTCTGGAGGCTGCACCTCCGCAAGGACATTGACAGGGTGGAAGCAGTCCAGAGGAGGGCTACTTAATGGTGCGGAGGTTGCACAAGAAATTATAAGAGGAGAGACTGTGGGAACTCAACATATACTCTCTGAGGGAGAGCCCACCGGCACAGTGGCAAAGTGTCCGCCTGCAATGCCGGTGACCTGGGTTCAGGAATGAGCATGGGAGTCGGAGGGCCAGCCAGGGGGGAGAGGATTGAGCATCCCAGGGACTGCTTTCCTCCTCTGGGGGAGGGAAGGGTCTGCTGCTGGCACTCGGATGACCCCTAGCGGAGGCTGGAGGCTGAAACACTGGAGCACAAGCAGGGGAGGGGCAGGTGGATGCTGACATGCATTGCACGTCCTGACATCACTGCACGCCCACAGCTTGGGGATCAGGGGAGTATGGAAAAACAGTGCCAGTGGCAGAATGTCGCCTGCCCCAGGCTCTGCACCTGAGAGGTTAGGCTGCCTGTTCAATTGCTGGATCCAGTGTATAGTGGGATACTGGGGGTCCAGCCAAACCTGCCAGAGGGGAAGCCCTGGGGGTACTGACCAGCATGACTCAACTGGTGTCGAGAAGGCGATGGGGCTGGGTGTCCAGGCCAAAGGGAGGTCACCAGCATGGAGCCAGAAAGAAGATTAACTGAAAAACAAAATACATATACTCTGTAGAGCAAGCGAGCAAGGCGTACATGACTAGAGACCAATAAGCACCTCACAAGGTGAACATGGTGCAGGAGGGAGTTTGTTTCACAGGAGAAGGAGCACCAGAACATGGCGGCATGCAGTGAAGCTTGAAGGGAAGTTTAAGAGGGTTGTGAGGAAATAATTCTTCATAGAAAGGGTGGTGGATGCCTGGAATAGCTTGCCAGAAGAGGTGTTGGAGTGAAGACAGTGGGTAGCTTCAAATATGCATGGGATAGGAGAATGGGTATAGTAAACAGAGGTAAGGAGGGACTCCTGCGTCAATCAAAGTCCAGGGTGTAGTGATAGGCGGGAAAATAGAACAGACTAAATGGGCCTACAGGTCTTTTTCTGCTGATATATTTCTATGTTTCTACGCTCTATGGATGTGAGACCACTCTAACAACCTTAAGAGTATTCTCTGAAGATGTATTAATATAGTATTGCTCAGTCAGTCAATTATTACATTAAAGATTAAAATAACCTCCCCTGAACTTACCCATGCATGAAATGCTCTTAACAGAATACGTGTCTTAGGCGTTGGGCAAAGGTGTGCTCCAGTTAGTCATAAGCACCCCCTCAAAGTATAATCTGCATTCTAACCCTTAGGGCCTGCCTCCTCAGTGCCTTGTAAACCACTTTGACTCTAGTACAATGGTTTAAAAGGTTTATGTCAGATTGTAGCATGGTAAAACCCATGCCACAATCTATTCTGAAACCATGCTCTAATCCTGCTTGGGAGTAGGCAAAAGCATGGTTTCATTTCAACACGGTTACTTTAATCCAATGTTAGCAGCAGTGTGGACTCCCGTGATACTCTGAGCTTGGACTAAGGAAGATGATCCCAAGTTACACCTTTAAAAACTGGGCTGAAACAGCCACGAAAAATTGAAATAAACAGGTCAGTAAGTTCGTCATGATTTACATGAGGTGGTCACATTTTCTGCTGTCTTCACTGATATTCCCAATCTCGATATCCACCATGCACTGCGCTACCTGCAGTGCTTTGCATCAGGGCTGCAGTAGTGCCTGGGTACTCAGTTAGGAGTGGGGGGGGGGCACTATCTGAGCGCAGTCTGAACGGCCCAGGTCACTGTGCTTAAAAGCAATGTAAGAAATGCCTTTTTTTTCCTATAGCGGTTTTTCTTGCCCCCAGCCTGGTCAGCTCTCTTTGCCTTAGCCTACCTCCAACTGGCAGCCAGCCTCCCGCAGTACTCACCGGCAATGTTTCCCCATGGCTTGCCCTTGTAGGGGTGCCAGAAGGGAGGGCTGTCCTCCCACTCTGGATCCAACATGATTTAATTGGGCCAGGAGCACCGGTGGTGGGCGCAGATTGGAAGTGAACTGGCGTCCATCCGCTGGCTCTGTTCTCCATTTCTCTCCCTCAGCCAGCAACATGCAATGATGCACCCATGCAGCATGCAGTGATGCACCCATGCATCATGCCACTGGCTGCCCTGCACTGCTGGCAACAACCTTACTGTCACTGCCAGGGTAGGGCCCTGACTACCTGGCAGCACTCCAGCACCCTGTCCAGTACTTGTGCCCACTTCATTCCTCCAAGGAAGGCCTCCTTTTGGTCCCAAGGGCCAGCTAAATTCATCGGGAGAGCATTCATGTGAGGTAGCCAGCCCGCACTGTGGAATGCTTTGCCCAGGGGTCTGAGGGAGGCCCCCTCAGTGAAGGCCTTTAAAAAGGGGATTAAAAACCTATTTGTTTAGCAGGGTATTTAGAGAATTGAAAGAAAAATAAATCTTCCCTTTCTCAGTTACTACATTTATGTTTTTAGAGTATTATTTAACTTACTTATGATTGCTTTTATTTATTTATTGCCTGTGATTTCTGTATGACGTCCTGGGCCTTCCGGCAAGGGTACATATAAATAATGCTACTACTAACTACTACTACCACATTTCCACAAGGCGGCAGTATTGCGGCTGTGTGGCAAGTCCTCCCCGGAGAGGAAGCAGTCTGTTGGATGCTAGATCCTCTCCCCCAGCCAACCCCTGGCAGCCTGGATCTGCTCCCAAACTCAGGCTGCCAGTGTGGTCAGAGGTGGCGTCCAATTCCTAAACCCTCCACGCCAGTGGGCTTGTAGAAAGGTTTTAAAAAATGTTTACTAGTGTGCACAGGGCCTTAGTCTTCACTGCCTCCATCACGATTATTACGAATAAGCAATAACTTACAACACAGTGTGCTGTGGGGTAAATCTTTTAGTACACCCCAGCTGGTTTGTGAGGCAAAAGGCACATCCAAGTGCCTTGTACAACTTGGGAAATGTGGTAAGATCTTTTTTACTGCACACCCTGAAGTGGGTAATGTACGGATAACACATGACAGGATGAGTGGTTATAGTGAATAATTCAAGCCTTGATGGTTGCTAGGCTTGAGGCATAGCTGAGTACCACAACCACCGAGGTATAGGTATATATTGTTAGCTTATAAGCACACATCTGAAGAGTGTTATACCACTTATAAAATGAACTTTTATTTGCTAGAAATATATGTAGTTCAGGTCAGGTGAGGTGAGCGGAAGTTAAAAAAAAAAAATATTATGTGACATGTTACAACCAGAGAGGTTACAGGATTTTCATGAGCCATTTGATAATAAATTTACAAAATGTTAGAAATAAAACAAAATTCCTTACTGAGTTTTAGGACTGCACTAATGCAGCCTGGGAGTAGGGGACTGGCCAGTAATCCAGCCCCAACAGCAAACCGCACTCACGTGTGGCTCACGCGGATTGACCTGCAGGGGATGTGATTACCTCGCATTAATCTCCATCATGCCTTATCATTTAATTATTCTGTATTTCCCTTGGGGAAAGGGGTTAACTATTTTCTTATTATTTAATTTTTCTCTGAACTCACCCAACTGTTCTCCTGCCTTCTTTTGATTGGCTCACTGAAACCACATTGTTCATCAGCCTCACCTGGTCTGCTGTCCTGATGCCATGGAGGAAACCAACGGACCTCAGCCTGTGAGGAATTCCCTCTTATGTTTGCCCCCCACCAGCCCCCAAAGAATATCTTTGAGGAACACTGGATGTACAAGGGTGCTGCTGGCGGTGGCACAGTTATGGTGGGGTGATGATGTGGCAGGCTCCAGCAGCATCTTTTGCCAACTGGGGAAATTAAACTCTCATCAGGCCCCTTCCACTTCCCATGACAAAGGTCCTGCATGATATCCAAAGCCACTCCTAATCCCACAAGGAGGCAATTTCACCCCAGAGCTGGTGAATACTGCCTTGTAACACTTCCAGGCTTCCATGGTTCAGTGTGGTGAGACTGGTGGTTCCATGTCATAACAGAAATCGCAAAACAGTGATTGTTATTACAGTGAGTATATCACCCCAAAAAGCAAATCAGTGATATACACATGCCGCACCAAACATCCAGCAACTAGACCAAGTGTTTATGGGGAGGCTGTTCCCCGCCTTCACCCTCTGCTTAAGGATTACTAACTCCAGGGGAGCATGTTGGGGAGGGGCAACACTTGGATTGGGAAAGAAAGGAAGTGAGCAGCCAGCTGCAAAATTCTTCCCCTGGTCCCCAGCCCTGAACTCCAGTACCTACTGCGCTGTAGCTAGCCACTCTCACCACCACACCACACGGCTAGCTCGGCTGCAGCAGGCACACTACCCCCTCAGAAACCCTCTTCCCTATCCCTCCCCTTCCCCTCGCTGTTCTCCCCTTCCAGTTGCCCTTCCCTACGATCACCTTCACATACGCTTGCTACCCTTGCAGGGTAGCCCATGAGGATAGCGCTGTGATATGAGTCGCCATTTTGACAGTCGCTCATATTCAGTCACTATCCTCACGTGATACCGGACTGGCTCATGCAGTGAACCTGTCTTGCACTAAGCACTCTGTTTATCCCATTGGGTGGGTCATGGGTTACTTATTTCAGCTCTCAGCTTTACCATTATAATTATAGCTACACCTTAATATATTTTTGTGGGATTTTTTTGTTACTAGAGACTCCAAGCATGAAGTTTAGGCAAGAGGGCAGCAAAATGAAGCTGAGTGCATTTGTCCTGAGCTCCTGAGAGGAGTCTCTTATAGCATAAGCAACACCCCCAGAGGCCCTATCGACTTATAATAAATTACTCAAGTTTGGCTTGAGTGATTTAGAATAAGATTAGAGTTTATCATGCTTCCCCCCCAACACTGAAGTGGGGCATGCTGGCCTAATACTTCTGCACAAGTGCACACTGTACACAGGGCAAGCGGCACAGCGGCTCTGCATGCTGATTGGCTGAAACCACATTAGTGATATAATATGAGTAACTTGCTATATCTTCCTTGTCGCTGGCTATGCCCCATCATGCTGACCCCCCATGCCCCATCACATGGCTTCTCTGGGACTTACCACTGACTCCGTTTCCCCCATGGCTTGCGCCCCCATGGCAGGGACAGTTGGGCTTCACAACTCCAGCCTCAGAAGGGGTCCAGATTTGGAGGATGGCCAAGTCGACAGTGTGTAGCCTGCACAAGATTAGAGATCATCTAGCTCTGGTTGAACTTTCCATGTTTTCATTCCCGTGCTGTCAGGATGCTGGCAGAGAAGGTGTGTCCGCATGAGCATGCACGCGTATATATAGCGGGGTACCAGCCAGCGTCCCCTACCCATGAAGCTACTCTGACTGCACTGCCACCTGTGGTCACCCAGGTGGCAGTATTAAAGCAAGGCCAACTATCCTCTTGGATGCTGGATCCTCCTCCCCAGCCGGCTTCTGATGAACCAGGATCATTACTGAACGTGAGTTGCATTTCAAGCGGTGACCCCACCACTGCACCGATGGATCGGTCCTTTTGTGGGATATTTACTAACAGACTAAAATGATGGCAGTGTTCTCCAGATTGCATTTAGTGTGTGTTTGTTTTTTTTGTCTTGATTGTTAGTGGGGAAGATTCACTGAGGGTTGGATTTATAACTCCCCTCACCACACACAGAGAACATTTGCAGCTATAAAACACTCATAAAAAAACTCAGTGTCAGTAAAGATGGTGAAAATGAATTGCTCTTTGGTTTTCTTGTGGTCTGATGAGTGCAAAATGTTTGCAGCACTGAAGCCTTGTAAAGGCGTAGGGGAGGGAAGGTCACATTTTCATTACAGATGGTCTGTAATGCCAACAGATAGTGCAGCAGCTCTCTGTTCAGTGTTGGGCAAGAGACACAGCAGCACTAATGCTGTCCTTTGTTTTCCTGGTGCACTGGAATGTAAATCTGGGCCAGAAACTCCTCCAGGATGACCTGGCTGTTTTGTTTAACTCTTCCATTGCTGAACTGGTCACATTAAAACGTTACTGTAATAGTGTCTGCGCACTAAATGTGTGTGGCGTAGAACTGTATATGTGTGTGGTTTGTGTATGCATGTGCGGGTGTGGGTTGTGCGATGTGTGGTGTGCTTAACTGGTTTAATACTGAATAGGTGTTTTTGGTGCATACCTCTTAGTGCTATGTATTACTTATAGTGAGAAACATTTTACACCTTAATGTACCCCTCGGTCTCCATGTAGAGATGCAGTACAGATGTTCCACGTGAGCTATTTCTAGATATAGAAACAGTAAAAAAAAAAAAAAATTAAACTAATGTTACATAAACATTCTTTAACACTACACATATCATACCCGCTAATTGTCTTCAGATCAGTTTTTGGATTACAAAATGTGCTACAGATTCCAGCCAGTTGCTCTGCATTTTAAAGACCAGTTGTATACATTTTAAAGCTAACAGATTGAAAGGTCTGGAGTGGCATGTGTAGATCTGTGTGCATACTGTATAAGAATGTGTGTGAGGAGTGTATAATGTGGTGTGTGTGTGTGTGTTTGTTGTATGTGTGATGTGTGTACGTCCAATGTTTGTGTGCATGTGTGGTGTTTGTATGATGTGTGTTTGTGTTATGTGGGTTTGGGCTCGGTGTGGTGTTTGTATATATGTCTGTGCTGTAAGTAGTACATCTCGTGTGTGACTGTGTGCTGTGCATGGTGTGTGTGGTGTTTGCATGCTGTGTGCACTGCATGTGGCATATGTATGTGACTGTATGTGCATATGTTTGTGTGTGGTGTTTGTAGTGTGTGTATACTGTGAGTATGTTTTTGCCTGTGTGTTTGTGTGTGTATGTCTGTGCTGCATGTGGTATATATCTGAGTGTGGTGTTTGTATCATTTGAATGTATGTTATATGAGTGTTTGTGTGCATGGATTGTCTGTATATGTGTGTGTATATGAGGTGGTATATATGGTACGTGAGTGTGTGTGTTTTGTGTGTGTTTATATAGCTTGTCTGTGTATGTGTGGAACAAGAGTGTGTGTTTGTACAGTTTGTCTATGTATGTGTGGTTGTCTGTGTATGTGAGTGTATATTGGTATATCCTGTCTAGTTCTGTGTCTATTCCTCAAGAAGACCCATCCTTCCAGGCTCTGCTTAGAAATAAGCACTTGGCACTGAGTTTGAGCCGGCAGCTGTTGGCCAGGCTAGTGCCTCCAGCTGGAGTTCCTGACCTGCCTAATACAGTACGCTGGTCAGTTTAATCCCGCCTGTCCAACCGCCGCCACAGAACTTATTTTATGTGGTTTGGCAGAGATCTGCTTCTGTGGTAGCTCTCCCTCAGCGGGCAGACAAATATGCTGCTTCTAAAAATAAACAATTGTATTTTTCTCAACCCATATCTGATGTTATTGTCATTCTCACTGAGAATGACAAGGTCATTGTGCTCAAGGAGGTCACTGGGCACCCTGCTAATAGGGAGTTGCGTAGGTTAGACACCATGGGTAAACAGGCTTATGCTTCAGTTACCCTGAGCATGAGGATAACTACTACCAGTGGCATTTTCCAAGAATGAATATACCCTCTGGAGGAAGCTAAATTCTCTGGCAAAAACTGCCAAATTCAGAGGCTAAACAGGATATACTGATGACTGTTAAGCTGCCTACTGAATCCAACAGTCACCAAGCGTAAAAGCTCTAAGGATGCTTTGATGCAGCATCTCCCTCTGATGCTTCAGGCATTTGCATCAGGTGTCATAATACAAAATGAAACGACAAAGCTGGGGTGCTTAGGATAATAATACTATAACTTGAAAATGCAAAAATTCCAACACTGATGACCTGAAGTAGAAAAAATGCTGCTCTCAAAGTTACAAACCGAGACCAATTTATTGGGGTGCCATTCAAAATTCCATGCCTTGATACTTTTTGGAATAAGCGCCTTTATCAAAAAGGCCTTTTGTATTAGTTAGCTGTGTATGTGTGTTTGTACAGTGTATGTGTGGTATATATGCGTGTATGTTTGTACTGGGTTGTCTGTGTATTTGTATGGTTTGTCTGTGTATGTGTGTATGTATGTATGTGTTTGTATGGTTTGTCTGTGTATGTGTGTTATGTGACTGTATGTTTGCATGGTTTGTGTATGTACGGTGTGTGAGTGTGTGTATGTTTTGTGCATGTGCAGCATGTACATTTATGTTTGTACGGTTTGTCTGTTTATATGTGATATGTTTGGCTATGTGTGGTGTGTGAGGGTGTGTGTGTGTGTTTGTGTGGTGTGTCTGTGCATGTGTATGTGTGGTATATACATGTGTGTTTGTATGCTTTGCCTGTGTGTGTGGTATGTGATTGTGTTTGTATGGTTTGTCTGTGTATGTGTGGTATGTACGTGCGTGTTTGTATGTTTTTTCTGTGTATGTGTGGTATGTATGTGTGTGTCTGTATGGCATACTTGTGTATATGTTGTATGTGATTGTGTGTTTATATGGTTTGTGTATGTGTGTGTCTGTACAGTTTGAGTATGTATGGTATGTAAGTGTATGTGTGGTATGTTTGTCTGTATGTGGTGTGTGAGGATATGTGTGGGTGTGTGTGTTTGTATGCTGTGTTTGTGTATGTGAGTGTGTCATTGTATGTTGTCTGTGTATGCATGGTGTGTATGTCTATGTGTGATGTGTAAGGACTTCTGTGTGTTTGTGGTATGTGAGTGTGTGTGTGTGTGTGTGTGTGTGTGTGTGTGTGTGTGTGATTTTATTTATTTATATTTTTGGAAACAACCTTTGAGCAACGGCTCTTTTACAAAGGTTCCATGTCATGAAACATAGTACAGAATTATATTCCTAGTTACATACATATAATTACACCTAGTATGGAGTTACATAGATAATTACATAAGTACATGCCAGATCAATAGGACAGATTACAGATTTGAAGCGTTAGAAAACACAGGTACATCAGTGCTATAGTTAGGGGTTGTTTCAAGCACTAGAATAAACACAGGTAAATCAGAGCAATTGTTAGGACAGCTAGCTAGGAAGGGGTGAGAGAAGTTACTATGGGCAGCCTTGTGGGAGGGCCTTAACGTTACAGAGTAACAAAGAGGATGATGTGGGACACAGGTCAGAATCAATTAGTCAGACGGGGAGAGGAGTTACTGTGGTGCACCCCAGTGGGAGGGCCTTGTCATTACAAAGAAACATGGTGGTGTTGACCCGAGGTCAGGGACAACAGAGCCAGTAGGCAGGGCAACAGCAATAGTAGGTGAAAGCCAGAGGTAGCAGCCAGAGGGTGGGATTAAGGAGGTCAGGGGCACTGTGGGAGAGAGAGTGGTCTACCATGAGGGGAATCGAGGAAGATAGGATGCAGTAGGACGTGGGAGGTAGGGAGAAAGAGAGCATTAGGTGGCTAGCATGGGATGGAGAAGGCCAAGGATTCAGGGAGGTAGTCAAGTAGTGAGGAATAGGAGGAGGAACAGACAGGGGGAGTACAGGAGCCCAGAGGAAGGTAGGATCCCATCTGACATTCACACACACTCCTTCTTATGAATATTGTTTTCAGTTCAGTCTTAAAAGTCCTGGGGTTATCCACATACTGAGTGGTCCTCTGGGACCTCATTAAGCCATAGGGGTCTCTGTAGGAGTAAGAGCATTGCCCTAGCGCTGTTCTACAAAACGGAACACTAAGCTTGTTAAGTGTTTTCCCTCTGGTATTGTACGTGGTGCTGGTTGCTGATATCTCTTCAGTGATGCAAGGTGGGGTTTGACCAAGCAGAGCCTTCCTACCAAGTAGGCAAGTTTAGAACTTAATTCTATTTTTGAGGGTTAGCCAGTTGCTTTGTTCATATAGTGTGCAGTTGTGAGTGTAATGGCCAGCATCAATGGAAAGCCTACATGCCTTATTAAGGGCTATAACTATCCTCTTCAGTGCCATGTCAGTTGCTGCACCATAGTGCAGTGTCAGTGGTTAAGTAGGTAGCACACTTGCCTCTGAGGCCGGGAGATCAGAGGGCTGTGGGTTCAGTTCCCACATCTGGCACTTGGGTTAATATCCCAGTACTGACACTGTAGTGCAGCATGAGAGGGGTGCTGCACTTCTGAGGTGCCGTCTTTCAGACGAGACGTTAAACCAAGGTCCCATCTACCTGGATTGGTGGTAGTTTAAGTGGGTGTTAAAGATCCCATGGCACTTATCAAAAACAGTAGGGGAAGTTTATTGAAAAGAATCACAACATCACAAAAGAAACAATAATATCACAGTATTATACAGGTGTACAAAAAATATATATCCATGAGTAAGAAAACAATCAACGTAACATATTTCAAAGGAAAAAATGTTTCCAGAAAGAATCCACTTTAGCTTTAGGGACCTTATCAATATCCCTAGTTTTAACAGATAATAAACCATCCTCAGTTTGTGAAAATATGGCACAATGTAACACTGTCTGTTGTTGTAATATAAATTGGCACCGAGCCTGCCATAAAAAATACTGAATAAAAGAGAAAAAAAATTCAAAGTGCTTTTGTGGTAAGACCTCCAGATCCCTGTATAATCCCCTAAAACAATGGTTTGGTATGAAATATGGTTCAAAAAGGGTAAATTCCAATGTGCGGTAGCGTCCTGCCAAAAAGTTTTGCTATGGGGACAGTTGACAAAAAAATGCACCATAGTTTCTTCACTGTTTATACAGGTAGGTCTCAAACAAAATCTTTCAGTCACTGGTTTATATTTTAAATTCCCTCCCAGTCTCCCTTGAATAGAAAGCCATACAATATCCCAAATATGTGGGTGAATCCTAAAGTCCGTCAGTTTCTGTAAGGAAATATCATTTTGGTAGGCACACATTCAGGAAATAATAAAACACTTTTCTGGACATCATATACAATAAAGTTATAAAATGATTTTCTATTGAAAGTGAGTAGTGTAGGAAAATAAACCTTCCATTGTTGCATCTTTTTCAAGGTGGGTACACCATAAGTTGGTAAAAGATCTGTTAATAGAATCTTAGGTGGTAATAATGACCATTTATCAAAATATCGTGACCAAAGAAATTGTGTCCACAGCTGCCAGGACCGAGTAGCAGGGGTCCATAAATAAATAAAGGAGCCAAAAAAAAAAACAGGGAGTGACAGAAAACAATAGGATTGATCATAGCCAATCCTCCTTTATTAATGGGTAAATAAGTAATATCTCGACCTACAGGGTTCAATCTATTACCCCAAAGCATCTGAAAAAAAGAGACTAAAAATTCTAGTTTCCAGATGCAATGGAGGGGGGGAACATAACATAAAACCAAAAAAGCAGGGAGCAAAAATTGTTTAATAATCATAATTTTTTTCTTCTTCCCAAATTTCCATCCCTTCCATCTATGAATCTTATTTTCCCCTATATGTAGCTGTTTTTCCCAATTGTAAGTTGCCAGATCATCTGGACCGAACCAAATACCCAAAATTTTATGGGGAGAAGAAACTACCGGGATTCCAAAGACATCTAAAGAAGCTGGGTGAGTAGAGTCTAAAGAAAAAATAAAACTCTTCTCCATATTAAGCTGAGCTCCAGATAGAGCTCCAAAATGGGAAAAAATCTGTAAAGCATTTGCTAAAGAGGAAATATCCTGGACTAACAAAGTAACATCATCCGCATAAGCAGTAGTTTTCTCATGAGGTAAAAAAGGGGAAGGAGCCACACCTAAAATAGTACTATCCCAAAGAACTTGTCGTATTACTGGGTCTAAAACAAAAGAATATAGAAGGGGACTTAAGGGACAGCCTTGCCGTACCCCAATTGTGAGGGGAATATCAGTGCCAAAAAGGCCATTAACCATTGGTACAATAGTTGCTCCAGCATAAAGAGAGGAAATCCAAAACACTAAAGGCTTTGGGAGGCCATATTTAAGTAAAAGGGAGAAGAGATATTCATGTCGTACTTTATCAAAGGCTTTGGCCTGATCCAAAGCCACTACATATCCAGAGAGATGTTTTGCATGGCTGACTTCAAATAAATCCCGTAAGAGATATAAATTATGTTGTATACACCTTTTAGGAATGGCACAAGTCTGAGCAGGATGTATAAGAAGATCAGCCACCATTAATAATCTATTATTAAGAATTTTGGCTAAAATTTTGTAATCACTATTTAATAAACTTAATGGTCTCCAATTAGCTAACAGGGCTTTATCTCCTGATTTAAATAAAAAATATAGCAAAGAGGTGTTAAACCCAAAATATGAAGAGGAGGAAGTCAACATAAAGTTGAAAACCTTAGGTAAAAAATAAAGCATATGAGGCAAAAACTTTTTATAAAAGTCATTGGGAATACCGTCCAATCCAGGAGAAGTGCCCATACTTAATTGAGATATGGCGACCTCAACTTCCTTGGAGGATATAGGTTGTAGTAATGTTTTTACCATGGATATAGGGACCTGGGGTAATGGTTCAGTAAACTCGGAAAATACAGGAGAGGGATTATCCAAAGTAGAGTGAAATGTGGTGCTAACAAATTGTTGCACTACTGCTAACATTTCCAAATCTGTATTTACTACAGTGCCCGCAGTAGAGGTAAGATGAGCCATAAGGGTATTATCTAGCCTCTGCAGGCTGAAAATGGGTCCGATGCAGGTGTCTTCCAGGTACTGAATTTAAATTCCATTTCTAGGGATTTGGCTCTGTCATATTGATAGTTCTTCATTTGTTTCTTGAGTTCCAAAATTTGAGAAGTGAAGCTTTGCTTATCACGAGGAGGAAAATACATTAATTTATATAATTGATTCCGATAAAGAAGATATTTTAAATAGTTGGAGTGACCCTGATGCCTACTGAAAGAATGCATAGGTTTTTTAAGCTCCATTTTTGTATCCAGCCATCAATTCAATAAAGAATCATAAGATCACATAACTGAGTCCCTACTGGCAAAATAAACTTCAATACGAGAAAAAAGGTGAGGGGAGTCTAAAAGGGACATATCAAACCTCCAATGATTATGTGGAAAAAAATTTTGGGAGGAAGAGCAGTTAAACTTAAAGTACAAAACAGAATATTATAGTCAGAAAACTCTGAAGGCTGAGACATACAAAAAATAGAAATCAAATATTTGGAGATAAAAAACATGTCAATAGGGTAGCATATATGTATCTATGATAAGTAGCTGCAGTACCTGTGGGATGTAAACTACGAAAAGCATCCTGCATACTAGCCCCAGAAAGAATTTATACCAAAGCATTGGAGTCGCAGTATATTTTCTTTTGGGTAACCCCTGTCAGTTTAGTATCCAAGGTACAGTTAAAATCTCCTCCCCAAATATTATGTTTTTTGGAAAATAAAAAAGGTTTAATTTCCTCAAACAGCTCAATTCTGGCTGATTTAAGCTTGGGGGCATATATATTAATAAAACGAAAACAAAAATCCCCAAGGGAGCCGTCAAGCACTAAGGCCCTTCCTGGCTTAACATCAACAAGCCGAGAAATGTGAAAGTGAATAGATTTAAAGAGGATGCCTATTCCGTCTGCAGCTTCTAAACCAAAAGTCCAAAAAGAAGGCCCCCAATGCCAGCGTTTTTTAAGTAACTCTACCTCAGCAAGTGAGAAAAGACGAGTTTCTTGAACAAAGATAACGTCAACTTTAAGAGAATCAAAAAAGGAAAATAAGGATTTCTGCTTTTTATAGGTTTTTAAGCTGCCGACATTGAAAGACGTAAGTTTCAGAGTAGCCATCTATTAAATAAAAATTTGTCAAGGCCCTCCTTTTAAACTGCTATTGGCTTTACTTTTTTTTTCCTTTTTTCCCTTTTTTTTCTTTAGAAAGCTCAGTAGATCTACTCTCTTCATCTTCAGTAACCAGCTCAGATCTGTGTGAAGTGTCTGACTCCAAATTAGAGTTCCCAAGATCCTCCTGAAAGGGAGAGTAGACGTTTGTGGTAGAAATGGGACAAGGAGTGAGAATTTTAAGAGAGGACCTAGTAAATCTGTGCCCTTTAACAGTTTCAAATAAGGAAGGGGGCATGGTAGGGTCTTTAGAAACAGTATGCTCATCAACAGCAGGGTTAGAGCAAAAATTAGGGGTAGGAGCAGGGCCCTGGTCAGGGGACGCAGAGGGCCTAGCCGTAGCAAGGGGAGAAACAGAGGTGGGTACCATAAAAGGATCTCTAACAGAAGTGGGCTCAGAGGGGGAAGGAGAGGGATCTGCAGGTGAAAAACCTTGATGTTTTTCTTGAGCCTGAAAAACTAAATTGTCATGATCCCAACCTTCAGTTCTGTTTCTTTTAGCCCAAGGGCACTGATGAAAAGCACGCCCTTTTTCATCACATAAATTACACTGGAAAATATGTTCACACAGATCCATGGAATGTCCATATCCCCTGCACAATGAGCATTTTAACATGTCACAAGAGCTGCTGATATGAATTCGTGAGCCACATTTGTAGCAAGCTCTAGGCTGTCCGCTATAAAAGCAAACACCTCAGTCCTTACCAAGAAAAAACTGTTGGGTAAATGAATAATGTCAGAATTAACCTGAAATAGCTTTATTTTAAATTTCCAGCCTCCCGTCCAGATACCTTTTAGATTCAGCAGGGCTTCAGGAGGGCCAAGAATGTCACATCGGTTCTGTAACCAATGGTAGATATCACTAACATTCGCCCCTTCATTTCAGAACATGACAGTAACATACCGAATTTGAGGTCTAGTAAGGGGGATGGTGAAAAAGGGGGTCCATAAAGGTGTATTTTTCAGGCTAGAGTATTTTTCCCAACATTTTTCTAGACTACTGTTAAGTCAAAAAATCACATAAAAGGAGTCTTCCCCAGAAACAGGAATTAAAGCATACAGGTCAGAGGGAAGAAAGTGCATAGAGCCTCTAAGTAAGTGATTGGCCACATAATACCTGTCAGGTTGAGTGATAAGACCACCCTTATAATGTAATCATACAGCATTCCTCCTAGGGGCTTGCTCTAATTTACTTTTGAATAAATCTGCCATAGGAATAAGTTTGGTGCTATCTGTAACTCCTGTCTTTGTAGAACTTTGCCCAGACTTGAAATCACAACCTACCCCGAGGAAGTGTTTGGGCCAGAAATGGCCTCGGACTCCCCTGGAAGAAGGTGGGCACCATTTATAACCTGTTCAGAAACAGAAGAAAGTCCAGTCTTTGTACCTGAGCTCAGTAAGTTGGCATGCTTTGTGGCAGAAGAGGTACATCTGTTGTCCACCCGGTCAGGATCAGGAATCCAAGTGCCAGATGGTGTGCGAAGCCATCCTGACTGGGAAAGAGAGCTCTCAGCTGACCAGTCCCCAAGAGAAGCAGGAGTAGAATCCATAAGTCCAAATTACCTCCGAACAACTTGGGACGTAGAAGTTGCTTGTCCAGGTGCTAACAGCTTCACCGATCCCTCGTTTCGGTCAACCGCCATACCTGGAAGTTCCGGCACACAAAACGGGTCAATATGAACAACCGGACCTAACACAGAAGGAGTTCCTGAAGCACAAGGTAGGTGCATAGAGTCAAGAGGACAAACTGTAGATACATCAGAAAGGACAGTCTCCCGAACCGGCGGTCCGCCAGCTTCCTCCAAATGAGAACCGGAAAATACACATGCAGGCGTCCCACTCCTGGGGACAATGACTGTTTCAGCTTGTGATAAAACCATAGCTCCATTAATGGGAGCCTCCACACATACATCCTTCTCCAAGCAAAACTGCTTCTCATCTGCCATCCTGTAGACTGAGAGCAGCCCTCTACTGGCCACAGAGCGCCAGCAGAGTAGGGGAATTTCCCCGGTGTCCTGGCCAAATTTCCGTCATTCACTAAAAAAAATACCACTAACAGCTTAATCTGGTTCAAGGTCAGTTGGCATTCATCTCTATCCCCCTCCCTCGGGCCGTGCCTGAAAATAGGCAGGATTTGTCTAGTGCACTTACCCAGTCAACAAAAATGAAATAAATAAATAAATAGACCACCAGTCCATAATCTGTCATGGATAATATAGAACTGGAGACAGTTTATCTGTGTGTGATTGGTATGAAATGTATGTTTGTGGGATATGTCTGTGTATGTGTGGTACATCATGAGTGTGTGTTTGTATGTATGGTGTGTTTGTATGGTTGTCTGTGTATGCGTGGTGTGTATGTCTATGTGGTGTGTGAGGGCATCTGTATGTTTGTGTGTGTGTGTGTGTATTTATGGTATGTGAGTGTATGTGTGTGTGCAGTTTATCTGTGAATGTGTGGTATGAAATGTATGTTTGTAGGGTATGTGTGTGTGTGTGTGTGTGAATGTGTGTTATGAAGTGTATGTTTGTGGGGTATGTCTTTGTATGTGTGGTGTGTGTGTGTGTGTGTGTGTGTGTGTGTGGTTTATCTGTGTATGTGTGGTATGCTTGCCTATATGTGGTACATGAGAGTGTGTGTGTGAGTATTTGTATGGTTGTCTGTGTATGCATGGTGTGTATGTCTATGTGTGATGTGTGAGGGCATCTGTGTGTGTCTGTGTATTTGTGGTATGTGAGTGTGTGTAGTTTATCTGTGTATGTGTGGCATGAAATGTATGTTTGTGGGGTATGTCTGTGTATGTGTGGTATGTGAGTGTGAGCATGTGTGTGCGTGTGTGTGTGTGTGTGTGTGTATGGTTTATCTGTGTATGTGTGGTATGCTTGCCTATATGCGATGCGTGATAATATGTGTGTGTGTGTATGGTGTCTGTGTGTATGTGTGTTATGAAGTGTATGTTTGTGGGGTATGTCTGTATATGTGGTGTGTGTGTGTGTGGTTTATCTGTGTATGTGTGGTATGCTTGCCTATATGTGGTGCATGAGAGTGTCTGTGTTTATGTAAGTGTGTGTTTGTATGGTTGTCTGTGTATGCATGGTGTGTATGTCTATGTGTGATGTGTGAGGGCATCTGTGTGTTTGTGTGGTTTGTCTGAGTGGTATATGAGTGTATGTTTGTGGTGTACTGTATGTCTGTATATGTGTGGTATGTGAGTGTATGTTTGTGGGGTATGTCTGTATGTGTGGTGTGTGTGTGGTTTATCTCTGTGTGGTATGCTTGCGTATATGTGGTGTGTGAGTGTGTGTGTATGGTGTGTCTGTGTATGTGAGTGTGTATATGGTTGTCTGTGTATGCATGGTATGTATGTCTATATGTGATGTGTGAGGGCATCTATGTATTTGTGTGGTTTGTCTGTGTGATATATGAGTGTGTGTTTGTGGTGTATGTCTGTGTATGTGTGGTACGTGAGTGTGTGTTTGTGATGTTTGCGCATGTGTGGTACGTGAGTTTGTGTGTGTGTGTGTGTGCGCGTGCATGTGTGTTTATGTGTGTGTGTGTATGGTAACTGTGTGTATGTGTGATATGTGAGTGTGTGTTTGTGGGGTATGTCTGTGCATGTCTGGTACGTGAGGGTGTGTAAGTGTTTGTATGGTGTGTCTAAGTATGTGTGCTGTCTAAGTATGTGTTTGTATGGTTTGTTGGGGTGGTATGTTAATGTGTTTTTGTATGTATGGTGTGCCTATATATGTGTGGTATATGATTTTTTGTTTGTGTGGCATGTCTGTGTATGTGTTTTTGTGGTGTGTTTGTGCATCATGTGGTATATGTCTGAGTGTGGTGTTTGTTTTGCTTGTCTGTGTGTTATGTGTATTATATGTGTGTGGGTGTGTGTGTATCTGTTTGTATGGTTTGTATGTGTATGTGGGATATGTGAGTAGGTATTTGTGTGTGTGTTTTATGTGGTTTGTTTGTATATGTGTGGGATGTGACTGTGTGTTTGCGTGGTGCCCCAATGTCCAGTGCAGAACTCCGTCATGGACATGTCCCACAGCTCCTGGTGGGAGACAGGCTGGAAAAGCCATGCCCCCTTCTTCCACCTGCTTCTGAACAAACTGCCATATTCTGAGATGGAGTTTTAACACTGAACAGCTTGGTCTGCCTTTCTCCTGTTCTGCAAACATGATTCTTGGGTCACTGCGTTTTCAGACACTCGGGTCAGGGCACTGACAGAAGGCTAACAACTAAAGGCCTTCTCATACTGGTGTCTGATACAAGCTCCGCTTCACACAGCTCCTCCATCTGACCTAGTTCAGTTTAAATAAACACCCTGTCATTATGCCCAGCCCAATCCCTTTTTGATTTTCAGTTTATCTCTGTTAAGTTCACCCCCCCCCGCCAAAGTCATGTTCTCAGTGTATGCCACAGCATGTCTCTTCAAGGGACACTCTCAACAACCCCCACACACACACAGTAACACACACACAGTTCAGTTTTGTTTTTAGCAGGCATTAAAGAGCCACCGATGCCTTGAGAAGAACTTTGGAAAAACATAGGGCCTGATTCTATAAGGATGGCGCAAGTCACCGCCAAAGATGACTTGTGCCAAACCCCATTACGCCAAGAACCCTGCACCTAATTCTGGAAGGGGCAGGGTCCCCGCAGCTAAGTTCTGTGATTTGTGACAATTCCACAGGTATGCCAAACAAAGGGGCGTACCTGAAGGGACTATCTCAAGCCGCATCCCTGGACCTGAAGGGTGCAAGTGGCACACTCCGATGCCCCAATCACACTTATGGGAACATTAAGCCCCACAGGGCTATTCCTGTCCCTCACTGAAAGCCCTGACCCCATGAAATGCTAAAGCCCCACAGGGCTATTGCTATCCCCCCATGCCCAGACCCCAACAAATCAAGTGAAAGCCCTGCAGAATATTGCTCCCCTCCGCTGAGTGCTCTGACCCTGAAAATGCCAGGTGAAGCCCGCGCATGGCTATTCATGCCCCCATGCCCGATCAGCCACCTCCCTGACCACATCTCCGTGTTAGACTGATACTCCTTATCCTTTGTAGTCTAGTGGCCCTCCACCCCCCACCTGGCAGTGGCAGACCACCCTGCTCCACCTCCCTACCCAGCTGGTGACTGGCACAGTTCACCTCTCACCACTGACAGCCATCCATCTAAGCCCACCGGAGCGTGTACTGCTGTACATAGTACACGCTCAGTGAATATTCATGAGTGTGAATTATGTATAGTAGTACACGGTCCGGTGGAGCTCAGTCGACGGCTGGCCACGGTGGTGAGCGGTGGGCTGTGCCAGTCGCTGGCTGGGTAGGGATTGGGGGAGCATTGTGGTCTGCCACTGATGGGTGGGGGGCCACTAGACTACTAGGGAAAAAAGGTATCTGTCTAACACTTATGGGAGATGTGGTTTGCGGGAGGTGGCCGATCGAAGATCAGAGCATTGGGGGGGCATGACTAGACCTGCGAGGCTTTACCTGGCATTTTCAGGGGTTCGGCATTCAAGGAGAGGCACAACAATAGCCCTGCAGGGCTTTCACTTGACTTGTTGGGGGTCGGGGCATGGGGTGGACAGCGTAAGCCCTGCAGGGCTTTAACTTGCATTTCATGGGGGGCATTCGAGGAGGGACAGGAACTGCCCTGCGGGGCTTTCACTTGATTTGTTGGGGTCAGGGCATTGAGGGGGAGAGACAAATATAGCCCTGCAGGGCTTTAACTTGGATGTTTGGTGGTTGGGGCATTAGCAGGGATGGGGCATTACATGCGGCATTATGGGGAGTGGGGTAGTGGTGGGGGGAGGGTGACATGGCATCGGGTGTTGGGCTGGAGGCACATACAGGCAACTCTCAGAGGGCGCAAGTGCAGTTACATCAGCTAAAAGCTGGTGTAACTGTACTTTGGTGGATGTCCCCAGGGAGGTGTTTGAGAATAGCATCCTAGGGGACTTTATTGCTGCCCTTCCAGAATAGGGTGCAACTGCTGCCATAAACCCCCTAGCGCCATGTCGCAGGGCGTTTAGGGCATGACTGCTGGCGTAAGTCCACTTTGTCGCAGGCAGCCTGCAGCATGTTGCAGGCTGCTTTGCAGAATACCAATTGTCACAACTGTTAGTGTAACTTGCTACTTGTGCCATTTTTTTGGGCATAAGTCAAGTTACGCCAGTCATAGCCTTTTGAGAATCGGGCCCCTAATATTTAGACACAAAGCAGCTTATATTTCTCATCAGTTCTGTATTTATTATATTTATCACTGATGTCATATGCATGACAACAGGATAGTTGTTCCTTGAGGGTTCATCAGCTCCTATTGTTTCCTCCCAACCTGATGTCATAATACTATGTTTGTGACATCACTGTTATTACCATGGCAACAGATTGTGATGTCACAGCAGAGCACTGTAATTTCAAGTAGGGAATAAGTTATAGAGGCAGAGTAACTCTAAGGGATAACAATTTTGTTTTTATGGGAATTTCTTCAATAATAAGTAAAGGTGAAGAGAAACTTATAGAAGATATGTGAAATATAAACTAAATTGTGTCTAAATATTATGTTTTTCCAAGTTTTCACAAAGGTGTCAGCTGTTTTTTAAACAGGCTGGGTATAACTGCATGAATTCCGATCTGCAAGAGCGGCCATCTTTTTGGAGAGTGCATGGCCCGGCAGCTGACACCACCTCTCTGAGTGCCTGCTAAGATTTTTGTGGGTGTTCAGAAGGGGTGTCATCTTTGCAGGTGTTGGAGAAGAATCGGACAGCATAAAAAGTGATCTTTGAGACCACTGAGTGCAGCCCTGGTGAAACTGAGTCTCAGCCTCTAAAATTTTATGTCTTTCATGTAACAAATGAAAATCAAAATTTGTAGGGTTTGGGCCACATCAGTGGGCCAGCAGCAGCACACTGTGCTGTTATACAGGCAAGTTGCATTTGGGGGTGGACTCGAGTCGCCATGTCAGAAGGCTAGCCAGACTGCAGGCTGAGAGGCCACATGCCTTGGCCAGAGAGGACTGGCGGTGGGGTCCTTGCAATACAGTGACTCCTGTGGAAAGGCCAGGGAGCTTGTTCCTTCCTCAGGGTATGTGCAGGAGGCCAATTAAGACACTACCCACACCATGAGGAGGAGGGGAGAATGACAGTAAAATGGGGAAGAAAATACACCACTACTGTCTCTCCATGATGGCTCTGACCTGAACAGGGTACATCCCAGGTATCAAGGTACAGTCCATGACTGTGGTGGGTCAGAAGAATAAAATCCAGAGTGAAAAGAAAAAAAAATTGCAGGGGTGGGCTTTGCAACTCAGGTTATTTATTTCTACAATTGACTTACAAGCTTATACAGTATTTACAGTGAGATGCATCTCGCAAGGGGCAGAGTCTTTCAACGAAAGCTGCACCAGAGAAGCCCTGCCTCTGAGGCCCCTATTTACTGTTGCATTTATTCTTTCTCATGTTTAAGTCCCTTTTTGCTATATATTTACTGTTCATTGCCAAAAACTTCATTAATGCACCAGTTAGGGTTAAACCAACAAAACTAGGGAAATGTGTTGTTAGGGTTTCCAACCCTAACCCCTCACCCTGCAAGCAGCAAAACAAAGAACATTACAGTTTTGGCTGTCCTGACTCTTGGCAAATTAGGCCTGGGTTCTTCTTTGGGGTTATCAACCCTAATGCTCCCCCCATTCCATCAGTAAATAAGCTCAGATGTGCAGACTGTATGAGAATGGGGTAAGCGTCAGGATTGATAATCCCAAGTAAGACCCCAAGCCTGATTTGTCAAGACTTAGGACAGTCAAAACCATAATATTTTTCCCTTTTGCTACTTGCAGGGTGGGGGTGGGGTGTTAGGTCTGGAAACCCTAACACCATATTTCACTGATTTTGTTGGTTTAATCCTAACTGGTGCATTAACCATGTTTTTTGCAATGAATTTCCTTACTTTTTGAGATAGTAGAATTGTATCATCATTCATGCAGGTCACTTCGGGACCTGCGTGAACACATCCATGTGATAACGAAAGTGCAGGATGATCTGGTCCCAGCATTTCTGTGTCTCCACTTGTCCACATGTATCTGCCTGCCCTTCCGTTCCTTCAGAAAAGCAATTTATGTGCTTCCTTGTAATTTTATTTTTTGTAAGGATGGACCATTTTCAGTTCTTATTTTCTAGGGGCTTAGTGTTGTAGTAGTCACTAAGACCTTTGTATTGATATATTTTTTCAGTTTCAGAAAAAGAGACTTGCAAGAACAAGGGGACACAATTTAAAGATAGAAGGAGGGCGGTTCAGGGGCAATGTGAGGAAGTATTATTTCACAGAGAGGGTAGTGGATGCATGGAACACCCTTCCTGAAGAAGTTGTGGGGTCTAAAACTGTGGGAGAATTCAAGAATGCATGGGACAGACATAAGGCAATTCTTGTGGGGGGCAGGAAGATAAAGGCTGTTGGGTAACTAGGATCTGCGGCCTATCCTGTAGGTAGGGAAATGGGCAGACTAGATGGGCCTAGCGGTCCTTATCTGCCGTCAAAGTCTATGTTTCTATGTTTCTATGTATGTTAACTCTGAAGATTGACAGAGCTACAGCTTGTTAAAGTTGCAATGTTATCCTACGGGAATTGTAATATTTTTTATTTTTTATGCTTTTTTTTGTATGATCCCTAAATTTGTTTGTGGGGTGTTATGTATTAGTGTTGTAGTACTCATTAGACCTTTATTTTGATATATGGATTGCCCCTTAACTCCAAATATTGACAGAGTTATGGCTTCTTATATTTGAACCACGTTGGTGGAATGACCTGCCTGCTCTTGTCTCTTCGGAATTGAAATTAGGCCCCTTCAAATCTAACCTAAGAGAGTTCCTCCTCCCCTCCTGTGCCTGTGCCCAATGCTCTCCATTCCTTTGTACCAGGTCAACTCTGATTGGACAAGCTAATAATTCCTGATTTTACCAATACTGTTTTACTCTCAATGCTACATTGTATATTATTGCCATTGTTGTTTTATTCTCAGTACTACATTGTAGATTATAACTCTGTATATCTGTGTTTTCCATGGTAGACCCAGGGTACTTCCCCACCCTCAGACTTTATTGTATCCAATAGTGTTCACCCTGTTGTACGTGATTTTCTACTCTTTGTTTTATTGTTATATTGATGTGGAGCCTTTGCAAAGGAGACTCTGACTCAAAGGTTTGTAATTCTAATTTTTCTATAAATAAAATAAAATAAATACGGGAAAAATAAGTCCAAATTATTTTTTTTGTATGAAGGCATCTTTTTTCATAAAGTTGTGTCATTCATGTGAAAAAAAGATGCCTTCATACAAGAAATGAATGTGAATAAAAAAGTAAGTCCAAATTCTTTTTTCATATAAAGGGGGATCTTTTTTCATATGGCCCAATTCTTTTTTCATATGGCCATATGAAAAAAGAAATTCCGGTCATGAAAAAAGATTTAAAAATGTATTAAAGCACATTTTTCAATGATTTTTCCAAAAATGAATTGCAGAATCCACCTAATGGAAGCCTGATGAGCAAGATACATGTGTCGGTGTCCCTGCAGAATATCGTTTACATGGGTTTTCAAAAGAATTTTCTTTAAAAAAAAACAAACAACAGAAACAAGATAGCAGCCATATGAAAAAATAGATTTTACTCATGAAAAAAGATTACTCCCATATGAAACAGAATCTTTTTTCACATGGGCCAGATTATTTTTTTGTATGAAACAGCTATCCAGAAGACTATACTGAGCATGCTCATAACTGAAATTTAAAATCCTTATAACTGTGGAATGGATTAATATTTTTTCACCAAATTGATGAAAGGCACCACTCTGGCCCAAGCCCTTTCTACCCTGAAAATGACAGAGTGAAATTCCAAACCCTTTTGGCACTAGGCGATGACAAATGAACAGCGAAAAAAAAAAACACCAACAAAAAAAATAATATTTTTTTACTTCCTTCAGAATCTGGATTTTGGAATTCACACATCTGACTGTAACGAAAGTTGGCAAGTCAAGAGTCCTTGCCTCCGAGAGCATGCATGAACATTTTCGTGCAAATCCGTTGAACTGTGGCGAAGCTATTACAGTGTAAATTTAGGGGTTTAACATGAAACAGTCTATGCAACCCTAACTATAATTATAACTCCACACCACCATGGATCACCACTCCAGTGAAATTCTGACAAAAGAAAACTGAGGGAATCTTGTCTGGACAGTCTTTTGTTTATCAGACTGTAGAACTTTTCACTACGTCACCAAACTGGCATAGCAGTGAAGCTCAGCTCTTTAGCTGTCGAAGTTAAAGCCCTGCCTGGGAGGCAGTATTGGATCCAGAATTTTTAAAAGGATCCTGTGGCAAAAATGACTGGGGTCTGACTAAAAGGAGTTGGGCTGTTAGCAAGCAGGCAGAAATCTGTATCTGTCATCTTGTAATGATCATGATAGCACTTGGTAGTGGACCCTGATCAAATTAATTTTTGTTATCTTGGAAATATGTAAGTAACAAGCCACAACAGGGTTTGCAGTATAGGATTTTAATGCATGCCTCAGGGGTGTAGTAAGGCATGAGGCCAAAGGCCGAGTGTCCTTTTGCCCCTGGTAAGTGCTTTAAAATTTTATAATGCACACCGTTTTATAAATTATATTATTTTGAATTGGTTCTGTACCATGTAAATTTCAAAGAAGGGCCCTGCTGCCTCATAATCCCTAGTAATGCTGGATTCACCACTGCTGGGAGGCAGCTCTATCCATAATATCTGCCTCCAGGGCTGCCCTGAATGCAACTTTCATTGAAAGAATCTATCCCATCTCTTATTATAAGAGTTCTCTCCCACATAGCTTGACTGGCAGGGCCTCAAAGCACAAATGGTACAAGATGATGCTTGTATGCAATAAGAGACAGATTGTGTATTGCGTGCTGTATGAACTTATTGCAAATCACTCAAGTTAGCTATTGTAATTAAGTTTTACGTTGTGTTAAAACTTATCTAGCCCTAGTTCGTCTGCCCCCAAATCTCTATTGCTCTTGAAGACAACTTGCACACCTGTTCGCCTTAGTTAACGTGTCCTGTCTGTGTCGCTCCTCACTGACTTGCCCTACCTCACTCCTGCTTGACTTCCTTACAAACATTTTCTAGCTACACAATAATGTGTCAATTAGTGTTTGCAAAATGTTATTATGTGTTATTGTATCGACCTAGTTCAAAACTGTTAGCATTCCATTTGTTCATTACTTCTGTACGGCCTGCTACATTGATTCGATTGTAATCAAATTGTATACTGTATCTATATTGTGTAACAAAACTCTGTATACTATCCTCATGTCCCCCTACCCCCAGGTCGCACCAGGAGACGAGCAACCTGTTGCTCAGCGTGCCTTCCTGATGAAACATTTCAATAAATAAATATAATGCTTCTTCCCCTGAATCTGGAGTGCTCCACCTTAGAACTGCTGTGTGACACAACAGAACGCAGGATAAGAGGACCTGCAGCTCGGAGAAATGATTAGCTAAAATCATGTAATTTCATTGCTAGCCCACCTGAGGTGTAATTTCTTGTGTACAGAATGGTCAGTGTATGCCTGAATACTGGACTGCCTGAACTGGACTGGACCAGATCAGTAAAAGCCAAACTGGCCAGTCTGGCTGGACCACCTTGACCAGGCGCAAGTTACATGAATTTTGCCAATTTGGCTAGTCTGGAAGGATAGGCCCACCCAGCTTTTACTGATTTGGTCTGGTCTGGTTCTCATGGCCTGATTTTCACCAATTCCCAGACATGGGTGAAAACTGAACCTTCAGAACCAGTCCGGGCCAGTTAAGTAAAAGCCAGACTGGCAAAATTCACACAACTTGCACCTTGTCCAGCTTTTACTGATCTGGTCTAGTCCATTCTGGCAGTCCAGACTTCACCAAGTTACATGTTGTCCTGCTTTTACTTAGTTTTAATTGCTATCTGGGTTGGCAGCTGCATCAGGAGACCATGTGGCTCATTCGAGGGTGCTTAGTGAGCCGTGACGGGGCTGGGATCTGAGTATTGAGACCTCCTTGTTCACAGTTCCATGTGCCATTCTTTGAACAACACTGCTTCTCTGAGGCAACAGCATGGCATTAGCCTTCCTTCTGGTCCTCTGCCATTAACACATAACGGGGGCCATTCCAAACAGGCAGACAAAATTCACACTGGGGCAAAGAATTAGCAGTCAAAATATGGGGAGAAAAGGCAGAAACTCAAGTTCCACGACTAGCCTGTTTGAATAAATGCTTTAGATTAATAAGGTTTTTATTTAATCAAATGTCATAGCTCTGACTTTAATGTGTGGCATGGTTTTATAGACCTAAATTCTTATTGTTCAGTGAGGTGCAACACTGGAGTTAATTAGTAAAGAGCACTGGGTGGTGTGGTGGTGGTGGTGTGGGGGGGTGGACAGCTTTAATATTCACCATATCATTGGAAATCTTTATGCTCGTGATGCCAGTGAGTGAGGGTCATCCAGGGACAGCCAGCTGGAGGAGGATCAAGTGCCCCAGAGGACACTCTCCTCCAAGGACACACAGCGTCAGTGGTTCAGCAGGTAGCACACTCACCTCTGAGGCCAGAAGATTGAAAGATTGTGGATTCTAGTCCCACACTGGGAACTTGGAATAAATCCCAATACTGACACTGTAGTGCATCATGAGGGGGGTGCTACACTTCTGATATGTCATCTTTTGGGTGAGACATTAAAGAGGACAGGAAATTTATTTATTTATTTGTATAATCAGTTTACAACCTTTGAGCCAGAGGCTCATTTACAAAGGTACCTCGTCACATTGAGGACAGAAATGATTCCAATCTGCAGCTGTTTATAATGTTCCCGTTTGTTGAAATGATATCCACAAGCTTAAATGATCCTTATGTACCTGTAGAGGAATAAAAAGTGATGTAAAAAATAGTATTTTGCATTGTTTTGTTTTTATGGGCAGCATTCTATTACAGTTCTCATCATGGAACCAGTGATCTGGAGATTTAACTGTGTCATGGTTTTAACACAGAACTCTAAGCATGGTTCTGATGGGACAGTAGCTCATGTTTGGCATTCTGTACTTAAACCATGACATAGTAAAAACTCCAAATTACTGGTTCCATGAAGGGAACTGTGCAGAATGTTGTCCATAAAAAATAAACAGCTGAAAACACAAATTTTCACATCAGTGTTTATTCAGGTACCGTTCTATATGGCTCATTTGGAGGCAGGTCTTTCATTTCTGTCAGTAGTAACATTACTAACAGCTGCTTATTAGCACAGATTTCCTGTCCCCTTTAAACCGAGGTCCCATTTGCCTGTTTTGGTGGTTGCTCAGGTGGACGTTAAAGATCCCATGGCACTTCTCAAAAAAGAGTAGGGGAATTTTCCTGGTGTCCTGGCCAAATTCCCCGCCCCCCATTAGCTAAAATACCATCAACAGCTTAATCTGGTTCTGTATGTCACTTGAGACGAGGCTGAAAATAGGCAGAATTGCCTAGTCCCTTATTTCCAGTCAACAAAAAAAAATGAGGTAACTAACGACCTCCGCAGCAAGGTATTCGGTCAACTTAGCACGGGAATAATCACACCATGAAAATAACATTGGGAAAAACAGCTAACAGCACAAAAGAGCATCGAGATGTTATCGTGCCCCTCCCGACTGTCACTCTCAAGGGGTTAGTACTACTAAATCCCACCCCGTGACTGTCATGTGCCCCCCCAACTGTCACCCTCCTGGGGTTAGTAATAGTAACCCCCACCTTTCCCCTCCCCGAGTTCTGTCCCTCCTGGACATGTGGTCATGCAATCTCTCTGTATTGCTGACACTTGTGTTTTTCCTGCCAGCATTTTGTCTATGCGACAGTTGACTGTGCATTTTTGCTGGCACAGTATTGACCTGGACCACCGCAGCAATACTTTCACCTGGATGACCACAGAAGGTAGTTCAGTCGGAGGGCCTGCGGGGTGGTGGATGGGACATCACTGATATCACTGTGACAGCAGGCACAGCATGTGCGCACCCACAAAGTCGTTGGCAGCAACATCCTAAGGGGTTATGAGAAGCTGGAAGGAAACACCCCACCATGGCAGAATAAATGACCCAGTACTCATAGGCCCCCCCCATAGCCTTTCCCGCCACCTTGCATGTGGCTGTAGGTTCAGGAGGTACTCCCTTTCCCCTTGAACCCCTGGAATATGCAGAACAACACACGGTTCAGCTGGCCAAAGCTGCCAGGTAAGCGTGAGCTGCGGATAAGGATGACAGGGTTGAGTGGTTGATGGGGGGACAGGAAGGGGGATCATGGTTGCAACAAGAGGCAGATATATAGTACACTTCTTGCACTGTTACCTCACATCTCTGTACATAATATAAAAAATGGAGAAAGATCAAATACAGCCTTACCTTCAGCGGAGGCAGAGAAATAAGGAGAACAATACAGTAAAGTCATGTTACTGAATTTCTCCTCTTGCATACCGCTATTGAATATAGCTGTTTACCCTCCTGGCTGTGGCATTGCTAGTCACTGGCTCTCGCTGACATGTCTCTGATTGGTGCATTATTTTGGAGTCAGGTGGAAAGCGAGCTCCCATATTTCCAATCTGCTAAAAAAACATAAGTTCAAACTGAAGGCGTACTAATGTTTTGGTCTCATACAAGGTTAGGGTGTATTGTATTTTCTTTTTTTGTTAGTTTGTTTACTTTTTTATTTTGCTTGATAATCGAACTTGGCTTTGCCAGTCCACTGCTTCAGACCTGCCCATGGGAGATCCCCACTGCCTGCCAAGCTCACGACAACTGATGGGCACCAACTCAAGGTTCCCTCAGGTCCACCGTGATCCCAAAAAGTCCAGCATTTCCCTGCTGAGGGCTTCCTCCAGGGAAGAGGGACACTCCAGGGAGTGTTGCTTCTGGAAATCCCCAGAATGAATGTTGAGAGGGCAGACCCAATGTGCTACAGGGTTAAATGGCATGGGATGGTCTCTTGGAAGCTGTTTTCCAGACTAGTGAATGTCCAGTTCCCTGTTCTAGGGCCCACCAAATGAGTCTGTGCATGCAGAATCATCCTGAGGGGTCCAGTGTTGCATGCAGGTCACTGATGCCACCAAAGATGCACAACCATAAACCACTATTACACTGGAAATGATCCCTCTTGGCCAGTCAGAATGCAGAGTTACTGTCTGGTTATTCTGCAGTAGCTGGACAGTAGATTGAATAATGGGACAGTGGCTCTGCATTCTGATTGGTTGATGCATGTGTAGTTAGCCATTAAGAGAGCAGGCCCAGTTTGCCCTCCCACTTCAACATGCAGCAGCCAATCAGAGACTCTAGCAACACTACAGGACTTCTGTGAGAAACAGTTTCTGCTTGCTCGCAGACTCTTTGCAGTGACAGATATGGCAGTATAAAAAATGGTTTTATTTTTTCCTGTGTAATGGTGATCATACCATTAGTGATCTGGGTTTCCTCGATAATAACCGGGCTTGGGAGTTAAAAAAAACACATCAGCCTTCGGACTCAGTGTTTATTATCTCATAAACCCAGACCACTATGCTATTATCATGATAGTGAAACAGCACAGCTACTCTGACCTTCCTGGAGGGAGTGTACCCTGTGGACACACTACTGCACGTGCCCAAGTCGTGCCTGCGGCCAACCATCAGTATCCCAGTGTGCACTATATGTGGTGCTTGGCATGACATTTACATAGGCATAGGCGGTCACTGCACTATGCAGTGCGCCACACCACGCTTTGTGCCACATAGTTGGGGGGGGCATCCAATATGCCGACAGCCTCGGTAAGAATGTACATGCATGCAAAGCGCCTCGCGTGTGGAGCAATGTCACGCCTTATGGCTGAGCGGCAGCTCAGGGACACAAATGTGAGAGTGTGGATGACGGAAAAGGCAATCCTTCCACTGTTTACCATGTGCCTGAGTGGCCTGGGTAGTTTTAGTCTGTGGATTTTACATCCGTTGCCGTCATTCATTGGGCACAGCCAGGTTCTAGTGCTGGTATGCTGTTTGTCTTGCTATGGATAAAGAGGATGGTGCAATGTAGAAGGGTGTTTCTGTGTAGTCAGTTTTTGCTCTTTGAGGCAATAGCTATAGTTATCGTAACAGTTTTTTTTTTTAGTTGTTTAACCAGGAATAGCACACTAAGCTGAAAGTTTTTTTACAGGAGCGACCTGGGAGCACAGAGAAGTTAAGTGACTTGCTCAGGGTCACACAGTCTGCAAGTGGAAGCTGTGAGATTCAAACCCAGGTCTGGTCTGCTGGATGTCACCAGATTTGTAGCTCAGAGCCTTAAAGCACTGCGCTATACTATGTTTCTCATGTTTATAAGAGTGCATCCCTGAGTTCTTTGGGTGAGAGGACTGTGAAGAGAAGCTGAGCTGGTCTGGCACACAGATGACTTGAGAAGAAACTCTATAATCAAAAGAGACACAGGCGGTCGGATTTTCAAATGTCCAAAATTGCCAGAAGCCTCAGATACGGCAAAGATATGGCTCACCGGGTTGTGGCAGTCCAAAGAGATTTTCTATCCCTTGCAGCAGTCAACGCTTTCTACACCATTTTTTTGTGGTCCAGCTTGCATCCATAACAGGGAATATTTTCACGGAGCTTGCACCCGAGATTTGGTGCACGCTGCCGTAAAGTGGGTAAGCTGTCATAACTGTGCCCGAGACTGTAAAATCAGGCACAGTAGTGGCAAACAAGAGCAGTGCAGGTGCCCTTTGAAAATCCGGGCCCTGGAACTGGGCATGTAAACATATTATGAATCATAGTAAAGATTTCAGTTTAAAAAAAAAAAAAAGAAAATGCAACTTGAATTTAAAATTGTTCGATTTTGCAGAAAATTTAAGAAATCCCTGTGTGATGAAACGGACTATGTTAACAGAACTTAAAACGTAAAATTTTAGAAATGTTTGCATGAGACAACTTCTTGTGGAAAAAATACTCAATAGACAATTCTGATTGGCCAAGAATGAAGTAATGATTAGAAATGGGTGCAATAGGCTGGGGCCAGTGGGAGTAGACTCAAAATAGAGAATAGTGCATGGGTAACTATATGCAACAGGGCTGTGTTTCCATCCAGGGGTTCTGATGACATCATAGGGACCTTGAGAGCGAAGCTCGGGATGTCTTGGATGTCATCAGAACTAAAAGATGGAAACACAGCCTAGTTGTTCACAGTTGTCCATGTGTTGTTTTGTATACTTTCAGGTTTGAAACCTAAACGAAAAAAATCTGCTTTTTTTTCTTGCCAAGAAATATAGGTTTAGTGTTTTATTATTAAAAACAAGCACCCTCACCCAGCTGCTCAGAACCCACACTGGTGATGGATATGGTTCTGTTTTTAAAACTGATGAAACAAGAGAAGAGACTGAGTAAGGAGAATGCATGGTAGCTGTGTGTGTTTGGGGGGGGGGTGAAACATGAAACAGCAGGTGGCATGAGTTTCCATTCATTTAAAAATGTTGCTGTACCACAGAAGGGTACAACAGCATTCAGTGAGCTTCGAACTGTGGTGCAACAGCTTTTTAGCTAGGAAGGACATCCATGCACAACAAGGAATGATCATGTACTACATCATAATGCTGAGTATCCTAGCTGTTGCCTGGGGACTGGTAGATGTCCTCATTCCATGTTTGGCGGACAGAGTGTTAGCACTTGGCAAGACACCTCTCCAGCATGCAATAGCAAGATAATGAGGTGCAATGGTTAGGCCGACGGGTGTTAGTGGCATACATCAGTAATGGGGTTATTTGTACAGCATCATTTGAATATAGCACCTATGGCCAACAGAACAAACCCATTTGTGTGACACAGTGGTACAGACTGCTTCTGCTGTGCCTCTGACTGTGACCATCAGTACCACTTTCATTGACCAGCAGGGTGGCTGTGCTTTGCGTGCAATCATGCATGCATGCATGGGGATGTTTGAACATATATTGCAGAGTCAACTGCTATGTAATATATGTTTCAATGTATGTCCCTTAAAGGAAAACTCCATGTTAAAATCAGAAAAAGATATGTAGTAGTCTTTTTTTTTTCTGTGTTCTAACCAGTTCCCAGCATTTTCTTTTCCTCTGGCTGTGAGAGATGTTTTTTCTAACTTTCCCTAACTGTTTTATTGCCCTTGGAGGTTGCCATTCTGGTTGCTTTTATGGCCTCTAGTCTTCCCATAGTGCCCTTTGGTGTGATGTCTAATTGCCCCTGCAGGAAGCCAGTGTCTTGTTACAGGGTCAGTCACAGCTCAGCCACAGAGAAATACTTCTTCCAGAGAAGACACGCTGCTAGATTTTGGGTGAGTGTAATCATTATTATTTTTTGATATCAGTTGCTTGTCCTGCTATATTCTGCTGTGTGTGTGTTTAAATCATGTCACTGTTTATTCCTCTCAGTCACTTTCAGTTTTTGCTCCAGTACTAAGTAGCAAAAATTGAACATCAACTTATAGATTGTAACATAACAGGACAAAGTACTAATATCAAAAAATAATAATGATTACACTCACCCAAAATCTAGAAGTGTGACTTCTCTGAAAGAAGTATTATATTTGTGGCTGAGCTGTGACAGAGCCTGCTAAATCTAAGGGCATAGGTACATCAGTAGTGCTGAACAAACAGCTTTGAATATTCCCCCAAGAAGTCTTAGCCATATATATGATGTCAAAAAGAAAAACAGTAGGCCCAAGCAGTCTGCCCACCCTACTACCTAATTCCTGGTGGCTATCCAACCTTGATACTGCAGCCCCTTTTCTAACGAGTCCCATTTGCCTGTCCCATCTCTGTCTGAAGCTGCCCGCTGATTTGGCCTACACCACTTCCTCCAGCAGCTTGTTCCGCTTGTCCACCACTCCTTCTGTGAAGAAGTGCTTACAGACATCCCTTCTCAATTGCCCACCTGTAAGTTTCAGTGAGTTCCTGCTTGTCCATGTAGCTGAGAACAAAGAGAAATGCAACTTGGCATCCACCCCATTTATCCCATGCAGGTACTTGTAAAATTCAGTCATGTCACCCTTTTTTAACACGGATGTACATGTTCAGGTTCTGCGGCGTCTCCTCAGATGTCTTGCCCCCTTATCTGCGGACCATCTTAACTGCCCTGTGCTGTACTGTTTCCACCTAGTCACAGTCTTCCTCGAGTATGAACTCTAGTACCTTGCTCAACAGGGCCCTTGAGAGGGTGGGGGAGCAGGGGATAATTCCCTCGGCCCAGGCCACCCAGCATACTGTATGCAGGAAAGGGGCCATGAGCTGGTAGGGAACCCAGAGTCTGACCTTTCCCCAGGGCCCAGAATTCCTCTGAAGAGATCTGTTGCTTAGTATTCCAAACGTGGTTGCACCAGTGATCTGTACAGTGGCAGTAAAGGCCCTGCAAGAAAAGACACTCCATGCCTTTTATGCCATAAGAACTACATTCTGTAACACCAATCCACCTGGCTCTGTTAGACTGTTCATGGCCCCAGGAAATCCACCCAATTGTATACTGTTTGTATTTGCATGTTTCTATAGTGTGGGGCTGGTCCCATTGTGCACTTGTGCACAAAACCATTTTGGTTTACTTACTGTTTACTGTAGATTGTATCTGACTAATTTTGCTTTGTTCTAGGCTGACATTTTCCGTATCCCCTGCAGCTGACATCAGAGCAGTATGCAGCATCTGGAGTTTCAGTAGCCTGCAGTGCATGTTAGAGTTTATACAAACTCAGATTTTTTGTTTGCTGGTCCTTCCCTGGGCTAAGTACAGTCACAAAGGACTGTACCGCCCCTGGAGAAAAACAGACCCAGAAAACATGTGATCGGAGATTATAAAAGTTGTTAACATGCACTGCAGGCTGCTGAATCTCCCACTGCTGCCTACTGCTCTGACGTCATCAGCTGCAGAAGATTCTGGGATTTGTAGTAACAGAAGATGTGAGCCTAGAACTGAGTAAAATTAGTCTGATACAATCTGCTATACTACAGTAAACAGTAAGCACACCAAAATAGTTTGCACACAAAGTGCATGCACATTGGGAGAAGCCCCACACTTGAGTGTAGGGGCTCTTTGTGTGCTGATTGTTCCCCTTTAACCCTACTGCCCCTACTTTGTTTCTGTAGCCATCCTATAGATAGTCTCTGATCTCTCAGTATCCCTCTTCAGATGTGGATTCCAAAACGGCATGCGTTGCACATTTACACTGGATGCTTGGAAATGCTGGCTGGGTTGCAGTTGGCATTATGCCTTTAAAGCTTTTATTGTAATAAAACACCCTTATGCAAATTTAAACATTTTAAAGTTCACAATGTGCACATCTACCTGTGAGAAACATACTGTGAAAAAAATAGCTTTAGGATAGAGGCTGGGTCTTGTGTATGTGGCAAGCAGTCTTTGAGCAGCGCCCTCTAGATGAGACACTAAAATAATAGAGTTCTATAGTGTTGAATAATGGTAACAATAGCCTCTAGATGTGAGGTGCTGCAATAACAGAATTCTACAGCTTTGAGGAATGGTAACAGCAGCGCCCTCTAGATGTGAGATGCTGCAATAAGAGAATAATCCTGTAGCTTCAAGTAAGGTAACAGCACCGCACTGTAGATGTGAGATGCTGCAGTAACAGAATCCTATAGTGTTGAGGAATGGTAACAGCAGTGCCCTCTAGATGTGAAACACTGCAATAACAGAATCCTATAGCTTCAAGGAACGGTAACAGCAGCACCCTCTTCAGGTGAGCGCTACAGTAACAGAATCCTGTAGCTCAAAGGAATGGTAACAGCACCACACTGTAGATGTTAGATGCTGCAGTAACAGAATCCTATAGTGTTGAGGAATGGTAACAGCAATACCTTCTGGATGTGGGATGCTGCAATAAGAGAATCCTATAGTGTCAAGGAACGGTAACAGCAGCGTTCTCTAGATGTTAGATGCTACAACAACAGAATCCTGTAGCTTCAAGGAATGGTAACAGCACTGCACTGTAGATGTGAGATGCTGCAGTAACAGAATCCTATAGTGTTGAGGAATGGTAACAGCAGTGCCCTCTAGATGTGAAACACTGCAATAGCAGAATCCTGTAGCTTCAAGGAATGGTGACAGCCACATCCTGCAGCAGTGAGATGCACAATAACAAAGTCCTATAGTGTTGTGGAACAGTAACAGTAGCACCCGCTAGATGTGAGATGCTGCTATAACAGAAACCTAGAGCTTCAAGGAATGGTAACAGTAGTGCTGTCTAGAAGTGAGATGCTGCAATAAACAGAATCCATTGTTTTCAAGGAATGATGACAGCAGTGCCCTCTAGATGCGAGACAGTGCTGTAACAGAATCCTATAGCTTTGAGGAATGGTGACAGCAGAACCCTCTAGATATGAGGTGCTCAATAACTGAGTCTTGTGGTGTTGAGGAACTGTAACAACAGTGCCATCTTAATGTGAGATGCTGCAGTAACAGAACCATATAGCTTTGAGGAATGGTAACAGCAGCACCCCCTAGATGTGAGATGCACAATAATAGAGTCCTATAGTGTTGAGGAATGGTAGCAGCAGCACCCTCTAGATGTGAGGTGCTGTAACAACAGAGTCCTATAGTGTGAAGGAATGGTAACAGCAGCACCCTCTAGATGCGAGGTGCTGCAACAACAGAGTCCTGTAGTGTTAAGGAATGGTGACTGCAGCGCCCTCTTGATGTGTGAGGCTGCAATAACAGAATTCTGTAGTGCTGAGAAATGGTAACAGCAGCCCCCTCTAGATGTGAGGTGCTGTAACAACAGTCCTATAGTGTCGAGGAATGGTAACAGCAGCACCCTCTAGATGTGAGGTGCTGCAACAACAGAGTCCTGTAGTGTGAAGGAATGGTAACAGCAGCACCCTCTAGATGTGAGGTGCTGCAACAACAGAGTCCTGTAGTGTGAAGGAATGGTAACAGCAGCACCCTCTAGATGTGAGGTGCTGCAACAACAGAGTCCCATAGTGTGAAGGAATGGTAACAGAAGCACCCCCTAGATGTGAGATACACAATAATAGAGTCCTATAGTGTTGAGGAATGGTAGCAGCAGCACCCTCTAGATGTGAGGTACTGTAACAACAGAGTCCTGTAGTGTCGAGGAATGGTAACAGCAGCACCCTCTAGATGCGAGGTGCTGCAACAACAGAGTCCTATAGTGTCGAGGAATGGCAACAGCAGCACCCTCTAGATGTGAGGTGCTGCAACAACAGAGTCCTGTAGTGTTGAGGAATGGTAGCAGCAGCACCCTCTAGATGCGAGGTGCTGCAACAACAGAGTCCTATAGTGTCGAGGAATGGCAACAGCAGCACCCTCTAGATGTGAGGTGCTGCAACAACAGAGTCCTGTAATGTGAAGGAATGGTGACTGCAGCACCCTCTTGATGTGTGAGGCTGCAATAACAGAATTCTGTAGTGCTGAGAAATGGTAACAGCAGCCCCCTCTAGATGTGAGGTACTGTAACAACAGAGTCCTATAGTGTGAGGAATGGTAACAGCAGCACCCTCTAGATGTGAGGTGCTGCAACAACAGAGTCCTATAGTGTTAAGGAATGGTAACAGCAGCACCCTCTAGATGTGAGGTGCTGCAACAACAGAGTCCTATAGTGTTAAGGAATGGTAACAGCAGCACCCTCTAGATGTGAGGTGCTGCAACAACAGAGTCCTATAGTGTTAAGGAATGGTGACTGCAGCGCCCTCTTGATGTGTGAGGCTGCAATAACAGAATTCTATAGTGCTGAGAAATGGTAACAGCAGCCCCCTCTAGATGTGAAATCTGCAATAACAAGTCATATAGTGTTGAGGAACGGTAAAAAGCAGCGTCTTGTAAATGTGAGATGCTGCAAAAACAAAATCTTGTACTTCTGAGGAATAGTGAGAGCTGCACCTTCATAATGTGAGATGCTGCAATAACAGAATCCTATAGTTTTGAGGAACGGTGACAGCAGCACCCTCTATATGTGAGACATTACAATGACGGAATTCTGTAGCTTCATGGAATGGTAGCAGCCTCACTCTCTAGATGCGAGACATTACAATAACAGAGTCCTAGAGTGATGAAGAATGATAACAGCAGCACCATCTGGATGTGATATACTGCAATAACAGAATCCTATAGCTTTGAGAAATGATGACAGCAGCGCCCTCTAGATATGAGATGCTGCAATAACATAGTCCTATAGTTTTGAGGAGTGGTGACAGTAGCGCTCTCTAGATGTGAGACATTGCAATAACAGAATTCTGTAGCTTCATGGAATGGTGACAGCAGCAACCTCTAGGTGTGAGACATTGCAATGACAGAATTCCGTAGCTTCATGGAATGGTAGCAGCATCACTCTCTAGATGTGAGACATTACAATAAGAGAGTCCTAGAGTGATGAAGAATGGTAACAGCAACAACATCTGGATGTGATATACTGCAATAACAGAATCCTATAGCTTTGAGAAATGATGACAGCAGTGCCCTTTAGATATGAGATGCTGCAATGACATAATCCTGTAGTTTTGGGGGAATGGTGACAGCAGCGCTCTCTAGATGTGATGTACTGCAGTAACAGAATCCTTTGGCTTTGAGGAATGGTAGCAGCAGTGCCTCTTGCTGTAAGACACTGCAGTAAGTCATAACATTCTGCGGTTCAATGTCCACAGAATTGATTTGTGCAGAACTTACATCCCCCCCACCCCCCAAACTTGGTAGCTTGTATTTAAAATACTCGTCCACTATTCCAGGCTCATTTCCCCCTTCTTTGTTAGTCTCAGTGTGGTTTGCTATTCTGTAAAACCTGATATCACCGATGACATTGTGATATGGTGTTAGCCCACAGAAGGATAGGATATCACCAAAGAAGCAAACTCCTCCCGCTGCAGAAGTCATCTCAAATCTGCCTCAGCTGTGTAAGAACCCTATCAAAATGCGTGAAGAGCTAGTAGTAATACCAAAACGGTTAGCACCAAATGTTATAAAGTTTTAAATGTAGTCAGTTGTTAACTGGTTTTTATTTCTGGATCATGTTTCTTTCCGCATTTGCTCAGTAGCAGGTTTTTTCTACCCAATAGTACTAGGTGGGATATGAAGAGCAGTATTTTAGCTGGAGACTGATGTATCTAGCTTTATAGAAACATAGAAACATAGAATTTGACGGCAGATAAGGACCGCTTGGCCCACCCAGTCTGCCCATTTCCCTACCTACTGGATAAGCTGCAGATCCTAGTTAACCAGCAGCCTACTTCTTCCTACCCACTAGAAAGGCCTTATGACTGTCCCATGCATGCTTGAATTCCACCACTGTTTTTGACTCCACAACCTCCTCCGGAAGGCCGTTCCATGCATCCACAACCCTCTCTGTGAAAAAATACTTCCTTAAATTACCTCTGAGCCGCTCCCCTCTAATTATTCCTCTTCATAACTCATCACTGAACGTGACAACACATGGGACTGATCTGGAAGTGGGTGATTGGCTCTTTCTGGTCAGTTGTGATGTCACAGACCACCAGGCCATAGAGCTGATGAGGAGAACTGATAAGACTAGCTATGTCAGCCTCCAGGTACAGTACTGTTACACACATCATACTAAAAGCTGTCAGGTAGCAGATTTAACTTGCAAAAGAGAAAATAAACAATCCTGGAGACATAAGAAGTAATAACGCAATGCTTTTAAAAGTGAATACTCATTTTAGACTGCACACTAGCCATTTCAGGCTGAATTGCTGCTTATAATTAGGAACCCTGGAGATAAGGTAAGTGTAACTTATATGGAAGGGAAGGGGTTAACACCTTCATTTAAGTTATCACATATTCTGCGGCTTATCTTATGTTGCGTAGTAAGAAAATAAGTACTTGATGAAAGGAGAGACTTTGGATTCATCTTGTGCCCCCCTCCTCCCACCATGTGATGGTAACAGTTATGGTGTTTCCAGAATGCCCAGGGCCTGCTAACATGAAGTGTCACTTGTTTAGTTTGAGGTTTACCGTTAACTACGGTGGTCTGGTCACAGATACAGTAAGCAATCTTGTCCCCTTCTCCCCCAGAATAAAGTGTTCACAGCCCAAGAGAGAATCCTTACTGTTGGGAAAGTGAGGGTACTAATTCTGAGAATTGCAACACCAGGTATGAAGACAGAGGCCTTTTCATTGAGGGAGTCTCTGTTGGCAGGATGCCAGAAAGTAAAGTCCTGTGATTGGATGTGGTGGTTGTGGTTTTGGGAAGGGATCCAGGCATCTGCGCAGTATCAAAATACTGCGTGCATACAGAGTGGATGTCCTGCTGTATTTCGCAGACCTTTTTGGTTCATGATTGTGTTAACTTTGTAGTATACTTACCTGTTATTAGCATATTAGAGATATCATATTATTTATTTTTCTTTGACTTTTTTTTTGGATTTTGAAAGAACCTAATTTACAGCACATACTCCCTGGTGGTGCACTGTTAACTTTTTTGTGCATTACAAGGCCAGAGGTTACAAGTTCCAGATAAGTACAACAGGGACAATTTGTACAATGTAGGCAACAGTTCGGTGGTCCACTCTAGGGTGACAACCCAACAGCAAAACCATTACAGCGACAGTTCCTTTTGTGATGGTACAATCCCGGCGTTGGTATTGTGCTGTTGCTGTGCGGGAGGTCGGCAGATTTACTGTTGACCACAAGGAGTGCTTCTGCAACAGTTAACCGTTACAGATAAATTATTTTGTTTCTCCACTGAAGCATTCTAAATGAACATAAATCATTTATTTAAATGTTAGGTGGATCATCAGTATTTATTTCCGCTTTAGCTGCATCACAAGGGAACTCTTAACCAGTTGTAGAGCAGCTTGAATAATGCCTGATGACATCACAGTGGCCTCTGCTGCCCTTAAAATAGAGCAGTGAAATCAAACAGAAACAGTTAAAGAGCAGCTGGCGCCTTTATGCCTTCAAGTCAGGCAATTCATGGCAAGGAGTTGCCTGCACAAGGACCTAAATCAGCCACATTTTGAATTTTTACCTTCAGCCATTGTGTAGAAATTTAAACTGTTACCTGTGATCGCCCTTCCACATTAGCGAAAGTCGCTCAGCGTTCGCCACAGCACCCCACCCCTAAAAACAGCACTATGATGATGCTAAGTAGGGAGGGGACTGCAGGGCTAATAATGGCTTAGATAGCAATTGGGAGCAGTAGTGGTGAACTCTACATGCAAGTAGTTTGCTTCGTAGGCACTTACACACGTTAAAGGGAGGTATACTAATGTAATACTACCGCCATAACATGTATAAGTGCGTACAAAGCAAACTACTTGCTCGTGAAGCTTGCTTTTCTGCACATGCACTGCCCACTTCCGCTAGTCAGCATCCCATAGGATGGGTGATATAGAACATAAGAAAATACCCAAGCCAAGGCATAGTGATGCTGGCTCCCACTTCACAGGCTCTGCACTGCTGACCTAGGCACCCATCTCTGGACGGAGCAGGACCTCCAAAGGGGCATGGCTCACCCCATGGACCAAACCTCAGGTGGTAAGCCAGGAAGGAACAAGGACGAAGGGTTAAGTTTACCCCCCCCCTTAAGGAAGAACCAATGTGGTTCGAAGTGCTGGGGTGTTTGTGTCTGCTGTTCTCTTGTATATTTCACGTTGTTAATGAAGCACCAGTCACTTTCACCTGCAATTGGCTGTTCGACTTTTCAGTTTTGGAGTGTGGTTTTGCTCTGTGCAAAGTTTTGAGTTTTAAACGGCTGTCCTACTTAGCGACACTGCACCAAGAACCCTGCTTTGTTTCGTAAGTGTGGGAGAAGGTGGGTGACAGTGCTGGGGACAGAGGCAGCTGATGAGGGCAGCCTGGGAGTGGGGGCCGCGCGAAGTGATTGCCTAGCGTCCCAGTAAGCCTCAGACACAACCACATGGGGATACATACATATGCTAATCTTGCCACTGAGCCAAGCAAAGGTGAGGGAAGAGAGCAGGGCTAGTTTCAGTTTCATTGAACAAGACAATACCTTGTTTGTTGAGCAAAATCATTGTCTTTGTCCTGAGTAAGTGAGGGAACAATGCTGCGGAAATGGTCCGGTTACTCCCCTTAGAATTCAGACTCTGCTAAAGTAGCTTTTCTGTGCCCCAACGTGCATTCTGCACACATACGCGAGCGCGCACACACACACACACACTCTCCCACCTTCCCCCGAATTTCAGGAATTCTCCCAATATTAATTCAAGGTCTCACTTCTTAAGCACATACAGTACATTCCCTTCACTTTATCAAGCTCTGTGCCTGGCAAGCTGCTTTTCTTGGAAACCCATTCATTAGAAATCAAGTCATTTGATTAAAATTATACATATGCAAGCCACGTGCACAAGCAGTAGGGAGGGGGTATTCATTTTCAGAGGCTGGAAACACAAAGGTAAATTTTTTTAGATTGTATTGTGAAACTGAGAGAGGTGCAGGGCAGTCTAGGCATCTTGTTTATTTGTTTTTTTTTGGGGGGGGACCACTTCTCCCTAGTTTTACAGCTAAGAGTGACTGGAGCATAGAGGGAAGACAATTGATCGGGGTCACATGGTTATCCAGGGACTATGGTGGGATTTGAACCAGAGATCTCCTGTTTCAGTGTTCATCACTGTAATCAATGCACCGCAACACCCTCCCAACTGGCAAAGGCAGGTGCCTCTGCACACTACTGTAGAGGTACTGTATGTTGCTGTTATATTGTAGGATATGCAAAGTGAAGTAAGCAATATAACCCATAACGCGGCATGTGTTTCTAGCGAATTAATGCACACCCTGGGTGAATTGGAAGGCATGAGGGCTATGAATGAGTGACTTTCAACGCACCCAGGAAGTGCATTAGTTCTCAAGAAACCCATGCCCTGGACTGAGTTATTGTGCTTATAAAATACTTCCTTTTTTTGCTTTATGGAAAAAGGTTTTATTATCCTTTGATTAGGTTGTTGCCAGGTAGAGTATGTGAGTCTGGTGACAGAGGTTGAGTGCCATTGAATGAATTAAGGAAGTACAATTATTATGAAGAAATATATGCCCTGTTGTGGGTTTTATGTTTACAATGTGGAAATTATTTTTTTATTTTAATGAAACAATGGTTTATTTTAATTTAGTTAGGTGGTTGCTAGGTAGAGTAGGGTGGTTTAGTTACAAACTGTTCATATATCAGAGATTATTGAATGGTCAGATGCTATGTTTAGACCAATGAATTTGCTAGGACTATGAAGAATTCTATACCCATTTCATAACTAGAATTAATTAAAAGCCAGAGAGCAAGTATTGCAAAATGTAACCTTTCATTTTAATGGACAGTGCAGACCTGTGGCCCTTGCATTGCATTCCAAAACAGCCAAACTACATTTTACAAGTTCTAGCTCTCCAAAAAGTAATATATATCTAGCAAAGCATTAGTAATATAGCAGAATTGCTCTGCATGAACAAAAAACAATGCATTTGTAAAATTAAAGGAAAAGTGTGGAAGTCCACTTGCAAGAAACCAGAAGACTCAGGGGTTTGATTTTCAAACGGACGAAAATAGCCCTGAGTCTAAGTCCTGTGTTGCATTCCACCAGTGTGGAAAAAAATCCTCCACATTGGCGGACATTCTGATTATCAGACCATTCTCTGCATGGGCAGCAGGTGCAGCTGCAGAGGATGGTACGCCTGGTCTAACCAGGTGTAACATTTTGGAACAGTTGCATCAAAAAACGCCTGCAAGCAGCCGAAAATCACGGAGCCAGTCACAAATGGCTCCACAATCAAAAATATGGGGCATGCGGACCAGCAAGGATTTCCCTATGTGTGCCAAAAACTGCTGTTTTTGGAAATCCAGCCCAGAGGTTTACTTTCCGTTTGGCTGCAGGCCTCCCTGGTGGATGAGAAGCATGCATCTGAGCATCTGACTTTTAAAGGCACAGTGCCCTTCTCATAGTAGGCTCAGAATGAACAGATTTCACTCAAGCAGTCAAAATGTGGGAAAATTACTATAACATACAGAATTAATGCCAGAAAAGTGTGGTCTTTGAGGAAATAATACCATCGAGGAGGCTAATGAGCTCATAATGCCACAGCCCCTCAGGGTGGGTGGCCTTTATGAGCTCAGTAGCTTCTGAGATGGGGTATGAGTGAACTCTGGACTACAGGACCAGACCTAAAATGCTAAAAATCAGATTAGCTGGTCTGGTTGGACTAGCCGGACTGGGCACAACTTTGCATGGTCTGGCTATTCCAGCCAGAGCAGTCGGTCTGATTTTATTTGGTTGTTCCGTTCCAGCTGGTCTGGATTTCATGTAGGAAGATGGTTTTGGGTGAAATCCAGACTGCCAGACATGGGCTGTACCAAAATGGTTAAAGGTGGTCCAGTTCACTCATACCTTCACCCTAGATGTCATCCAGACCAGCAAACCGGACGGACTTCAACAGTAAAAACTGGACCAACTGCTCCATTCAGAACAGCCAGGCCATGCAAGTTGCACCCAGTCCAACTAGCCCAGCCAGAACAGCCAGTCTGTTTTTTACCATTTTGGCTCCAGTCCGGTATAACAGTCCACATTTTACCAAGTTCCTCCAAGACAGTATTATTACATGAGTAAATCAAACTTTTCTATTTTTAATGTTGGGATTCAGAGGATGGTAGTTAATGGCACTCATTCTGAAGAGGGGAGTACAATGAGAGGGGTACCACAAGGCTCAGTACTGGGGCCAGTCCTCTTTACTGTCTTTATAGGAGGCATCATGGAAGAACTGGAAGGGAAGGTGTCTCTTTTTGCAGATGATATCGTAATCTGCAGTAGGGCAGACACTAAATAAGGGGTGGAAAAAATGTGCGGGGATCTTGAGAAACTCAAAAAATGGTCAACAGCATGGCAGTGGAGGTTCAGCACCAAAAAGTGTGAGGTCATGGACCTAGCACCTAAAAACCCTGTGCTACTTGCTTACTTGGTAGTACAAGATAATAGCAGGCTAAATGCTCATCACGGTTGTCTCCCACTCCGAGTGAGTGTATTATTTCCCAATATTTTTTTTCCATCAATTGTTTATCCTTCCGGCGGGCGGCGGCTTGTGCTGGCCATCCAACACCGGACTTCCTCGATTGTTTGGGTACCCTCTCCTCTACCCAGCTGAGCCACTGGAGTCGATGCGGGGGGCTTCATCCAACCACAGCCACCGATTATCTGTTTTCTCTCCTTATTCCCCAGAGTCCTTCGACAAGGACAGCGTGTGCATCTGGAGGTGCACATGCATGCCTTGGCCCGGGCCAGCTCCACTCTGCCCACCCCATCCTAGCACCCGTCTCTGATCCCTTGCCTGCACCACCATCACACCTCCACCTGGTGGCGGTCAAAGGTCGGGAGAGACGACCTCCACTATCTAAGAGAGGAGAGCTGCCAGTGGCTGCTCACTCCTTGCCCGGCCCTCCCCCATCACGGCCGACCCCTGGCACCCCGTGCTCGTTCCTGAACACGGTTCGCTAGTGTGGTGAGAGGTAAGGCGTCCAGCGCCTCAGCCCTCTATGCCACTGGACTGGCCCAATATTTTTTGACAGTAAGTAACTGTCTAACCCCTTTTTGAAACTATTTATAGAAGGAAGGTCAACTAAGATGAGGGAAAGTACTAACAGATATTAAACAAGAAAGGGACCTAGGTGTTGTGTCTGAGGAGCTCAAGGTGGCAGGGCAGTGTGGCAAAGCAGTGAGTAAGGCTAGTGGAATTCTGGGTTGCGTAGTGAGGGGTAACTCCAGCAGGAGGGGGAGGTGGTTTTACCATTGTATTGCTCGCTGGTGAGACCACATCTGGAGTACTGTGATCAGTTTTGGAAACCACACCTCAGAATGGATACAGACAGAGTAGAGGTGGTCCAGAGGAGGGCGAGTAAAATGGTACATGGTTTGCATGAGAAGCCCTATGAAGAGAGATTGGGGGATCTCAACATGAATACCCCGGAGGAAAGGAGAGAGAGAGAGCGAGAGACAGAGAGAGGATATGAGAGAGACATTCAAATATCTCAATGGAGTGAATAGGGTAGAGGTGGGGAGCCTCTTGCAAATGAGAACAAGCACCAGGAATGGGGAATGCACTGAAGCTCGGGGGTGGGTGGATTCAAGAATGATGTGAAGAAATATTTCTTCACTGAAAGGGTAGTTGATATCTGGTATAGATTGCCAGCAGAAGTGGTGGAAGCCAAAACAGTGTGTGTGTGGGGAGAGGGTGGGCTTCAGGCGTGCATAGGATAGACATATGGGTATATTAGATAAGATGCTGGGAGGTGGGAGGGTCGAAAGAGACCTGATATTGTCTGCAGAGACAGAACTGGTAGGCAACAGCTGGGCAGACTAGGTGGGCTAAGCAGTTTGTTTCTGCTGTCAAATTCTATGTTTCTATCTTTTATTTAAAAGAGAACTATCAGCACTTAAAACTCCATACCCATGTTCGGGGCTGGTTACGATTTGTAATTTATGCGCAGAATTTTAAATTTTTTTACTTACTGTTTACTGCAGTGTAGTAGACTGCATCAGATTAGTGTTGCTTGCTTCCAGGCTGACATTTTTTGTAACTACAAATCCCACAATCCCCTGCAGCTAACATCAGAGCAGTACTGCAGCAGTGGGAGATTCAATAGCCTGCAGTGCACATTAGAGTTTATATACATCCTCCTCTTTTGTTTGCTGGTTCAGCTGTCCTCCCTGGGCTAAGTACAGTCACAGAGGACTGTACTTGGCCAAGGAGAACAGCGGGTCTGGCAAACATATGATCTGATCACATAAAATTAAAAATGTCAGCCTGGAAGTAAACAGAATTAGTCTGATACAATCTAGTATATCACAGTGAAGAACAAGTAAAAGGAAAAAAAAGAATTTTGCTCACGAAGTGCAGATTGGGACGGCTCTTAGTGCTGACTGTTCCCTTTTAATACATACATAACTTTTGAGTATTCTATACAGCAGTAAATAACCTCATTTGTTTTCATGGGATTGTGTTCCCCTTGTGTCAGTGGTACATGAGTTTATTTCTATGTCAGTACACTCTGTAAATTGGTGTCTTTGTATATGGCTTGTACATTTGGTGACTTAATAACTTTGTATATATAGTATATATTATAGGGCCGGGTAGTGCCCATATAGTTAAGGTTGAGGAGGGTGTTTAATGTTAAACCGCTAGCTTTGCATTTTAATAGCTTGCCCCCATTCAGTGGAATTGCATGAAATTTTGCATGCACAGTCTAGGGAGCAAGGTCTCTCGAGTTGGCAAGCTATGTTTTGGTCGATGTGCAGATTCCAAGATCTGGATAGTGCAAGAAGAAGAAAAATCATAGAAACATTGCAACATAGAATTTGACAGCAGATAAGGACCGCTTGGCCCATCCAGTCTGTCCATTTCTCCATATCTACACTATTACTGCAGACCATGCCCGATATACAGTTCTTCCCCCCCCTTCTTTCCTCTACGATTCCCTTGTGCTTATCCCATGCATTATTAAACTCTACCGTTTTTACCCCACCACCTCCACTAGAAGGCTGTTCCAGGAATCCACCACTCTTTCTGTATAGAAGTACTTCCTCACATCTCTCCTCAATCTCCCCCCTCCAACTTCACAGAAAAATCCGAGATTTTGCAGTTTTTTGCTCTCACCTACACTTCAGGCAGTTTGGAATTTTGTACTGAAATGTTCAGGGTAGAAATGAAGAAGAAGGCTCTGTAAAGGGTAGAAAGAACTTGGCCTAGAATGGTGCCTTTCATTGGTTTGGTGTAAAAAATATTAATCCATTCCAGAGTTATAAGGATTTGAAATTTCAGTTCTGAGCCTGCTCAGTAGCATCTTTCAGCTAGATGTTTGATACAAAAGAAGAGTTTCCTCCTCACGAAAGAAGAATCTTCCTTCGTGAGCCAAAATTCTTCTTTTGTGATGAAAAAAAATCTTCTTTCATGTGGCAGTCATTTTGTGTTTTTTTTTTCATTCCACAGGTAACCCCTAGGTGGCACTATCCCAAGGGCTACTACCTCTGCCTGCTTGGATAGCAGCATGTTAAGGAGCCTGAGTTCTGAAATGGGTGCCTCCACCCGGAAGTCAGGATTGATAGTGGTCAAGCTAACCTGGGCACAACCCTCCGGGACACTGTAACCCCCCTCTTTCCCCTCTAGTGGCCTGAACACTGTACAATAATCACTTTCATAATACCCCTGGTACACCACACAGATACCACACTGTTTGCACTTAGCACCAGGGCTGGTTCCTCTGGCTTGACCCTGGGGACTCCCTGTAAAACAAGGTTAGGCACAGCAAATAGCAGCAGAACAGTACTGTGAAAGCAAATTGGAACCACAATCAGATGAAATGCAGAAAAAGTTAGATCTGATTTATTCAGGGAACTTGAACAAGGGAGGGGCAAAATCAGGTTAATTAGCTTAAAAGTTATATCAATCAGGCGGTTAAGAATACGCTTTAAGTTCCCTCACACAGTCACACCTCTGGGCACCCAGATGGAGAAGAGAGGGGCTAGCCAGGACCATTGCCCGGGGTGGGCCGGCATCGCAGCTGGTTCGGGCCCTGTGATGGAAAAAACAATATGCAGAACACACACTATTTGTAATCTGGAGCCAGATGGCTCAGTCAGTGAGGCAAGAGAAATAACAAAGAAATCAGATGACACACTTATATTAAACTCTAGTTGCAGGGAGCTACCCTGATGGTTATCCACAGTACCCAGAACTGGACACAGAATGGACAAAAATTGAGACAGCAGGTGACTCTTCTGGATGGCCAGGAAAAGCAGGGCCCACACGATTCGCTGAGGCATCATTCCTATTCAAGTGTGGAGCAGGGGGCTAAGCCCCAGGCAGGTCTCTCGTCGATGGCTTTTCTCTGTGCAGTAGGGTAGTCTGGCAGAGCCCTTGTGGCAAGGCCCAGCCACATGGAGATAACCCTGGATTTAGTCTGTTTGGGCTGGACACAGCTTCCAGCAAGCAGAACGCAATTCACACAGTGTGGAGCCAAATCACGACCCCCTTTCAGCACACAGCACATTTATATGCAAAGAAATTGTACTGTACCAGGCAAAACGCTCTCCAGTCCCAATCCCACAGTCTCTGCTCAAACCGGGAGCTCAGAGGCAGCTGAAACTCCTGACAGGCCGATTGCAATCAGCAAATACCTTCGGTTCTCTTCAGGTTGAGCCTGGTCACACTTTAGTAGCTTACTTTATTCACACAGCTCAGATTCAGTCTGAAAACAATTCTCTTTCCCTCTCAGAGCAGTAAACAGACATGCGGGCCAGAAATCAGGCCTTTCCATAGTTCTCCCGCTCGAAACTACACAGACTGCTGCTTGAACTATCACGACCTGCTCCTCTCTCAGCTTCCAACTTAGATCTGCCTTAACCGCAGGCAGCTTGGGGATTTCCCCTCAGATCCAAAAGGTTCGATTGGCTCATTCAGTTGTCAGTCAAAGCAAAAGCTCCCCCTTCAGTTACAAAAAGGTGCCAACAGCCTAAAACTACAATTCCCAAGCCTGTACTCCACACAGTCCTCTCAGACAGGCTCCATTTTAGAGTCCCCAGGTACTGATTGGTCCAATTCGGCAGTTCGGGACCAAAATGATGGAGATAACCAGAACAGTCCTTGCTGCAAAGAAGGCAGGTAAGAACAAACTACATTATCATTATTACTCTGAATTATTTTCAGCAAATAGTTACATCCTTCAGCAGAGCTCCCTCTGCACAATTAACGATGGCAGACACAGAGCTATTTTCCAGCAGCTCAGGCAGGACTCGAGCATGAAAACACTCAGCACCCCCCTCCAGATTAATATTACTGCAAACTAGGCGGCTCTTAAAGCAACAGTACATAGATGCTACACAGGCACTCTTTAGCAACACCGTTTAAACTGCTAAAGTGACGAACACCAACCTGGCAGTGAGCATTTAGGCAAGCTCATAGAAGGCTTTTTGGGAACCCCCATCTGTAGGGGGGGTTACACACAGCATTATTCTTCCTCCAGATTTATGTGAGTCTTGAACTTACCTCTATTCATGGTTTTAAAATTTGCCACCATCATTTTTAAAACTTTTACATCTTGGGAAGACATTAATTTTCTTAATAATTTATATTTGGATTCATTACAGTTGCTACGTATGTGTCTCAAAATACATTATTTTTCCAATAGTAGACAAACCGTCATAATGTGAAAAAGATTTTTATTTGTGTACCACATTTGCAGTACTGGTTTAATTTTTTATCCATATTATATCCATACTGTAGAAAGTTACTTTCATGCATCTCAGATGTATAATGGGCCCGATTTTCAAATGCCGGAGAATGCCGCAAGCCCCTGGTGTGCCAATCATATGATGCATGAGGTTTGTGGCATTCTCAGGGCACAGATCGTGATTTTTAAACACTAGCACCAAATGTGGCACATTAGACAAGCTTTTGCCCTGGTATAACTTTGCTCCATTTGGGAGACACTTTTATGGGGCTTTCGCAACATCTTTGGCACCAGCTTCCGTACAGTGTGGAAACCACCGCAGATGTGCCTGATGTAGTAAAATCGGGCACAGTTGTGGTGATGGGGTTTGGCGCACTACCAAAACTTAAGTGTGGTGGCACAGGGCTTGGCGCAAGCCCTGTGCCACTCTTTGAAAATCGAGCCCAGTGTGCGGATCATTTTCTATCAATGGGAGTTTTCAGAATATCCAAATAAGGCTCCATGCTGCGATGGCTTTTACTTGTGGCTGCCCAGCTGAGATGTAGCTTATCACTTCATAAACTTGGTTGAATGTTCATGAACTGTTCGTCAACATTGAGTGGGATTTTGAAAGGTCTGAATGCAACACTCCCATCCATATTTTGGATACATGCGGAATCCAGCTAAATGCATTGGGATGCTTGTGGCATATCTACAAACATCCTGATGCGTTGGCGACAACACTTTCTGCTGCAACTGTAGCAGTCGTGTCATTTTTCCAGACGCAAGTGCAGAATTTCATCCCGCGAGTTAGACCACCTTTTTGTGGTCAAACTCCCAGGATGGATTTCGGCACTCGCGTCCGAAAAACAGGCGCGAGTCTCTGAAAATCCCCCCCCCACCACCACCACCACCACCACCATGTTCATCCAGCTGAGGAACGTTTCATGACCTTTAATTAGCCATCAGTTTGTGATGTACTTTTTTGAACCGTTATGAACTAACCAGTTGATGAACATTTATGAACGTTAGTGAACCGGTTTGAACTAGGGTCAGTTTTCACAACTGTTATCAGTTTCCTATCTGTTGACGTGCATGGCAACTTTGTATGGTTATCAATAAAATTGGCATTATTTTTTACATTGAAATGCTGTACCTTTATGTAGTAATTACAAATAAAAATCTGAATATCACTTTTATGATACTAAACCTAAAACAATGTAGATGACAATGTGATTTGAAAATGGAAAAATATAATTTCAAGTGTACTGTATGCCCAAGAGTACCCTGTAGCTCTGCCTGAGCAATGCATTGTCACAGTTTGTTGCCGTTTAGCACCATGGATCAGGGAAGGCCCCCCAAATTTAAAGAATTATATTTGAGAGAACTGAAATCATTAAAAAGACAAGGTGGATACCTGACATGGTACCATGGAGCCAGCATCTGATGTTTTGCAATCCAGTGTATTTGGAAAAAAACAGGAAGGGGTAGAGGACGGAAAATAACTGGGGTGGGGAGGGTGTGGTTCAGTGACTATCTCAGTCTAGATTTCACCCATATGCTTGCCCTAGATGAAGTCTGGACCAGCTGGAATGGATGGACCAAAATGGTCAAAGTCAGACAGACTGGGCCAGCCAGAATAACCAGATCATGCAAATTGTGCTCGGTCCGATTTATACCATTTAGGTTCAGGTCTGGCAATCTGAATTATATCAAGTACCTGTGAAAAGCCCCGGTCTTTAGTGCTACGCAAGCAATACTTCACAACACTAGGAAATTAATCAACAGTCAGGTGATGTGTTTCGCCCAGTAATGTTTTTAGATTTGATCACTTTCTCAAACCCCATTTTATATATACCCTGCCTCCATGGTCTTACTAGTGGTACCTGTATATTTTGACCTGCATACATAGCTGTGCATTAATCCCTGGGACTCAGTGTATTGCACAGTCAGGATAAGATGGTGCTGTATGTGTCAGCGAGTGGACTACTGTTTGTTTTAACATCAGGAGCGGCCACCCGCCCAGCAATCATATATTCTACCTTGGTGGAGATTGGGGAGACTGAACTGACATCACCTGAGTTTTGGTATTGGAACTATGAACTGTATACAATGTCTGAGCAGTGGTCATTGGGAAAGGCCCCAGGAGATGTGGACCTTGCCAATTTTTGAAACCCTTGAGGCTTGCACCGATGTTGTGGAGTTGGGGTTGAGCCCACAACCAATCACTATACTGGGTTCTGGCACTGACAGGATTTTGGGTTCACGAGGCCCTAGTTAATTCAGGTATGAAGAAATGAACCAGTGAGGTGTCAAGGGTAGGTCCCCAGCTGAGTGCTGAGAAATTGACATTTGTTGAGGACAGGGCCCCCGCTGGGTGCTAAGAGACTGACAATTGTGATTGCCAAATGAGAAGCCCCTCTCGGCAGGAATAAAAAGAATCTGGACAGCTGCATACTCGAGGGAGACAGAGTGAAAGAGCCCATGTGAGTTCAAGCAGTCCAGCCGAGTGAAGAGAGAGAATTGAGCCAGTGAACCATGCTGGTTCAGTTTCATTCGGCTACAGCTTGTAGCTGATTGCTACAGGAACAGAGGAGAGGAGACACAGACCATTGGTCGAAACCAGCATCAAACCCCAAGTTCTCTGATTGCGTGAATGTGTTGTTCGTGTAGCTGCTGAATGAGGCAGGAAAGCCAGTGTGAACCCACGAGGGCTAGTTACTCTCATGAGGGCCTGTTTTCCAAGAGCTAGTCCCACTGTTTATGTAACAAACCCATTCACCCTTTTAACTATTATGCCTGCTCTAAAAGTAAGGGTAAAACCCCTTTAGGAGACTAAGTTATAACCCCCCTCTGTGTGTTTAATATTGAATGACTGAATGACCCAGTAAGGTGTGGTGATAGTATCAGTCGGCAGTCAGTCAGTTGTCATGTGTGTTGCCCATGAAGTTACTGGCCACTGCACAAGCATCCCAATAGACCTGCCCCGTCCACCAGTGACTAATCTCTGGAGGCTCATCGAGAGTACTCAGGCCTTGTCTGCCTACACAGAAGTGCTTTTTCATAGTTTGTTGGAATTACAGTTACAAGTGAGCCATCGGGCTGTTGGAATACCAGTGGCAACTGCACAACAAAAGTCAGTCGGGGGGGGGTGTTTAATCATCGTGCACCAATGCAAGATCCTGGTGAGTGCAGATGTTGGGTCTACCATGATCCAACACTGGGTGCCCAGACAGCGCTGTAGCAGGGGAAATACCCCCCCCACCCACCACATACCAAACTGGGGACACTGCTCAAGGGCTGATGGTGTTAGTGGGTGTCCTGGCAGTGCAGACAGGCTGACACCATTGTGTTGGGTGTGAGGGTAGGCATCTTTACCACTGTGCTTGCCTGCAGCTGGTGTTGCTAACCCTTTTTGCTTATCCTCAGGATCCACTGCTGTGATAAATAGCTTGTTGTTATCTGTACTGCCTGTGTCAAGTGATGTCATTCACCAGGCATTAGGATTTACAACTGTAGGAAAGGAGGGAGTTATAGATGGGAGTGTAGCCATGCAGCTTCTCTACTCAGCTCACGGCAGGTTACTAGAGGGCTCTTGAAGGGTTAAACCTGACTCTGACAGTTGTCCCCTAGGGAGTGGTGCTTAAAGACAGGATGTCTGGGTGTGTATACAGAGTGTTCTGATGCAGCTAGAAGCAGGAAACTTTGTCACGAATACACTTGGTCCTGCCTTCCCCACTTCTCTATAAGAAGGGGAGGGGAGGCAAGCCTGGGTAGTTCCAAGATGCTAGAGGCCGGAGATCAGATCAGGTCCAGAGAGGGAGTCAAGCAATCCAACTACAATGGAGGCTGGGGGCCAGTGGGCCCAGGGATGGTGGCAGGGTGCCAGGGCCACCTGGCGAGGTCTCTAGAACAACACCAGCAGGCACACCTGGGAGGATGGAGTATCCCAGGAGTCTGCCTCGAGGATCCCAGAAAAACAAGAACCAGCATATCACCTCCAGGAACAGTGGAGGGCTACCACTCAAGGGAGATCACCAGGATCCATGAAGATCTGCTTCTGCCATGGAATCGCTTGAAAGAGTGACCTGCCTGGAAAGGGCACATTTATAAGTAAGCCTTGCATTAAGGATATACTGAAGAGAATTAGGAAATCTCGAGTAATGCAGGATTGATCCCCCTGCTAAAAGCATCAACAGGATTTAATATGTGGTGGATCCCATATTCAAAGCTCTCAGTTTGCTCCTTTCAAATTCCCTATCCTAAGTACAAATTAGTGCAATGCCTTAAAGTTGCTATACTGAAGCACATTTGGAGCAAACTGGAAGTGCCCTGAACATGTTTGAATATAGCTCTGTGAACAAAGCCCTGTGGTGTTCTTATCACAAAGCACAGCCCACTACTGGCTGTGGCCTATGACCCTATTCCATAGATCTGGCTTGCAATGTGCAACCTGAGTTAGGGTGTCCCAAACCAGTCAGTGATGTTACACTAACTGCTATATTTGAAAGGTCCCATGCAAATTACCTCTTTACCCATGCAGGGTGCTAAGTGGTCATTTGCATCTCATTATTCCCTCATTCTCATTACAATGTGCAGATCCTTCGCACGTTGTAATGTGCAGATCATTCGCATCTCATTATCCCTTATTACACTGTGAGGATCATTCGCATCTCATTGTCCTTTATTACAATGTTTTTATTTTTTTATTTTAGTCTTTGGTAACCGGATAAGGCCCACTAGGCACAAGTGCCTGTTTTCAGGGACGACCTGGGAGCACTGGGCGGTTAAGTGACTTGCTCAGAGTCACACAGTATGCAAGTGGAGGTTGTGAGAATCAAACTCAGGTCTGGTCTGCTGGATGTACCACGCTCGTTCACACCTCGTTCCTCTAACCTCTAGGCTGTACTGCCAGCCCTTGAGAGGATCATTCACATCTCATTATCCCCACCTTACAATAAGAAGATAATTTGCATCTCATTATCCCCACGTTACAATGTGAGGATCATTTGCATCTCATTATACCTTCGTTACAATGTGAGGATCATTTGCATCTCATTATCCCTTTGTTACAATGTGAGGATCATTCGCATCTCATTATCCCCTTGTTACAATGTTCATTTGTTTGTTTGTTGAATTTTGTTGATCTGGTAAGCCCACTGGGCCTAGAAGCCCCTTTTTCAGGGGCGACGGGGGGGGGGGGATACAGTTGGCAAGCAACTGAAATTGAACCAGATTAAGCTGTTGGTGGTATTTTTTAGTGAATGAGGGAAATTTGGCCAGGACACCGGGGAAATTCCCTACTCTTTTCGATAAGTGTCATGGGATCTTTAACATCCACCTGAACTACCACCAATCCAGGCAGATGGGACCTCGGTTTAACATCTCATCTGAAAGACAGCACCTCAGAAGTGCAGCACCCCTCTCATGCTGCACTACAGTGTCAGTACTGGGATGTTAACCCAAGTGCCAGATGTGAGAACTGAACCCACAGCCCTCTGATTTCCCGGCCTCAGAGGCGAGTGTGCTACCTACTGAGCCACTGACACTCCAATGTGAGGATCATTTGCATCTCATTATCCCTTGTTACAATATGAAGATCATTCACATCTCACTATCCCCTCATTACAATGTGAGGATCATTCACATCTCATTATCCCCACCTTACAAGGAGAAGCTAATTTGCATCTCATTATCCCCTCATTACAATGTGAGGATCATTTGCATCTCATTATCCCTTTGTTACAATGTGAGGATCATTCGCATCTCATTATCCCCTTGTTATAATATGAAGATCATTTGCATTTCACTATCCCCTCATTACAATGTGAGGATCATTCGCATCTCATTATCCCCACCTTACAATGAGAAGATAATTTGCATCTCATTAATCCTTCATTACAATGGGAGGATCATTCACATCTCATTATCTCCTCCTTACAATGTGAGGATCACTTGCATCTCATTATCCCCTCGTTACAATGTGAGGATCATTCACATCTCATTATTCCCTCATTACAATGTGAGGATCATTCACATCTCATTATCTCCTCCTTACAATGTGAAGATCATTCACATCTCATTATCCCCTCGTTACAATGTGAGGATCACTTGCATCTCATTATCCCCTCATTGCAATGTGAGGATTATTCTCATTTCATTATCCCCATTTTACAATGTGGGCAGTAATCTGTTACTCCTTGGACTGCGTGCTGGATGTAGGTTCCACACTTTAGCCTGTGATCAGCTATGGTGCTGTTAAAAAAATAAATAAAATATAGGTTCCCACTTCTTCCTTTGATCCCAGTTTGCTTTTAAATAATATTGCCTGATGTCCAGTGGTACCCTTCCCCCCCATCCTTGTTTGCATGTAAATACTATTCCTTGGTGGTTAATGGTACCTCCTCCATCACCAAATGACCTTTTGCTTTCAAATAATATTCTGTCGTGTCCAGAAGCACCTGCTTCCCTCACCCAATCCCAGTTTAATTTTACATAATATTCCATGGTGGTAACCCTTCCCCCATCCAATTCCCATCTGATTATAAATAATATTCCCTAGTGCCTAGTGGTACCCGCTCCCTTCTTCAATCCCTGTTTGCTTGTAAATATTATTCCTTAGTGTCCAGTGGTACCCCCCCCATCCTATACCCATTTTATTATAAATAATATTCTCTGGTGTCCTGTGGTGCCTCCTTCCCCTCTGATCCTTGCTTGCTTGTAAATATTATTCCTTGGTGTCTACTGGCACTTCACAAAATTCCCTTTTGCTTTTAAATAATATTCTGTCATGTCCAGAGGCACCTGCTTCCCTCACCCAATCCCAGTTTGAATTTAGATAATATTCTATGGTGTCCAGGGGTATCCCCCTCCCTCAGATCCTGGTGTAACCCCCCTACAAATGGGGTTCCCGAAAAGTCTTCCTCGAGCTTGCCTAAATGCTCACTGCCGGGCTGGTGTCCTGCATTTTAGCAGTTTAAATGTGATTGCCAGAGAGTGCCTGTATAGCCTCTGTGTACTGTCTCTTTAAGAGCTGCCTGGATTGCAGTCATAAGTAATCTGAGAGGGAGCTCTGTTGAAAGATGTAACTATTTGCTGAAAATCATTTAGAGTGATAATGATAATGTAGTTTGTCTAACCTGCCTTCTTTGAAGCAAGGACTGTTTTGTTTATCTCTACTATCTTGGTCCTGGACTGCGAACAGGATCAATAATAATACTTTTTATTTATAGGGCGCCTTTCAAGTGTCAAGGCACCGTACATAACAACAATTAAAACAAGCATCATAAAAAATACACGCAAACCAAACAATTAAAATGATCAATATTCAGGGAATGCTGTTTCCCATAAAAGGTCTTTAGACCCCTCTTAAAACCCTCCACAGAAGTGCACTCCTGCAACTGACGGGGTAGAGAGTTCCAAAGGGTAGGGGCAACATACGAGAATGCCCGAGCACCAGAAGATTTTAAATTCACCCTTGGAACCTCGAGCAACCCCTCATCGGCCGAGCGGCGAGATTGATCAGTGCGATAGGGAACCAGAAGTTCTTTCAGATAGGCTGGGCCCAGATCATGTAGGGCTTTAAAAGTCAGCAAGCCAACTTTAAAGGTGATCTGCCACCGAATTGGCAGCCAGTGCAGTTCGCGCAGTACCGGGATAATATGACAGGATCTTCTAGAACCCGTCAAAAGCCGGGCTGCAGCGTTCTGCACTAGCTGCAGATGATGGATTTCAACCTCAGAAAGCCCTAGATAAAGGGAGTTGCAGTAATCCAGGTGTGAGGACATGAAGGCATGGACTAAAGTAGGCAGGTCGGCAGACTGAACAAGATGCCGAATCCTGGTGATATTCCTAAGATGATAAAAGGAAGTCTTGATGACTGCTGACACCTGTGAATGCAGTGTCAACCTATCGTCAAGAACTACCCCCAGGTTCCGCACCCGTTCAGAGGTCAGGAGAGAAATGCCACCAAGAAGAATTCCGGACGACACAACACTACCTGACCCCCCCATCTGTCGGCCCGGATCCACAACCAGTACCTCAGTCTTATCCGAGTTCAACCTCAGCCAGCTGGAATTCATCCACTCCTGGATTTCTCTTAGACAGCTATTAAAGACTCCCTCTTGGTCGGGGGCAAAAGATAGAGCTGGATATCATCTGCATAACAGTGAAACCTCAGCCCACACTTCCTTACAATGTCTCTGATGGGTAGCATATACACCGCAAATAACATGGGTGACAATACTGGACCCTGAGGCACCCCGCACAACAAAGCTGTTGAATCCGAGGAAAAAACCCCGGACACAACCCTTTGTGATCTCCCAGTGAGTAATGAAGTGAACCATCTTAAGACGGTTCCAGATATTCCAAAAAGCAGCCTCAAGCGTTCTATCAACACCATGTGATCTACGGTGTCAAATGCTGAAGAAAGGTCAAGGAGAACCAAGATGGAACAGCTCTTCCGATCTCTAGCCTTCAAGATATCATTGAGCACCCGAACCAGCGCTATCTCGGTACTATGTCTTTTACGAAATCCGGACTGGAGGGGTTCATAGATGTCATGGATGGTCAAATGGTCCTCCAGTTGTGCAGCCACTACTTTCTCAATCACCTTCCCAACAAAGGGAAGGTTAATGATAGGTCTGTAGTTTTCGAGATAGTCAGGGTCCAAGGTAGCTTTCTTCAAGAGGGGTGTCACCACCGCTTCTTTCGGGGAGCTAGGAAACTCACCAGATTCCAAGGAGCACCTGACTATCTGCACAAGGACAGGACCGATGGTATCAATACAACCCAGAATTAGGGAGGTTGGTCCAGGATCAAAACTACAGCATGTAGGGCGCATATGCTGGATTATCCTCATGACATCCATGAACTCCAGCTGGCTGAAGGAACTCCAGGAAAACTGAGGCACCGTGATCTCACACTGGTCCATGGCTGCTCCCCTAGAGTGTGATGGCAACAGTTCCGCCCTAATGTCAGCCACCTTATTTGCAAAGAACCGAGCAAGCTTGTCGCACTCCAATTGCGAAAAAGCTTTCCAAACTTGCAGACAGGCTGGGTTGCACAGTCTGTCCACAGTTCGAAACAGCTGAGCTGGTTGATTCTGAGCAACCGCAATCTCCCTGGACAGGAATTCTGCCTTCTTATGGGTGATAGCGGATTGATAGACCGAATAATGATCCATCGATCTAAGGTGGTCGGCATCAAGGGCAGACCTTCGTCAGCAATGCTCTAACTTTCGCCCTGTCTCTGCATCTCCCTCAATATCCTATCAAACCAAGGGGACTTGGGGCAAAGGGAGAGGGGGCGAACACGAACTGGAGCAATAGAATCCAGAGCCCCCGCCATGGCTATATTATAAGCCGACACAAGGGTCTCTGGATCACTGTTTGCCAAGATGGGAGATGAAAGGTCAAGCACTGCCGCAAGGCCTTGGGAATCTATATCCCGCAAAGGGCAGTACCTAACCAACTCCACAGGGGCAGGCCTTCTAGAGGGGGTGCAAAAACTAAACCCTATGGTGTAATGGTCTGACCACCTGACAGGTTCCACCCCCACATCGGGTGCTTCGACCCCCAGGAGGAAGATCAGGTCCAAAGAGTGTCCAAATTTATGTGTAGCAGAGGAAACCACCTATGTAAGGCCCAACATTGTCATTAGCTGGAGGAAGTGTTGACCAAATTGCAAGAGTTTGTCGTTGACCCAGGCGTTAAAGTCACCCAGAACCATCAATCTGGGTGACTCAAATGCCATATCGATGATGAAGTACGCCACTTCCTGAAGGAATCACTTCTCATCACCGGGTGGATGGTAAATGAGAGCAATTCGAAAGTCTACACCTGCTACTACTTTACACTCAAAGGACTCAACCCCCCCCCACTGGGACCTCCGTGAGGCCAAGTTCTGTCTTGAAACAGACTGCACCCCCCCCTCCCCGCGATCCAGTCTTGAACGGTGTAACACTGAGTACCCAGCTGGAGTCATAGCCTCCAAAATGGGGACAGAATTTTCATCCAGCCAGGTCTCGATAATGCAAGCCAGGTCCACCGTACCAACAAGATCAGCAATAATTGCAGTCTTCTTTTTAATGGACCTGGCATTGCACAGCACAGCCCGAGTTGGACGAACCTCATGGGCTGCCCAGGCCATCTATCCACGATAATCGGTGGTGCCCTTGGGAATGGGCACCAGACATGGAAAACCACGGTCTGGATTTAATTTCGCCCAAGGGCGCCTTCTGGACCCGACCACCCCAATCTGATGCCCCCATCATCCTCCTTGTTCTTTAACTCGCGCCCTTCTCCCTCCACACGTGCGTAATACCCAGTGACCTACATTGCTGGTAGGTCTCAAACTGGAGAGGGGGAGAATAAAATGGGCGAAGGGTACAAAGAGAGGAGGATGAGTAGCACACAGCTGTGGGGGATGAAGGCCAACACATTCTGTAAGCTGTACTACTGACTAAAAATAAAACAAGCAAAACCTTAAAAATAAAACTAACACACTAATAATGCCCACTTGATAAAAATAATTTAAAAGCCCCACCCAACACCCAAGTTAACTTAACATCAATTCAGAGCCTGAAATTTAGAGACCCTGACAACCCCCCTTAAACACAAAATAACCCACTAAAACAAATACACAGCAAAACAGAGCTTAGGGACTCTCACCCCCAAACCCAAACACATAATACAACAAAATACAATAAATAATTGATTCCCTTCCCCACCCAGTCCTCCCACCAGTGGGGAGAGGCGAAAAGCAATATACAAACAGTAAATAATTAGTCTCTCCCACCCAGTCCTCCTCACCACTGGGGGAGAGAGACAAAAACCAATATACAATATAGTAAATAATTAGTTCCCTCCCCACCCAGTCCTCTCACCACAGGAGAGAGAGGGCAGCACTCTCACTGCCAAACAATTAAAACATTATAATAATACAACAACAAATAAATATAAACATGACAAAATTATTACAAAAAGTGAAAAAGAAAGGAAACTTTAAACTCCCCCCTTAGTCCTCTCACAACCGAGGAAAGGGAAAATTACAGTCATCCACACTGCCAAAAAGAACAGCTGTAAACTCCAACAAAACAAAAAATAAATAAAGTACATGGACGCAGGGTCCTCTCACCACCCGATCGTCCAAACGAATGAAAGTTAGTAATCCACAGAAAAGTCAGGAGGGGGTCAACAGTCTTTTCAATCCAGGTCCAGAATTAAGTAAAGGCGAGCCCAGGTACCACCGAAACCACCTGGTTGTCCAAGCAACAGAAGAAATAATAATTGGGGGGGGGGCAGTCAGCAGTCTCTTCCATAAAGGCCCAGAAATAAGTAGAGCCACAGCCAGGAGCCAGCCAAACCCGACTAGTCCAACGGAAAAAACAAAACCAAAAGCTGAGTCCACAAATCCAATTTGCTTGAAGAATCTTCTTCACGCACAAGCCCGTTTACTCACTGCCAGGTGCACTCAAGAGAAATAATGCAGCCCTCGTCAAAGGACCCTAAGAAAGGCCGCTCTTTGCAGCCACTTCCAAGGGTCCACAGGAGCGAAGTACCCCAGCCGACTCCCCGGCTTGATAACAACACCCAGCCCCCCGTGGGGCGGCAGATCTCACAAAGAAAACACCCAACAAAAAGACCAAAGGACGAGTATTTTACCAATCTTGAACACTCCACCACCCAAGATTTGCTGGGCAGACAAAGAAAATGCTGGGGAATCGCCCACAGAGCACAGATCCAAAAACTCTCGGTTCTTCAACAGCCCTCGCATTCAGCACACCCGTACAACTCCTCACAGGCAGGGAGAGCATGAAACCAACACCCTGAGTTCCTCCCTGCAAAACTCTCCACCGACAGTACTCCACTGGAACACTCCTCAAAGGATCATCCAAGACCAGCCAGGAATTCTCCACAGTTCTCAACTTTTCAATGCCCGTGCAGCTCCTCACAAGCAAGAGAGAGCAAGCACAATAGCACTGATGACTCCTTGCAAGCTGGTGAAAAAACCCGGTCAGCACAGTCGGCATGGATAGCACAAAATGCCGCTAGTAATATGCGGTGAACGAAACAGAAGCGGTGGAAAGGGCAAGACTCTCACCCCAAGTCCAGAAACAAACGCCGACACCGCGCAACCACAGCTACCTCTACCACTAAGAAGCAGGACTCAGACAAATAAACAAAAGAAACCAATGCAAACTAAAATAAAATAAAACCGAGAAAACAACTTTTTTAAAACTAAAACTTAAGTAAAATTAGCGCTCCTAAAATGGAGCAGCAGCAGCATGCCCAGCCTGGCGGCCATATTAGATTAAGAGCTGGTGGGACCTAAAATGGAGCTGGATTACAGGAGCTGTATGGAGTCAAAATCTGTAGGAATTGTAGTTTTGGGGTTTCTGCGCCTTTTTGCACCTGAAGGGGGAGCCTTTGTTGTGACTGACAGGAGGATCAGCCAACCAAACCTTTTGGATCTTGGGGAATTTCCTAGGCTGCTGCAGCTAGTTTCAGTTTTGAGCTGAGATGTGAAGAAATAACAGCTCAAGTGCTTTTTGAGCAGCAGTTCTGTGTAGTTTTGCATGGGACAACTGTGAAAGGGCTGAGTTTTGGCCTGCCTGTCTGCCTGCTGTCCTTGAGAGGGAACATAGAGTTTATTTGGACTGGATCTGAGTTGTGAGGACTGTTTAAGCCACTGGACTGTGACCAGGCTTTACCCTGAAGAAGACCAATGATTTGCTTTTTTTTTTTTTTTCCCATTTAAAATTTATTGAATTTTTTCTTTTATAACACAACAAGACCGAACCAAACCATACAGGAAATAAAATACATACATGAAATTAACGTAAAATGATACGAAAAGGGGTCCACCAGGACATTGTTGATGTGATAGTAAAACAGGTTCTTTAAATATGAGCCCTTCTCATCTCCCCCTCCCCATAACCCATCTCAAACACACACAAAATCTCCCCCTCCCTTCTGCAACACAGCACTATCCTATAAATACACCTTACATACATTAAAGTGAAACCAACGAATGAAGTGATTCCCATTTCCTTATATCTCTCAATCTTATTATTGAGACTGGCAATTGTTTTCTCCATCCTCATATTAGCAAGAAATTCTTTGAGCCATTCAGAGTAAGGTATACCTTCGGCATCTTTCCAATGCCGTAAAATAACTTTCTTAACCGTCATAGATATAAGAGCTATGTGGTACCTTCTGTTAGGTACAGTAATCTTACTATAGTCTCCTAATATACAAATTTCGGGAGTAAATACATCTTGCAGACCCAATAAAGGATCCATCTTTTGTTTAATACTAGTCCACAAGTCTGTTGTTTTGGAGCAAGTCCAAAATATATGATGTAGGGAACCTTCTTTTCTACATCTGTTACAGGTAGAAGACGGTAAGAGGCCAAACTTAACTAGTTTTTGCGGTGTGTAGTATAAATTATGTAATGTATAAAATTGAGTAAGCCATAATCTATCTTGTGAAATATACTTGTAAGAATACTTCCATATCATTTCCCATTGTATATCTTGCATGGGAAAGAAGGAAGCCCAATAATCAGAAGGAGACAAAGAATCCGGGTATGCCCAACTGTATAGAGTTCTGTAACATTTAGAAACCACCTGCTGGGAACCAATTAAATTGACCAGTTCGCTCTTAAACGCTATTGTATGTGTTTGAGGAGGTGGGCTTCCGAATATCTTTACTATAAGATGTCTTAGTTGATATATTTTAAAGATATCCTTTGTGGATAATTTCAGCATATCTAACATCTCAGTGGAAGAAAGCCAAATGTGTTCCTTTGATATCAATAAAGCGGGCGATAATTTATTAATCGGAGCCAACCATTTAGTAGAAATTAAGTTATTATTCATTTTCAAATTGGGGTTACCCACAATCGGTTGCGTTAGATCCAGTTTATGATTGTATTTAAGGAAATTACATAATTGTGAGTGAACTTTAATAGATATTGCAATGGGCGTTGATTTCAACTGGGCTGGTAATGAACTACCCTTAATATGCAAAAGTGCTTCAGGTGAAATTCCTTAAGCCGCCATAAGGGATAATTCAATTTTAAGCCAAAGAGGTGCAGCTACAGACGAAAAGACTTCTTCCTTAGGTGAAAGCCAGTGAAGATACTTAGAAACATGTCCGGCCCAGTAATAGAAAAGAAGATGTGGAAGACGCAGACCGCCCTTATCTTTAGGAGCCGTCAGTTTATAATAAGCCAACCTGGGTTGTTTATTAGACCAGATAAATTTTGTGATAATTGCATGTATTTTACGAAACCAAGAAAAGGGTAACCAAATATTTAATAAATTAAGGGGATAGAAGAGCCTTGAGAAGACATTCATCTTAATTAAATTAATTCTTCCCCATAAGGAGATAGGGAGCTTAGACCATCTGTCAAGATCTGTCTCAATAATTCTAACTAATGAATCCAGATTCAACTTCTGTAATAACTCGGGATTTCTCGAAATGTTAATACTTAAGTATTTTAAAGTATCTTGTTCCCAAGAAAGACCGAAAACTCTAACTGCACTTTTGAAAACTTTATGATTGAGAGGAAAAATAACAGTCTTTTCTATATTTAATTTATAGTTGGAGAGATGACTATACTCTTCAATCATGGTAAGCATAGGAGGGATCGAGTTCTCAGGATCAGATAACTGTAGTAACAGATCATCAGCATATGCCGATACTTTGATTTCTTGATCGTGTACTGAAATGCCTTTGATCCGAGCACATCCTACTAGGCAACAAATCAGAGGTTCCAGATATAAGTTAAAAAGTAAGGGGGAGAGAGGGCATCCTTGTCTGGTACCAGATTCTAATGGAAAAAGAGATGAAAACACTCCATTGGCCATGATTCGTGGAGAGGGAGCATGATATAGGGCTTTTATCCAATTCTGGAACATAAGAGGAAAATTGTAAACCTTAAGAGTGCAGACCAGTGATTTGCTGAATGCAATCGGCCTGTCAGGATTTCCAGCTGCTTTTGAATCCCCAGTTTGTGCAGAGACTTTGCGATCGTGACTGGAGAGCGGTTTGCCTGGTACAGTAGAATTTCCTTACATGTAAATGTCCTGTGTATTGAAAGTGGGTTGTGATTTGGTTCCCCACTGTGTAAACTGTGTTCTGCTTGCTGGCACCATAGATTACTTTACATGTAAATGTGCTATGTATTGAAAGTGGGTTATGATTTTGTTCCCCACTGTGTGAACTGTGTTCTGCTTGCTGGAAGCTTTATCCAGCCTAATCGGACTGAATCCGCGTTCATCTCCATTCGGCCTAGGCCATGCCACGCTGGCCCTGCCAGACTACCCCACTGCACAGAGAAAGCCACCGACGAGAGACCTGCCTGGGGATCAGCCCCCTGCTCCACGCTTGAACGGGAATGATGCCTCGGCGAATCGTGTGAGCCTTGCTTCTCCTGACACTCTAGATTAACCACCTGCTGTCTCGATTTTTGTCCAGCCTGTGTCCAGTCTTGGGTATCATGAGTAATCATTAGGGTAGCTCTCTGTAACAACAGCCTAATCTAAAAGTGTGTCATCTGATTGTATTGTTTTCTTTTCATGAACTGAGCCCTCTGGCTCCAGATTACAAATAGTGTGTGTTGTGCATGTTGTTTTCTTCCATCACAGGGCCCCAACCAGCTGCAGCGTTCCTGGCCAGCCCACCATTCTCCATCTGGATACCCAAAGTGTGTGATTATTTATGGACCCTGAATTGCATGCATAACTGATTGATAGAGCTTTTAAGCAAATTAACCTGATTATGCCCCTCCCTTGTTCAAGCCCCTTAAATAAATCAGATCTAACTCTTTTTTGCATTTACCCTGACTGTGGTTCCAGTTTGTGCAAGAGTACTGTACTGCTGTTATTTGCTGTGTATAACTTTGTTTTACAGGGGGGTCCCCAGGGCCGGGCCAGAGGAAAGCCCTGGTGGTAAGTGCAAACAGAGAGGGTACTTGTGTGGTTTATCAGGGATATTGTGAAAGTGATTATTGTGTATTGCTCCGGCCACTAGTAAGGAAGGAGGGGGGTTACAGTGTCCTGGAGGGCTGTGCCCAGGTTAGCTTGACCACTACCAACCCTGACCTCTAGGTGGAGGCACCCATTTCAGAACTCAGGCCCCTTAGCCTGTTACTAGCCAAGCAGGCAGGGGTAATATCCCTTGGGATAGCACCACCTAGGGGTTACACTGCTTGCTTGTAAATATTATTTGTTGGTGTCTACTGGTACCCCCTTCTTCACCAAATTCCTGTTTTGCTTTTAAAAAATATTCTCTCATTTCCAGGGGCACCTACTACCCTCACCCAATCCCAGTTTGATTTTAGATAATATTCCATGGTGTCCAATGGTACCTCCTTTCCTCTCCTATTCTTGTTTGCATGTAAATATCATTCCTTGGTGTCTAATGGTACCCCCATCCTTTGTCCAATCCCATATGATTATAAATAATGTATCCTGGTCTCCAGTAGTACCCCCCTTCTCCACCCAGTCCCTGTTTGCTTTCACATAATATTCCCTGCTCTTGTCCAGTGGTACTGACCTCCCTCACCCAATCCCTGTTTGCTTTCGGATAATATTCCCAGGGATCCAGAGGCACCCCTCTCCCTCACCCAATACCTACTTGCTTTCAGGTAATATTCCCTGCTGTCAAGTGGTACCCCCTCCCTCACCCATCCTTGTTTCCTTTCAGATAATATTCCACAGGGTCTAGAGGCACCCCCTCTCTCTCACTCAATCCCTGTTTGCTTTCAGATAATATTCCCTACTGCCCAGTGGTACCCCCCTGCCTCACCCGATCCCTGTTTGCTTTCAGATAATATTCCCTGGTGCCTAGAGGCACCACTCTCCCTCACCCAATCCCTCTTTGCTTTCAGGTAATATTCCTGCTGTCCAGTGGTACCCCCCACCCGATCCCTGTTTTTAGATAATATTCCCTGCCGTCCAGAGGCCCCCCTCTTGGGTTGTCAGAACTCAGTAAAGTTCTGGGTTCTGGGTCTGGTCTAGAACTTCGTGAATAGTTCTAGGGTTCTAATCTTCGAATACTTTTGTGCATAGGACTGGAGAGAGAGAAAGAACAGATAAAGATACTGAGAAGAATTAAAAACACAAATAAAAGTCCTGCCCTCCCAGCAAAACAATTGTATTGTTTCACTACGCATGCAGAAAAGAGAAACACATTGTGACTTTCAAAATGCAAATGTCGAGTGTCGCAATACTACATGTTTGGCACATCTGTGTATGAGCAGCATATTTTATAACTGAGTATCTTTATTTTTTCTTTTAGTTGCTTTGGTTGTTTATTGTGCATTCTTTTACTATCTCTGTATGTATGTTGACCCTCATCCTTTGACGTGGAACCTTTGTAAACAAGCAGTTTCTGCTCAAAGGTATTTGTAATCCGAGAATTTAATAAATAAAAAAAAAATAAAAAAAATTTGCATACTGTCGTTATAAAACATTTGAGGATGCAATTCCCCAAAATTAATTTGTTTTCCAGCTTGCATCTCCTGTTTTTGAAATGTCTGAACAAAAAAAGATTTTATTTAGTATTAACAACCCTTTCTTCTTAGAATCCATGGGTGTTCTAGTTCTAAATTGAAACTCAAACCCATGGGTTCTAACAGGGTTCTAATCTTTTAGAGCTAGTTCTGACAATCTTACACCCCTCTCCCTCACCCAAACCCTGTTTGCTTTCAGATAATATCCCCTGCTGTCCAGAGGCACTCTCTTTCTCATCCGATCCATGTTTGCTTTTAAATTTCCAGTCTACAAGTCCTCTATCACTAAACAGTGTTGCAGAGAGATACAGGACTTGTGCAGTACTGATGAGAGTCAGCCAAGGAGGTGAGCAGTGTTTAAATGCTGGTCATGGTCTGGAGGGTTTGCATGGGGGGGGTAGGAAGCTACGGGGAGGGGGGAAGGACCACTGGACACCAGGGAATATTGTACTAATGCTGCCAATTGGGATCAGGTGAGGGACGTCCCATCACTCCACTAACTTACCACTGCTGCTGCTGCACCTCATGGCTTTTCCTAAGTGGCAAGGGTCAGAGGGAGGACTGTCCATGTCACAGTATAGCACAGCACCTGGTAGCAGGTGACAGGCTGCGGGCCCCGAGTGTGTGTGTGTGTGTGTGTGTGTGTGTGTCAGCCATCATCTACAGTGAGAGCTGGGGTTGTCTACCCTGATCTTACTTTGAGATACAGCTTTTGCAGCAGGTAATTACCACTAGAACTATGCCATCAGGTACTAGGACCCCACAGAAAATTTCTAGCTAGCAGTTCAAGGCGGGGGACCACCCCCAATGTCAACTCTGCCCATGACGTCAACCTCTGTGTAAAGGGGGAGGTTCCCCAGTGCCAGCTCAGTTCTTTTCCCTCCGTCAACCCAGGATCTCGGCTCCATGGACACCTTCTGCTTCCCGTCGACCGCCATTTTTTCAGACACTCCACGCAGTTCATTTCTTTCGAGTAATCAATTGCCTTCTTATGTCTGCCAAATGTACTACTACACAGCGGAGCAAAGTGAAATGTGTCAGCGGCGAACGATTGCCCGCACTGCCAAAGCTTCAATAAATGCACCTGCATTCACTGCCTTAAGACTCTCAAAGCCTATCTTCTGGAACAGCAAGTGGCTGCAATGAAGAAGTCACACTCTGGGCCCGTGATGCCTCCCCAAGGGAGAAGAAGCATTCGGGGAAGCATCATAAGAAGGACAAGGACAGGTCCAGATCAGGCTTGTGAACCTGTTCCCCACTCAAGACGAAGGCATCAACCTCCAGCTGGAGGTCTGACTCTGCGCCCCTCCCCCCCAGGTCATTAACCCTCCCGGGGGTTTTGATCTCTAGGTCTCCCGCCTCTTCTCAGACATCCGGTGGGAGTTCAGGGCATGTGCAGTTTCTTTGCCCGTCAGACCCCACAAACACTCATTGGGGTCCAGGGCCGAGGACTTGGCCTCTTCTTCTTCACTATCGACGGGGGTCTATATGGGTTCTGTCATCGTTAAGGCCTCATCCTCAGGGTCATCAGCCAAGAATGACAGCTGCGACAGGGTGCTGATCTTTCCAAGACAACATCCACTGCACCTGGCCTGTCATCCACCTTATCTGCAGACTGACGACAGCCTATGTCTACTGCTGTCTCTTCCACTGTGGTGTTAGGCAAGACACGTAGCTCTCAGCTGTCAGTGCCCCAAGGGTCGACACCAGAGGATCTGACAACACTTGACCTGATGTCCGGCTCTGGAAAGCCTCAATCCACAGGGCCCAATGACCAGGCACCAGCCAACCCACTGATGCCTGGCCTCTGGGAAGAGGATCAGATGCCAGTTGATCTGACCGAAGACAGCCTGTTACCGGGGCTCCCACAGACACCAGGCCTGCCTCCGGTCCCTTCGGGCCCAGTCGACGAGACGCCAGATCAACTGTCCGGTTCCATGGTTCCCTTGGCTGAAGTAGATGCACTCTTCACTAACTGGTGAAACACCATTAAGGATGACCTCCTTCCAAAACCAGAACCTACAGGAGTGCCAGGGGCTGTCTGTCCACTGTAGCTGATGCCTCCTCCCAGGTCTCCATCACCCCTCCCAATGCCTGCCCACCCGACTCCAGGTGGCTCGGATCATGGCTCAAATGGACATCAGAGCCATGGATGCCATATCTCCTCCAGGTCTTCCTCATGCCGGAGGAGCAGGTCCAGGGACTGTTGCTCCCACAGGTGGAGTAGATCAAGGGGATGCCAATCCCAGTGTTACAGCAGATCCACTGATTGCCGCACTGAATTTTCAGGGGACTACAGTGGTTCCTCCTCTTCCTATGACTCCTCAGAGGATGACCTACTCCTGCCATCACCAGATGCCAGAAAGGACTCACCCAGGTCACCTCCTGATGATCCCAACTTTTTGGACGTGATGAGGCACATACAGTTCCTCAACCAGTGAGAAACTGAGGACTTGGATCCAGAGAGGAGGCACCTAGCACAGGTTTTGGGGTCCACTGACCCCAAACCGTTGGTCATCCCCCCCTCTGGTAGAACTCTTTCAAGATGTAACAAAGTTGGCTTGGAAACATCCGGCCACTACCTCAGCGGTGCCCAAGAAGGCTGATTGCCTGTACAGAACCCCCAGGAATGATCCACACCTAGGGAAGTAGCCAAAGGCGACTCTGTGGTCCTCACAGTGGCCCATTGAAGGTTACAGCAGCCCAAGCATACCAGCTCCCAACCACCGGACAAGGAGTCTAAGAAAATAAATCAGCTGGGGCGGAGAGTGTATGCCTCATCCACCTATACCATCAGGTCCCTAAACTTCCTGGCACACATGTTCATGTACCAGAAGTGTCTATGGCAAAATGCTATGGACCTAGCCAGAACTCAGCCAGATTTGCAAAACAAGTCAGAACTTTTGGCAGTACTGCAGTCTGGTTCAGATGCGGGCAAGCTTGTCCTTCAAAGTTCATATGACGCAGCAGATACTGCAGCTCGTGCTGCTGCCTCAGGTGTATGTCTCAGGAAGCACTCATGGCTACGAGTGTCTGGATTCAGGCAGGACCTCCAGGACACTGTTCTAGATTTGCCTTTCCAAGGCCCTGTACTTTTCAGCCCAGAGCATGAACCCTAAGTGTCTACCAAAGGTGGTGTCAGAATTTACCCTCAACTAGGACATCAACCTGCCGGTTTATTATCTGGAGTACTCTAACAAAGGGGAGGCCTTGTTGCATACCTTAGATGTACACAGAATTCTTCATTACTATATCGACTGTACTCGGTCCATTAGGAAGTTGGACCAACTGTTCATTTCTTTTGCCCAATGGATGTTGGGAGCACCAGTCACCAAACAGACCATGTCACTGTGGCTGGTTAACTGCATCATTTTCTGCCATGAGAAGCATGGAAAACCCTTGCCTGGTCCAGTGAGAGGTCACTCAACCAGAGGGATCTCGACATCCTTCGCTTCACTTAGGAATGTGTCAGCAGCTGATCTGTGTGTTGCAGCCACCTGGAGTTCGGTGCACACCTTTGTCCGGCACTACAGTTTGGACATTGCTTCCAGAAGGAGGGCAGGTTTTGGCCTGGCTGTCCTCCAAGTGCTCCTTTCTTAAGAGCCCAGGGGTATTACGGTTTCCACTGCCCCTCTGACCTGGTGTCATTCCAGTACTTCTTGGGACTCAGTCCTGTTGGTAATTACCTGCTGTAAGAGCTCTATCTTGAAGTAAGATAGTACAGTTACATAAGAACGTACAGTAACAGTAGATCTTCAAGAAGAGCTCTGTCAGCAGGTATGCTTTCCCTCTCTCCTTCCCCCAGTGCTTCTCTCCAGTTATCCTTTTCACGATGACAAAGCCTCCTCGGTTTGTCCCGTCCTTTATGCTAGCCAGGTCTCTGGCGGGTGGACTAAGGTGGCCCTGGAGAACCACCCCCTTTATACAGAGGCTGATGTTGTGGGTACAGCCGACATCGGGGACGGTCCCTTGCCTTGAACTGCTAGCTAGAAGTTTTCTGTGGGGTCCTAGTGCCTGACATCATAGTTCTGTTGGTAATTACCTGCTGCAAGAGCTCTTCTCGAAGATCTAGTGCTATGGTAAGTTCTTACATAACTGTACTTTTTCTCCCGTGGGACCTCACTCACTCTGCTCCCCTGACATGGTAGGAGACTCTTGCTGGCCTCAGACTCATGCATACTCCCCTCTGACAAGAGCAAGTTCCTGGCTTGACAATGTAGCAGTAGCTGCACCAAAAGCCAACTGCCAACCCATTTGACTGCAGACATTGCCAAGCCGGCAGCTGTCGTGGCCAGGCCAACCTCCCGATGCAGCTCCCCAAGCTGGTTCTCAAACTTGGGTCATGTGCACAACAGTGTAACACTCTGCTGCCGAGCCCTTTGGGTGGCCTGTGCCAGCATTCGTTAATGTAGAGTACATTTACATGGGATTGTGTCCCTTGTAATATCATCTGCTCTGGTCCCTTATCCACAGAATCCTAATCCTCTGGTTGTGATATTATTGGCCATTGCTGTGGAAATTATCATCATACGGAAAGGCAGAAGAGTCTTGTGGTTGGAGAACTGAACTAGGAAAAAGGAAGGTGTAGGTTTGAATCCCACATCTGCCATTGGTCCACTGTGTGACCTTCAGTGAGTTACTTTGTTTCTATAGAGATTTTTATCCTCCTGGTTATAGCCTGCTGCCAACTTGACAGACCCACCCAGCCACATCACCCACCCTATCCCAGACTTACCTGTACCTCTGCTGCTGCATTAATGCCCCTCTGATAGAGACATTTAAGGGCACAGAACCCCTCCGGTGTCCGGATCCTTACAGAGAGGTTGGGGCCATGGTTGACAGTGTATGGCCTGTGGCAGGCTCTGGTTTTTCTACCTCCTTTTTTTCTCCCCAACGCACACAGCATGCTGGAGGAACATACCTAGGAAGCATGCAACATGCACTCTGTCTGGGAGAGTGAGCTCTGTGGCCCACCAGTAGAGGCCGCCATAGTGCTGACGTGTGCGACCACCCCTCTCTCAGCTGGGATGCACTATTTACTGAAGCTGTGTATTGCTTTTTCCTGGGACCTCCTTGAAAATCAGCCTGCACGATGGAGTTTATGCAGGTGAAACAAATAAACACATACAAATAATTAACCTGAAACTGACTGATGCAAGTTAGGGATATGCACAGGGCCCTCCCCACATTCAGATTTTGTGCCCTTTTGTTCTTGTTTGGTAATGGTGCTTAACACAAAGTACCTCCATCCACTGCAGTGTTCTTTCTCTGGCTGGTCCTAACTCTAGCATCTGGGAAATGTCCACCCCCCCCATCTCCAGTGTTCTTTCCCAGCTGGTCCCTGGTCCCTGGCTAGACCCTCCATCCCCACCCCCTCTGCACACACACACACACACACACACATATACAAAACTACATTTCACAGCCATGAATGTGCACTGAATAAGAATCAGAAACTGAATACCTCAAATACAGACTCAAAACAATTACTATTGGAATACTCAAATACAAACCTGTATTGGATGGTGTTTGATTGTTATTTATTAATTTTTTTTTAAATTAAGCTCATCTCTGCTCCCATGGTTCATCCTCCCCTCCTGAGGGCATCCTCCAACTCTGCTTTCTTATAAAGTTACACATACCCAGCGCTTTCCCAGTACCAGCTTGTGGTGCAAGGAGAAACATTTTGGTAGTGCGTGGGCCTTCTGGGGGTGTCGGCATCGACCTTGGCAGACTGGGGCTTTTCGCCTCTGTTTTTCTCCCCAGGGACACCAGCCAAGCAACGACGCAAACATGCACACGTGGATGTGCAGCGGTGCCTGTCTCTGGTGGTGTCCTTCCCCTGCTGCTGATGCCAGCTGGCACAAACATATGGAATAACGGATCAGGAACTGTGCACAACAATGCTGTGTTTCCATCAAGTGGGGATGATGATGTCATAGACTTCGAGAATGAAGCTCAAGAGGTCCATATGATGTCATCAATCCCGAGATGGAAACACTGCCTTGTCTGTGGACTGTTCCATATCTGTTATTTTATATAGTATATGGTTTTCTGTTTAAAAAAGAAATGTTACTTTTCATTGCTTAATCATCTGTTAACTCTTCCTGCCACTCTGCCTGCTATGCTGGCTGCCCTACACATTCTTCTTGTTATGAGAGGGCAGGATTTTTGCAGGAATCCTTTCTTCTTTTTTGCCAGGAAGCACATTATATTTAAAAAGCTGAAAAAAAGCCACAGACGCTGTAGTTAAGGTTTGTCCAGTATTAAGTGGTGGCATTCATCACGACGCGTGAGAGTTCAGATGTAGAACATAAAGGTTGTTGTACTATAGTGGTGACGTAGCTACTATAAGACAACAACATTTTTGACCTTGAACTATCGTATGATAGGTTTTTGCAGTACATTGAAATCTAGCAACAGTAAGGGGCAACCGTATCATATCAAATCTTTTCTTCCCACATGGTCTCAGAGGAAAGGCATTTCCTGTCAGGTTTCTTTCCCTCCCCCCATACCTACTTTTGAGGAAAGGGGCTGAATTTTTGTCCCTGCTTATATGGCATTTGGGGCCCAAGAGTTGCTGAAGGTCCCCAAGTAGACCCAGGTACACTATTGGTGCACCACTGGTCTAGTCTACACTAATCATTGAATAGGAGAAAGGCCACAAAACCCTCGAAGAAATGTTCTGAAAAAGTCATTTTTGATTTAATGTTGAGTCAGAGGCTCAGCAGGTAGCATACTCTTATCAAGAGCTGGAAGACCAGAAGGTTGTAGATTCCAGTCCCACACCAGGAACTTGGGCTAATACACACAACTAAGGCTGTAGTGCAGTATGAGTGGAGGGGGGGTGCACTGATGAGGAACCATACTTCACAGAAGATGTTACAACATGGTTCCTTCTGCATCTCCAGTGACTGTCCAAGTGGATGTTAAAAAGAGTCCATGGCACTTACCTGTAAGAGTAAGGAATTCTCCCCAGTTTCATGGCCAACATTCCCACTGTCAAAAAAATAGGACCATGTAAATCCCCCCTGGACAGAACCTGGAAGTGAGCTGTCACAGCTCAATGTGCCTTACCTGACCAAACATGACAAATTAATCAATCCATCAAGCAATCATTCAATAACTACATGAATACATACATAAATTAAATAAATAAAAAACCTCTATGACTGGACAGACCTCCATGATGTGGACACCACACTTGACCTCTTTTTGTCAAAATGTAATGCTGTCTGTGACAAACACGTACCAGTTGCTACAAGAAAAGCCAAAAGGCCTTTCAAAACCTGGATTACCCCAGAACTCCTGGAGCGACTTGCCTTGAGAGATCATATCTGGCAAATAGCATGCACGCAGCATGCATTGAATGTTTGTTTACAGCAAACATTCAATGATATAAAAAAGGCCCGCAATGACTGTACGAAACCTATCCGCCATGCAAAAAGTATATATTACAAAGAAACCCTCACTAACTCATGGAACAGCAGCAAGTCTTTCTGGGCCAACTTTAATGACATTACATGGAAAGACCCCAAAACTGCCCCTGCTATGCTTACTGATGAGGGGTTCCAACCTTGGACCCTCTGCTTACTGCCAACTCGCCGAATCATGCTTTCACCGACCTCAGTAGTGTGGTCCCCTGGGACTTCTTCAATACCCCCAACCCAAGAGACAATACGAGGTCACCTGCACTACCACCTAACCAGCCGCTGTTCCACTTCAAAATGGTCTCTGAAGCAGATGCTAGGAAATACCTTGAAAAGGTTCTCAGAAAATCTAGGCGCAGTGGAGATTCCTTGGACCTCAAATTTGTTTACTTGGCACTAGATGAAATACTTGGACCACTAAGCAGAATACTTAGCCTATCCCTCTTCCACTCCCAATTTCCCCAAAGATGGAAGTCTGCTACAGTAACCCCCATACACAAAAGTGGGGACAGGTCCTTACATAATAACTACAGACCGATTTCCATACTCCCACAGCTCTCCAAAGCTCTCGAGCAGATTGTGACTGACATGGTGGAATATTTTAATCAATACCAACTCCTATGCCCAGAGTAACACAGGTTTTGTGGCAGCCACAGTACCATCACAGCCCTACTCAAATTTACCGAATTAATCCATAACGCCTTAGACGAAGGCCACCTTGTAGGGGTAGCCTTCACTGACCTATCAAAGGCATAGTTCATCATGCGTGCCTCCTCGAGCAGCTAGCTGACATTGCTCTTTAGTGTTTTCTTAAATAATCTCCCAGCCTCCTGCCATTGCTGCATGCTCCTATATTCTGACGATGCGGTGATTTTTACAAGCAACCTGTGTCCTGAACTGCTTGAAACTGATCTCCAAAATGGCTTTGCATCTGCAGAAAAGTGGTTTAAAGAGCAAAGACTGGTCATGAACTACAAAAAAACAAGTACCATACTCTGCTCCACAGTCCAAAACAAGCTAAAAAGCTACCCCCTGGCAATAAGGAATGACAACGATGACACACTGGAGCTTATCCCACATTTCAAATACCTGGGGGTTACAATAGACTCCTCCCTGTCCTCCCAGCATATTGATATCACTTCAAGAGCTGTTAATACCAGAATCAAGATCCTCTACTGCCACAGGCATTGTCTAACCCACAAAGCATTAAACCTGGAAATCAGCAACTCAGTTGTCTCCCTCATAGACTATGGGCTGGCCAGATACAGTTCTGCTACCGACACGGCGCTCCAACGGATCTCAGCTGCCTTAAAGCTTGCTGTGCTGTGGACTGATTTACCAGTCCATAATTCCTATACGTTCTAATTCTGTTGGCAGCCTAAGGGTTAAACAAAGCCTGCTGCCTACTCACAAATGCACCAAGACTCACACGTAGCTGTGAACTTTATGCCCAGTCTGGCTGGCTTTAACTGAATGACAGAATCAGGTATCAAACCTGTCTTCTTTGCAAAAAAGTCACACTAAATCTGCTTCCAACAGGGGTGCAGAACCTGCTGTCACTGCCTATGAATAGCAGACAAACCAGAAGCTCCGCCACTCAAATTTTCCAAGTGCCCAGATGCTGCACTACCGTGGCTCAGCGTGCGTTCTCACACCGTCATGCACCCCTCTGGGTGAACGCACTGCCCCCTGACATCTCTGGCTCCACAACGATTAGCTCTTTTAAACGCAGACTGCGCCAGCACCTTGTTGATACAATTAACTGCATGTGTCCCCGCTAAGGCTCTACACACTGCAACAATCTGCCTCTAGCACTTATCTTTGCCTCTGTCATGACAGGATAGTCAAACCGCAGCACTTCGCCCACCTCCCTACCTCTCCCTGGCTCTGCCCCTTGCTCCCCTTGACCTATCCCTACCCTCTTCCCTCCCTGCCCTCTGTGCTGTGCTCACTGAGCCCTCCCACTCCCAATGCATCCTTCCCTGTCCTGTCTGCTTATCTTCTTGACGTGGGCATACATTAGACAATGCCTCAGCACACCTAGTGCTTTAAGTTTGAATTCTGTAACCTCCACATATATTTTTCTCAGTATTTGCACATTTGTCCACAATATTGTACCTTGTTGTCTAATGTATCTGACATAGAAACTATCAATGAGCATCCGCTCACAGGTATTGTCCAAAATCACAATAAATAAATAAAAAAAATAAATAAATAAATAAAAAAAACCAGGTCCGATGTAACACCCCTTCCCCCCCCAAACACTTCTGGAAATGATCTGTCACAGCTCAGTGTGCTTTTCCTCATCAGCATTACAGATAAATAAGTAAATGTATGTAGCCCCTCTCTGGTGCCATCCTAGAGAGGGCCACTACCCCTGCCTTGCTGGCCAGACCAAGGTTAGGGGACCTGGGTTCCTATAGCTGTTACACAGGGGTCCTGTCCCAAAAGATATAAAATAGAAATGACGGTGCCTCCACCCAGAATACAATTTCCGTGGGTCTGATCACTTATGGTACAACCTCCTGGGATGTCGTACCAACCTACCTCCCCAGTAGTTACCCCAGACATGGACTTATCAGGATTCGAACCTCCCCACACCTAAACAGTTGGCATTTTGTATCTTAGCTACACAGGTACTCACTAAAAATCAGGCTTTTTCTCAAACAGCAGCATCTTGATTTATTTACACGGGGAGGGATAGGATGGGGTAAGTGGAATAGAGGTCAAGCAGGTGTAACCCCTAGGTGGCCCTATCCCAAGGGCTACTACCCCTGCCTGCTTGGCTAGTAGCAGGTTAAGGGGCCTGAGTTCTGAAACGGGTGCCTCCACCTGTAGGTCAGGGTTGGTAGTGGTCAAGCTAACCTGGGCACAGCCCTCCAGGACACTGTAACCCCCTCTTTCCCCTCTAGTGGCCTGAACACTGTACAATAATCACTTTCACAATACCCCTGGTACACCACAAAAGTACCCACACTGTTTGCACTTAGCACCAGGGCTGGTTCCTCTGGCTCGACCCTGGGAACCCCCTGTAAAATGAGGTTAAGCACAGCAAATAGCAAATGTATGGTACTTTGAGCACAAACTGGAACCACAGTCAGATTACATGCAGAAAAAAGTTAGATCTGATTTATTCAGGGGACTTGAACAAGGGAGGGATAACATCAGGTTAATTAGCTTAAAGGTTGCAACAATCAAGCACTTATGCATGTGCTTTGAGTCCCCCCACACAATCCACCTCTGGGTACCCAGGTAGAGAAGAGATGGGCTAGCCAGGACAGTTGCTTGGGGTTGCAGCTGGTTGGGGTCCTGTGATGGAAAACACAACATGCACAGTACACAATACTTGTAATCCGGAGCCAGAAGGCTCAGTTTGTAAAGGAAACGAAACAACAAGACAATCGGATGACACACTCAGATTAAGCTGTTGTTGTAGGGAACTACCCTGGTATTTACTCACGATACCCAAGACTGGACACAGACTGGACGAAAATCGAGACTGCAGGTGGTTGATCTGGAATGCCAGGAGAAGCAGAGCCCACACAAGTCGCAGAGGCGTTGTTCCTGTTCAAGCATGGAGTAGGGGGCTGATCCCCAGGCAGGTCTCTCTTTGATGGCTTCTCTGTGCAGTGGGTAGTCTGGCTGGGCCAGTCTGGCAAAGCTCAGACTGCGTGGAGACAAGTTCGGGAAGCAGTCCGTTTTGGGCTGGATACAGCTTCCAGCAAGCAGAAGACAGTTCACACAGTGGGGAACTAACTCACAACCCACTAGCAGCTCATAGCACATTTACATGTACGTGAATTCTACTGTACCACAATCACAAAGTCTCTGCACACACCGGGAGCTTAGGGGTAGCTGGAACTCCTGACAGGCTGATCGCATTCAGCAAAAATATTCGGTCTCCTTCAGGTTGAGCCTGGCCCACTTCAGTAGCTTACTTAAGTCACACAAACTTGGATTTACTCCAAAATAATTCTCTTCTCTCCCTCTCAGGAGCAGCACACCAACATGCAGGCCAAAAACTTAGCCTTTTCAGAGTTCTCCCATGCGAATCCACTCACGACTGCTGCTCAGAAACACTTCAGCTTCTTCTTGTTCAGCTTCTAGCTTAGTTCTAACTGAAAAACTGGAAGCAACCCATGACTTCCCCAAGATCCAAAAGAACTGGTTGGCTGATTTGGCTGTCAGTCAAAGCTTGAACTCCCCCTTCAGTTGCAAAAAAGGCACAAAAACTCAAACCACAGTTCCTAAGATTTTGAATTCAGACAGCTCCTATAGTCCGACTACATTTTAGGTCCCACCAGAATGGTTTGGTCCAATTTGCAGTCCAGGACCAAGATAGTGGAGACAAACAAAACAGTCCTAGCTACAACGAAAGCAGGTTAGACAAACTACATTATCATTATCACTGTAAATGATTTTCAGTAAATAGTTACATCTTTCAACAGAGCTGCCTCTCAGATTACTCATGCTGCAATTAAGCAGCTCTTAAAGAGACAGTACGCAGAGGCTATACAAGCTCAGATAATCACATTTAAACTGCTAAAACACAGGATACTAGCCTGGCAGTGAGCATTTAGGCAAACTCCAGGAAGACTTTTTGGGAACCCCCATTTGTAGGGGGTTACACAAGCTTTTAAATTTGCATTTAAAGATTTGGCATTTTTCCCTAATCATACTAATAAAAGAAAGGGTGGCGGACTACTTGGAAAGCAGGGGCTTGCTAGACGATAAGCAACATGGCTTCACAAAAGGGAGGTCATGTCAGATGAACCTGATAGAGTTCTTCAGTTGGATGATGCAGGTAGTTGACCAGGGAGGGGCAGTGGACGAGGCCTATCTGGATTTCAGAAAGGCCTTTGACACCGTCCCTCATAGAAGGCAAATTAATAAACTTGAAAGCTTAGAGGTGGGACAAAAAATAACTAGGTGGGTAGAAAATTGGCTGACAGGCAGAAGCCAGAGAGTGGTGGTCAGTAGAGTGTACTCTGGGGTGGGGAGGGTGGCGAGTGGGGTACTGCAGAAGTCGGTCCTGGGACCCCTCCTTTTTCATGTGTACATTAGTGACATAGCAGACGGGCTGGAGGGGAGGGTGTGCTTATTTGCAGATGATATGAAGATCTGCAATAGGGTGGATACCATGGGGGGGTGGAGGCCATGAGGTGGGACCTAAAGACGCTGGAAGGGTGGTCGGACAAGTGGCAGCTAAATTTCAATGCCAAAAAGTGTGTGGTGATGCACATGGGACGTAAAAACCCACAAGTCACCTACACACTGGGGGATGAAGACAACAGAGCAGGAGCGGGATCTGGGGATATTAGTATCAAGCAACCTGAAGGTAGGAAACCAGTGCAGCAAGGCAGTGGGGAAGGTGAACGGAGTGCTGGCATGCATAAGGAGGGGCATAACCAGCAGGAGAAAGGAGGTAATCATGCCGCTTTATATGGTCACGGTGAGGAGTATGGGGTCCAGTTCTGGAGACCACATCTGAGAAAGGGCATTGATTGTGTTAAGAGGGTACAGCGCAGGACAACCAGGATGGTGCAAGGCATGCAATGGAAGCCATATGAGCAGGGGGGAGGGGACCGGATCTGTACCCACTGGAGACAAGAAGGGAGAGGAGAGACATGATTGCAACATTCAAGTACGTTAAAGAGATTAATAAAGTGAAGGGGGTGCTTCTTCAAAAGAAAGGAGGAGACTAGGACAAGAGGGCATAGTCTAAGATTGGAAGGGGGAATATATAAAGGGAATGTGAGGGGGCATTTCTTCATGGAGAGGGTGGTGGAAGCCTGGAACAGACTACTGGAGGAGGTGGTGGGGACGGAAATGGTGGAGGGATTCAGGAGGGCATGGGACAGACAGACAGACACATGGGGTTGGTAAGTGGAGGAAAGGGGAGGGCTCATGATATGGGAGATGGGTAAAAAGGGGGGAATAGGGCAGACTAGATGGGCCACTTGGGTCCTTCTCTGGCATCAGATTTTCATGATTTTGTGATTCTATTCGGACTCACAGCTGCAACACTTTTAACTTCTGGCCGCACAGTTTACAGCCTCTGCTCTCACACTGCAGCTCCAGTCACTTTCACTTTCTTTACTGCACCTCAGACCTGGTTCTCTCTCTCTCCACAGTGACCTCCCAGTAGCTCTCTCTGTAGCACTGCCAAACCTTTCTTGCTGCAGCAAAACTGGTACAGTTCTTTCTCCTGCTGCAAAAGCACTCTACTGGCCCCTTCCCTTCTGGGACTGAACTGTGCGTTGGGTACCTGGTGCAGGCTGTGGGCTGGGAAGCCCCTCAACAGTCTATCCTGCACTCACAGCTGTAGCTGAAGTCCCCTTTGGTGGGCTGGCAGTCCTATTTATTCTTCTTCCACAGTCCTTTATTGATTGGCTGTAACAGCCCCAGGCAAAATCTGTTGCCCTACAACCTTTTCCAGCAGCCCCCTTGATTTTATAGTCCCATGGGGGCTGCCATTTTAGTTTGTACTGTACTCCCAATCACTCAGTCTTTATTGTCTATTTAGACCCTTATAAGAGGCAAAAACACATCCCCCCCAAAACTGGAGGCTTCCTGGTCTTTGTTTCACCTGGTCCCTGGCTCCTCTGCTGTCCCTGGAGCGGGGGATTTATTTTAATGGTGGCCACATGGCCAAATACCTAATCGGACCCGTGGATCCTTTAAATTTTGAACTCCTGGCAGCCGCATGTAACCCCTAGGTGGCGCTTTCCCAAGGGCTACTACCCCTGCCTGCTTAACCACTAACTGGTTGAGGGGCCTAGGTCCAATGGCGGGTGCCTCCACCAAGAGGTCAGGGTTTGCAGTAGTTAAACTAACCTGGTCACAGCCCTCTGGAACACTGTAACCCCCCCCCCTTTCTTCCCACTAGTGGCCCACACAATGCATCAGGAATATCTTCACAAAGTACACTTACCCCCAGGACTGGCTCTGTCGACTGGACCCTGGGAACCCCCTGCAAAACAAGATGATACAGTGCAAAAACCACAGTACAGTACTTTAACATAAATGAATACCTCAGCCAGTGTAACTTTGCTGAAACCAACAGATCTCATTTATTTAAGGAGCTGTAACAAGGAAGGGGGAAATCAGGTTAATTAGGTTAAACACATTAATAATCACAGTACTGTGCGCATATTCAGAGTCCCAAATTGTCACTTTCACTGGGTACCCAGGATTGTGGGGGGGATGCTAGCCAGGCTCGGTTGCAGCTGGTTGGGGCCCTGTGATGGAAAAACACTGGCACAATACCCAAATTGTAATCCGGAGCCGGTTGGCTCAGTTCGTGAAGAAATAAAAAAAAAAAAAAACCAACAGTTAGATGGCACACTTGCAGTTCGATAAACAGATGGCAGGGAGCTACCCTGCTTTGTACTCACAAACTCAATGCTGGGAACTGGATGAAAGGCAGATTATCCTGGATTGCCAGGAGGAACAGACCATGTGGACAAGGTCCTTGTGACTGGACCCCACTGCAGTTTAGAGCAAATGGATGTAGTCTGGATTAAGCTTGGGTTTACTTCCAGCTTCATGCACTCTATTCACTGTACAGGGGCTTTGAAACGTGATTCCCCACAAGCACTATACACATTTATATGTAAAAGGAAAGTACTATACCAGGTAGGCTGCTTCTCTGTCCCAATTGCAATTACTGCACAATACCCGGGAGAACACACAGCAGATTCAGTTCCTGACAGACCAAGCGCGATTCAGCAATTTCTTCAGTCTTCTACAGGGTGAGCCTGGTTTCCTCACTTCTGGTGCTTCTTTCTCCTTACAACTCTGATTCAGTCCACACTGGCACTCACAATCAGTTGTAGGCCAAACTTCAGGGCCCCACACAAGCTTCCCGCATAAAAACTCAACAGCGCAGGAGCCCGGAGCTCCTTCCCTCTTCACAGTCACAACTCATCTGATCTTTCCAGTAGACAGAGCTGGGCATTTCCTTTGAGTTCCTCCCAGTTCAGTTGGCTGGTTTGGCTGTCACTCACAGTAAACTCCCCCTGTTGGTGGAAAAAAGGTGCCAAAGTCCAAACTACAATTCCCAGAAGCATTGTCCATACAGTACATAGGTGGCTGGCTCCACAATGAGAGTCCAAGTTCTGATTTGCCAGCAGCAGGCTCCATTTCAAAGGTCTCCCCACACTGATTGGTCCAGTTCAGCAGTTCAAAACTAGAATGGGGGACTAGGCAAACACAGTTCTGACTGCAAAGAGAAGCAGGTTAGGCAAACTGTATTTTCGTTATTACTCTAAATGATGTCTGGCAAACAGTTATATCTTTGAACAGTGCTCACTCTGCCCACTTAGTGATGGCAGAAACGGAGCGATTTGGCAGCAGCTCGAGTGGGACTCAAGCAGGGAAACACACAGACCCCCATCCAAATTAATTATGTCTGCAGGCAGACAGTTCTTAAAGAGACAGTACCAAAGGCTCTAAAAGCACTCAGAGATGAACGGCTTAGACGCCGAACACCATCCAGGCTTGGAGCATTCAAGCAAGCTCCTGGAAGACTTTTGGGAACCCCCATTTGCAGGGGGGTTACACGCGCATGCCCAGTAATGCACGGTCAGCAATATTTGCTTACATTTGACCAGTCCAGACCTGAGGCAGCTCCCGGGACTGGTACATTTTTATTTTTTATGCCTGGAGGTGCATGAACAAGTTCAGAGCATGGTCACCATCTAAACATGGGGCCGAGACAACGGGAGGTCGGCGGCCGCAACTGCAGAGCACAGTAGGGCCAGCTGGCTTGAATCCTACTAGGGTCACCCACAGGATGCTGGTGATCCCTAAATGTTGGACTCCTGGCAGCTGTGCATGCCCAGCAATGCGTGGGTCACAATATTTGTTTACATTTGGCCGGTCCAGACCCGTGGCAGCTCCTGGAACCAGTAAACTGTCATTTTGTTATGCCTGTAGGCACAGGAACAAGTTCAGAGCATTGGCACCATCTAAACATGGGGCCAGACAACAGGAGATCAGCGGCCACAGCTGCAGAGCACAACAGGGCCAACTGGCCTGAATCTCACCAGGGTCACCCATGGGATGCTGGCGAGGGAGTGGTAGGCCGTAGCCTTCACAAGTAAGCCCATTTGGGGGGCTTACATAAAGCAGGTCCCATGTAACCTCCCCCATGGACATACCTGGAAATGAGCTGTCACAGCTAAGTGTGCTTTTTGTGGTCAGATATTTCAAATAAATAACACAGGTCCCATGTAATCCCCCGACACACCTGGAAATGAACTGTCACAGCTCAGTGTACCTTTCCTGGTCAAACATTACAAATAAATAAATAAAACAGGTTCCATGTCACCTAGCCCCCCAGGGACACACCTGGAAACGTGCTGTCACAGCTCAGTGTACCTTTCCTGGTCAAACATTATAAATAAATAAATAAAACAGGTCCCATGTAAGCCACTCCCAGAGACACACCTGGAAACGTGCTGTCACAGCTCAGTGTACCTTTTCTGGTCAAACATTATAGAAAAATAAATAAAACAGGTCCCATGTAACCCACCACCAGAGACACGCCTGGAAACATGTTGTCAAGCTCAGTGTACCTTTCTTGGTCAAACATTACAAATAAATAAAACAGGTCTTGTGTAACTCCTCCCCCAGGACACACATGAAAACAAGCTGTCACAGCTCAGTGGTTCCAAATAAATAAATAAACATGTTCTATGTAACCCATCCCCCCAACACACCTGGAAACAAGCTGCCACAGCTCAGTGTACCTTTCCTGGTCAAACATTACAAATAAATAAATCAATAAAACAGGTCCTACATAACCCTTCCCACCGACACACCTGAAAATGAGCTGCCATAGCTCAGTGTACGTTTCCTAGTCAAACACGACAAATGAATCAATCGATAAGTAAATAAATTTATGCAACAGGTGCCGGGATAAAGAGCGTCAGATAAACTGTTTATCTGAGTCACTGTGTGGATAAATGGGTATGATGTAATCACTATGAGAATAACTTCAACTTATTCCCATAGTGATTACCTCATCACCCAATTATCCACACAGTGACCATGACATCCCCCAAACAGCTGGCCGGCTGGCACTACTGCCACCCACTTTCACTTTCCAAGACCTCCATTTTACCCTGCAACATCCCCCCACCGCTCCTACTTTCTCGACTTGCCGCTCTTGCTTCCGACTTTGCAGCTGACCTCACCACAGAACATGGAGAAGTGTCTCACTCCCAGGGAAAAAAACTAAAAGTGTTGCTTAATTTTCGTTCACCACAGACTCACCACTCACGGTCACTCATATCCTCGGTGATCTTCCCCAGTCTAAATTTCTTCCCAGAAACAACGGATGGCGCATACACATATTTAAAATAAAAAAACAGTGATACTTTCACTGCCAGCTCCCAAACAAACAGAACGCACACCGGTAGCAGCACGCCTCCACTCTCTCTCACTAAACCCTGCTGCCATCTTTTCTTCTTTTTTTTTTTTAAACAGGTCTGGTACTTCAGCCAATCAGCTGTAAACTGTAACACCAATGTCAGCGTCATGATGGCGTGTCCATGGCTTCGCCAACTCGGACACACGCTGCTATTTAAAGAAGTCCCCAACAATTATCAATTAAAAACAAATAAATAAAACAAAACAATAAAATAGTCACACAAGTCCCCTGCCTGTTGAATAAATGAAATATGCGGGGGACCTGTGGGATAAGAAAGTTATTTGTGCAGTTGCCAGTGACCACTCGTAACCCTCACGAGTGGCGTTACTCGAGGTCACAGGCAACTGTACAAATAACTTCCTTATCCCAAAGGTGCCCCTCGCATATCCCTTATAACTAAGACAGGTCCCATGTAACCCCCTCTGGGATATGCCTGAAAATGAGTTGTCACAGCTCAGTGTGTCTTTCTTGGTCAAACATTATAAATAAAACAGGTCCCATTTAACCCACCCCTGGAGACACACCTGGAAACAAGCTGTCACAGCTCAGTGTGCTTTTCTTGGTCAAACATTACAAACAAATAAATAAATAAATAAAACAGGTCCCATGTAATCCATTCCCCCATCCCCTCACTACACACCTGGAAATGAGCTGTCACAGCTATGTGTGCCTTTGCTGGTCAGAGATTACATACTGTATAAGTAAAACAGGTCCTATGCAATCCCTCCCCCAGGACACACATGAAAACAGCTCAATGTGCCTTTCTTGGTCAAAGATTACATTCACATGAATCAGTAGGCAAATAAAATAAAGAAATGAAACAGGTCCCATGTAATCTACCACCAGGGACACACTGGAAATGAACTGATACAGCTTAGTGTGTCTTTCATGATCAAAAATCACAAGTAACATAAATACGTACTCATGTACGTACATACATAAATAAAGTATTTTCAGTTTGGTCACCAAAGCTGCAAATGTTTTATAGATTCTCCACATCATCAGCTTCTGTGGTCCAGAGTATCTCATTTAAAGAGCTAGTGTACTGCCTAAAACTAATATTAGTTGTTGAAAGCAGGCATCTATTATCTTTGATATCTAAGGTACTTTTTCTTTATTAGAATATTTTTTTACCTGACGTTAGTTGGTGTGATGTGCGGAACAGCACTCTTGTCTGTCAGCTACCATATCTATCTCTGTTCCTCCAATTACATCATCAGCATTGTGAGCTCACTGACTGTAATGTCACAGCGGTTCAGAAAGAGCCATTCAGTATCTGCCAGGCAAGTCACTTGTGATCTCACTGCCAGTGAAGTCACAGTGCTGATGATGTAGTGGGAGTACTAGAACTAGATATGTCAGCTGCCAGGAAGAGAGCTGTTCCACACATACAGCATAATACTATCATGTAAAAAAAACTTTCTAATGAGCAAAAGGAAAAAAGAAAATACTTCAGAAATAAATAGATCTTCTACAAGGATGTCTCTTTCATTAGGCCATGCCTATAGATCTTATAGTCACCACGTGCTAAGACCACATGGAAACTTATGCAAGTAATCTGCCAGGGGCCGCCACGATGGCGTCAGGTGTCAGCATGCGTACATAAGCATGGGTGGCCCCTCCTCTCCCCAGTTCTTTTCCCACCATCGATCAGACCACTGTGGAAGTGCCACTGCTTTTGCTGCCATTTTAGTTTTGTTTAAAAAGTAATCTCTTTTACAGTGATTTTTGGTGACCTGAATGTTGTTGAAGGAACCGTCAAAACTTTTCTGATATTGTGAGTGCGGAGACAAGACTTACACAGTGACTCCCACAATGTAAGTAAGCAAGACATGACTGTGTCTTCTGCCTAGGCCTGGACCACTATGTAAAAACTTGTGGTCTCTGCTGGAAGTTTAATCCCCTGACCAGATGACACTGCCTGAAGGCCCTAGAGAAGCAACTCCAGGAGCAGAAGGTGGCCAGAATGAAGAAGGAGGTCCAGCAGAATGGTGCAGCTGTGTCACCAGCCCAGTTGACTGAATCGCAGTCACCTAAATCCTGGGACAAGTCATCAAGGAGTCAGAAGCACGAGCACTGGGATAAGTACAAGGAGAAGGCCTTCCCTGTGCATTCCAGGTTGCCACATCTCTCTGCAGGTATAACCTCTTCTGCATTGTCGTCTGCTTTGGTGGCACCGTGGCCACTCCCCTGACCGTTGACATGACACCAAGGTTGAACTTGGTGTAGACACTACCAGGTCTACTGCAGCTGGTGTGTTGCCGTTGATGTTGGGGACTCAGCCCCCTTCCCCATCGACTCCTCCAGTCTCACCTGTCGACCATATGGGTGCCGACGCTCAGGCAGTTCTCATCATTTTCAGACAGGATAAGATGCCTGCTACCTCATTTTCCTGCTCCAAAAGACCCATTGTCAGGGCTTACTACTAACCCTTTATCAATGCTGTAAACCCTTTGCCACAGCCACCTCATATGCACCTGCCAATGTCGCTGGTGTGCTGTCTACTCCCAGTCGACCCCCTTGATGATGAATATGAGTACAACATTGACTTAATTATGCAGGATGAGGAGAATGAGGCTGAGAACTCTGCTGAGAACCACTGTGACCCCGGCACCAGCCGTCCTGTGTCCACCTGCAGTGAGGCTTCTGTTATTAACACACCACGGTCCCCTTCAGAGGATCCCACTTTCCACACCATGATGCAGCAGTTACAAGTTGCCATGGGTTTTGATCTAGAGGAGCAGGATATTACCAAACAGAACTGGACAGAGTTCTTAGAACTTCCAGAGTCTTCTACTATTGTGGTGCTCCCTCGGCTTCCTGCCTTAGAGGATGCCACCTTCTCTGCCTGGTATAGACCGAACAACATTCCAGCTGTCCCCAGGTACAGTGATACATACCATGTACATGGCACCATTGGGGTAACCCTTCTATGCCATACAACCTGAGACTGATTCTGTGGTGATTAGTGCTGCCCATGATGGGTCCAGGGCATGTAAACACCTTAGTTCCCTCCCTCCTGATAAAGAATCCAGGAGGTTGGATGTCTTAGATTAAAGGACATATGCCTCAGCATTATTGGGCCTTCACATTGCCAATTACCAGGCCCACATGATGAAGTACCAGAATGCCCTCTGGAGGAAGGCCAAAGCAGCTGCACAAGCCTTGCCCAAGGGTACCACGAAACAAGAGATCCTGACAGCTCTTACTGTTGAGGCTGATGTGGGCAAGCATTTACACCATGTGGCCTGTGTCTCAGATGCTTCTGCCAGGGCTGCAGCTTCAGGCACCTGTCTCAAGAGATACTCTTGGCTTAGAGTGGCAGGCTTTGTGAATCATGTGCAACAGTCCATTCTCAATGCCCCATTTCGGGGCCAAAAGTTGTTTGGCCCTGAGGTCCAAGACATCCTATCAACTCTCCAGGTCTCAGGCAGGATGATGAAGTTGTGCATTCCCTCTACCATACCCAACCTAAGGGTAGGGGCAGGGTTTCCTTTCATCCAGCTGGTGTTTAACAGTGCCCAGTCATCAGACAGCAGGGCAGGGGCAAGGGAACAGGAGCCTTGCCAGTCCCCAGTGCTACCCTGGGTACTCATTCAAGAGCTGCTAGAGGCAGTTGCGGAGGTGGATCCACTCCCACCCACCCCCCGACTCCTTATACACCCCCATCCACCTTTACCTCCAGGAGTGGTAGTAGGGGGTCACCTCTCCCTCCACTTAAACCAGTGGAGAGAAGTTACTATGGATGCATGGGTTTTTGGAGATCACAGACGAAGGTTACACTCTGGAACTTCTAGGTACACCTTCAGATCATCCCCCCGATTGTGACAACCTGTCCTCCAGAGCACCTACCCCTGCTGCTGGAGGAAGTGCAGACTTTGTTTTTAAAGACAGCCATAGAACCTGTACCCTTACAACAAAGGAACACAGACTTTTATTCATGGTTCTTCCTTGTCCCAAAGTGGACAGGAGTACTGAGGCCATCCTGGATCTCAAGGATCTCAGCTTCTTCACAGAATTCAAGAAGTTCAGAATGGTCACCCTACAAGGTCTGCTTCCACTGCTGAAGGCAGCGGATTTGATATGTTTCCTCGATATGAAGGATACATACCTCCATATCAAAATCTTTAAGCCTCATAGAAAACACCTGAGGTTCGTGTTTCAAGGGGAACGTTACCAATTCAGAGTGTTGCCCTTTGGCTTGTCTTTTGCACCATGTGTCTTTACCAAATACTTGGCAGTGGTTGCAGCAGCCCTTCACAGGGAAGGTCTGAATGTTTTTCCTTACCTGGACAATTGGCTACTGAAAGCTCACTCCAGGGACCAGCTCTCACAGACTTTAGCTTGAACCAGACAGTTATCTGTTGCTCTGGGGGTGGCAGTCAACATACTAGAATTGGTCTTGACACCCTGCCAGTGCCTGCAGTACATGGGGGCAGTACTGGACACAGCCCAGGGCTTACCTTTTCTGCCTTTGGACATGGCCAACTGCCTGATTGCCCAGGCACAACCAGTGCGCAGTAGCCATTATGTTTCAGCAAGGACGTTCTTACACTTGCTGGGTCTCATGGCCATGGCCGTTGTCACAGTACCACTGGCCAGACTGCATATGCAAATTCCCCAGTGGACCCTGAGAGCCCAGCGGGATCAGCTCACAGATGACCTAGAACAGATGGGTCTAGTGAAGTCCCCTGCATGCAGTGTGCTCAAGTGGTGGATGGAACCCAGCAACCTGTTGAAGGGGGTTCCATTCCTGATCCCCTCCCTCTACAGTCTCTCACCACAGATGCCTCAAGGATGGGCTGGAGTGCTCACTTGGGGCCCCATCAAACACAGGGCAAGTGGACTCCAGTGGAGAGTACCTTGCATATAAATCTTCTGGAAATGCGAACTGTTCTGTATGGACTTCAGGCCTTCCAGAACCACTTGTCCCCAGGTTCTCTGCTATACAGAGAGACAGTGTCAGTATGATGCACTACATCAACAAATTAGGGAGGGACTCATTTGTATCCACTGTGCAGGGAAACAGTGAGGGTTTGATATTGGGGTCTGGAACACGGTCTAGAACTATCAGCAGCACATGTTCCAGGCACCCAAAACATCTTGGCAGACAGGTTAAGAAGGTCCCAGTCCAGAATGCACAAGTGTGAGCTGCTGTCCTCAGTGGTTGATGACCTATTCAAAAGATGGAGTCGCCATTCACCTGCCAGTTTATTTTCCAAAGTATGCAAATCCTGGGGAAGCAGTGCTCCATACTTTAGAAGTGCTTAGAATACTCAGGTACTATACACACTGTACCAAAGGCTGCGGAAAGTCTTCAGAGCTTTTTGTTTTGTTTGCCCCGGGAAAGAGGGCACCTCAGTTTCTAAACAGTGTCCACCCAAATGGCTAGCAAACTATATTACTTTTTGGTACAGGAAGTACAGTAAGGAACTTCCTGGGGTGGTTCGTTCCAACAAAGGCATGGCCACATCTGTTGCTTGTTTCAAAAATGTATCTGCTGCAGATATCTGTACAGCTGCTACCTGAAGTATTGTCCACACCTTCACTGAGCACTACAGTCTGGACACTGTCTCTCGTAGAAGGGCTGACTTTGGCCTAGCTGTGTTCTGAGGCCTCTTTTCATAAGCCTATTGGCTCCAGCCACCCAGACTGTTACCTTTTGGTACTGCTTGGTACCCATTCCATAGGTGTGGCCTGATGAAAGAGGTATTCTCGAAGACGATAGAACAGCTGCTTACTTACTGTAACAGGTAGGTCTTCGAGAGAATATCTTTCCTCAGGCCATGCTGTCCCTCCCTCCCTTCCTCCGTTCCCCTTCTGGGACTGCAGCTCTGGCTTTGGTGCTGCTTCATTCATCGGGCCGTTTTCCATCCATATACCTTACCTGGCTTATGGAGTGCTCGTTTCTGTCCTGGTTCCCTACAGTGAGGTCCTCCAAATATGATCTCTGTCTGGGAACTGAGGAGAGGAGGGGCTGCTCATGTTTATATGTGCACACTGATGACTCTTGTCAGCGTGGGCGACCCTGGTCTGCTTGCAAAAGTTTCTGTGTGGTCCTAGAGCCTGGCGGCTAGAAGTTCTGTAGGTGTGGCCTGATGAAAGAGATTCTCTCGAAGATCTACTGTTATAGTAAGCACTTGACTGTTCTTTACAACTACCCATTAAAAGTTGTAGTACTGTATTGTTTACTATTTTTGGTTCCACTAGCTCTTTAAACTGTTTTTTGTCTTAATATGTCAAAAATCGAATCCAGCAAAGACACCTAAATGCATTTTTCTCTGCTCCAAGTTGCATCGGAACTAGCACATATTTGGCACACTAGGATAAAAAACAGCTTAAGCAGGGTATGTGGACCACTGTTGCTTATGATGTAGATGTCTACAAACCATTAACAGTGATGTCAGCCAAACTGAATTCATCTAAATTAAACAGAAAATAATTTCTTCTTAAATTTTCCAGGTGAGTGTATGGCTGTTCTCCTATTCGATGTTTTATCCTTGTGTCTAAGCTGGACGACCCAGAACCTTTCCAAATCTTTCTCTCGTCTTATCATTTAAAGCAGCAGTGCAACAAAATTGGATAACAAATTTGGCCCTAAACTTATTTTTTTAACTGTAAAAGATTCTAGGCATCTTCCAGTTCTATTTGGTGGTAAATGGTCTGGTTCCACCAAAATGTGAGATTTTATAGATGTTTTAATTTTCTTTTGTTTCAAGAAGGAAAGATGGCTACCACATTTGACTTTCGTATAACACTATAGACCTGGTGAGGGTTAGGATCGAGAAGATAAAAACCTCATGGTGCTCATAGTAGGTACCTAGAAAAGTAGATTTGACAGGTATGCAATTTTTTTTTTAATTATAGCTGAAGCAAGATTTTTTGAAAAATATTTTTTGTGGCAGTACTGCTTTAAGAACTCTGGGCCACTGGACACTTTTCCCAGTGTACACTAAGCCCATAATAATGCCGGTGTCGTCCACTAGTTATCATTTCATGGCTGGCATTTGACCATTAACGTAAATGTGTAATTTGCCATTTGATGGCCCAACTCCATGATCACAGATGCCTGCCCAACTCACAGTACTGATATAAAAGTACTAGCAGTGCCAAACATAGCAGGCAGAAAATGTGACTCATTTTTCAAAATAGCCAGTTATTACTTTTTATTTCTGAAGTGTTTTCCTTTTTCCATTTGATCATTAGAAGATTTTTTGAGAGCATAAGGTATGATATGAGTGGGTGGAGGGGGTCCAGGGAAGGGCGATTAAGATGGTACAGGACTTGCACCAGAAAACATACGAGGAAAGGTTAAAGGACCTCAATATGTACTCGCTGGAGGAGAGTAGGGATCGGGGGGACATGATAGAAACATTTAAGTACCTTAAAGGCATAAACAAGGTGCAGTGGGGGGACATTTTTCAATATAGAAGGAGATAAAGAATGAGAGGCATGATATAAAATTGGAAGGTGGCAGATTTAAAGGGAAATGTGAGGAAGTTTTTCTTCATGAAGAGGGTGGTAGACACATGGAATAGTCTGCCACAGGAGGTGGTGGGAGGGAGGGAGCATAGTGGAGGGATTTAAACATGCCTGGGACAGGTATGAGGGAACCTTAGAGGTGTCAAGCAGTGATGATAAACTGTTGACCACATAGGGTCAGAGGCCATAAACAAGTATAGGACTTAAGAGCAGACCAGATGGACCTGGCAGTCCTTATCTGCCAACAATTTCTATGTTTCTATGACATGCAGTACTTTACCTGGGGACTTACACGTCTTGTTCTAGTAATTTGTTAGCTCATCAGTATTGTGACCTCATTTATTGTGACACCACAAGTGACCAGTCTTGCACCAGATGACTGACTTCTTGGTCAATTGTGATCTCACGGACAGTGATGTCATAGGGCTGATGATGTAAGAGGAGGAATACACCTAGCTATGTCAGCCTCCAGGTAGGGTACTGTTCCACACATCACACCAAGTGTTGTCAGGTACAAAATCTTCTAATTAGCAACTGGGAAAGGAAAAAAAGCATTTCAGATACAAGAAATAATAGTTCACTACTTTTGGAAGTTAATATTTCTCTCAGGCAGTATACAAGCTCTTTAAACACCAGGGCTGGATTCCTATAGTCTCTTCCTCTGCCCCTTTCAAAGATCAAAGAGTACCTGTAATGAGAAGAGTGACTTGTTTGCATAAGACATTATTTTTGTTTTGACAAATGAGAATAAAAGCTTTGTGAGTGAAACACTGCCCTGTTCAGATTTCACAGAGATAATAGCAGACAAACAGATTAAATATCACAGGAAATCTAAATTCCCACGGCTGGTGGGGAGCTACTCAGGTATCTGCAGGGGCAGAGCATCTAGGGCCAAACACAGCCATGCTGTCACAGCATTAGTACTTTTTTAAAAAGCCTTAAGATAGTCTTTTTAAGTACACGCCTAAATATTTTCTGCCTGACAGTAGGTCTGCAGAGCAGTGCTTTACCTGAATATTGGCATATGCAGTGCTATTCTATGTGGCCTCTATGCATGAATGGAGTGTAAGTATGCGCGAAATGCGCATACTCTGCCCGCGACCCTGCACCTTGAGGACAGTGTGCCCATAATGGTATTCACCAGTGCTTGCCACCTGTCCATGGCTCCTCCCCTCCAGCATGCAGGACTCCGCAGGATAGTCAGGGGAGGTGTCATCATCCTGAGCGGGCCTCCAATGGGATGCCCTGGGACCCATAGTGGATCCAATGTATAAAGTGGTGTGGGTCTGGGTCTGTGCATGCCAATTACACACATCTGGACCCACGTGGCAGCCTCTGGTTGTGGTGCCGCCACACAAAAAATTTCCAGATGCTCGCCCGTCCAGCCGCCCCTGCCACCTCCTGCTGCCCAGTGGTCAGGGGCAGCACAGTGTGCCCTGTCCCAGTCCCCTGGTAACTCCAGGACTGTGCCTGTGGGGGCACGCAGTGGGTTACAGCAGGGTCTCCCTGGCGTGCCCTGCGCCACCGTTTGCACCCATGCGGCCAGCACTATGCAGGTTAGTGAATACCACATAGTGCTGACACACCCCTGGAATGCCCCCAGCACGGAGCTGTCCATGGACATGGGGGATCAGGTGCAGTGGGTCTGTGCGCCCCCCTTTGTGCATGCGGCACAGGGGGTGCAGTGGGTGCGGAGTGGCTACTCACCCCAGATACTCACGCGTAGCCACTCTGCACCAATAGTGCATATGGCCCAATATTAATATGACCCACAGAGCCACTCGTTGTGGAATAAAAATGGTTTCACACATGTTCTGCTTGACAGAGAACAGTGAAGTAAAGCTGAGCTGTTCTGACTCCTGCAAAACGCAAGTGAACCCACTCTTATACCTCAGCGAGGTGGTGACAAGGCACATATTGATATATTATAGACTGAGCCATCAATGTTATTTATTTTTTTTTTAACTGTTCCAGAATATGCCCGTTTCTAGGGCATCTGTGCATGAGACACTCTTCACAGATTAAGAGTGTCTCATGCACAGGGGAAAGAAGTGCTCTGATTGGTCAGGAGTGCTCCCTCACTCTATACTACTTCTAATCACACTACCATTGTGACCTCCCTGATTGTGACATCACAACTGACCAATTAGGCAGTGAGAGGTATGGAACAAAATGGTCCGTGTCTTGTGTGACGGTAAATAAGTCTGAAGGGCCATCCGCCAAATCATGTATTGAAAGACTAGACATCCATGCTAGAGGTCTATCAATACTGTACTACTTGGGAAGACAATGACTGGCCTGGAGATTAGTGGAAGGTAAGTCCCTGTTGCCGGGGGATACTAGTGTTGAGTATGGGGGTGTCTGGTTTGGGGGAAATTGTCCCTGGTTTGGGGCCGTGTACTGACTTGGAGTGTATGGTGATTGCCGCAGTTCAGGTCAGGGTGGTCCACTAGACTTTCAGGGATTGTATTACTATATACTTCGGGTTGGGTGAAAATGGTCAGGTCCACAAGGCTACCAGGGCATGGATTGTCAACACTGGATCGGGATGGGGGCTCTTACCATAAAGGCACCATATGATACCTGTTGGAGGGGCTGCATTCCACACACTACAGGAGGGACATACTGCCACAAAATCCGCGTACTGTAGTTAACGGCAGCTGTTTCTACAGTAGGTGCATGCCCAGTCCCTGCCATTCAGGTTGCAGATGGCTAAGATGGTGAGACTTGGGGCTGTGCTGGTTGCTGACTCTGGGGGCGGGAGGGTGACTGGCTGTCAAATAACTGGGGGTGGTGAAGGGACCTGGTGGGCAGGATGGGGTGGGGGTCTTCCAGTGTACTCGGGGGGGGGGGGAGGCAGTAGCCACCAGGGAAATCTATTAATTCCAGGCAGTCAATTGGGGGTTGAGGGGACATTAGACTCTAGATTGCCAGGGAAATATTTATTGATTTATTTTTCAAAAGTTTCACCAGGAAAGACGTACTGAGCTGATTAGCAGCTCCGTTCCAGATGCGTCCCGGGGGAAGGGTTAAAGGGAGACAACAAAAGAGCATTTACAGAGCATTTACAGATAGTCTGTACAAATAAAATGGAGCATTTACAATGTACAATAAGCAGAATATTTACAGATCAGTATTTATAGTATATACAGGTTAGTTAACAGTAAATGCAATAATGGAAGGAGACGAAGGGGGGAGGAAGAACGACAGGGGAGTAGGTAGAGTAGAGAAGTAGGGATGGAGACTCAGGTGCAATTGCAGGAGGGAACGGTGAAATCAGGGAGAAAGGAAGAGGGGGAGCGAAGGGAAGTGGCAGAGTGGATGGAAAGGGGGAGGGAATTCCAGAGTTTAGGGAGGCGGAAGGAGACAGCAGCCTGGCCTGATGAAGACAAGCTAGGCAGGAAAACAAGGGCATGATAACCACAGCTGTGGAGGGAGTAAGAGGAAGAAGGAGCGGGTGAGAGTAGAGAGGAAAGGTAAGAGGGGAGAGAGAACTCAGCCAGTACTTGTCAATAAGGGAGGAGCCATGCACACGATGTCTGACTTCAAGGGAGGGGAGAGAGAGTGAGGTGTATAGCGAGCAGTGGTGAATCTGGGGTGGACAGTCAAGCGCAAACCTGCAGGAGGGGAGAGATAGAGAGGATCTAGTCTGGCCAGGGTGGACTTTAGAGCATTGCCCCTAAATAGTGTCTCCATAGTCAAAAATGGGGAGAGTCATTCTCTGTAGAATGGCTGTACAAGCCAGCAGGGGGATGCATCCATGGTTAAGGTACAAAGCACTGAGTTTTGGGTGGGGCTTTCTGTGGATAGTATCCATTGGTACAGAGAAGTCAAGGTGCCGGTCAAGCCACACCCTGAGGTACTTGAAGGAGGGGACATCTTCTAGGGGGACCCATCCAGGGTGTGTAAGGAAGGGAGGGCTGGAAGTCTGGAGAGCTTTTGCCTGGTTCCAAAGGTCATGGAGACAGTTTTCTTTGCATTGACAGCTGAACTGAGCGGAACTAGAGTTGGATGTTGCTGAAGTTCAGCTGAAGTCTGGTCATCAGATCAGGGGGGAGGAGCCAGAATACAAATAAGACAGTAACTTCTGTGTACATATGGATGGATGCAGAGATACAGGCCAAGGGGAGGCTGTTTAGGAAAATCGAGAAGAGAATAGGGCCAAGCACAGATCCTTGGGGGATGCCAGTGCTGATGGAGGGGGGCAGAGCGTTACCAATTTTAACTGATTGAGTTCTGCCCATAAGGTTGGGTGGAAAGTCCTGCTGCAGAGAGCTTAGCAAAGAGAAGGGGTGGGCTACAGCATCAAAGGCTTTGGCCAGGTCGATCAAAATAGCAGCGGTGATCAGGCCCAGATCCATGCCAGAGAGAATGGAGTCAGTCAGCCTGAGAAAGGGGGTGGAGGTGGAATAGAATTTGTATAATATATTAATTACTAGCAGAGAATCAGGAGGGGGGACCACTGGATGCCAGATGACATGCAGTACATTCTATACCTAGGCTCTTGACAGTCATTGGGGGAATGGGAGCCACTGGATTCCAGAGAGGAAAACTCTTCTTACATACCAGGGCTCTTGATGACAACTAGGGGATGGAGGGAGATGCTGGCAGGGACCTGCTTGGCCAGGAGAGGGGAGGAGTGGTGGGCTTGCACACCACCATATGTAGTGATATGGGTAGGGTTTTGAGAGCATTAGGCAAACAAAAATCCAGGCAGCTCACTGAACTGGGGTTTTCAGTAATTACATTAAAGGGACACTTTCAACCCCCTTAGTCCTCAAAGTGTTCGTAGTTTAAAAAACATATGTTATGACTGCCTCATTCTGTAGAAACTGATTATGTAGCTGGTTGTTTAGTTTCTGATTCTTTTTTTCTTTTAAAAAGAGAAGAACAGACTTCCCACCATACCGGAGTTACCACACAAAAACATGTTTGTGTACAGTCCTTGATCAGCTCCCACTGCATCTTTCCTGGAATTAGAAACACCCCCAACACAGTCTAGCCACTGATTGGGCAGTGGTAGTAGAGGAGACTATTGCATCATGAGTGGCTGTACTGTTTGGGGGTGTTTCTAATGTTCAGGAAGTATGCAATAAGAACTGATCAAGGATTTGAAAGACAACAATGTTGGTTATAAATATACATTAGCATGCATTTCAGTTCTACTGTGAAAGGAGGTAGATAAAACAACCAGCAAGGAAGATAAGCAATCATAAAATGGAGGCTTTTAACTAGAGCTAATATGATGCATAAAAGGTTGTCAGTGCTCCTTTAAGCTCAACATACCATAGAAAAATTAATTTATTGAATATATGCATACAGTGCATTTAATAAACAAGACAGATGGTATAAAAGTCTTGACAGTTTTGTGCATAGCGCTTTTTCAAGAAGACAGCTAAAGCAAAGAGACAACTGGTCCATTTAAATAACATTAGCAAGTAATGTGAGGTGCCTTCCCCAAGTGAAACTTATGGACCTCACAGAGCAACCAGTTTCCCAATTGAAACCACAGCCCAAACATACACTAAAACTTTTAAAGGGACACTGTCAGGCTTTGAGGACATTTATTGTGCCCATTTCATGTATTCATGATAGTGTAGAAGAACAGGTGGCATTGTTGTCCTAAGATATGTCTTTATTTTGTTGAAAATATTACTCCAGTTCGTTTTAATGCCTGCAGCGTAGTCCAGATGCAGTAGAATGGCGACAAGCCACAGGTGCTTCTTCATGAACGTTGTTCGTGATTTGGGTTTATATGATAATTGTTGAAGACCCTACCATGAATTGCAGTGATCTTTTCCTATAGAAAACCAAGCTCTCTATCCTGTTTTATTTTCTTTATAAAAGTTGAATCCGTGCTTCCAGGAATAAGCATTAGTGTCAACTCTTAATGCGCATGACCGGAAGGGGTTTTTCTACAGGAATAACACTGAAGACATCACTGCAATTCACGGTAGGGTCTTCAGCCATTTACTACTATGTAACCTCAAATCATGAACTTGTTCATGAACAAGTTCTCCCATGGCTAGGCGCCATTCCTGCTTGTGGACGCACGCCGCAGGCATTTTAAGCAGACCGGGCATAATATACTTTCAGCCAAAAATAAGACATATCTTGGGACAATTTAGAAATTGCTTGCCATGACTTTTTCTACGCTGACTCTGCTTCATGTAGACATATGAGGTGTAGGTACAATAACATCGTCCTCAAAGCCTGATAGTGTCCCTTTAAATACAATTAACCTAATTCTTATAAACAGACTGAAACACTGAGGCATTACTGTTTCTTCTTTCTTTCATACTTTTGCCATCTGGAGCATTTTTTTCATCTTTCCAGGTTTGAATACTTGAAGGCAGCATGATGGCATCTCATGCTGTTCAAAAAACAGTGTATTTGAAATCTACCATCCTGACTTGTCACCATCGCTATGGTAACTATAAATATAAACAACAGACAATCCATACATTAATCCAATTTCCAAATAACATTTAATCTTTAAGCTGTCAACAGAATTAGAACGTATAGGAATTCTGGACTGATATATCAGTCTGTTGCGCAGCAAGGGTTAATGCATTCTGTTTACATTTTCAGGGCAATCTCCTGACTTCAGGGTTAATACTTCAAAAAGAGCTCTGGGCTAAATTTCTCATTCGATCCCAATCTATTCAAAGCATCTAACATATACTGTAAACCCAGTAATTTTCTCTCCTCAGCAACTTATTTAGAGAGAGACTCTGGCCAAAAGTGCTGCATTGCAGAATTAGAATAAGCATACCCCCCAATAAATCTCATACCAAAAATTAGGTTTCAACGTTACTTCAATTTAAAGTTATGAGCTGTTTTGTAACCCTGATTTTACTACCTGTTAAAAAAAGCCAGTTTCAGTGTAGAGCCACTGATAATGTTATATCCTGAACTCACGTTCCAGTTCTCCCTGTCAGCAGCCTTATAGAACCTGTTTCTTCAAAGTTTAAGAAACTATAGCTACAGCAATCATTTAAACAGACAGACAAAAAAAAACTGATGTGAGGTTGGCTGTGGTGCTTGTGTTTCCAAAATGTTCAGATGCATACATGTCAGGAGGGGTTTTTGGAATGCAGCACTGAACCAAGGGATAGAATCTCAAGGTGGTGCACAATTGTAGAATGTTGGGGGGACATGCAGTCTCAGAATGTGGCAAGGATATGCCATCTCAAAATGTGGGACACTCAGTCTCGGAATGTGACAAGGGACACACATGGAGGAATCTGGTGGGGACTAGTAATTTTGGAATATATTGGGGATGCATGCTATTGGAATGTGACAGGACACACCATATTCTGAAATCACTTGTTCCTGCCACGTTCTAAAATTGTACTAACCCACCATATTTCAAAATTGTGCATCATATTCCCACCACATTCCAACACTGTGCATCCCAGCCACATTCTAAAATTATGTATCCCTGCCACGTGACAAAATTGTGTATCCCTGCCACATTCCCAAATTGCGCATCCCCGCCACATTCTGAAATGCCCCATCCCCACCAAATTCCAAAACTGCACATCCTCACCACATTCTGAGGTTGTGTTTCAATGCCACATTCCAAAATTGTCACTGTCACATTCCCAAATTGTGCATCACTGCCACATTCTGAAACTGTGCGCCACTACAACATTCTGAAACTGCACCACTGCCACATTCTGAAACTGTGTGACATCACCACATTCCAAAACAGTGTGCCACCACCACATTCTGAAAATGTACACCACTGCCACATTCTGAAACAGTGCTCCACCACACTCCCGAAACCGTGCGTCACTACCACATTCCAAAATTGAGCATCACTGCCACATTCCGAAACTGTGCTCCACCGCCACATTCTGAAATTGTGTGCCACCACATTTTGAAACTGTGTGCCAATGCAACACATTCCAAAACTGTGCACCACCACCACCACATTCCATAACTGTGCATCACCACCACATTCTGAAACTGTGTGCCATGGCCACATTCTGAAACTGTGCGCCACTGCCACATTCCAAAACTGTGCACCACCACCACCACCACATTCCATAACTGTGCATCACCACCACATTCCAAAACTATGTGCCACCACCACATTTCATAACTGTGCACCATGGCCACATTCTGAAACTTCATATCACCGACGCTTCCAAAACTGTGTACCGCTGCCACATTCCAAAACTGTGTCTCACCACCATATTTTAAAACCGTACAGTACCACCACATTCTGAAACTGTGCACCACTGCCACATTCCAACACTGTATGCCACCACCAAATTCCGAAACTGTGCGTCACTGCCACATGCTGAAACTGTGCATCATCCCACATTCTGAAACTGTGCATCACCCCACATTCTGAACCTGTGCACCACCACCACATTCTGAACCTGTGCACCACTGCCACATTCTGAACCTGTGCATCACCACCACATTCTGAAACTGTGTACCACCGCCACATTCCCAAACTGTATGCCACCACCACATTCTGAAACTGTGCACCACCGCCACATTCCGAAACTGTGCATCACTGCCACATTCTGAACCTGTGCATCACCACCACATTCTGAACCTGAGCACCACCACATTCTGAACCTGTGCACCACTGCCATATTCTGAACCTGTGCATCACCACCACATTCTGAACCTGTGCACCACTGCCGCATTCTGAACCTGTGCATCACCACCACACTCTGAACCTGTGCACCACTGCCACATTCTGAACCTGTGCATCACCACCACATTCTGAACCTGTGCACCACTGCCATATTCTGAACCTGTGCATCACCACCACATTCTGAACCTGTGCACCACTGCCATATTCTGAACCTGTGCACCACCACCACATTCTGAAACAGTACGCCACCACCACATTCCGAAACTGTGCACCACTGCCACATTCTGAACCTGTGCATCACCACTACATTCTGAACCTGTGCACCACTACCACATTCTGAACCTGTGCATCACCACCACATTCTGAACCTGTGCACCACTGCCATATTCTGAACCTGTGCACCACCACCACATTCTGAACCTGTGCACCACCACCACCACATTCTGAACCTGTGCACCACTGCCATGTACTGAACCTGTGCGTCACCACCACATTCTGAACCTGTGTACCACTGCCACATTCTGAACCTGTGCATCACCACCACATTCTGAACCTGTGCATCACCACCACATTCTGAACCTGTGCACCACTACCATATTCTCAACCTGTGCATCACCACCACATTCTGAACCTGTGCACCACTGCCACATTCTGAACCTGTGCATCACCACCACATTCTGAACCTGTGCATCACCACCACATTCTGAACCTGTGCACCACTACCATATTCTCAACCTGTGCATCACCACCACATTCTGAACCTGTGCACCACTGCCATATTCTGAACCTGTGCATCACCACCACATTCTGAACCTGTGCACCACTGCCATATTCTGAACCTGTGCATCACCACCACATTCTGAACCTGTGCACCACTGCCACATTCTGAACCTGTGCATCACCACTACATTCTGAACCGTGCATCACCACCACATTCTGAACCTGTGCACCACTGCCATATTCTGAACCTGTGCATCACCACCACATTCTGAACCTGTGCACCACTGCCATATTCTGAACCTGTGCATCACCACTACATTCTGAACCGGTGCATCACCACCACATTCTGAACCTGTGCACCACTGCCATATATTGAACCTGTGCATCACCACCACATTCTGAACCTGTGCACCACTGCCATATTCTGAACCTGTGCATCACCACCACATTCTGAACCTGTGCACCACTGCCATATTCTGAACCTGTGCATCACCACCACATTCTGAACCTGTGCACCACTGCCACATTCTGAACCTGTGCATCACCACCACATTCTGAACCGGTGCATCACCACCACATTCTGAACCTGTGCATCACCACCACATTCTGAACCTGTGCACCACTGCCACATTCTGAACCTGTGCATCACCACCACATTCTGAACCTGTGCACCACTGCCATATTCTGAACCTGTGCATCACCACCACATTCTGAACCTGTGCACCACTGCCACATTCTGAACCTGTGCATCACCACCACATTCTGAACCTGTGCACCACTACCACATTCTGAACCTGTGCACCACTGCCATATTCTGAACCTGTGCATCACCACCACATTCTGAACCTATGCACCACTGCCACATTCTGAACCTGTGCACCACTGCCACATTCTGAACCTGTGCATCACCATCACATTCTGAACCTGTGCATCACTGCTATATTCTGAACCTACGCATCACCACCACATTCTGAATCTGTGCATCACTGACACACTCTGAACCTGTGTACCACCCCCGCATTCCACACCTCTGCATCACTGCTGCATTCCGAAATTGTGTGTTCCAGCTACTTTCTGAGATTGCTTCATTGCTGCATTCCACAATTGCAATCTGGTGACATTTCAGAATCTCATACCTGCAGTATTCTAAAAATTGCGCACAAATTATGTCATTCTAAAGCCATGATTGCTGCTACATTCCAACCCCCCATCACATTCTGAAGTACTGTGCCTTGCACCTACACATTATGGAAGTGCATGTGCTAACTCAGTCAGTGTCAGTTTTCTGTTTTCAGATGTTTACTGCAACTGCTGTTTTAAGTACCATATGAAAAATAGTCATATTAGGTAGCTTGCAGGGAGGACTAGATTGTGAGTTCAAGTTATGACATCATCAGGAGCGCTTCTCTGAAACTGGCTTTGGGTACAGGGTACTTACAGTGGGGGTTACAGGGCACCTAGAGTGGGAAGTACAGGGGTCTTAGAATGGGAGGGAGCAGCTGGCATGCACCAACCAGGAGTGTGGAAGGGGAGAAGTTGGCATGCACCAACCAGGAGTGAGATCTAGGAGTCATATCAGATTACTTAAAGATGTGGAAGCAGTGCAAAAAGTTGGTGCTAAAGGCCAATGGTGTGCTGGGCTCCATAGTGAGGGGAATCACAAGTCACAGAAAGGAGGTGGTGCTGCCACTTTACAGGGTGCTGGTGCACCCCCACCTGGAGTACTGCGTACAGTTCTGGAGGCCGCACCTTAGGAAAGACATTAATAGGACTGAGACAGTGCAGAGGACAGCCACAAAAAATGATTCAGGGTCTGCATCAGATGGCGTATGAGGATAGGTTGAGGGAGCTCATCATGTACTCCTTGGAGCAAATGAGGGAGAGGGGGAGACATGATTGAGACATTCAGGTATATCAAGGGCACCCATACATGCCTGCTGTACTCCACCACCAACTTGCTCAACCTTGAAGAAAGACTTCGCTTCCAAACCTGCCTTCTTGTAAAAAAGACCCTGCTAGGGCTCTCCCCCACCCCCGGGGTCGCCACCTCCCTGCAGCATGCCTCCCCCTCAGTCTCCACCCACAGCTCTGTCAAAACCTCCCTTATTGTCCCCTGGGTGAGGACCTCTATGGCCCAGAGAACCTTTTGCTATCAGGCTCCCTCCTGGTTCAGTTCCCTCCCAGCCAATACAGCTGACTTCACTAAGCTTGGTCCTTTCAAGGTCTCCCTCAGAAGCCATCTGACAAGCACTCGCTGCTTCAATTGCACATAATCCCCCACCTGCCCCTCACCTTCACCCCTAGGCTGGGTCTGCCCTATCTACTTTTGCTGTATATACAGTACCTGGGGTCTCATGCAACATCTGCTGACTAATGTAATAAAATATCTCTGGTTGCTACCTGACGTGGTACTCGTGTACCTATATTATGACTTCTGTGATCTACCTATTACCAAGCATGTACCTCCAGTGAATGCCTGTAACACTGGTTGCTTTTTTAATTTAAGTGTTATGTACTGTACTATTTGTTTGCTGTGATGTATTGCTCTCTTGATGAGGTGCCTTTGTAAATGAGTCTATGACACAAAGGTCTGTAAACCAATGATCTAATAATGAAATAATAAATAAATAAGGTAGGGTACAGGAGCTTCTTCAGGAGAAGAAAAGCATCAGAACTAGAGGACACAACAGGAGGCTCAAGGGTGGATGATTCAGGAGCAATGTTAGGAAGTTCTTCTACACTGAGAGGGTGGTCAATCCATGGACTTACCTGCCCTGGGAAGTGGTGGAGGCCAAAATGGTAAACAGTTTCAAAAACGCCTGTGACAGGCACAAATGTATCATTTCATAGAAAGGATGGGGGAGGGGGTAGTTACTTGTATCGGGCAGACTAGATGGATCTTGTTGTCCCCTTCTGCCATTAATTTCTATGTTTTTGAATAGGCAGTGAATTAAGGGTTACAAAATGACTTGTAACTTTTAAACAAAGTAAATTAGAGATCTGATTTTTGGCACAAGGCTGATTGAGGATATGCTGATCCAAATTCTAAATGTATTGATGCAAGAAAATTTTGGCCTGAGTCCCTCTTTAAATCCCTTCCACTTGAGCCATTTTTCACTATTTCCAGACCCATAAATCAGAAGGAATGGCATTCCCCACATGTCATAATGTGTGTCACCAGTGTATTTGTTTCATCATCGTTCCTGGTACTGCTAAGATGCTCAGATATGTGTTGTTTAAATTTCCTCTACATTTATAAAAAAAACTTACGGTCGCATCGTGCCAAATATATAATTCCTTCTTTATCACAATTTATAAAGTCCCTTACTTTACAAATCTTGCCCGTCGCATTACTTGTGAGGCTGCTTTGTTTTTTTAAGAACTCCGCAAAAAGTGTGCCTTCCACAAGGAAAACAAGAGAAGGTACCCTTAGGAGATTCTGGTAGCCAACCTGGTCTGATCAGGTTTTTTCTAAGAGGTTGGAAACTGGAAACCACTATGTTTTTAATATTATGGTCCCTTTTGCACATCATTCTTGGCTTCTCCTTCACAATAGGGCCTAAAGATTCGATAGGGGGCAAAGATTCCTCTGCTGCTAATACATGCCAATACTTATTTATTGTCTGTCTCACTTGTTTCAATTCCAAGGAATATGTGGTAAAGAAATTCATTCTCCTAATCTGATCTGAATCCCCCTTTCGATGACCACAGTTCTGTATCGAGGCATTCCTGTCTCTATTTGCAGCAAACTCTTTGCCCCCGTTTGATGCTACAATCACTGTAACCCCTCATTTTACAATGAACATCCAATTCATTTACTTGCCTCTGAAAACCTAATGCTTTAACTGAATACGCTTACTTTAGGGGCTATTCTCAGTTGTATGTCATGGATGACAACTTGAATGGTAAGACAGAATTCCAATTTGTGGATTTTCGGAAAAGATCAATATACACCCTTTTCCATCCTTCATAATTGTGGTGTCCAAAAAACTCACTTATTTTCTTATGATATGTCATTGTAAATTTTAAATTTGCATTTGAACTTTCCAAATATGCAACAAATTCCAATAATTCATTCACTGTTTCCTTCCCTACAACTAGAATGTCATCCAGAAATCTACAGTATAGGGCCAGGTGTTCAAAACAGTTTTTTTTTGTTTTTTTTTACAGAATCCCTTACAAATTAATTTTTCCATCTCTCCAAAGAAATATTCACGCAGCTGGGGGCAACTGATGCCCCCATTGCAGCTCCTTAGATTTGGTGATAATAATTGTCCAAGAACAAGAAAGTATTGCATTTTAGGACCTTTTCGGATAAATTCATGACACATCCAAATGTTCCCAATTCAGAGTATTTTGTTCCCTTAAAATGACTTTTAGCCCATTTAATCCCCCCCCCACCATGTGGTATATATTTAAGTGATAACATTCAGTTAGCTAGAGTATATGAAGGAATAACCAGCTAAAGTGGGTGATTAAATGCCAAGGCCAAAGGCTGAGGCATTTAATTAACCACTGAAGCTGGTTACTCTGAGTATACTCCAGCTAACTGAATGTTATTACTATTATATGACTAGAAATTCTGATCCCAGGATTTTAAAAGTGCTGTGGTAGATAGAGTGGAACATGTCTTTATTCCCGCTTTTTTTTGCCTGTGGACTTAATGTATAATCTACAATGGGCACGCCTGAAATGAGGATAACCTACTGTGGGCGTGTCTGAAATGTGGATAACCTACTGTGAGCAGGTCTGAATGTGGATAACCTACTGTGAGCAGGTCTGAATGTGGATAACCTACTGTGGGCATCTCCAGAATGTGGCTAGCCTTCTGTGTGAGTGTCCAAAATGTGGCTGTCGCAGTTTGTGAGGCATTAAATGGCAGTTTCCTGTGTTCTGATTGACTTACAAGAGATACTGGTAATGTAATTAAGTTGTAACATTCAGTTGCTTGGAGTATACGAAGAAATAACTGGCTTCTGTGGATGATTAAAAGCCGAGGCGTTTAGTCATTCACAGAAGACGGTTATTGCGAGTATACTCCAAGCAACTAAATGTTATTACTATTATATGACTTGGAGTCATGCACATTTTTGTTAAAATAGAAGTAAAACATACTTTCTGGTACACCTGGCAGCACAGAATAGCACAAGCCTACTCCTAGCCTGAAACAAGCACTGTAAAGTTATGTAGTTTGTGTCCAAAAACTGAAGAGGGATTCCAGGCATGCACATCAGCGGAGGTGCTAATGCTAATGCCTGGAATCCCACTTCAGTTTTTGGACACAGACTACATAACTTTACAGCGTTTGTTTTAGGCTAGGAGTAGGTTTGTGCTATTCTGTGCTGTCAGGTGCACCAGAAAGTATGTTTTACTTGTATTTTACCAAAATTGTATAACCCGTTTACGAACGAGTTTTCCGTCAGCTCCGTGCTACTGCAGTGAGTGAACGTGTGGCACTGAGCTTTCTGACGAGCCACTCAAAACGCGATTGTAGTAAATATTAACAAGTATTTGTCAACACTGAATGTTGTCTTGCTGGCATTGGCATTGGTAGTGTAGGAGTTAGAGAGATGCATAATAGGAATGGCAGTGAAGTATTGAACTGATGCCAACCCACCACCACCCTGCAGAGACTGTCTGGCATTGGGGTGTCCCTTTGGGTGTTTGGTAGTGCAGTGCAGGAAAACATTTTGGGCAGGATGTGAAAAATGACAACTGTACAGTTCATAAGGAGGCATAAAAAAATGTCAGTGTTGAAAATGTGGCATGTAAATATAGCAAATTTGCAAAGTTACAAGGGTACGTGGGAAATATGCAACGCACGCTTGCAACACTGCCATTTTATGGGTGTTCAGCACCAAATTTTCAACATAGGCATTTTAGCACCTCTGCTCATGTACAGTGTCACTGTTATTTCCTCAGTGTCCCAAGAAATGATTTCGCACAGCGACCATGCTATTCTGCCGGAAGTGCGAAACCACATTTTGGGCAGGATATGTGAAATGACAGCTGTACTGTTCATCAAGAGGTGTGTAAAAATGGCAATGGTGAAAATCCAGAGTGAAAATATCACAAATGCATGACGGTATGAGCGTGCATGCAATCTGCCAACGCACGCTCATAACACAGTCATTTTATGGAGTATCATCACCAAATTTTCAATGTAGGCATTTTAGGACCTCTGCTCATGAACTGTGTCACTGCCATTTTCATAATCTGGCCCAAACACTGATTTCCTACAGCGACTGCGCTATTGTGCGCTGGAAGTGCGGAAACACATTTCTTGGCAGGATGTGGAAAATGACAGCTGTACTGTTCACAAGGAGGTGTACAAAAACGACAATGCTGAAAATCTGGCTTTAAAATATTGTAAATTCATGAAGTTACGAACCTGCATAGCAACTGCGCAATGCACTCTAGTAAAACAGGCATTTGTTGGATTTTTTCCACCTAATTTGGAACATAGGCTTTTTGAGAGGCCACCTCATGAACACTGGCACTGTCATTTCATTAATGGGTCCTGAGAGGTGATTTCGAGCAGTGACTGCGAAATCACCTTTTGAGGCTGATTAATACCATGACAGTGATAGAATTCATGAGGAGGGGCCCCAAAAACCCCATGTTGAAAATTTGGTGCCAAAATTCCAACAAATGTCCGAGATATGCAGCAAATTTGAAAAAACCCTATTCATTCCATTATACAGCTTACCGGCATTTCTTCAGTTCACGGTCGACTTTGAAGAGTGCAGATGTGTTCCCGGTCCACCGAAGATCGTCACGCCGGACTCCAGAGGTAAGTATGGGGTGAGGGTGGGGGTGTGAGGGAGGCAGGGTGCACAGTGGGTGGGTGGGGTGGGGGCAGGAGACTGCGAGGGACTGTTTTATGTTACATGGAAGAAAAACTAATATCGCGGATGTTTTTTTTTCAGGGAACTTGGCGACACTGGAGTGTGCTCCCAGAATGCCACCTCTAACTGTTTTAGGGGGTTGCTGCAGCCAACGGGGATTGGGCACCCTTGTCGGCAAACAATGGGGGCTTGGGGTGAATTTATGCCGACGGGATTGGGCACCCCATCGGCACACAATGAAAGCGTGAGGGAGGCAATAGGAACTGAGGACTGGCACCCCCCCTCGCATATAGGAAATGGGGTTATGTATGCCGACGGGAGTGGACTCCCATCGGCAATTTGTGTGGCCAAGTAAGCTGGCTGGGGATTGGGCACCCCGAGGTCGGCCACATGAGCCGTCACATGCTGCTAATGGCGAAAAGATGAGCGGGGTCCGCGGCATCCAACGAGCTCTGCTTGATTGCAACTGACCTTTCCTTAGATGTGCTCACCACATTAGCACACATGGTGTGGTGCCACTGATTGGGGAATGAGGGATGCACCTACTGATGCGTGCCCTGCATTCGCCCAACAGCGTCCGCACCTCCAAAGCTGCACTACTGCAAGATGTTGACTTGCGCGCAAGCCAACATAAAAATGATAAGCACTTCAGGATACATTTAAAAGCACATTTGTATTTTGCAATATGAGTTCATATTCCACACACCTTCACTTGTTTGTCCCTAATCCTGACAGTGTTCTGAGTGTGGGCTTGGCATACCTTCCATTTATTGACTGTGAGCGTGGTTGTTTCATTAACCGACTGTGGGTGGGGTTACTGCTTCATTAACCAACTGAGGGTGGGGTTTGAGTGAATAACTGACTCTGGGGGGGTTTGTTTTGCAGTTTGTGAGAGACTAACTTGACAGCTGTTCTCGTTTGTGATTGGCTGAGAACAGATACCTGTCGTATAACAGTGTATAATGCAGCAGTATCTAAGATAACTAATAGCCAGTCAGGTTACACCACCACATCATTCAAGACCTCAAGTATATGAGAGGCATCCCTAATGCACGACCTGAAAGTGGCCACATCTTTTAAACAGACATCCACATGTTTTGTCAAAGGCTCCATAATTCCACAAACACTAGCCAAAATTGCCTTTTGATAAAGGAAGTCTTCTGAAACGCGTCAAGGCACATTTTAGTATGTTTGCTGGCACTGAATAAAGGGACACTGAGTTTGTACTTTAAGTGAAGAGCAAGTCTTTTTCCATCACAGAGGCAGTGAGTGCTAGATTTTTTTTTGTCGTATTTCATTACTAGCACCAATTGGTTGTCCTGGGAGATGGCTTTTGGTAACGAATATGCTGTGGGTCTGATCAGGAAATCACCAGTCAGAAATTTACATTCATTTATATTAATGATATTCCTCTCTACAGCTTCCTGGAGCAATATATCAGTTTTCCTCTTAGATTGCATGGTAATATCAGTTTCCAGTTTTTTATCAAATTTATTATCACTCAGTTGTGTTTTTATTTCCTGCTCACACAAGGTAGTGCGCATAATTGCAACTGAGCCGCCTTTGTTGTCTGGCTTAACCACAAGCATTGTATTCATTTTTAAACTTTACAATGCCTTTTTTCCCCTCAGTCAAGCAGTTCACTACCTCAGTGTAACTTTCTCAGTAAACTATTTTATTCAAATCATTCTCACATAACTGGGCAAATACCACCACTGCTGGACTCACTGGCGGTATAAAAGTTGATTTAGGACGAAAAGTTTCTACCACAGTATTCTGCGTAGGAGTTAGATTCTCTTCCCCATTTAGCTGATTTTTCTCTGTTTGGTGGTTTTCATGATCTCGTCTGGAAAATAACACTTTCAAATTGAAAGAAAGAACAAATTTACTTAGATCTACCATTGTTATAAATTCCTTCGTCTTCCTAGTCGGTACAAAGCTCAGTCTCTTTTGCAGTACCTACATTTCCATTGTGATTGGTTCATAGAAATATTAATTACATTTGTAATAAATGGATACTCAAAATAATAGTATCCAGAAGTATGCAAAAATATCCCCGTAATACCATTGTTTCAACCCATCGGTAGTATTACTAGTTCTCGTAATACTGTCGGATCAAAATGGTGGTAGTACGAGATCGAATGGTGGGCATGCGCGCCACAGCAAGTGCGCACAGCTGAATGTGAGCCAGCTTGTACTGTAACCATCGAGTAGGCTGTTGGTTAACTAGGATCTGCAGCTTATCCATTAAGTAGGGAAATGGGCAGACTAGGTGGGCCAAGCGGTCCTTGTCTGCTGTCAAATTCTAGGTTTCTATGTTTAAGCCGGTCGGCTCTTTAGGAACCAGAAGTCAATGGAGCTGCACCACGGCTATTGCTAAAATGCTCTGAGGGTCTTTCTAAGAAAAAATTGTGGTGGGGGGGAGGTCAGCAGTAGCCAAGGCTAGTCAGTAAACTCGCTCCTACAGCTATTTGCTTAAATGCCTCTCAGGGCTTTATATGCAGGTCTGGGGGTAGGCAGCAGTGGGAAGCAGTCGGAGCCACCAGCTGAAAGCAGCAGCTTAGATCCATGCAGTATATTACAAAAAATAACAGATGGGGAAGGGGGGTGTATTTCTCGACTATAATACCATCTCAAGGCTCTGGGGACATGTTGGAACCTCTTGAGATTGGCTCTCGAGGTTCACCTGTCCCCAGAACCTTGAGATGGTATTATAACATTGTAATACACACTCCCCAAACTATTATTCTATTAATCGATGGTATTTTGCCCCCCCCGCTGATTCTGTTTCTTCTGCCAGTAGCCACCCCTTCTGCTCTCAGTGTTTGCTGTTGTTGCTGCTCTCTTTACCCATCCCTTTTTATTCTTCTGTAGCACTTTGAGACTAATGCGATTACTGCAAACACCAGTTTAGTGTGATGCCTAGATGTTTTCTTTGCCTGCATACACTGATTTTCCAAGGGACACACAGCACTCCCTATGTAAGCACCTCTTTTTTTGTTTGAGAGCATTTAACTGCACAGTGACTGTGGCTGTTTGGCACTGTCAAAACCACTGCGTATAATGCTGCACCCTAGATTCAAGGGGGGAATCCCTCATGTGCATGGGCACAGCCGTATGGTATGTGTGATTGCGCTATCGGGTAAGCACCTTGCCCTGGAGGCCTTTGAATATGGCCCCTGCACCATCCGATGGCCCTATTCCTGGTTAGTACAGCATTAAGCTGGTTAGTGCTACACTAACCTTTACCTGTTTTAATGTTAATGTCTTTCATAATAACAATGGAACGTCCTAGAATTTATATTTTGTGTGAATTGTGTCTGAGTGTTGCTGATGCGGACTAGGACTGTTTTTGTGTGTGTGTGTCCTAGAAATCCGAAAATTGCTTCAAACAGAAAGTTACAACTTTAAAGAGCATATATTCATTTCAGTAGTGTATGCAATTGCATGAACCTTCTATTACGGTATACTAGAGAGCACATTTATTTAAATTTTTCAGTTATCTTTCCCAGGTTTTGCTGTACATTTTCTTTGCTTTTCTATGAAGACTGTCTTAAAAATGTTTCATGAGGATTTTTTGATTGTGTTCTGCAGATTATTGTAACATCATAGTGCTTGCCTTTTCATCATACAGTGATGTCACTAACATACTAATTGTGAGGTCAGCTGGTGAAAGTCAGCTGTAAGTCTGAAATGCACTAAGTTTAAAGAAAACGCTTTATCATGATTTATAGGGAAAAAGAAATATTTAGGACCGAGAAGCCAGTTGTAAGGTTCCTCTTTACCACAGAGGAATTTGTACCTTTCAATGATCTATAGTTAACAGTACCTGAATAAAGGATATGATATGATATTGTAACAATAATATAAATTGTAAAAAGGGTCTGAGAAATGAAACTTTTTGATTGGCTGCAAACATTCTAATAGCCTTATGTTAATCTTTTATTAACATACATATAGAGCTTAGTCATATACTGAACAAGGTTTAACACTGTTTAAAAACAGTTTTATTATAATAGCAATAAGGCACTCCCAGGGATTAAGTTAATGGTCAATCAGTCAACCTCTAGGGGCATGTGGCACTTGGCTACACCTCGTGCCACAGTACACCCCTAGAAGGTGATTAACAGACCACTAACATAACCCTTGGTCATGCCTTATTGCTTAAATAATCTAAAACAAATAACAATAATGTAAAATCTCTAGGTGTCAGTGTGGCTCAATTGGTAACACATCCACCTCTGAGCAGAAGCTCATGGGTTCTTGTAACTCACTGGGATTGAACTTATACCATCAACTCTGGGAACCAAGTGCAGTACTAGTGGGATACTGCATTGTCAGGGTGTGCCATCCTTCTGATTAAATGTTAAACCATGCTGCCTTCTGCCCACCTCTTGTGCTACCCTAGTGGAAGTAAAAGAACCAAAGGTACTTTTTACAAAAGATGGGGATTTTTCCTGATGTCCTGGCCAGCATTCCCCTTTCTATAAAAAATTGGTTCAGGCAGTTGTCCATTTCTGTGTGAGGGTGTTGATGTGCCAAATGGCTACCACCATCTATTTACTATCACTTCACTACCAGTCTCTCATTGCTTTTCAAATGCTTTGTGATGCAATGTGTATGAAAAGCGCAATATAAATTCTTCTTCTTCTCTTCCTCCTCTTCTTCTGCTCCTCCTTCTCCTTCCTCTTCCTCATCATGTTCTTCTTCTCATCATCCTCTTTCCTCTTCTTCCTCATCTTCTTTTTCTTCTCCTTCTGCTTCTCCTCCTTCTCCTCTGTTTAGTAGGTGTCATATCAAGATAGCAGGTAAATATGAGTGAGTCAATAACAGTGCATGAAAAACAACACACATCATAATAGCGACATGGTCTTTTTGGTGCTTGCTGATTTCAGCTATGTAGGCAGTAATTTACACTGGCAATGTAAGACAGTGGGTGGGTGGTAGAAGCTGTGCTGGTAGTGTAGCATAGTGGTTAGAGACACTGCCTGTGTGTGCTCGCTACCTCTGGCAGGCCTGTGTTCAATATCTGCAAGAGTTGAAAATTAGGAAAGGGAGAAGCCGACAGAGCTGGACTCATGATGCACTGCTGGTGTATGCGTCATGAAGTTCATGGCTGATGGGTGTCTCGAGGGCAGGGAGAAAAGGCAGAAAAGACCCTCTAGCTGGCACAATGAAGCCACTCCCACTCCACAGATTCCACACATAACATGACACTGGGGTGATTAAACAGACTTCACCCATGTCCAAATTAACAGTTATATTAAAAAATGTAAACAGAATGTACAGTATGTTCTCTTTAAAACTGATCATTTGGGGTTATGAATGATATTTCTGAAATAGGACAATTGCAAACAGCTGCCAGTTACAAATTTTTTCCTGCCCCTTAAAGCAATATTACACAACCAATGTGGTGTATCACGGATTATCGGCTTGTCCCTGGCATAGTAAGCACCCAAGAAGTTACAGTATCTGATGAAACAGCATACCCCATAATAAATTAGTGTTATCATGAAATTGATGTTTTGTATAAATAAAAAAAAATAATCATTTACACCAGATCTAAATGTGCATGGTTATATTTTAAGAATTAGTTCTTACCTTGGGTGTTGCATTCTTCTCAGTTGGTGGCACTGTTGTAGTGGTAGCGAATGTGTCTAGAGCTGTAGTCCTTCTCTTACTGATTGAATGTGATGTGTACTGATTGACTGTGATGTGTACTGCTTGAATGGGATGTGTACTGCCTACTCATTATTGTCAGATGTGTACTCCAGTGGGAGTGTTGGCTCTTGTTTTAGGTATTGGGAGGGAGCTTTCATTTTTGGCCACATCTGGGCTTATATAGTTAGTCTAACAAGGTGTGTCATTAGATTGTTACCCTCTGGGCAACCTGAACAGTGATCCTAGTGTGGACCATCTAACTGCTGTTGCCTCTGCCACACTGCACCATGGAAGTTTCTATCGGCCTACAGTTCCCAGCTGCGTTTGTGCAGCCTGCCTGATTGTTATTGTCCTATAATTTGCATCTTTAGTAATTGCCCCATTAGAGATTTTCAAACTCTGCTGCAGGTCAGTGGCAGCATGTGTGGCCCTCAGCAGAACTGGGCTTTATAGAGGTGGGATGGACTGAAAATGGCCCCATCAGCGCCTTCTGAGTCATGCTTCTGACAGCATCATTGCTAGTGCCCCATGGTGCTTTTTAATGAGATTATGGGAGGGCAACATGCATTACTCTTGCCACTGGAAAGGCCGCACGTGTTATGGTGGAGGGGACAGAGGTATCATTAAAATTAGATTGTTTGAGCCATGATTAGGGAAGGGGCCCATCGGGGCCTGAAGGAAAGTGATGCCAGGGCAGCTGTCATGGTAAAGGGCATCAGGTGTTGAAACAGGTGGACAGATTCCAGGTGGGTGAAAAACTGGTTGGCTCTCTCGCAGGTGCTACTTACAGACCGTGGTTAAAGGCTAAGATACCTTCATGCCCGAAAGTTTTCTTAGTCAGTTAGGTTTCAGGATTTTTTATTACTCATTTCATAAGTACTGTGATCTGACTGACATCTCTCATTTTGACTATGACAGTACCATGATTCTCTCCCACATTTACCATGACAAAAGGGCAGCCGTGTTCATAATAGAAACATTTTGTATGTGTTGATACCCGCCCCTCACTTTTTTGAATGGTCATTGCTTCTACTAAAGTATTTTCTTGTCTTTCTTCAGGACTGGAGTGAAAAGTTGGCTCACCTAGCTCAGGAGAGAGCAGCCAGCTGTCATATGAAATACTCCCATGATCAGTATCTCACTGGGGAACAGGCCAGGCATGTTGGCTGGAACATCCATGCCTCCTCAGAAGGCTCCGTATCATTTGCTGATGTCATCGAGCTGTGGTTCAGGGAGCATCGGAACTATCACTATTTGACTGGGCACTGCGTGGATAATACCACCTGCAGCCATTATACTCAGGTTAGCACAATGGAGATGGAGCAAAGTCAGGGACTCGAGAGAGTTTGAAATTGTAGGCAGTTTTGCCATCCCAGGCTAATCATTGCTACCCATCCAGTCTTCAGTTTGGTGATGCAGCACCATAGAATGGAGAGATGAATTGTTTGTGTGTGACAAAGACAGAAGAATTGGATTGTCCAGGAAAGAGAAGAGGGGATAAGACAGATACTTGCAAGTTATTGAGGGGAGTAAGAAGGGCAGACTGCACATAACTGTTCATAAGGAACAGAAGCACCATAATCAGGGGCTTGGGCAGAAGCTGAGGGGGGGGGTTCAGGAAGGGTGTGAGGAAGTACTTTTTCACAGAATGGGTGTGGGACGAATGGAATAGTTTATCCAAGGAGGTAGTTGAAGCCAAGTCTGTGTTGTTGTTCAAACATGGAAGGGACAGACACAGTAGGAGAGGTGAGGGCCATGGGAAGAGGGAAGGGTAGATATCTAGAACAGGGGTGCTGAGACTCAAGGATGTTGACTCCGTAAATCCAGTTCTAGCATTAGCCTGAACATGGAGTCAGGCAGGTACAGTGGAGCCTGCCAGGATGCTGTGCAGAATACTGCTGAATTCTGCAGAGCTGCTACAGGAAACAGTGTAATTTCAATGACAGTTAATCCCTTTTGTCATGCACAAATCTGTGATATTGGGTTGCATCCTGGCAGGCTTCACTGAATTTGGGCAGATAGGATGGACTACTGGGTCTTTATCTACTGGCATGTTCCATGTATTCACAATAATAGTCCAAAAGTTCCCTTTGATTGCAGCATGCTTTTAAAGTACAGTACTTTGACTAACTTGATTAACTTTCCACTTAAACAACAGAGTTGCTGCAACATATAGTACCTAATTTCCCACAGAATTCCATAGCAAGGGGGGACTTCTGGCCACCAGTTTTTGTAGCTAGTCAGTCTACACATCATCATTGAGCCATACATTATCATAGAGTTACACAATGTCATTGATCTATAACTTGTCATCATTCTACACATGGTCATTGATTTATACATTGTCATCATTCTACATCTGGTCATTGATTTGTACATCGTCAGTGATCTGCCCATAGTTATCAGTCTACGTATTGACATTGAACTGTATGTTGTCATTGATCTAAATATTGCCATTAATCTATACATTGTCATCAATCAATACATTGTCATCAGTCCATGTATTGTCATCGATCTACACATCAGCATTGGTCTATGCATTGTCAGCAGTCTACACATTATTCTGTACACTATCAGCAGTCTACACATCATCATTGGTCTATACAATATCATTGATCTATACATTGTCTTTAAGCTATACATCATTATTGAGATGCACCTTGTCATCAATCTATACATTGTCATTGAGCTGTACATTGTCATTGATCTACACATTATCACTGATCTATACATACCATTGATCTGTACATCATTGTTGATCTATACATTGTCATCAAACTGTACATTGTCATTGATCTACACGTTGCCACCAATCTATATATTGCCATCAATCTATACATTATCAATCTACACACTGTCAATGATCTATACATAGTCATCAATCTGTACACTGTTATCAGTCCACACAGTGTCATTGATGCACATATTGTCAGTGACCTAACATTATTGTCAGTCTATATATAGTCATCGATCTACACATCATCATCAATCTATACATTGTCCTGATCTACACATAGTCATTGATCTATACATTGTCTTCCATCTTTACATTGTCATTCAACTATACATCAGCATTGTTCTACGCATTATCGTCAATCTACATATCATCATTAATCTATTCATTGTCATTGAGCTATACATTACCATGCATTTTTACACTGTCATTGGCCTACATGTTGTTATTGATCTATACATTGTCATTGATCTAGACACTTTCAAAGATCTACAACTTGTTATTGATCTAGACATTGTCTTCTAGTTATACATTATTGTCCATCTATACATTGTCATTGATCTAGATATAGTCATTGATCTAGATATTGTTGTCAGTCTACATATTGTCATCAAGAAGTACACTGCCATTGATCTAAACATTATCGTTGATCTACACATTGTCATTGATCTATACATTATGATAGATCTATACATTGTCATTGTTCTACATATTGGCCTTCAGCTACATATTGCCATTGTTCTACACTGTATCGTGGATCTACGCATTGTAATCAAGTTATATATTGCCATCAATCTACACACTGTCATCGATCTACACATTGTCATTGATCTACACATTATCATTGATCTATACATTATCAGTCTATACATTGTTATTGACCTATACATTGTCATTATTTTGTACAGTGTCATCCATCTACACATTACCCTGGCTCTGTACACCGTCATTGATCTGTACATTGGCAAGCTACACATTGTCATTGATCAAAGTTGGGCTGGCAGCATTGCCTAGAGGTTAGAGGAATGAGCTGTGAACAAGTTTGGTACATCCAGCAAACCAAACCTGAGTTTGATTCTCACAAACTCCACTTGCATACTGTGTGACTCTGAGCAAGTCACTTAACCACCCAGTGCTTCCAGGTCACCCCTGAAAACAGGCACTTGTGCCTAGTGAGCCTTACCTGGTTATCAAAGATTAAAATAAAATAAAAAAAAATGTATATATATTTTCATCGATCTATACATTGTAATTAATCTATAAATTGTAGAATTATGATTGCTTACTACTGTTGGTGCAAGTGTTTCTTTTCAGGATCGCTAGTGTAAAACTCCAAGGCACCACTTAGCTACTTAGATATTGACTGGCACACTGAAGAGGAGAGAGAGAGAGAGATAGAGGGGAAGACTGTTTGCCACCTTAGCTAGCTGTGAGTTGTTTGCCCACTACACCCGGTCACTATACAGTTTGGCACTGCTTGAGGACAGCTACTGTCACTAATGAGGGCAACCAGATCAGATTTTTTTCCTTGTTAAATAATATTGTAGAGCTCCACGCTCAGGCTTATCCATATCATTTTCAGGACGTCTACGCTCTCTCGATGATGTCAGTGGCTGCCTCACCAGCTCCCATTCCTAAAGCTGCAAACATGGCTTTGCCCAGCTTTAGTATGGAACACTCTGGTATTACTGAACAGCAAAAAGAAAAATCAGACCTGTGGCTGCCCTCATTGGTTGATTGACAATGTAGGGTGGGATTACATCTTGCATTAGAGCTTTAACAGTGTAATTTTTCTTCAATTTAGACAGGGCAGGAGAAGATGAGAACAGGGCAAAAGAGGTGACATGCTCTGTGCTGAAATACAGACAGGACTTTCTAAGACTGTCATTTGTGTGTAAAAATAAATGCCTTTCTGAAGTTGGGGCTTCTGCAATGCTTATTTCTTGTTCAGTTTCTTGCCCAAACATCTGCACCTACGTCAGGCAGGGAAATGGTTAATCCTGAAATCCTCTTACTGTCTGTGTTGTTGGTTTTGTTTTTTTTATTCCAGATGGTTTGGGCAACTTCCAGCAAACTGGGCTGTGGGAAGCATGTCTGTGTGGAGAACTGGGAGAAGAAAGAGGTGTTTGTCTGTGCCTACTCCCCTGGGTAAGGTAGCTCAGTGTTAAAGGAGGTAACTGTCCTGGCATCATGCCTGTTGTGAACAGTGGCACCACCTTTGGTGTTTTGACATGAATTTACAACATGCCAAAACCAGAGCCTTTATTCAGCTCAGACTGAACTGTGCCAGTGCAACTGTCAGTGGTAGAAAAAAAAAGGCTAACTTACAATAAACTTTGCTTCCCAGGGGCAGGAAAATGAGATCTGATATTTCAGAGTGTCTGGTTACAGAACAGCAGATATGTCACAGATAACTGTACTAGTGTTTAGTACAACCAGATGGGGATGGCTGCATTATCAGTGAACTTCTGGCAGACCTCAACCCATGACTCATTCTTCCTTTCTTTCAGTCCTCTAGTCTGTGTCCATCTGTCTGTTTGTCTGGTCTATCTCATCTATCTATCTATCTATCTATCTATCTATCTATCTATCTATCTATCAAAAGTATCTGTCTATCTAGCTGCAGTATCTATTGACAATATCTATTTGTCTATCTATTGAAAGTATCTTTCTATCTATCTATCAATCTTTTATCCATCCATCTATAGTTTCAGTCTCTGTTTTTTTCTATTTACAGTATCTGTCTATTTATCCTTCTATCACGTTCCGTATGTAGCAGCTTGTTTATTACATTTTTTGTGTTTGTCCTTCTGTCTGTTGATCTATCTTTCTACTTCTTGTTAGTTTAAAGCACTTGGCTAAGCCTTGTACCTTGCCACATGAGGGATGGTACATCCTACTGTGACCCACCACGGTCATGCCTATTTGCCTAAACAGTCCATACAAACAAAAAGCAAAGATTTAAAAGCTAGAGTTTAAGAAAGTGGCCAAATCTAAGAACTTAATTGGTCAAAACACATCACCTTACTGTTAGTTACTTTCCTAGAAACAAAACAGTTAGTAATTCATCTACCCTAATCTACCTAGCAACAGCCTAACTAAATGAAAATAACCCTTTTTCCAATAAAATAAAAACTTTTAAGTTTTGAAAAGAGGCTCACATATCAGAAGGTAGTAATTAGAACCATATGTATTAGAACCAGGAATATTCACTTAAATAATGATTTAGCTGGAATACAGCTCGATGGGTTTAAATTCCCTGCTTGCACAAGGCAGGGGGAGAATACTGCACAACCATCCAACTTTACAGAAATATTCCTTGTTTTAGCAGTCAGAATCCCTCTGTCAGTACCTGTCAACTGTCTTGCATTAGGAGGGATGTCACTCATTTTACACTCAGAGCCCTTCTTCTGCTCATATCATTCAACTGTCCCAAATTAGAAAGGACATCCCTCATTTTATCACTTTGAACCCCTCTGCCCATACTTCTCCATACTTCTGAACTGTCCCACACTACGATGAACGTCCCTTATGTTACCCCCAGACTCATTCAGTCCATACCTGCTAACTGCCCCACATTTTGGGAGATGTCCCTCATTTGTATACTCTTAAGAACTGTCTATGTATTTTTGTATGTATGTACCACATTACAGTATGTTGCTCTTTAAAACTATTCATGTTTTTACATTTTAACAGTGCATTTCTTGGTCACGACAACTTTGTAAATAGGGTAATTCCAGGGTCTAAGTGTTTTCTTCTGCTTAAAATTACTTTTACAATTACTACTTTTACCTCTCAGAACTCCTTTGCTCAGAACCTCTCAGATCTTACTTTGAGGGTATCTCTTGCAGTAGACCACACCTATGGAACTATAACCACCAGGCACTAGGACCACATGGAAGCTTTTCTAGCTAGCAATCTACCAGGGGGCCACCCACTCCAACATCCTACGCCAACACTGGCCTATCCTATAAGACGTTGGCGGCCCCCATGCCCTCCACAGTTCTTTTCCCACCATCGACCATTGCACTTTGTACTTCAGAGAGATCCGCCAGCTTCTGTCGACAGCCGTTTCACTGAAAATCTTCATCGGACTTTAATTTTTTTTATTTTTCTGCTTCTAGTGCGTATCACTTTAGTGATAAAGTGATTTTTCCTCTTCGTTTTTGCTGAGCTCTGCCTCTGGGAACCTCTTCAAAAAGTGTGCCAGCCAGCAGAAGATCCCTGGGAAGGATGACCATGAGGCTTGTGTCTGCTGCCTAGGCTTAGAATACAACACCCAGGCTTGTGTGATCTGCTGCAGCTTCAACCATGCTACCAGGAAGCACTGAGTGCAGACCCTCAAAACTTTTCTGCTGATGCAGAAGGTCACCCAGATGGAGAAGGAGCTTCAGGCCTGAAGTTCCTCTGCTTCCCCCACAATGTCCTTGGGCTCGCAGCCCTCCAAGGCCCAGGACAAGCTGACTGGGAAGCACAAGCATTGAGACAAGGCCTGTCCTAAGGAGAAAACCCGGTCATCTTCATCTTGCTTCCAGTCGTCGCTCTGTGCACCGACCACGGCTAGACCATCCTTGTCATTGGGGGCATCCCCCTCTGCCTTGCACGCCTTTTCATCTACAGGGCTACCATTGGCAGCTCTCCCTACCAATCTTTTGGTGGTGGGTGTTGGTTCCATGGGCTCTGGCACTCCACCGACTTCTCTGCCCCTGCTGTTGAGGCCCTTATTCTCAGCAGGCACTCAGTAAGGTGGCTCAGCTGGCTCATTGTCACCAAGCTCAGCTTTGGCAAGCAGCAGGGCATAGTATAACCCCCTGCCACTGTCCTCAGATGCTTCTTTGGCCATTATCTTGGGCCCATAGCCTCTACCTTCTCCTGAGTCCCCCCAGCCTGAGCCCTGGTCATTTTCGCTTTCCCTGATGCTGACCCATGCCAAGGAGCTTCCCTTCAGGCCCCAGACTGTTCAGCTGCCCTCTCCAGTGCCAACCCTGGCATCAATACCAGTGTTCCCTCAGCCGACGTTGGTGGGTCTGACAATGATAATGGTGGACTTTCACTCCATGCCTACCGCCTTATGGGATTTTATACAAGCTAAGCTTGGTCCTCCTCAAGGCCCATCCCCACAGCGGCCCCCCTGCTCCTCCACTAGGGCTGTGGCACATGCCTCAGGACCCAGCTCAGGACTCGGGGGGAACAAGGACAGGTGCTGACTGGACCACATTCATCTGGATAAGGATGATGGCAGCGATGAAGGAGAAGCCACTCCTAACAATTCCTCCTCCATGGTCTTGTCCGATGGCGAGGAGAGCTTGAGGAAAATCCCATAGTTCTCACCAGACGACCCCTCTTTTGCCTCAGTTATGAGACAGTTACAATTGGCCATGGGCTTCAACACCAAAGAGCAAGATCCTGCTCAACATCAACTGGCCACTTATCTGTGACTGCTGGACACCCTTCCTCTGGTCATCCCTCCCTTAACTGAGTGCTTTGAGGATGCCACCATAGCCACCTGGCACTGGCCAAATTTGATTCCAGTCATGCTGAGGAAGGTAGATAAATTATACCAGGATCCAACAGGGAGGTCTTTCTTCACCGACCAGCCTTGAGTGGATTCAGTGGTCATCAATGCTGCCCACGACTGCACCAAGCAGACTAAACATCTCAGTTTCTTGCCCCCGAATAAGGAGTCCCAGAGGCTGGATCACATTGGCAAGAGAACTGTTGCCTCTGCCATCCTGACCATCAGGGTGTTGAACTACATTGCCCATATGTTCCAGTACCAAAACCAGCTCTGGGACCAGGCCCTTGAATTTGCCAGAGCCCTCCCAGAGGACCCCCTAAAACAGTAGATGCTGCAGTCTCTCAAAGCAGGTTCTGACATCGGTACCCACCTCCAAAGGGCTGCCTATGATGCTGTAGATGCATCGGCCAGGGCTACTGCAGTGGACATTTGCTTGTGTAGACACTCTTGGATGAGGGTGTCAGGCTTTGCCCAGGATGTTCAATTGTCCATCCTGAATGCCTTCTATACTGTCTCAGCTGCAGGCCTCTGGCCTTGCAGTCAGTCCACTCTATGTACCACACCAACCAGCCCAAAAGTGGTCAGTGAGTGCCCTTTTGGTGGTCTACCCACAGACCTAAGCCTTCTAATAAGCTTCAATGTATGCAACGGGCCCCCCTCCTCCTTGTCAACCCCCTCCTCCACCATGGGAAAACCCCCCAGAGGACGTGGTGCAGCCCCAGCTGCCCATGCCAGTTCAGCTCGACTCCTTGCCCAATCCCTCCCCCACGAGGCAGGAGGTGATTGTAGGGGGTTGTTTCTCCCTGCAGTTGGACAAGGGAAGGGAAACTTCCAGAGATGCCTAGGTACTGTAGCTAACAGAAAGCAGCCACACTCTGGAACTTCTGTAGCACCCTCCAGAAAACCCCTCAGTTCTGTCCTCTTATCCTCCAGATGACATCCCAGTACTCTGGGAGGAATTCCAGTCTCTGCTTAACAAAAGGGCCATAGAACCCATTGTAGAGACCCAAGGGGCAGAGGGTTCCATTGTCATTTATTTCTGGTCCCCAAATGCACACAAGAACTCAGGCCCATTCTAGACCTCCAGGAGCTAAATCTATTCATTCAGTACAAAAAATCCCAGACAGTGACACTTCAGAATCTTCTGACCCTTTTGCTCCAGGGAGACTGGATTTGCTCCCTTGTCATGAAGGATGCCTACCTGTATATCCAGATGCACACCTCCCACAGACAGTTCCTAAGGTTCCATTTCCAGGGAGTACACTTCCAGTTCCAGGCCTTGCCCTTGGGCTTGTCCTTGGCCCCTCAGATGTCTACCAAATGCTTGGCAGTGGTAGCAGCTGCCCTCAGGGACTTTATTCCTTTCCCTGCCTGGATGATTGGCTTCTCAAAGCCCAGTTCAGGGAGCACCTGTTACAGACTGGAACTTACTACCCACCTTTTTCAGGATCTGGGCATTACGGCCAACCTGCCCAAATCAGTTCTGACTCCCTGTCAGCACCTTTAGTACATGGGGGCAGTCCTGGATACCTCTCAGGGCATGGCCTTCCTGCCCCAGGATTGGACAGACTGCCTTATAGCCCAAGCCCACCTGCTGTACAACAGCCGCTATGTCTCAGCCCAAGCCTTCCTCCAGCTTTTGGGCCTGATGGCTTCAGCTGTAGTCACAGTGCCTCTGGCTAGACTGCACATGAGGATTCCTCAATAGACTCTGTGGATCCAGTGGGAGCAATGTACCAATGATCTGGAACAGTCGGTCATGGTCTCCTCTCTGGTGGAAAGGGTTCTGCTTTGGTGGATGGAACCCAGCAATCTGTTATAAGGGGTTCCTTTCCTCGTTCCTTCCCCTCAACAAATCCTTACAACAGATGCTTCAAGGATGGGGTGGTGAGGTCATCTAGGGTCCCACCAAATTTAAAGGATGTGGTCCAAGCTTGAATCCTCTCTCCACATGAATGTCCTGGAGATGTGGGCCATTCTTTATGCCTTGCAGGCCTTCCAGATTCAGCTATCCCCAGGTCTTCTGCTAGTGCAGATGGACAACATCAGTGTAGTTCAGAACTATATCAACAAGCAGGGGAGGCACTCACTCGTACCTCCACTGCCGGGAAATAATGAGAGTTTGGTATTGGGCTTTGGATCACGGCCTCAAATTGTCGGCTGTCCATGTTCCAGGTGTCCAAAACATCCTGGTGGATACCCTAAGCCAGTCGCAGTCAAAAGCACATAAGTGAGAGCTGCTGACCTCAGTAGTAGAAGACCACAGGTGGGGTCATCCAGAGTTGGATCTTTTTGTGTCCCCACTCAACACAAAACTGCCACTTTTTTGGTTGCTCAATCCAAGGCCCGGAGTTTTCTGGTGAGACGCGTTGTCCTCTCTGAAAGGGAGGGTTCTGTAAGCATTTCCTCCCTTCCCCCTACTTCAGAGGGTTCTGATCAAGCTCCAGATGGAAGGGGCCATGATGATCCTCGTTGCCCCCATCTGGCCTCATCAGATCTGGTTCCCTTTACTGCAACATCTGACAGTGGAACTTCCAATACCCCTCCTCTGTGCACCGACTTGCTCTCCCAGAAATGGGGCGCTCTGGTCCATCTGGACCTCAAATCCCTGCATCTTTATGCCTGACTCCTGAAGACATAGCCATGGCATGGTTTGGGGTGTTACCCATGGTGGCTGATGTCCTGGTGGCAGCCAGGAAACCAACCACTAGGGTCACTTATTCTATGAGGTGGAAACACTTTGCACTGTGGGCTGTTTCACATCAGCTGGATCCCTTCACTTGTCCAGTGAATCAGATTCTGGAGTACTTGCTGTCTCTTTCAGACTCTGGCCTGAAGTACTTCTCCCTTAAGGTATATGTGTCTGCTATCTCTGCCTTCTCTGCCTTTCATGTATCTGTTGATGGCCATACAGTGAAACAACTGGAGGTATCCCGTACTTTTCTGAGAGGCATTCTTCAACTGAAACCTCCTATCTGCAATCCAGTCCCACCTTGGGACTTGAATTTTGTGTTAGAAAAACTTACTTTGGCTCCTTTTGAGCCAGCCACGACATGCGAGCTATGCTTTCTGTCGTAGAAAGCTTTATTTTTAGTTGCTATTACTTCTGCTTGAAGAATTCCAGAGCTACATGCACTCATGTGTGAGCAGCCTCTTTTGATTTTCCACAAAGACAGGGTGTCTTTGTGTACTAACCCTAAGTTTCTTCCTAAGGTGGTGTCAGGTTACTTTAAATTGATTTATCCACCTTCCTGTTCATTTCTCAGAGCATGCCAATCCAGGGAAGCATTGCTTCACGCTTTAGATGTGCATAGAATTCTGCGTTGCTACACACACTGTATGAAGGACTGTAGGAAGTCCTCTCAGTTGTTTGTTTCTTTCGACCCTGGGAGAGAGGGCATCTATGTTTCAAAACAGTGCTTGTCCAAATGGTTAGTCAGCTGTATGACCTGTTGCTACAGGAAGTATGACGAGGATCTTCATGGTGTTGTTCGTGGCCACTCCACCAGAGGCATGGCCGTTTCTATTGCCTGTTTCCGGAATGTGTCAGCTGCAGAGATCTGTGCTGCTGCTACTTGGAGTTCCGTCCACACCTTTACCAAACACTACAGTCTGGACATTGCTTCTTGGCGTATGGCCAACTTCGGCCTAACTGTCCTCTAAGGCCTACTTTCTTAGGCTGAAGGTTTCCTCCACCAAGACTGAGCTGTCTGAAGATGTAACTGCTTGGGTCTCATTCCATAGGTGTGGCCTGCTGCAAGAGATACCCTCAAAGTAAGCTAATACAGTTACGTAAGAACTTATCGTAATAGTAGATCTTCAAGAGGATCTCTTGCAGCAGGCCATGCTGTCCCTCCCTCCCTCTTTCCCCCAGGGCCTAGGAGGCCCTTCTGTGTCTGTTCCTCTTTCTCCATTATTTTCTATTTGGTTGGAACCTTCAGTTTCTCCTCAGTTCCCTCAGCTGGGACCAGGTGGCTTATGGTTTCCAGTGGGAGAACTGAGGAGGGCGCATGGGCAGTCCACCCTTATAGGATACACCAATGTTGGTGTATGACGTCGGAGTGGGCAGCCCCCTGGTAGACTGCTAGCTAGAAACGTTTCTGTGTGGTCCTAGTTCCTGGCAGCTATAGTTCCATAGGTATGGCCTGCTGCAAGTGATCCTCTTGAAGATCTACTGTTACAGTAAGTTCTCATGTAACTGTACTTTGTCCAATATTATCAAAAGATGCTCACATTGCTCAAAAACCTCTCAGCTGTCCAACATTATGAGTAGGTGCTCTCATTGTAACAGTTAGAATACCTCTGTCCATACTGCTGAGTTGTTTCACATTATAATGGACTATCTATCCCTCCTTTTACCCCTCAGTACCCCTTTGGCCATACCTCTCAACTGTCCCATATGGAGGAACCATCATAATCCCTTTGTCCAAACCTCTCAGCTGTCTCATTAGTGAGAATATTCCTCATTTTGTCTCTTAAAACTTCTGTATTCATACCCTTTTAACAGTCTCACGGTACAAGGGGCATCCCTGATATTAACAGTCTGCATCTCTGCTTCCATACTTCTCAGCTGCCTCACATAATAAGGGACATCCCTCATTGTACCATCTGAACCACTTTATCCATACCTCTCAACTATCTAACATTACATAGCATAGCAGTTTAAGATCAGTCGGGACTCAGTGGCTATCATGTCCTCCTACTGCTTCATAAGGCAAGGCAATGCATATTTATAAGGCACCTTTTCCTAAAGGCTCAGAGCATCGTATAGGGAAACATTTAGCAATAAAGGTAAAATATGGACATAGTTAATAAATAATTAATAAATATAACAGATTACTGTAACTAAAAAATAGGCCTAATTTTACCACTGAGAACCTCTTCATATCTCTCAACTGTCCTGCATTATGGTGGACACCCCTCATTATAACATTCAGAACCCTCCCTGTTCGTACCACTCAACTGCACCACATTATCATGAATATCTCTCATTGTAACAATCAGAACCCCTCTGTCCATATCTTTCAACTGACTCACATTAGGTGGGACATCCCTCAGTTTGACACTCAGAACCCCCTTGTATATATTTCTCAACTGCACAACATTAGGAAGGGCATCCCCGCTGTCACGTTCACTGTATTTCATGTTTGACAACATTTTGTACATGGTAGTTGCCTTTCAATAATCATGTTCAAAAACTATGAAACGACCATGGTCAGAGTGTCCCTATCAAACATGTCCATAATAAGGTTAAAATCACTGAACGTGCTTAAACATAGTAGAACTGTGGGGCAGGATTTTTAAAGGCTTAGATTGCCACAAGCCCTGGGTGTGCTGATGATACAGCGCATGGAGCTTGCAATGATCTAACAGGAGTTTCTGTCACATGTGGCAGTTGCCACAAGTTAGACCAGCCTTTTCAGGTCTAACTTGTGGCAGTCCTGGGGGCCTTTCTTACGGAGCTTGTGCCAGATATTTGCACAAGCTGCCATAAATCATGATGACTGTTGCAACTGTGCCCAAGATTGTAAACTCGGGTGCAGCTGTGACAAAGGGGTTGGCACACTGCCAGAACCTAAGTGTTATGGCTCAGAGTTGGCACAAGTCCGGGGCTACATTTTGAAAATCCTGCCCCTAGTATTTAAAACATGGTCATATATGTGGCAAACATGTTTATCCAAAAACCGTTCTATAATGCAGTTACATAAAGGAATCAGTAATTATAAAATGGTTCAAGTTATTTATTGAAATAATTTTTTAGACCATAGAAATTACAGTTGTCTTCCCTTTAAACAGTTTATTTCATTTGGAAGGGATCCCTGATTTTAACACTCAGAACCTTTATTTATTTGGTTCTAGGATTACAAGTACCTTTGAGCCAAGGCTCTTTTACAAAGGTTCCACGTCAAGTGAATGAACAATACAACAAAAATTTGAATGAGCAATGCAGAATACAGTATACACACAATTCCAAGCGGTTGAGTACATACATTTGAGGGGAGGTAGGTACCAGAACAGACATTTGAGTAAACAGTGCAGAACATGGTATTCCAACAGTCTCAAGCAGAACCTGTCTGCTAATACCTCTCAACTGTTTCACATTATCAGGGACATCCCTCATTTTACTCCTTAGAATCCCTCTCTCCACACCTCTCAACTCCCCCATTAGAAGAAAAGTCCTTCATTTTATGATACAGAGCTCTCAATATCTCTCAATTTCCTCACACTACACAGAAACACATAACATTTTTACAGGCAGGAAAAAAACTGAAGTCCATCCTGTCTGCTCAGTTCCTGCATACCTTTATACTCCACCTACCTATTGCTGTGTGGGCTTCGCTGGGTCCCATCAGCACCTTATGTCACTCCCACTACCACCCCCTTGAAACCCACCATGGTTTCCTTTTCCACCACCTGCCAGGGCAACCCAGTGCACTTGTCCACCACTCTCTCTATGAAGATATACCTTCTCACATTCCCTGAAGATATACCTTCCCACATTCCATGAAGATATACCTGCCCACATTCCATGAAGATATACCTTCTTGCATACTTTCCAAACCTCCCCTCTCAACTTGCAGTCAACCCTGATTATTCCTGTAAGAAATGTGATAGTTTCTATCATGTTTCCTTGCTCACTCCTGGGCTCCAGTGAGTACGTGTTGGCTACCCCGATGCTCCTCGTGTGTTTTCCCATGTTGCCCTTGAATCATCTTGGTTGCTTCCTCTGCACTGACTCAAGTCTCTCCCTTCTCATATGTGATCTGCAGAATTGTGCATAGTATGCCAGCTATAGCTGCACCAGGGATTTATGCAGGGGCAGAAACCCCTCCTCATTCTACTAGAGAATCCTTTTCCTATGCAGCCTAGCATCTTGTTTCCCTTCTTATATTCCTTACTGCACTGTGCTATGACTATTATGTCATTTGCTTTGATCACTCCCAGGTCCCTAGTCTCGTATGTCTGGACTACCCTAACTCTACTAGGCCATTTTGGGATGATTTCAGATGATATGTGTGACTTTGCAATTTATAGCATTGAACTTGAGTTGCCAGACCCCTGACCACTGTTTTAAGCTACGTAAATCCCTTTTCAAATTCTGACACACTCCTTGCTGTCTGTCTTTCCCACATAACTTAATATACCCATATAGAAAAGATCTATATTTTTTTAATATCTGAAATATATCCTTGTACCGCCAAATATATTTCAAACATATGTCAGATACATTAACACTTTTCAAATATATTCCGAGATATATTCTAGATTTTCACAGAATGATCCAAGATGTATTATATTTGGGAAACATCTTTTATATTTGAAATATATTTTTTGCTATACCATTTCCAAATTCAATTTTTTGTTCTTTCAATGTTGTGTCCTTGAATAAAATCAAAAATAATTATTTGTGCATACACATTATTGCAGTTTCTACATATTTTGCATTTTAGGTAAACATATATTTTGAATCTATCCAACATATATATTTTGAGTTACTTATACCTTTTTATTTTTGGTTTCCCTTGTAAGACTCTAAATATATAAAAAAAACACAAAACTATATTCATAACATAGTTTTAAATTATACCCATATGGAAAAGAACTATACTGTAGTTTGTTAATATGCAGACTATATCTGAATATCATAGAATCATATAACTTGACAGCAGAAAAAGACCCCGTGGTCCATCCAGTCTGCCCTTTTCCCTATGCTAAACTACCTGCCTCCCTCCTTGGTTACCCACCCCACTCCCTAGTAACCCTTTGTACCCGTCCCAAGCCCTGTTGAATCCTGTCACTTTCTCCACCCCCACCACCTCATCCGGAAGCCCATTCCAGGCATCCACCACCCTCTCCGTGAAGAACTAATGTGCCTAAATATATCACATATTTCAGAAATCTGTGCATTTTTCCAGTTGTATGTTAGATATTTGCAGAATTCAATGGGACATGTTGTATACTTGGCATTGATATATTAAATGTATGTGGTTTGTTGTACTATCAAAGAAAATATTTTGTTTTACTTTTTAATGTTTGTATGGACTAATGAAAAATTATTAGTTTTATGTAAGTGTAATTTTACTCTCATTTCTTCAAGGGTATGTTAGCAAACATATTTTCAATATATTAGAAATGTATTTTATATATGTGTGTGTGTGTGTATATATATATAGTGCAGCCCACTTACAACGGACCGCATTATACCGTAATACTGTAAATTCGGTTTTACCGATTGTTTTTCTGTTTCCAATGGCTGCTGTTATGTTCTGTAATAATAAAAATGCTGCTTACAACAAATTAAGCAGCCTGTGTATACCGGCAGCATTCTGAGTGCACTAAGTGCCCTTTTACAGCTCTCACATTGCTTTTAAATAAGGTTTTACATCATGGAGTCTCTGAGTTACTTGAGGGAACTTGCAGGAACGTTAACCTTTTTAACCTCTGTTAATGAGGTGTTGATTACTGTACTGTGGCAGGTGATTAGCTCAGTTTCTGCTTGGCTCTTCCACTTAAGTGTCTGTTTGATTGGCAAGCACGCTGTGAGACACATTGTGTCATAGACTCTGAGAGGATGGCCACTAAGCGGAATGCGCTTTCAGTTGCCAGAAAAGTCCAAATTCTGACTGAGATAGACAGCATGCCGAAAATGACTCTCCGTGAGCTGTCTATACACTTTTCAATGGCAAAGTCCACACTTCCATATCTGCAGCAAGACAGGGAGAAGATTTTCGCCACATGGCATGGAAACCTGAACCCTGAACGTAAACGCAAGAGACACGGGAAGGATAGTGAAATTGAAGAGGATTTACTAAGGTGCTTTTCTAATGCCAGAGGCCGAGATGTCATGATAAGTGGCCCTCTTTTGCTTGAGAAAGCAGCAAACATTGTGACTGCACTAGGCAAGATGAACTTTGTTCCCTCCATGGACTGGCTACACAGATGGAAAATTCGCCACAACATTGGTTTTAAAAGGGCCCATGGAGAGAAGCAAAGTGCCGATGTTGCCAGTGCAGATCAGTGGCTCACAGGTGTGCTGCCTGCTGTTCTTGCTGAATATGATCTCAACGACATCTGTTACTGTGATGAGCTGGGCTTCTTTCTTAGATGCGTTGGCTAGGGGACACTAAAAACGAGCTCCCAGTGGGAGCTAAAAAAGCAAAAGAAAGGCTTAGTGTGCTTTGCTGCTGTAACATGACTGGATTGGACAAACTGCAACTGTTTGTGATTGGCAAATCTGCCATGCCACGCTGCTTTCATGGGGTCAGGCATTTGCCTGTTCCTTACAGAGCAAACCGCTCTGCTTGGATGACCAGTGATCTTTTCACAGAGTGACTAAAGATATGGGACCGCAGACTTCAGCCGAGAAAGATCCTGCTTCTTCTCGACAATTTTTACGGTCATCCACAGGTCCCTGGTCTGAGGCACATAAAAATGCTTTTTCTCCCGGCAAACACAACATGTTTGATTCAGCCCCTAGATCAGGGGATCATTTACTCATTTAAATGGCACGATGTTCGTGTGATGAGATCAAAATTAGTGGAGCTTCTGGATGGCTGTGAACTGTCTGCTTCTGACTGCGTCAAACGCACAAACTTACTGGATGTAGTATGAATGATGAACACTGCATGGGATGCGGTGTCAGCAGAAACAATCGCCCACTGTTTTGCAAAAGCAGGATTCAAACACCCAAACAAAACAATGCCAGATAGTGAGCTAGAATTGGAACCTGATGAATCCACCCTGCCAGGACTTACCAAACTGGAGTTCGATGAACTGGGCCACCTGGCTGATAACATTGTGGTGGAACCAGAAGAGGATGACATGGAAGCTGCTGTTGGTTCCATTTCTCTAGTCATTGCTGAAGATGAGGATGAGGATGAGGAGGGAGTGAAACAAGAGCCGCTGGTAACCGCCATGGATGTCAGAGATGCTCTTCTGACTTTACGCCGTGCCATGGAGCAAAACGAGGATATCGCTCCAGACTGGAACATTATTGCCAGCACTGAGCGCCAGTGGGCTAGGTACAGCTCCAATAGACCAAGACAAACTACAATAAATGACTACTTTGGTACCGGGAGAAAATACATAAAACGTGTCTCGCAAGCACTCCAATACTGGGTATAGGTCACATGGGTGTAGCAACAAAAAAAAAGTCACAAAAGAACTGAATACAGCACACACAGCTCAAAGAAACATGAAGCACTGTATTATAAAGTGCTTAGAAGTATAGCAAAACATACTTGCACTACATAGTGAAGTGTTAGAACCTCCTGCATTTAATGTAACACTTGCTGTTATACGAATGGGGGTAACGCTTGCTCCAAAATGATAAAACAGATAACGGCTAGAACGGAGGAAATTACTATGCATGGAGGTGTCCACCATAAGCGGGTTGCACTGTATATATTAAATACCAGTACTGTATTGTGTTACATAGCAAATAAGCATGTTTTATAGTTTATAAATACGACTGGAATATATATTATATATGCCTTTATATTACATATAGGCCCGGATAGTCAAAGGGGTTGCACATGGCAAAAAAGAGTTGCACTGGCTCAACCCTACATTGTGCCCTGGTGGGATATTGAAAGGGCTGCCAGGTGCAGCACAAATCCCAATGTGCCGGGGTGCAATGTAATTGTATCAGCAGATGCAGGGGCGGTCGATCATGGCGTACATCCCGATATTCAGCCTGGATGTGCAGCGACATGCTGGCACAACCCTGCATTGCGCCACATAGGGGGGCTCAAAGTTGAGACTGTGAAGAGTAAGAACAACTCCTGGCCACCCACAGGTGGGCTGCTGTATTGCAGGGTGCAGCACAGCAGCTGCCAGCCATGGGTGGCCACCCGCCCACCCTGAACACCATCCACAAGCATACATGGCTCCCTGGTAGTCTAGTGGACCCCCCTCCCTCCCGATTCCCCGATCATGGTAACTGTAGACAAATTCCTTCCTTGGTAGTCTAGTGGGAACCCCTCCCTCCCGATGCCCTGATCGCGGTAACTGTAGAATAATTCCTTCCCTGGTAATCTAGTGAGAACCCCTCCCTCCCGATTCCCCAATCGCAGTACCTGTAGAATAATTCCTTCCCTGGTAGTCTAGTGGGACCCCATGCCCGTTGCCGCGATCATGGTAAATCTCCATACAATAAGTCCCTGGTGATACAGTGGTACCCCAACCCCTCCCTACCTGAGGACTAGAGGAGGGCGGATGTGGTTCCTCTTCACAATAGTGGGAGCAGGGCAGAGGCTGGAAACTACAGACCAGTTAGTTTGATCTCAGTGGTAGGGAAAATGATGGAATCACTTTCTGAAGAAAAGAACTGTTGGGTACCTAGAGGCCAGTGAGGAACAGGACCCAAAGCAGCATGGATTCACAGTTGGAAGGTCATATCAGACGAATCTAATAGATTTCTTTGACTGGGTGACCAAAGTAGTAGACCAGGAAGGGGCTGTGGACATGGCCTACCTAGATTTTAGCAAGGCATTTGATACAGTCCCACACAAAAGATTAATATACAAGTTAGCCAGCCTTGGAGTGGGTCCCAAGGTGGTAGCCTGGATAAAACATTGACTGGACAACAGGATGCAAAGGGTAGTAGTAAAGAGAGTACACAGTGAAGAAAGGAGGGTTACTAGTGGGGTACTGCAGGGTTCAGTACTGGGACTAGTCCTTTTTAATGTCTTTATAAGTGACATTGCAGAGGAACTGGAAGGAAAAGTATGTCTCTTTGCAGACGACACAAAGATCTGCAACAGTGTTGATGCACAAGATGGAGTGGAAAGGATGAGAAGGGACTTGGCAAGGTTGGAGGAATGGTCAAATGTATGGCAGCTTAGATTCAATGCAAAGAAGTGCAAGGTAATGCACCTGGGAAACAAAAACCCAGTGGAAGAGTACACAATGGGGGGTGAGATACTGACAACAACAAAAATGGAAAGGGACCTGGGGGTAATTATATCAGATGACCTAAAGGTGGACAAGCAATGTGAAAAGGCAGTAAGGAAGGCTGGGGGATACTGGGATGCACAGGGAGAGGCATCAACAGTAGAAAACAGGAAGTTGTTATCCCTCTGTACAGACAGTTGGTGAGACTCCATCTGGAGTACTGTGTGCAGTTCAGGAGATCCCATCTCCGCAAAGACATAAACAGAGTGGAGGCTGTCCAGGGGAGGGCAGCCAAAATGGTGCAGGGACTGCACCAGAAGACATACAAAGAGAGACTAAAGGAGCTTAATATGTATACCCTTGAGGAAACAAGGGGGACATGATAGAAACTTTCAAGTACCTCAAGGGAATCAACAATGTCCAACAGGGTAGTATCTTCCAAAAAAAGAGATGTGCAAGAACAAGGGGGCACATTTTGAAGATCGAGGGGGGAATGGCTCAGAGGTAATGTGAGGAAGTATTTTTTCCAGAGAGGTTGTGGATGCATGGAATAGCCTTCCTGAGGAGGTCGTGGAGTCAAGAACAGTGGGAGAATTCAAGAATGCATGGGGCAGACATAAGGCAGTCGAAGTGGGGGGTAGGAGGAAGTAGGCTGTTGGTTAACTAGGATCTGCAGCTTATCTATTGGTAGGAAAATGGGCAGACTATGTGGGCCAAGCAGTCCTTATCTGCTGTCAAAGTCTATGTTTCTGTGTAATGTCCAGCATCTTGGTCATTACTGCTTAACTGAATTAAAGGCCTTGTTAAAATATAGGATTGATTGGTCAATCATTTTCTTTCATAAAACGCTTTATTTCAGGGGCTCAAAGAGCTAAACACAAGAATACAAATTAAAATAACTGAAGGAAGCCACAGCAAAAGAAATAAAATACAGAGAACAGCACTTTACTCTGAGTCATAAAAAGCCAGAGTGGACAAGTGAGTTTTCAGAGCTTTCATAAAGGTTTCCATCAAGGAGATATGTTGCAGTTAGCGTGGGAGAGTTCCACAACTGGGGACGAGTTATTGTAAAAGTCGTCCCCTGTTAATTTTAGGCAAACCCATGGAAGTTCTAGGAAATTCTCCACAGTGGAGTGCAGAAGGTGATTCAGAATATATGGGCACAGGAGGTCTTTAATGGAGCTAGGACCATCTCTGTGCAAGCCTTGAAAACCATCAAGAAGATCGTGAAGGTGGTGTGTCACCTAACTGAAAGCCGGTGCAGTTCACATAGTACATTGATTGAAAGTGCTTTACCGGATATCAGCCTGGCCATAGCATTCTGCGTTGGCTGGCGGCAGCACACCAAACCTCCCGAAAGCCCTAGATGGGGAGTGTCATAGAAAGTGGTAGTAAAAATGTTATTTTTATACAGAATATGTATTATTTCATTAGAGTAAAAGTACCTTGTTTATTAGGCGGTCCTGCGTCTAAATTAGTACGACGTTTGTTTCATAGTAAAATTAAAATAAAATATGAAAATAGAAAAACAATAAAATGTTAGGAAAATGCATTGTGGTATTGCAGTAGTCAAGGCAGGAGGTAATGAAGCATGTAACACAATGGGCTGGCAGTATATCCTGTAGGTTAGAGTAATGAACTGTGAATGAGTTTGGTGCATCCAGTAGACATGCATCCGATTCCTACAGCCTTCACTTGCATACTGTGTGACTCTGAGCAAGTCACTTAACCTCCTTGTGCTCCCTTAAAGGGACACTGTCAACCCCTTAGGCCTCAAATTGTCCCTAGTTTAAAAAACGCATTTTATGATTGTTCACATTCTATAGAGACTGTTTATGCAGCTGGTAGTTTGATTCAGATCCCTTTTTTCTTTTAAAAAGTGAAAAACAGACTGCCCACTATACTGATATTTTCCCACCAAAACATGTTTATTTACATTTCTTGACCAACTCCCACTGCATCTTTCAGGTGTTAGGGTCAGCGTGGCTCAGTTGGTAGCACATCTGCCTCTGGACCAGAAGGTTGTGGGTTCTCGTTCCACACCAGGATTGGACATGCACCTAAAAATCACTGGCATCCGAGTGCAGTATTGGGGGTGCTGTACTGCTGGGGTGTGCCGTCCTTTGGATGAGATGTTAAACCAAGGTCCCTTCTGCCCAACCTGGTGTTGTCCTGATGGGTGTCCAGGTGGAAGTAAAAGAACCCAGGGCACTCTTCGCAAAGAGCAGGGAGCATTCCCGGTGTCCTGGCCAACATTCCCCTTCCCATAAACAGGTTCATGCAATTATCCAGGCTGTGTGTGGGTGATGATGTGCGATATGGCTGCCACCACACATTCAGTCACTTCACTACCTGTCTAGCATTGCTTGCAAAGCGCTTTGGGATACTGTGTATGAAAAGTGCTATATAAATGTTGATTCTTCTTCTTCTTCTTCTTTCCTGGACTCGGGAACACCCTCAACACAATCTAGCTACTTATTATGCAGTGGGAGTAGAGGGAACTATTGTATCATGAGTGGCTGCACTGTTTGAGGGGCTTTCTAATGTTCAGGAAGTATGCAGTAAGAGTAGTTTGATGATTTGAAGCAACAAAAGGCTGGGTATAGCTAAACATTACCATGCATTTCAGTTCTAATAAGCAATGAACCAGAATTTTAGAGAGGGTAAGCCATCATAAAATGTAGGGTTTTACCTAAAAATAATATGATGCAGGTCTTCATAGTTTTCAGATGAAAAACCCCACAGCAAGTGACTGCCACCATGTGGAATTCCAATGTCAGTTTGTCATCCACTGTGACTCCCCAGGTTTTTAGCCCTATCCACAGCTCGGAGGATGGTACTGCATAAAGATAGAAAGGTGATCCCACTTCCCTTCATTATTGCCTTCTGAGATCCAGGTTCTATGAATAACAACTCTGTTTTTCCTAAACCGAGGCTCAGTCAGCTAGAAGCCATACATTACTCAAATCCGATAAACATCTCTCTATCTACAGTGTGTCTGTCTGTCTATCTATCTATCTACACTACCTATCTATCTACTGTATCTAGAGACAGTATCTATCTAGCTACAGTATCTATCTATTTACAGGCAGTATCTCTCCATCTATAGTATGTATCTGTCTATCCATTTATATGTCTATATCTATCTACAGACAGTATCTATCTATTTACAGACAGTACCTGTATATCTATCTACAGACAGTATATATCTATCTACAGTATCTATTTATCTACAGACAGTATCTATTTACAGACAGTATCTATATATCTATCTACAGACAGTATATCTAGTTACAGTATCTATCTGTCTACAGACAGTATCTATTTATCTGTCTGTCTATCACAGCTGTGAGTCCCCTTGGTCCAATGCAAAGAAGAGGTACAACTGAGTATCATCTGCACAGCAGTGAAACCCCAGATTGTACTATCTCTTTTTTTCTTTTACTTTCTATTTTTGTCCCCCCATTTTCGCCGCCAGCCACCGGGACCTCCTTCCACCTACCCAAGCATCTATGCCTGCCACAGGAGTCCTTCAGTGGTCCAGCCCACTGCCAGCCTATGCTTGACAACCTCTGCGGATACCTCGACTGTAACCCATGGCTTATTCCCCATGGGCGGGACCCCCCTGGTTCCCCAAGCCAGGAGGAGGAGGATACTTCACTCATTGATCAGGGCCCTGGAGGAGGAACTGATGAGGTGTGGGAGGAGTCGAAGTGACCCTGCTGTGGTGTGAGGAGTGGGGAGGCTTCATCTGCCTGGCACTGCTGGGGGTATTTTATTCCCTGCTAGACCCTCCCCTTATCCCACCCCAGGGCATGGTCCTGAGAGGTGACCTGGTGGTTAGCCTATAGGGCCATCAGAAGGGTAGATAAGACCTTCTGTACCTTTGGTGCTCCCCTGCTGGCCCTGTTCTGGGCAGGTGAGGCCTCTGTGTCATCTGCCTGGTGAGTGGGTGAATGCCAACATGAGGTCACCCCAGAGGGACCACTTATTCCTTCCTGCGCAACATCTGCTCTCCCTGGGTCACCAGGGGGTGGTCATGAAATGGAAGGAGGTTCCCTACCTTCCCAAGGCAGGAGAAGTCCAAAGGGCACCTGACTCTGCCTTACCGGTTGGCACCAGACGTCCTAGACTTGGGGCCCAAACGCAGATTGTTTGAACGGCAAGTGGTAACCTTACTGCTGTGCTACCCAGCTGGCCCAGATTGACTAGTGTCTCATGATATCTTCTAAAGGCAGTGTGTGCACTGTAAACAACATTGGGGACAATATCAAGCCCTGCAGAATTCCTCAGAGCATAGCAGATGTTTTTTAGGAAAATGTCCCCATGGTCACCTGCTGAACCCTGCCTGCAAGGAATGACTCAAACCAGTGAAACACTGTTGCACCAAGCCCACCATACTTCATCAGGTGATCAGTCAACACCTTACCCTTCCCATTGTCAAACACAAGGAGGGATCGAGGCGAAGTAGCGTTGAGTATTCCTCTCAGTTTCTCACCAAGAAGAGGTCATTCAGCACCTTCATGAGGGCAGTCTACATGCCGTCTCAAGATCCAAAGCCTGATTGGAATGGATCATAGATATCATGGAATACCAGGTGTATCTTCAATTGTGGAACTACCACCTTTTCAAGAACCTTTCCTAGAAAGGAGGGGTTTGAAATAGGTTAGAACAATGACGTGACTCTCAAAACACGTAGATGATGAACACAGTATAATTGAATTTTAACATGTACTCAATGAAGCGTGGCAGCAAGTCAGTCCAATTCCCAAAAGGATTCCACAATATCATGCTGTTTTAAAAGGATTTATGTGATGTGAATGACCCCGCATGGGTGAGTCCACACAGAGTGACCGACAGCGGTGACCCTTGAGAATGGCGGCGCCTGTGATGTGACATGTCTTTAAGGGTGAATATGCAGAATGGTTGAATGCCCAATGGATGAGAGCACAGGTGCAAAGTAGCACAAAACAACTACGGGGGAAGGGAAGGGGGCAGGCACCTGTACTGGGTGGCACCGTGCGACTGCTGGGCAAGGAGTCAGCCTTGCTCCGGTGAGTGTCCTGTGTGCTGTGTTGTACTGGGGGGGTACTGGTCTATGTGTGTACATTTGCACTGTTGTGGTGCCGGGGTGTGCTGCATCTGTGCTGTGGGCTTGAGGCTCCGGTGTGTATTCCACCCAGTGAGTGGCCGCGACTTCTTGCCTGTGCTTGCCCCACTGTCTGTCGCCCTGTCTAGGTCGCTGTGCCCAGTGTCTCTGCATGGGTGTTCGCCCATGCCAGCCTGTGGTGCACCTCGCCTTTTTACTGTTGTGCATCCGAACTGTGCAGTCGCTCATGTCAGCACACAGTGTTGTTGCCTCGCCCCCAAAGTCCTGCACTGTTGTTTCTGTGCTCATCTTGGTGGTTACCATTTTAATACAGGTACAAGTTTTCCAATAATTATTTGGATATTGTGGCATCCCTATGGGTCTCAGCATGCCTTGATACCAAGCTCAAGTGAGTTCATGAAATTTGAGAGAGGCCTGTAGTTAGCCAAGATCTTCGGGTCCAGATATGGTTTCTTGGGGAGGGGAGGGGACTCACCACTGCATTCTTGAATATGGCAGGGAAATATCCCTCCCTCCCTCAGGAAGTCTCAGGTGATCTTAGCTACTACCAGGGCCAAGGTCTCCCCCACAGTCCACCAACAGTGGGGCAGGACATAGGTGAAGAATACAGTAGTTAGATTGCAATGCAGCTGTCACATGAGATACTGTCTCTCCTGAGCTAAAACTGGTTGAAACTCCATCCAGAAAATTGGAATACTTTTGAACAAACTCCATTCCACTAGCAGGGCAAAGCCCCTCTGGGAGATTGTCACTGTGATGGAGGGCACTCTGTTGAGGAAGAAAACCCCAAACTGTTGGCCCTTATTCTCACAAAAAGCCCATCTGAACTGCAGACAGTATATAATAGTTTGTCTGCAGTGTGGAAGCTCAGATGGTCTGTTCTTCCCTGCTGCAATCAAGCCCGACAGGATCCCTAGCTTCTGGATGATTGCTTTCTGATATACCTCATGATGGGTTCTCTGAGCCAGTTTGTCCTCCACTGAGTGAGATTTCAACCTGGTATGCTCCAGTCTCTACCCTAAAGTCTTCAGTTACCTCAGCTCGTAATTGTACCCCAGCAAGCTTCGCAAGTGATTACTCAGAAAATTAAAGAGCAAGAAGGCTAATTGCTCATAACGCCCTTAAAATTACATATAGAAAGTCAACGATTTGTTTTCCGAAAATCATCTAGCTTGTTATTAAATGCTGTATATTTTTACTCTTACTGACAATAACAGTAGTTTATTCCATGGACCAACTATTCTTTGAGAAAAATAGTATGCCCTTTTTTTTTTGTTGGAGATTTACTTCTTATCAATTGAAGCGGATGGCCTCTAGTATTAACTGATATTTGTTTGAATTAAAGTCCATACACTAATGTTAATTCTAAGTTTTGAAGGCTGTCCCATGTAAATAAAAGATTTCCTCTTAATCTACATCATTCTGGAGACATTAGATTAAATTTATGAAGCCTTTTTTCATAAGTCATAGTTTTATCATGACAAATTGTTTCTGTGATTCTTCTCTGAAGTTTTTTGATTCTGCTTATTTCCTTTTTAGAAGGACTCTATAGTTGGGATACATAGTCGAAACATGGTCTGACATAGGCTCAATACAGGGCCAATAGGATATATGGATCACGAGATGTTATATTATTCCTAATAGCCCGCCAGATTTCATTAGCTTTACTGATGGTATTTGTAATATGTACATCGAAGTCTAAATTGGAATCTACAGTTATTCTAAGGTCTTTCTTCTGTTCTTTACTACTTAAAATGTCACTATACAAATTATATTTGATTTCTTGGGTTCTCTTTACCCAAGTGGATTACACAACATTTGGAAGAATTAAACTTTATATTCCATTTAGTGGACCGTGTTTCCAGAATATGTAAATCCTTTTGAATAATCTCAAAATCACCAGGTGACCCGTAAATGTTCACAAGTTTACAACCATCTGCAAACTTTATGATATTGCTTTTAGTGTTTATAGATAAATCACAAATAGATATTTGGAAGATAGCAGGGGCCAAAACTGATCCTTGAGGGACTCCACTTTTGACTGATTGCCAATCTGAATGATGGCCGTCCACAATAACTCTCTGTTTTCTGTTTGACAACCAATCTGCTATCCAGAGTGTAAACAAAGGATTAATGTTGTGAGCGTGTAGTCTCTGGATAATTGCCCAATGTGGAGCAGAATCAAATGCTTTTTTAAAGTCCAACAGAATAACATCACAAGGGACTTTTTTATCTAAATTATTACTAATGTCATCATGAAAACTCACAAGATTAGTTGCGCGAGATCGTCCTTTTACAAACCCGTATTGGCTGGACTCTATAGTTGCTAAAATTGGAGCTAATTCATCTTTAATTATTCTTTCCAAAAGTTTTCCAAATATAGGGGTGAGACTAATGGGACGGTAATTGTCAGGAGAACTTTTATCACCTTTTTTAAACAATGGAACTACATTAACTTTTTTCCAATCTACTGGTACATTGCCTGAATTCAAACTTTTTTCATATATCGATTTAAGTGGTAAGCATAAGTGCTCCTTCATTAATAAAATGACATCTCCAGAAATAGCATCAGGTCCAGGAGAGGAGCCTTTCTTAATTTCATTAAGTTTTTTTTTGATAATATCCATGGGGATTTCAATTTTATTTAACATAGGACTCAACTCATTATCCCTATTCCCTGATGATTGGCTGAAGGCTTTACAAAAATGCATATTGAGCACTTCTGCCATTTCCATTGGCTGTGAAATTGCCAAATTGTTTACAATTAAAGGACCTATCTTACACTTCTGTTTTTTTATAGAATTTAGATAGCCAAATAATATTTTGTTGTTTCCTTTTTTTGCCTGCAATGCAATATATGTTTCTGTTTTCAATTTAGCTTTTCTGATTTCTTTTTTACATTTCTTTTGGATTTGTTTAAATGCTTACAATGTTCTGGCACATTTGTTAGCAACAAATTTCTTATATAATTTATTCTTCTTAATAGTTTTCCTTAAACTAATGGATAACCATTTTGGATGAAAACTTGAATTTTCTTCTTAATTTTCAGAATAAATGTATTAGCTGTGTCTGTTATAATTGATTTGAATAAAAGCCACATATCCTCAATATTGTTCTGGTTCAAATAGTTGAGCCAGTCAGTGTTGTTCAAATGATCCAAAAAAGCGGTTTTATCCACTTTATGAAAAGCATGGACTTCCGTTATTTTTGCTGACTGATGAAATACCATATGCAAAAAGAAATTGACCACACTGTGGTCACTATTTTCCAATGGAGCTGAAACTGTACAGTTCTTAATTCTTAAAGATTCAGCACAAAGGACTACATCCAAGATGTTCAGTCCTCGTGTTGGAGAAGTGACGTATTGAATCAGATTCATTTCTTCACATGCTAATAGAAAATCCTTTGATGTTTGCGATGTGGCTGATTTATTTGCCCAGACTATATCATTCAAATTTAAGTCACCCATAAATATGATAAGAAATACAAATACCATAAATATGATGTTACCTAGCTTGGCTGCTGTTGCCATTTCAGAGAGAATGTCATCCAAAATTGTTTTCTGAACATTTGGTGCTCAGTAACAAAGCCCTAATATGAAGTTTTGATTCTTAAGATTTTTTACATTCAACCAGAATGACTCAACAGTACTAAATTCTGTTTTAATCTTACTTGAGATGTCACTTACTGTTAAAAAGGACTTAACAAAAATGGCTATACCACCCCCTCTTCTTATTCAAACTGTTATGATAGAAAAGAGTTAAACCAGGAATACATTTTTCCCAGGTGGATTTATGTGTCCACCAGGTCTCCGTAATGCTGATTTTATCTGGATTTTCATATTTTATTCTTACCATCAATTCATCAAATTTGTTTCCTAAACTGCAGGCATTTATGAATTTAATTTTAAGTTTATCCATTTGCTTGCATCGCAAGACCTGGTTTATAGAACTATGTGCAGTTTCCAGTAAATGTTCCCCGTCGTTTACCAGTTTAAAGAAATGGATGGAACTGATTTTTGAAAATGATGACATAGTTCATTTACCCCAAATTTGCTCAAGTGTAAACCATCTCTTGCAAAGAAATTATGATTTTGATAGATTGAACTCCAATGATTTATAAAGCAAAAGTTTTCCAAAGAACACCCGTTTTGAAGTTGAATATTAATACATTCTATGGTATGATTTTTTTCTTTTCTTGCACGTGATATCGGTAGAACACCTGAAATGAATACATTACAATTTTTTTCTTGAATGAGCTTTCCTAATTCGATAATTTCATAGCATATGTCTTTCTCGTGGGAAAATCCTACATTATTTGTACCAACATGTATAATTACATCAGATGGGTGTAGTATCAGACTATCAGTTCTAGATGCAATGTCCTCAGTTCTAGCTCAAGGGGAAAAGCAAACAGAGGTAGGGTTGTTATCAGAGTGATTCAGTCGAGAGTCTATGTATTTTATAATTGAATCACCAGTAATAATAGTAGACAGCACTTCATCAGATGAGCACACATTTTGTGAAGACTCAGACTGAATCGTAGCTAAGGGATTGAAACTATTTCTTGTGACACAGGCCTGATTTATGCCCCTATCTAGAAGGGGTGGGTGATTGGGTATTGAAGAATGCACATACTCTGCTCATATGCCCTTTTTAACTTTTCGCTTAGGGACTGATTCCCATCCTTTCTCTGTGTCTAATTCTGACGGTGTCTCCCTACATCTTTGTTAGTGTAAACATTGCCATAATGGGATGATATTTGAGGTATAATTTGACAATTAGAATTTACATTTGGGTTAGAAGAAACAAGATCGGTTTGAATAAAGAAAGGATGGCTCAATAATAGAAATTCCATTATTTACAAAAGGCTGACTCAAGAGTGATGGATGCAGACTGTTTCTTTGCATATAAGATTTTTTTCCGGGGACTTATTTGTTATTTACAGTGATAGGGATAGTTCTAACCATGTTGTCCACAAAATTCTCCAACTCCCTAATTTATTTGGCTGCTTGTAATTCTTGTGTTAGCTTAATGATATCTGATTTTAGAGCATTTAGTTCTGAGCAATAGGGGCAACTTGCAATTTGCACACTCGAGATAGATGGAACATTCAGGAGCATATGGTTGCACAGTTTATACATTATCACAATGTTCCCTGTGTAAAGGGACAACGTATATGTATCCATAGCTACACCAGATATATTAAGGTACACAGGAGATGTACCACTTGCCCTATTCACCGAATACTGTTACCAGCCTGAAGCCCTGCTGCTTACGCTGGACACGCTTGACATGCATGCAGAGACGCGCATGTCTCTGCTCTTGTCTCTGGAGCAAAAACGCGTGCTTGTCTGCGCATGCTCGCTACTCTTGCTACACAAGCATTTTGTAGCCAGGAACCGGAAGTCACTGAAGTATCATGTAACAAATACTGGGCATCCCAACTGCAAAATAGCAGCTTCTATACAGAAAATTACTGTTACACAACAGGCTACAAAGTAGTAGGCAGGCACAGGGGAGGCAGGAGGGTATCAACTGCAACCAATAGAATCAGCTGCAACCATCCATAGCTATGCGACATCTTCAGCCCGGGTGGCCAACATGCTTACAGCGTACTGTATGTAATGCGAGGAGCATATGAGGCACAAAATTACACTTTGGGAGATACAGAACCATCTTCATCGGGGGGGGGGCTAAGCTGGAATTTCACTGCAAAATGATCTGACAGTGACCAAGCTATTGGATCGGCCTTGACATTTGAACTATTGCGTCTAAGCATGACGATCAGATCCATGGTGTGTCCACGTTCATGGATAGCAGTGGAAACAACCTACATGAAGTCTAGGGCTGCCATCATTTGGACACATTTAGAGGCAAAAATAGAAAACTCCATCATAGACCCAGCCACTGAAGTCCCTCAGAATGAGAGTCTGGTGGACTCCATCAGCAGGCCAATGAACAAGTCTGCATATTCCTGCAGAAGTTCACCCACATCCCTTGGGAGGCTGATAGACAAGGAAGATTCTGCACCCCATGCTGCCTTGCCCCAAATCGATGTGAACAGTCTGACCTTTGTCCACCACCTGCATCACTACATTGAGGGAATCAACGAGATTCATCGGGCATGACTTAACTTTTACAGTGCTGTGCGCACTCATGTCTTGTAGGTCATTTACCTCCAGAAACTCCACTAATTTCTCCTTTAAGATGTATTTAAGCATCTAGCTCACAATGTAGGTCAAGCTAACTGGCCTGTAATTTATTTATATTTATTTAAGAGTTTTACCAGGAAGGCATACTGAGCAGAGTACCGCTCGATTCCAGATGTGACTTGGTGGAAAGGGGAGCAGGGAGACACATGGACATAACAAAACAGTGCAATACATAGACGAGGGGGACCGGCTGGTGTTCCACGTATCACTTAGATTCATAAACTTGGAAAAAGCTACCTCTGAGACAACGTACTTATTAGACATATCAACTATTTTGGAAATTTGGAAGAATACTGTGACTTTGAAATAAATATATTGTACGGAATTAAGGATAGGTCAATTTTTGAACAAGATCCATTTTTAGAGGATTGTCAAGCAATGAAAAATATCAATTGAAATATTACCCTAAAGGAAACTCTTGATAACGCCTACAAGTAGGTGAAACGTTGAGTGCATTGCCATATTCTAAAATAATAAAAGAAGTTTTGAAAATGGAATCATCTTGTCTGCATTTATATTTCTTCAGCTCCTTACCATCTCCCTTGCTCTGATACAGAGAAATCATCCCAATTAGAGTGGAGACAAGCAAATTACAGAACTATTTGGCTACCTTATATAGACTAGCAGCTGCAAAACATAGAGGTATCAGAACAATAAATTTACAAATTTTACATTTAGATTTGAGTTAAACATTTAAAGAATTTGAATTAGGGCCTACACACGCATGTACATTAGAGCTGTAAATTGGAGGCTGAGCTAGTAGAGCTAGCGGAGTGACTGAAAGCCACACACAAAATCGAATTTAGCAAAAATTAGTAAACTTTGCACGAGCCAGTCGCTCAGGCTGAGACATTAGCCATTGCCCCCACCTCTTTAGTGTGGCACCACAGTCTCCCTCAGATCTGCAGGGATTTTTTCTGTCTCCAGTGAACAGTTGAAAACATCTACCAGAGGGGCAGCTGACACCCTCACCACTTCTTTGAACACCCTGAGGTGCAGCTTATCTGACTCCTGGATACTTCTTGATTTTCAGTGTTTAAAGGGAAAGTCCCCTCAACCTATTTTCTGTACACCTGTGTAGTTTTAGGCATGAAGAATGATTCCCTCTCTTGCATCCCCCTAATTTCATCCTAATTTAAATATAAATTAGGTTGCTTCCCTCTGTTTTTCCCTGGTATGAAAACCTGTTTGCCTTCATTACAAAGGTCATGACCCCCTTTTGCAAGGCATTATAGGAGTTGATGTTGCATACCTGCACAAACCAGCAGGTTATACTCTCATTCAGTTCTGTTTTATGTCTTGTGAAGTCCCTATATTCTCTAAAAGCATTTTCTTCGAACTCAGATACACTTTAAACTACAGAAAGCAGCAAGGCACTTACTATGCCTTGAAAAGTTTCATGGCCACCATAAGACAAGAACATAGTGACTGCAAAGGACAGCAACGGCACTGACTACTACTGCAGGTTTTAGCACGAAAACATCATACAATCCCAGGATGCTTAACACGAGTCAGGTCATGACCTTTGCAATGGAGTCAAGCAGATTTCACACCAGACTTAAGTACCCCTCTATTTACATTTAAATCCTAATTAAATTAGGAGGGTGCAATAGAGGCAATCATTGTTCATGCCTACAAACTACACAGGTAAAAAGAATAAAAGGCTGAGGGGGTCTTTCCTTTAAGACCTTTACATACCCTATCCATGGAGATGTGCCCATCCTTTAGTTTTTACCCTTGTCCCTATGCTGTATTTGCTCCACAACCTGGCGACAGCCCATGCTTTTCCTTAGAAAAAAATAAACTGAAATGCTTATTCATTGCATCAACTTTACTCAAGTCATCTATCAATACAACCCTTTTACTAGGCTTTCTGTGCCCTAATTTTCTCACTTATATATCTGAAGTAGGCCTTATCATTCCCTGACTAAACTGAGGTGCACACATTAAGTACCCCTCAACTGCACTTATACACACACCTCACAAATACTGCGCACCTCAACTGCACCTTAAAAATGTTTTTACTGAGATACACCTCATCTACACCTTGCAAACTTTACGTTTAGCAGTATTCACATCAGTCACATCTTAAAAATGTAATATTTAGCTATGCACTTCTCACCTGCACCTTGCAAACTTAGCATGTAGCAGTATACACTTCATCTGTACCTTACAAACATAACTTTTAGCTGCATATACCTTAACCGCACCTCTGAAGAAGGCCTTGTCATTGACCTTCACTCCCTCTGCTATCCTGATCTCGGTTTCTGCCTTGGCCATCCTACAGTTTTACTGGACACCTTAAGCATTTCCTAGCAGTTCACCCTAGTGCTTTTAAATTGGTTCCAACCTCATTTTTCCTGCTGCTTTCCTCACCTCTTTGTAGAACCGTAATGTTTTTTGTGCCTCTTGCTCATCCTAACCTGCTCCAGATAATACGTACTGAACTCCAGTACCTCTCTTTTTTTACAGTTTCCCATTTTTCATCCATCCCACAATCTGAGCCACTGAACCCTTCAGAGGCTGGCATCAAGGATCCCTTCCATCTTCCCCAAATCTTCATTTCTGAAGTTTTATTTATTTATTTATTGAAAAGTTTCACCAGGAAGGGCACAGTGAACAACAGGTTGCTAGTCTCACGGTGCGTCCTGGGGGAAGTGTACACAGAGAGAAAGTAACGTACATTCGGTTACCATATATACATCCAATCGACACAATACAAGTTCAACAGGAAGTGAGAACACCCAGCAACCAACTGGATACATTCATACATACAGTATTGAATACAGTAAATATGCAAAATCCATAGAGTAATTACAACAACAATTAAACAATTAATAAAGGTAAGCTGAGAACAACATAATGGTTATCAAGAACACTGTGTATTAAGCAATGTTCTACATAAGTGCATAAGAGAAGTACATTAGATTGACAACAGGAAGCGCAGCGTAGTGTAAGCCAAATTGAATGTCAACTTAGCCATGGGCAAAAGTAGATGAGGGGGGCAGAGGATAGTTGGAACTGGTCGGAGGAGGGGAATGGCAGAGGGACTAGCTGCAGGTACAGTTTACCAAGAGGAAATTGTTTAGGGCTAAAGATAGAGAGTAGGTGGAGGAAGATAAGTGGATTTGAGGGGGAAGGTCATTTCATAGCTTAGGGAAGTGATGCGAGAAGGCTGACTGACCTACTGTAGTCAAGCGGTGGGGTATTACCAATTGTCGAGTATCATATGATCTAAGGCAGTGGTCTGGAGGAGGAGGCAGAGTGGATAGTAAGGAAGAGAGGTAAGGAGGTAGTGTCCCAAACCAAAATTTTTACACAAATTTGTCACGGTGAAGATGGCGGTGATTTTCAAGAGAAGTGAGAGATAGAGAGTGATAGAGGTTGCAGTGATGGGTGAGAGAGGGGGAGTCCAGGGCGAAGCAGCAGAAGGAGTTGAAAAGGGTGTCTAATCTGGCTAGGGAAGACTTGGAAGTGGCACTATAGACTACATCACAGTAGTCAAAAATAGGTAGGATCATCTTCTGGACAAGTTCGCACCTTGCTGCTAGTGGGAGGCAACTGCGATTCCTGTATATTGCGCCATGTTTGGGGTGCAGTTTCTTCAGGATGGCATCTACATGTCCAGAGAAGTTGAGGTTGTCAGTCAAGCCAAACCCCCAAGTACCTAAAGGTAGAGGTGTCCTCTATAACTGTCCCGTCAAGGGTGTGGAAGGAGGGAAGAGAGAGGAGCCTTGAGAGCCTTTGCCTGGTGCCGAAGGTCATGGAGACTGTCTTCTTGGCATTGAGGGAGAGTTGATGGGAGTTGAACCAGTGCTGGACATTGCTGAAGTCGAGCTGTAGTCTGGATTCTACATCAACAGGGGACTGGCCGGATGTGAAGATGACTGCGTCATCGGCGTACATATGGATAGAAGAGGATGAGTAGGTTGAGGGAAGATCATTTAGTGATATGAAAAACAAGACTGGACCCAGTACTGAGCCCTGAGGTATGTCAGTGTTGATGGGGAGAGGTGGAGAGGTGGGGAGGTGGAGTCAGCAATTCTAACTGACTGGGGCTGGCTGATTACGTAAGCCTTGAACCAGTTTGTGGCAGAATCTGTTAGGCCAGCCGAGGAGATGACGTCTAGGAGTAAAGGGCGGGAGATGGTGTCGAAAGCCTTCGCTAAGTCGATGAAAATGGCAGAAGTGATTTGGCCACTGTCCATCCCTGAGATGATAGAGCCAGTGAGTCTGATCAGGGAGGTGGTAATGGAATGGCTCTTCCGGAAGCCAGATTGGAATGGAGTGAAAAAATTAAGAGTCATAGAGGTAAGAAGAGAGCTGAGAAAGGACCAGATGCCCTTGTAGCTTAACTATGGTAGGTAGGAGAGAGATGGGCTGATAGAAGGAATGGAGGGTTCGCCACTCTTGGGCTGCAGGATTACAGTGGCATGTTTCCATACCAAAGGGATGGAAGCTGTAGTGAAGGAGAGGTTGAAGAGTAGCGATAGAGGAGTAGCTATAGCTGTTGCTGATTGCTATAGCTGGTGCTGATAGGTAAAGTAGCTTAGGGCCCAGACCATCAGGTGAGCTGTCTTTAGAGGGGTTGAGAGCAAACAGTTCTTTCAAGGTGTCTGAGGGAGAGATATTAAAGAAGAAGGAGAAGTATGTCAGGGCAGGGTGACTGTGAGAGGGGGTGAGATGGCTGGAAGTGGAGGCGGGAGGAGAAGAGGAGAACCAAGGCACAGGAGGTAAAGTATTAAATTTGGAGGCAACATTTAGGGGTGGGAAGGGGAGAAAAGGGAGTGGCTCACATTCCAGAATTTGGAAGGACTATTAATATTGGTCAGGAAGGTTGAGCAGAAGTATTCAGATTTTGCTAAGCAAGTGGCTTTGGTGCATTTATTTCACAGCGAATGGTAGATGTTGTAATCATGCATTGGGTTTGTGGCTTTATGGATTTTCCAGGCCTGATCCTTGGCTCTTTGACATGCCAGGAGTTCAGGGGTGATCCAAGGGAGGTGATTGCTCCTGACCCTAGAGTGTCGCAGGGGGCCATGTTTGTTCCAACACTCCAAAAATTTAGTCCGGAAATAGCTGTAAGCAACATCGATGGAAGAGGCCACGGTAATAGGTTCCCAGTTTATTTGGGTCAGTTCTTGCAGGAGGGGAGCAAGGTGCATTGTTTTATATGACCAGTAGTGTACTGTTTTTGAAGGCACCTTGGTTCTGTGAATTTTATGTACAATATAGGTCATGTGGTGATCGCTCAGGGCGTCAGGTAAGAGTCCAGCTTTGACAACTGTGTGGGGTTTGGGGGGGTGAGTGCCCAATCAATTAAGGAGTGATTTCCAATTTTTGGGTTCATTCGGGTGGGTTCAAGAATGAGCTGGGACAAGTTTGGGGCGTTGATGTCATTACATGAGTTACCGAGAGAGGGGGAGAGACAGTTTTTGGTTAAAATCTCCCATTATGTATACTTCCCCAGAGTGAGAGTGAGAGGCTATGCAGCTAATGAGCTCAGTGACAGATGAGGATGGGAAGCCAGGGCAAAAATAGTCACCGGCAGTATAGACAGGGACAGAGAAAGGGAGGGATAATTTAAGAATGAGAACCTCATATGTTTTAGGGACTGACGTGGCAAGGATGCAGGTGAATTGGATTTTCAAGGAGACAGACTGCCACTCCTCCACCCCTAGTGGTTCTGTCTTGCCAGCATATAGAGAACCCAGGAATGGAGAGAGAGTGGTCACCCACTTTACTGTTTTGCCACATTTCGGAGAGAATGATGATATCAGGGGCAAGTGAGGTGGCTGATGAGGGTCTCATTTAGGGAGGAGACTGCGAATATTAAGGTGCAGTATTTTTAAACCATGAAATCCAGAACCATTCCTCTTAGATTTCTGGTGCCTACTCCTAAGGGGAATTTTGAGCTACGCAGAGTTGTGGTAGCTTACACCAAGAGGAGTTTCAGTAGTCCCATTCTTGATGAGTTCATTGTTAGGGGGTACCAAGTCCATGACAGACCCTTTCCCTAGTCAGTTCTCTCAAATGCTGGGAGAGGAAACCATCCTGGGATGTGTCCTGCAGAACCTGGCTTCTAACACTTCTTGCCCCTGGAATATTCCAATGTACAGTAAATCTGGCACATTGAAGTCGCCTGCAAGAATTACATTCCCCAGTGCAACCACCATTTTTATTTCTTGCCCCAGGGCTCTATCATCTTCCACTGGTTGGTTTGAGGGATGGTAGACCACCCCAAACCTGATGTTCCTGTCCCTCTCCAGTACTTGCTACACCCAAAATAAGCAATAAGACGTAACAGTGGTTGCATTGTGTTGGGATAACAGCAGTGTTACTAGCCTACTAGGGATTGACTCAGTGTTGGGAGTGCCAGTGGGGCCCCTTTTTTCTTTTTTTAAACAACCGCCATTGGGTCAGTGTTGGGAGCCCCTGTGGGCCCTTTTTTTTAACAGCTACAGTCAGCATCAGTGTGACGGGCTCTGCTGGGAGGACTTTTTGTATTAGTGGTGAGCAGCATGCTGGCTGGGAGTAGGCAGCTTGAGTGTCAGGAGCAGTTTTGTTTTTGGCAGCTTGGTAGGTGGGAGTGTGATATTACCAGTCATTGGGAGCTGCTATCCCCAGTGGCTAGCATTGTGGGTGGGAGTATGCAGTATGATGATTTGCTTTGCAGCCCACTCAGGAGCCAGGAAACATCATGGATCTGCACAGTTTTGTGACTAGAGTGAGGAGGAGAGGAACACATTTAGTGGTGTCCTAAGAGATGAGAAACAGACAGACCTGGGGAAGGGTTAAGGCTGGGGAATTTCATTATGTACTGCTTGGTTGGGAGGGAGTTTTAAAATGTTGCTTTTTTTTTTAATTGAAACCTCTCTGAGCTGGGGTGTTTTTTTTTTATACGGTTTGAATGGTAGGGGGTTTAAAAAGTGAACTGATGCCAGGGCAGCCATCTTTTGTGTGCACATTGTCTGCCAAGTGAACAGTGCAGTGATTCTATAGGTGACTGTATGTGCAAAGAGGTCACCGATATTCAAGGATCTTTCTACTCTGCCATTGTGGTGAGATAACGAACCTGGGTTCTGAGCTCTTCAGCCAATCAGGTGTTTATATTTTTGTACCCATTTCATAATTGATTTTATCCCTGTTAACTCCTAAGGAGTTTTCCTCCAAGGCAGCGATACCTTCCCTAATGTATAGAGCCACCCGCACTCCGCTGTTCTTTTTATGTTTGCTTTCATGCATGCACAAAGCAAACATCTTGGGGTGGCTTGTACAGAGTAAGGGCTGGGGAGGTGTGTACAGTAGCAGCCAATGGAGCTGAGCTTGCAGAAGGTGTTCATGGGCACATCCAGTCCTGACAAGGCTCCTGCTGATGCTAGTGAGCAGGTTGCTGGGTGTTAACTTCTCACATATGAAAGGATGCAGCCACACCTATCACAGTGCCGCTGCATCCTTGCACATGAACCTCATCAGACTGCATCCAGTGTTCCCCCCACCCCAGCTGGTCAATAACATCAGTAGGTGCTCAGTCCCACTGCCAGTATCCACCACCCACCTGACCTAGCTTTTAAACTGTCAGGTGGTTGGGTGCCCAACCTCGCCGCTGGAAAATGCTATACCCCACAAACTCAGTCTGGTGGATGGGTGCCCAACCCTGCTGCTGGAAAACAGTGACACCCCTTTCCCCTAACTCAGTCCAGTGGTCAGTTGCCCAACCCTGCCACCGGACAACGCAAACCTCCCCCACACCATGCGACACTGGGGTGACTACCCCGATGCCACTCAACAATATACTGACACTGGAATGCACAGTCTCCAGTGTTTTTTCCTGAAATGAAGAAAACTGTCCTTTGCCGTCCTCTTTTTTTTTTAAACCCTGTAAAAAAAGAACAGTTCTTCTACTTGACATGTTCTTCTCCCCAACCCCAACCCTTTGGCTTTCCACCCCACACTGACCCTTATCTCACTACCTTGACCCCCAACAACCCCCGCATCCCTCACTTACCTATCCAGTCCCCCGGTGAATTCCTCTCAGTCTCCACCACCGAATGTTCTGCTGCTCCAGAGCCTGACCGTGAACTGAATGAAAACATGGTAATGTTGACTAGTGACTTTTTAATGTATTTTGAACTTTTACTCATAACTTTTTAATTTTATAACATTTTAGTCACAAATTTTCTACAAATACTTTTTTGGACAGGATTTAAAACAATCCACCTATCTCGATCATAATGTGGGGTCATAAAATGACTATGTTGAAAATTTGGGGTCAGAATGTCAAAAAACAACAAAATTATGAAGAAATGTGGATTTTTTCAATGTTTTCTCATAACGTTGTGATTTTTGCAGATTTTGGCCTAAATTTGCAACACAGACCTTTTGTTACCCCACCTGATAAACGTGACAGGTGTCATTTTTTCAAATCCCCTCCAAAACATGTTTTCACAGTCATTCCCACATTAGGATGCACACCCCACATTCTAATGCACAGAACCCCCTCTGCCTCTCAACTGTCCGCATTGGGAGGGACACCCCTTTTTTTGTGCTCCGAACCCCTCTGTCCAAGCCTCTGTACTGTCCCATAAGAGGGATGTTCATCATTTTACTACTTAAAACCCCTTGTAATGTGGAACAGCTGAAATGCATGGGAGACAGGCCTAGTGGTTAGAGCACAGAGCTATGAACCTGGAGACCAGGGTTTGAATCCCACAACTACCACTTACTCTTTTGCCATGATCAGATCACTTACCCTCGCTGTACTTTCTCTCCAATTCATCTCTGTGCTGTTTAAAGAGCTAGTGGAGCCAAAACAGACAGGAATATAATACACATTTTCAGAAGTAGTCAGTTGTAACATTTTATTTCTGAAGTAGTTTTCTTTTTCCTTTTGCTCATTAGAAAGTATTTTATGTGATAATATTGTGCTGGACGTGTGGAACAGCTCTCAGCCTGACAGCTGACATATCTATCTTTATCCCCACACTACATCATCAGCATTGTGATCTCACTGACAGTGACATCACAGGTGACTGACCTGGCAGCTACTGGGTGGCTGTTCCTATGCAGCAGTGATGTCACAGTCAGTGAGGTCACAATGCTGATGATGTAGTGGGGGAAACAGAGCTAGATATACCGGCTGCCAGGCTGAGAGTTGTGCCACACATCACACCTACTATTATCAGGTAAGCAATCTACTAATTAACCAAAGAGAAAAGAAGAGGTTTATTTATTTATTGAAATGTTTTATCAGGAAGGCACACCGAACAACAAGTTGCTTATCTCCCGGTGCGACCTGAGAGTACCTCAGATATAAAAGGTGAAGGCTGACTGCTTTTAAAAACTAATATTGGGGAGGGACACTGATGAACATCTGCAAGTGAAGATGTGTTCTGCCTGAGCTCCATCCCACTAGAACTAATATTTCATAAAAATACTTACTTCCAGTGATAGTTTTTGGCGCTGTTACATAGAGTCAACTTTTAGCGTGAAAATGGAGGTGTATTTGATACCAAATTCAGGTAAAACCCAAAGATCTGTGGCAAAAACTACTAAGAAGCAGCAGCAACCGTCTGCGTCATTAGATGGCCAGGGTCCGATTTCTCTCTCGGCAGCTGAGGTGTCTGCATTGGGGCGAATGATAACTGAGCAAGTTTTGGCAGCACTGAACTGCAGGCTGGACAGATTTTAAGCTAAATTGAAGGAGATAGTTTAGTAGAATGCCTCTCAAGCTTCATGACTTACCAAAGCTGAGACCCATATCTCCACCCTTGAAGAAGCTACCAGCCCACTCCCTGAAAAGTTGACCCAACTGAAGAAGAAACTTGAAGAGTTTAAAGATCTCTTTGAATACCAGGAGAACTATCATCATCACCTGAATCTCCATCTTAGAGGGCTCCTGGAGGGGAAAGAAGGCCACAGTGTAGAAGAGTTTTGCTCTTCAAAGTTGCCAGAGTTGCTGGGACTGGCGCTAAAAAATGGCAGTTTCAAGATGGAAAGAGCGAAACGGGCCGTTATGCCCAAGCTGGCTGCTGGCCAGTCTCTCCGCCAGATACTAATGCAATTTCACCACTTTAAGGATCGACAAGCAGTCCTTAATGCAGATCGGAATATAAAGGAGTCGGTATACGAGAGGCATCATCTGTATATTTATTTATTTTGTCTAGGATTACAAATAAATTTGAGCCAAGGCTCTTTTACAAAGGTTCCATGTCAGATACAGTACAATACAGAAAAAATATGGACATATCGTGTTAAGAATGGGAAAAAAAAATAATGCTGCAGTCAGAATAAGCTGTACTAGAGTGAGATAACATAGAAGACCAGAGAAAAATACAGGATTGGAGAGGAGTGGTGGAAAAAAAAAAAGGGAACACAAGTTGGGGGGGGGTACACAAAGGGAGGTAGGAGCAGCCAGAGGCATTGTCAACATCACGGGATGGGGGAAGTGTCAGAGCAACATAATCGGGGAGAGCTAGGGTAGGAAGGGGAGTGGGGGAGATAGAGAAGGGGAAGTGGAGGAGAGAGAAGATAGGATATAAGTGCTAGTGCAGAGGAACATAGAGAGGCTGGGTTGATGGTGGGTAGGGCTGGTTATATGTAGCAGTCACAGGAGCTAGCAGCAGTGAGATGAAGGCAGAGCTTGGATTTGAATGGGCCAAGCTTAGGAGTGGAGGAGATGTCAGAGCTGAGACCATTTAGCTAGCTAGGCCTCCTGTGGGCAAAGGATCTTTGGCCCTGGGAGGTGCGACAGCGGGGAACCTAGAGGAGCTGAGTTTCAGATTCCCTGGTGTTTCGAGGATTCAGGCATGGTCGTAGTAGGGCTTGGACTCCAGGTGGGGTGAGGCCCATGGTTACTTTCTTCGTCATTGTGCAGGTTAGATACTTAAGGTGGTTGGAGAGTTGAAGCCATCCAGTTTGTTTATAAAGGTCACACGTATGTGTGAGACGGGCACCAGAGATGAGCCAACAAGCCTTATTGAGGGATGTCGATATTCATCTGAGTCCAGTAGCCGACGCAGAGCCGTAGATGATCAGGCCATAGTCAATGATGGAGACCACCGAGCTCTGGACAGCGATCTTCAAGGCTTCCGATGTAAGATGTTGTCTGTGCCAGTATAGTACACCTAAACACGTATTTGCAGCTTTGGTAATATAGTCAATGTGGGCACTGTAGGATAGATTTGGGTCCAGAGCTATCCCAAGGTATTTAAATGACTGCACCTGTTCGAGGGTGTTTCCAAGGCTAGCTGTAATGGTGGGGGGGTGATGCCTATACTTATTGTGAGGGCTGTTGAAAAGCATAACCTTGGTTTTTTAATGGTTTAGGACCAGCTTATGCATATTAAACCAGTTTTCCACAGAGCCAAAACCTTGCTGAAGATTGTGTTGTAGGGGTTCAGGGTCCTTGTGGGAGATGAAGATTACTGTGTCATCAGCATATAGGATGAGTTGTTCAGGGCAGGATTGCGGGAGGGAGTTCAGGAACAGGCTGAATAGTAGAGGGCCCAGTATAGACACCTGTGGGACTCCAGAGCGGACCGGTCTGGTGTCAGAGAGAACACCCACGATTTTTACTCTTTGTGACTGATTTTCCAAGTAGCTATTGAACCAAGCTGCAGTGTCAGGAGAAAGCCCAGAAGACCGGAGCTGTTTAATCAGCAGACGATGGTGGACAATGTTGAATGCCTTAGTCAAATCGACAAATACAGCCTCGGTTAGATGACCTTTATCCAAGGTGCTGTATAGCGCTCCAGTAAATTACAACAAGGCAGATGAAGTGCTATGGCCTTTTCTGAAACCGTGTTATTGTGTACACAGAATATTGTACTTATCCAGGTAGTCCATAAGTTGGTCGGTCACTATGCGTTCCAGGGCCTTGGAGAGAGGAGGCAGTATCGAGATCGGTTGATAGTTCTCTTGGATGGCCTTATCCCCACTTTAGTGGACTGGTGTAACTGTAGCAGCTTTCCATAAGTCAGGGAACTGGCTGAGGCTAAGGGAGAGGTTGAAAATTTGAGTTAATGGACCTAGGACCTCATCAAGGGTGAGAGATAGCAGTTTAAGGTCCAGCAGGTCCCCACTAATTCTTGACTTGGAGATTGCTTTGGAAATGTATTTGCGGGCTTCATGCTTCTTGACAGTTTTGAAATAGAAAGGCGGGTGATTGGAAGGAGCGGGAGAGCTAGAGGGAGTAGTGGAGTCAAAGTCCAGGAAAAAATCCATGGGAAGAACACTACTTAGGTCAGTGAACGCATCACTGAAGGTGTTGGCAATGACCAAAAGGTCAAGAGTGATAGACCCATCAACATTTAGCATCGTTGGGGGGGATTTGGGCTGCTTCCCCATAACTTCTTTGATGTTCTTCCAAAACTCACTCCTATTACCCCAGGTGTTTGAGAGGGCGTCTCTGTAGTACATGCTTTTCTTTAGTCGAATGGACTTCTTGCAGTTGTTGCGAGCACATTTGTAATTCTGTATGTCAGATTGAGCACCAGAGGCCCTAGCCAGTTCCCAAAGGTGGTCCCTTGAATTTAGCTGTGCCAGAAGCTCACCAGTAAGTCATGGGTTGCATAGAGCCTTGACTTTGCACTTTTTGAGCAGGGCGTAGGAGTCACAGGCCGCATTGAAGGAGGAGACAAAGTAGTTGAGGGCTGAGTCAACATCTGTAGATTTGTAAATGCTGACTGAGGTAGGATTGAAGATGACCCTGCCGACCATGGGGGAGAACTCTGCTGGCGATAACTTTAGACGGGGGCTTGCAAAATTTGTTAGACCATTCACAGATAACAGGGGAATGGTCGTTAAGTGAGTCAGGGAGTACAGAGGTGTTGGAGCTACAGGAAGGATGACTGGTCAGAACACAGTCCAGCAGGGTACTAGTACCAGTTTTGTAGTTTTTTCTTGTGGTGGAGACAACCATTTGTGAGAGGTTTGCTGCTGATATAGCATCCCTATAAACAGCTGCATCAGACACATGCCAGTTTATATTAAAGTCACCTAGGATTATTGTCTCAGTACCTATAGGTTGGGTTCTGATAAAGTCCAGAGTGGTATTGAGGCTTTTCCCTTGGTCTTTTGGTGGGATGTATACAGAGACAATAGTGAGGGCTTTGTTGTGTGCCCCTAGGAGTAATCTGTGCTACAGAGTCATGGAGCAGGGTAGAGATGGGGCACCCCATGACATAGTCTTTGATGTAGATTACACAACCCCCTCCTCATTTGGACATCCAATCCAGCCTATGTACATTGTACCCTGGTAGTTCAATTGCCATGTCCGGAATTTTTGGCATTAGTCAAGTTTCAACAACTGTGAGGATATCAGGGTTGTGTTGGTTTGCAAAGATTCATACAGCATCAAGCTTAGGGATCAGGCTGCAGACGTTAATGGTTGCGAGGATCCAGCCCCCAGATGGTTTCGCACAGCAGGCAGGGCTAGTAGTGTATGGGCCTGGGTATGGGTGCACATTTCCCGACATCGGCAGGAGGAGGAGCAGGAGCTTCAGGGCGCACAAACGGAGTTTCTTGTAAGATAGAGTACATGTCCGTTGCTTGCAGGGACATACTCGGGATTGTTGGCATCTGTCCCAGAGCGATGTCATGTATGATAGAGGAGATAAGTGGGACCAGTGTCCAAACCTGGATGAACTTGGGAGCAGCCAATCAGAAGCCAAAGAGGGCCCTGTGGGAGGGCAGTGCTCATAGTGAAGTGTGCCTAGATGGCAATATTGGGTATTTAGTTGGTATGTAGGGAGGGGAGAGGGGTAGCAGGATCCAGGAAGGTAGGAGAGGTGCAGCAGGGAGGTAAGGATAGAGAGGTATACGAACATACTGAAGGAGTAGTACATGATCAGATGGTAGGTGAAAGGTGGCAGACTTTTCCCCAACGGCTGCAGAAAAAAGAAACCATTTCACCCCATAATGAACAAATTGCGAGACCTTAAATTAGACTTTTTTTTTTGCATATCCCGCCCTCCTTAAAATCAAATACGAGGGAGCTTCATTTTCTTTCTGGGAGGTGGACAAAGCCTCAGCTTTCATGCAGGAGTTCCAAAAAAGAGATGGACAAGTAAGCCAGAGATGGGCTGAGTCAGAGCCTATGAAAGGTCTTTACTGACTGACTAGCAGACTGATTCCCCCTTTTCTCGCTGCTGTATGTCTGGGTGCGGGACCTCGCCTTCCCCGTACCATTAATCTTTGCCCATACGATCCCTGATGTGGACTTGTTCATTGATACCTGCAGTACAAGCCTAAAGGAGATTAGCAATCAAAAATGTGATATTTACTGACTCAAGCTGGCAGATGTATTGATATCTGGCTTGGGGATGAGGAACAACTGTGAAGTTTCAAGAGTGCGGCCGATTGTATCCTTTTGCAGCTTAGATATCGGTCCATGTTTTCTATCCTGGAGCAACAGTTCGGCCCCATCTAGGAGGTGAACAGATGTGCAGAGATGGATTCGGCTGCCTGTGGTAGGTGGAGGGGGGCAGGGATGAGTGCTGCGCATGGTGGTTGGATTCACGCGGCGTCTTCCCGTCCCTCCAGCTCAACCCTCGTGTATAATTTCTGTGCTGGCAGGAACATACAGGACATTATCCCCACTAATCTAACCTTCATTTCTGCTGAATAACACTGCACTGCCCCTGGAAATAGAGTTGGGGATAGGGGGTAACACTTTCAGTGAGGGTGGTGAGAAGCCATGATGGGATACGCTTCTACTCTCTGCAGACAGGCCAATGCAGTATGTGGAGTGGAGGTACTTGATAAATGTGCAGGTGAGATGTCACACGTCGGGAGTGGTATGGGGGGGGGGTTCCTTGCCTGGGTTGGTATGCAGTGAGAAACCCCGTTCCTAGAGGGGCTGGGGGATGGGGATAGGGAGGTTAATCAGTTGTCCCGGTCATTATTGGGGCGTCTGTCAGGTGGCCATGAGGCCCGTGGCTCCCATGTTTGGGGGATGTTTTCCTTTACATTTTGTGGGATGGCCGCTTGTTGCTGGCTTCTCTTAAGTTACTGATATTTGGTACAGCCATAGAATAGGTGATGTGGGTGGCGGGGGGGGGGTTCCGGGGACTGTTGCCTCCTGAGTCAGGTGGGGGACGTCAGATGTGCTCGGGGATGGTCCCCTTGTGTGCCCCCAAATCAGTCGAATGCTGCGTCTGGTGCTTTGCAAAGGAAATGCAGTGGGACACGTATTTATTGTTTGGAAAGGCCCTGGCTCCTTGAGGTGGCCCGGCTGGGGGTTGGGGGTCTTGGCCTCCCCTTTTCTCTCTTTCCTTCCCCCGCCATTCAATGAAATGCATATTTGGATGGGATTCTGGAATGTTTCCATTTCATAGAATTGGTTCTGGGGAATGGGGGGAGGGGGAGCTCATTTTCTATATGGGATTAACTTTCACTACCCATTGAGCAGTGACTTAATATAGTCTGGGTACTTTACCCAGTAGCAGAGGGACCATTATTGCTTTCAGGGATATGGGTAGTAGCCTGTTCATTTGTTGGGCGAAGGGGGATAGCTTTACAAGTTACTCTTTGATGATCAATATGTTTCTTCTTGTGTATTTTTGCTATTGTTATTTGAGGGGATGGGGAAAAATGGTATGGGTCTTATTGATTTGATTGCTTGGAAGGGGGGGTACTGTTCAGTGTTGTGACTGTTACTTACGATGGATATTTTGATTATTTGGCAATATATTTTGGTCAATTCACACTTGTTAAAATGCTGGTGGCAGGAAAGTGAGGGCCATGCATGTGGCTGTGCTGGGTGGTGACTAGGTTGCCTTATAGGGAAAACTTTTACTGGCCTGCACAATGGGATTGCCTCATAGTGCCATTGTTATCTCATGGAATGTCAGGGGATTCTCATCCCCCGTTAAGAGAACTAGCATTCTCACAGCTCTCAAGCGGCAGCATACCCATATCGCACTGCTACAGGAAACACACCTCACTGGTAAAGAGCATGCAAAGTTGGTTCAAAGTTGAGTGGGCTCCTGTTATGCGGCCTCTTATACTTCACATAAACGGGGAGTGGTGGTCTTAATCCATAAACATCTCCCCCTGCAGGTCTGTAGAGTTGTAGCGGATCCCTGTGAGGGGCGTTATGTTTTTGTTGAGGGGGAGTTGTTTGGGGAACTGGTCTTGTTTGCCAGAATTTATGTTCCGGCAGTTTTTGACCCCACCTTCTATGAAGATATTGTAGATATTATTATGCTGGAGCAATTCCTGGGTCTAATTTTAGGAGGGGACCTGAATAGTATTATGAATACTGAGTGAGACCATTTGGAGGGAAGGGGCCGACATAGAAACACCATGACACAGTGGCAGTTGGGAATCTGCAACCTAAACCTTGTTGATAGTTGGCGTACAGTAGACCCAGGGCAGTGGTGGAGGAAGAAAAGATGGGCCCCAGTGCAGGCTGCAATTTTGGGCCCACCCCCACCAGCACCCCGACTGGGCCCCTCCGTTTTTGGTTTTTTTTTTACCTGTTTACTTACGGTTACGCACCCTTCACCCACCTCCCTCAAATATCAGTCATGGTGCGGTGATTCCTATTTCTTGAATCCTTCTGTCCGATTTTAATCCCCCCACAGCCAGGAAGCAGAAGCGGAAGCGGAACATGAATAAACAATTAAAAAATAATCCCGAAGGGTGAGGGTCTCAATCCCAGTTCCCTTTCATCAACTAATGCTGCAGCAGCGCAGCTAGCCTGCGTGCGAGGAGTACAGACAAGTCACTCGTCTCAAGTCACTCACAAGTGCTGCTGAGGGGAGTCGGGAGGGACCGGGTCAACTCAGCCAAGCTATCAGTGACTCACCCACTCAGTCTCCGGAGAGACCGTCACCGGACCAAAGTTAGAAACAGTAAACACAACAGCCACTAAGGCCAGGCATTATATATGGGCAAGGGAGGCACCAGGGCAGGGCAAGAAAAGAACAACAAGCAATTTAAACTTGCGGCTGGCTAAGCAGTGGACCTGATCCATTATCCTACCTCCTCCTCGCCTCCAGGCTCCAGTGGCTCCAGCTAGCTCTCAGACTAGTCCCGGACAGTCCCAGCCTCTACACAGCAACACTAACACTGTCTAACAGCATTGATTCACGATCGCTGGCTGCCACCTGCCACCATGGTAGGTCCACCTTTTTTTTTTTTTTTAACATGCTTTTCTTTTTACTTACTATTGTTTGTGGGGCGTGCTGCTGCTGCGTGCACTGTGTCTGCGGCAACACGTCCCTCCAGTTAACTCCACAATCTCTCTCTCTGTGGTCAGTGCTGCCATCTGCAGTCGGGGTGGTGGTGGCAGCACGCTTGACAGGCTTGTCACTGTGTGAGTGACAGTCACACTGTCTTGCAGCAGCTGAGTGAGTCAGTCACACCAGACAGACCTGTCAAAGAAGACAACGTGAATAAATGCGAGTCGCAAATCCAGTTACCAGATTGATTCTATACAAACTCTATGTGGGCCTGTACCACTGCACTGGCTGCAGCTATTCCTCCTCCACCACTGACCCAGGGGCCAAGGAACATTTGTTTTATTCCAGTCCCCATAAAACATTGTCCCGATTGGATTACTATAGAATAGGAAAATAACACATACATTATATTTAACGGCTTTTTGTTTCGCCGTCAATCGTGGTTTTTTAATGTTCGCGTTCTGCCAAAACAGAATATGTTCAGCGACGGTAGTTTAATCACTTTAAACACTAAATTTCTGCAGCAGCTGACAGTTCAGACAGTTCAGACAATGAAAAGGTCATCCGTCTTGCAACATTTGCCATTCATTAACAGACCATTATAGTCCTTTAACAGCCTATTTGTTCTGCTGACAGTTTGCTTAGTCACTTACTTGACAGTGCATTCCAGCTCACTGTGCTAATTGGAACAGCTTATTCCCAGTCACTACAGTACAGTTCTCCTTGTTGCAGGGTAACCATAGGTCAAGTACGTGATTTAAAACCAGCTGTAAAAGAACACTTCAGCTCTGTATGTCCATCCTTCACAACCATGTCTCTGTTAAAGTGGCTAGATCATAGCAAGGCACAAAAGTGCCCCTTTACCTCGATAGAAGAGGTTACACCAGACGTCCTGTCTACTTCTGCCAGTGTTCCTTTGCAAATGGCAGAATGCATTGTGAGCGAGCTGCATTGACGGTCTCCCACCTTCTAAAAAATGACGTTCTATGTACAGTGTATACACAGCGAAGCAGTGTTTTGAAGGTGGTAAATATGCCACAGAAAACTGCGTTACGAAAGCAGTGAGATTTTTAAGCTTCAAATATGGGTTAGAGGTGAATGAAAGTACTGTTAGAAAATTTAAAGCAGACTACATGGTAAAATTGCACATTGTTCTCGACCCAACTAACCTATTACCCCAGCTCCCAACCAAGCCACGCGGCAGACCACCTTTGCTGCTAGGTGATGTGGAAACTGAACTTAAAAAAATTATTGGGAGCCTACGTTCAGAGGGTGCTGTACTAAACACAAGGGTTAATGTGGCTGTTGCTCGTGGGGTAGTCAAATGTAACAATCCAGAGCAACTAGCAGAGTCTGGTGGCCCTATGGTTTTCAGCAAACAATCAACATGGACCTTTTTAAATCGAATGGGGTTCTGCAGGAGAAAGGGGGCAAAGGCAGCCAGAAAAACCCAGCTGACTTTCATGAACTTAAAAAAAGCTTTTTCAGAAAGAATTAGAACTCCCTCTGCTAACGAGTTGATCCCTCCAGAGCTAATCATGAACATTGATGAGACGGGTGAGTTTAGTACCCTACTCTCAATGGACAATGGCTGAAATGGGATCCAGACAAGTGGAGGTGAGTGGCCTTGGAGAAGAAAGGCAAGTGTCTCTGAACCTGGGGTGCACCTTAACTGGGAATATGCTACCCCCAGGTAATCTACCAGGGTAAAACCGCTTCTTGACAGCCTGCCTTTAGTTTCCCCTCAGACTGGCATGTCACCCACAGTATTAACCACTGGGCCAATCAGAACACATTGATTTTGTATGTTGATAATGTGCTTAAACCATACATTTCATAAGTAAAAATAAAAAAATGACTTGCCAGATGAGTAAAGAGCTCTCCTAATTTTAGACCTGTTTAAAGCACACAGCACTACCAGTGTGCTTGCAAAGCTGGAGGAGGCACACATTATCCCTGTTTTTGTGCCCCCAAGTTGCATCGACCTGCTCTAGCCTTTGGATATTAATAGAAACATAGAAACCTAGAAGATGATGGCAGAAGGAGACCTGTGGTCCATCGAGTCTGTCCAAGCGAGGTATCCTGGGATCTACTGTGCACCGGTGTTCTGTCCTCCTAAACACCCAGCCCAGCCTAGCCCTTGCCAGTGTCATGTGTTTGTTCGCAGTCTTTGTCCCACCTGTGCTTAAAGCTTGATACTGACTTTGCAGCCACCACCTCGGGAGGTAATCTATTCCAAGGTTCCACCACCCTCTCTGAGAACACTCTGAGAACACTCCACCCTTCCATTTCCACTCATGCCCTCTTGTAGTAGAATTGATGTTCCTGGTAAAAAGCTGCACTTCTGGCACCTTGTTGATGCCTTTAAGGAACTTGAAGGTCTCAGTCATATCCCCCTTCCCTCCTAGTCTCTAGCGAGTACAATTTCAGAGCCCCAAGCCTCTCTTCATAGATGATTTCCAGAAGGCCATGTATAATTTTGTTCCCCTTCTCTGGACCACTTCCAGTCTATCAGTGTCCTTTCTTAGGTGAGGCCTCCAGACTTTTACACAGTACTCCAGATGAGGCCTCACTAATGACCAGTAAAGTGATAGTATCACCTCCCTGTCCCTGCTGTCTGTCCCCCTGCCAATGCATCCTAACACCCTGCTAGCCCTGCTGTAAGCCTTATTGCACTGACTTTGCTGCTTGAGGTTGTCCCTAATGATGACTCCCAGATCACGTTCCTCAGCAGAGGAACTCGGCTGGACTCCGTTTAGCCAGTATTCTTCCTTGGGGTTGGCCCTACCCAGGTGCATCAGCTTACACGTCTTAGCATTGAAGTTTAATTGCCGTATTTGTGACCATCTTTCTAACCTTTTAAGGTCCTCCTGCAGTTGTCTGACTCCCTTTGTACTATCCATTCTTCCACTGAGTTTCATGTCATCCGCAAACAGGGCAATGTTGCCATTTATACCCTCGCTGATGTCACTAATGAATACATTGGAGGACCGGCCTCAGAACCAACCTCTGAGGCACCCCACTAGTGACCTGCCTCTCATTAGATTTCACCCCATTTACTACCACCCTTGGCCAGTTCCATACCCACTTTACTACCTCTTCTGCTACCCCAAGATCTTCTAGCTTTTTTATGCGGGACTGTGTCAAATGCCTTACTGAAGTCAAAGTAAAGCAAGTCCACTGCATGACCTCTGTCCAACTCCTTGGTCACTTTGTCAAAGAATGTAATAAGGTTCGTTTGACATGACCTGCCCATCACAAACTCATGTTGTTTGTAGTTCTGGAGGTGATTTACCTGGAGGTAGTCCACTAGATCTTGCTTGATAAGGGGCTCCATAAGTTTACCCACTACTGATGTGAAGCTGACTGGCCTGTAGTTACCTGTATCTTCCCTGTCTCCACTCTTGTACAGTAGCACCACGTCAGCCACCCTCCAGTCACCTGGAACTACCCCTGACTCCAGTGACCTGTTGAATAGGTGCGTGAGAGGTGCTGCCAGCTCTTCTGCAAGCTCCCTGAGCACTCTAGGGTGCAAACCATCAGAGCCAGGGGCTTTGTCGGGTCTGATGTCTGAAAGGCCCTTCCTAACCCTGTCTCTGGTGAACTCCTGGGTGCACATTCTCTGAACCCCTCTGGTCTCGACTCTGATATCGCTGTCTGGCAGTGGGTCCTGATTCTCCCTCATGAATATCGAGCAAAAGTATTCACTTAGGGCCTCTGCTTTTTGTCCGCTGTCCTCTGGAGCCTCATCCCCTACTTTTAACCTTACAGTTCCTCCCCCTTTCTTCTTTTTTTTCGCTGATATAGCGGAAAAAGGTTTTCTCCCCTGATTTGTCTCCACGAGCAGTTTGCAGCCGTTTTGCTGCCTTGGCCTCCGTCACTATTTTCCTGGCCTTCTTACTTTTCTGAGTGTAATCCTTCCACTCCCTGTCCCCTTTATGTTGCCTGAACCACTTGAATGCATTCCATTTGGCCCTGATTGCCTCTCTTACTGGAGAAGAGAACCACAGTGGTCTTTTAAACCCATTTTTCTTTGTTGTAGTCCTGATGCAGTCTTGTTGCCTCTAGAATGGAATCCCTAACATCTTTCTATATTTCCTCTTTAAGCTCTTTAAAGACGAAATGAAAGCCCAGTTTTCGGCAAGGTACTCAGGACTAGATTTGTGAGTAGTTAGCCAAAGGTGTAACTGCCAGTTCTGTTACTGTCGATCTCAGAATGTCAAACATCAAGGTTCTTCATGCCCAATGGCTAGTTACAGCATTCAACAGTATTGCTGCGAGAAAGGAGGACTGTCGGAGGGGTTTTGAACAAGCAGGTATCGCTGAAGCGCATACACAGTGTCTGGACAACCAACTACGGCTGAACACGGAACTGTAAAGCTTAACAGGTAGTAATTTTAAAAACTGTTTCAGTACTAGTCTGCTACAGTATTTTAAACTAACACAGTGCTAAGACAGAAAACGACTGATACCATATCCCAAGCTCTGACCCTGTGCTGTGTGTTTCAACACAGCAGCCCTAATGTGCTCTATCTTTTAATTTTATTTCTACTTAATTTTTTACTTTGGTAATAAAAGGAGACTGGAAATGGCACCGCAGTCTGCACAGGGGTTGTATACAGACCCCAGTCTCAGGGGGAGGAAATGGACAAGAAAAAGATAGAAGGCATCCTTGGGATGGCAGAGAAAGGGGAGATATTGCTGATGGGGGACCTGAATATGCCAGATGGTAACTGGAGCACCTTTGCTGCAGCCACGTCCAAGAGCAGGGCCATTCTCGATGCCCTACCAGGGGCATACCTCAGACAGCTAGTTTTGGAACCCACTCAGGAGGGAGCAGTCTTAGACCTGGTACTCTCAAATGGGGACGGAGATAGGATCTCTGATCTTGAAGTGGGTAGCCATCTGGGAACAAGCGACCACCAAACAGTGTGGTTCACGATAAACTTAGCTGTAGAGTCAAGCCATACAAAAGTGAAGGTACTGTGCTTTAGGAGGGCTGATTTTGTCAAAATGGTAGAGTGCCTCAGAAAAGCACTAGCAAACAGGCAAGAAGGTGGGGTGGAGCAACATTGGGGAAACATTGAAACCGCCATAACAGAGGTAACAAGCCTTTGTGTGAAGCAAATAAATCAAAATGAAAGAAAAAAACACTATGGTTCTCAAAAGAAGTGGCGGGGAAGGTAAGGGAGAAAAATATAGCATTCAGGAAGTATAAGGAAACACAGACAGAGCAGGACAGAGAACTGTACCAGTTAAAGCAGAAGGAAGTGGGAAAGGCAGTCAGAATAGCAAAGGCCCACACCGAGGAAAAGATAGCCAAATCGGTTAAGAAGGGGGATAAAACCTTTTATAGGTGCATTAGGGAGCAAAGAAAGACTAAGGCAGGGATACTGAGGCTGAATAAAGAGGAAGGTGGTTGGGCAGAGAGCGACAGTGAAAAAGCAGGGATACTGACAGAATACTTCTGCTCAGTATTCACAATGGAAAAGCAGGGGGGGATACTAATCCAGTCAATAGAAGCATTCTAGATAGGGGGGTTGATATTAGTCCTTTCACAAAAGAAAGGGCTCTAAAGCACTCTTAAAACTGAAGAGTGGATAAAGCAATGGGGCCTGATAGGATTCATCCCAGAATTTTAAAAGAACTAAGGGAAGAACTAGTAACACCACTGACTACCCTTTTTAATAAATCATGGGAGGATGGTGTGGTACCTGAGGACTGGAGGAGGGGGGGGGATGTGATTCTCTTTTACAAAAGTGGGAGCAAGATAGAGGCAGGAAACTACAGACCAGTCAGTTTGACCTCAGTGGTAGGGAAAATGATGGAATCACTTCTGAAGTAGGGCTGTGCGAACCTCTAAAAGTTCTACCTTACGAACTTTATGGATAGAACCTGAAAAAGTTCTACCAGGTAGAACTGGTAGAACTAGGTTCTACCTGAATCATGCCAAACAGTACAAGATACAAAAGTTCTACCTGGTTCTACCAGGTAGAACCAGGTTGTACCTGGTCCAAGTCACACACATACATCATAAACCTTTTCCCTACCCAAATGCATCCTTTCCTTACCAGAATGAAGTATTTGTAGGCTGTACTGCAGAACTGTGTACAGTACACCTACTCTCTGCATCCGGGGGGGGGGACTCAGCTTTCATCCAGTGTCCTTCCATCACTTTCTTTTGGTTCCCCAAGGGGCTGCTGCACTATTAGAAAAATCCATTGGCCCAGGCCTTAGAAGAAATAGCTGTGTGCACCCATCCTGTGCTCCCCCTGCCCTAAATGTCCAAACTAAGCTAGCCCGATGCTGCCTGTCATGTGGGTGGGGAGTAGAAGCGTATTGTCCAAAATGAGACTGCGGTTTCATTATGCCATGTTGAGTGAGGACAACAGTGCAGGCTGAGGTAGGATGTGCATCAGGGTGTCCCATCTGAGAGGACACCCTGGCGCAAGTCTTGCCCCAAACTGCCTTGTTATCACTTATGAACAGGGATGGTATATAGAAACCAGGGTCCTGCACTGAACACTGCTCCCCCGAATAATGGGGCACATCGGGATTCAGGCTATCTTCCTGGTATGAACAGGTAGAGAAACAGAAACAAAGCAGTAATGCATTGCCACATTTTTAAAAGCCCTCTGGGCCTTGTCCAACCCCATGGCCCTCATCCACCCTGCCTCAGCCTTTGTACCCTCTCTATGGATATGGGGCATCTCTTCCCACCCCCCCATGGCCTTGGCCCTTGCTTCCTCCAGTCAGCAAAATATTGTGTCACAATACCAGAAGCGAAGCAAAGCAACAAGGTAATAAGTACACAACAGTAAGGGAGCTGGAAACAGGAGAATTCTGCAATGCAAACCATCAATTTATTTAAGCATACTGTAGTTCCTAATTACATGCAGGACAGTGTGTGCCATGCTTTATGTAATGGTAGTCCAGCAGATCTACAAAACAAATGCACATTTTACAGACACTTACATTACTGTTTGCACTTTCCTCCACCTGCCTCTGGTCTGTTCTTAGCTAAGCTTACAAGCTGTGGTATTTATTTATTTTGATACCGGAAAACCCAGTTTAAATAGTCTAGGACAGTGCACAAAAAAAATGTGAGCAAGTTCTACGAGTCTTTCTGATCTGCCAAAATAAAATGTACTTCTCAATACGTAGCAGAGAGAGTGCAGAATGCTGATGCGGATCAGCACTAGTGATTAGTTCAGAGTAAGATTTTTTTTTGAAGCATTTATTTTACAATTTTCAGGGGGAGGCTGGCTAGCAGGCAGATTGTTTAAAATGATGTGTTGCTGCTGCAACACCAGAAGAGAAAGGCTGGCTCGTTTGAACAATAAATCAAGGTTTGCTTAAGAAAAAAAGAAACGGTCGTTGGGCCGCATGGCAAGGAGACGTCTCGGATGCCCAGGTCAAAATCTGATATAAATAACTACCCTCCCATACAAAAAAACTCTCTGTACTGTTGCTGAGGTTTTTTTTTTTCTTTGCGTAATGAATCAACTGAACTAGAAACTCAGTTTCTGAATAACTGTAGCAGTCAGACTGCAGAGACAGAAACGCGCTCCACCATTCTGCCCCAGAGACTGAATGCTGAGTGAAAAAGATGATACAGCTAGCGCATCACATAGGTTCTTAGGTGAACCTGCAAATCAATTAACTTTATATTGACGTGTACAGCAGCTAAAGCCAATCACTGACAAAGTAATATACTCGTCCTATCAGTGTGTAGCATATAATTTATGCATGTACCATCTCTCTCTTTTCTTTCACTGACTCATTCTAACATTGGATCATTTCTGCTTGACGGGTAAGAAGGGCAGAGCAGAGTCACATGTTTTTCAGACAGTCAGTCTTCATATCGGCGAACCAAAGTGAACCAAAGTTTGCTACTTTTCATTAAATGTTCAGCAGTGTGCGATCTCATGCGAACACCATTGATTCTACCTTTTCAGCAGCTAGGTCGAACCGAACTTGCAGCCCTATTCTGAAGGAAAGAATTGTTGAGTACCTAGAGGCCAGTGGGGGTACAGGACCCAAGGCAGCATGGATTCACAGCAGGAAGGTCATGTCAGACAAACCTAATTGATTTCTTTGACTGAGTGACCAAAGTAGTAGACTAAGGAGGGGTCTGTGGACATGGCCTACCTAGACTTTAGCAAGGCATTTGACACAGTCCCTCACAAAAGATTAATAAACAAGTTAGCCAGCCTGCGGAGTGGGTCCCAGGGTGGTATCCTGGGTAAAACACTGGCTGAACAACAGGACACAGCGGATAATAGTAAATGGAGTCCACAGTGAAGAAAGGGGGGGTTACTAGTGGGGTACCGCAGGGCTCAGTACTGGGGCCTGTCCTTTTAATGTCTTTATAAGAGACATTGCAGAGGGACTGGAAGGGAAAGTATGTCTATGTGCAGATGACACAAAGATCTGCAACAGGGTTGATACACAAGGTGGGGTGGAAAGGATGAAAAGGGACTTGGCAAGGTTGGAGGAATGGTCAAATGTATGACAGCTTAGATTCAGCGCAAAGAAGTGCAAAGTAATGCACCTGGGAAACAAAAACCCAGGGGAAGAGTACACAATGGGAGTGAGATACTGACAACAACAAAAACAGAAAGGGACCTGGTGGTGGTCATATCAGATGACCGAAAGGTAGGCCAGAAATGTGAGAAGGCAGTATGGAGGGCTGAGGGGATACTGGGATGCATAGGGAGAGGCATCACCAGTAGAAAACAGGAAGTTGTTGGCCCTCTGTACAGACAGATGGTAAGACCGCATCTGGAGTACTGTGTACCATTCTGGAGACCCCATCTCCGCAGACACATAGACAGGGCGGAGGCTGTCCAGAGGAGGCCAACCAAAATGGTGCAGGGTCTGCACCAGAAGACATATGAAGAAAGACTAAAAGAGCTTAAGGTGTATAGCCTCGAGGAAAGGAGGGAGAGGGAGACATGTTAGAAACTTTAAAATACCTGAAGAGAATCAACAAAGTCCAAGAGGGTAGCATCTTTCAGAAAAAGAGATGTGCAAGAACAAGGGGGCACAATTTGAAGACAGAGGGGGGCGGCTCAGAGGTAATGTGAAGAAGTATTTCTTCACAGAGAGGGTTGTAGATGCATGGAATGGCCTTCCTGAGGAGGTCATAGAGTCAAAAACAGTGGAGGAATTCAAGAATGCATGGGACAGACAGACATAAGGCAATTCTAGTGAGGGGTAGGAGGAAGTAGGCTGTTGGTTATCTAGGATTTGCAGCTTATCTGTTAGGTAGGGAAATGGGCAGACTAGGTGGGCCAAGCAGTCCTTATCTGCCATCAAATTCTATGTTTCTATGAATAAAGGAATACAGTATCATAAAACCAATGAATGTGTAGTGCCGTCCATATGCAATAGTCCACGTGATACTGTGTAACGTGATAACAGGAGCTAAGCTTAGCAACCAGCCGAACAACCAGCTCACAGACTTTTCGTAGCTTTTTTAACATTATCCTGAAGCTGAAGAATACTGGTATTAATACTGCAAACTGCACTGATTAAGTAAGTTAGGTTTTTAATCAACCAGCAATTCAGTGTGGGGTTGTAAAGTCTTTATGGAGCGAGCCGTGATTTGTAAGAATGCTAGCGGCATTTGTAAGGGTGGGCATAGGCGATTTTTTAACCTAACAGTGGTCTGCTTATAAAATTGTGTGATCAGTAACTTTCACAGTTCTTCATATTTCGCGTCAGATGTAGGATGAGTGAACAAAGCAAAATATAAAGCACCACAAACTTAGTCTGTTCTACAGTATATCTACATGCCGAGGGAACAGTATCATAGGATGGTAGCATAGCCCCATCATGATCTTGGATCATGCTGTGGTGAGCTTTATCATGACACAAGGGGAAGAACGGGAGGGACTGCCCACCTGGAAGTTTCCAACATACCTACTGGCAAGACACGATTTTTGGGACTACCTTAAGGCCCAGTGGCAGATTTATAAAGAGATGAACTATGATTCTGCTGCAAATAAGAGAGTGTATTGGGATGCTGGAAAAGTTTATATGAGAGGCTCCATCATCAATTATATTTCCAAATATAAGAGGGAGAAATGGGAAAAGAGACTCGAATTGGAAAGACTGCTCAAGGAGCTGGAACGTAAAGTAGCAATGGGTTCTTGGGGAGGGGCTCACTGAAACAGTTAAACACAGTGTGTGAGGCACTTAACTTGCTATTGGTTGGGGAGGCTAGAAAGTCCTGTTTCTTTGTGAGGAAACAGATTTTTGAATGGGGTAACAAACTGAGCCCTTTCTTGGTTAACCTTATCAGAGGGGGGCCAGCCTGCTGGTGCAGTAGTGGTGCCACCTCTTGTGGCGCCAGTGACCCGGGTTTGGGAATGGGCTCCGGTGGTTGGAGGGTTGGCCAGGGGGATGGATTGAGTGGCCGTTGCATGCTCTTCATCTCTGGGGAGAGAGGGGGGTAACATCTCCCAGTGTAGGCGCTCTTGAGTAACCACCGGAGCACTTTACCTGGGAGCACTTAACCTGCTATTAGTTGGGGAGGCTAGAAAGTCCTGTTTTTTTGTGAGGAAACAGCTTTTTGAATATGGTAACAAACCGAGCCCTTTCTTGGTTAACCTTATCAGAGGGGGGCCAGTCTGCTGGTGCAGCGATGGTGCCACCGCTTGTGGTGCCAGCAACCCGGGTTCGGGCATGGGCTCAGGTGGTTGGAGGGTTGGCCGGGGGGGGGATGGATCGAGTGGCTTTTGCATGCTCTCCATCTCTGGGGAGAGAGGGGGGCAACATCTCCCAGTGTAGGTGCTCTCGAGTAACCACCAGAGCACTTTACCTGGGAGCACCCGGTTGGGGTTGGGAGGCATGAGGGCACTGGCTTATGCACTGGTGCACACCATGCCTCCTGTACAAAAGTACCAACAGAAAAAAGCTTGGCCCCGGCCGCTCCCCGAGCTGCCACTGCTGACCCGCCTGATGACTGGATGTGTAGGGGGTTGTGGCCGGCCGCCCCCTTCTCCCACCTGGGGGATAAACTGAGGCTCTGTGGGGGTGGCAAATGGTAGGTGGTCAAGGAAGTGGACCGATGATATGGGGACAAAAAGCATTAAAAAAAAAAACTTATCGGAGGGAGGGGCACCCCAACATACATCCCAGGTATTCAAAACAGGTAGCGGGTTCTGGTGCTGAACAAAGGGCAGCTCAAAGAGGTATTTAAAAGCTTTTACCAAAGGTTATACGTAGCTGAGTGAACTGTGGAGCCTGAGGTGACACATTGGTTTCTTGATGGAATAGAATTACTGAAGCTCTCGGATGAACAGCGCATGGGAGCGGAGGTCACCAGGAAGGAAATACGAAGGGCTATTAGTGGTCTTAAAAAGGGAAAAGCCAGTGGACCTGATGGTTTTATGGCTGAATATTACAAAGCTATGATGGGATCATTGGTTGACCCCTTGTGGGAGCTGATGCGGGAGGTTCGGGGAGAGGGGGTTCTCCCTGCCACTTTCTGCGAAGCGGTAATTTGTGTACTACTAAATCCAGGAAAGGACCAAATTGAGTGCTCCTCATATTGCCCAATATCATTGCTTAATTGTGACTTAAAAATAAGAGTAAAAATTTTGGCGAACTGCCTAGACCAGCTACGTCCCATCCTGGTCCACCCAGCCAAGACTGGGTTTGCGAGTGAACGTCTCTCTTACCACAATCTGTGGAAGCTTTTGAATGTGGTGTAGGGAGCCTCTCAGTGTCCAGGGCACACATGTGTGCTGTCCATGGATGCTGAGAAGGCATTTGACTGCATTGAGTGGAGATATTTGTTTCAAGTCCTAAGGCAGTTCAGGCATTGGGATGAGTTTGTGGGTATGGTCCAGGCACTTTACAAAGCACCTGAGTTGCGTATTTTGGTTAATGGAGCACTCATGGACAAATTCCCTCTCTGTAGAGGGATGAGGCAGGGGTGCCCCCTCTCCCCTCTTCTTTTTGCACTGGCCATTGAGCCCTTGACTATCTGCATATGAGAGGCTACTGATATACTGGGTGTCTGGGGGAAATCGGGGCACTGTCATAAGACCTCCTTATATGCGGATGATCTGCTCTATATGTCACAGAACCACACCGCTCTATGCCCTCACTGCTGCAGGTAATTTCTGAGTTTGCCGTGTTCTTGGGATACAAATTAAATCTGGGAATGTCGGAGTTACGGGCCCTTGGTGGTCTATCAGATGGAAGCCGGATGGAAACATGGGGTTAAGGGAAGTAACTAAGGCTTTTAAATATCTGGGAGTATATGTCAGTCCAAGCCTGGACTCCCTGTACCAGTTGAATTATACCCCTTTTATAGACACAATCTTCGGAGATCTGGGGTGCTGGACAGCACTTCCTATTTCCTGGCTAGGCCGTATTAATCTAATTAAAATGAATGTGCTGCCCCAGATATTATATCTGCTGCAGATGTTATCAATGGGCCTCACAAAGCAGGACCTCAGACATTTGGATAAGGCCTTTGCTACCTTTTTATGGCATGGCAAGCGATTCCGGATGAGCCTTCAGTGCCTCAGAGAGGATGTATCTAGAGGTGGATTAAACTTCCCGGACTTAAAGAGTTATTATTTATCAATCCAACATAGACACATAAAGGACTGGGTGACTCAGCCACCGGAGGCTGGATAGCTTGACCTAGAGCAGGAGATTTGTTCTGGCCGGCTCTCCACATACTTAACTAGGCGTGGATGCCAGGCATATAATCATTTGGGTATGTCCAATCCTTTAGTACGCTGGGTACTGGACACCTGGGAACAATTGAAATGCAGGTGAGGGGCCCTGGAGGATGAAACATTTCTAGTACCAGGGCCGGGAAACCCCTTCTTTTTGCTTAGTTTTTCAGATAGAAAGTTTAAAGAATGGGAATCTTGCAGGGTCCTATGCCTGCGTAATCTTTTTACATGTGGTGGGCTACGCTCCTTTGCAGACCTGCAGGTCAACATTGGATTGCCGCATTCTCACTTCTTCCGGTACTTACAGGTCCAGGCATATGTGAGGGGATTGGGCAGGGACCCAGTAACGGTGTCACCACTAGCTCAAGTGGAACAGTTAATTTATGTGGCCAGCAAGGACTCTAAGGATCTCATATGAAAAGAGACGCACCAGGATAGACAATATTTACCAGTTCTACGCTCGGAACGCACTAGTGTTCGGCTACAGAGTCACTACGGTGCCAAACGGCAATATCGCCGCCCACTCTTTTTGCAGGGTCTGTGCCATCTGCGTCCCCCACACCCCCCCCCAACTATAGATCTTAACTCCAGGGAGGGTGGACCTTTGGGAGGGGACGGCGAAGCTGAGATTTGGCACTGTAGTAACTTGGTGCCCTAATGCCAGTGCCCTGAAGCAGTGCAGTGATATTTGCCCGACCTCACTCATAAGTGTAATGTGCTCTGGGAAACAGATTTAGGGGTAAGCATCACAAAAGAAGTCAGGAAGCTCTTGCTTCACACTCATTTAGGACCACTGATTTGTAATGAATACAAAGAATGCCAATTTAAATTTCTCCATCGATTATACTACCCACCCCTGATAGTTCTCAAATATAACCCAGTGATCTCTCCAGTGTGTGGGTGTTGCAAGAGTGATATGAGGTCATACTTGTATTACTTTTGGGCTTGCACAACCCGACGGGATTTCTGGAAGGCAGTATCACAAGAATTGTCAGTTCAGTTCAGTTTATTATTTATGCTGGATAAGCATGTGACCAGAAGTTGCCCATTTTCACAAGCGTCCAGTGATGAACAAACACAACATAAGGTTACATAATAAGGCAAAAACAGTCAAAGGTTAACAATATTCAGAATACAGAACAAACTAGGTGTACAACAATTTTAGTACAAATAAGACACTAGTAAACAGAGAGACAATAACAACTGCATTGACAATATGTGCTTGGAAATTCTGAGACCTGTAGGTCCTGCCTCTGAAGAATAGGAACATGATACCATTGTTTAAGTGGAGACAAAAGAGCACCCGGAAGGGAGTATCATGAAGTGGGACACTTGCAGATAGCAGCCTGAGAAAGGTGCAACCAATGAGGGCAGGAGGAAGGCTGTTAAAAAGTTAAGCACCCTTGAAGGAGAAAGGGTTTCAGCCATTGGTGATGTGACAGAAAGGGATGGAAAAGGAGAAGATGGAGGACCTTCTAGTGGTCCAAGAGCCAAGGGACTTGGGGAAATAGGGAGGAGATGCCATCAGCGAGGAGGCCCAAGGTTAATTTGTGAAAGAAGGTAAGTAATTTGCTGTAGAGTCTGTTCTTGAGGGAGGACCATTTGGAGATTCTGTAGAGGTCACAGTGGTGGGTAAGTTTGGGGAGACCAGTCAGTAACAAATCTAAGGGTGCTATGATAGGTGGATTGAAGTTTGTGGAGGTTACTCTGGGTAAGAGGGGGGAATAAACTAGAGCGCCATAGTCGAATAAAGGATCAGGAAACTGGTAGCAAGCAAGGTTTGGGATTCTTTGGTTAGACAAGGCTTCACTCTGTATAGCATGTCAAGCTGTTGGTGGGCTTTTTTAATTAGCTGATTTAAGTGTGTGTCAAAGTTCAGGTGGCTGTCAAGGAGCAAACCAAGGTGTTTGAATTCGCTGGCTCTCTCAATTGTGTTGCCGTCGTTGTCAGGGAGTTTAAAATCAAAGGAAAGTAGTTTCAGTAGGCCGGAGAAAACCATGTTTTTTTTTTTGTAGTTAAGCATTAGCCCTTTAGCCATAAACCAAGAGTGGAGGCTGCGGAAATCAATCTGTGACTTGCTGAGTAGGGAGGTGGGGTCTCTGTCCTTGCAGAAGAGGACAGCATCATCGGCATATAGGAGAAGTTCGGTTTTAACACAGATTTTGCGAAGGGAATTAATGACCAGGGAAAAGAGTAGGAGACTCAGAATGGACCCTTGGGGTACCCCAGACTTTATGAGGCAGGGACTGGACAGAACTCCGTTGATGATGGTTTGGTGGGACCTTGAGCTCAGATAGTTTTGGAACCAATTACAGACTTCGGATGAAAAATGTAAATCAGGTAGTGAGGAGAGTAGGACATTGTGGTCTGCAAGGTCGAACACTTTTGTTAGGTCCACAAAAATTGAGCCAGTGTACAGTCCCTCATCATTTGCTTTGTTGATAAAGCTGGTGAATATAATGAGGGCAGTCTTGGTGTTGTAGCCAGCCCTAAAACAGTGTTGGGATTCAGTCTGCATGTTATATGCTTTAATAAATGTGGTTGTTTGCTTGTGCACAATTTTGTCCAGAATTTTGGAAAGGGGGTGCCAAGAGGGAGATGGGTCTATAGTTAGGGGCGTCATCTTTAAGTCCAGTTTTATGGAGGAGTTTGATTATGGCGTGTTTCCATTTGAGCGGATAGGACCCTGTGCAGAGGGACTAGTTGAATATATTAATGAGGGGAGTGGCAGCGGAATTGCAGACCAATTTATGGTCCCCATAGTCAATGTTGTCGAGCCCAATGGAGGACTGGGGTCATTTGGCTTGATAAGTTTTACAGCTTCAGTGGAGGAGAGGTATCGGAAAAAGAAGGTGGGGTGGGGGTTGGGGAGGGGTTCGGAGGAAGGACTTGGGGAGGGAGAAAAATTAGACTTGTATTTACCTAGATCACTGAAATGGTTGTTGAAAAGGGAAGCAACTTTCATAGGATCAGTGACCGTGACTCCACGAGGGGAAAAGCTGGTCTGTTCATTTGACTGCCGTCTATGGATGAGGCTATCAAGGATGTTACATAGATACACAGACAGTGTCGGCAGATAAGGGCCTATGGCCCACCCAGTCTGCCCATTTGAGCTTGTAAGTTCAGTTTGTTTTCCTAGAAGTCTGTTGCCCCTTACCCCTGACCTCCAGAATTCCTTTATGTCTATCCCATGCATTCTTAAATCCTGTGATTGTTTCAGCCCTCACTACTTCCTCTGGCAGCTGCGTCCACTTGTCCACCACCCGTTCTGTGAAGAAATTCTTCCTCATGTTTCCTCTGAATCGTCCTCCCTCCAACTTCATCCCATGCCCTCTAGTCCTGGAACATCTTTTTCGCTTAAAAATAGTGTTTTCCTGCACCCTGTTCCTCCCTGTAAGATACTTGTATGTCTCTATCATATCCCCTCTTTCCCTCCTCTCCTCCAGGGAGTACATGTTCAGTGCCTTAATGGGAAGAGCCCCCCTCGGCTAGTGTTCAAATAGGAGTTCAGCATGTTTGTAGTTCATTTGCATCACCAGGTAAGGAAAAAGGTCTAGCTCCCCATACAACATGCAGGGGAAACGCCAAACCTTGCCCAACAACTAACGCACTGAAATCTGGCCAATGGAAAATCATGTACACAAATGTCCGCAGTCTAGGAAACAAGATCCCAGACCTGGAGGCAACAATGACAGAAGCTAAACTGGACATAGTAGCCATTAGTGAGACATGTTTCACCAGTAACCACACTTGGGAGACTTCAGTACCAGGGTATGTACTGTTCAGAATAGACCGAGGTGCAAAAGGGGGGGTGGGGGGCCCTCTATGTCAATGAAAATATCAAAGCTACAGAAATTCAAAATACACATAAGGAGCCAGAAGAACTGTGGGTCACCCTGAAAACAGGAAATGGGACAGCCATACAAACTTGGGTTGTCTACAGGCCTCCAGACCAGGGGGAGGACATAGACACATTACTGTTAGAAAATTTACAAAACATGACAGCTGAAGGGGAGGTTCTGATAATGGGAGACTTCAACATGCCAGATACAGATTGGTCATTACCAGCAGGAACATCCACCAGAACTAGACACATAGTGGATTCCCTGCAGGGAGAGGGCCTCAAACAACTGGTACAACAACCCACAAGAGACAGGGCTATCCTAGATCTAGTACTGACTAATGGGGGAAAGGATCACAGATCTGCAGGTAGAAGGTCACCTTGGGGCCAGTGACCATCGCATGGTGTGATTCAATTTGGTCACTAGAACTAAATCATCCCATCCCAAGGCAAAAATATGGGACTTCAGAGGAGCTGACTTTGATACGTTGGCCAACAGAGTTAAGCTAGCCTGGCAAGAAGAAACACAGGTGAGAGGGTACAGGCAAAGTGGGCAAGCATTAAGGATGTAATACTTGAAGCAACATCCCATTGTGTTAGGGAGAAAAGCAAGAGCAAAAGAAGGAGGAAACCACTTTGGTTCTCAAAAACAGTAGCAGAAAAGATCAGAGCCAAAAGGTTGGCCTTCAGGAAATATAAGGGAATGCAGAAGGACGAAGATAGGGAGGCATACCAAACTTCCCTAAGAGAAGCAGGGAAGGCAGGCAAAGGCCCAAACTGAGGAAACACTAGCACAAACAGTAAAAGAAGGGGACAAGACTTTTTATAGATACATTAGTGAAAGGAGAAAGTCCAAAGGGAGTATTGCTAAGAACAGAGAGATAAGGGTGAGTGTGTGGAGGAGGACCAAGGAAAACCATCTATCCTAAATAGATATTTCTGCTCAGTATTTACTGATGGAGAAAGCAGGGCAGGGCCCACAGCTCAGCACAATGGACACGGGGGAGGGAGGTGTGCACAAGTCCCTTCACAAAAGAAAGGGTCCTACAAGAGCTCGCTAAGCTCAGGGTGGACAAGGCAATAGGACCTAATGGCATACATCCCAGGGTACTAAAGGAGCTAACTGTGTAACTAGCAGAGCCATTAGCAGAACTGTTTAGTGAGTATCTGAGCACAGGAGAGATCCCAGAAGACTGGAGAAAGGCTCTTGTGATCGCACTCCACAAGAGTGGCAGCAGGGAGGAGGCAGGGAACTACAGACCAGTTAGTCTTACCTCAGTAGTGGGCAAGATTATGGAGCCACTCCTTAAGGAAAGGAGAGTGCAACACCTGGCATCCATAGGAGCACAGGATCCAAGACAGCACGGGTTTACAACAGGAATGTCCTGTCAAACTAATCTCATAGATTTCTTTGACTGGGTAACCAGAGTGATGGACCAAGGGGGTGCAGTTGATGTTGCCTACCTTGACTTCAGCAAAACTTTCAATACTGTTCCACATAGAAGATTGATTAATAAGCTGGGTAGGCTCGGGGTGGGTCAGAGGTTGGTCAACTGGATGGCAAACTGATTGACGGGCGGAAAACAGGGAGTGGTGGTAAATGGTATACAGTCAGAAGAGATGCAAGTCACAACTGGGGTAGCTCAGGGATCAGTCCTGGGGCCAGTCCTCTTCAATATTTTCATCAGTGACATTGCAGATGGACTGGAGGATAAGGTTTGTCTGTTTGCAGATGACACCAAGATCTTCAACAGAGTAGATGACCCAGATGGGGTAGGCAGAATGAGAAAAGATCTGGATAAACTGGCAAAATGGCTGGAAGAGTGGCAACTGGGGTTTAACGCAAAGAAGTACAAGATCATGCACACACGGAAGAGAAACCCTGAAGCTACCTATAGGTTGGGAGGGGAGTTGCTGGCAATCACATGAGAAGAAAGAGATTTAGGCATCATCATCACAGGTGACCTGAAATCATCCAAGCAGATCACTAAAGCAGTAGGTAAGGCTAGAGGAATTTTAGGGTGTGTTAGCAGGGGTATGACAAGTCATAAGAGGGAGATAATAATCCCTCTTTACAAGACACGGATTGGTCCCCATCTGGAGTACTGCATGCAACACTGGAGGCTGCACCTGCACAAGGACATTAATAAAATGGAGGCAGTCCAGAGACGGGCAACCAAAATGGTGTAGGGACTGCATCAGAAAACATATGAGGACAGATTAACAGAGCTCAATATGTATACCCTAGCGCAAAGGAGAGAGGTGAGATGATCAAAACATTCAAACATCTTAAGGGTGTTAACAAGGTGAAAGAGTCTAACATGTTTCAATATAAGACAAACAGCAGGACAAGAGGACACAGCATGACATTAGAGGGAGGCCGATTAAGGGGTAATGTGAGGAAGTTCTTTTTCACAGAAAGGGTGGTGGATGCATGGAACGGCCTACCGCAGGAAGTGGTGGATATGAATACAGTGCAGGGCTTCAAACAGGCATGGGATAGGCATAAGGGAGCAATAAAGATGGGCCATTGACAGATTAAAGGCCTATGGCACGTTGATAAGGTAGAAAAAATGGGCAGACTGGAAGGGCCTTGCAGTCCTTATCTGCTGTCAACTTCTTTTTCTGTGTTTCTATGTAACTGCCCTGGATTTGATCCTAGGTCCCTCACATTATATCCTTATTTTGGTGTGCAACTTAAAGCGACACTCTCAACTACCGTAGGTTTCAAAGTGTCCCTAATTTAAAAACACATGTTATGATTGTGCACATTCTGTGAAGACTGTTGATGCAGTTGGTAGTTTGATTCAGACTTTTTTTCTTTTAAAAAGTGAAAAACAGGCTGCCCACCATACTGGTGTTACCACACAAAAATGTGTATGGTTACATTCCTTGATCAACTCACACTGTATCCTTCCTGGACAGCACCCCCCCAACATAGTCTAACTACTCATGATGCAGTGGGAGTAGAGGAGACTATTTATCATGAGTGGCTGCACTGTTTGGAGGTGTTCCTAATTTTAAGGAAGAATGCAGTGAGAGTAGATCAAGGATTTGAAATAAAACAAGTTTTTTTTCTAGTTGTTTCACCAGGAATAGCACACTAAGCTGAAAGCTTTTTACAAGAGCGACCTGGGAGCACAGGGAAGTTAAGTGACTTGCTGAGGGTCACACAGTATGCAAGTGGAAGCTATGGGATTCAAACTCAGGTCTAGTCTGCTGGATGTCACCAGATTTACAACTCAGAGCCTTAAACCACTGTGCTATACTGCCTCTCTGAGGTTTTAACTATACCATTAGCATGGCTTTCAGTTCTAGTAAGGAAGGAGGAAGATAAAACAACCAGCAACATCAATGAATTTTAGAGAAGGTAAGCAATCATAAAATGTGGGTTTTTAACTAGAAATAATACAATGAAAAAAGGGTTGACAGTGTCCCTTTAACCTCTACACTACAGCAGCTGCCATGTACTGAAGTGTTGCCCAGTAGCACACTGGATATGTCTGAAAGGTTACAAGCAAGACATCAGGCTTTGAATGCTGGCAAGAACCTTCAATGTTTACATTTTTAGCAGTAGATCAGGATTCTAATACTCTAGGGACTTTAATCCTTTTTTCAAGAATTAATTTCTCCAGCGTGGTAACTGACGGCAGTGTGGAGTTAGAATTTTAGATTAAAAAAGAAAAGAGTTTTCAGACTATTTTTCTCACGTGGGGAATGTGCTACACTGAACTGCATCATTTTCATTTCCTTTAACATGCTTTTAATGTCTCATTTTACCAGGGTTGTGATTAATGACAGTGTGGAGTTAGAATGGCAACTGTACATTAAGGGAAATCAATATTCAGTTATTTGTCTGTTACTGTTTTACTACACATTTTGTGTCACAATGTTCTGTCAAACAACACCCGGATCTCACAGACCTCATCCAGTGTTGTGCATTTAAATAAAAGAAAAAATAATTAGATAACATAGCAAAAGCAAATGAATTTATTTCTCTCTGTTAGCATCAGAGTAACCCCGGGCGATGGGTGTCTCAGACTAGGATAGTCATGAAAGAATTTTCTTTTGCTCCTCCCAGACCTCTCTGGAGCCCCACTCCTTCAGGCTCTCTCACACTCGTCCCCTGTGCCTGCCAGACTCAAGCCCCACTGCTGCACTTATCTCAAGGCTCCCCGAGATCCTCCGACACTCCATGTGGTCTGGCTTATCCCTACCAGACCCCCCCCCTGCTGCCACCAGGGAGGAAGCCTCTTGGGGGTTGTCAGTCAGGGAGGGCAGGTACAGTGCACTGGTGGGTCAGATGGTGGTGGGGACTCGCTGGAGGCCATCATCTGGCACTACCAGGGCAGGTCATTTCCCATTTTCTCCCTTCCCTATGTGCCCTCCCATGTCATGGCTGCATACCAGAGCGTCCTGGGAAGGATGCACAGCAGCACGTGGTCACCCATGCCATCAAGTGCGCCTCTGACGGCTTGCCACCAAGAGCTGCTCAAGGTGCAATGCAGGCCATACACTCCCTCCTGGGAAGGAGAACATTTGCACGGATGCTCCTCACCTTTCCTGCCAATCTCCACTCCAGTCACCCTGGGTGTGGGTCGTGAACCCAAATTGCCAGCATGCTGAGCGAGCGCCTCACTGCTTGATACCATGGAGCTGTCATGGAAGAATTTTCTAATGTACCCACGTGGAAATCCTATATAATGCAGAATTTCTTAACATGTCATTCATGTGCATTGATTAAGACTAATTATAAAGTGGACATAGAAAATACTGAATGCTGATTGATGAAGAGGCAGTTCCAATCAGAATGTTATCCCTCTGCAACACAACTTGACCAAAAGAAGCAGCACAGAATTCCAGTTATTTCTCTCTTCAGTTTCCAAAAATTCAGTATAAAACATTTCTGCAAAATTTTTTTTTAGAAAAAAGGCCAATGCTGCCTTATCATGCAAACATGCAGCTCAACAGAAACAAGCAATTGATAAATCACATAGTGAAAGCAAAAATTCATGCATACATGCTGGGGAGAATAACGACTGAGACAGACCATCCTGGCATTTCATCTCTCCTGAGGCATTGACCGGAGACTCTATACCTGTACAACAACTTGATCTAAAAACTAAAGAATAACTTACATAAACATTTTTAAATTCTATAGGATCCATGTTATAATTGCAATAAGGCACTTTTGGGTCTGTATTATAATGGTTACCGTTACATCTCTGGGGGTTGAAGGCATTTGGATGTGCCTCGTGCTTCCTAACACACCTAAGGTGTGACATTATCATAGCGTGGCACTCACCTGTTGTGCCAGTTGCTTAATGAACAGTTACTTAAAGTCCAAAAACAATCTTTTTTTTTGGTTTGTTTTAGTTTTAGTGGGAACTGGGAAATCGATGGGAAAACAATTGTGCCATACAAGAAGGGAGCCTGGTGCACTCTCTGTACCTCAAGAATGTCGGGCTGCTTTAAGTCCTGGGATCACGACGGAGGCCTGTGTGGTGAGTAGATCCCTGCTGTACTTTAAAGCATTTTTCCTTGTCGTGAACTGAATCAAAGTCCCAATGAGGTGGGTGTTTGAGTTCCCCCTACATCCCTTGGCTTTCTCACAGAATCCCAGGGAACTCTTAGGGAGGGACACAGAGCTGAAACACAAATAGTGAAATCGTTGGTTTTTGGTACTTTTGGATCTCTGTTCTGGAGCCCAAATATTAGTGAAAGGGGCGTTCAAGCATGCAGTGAAGTGGTTCAAAAATATTTCCCGATGGAGCTGTTTTTCTGTTTCCAGCTTCCTGTCTTGTTGGGGCTACTGGCCTAGGAAGGGCCTATAGTGTAAAGAACAAGGAACTACTGGCTCTCTGGGAGCTGTGATTATGGACAGATGGAAGGAATCTAGACGCTGGCTAATGGAAGTACAGACTTTCCCTTTTCATCCTTGACCATATCAGTGTTGCGTAAGTTACTTTTTCTATTACTTTTGGAAACTTGTTCCAGGAAGCTCTGTGCAGTCACTAGCAAGGATGGAGAAGTACTGGAGAACATAATGCACCTTACAGTTACAATTACTTATGTCTTTTTATATACAAGTGATACGAGACTGTAACTGATTAAATTTATTTGAAAGTAACTAGTAACTAACCTATTACTTTCAAATAAATGTCATCTGTTACAGTTTTTTATTGTTTTTGCATAAAAAGAAATAACTGTCACTGTCAGATGTATTACTTTTTCTGGTGCTTCTCCATCCTTGCTAATGATTGCACAGAGCTTCCTGAATCAAGTTTCTAAAAGAAATATAAAGTAATAGAAAAAGTAACTAACCCAACACTGGACCATATGCAAGAGACATTCTGGGAAATCATGTCCTGCTAACACAGAGGCAGAGGCATGGAATTTTGCAGGCCCGCTTGCATCATGATTTTATCACAGCTGGACTGCTTGTGTCAAAAAGTTAGACCTCCATAAAATGTGGTCTTACTTCTTGTTGCATATGTTGCAAGTTATAGTGTAGTGGTTAAGAGCTCTGAGCTGCAAACCTAGAAAACCAGGTTCAAATCCTACAGCCGTACTAATATACTGTGTGACCATGAGCAAGTCACTTACCTTTCCTTCAGCTGAGTATGTCTTTCTTGGCCAAAAAAGGAAAGAAGTAAGCTCAGAAAATGGTACATGTGTCAAAATAATGATGCCTGTGTCTTTTTTTTTATTGTCCATAAAGCAGATAAACTGCTGCAACTGCTCGAACATGTTTGAAAATATCAATCCAACATTCGGGTGTATTTATTTAAAAGAAAACTACAAAAAAAAAATTACAAAAACACATGTTGTGCATTGGGTTTTTATTTCTCTGATTGTTCCTGGCATTCTGTTCCATGTGTATGTGCCAAGTTTTCTTTTTTACTTTTTCCTGTCAGTTTTATGGCCCTTGGGGGTAGCCATGTTGGAGTTTTCCCAGAATGCCTCTGGGACTAATGTCAGTTAGACCTACAACTTTCAAAGGTGCATGTGCTTTATCACCCAGAGACAGGACTTTACAAAGAAAATTGCCACACATCCAGAATAGCAACAGTTGCCGCTTAAAGAAACCTGACTTTGGCTGGGGAGGGAGGGCAAACACTTTTTCAGAGTTGTTAACTTTCACAAGCGGCTGCAGTTAGATGTCATGACCAGATTATAACTAGGATCCTGGGCTCTTAGTTCTAATGCTAGGTCTAACTGATGCCATTCCAAGAGGAACTCTGGGAAAATTCCAACAGATCAAAGACAAAAAAAGAAGCCTCCATGGCAACCCAAGGGGCCATAAAACTGGCAGGGAAAAGTAAAAAAAGAAAAAAACTTACCACAGACACAAGGAACAGGACACCAGCGACCATCAGAGAAACAAAAACCCAGTGCACATGTGTTTTTAAAATTTTTGCTTGTAGTTTTCCTAAGGCCAGTGCAGCTGAAACTGAACTGCGTCTGCATAGAAATGTTTGAAAATGCAGTCTAGAAACCTGTATGGGCAAAGGAGCCAGCTCAGTGGACTGTTGCAAACCAAAAAAAAGCAGCATCATGTGCTCACACTCACCAGTTGTAATGAATCGGTTTAATTTATGACTCTGTATATAAGCCTGTTTGCTACTTGCTACTCCAATGTCCCTTCTCAGGGACCACACCCACCACGTCTGTTTTTGCACCTGACCTCCTGCTTCTCCAGAGCCCCATTACATGTAATACTGATGATTTTGTGTAGTCCATTTTTCAACAGCTAGCTTGTGTTTAAAGGGAAAACCTGGTTAACAGACAAAGACAACAGTCAATGCAGAAATACCCAATTAGGGCTTTCAGCATCAAAGTAAATATTTTAAGTACTTATTTCAGACATTATCTTATTTTGAAAGATCCACACCGACTGTCATGTCGCCGAGCTGCCTGCAGCCATCTTGTGCACACCGGGTTGGCTTAAGGCACATGGGGTATACTAATGAGGGCTACCAAGTAATGGCAGAGTTGGTAGCCTCATTAGCATACCCATGCATCACAAGCTACTTGGTAGGCCCAAGATGACAGCAGGTGGCTTGGCAACCTGACAGTGAGTGTAGGTCTTTCAAAATGGGGTAACATCTGAAACAGGTACTTAATTTTATGTTAACATTGAAAGCCCTAACTGGGCATTTCTGCAACAACTGCTGCCCTTTTGCTATTAACTGGGGTTTCCCTTTAAATGTTCTTGTAAAGTCCCTTTTGCCAGCTATATATAAACTTTGTACGAGTATTGTGTGGTGTTTTCCCTCCCAGGTCACCCTGTGCAGTGGTCTGTATTTTGCACTTTACGTATGCATCCTGTTTATTATGTGTTACTCCTTTGTCCCCTTCCTCCAGGATGCATGTGGAGATAAACTGCTTCTGGTGACAGTCGTTAATGTCAATATATGCTTTATGGGACTGGTCTGTGCTATCTTATGCACATAATTACTGAACAGGGCGTCACTGCCATTTTCTTGATGATCATGTTTACAAAAAGAACTTTCACATTTACTGTCATGTTTTTTTGTCATGCTACCCCCACGTGTCCACAGTTGTTCTTGATACTTAAAATCCAGACACCCCCATCCATCCTGTAATGGTACCAGGTCACTATAGCATGGACAAAACCATGCATGAAGAACTGCGCTGTCTCAAGCGGGTATGGAAGTACAGCGATAGAGGTATTGGAGCGATACGAAAGTATCGCTACCCCTGTTGCTGTGGGACAGAAGACAGAAGTGGGAAAAAGGGGTTTGAGCACTGCTGGTCGAGCACTCAGTCGAGCTGCTCCCATGGTGGAGTGGCCAAGGCACTAGATCCAGCAATTGGGGGGGGGGGGATCAGGGTTCAAAACTCTGTTTGAGGGAAATTTTATTTTACTCCTGTCTGGGCAGCCATGAGTAAGTGTTGCAATGTGAATTTAAACTTGCCCCTCTGTTCACACCCCCTCAGAGAGTTGATTATAATGTAACCTGTAGGTGGCGCTATCCCAAGGGCTACTACCCCTGTCTGTTTGTCTAGTAGCAAGTTAAGGGACCCGAGTTCTGAAACGGGTGCTTCCACCCGGAGGTCAGGGTTGGTAGTGGTCATGCTAACCTGGGCAAAGCCCTCCGGGACACTACAACCCCCCTCTTTCCTCACTAGTGGCCAGAACAATACACAATAATCACTTTCACAATACCCCTGATACACCACACAAGTACACACACTGTTTGACCTTACCACCAGGGCTTTCCTCTGGCTTGGCCCTGGGGACCCCCTGTAAAACAAGGTCATACACAGCAAATAACAGCAGTACAGTACTCTTGCACAAACTGGAACCACAGTCAGGGTAAATGCGAAAAAGAGTTAGATCTGATTTATTTAAGGGACTTGAACAAGGGAGCAGCGTAATCAGGTTAATTTGCTTAAAGGCTCTATCAATCAAACAGTTATGCATGCACTTCAGGGTCCATAAACAGTTGCAAACTCTGGGTACCCAGATGGAGAATGGTGGGCTAGCCAGTAACGTTGCAGCTGGTTGGGGCCCTGTGATGGAAGAAAACAACATGCACAACACACACTATTTGTAATCCGGAGCCAGAGGGCTCAGTTCATGAGAAGAAAACAACAAGACAATCAGATGACACACTTTTAGATTAGGCTGTTGTTGCAGGGAGCTCCCCTGATGATTACTCACGATACCCAAGACTGGACACAGGCTGGACGAAAATCGAGGCAGCAGGTGGTTAATCTGGAGTGCCAGGAGAAGCAGGGCCCACACGATTCACTGAGGCATCATTCCTGTTCAAGTGTGGAGCAGGGGGCTGATCCCCAGGCAGGTGTCCCGTTGGTGGCTTTCTCTGTGCAGTGGGGTAGTCTGGCAGGGCCAGCGTGGCATGGCCGAGGCCAAATGGAGATGAATGCGGATTCAGTCTGATTAGGCTGGATAAAGCTTCCAGCAAGCAGAACACATTTCACACAGTGGGGAACTCAATCACATCCCATTTTCAATACACAGCACATTTACATGTAAGGAAATTCTACTGTACCAGGCAAACCGCTCTCCAGTCATGATCACAAAGTCTCTGCACAAACCCGGGATTCAAAAGCAGCTGGAAATCCTGACAGGCCGATCACATTCAGCAAAATCTTCGGTCTTCTTCAGGTTTGAGCCTGGTAAAAAATCAGTGGCTAACTTCGTTCTCACAAACTTGGATTTATTCTGAAATAATTCTCTTCTCTCCCTCTCAGGGGCAGCTGGCAGACATGCAGGCTACAACTCAGGCCTTTTCACAGTTCTCCCATGCAAAACTACTCAGACGGCTGCTTGACTGTCTCAAGCTATTGCTTCTTCAGCTCCCAACTGAGATCTGATTCAACTGCCAGCAAGCCTGGGACTTTTCCCAGAATCCAAAGGGTTTGGTTGGCTGATCTGTCTGTCAGTCACAACAAAGGCTCTCCCTTCAGGTGCAAAAAGGCACCAAAAGCCCCAAACTACAATTCCTACAGATTTTGACTCCAGACAGCTCCTGTAGTCAGTCTCCATTTTAGGTCCCACCAGAGCTGATTGGTACAGTTCGCACTCCCGTGCCAAATGGTGGGGATAAACAAAACAGTCCTTGCTGCAAAGAAGGCAGGTTAGACAAACTACATTATCATTATCACTCTAAATGATTTTCAGCAAATAGTTACATCTTTCAACAGAGCTCCCTCTCAGATTACTTTTGACTGCAATCCAGGCAGCTCTTAAAGAGACAGTACACAGAGGCTATACAGGCACTCTCTGGCAATCACATTTAAACTGCTCAAACGCAGGACACCAGCCTGGCAGTGAGCATTTTGGCAAGCTCAAGGAAGACTTTTCGGGAACCCCCATTTGTACGGGGATTACAAAAATTATTCCGGGGGGTGTGGGGGGCAAAGCCCCGTCGGGCAGGTGTAGGGGTTGGAGCCTCAACAAAAACTAAAGAACTCATTGAGTTTGCTGTGATTTTGTGTGGTTAGCATTATGTACCACTGCTGTGTTGCTTCATGCTGTTGTCTGTACGTGGTGTTTTCTTGCGCGGTTTCGTACGCAACATTATAAACCTGTGCCTGCTGTAACCCTGCCTACTCTTCCCCCAGTACTTTGATGTTATTAATTTTTATTTAGTTGATCTCTCTGCTTTTTCCCACCACTCTGTTTCTGTTAAATACAGCACTCTAAAGCTGGCCTTTCAGCGTAGCGGTAGCACTACCACTCGCTATGATGGCGATCCGCATTTGGAAATGAGTGTGGGTCACCAGTGGCCAGTCGGGGAAGGAAGAATCCAGTGTCCCAGGGACACCTATCTTTCCTCGGTCAGCAGCACAGTTGGTAGCACCAGAAGGGGGTGATGTCGCTGTTGGACACCCATCACGCATGTGTGCCAACTCACACACGTGAGACGTCATCATTGCATGCCGGCATCCTGGGAGAAAACCAGAAGTCCAGGAGGAAAATGCTGGCCAGCCAAGTCAGCACTTCTCCGACAGGGTAGGCTGCCAACCACACTGTGGTCCTGGGCAAATGATGGATAACCGGTAAGTCTGTGAGAAGGTCGGTGACGGGCTGGGGGTGCCACCAGAAGTGACTAATGTGAGGAAAAAGCTCTATAGGAAAAACAAATAAAAAAAAATCCACAGCACTCAGGCAGTGATATTTTGTGCTCACGTATACTGGCCATGTCAGCCGGTTGTGTCGCCCAACATACCGGAGCACAACACAGCAAAGGAAGACTTAAGTAAACAAAAGGTAAGGGATCAACCAGGAAAAGTTTAAAAACAAAATAAGATTTAGGAAAGAGTGGAGCAAGGGGGCAGGATTACAAATTGAGTGGGGGTGTTTTAATTTTAATCCCTATGGATCTTTGTACAAATACGAGGGGTGAACCTGTAAAACTAGTAAATCACAAAACCTACATTATGGGCATCAGTAAAAATGTATTTGCTTCCTTTTTGACATCAAAACTGGTATGAGAACATTTTAAGTATATAGATTTCCATACACAACATGTAACAATATAAGGAATAATGTTTGGGTGACCACACACAAAAAGTCTGTGTTTCCATCGAGGGGCAGATATAACAGCATATGGACCTCGGGAGTGAAGCCCGGGAGGTTCATGCTGTTATGTCGATTCCAAGATGAAAACACAAGCCGAGTTGTGTATGGTCACCGGTATTTTATTTTTTTATAGTATTTGGATTTGTAGAAGAAAGTAATGAACAGGAGTAAGTGGCACTGGCACACGGGGGTGGAGGGAGGGAGAGAGCGCACTTAGTGAAAAGGAAAGTGAGCTGCCAGGCAAGAGTCAGTGAGAGCAGGGATGCAGGTGCACTGGATGACAGAACATTCACAACTTCTTTAGAACATACACAGCAACTTTTCAACCAGATTCAACAACTTCTTGAGAGACACTGAATTCCATACACAATAAGCCCTCATCATACTGTATACTATAAGCATATTAATTGCAGTTTGGGAAAAGGGCAGTAGATGGTGCTGCATACCACCCCAAGATGTGCTACGACTCATGTTTGTTTAGGAAGTCTATTTAAAAGAGTGACTCTTACGGAACATCATGGCCTCAGAAAATTCCTCACTGCCTAGCAGGCTGTTGTGTATGACGGGGGACTCACCATTTTTAGACCATTCCCACAAACAAGATCATGTTATTTTAGATTAAAACAAGCATTTGTCAATGCCGAATGTTGCTTGCCTCTATGTGCTGTTTAGGTATTTGGAAGTCATTGGAGTGCAAATATTGAAAATTCGCAAACCTACGAGCCTGCGTGGGAACTGTGCAACTCACACTCGTAAAACAGTCATTTTTAGGAATTCTTTCACCAAATTTTCAACATTGCCATTTTAAGATCTCTGCTCATGAACAGTGACACTGTGATTTTCTTAATGTGTCCCATACACTGAGTTCACACACTGACCGCGCCATTGTGCGCTACATGGGCGGAAACACGTTTTGGGTGAGATGTGAAAAATGACAGCTGTACTGCTCATAAGAAGGTGTGGTAAAATGGCAATGTTGAAAAATCTGGAGTGGAAATATTGAAAATTCGCAAACCTACGAGCGTGCGTAGGAACTGCACAACGCACACTCGTAAAACAGTCATTTTTAGGAATTTTTTCACCAAATTTTCAACATAGCCATTTTAAGACCTCTGCTAATGTACAGTGTCATGGTGATTTTCTTAATGTGTCCTGTACAGTGATTTCGCATACCGACTGCACCATTGTGTGCTACGTGGGCGGAAACACATTTTGGGCAGGATGTGAAAAATGACAGCTACACTGCTCATAAGGAGGTGTGGTAAAATGGAAATGTTGAAAATCTGGAGTGAAAATATTGAAAATTTGCGAACTTACGAGCCTACGTAGGAACTGCGCAACGCACGCTCGTAAAACAGTCATATTTAGGAATTTTTTCACCAAATTTTCAACATAGCCATTTTAAGACTTCTGCTCATGAACAGTGTCACTGTGATTTTCTTAATTTGTCCTGTACATTGATTTCGCACACCAACTGCGCCATTCTGTGCTACATGGGCGGAAACACATTTTGGGTGAGATGTGAAAATGACAGCTGTACTGTTCATAAGAAGGTGTGGTAAAATGGCAATCTTGAAAATCTGGAGTGAAAATATTGAAATTTAGCGAACTACGAACCCTGCGTGAGGATACTGCATAGCATGCGCCTAAATAAAACAGTCATTTTTGGAATTTTGGCACCAAATTTTCAACATGGGTTTTGGACCCTTCTCATGAATGATGTCACTGTCATGGCGTTATTCAGGCCGAAGGTGATTCGCAGTCACTGCGCAGTCACTCTGCGAAATCACCCTTCAGGCCAGAATAATGCCATGACAGTGACATCATTCATGAGAAGAGGTCCCAAAACCTCATATTGAAATTTGGTGCAAAATTCCCAAAATGCCTGAGATATGCAACAAGTTGAAACCCCTATCTAGCCCATTATACAACTTACGGCATTTCTCTGTTCACAGTGATCGGCTTTGAAAGTGCAGGCGTGTTCCCAGTCCACGAAGATCGTCAGCTGGAGCCGGAGGTAAGTATGGGGTGAGGGGTGTGGGGAGGCTAGGTGCGTGCGGGTTGTGGAGGGGTTGGGAGACGCAGGAGGAACTGTTTTGTTTAAAGGTAAAAAAAAAAAATCGTTGTGGGACCGTTTGCTCACGCTGGGATGGGCTCCCAGCATAGCACGAGGGCGTTGGGGGCTTTCAGGCGGCGAGAGTTGGGCACCCAAGTAGAGCCATCGTGTTTATTGCCACGCTGGGGTGGGCTCCCAGCTTGGCACAAACTCAGAGGCGCAGCTCAGCTGACGGGGATTGGGCACCCGTCGGCCACTCTAATGCGAGCAGGGTCTCACACGGCTCGCGTGTGTCTGGGGAGCTGCGTGAGCAGCCCGATATCTTATCGGTGCTCACTCAAGCGTAGCTCCCCCTTTCAACTGTATGCCACTGCATTTTGGAGCGTGTCATACACAGCTCCAAAATGCATTGGCTTACAGTGGCCGCGCCTGCCAGCACACTGACTGAACTGGAGGAGGAGGTGACACACCTCCGAAATCTCCGATGATGGCACTATGTTTCTTGCACATGCGTGCAAGCAACATAAAAATCTTGGCATGGACTAAAGACTGCAGTTGTTAGCTAGTTTAAGTACCTCAGTGGAATCAACAAAGTCCAAGAGGGTAGCATCTTTCAGAAAAAGAGATGTGCAAGAACAAGGGGACATAATTTGAAGACGGGGGGGACGGCTCAAGGGCAACGTGAGGAAGTATTTTTTCACAGAGAGGGTGGTGGATGCATGGAACAGCCTTCCTGAGGAGGTTGTGGGGTCTAAAACTGGGAGAATTCAAGAATGCATGGGACAGACATAGGGCAATTATTGTGGGGGGTAGGAAGAAATAGGCTGTTGGTTAAATAGGATCTGCAGCTTATGCTCTAGGTAGGGAAATGGGCAGACTAGGTGGGCCAAGCGGTCCTTATCTGCTGTCAAAGTCTATGTCTCTATGTTTCTAGCACATAGGAACAGAACAGCTGCTCATTGAAACTGTACATGGGTAGAGCTGCATGCAGAATCTTTCAGTTCTGCTTCCGACAGAGCTCCACGGAATTTCAGAAATTCCACCCATATCCACAGATAACTGTTGAAAATGGAGTTCCGAAAATCTTAATGGATTAATGTTTTTTTTTTTAAACTGCAGATTAGTAATCTGTACTTTACATAAACTACAAATATGTATACCATAGTTCATGCAAACCATGGTTTCATCTTCTGCAAAGCATGGGATAATAATCTATGGATTGCGTAATCCGCATAATATTACTCTGCAGTTTACATAGAAATGCTTTTGGAATTCCGCAGACATAAAAAATAAATTCTGCACTGATTCTTCAGGCATAATTCCACATTCTGCTCATCTCTAACTAGGGGTATATGAGTACTTTTTTTTTCCGTGAAGGTTTTTATCCTCCGTTGGCAGACTGGGCAGCTAGTCAGCCTTATCCCCATACCCGTGACTGTCTCATGCCTCTCTTCAGTTGGGAGTTTGGTTACTCACTGATTTCACCGCATGATGGGGCCTTGCTTCAGAATGGAGCAGCAGGGCAGGTCACAGAGACATGGGCAAGGCTTCACAAAGCCTGGTCTCCATGCTTTACACTTTTCTGATCCATCCCCCATGCAGTGGTGCTAAGATGTGTGCGTGGAGGTACGCACATGCTGTGCTGCTGCAGCCTGTCCCTTTGAGTTGCTCAAGCCAGCGCTGCCACTGGATCTCCACCTGGTGGCAGTCATGAGCCAAGGCGGCTGACTACTCCTCCCCAAGAGAGGCGAGTAGTCCCTAGGATACTGGATCTTCTCTCACCCCACTAACTCACAACAACCCATGCTCATTCCCGAACATGGGTCACCGGCGTGGCAAGATAAGCACTTATTTTTGAATGCTCATCAAGTACTTATTGGCTGTGCCCTAAATATTTGGATGCATGGATCAGCTCTGCAGCAACATTTAACAACAACAACAAAAACGGCCATGAGTTGTTAGCAGACTGCGCTATCTCCACTTTCACACACCCTGCTTGTACAGTCAGTCAGGTGACTGAAAGCCACCTGCAGCTGGCAAGCTGTGAGTGGACAACTGAACTAGCCAAGATTTTGGACTATCTCAGATCCTAGACTGTGGGTTGGGAGGGTGGGCAAGATAATACAAAAACATATCTGGGGAATAGTTCAGGTGGGGGAGGGGGTGTTTGAAAAGAATCTGATAGTTCCTGACACAATGTTAAGAGACGTTGGGCAGGATTCTTATAAGGGATGCACCTGGCCGACAAGACAGTAGATATAGTCCAGAGGAGGTTTGAGGAACTAGGACAATTATGTGAGGGGGCAGGAAGATCAGTAACTTTTTCAGAGATACTTCCAGTGCCCAAGGCAAGCACAACAAGAAAGCTGAGAATAGAGGAATTTAATGGATGGCTAAGAACCAGGTGTTGTGCTAAAGGGTATGGGCTGTTGGGGGTGGGGAGGGACCTGAGAGGACAGTAGTCTCTATGCCAAGGACAGACTACACTTGGAGTGAGGAGGGAAAGAGTGTTGAAACAGAGGATGGAGGAGTACATAGAGGAAGTAGGAATTTAAACTAGGAGCGGGGTGGCAATTGGGCAAGAGACATGCAGAGACCACAGGTTGGGAAACCATATGAGCTTATCCCCCATAACAGTGACAAAGGACAAATGGCAAGTACTATTGGTGATGCTAGGAAAGGAGGGCAGGATGGGGGGTGGGGTGGAAGGTGGTTACCCTTAATGCTAGGAGCCTTGGGAGGAAAACTGCAGAGTTACAGGTTCTCATGGCGGAGGGAGAGGTGGACATTGCAGTCATCACGGAAACATGGGCCACCCAATACAATGACTGGGACCTGTCTGTACTAGGGTATAGGTTATTTCGTAGGGACAGGGTGATTGGGAAAGGAGGGGGTGTGGCACTATATGTGAAGGAAAGACTGAAGTGTGTAAGGGAGGTAGGGGAGGAGGGTAGTACAGAGTCAATTTGGATGCAAATCCAGGATTCCAAGAATAGGATTCTTAGAATGGGAGTGGTGTACAAGCCGCCATCTCAGATGGAGCAGTTAGACAGGAACTAGCGGGACAGATCAGGAGGACCTACGAGAAGGGTAGTGTGGTGACTATGGGGGCTCAACATGCCAGGAGTGGACTGGAGTACCCCAACAACCAGGAACAGAAGGGAGCAGGTACTGCTGGATGCCTTCCAGACAGCTTCCTGCTGCAAATGGTCAGTGAACCAACCAGGTTAGGAATCCCTTGACCTTGTGCTGGCAAATGGGGACTTTGTGAGAGAACTTACAGTAGAGGAACCGCTGTCAGGGAGTGACCACCACTCAGTATGGCTCACATTGGATATGGGCAAGAAAGGAGTGGAATCTGGCACAGGAGTGCTGGACTTCAGGGGGGCCGACTTTGGGAGGATGGGGGAAGTGGTAAAAGGGTACCTGGCCAGAATTCAATCTAGTATGGACACTAACCAGAGGTGGGAGCTCATAAAACTGGGGATAGTGGAGGCAACCAAAACCTGCTGCAAGGCCCAGAGCAAGAAGGCTAGGGCTAAGAAACCGAGCTGGTTGAGCAAGGAGGTCATGGAAAAGGTAAGGAGAAAAAGAGCTGCCTTTAGGAAGTACAAGAAAACAGGGAGAGAGGAGGACAGGAGGAGTTGACAGAATCGAAGGAGGTGACAAGGCAGTAGGGGAGCCAAGGCATCTCACGGAACTCAGGCTGGCACAAGGCATTAAGAGGGAGAAGGACTCTTTAGGTACATCAGGGAGAAAAGGAGCTGTAAGGACCCATAGTAAGGATTAGGAAGGAGGGGGTTGGTGAAGCAGGGTGTGATAAGGCAGAAGCACTAAATGAGTACTTCTGCTCAGTATTTACTAAACAGAAGGGGGGGGTGACACCCAAGGGGGGAGAAATGGCAGAAACAGGGGGGGAGGGGGTGATAGATGGGGAAATCATGGAGGGCAGAGTTCGGAAGGGATTGAAGGCACTGAGGGTGGATAAGGCGCCAGGCCCAGATAACATCCACCCCAGGGTACTGAAGGAGCTGGCAGAGGTCCTTGCAGGACCTTTGGCAGACCTATTTAATGCCTCACTACATTCGGGTGTGTACCTCAGGACTGGAGGATGCTCTGCGTGGTGCCCCTCCACAAGAGTGGGCCCCAAGGATGAACCGAAACTACAGACCAGTGAGCCTCACATCCATCGCGGGTAAGCTAATGGAGACTATCCTGAAGGAGAGGCTGGTGGCCCTCCCAGAGGCCAAAGGACTACAAGCAGCGACAGCATGGTTTTGCTGAATGGCAGATCCTGCCAAACCAACCTGGTGGAGTTCTATGACTGGGTAACTAGGCAACTGGACAGGGGCCATGCAGTGGATGTCCTGTATCTGGACTTCAGTGGGCATTGGACTGGTGCCGCATGGAAGACTAGGAAGTAAGATTAGTAGGCACAGGTGCAGGTGCAAAGCTGGTGAGATGGGTAGGGAACTGGCTGCAGGGAAGTCAACAGAGGGGGGTGGTGGTGAGTGGAGAGCTCTCACGCCCGAGGGTAGTGACGAGCGGTGTTCCACGGGGCTCAGTGTTGGGACCAGTGTTGTTTGGGATATTCATTGTAGACATATCATTGGACATCAAGAGCAAGATCAGTCTGTTTACTGATGATACCAAGGTGGAAATGGTGGTGGATGACCTAAGGGGATGGCAGGGGTTGCAGGATGATCTGGCAAAGCTTGAAACCTGATCAGACACCTGGCAACTGGGGTTTAATGCGAAAAGGTGCAAGGTGCTGCATTTTGGGATGAAGAACCCAAGGAGGAGTTACCAGCTGGGGGGAGTGCAGCTAGCCCAGACAGAGGAGGAGGAAGGATCTGGGGTGCCTATTACAGGGTCAGTGAACAACCGGCACAATGTAGGAAGGCAGCTGCAAGGCCAACAAAATGCTGGGTTGTACTGCAAGGGTATATCCTCGAGGAGGGAGGAGGTGATTCTGCCACTGTATAGGTCATTAGTTAGACCGCGCACCTAGAGTACTGCGGTACTGGCACCCGTATCTGAGAGGGACATTAAATTACTGGAGGGGGTGCAGCGCAGGGCGACAAAGATGATCAAGGGGCTGGGGGACTTATCATAGGAGAGGAGGCTGAGGGAGTTGAACATGTACTCACTGGAGGAGAGGAGGGACTGGGGGACATGATTGAAACCTTTAAGTACATGAAAGGAATAAGCAAGACAGGTACAGAGGGGCTGTTCAAAGTAAGGGAGGGGAGGGACACCAGGGGCCATGATATGAGACTGGAGGGAGGAAGGTTCAGGAGGGAGATGAGGAGACACTTTTTTACAGAGAGGGTGGTGGCTGGGTGGAATGCGTTACCTGCAGAAGTGGCATCCAGTAGAACAGTGGACTGCTTCAAAAGGGGATGGGACAGGACAAGGGTGAGGGTCAATGAAGGGGAAGGGTGGAAGGGAGGGGCAGCTGCAGAATAAGGGGTGCTAGCTGCACATTCGAGCAGACTTAATAGACCTATAGGCATTTATCTGCTGGCAAATTTCATATGTTCGTAGTGTATCTGAGATGAGCTGGTGCATCCCCAACTTGTGCACTGGCACAGTTCTGGAAGAGGACCAATACGCCGGCACAATCCCGATGCGCCAACTCATCGCAGATGCACCGCATACCACCCATAATGATATGTGGTGCCTCTGGAGGGGCTGTGCAGGTGGCATGCCCATGTATGTGGTGTGCAGCCCCATTCACAGCCCAACTTGGATTCGCATCCCTGGGGCAAGTCCGGAGGTGCGCTTCCTACGGATAAGTCTACAACAAGTAGACATAAGTTTATTGCCATACACAGGCAGGCTGCCATACTACAGACAGCAGCATGGCAGCCTGCCCACCCTGGCAGTCTAGTGTGCCCCCCTCCTTGGCCAAGTCCCAGGCAGAATGCTGCTCCCTGCGGTGGTAGTGCAGTAAACACAGAAACCCCCTTCCCTGCCCAAGCCCCCGTCAGAATGCTGCTTCCTGTGGCATTAGTGCAGTAAACACTGAACCCCCCCCATTGCCCGCATCCTGGAATTCATATGCCGCTCCTGTGGTCGATGGGTGAAGTGCCCAAGAACCGACCACCCGCCCGTATCCCTTTTGTATGCTGCTCCTGCGGTGTGTAATGCTGTATGAACAGAACCCACCCTCCCACCCTGACCCTGTCGCACATAGCGGCACTCATAAGCCCCTCCCCAGTAGCCCAGAGACCCTCCCACTCACTCAGGCACCCCAATCCACCATGCTCCCCGTCCAGCAAAATCCACCATGGGTGGCACAACCCACCCTCATACCACCATGGCTGCCCGCGACAGAGTAGACTGTGAATGACAGCTCCTATACACCTGCAGCCCATTGGTGGACCCTGTTGACCAATGGGCTTGCAGTGTACTATACACTGTCATTCACAAAGTTGTGAATGACAGTGTACAGTACATGCTGCAAGCCCATTGGTCGACAGGGTCCACCAGTGAGCTGTAGGGTGCACAGGAGCCGTCTTCACAGACTGCCTTTGGCAGGCAGCCATGGCGGTAGGAGGGTGGGCTGAGCTGCCTGCTAATGGTGGGATTTTGCTGGGACAGGGGAGTGGGGTGGGCTTGGGGGTGCCTGAGTGGGTGAGGGTCTGCTAGGCCACCGGGAGCTTTATGGAGCCGTCACTGGCGCAACAAGGTCGGGGTGGGAGGGTGGTTCTGTTCAAACAGCATTGATTGCCGCAGGAGTGGCATACTAATGGGGATGCAGGCGGGTGGGGGGTTCTGGGCACTCTACCCTACCATGCAGGGAGCGCATACAAATGGGGGTGCGGGCATGGGGGGTCAGTGTTTACCACACTACCACCGCAGGGAGTGGCTTGCTACAGGGATTCAGGCAGGGAGCGTGGGACACTGGTCCACCAGGGATACGTCCTGATGTGTGTAGGATGCGGGTGGCCCGGGGAAGGGAGGAGCATAACTGGATGAGATGGGGCTCTGTGTTTGGACCAAAGCCCTTGCAGGGCGCCCGGTGAGTTCGGCTGGGTGCATCCCTACATGGCGCATGCAAATGGGGCCATAATGACATGCAAAGGGCCCCATTGTGCCTTGCATGCCTGATGGCCCCATTTGCATATTGTTGGCTCCGAATGGCACATTTGGGCTCAGTGCATCATGCGTTGCACTGCCCCATTGTATTCTCAACCCGAACAGGGGATTGCACTGGTGCATCCAGGGCTGGGCACAGCTGTGGTATTCACAGAGGAGATTTGCCGGGAGCATTCCCCAGTGCATCTTCTGTGAATGCCACAGTTGGTGCTCAGTCCATTTCATTTGCTCTGGGGCTTCTGAGTTGTGCCTAGCGCAAGGTCTTTGTGAATCCTGCCCGCTATATTTTTGAAGAGTGTGTGGGAGAATGGGAGAAGGGGTGCATGATGGGAAATGACTGGGTTGGGGGAGATTCGTAGCCTACTGCTATCTACATGGTGAGAGCCAGAGTTTTAAACATTTGTTATAATTTTTTTTTTTAATGTCCTGAATATGAGTACCGCAAATAGTAAAAATAAAAAACCTTGGTATTGGATCCCGAGTACCAAACGTAATTATTATTGCTGGTATTCAGGAATTAATATTTGGGACTGGCACACCCCTTATTATTACACTGAAACAGACCACTGTTGTCACAGGGACATCCTGAGAAATCAGCAAGACGGCAGCCTTTGTTTAACCCTTAGAATACGTAAAAGAAGACTTCGAGCTGAAAATCTGAAGATGAAAACACTGATGTCTTGTATTGGGCTCAGAGAAAATGAACACATGAGTTAGCCATCAGAAAAAGGCATTTAGATCTGTTGAGTTTGCTCAGTTGTGGAGCCTCTGCTGTAGAGATTACAGTGGGCCATGTGCCCCCACCACCACCCCTGACCCTACCCTTCACCCTGTCCCACCTCTTCTTAAACCACCCCATCTTCTGATTGGCTATCCCAGATGGCAGTTCATTGCATCATAATAACACCACTTGTTATATAAAGAATTGCCTCCTGATCTCCTTCTTGTACCGCCCCCCTGCCAACTTGTAACAGGGCCCCCTTATGCTCTTGTTTTCAGTAGGATGGAAAAGGTCCCCGATCTCTACCTTGTTTGTATCTTACAGGTACTTGAAAGTTTCAGTCTTGTCCTCTCTCTCCCCCCTCCTCTCTTCAAGCAAGTACATACTGAATTCTCACAGTCTATCCTCATATGCCCTGTCATGCTGTCCCTGACCCATTTTTGTCGCCCCCCCTCCCCCCGCACTGCCTTAAGCTGCCTGATATCCTTCCTCAGGTAGAGACTCCAGTATTGCACACCGTGCACCAGATCCGGTTGTTCCGGGGATCTGTACAGTGGCAGGATAACCTCCTCCCTTCGGCTCATGAACCTTCTAGCAATGCAACCCAGCATTCTGTTGGCCTTGGATGCAGCCTTTCTTCACTGTGTAGCTTGCTTTAAGTCACTAGTAATGGCTATTCCCCAGGTCCCTTTCCACTTCTGATAGTGAACTTGACCCACCCTAGATTGCATTCAGCCCTCGGATTCTTTCTTTCTATCTGCATGGCCTTGCAGTTCTTAGTACTGAACCCCAGCTGCCATGTACCAGACCCCCTCTCAAATGTCCGTTGGTCTACCTTTAGGTCCTGCACCCTTTTATTCTGTATCCACCTTCCCACAGAGCTTGGTGTCCACAAAGAGGTAGCGTTTCCCTTTGATGCCATCTCCAATGTCATTAATAAACACACTGAATAATAACAACAGGCTGAGCTCTGATCTCTGCAGGATGAGTACATAACATAATTCAACGCAAGTTCATAGCAGGTGTGATCAGATATCTCAGAATCTGATCGCTAACACTCAATATGAGCAACTATTATTGAACAACTCAAGATGCGCGACTCAATAATAGCGCTCATAAGGACAGTGACTGGTGAAAAATGTCACTATATCCTGCAGAGCGAATGTAGCAGGGAGCTACACTCGCTACTAAAGGATATGGAATGATGGTTTGCTGCACCCTGCCAAGCTGGCCATGTAGTGTAGCGAAGTATGCTACCAGCCCTGGAGCCAGTGACCCAGGTTCAGGTCTACTGCCAGATGAAAAATGTTTTTTTTCAACCATTCTTTACTGTGTTCTAAGTCCACGCCCCCCTCGGAGTTGATTATATTTATTTTGGGGGGGCGTGGGGGCTGTCCCCCACAGAGGTGAGTGCGGGGGGGCATAGCCCCCTGCATAAAAATAGATTTGGTGATGTTTCTTTGGTGGAGGAAGGAACCATCACCATTTGTGACAGTCATCCTGGGGTCTGTCACCCTGCTTGTGTCGGGCGTTTTTTTGGTTCGCTGTTTGTGATCGATGCTCATTAGGAGTTGCCGTTATCACATAAAACCATTTGATCAGTTGGTCTGTTTTTGGGTGTTGGATTATCCTAAATTCAGATCCCAATTCGAGTTCTTCAGATTCCAGTTGTAACTACAAATTTTGAATTTCAGAATCTGATCAGAATCCAGTCAGACTACTACTGATTATTGATTTCTTTGATCGGTTGATTGATTTTTGTTGACTGGCAAAGGAGGGCTAGAAACAATTCTGCTTATTTTTAGCCTCATGCTGGGGTGGGGGGTACAGATTCAAAGTGAAATTGAACCAGATTAAGGTGTGGTGATATTTTACTGAATGGGAGAAATCTGGCCAGAAAACCAGGGGAATTCCCTGACACGTCTTGAGAAGGAGTCAGACAAGACCTCTCTCATCTCATGTGATGGATGGCACACATTGATAGTACAGCATCCTGCTACTGGTGCACTTGGGTGCCAGTGTTTATGGTATGAGACTAATCCTGGTGTTGGACTAGAACCCACAATCCTCTGGCCCAGAGGTGGATGTGCTACCAACTGAGCCATGTATCCAGAGTTTCTTGTTTTGGCCTTTGCCTGCTGTTTGTGTGTTCTTCTGGCACCTTACAGGCCTGTTTGAAAGCATATCCAGCCGACATCCCTTCATGTGTTTTGCATGAATTGCCCAAGATGCATTGCATTAGATGTGTAGGTACATTATAGAAGAGAAAAATACTGTATGGCTTGTGGAAAAGTGACACCACTGATGTACTGATGCATGTGCATTCATGGATAACTGTCTTGTGTCATCCTGTATTAGAAGTTCCCAAGAATCCCTGTCGGATGAGCTGTGGGAGAAACGGCTGGCTAAATGTGACCACCTGCCAGTGTGAGTGCTTGCATGGATACACTGGGCGGTATTGCCAAGGTAAGGAATGTTGTCCAGTTAGACAATGAAGTGAGTCAGGCTGTTCATTACCCAACTCACTCACAGTATCTACTGAATATTGGTTTGTAAGATCCCTGATCAGGAGACTGTGAGATGTTGCTTTATGTCCTGTGTAGAATCACAGCTCAGAAACCTCATGGGGAGGTAGAGTTTATATTTACTGGGTGGAAGGGGCCAGACTGAGAAGGCATTTTTAACTAAACTCAAACCTAAACTATATACCACCCTTGCATTTTATGAACATTGGGTTGCCGAAAGATGTGGGACTACAGACAGGTGTGGCAGAAGCACTGTGCTTATTCTTAGGTTAGAACTGCATAGGCTTTTCTATGCTACAGTACCACAGCACAAACACCTTGGCAGGATCCTCCCAGCTCACAATGTCCTGAGGGTCCAGTTACTCCTTAGTACCCCATCCCTTAGCATAGTCCTGCTTAGGGATGGGGTACGAGCTTTATGTCATATCAGCCTCTGCTGGCCCATTTCGGCTCAACCCTGGAAGTTAGTAATTTGTGGCATGACTCAACCCTGATTTGACGTAGTCCAGTCCATTGTTGAGTTTGGAGCAGCCAGTATGATCTGTTTCTGACCCAGTCAGGATAATTTAAGTGGTTCTGGAGCTTTTTTTTCCTATTAACAGTAAATAAATCCACATAAAATAACTAGTTTAAACATTAAATGACATCAAGAAGATGGTAATTAAGAGGCAGAAGGGCAACCTGTTTCTGCCATTTCACCCAGTTACCTCTGACCCAGTTCTGACCTGGTCTGGAAAATGTATCTGTTTTGGCAAACCACAGCCATAATCAGAACTGGGTCACCATCTGTCTTCCCATCCCTAAATGGAATCAGAACCAGATCACAGCCATCCCTAGACAGAATCCAAACTGGGCTGCAGCCAAGCTGAACATCCCTAGGCAGCATCCAAATCAGGTCACAGCTGATGCTAACATCCAAAGATGGAACCTAAACTGGATTGCCGCAAACCCTAACATCCCTAGGCAGAATCCAGACTGGGCTGCAGCTGACGCAAACATCCAGAGATGGAACCCCAACTGGGTTGCAGCCAACCCTAACATCCCTAGGTGGAATTCAAGCTGGGTCAAAGCTGGCTTTCCGATCCCTAGGCGATATCAGAACTGGGTCACAGCTGACCCTCCTAGCCCTAGTCAAAATCCAAACTGAGTCACAGCCAACCCTAACATCCCTAGACGGAATCCAAACCAGGTTGCAGCCGACCCTTACATTCCTGGGTGGGATCAAGACTGGGCCACAGCTGAACCTAACATCTCTGGGTGGAGTCTAAACTGTGTCACAGCTGATCCTCCCATCCCTAGACAGAGTCCGAACAACGTTGCAGCTGACCGTGACATCCCAGCAGAATCTGAATTGGGTTGCAGCTGTCCCTCCCATCCCTAGATGGAATCAGAACTGGTTCAGGGTCGCCCTTCCCATCCCTAGACATAATCAGAACTGGATCACAGATGATCCTTCCATCCCTAGACAGAATCAGAACCACGTCACGGCCGACCCTCCCAATCCTAGATGAAAATCATAACTGTGTCGCAGATGACCTTCCATCCCTAGACAGAATCACAGCTGACTCTCCCGTCTTTTGACAGAAGCATGACAGATGCATCAAGGGCCCCTGGCAAATGGGTAGCACACCTCAATATATAGGGAGGTCAGTGGAATGGCGTAACAGTCGGTTCATGCTTTAGGTTGTTTGCAACAACTTTTGCATTAAATAACAATGCATTTTTATGTTTGCTTGAACGCATGTGCAAGAAACATAGTGCCATCATCCGAGTTTTCGGAGGTGTGTCACCCCCTCTTCCAATTCAGTCAGTGTGTTGGCAGGCATGGCCCCAGTCCTCCAATGCATGCTAGAGCTGTCTATGACAGCTCCAAAATGCAGTGGAGTACAGTTGAAACGGGGAGCTACGCTTCAGTGAGCAGCGATAAGATATCGCCTGCTCATGCGTGCTCCCCTACACACACACACACACGCATGCAGGCATACTGCGACGCCCCCCACACACACTGTACAGCCGGGGTGCCAATCCCGATCGGCTGTGCTCGCCCCCAAAACCCTTTCACATGCCTGCTGGTGCCCACCCCAGCGTGGCAAATCATCGATAGCCATGGGGTGCCCAATCCCCCTTCAGCTCCACTGTCTCCTCCCGAGGTACTGGGTGCCATGCTGGGAGCCCACCCCAGCATGGCAGCTGATGCTATGGCCGACAGGTGCCCAATCCCCGTCGTCCGCCCCAACCCAGCCATCCTTGTGCCACGCTGGGAGCCACTCCAGCATGGCAAACGTCCTTGTCGTCATTTAAAAAAAAAACCTGGAAATAAAAACTGTCCCTCGGCGCTTCTCCCTGCCCACCTCCCACAATCCGCACTCTACCCACTGCACACCCTGCCTCCCACACCCCCACCCTATACTTACTTCTCCGGACTCTCGCGCGATTTATTCTGGACCGGAACACGCCTGCACTCTTCAAAGCCAACCGCTAACTGAGGAAATGCCAGTAAGCTGTATAATGGGATAGATAGGGTTTTTTCAACTTTATTGCATATCTCAGGCATTTTTGGGAATTTTTGCACCAAATTTTCAACATGGGGTTTTTGGGACCCCTTCTTATGAATGCTGTCACTGTCATGGCGTTACTCGGGCCCAAAGGGTGATTTTGCAGCCACTGCTTGAAATCACCCTTCCGGAATGATTAACGAAACAACACTGCCAGTGTTCATAAGGTGGGCTCTCAAAAAGCCTGTTTTGAAAATTTGGTGGAAAAATTCCAAAAACTGACTGTTTTACGAAAGTGTGCCAGCAGTTCCTACACAGGTTCGTAAGTTCACGAATTTTCAATATTTTCACTCCAGATTTTCAACATTGCAATTTTATCACACCTTCTTATGAATAGTACAGCTGACATTTTTCACATCTCATCCAAAATGTGTTTCCACCCATGTAGCGTACAATGGTGCAGTCAGTGTGCGAAATCAATGTACAGGACAAATTAAGAAAATCACAGTGACACTGTTCATGAGCAGAGGTCTTAAAATGGCTATGTTGAAAATTTGGTGAAAAAATTCCTAAAAATGACTGTTTTACGAGCGTGCGTTGCAGAGTTCCTACGCAAGCTCGTAAGTTCGCAAATTTTCAATAGTTTCACTCCAGATTTTCAACATTGCCATTTTACCACACCTCCTTATGAGCAGTACAGCTGTCATTTTTCACATCTTGCCCAAAATGTGTTTCCGCCCATGTAGCGCACAATGGCGCAGTCGGTGTGCGAAATCAATGTATGGGACACATTAACAAAATCACAGTGACACTGTTCATGAGCAGAGGTCTTAAAATGGTTAACGTTGAAAATTTGCTAAAAAAATCCTTAAAAATGACTGTTTTACGAGCATGCGTTGCGCAGTTCCTATGCATGCTCGTAAGTTTGCGAATTTTAAATATTTTCAATCCAGATTTTCAACATTGCCATTTTATTATACTTCCTTATGAGCAGTACAGCTGTCATTTGTCACATCTTGCTCTAAACATGTTTCTGCCCATGTAGCACACAATGGCGCAGTCGGTGTTCGAAATCAATGTATGGGACACATTAAGAAAATCACAGTGTAACTGTTCATGAGCAGAGGTCTTAAAATGGCTATGTTGAAAATTTGGTGAAAAAATTCCTAACAATGACTGTTTTACGAGCGTGCGTTTCGCAGTTCCTACGTACGCTCATAAGTTTGCAAATTTTCAATATTTTCACTCCAGATTTTCAACAGTGCCATTTTATTACACTTCCTTATGAACAGTACAGCTGCCATTTTTCACATGTCTCCCAAAATGTGTTTTCGCACATGTAGCGCTCAATGGTGCAGTCGGTGTGCGAAAGCAATGTTTGGGACAGATTAAGAAAATCACAGTTACTCTGTTCATGAGCAGAGGTCTTAAAATGGGTATGTTGAAAATTTGGTGACAAAAGTCTATAAAATGACTGTGTTACGAGTGAGCATTGCGCAGTTTACTCGCACCCTCATAAGTTCATGACTTTGTAATATTTTCAGTCTAGATTTTCACCAGTGGCATTTTTCCACACTTCCTTATGAACAGTACAGCTGTAATTTTTCACAACATGGCCGAAATGTGTTTTCACACTTTCAGCGGAGAGATGCGTGGTCGCTGTGGGAGATCATTGTTCGGAACAGATAAAGAAAATCACAGTGACACTGTTCATGATCAGAGGTCCCAAAATGCCTGTGTTGACAATCTGCTGTAAAAAATCCCAAAACTTATTACATTACGGGTGTGCGTTGCATAGTTTCTATGCACGCTCATGACTTCACCAGTTGTTTTAATATTTTTACTGCAGATTTGCAACATTGCCATTTTTTACACCTCCACATGAACAGTACAACTGTCATTTTATAGATCCTGTTCGGAATGTTTTTGCACCTGTGGTGCTAAATGCCATAGTCGCTGTGCATAAGCAGCTTTCGGCTAACAAACTGATATTCCCCCTGTTCATGAGGTGGGGTCACCAAAAAAACATGTTGAAAATTTGGAGTGAAAATATCAACGAATGCCTGAGGTGCTAGGGTTTCCAAACCATAACGCCCACCCTGTAGAGAGCAGGCATCAGGGATGTGACTTGGATTCTTGCCTGTAATGCTCATACCATTCCACACCCTGCAGCCAGTGAGAGGCATCGAGGTATGCCTTGGACTCTTCGCCCCAAAGTTCACCCCATTCTCCTCATACCGTGCCCATCTCACCGCGACTCTGATGGAATGTGGTGTACATAAGGGCCAAAGACCCATGGCACACCGTGACACTTCGTCAGTGTCTGCAGGGTGGGTGTGGTGAAATGGCGTGGCCGTTATGCCTGATGACCCAAAGGTACACCCCAATGCCTGTCACTCTCTGCAGGGTGGTGGTGGTGGGGTTGGCTTCAGTTCAGTACTTCACTGCCATTCCTATTACGCAGCTCTGTGACTTCTACACTACCACTGCCAATGCCAGCAAGCAAACATTCGGCATTGACAAATGCTTGTATTTTGTACTTTAAATGAAATGGGTACATTTTAAATAAATACAATATGTAGCATATTTTGCCCCGTTTCTAAAAAGTTGTCTTTAACTTATGTTGAGAACAGCATTTTCGAACATTAAGAACAGCTTCTCTCAACTGCAGCAATCAGTCTCACACTCTAATTACAAATCAGCACAGTACAGCATGAGCTGAGCTGCTGTCAGTGACAGCTGCAAAATCATTACCTCATGTGCTTAAAACTCGTTCACTCCAATGGCGCCACCTGATGGCCACCAGTAATCAACACTTCAGTCCTGTAGCACCAGATGACGTCCTCATTAAATAGCCATTCATTCCTATGGACGTTGTTTGGCACCTTTCCTCTTTATCTGATTCTCCCTTTAACCTTTTGACTGGGATCGTACTGGAGGGAATCTGCCAAGAGGAGACACCCTCAGCTACAAGTCTGAACAAAAAAAGGGGATGATGCCATTGGAGATTGCTAAGATGTATGCAGTTTGAGTGGTAACTGCTGCTGCTTCAGTTCACTGGCGCCACCAAAACTGGAAGTGAACAGGTGCAGTTTTCAGTAACGTAGCATTAGCGTGGAGTCCTGGAGTTTGTGAAGAAGAGCTAGGGCTAAAAGAAACGATAAGAAGCCGTGTGGGACTGTTGCCTACAAGTTCTGATGGCAACCTTGGGTGAAGGTAAAAAAAGCAGCTGCTCTACCATCCATTTTTTGGAGCCATGCCCCTCCAGTCCAACTGAATCTGCAGCAGACATCCCGGATGCCATTTCTGTACAGATGCTGGCAGGGGGGTGCTGTCTGACTGGTACGTCAGATATTATTTAAAAAAATAAATAGGGCTGCCCTATGGCGCAATGGGTGGTGCTCTGTGATCCCGCACTGGCGACCAGGGTTCAGGAGCAGACTAAGGAGCTGGGTCAGGATGGCCCAAGGGCTGGGCAGGCACTGCCACATGGCGGCACTTCCAGCTCGGGGATGGAAGGCATCGGGGTGTGCCACTCTGGCGACCCCTGCGGTGGGCTGGAGAGCTTGCTTCTCAGCAGGGGCATGTCAGTAGCATGCAAGGCCAGCTGTGGGCTTTACTTTACATCAAGGAGGTGGGCAGGATGAAAACTGGAAAATGTTGGAGCCTGCAGATGACGCCTGGCTCATTCCTTGACCCGCGCAGCTACCCAGGCCCGATGGCACTGGATGTAAGATTCCGGGTGGGGGATGGATGGACCTCCCCTTCCTGGCCCTGCCATGGGGGGAGGGGGAAAGCCGTAGAACACTCAAGCTGGTAGTTCCTGGGGAGGCATGTGCCAGTCAGGGGTGGGGGGGGGGTGATGGCAGGGACAGCTCCACAGGGTAGAAGCACCTTTGTGGAAAAAAATAAAGAGATAAATAATGAATAAACACCTGCATAAAAGTACTGCTATTAAGCAGGATTGGGAGGTGGTGGGATTAATAATACTATTTCATAAAATGACTTAGAAGACCGCGCCCACTTGGTGTACAGGTGTTGCTCTTTTACCTTGACTGTGCACGTGTTTTAAAACTTTCATTTTTGGGTGTTTTGTGTGGGTATACAAGCTAAGTAAGCAAATCTGCTTGCACCCCCCAAGTAGAAAATAACAAATAATTGAGGACTTTAAGAGACTTTTTATCCTGCCCATCCCCTGAGTACCATGACCATCCCTAAGGATTGTGGGGAGTACAACCCAAAGCTGAACTTATGTCTTTTGTTGGTTGGAAGTATCGCATAGGTATATAATGAGATGTATTGTGTTGGTATGTCTTGTATGGTTATTATTATGTTAAAATAAATTGAAAAAAATATGTTTGGGGTGTTTATTCTGATATTTTAGCACATCAGTCTTTTATTACAAATATTTAAAATATCTCTATGGTCCTTTACATGCATTTAAGGGCCATATAAATATGTGTGTAGGTGTGTATAGGTACAGTAGGTAGCATCTGACTAGTCCCCCGCCCCATTATTTATGGCAAATATACATACATACATATGTAGCTATACACATATGAAGAAGTGAGGACATGAGAAGACCACGCCTGGGACGGCTGTGCCACGGTTAAAGGCACAGTAACAATGAAGATTTAAGGATAACTGGCACCTGCCAGACTGGGCTGTGTAGTAGTAGAGTATTTATTTCGGGCACCCTTCCCCGTAGGCTCAGGGCACCCTTACAAAACATAAAACAAACAGCATTAGGACATTGCATACATAAAACTTGTACTGTAATACAATACATATAAAATCAATAAATACAACCCTTTAAAATTCCATACAAGCCAATTCCTAAGCTGTCTAGTGGTTTAAATACATTCCTAAGGCCCCAAAGGCCTGTTGGAAGCGGAATATTTTAAGATGTTTTTAAATGCTTCTAGGGAAGGTGCCTCTCGGAGATACCCCGGCAATGAGTTCCAAAGGACCAGGGCAGCCACCTCGAATACCTGGTCCCCAGAAGATTTCAACCTATTTCTAGTGACCTCCAGGAGGGCCTCCCCTGCTGATCTAAGAGAGCGACTCGGGGTGTAGGGATGCAGAAGCTCCTTCTGGTAGCCCAAATCCAACCTATGTAGGACCTTCAGAAGACCTATTTTAAAAGGTGATGTGCCAGCCCACTGGCAGCCAGTGCAGTTCGCATAGCACTGGGGTAATATGACTGGACCTTGAATGTCCAGTCAACAACTGGGCTGCCATGTTCTGAAAAAGCTGGAGGCACTGCATCGCACCTCCTCTTACCCCAAGCTAGAGTAAATTACAGTAATCAAGCCTTGCGGTGACAAACGCATGTACCAACATGGCCAGGTCATCAGGGGGAATAAGGGATTCAATTCAGGCGATGTTCCAGAAATGGTAAAAAATGGTCTGGACAACAGCCGACACCTGAGCTTCAAGTGTCAGCTCATTGTCCAGAACAGCGCCCAAATTCTTCACCTTACGGGAGGCATCCAGTTTGGTCGCACCAATAAAAGGCCCCAACCTGTCCCTAGAGGCCCCCACTCCCCCTCCTTGACCCGGCTAAATCACCAGCACTTCAGTCTTCCCCGGGTTAAGTCCCAGCCAGTTTGATGACATCCAAGCCCAGATCTCAGCAAGCAATTATTCAGCATGTTGACCACGTCAGATCTCCCAGGTGTGAGGGACAGGTAGAGCTTAGTATAATCAGCATAGCAATGAAAACTCATACCACCTTATGACCTCGCCCAGGGACAGCGTATACACTGTGAGCAACATGGGGGAGAGGACAGAGCCTTGGAGTACTCCACAGCGGAGGGTCATCGGGCCTGAGGAATAATACCCCAGTACCAGCCTCTGAGACCTGCCCCAGAGAAAGGACTCGAATCAGCTGATGATCTTGCAGGTGAGTCCTACATATTCCCTGAGCCTGTCCAACAACACCCCATGGTTCACAGTATCAGATGCTGATGAGAGATCAAGGAGAATGAGAATGAATTGCTCTCCTCTATCCCTCGCCCTGAGCAGGTCATTCAACACCTTAACTAGTGCGGTCTCCATGCTGTGCATAGCCCTAAATCTGGACTGGAATGGTTCGTAAATCTGGAAGTCCATGAGATGACTCTCAAGCTGTTCCGCAACCACCTTCTCAAAAACCTTCCCTAAAAAGGGGAAGATCGAGATAGGCCGGTAATTCGCCAAGACGTCAGGGTCCAGAGATGTTTTTTTCAACATGGGCTTCACCAGAGCCTGTTTAAGGGACTCTGGGAAGACCCCTGCTGCCAGAGAACTCCTGACAATCTTGGCAAAAACTGGACCCAGGACCCTGACACAACTAACAAGTAATTGCGTCGGGCCTGGGTCAATGTTGTGGAACACTGGTTTAAGCCCTGAGATCACTCCGCAGACCTCCACCATTATCACAGGTTGAAACTCTCCCCAGGGAGACCAAGCGCATCTGTCCACCTGAGGTCCACCACTGTTGGATGATGGTATTTCACTTGGAGAAATCCCAGTCCTAACAGAGGACACTGTCTGAGAAGAACCGAGCGAACTTCTCACACTTATGAACTGAAAAAGATCTAACAGGTTCCTGACAGGCCTGGATGCAATAGCCTTTCTACAACCCGAAAGAGCTGAGCCGGTCAAGTCTTCCCAGCTGCAATCATCCTAGATATAAAAGCTGCCTTTTTTTGATGATTGCATTCTGATACTCATCGTAATGAGCAATCAGAACCAGCTTGTCCTCCTGGGACTTGGTCTTCCTCCAACGCCTCTCTAACCTCTGCTCCCTGTTTTTTTTAGTGTCCTCAACTCACCATCAAACCAAGGTGAGCTGAGTCATGAAACCAGCGGGTGTACACGGATTGGTGCTAGACTATCCAGAGCCTCCATGACAGCCCTATTATAGGTCTTTGCGGCGTTCTCCGGACTGTCCACGCAAGCCTCCGGCACAGATGAAACGTTCAGTTCCACCATTAGTCCCTCTGGTCGCAACCCTTTCAAAGGGCGGAACCGAACCATTTCCACAGGGGAAGGGACATTCAGAGGGGTTCTGAAGCTGAACCTGATGGTGCAGTGATACATCAAATAACTGGATCAATCTCGATGGTGTCAATTTCGAGCCCCAGGGAGAACACCAGATTGACTGCATATCTGGAGTGGTGGGTCCTGGCTGTAGTCTCAAGAATAAGGCCCAAAGCTTCCATGCCGGACACGAAGTCTCTGGCCCAGATGAAGCCTTGTCATCCACCCAGGTGTTGAAGTCACTGAGAATAAACAATCTCGGTGACTCCAGAGCCTTCTTGGTGACAAAGGCCATCACCTCTTGTAGGAAACTTTGGTCCCACCTAGGTGGACAGTAGAACAGAAGAATCCTGAACTCCACCCCAGGACCCCCACGCACCACCACGCACTCAAAAGAACCAGTGTCCACCACTGGGTGTACTGCCAGCTCCAGTTCTAACCTGAAACAAATGGCCACCCCCCCCACATTCCTTCCTCAGGCAGTGAACTACCGTAAATCCGTCCAGGACAGATGCCTCTAGCACAGGGCCTGAAGCATTCCCCAGCCAGGTCTCCATATTGCACGCCAGGTCGACTGATGCAACCAGCTCCACCATTACAGCGGTCTTGTTGGCCATCGACCCGGCGTTACACAATACTGCACAAAGAGGATGAATGGCTGAGGCCAGTTCCTCAGCTACCTGCCCTCTCGGTCCAGAGAGCTCCCTTGCCAAAGAGACAAGGCACGAAGGACCCCGTTCCAATTGCCTTCTTAACCCAGGGCATCTTCTGGTCTCCACCACGTGAATCAGCCCCCTCCATCGGCCTCATCCCTCTTCTCATCTCCCCCCCTTACGCTCCTCCTTACAATGCCCAACTCCCTATATCTCTGAGAGACTGTGGTCAGAAGGGGTGGGTCTTGGAAGAGGCGCAAGGCATTTAAAAGGGAGGGGGAGTACCAGAGCCAGGGGTCCAGGATAAAAAAAAAAAATTTCTAGGTTCCACCACTAATACCTAGTAATAATTCTTCTACTACACTAAATTTAAACTCAAATAGACTACCACACCACACATTCTCAATTCCATACACACCACACTCACCCACACAATCACTCACTCCAGCATAAACAACTAAAAATAGAAAGAAAGCTCCCCCTCCCCAGTTCCAACAAACTAAAATCCCAATTAATACACAAATAATAAAGGGGGGTCAAAGTCCAGGAGTGTTGGTAAGTTCCCACAGTTCTTAAAAGGGCAGTCGTTCTAACAAAATCCCAATAGCATGAACAACTCTTCAGAATTAGAGGACAGTCAACATTTCATTACAAAGCAGAGAGACAGCAGTGACTGCAGAAACAATACAGGGCAATATGCAGAGCAGCAGCAAGGGGTTCTCACCACCCAAACTGCTGCTACTGGCCAGTCCAAAGTCTCTCCAAAACAAGTGGGCCCTCTCACAGCTTTTTGCTTGTCTCAATATTAAAAAGACTCCACCAGTTCCACCGGAGAAAGGTAAAACAGATTGCCAGTTCTAAACATCCAAATGCAATCCAGAAGTTGGATCACGGCCTAGCAGTCGGTCCCAAAGTCCAGAAACCTGGATAATAAAAAGACAGCACCTCTTATTCATGGCAAAGTGAGGGAGAAGAGAAATCTTCCCACAGAAACTCAACTCCAATTTGTTTTGTCTCGTAATGGGCTCCGACTCAAAAAGCCCAAATTCCCCAGTCACCATCTTTGAGCGTACCTGCTGGTGGAGTCAGTGTTTATTGCAGTGTTTTCAGTGTATCCATAATAAAAAGGCTCATACTTCCACAAGGAAAGAGCAGTAGTCCTGTTTTTTGAACCCAATAAAGTTGGGACTACAGTATTTGTATTCTCAGATTCTATTGAATTGAAAATTATGACTGTTTCAAGTCATCTTTTTTTAATTATATAATAGCAATAATACACTCCAGGGTATGTCATATCATGGGATAGCATCACTTCTCAGGTACATGAATCACTCAGCCTTTGGCCTCATATACTGTACATATCTCCTGAGTTGTGACAATGTACCATGATATACTACATCCAGTTGTGTATTATTGCTTAATTATGAAATATTTATAAAATGGTAAGGGAAAATCCTGAAATCTGATTGGCTGTTGTTCATGTAGCAATTATGTTCCACGCATGGAAAATAAAAAGTGCTGCCAAATGTGGACTGATCACCACTGGAATCATTACGCTAATAGAATGTTAAGAATTTAACTGGCAGCCATTGCTTTTGTCCTGTAACTGTAAGCATCACATTTACTTGCACTGGGCCCTAAAAATAAAACTACCTTAAATACAAGATAAAACAGATTAATTAAATGTTGTTTCCCTGATCATCACATTCTCTTTAGTCACATAAACAACTTAGAAACATTAAGTATTGTTTATAGGTTTTCATTAGAACTGTTTCTTTGCTAACAAGTCAGGAAAATCTCTTCTCCTTGCTCTCCTTGCCCTGACAGAGAAATAATTGAGTCTCTGGCTGTAACAGAGGCCTTTGTTATGTGTGTGTATAGTATGTTAAGAGAGTAACATTCTACCAGTGGAACTGAGCAGAATTTTGAATACATGTATTCCGACAAACATTCCATATCTTGAATGTGGGGAAAAACAGAGAAAAAAAATCAGGACGAAGAAAGTAGGCAACAGTACAATGACATCATTTCTAGTGGGCGGAAAGACTATTTTATCATAATTGCACACAAGTAAATCTATTGTTTCTACATATAAGCATGCTTTTCACAAGTGTAAAGTTTTAAAAAAAGCCCATTTTATAGAAGCGAATAAGACTGGGGTGGGGCGTGGAATAGCTTTTACCGCATGGCCAGCAGCCAAAGTCTCTCGGCCTTCAGCCTCGTGCCTTATTACACCCCTGGCCATGCAGTAAAATGTGTTCCATGCACACCCCATCATGCCTTATTGCTTATGTATAACAATCCAGAAACCAGATTGGCTAAGGAACACAGAACCAAGTACTGATTGTGACAGGCTTGAATAAGACCCTGTCCCATTTGCTATGTAGAAAGATTTGTTATGTAGAGGAGTTAAATGCTGGGATCAGTTTTATCCTCTTCTGTTCTGTCTCATGTCTGCCTGACTGCACAGTCAAATTTTTTTGTCAGACCTAGGAACTGGCTACTCCGATGGTCTCGCCATCCCCTCCCTGCTATCTCTCTGCCTTCACTTGCTGTTTCTATCTTTTCTTCACCCTTGCATATCTGAAGTTATAAAATATCTGTGAATCTTGATGTGAAACTGAAATCTCTTGATTTGAAAATGTAAATGGTTATATTGTTGAAATGATTGCAAAGAGCTATTTGGAAATCAAGGGGTTAACCTGAGATGCTGGTTTGCAAACTTTTTGAAGAGCTGTAAACAGGAGGTCAGTTCTGAGACACCATGTACTGTTTTGTTGCACCTGCAAGGAAGGAAGGAAGGAAGCTAACAAGAACATTTTCAGAAAAAAACAGAATGTTCTCCTTAATGAGATCCCTGGCAAAGGCTTGTCATAAAAAGAGCAGCAATATTTTTGATAGGGAGACTGAGATTTGAAATTGGGAAGAAACACTCAGAAAAAGGACTTTGTTTGTTCTGTTTGTACTGCCTTTGTAAATAGTTATCCTGAACAATTTTATTATTTATTTTGCTGTTATTAATAATAATAAAACACTTATTGCGAATTTTGCAGCTGCTCCTGGTCATCCTATGCTGCCTGACCTGTGCCTCGATGACACTGATATCCCAACACAATGGAACTGGAAAAAGATCTGTGACCTCAGAGTCCTGCTTACATTAAGTAGGCATAGCTGTATCAGTACACCTCAATTCATGTACCTGTATGTAAACAAGCATTTGTCAATGCCAAATGTTTGCTTGCTGGCACTGGCATTGGTGGAGTTGCCTTTGGGTTGTCAGGTGTAATAGCCATGCCATTTCACCACACCCTACCTTGCAGACACTGACAAGTGTCACGGTGTGCCTTGGGGTCTTTGGGCCTCATGCGATCCCATTTCATCAGGAAATATGGTGAGATGGGTGCAGTATATGAGAATGGGGTGAACTTTGGGGCCGAAGAGTCCAAGGCACACCTCAGTGCCTCTCACTGGCTGCAGGGTGTGTGTGGGGGTGGAATGGTATGAGCATTACAGGCAACAATCCCAAGTCACACCCCAATGCCTGTCAGTCTGGGGTGAAGTTATGGTGAAACCCTAATGCCTCAGAAGTTGGTTGGTATTCGCTCAAATTTTCAACATGGGTTTTATGACCCCTACTTTATGAACAGTGGCAATATCAGTTTGGTAACTGAAGCTGATTTTGCACAGTGACTACGGCATTTGGCACCACAAGCGAAAACACATTCGAACAGGATGTGAAAAATGACAGCTGTACTGTTCATGGGAGGTGTAAAATGGCAATGTTTAAAATCTGCAGTGAAATAGTAAAAACTGGTGAAGTCACGGCGTATGTAGAGTCATAGCTGCATGTAATGTTATTAGTTGGGGATTTTTACAGCAGATTGTCAACACAGGCATTTTGGGACCTCCGCTCATGAACAGTGTCACTGTCATTTTCTTAATCTATCCCGAACAGTGACTTCCCACAGCGACCACGCATTTCTGTGCAGAAAGTGTGAAAACACATTTCGGCCATGTTGTAAAAAATTACAGCTGTACTGTTGATAAGGAAATATGCAAAAATGCTAGTGGTGAAAATCTGGACTGAAAATATTACAAATTCGTGAACTTACAAGAGTGCGGGGAAACAGCACAATGCTCACTCCTAACACAGTCATTTTATGGACTTTTGCCACCAAATGTTCAACATAGCCATTTTAAGACCTTTGCTCATGAACAGTGTCACTGGGATTTTCCTAATCTATCCCAATCATTGATTTCGCACACTGACTGCGCCATTGTGTGCTACATTCGCGGAAACACATTTTGGGGGAGATGTGAAGAATGACAGCTGTACTGCTCATAAGGAGTTATGATGAAATGGCAATGTTAAAAATCTGAGCCGGATATTCAGACTGCATGAGCTTTGGCGCGAAGCCTGGAAGTGCAGCGCAACTTGGCTGCACAGGGCGTTAGCCGGGCGATATTTCAGCAGACTGCGCCATGGCACGCGCCGTTGAATATCACACCCTGGCCACCGCAGTGCGCATGGCACAGTGGCACTGCACCAGGGCAAGTGGCCAGAGTGGAGCAGGGGGATGTGCCAGCGCAAGTTCCGTTGCGCTATGCTTAACAACTGCGATATTCAAAAGTGCACATGCAAATGGGGCCATAATGTATGCAAGGTGCAAATGGAGCCATTTGCATGTCATTATGGCCCCATTTGCATGCAGGTGCACTGATCCCTGGTGACTTGAACCTGACGCCCTGCCAGGAAGCAGCCGTTGCGGACTGACGCCCCTTGCACATCGCAGCAGTGTGCCCCTCTGCCCGATTGCAGGCATATGTAGATTCAATTCATCATCCAATATCCCTGATGTTCCAGTGGACTGCTTGCAGCCTGATCGCAGGCATCTGTGTAATAATATATGTCCAATATCCCTGGTGGTCCAGTTGACCGCTCGCAGCCTGATCGCGGGCATCAGTATGACATAATACATCCTATATCCCTGGTGGTCCAGTGGACCGCTCGCAGCCCGATCATGGGCATCAGTTAAAATAAATAATGTCCTATATCCCTGATGGTCCAGTGGACCACTTGCATCCCAATCGCGGGCATCAATTAAAGTAAATAACGTCCTGTATCCCTGGTGGTCAGTGGACCACTCTGTGATCGCGGGCATGTAATTATAAGGTGACCTCCACGGTGCCCCTCTCACCGCCCACTGGGCCCCACCACCCGCTCCCCTGGTCAGCGGGTGCGCACCACCACCTGCCGCCCTGCTGCCCGCTAACTGACAGTGTACAGAAGGGCTGTATGCCCACTGGTCCTGGCGTGGCCACTGGGTGTGCAGCCCGTGCCGTACTACAGTCTAGATATGTGAGTGGATCCATTCACATATCTGGACTTTATAATACGATACGGGCTGCATGCCCGATGGCTCACACTGTGGACCAGTGGCATGCACCTTACCATACATTGTCAGTTGGCGAGCGCAGTGGTGGCAGGCGGGTGGTGTGCTACCACCGTGACCGGGGGAGTGAGGTGGTGGCTCTCAGTGGATGGTGAGGGGGCAACTGTGGAGCTCACCTATAATTACATAGCCCGGATCGGGCTGCTGGCAGTCCACTGGACCACCAAGGATATTGGACATATATTATTACACTGATACCCGCGATTGGGTTGTGAGCGGTCCACCGGACCACCAGGGATATAGGGACGTTATTTGTTTTAACTGATGCCCGTAATCGGCTGACAGTGGTCCACTGGACCATCAGGGATATAGATATTGTTATTTAAACTGATGCCAGTGATCCGAACGAAGGCGCCACCGCGGAGGTGCAGCGCTGGGCTCGGGTGGCCAACCACGGTGGCGGCTGCCGTGTTCACTCCCTGCTGTCTGACAGCTCACCTGTGGGGGCTCAGCCGTTAACCACTTTTGCTCATTTGTGCAGCGCAAGTAGGGTTGCGCGATGGACTTAACACATCTCGGGCTGAATATCAGGATGTGCGGAGTGTGCATGGGCACGCCCCCCTAACTGCGCCGCATATATTACTGATGCGCTCTGGTGCATCAGGATTTGTGCCAGGCACAATCCCCATTTGAATATCGTGCCAGGGTGCAACTCTTCTGAATATCTGGGCCCCGGAGTGCAGATATTAAACATTCGCAAACTTACGAGCATGCGTAGGAACTGTGCAACGCACACTCGTAAAACAGTCATTTTGGGGAATTTTTTCACAACATTTTCAACATAGCCATTTTAAGACCTCTGCTCATGAACAGTGTCACTGTGATTTTCTTAATCTGTCCCAAACATTGATTTCACGCACGACTGCGCCATTGTGTGCTACATGCGTGGAAACGCATTTTGAGCAAGATATGAAAATGACAGCTGTACTGCTCATAAGGAGGCATGGTAAAATGGCAATGTTGAAAATGTGGAGTGCAAATATGAACAATTTGCAAACTTACGAGCATGCGTAGGAACTGCGCAACACACGCTTGTAAAACAGTCATTTTTGGGAATTTTTTCCCAAAATTTTCAACATAGGATTTTTGGGGGCCTACCTCATGAACTATGACACTGTCGTTTTGTACATCAGCCTGAAAGGTGGTTTCGTGCAGTAACTGCAAAATCACTTTTCGGGACTGAATAACAAAATGACAGTGACAGAATTCATGAGGTGGGGTCCCAAAAACCCCATGTTGAAAATTTGGTGAAAAAATTCCCAAAATGCTTGAGATATGCATCAAAGTTGAAAAAAACCCTATTTATTCCATCATACAGCTTACCGACATTTTGCTCAGTTCGCTGTCGGCTTTGAAGAGTGCAGACATGTTCCCGGTCCACCGAAGATCGTCGCGCTGAGCTCCGGAGGTAAGTATGGGATGAGAGAGGGGTGTGGGAGGCAGGGTGCACAGTGGGTGGGCGCGGGTGGGGCGGAAGTAAAGACAGTCAGCAAGGGACAGTTTTTCTTTCTAGGTTTTATTTTACTTTTAAAAAGGCGGGGCGTTTGACTTTACGCTGGGAGGCTCCCAGCATGGCAGCTGGAAGTTTTTGGGGCCAGCGGAGCCGATGGGGGATTGGGCACCCTCGTCGGCCATAGAGAGGTTTGCCATGCTGGGGTGGGCTCCCAGTGTGGCACCTGGAAGCCTGTTTGAGGGAGCAGTGAGCCGATGGGGATTGGGCACCCCATCAGCCATACTGTGTGTGGGGGAGCACATCAGCACGCGTGGGTGGCTCTCAGTGTGCTACTTGTTGGAGAGAGCTGTCTATGATAGATGTTGCAGTGCAGTGCTGACGTGTAGGCACTTTGCATACAGCCAACAGCGGCAGTATGCAAATTGCCTACACGCGGTTCTTCCTTTCAACTGTACGCCGCTGCATTTGCAAAAGCTGTCATAGCTTTTAACTTTATTGGTGTGGTGGGGCCACACCTGCAAAAGGCAGCCGGGCATTGGAAGTAGGGAGGCACACCTACGAATTCTCGTATGGTGGCACTATGTTTCTTGCACATGGCGTGCAAGAAACATAAAAAAGTGCAGCATATGCCAAATGCTGGCCAAAATAAATAAATGGTTCAATAGGACTACATACTGTATATCTTTTTCTTCTTGTTTTACCTTTTATTTTCATTTTTAGTTATTTAAAGTAAGAAAACTTAAAACTGTTTTTCTTTAATAATTGTAATGGACCTATTTCATAATCGCAGTAAGGCATTCCAGGATGTGTTTTATGCTGGGATAAAAGCACGTCTTGGGTACTGGAAGCACTCGGCTTTCGGATTCTTTCTTGAACCCACCCGAGGTGTGCCATTATGCAAGCACAGAGCTCACCCTTTCATGCCTTATTGCTTAAATATAGTTGCTATAAACTTAATGGGGGCAGACTTTCCAAAAGATTCTGTCCAAGATGTGTCTGCCACTATATTTGAAATGGAAAAGCATCCAAAATGTTCAACCATCTATTTGATGCTCTAGCAGCGTTGGAATCTGGTGACAAAAAAAAAGAAAGACCCAGCTGTGGAACAATAATAAATAGTGCAGATCACATTTGCATTATTTTAATTTTTACTGTAAATTTTGACTTTCTTGGTCACACACAGGTACATGTTTTAAAAATAGTGATAGAGCTGCTCAGATGCATTCAGGCTGGCACACGCACACGCACAGTGTGCACTGGTATGTGCATCTGCATTTTCAACAATCAAGCCCAATCAGTTTAATTTGTTTTATAAAATGGCAAGAAGAAATCTAGAAATTTCATTGGCTGAGAGACGTTACCTGACCATATATTAAATCTCTATAAATGCACATTTAGGTGCAGAGCCTCCTTTTCCTCCCAAAAAGGACAACTCAAAGCCTTTTTTTAAGTGTAATAAGTCCCTCCATGGTGTACATCATAGGATTTAATGCACTTCCCAGGGGCATAAGGGCACTCAGCCTTCGGCCTTATGTCTTACTGCACCACTGGGGCGTGCATAAAAAAAATCCTATAATGCACACCCTGTCACAGCTTATTTCTTACTTAGTAGATACCTGTTCTAGCTGCTCAAGCAATAAGGCATGACAGGGTATGCTTTGGGCTGGGATAATGGCATGCCTTGCATGGATTGAAGCTTAAGACTGAAGGACAAGCGCTTTTATGCCTGAGAAGTGCCATTATTCCAGCACAGAGCACACCTTGGAGAGCCTTACTGCAATTAAGAAATAAGCCCATTAAGATTAATAAAGCAATAATTTAAAAATAAGACAGATTTTTTTTTGTAATTATTTAAGTAACAAGCATTTGTCAATGCTGAATGTTTGCTTGCTGGCATTGGCAGTGGTAGTGTAGAAGTTACAGAGTTGCATAATAGGAATGGCAGTGAAGTATTGAACTGAAGCCAACCCCACCACCACCCTGCAGAGAGTGACAGGCATTGGGGTGTACGTTTGGGTTGTCAGGCATAACGGCCACGCCATTTCACCACTCTCCACCCTGCAGACACTGACAAGTGTCATGGTGTTCCTTGGGGTCTTTGGCCCTTATGCGCACCCCATTTCATTAGGAAATATGGTGAGATGGGTGCGATATAGGAGAATGGGGTGAAGTTTGGGGCCGAAGAGTCCAAGGCATACCTCGATGCCTCTCACTGACTGCAGGGTGTGGAATGGTATGAGCATCACAGGCAAGAATCCCAAGTCACACCCCTGGTGCCTGTCATTCTCTACAGGGTTGGGCGTTATAGTTGGAAACCCTAATACCTCAGGCATTCGTTGGTATTTTCACTCCAAATCTTCAACATGTTTGTTTTGTGACCCCACCTCATGAACAGGGGGAATATCAGTTTGTTAGCCGAAAGCTGCTTATGCACAGTGACTACGGCAGTTAGCACCACAGGTGCAAAACATTCGAACAGGATGTAAAAATGACAGCTGTACTGTTCATGGGAGGTGTAAAAATGGCAATGTTGCAAATCTGTACTAAAAATATTTAAAAAATGGTGAAATCACGGCGTGCATAGAAACTGTGCAACGCACACCCGTAATATAATTAGGTTGGGGATTTTTTACAGCAGATTGTCAATTCAGGCATTTTGGTGCCTCCGATCATGAACAGTGTCACTGTGTTTTTCTTTATCTGTGCCGAACAATGATTTCCCACAGCGACCACGCATCTCTGCGCTGAAACTGTGAAAACACACTTCAGCCATGTTGTGAAAAATGACAGCTGTACTGTTCATAAGGAAGTGTGGAAAAATGTCACTGGTGAAAATCTGGACTGAAAATATTACAAAGTCATGAAGTAACGAGGGTGCGTGGAAACTGCGCAATGCTCACTCGTATCACAGTCATTTGTGGACTTTGTCACCAAATTTTCAACATAGCCATTTTAAGATCTCTGCTCATGAACAGTGTAACTGTGATTTTCTTAATCTGTCCTAAACATTGCTTTCAGCACCAACAGCACCATTGTGCGCTACATGTGCGAAAACACATTTTGGGTGACATATGAAAATTGCAGCTGTACTGTTCATAAGAAAGTGTAATAAAATGGCAATGTTGAAAATCTGGAGTGAAAATATTGAAAATTCGCGAACTTACGAGCGTGCATAGGAACTGTACAATGCACGCTCGTAAAACAGTCATTTTTTGGAATTTTTTCACCAAATTTTCAACATAGCCATTTTAAGACCTTTGCTCATGAACAGTGTCACTGTGATTTTTTTAATTTATCCCGCACATTGATTTAGCACACCGACTGCGCCATTGTGCGCTACATGGGCGGAAACACGTTTTGGGTGAGATGTGAAAAATGACAGCTGTACTACTCATAAGAAGGTGTGGCAAAATGGCAATGTTGGAAATCTGGAGTGAAAATATTAAAAATTTGCGACCTTACGATCGTGCGTAGGAACTGCGCAATGCACGCTCGTAAAACAGTCATTTTGAGGAATTTTTTCACCAAATTTTCAACATAGCCATTTTAAGACCTCTGCTCATTTACAGTGTCACTGTGATTTTCTTAATTTGTCCCATACATTGAATTCGCACACCGACTGCGCCATTGTGCGCTACATGGGCGGAAACACATTTTGGGTGAGATGTGAAAAATGACAGCTGTACTACTCATAAGAAGGTGTGGTAAAATGGCAATGTTGAAAATCTGGAGTGAAAATATTGAAAATTCTCGAACTTACGAGCCTGCGTAGGAACTGCGCGACGCACGCTCGTAAAACAGTCATTTTTTGGAATTTTGGCACCAAATTTTCAACATGGGGTTTTTGGGACCCCTTCTCATGAATGATGTCACTGTCATGGTGTTATTCAGGCCCGAAGGGTGATTTCGCACATGACTGCAGAAATCACCCTTGAGCTGAATAACGCCATGACAGTGACATCAATCATGAGAAAGGGTCCCAAAACCCCATGTTGAAAATTGGTGCAAAATTCCAAAATGCCTGAGATATGCAACAAAGTTGAAACCCCCTATCTAGCCCATTATACAGCCACCGGCATTTCCTCAGTTCGCAGGTCGGCTTTGAAGAGTGCAGACGTGTTCCGGTCCACGAAGATCGTCCGCACTGAGCTCGGAGGTAAGTATGGGGTGAGGGGTTGGGGGGATGTGGGGAGGCAGGCGGAGGGGTGGGTGCGGGTTGTGGGAGGGGCGGCGAGACTACGTGGGACCGCTTTTTCTTTACAGGTACAAAAAAAAACAGACAATGGGGACGTTTGCCCACACAGGTGGGCTCCCAGCGTGGCTCAAGGACGGTTTGGGTGGCGTTCAGCTGACGGAGATTGGGCACCCCGTCGGCCCTAGGATCGCTGCCACTCTGGGTGGGCTCCAGCGTGGTACTTACTACTGGGGGGTGTTAGGACAGTGGCGCCCGGCAGGGATGGGGGCACCCCGGCTATATCATTACTTGCCAGCTGGGGTGGGCACAAGCGTGGCATTTCAAAACTTTGGGAGGGAGGTGGGAGCGCCAGCACAGCCCGGCGGGGATTGGGCACCCGTCGGCTGTACATGTCTGCGTCGAGGCATGCGCTGCATGGGTGTCTGTGTGTGTGTGTGTGGGGGGAGCTGTGCATGAGCAGCGATATCTTATCGCTGCTGCTCACTGAAGTGTAGCTCCCCCTTTCAACTGTATGCCACTGCATTTTGGAGCTTGTCATAGACAGCTCCAGCATGCATTGGCTTACAGGGGCCGGCGCCTGCCAACACACTAACTGAATTGGAGGAGGAGGTGACACACCTCCGAAATCTCCGATGATGGCACTATGTTTCTTGCACATGCGTGCAAGCAAACATAAAAATGACGAAAAAGGCGAAAAGACAGAAATATATAGGATAGTGCTTGAGTGCCAGTTAACAACAGGGCTGTTCTTTCACCGAGTTGGTACTATGATGACAGATTACCTCGAGAGCGCAGCTCGAGAGGTAATCAGTTGTCATAGTACCAACGAGGTGAAAAAACAGCCCTGCCGTTAAATGGTACACATGCACTGTTCTGTGTAATGTATAGTGGAACGTTGTTGCCTCAAAAAAAAAAGTACTACATCTTTCTTTTTAAAATAAGACTTTAGATTGCTGCTCGAGGACACTATGTGTGACGTCTGCACTGCCGTTCTGCTGTCCTGCGGACATCACTTTTTGGTTCTGCTGCACTACTGACGTCACTAGTGCAGCAGAACAACATTTTGAGAGCGCTAGATTTCAGTGAACAACGACATTCCACTATACACTATAGTCCTACTGAGCCATTTTAATTTTGCTGTTTTGCTAGTAGTTAGCAAAGGCTACACCTCTTTCTAAAGCCAAGAAAATGGAGTGAGATATATTGATAAAGCTGTGCCTGCTTAATGTAAAACATTCAGTGAGGTCACTGATTTTTTTTTCCAGTGTCATTGTGCTGGGATGTTAGCACTGGATTCCAAATGCCTCAGCCAATTAGGTTTCTGGATTTTTATACCCATTTTATAATAAGTATTAAAGTATGGATTCATCAGTTTTTGATCTGAGTCTCTGGCAGTTTTCATAATTTACTACATATATACAGGTCTTGTGCCTTTGACAAATTTTGCATTTGGAATCTGATATTTATACATCACACAAGGCAGGGTACCTAACCCCAAAAGGTTCCTGATGTGGACATCCGTGGGCCCTAAGACCACAACAAAACATAGCCATGTAGTCCTGGTTAGTTCCATTGGTGACCGTGGGCCACTCTGGATTTAAGATAGCTCCTTGATGTTTTGATCTGACAGGTGAAGCTTGCTTTACTGCAGCATATAAAGAGGTTATAGTTTGTATTTTTTGATTTGTCACCGTTGTCTTCCTCACAGTCCGGTGCAGCGTGTCGTGCGTCCATGGGAAGTTTAAAGAAGAGGAGTGCTCCTGTGTGTGTGATGTGGGTTATGGAGGTGCAGAATGCAAAGGTAAGAAGCAACAGCATTACGAAACATCTGTTACACCACGGGAGTCCTAAATGCTCTCTACAGTTTATGATGCTCCACAGTAGGGGGGTGGCAGAGGTATAGAACATCAACTTTCCCAAGTCCCAGCTCCCCAGTTCTCCTTACAGTTCAGAGAAGTCCAACCAGTAAGGGGCTGGTCACTGTGATGTAGATCATTAACCTTCCAAGTCCTCAGGACCCCAGTTGTCTCTGAAGTTTAGGGAAGCCTCTCCAGTTCAGCATACAGTTCAGGGAAGTCTCCTCGGTAAGGGATGGGCACTGTGAAGAACATTAATCTCCCTGGATCCCCAGTTCTCCCTATAGTTCAGGAAAGGCTCCCTAGTAAGAGGTGCATGCTGTGGTGTAAACATTAACCTGCTTGGGTCCCCACATCTCCATTTCTCTTTACAGTTCAGGGAAGACACTCCTGTAAGGGTGGGGTGCTGTGGTGTGCAACATTAACCTCCCTGAGTCCTTAGTGCTCTCTCTACAGTTCAGGGAAGTCTCCTTGATATAAGGTAGTCACTGTGGTGTTGAATACCTACCTCCTCAATTTCTCAGTTCTCCCTACAGTTCAGGGAAGTCTCCCCAGTAAGGGGTGGGCACAATGGTGCAGAACACTAACCTCCATGATTCCCCAGTTCTCCCTACAATTCAGGGAAGCCTCCCTAGTAAAGGGTGGACACAGTGGTGCAGAACACTAACCTCCATGATTCCCCAGTTCTCCCTACAATTCAGGGAAGCCTCCCTAGTAAAGGGTGGACACAATGGTGCAGAACACTAACCTCCATGATTCCCCAGTTCTCCCTACAGTTCAGGGAAGTCTCCCCAGTAAGGGGTAGGCACAATGGTTCAGAACACTAACTTCCACAATTTCCCAGTTCTCCCTATAGTTCAGGGAAGTCTTCCCAGTAAGGGGTGGGCATGGGAGTGCAGAACACTAACCTCTTTTTTCCCATATACAGTTAATCTCCTGTTTCTTCCCAGCAGCCCCCTTCTAACCAACACCACAGCCCTGCTACTGGCTCCTCCAGAACTTACCTTCACCAGCGTCCTTTGCCACAGGACTGTGATTGTGCCTGGCCTTCAGTGGGGTCAGTCATCAACCTGCTGCCTTTGGTGGTTTTCCTCCGATTTGTCCCTGGGCCCACTGATATGCAATGGGTGCAATGTCCGATCTCTGCTTCCGCAGAGATGGCCCCAGGGTCCTGAATGTGGGATCCCTTCCCTACATGGTGGCATGCATCTGCTGGCACCCAGCCACCACTGGGTATCAGGCAAGCAGCATGCCACACTAACCCCCTCTCCCCAAGGAAGGAGAACTGTCTAGGGACACTTGATCCTTCCTCTCCGTGCTCGCCACCGAGCAACCCAAGTCCGTTCCTGACCCTGGGTCATCGGTGTGACAGGAGGTAAGGTGTCCAGTGCCTCAACCCTCCATGACACCGGGCCGGCACACTAAACTCTCTGCTTCCTCAGTTCTCCCTGTAGGTCTGGCATGTCTCCACAATAGGATAATAGGCAGTGGTATGGAGCATCAGTAACCTCCCCATATCCACAATCTTCTTTGCGTGTGGACTGCGCAGCATTTGCATGTCCAATCACGGAGCAGTATTGGCAATGGCATCATCTGTGAAGGTGACCACTCACCCACCCTCCAAAGCAGAAAATAAGGAGCAGCCGGGCAACCCTAACATCAGCATGGGGTACGGGGGAACCAAATGGGGAGAAATAACAAAATAATAGTGACTTAAAGAAAAAGCACCTCAAAGTAAAAGCACAGACTCACTCCTGGAAGGGCACTGGTAACAAGGCCTAGTTTCAAAGGACTGCCAAATGACACACACAGCACCACCACACCTGTGCAAAGCATCATGGGATGTATATGCAAATCACCATGGAATAACTAAAGCTGGCTCAGCTTTAAACAGGACTGAAGGGCACCAAAAGGCCTCACAAACAATCTGTAAAGGCTGAAAACAGGAGACACTGTCAGGTATTTTCTCCTTCTTAGGATTTGGCATTGTGCCACATATCTTTATCAGCCTGGTTGTGGGGGGGGGGACTAGTCATATGGTCTTGCTGGCTTGAGTCACGGTGAGCCCAAAATAAGAAATCAATTCAAAAGACAAGAACCACTGAGTAAAGGCAGTTAAGCAAGGGTGACCCTGGAAGAATATTGGCCATAAAGCCAGGTCTCAAAGAAATAGCTAATTAACCATACCCCACTAGTGCAAAGTATCATGGGAAGTGTATGCAAATTGCAGTGAAAGAATGAAGGCTGGTTTGACTTAGCGATAGTCACACTAAATATTGTAGTGTGAGACAGGGAGAGCCAGACAACCAGAGGGGAAGAAATGAATGAAAAGGAAGGTATTTATTTATTAAAAGTTGGTAACTGGGAGAAGCACACTGATCCGAAGCTTGTTTCCAGGGGCGACCCAGGGTAAGGGGTAAGAGGGGCAAAATACATACATACATAAAATGCAGACAGTAAAGAACGGTGTCTCAGGCAGGTTACAATCGAGCCGGGGTAAAAGGCAACTACAGCAGTGCAGAGGCTCAGTCAGGTGGAAAGGAACTGAACAACCCTGAATTTAGAGCTGATTAGTTCATTTGGAGGTTACAAAGATTGTCATAAGTTGAGATCCCCTAAACAGTCCACCAGATATCTACAGCAGAAAGGGGAGTCTGCTTCTGTGCGCTTCATGGGTTTAAAAATTCCGATTCTGAACATTGTGGTTCTGATTTTTCAAAGACTCTGCTCTAGAGAAAAGTCTAATGTTTCAGCATAGTTTGTTCAGCATCCGAGTTGAGAGATTTTTTCCTCAATTAATTGGTAACACTTTCATAGGTATGACTTTTTTTTTTTAAAAACAAAATTACCTTTGGTGCCAGGGTCTGTACCTTTACCTTAATGGGAAAGTGCTGTCTCTATTCAGTAGCCAGAAAGTGTCCTGAAGATTAACCACAAGCAACTTTCTGTGAAGAAGGCTCTTGTGTAGACCCAAAAACCTTTGTACTAAAACTCACTCAAGCTAGTTAAAGATATCACCCTTCCTACTTTGATAATAACAAGCCTGCTAACTTATTCTTCTGTGAATCTGGCACATGAGAAATACCTGGAAGATTAATTTTGTTTCTCTTGGCCTGAATTTCCCTTCTCTAGAAAAGGTCCGGTTCCCATTCCACACCTGCGATGTCCAGATAGACGGCGCTTGCTTCATGATCTCCTCTGAAGCAGAGAATTACTATGGAGCCAAAAGCAAATGTCAGGTAATCTGGACACCTGAAACTATCTGAGTTCTTTTTCTTTTTTACTGCTTATTTATCCTCCTTTTACCAAATGCCTCCTTCTGACCCAGTCTGCCCGGTTCTTTCAGCCACCTTCTGTAGGGCGAACCCCTCCAGGTGAATATCCCATGGATTTCTGCCTGTGGTAGGCCTTCAGAGCTGCCCTAACCCATCTGGAGCACAATCCAGATGTCGGGGAGCTGGCCTGCTGGTGCAGTGGTAGCCTAGGGTGCCGGAGGGCCGGCCGGGGGAGGATGGTTTAGCATCCCATGGACTGTCGCTTCCTCAGTGAGGGAGGGCTCCTAGTCTCCACCCCAGTACTGTCACCTGGGTGATCACAGGTGGCAGTGGAGGCTTGAGCCATATTGGCAAGATATAGGGGGCTATACATTTATGTGTGTATCGCCTATGAGTCACAGATCAGTAGCATGTAGATAATCCTAAACTACAATGCCGTGTACCGGGAGTCCCACGGACCCCTGCATGCATGCACAGAAGGGCGAGCTTCCCTTCCACACTTGGTCCCCCAACCAGTAGTGCAACTATGCATGTGGCTGGTTGGGGGGTGTGTCTGTGGGGGTGTGCCTGCATGCCACACCATTCACAAAGCCACAGAATGCTGGAAAGGGGGGGGTGCAGGATATGCAGGCAGAAACCTGGCTGTATTCATTGCACATCCTCCAGATTTCGGCTTCTGGCTGCCGTGAACTCGACCATCTCCCAGCCATGCTGCTCCCAGCCCTCTGGACAGACAGGGAGGGCTAGGGGCAGCCATTTGCGCACTCTCCCATAAACAAATGTCCCTCCCATGCCTTCCCAAAATCCACTGCTCACACAGAGCATGGGCTCCACTACGGGACCCAGGGTGGGCATCCAAATGGATGCCCACCTGTGTCCCTCAGTCTGCCCCCCTTCACACAGCAGCATGCTGGGGGGATGGGGCCGCAGGCGCAGTACTGCATACCACGAACCTTGTTCCTGTCCACTGGTGCAGAGCTCTGTGGTCCAGGTATGTGCAATCTGCGCATACCTGGCCCCACAATAGTGTATCGCTCCCGTCGAGAGGATGTTGACAGAGGTATTATCAACACCTGTTAAGAACATTCCCTGGTGTTTCAGCAATCCCATGCCAAACTCATAATTTTTGGTCCAGTACATAATGATCATCTAAATATTTAAAATCCACATGAAAACATGGGTTGCCATGCTTGTTTTTAAGGTTCATGGTGAGAATTAATCCTTCTTTATGGAAAGAATCTATAAGGGGGTCAGATTATTTTATGTAGATACAACATTAAAATTTTAGATGTCAACATGAATGTGAAAGAAAAAATGAATCAAGGACACATCGTTTGTCATGGTGTTTGCTTCATTTTTTCACAAATGCAAAAATAAAGAGTAAATTACCAGTACTATGACACCCTCTTGAACTAACATTTGACGAACGGAGAACAAGTACAGGGTGTGAGGGTGGAAGATCCCCTGGCCGGAAGTGACCACCGCACAGTGTGGTTCTCTCTTAAGTCTGGATAAGGAAGTCACTAAAACAAATACAAAGGTTCTAGACTTCAGAAAGGCAGATTTTGGAAGAATGGCAAGTATTCTGGAAGGGCATCTCGCTAATATCTGTCCTGTTATGGATGCAGAGCAAAAATGGGCAATCATTAAACGAGGGCATGTACAGGCAACTAAATCCTGCACAAGAAGCCGGACTAAAAATGTCTGAATCAGCAAGCCAAGCTGGCTGAACAAAGAGGTGGTGGAGGGGGCGAAGGAGAAGAGGAAGGCATTTGGGAGATTCAAAAATTCCAACCGTGAGGAAGATTGAGAGAAATATGTGAAGAAATCCAGGGAAGTAGGTAGGCTAATAAGGGCTGCCAGTGCCTCAAGAGAATTAAGGCTAGCACAGGGAATCAAGAAAGAGGGAACAGGATTTCTTTGGGTATATAAGAGAGAAGAGGAACAGAAATTATCAGATTGTAAGGCTTAGGAAATGGGGAGGGTGGGCTGAAAGGGTGTAGAACAGGCTAAAGTACTTAATGAATACTTCTGTTCAGTATTTACCAGGGGGAAAGATGGGCCCATGCCCAAAGGGTCAGGAGGGATGGGAGGGGAGGGGGCTATAGATGGAGAAATCCCAGAAGGCAGGGTGTTTGAAGGCCTCAAGTCCCTGCAGGTGAATAAGGCACCAGGGCCAGACAGGGTGCATCCTAGGATACTGAGGGAGTTGGCAGGGGTCCTGGCGGGTCCACTGATGGACTTGCTCAAGACCTCACTGACCTCTAGGTGTGTGCCAAGGGACTGAAGGATGGCACATGTTGTGCCTCTCCATTAGAGTGGTCTTAAGGACAACTCAGGTAACTACATGCTGTAAGCCTCACTGCGATAGTGTGTAAGATCATGAAATCTATCCTTAAAGAGAGGATTGTGAAATTTTTCGAGGACAACGGACTCCAGGACAGCAGGCAGCATGGATTAGTACAGGTAATATCATGCCAAACAAGTTTAGTCAACTTCTTCTATGGGGTACCAGTGTCACTGGATAAGGGCCTTGCGGTAGATGTCCTCTGTCTGGATTTCAGCAAAGCCTTTGTCTCAGTCAGAATGGCAAGAACTTCAAGTAAAAGAAACAGAGCAACCAAAGACAGACATGTATGTAAAGCGCCTTGAATGATGCCAACGACTGCAGTTGTGGGAGCTAATTTCCTCACTGCCGTACTGTACATATTCTCAGCTGGACATGACATAATACGATACATCATTGTTCTAATACTGCTTCCATATATTTAAGATTGGACTTATGCCAGGAAACATCCTTGAAAACGTTTTCGGGTGCATCAGAAAAATGGGAATTTGAAATACCAGTGAAGGTTCATAATTACAAAAAATTCAGTTCCTCGCTAATGGGTGTTTACTCACCTGGTAAAGGTGATTGTGTTGCTTGGCATCCATGGCACTCCAGACATTACCTCATGGGTTTTAGCCCACCTGATAGGCTAGCGATGCACATGACCCAGATCAAATTTCTAGCATATCCAGGTCCCAGAAACCCCTGCTCTCCAGTTCGAATCTTCCACAGCTGAAATTAAGGTTGATTAGTACAAGAGAAAGAAATATACAATGTAGGCACAACCAAAAGATGGCAACAAGAGAGACGGTCAGAGACCAAAAGAAGGATGTGGACTACGACGTATTATCAATGGCCCATAGGTCGAGGCTTTATTCTTCTCCTACTATTTACAATCTAATCTCGGTCCCGAAGGTCCGACTGGTAGATTAACATTAAGAAACCACAGTAGTTGTCTGTCCCTGTAGGGCCTGCCATGGAGAGATCCCCTTAGTTCGGTCCCGGTCACTCTGAGCACTCTGAAGGGAGGGCCTTGGAGTGCCATGGATGCCAACCAACACAATCACCTTTACCAGGTGAGTAAACACCCATTGTGATTGGTTGGCATCCATGTCACTCTGAGCACTCCAGACATTACCTCATGGGTAGATAAGAAGCAGTGAAGTACCCAAGGGGGGGGAACAGAGTGGTCTAAGAGTGAGGGGTTGAGGATGCTGTCGCCAGAACCTGAGTGGCGAAATCGGGCCGTATGGCCTGTAACTGCTCTAGTCTGTAGTGTCTGGCGAACGTGTGGAGAGAACTCCACATGGCAGCCCTGCAAATGTCCTCTGAGGATACATTAGCTCTTTCCGCCCAAGAGGTGGCGACCGCTCTGGTGGAGTGAGCCTTGATCCCCTGGGGAGGAGTCATCCGATTTATTATGTAGGCATTCTGGATGACTCTCCTTAGTCACCCAGCAATGGTGGCCTTGGAGGCGGCTCTGCCTTACCTCTGTCCCTTCAAGATGATGAACAGTCTCTCTGTCTTGCGTATAGAACGGGTTCTGGCCAGGTACACAGAGAGGGCGGCTCCAACGTCAAGATAATGCGGGACCACACTGGGGCCCTGCTACGACCCTTCTGGGAAGGTGGGTAGTTTGATGGGCTGTTCTCTGTGAAAATCCATCGATACCTTTGGCTGGAAGGCTGGAACTGTTCTCAGGCGTACCCCTAACGGGGTAAACACTGTATAAGGTTCCACACAGGACAGGGCCCCAAGTTCTCCGATCCTTCTAGCTGAACAGATTGCCACCAAGAAGCATGTCTTGAGGCCAGCCCAGAACAGGTCCGCCTCGAGGAGGGGTTCATAAGGAGTCGAGTTGAGGGATTCTAGAACCAGTGGTAGGTCCCATGGTGTGATGGTCGGTCGAGTCCTCGGTTGGAGGTTCTCTACTGCCCTTAGAAAGCATATGGCGTTGGGGTCGGCCCCCAGGGTGTATCCCCCAATGAGACCCGTAACCGCCCCATGGCCGATAATTGCACCCTGAGGGAGGAGTGTGCTAGTCCCTTGTCTACTCCCTGTTAGAGGAACAGTAAGATGTTAGCCATGTCGGTCTGCTCAGGAACCTTGCCCTGTTTCAGGCACCACCGAGAGAAAATAGACCATTGCCTCCCATACGTGGAAGGGTAGAAGACCATCTGGACTGGAGTAGGGTGCTGATGACAGAATCATGATAACCCTCTGCCCTCAGTCTCCTCCTCTCAGGAGCCAGGCCGTGAGCTTCAGGGTCTGCGGGGTCGGGTGAAGCACTGGCCCCTGTGAGAGCATGTCTGTTCGGTAGGGTATCCTAAAGCTGGCAAGTGACATCTCTTGGACCGCTGCGAACCACGACCTGCATGGCCAGTAGAGGGCCACCAGAATCACTGTGTGCCCTGATTCCCGTACCTTGGTTAGGACCTGAGGGATCAGGGGAGCGGTGGGAAGACATAGGCATGACTCCACCTCCAAGGTTGCGACAGAGCGTCTGTTCCCTGGGAGCGACTGTCCCTGAACCGCGAATAGTAATCTCTGACCTGAGCGTTCTCCCGTGTTGCCATGAGGTCTATGGTCACGGTTCCCCATGTCACTTGGACCATCTGGAATAGGTCCGGGTGTAATCGACATTCCCCCGGGTGCACCTGTTGCGTGCAGAGCCAGTCCGCACGGACGTTCAGCTTTCCTGCTAGATGAACCGCGCCCAGGTGTCTGAGGTTGGCTTGGGCCCAGTTGAGGACTGCCGTTGCCTCCCTCAGCATAGCCCTGCTCCTGGTCCCACCTTGCCTTGCTATGTAGGCCACCATGACTCGATTATCAGACCGGATTAGGACCGACTGCCCGTGTACCTGGTGTTTGAATGCCAATAGGGCATGAAACACGGCTCTCATCTCCAGTATGTTGATGGAGAGCTCCGACTCCGCAGGTGACTATAGGCTCTGTGCCGTTGCATCTCCCAGGCAGGCTCCCCAGCCGGAGAGACTCGCGTCCATTTCTATGGTGATTGGGTGAGGTGCCTCCAGAGGGACTCCCCTGGTCAAGTTTGCCTCCATCGTCCACTACGCAATGATAGTCTCACTGCATGGGGTAGTGGAACCACAACCTGGAGGTTGTGATCGCCCGGTGCCCCCCCGAGTCAGCACGTAGGTTTGGAGTGGGCGCATGCGCCACCTGGCCCAGGGCACGAGGTCTATGCATGAGGCCATGCAGCCCAGCAACTGGGCTATCTTTCCCATTGTTGTGCTGCTGCGGGCCTTCATCTGATGGGCCAGGTCCATTAAGTTGTGGATTCTCGAGGGGGATGGTTTTGCCCACCCCTGAGCTGAGTTGATGATCGCTCCCCGATGTTCGATCTGCTGGGTGGGGTTGAGGTGGCTCTTCTCTCGGTTTACCACCCAGCCGTGGTCCTTGACTGCTCGTAGGGCGGATTCCGTGTGTATCCGTGCCTGACTCTCGGACCGGGCCCGTATGAGCCAGTCGTCCAGATACGGGATGATGTCCAGTCCCTGTTCTCTGAGTCTGGCTATCAAGGTTATGGAGACCTTGGTAAAGACTCTCGGGGCCGAGAAAAGGCTGAACGGCAAGGCCTGGTACTGGAAGTGGTGACCTAGGATGTGAAAGCGGAGGAATTGTCTGTGTTTTCGAATGATGGGAATATGGAGGTGAGCGTCCTTGAGGTCTATGGATGTCAGGAAATTGCATACCCAAATGCATCGGAGGGTGGATCGGATGGTCTCCATTTTGAAACAGTGCGAGACCACGTGGTGGTTTAGGTGTTTCAGGTCCAGGATAGGCCAGAGCTCCCCTGAATTCTTGGGCACCAGGAAGAAAATTGAGTACATCCCTTGATTCTGTTCCGGCACCGGTACGGGTTGAATGGCCCTGTTCCGCACCAGTTCTGACAGGATCTGTTGGACCTGGTGTGACGATGCCCTTCTCCTGGTTATGGGGGAGGAGACGAACCTTTGGGGAATGTGGGTGTGGGATTGTTCTATGGAGTATCCCCTGGTTACCACGTCTTGGACCCACCTGTCCGATGTTGTGTGGAGCCAGCGATGAGCGAACAGGGTTAGTCTTTGTCCCACTGGTGGGTAAAGGTCCTGGCCTAGTGACGTCAGAAGAGGGTAGTCACTGTTGCTTTCCCCTGTAGCCTCTACCTCATCCTCCAGATCTTTGTGCTCGGGCTCTGAAGGAGATGGGCTGATAGCTCTGAGGGTACGGGCTACGGAAGCTGGGAGAGGGGTCTCTGCCTCGAAAAGAGTGGCCCGATGGAAGTGTGTCCCTGCATGGTTGGTATGGTTTGTCCCCAAAACCTCCGCCTCGAAGAGGGGAGGTAGGATAACCTGGACTTATTCTTGAGGAGGTCTCTGCCCTCCTCCTTTTGTTTCAACTAATCTTGTTGTCCCTCCCCAAAAACATGTTTTCCCTGTAATGGTAAGTTTTGGAGCAGAGTCTTTGACTCATTGTCTGCATATCATAGTTTCAGCCACAGAGCCCTTCAAGCATGGTTGGTGATGGCGGTCGCCCTGGCATGAAGGCGCATGGTGTCTACTGCCATATCGGCCAGGTATTTAGCTGCATCCAAAGTACATTCCAAAAGTTCTGCCCCCCTGGATTTAGGGATGGCTTGCTCCTGAAGCTCCTCGAGTCAGCGGATCTGTGCTCAGGCCGTATAGATGGCTGTGGTGGTTACCTTAGCGGCGGTGCCCTTGATCTCGAAGGCCCTCTTGAGCATATCCTCGACCTTTTTGTCTGTCGGGTCCCTGAGTGCTATTGTACCACATGGTAGCACAGTCTTTTTGTTAAGGGCTGCCACCTGGGGGTCAATGGTGGGAGCCTTGCACCAGTCATCTGATTTCTCCCCTTGGACCGGATACATCCTGTCCAGGTTTTTATGGTTTGACATTTTCCCGGTTCGGGGATTGCCATTCTTTGCTGAAAATATCCTCGATCACGGGGCACACCAGGAAGGTCTCCATGGTTGACTGTCTCAGTTGGATCAAGGGGTCAAGCTTTTACTCGGGCCTGCTTTCTTCGGTGTCGAAACCCATGGTGGCCTTGATAATCTTCATGAGCCCTGGGATGGTGTCGAAGGAGCATAACTTCAATGTCAGGGAGGGTGTTGCCTGGGGGTCCATGTCCTCCTCATCCGAGTCCAGCTCGTCCTCTTCCCCCACGTCGTCCTTCTCCCCGTCTTCGTGTGCGTTGTTGCGCAGGACGTCTGGGGTGGCGTCCTCTGGGGTTGGATGCTCATCTGGTTGCTCTCCTGCCCTGTCTGGTTCGGGGCTGGGTGGTTTTGCCCTGTGTTGGGTGAGGGATTCCAGTTTTTCCATGATCTTGAGCATAAAGTTTTGCTGGCTCTCCATCATGGCAACCGCAGTCTGTTCATTTTGGATTAGGAGGGAGCTTGGGTCCATCCACGTGGAGTTGCTGGTCCCCAGGTTGCCGGGGCCCATGGGTGGTGTTTGCTCCAGCGAGGAATGGTCGTCGTCAAGGAGGCAGGCCGTGCAGAGAGGACCCGGAGTTTGGGGCAGGAGGGTGGCGCTGCACGAGGAGCATTTCTTTGCTTTCACTATCTGGGGAAGAGAGAAAGGCATACCTTAGAACGGAACTATACGATGCCCATAGGACGATCCATTTTACCCCCCCCCCGGTACCAACAGGGTGGACTTTCCCTAGGTCGAGACCGTGTGCAGGTTGTGGGGGTGCTGAGTGAGGACCCCCACAACGCGGTCATGGTGGAAGAATAACTGGTGTTAGTGGTCTGGTGCCATGGCTCGCTTGGGAGGGAGCCGTGGAGACCGGGTAGAGGGGTGCAGCTACCTACACGGGTCGCTGTGGGAGGGACCCGAGAGGTAGAGGGTGAAAAAGAGTAGTGGTCTCCAAGGAGGGAGGGGCAGGAGGAGTAGGAGGAGAAAGGGTGCCACCAGAGGGTCGCTGTGGAAGGGACCCTGCGGGCATGGGTGGAGCCCCAGACATCGGCTGATTGCCCTGCCTAATCAACTCCCCTGTTTTGTTTTTTTTTTGTTTGTTTTTTTAACTGTTGCCCCCTGTTCCACCTCCTGCCAGATGACTTGCCCGGCCTGACTCTGGCCACTAGTACATCCGTCGTTTCTTCCCACCCCTGGTGATCTGCTGGAGAGGGGGGAGACAACGCTGAGGAAGGCTGAAGAGAGGAGGCAGCCCAGAGAAAGAGACGCTCGAAGGGCGCTATCTTCCTCCTCTTTCTTTGAGCCAGAGGAGAGGAAGATGGCCTGCAGGATCTTTACCCTGCTGGGGGATGAGAGGAGCTGGAGGGGAGGCCCTTTGCCCCACCCGGAGCACTTTCTCCCCACCCGGTCAAGCCGTGAGGACCGAGGAGGCGTGGAGGTGTCCTCGCGAGGCGGCGGCCTAGCAGGGAGGAACAGAGTCATGAGGAGCGGAACCTCTAGGCGCCCAGGAGCAGAGTGTCTAGAGGAGAGGTAGGCCCAAATCAGAGGGCCTAACCGAACAGGCTCTAAGTGCGAGGAGTAGAGGTGGTGCCCGGGGCTAGATCCGGTGCCGCGTGGCGCCAGAGGGGTGGATGCGACTGCCTGACCACATCCCGGGAGAGAGAGGGAGGAGGGAAGGAAGAAAGGAAGGAAGAGGACGGGGAATACGCCCTCTGTAAGACCACACAGTCAGCACGTGGTCGAAGCAGACTGCCGGTAGACCCGCGGAGGAAGAGCAGGCCTAGGACATTCGTGGAGCCCCCGCCACTGGGGCCACGTGGAACACAAGGCCTCAGGCCTGAGGAGGATGGGAGGGAGGGGGACACGCAGGGAGGTGGCGGGCCGTGCTACGCGGTACCGGGGCGGTCTGCCCAGAACAAAAAAAGGCGATTAAACTTCCAGAGGCATACAACTCTCAATTTTAACCAGCAATGCACAGTAAACGCCCTGTATATAATCCTGGTTACATGGAAAACATGTCTCCTCCCGCTGGTTGAGCCCAGGGAGTACCTGGGCTAGCTAACACGTGTAGATGCTAGTTTACTAAATTTCTCCTAGCAACCTTTCATGAATTTTTGACAAAACAAATTGTAACTGCCTAAAATGTGCCTTGAATGCCTAAACAAACAAAGAATTCTTTATATCCTTGATTCAAGGTCTTACCTTAAAGGAGCAGACAGGGATTCCTGGTGTGCTTCTTGCCTGATTAGATGCACGATTCGAAACTGGAGAGTAGGGGTTTCTGGGACCTGGATATGCTAGAAATTTGATCTGGGTCATGTGCATCACTAGCCTATCAGGTGGGCTAAAACCCCATGAGGTAATGTCTGGAGTGCCATGGATGCCAACCAATCACAATGCTATGTGGAATTTTCGAATTCCAACGGAACAAACTTCCACTGGAATTTTGAAACATTCAGAGCAATCCTGCAAAATTTCTTCTGAAGTGAAATTCAAACATTTCTTAAGCAGAATTTAAACTGCAAATTAACAATTTGCAGTTTATGTGAACCACGGATTAGGGTTCCACAAACCACGGAAAACTAACCCGTGGTTTACATAATCCACAGAAAATGAATCAGTGGTTTAAATGAAACTACTTTTGGAAGTCTTAGGAATTTAGGATTTTTTTTGAAAAATTCCAAAAGCATATCAGAAATGTACTCGCCATTCCGAAAGAATTCTGTTGGTGGAATTCCATTTTCTGCAACAGTTTACTGCTTGCCCTTTTCCTTTTATTTTTAGCTCCAAAGAGGCAAGAGTTTCTCAGTTTGCTCCATCCAGAGCTATGAGATAGCTATCCATCATTATTCACTCCTACCTGCCAATTTTTGTGCTCCTGGTGAACACAGAGGGCTGGATATTCAGACTGCGCCGGACAGGAGCGCAGCACAATTTGGCTGTGCCGGGGCTAGGACCAGGCGATATTCAACGGTGATGTGCCATGGCTCAGCACCGTTGAATGTGGCACGGTCGGCTCACAGACTGCTCATGGTGCAGTGGCACTGTGCCAGCACAAGCCACAGAGAGGGAGCATGGGGATGCGCCAGCGCAAGTGCCATTGTGTTCATTCACACATCTGGTCCTGTGTGGTACAGTATGGTCTGCAATCCCATTGGTCCACACTGTGGCCCAATAGACGTACAACTCATACATGTACACTGTCATTTGGCGGGTGGCTGGGCGGTACCTGGCGGGGTGCTGCCACCCGCTGATGATGGGGGGTGCTGGGTGGCGGGGGCCTCTGTGGGTGGGTGGGAGGGGTACCCCTGGACCACTGGGTTTCTCTCTCATATTGCTACAGGCCATGATCGAGCATATGGAGAGTGAGGGGTCCACTAGACCACCAGGACTATGTTTAGTCTTGCTACCGCCCATGATCGGGCATAGAGATCTGTTGATTTCTACTACTGCCTGCGATCGGGCATAGGGATCTGTACATTTCTACTACTGCCCGCGAATGGGCATAGGGATTAGTTCATGTTTACTACTGACCGCGATCGGGCATGTGGGGGGGGTCACTGGACTACCAGGGGGGACCGGGTGCTTGTGGATGGTGTTCCTGCTGGGCGGATGGCCACCCACGGCTGGCGGCTGTTGTGTTGTGCCTTGCATTACAGCTGCCTGCCTGTGGGTGGCCAGCATTTGAGCCCATAATTTCTGGCTCAACTTTGAGCACCAGTGTGTAGGGGTTGCGCCAGCATATGCGCCGCACATCCCGTGCTGAATATTGGGATGTGCCACATATGCAGGGCATGCCCCCTGCATCTGTGCCACATAGGATTACCTTGCGCCCCGGCACATCAGGATTTGCGCTGTGCTGGGCAGCCTTTTCAATATTCCGGCGGGGCACAATGCAGGGTTGCACCAGCGCAGCTCTGTTGCACCAGGCGCAACCCCTTTAAATATCCTGGCCTTAGATTATTACTGTTAAGAAGTTTTCCAGAGTTCCTTAAAATCATTGTATCCATTTTCCATTATAAATAACATTTTTTTCCAGTTTACCAACATCTGCCATTCTACTCATCCAGTGTTCAAGGAATAGGGGAGCTTTGACTTTTCCAATAAAGCAAAATTAACTTTCTTGCTGTAGCCAGCATTATATTTATTAAATACTTATATTTAGCTAATTCCATATCACTGTGACTATCCCTAACAAAAGCATACCAGGATCAAACGGAAATTTTAACCCTATCATTTTTGTGCATGAATCCTTTATCCCCCCCAGAACTGTGTCAGTTTTGGGCACTTTACTCACCCTTTTCACTGTGAAGACATTCAGCCAGGAAAAATCCATACACATTGCTACTGCACACATACAACCAGTGAACGTGAGAACTCTTTTTGACTCAGGCAGTGTTGACCAAAGTGTGAACTGTTCCTCCTCGTTCACCAAATTGTGGCAGCAAATTCAAAGCTGTTGAGTCATCAAGTGGCCTTTTGTGAAACATTGCAAAGAAAGAAAACATCAAAATGTTTAACTGCTACTTTCAAGCATTTTGATGGATTTGTGAGAGTTCACCTGCTTTGCAGCAAAATAATGACGTTATTTTTTTGAAACGTGTCATTTTCTGTGCATAAATTGTGACAATTGCACCAAGGACTTAGGCCACCTTTTATTTCACTGCAGCTGTGTGGCAAATCACCAGGAGAGCTTTTGAAAACTGATCTGGGAGCTTATGTAAAGTCAGAGAATTGATCTTTTTATAACCTGTAAACTATTAATCATACAATTCGAGCTGTGTTAAATTTCTGTACTTCACTTTTACAGAGTTTCTGAATTGTGGAAAACATTTTGGAAAAAAAAAATCACAATTTGTAAGCTTTGTGAAAATTCCAGGGAAAGTGAAAAAAATCTCTATCTTCTTTGAGGATATCTCTTTCATCAGGCCACACCTATGGAACTTACAGCCACCAGGCACAAGGACCACATGAAAACTTTTGCAAGCAGTCCACTAGGGGCCGCCCACAACAACAACATCCTATGTTGGCTCTTCCATATAAACGTGAGCGGCCCCTTCCTCCTCATTTCTTTTCCCGCCATCAACCACACTTGTTGGACCCTGCATGGAAACTGTTACAGTTGCTGCTTTTCTTATTTTTCTCCCCTTAATTAGTAATCACTTTTTTAATTTGTGTTTGTTGTTTTAAGTAAAAGCGTACACTTATTTCATCATACGGGGCAATAATAAGTACAGCAACAGAGACTACAAAAAAGTTGATAAACACAACCATCCCCTGCAGTCTGTAACAGTAGGAGTAGGGGGTAATCAATATTTAAACAAATGTAAGTCCGAAAATGCTGACTGTCTCAATGGCTTTGGAATGTACCGAGTCAGGTAGAATTAACAGAGGAATATCATCTGCAATCACAAAGGATTGCTGTTTATCCATTTCTATGAATATAAGTAAAAACAGGAAAAATAGTGCTTTTCTGGAACATCTCTGCACACAGCAAGAATACGGTATCCAATGAGGATGGCGACTGAATATGAGTGACCGTCAAAATGGTGACTCGTATCCAGCGCTTTCCTCCTGGGCTACCCTGGAAGGATAGCAATACTACGCAACTGTGAGTGTACTTCAGGGTGACAGGAAGGGAAGGGAAGGGATACCGAGAGGAAGAGGAGGGGAGGGACAGGGAAGGGGTTTGGGGGGACTACTGTACCTGGTGCTGCCGAACTAGCCATGTGGTGTGGTGGTGTGGGTGGCTAACTCAGGTGTGGCAGGTTCAGGGTTTGGGACCAGGCACAGGAATCTTGTGCCTCTGCCTGTGGCTGCAGCACTTAATTTTATCCCGATGCAGGGATATTGCCCCTCCCCGACATGCACCCCCATGGAGCTGAGAATCCTTTTTCAGGGAGGTGCAGCTGGCAAAGCCCCCCAAAAAAACACTTGTTTCCTTGTCAGGATGTCGGGTTGCCCTGAAGTGTATATCATCGATTTGCTTTTCAGCGATACACACTCACCATAATAGCGATCACTATTTTGCGATTGCTATTATACAATGGCAAGACATAATCCTGGACTCTGATTGGTCAGTGTATGTCTGAGACAGTGATGTTATTACACAATAACATCACTGTGTGAATGATGCCATCCCTCTGCTCACCTTTTCTTAAACAAATATATACTGCCACACTAAAAATCTACTAAAAACATTTTTTTTAAATGTTTTTTTATTTTGTATAACAATGAACCATTGTATAATAGCAATAAGGCACTCCAGTGTGTGTGTGTGTTATTGTGTAATAACGTCACTCCTGGGGTGGTGGAAGCACTCGGCTTCGCCTTGTGCTTCAGCCCACCCCAGGAGTGACGTTATTACATGATAAAACACACCCTGTCGTGCCTTATTGCTTAATTATGACATGGAACCCAAGAATACAGTGTTCAACCTTATAAACTTGACTTACACCAAAACGAAGCATAACAGTTATGCTAAAATGCACCTCGTCAAGCAGGTAAACATATGTAATAAGGTTAGCCATCAGTACAGAACTTGGTGCATTAGCCCTACTCTCGTAGTAGAGAATGAAAACACATAGGTGGAGTGAACCACCACAGGGATCAGAACGTCCAGCGAACAGACCCCTTCCCAAAACAGTTATAACCAACAATCTCTTCCAAACTCAATAAGAAGTTAAAACAGCCCAGGGAGGTGTGTACGCGACCAAACAGTGCCATTCCGGTGCTCGCTATAAACGAGGCGACCAACCCCAAATGTCAGAAGTCCAAAAGCACAGTAGTGGTACACGGGAAACCTTGTGGTGAAAAAGCAATTTATTGGGCAAAATGCCAAAATAACAAACCACAGGATCTAACAGCAGTCCTGCTAAGCTAGCAAAGTTACTCCAGCACTTCCTCAGGCGTTCTGACTCCGATTCGAGTTGAAGCACTGTGGTAACTTTGCTAGCTTAGCAGAACTGCTTTTAGATCCTGTGGTCTGTCAATATGAGGGTAGACAGCATAAAAGGGACACAGTATGCCTGGAAAAGATAGTTACCCCCCCCATATAAACAGAGAGAGGATCAGTCTCCCATAATGCCCTGACTAAAGGTGCCAGTCACTGTAGGAGGAGTTAACAAAAATAAAATCATACAGCACGAGGCCCTTCTCCATCAGCTTCCTCCTCTACAGTGGCGTTTTCTCTGCTGGCAAATTCTTTCTCAGTTTTCTCTAACCACTTTCCCGCATCCTTAGGGTCTGTAAACTGCCAGGATTTGCCACCATAGGTAATCCGGAGTCCAGCTGGCAATAAAACCGAGTGGACCACTCCAAGTGCCTGAAGCTTCTGTCTGACGCCATCAAACTGCTTACATCGGGCCTGAGTTTGGAAAGAGAGATCCAGAAACAATTTTACATCGAACTCATTAATGGAAAGCAGATACACCACCCATGCTGCTGTTAAGAATATGTCCCAAATCTCTGCTCCTGACATCCTCACTAAGACAGCGTGGGGTAGATTTGTATTGGTAGGCTGTACTGTAGGCTTAACTCTGTAGGCTGTCTGTAGTGCACCCCAATCGAAGTCCTTGGGCATGGGAAAAGACACTTTCATCCAGTCCTTAAGGAAGTCCAATAAGTTTACTCCCTCCACACCCTCTGGTACTCCAACCAACCTGAGGTTCCCTGCCCGACCCTCATTCTCTAAGGCTTCGAGCCGACCATGGAGCTGCGTGTTTTCCTGGGTGAGGGTAGCGATTGCAGCCTGTGTGGATGGATCGTTTGTCAATCTCGGCAACAGCACTGGTCAGTTCAGTAAGAGCTGCATCATGTTTTTCCAGCCTGGCTAAAGTTTTTTCCATTTTGGCATCTGTAGACTGCATCGTGGCTAGCATCTGATGCCAGGGAGGATTTGAAGAAGGCTCCGACAAAGTTTCCACCATGGGGCTTGAGATCTCGCTGGCCTTCCTTGGCTTTGATGTGGTAGGTTTGGAAGCCACTGGAGCAGGATTTTTATGTTTACCCATGGCAAGTTTCAGATCGTCCAAAAGCTGATAACCTCAGAAAGACGATTCCAAGAAAAGTTTTTAAGTTTCATTGGCTGAAATTGTATTATTTAATAAATTAATGGAGCTGAAGTGCAGAGCTGTAAAGAAAAGCTTCCTGCCTGGAAATCTGCTCTCTAGCACTTCGCAGTCCTCAGTAATCACTTTTCTAAAAGTGATTTTTAACAATATGTATGTCGACTAAAGAGACATTGAAACTGTTCTATTATTGCAAATGTGGTGATACTCTGGAGGCTCGTGTGACACCTGCGTATGCTGCCTCGACCTGGCTCACCACGTGAAGGTCTGCCCAATTTACAGAAAGTTCAACACAGCCACCCTGCAGTGCCGTAAAGGCACTTTGAAAATTCACCTCCTCAAGCAGCAGGTAGCCTGAATGGAGAAGGAGCTCCAGGAAGAGTTCAGCCAGGTCACCAGACCACTAATCGGGATCCTGGTCCTTCAAGTATTGGGAGAAGACATCAGGGCAGCACAAGCAGAGGCACTGGGAGAGGGAGCGAGGTGAGGACAAGGCCTCCCTGGTTACATAGAAACAGAAACATAGACTTTGATGGCAGACAAGGACCACTTGGCCCATCTAGTCTGCCCATTTCCCTACCTGTTGGATAAGCTGAAGATCCTAGTTAACCAACAGCCTACTTCCTCCTACCCCCCACTATAATAGCCTTATGTCTGTCCCATGCATTCTTGAATTCCCTCACTGTTTTTGACCCCACGACCTCCTCAGGAAGGCCGCTCCATGTGTCAACCACCCTCTCTGTGAAAAAATACTTCCTCATGTTGCCCCTGAGCTATCCCCCTCTATCTTCAAATTGTGCCCCCTTGTTCTTGCACATCTCTTTTTCTGAAAGATTCTACTCTCTTGGAGTTTTTTGAGTCCCTTGAGGTACTTGAAAGTTTCTATCATGTTCCCCCTCTCCCTCCTTTCCTCAAGGGTATACATATTAGGCTCTTTTAGTCTCTCTTCGTATGGATTCTGGTGCAGACTCTGCACCATTTTAGTTGCCCTCCACTGGACTGCCTCCATCCTGGCTATGTCCTTGTGGAGATGGGGTCTCCAGAACTGCATGCAGTACTCCAGATGGGGTCTCACCAACTGTCTGCACAGAGAGAGATAGCAACTTCCTGTTTTCTACTGGTGATGCCTCTCCCTATGCATCCCAGTATCCCCCAGCCCTCCTTACTGCCTGCTCACATTGCTTGCGTACCTTAAGGTCATGTGATATGACTACCCCAGGTCCTGTTCCATTTTTGTTGTTGTTAGTACCCCCCTCCATTGTGTACTCTTCCCTTGGATTTTTGTTTCCCAGGTGCATTATTTTGCACATCTTTGCGTTGAATCTAAGCTGCCATACATTTGACCATTCCTCCAACCTTGCTAAGTCTCTTCTCATCCTTTCCACCCCCCTTGTGTATCAACCCTGTTGCTGATCTTTGTGTCATCTGCAAAGAGGCATACTTTACCTTCCAGCCCCTCTGCAATGTCACTTATAAAGACATTAAAAAGGACTGGTTCCAGTACTGAACCCTGCGGTACCCCACTAGTAACCCCCCTTTCTTCGGAATGTACTCCGTTTACTATTATCCTCTGTGTCCTGTTGTCCAGCCAGTTTGTTACCCAGGCTGCCACCCTGGAACCCACTCCCAGGCTGGCTAACTTGTTTATTAATCTTTTGCATGGGACTGTGTCAAATGCCTTGCTGAAGTCTAGGTAGGCCACATCCACAGCCCCTCACTGGTCTACTACTTTGGTCACCCAGTCAAAGAAATCTATTAGATTCAACTGACATGACCTTCCCGCTGTGAATCCATGCTGCCTTGGGTCATGTGCCCTGCTAGCCTCTAGGTACTCAACAATTCTTTCTTTCAGAAATGATTTCATCATTTTCCCTACCACTGAGGTCAAACTAACAGGTCTGTAGTTTCCTGCCTCTGCCTTGCTCCCACTTTTGTGAAGGGTTCATTCCAGTGAGACCACACTGGTGCCGTTGACCACTTCGGTGGCACCGCCACCTGCCACCCAGGCTGTTGACCCTCCTTCCAGGTCAGGGCAGGCTATAGGCACCACCAGACCTAGGGCAGCTGATACATTGCCATCAACATCTGGGACTCTGCCTCTTCATAATCATCCACCGGTGTTCCCATCGACCACACGGGTGCCGACATCCAGGTGATACTTTCATCCTTTATGGACATACTGAATTACCTGCTGCCTCCGCCCTCCTCCTCCTCCTCCTCCTCCTCCAGCAGGAGCTAAGGTGATGGGGTCTCCCAGCCAAACCTCTGCATCGACGCCTACCAGGCCAGCATGCCAGCTCCCTTCTCAAGTGTTGACGGCCTCACCAGGTCACTCCCTGTGTCTCACCAACCACATCGATGACCAGGAGTATAATTCTAACCTTATAATGCAGGATGAAGAGGAGGCTTCGCAAACCTAGGACACTTTCAGGCTCTCAAATGTGAACACAGTCCAACCTCCCTCACAGGCTGAGGGATTTTCTCAGGATACTGTAGGGTTCAGACACAAACACTCTGGCTTTCCAGGCAGTAGAAAGTCTTTTGGCAAGTCCCCTGACATTTGGCTGTGAAAGCCTTAAGCAGACTCCCAAACTTTCCCTCTGACACAGTCCAAGTCCTCCTGACTCATAGAGAGCTCCAGCCAGACTGACTCGAGCTGTAATTGTCCCTGGGGTCTCACAGAAGAATAGCAGCTTCTGATTGGCTGAAAACAGCTGTCCATCATCAAAATGAATAAACATAATGTCCTCTCGATGCCTGATTGGCTGCTTATTTGGGCGCCAAGTACACTGTTCATTCCCCCTACCCAGGAGCCATAGCTGCAGGTCCTTGGGCTCTTTGAATACTGATTGGCTGGGCTAGGGGTCAGCGGTTGCAAATATGGCTGCTACACAACAGTTCAAACAAAATCCCAACTTTCAGTCTCTACTGCAGTCCAATAATATTATTTTGAATGCATCTGCCCCCATGGTTTTATAGCAGCCCCTCTGCCCTTGCATCTGATGGCAGAGTGGGGCATGTCAGCATCTCCCCCGCCTGTCACTAGCGCTGTATCGCTAACCCCCCAGGCGACAGGCAGGCTTCCATTTACTCATAGCAGCCTTGGCTGCTTTAAAGGGGCAGGTGCCCATTTACCAACATAGCGCTTACGAGCGCTTTTATAACATTTTATTTCTTTACTGTGCCTCTGAACCCCCAAATACATTGCTGAAGTCCCCGGGGGTCGGAGCACACGAGAAGAGCCTCAAAGTGCCACCAAAGCAGCTTGTACAACGAGTGCCATAGCACTCCTTCAGTGACTGAGCTGGCAGTCTCCAGCCTGCACACTCATGCAGCCATACTGTGTGACCGCTCGCAGGGCGGCAGTGGCAACCGCTAAGCTGGTGGTTTAACATTCGTAACACCGCTCCTCTGGTCCCTATTGGATTAATAACATTAATGGCGCCCAGAGCGTGCAGAGGACCGGGACTAGCGGGAGAACGCAGATGGGCGGTCGGGGGTGCAGCAGGGGGGGGGTTACACATCTTTTCTCTCTTACTCCAAGCCCCCCCCCATCAGAATTGTTCCATTTGCCTTTTTACATTTCAATCAACTGGGTATATTTTTAGGCTGCATCTGTGAACTGCTGTGTTTCACTTAGTACCATTGGGCAAATTATGTATACTTTCAACTGTGCCTTTTTTCATGTTCCAGCTAAGTACCTTTCCCACTGAGGTGGAATAATTGTCTTTCTTCATCTGTATTTTAATTGAGTGTGTTTTCAGGTTGCATTTTTATGTGGGTTAGTTTCATTCTAAACCTTTGAGCAAATTGTGTGTATTTTGGACTGGATTTTACCTTTGTGTTTGTCTAGGTTCAATTAAATTGCACACTTCTTGACCTATCCCAGTTTGCCACTGAAACTGCTTATATTTAGAGAAATGTATTTACCTCGTTAAGTGCTGCAGCTGCTAAGACACATACATGTAGATAAATGGGGAGATATTCAGACTGCGCCAGGCAGTGGGACAAGTGGCGGCGCAGTGCAACTGAGCTGCACCGGGGCCAGGACAGTGTGCTATTCAATCGTGAGGTGCCGTGGCACATCACCGTTGAATATGGCACAGAATGTGCATGACGCAAGTACAGTGCGCCGGTGCATTCCCCAGACAGGGAGGACAGGGAATGCTCCAGCGCAATTGTAGTTGCACTAAGCGCATCACCTGTGATAATCAGACATGGGCATGCAAATGGGGCCATAATGTATGCAAGGCGCAAATGGGTGTTGAGTCTTCAGGGGGGGCATCTCCATGGACGAAGGTCCCAACTCGTTCATGGACATTCTTCAGCTCATCTCTGAGTCCACGAGGATGGAGCTCGAGCCTGTCCCGAAACAGGCTCGGTATCCCCTCACAGAGATTCTGGACAAAGGGGATTCTTCTACGGAGGCCTTCCCTGTGGCCAAGGCTATTGTCGGTCTAGCCCTGGACCTCTGGTAGCATCCTGCCTCTTGCCCTGTACCCTCAGCACAGATGGCCTACAAGTATGCGGGACCAACCAGCTCCCTTTCAGGATTTTCGGAGCACCCCTCAGCTGAGGGTTTGGTGGCTGACTCTGTTCTTCGGTGCTCAGGCAATACAGGGGACATTGATAGACCACTGGACAAAGAGTGCAAGAAACTAGACCATTCAGCTAAAAAAGTCTATGCTGCTTTCTCACTTGACCTTCATCAGGCTAGCTTGGCCATGCTGATGGCACACTTCTCTCATGCCCTTTTGGTTTCCCTGGATGAGGGGATTCCTCACCTCCCGGCAGACCTCCAGACCATGGTCAAGCAGGTCCGAGACCAGGGGAGGGCAGTGGCTAAACAACAGCTCCAGTCGGCTCTGGATATTGGCGACTCTTGTGCTCGCTCAGTGGCAGCCGCAGTAGCCATGCGACGTAGGGCTTGGTTGAGGATCTTGACCTTCATGGCAGATACTCAACACAAGCTGGCGGATGTCCACTTTTTGGGTACCGACTTGTTTTGGACCCAGTGTGGAGGGTCACCTCCAGCACATTGAAAAGTCCAGTGCCACCCTGCACTCTGTGACATCCGCTCAGAAGGACAAGGGCCCCAAGCACCAAAAGCGCAAGCCCTTTCAGTCCTCTACTCCTGTGGCAAAACCAGCCCAGCAATAGCAGGGCCAGCAGGCTCAGTCCTGGTGACCTTGGGCCAAGCTGGTGGCCTCATCGGTCAGAAAGCCTGGAGGGAAGGGACTCAGTGGCCCCTTGGCCGGCTCCTCCTCCTCCAAGCCTGCTCAGTGATGGATTGAGGGCTGTCACCCTCAGTTCCATCACTTCTCCCTTGAGTCCTCCCGTGGAGGGCCAGCTCCACCACTTCCTTTCTGCCTAGTCCATTATCACCACGGACAGGTGGGTGCTGGAAGTGGTCAGCCAGGATCTGCCTCTGGAATTCGAGCAGTACCCCCAAGCCAAGCCAACCTCACGGGAGGATTTGGTGTCCGCTGTCACTCAGTCAGCTCTCCGGGATGACATCACCCAGCTCCTCTGCAAGGAGGTCATGTGAAGAGCTGCAAAACCTCTGGAACACCCAGGGTTTGTTTCCAGGTACTTCCTGGTACCAAAATGGAGAGGGGCTAGTGCCCCATTCTATATCTGCACGACCGGAACAGGTTTCTCAGGTTTTGCACCTTCAGGATGGTAACTCTGGCTCAGATTGTACCATACCTGGAACATGGCATGTGGTTTGCTGCTTCCTGGATCTTCAGGACATGTTCTTTCACATCCCGATCCATCTGTCCCATCGAGGTTCCTCCACTTTCGAACTGAAGGAACCCTCTATGAGTTCCAGGCCATGCCCTTTGGTTTCTTGTTGACCCCCAGGGTCTTCACCAAATGTGTTGCAGTGGTGGCAGCTTTTCTGAGGCACCAAGGGGTCCGGGTTTACCCTTACCTGGATGACTGGCTCATAGCAGGTCCCTCCAGGCAAGAGGTGGAGAGGTCCAAGGATCTGTCCCTCCAGACTTGCTTCGAGCTTGGCCTCTTGATCAATGAGGCCAAGTCAGAACTCGTGCCCTCACACGTGATTCATTTCATCGGGGTAGAGCTCAACTCTTGCTGAGCCAGAGCCCAGCTCCCGTCGGACAGGGTGGAGGTTCTCTCCTCCTTTGCACAGTCATTTCTGGTTGGGCAATCACACCCTGCCTGGGACTTCCTGCACCTTCTGGGCTACATGGTGGCCTGCACCAGTGTGGTCTGATGGGCCTGCTGGCATTTGCGTTCCCTCCAATGGGAACTGGTCAGCCAGTGGTCTCAGCGCTTAGGTCACCTAGACTAGCTGGTCACTGTGACCCAGAGGATGTGGGACACACTCCAGTGGTGGCTCATTCCAGCACATCTGCAGGAAGGTATCCCGTTTGTTCACCCCAAGCCGACAGTCATCCTGACGACCGATGCCTCTCTGATGGGCTGGGGTGCCCACCTGGGGGAGCACAGAGCCCATGGGCTCTGGTCCCCTCAGGAATCCCTATGTCACATCAAACTGCTGGAGCTCTGAGTGGTTCGGCTAGCCCTGAATGCATTCGCTCCGTTCATTTGGGGTCACATGGTCCAGGTCTAGATGGACAACACCACAACCATGTACTGTCTCAACAAGCAGGACAGGATGCACTCTTTGCCCCTGTGCAAGGAAGCTCTCTGTGTTTGGTGCCTCGTGCTCAGCTTGGAGGCAGCTCTCCTAGCCATCCATGTGGCAGGAGCCTTGAATCAGCTGGCCGATGCCCTCAGCTGAATGGGTGAGGCATCTCATGAGAGGTCCCTCCATCCAGAGATAGTGCACGATCTGGTCTCCCAGTGGGGCACCCCTCAGGTGGACCTGTTTGCCTCCAGGGAGAATGCAAAGCCGAGGCTGTTCAATGCCCACCCCCCTCAGCAGGGCTCACTGCAGGGGGATGCCATCTCGAGGCCACGGACCCCAGGCCTCTTCTGTGCCTTCCCTCCACTTTCTTTGATCCGCAAGGTGCTCCTCAAGGTCAGGAGGGAAAAGGCACAGGTGATCCTGGTATCCAGATCTCCTCAGCCTCAGCAACAGGCTCCCAAGGCATCTTCCAGCATGCCAGGACCTGCTCTCCATCAATCAGGGGAAGGTACTCCACCCAGACCTTCAGTCCCGGCACCTGACAGTCTCGTTTCTGAGTGGTTAGAGTTCCAGGCTTTGGGTCTCTCTGATGAGGTCCTCACGGTTGTTGAGGCATCCCGTAAGGAATCAGCCAGAAAAGATTTTCCATTTGGTGTCAAGGCAATGGGTTGGACCCTTCGTCTTGTCCAGTGGCTAGCATTTTGGACTACCTGTGGTCTCTTTCCTAGCAGGGACTTCGGTTGACAACCCTCAAGGAGCACCTGGCAGCCATCTCTGCTTACAGGGTGTGGGCCAGTCAGCAGTCGTTGGCACAGGAGAAGGTGGTCTGGCACTTTTTCAAGGGCCTAGATCACATATCCCCTCCAGTACGTGAATCAATACCTCCGTGAGATTTACTGATGGTTTTGGCAAAGCTCATGGGCAAGCCATTTGAACTGATGCACAGGTGCAATATCTCCCACCTGTCATGGAAGACTGCCTCCTTGGTAGCCATCACATCAGCCAGAAGGATTGGGGAGCTCCAGGCACTCTCGGTGGAGTCTTCTTACCTGGTCTTCCACAGGGACAAGATTGTTCTGCGCCCCACCCAAAATTCCTCCCTAAGGTGGTGTTGGAGTTTCACCTTAACCAGGTGTTGACTTTGCCAGTGTACTACCCCAGTTACACCTCGGGGCCAAGTACAGGCTCCGTACTTTGGACCTGAGACGAGTGCTTGCCTACTACAAAGAGCGTACAGCAGAAGTTCAGGGAGATGTTCGCCAGCTGTTTGTCATCTACGCTGAAGACGCACCTGGCAGACCTGCAGCCAAGCGAATGATTGGCGGGTGGATCACTTCCTGCATTGATCTCTGCTATAGGTTGGTGGGTAGGGAGCCTCCCGTAGGGCTTAGAGTTCTTTCCATCCGCCATACCACTGCATCGGTGGCTGCTTCTAGGGATGTCCCTATACAGGATATCTGCAGGGCTGCTACCTGGAAGTCAGCAAACACCTTCATTTTCCATTACCACATTGACTTAGAGTCATGCCAGGATACTGGTTTTGGGGCCTCAGTTCTCCAATCTCTGTTCCCTAAGTAGGGAATGTGTGCCTTGCCTCCCTCTTCCCAGAGAACTGCTAGGAGTCTGCCAAGAAGTGTGGATAGAACAACATATCCACGTCCCTAGAAACACAGGTTATTCACTTGTAAGAGTAGTTCTAGGAGTGGTATATGTTGTTCATCCACATTGACCCACCCAACCTGCCTGGCTACGACGCACAACCTCTGCTTCCAACAGGCAAGATCTGGCGTCATGGGGCAGAGCCGAGAGTTATACCACCCGGGTGGGTGGGAGAAGCCAGGTTGAAGACATTCCAACACCACTTAAAGGGGAAGGCGAACTGCCAACAAGTTTTATTTATTAGAATCTAGGATTACAAGTACCTTTGAGCCAAGGCTCTTTTACAAAGGTTCCACATCAAGGATAAACATACAACAAGGTTACAACACTGAATTAACAGTAACACAATTCTTGCATAGCAGTGCTAATGTCTGTCTATAGAGAGGGAGGAGGGTAGTCGCAGCCAGAGGCATTTGTCGAAAAAAGTGGGAAGGAGAGATGGAGGAGAAGAGGGGGTGAGGGGGTAGAATAAGTGCGGCAAAAGTGGCATGGAGAGACTAAAAAGGTGGTAAGAAGACCTGGGTTTTTATGTTGTCACCTCAGGAGTCTGGAGGAAGGAGACTGGAAGGGGACCAAGTGGCTTTGCAGTAGGCTGGAGCTGTGTAGGTCATGAGCTAGGTGAGGCAGTCACAGGAGCTAGAGGCAGTGAGATGAGCCCGGAGCCTGGTTTTAAACAGACCTAGAGTAGCGGCTGAGGTAATGGTGTCACTGAGACCATTCAGCCATAGAGGAGCCCTGTAAATGAAGGAGCGTTGGCCCTGAGTAGTACAACAGTGAGGGACTTGTAGATTCTGAGTTATTGAACTCCTGGTGTTCCGCTGGTTAGTGGTCTGATGTAATAAGGCAGAAACACCAGGAGGAGTTAAGCCAAGGTTGATTTTTCTCGCCATGGCACAGGTGAGATACTTTATCCGGTTGGAGAGTTGGAGCCAACCGGTTTGTGCATAGAGGGAACAGGTGTGGGTGAGGCGGTGGGCACCAGTTGTGAATCGGCAAGCTTTGTTTAGGGCAATTGTTATGTGATGGAGGGTGGATGTCAAGGCAGAACCATGGATAATGAGGCCATAATCAATAACTGACACCCGCAAGCTCTGGACGGCAATCTTCAGGGCCTCTGGGGTGAGATGTTGCCTGTGCTTGTAGAGCAATCCAAGGCGTGTATTGGCAGCTTTGGTCACGCTGTCGATGTGAGCAGAGTAGGAGAGCTTGGGGTTCAGCAAAATACCTAGATATTTGAAGGAGGATATTTGTTCGAGGACAGATCCCTGTTTGGTGGAGATGGCGAGGGGGTGATGCCTGTGACGGTTATGAGAACTACGGAATAGCATGGACTTGGTTTTCCTGTGATTTAGGACCAATTTATGATTGGAGAACCAAGTTTCAATGGCACTGAATCCAAGCTGTAGGCTGAGTTGGAGTGGTACAGGGTCCTGATGCGTGGAGAAGACAACAGCATCATCCATGTACAGGATGATTTGTTCCGAGCTGGATTGAGGTAGGGAGTTTAAGAACAGGCTGAAAAGGAGTGGGCCCAGTATGGATCCCTGGGGGACTCCAGAGCATACAGGCAAGGTATGTGACATAACATTGGTGAGTTTTACTCTTTGAGAGCCATTTTCAAGGTAACTTCTGAACCAGAGGGCTGAGTCAGGTGCAAGGCCGGTAATAAGTAGCTGGTCAAACAGTAGCTGATGATGGACCGTGTCGAAAGCCTTCGATAGGTCAATGAAGACAGTCCCAGTGAGAAGACCTTTATCAAGGGAGCTGTGTACTTTGCCAGTAAATTCGAGTAGGGCACTAGTGGTACTATGCCCTTTTCTAAAACCATGTTGCTGGGGGCATAGAATATTGTATTTGACCAAGTAGTCAGTGAGCCGGTCTGCAACAATACGCTCAAGGGCCTTGGAGAGAGGTGGCAATATGGAGATTGGGCAATAGTTTGCGTGGCTGGTCTTATCCCCATTTTTGTGGACAGGGGTCACTGTGGCAGTTTTCCAGATTTCAGGGAATGTACTACTGTTGAGGGAGAGGTTAAGAATTTTAGTGAGGGGATGAAGGACCACATCCAGTGAAACTGATAGTAGCTTGAGGTCTAGTGTGTCACTGCTGGCTCTAGATTTAGAGATGGCCGAGACGATGTAGAGGTGGGCTTCACTCATCTTAATCTCCCTGAAGTAGAAGCGTGGCTGACTGGAAGAAGCACAGGGAGTGCTTGAGGGGGTGTCATTAACCAGGAAGAAATCAGGCAGAAGAACAGAGCTGAGGTCGGTAAAAGCCGTGTTGAAGGTGTTAGCAATAACCACAGGATCGAGGGTAATGGACCCATCTACAATTAGCATGGCCAGAGGGGACTTTGATTGTTTCCCAGTGATGTCCTTGATATTGTCCCAGAAAGCATGGCCTTTTCCCCAGGTGTTGGTGAGGACGTCCTTATAACATAAACTTTTCGTGAGACAAATGGATGTGGTGCAGGCATTATGGGCATGTTTGTATTTTTGGATATCAGATTGTTTGCCCATAGGTGGTCCCTAGATTTCAGCGGTGAAAGGAGCTCTGCAGTTATCCAAGGGTTACAAAGGGCTTTTGCTTTCCATTTTTTAGTGGGAGCAAAGAGGTCACAGGCCTTGTTGAAGGTGGTTATGAAGTAATCAAGGGCTGTGTTAACATCTTACGCATTGTAGATAGGCAACCAGTCTTGAAGGGATAGGTGCTGTTTGAGATGGATAAGTTTCCCTCGTGGAAGGACTCTGCTGTTTATGATTAAAGGGGGTGGTTTTTGAAATTTATTAGACCATTCACATAGAATCGGGGAGTGGTGACTGAGAGAGTTCGGGAGAATGGAGGGCCTGGAGATCCTGGAGGGGTGATTGGTGAGAACCCAGTCCAGCAGTGTGCTGGTGCCAGTTTTGTAATTAAATCTAGTAGGTGAAGTAACCAGTTGTGAGAGGTTGGCAGCTGTAATGGCATCCTTATAAGTGCAGACATCAGATGCGAGCCAGTTAATATTGAAGTGAGCAAGAAGGATGTGTTCAGAGCCAGGTGGTTGTGAGCTGACGAAGTTAAGGAGTTCTTTGATGCCAAGATCTTGTTCTTGAGGTGGAATATAAATGGCGACGATGGTGAGGGCTTTTTGATTGGGACCAAGTAGGAGTTTTATGGGTAGGAGCTGAGCAGAGGAGACAGGCACAGGAGTTGACATAGGGTGTCCCAGGAGAGTATCCTTAATGTAGATAGCGCAGCCACCTCCCTTTTTGGAGATATGGTCCAGCCTGAAAATGTTATAGCCCTGCAGGGTGATAGCCAGATCCAGGACTTTAGGTGTCAGCCATGTTTCGACAATTGCAAGGATGTCTGGATTATGTTGGCTGGCGAAGGCTTGTAGTGCATCAAGCTTAGGCAGAAGGCTGCAGATGTTAAGGGTTGCAATGGTAAGAGCTCCTGCCTTTTTCAAGGAGCTGGGACAGCTAGGGCCAGGGTTCGGGTGGACATTACCTGATATCAGCAGGAGAAGTAAGAGAAGCTTCAATGAGCAGAGGCGCAGGCCCAGTAATGTAGACTTGTGTTTCTTTTTATTGTACGGGCAGCGGGTGGATTCCAGATGGCAGCCCTGATGATATGCAATGTGGTACAGTATGGAGAGGTTGGCATTGAGACCAACCAAGGTACTGTTATGAAGCAGCCAGGTATTGGCGAGTGGGGACCCATGTGTAGGACTGTGCAGGTAGTGAAGTGTACCCAGGGTGCGGCTGGTAGTGGTAAGGTAGAGTGTGGGTAAGGGACAGGGGTGGCATGGGCCTGGGAGAGAGAGAAAAGGGGGGGAGGGCGAGGAGGGAGAGGAGGGGAAGGACTAGGTAAGGGAGGGGACACATGTCCAGAGTGGAGCAGGGAAAGACAGGAGAGGTAGTGAAACAGAGCTGTGGGTGGGTAGAGACAGCAGGATAGGTTATGCAGCAGTTGGGGAGATGGAGCAGTAAGACAGGAGAGGTAGTGAAAGAGAGCTGAGAGTGGGTAGAAACAGCAAGGACTGGGTATGCAGCAGTTAGGGAGAATGGAGTAGAAACAACTTAGGCTGGGCTATAAACCAGCAGGAGAGACCAGCAGTTGAGCTCGGGAGGAGAGTGAGGGTAGTGAGGAGGTGCTTCAGCGAGCAGAGGAAAATAGAAAAAGGAAAAAAGAAACTAGGCTGGAGTTGACAGAGTGAGAGGGCCAAGGCGGGCCAATGGAAGTGGGGGCGGAGCAAATGTGTATTTAAAGGAGGCCTGGGAAGGGGTCAGGGGTGGGAAGAAAATTCCAACTGGTACAGAATTAGCTAGCTTAAAAGAATGCAGGATTTTCAGGCAAAAAAGGTGCTCCAATTGGCTGTGGCTAGAGGAGCAGTCCGGCCAATCAGGACCTGCCTGTGTGCAGCGCAGCACCAATCAGTGCCTTCTGCTCGAGATTGAGATGGCGGTGGTACCTGGGTTAGGGATCCGATCAGGAGGACCAGAAGGGTGGCCAAGAGTCACTTGTGGAGTCCGGCGGCGGCCGTAGGAACGGTCAGTGATCTGCTGTGAAGATTCGCTGAGTGCCACTTCAGGCGCAGGTCTCCTGGGGAGGAGGAAAAGGAGACACAGTTTATTGATGGCTCACACAAAAGGGGCAGGTAGCTGGTGGCAGACCGGCAGCAGGGGGTGGGGGTGGAAGAAGTTACAACAAAAGGCTAAAGCGCTAGCGATTAACTTATAGAGCCTAATGCAGTTATGTAAAATAGCGGTGGTGTTTGTGCAGGAAGGGGGAGACAGAGAGAGAGGGAGAGAGAGAAAAATGGTCAGGGGGAGGATGGAAGCCACAAGGCAAAGAGAGAAAAACAAAAAAGAAAAAAAACAATGGGTAGCCGAGCCAAGGTTAGAGTTACAGACACAGAGGACTGAGACAGAGTTTTTACCAGTGGGACAGTAGAGAGAGCGAGGGGAAAGGAGGTAGAAGGCAGGTGGAATACAAGAGCCGAGGACTGCACAGAGACTAGAGGAGGGGGGAGAGAGATAGGCAGAGACAGGAGAGACAAAAAGGCGCTAAGACATGAAAGATGCAATCCGTTCTGCTATTTTAAGTAACAGGCACCAGTTAAACACAGCACATTGTTTTAGACTAAGCTTAACAGTAGCATGCAAACTTGAAAGCAAATAAGCACAATCAGTATCATTAGGCAGTATATTAAATAATAAATTCCAACTGGTGCAGAATTAGTTAGCTTAAAAGAATGCAGGATTTTCAGGCAAAAAAGGCGCTCCAATCGGCTGTGGCTAGAGAAGCAGTCCGGCCAATCAGGACCTGCCTGTGCGCAGCGCTGCACCAATCAATGCCTTCCGCTCGAGATTGAGATGGCGGTGGTACCTGGGTTAGGGATCCGATCAGGAGGACCAGGAGGGTGGCCAAGAGTCGCTTGTGGAGTCAGGTGGCGGCCGTAGGAACGGCCAGTGATCCGCCGTGAAGATTCTCTGAGTGCCACTTCAGACGCAGGTCTCCTGGGTTAGGGATCCGATCAGGAGGACCAGGAGGGCAGCCAAGAGTCGCTTGTGGAGTCGGGCGTCAGCCGTGGGAACAGCCGGTGATCCGCTGTGAAGATTCACCAAGCGCCGCTTCAGGCGCGGGTCTCCAGTGTCTCCAAAAAGTGTGGATGAACAACATATACCACTCATAGAACTACTGTTATTGGTGAGTAACCTGTGTTTACATGCATTACTCCATTTTCCCTTTCCACCTTCCTGTTTTCATATTTTCTTCTTTCCTCTAGTGAACGTCATCCCTGTTTGCATTGTGAAATTTGTGCCCTTCTGCATTTTGTACAGTGCTTATTGTTTGGGGGATACTTCACACATTTACTGTTGATGTGCTATAGGTGGTATGGGTTGCATTATTATTTTCCATATGGACAGCACCCTGAAGTTGAAAGATCCCATCAGTTGGATGCACTGCACTATTGGGATATAAACATACCAAACCCCTGCAACCAACAAAGGCACGAGCCATACCAGAACATCCACCAGGCTGTACCTGTCCTTAGATGCAGGGGTTACTGATGAGAAGGATAAACTGAATAATAGCTACAGAACTGTGTAAGACACCTAGCAGTTTGGTGTTAGTTCCTGAGCATATAATTTACTGTTTACATTCTTATGTATCTACTTTTGTCCAGAAGGCTACACGACATTGAAAAATTGACAGCTGTCAATCGCTGAGCGCATACTGTATACATTACGCACTTCTTTAGAGCTCAGTTGGCAGCTGGCCATGGTGGTGAGCGGTGGGCTGTGTCAGTCGCCAGCTCGATTTGGGAATGGGGGAGTGTGTGGGCGGACACTGCCTGCCAGGGTTGGGGTCCACTATACCACTGACCATTTCATAATATGGCATAATAGGGATCGGGTTGGGGAGGGGCGCTAGATCACCAGGGAGTTTGTATACATTAATACAACATGAGGATATCAGGGATCAGGGAGGGGGGGGTCCACTACACCCCCAGGGACTTCTGATAATTAATTAATCCAGGGGGACATCAGGAAGGGGGTGCCACTAGTCCACCAGGTAGGGGGTTTAGATTACTATTTGTGTATATGGGGGTACTTGTGGATTAGGAGTCCACTAGACCACCAGGGACATATGATAAATATATATAATTCATGGTAACTTTGGGGAGGAGGGTCTGCTAGTCCACCAGAGAATGTCTAGGGACATTAACGCATGGCCGCCCACAGCTTGCAACACCCTGTTCAGGTGTGCCCTCTGTTCAGTGCACTGCTATGGTTGCCACAAGCCATGGGACTTTTCTGCTTGGACCCTACCTGATCAAGAATCTGGTGCAGGGTCCCTGGCGCGCCCAGGTTTGCCGCAACCCTAGATCATCGCACCTTGCAGCGATCTAAGGGCTTTTCAAGAATTGGGCCCAAGGAGTGCAACAATAGTTTTGATTTTTATATTAATACTTTTTGAATTTTAAGCTTATCTCTGCGTATACCTTCTACTTTAATGTGCCCCTTCTGTGTTGGCACCCCAAGCAGCTGCTTGGCTCTCTTGTGCCTAGCACCGCTTCTGCCTCAAAATCACTTTTTGGGCTAGATTTGAACATTTTCACCTAGCAGGTTCATGAGGTAGGGTCATTAGAAGTCTATGTTGAAAATCTGGAGTCAAAATGTGAAAAGGCAAGTAAGTCATGAAGAAACATTGAATTGATCCAACGTTTACTGTCATAATTTCATTTTTGTAGATTTTGACACCAAATTCTCAACATAACCTTTTTTTCACACCACCTTATGCATGTGACAGGTGTCAATTTTCAAATCCTGGCTGAAATATGTTTTTGCACTTGTGACGCAAATTTACAGTAAATACTTTGGTAGTTAGGACAGTAGAAGGCCGTGGCCCATGAATACTGTCCTCACTTCTCAGTGGTGGTAACCAGTGTTACCTTCCTGGATGAATTTATCCAACCTATGTTTAAAGATGGTCATGTTAGGGGCATTAACTAGATCAACAGGTAGTTGGTTCCATACCCATATAGCTCTAGGCATGAATGCATGTTTTCTAAGCTCAGTTCTAGGCAAAGTGTACTTTAACTGCCATGTGTGTCCTCTCAAGTCATATTTGGATTCCTCATATTCTAGACTTAGTTCTCCCACTAATGCAGGATCATCCAGTATTATATACAAGAACATCATGCCCCCGTTCTTCTAAGGGTTAGTGGCCATAGGCCTAAGTCCTCAAGTCTATCATTATAAGGTTTCTGCACCTAGGTATGAGCTTAGTGAATTTCCTTCAAGTTCTTTCAATGATGTGTATGTCTTTTTTAAGGTAGGGATTCCGCAGTTGAGAGCAATAGTCAACATGTGGTTCGACGTAAGTTTTATACACTGGTAGTAGAACCGATTCTGACCTGGAGAAAAAGGACCTGCGCACACAATTGAGGGCATGTCCTACTTTGTAGCCTCTGTTCTATATTGAGTGCCATTTTTAAGATCATTACTAACATATACTTCATACCCAGGTCCATTTCAGTGCTAACTGCTTTCAATTTTAACCCATGGATGACATATTCCTGGGATTTGTTACTTCTGCCAAAATGCAGTACCACACATTTATCAAAGTTAAACTGCATCCTGTTAGTATCTGCCCATTTTACAATGTCTTCCAAATCCTTCACCATCCTCCCCTTGTGTAACTCATTATCTGCCGTACCCCCAGTTTCGTATCATCTGCAAGGTTACTGAGTTTGTTGACTGGGCGAATCTACATATCCCTGATGAAAATATGAAACAGTAAAGGGCCCAGGACTGACCCTTGGGGCACCCCACTTGTGACACATCCTTCATTCGACATGAATCCATTTAATCATACTGATTGTCTTCTGTCAGACAACCCGTCATGAATCCAGGTGACCAGAGGGTTGCTAATGCCTAGTTGTAGTAGCTTGGGTACACGTATGCTGAGTTATAAAATGGGCATCCAAAATAAAGAAGTCTCATTGGTCAAAATATATCATGTGACCGTGCACAAAATCTGTTTCATGCACGGTCATCCTGGTCCTAAACCATATCACACAGTGAGTAAATCAGTCCTCCTACAAACAGAACTATCTTCCATCAGTTCCCCTACAACCAGAAATGATCTTCCATCACAAACATGGTTGTTAGTGTTACACTGTAAAAGCCCTTCAACTGGGCCCCTAAAATAAAACTACCTTAAATTAACAAATAAAACAAATTAATTAAATATAATGTATATGGACTATTACTGGTAAAAATCAACACGTTTACAGCTTGATAATCTCATCAGTGTGATGTCAGAATGCTGTAAACCTAGCTTGACGATATCATTCCCAAAGAGATTACAGCTTAGAATGTCACCAGCTGAAGTAATTCTGGTAAAAAAATGTTGATCAGCCACCCGTGTCTGCAGTTTAAGCAGTAACAGACCCGCACAATATCGACCGCAATGGCGAGTACAAGTCATACACTCGCTACAGCTTCAAACTGGGAAACATTTATACTTGAGCAAGAGAGCAAGCGTACTGTAAAAAAAAAATGGAATCGGATGTCCCTTTTCCAGGTTACCTTTTCTTCTAATACGTGGTGGCTGCTCCTCAGATGTTCATGCTGCCACCGTCCTCCTTCTGTTCGGATGCTGACGTTGCACTGTGTCCAAGCATGAAGAAGTGTGACCACAGCTGACCAATTGGAAAACAGTGTCTCTGTTTTGTTTGTTGCATTGAACATTTAGAAAAATATTCTGGAGTTGTGTTTGAAAATGTCATTTTTTTTTCAACGTACCTGAATGCTTAAATAGTGTTACGATGAATATTTTACAGCATTCCCATCACTGCAAGCTATTAAAAAAATAAACGTCCAAATGGGCTTGCATATTTCATCTGTGACTTGGTAAGTGCATTTATTTTTAATAAGCAATATCACTTGTTACTATTTTAGACTGAAATCAATGACGCCCTTTCCATACACTATAAAATACAGTGACTGGGCTGAGGTTGGTAACCAAGTGTGTAATCGCCTCTCACAGTTGCCAGGCCAACTATAAACCTCTCGAACTGCCCTCTTGAGTTTATGTGGTTGTCCTGGCAACTGCTTGAGGTGATTACAGTGTGGTTACCAACCAGAGCCTAGTCATTATCCTCTACATAATAACTGGGGAGTGCCTTCTCCCATAGGGAAACCTAGTTATAATTTCACCGTTATAACCAGCTGATTATAACGGTGAACACGCACCAGGTTTCCCTAGCGCTGAGCATGTGCAGCCAGAGCTCTTCAATTCCTCGGTGTCAGCTGCTGTTCTGTAGCACTACACAGTTCGCCGCGGTGGAGTCAGTCAGTGGTGGTAAGTTATTACAATCTGCCCTAAGCTCTACCTCGACTGCTTCTTTATAAAAAAAAAAAAACAAGCAATGTTTTTTATCACGAGCCGCGGACTGCACTTAAATCCAACCAGTCTGTGGCTCCCTAGTGATGTCTTTATTTTGTATAATTGCTGTGGTGAGAAAGCACCCCCAGCAATTATACAAAATAAGATAGATGAATGGTAAAACTTGATTTACACACCCCTCGATGGGATACCTTAATAAACCCTCAAGCTTTGTTCTCAGGGTTTTTGTGGCACCCCATACCTCGGGGTGAGTGTAAAATCCTCAATATAACCACCCACCCATCCATTATTCTCTATGTTGTTTCCCTGATCATCACACTTTCCTTACACACATAAACAAACTAGGAACATTAAGTATTGTTTATAGTTTTCATTACAACTGCGTCTTTGCCGGCAATTAAACATCCCCCTTCTGTTTTCACTGGCTCATCAGAGAAATCTCTTATGCTTGCCCTGAGAGTGAGATAATTGAGTCTCTGGCTGTAGAAGAGTCCTTTGTTGTGTGTGTGTGTACAGTATGTTAGGAGAGGAACCCGTTACACTATTTCCCCCACCTTTCGCTTTTAGAGGTTAGGATCAAACCAAATCCTCCTATCTCTCTATCGCCCAGCCTGTCGCCATCTGGGATAGTATTAAACGCTAAGCAGTTTCTCAGCCATAGTCTATCAATGGATTTGGTGGTCTCCAGGGTTGAGCTACCTAGGGCAACAAATTTGATATAGCTTGTATCCTCTTATAGACGCTCTGTTTTTCTCCTATTCATCTAATTCTCACGTAATTGCTCTTTAATCCCTAATGGGTTGGCCTCTGTAACCACTGTATATGTGTTTTGTCTTATTGTCCCCCCTGACATGGAACCTTTGTGAAAGAGCTCACGCTCAGAGGTCTTTCCGATATTATAAATAAATAAATAAATAAATAAATAAATAAATAAAAGGAACATTCTACCAGTGGAACTGAGCAGAATTTTGAACCCATGTGTTCCATGGTAAACATTCCATGTTAAATATTCCTTGATAAACATTCCATATCTTGAATCTTGATGCCAGCAAAGGACAAACATTGTCCAGCAGTAATACAATGACATCATCAATGAAGAATTCAAGAGGGCATGGGACAAGCATATGGGACTGAGTATTGGGGGGGTGGGGGATGGCAGGAAGGGGGAGGTGTTGGGGGGGAAAGGGCAGACTAGATGGGCCGGTATGATCCCTTTCTGCCATCAAGCTTCTATGATTCTATGATCATTTGCAGTGGGCAGAAGGACTATTGTATCATAAATTCACACAAGTAAATCTATAGTTTCTACATATAAACATGCTTTTCACAACTGTAAAAAGTTAAACAAAATAGGAACCCATTTTATAAGTGCAATAAGACACTCCAGGGGTGTGCATGGAACATATTTTACCACACTTCTAGGGGCTGAAGGCACTCAGCCTGTGCCCTTGTACCTTACTGTGCCCCTGGGCATGTGGTAAAATCTGTTCCATGCACACCCAGTCATGTCTTATTGCTTACATATTGTATCAAAAGCTTTTTTGATGTCCAATAGTATTACACCCACCGCCCTTCCCTGATCAAGGCTTTGACTTACATAATCATAAATGCTGATCAAGTTTGTGGTACATGACCTGTTGTTGGTAAAACTGTGCTGGGTATGGTTCACTAATCCCGTGTTCCACAGTATACTATTAATTTTGTCCTTGATAGTACTTTCTATGATTTTTCCTACAATGGACATTGAACTAATTGGCCTATAACTGGTTGGGTTGGCCTTACTGCCCTTTTCACAGCTGTGTAGGTGGAGCCCTGCAGTTGTTTTGGGATCACATCACTGTAGGAGAAAAGCGGAACTGATGGCTATCTTCTCCTACAGTGATGCGGTCTGCTGTCCACTCCGCTGATGTTGCTGGTCCCGTCTCCTCTGCAGATGGAGCTCCCCTCCACGGCATGACCCCCACAGCGCAATACTTTGTTTTTATTCCGCAGTTGCAGAAGTGATGGCCGCCTTGCGAAAGATGGTGGCCCAACACAGTCTGCACATGCGTGAGTATCACGCATGCTCAGTTCCATTGGGGTTGCCATCTTTTGCACGGCAGATGCCGGTGGGGTGGGAGCTCGGACTACTCTTTTACACGCTCTCGCACTACAGGTGTTCTGAGCAGCCGTATCGGCTCTGACCAGAGTTTGTTATAGATTAGTATCACAGTCGCTGTATGCCAGTCTTTGGGTACATAGGCTTCTGCTATTGATCTGTTCCCAATGTCTGTAATCAGTGGGGCTAGGACCATGGCTAGCTCTTTCAACAGTCTGGGGTGGAGCCCATCAGGTCCAGCTGACTTATTTACACTTAGTCCCATTCATTTTTGGGGGAGACATTTACTGTTTCGATGCATATGCTGAAATTGTTTGGATCAACAGTTTGTTCAGTATTTTATAAATGATACCTGTCATGTTCAGAAGGAGGGGCCATCAAAAGACTATGTTGAAAATTTGAGGTAAAAAGTGTGGAAAAGACAACTATGTTATGAAGAAATGTTGAATTGTTCCAACATTTACTCATAACTTCATTTTTTGCAGATTTTGGCTCCTAATGTTTAACATATCCCTTGTTACCCCACCTCATGAACATGACAGGTGTCACTTTTCAAATCCCCTCCAAAACTTGTTTTCCCAGTCATACTGCAAAACCACCTTTTGGATGGGATTTAAAAAAATTCACCTGTCCTGATCATAACATCAGGTCATAAGAAGACTGTGTCGGAAATTTGGGGTCAAAACGTGGGAGCCCACTAAAAATGAGATGTTGCCTCTCAGCTGGCCTATCCTGGGTAAATACAATCTAAAAATGTGTAAAAGTAGGACACCACTGACAATGAGATGGTGCATCTCATCTGGTCTGTCTTGGGTAAATATATAGTAAAAATGTGTAGGAAAAAGGCAGGACAGCTGCACCAAGAGTGGTTTGGTGCAGTCACAAAAAAACTATCAAAGCAATGAAAGAAAGTGAGCACCCAAACCGAGGACCAAAATAATTAAAAATATTTTATTAGCAAAGTGTAAGTGCTAAACTACTGTCTCTAAACCACTGTGGTACTTAGCAGGTGAACCAGAAAAAAATCTTAACGTTTCACATGGCAAACTGCCACGCTTCATCAGAGATGACTAGTACATACTGTAAAGTGTGCTCCCTTTTTATGTTGAATACAGTTAACCTCGTGCACATAAAATACACACATCTGAGAGATGACTTGATTACAATGAACACGGGCTGAATTAGCCCAGGCACAAATTCATTTAAAGAGATTATCATAAATATTTTACATACCAAGGAATGTGTAAATATAAATACATTCACTGTACAACGGCATGGCAAAAAAGTTTTTTATAAAAAGGCAGATAAGTCCAAGCTGTCATTTTAACCCCTTCCCTCCCTCCCTTGCTTTTAGCTCAGATATCCAGAAACATTGTCGTTGTGTGATGTTACACTCTAAACTGCCACCTCGAGGACCCACCAAAATGTTTTCTAATCCCACAAACTTAATGGAATGAGCTTTAACATTATTACTTTTAGCATGCTGGACTGTGGCATGTGACATATCGTTTCTCTCCAAAGCTCAAACATGTTCTCCCATCCTGACCCTAAACTCTCTGGTGGTTCTGCCTATATAATAATAGCCGCAGGAGCATTCAAGCATATAGACTACTTCAGAAGTGTGACACAGAATCAGATCCCCAATTTCGTATTTTTTACCAGAAAATGGATTAGTAAATGTTTTGGCCTCCCCAGTACAGGGATAAAACCTACATTTCCAACACCGTTTTGTGCCACTAGGGGGCTGAAACGACCACAGAGTGTTTTGTGGTTTGTTGACTGGCAAGAATGACATAACAACTTTATCCCTGATGTTGAGCGCACATCTGAAAATTAATCTGGGATCCAAGCCTCTGATCTGTTTGTAAAATTCCCCAATTTGTTGTTAATATGTTTCTTAACTTGTATACTGTAACTGGTAACAAACTCACAGGGTGGGATATTCAAAGGGGTTGTGCCATGCGCAACCCACTGATGCGCCCCGGCGCGATATTCAAAGGGGGATGGTGTGCTGTGCAATTCCCGATGCACCAGGATGCACCAGTAATGTATGCAGTGCAAGTGTGTGTGTGTGGGGGGGGTGCCCATGTATATGTGGCACATCCGGATATTCAGCCCGGGACGTGTGGTGCATATGCAGGCACAAACCCACCTTGCTCCGCAAAGGGGGGCGCAAAGATCCGCCCATAAAAAGCAGAAGCAAGCCGGGGGACACACCTACAGGCGGGCTGCCGTATTGCTGTGTGAAACACGGCAGCTGCCTGCTGTGGGTGGCCATCCGACCTCCTGGGACACAGTACGGGCGTCATGCCCCCCCCACTTGCCCGATCCTGGGCATAAGTGTCCATACATATTCCTGGTGGTCCAGTGGACCCTACCCCATTGCCCGATTGCAGGCGTATAATATAGAAAACCCTGGTGTCCAGTGGACCTGCTCCCCTGCCTGATTGCGGGCTTTAGTGAAAACTACATACCCTGGTGGTCCGGTGGACCTGCTCCCCTGACCAATTGCAAGCTGTAGTTCAAATCACATTCCCTGGTGGTCCAGTGGACCCAATCCCCAGCCCGATCATGGGCAAATGGAAATATATTTCCCTGGTGGTCCAGTGAACCCGATCCCCAGCCCGATCGCGGGCTTCAGATTTAAATATAATCCCTGGTGGGCTAGTGGTACCCCCCTCCACACCCATCCACTCAGACCCCCAACCCCGCCCCCCCTGGTCAGCGGTGGGTGGCAGCTCCCCACTGCCAAGCCACCTGGTAGCCCGCCAACTGACAGCGTACAATCGGCTGTCGCCCATTCGTCCCTGCATGGGCCAATGAGACGGGCATACCTGTACCACAGTCCCGAAATGTGAATGAACCATTCAAATTTCAGGACTGTATCTTTAATGTAGTCTGCACTACGCGGGGACCAATAAACGTGCTGACCATACTATGCGCTGTCAGTCAATGAGCCGCCCGGGCGGCTTGAGTGAGGAGCTGCCGCCTGCTGCTGACCGGGGAGGCAGAAGCGGTCTGCAGGTCGAGTGGGCGAGGTGAGGACTACCATGCCCACCAAAGTTATCATATAACTCAAATCCCACCGATCGGCTGGGGATTGGGTCCACTGGACCACCAGGGAATTTTAGTTTCATTTGCCCGTGATCGGGCTGGGGATCGGGTCCACTGGACTGCCAGGGAATGTGATTTGAACTACAGCCCATGATCGGGCAGGGGGCAGGTCCACGAGAACACCAGGGTATGTGGTATTCACTAAAGCCTGCGATCAGACAGGGGGAAGGTCCACTGGACCACCAGGGTATGCGGTATTTACTAAAGCCCGCGATCGGGCAGGGTAGCAGGTTCACTGGACCACCATGGTTTTATTGATTAGACGCCCGCGATCAGGCGATGGGGTAGGGTCCACTGGACCACCAGGGAATTTAAACTTCACTAAAGCTCGTGATCCGGCGTTGGGGTGTGTTGCCCGCCAAGGGGTAGGGGGCATTGGTCCCTGACGGCTGCAGCCTGGCAGGGTGCCAGGTGCAAGCTGCCGGGGATCGGTGCACCTGCATGCAAATGGGGCCATTATGTCATGCAAATGGCCCCATTTGCGCCTTGCATGCATCATGGCCTCATTTGCATGCCTAGTGCTGAATATTGTGGTTGCTGCACCTGGCGCACCCGCACTGCGCTGGCGCGGCCCGCTGCTCCTCATTTGCCACTTGTGCTGGGCGCGGTGCCACTGCGCTTCGATGTGGCGACTGATGCCATATTCAGTGGTGCTGAGTCATGGCACAGCACCGTTGAAAATCGCCGGGGCCATGCCCTGCGCATCCCAGTTGCGCTGCGCCCAGGCTTGCACCCATGCCTGGCGCAGTCTGTATATCCCACCCCTAGTCTCTAAATGTATTCGATGAATGAACCTGCCTATGTTTGGGAACAATTGTTTCACTAGGTTCCATATTGTCAACCTCAGACACTGCCTGACTGATGACCATGTTACCAAACCCCACTGTTTAAACCGCTCAATGTGCATTTGTTTATATGTAATGTAATCTTCCCTTCTTGTTCAATTTATCTATGTGTGAATCAGTTGCCCCTTTGGAATATTACTTGCAATGTGCCCAGGGTGACAACTGCTAGCCAAGAGAAGGCTATTGCGGTCCATGGGCTTAGAATACAAGGATGTAGCCACACTGCCATTTCCAGTCTTGAATATTTTCAAATCCAAGAACGCAATTTAAAAATGCATACAAGCAGAATCCAGTTATTTTTTTTTCTTTTTAAATGTAGCATCTGCCATCTACTGGACAAACAACAAAATTACAAAGGTTCAGTAGGACTACTTTTTTCTTTTGTTTTCATTTTTTAAACCTTTTTTCAAAATGTTACTTATTTGAAGTTAAAAAAATATTTAACACATTATTTCTTTACTAATCCTAACGGACCCATTTCATAATCACAAAGCAAGCACTCCAGGGTGTGCTTTGAGATAATGACATTATTCAGGCAGTGGAAGAACTCAACCTTTGGCCTCGTGCTTCAACCCACCTGAGGCGTGCCATTATCCTAGCACAAAGCACACCCTATCAGGCCTTATTTCTTAATTGTCTCCATTGTAACACACAAAACCATGAGTTATTTACATGTTCTGTGTCTTTTAATAGAAATTCTTTCACAAACATTTTCTTTAAAAGCTGCTATTTGATTACCCGTTTTATGTGTAATCAGATGCCAGTATGGCCCATTGTACATAAATATAATGTTTACCTGCAGTTTTTAGTAGTTAAACTGGAAATATTTAGGTGGGGGAACTCTCACCTCTATCTTTGTAGGTGGTGCAGATGTCATCTCTAGGTGGTGGAACATACTGCATTAGTCAGTGGGGAAAGGCCAGAGCCTCAGAAACGCTCATGCAGTTTTGCAACAGGTGGGGAAGCTGACTTTCTGTGGGTTCGTACCCTAGTTAACCCCTGGCAGTGTTGTAAGTTTATCCCAACCGTATACCTTTCCTATCCTCCCAAAAGGTTGGAACTATAAATAATGTTATTGTAGTTCATTTTTTTGTTGTTGACCAGTAAAGAAGGGCTGAGAAATATTCAGACTGATGCATACTGAGCCAAGTTAAGCTGTGACTGTTTTTTGTGTGAATGGGGGAGCATTTAATATATAGCATAATAATTTACTCTGCAGGTAATTCCTCTACATTGCTCCGAGTACATAAGCTCATGAATCATATCTGTCAATTTTGCTTAAAAACTGATTTAAATACGCATCACTATATTTTATATAATCAGCTTTAAAGGTAATGGGAAACAGTTTTTGCACCTTTAGATGCCCCAGTTGTCCTTTTAGTGTCTACCCAATATTCAGATGTTTTGGCCCTATTTTGTTAAATTAATCTAATTTTGAGCTGGCCCGTTGGTGCTGAGGGCTGAGGCGCTGGTCGCCACACCTTGAGCAATGCCAGTGACCCGGGTTTGGGAGCGAGCTCAGGTTGCTGAAGTCGGCAGGAGAGGGAGAGGATAGAGCATCCGATGGACTGCTCTCCTCTCCGGGGGTGGGCTGGGGCACAATGACCAGTGTGGCCTGACACCTAGCAGAGGCTGGGTGTCGGCAGATCTGGCCTGGTAGAGTGGGGTGGAAGGTGGGGCAGCCGGCGGGCATGCTGCATGCAGACGCATGCATGGTATGCCCCTTGTCAGCACTGCACACCCTGCCTCCAGCAGAACAAGGAAAAAGGGGGTGCCCAGTCATTGTGGCTTGATGGCTGTCCGAGATGTCCTGCGCCAGCTCCGAGGGGACCACCGGAAGTGGATCCAGTTCAGTGGGGGAGATGGTCGATCCCCACTACCTTGCCACAAGGGGTAAGCCATGGGGTAATTGGGTGGCTGCCCTTACTAGGAGAATGGCGCAGGTCAGACGGCGGCCGGATTGGAAGGTTGTGGGGATACTAAGGCCATCTGGGACCCCAGGGGGAAAAAAGTAATGTACAAAAAAATAATCTAATTTTGTTGCCTTGTAGCTACCCTGAATCTCTCTCTCTCCTCAGCAGTTGCTGCTGTCTTTTCATATTGTATGAGCATTCCATGACATCAGTAACCCCATTCCAGACCATTATCCATCACAACTTCTTATAGTACTCTGAGTCATAACAACTGGGTCTTAGATGTGTCTTCGCAGAGGTTTAGGCACAGAAAGGTATCTCAGAGGGCCCTATGTTCAGAGCTGGCCGGCTGTGCATGCAAAAAATAGGGCCGTCCGACTCTGGTGCCATATTCAAACAGTGAGATCAGAACTGACCGTGCTATCTGTTTGAATGTCGGTCTGTGGCAGCGCAGTGCACAACAAGCAGCTGCCACATGTGGCACAGCACTACCAGAGGGTGGGACTGAAGACCGGCCATGGGGTAAAGCGCAGCACACAGTGGATTGCGCCGCTACCCATATGGGCGATATTCAGCTCAAATATGCAGATGAACCCATTGGGCATGCATGGCACTAGAGGGCCATTTGCATGCCCATTATGGGCTTATCTGCATGCCAGCGCCACTGTGGAGGGCACCGGGCCAGGTCCCCACCTTCCTGAGCCCCAAGCCCTGTATTAATAGAAAATCACCCTTATTCCTGGTAGTCTAGTGGTCCTGCCTCCCCAAAACCCAAGCCGTCATATAATAAATTATCCCCACATCCCTGGTAGTCTAGTGGTCCCCCCTCCCTGAGCCCGATCCATCAGATTCTAAAAAATCACCCACATTTTTGGTGGTCTAATGGCATCCCACCCTCCCAGCTCAGTGGGCAGTGACCTACCACCCTGTGCCCCCCAACCTGACCAGAGCTGGTGACTGGCACAACCTTCCTCACACCACCACGGCCAGCCACTGACTGAACCATATTGGAGCATGTACAATGTACAGTGCACGGTCATAGGTTGACTGGTCACCCAATGAGCAGGTACTATTTATTGTACACGCTTAGGTACAGTTTAGCTGGTGGCTGGCCATGGTGGTGTGAGGAGGGCTGTGCCAGTCGCCGGCTCCGGTCTGGTTGGGGGGGGAGCGGTGTGGTGGGTCACTGTCTACTGAGGCTGGGCACAAGACTACCAGGGAAATAGGTGATTAATTCTTTGCTGAATGGGATCAGGGCTTGGGGAGGGGGAACCACTACACTACCAGGGATGTGTGTGATTTCTTGTTAATACAGGGCTCGGGAAGGGGGCCCACTAGACTACCAGGAATGTGGCTGATTTTCTTATAATATGACAGATCGGGCCTTGGGGGGGGACCACTAGACTACCAGGAATGTGGGTGATTTTTTTATAATATGACGGATCGGGCCTTGGAAAGGGGGGACGACCAGACTACCAGGGATGTGGGTATTTTATCTTATCACATGGATCAGGACTAGGGAGGGAATGCTGAACCTCTAGGGTACCCAACCCTTGACAGTGGGCAGACGGGTCTGCGCACTGTTAAGGGCTGGGTTTCAGAAGCGTTAAACTGCACTGCTGCTGGTGACCATTTAGCGCTTCTGAAATCTTTCAATATCATGTTACGCTGCATATGCATGAGAGAGCCCTCATTTTCACAGGTGCAGCACAAAAATTGTGCGGGTCAGTGCTGTCAGGGGTGCGTCGCAAATCTCTGCCCTTTGAATATGGGCATACCACTGACAGCTGGCGCTATTCCAGGTTAGCGCAACACAAACCCGGTTTGTGTCACACTAACCTTTTGAAAATGGGGCCCACAGTGTTGTAAAAAGGTGCTCCCCTAATCATCTTTACCAGGTGAGCAAACTACCATTCAGAGGAATAGCATGGAATGGTGTTATTGAAATCACAGACTGGCTTAGAAATATGAAACAAAAGAGCAGCAGCTGGTGAGGAGAGTGGTACTCTATGTGGATTTGAGGGCACCCCAAAGCTAAATCATTTATTCATCAAAAATAGGTAAAAGCACATCAGAATACATAACTGGCATGGAAAGGAAGATGGAAGGGCAGTTAATTAGGTAAATTTCCTATCTCCTTTAATGGCTTACCTTCGAAAAACAGAGTTCAATACTCCAAGAATGCACTGCTTTGGAAAGTATTAAATGCTACTGTCCCAAAGTGTCTCAGGCTATTAGTTCAGATTCAAACAGGGCATGGTATCACCAGAGCCAACACTAATCAGAACCTTGCAGGACCTGGGTGCAAAACGAATCTGGGCCCAAATTCATTTTCATATACTACTGTTAAAGTATGGAATGCCTTATCTCTACAGATCAGAACAGCCATTATAATAGCTTGTTTTAAAAATGCTGTGAAAAGGTGTTTGCTGAGTACATGTAAATGCACGTTTTAAGAAATGATTGATGCTTATTTTAATGTAACAGTGTACAATTAGTATTGTTTATTGTTATGTAAATTGTGTTTGTATATATATTTGCTTTGCACTGGGGGGGGGGGGATGACATCCCTGAAAATGGGTACTTCTACTCAGTCGATTTACCCGGTTAACAAAAATAAATGAACAAAAAAGAAACAATTTGGTCAGGACAACGAGAAATTCCCTGATTTTTTTTTTTGAGAAGTGCCTTGAGATCTTTAAAAGGAAATGCTATTTAATAAAATCACCCACCACCAGATGAGTAAACCCCTGATTAGGGGCTTCACTTGAAAAAAAGTGTTTTTTTATTTACCCCGTAGCAGCTTTATTTTAGTTTGTAACCCTCCTCCCCCCCCGATATGTAACCCATGGTTGCACTGCACAGCACCATTTTGAGTATTGACGTGACTCACTTGTATGCATTCAGCACATGTGAACTGCGCTGATACTCAAAATGGCACCATGTAGCGCAGCTACTGTTTACGACTCGGCAGGGGGTTATGTCGAAATAAAGCTGCTTTATGATAATTCAAAAATTATTTTTCAAGTGAAACCCCTAATCAAGAGTTTATCTGCTAGCTAGTTAGTGGGGTGATTTTATTGAACTGCGTTTCCCTTTAACATCCAGCAAACAGCCACCAGAACAGGCAGATGGGACCTTGGTGTAATGTCTCATCCAGAAAAGGGCAACTCCGACAGTACAGTGATCCCCCAAACACCATGCTTAGGGAAAGGGTACGGTTACTTATCACCATGAGGAGAGTGCCCCCTACAGAGCTACTGGTGCCACTTCCTGCAGCACCTGGTGCTCATCGAGGTCTCTCAGTCCTACTGTTGACCAGGCTCAACACTGCTTAGCTTCTCAGGTGTGGCGGAGTCAGGCTCCAAGGTGATAAGGCTATAGGCCTAGTGTACATGTAGTATGTCTGCACTGATAACCTGATTTTATAAAGGTCAATAAATACATTCTTTCATGCTCTTTTGCAGGAGAGAGGTGGCATTCTGGCTCATATAAAAAATCAGAAAGTTCAGGATATACTTGCCTTCTATCTCAGCCGCTTAGAAAACACCAATGAAGTGACTGATCCGGACTTTGAAACCAGAAATTTTTGGATCGGTAGGTGACTTCGACCTGGAGGAAGGCAGAAATGGGTGGATAGGAGGTCCCTTTATTCTTTTTATCTCTGAGTTGAAGGCCCAATTAAAGAGGAAGGTAAAGGTGTCCAGTTACTCATATTCCGAAAGCCCATGAAAGAATCTTTCAAATGAAGTTTTGGGTTTAGCTGCAGGTGTCAGAAGTCCCGAGATATAAAATACCTGAATCCTCTATAAATGAAGTCAAGACAGTAGCCATTTCATGGAATCTCAAGAAAAAAAAGTGATGTCACTAAATGGGCAAGCTGTGCTTAAAGGGGAACTCTCAGCATTCCAGGGGCTATGCTGTGGGACCTATAGATCCCGATTAAACAAACCTCTGGTAAATTACATTTTTAAATAAATTACTTGTGTGCAGTAATACATTTTATCTGGTTGATCCTGTGACCTCCTGGCCTGCTGTGACCACCAACTACTGTTCTCGGTGACCCCCTTGGCCAGCCCTCTGATGATGCACACAGCGGGCTAAGCCATAGGGAACACCTATATGCCTTAAAGCTACAGTATGTGTAATATTAACAGTGTCATACAGCATGTTGGTTCTCTGCATCTGAGGCAAGTGTGATCCTCAATTGATCACCACTGGCAGCGTAAGTGCAATAGTGTACTGTATGGTACTGTTAATATTACACATATCTATAAAGTAATTGGTTCGGCATGCTGTCATCAGAGGGCTGGCCACAGGGGGATACTGGGAATAGTAGTTGGCAGTCATGGAAGGTGGGGGCATTGCAGAATTGACCAGATAAAATGTAGTACTGTGCACAAGTGAGTTATTTAACAAATTTAATTTACCAGTGATTTGCTTAATCGGGACTTATTTCTCCTGAGGAGCTGAGAGTTCCCCTTTAAAAACATACAGCTTGCCCTTCAGTGACATTTATTTTTAAGTGATAAGGCATGGCCAGGGGTTAGATTAACAGTGTGTTTGGTCATCCACTAGGGGTGTAATGTGGTACAAGGTGTAGCCGAGTGCCATTTTTCCTCTGCAGGGGAGTAGCTGATTGTTAATCTAATTCCTGGGAGTGCATTATTGTTATTATAAAAAATTGAAGTTAAAGGAAAAATGTTAGAATTGTACCTTTTGAATGTTTTCCTCATTATGACATGGATTTTTAATAAAAGTATTTTATGTAAATGAAAGCCACTGCTTAACTAATAGACCCCTATTAGTTGAGTGGTGGCTATCATTTAGATAAAATATTGCTTTAACAAATAAAAAAAGTTTTGAAACTGTCCCCCCACCATAGACTATAATGAGGTACATCCCTGGTTAAATGTCATAAAATGTCTGAGCTCGGGGGTACGACTGGCGGACCAGAAAGTGGAAGGGATCAGCTGCCATCTGGTTGGCCCAATTTACAATCCCTTCTCTCCTGAAATGCAAGTGGCTAGTGCTGCACTAAGTTACCGGGCTATAAAGCTCATATGCAGGTAAAGTAAAGTTTGAAATTTACTTTAAGAAGGCCCCCTATTGTGAGTCTGTGCACTGGGATTCTGTGTCGGCCACACTGACATAATAGACTATAGTGCGTGGAGGGACTATGTTCAGAAAGTCTTGTTTTGGCCATTTACATACCAATGCTATTACCAAGCGGGCCATGTAATCCATTCCTCTGCCATCTTCTGCAGATGTAACCAACATGTAATTGATGTAGCTATAACATGCTTATATACATAATAATGCTAATGTAATGCTGATTTTGCTCCCACCTGTTCCACTGGAAGACTGTTCTAGGCATCCACCACTGTTTCAGTGAAGAAGTACTTTCTGACATCCCTCCTAAATGTCTCCCCTTCAGCTTCACTGCACGCCGTCTTTTCCTGGTGAACCTTCTTTTCTGAAAAGTACTCCTCACCTGTACCTTGTTCACCCCCGTGAGTACTTACAGATCTGTATCATGCCCCCTCCTCCTTCCAGGGTGTACATATTGAGATTCCTCAGTCTCTCCTCATAGGGTTATGATGCAACCCTTACATTTTTTTAGTTGCCCTCCTCTGGACAGCCTCTACTTTGTCTATGTCCTTCCTGAGATGTGGTCTCCAGAACTGGCTACAGTTCTCTGGGTGGATTCTCACCAAGGTTCGATACAGTGGTAACACCACCTTTTTCCTTCTGCTGATGAATCGTATCCCCATGCACCGCTGCATCCCACTGAACTTGCCTACTGCTTTGTCACACTGCCCCACCACCTTGAGGTCATCAGATATGATAACACCCAGGCCTTGAAGGGTTGCCTGGACACATTTCTGCTCACCACAGGAATCCCATGGTAGTAGGGGAGTGGAGAATCCCTATAAATTAGCACATGTCTTTACAGCATACTTGCTCATCCCTTCTTATTATGTGGGAAGAAGGGTTGGTAGAATATTTATTATGTTTGTGAAATTACATGAAATTTCCAATTTTTCAATTTTTGCAAAATTGTGTTCAAACTTGCATAGCTTCACCGACTTTTTTATTCAAATAGCACCATATTCCACAAACTGCAGTTTTAAAAATGTAAGTTCTAATTTCAGCTAATAGTTCTTTTTTTTTTTTTTTACAAACTGCATTTTTTTAAATGCGATTAAAACAAAAGACATTATTCCATCCGAAATTGCCCATTTTAAACACTCTGTTCTAGTCTATGAAACTGTGACAAGTTACGCAAAATTAGCACAATTTCACAAAAAAAGTGCAAAATGAATTTCCTGATTTCACCCAACACTAGTGGGGAGAGAGAAGGGGCAGACCTGATGGAATCTGAATCTCTGCCAAACGTAGATTATGGCACAGTGTTGCTACAGTACATCTGGTAGGAGAGGACTTAGTCACACATTGATACTGTACATGCCTTCATAACATCCCGAGCGAGAGAAAGTTTTGCATACTTTTCACCTAGAACTTCTTTAAAATTTGTTGTAGCGTAGTGAGAAAACTGTAAGTGTTCTGATTGGCTGAGAGGCCAGTAAAGGAGAAACATGGAAACATAGACTTTGATGGCAGATAAGGACCACTTAGCCCACCTATTCTGCCCATTTCCCTACCTACAGAATAGGCCGCAGATCCTAGCTAAACAGCCTGTTTCTTCCTACACCTCTCAAGAATTGCCTTATGTCTGTCCCACGCATTCTTGAATTCTCCCACATTTTTAGACCCCACAACCTCCTCAAGGAGGTTGTTCCATGTGTCCTCCACCCTCTCTGTGAAAAAATACTTCTTCACATTGTTCCTGAGCCGTCCCCCCTCTAACTTCAAATTGTGTCCCCTTGTTCTTGCACATCTCTTTTTCTGAAAGATGCTACCCTCTTGGACTTTGCTGATTCCACTGAGGTACTTAAATGTTTCTATCATGTTCCCCCTCCCACCTTTCCTCGAGGGTATACATATTAAGTTCCTTTAGTCTCTCCTCGTATGGCTTCTCTCACAGATCCTGCACCATTTTAGTTGCCCTCCTCTGGACTGCCTCCGTCCTGTCTATGTCCTTGTGGAGATGGGATCTCCAGAACTGGACGCAGTACTCCAGATGGGGTCTCATCAACTGTCTGCACAGAGGGATAACAACTTCCTGTTTTCTGCTGCTGATGCCTCTCCCTATACATCCCAGTATCACCCCAGCCCTCCCTACTGCCTTCTCACATTGCTTGTCAACCTTAAGGTCATCCGATATGATTACCCCAGGTCCCGTTCCATTTTTGTTGTTGTTACTACCTCCCTCCACCATTGTGTAATCTTCCCCTGGGTTTTGGTTTCCCAGGTGTATTATTTTGCACTTCTTTGCATTGAATCCAAGCTGCCGTATTTCTGACCATTCCTCCAACCTTGCCAAGTCCCTTCTCATCCTTTCCACACCTCCTCGTGTATCAACCCTGTTGCAGATCTTTGTATCATCTGCAAAGAGGCATACTTTTCCTTCCAGTCCCTCTGCAATGTCACTTATCAAGACATTAAAAAGGACTGGACCCAGTACAGAACCCTGCGGTTCCCCACTAGTAACCCCTCTTTCTTCAGAGTGGACTCCATTTACAATTACCTTGTGTGTCCTGTTATCCAGCTAATGTTTTACCCAGTCTACCACCCTGGCACCCACTCCCAGGCTGGTTAATTTGATTATTAATCTTTTGTGTGGGACTGTATCAAATGCCTTGCTAAAGTCTAGGTAGGCCATGTCCACAGCCCCCCCGGTCTACTACTTTGGTCACCCAGTCAAGGAAATCAATTAGATTCATCTGACATGACCTTCCCGCTGTGAACCTATGCTGCCTTGGGTCCTGTGCCCCACTTTCCTCTAGGTACTCAACAGTTCTTTCCTTCAGAAGTGATTCCATCACTTTCCCTACCACAGAGGTCAAACTGACAGATCTATAGTTTCCTGCCTCTGTCTTGCTCCCACTTTTGGGAAAGGGAATCACATCCACCTTCCTCCAGTCCTCAGGTACCACACCATCCTCCTATTATTTATTAAAAAGGGCAGTCAGTGGTGTCACTAGTTCTGCCCTTAATTCTTTTAGAATTCTGGGGTGAATTCTGTCAGGCCCCATTGCTTTGTCCACCTTCAGTTATAGGAGTTCTTTGAGAACCCTTCCTTCTGTGAAAGGACTGGGATCAACCCCCCCTATCCAGAGTGCTTCTGTTAATAGGATTAGTCACCTCCCCCTCCTCCTCTTTTGTGAATACTGAGCAGAAGTATTTGTTCGGTATCCCGGCTTTTTCACTGTCCCTCTCTGCCCACCCACTGTCCTTTCTATTCAGCCTCACTGTCCCTCCCTTTGTCTTTCTACACTCCCTGATGTACCTATAAAAGGTTTTATCCCCCTTCTTAACCAAGTTGGCTATCTTTTCCTCAGTTTGGGCCCTTGCTATTCTGACTTCCCTCTGTGCGTCCTTCTGCCTTAACTGGTACAGTTCTCTGTCCTGCTCCTTCTGTGTTTCTGTATACTTCCCAAATTCTATCATTTTCTCCCCAACCTTCCTCGCCACCTCTTTTGAGAACCACAGTGGCTTTTTCTTTCGTTTTGATTTATTTAGTTGCTTCACACAAAGGCTTGTTGCCTCTGTGATGGCAGTTTTGATGTTTCCCCATTGTTGCTCCACCCCTCCTTCTAGCCTGTTTGCTAGTGCTTTTCTAAGGCACTCTCCCATCTTGCCAAATTCAGGCCTCCTGAAGTTCAGTACCCTCACTTTTGTATGGCTTGACTCTGCAGCTGAGTTGATAATGAACCACACTGTTTGGTGGTCACTTGTTCCCAGATGGCTACCCACTTCTAGATCTGAGATCCTCTCGCTGTCCCCATTTGAGAGTATGAGGTCTAAGATTGCTCCCTCATGAGTGGGTTCCAGAACTAGCTGTCTCAGGCATGCCACCTGTAGGGCATCGAGAATGGCCCTGCTCTTGGATGTGGCTGCCGCAAAGGTGCTCCAGTTAACATCTGGCATATTCAGGTCCCCCATCAACAGTATCTCCCCTTTCTCTGCCATCCTAAGGATGCCTTCTATCATATCCTTGTCCATTCCCTCTCCCTGACATGGGGGTCTGTATGCAACCCCTATGTGGATTGTAGTACCATTTCCAGTCACTAAGGTAACCCACAGTGCCTCCTCTCCTCCGTTTACTCTTTTGTTCCGTTGCTTTTATCCCTTCTCTTACTCTCTACTCCTTCCTCTCTTCTACCCTCCCTGTCTCTCATGTAGGTTGTGTACCCTGGTATGTTAACATCCCAGTCATGGTTCTCTGTGTACTATGTTTCTGTGACTGCTACAATAGCCAGGCATCCCTCTTCCATCAAGGCCACAAGTTCAGGGAGCTTGTTGTCCAGACTACAGGCATTGGTACTCATTACCCTCCATTTCTTGATGGCTTTACCCCTTTTTGACCCATCCCTGTCCTTATTGCCTTTGTCATTTTCTCCATTTACTCCTGCCCTTCTCCCTATCGACATCTCTGTCTTGAGTGTTTATCTCACTTACTACGATTTTTGTGGGGCTAGGATTTCCCTGCTCCTTTCCAGTGCCTCCCCCCCTTGGCTAGTTTAAATGCTTGCCAATGAAGCATTTAAACCTATCACCTAGGAGCCTGGTTCCCCTCCTGGACAGATGCAGACCATCACACCAGTATAGGCCTGCATCACTCCAGATGGACCCCCAGTCCCCAGTGAAGCCAAACCCCTGAGCTCTGTACCAGTTTTCCAACCACTGATCGAATCCCATGGTGTAGAGCACCCTAGACTCATCCATGCCATAGACAGGTAGCACCTCTGAGAAGGTTACTGTGCATGCTACTTGTCTATGGCCCCTCCCCAACTTCACACACTCTTTCTGCACTGCTCTGATCCCTTTCTCAGCCAGGTCATTTGTCCTTAGGTAGACAGTGACATCCAGCTCCCTCCCCATGCAGCTGCTCCAGCAATCCAGAGGATTTGCTCCCTGTCCCTCCAAGCCATGGCGCCAGGCAGGCACCTTACCTCCCTCTCCCCTTCCTCCCCCAGTTCTACCCTCCTAAAAATGGAGTCCCCCACCAGGAGTTGTTTCCTTCCCCTGTGGGGTCCCATGCCACCCCCCTGTGGGTCTCCTTTGTGGAGGTTCCAAGCATCCTCCTTGGTCTCCACTGCAGGTGCCTCCAAAGAGGAGACACACTTTGCCAGAATGGTATATGAATTGTGAAGATGTACAACTGGAGGGATGCGCCTCTGTTCCACCACCTTCACCCTCCCTGAGCCCACTGTGGTCCAGCCACTCCTGTTTCTTGGCAACCTCTGAGGCAACGGCAGTGGCCCTGGTGGTCCCTGGGTGGGAGAGGAGGTCTCTCAAATCCTGGCCAACTCAGCCTGGAGATGAGCAACTTCCTTCCTCAGCCCAGAGAGTTGCCTGCAGATGAAACAACACCGCATCCTGCAGAACGTCTCTCAGAAGACTGCTGCTCCACAGCCACTGCACTGCACCACTCCCATCATGTCTTATTTCTGGCCCCTTAATTGTTGTGTGGAATACTTACTCTTTCCTCTGTTTATTTAATTATTTTTTCTCTCTCCTTACTTACTGCTTCTATGCCCTTTAAGCTCCTGATCTTCCTGTTCTGAGACCAGAAGTTCCTATATTTCTCAGTAGTGTGTGTACTTGCTCAGAGTCAGACCTCCAGCAGCTGGGGGGGACGGAGAGCTACTCTTGCCCTTCTAGGATGGTGAGTCTTTCGTGGCTCTGTGATCACTCACTTCCTGCTCCCAAACAGGAAGTTCCTGTTGTCAGTCAAATCCTGTGCCTATAAAAGTAGAACTGGCTTTGAGTGGGGGTGGAGGGGAAGGAAGGAGGGCAATATAGTCCCAGTAGAGAAGTATAGTTATAACAGCAGCCCCTTCTATTTGGTGTTCTCTGCCTGTTCTCTGGCAGAGGCTGCCTAGGGCAGTGCAAGTACGAGACCGTAATTATATTCCTGTACTTCTTTTTGACTAAGAGCCTGTGTACCAAATCAAATCACTACTCTCTTTGCCTAAAGTGCCAGTCACTGTTTACAGTTCTGGGGTTCCCTTACTGTTGAAACGGATAGTACTCAATCTTGCAAATAAATTTACTATTTATTTATTTTTTTTATTTATTGAAATGTTTCACCAGGAAGGCACACCGAACAACAAGTTGCTCGTCACACTGTGTGACCTGGGGAGAGGGGTTACATAGGGTTGTGAAGGATGATCAGTTACAATAGTATGAGGGTAGTGCAAACAATACAACACTGTAAGATTGTGCAACAGTTGGAACACAAGGTATTGCACAATAAAAGTAGTGGAACATTGGGTAAATTACATTACATGTCCAAAATCATACAAAAGAACATATGAACGTACAAAACAGTAATAATGCGATAGAGCCATTAATAGTGCATGAGTGTACCAGGAGCAGGCTAGAGGTAGTACTCAAGTGCTGCTGGAGTAAAAAGGATGGGGTTAGGTTGTGCACACTGGTGACCCAGAAGGGCAGGTGGAGAAGAGAGGGGGGGAGAAGCAAGAACTGAATATGAGGAGAAGGGTAGATATTTCCTGATTTCCTTCAGGATGTAGAGAACCCTGTCCGGGGGCCGGGTAGGAAAGCAGAAAGTGAAATAGATATTAAGGTGGGTTAAAGCAGGAACAGCTGAGGGACAGGTAATTGTGTAGGGCAGAGGTAAGGGAGTAGTTGGAGGAGGAGTGTTGTATTTTAGGGGGGGGGAAGGAATTCCAGATTTTAGGGAAACAATGGGCGAAACCAGTCTGACCAATGAGGGTGGAGCGGCAAGGGACCGTCAAGGTGTGGGCATCATTTGATCTGAGAGAGTGAGTGGGGGGAGGTGGAGTGGAGAGAAAGGATGAGTGATAGGAGGGGAGCCCCCGAACCAGAATTTGGAGGTTAGTTTGGCACAGTGAGAGATGCGTCTGTGAGTCAGTGGAAGGAAGGTTAGAGAACGATAGAGTTTACAGTGGTGGGAGCAGGAAGAGGAGTCAATAGCAAAGCGGCAGAAGGCGTTAAAGATAGTGTCCAACTTGGTCAGGGAAGATTTGGGAGCAGCACCATAGACTACGTCACAGTAGTCAAAGATGGGGAGTATCATCTTCTAGACAATTTTGTACCTCGTAGTCAGCGGGATGCAACTACGATTCCTGTACAGAGCACCAAGCTTGGGATGCAGTTTCTTCAGGATAGCATCGATATGCACCGAAAAGTTGAGGTGCTGGTCCAGCCAAACTCCCAGATATCTTAATGAGGAGGTGTTCTCCAAGATGGTCCCATCAACAGTGTGGAAGGTGGGTAGGGCCAGGAGCCTAGAGAGTCTCTGCCTGGTGCCAAAGGTCACTGAGACAGTCTTCTTGGTGTTTAGAAAAAGCTGGTGAGAAGCAAAGCGGAGCTAAACTTGATTGAAGTCATGCTGTAAGCTGGTTTGCACTGCAGCAGGGTTTTTGTCGGAACTGTACAAAACAGTATCGTCAGCGTACATGTGAATAGAAGAGGATGAGCAGGCTGTGGAAAGATCATTAAGGAAAATGGAGACGAGTAGGGGACCAAACACTGAGCCCTGAGGGACATCAGTGTTGATGGGGAGTGGAGGGGAGATGGAATCAAGGATTCTCACCAACTGGATCCTGCCAGTAAGGTAGGATTTAAACCAGTTGGTGGCTGATGGAGCAAGGCCATCTGAGAAGAGTGAATCAAGAAGCAGGGGATGGGAAACAGTGTCGAAAACTTTTGCTAGGTCGACAAAGATGGCCGAGGTGATCAGGCCATCATCCATCCCTGAAAGGATGGAGTCAGTAAGCCTGAGGAGGGAGGTAGTTGTGGAGTGGTTCTTCCGAAACCCAGATTGGAAGGGGTGAGGAAGGAGGAATCAGAGAGGAAGGGTGATAGTTGAGAGAGAACTAAATGTTCTTGAAGTTTGGCAACATTAGGAAGGAGGGAAATGGGGTGATAGTTGGCAGGAGTGGATGTGTTACCACCCTTGGGGAGAGGAAGGACTACAGCATGTTTCCAGGATGAGGGTACTTGGGCAGAAATAAAGGACAGGTTAAGGATTAGGAAGATAGGATAAGCAATTGCAGGAGTAGAAAAGTAGAGACGTTTAGGATCAAGCTCATCTGGTGAGGAGTCTTTAGAGGGCTTGATGGATAGAAGAGCATTAAGAGCTTTGCCAGAGTAGATAGTAGAAAAGGAAAAAAGGGGAGGGGTAGGCACTGGCTGGTGCGAAGGGCTGAAGTTAATAGGTGGCAATTGGGAGAGGGAATTTAGAAGAGACGTGGCGCATGAGATGTAGTTGGCATTAAATTCATTGGCCACGGAGCCAGGGTCGGAAACTAGGGAGTTATTTATTTTGGGAACGGGAGGGGGAGAGGGGGAAGAGAATAGGGCATGAACTACCCTCCAGAATTTAGATGGAGAGTTAATGTTAGTCAGGAATGAGGAGATGAAATAATCAGAGTTAGCCAGTCTAGTAGCTTTAGTACATGAATTGTGTAGCAATCTGTACTTGGCGTAGTCATTTGGATGTTTAGTAGATTTGTGTTTTCTCCAGGCCCGATCATGCTCCCTGAAGCAGGCCAGTAGTTCGGGGCTGATCCAGGGGAGGTGAAGCCCATGGACTGTGGTCTGTCTGAAAGACATTCCAGGTGGCAATGAATTTATCCTTAAAATAGTCAAGTGCTTGGTCGACAGAAATGGCAGTGGAGAGGGGGGCCCAGTCAATGGAAGCGAGTACAGAGCTGATTGGGATAAGGTCTAAGAATTTAAAGGACCAGAGCTGTATGATTTTAGGGGGAGGTTTGGGGTGATGAACCTTACGTACAGCGAAAATGGGGTTGTGGTCACTAAGGGCATTGGGGAGGAGACCAAATTTAATAATACGGTGCGGGTGGGTTGTGAGTGCCCAGTCAAGCAGGGTGTGGTTTTGTGTTTTGGGATTAGGGTGCGTGGGCTAAAGTATAAATTGAATGAGGTTTAGAGCAGCAACATCATTGTGTACCTTGTTTAACTTGGGAGACAACCAAATTAGATTCATGTCACCCATTATGAAAAGTTCACCAGATTGCGAGACGGAGGCGATATTGGCTAAGAGTTCATTCGTGACCAAGGGTTGAATGCTTAGGCAGCAATAGATGCCAGCCACAAAGACTGGGATTGAGCAACGAAGGATAATGTGGGTGACAAGTGACAAGGGCTTCATAGGTAGCTGGGCTGGAGGTAGATAGGGTGGTAGTAAACTGCAGTGAGGACAGGATATACATGGCCACTCCCTCTCCACGACCCGATCGATCTTGTCTGAAGATGGTATACCCAGGGATAGTAATGGCACTGTCAGGGGTACTTTTCTGAGCCATGTTTTGGTAATAGTTAGGATGTCAGGGGTGTGTGAAATCATAAAGAGTTTGTAGGTCAATTTTAGGTAGCAGGCTGCAAATGTTCAGGTGGAGGAGCTTCAACCCATTAGGGAGGGTTGTAGTGAGAGTTGGGTTTGGAGACATGTTACTTGGGTAAGGAGCCAGGGTAGGAGAAGAAATAGGGACAGGGTTGGGGTGGATGTTTCCTGACGAAAGGAGGAGGAGGGCAAGGATGAAATAGTGAAGTTTAAGATTTTTGTAATTGGAGTAGGAAATACATGAGGGAAGGGAAGATGGAGGGAGGGTTGGAGAGAAGGAGATAAGGAAACGAAGAAAGGGAAAGTGACTAGGAAGGGAAAACAGGCGCTGGAGGGTAGTAGGAAAGTGGTAAGGCTTACAAGGGGAGTCAGTAAGGTGATTGACAGAATGAAGGTGGTATCTGGAAGGGAAGGGGAGAGAGAAGTGGCAATAGGTGTAGAGGGGGAGACTGGGATAAGGGTAAGAACCAGGAAGGGTGTGAGTAGGAGGGAGATGGAAACCATTCTGGGTAGGGTAGTAGAGGCTTTGAACAGGCTTACAGATTCAGATCACACCACTGAATGTTAGGATGTGAATAATTTGCTTTAGGTATGAATGTCCCAGGACTAGAAGTGTTAGGGGAGAGCAGTGGGTAGAGGATTGCACCCTACATGTGTTGTTGCCCTCTAGTGGCTTTACAGTATAATTTGCAAATGGAAAGGTAGACAAAAAACAAAATCAACAAATCACTGACAGGCCAGTGCAGGTTATGCAAATGCTGCTGTGCACTGAACTGCTTACAGAAGTGTGTAACTGAGTGAATTGGCAAGCAGAAAGATCAGAACTTCACTACACAGCTGCTAAAGGAAGAAACATCAAGGGTCAGTGTTTCTCTGTATTCTTATTCCCTAGTCCAATGATTTCAGCACTGGCTGCAGCGTTGGGCAGAAAACCAGTGTCAGCGCTCTGGGCCATCTGGAACCTTTCAGTTCCCACTGGGAGGAAGGCTCAAAAATCCTCTTTCCCTTGTTCTGGGTCCACGATCAGATGGTACCTTATGGGCCAAGGAGGAACGTGGGCAGCAGGCGCCTCCTCGGCATGTCCTAAGCAGGCAGGTTGCTTGTGGAGGGGACCGCAGGGACTTACACCAACACAGTGTATCTTTTTTTGACATAAAATTAGACATTTTTCTGACCCTGTTATAAGTATGGTGAGACACTGGAAAAAAAAATTAAATCACTGACAAGCCAGTGCAGGTTACACAAATGCTGCTCTGCACTGAACTGGTCACAGAAGTGTGCAATTAGTGACTTGGCAAGCAAATAGATCAGGACTTCACTACACAGCTGCTAAAGGAAGAAATGTCAAAGGTCAGTGTTTCTCTGCAGTCTTATGCCCTAGTCCAATGATTTCAGCGCTGGCTGCAGTGTTGGGCAGGAAACCAGTGTCAGTGCTCTGGGCCATCAGGAACCTTTCAGTTCCCACTGTGAGGAAGGCTCAAAAATCCTCTTTCCCTTGTTCTGGGTCCAGGACCAGATGTTACCTTATGGGCCAAGAAGGAGCGTGGGCAGCAGGTGCCTTCTCAGCCCGTCCTAGGCAGGCAGGTTGCTTGTGGAGGGGGCCGTGGGGACTTGCACTAACACAGTGTATCTTTTTTTGACAAAAATTAGAAAGACATTTTTCTGACCCTGTTATAGGTATGATGAGACACTAAAAAAAAAAAAAGATGCTTCAGGGATGAGTAGTTATGGAGAATAATTGTACTTTGCTCTCGGATGCCTAATGCTACCTACAAGTCATGCAGTTATTTCCCCATAATTACACACCCTGGTGTTTCTTTTTGCAAACATTCGACATCTGCAGCCCTTGCAGAATGCAGTAGCATAACAAACATTCCAAGCACTTTGCAACATATTAAGCTGGTGCTGCCCTTGCTGTCAGTGGGTTGGGACATGGCCGTCAAGATTTACTAGATAGTGTTCAAGACCCTACACAGTTTGCAGTCCTGGCTACATAGATGACCTTCTGACTCCACACGCCTCAGCTCAATCCCGCCCCTCTGTTCTGCTGAAACCAATCTGCTTGCTGTCCCCTGATCTTGTTTAGAGATTTCAGGGGAGCAGGACGTATTCAGTAGCGGTGCCTCTATTATGGAACTCGCTTCCATTGTATATCCAGGCGGGTGCTTCCACGGAGCTCTTCAAGAAGGCTCTGAAATCCCATTTATTCAAACTAGTGTAACCCCTAGGTGTCGCTTTCCCAAGGGCTACTACCCCTGCCTACTTGGCTAGTAGCAGGTTACGGGGCCTGGGTACTGAAATGAGCACCTCCACCCGGAGGTCAGGGTTGTTAGTGGTCAAGCTAACCTGGGCACAGCCCTCTGGGACACTGTAACCCCCCTCTTTCCCTTCTAGTGGCCTAAACAATATATAGAAATCACTTTCACAATTACTCATATTCACCATGCAATTACCCACACTGTTTGCACTTGCCACCAGGGCTGATTCCTCTAGCTCGACACTGGGGTCCCCCTATAAAACAAGGTTATGCAAAGCAAATAGCAACAGTACAGTACTCTTGGCACAAACTGGAACCACAGTCAGGTTAAATGTAAAAAGAGTTAGATCTGATTTATTCAGGGACTTGAACAAGGCAGGGGCGTAATCAGGTTGATTGACTTAAAGGCTAAATCAATCAAACAGTTATGCATGCACTTCAGAGTCCCTACACAGTCACACACTCTGGGTACCCAGGTAGGAAAACAGGGGTCTAGCCAGGGACGTTGTCCGGGGTAGGCTGGCATCACAGCTGGTTGGGGTCCTGTGATGGAAGAAGACAACATGTACAACACACACTATTTATAATCCGGATCTGGAGGGCTCAGTTCGTGAAGGAAAAGATGATAAAGCAATCAGATGATACCACTTTAGATTTAGGTGTTGTTGCAGGGAGCTACCCTGATGTTTACTCATGGTACCCAATACTGGACATAGGCAGGATGAAATTGAGACTGCAGGTTGCTGAGCTGGAGTGCCAGAAGAAACAGGGCCCACACGAATCACTGAGGCGTCGTTTCTGTTCAAGGCACTGAGCAGGGGGCTGATCCCCAGGCAGGTTTCTCGTTGATCACTTTCTCTGTGTAGTGGGTATTCTGACTGGGCCAGTGTGGCAAGGCCCAAGCTGAATCGAGATGAATACGGATTCAGTCTGTGGAGCTGGATGCAGCCTCCAGTAAACAGAGCACAGTTCTGACACACAGTGGGGAACCAAATCACAACCCACTAACAGCACACAGCACATTTACATGTAAGAAATTCTACTGTACCAGGCAGATTGCTATCTGGTCGCAATTACAGAGTCTCTGCACAAACTGAGAGTTCAAAGGTGGCTGGAAGTCCTGACAGGCCGATTGCATTCAGCAGATGTTCGGTCTTCTTCAGATTAAAGCCTGGTCACAGTTCTGTGGCTTAACTCATCTTCACAATTTGGATTGAGTCTGAATAAACTTCAGTTTCCCTCTCAGAGACAGCAGGCAGGCAGGCCAAACTCAGCCATTTCACTGTTCTCCCACGCAAACCCATGCAGGATTGCTGCTCGAATATCTCAAGCTGTTACTCCTTCACTTACCAACTCAGAACTAACTGAAACTGCAAGCAGCCTGGGACTTTCCCCAGGATCCAAAAGGTTCAGTTGGCTGATCTGTCAGTCACAACAAAGGCTCCCCCTCCAGGTTCATTTAGTCGCCAAAAGCCCAAAACTGCAATTCCTACAGAATTTTGCTTCTATAAGACCCCTGGGGACAAGCTCCATTTGAAAGTCTACAAAGGTACTGATTGGCCCATTTCGATAGGTCCAGGACCAAGATGGTGGAAATAAACAGAACTGTCCATGCTGCAAAGAAGGCAGGTTTGACAAATTATAATATCTTTACCATTCTAATAATAACCAGCAAACAAGCACATCTTCTGACAGGGCTCCCTCTGTGCTAATAGCGATGGCAGAAATGGAGCGATTAGCTGGCAGCCCGGGCGGGACTCAAGCATGGAAACACTCAGCCCCCCTCCCAGAGTAATTATAACTATGATATAGGCAGCTGTTAAAGAGACAATACATAGAGGCCACACAGGCACTCTCTGGCAATAACGTTTTAAACTGATAAAACACAGGGCACCAGCATGGCAGTGAGCGTGTAGGCAAGCTCAGGGAAGACTTTTCAGGAACCCCCATTTTTGGGGGGGTTACACCAGTCTTCCCTGATCCACTGCATTAACAATGGTAACACTGTTTTATTTGTTTTTATTTGTTGTAACTGTAAAGTGCCCCAGGGCTTGCCTTCCTGGACTCAACATATTCAGGAGATAAAAAATCTTATTCCATCTTCTATTTTCTTGTTTAGGTTTGACGTATAAAATGTCCAGGGACTCCTTCCGGTGGGACACTGGAGAAGAGTCCTCCTTCAACAGCTTTGCGATTGGACAGCCTGACAATCAGGGGTAAGGAGTAGTATAGAGTGCTACACTTTCGCTAACACCACAGTAAACTGGCACGCCAATGAGTTGGCTTTGCATTGTTTTTAAGTTGGCAGTGCACTGGCAACTCACCGTACATCGCTTTTTATCACTTAACCAGCTCAGGATCTACTTTTTGGACATGTGTTGCAATTCAGCTGGAATTCACATGCAGTCCTGTCATGCAACAATACAAAACTGAGTTACTACTGTTAGGCAACAGTTTTTGTAAGGCTTCATACTGGATCCAGCAACACTTATGCAACTCATTAAGAAATGTTTAAGCAACTCATTGATATAAGAGTTTTATGTGAATTGCACTTTGTAGACTGAGAAAACCTTCCTCTAGTTCTCCTATTTCATTGGGGCTACATAATGATGACAGAGAAAGAGGAAGGGATGGCTCAGTGGACTGGTGTGGGTTATAAAGCCTTTCATATCTAGATCATGGGTTCAAATCCATCTGAAGGTTAACAGTGGCCAGCAGCCAGTACCATTTAATGGCTGTGCAATGGTCTAAGTCAAACGAGTTGCTGAGATTGTCAGCCCTGTCCCAGCTTTCCACATCACAACATATTTATCACACTTGTCATTAATTGGTATCAGTGGCCCCTGAGAAAGCAGTGGTGTGCTACGAAGCACTGGGTTGACAGACATCTAATGGGCTGTAGCAAAGTAAATCTGCACTTTGCACTCATAATACGTCAGTTTCCACATGTGCTGAAAATCGGAACATCAGTACAGCCAGCCACATAGCTAAGGGTAGAAAGAACAAAGAGGACCCACTCACCGGCTCAACTTATGGATGCTTTAAAGTCTTATTTTTACAAAGGCATTAAAGATTACATTTCATGAAACACAAACATTTTATAATCATACAAGTCACGTCATCAGGGCACAAGCATGCATCTTACAATGCCTCCTGTACTCAATGAACTCATCCTTTAGATCAAATTAATAAGTGTCCACCTGATCTCCTATGTTCAACTGGTTAACGTGGTATTAACTGGGTTAGCATTGCACTGACAGTGAAAAGTGCCAGTCAATAGGGTGTATATTCAAAGGAGCCTGGTGCACCTCACTGAGCCAGTAGTGCAACCATGCAAAATAAACCAGTGCACCCATGCAAATGAGGGATTCCCTTATGTATACTGGGCACAGTAGTATATTCACTAGCTTTGGCAAAGCTAAACAAGCTCGGTTGCAGTGCTGTTTAACACTACCAAAACTCTGCCGTTATCCCTGAAGAATGATAGGCTTCTCTCTGATCATCCAGCTGTCTCTCTTAACTTAACAGAACTCTCAATCCTGGTGGTCTGTTGGATCCCCCATCCTCAGATTGCCCACCTGTCCATATTATATTTGTACTTCCCAACCTGGTGGTTTAGCGGACCCTCCACCCCCTAATTGCTTGCCTGTCCATGTTGTATTTATAGTTTCCAAACTGGTGGTCTAGCGGACCCCTCACCCCCAATCACCCACCTGTCCCTGTAGTATCTATATTTCAAAACTTGCCAGTCCAGTAGCCCTCCACTCCCCAAAGGCCAGCTTCCCTCCTTCCAACCCTCACGCTCAGGTCCCTCCTCTCTGCATCCTCTGCCCTATTGCCTATGCCATTTGTTTGGGGGATATATATATATATATATATCATGGACAGGTGGGTAATCAGGGGTTGGGGAGGTCTGTTAGAGCACCGGGTTAGACAATATTACTATTCTTCATCTTCTTGAATTACCTTCCCTCTGTTTGCTCCCCATCCTCTGCTATACATATGTATGCCGATGATACAGTCGTGTGTGTATCTGGCTCCTGTCCTGATGAGGTTACAACCAGCTTACAGCAAGACTTCGACAAGGCTCAGCTCTGGGTTGCTAACCATCAGATTTTTCCTCAACACCAAGAAGACTGTCTCCATGACCTTTGGCACAAGGCAGAGACTCTCTAGGTTGCCCTCCCTGCCCACTTTTTACAACCTTTAAGGGACTTTACTTGAGGACACATCCTCCTTCAGGTACTTAGGTGTTGGGTTGGACCAACACCTAAACTTCTCAACATATTAATGCCATCCAGAAAAAACTATGTCCCAAGCTCGGTGCCCTGTTCAGGAACCGTAGTTGCATCCCTCCTACGGCTAGGTCTGAACTTGTTCAGATGATGATACTGACCATTTTTGACTACTGTGACATAGTCTGTGGTGCTGCCACTAAGTCCTCCCTGGCCATATTGGACACCCCCTTCAATTCCTTCTTCCGCTTTGCTCTGGATGCCCCCTTACACCCATTACTGCTATCTTTATCGCGCCCTATCCTTCCCCTCTCTTACAAATAGGTGTCTCTCATACTGTGCTAAATTCACCTCCAAGCACTGCTTGGGTGTGCTCCCTTCCCACCTCACCTCCTCCTTTATAACACCCCCCACCCTCCCATTCTCTTAGATCAACTGATTCCCATAATCTGGTTGTCCCCGGCAGATCCACCTAAATCAGCCAATCCGGTTACTCTCACCGCCTCCCAAAAAATCTGGAATTCCTTCCCCCCTCAAATCTGGCATTCATCCTCTACCTACTACATCAGCTCTGCCCTCATTAATTACCTTGCACCTAGCTGCTCCTGCCATGTCCCTCCCTAATTCCTTCCCCTACCCCTCTACCCTCACCGTCATTTTACCTTGTGCACATCCACCCTCCCAAATCTCTAGCCCTCCTCCCCTTTCCTCGAATTACTACCCCTTACTGGTCTCCCTTGATCTCTCACAGAATGTAAAGGACCCTGAATGCTCTCCATGGGTCCCTCTCCTACCCCCCAAGAGGCTTGTATCTCTCATCTACTCCCTTCCCCACCATCTTAAAGGGGTCTCTCAGGAACAGTGCCTTATTCCCTTCTCTCTGGTCCCCCCAGTTCCCTTGCAGGGTTCCTCACATCCTGAAGGGGTCTCCAGGGACATAACTCTTCCCCCCCCCACCTCACCCCTCCATCCCCTTTCCCCCTTTTGTTTCACGTAAGCACTTGTTTACTCATTAACCTGGCACTTATTATTGTCCATTCTTTCTACATATTATGCGCAACACTGTTGTAACACTGTTTGTAACACCTGCCTTACAATCGGAGTGCTTTAAGCCTGAGGTTTGATGGGCAGAGCAACAATGTCACTCCCCCATTGGGCTTAAAGGCCACATATCCTGGGCCTCGCCAGGATTCGATTTTTCATTGCAGCCAGAGGCGCTGCTCTTCCACCCATCTCTTGTGCTCTGTGTGAGTTCCTGTTTTCCTCATGTTTCAGCAGCTGTCTTTCGTGGCAGATTGCCTTCTCTGTGCCTCCCTCGCTAGTTCCGTAGTCCGGGCTTTTCTAGTTTATCTGCCTTTCCACTGCCGCTCGCTCTACAGCTGCCGTTGTTCTGCTTGTTTGTACCCCCAACTGCTGGCTCCGTGGCTGCCATTGTGTCTCTGCTCCTATCCTTCTGCTCATATAACCTCTCTCCTCTGCTAGCTGCCACCCCCTGCCTAGCTGCCGCTATCGCTCGCCTCCTCAGTACTCCATGCTAGCAACCTCCTCCTGATTCATGGTGGCTTCCTGTGCCTGCTTCCTGGTCTCCCTCCCCAACTAGTGCTTTGTGCTTGCCTGTTCCATCCTTTGGGGTGGTCCAGCACTTCACCGCTTACCTGCTCTGTGTCTCCTCCACTTGTTCGGGTTTCGGATCTCAGCCTTGTGCCTTTCATCTGCCTGGCCACTATCATGGACTTGCTTTCCTTGTCTATGATACGCCGGGCATTCCTCCTCCTCTTCTTCTGGCCCTTCCAGCTTCCCGTTGGAGCCCTGATTCATTCAGCTCACCAGACTCCCTGCTCAGCAGTTCTCCGAACAGCTGCTGTTGAATTAGGCCATCTCCCTGCTTGTGACTATTGATTTCTAGGGCATCGCTAGCCAGCACTTTTTCCTCAGCACTCATGACCTGCTTTTTCTTCTCGGATTGGCTATTTCTTCTGTGTGCTTGACATACAAAAAAAAAGCACTTTGCTTTTACCTGTTTTCATCCAATCATGTTTGTTTCCTATAATTTTTCTCCTTGCTTGGGAATTTCATTGCACTTGTCTTCCTTCATCATGTCACCTTTTTCCATCATGTTATTTGCGTTTCAACGCTACGTTTTGCACTGCTTTACTGTTTGGGTTTCCACTGTGAGGGGGTTGCATTTTGACCTATCTTTACCCTGCTGTTCTCAGTATCATATCCCCTCTCTAAACCCTTTCATGGCCCTGTCTGACCATTTGGATTCCTAGGGTTATTCGGTTCTTCCAGTGCTACTTCCTCAGTCGAGTCCCCATTACTCAATGGACATCCTTGTTTAGCCTCTAGTGTGTTTGCAGTATATGGTGCCATTACTCAGTCAAGTGGCCCATGTCTGCTCCTGCTCCTCATGGCTTCTGGTCTTCCTGCACTATCCTCTGGCCCTTCTTACTGGTTTGCCACAGCCCTCGACCAGCCTGTTGCCCCTTGCTGGAGGCTGGCTGGATTTTCTCCCTCATCGTTTGTTGTTCATTCCTGTCTCCGCTGCTGCCTTCATGGTTCTCCTGTTTCTATCACTCATTCACTGTACTTCTCTTTGCCTCCTCTGCTATGAACCATGCATTTCTTTGGGAGTTTTATCCCTATCCTGCCTACCAGCCTTCATGACTTCAATTCATTATTGTACCTCATCCATTTCCTATTTTATCTTCCTTGTCCTAGTGCCTTTTCTTATCCAAGCCATCGTGGATTCCTTCCACTTATGACTTCACTCCTCATCATGCATCATCCGACTTTGCTCCTCTTGATCGCTCGTCCTGAGCGGACCCTCTAGTTCACATACCCTTTGGTTCCAGACTTGCTTTCTTGGCCTTGGAGTCCACCTCCTTTCAAGGAGCCTACTTACATCGCTCTATCGAGCATGCTACCTTCGTACAAGTTCATTTTCAAGTTTATTCCTGTCTCCTCTTATTCCCATTCCATACCAGCCTTCAAGGATTCACTCCAATCAAGGCCTGCAATCAGGCTTAGGAGGGGTATACAGAACCCCTATGTAAAGGGGGGTGGACGAGGGAAAGGATAGGTGAGCGACTAAGGATTCGTGGGAGGATGGGCATGATTCTTTGATGGTAACAGTGCACGTAATGAAGTGCCTGATATGCAGTGCTACCTCTTGCCTCACTTGCCATGGTCCTACTGGAACAAGATGTAGTTTGGGATGGCAAGAGAGGGGTGTTGGTGATTTTGGCAGAGAGCCATGTTTCCGTGATACAGAGTATGTCTGGTTGGTACTTGTTTGCCCAGATGGAGAGGGCATCTAGTTTTGGGAGAAGGCTCCTAGAGTTAATGTGAAATATGCGGAGGCCCTTGGGGAGAGAGTCAGGTGAAAAACTGTGTTGGGGTGACTTGGTACTAAGGGACCAGGGTTTGGATGGATATCGCCTGCCAGGAGTAGGAGTAGCAGGGGTAAGGAGAGGCGGGGGATCTGCTTGCAACTGCTTTTTTTGTGCCTAGGGGGTGGAGCTTGGAGGTTTAGGCACTGTAGAAAGGCCTCGAGATTTAGCAGGTGTGAGTGGAGCAGTGAGGGATGAATAGTTGGGGAAGGTTGAGTGGGGTGGAGAAGGGAGAGGGTAAGGTGAGAGGGAAGGGGAGGAAGGATCAGAGGTTGAAGTGTGGTGATGAGCCAAAGAGGGTTAGGAGGGGGTAACTCTAGTGGAGGGGTGGAGAAAGAGAGGAAGGGAGATGAAGGGAAATCGAGATGGGGAGTGGTGAGGTAGGAAAGCGAGGGGCAGGAGAGTGGAAATTTAAGTAGCAGGCATAATTGTAGAGAAAGCATCAAAGTGGCTGAGAGTGGCATAGTAAAAAAGTTCTTCATTGCAGTAGCAGCCTCTAGTGGTGGGATGGGATAGCTTGCTAATGGGAAACTTGGCTGATTGGTTTTTGCAGTCATGTGTCCCTGTCTATATAATACAGTGATGACCAAGGGTGGTGGTGGGGGTGGTGAGGAGCCGCAGCGAAGTGATGGCAGGGACCTCTTCAGTCAGATGCAGAAAAACATGGTTCCAAATTGCGTAGGAGCTTGCTGGTGTACTTGTGGGCTGTTGTGGGGAGGGCGTCCTTCTGCCTTCACGGACCCTGGGGGAGCCGCTGGAGCAATTCTGAAACTCTGTGGATGTTAAAGAGAAGAACAGGGGTAATTAAAGCAGGTACATTTTTGGAGGGGCTGCACATCGAAATGGGGCGGGGGGTTGGCTGACTTGCTGGCTCCAAGAGCAGCTGTGTAGTTGTCCCAGGCGAGTTAATTTAGCACTGCAGTAGGCTAGCCCTCTAGCTGCTTTTGTGTGAATTCTAATTAAAAGGAAAAATCAGAGTTTCTGTGTTGCTAAGCAGAGTTGTCTGGCCAAAGGATGATGTAAAAACACAGCAGCATGACTAAAATTTGTTAGGCAAACTGTAATTAGAGTAGCAGTTTCGATCAGGCTTACTGGCTATTCAATGTTTAGCTTGTCGTACAAATAATCAGTTTATCTTAACATGCAGTAAATCACTTAGCTTTTCTTGCAATGGCCCCTGTAAGCAAATTAAGGCTACTAAAGGAGCTTGGAAAATCAAGGGTTTCAGCCTGCCTAAGCACTGAGAAAAAAGTATCTTCATTCGTGTGGGGATATAAATTTGAGCTTAAAGGTGCCTGATATTTGAAAATAAAAAGGCATCAAGTCCTCTTCAGTCAGATGCAGAAAAACACAGTCCCAAATTGCGTCGGAGCTTGCTGGCGTACCTGTGGGCTGTTGTAGGGAAGAGCATCCTTCTGCCCTCACGGATCCTCGGGGGGAGCCACTAGAGTGATTCTGAAACTCTGTGGGCTGTTGTGGGGGAGGGCGTCCTTCTGCCCTTACGGGCCTTCGGGGGGAGCCCGCTATCCCATGGATAGAGAGGTGGAAAGCCACAAAGCAAATCAAGTTACACAAGCATCATCTCATCTCATCTTGTGACTTGAATGTTTAATGCCTCATTCCAATTGTACCCTTTCCTCCTAGGTCGCACCGGGAGATGAGCGACCTGTTGCTCAATGTACCTTCCTGGTGAAACATTTCAATAAATAAATAAACATAACATGGACAGGTGGGCGATCAAGGAGTGAGGGAGACAGCTAGACCACCAGGATTGAAGGTTATGTCAATTTGACATGGACAGGACAGGAACTCAGGGGGCTGCACACAGGTGCTTATGAGCCTATAATGGGCATGCCAATGGCCCATAGCACCTTGCATGCCTGATGGACTCATTAGCAGATAGGCCTGAATATGGCCCACAGGAGCCCTGGTACTATCCCATTTGGGATGCGCTATCTCCATTGGGCTCCTGTGGGCCATCTTCAGTCTGGGGCTGTGCCAGTGCAGTGCTGGGTTCTTGTCCCACACCAGGATTGGGCTCCTACCATAAACATTGGCATCTAAGTGCAGAACTAGGGGATGCTGTCCTATCAGGGTGTACCATCCTCCAGATGAGACTTCAGACCATGATCTCTTCTGCTCATTTCTGATGTTGTCTTTGTGGGTGATCAGGTAGAAGTAAAAGAACCCTAGACAGTTTTTGCAGGAGTAGGGGATTCAATCAGGTGTCTTGGCCAACATTCTCCGTCCCATAAACTGGTTCTGGCAGTTGTCCAAGACTGTATGTGGATGCTGAGGAGAGAAATGGCTGCCTCTACACATTTACAGTCACTTCACTACCAGGCTCTCGTTGCTTGTAAAGTGCTTTGGGATACAGTGTGTGTATAAAAAGTGCTATATAAATGCCAGTTCTCCTTCATCATAGTCACTTTGTGCTGCACTGGCAAGGCCCCATATTCAAACAGGTAGCATGGACGGGTTCTAATTCTGTCTAGGAAGGGGAAGATCAGTCGTGACACAGTTCTGATTCTGTCTTAGGACGGGAGGGTTGGCTGTGACCTGGTTCTGATTTAATTTTTATATTTCAGTTTTACTGACACACAGAAATACATCAGTGTATAATATATAGTGCATCATTTGAATCAAGCACTTTATCAAAACATAAAATATATTCCTGCATTGCTTCTTGCAGGTGAAATATATACATCTAAGAAGAGAGACACACACACACACACACACACACACACACACACAAAGGCTGACAGTGCTATTAGGTATAAAGGTATGCAGTGGCGTATGGCTCTCCGACACAGGGTGAACCTCACACGTAATCCTCGTGTAGGTCAAAATGACATAAAAAAATGGGCATACTGACAACACCAGTCTCCGCACTGAAGCATGACCAGGGCCAGGACAAAGCATTATGGCATCCCGTGTTCATCTACTGTGGCATAATAGAGCACCTATGGCTGCCATCATACTGTACATTTTTTTGGTGGTTAGCAGAACATTTTAAAATATGTAGCATTTTCCATGGAAGATACTTCCATCATAATATGGTGCCACAACCCGTTGGCAGCTCCGACTTCATCCAGCAACAAGTTATCACCTTCTTGGCAGCCAAAATGTACATCTAAATGAGGGATTTGTGAGATAATCTACACTGAGGAGGGGGGATGGGACATTAGAATAAAGTCCAGGGTAATCTGGAATGAGTTACCAGTGAGTTTGTCAAGCTGGGCAATTACTGTAGTGAAACAGGGGGTCAGGACCTGGCAAGAATAAAAAATATGAGCATGGTCTGTGGGGTTAAACCCATAGTTCCACCAGCAGTTTCCAAAATGGTGCCGTAAAAAATGTATAAGCTTAACTGGTGTGCAGAAGTAACGGGATCTGCATTTCCAAGCAAACTCCCAGCATAAAGTGGAAGAAGTAATCCTTAATGCTGAGATTGCATATTTTATCCATTTCTAGTCACCTATATTAGCGGAAAGCTCCGTGTTCCACTTATCCATAATCGAGCAATTTGACTCCGTACCATATTCCTGCAGTCCCCTATAGGCGTTACCAATTATATGTCCTCACTGCTGGTTGTTTTGAAAGTCCATAATTATGGCCATTAACAGCGAAGTCAAATGAGGAGGTTTGCTGTAGTCTTTACACTCATGAAGTAAATAGGTCCTAATTTATAGAGACCGAAAGTGTTCTCTGTTAGTGTGGCCATATGTATTTTGGAGAACTTCAATTGGGAGAACCCCATTATAATCAAAAACGTGTATGTATGTATATATATATATATATATATATATATTGTATGTATGTGTGTGTGTGTGTGTGTGTGTGTGTAAGACCAACCAGAGTGCCACCACTGTTTAAATGTAATATCTGCAATTGAAGGAAGAAAGCCATCATCAGTAGTTAGGACTCTATAAAGTAAGCCATATGTTCTAAACTAGAGTGTTGTTTAAGCATATACCAGACTTTAAGTGTTTGTACAGTAAAGTTTGTTAAATAAAGTTCTCACTTCGAGAGGGAGCTCTTGCAGCAGGTTGCACCATAAGGACTGAAGTCGGCAGGTGCCTGGACCCCATGGAAAACTTCTAGCTAGCAGTATACAACGGGGACCACCCCCTGATGTCAGCCTGCGGTATATAAGGGGCGGTCCCCCAACCCAACCTCAGTTCTTTGTCCGCTGTTGACCCATGAACATCGGCTTCACGAAAGCACCCTTCTGCTCCCCTCAACTGCCATTTCCTCACGTTTACTTGCGCTTTATTATTTTCTCCAAAAAGTTACATTTTTCTTCAGTTTCTCTGCATGTCTTCATCTCCAACCTCATCAGTGGAACTGCGGAGGTCCAAGTGTCTGTGCGGCAAGCAGACCCTGTCTAAGGACGGCCACTCACTCTGCCTGCTTTGCCTAGGCCCGAAGCACGACACTCAGGCCTGCGAACACTGCCAGAAGTTCAACCAAAGGATCTTTACCGTGTCGACTCTCCCAATCAAAGTTAGTGGCAGATTCTGCCATTTTTCACAGTCCTGGCTCAGTCTTTTCACTAGTGCACCATAATTCTGAGCATACAGTGTTCCAATCTTGGCAGAGATGAGGATCCCTAAGTATTTTACCTTATTCACCAACACCAGACCCCGAGACCTGTGCCTGCCTATGCTGGTTTAGCTGGCCCACAGGGAGGAGTTCACTTTTTGTCCAGTTAACCTTGTGAGCCGACAATGCCCCATATTCCTGCAACAATCCATGAATCAAAGGCAGGTCATCCCCAGGGTTCTGCAGATATAATAGGATGTCATTGGTATATAGTGCTATTTTATGTTCTTTACCACCGCCCCCCGCCTCAAATCCCCGTATCCCACCATGGTTCCTGATGGCTGCTGCTAGTGGTTCTAATGCCAGAACATATAGGAGTGGGGACAAGGGGCAGCCCTGCCTGGTTTCCCTTCCCAACTCAAAGGGGGCAGACAATGTCCCATTCACTAATATTTGGGCATTTGGGGAGGCATACAGGGTTCTTCTCCATTTCCTGATCCCCATTCCTATTCCCTGCCTCGACAGGGCCTCAAACATATAGCCCCACTCGACCCTGTCGAATGCTTTCTCTGCATCCAGTGCTAGTATGGCCACCTCATGTTTTGCAGCAGACTTACCCCATGCATGCAGGATAGTTATGGTCCTCCTAATGTGGTGTTTTCCCTGTCTGCCACCCATGAATCCTGCTTGGTCTGTATGTATAAACTCTTGAAGGGCTGGTTCCAGGCGAATGGCCACTACTTTAGCCAATATTTTATAGTCTACTATAAGCAGTGAGATGGGACAATACAAGGCACATAGGGTGGGGTCCTTCCCCGTTATAGGGAGGACAGTGATGGTGGCAGCCCTCATAGATGGTGGTAAAGTCCCTTTAATCAATCCTTCTTGGAGGACATCAAATAGAGGGCCTATTAGTTGTTCTTTAAACACTTTAAAAAAATTGATGGGCAAACCGTCCGGGCCCGGTACTTTCCTACCCGCCAGTGTATTAATGACCTTGAGTATTTCTGATACTTCTAGAGGCCTGTCTAGGTCACTTTGCCATCATAGGGGCAGTATCCAGAGGGAGCTTTCTCAAAAAAGCTTGCATTTGTTGTGGAGTAGGTGCCGCTTCTGATGTATATAATTTTTGTAAAATTTGCTAAATTCCTGCCTTATCCCTGCAGTCCAGATCATAAGTACCCCAGGTGCCATCTGAATTAGTGTGATAGACCTGTCTCCTTCCCTTTTCCTTAGTTGCTAGGCCAGGAATTTCCTTCCCCTATCCCCATCAAAGTAAGTAGTGGCTCCTGCCAGTAAAATTGCTCTTTCTATTTGTGCAGTGTTTAAAGGGTTAAATTCCCATTTCAGTTTTTGCACTATTCTGTATAAAGGTTGGGTGGGGGTTCTCATGTGGGCCTCTTCGAAGGCCACAATTCGCTGCCTGAGTTCTTCCATGTCCTTTTGTGCTTCCCTTTTTTATAAGCAGAGTAAGAAATTACCTGTCCTTTGACATCTTCCATGGCCTCCCACCTAGCTGTGCAAATTTCCCCTTTTCATTATGGGTCCAGAATTATTCCAATGCCTTAGTCATATATACCAAAAATCTTATCCTTCAGCAACATGGGGTCTAGCTTCAAGCCCTCGCCCTGGCCTCTCACCCTCCCTAGGTTCATGGATACTTTTAAGTGTGCGTGGTCTGATACCAATATTGAGGAATACTGGGTTGCTTCTGTGCCCCCAGAAGTGGGGCCTGACCAGCACCGGTCTAGTCAGGCATAAAATTGTGGGCGTGTGCATTAACTCCCTGCTAGTGGGGTTCAGATATCTCCAAACATCCACCAGGGTTTACGCCCCTTCTATTTCTCCTAGGGTCATTGCGATCTTTGACATTGGAACAGGGTTAGGGTTGGATCTGTCCAAAGTGGTGTCCCTAATACAATTGTAGTCCCTCCCCATCACCCAGGGTTCCAGAAAATGTGACATATCCAAGGCTAGGTGTTGGAAAAACCCTTGGTCCTCCACATTAGGGGCATATACTGACCCCACTGATACAGCACCTCCTCCCTCTACAGTTACATGTGGCAATACATACCTACCCCCCCATCCTTAATCACTTTGTGAATGTTAACCATCGAACCTCTAGGTATCCAAACAGAAGCTCCTCTAGCCTTTGTAGAATAGTAAGCTGACACCCACTGGCCTCCCACGCACGTTCAGTTTTTAGAGCCTCTTGGCTGACATGTATGTCTCCTGCAAAAGGACTATTTGGGCCTGCACTATCTTCATTTCACTCATAACATTTTTTCTTTTCAACACAGATTTTAGCCCATTGACATTCTATGTCACCACTTTGGTTAGGCTACCCATTTTTCATCCCATATGAGAGCACATTGCATAATGTTGTCGCGGTTAACTGAGAAAACAGTTCCCTCGATGCCTGCAATTCTTTTCTCCTAATTTTTGTATCTTAACAAACCCTAACTTACCCCCAACCTTTCTCCATTCAGCATTCCCATCCCCAACATTTGTAACATGTGTGCCAACAGGGCAACCAACACAACCTCTATTTACCCCCCTTGACTGGGCAAACCCTGCCCTGTCAGAAATCTCTCTCCTGAAGACGGTCCAAAGTCTACCTGAGTATCTGTCTTAAGAGGTTACACATCCCTCCAACCAGTAACCTCACTGTGTGGAGCTGACTCTTGACCAGACCCTCAGTGGCAGGCAATTATAAGAGAGAGAGAGAGAGTTGAATAACCAGCTAACTTACTTGCCTTTAGTGTAAGAGCATAGCGCATCACCTGCAGCTCGAGTCCTGGTACCATTCTCCATGGGTGGAATGCATGGCAACCTCCACCTTACAAAAGAGAAATGAAACACCAAGTATCCGGTCTATAGCCATAGTTTTCCCCATCCCCCCTTCCAAATCCCAATAGCCTCTTTAAACATGCATTGAGGCATGAAGCAAATGAAAATACAACAGCATGCAATGTAAAATACAGTGTATGAACACCAACAGTAGTATATCATCAAGTCTTTGTGCCCCATGCAGTTCTTCTCTCTCTATCTTCGAGCTGGGGGGCATATTGCCAGTATGATATTTATCTTCAGTGGCTATTACAACTCCATCCCTCTCCCCCCCGAAGCCCCTGCATGACATAGATTTTTATATTACCCAAGTCCCTCCATCGGTCTCCCCGTATTTCCCACCCTGACCTCTTCAATTTACAGTGCTGTGGCATGCATCTCCCCCACTTCATGCAAGTACTAACATGCTACGCATGCGAGAAGGGACACACTTCCCTGATATGTCTCTACAGCATCCCTGTTGCCCGCTGGTACCCATATCCCCAGATGTGGTCGAGACTGTCCAAGTTTCAAGTTTGCATCATTTCTTAGGGATATTAACAGTTAAGAGGCCGACTTGGGTGGGGGTGTGAGTCACAGTATTTCCAACTGCCTGTATTTCACAACTTACAGTGCAAGCAGGCCAATCCACAATTGTCTCCCTCCTTCTGAGTTGGCAACCTTTGCTGTGAAGTCGATAGCTCCCTAGCGATCTACGCTTCCCTTGCATCTTCTGCTCTGTGCTGGGCATGGTTGCTGATGCATGACACAGCCTAAATTAATCCTTCTCCTTCTTAGGGCCTGTCCACTTTTTCATGCCAAAAGGCCCCAGGAAAGACTGTGATTAGGGGGCAGCTACTTTTGAAAGTTAGGCCGCATTACGCCAGCAGGAGCCATCAGCAAAATTAACTAATTAAATCCTTAAATCCACTGACCTTAAACGTCGTGGAAGGGCTTTTCCCGGATGTTTTCAGCTACGTGGTGACCTCTCCCCCTCCTGTCGAACTGCAGCTGCCACCCATTTTTCTGCCTCCAGATAGTTGTGAAAGATTTTGGATGGGGCCCCAGGCTGGCTGATCCTTAATTTAGCTGGGTAGAGGAATGCAAAGGGCCATCCTAGGTCATGCAGCCTAGATTTTACCCCATTAAACTTCTGCTGCTTAGCTTGTAAGTCAGGCTGTAGTCTTGATAGAGCCCCACCCTAGAGCTGCCACATCTGAGGGGTCCCTGCTTCTTCGCTGCTGCCAGTATCAACTCTTTATCTGCAAAACGCAGGTATTTTGTCACAGTGCCTCGGTCGCTCGTTCGGCTTAGGTCGGGGTCTCACTGTGTGAGCCTGCTCGATTTCAAAGCTCGCTGCCTCTGGGGTAACTTGAGATTTTGAATCAGATTTGAATCAGCCACTGCTGTAGACCGTCTGCAGGAGATTTTCCCTCTGTGCCCTCTGGTAGCGGTTTTCTTGTTCGTCCACTTCCCCCATAACTCTTCGATAGTGTCTGCATAGTTACTCTCCCAAGAAAGTATGTGCAGCGAGTCCTCCAAATCGCTGACCCTTTGTTGCAGCTCACTAATCTGGGTTGAATGTGTAGCTGTAGTATCGGTTAGGCCTGTCACCACGCTTGTAAGTGTCCCATTTGCGCGGTCACTGTGGCAAATCCCGACCGCATCTCCTGCTGCATGGCCTCAAGGGTGGATGGAATTTCCTCAAGGGAGTGCTCCAAAGTAGTCATACCCAAATCGTCAGACGTGGTGCTTTTGGCCTGCAGGCATACAGAGGTGTCCAGGCCCTGCCTCAGCTCTGCGCTGTTCCATTTCCCTGAACTGCAGTTTCAATTGACGGTGTTTGGATCCCTTTGCTGCCATTGGCAAGTGTTGTCGCTCCACGAACAATAGCAACTATAATTCGGTCACTGGTAAAGGGTGCTTATAAAGGAGGATGCTCTGGGAGCTGTGTTAAAACGCAACCGCGATCATGCCTACGCTAGCCACACCCCCATACAGAACACCTTGGCTGACAGCTTAAGCCAGTCTCTGTCCAAGATACATGAATGGCAACTCCTCCAGTCCATGGCCAAAGAGTTAGTCGACAGGTGGGGCTGGCCCGAGTTGGACCTCTTTCCGTCCCTGTTCAACACCAAACTGCCCAGTTTTTGCTCACTAGATTCAGGGCCTGGTGTTTTCTGGTGAGAAGCATTGTCCCTCTCTTGGATAGGGAGGTTTCTGTATGCCTTCCTTCCCTTTCCATTACTGCAGAGGGTTCTACTCAAGTTGCAGTTGGAGGGAGCAGAAATGATTCCCATAGCTCCCTTTTGACCTCGTCAGATTTGGTTCCCACTACTTCAGCAGCTGGCAGTGGAACCCCCTATTCCCCTGCCCCTGAGCTCAGGCTAGCTGTCCCAGGATCAGGGCACTCTGGTCCATCCAGACCTTAGGTCGCTGGACCTACACACGTGGTTCCTGCAGACCCAGCAGCTGCTCAGTTCAGGGTTTCCCCCAGAGTGGTGGAAGTCTTGGTGGCCGCCAGAAAGCCTTCCACCAGAGTGACTTATTCTATGAAATGGAAGCTGTTCTGCCTTTGGTCTTCCGCTCACCATCTTGATCTGTTCACATGTCTGGTGAACTCTTATTTTGGAGTACTTCCTTTCTCTATCAGACTCAGGGCTAAGCTACTCCTCCATTTAGGTGCACTCATACGCCATCTCTGTGTATCATGCATCTATCGAGGGCAAAAGTCTTGCCCAGCTGGATCTTTCCCGCACTTTTTTGTGAGGTATTCTGCACCTCAAACTTCCCATCAGGAACCCTGTCCTACCATGGGACCTTTTGTTTCTTTTGGAAAAACTTACGCTGCCTCCCTCTGAACTGGCCTCAAGTTGCGAGCTACAGTGAAGCTTACCAGGATCAAGCCCAACTCTGCAGAATTCTGCAGTAGCGTCACTGCAGGGAACAATGCAGTTTCAATAGCAGTTAATCCCTTTTGTCGTGCAGGGAAACTGTGACACTTCACTTGATCCTAGCAGGCTTCACTGTACGCTTTCTGTCATTGTAAACTTTATTTTTAGTTGCCATTACTTCTGCTTGAAGGATTTCTGAGCTTCAGGCTCTGATGTGCAAAGAGTCTTATTTAGTTTTCCACAAGGACCGAGTGTCCTTGCAGATGAATCTTAAGTTTTTGCCCAAAGTGGTATCCGAGTTTAGACTGTGGCGTGGGTGTGGGTGGGGTCTCAAATCCCACTGTGGCCATAGTGCTGTGTACCAGTGCTGGTATCTGTTCGGGAAAACACCATTTTGCAGTAAGCGATTGGGGGTCTGCCTCCTTATCCTCCTCGTCTTCCGAGTTGTCGGAGTGAGCCGGTGGCTCTGTCCCGGTAGGGGTAGGTCTGCCCAAGGTGCTATTTGTGGATGGACCTGGGATCTGGGAGCTGTGGGGTCTTCCAGACATCTCTGCTAATTTGTCCCACATAGCTGATATGAGTTGCTGGAGCTGTAGAACTTGTTGGTTCTGCAGGAGAATTGTACTGGTATCCAGTTGACTAGTTGAGGTAGAAGGAATAGCCTGAGGAACCTCTAGGGCATTGTGGCGCTCACTGTGAATATCCAACATGTCCTCATCTGCAGGGTCTGCTGATCTACGTGGGTCTTCAGCACAAGACGCGCACATGCGTCCTAGCTGCGCAGATGGGATTGGAACGTTGCAAAGTTTGCAGCTTCTTGTCTTTTCCATGTCTGTGGAGGAATGGGAGACAAATGGGGATAGCTGTAATGGTCATTGAAAGTGCTTGAAATCAATACTAGATAACAAGTTCTGGGACTTATGCACCCCACTTATAACAATTTATATATATTATATATATAGAATATCGGTTATAAATATAGAATTACAAAACAGCTGTTGAATGCAGAACTCACCTCAGCAGTGCTCGAGCTTTCCTGAGGATAACTGTGCCTTTAAGAGGTTTGATAGCCATAGCATTATCATTGGCATATAAGGTAAACATACTGGGGAACACGTGCACCCAGAGTGCACTGATTGTGGTATTAGAAGGGTAGGCTTCAGTATGTCCCTTTAAGGAAGCTATCCCACTTGTTTAGTTGAAAGAAAGGCAAAGCCCTAAATGGGATCTGAAGTGGCAGAATAGAGTGACCCATTTTCTAAAACGGAACTGCTTGTGGCTGGTGAAACAGCAGCCTTATAGGAGAGGAAAGTGGCCCAGTAGATCATTTTGTAAAATGATCCTGCTTGTTGCTCCCTATCATGAATCACAAGTCAATAGTCCGTTATTGCCATGCATAAGATGGCGGCATTGATGTACATGCGCTGGAGTCAAAAATGCACCATGTATGTGCAAGTTGGAGTTAAGTCGCGCGATGCATGGAAATAGCATGAACGGTGCATGCGTGACCACAAAAAACAGCAAGATGGACCAGGAGAGCCGTGGGGGTGGGCGAGACACCAGGCAGGGGACAACAGCTCACACCTCCCGACTACACAAGAGACTGGGATGTGAGAAATTGCCATGTTTGAACGCTGAGAGAGAGGCAAAACAAACCGGGAGCTGCGGAAAACAGGGAAAACCCTCATATTTACAGTAATGAAAGCCAGGTATGCCTTGAATACAAATATTAACTCTGCTACTGACCAAGTGCTGTAGAGAAGAAATGGCAAAATAATCAGAGGAGTACCCTGAGTGGCAAGGCAAGAGGCTATACTTGTAGTCGCTAGCAGGGACTAAAAGTGGCCCAAAAGTTCCCACAAAAGGTAAATTGAAAGTGAGGGGAACTGGGGTACTCTTGAGACTGCTAGCAGGGGTTTCAAGTAGTACAAGCAGCAGATCGTTTGTTCTAGCCAAATTAAACATCTGGGTCTTCTAGGAGGAGACACAGAAGAGCTGCTTCATACCAAAAGGATGCCTGAATTTGTTCTTAAATGCCATTATTAGGAGCTTAACAAAACAGTAGTGCCCTAGGGATTGGTCAGTAGCTGGCTAAATGATTTGTGAGTGAATGTCAATTTCCCTACCATTAAAGTATAAAAGTCTAGTAACCTTAAACCATGATTATAGACACCTAGAATTAGCTTGTTTCTTACAAAAGTATACTGTAGCCTAAATTATAGCATGACGAATTCATCAGATGCCCTTCACTCTTTAGCTTTTATAATGCGATTCAATTCAGCTTAGCAAATCTTACTTTAATTATCTGAAATTCAAAACTCCGGGGAGCTGTTGTAGAAGCACTGCAACCTGTAAGATGCACAATTCAAACTGATTCAGAAAAGGCAGCATCACAGGGAAGACGGGGACGGACTTTCTTTGAAGTCACATGTGCATCAGCAACCTATCAGGTGGACATAATACCCAGGTGTAAGGAAGTGGAGTGCCTCAGAGATTATCCCTCACTATTCCCAGTACGTGTATACATAGCAACTGAAAAAGTGGTGGATGTCTAGAATAGACTGCCACAGGAAGTGTTGGAGGCCAAAACAGTAGGGGCTTCAACAACATGTGTGAGGTAGACATGGAAATATTAGGAAATGGTCAGGGAGGAGTGAGGGTCACTGGAGATCAGTTAGGGTCTGTGGAGACAGACTAGGTTGGGACCATCTGGGCAGACTGGGTGGGCCAAGTGGTCCTCTTCAGTCAACGAATTCTATGTTTCTTTGTTTTCCCTGAATTAAGTTTAATTTCTATTAATTTTTAATTGAAACACTTCTGTGAGTGTGCCACTTCCTTGCGTTTTATTCTAGTCTTGGAAGGTGGCGGCCTTCGAGACTGCAGTACCAGCAGATACAGTTTGCAGATCTTTTTGTTTAAACTGGAATTTTTTTTAGTGTTACCGTAACAGTGTTAGGGAAAGGGGTTTACATGGGTTCTGGACTGAGTGCCAATTTCACAAATCAGAATCTGGACCCAAGGATCCATTGTACATCTCTAGTGTATACTAGCAGAAGTAACAAGCATTTGTCAATGCCGAATGTTTGCTTGCTGGCATTGGCATTGGTAGTGTAGGAGTTTGAGAGCTGCATAATAGGAATGACAGTGAAGTATTTAACTGAAGCCAACCCCACCACCACCCTGCAGAGACTGACAGGCATTGGGGTGTGCCTTTGGGTCGTCAGGCATAATGGTCACGCCATTTCACCACACCCTACCCTGCAGACACCAAAAAGAGTCATGGTGTGCCTTGGGGTCTTTGGGCCTTATGTTCACCCTATTCCATGAAGAGATACAGTGAGTCCAAGGCACACCTCGATGCCTGTCACTGGCTGCAGGGTGTGGGTGGGGGTGGAATGGCGTGAGCATTACAGGCAACAATCCCAAGTCACACCCCTGATGCCTGTCAGTCTCTACAGGGTGAGGCGTTATGGTCAGAAACCCTAACGCCCCAGGCATTTGTTGGTATTTTCACTCCAAATTTTCAACATGGTTTTTTTGTGAACCCCACCTCATGAACAGTGGCAATATCAGTTCATTAGCCGAAAGCTGATTTTGCACAGCGACTATGCCATTTGACACCACAGGTGCAAAAACACATTTCAAACAGGATGTGAAAAATGACAGGTACTGTACGTGGGGAGGTGTAAAAAATGGCAGTGTTGAAAATCTGGAGTGAAAATATAAAAAAACTGGTGGTCATGCGCATGCGTAGAAATTACGCAACACACACCCATAATGTAATTAGTTTGGGGAGTTTTTACCACAGATTGTCAACACGGGTATTTTGGGACTTCCACTCATGAACAGTGTCACTGTGATTTTCTTAATCTGTCCCAAACACTGATTTCCCACGGCAACTATGCATTTCTGCGCCAGAAGTGCAAAAACACATTTCAGCCAGGGTGTGACAAATGACAGCTACACTGTTCATAAGGAGGTGTGGAAAAATGCCAGTGTTGAAAATCTAGACTGAAAATATTACAAATTTGTGAACTTACGAGGGTGCATGGAAACAGCGCAATGCACGCTCGTAGCATAGTCATTTCATGGACTTTTGTCACCAAATTTTTAACATAGCCATTTTAAGACCTCTGCTCATGAACAGTGTCACTGTGATTTTCTTAATCTGTCCTGAACATTGATTTTGCACACTGACTGTGCCATGTGCACTACATGCGAAAACATATTTTGGGCAAGATGATAAAAATGACAGCTGTACTGCTCATAAGAGGTGTGGTAAAATGGCAATGTTGAAAATCTGGAGTGAAAATATTAAAAATTTTTGAAGATACGAACGGCATGTGAGAACTAGCTAATGCACGCTCAGAATACAGTCATTTTGAATTATTTCACCAAATTTTCAACAGGGGTTTGGGGCCTACCATGATCTGTGACACTGTCGCTTTGTTACTGGATCCCGAAAGGTGGTTCTGCACAGTGACTGCAAAATCACCTTTTGGGACCGAATAACAAAATGACAGTGACTGAGTTCATGGAGTGGGGCCCCAAGAACCCCATGTTGAAAATTTGGTGAACAAATTCCCCAAAATGGCTGAGATATGCACCAAAGTTGAAAAACACCCATTTATGCCACTTTACAGCTTACCGGCATGTCTTCAGTTCATGGTCAGCATTGAAGAGTGTAGACATGTTCCCGGTCCACCGAAGATCGTTGCGCTGTACTCCAAAGGTAAGTATGGGCTCGGGGGTGTGTGAGGAGGTGGGTGCTCAGAGGGCGGGCGCAGATTGGGGGAGAGGGCAAGACAGTCAATGAGGGACCTTTTTTTTTTTTTTTCTTATTCAGGAAGACGACGCGGGACTTTTGCCACTCTTGGGTGGGCTCTCAGCATGGCAGCTGGAAGCTTACTTTTTTGGGGGTGGCAGTGGAGCCGATGATGGATTGGGCACCCCCATTGTCCATACCGACTTTTGCCACGCTGGGGTGGACTCCCAGCGTGGCACCTAGAAGTCTCTGTGTTTGTTTTGCGAGGGAACAGTGGAGCCTATGGGGGATTAGGCACCCCCGTCACCCATAAGGACTTTTGCCACACTGGGATGGGCACCCAGTGTGGCACTTAGGAAGTCTGTTTGGGTGGGGGCAGAATGAACGATGGGATTGAAACCCAGTCGGGTCATGCCCGGTGTCTGGGGGTGGAGAAACACATGGTATGCGCTGGGTGGGCTCCCAGCATGCTACATAGTGTTCGGTGGGGAGGTGACGACAAGCTGTCTATGATACTTCAGATGCAGTGAAGATGTACGTGTAGGCAATTTGCATACTGTTGACAGCAGTATGCAAATTGCTTACACATTACCGCCGCTGATTGTGGCGGTGTTTTCCTCAGAACTGCATGCCACTGCATCTGAACGGCAGTCGTAGACAGCTCGGACATTCATTGGCATGGTGCAGCCACACCTGCAAAGGAGCAGGAGATTGGAAGTGGGGGAGGCACACCTACGAAAACTCGTATGGTGGCACTATGTTTCTTGTACATACGTGCAAGCAAACATAAAAATGACTTCAGTCTGAATTTACTGGTCAGTATTTTTTGTTCGCAGGTTTGGAAACTGTGTGGAGATGCAAGCGTCCAGTGCATTCAACTGGAACGACAAGCAGTGTAAGACCCGCAACAGATATATCTGCCAGTTTGGTGAGTGCTTTCCCATTCTAATTTATGAGGAGACAGTCAGCTATGACACGTGCCTTAGTTTTCTTCCAAAGCTTTCACCAGTGAAGCCTTCAAAAGTGAGAAAGATTAGGTACTGCTAGACGGGAGACTGAAATGTTCGCAATGTGATTAAGGTTTTAAGATGAATAAAAATTAAATTGAAAACTATACATTTACTAATTAGATAATGTGTAGTAATACCAAAATTCAGAAAAGTTGAAAACTTTTTTTTAACAACATTTTTTGTAGCCAGCTTCATGGCACTGAGCAGTGGGGGATTGCTCTGGCATGCTGGTGACCTGGGTTCGCGCACTGAGCCTTGGACATCAGGAGCGGAGGCTGGCATGGAGGGCTCAAGATCATTTCTGTATTCCTCCCAGGAGGGAGGGAGGCTGCCATGTCGCTCTTTCTTGGCCCCTGGTGGTGGCTAGTGGTAGTGCTGATGACAGCGTGAGTGACCACATGCCGTCGGGCACTCCCTCCAGGCCAGCCATTAGCATGCACAGCCAATAGGAGAGGGGTTGGGCAGGACCAGAAAAAATGGCTGCCATGGCCCTGGATGATGGTCTCAGGTAGGCTGCCCTACACCACCCCAGGTCGTGCAGCATGGACCGTACCTGCCCCTCCTGCCAATGTCACCATTAAGCCCCCTGCTGGGGACTGGTCAGAATCAACAGGCATGCCTTATGGGTCAAACCTACACGTCTGATGGGTGATAAGCAGCGTAAGCTGGTATCACCTGTCTGGATGGGGGACGGTCCAGCATGAGAGCTTGAAGGAGTAGGGCTATGGCATTCACAGAGGGAAAAAAATTTTTTTGACCATCATGTGTTTATATGGTTCATGCAAAGGACTAGTGTTGACGTACTTTATTGGCATTAGAAAAAATGTCACTCAGTATTTTTCAATTTTAAGCTTTGTTGCAGCTAAAAAAAATTGTATTGATAACATTGCAGAAAAGCACTTTCCGACAGTGTTGACATGCTCGCGATATTATTGACACATAAAAATAGTATCGACAGAGCTAATGGCTGGATGCCAAGCCTTCATTTAAAAACAAGTTTCCAGTCCCAACGGTTACAGAGTTAGAGCTCTCTAAAAGATAAATTCTTTAAAATTGGCTAACTTTGGAACTATGAGGGCTACAAACTTTATTTTTTGAATGAAAGAGCTGAGTCAGCTAAGTCACTATACTGATATAAGATATTGCTACAGCTACTATATATTCATATAAGAACCATATAATAATTCACTTAATTTACATAGTCCTGTTATTTTTAACACCTTATTATATCGATATGTATTGATATAGCAATACATGAGAATTGTATGTTTAGGATCTGTTCATGTTGCTCAGACTCCAAACTTTTATTTATTTTTTTTTTAAAATGATCTTTTTCTGCGGGAGAAACCTCCATCCTGTTTTATCCTCCCTGGTCACGACCCCCAGAGCTCCCACCAACTGCCCATTGCCGCAACTCCCGGTTACCCCTCGGCTTACCCCCAGGAGGGCGAGGCCACGGCACCAGTTCTTCTAATTCTGGCATCACAGGATTAGTGACTGGTTGGGAGTGCAGCGGCAGTGGCTGATTGAAGCCCAGGGAGGGCTACATGTAGACAGAGGCTCTCCCCTCCTCCATTTTCTTGTTTTTTTCCTCCGGGAGGTGGGGACGTGCAATGACGTCCAGCGTCCACCCCACCTCCATTAGCTGCGAGTGCCGATAGCTGTGGGAACCCCGGCTTCCGCTAGCGATCCATCATGCATCACTTCCCCACCCTACCCCCAAGAAGGAGAGCTGTCCATGGGATGCTCTATCCTTCTCCCCCGCTGGCCCTCTGGCGCACTTCGTCCATTCCCGGACCCAGGTTGCCAGTGTCGCAAGTGGAATTCCAACTGCTGCATGGGCGGGCCGGCTCCAAGCTTTTATTTGAAAAAACATACGTTCCTACGCTTAACATTTAAATGTTACAACTTCTGAAATATAATTTCGGCAATATAAAATATAAAATGTTTTAGAAAATGGTCAGAAGATTTTATTCTGTCGAAGAATAAACACACTTCAGCTGGTTTGGTGGTGCTGAGTGTTGAGGCACTGGATGCCACACCTTGCTCCACGCCGGTGACCTGTGTTCAGAAATGAGCATGGGATGTGAGGGGTCGGATGGGAGGGGTGAGGATCGAGCATCCAAGGGACTGCTTCCCTCTCCTGGAGAGGGAGCTGCTTGCTCCACTGAAAGACCTCTACCAGATGGAGGTGGAAGTATGGGACAGAAACAGCAGTAGTGGGAGCTACTGCAGGACTCTGTGGTGTGCAGTATCCTCTCCAGGAATGGGGGGGGGGCAAGAGACAAAAAAAAGGAAAATGGCAGCAAGGTACGCATTAATGAAGTCCTGCTTGCTGATCATCCACCCACCTCACCACTGGGACTCCAGGGGGCTGAGTCAGATTGGGTCAACTTCTTGATAAGTCCTGGGGCAGTCAGGGATGGTGGGGGTCAGTGGAGCTAAGGGTGGATGGGAGCTAAGCCTGTTCCAGCTGAGGAGGATAAAATATATATGTGGGGAAAAAAGAATAAGCACACCCTTTTCTAGTCATAAAAAAATAACATTAACAGTTTGAACCTTTCAAACATGATGCATGCACATCCAGAACATCTCATTTGGTCACCCTTAGGATTTGGCGATCTTGTTTTCAAAATATTCTACTGATTTTTTTGTATCTGTTTTTTTTTTCTCCATTGGGTGGATCTTGTGTTCTGGCCTTTGTCCTGCTGCCCACTCTAGCGGCCCGATTCACGAAGGATGACGCAGGGTTTACGCCAAGCCCTGAGTCATCCGCAATGTTTGACGTAGCTGTGCCAAAGCACTTTGGCGCAGTGCAGCCTGATTTCAAGAAGGGCTGGTGCATCTGTGACCTTTTCCACATTTTACGGCAGCATGCGCCAAAGGTTTGGCACAAGCCCGTAAAATGGATCCCCCTTGGAAGCAAAGTTAGACCTGGGGGAAGCGGTCTAACTTGCTGCATCTGGCGCACCCAATCCAGAATTGTGATCAGTGCCAAATGTCTGCTGCAAGCCCCCTACGCCATATGTTCAGCGCACCAGGAACTTGCGACAGATGCAACGCGATCGTGAACTGGAATCTAGGTCTACACCGGATCTCACCAGGAATCATTTTACTGCAGTGCCTCTTTACATGGAGAATGCTGGTTGTCCTCCTGGGGTGGGGTCCCATCCTTTAAGCCTGACCATATCCTAGTTAGAGGGAAGAAAAATGAATCAAACTTTGACAGGCAGCTAGGAGTGTGGGACTGGGACTTTGAAGAGCTGCGAAGTATGTGTTGCCATTGTTTGCCCTGTCATGTTCCAGTCAATGGGAGGAGGAGGTTTTCCTCTTAAGCTTCCAGCACCTTGACATTTTAGAACATATTGTAGGGGAACCGGATGGCTCAGTAGATTGGTACCAGCCAGGTTAAGCAGTCTCACCTACTACAATCATTTTAGCAGAAAATGGTTAAATGTGCACAAGCATGTTAGTTTCAGTAGTCAAGAGACAAACATGTAGTTCTGTTTGAAATGTAGTTTGGTGTCAGTGCGGCTCAATTGTTAGTACATTCCCTTCTGGGCCAGAAGGTTGTGGGTTCTAGTCCCACACCAGGACTTAGGTGCATACATAAATGCTGGCACCCAAGTGCAGTAGTAGGGGGTGCTGTACTGTTGAGGTGTGTCATCCTTCAGATGAGACATTAAACCAAGGTCCCTTCTGCCCATCTCTTGGTGGACCCCAAAGCACGTTTCCCGTGGGCAGCAGAGGGTTGTGCTTTGTGCCTGAGCACCTCCGTTTTTTTTTTTTTTTAAATGTTTGGCTGGAAAAGGCAAATGATCCACAGCTCATTTCCAAGTGTGATCCAGGAGCACAGGGAGGTTAAATGACTTGCTCAGGGTCTTGTAGTATTAAAATGTCAGTTGTGGGTTTCAAACCCAGGTCTACTGGGTCTTCAGGTTCTTAGTTTGATACTTTGTGCTGTTGTGTATTGGGTACATTTAAACTTTAACAAGGCTTTGTGCACTCACAGTGCAATCTGTGCCCTGTTTACTTAGCTTCTAGCACAACTTAGTGCTGGGGGCAGAGAATTTATTCACATTTCACACTTTGTTGTTCACACATCATACTATTTGGTTATTCACAGATCACACACTTTTTTCACAGGAGTGATGTCATACCCATGAATACAGAGTGTGAACTGTAGATACCAATATGTGAAGTGAGAATAACAACATTTTTTTTTTACTTCATTGAAATCAATTAATAATAGGGGTTGACCATGTTGTATTATAATAACAATAATAGAAATAAAAATAATAATAATGAAAGTAATGTGCTGGCTGGAACACAGTCACACACCAGAATGTTGTCTCCAAGTGAACTGTGCTATCCACTGCATGCTCATGGCTCTGTTCTGGATTGCCGCATCTCATACTTGCTTGTTGCTTCCTGTTACAGGGCAAGAACATATAGCTGCATGGGAGAGGGGACAGTGAGACACCTCCTAATACAGACGATGTACCCCCCCAACCCACCGGATGAGTGTGCAGAGTGCTTAGTGATGAGTGATCGAATGCAGAACTGTGGCACTGACACTGAAGTCATGAGCAGTCTGGGAACAATCACTTCGAGTTGTCTTCTGAAAAAAAAAATGCAAACAGCTGTCTGGGTCAATGGCACTGCCGAACCTAGCCTGAAGAAGCAAACCCTCCGAATGACTAAATGAGTAGTACTACTAGGAATAACCTGACCGGTTACAGAAAGGAGCATGGTGGAGTCCTTTGCCCCTGTATGTGCCCTTTGTGGACAGAACTGTAACAGGCATAAGCCTGTGGGCACCAGCTCCTTGCTTGCTTTTGAAATTATTTTTCTAAAATGATGCGCATTTTGCAATTGCAGTGAATGGACGTAGATGATGAGGCAAGTAATTTATTCTGTTTCTTTTTGTTTCCTGTTGGGGTAGATCACCTGACTTCCTTCACCCCCACACTGAGAGGGCACTGTCTGGCGCTGTAGGATGGAATCTGTGCCCTTCAAGTGTTCTATCTTTTGGACTGCTGTCCGTTGTCATTCTGTTACGCAGAGCTCTCTCCTCTCCAGTGTTTCCTCTTCCCCATACTGAGATGGGGCTGTCCACACTGTGAGGTGGGATCCATACCTCTCAGTGGTCCCGACCCTTATCAGCTGGGACTGCCCCTTTTGTAGGCAGTGTAGCCTGCTGGTTAGAACACAGAGCGATGAATCTGGAAGCCCAGGTAAGAATCCCACTACATCCATGTATTGTGCAATCTTGAGCAAGTCGTTTACCCCCCCCATTGCTCAGCCCCCCATCTGTATTTTCTCTGTCCTTAACCCCCATTATCCTGCTTCAACCTCCCCTTGTCTCTCATTCTTTATTTTTTCACTTAATTAACCTTCCTGCATATATTTGATTGCCACTTCAAATGTTCTTTACTTGTAAAGCACTTTGGGGTACAGAGAGTGTGTGATCAGTGCCAAATAAAACCAACATACTTTTCATCTTTCTCTACTACCCATAAATCTTGTTGGAGAAAGTGTGTTGTCTTACATGGTATGTTCACATTGTAGAGCAGAAACTGGCATTAAAGTACAGTCACCCATAAATGTGTGAGTTCCCCAGAAGCCTTCACTGGGTAAAAAACATAGTCCAAATGGTCAGTAATAGCACAGATGCTCACTGCTATGGAAGAACCCTTTCACCTCCATTGTGGTCTACAGCTTCCAATCCTAAATAGCTTGGCTCCCAAGAGTGGTCCCGAGTAAGCCTCCTGCAAAAATACAGTGGATATGCCCACCACCTTCTGTTCCCAGCTGTCTCCATCACTGTCTTCTCTGTGACAGGAAGGAGCACCTATACTGTATAAGGAATACATGATCAAGTGTTAAGTCCTTGTCTGTGTCCATATCCCTATCACCTTACTGGGAGTGGGCTAGACCCATACAGTGGTTACATTAACCACTAAGCCATCAGCCCCAGGCTGCCTCAGAGTGCTTGGTTCCTTACTGGAAGGGGCCATATAGATGCTATTAACACATACCATCTGTTCTGTTTCTTGCATTCATGTCTCCTTACTGGGGTAGGGCTTGTCACATACAATGGATGCAGAGTCAGTCTGTTTCTGACTGTCCCCTGGGTTCCTTTTTTCCTTACTGGGAGAGGGCTGTAAACATACAATGGACACAGAGTCAATCTGTTTCTGACTGTCCCCCGGGTACCTGTCTCCTTACTGGGAGAAGGCTGTACACATACAGTGGACACACACTCAGTCTGTTCCTGTCTATCTACTGGGCCTCTGTCTCCTTACTGGGATAGGGCTGTATACCTACAATGGAGAAACACTCAGTCTGTTCCTGACTGTCCCCCGGGTCCCTGTCTGCTTACTGGAAGAGGGCTGCATACATACAATGGATACACACTTAGTCCATTCCTGAGTGATTGTCCCCCAGGTCCCTGTCTCCTTACTGGAAGAGGGCAGTACACATACAATGGATACACACTCAGTCTGTTCTTGTCTATCCACTGGGCCTCTGTCTCCTTACTGGGATAGGGCTGTATACCTACAATGGATACACACTCAGTCTGTTCCTAACTGTCTCCCAGGTTCCTGTCTACTTACTGGGAGAGGGCTGTATACGTACAGTGGATACATACTCATTCTGTCCCTGATTGTCCCTCAGGTCCCTGTCTTCTTACTGGGAGCGGTCCTTGTCTCTTTACTGGGAGAGGGATGTACACATATGTACAATGGATACACACTTAGTCTGTTCCTGTCTATCCCCTGAGTCTCTGTCTCCTTACTGGGAGGAGGATGTACTGATTAATGGATATACACACAAATTTTTTCTTAACTGTCCCCGGGTTCCTGTCTCCTTACTTCGAGAGGGCTGTACACATACAATGGACACACACTCAGTCTGTTTCTCTCTGTCACCTGGGTCTCTGTCTCCTTACTAGGAGAGGGATGTCCACATACAATGGATACACACTCAGTCTGTTCCTAACTGTCCCCTGGGTCGTTGTCTCCTTACTGGGATAGGGATGTATACATACAATGGATAAACACTCAGTCTGTTCCTAACTGTCCCCTGGGTTGCTATCTCCTTACTGGGAGAGGGCTGTACACATACAGTGGATACACACTCAGTCTGTTCCTAACTGTCCCCCGGGTCGTTGTCTCCTTACTGGGATAGGGATGTATACATACAATGGATAAACACTCAGTCTGTTCCTAACTGTCCCCTGGGTTGCTATCTCCTTACTGGGAGAGGGCTGTACACATACAGTGGATACACACTCAGTCTGTTCCTAATTGTCCCCCGGGTCCCTGTCTCCTTACTGGGAGAGGGATGTACACATACAGTGGATACACACTCAATCTTTTTCTAACTGTCCCCCGGGTCACTGTCTCCTTACTGGGAGAGGGCTGTACACATACAGTGGATATACACTCAGTCTGTTCCTAACTGTCCCCCGGGTTGCTATCTCCTTACTGGGAGAGGGCTGTACACATACAGTGGATACACACTCAGTCTGTTCCTAATTGTCCCCCGGGTCCCTGTCTCCTTACTGGGAGAGGGATGTACACATACAGTGGATACGCACTCAATCTTTTTCTAACTGTCCCCCGGGTCACTGTCTCCTTACTGGGAGAGGGCTGTACACATACAGTGGATATACACTCAGTCTGTTCCTAACAGTCCCTCGGGTTGCTGTCTGCTTACTGGGAGAGGGCTACATACATACAGTGGATATACACTCAATCTGTTCCTAACTGTCCCCCGGGTCCCTGTCTCCTTACTGGGAGAGGGCTGTACACATAGAGTGGATACACACACTCTTCCTAACTGTCCCCCAGGTTGCTGTCTCCTTACTGGGAGAGGGGTGTACACATACAGTGGATACATACTCACTCTGTTCCTAACTGTCCCCCAGGTCACTCTCTCCTTACTGGGAGAGGGATGTACACATACAGTGGATACACACTCAGTCTATTCCTAACTGTCCCCCGGGTTCCTGTCTCCTTACTTCAAGAGGGCTGTGCACATACAGTGGATATACACTCAGTCTGTTCCTAACTGTCCCCCGGTTCACTGTCTCCTTACTGGGAGAGGGCTGTACACATATAGTGGATATACACTCAGTCTGTTCCTAACAGTCCCTCGGGTTGCTGTCTGCTTACTGGGAGAGGGCTACATGCATACAGTGGATATACACTCAATCTGTTCCTAACTGTCCCCCTGGTCCCTGTCTCCTTACTGGGAGAGGGATGTACACATACAGTGGATACACACACTCTTCCTAACTGTCCCCAGGTCGCTGTCTCCTTACTGGGAGAGGGATGTACACATACAGTGGATACACACTCACTCTGTTCCTAACTGTCCCCCAGGTCTCTGTCTCCTTACTGGGAGAGGGATGTACACATACAGTGGATACACACTCACTCTGTTCCTAACTGTCCCTCAGGTCGCTGTCTCCTTACTGGGAGAGGGATGTACACATACAGTGGATACACACTCAGTCTGTTCCTAACTGTCCCCCAGGCCGCTATCTCCTTACTGGGAGAGGGATGTACACATGCAGTGGATACACACTCAGTCTGTTCCTAACTGTCCCTGGGTTCCTGTCTCCTTACTTCAAGAGGGCTGTGCACATACAATGGACACACACTCAGTCTATTTCTCTCTCTCTCACCTGGGTCACTGTCTCCTTACTAGGAGAGGGCTGTACACATGCAGTGGATACACACTCAATCTGTTCCTAACCATTCTCCGGGTTGCTATCTCCTTACTGGGAGATGGCTGTACACATACAGTGGATACGCACTCAGTCTATCCCTGATTGTCCCCTGGGTCCCTGTCTCCTTACTGGGAGAGAGCTGTAAACAAACAATGGCTACATACTCAGTCTATTCCTGATTGTCCCCTGGGTCCCTGTCTCCTTACTGGGAGAGAGCTGTAAACAAACAATGGCTACATACTCAGTCTATTCCTGATTGTCCCCTGGGTCCCTGTCTCCTTACTGGGAGAGAGCTGTAAACATACAGTGGAAATACTCTTGTCAGTTTTTGATTGTCCCCTGGTTCTGGCTCAGCCACTTGTGAAGTCACAGAGGTCAAATCCTGCAGATAAAAATAAATGTGATACTTTTGGTTAGCCCATGGCATATCCCATATTTATTATGCTAATTGCATGGTAATTCCTAATTTGTATTTCAAATCACTCAAAAGTATTTTTATAGTACCAGTTGAGCCCATCCAAACTGGTAAATGCTGATACAGTAGATTTTTACTGAATAGATGTCAGGGTCTGTATGGCATGAGAAGTTAAAAGTTGTTTTCACCTGACCTCTTGGTGCTGGTGGTAGTGAACTGCACAACAATCGGGCACACCCTGAGACTGAGATGCGAGCGCAACTGCCACCCCCACCCCAGCAGATGGGTGGAATCCTGACTGAGCTGTGGAGGTACCTAGTAGGGCACAGTATTGCCAGCTTGGGTGGTCCCACACACCACTTGACAGACCCCCCCAAGGTGGAGCAATGGGATGTACCTCCAGGTAGGGGGACGTGATTGGGGACTGTGGTGGAACAGGGCATTAATATTAACTGTTCCGCCATTTCAGCACCATGATGATAAGGCTTTGGTACCCTGGGCCCCCCCTTCCCCGAGTCCACGTCAAGCTGAACAGTCTGCTTTCCTCCAGTAGCAGCTGGCAAAGCCCATGTGCTGGGATCAATTGGAAGCCTCTGATGTTGAGGCACTTGGGGATATCTGAAAGAGATTACTGTAGGCCATCAAAGTGTCTTGGCAAGAGTCTGGGTACAAGGATTAAAGCATGTGGGAGCAACAAATAAAAAGTAGGACCTCTCCAAAAGGGCCTTATTTTTTATTGTAAAAAGAGTCTGAGGAATAGAGCTTTCTGATTGGCTGTAAACAATCTATCAGCATTATGTTAATCTTTTGTTAATATACATGCACAGCCTAATCCCACACTGAATAATGTTTAACACTGTTTAACAAAACATTTTATAATAATATTAATAAGGTGCTCCCAAGGGTTATGTTAATGGTCAGTTAATCACCCCCTAGGGGCAGGTGGCACTCTGCTATGTCTCGTAAAATATTACATCCCTTGAAGGTGATTAACAGAGTATTATAAAATGGCATGGGATTTTTCTGGCTTCTGACTGGTTAGAGAACATTCTGGACAGTAATGTTGTCACAGTACAAAATTACACTTCGTGAAAGTTACTTGCCATCAGCCTTTTCACCCTCATAAAATCAATGAGCCTTGTCAGACACAGTTTTCCATCACAAACATGGCTACCATTTTAATTTAGTAAAAATCTCCAACTAATCCCTAAAAATAAAACCACCTTAAATTTAAAAAAAAAAAGTATTATTAAATATTATTTGCCCTCATAATTCTTTTCTTACACACATACATAAATTATGAAATGAACTACCACTGTACTTACAGTTTTAATTACTGGTGTGTCTTTACTGACCATGAAAAATCCCTCTCCTATCCTTACCTGCTTACCAGGGAAATCTCTGCTGTTTAACCTGCTACAGATAGAACAAATAGAACAGAAGCCTTGGTTGCATCTTAGGCCGTCTGTTGCGTGTGGTGTGTGTGTGTTTGGGGGGGGGGGTGAACATTCTGCCAGTAGAACTGAGCAGAGGTTTGAAATCTTGTAGTCCATTCATATTAAACATTCGCTCTACTTGAATGCAGAAAAGACAGAAAAGAATCATTGTAGGTAAATGGGAGGAAATACAACAAAGATGAAGGAAGACTGGTGAGGAAACAGGCAAATGGGGTGGGTTGGGGAAAACAGATGTTTAAGAGTTAATTTAAAAAAATGTATTTTACTGTGGAAAATGTTGGAATCTGAGATGTCATGCCGGACTATTGTGTTGAGGTGGATGAATGTTTGAAAAAATAATTAAAATGTTCTAACATTAACTGTATTTGATTTTTGTGCATTTTTTTTACCACTGTCCCCCCTCCACAAAAATCTTGGACCCATTTTATAATCACAGTGAGATACTCCAGGGTGTGTTTTGTGGTGGGAGAACAGCACTTCTTGGGTGCTTGAAGGCACTCAAAGATGCCCAGTGCATCACAACACACCCAAGGTGTGCTGTTATCCCACCACAATGCATCCCTGATCATGCCTCATTGCTTAAAGAATTTATAATATTGAAAAAAGGAACAATCTTCACTTAGAACTCAGCCATAAATGCCTGAACTCGGTTCCATGTCATCTCTGCACAAAAAATAACATCGCAGTCAACAACAACACAGGCAGTAAGTGGCATACAATAACCGCGCATTGAGAAGGCAGCATACAAACTAAAGCTTAAATGACAGATCAGTGCACACTTACACAAACCACAGTTTATGCCTGGCTAGTCCAGCAACAAACCCAATATTACAGTACAACAGTGCAGTAGCAACCTGGCTCAGGCTATGCAAGAAATACATCACAGAGCTCAGCTGAATTACGACCATAGGATCAGACAGACTGGGCACCTGGATAGTCAATATTTAAGCACCGCTCTCTCTACTGCTGAAAAAGTCAGTTTATTAAAAAAAATTTCTGATGTAGGGGAGCTACTCACATGTTGCGGTAGCTGCCCTCATGGATAGTTATTCTAGCCAGGAATTTTGAAGAAATAACATTCCATACCTTTGTGGTATGCCTTATAACATTTTTGTAGACAGAGTCGGCCCACTCAATTTCTAGTGCCCCAGTGCTTCCGACATGCCCCCATGCTCAAGCACGTAATGGCGTGTGGGCAGGGAGAGCATGGGGGCAATGAAGTACACCGCTCGACTAACAGTGGCCTTGTCAGTCGAGCAGTGTCCTTCATTAATCTCTATGTGACCATTCTTTAGCTTAAAAATGGAAAAAAAAATCATGCCCCATTCTTTTCAATGGGGCGCTCCGCCGCGCTCTCCCTGGCCACACGTCATTACGTGCTTGAGCATGGGGGCATGTCGGAAGCACTGGGGCACTAGAAATCGAGTGGGCCAGCTCTGTCTACAAAAAAGTTATGAGGCATACCACTAAAGTATGGAATGTTATTTCTCAAAAATCCTCACTAGAATAATTATCCTTGAGGGCAGCTATCACAATATGTGAGTGGTAGCTGCTCTCAGATAGGTTGGAAAATCTCTTTAAGATGGCCTCAATGAAAACACCTGTCATTCACTAAAAAATAGTGCTGATGTGCTGCAGCTCATTAAAACAAACTCTAGCCAGAGCCGATAGGGCTGCATGGGAGGAATTTGGGGTAAAAATATTGAAAATTACCGAAGTTACGAGCCTGCGTTAGGAAAATGTAACGTAGGCTTAATAAATTTGTTGTTTTGTAATATCTGTATGCCAGATTTTCAAAATAGCCTTATTAGGACCCTGCCTCATGAAGAAGGGCAGAGCAAATGTTCAATTCCTGCCCAAAAGGTGATTTTGTGCAGGGAATGAGAAATCAACTTTCAGGACGCAAAAACACATTTTGGGCTAGAGTTGAAAAGTGACAGCTGTCACATTCATGAGGTGCTGTAAAGAAATGGCTATGTTGCAAAGCTGGGGTCAAAATATTGAAAATTACCAAAGTTATAAGCCTAGTTCGCAAACTTCAACGTAGGCTCATAACTTTTTTTTTTAATTATTTTTCTCACTTCTCCGGTGTGGGTGCACAGTCCGAGACTGTCTCCCATCTGTCTGAAGCGCCATCCGCCCTTCTCCGGTGTAAAGGACCCCCCCCATGTTGCTAGCCTATCCCCCCCTGGCTCTGAGTCCCCTGGGGAGGGACTACCTTACTCCTCAGGCACTCCAGCTACAGTGTTGTGGGCTGCAACCCTTTTGGAAGGGACCGGTTCTGGACATCGGATGCCCAGCGGTGAGATGGGGTCCCGACCTCTGGCCCCACCATTGCCTACCAATGGCAAGAGGGTTTTTTTCCTGGTGGTTTACACCCTTTCCCCTTCCCCTTGGCAGAGTCCGAGTGTGCAATGACGCCAGGGACATCCGTCGTGGGTCTGCAACCAACTATTGAGCCCTGAGCATTGCAGTGCCTCCGGTCACCACGGGGGGCCACTGTGATACTGGGCTTAACCCTGGACCCTCCCCGAGAGAGGAGAGTAGTCCTATGGATGCTCAATCCTCCCTCTCCCCTGCCGACTCCCAGTGGCTCGGGCTTGTTCCTGAACCCGGGTCGCCGGCATGGCGCGATGTGTGGTGTCCAGCGCCTCAACCCTCAACGCCACTGGTCCAGCTTGTAGGCTCATAACTTTGTTGTTTTTTACACCAAAGTTTGAGCATAGTCTTCTTGTGACACCACCTCATGAACAAGGGCAGAGAAAAATGTCAGCTCCTGCCTGAAAGGTGATTTCATGCAGGGACCAAGAAATCACCTTTCAGGACAGCTTTGCCTGGTGACAGTGCAATTGTTCATGAGGTGGGGTCCCAAAAAAGACATGCTGACAATTGGGGCCAAAAATATAAAAAATGGCCAAGTTATGCCACTAAGTTCAAAACCCCATTGAAATACATTGAACCACATACCAGTTTCTTCAGTTTGCGGTCCGGCTTTGAAGAGTGAAGACATGTCTGCGGTCCAGAGAGAATTACAGCGTTGGATCCCTGATGGGAAAGTAAGGGCTTGGGTGGGTGCAGGGTGGTGGATGCTAAGTGGGATGGTTGTGTGTGGGGGGGAGTGCAATGGCCGCAACAGCCATCGACGGATGTTTAATTTTTACAGGTTAAAATAAATGTACAATGGCCCCAAAAGACAACGATGGATGTTTTGTTTATTACATCGGACTTTGTCCTGATGGGAGGTGCTTAACTCTCCCCCTTCCCTGCCATTTAATCGGCTTAATGGTTAAGCCGTCTCAGTTTCAGGTAACCTGTATTTGCAGTTGTCACCAGTGCTTACCCAAGCAGGAGATTCAGATAATGTATTTGGTGTAACACACAATGAGCTATGGCATGTGCTATGCACCATGAGACAAAAATAACTTATAGGGTAAAAGTAGGGGTGTTACACTACACTCCCTCGTGACGGTAATGCAATTTTTTTGATTTGCTCAGCCTTCTTACAGCAGTTTGCATCCTCAGTCTGTGCTGCACGCCTTGACTATGGTTTGTATTTACCTTCTGTCACTCATGCTTTGGCTTCCTTGTTTCTTGTAATTACACTCTGTATTGCCATCATAATGCAGTCCAGTCTAGTTTCCATCAAAAAAGTTTCTTTTCGACTTAAAGTACATCAAAGTATGCAAATTCATGTCTGATTAATCAGCCAAATACAAAAAGCACAATGCAAATATCTGAGAGTTGAAACCAGAACACAGAATACATAACAAAGAAGGTAGAACTGTCAACATTATTCTTACAAAGGTACGAACATATGAAATTGCCAGCAGATATTCCATTATGGTCTGTCTAGTCTGCTTGAGAGTGCAGCTCAGCAGTGAGATTTCAGTAGAGCTTCTCCCCTCTCCTTCCCCTGCCTCAAAATTCTATATCTCCCTCCACTTCCACTATCCCCCATCCTCATTGTGATTTTCCTGATAAGCCTATCCCACCCACTTTTAAAGCCTACTCAGTCTTGGAAGGAACCAACTCCTCCAGAAGCTTATTCCATCCTGAGACCGCCCTTTCAATGAAGAAATGCCTACTTGCATCTTTTTTAAATCCCCCCCTCCAACTTTAGCTGATGTCCCCTTGTTATCCCTGCACCCTTTATGTTAAACAAGCCCTTGGTGACTTTGTTCATGCCCTTAGGGTACTTAAAGGTTTCTATCATGTCACCCTTCTCTCTTCTGTCCTCCAGTGTGTACATGCTGAGTTCTTTTAGTCTCTCTTGATAGGGCTTGTGCTGTAGATCCTGAACCATTCCTGGTTGCCAGTTCCACATCATGTCAATGACTGCAAAACAGTGGCAAACATGACAGCGCCTGCAAGTCGCCGAAAACCGCAAAGGCGACTTGCACAACAGCGAGCCCAACAACAGCCTGGATGGGGCGCAAATTACAAAATAAACAAGTAGAGAAGCTTTGCCCCCGCACCCCAATCATTAATATAATCAACTCCGGGGGGGCGGGGGGCTTGACACAGGAGAAAAGTACAAAATTAAAAGCAGCAAAATGTATCACACATCGCAGGCCCCAAACCTAGAGCCTTCTGCAGTAGTGGCATACACCATACCATTATGAGGACGTTGGTGATTGTCTGGGGCTGCAAAAAGATCTATCTGTGGAGTGCCCCATATGGAGAAAATCACTTTCAAAATTAGGGGATCTAGGAACCATTCGTGATGGCCCTGAGATATCCTGCCGAGAGCATCTGCTAGGACATTGTCCTTCCCTGGGAGGTGAACTGCTATCAGAGAGATCTGCAGGGAATAGGCCAGAGACTACAACTTCATTTCTTCTGTGCACGAGGCCATAGACCGAGTGCCTCCTTGCTTGTTGATGTACCACATTGTGGTGGTATTGTCTGTTCTGATCTGGACCTCCTTGTTCTGTACGGATTTGGAAAAAGCTTGCAGTGCCAGAAACACTGCTCTGAGTTCCAAGAGATTGATGTGAAGCAGAGATTCTTAAGGTGACCACAGCCCTTGGGTGGTAAGATCCCCCAAGTGGGCTCCCCAGCCCAAGAGGGAGGCATCTGTGGGGAGGATTAGTGAATGAGACTGAGTGACAAAAGGAACTCCCTGTCTTAAATTGTCCTGATCCTGCCACCATTGCAAAGCCTGGATCAGGGTTCGAGTCACTGGGACTAGTTTGGTAAGGAACTTTCTTTGGGACCAGAAGGCTCTTAAGTGGAACTGAATGTCCTCATCTGAATCTTGCCCCTGGACCACTGCTGTAGAGGCTGCCATGTGGCCCAGGAGCTGCAAGAAGTGCCTGCTGGTCGAGACACCTAAAGGGTGAAAGAAGAGGCCAGTTCTATAAGGGTCCTTGCCCTGTTCAGGGGAAGGAAGGCCTTTGCTCTTACTGTATCCAGCTCTGCCCCTATAAAGGTGAGGAGCTGTACTGGCTTGAGAACTGACTTTGGAAGGTTTAGGAGGAATCCTAAGGAAGTGAGCAGTTGCTGAGTTATCTGAAGATGTGACTTGACTTGGTCTGGAGACTGACTCATTATGAGCTAGTCGACCAAGTATGGAAAGATGGAGATATTTTTTCTCCTTAGGAAAGCAACCACTACTGCCAGGCACTTTGTGAACACCCTTGGGGCTGATGTTAGGCCAAAGGGTATTGCTCTGAATTGATAGTGGCCTGAGGGCAACTCAAACCTGAGGTACTTTCTGTGGGAGCACCTGATGGGAATGTGAAAATAGGCATCTTTGAGGTCTAGGGAGGCTAGCCAGTCCCCTGGCCTTAGGGCAGAATTATTCCCAGAGTCACCATTTTGAATTTTGGCTTCAAAAGGTGCTTGTTTAGATATCTCAGATCCAGGATGGGCCGCCATTCTCCTGTCTTTTGGGGGTTAGGAAGTACCTGGAGTACAATCCTTTGCCCCTGTGTACGGTAGGAACCCTTTCTATGGCTCTGAGAGCCAAGAGGAAAGAAACCTCTGCCTCTAGGGCAAGGGTCTCTGATGGATTTGCAGGTGGAAAGGATCTGGTTCTCATCTTGGGAAATTTTTTGAAGCTGAGAACAAGTCCCTGGCTTACTACTTCTAGGACCCACTTGTCTGATGTTAAAGACTTCCAGTCCTGGACACAGTAAGCCAGCCTGCCCCCTACAGGTATTGGAGAATCGGCCTGGGCAGACCCATCAGGGTGTCTGCTTGGCAGGGGCTTTAGGCTGAGGGGTGGAAGCAGGCCTGCTCATACCCCGTCTGCCTCTCTCTCTAAAGAACCCTCTCTGAGCAAAGCAGAAGAGGAGGCCTGGGCTTGGTAAAAAGGCCTTTGAAAGGGCCTGCCCCTGCCCCTGGAATGCTGCCTCTGTGGAGTGGCTTGCCTTTCTTTGGCTTGAGCACTCCTGTAGGTGGTCCTGTACTCGTCCATCTTCTTCATGTAGTTCTCTGTCTGCTTTCCAAACAGAGAATTACCAATGACAGGAAAATCCATGGCCTTAGCCTGGGTATCCTGTGATAGGCTATTACATCTGAGCCAAGCCATCCTCCGAAGGCCCACAAATGTAGCCATGACTCTAGATGAAACATCACTGGAGTCCACAGCAGCAGCATGAAATTGCACCTTGGATGCCTCAATCCCATCCGCAGCCACCCGCTCCAGCTCCTTGGCAAGCTGGTCAGGGGCCTGTTTAGCTAGAGCCAGCACAGTGTCACACCTGGACTTCTGGTATCTAGCTGTGTAGGCCATATAGTTAGCCTGCCTGAGTCCCAAAGATGCTGCCATGTACTGTTTCTTTGCCATGGCAGCAATCCTCCTGGAGTCCTTATCTGGGGGGTGTGAAGCCAAGGGAATATTTGCCTTATCACAGGCAGCAGCTTGCACTACCCCAACATGGCTGCATTGCTGGGAAAGGAACTCTGTGTCCGAGCCTGAAAGGGTATACCTCTTGTCCATCCTTCTGTCCACAGGAGGTATGGAATTAGGAGTTTCCAGAATTTTAAATGTCTGTTTCCCAAAAGATTTATGGGGGGGAATAGACAATCTCCTGGACTCTGGGATGTCCATCATCTCAACAAAATCAGGCTCCTCCTGATTCTCTACTGCTTCTTCCATAGGAAGCTGGAGGGTTTCAGCCAGTTTCTTGCCTAGGAGGAGAAACACCTGAGGGTCGGGTCAATAGGCACATCCATACTTTCATAATCACCATCATCATCATCCACACAGAAACTAATACAAAAACCTATCTAGTACTCTCAGTACCACAGACAGAGACTTAAACCGACAGGTTCAGTAGCAGAAATTCGGTCTAAACTGAGCAAAAAAAATGACACTTTAACAGACTTTTTTGAACCACGTGAAGGAGAAATCTCCAGAGCGACTGTTCAGTGAGGCAGAGTAAAGAATCTGACAGTTGGAGTTTAAACAACAGCAGACAGAGGCTTCAACCGAGCTCTAGCTCAGCGTTCCATGCCCTGCATGGAAAGTTAACTCTTTGTTCTCCGGGGCAGCTCAAAGGTTGGTGATCACTGCATATGTCAGAAAACAGCAAGACTTCATGTTGTTTGAAATTGCTAGTTTCCACATCTCACTGCCCACAATACCATTATTTTGCAGCCGTATTGGCTCTTGCTAGAGTTTGTTAAGAGGAGGCGGGATATGAGGGTCCTAAGTACTGTTTTTCAAAAAGAGTTTGTTAATCTGCAACCATGACTCAGTGCCCAGGGGATAGTTCTCAACACCAAAAAAAGTAAAGCTATGATCATTAGTAGGACAACAAATTTGGGAAACTGAATTTTTGATGCAAGCTCTTGATGGCAAAGGTATTGAGCCAGTTAACCAATTTAAGTACTGTATGAGGTATCTAGGAGTTACTTCAAATAGTGTTTTATCATATGAACCACATGCTGATAATATGGTAAAGACAATTTCATCAGTGCTTAGGTTCTCAATACAAGGTTTGGAAAAATCTTTTGCCTGAAATTCGCACACTTATGGCTAAGAGCCTACTGCTGTCAGTCCTGGACTATGGACTACTATGTTAATCCAGTGCAGGAAGTGGGGTGTTATCCATGGTAAAAGGTTTACATCATTCAAATTGTTTTATTACTGGACTACTATTCAATACCTACCATTGTGCGTTGTATCAAGCTACACAGTTATTCTTATTGGATGAGCATGTGAAAGCAAAAGTACTCACTCTTTTCACAAGATTATCCTGGGTAACTCTCCTTGTTCAGTCTTAGAACTTTTCCAGTTCAGCAAAGAAATCGATGTACTAAATCTCAGGAATCAACATCTCTTGAAGTTTCTTCTCACAGAACATGTTTCAGCCAAAGAGTATTTGATTATGTGGAACCATTTGCCAGAATGTGTTAAGTCTAGTAAATCTGTGCTTACCATCAAGAAACAGCTGTTCAGCCTTTTAAATAATCAGTTTTATTGTAGCTGTAAATAATGTTATTGTAGCTGTAAATGTTATTGTAATGTATGTGTTTTTATACTTTTGTATTGCAAATGTGTAATTGCTGGTCACATTTCAAAATGGGCCAGTTGCTCAAAGTACTTTTCCATGGTAAACAATACATGGGCTGGCAGTATAGCCTAGAGGTTAGAGGAACGAGGTGTGAACGAGCTTGATACATCCAGCAGACCAGACCTGAGTTTGATTCTCACAACCTCCACTTGCATACTGTGTGACACTGAGCAAGTCACTTAACCGCCTAGTGCTCCCAGGTCGCCCCTGAAAACAGGCACTTGTGCCTAGTGGGCCTTACTTGGTTACCAAAGACTAAAAAAAAAAAAATCACAACATTGGCTCTCCAAAGATTATTGGAAGATTCCCTTGGATGAGGCTTTGAAGGAGAAAAGTGCCTTTGCTACCCCAGTTCTGTCAGTTCCATACAATACCCTTTGGACTTCATGGTGCCATTGCAATTTTTCAACACTTTATGAACCTGGTACTCAGTCCCCATACACAGCATTGTGCCACGTACCTAGATGATGTGGTCATTTATAACCCTGCATTGGAAACCCATATGTAGCACTTGACTAAGGTGCTAGAAGCCATTAAACAAGCAGGTATGACCAGAAACCCAGCAAAATGTGCAATACCAATGAAGGAGACAAGGTATCTGGGTTATGTACTGGGTAATGTATGTGTCAAGCCTGAGGTGTCTAAGACTGAGGCAGTAGCTAACTGTCAAGTACCCCAGACCAAGAAGCATGTTCAGTCTTTTTTAGGACTGGCTGAGTCTTACTGGAGGTTTGTGCTCTATTTCTCTTTAACAGCCGCACCTCTTACTGATCTAACAAAAAACGTAATGTCAACAAGGTTACATTGTCACTGGCCTGTGATGATGCTGTTAGAGCACTAAAAGCTATTCTTTGTTTAGCACCAGTGCTAAACAGCCTAGACTTTTTCAAGCCTTTTGTAGTGTAGACTTATGCACTGAAAGTAGGTATGGGGCAGTATTATGTCAGGAGGTGAATGGGGAGAAACATCCTATTCTGTACATAAGTTGGAAGTTGCATGACCATGAGACAAGGTATTTGACCATAGGAAAAGAATACCTAGCGGGCAAATAGGCTATTGAGTTAGTCAGGTACTATTGGTGGGGTACAGAATTCAAACTGGCCACTGACCACAATCCATTGTGCTGGATACAACAGATGAAGGATAAACCTCCTACAGTCACACAACGGTACTTTGCACTTCAACCTTATAAGTTTAGTGTGCTTAATAAAACTGGTTCTCAACATCAGAATACAGATTTCTTATCTCGATATGGTGTTGGTGGTGAGATAGAAAATGAACTGTCTGGTTGGAATGAACATACTGACTGACTGGTAACTGATTATTTGTACTTTCTAATTGTCTATAAAGTGGATACAACCATCTCTCTGTTCCGGGGAATAATGTAATGGATACCCCTTTTTTCCTGAAGTATGATTTATGTTGAGTAACCAACCCTTCTCGGGTGACTGGTTCTCTTTTAAATGGGGCGGGGGGGGTATGCGACAGGGTTAACTCCCTGCCTCTGTTATCTTGATAGAAAGTTAAAGCAGTTGTCATGGTTACAGGTTTGTTGTGCCCTGCTCCTTAAATCTGGATACAGAAGGTCCAATTCTCAAAGATTCCTTAGAGCAACACAAGGGCTGTGGCAGACTAAGAGTGCACCAGGGACCCTGTGCCTGATTTTATAAAAATCATGGTCCCGGCACTAAACTCCCCAGGTTTGCAACAGGTCAGCTGCCATGCCAAACAGTTGGCACACCTGTGGGAAGAGCTGCATGAATCTGTCCCCCCACCCCACCCAGCACAACACTAGAAGGATTGGGATGGTGGTGGGGGGTGAAGCTGCTGGACAGGAGGGGAGTGGGGCAGAAGGGGCATGGGAGGTGGCCTAGGGGGAGACAGAGGACAGCTGGGCATTAATGGGATTGCTGTAGCACCCCACGGGGTGCATTTGCTGTTGTATGTAATCCCATAATTTGTATTAATACCTATTAGATATGGCAACTACTGTACCGATGTATTATACTATATGGGGGGGGTTCCAGGATCAGACAGCGCAGCTGCCAAGCTGTGCCCACCTGGGGCCATGGCACGTTCTGTCCCTGGATGCCCCCTCGTACAGTATAATAATAAATAGGTACAGTAGTTGCAGTAATCTAATAGGTATTAATACAAAGTACAAAGTACCACAGTCCCCCCTCCCCCATCCCTCATGTTCCCCATAAATATTTATATATCTTCCTTGGCAGTCTAACAGACTCCCCTCAGTCCCCACTGTCCCCTGTAAATATCTTCCCTGGTAGTCTAACAGATCCCCCCAATCCCCGCTCTCCCTCAAAACCACTTACATAACATTCCCTGGTGGTCTAACAGACCCCAACCCCCCAGCCGGCTGGCTGTGCCCCACTACCCCATTCCCCATCCCTTCCATGAATCAACGTCTGGCACAGCCCTCCACTCTCCACCATGGCCGGCCGCTGTCTGAGCTGTCAAGTCGGTGGCTGGCCGCGGTGGAGACTGGAGGGCTGTGTTGGATGCCGGTTCATGGAATGGATGGGAAGACTGGGGTGGTGGGGCACTGCCTGCTGAGTGGGGGTCCACTAGACCATCAAGGAATGTTATATAACTGGTTTGAGGGGAGATCAGGGGGGACTGCTAGACTACCAAGGAAGATATATAAATATTTACTGGGTACATTGGGGATCAGGGGGAACCGTGGCACTTTGTACTTCATATTAAAACTTATTAGATTACCTCAACTAATGTACCGACATAGAAACATAGAAATTGTCAGCAGATAAGGACCGCTAGGCCCATCCAGTCTGCCCGTAGGCCCTATACATTGTATGTAGCCACTGACCATATGTGATCAATGGCTTTTCATCACTCCCTCCCCTCTCAAGCTTCTCTTGTGTCTGTCCCAGGCATGCTTAAACCCCTCCACTGTGCTTGCCCCCACTACCTCCTGTAGCAGACTATTCCAAGTGTCGACTACCCTTTCTGTGTAGGAAAACTTCCTCACATTACCTCTTACTCTACCTCCTTCCAATTTCATATTGTGCCCCCCTGTTCTACTTCTTTTTCTACATTGGAAAAGGTCCCCCACCTGCACCTTGTTTATGCCCTTGAGGTACTTGAAAGTTTCAATCATGTCACCCCACTGTCTCCTCTCCTCCAGTGAGTACATAGTAAGGTTTTTTAGTCTCTCCTCCTATGTTTTGTGGTGCAAGCCCTGCATCATCTTTGTTGCCCTTCTCTCGATAGTCTCCACCTTATCTATGTCCTTGCGCAGGTGTGGCCTCCAGAACTGCACGCAGTATTCCAGGTGAGGCCTTACCAATGTTTTATACAGTGGCATCACCAGCTCCCACCTCCTGCTAGTGATACCCCTGCCTATGCACCCCAGCATGCCGCTGGCCCTCCCTGCCACTTTTGTACACTGCTTTGATACCTTAAGGTCATCAGAGATGATAACCCCTAGGTCCCTTTCCTCTTTGGTGACAGTCAGCTCCCCCCAACCTGTAGCTCTCCCCAGGGTTCCCTCTACCCAGGGGCATTATTTTGCACTTCTTTGCATTGAACCTCAGTTGCCACATCTCTGACCATCTTTCAAGCTTATTCAGGTCCTTCTTCATTTTCTGCACCCCTTCTGGACTATTCACCCTGTTGCAGATCTTGGTGTCATCTGCAAACAGGCAGACATTTCCTTTCAGCCCCTCTGCAATGTCACTAATGAAGACATTGAACAGGACTGGTCCCAGTATTGATCCCTGTGGTACCCCACTGGTCACCCCCCTCTCCCCAGAGTGTACCCCATTTACCACCACTCTCTATCTCCTGTCTGTTAACCAGTTCCTAACCCAGTTCACCACCTTGTCTCCCATGCCCAAACCACCCATTTTGTTAATCAGCCTACTATGTGGGATAGTGTCGAAGGCTTTGCTAAAATCTAAGTAGATGACGTCTACCGCCCCTCCCGGATTTATTTCCCTAGTCACCCAATCAAAAAAAATCGATTAGATTCATTTGATATGACCTTCCTGCTGTGGATCTGTGTTGCTTCGGATCCTGAGCACCTCTGGATTCCATATGTGCCACTGTCCTTTCTTTCAGCAGTGTCTCCATGATCTTTCCCACCACTGAGGTGAGGCTGACTGGCCTGTAGTTCTCTGCTTCCTCCCTACTGCCAGTTTTGTGCAGAGGGGCTACACATTCCCTCCTCCAGTCCTCTAGAATGACACCCGTGTTGAGTGACTCTGTGAATAGGGCCACCAGAGGCACTGCTAGTCCCCCCCACCGTTTTTTCCTCTTTCATTGATGTACCTATAATATCCCCTTTGTTTACAGACCATGCTAAACCCTCTTCTGTCTGCACCTTCACCCTCCTAACAGCCTTCCCTGCTTCCCTTAGACATTCAATGTACCTATTTATCATACTGTTAGGGGGTGGCTTCCACAGACAGAACGTGTCATGTCCCCAGGTGGGCACAGCCCTGGCAGCTGCACTGTCTGACCCTGGACCCTTCCCCCCATTCAGTATAATTCATTGGTACAGTAGTTGCGGTACTCTGGTAGGTAGTAATATGAATTACGGGATTACATACAACAGCAAACATACCCCGCTGGGTGCTACAGCACTCCCATTAATGCCCAGTTTTCCCTTCGACTCTCCCTATGTCACCACCCATGCTCCTTCTGCACCCGTCGGCCCAGTGTCAGACCCTGTCCCATTGGCATGTGCCACTTAGACCACCTCCTGGTTGGTTTAAGTGATGCCCCTTGCTGCATCCACAGTGGGGCTTGCAAATTACTAAAAATAGGGATGTTGCAGCCCCTCCGTGGTGCAAGCCCCCTTGCGACCTGGCACACTTCGTTGTTTGCCACAACCTTAGTGCAAAGGGGCTTTGGCACATTGGCATCAAGATTTAATGCAGGCTGTTTTAGAAAATCGAGTGTGATGCAAGTCACACCTTGCGCCAAACTCTTTTGACGCAAGTTGCTTGCGTCGATCTAACACATTTTAAAATTGTATCCAATGTGTCCCCTTGCACCTGCATCCTTTCTTCTGGTAGAAATGTTACAAATTAAGCCTTTATGGAACATTGTGTACTGCTGTGTTTAATACTGTTCTCTTATGTTTTCAAAAACCAATTGTTTTGTGATTTCAGGAGGAATATAAGAAACTCCTTCAGGTTGATTTGAGGTAGGCCAGTTCATTCCTCTCAAGCCAGAGAAGGAATAAGGTCTACTGCTCGGGAAATAACCTCTTACTGTGTCTAACAGTGAGAGAGACCTTCTAGGGAAGGAAGTTGCCTTGCGGATTAACCCCTAATAAAAACACTAGAAATATCTGTTCCCTTGAGACTTTCTAGTGTTATGGGCTGCTGCAATTTCAATGGGGCCTATGCATGAACGGGTGGGAATTACACACCAGAGGTGCATATCCTGTCCTCATAGCTCTGCACCTGCAGGCAGGTGTGCACAGGCCATATTCACCAATGGCCACCACCTGTCCATGACACCACCCCCCAGCCATGCAGGTCCACGTAGGGTGACTGGGGGTGGAGCAGTGGACCAAGTTGGGCATCCAATCTAATGCCTGTCCTGGGCCCCTAGTGGATCACTTGCATAGCAGGGTGCATGTCTGGGTGCGTGAATAGCACCAGTGGACACCCAGACCCACGTGGCCATGCTCACCATAGTCCCCCTGGCTGTGCTCCTCGGGCACAGTGATCTCTGCCAGAAATCTGCCTCCTGACACACTGCAGACCCACCCCATAGGTCCAAGCTAAAACAAGGAAAAACACTAATAAAAACTTTACAAATAGTGTGGTTTATATCAAATGCAAAATGGGCTGTGGTAGAATAAAAACATTTATTTCTATACATGAGTGGCAAGTCCTTCATAACTAACTTGTGACTTCGCTACTTAAGAGTTACGGGACTTAGCACTCACTAAGGGAGACAAATGTAATATATGTAACTCCCATGCTCCAAAGTTGAGCTTCTTTGCCCTCGAAAATGAAGCTACTTCCAAAAAATGTTGAGCTCGATTTTAAGAAGCCCACGACTGCCATAAGCCTCGGGTGTCCCGAAGATATGGCACACAGGGCTTGAAACAGTCACCCAGCCGTCGATTAGGATTTTTGATCCCATGTGCCAATTGCCACAAGTTAGGGGCAACTTTTTCTGGCCTAGTCTGGAGCAACCCCAGGACCTTTTTTATAGTGCGTGTGCCAAAGTGTTGCAACTGTGTCCAACCTATCAAAATCGGGCACAGTGGTGGCAAAGGTCATTGGTACAGCTGCGCCAAAGAAAGCATTTGGTGCAGGGCTTGACACCGGCCCTGTGTCACCCTTTAGAAACTGAGCCCCTTTAATCAAGATATTTTCAATTTATTTTTAAACCTCAGTGTTTTGCCAATTCAGGGTTTCTCAGGCGACACCTTTTATATTCGCCATGCGTGTGTATGCGCAGCGAACATCTTGCTATGATAGTGCCTTTTGAGGGGTGTGACATTGTCTGTCCAAAGCAGAACAATGTTTAAGGGGCGAGTCAGTGCCCACACCAATCATCATTCAGGCCAATAATGACAGAGTTTTGGCTTGCAGGGAAGAGAAGTCATATACTTGAAAACAACAAAGCCGACCCAATCCTGGGTCAGCTCTTTCCTTTGATCTATGTAGCAGAGCAGATCTGTCTGATCAACCTGGAATTTCAAACATCCAGGGGCTCAGTCCAGCTGTAACAGAAAAAAAATGTGTATGTGTGTCTCTCTCTCTCTCTCTCAATACCCAGCTCTGCAGATGTATACTAGCTGTACTAACCATATTCAAATATGAATAACTTTAAAACAAGAAATGATAGCATGGTACTTTGAGGATGAAAGTTGTTCAGCGCAAAAATATCTACAAAATGAGTGGTGTTTCATTTATATATATATTTTAGTTTTTTATAATTAGCAACAAACAGCAGGAAGTTAATTTTTTTCACTTTTTCAACAAACAAATGCGAATAACTTTAAAAAAACAATGATAGCATGGTACTGTGAGCACGACACTTGTTCAGCACAAAAATATCTACAACACGAGTGGTGTTTCATTTATATATATCTTTTAGTTTTTTATATAATTAGCAAAAAACAGCAGAAATTTCTTTACTTTTTCACTTTTTGCAACACAAAAATGCAAACGGCTTTAAAATGAAAAATGTTAGCATGGTAGTTTGAGAACAAAAGTTGTTCAGCACAAAATGATCTACCAAATGAGTAGTGTTTCATTTATAGATACCTTTTAGATTTTTTATAATCAGCAAAAAAAGGCAGGAAATTAATTTTTCTCACTTTTTTGGCAGTATGGCATAAATAGAATATGCTACCCCCCAACTAGAAATATTGTTGATATTTTTTGTTCAAGTGCTGTTTGACCCAGGCACGGGGTCATGTCACCACAAACAAAAAATGTGCCTCAATAAATGATGCAAGAAAACAGCATCTTTGGAAACAAGTACAAGAGTGACCCGACAAGAGCACGGCCCCATTGAAAGCAATGGAACTTCTTTGCCCCCAACTCCCCGGACTTAAAATAATCAACTCTGGGGGGTCATGGACTTTGGAGATGGGGAGAAAAATGGGAGGGGGGAAAATTACTTTTTTTTTTTAATGTTGCAGGAGGAGGAATAGACCTGGCAGGAACCGAACCGCGGTCCCAGGTCTCCTGCTTCACCATGTTCTGGTGCCCTAGCCACTCCACCATGGGAGTGGCTTGACCTGGCACCCCAGCACATGGTAACTGGATCCCTCCACAGGCAATCTGCAGAGCAACAGGGGTAGCGGTAATTCCCTATCGCTATTATACCCCTGTCACTCTAAATCCTTTCACACTTTACACAGCGTGGTTCTTGCAGTGCTCTTCCTGGTGCGCTGTTTTGACCCAGTACCATTGACCCGATGACATCACTTGCCACTCGTGATGTCATTGAGTCAATCGGCACTCAAACAAAAAATATCAATAATATTTTCAGTAGGGGGATAATATATCCCTTATATGTTCTTTGCAAAAATACTCTGTTAATGCATCAGTTTATGTTGCTATTAAAATGACAAAAGTATGGAAATGTGATGCTAGGGTTTTTAACATTAACTCTGTATTCCCCCTCAAGCAGCCAAAGGGGCCAAGGCAAGACAAGCAACCACAAACATCCACCATCAGCTAAGACAAACAACATACAACTCTTTCCACATGACACAAGAGACATCTATCATCATGCCAGTGTTTCCGTAGCCATGGATACACATGCACTGCACAGTTGCACACCACCTGGGAAGTGGGGTAAAAAATTCCCATAGGATCACATTGTAAATTGTAAGTAAGGAATAACACATGACAGGGTGTGCAGCAATGCGAAATTACCTCACGCCCCAGGTAAGTTGTGAGGCATGAGGTGCAGTCGAGTGCCTTCACCCACCTGGGAAGTGTGGTTTATGACTCCCATAGGATCACACTGTAAATTGTAAGTAAGCAATAACACACACAGTAGGATGTGCAGCAATGCCAAATTGCTGCATGTCTCAGGAGGGTCATGAGGCATAAGGAGTAGCTGAGTGCCTTCAACCACCTGGGAAGCGTGATATAAAATTCCCATAGGATCACATTGTAAATTGTAAGTAAGCATTAACACACAACAGGGTGTGCGGTAATGCTGAATTACCATACACCCCAGGTAGGTTTTGGGGTGGGTTCTGAGAAACAAGGTGCAGCTGAGTGCCATCAGTCACCTGGGAAGTGCGGATGTCTTCACTCAGGTGCTGAAGGCACCTATGCTGCCACAGAAGCACAAGCTAAGGATGTGTGGGAGAGTCAGCAGGTGGCTACTCTGAGGAGCACCAGGCCCCTGGCTTTTTCACCTGAAAACAGAGGTAGCATTTCAACTTAAATGGCACACAGCTGAATGACACAAAATGAAACCCAAGAAAGGGAAATGGCAACAGAGTGAGATGTAGCTCTGGGTAGTACGGAGAAGGCAGTTTTCATGTGCACTGACTAAATGCAAGGAAGAAAAGGAAGTGTCAGTGGGTAATGCGTGAGTAATGCAACATGCACTAGATCACTTTGCCTGATAACATAAAGCGGGACTATGAGAATCTGTGGCTCACACTGTCACAGCGAGGCAGTATTGACAGAACAGGGGAAAATGGAAATGGAAACATTGAGCTCCCCCTCCCCATTTGGAAGGCGGGAAGTTTTATTTTGTATTATTCAAATGTGTGCCATTTAAGTTGGAATGTTACCTCTGTTTCCAGGCAAAGAAGCCAGGGGCCTGGTACTCCTCAGAGCAGCCACCTGCTGACTCTTCCACATCCTTAGCATGGGCTTCCATGGCAGCATAGGTTTTTTTGGCATCTGAGTGAAGACATCTGCACATCCCAGATGGTTGATGGCACTCAGGTGTGCCTCATGCCTCACAACCCACCTGGGGCATGTGGTAATTTAGCATTTCCACACACCCTGTCATGTTTTATTGCTTACTTATAATTTACAATGTGATCCTATGAGAATCATATACCACACTTCCCAGGTGGTTGAAGGCACTCGGCTGTGCCTCATGCCTCATGCCTCACAACCCACGTGTTTCATGTGGTAATTTAGCATTGCCACACACCCTGTCATGTGTTATTCCTTACTTACAATTTACAATGTGATCCTATGGGAATTTTTTACCACAATTCCCAGGTGGTGTGCAAGTGTGCATGTGTATCCATGACTACCGAAGCACTGGTCTGCAGTCAACGGCTTCTGTCATGGATATCTAACTAATCTTAACTTAAAAAAACAGTTTATATACTTTTTTTTAAAGAAGATGATTGATTTTAAACCACATCCTTTACTACCATTAACACCTCTCGGTTGCTCTACTCTACAACAACAGAACTCACTCACTCCCCTCTCTCTACAATCCATGGCTTCCTTAATAGACATTTAAATGATCTTAAGTTAAAAAATGCAGTTTACATGCTTCTTTAAACACAAGGAGACCTAGTCATCATGGGAAGCAATGGGGCTGAAATCTCATGGGTTCAATTATTCAAGTATCTTGGTGTATACCTTGATCCATCGTTGAGTCTTTGTGGGTCACCAAGACAAAACTGGTAAAAAAATATAACAGAAATTGGGCTTTTTGTATCGAAACATTAATGCTTTAACTGATGAAGCACGTCTTGCAGTAGCTAAAAAGATACTGCTTCCTGTACTGGATTATGGAGCAGCTCTGTTTATGAATCAGGGCACTTCATTTATTAATAAATATCAGCTCATATTAAACAGTATTTGCAGGTTTGGAGTAAGGGCTTCAGTAACGACGCACCACTGTTTACTGTATAAGAAATTAATATTTTGCCCCCTGTACAGCGAATTGAGTACACTGCAGCAGTGTTGGCTTATACAATCTACCATAATTCTTTGCCTCCCTGTCTTTTTAGTAAGTTTACTAGACATAATGGCACATACTCAACCAGGCAGAAACCAGATATACTTTTTTATCCAGCTCTGCCAAAGTTAGCTATGACTCAATGGTCTTTCACATGGTATGCTCCAACACTCTTGATTAGCTTATCATCTACTACTAAAACTGTCAAAACTGTAAAGCACTCTAACATTCTATTGACTGATTCTTATCATAAGAATAATCTACGTACTTGTGCTATTTATTGTTGATATTGCTTGTATAAGTTAATTGTCTTTGTTGGTGTACTGTTTTTTATCTGTCAGGCATGACTGAAAAAGGGTCTAGTAAAAATAAAAAAAATGAAATTAATTTTAACCCACTGCCAGCACAACCTTTACTACCATTCATAATGCACAATCATGCGAAGCATCTAGTACCCCAGGGCTTCTATACCAGTGGTGAACATCCGGTATTGATAAATGCTTGTTATATATTGCTTCTGCTTATAGCAGCTAAGAGTACAAACTTTCTGTTGTCTGTCTGTAGTCCTTATTGCAAATCAACACAACATAATGCTTTATGGTAAAATTTTCCATTTTTGGAAGGCTATTGCCTATAGTTTAATGAGGTGAAGCAACCAGCCATGCCCCTTTCCTGAGCTACAGTATATAAGCAGTCTCTCCCAGCCTTCCTCTGAATTACTTTTTCATTGCAGCCAGAGGCTCTGTTTAACCTCTTACTGGACCCTACTTCTGCCTGACCCCCCTCCGATTCTGCTGTTTGTGTCTCCTGCCTTCCCTTGTGTTTGAATTTCTGCTGGCTTATGCTGGACTCTCTGCCTGGTTTGTGCTTCTCCTGCTTCTAGGTCAGTATTTTGCCTTTGTCCCTGGCTGCAGTCTGTCTGTGCTTCTGTCTGTTGTTTACTTTCACTCCTTCTAGTTCCTGGGCTTGTGTTTGTTTTTGTTTGTTTCTTTTGGGGCTTTTCAAGTTTTCTAGTGCCCTGTGTATACATTGCTTGCTTGTGCTTTCAGGCTTACATATTGTTTTTTCCTTACCTTAAGCTATCCCTCATGATTCTGTAATGTTACCTGTGTGCTCTCTGTTCCATTGCTGTTTCCATGCTGTAGCAGTCTCTCTGCTCATCACCTTAATTGTTTGCACCTGTTTCACTCAGTACTGGCATCTCTTAGCAGCTATAACTCTGTCTTTCATTCCCCTGGCTGCTTCTAACGGTGTCATGCCCTACTACAGTACATGTACTCCTCATTCCTACGATTGTGTTATTCAGGCTTATCTGTTGCTATTTCGTACTTTACTAACCCATACTTTTACTAAAACCACAGCAGTCTGTTTCTGACTTCTACCCATACTGAAACTTTCAGTCATTTAAATTAGCTGTCTGGTCTCATGGTGCTCAACTTGTGGCTTCCCTGTTATTCCCACAGTAGGGGACTGTTATGTCATGGTGAGGCATCATGGCTCCAGGTAGCGGGAGCATGCTTTCATGTAACTTTTATGAATTTTGCTCTGCTCCTTTGCACCCTAAATTGTGTTCCTTTGCCTATATGGCTTTTCAGTTCTCCATGCATAAATACATTAACCTCACAGCCTACATGGTTTTCAAGATGTTCACTGCATTCCATTACTGCACTGCAAATGCTCCTTACTGGAATAACCTAACTTCACCTTAATGGCATTTAAGGCATTCATGCCAATCATATCAATTCACTATTCATGTTGAAACCATAGCAATCAAGTGCTAAACCTCATCAATTCAATTATGCTAAATCTCATTGATTCAATTACTGGCATCACAGCCTCTTGCTACCTAAACACCTACCTTCTGTGTCACCATTAATTTCACTTCCTTAATGGAATTGGTTGGCTTGCTTTTTGCTGGCTGTTACTACTATCAAGCCTTTGACTGCTGGCTCACACTGCAGTCTCCTACCTCACCCAGGCTTTGCCTGGCCTCCATACCTCTAACCTGCTATCTAATCTACAGCTGCTGGATTCACCAGCCTCCTCCCAGCTAGTACTTCGAAGTTGATTCATGCTCTCATTCATAAATTGGAGGCATACCAACCATGACCATTAAACTTTCTGGCTCAAGGCTTGCCCTGTAAGCTGACCGTCTCACTCTGCACTCACAAAGTCCACATCTTGAGCATGTGAACTTTGCGATGGGGTTCTTCTCATCTCACCCATAGTGGGAATGTCCTCACTCCAGGCGGAGCTTTAGCTTGCAGTCATATGGCACACCTCTTGATGCAGAACTTAAGACTTCAGCTGCCAAGCGCTGGGGTTCTTAAGCCCAAGAGCCCTCCTTTGGCCATGGCTACACTGTGGCATCATTGAAAGCTATTCTTCCTACAACTGCCTATGGTTCACCTGGTCTCCTTGACCTCCCCTTCCCTGCCCACCTCAACTCTCAGATGGTCCTCAGGGAAGCCCCTCAGACTTCTACCACCATGTTAGGCCTCCAGTGTGGAGGCAGGGTGAGTGCCTTCCAGCAGTTGGTGCTCTCCTTCTCCCACCTTGGGGTGAGGGCCTACTGTATGGGAGTTTCCCTTTGCTGCAGAGATATCTTCACAGCCACACCACAGTTTTTCCTGTACGGGGATAGAGTGAAAGCACTTCCTCCAAACTTGAAAATTCCCCTGAAACTGGGTCTCTAAATTGAAGTAGCCAAGCTATCACTAAATAAAATATCACAAGCCTAGAGGGAAGACAACCTAGGCCTTGGATCTCCTGAGGTTTCCTCCTTTAAAAGTGTTTTTTTCCTGTCCTCCATGCCAAAGGTCATACTATCTAGTTAGTTGTTAAAATCATATATTCCCTAGTTTCCTTAGGTAGGTTTCTGCTGTTGGATGGAGACAGATGGTGACCCTTCTTTCCGTTCCCTCTCTCCTTAGGAAGCCCCCTTATGTCATCACTACAATCCATTTTATCAGTGCAATCCTGATAACCTGTGCATCTCATTTGTGTTTCATCAAGCTGTCTCATTGCTGTCAATCTGCGCTCAACCTCATAGTCAATGTTTACTACTCAATATTCTTTTTTGGGCTCCTTCTTAAGGTACCTTTAGCAAAGGGAATCTTTCTCACAGTACTTCTAGGGGTGGAACCCTCTTTGAGGGCTTCTTGCCTTTGGTACCCCTACAGGGTGGTAATTCTCTGTGAAATAGAGTGCGCGAATAGCCAGACAGTTATCACAGTTGCATAAGCATAACACTACTCTGGTTGCGTGGGTCCACTGAATTGAAAGGCTATTGCCTGTAGTTCAATGGGGTGAAGCAACCAGCCACATCCCCTTCCTGAGCTATATAAGCAGTCCCTCCCAGCCTCCCTCTGAAACACTTTTTCTTTGCCCCACCATCCTCCCCTCCTCCTCTAGTGGCACACCTCTGTCCTAGGGGGGCTCCTTCCTAAGGTACCTTTAGCCAAGGGAATCTTTCCTGTGGCATCTCGAGGAGGTGGAACCCTCTTTGAGGGCTCCTTGCCTTTGGTACCCCTAAAGGGTGGTAATTCTCTGTGTAATAGAGAGTGCGAATAGCCAAACAGTTACCACAGTTGCACAAGCATAACACTGCTCTGGTTGCGAAGACCCATTGAATTAGTTACATGAACCAATGCATCATTTTCGTCTCTTGATTGTGATGTTACAGGACTTCAGCACACTTCAGGGGCAGCTTGCTCCACAGGAGCAGGGACTAAAGTTTGAACTCTCAGCTGCTACAAGCAGAAGCAATATATACAAAGTGTCCCTGAAGAAGCCCGAATTGGGGGAAACACTGCCGTTGAAAATGAACTGAACAAACTTTGATTCAAGTTTTTTGTGTAGTGGCTTCATTTTGGAGCTCAGAGCAGCTCAACATTGGAGTGTGGGAACTGGATTACATCCTTCAGAGCAAGTTGCATAGCTTTACCATATATAAGAGACTGTGATTACTCGTGGGTTCTTGTTTTTTGGTATCTTTTTTGCATTCTACTGTAATCCATTATGTATTCCCTGTATGAAGCTGTCTTAATAAAGAGTTTGTAAAATGTCATTTTGGAAATACAGTGAAGGAATTAAAGATTACAGGGACACTGTAAATCCCTTAGGCCTCAAAGTGTCTGAAGTTTAGAAAACACATTTAATGATTCGTCACATTCTCTAGATATTGTTGATATAGCTGGTAGATTGATTCTTGTCCCTTTTTTATTTTTTTTAAGTGTAAACCAGACTGCCCATCATACCGGTGTTACCACACAAAAATGTGTTTGTTTACATTTTTTGATCAACACCTACTGCATCTTTCCTGGACTTGAGAACACTCCCAACAGAGTCTAGCCACTAATTATGCAGTGGGAGGAGAGGAGACTATTGCATCATGAGTGGCTGCACTGTTTGGGGGTGTTCCTAATATTCAGAAAGTATGCAATAAGAGTAGATCAGGGATTTGAAACAAAACAAGGTTGTGATAAATTACACCATTAACATACATTTCAGTTTTACTAAGAAAGGAGTCTGATTAAACAACCTGCAACACCAATGAATTTTACAGAAGGTAAGCAATTATAAGATATGGGTTTTCAACACGAAATAATATGATGCAAAAGAGGTTGATAGTGTCCCTTTAAAGGGGACAAGAAATGTGTGTTATATGCAGTTGTCTATAATGTTCCAATCTGTGTACACTATGTTTTGTTTATATAGTACCTCCAAATGGCCCATATTAAAAGCACCAATACATGGTACAGGTATGTTGAAAATTCTGAGCTATATTTTTTTCTATCCTTATCCTCCATCTTGTATGATGCCCTTCCCCCCATTTTGAATCTGCTGTAGTACTTTCCTTCTACAATTGAAAGAATAATGGGAGCAGAGCACTCTTTTTATAGCAGCGGTATTTGCTAGTCACTATGTAATTTTGTCAAGCAATAATTTTTTTTCTGACAAAAACATGAATATACCCAATTTCGTATTGTTTTCTTTCATTTCTGAACTTAGATATAGTATTCTGAAGTTAAATTCTCGTTCCCATGCCATGCACATGAAAAAAATTAAATCTCTTTGTATACTGCTGTACTGTTTACCATCAGAACCATGTGGTAACACCATCCTAATTTATACATAGTATGAATCTACTATGAACATGTAACAGGTAACCTCAAGGGAAGAGATTTTTTTTTATAAATTATGAGTGGCAACCATCTTTAATTACGTGAGTCAATTACAAAATTAGCTATAAAAGCTATTTTAAAGATATCTGAGAAAATTAGAAATATACCATTGATGAATCTAAGGATGTCAGAAATTTATTTTTTGCTAAAAAGCTGCATGATGACATTTTTTACTGACCAACACATACTGCTGTTTTAACGTGGCTTGATCCAGGTTTTCATAAGTATTCTTAACAGGTCTTGAACCCCTATTGTTTAACATCACTTTCTTTGTGACTAAAATGAACTAATATACAGCAGAATTTGCTCACCAAGGTTATGAGACAGTAGCTGTACAAAAACAGCTAAGAATACAGTCACAAAGGCAGTGATACAACATTTTCACTGTCACGTGTATAGCGGCATTAAATTATAAGTACAAATTTGCATAACTGTCCAGTAGAAAATAACTTTTTATAACCTCCCACATGCACTGTGCAGTTTTTCTCTTTTTTAAAAATATTTTCTTTATTTGATTTTGTCTAATACATACTGAATAATGTATGGACATCAATGTGTTACACGATTTGTTTTACACTCCAGGGTGTGTGATACTACATAAACCATGAGAGCCAAGCTTGAATCATTTATAAAAGTATCACACACTGTAGGGGTGTAAAAAAAAAAAAAAACAAGAACAACATTGATGTTCATTACTTTATTTTTTATAATTGCTGGTTTGAGAAAATAGATATTTAGGTAAGGATGGGAGAGCAGCATGTGGGACTGAGCTCTGTAATACACGCTTGTGACATCACAAATATGTATTATGGAGTTTGACAATACCATAATTGGTTTTAGGGTGATGTCAACCTTAACCAGTATTTATAACAACATTATAAAATGGATTTTGGAAATCCTGAAAGCTGAACCAGCCTTTGGTTCATTCAGGGGTGTCATTTCACCAAAACCATAGGGGTTGCAAGACCATTGATAAAAATTGCTGATTAGTCATTAGCAATGTCTATTGCTACATCTGATGACCCAAATTCATTCCTCCCACCTGGGCCCCAGGCAGGTCCAGTATTTTAGGGCAGCTGCACTGCTGTGTGTGCGTCCATGGCTTGCTCCTACCACCTCATCTTTCACAAGCGTGATACAGCGTTTGGCAGGTGGCTCACTACAAAATGAATGCCACGCCGTGTGGTCCTACATGGGGGGGATGAGTTGTATGCATGCCTGCATGCTATACAAGTGGCTGGGAGTACAGCCTGTAAATGGGGCACAGGGGGAATGCTAAGAAGACTGACAGTCACAGAGTGAGAGGAATAAAAAGCCCAAGACACAAAATGAGCCTGGCAAGCAGCTGCACTACAGGAGGATCAGACAGCAGCAGGGAAGCATTAACACACCATAGGGGTGGTAAAAAAAAATCACAGGGGTTGCACTTGCAACCCCTCAGTGATACCCCTGTCATCTTCCAGACTAGAAGCTTGACATTCAAAAATCTGCAGGAGACCCCACCTTGAGGTGGCTGAAAACATAAAGGCTAGAAGGGTAGCATTCGGAAGGTATAAGGAAACACAGAGGGATGAGGATAGGGAGGTGTATCAGGGGAAACAGAGGGAAGCAGGGAAAGCAGAAAGGAGCACAATGGCACAAACTGAAGAGAGAATAGCCTAGGAGATAAAGGGAACAAGGCATTTTTAGGTATGTAAGTGAAAAGAGGAAGACCAGGGGTGGGATTGTAAGGTTAAAAAAGGGAAGAGGGGACAGTGTACAGGGAGACCAGGAAAAAGCAGACATCCTAAATCCTTTTATTCAGTGTTCACAGAGGAAGAAGAAGAAGAGGAGGAGGCACAAAAAAGTAACAGAAGCTTTGGAGGAAGGGAGGTGGACACTAGTCCTTTTTTGGAGGAGAAAGTCCTGAAGGGACTTGCTAATCTGAAGGTGGACAAAGCAATGGGGGCCAGATGGGGTGCATCCAAGGGTTTCAGGGGAGCTCAGAGTAATACTGGCTACACCTATGATGGTTCTGTTTAGCAGCACACTGGAAATAGGAATGATTCTGGAGTACTGGAGATGGGCAGCTATAGTCCCACTACACAAAAGTGGTAGCAGGGAGGAGGCTGGCAATTATAGGCCAGTCAGCCTGACATAGGTGGTGAGAAAGTTAATTGAATCACTCCTGAAGGAAAGGGTTTTGGAATGTCTGGATTCCAGTGGGCCACAAGACCTGAGGCAGTATGGATTTATAGGGGAGAGATCATGTCAAACAAATCTGATAGATTTCTTTGGGTGACAAAGGATTTAGATCATGGTAGATCAGTGGATGGGGCCAACCTAGATTTCAGTAAGGCTTTCAACACCATGCCACAAAAGAGACTAGTAAGCAAGCTGGGTAGCTCAGGAGTGGGTCCAAAGGTGGTAAACTGGATAAGAAATTGGTTAGGGAGTAGGTGACAGAGGGTGGTGGTAAATGGAGTTCACTGCAAGGAAGGGAGGGTGGCCAACGGGGTGCCTCAGGGATCATTGCTGGGACCGGTGCTCCTTAATGTGTCTATAAGTGATATTGCAGAAGACCTTGGAAGGGAAGGTCTGCCTCCTTGTGGATGACACCAAAATCTGCAGTAGGAGGACACTGTGTGTGTTGTGTGTGTGTGTGTGTGTGTGTGTGTGTGTGTGTGCAGTGTGTGTGAGTGTGAGTGTGTGTGGAGTGTGAGTGTGTGTGTTGTGTGTGGTGTGTGTGTGTGTGTGTGTGTGTGTGTGCATGTGTGTGTGTGTGTGTGTGTGTGTGTGCGAGAAAGATAAGCAGAGACCTGAGAAAACTAGAGAGTGGTCAAGGGTATGGCAGCTGAGTTTCAATGTGAAAAAGTGCAAAATAATGCACTTAGGGTATGGAAACCCAGGGGAAGAGTACAAAATTGGTGGAGTGGTACTGCCAACCACCAAGCGGAAAAGAGACCTGGGGTAATCATATTGCATTACCTAAAGGTGGCCAGGCAGTGCGACAAGGCAGTTGAGAGGGGTAGGGGGATGCTTGGTCACATAGGGATGGGTATCACTAGTAGAGGGGGGGGTGCTGCTTCTTTATAGATCATTGGTAAGACTACACCTAGAGGACTGTGTCATTCTGGAGACCACATCTCCCAAAGAACGTAGAGTGGAGGCAGTCCTGAGGAGGACAACTAAAATGGTGCAAGGTCTGCATCAAAAGCTGTATGAGAAGAGACTAAAGGACCTCAATAGGTACACCCTGGAACAGAGGAGGGAGAGAGGGGATATGGTAGAAACCTTTAAATACTTCAAAGGGGTAAATAAGGTACAGGAGGGAAGTAGTTTTCACATGAAAAGGTGCTCAAGAACAAGGGGTCATGCTATGAAGCTGAGGGGGGTAGATTCAGGAGAGATGTATGGAAGTACTTCTTCACAGAAGGCATGGTGGATTTCTGGAACAGCCTTCCAGTGGAGGTGGTGGGGCAAAAACAGAGGTGGGTTTCAAGAATACATGGGATGGGCACAAGGAAATCATAGTGGAAAGGAAGGGGGGAGAGAGAGAAAGAGCTGTAGGTTGGGTACAGCCTGTGGTAATAGTGTTGGCAGGGAGAAAAAGGCAGACTGGATGGGCCAAGCGGCCCTTGTCTGCTGTCAGATTCTATGTTTCTGTGTAACACGTGATGTAACATGCAATATCACACTTGTACATCTCAGTTTGTGGTCACACAGGTCTGTGCACCTGTAGCACTCCCTTAATTGTCATAGTTCAGGTTTTTTATAGGGTTTTCTTATTTTTTTCTGGGACTCCAGGTGACATTCTGATATCACTAATGTGGTACAGCAGCATTCTGACAAAACTACTGTGGCATTCTGACATCACTAGTGTGGTACCACAGCAATCTGACATCATTACTCCAGTACAATAGCATTCTAAAATCACTACTGTGGTACAGTATTATGACTTCACTACTGTAGTACAACAGTATTCTGACATCACTAATATGGCACAGCAGCATTCTGACATCACTACTGTGGTATAACAGCATTCTGACATCACTACTGTGGTATAACAGCATTCTGACATCACTGCTGTGGTACAACAGCATTCTAACATCACTGCTGGGGTACAGCAGCATTCTGACATCACTACTGTGGTACAACAGTATTCTGACATCACTACTGTGGTACAACAGCATTCTGACATCACTACTGTGGTACAACAGTATTCTGACATCACTACATAGCAAAAATATCGAGATATGCAAAGCAGACTATATCAAAAATAAACTATCCAAATTGGACTGTATGAAGTCACAGGAACCGGATGGACTGCACCCTCATGTTCTCAAGGAACTAGCTGATGAATTGGCCTTACCAATAACAATTATAGGCAATAAAACTATCTCAGAAGGTTGTGTCCCGAAAGACTAGAAGAGGGCGATTGTGGTACCCATTTACAAAAAAGGCAATAAAAATACACCAACCAACTATAGGCCAGTAAGTCTAACATCAACTGTCAGCAAAATAATTGAGGGAATAATAAAAGAGGATATAACTCATAATCTAACAGAACGTGGACTAGCAGACAAAACACAACACTGATTTACCAAAAACAGAAGTTGCCACACTAGTCTTTTAAGCTTTTATAATATGGTCACAAAGAATCTGGACCAGAATGAACTAGTTAATGTGTTTTTTTTTTTCACTTTCAAAAGGCATTCGATACACTTCCACATAGGGGTATAGTCAATAAACTTTACAAACTAAAAATCGAATGTCAGCTCATAGCATGAATAACATCATGGCTAACTGACAGAACGCAGAGGGTACAAATAAATGGCTTCCTCTCAGAGGATGGACAGATGACCAGTGGGATACCCCAGGGATCGGTCCTAGGTCCACTCCTGTTCAGTTTATTTGTATATGATCTACAAATACAGGGACATAACACACTCACTAAATTTGCTGATGACCTAAAATTAGGTGGTAGGGTTAGCACCAAGGAGGGATGTAATAATATGAATAAGGACCTGAGACATATAGTACAGTGGGCTGATGAAAACAAGATGAGTCTTAGCCTTGAGGAGCGTGCAATTATGGATTGCAGGAGAAACGACCCTAAACAGAATTACAAATTTCATGATAAAGATTTCCAAAAGGTACATGAAATTAGAGACCTAGTGGTTAGCATCTCAAGCAACATGAAAAATAGCCAATGCAGGCAAGTGGCTAAGAAAATCAACCATCTGACCAGCTGCATTAATAGATCATTTGCTAATAAATCAAAATTGGTAATGCTACCACTTTACAAAGCTTATGTCAGACCACATTTTGACTACTGTTCCCAAGTGTGGAGTCCAGGACTAAAAAAAGACACAGAGATCCTAGAAAAGGCTCAGCGTTGCTTAACAAAACAGATATTTAACCTGAAACACACTCAGTGTGACAGAAGATTAGAGAAGTGAAAGTTACAGCCTCTCAGCCTGAGAAGACAAAGAAGGAACTTGTTGACTCTATATAAAATATTACAAGATGTGGATTTATCATCTGCTTTGGACATTAGGGGTGGGATATTCAGACTGCGCCAGGCTGTGGAGCGAGCCTGGGCGCAGCGTAACTTGGATGCGCAGGGGCATTGACAGGGTGATATGCAACGGAGCTGCGCCATGGCACAGCATCGTTGAATATAACTCCTTGGCCACCTGCAGTGCGCATGGCGCAGTGGCACTGCGCCAGCGCAAGTGGCCAGAGTGGAGCAGGGGGAATGAGCAAGTGCCATTGCAATGGCTCCATTTGCATGCAGGCGCACCGATCCCTGGTGACTTGCGCCTGGCGCCCTGCCAGGCTGCAGCCGTCGAGGGCCGACGCCCCCTGCACATTGCAGCAAAGTGCCCCAATGCCCAATAATTGTGGGCATGCGTGAATTGAAGAACACGTCCAATATCCCTGGTGGTCCAGTGGACCGCTTGCAGACTGATCGTGGGCATAAGTATATTTTAAACAGTTAACTCCATCCCTGGTGGTCCAGTGGACCGCTGGCAGCCCAATCGCGGGCATAAGTATGTTTAAAACAGTTAACACTATCCTTGGTGGTCCAGTGGACTGCTTGCGGCCTGATTGCGGGCATATGTAGGAAGTTATTAGTCCTATATCCCAGGTGGCCCAGTGGATCGCTTGCAGCCCGATCACAGGCGTCAGTAATAAATAATTACACGCTAATCCAACCCTGGTGGTCCAGCGGTACCCCTCCCCACCCACCCACTGAACCCCACTGCCCCGCCCCCTGGTCAACAGCGGGCGGCAGTTCCCCACCTGCTTGCCATCCTGCTGACCGATTCTGTATGGTAAGGCTGTACGCCCATTGCAGCATGAGCCAATGGGCATGCAGCCATACCGTACTACACAGTCCAGATATGTGACTGGATCCCATTCACATAACTGGACTGTGTAGTACGGTATGGGCTGCATGCCCATTGGCTCATGCTGTGGACCAGTGGGTGTACAGCCCTACCGTACAGAGTCGGGGGGTACCGCTGGACCACCAGAGTTGGACTGATTCATCATGGGATATTACTGATGCCTGCGATCGGGCTATGAGCGGTCTACTGGACCACCAGGGATATAGGACTGTTGATCATTTCTACATATGCCCGTGATCGGGCTGCAATCGGTCCACTGGACCACCAGGGATGTAGGACTGTTATTATATTCTACATATGCCCGCGACTGGGCTGCGAGTGGTCCACTGGACCACCGGGGATATGGGACTATTATTTTTCTACGTATGCCTGCGATCGGGCATGGGGGGGCACCACCATGAAGGTGCAGCCGGAGCTCGGGTGGCCACCCACAGATGGCAGCTGCCATGTTGCGCCCTGCACTACGGCAGCTCACCTGTGAGTGGCCAGCTGTTGCTCCTTTTTTTTTGCCTCACCTGTGTGCAGTGCAGGTAGGGGTTGTGCATGCATGGGCTTAGCACATCCTGTGCTGAATATTGGGATGTGTGGAGTATGCATGGGCATGCCCCCCCACCTGTGCCGCATACATTAGTGAAGCACTCCGGTGCATCGGGATTTGTGCCAGGCTCAATTACCCTTTGAATATCGTGCCGAAGCACATCAGTGGGTTGCACATGGTGTAACTGTGTTGCACCATTTGCAACCCTTCTGAATATCCCACCCTAGATATAGAGAGAGAACCTATAATCTAAGAACACATAACAAGCAGATACAAGAAGTAGCGTCTAAGACAAATGTGAGAAACTATGCCTTCCTGCCTAGAGCTACTAGAATATGGAATCTACTCCCTGTAGACATAGTGAATGAAAAAACATTTAATGGATTTAAATCTAAGCTTGATGTTTACTTCAATGAGAGCAACTTATATGGTTACAACCACTGAGAAGTGGGGATAGCGATCATGGGCTATGAGCCTTTTGCTATCCTACCACCACAGTATAAACTACGGTGGCAGAACAGCATTCTGACATCACTATTGTGGTACAACAGCATTCTGACTTCACTACTGTGGTACAATAACATTCTGACATCACTACTGTGGTACAGCAGCATTCTGACATCACTACTGTGGTACAACAGCATTCTGACCTCAGTACTGTGGTACAGAAGCATTCTGACATCACTACTGTGCTACAGCAGCATTCTGATATCACTACTGTGGTACAATAACATTCTGAACTCACTACTGTGGTACAACAGCATTCTGACATCACTACTGTGGTGTAACAGCATTCTGACATCACTACTGTGGTATAACAGCATTCTGATATTGATACTGCAGTACAATAGCATTATGACCTCACTACTGTGGTACAACAGCATTCTGACATCACTACTGTGGTACAACAGCATTCTGACATCACTACTGTCACACAACTGCATTCTAACATCACTGCTGTGGTGGTAAAACTGCATTCTGACCTCACCACTGTGGTACAATAACATTCTGACATCACTACTGTAGTGCAGCAGCATTCTGACATCACTACCGTGGTACAATAACATTCTGACATCTCTACTGTAGTACAGCAGCATTCTGACATCACTACTGTGGTACAGCAGCATTCTGACATCACTACTGTGGTACAACAGCATTCTGACATCACTACTGTCACACAACTGCATTCTAACATCACTGCTGTGGTGGTAAAACTGCATTCTGACCTCACTACTGGGATACAACAGCATTCTGGACTCACTGCTGTAGTACAACAGAATTCTGACCTCACAATTGTGGTGTAACAGCATTCTTTTTCCTTTTTTTAACAACTTTGTTTTATCTCTCTGACCTCCTGAACTCTCTCAGAAGAGGTCTCTCAGTGTCAGCCGTAATCCCGCCCGCCTGAAGCTCCTTCTCATTCCTCCAGGTCCTGTCTCTCCATCCATTCATCCCTGACCACCCAGCCCCTCGGCTCCGAGTCCCCCGAGGTGGGATTGCCAGATCACTCATCCTGGTGCTCTATCTAGAATCTAGATGGGTGGCTGGGTATGGAGGAGAGCAGAGGAAATGGGAAGAGGAGCCCGACATTGGGCATCTTTGGCTGGCACTCCTGTACCCTCTGTTGCCTATCAGAAGGCAGAGAGTTTTTCTGGCTTTGTGTGATTATACCCTCCCCCGTCCGCAGATCCCGAATGTGCAATGACGCCAAGGATGTCCATCTCGGTTCTGTGTTCCTACTGGTGCCCTGAAGCATTGTAGTGCCTCCGGTCTCCACCAGAGGCTGATGCTGTGCCAGGCAAGCCCTGGATCCCCCTGAGAGAGTAAAGCAGTCCTCCAGATGCTCGCTCCTCTCTTGCCTCTGCTGACCCCCGGTGGCCCGGACTCGTTCCTGAGCCCAGATCGCTGGCATGGTGCAAGGTGTGGTGTCCAGTGCCTCAACCCTCAGTGCCACCAGGCCACCCATATAACAGAATTCTGACATCACTACTGTAGTACAGCAGCATTCTGACATCACTACTGTGGTACAACAGCATTCTGATATCACTAATATGGTACAACAGCATTCTGACATCACTACTGTGGTACAACAGCATTCTGACATCACTAATATGGTACAACAGCATTCTGACATCACTGCTGTGGTACAACAGCATTCTGACATCACTACTGTAGTACAGCAGCATTCTGACATCACTGCTGTGGTACAACAGCATTCTGATATCACTGCTGTGGTACAACAGCATTCTGACATCACTGGTGTGTCACAACAGCATTCTGACATCACTACTGTGTCACAACAGCATTCTGACATCACTAGTGTGGTACAACAGCATTCTGACATCACTGCTGTAGTAGAACAGCATTCTGACATCACTACTGTGGTACAGCAGCAGCATTCTGACATCACTAGTGTGGTACAACAGCATTCTGACATCACTACTGTGGTACAATAACATTCTGACATCACTACTGTAGTACAGCAGCATTCTGACATCACTACCGTGGTACAATAACATTCTGACATCACTACTGTAGTACAGCAGCATTCTGACATCAATACCATGATACAACAGCATTCTGACACCACTACTGTAGTACAACAGCATTCTGACATCACTACTGTGGTACAACAGCATTCTGACATCACTACTGTGGTACAACAGCATTCTGACATCACTACTGTGGTACAATAACATTCTGACATCACTACTGTGGTACAACAGCATTCTGACCTCAGTACTGTGGTACAGCAGCATTCTGACATTACTACTGTGCTACAGCAGCATTCTGATATCACTACTGTGGTACAATAACATTCTGAACTCACTACTGTGGTACAACAGCATTCTGACATCACTACTGTGGTGCAACAGCATTCTGACATCACTACTGTGGTAGAACAGCATTCTGACATCACTACTGTGGTACAATAACATTCTGACATCACTACTGTAGTACAGCAGCATTCTGACATCACTACCGTGGTACAATAACATTCTGACATCACTACTGTAGTACAGCAGCATTCTGACATCAATACCATGGTACAACAGCATTCTGACATCACTACTGTAGTATAACAGCATTCTGACATCACTACTGTGGTACAACAGCATTCTGACATCACTACTGTGGTACAGCAGCATTCTGACATCACTACTGTGGTACAACAGCATTCTGACCTCAGTACTGTGGTACAGCAGCATTCTGACATCACTACTGTGCTACAGCAGCATTCTGATATCACTACTGTGGTATAATAACATTCTGAACTCACTAGTGTGGTACAACAGCATTCTGACATCACTACTGTGGTGCAACAGCATTCTGACATCACTACTGTGGTAGAACAGCATTCTGATATTGATACTGCAGTACAATAGCATTCTGACCTCACTACTGTGGTACAACAGCATTCTGACAACACTACTGTGGTACAACAGCATTCTGACATCATTACTGTCATACAACTGCATTCTAACATCACTACTGTGGTGGTAAAACTGCATTCTGACCTCACTATTGGGATACAACAGCATTCTGGATTCACTGCTGTAGTACAACAGAATTCTGACCTCACAATTGTGGTGTAACAGCATTCTTTTTTTTCTTTTTTTAACAACTTTGTTTTATCTCTCTGACCTCCTGAACTCTCTCAGAAGAGGTCTTTCAGTGTCAGCCGTGATCTCGCCCGCCTGAAGCTCCCTCTCGCTTCTCCAGGTCCTGTCTCTCCATCTATTCACCCAGCCCCTCGGCTCCGAGTCCCCCGAGGTGGGATTGCCAGATCACTCATTCTGGTGCTCTATCTAGAATCTAGATGGGTGGCTGGGTATAGAGGAGAGCAGAGGAAATGGGAGGAGGAGCCCGACATTGGGCATCGTTGGCTGGCACTCCTGTACCTTCTGTTGCCTATCAGAAGGCAGAGAGTTTTTCTGGCTTTGTGTGATTATACCCTCCCCCGTCCGCAGATCCCGAAAGTGCAATGACGCCAAGGACGTCCATCGCGGTTCTGTATTTCTACTGGTGCCCTGAAGCATTGTAGTGCCTCCGGTCTCCACCGGAGGCTGCTGATGTGCCAGGAAAGCCCTGGATCCCCCCTGAGAGACAGTAAAGCAGTCCTCCAGATGCTCAGTCCTCTCTCGCTTCTGCTGACCCCATGTGGCCCGGGCTCATTCCTGAGCTCAGATCGCTGGCATGGTGCAAGGTGTGGTGTCCAGCGCCTCAACCCTCAGTGCCACCAGGCCAGCCATGTAACAGCATTCTGACATCACTATTGTAGTACAGCAGCATTCTGACATCACTACTGTGGTACAACAGCATTCTGACATCACTACGGTAGTACAGCAGCATTCTGACATCACTACTGTGGTACAACAGCATTCTGACATCACTAATATGGTACAACAGCATTCTGACATCACTAGTGTGATAGAACAGCATTCTGACATCACTACTGTAGTACAGCAGCATTCTGACATCACTGCTGTGGTACAACAGCATTCTGACATCACTAGTGTGTTACAACAGCATTCTGACATCAATACTGTGTCACAACAGCATTCTGACATCACTAGTGTGGTACAACAGCATTCTGACTTCACTACTGTGGTACAATAACATTCTGACATCATTACTGTAGTACAGCAGCATTCTGACATCACTACAGTGGTACAACAGCATTCTGACATCACTAGTGTGGTACAATAGCATTCTGACATCACTACTGTAGTACAGCAGCATTCTGACATCACTGCTGTAGTACAACAGCATTCTGACATCACTACTGTGGTACAGCAGCAGCATTCTGACATCACTAGTGTGGTACAACAGCATTCTGACATCACCACTGTGGTACAATAACATTCTGATATCACTACTGTAGTGCAGCAGCATTCTGACATCACTACCGTGGTACAATAACATTCTGACATCTCTACTGTAGTACAGCAGCATTCTGACATCACTACTGTGGTACAGCAGCAGCATTCTGACATCACTGCTGTGGTACAACAGCATTCTGACATCACTAGTGTGGTACAACAGCATTCTGACATCACTACTGTGTCACAGCAGCAGTCTGACATTACACACCAAGCAATGAAAGCAGGTCTACTGTGACACAGAACATTGTGCTTATGAAAAAGTAAGTGTAAACCAACACTTTGAGATTAGTGATTAAACTGGGAAACTTGAACCCAGAAAAGTAATTTAATGAAATAGCAAGCATAATTACTGATTTGTAAATAGTAAGTTTAACAAGAAACTTAAATTGTATCAACAGATTTGACCACAACATAAATTTAATGTTTAAGAAATCATGAAGATAGCACAGGAGAAGAACACAAGGTAATATGACATTACCTAATAAAAAGTAAACAAATTAATAAAAAAACGTCTTTTGGGAGGCAGTATAGCACAGTGGTTTAAGGCTCTGAGCTGCAAAGCTGGAGACATCCAGCAGACCAGACCTGGGTTTGAATCCCACAGCTTCCACTTACATACTGTGTGACCCTGAGCAAGTCACTTAACCTCCCTGAGCTCCCAACTCGCACATGTAAAAAAAGCTTTCAGCTTAGTGTGCTACTCCTGGTTAAACAACTAAAAAAAAAAAAAATTGTTTAAATATTACTAAGACATTGAATAATACAGAGGATTTCTCTGCACTGTATGATATATCTCTAATGTGAGCAAGATTATAAGAAATGGATTAACTATAAGTAACAAGAAACTAGAATACTGTTGTGCCCAGATAAGGTGCCATTTACTGAAGTTAAAAAATAGTATAAAAGTTGAAAGTACAGCAGCCCCTGAGGAAGCCCAAAGTTTGTGTGAAATGTTGGGCATACCAGGGGATCGCATTGTTCAAGAAACATTCTACAACAATTGACAATTTTAAGGAAACAGATGTGTGCTTGGTTTTGCTGACTTTATCCTGATTCTGCTCTGGTACAGTCAGCATTCTGACAGCACTGCTGTGGTACAACAGCATTCTGATAGCACTACTGTGGTATAACGGCATTCTGACAGCACTGCTGTGGCACAACAGCATTCTGGCCTCACTACTGCAATATAATAGCATTCTGACCTCACTACTGTAATATAATAGCTTTCTGACCTCACTACTGTGGTATAACAGCATTCTGACAGCACAACTGTGATACAACAGCATTCTGACCTTACTACTGTGATATATCAGCATTCTGACGTGACTGTTTTGGTACAGTAGCATTCTGACATCATTACTGTGGTATAATAGCATTCTGACATTGCTACTATAGTACTACAGCATTCTGACCTCACTACTGTGGGTACAGCAGCATTCTGACCTCACTACTGTGGTACAACAGCATTCTGAGTTCACTACTGTGGTACAACAGCATTCTGACATTGTTACTGAAGCACAACAGCATTCTGATCTCACTACTGTAGTACAACAGCATTCTGACATCACTACTGTTGTACAGCAGCATTCTGACATCACTACTGTGTCACAACAGCAGTCTGATATCACTACTGTGGTACAACTGCATTCTGATCTTACTACTGTGGCAAAACAGAATTCTGACATTGCTATTGTGGTATAACAGCATGTGGAAGAGTACGGATTTCCATATACCTCGGGTCACCCCTGAAAAAGGGACCATCTGGTCTCAGCAGGCCTACCCAGTTACCAAAATTAATAAATACCAAAATTAAATAAATAGTATAATGAATATACAACACCTCTGAACCATATACAATAGCATTTTTGAAGGGGCCGGTTTTCATATATAACAAGCACTAACCATATACTATATATAGAATAAATGGTGGGTCAGTGTGGTATATAGAGATATAATTCCACCGAGCAGTGTTAATAAGGTCAGTAAACCATGAACCCAAAGGGCAAGTGGCATTATAACCTCATTAGCACCCCTTGATGGAATTATGTCCCCGTACACCACACTGACTCATCATTTGTTAAATATAACACATGGTGTTGTGAAATAATGAGGTCAGGAACTGAAATCCAGTGAAATAGTGTTCATATACAAGTGTGAATAATTCATTTATCAATTGGTAGTATTAGTGGTAATTAGTGCAGGGTCTGTTTAAGCGCTCGAGTCTGATGGTTTAATTTATCGTTACTGCAGTGTTAATAAGGTGTTGATTAGTAAATGGTTTAGTATATTGTTTGTTGTTATTGGTAATTGTGTTTATATGGTTCTTCCCATGGTGGTATTTAACATTAATTGGAAGGTATACAGCTTTAGTTGGTGTGGTATACTGGGAAATACACAACAATTGGCTTCTATGGGGACCATGTATTATATATTTGAGAATGCAGTCCAACTCACATCTTTGATTGCCCCCATTATTTATGACTATTACCTGGCTTATTATAGTGTCAAAATGTAGTGACATTTTACATACCAGCTAGCTTTGTAATGAAGAGGGCTAGAAACTTAATTTTATTTTACTAAATGCTTGAGCCCAGGGCTGAGCCCTTGGCCCCGGAGAATTGCCCCTTTGACCTTGAGCAAATCATTTAGTGCTTCAGCTCTCACAGCTGTGCAAGTAGACAAAAGGAGGAGCCCCAGTCTGAATGAAATGTTACAGTTCAGTTGGTCAGTCCTGAGGGGAAATAGGTTGAAAAAAAATTTAAAATTAAAGAGGAAGCTAACTTGCTGCATCAGTAATATCCCACAAGCTTCCTGGGCCATATGGATGTGTAAAGCAAAGTGATAATAATAGGGGTGGCTTATTCATTGTCATTTCCACATACTGACTTCCAGCAGCCTCTTGTATTCTGCTATCTACTCATTGGAAAGGCTGGTTTGGTGAGGCCATGGAAATTATTTGGAAGAAAAAAGCCACAGGAAAGCTCCTCTCCGTTGTGTTGTTTCTGGTGATGCTCTTCAGTGGTATGTTTTTTCATGTACTCTAATTTCACTTTTTTAAGGCAAAGAAGGGGTGGGGAATTTGTTACTTTCCTTCCCTCAAGACTGCTTTGCAAAAGGTGCTACGGGGGGTATGTTGGGTTCTCCAGCCTACTTTGATTTAACAAATTCCAAGGGCCTGCTCTTCGAAATCCTTTCTGATCAAGGTCCCATTTAGGTTCACACCTTTTGCTCGAGCGTACTGTAGGAAAATTTAATTTCAAACTAAGTGCTCAACTTGTAATTTTGAAATCTTTAATATTTGGAACCAGCCCAGGGGTTCAGAAGATTGAGGTGCTGGATGCCACACCTGCTACCATGCTGGCAGTCCAGGTTTGGGAGCTCACCTGGGTCACTGGAGGTTAGCTGGGGAGGAAAGGAGAGAGCGTCTGGAGGACTGCTGTCTTCTTCCGGGGAGGAAGGGTTACTGCCATTGATGCTAGCCTGGCCCCTGGGACTGAGTGGGGGCATGTCCAACAGGGACCATCATGCAAGGGGATGGGGAGCAGTTGTGGACACTGATGTTCTACATACAGAAGTGTGTGTGGGGCCATCTTGGGGGATGGGGAGGAATGGTGGCCACTGACATCCTACATACTGAAGTGTAAATGGGGCCATCTTGGGTGGGAATGGGGAGAAGTGGTGGCTGTTGATGTCCTACACACAGAAGTGTGCATGGGACCATTTTGGGTGGGAATGGGGAGAAGTGGTGGCTGTTGATGTCCTACACACAGAAGTGTGCATGGGACCATTTTGGGTGGAGATGCGGAGGACTGGTGGCTGCTGGTGTTCTACACACACAAGTGTGCATGGGGCCATATTTGGTGGGGATGGAGAGGAGTGGTGGCTGCTGATGTCCTACACATGGAAGTGTGCATGGGGCCATCTTGGGTGGGGATGGAGAAGAGTGGTGGCTGCTGACATCCTACATGTGGAAGCATGCATGGAGCCATCTTGGATGGGGATGGGGAGGAGTAGTGGCTGCTGATGTCCTACACATGGAAGTGTCCATGGGGCCATCTTGAGTGGGGATGGGAGGAGTAGTGGCTGCTGATGTCCTACACAAAGAAGCACTCATGGAGTCATCTTGGATAGGGATTTGGAGGAGTGGTGGCTGCTGACATTCTACACATGGAAGTGTGTTCGGGGCTGTCTTGGTTGAGGATGGAGAGGAGTGGTGGCTGTCAATGTCCTACACATGGAAGTATGCATGAAGCTGTCTTGGATGGGGATGGGAGAAGTGGTGGCTGCTGACGTCCTATACATGGAAGAGTGCATGGGGCCATCTTGGGTGGGAAAGGCAAGGAGTGGTGGCCACTGACGTTCTACACATGGAAGCATGTATGAGGCTGTTTTGGGTGGCATGCATGCTCACTCCTCTCCAGGGAGGGAGAGAAACAGGGAAAAAGAGCTGCGGGGGCTAGATGACTTCCTGCCACCTATAGGCCACACACCCAAACAGCACCCATGCCAGACTGTCTTTGCACGACCATTAAGTCCTGGCAGAAAGGTGGGATGATAGGACTAGGGTGTGTGACGCTATGGAGGGGCTACCTCAACCAGGGGAGACAAAGCACTAACCTGCCTTGACCAGGGGAGGAAAAGCACTAACCTGCCCTGCCTAGAGGAGAAAAAGCACTAACCCACCCTGACCAGTGGAGAAAAAGCACTAACCTTCCCTGATCAGGGGAGAAAAGCACTAAGCTGCCTGACCAGGGGAGAAAAAGCACTAACCCACCTTGTTTAGGGGAGAAAAAGAGTTAAGCCAACCCGACCAGGGGAGAAAAGGCACTAAGTCACCCCTATCAGGGGAGAAAAAGCACTAACTGCAAAAATAATCTCTGATATTTGCACGTGCAAATATGCTATGTCTGGTATACAAGTGGGTACCCATTATTTCAAACGGGCCATGTTTACATTGTTTATTTCAGCTATGTACAGTAGTGCTGCAAGAAGTTACTCACAGATACCAGTCTTTTTAATTACATAAACAGGTGGCTAGTGCAACTTCTTTGAAATATAAAGCAATCTAAACAATGAGTTTGTAAACTGCCCTACTGTAAGTATCAGTGGGGGATTTAAGTCAACTGTGTCTCTCCCCCCCCCCATTTCTGCATTAAATTGTTCAGTTTGGCTGTCAACATGTACACTATGAAAAAAATCGAAATCATGACATTTGACCTCCTCAGTAAAGACCACAAAGTGCTAAAGGCAGCATTGCATGGTTTGCTAGGCCTTAGAAACAATTCTGAATATAACATGTTCAGTCCCAGACCCATTTATTTTATTTTAGTTTGATTCATTTGAAAGGACAGCCAACACCTCCAAGGGAATTTTAAGGGTACCTTTTGTAGTTAGTACTCTTTATTTTGCCCAGGCTGGCCTCATCATCATGTACCGACTCCTCCCCCAACTCCATCACCCCAGCCCTGTACGGACTTACGGTCCAACTCCAGTCTTCCCCATGGCCTGTCCACTGATGGCACAGGTGGCCTCCCCGGGACTATGAACAGGATCCTTGGACTGGAAGTGTGCCGTAGAGCTGGGTGGGGGAGCCTGCAAGGGGTTGGTCCCATCATGCTGGCCAGCCATACTTTACTTCCTCCGTATGTTTCCCTGAAGGGCAGTCATGCACTGCCGCCTAGATGTGCCCACACATTCACATGCAGGATGTTGGCAGCTGCCACTCCTCCAACCTTGAAGTGCCGTGCCCCAGTGCCCGACCCCCAGCCACCACTAGGGGTCAGTGCTACACCAGCTCAGCTGCCCTCCCTCCCCCAGAGGAGGAGAGCAATCCTCTGGATGCTCGAACTACCCCCTCCCCGCCGACCCTCTGACAACTCGAGTTTGCTCCTGAATCCATTTCACTGGCACCACAAGAGGCAGAGCTACCGCTGTACTGATAGGCTGACAGTTTTAAGGGAACCTAATATTTTGACTGAATTCCATCATTTAGTACTGAGGTCATTTGCATGAAAACAGGAGGCTGGATTCCCAAAGCAGTCAAAAAATTCTGCAGCTGTGGAAAAATCTCGGTGCAAGTGGGTTGCCACTTGCAGAACTGCAGTTCCTCCCTGCAAGCTATGGTATTCTAAAAAGTGGAAACAGTTCATGACTCACTGCACGATTTAGGGCACCTTGCAGGTGGTGTTGCTGTAGAAATCCCTGTAGATGCGGAAAAATGTTATGGTGGGACCAGCCATAACATCTTCTGCAGCTGCGTCAAATGAGAATACCAATCTCCGCAGCTGCAGAGATACGGTCCGCAACTGTAGTTGCGGTGTGGGACTTAGTTCCACAATCTTTTGAGAATCCAGACCCAGATCTTTGCTCGTTAAAGTAAATGGCTGAGTTTTTATTTACTCTTTTGGGCTTCATTGGCATTACTCTAAGATGGCTATAGTTAATCTGTGCAAAAAAAAAAAATGTCATAGTGTCCTGTAAGGGAGGTAAGGGAACGTAAATCTGGCCAAACTGCTGGCCAGCCAACTCCTTCCACTTCTCAGTCCACTGACCCCATCATCATTGACTGGACTAAAATAGCTACAATTTTGTTTCCAGAAAAAGAAAAAATAGAATGTAAAAAGTGTAGAAAGAATATTGATTATGAGGGTCTCCAGTGTGAGAGCTGGTGGAAGGTTTACTCTATATATAGAATATATTTATAACAGAAGCATGAGGCATTAAATTCAAATGACAAAGTACACTGAGCTTAATTTATACAGTAGGGTAAGAGGCAAAATGGTTACATTTCTACATGTTTTTAACATTGTCTGTATACATATCGTCGCTGACAAAGGGACCTGTGTCTCAGTAAGACCTGGGCAAATTAGAAAAAAATGTGTTTCATGCAGTTTTCACACAACTGCACCACTTCATTGCCACATAATTTCACATTTTGTAAACTGGAACAGTGTATTTAAAGTGGGCAATTTTGGTTGCAATCTTACCTTGTTCTAGAGCCCTCTTCCCCCAAAAGAACAAGACCACACCCAGTACTGCTTTTTGGTTGCTCAGTCAGCACACCGTTTATTAAAATTTTCCATATCAAATTCATTAATCACAATACTGAGTTCCTTTTCCATATTATATTTACACCACTTTAATTCAACATTGTATTTACATTTTGAAACTATACAATGCATTCTGTCACAATCTATCACAATTTTATCACCTTTTCTTCTTCCCCCGGGTGTTAGTCCGCAGAGGTCTTCTCATGCTCTTTTTCGTCTCGCCTCTCAGGAGCAAACCTGAGGGGTTCTCTCTTACCATCTGGGGAAGGTCCATTTTCTGCCCCCCATTCTCTATTCCTGGGTGTCCGTACCCTTTCCTTTTCCACCCCCTTTTGGTGCGGCTTCATACTTTTCCCCCTTCCCCCAAGAAGGCCTTTTCTTCTTCCTTCTTCCCTCCATTCTTCCTATTCCTTCTTCTTAACCCTTGGGTGGTGAGCGGGCAACAACATTTCTTGTTTTAGCAAAAAGTGAGGGAGAGCTACTCTGTGCTTCCCCTTATATCCCCTTTGTCTCCACTCCCTTTGGTCTCTCTCTCCCCCTCCTCTCCTCTTCCAGCCTATCCCTGCTTCTCCTTCCCTTGAAGACCTGCCCTCTTGCTGTGATGTCATTCCCTTAAGCTGAACCACTTTTTCTTTTCCTGGGGCCCTCCCTCTGGTCTCATCTTCTGACCCTCCCTTTCTCTCTCCCCTCCCCTTGCTTCTGCACTTTCTTCTGGATTCCCAGGCCTTGAACAATGGGGCCTGTCTTTTATAGACAAACCTTCTTGTTCTAGAGCCCTCTCCTCCCAAAAGAACAACACCACACCCAGTACTGCTTTTTGGTTGCTCAGTCGGCACACCGTTTATTAAAATTATCCATATCAAATTCATCAATCACAATACTGAGTTCCTTTTCCATATTATATTTACATCATTTTAATTCAACATTGTATTTACATTTTGAAACTATACATTGCATTCTGTCACAATTTTACAATTTTTATCACCTTTTCTTCTTCCCCCGGGTGTAAAACCCACAGGGTCCTCTGCTGCGTTCTTTTCTTCTTTCACCCCCAGGTGCAAATCTGAGGGGCTTCTCTCGCTTACCATCTGGCGCAGATCCATTTCCTGCCCCCCGTTCTCTATTCCTGGCTGTCCATACCCTTTTCTTTTCCACCCCCTTTTGGTGTGGTTCCATACTTTTTCCCCTCTCCCCCCCTCCCCCAAAAAGGCCTTTTCTTCTTCCTTCTTCCACTAGCCTGTCTCCAGCTCATGGTGGAATGTGGGCTTATCCCCTTTTTCTTTGCCTTAGGGTCTCCAACCAGGAATCTATGCCTCTGCCAATTTCCATAATAAAAATGTGGTTGCCCATCTCCGCCAAATGGACCCCATCTGATCTGTATAATCCGGCAATCTTCTCCACTATCTCATCATGACATATAACCCCCCCCACTCGTTGCATACACTTTCCTATCCTTCTGTTCATTCTCTGCCTTGCACCCTCAATAGCTTTTGGGTTTTGTGCATATCGCCACACCCTTCTTGTTACCATCTCAGACCACATTACCTTAACCTCGGGTCACCAATCCTTAACCACTCCCAGGTCCTCCTGTATGTGACTGAATATGTCAAACCAAGGGCGAGTGCCCAAATCATTACCCCCCCAAATGTATGATGATTAGGCCAGGCTCCTGGTTGATTCTCTTCATTTCTTCCATCAATGGCAGGAATGCCCCCCAACGCATCCCCATACACCTTTCCATAGAATTCTCATTTTATGATGATCCAGACATAGCTGCTTCCCACCCGGGCTTCTGTTTAGCCTGTCTTTTGGCCCAGTATGTGTAGGAATGCGCCACGATCCATATTTCTTTCCTACATCCAGTCACCATAAATACAGAGACACATATATGAGGAAGATGAAACCCCCGTACCCCACGCCCTCCCTCCTTCCCCTGCTCAGCCCCCACCCGTGAAAAGAAAAGAGACACTTCATTAGCAATTGGTAACTCGCACATATTTTTTGTACCAGCTAGATGTTCACCAACCTAGGGCCTTTAACCCCTCCTCAGGCACCCCTTGAGCTGCTGCTTCTGTAGCAGCCCCAATCCTACAAGAGTGTGATGAACATCTACTTGGGTCCTCCCCTAGTGCTCTAGTAGCTATCTTCAGCACCCCCAATACATGATTACCAGTCATCCTCTTCCCATCTTCATGAATGAAGAACACCCCCCATCCCATACCAGCCTGGCGGCCTGAAACTCCCTCAATGCCTTGACTGGGCAAATTGCTTCCAAACTGTGCAGCCATATCGGCACCTGTGCCCCTTTTCCCATCTGGTCCGTTTTGAATTTTTGTAAGAAAACCAGGAGCCTGCTCCCTTCCCACTGTATATCCACCCCTTGTAAATCAGCTCCAGGAGCTGCTTTACCTGGCACAACTAATTCCCCTACCTGAAATGCCCCCTCATATAGGAGTGCATATACCACCTCGAACAAAATGACTTCATAGGCCAAATAGCATACCTAGGGCAATATTCCCATCAAACACATTGACAACTGCTCCAATACAGGCTTCCTCCTATCCTGCACTCTGTCTTTTACCCTTTGCCAACCCATCATCATTCTTTTTACCAACACTCCTTTGCTGGGGTACCCCCATCCCTTCATAGTGCAGACCCAACCTATGGCAGCCAGGTGCACCTCCATGGTGGTATGGGCCATCTGTTTTTGCCACCCATCCACCACAAACTTGGCCACTTGCTGCTCTGTGACTGCTCTATTAACCTCCATGCTGTGTAGAGCTCTGAAAGTTTGGAACACTCTCCAAGAAGTCTTGTAGGCCTTTAAAGTGCTGTCTGCCCAAGAGTTCTGAAAGAGATACTCTGCTCCTTCCAACCAATCTCCCACAATCCCTCTGGAAACTTCACCCCAGTGGGTCTGCCCCTACCGGTACTGCTTGAAATTTGTCCATCTGCAGACAGGAGAGGCTGTCAGCCACAGTATTCTGTATGCCTGCTATGTGCCTGGCCCTAAAACTCATATTGAGCCTCAAACTTTGTAGCGCTAATTGTCGCAATACTCGCAACACTGTGTCAGAATTTGCCCCTTGCTATTCAACATTTTGACCACTGCCCAGTTATCGCACCAGAAAGTCACTTTCTGATTCTTCAATGCCTCCCCCCACAGCATTGTCGCCTCCCGTATTGGAAATATCTCTAACAGAGTGATGTCCCATATGAGCCCCCTTCTAACCCATTCTGTCAGCCATGGTTCTGAAAATCACCTTCTCCTAAAGTAAGCCCCTACCCCTATGCCTGCCCGAGGCATTGGTGTACAAATCCAGGGCTGTATTAAACAGCCACTCATCCTGCCAGAAAGCTATCACATTATACGTCATTAGGAACTGCTCCCACACCTTCATGTCCTCCCTGACTTCCGTCCGCAAATCCACCCAATGATGTGGCTTTCCTACTCCTGCTGTGGCCCTAGCCAAGCGATGTGTAAATGTGCGTCCCAGCCCAATGGTCTTACAAGCAAAGTTCAGGTGGCCCAGTACCTGCTGCACCTTTTTAGAGTCACCCTTCTTGCATGTGTTACATCACCTATTAATTCCCTTAACTTTTGTACCTTCTGTGTCAAGCCTAAACAAACCTTGCCTTGCAACGATCTCAATCCCCAAAATTCCAGACACCGACTTGGTCCTCATGTCCCCCGCTAATGTCATGCCCAGCTTCCCACACGCCTCCTTAAAATCTGATAACATGTGCTCTATTCCTGCTTTTCCCTCCCCGATGAACAAAAAAATCATCTAAATAATGAACTACCGTTACCTGCCCATACTGCTCCTTCAAGACCCACTGTAGCAATGTACTAAACTTTTCAAAAGTGACACATGCTACTAAACATCCCATGGGCATGGCTTTGTCAAAATAATACTGCCCTTCTATCTGGAAACCTAACAAGTCCTAGTCCTCCCTCCTAACCGGCAACAACCTAAATGCCAATTCAGTGTCTGTTTTTGCCAGTCAGGCTTCCTTTTTTGCCCTGATTAGCCTTACTGCATCCTCCAGGGTCCCGTACGATACCCCACTGTCCTCCTTGGCAATAAAGTCGTTGACTGATTCCTTGTCCGGGTATGACAGATGATGAATTACCCGGTATTCCCCCACTTGTTTTTTGGGCACCAGGCCCAGTGGTGACACCTGAAGGTGCTGTAGTGACGGTTCATTAAATGGACCTTCCATTCTCCCTGCTCTCTGCTCTTTCTCGATCTTCCTCTTCAGCAAGTGCTCCTTACCCTTAATGGACCCCAAATTATTTGCCTAAGCCTCCTTTACTACCCCCCAATATTGTAAATGAAGACCTTCTTAAACTCCTGGACCAGTGCATACCCTGCATCTGTGTCAGGGTACCCAGCTATCCAAAACTCCACCACCTCTAATCTTATTGGGCTCCTTGCCATGGGGAAAACTTGCTCTCCTTCTTTATTGCCTCCCACTGTTGGTAGCCCCTGCCTCCCGAATGTCCCCTATCCCACCCACTATTGGCCCAGTGACCTCACTGGTGGTTGACCTGTGAATCCTGAAAGGAGTGCCCCACATGCGAACCACCCATGCTGTTGTCCCCATAGGACCAGCACTTTGAGGTTGGGTGTGTCCCCCTCCTAAATTTACAGTTTGGGAAAGAGCAATAGGCTCTATTGTACCCCCAACAACATTTTTGGTATCTCCCGGTCCCTTTTGTCCATTCCCCTTCTGAACCTCTGGCTACCATCATGGTGGTCTCCCACCAAAGGTCATTATGACGGGAATCCCACCAACAGTCCACCCCATAATCTGCCATCCTGGTCCAAACTTCTTGTCATACTGAAGCCAATTTGTATCCCTCATCATTTTATATGCATTTCTAATGATCAACGAATATGCTAACATAGGAATCCCCATCTCCGGCTTTTTTTCCTGCACTATTGCACTGTAATACATAAAATCTAAAGATGAGGCTTCCCAAGTTTTCCCCTTATAGGTTGGCCCCTTCTGCTCTTCCCCTTGTTTAACCAAAACTATAGCTGCAGCAAGCTACTTCCTTCCAAAACCTTCCTTTTCTTCATACTGTTCCGCCATCTTCTTATCCACTAGTGCAAAAATATCCACAAACTCACCCTAACAAATCTTTTCTTCCGTGACCAACAGAATGTGATCACCTATCCTCACCCCACTGTCCCTCCCCCCCGCTACCCCTTTTTTGTCTCCCCCAACTTCTCCACTTTTTTGCCCTTTTCCAGTTCCCCCAAAACCTTCTGCAATTTTTCTGTCCCATCCCTCCCCCATTTCCAACAACAACTGCTCCACATATTCTTTCATGCTGCTCTTTATGGTCGTATCATTATTATCTGCCACATTTGATGACACCCATGCTGGTCCTGGCAAATTATCTGGGGCTGGGATAAAAGGGAGCGGCTGTGCTTCTCCTTATATCCCCCCTTTTGTCTCCACCCCTTTTGGTCTCTCTTTCCCCTCTCTGTCCTCTTCTAGCCTACCCCTGCTTCTCCTTCCCTTTGAAGACCTGCCCCTCTTGCTGTGAACCCCTTTTAGTTTTCCTGGGGCCCTCCCCCTCTGGTCTCATCTTATGACCCCTCCTTTCTTCTCCCCCTTGCTTTCATGCTTTCTTTTGGGTTCCCAGGCCTAGAACAATGGGACCTGTCTTTTACAGACAAACCTTTTTTTTTTTCACATTTTAAAAAAATACTGCAGTTAAGGGAAAAAATTATGCTATTTGTTGAAACTGCATTTTTAAGAACACACATTTTTTTAAATAGAATTTGGGGAGAATGGTGCTGATTAAATAAAAAGATGATGGCAAAATGATGCAAGGGGCCAGTTATTCAAAGCTTTGCACCTGGCGCAAATCTGCTGCGCTGGAATAGCACCGAATGTGTGCCAGTCAGCAACATTCAGAAGCCCTTTTAGCACCGGCACTGTGTGACAGCACCGATGCTAAAAATAAATGTATTCAGGGGAGGGAATGAGGGGAGTGGCCATGAATGCTGGTGCACCAGCATATTCAAAAAGTAGTGCTGTGTTACAAGTGCTTGTGCCACCTGTAGCACAGCGCTAGATACCACCTGCAAAAAGCATGTGGCAATGCAGTGTTGTAATCCAAAGTGTAACTTCGAAATACATCGATCTTTACCCCTGGTAGTCTAGTGGTCACCCGGCCCCCCCCATCACAATCCTCGACCCCGTAGATTTCACAAATAAGTATTTTCCCTGGTAGTCTAGTAGCCCCCCACCCCATCACGATTCCTGACTCCTATAAGCGTTCACAAATAAGTATTTTCCCTTGTAGTCTAGTGGCTCCCCATCATGATCTCTGACCCCTGTAGCTGTCAAATGCATTCATCTACCCTGGTAGTCTAGTGCCCCCACCTCCTATCATCATCCCCGACCCCATAGCTTTCACAAATAAGTATTTTCCCTAGTAGTTCAGTGGCCCCCACTCCTCCCTTGACAGTGCTGACCCCCGCTCCCCCAACCATCCCGAATGAAGCTGGCGACTGGCTCAACCCTGCTCACCTCCATGGCTGGTCTCCAACTGGGTGTTGAATGGGCGCATACCTTAGTGAGTGATGAATGAGTGCGTACTCTCACTCATTCATTACTCACTACGGTATGCGCTCATTCAACACTAGTCAGCGGCTGGCCATGGACATGAGCGATGGGTTGAGCTAGTCGCTGACTCCATTCGGGGATGGTTGGGGGGAGTGGGGGATTGTGGCTGTTGGGTGGGGGGGCCACTGGATTACCAGGGAAAATAGTTATTTGTGAAAGCTATGGGGATTGGGGATCGTGATGGGGGCCACTAGACTACCAGGGAAAATAGTTATTTGTGAAAGCTATGGGGATTGGGGATCGTGATGGGGGCCACTAGACTACCAGGGAAAATAGTTATTTGTGAAAGCTATGGGGATCAGAGATCATGATGGGGGCCACTAGACTACCAGGGTAAATGAATGTGTTTGACAGCTACGGGGGTCGGGGATCACAATGTGGGTATGGGGGGCGGGACACTAGACTACCAGGGATGTGACTGACTATGTCCAGGAAGAGAGCATACCTCCCAAGTGTCCCTCATTATGAGGGACATCCCTCATTTTACCCCTCTAAATTGCCCTGCCCCTCCTCTGTCCCTCATGGAACAGGTGCTGCACACACAGGGAATGTGCTGTCAATTCAAATGTTCAGGCAGCAATTACTAATAATCTATGATGCTACATAAATAGGTAATTTTGTGCAAGTAATGGAAATGATTCCACTGTGTTCTGGGCCTGTATCTCCATGTTTGATGCTGTCTGGGTCCCTCATTGTGAGAGTCAGTGTGCCCCATTGCCCCTCAGTCAGCATATCTGTGTCCCTCATTGTAGTGCTGTATGGGTGAGTGGTATGCATTGAATGTGCCTGCAAACACCCTGGGAAGGAGGCGTTGTTAATTCCTTCAAATTCAGAACTGCACAGGCAGCTTCAGACCTGCTGCTTTCATTGACTTTTTTTCCATGCCTGCACTAACCTGCCTTCCAGAGGTGCCACAGAATCATCAGCCCACACAGACTTTGTATCATCTGTCTTGTCTCCTTCATTCCTGAATTCAGCTTGAGGCAGGAGCCAGTAGCTGGGGCATGGAGGTGGTGTGGGAAGGAGGCGGGGTTACGCCATTTAAATTCAGAACTGTGCTGTCAGCTTCAGACCTGCTGCTTTCATTGACTTCTTTTCCCTGCCTGCACTAGCCTGCTTTCTGGAGCTGCCGCAAGGTTGCCAGCCCACCGAAACTTTGTATCATCTGTCTCGTTTCCTCCATTCCCAAATTCGGCTTGTGGCAGGATCCGGTAGCTGGGGGCATGGAGGTGACATTGGAAGGAGGCAGGGTTACTCCCTGTAAATTTAGTACCGGCCTAGTGACTCTCCATGGTGCATCTCTCCATTTGAGTAACTCCCGATGGAGTGGTGGGAGTCACCAATGGGAGTCTACAACGAGAGGCTGCAGGGAGGCTGCTTTGCAAATTTTGTAAGTAGTTTACTTGGGCTTAATATGTTAAAAATGCTGATGTTATTCACCATCTGTGCCCTATATTAGGTGGTTAAATATGAAATTGCTTATACCTGCCCTACTTCAGCATGTATATCAAGTGGGGTTAATATTGTTTATGCAGGTACACTACATGGTCAGATTTTACTTTGCTATCTCACTTCTGCTCACACATATCACCAACAGAATATCCAGTACTGGTCAAGAGCTGAAAACACCTATGGTCAATAAGCTTTAAGGTCTTGAAACATGTTTTAAGATGGTGAAAACCAGTTTTATTGTTAATTGTAATGCTGAGCACTTTACTCTTACCAGGAAGCTTGGTTTTAGTGAATCTAGGCATAGACGACTATTATTAATATTAGTGCTGTTATCTGGTATAGTTCATCCAAATCCTGGCCCTGTCTCTGATCATTATGTACCAAATAAGATCCCTTTAGACTTAAAGACTACATTAAGTATTGGACATTTAAATATTCAAAGTCTATTAGCCAAAAAGGACCAATTGGAATGTTGGTTAGTTGATAATTCATTTGATGTGTTGGCCTTGACAGAGACTTGGCTTATGGATAAAGTGTCCAATGATGAAGTTTACTTGGAGGGTTAATCAGTTTTTAGGAAGGACAGGAAGGGAAAGAGGGGAGGGAATGTTTAATTTATGTTAAGAATCACTTATCAGCCACAGAGAATCAGGACAGGGTAGATAGTGAGTATTATGAGGCTCTGTCAATAAATTTGGTATGAGGAAGCAATGAAATTCTATTATTGATGTGTATGTGATGTGATGTTCCCCCTGTGCATGCTAAAATGGGTATTGATAAATTTTTTCATAACTTGTCTTTCCCATCCTAACAAGAACTTCTAATAGTAGGAGATTTTAGCTTAAGTTGGTCCTCAATGCAAGCAATAGATGTTAAAAATTTAATTTCTTGCTTTGGAATGTCCCAATTAATAGCTGACACTAGTCGATATAATTATTGAACTGGTTATGAATAGACTATTGATTGGATCATAACCAACCAACCTGGGCATGTGGTCACTTCAGGGGTCATATGTAATAGTCTGAGTGACCATTGCGTGGTTTTCCATGGGTGATCAGTTAAGGGTTATAAATCACCCCCCCCCCGGGTAGTTAGGTATCACCGATTACAAGACTTTCAATTGCAGAGTTTCTCTGATGAGATTAATTTAATTGACTGGTTCTTTTTGAACACTATTGAAGATATAGACTGGGCATTTGAGAAATGTTGCACACATTTTATTAATATCTGTAACAAACTCTTACCAATAAGACTAACTACAGTTAGATCAGAAAGTAAACAATGGATTAACACAGATCTGGTTAAGTTAATGAAAGTTAGGAATGAGACTTGGGCCAGGTAGAGGAAGTATAAAACACCAGGGTTACAATAAAAACATAAACGGTTATGTAATAAGCGTAAGTCAGATATAAGAAAAGCTAAAATTGATTATTATAAGAGGAAACTACTTTAGAGAATGGTAACTCTAAAGCTATTTGGAAAACTCTAAACTATTTAATGGGGAAATCAAATAAATCGTACAATATCTCAGTTGAGGTTGAGGGACATATTGTTAGTGATCCAGAAAAGGTTGCAAATGTGTTTAATTCACGTTTTGTAAACCTTGAAAAGTACTGATCATTAAGTTGTGTTCGAATACAGACCTGAAGGAGGTACTTGCTGAGGAGAGGGACAATTTACAGTGTTCAGGAATTCCATAATGTTATTTTCGTGTACTATTCCCTAATGAGATACCGTCTTACATTTCCAAGATGGATCCAAAATCTAGTATTGGAATTAATAGTATAGAGTATTGTACAGTATTTTGAAAAAAGCTAGCCCACTATTGGCTTTACAGTTAATTAAACTTTTCAATTTCTCTCTTTGTAATAACATATTTCCCACTAAATGGAAATGTGACATTGTCAGGCCAATATATAAATCAAGGTGCCTGACTAATGTTAATTCTTATCGATCTATTACTTTATTAGCTCCTTTGTCTAAAATTCTAGAAAAGATTGTTTCAGAACAAATCACAGAACACCTCAATAAAAATAGTCTTTGGTCCACTTCACAGCATGGATTTTATTCAGGACATAATACTGAGACTGCCTTGGTGAGGCTCACAAGCCGGGTACATAAAGCACTAGATGTGAGTAAAATTGTGGCCTCGGCTTTTGTGGACCTCACCAAGGCATTCGATCTTGTTGATCTTAGAGAGTTATTGAAAATTTTCCTTAAAGTTAATTTCTCTGACAAAGTGATTGTCTGGTATGGTACAGAAAACACTTATTAAGGATTCTCTATCTGTTGAGGGTAAGTTGGATTGCAGTGTTCCACAGGGGTCCATTCTTGAACCCCTGTTATTTTCACTTTTTATTAATTCATTATCTGATGTTTGTAACAATTCAGAATTCATTTTATATGTGGAAGATGCAGTTTTTACTTAATCAGGTTCATCTATTCCTTTGTTAGAAAATAATTTACAAAAGAATTTTGGTTTAATGCACACTTGGTTTATCAAACAAAAATTAATTAGTCCTTAATTCAAGTAAAACCAAATTGATGGTTTTCAAAAATCCTAGGAACAATGTTCTATCTGAATCGTCTCTCTGTGACAACTATGGTAATATTATTGAAAAAGTATCAGACTTTAAATAGTGGGCCTTATTATTGACTCTCACCTTTCATTTGAATTACATATTACAAAACTAATAAGTAAAATTCATCAAAGATTGGGCTTGCTGTACCAGTTAAACAGGCACTTATTAAACTAGGGTTATACTTGCACATAGTTTTTTTGTTTTCATTAATTGATTACAGATTCATTATATATTCTTCTTCTACTGATAGAATGCTTTATAAGCTAAAAACTACTTATCATAATATCATACACTTTCTTACTAGACAAAGCAAAAGGACGCATCATTGTCATTTACAATATATAGCTCTTTTGGGTGTCTCTTGTTTTTTGATAGATTCAGATTTCAGGTATCTGTTTTTCTCCACAAGTTACAATTGAGTTACTTATGTATTGCTATTGTTGATTTATTTCCTAGACAGATTAATACTATTATAACTAGGTCGCAGGAAAGGTGTATATTTCAGATTCCGTTTTTTCACACTGCAGCGGCACAGAATTCTATACAATTTATTGCAGTAAAACTATATAATGCTTTGCCTAAAACAATTGCAAACTGTGCTAACATTTCGATCTTCAAAAGTGCTCTTAAAAAAAGTCTGTTTTCTGAAGCTGATTTTCAATGTTTCAATTGATTTTTTTATTTGTATGTACACTGTATTTGTATGTTAACTCTGTATGTTCTTGTGGTTTGTATTTATGTAACTGATCACCAGTGAAAATGGGCATTGTTTTGCTCACTGGTCATTCAGTATAAAAAATAGACAAACAAACATTTCCTGCAGCATTCAGCCAGTACGTCCATTCCAACCAACAGGGGGTTGCTGTGAGCACACCCTGGCCTGACACTTTCAGCCTGTACAACCATTCTGACCAATAGGGGATTACTGTAAGCTCCATGCAATAGCGCTGGGAAAAGTACATGGGAGTGCATGCAAATCAGGCCATAATGAGATGCAAATGTGACTGCCCACAGATTGCCTGAGTAAGCTCATTTGCATAGGATCTTTGAATATTTCAGACTTTTGCCCCAGGCTAACATGTTTGCACTGGGCTAATGTGTTAGCACTGTGCACTCAGATGAGCCCCGGGCTAACCTCTCAAAAGCATAACACAGTTCTGCAGTGTGTGGCCTGCATTGTTATCTGCAGTTGTGCAACACTTCATTGCTATCACACATATTGTCCACTAACTTCAGCTCACTCCACCTCTGTGTCCATTGAGCTGCTGTTGCATTTTGTACTTCCCTGTCATTATATTCAGAGCTGTCTTGTTTCCTGGGCTGTTTTAATACTGCACTCCCAGCCCTGTTTGCATGGCTTCCTTTGCATGCTGTATTTAGCAGGTTTAGCCCCAGGGCTATTCCTCTGAATATAGCTTGCTACTGGTTCAGGGCTAATTTAGCATGCCGAGCAGTGCTGATTTAGCCCTGGGGCTAAGTTTTGAAAATCTGGCCCCAGATCTTGGCACTATTTTGTGAAAATTGCATGAACACGTAATCAAGAATTTCACAAAAATTCACTAGCGCAATAAAAATGTTGGCAAGCACTAGTCTCAGTCCGCTGTACCCAGTTGCCAATAAATAACTAAATACAAATACAAACCATCTATCGGCCCTTTGGGGGATGGTGACTTTAGTGTGTGTGTGTGTGTGCTGGACTATGTTACCAAGTTACTAAATGACCTCCTCTCAGTAGTACAACATACAAGCATTAAAGAGCTGCCTATGTAGGAAATTTATGAGATTCTTTATTGGGCTTCATAGTCCATTTCCCTAATGCAACGACACTTCATCTGCAAAAAAAAAAAAGCAATTCTTGCATCAACCTCTTACTTAATTGGCACCATTTTCCCCAAATCTCACTTTTATTTTTTAAACAAAATGTGTCCTTAAAAATGTAGTTTCAACAAATAGTACAATTTTTACCACAAACTGTAGTATTTTTAAACAAATTGATTTTTTAAAGGTAAAATTGCAACCAAAATTGTCCAATTTAAATACACTGTTCCAGTTTGCAAAATGTGAAATTATGTGACAATGAAGTGGTGCAATTTTGTGAAAACTGCATGAAATGTGTTTTTTCCAATCTGCCCAGATCTTACTGAGACACAGGTCCCTTTGTCAGCCACGACATGTATATAGACAATGTTAACAAAATGTAGAAATGTAACCATTTTGCCTCTTACCCTACTGTATAGATTAAGCTCAATGTACTTTGTCCCTTGAATTTTATGCCATCATGCTTCTGTTATAAATATCTTCTATATACAGAGTGCACCTTCCACCAGCCGTCATCCTGGAGGCCCTCATAATCAATATTCTTTCTACACTTTTTTATGTTATATTTTTCCTTTTTTTTGAAAATGAAATTCTGGTAGCTGTTTCAGTCCATTTGATGATGTAGACAAAAATACATATTTTGCAAGTGATACCTTTTATTGGACTAACAAATTTGTTTTTGAGACTAGCTTTCAAGAGTTATACTCGCTTCCTCAGGTCAGTAAAAGCAGAGTTGAGTTAATAGAAGTTGTTGCCAAAGAGGCTGCCATGTTCAGAAGGTTGGAGCAGTGCAGTCATGAATAGCGCTCTGATAACTGGGCAGTGTGCATCCGAATGGGGTTGGCCCATATTCAAAAGGCCCCTTAGCATGGTGCACAGTCACTAGCATAATCTCACTAAATACTCTGCTGCACACATACAAGTGAGGGAGCCCTCTTTCACTCATGATGCAGCATATACAGTATTTAGTGGCTCTTGGAAACACAAAAATGGCTGCCAAGGCAGTGTTATTTAACACTTATAAAACCCTACACTTACCAATGTACACAATGGTGCATCAGCCCTTCACACCAGCAGCACTGGTGCCAGTGACACCCTTCCCCTCCCTCCACAATCCTTGATGTGACTAAAACTAAATCCCTGGTAGTCCTGCAGTACCCCTCCACAATCCTTGCTGTGATTAAAAACTAAAGGGGTAAACAAGTCGAAAGCACTCAATGAATACTTCTGCTCTCTGTTTACTAGGGAAAAGAATGGGTCATTGCCACAGGGGATGGAGGGTAGGCATGGGGGGTATAACAGATGGGGAAATCCCAGTGGGCAGGGTGCTGGAAGGCTTAAGAGCCCTCTGGGTGGATAAGGCACCAGGCACAGACGGCATCCTCCCCTGGCACTCCCGTGGTACCCCCTCCTTCCTTAATCCCTGCTGTGACTAAAAACTACATCCTGGTAGTCCCGTGGTTACCCCCTCCTTACCTGATCCCAGTTGTGACTAAAACTAAATCCTGGTAGTCCTGTGGTACCCCCTCCCTCCCCACTCCCTGTTGTAGCTAATAGTAAATATCAGGTAGTCCCCTAGTACCCCCTCTCCCTGATCCCTGTTGTGACAAAAACTATATCCCTCTGGAATTCGCTCCCAAGATCTTTGAGGGAGGCTCCTACGGTGGAGGTATTCAGGAGGGGCCTGAAGACCCCTTTATTTAAGCTAGCCTATCTAGCTGATGTGTTTTAATTACATCTGAAGTCTTTGAATTTTATAAAATGTTTGGGGAATTTATATAACCCTGTAAATTATTCTGTATGGCACCCAGAGGCTCTGGGATTGGGTGCTTAAAAATACATTTTTACTTACTTACGTACTATATCCCTGGCAGTCCCATGGTCTCTCCTCCTTCCCTGACCCCTGCTGTGACTAAACATTACATCACTGGTAGTTCGATGGTACCCCCTCCCTCCCTGACCCCTGCTGTGACTAAACATTACACCACTGGTAGTTCGATGGTACCCACTCCCTCCCTGACCCCTGCTGTGACTAAACATTACATCACTGGTAGTCGATGGTACCCCTCCCTCCCTGACCCCCTGCTGTGACTAAACATTACACCACTGGTAGTCTGGTGGTACCCCTCCTGACCCCTGCTGTGACTAAACATTACACCACTGGTAGTTCTGATGGTACCCCTCCCTCCCTGACCCCTGCTGTGACTAAACATTACACCACTGGTAGTCTGGATGGCACCCTCCCTGACCCCTGCTGTGACTAAACATTACACCACTGGTAGTCCGATGGTACCCTCCCTCCCTGACCCCTGCTGTGACTAAACATTACATCACTGGTAGTTCGATGGTACCCCTCCTCCCTGACCCTGCTGTGACTAAAACTACATCACTGATAATCATATGGTACCCCTCCCTCCCTGCTGTGACTAAAACTAAATCCCTGTCTGTCCTGTGGTACCCCCCTCACTCCCTGGTCCCTGTTGTGACTAAAACTAAATCCTGGTAGTACTCTGCTACCTCCCCAATTTCTGTTGTAACTAAAACAAAATCCCTGGTGGTCCCCTGGTACCCGCTCCCTCCCTGATCCCTGTTGTGACTAAAAATACATCCCTGGTAGTCCCCTGGTACCCCTCCTCCCTCCCTCCCTGACCCCTGTTGTGACTAAAAACTAAATTCCTGTCTGTCCTGTGGTACCCCCCCTCACTCCCTGATCCCTGTTGTAACTAAAATTAAATCCTGGTTGTACTGTGCTACCCCCTCCCTCCCCAATTTCTGTTGTGACTGAAAAATAAATCCCTGGTAGTCCCGTGGTGGCCCCTCCTTCCTCAATCCCTGCTGTGACTAAAACTAAATCCTGGGTAGTTCTGTGATACCCCCTGCCTCTCTGATCCCTGTTGTGACTAAAACTAAATTTCTGGTAGTCCCATGCACCCCCTGATCCCTGTTGTGACTAAAACTAAATTTCTAGTAGTCCTGTGCACCCCTTCCCCTCTGATCCCTGTTGCAACCAAAACTAAATCCCTGGTAGTATCATGGTACCCCCTCCATCCCTGATCCCTGTTGTGACTAAAACTAAATCCCTGGTAGTCTTGTGGTACCCTCTCCCTCTCCAATCCTTGTTGTGGGTAAAAATAAACACTGCAGTGCTTCGGGGCACTGGCATTAGGGGGCTGAGTCATTATGGTGCCAAAATAAGAATCTGCTGCCCCTTCTCTGAGATCTGCAGCTCCCCCCCAGATTTGGGATCTAAAGTGTGTGTGGGAGGAGCAACATTGCTGGCTGGTGCCCTAATGACTAGGTGCCCTAACACTGGGGCATTCTGATGGTGGAACCAAAACTAAATCCCTGTTAGTCCCATGGTACCCCCTCACCCCAATCCCAGTTGTGACTAAGACTAAATCTCTAGTAGTCCTGTGGTACCCCATTCCTGCCCTAATCTCCACTGGCAAATGGCATTCCCTCCCTGTCCCACCCACTCAATGCCCACCATCCCTCACCCCCATCCGACATCTTGTCCACCTGAATAACATCTTCACTGTCAACAGACAATGGTGAATGATAGCCCTCCTCTCACCTCTTTGGCTAACACTGGTTTGAATGACAGGGTGCATGCATGTGTATTGTGCTGAAACAGCTGCTTCTGTAGTATGCCTGTTCACTACCTGTCATTCAGGCAGTGGTCAGCAAAGATGGTGAGTAGGTGGTCTGTACTGGTCACCTTCTCCAGCACTACCAGAGGGACTTGTATGGTTAATGATGAGTGAGTCAGTGGGGGCAGACAGGGTTTGTAGTGGGGAGGAAGGTGCTGAGTGGGTGAGCTGGGGAAGGAGGTGGGGCTTTATGATGGGAATCATGAGGATTAGGGTGGGTAGAGGGGCACTGATTGTCTACCAGGATGTTTGGCTGTTATTTCATGGGGATCAGGCCAAAAAGGGGTACTACTGCACTACCAAGGAGTTGGATTGGTATGGGTGAGGGGTATCACCAGCCTGCCAGGGAGAGTTTAGCATTTTATCATTATTCCAACAGCAATCTGGTTCGCGGTGTCACTGGACTTCTGGAGGGGGGGCGCTTTAGAATGTTACCATTATTCGAACAATGATCAGGTAGGGGAGTCACTGGACAGCCATGGAGGGTTTAGTATTTTAAAATGTTGACAACAATTGGGTGGGGGTGGGGATCACTGGACTGCCAGGAAGGGTTTAGCATTTGACTATGCTGACAGCAACTGGGTGGGTAAGAGTCACTGGACTGCAAGGGAGGGTTTAACTTTTTATCATTATTCTAACAGTGATCAGGTAGGTGTGTGTGTGTGTGCATTTGGGGGGGGGGAGTCACTGGACTGCCAGGGAGGGTTTAACATTTTATTATGCTGACAGTAATTCAGTGAGGGAGGTCAATAGACTGCCAGGGAAGGATTAGTGTTCTATCATTATTCCAGCAGTGATTGGGCAAGAAATGCCACTAAAGGAACAAAGTGAGGGGGGCACAACCAGTAGCAAACAAAGAAATTACCAGACTGAACCAGGAGGGGAGGGGAGGGGGTGCTGGCACTGTGGGACATGAATAAAATGGACAGAAGGTTGGAGGAACTAGAGGGGTGAAGATGGAATTCCAAGCTGTTCTAAGGAACATCGGTGACAAGAATTTTGTTTTTCATCAGGCAGGTGTGGAACAAGCAGGGAGCTGCTGTCCTGCTTCGTGACTAAAATGTTTGCTACTGCTGACAACCAGGGCCAGAATTAAGGCACAGGTATTTTGGTTGTACCTATACCATCATTATTTACTGAGCTGTCATTATGTAATACAATTTAGGGCTATGAGAGCTGGCAAATTTGGCCCGACAAGCCAATTTTGAGCTGAGTCGAGCCAAACAAAATTGGCCTGATTTTGTCTGAAATTAAATGAATGATTGGGGGCTATTTTTGATGGCATTCTTCCAGCAGTTTATCCCACTGGCACCATCAACAACCTCTCAACATGACTGGCTGCACTATAAGATGGGGCTGTTAATCCTCAAACCCTTGGCCCTTTAACCAGCCTCCTTAAAACATGAAACAAGAGCTGTTAAGCCCTTACTAATATAAAATTAATTACAGGCCACTTTTCTAGGCTTTTTCAAGTGAAACCTGATTTGGTCCATTTCACTAAACTGCTAGCAGTTAGTCACCAGAAAAGTGCAGAGAGAGGAAGGAGAGCTGCAGCAGGCAGTTCTAATCATCTAGAACTGAGGAACATATATGAAAGTCTGAGCAGTGTGGGAGAACAGCACCTCTTTTAAAGACAGGCATGGCCACATAAACAGGACACAAACTGTTGTGATTGATGACTCTACAGTTAGGCATTATGATTCATGCATCAGGAAGACAAACCAAATGGAACACTGACATGTCTCCTTAGTGCAAAAATTAATGATTTCAGAACCAGCATACCTAAAATTCTGAGGAAGTGTGGCTGGGACCCTATCATTGCTCTCCATGTGGGAACAAGCAATGCGGGCAGCAACCATGAAAAGAACATATGTTATGATCTGATTGAAATGGGGAAAGATACAAAATCAAGGGTGAATCATGCATATATCTGAGCTACTCCCAGTTCCCAGAGCAAGTAAAGAAAGCACAAGGAACTTAAAGAGCTAGTGTAGCCAAAACAGGCAGACAGGAAAATAATACAAATGTTAAGTAGTAGTCAGTTGTAACTTTTTATTTCTGAAGTATTTTTCTTTTTCCTTTTGTATTTTTCATTTTCCTTTTGCTCATCAGAAAATCTTCTATGTGATAATATTGTGCTGGATGTGAGGAATAGCTCTTAACCTGGTAGCTAACATATCTAGCTCCACTGCCCCGCACTACATTGTCAGCATTGTGATCTCACGGACAGTGACATCACAGGTGAATGACCTGGCAGTCACTCACTTGCTGTTCCTAAGTAGCAGTGATGTCACAGTCCGTGAGGTCACAGTGCTGATGATGTAGTGTGGGGCAGTAGAGCAAGATATGTCAGCTGCCAGGTAAGCACCAACTAACATCAGGTAAACAAGCTTCTAATTAAACAAAGGGGGAAAAAGTGCCTCAGATAGAAAAGGTAGTGATTGGCTACTTTTAAAATCTAACATTAGTTTTAGGCAGTACACTAGCTCTTTAATAAAATAAACTCGAGGCTCAGTAACTAGTGTAAAAAAGGTGGCATAAACTTCATAGACTCATGGGAGATCTTTTACAATTACCTCCATCTGTATGGTTGAGATGGCCTACACCTTAACAGAGAAGGAGCAAAGGTCCTGAGAAACCTCTTGAAATCACATACCAAGAACAATAATTTAAACTGAATATGAAGGGCCGGGGTTATTCAATATAAAAATCCCAATAAAACAAAAAACACTATAAACCCAACTAAAAAATGTAAATCCTCAGACAATATACATTAACTCAGTTGCATACTATGTAATGTAAGAAGCGTAAATAACAAAATCAATGAACTATACGCCACTGTGATTACTGAAAATAATACTGACCTACTATTTTTTTACTGAAACCTGCTGAAAAGATATGAATACATGGGGAAAAAACATAGAAGGTTACTACCTCATAAGACATGACAGAATAGGTAGATGGGGAGGAAGTGTAGCAATATATGTCAACAATGACATCTCTACCACAGACATATCAGAATAAATAAAGGGTTTGAACAGAATGACTGAGTCGCTATGGCTCAAACTGGAAGGGAGAACTAATGACAGCAAAATAACAGGCTTGCGTTATAATCTTCAAATATGCCCACCGAACTAAATCAAGACATCATTATGGAAACTGAAAGGGCTTGTCAAAAATAAGACACAATTGTAGGAGGAGAATTCAGCTATGATGACATCAACTGGCATGCCGTGACCGGTGAAAATGGGCAAAGCTCAAACTTTTTAACTGTATGCAATTAACTAAACTTGGTTCAATATGTATATTACCCTACACAAGGAAATAATGTCCTTGATCTGGTATTAAGTTTGGAGAACATTAGTATATACAGCTGTCATACCACACAACCACTAGTGAACGGTGATCACTCATCTTTATTGTTTAATACTATGGGAATGCACAAAAAACACATGGGTTGCACAGAGGTTTGCCTACCACACAGCAGACATGGAAGGCATTAATTCAGTAATGAATAGTATCGACTGCTACAATACACTAAAGAATAAAAAATACAGAGGAAGCCTGGACATTTATATATGAAAACATTATATATATCTGTAACAAATATATTAAGAAAGTTAAAAAATGTAATAGCAAACGAGTAAAATGTAAATGGTTACATAAAACAAACTCTGGTCAGAGCCAAAATGGCTGCTAATACATTAATCTGACACAAGGGATATAGAATTGGTGTGTGGATCAGGTTGTAGTGAATAGTCACACACACGTACACACACACAATATTGTGTTTATTACCCCCACCTTATGATGAAAAGAAGTGGAATTTCTTATTAAATCCCACCTGAAAGGTGATTTTGCAGAGGTACTGCAGAAACATGCTTTGAAGGGGATTTATTTAGAATTACACCTGTTTTGCTCAGGAGGTGTTTTTTTTTTTTAAACTGAAAAAGCTTTATTTAATTTTTAAATATAGAATAATACATGTGGTGGTGTGTTTAACAAAATTTTACACACATTCTGAGGGTTGCATGCTACATAAACCCTGAGAGTGAAGCTTGAGGGGCTTATTTAAGCTTCCAACACCAAGGGGTGTGTGTAAAATCTCAAATTAAGCACACCACCCATTGTTTTATTTTATATAATTGCTGGGGATCATTTTTTTTTGCCAGCAATTGTATAAAATAGAAACATGTCTCTCTGCTGCTGCTGTCCGCTCTGGTTTCAGTGCTGTCTGTGGTCAGAATCAGCAGAACTGCATGCCTGCCTACACATTACAAATCCAAACCACTTGCATAAAATACAAAGGGCTCAACACAAAAAAAAAAAATCAAATGGCTAAGAGAATCACCTACTCGTCCCTCCCACCCTACTCTGTCTTTATGGCAGCATTGTTTTTAATCAGCAGTAGACTCTCTTAGGTCATATGTGATAGGCATGCCCCCCCAAAAGTATAAAATCAAAGGCCTCTGTAATCCCTGGTTTTCTCCAGAACCCCTTGAGTTTCTGAATGCCAGGGACTATCTATGGCACAGGTCTAGGTCCCTATGTAACCAGGCCAACATCCAGAGGTACAAAGCGGCTAGAAACAACTGCACGAGGGCTATTAGTGTGGCTAAAAATCAATATTATAAGGATGTGCCCTCTTAGACGTGGAATGATGGCAGAAAATTTTGGACTAACCTTAAAGAGGTCACTAGGAGAGACCTCAGATCTGCCCCTACCATGCTTAACACTGATGGGGTACCCTCACTTGACCACAAACTTATTGCTAACACTTTTAATAACGCCTTCACAGACTTGAGTGATGTCCTGCCATCTAGCTACTTCTCTCACCCCTTCGCAAGTGACTACTCTGGGAAAGAGACTCTGCACCCTTCTCATCCTCCTTTCTACTTCAAAACCCTCTCAGCCCATGAAGCCAGGAATTACCTACTCAAGGTTTTTGGGAAATCAAGATTTAGTGGTGACACCCTGGATCTTAAGTTTGTAGCCCTTACGCTGGATGAAATTCTGTCACCTCTAACACATATTATTAACTTGTCACTTAGATACTCTCAATTTCCTCAGAAATGGAAATCTGCCACTGTGACACCAGTTCATAAGTCTGGGGATCGCATAATTACTGGGAACTGCAGGACTATCTCTATCCCGTCCTCACTCTTAAAAGCTCTTGAGCGTATAGTGGCTGACCAACTGGTTGAATACTTAGAAAAATATCAGCTACAATGCCCGCAACAACATGGGTTCAGAAATGGTCATCGTACCACTACCATCCTTCTGGAGTTCACAGGCTTTATTCACCACTCCTTAGATCAAGGACACCTGGTCAGTGCTGCTTTCATTGATTTAACCAAAGCTTTCGACACAGTGAATCATGCCCTCCTGGTCGAACAGCTTACCACCATTGGCCTAGCTCATGACTGTGTAGCCTGGGTTGAAAGTTACCTGCACAACCATATACAGCAGGTGAAGATTGGTTACACCCTCTTGGATAGCAGATCTGTCCTATCTGGAGTTCCTCAAGGGTCCATCTTGGGCCCTCTTTTATTTAGCATTTTCCTCAACAACCTTCCTTACTCCGGCAGGGTCACATCCTTTTATATGCTGATGTTGCTGTCCTGTTTACCAGTGTTCCAGACCCCAAGGTTCTTGAATCTAGGCTACAGAGTAATTTCATAGTCGTAGAAAGATTGTTTCATATGCACAAGTTAGTTATGAATTACAAGACTAAAACTATGCTGTTCTCCAGCTCCCAAAATAGGCACAGAACTTACCCTCTTTCTATCACCAATGAAGTGGGCTCTCTCCTGGAGCTAGATCAGCTCCTTAAATATCTAGGGATTACTATTGACAGTATGATGACCTATTCCTATCACTTTGACAACATTGCTAAGGCTGTTAACACCCGCATTGGCTACTTTATAGGCATAAGCAATGTTTGACCCCAGAGGCTCTTAACCTGGCCATTCAAAGCTCTCGTCTCGCTTATTGATTATGGCTTACGAATCTATGGATCAGCTACTGAAACAACTCTTCGCTGCATCATAGTTGCACTCAACAAAGCATGCCGGCTCCTTACCGGCTCAGCCTGTTGGTCCCATACCTTCGACATGTACACTCAGGCTAACTGGCTCCAATTCAAAGGTAGACTCATGTACCAAACATGTTTACTGTCCAAAAAGGTAAGCTTAGGCAAAACGCCCCCAGGAGTGCAAAAGCTTATTACCCCCACTATCAACCATCATTGCACCAGAAGCTCTACTAGCCAGATTTTTAATCTACCCCGCTGTCGCACTTCTCTGGGACAAAGGTCCTTTCCCTACCGTGCTCCACTATGGATGAACTCGCTGCACCATGACATCACTTCAGCATCTACCTTGGGCTCCTTCAAGGTTAAACATAAGCAACAGCTAGTTGCTGATGCCAGTTGTGACTGCTTCCAATAACCTTCCTTCTTGTGAACAGCACTTATTCTAACTATGCTATCCTGACCTTATGCATAACTGCTCTCAGCATGTAAATAACTGTTCTAACTTGCTAATCATTCTCCTTCACATTTCTTCTTGATCTCTTCCACTCTTTCCCCTCACCCCTCTATGGCTTTCCCTATCCCCCCCCTCTATATCTCCTGTGCTCTCTTGCTCACTATAAAATGCTCTGTCCCACATTTTCTCACCTCTGACGAGGCCCCTGGGCGGATGCCATCCCTTACCTTGTTGATTATTAGATAATAGGCTGAGTCTGTTCTCATTTTCCTGTAAAGGGTTGTTTCATAAGACCCCACCCCCTCTAATATGACCCTCTGAATTCTAGGTTTTAATCAAATATACACCATGGCATACATTGTAGAATGCCACATGTATTGGAACTTCTCTAGTTATACACTCTAGCAATGTCTTGTATAATTCCTTGTTTTGTTTATTCTCTGTCTCATACTTTCCCAATATGTATTGTTCGTCTGACGTGGAACCAATGAAATGAGCTTATTTTCAATGGTGTTATCAGAAATTTCAATAAATAAATAAATAAAATATCTTTTGGCTGTGCCTGAAATTAACACCATATTGGTGTACTTTACAGGAGGAACTGTGGGATTGTCTAGGAGAGCTGGTGGGTCTCACGGCAAAGATAGTGGTATTATCCATTTATCCCCCACACATATCCTCATGGCACCATACCATGTTACCTTTGTACCTCTTAGCAGCAAAAAAAGCCATAACTAGGAGGTGTATGTCACCATCATTCCTACAGTCTCTGATTGGCGACAAATTGTTCTAGATATGTACAAGTTAGGAGGCCTCATGGCTGGACTGCATGATAAACAACATGATAAACTTCTTTCAGAGAAAAATGGCAACCATGGGTCTTTAATATGGCATAACATGATCCTGAATTTGTACCATAGATGGGGGTGAGGGGTTTGAGGGACTAGAAAGAGTGGTGTGCCATGGAATTTTCCACATGGCATAGAGAACACTCTCCTATTAGTGACTGAAAGCATAGAATATGGGGCGGCAGACGACGACCATCTGAAACCCAGAAATATCCTCAGATTCCTGATTTTTTGAGCTAGAGGATCTATCGCCAATAAGAATAATGCCTGTGATAAAGGACACCCCTGTCAAGTACCTCTTCCCAATAGGAATGAAGGGGATATCTTCCCATTAGTAAGAACAGATGCCCAAAGGAAAGAATAGACAGTCTGAACCCAGCAAAGAAAATTAGAACCAAACCCAAACTTAGGGAAAACCGCAAAAAGGTACTTCCATTCAACGGAAACAAACGCCTTTTCCGTAGCTAATGCAATCATAGTGGACCCCTCCCTGGCTGACCCTGAAACTGCGAAAAGACCCACTAGGCGTGGAATATGATCTGCCCCATCTCTTCCCCCCACAAACCCAGCCTAGTCTGGGTGGATCAAAGTCAGCAAGACCTGAGCCAAACGGTTAGCCAGCATTTTTGTGAAGACCTTATAGTCCACACTGAGGAGGGAGATGGGGTGATAATTAGCACATTGATAGGGATCCTTGTCTTTTTTGGGTAACATGGTAATTGTACTGTAGCATCATACATGGTAGGCAGAAGTTCCCCCTTCTTCCAAGTTTCACCAAAACGTCAACCAGCAATGGATGGACCAAGTCTCCCACTACCTTATAAAATTCGATGGGAAATCCATTCGCCCGGGACTTTTGCCCCCTTTCAACTGCTGTAATGCAACCCGAACCTCCCAAAGCAATATTGGTCCTTCCAATTTCTGATTCGGTTCTTCAGTTAAATTAGGTAATGTAATGTTGTCCAAAATTCCTGAATGTCTCCCATGGACCTATCAGAGGCCCACCTAGAAGAATACAATGGGCAATAATAATCTCTAAAAGCTATGTTTATCCCCTCTGGGTCCAAGATAAGGTGCTCCCCCCTTTTTACCCTGGGTATCTTACTAGAAGCCTCCTCACGCTTAAGCCGATAGGCTAATAATCGACTAGCTTTTTCTCCCCCCTCCCAGTAAGCCTGATGGATCCGATAAAGACCGAATTCAGCCTGCTTCGTATTTAACAAACGAATTTGATACCGAAGGCCTCTAATATGCTGCATCAAGAAGGAGTCCCCAGAGCCCTCTTTATGCTATTGCTCAAGAAGATGCAGCTGCAGCGCCACTGTTTACAGCTTACTCAGCCGTTCCTTTTTATGTGCAGAGAAATAAGCAGAAAAAGACGCCCTCAGAGATACGCTTTCAGTCCCTTCCAAAACCACCTAGCAGCCGTGTCCCCCATACCATTAGTACCTAGATAATCCTGCACCTGCTTTCTGATCCACTCCCTAAACTTGGGATCTGTCAAAAAAACTAGCATTACACTGCCATCGAGCCTCACAGGATTTCCCTTTACCCGGTGCGAAGACAAAAGTAACCAGGGCTTGAACTGAGATGACGATGGGCTTAGTTGAAACTGATAAAGTACATTGAGGTATGATATGAGAAACCAAAACGAAATCAATCCTACTGTAAGTCTGAGGCACCGGGAAATCACTGGTGTAATCACGAACATCCGGATACAGAACTCGCCATTCATCCCAAAGCCCATGGTCACCATGGAGATTGCTAAGGGCTATAGAACTGGGATTTACAACCTACTAGGGTTACCACTGAGATCACAGATAGAATCAAAAACCTCATTCATATCCCTCTCCAAAATAAGCTCCCACTCTCCCTTATCTTGGAGAACCTGAGAAAACCGATAAAAAAAAGGTGGACCATCAACATTTGGACCATATACAAACATCAACGTACATCTAACCCCATCCAAGTTACCTGTGACCATCACACAATGACCTTGAGGTCCCGTGTGTTCGAGGTGGTAACCCAGTTCATCTCTTTAGTCAATAAAATAAAATAAAAAACTCCACTTCGATGTGGACCAGGCAGCAAACACTTGCCCCTTCCAACTAGCCTTAAACCTATCCACTTCCTTTTGCAGCAGGTGGGTTTCCTGCAAAAATATTATTTACCTCCCCCAACTTTTTTTTTCATTATGTGTTTTTCTCATTTTCGCCTTCCCCCAGTCCTGGACGTACATGCACGCATGTGGAGGCACACGTGCACCACATTCCAAGATGCCCTCCTGACTTGCCACCCCTCCCACTTGCACTGTCACTGGACCTCCACCCAGTGGCAGTAGAACTATGGGGGGGGGCAACAACCACCCCAGGAGAGGAGAGCTAATGTTAGGCACTCGATCATGTTCCGCCCCTCCCCCCCATGCCGGCACCCTGACGACCTGAGGTTGTTCCTGAATCCAGTTCACCAGCATGGCACGAGGTGTGGCATCCAGTGCCTCAACCCTCAGCACCACCGAGCCACCCTCTCCAACTTTTTTATATGAGCTAATACCCAATGCCGCTTAACGGGGTCATTCATTCCATGCACATTCCAAGAGATCACTTTATATGAATCCATAGTGGACAATTCCAGTTAGATCAGTCCCACCCACATGCCCCACTCCTCCCCTGGTGGGGCCAAAAACAAACAATACCACACATTAAACTCAGTGTTCCCATAAAACCTCTACATATTCCAAAGAGAACTCAAAATACCCATAACCTATGTCCAAGAACAATAATGATATAACATGGTTACCCTTCTATCACATTTTCTCTGGCTATGCGTAGGGCCGCTGCATTCACCTCTCGAGTACCCACACAATATGAAGCCTCACCCCCCTGTGACAAAAAAAATTATCATTAAAGACAAAGTAGCTCACAGATCCCAGAAGCAAGAGATAAAGAGAAAGAAGAAAGAACATCCCCCAACACCCACTCCTCCCAAGGGTATTACAGTTGAAAATCAGCAAAGAAACTAAGCTATAACCCCTGTGGAATGAGAAAACAGTCATTCACAAACCTCACAAAGACGTCAACATCCCCTTCCCCTTCCAAACTTAACAGCTAAATCACAAAATAATAAAACACAGTCCCACTCATGGATGCCAGAGGAAATGTCCAAGGTGATAATTCAGGGCTCCACCAAGCCACATCGATAACGAAGTTGTCAAAAGGCAGCACAGCGAAATCCACAATGTCAACAGGCAAAATTTCATCTATCAGACATTGAACATTTTTTTTACATGGGGCTGCACCCCCTGCACCCCAACTTTTAAATAAAGTTTGAGTCGGAGTTGACTTGGAAGGGGGGCAAAACACTGGCAAAAGTAACACAGTACATTGGGTCCATTACAGTGACAATTTCGAATTTGTTCAAAGTTGTCACTGTAATGGATTTTGATGTTGAAATTTTGCTGTGTCAATGGTATATCATAACTCAGTAATCCCCAAACAGAGTCTTCCCACCCCACCTTCATGCCCACAAACCCAAGGCAGGAATATAACACTGGAACTACTGCCCCGGGGTGTTACCATACCACTAAATAATCGTCCTCACCCAGGAGATCAAAGGGTATAAGGAAGTTTCCCCTGGCAGCCCTTCCCAAGAGCGAGTCAACCGAAACACTCTAAATCCCCATGATAAATGAGTAATCACATACTGCCCCCAATGGAAAAAAAGAGCGGTAGAGACAAGGTCACAAATGACTGTATGTAAATACCACAACAGTCATATACTGATACAATGCAGATTCTTACCAAAAACCTAGACCATTTCCCTGCCCTCCACCTAGAAAAAAGCACAGCTCTCAACCCAGGACTGAGGACACCGGGGCACCAGAGGAAAAGCCCTCTTAAAAACTCTCAAACTGTGTATGGAGGGAATCAAGGAAACCAAGTTGCACCCACCAACCACACAAACCCATGTCCACAAACAAGCCTAAGGATTCCGTATCCTCGCTTCTAAAAGTCTCCATTGAGCACCTCCATACCATGAACAACATTATAAGTGATTATAAGAGGGAAAAAAAAGAAAGGGAAAGTTCCCCGTCGACTCATCCTTCCAGAGAGTTGCGTGTTACTAGTACTCTGATATTTCTAAGCAAGCCAAATGGACACGTTAACTAGTAGCTGTTCCATAGGTGGAAAAAGAAAAGCCTCATACCACTGTATGAAAAGAAATTTCAGTCCGTCGTGTCTTCATCTTACGTGGATGGGCAGGGAGAAGTGTTCTAAACCATGGCTTGTCCCATCTTCGGTGGTGAATTTCTTCCTGGAGAAGTCTGCTGAGGCTTAGGAGACTGTACTTCCCTATCTCTGAGTCCATTCTTCCAATGGCCATCCAGACAAGTCCAAACAAAATCGGTGAGCCTCCTCCGGTGCAAAAAAGAATTATACTCGGCCTGGCAGGAAAATATGGAGAGTAGCTGGTGGTGCTAGGAAACTTAAGTCCTTGATCCTGAGCCAGATCCTGAATGCGATCAAAGGCTTTGTGGCATTCAAGAACCCACTTAGGGTAATCTGAACGAAAGTGCAAGCCAGTCCCCTGCCACTGGATATCTTTAACAGACTTGGCTCCCTTCAGGATCCATTCCCGATCAGTGTATCTGAGCAGCTTGAAAATAACTGGCCGGGGGCATGCTGATGGATCCACTGCAGGGGCCAGTCAGGACTCTATTAGATCATTCAATTTCAACTACAGCCCTCGGTGTCCAAGGAAGCCAACTAGAAGCTGCCCCTGCAGGAATTAAATCATGTCTCCTCCTTCTGATTTCTCCAGGAGCCCAAATAGTCATACATTGCTCCGTAGGTTTCTCATTTCATAATCATCCAGCTTGTCCCACAATGCTCAGACCTTCCATTCTGCCAGTCTCAGGCAGCGCTCTGCAGGTCGGGCCCAGTCCCCTAGACTGCTAATCTGGGATTCTGCTTGCTCAGCCCAGTGACCCAGGGCTTCCACTGATACTTGGACAGCCATCATGGAAACTGTTAAGTTATTAGTATCCGTTCGAATTCCACTCATAAACATCTTTATTTCACTCAGCTCCCTGGCAATCAGGCTAGAGTCGGTTTCATGCTTTATGTGTGTGTATCAGGACCTGGACCAGGCCCATCCTCTGGAGGTGGTGGAGAAGTAGATAACATATTTTTTCTTCACTAGAGAGCCAATTTTTCACTATCTTGCTTCTCTGCTATGCCTACGTTCAAGAAGGAGCCACCAAACCTCCAAGTCACCACTAAAAGGGGAGTATAAATAGCACTAAATCCAACCAAGGGATGGAACTGTAGAAGTCTTGCTGCTCTCGCTCTCAGCTCAGCTGCATCATGAGACCCCCCCAAAAGATAACAGCCTTTAACTAATTGAAGTGTTTACCTCTTCTTGTGTGGGCTGTTGAATCAGGAGAAGGAATTACTTTTGTGCTAGGTTTCACTTTGCACTGGGAAAGGGAGACTTTTTTTTCAGTTTTAGAAAAGTTTCTGATTGAGGAGTACTTCACAACTGGTGGAGTTATTGTGTTTCAATTCCAACGTTTTGTTATTCGGTCACCTCTGGTGAGTGCTTTTCTATGAAAGCAAGATGTCTGCATGCTCTGCCCTGCAGCCGTAAAAATCTTCCATTGCTCCCCCTCTGCAGTTCTGTGCTCTAGATGCATGATTTTGTAGTTTTTCTCATTGAAACCGAGCTGCCATGCCCTCAATCACTTCTCGTTTTTTTTCAGGTCTCTGCACATTATACCCATCCCCTCTGGAGTGTCTACCCTGTTGCAGATTTTGGCGTCATCTGCAAAGAGGCAGACCTTTCCTTCTAGCTTCTCTGCAATGTCACTTATAAAGACATTAAAAGGACCAGTCCCAGTACTGAGCCCCGAGGCACCCCACTGTTAACCGCCTCCATTTCTTGGAGTGGACTCCATTTAGCTCCACCCTCTGTTGCCTATATCTGCTGGGAAAGATACAAAACCAAGGGGGAATCGTACAGCTATCCGGGCTGCTTCCAATCCCCAGATCAAGAAAAGAAAAAAACAAACACACTTTAATAAAATAAACTTGAGTCTCAGTAACTGGTGTAAAAAGGCTGGCATAAATGTTATAGACTTATGGGAGATCTTTTACAGTAAACTCCATCTGTATGGTAGAGATGGTCTACACAGAGAAGAAGCAAATGTCCTGGGAAACCTCTTCAAATCACATACTGAGAACAATCATTTAAACTTAATATGAAGGGGTGGGATTATTCAATATAAAATTCCCAGTAAAACAAAAAACACTATAAACCCAGTTAAAAACATGTAACTCCTTAGACAATATACCAACTCAGTTGCATACTATGTAATGTAAGAAGCGTAAATAACAAAATCAATGAACTACAGGCCATTGTGATTAATGAAAGTAATAGTGACCTGCTATTCTTTACTGAAACCTGCTGGAAAGATATGAATACATGGGGGGAAAGACATAGAAGGTTACTACCTCATAAGACATGACAGGATAGGTATACGGGGAGGAAGTGTAGCAATATATGTCAGCAATGACATCTCTACCACAGACATATCATAATAAATAATGGGTTTGAACAGAATGACCGAGTCCTTATGGCTCAAATTGGAAGGGAGAAATAATGACAGCAAAATGATAGGCTTGCGTAATAATCTTCAAATACGCCCACCAAACTAAACCAAAACATCATTATGGAAACTGAAAGGGCTTGTCAGAAATGAGGCACAATTGTAGTAGGAGATTTCAACTACGATGACATCAACTGGCAAGCTGTGACCAGTGAAAATGGGCAAAGCTCAAACTTTTTAACTGTATGCAATTAACTAAACTTGGTTCAATATGTATATTACCCTACACAAGGAAATAATGTCCTTGATCTGGTATTAAGTTTGGAGAACATTAGTATATACAGCTGTCATACCACACAACCACTAGTGAACGGTGATCACTCATCTTTATTGTTTAATATTATGGGAATGCAGAAAAAAAACACATGGACTGCACAGAGGTTTACACTTACCACACAGAAGACATGGAAGGCATTAATTCAGTAATGAATAGTATCGACTGCTACTACACACTAAAGAATATAAAATACAGAGGAATCTTGGACATTTATATATGAAACCATTATATATACACACATCTGTAACAAATATATTAAGAAAGTTAAAAAATATAATAGCAAAGGACTAAAACTTAAATTGTTAAATAAAAAAATTATCTTTTCCTCAATTTTGTACTCTGTGTTTCTGTGCTCTAGATGCATAATTTTGTACTTTATCGCATTGAAACCCAGCTGCCGTGCCCTCAACCACTCCTTGAATTTTTTCAGGTCTCTGCACATTCTACCCACCCCCTCTGGAGTGTCAACGCTATGGCAGATTTTGGTGTTTCTTAAAAGAGGCATAACTTCTCTTCCAGCTCCTCTGCAATGTCACTCATAAAGACTTTAAAGAGAACTAGTCCTAGTACTGAGCCCTGAGGCACCCCACTGTTAACCCTCCCTTTCCTGGAGTGGACTCCATTTACCACCACCCTCTCTTGCCTATCCATTAACCAGTTTGTTACCCAGTTTACCACCTTAGGACCCACTCCTAAGCTACCCAGTTTCCTCATGTCACCTACGTAGTGTGGTGTCGCAAACCTAACTGAAATCGAAGAATGTCACGTTAAGAGTTTTTCAAAGTTTAGCCTTTATGCCATCCAGACCCAATGTTTTCCCACTGGGCAATTCTTGGATTGCCAGTTTGCTTCCTCAGTTTTGTTTAAAGAGATTGTTTTATTTAGAATTGTTCTATTCTATTTGTTTAATTTTGGGAGGTTTAGTTACACTACCTGTGCTTCAATCTGGTCAGCCCTTACTCTATCCTTATTGGCACATGGAATACTGTAAAACTAGTTGAATTCCTTGTTGATTTCTTTGTTGTTATGCAAACTTTCTCCTTCACCATTCCTGACCCCAGGGATCATATTATGGTTTTGTTGCTTCTTAAGTCTAAACGCCAAAAGCTTATCAGATTTTCCCTTGCTTCCTAATCAGATTGCTGCAGTCTGAAAAGGACGTGTTCTGCTTTGGCTAAAAGATCTTGTTTATTTTACGTTTTAGTGAAGTTATTTAATGAAGTAGTGGGGTCCTATTGAACAGATTTTTTTAAAGGACTCTTCCAGATGTTTAAGTTTCATTTCCTTCTCTGTCAAGTTTTGTTGTACCTCTTTTTTCTTTGAGGAAGAGAAACTAATAATAATTTCCATAGGCAGGCCTTCAACATGTCCCAGATTCATGCTTTGGACACTTCCTCATTGTTGCTCAATGAAAAACACTCTTTTATTTCTTCCTGTACCCATTTACATTCCCTCTTTATCACTGTCCCTTTCTCATGCACTCTCTCCCTCACACTCTCTCTCTCTGCCTGTGCCACCCTCTTTCTCTCCATCTCTCTCCTCCTCTCTCTGTCCCTCTCTCATTCACTGTCTCCTTCCCCTCTCTCACCCCCCCAACTCTCTCTCCCTTTCAGATTCAAATAACTTTTTTGCCTTGACATGATACAGTGCTATTGCCAACGTGTATACTGTACATCAAACTATTCAAAAGACAGAATGATACTGCAATGCTCTTAAAGTAATACATCTACAGTATGTTGCATTTTGAAGCTGGTGGCAGGATACTGTATAGTCTATAGCTACTGTCTTTCATTCTCCCCCATGCTCAACCTCTTTCTTTCATTCTATCTTTCTCTGTCTACCCCACTCTTTCCCTCCCTCCCTCCCTCACTCTTACTCTCCATCTCTATCTCACGCTCTCCATCTTCCTCCTTTTCTCTCCCACTCTTTCTCCCCTTCCCCTCTTTATCTCCCCTTCTTTTTATCACCCTCTCTCTCTTTTCCTTTTACTCTTCCTCTCTTTCCTCCTCCTCCTCCTCTCTCCCCCCTCTCTATATCCATCACACTCTCCGTCCCTCTCCCTCACTTCCATTCTCTGCAATAACCAATGCCCTCTGAATTCTGCAGTTCTCTGGCTTCAGGACTGATGTCAACCACAGAACTTTAGTAGTGATGCAGAAATCCCCATTTTTGCAGTGATTTTCTATTTAAAAATATTAGGTTTCAATTATCTCAGGCTCGTGTCCCTCCTTTACCTGTCCTGAAGCCCTTCCCCATGTCCCACAAAGAAGTAAACAATTCCTGCCACTGATGTGAAACAAGTATGTCACAGGAATCTTGGAGCTCTGTCCCAGCACTAGTGCTGTGCAGAATGTGGAATTCTGCTGGTGAATTTAGTGTGGAATGACCATTCTACTTGCGGAATTTCCACTGGAACTTCACTGGTTCTTCTGCAGAATTCAACCTACTGTGATCCACAGAATAGAACAGCATTTTTCCATGGAAAATTATTCCACAAAAATTTCCACAGAAAATATTGAGATCTGCGGAATAATATTCCGCAGAACAGCATTTTCTCCGCTGAAAATGATTCCATAACTATTTTCTGCCATGGAATTTCACCGTTCCGTTTCTGGTGGAATTTTGACTTTGTTCCGCCAGAATTTCTCTTTTTCCCTTTTGGACTGCTAGTTTGCTGACACCCCAGGCATACCTGAACCTTTAGGGGCAGAGTCCCCTGTGGACCTGTGGTCTAACTACAGACTCTCTACAGACTTCCCAAAGTGTTTCATATCTTTTAAATGTTTTTTTATAGACAAATGTGATGCCTTTCCCCAGGTTATGTTGTAACAGCTCACACCAGCAGAATGCCTCATTTGATCATACGTATTAGAATTTGATTCAGCTTTCCAGAACAAGTCAAAAAGTCCCCCAGTCATATGCTGCTATAGGACATAAACAGCTGCACCACCTGGTTTCATAGCTACTTTAAATTAATTTGGCATATTTTTCCTGTTGTTCCAACAGCTCAGCTAAAGGGCAGAAGTCAACATACAAGCTGACTGTCAATTTTAGTTCTTCGGTTTAATAACCTGAGATGACCATAATGCATTTGTGCTAACAAAAGAATGTTTTAATGATTTATCAAAATGGCTTCTAACTCCGTAGGCCTATAGTGAGTAGGATTGCTCACAATATGCTAACATACTAGCATACTGTTTGCCAGCAGATTAGGCCTTACGTTCTATCGAGTCTGCTCGAACCTTAGATCCTTAGTTGGGTGCCGAGGCCCTCCCATCCCTTGTGCTCCAGAAACCCCTATCATCCATCCCCACCCCTCTGGAACAGGCCATCATCTGATACATCCACTTTCTGTGTCTGTCCCACCCTCTCTTGAAGCCCTCCACTGTGGATCTCTGAACCAACTCGCCGGGCAGTGCATTCCAAGGGTCCACCACCCTCTCAGTGAAAAACCTTCTCTTCTTCCCCCCCCTCACCCTTCCACCTTCCAACTTCAAACCATGCCCTCTGGTGATACCTCCCTGCTTTAGTCTAAAGATCCCCTCCATGTTTACCCTATTTTTTCCCTTGAGGTACTTAAAGATCTCAATCATGTCCCCTGTCTCTCCTCTCCTCCGATGAAACAGGCAGAGCTCCTAAGTCTGTCCTCATACGCCAAACTCTAGCCCTCGTATCATCTTAGTTGCCTCCTCTGTACCCTCTCCAAGAGCTGTATGTCCCTCTTCAAGTGTGGTTCCAGTACTGTGCACAGTACTCAAGGTGTGGTTCAACCAGTCCATTGTACAGTGGCAGAATCACTCTGCTCCTAGAGGTGATCCCCTTACGATGCATCCCAACATCCTGTTTGTCTTGCTAGCCACTCTCCTGCACTGCTCAGAGTTATTCATACATGCATCCACCATGACCCCTAGGGTCTTTTTCCCTATTGAGGCCTCCAGCACTCCCTCCCAGGGTGTGCCTGTGTTTAGGGTTTCCCACCAAGATGCAACACCTCACACTGGTGATATTGAAATTTAATTTCCATGCATGAGCCCAGCTTTCCAGGGTGTCCAGGTCCTTGCAGGGCCAACCTCCCTCTTCTCCCTCAACTACTGCTCCCATCTTGGAATCATCCACGAAGAGACTCATTTCACACCCTATACCCTCCCTGATGTCCGATATGTATGCATTAAACAGGATCGGACCCAGGACCGAAGCCCCGGGTACCCCACTACCAACCTCTCTAGGTTCGAGAGCTCACCACAGACCACTACTCTCTGGGTGCATCCAGCTAGCCAGTTTTCAATCCATCTGACCATCAAAGGGCCTACTCCTAACCCGTCAGTTTCTCCACCAGACCATTGTGGGGACAGAGTCAAATGCTTTGCTGAAGTCTAAGAATAATACATCCACAGGCTTTCCCCTGTCCAGTTCTAATGTTACCCATTCGTAGAACTCCACAAGGTTGGTTTGACATGATCTACCTGGCACAAACCCATGTTGCCGACTATCCAGACCTCCCACCTCCTCCAAGTACACCTCCAATCGTTCCTTTAGTATACTCTCCATTAATTTTTCCACCACCGAGGTCAAACCGATGGGTCTATAGTTACCTGGTTCTTCCCTCGACCCCCCTTTATGGACTGGCACCACATGTGCCTCTCGCCAATCTCTAGGTAGCCTCCTTGTCTCAAGTGACCTGTTGAAGAGCTCCGCCAGGGATGCAGCCAGTATGTCCACCAATTCCCATAGTACTCTCGGATGAATGCCATCCGGCCCAGGAGATTTGTCTTTCTTTACAGCCTTGAGGGCTAACCACACCCTTTTGGCGGAGATAGCATCATCCGTCCCCTCCACCTTACTGGCCTTTTTATCCTTATCCAGATGTGACACCCCTGGGGTACCTCTCCCTCCCTCTTGCTCCATTTCTGTTGTCCCCGATCCCACTTACTGCCGCTTCTATCCCTTCGTGCCTTGCTTGTAGATATCCCACCCCTCCCTAGTGAACACAGAGCAGTGCACTATTAAATACCTCTGCCTGGTCCCTCACCTCTTCCACCTACCCTCCTTCTGATCTCAAGCTGCTGAGATGGCCCTTAGTTTTTCTCCACTCCCCAATGTACCGGAAGAACCCCTTTTCCCCTCCATGTATCCCCTGTGCCAGCCGCTGCTCTTTACTGGACTTTGCTCCCCTCACCATACGGGTGACTTTTCTAGATGCAAGATGGTATATTTCCTTATCCCTATCTCCTCTTGTTATTTTATATTTTTTGTAGGCTGCCTTCTTTTCTCTGACTGCTACCTGTACCTCACTGGACCACCAGCATGGTTTATGTGACCTTGCTCCCTTACGTTTCAACTTAGCGCAGATCCTGACTGCCTCATGAAGTCCCCGTTTTATGACCTCCCATCTCCTTTCCACACTTGTCATTGATGTAATCCCTCAAAATATTTCCCATGCCCACAAAGTCTGCCCCCCTGAAGTCCACTGCCAGTGTCCTAGATCCCCCTTCCCCCCATGCTTATTTGAAACCAGACAGTATTGTGGTTGCTCCTAGTCAGGGGGTCCTGTACAACCATGTCCCTTACCAGATCCCCATCTGCCAGAACCACATCCAGGACATGCCCCTCCCTTGTGGGCTCCATCACATGCTGTGTTAAGAACACATCCTGGAAGCCGTCCAGCAGCCTCTGCTCCTTGGCCACCTTAGAGAACATGGTTCCCCAGTTTGTACCTGGCATATTAAGGTCCCCCATCAACACCACTCCTTCCCCTTTTGGTCCACACTGGGCAATGATGTTATCCAGCAAACCATCCTCTAGAACATCACTCATCCCAGGAGGCCTATATCCTACTCCCAGCTTGACCTTATCTCCTGCTGGGGATCGTAAGGTGACCCATAAGGCCTCCATGTTTCCCTTTGCCTCTTCTACCCTAGCAATTTCTATGTCATCTCTAATGAACATAGCCACTCCACCCCCTCTGCCCTCCTTTCTATCCTTCCTAAGCATAGTGCACCCGTATACGTTTAGGTCCCTGTCATGGTTTTTGTTGGCCCACGTCTCCGTGACCACCGCCATCCACCCCCAACAGCATGGCCTGGAACTCTGGCAACTTGTTTCCCAAGCTCCTGGCATTTACTAACACCAACCCTACCCCTTATCCCTGATCCTCTTTGTCGAACCCCACCCAGATTCCTTATACTTCCATCCTCCCTCTGCTCCTCCTGAAACCTCCACCCCTAGTCTGTTTCCCCCCCCCTTGGGCTTGAAGGCTACTCCCCTCATCTGGAGGAAAGGGCTTCTGGTCAGCCCCTCCCTTATCCCTTCCCCCCTCACAAGTTTAAACCCCACTTTTCTTGAATGTAGTCAGCCATCCCCTGTTTAAGGACTTCCTTCCCTAATGGGGCAAGATGAAGCCTGTCCTTGGCATATAGTCCCTTATCCTCCCAAACTCCATTCCAGTTCCCTAACACCCCCAATACACTCTCTTCACCCCATTTCCTGAGCCAGTCATTAACCTCTGTGAGCTTCATTTTTTTCTCCACTGAGGCCATTGGTACTGGCAATATCTCCGAAAAGGAAATGTTGTATCCATTATCCCGACAGACTCTGGCAAGTTCTTGGAACCTTGCTTGGATTTCCAAAATGCTATTTCCCTCTAGATCGTTAGTTCCCAAATGCACCAGGAAAAACGGTTTCCCTCCGCATTCCCTAACCATTTCATACACTATGTACTTTGCTCTGTGCACTGTCAGCCCAGAGATACTCACTACCTTCACCTGGCAATAGCATCCACCCCCCTGTCCATCCCACTGGATACCCCTAATCATCGAGTCTCCCAATAACAGAACCTTAACACCGCCACCATCCTTATGGTTACCTCCATTATGCCAACTCAGCCCCCCTTCCCCCTCTTATTCACGATCTCAATTCCATGGGAGTCTTCCTGCCTTATTAGAGACCCTCTTGTCACCTTCCCCTTTCTGCCTCCCTTGTTATTTTGCCCACTTAACTCAAACCCCCTCTGAATAGGTGTCCCCTTTAACCCTCTCCTATCCGAACCATTTATCCTGGCCCTGATGGTTTCCCCTTCCCCCACACCGCTATCCTCCCCCCTTGTAATAGTACCCCTGCCTCCGGAGGCTCTCTGTGGGTCCCCTTTAGCTAGGGCTCCATCCTTGGCACTGACCCCCTGCTGAAGGGGCTCCCTCTCCACCTCCTTGTCTCCCAGTTTCTTTCCAATCATGCTCTCCTCCCTCATGTCTGGAATATGTTGCATCTCCCCATTTGCTTAACATTTATGTTTCCTTCTCCTCTGGGACTATTTCTATCCTTTCCATTGCCGGTCTGTGATGCCCTATGGGTATTCGACTCCATCCCCCCCGGCCTCTGTATAAGTTTCCTCATTTCCACCAACCCCTTCCTCCCTCTCTAGGTTGCTTAGTAGCTCAAATTTATTGTGACACTCTATGTCAGCATTCATCAAGTAACCCGAGTTTCCCCTGACTGCACCTCTAAACTGCCCCTCTTCTTCCCCTCTTGCTCTGTTCACCTTAGGAGCTCCCTTCCCACAGTCTGCTGTTTTAGGCTTCTGCACAACAGCCCCTCCTGACTCTTCCCCCTCCACTCTCTTTGTATTCAGAATGTTCACCCCGTACGCTTTCCCCTTAGTGTCAACATCCCTATCTAAGGGTCCTCTGTCCCTAATATCCCCCCTCCTGCTTGCTGTAACATAACGTCCTGTAATTTCAGAGCATTGCCCCAGCCTCCCCTCAGCCCCACCCTTCTGCTGCCCATATCCACACCCTCTATCCTGGACACCCCACCAGCTCCCCAGCTTACTCCTTATCCAATATACCTCCCTCCTGATACAAGATAGCTGTGCTCACAGAGTGGGCAGCCTCCCTCTCTCCAGGCCCAATTGAGAATTATTGCCATCCCACAGCCTGTGCAGCCTACAGCCCTTCCGAAGATGCCTGCCATGGTGGAATATGGCCACCCTGTTTATCCCCCTCTGTTTATAATGGCACACCCCCTTTTCTCAGTCCCTTTTCCCTGGAATACAGTTTCTCTCTATACTGACTGCTGTTATTTACAAACTCAATTTTAACCCCACCAATAAAGTTCCCAAGTCTCACAAACACATATAGTCCAGTGTGTGTTCAGTCTCACTAACAGTGTGTGTATGCAGACATCAGGTACCGTATGAGGTCACAGGCCCACCAGCTCCTGTTGCTTCAAATTTCAGCCCCAAACAGAAATACTCAGCTCTTCAATCCCAACCTCCAGTGGCTTTTCAGTATTTAAATGTGTTGTTTGCCTGGTGTTAGGGGGAGGGGACATCAGCAGGAACTACTTTGTCTCCAACAGGAAAAACAACACATTTAAATTTCACTCTAATTATCACTGCCAAACAACTGTTCCCAAGCCTCCAAATTTACAATATCACAGTCCAAGTATCAGTTCTAACTCAAGGTTATAATTTTTAACACATAGAACTAATTTCACTTACAAAACTATTCAAATATTTCAGTTAAAACAGAATATAACCCCAGACCTCTGTCCTTACCAGCCTGCTGCTTATGTTCCCAAGTCCTTATGTTCCCAAGAATATGTCGATTCCTATCCAATTATACTGTTAAGGAATTTAGGAAGGTCTGATTTCTAATCCAATTCTCATTGAAATCCTAAAGGGCCCTTAAATCAGAATCCTATTCAGATTTGGAATCCTAAATCTCAAACGCCTATGTAAAAATAGCTTTTTAGGATTTAAATTAGAGAGTTGGATTTTCGGACAGCAGTTCTGAAAATCCTAATTCTGAAAATTGGGTCAGAATCTGATGAATTTGATTCCATTCTGTGGATTCCAAGTAACCCTAATACTGAGTCTTAAGGATTGCAAGGGTTTTCTACCACATCGGCATGAGACAGAGAGATGCAGGGGTGCCAGTGGACACCAATGTATGATTGGTATGTATGGTGGCGGGAGAAGGGGCCACTTAACACCAGTGATGGCTTGCACACAAGACCAGGAGAGTGAGAGAGGACATACTGTATCACTGGTCACCAGGGGCTACATGGCACAAGATGGGGATGCCACTGATCACCAGATAGCGCTAAGTGGAGGACAGGATAGGAGGGTGGGCTATTAAGGTTCATAGGTTGTACGAGAACAAGGGCAAGACCATAATGAACTTGCCGCCGTTTAACTAACGATGGTAAAGGAATTTCTTATCACCCATGTATTAATCCAGCTTGCATTTGAATTGTTCTATATTGTCACTTGTTACAACTTCCACCAGTAGTGAGTTCCATAACTGTTGTACTCTTTGTGTTACAAATGTTTTTCTGAGCAGGGTTTTACATGTTTCAGCATGTAACCTCAGTTTCTGCGATCTTGTGCAGTCAATTGGAGTTTGTTTCATTAAACAGTTCGATTCAAAAAGTACTTCATCCCTAAAAGCCTTATAGGCCCAACAGAGTTCACCTCTTATAGTTCTATAGTCCAGGAAGAATAGACCTACATTTCTCAGTCTTTCCTCGTTTATCAAGTGTCCTTGATTTTTAATATTTTTTGACATCTTCCATTGCACAGACTCATTTTTTTTTTTTTTTATCAATTATAGATGTAGGGGAACAAAATGGGGCACAGTATTTTAAGTTTGTCCTAACCAGGCTTGTATACAGGGGCACTATAACCTCAGGCTCTTGACTTTTAATATGTTTAAAAATACACCTAAGGATTCCATGACATTTTTTGGTAGTTTTATAAATATGTGTACCAAATTTTAGATTATTTGTTATAGTAACACCAAGATCTCTTTCCGTCATGGTCACTTGTAATTTAATGTTATTAATGTAATAACTAGCTTGTTTATTATTACTCCCAAGGTGCATTACCTTACACTTGGTAATACTGAATACCAATTTGTTTTTGGAGGCCCAGGTATAGAGATTTTTCAAGTTTTCATTATTTTCGATACATCCCAACTTACTATCATCCGCGTATTTATGTATCCATATACTCCATTGTCTGTTTGCATATTAGATACCACGATGTTGAATAAAGTCAGTCCAAGCACAGATCCCTGTGGCACTCCACTAGTCACATCCCCCCAATCGGACTCGTACCCTTTTAATACAGCCCTCTATTTCCTATTTTCTAACCATGAGTTTATCCACTTTATAATCAGAGGATGTAATTTGAGTTTGATAAGTTGCTTTATTAGAATCCTATGCAACACAGTGTCGAAAGCTTTCTCATAGTCCAGGAAAATCATATCAACAGAAAGTCCATTATCTAGGGCCTCACTAACTGGCTCAAAGAAACGTATTAGGTTACTCATGCACGATTTTCCCTGTGTAAATCTGTGTTGTGATATGTCATAATTTCCTGTATTATGAAGGTGGTCAATGATTTTATATTGTAATACTCCTTCCACTATTTATCCAATGCAAGATGTTAAACTTATGGGTCTATAGTTGCAGACATTGTTTTTTTGATCCTTTTTTATAGATTGGAGTGATGTTGGCTAACTTCCATTCATCGAAGGCAGTTCCTTCATGTATAGATGTATTAAATAGGAGTGTAAGAATTCCAACTAATTCTCTGCAGAGATTTTTAATAAACAGGGATGGAATTTCATTGGTTCCAGAGGCTGGACTTGATTTGGTGATTTTAATAGCTGTCAGTATTCCACTCTCAGTGAAAGAAATTGATTCTCCAGAAATACACAAATCCTCCATACAGTTACTCTCTTTTGTTTTAAATATGCTAAAAAAGTAAATATTAAATTCATCAGCCATTTGTTTTTCATCTGTAACTAGTATTTCTTGTATAATAAGTGGTCCTGCTCCAGAAAAGACTACCTCTAAGTGAGCTGATATAGTTGTCGAACTTTTTTGTTTGTTGTTAGTGGTATCACTTACCAACGTCAGTTCTGGATTTTTCTTTGTAAGCCTTATTAGTTTTTTTGTATTATTGGAGATATGCTTACATTTTTACCATGCTTCCTTTGTAGAATTCTTTCTATAGCAATGGAAAGCTTTCTTTTTCCTTCTGATGCTCCTTTTGATTTTGGTATCCCACCATAAGGGTACTCTCTGTTTATTATTATTATTATTGTACTTGGTACACTCCGGGACCCAAGTCTCTATACAGAGATTAATTTTTTGTTGAATAGTCTACCGCATTTTATTGACAGTGAGGCCTTTCAGGTCCTGTTGCCAATCCCATTTATTAAGAAAATGTTTTATTTTATTATAGTTTGTTTTATTAAAATTCTTGATAGTAGAATTACCAGCTTTCTTTGTTTTTGTATTTGAGAAGCTCCAAGAAACCACAGAATGGTCATCGTCACCATGGGGTTCCTATATCACAGGGCTGGAATCATAATCTTTAATATTTGTGAATAGTAAGTCTAATGCGTTTTCTTTCCTTGTTGGTTTATCTACTATTTGTTCTAAATCATTTTGAACAGTGAATTGAATTAGTTTATGTTCCCAGTTACTGTTTGCACTCAAAGATGGCCAGCATATGTTAGGTAGATTAAAATCACTTAATAAGATAAAGCCATCTTTAATTGTCATAGTATCTAGAGTCGAGAAAAATATATAATTGGCTGTGACATCTAGATTAGGTGCACGATATCCTATTCCTATTGTTAGTGGGCTTTGTAAGGAATTTAATTTAACCCAGATCAGTTCACTGAGTGATTGTCCACGGTTTATTTCACAGTATTTCAAGTTATTTTTAATATATATTGCAACACCGCCACCTTTTTTTGCCTGACAATTTTTAAAGACTGCAAAGTACATGGGTATATCAGTAGCCTAGTCCCCATCTGAGAACCAGGTTTTGGTAACGGCACAGATATCAATATCACCCTTAGTTAACCTGTATTAGAGTTCACCTAGTTTGTTTCTAAGGTTCCTTGCATTAACTAATAAGATTTTAATTTCAGTCCTATGGCTGTCGTCACAGGCGTGTTTGTTCCCAGTTACAGACGTACTTGTGCTGGTGTTAATAGAAAATGGTGTTCCTGTTTTACTATCCTTAGACACATTTTTTGTACATGGTTTATGTCTTAAATGCATGTCCCCCCCCCAGGTATTAGTTTAAACATTGTTCAATATATTTAATGAATTTTTTTCCTAGAAGAGATGTTCATTTTCTAGTAGGGTGTACACTGTCCCATCAAATCAATTCTCTGTTTTCAAGGAATCCCTCCCAATGTGTAAATGCATCCAAAGTTTTGTTTGAGGCTCCACCTTCTTAACCAATTGTTTACTTTTTTGATTTTATTATTTAAATAATCATTTGCACCTGTTACTGGGATTATTTCAGATAAAGCAAATTCACAATTCCCATCCAGTGAAGTGTTGGCAAGTCCAACAAATTATTCTTTGATTAGCTGGGCACTTTGTTGCATGACATTATTTACTCCAGTACAAACAAATACCAAGGGTCTCTGTCCTCCATTTTGCAGAATCTGTCTAGACATTCTACTGTTCTAGTCATAGAATTATGAATACTCATGTTAAACAAATTAATAAATATAATGAATCTGGAAGAGAACCCAAATGGTTAAACAAAAATTTAAACAAACTAATCAAAAAGAACAATACATTAGATGGTCAATACATCAAAAAGAAAACTGAATTAAATTGGTCAAAATTTAAGCACATCCAAAACCAATGTAAGAATAAGACTAATAAAGCTAAAAAAAGACTATGAACTATGTTTAACTAAGCCAGCCTCAACATCGAACAGTAAACAGTTTTTTAGTTATATTAACTCACTAAAAAAGAACAATGGTGAGTTATTCTCTATTATAGTCAGTGAAGAAGTCATTACTGAACCAATAGAAATTGCAAATTAATTTAATAGTTATTTTTCTTCTGCACATTAAGAACAGATTATGTATATTACTCAAAATGATTATGGGACATTAGAAGACACTACAGTTTTTCCAGAGAAGAAATTATTACAGTAATTGATACATTAAAAGAACATAGTGCTCCTGGAATGGATAACATAACCTCTACTATGCTTAAAGTTATGAAAGATAATATCTGGTTACCTTTGAAATTATTGTATGATAAATCTCTTAATTATGGGAAAGTACCAAAGGAGTGGAAACAAATCTAAGGTAGCCCATATTCATCAATCTGGTAGTAAAACACTTGCTGGCAATTATAGATCCATAAGCTTAACATGAATACCATGTAAAATACTGGAAACTCTTATAAAAGATAGAATAAATCAACATTTCAACAATGATGCATTGTTTGATCAGAATCAGTATGGTTTTAAGAAGGGGTATTCATGTGCTTCAAATATGGTCACCTTTTACAATCAGGTTAGCAAATTGAGGGGTAATGATGTTCCTATTGATGTATTCCTATTTTTATTTATTTATTTTATTTAGTTTTTGTTGACCGGGTAAGTGCACTAGACAAATCCTGCCTATTTTCAGGCACAACCCGGGGAAGGGGGATACAGATGAATGCCAACTGACCTTGAATCATATTAAGCTGTTGGTGGTATTTTTGATCTAAGTAAAGCTTTTGATTGAGTTCCACATTGGGCAATTTACCAAAAATTTAATACATTAGGAATAAATAAAAATTACATTAGATGGATAAATAATTGGCTTCATAAGCATTCTCAGGTGGTTTCAATTCATGGCCATGTGTCTAGGGAGGTTCAGGTGACAAGTGGTGTCCCACAGGGGTCTGTGATGGGACCTTTGATTTTCCAGATCTTTATGGCAGGCCTGGATGATAACATCAGGAGCACTATGTCGAAGTATGCTGATGACATCAAAATCTGCGGCCCATGTCAGACAGCTGATCAAATTCAACATATCCAAAATGATATCAATGCAATATGTGCATGGTTAAAAAAAACAGGGGATGCAAATAAATTATAAAAAAATGTAGTGTTCTACATATGGGTAAACACAATCCAATTCAGGTATATTATTTGGATGGGGAACTGATCGAATATAAAGCTACAGAAAAAGATCTTGGGATACTTATTGACAATAAACTAAATATTAAAGCACATAAAACAACTGTTATTGCAAAAGCTAATAGGGTAATTGCCTCAATTAAAAGGAATATGAAAAGTAGAGCAACTGAAGTCTTGTTGCCTTTATATCTGTCATATGTGAGACCTATCTTGGATTATGGATCATATATATGGTCCCCTTATAAAATAACAGAGATTAAAAGAGTTGAAAAATTACAGAAAAGATATACCAAATCTATATTTGGAATGAATCAATATTCATACAACAATAGATTGGAATTGCATAGTTTGGAGGCTAGAAGACATAGAGGCAATCTTCTGTTCTTTTATGATATATTAAATAATCCATTATTAATATTGAATTTAGACTTGGAATTTAAAAATGATCAAATAAATACTAGAGGACATCCTTTACAGATAAAAAAATGAGAGATTTAGAACAAAGGATAGAAAACATTTTTATACTTTAAGAACAGTTTCACTTTGGAATAGGTTGCCAATAAACATGATTTTAAGTAGTTCAAAGGAAAATTTCAAAAATAATCTTGATATTTATATTTTGAATAAAGGGACACTTGATTGTTATAATTTGTGTTGATATCGGAGCTATTATGGGCTTACACCTTTTTTTTGCTGTGTTAGAATCTAGTGAACCTAGTGATATTAGGGGTTCTTGGTGATTAAACAGCAGGTACTGCTTAGTATGGGAGATGGCAGGAGTGCCACTGGTCACCAGAGAGTGCTTGGCACACAGAAGGAGGGAGGAGGTGCCACTGGTCACCAGAGTGTGCTATACATAAGACAGGAGAGAAAGGGGGTAGCGGCTACTGAATAGCAGGGAACACTTAGTATTGGACTGGGTGGGAGTGACACTGGGTCCAGGAAGTGCTTATAATAGGACTGGAAGAGGAATTGGTTGCCTCTGGAATGGAGTGGTGACATAGTGGCACTGGTATGGGCTCCAGGTACTGGACCAATCACTTTGAGGGCAGGGACAGGAGGCTGGGCTTTTTTGAAACATATGGAAATGTTTTAAGGGACAACAATATTTTAAGATCAGGAAGTCCAAAATAGAGTTCTGGGATCAATTACCCCAGTTGTTCCCCTTTTTTTGTTAGCAGGGTAATTTGGTTTTCATAGTTGGGTAGCAACCAATTCGGTGAAACCACACTAACTGCAGGAATTGACAGAACAGAATCACTCAGGGATATTATTGAACTGTGAACACTAACTTTGGATTCCCTGACTTTTAACGCTTTATCCGAAACCATAATGATAATTTAGTGCAGTTCTTTTGCAGTGTATCATATTGTTCACTATTTGAAAGAGAAAATGATTTCCAATATATTAATGTAATTATGCCCTACATAATTTCCTATATAAGAAAACTATATTAAGATAATTTGAGGGGATGGCCAGCCAGCGCAGTGGTAGAGTATCACTTGCCATCCAGACAAGCTGGGTTCACGTCCCATGTCCAGGACCTCTGGTGAGACTTCCAGAGATGCAGTTGAGGGACTGGAGGTGTAGAGAACTGTGTCATCTGTGTACATGTGAGTATGTGAGTTGGCACAGGTGGAGAAGAGGTTGTTTAGGAAGATGGAGAAGAGGATTGGACCCAGAATGGAGCCCTGTGGGACCCCAACCTGAATGAAGAGGGTTGGGGAGATGGTACCTCCTACCTGTACCAACTGTTGATGGACCAAGAGGTAGAAATGGAACCAGTCAACAGGGAGGGACTGAGAGACCAGCAGAGCTCAGCTTATCCAGGAAGAGCAAGTGGGGCACCGAATCAAAAGATTTGGCCAAACTGAAGAAAATGGCCACTGTGATGTTCCCCTGATCCATCGCTGAGATGATGTAGTCAGTGTCTCTAAGTAGGAAGGAGATGGTGGAATGGTCCCTCCTAAAGCCAAACTGGAAGTGGGAGAGGAAGCCAGAGGAGTGGAGGAAGTCTGTGAGTCATGAGTAGACTAGTTTCTCCTGCAGCAAGAGAAGGGAGGGTGGAGGGAGATAGGGTGGAAGTTGCCAGGAGAAGAGGGATCACCCCCCCCTTATGAAGGTGGGGGAACCTTGGCAATCTTCCAAGACTGAGGGAAAGTGCAAAGGGTGAAAGAGAGATTTAGGAGGTGAGTAAGGGTGGAGGTGATGGCAGGAGTTGAGAGATAAAGAAGTTTAGGGTTCAAGCCATTTGGGCTAGATTTGGAAGGGTTGAGTGAGGAAAAGGTGAACAGAGTCACCTAGGGAGTAATAGTGGGAAAGTTAAACCTCAGAGTGGGGTGAGGTAAGGAGGAAAAGGGTGCGAAGAAAGGAGACAGGAGGTGGGAGGGAGTGGAGAGCACAAGTGATAAAAGACTCACTGGAGTGACCAGCAACAAAGGAAGAGGACTGGGACAGGGGGTCAAAAAGGAAATGAATCACGTTCCAGAATCTGGCTGGGGAATTACAATTATTATTGAAGTAGAGAGACTTGGTGGTATGAATGAAATTAGTACAAGAGTTCCTAAGCACTCTGTAGAAGAGGAGGTCTGACAGGGAGCGGGCTAATTTATACCTCGCCAGGCTTGAGCATGGGTCTTGCATAAGCTGATGAAATCGGAGGTGATCCAGGGGTGGTGAGAGGATTTAACCCTGGATCTCCTGATTCAGAAGTAAATATTGAGTGGAAGAGGAAGAGGGCTATATCAATGTCTGGTAAAGTGAGCATGGGGGACCAGAGAGTTGCAGCCAGGTTGCTCAGTAGAGTTTCTTTGTTCAGTGACCAAAGGGACCTGGACCAAATGTACTTTGGGGGGGAGGGAGGGAATTGGACTTTCCTGGCACAAAATGTCATGCAGTGGTCACTGATGGTGTCCAGCAATATATCTTCTGCAAGAGTGCAGTGCTGGTGTGAGGCAAGTACCCAGCCCAGGAGAGTATGGTTTGATGAATGGGGACTGAGACAGGTGGTTCCTGTGATGAGTTGTGAAAGATTAAGGGGCTCAGTTCTGTGGGTGGTTGGCCTGGAGGTTGGGGAAAGCCAATTAACGTTGAGGTTACCCAGGATGATGAGCTCAACAGCAGAGGAGTCTGAGGAGAGAGTGGAGAGTGAGTGAGTCCGTCAGAGCTGAAGAGAAAATTCTCAGTGAGGCATAGAAAACACTAACAAAAATCATTAGTGAGGAGGGAATGAGAACTTACCTAGCAGAAACTCTAGGGAGGAGGGTGCAGCCTCCCTAAGAGTGATGGTGCAGAAGAGGTTCCGGCAGACACACAGAGCAACCCCATCCCTCATTTACCCCTGTCCTGCCCAAAGAGGCTGTAGTCTGGAATGGCCAAGCTGGAATCAGGAATCCAGGAAGACAGCCAGGATTTCATGATACAAAGGAGGTCTGGAAGAGAGTAAGGAGAGACCCATACCATGAAAAGATCCAGCTTAGTGAGGATACTCTTGGCACTGAGGTGGAGAGCACTAAGGCCTTGAGGAATAGAGGGGGGGAAGAACCAGTGTGGAGTGCCACATCACCAGTGTGGAGGAGAAGCTGGATAAGGAGGTGAAGAGTGGGGTAAGACTTGTGTCCCCTTGGCCTGGGAGGGGAGCAGGGGAGGAATGGGGAAGGGACAGATTAGAACAGTGGAGAAACTCCAGGTTAAGGGAGGGGGAAGGAGGGAGACTAGGATGGATGGGAGGAGTGGATGGGGCAGAAAGGGAGAGGGAAGGTGGATGAAGAGGGAAGAAAAGATGAGGGGGAAGGGGAGAAGTGGTGGGAGAGGAAGGGAGAAGGAGAAAACAGGAGCACATCAATTTGCTCCAGGAAAATGCACTCCTGACAATTCGCCCCCTTTTTTTTTTTTTTACTCCTGTGGCATCCCGCTCCCGGTTAATTCGCTCCTGCTAATGTTTTCATGTGTCTGTATCCTGAGTCTGAAACAGCACTACTTGCCCCATGTGGCAATTTTGGTGCAGCTATTGGCAAAAACACAGACTGCAGGCAGAAATAGAGTTTCTACAGGCAATAAATATTACAATGTGTCAAAAAGTCATGATGCTAGAAGAAGCAACTCTCTCCAACCCCCGGCCATGAGGCGTGACTAGTTTACCTCCAGTATAAGGCCAGCAGGAAGCAGGTCTTTCCAGATCAGGCTACTTGGAGTAGTTAAGTGGTAACCTTTGTACAGATTACAATTGAAATGGAAGGTCCGAACACCGATCTGACTCCCGAGCCTCACCCCTAAAGTTAAAATAACACCTACTTACATCAGCTGCAACATATGCGACTTGCTTCACCTTCCAAAGACTCTGCCTTCCTGAACATCCTTCTCGAACAAAATCGCTCACCTAGTGGAGACAATCCGGCAAACAGTGACAGCCACACAAGCCAGTATAGAAGCCCTGAGTGGCCACATAACAGTTGTGGAGAAGCAGATCACAGCAGTCATTGACCAATGCCTCCAAGTCACTGAGTCCCAGACTGAATGGCTGCACAGCATCCAAAAAGTAATATCAGGCTCTGATCTTACATACTGCCAGAGATTTAAAAGAAATACAACTGCCAGGACCTAATTTAAAACCTAATTTAAACTATTGCATGCAGAAAGGTATTGTGAGTGGGTTGTCAGGGAATGAGAACTGCAGCAGCGAATTGATGAGGGAGTGGGTCTTCGGAAGCTAGTTGACCGGGAGTGAAAATGCGAGAGCGAATTGACATAGACCCAGAGAAAACAGAGGCATAGAAGAGGGAGTATGGTAAGCAGCTAGATTGAGAACTGAAATGAGCAACTTGTTCAGACACTAGTTCTTGTTGGTATTTTAGGGAATGTGGGAAATTTAGACAGGTTGCCAGGGAAATTCTCTTACTCCTTTCATCTTGCTGTCTGTAGCTGGAAAAATGAAGTATCACAAAACACATTTTTGGAGTTTTCAGTGTATCCTTCCACATCTACAAATCACTATGCCAGTTGAAATAAAATACTCCCTTCTTTCTGTTTAGCATGTTGGAGACATAACTCCAAGCTGCTTATCAGATAGCCATTATGAAACCGAAACAGCTTGTTATATATTGGTTGCCTATTAAACTGGAGATTTGTTTACCCCCTTTGAAATGCAACACTTGCACATTTAAATACCTAGCATGTAAAATGTGCTTGCTGCTAGCTTCAGTTGGGCAGGTATTGTCTTTCAAGAAAGATTCATAGCTTATAAATGTAAATCTTTCCCAACAATGAATCTAAAAGATTTACACTGTTTTTTTAACCTCTTAATACACTATCTGATAAGCACTGTCTCAGACATATGCCAGGTTTTCTGTGAACTAACCAGGATAAATATATTGCAATCAGTAGGCATTTTTTACTATGTTTTTTGAGAAAGAAAATATATTGAGCTACAGCAAACACACAAACACATATACACACACATATACTGTACATATCCTCATGGTCTCAACATTCAAAATAAATACTGCAATCTAGTATGTAATAAAACAATAAAGAAACTGTTGATGTCAATGAGCACAGTGAAGTTCAGTTCACAGTAGATTTCCTTTAAATATTTCTTATCCAATATTTTGTATCCTGGATAGTGCAGGGGAGATGGTACATCAATTGTCATAGGGATCTTCATTTACAAATTTTTGCACTGTATTTACTCAGGATGTCCCAGATTGGATGCAATATCTTGTTTTCAGTGGGATCATGATTTTACCATTTTTATAATGTATTTATTTAGGGTAGCCTAGTCCAGATGTAAAATATTGTTTTCAGTGTGTTCTGATTTTACACAATGCAGCATAATATTGTGTAGCTGTAGAGCCCCACTGAAATAAGATGCCATGTCTTCTGTGAACTATCCAGGCTAAATACATAGCAATCAGCAGGCATATTCTAGGAAAACACATTGTAAAACTGTGTAAAAGGAAGACCACATTGAAACTGCCTCTCAGCAGATCTGCATTGTGCAAATTCATTACTCTAAGTTAAATTAAAAACACTAAGGAGCTGGACTGCTTGATTCCTGAGTGCTAACAGTGAGCTGCTACCAGCTCAGGGAAGTTTTCGGCCCGTCCACCCACCCCCATCCCCCTCCATTATTAAATACTCAGCAAACAGGGTGGAGCAAATTAGGACCTGCCCATAGGTGGTCCTTGTAATGAAGGGTATTTATAGATATATATTCTGTATATATATATATATATTTAGTGTATTTTACATACTAACATATTAACATACTAAAAGGCCTGATGATCTTTCGTGTCTGCTCAGTAGCCAGACCCTATTGGCGCTCACTCTCCCACCCCCCAGCCCCAGAGAGGGTCATCTTCAGCTTCAGTTTACCCATGCACCTGTCCCACCCCCTCCTGAAGCCTTTCACTGTGGCCTCCTCCACCAGACTCCCAGGCAGTGCATTCCATGGCCCCACCACCCTCAGTCAAGTAATATCTTCTACTCTCACCTGTATTCCCCCTCCAGCTTCCACCATGCCCCTAGTTGTGCCCCCTTTCTTTAGCCTGAACATTTCTTTGGCTCCGGCCCCGTTTATCCCTTTCTCATATTTGAAGACCCCTAACATGCACCCCCTGTCTCTCCTATCCTCCAGTGAGTACAGCACAAGTTCTTCCAGCCTTTCCTCATAGATCCTTTCTCTCATGCCCTGAATCATCCCGGGTTGCCCTCCTCTGGACCCTCTCCAGCAGTGCTATGTTCTTCTTGAGGTGAGGTCTCCAGAACTGCACGCAGTACTTGAGATGCAGCCTGACCAAGGCATTATACAGAGGGAGGATCACCTCCTTCCTCCTGGACATAATTCTCCTGGCTATGCAGCCCAGAATCCTGTTTGCTTTTGCCACAGATCTTCTTCAGTTTTCAGTGTTATTCATACTGGTGTCTACCGCCATTCCCAGGTCCCTTTCACTCATTGTGGCTTGCAGTAGGACCCCCCCCAGGTGTATAAATGGCCTGTGTTTCTGACCCCCATATGCAGCACGCTACACTTCCCTGGATTAAACCTCAGTCCTCACCTCCTTGACCACCCCTCCAGGGTATCCAGGTCCCTCTGGACTGTCACTCTTGCTTCGTCCCTGTCCGCCAATGCTCCCAGTTTTGAGTCATCTGCAAAGAGGCTCATCCTACTTCTAACCCCCCTCCCCATATCCATTTTACATGTTGTTATACTGTTGCTATTAGTTTTCTCTGTATATTTGTTGTCTGCTCCGGAGGAAAGTTTTTCTGGGGGGTTGATCACAACTGACTACAAGGGGGAGAGGGATTGTGTTTGAACTGAGGGTATTTAACCACAATGAATATTACTGGGCAACACATTAGTGCCCCTGGAAGAAGGATGTGGGGGGGGCGATAGGCTGTACTGTATACAACAAGTTCAAGGAGGTCAAGCAAGGTGGATAGAAAGGGGGGAGATGCAGATGCTTGGGGGTATTACTGGTAGTGGGGGAGTCAGACAGCAGGACAGGAGCTGGTGTTACAGAATGGAAGGGTGTGGTTGGATTCAGGAAAGGGGGCTGGTACAGGGGACAGGGGTTGAAGGGGACCAAGTGGGGACAGACTAATAGGTGCAATTGCTGTGGGGTGGCAGTCTGGATGGGAACATTATGGTCACTACAGAAATGTCCCATTTGCCATAGATTGGGGGGACTTGGAGGTAGAGGTTTGAAGGCTGGAGAGTAAATTAATGAGGATAAGGAATGGGTGGGGAAGACTGGGGGCGGACTAGGCACCCCATTGGGTGCACATGAGAGCTGTGGCAGTGGCATCTATTGAGAGGACAATGTTTCTGGGTAGCAACAGGGGACTATATTGGGAGGATATCAGAGATGATGACAGGGGGTGGGTAGGCTTGAGTAACAGGTATGCGGTACTGGCTTCATTAGCGGGAGATGATGGCGAGGCTCATCAGGATGAAGCAGGTGGGCATGAGGGTAGGGGGCATGTAGGGGCCTACTATCCAGATGGGGTGGGGTACAAGATATTGGGTGGGAAGGACAGAATAGGCAGTGGGAGGAGTGGGGGAATGGGGGTTAGGGCAAGGGAAACAGAGAAGGGATGCTGTCCAGGGAGGGTTGCCATTGGTGGTGGGAGGGTTACTTTGGGAAGAGAGGCAAGAAGTGAAGATAGGTGGGATATGGGGGGACTAACAAGGGAATTGGGTTCAGGCAGTGGAGAACAGGAAGGGTCGAGGCTTATCGGGGATGAGGATAACAAGAAGGTTTAGTTGTCGGGGAAGGGAGAGGGGGGAATTGTGGTGATAGGGAACTCTATTTTTAAGGGGGATCAGATGGGGAGGGAGGGGTGAGAAGCACAGTCACATATGGATTGAATCTGTACCAAGCTTGACAGCTGGTAGAGCGGGACAGGCTCTATCTAAGTGTATTAGGGGGAGAAGAGAGAAACCGCACATGTTGGTGCATGTAGGCACCAATGATCTAGGGGGTTACACAGTAAAGATGGTAAGGGAGAGGTTTAAAGAACTGGGGAGGATACGTATGGAATTATGGAGCTCAGTGGCCTTCTTGGAAGTGCTGCTAGTTCCCAAGGCAAGCAGAGCAAGTAAGGACAGGTTAGTGGAGTTCAATTCCTAGCTGGGCAAGTGGTGTCATGCTCATGGGTATGGGCTGGTGGGAGATTAGGGGAACACATGGGACAACAATGCTCTGTATGCAAAGGATAGGTTACACTTAAGTCGAGTGGGACACGGAGCTTTGAAGTGTAAGCTGAAGGAATACTTAACATCAAGGGTTTTAACTAAGTGGGGATGAGTGTGCACCTAGTTTGCAGAGTCACCAAAGATGGGAGCTAATGAACTGACCCCCACAATAAAAGTGTTTCTTACAGGGGTGGGCCATGGGGGGTGGGTTAAGGATTGAGTAGGTGAGAAGAATGGTACTGGATGGAAGGTGGTCTCCCAAAAGTGAGGAGCCTGGGTAATAAAATGGCTGAGCTCCAGGCTCTCTTAGCCGAGGGGCAGGTGGACATTGCCGCCATCACAGAAACCTGGGCTACCCAACACCAAGACTGGGATCTGGTGGTCCCGGGGTACAGAATTTATAGGAAGAACAGAGTTGGGGGGAAGAGGGGGAGGGGTAGCAGTTTATGTAAGGGATGGGATTAGATGCACTAGAGATGAAGGGGAGGAGGAGGGGAGGATGGAGGAGATATGGATGCAGTTCCTGGACTCAAGAGGTAGAAAGATGAGGCTGGGGTGGTGTATTAACCACCAGCTCAGTCCAAGGAGTTGGATAGGGAGTTGACTTAACAAATTCAGCTGGTATGTAAGAAGGGGACTATGGTTATAGTGGGGGACTTCAATCTGCCAGGGGTGGATTGGAATACCCCAGCCACCTCTAGTGCCAGGGAGCAGGTATTGCTGGATGCATTTCAAGATAGTCTTCTGGAGCAATTAGTTAGCGTGCCAACATGACTAGATAATACACTAGACCTGGTACTTTTGAACGGGGAGGCGGTGAGGGAACATAGGGGGGAGGACCCATTAGCTGGGAATGACCACCAATCAGTGTGGTTTGTGCTTAGCATGAGTAGGGAGTCTGTATGGTCAGTCACAAGGGTGGTGGACTTCAGTCAGGTGGACTTTGGGAAGATGAGGGAAATCCTGATAGAGCGCCTAGAGGGGATTAGTCCGGGGATGGATGCACAACGGAAGTGGGATATCATCAAACTTGGTTTGAAGGAAGCTACCAAGTCTTGAACCAGAACTTTGAGCAAGAAGAGCAGAGCTAAGAAGCCATGTTGGCTGAACAGGAAGGTATTGGAGGGGGTGAGGACAAAGAAAGCAGCATTTTGGAGATTCAAGAGGACCAATGGGGGGAGGACAAGGAGAGTATGTGAGGAGGACCAGGGAGGTAACCAAGCTAGTAAGAGAGGCCAAGGCCTCCAGAGAGTTAAGGTTGTCTCAGGGCATCAAGGGAGAGGAGAAGGATTTTTTTAGATATGTGAGAGAAAAAAGGAGCTGTAGAAACCAAATAGTGCGGATCAGGAGGGAGTGGGGGGGTGGATGGAAAAGGAACGGAACAGTTGGAAGCACTGAATGAATACTTCTGCTCTATGTTCACCCAGGAGGTGGGCAGTCCACTACCTTCATGGACAGGGAGGGTGGGTAAGGGGGGGAGGGGTGACAGATGGGGAGATCATGGAGAGCAGAGCACTAGAGGATCTGAGGGTGCTAAGGGTGCTAAGGCACCAGGTCCTGATGACATTTACCCCAGGGTGCTAAAAGAGATGGTGGAGGTGTTGGCCAGACCACTGGCAAACCTGTTCAACACCTCCCTGGATACGGGATGCATGCCACAGGACTGGAGGTTGGCTCATGTGGTGCCTATTTACAAAAGTGGCCCTAGGGATGAGCTAGGAAACTACAGGCTTGTTAGTCTCACCTCCATAGTAGTAAACTTATGGAAACGATCCTCAAGGAAAGATTGATGGCTTTTCTGGAGGTTGATGGTCTACAAGACAAGCACCTGCATGGGTTCATCTTGGGGAGATCTTGCCAGACCAATTTAATAGAGTACTATGACTGGGTAATGAGCTGGATAGGGGCCATGCAGTAGATGTCCTGTATTTGGACTTCAGCAAGGCCTGTAATTCAGTGTCTCAAGGACAGTTGGGGGGGGAGGTGAAGATGGTTAATTGGATTGTGAACTGACTGAAGGGAAGGTAGCAACAGGTGGTGGTGGGGGACTCTCAACACCTAGGCCTTTAACAAGTGGAGTGCTGCAGTGCTCTGTGCTGGGTCTGGTTTAGTTTGGGATGTTTACATCGGATATCTCACATGGTGATATGAGCAGAATCAGTCTGTTTGCAGATGATACTAAAATAGGAGCAGTAGTGGATAATGTTGAGAGGTGGAAAGAGCTACAGGGGAACCTAAACATCCTGGAAGAGTGGTCTGCAAAGTGGTAACTAGGCTTCAATGTGAAGAAGTGTAAAGTTATGCACTTCTGGGCGAAGAACCCCAGAAGAGAATACTGGTTGGGTGGGGTAAGACTGGGGGTTGCTGTGGAAGAAAAGGACCTGGGGGTGATGATAACTGAGAGCATGAACAACTCTGCTCAGTGCAGAAAGGCTGCGGCCAAGGCTAACAAGATGTTGGGGTGTATTGCAATGGGAATTTCGTCCAGACATAAGGATGTGATCCTACCCCTCTATAGGTCCTTAGTTAGGCCACACTTGGAGTACTGCGTGCAGTACTGGTGGCCATATCTGAAGAAAGATATTAGAATGCTGGAGGGGGTGTAGTGTAGGGTGACAAAAATGATACAGGGGATGGAATGCAAACCCTATGAGGATAGATTGAGGCACCTGGGTTAGTATATCCTGGAGGAGAGGAGGGATCGAGGGGCTATGATTGAAACATTCAGGTATCTGAAGGGATTCAACAAAAATGGCACAGATGGGTTATTTAGGCTGAGGAAGGGTAGGGACACAAAAAGACATGGGCTAAGACTGAAGGGGGGCAGATTTAGAAGAGAGATGAGGAGGTATTATTTCACAGAAAGGGTGGTGTCAAAATGGAATACCCACCAGGAGGTGGTATCATGTAGGATGGTGGGCACTTTCAAAAGGGCATGGGACAGGGCATGGAGGGGTGTCTAGGTAAGTAACAATGAGAAGTTGCTGGGGTAGTGAGGGGGAGGGTGGGGCAGCTGCAAACTAGGGGTGCTAACTGCACAATCTGGCAGACTTGATGACCTATATGGTCTGTTTCTGCTGGCACATATGTGTGTAAGAACTTACCGTAACAGTAGATCTTCGAGGGGATCTCAGTCATCAGGTCACATTGTTGGAAGTCAGTGAAGCAGGATCCACATAGAAGATTTTCATCAGTGCAACTGGGGCTGCCCATGCCAACGTTGCCTGCTGATGTCACTAACCCTATAAAAGTGTGAGCAGTCCCACTACATCCTCAGTTCTTTCCCCCGGAGACAAAGGGAGCATAGCTGTAACCATGGGGGACCAAGGAGTGATAAAGGTGCCCTGACCCACCTGAAAGGCGGAATACACCAGATAGCCAGTTCTAAGAAATAGCCCCCCAAAAAGGGGATGGAGGGAGGGAAGGTGGACTGGATGACTGAGATCACCTCAAAGATCTACTGTTACTGTAAGTTCTTATGTAACTGTTCTGTCTTCTTCGGGGCGATCTCAGTCCTCAGGTCCCACAGATGGAATGAGTCCCATGCAGTTACATAGGCATAGAAACAGTCTGGGAGGAAGGCCATCCCTAAACTTAAGTAAATAAAAATAAATAAATAAATAAATAAAACTGAAGACAAGAGGCCCTGCAGCACAGCACAGCCAACACCTGCTCGGGCTCTCGAGGCAATGTCCAGACTGTAGCGCTTGGTGAAAGTATGGATAATACTCCAGGTGGCAGCCGCACAAATGTCAGTGTCGGAGAACCCTCTGAAGCAGACCACAGAGGTAGCCATGCCCCTTGTGGAATGAGCTTTCACTGTTCCTAGCAATTCTTTGCTATATTTATTGTAGCAGAACACAATGCAATTTGTCAACCATTTAGACAAACATTGTTTAGAAACCTGAACGCCCCCTCTGCCTGGGGCGAAAGAAACAAAAAGCTGTTTTGATTTCCTGCATTCTTTGGTCTGCAGCAGGTAATACTTCAAAATCCTGCTCAAATCTAACATATGGGGCAGTGCTTACCCCTGGACTGGCATGCTCAGGAAAATAAACAGGAAGGTGGATAGATTGGTACGAGGTAAACTCAGACACCACCTTGGGGAGAAACTTAGGATTCATGTGCAAAGACACCCTGTCTTCGTAAAAAATCAAATAAGGCTCCTCACACCAGAGGGCCTGAAGCTTTGAAATCCTTTGAGCAGAAATAATACCAACCAAAAATAACACTTTCCAAGAAAGGACATATAGCTCGCAAGTCACAGCTGGTTCAAATGGAGACAAGGTCAACTTCTCCAGAACAAAATTCAAATCCCGAGGCCAGACAGGAGAATGGATTGGAGGAGTCAGATGCAGGATGTCCCTCAAAAAGGTACAGAAAACATCCAGCTGAGGCACGGTGTGGTCACCCACAGGCTCATGGAAGGCCGAGACAGCCGAAAGGTGTACCTTAAGGGTGGAGTACTGAAGGCCAACAGCAATATCAGGTAGTCCGGGATCTAGCTCACCGGCAGGGCTGCAGCTATGAATTTTGGGGCCCTGGACAAGTCACTTGAAGTGGGCCCCTGTTTCCCAAACAAGCTAATGCCAGCTCCTCAGGTGGGCCCCAGACAACATCCCCACATTTCTCCCCATTACTGCGGCCCTGCTCACCGGACAAGTGAAAGGATCCAAATCATGTTTGGCAGCCGAGATGGAAAACCTCTTTCATTTCATGGCATAAGTGGCTTGAGTGTAGGGCTTCTGAGTGGCCAATAGGACATCCGCCACCCTATGGGAAACCCCATATCTGGCAATGGCTATGTCCTCAGGAGCCAAGCATGCAGATGGAGGGACTTGAGGTTGGGTGGCACCAGGGTCCCCTGAACCTGCGTCAGTAGATTCCTGCACAGAGGAGGAAGAAGGACTGGAGGTTCCTCTGCTAGCTTCTGTAATAATGGAAACCATATCTGATGAGGCATGAATGGAGCTACCAGGATCATGCTGACCCCCTCCATCTGCAGTTTGATTAGCACCCTCTGAATCAGAGGAAATGGAGGAAGGTGTAAAGGAACCTCCCACTCCAGGAGAGGGACAATGCATCTCACCAGAAAACTCCAGGCCCTGGATCGAGTGAGCAGAAACTAGGCAGTTTTGCATTGAGTGGGGATGCAAAAAGGTCCAGCTCTGGATGACTCCATCTGTCGAACAGATCTTCTGTGATGGATGTGTGAAGATCCCACTCATGCATGCTGGACTGTATCTGGATGAGGTTGTCCGCCAGAGTGTTTATCACTCCTGGGACGTGAACCATTGAGAGAGTTAGTCTGTGATCCAACGTCCAGTAGCACACTCTCATGCCCTCCTTGCATAGGCAGTATGAATGTGTCCACCCTGCTTGTTGATGTAATACATGACACTGAGGTTATCGAACTGATTCAATATCTAACCCGGGAGGAGATGGTTCTGAAAGGCCTGTATGGCATACAGGACAGCCTGCATCTCCAGGACATTGATATGCAAGGAGGTTTCAATCAGAGACCAAGAGCCCTGAATTTAGAAGGGACCCAGATGAGCCCCCCAGCTGAAACCAGAGGTATCAGTGGTGAGGATCTGCTGGGAGGACGAAGAGATCTGGAAGGGAACCCCTAGCAGTAGGTTCAGAGGGTCCATCCACCACTGGAGCACCTTGCAGACAAGGGAGGAAACTGGCACTAACTGATCTAATTCATCTGTGTTCTGGTCCCATTGTACTCAGAGAGTCCACTGGAGGATGTGCATGTGAAGCCTGGCCAGCGGAACAGTGGGTATGGCTGCAGCTATCAATCCCAACAGCCTCAAGTACACTCTAGTAGTGATATAACAGCTCTGAGCTACCTCCTGAGCCTGGGCAATAAGGCATTCCACCCTGTTCTGAGGCAGAAAGGCCTTTACCTGCACTGAGTCTTGAAATGCCCCTATGTATTGCAGCCTTTGGGATGGGACTAGGACTGACTTGGACAAACTGACTGTAATGCCCAGGGAGAGAAATAACTGAGGAATTCTCTCTAGAGTCCACAGGAGCTATTCCCTGGATGGGGCATTTAGGAGCCAATCATCCTGATAAGGGAAAACATACAGTCCCTTCTTTCTGAGAGCTGCAGCTACTGCTGCTAAGCACTTGGTAAAGACCCACGATGCAGAGGACAAGCCAAAGGGCAGTACTTTGAACTGGTAATGCTCGCCCTGGAAAAGGAACTGGAGGAACCTCCTGTGGGGTGACAACACTGGGACATGCAGGTATGTGTTCTGCATGCCCACGGAATACAGTCAGTCATCCTTTTTGAGAAGGGGCAACAGGCCTGGCAGAGTCACTATTCAAAACTTTTTGTACTGGACATACAGTTTGAGGTCCTTGAGGTCTAAGATGGGTTTCAGGTCTCTGGTTCTTTTAGGGACCAGGAAGAACCGAGAGTAAAATCCCTTGTTTCTTTGGTACCTGGGCACTGGCTTGAAGGCCTTTTTGTGCAGAAGGGACTGTACCTCCTCCTGGAGAACAGACAGGTGGGTCAGGGGGTAGGTGGAGGGTACTGGAGGAGTCTCTGGGGCACCTCGATGAGCTCCAGAGTGTGACCCCTTTCTATGATTTGAAGAATCCAGGCATCTGACGTGATGGTTCTCCATTGATTGATCAATCAGTTTTCAATCGATTCATTTATTATTTGTTAGGCGCCCAATCCCGGAGGCTCTGGGCACCGCACAGAAAAAGAAAGTTTGACAGAGCAATTTAAAACAATCAGTTTACATAAACAATTATCATAATACATAAATTATTAAAATTTATATATGCAAGTTAAGCAAGTTAAAAAGCATTGGGAGAGAATGCTAGACTAAAAAGGCGAGTTTTTAGGCCCCTCCTGAATGCCTCTACCGTAGTGGCCTCTCTCAAAGGTCTTGGCAGTGAGTTCCAGAGGACCAGGCTGACCATCCCGAATGAGCGATCACCCGAGGTTTTCAGCCTGGTCCTCAGAACTGCCAGGGGCCAAAAGACTGCTCCAGATTTGTGGGACACCTTGTGAAAGGGAGGGCGCTGCCTGCTTTTGGGTTGTGTATGATAGAGCAAATGGACAGACTTGATAGTCCTGCACATGCCTTCCATTCATTTATGATGTCCTGCACATCTGGACTGAACAAGTTGGAGCCATTAAAAGGGGCATTAAACACCTTTTGCTGAACATCAGCAGGAAAACCCGAAACCCTCAGCCAGGAGTGTCTAAGAAGGCAAATGCCAGTGGAAGCAGCCCTAGCACTAGTATCCGAGATATCATAGAGGGCTTGCAAAAGGCGCTAGCTAATATCCTCAGCATTTTGCAGGCATTTAATAACCTCTTGCTTTTGGGTACAATCCAGAAGGGCTTGGGCTGTGGCCTTGTCCTTCTTCTGAAGGGCATTCTGGTACTTAACTCTATGAGAAAGGTAGTTTGCAATCCTCAGCCCAAGGGTAGAGGAGGCATAGACCCTCTTGCCCCAGAGATCAATCTTTCAGGATTCTCTGTCAGGAGGAGGAAGCTAAGGTGCTTGGGCACCTTGGACCTATCATGGGCTGTCTTTATAACCGCTGAATCTGTCTCTGGTTGGGAAGCATAGTGTGGAAGACCCTGAGGAGCATAATAAAGTTTATCAGCCCTGTGGGGCATGGCTGCCACCATGTCAGGCCTGTGCCAGGCTGCAGTTGTGGCATTCCTTAGTGCAGGAAGGATAGGAGGAATGACCTTAGCAAAAGTCTCCAGAATTTCTAAGAAATCCACCAGATCTCTTTTGGTGGCATCCTCTTCCTCAAGTATGAAAGCCCATGGCTGAGAACAGCTGCTTCATAACATTGAAGAAGGTAGGGTCCTCTGGAGGAGATCTAGCCGTGTGCTTGGCAGAGTCATTGATCACTGAGGAAGCTGTGGATCTGTCAGCGGAGAGAGAGGCTCTTCCTCTTCTTCAGGAAGGATGAGGTCAGGATGGTACTCCTCTTCAATGTCAACCTGTTCCAATTCTAGGTCTGACAACTAAGGCACTGATGACAGAAGGGGAGGAAGAGGACTAGCCGATCTGTCAGAGAAGAGAGGCTCCTCCTCTTCCTCCCCTTTCTCAGGAAGGATGAGGTCAGGATGGTACTCCTCTTCGTTGTCAACCTGTTCCAATTCTAGGTCTGACAACCAAGGCACTGATGACAGAAGGGGAAGAAGAGGAACAGCCGATCTGTCAGAGGAGAGAGAGGCTCTTCCTCTTCCTCCCCTTCCTCAGAAAAGATGAGGTCAGGATGGTACTTCTCCTCAACCTGTTCCAGTTATTGGTCTGACAACTGAGGCACCGATGATGGCCCATGGGAAACAGCCCATAGAGGCCAAAGTGGTGTCGATGACGGTGACATCAACAGTGCAGGCAATACAGGCCTATACATGCCTAACTGGTGGACCAAAACAGTCATGAATTTGGTCAAAATGTCATTGAGGTCGACGACAGTGGACTGCTGCATTGACAGAGGAGGGGTCAATGGTACAGGAAGTGATGACCTGTTCGACAGGCCCTGACAGCCCAAAGGGCCTGCCACCCAAGGACCTGGGGAAACATCAGGCCTCAACAGTAGGGTCTTTGACTACAATCCCCTCAACAAAGAGGGGGTTGATGACCCAGAGGTCGATGGCTAGCCACCTTGCACATCAGGTGGAGGTGATGTCAGTAGAGGTCTGGTAAAAGTAGAGACATGGACTGCGGGTTTAGGTGCTGGAGCAGCCATAGCTGATAGAGTACCCCTGGAGATGAAGAAGAGGCCGTCGGAGAGCAGGACCACCACCAGGGGAAGCAGTCTCTATCTTGGTCCTTCCTGTGACTTTTCCCCAAGGGCTTGTCTCAGGCCTTAGTGGACTTGGAGCTTGATGACCTTGCCAATGACTGGGAGGGAGGGAGAGACCCTGGAGGACCCCTGCCCAGAATTGGCTACCTGTTGCTCCATGAGAAATTTTTTGATAGCCTTTTTGCATCACCTGAGGGTGGTCTGATTAAACTTCTGGCACAGCTCACAGTCCGAGGTGTCATGATTAGGCCCAAGACAGCAGACACAGGGTGAGTGTTCATCTGAAGAGGCAATCTTCTTTCTGTGGCAGCAGAGATGGAAGAGAGAAAGTCGAAGGATTAACGCTTGACATAAACGAGGTAAGGGCACCCCTTTAGAAGACGAGATTCTAAATAAGTATAGAAAAGCTGTAGACAAAAACTGGTGTGAAACTGCATTGGAGTTTCCGTGGAGACCCATGCAATCATGTTGATGGTGGGAAAGAACTGAGGAGGGAGATGGGCTGCTCATGCCTTTATCGAGTTGGTGACGTTGGCGCAGCGGCCCCAGTTGTACTGCTGAAAATCTTCTGTGTGGATCCTGCTTCACCGATGGCGAAGTTCCATCTATGGGACCTGATGACTGAGATCCCCTCGATGAAGATCATAGAAAATGTCAGCAGAGAAAGATCGTTGGTCCACCTACTCTGCCCAGTTTTACCCTATTCTATCCCATGACATATTGTCCAGACCAGGTTTTTGCTTACCTCCTCCTTCGCTCCCTACTGTACTGCTCCCCCAGGGTAATTATTAAGCCCCTTACTCTGTGGTAGCCTTGCCTGAACCCACTGATGTTTTTTTGTGCCCACCACTTCTGCTGGTGGGCTGTTCCATGGCTCAGCCACTCTCTCAGTAAAGTAAAACTTTCACTCCTGAATCTCCCACCAACTAGCTTACATTCACGTCCCCTTGTTTTTGACTACCATTAAAATATCACAGTTCAGTGTATGTACAGTACACATGCATGCAGTGCACTCAGATATTGGTACACCACTCCATAATATCCATATTTCCCCACCTCTTGCATCCTTACAGCCCCCAGTTTCCAGTAGGTAGCACTGAAACACGAAACTTCAGGAGCTCCAGTGTGTAGTAATAGTCCAAGTACATTCAAAAAGCTGGGCTAACCAAGAAAGGACGGCATATACCAAGTACTTTGAAAACAATAAAATTCATTGATAACAAATGCAGCAGTAGGCACCCCTGCCACCACCAAGGTTTCGTGCCAAACAATTGCACTTTATCAAGATGTTTTTTATTAATAAATTTTATTGTTTCCAAAGGGATTAACATGACCCACTGGGCTGAACACCCACCCCACCCCAATTCCCCCTGGGCCCTCTCTCCTCTGCCAGTACCTGCTGGTACTACTTGAAATGTTTATTTATCTACACATGTGTTTCAAGCAATTGTATGTAATACTATGTACCTCTGTTCATGCAACCTATGCAATACTATGTTGACTCTGTATGTCTGTTTTCTGTAAACATGTAAAAATCTGTTACTCTGTCTTGACTGTATTCTGTAAACTATGTTAACCATGCGTGTCCTCTCCGTGACGAGATACCTTTATAAACAAGCCGCAGGCTTAAAGGTTGTAAATCCGATTATACAATAAATAAATAAATATGCTGCCCTTTCTTCATTAGCCCACCTTTTTGGATGCCCTTTACAGCCCCCACAGCAGCCACTAGGTGAAGTAGTTATCTGCTGGCCACTGTGGATATGCCACGCCAGCCACACATCCTCCTGCCCCTGGTGCCATTTGCAGGAAGATACAACATGCCCTGACATCAACAGACGAGCAACGGCAACATCATCTCCATCTGTGGGCAATAGCAGCAGTGTACATACTGCTATATTGTATAGTGTGTAGAAGATGACAGAGACACGACCCACCTGACCACACAACAGCAGTAGTGTACATCTATCTTGTCCAGGTATCAGAAGTGCTTTTACAACCAAGCACATGTTCAGTGATGCCCCCTGGTCTCTACGCGTGCTTCCCGGTATCAAGCCTTTGTGGCTGGGATGTGGTTTAAGAATGGTGTCATCATGTTCGAAGTGGGTGACTCCTGTCACCTGTGTGGAATAACATGGATATGTTGGGCATACGGCATGGTGAACATGTCATCACACAGGGATGTGGATTCAAATATGTATACTCACCGACCAGCCACCCCAATCAGATACTAGTGAACAAAGGCATGGCACCACTGGCAGGGCCGGCTTTAGGATTTGGGGGGCCCCCAGCAGAATTAGTGAAGTCATGGGGCCCCTCTACTTGGCCCACCTTTAGCCCATGTGTTTTACTGTAGCCCATAAGTGCAAGATTTTATTTGTGGTGATACTATAGGCAGAGAAAAATGGGCAGACTAGGTGGGCCAAGCAGTAGTTATCTGCCACCAAATTTTAAATTTCTTTGTTTCTATGTATAGCTTTAATATAACCAGTAGTATTTTAAAAAAATATAGGAGGACACAGCAGTGTCAGTTCTTGGGGCAGGTCTTCCCGTCCCATCTATTGCTGCCTGTCCACCTCCTATTGACTGGATCATAGCTGGTTGAGGTATTTCATAACTGAACCAGAAGGATCTGCACAGTCCTTTTCGGATGTTTTAAAAATATATTAAGATAAAAAAAAATGTTTACAATGAATAAGGTAAGCTTCTCTTGTTGGGGGCCCCTAGGAGGAGGGGCTCCCAGCAACCGCAGGGTTCGCTGGTGCCTAAAACCGGCTATGGGCACCAGCTTTGACTGCTCCAGGATTCAGCCATCATGTTTTGTCTCAGGTGACTTGCACTAGGTTTGCTCAGAATCCAGCGACTGAAATCAGATTTGTTAGATTCTGACCTGATTTTTGTATTTAGGGTTTTTGGAGATGCAGTCTCAAAATTCTAAATCCTAATCTGAACCCTAAAATTTATTTTACATAGGCATTTAGGAATTAGGATTTCAAATCTAAATCCGAAATCTGTTTTTTAGGCCCTTTTTGGATTTGAAATGAAATCAGATTAGGAGTCGGGAGTTCCTAAAATCCTAAACCTAAAATTGGATCAAAATTGGATGATTCCAAGTTTCTCTACCTTGCACACACCTCTGTGACGCTTCCTGTGGCAACTTATGCCACCTGAATATTGATGCTGTGGTATATATGTAGGTTATAGTACACCCTCTCACCTCATATGGGGTGAAAACTGAAACTTTCATACAGTGTAGTGTCATTGGATAGTTTGATATGGATATGGAATTGGGAAAATGATAGGGAGGGTTAAAACCCAGTACTGACGTAAGGTCACGGGGTTCTATAGGGACTCACAGGCAGACTGGATGGACCTTTGGTCTTTTTCTGCCATCACCATCTTTGTGTCTATGTTATTGGGCCGATATATGTCTTGTACAAAGATGGCATAATACTCAAGCTTTCGGGGCCCCACAGGCCCCTTGTTCAGGTGAATAGCAAACTGAGCAACATAAGCAGCATTTATATATGCTGTGAGTTTCAAAATAATTTACGACAAGATAGTGAAAAGACTTACATGGAAGAGTGAGAAGAACTTCAAGGGAAGGGTGGGTGAGCAATGAATTGTCTGTCCTAACACTAAGAGGCAACTTCAGCAACACATAGGAGAGAAAGACATGAAAGAATAACATGAAAGAATGCGCCGGCCAGGTTGTTGACTGGCTTATCAAGAACTTGTCATGTCACACCTGTGCTCCGTGACCTGCACTGGCTGCCGGTTCGGTGGCGGATCACCTTCAAGGTTGGTTTACTAATCTACAAGGCCCTACATAGACGGGGACCCCAGTATCTGCAAGATCTTCTTTGTTCTTATCGCCCCCTCCGCTCACTTTGCTCCTCTGATGAGGGATTGCTAGAGGTTCCCAGGATTTGATTACAGTCCTCGGGGGCCCATTCATTTGCTTTTATAGCCCCCACCCTGTGGAACGCTCTACCTCATCAGGTGCGAGAGTGCCTGACTGTTGAGAGATTTAAATCTGCTCTTAAAACGCATCTGTCTGGCATGGCTTTCTCTGCGTTTGATTAATTGTTTCTTCTTAATTCTAAGATTTTACTGTAACTGTCTGTAGTTATTATTGTTTTTGGATCATCCTATTGTACACACACTTAGATCTCTTTGGAATTGCGCTTTCTATAAACAATAAATAAATAAAATATCAAATGATTTAATTCCAACTGTGACGGTTTAATCTGGACATTGGATTTATTACGCAGTATGAAAACATTTAATGCTGTATGTTAGTTTTTACAGCTACATTTTCTTTTCTTCTGTGCCCCCCCCCACCCCCTACACTCTGTGTACCTCAGGTCTTTACATTACTGTGTTCCTGTCAGGATACCTTTTAAATTAACACTTCAAATTATCCATTCAGTCTCTCTTATAAATACCTTACCACTTCCTACTAATCTTCCCCTTACAGTTCTAGACATTGCTCCCTTTCATTGCCCACCCCTTCTTGTCAAGTCCTTCTCATTGTCCTGTCATAAATTATTTTGAAACAGTTCATCCCAGGGTATATAAGTTCAGTTTCTTTTTTTTAATCCACTATTAACCTGACGAAGGGACCTGTGGTGCCCTGAAACTTTGCGTACTGTACCATCTTTGTACAAGACATATGTTGGTATAATAAAAGGTATCAAACTATCCAGTAACTCTGGTTTTCCAAGAACCAGTAAGGCTAAAATCTCCTTTTACTAATATAATCTAGTGTAAATATAATATTTGGAATTCCTGTTATTGCATGGAACTCTCCTTGTTGTAAGTGTTCTGTTTCTGTCGCTTGTCGTTGCCAAGGTGGAAGTTAAAGATCCCATAGCACTTATTGAAGATGATTAGGGGAATTTTATTGAAAACAAAAATCAAACCATACGTGAAGATATGAAATACTATGCACCTTTATAAGAAAATAAGAAGTCAAAAACAAATGGCATAATCTTTCCAAACTTGCACCCTCTATTCGAAGACAGGGAAAAGGAAAAGATAATGACTAGAAAAAAGGAAATCTAGTATTTTGCAAAGAAAAGAAAGGAAACAAAATATTATATCTGTTAATACCACAGCCGAGACCACTCTTACAGTTGTAAGGGTGGCTTCACGTGCATTCTTAGGTCTGAGAAATGGTAAATGACTCTGATACCCTAAAAATGTAATTAAAAAACTGCAAGTGTGGTCTTGAAAGTTCCTCTTGTACAACTTTCCCTTCCCCACAGGATGCATCTGAAAATGAGCTCCAAGCTCAGTATGCTTTTACTGGTGAAACTTTTAAATACAATTAAAATTAAAAAGCAGTATTAATATATTATTGATCAGGATTGATCAATAATATATTAAAATGTAAAAACTTTTCCCCAACCATTTCAGTTTCCCAGAATAAGACTGCCTCACATACAGAGGAAAGAAGAAGTCCGATTGGTTGGGAGCACTCCACTGAGCCATACTTAATCCTTAAACATATAATTGTGCCCTTCATTAGAACAGTGCAAAATACAATTCTTCCATTAAGTTCTGAAACAGTTTTTCTTGAAGATGTTCATGTTCAGTGAAATATACTCTCCTAATGCTGTGAGTGAGAATCCTCAGGTGTTGTAGTAATCTCTATGTTGGATAATCCATGCACATCGTACTTGTCAGCAATAATCTCTAAAAGCAGCAACAATGAGATGTAATGGGTTCTGGACATATGCTCGCCACTGTATGGGATAGAATCTTAATGCTACTACCCCATATGGTACAGTAGAAAACAGCTGGTCATGCCACACCCTTGCTAACATATTCCAAAATTCTTGAGCAAGGGGCATTCTAGTACATAATGAGTCTGTGCTTGTAATATTTGGGAATAGGTGGTTCTGGGGCAAAAACATTAATATGCCGTGGGACCCTTCTGCCAGTCAACTGGCTCAAAACCTAATTCTGTCTTCCCCAGGGACAGTCCTTAAATTCCACTGAAGGAGAAAAAACTTGAACAGATGATGCTGGTATATAATGCTTTCCTAGTATGGGGAGACAACTGTGTAGGGGAGAGTGGGGGGAGAGAGAGACACACAACTGTGAGACTTTAACTAGGATGTGTTGGAGTGAGTCAGGTAGTTTCATTTTTATGTTGATTGCGTGCATGCGCAAGAAACATACTGCGGCAGGTTGCCAGAAGCAGGTTGTGGAGGCATGGCACTGTTGTGGCCAATGCCCCCACAGCCTTTAAAAGCTTGGTCCACTTTCCTCAATGCTTTGGCACACTGCTGCTGACACTACTTCTGCCAGCATGGCACAACCTTGTAAGGTTTCAGCCGCTGCAATCGGGGGCTGCCTCGTCACTGCAGTGTAAGCCATTCCCTGCAATGAGGGAGCAATCTGTCATTGCTGGGCGGAACCTTGTAACAGTGATATTGTTTGTGAACATGGCAGCTTGCCGCCGTGTTCACAAACAATGTTAAGCATCCCCCCTGCAGAGGGGGTGCCCAATCCCCCTTGGCAGCATGTGCCCCCCCACCATGTTTGTTTGCCGATGGGGGCCCTTATCCTCGTCGGCTTCAGTGCCCAAGTGATGTTGCCGATGGGGAAGCTCATTCCCTGTTAGCATTATGTAACACCTCCCCTGCTTTTGTTGTGTGCTGACGGGGGGTGCCCAGTCTCTGTTGGCATAATGTAACCCCCCTTTTTGTTGTGTGCTGACAGGGTGCCCAATCCCCTGTCAGCTACAGCTGCCCCCCCAAAAGAGTCAGTTGGCATGCTGGGAGCCCACCCCAGTGTGCCACATGCCCCTGTTTAAAAAAAAAAAAGTCAGATTTTTTTTTACCCTGTCAAAAAAATGGTCCCTCGCGGTCTCCCTGCCCGCCTCCCACAACCCGCACCCACCCACTGAGCACCCTGCCTCCCCACACCCTCCTCACCCCATACTTACCTCCAGAGTCTGGTGCGATGATCTTCGGTGGACCGGGAACATGTCTGCACTCTTCAAAGCTGACCGCGAACTGAGGAAATGCCGGTAAGCTGTATAATGGAATAAATAGGGTTTTTCAACTTTGATGCATATCTCAGGCATTTTTGGGAATTTTGGCACCAAATTTTCAACATGGGGTTTTTGGGACCCTTCCCCATGAATTCTGGCACTGTCATGGTGTAAAGGTGATTTCGCGGTCACTACACGGAATTATCTTCCGGGACTAATTAATGAAACAACAATGCCAGTGTTCATGTGGTGGGCTCTCAAAAAGCTTGTGTTGCAAATTTGGTGGGAAAAATCTAAAAAAATGACTGTTTTACGAGCGTGCGTTGCAGTTTGCATGCAAGCTCGTAAGTTCATGAATGTATAATATTTTCACTCCAGATTTTCAACATTGCCATTGTTTTGCACCTCCTTGTGAACAGTACAGCTGTCATTTTTCACATACCTGCTGAAATGTGTTTTCGCAGTTCCGGCGCAGAACAGCGCGGTCGCTGTGGGAAATCCATGTTCAGGACACATTACGAAAATAACAGTGACACTGTTCATTAGCAGAGGTCCTAAAATGCCTATGTTGAAAATGTTGTGATGAAACTCCATAAAATGACTGTGTTATGAGCGTGCATTGTGCAGTTTCTATGCACCCTTGTAACTTAGTAATATTTTCACGTCACGTTTTCAACACTGGCATTTTTCCACACCTCCTTATGAACAGTACAGCTGTCATTATTCACGTCCTGGCCAAAATGTGTTTTCATGCTTCCAGTGCAGAATACAGCAGTCGCTGTCAGAAATCAGTGTTTGGGACAGATTAGAATCGAGCGGGGGTGAGGGAGAGTGACCGAGCTCAACTGAGCTCTGTCGGGACTGCTGTGGATTTCTTTGTTGGCAGGAAAAGGCACCAATGCAGGCAGCAGCCCAGTACAAAAGGGCAGCCTGCAGCGCCGGGAAACACAGAACGAGCGAGTAAGGGAGGGGAAGTGAGTGAGTTCAACAGAGCTCTGTGGGGACTGCTGCAGATTTCATTGTGGGCATAAAAAGGTGGCAATACACGCAGGGGCCCAGTTCAAAAGGGCAGTCTGCAGCGGTGGGAGAAACAGAACGAGCGACTGAGAGAGGGGGAGTGAGCAAACTCAATGGAGCCGTATTGTGACTGCTGCAGATTTTTTTGTGGGCAGAAAAGTGTGGCAATGCAGGCAGGAGTCCGCTACAAAAGGGCAGCCTGCAGTGCTGGCAGAAAGGAAATAAGCGAGTGAGAGAGGGGGAGTCAGTGTGGTCAACGGAGCTCTGTCGGGACTGCTGCAGATTTCTTTGGGGGCAGAAAAAGGTGCCAACAGAGGCAGGAGCCCAGTACAAAAGGGCAGCCTGCAGCGCCAGGAGAAACAGAATGAGTGAGTGAGATGGGGAGTGAGTGACTTTAACGGAGCTCTATTGTGACTGGTGTGGATTTCTTTGTGGGCAGAAAAAGGCGGTAACGCAGGCAGGATCCCAGTACAAAAGGCCAGCCTGCAGCACCAGCAGAAACAGAATGAGTGAATGAGAGAGGGGGAGTGAGCAAGCTCAACGGAGCTCTGTCAGGACTGCTGCAGATTTCTTTGTGGGCAGAAAAAGGAGCCAACGCAGGCAGGAGCCCAGTACAAAAGGGCACTCTGCAGCAGTGGGAGACACAGAACGAGCGAGTGAGTGAGGCGGAGTGAATGAGCTCAATGATGCTCTGTTGGGACTGCTGCAGAATTCTTCGTGGGCAGAAAAGGCAGCAATGCATGCAGGGGTCCAGTACAAAATGGCAGCCTGCAGCGGTGGGAGAAACAGAATGAGCGAGTAAGAGAGGGGGAGTGAGCAACCTCAACAGAGCTCTACTGTGACTGCTGCAGATTTTTGTGTGGGCAGAAAAAGGCGGCAACGCAGGCAGAAGCCCAGTACAAAAGGCCAGCCAGCAGTGTCGGCAGAAACTGAATGAGCGAGTGACAGAGGGGAGTGAGTGAGCTCAATGGAACTGTGTCGGGACTGCTGCAGGTTTCTTCATGGGCAGAAAAAGCCACCAACGCAGGCAGGAGCACAGTACCAAAGGACAGCCTGCAGCAGCAGGAGACACAGAATGGGCGAGTGAGGGAGGGGGAGTGAGTAGCTCAACGGAGCTCTGTTGGGACTGCTGCAGATTTCTTTGTGGACAGAAAAAGGCAACAATGCACACAGGGGCCCAGGACAAAATGGCAGCCTGCATCGGTAAGAGAAACAGAATGAGCAAGTGAGAGAAGGGGAATGAGTGAGCTCGACAGAGCTCTATCATGACTGCTGCAGATTTCTTTGTGGGCAGAAAAAGGCAGCAACGCAGGCAGGAGCCCAGTACAAAAGGCCAGCCTACAGCTCCGGCAGAAATGGAATGAGCGAGTGACAGAGGGGGAGTGAGCACGTTCAATGGACCTTTGTTGGGACTACTGTAGATTTCTTTGTGTGTAGAAATAGCCACCAATGCAGGCAGGAGCCCAGTACAAAAGGCCAGCCTGCAGCACCAGGAGAAACAGAATGAGCGAGTGAGGGAGGGGGAGTGAGCCAGCTCAACGGAGGTCTGTCAGGACAGCTGCGGATTTCTCTGTGGACAGAAAAGGGTGCCAATGCAGGCAAGAGCCCAGTACAAAACAGCAGCCTGCAGTACCGGAAGAAACAGAATGAGTGAATGACAGGGAGTCAGTGAACAAGCTCAACAGACCAACGCAATCAACATTCAGCATTGACAAATGCTTGTTCATGTTTGCTATAGGGAGCCTAATGCCTCCATTTTCTGAACTAGAAAAAACTTGGCCTAACTATGCTTTTGCTAACAGGAACACAATAATGATATCTCCACCCCTCCCCCAAACTGGTGTGATGTTACTGCTCGTATATACTATGAAAAAAATAACACAGGGTTTATCATCCTATGTCCACCTTCCTTAATGTCCTTAGAAGTTTCTTCCCTTTTAATAGAGTTCAATTAACTACCCCAAAGTCCCTGAAAGAAGATATGATATGGCTGTGCTTCTAAGGTTGTCAGAACCCACTGAAGTTCTGGGTTCTGGTTCTGGTTCTGGTCTACAATTTTAAAATAGTTCTAGGGTTCTTTTCTTTATAGCTCAAACTTCTTTGTGTATGGGAGAGAAAGAAAGAAAGAAAGAACAGGTAACGATACTGAGAGGAGAAAAAAAAAAAACACAAATACAAGACCTGCCCTCTCAGCACAGCAATAATACTGTTTCACTGCACATGCAGAAAAGAGAAACATTATCTGAAATTGCAAATGCTGAGTGTCACAATGCCATGCATTTGGTACATCTGCATATGAGCAGCATATTTGCATATTGTTGTTCTAAAACATTTTAGGATACAATTCCTAATAATTAGTTTTTCAGGCTTGTATCTCCTGTTTTTGAAATGTTTGAGCAAAGTAGCATTTTATTTAGTATTTAGAACCCTTAAGACTTAGAACTCATAGGTATTCTAGTTCAAAATTACAACTTGAACCCCTAAGTTCTAAAAGGATTCTAATCTTTTTAGAACTAGTTCTGACAACCCTACTTGCTTAAACTTGGTGGAGGGGGAAAGAAGTGTAGGGGAATTTTATCATCAGGATAACAATTCATAAGAAATTAAAACTTATACAACTAAATCAAAAAACAATCTACAGTAAGATGAAAGGAAAGTACAACAACAAAAAAAGAAAAACAAAACATATCGTATCATATCATATCATATGATTCATGCCAAAAGGAGAGGGGGAAAAAAACAAAGGTACACAATATGATTAGGTTATGTACTATCTAAAGGGTCCTGCTTTAATGAATGCTTGAAATATGGGCTGGGAGTATAGCCTAGAGTTTAAAGTAATGAGCTGTGAATGAGTGTGGTATATCCAGCAGACCTAGGTTTGATTCCCACAACCTCCACTTGTGTACTGTGTGACTCTGAGCAAGTCACTTAACCTCCCCAGTGCTCCCAGGTCACCTCTGAAAACAGGCACTTGTGCCTAGTGGTAGTGGGCCCTACCTGGTTACCAAAGTTTAAAATAAACAAAATCTGGTCAGATCCACCACAGCTGCATAATGAAGTTAGTGAAGTTGTGTGGAATTGTTAAGGAGGTACGGAGAAACAACACAACGATTTGTAAGTAGTAAGATTTGTTTTAGTTTCTGTTCTAAGGAAGGCATACACATTATTAGGAAAATATATGGAGGTGTACATTTTAATGGCAGGAGTAGGAAGCTTACAAAAGAACCCCAGAGCAAATGCCACTGACGTATGTGTTATCCCGGATTATATTGGCCAGACAGTTAAATTTTAAAGAAAACACAATTGCACATACCCCAATAATGCAAAGCATCATGGGAAACATATGCAAATCCCCATGATGGTACAGAAGGTGGCAGTACATGAAAAAGTAATGGCTGGCATATGTTCAGCCTTGGGATTATTTACACAGTTTATTTATTTATTTATTTTAAGAGAAACGGGGTTTTTGTCCATGAGGTGATGCAAGCCATATGTTGATGTCAGAAAGTCAGGTGTACTGATTACGGACTGTTCGAGAAAATATGATATTAACTTTCAGAGGGGGTCAATTTTGATAAGGGCAAGGTAGTTTTGCTTGTGATAATGGAAATATTAGGAAAGTATGAGGTCTATGCAGAAATGGAGTATAAATATGCACAGTTTCATAAGTACGTGCTCAGAGTGCAGGCAAATGTGATATGCAAGTTTGTTTTAGAAACAGGTAAAAAATAGCGATACATGCAAATAATAGAAAGATAGATAATTACATAGACATATAGATAGAGAGACACACACAGACAGACAGGCAGAATAGGAATGGCAGTGAAGTACTGAAGTGATGCCAACCCCACCCCCACCCCACAGACATGAACAGGCATTGGGGTGTGCTTTTGGGTCATTGCCCATAACGCTCATGCCATTTCACCTCACTCTACCCTGCAGACACAAACAAGAGTTGGGGTGTGCCTTGGGGTTTTTAGACTTTACACTCACCCCATTCCATAAGGAAATATGCTGAAATGGGTACAGTATAAGGGAATGGAGTGAACTTTGAGGCTGAAGAGTCAAAGGCACACCTCGATACCTGTCACTGGCTGCAGGGTGGGGATGGGGTGGAATGGCATGAGCATTACTGTTGACAATCCCAAGTCACACCCCCTGATGCCTGTCAGTCCCTACAGTGCAGGGTGTTATGGTCAGAAACCCTAATGCCCTGGGCATTTCATGATATTTTCACTCCAAGTTTTCAGCATGGGCTTTTTGTGACCCCATCTCATGAACAGTGACACTATCAGTTCATAATTTGAAAGATTTTGCACAGCAACTGTGTCATTTGGTACCACAGGTGAAAAAACACATTTTGAACAGGATGTAAAAAATCACAGCTGTACATTTCTTGCTTCAGTAACTGCTCAGCATATCTGTTGCATGACCTGCTTATTGACATTTTATATCTGCTATGCACTGTACTGCTGCAATGTCTGAGGAAGTACCTTTCCTAGGTTGCAAGAACAGCCTCAGAGGAACACACATACACACACACACACACACACACACACACAACAGCAGAACACAGCTGTGAAATGATTAGATTGTCTACAAGCACTATTTTCCATGCAAGACACAAGCAATTGAATCAAAAGCACACACACACACACACACACACACACACACACCAGGACACAGTGGCAAAATGATTAGATTTGTCTACGGCCAGGGGCTGGCAGGGGAAGGAGAGGATTGAGCATCTGTAAAGATTGCTCTCTTCTCCTGGGGTGGGTAGTGGGGAGGTGTCACTCTGCAGTGACCGGGGGAAGTGCAGATGCAATGCAAGGGAACATCACCAGAAAAACTGAAATGGCTCCGCATTCAGCTGGATGATGGCCGCCTGGTGATCTGAGGCTGTCAATGTCCCAGAGCTCCCGGTCCCTCAGCAGTTCCCCAGGGTCAAGTATAGTGCTAGCCCTGCCTCTGGTGCCTTCCCCTTGGAGGAGGGGGACCTGCCCGGCGAAGGCTTACATCCGGGTTACCTTGGGGATAACTGCAGTATGAGTGTTGGGGCTCAGGAACAAGACTGGTCAGATGCCACCTTTGCACAGCCTGAAGGAGTGGCTGAGGCAATAGTATGTAGGGAGGAAAAGAAATAACACACAAAAAAAAAGATTTGTTTACATGCACTATCTTCTATGCAAGTTGGAGCATGGGGGGGTGGTTAAGGCTGGAGATCAGTTATAGTCCATGACATAACCACATGGTAAGAATATTAAATATTTTAAAATAAACATAAATGCAAAAGTAACAATTTCAAGAAGAAAATGCAAACTGTGACATTTAACAGTTTTAGGGTAAGTTAGCACATCTGGACTTATTTGCTGCACCCTTCCTCAAGCCAAGCTAGCTACAGTATGTCTAGAAATAACATGGGTGGAAAGATTATGCCATATTTTCCACAAGAAGTTAGCATTTTAAAAAGACAGTGCTGTAGACTGAGAAGCAGCTTGTGTAGGTAAATTCATCATGCTAGCCAAGATATGTTCTGGTTGTGTTCCATAAGGCTAACCAGTGGGAGAAGTTGGGGAAAGTTATAGAAATCTAAAATAGAACCATTGAACCCATTTGTGATTTAAAGTTGCATGACAGAAATATGGCTTCCAGAACTGGACACCATATTCCAAATGAGGCTTCACCAGTGAATTACACAGTGGCATCACCACCTCCTTTCTTCTTCTGGTAATACCTCTGTCTATCCACCACAGCAATCCACAGGCTCTCCTCACAGCTTTGGTAATTGTTTAGCCACCTTTAGGTCATCCAATATGATTACCACAAAATCCCTTTCTATTTTGATGGCCATCAGCACTGCCCCCCCATAATCTTTCCCTGGGTTCCTGCAACCCTTCCTTATTCAGCAGGCAGGTGTTCCCAGGGTGGAGGGAACTTGCATCCAGGAATAGGGAGGAGATACCTCATAATTTCTACCTTTCCTAGGTTGCAAGAACAACCTCAGAGGAACAAACACACACACACACACACAGCAGAACACAGCTGCAAAATGATTAGATTGTCTACAAGCACTGTTTTCCATGCAAGACACAAGCAATTGAATCAAAAGCACACACACACACACACACACACACACACACACACACATACCAGAACTCACCAGAACACAGCGGCAAAATGATTAGATTTGTCTACAAGCACTATCTTCTATGCAAGTTGAGGCACGGGGGCAGGGTAAGGCTGGAGATCAGTTATGGTCCATGACATAACCACATGGTCAGAATATTAAATATTTTAAAATAAACATAAATGCAAAAGTAACCATTTCAAGAAGAAAATGTAGTCTGTGACACTTAACAGTTGTAGGGTAAGTTAGCGTTGAACTTATTTGCTGCATATGCATCTTAACTGCTAAGGGGTCCTGAACATGTTAACCCTTCCTCAAGCCAAGCTAGCTACAGTATGTCTAGCAATAACATGAATGTAAAGATTATGCACATGAAAACTTATTAATTACGCTGTACATACCCTAAGACTCAAAGTGTGTCTCCTTTGGCTGCCATGATGTCTGTGGTTAATTTGAAACAAAAGACGATGTAACAAAACACTGGCCTCCACCTGGAGCTATTAAACAATAGAGCAAACTGCACTCTGGGAAGACTGCCTGGGACAAGATGCAATAAAAAAACTGAATAGCAGGTTCCAGGGAGTATAAAACCACCAGGAATGTTGGAAAAACACCTCCCTCTCCCCACTCATTCACAGGTGTCAGTCAATGTATTTGTTAACCATGCTGGTTCATCTTGCTTCCCGCATAGTAAAAATGTGAAACTACATTTGCGTTATTTTAAATGAGTGATAAGTATCATGTCCAGGGGTATGGCAGCTCTGATAGTCAGTTGTTCCAACATGATAGATCCACCTCATGCCCCTCCCATGAAAATGAAAGCATAGTGCACGCAACAGACCTTAGGAACATCACATTTTTTAATGTCAGCTCTGATCTGTTCAGTCTTATTTTTTTCCTGGCTCAGTTTAAAATATCAGTGAAAAGAAAGTAGAAAAAAACAGCCTTTTGCTTCTACAAGTAGTTGTTAATTGCAGCTGGTACATTTTAACATGTGCAGGGCAACTCCACCCACAACTTCCCTAACACAGACAAATGGCATCAGTGCTCACTGATATGTTAACAGCCTGTTTCTAGTGTCCCTGATAAAATAAAATAAAAAATACAGTTGAGATTTTTTTTTATGTCAGCTCCGATCAGAATAGCTTTTAAAATCACCAATTGTTTTCTTGTTCAATGTTTTCTTCTCTACTTTTACTGATAGTACAAAATGAGCCATAGCGATTTTTTCCAACAATACATTAAAGAAAACCTTATGATATGTATCACTGTTTTGCAAAATGTATCCCTTACAATTTTTCCTTATTTGCAAGACAGCATATATTTATCCTAACAAATCTGTCCTACTGCCACATTCAAAACACTATCCTCTACCTACTTGCCACATATAAACTCAATTATATTAGAAAAAAATTCTAGGCACTTAACTATTATTCATTCCCCAGTCCCATTTACAACACTGCAACACATATATAATACATACTTCTCAAACTTAAAAGAAAAATTACACTTTATCCTCAAAGGACTGTGTTTACCAAGTACTGTGCCCATGATTAAAATAATCTGAAATCCCCTCCCTCCAAAAAATTTGCCCTCACATGAGACTATATGTTTAACTGTGAAGACAATTAAAAAATGTATTTCTAAATGCATTACTAACACCAGTGCTTTCAAAGTTTTGAAACTACTAAAAAGGCAAACTATATACAGTATATTAGAGGCAAAAAACTCCATTTAATGCATCAGTCAGGGTTGTTCCACAGCAACAAATGTGAGGAAATTCAATGTTAGGGTTGAAACCCCCCCTTGCACCCCTCCAGTCCACCCCCCCAACCGGCATCGGGGTGCGCTTTGGGGTCGTCAGCCCTCTCACCCCATCACATGTGGAAAGAAGCTGAGGAATAGGAGAATGGGGTGAGAGTTAGGACCGATGACCCCAACGTGCACCCCGATGCCAGTTGGGGGGTGGGCTGGAGTGGTGCAAGGGGGGAGTTTCAACCCTAACATCAAATTTCATCACTTTTGTTGCTGTAGAACAACCCTAACTGATGCATTAAATTGAGTTTTTTTGCCTCTAATTTTCCTGCTCTTTGGGAATGATAACGAGAAATAATGAATGTAATGTGGGAGCGTGGGTCCAGAACCCGACACGTGATGTCTTGTTACATACTATCACGGTGCCCGCAAACACAAATGGTAATGCCCATGGTGACACAAAGTGAAACAGAAAGAAAAACAGTACTGTAGACACAAATGGTAAAAATAATGCAAATGCAAGTGCAAATGAAAATGCAAAGGGTAATGCACGTGGTGGTGTGGACTGGAATGGTAAGTGAAATGGGTACGGAACTGCAAGCAGCAGCAGTAAGTGTAACAGTAATGTAAGTGCACAGGTTGGTTTTCCCCAAAAGCTGCATAGAGAAAGACAGTGAGTACAAAGAATGCATGCATAATAATGGGTCTCGGAGCAGAAAATGAGGAGTTGGAATACTAAATTGCTTATATCTCAGGAACCGTACGACATAGAAAAAAATCTAAAAGTCATATGATTTATGACTTACCTGGCTAATTTTTTACTTAGTGCATTTTTCCAATAAAAAGTCCACATCTCGCACCATTTCCGAGATATGGGCCCTGAAAGGCACGGCGAACACTGTAATGTTATCCTATGGGGAAAAAAAGAGATGTTCGGAGTGCCATAACTTTGCCTCCCTGTAATATTGTTTCACCAAACCACCAAAATGCACATCTGTGGGATGTTGGCTTTCTTCCCTCCAAATTTCAGTCTAAAAGACCAAACCGTTATTTTGCAGCAGAGTGGCAAAGAATTCCTGTCATGCAGCGGACGCGGCAATGTTAGTCAATGGGAAAAAGTGTCAACTTTGGAGTACTGTAACTTTGCATCCATTCAATATTTTGCCACCAAACCACCAAAAGGCACATCTGAGAGATGTTGGCTGCCTTCCCTCCAAATTTCAGCCCAAAAGACCAAACCGTTCATTTGCAGCATTGTGGCAAAGAATTCCTGTTATTTTGGGCATAGTGTCTCAAAGTAGTGTTGTGATTTGCGAAAGCTTTCACAAAGATTTGTGAAAAGTGTCGTGAGTGCAACACTACTTTTTCCAAAAATTTTAAAAACATATTTCTGGGGTGTTTAACCCCAAAATAAGGACATGCATAGCATCCTCAGGGCTCAACTAGGTAAACACAAAAATAATTGTGTCCCTAGAGGGTCTCAATTTTAAATGCCAAGCATTTTTCTGATCACCAACTGAAAACAAAATGGTGGATTTGCGACACTACTAGGGCCATTTGCTACACTAAAAAGTGCATTTGCGAAAGTGTCGAACTTTTTGTTAACTTTCCCCATTGACGTATAATGGGAAATTGTTTTTTGAATAACTTTTGAACTGTTTAATATTTTTTCATGAAATCTTCAAAAGGCACATCAGGGAACCTGGCTGCACATTCCCTGAAGTTTTCAGACCAGTCACACAAACTGTGCAACCTGTAGGGATGAGCAAAGAATTCAAAAAAGTGTAAATGTGCGCGCAGATCACGCTTGATACCTCTGCAGCTGTATATCCAAACAGTACAAAAGTTGGCAGATCCCAAGATATATGGATCTTGATAATGTATTCCAAATTTCAGGCAAATCCGTTGAACTGTTGCAAAGTTATGAAGGTGCAAAATTTTAGGTTTGACATGTAAATGGCTCCTCAACCCTAACTATGGTAGCACTATCGTGCTACTATAATATATATATACACACACATACATACGTACATACATACATACACACACACACACACACAAGGGATATGCAGCAGTTCAGTGTGTGATAATGCATTTATCTTGTACAGTTTCAGTGACCTCAAGTAATCTCAAGAGTGCTGAAGGCACGCGTGAGAGTTACGAGAGGTCACTGGAAACTGTGCAAATTAAATGCATTATCACACACACTGAACTGCTGCATATTCCATTTATGTAACAGGTTTAGATGCTGTGTGAACATTTTGATTTTAGTAGGTGTAAATAATTTGTCAAAAAAGGGAAAAGAAAATTGAATTTCATGCTGTTTTTTGCTAATTATAAAAGACAAAATGGTATCTATAAATGAAACACCACTCATTTTGTAGATATTTTTGAGCTGAACATTGTTCTTGCTCACAGTACCATGCTATCATTTTTTGTTTTAAAGTTATTCATATTTGTTTGTCAAAAAAGTGAACAAAAAATTACATTTTCTTCTGTTTTCTTGCTAATTATATACAATATAAATGAAACATTATTCATTTTGTAGATAATTTTGTGCTGAACAATTTTCATGCTCACAGTACCATGTTATCTTTTTTCATTTTTAAGTTATTCACATTTAAATATGGTTAGTACTGCTTCTGAGGCCGAACATTGTAAATGAATTCTGAAGAGAACTGTGTAGATAAATGAGCTACTGATGTAGATACTGTGTGGATAAATGGGTGATGATGTAGTTACAATGTGGATAAATAAATTTATCCACATAGCACAGATAAATGGATTTATCAGTGCAGATTTATTTAGACACCTGTTGCATAACTACATATATATCTATATCGATATATATATATATATATATATATATATATATATATATATATATATATATATTGAATATGGTAACCAAATATCGTTAATCCCAAAAGCTGAACTTTATGTTTTTAGTATATAAATGTTTAAGAAAAACCGGTGGCTCTTTCACCTTTTTTTTTTTTTTAGTTGTTTAACCAGGAGTACCACACTAAGCTGAAAGCTTTTTTACAGGTGTGACCTGGGAGCACAGGGAAGTTAAGTGACTTGCTCAGGGTCACAGAGTATGTAAGTGGAAGCTGTGGGATTCAAACCCAAGTCTGGCCTGCTGGATGTCACTAGATTTGCAGCTCAGAGCCTTAAACCACTGCACTATACTGCCTCCCTAGAATCAGAACGCACTGTCTATTGTCTTCCTTGTTAGCTGTAGTTTCAGGCACCCCTTAATTACTCTTTCCTTCTGAGTTCCAGGTGGCTCTGATAATCATTTCTTCCAAGGGTTTTAAGTTAATTTGAAGGCATTAAGTATCTTCTGTTCTTCTAGTCCTTAATAAAATGCAGGGGTTCTACAACTCAATCACTCCACAGACTTGTTCTGTTGCTTGGTCCAGGTCACAAACTAGTGTGTTTTGTTCCAACATGATAGCTACACCTTATGCCCCTCCCACATGAATAAAAAAGGTGGGGGTGGATCTTTAGGAGCCTCTCGGGTGGAAGTGGGGATGGATCTTACTCCCCCCCAAAAAAACTAATGCTGCCTCCAACTACTCAGATTCCAGTTCTTATACCACCCATTTAAGAAAAAAAATAGTACCCTACAATCATTGACTAACATGAAAGTGTATTTATTTGAGGGTGGAAAACATTTCTGGGAGGACGGTAAGGTGGAAGAGACTATTTTACACCTTCAGTCAGTTCCACGGACAGAAAACCTGACATCACTCCTCTTGTACTTGCAAAACATCTGCAGGCTCCGCCTACTACAGCTGTAAAAATGGGAAGGACCCAGGACATATCTTTGTACTGTTTATTCCAGGTACTCATTGATGTTATACTACATTCTCTATTATGCATATTCCTCCTTCCCTTTCCACTGTTACTACCACTGGGTTTACTCACAGTACTTATGATGCTATCTGTAAACCAATTCTTATGCCATTTAGTTCTGATTTTGCGCAGTTGGCGCTGAGTCAGTGGTGACTCATGTATATATGCTGTACAACATGGCCCTCTGCTGACAACTGTTATAGCTTTTGCCTTAATTACTATGTCTGCCTAGTGCTTTCTAGTACCATTTGTTTTTTAAATCCTGCTGCACAATGTTTGTGATGTCAATTTTGTCTATGACCAAATGTAATTGTTAATTTGTATACCTCACCTTGCTATGCCATCGTATGTACTGTACTGTGTTGATGCTCCTAATCTGAAACTGTATTACTTTGATGTAACGCTGTTTGTAACTTTGTAACCTCCCGGGTTGTGCCTGAAAATAGTCACAGCTTGTGTCTAGCACACCCACTTGGTTTTCAAAAACTAACTAAATAAATACATTTTATTTATTTATTTAACAAATCAGAAGGACCTTTGAACCAAGGACTGTTTTACAGAGGTTCTATGTCAAGTCACATGAATAGCAAATTACAATGGTTTCAGTAAGTAGTACAACAAGAGGAAAGTAATTACATAAACAAAAGAACAATATGGCAAGATAAATATTGTGTCAAGTGCAGCCAGGGGCCTTGTCTGAAGAGGGGTGAAAGGGATTACAAATAGAGAAGTACAGGGGGTAAATTGGTGGGGTGGAAGGAGCAAAATAAGAGCAAGGAGGGAGATTCCACAATGAAGCTTAAGCAGGAAAGATTCGTGGGGGTTGGGGGTGGTAGAGGTAGAGAACAAGGTGAGGAAACAGAGGAGGAAGGGAAAGTGGGAGTGGAGGGGTAATGGAAGGGAGGATGAGGTAGGATGAAAAGAGGGTAGGAATGGGAAGGAGATAAGGGAGGAAGTGCTGTGAGTGGAATAGCACAGCAACAGGATAGGGCTATACAGGGGCAAATGGTAAATGAGGGGGGTCCCAGTGCATTTAGCTGTCAGCAGAGATTAGGTATAGCAGTCACAAGATGCTCTGGAAACTAGGAATTGACGCAGCTTCTGCTTAAATGGTCCCAAGGTTGCAGTCGTCCCACTCTCAGGAGGAAGGGAACTAAATAAATTAGCAGCTCTAACTGCAATGGATCGCTGTCGGAGCAAGGTTCGACAGTGAGAGACAGTAAAAGTTTGGCTCACAGAACTTCGTGTGCTACGAGTGCCCCAGAAGGGACTGAAAAGCTGAAGGGAACCTGGTGGTAGGAGACCAAAATCTGCCTTCTTAGCCAGAAGGAAGGCTTGAAATTCAATGCGAGCCTGGAGCTAAAGTCAGTTTGCTTGTTCGTAAAGGTCACAAGTGTGAGTATGATAGGCTGCACCAGTTACAGTAGTAGCCACAGACACTGCCAGCTATTTCCCGAAATTTCTGTGATATTTCCAGAAATATCTGATGCTTTTTGCATATAAACAGTAGGGGCAGCAGAGAGAAACTCTTCAGAAATTTCATGAAATATCTGGAAATAGCTGGCAAAGTCTGTGGCTATGACTGTAGTAGATGGCATGCCTTATTCAGAGCTGTGGCTCGCCGACATAGGGTTGTGTCTGTGGCAGAACCATAAATGACCAAACCGTAGTCAATAATAGACACAAGTGAACTTTGGATAGCCAATCTGAGGGCTTCGTTAGTAAGGCAGTGTTTATGCCTGTGTAGAAGGCCTAGGTGAATGTTAACTGCCTTGGCAACATTCTCAACATGGCTTGAGTAGGAGAGCGTACTAACCAGAGTAACTCCTAGGTATTTAAAAGATTGAGTCTCATCAAGGACAACACCCGCGCTGTCTTTAATCACCAATTATTTGGCTTTGTGCTTGCTGTGGGTACCATGGAAGAGCATGGCCTTTGTTTTTTTTGCAATTAAGCACCAACTTATGAGAGATGAACCAGGACTCAGCTTCAGTAAAACTTTTCTGAAGTTGGGCCTGAAGGATGGTAGGGTCAGCAGTCTTGGAGAAAATGACCGCATCATCTGCGTAAAGGAGTACTGGTTTGGAACAGGATGACGGAAGATTATTGAGGAAGGTGCTAAACAGAAGGGGTCCCAGTATCGATCCTTGAGGAACCCCAGAGCAGACAGGCAGTTTAGCAGAAAGGGCAGACCCTATTCTCACCTGTTGTGTGCGGTTTGCTAGATAGCTGGTGAACCAGTTTAGGGCTTCTGAAGATATACCAAGCCCAACAAGTTGATGTGTCAGCAAATGGTGATTGACCATGTCAAATGCTTTAGACAGGTCAATAAAGGTTGCACCAACAAGTTGACCCTGATCAAGAGTATGGTGAATGAAACATGTAAATACCAGTAGGGCCGTAGATGTGCTGTGCCCTTTCCGAAAACCATGTTATTGAACACATTGTAGGTTGTATTTTTCCAGGTCCTCCACAAACTGGACAGCAACAATCCTTTCAAGTGCTTTGGACAATGAAGGAAGAATAGATATTGGCCTATAATTCCCAAGTAGTAATCTGTCCCCACTCTTAAAAACTGGTGTAACCAGAGCGGGGGAATTATGAAAGAATGAGGGAGCAATTGTGAAGCTTGGTGAGGGGGGATAGGACTTCATCTAGAGTTAGGGTAAGAAGTTTTAGGTCAAGGGAATCACTGCTTGTCCTAGTTCCTCCTAGAACTTTACGTAGGTATGTCTTGGTCTCACTTTCTGAGATAGCTTTGAAGTAGAAACATGGGTGGGTAAAGGCCTCTTCTGATTTGGTGGACATAGGAGCTGTGCTGGGTGGCTCAAAGAAATTTGGGGGCAGAGTTTGGCTAAGGTCTGTGAAGGATGAATTAAATGTGTTGGCAATTAATACGGGGTCATGGCTGATAGACTCATCAACATTTAACGTAGTTGGAGCCTGCTTGGCTGCTTTCCCAGTGATTTCTGAGAGGTTTCCCAGAATTGTTTCCTATATGCCCAGGTCTTGGCAAAGATGTCCTTATAGTAACGCACTTTGTGCTCATAGATAGCCTTAGTACATGCGTTCCTGGCATCTTATAGGCCTGTATGTCAGGTTGTCTGCCAGAGGTCCTGGTCCTATGCCAGAGGTGGTCATGATCTTTCATTTGAGCCGGAAGGTTAAAAGAGATCCAGGGATTGTCAAGTCCCCTGATCCTTCGTGTCCTAAAAGGGGCATGGATGTCACAGGCTTCATTGAAACGTTCAATGAAGTATTGTAGAGCTGAGCCAATATCAGGTGCAGTTTCAACGTAAGACCAGTTTTGTTGTCTGAGGAGAGACTTTAGTGACTGCAGGTGGCCACGGAAGAGCACTCTACTTGTGATTGTTCTGGCAGTGGGCTTGATAAATTTGTTAGACCAATAACACTTGGTAGGAGACTGATCACTGATAGTGTCGGGCAATACTTCAGAATGGGAGATATGTGTTAGACGATTCATTAGGACCCAGTCCAGGAGTGTGCTAGTCCCAGTCTTATAGTTTATCCTGGTAGGAGTTGTTATTAACTGGCTAAAGTTAAGGCCTGTTAACTCATTCCTATGCTTTCTGGCACCTGACGAGAGCCAGTTGACATTAAAGTCACCTAACAGGATGGTTTCTGTGTCTTTAGACTCATGACATAGTTCAATAGGGGTTTTAAGCCCTGTTCAGCAAGGTCTGGGGGAATATAAACTGATCCAATGTTGAGGACCTTGTTGTGTGCACCCAAGCATAACCTTAATAGCAAGGATCTGAATATCAATAGCTGGTTCAGGGAGGGTAAGTGGATAGGCCAACAGTGGCTCATTTAAGTATATGGTACAGCCACCTCCTCTTCTAGATTGTCTGTCCTGTCTGAAAAGTGAGTAGCCTGGTAGGATGATGGCCGAGTCAGGGGTAGATGGTGACAGCCATGTTTTACAACTGATATGATGTTGGGATCGTGTACTACAACCCAAGAAGTGAGGGCATCACATTTTTTAACAGACTGCAGATGTTCATACTGGCAAGGACAAGGGTACCCTGTTTTTTGTTGCCATTGACTCCATATGAAGGAGGACCTGGATTAGGATGTACACTCCCAGAGATAAGGAGAAGTAGAAGAATGAGCAGTTTCAGGAGTTGTCTTAGTAAATAGAGTGTAAGGGGACAAGATTTCCTCTTTAGACGTACTTTAACAGGGCCCGTAGGAACAGAGAGGCTTTTAAGCAGCACAAGAACTGTGTGGTCAACAGAGGACAGACCACTTTCATGTTTCATGTGCAGTCTGCTGTGGTGCAGCTTCCATGGGAAGAAAGGGGTGTAGTATGTTATATCAACACTGGTGACCATGCCAAGTGTGATGAGAGAAAGCTCTGTAGTAGGGAGACCAGGGGTAAGAGATGTGGGGGCCATCCAAATGAGAGTGGGGCCCAAAGGGTGCAGAAAAGCACCAGAAATAGTTTCACACCTTGTGATGCCATTGGACAAGAGTGAGTAAGACCAAGTGAGGTAAAATAGGATTTAGTAGGGAGGCAGTACAAGGAAGGTATGTAGCAAGTAAAGCTACTGTGACTTTAGGAGGGCAGACTTTCTTAAATGAAAGAACAAGATCCCTCTAGTGGCAGATCTGTATAATCTGCTAACAGAAAAAAAAAAAAAAAAAACCAGTAATTTTAAGTGTAAGGAGCAATTGTGGCATCAGGAAGAATTAACCAGGAGAAAAGACACTCGAGATGCAGCAACAGAGGGCAGTGTCCAATCAGGATGTGGTTGTGTAACGTGCCAAAAATTGAAACTGATGGCCGAGTCCTGTCGTACCTTTGCAGGATAGATTAGCTTTCTTCCAGGCAGACCAGCTGAGCAGTGCAGGTGGAGGCTTGGTTACAGCTGACTGCACTGGGCAAGGCTTCGGGAGGCAGCAGAGATAAGATCCGTGCTCGAGGCAGCACCCAATTTTGGGCCTGCACTGAGGGGGAAAGAGACAAGCAAGAAATTAAATAGGAGCTAGAAAACTCTGGGTAGGGGTAGGGCACAACAAACAAATAAATAAATGAGAGTTTTTAATAATACATTATAATTCAGCTACTAAGACAAGATGCTGCTGAATGACAAACTGGAAGCATGCCTGCCAAATAAAAAATTTCAGTTCAGAGAACAAGATTGTTACAGTACCCCTATATTTCCCCTCAGTCTGGTCTCACAGTCCCAAACACTAAGGGCCCAATTCACAAAAGTCAGAGCAAGTCACACCAAAGGTGGTTTGTGCTGACTGCTGGTGCACCAGGGACCCTGTGCCCAATTCTCCATCAGGTAGGGTCCCGGTGACAAAGTCCCGTGGCTTGCGGCATGCCCTGATAGGCTGGGGACCCCCCCCCAAGCCCTGATCTCCCACTATATCTTTTAGTACTGTATCTGTATAATATTATTATTCATTTTCCCTGGTAGTCTAGCAGGCCCCCAAGTCCCAAGCTCCCACTATAACTTGTAGTATGTGTATAATATATTATTCATTTTTACTGGTAGTTTAGCACCCCCCTCCCAAAGCCCTGATCTCCCATTATAACATGTAGTATGTTTAAAATAATGTTCATATTCTCTGGTAGTCTAGCGGCCCACTCAAGCCCCAATCACTCATTATAATATATTGTAATTTGTCTCATACAATAATTATATTCCCTGGTGGTCATCTAATGGACCTCCTCAGACCCGGTCCCCCATTAATGGAAAGGCAGAAGAAAGTCCAGGTGGTCTAGTGGACCCCTCACCCCACAGTGCCCTACCACCCTCACCCCACAGTGCCCTACCACCCTGGTCCCCCCAAACCTGTAACCTGAGCCATCGACTGGCACAGCCCACCACTCACCACCTCGACCAGCTGCCAACTGAGCCCTGAATGAGCACATGCTGTATACAGCATGCGCTCAGTGATTGACAGCTGCTGTCATTCACTGAGCAAGTACTGTATGTATGTGCTCATTCAGAACTCAGTTGGCAGCTGGCCAAGGTGGTGAGCGGTGGGCTGTGTCAATCACCAGCTCAGGCTATGGGTTGGGGGGAGCAGAGTGGAAGGGCACTGTGGGTTGGGGGTCCACTAGACCACCAGAACTTTCTCCTGCAATTCCATTAATGAGGATCAGGGCTGAGGCTGTTCGCTAGATCACCAGGGAATATAATTATTATATGAGACAAATTACTACATATTATAATGTGTGATCAGGGCTTGGGGGGCTGCTAGACTACCAGGGAATATGAACATTATTTTAAAAATACAAGAAGTTATAATGGGATATTGGGGCTTGGGGCAGGGGCCACTAGAATACTAGAGAAAATGAATAATATATTATACACATACTACATGTTGTAACCGGAGATTGGGGCTTGGGGGGGTGCTAGACAACCAGGGAAAATGAATAATATATTATACACCTACTACATGTTATAATGGAAGATCAGGGTTGGGGGGTACTAGACTACTAGGAATATGAACATTAGTTTAAACATACTACAAGTTACAACAGGAGATTGGGGCTGGGGCGCTAGACTATCAGGGAAAATGATTAATATATTATACACATACTACAAGTTATAACGAGAGATTGGGATGGGGGGGGGGTGCTAAACTGCCAGGGAATATGAACATTATATTATAAACATACTACATGTTATAATGGGAGATCGGGGCTGGTGGCACATTGGCGCACCCTCCCTGAGGATTTCTAAGTTCCACTGGACCAGCCCTTGGCTTCTAACTGTACTTAAAACATTGCCCTCTGGGAAGGTTTTGAGAATACCAGCTGAGGGGATATGGCAGCCTGCATCTGCCGCAAACCCCCTAGCACCAAACTACAGCCCATTTTGTGATGCAAGGCTGGTGCAAGCCCCCTTGTGCACATGCAGCCTGTGTTTGATGCAGGCTGCTTTTGAGAATAGCTCATGGCACAGTTTTTGAAGCAAGGTGCCACTTGCACCATTCCTGTTTGATGCAGGCACCCTGCGTCAGTCTAAGGGCTTTGAGAATCGGGCCCTAATTCTTCACAAAGAAAAAAAAGGGCAGCTCGCAACACTGCACACTGTGAGCTGCACCATTTTATTTCTATGTCACTGTTCCTCCTTACTGTGGTGCACCGCAGTCGCTGGAGCTACTCTTTCTCTTTTGGAACTAATTCTTCATTCTTGATAGATATAAATAAAGATTCATGCCAGGTAATGCCTACATGTGTCCAACATTTCTTAATATATGGACACTCCAAAAACCAATGTTCCTGTGTCTTTAGACAAGCGGCACACCCCAGTCTAGGACAGAAACACTCCTCAATTTTCTTATGTTTCTTGTTATTGTGTACCCCCAATTTCCCACGACAGCCGAGCCTTAGCATGGCCCACATTCTTAGTGGAACCCTCTGATCTGACAGCATGTCCAAAGTTAGCTGCTCGTTTGGGACTTGCCCTGTCCCAAAACTAGGGAAGCCCAAAAAGCTGTATTCAGTATATCCATTCATAAAATGGCAAGAAAAAGTCTAGAGATTTCATTGTCTGAGACACATCACCTGACCGTGCAGTAAATCTCTATAATGCACACCCTGTCATGGCTTATTACTTACTTATAAGTATTTCCTAGAAGTAGCCCTCATGTTTACCAAAGATAATTTCCACTGCCTGATTTTCTGCATCGAGGCTTTAATAAACTCTGGGAGTTGAGATACCACACATCTGGCCATCTATACTTTTCTTGTTCCTGTTGGGCCAGAAAGGATCTATCCTAACCGAAAACCAGGAACTCCAATTGACATTAGTGCCCCTAAGGTGTGTTCCAAAACTTGAATGTAAAAAAAAAAAAAAAAAGAAATACTACAAAAGAAAGCTACGTGGTTTATCATTCTTAATCCACCCAGATAAATAAGTGATGTTTCACTTTTTCAGATTTAATCTACTCCCCCATACCATAGAAAAGAATAAATTATAAATGTTGGTTTCCAAGGAAAGTGGGAAGGGGAACATAGCTCCGGAATAAAACACTGTTAGAATGAGAGATTTAACCATTGAAACCCTTTTCTTTTTTGTGAGTTACCAGGAGTTCCACCAATCTACCTTTTGCCTGCTGTCATCAACATCCCTGTCCCAGTTTAACTTGCCATCACTGGGGCTCCCAAACAGAACTGCTAGAATCTGAATGATTTCCTCAGTAAAATTAGCCTCCTCCTCTTCCTCCACACTGCGAGGCTCTGATCTTTGAACCAGTTGTTGCCTATATGCTATAAATTTATTCAGGTTCTATGTGATAATGGCGAAAACCTAAAGGCGATCATCATTATGCGAGTCAGGGTGCGAAAACATTTTCGGCACTCTGACACTCCTGTTACACAGGACAACAGTGCCGGGGCATAAATTTCAATGCTTTCTGTGGGGAGGTCATGCCCTCCATCCCCACATAGGATTGCCTCACGCCCCCTACTAAAGGATTCCCAGCTCCAGGGGGATGTATGTGGGGGTGAAAACATGCACAATTAAAGGTTCAGGCCGGCCCACAAATCGCACCAGCGCCCAGACCTGAACCCGGCACCTCACCCACCCCAACCACAGACCAACCCCCAATGCTGCAATGCAGCTTGGCAACCCACTGCAGCGCCACTCCTACAGTCCTCCGCCCCTCCCAGCCCATGCTCGCCATGCCGCCTCCCCGCACGACATATAGCAACATCATGTCACCCATTTCGCCCACCCCCAATTCAGTCACCCTACCCTCCCATCACCGTGAGGGATTCAGGGGGGGAATGAACTGCTGTTACGGACAGCACCCTTCCCCATGCGCCTTCCTTATAGGATACCATTTCTTCCTGTTTATCCAGGAACCAGATACTTCAGAGAATACATCTAGAACAGAAAAGGCGATACTAATGGCAGCCTCATTCTTAAGCAAAAGGTATAAATTATCTGCATATGCCATAATTTTAGGTATCTGGATACCTCCAGGTCTTTTTAGTGCTCTGAGGTCAATGCTTCTGTTCAATTTCAGGGATTGTGTCTGCCACAACTCACATTCTACGTTGCTTACTAGGATGCTTTGTTTCCAGAGAACTGTCAGTGCTGTTACCATCAAATTGCTCATATTTAAGACCAAGGGATATGAATAGATATGACAAAATCTGGAGAAGGGTTCCAAAGTATATGTCTCAGCTATATTTATTTTTTTATGAGAAAAGACTTTATATATTGAAATGCAAGTCTAGAAACTAGAAGGAATTGGGGAACACTCCTACTTCTGTGCATACCTGTCAACCTCTCAGCATTCTTAATTTACAGAATAAATTGTCTATGAATAGTGGACCCCATATAGTTTGTGATTAGGACTGTTTCTATCTACTTCATTCAATGATTTAACGGTTTGTGTGTCCAGAGATGGCTCTAACATTCTTAAGGACATCAGTAGACCTATGTGGTGCAGGGGTACCTCTGAGTGTGCAACCTGTAGCGTTATGCAATATTCATAGTGGTTGAGGGGTATGTTTCTGTGTGTGATGGTCTGCCGCTGCACCTGCCGTTTCTGGGTCGGTGTGTACACTGGCTATTGTTAGGTATGCCTGGTGCTCTACTGCTTCACTTTGTGCTTTATTTGCATTCTCCTGAGTACCTTCATACCTTTTTCTCCTTGGTTTAGGCCCTCAGGGTCCACTTCCTCACCGACCATCACCATCAGTCATCGCATAATCGATCCTGCAGTTCTCGTTCATACCAGCCATCCAGGATTTGCTCCACTCAAGGCATACCTCATCCATCTCACCCTACTGCAGTTCTCCTCCCATACTGACTTTCTAGGATTCACTCCAATCATAGCTTGCATTTGATATTTCTTTTGGTCACATCTATCATGGCTCATATGCCACCTCATTGACCAGCAGCCATCCTGCTGGCTACGATCGATATTTACCTGTTCCGACCTCCATGGCTTCTCTCCATCATCATCCATCATCCACTTCACTTCCACTGCTCACTCAAGCCTTTGCTTCAATTCTGCATACTTGTTGTTGGGTCCTCTTATTGCCCGCTTGCTCTGCCATCCACATCATTTGGCCATCTCTGGCTGACTCCGTTTGGCCTTCAATCGAATCTGGACTGCTATCGATATTTGGCCTACTATCGATATTTCTTTTGGGCATACCTATCATTAATCATATGCTACCTCATCGACCCATGGCCCTCATGCCACATGTATCAGGTTCATGACACCGCTCATCATTCCCTCATCCTTACCTCATGGTTAATCTATTTACATCGCTTACTTGAGCACTGTCTCAAGCCTGTAATTGAGAATTCTTTTGAGCATACATATCATTGCCCTCTCAAGTCCCCGAAACCTCACCTCGACCTGCTCATTTATTTCAATTGCTTAATCAGTATGCCTCAGCTGACTCGTATGCCTCTGCTGCCTCCACCTGGCCTGTAATCGATATTTCTTTTGGGCTACCTCTCATTAGGTCTCATGCTACCCAATTGTCTTGCTGCGCTCCTGCAGTGATCATCATCATCTGTCTTCCTCTTCCTCAGGCACCTTGATTCAACTTATATCTCCACTCATAGCCATGCCTTCCTGTCTGCTGCCCTTTGCTATGGACTGGCTGACTGCTGTCCGCCATCATTCAAGTTCAATTTCAAGTTAATTTCCTGTCTCCTTTTCCCTGGTTTTCTCATATTGAACTGCTGAACTCCTGTGGCAATCATCATCATCGATCTGCATCATCCTCAGTCTTCTCATGAGTGCATCTGGATATCCCTCTCTCCTCTGACTTCTATTTGGATCCACTCCTTCCCATTGACTTCTTGAGCATACCCCTCTTGGGTCCCTGCTGCCTCATGTTCCTTCTTCAATCAGTGGTTTCTTTTGGGGTTTTTCCCTATCCTGTCATCATCTTCTCTACTCAGTTCGTCTCTTTAATGACATACATCCTTAACTCAAACATCATCAGCCTGGAGGGAAGGTGACCTAGGCCTTGGATCCCAAAATGTTTCACCCAAAAAGGGTTATTTTCCTCTTCTCCATGCCAATAGTCATGATATTAGTTAGAGTTAGTGCTTTCTTAGGTTATTTAGTTAGGTTCCACTGTTGGACGGAGGCGGATGGTGGCCCCAGCTTTCCCCTCTCTCCTTTGGCAGTCAGCCCTTAATCATCTTCTCAGAATTCATTCATTCATCATCCTCACCTCTTTGATATTCAATACCAGGTTGGGTATCTTTTTTGGGCTTCTTCCTAAGCTACCTTTAGCCGAAGCAATCATTCCTGCTGCACCTGTAGGGGGGAACCCTCCTCCAGGGCTCCTTGCATCATACCCCTACAGGGTGGTCTGTCCCACGGATAGAGAGGCGGAAAGCCACAAAAGGTAAATCAAATCACACAAGCATTGTCTCATCTCATCTGGTTGCATAAGCACAATTGAATGGGAGGGCTTTAAGCCTGAGGTTCAACGGGCGGAGCAACTATGTCACTCCCCCATCAGGCTTATAAGGTCACTCATCCTGGGGTTCTCCAGGATTCATTTTTTGTAGCCCACCATCCACCCCATCTACTCCAGTGGCTCGTCTCTCTTACCTGTGGGCTTCTTCCTAAGCTGCCTTTAGCTGATGCAATCATTCCTGTGGCACCTGTAGGGGGGGAACTCTCCTCTAGGGTTCCTTGTGTTGTACCCCTACAGCATGGTATATGCCATGGATAGAGAGTCGGAAAGCCACAAAAAGTAAATCAGATCACAAAAGCATCATCTCATCTCATCTAGTTGTGTAAGCCCAATTGAACTTGAGTTACATTTTTATTCACAGATTCATTTACCTTAGGACACTATATACCTTCCCCCACAAAAATGGTTATGTGGAACAACATCCTTATCCTTTTTCAAAGCCTGATCAACATGCTGATGGATTCTGGTAAGGATTCTAGACTTACCCCGGACAATACAGCCAGCTGAGTTATATAATTCTGACATAACCCTGTTCTTTACTCAGTTGTCACAACTATCAAAAGGTGTACTTGTGGGTTGCCTTCTCTGAGCACCATACCTCTGTTCTTTTAAGAGAGAGGCTACCTTGTCATACTGGTACTTTTCCTTTTCATCTTTAACCTGATTAACCTGAGAAGTTAGACTAAGCTTGTTTTCATAGGTATAAGAAAGGAGTTTTTTAGTTGCATAAGGTCAAGATATTGTTGGTATCTGTCCCTGGCCGCATTCCTACTTAACTGCCAAAGGACGCTCCTCAGATCTTTTTTCACATCTTCCCACAGAGGCATATATCCTCCCACTACCCTCAGGTCACCGGCCTCACTATACCTTCTTCATACTGGAATACTGGTTTGGTTCACTTCCCTACTACCGTTCACCTCTCCTCTCCCAAATCCTCTCTTAAATGTGTATCCTGTAAAAAGAAACTAGTATAAGGTAGGGCCTGTAAGAGGGGAAGTCACAAAAACACAAGGCTTACAGATGTAGAGTGCAAATCTGCTGGTACTTGAACCAAAAAAGTCGCTCTTGGCTGGTGGTGCACAAATCAGTTAACATAATACTGAAACAGCAAAAAAAAGATTCAGCACTCACCGCTTTTTGACTATGGAAACCACTTGTGAACCAAAGGCTCAGTAGAAATCCATTTTAGTAGATATCCATATTTACTGAACCCCTGGTGCTTACAAAACAGATAGAAATCTGCTGGTAGCAGAAAAGATTTCTTAGTGCAAAGAAACACACAGAGACAACCTCCTGCTCCAGGACCTGTATCAAGGAAAAGGTGGTTAGATATCTTTCCACATTTTTAACACTATTCATATTCAGTGTAGCACAAGCTAGAATAATATCTGCCACAAAGGAAATGAACAATATAATACAATATGCTACCAAATGGTACAATACAGAGCAATAATGTGGAAACATTTAAGCACAGATTAGACAAATACCTGCTCAGTGGGGGGTGCATTGGACCTGCTTATGTGGGTAGACAGACATGTTGAGCCCCGAGCCTTCTTCTGTCTATTACCCAGTATAAATACCAGTTAAAAAAATAGATAGTGTTCTTTATCTAGATAGCTTCATCATAAACCATTTTTACTTGATCTAGTGTGGTTCCTAGAATCTGCTGTACTCTTCCTTTCCTGGATGCAGCAGTTTCAGAAATGCTTTCCTCATTTTCAGAGGACAACGTTTGTTGAGACAAGTCGATTGATGATGCATCGGAGTCATTGCCATCCTCACCCTCCTCCAAATCTCCCCAATTTTTTTTCTTGTATATTATTTATTTGTGAGTCTGATAGGGTTCTATTGCTGGCAATTTGGGCTTTGGTTGTTGACTCTTCGCACAGTGTATACACTACACCAGTGTCACTGCCATATCAGGTGACTGGGGGGGACATGTCTGTTATGGTAGATGAGTCTGGATGCCCATCAAGGTCACTTGTAGAAAAAACAGGATTTTTGCTATCACACTTCATGATATCCTCTGCGGGGCGGGGTGTGCTGATTGGTCAGACCCTGTCTGGTCCACATCAGTAGTTGTTTCAAGGTGTTGGTATCCTTAATGACTGGGGGCTCTGGTGGAGTTAGAAAGGGCATAGGGGCCAATAGCAATGCACTTGGCAGTTTTGGTGTTGAGGTTGAGCAGGAAGGGGTACCCCCTGATGGAGATGATCAGGCAGGTCCAGATTTTGGGGCATGTTCCAGGATATCGTCCTGGCCTAGTTGTTCTCAGACATTATGAGTGGCACTGGGCAAGAGTAATATGCATGTCGCCTCTCGTTTTGCAAGTTACTCTGCAGAATGTTGTCATAGTTCATGCTGACATGCCAAATGTGGAGCAACGACCACACCTTAATAGATTGCATGCACTGATCAAATGCCTATGGGAGTCAAATTTGTAGCAGGCCTTAGGCTGTTTGGGGTAAGAGAGGATACCCCAGTCATGACCAGTATAAAATCAGATATTAAATGTCAGGGTTGGATTGTCTAAGATGGACTTTAAATTACTTGCCTCTATTCTAGATTTGCTCTGAATTGAAAATTGGCTCTGGTCTTCTGTGGACATCACATTCTGCTGGAGCCAAAATAGAATATCTGAGACTTCAATGCCTTAGTTCTTAAACAGGACCAGGATGTTCTTGAAAGTGAACTTGGTGAGGGGGATAACTATAAATGGAAACCACAGGAGAGTTTTTCACCTCTGTTTACTTCTTCCAAAATCTGTCAAGTAACTGGGGAGTTTTCAAGCTGACAACAAAAATGTATTCTCCAGAGATAAAGTATGTATAAGAGCACATATCTCTGATGCACAAAACTTCAGAGAGTCAGGGTCACCCGATGGCCCTGTAGAAGAACTGTGCACTCCTGCGCTGATGACCTGGGGTTTGGGAGTGAACTTGAGAAGCTGGGTCAGGTGGCCAGAGGCTGGGGTAGTGGAGCCCTGATGCATTGCTCCTAGCCAGGGGAAGGTGGTGGCCTGGTTCCACTGTCACTCCCTGCAGTGGGATGAGGGAGCTTGTCTCCCCCACAGGACATCACTACATATATACAAGGGTTCATGCATGGGTATGCGTGACCTACGCCAGGCACCAAGGGGAGGGAGAAAATGGGAAACAAAACAGTGTCTCTCCATCACCGAGCAGGACAGCCACTTGCACTCATAGGTCCTGTACTGAGCAGATCCACACTAACTGGATGGTGGGCAGAGCATCAGACAGGACTGGGGGTAACTGGATAGCACAAACAAAACAAGGTGGAGGTGGCAGCACAGGTACACAAAGCTGTAATAAAAAAAACTTCAGAGAGTCTTAACAAAGGGTACAAGCAATATGTGCTCCATCAGGCACTGTTTCTGGGCTCCCTTGATATCATATGCACATAGCACTGTGACATCTAGCTAGTTACAATCAGTTTTTAAACAAATCTGCCATATTGAACCAAGGTCTAGTGTGTCTTGGCTCCCCAACATTCTCTTCAGTAGCATTATTATTGGGAGCTGGCTCTGTCCTACTATTCTCCCCCACTGCCCCTGTACATATGAACATACTAACATGAATCTGCCAGCAGAAACAGGCCTCATGGTCTAGCTAGTCTGCTCGAGTACACAGCTAGCCCCCCTAGTTTGCAGCTGCCCCACCCCTGCTCCCCCCTCTCACCCTCGAAAGTTTCTCAGCACTACCTACCCAGAGCCCCCCCATGCCCTGTCCCATGCCCTTTTGAACTGCCCACTATCTTACATGACATCGGTAGTGTCAGAAGAATCATGTTGAGACTCTTGTTGATTGTGCTGTTCCCTTACCCTCCCCCCCGCAGGATCAGCCTGCTGGATAGGGTCTAAAACTATGTCAGGAACATGTACTGCAGGAGGTCCTGCTGTCAGTATGGTCACCCCGCCCTCGCCACCCACAGCAGAAAGACCTGTTAGCATATGTGCATTGTTCGCAGGTGCCCCTGAGCTGGTCCTGCCTGAAAATTCTGCGGTGCCTGGCAACACAGTTTGTACATTGGATGATGGCTGAGAATTGTCGGCATGTTGTTCTTCCTGTAACTCAGGCACCTGGGATAGGAGTGTGTGAGTAATGAATGGTATTTCCGGAATACCATGAATAATGCACTATTTGTTATTCGCAGCTGAATAAAGAACAGTGTCACTATTCATGAGATATTCATATTTGGGAAAGTGTCACCAAAAAAAAAAAATCTCCCCCCTAGGTGGCTATGGCTAGTCTTCAGGTCAACCTACCTCCCCTTTTAAAATTTACAGGGTCTACCACCCTGCTTCCCCTTATCCCACATCCCAGATGTAACAAGCTGCCATATTGCATATTGTCACCAGCTCCTGACACACTGCCAAGAGCTGACACTGTAATTGAATAATAATTTAAAAAGCTTCCACAGATAGCTCAGTGTTAGTCTGTCCCTCCCCACATGTCCAAACACCATCCATTCTGCCACCTCCCCCTTGCCCCGATCCTTGATTTAGACTTGGGGCTACCAAGACTAAAATCAGCTAGCCAAAAAGCCCCCCTCTCTCTGCAGTACCCATCTGTGCATCCTACTGTAGCAGTACCAGTACCAGCTGAAATGTTCAAGTCAATGAAGAAGCGAGTTGTAGTAAGAGTAGTCTGGGAGCCATGGGAGGGGTGGGGCAGCAGGTGTGTCCTAGAGATGCTAGGCAGTCTGACTGGCTGATTGGAAAAAACAATTGTAAATCAAGGCTCTACACTGCGTATTCTGTTGTATGATGGCAGTACAATAGAAGTCACTTAAACAGGACGCCTCCATGGACACCCTTTTGTCCCATTTAAGCGACTGTCCCCTTTAAGAGAAGTTGCTTAATTTCAACATACGCTAAGCACTATGGGGCTGACTTTAAATTTAAAAGCGATTTTGCCGTACAGTACCTTGCTGTACCCTTGGTTACTCTCCTTATTGATGCTCTCTGGTGTCGGCGATGTCCACAAGCACTACAGTTCTGACTTTAAATTTAAAAGCAGTTTTGCTGTACAGTACCTTGCTGTACCCTCGCTTACTATCCTTATTGATGCTCTCTGGTGTCGGCGATGTCCATGAAGGAGGGAAGGAGAGAGGGAGGAAGTAAACACTCTCACTGGTCGCAATTTTGATTTTGAACTTTACACTGATTTGTACTCTGGTGTCAGCGATCTCTGTGATTTAAATGCTGAGGCAGTAAATCACACAGTGACTGACTCAGGAGTTCGATCTGCAATCTGCGGCACAGATATCGTACATGTATATTTTTATTTTTCGCACTGCACTGCGATCGAGTCAGGACTTTGACCTGTGATTTCGCACTGCGCTGCAATCTGCAATCAGTACAGGACCCAATCTGTGGACACAGGTCAGAGTAGCTGGAGGTATGGGGACACATGTTTCTAAGGGCAGCATTGGGTATCAGGCCCCTCCAGCTAACAGCTGCGATTACCCAACAGTCACTAACTGCCATGATTAACACCTAATTAGGTGTTACCAGGTGTACTAAATGGAGATGCATAAAGACAGATCTAACCACAGTCGTCCCACTTATGCGGCGTTGTCATCCCCTTTAAACATAAAGTGCCCCATAGGATAACATGGCCACTTAATCGGTGCCCTGGGGGAAGTCCCCTTAAAGTGAACATCCCCTTTAAGTGCGTCCCAATTAAGTGGCTTGAACTGTAGTACATATATCCAATATTCTTTTGAAAAACAGAAAAACCAAAACAAATGATAATAAATATACATCCAAAATAAAAGCAGGAAGATTGAGACAACAAAACATGTTCTGTACCATTATAGCTAAAAGAAAAGCTGATGAGTAGTATATATACAGAAGAGTAAAGTACTGAAGAGTAGGGGAACTTCATTAGGAATAAGTTCTCAAAGTCGGAAAACCATTAAAGGAAAACTGCGCTGAACCTGTAAGTCATTTTTCCTAATAGATTCTTTTTTTTATGTATTTGATCCATTTCTGATAATTGTTCCATCTTTCCTGACCTTTTAGTGAACACAGTGAGTGTTTCTGATTAGCACACTTCCATTAAGTACCATTTTAGAACTGTGTGATGTAGTTTATGTGCCCTTTAGGCCACAAAGTTCCAGAGTAGAACTTTAATGAATTGTGAAAACAATGTAAGTTCTTTAACAAGGACATAAAGTACATCATAAAGTTCTAAAATGGTGCTGCCCACCAGAGAGTAAAGCAGAAACAGCCAGGGAATTTATTAAAAGGCCAGTACAGATGGAACAAAAACAGAATGTGAACCAATATTACAAACCCAGCTTCTACAGAAAACACAGGCATGCAGATTCAAGGCAGTTCTCCTTTAAGTGTATACAAATAAACTCCATGTGAAATTTCAAATTTCATAAGTACGACCAGGGTCACCTTATGACAGAAGAATTGTAAACAAAAAAGTACAGGCAAGATAACAAAACAAAACAGTTGCATTCACTCCATGCTTTACATATACAATTACTAAGAAAAAAATGTTCATGAGATAACATTATTCTTTGTCCAATCACAGTGACTCCAAAATACATGGGACATGTGAGAGGGAAGGCAATGCCACTCTTTAGTTAAAATTCTGAGTAAGGCCATGGTCACTACAGATAATGCTTCCCATGCTTCCGTTTTCTTCTTTTGTACTGCCCAGGCACATCTAGCTAGCCATCAATAATGCCTGCAAGCATCAAACATAACCCTAAGAGTGCCATGGTGCACAAGCAAAATACCTGGGGGTTACAATCCCAATGCTACAATTTCGCAGGACAACTTGACTTTTTTGAATAAAGGCCATGCAGATGACAACACTGTCCAAAAGTTGGGTACACCTTAAGTGTCAGTTAACTAAACTTTAGTTACAGTGTAACTACATTGCAGCTGCATTGTAACTACAATGTAGAGGCATGCAACAAACATGTAACTACAACGTAATTACCCTGTTGCATGCAATTAATGATTAGTTGCATTGAAACAGACAAAGTGTAACCCGAATGTATTGTGATGCTGGGCAGCCTAACATAAATTTTTTCATTAAAAAAGAACCCCCCCCACACACACAAACAGAAATATACAAAAACAGGTATATCACACATCTATACATCCCCTACCCAGACTTATATGAAAAAATTGAAATAGTTTTTGAAAAATAGGAAAAAGAATATAAAAGAAACACAATACAGGAGACCTGGCCTTTTGTAATTTATTAAAAACATCATCTTATCCCAGCCAGTACACCCCCTTTCCAAAACACAGCAAACTGTGCAGGATTTACATAAAAAAATCATGTTGGTATACAGCCTACAATTCTTTATGAACTTTAAAAAATAGTTTTAAGGCCACAATTCCATTTTGCTGCATTAATCATTGGCATCTTACTGACCAAAGAGATCGGGAGTCTCCCCAGTGTCATGGCCAACATCCCCCCTGTCAATAAAACAGGTCCGTGTAACCCACCTCCAGGATACACCTTGAAGTGTGTTGTCACAGCTGAACTAAGTAAATAAAAATGCCAGTGTTAAGGAGTCCTATGTAGTCCCTTGTGTGCTGTAGCAGTGCCTCAACGCACCATCTCCATGTGACACATGGGCATAGATGACTGACTCACCCTAGTAAAATCAGTGTTAATCGTTTTTCCTAGGCACAGCAGTTCTGTGAGGGAGGATGGGTCAAGGCTGAGTCTGTATATGCATGCCCCGCATTGTCTGTACTAATGCAGGGCACCTGCTCATGCAGGTATACATTTAGCAGCAGCACCGGTGACATTGTGTGTACTAAGCACACACCTGTGTGTTACAGCCTATGAATATTCAGCTGGTACTACTGCAGCGGATGTGTGCAGTGTGAACACTGATCGTCACTATCTACAGACTGTGTGTGGATAGACTGGCCCTTTAAGTGCAGGCCACATGGGGTGTATGGGCGTCATGCATGGTGGGGGCTGTGACAACACACTGGGCAAATGTAAACATACTAAACTGGCACAGTCTGAAGCCAAAGTCATTGCCTCCCACCTCGTTCATCACAGACATCCTCACCCATGTGGGCTATGGGTACTTGTATTAGCAGGATGGCTATTGGTGGATGGTCAGCCCACCCAAGGTATATACACATGGTTGTATGCCTTTATGTAAATAATAAGCCATATATGACAGGGTGTGCATTATAGGATTTCAATGCATGCCTCAGGGATACAGTAGGGCATGAGGTCAAAGGTTGAGTGTTCTTATACCACTGAGAAGTGCTTCAAAATCCTATGATACCCACCCTGGAGGGGCTTATCATAGTTATAAAATGACTCTAAGTAGGTTGTTTTGGGAAAAAAATTTGAGATTCAGCACCTGACTGTCTGTTTATAGAGATATAATAAGGGATCAGCTGTTTTACTGTACAAGAAAGCCTGGAAGTGCCTTTTACAAGAAGACGGCTGGCTGCAGAGGAGGGTGGCTTGTGCCAGTTTGTGCCGGTCATCTTCTCTGGGGAGGACTTGCTATTTTATTAATATTATGAAATGTGAATGCTGGGGGAAAGGAGGGTTGGACTTCGGTGCTGCTTGCAGGTGGGGGGATGGGGGGTTGATTCTTTTAAGTACAAGTGTGGCAAGAGGAGATAACACTCAGCTGTGGAGGCGTGTGGGCTGTGCCATTTGCCCATCTTAAGAGTTTTTTTCTTAGTCTTACATTGTGGGTGTTAAAGGGAGGCTGGGGAAGAGGGTGGGGGCTATTTTTTCCTTTTTTTTTTCTTTTTTTCTGTTCCTGACTACAAATAGGTACAAATAATAATAATAATAAAACTTTATTTATTAAGCTCCTTTCAAATACCAAGGTGCTGTACATGCTTAACAAAGATCCCAAACAATAAAATTAGAATAAACATTAAGATCATAATATCACTCATATCGGTTCATAAAAATGCTTGTCTCCACAGATAAATCTTAAATTCCCACTTAAAGCCTCCCACAGTTGTATATTCTCGAAGCTGACGGGGCAGAGAGTTCCAGAGGGTTGGGGCCATAAACATAAAAGCCAGGGCCCCAGAAGATTTTAAAATAACCCTCAGAACCTCCAGCAACCCCTCACCAGCCAAATGGAGCTGTCGTGCAGGGTTGTAATGATGCCATTATTTGTTATTCAGATCTGAATATAGTGCATTATTCATGGTATTTGGGAAATACTGTTTGTTACTCACACACCACTAGAACCCAGTGTATCCATTCGCATAGAGATGTACGTAACCTTGCAAGGAATTAGAAGTGCAAGTACATCCCCAAACCTTTGGGGGTACATGTAGGAAACCATTGGCTCCACCATACTTTTCACAGAACAGATGGATGCAATCACAAACTGTACCCTCCAAAAACAGCCGATGAGAGTACAGAGCACCCCCAAACAGCAGGACATCATGAGAACTCTGAAAGGAGCACTCCTTTTATTATATCAAACCTGAAGGAAAGTTTTAAAGCAGACTCAAAATGGGGAGAAAGGGGCATCAGTCAAGACAGAAGAACACATGGGGCTCGATTTTCTAAGCCCAGAGAATGCTACAAGATCTTGACGTGCCAATTGTTTGGCGCACGGGGCTTGTGGCGTTCTCCCGGCTAGCAAGCGGGATTTTCAGTTCTTGAGCACCAAATGTCATAAGTTAGACCAGAGTTTCCCAGGTCTAACTTGTCCAATTGGAGGAGACCGTTTTAGGAGCTTGCGTAAAATCTTTGGCGTAAGCTGCGTAAAATAGAAACTATCACAACTACCCGATGTACTAAAATCGGGTGCAGCTGCATCAAAGAAGTTTGGCGCAGCTGCGCCAAAACACAGGTGTAATGCAGGGCTTGAGGCAAGCCCTATGTCACCATTTGAAAATCGAGCTCATGTACCCTAAACAATGCAAAAAGGTACACAGTAGGGCAGATCTATTCACTTGTAACTTGCACTGCTGCTTTACATCTGCTCCCAGCAGTAGAGAGGGTTTTAAATAAATCCCTGGTCTGCTGACACTTAAGGCGTGTTTACATTACCTTACGTGCTGCAGTGTGCCCTCCTCTGCCCTGTCGCCACATCACCGGCACTGCTCCCAACTCACCTTTACACTACCATCGTAGTGCATCAGTGTAAAGTCAATTTCAAACTCCCTGCATTTCAGCCACATTTCTGTTGGGGCTGGTGAGCAGGGGGCTGGTTTAAGGCACTACAGGTCTGGTCCTTCAGAAGTAGTCCTTCAGAAATAAACTCAATCTGAGCATACTGACTTGAGTTCCTGTAGTTCAGTTGGAAGATCTGTTGTTTCTATTACTGTACACCTTGCTGGGGACCTACAAATCATGTGGTTTTTTTTTAACAGGATTTGAAGTGTTATGCCTCTCTCTTTCACATGTCTTCAGTCCCTCACATTAAACACAATGTGGCTTTGTTGTTTGCCTGCCCCATGGGATAGCAGCCCTGAAATACAACCAGGGCAGACACTGTTTCTCCTCATTCACTCTGATCCAGGTGATCCAACACAAGTGACAGGGAGCTGCAGTTCACCTCCTCTGTTTCTTTAAGCAGGTATGGCACTGTCAGCTGGAGGAAGAGGAGGAGCAACGGAGCATGGCACAGTGTGTCACTGGGTTGCACTGGTCCAGGCGGAGCGACGTGTTTACACACCAGCAAAAAGTGCCTGCACCAGTACAGCTTCTGACCAAAACAGCCATTGCTCTGCACCACAACAGAGCTGCCTGCAGTGCTCCCCAGAATGTTTACACTGCCTGACCTGCACCAATGCAACTCACATGCACCTCTTGGAATGGTGCAGATCAGGTTGTGTAAACGAGCCTTTACAGACAAGAGCTTTAATGTTCCTATCAGCTAGGACACGACCCTGCTGTTTATTTGTTGGTTTCCACCTCTTAAAAATTCCAGATGCAAAAGCAGATTTTTTTTTACAAAGAAAGGAGAAGGAAGTTTAGCAGAGTGAGGAGTAAGGAGGGACAAGGAGCAAAAAAACACAAAAAAACAAATTGCAGCTGCGAGGATAGATGTGGTCAGGAACTCTCGGATGTGTGTTGCCCTCAGATAACCTCAGAATGCCACAACCAACACCAAAGCATATAGACTCGACTTTGTAATGTTTTATTGTCTAGTGCAAGAGCTCGTAATATGGGCTTAGTTTCCTCTGCCTTAATCAGCCCATACTCCAAGCCATCTGTCTGGTTGGCTGGAGCACAACTGTGATTGAGGCAGTTGTGTGGAGAAATAATTTATATTCTAAGCCGTGAATTATTTCTCAGAATGTTCCAAAGAGTAGATTATCGATTTTCAAAAACACAGATGAAACCGTTTCATTGTGTATTAAAATAATTTTGAGCAGGCTGATTTCCACACAACAATGGTTAACTATATAATATAAGTCTATATAATATGCAGGAGGGAGAAGACACTAGTCTGCGGGGGAGATAGATGTACAGGACTGACTAGTAAAGACTGGCTAAATGGTGTGTGAAAAAAAAAGCAAAGAAATAGCAGCGAAGCATAATAGTTCAAGAACAGATGTTAAAGAGGCAGTTCAGCAAAGCTTGTAAAGGGGACCGGGGCATTCTGTTACTGTAAGATCAGCCCACCCATACAAGCCAAAGGAATGACTTGTAGTCACAGCACAAGTTCTGTTGTATCTGTATGGCCCTCATGTGCCCTCGAAGCTGTCTGCTACAAAGCTGCGCACACCCTCAAAGCTGCCTTGACGGTGAGGGATGTGATAACCTCACTATGCCACAGGGTTGCCACTGACATCACAGTGGCTCCTAGATTCATTACGACTCCTTAGACAAATGGTTCTCCACATCAAATTAGCAATTACAAACTCTGTGTGGGGGGAAAAAGCATGTAACTGTGTACTGTCCAAATAAGTACGATCAGAAACTGTGCCGATATAAAGAAACGTTCACAGTTGCTCCATGCACTTTTATGACAGCTCGGTTTCTGACCATGCTGTACTAGCAGCTCTATCCTGACGTGATACCAGGTAAATAAGGGTGGTATTGTATCGATTGATAGTAAGAAAAAAGCACCATGTCTCGACCCAGAAAAAAAATATATCAGGGGTGTGCAGGGGCTGAATTGTATTTCTAGAATAACATGAACAGTAGGGAGCCCGAATATTTAGGATCCCTTCCCGAATAAGGAACTATTTTATTCAGAATCTACTATTTGGCAGACAGCTGAGAAAACAAAAGAAAAAGCCAGCGCCTCACCCTTATAGCACACTCAAAATTAAAATTTAAATGAATCCCCTTCCCCAACCCTAGTGACACCCAACCCCCATTCCTCCCCAACCCAGTGATATTTCATTCAAAAAACCTTCCCCAACTATTGCATATGTTCTGATTCCCACCCTCCTCCCCTCAGCCCAGATCCAGTAATTAATGTCATCTCCATCCTCACCCCCTCTAGACAGCACCCCATCTCACCCTTCCACTTAGCACCCACATTTTAGAAAGTTTGGTCCTACGGCAGATGACTGGCACACCCCATCTGCCTCCTCGTCAGCGTCTGTCTTGAATAAAAGCACTTACTTGTGCTAAGTAATAAAATAAAACCTGAAAATGATTGTCATCCCATCCCTCCCCTCAACTTTGGCAGCACTCTAATACCCTTCCCCCATCACCAACATTATAGTAAATTGGCGTCTGCAGTGGGGAGGGATGTCATCCTAACCTGCCCGCCTCTATGGCTAGCTACCTTCTATTGAATGAATGTGTTTGTGTGTTTGCTCTGTACAGTACAACCAGCTGATCGCCCTCATGTGGTGGTACTTACCCCATCACATGTTACTTCATTATTAGGGTATATACCTCTCCTAGGGGTACCTTAACCAGGACTACGAACAACCAGTTGGGGTCAAAAGGTTAATATGCAAACCTGAAAGTCCAAAATGGCTTCATACATCTGAAGCAACCACATGATTGAAATTACCTTATAATATGGGCCATGAAAATCCTGCAACCTCATTGGTCAAAACATGTTACATTAGACAGGTGGTCTAAGGTTTGGCAGTTGAAATTCAATGTCAAAAAATGCAAGGTTATGCACCTGGGAAAAAAAAAACAGGACAGAGTACTGGATGGGAGGGGTTAAACTGACCACTACGGCAGAGGAAAAGAACCTGTGAGTCATCATTAGTGACTCCCCCAAGCAATGAAGCCAGTGTAACAAAACCTATAGTAAGGCTAATAGAATGTTGGTGTGTATCAGAAGTAGTATTGACAGCAGGAAAACAGAGGTACTACTATCTCTATATAGGTCACTGGTGACGCCACATCTGGAATATTGTGGTCATTTCTGGAGTCCTCACCTATGGAAGGACATGGACAGGGTGCAGTTGGTGCAGTGCAGGGTAACCAAGATGATTCAGCGACAGCAGGGCAGATGTTATGAAGATCATCTGAAGGCACTGAACATGTATGCACTGGAGACCAGGCAGGAAATGGGGATATGATAGAGACCTTCAAGCACCTCAAGGGAATAAACAAGGTGACCTGAGAGGAACTATTTAGTAGGGGTACAGAGTCAAGAACCTGAGTTCAAGAGTGGAAACTGGTTGGGGGGGAGCTTAAAAAGGATGTGAAGACGTTCCACTTTACGGAAAGGGTGGTGGAGACATGGAATAATCTGCCAGAGGAGGTGGTGGGTGCCAGGACCATAAATGATTTTAAGCATGGCTGGGAGAGTGAAGGGTTTTCTGGTTGCTCAGGTCAGTAACAGTATGAAGGGGAGCAAGGGTAGACCAGGAGGGATAAAACCCATATGGACAATAGATCCTGGGGCAGACAAGGAACGCAGGGCAAACTAGATGCACCTTTGGTCTTTTTCTGCTGTCATTGTCTGTTTCTATGTTTCTCTGACTACCGATCATCTTCTAACTACATGCCTCACCTGAACTAAATATTTTTTCACCAAATAAAAGCTCATTTAATAAGTGGAATAACACATTTCAGAGTGTGTGGCCTTAAAGGAATAATGCACTTCTCCGGTGGTCGTAGGTTGTCCTTTACACTGTGCCCCCTACACACAGCAATGCTCAAAAATCGTACCTTGCAGACAAAGTTATCAATAAATAGCACTGAACAGGCACTGAATCAAGCCTGACCCCCCCCCAACCGAAAAACAATCCATAATCATGCACTGCAAAGCCAAACATCAAGAAATACAGCTTAAAAAAAAAAAAACAATAGTTGGCAGCACATTTGCCTCTGGCCAGAAGGTCATGGGTTCTAGTCCTGCACCAGGACTGTGCTGTTACCATAAAAGCTGGTATCGGAATGCAGTACTATTGGGGTTAGAGGCTAGTGTGGTGCTAAACTGTTTTGACTCAGCAATAAAGCTGTTGAAACTGATATTGTGAGTGTCAACCTGATTTTCTTTGGTGTGTGAGTTGTCTGGATTTGTGCAGTACTGTTGGGGTGTGCCCTCCTTCGGACAAGGCATTAAACCGAGGGCCTGTCTGCCTACTCTGGTGGTTGTTCAGGTGGACATAAAAGATCCCATGGCACTTCAACAGAAGAGACAGGGAATTTTCCTTGGAATTCTTGCCAAAATTCACTAAAAAGAAGTGTATCAACAGCTGAATTTGGTTAACTAAAATACCTAATAGGGAGCTACGCTCCAGTGCCTCTGTTAACGGTTCCAAAAACAAAATTAAGATTAAGTCAGCAAGCATTTTCAAACTGTGCTCCAGTATACTGGAATAAAATTCCGTGCTCCTTACAACATATTGTTGGTAAAGATGCTTTCAAAGCATCAGTGAGTCAATACTTGTTAAGTATGATGGCTTGTGATTGTTATTAATGTATTATTGTTTGTATGTTGTGGTGTCTATTATTTGTTTTTTGTATTATTGTGTATTTTGTATATTGCATATTTGTACTACATCTTGACTGTAATATAAATTATGGTCCAAGGTCGCATTTGAAAAAGACCTTGGGAACAGTCCCAAGGAAGCTGGAGGGGCCAGCTGGGGGAGGAAGGCAAGCGTCCAAGGGACTGCTTGTCCTCTCAGGGGATGGGGGAGCAGAGCTCAGCTCTTGTCTGACCCAGGTGGAGACCAGGTATAACAAGACTGATGCATAACAGGAGAGGCGTGTGCCAGACGCCAGCTCAAAGCGCCTTGACCTCAGGGATATGGCACATCGCACGAGAACACTGAAAACACCGCGTCCCTCTGGTAGACGGAGCACCAGGCCTGACCCTCAATGCCCCTACTGCCCAGAGACAGCATCCCAACAAAATATAGACATCTCGGGGTGCATGGGCCCCCACCCCGTACCCTGCCTGGGGGGTATAACCATGGCTTCATGGGGAATGGACTGCACTGGTCACCAGGTAGGTGAGTGAGGGCTGAAAAGGCCATAGGTGACTCCCGAAGAGATGAGGGCTGCGAGGAGGAGGGAAGTAAAAAAAAAAAAAAAAAAGGGCCTTGGCTCATATTGTTTACCTGGTAAACAAAAGTTTAAATAAAATAAATAAATAATTTCAGTTGGTTTGCATCACATCCTCCCCCCAATAGAGGGCTGAGAATGGGCAGTATTGTCTAACCCTGCTTTCCTGGTTAACTGAAATTAGATAAACTATCTAATTGGGCCTTGGTCATACATGTTCTATATTGACCTTACCAAGCCTTTCAACTTGGCAAACTATGACCTGTTCATAACTACAGTACGTTGTGCCAGCTTGGTTTATGAGTTGAGACCCTGGGAGGGTTTTCTCACTATTTGCCTGTGAGAACTCAGAGAGTAGCCGGCTCAGTGGCTCAGCGGTAGCACTACCAGCCGCCATGCTTGCGACCCATCTTCAAGAGTGGACTTGGGTTGCAGGGGTTGATCAGGGGAGGGGGGGCAGGATTGAGCATCCAAAGGACTGCTCTCCTCTCCAGGGGAGGGGAGGTCGGTTGCTCTGCTGTCAATAGCCACCAAGTGGAGACCTGATGATGGTGCAAGCGTGAGTGGCAAGTAGGGAGGGGCTACAGGGCTGGCACAATCTGTGTGTGCATCCACATGACATGCATTGATGCCCATGTTGCTACAGGAAGGGAACTGGGGTTTAAACAGAAAAATGGTGCAGGCAATGAAGCCCTGTCTACCCACCTCTGACTTACACATCATCTGGACTCGTGCCCTGTTTCTGTAAATCATCTCTGGGGGAGGGGTAGAATGGCCCACCCTCTCCTGGACCGGGAGAATTCATTGTGCAGATTAGTCCAGGGGAGGTGGTGGTCAGTCAGGGGAGGCAGGGAGAGGGCTGAAAACCACCTGCACCAAAGGAGAAAAAAGCTTTATGAGAAAAAAAGAACTCAAACAGTGCAAATAAAGAAAGCCTCAGAGCGAGGCAACATGCCAGGACATCTTGGCATGCGTGGTTATCAGTTGCCAAAACAAACTTTGTTCACTTGCTATGACAGCCTTTAATGTTTTATTTTGGTGGGGTTATCTCATCTTGTAGTGCTGTCCATGTGGTTTCTGGACAGCTGGTTGGTTGACTCATGTTGCATGACTCTGCTCCTCAGTGCATTTCCAGCTCTGAGAAGGACCTTAATCTTCTCTTCAGGAGGACTAGCCAAGGTCAGAACTCACTCTTATACTGGGCAATAAAATTCTGGAATATTCTCCCAACCTAGTTTTTCTTCAACTCTGTTTTTGGTGCCCTGCTCTGGTGTGGGGATGTACCCCTTATCAGCAATTGGGAGGGATCCTTCACTCTGCCCCAGAAACCCAGCCATCCCTCCAGGACTTTCCTTTGGCCAGTCAGGAGACCAAAGCTTTCCCCCCACTGTGGTCCTTTCTTCAGTGAGAGAAAGGAGGACCGAGTTGCTAATCTGATAGCCCAATATATCCATGGTGTGGCAGATCCCGGGCAGCAGAGGATCCCAGGTGTCCTGCGGCATGGTTTGGAGGTATTTGTACGATTGGTCTCCCCTGACACAGCAGACATCAAGCACGCTATTGCACCTGACTCACCACTTCCTGCTGTTCTCCCAATCCTCGCAGTCCCTACAGTGCCTGGTGTACCGTCCCGCACACATAAACAGTACAGTACAATATTCAGCAAATTAAAACAAATTACAACACATTCTGGTCAGAGCCAAAATGGCTGCTATAGCATTATTTAGCCTGATAAACGGTGGGGGGAGATTGTTTAACCAGGAAAGGCCTACTAAGCCAGCTCTTGTTTCCAGGTGCAACCTGGGAGCACAAGGAAGTTAAGTGACTTGCTCGGGGTCATGCAGTATGCAAATAGGAGCTGATGGGATTCAAACCCAGGTCTCCAGGTTTGCAGCTCAGTGCCCTCAACCACTATGCTATACTGCCTAGACCAATAGTTCTCAGACTTTGTCACAGTGAGCCTCCCCAAATCCATGGAAAAGATTTTGAGCCTCCCCCAAAAACTAAAATAATCTTGGGCCTCACCAAAGAAAAATAACATACTGTACTTCGCGCAGTACACCATGAATAAATTGAAATCCCTCTGAGTACTTGGCTCACATTCAGTTCTTTGTCTTATACTGACATGAAACCTTTGAAAAAGAGTTCCTGTGCTCAAAGGTGTTATCTGAATAACAAATAAATAAAATAACAAATATTATTATTCAGCTTATTGTAACCCCTACTTCCTTCTGTTATTTTCATTCTTGAACCATTGTTACCCTTTGTTGCAGTACCTTCATGGGTCAGACTACTTTTTCTATTTCCTGTCTATATGAAACAACCTTCCAACTTACTTGGCCTCTCCCCCTCCATCCCTGCTTATAAGCCACTTCACATGGATTACTTTGCTCCTTCCTGCTATTGCTCTTAGCACCTCTATGCCCAACCCTTGTATTTGGACTGTTTTTTTTTTTTTAGTTGTTTAACCAGGTATAGCACACTAAGCTGAAAGCTTTTTTACAGGAGCGACCTGGGAGCATAAGGAGGTTAAGTGATTTGCTTAGGGTCACACAGTATGCAAGCGGAAGCTGTGGGATTCAAACCCAGGTCTGGTCTGCTGGATGTCACCAGATTTGTAGCTCAGAGCCTTAGACCACTGCGCTATACTGTCTCTATTCTGCCATCAGTCTACAAATTGATCGATTACCACCACTCATTATTACTTTATTGTCCATATTTGTTTGCACTATTGTACACTGTATATTTCTTGATTGTTTTGCAGTTACCTTTTGAAATGTATTCACTTCCTACCCTTCCCTGGGTACACCTGAAATGAGCCTTGGCTCATTTACCTTCCCTTGTCACCTATTAGTAAATAAATGCATAAAATTCACCTACTATTATCCTCTTTCAGTTTGCTTCATCTCTTCACACAAAATATATAAAACTCAAAATTTAAATACAGTACTTTTTCAGACTTGCTTGAGCCTCCCCTGAAACAGGCTGGGGCCTCCCCAGGGAGGCTGGCCTCACCATTTGAGAACCCCTGGCCTAGACTGAAGAATTAATGTGTGGCTTAGTTGTAATTTAGTTGCATTATTGGGATGTAAAAAGCCCACATTTACACCACAATAGTAGTACAAAACAAGAAAACTTTACACATCAAGCTAATGCAGAAGCAGCTGTTGTTGGCTCTGGATATACAGACACACAAACAGACATGCACACAAACCCTTGAAAATGCACACAACGAACACAGACCACAGGACACATACAGGCATGCACCAGTAGCCATTACAACAGTTGTGCACACAGAAAGGATGTAAGCGATTGGCAGGATAGGCCAGCTGAGATGCAAATTTCTCATTTTCAGTGGGGCTCTGCTTTTTTTTTGTTGCTCCCACAAGGGCCCCTGCAGCCCCACTCCTTTGAGCTGTCACATGCTGGCTCTTCCTCTGCCTGTCAGACCTAATCCCCACTGCCGCACCTGTTTAGGCTTCCCCAGAACTCTGCCAACATTCCTCATTGGTGGTCCAGCTAATCACTGTCAAGGGGCCCCCGTGGAAGGGGGCAATGGGGGGAGAAAGCACCTGTTACACTGGGGATGTCGGTCGGGGGCCAAGCGCTGACTTCTGGGTGGTCAGTGGCATGAGGGAGGCCTACTGAAAGCCATCATCCGGAGCTGCAGGCAGCCATTTTCAGCAGTTCTAGGGCACCCACCCATCTCTCACAATGTGTGTGCCTGTGGCAGTGTGTGGTCACCTGTGCTGCCAAGAACACCTCCATAACCTCGTACCAGGAGCTGCTACAAGAGCAGCATGCTAAGGTATGCGTTCAACTCCCTCTCTGCTGACCTCCGCTCCTGACATCCCGGGCTCGGGGTGCAAACCTGGGGCACCAGCATGCCAGAGCAATGCCCCATCTCTTGGTGGCACAGACCTGGCTGAGGGTCCTGCTTATACACATTTTACATTGTACTTATTCTCAGTGGAGTCCTGCTTTTACACATCTTACATTGTATTTATTTTCAGTGGTGTCCTGCTTTTACATATTTTAAATCATGCTTTCCCCCAGGACATAGGAGCTGAGATGCAATATCTCATTTCAGTGGAGTTCTGCTTTTACCCATTTTTGCAGCGAGTTACCCACAGTAGCTCAGCTGACATAGAATATCTCACTATCAGTGGGGTGCTACATGTACCCATTTTTATAGTGTATTTTCCCCATGAGAGAATAGCTGTGATGCAGTATCTCATTTTCAGCAAGGTCCTGCTTCTAACCATTTTTACAATGTTTTTATGTACGATTGCTAAGCTGAGATGTAATATCTTGTTTTCAGTAGGGTCCTGCTTTTATACACTTTTACAATGCATTTACCCTGGATATCTCAGCTGAGATGCAATATCTCGTTTTTTGAGGGGTCCTGCTTTTACCCATTTTTATAATGTATTTACCCAGGAGAGCCCTGCTGAATGACTTGATGAAACTCCACATTGCAGATTCTAAACGCGATCCTTGTCGGGTGTCCCCTCTCCCCTCCTTTGTTGGCAAAACATCAGCATACTTCTGCTATGCAGCTATAAAAAATGGCAGTGAGATCTGCTTTTCCTGTATTGGTGTTTAACCCGTTTAAAAATTAAATAAAAAATGTTTAAACAAATGTGATGTGAGCTCTCTTTGTGGTTGGAAGCATTCAACATTCTGATCTTGATCGTGCTTTCTTGTACCTCTACTAAATAAACACACCCAATATTTAAATGTAAAAATATGAAGCCAGAGGCAAGGCTTTTTTGGGGGACTGGTTGACTTTTATGACATTAAATACTGTAAGTTTGAAGTTTCTGCTTTTCTTGTCCTCTTGGCTACACTTGCTGTCTGTTCTTTTGTGTTGTGCCCCCCATTCACACACAGAAGCCCTTTGTATCCTGTTTAATGTTGTCCATTCTGGTCCTGGTCCTGAAAGCGGGAAGAGTAGCAGTACACCTTTCTATTTCTACGACCATCAAGTTCTCACCATCCCATGCTGCAGAACTTTCCAAGGACAGAGGTCATATGCCTACCGGGCACCACTTTGGCTCAATAATCTCGGCACTGATCATGACGCCACACAGAGATTTTGGTCCTTCAAGACCAAGCTAAGACTACACTTACTGAAGAAAAGCTCCTGTGATTGCACTTTCTAATTGCTCCCCACCCCCTATCTCGTGACTCTGGTCTTATTCTCCCTCAGGTTATTACCATTTCCTCACTACTCCTACTTTGTCCTTCTGCCCTAGTTTCCCCATGGCCCTGCAATACCTTGCACTCACCTCTCCCATCTCCCCCTGACCCAGTCATCATGCCCCCCACTCAGTGCCCCCTACACACCTTCTGGATGCCTGATTACCGCCTTTTACCCGACAACGCCATCCAGGCTGCTACTTCTTCCTGAATTATCCTTGTGTTAAAATTATCTCTGTTACCAATTACAATGTATTTTGTTTATGTTTCATTCACCTAGCTAGATACTCCTGAACCCACAATGTATGTATACCCACCCTTTATGACGTGGAGCCTTTGTAAAAGAGCTGTCTCCTGCTCAAAGGTATTGTAATCCAAGACTGAATAAATACATACATATTTCAAGACACCAAAACAGCCAAGCCACATGTTAGTAGTTGCACTGCTCGATTGATATAGGCACCCTGGCGCCACCCCAATCACTGATTTGTATACCACGCATTCCATGGTGCCTCTTTGTACCCCATTAGCACAGCCTGCCATTCATCTACAGAAATCATTGTCTGCTGTCCCCTAAAAAATTGTGGGATTAGTCACTTGCTAAGTTGTTGCGAAACAGATGCTGAGTGACCTTTTCTGCTTTGTCACCTCAGCTTAATGTCCAATTCTTACATGAGGCACATTACTGTGTGGGGGGATTAACATATAAATTAATAAATAGGAGAGGGAGAAATAATATACAATGCCCTGCCCAACTGAATGATTTTGCTGTACTTGACAGGACATCAGGGGCAACTGAAATAGAATATTATTAAATCTACAAGTAGGAACGTACTTAAGGTACTCTCAGGAGTTGGTTTACCAGTAGTTATTCCAACCATGCCGTTCAAATGCAATATCTCGTTTTCACTGGGGGCCCAGCTTTTAAGCATATTTACAAAGCTACCAGATATTTACCAGATATACTTACAGTACATACCCAGGATAGACTTCATTTTCAGTGGAGTCCTACTTTTACACATTTTTAGATTGTATTAACCCAACATAGCACAAGAAAGATAGAGTATCTTATTTTCAGTCAGGACCCTGCTTTTACCCATTTCTACAGTGTTTTTAGGTAGGATAGTCTGGCAGAGAGGCTATATCTCATTTTTAGTGGGGTCCTACTTTTACAATGTAATTTTGCCAGGACAGGCTGTCTTAAATGCAGACTTTCAGTGGGGGGACTGCTGTATTAGGGTCCTGCTTTTACACAGTTTTACTATATATTTACCTAGAATAGACCAGCTGAGATGCAACATCTAATTTTCAATAGGATTATGTTTTGACCCATTTTTAGACTGCATTGACCCTGGATAGCAGAGCTGAAATGCAATATCTCATTCTCAGTGTGGTTGTGCTTTTACCCATCTTTAGACTATACAGACTTTTAGCTTTTCTTTTGGTGGTAGGAACACAGGTAATGTCAGGGGTTCAGTTAATTTATTTTTAGTGGAAGTCAAATACTTCCATAAGTGAAAATCTGGAAGTCACTCCAGTTTTTTAGAAGTCAAAATAATTCTCAGATCCCAAAATTTGAAAGTCAGTATGCTAGGAATGATCAATTTATGGATGTTAATACAAATATTAGTGGTAAAATACAATTTCTTTTAGGAAGAAATCCATAGTATCTTAACTTCTGTGCCTTCAGTTTTGGAAGTCATCCAGTTTAGTTTTTTACAGTTGGAAGTCAATGACTTCCTCCCCCTGTATTTTGGAAGTTTTTGCCTTACTTTTGGTAGTCATATACTCCTAAAATGGAGTTAACTGAAGCACTGGGTACTATAACTGGTTGATTCTGACTCAGTCCACTTACTACTGGCACCCTTGCAAAATTTAGGAAAAATGTGTAAGAAACATGATAAAATCTCTGTGAATTAGCATGGGTTGAGTTTGTTAAACTCTTAACACTGCATCAAAGAGCAGGAGAGGTGTAGCCTTTTTCTTTTAAGATAATTTTATTATCATTTCTGTGGTGTACATATATAAATATTTAGAAAAGAAGTTTACAGGCATAATTAAATTATGTTAGCTTATCTTCAAAAGCATCTTGACCCTTATAATAGTATGAATACATATAAATATAATACTCTCTTTATAAACAGCATTAATTTATCTCAAAGTTAGCTAGTATTCTCTAAAATCATCAGAAGACCATTGAATAATTTCTGTATTTAACAGCTTCCAAATAGATTTAAACTTCTTGAAAAAAACTATATTATATAGCATTGGTAAGAAAGACGTCTTCCATTCATGCTGTGGGAAAGGGAGATCTTCATTGCCACCTCTCCAATTTTTCAAAAGGAGCCTTTTAACAGCCATAATATTGGCTTGCAAAATATTTTTCTCTGTAAATGACATCAGTTTAATACTATACATTTGTAAAAGGACAAATCTTTGTTTATTCCACTCTGGAAATTGAAATTCCAGTTTTCCTAATATCTGAAAAGCCTTATGCCACCAATTTTGACTAACCTTACACTTCCAAAACATATGCAACATATCAGCTTGTGTCTGCTTACAGTGCCAACAGAGATTGTTATCTGCCAACTTCATTTTGTATAATCTATCTGGAGTATAATATGCTCTTTTCAGAATCTTATACTGTATCTCATGATCTTTTGTTAAACTATAATTCATTATGGCTTCATAGGCTATACCCTATTGCACCAAACTACATGCTTCTTGCAAATCCATATCCCATTTATGAAATAATGATTTGTACACCACCTCAAAGGGCTTTTGAACTTTGCACAATAACTATAAGAACAATGTACTAGCCTGATGAGTCAAAATTCTTTGTAATGAATCTTCCATCAGCCTGTTATTTGGAGCGCTTTCCCATCTTGAATAGTCCTTTCTATAAACACTGATAAGTTGATTAAAAACAAAACATGGTTAATCTCTATATTATATAATGTTCTTACACTTTCCCATGTGAGATGGTTCCCTGCAAAAAATAAATCTTTCCACTTTTTGATCCCTATCTTATCCCAAATTTTATTTTCAATAATTTTCTCACGTATCTGGAAATTCAAGTTACCCCACATGTTATTATCGGGGGATAGGTGAATCGCCCACTTAGTCTTATTAGTATATTTTATTACACATTCTGACAAATGTCGAATTATAAGACTTTTGGAACTTTTATGTAATTTAGCTGTATAGAGAAGCTGTGCAGTGTCCAGCTGTTCCTGGTAAAACAACTGGATCAAATTATTTATCCAGGATGTGATTGGTTCATATACTTCTTCCTTTTTAGCCCAAAGCAGGACCATCTTAAACATGTATGCTAAATGGTATTTGCCCGCATCAGGACAGGCCAAGCCCCCTTTATCTATCAGCAAACACAAGTTATCCCAAGAAATTCTTGATTGTTTTTTATTCCAAATAAATGTCCTTAGAATTATATGTATTTGTATAAACCATTGATCAGGTATTGGTATTAATATAGATTGTAACCTATAAGATAAAAAAGGTATCATCATCATTTTAATAATTTGAATCTTCCCCCACAATGTCATAGGGATCTTTTCCCAACATTGTAATTTTACCTTTAATGATGAAGTATGCTCTTGAAAGTTTAATTTATATAAGGAATTAATTTTATTATGAATATTAATGCCCAGATATATCATACCTTCTTGTTGTTTTATTTCCACATTTAAATACTGTTTGATTTGATCTGGATCTTGCACATGAAAACTTATCATTTTTGACTTAGATTCATTTATCGTATATCCTGCAACATTAGAGAATATTTTAATGACCTTAACTATTTCCTGAGAACTATTTATCAGATCTTGAAGCAATAGCAAAATATCATCTGCATAAATGTTTAATTTTATATCCTCTATGACTATCTTAATTCCTCTTATTGAATTATTTGATCTAATTTCATTTAGTAAAGACTCTAAGCCCGATACAAAAAGAGAAGGGGACAGGGGACATCCCTGATGTACTCCTCTACACAGCTTTATTTCTTTTGATAAATTCCCATTTATTTTAAGTTGTTCTAAAGGGTTTGCATAAATAAGTTGAAATATAGCAATTAACTCTTCTGGGAAAGCATAAGCTGTAATCAAACTGAAAAGATAAAGCCATCCCAACATGTCAAAAGCCTTTGTCATATCTAGTGCAACAAAGGCTGTGGGGATAGACACCTTTTCCAAATATTCTATAAGGAGTTGAATCTTTAATAATCCAGACTGAATTGTCCTAGTTGGGATGAACCCTAACTGATCTATATGAACTAAACAGCCTAATAGCGGTGTTATCCTGTTATTAATTAACTTAGCAAAGATCTTATAATCTGCATTCAGAATAGCTATCGGGTGAAAATGCTCAGGTTTGTTTGTAGGCTTCTCTGGTTTTGGAATTACAGAAATAAAAGCCTGGGAAAAAGAAAATGGAATATTTTTCTTTAGTAAGATTTGATTAAATAACATATGTAAATAATTCAAAAGAATAGAATACAAAACCAAACAAAATTCCAGTGAAAAACCATCCAAGTCTGGTGACTTGGATTTTGACATGGAATGAATTAATGTTTTAATTTCTGTTTTTGTAAACTGTTTAATAAGCTCTTCTTGTTCTGATTGATTTAAGGTGGGGCTTACAAATCTGGCATGATAATCCATTTTCTTTTTGAGAAGGAGAACAACTCGACTTATACAATTTAGAGTAAAACTTAGTAAAAGTCTCCATAATATCCTTTTTGTCATTAACTATTTGACCACCCTCTGAAATCATTACTGTAATCTCCTTTTTTATCTTTTTCCATTGTCTGTAGCCTTTTTGCTAATATTCTACCCACCATTTCACTTTTGGTTTTCCAGTTTTTATTATTCCAAGTCCAACACCTTCTCAAGTCATAAAACTCTGTTGCTTTGATCAACTTTCTCAAATCCTTTAGTTGATTTAATTTAGAACTGTCCCCTACTTTAACTGCTTACTCTGCAGTTTTTAATTTGTTCTCTATTTCCTTTTGTTCGTCCTTCTTTTTCTTATTTCGCCAAGCTGTCTCTGATATAATTACCCCCCTTAAAGTTGCCTTAAAGGCATCCCAGGAATCAGTAATATTATCTTCAGATATAAAATTTTCTTCCATAAAGAATCTTATTGTATCCTGAATTTCATTCAGAAACAATTTATCTTGTAATAATTCATTATTCAATCGCCAGATTTGGGTTTCCCCAGAGTATTCAGAATTCAAGAAAAGCTCCAAAGCTACAGGACTATGGTCCAATATTATTCTAATTTCTATATTTGCTTTTGCCCCCAGACAGTTAATCAGTAACTCCCTGGAAGTCAAAATATAATATAATCTTGAGTGAGTCAAGTGCCTCCCTGAGAAGCATGTATAATCTCTTACATCAAGGTTCAACTTCCTCCAGGTGTCAACTAAATTATTTAAGTCCAAAAAAGTGCTGAGAATATTAGCTTTATACTTGTCCCAACTTGAAGTCTTGGAGGATTTAGCCAGGTTTTCCATTAAGGTATAATTCAAATCTCCTCCAGTAATATAATAAGCTTCCCCCTTGTAAGCATGAGTTTGTTCAATTCTGCTAAAAAATTGTTAAAGCCTTTAAAGGGGGTATAAACAGATCCTATTACAATGGAGAAGCCATAGATTTTGACTAAAACCAGTACAGTTCTGCCCTGTTTATCTGAAACCGAGTCCATAATTTCCCCTTTAACATTTTTATCAAAAATAATTGCTACCCCAGCACTTGTTTTAGATAATCCTGAAGAGAAATAAAGATTAGCAGCACATTTATTTTTTAACTTATTCCATTCTCTTTCATTTAATAAAGTTTCCTGTAACATAGTCACATTAGATTTCATTTTTTTAATTCTCGATAAAACTTTTGACCTCTTCACCGGGGAATTTATACCATTTACATTCCAGGTACAGCTCCTAAACCAACTCATCATAAAGCTTTAAAAAGAGTGCACAAAAACATTTGGATATAGCCAACAATTCTATGATTGACTTATTGTAATGCCTGACTGCTGAAGTAATATTCACCACTTCCCAAACCCCTGCACCCCACTCCCCCTCCCTATGCCTAAAACCTAGGTCCGGCATATCAACCTATATGACTAAGTGACACACTCTAGGGTAAGGACTAGTCTCTTCCTCGCCGCTTCCGTAAACCTCAAAAAAATAATTAATTTTATTCTTTCCCGTCCTTTTACTACATTAAATTCTTTTACAGAAGAGTTCAATCAATACTCTAATTTGGGCCTTACTATTCCTCCTGAGCTATCCATTTTCATAGTCAACAAATACTTTAGGCATGCAAATTTTCAGATCTAAGTAAGCCTTGGCTGAAGAATTATAAATCGGTTGTTGGCTGTTTAGCAGTACTTTTCAGCCTTGTCGGAAAAATCACATAAGCTTTAATATTGTTCCCCCATAATTTCTGTTGCAAACCCATAAATTGCTTCCTCTTTTCCTATAAAGCTTTGGAGTAATAATTTTTTAAAATACGCTTGTTCTTCTCTATAACTAAAGGATTTTTCCTTGTAATAAGCTTGCATAACAATATCTTTACCTTCTGAAGACAACATTTTGGCTATTACTGGCCTAAATTTGGCTCCATCTTTCCCGAACCAGTGCACCCTCTCAATCTCTAGAACTTCTGCTTCATTTGGTAACAACATACAAAAAATATCAAGTAAAATAGATTTTTAGAGGCAGTTCTTTTTCCCAGTCCACCATGATCCCAAAAATCGGATATTTGATCTTCTTGCTCTGTTTTCTTGTTCATCAAGTTTGGCCTCACAAAACAGAATTTGTTTTTTTTAGTTTTTGTACATCCTGTTCAAGGGGGAAAAACTTTATCCTGCAGATCAGAGTGCCGAGTTTCCAAATCTTTTAAACGAGTAATTGTTTGTTCTAATTTTCTGTCCATCTTTTTAACATTTATTGCCAATGAACTGATAGAATCCGGCACTGTTATCAGTTAATTCATTGTTAATTGAAGAGTTGACATATCATTTATCAGTTTTGAGGCCCATTCTGGAGGTTCTTCTGATGAAGAAACTAAAGGAACTTCATGGCTAGAAACTGTGTGGCTAGGCCCCGCCAAAGCCTGAGATGGAGACAGGATGTCATGACCTAAAGACTGTACAGAAGATTCACCTGCCTTAAGAACCAAATCTTGTGCTTTATCATCTAATGCAGCATGCAATACCCCATCATCTCCTTTTTGAAAAGGTCCATCAGCGTTATCTGGGGCTGGATTTTGTTCGGTGTTAACAGTTGAATTTTTCCCCGTTTCTCTTTTCTCCTTTCAGCTTCTGTTTTGGGAGCCATCTCCACCTCTTTTACAGCCCTTGGATTGCAGCAGTTTTTAAACGGAAGCTTTAACTGTTTAAAGTTCTTAATTCTAGCCTCAGCTCCCCCCCCCATGTTGAAAAGAGTTCAGAATCTTTTATTATTTATTTTCACTTCTTGCTGCATTTCACCCATAAATATTTATTAAGAACTCACAACTTCTCAGTTCGTCAGGCAGAGTCAGGTCATGGGGGGAGGGACCTTTGAGCCAGACTATTACAACTCAAGATATAAAGTTTTGACTTCATGCTTAACTTTCTATTGAACTCTTAGCTGGCAAATACACAAATGAACCATTACCAGTCATTGCGTTTTAAATTTCCAAATGTCCATGCCACATCAAAATACCATTCCGTAGTTACTTACAGACCATGGTTTTACCGCTTTTGTTAATCGGTGAAACATCTAGCACGTGCTGCCTCAGTAGATTGATTATTTGCAGCCTTCATTTCAAATCCAGAAAAAGAAAAATAGCTTGTAAGTCAATTTGGGCCGCTATTTCCACCTTCATACTCATAGCCTCTCAGCAAAGACTGATATCAGTTCAGAACATTCAATGTGGGTATAAAGTTTAAAGAACTTACAGAATAGCAATGCCAGTAATATTCGCATTCAACTTCAGCTTTCCTTCAAGACCACTTCACCGTTTAGCGAGGAAAATCTTGTTTGCATTTTTTTAGCTGTTTGCAGTCTGGCGTGCACATGAGCACAATACTAATTTAATCTCTCAGATTTGACCAGCTCGTAAGGGTTCCATTCTTGGATTTTCCTTGTAAGAAGTTAAAATTCTTCATTCGATGGAAAAGATCAAACTTAAGTGGAGGGGAAGGAGGAGAACCACACACCATGCTACTAGCCCCGATTTCAGCACATTGCATCACTACGTACCACCAGGTGTGGCCTTCTCCTAATTAGTAAGCTCCCTACTGGCCAGCTATAAGCCTCTTATGGGCCAGAACACACTATATAAAGGATGCAGCAAGACAGTGGTTTTCACACAAAGAAAATAAATATATTTACATAGGATGGACCAGATGAGCTGCAATATCTCATTTTCAATGGGGTCCTGCTTTTGCACATTTTTACCCTGTAACTACCCAGGATAGCACTGTTGAGATGCAATATTTCATTTTCAATGGAGCCTTGTTTCACCTATTTTTTATGGCTGTGGGTAGAGCCTGCAGCCATCTTTCTGAAGCTCAGCAGGAAAATGGCTTATCATAGAACATATATTTTGGACTTTTCAGTGTATCCTTCCACTAATGCAAATCACTATGGCATTTGAATTAAATAATCCTTTCTTTCTGTTTAAAGATCACGTACAACACTTTATTTTTTTACTGCAAATGGTAGTGTTAATAAAGACATGCCTTTATGGCAGGGCCCTAGTTGTTTTTATACCCCTCTGCTTAATAAATGCTGTAATTCTGCTTTCATGATCGTAGCTCCATTTTCCTCTGACTGCTGTAAATTGTTCCTGATGCTCTGCTAAGCTGGCCTGCCAGCGTCTGCAGTGTCATGCCATCACTGGGTGGTCTGTGAGCATTGCCATCTATCAGAGATGCTGTTCCAACTTAATATTTCCTGGTCAGCAATGGGCTATAGTTGGGGCATTTTGGTTTGATTTATACACTCTCCTTATCCTTATACTGAGTTCTTAGTAATTTCTTTTAAGTTGTCAGATTTATATGTCTAACAGTCTATCATTGCAGTGTTTGTCTGTAATCTGAGTACTGAAGTGGCCCATGCCAGTGTTTGAACTACTCTCAAAATTTATTGTGTTTCCTGACAGTTTAAATAGTACTGCTAACAGTGGCTTTGCAACAAACAGTGTGAGTTCTACTGCCCTGTTTACCAATATAATCATGTTATTTCCCTGCTTTTATAATGCTATCAATTTGTTAAAGTTTGTTACAGTATATTTTATTTTTAACTGACTTTAATGTCTGTCTACGTGATTACTTTTTGTTCAGTTTTGTTGTTTCCCATTTTAATTTTTTGCGGATATGAAGCACTGCTGTGCCTTTGGTTGTAAGAATGGGAAAGGGTATGCTCACAGTTTCTATCACTTTCCTAAACTTAACCATCGGTGCAAGCAGTGGGCAGTTGGTGTTAAATGTGTCTGCTAGGAGCCAACTGATCGTACTGTTTTATGTGCTGGCCACTTTACAGAAGCCACATTACAACTGTAATATCTCAGTTGCTGCCGAATGCTAACAGCGTGTCTGTAAAAGTGGCTGAAAGAGGCAGGTGTTTATTTTACTGTTACTGGCAATGTAGTGTCTGTGTTTATGGGTTCATGATAGTGTTACAAATGTGTGCATTGCTGTCTGCTTTTGCTGGTTAATATTATGTAGGTGTGTATGTTTGCAGTGCATTATTATGTGCATGGATTTCTGTGACTGGTGCTCTTACATGTCTCTGTGTTGTTGCAGGGTACTTTTAGATCACTTTTCAAAGTCAGTGGCTCACTACTCTTATGTCGGTGTGTATGGGTGAATGATATGGTGATATGGGTGCATGACAGTTATTCATGGTTTATAATGCACAGCTCAGTAATATATCTTTATGGATGAAGTATTCTATTATGGAGGAGTGTATGGGTGAAGGGCAATAGTACAAATGTGTGTAAAGTTGCAGGATGCTGTTATCTGCACTGATTTTTGTGCCCAGCATTCTTGTGAATGCCTGCATGGGTGCACAGTACTATTATAGGGGTGTATATAGGTGCAGGGCAATGGTACAAATGTGCATATGTGTGCAGGGCACTTACGTACTGTTATTTTAGGTCATGTCATGGTTGCATATCTTTCTATTGATGCAGGGTACTGCTATGTATGTCTATGGGTGGAAGGCAATGGTACTAATGTGTATATGGGTGCAGTACACTTATGCCTGGTTATTGTAGTGCAGAACACAGTTAAATATCTTTGTATGACTGTGGGCTGTTGCTACATGACTGTGCATGGGTGAAAGGCCATGGTCTAACTCTGTGTATGTATACAAGACACTGCGATGTCTCTGGATTTGTTGAACTGCATCGATATGTATCTATATAAGGGGTTTTGGTAATGGTGTGTTATTGTGCACGGTGTCATAGACTCGCTTGTTCAGGAGACAAATGCAGGTAGACAACAAAGGTTAGTGCATACACAATGCCAGACTGGCATTTGTCGTTTTACTTTCTTTGCATAAAATGATAATCAGATGTAACATAAAATAAAAAAAATTGTCATTAGTTCTGTAAACACACAAGGCTTTCTAGTGTGTAGACACACGCTCTCCCATCTTGAGGTCTTACACGTTGCACAGTCAATCCACCCTAGCGGTAAGCTTATATAGCTTGTCTCAAGATGACCTCACAGTCATGTGACTCCTATTCATTTCCAATTCAGTACATTTTTAGGTTTCTAGGCTCACAACCTGCACCTATACAGAATACAAAAAGTTGCTTCTAAGCCTTATTACTTTAATAATTATTTCTTTCCAGTACCCATATTACATACCATAATCCTGTTTAGAAAGTGGCTCTAAATGCTTAATTATATTTAATTACTGTAAGCTCCTCCCTCTGGGGAACAATAACTAGCACACAGTTTACTATAAATATAGGCCACTAGGGACCGCTGTTTTCCTATAGCCTTCCTTCATTCTGAAGGATCCTTCCTTGGAACAGGTCAGTCTAAAGCACCATGTTAGACATTTTTATATGATTACTTAGTTTAAATAAAGAACAGCCCCCTCTTTTATTCCTTTCAGGGCTTTACTTTTAAGGGGAATACACCTTTGAGACACACATTGGGCTCAATTCCAAGTCACATAGTGCAACTCATGGGCATATACAAGTTGTGCCATGCAGCACTATGCTGGGGGACCCTGCACCCTATTCCAAGACAGGCAGGGTCCCCGGCACCTATGACCTGTGACTTGTGGCTGCTGTAGGCTTGAATCACGGGAATGGTGCAACAGACCTGGGTGCCGCAAGTCACAGCTCACATATAACTGCCCCCCCACCCCATAACACTCCCACAATCCCCTGGGAGCCTTCGGGGACTGGCTGGGTGGCACAGGTGCATGGGGGCATGGCACAAAATGGACCCGGGGGCTCCCAGAATATTGGTGGGTGTGGGACATCACTGTGCTAGGGGGGTATGTGGGCAGGGCAATGTGCCATACACGGTGCTGCAGGGTGGTATCTGTCATTTTGCCAGGACGGATGCCCCTTGGACCAGCTAAGTGCTGGTTTAACCCTGCAGCACCATATCCGGACATGGAATGGCATAGGCGGGTTACGGCAGCTGCCCTTTCAGAATAGGGTGCAGGTGCTGCTGTAACCCACCCTTGCACCATGCTACAGTGGGTTGCAGGTGTAGTGGGTGGTGTATATCACCTTTGGTGCGACCCACATACAGCATGGCACAAGCCGCATCTTGTAATTGCAACTTGCATAATGCATTGCACAAGGTGCAAGTTGCGCCATAGGGTTTGGTGTAACTCACTTTGCGCCAGGCGTAGCGTGACCTGGAATTGGGCCCACTGTCTCAATCTCTTTATTTTAAACACAGTCTTGTCATGTACTTATTTTCTTTCTACCATTTTGTTTCAACTGTTTTATGTGGGGAGAACAGCAACAGGTTTATTTTATATTCCTTTATACTATTGTTTTTTTTTTATTTCAACCTCTCCTTATGCCCCACAGCTAAATTATCTCTTTAAGTATACATTTATCTTGAATTTGGAGTCTCCTGTTGCTAAGGTTTGTTTGTCTTTGGTTTCCCCAATGGCTGCTGTTTTCAGCCCGTCGGTTGAACTTTGCAAATGGGCCCTGTACTGTATGAAGGGTTTTCCCTGCCCTTCAGTAAAGCTCTAAGACCCTATAAAACCTTTTTCCTTATTTAGCACAAGGTAGCCTGGCTTATTTATTTATTTTTTACCTCATTAGGGACTTCCCTGTCCCTGTACATGCATGTGCTTGCTTTAAGCGCATAGTGCTATATTTATAAAATAAAACAGGATGGCTGTAAGTGACTGCTCCTGCAGTTACAATTGCACCACAGCCATCTCCTTGCAGGAGGGCGGGCCAATGAATGAGGCGCACATGCGCTCCTCTAACTATATAGACCCAACAGGGTATTTTCCCTTGCAACTCCTTTTGTTTTACTGTAACTTTAATTTTCGGGTGGGTGGTTTGTAATGAACAAGAAGACTCAAAGCCGCTGGCTTTGCTCTTGATACAGCACTACCTGCGCGAAGACAGAGAGAGATAAAGAGAGAGAGATAGCGCGCTAGGAGCAAGTATACTCCAATTTTACTATAAAACCAGCTGTCTTTTTTCTCCTTTTTATAGGGACACCCCTGTTCCTCTCTTTAATTTAGTGCTGCACTTTATGAAGAAGTGGGGGTGGCTGAAAGTCAAAGTAATCGCTGCCCTGCTGTGAACTGTGCCAGCGAACAAGGACAGACAGAGAGAGAGAGAGAGAAAACAAGGAGTGAGTGCACTCCTATGTTAATCTATTTACCCAGTACGTCTCTCCTCTCCTCTTTAGACTTATCGGAGAGCGGGGCAGCTGCAATTGTACCTTGGCAGTCTGCCAGTTGCTTGCTATTACAGGTGCACTGCACACCTGGAAGGGGAGCTTAGGGGCTTTAAATTAACTTTGTGCAGCTCCCTCTTCTCCTAAAACATTAATTGGGGCACCAGTATTATTATTAACAAAGCGCTACCTGCGCTTTCCTTTTCAGGCACCCCCTTGGGAGTTGTACAAAACTATGACATGTGCTTCTCCACTGAAATAGGAGCATATTTATTTTAAATGTCATACAAGGCAGCAAGAGGCACTGAAAACATTGTTACTGGCTTCCTTTGTGTTAAAAAGCCACAGGACAGAAAACAGCAAGGACAGGGGGTACAGAAATAATGAGATGTTGCTGCTGTCCTGTGTTCCTTCCTAGCATAAATACAGTATGCATTTGCATAGTAAGCATTACAGAGATCATAAGTAAAATATTTGTTCATAATCACCTACTAGGGGTGTACTGTGGCACGAGGTGCAGCTGAGTGCCACATACCCCTAGAGGTGATTAACTGACCATTAACATAATCCCTGGGAGTGCCTTATTGCTATCATAATAAACAAAAAATGTAAACAGTGTTTAACCTTGTTCAGCATATGGTTAAGCTCTACATGTATGTTAATAAAAGATTAACATAAGACTATTAGAATGTTTACAGCCAATCAGAAAGCTCCATTTCTCAGACCATTTTTATAATTATCCTTAGCCACTTTTGTTAAACACAGCAGCATACTTATGGACATTTTAATGCCATAACCTGTATTATCTTTCTTGTATCTAGACCATTTCCGTTAGGTGCTTTATTATTTTATTATTTCTTGTGGGGGAGGGTTGTTGGAACATCAAGGTACCCACCCTTGAAAGGGGTCACCCTATCACACATGGCTGAGAGGAAATATAGAAACACAGAACTTGACTAAAGGGAGACTGAATATCTATCTACTCTACCCTTGCTATACTAACTCACTCCACTGGCCTACTGTGCTGTTGTACTGTACCCCTTCCCCCTACTATGACACCTCGAACCCTTACTGCCCCTCTTGGGGACCATGATTTCTCTTGCTCTGTCCCAGTCCCATTTAAACCCTTGAACGGAATATGCACCCTACCAATCTCCACTCATGCTACTAGTGACTGCATCCCTATTTTGTACAAGTAGGTCATAACAGTTTACCTTCTTTATATCACAGAGAAACTTGTATGCTTCAATCATGTACCCACAGTCCCTTCTGGATTTCAGTGAATAGATGTTTAGAGCCATAGTCTGTCTAGGTCTTTCCTCAGGTGAGGTCTCCAGGACTTAACATAGCACTCCAGGTGAAGCCTCACTAGTGATCTGTGCAGTGACAGAATCACCTTGCTTTGCCTACTGTGAAAACCATTCCCTACAAAACCCATCATCTCCAGTGCCTTTTTGTATGCTTTATAGCATTGGCTTGTTTGCTGCAGGGAGTCACTGACTGTGGCCCATGTACCTCTATCCTCCATGGAAGTGGCAGTCTAATTCCTACCATCAAGTATTCTGGGCATGGATTATGCCTACCAAAGTGCATCTGTGCTCACAAATGGGAAGCATGCTCAGGAAATAATGGTCAGGGAGTCACTGGGTGGGAGTGGCTACTGCACAGTGTGGTTCCAATTAGATATGGGAAGGGATAGCATCCTGACTAGGACCAAAATCTTGATTTTAGAAGGATGGACTTAAGGAAAATAGGTGAAGTACTAAATAGGCACCTGGCAGGCATCAGACCAGATATGCGGGTGGACCAAAGGTGGAATACTGGTTGCCACAGAGCAGTGTGTTAGGCTTAGGGTAAGAACAGGATGGCCAAAGTGCCCAGCTGGTTCAGTTCTGGGGTTGCCGAGATAGTAAGGGAAAAGAGGCTGAGCTGTAGAAAATTCAGGAAGACCAAGAGAGAGGTAGATAGGGAAAATTACCTAAGGTTGGCTAGTGAGGCAAGTATGCAAGTCTGCCAAGCTAAAGCACAGAAGGAGCTGCAGATAGCTGAAGGAATTAAGAAGGGGAGAAGTCTTTCTTTCACTATATAAGTGAAAAAAGAGACAAGAAGGAAGGGATTGTTAGGGAAGGAGTGGGTGGAGGATAATGGGTGGACATAGTGCCAATAACCGATACTTGGGCATCACTACACCATGACTAGGACCTTGCGATCCCTGGATATAAACTATACCAAAGGGACATGGTAGTCAGGAAGGGGGAGGGGTGGCAGTTTATACCAGGGAGTGAATAAGTTGCATGAGGGAGGAATTGGAGGAAGGAGAGGTGGAGGCATTATGGGTTCAATTAAGGTCCAATAGAGGGAGAAAGGTGAGGTTGGTGGTGGTGGTGTACAGAGCACCCAACTAGGATGAGGAGAGGGACAAAGACCTGAGTTCACAAATATTGGAAGCTGCAGGAAGGAGAGGTGGTAATTATGGGGGATTTCAACCTGCACAAGGTGGACTGGAGAATACCATCAACAATATGTGCTTGGAGTCAGGTGATCCTGAAAGGACAGCAGAGTGGGCTTCTGACTCAGGGTGTCACAGAACCAACAAGAGCAGAGGCACTTCTTGATCTTGTGCTCACAAATAGGGAGTATATACAGGAAATAACAGTCAGAGAGCCACTGGGTGGGAGTGATCATTGCACAGTGTGGTTCCAGTTAGATATGGGAAGGGAAAGCATCCTGACTAAGGTGAAAATCCTGGATTTTAGAAGGTCAGAATTCAGGAATATGGGTGAAGTACTAAGGAGCCTCCTGGTGGGCTTCAGAGCAGATATAGAGGTGGACCAAAGGTGGTTCATCATTAAGGTAGGAATACTGGTTGCCACAGAGGAGTGTGTTAGGCTCGGGGGTAAAAACACAAGGGCCAAAGTGCCCAGCTGGTTCAGTTCTGGGGTTGCCCAGGCAGCAACGGAAAAGAGGCTGGCCTATGGACAATTGAGGAAGACTAAGACAGAGGTGGATAGGGAAAATTACCTAAGGTTGGCTAGTGAGGCAAGTAAGAAAGTCTTGCAAGCTAAAACACAGAAGGAGCTGCAGATAGCTGAAGGAATTAAGAAGGGGGAGTAATCTTTCTTTCACTATATAAGTGACAAAAGAGACATGAAGGAAGGGATTGTTAGGCTTAAGAAAAGGAAGGAGTGGATGGAGGATAGTGGTGGAAAAGCAGAGATACTAAATGAATACTTCTGTTCCAGCTTCACCAGGGAGAAGGATGGACCAGTGCCTTCAGGAGGGATAAGAGGAGCAGGAGGAGAGGGGAACATAGATGTAGTGATAGAGCAGGATAGACTGAGGGATGGGCTGCTAGCATTAAAGGTGGACAAATCACCAGGCCCAGAAAGAGCACACCCAAGGGTACTAAGAGAACTGGCCAAGGAATTGGCAGGGCCACTGACAAACCTACTTAAAAGTTCACTAGAGTCAGGTGTGGTACTGCAGGATTGGAGAACAGAACATGTGGTGCCCGTTCACATAAGTGGTCTCAAGAATGACCCAGGGAATTACAGACCAGTCAGTCTGATGTCAATTGTGGGCAAGCTCATGAAGACCAAACTAAAGGAAAGGTTGGTGGAATATCTAGAGGAGCCTGGTCTCCAGGATTCAAGACAACATGGGTTCACGGGGGAGGAGATTGTGTAAAACAAATCTGATTGACTTCTTTGACTGTGTCACTAAGACAATAGATGGGGGCCAAGCAGTAGACACCCTCTATTAGGATTTCAGCCAGACCTTTGACTCTGTGCCCCACAAAAGGTTGATAAGAAAGCTGGTGGATCCTGGTGTTGGGGATAAGATGGCCAGATGGGTGGAAAACTTGGAGGGTGGTTGGGGGGAGAGTTATCTGGCACCAGAAAGGTCACCAGTGGGGTACCGCAGGGCTCGGTGTTGGGGCCGGTATTGTTCAATGTCTTCATCAATGACATTGGGGATGGTATAAAGGGCAAAATGTGCCTATTCGCTGATGACACCAAGCTCTGTGAGAGAGTGGACACAGCTGAAGGGATACAGGACCTACATGATGACCTGGAAAAGCTGGGGAGGTGATCCAGGATCTGGCAGCTTGGCTTCAATGCCAAGAAATGCAGTGTTATGCATATTGGAACCAAACATCCCAAGACAAAGTACTACTTGGGTGGAGTTCTGGTATCTGCATCAGAGGAGAAGAGGTACCTGGGCATGATGATCACTAGTGACCTGAAGCACTCCACACAGTGCAAGAAAGCAGCACCAAGGGCAAATAAGACACTGGGATGCATAGCTAGGGGGATCAGTAGTAGGAGAGAGGAGGTTATACTGCCCTTGTACAGGTCACTGCTAAGGCCACGTCTAGAGTATGGAGTTCAGTACTGGTGCCCACACCTCAAAAAGGACATTAACCTGCTGAAGAAGGTCCAGAGGAGGGTTACAAAGATGACAGTGGGTCAGCAGGGCAAGGTACATGAGGAGAGATTGAGGGCACTGAACATGTACTCTATGGAGAACAGGAGAAAGAGAGAGAGAGAGGACATGATTGGGACTTGAAGTACTTTAAAGGTATAAATAAGATGGATAAGGAGGGGGGTCTCTTTTAATTGAGTGGCAGCCATAACACAAAGGGGCACAGTATTAAGATGGAGAGTGGAAGGTTTAAGAGGGTAGTCAGGAAGCACTTCTTCACAGAGAGGGTTGTAGACACTTGGAATGCACTGCCAGAAGAAGTTATCTCATTGAACACAGTGGAGAGCTTCAAGAGAGGCTGGGATAGGCACAAGAGGAATGTTAGGATCATGGGTAGGGAGGATGGGAGGAGTGGGAAGGGAGCAGGGACAGTAGCTCCAGCTCTGGACCCTGCAACATGAGCAGACTAGATGGATCAAATGGCCTTCTTCTGTTGGCTTCTTAATATGTTAGTATGACTCCTACTGCGCTTCCAAACAGCCTCATTTTTTTTCCTCTAAGCGAACACATTAGGAGTAATGCCAAACAAATAAAAATATCTCAGAAAGTATACAAGTTACACATACACCACTAGCATGTATGTTGTTCAGGACAAAAAGACATTTCAAATGAGGGTAGTCACTAAACTGAATTCATTATATATTTTTTAAATATAGCCATCCAAAAGGTGAAAATAGTGAAGAAAAATGAAAATTTAGGTAATCAGATGGCTATGTTTTAAAAAATATAATTAGTACAACTTAGTGAATAGGCTCATTTGAAAGGTATTTTTGTCCTTAACAACTTTCATGCTAGTTGTGTATGTGTAACCTAAATACTTTCTGAGAAAGTTACATTTGTTCTGCATGACTCCTACTGTGTTGGCTCAGAGAGAAAAACATGTGGCTGTTTGGTAAGAAATTGTTTAGGGTATAGCTGACAGAGGCTGGTAGTAAATGGAGTTCACTCCAAGGAAGGGAGGGTTTTGGGGGGGTACCTCAGGGATCAGTGCTGGACCCAGTCCTCATTAATGTTTTTATAAGTGAAATTGCAAAGAAGCAGAAAGGTAAGGTTTGACTCTGCATGATGATACCAAAATCTGCAGCAGGATGTAAAAGTATGAGCAGAGACCTTAGAAGACTTGAACAGTGGTCAAGGGTATGGCAGCTAGGTTTCAACACAAAAATGTAAAATAATGAACTTGAGGTACAGAAATCCAGAGGCAGAGTACAAAATGGGTGGAGTGGTATTAGTAACATTAAGAAAGCACACATTAAAAAAAAACACAAGCTTTTACATACAGCTGATTACTGTTTAACAATGTTATGCACCTATGGCTGCCACTGTACATCTAATGCAAACCCATAATCACATTTCTCACTTGAAGTGAAAAGGGAGTGGGGTGGAGGCCATAACTGACTCCTTGTGTTTGTATTAAAGGGGTCAGATTTATTACAGCAAAAACAAGGAAAGGGGTCATTTCTAAAATGTGCATAGAAGCATGGGTACCACTTTTATTCAGACAGTGCCACCACTGGCAGCTACCACTTCAAGACTGCTATTATCCCCACCTACTACAATCAGGGGAAAATCAGAAGTAGTCTACCAGCACTTAGATCAATATGTTTAAGGCACGTTTACCAGAAATTAATGCTTAGAAAAGAATGAGAAAGTGACTGTGATGACAAGCAAATCCCAGACCAGATCTCTAGTTTGGTAATAGTCTCTTCCTAAGTCTGATTTTTATGGTTGCATGGGCCAAGCTCCACAGATCTTATGCCATAATCCGATTTGTATAAGAGCACTGTGGAAGCAGGTGATCGGATTGCTAACTGATGTGGTGCCACAGTGCTCCAGCATAATTTCCAATGATTCTGTTTATACAGCCCTTCCCCTCTGCGGGCCACATAAACAGACCCCCTTCCTGGTGCACTACTTCTTCTTTCTGCAACTGAGGAAGTGACAATCACTGTGGACAACATGGCGGCACTGACTTAAACTGCGCATGCACGAGTATCATGCATAAGTAGTAATGTCAGTGCCACCATGTTGCACATAGCTGACTCCTGGCCAAACTGCATGTGTGTGAGTATCACACATGAGCAGTACTGTAATCATTGCAGTACTAGTTACAGCTGACTCCAGTGTGGTGAGAGCACTGCATATTCTTATCAACATGCTTTCCACTCCTAAAAGCTCTCCACAGCGATATCGGCTCTGACCAGAACTAGTTTTATTAAGTATTTACCCAAGCTTGCCCATCAGAGAAGCAGTTTTTCATTTGTAGTGAGGCTCAAGCTTTTACAAGACATTTTCCAAGGATAGAGCTGCTTAGCTGCCCATCTTTCAGTAGGGTTCTGCTGTACTGTGGTCCTACTTTTACACATTTTTTTGTATATGTTTACACAGGATAGACCAGATACAATGCAATATCTAATTTTCAGTGGGGTCCTGCTTTTACCCATTTTTACAACGTATCTACCCAGGATTGTACAGCTGAGATGCAATTTCTTATTGTTGGTGGGCTCCAATATTTTGACCCCATATTTCCAACATAGTCTTTTTATGACCTTACTTTATGATCAAGACAGGTAGAATTTGTTAAATCTTGTATGAAAGATGATTTGTGGAACAACTGCAAAAATGTGTTTTGGAGGGGATTTGAAAAATGACACCCATTCTGCTCATGAGGTGGGGTAACACATGGACTGTGTTGAGAATTTGAGGCCAAGATCTGAAAAAAAAGTTATGAGTAAATGCCGGAAATATTCCATTTCTTTATAACTTCATTGTTTTTTTTCATATTTTGACATCAGATTCTCAGCATAGTCTTTTTGTGCCCCCCTACAGTCAAGACAAGTGGATTTTTTTAAATCCCAGTTAAGAAGTAATTTTACAGAATTACTTCAAAAACATGTTTCAGAGGGGATTTGAAAAACAACACCTGTTGTGTTCATGAGGTCAGGTAACACAAGGGCTATGTTGAAACTGTGGTGTAAAAAATAGCAAAGTAATTAATAAATGTTGCAAAAAGTAAATGTTTCTTCATAACTTCATCTTTTTTTGGCATTTTTTAAATTATTTTGTATTGGATATTTCAGAAAAAAAATTTCAGTCTACAATACAGAACAACTATAGTTCAATAAGTACAAAAATACAATAAACAAAGACACAAAACAAACCATAAAAGTAGGAAAACCTAGGAAACTTAGCAACCCTAAAATAGCTAAATGCAATAAGATAAAAACAGAACCCCCCTGCTCCCACATGATGAGGTACCTATATATAATATCCAAGACAATTTCCAAACTGAAGGGATAAACTAAAAGGTACATAAAAGAAAGAAGTCCTGAAATTGGGAGAAATATATCTATGCCTTACATTCTACACAATTAATGAGATTGTGGAATGTGAAAAGGATACCTGTTAACACATATGCGTTATAAAGTGAAAAAAGGTAGAACAACGGAATAAGGAAACTAATTAATTATTAAAATTAATGTAAGTACAGTCAATTCCACTTGTATGCTCATCGTCCGGCCATGGAAAAATGTGCATACAAGCGGGAACAGAGTTTTGCGCATCTGCACACAGTCCCAAGAACAGGGGTGTCGGCAGGCATACGCACTGTACGCAGCAGAGTACAGTAAAAACAATCTGGCAGGGGCAGCAAATCAAGCAGGGGCAACAAAAGAGGAAAACATGTACATTGTGAGTAACTTTGTGTCTGTGCTCTTTTGCCTTTGTTGTTGTTTACTATGGAGCACTGATGCCGCCAGCCAAATACACAAACAAGAACAACTTACCAGGCAGGCAGAAAAACAAAGGAAGGAGGATTACAGGAGGAAACTGATTACTGTACTTGAACACAGACATGGCAAACGGGGGGGGGGGCAATCGTGTGGCGTAGAAGCACATATTTTGGTTTATGTTTACATAATAGGGGGCAGGGGTAACAGTGCATCAGTTTTGAGTACAAGTTTAAAATTCCTGGTTACACCCCTGCCCGAGAAACATACTGCAAGTTCAGTAATTTAGGACAGTTTCAAACTGACCATGTTTCCTATTCCCCGTTATGGGCTTTTTCCATTAACATGTGACCTGACAGTGGCACACCGTGATCTCAGGAGACTTGAAACCACCCCTTAGCAAAGCCTTCTCTACTTGGGGGTCCTTCCCAGACAGGAGTTGTCAACTTCAAATTCTGCCACAAGTTCATTTCTAGACACACTAGGAACAGAAGATCTCTATCAACTCAGCTTTTTTTCAGCCAAAGAGAGAGCATTTCTTTTGCTTTCTCCATGACTTGGGGGTGAGCTGTGAAAGAAAGGTGTCAGCACAGCTATTTAACTGCTAAACGTGGTCAATTAACACCTCTTTACCTAATCTGGAACATACAAAAAAGCCCTTAAATGGCTATTTTTGGCTACAAAAAAGGGTATACAACCAAAAATATAAAGGCATACAAGCGGCTGAATTAACACAACTGGTTTGCCCCAACAATTGGTATGTTTAAAACTAGGATCCGGGACTATCTCACTACCAACAGCTTCTGTGACTGCCCAACTTAACCTTGTTTCTCCACTTCCCTTCCTGCTCTAGTGGTCCCCCTTCCCCTCCTCACTGGATTCTCCCCTCGCATCTTGGTACACCCAGTGCTGCACTTTTCACCCTCTCCCCACCCTTCCTACATTCCTCTCCCCTTCCCCTCTTCCCTCTCCCTATGACTCTGACACTTCTTATCGGTTGTCTATTTTCTCTGACAAATGCCGCTGGCTGCCTTGTTATAATGCTACCCTTGAATTGTATTAATCTGTACTCTGTTAGCAGTGTCCAAATTGTTGTAATGTCTGTCTTGATGTCCCCATAATTTGTATTCCTCTGACATGTAACCTTTGTAAAAGAGCCAAGGCTGAAAGGTATTTGTAATCCTAGACTTAATAAATAAAAAAATTAATAAAGATACAAGAATAATCGGGACCAGAACTAAACGGGCATATAACCGAAAAAGGCATACAACCGAAATGCATACAAGTGGAATTGATTGTATTAGTAATAGAAGGGACTCATGTCTAAAGAATTCTGAAAGTAGTAATTTGGTCAAAGCACCTGCATTTGATTTGAATTCTATAAGTTCCTGTGAAAACTAGCAATTAATTTAGCTAACTGTAAATTATGCATGACAGTCAAAGACCATCCCTTGAACGTTAGAATTTCATTGTCCAGTCAATGTCTCAATATTATTTGTTTAACTGAGACAGATATTAACTCTAGCATAGCTTTATCAGAAGTGTTGGACAGAGACTTGTAAATCCCTAGAATACAGCCTTCAAGATGAAATATACCATGTAAATGAAGTTTGTCTAGTACCCTCCTTTTGATTTCTAGCCAGAGTGGATGAACCAAAGGGCAACTCCATAAAATATGGTTTAAATTACCAGTGCTGGAATTTTGGCTGGTGCATGTATCAGAGCTAATAAGACCTCTTTTGAACAAAATGGAGGGTGTTATATAGGCACTGTGTAAAATTTTGAATTGCATAAGTTTTAGATTGTCTAAAGGAATATACTTGTAAATGTTTTCCCAAACATGAGTCCGGTTTAAAACATTAATTCCAGGTTCTGATTTCCAGTAGGAAGGATGAATTGGAACCTCAGAAAATTTAGTGAGTAGTAGAATATCATAAGTATTTGCGATAGGATGTCTCTTTGTATTAGTCTTTTAAAATCTAGTTAGAATATCTTGACAGTCAATTGTCCAAGGAAATGGACCAAAATATGATATATGGGCAGTTCTCAAAGCAAAAAAATTTATAATATATTTTTTGTTCTGGTCTAATTTACCTAAAAGCTTGCCTATGATGGGTAGATAACCATTTTTATGCCTGCAGGGTGGAGCTCTGCAGACGTTTTACTATCACATACAAAAATAGACCTCAGCAGATTGCTAACGGACTTCTTAAAATTGGAGTTTTATAGCAATCCCTCCGCTCAGCAGTCTGTTTACCGCACTATTTGTTCTCTGTTAGTCAGTGTTTCCTAGTGTGGATGAGGTTCACATTTCATTCAGATCAACACAGAATGAAATGTTGTTATCATTGCAGGAGATCTGCAAGAGATATGAACAAGGCTGTCATCTGTAACTGTGCTATCCTGCAGTGGTTGGTAACGCATTTTTTTTTCTTTCACTGTAACAGTGTTTTTAAAGAGCCGGTGACACATTCAGAAGAACTTCAACAAAACATAATATTTAAACATTGTCCAGCTTGTTTTTTTCCATTAGTTCTGTATTCCTCCTCCCCATTAGTTTTTAGATTATTTCCATAAAAACAGGATCTTTGCTCCTAAGGAGTTCATCTATTCCTGCTGCCTTCTCCCTACCTGAAGTCACAGAGCACTGCTTGTGACCTCACAGTTACTCCCATGGTAACAGACTGTGACGTCACAACAGAGGATTATGACTTGAAGTAGGGAGTAAGCTATAGAGGCAGATGGACTGTAAAGAAACTCCAAGGGATAAAGATCGTATATTCATGCAAATTTCCTTAGTAATAAACTATGGGGAGGAGAACTATATAAAATATAAATGGAAAGCAAGCAGAATTGTACCTAATTATTATTATTTTTTTTTTAATTTTCTTTGAGGTGTCAGTATCTCTAAGTTTTTATGGGAAATAATGGTCACAATAACAGTACATGTATTTCAATCTTAATTTGTGCATAACATTACTTGTGTGATAACATGGTTATTAGTGTCAGCTTGTTAGCATTCTGTTCAGGCCTTTCTTACATGCCCTGAAAGCTAGTGTTGCCAAGTCCGAGTAAGCACAAAGGCAAGTTATTTACACCACTTCTTTGAAGCAGTTTAACTGTCTGCAATGGTGCAATTAGAAACTTGTTTTTTTGCATGGTAGTGTGAAAAAACCTTGCTGGAATAGCCAGCTACAGAGAGAGAGAAAGACAGAGAGACAGAGAGGGAGAGATGTGTCCAGTTTCATAATTTGCAACAGAGGCAGCAAGCTTTTAGAGGAAATTCCAGAGGAGTTTCAAATTACTTTATCACTCCCAAATATGTGTGTGTGTGTGTGTGTGTGTGTGTGTGTGTGTGTGTGTGTGTGTGATATCTTCTCTGAAGGGCTGGTTTATGTTAACCCTTTCAGGATCTAACTGTAAATGGAATTGGAACTCATGGCTTTGTATTTGTAGGAGGGGTAAATGCAAGGCAACAAACATTTAAGGGTTTCCAGGGGTTGCAAGCGGCTTCATAGGGGATTGCAAATAAATCATAACGGTGTCAACTGCAACACCTGGCTACCCCGGAATGCATACCTCTTACCCTGCCCGGACTGAAATGAGGAACACTGTCCAATAAAATCAGGGACAAATGCCATTGCTTACAATCAGAGACACCATTCTTACTTGCCACACTTTTTTTTATCTATTCAAATGCACTGGACAACCTGTCCTAATGGTAATATTGTGCACAGGCATTAATACATGTAGTAATCTCTTGTAAGTGGCATGCATAGGTAAACCAAACGTTAACTGGCTGAAAAGAATTGCAGGCATGTTACAAGTGATTTCCCAAAAATGAATAAAGAGATTAAAAAAACAAGGTCTCAGATTGAAAGCAGTATCATTGGCTGTGCATTATTACCATGTAGACAAGGTCTGAGTTATTAAAAATAAAACAATAATAAATAAAATCACATATTGTAGTTTACTCAACATTGGTATACAGCAACCATCATAATACAGACACCTTATACAGTATGTATCTTTCATGATGTCACCACTCTATGAGTAGTCTATTGATACACATGTTCTCCTTGATTTTTTCTCCCTTGCTCAATGCATATATTATTACATAGACAATGTCAGCAGAAAAAGATCAGCAGTCCATCTAGTCTGCCTAGACTTCCCTATCTGCCTGGGATCTAGTGTCCATACAGAGCACCCCTGCTCCCCTCCTTAATGCTGCTGACCTCAGCAACCACCAAGCCCTTCACTCCATCCCAGCCATGGCTGAAACCATTTCTAGTCTTGGTGCCCACCACCTCCGCTGGCAGACTGTTCTACAGCTTCACCACCCTTTCTGTAAAATAGAATTTCCTCACATCTGTCTTAAACCTTCACCCCTCCAGTTTCAACTCATGACCTCAGGTTCTGTTTGTCAAAACATGTTTGTTTACAGTCCTTGATCAGCTCCCACTGCAACTTTCCTGGACTTGGGACCCCCTAATAAAACATTATTACGCAGTGGGAGAGGAGGAGAATATGGCATCATGAGTGACTGCGTTGTTTTGGGGTATTCCTAAAGTTCAAGGAGTATACAGTAAGAGTAGGTCAAGGATTTGAAACAAGACAACTCTAGGTAAAACAACACTATTAGCATGCATTTCAGTTCTATTATGAAATCTTCCATCACCCCCCTCGGCTATTTCAAATGTCCATTGAAGTATTATTTAAACTGTGCACTGAAGCCTATGGTTTTCTCCTTAATGGAAGCTGGCCATCACCTCAGTATAGGCTCTTATCCTTCCAGGTTGGCCCTCAGTCCCCATTGTAGCCACACCTCTCCTCTTGGCACCATTTCTTCTACCATAACTTGAACGCCTTTGTGAGGAGCTCCCTCTTCTTCCCCACATAGTACAAGACACACTCGTCACTCATATTTTAAACACATGGGAAACACAAGATCAACCAGATAAATGATCCAACTTTACAAAAAATTAAATTTACACACAAAGCTGACTACAGCAATTCATCTTTACATTTAAGCCCATGAGACACCTTTATCAAGTTAAAGGGACACAGTCATGCCCAGTGGGCATCACAGTCTGAAAGCCCAGGAAAAGCTTTTCTTTCAAACAAAGTATTGGGCTCATCTGCAGCTGGAAGCACCCCAGAGATACAAGTGACTGAGTCTGTTCAGTATTAATACTACATTACAACCATTTTTAGAACAGTGTGATGTCACTGATGGACAAGCTGTGCCTAATTGCACAAACTTAAGCACAGCTTGTTTGTCACTGACATCACAAGATTCTAAAAATGGCTGTAATGTAGTATTAATACTGAACAGACTCAGTCATACTTATTCAGACTAAGATTCATACTAAGATTGGAAAGAAGCTAGAGAGCCGTGAGGCCCATAGATGCTCCTTACATTAATAATAACAAAGAATGAAATCAGAAAGTATCAACTTGTCCAAACGGGATTTAAACATAGGTTTGGAACTACTAGAAATAACTTCCATAGGTAAAGCATTCCAGGGTTTTATGATACGTAAAGTATAAAAGAATTTCCTGGGCATTAGATTAAATTTCCCATGTTGTGACTGAAGTGGGTGACCTCTGAGATTAAAAGTATCATCTTTAAACATCTGCCCGAGATTTGTCAATAAATATGGGTCTTTCATTACATCAAACATAAGAAGAAGATCCCCTCTTAACTGCCTGGTAGTAAGAGACATTAAATTCAATCTATATCTCAGGACTGCTTCCAGCTACAGATGATCCCAACACCTCATGTGAAAGAGTTGTTTGTGGGCTGTCAGACTGCAATGCACACTGGGCATGACTGCGTCTCTTTAATGCATTAGCAGCCATAGTGGCTCTGACCAGAGTTTGTCCAGAAATGATGCTACATTTAAATGCTTCGCTTCAGAAGACCAGGGTTTTGTGAATGTCTTTTTATTAAGTTTGAGATTATAATTATTAAGAATGGGTTGGTTTATGTCCTTAATAAAGTATAAATCCAGATATTTGCTTATCTGGTTATGCACCTTTAGTGGTGTTTTGAAATTTTAACCCCACATTTTCAACATAGTCTTTTTATGACCCTAACTTATGATCAAGGTAAATTTCACTGTCAGAGGCTTTTGGGACAACAGGAAGAATGTTACTGCCTTCAACCTCCCTCCCCTCCACCAAGGAGCCCAAGACTGATCTCAGGCTTTTCGTGACTTTTTAGGCTCCTGCTCACAATACAGGCTCAAATCTGCCAGTCAGGTGGGTGGACGAAGGCTCAGGGAGTGTACTTTAGTGAGCCTACACTATTCTTGTGTCCACTGAATGGATTTTGCTGCCGGAGACCTTGAGAGTGAGTGGTAGAGCACTACTACATTCACCCTTCCCCTCCATGAAGGAGCCCAAGCCTAATCTCAGACTTTTGTGAATTTTTGGCTCCTGCTCACAATACAGGCTCAGATATGCCAATTGGGCAGAAGGACAATGGCTCTGGGGCCATGTTCAGTTAGCCTGTCACTCACCACTAAAGACTCTGCATCCAAGCAACCCTTGTGCTTGTGGCATTTGTGCTAAGAATACGGCAACGGACATCGACTGGAGTCTGCCCGGAGTCAGTGTGGTATTTGCTGTTGGCCAGGCATGCTGCTCCAGCACAGTACATACTGACTGCCTATCCAATCTTCTGGACAACATCACATTCTGAAAGGTAACCTGCTCCCCCTATTGCTGAATTGCTAGTTACTGCTTTCTCCCCACCTGGGTCACATTAAACATTTGCTTTTTGGTACCAGATTCTTGGGAACTTTTGTTTTTAGGCTGACATGCTAAATATTGTTCACACCCTATCTGAACCACCTTGAACTTCTGCTTCTGGTACCTGTAGTTTATATATATTTCTGCCTAGTTTATTTACACCTGCTACTGCTGTCACAGTAGTCTTAAATCTGGTTGCGAAAGCCTACGGTAGTTATTACTTCAAGGGTTACTGCCACTTTATTTATACTGTTCATTTCTAGCCCTGCTAATATTGGTTCAAGTTGTTTAACTGTTGCATTTGTTTCACCATCACTGTATTTGCTGTTCATTTACCTAAGTGAAATTACATGCTTCTAATTATACCTATGATCCTTATCCTTCCAGTCTGTTTCACTGTTCTCTTATCCCTGCCCTCTCTCTCCCCATCCCCATCCTCCTCCTCCTCCTTCCATACCTTACCCTCTTTTCCCCTGCTCTTCCTCCCTCAGTCTTCCTCCCCCTCCCCTGCCCCACCTTACTCCTCCCCCTCCACTCTCCCCTCTCCACTTGCCCCCCTCCTTCCTCTCCTATTCAAGCCCTCATCAACCCTGGGCCCCTTCCATTCCCCTTCCCTGAACCTTGAATTTCTACACCATATCTTCTCCTCCTCCGTCCCACTTTCCCTCCTTCTCCCCCTCATTCAAGGGGGTGGAAGTCCCACTTCAGTCTCCTTCTCCTCCTCCTTGCTAGCAATGTTGAACTCAACCCTGGCCCCCTCTCCCTCCTCCCCCCAACTCTTCCTAAAGGTCTCAGCATTTTCACCTTAATGTTCGGAGCCTTCTCCCTATGCTCAACCCCCTCAAAGTCCGGATCTCTTAGCACTGTCTTGGCCGCTTGTGAATCTCTGAATCTTGGCTTTCCCCTAGGGTACCTGTCTTCAGCTTGGCTCTCCTTGACTACCACCTCTCCTGGCAGGACTGTGGCAAGCATAGTGGCAGTGTTGCCCTGTATGTTCATCAAAATCTATATGGCTTCATCACCTTCAGAGAGTTAATACCTTCCTCTCACAAGCTCCTTTTAGTCAAACTATCCCTCCCCTCCACTCGCTCCATCTTTGTTGGTGTTTTGTTTGCCTCTTCTAAATGTCTTCACCCCTCCTTAATCTATACCATCTCTTCCCTCATTTCTCATGCTGCCTCCATACAGCTCATCCTCCTTGTGGACTTCAACACAAATTGACTCTGTCCCACCTCCATGCCCAGCCTCCACAGGATTGAGCCCCTAAACCTTTCTCAACTAATCACTGAACCTATCCAGCTCAATCCTCACTCCCCTGACCACACTCCTGGACTGGGTGCTGCCCTCCCACCTCCATCATATTACTGCAGCAAGAATTCTCCTGGATGCCTTCAGTGACCACTGTATGCCCTACTGTACAAGGAAAGAGGCCCACTCAAGCCACCCCAAATACATTTGGTCCAAGCCACTCAGGTTGCTTGACACTAATGCCCTCCTAAATGACCTTGCTGCCTACAATTGGTCCCCTGTCTATTCTGCCCCGGACACTGACATGGCCCTTTCCCTCTTCCACACCATATTTAGCCGCACCTGAGACTATCACAACTCCCCACTTAGAAAGTCCATACATAAATGCTCCTACCACCTCTGTATTACACCTAATCTTATCGAGCTGTGCAAGTCCCAGGACTCAGTTTGGGCATGTTTCAAATCCTTCTGATCCCTGCCTGACCCCTTACCCTACAGGTCACTTGGGAACTCCTGCACAAAAGCTGTCCACACTGCTAAGGTCCACTATTTCAAATAAAACCTCCAATCTAACCTTAGCACCCCATCAAAATTCTGAAAGGTTATTCACTCCCTCTTTGATCCCCCCCAGTCTCCACCCCCCATCCTCCTGGTGGACAGCTGTTCAATCTCTGTCCCCTCCCTCAGTTGCCGCTCGTTTTAATGAATTCTTCATCACCTGTGCACTCTCCTCTCCTTCATCTCCTGGTCCTTATTTTCACTTAACCCTGCTAAATCTAGCTGTGACAGACTGGACCCCAAACTTTTATGCATCTTGGCTTCAGCCATTGCCTCTGTTCTGTCTCACCTTCTGAACCTCTCTTTCTCCCCTGATGCTGTCCCTCAGGCCTGGAAGGTTGTGAAGGTTCTGCCTCTGCACAAAGAAGGCAACTCCTTCTGCCCCTGCAACTTCCAACCAATCTCACTGCTTACCTGTCTTACAAAACTACAAGAGGCAATCATCTACTTCAGGCTTGCTGACTTCCTTCACTCCTCAGATTTCCTCTCCCTCTTCCAGTCTGGTTTTAGGAAACACCACTTTACTGGTTCCCCCATGCTGCATGTAACTGACTCTCTCCTCACTGGGATGGGTCAAGGACATATCACCACAGATATATTCAATGATCTGGCCAAAGCCTTTGACCCGGTGTCCCACCCACTCCTCCTAGACAAGCTGAGCACTGCTGTGCTCTCAGCTCCCACTGTTGGCTGATTTCATTCCTACCTCACAGGCCATCATTAGTCAGTACAGGTGGAAGGGGTCCCACAGGGCTCCATCCTGGGTTCTGTACTGTTCTCACCTTTCCTAAATGACTAGTCCTCTGTGTGTTTCTCCTTGCATACCCATATATATGTGGATAACATGGTCATTTACACCTCCAGCCCATCAGCTTTGACTGTGGAAGTTCTGCTCCAGCATGATTTCCACAATGTACAGGCTTGGTTCCATGCCAACCAGCCCAGTATCAACACCCTGAAGACTGTGTCCATGACCTTCAGCACCAGCCAGAAACTCGCCTGGCTCTCACCCTCCCCTGTCTTCTCCATGCTGGATGGCACCTCCTGGAGGTTGTCCCTGCCTTCAAGTACCTTGGTGTGTGTCTTGATAGCAAACTTGACTTCTCTTCCCACATCGATGATGTCCATGCCAAACTTCACACAAAACTCGGTGCCCTGTACCACAACAAGGACTGTCTTTCCTGCCATATCCGCTAGGAGCTGGCCACCAAAATGGCTCTCCCGATTTTTGAGTACATGGATGTGGTCTATGGCACCACCCCTTCCTCTTCCCTTGCCAGACTGGACACCCTCTGCAATGCCTTCTGTCATTTCGCTACCAACTCTCCCCTCGGTACTCATCACTGTTCCCTCTATTCCTCCCTCTCCATCCTCCCACTACCTTCACATCACCAGTCCCACTGTGCCTTCTTCATTGCTAATTACTAGCTTGGGTCCCTTCCCTCTTACCTCTCCCACACTGCTCTCCTCCCAACCTCCTCCTCTTCTTACTCTCTTTGCCTAAAGGGATTCTCATACTTTCTCCATTCCCCACACTCACTCCTCTGTTGGGCGAGTTGCCTTCTTCTACTGCCTCCCTCCCCTCTGGAACCTGCTCTCCTCTCCCCACCATCTCTCCCCTTCACTCCCAGCCCTTAGATGCCAGCAAAAGCACCTTCCTGCTCACTCCTGTCCCTGTTAATCCCCCTCTTGACTCTTCTTCCCCTCTTATCTGACCCGCCCTCCTGCTAAGGATCCCCCATTTTAATTTAGGCTAATTGTGACTACACCCAGATTCACTACCCCATTGCACTGTCACCTTCCCCAACAGGCACTGCACACTTTATTGTATTCTTGCACACTTGTCCAGATATCACCACAATGAACTATGCTGCTGCTGTTCACTACTTGATCACCATGTTGCACTTGTACCTGTAACGTCATCTATGTAACTGCATTCTAGCGGTTTGTAGTTTTATACTTTCTGTACTCCCTTTCCCCTTTCACCTGGGTTGCACCTGAAAATGAGCCTTGGCTTAGTGTGCCTCTCCCGGTTACCAGCTTTTAAATAAATAAACGATAGGCTGAATTTTTTTAATTCTGTCCAAAAGGTAATTTCACAGAGTGATTGTAAAATCTCTGTTTTGGAGGGGATTTGAAAAATGGCACTTTCATGTTCATCAGATGGGGTAACAAAATTGTTATGTTACACATTTGAGGTCGAAATCTGCACAAATTCCGAAGTTATGAGCAGACGATAAAAAAAAATTCAATGTTTCTTCATTATATCATTGTATTTTGACATTTCAACCCCACATTTTCAACATAGTCTTTTTATGACCCCACCTCAAGATCAAGACAAGTGGAGTTTTTTTTAAATCCCACCCAGAAGTGATTTTTACGGAGTGACTGCAAAATCCTTATTCAGGTGGAGTCAAACAACTTCACATACATTGTTCATGAGGTGGGGGTCCCAAAAAGGGCATATTAAAAATTAGGTGCAAAATTACCACAAAATAACAAAGTTATGAGTAAAAAGCCATCAATTTCTCAGGTCGCTCCTGTAAAAAAGCTTTCAGCTTAGTGTGCTATACCTAGTTAAAAAAACAAAAAAAAACAACAACTAAACTTGACTCACCTTGTTTTCAGTCAATTTGCGGTCGGGCTTTGGAGCAACATGACATGCCAGTCATCAGAGGAGTTCAGTGGCTAGGTACGTGAGGACTGTGGGGATGTAGAGTATAGGGTGGAGGATGCTTTAGAGAAGACTTGGAGTGGGGGGTCTGAAGGGTTGGTAGAAGAATAGAATATGTCCAAGGACCGTTTTCTTTTTTACATTTTTTTTTTTTTACACAACAAGAAGACAATGAGGGACAAGATGAGTGGGATGGTTTTCTTCTTTTCAGATAGCTACACCAAGTGGTTGTGCACCCCAGTGTTAGTTTGTAGCTTAGCAGTGCCAGGGGTGGGTACCTTTGTGTCAGACTGTGCTTGTGCTGGAGGGAGTTGAAAGCTGGGTCAGGTGGGAGGGGGAGAATGGCAACTGGGTTGAGCACCCACTGCTGCTCATAGTGAAAGCTGAGTCAGGCAGAAGGGGATACCGGTGGTGGGCTTGCTCACCCGCCATTGCACAAATCAGAAAGTTGGGTTGGGTGGGAGTTTGAATACAGGAAGGGGTGTTGAGCAACTCACTTCTGGTGAAACCTGGGTCAGTCAGGACTGGAATGCTGCTTTGCTGCTTGATGCAGCACTGTGAAAGGATGCAACTGCACTGTGATAGGCGCATCTGCATTCTTTTATTTGTGAGGTGGATCCACCTATCAGCCAGTGAAGCAATGCCAGCAGTAGCCTTCTCAGGACTGGGTGTGCACAAGCGCACTTCCTGCAGGCTCAGCTGCATTGTCTGATTACAGCACACACCTCCCCAGCCCTTACACTGCTTGAGAAGGACCATTATGTTTGCATACAAGCAAACATAAAAATTGATATTAGGCAGGAAAAGGGCTGCTTTGAAATGTAACCCTAAATAAAGCACAATAGGATGATTTTAAAATAAACATGCAAAACAATATGGTAACAGACCTACATCATGTTTATTATACAAACTATTCAAGAAAAGAGTTCTTTTTTGTTTTTGATTTTTTACTGTGTATCTCCTATATTTGCTTCAATTGAAAGCCACCTGAGGAAGAACAGGATAGGCATTGTTGGGTGCTAATTAATGGAGCTGGGAGTACTCACTTAAAATATGAATGGAACAGAGCCTATCTGTCTGCACGAAGGCAATGGACCCACCACTGTAACTAAACTAAGCCTCAAAATAGCAGGTAGTTAAATCAATGGGTGGTTCATTCGGAGCATGGCCCTAATTAACATGGAGATCTGCAGAGTCAAGCTGGTCCAAAATGGTCATAGTCTTGTAAATCAAATATGTGTTTCTATGTAGTTGTTTCCAAAAAAAATTGGGCTTTACATTTTGAGTGTTGTGGCTAGATGGGCTAGCCCTGAGGAGTATAGCCAAGCTTAGCTCCTGCAGGCATAATACCAGGTGCCTACTGTTTTTAGTTGCTCTATTTTTGCATCCACAGTCTGGCTTTCCACAACAGTGTACCATTGCTCCACAGGGCTGACTTGACGGCCCATCATGCGGCGTGGTGGCGGTTTTATTCTTGTGTACCCCCCAGGTTCCCAACCCCTGAGCGAATAAGCACAGCATGCAATGATGACAGTGGTGGTGCTGCACATGCTTCCATGCACGGCACGTCAGGTGTCTGCTGTGATCCTCCCCCAGACTCTGTATGTGGTCCAGCACTGACTCTCCAACCCCTGCTAGAGGCTAGACATGCAGCGGACACCGCATCTCCCCCCAGAGGAGGACAGTCAACCATGGGTTGCTCGATCCTCCTCCTCCTGGTCGGCCCTTCAGTGACCCAGGCTCACTCCTGAACCCAGGTCGCCAGTGCCATGAGTGGTAATGCTACTGCTGTGCACAGATAATCTATTTTTTATTAGGCAATTCTGTAATCCACTTCTGGAAAGAACACTACCAATAACATAAAAAGTAAAACCTGAATCTAATACAAAGAAGGGGGTGGTAATATAGAATGACTAAGTGGGGTTCCTTTGTCCACAAGGCTTTATAGTATGCGAGCAAGAGTCTCACCTTGCTCTGGGTGAGCAGGTGAACATGGCAGGACTTAAAGGAGCAGCCCTGTGAGAGTTGTAAGCAGGTTGTGGCAACATTGTAGTGTAAGTAACCCAGTCCCAGTTCATACCACCCAGGGGGTCTTGAGTGATTTATGACAAATACACTGGGATTCTAAACCAGACTTCACACGTGCCGCAGATTACAATTAAATTAAAACATGTAACAAAGCTGCATATCTGAACCCAATTTAAATCAGGGGCCATATTCTTAAAATGGCAATGAAATTCATACTGCCCTTAGACAATGGATGAATTTCTCATTATCAAACCCTTTTATTACATTCGCTTGCACGCATGCGCAAGGAACATTTTGGGAGAGTGGCACACTTTGGAGGTGTGCCTCTCCCATCCAATGCACTGCTCCCTCGAGTAGGCGTGGTGGTCCTGCACCATCGGGTGTAGGAGTTTGCATGACAGCGGTGTTCCTCTGCTTCAAAGGAAAGCACCACTGTCACACAGAGCACCATGTCACGCCATCCCTCGTGACCATGCGCCCCCGCACGCACGCCACACCGCCCAGCAGGTGCCACGCTTGGGAGCCCACCCCAGCCGTGGCAAATGTTGTTTCATCGGGGGGTGCCCAGTCCCCCGCCGGCCCACGGCCCCCCCAAGCCATCCTGCTGCCACACTGGGAGCCCACCCAGCATGGCAAATGTTCCCTTGCTTTGGCCGACGGGTGCCCAATCCCCGGCCAGCCCCGCCCCCACGAGCTTGGCCGACGGGTGCCCAATCCCCATCGGCTCCTCACCCCCAGCTATCTTCTTCCACACTGGGAGCCCATCCCAGCATGGCAAACATCCCACGCCATCGCTTTTTGTTTTTAAACCTGTAAAATAAAACGCCCCACGGCGCCCTCCCAACCCCTCCCACAACCCGCACCCACCCACTGGGCGCATCCAGCCTTCCCACACCCTCACCCCATACTTACCTCCGACTCGCGCGACGATCTTCGGTGGACCGGGAACACATCTGCACTCTTCAAAGGCGACCGCGAACTGAGGAAATGCCGGTAAGCTGTATAATGGGCTACATAGGGGGGTTTCAACTTTATTGTATATCTCAGTTATTTTTGGGAATTTCTGCACCAAATTTTCAACATGGGGTTTTTGGGACCCCTTCTCATGAATGATGTCACTGTCATGGCATTATTTGGGCCCAAAGGGTGATTTCACGCACTGACTGCACAGTGCCTGCGAAATCACCCTTTGGGCTCGAATAATGCCATGACAGTGACATCATTCATGAGAAGGGGTCCCAAAACCCCATGTTGAAAATTTGGTGCAAAAATTCCAAAAAATGACTATTTTATGAGCGTGCGTTGCGCAGTTCTTACGCAGGCTCATACGTTCGCAAATTTTTAATATTTTCACTCCAGATTTTCAACATTGCCATTTTATCACACCTTCTTATGAGATGTACAGCTGTCATTTTCGCATCTCACACAAAATGTGTTTCCGCCCATGTAGCGCACAATGGCGCAGTTGGTGTGTGAAATCAATGTATGGGACACATTAAGAAAATCACAGTGACACTGTTCATGAGCAGACATCTTAAAATGGCTATGTTGAAAATTTGGTGAAAAATTCCTAAAAACAACTGTTTTACGAGTGTGCATTGCGCAGTTCCTATGCACGCTCGTACGTTTGTGAATTTTCAATATTTGCACTCCAGATTTTCAACATTGCCATTTTATCACACCTCCTCATGAGCAGTACAGCTGTCATTTTTCACATCCTGCCCAAAATGTGTTTCTGCCCATGTAGCGCACAATGGCACAGTCGGTGTGCGAACTCAATGTATGGGACACATTAAGAAAATCACAGTGACACTGATCACGAGCAGAGGTCTTAAAATGGCTGTGCTGAAAATTTGGTGAAAAAATTCCTAAAAATGACTGTTTTATGAGTCTGCTTTGCGCAGTTCCAACGCACGCTTGTAAGTTTGTGAATTTTCAATATTTGTACTCCAGATTTCCAACATTGCCATTTTACCACACCTCCCTATGAGCACTGCAGCTGTCATTTTTAACATCTTACCCAAAACGTGTTTCCACCCATGTAGCGCACAGTGGCACAGTCGGTGTGCGAACTCAGTGTATGGGACACATTAAGAAAATCTCAGTGTCACTGTTCATGAGCAGAGATCTTAAAATGGCTATGTTGAAAATTTGGTGAAAAAATTCCTACAAATAACTGTTTTACAAGTGTGCATTGTGCAGTTCCTATGCACGCTAGTAAGTTTATGAATTTCCAATATTTTCACTCCAGATTTTCAACATTGCCATTTTACCACACCTCCTTATGAGCAGTACAGCTGTCATTTTTCACATCCTGTCCAAAACGTCTTTCCGCCCATGTAGCGCACAATGGCACAGTCGATGTGCGAAATCAGTGTATGGGACACAGTAAGAAAATCACAGTGACACTGTTCATTAGCAGAGGCCTTAAAATGGCTGTGTTGAAAATTTGGTGAAAAAATTCCTAAAAATGACTGTTTTACGAGTGTGCGTTGCGCAGTTCCTACACACGCTCGTAAGTTTGCAAATTGTCAATATTTTCACTCCAGATTTTCAACATTGTCATTTTACCACACCTCCTTATGAGCAGTACAGCTGTCATTTTTCACATCCTGCCCAAATGTGTTTCACTTCATGTAGCTATATTAAATGGCAAGTCCAGTGCGAACTTAATGTATGGGACACATTAAGAAAATCACAGTGACACTGTTCATGAGCAGAGGTCTTAAAATGGCTGTGTTGAAAATTTGGTGACAAAATTCCTAGAAATGACTGTTTTACGAGTGTTCATTGTGCAGTTCCTATGCACGCTCATAAGTTTGCGAATTTTCAATATTTTCACTCCTCATTTTCAACATTGCCATTTTACCACACCTTCTTATGAGCACTGCAGCTGTCATTTTTCACATCTTGCCATCACTGTTCATGAGCAGAGATCTTAAAATGGCTATGTTGAAAATTTGGTGAACAAATTCCTAAAAATAACTTCTACGAGCGTGCATTGTGCAGTTCCTACACACACTCGTAAGTTTGCGAATTTTCAATATTTTCACTTCAGATTTTCAACATTGCCATTTTACCACACCTCCTTATTAGCAGTATAGCTGTCATTTTTCACATCCTGCCCAAAACGTGTTTCCGCCCATGTAGTGCACAATGGCGTAGTCGGTGTGCAAAATCAATGTATGGCACACAGTAAGACAATCACAGTGACACTGCTCATTAGCAGAGGTTTTAAAATGCCAATCTTGACAATTTGGTGAAAAAATTCTAACAATGACTGTTTTACGAGCGTGCATTGCATAGTTCCCACGCACGCTCCTAGGTTTGCACATTTTCAATATTTCCACTCCAGATTTTCAACATTGCCATTTTACCACACTTCGTTATGAGCAGTACAGCTGTCATTTTTCACACCCTGCCCAAAACATGTTTCCGCCTATGTAGCGCACAATGGGGGTAACAAAAAGGTCATGCTGGCAATTTATTGTGCAAATACCAGCAATCGCAGAGGGCATTAGGGTAAAGCACCATACTTGCCAAACACCACTGCAAATACCTGAAAGTGAACGTTCGGCATTTACAAATGCTTGTTACTAATGCTACAGGCACAGAAGCAGCAGCTGGTACATTAACATAGTATAATCTTTCCTCTGTCTTGTCTTATTCTTTATATAAATGAAGCAAAATAAAAAATCTTTTTGGTAAGAAAATGGGAACTGGAATAATTAGATGTGCTGAGATGTTATTTTAGATGCATTGCTTTGGTAAACTCTGGTGAGCATGCCCGGCAATGTACAATTGAATTCTCGAAGCTACAACAAACATTCTTGTTTTTAAACATTTGACTTACTGTACTACCATATCCCATCAAAACCGTGCAAAGACAGCATGGTCAAAACCACTCTGTCATTACATGGCCCAAACAGATGACACACACATTTGTTCCCTAGAGATGGGGATGGGGGGTGGAGGGGGTACCACTCCAGTTGGGAGACCCAAGTATCTAGGCTTCCCTTCCCTTTGCTTCATTTAAACTAAGTTGAAGTTTTTATCTTTACCTCCCTTGTGGTAATCACTGTGGAAATGTTTTACGAATGTGTGAAAGACCTAATGTGAGACTGACACAATGTAACCCTATGAAGCAGTGTACAGTTTAAGTTGTTTCACTGTACCAGTGTAAGCATCTGATCATCTGTGAGTGTCTGTCTCTAAATAAAAAAATTACATAAAAAAAGCACTCTGTCATAATTGTGCCTAATAGAAAAGCAAAAGATAAAAACTACTGACTGTATTTAATCAACAGCGTATGCACTATACAATTTGGTATGAGTGAGTGTTTTGGCACACACGTTTTTTACTGCAGACATTTTTTTCTTGATGGGGTTATAATCCTGCCCATGCGCTTCTTTCTTTCACGTTATTTACAGCACTGTGCATTGATGGCACTGTCTTTGTTTGCATGGTTTTGACGTGGAACCCTGTACTGCCACTGAGGACGCTGAAGTAGCTGTGGTACCCACCTGCTATTAAAAGGGCAGACTCAGTACTCAATCCTGCTGCCAAACCGACAGCCCCTTGCAAAAAGCCAGGAAGTTTGCAAACAAACTCAGAAAGCTTGCAGTTTTTTTTTTATTACTGGTTCATTACGTTATTTATAACACCATTTTAATTTGAAATGGTTGCTACCTTATTAGATACCAACAGTGCTGTTCAACAACAGATATACTGCACTGTTACTAATGGTCCCACTCAGTATGATCCTGTTCAAAAGAGTACAACCGTTCTTGACTTTATATTTGTTTTCGCCTGGTCTTCCTATCTTAAAAGCTGGATGTTTGGGTGATTTCTTTAGTGATCATTCTGTAATTTTTTGTTTTCTTGATTTTTCTTTGCCCAAATTTTCCCTTAAATCTGTTTGCTTCATGCTTATTTGTGACCAGCCAAAGTCAACAGTGTTACAATTACAGCAACAATAATTCATAAATACAACAATTACATATATACTAAAAAACATATATAGTTAGTCCACCTATTCTGTAAATCTCACCCTTGGAACATAGAAAAAAACAGATTTAAGAATCTTTGAACCATAATACTGTTTCATTAAAGGGACACTGTCAGCCCCCTTAGGTCTCAAAGTGTCCCTAGCTTAAAAAAAACACATTTTATGATGACCAACATTCAGTAAAGATTGTTGATGCAGTTGGTAGTTTGATTCTGACTCTTTTTTTCTTTAAAAAGTGAAAAACAGACTGCCCACCATACTGGTGTTACCACACAAACACACGTTTGTTTACATTCCTTGATCTGCTCCAACTGCATCTTTCCTGGACTTGGGAACACCCCCAACACAGTCTAGACCCTAGTGATGTAGCGGGAGTTTAGGAGGTTACTGCCTCATGAGTGACTGCACTGTTTGGGTGTGTTTCTAGTGCTCAGGAAGTATGCAGTAAGAATAGATCCAGGATTGTAAACAGAACAAGGTTGTTTAGAAATATACATTACCATGCATTTCAGTTCTACTAAACAAGGGGACAGACAAAACAAACAGCAACATCAGTGAATTTTAGAGAAGGTAAGCAATCATGAAATGTGGGGTTTCAACTAGAAATAATATGATGAGAAACAGGTTGACAGTGTCCCTTTAACTAGGAACATAACTAATTCATATCTCTTAATTTATCTTCCTTAATTTTACACATTGATTAAAATATTTAACCAATACTTAAAATAGTGTCTTTGTCAGCTGTTGACATCTAGCTCTCTAGAAGCGGCTCCATGGCCACCTCGGGACACAGCGCATCTCCAGCCTCCAGCCACCAGCCCCACCAGCAATCCATCCCACAGGGTAGGCTCCTGTACTCAGATCCAGCTCCTGCTTTCACCCTGGCTACGGCTTGTAACTAGATTGGCTTTGTGAGCAGACACAGAACCCCTGATTGGTCCACTTGCAAAATCTTGAGATTCGATTGGCCGGTGCCTAAGCCAACCTGAACTGAACTCACACCCCGCTGCAAATGCCGAGAGGGTTCTGATTCCAGTGGCTAAGGCAAGCTCTTGACTTGGGGTATTCTTTACTCTATTATTCGAACATACAGGGCTGTTTTTACTTTTGCGGTCTAATGCAAATTGTTTTGTTATCCTAGTTAGCAACTATATTTCAGCATATTGCTACTCACTGGTTTAGTCACAGTTTCTACTTGTTTGAGTCGGCCCCATGATGTTATAGCTAGTGGGACTTGTAGAGTTAGAGTGCTACGGTCCTTCTTTGAATTGTGATTGTTTTATTTTTTTAAAAGAAGAGGAAGGAAATGTGTTTACCATCTGCCTAACCAGTGCTCTCTCTGTATCTTGCACCTTCTCTGTGTCTTTTTTCCTCCATTTTGCTAGTCCCCCTCCCCTTGGCTGTTGCCATTACTATGCCTCACTACATGAGCTAAGGCTCCCCCCGATTCTCAACCTCTCTCTCTCCCTCTCTTTTTCTCTCTCTCTCTCTGCTCTTCTTGATGCCAAACCTGCTGGTTCTGTCTCTCCTTCTGGCTTCCTCGCCCACCAATTTGTGCCTATGATTTCCTGCCCCCCGCCCACTGATTAAACACTATCTGGAGCATTAAATAATTGTATTCTGTGCTGTCTCATTCCCTTAGACTTTTGTGCCTTGAGCGGGCACCCCAAGCCAGAAGCGGTTCCACGGCCACCTTGGGACACGGCACTTCTCCAGCCATCATCCCCACCGGCAATCCAGCCCACAAGGTAGGCTCCTGTACTTGGGTCCAACTCCTGCTTTCAACATGGCTACAGCTCGTAACTTGCTTGGCTCTGTGAGCGGACATGGACTTCCTGTTTGGTCCACTCACAAAACCTCGAGATTTGATTGGCGGGCACCTAAGCTGACCTGAACTGAACCTACACTCCACTGCAAACGCCGAGAGGGTTCCGATTCCAGCGGCTAAGGTGAGCTCTTGGTGCAGGGTATTCTTTTACTCCATAATTCATCCCATCCACCCTCCCTGGCCCTGAACTCTATTAAATGCACCTAAGTCCCTCCCTCTATGGCCCTTATTTGTCTGGTTTATCTTGGTGCTTTCCAAGCCCTCTCTTTCAGCTATTTGAAACTCCCTCTGCTGATGGAAAAGCCTGTTAGCTGTTAATGAGAGTAGGAAACTGAATGTTTCACAAATTGGTTTACACTGCTCTAGACCTTGCCTTGTCCTTGCTAGGGTAGCTTCCCCATCCTAATTCTAGGCAGTTGCAACTTCACTACAGACACACACACAATGTACTGTTCAGTTTCGGTTCACCTACTTTCAGTAGGATTGCTTTTTTGCTCCCTTCATTCCTGCCTTGCTCCTCTATACCCAACTAATATGAAATGCTCAGCACTGTATGTAATCTGCTCTGAGAGTGTTGAGGCAGCTGATTTTTTACTTTTTGAAGGACGGCATCAATCATTTCACAATGTACGGCACTCACACTACCTACTGCATAGGCCATTCTGATCATATTCTTCCCTTATGCGGCATTGTGTCGACTTACACTTTCTCTGTTAAGGAATTATTAGTCGCCTCACTGGGACCTTTTGGGCCTTTCTCCATGCAGCCATCACTACGTAGCCGCACACATAAAAGGGGCAGGATGCACCTACTAAGATTATTTCTAAATGCCATCATAAAACTTCTTCTTCTGCTTCTTATTTGTGCAGGCAACATTGAATTCAATCCTGGTCCTCCTCTCCATATCTCTGCTCCAACTAACCTGGCCAATTTAAAGGGCATGGGGTCTCCTACATATTAATGCATGTAGTTTGTTAAGGCATTTTGATGCTATACAAACGTAGACAGGTCAAGCACAACCAGATGTTCTGATGATTACTGTCTCATGGCTAAAACCCTCGACCAAGGATAATGAGATTAATATGCCATCTTATAATGTCTTTAGGGCCAACAGATAGACTTGGGGGGGGTGTAGCCATTTATATTGCTGACAAATTTACGGCATCTCTAGTAGACTCTACAACAATACCTAATGAATATGAAAGTGTCACCATAAAAGTTAAGCCATCTCAGACAGCCTACCTCCACATTCTTGGATGTTAAAGGCCACCCTCTGCAGGGCACAAAATATTGAACTATTGGAGGGAGACCTTACCTACATTTACTTCAGAAATAATTATCATGGGGGATCTTAACTTAGACTGGCTATCAGCTGCATCCAATCCGCTAAAGGATGTTTGTGATACATTTGGGCTCACTCAGCTCGTCCAGGAACCCACCCATCCAAAACACTTAAACATAAACTTGATGCATTTAGGAAATTTAAAAAAAAACATCCATCCAGTTCAAATAAGATCAAATATATCAACAAACAAAAAGAATTAAAAAAATTGATTAGGAGGGCAAGATACAAAATAGAATTTAAAATAGCTCATAGCAAAGATGTTAAGTTATTATACTCGTATCTTAATACTAATAAACCATCATTTAAGGTTATTGATAAAATCAAATCAGATGGTAATACTTTCAATGATCCTACTGAAATAATGGACTGTTTCAATAGTTATTTTGCACCTGCATTTAGTCCCAGAGTAGAAGAACCCCACTTTCCGATAAATGTCACTGAACATAAGTATTTGTTTTCAGAGGAAGAGGTGAGTCTAGAACTTCAGAATGTCAAAATAGCAACTACACCTGGCCCTGATGATATACATCCTAAGCTACTCAAAACTGGAGCACACATACTAGCTGTATCACTGACTAAAATTATTAATAGATCATTGCAAAGCAGGCTTGTGCCGTTGGATTGGAGGCTTTCTAGTGTGACCGCTATATTTAAGAAGGGTGATAAAAATTATATAAAAAATTATAGACCTATCAATTTAACCTCTATCCCCTGTAAATTCATGGAGACTTAAAGTCTATTATTAAGCAAAGTTTATTATCTTGCTTTCCATTGTAGGAACTTGCTTTGTATTTGTGCATGTATTCTTGTCTGTATCACTGTATTTAAATTGTGCTGTATACACTCCGAATGTATTATTAAATGTATTTGTCCAGGCCCATCTTGTAAATGAGTGTTTCTCATCGATGCTTCACCTGGTAAAATAAAGATTGATTGATTGATTGAAGCTTACCCTTGTCTCCATTTTCATAATTCATATTTTGCCTCAAGAGCTTTTCTCTGGGTTCGTTGTACCATATGCATTCAGACATAAGTTGCAAGTTTTCTCATTTCCCCATTTTACAGAAACAGCCAAGATCATGATTTTGACTCATATTGCTATTTATTTTAACTTCTTGAATATTAGAAAGAAAAGAAACTTGAAACTGAAACTTAAATGTGTAGTTTCGTTGCTTTTGCAACTTTAATTTTGAAATTATTAAGGTTTCTCTTATTAGACAATCTAAAAACTCCCTTTTTAGACTAATTTGGCTGCATCTAGGAGCAATCCAAAGAAAGATTCATGGTTGGTTGATTATTTTTGAAATGTCATTTCAGATTCTTCTGATTTATTATATGGATGTACTACTGCCCATTTAAATGATAGTATGTGTACTCTTTTGAACTCCTTTTTATATTCTCTAGCAAAGCACACAAACATTTTGGTAGCAGTTTGAACTGTGAGAGGGCTTTGTGGGGTACACTTCTCCACTTAGCACAGCTTGAGAATACTGAATCTCCCCCCTTGTTCTGCCCACTCCCCACCATTCATCTCTTTTCCCTTTGAAGCCCTTGCCCAGTCACAAGACTGGAAAATACAAGGTAAAGGGTTTTTCTTGTGCAACTCCCGCTTGAAACCTTACCCCTGCTTTTCATTCTACTTATGTGCTGCTGGTTACTTCTTTCATACGTGCTGCTGTTTCATATTTTGTTTCTCAGGGAATGGCAAAGAGGTTGCATAACCCCAGTGTTGCCCGGTTCCACCGTCGGACGATGCCTGTTTGAGTGTGCCCACCATTAGGGTGTCAGGGATTCAAGTTCGAATTCCACTTGTGATGTGGGGGGGCTGCACCCCCATGCCCCCATCTATAGAGTCTAACTCCAGGGAGATGGACCTCTGGGAAGGGGTGGCAAATTGGGGATTTTGGCGCTCTGTTGACGGGCGCACTTGGACCAGCACATGGATGGCTGGAAGGGGTGTTGCCCGCTCTCTGTTTTTTTCCTCCTTTTCCCTTTGAAGTCCTTAATCAGTCATAGTGTTCTGAGCGAACCTCATTTCCCAGTCATGACAATTTCACTATTATATCTTATGTTAACAGTTTATTCATTTCAACTGCTGCTCTTTTTACACCTAATAGGTTTGGAAATATAAGGTAGAGGGTTTTCTTGCACAACTCATAATTCCTAATTTTCTTCCCACATATGTGCTACTGTTTACTTCCTTCATATGTGCTGCTTAGTACTTTGTTCCACATACAAATATATGAAATGTGTCAGCAGATAAAGGCCTAGAGGTCTATCAAGTCTGCTCGAATGTGTAGCTGCCCCTCCCTTCCACCCTTCCCCTTCATTGGTCCTCCCCTTGTCCTATCCCATCCCCTTTCGATGCAGTCCACTGTTCTACTGGATACCACTTCTGCAGGTAATGCATTTCACCCAGCCACCACTCTCTCTGTAAAAAAGTGTCCCCTCGTCTCCCTCCTGAAACTTCCTCCCTCCAGTCTCATATCATGGCCCCTGGTGTCCCTCCCCTCCCTTATTTTGAACAGCCTCTCTGTACCAGTCTTGTTTATTCCTTTCATGTACTTAAAGGTTTCAATCATGTCCCCTGAGTCCCTCCTCTCCTCCAGCAAGTACATGTTCAACTCCCTCAGCCTTCTCTCATATGATAAGTCCCCCTGCCCCTTGATCATCTTTGTCACCTTGCGCTGCACCCCCTCTAGTAACTTAATGTCCCTCTTCAGATATGGGCACCAGTACTGCAAGCAGTGCTCCAGGTGTAGTCTAACTAATGACCCATACAGTGGAAGAATCACCTCCTCCCTCCTAGAGGATATACCCCTTGCAATACAACCCAGCATTTTGTTGGCCTTTGCAGCTGCCTTTCTACATTGTGCCAAGTTGTTCATTGACCCTGTAATGAGCACCCCCGGATCCTTCTATCATCTGTCTGGGCTAGCTGAACTCCCCCCAGCTGGTAACTCCTCCTTGGGTTCTTCATCCCAAAATGCAGCACCTTGCACTTTTTGGCATTAAACCCCAGTTGCCAGGTGTCTGACCAGGTTTCAAGCTTTGCCAGATCATCCTGCAACCCCTGCCATTCCCCCCTAGGTCATCCACCACTGCTCCTACCTTGGTACCTTCAGCAAACAGGCTGATCTTGCTCTTGATTTCTAATGATATGTCTGCAATGAATATCCCAAACAACACTGGTCCCAACAGCGAGCCCTGTGGAACACCGCTCATCAATGCCCTTGGGTGTAAGAGCTCCCCACCCACCACCACCCTCTGTTGCCTTCCCTGAAGCCAGTTCCCTACCCATCTCACCAGCTTTGTACCCACCCCTGTGCCATCTGACTTATTTCCCAGCCTTAAATGTGGCACCAAGTCAAATGCCTTACTGAAGTCCAGATACAGGACATCCACTGCATGGCCCCTGTCCAGTTGACTAGTTACCCAGTCACAGAACTCCACCAGGTTGGTTTGGCAGGATCTGCCATATATGAAGCCATGCTGTCTGCTGTCCTGTGTTCCTTTGGCCTCTAGGAGGGCCACCAGCCTCTCCTTCAGGATAGACTCCATTAGCTTACCCACGATGGATGTGAGGCTCACTGGTCTGTAGTTTCCTGGTTCATCCTTGGGGCCACTCTTGTGGAGGGGCACCACACAAGCCATCCCCCAGTCCTGAGGTACACACCCCGAATGTAGTGAGGCATTAAAATAGGGCTGCCAAAAGTCCTGCAAGGACCTCTGCCAGCTCCTTCAGTACCCTGAGGTGGATGCCATCTGGCCTGGCACCTTGTCCACCCTCAGTGCCTTCAAACCTCCCAAACTCTGCCTCCATGATTTCCCATCTGTCACCCTCCCCCATTTCTGCAATTTCTCCCCCTTGGGTGTCACCCCCCCTTCTCCTTAGTAAATACCAAGCAGAAGTAATCATTTAGTGCTCCTGCCTTATCGCACCCCCTCCTTCCTAATCCTTACTATGTGGTCCTTACCGCTCCTTTTCTCCCTGATGTACCTAAAGAAGTCCTTCTCCCCCTTCTTAATGCCTTGTGCCAGCCTGAGTTACGTAGATGCCTTGGCTCCCCTTACTGCCCTTGGTACCTCCTTCGATTCCATCAAGTACTCCTCCCTGGGCCCCCCTCCCTGTTTTCTTGTATCTCCTAAAGGCAGCTCTTTTCCTCCTTACCTTTTCCATTACCTCCTTGCTCAACCAGCTTGGTTTCTTAGCCCTAGCCTTCTTGCTCTGGGCCTTACAGCAGGTTTTGGTTGCCTCCACTATCCCCAGCTTTATGAGCTCCCACCTCTGGTTAGTGTCCATACTAGATTGAATTTTGGCCAGGTACCCTTTTACCACATCCCCCATCCTCCCAAAGTCAGCCCTCCTGAAGTCCAGCACTCCCATGCCAGATTTCACTCTTTTCTTGCCCATATCCAATGTGAGCCATACTAAGTGGTGGTCACTCCCTGACAGAAGTTCCTCCACTGTAAGTTCTCTCACAAAGTCCCCATTTGCCAGCACAAGGTCAAGGGTATTCCCTAACCTGGTTGGTTCACTGACCATTTGCAGAAGGAAGCTGTCCTGGAAGGCATCCAGCAGTACCTGCTCCCTTCTGTTCCTGGATGTTGGGGTACTCCAGTCCACTCCCGGCACGTTGAAATCCCCCACAATCGCCACACTACCCTTCTCGCAGGTCCTCCTGATCTGTCCCGCAAGTTCCCTGTCTAACTCTTCTATCTGAGATGATGGCCTGTACACCACTCCTATTCTGAAAATCCTGGATTTGCATTCAAAGTGACTCCGTACTACCCTCCTCTCCTTCCTCCCATACACACTTCCATCCTTCCTTCACATATAGTGCCACACCCCCTCCATTCCCAATCACCCTGTCCCTACGAAATAACCTTTACCCTGGTATAGACAGGTCCCAGTCATTGTATTGGGTGGCCCATGTTTCTGTGATGGCTGCCATGTCCACCTCTCCCTCTGCCATGATCACCTGTAAGTCTGCATGGAATGGCAGAGGTGTTGCACAAACCATGCCACTTGCATTCCTGTGATGCAGTGCTTGCAACTCATGGGCTTAATGTATTCTCATACATGGTACAAAGCAAGCAAAACAAATGTTCTAACCTTTTCCTACACTCATTATTCAGTTTAGGTAAGGAGCTGTGTTATTCTGTTTACCTGTAGCTTGAACACTACAATTAAAACACTTTAGTCATTACAAAATAAATAAACAAAGCATAACAAATATACCCTTATTCTTGGAATCAGTCTGATTATGTTCTCTTGCAAAGCATGTGAATAACTTGGTATCAGTCTGAACTGCGAGATGGTTTTTGGGGGTGCCCCTACTTCATCTATCACAGCATCAGAATACTGAATTTCCTCCCTAGTTTTGCCCACCCTTTGCCTTTCTCTTCCCTTTCCCTTTGTAGTCCTTGCCCAATCACAGTTCTGTGAATGAACCTCTTCATTTTCCATTCATGACAATGTCACTTTTATAGCTTCTGGTTTTACTTTATTCGCTTTAACTGCTATGTTATCTATGCCTGCGAACATTTAGGGTTGGCCAATATTTGTTACTGAAGATTGTTGGCCCTGTTATCTAAAGCTGGTTATGTCACCACTTTACCAAATATTTTTATAATGTTTATCCTTTTAACATACTCAAGTTTTATTTTCAGAAGTACTGAAGTTGCTAAATTATTTTGTACCTTAAATGTGGATGTTGCTTAGGGTCTGGACAATCTAGACAACTTTTTATTAAAACCTGATGCCAATTCCCTTGCTCCCCCTTTAACTTTTTATTTAATTTTTCTTTGACTACCCAGACTTTCCCCATGTATTGGAAGCAATTGATAGTTATCCCGTTACTTAAACAGCCTCTAAATTTCCCTTTTGCTCATTCATTTCTAAACTCGTGGAAAAGATTGGCCTGACTCAGATGATAGAATGTTTACATACTTATCAGATGGTATCAAATTGTTAGTAAAGATTTCACTCCATTTTGTCTTCTCAGAGCATTGTTTTTTGTTTTTGAATGCCTGCAGTTGTTCAGTAAGTTATCCTAGCTATGGACTAACATTATGTTTAAGAAGAGTGGAAGGAAATTGATAATTTGCTATTGATTGACACTAGCGGAATCTGGTAAAGGAGTATCCATTGTAAAGGGAAGCATTTGTGTACAGTGGCTGACATAGTTTGGAAGCCAATAAAAAGCTATTTTAAATGATGTACTGGACTTGCCTATAGCTGGAAGTACCTCAGAGATATAGAAGACTGAGTCTGTTCAATATTAATGCTATACAGCAGCCATTTGTAGAACGTTATGATATCACTGAGGAACAAACTCTGACTGACTCTGTGTAGTTAGGCATACCTAGTTCCTCAATGACATCACAACTTTCTAAAAAATGGCCACAATATAATACTTTTCTGGAGCATTTCCAGCAACATATGAGTCTAATATCTCATTTGAAAGAGTTTTTCATGGGCATTCCAACTATGATTGCCACTGGGCATAAATGAACATGATGTTATAATGACATAATGAATTGGTGATAAAGAATTGCAAACTTTTTGAGTGTGCTTATAAACTGGCATTTGGCAAGGGGGCTATCCACTTGGTAGCAGGATTCAGTTTTTTCCATGTGCATAAGTTGATAGCAGGATTCAATTTTTTTTTCCTTGTTCATGACTTGCTAGCAAGAATCAGTTTTGTTTTCTTGTGCATGAGACGGTAGCAGGAATCACTTTTTTCCTTGTGCATAAGTTGGAAGCAAGAAACTGTTTTTTTTTTTTCCTTGTGCATGGGTTGGAGGCAAGGATCATTTTTCTTCCTTGTGCATGAGTTGGTAGCAAGAATCAGTTTATTTTTCCCTTGTGCATGAGTTGGTAGCAAGGATCAGGTTTTTTCCTTATGCATGAGTTGGAAGCAAGAATCAGTTTATTTTCCTTGTGCATGAGTTGGTAGCAAGATCCATTTTTTATTTCCTTGTGCATGATTTGAAAGCATGAATCAGTTTTTTTTTTGGTTGTGCATGAGTTGGTAGCAAGAATACGTTTTTTCCCTTGTGCATGAGTTGGTAGCAAGAATCTTTTTTTTTTTCATTGTGCACGAGTTGGAAGCAAAAATCCGTTTATTTTCCTTGTGCATGAGTTGGTAGCAAGAATCAGTTTTTTTTTCCTTGTGCATGAGTTGGTAGCAAGAATCAGTTTATTTTTCCCTTGTGCAGGAGTTGGTAGCAAGAATCAGTTTTTCCCCCTGTGAATGAATTGGTAGCAAGAGTCAGTTTTTTCCCTTGTGCATGAGTTGGTGTCAAGAATCAATTTATTTTTCCCTTGTGCATGAGTTGGTAGCAAGACTCAGTTTATTTTAACTTGTGCATGAGCTGGAAGCAAGAATCAGCTTTTTTTTCCCTTGTGCACGAGTTGGATGCAAGAATCATTTTTTTTCCTTGTGCGTGAGTTGGAGGCAAGAATCAATTTTTTTCCTTGTGCATGAGATGGTAGCAAGAATCAGTTTTTTTTCCCCTTCAACATGAGTTGGTAGCAAGAATTAGTTTTTTCCCTTGTGCATGAGTTGGTACCAAGAATCAGTTTATTTTTCCTTTGTGTATGAGTTGGTAGCAAAACTCAGTTTTTTTTCCTTGTGCAGGAGTTGGTAGCAAGAATCAGTTTTGTTTTCCTTATGCATGAGTTGAAAGTAAGAATCAGTTCTATTTTGCTTGTGCACGAGTTGGTAGCAAGAATCAGTTTATTTTTTCCTTGTGCATGAGTTGGTAGCGAGAATCCATTTTTTACCTTGTGCATGAGTTGGTATCAAGAATCAATTTGTTTTTTCCCTTGTGCATCAGTGGGTAGCAAGGCTCAGTTTTTTTTTTCGTTGTGCATGAGTTGGCAGCAGGAATCAGTTTCTTTTTCCCTTGTGCATGAGTTGGTAGCAAGAATCAGTTTCTTTTTCCCATGTGCATGAGTTGGTAGCAAGAATCAGTTTTTCTTCCTTGCGCAGGAGTTGGTAACAAGAATAATTTTTTTTTCCTTGTGCATGAGTTGGTAGCAAGAATAGTTTATTTTTCCCATGTGCATGAGTTGGTAGCATGATTCGGTTTCTCAGTTTCCTTTCCCTTGTGCATGAGTTGGTAGCAGGATTCAGTTTCTTTTTCCTTGTGCATGATCACCCCATTACTGACCTTTTTCCGAGCAGAACTCAGACTCAGCATGTTGTGCAGATGTTTCAGCATCAGCCCACACTAGCCTATAATTTTGGCACGTCTTTTAAGTTTGGGAAGAACATGCTGAGGTTGGATTCTTATTTTTGAATGACTCTGTGAGCTTCCTCTAAATTTCACAGAGAATGGAGAGTTTCATGTAACCCAGAGAATAGCAACAGGAATTCTTTATTTGTAACCCCCCTCCCCCCAGGATGCATCTGGAAGTGGGCTGTGGATCAGTATGTCTTTCCTAATCAATAATTTAAAAAAACTAAATATAAAATTTAAGGTATTTAGTGAGAATAGTAAATATACTATGATAAAGGTACTTCTTCTATATCCTTTTTTTTGGGGGGGTGCATTGTTTAACCAGGAAAAGCACACTACGTGGAAGCTTGTTTTCAGGTGCAACCTGGGAGCACAAGGAAGTTATGTGATTTGGTCAGGGTCAGACAGTATGTAAATGGGAGCTGTGGGGATTCAAACCCAGGTCTCCAGGTTTGCAGCTCAGTGCCCTAAACCACAGCACTATACTGCCTCCTTTTTAGACAGTGTATTTTCTCTCTTTCTTTCTGTACACATATTTTATGCCCTGTATCAAAATACACCATGTATGCCTTGATGCCTGCCCATTTCAGTAACACACCAATACGTTTATAAAGACGCTTGTCATTTGTATTTAATTGCTCATTTGATAATTATTACATGGATGTATTGTCTTAATTATGCAGCACGTATCTGCTACTGTATAATTCTGCCTGGGACTCTCATGGGAATACAATGGTGTCATTCCAACATGCTATTCCTAGTTAAATATTTTAAAGAACAATTAAGGTATTAACATAAAACACAGAATGTGTTGACAGAAAAGGACCAGTAGGCCCATCTAGTCTGCCCTATTTTCCTTTCTTCTGACTTCATCCTGGACCATATTTGGTTATAGGTGGCCCTCACCCCTCCCTTACCTCCACTTATTATGTCCATGTGCCTATCCCACACATGCTTGAAGCCTCCCACTGTCTTCATCCCACCATCCTCTTCTGGTATTCTTGTTGAATGAAGATACACAGGAAAAGTGATGGGCGAAATTGTGAAAATACATTTCATGCACTTTTCGTGAAATTGTGCAATTTGTGTGCAATTTCTCTCAATTTGGTGAATTGAGCACATTATACAGTACTGTACCCCGGGTGCCATGTACCTTCGGGCTACTAGCCCTGCCTGAGTGGCCACAAACCAGGCTGGAGGGCCTGGGCTCTTGTTCTGGTGGAAAATGGGGGTTCTTTCTTAAGATAAAATAAAAAATGCGGTGCCTCCACCCAAAGTAAATTACAGTGGGTCAGTTACTGGTGTAGTACAACCCCCCAGGATGCTGTACCTACCCACATCCCCTTACAGTCACCCCACACATGGGTTACCATAAGCCAAACGACATCTCAATAAACATGCAGTTATGGACTTAAGCTAATAATATGCTCATGAGACAACTGTAAAAAGATTAGCAAACAGCTTATTAACATGAGGTAGGGCTTTGAAAAGAGAAATAGATGTAGGGATTAAACAACATTTTGGTATTAGCATTTTTTTAAATGCCAATATTCACTTTGCTGGTAAACCAGACCATTCATAGTGCCTGCCTCCCACCAGAATATACATCCAACAGATGTTAGCCTACATGTTCTGTCACATAACCTGCTCCCCAAATGGTACCAGTTTAACCTCTAAGAGTCCTATCTGGGTACCCAGGTTCAAGTTGCAGTCCTGACGCGGTGCAGCTGGTTGGCCACTGTTGGTACACTTTAACAATTTGAATTTAAACCCTTTTTATAACTTTGACAAACACCAGTTAATGAAACTTGAACTTTTATCTAGGCAGTTAAACTCAGAAACTCAGATGACAACTATGTACAGTTCCCAAGATATAGAAATATAAAAACATAGACTTTGATGGCAGAAAAGGACCACTTGCCCACCTAGTCTGTACGTTTCCCTACCTATTGGATAAGCTGCAGATCCTAGTTAACCAGCACCCTGCTTCCTCCTAACCCCCCCATCTAGAATTGCATTATATCTCTCTCATACATTCTTGAATTCTCCCACTGTTTTTCACTGCACGACCCCTTCAGGAAGGCTGTTTTATGCATTCACCACCCTCTCCATAAAAAAATACCTCCTCACATTACCCCTGAGCTGTACCCCCTCTATCTTTAAATTGTGCACCCTTGGTTTCAAACATCTCTTCTTCTGAAAGATGCTACCCTCTAGGGCTTTGTTAATTCCCTTGAGGTACTTGAAAGTTTCTATCATGTCCCTCCTCTTCCTTCTCTCCGTGAGGGTATACATATTAAGCTTCTTTAGCCTCTTTGTATGGGTTCTGGTGCAGACCCTGCCTTACCCCCTACATTAAGGCCTATGCACCCCTACATTACCACCCATGTACCGCCTACAGCACCGCCCATGTTCCTCCTACATTAAGGCCCATGAACCCCCTACCTTAACACCCGTCTACCCCCTACATTGCCGTTCATCTACCCCTATATGTACCCCCTACATTAAGGTCCATGTACCCCCCCTACATTACAGCCCATGTGCCCTATATATTAGTGCCCATGTACCCCCTAAATTTAGGCCAATGTACCCCCTGCATTACTGCCCATGTACCTGCTAAATTAAGGCCCATGTACCCTCCTATATTAGTGCCCATTTACCCCCTACATTACTGCCCATGTACACCCTACATGTACCCCCAACATTAAGGCCCATGTACCCCTACATTAAGGCCCATGTACCCCCTACATTATCACCCATGTACTCCCTACATTACCACCCACGTACCCCCTACATGTAACTCCTACATTAAGGCCCATATACCCCCTACATTAAGACCCATATACCCGTACATTTCTCCCATGTACCCCCTACATTACCATCCATGTAACAACTACATTAATGCCCATGTACCCACTACATTACTGCCCATATACCCCTACATTACCACCCATGTACCCCCTACATGTACCCCCTACATTAAGGCCTCTGTACTCCCTACATTACCACCCATGTACCCCCTATATTAAGGACCATGTACCCCCTACATTAAGGCCCATGTATCTCCTACAAGTACCCCCATATTAAGACCCATGTACACCCTACATTAAGGCCCATATACCCAGTACATTACTGCCCATGTAATCCTTACATTACCACCTATGTACCCCTACATGTTCCCCCTACATTAAGGCCCATGTATCCTTTACAATAAGGCCCATGTTTTCCCTACATTACCGCCCATGTATCTCCTACATTACCACCAACGTACCACCTACATTAAGGCCCATATACCCCCTACATTATTGTCCATTTACTCCCTACATTATTGCCCATGTACCTGCTACATGTACCCCCTACATTAAGGCCTATGTACCCCTACATTGCTGCTCATGCACTCCCTATATTATTGGCCATGTACCACCTACATTACCTCCAATCTACCCCCTACAGTAAGGCCCATGTAACCCCTACATTACTGCCCATATACCCCCTACATTAAGTTCCATGTATCCCTTACATTACCACCCATGTAGCCCCTACATTAAGGTCTATGTACAGCATAAATTAAGGCCCATGTACCCCCTACATTACCGCCCATATACCTCCTACATTAAGGCCCATGTACCCCTACATTACTGCCCATGTACTCCTACAGTACCACCCATTTACCCCCTACATGTACCTATAGAAACACAGAAACATAGACTTTAATGGCAGATAAGGACCGCTTGGCCTACCTAGTCTGCCCATTTTCCTACCTATTGTATAAGCTGCAGATCCTAGTTAACCAAAGCTTCCTCCTACCCCCCCCTAGAATTACCTTATGCCTGTCCCATGCATTCTTGAATTCCCCACTGTTTTTGACTACATGACCCCCTCAGGAAAGCTGTTCTGTGTGTTCACCACCCTCTCCATGAAAAAATACTTTCTCACGTTGCCCCTTAGCCGTACTCCCTCTATCCTCAAATTGTGTCCCCTTGTTTTTGCACATCTCTTCTTCTGAAAGATGTTACCCTCTTGAACTTTGTTAATTCCCTTGAGGTACTTGAAAGTTTTTATCTTGTCCCCCCTCTCCCTCATTTAATTGAGGTTATACATATTAATTTCATTTAGTCTCTTCTTCGTATGACTTCTGGTGCAGACCCTGCATCTCCCCCTACATTAAGGCCCATGTACCCGCTACGTTAAAACCCATGTACCCCCTACAGTACCGCCCATGTTCCCCCTATATTAAGGCCCATGTACCCCCCTACATAACCGTCGATCTACTCCTGACATTACTGCCTATGTACCCCTACATTATGGTCAATGTACCCCTGCATTACTGCCCATGTATCTCCTAAATTAAGGCCCACGCACTTCTATATTACCGCCCATGTACCCCTACATGAACCCCTACATTAAGGTCCATGTACCACCTACATTAAGGCCCATGTACTCAACATTACCGCCCATGAACCCCTGCTATGTACCCCCTACATTAAGGCCCTATGTACTCCCAACATTAAGGCCCATGTACCCATACATTACCGCTACGTACCTCATATATTATCACCCATGTACCCCCTACATATACCCCTTACATTAAGGCCAATGTACCCCCTACATTAAAGCCCATGTACCCCTACATTACTGCCCATGTACCCCCTACATGTACCCCTTACAGTAAGGCCAATGTACCCCCTACATTAATGCCCATGTAACCCTACATTACCGCCCATGTACCCCCTACATTACCGCCCACGTATCCCCTACATGTACCTCCTAAATTAAGGCCCATGCACCTCTACATTAAGGCCCATGTACCCCTACATTACCTCCATGTACCCCTACATTAAGGCCCATGTACCCCCTACATTAAGGCCTATGTACCCCTACATAACCACCAATGTACCCCCTACATGTATCCCATACATTAAGGCCCATGTACCCCCTGCATTAAGGCCCAGGTGCCCCCTACATTATCACCCATGTACCCCATTCATTACCACCCATGTACCCTCACATGTAAACCCAACTTTAATGGTTTATTTATTTTAGCTGGCCTTTGTAAGTAACTGATTTTGACTGATACACAGTGTTCTGTGGTTTTATTTTATTTATTGGTCTTAATAGGAAGATATATATATATATGTTTTAAAATGTTCTGTATGTTTATTGTAATAAGTGTACAGCACTTTGATACATAGTGAATAGTGCTTTAATAATAAAGTTTATTATTATTATTTTTATAAGGCCCACGTACCCCCTACATTAAGGACCATGTACCCTCTACATTACCGCCAATTAAACCCCTACATTACTGCAATGTGTACCCCTACATTAAGGCCCATGTACCCCCTACATTACTGCCAATGAAACCCCTACATTACTGTAATGTGTACCCCTACATTAAGGCCCATGTAACCCCTACATTACTACCCATGTACCTTCTACATTACTGCCCATGTATCCCCTACACTAACATCCATGTACCCCCTACATGTACCCCCTACATTAAGGCCCATGCATCACCTATAATAAGGCCCATGTACTGCCTACATTAAGGCCCATGTACCCCTACATATACTCTCTACATTACGGCCCATGTACCCTTTTCATTAAGGTCCATGTACCCCACATAAGCACATGTACCCTACATTACCCCAAAATTTCTATATTAAGGCCCATGTACCGACTATATTACTGCCTGTATACCCCTATATTACCATCCATGTACCCCATACATGTACCACCTACATTGAGGGCCATGTACCCGCTACATTGCTGTCCATGTACCCCGTATATGTGTGACCCCTATATTAAGGCCCATGTACCCCCTACATTACCACACATGTACACCCTACATTACCACCCATGTACCTCCTTCATTAAGGACTATGTACCCCCTACATTATTGCCCATGTTCTGCCTACATTACCACCCATGCTCCCCCTACATATACAAAAAAGTTCTGTCTCCAGGGAAATCACCAATATTATTCCAAAGGGGTTCTTGTAGTATATTCGGTGGATCTTGACACCTTTTCGGTAAATTCAGAACTGAGTTGGTCTGGCCTGCTTGAGAATAAAAAATGCTACTATACCTTAGGGTGTAGTAGCATTTTTGTGCTTGAGCAGGCCAGACCTAATTGAACCCCCCTACAGATACCCCTTACATTAAGGCCAATGTACCCCCTACATTAAGACATATGTACCCCCTACATTACTGCCCATGTACCCTCTACATGTACCCCATACATTAAGGCCCATGTACCCCTATATTAAGGCCCTTGTACTCCTACATTACCGCCCATGTACCCCTACATGTACCCCCTACATTAAGTCCCATGTACTCCTAAATTAAGGCCCATCTATCACTTATATTACCGCCCATGTACCCCCTGCATTACCACCCATGTACCCCCTACATGTTAACCCTATATTAAGGCCCCTGTACCCCCTACATTAAGGCCCATGGACCCCCTACATTACTGCACATGTACCCCCTACATTAAGTTCCATGTAACCCTACATTAAGGCCATGTATCCCCTACATTACCACCCATGTACCCCCTACATTAAGGCCCATGTCCCCCTATATTACCTCTCATGTAGCCCCTGCATTACCACCCATGTACCCCCTACATGTTAACCCTACATTAAGGCCCATGTACCCCCTACATTAAGGCCCATGTACGCCCTACATTAAGGCCCATGTATGCCCTACATTAAGTCTCATCTACCCCTATATTAAGGCCCATGTATTCCCTACATTACCACCCATGCATCCCCTACATTATCACCCATGTACTCCTGTATTACCGCCCATGTACCCCTACGTATAAACCCTACATTAAAGGTTTATTTACTTGAGTTGGCCTTTGTAAATAACTAATGTTGACTGAGACACAGTGTTGTTTGGTTTTATTTTATTTATTGGTTTTAATAGGAAGCTATATATATATATCTGTTTTAAAATGTTTTGTATGTTTATTGTAATAAGTGTACAGTGCATTGATACATGGTGAATAGCGCTTTAAAAAGAAAGTTTATGGACTTCCAGTTCTGGTCGCCGAGAAATGGAAGCCTAGGCTGAGAAGCTCCCGACTCATTTCTTAATATCCATCGGAATCCAGCTCAAAGATACTGACAATCTGTTAAAAACTGATCGACTGAAGACTCCATCATGCCACCTAAGCAAAGGTACAAAGATGGCTCGAATACCTTACACCCTTAGCTGAAGTTTCCACCTCAGGCCTCGCAACAACTGGCTGCAGTAAACGCGGAGACAGCCGACTTGATCACCCAAACTCCCACTATTCAGCCAGCCTCTGAGGAGAACTTTACCATTACTTCCAAAACCCTATGTAGCACACTGCAGCAAATAAATGAAACTTTAATCAGACTGGAACAATGGGCCTTGGAAGACAGACAATGTATTACAAATCTAGTGGAACGTACCGACCTCTTAGAGGAATCAATGACGGAGTACACAGCCACTTCAGATATCCACAATGCAGCATTAAAGGACCTTCATCACAGAGAATTAGCCCTCCAGCAGCAACTGGAAGATTTAGAAAATCGAAATCGACGAAACAACCTCCGCCTCCATGGTTTACCAGAAGGCACAGAATCCAGCGTCATGACACAATTTATGGAAAGCTTTTTGAAAGAAATTCTCAATTTGAAGGGTGATAGAGACCTAGGGATTATCCGAGCTCATAGATTGTTGGTTGCTAAACCCAAGGACCCCAAAGCTCAAGCCCGCTCAATAATAATGGCTTTTGTCGATTACAGAATTAAAGAGGAGGTGCTCCGGGCTGCCTGGTCGAAGAAGCAAGTCCATTTTGTCGATGTTCACCTTTTTTTCTATCAGGATTATACCGCACAAACATTAGCCCGTAGGCAGAAAGCATATAGCATAGTAAAATTAATCCATCAGGTGGGTCATTCAGCACAATTAGAATACCCAGCACGGATAAAAATTCATACGTCAGAGGGCTGGCAGAAATTTTCAGAGGTAACCGAGGCAATCAGTTGGGCCAAAAAGCAGGGCATACTCATTCCAGGAGATGGCACTGGAGTACTTGAGGGATCTCTCACAAAAGGCTCCTGGCACGTGAAAGGACCGAAAGCTGCAAAGACTCCGGGAGCAGGGGTACTCAGAAACCTGTGGGACAGAGTGTACAGGAAAGAGATCCCCAAATCGGATACGTTAGACGCTGCTCCTCTCATGGTTTCATCTTCTGAAGCAGCAGCTAGTGGTACCGGCTGAGTACAGTGAGCAAAAGAGTTTTCATAATCTCTTTTCCGGTTTTTCTCTCCCCCTGGGTCACTCCCCCTTGCGGGAAAGAGGAAAAAGATCTAGCTGCTCTATCACAACGAACGTTTGTGCTGCTGAGTCGGGGGGAGGGTAGATTCGGGGTCTAGTGGCGTTTAAGCCCCTGTTTCATCGGAGTCCCCTTTCTCAACGGATTGAGGTAAACCTCCGGGCACAGTCATGAGCTAGAATTAAATAGTTCTCTTGAGTTACTGAAAAGTTTTATCAACCATAGGGTGATACAGTTGTGACTCTGGTTAACTGTATATATTTTTCTCAGATACAGAGATACTGCTATCATTCCTAATAGTTAGCAGAGCTGGATACGATGGATTGATGGGGGGGGGCTGTCTAATGGAAGGCTCTCCTTTCCCTTGGGGGGTCCTGTTGGGGGTGATGGTTTAGAGGGGACTGACGCCCTTGAAGGATTTGAGATCTGGCGGCTGGATGAGAGACCGGGATAGATCCCTATTGTGGGGGGCCCTGTCCTCACCCCTGTGGCTCTGTGCCCAGCGCCAAACGTTGAAGCACTTACCTGGTTAAATCAAGGTAATTGCTGCTTTTCCCAGAAACAAGAGGGGGCTATGTTTGGGAAGAGTCCTCTTATTTTGGGCTGATCTGACACTTAATAATCACTGAGGAGGGACCAAAGTTAGAGCACTGAAGGGCGCCTCTTGACATCCCTCTACATATTGGATGTTAGAGGTCTTAAACAGGCCTTTAATAAAGAGTTCTAAGGCAGCGACAGCCAGAGAAAGCTAGACGGCAGCATTACAGAGTACCTCAACCTCTCTCTCAGTAACCAATAAGGAAGTGGGAACTGAGGACAGACAAAGTGCGTCTGAAGGGCTGAGGCAACGAGAAGTTAAGCGGGGGGGGCGCCTCCAGATGGGGTTCGGCAGAGAGGTCTCTCCACACAGCCGGGACGGGAAAATACCACATTTGGTGCTTGCTCCCTGGTCTTTTTCCATAAGACAACACATGAAGGGTTGTTGGTTCACCTCAGGGCCGTCCCCTGTTCCGCAGAGCTCTGCCTTGGTTACCCGGGGAGTTGAGGGTGGAGCCGCGTTGGGCTGAACTCCCTCCCAATACCACAATAACAACACTAGTAACAGTGTAATTTGAGTCGGTCCTTGGCTATGGGCTGACATTGAATCCCAGTGCTAACCGACACAACCCAGTTGGGATACTCCCCAGATTTTGTGGAGTAGTTCTAGCAGGGAGGCTCGAGACATTGCCTCTTACCTCACCTCATAGAAGTGTTCCAGAGGTGTTGAAAAGGGTATATACACACCCTGAAGTCTTACAAACGTTTGTTCTGCTACTTAGGTGGCATCTTGTAAATAGTTCTATGTAGTTTATGAAGTTTTACTTGTATTTATTGCTTATATTATTACTACAGGTGCTTAGATATCCTCTGATAACTAGTCACCTAAATACTCAATTGTTATGGCTGACTTAAAGATCGACTCCTGGAATGTTAGGGGCATTAATAGTCCAGTTAAGAGGTCCAGAATTATCCGAGAATTACAAAGGCAGCCTTCTTACAAGAGACACTCTTAACTGCACTAGAACACAGGAAGTTACGTAGAAGTTGGGTGGCAGAAGTATACACAGCAGAATTCCAGCAACAACCGAACCGAAGGGGAGTGGCCATATTGGTAAGAAGAGACATCCTGTTTAAAGCTCTGCAGATAGAGTTAGATCCGGGGGGATGATATGTGAGACTTAGGGGTGAGTTTAGGGGTCAGAGTTGTGTATTCCTAAGTCTTTACGCATCGAATGAGGAACCAGCTAGGATAACCTTTCTAACAAAGGTCATTAAGGACTCTGTCCAGGATCCACATAGCTTGATCTTTATAGGGGGAGATTTTAACTCAGTACTCGATCTTAACCTGGACAGAGCTGGTTCCAAAACCACGGGTCCAGCCAGAACAAGTAAAACTCTCTCCAGACTATGCTCTGAGCTGTCCCTGGTGGTTGTCTGGAGATTTACTTGACCTAAAGGTAGAGACTACACATACAGTACTATTCTCCTAAATATAAGATGTACTCTAGAATTGATTATTTTTTAACATCATCTAACATCTTACAGAATCCTACCAGAGCAGACATAGGTAGTATATGTTTATCAGACCATGCCCCCATATCCTTAGAAGTAAAACTCTCACCCAGACCCCCTGAATCCTTATGGCGTTTCAATGTTAGTCTACTGAACCACAACGACTTTAAAGATTTAATCCGGAAATCAATGAAAGATTTATTAACCTTCAACCCAGTAGAGGACACCGAGGCAGGAGTCCGATGGGACGCTCTCAAGTGTTATTTAAGGGGAGTCATAATCAACTAAGCTTCTTGGCATAAAAAAACTAAAATTAAAGAATGTCTTGACCTGGAAAAGCAGATTTTTGAGCTAGAAATGGCCCACCGGTCGACCCTAAGCCAACTCATAAAAATAGAACTAGATAAGCTCAAAATGAAATTGAATAAAATCCTAGATCAGCAAACTGAAAGGCAGCTTCGGTATGCCAAACAAAAATATTATGAGCAGGGCAATAGAGCAGGGAGGCTGTTAGCCTGGCAACTCTGTAAGGCGAGGACGTCCAGGGTGGTGCTTAAGCTGAAGGTGGGGGGGGGGGAACGACTGTGTAACTCGATCCCCTACACAAATCACAGCTCAGTTCCAAAAGTATTATTCCACCTTATACCAGGCGGAGAGAGGTCCAGACCACCAAGGGAAGATCCTCGCCTATCTCGACAAGCTCCACCTCCCCAGAATATCCGAGGCACAGAGACTTGGACTGGAAACCCCTATTTCTAAGGCAGAAATAACACAGAAAATTAAACAGTTAAAAAACGGCAAGGCCCCTGGGACAGATGGATAAGTAGCCAAATTTTATAAAGAGTTTGCAGACCCCCTACTACCAGTACTAACTAAGGCTTTCAACGAATTGTTGAGAGGTGAAGGGGCACCTCCAAGATCTTGGAACCAAGCCCAGATCTTTGTTATTCTTAAACCGGGCAAGGACCCAGAAGACTGTAAGTCTTACCGACCTATCTCCCTTCTCCCAGTAGATCTAAAAATTTTTACTGGAATAATGGCTGATTGGTTACAAACCATAGTAAAGACCTTGGTTCATAGGGACCAAAACCAAACGGGCTTCATAGCTGGCCTTTATCTCCAAGATAACATACGTCGCCTGCTAAATGTAATTTCGGCTCAAAAAACATCTAGGCAATTCCAAATAGCTATCAGTATGGACGCAGAAAAGGCCTTTGACAGGGCTGACTGGATGTTTCTGATAGAGACCCTGTCGAAATTCGGCCTAGGGGACAAATGGCTGTCAGCCATCAAGGCACTCTACCAAGCACCGGAAGCCAGAATGAAAGTGAATGGCCATCTTTCAGAAAGATTTCCTTTATTACGCGGCAAGGATGCCCCCTCTCCCCACTTCTTTTTGCCCTATCCCTCAAACCATTAGCAACTGCAGTTAGAATGAACCCTCACATCAAAGGAGTGACGGTGGCGGGTCACACCCAAAAAGCTGTACTTTATGCGGATAACTCCTTGTTTTTTTATATCTGAACCAGAGACGTCAGTCCCTGTACTCCTTAAAACATTGGAAGACTATAGCACATTTGCAGGCTATAAAATAAACCTGACTAAATCAGAAACCCTCATACTGAGTGGTTCTCCCACTCAAGACTTCAAAATGACCCACCCCTTTGCATGGGCCCACAAAAATACTATCCATACCTGGGTATTACTGTATATGTGGATCTGACTCAGTTGTATTGAAATAATCATCTAAAGTTACTCCAAAATGTTCAGGCATACATAGCCAGGTGGCAATTGTTACCTTGAATATTATACGGGAGAGTACAAGCTTTAAAAATGAACGTCCTACCAAGGCTACTTTTCCTTTTTCAAACCCTTCCTTTACAACCCCCCAGAGAATTTTGGATGGTTTTACAAAAAACGACACAAAAATTCCTTTGGAACAATAAGCATCCTAGGTTAGCCAGAAACATATTGCAAACCCCTCGTGATAGAGGAGGGCTGGCCCTGCCACACTTTTATTTTTTGGCCGCTGGAGGAGCACAATTGTGCACCTGGGCTAGACGCCGGGTGGATTTTGGGTGGTATTCTTTGGAGGAGGGGTCTCTTAAAGGTTGGGCCCTTTGGGCCCTGCTGACCAACAATAGACCATTAAACCTATTATGCTCCGTAATAAACCCCTGGGTCAAGCTCTCCCTGGCAGGCCTGAAAACATTAAAAAAACTCACCTGTACCCCTGAAGGCCCAGGACCTCTTTCCCTGATTAGATTTGAACCATCTTTTACCCCACCCAGGTCAGACTCAGGTTTTCGGTTCTGGGCAACCCAAAAACTCTCCACGTTTGCACAGTGTTTAGACAAGGGTGTGTGTCTGTCCTTCGCACAGTTGTCAGATAGATTCCAACTACGTAGAGAAGATCATTTCAGATTCCTTCAAGTCCGGCATTACTTACTATCTGAAGATAGACTACACATGCTTAGCAGAGACACAACAGAATTAGAGGATTTTTTTTAATTACTCTGTCACAATTAAAGTTAACACACACCCTCTCTCTCAACTATATAAAATTCTAATTAACAATAATGTGACTGGCTTAGAACAGGTAAAACTAAAATGGGAAGCAGAGCTGGCAATCTCTATTGCCCAACCAATCTGGGATAGACGCCTGAACAGAGGTTGGCAGGTTACCAGTTCCCCAACATGGCGAGAATTCCATTGGAAAATTTTATTGCGATACTTTCTTACCCCCACCAAGTTTAAACATTTTGGGCATCACCAGTCTGATCTGTGTTGGAGGGGCTGTCGGAGATTTGGCACCCAGACATATGTTCTGGGACTGCCCTGTAATAACATCTTTTTTGGAGAGAAATACATATTCTTATACAAAACATCAAAGGCCTACAAATTCCATTTACAGGCTCTGACCTTTTGCTGGGCCTTCCGACCCTGTTTTCTGGATCTAGACAATCCACCAATCTAGCCCATATGATGAGGGTAGCAGCGTTGAAATGTATAACATCAAGATGGTTATCTCCGCTACCTCCAGTGCAAGACTGGTTGTCCAAAATGCACCAACTAGAAACGATGGAACAAATCACTAGTTCACTAAGAGTACAAAGTGACAAGTTCATGCAAACTTGGTTGCCTTGGCATCAATATTTACAAGATGGAGTCGATAGACCATAACAGGTACTATGATCTAAGCTGACAATTAGATTATGAAGTTAATAGACGATAAATAAGAAATGTCTTTTTTCTTTTGTTTTCCTTTTTGTTAGTTGTCTGTATAGCACCTGCATTTTTTCTAGAGATTTCTTCATATCTTTTCATTTTCTTCCATATTGCCTAGAGGTTAAATCTGATGAGATATATTCCTTCTTTCCCTCTTCTATTCTTTTTGTTTCCGGACCAAAATAAGAGTGTAAACTGTTTATTTAAGAGGTTATTATAACAACCTTGATTATTTCAATATGGACTATCTGTACTTGTTAGATTGATGATAATTAATATTCCTTTCTTTGTTTGCTATTGAAAATGAGGTTGATAATCAGATGATTGTATTGCATTATCATTAACTTTGAAGCTATGTAACACATCTGATATATATAATAAACTTGAAGTTTCAAAAAAAAAAAGTTTATTATTATTATTATAAGGCCCATGTACCCCCTTTCATAAGTCCCATGTTCCACCTACATTAAGGCCCATGTACCCCCTACATAACCGCCCATATACACCCTAATGTACAATAAGGCCTATGCACCCCTCTGTAATAAGGCCCAGGTACTTCCTACATTAAGGCCCATGTTCCCCACATTAAGGCACATGTACCCCCTACATTACTGTCCATGTACCCCATACATTAAGGCCCATGTACAGACTTCATTACTGCCTGTATACCCCTACATTACCACCCATGTACCCCCTACATGTACCACCTACATTAAGAGCCATGTATCCTTACATTACCATCCATGTACCCTGTATATGTACCCCCTATATTAAGGACCATGTACCCACTAAAATAAGGCCCATGTACCCCCTACATTACCACCCATGTACCCCCTACATTACCACCCATGTACCCCCCTACATTAAGGACCATGTACCTCCTACATTACCGCCCATGTTCCCCCTAGATATACTCCTTACATTAAGCCCCATGTACACCCTACATTAAGGCACATGTACCCTCTATATTACCACCCATGTACCCCCTACATGTACTCCATACATTAAGGCCCATGTACCCCTATATTAAGGCCCATGTACCCCCCCTACATTATTGCCCATGTACCCCCTACATTACTGCTCATGTACCCCTTACATGTACCCCTACATTAAGTCCCATGTACCCCTACATTAAGGCCCATATATCCTCTACATTACAGCCCATGTATCCCATAACCAGCCATGTACCCCCTATATTAGGTCCATGTACCCCTACATGTTAACCCTACATTAAAGCCCTGTACTACATCAAGGCCTATGTACCCTCTACATTGCCTGCCTATTTACCCCCTACATTACTGCCCATGTACCCCTTCAATAAGGCCCATATGCCTACATAACTGCCAATGTAACCCCATTACCGCCTCCATGTACCCCACACCACGTCGCATGTAAATCATACATAACTGCCCATGTACCCACTACATTAAGGCCCATGTACCCCTATAATAAGGCCCATGTACCGCCTACATTAAGGCACATGTTCCCCTACATGTACCCCCTTCAATAAGGCCCATGTACCCCCTACATAACTGCCAATGTACCCCCATTACTGCCCATGTACCTGCTACATAACTGCCCATGTACCTGCTACATAACTGCCCATGTACCCCCTACATTAAGGCCCATGTACCCCCTATAATAAGGCCCATGTACCGCCTACATTAAGGCACATGTTCCCCTACATGTACCCCCTACATTAAGTCCCATGTTCCACCTACATTAAGGCCCATGTACCCCTTACATTACCACCCATGTACTCCCTACATTACCACCCACGTACCCCCTACATTAAGACCCATGAACCCCCTACATTACCGCCCATGTTCCTTCTACATATACCCCTTTCATTAAGGCCCATGTACACCCTACAATAATGCACATGTACCCCCTACATTACTGCCCATGTACCCCCTAAATGTACCCAATACAATAAGGCCCATGTACCCCCTACATTAAGACCCATGTACCCCCTACATTATTACATAGAAACATAGAAACAGAATTTGATGGCAGATAAGGATCGCTTGGCCCACCCAGTCTGCCCATTTCCCTACCTAATGGATAAGCTGCAGATCCTAGTTAGCCAGCAGCCTACTTCTTCCTACCGCCATCCCCTAGAATTGCCTTATGACTATCCCATGCATGCTTAAATTCCACCACTGTTTTTGACTCCATAACCTCCTCCAGAAGGCCGTTCCATGCATCCAAACCCTCTCTGTGAAAAAATACTTCCCTTAAATTACCTCTGACACGCCCCATCTTCAAATTGTGCCCCCTTGTTCTTGCACACCTCTTTTTTTGAAAGATGCTACCCTCTTGGACTTTGTTGATGCCCTTGAGGTACTTGAACGTTTCTATCATGTCCCCCACCCCTCCCTCCTTTCCTCAAGGCTATACATATTAAGCTCCTTAAGTCTCTCTTCATATGTCTTCTGGTGCAGACCCTGCACCATTTTAGTAGCCCTCCTCTGGATAGCTTACATCCTGTCTGTCTTTGCAGAGATTGGGTCTCCAGAACTGCACACAGTACTCCAGATGGGGTCTTACCAGCTGTCTGTACAGAGGGATAATAACTTCCTGTTTTCTACTGGTGATGCCTCTCCATGCATCCCAGTATGCCCCAGCCTCCTTGCTGCCCTCTCACATTGCTTGCCCACCTTTAGGTCATCTGATATGACTACCCCCAGGTCCCTTTCCATTTTTGTTGTTGTTAGTATCTCACCCCCCATTGTGTACTCGTCCCCTGGGTTTTTGTTTCCCAGGTGGATTACCTTGCACTTCTTAGCATTGAATCTAAGCTGCCATACATTTGACCATTCCTCTAACCTTGCCAAGTCCCTTCTCATCCTTTCCACCCCACCTTGTGCATCAACTCTGTTGCAGATCTTTGTGTCATCTGCCCATGTACCCCCTACATTATTGCCCATGTACCCACTACATTAAGTCCCATGTACCACTACATTAAGGCCCATGTACTCCTACATTACCACCCATGTATCCCCTACATTACCAACCATTTACTCCCTAATTTAAGGCCCATGTACCCCCTATCTTACCGCCCATGTACCCCCTGCAAGTACCGCCCATGTATCCCCTACATGTTAACCCTACATTAAGGCCCATGTACCCCCTACATTAAGGCCCATGAACCCTACACATTACCGCCCATGTACACCCTTCATTTACACCATACATTAAGGCCCATGTACCGCCTACATTAAGGCCCATGTACCCCTACATTACCACCCATGTACCACCTACATGTGCTCCCTACATTAAGGCACATGTGCCTGTTACATTACCACTAATGTACACCCTTCATGTACCCTATACATTAAGGCCCATGTACCCCCTACATTATTGCCCATGCACACCCGACATTACTGCCCATGTATCCCATTCATGCACCCCCTACATTAAGTCCCATTTAACCCTACATTAAGGCCCATGTATCCCCTATATTGCTGCCCATGTTCCCCTTACATTACCACCCATGTGCCCCCTACATTAAGACATATGTACCCCTACATTACCGCCCATGTATCCCCTGCATTACCACACATGTACCCCCTACGTGTAAACCCTACATTAAGGCCCATTTATCCCTACATTACCTCCTATGTACCTCCTATATTACTGCCGATGTACCCCCTACATGTACCTCCTACATTAAGGCCCATGTACCTCCTATAATAAGGCTCATGTACCTCCTATATTAAGACCCATGTTCCCCCTACATTAAGGCCTAGATATCCCCCTGCATTACTGCCCATGGGCCCGCTACATTACCACCCACACACCCCCTATATTAAGGCCCATGTACCACCTACATTACCACCTATGTATGCCCTGCATTACCATCCATGTACCCCCTTCACGTAAACCCCATATTGAGGCCCATGTATCCCCTACATTAAGCCCATGTGCCCGCTACAGTACTGCCCATGTACCCCCTACATTAAGGCCCATGTACCCCTACATTACCACCCATGTACCCCCCTATATTACTTCCCATATACCCTGTGACAGGGTTAGTCCTTGCCACTTCAAAATGTACCAATTCTTTATCTTGTCTTTGGTTGCAACCACTATCTTTCCCTCTTCAGAAGCTATCCCTGTGATTTTCTGTATGGAGACTGGCCACCTCCTTACACATACCCCCCCTCCCCAAAAAAAAAACTTGTTCCCCTTTTCTTATTTTTCTCTGTTTTTTCTAGCATGGTACATTGGAATAAGGTAATTTGATGGTGGTATGGGCAAAAGCCTTGCAGGCAAAAAGGAAGGACAACAAGAATGTCTGCTATGATATTTTTTATTTTAGCATCTAATCTGTTTAAGAATAGAGCAAGGTTTGTGTGAGGTAAATAATTACTTCTGAACAAAGGATAACAAAATGGAGGGCTTCTGAAATAAAGAGAGAGGCATTTTGCAGTAGAGTTAGCCAGTATATAAATGGCACCTATATTACAGACTCGGTTACTTGCTGTTCTTGAGTATTTTGGTTCATTTCCATTCGAGTAACCCAGCCCCCCTCCCCCTTGCCTAAGCAGCAAGCAACACCCTGAACAAACATTGAAGTAGCTCTTGTTGTTTTGCAGAAATGTTTGTTCCTTGTTGATAGCACTTATTTGTCTTTAAAGTAAAGGACTTGAGCCACAATTTAGGCTCTTCTTGAAATGTTTCCCAAGAAAATCACAATGCCATTTTGATTAAAAAGAGAGAGAGCTGCAGCTCTCTGAGTTTGCTCTGCTACTGGGGAGAAAGCTCAGCTAACAGCTTAATTTTGCAAGCCGACAGTTGTTCCCTGCCAGTAGCTTTGAGCTAATTCAAATTGTCCAAAAGCTAGAAAACCTGAAGCCCTTTTACCAGACCTTTATTAAGAGGGTTCCTTTTGTTGTCCTGCAGTCTGAGTGTAATATAATTAAGGCTGTCTTTAGCCAAGTACATTTAGGTAGGTCCAAGTAAGGTTTTAGCTGTTTGTATCCTCTACAACTGCAAGACAAGAAGACACACCGTAATAAAAAGGGGTCAGCAGAACTGGGAGTTGGTGTTCTACACCAGCCTAAGTAATGTTAATTTACTGCATGTGGTTTTCTCCACAGGTTTAAAAGTTAATATGGTTTAAAGGAAATAAAGTAGCCGTCATTTAAAACAAATACCTTTGGTTAGTAGCTTGTAGTTGAAGCAGAGCTCTTCTCAACCTCCAGAAGTCTGTTTGTGGTGAGAGTCTGCTGCATTCTGGCAGGACTATAGTGAATCAGCGGCCCTTGTGGGCTATTTTTATAATTAAGGACCTGTCACTCAAACACAGGGAATGTGCTATGGGATAGAAAAACCTTAGCACAATACATTATTTTGAGAGAAATATTGCAATAGATCGCTTAGTGTGTGAATATAACAACTAAAATGTGTACAATATTGTTTTTAAAGCTATTAAAAGTTATTTTTCTGTTGAAGATACAGTGTCACCTGATCAGGTGAGGGAATAAAACTTTACCTGAACTGGTCTCAAGGGATGTGGTCAGTTGTTGCTGATCAGTGGTGGAGGAAGGGTCCACCATTTTTGAGTATAGACCATCTGTGTATTTTTCTTTTGTTTTACCTTTTGAAAATCTGTGATTTTGTAACAAGATGGTTCAAGATGAAGTGAATACTGAAGAAGGTGCCAGACGTAAGACTGAGTTATATATTTTTTTTTCCTTTATAATAAAATTCCCACATAGCTAAGTGGGTTGCACCTTACTGGAGTTTTGTCCATCTTTAATATTCCCACACCGTTACATACCCCTACATGTACCCCCTTCATTAAAGCACATGCACCCTCTGCATTAAGGCCCATGTTCCCCTTACATTAAGGCCCATGTACCCCCTACATTACCGCCTATGTACCCCCTGCATGTACCCCTTACATTAAAGCACATGTACCCTCTACATTAAGGCCCATGTACCCCCTATATTTCCAGCCATGTACCCCATAGATTACCTCCCATATACACCCTACATGTGCACCCTACATTAAGGCACATGTACCGCTACATGTACCCCCTACATTAACACCCATGTTCCCCCTACATTAAGGCCTAGATATCCTCTACTTTACTGCCCATGTGCCCGCTACATTACCACCCACATACCCCCATATCAAGGACCATGTACACCCTGCATTACCGCCCATGTATCCCCTACATGTAAACCCTACATTAAGGCCCATGTATCCCCTACATTAAGGCCCATGTACCCCCTACATTACCGCCCATGTACCTCACATGTACCCCTTGTTATTAGCACACATGTACCTCTACATTAAGGCCCATGTACCCCCTAGATTACCACCAATATACCCCCTAAATGTACACTCTACATTAAGGCCCATGCCCTGATTTACTCATGGTTTGCATCACAGTCTCTTGGCATGTTAGGCTGATGACTTCTGACTGTGGATCTGGGGGTGGTCAAAACCAGTAGAAGACTTGGATGGTGGGATAGCTGAGTTGAGCAGCAGGCTGTTGCAGCTTGGATCTTTACCTGCATCACTTGCAACTTGGGCTTCTCCAGCAGCAGGCTCTGGCAGCTTTAGCAGGCTGGAAACCTTTCAGCTTCTCTGGCAGCTTGTTCACTTATTTTCAGTAGGATTAAAAGGTTGGACAGACCAGTGCTGGGAACCAGGGCCTCACACCTCAACCTCCACATCCAGGCATAAACCCTCAGGGGGACGCAACAGGTAATGCCTAGCAGTGATACCACCTAGCTGATTCCTCAGACTGACCTCAGATGGCAGTCACCGTCTCTCTCTGGAATTTCAGGACACACCAAGTGTAAATGGCTTCAGCCACACTGCCAGCTAGCAGCCGTTGCTCTCACTCAAATGGGTCACAGTCTCTGGGTTTCCCACTGGAGGTTAGCAGGAACAGTCTCTCAGCTTCAGACATCACAGATGCGGGCTCAAGGTAGAAGATGGGGGTCATATCCTCTCACCTCAAAGCTCAAACTTGGGCAGAAGAACAAATCTTCTCACCTTGCAGGTCCAGACTTAAACAGAAGAGCAAATCTTCTCACTTCACTTTCCATCTACAAGAAACATCAGACAGCTTTTCTTAGCTAACGTGACTCCATAAGCCCCCAAGCAGGACATCAAGCAGGCTTCCCTTGGCTAACATGGCTCCACGAGCTCCCAAGCTGGCCTCCATATTTCTCTCAGATATCATAGGTAAGTTTTCTTTCCCGCTGGAAACTTCTAGACAATTTCCTTGACTCTGGCTGGCAAACAACACTTTCATTCTGTCAACAAACTCCTTCCAGCCATTGGAAAGCAATGCAGGGCAACTTAGTGCACCTCCTAGGCTGGTGGCTCCACAGGCCCCCAGGTATGTCTCCTTCTTCCCTTGGAGATCACAGCAGACTTCCTCTCCCTTGGGAACCTCTCAGACACTTTCTCATTTCTAGGCAACAAATCTACATTTTAATTCTAAAGCAGATCTTTCCAGGCGTTGGAAGGCAACACAGTGCACCTCCTGGGCTGGGGGCTATGCAAGCCCCCAAGTAGGCATTCTTGACACTTTGGAGCCACATAATGGAGCCCCCCACTCAGGAGGGAGATCCACTGAACTGAACTAAACTGACTCTGTCCTCAGGATTTCAGGGGATCATGGCAGCATCTGATTGGTCAAAAATGCAGTCCATCTGAAAATGAATATGCATAGGCTCCTTTGATGCCCCATTGGTTCCCTGTGTTGGTACCAAAACATTGTCTGTACCCCCTTCCCAGGGGCCATAGCTGCCGTCCTTAATGGCTCCTTGAGTGCTGATTGGCTGGGCTTGGGGTCAGATTTCACAAAGATGACTGCTGACGTCCAGTCTGTTCAAAGTCCCAAACTTTAACATTACATTGCAGTCCAACAACATTGGTTTACTTTTAACTGCCCCCAGCATTTGATAGCAGCCCTCTGCCCTGGTGTCTGATGGTAGGATTTAGCGAAATAGGGGCTTCCCCTTTCTGTCGTTAGCTCTGTAGTACTATCCTGCCAGGCAGCAAGCAGTGCTAATAAGTATTCACAGCAGCCTAGTGCTTAATGGTGCTCCTTTTTTAACATTTCCTTTTGTTTCCCCCTAGTGCTGTGCTTCTGGTCCCGCTTTACTCTTTTTATACCCACAGGAGCTGGGACAGAGAGAGAGAGAGAGAATGAACGAGAGACAGGAGCCACTGGACCAACTTTCACACTGAGTACTGCAGTGTTCATACAGAAATGCAAGCCGACCCACCAGCACTCACATTCGAGCTTCGCGCTGCATCTGCAAACTGCCAAGTGGGCAGGTTCACTTTTACTCTCGCTCCTCTGGTGTCCCAGTTAATTGAAGTCACCAGGACCAAAAAGAGCACTAAGTTGCCACAACGGGACTGAGGACTGGCAGGGCAAGTGGTCGGGAGGAGGACATGGTAAACCCCACCCGTGGGGAGGGGGTTATAGTACTATGTAGTTGTTTTGCACAAAATGAATGAAAATGCTCAATTTTGAAGATTAAGGTTTATAAAATTGTGCACTTTTGAAAGTTTAGGCTCAACCTGTGTTGTTATTTGCTGAAAATGCACATTTTTTATGAATTCCCATTTTTCAAAAATGTGCAATTGTGGGGAAAACAGTGTTATTTGCTGAAAGTGCTCATTTTTAAGAACTCACATTTTAAAAAATGCACACTTTGGAGAAAAATGCACAATCTTGGAAAAAAGAGAAGTGAAATTACACTGGATTTTGTCACAATTTCACAAAACTTGTGCAAATGTGAAATCACTGATTTTGCACAATTGAAAGGCTTAGGCTGTGGTTCAGTGGGCTTAAGCAACCAGCCACACCCCCTGCTTGACCTATTTAAAGCTGTCTAACCTGCTTCACTCAGAAGCATTTTTTCTTTGCAGCCAGAGGATCTGTCGGAGCCCCCCCCTCCTGTGCTTGTCGCTTTCCTGCTGGTTTATGCTGGACTTCTGCTGTTTGAGTTTTTCCCTCTCATCTGGTTCTATATTGTGTTTGCCTCTGGCTGCTGCTCATCCCCATCTTGTTTGTCTCCTTGTTTTGCCCCTGTGTTGTTTGTTTCATTGCCACAACTTGTGGCTGTCTGTTGCCCACTTGCTTGTTCCCCTGTTCTCCCTTGATTTGTATTGCCTGTTTTCTAATTCTTTTTGGGCTTTTCTTCTCTGAAGCCGCTGCTCCATTCCCGATTCGGCACTTCTGGGTCTGCTCCCCATTGCCCAGTTTGAAGCTGCCCTCCTCATTTTCTCCACAAAATTTAGAGCCAGTTCTTAGCACTGTCCTAGTGCCTGACAAACCTGCTTAAGTTGGTGAGCCGAGTTCTGAGAATATTTGTTTTTAACCCCATTTTATAAAGATGCTCATGTGTGTAAATATATACTCCAGAATAACAAATCTCTTTATCTTGAATAAGATAATACTCATTACTATGCAGCCAATTTCTAAAATGCTCTCTCACCACTGAGCAAGTCTTGCATAATTTGGATTGTAACATGGCTAACACAAAGGGTTGCGCCTGACTGGTACAAACATAGCAGCTGATCATGGATTAATTCTTAATTAATCCATGGTTCCTACCTGAGCCCCCACAGTGTGAGTGCCTTGGCACTCAGTAGTGTTGAAGGCAGCCTAGCTAGTGCACACAGTCCCACAGACAGTGAAACAAGCATCATGCCAGTTTTTCACCCAGGGAAACCTACTGATCTGTCCCTCTCGTTGTTGTTGAACTATGTAGCTGTTTGTGAGTAATCCATCTTCTGCTTTGTCTGCCTTGTTATGATCACATCATTAAGAAGAACTGACCAGTCAATCATGTCTCTGTACTTCCATAAACAGCAGTATATGTTTGTCCCATTCACTTATTGCTCTCCTGCAATGTGTGGCTTAGCCTGCACTGTATCAGTTAGTCCGCACTGGTGTTTGTAACTTAGTTAGCCCGCGCTGTTATTTTCAACATACCAGAGAGCATTCCTCAGTTATGTCTTGCTCTGCTGCTATTTGTCAGTTACTCGCCCTGTTATCTATGAGACCAGTATTTGTTTATGTCTCAGAGAGCATTGGCAGCTGATTTATTGCTCTCCTGCTAGTTGTTAATTAGCCTGCACTATTATTTTATGTAATGTGTCTGTAGTCCATGAGACAGCATTGCTCGTTTATTTGCAGTGAGACAGCATTGCAGTTTGACATTTACTAGTGTTCCACATGATTGACTTCTCTTTGTTCTTGTTTCCTCCCACAGTAAAGTTTTTTGTTATCAGTTCTGAAGAGTCCGCTGTCCATCATTTCCTGTGGCTTATTGCTCATCCCTCGTAGTGCCGACTCCAGTTTATAACATCATCCCTCCTCTCAACTCCCGTTCGTAACATGGCTAAGAAAAAGCACTGCAGCGCACTCTTGCTGCATTCCTGAATCCTTTTTTGGTAGCCATGTTACAAGTGAATTAGCAAACTTCAGAGTATGGGTTAACTTGAGAATTAATCCATGCCTGGGTGGTTGGAGGCACTTGGCCTGCGACCTCGTGCCCCAACCCCCCCCCAGGAATAGATTAATTTTCAGGTAAACCCACACTCTGTCAAGGGTTAATCCTTATGTGTGCTTCATTAGAGGTCTAGCACGCTTCCATCTGATATTCACAACCTTTTCAATTTTGGAATGGCATTTATGCATTTATATGTAAAGTTTATGAATTTGACACACTGTCTCTAGTGCCTCGTAATCATTCGACATCATGATTCTAGTCACGCTATGGTATGTCACGTATATTTAATGTACTGAAAGAAAGCCAGCAACTGCCGCAAACTATTTTGTCTCCTTTTGTAAAGTCAGTAACAATCTGCTTCACGTAAGCTTCTTGCTGGGGTCATTTGCTTCAGAGGCGGGGTGGTTGTTTCTTGGGGGTTTGTCGGCTCCTGCTGCTTCTTCCCAGCGTGGTGTCTGCTTGTGGCATCGCACTTATTCCCATGGTGGGGGGCTGTGGTGTCGCAGCGGGGCATTGTGTTTTCAGGTAGGGAATGGGTTTTGGAGACAGATGGGCTCTGAGGCATAAGGCTCTTGGTTTTGTAGGAATTTCTTAGGTCATAGCATTTCAAGTGTTGCAGTTTAACTCATTAATGCTGTATTTCTCCTGGATGGCATTTTAAGTGTTTCAATGTACAACTTCCGACACTGAATAGTGGTTACAATCATCATTTTACAATAATTGAAAGACAAATGTACTTAAATGAGGAACCTACTGTTCACTGCTCACGAATCGAAGGAGCACACTTTTATGTAAGTTTTATTAATTTAACCCCGCTCCTTTGTCATCTAAATAATTTGCGCTGCATTCCTCATGGACAGCATTTCCAGTGTTTCAGGTGTACTACTTATCACTGGCCAGCAACTACTGTTAGCTTCCCTAGTTCTGGGACAGCATTCAAGAGTTTATGTGCAAGCTTCTGAATTTGAACAATAATAACAATCTTCATTTAACAAAAATTCAGCCTCCCTAATGGAACTGGTTGGCATGCATTCCCAAGTACCATGCTTGTGACATACCACCTGAAGGTATCACATTTTAGCTGTGAAAGCAAATACATCTAAGAAATAAAATAAAAGAATAAGAATGTAAAAAGTGCGCAATGTAAGAACATAAAATGCGTGCATGACCTATGTGAGGGTCTAAAAATGCTTTGTAATTGAATTCATGCTCTCCTTCACAAAGGGTCCACAAATGCTTCACAGTTGAAATTCTGCTCTTCTTCATAAATCGGGGGCATGACAACCATGGCCATTAATTACTATGGCTCAGGGCCTGCACTGCAGCCAATGGTGTCACTCTGGACTCACAAAGTCTGCATCTTGAGCATGTGAAACTTGGGGTTGGGTCCTTCTTAGCTGGCCTTCAGTGGGAATGTCCTCACTCCAGGCACAGCTTTAGCCATGCAGATGTATTGGTGGCACTTCCAGATGTAGACTTTAAGACTTCAGCTGTGAGGGGTTGGACCCTTAAGCAAAAGGGGACTCCATTAGCTCACCAAGTGGATTTGTCGGCACCTTCTAAACTATTCTCCCTCCGACCACTTCTGGTTCACCTGGTCTGTTCTTAGGCTTCTGTTGGTTGGCTGAGTGCCTCAGCGGTCATTGCTCTCCTCTTCTCGCCTTGGGGGATGGTACTCCCATGCGGGAGTTCCCCGTTGCTGCAGAGTGCAGTCATAGACCTTCATGGCATTCCTATTAGAGGGATAGCGTGAGAGCCTTCCTCCAAATTTAATCTCCCTAGAACTGGTTTCTAAATTGCAGCAGCAGAGCCATCACTAAACAAAATATCCCAAGCCTGGAGGGAAGGCGACCTAGGGCTTGGATCCCCAGAGATTTCCTCCTCGGGGGAGAGGGTTCCTCTCCTCCATGCCAAATGTCATAAAATCTAGTTAGTTGTTATAACAGCATAATTCTTAGATTGCTTAGGTAGGTTTCCGCTGTTGGATAGAGATGGATGGTGGTCCTCCTTTGCTGTTCCCGCTCTCCTTAGGAAGTCATGCCCTCTTACTATCTAGTCATTCAGACCTACGTGAAGGTCACTACCCGTTACCCATTGTCTCCTGCTGACCTATGTGAAGGTCCTAAATACATGATACCTACTCATTAACCTTCTGCAATGCTTTTGCTCAACACTCTTTGTGGTGCTCTTTCCTAAGGTAGCTTTAGCCTAAAGGAATCCTTCCTGTAACCCCTTTAGGGGTGGAACCCTCCTCCAGGGTTACTTGCTTTAAACATCCATAATAGGTTGTATTCAAAAGGAACAGAGAGGAGGAGGAGAACAGCCACAAAGGTTTATTCAACAAGTTGCATAAGCACAACACTACATCAAGTTGCATAGCACATTGAATTGAAACGCTTAGCCTGTGGTTCAAAGGGCCGAAGCAACCAGTCATGCTGCCCGACTCACCTATTTAATGTCAGCTGATCTGCTTTGCTCAGAAGCATTTTTTCTTTTCCCCACCATCCTCCCCTCCTCATCCAGTGGCTCGCCTCTTTTCTTGGGGCTCCTTCCTAAGGTATCTTTGGTCTAACGGAATCCTTCCCACAGCACCTCTGGGGGTGGAACCCTCCTCCAGGGTTTCTTGCCTCAGGCATCCCTACAGGGTGGTATTCCCAAGGAATAGAGATGTGAACTGCCACAAAGGTTTATTCAACAAGTTGCATAAGCACAACACTACACCAAGTTGCGTAAGCACATTGAACTTCACAAGAGTACTAGAAAATTTCCCTAGCACTACGCAGGAAAGGCTGAACTATTAAAGTCCACTCCACATGTTTTGCTGTCAACCTAGGACTGCTTCCATGGACCCCACAGGAAAAAAGACTTGAACTGACTGCAAAATGCATGTAGGGGAGTTTTGCTGTTTATTTACTTAGTTTGTGTTGACTGGGAAAGGAGGGCTAGGCAGTTCGGCCTATTTTCAGCCTCTTTTCTTGGGAGGGTGAAGAGATACAGGTGCAAATTAGCTGAAATTGAACCAGATTAAGCTGTTGGTGATATTTTAGTGAATTGGGGGGGGGGAATTTGGCAATGGCACCTGGGAAATTGCCTTACTCTATTATGAAACTCGACCTCCAGACTGTCGCATGTGGCCCCTTTCCCGATTGACACCTCTCAGGTCTGCAGCATACAAGGACAACAAATACAGGACAATTTGAACATTTTATGGGATGGGGTGGAAAGGGAAACCAGGGTGTTGCTTCTGGACGTGTCCTGACATTAAACCAGGTGAAAGCCTTTTATAGCATGTTGCACACTTTTTTTGTTTCATGAACTGAGATGTTACTGGATCCATGCATGGTTTGTTTCTTGGATACAGTTATTGAATTCCAAGGCCCTCATTTCTCCTATTCTCAGTGGGTGGCAGGGTGACTCCATTGCCATTAGATAGGGAGTTAGACAAGTATGCCTTTTAAATCCATTACTGTGATTTGGGCTGAACCCTTTAATCAGAAAGCTTAATGAATACCCCAAGATCTGGGGAACTGAATTTGACATCCTGCTTTTCCTGACTGTTCTACTTATGCAGACGATGTCTGCTTATTACAAAACAATCTGCATTCTATAAACAAAGCTCTGGGGGGGACTGCATTCCTTTTCATAGGCTGCTGGGGCAAGGGTGAATTTACAAAAGAGTGAAGTTCTGATTGTAGGCTCTGCTGGACATTCCTTCTGGATAGTATCCTCTGGCATCCAGATAGATCATGGCCCTGTAAAGATTTGGGGTATACAGTCCGGGGCAGAGGATATGGCCAAGAGAAACTGGGAGGCCAAATTGGGGGTTTTCAGAACAGAATGTTTCCAACAGGTTCTGATGGCCCCTGACCAGGGTCAAGTGGGACTTCCTGACCAAAACCTTCTCCCGGTTTGTCTTTATATGAGTTATGTTTTTCCACCTCCAAAGGTTTTGGAGGCCAGGATTTATAGCATTGTTATTGTTTACTGTAGGGTAGCCAGTTGAACCTGGTCAAGAGGGCCCACTCTTTGGCAGGTATCCGGTTGACGGTAGACAAAGTCACCAACTTGTGGAACTCTTGGATAGTCTGTCTCATGGGCCACCAAGCAGATACAATCCCATGAGAAGTAACCTAGGGAGTGTAAGGGGCAACATATCAGATGTTTAAGGAGTGATGTTACACAAGAAGACTATGATCAAAATAGCATTGTTGAGAGACCTTTTTTGATGAATGTAACCTGGCAGATGTAATTATACCTGTGTGTTTATGTGCCATGTATAGATCTGATGTAATGCTTCTGAAAACTTGAATAAACTTTAAACTAAAAAAGAGGGACCACACTTATAGGACACCTAAGGAAAGGGTGACCCGTGATTTGAGCGAACGCATAATAGCGAGCCCAAATCACGGCGAATACATAACAGCAAGTACCAGAATGGTGAAACCGGTATTCCCTTTCCCTGAGGTGTAAGACCTCAGAGTTAGATAATAAATAAAGGGGGGGTGTGGGGTGCAAAGTCCCCCTCAATGGTGAGTGCAGGGGGCAAAGCCCACCACAGAAAAAGCACGGTCACCGTTCCAGTCCTCACTGTTTTACCTTCACTGATATGGTCTCGCTCTTTTGCATTCACCCATATCACATGGCACCAAGGAAAGTGGCCTAGGGAAGATTAATCCTTCAGTTTTTTTCTATTGTGTGTTTTCTTTTTTTTTGTAATTTCTTAAAGCCTGTCTTAATCTGGTCTTCTAAGCACTGAGTTCCCTTCAGCCAGGCATGGTGTGACTTGCTCTTTTCTTCATGGGATAGGGGGTGTGCTAGACCACTTGGATGTACCTTGAGCCCTTTGCCTGGATTTTTGATTTCTTATTTTCAGAAAGTGTGTCACTGGAAATTGATATTTTTATGACCATATATATTATTTATTCTTTTTTTACGGAAAGTATCTTTTTGGACATGGGAGGAGTTTGCCCTTCAAGTCTCACCAAACAGCTGACGGGCCAGTGGATTCTAGCGAAAATGAAAGATTTAGTATGGATAAATACCACTGGGAAACTTCAGGTCTGAGGCAATCACGTGCATAAAAGTGTAACTGACAGATTTTGCCTCCATGATAAATATCATGTTTCAAGAAGTGCCATAGGATCTTTAATGTCCACCAGAACAACCAGCAGGACAGGCAGGCAGGACCTTTGTTTAACATCTCATCTGAAAGGCAGCACATACGGAGTGCAGCATCCCCCTCAGTCTGCACTACAGTGTCAGTATTGGGATTTACCCTAAGTGCCTGGTGTGGGGATAGAACCCACAATCTTTTGATTCTCTGGCCTCAGAGGAGAGCATGCAACCTACAGAGCCACCGACACCGATGTTGTTGACCTGCTCCTGTGTACCATTATGCATTATGGCTGCTTGTGATTTTCCCATTTTTAGTGTTCTGTTCTGTTGAAATAATTACTGCCTGTGCTATGGTTTCAATTTACATTTTAGCATGTCTTTAATCTGAGTGGGTTTTGGCTCATAATTGGGCTATTCAGCTCTATGCTGGAGATGTTATCTTACTCTGAAGGTATCTCCAAGTCATTTTAATTTACGTGCAGTGTACTCCCTGCACGTTTTTATGCTCTAAGCACATCTGACCTTTGGCCCTTTCAGCTGAAGCTGAAATGGTATTTTTCACCTTCTCTGATGTGTCTTGTGTTATTTTTTAAATGAGTATTTTAAACCAATGGGAATTTTTTCAGGTTCTTTTCTGCGTGATCTGGGTGTTAAAAGTATGGGGTTTTCGAAATAACTGTCATTACGCTTCCGAGGAAGGACTGGGTTAGTCTGAAAGCTAAAGCATTTTGTTCTTTTTGTTACATCTATGTTGGTCCAATAAAAGGTATCAAATCATTTGCTTCTGGATCTGTTCTTACAAGGACCATTACGGCAAAGACTAAATCGGCATGCATATGCTACTGTCGCTATCAGATTGTCATTATTTTTATAGTTTTTACCGTGCATGTTATTTCCAGATTGATGTGTATATTGTTGTTTGTTTTATTTGTGTTCATTGTTCTTCTACTGATGAAGAACCTTTGTAAAAAAGCCTCTGGCTCAAAGTTCTTGTAATCCTAGTAATTAAATAAATAAATAAAATTAAAATACCTATTGAACAGGCTGCATAATGTCACATGGTGAAGTTCCTGCACAGTATTCTGTGAACTAGTGTCATGCCAATGCCTGCGATGACAGAAGTGGGGATTGGTGTTGGTGGTGGGGCTTATGAACATCCAAACAGATTCTGTCCTCCCCAGGAGGGAAGGAGGGTATGGTGTGCATTACTCTTAGGGGGTTGCTGGTGGGGGCCCACTTGACAGTATTGGTGATCATATGCTACTGTGTGTCCATCCCTCCCCCCCATTGTGCACCCTAGTAGGAAGGGGAGGGAAAAAAACAGGAAACATCCCTCGTGAGTGTGCCAGATGATTGGCTTCCATATTCCCCCACATCACCTGACCCCTGTGGTGCACCACCACCACTCTGACCCTACAATCTCTCCATGTCTCCTAGAAGCAGTTCCTCTCTTATGAAAGCAGAGATGCCACTGGCATTAATATAGCTGGGGTGGGGTCATGAGTGCAAGAAACCCCTTCCCATTTTACATCCATTATGTTTTCATAAAAAAGTTTTTGTACACTGACACTAAATAATGTTTTTTGGGTTTTTTTTTGTGGAAATTCCATTCCCAAATGCAGGCTGTACCCATTGCAGGGAGGGATACACCAGAGCTGTGCAGGACAGGCACTTAATAGATGTATCTGGAGGTGGAAGATGGTGTCATGAGCCCCTGGCCCCCAAACCCCAGGCAGCCCAGCAGGACCTCCTGTTTGCAGAGATGATCTTCTTCTTTAAGAACTTGTGAGCAGGAGTAAGGGTTCAGGAAGACTTCCCAACCTTCCTTTTCCCAGTGGGAGGGTGGATTCTGTAGTTTCAAGTTCCCTTGACTCTGCACTACTTTCAGTATTTGAATCCCACCACGGCCACTGACTACGTCTTGCCTAAGTAGTTTTATACGATAACTGAGTGGTTCTATCTTTCAGGCAAACAGTGTTTCAAGTTCCTGTGACTCTGCACTACTTTCAATATTTGAATCCCACCATGGCCACTGACTACGCCTTGCCTAAGTAGTTTTATATGATAACTGAGCAATTCTATCTTTCAGGCACACAGTATTTTCAAAATCCTTCTGTTTAAAATGTTAAATCACACAACTAGACCCCCAGGCAGCGTTGATAAGAAAATCATAAAAGTTTATGTAACCCCCCTGCAAATGGGGGTTCCCAAAAGACTTCCAGGAGCTTGCTTGAATGCTCCAAGCCTGAATGGTGTTTGGCATTTAAGCCATTTATCAGTGAGTGTTTTTAGAGCCTCTGGTACTGTCTCTTTAAGAGCTGTCTGCTTGCAGACATAATTAGTTTGTATGGGGGGACTGTGTGCTTCTCTGAGTACCACTCGAGCTGCTGCCAATTCACTTCATTTTGCAGTCACTAGGAGTGCACAGGAGAACCTATCTGAAAGATGTAACTGTTTGCCAGAAATTATTTAGAGTAATAATGAAATTACAGTTTGTCTAACCTGCTTTCTTTGCAGTCAGAACTGTGTCTGCTAGTTCCCATTCTAGTTTTGAACTGCTGAACTGGACCAATCAGTGTGGGGTAAGCTAGCTCTAAATGGTGCCTTGGACGAATCAGAACTTGGACTCATAATCTGAGCCAGCCACAAGAGGATGTATGGGCAGTGACTCTGGGAGATGTAGTTTAGACTTCAGTGCCTTTTGGACCAACAGCAGCAGTCTATTGTGAGTGACAGCCAATCCAGTCAAGAACTGGGAGGAACTCAAAGGAAATGCCAGTTTTGTCGGTTGGAGTTTGAGTTGAGCTTTGGCAGTGAAGAAGAAGGAGCCCTGTGCTTTTTCAGTGTGCAGTTTTAGTCAAAAACGTGTGTAAGGCCCAGAGTTCGGTCTGCAGCTTGTTAGGACTGAATCCGTCCTGAGAAAGAATCAAAGGATCTCTGAAGAGTAGAAACCAGGCTCACCCTGTAGAAGACTGGAAGAATTGCTGAAAATTGCACTCGGTCCGTCCAGAACTGAATCTGCTATGTGTTCTCGGGTATTGTGCAGTAATTGCGATCGGGATACAGATGCAGCCTGCCTGGTATAGTGCTTTCTTTTATATAAATGTGTGAAGAGGTTTGTGTACCTCAAGTGAGCCCTGCTGACATTGAAGGACCCTATCTTATTTGGAGGTCGTGAGTACTAATTCAGGGTCGCTCCTGTTGAATTGCCACATTAAATCCAAATGGAATTACTGTACTGTACTGTTTAATTCTCCTTTTCTCTGTGTGAAAGGGCCCTACCAGCTGCCAGTTTGGACTAGCCACTAGGGCTTGGGTACCCAGGGACAGTAACTGATAGGGATAGGCCTATGCACAGAGCCATAGAGTAGATTATTAGAGTGATAAGCTAATTAACCTGATTTCCCCTGTCCTTGTTATATCCCCCTAAATAAATCAGAGCTGCTTGTTTCAGCAAAGTTATACTGCCTGAGGTATTTGTCTATGTTAAAGTACTGTACTGTGATTGTTGCACTGTATCTCATTTCACAGGAGGTCCCAGTGCGGAACCAGACCTGGGGGTAAGTGTATACTGTGAAGGTAATTCTGATATATGTGGGCCACTAGTGGGAAGAAAGGGGTTGCAGTGTCCCAGAGGGCTGTGACCAAGTTAGTTTAACTATTGCAAACCCTGACCTCTGGGTGGAGGCATCCGCCATTGGATCCAGGCCCCTCAACCTGTTAGTGGCAAATCAGGCAGGGGTAGTAGCCCTGGGATAGCACCATCTGGGGTTACATCTTGGAGGCTCACCGCTGGGATTGTGTGTCCTCTAGTGGCCATATTCTGAACCACTGTTAAGAAAAAATGGGTACCCGACAGAAGTGGCTGTGCACGGCTGGTGGAGTGGTGTACTGGGGAGGAGATTGACCCCAAAATGCTATGCTTATCCTGGACATCCCCTGGTATCAATACGGACACTGTGCAGGAGTACTTTCCAAGGTGGAAGGTTTACAAAACCCTGTGGTGGTGGGTCGGCATGCTAATCTGCTCACCCACACTTTCCTGGCCCCTAGTAGAGTTTAAGGATCCCATAGATAGCTCCAAAGTGCCACAGACCATTACCCCAGAGGAGCCCTCACTGCTTGGAGAGTGATAACTAAGGACAGTAAAGACCGAGGGAATCAGCCCCACCACTATCTGAAACTTTTGAGGAGAAATTTGCTGAATGTTTGCTGGGAGAGGGAAAACTGTGGAGGACTTGAAGAAACTATTCTTGCCACCTGGGGTGTTCCTCCCCAACACCTCTCCTGCTCCAGTGCCCGTAATGGTGGCTGAACCAATGCAGACTCCTATTTCTGCACCTGCCATTAGTCACGACTCTTACCGAAGGTTGAGGATCTTCTCTGGCACCCTCCCCCCCCAAGGGAGGATGACTGGAAGACCTGGATAGACTATGTTGCCCCAAAGTGCTAGAATGGCAATGCTGGGAAGGCGGCGAAAGAGGGTTAGTGAGAGCCTCCGAGGTCCTGCCCTGGCTACCATCCGTGCTAACGGGCCAGTAACCCTGAAGCGACTGCACAGGCCTATCTTGAGGCCTTGGAGAATGTATGGGAGCCCAGATTCTGATGAGGACCTATGGTGGAGAGTAAGAAATGCACAACAGTACCAAGGGAGTTGTTGTCTGTGTATGTCTCGGCTGGAAAAATTGTTGCAAGAATGCCTCAGAAAGGGTAGTTTGCCAGCGATTGAACTGGACGAACCAGACTGGACAGAATCTTAAGTCTGCCCCTTCTCAGAACTGCTGTTGCTTCAGTTCGCCTGGCAAATCGACTGGAATCCCACCCTCCTATGATGAGTTAATGAGAGAAATTCGAGAGTTGAGAAAAGCGACCTCGGAGGTACCTGCACCAACAGCTGTGGCTACTGACCGAGTGACTGAGGTGACCCATCAAGTGAGTTCAGGGCAGAGGTTGACAGTCAATGAGTGCTCTGACAAGGAAAAAGATATGCCACAATGAAGGAACTGTTGAGAGAGATCCGAGAATTCAAAAACAGTCCTTTAAGAAGGCCACGCCTGCAAATCTGGGCCCTGACCTATATCCGACTGCATCTGCTATGGGGTGGGGGTACCCACCCATGTACCTCCTGCTGATAACAGCTCCAAACTCAATTCCTTGACCATGGAAGTGGAGAAACTGACGAGATGTCTCCAAATGCTTATCACGCCGCAGACAGAGATGGCACCCAGGTTTCCAGTTAGTAATACCCCCGCCTGGCTCCAGTGTGGCGCTCGGCCAGCTCAAACTCCAGAAAGTATGTTTTGCTATAATTGTGGGAAAGATGGGCACATGAAAAGGAATGCCAGTCCCCAAAGACACTGACAAAGTTGCATATAGGCTACAAGGAGAGCTTCGGAGAAGAAATCAGTGGTTAAGAGGTGCAGACATGATCCCAGTGAGGGCACCAAAATGCTAATTCACGTCCTTTGTGGCAAGGTCAGTTGCCCAGGCCCCCACTACCGCCTCTCCAGACTGGTCCAGAATAGTGGGTCCCTCCATGGAGACCACTGTAAAGGTGAATGGAGTGTCTACAAGAGCTGTATTAGACAGTGGCTCCCAAGTGACAATTATGTTCCAGGATTGGTATCAAAGCATTTGTCAGGCGTGCCTTACAACCATTAGAAGGACTGCATGTATGGGGTTAAGGAGAAGGCCTACCCCTATTCGGGTATATCCGAATTTGGCTGTCTTTCCCCACCTCCGTGGCTGGGTGGCGAACAAGTAGAGACCCTAGCCTTAGTGTGTCCCCACTGGACTGTATGATGGTGTCCCTTTGTTGATTGGAACAAATGCTCATATGTTCGGAAGGCTGGCACAGTTGTGTTATGAAAAACAGGGGTCAAAGACTAGTAGAGCTTTAAGAGTTCGGCTTTAATTAAGAAGGCCTATGGAGGCACAGAGATGCTGAAAAACAGAACCAGAGGAACGGGTCGGAATTGTGGGAAGAAGGATCCTGAGTCTCTGATCCTGGCGCCAAATGCCCAGTGTACCTTACAGGAGAGGTCCGTATCAGAAAGGATGTTAAGAATAAAATATTAATGTTGGATGCACCAGGCGATGGAAAATTGCCAGAGGGACTGCTGGTCAAGCCTAGTATTTTGCCGCTAGAGCCCATGCTTATGCCAGAAGGGTAATGGTCCAAGTTCATACGTGTGTCTGAAAGAGACATTCGAGTAAACAGAGGTTGCATCCTGGCTAATGTGCATTGTGCAGACACTGCAGTGCTACCCAGCAGCAAGAGTTCAAGGAAGAATGACAGAGTAACGCCTGACTTGTTTGATTTCGGCGACTCGCTGCCAGCTGAATGGAAAGTGAGGATCAGTGAGAGCTTGCCCAGAGAGACCAGGTGTTTTCTTTAAAGGAATGGGATGTAGGATGCGTGCAAGAGCTGAGCACAATATCCGGCATGCAAAGACCATTTCGTGAGAGGTCTCGCGCCTGGCACCTGCTGACATAGATGATGTGGAGACGGCATCTGCAAGAGATGTTAGCTGCTGGTGTAATACAAGAATCCAGAAGCCCTTATGCTTCCATTGTGGTAGTGAGAAAAAGAATGGAACAGTAAGGATGTGTGTGATTATCGCACCTTAAACCGCGGACTATCCCTGATCAGTACACAATGCCCGCATCTAGGATGCTTTGACCTGCCTAAACGGGAGCAAGTGGTTCTCTGTGCTGGATCTCCGCAGGGGGTACTACTAGATCCCGATGGCCCCAGAGGACCGTGAGAAGACTGCCTTTATCTGTCCGCTTGCTTCTATGAATTCATGAGGATGCCTCAAGGATTTCAGGTGCCCCAGCCACTTTTCAACGATTGATGGAGCGGCAGTGGGGACATGAACTTACTAGAGTGCCTGGTATACCTAGATGATGTTATTGTGTTTGGCAGCTCACTGGAGGAACATGAAAGCAGATTATTTAAGGTATTGGACCGACTGGAGGACTTTGGCCTTAAACTGTCCGATTGATAAGTGTCAATTATTTCAAACATCAGTAAAGTATGTGGGACACATAGTATCCACCAGGGAATAGAGACCGACCAAGTAAAGTTGAGGCCTTGACCACCTGGCCACAGCCCAAAAATCTAAAGAACTGCAAAGATTCCTGGGATTCTGTGGTTATTATCGGGCTTCATCAAGGACTATTCAAGAGTGATCCGCCCTTTACTAACCTTACTCAAGGTATCCCCAACCCACAAAAATACCAAAAGTCAGCGTCCCTCAAGACTGAAAGAGTGTATTTTCATCCAAGTGAAGTATTTGGGGCCCGCTGGACTCCTGATTGTGAGACTGCTTTTCATGAGATCATATATCAACTTACCCATGCTCCAGTGCTGGCCTATGCCGATCCAAGAAAACCTACGTCCTGCACTGATGCTAGCTTGCAAGGGTTGGGGGCGTGTTGTACCAAAACACGAGAATGGCCTGAGACCAGTGGCCTTTGCCAGTAGAAGCCTGACCCCATCCGAAAAGAACTATCCTGTACATAAGTTAGAGTTCCTAGCTTTGAAGTGGGCTATTGTTGACCAATTCCATGAGTACTTGTATGGGGCTAAAATACTAGTAAAACTGACAATAATCCTTTGACCTATGTGCAGACCTCAGCTAGTTGGATGCCACTGGCCATAGGTGGCTTTCTGCATTATCTACATATGAATATGCTCTGATACCGAGCAGGTCTGAACCACATAGATGCTGATGCTTCTCCGGAGGCCTGTTCCCCAGAATGATTGGGTCCGATTGGCAGAACCTGACATTCGGGCACTCTGCCGAAGTTTGACAGGGAGGAACAAATGTCCACGGACGCAGTGGACTGCATGGTGGATTGCTTGGGAGCCTCTGAGAATTGCATACCTGCTGCTTATTGCCACTTTTCTGCAATAGACATTGGTGCACTGCCTCAGCTGGACAATGACAGTATTCGCGGGCTCAATCCCGCGATCCCATGATCAAAGCAGCTTTAGAAGCCTCTATGCAGGAAAAGATGTGTCCAAATTACGTCCACTGATTTGAGAACTGCACTGTTATACAAAGAAGGTCCTAAGTTGAAACTGATCAATAAACTGTTATACAGAGAAACAGTAGACAGAGGGAGACAAGTAGACAAACAACAACTAGTGCTGCCCACTGCCTTTGAGACTCAGTACTGAGGTCCTTGCACAACCATGGGGCACCTTGGTATAGACAGAACACTTGACTTGGTGAGATCCAGATTCTATTGGCCTAAGATGGGGGCTGATGTTGGGCAACACATTGAACTTGTAGTCGCTGCCACTGAGGAAAGCTTTGCCCCAGAGGGCTGCCCCTTGTTAACATCACCACCAGTGCACCCATGGAGCTGGTCTGTATTGATTTTCTGAGTTTGGAGTCAGATCAAAGAAATATCAGTAATGTGCTGGTGGTCACTGACCATTTCACGAGATATGCCCAAGCTTTCCCACCAAAGACCAGAAAGCATCCACTGTGGCCAAAGTACTTGTAGAAAACTTTTTGTTCACTATGGGGCTCCACAAAGAATCCATTCTGATCAAGGGAGAGACTTTGAGAGTCGTCTGATCAAAGAGATGCTTTCTCTGTGGGAGTGCGAAAGTCAGAACCACTCCTTCACCACCCCAGGGGACCCACAGCCTGAACGTTTCAACCGCACTTGCTAGATATGCTAGGCACCCTGCACCCAAAGGACAAGCCTAGATGGAGCCAACAAATTAGCACCCTGGTACATGCTTATAACTGCACCAAAAGTGATGCCACTGGATTCTCCCCTACCGCCTGATGTTTGGAAGAGAAGCTCGACTACCAGTAGATGTGTGTTTGGGGTCTCTCCTGATGGGGTTCAAGCTGACAACTATTTACAGTATGTGCAAAGTTAAAGGCCCAGCTAACTCATGCGTACTCAACTGGCTCAAACCATGGCTGCCAAAGAAATCTGGCCAACAAAGAAAGGTATGATAAAAGGTGAAAGCACAGGAACTCCAGGAGGGAGATCGGGTATTGCTAAGAAATCTGGGACTGCATGGCAAGCACAAGATTGCTGACAGATGGCACCATCTCCCTCACATTGTAGTGGGCAAACTAGATGATCTGCCAGTGTACAAAGTAAGGCCTGAGAATAATTCAAAAGATGTAAAACAATGCATAGAAATCATTTACTGCCCATTGACAAATCCTGATTGAGTCTGAGCCCCAGAAGATGCCCCTCTGGACCAGTGACTAGAGCTGCTGCTAAGAAAAGATCAAGAAAGTCTGCACCTACAGAAGCAAAGTTAAAGTGTTCCCTCCACAAGTCCCAGTTGAGCATGACTGTCAGTCCATATCAGAAGAAAGTGAGAGTGACTTTGAATACTATCCTTCTTACGAACTGAGTCAATTGTTTGGGGCAATCCCTAGTCAATACTGGAGACAAAGCTGGGCCTTCTGGACTGTCTAAGCCCCCAGCTTCATCCCTGGAGCCAATGCTCCCAGAAAGTGAAGTGCAAAGCATCAGATCAGATGAAATGGAATCATTGTGCATGGTTGAACTGTTTGAGCTTTCAGGGAGGAAAATGATAGATTGGGGCAGACTGGTGATACACCGAACAAGAAGAGTATTTTGAGTGCCCTGACAGTCCACTGCCAGTGTCCGAAAGCTCTCCATGCGAGCCAAATGTTGTGGACTCAGAAACTGTAACTCCTGGAGCTGAAAGTGCCCCAAGTTCTAGCCTCTACCCCATGGAGACTCCCTGACAAGTGAGGACAATGCTGAAAATGAGGCTCAGAGTGAGAGACTATAACAGTTCCCCTAGAAAGACTGGTCGAGCTGTAAAGCCTGTGGTGCACCTCAGTTATGATTCACTTGGGAGGCCTGTGGACTTGCCTCTCAATGTTGTCCATAAAAGGAGTGTATGTGTCCCGAGCTCATTGCCCAAACTGAGCATCAGTGCTAACTCCAGTTACTTGTGTTGCCCTCTAAGTATGGTGCCCTTGCCCCATCCAGCCCCAAAGGTAACTGATAGGGAAGGGCCCCTCTCTTCAGGTTTCATGTACAAGAGATAATAACTGAGTTATGGTACAATGTGTATGTAATACTGTGTAAAGAGTGACGTACTGCAATGTTTCAGAAATGTGTTCTTGGTAAAATGATATATTGACTGATGATTACATATGCGAGCCTAATGCAAATGTATATGGTTGCAAGTTGAAACTTATGCAGTACTTGCTTGACACCGGACGTCAAGCTTTCCCAAACCAGGAAGGGTGTAACCCCCTGCAAATGGGGTTCCCAAAAGACTTCCAGGAGCTTGCTTGAATGCTCCAAGCCTGAATGGTGTTTGGCATTTAAGCCATTTATCAGTGAGTGTTTTTAGAGCCTCTGGTACTGTCTCTTTAAGAGCTGTCTGCTTGCAGACATAATTAGTTTGTATGGGGGACTGTGTGCTTCTCTGAGTACCACTCGAGCTGCTGCCAATTCACTTCATTTTGCAGTCACTAGAGTGCACAGGAACCTATCTGAAGATGTAACTGTTTGCCAGAAATTATTTAGAGTAATAATGAAATTACAGTTTGTCTAACCTGCTTTCTTTGCAGTCAGAACTGTGTCTGCTAGTTCCCCATTCTAGTTTTGAACTGCTGAACTGGACCAATCAGTGTGGGGTAAGCTAGCTCTAAAATGGTGCCTTGGACGAATCAGAACTTGGACTCATAATCTGAGCCAGCCACAAGAGGATTGTATGGGCAGTGACTCTGGGAGATGTAGTTTAGACTTCAGTGCCTTTTTGGACCAACAGCAGCAGTCTATTGTGGTGACAGCCAATCCAGTCAAGAACTGGGAGGAACTCAAAGGAAATGCCGGTTTTGTCGGTTGGAGTTTGAGTTGAGCTTTGGCAGTGAAGAAGGAAGGAGCCCTGTGCTTTTTCAGTGTGCAGTTTTAGTCAAAAACGTGTAAGGCCCAGAGTTCCGTCTGCAGCTTGTTAGGACTGAATCCGTCCTGTGAAAAGAATCAAAGGATCTCTGAAGAGTAGAAACCAGGCTCACCCTGTAGAAGACTGGAAGAATTGCTGAAAAATTGCACTCGGTCTGTCAGGAACTGAATCTGCTGTGTGTTCTCCGGGTATTGTGCAGTAATTGCGATCGGGATACAGATGCAGCCTGCCTGGTATAGTGCTTTCTTTTATATAAATGTGTGAAGAGGTTTGTGTACCTCAAGTGAGCCCTGCTGACATTGAAGGACCCTATCTTATTTGGAGGTCGTGAGTACTAATTCAGGTAGCTCCCTGTTGAATTGCCACATTAAATCAAATGGAATTACTGTACTGCTGACTGTTTAATTCTCCTTTTCTCTGTGTGAAAGGGCCCCTACCAGCTGCCACGGTTTGGACTAGCCACTAGGGCTTGGGTACCCAGGGACAGTAACTGATAGGGATAGGCCTGTGCACAGAGCCATAGGTAGATTATTAGAGTGATAAGCTAATTAACCTGATTTCCCCCTGTCCTTGTTATATCCCCCTAAATAAATCAGAGCTGCTTGTTTCAGCAAAGTTATACTGCCTGAGGTATTTGTCTATGTTAAAGTACTGTACTGTGATTGTTGCACTGTATCTCATTTCACAGGAGGTCCCAGTGCGGAACCAGACCTGAGATTAAGTGTATACTGTGAAGGTAATTCTGATATATTGTGTGGGCCACTAGTGGGAAGAAAGGGGGGTTGCAGTGTCCCAGAGGGCTGTGACCAAGTTAGTTTAACTATTGCAAACCCTGACCTCTGGGTGGAGGCATCCGCCATTGGATCCAGGCCCCTCAACCTGTTAGTGGCAAATCAGGCAGGGGTAGTAGCCCCTGGGATAGCGCCATCTAGGGGTTACATTTACTTAAAATAAAAGCAATACAGAAAATTCTACAGTTTGAAAGAACTTTGAAATGCAGTCAATATTAAAAGTAAAACTGGTTGGTTTACAGAAAACACTAGATACTGTTATACTGAGCCATACCTTGTTTTGATGTTAGAGTCCAGAAAGATTAAATGTTCTTGTGAAGGTAACAGTTCATTAGACAGCAGAGTTGTAGCAAGTTTGTGTTCTGGTTCTCTGGCTGTTTGTCACAATCACACTCCAAGGGTCAGGCCCTCTGCTTCCACAGTGCCCAGCCTCGAAGTACAATATTTGAACAGGAGACAAACAGGGTAACCCTCCTATCTAATATTAAATGACTGGCAACGATTTTTGAATGGAACAGCACTGTGGTGAATTACTGTAGGTGCTGTAGTGTTAGTTTATTTTGTCTCTGATACATCAAAGAAATATGTTTTATTAATTGTCATCTTGTGGCTTCCCCTCAGGTGGTGATTCTGAAATCTGGTCTATGAGCACACCAGGGACAGTATCTGGTGTTGTAGGAAGACCGTTGCTTCTACCCTGCACTTTTACACACCCAAGGGTGAACTACATGGGAAGTATTACTGTCCTTTGGAAAAATCAAGGAAAGGTGATCTTCCAGTGCAAAGTTCTCCAGCAGGAAGACTCGCAGGGAAGCAACTGCATTACCAGCATCAATGACGGAGATCGCTATCAAGTTATTGGGGACATTCAGAAAAACAACCTCTCCATGCAGATCAAAAGCCTAAGGTACGGAGATCACAACACTTACATTTGTCGGGTGGAGCTAGACTACGATGCCTATCAGTCTTCGCCTGGAACTACAGTGACAGTACAAGGTAAGGAGATGATGGGAACTTCAAATCTGCTGCGACTACCATCTAGAACTGTGCCGACTTCTCAAGTTCCTGTTCCGTCAGCGTTCCACTGAATTTCAGAAACTCCACCTATTTCCGTGGAAATCTGTCGGTAGTAGAAATTCTGAGAGTTGGATTTTTTTTTTAAAACTCCAGATCAGTAATCCGCAGTTTACATAATCTGTGTAATAGTATATTGAGTGGTTTACATAACCTGGGGATTCATTTTCCACAAACCACAGAATAATATGCCACAGATTATGTAATCCATGGCATATTTATTTTGCAGTTAAGATAGAAATGCACAGAATTAAAAAATTCCAGATTGCTATTCTACTGGTGGATTTCACACAGCTTTAGCACAAATACACGGTTGGCTAAGAATGCAGACCATATGAAAGAATATGGTCCAAAATTAATGAGCAGTGAATTAACTACCAATTACCAATCAACGGACATACTTTTTTCTTTTAGTTAGTCTTTTTCTCTCCTCCTTGGTAGGCTGTGCCCCATCAGGACTGACTCCCTCCAGCACCATCAATGGTAACTAGTGGTCTTACCTGTCTTCCACCCACATCTGCTCCAACAGCTTCTCCCCTGTGGTGGAGTTGGCAAGGCCCCATCATGAATGCAGTTCTCTGGGAGGGCTACCATTTAACCATTGCAGGCCCAGCGGGAGGTCAGGCCATCATTCTGGCCCAGCCCTGCCTTTAAACTCCTTCTTTTACACTGCCCCTGAGACACTGACCAGGGAGTGCAACACAAACACGCACACTAACACGTGGTGCGTGTCACCCATCAGCGTCGCTCCCACTCACTAGGCCACTCCTGTGGTCCCCCGGGTGGCAGTAATGCATCAGTGCAGCCTGCTCTCTCACACTGGAGAAGAAGAGCATCCTTTGCAATGCTTGATCCTTCAGCCCTTCCCACCCAGCCCCCAGTGACTTGGGCTCACTTCCGAACCTGGGTCACTGGCGTCATGAGGCATAGCGCTACTGATGCACGGATGTGCCTGCCAAAACACAATCTTTAATTTAGCATTGCCATTTGACTGTTCAGAATACTAAGCACCCAATTGATATTTCAAAAGTTGAGCACCAGTTCTCACCACAGTGAGTGTCGTTTTTTTGTTTATTTCACTTTTTCCTTATATACTTTCTCACCATTCCCTGCTGTGCCCAGGGATGTACCCTGTTTCAGCTATGTACCCCATTCAAGCAATTTTTGCCATCATACTAATGTAGACACCCCAGCTTTTTATTTGTCTAGGGACTCCCGATGTTGCAAGAAGGGAAGGGGGGGCTAACCAAAGAGACCCAGACCAGAACATTAAACTACTATGGAGAATAAAATGGTATTGTCTTACCACTGCCCGGGTACTACTGCAGCATAGTGGAAACTGCTACCCCTCGCCACTTCTCTGGATACTGCTTGATGGAACCAGAGACTTTTTTTTTTTTGAGTCCCCACCAGCATTTTGGCCCAGGAAGCACCGACATTATAAGGGCTGTAAACTTTAAACTTTTAACCCAAGAAATTTGGTTGGAAATTTATTACGCTTTTTCGGAATTTATTTATCTAATCATTTTTAAAAACACTTTTGCACACTTAGGAATAAGCAACAAACCAATTTATTACACCAGAGGTCCCAATGATTTTTGCCAGGACCCAGGAGTTTTATTGCCTGCTTAAAACTTCTCAGCCATCCGGCTCCATGGAGCACAAATTATTTACAGAACCAGGGGGGCACAAGACTGAGAGAACAGATGTACTAGGCAGCATTTTATGATGAAAACTCAGAAATTGTTATTACCTGAGACCTTTTTAGGACCTTCACTGGACCTTAGAGCCCAACCCACCCTTTGGCACTGGTAGGTTGATCTTTGATTTTACTTGTTTTTTTACCATTTTTTGGGGTCAGTCTTTTACCAGTTGGAGAAGCGAGCGACTTCTCCCACCTGGTCCCGTGCCAAAGGACACTGGAATTTTAATTTTTTTTACCAGTCTTTTTAAATTTTTAAGGGTGCTGGAAACCCCTTAAACTGTGGCCAAAGACACACCGGTCTTTTTATGTAAACGGGGGCCTTAAACTACTTTTGGCCTGCATCCCACATACCTTTTATTTTGTGCTTGCTTTAAGCTACCAGGTCCAGAGGGCTTTTTAAGTCCTCTCCCAACCGACCTGCGACCCACCTGAACAGCTTGTGATCGGTGTCCTGAGGCCTGCCCCTTTAAGCACTCCCCATAGTGGGTGAGAAGCCTTTGGCACCCCCTTAACTAGGCCTGGACCACCCTGTCACATCGGGAACTGGGAGGGAAGCTGCCACCACCCCTCCCAAGGAGGAATTTTGCCACAAAATCTCCAGGCCTGGCAGGCCAGGCCTACTTTCCACGGACCTGGGACCCCATCAAGCTACCCTCGTATGGCACTTTTACTACCTTTTTTTTCTGGAGCCCCATTTGCCCCACACAATGCTGGCAGGCTAACTAATGTCTTTTCTTCACACCTCCCATTACCGGCACCACACTGCCTTGCTCCCAGCGCTATCTTGGACTTACTGGGGGGGAATTCCCCCCCTCCCCGGAATACGGCCCCAAACCTGGCCGACAAGCTTTCTGCCTGCCTGTCTGTCCTGCCATTTTCCAGCCAGCCTCTTATTTTAACCCAGGCTACCCGTGCTCCCAGTTTTTAAGGGCTAAAAAGCCTGCCCCTAGTGGCAGTCTCAAAGTATAGCCTAAAAGGTGCCTTTTCCAAAACACCTACAAAACCCATAAACTGGAGAGGAAGGCACAAAAAAGTGGGGCCCCTAATGGTGAATGTAAGCACCTCCTATAGAGGGGTCTTACACTTTTTTCCCACCCAAGGGAATCATTCCCCAGGGGAATGAAAGCAAAGACTTTACCAGCTTCTCTGATTTGCCCCCCTCCGGTATGCACACTGCCAGGGGAGCGCAGCACCAGTTGAAGCCACCTATGGGGGGCCCCACCTTTTAAAAGAAAAGAAAAAAGGGGGTGGGGAATCCCTGTCTACCTGCTACCATACCCAAAACACCCAAAAAGAGGATCTTTTATTTTTTGTGCCGGGGGAGCAAACTTTTAGACACTGGCTATGAAATACGAACAATAACAGCATAATATATCACTTTTTACTAGGTTAACTTATTATTGCTAGGACTCTAAGATTAATAAGAATAACCATAATTATCAAATAGATGGACATTTATATGAATGTTTTAAACCATAATCTCTCTACCCACACTTAGAACCACTCACTTACTTGTATACACACTTTAATGATTACATTTTGCAAAAACATTTTAAAAATAGCAAACTATTGTCCAAAAGGTACAATTTTTTGAGGTAGAAATGTAATTTTAGTTCATCGTCAGTTATTTTAAGTTTAATTTAATCCTGGAGGTTAGTAATCTGCTCCGGAGAGCAACACCAGGCACAGTCAGAGTTTTTAAAGGACGCTTTAAGTACGGGGTCCTCCTCCTGATGGGAAATAAAATTTAGGGTTTGGCTTAGTAGTAAGGTCTCCAAAAGAGTCTTTAGCAAATTATAAAGTACAACACCCAGCCAAGTCTTGCACCAGGGTGAAATATTTAAATAAAGTTAACCCGGTCCAGGGGCGGTTTGGCATATACTGTAGTTCCGGCTTTTTGGAACAGTTTCTAGGATGGGCGACCACTACTTCCAGGGCGATGTTTGATCTTTTTTAGCTGTTTACGGGTAATCCATCTTTTTTTCATTTTCTCCACAATTTCCCACCGTCTCTTCCACAGGTAAGGCTAGGCCAGGCTCTCATACTTTATTTTGAATCTGCGCTACGCCCATTGTTCTGCCTGGCTCCATTTCAGCAGATTTTTTTATGCTAGTCCTGCAGGCTTTTTTCTTTCCAGCCATACTTTCTTCCTGTACTCAGCATTTAGAGGGTCCTCCTTGTTGAGTCTATACATCCTGCTCTATAGGGATTGCGAGCGCTCTGGGATGCATTAGCTGTAATCACCGGGCGGTGAAAAGGCTTAGGTATATCCCGATAGATGTCATAATTGTTTAGTTGAAACCTTCTGCCAAGAAACCTGCCTTTATTAAAGTTTTTATTGTCAGCCAACAACCCTTTACCAGGCTTCCTCTCTTTTTTCTGTGGACCTCAGACCAGCGGCAGCAGTTTTAGGTTACACTTGCTCTACAGTGGCCAACTGTGACCTTGTAGTTGGAAGGCTGCCTTCAGACAGAGGCCTTGGCGGTGTTCCCCTGGGCCCTGGGCGTTCTCCCGCCTGTGGTCTAAGGTCCCCTGCCTCCCTCTGCCAAGGGGAGTAGAGGCAGCCTGTGAGGAGGAACTGGGCAGATGGCTATGTCCCTCCTCATCCCTTTTTTTTTGCTGCAGCTGCACCTTCCCCCTGTACCTCCTCTTCTTTGATAATCATATCAGGGGAGGGCCCTCTCATTGGCTCTACCTTTTTCACCTGCTCTGGGGTCTGCTCCTCTAATGAAAGCCATTTTACAGCACTAGGCTCCAGGCTTCCTTGTGACCATACCGAGGACGGGCCTTCTGATGTGCTAAGGGGGTACGCTCAATGAAAAACTGGAGGAACCCGGTCACATATGCCTTCTGGGGCCGAGTTCGAACACAAGCTGCACGCTGGTAGACGGGCTATTCCCTCTCCTTTCTAGTCACATTTAACACATCGCTTTTCTGCCTGCCCTTTTCCTGCAGTGTTTCATAACCAGGACAGTAATGATGAAGGGACCATAGACATGGGTTTCTCAGAGGGAGGCACACCTTCGGCTTCAAACCCCCACCTGGCCATTCATGACAGGCTCAAGAAACCTTCCAGGGTAGCCGGCCCACTGGCGCTGGAGGTTGAGGTGCTGGTTGCTACACCTCGCGCCGCGTGGGTGACCCGGGTTTAGGAACTAGCCCAGGCTGCCGGAGGTTGGCAGGGGTGAGGGAGGATTGAGAGTCTGGAAGACTTCTCTCCTCTCCCCTCTTGGAGGGAAGGAAGTTGGTCTTCCCACTCGCTGACTGCCCTCTGGCAGTGGCTGGAGGGCAGTATGGGTCATGAAGGCATCACTGATGTCATCATGTCAGTAGGGAGGGGGGATGGGAGAAAAACAGAAAATCGAGCTGGCAGGCTCCATAATGGCCACATCAGCACCCCAACCGGCTCCCCCAACATCTGGATTTTGCTTCGGGGGTGGGTGTAAGGCTGGTGCCCTTTCACCTCGGCTCTGTCACGGGGGGAAACCTGTGGGGGATCTAGGGGTGTCAGGTTGGGGGAAATGGTGCAGCCGGAGACTGAGTCCCTCCAAGAGAGGGACCGGATCCACCTGCCGGGCTCAGGGAGCATAAAAAAAAAGAAGAAAGAAACCTTCCAGGGTCGGTGGGTTCAGACAGTTTTTCATTTTAAAACTCCCCTACACTTAGATGCCTTGGCTCAATGTTCCTTGTTTTACTTACTCCTGCCCTCTCACTCTCTAAAATGGTGATGCCTTCTTCACTGTTTTTTCCCTCAGCTTGCCCTCCAGCCAATCATAAAACAGGCTGGGATCACGTGACTGGCAAACTATCACAGCTTGCACTCAAGAGCAGGTTTGTGGCCTTCCACCTGAACCACCACACCCAGGATGAAAATTTAAGTGCTCCACATGGCCTATCCAGTCCAGGCCAGACCAACCAGCTCTCTGTTCTGGGACATGGAGCACGGGGAGTGTGAGGGATCCCTAAAAACATCTCGGATGAGCCCCCATGTGTAGCCACCCCACCTTCCCATTTGTCCAGGGGCTCCTGATGTTACAAGAAGGGAAGGGAGGCCTACCCAAAGAGTCCCAGACCAGAGCATTAAAATATTATGGAGAATAAAATGGGGTTGTCTTACCATGGCCCAGGTCCTACTGCAGCATAATGGAAACCGCTTCCCCTATAATCTTTAAAAACACTCTTGCACACTCAGGAATAAGCAGTAAACCAATTTATTACACCTGCGGTCCCAATGATTTTTGCCAGGACCCAGGTGTTCTTATTGTAACCCCTAGTTGGCACAATCCCAAGGGCTACTACCCCTGCCTGCTTGGCTAGTAGCAGGTTAAGGGGCTTGGGTAATGAAACGGGTGCCTCCACCCAGAGGTCAGGGTTGTTAGTGGTCAAGCTAACCTGTGCACAGCCCTCCGGGACACTGTAACCCCCTCTTTCCCTTCTAGTGGCCTGAACAATATACAATAATCACTTTCACAATGACCCTTATTCATCAGGCAATTACCCACACTGTTTGCACTTACCACCAGGGCTGGTTCCTCTAGCTTGATCCTGGGACCCCCTGTAAAACAAGGTTAAGCACAGCAAATAACAACAGTACAATACTCTTGGCACAAACTGGAACTACAGTCAGGTTAAATGCAAACAAAGTTAAATCTGATTTATTCAGGGGACTTGAATGAGGGAGGGGTGTAATCAAGTTGATTTGCTTAAAAGCTATATTAATCAAACAGCTATGCATGCAGTTCAGAGTCCCTACATAGTCACACACTCTGGGTACCCAGGTAGGAAAATGGTAGGCTAGTCAGCAATGTTGCAGCTGGTTGGGGCACTGTGATGAAAGAAAACAACATGCACAACACACACTATTTGTAATCTGGAGCCGGAGGGATCAGTTCGTGAAAGAAAAGGCAAGAAGACAATCAGATGACAACACTTTTAGATTTAGCTGTTGTTACAGGGAGCTACCCTGATGGTTACTCATGATACCCAATACTGGACACAGGCAGGATGAAATCAAGGCTGCAGGCTATTGAGCTGGAGTGCCCGGAGAAGCAGGGCCCACACAAATCACCGAGGCGTCGTTCCTGTTCAAGGCGTTGAACAGGGGGCTGATCCCCAGGCCAGTCTCTTGTCGATGATTTTCTCTGCGTAGCAGGTATTCTGGCTGGGCCAGTATAGCAGGGCCCAGGCAAATGGAAATGGATACGGATTCAGTCTGTGGAGCTGGATACAGCCTTCAGCAAGCAAAATACAGTTCAGACACACAGTGGGAAACCAAATCACGACCCACTATAAGCACACAGCACATTCACATGTAAGGAAATTCCACTGTACCAGGCAAATGGCTCTCCAGTCGCAATTACAGAGTCCTTGCGCAATCTGGGAGTTCAGAGGTAGCTGGAAGTCCTGACAGGCTGATCGCATTCAGCAAATCTTCTGTCTTCTTCAGGTTAAAGCCTGGTCACAATTCAGTGGCTTAATTCGCGCTCCAAATTCGGATTCAGTCCGAAAAAAGCACAAGTTCCCTCTCAGGAACAGCAGGAAGGCATGCAGTCTAAACTCAGGCCTTTCCTCAGTTCTCCTGCGTGAATATACTATGGATTGTTGCTTGAACTATCTTGAGCTGTTACTTCTTCACTTCCCAACTCAGATCAAACAAACTGCAAGCAGTGTGGGACTTTCCCCACGATCCAAAAGGTTCGGTTGGCTGATCTGTCAGTCACAACAAGGGCTCCCCCTCCAGGTTATTGTAGGCACCAAAAGCCCAAAACTACAATTCCTACAAGTTTTGGCCCCACCAAGCCCCTGCAGGCAGGCTCCATTTTAGAGTCCCAAATGTACTGATTGGCCCATTCTGACAGTCCAGGATCAAGATGATGGAAACAAACAGAACTGTCCATGCTGCAAAGAAGGCAGGTTAGAACAAACTGCAATATTATTACTACTCTAACAAATGATCAGCAAACAAGTACATCTTCTAACAGCCCTCCCTCTCAGATTAATTATAACTGCAATCCAGGCAGCTCTTAAAGAGATAGTACACAGAGGCTCTACAGGCACTCTCTGGCAATACATTTAAACTGTTAACACACAGAACACCAGCCTGGCAGTGAGCATTTAGGCAAGCTCAGGGAAGACTTTTTGGGAACCCCCATTTGTAGGGGGGGTTACATTATTGCTTGCTTAAAACCTTCCGGCTCCATGGAGCACAAACTATTCACAGAACCAGGGGTGCACAAGACTGAGAGAACAGATGTACTAGGCAGCTGATGAAACCTTAGAAATTGGTATTACCTGAGACCTTTTTAGGACCTTCACCGAACCTTAGAGCCCAAACTACCCTATGGCACTGGTAAGTTGATCTTTGATTTTACTTGTTCTTCACCATTCTTCCCTGGTCAAGTCTTTCACCTGTCGGAGAAGCGAGCTGCTTCTCACACCTGGTCCCGTGTAAAGGACTTAGGACTTTTTCTTCTCTAACCAGTCCTTTCAAATCTTTAAGGGTGCCAGAATCCCCTTAAATTGTGGCCGAAGTCACACCCAGTCTCCTTTTCTCATCTAAACGGGGGGGGGCTCAAACTACTTCTGGCCTGTGTCCCCACACACCTTTCATCCTGTGCTTGCTTCAAGCTACTGGATACAGAGGGTTTTTCAAGGCCTGCCCCAACCAACCTGCGGCCTGCCCGAACAGCTTGTGATCAGTGCCCCGAGGCCTGCCCCTTCAAGCAGGTCCCATGGTGGGTGAGAAACATCCAGCACCCTCTTAATCAGGCCTGGACCACCCTGCCACATCGAGAACTGGTTGGGGAGCTGCCATCTCCCTTCCCCTGGAGGAATCCTGCCACAAAACCTCCAGCCCTGGCAGTCCAGGCCTACTTTCCACGGGCCTGGGACCCCACCAAGCTACCTTCTAAGGCACTCTTACCAACCCTTTCTCCCTGGAATCCCATCTGCCCCACACAATGCTGGCAGGCTAACTAATGTCCTTCCCCTGCACATCTCATTACCGGCGCCACATCGCCTTGCTCCCAGCACTACCTTAGACTTACTGGGAGGATCCCCCCCCCGGAATACAAGGGAGGCAGTATAGCGCAGTGGTTTAAGGCTCTGAGCTGCAAATCTGGTGACATCCAGCAGACCAGACCTGGGTTTGAATACCACAGCTTCCACTTGCATACTGTGTGACCCTGAGCAAGTCACTTAACGTCCCTGTGCTCCCAGGTCGCTCCTGTAAAAAAGCTTTCAGCTTAGTGTGCTACTCCTGGTTAAACAAAAAAAAAAAAATACAGCCCCAAATCATGACCGATGAGCTCCTTTCTGCCTGCCTGTCCTGCCATTTCCCAGCCAGCCTCTTATTTCCCCCCAGGCTACCCATGCTCTCAGCTTTTAAGGGCTACATAGCCTGCCGCTAGTGGCAGTCTCAAAGTGTGACCAAAAGGTTCCTTTCCCAAAACACCTACAAAATCTATAAACTGGAGGGGAAGGCAGAAAAAGTGGGGCCCCTAATGGTGAACATAAGCCCCTCTTACAGAGGGGGCTTACACTGATGGCAGTGCACTGCACCCTTCGACAGCCCCCTGTTGCAACCTGAGGTATACAGATGCTGTCGCGTCTTGGGATTGCACGCTAAGGCGGGGGTGGGGATTTTTGGCCGGGGGCTAAGTGGGCGGATAGGGGTGGTGGGAGGTCAGGGAGACGCCCTGGGGAGAAATGAGTCCAGGATAGGGGTGTGCGTTGCCTGGTTCCCATACCCAAGGGCTCCATGGATAGTTGGCAAGTGGCCCGCTCCTCCAAGGACTCTCATCCAACCCGGGCGGTGTTATGCAATGCCAGGTCTATAAAGAACAAGACAGCAATTATTGCTGATCTTGAGTCATCTGATCTGGCTTGCATCAATGAGACCTGGCTGGATGAAAATGCTGGTCCCTTATTGGAGTCAGCTATTCCAGCTGGGTACTCGGTGATACACTGCCCAAGATTGGATCGGGGGGGAGGTCGCCATTTGTTTTAAATCGGAAATGGCTCTTGTGGAGGATCCAGTGGTGACCCCCAGATCCTTTGAGTGTATCATGGGAGCAGGTGTGGGCAGCATAATTCTACTTGTCTATCGTCCACCCGGTGACAAGAAAATTTTTCTGCATGAAGTTGCAGACTTCATTATCAACCTGGTGTTGGAGTGCTCCAGGTGGTTGGTCCTGGGGGACTTTAATGCCTGGGTCAACGATGAACTCTCGCATTTTGGTCAAAACTTCCTCCAACTGATGATTTTGTTGAGCTTTACACAGGTTGTTACCGCTGCTACCCATATTAAGGGTCATTCTTTGCATCTGGTGTTCACCCTGGGGATGGAGATCATGGAACTGGTAGTGGAACCAGTTGGGTGGTCTGACCATCACTCCATAAAGTTCAATTTCGCAGCCCCCCTATGAGACCAACCCCTTTGGAGATAGTCCAGTACCGCCCTTTGAGGGGAGTTACCCATGAGGGTCTGATGGCGGTGCTGGACCTATCGAGTTGGCCTATGGAGTGCATGGAACTAGATGCCTTAGTAGTGCACTATAATAATATGGTGCTGAGGGCTCTAGATTCCATAGCTCCTGTCCGTGTTCACCCCCTGTCCCTTCGCCCTCGGTCCCCTTGGTTTGATGGGACTTTGAGGGAGCTGAGGAAAGTGGGGTGAAGGTTGGAATGCTGCTGGCAGAAATCTAGCCTGGAAGGTGACAGACTTAGATTAATGGCCCATTATGTTGACTATCAATCAGAAATCTCCTGTAAGAAGGCAGAGTTCCTGTCCAGGGAGATAGCTGCATCAAGAAATCGACTGGCTCAGCTCTTCCGGACCGTGTACAGACCGTGCAATCCAGCCTGCCTGCGGGGTCGGAGATCTTTTTCACAAATAAAGTGTGATGAGTTTGCTTGGTTTTTTGATGATAAGGTGTCATCGGTCAGGTCAGAAATTCGCAGTATGCATTCAAATGAGCATGGCGGTGATCGACGCGAGGTTACGGGCCCTCTGTTTATCTGGACAGACTTTGACCAGCCAGCGATCATGGATATCATGAAGATTGTCCGGGGCTTGCGACCGACTTGCTGTAGTTTGGATCCTGGTCCCAAGCGCCTCCTTGTGGAGTGTATGGATGCGATTGGACCAGTCCTTGCTGAGATAGTCTGGTGCTCTTTGGACCAAGGGGTGTTTCCAGAGTCTTTAAAAGAGGCTATCATAATACCCCTTTTGAAGAAATCTTCCCTTGACCCAGATTGTTTCGCTAACTACAGACCGATCTCTAACCTGCCCTTTTTGGGCAAGGTTATTGAGAAAGTAGTCACGTTGCAGCTCGAGGACTTTCTTACCACCCATGAAGTCTATGATCCTCTCCAGTCCGTTTTCAGGAAGAGGCATAGTACCGAGACGGTGTTGGTTCGGGTACTGAATGATCTCCTAATAGTGAGAGATCATAGGAGTCATTTGATCTTGGTTCTCCTTAATCTCTCTGCAGCATTTGACACTGTGGACCATGGGATGTTGCTGGAATGCCTGTAGCCACTCTGTGGACTGTCGGGGACAGTCCTCAGATGGTTCCATTCTTTCCTCACAGGCAGAACCCAGATGGTAGTGTCAGAAATTTTTTCTTCTGCTCCCTTTGCTCTGCCCTGTGGGGTACCGCAGGGTTCTGTGCTTTCCCCCATGTTGTTTATGGTGTATATGCTGCTGTTGGGAGACGTTATAAGGCATTATGGGCTGAGTTTTCATTGCTATGCAGATGATACTCAGCTCTATATGTCCTTTGTACCCGAACAGAATTACGCTTTATCGGTCTTTAACAACTGCCTCGCTAAGATTCAGGACTGGATGAGTGCTAACTGGTTAAGACTGAATGCAGACAAGACTGAGGTGCTGGTGGTGGACCTGGGTCTCCGTGCAGAGAAGTTGACTCCTGGGTTCTCCTCCTGCCTTATGTTAGGGGGTACCCAGTTGAGACCTTTTGAACAGGTGCAGAATCTGGGCATATTTCTTGACAGCGAACTGATGCTGAAGGAACAGGTGTCAGCCGTTGTCAAGTCTTCCTTTTACCATCTGAGGAATATAGCCCGGATAAAACACCTTGTTTCACACGATGGCCTTCCGGTACTGGTTCACGCCTTTGTTTCTTCACGTCTTGATTACTCTAATGCTGTATATCTATGGTTGCCAGGGGTGGATCTCTGCCGCCTGCAGCTGGTGCAGAACGCTGTGGCCAAGTTGTTGACTGGGTTGCCAAGAACTTGCCACATCACACCTGTGCTGCGCGAACTGCACTGGCTGCTGGTGTGATTGAGAATCACTTTCAAGGTTGCGTTGCTGACCTATAAGACCCTACACGGTCAGAGACCGGGCTACTCACAAGATCTCCTTCACCCTACCGCCCTCTCTGCTTCACCAACAAGGGATTGCTAGAGATTCCCAGGGTTCGCCTTCAGTCATCTGGGGCCACAGCTTTTTCTTTTGTGGCTCCAACCCTGTGAAATTCTCTACCTCATCGGATTCGAGAGTGCCTGTCCAGAGTTATTCAAGACATCCTTGAAGAGTTATTTATTTGAACAAGCCTTTGAATAGGTCACCTTGTTGCCTTTTAACTTTTTTTATATTTTTATTTATTGTGATGATTATTATTTTGTTATGTACTTGCTCTTTGAAACTTGAAAAGCGCATTATAAATAAAATTTGATTTGATGATTTTTCTACCCTTGGTTTTTCCATCATCCTCTCTCTTCTGCCTTTTTTGGCATAAGAAATGCCCCGACAGCCTCTGCAAGGATGGCATGCCCGTGGGTAGGAGTAAGCTCCCTGGTCCTTCCACAGGGGTCACTGCGCACTGGAATCCACTGCCAGTGCCAACCCACCCAAGCCAGGGCACGCTGCACCTCCAGCAGCTGCTTATCACTGGCCTGGCCCCTGCCCCAATGGCCATAGTCTACTACTGAAGTGTGACACACTGCCACTGGGCTATTAGTCTGGACGCTTGGTTATTTTTTAATCAGGTAAAAGCCAACAGCACTAATGCCAATTGTCATGAGTGACATGGGAAATACGTACAAAAAATGAAAAAACAAACATATGAACATAAAGACAATCAAATTTAAACATATCCAACAAATTGAGCTTCAAGTTTTGCTGTAAAGAATAATTGCTGTAACTGTAGACATGGGTTCCAGCATTTAAGTCACTGATAACTAAAAGATTGCTGACCAAGTCAGATCTTCTTAAAGGGAGGAGAACTGTAGCAAGTCTTTAAGTCATTTTTCCCAGTAGTAGCTGTTTTTTGACATACTGGTTCCAGTTCTGTTATTGTTCCATCTATATGGGCCTAATAGTAACCTCAGTGGGTGTTTCTGATTTACGCTGTGGTGTTCAGTGCCATTTAGAACTCTATGATGTAGTTTATGGTATGTCCCACTGAACCACAGAGTTCTATAGTAGAACATGGATGCATTGTACCAACAATAGAAGAAAAACGGGGACATAAACTACACTCTACAGTTCTAAAATGACTTACCAGCAGCATGTAAGTCAGAAACGCCCACTATGATAACCGAAAAGCCTGTCTAGCTAGAGCAATAACAGAAGTTGAACGAGTATTTAAACAAGCAGCTTCTAGTGGAAACAATTCTGCAATTCCTCACTGGAGACACTTGACCTAGTTTTATGGTCAGCATTAGAAACCAAAGATAGTCCATTCCACTCCTTACAGCACCATTATTCGATATCTTCCAAAGATTTGATAGAGTAAAGAATTGGCCCCATGCCTCCAAAGAAGACAGCCCAAGCGACCACATACTGTAGATACCAATGAGTCTACCTTGTGTATTGCAGATAAATCTACCCACGGTGTTATAACATACATGTTCCCTGTTCAGATTAGTTGTACTAGCCAACTTGTAAATAATGCAGCCATGATTCATGAGTGAAACTGCCATAAGTCATGCTGTCAATATACAAGTTTCTTTAGAGAGACAATTCTTTACTCCAAAACACATTGACAATCTAGGTGGACAACAAAGACTATTCTTTAACTCTGGAGTTCTGGCTCTGAGCTGAGAATGAGTTACACTAAGAACATTAATTTCTATATTTTTACAGCACATAATTATCTATGTTCTGTACTTTTTTTATTTGTTTTTCTAATGTTTGAATTTAGTGCGTGTGAAAGGTGCTGGATTGACAGCACTGGAACCTGAGGCATTCTGTTTATCCACATGACAGGTACAGCACGGGTGATCACAGTGTAAGCTTCCCCACACTGCCTCACCAATGTGCCTCAAGCGTGCCATGGGGGGACCACCGCGTAGGTGAGAGGGTAGTTCAGACTCCATGCCCATTCAGTCCTTGGCCTCTCCCATAAGACTGTCAACTAGGGTGCCAATTAGTGCCAGTCGTGTTGGCGGTTTTCCGATGTGGACACCTGCCCACTGGGAGCTGGACTGAGATCACCACAACTCATTTGACATAGGCCACTGAACAGCCCTCAGGTGGTACTACTGAGCTGTACTTGTTTCTGTGCCTTTTTAAAATGAAATAATGGTGATTAGATGAGTGTTAACTAATCTACGTGGCTAATGTCAACTTTCATCCAACTAGTACTCAACTGACACTTAGTTGGTTACTTGCTGAGTACTGTGGTGGCACAGTCTATTCATTTTGTCCATATAACTGAAAATATATGCAACCCCCCCCCAGTGTGGCGGCTTACTTGTCAGCTTCATAGAGCCAAGCCTCTCCAACTGAATTGAAGCTCCTGGGCCAGCTCTCTCCAACCCTGAAGACATCCTTTAGTGGTTGGGGACCAGAGGAGAGCTTCAGTAGAGAGGGGCACAGGATTTTCTTCTGTGCCTCCAACACCAGTACGCAGCCATGGCTCACACTGAACATTAAAGTGGCCATCCGCCGGTGACAGAGCAAACAATTATGCTCATGACAGGACTGGGATTCCCCGACCCCATGCCCTGATCAATCAAAAACTTAAGACATCAGAGGCACCAGACACTGCTTCAGGGCAGGAGTCCTTTTGAAATCAGACTTTTGGGGCCAGTAACCCTCGAGATAGTAAGGACGCCAGCATATTTCTGCACCCTGACCCTCTCTCCACAGCAGCAGCAGTGGATAGGGGTGGTACCAGCAACCAATCAAGCTCCAGAGCCTGGAAAAGGGGGTCACAGGGGATCATGAATTACAGGTGAACATAATTCAGTGTATAACTCCCCTACAAATGGGGGTTCCTAAAAGCCTCCTAGGAGCTTGCTTAAGTGTTCCCCCTGCCTGCTGGTGTTCGGCATTTTAGCCATTAGATTGGCACTGTGAGTGCTAGTAGAGCCTCCACATACTGTCTCTTTAAGAGTTGTCTGCTTGCAGACATAACTGATGCTTTCCCAGGGGTGCTGGTGTTTCCCTGCTCGAATCATGCCTGAACTGTGGGGTAATCACTTCATCTTGCAGTCGCTGAAGGCGCAAAGGAAGCCCCTCTGAAAGATATACCCGTTTCCCTGTAAACATTTAAGGCATTAGTAATATTGTAGTTTGTCTAACCTGCTTTGGTTACAGCTGGGACTCTGTGTGTGTTGTCCCTCCATTTTGGACCTAAACTGCTGTGCTGGGCCAATGGAATAAGGGGAGCTATAAAATGGAGACTGTTTAGACCAACCAGAATTCGGACTCTTCTGGGAGCCGGCTTATAATGGGAAGGAATAGCTAGTAATTCTGGGAAGTGAAGTTCTGGACCTTGGCGCCTTTTTGCACCAACTGAGAGAGCTTTGGAGTGATTGACAACTGAGTCCACCAACTAGACCGGGTGGCGCCCGAAGAGAATGTTCTGCCCTGCGACTGAGAGATCAGATCCGTTGTGACCATGAGGAGAGAAGGAGCGCTGTGCTTCTGCATTGTATAGTTTCATGCGGGAAGCATGTGAGAGGTCTGAAGTCGGCCTGTTGCCATTGCAAGATCGAATCAAATTGCAAGGTGACTGAAAGGAAGGAAGGCTGAAAGGTGGAAACCAGGCTCACCCTGTAGAAGACTGGAGGAATTGCTGAATCGCGCTCAGTCTGTCAGGAACTGAAGCTGCTGTGTGAACTCCCGGGTATTTGCAGTAAGTGCGATCGGGACCTAGGAGCAGCTGTCTGGTATAGTACTTTCCTTTACATATAAATGTGTTGAATGCTTGTGGAGAATAGCTATTCCGGTTCTCTTGTCACCGTGTGGTGTAAGCTGAAAGCCGAACTGAGTGTAATCGGACTAAACCCATCCACTAGTAAAAGCAGTTGGGCATGGCCCATAGAATCTCATCTCCCTGCCTTGTTTGTCTGGCAATCCAGAACAGCCATCTGCATCAGGTTCTCAGCTTGGGGTGGTGCGAGTACAAATCGGGGCATGCCCCAGTGACCTGTTAACAATCACCAGTGTTTCATCTGATTTTCTTTATTTCATTTCTTCAAGGACTGAGCCATCCAGCTTCGGATTACAATTGGGTGTTGTGCATATCTTTTTCCTACTGGGCCCTATCCATCTGCACCTGCCGGCCAACCCCGGGCAACGGACCTGGCTAGCCCCCCTCCAACCTGGGTACCCAGAGAGTGACTTTTAAGACCCTGTATGAGTGCACAGTGCTGTGATTTAATTCTGCCAATCAGCTTGATCTCCCCCTCCCATGTTCCACTCCCCTTAAATAAACCAGATTTGATGCTGTTGACTTTAAACTGTCTGAAGTGTCAGTATCTATATAGCAAGCATTGCATTAGTTTGTGTAAGTTGATCAACCTTATTTTACAGAGGGTCCTCAGAGACGAACTTCAGAATCGGTCTAGGGTAAGTGAGCCTGCTTATGGATTGAACCATTGTGTACATGTGGGGTATGGGTACGTAATTCTTGTGTATTGTGTGCATCATTAGAGGGATTAGAAGGAGTCTCAGTGTCCCAGTGGGCTGTGACCAAACTCAACCAACCATTACAAACCCTGACCTCTGGGTGGAGGCATCTGCCCTAGAACCTAGGCCCCTCAACCTGTTGGTAGTCCAGCAGGCAGGGGTAGTAGCCCTTGGGATAGCGCCACCTAGGGGTTACAAGTGTTTCTCAAACTGGGGTCCATGGTTGAGGCTTCACTTAGGGATCCATGACAAGTGGCACAAAAATCAAGAACAGAGTCCTTATTTACAGTTAATATTTATTTAACAGCCCTTTGATTCACCTAGGCTGCTCCAGGGCCCTTGGGTCAACTCTGTGCCCACCTCCAAGGGGTCCGGCCTGGGTTCCATAGCAGTCAGCAACTATGGTGCGGTGCATCCACCTGGGGTAAGTGGCAGCGGGATACTTGTGGACAAAGAACAGGTTACCACCTCCCAGGAAAATATGTAAGCTACCCCTCAGAACACTTTCCCCACACAATAGCAATCCCCACCCCCAGTAACTCTATTGCAATAAGTCACAGCAACAATAGTTAACATGCAAACAATGAAATTATTTATTGAGGGAGGGGAAACGGAGAATATCAAGAAGCACAACACTTGGGCCAGTCACTGATACCCCACAATGTAAACCTCACCTCCCACCATAGGGTGCACTCCAAATCATCCCTTGATGTGGTGGGTACCTCACTGGGGTGGTGATACAGGCCTGGGGTCTTTCATCAGGGCCCAAATAACTTTTAACCAATTTCAACCTTGAACTTTCTGCCTGGGCACAGCTTGGTAACTGATGCAGTCCAGCTCAGAACTTAACCCCTGTAACCAAACTAGATAGCTAGCTAATGAAAACTCCCCAAAGCCACAGATCGGGGTACTTACAGTTCTGAAGTTCACAAAGGTTTTTTTTCAGCTGGCTGAGTTGCAGTCAAAATGTCAGGTGCACGGTACCGTGGAGGTTTCCGGATGGTGGTGCACAAGGTCGCAGATCTGGAATACTGAAGAAAAGAAGAGTGCTGATCTTCCCCTGCCTGGCTTTGCCAACTTTGCCCGGGCGCCTTTATAGACAGTTTTCACCAGGCAGGCCTGTCGACATCTTTCTCCACTGGTGTTGTTCGTCTTTTTCGGTCCGGGGAATGACAAACATGGTTCCTTAGACCCCATTGTTACACCCTGGTCACATGGTTACAGCTGGGCTTTTGCACAGTCTCTTAACCCCAGCACTCTTCCTTTGGGCGTCTCATTTCACAGCGGTGCTGGGCCATCTCACAGTCAGTTGCCACAGCACACACAGGCTCTCTCCTTGCCAGAATTTGTTCTCACCAACAATTACCCCTCGGGGAAGGGGACAGCAGCTCAGTCTGCTTTTGGGGGTGTATCATTCTTTTCAGGTTTCAAAATACAACCCCAACCTTTGGTCCAACAGGGAGCAAAATTATGGGAGCACAGGTGCAAGACTTGGGCTCAGGAACCCACAGCAGTCTTTGTTACACACACACACGCACACACACACTCCAGCTCTGTTGACAACTCTCCCTTTGGGTGGCTAAACCAGTCCTATTTATAGCTTTTGGCAGCTCCCTCTTTGATTGGCTGCCACTTTCCTGGGCAAATTCAATGCCCTTTCAGTTTACCCAGCAGCCCCCTTGATCCTATGGGCACTGCCATCTTTATCTACATTAGGCCCCCAAACAGTCCAGCCCTTATTGTTAATACATAAACCCTTAAAAAGGGCTAAAAACATTCTCCCCCAAGATTCAGAGGCTCTCTGGTCCTATTTCCTGGTTCCTCAGCTTCCCTGTATTCCCTGGAGCTGGGGATATACATTAATACTGGCCGCATGGCCAAAACCATAAATGGAGTCATGGCTCCTTTAAATTTTACATCCCTGGTGGCCGGGCATGCCCAGTCCGGCGTGGGCTGCCATCTTTATTTACATTTGCTGTCCTGATTCCCTTGCTGCTCTTGGGACTGCAATTTTCTTTTCTTTAAATGCCAGGAGGCGTGGAAACAGTGTTAGAGACCTCGGACCCTCTGTTGCAAGGGTCCTATGGGGCTGAGGACAGCATTGATTTTGGCAGCTGCAGCTGTGAAGTAATGGGAGGTGCCAGGGCCCTAATCCCACCCAGGACCCCTTGTAGCGGTGGTGGGGCAGCACTGGGGCAGAAGCCCACAAGGTAAGCCCAATTGGGGGGGCTTACATTTACAAATATTGTAAATGTGTGACATTTTAGGACATTCAAGTATTTGAAGGGCATAAACTGGGTGAGGGTTGACAGCATCTTTAGAGGGAGTAAGAACACTCACACCAGGGGGCATTCATACAAACTGGAGGGGGGCAGATTCAGGGGACATCAGGGGGAGGTTCTTTACTGTGAGGGTGGTACAGTCATGGAATGGTCTGCCAGCATGGGTGGTGGGGGTAGATACAGTGGAGGAATTCAAAAAAGCTTTGGATAAGCTCATGGGCCTTACTGCCAGGGGGAAGGCCAACGGGGAAGAGGGAGTCGTCCTAAAATTGGGGTTGGGGGATACGGGCAGACTGGATGGGCCATTAGGTCTTTTTCTGCCGTCAGAATTCTATGATTCTAATTAATGTTGCATAAAGGGAAAAACTGCTAAAGGTTTAACTCTGTTCATATTGGCGTCATCAGGCTTCTCTGGCAATGAAGAGGGGGGTCCTTGAGCATGTCTAGTCATGATCAGTGGTCCTCATTGTTAGAAAGGTTGAGAACTCATGCCCTGATTAATTCAGGTGCCCTCCACTATCCAAGTACTTTCCAAGGATCAGAAATCCAAGACTGCCTAGTCTGATTGACACCCCTGTGGACCAACGGGATTTGTTGTTACCTCAGATAAGACAGGGGCCGAGCTGACTTTTGAGCAGATCTGGAGGAGAGTCCGTGGTAGTGGGACCACTGTTTGGGAGAGTTCGAGCTGAGCTACCATAGACTGCGTGTCTGCAAAGTGATGAACTGTGAGTGAAAACACAGTTTCTCCGTGAGAGAAGAAGGGAGGCTGTCTCATGTTAGCTAGCATATTAGTCCACACTGTGCATTGCCAGTGCAGAGACAGAGAAAGAAGCGGTGAGAAGGGAGCCACAGCTCAAGACTTCTGTAGGGTCTGCTAGTGGGTACCATAGGTCGGTGCCTGGCAGCTACCTCCCTGAGGGTGCGAAGGCCTAGACAAATGCATTGGCCTGATCAATGGAGAACAGCTGAACTTCCACCCTGAACTGCCATTGCAAATACCAGGGAGATAGTTAAAGTGGAGAATGGAGGGAGACAGAGCTTAAGTCAATCTGTATTTGTACTTGTGTTAATTTGTTTTACCAGAAGAAATCGCCATTAAGCAAAGCTCATTTACAGGGAGGTCCTGGATAGGAAAGCCAAAGGTACAGCACAACAAAACATAACATATCATAGAAACAAAGGTTATGATACAAAACAATAGATGCAGACAGTACCACAGGTAATAAAGATGCACATTAAGCAAAAGATAGAGGGATCATCGCTACCTGTGACTGCAGAGCTATGTTTATCCAGGAATGGTCCTTCAAGCATCAGAATAATGCATACAAATCAGGGCTTGGCCCTGCATGTGAGCCAAGCTTGGGGACCGGTTCCTGGGATTCGGCCAGCAGATCGAGTCACTGGGGATTTACAAATACCTCCATTCAAGGGTTGCGTTTGCCATTTTTTGCAATTGCACGGCCTTTGGGGTTGGGGATCTGTTGTGTCAATAAGCATTGTTTACTATTTAATTTTAAGGTCACCGCCAGTGGCCAACTAGCTGCATCACCTATGGGCCTACAACAATTCATCCACTGGGTACCCAGTAACTTGCTGGGAGCTCCCCTACTAAAATAAAGGCTAAACTTACTGGTACCGGCAGGGATAGGGTAGTGCCTCCAGTACAGGACAGCAACATCCACGAACTGTCATATGCGCTGTGGAGTGTGTGTGTGTGTGTGTGTGGGGGGGTGCATGTCAGGGCTGTGCCTAATAAGCATTCTCAATTACAGCCCAGTGAAGGTTTTGGTTTGCCCACGCCTGCTCAAGGCATGTAAGAGTGGCTACATACACTGAATTATTGGGCCAGGCCTTCACATGGCACCAGGAACATGGCCAATTTACAGCTACCTTCCACAGGAAATTAATCTCGCCCCCCCGGTCCGGGTCTACCTTTAAAGATTCTGCAGTTGTGTTTTGTTGAAACTATTGCCATTTGTTGGGTCAGTGCTTCTTTGTGGTAAGGGCTGCCGGTTAGCTAAACAAACTGCCGGGCTCACTGTTTAATCTTCCCAATCTTGCACATTTCAAAAGATCTCTGCAGTCATCTTTAATGTTATAGTGCTGTTGTAACTGCACATAACCCTGCTTGTAACTTTTGCCTTACTTGGTGACTTGCTTCGCTGTTTTGTTATTGTCTTTAGATTGTATCTCTCTGCATGTTGCTTGATGTTGCTTTTATTGTACCCTTGTTGTATTATAATGACCTTGATGTGGAACCTTAGTAAAGGAGCACTTGTGCTCAAAACTATTTTCCAAATAATAAGTACATTGCTCAGGCCATCTGGGACATGGAAGCTTATACAGAATGCATGGGTGTCACCAGCATAGTAATGAAAGAGTGGTGAGGTTATTTAAAGTAGGATAGGTGTGAAATAGGGTAAATGAAGGTAAACACCCTTGCCCTAGGCAAGAACAAGGGGATAAAAAAGGTCTGCTGAGGGCTCCCAATTACCTATTTATTTATTTATTAGCTTTTGGCAACCAGGTAAGTGCATTAGGCAAATGACCTGCCTATTTTCAAGCACGACCCTAGCAGCAGGGCATCATGCTACCATGCTGGTGATTGGGATTTAAAATTGAATCAGGATGCCGCTTCAACTTCAAGATGAGGCCATGAGCTGGAGCCGCTGCTGAGAGCAATGGGCTCCACCCTTCGTGGACTGATGGTGGCTTCCAGTGCCACAGAGACACCTGCAGGAGGGTCAAATCTAGTACCGTTTTGGACCGCATGAGTGGGTACTAATCGCACAGCGTGGTTATTGATCACACTGTTTTTGACTGCAGTATTGACATAGAACTGAACAACAGGAATGGTTAGTAGTATTTAGTGAGAACAGCTGAAATACTACAGCAGGGTCCATATTCCTACATAAATGACTGCTTGCAAAAAGTGTAAAAACTCTTGAATCCATATATTACAAAAAATAACTGAGAGGGAACTATGTCTCACATGGGTGGAATACCATCTCCAAGTTCTGGTGACATGAGGACCTCTTGAGGGTTCCACCAAGCCACATCGACAATGAAGTTGTTGAAATGCAGCACGGTGACATCCATAATATCGACAGGTGAAATTTCGCCTGTCAGATATTGACTGTTTTTTTAAAGTGGGCAGTGCCCTCCGCACCTTCCCCTCCCCCGATTTTTTAGATAAATTCCAAGTCAGAGTTTAATCGAAGGGGGTGAAACAGCAACAAAGGCAGCAACATTTCACCATCAGGACCATTACAGTGACAATTTCAAATTCCATCGAAACTGTCGCTGTATTGACTTTCGCTGTTGAAATTTTACTGTTTTGACAGTATATGCCTCGTAAGCATCATTCTCCAGGTCAGCACATCACCAGAACCTCTCAGTGGTATTATACCCTCAGAAGACATGGTTCTCTATCTATTATTCTATAGTGTATAGTAGAGCATTATTCTGTATAGAATTACATCCCTTTCAAAATGCAGATGTACCACAGTTCAAAGGTCATGGAATGTGATTGTACCCTTCTGTGGTACAGCAGCATTCTGACACCTCTAGAGACTGCACAAATCAGTTTCATTCTGAAAGCAAAAGAACTACTGTAGGCACATTTCACATAATACTACACACTGGTGTAACCCCCCCTATAAATGGGGGTTCCTAAAATATCTTCCTGAGCATGCCTAATGCCCACTGCCCACTGCCAGGATGGTGTTCTGTGCCTCCAGTAGTTTTGAATATGCCTGCATGGGAGTGCCCTGTTAGCCTCTGTGCCTGTCTCTTTAAGAGCTATCTATTTTGCGTGGGATCATTAGTCAGGGTTAGGACTGAGTGGTTTAAGGCTCGCAACCCGCTCAGGGAATGGTATTTCTGCTCCATTCTGCCATCGCTTTATGCACAGAGGGAGCCCTCTTAGGATCTGTGATTGTTTGCTGTTTATCTGCTTTAATAATAATAATATAGGAGTTTGTCTAACCTGCCTTCATGTGCAGCATGAACTTTCTGCTTAGAGCCACCATTTTGGTCCTGGATTGCCAGAGTTGGACCAATTGGAACCTCGGGGGACCCTAAAATGGAGACTGTCCCCAGAGGTCTTGTGGGATTTAATTTCTGTAGGAATTGTAGTTTTTGATGTTTGGCATCTAAATGGACCCGGTGGGGGGAGCCCTTTCTGTGACAGACAGATTGATCTACCAACCAAACCTTTTGGATCACTGGGAAATCCCAGAGCTGCCTGCAGCAGTGTGTCAGTCGAGAGTTGGAGTTTGGAGAGTGAACAGCTCGAGCCATTCGAGCAGCTGCTCCTGCGTGGTAGCACAGGGATTTAGCAGGAAGGTTGAGTCTGGCCTGCCTGCTACCATCTTCCAATGTGAAGAAGGTTGTGCAAACTCAAATTGGACTAAATCCGAATATCTTTATTGAGACCTGAATCCCAAATTGAAAGGGAGTGAATTTTGCCTGAGTGTGGACCAAAGACTTGCTCCAGAAGCGATCGGCCTGTCAGGTACCGGAGAGATACTCAGAACGAAAGGTTTGCACAGAAACCCCGTTAAATTGCAACCAGATTTCATCTGATCTGTGGCTCATAGCTGTATTACTTATAAGTGTGCTGAATGTGCTGTGTGGGTCGCAATTTGGTTCCCCACCATCAACCGTGTTATGCTAGCTGGAAGCTGCTCCAGCAGTCGAATGGACTAAATCTGAACTGTCTGCTCTGGTCTGGGCCCTACCATCTCGGCCTAGACTGCTGCTCCCACCACAGAGACTTGTCCGATGAAAGACCCACTTGGGGATTCAGCTCCCTGCTCAACACCATCGAACAGACATCGACCACCACGGTGCGTCATGTGGGCCCTGCTTCCCCAGGCAAGCCAGAACAACATCCAGAGGTCTTCATCTCATCAGTCCTGCCTCCTGGTCTGAGTAGCGTGAGTACTAAACAGGGCAGCTCCCTGCAACAAAGCTCCAATCATTGTGTGTCATCTGATTTGTTTGGGTTTATCACTATGAACTCAGCCATCCGGCTCCGTAATACCTGTAACCCCTCTGCAAATGGGGGTTCCCAAAAGTCTTCCAGGAGCTTGCCTGAATGCTCCAAGTCTGGGCGGTGTTCGGTGTCAGAGCTGTTTAAATGTGGTTCCAAGTGAGTGCTATTTGAGCCTCCACGTACTGTCTCTTTAAGAGCTGTCTGCTAGCAGACAATTAGTTTGTATGGGTGGACTGTGTAATTAATGCTCGAATCCTGCCTGAGCTGCTGCCAATTCGCTCTGTTTCTGCCATCACTACATGTGCAGAGGGAGCCTTGTTGAAAGATATAACTGTTTGCCAGAAATCATTTAGAGTGACTGAGAAAATGTAGTTTGTCTAACCTGTCTTTATTTTAGCACAAACTGTTTCAGTGTAGCTCTTTCATTTTTGTCCTGAACTGCTGTGCTGGGCCAATTGGGTTAAGGGAGCCCTAAAATGGATCCTGTGGACGAATCAGAACTTGGAGTCTTAATTTTGAGCCAGCCACAAGGGGATTGTATGGGCAGTGACTCTGGGAAATGTAGTTTTGAACTTCGCGCCTTTTTCCACCAACAGAGGGAGTCTTATTGTGAGTGACAGCCGAACCGACCAACAGAATGGTGTGGAGCTAAAGGAAATGCCCTGCTCTGTGACTGGAAAGCTCAGATCAGTTGTGACAGTGAAGAGAGAAGGAGCTCTGTGCTTCTGCGGTGTATAGTTTCTCGCGGGAAGCGCGTGTGAGGCCCTGAGGTTCAGCCTGCAGCCATTGCAAGTGTCAGTTTGGACTGAATCCGATTGTGAGGAGAAAGAAGGAAGTCTGAAGAGTGGAAACCAGGCTCACCCTGTCGAAGACTGGAGAAATTGCTGAATCGCACTCGGTCTGTCAGGAACTGAAGCTGCTGTGTGTGTGCTCCCGGTTATTTTGCAGTAATTGCGATAGGGATCGAGGAGAAGCCTGCCTGGTATAGTACTTTCCTTTTACATATGAATGTGCGTAGTGCTTGTGGGGAATCGCTATTTCCAATCCCCCGTGCTGTATGCTGCGTGCTGAAGTTGGAAGCAAACCCCAGCTTAGCTTGGACTAAATACATTTGCTATCAACTGCAGTGGGGTCCAGTCACAAGGACCTCATCTCCTTGTCCTGTTGTTCTGGCAATCCAGAAGAACATCTACCATCCGGTCCTCAGCTTGGGCATTGTGAGTACAAATCAGGGTATTCCCCTGCAGTATGTTTTCAATCACAAGTGTGTCTAATTCTTGTTGTTTCCCTGCTTCATGGACTGAGCCATCCGGCTCCGGATTACAATTGGGTGTTGTGCTTATATTTTCTTCTTCTACAGGGCCACATCTATCTGCACCTGCCAGGCAATGGACCTGGCTAGCCCCCCCCCCCAACCTGGGTACCCAGAGTGTGACTTTTCAGACCCAGTATGTGTGCACAGTACTGTGATTTAATGCCACCAATTAACCTGATTTCCCCTCCCGTGTTACTGCCCCCTAAATAAATCAGATTTGTTGTTATGCTATATACTGTCTGTGGTGTTGGTACTTATGGAAACAGTATTGTGTTTTGCTGTGTATGTTTAACCTTATTTTACAGGGGGTCCTCAGAGACGTGCTGCAGAATCAGTCTCGAGGGTAAGTGGTGTCTATATGAGTGAACAATGTGTATACATGGGGTATTGGAGCTGTAACTCTGGGGTACTGTGTGAGCCACTAGAGGGAATAAAAGGGGGTCTCCATGTCCCAGAGGGCTGTGACCAAGCTAGTCTAATCACTACAAACCCTGACCTGTGGGTGGAGTCACCCGCCATAGGACCTAGGCCCCTCAACCTGTCTGTAGTCAAACAGGCAAGGGTAGTAGCCCTTGGGATAGCGCCACCTAGGGGTTACATCTTGGAGGCTCACCGCTGGGATTTTGTGTCCTCTAGTGGCCACATTTCCGAACCACTGTTAAAAAAAAAAATAAATGGGTACCCCGACAGAAGCGGCTGTGCACCGGTTGGTGGAGTGGTGTACTGGGGAAGAGATCGACCCCCAAAATGCTATGCTTATCCTGGACATCCCCCTGGGTATCAATACGGACACTGTACAGGGAGTACTTTACAAGGTGGAAGGTTTACAAAACCCTGTGGTGGTGGGTCGACATGCTGATCTGCTCACCCACATTTTCATATCCCTAGCAGAGTATAAGCAAGGCCCCTAGAATTCTGCGGCCGCAGAATTTTGCACAGAACTTGCAATCTATCGCAGAACTTCTGCGGTGCCGCAGAATTCACTTTTCTTGGTGATTTTTTATTCATATTTCTGTTTATATATAAAATCTGGTCCTCTTCCCCTCTTTTTATATCCAAAACCCCCCTATATGTTCAGAATGTGATGTTATCATTGCTATAACATCATACATTAGTTAATGAAATGGCTGCATTCTGCAACAGAAATGAAGTCACTTATCTACCACAGTTCCCACTGCCAGAAACGGTGGCACAGCACATCAAGCATTGTGATATTTGCTCAACTGGTACTATAGCTTAATGCAATTTTCAGTCTTACATTGTTGCACTAGGGCCAACTTAAACAAAACCTTGTCAATAGCACAGACCTGTTAAGTCCATACCTCACTTTGTACAAACCTATTTGTGCCTTTAAGGTATAGAGATGCTATCTGAAATGAATAACTGGTAAAATGAATTTAACTGTCTAAATTTTTAAGAAAAATACAGTTCTGGGAGCGAAAGTTCTTTAAATTTGATGGACTGCATCTGACTAAAGAGGGAGTCAGTGCATTGGGGCAGAAGTTTGACGTCTTTGCAGAATATTTAAACTAGCAAATGGGGAGAGGGTGCAGCACCCCATCGTCGAATAGGAAGAACACCCTCCCCTTCAGCTAGTGGTCAAACAGGAATTCAGCGTGTTTGCCATTCAATTGCATCACCAGGTAAGAAAAAGGTTTGTCTCCCATACGATGCACAGGGGTAATGCCAAACTTCACCCAACAACTAACACACCAAAATCTGGCCAATGGAAAATCATGTACACAAATGCTCACAGCCTGGTAAATAAGATCCCAGACCTGCAGGCAATAATGTCAGAGGCTAAACTGGACATAGTAGCAATTAGTGAGACGTGGTTTACCAGTAACCACACTTGGGAGACTTCAGTACCTGGCTATGTATTGTTCAGAAGAGACCGAGGTGCAAAAAGGGGGGGAGGGGCCCTGTATGTCAAATGAAAATATCAAAGCTACAGAAATTCAGAATACAACATAAGGAGCCAGAAGAACTGTGGGTCACCCTGGAAACAGGAAATGGGACAGCCATAAGAACTGGGGTTGTCTACAGGCCCCAAGACCAGGGGGAGGACATAGACACATTACTGTTAGAAGATATACAAAACATGACAGCTAAAGGGAGGTTCTGATAATGGGAGACTTCAACATGCCAGATATAGATTGGTCAATACCAGCAGGAACATCTGCCAGAACTAGACTCATAGTGGATTCCCTGCAGGGGAGGCCTCAAACAACTGGTACAGCAACCCACAAGAGACAGGGCTATCCTAGATCTAGTACTGACTAACAAAGAAGGGATCACAGATCTCCAGGTAGAAGGTCACCTGGGGCCAGTGACCATCACATGGTATGGTTCAATTTGGCTACTACATCTAAATCATCCCATTCCAAGGCAAAAATATGGGACTTCAGAGGAGCTGACTTTGATAAGATGGCCAACAGAGTTAAGCTAGCCCTGGCAAAAGAAACACAGGTGGGGAGGTATAGGCAAAGTGGGCAAGCATTAAGGATACAATACTTGAAGCAACATCCCATTGTGTTAGACAGAAAAGGAAGTGCAAAAGAAGAGGAAACCACTTTGGTTCTCAAATACAGTAGCAGAAAGGTCAGAGCCAAAAGGCTGGCCTTCAGGAAATATAAAGGAACACAGCGGGATGAAGATAGGGAGGCATACCAAACTGCCTAAGGGAAGCAGGTAAGGCAGTAAGGCAGGCAAAGTCCCAAACTGAGGAAACACTAGCACGAACAGTAAAAGAAGGTGACAAGACTTTCTATAGATACATTAGTGAAAGGAGAAAGTCCAGAGGGGTATTGCTAAGCTTAATGGAGAAAAGGGAGCATGTGAGGAGGAGGACCCTGTAAAGGCATCTATCCTAAATAGATACTTTTGCTCAGTATTTACTGAAGAGAAGGTAGGGCAGGGCCCACAGCTCAGCATCATGGACACAGGGGGGAGGGAGGTGAGCACTACTCCCTTCACAAAAGAAAGAGTCCTACAAGAGCTTGCTAAGCTCAGGGTGGATAAGGCAATGGGACCTGATGGCATACATCCCAGGGTACTTAAGGAGTTAAAGGAGGAACTAGCAGAGCCATTAGCAGAATTGTTTAGTGAGTCTCTGAGCACAGGAGAGGTCCCAGAAGACTGGAGAAGGGCTCATGTGATCCCGCTCCACAAGAGTGGTAGCAGGGAGGAGGCGGGAACTACAGACCAGTCAGTCTTACCTCAGTAGTGGGCAAGATTATGGAGGCACTCTAAGGAAGGATAGTGCAACACCTGGAATCCATAGGGGCACAGGATAAGACAGCATGGGTTTACAAAGGAAGGTCCTGTCAAACTAATCTCATAGATTTCTTTGACTGGGTAACCAGAGTGGTGGACAAGGGGAGCAGTTGATGTCGCCTACCTTGACTTCAGCAAAGCTTTTGACACTGTTCCACATAGAAGATTGATAAATAAGCTAGGTAGGCTCGGGGTGGGTCAGAAGTTGGTCAACTGGGTGGCAAACTGGTTGACTGGCAGAAAACAGAGAGTGGTGGTAAATGGTATACAGTCAGAAGAGATGCAAGTCACAAGTGGGTACCTCTAGGATCAGTCCTGGGGCCAGTCCTATTCAACATCTTCATTAGTGACCGCAGATGGACTAGAGGGTAAGGCTTGTCTGTTTGCAGATGACACCAAGATCTGCAACAGAGTAGATGATCCAGATGGGGTGGGCAGAATGAGAAGAGATCTGCATAAACTAGCAAAATGGTCAGAAGAGTGGCAACTGGGATTTAATGCAAAGAAGTGCAAAATCATGCACATAGGAAGAGAAACCCTGAAGCCACTTATAGGCTGGGAGGGAGTTGCTAGCAGTCACAAAGGAAGAAAGAGACTTGGGCATCATCATCACTGATGACCTAAAATCATCCAAGCAGACCCTCAAAGCAGTAGGTAAGGCTAGGGGGTGTTAGGTGTATTAGTAGGGGTATCACAAGTCGTAAGAGGGAGGTAATAATTCTCTGTACAAGACATTGATTAGGCCCCATCTGAGTACTGCGTGCAGTATTGGAGGCCACACCTTCACAAGGACATTAACCAAATTGAGGCAGTCCAGAGAAGGGCAACAAATGGTGCAGGGACTGCATCAGAAGACATATGAGGACAGATTAACGGAGCTCAATATGTATACCCTTGAGCAAAGGAGGAGAGAGGTGATATGATCGAGACATTTAAACACCTTAGGGGCATAAACAAGGTGAAAGTGTCTAACATGTTTAAATATAAGAAAATAGCAGGACAAGAGGACACAGCATGAGATTAGAGGAGGCCGATTAAGGGGAATATGAGGAAATTCTTTTCACAGAAAGGGTGGTAGATGCATGGAATAGCTTACCACAAGAAGTGGTGGCTATGAATACAGTGCAGGGCTTCAAACAGGCATGGGATAGGCATAAGGGAGCAATACAAATGACTATGAATAGATAGGTCACTGACAGAGCAAAGGCCGATGGCACATTTATAAGGTAGAAAAAGAAATGGGCAGACTGGATGGGCCTTGCGGTCCTTATCTGCCGTCAACTTCTATATGTTTCTATGTTTCTATGTTTCTATGTAATTATGCCCAGAAAAGTGAAATATAATAATGTGTAGACCTGTTGAAAGAATAGACCTGTTAAATAAATAATTGCACTGTACACATTTTTGCCAGGGTTATTGATTACATATTGTCATTGGTTGACAAAATCACCTAAAAGTTATTGAGAAATGTTGTGTGCAGGGACATCTGTTGAGCCAGAGGGTAGCATGCTGTGTTTCCGTGCTGGCAAGTTAGGTTCAGTTCAGAGACTAGCTCTGGGAGCTGGCTGGGCAGCACAAGGATTGGTGGAACACATCACTGCCTTGGAGCCTGGGAAGGTATGGTGCTGTGTTCTGTCACATGGTGGACACATTGTGATAGGCCGGAGAGCTGTATCTCACAATTGGTTCACATGCACGTCATGGCCTGATGGTGTTAGTCAGTGTGTCAGGGAAAGCAGATTAACATGAAAAATGAGTTTTGCAATAACTCCTCTATTCTATTCTATTTCAATGGGACCTGTATGAATGAGGATGCAAATTCATGGAAATTAAAAATATATATATATATATATACACACACACATATACAGTATCTCTGTCTCTCTCCACCACACACACACACACACACACACACACACACACACTCACGCATATTTGTATGTATGTTACAGATTGCATATAAATATATAAGTGATACACAGTGGGAACCTCATGAGTGGTGTAGAAAGCACATACAAATATATAAGTGATAGACAAGTGGAAACCTCATTAGTGGGATAGATAGCATGCATATAGAAATACCTTACTTATCACATACTATCCCCTCTGCATATGTCATTTATGCAACAGGCTAGGACCTTAAGGGAGAGACATTTGTTTTGCTATTTTAGGCATGGAATTATTTTTATAAGTCTGTTATTTTTTGAACTAGTGTTATTGTGATTTCCACCATCCTGATTGCTATAACCACTGCCATGAAAGTGAAGTCAGGGTGACAAGCTGACACTGATGTGGTAGTTTGTTAGTGCCGCAGAACTTCCGCAGAAATTACAAACCACCGCCACAGAAGTTCTGCAGCAAATGGTAGTCTTGCCGCAGAACTTGGTCCCACTGTGCCGCAGAAAAGTAGGGGCCCTGAGTATAAGGACCCCATAGATAGCTCCAAAGTGCCACAGACTATTACCCCAGAGGGAGCCCTCACTGCCTGGAGAGTGATAACTAAGGACAGTAAAGACCCGGGGGGAAATGAGCCCCTCCCATTATCTGAAACTTTTGAGGAGAACTTTGCTAAGTTGTTGCTGGAGGAAGGGAAAACTGTGGAGGACTTAAAGAAGTTAATTCTGCCACCTGGGGGTGTTCCTCCCCAACACCCCTTCCCGCTCCAGCACTCGTTATTGCCCCTCTTTCTGTGGCTGAACCAATGCAGGCTCCTATTTCTGCACCTGTCATTAGTCAAGACTCTTACCGAAGGTTGAGGATCTTCTCTGGCACCCTCCCCACCCCCCAGGGGGAGGATGATTGGGACACCTGGATAGAGTGTGTTGCCCCCCTGATACCTGAATGGCAGTGTGCGGAAGCTGAGAAATGAAAAAGAATCATAGAAAGTCTTAGGGGTCCTGCCCTAGAGGCCATTAAATTTTTGAGGTCCACAAATCCTGATGCATCTGCCCAGAACTACCTATCTGCACTTGAAGGCAATTTTGGGAGCATTGAGTCAGGGGAGAGCTTGATGTGGAAATTTCAAGGTACAAAACAGTGGGCCAGGGGAAAGTTTTTCTGCATATGTTACTCATCTGGAAAGAGCTCTGCAGAAGGCTTACCGAAAAGGTGGGGTGGCCGCCAATGGCTTAAACCGTGTAAGGTTGGAGCACCTACTACAACATGCAAAGCATTCTAAATTGCAACTCCTTCAATTAAGGCTCCCAGACAGAAGGGGTAACCCATCGGACTATTGTGACTTAATAAAAGAACTTTGGGAGGTTGAAGATTAGGAGGGGGATTTTAATTCTGGGGTGAGCACAGCCCAAGTGATCACAGCATCGGAAGGTCCTTGTGAAGTGGGGACCAATGAGGGTGTGCCACCATGGGGTGAACTGAGAGAGTTCGGAGAAATAAAAAACAGTCTCTTTATGAAGGCCACTCCTGCAAGTACAGGCCCCGACCCTCATCCGACTGCATCTGCTATGGGGGTGGGGGTACCCACCCAGGCATCTCCTGCTGACAACAGCTCAAAACTCGATGTCTTGACCATGGAAGTGAGGAAATTGATGAGATGTCTCCAAATGCTTATCACACCGCAGACAGAGATGGCACCAAGGTTTCCAGTTAGTAGTACCCCCACCCTGGCTCCCAGTGTGATGCCTCGGCCAGTTCAAACTCCAGAAAGTATGTTTTGCTACAATTGTGGGAAGGATGGGCACATGAAGAGAGAATGCCGGTCCCCAAAAGACACAGACAAAGTTGCATATAGGCTACAAGGAGAGCTTCTGAGAACAAATCAGTGATTAAGAGGTGCACAAAATGATCCCAGTGAGGGCCCCAAAAAACTCACGTCCCTTTGTGGCAAGATCAGTTGCCCAGGCCCCCACTACCGCCTCTCCAGACTGATCCAGAATAGTGGGTCCCTCCATGGAGACCACTGTAAAGGTGAATGGAGTGTCTACAAGAGCTGTATTAGACAGTGGCTCCCAAGTGACAATTATGTTCCAAGACTGGTATCAGAAGCATTTGTCTGATGTACCCTTATAACCGTTGGAGGGGCTGCATGTCTGGGGGTTAAGTGAGAAGGCCTACCCCTACTCTGGATATATCCGAATTTGGCTGTCTTTTCCCACCTCCGTGACTGGAGATGCCGAGCAAGTAGAGACCCTGGCCTCAGTGTGTCCCCCTACCGGACTGTATGATGGGGTTCCTCTACTAATTGGGACTAATGCACATATGTTTGGACGGCTGGCACAGTTGTGTTATGAAAAACAGGGGTCCCGGACTGGTAGAGCTCTGAGAATTCCAGCCTTGATCAGGAAGGCCTACAATGCCCAGAGAGATGCTGACAAAGTGGAACCAGAGGAACCGGTTGGAGTTGTGTGGAAAAAGGATCTTTAGTCTCTGATCCTGGCGCCAAATGCCCAGTGTACCTTACAGGTAGAGGTCTGTATCAGAAAGGATGTCAAGAATAAAATATTAATGTTGGATGCACCAGGCAATGGAAAATTTCCAGAGGGACTGCTGGTCAAGTCTAGTATTTTGCCTGCTAGGCCCATGCTTATGCTAGAAGGGTAATGTTTCAAGTTCATAATGTGTCTGACGGAGAGATTCGAGTAAATAGAGGTTGCACCCTGGCTAATGTGCATTGTGCAGACACTGCAGTGCTACCCAGTAGCAAGAGTTCAGGGAAGAATGACAGAGTAATGCCTGATTTGTTTGATTTCGGTGACTCCCCGTTGCCAGCTGAATGGAAAGTGAGGATCAGTGAGAAGCTTGCCCAGAGAGACCAGGTGTTTTCTTTAAAGGAATGGGACGTAGCATGCGTGCAAGGAGCTAAGCACCATATCCGGCTGCATGATGAAAGGCCAATTCATGAGAGGTCTCAACGCCTGGCACCTGCTGACATAGATGATGTGAGACGGCATCTGCAAGAGATGCTTGCTGCTGGTGTAATACAAGAATCCAGGGTTGAGTAAGCACTTAAATGTTAAACCTCAAATTTTACACTTTAATAACTTTGCATCTGTTCAATGAATTTGCACAAAAGTTTGCATGCATGGTCTCCTGGGGTAGATCTCTCGGGGTGCCAAGTTTTGTGTCAAATCAGATAGGCAGATTTCGCGTGGCACATAGTGAAAAACATTAGAATTTGCCTTTTTTCACAGTTTTTTTGTCATCGCACTGTGGCCAAACGGTTTGGAATATTGGTCTGAAATTTACAGGGTTGAAAGTGCTTCCCCACAGAACATGCCTGCATTGGTTTGGTGAAAAAATATTAATCTGTTCGAACATGATTTAATTTTAGAATTTCAGGTTCTGAGCAAGCTCAGTTTACTCTTTTGGATACAGGAATGGAACCAAAAAGGATTTTGCTCTGACAAACAAGGATCCTTTTTCTTGAGGCGCCAATCCTTGTTCACCAGAAAAAAAAATCATTTTTCATGACCCGCCATCTTGTTTCTTGTTTTGCCACAAAAAAACTGTCATAACTGTGCCCAGTGATGTCTGTTATAGACATTAAAGTATGTATTTTGCTCATCGGGAGTTGATGAGCTGTGCTTTGTGATTTCCGACATTTGTATGCCCATAGAAACTTTTTTTTTTTAAGCAATTTAAATCCTAGTTGGTCACTCGCTAAATTCCTTGTTCACCATTCCTTTTTCATCATGGCAAAAAGTAAATCAGCTGGCGAACAAGGATTACCCTTTTTCACGACCAGATGGCTGGACCGGGAATCCTTGTTCACCAACCAATTTCCCTTTTCACCATGACAAAAAAGAATGGTGAAAAAGGAATTTCTGTGGCAAGAAAGGATTCCCAGTCTGGCCATCTGGTTGTGAAAAGGGGTAATCCTTTTGCCAGCCGATTTCCTTTTTCAGAATGATAAAAAAGGATGGCGAAAAAGGAAATTGGCTGGAGATAAAGAATTCCCGGTCTGGCCATCTCGGTCATCAAAAAAGTGTTTTCAGCCATCTGTCATGAAAGATTCAAACATCTGCTTGGAGCAAAGGATTGTATTTTGCCAGACGAAATCCTTTTCCGCCACCACAAGAAAGGACTGGTGGAAAAGGATTTCACCTGGTGGAAAATGATTTTGGCTGGCAAAAAATGATCCCTTTTGTTTTACTTTGTTGTTTATTTATTTTTTATAATGTTCCCCCCCCAGGAAAAAATCCCTGGTGTCTAGTGGCACCCCCACCCTGTATTATATAGATATTTATAGTTCTGTTTTTTATTTAGTTCTTTATTGAATTTTTTATTTATTACCCCAGGTCTGCTTTTTTTGGTGGGTGGTCACAATGCTCCCAATTTTGTTCCCTAGTGTCTAGTGGTACCCTCCACCCCACCCCCACCCTCCTGTAGTCACTGGTGGCAGTGGTATCCCCTCATGCTCTTGTTTTTATTTATTTTCCGCTGAAAATAAAATAAAAACTCAATGTCTTTACTAATTTTGTAACCTGTAAAAAAAAAAAAAACATCCATCGACAATCATGCCTGTACCCCCACCCAATCTCCCACTGTGCACCCACCTCCCCACACCCTCATGATGTCCCCACAGACCCTCACTCACATCAAGAGGTCCCAGGTTCAAGTCCCGCTCCGCCGATCGAAGACATGTCTTGCTGCTGGAACCAGCTACTGCAATATGAGAAACTAATGTAAATGTACTTCAATGTATTTCAATGGTGGCGTTCAACTTTTAACCGTAACGCAGCCATTTTTTGTGATTTTGGCCCCAAATTTTCAATGTGGCCTTCTGGGGACCCCACCTCATGAAACATATGACTGTTGTTAGGCAACTCCTGCCAGAAGGTGATTTCTTGGTCAATTGGTGAAATCACCTTTCCAGTGAGACCCCATGTAACAACAGTCATAATGTTGAAGTCTAAAAAACATAATGGTAGGAGTAAATTCTAAAATGTCTGTGTTATATTCATTGCACTCATAACTTTGGAAATGTTCAATATTTTCACTCCATATTTTTAAGTTGGTCTTCTTATTACCCCACCTCATGTATGTCACAGTTGTCATTTTTCAAATCCTGTCAAAATGTGTTTTTGCACCTGCTGCGTAGAATGGCATTGCAGTTGTGCAGAATTACATTTCGGCAGGCATTTGAAAATTTTCTGTACTGGGTACGTGCAATGAGGTCATAAGAAGGCTATGTTGAAAATTTGGAGTCAAAATTATTTAAGATGGTACAGTTTTGACTGTTGCAATTTTGCTGCGTATGCTCGTAACTTTGTGAATTTTAAATATTTTGAGCTAAGATTTTCAACATAGCCTTCTTATAACATAAGCAATAATACTCAACAGGGTGGGTGTATTGGGTTATACTGGACTGCCCAGGGGTGTGATGAGGCCCAACGTCACAGGCGGAGGGTGTTATAGCCCCTGGAAGGTCCGGTATAATAATATCGCCACCCTGGAAAATGTCTCCTCTTATATAAAATAGGTTATATGTGACATTTCTTTAATAAAATATTTGAAAATGTTAAAAAAAATATGTTACACTTTCATAAAACTGAATAGAAATTAACTTTCTGGTAAAGTAGTCTCTCTGTTGGTACACTTGCCAGTAGAGGTGCTGCTGTTTTGTATATGAACAGTTGCTGATTTTTTTTTCAGAAGCAAGAAGTGTCTCCCCCCCCCCCAACACACATACACAAACTGTATAATCAGACAGTTTTGCAGTGTTTTTACAACTGCTGTGAGTCTATCAGAGCTGGCTGACTTCAACTATCTACTGCAGTGTGTGGACTACGCTAAAGCAATGAGTTTTTCTTGTAAAAGGAAACTGCATACCTGTCTCTGCCCTTCTCCACTGTACTGTACCTCCCTCCCTGTTGAACGTATTCCACAGCTAATGAGCGTGGGATGAGAGGCACGGTTAAATTAATAAAGGAATAAATACAAAGTTGCTTCTGATATTTCCTGCTGTGTCCTACATTTTCCTCCCTGTTCTCATGCGGGAACAGTTGTCAGGTGTGAGCAAGCAATTTCAAACCAGAGCGAAGTCGGACGTGTTTTGGTTTTTAAATAAAAAGGAAAAAAAAACAGTGAATTTATTAAACACTTCAGTGTCTGAGACTGCAGAGCACTAGTGGTTTTAGGTGGCGCTGTACAAGTTAGTGGGATGGGAGCGTGGTGCTACCTCGCAGTTCAGTGTCATCCCCCCTCCCACAATGACCCCAAGATAGACCCCCGATGCCTGTTGGTCTGTGCAGGGTGGGGTAGGGTTTTAGGGTTGGAAACCCTAATGCCACATTTCCCTACTTTTGTTGGTTTAACCCTATTTGATGCATTAATGAGGTTTTTGCACTATATATATATATATATATATATATATATATATATATATATATATATATATATATATATATATGAATAGATAGTTCACAGGAATTATGGGCACATGTACTGTATATGGCATAGTTACATTTTTATATCTGCTGACTCCCTCTCACTCCCTCTCTCCACCTGATTCTTTCTACTGCTGGGATTTTAGGACAGTCTTTTGCTTCCCAACCTCTGGCGCCACCTGCCTGTTTTCTATCTATCTTCTTTACCCCCCCCCAGCCATTAACTCCCTCCATTTAAGCACCTCTTTAAATCTGTCCCATTAATTATTTTATGTCCCCTACCACCCCTGCTGTGCCCCTGTCCGACTCTACCTATTCTTTTTTCTTTAATCCCTCCCCTCGTTTGCACGTCCCCTTAATAGTGTTTCTCCCTTTCCTCCATTCCAGATTCTGAGGTGCCTGATTCGGCGCTCGATCTCCCTGTGGCTCCACTTCTGCTGCCGCCACCGGCCACCCTGCTGCCACCAAGCCCTAGGAGGATCTACAGGTACGGTCCCCAAGCTCAATCCGAAGGCATTCCTGGACACTTTTGAGCCACCAGCTTTTCAATTTCTGTGGCGCTCTCCACTGCTGCTCTGCCAATTGACCCTTTTTCCTCAGCCTCTCTACCGATTGGTTGGCTTCTGCTCAACCTTGGATTGACATTGGTGGGTTGTTCTAGCCTGCTTTTCTGGGCTACTGTGCCAAGAGAAACTGCTGCTTTTTGGCTTGGGTTTGGGATTATCAATCCCTCCCACCCTTAGCTGGTCTTATTTATATAGGCTGTTGTTATCATGTGATTGAGTGGGCAGTTTTTGGTTTTTTTTTTAGTAATCTCCCAACTTTTTCATTTGCAGGTTTTAGCTGTTCCACACTAGAGATTGCTCTTCCTTTCTTCCCCAATCTTCTTGTCTGTCTCTGGTCTTTGTCAGTGCTGATTCACTCTTAACGCTGCCCTGTTGTGTTTTTGACCACACATTCACCCGCTCCTTTTTAAGCTTTTTCACCTTACTTAGTTACCCTCTCATTTCCTAGTTCCCTTATTCATGCCAGGTTATTTAAAAATGCTTCCTATCATTAACTACCTACTCCCTTTGTTTACTCTACTTCCTCTTGACTCCCTGTTCCTATTCTCTGGGACCTCCTCCTACCACTCCAATCCCTCTCTTTATAATTTCACATACTCCAACATGCTGGAAGGCAAACCCTCTGCCCCTGGCCCACTGCTGGGCCTTAGCAATATACCAACTGGAGCATTCATAAAGTACTTGATCCGCAGGAAATTCACTTCCCCAAGGTGTGTCACTCATGTGATTGTCCTTGCCGCCATATGGGCTACTGCACTATCCATCACCCTAGCTGGGGATATCGAGCCCAACCCTGGCCTTGCTACATCTAATAAACTCTTCCCCCAGGCTCCAGGTATTACCTTCGCACACCTGAACATCCATGGCCTCACAGTCAATCTCACTGAGTTGGAAGCTTGGGTACTTGTCAATAAGCTTGACATTCTTGCATTATCTAAAACCTGGTTAAGACCCATTGTACCTGACAATGTATGCTCACTCCCAGGTTATAGTTTATTACGTGCCAACGATCTAGCTCCAAAAGAGCTGGAGGCTTGGCACTGTACTATAAGTCACAATTTAACATCACTCCTATTCTTCACACCCATCTAAACAACTGTGAAGTCTTATACTCACTCCTACTTCTGGGTAATGTCAAGGAGGTTCACATATTCTGTGTGCACCTATGCCCAAGGAACAGTAAAGTAGGACTTGATGAATTCATTGATATTTTACCCGACCTGTCTACAGGCCCGGATTAAGAGGGGGGGGCAAATGGGGCAAATGCCCCAGGCCCCCCCCCATCAAAGGGGGCCCCCCGAAACGGCCGTGCATGAGTGCAATAAATATATGCACTGAACCATTTAAATGCACCTGCTGGCTGCTGCTTTAAATTACTTACTTCTGGCCCGTGCTGTTCATGATTTTGCCAGTAGTGTCGCCCCTGAGACTTGGAGAATGGAGGGGGGGGTCACATGGTATGCAGAAGCCGAGTCATCTGGTTTTATATGCCACAGACGCTTCACTGCGCAGGTAAGCGCATGCTGCATCATCACCGCGAGTGTTGTTGGAACCTTAGAGGACAGCAGCCGTGGGTTCCGTTTTTTCCAACCGACCAGGTAGCTAGTCTCTCATGACTTGCAGCATATTTAAAAAAAAACTGTGTTTGTTTTTGCACAAATTGCAGTTTCAGAAAAGTCAAACTCACACACAGGTACTTAAAGCAAGTGGGGAGCAAATCTAAGCAATAAAGCAAAGCAATGTGTTTTGGGACTCGGGAGGGAGGGATGGAGGGACAGACTTGGAAGTTGAGACCTGGGAGTCGGGCCTGGGTGGTTAGGACAGGTTATATGCTGAGCAGGGACTGGGAAGAGTTGAGCAAGAGAGCTGCGACTCGCAAGGGGAGGCAGGAGCGAATGAATAGTCAAAAAAAAAAAAGTCAGACACTCAGCCAAGGTCAGTAGCAAACCACCACACCGTGTGGCCCAGGTGGCAAGTGAGCCCGCCAAGGACTGACTGAAAAGGAGGGAGTCAATGAACTATTGCACTACTGGCATGGCATTATTCTGATGGGGTTAATTCAAAGTTTTGAATAATTCAAAACATTTACACTGCATTGCGGTTGTTTTTATGATCAGCATTTTACCCATAACCCAGTGTATCTAGCCAGACCGAGACTACAGCTCAAACACCCCGCGTGAAATGCATAGGGGGATGTTGACTGTTGTTCAGTTTGGTGGAGGAGGGGGGCCTATGAGAACAATTCCAAAACTATTAATTTTGATGCCAGAGAGGGAAAGAAGCGGGCTCAGACCCTGAGGAGTAGCAGCTAGAACGGCATGTTGGAGGATAATTTTACTGAGATGGCCAGTAACGTGAGTGATTCATGCTTCTCGTTTTCTAAGTACAAAATAATTTGTTATAATACCTTGCTCTGAGCGAGGTATTATAATGAATTTCTTAGCACTTAGAAAAATGAGAAGTGATTAAGTGAAGCATGAACAACAGTAGCAAAACTAAGCGCTGGGTTAGATGTAGTGCCGCGAATATCTCTGCGCCTTTTACGTGCTCTGTCCAGGTGGTCACACAATTCTGTCCCTGTGGCCAGGAATCGAACATCGAAACTGTTAGCGGTACCCTGTGGCTATCAGTCTGGTAAAAAAACAAACGACCCGAACAGTAAAACACCAGAAAAAAATAACAATAAAAAGGTTAACTTGACGGCATATGCAGATACCTGGTACCAATAAAATCATCACAAGGAAAATAGAAACTTTGTAATAATTAATAAACTGCAACATCACCACGCATTAGTTTTTTAAAGGTGTCTTAAATCATCCTATGTTTTATTATATTTAACATTACAAGCTGTATTACAATGCACCTGTAATAAACCACCTGAGATGCAACCATTTGTTTTCAGCCTCCACATATTACTACAGCTGGGTGAACGACTAGGCACTGAGGGTTAAGTGATCTGCTTGGGGTCATATTGTAGACAGTGAGTATATTGGCTGTGGCGGTGGTATTTGAACCTGTGCTCTTCTAGTCCCCGATCCTGTGCTCTAACCACCAAAACCAATGTATGTTTACATATTCATATCCTGAAAGTACATACAAATTTGCACTATCCAGATATGTGAATATGGAAAGATACAATACATGATTTGAGGCCGTGACAAGAACAGTACTTTTCCAGCATAAAATGTTACTTTTTACAGTTGAAAAAAAAATCTGAAAACAGTAAGGAAACCCCCCAAAATGCACCATTTTCAACCATTTTTTCAAAATTTCACGGGGGAGCATGCCCCCGGACCCCCCCCCCAGATTGGTTGGGGTTTTTGACCTGTCACAATCACTGCTTACGCATGGGCCCCCCAGAGGTCAAGTGCCCCAGGCCCCCCAAAGGCTTAATCTGGCCCTGCCTGTCTAGGAAAAATGAAATTATCTGCCGAGGGAATTTTAACCTGGACTGGCTTGGTACCAACTCCTCCTGCCTAGCCTCCACTATAAGTAATGCTAGCCTTGGACAACTTATCCAGTATCCCACTAGAATATCTCCAAATGGTTCCAGTTGCACTCTTATTCAACTGAATACTCACTAAATGGAAGGAGAGATTCTCAGCCGCTGGTGTCTTAGCAGACTCTATTAGCAATCACTGTCCAGTCTATTGTGTTTGGGATGCCTTCCCACCCTCCTATCCTCTGAAGGTGTTATCCTTCTCCAACTTCTCTAACCTTGACTCTGCTACTTTCCTACATGACCTACATCTTGTTGATTCGTCTCTCCTTTTTATTACTAATGATATTAACCCTTAGGCTGCCGCCAACAAGATATCGTGTCCTAAAAACCTATGCGTTCTAAATCTTCCGGCAGCCTAAGGGTTAACAGTGCTACCGATTATTTCAATGGAACCTTACTTTCCCTGCAGGAAATGCATTATTTATTATATATTACTATTTCAGAAAGCATATTCCTCTTTCAATGTGAAGGGTTAAGGGGAAAGCCACCAAGTGGCGTAAGCATCCCCTAGTGCAATTATTTAAACATTGGGATAGGTAATGGGCTATGTGGAAATCCTCCTCTCTCCCTGCTGACTTCAAGGCCTATTAAGCCCTTCGGAACACATGCAAAAAGGAAATTTGTATAGCCAAGAGCAATTACTACTGTGACCTTCTTCACTCGTCTTCAGCTAATCCAAAAATATATTGGTCTCAGATGAGTGAGATCTTAGGGAATGACAGGTGTCAAACTCCTAGTGAAATTTTCATCAACAGGGTCAACAGTAACAATCCCTCTGCTTCGAAATAACTCTTCACCAAACTCCCCAATACTTCTCCACTTTTACCCTATGGCTCTCACGCACCATCTTTGGCCTCCACTGATGCCTCTTCCTCCTTGGTGCTAGCCCCGGTCACATGATAGGAGGTCCTAAAATTACTATATGCCATCCCACCCCACGGCTTGTCTAGACCTGATGGACTTGAGCCTAGGATACTATGATTTGCTGCCTCCCTTCTCGCTACTCCAGTAACTAGACTTTTTAACCTTTCCATCTGCTCCTCCACTGTTCCTATGGCCTGGAAAACTGCCAGGACCATTCCTGTGTACAAAAAAGGTGACCCGAAGACCTTAACCAACTACCGACCTATTGCGTTACTACCAACTCTAAGCAAGTTGCTTGAAAAATTAATCCATCACCAAATATCTACTTATATACTCAATTTCAATCTTCAGAGTCCAGTACAACACGATTTTTGGGTGGGACATAGTACCACCATTGCTCTTACCCTATTCACTAGTGATGTTAAGATCAACATGGACAAAGGCCTATTAACTGGTGCTGTGTTCATTGACCTCACCAAGGTTTTTGATTTAGTTAACCACCCTCTGCTTCTAAATAAACTTCACACAATCGGTGCCTCTGATTCCACACTATTCTGGATCAGAAACTACCTTGATGGATGCTCACAATCTGTCTCTTTCTGCAAGGTCCTCTCATTCCCTGAACCCATTCCTTGTGGTGTCCCTCAAGGCTGTATTCTTGGTCCCCTGCTCTTTTTCCTGTTCTTAAATGATCTACTCTCCCCCCACCCTCCCTGTCAGACCATTATGTATGCTGATGACCTGGTTCTCTATGCTGCTTCTAGGTCCATGGACACTCTCAACAATCTCCTATCTGCTGCTTTTCAACAGATCCAATCCTGGTTCACCTCTAACTACCAAATTCTTAATGTTACCAAGACCCAAGCTATGTTATTTGGTGCCTCCAGAAGAGTCAGAGTGGAATTCTCTAAATTTCAGGTCTTATGCCAAGACAGGACTATGATTTCGACAACTGACTCCTTCAAATACCTTCGGGTAAAGCTGGACCCCATTCTTGACTTCTCATCACACATTAATGAGGTTTGTAAATCTGTTAACTCTAAGGCTGGTGCTGCTTATAGAGTGCGTCACTCCCTCACCCCTGCTGTCAGGATCTCCGTCACCTGGGGTGTCCTGCTCCCTGGACTCACTTATGCTGCCCCTGTTCTTTCCCAGACCGAGCTGGTGCTCTCCATAAGTGGGACACTACTTATAACAATATCTGCAGATTTGCCCTATCCACCCCTCACTTCGCCCACCACTGCTTGCTCTACTCTGCCTTGCACTGGCTGTCCCCCAAGGACCTGCGCTCTTATATATTGGGTTGCTTCATAGATTCCCTAACTCGAAATCCCCGCTCTGACTCTTTGGGTGGTATGCTGAACCTGATGACTCACTCATGCCATCTTAGGTCCTCAGTCTCTCCCCAGCTATCAGTCCTGCTCTGCTCAACTAGGATGGGTGAGCAGGCCTTCTCCCACTTTGCTCGCAAATTCTGGAATTTCCTACCTCCCCACTTAAAAAGCTCCTTACCTCGCTCCACCTTCAAGCATGCACTGTTCTCTCGCCTTTATGCTTTTGATGCATGCACTTGCACTTAATATTTTGCTGTTTCACAAATTGTTTTACGCCTGCCGTGCTATAGCACTTCTGTATAACTAAGCATAGTATCTGAGTGGTCTTTGTCCTATTATTATACATCTCTGCATGGACTGTTTAGTTTTGCTCTGTACCATCTCTCCCTAAAGGAATACCTGATGTTATTAATCTGTCACTTCTTGAAATGCATGTTCCAGTACCTGCTTGTTAACCTAGCACGGTTTTAAACTAAAGGACTAAAGGGTCCTTTAGGGAGGCAGTATAGCACAGTGGTTTAAGGCTCTGAGCTGCAAGTCAAGTCTGGTGACATTCATGCAGACCAGACCTGGGTTTGAATCCCACAGCTTCCACTTACATACTGTGTGACCCTGAGCAAGTCACAACTTCCCTGTGCTCCCAGGTCGCGCCTGTAAAAAAGCTTTCAGCTTAGTGTGCTAATCCTGGTTAAACAACTAAAAAAAAAAAAAAAAAAAACCTTGTATCCTGTACTGTAGGTCCATTATATTAATTACCAGATGCGAAAGAAAAACGTTGAAGCAGTTTTTGTTTATATATCCATATTCTATTTATAAAGACAGAAGAATATCAATCTACCCATATAAACGCAAATTTAATATTAATCCCAAGGAATATGTTTAGAGTTAATGTTAGTATTTTTCCCCATCATTGAAAAAAGGGAAGTCTAAGGACAGTACTTTCAAAAAATTATATAGTAAGTTGACCCTTTGAGACAATCTCATAAGTTTTTGAGCCAGACAAGCAATTTAAAGGGACACTGTCAACCCCCTTAGGTCTCAAAGTGTCCCTAATTTAAAAAATACATTTTATGATTGGCAACATTCTGCAAATATTGCTGATGTATGTAGCTGGTAGTTTACTTCTGACTCTTTTTTTCTTTAAAAACGTAAAAAACAGACTGCCCACCATACTGGTGTTACCACACAAACACAGGTTTGTTTACATTCCTTGATCAACCCCAGCTGCATCCTTCCTGGACTTAGGAACGCCCCAACACATTCTAGACCCTAGTGATGCAGTGGGAGTTTAGGAGGTTACTGCCTCATGAGTGACTGCACTGTTTGGGTGTGTTTCTAGTGCTCAGGAAGTATGCAGTAAGAACAGATCCAGGATTGCAAAGAGAAAAGGGTTATTTATAAATATACATTACCATGCATTTCAGTTCTACTAAACAAGGAGACAGACAAAACAAAAAGCAACATCAGTGAATTTTAGAGAAGGTAAGCAATCCTAAAATTTAAGTTTTTAACTAGAATTAATATGATGAAAAACAGGTTGACAGTGTCCCTTTAACTCAGAGTTCCTAGGATATTAATTAATAAGTAAAAATGAGGCTATACTAACATCACACAATATCAATCAGCAGCATGTTATATCCAAAAGAAAAAATATTGTTTAAATTTGGGACTACTATTATAAAAACCTAGCTTTTTAAACATAATATAGAAGACCACTATAAGGACGTTACTGCTATGGTTATGAACTGAGGGTGGGATATTCAGACTGCATCTGGCAGGGGCGCAAGCCTGGGCGCAGAGCAACTGGGTTGAGCCAGGGCATAGTCCAGGTGATATTCAATGGTGCCGCGCCATGGCTCAGCACTGTTGAATATGGCACTGAGGGTGCCCGCATTGTGCCAGCGCAAGTGGCAGGTGAGGAGCATGGGGCTGCACCAGCGCAAGTGCAGTTGCGCTAGGTGCAGCAAGAGCGATATTCAGACATGAGCATGCAAGTGATGCCATTAGGTATTCAAGGCACAAATGGGGCCATTTACATGTCATCATGGCCCCATTTGCATGCGGTGCGCTGATCCCAGTGACTTGCGTCTGGCTCCCTGCCAGGCTGCAGCCATCGGGGACCGACGCCCCATACCCCTCGGTGGGCAACATGCCCCAACGCCTGATCGCGGGCATAGTAAATACATAACCCTGGTGGTCCAGTGGCCCTGCACCCCTGCTCAATCGCGGGCATTAGATTAATATATCCCTGGTGGTCCAGTGGACCCAATCCCTTGCCCGATCGTGGGCATACGTGTTATAAAATAACCCTGGTGGTCCCGTGGTACCCCCTCCGCTCCCGCCAAATGAGATCAGCCACCTTGCACCCCCCCGGTCAGTGGTGGGTGGCAGCTCCCCACCTGCAAGCCGCCCACCGACTGACAGCGTATAGTATGGCTGTACACCTATTGGTCCACTGCATGGGCCAATGAGCGTGCAGACTGTACTGTACTACACAATCCCGAAATGTTCACAGTTCGGGACTAGGTAGTACAGTATGGTCTGCATGCCCATTGGCCCACGTAGTAGATCAATAGGTGTACAGCCATCCTGTACGCTGTCAGTCAGCTGGACGGCCGTGGCTTACAGGGAGAGCTGCTGCCCACTGCTGACTGGGGCGGGTGCAGGGTGGTGGGTCCCAGTGGGCGGGTGGGGGAGGGGAGGTACCGCTGGACCATCATGGTGACTATTTAACATGTATGCCCACAATCGGGCAGGAGAGTGGGTCCACTGGACCACCAGGGATACTATTTACATTATGCCCGCGATTGGGCAGGGGAGCTGGTCCACTGGACCACCAGGGATACTATTTCCATTATGCCTGTGATTGGGCAATGGGGTAGGGTCCACTGGATCACTAGGAATATTTTCCTACTATGCCCGTGATCTGGCGAGGGGGGGCACAATGCCCATACTGTGTCTCTGGTGGTCGGGTGGCTACCCACAGCAAGCGGCTGCCATGTTGCACCAGGCAATACGGCAGCCCACCTGTGGGTGTCCCCCAACATGCTCCTGCTTTTTACGGGCACATCTTTGCACCCCCCCCCGGTGCGGCGCAAGGTGGGTTTGTACCTGCATATGCGCCGCACATCCCGGGCTGAATATCAGGATGTGCCACATATGCATGGGCACGCCCCCTGCACTTGCGCCACATACATTACTGGTGCACCCCAGCGCATCGGGAATTGAGCAGTGCAACAAGCCCCTTTGAATATCACACCGGGGCACATCAGTGGGTTGCGCATGGTGCACCACTGTTGTGCCATGCGCAACCCCTTTGAATATCCCACCCTATATCTTTAATTGCAAGTATCCTCTGTATCTGCATAAAGTGTTAAACTTTATAAACCCTAATGTAAGAAAATTCAAAAAAGCTCTTGATGTAGTCCCATAAGCCATAATATAAACAAACTCTGGTCAGAGCTGATATGACTCCTACCTGGCTGTACAGTGGCAGTACGGCTCTCAGAGTGGCAGCGGCAATATCAGAGTGGCGGGAGCAGTGGTGTCTTAGCGGATGGCACAGCTGTCAGAGCTGTGACAGTGTGCCATTCGCAAGACGGCTACGGCAACGAAACAGCACATGCGCGATACTCACGCATGCACAGTTTTCCCGGAAGTTCATCCTTAAAGTAGTGTGCTGGTGGGGAGGGGGCAACCATGCTGCAGAGGGGAGATCCATTGTGGAGGACAACACCAATGGAGTCAGCGCTGTCCAGACGTTGCTGCATCATTGTAAGAGAATACAGGGTCACGTTCCGGTTGTGACCCTCTGTTCTATTACAGTGATGGCAAAATGTCTGTGGAACTCCAACCATAGAGCTGTAAAAAGCCATATGTAAATTTTACTTACTTAGTTCTAGTCCCACACTGTGACTGGGTTCCATACAATCCACACTTGCACCTTAGTGCAGTACTAGGGGGGTGATGTACTGTCAAGAGTGCTGTCCTTCTGAAGAGATATTAAACAGAGGTCCCATCTGCCCATCTCTTGTGCTCTCCTGAATGGTGTCCAGGTAGAAGTAAAAGAACCCAAGACACTTTTACCAAGAGTTGGGGAATTTTTTTATTAAAAGCAAACTAAAACATTGAAAAGTACTAACAATATAAATAACACACACAAAAAAACAACCTAAGAACAAAATTTATCAATCTAAATTAGTTTGCAGTTTCAAAAATGAAAAGATAGAAAAGCGACAGGAAAGACTACCACTAACAAAAATAAACACACCCAGACTTGTTCCAACTACACCTATAGCCAAGTTACAGTCTTCCAGTGTTCATCAAAGGCACACAGGGAACCTTTTTATACTTAGAGTGATAAGCATGATGACTGTAGTTTCCTTGTAACCATTTATTTATTTATTTACTTTTTGTTGAGTGAGAAGGAGGACTAGTTTCAGCCTTGTTTGGGGGAGATACAGATGGAAGCCATTTTTGGTAGTATTTTTAGTGAATGGGGGAAATATATCCAGGACACCTAGGAAATTACCCAAAAGTGCCATGGGATCTTTAATGTCCACCAGAACAGACAGGGCCTCGGTTAAGCATCTCATCTGAAATCTAGCACCTTAGGAATGCAGCACCCCCTTGTGCTGCACTACAGCGTCAGTATTAGGATTTTACCCCAAGTTTCCTCGATGTGGGGCTAGAACCCACAGATGTCTGATCTTTCCGAGTCAGAGGCAAATGTGCAACCTGCTGAGCCACTGACACCGATATACTGATATGATCTGATACTGATAAAACAATCAATAGCTAACATCTCACCTTCTATTTGTAGATGACCTAAAACTTTATAGTTCATCTGACAAACATTTGAAAGAACAACTACAAACTGTTAAGACCTTTTCTGATGACATACAGATGACGTTTGGCCTAGACAAATGTGCCAAAGCAATATTTGCAGCAGGAAAGTTAACTCATAAAGAAAACATGAATCTGGCAGAGGTTTGTGACATAAAAGAACTTGAGCAAGAGGGAGTGTATAAATACCTGGGAATAGATGAAGGAGCAACAGCACAACATGAACAAATGGGAGTAAAAGTAAGCAAGGAATATTTTAGAAGGTTAAAGCTAATTCTGAAAACTGCTTTGACAACACGAAATAAAGTGCAAGCTATAAACCAACTCGCCCTTCCAGTGAGATCATACAGCTTTGGTGTGATAGACTGGCCACAGAAAGTGTTGAACCAGCTAGATATAAAAACAAGAAAAATGTTTCATGCTCACCAATTAATATACAAAAATCAGTGCATGCCAAGATTATACATCCCAAGGTCGGAAGGAGGCATGGGCCTCATTGAGATTGATTACACATATAGATCGACAATAGTGGGGCTACATACATACTTACTGACATCCTTGGACCCAAATATAGTCAAGGACTTGCTTCATGAAGAACATAAGCCTAAAATGACTTCACTCATCAAATTAGGAGAAGCCTTCAGAAGGGTAGCAGAGATTGATGTCAATCCACAAGTAACATAGAAACATAGAAACATAGAATTTGGCGGCAGATAAGGACCGCTTGGCCCACCCAGTCTGCCCATTTCCCTACCTACTGGATAAGCTGCAGATCCTAGTTAACCAGCAGCCTACTTCTTTCTACCCCAACCCCCCAGAATTGCCTTATGACTATCCCATGCATGCTTGAATTCCACCACTGATTTTGACTCACAACCTTCCTCCGAAGGCCATTCCATGCATCCACAACCCTCTCTGTGAAAAATACTTTTAAATTACCTCTGAGCCGCCCCCTCTATCTTCAAATTGTGCTGTCTTGTTCTTGCACACCTCTTTTGAAAGATGCTACCTCTTGGACTTTGTTGATTCCTTGAGGTACTTGAAAGTTTCTATCATGTCCCCTCTCCCTCCTTTCCTCGAGGCTATACATATTAAGCTCCTTAAGTCTCTCTTCATATGTCCTCCGGTGCAGACCCTGCACCATTTTAGTTGCCCTCCTTTGGACAGCTTCTATCCTGTCTATATCTTTGCGGAGATTGGGTCTCCAGAACTGCACACAGTACTCCAGATGGGGTCTCACCAGCTGTCTGTACAGAGGGGATAATAACTTCCTGTTTTCTACTGGTGATGCCTCTCCCTATGCATCCCAGTATCCCCCCAGCCCTCCTTGCTGCCTTCTCACATTGCTTGCCCACCTTTAGGTCAGTAGATAAGGAATTGTCAGCAACAGAAAACGCAACAAATCAGAAAAAGGAGTATAAGGATAAAGACCAACAGAAAAGAAAAATAATTGGAAAGCCCATAATTATAGTGGAAAATACTGGGAGCTACTGGGAGCAACCACAGGTCGATCAAGCCCTGACCCATGAGTGGTTAAGAAGAGGTGAATTTAGGCCACAAGATGAGAGACTAATAATGGCAGCCCAAGATAGTGGGCTACGCACAAGATGGTTCACAAAATCCATAGAAAAAACAGGAGAAACAGACAAGTGCAGGTTCTGTAGTACAGAATTAGAAACAGTTGCGCATCTCGTGGCTGGATGTGAAGTACTCATGGCGAAGGCCTGTATACTGAAAGACACAACAACGTAGCAAGATTGATCCACTGGAAACTGTGCAAACGCTATAACATACAGGTAGCAGAGAGACTCTGGAAACATGAACCACAAAGAATCAAAGAAAATGAAGAAGTAATGATCACATGGGATCACCCAATACCAACAGCCAAGAAAGTGGAAGCAAGAAAACCCGATATTGTAATACAAGAAAAGAGAACAAAGGTAGCATTGCTGATTGAAATAGCCACCCCTAGTGACTACAGTGTGCTGCGTACAGAGAGATATAAAATCATGAAATACCAAGATATGCAGTCAGAAACCAAACTGATGTGGAATAAGGACACACAAATTGTTCCAGTAGTGCTTGGAGCAATGGGACTAATCAAAAAGAACTTTCAGGCACATTTAAATATGCTACCAATACTTGTGACACCTTATGAACTTCAAAAGGAAGCCATTTTGGGGACATTGCGTGTGCTGAGAAGAGCGCTCTCAGCAAACATCAAAGATTAATACAGTACTCATTTCTTGAGTTTTGAATATGCCCTGGCTATAGAATGGGGTCCATTCTTGCCACGGTATTAGAAATCCCTAAACATTGGGAGACACTAACCCCGGGAGAAATCATATATCTGAGCCAATGAAAAAATAGAATAATTTCTCTGTTGCAATGCGTATTTACATTGATGTTGCCAACTGCACCACTTTAAACATACACAAGTTAACACTGTAGTATCTGGCCAGTTTCCCCAAACAGTAGATATGTGCGCCAAACCACAGGTTCCACCAAAGCGCTTCAACAATTGAGTTGCCGAAATCCACTACAGCGATGGGCAAAATTTCAACTGTCGAAATTTTACCCGTCACAAAGTTACTGATTTTTTGCACTGCCCCCCCCACCCCGTTATTATAATAATCAGCTCCAAGTTGGAGAGCAAAACTGCGGCGAAACAGCGGCCGGTGTACAGCAAGACCATTACAGCAACAATCTCAAAACTGTCGCTGTAATGTTCTTTTCTGTAAAATAATCACTGTATCAACGGTATATGCAAACCAAAGCATTATAAGTCAATTTTGCCAGCCGGGGTACACCCAAACACCCAAGGTATGCAACAGGCAGGGCCAAAAAAGCCTGAATATATGAGCAATCAAAGAATAAATGTTCCATGTTTTCCTCTGTGCCTTGGCTAGCAGTCCTTGCACATTGTCTCTCCGCTGTGCTGTTGTGCCTGTGTTTGCCCTTTATGTCTAGGCAGTCATGTGCGCATAGCCAGACCACATCCCACATCTTTGCAGGGATTGCTCTGTAATGGTCTTGTCAAGAACCCCCCACCTTAAATCAAAAGGTGGGTCTGTAACAAATTTGTTCAACATGATTGATTTCTATATTAGTTTCCATGGACATGACAAGACTAGCTGGAATGACAGACTGTTGTGTTGTCCAATGTTAATATGAGGCAATAGTAGTTACTACCACTAGATGTCACTATAGTCTGCAGAGGCAGATGGCTACATGTACATTCTCTTCAGTGTTGTAGCTGTGAAGTGGAGAAGATGGAGTTTGCACAACAAAGGTCGAGTTCTGTTCTTCCGTTATCAGTAGGGCTGTGCGAATACCTTTTTTAGAATATTCAGCCGAATATTCGGTTCCGAAATATTCAGTATTCGGTATTCGTATTCAGGTGGCTGGGAGGGGGGTATTAAAAATTAAAAGAGCACCCCCCTCCTGGTCAGCATTAAATAAATGTTTTTAGCCCTGGTGTCTAGTGGTCCCACCCCACTCCCCTGGCTGATTGCTGGTCTAAAATAACCCCTCCCCCCACCCAGACTCTCAGCAATATCCCCAGTTCCCCCGTCCCCAAATGTATAAAACTAAAAAAAAATTACCCAATTTCCCTGGTGTCTAGTGGAACCCCACACCCCGACCCTGTCAGGGGTACCCCCACCCCATGGGCCACGGCACAGCCCTCACTCACCTCCATGGCGGCAGCCCAACTGAGTTTTCAATGAATGGCTTGCTTGTACAAGCACGCACTCATTCTGACTTTCCCTCAGGTCAACCACCAACAGCAAGTAGCACTACCAGGGGCTGGAGGAGAGAGCTACTCCGGTCACCAGCAGGGGGCAGGATGGAGAATAAGGCGTTGTGGATCCCGCCCCTGCTGGTGACCGGGCAGCTCCCCTCCCTCAACCCCTGGTAGTGCTAGTTCTTAACTTGCTGGTGGCTGAATCTCAGTCAATGATCGAGCACGTGCTTGTACAAGCACGTGCTCATTCATTGAAAACTCAGTCGGGCTGCTGGGCTGTGGAGGTGAGTGGAAGGACTGTGCGGTGGCCCACTTGGGGTCATGGGTGGGGGGGGGGCAATACCTGATAGGGTGGGAGGTGGGGGGGTCCACTAGACACCAGGGAATTATTTTAATTTTATACAGTTGGGGACTGGGGATAGTGCTGAGAGTCTGGGGGAGGTGGGGGGGGTTCTTTATTTTGGACCAGCGATCAGCCAGGGTTGGGACCACTAGACACCATGGTGAAAATATTTATTTATTGCTGGCCAGGAGGGTGGGAAAGACTTTTTTGTCCTTGCACATGGCCGAATATTGAATAGTGGACTATTTGGTATTCGGTTCCGAATATTCAGATAGTCCATTATTCGTGGTATTCGGAAATTAATATTCGGTATTCGCACAGCCCTAGTTATTAGTGTTCCAAGGTCCATTCCTGCCTGGAGTTCGTACCGATTGGCTATATACAACTCAGACCCAATTGACTAACCCCATGGACTAACCTTTCTAGTGACTCTGGTTAGTGACTCTAACCATGAGGCCTTCTCAACAGTTACATTTTGTCTAAGTCTTTTCTGCCCTTTCTATTTCATCAGCCCTTACCCACCTTACTCCTTTTCTGAGCCGCCCCCCCCCTTAGAACCATTGCTGTTACAGAGACCCTCTGCGGATAATTCAGCCCACCTCTGCCCTCTGCAGGCACACTTGTAGTGGTTGCTCCTGGCCCTCCCCCACTTCCTGTCTCTTTGGACGGTCCTGTTTTTAAATCCAAAGCACCATTTCCACTGCTCTCCTAGCCCCAGTCTCGGTGCAGCATAGGGCTGCTGAACCACCTGTAACCCCCTCCATGCTTCTCTGCTATACGGTTACCATGCGGGCCCCTAAAGGCATAGCATCCCTAGCCCTGATAATGGCAGCAATAATTCCCACAAGCCCAGATAAGTACCAGCCAAATAGGAACTATTCCCCCCCTTAAAAATATGCCTCCCCTGGCCCTGCCACTGTGAGCAACACAACGGACATCAACCCCCGACTCACAAGCTAGCCTATTACTCGACCAGTTCCCCGAACTCTCCCACTCTCTGTCAGCTACCCCACCTCACCTTGCCACTATATTATAAAATGCATGGGCGGAACAATAGGCACAAACCACCAAACAATCTTAAAATATTTGAACGCTTTCTGCCAAGGATTACCTTGCTACTTCTCCTCTTATCAGGTAACATCTACCCTAACCCCGGCCCTGTGCAGCAGGTGCACTACCATGCTGCTAACCCTGAAATGTTAAAGTTAGCATCGATCAGTATCTGTAGCTTATTGTCCAAATATGACAATCTCCAATTCTGGTTAACCCAGCATAGACCAAACGTACTATCTGTGGTGGAGACCTGGCTTATCCCAAAGACCCCCAACACTGCTATTTCCTTGCCTGGATACACCCCCTTTAGACAAGCTAGGCTTGGCAAAAGGGGTGGGAGACGTGCTATTTACCTCAGGGATACCCTACAGGGGCATGCCTTCCCCCAACTGGATACCAGGAAAAACATCCAGACCCTGGCCATCAGGCTACTCTCAGGATCTCATAATAAGTCACTCACAGTAGTCTCTGCTTACGTCCTCTCTCTTGAAGTCAGGCCAGTGGTATCGATGTAGTTACTGAATGTCTGTCCAAACTGCAACATAACACTGAAGTGGTGCTTTTAAGGGATTTCAGTGTAAATTGGCTGGCCCCTGAAACTGGCACCTACAAGGACGCTATAGTAGCTGTGCCATAAACGTGGCACAAATGGTTAACACTGCCATCAGGATAAACTACCGGACTGGGACCAGTACACTGATAGATTGGATAATTACCAATCACCCTGATAAAATTTCTGGCACCATTATCCTTCCTGACTTGATAAGTGACCACTCCCCTGTTCTCTGCCACTGGTTGAACAAAGCCCCTAAACTTCCTGCCAAAACTACAATTCATCACATCCTAAAGAGAGGGCAGCTCAAGCAGCTTAAGGCTTCCCTTCTACGTACTGACTGGTCCCCTATTGACATGAACGTAGACCAAGCCCTGGAATACTTCCTCTCTAAAGTCAACACAGCCTGTGATATCTTTGCCCCTTTTACAAAACATAAGATAAAGGGCGCAATTAACCCATGGATTACCCTGTCCCTCCTAAATCACATGGCTACCGGAGATAATCTCTGGCACCATGCTCGGGCCACTGGGAGACGAGCTGACGTTCAGCAATACAGAGCTGCTAGGAATGACTGCACTTGTGAGATATGCCGTGCTAAAATCCACCATTTCAAGGTGGAGCTCTCGTCTCCTGGGGGGTATGGTAGGCAATTCTGGAATAACATCAAAGACCTCATGGGCAAAACCTGGAAGGCCTCTCCCTCTATGTTAGAGGTCAATGGTGTAATCACCCAGGACCCCAAGCATATTGCCGACACCTTCAACAAGGCCATTTCTGACCTTAGCAACATACTTCCCCCTCACTTTTTCAATGTACCAGTCAGCACTGTCGAGCCCAGTAGTTGTGACACCTCTCATGGTCACCCCCCTTTCTACTTTAAGACAGTCACCCTGTTAGAGGCCAAAAAGTACCTACAAAGGGTGCTCGGAAAATCTAGGTTCAGTGGTGACTCACTTGACCTTAAACTCATTTGCCCGACTCTCGATGAGGTCCTATCACCTCTCACAAAACTACTAAATCTGTCACTATGTCTCGGGCAGTTCCCTCCGCAGTGGAAAGCAGCTGTGATTTCACTGGTTCATGAAAGTGGCAACTGAGCCCATCACACAAATTACCATCCAGTCTCAATCCCCCCCCCACCAAAGGCGCTAGAATGCATCGTTGTTGATCAACTAACAAAGTACCTCAGGAAGTACCAAATTCAATGCACACACCAACATGGATTCTGCACTGCACATAGCACCACCAAAGCCCTGCATGAATACACTCAATTCATAATGCACTTGATTGAGGGCAGCTAGTGGGGGTGATATATAACGACTTCACTAAAGCATTTGACATGGTCAATCACACCATCCTGTTAAACTCCCTCAGCGTGACTGTCCTATCATATGACGCGGTAGGGGTGGTTTATAGGCTACCTCGGTTACTGGTCTCAACCAGTCAAAATAAGTGGCATTCTATCTGATAGCTGGCAAGTGCTATCTGGTGTACCACAAGGCTCAGTTCTGGGCCCCTTACTCTTTAGACTCTTCCTCGATATCCTCTCCCCGGCATGCACCAATAATATACTTCTTTATGCGGATGATGCCGTCATTTTCACTAGTTAACCGGACCCCATCCCACTTGAATCGCAACTCCAGAATAGTTTCTCAGATATCGAGGCCTGATTCACCAAACATAAGCTATTAATGAATTAAAAGAAGACCAAAGCCATGCTCTTCACGAGCCCATACAATAAATTCAAATCCCACCGATTAACCATACTGAACAGCGTAGGCTCCTCTCCCCGAACAAGTCCAGAACTTCAAATTATCTCAGGATCACATTGGACAGCACTCTTTTCTATGGCACTCATGCCGATCAGGTCACAAGGGCAGTTAATACTAGGCTAGGACTGTTATACAGATACAGGCACTGTATGACCCAGATGCACTCCGGCTTGCTGTTACTTGTTCAATTCTATCTATTGCTGATGCATACATAGATACATAGATAGATAGACAGCGTCAGCAGATAAGGGCCTATGGCCCACCCAGTCTGCCCATTTGAGCTTGTAAGTTCAGTTTGTTTTCCTAGAAGTCTGTTGCCCCTTACCCCTGACCTCCAGAATTCCTTTATGTCTATCCCATGCATTCTTAAATCCCATGATTGTTTCAGCCCCCACCACTTCCTCTGGCAGGGTGTTCCACGCGTCCACCACCCGTTCTGTGAAGAAATTCTTTCTCAGGTTTCCTCTGAATCATCCTCCTCCAACTTCATCCCATGCCCTCTAGTCCTGGAACATCTTTTTGCTTAAAAATAGTGCATTCCTGCCCTGTTCCTCCCTGTAAGATACTTGTATGTCTCTATCATATTCCCTCTCTCCTTCCTCTCCTCCAGGGAGTACATGTTCAGTTCCTTCAACCTGTCTTCATAGGACTTGTGATGCAATCCATGCACCATCTTTGTTGCCCTTCTCTGAACCTTCTCTACCCTGTCTATGTCCTTACATAGGTATGGTCTCCAGAACTATACACTGTACTCCAGGTGAGGCCTCACTAGCGTCTTGTATAGTGGAATTATGACCTCCCTTTTCCTGATGGTGATGCGCCTGCCTATACATCCCAGCATCCTGTTTGCTTTACCTTCTGCCTTGTCACACTGCTACCCTACCTTGAGGTCATCAGAGATGATAACCCCAAGATCCTTTTCCTACTTGGTGCATGCTATATCCTCACCCCCCAACTGATATATTGTGCCAGGGTTTTTGTGCCCTATATGCATTATCTTGCACTTCTTTGCATTGAATTTCAACTGCCAAACCCCTGACCATTCTTCAAGTTTCTGCAGGTCCCTTCTCATTCTGTCTACACCCTCTGGCGTGTCTACTCTGTTACAGAGCTTTGTGTCATCAGCGAACAGTGAAATTCTGCCTTCTAGGTCCTGCATAATGTCACTGATGAAGATGCTGAACAGGACCGTCCCAGCACTGATCCCTGTGGTACCCTCTGGTCACGCCTCTGTGGAGTGACAGCCATTTACCACCACCCTCTGTGTCCTGCCACCCAGCCAGTTACCTACCCACCACACTACTGTCCTGCCCACACCCATATTCCCCAGTTTGTGTAATAGTCTTCTATGTGGCACAGTGTCAAAGGCCTTGCTGAAGTCCAGATAGGCCATGTCCACTGCCATCCCCTGATCTACCTCCCTAGTCATCCAGTCAAAAAATTCAACGAGATTGGTCTGACATGACCTCCCCCTTGTGAAACCATGCTGCCTTGGGTCCTGTAGTCCATTGACAACCAGATGTTCCACCAATCTCTCCTTCAGTAGTGCTTCCCATGATCTTCCCACTACCGGGGTGAGGCTGACTGGTCTGTAGTTCCTGCTTCCTCTTTGTTCCCACTTTTGTATAAGGGGACTACATCTGCTGTCCTCCAGTCTTTGGGTACCTCCCTGTTTCCAGTGATCGGCTAAACAGGATAGCCAGAGGTTCAGCCACCACCTCTCTTAGTTCTTTAAGGACCCTGGGTGCACCCCATCTGGCCCCATTGCTTTATCAACTCTCATTACTTCCAGTTCCTTCAGGACCCTTTCTAGTGGAAAGGGACTATCCATTTGTGCACCATTCTCACCCTTGTACTCCTTCAGACCCATTACCCTCCTCTTCCTCAGTAAAGAATGAGCAGAAATACCTGTTCGATATGTCAGCTTTACTGTTGTCATCCTCCATGCCCCCATCCTCCCCTTCAGTCTCACTATCCCTTCCTTTGTCTTTTTTTTTCACTTATGTACCTGTAAAGGTTTTGTCCCTCTACCCACTGATTTTGCAATGTGTTCTTCTGTCTGAGCTTTGGCTTCCTTACTGACCTCCCTGCCTCCCTTTGCTTCTCCTGGTACTTCTCCCTATCCCCTTCTGCCTGTCTTTTGTATTGCCTGAATGCAATCTTTTGGCTTTCACTTTTGCTACCTCTTTGGAAAACCATAATGGTCTCCTCTTCCTTTTCCTCTTGCTAACCTGCTTAATGCATAATTCTGTTGTTCTTGTAATCCCCATTTTAAATACTGCCCACTGTTCCTCAACCCTGATTCCTGTCCCATTTCCTTAGTGCCTCTTTCAAGTATCTCCCCATTTTCCCAAAGTCTGCCCCTAAAATCCAGGATACGTGTTTTTGTGTGGTTTGGTTCTGCTCTTTCTGTGATTTCAAACCACAATGACTGGTGGTCACTGTTCCCAGGTGCTCCCCACTGTTACCCCATCACACTGTCCCTGTTTGTGAGCACAAGGTCCAGTATTGCCTTCTGCCGAGTCGGTTCCATGACCAGTTGCTTGAGGAAGGCACCCTGAAGGGAGTCCAGGATAAATCTGCTCCTAGTTGATGCTGCTGCTGGGATGCTCCAGTCCACGTCTGGAATATTGCAGTCTCCAACCAGTACTACCTCACCCTTGTCTGCCATCCTTTGGATGGCTAGCATCAGCTCCCTATCTGTTTCTTCCTCCTGGGCTGGTGGTCTATAGACCACACCTGTGCGGATGGCTGTCCCCATTTTCCTTTCCAGCTTAACCCACAGTATCTCTCCCCCATTTTGTTCCTCCTGGATCTATGTGGCCCTAATGTCATTTTTCACATACAGTGCCACTCCTCCTCCCTTCCTGTCTGCTCTGTCTCTTCCGAATATGTTGTAGCCAGGTATGGCCATCTCCCAGTCATGGTTATCATTACACCAGGTTGCAGTGATGGCCACAATGTCCAGGTCTGACTGTACCATGACAGCCTCCAGATCTTCCATCTTGTTGCCAAGGCTCCTGGCATTTGCACACATGGCTTTCCATGATTTGACCTCCCTAGACTGTTTCACTGTTCTACTCCAGCCCCTTCCTTGGTTGTCATTTATCCCTGGTTCTCCCTGCTGTCTGCCCTTCTGCTGAATTTTGCCCCTTTTCTGCTTATCCACCTCTTGGGCACTAATCTCCATCTTTTGCACACTGCTTTGCAGAGATAGCCACTCCTCTGGTTCACTGGTTCCACTGCTAGCTGTGGGGGTGAGCAAGTAGGTACCCTCCTTGCTGGCCTGCCACCCCCTTTGCTAGTTTAAATGCTTGTCAATGTAGCATTTAAACTTATCATTGAGTGCTTGGATTCCCCTCCAGGATGGATGCAGGCTGTCAGGCTTGAACAAACCTCCATCCCTCCAGGTGGGTCCCCAGTCACCAATGAATCCAAACCCTTCCTCAGCACCAGTTCTTCAACCATGAGTTAAAGTTCCTGGTGCATGCACTCCCTGTCTCTCCTCGCCTCTGCATGGTAGTACCTCTGAAAGTGATAGAATTAGCTACTTGCTTGAGACCCTCCCCAATTTCCTAAACTCTTCCTGAACTCTTTGGCTCCCCATTTGCCAGGTCATTAGTACCTAGGTGGATAATGACATCCAGATCACCCTCCCATCTTGCCTTCCCAGTGATCCCCAGGATCTTCCTTCCATCCCTCCATGCCGTGGCACCTGGTAGGCACCTCACCTCCCTGTCCTCCCCCTCCTGTGTTCCTAGCTGGATCCCTCTTATGATGGAGTCCCCCACCAGGATTCGCTTCCTCCTCCTCTGGGGTCCACTGCTTTCCCTGCTGAGGTCACCTCCTTGGCTAACCTCCACATCCTTTCCTTCCACTTCTCTGGGTACCTCTATTTGGTTGTCCTCATTTGCCAGTGTGGCATATGAGTTCTTGAGTGGAATAGGATCTGGGATGTGCCTCTGCCTGATCGCTCTAACCCTCCCTGAGCCCACTGTCATCCAAGTGCTCCTCGTTCTCGGCATCCTTTGAGGCAGTTGCATTGGACTGGGTGGTCCCTGGATAGGGGTGATGGTACTCCTGACCCAGTTTACTTCCACTCTGAGTCTGGCTACCTCATCCTGCAGTCCAGAGAGATGCATGCAGATAGGGCAGCACCTCAGTGTCCAGAAGGTCTGCCTGAATATGGCTGCCCCACAGCCACTGCACTGTACCACTCCCACATTATACTGCAATTCCACTACTTGTCTGCTACTGAAGCTCTCCTAGTTCCTTTTTATTAATTTACTGTACTAAAATCCTGCCACTGATCCTCAGATAATTTTTTTTTTTAAAAAAGAAACCAATAAATAAATAAATGAGTCAAAACACTTGTGCTGAGGGCTTCTTCCCCTTATGCCCCTCCTACTTCACACCCTTACTATACCCTGTGTTTAGCTCCTGTCAATCAGATTTAACAGGGCATATAATTAACAGTTGGGGGAAGGGGGGGGGCAAAAATTTGCAGCAATTAAAGACAGCACAGAATTACACCACCACTATGTTTTAAATTTTCAACAGCCCAAAAACAATTATAAGTAAAGACAACAAAGAAAGTATAGTGTCATTAAAGGCCCACAATCTAAGTTTAAAAGAAAAATAGCAATTACCAGTTACTCTAAAGCACTGAATTGAATGTGTTTCCTTCTTTCCCCTTCTGGCTTCTTCTGAGGAAATAAAACTCTGCTTGCTACTTTAACTCTGACTAAGCCCCACCTCCAGTTATCAAGTAGCTGAGGTCAGAGGCCAGACAATTAACACCCTTCACCCAACTACAGGGCAGTCAGACAAGCCAAGATAAAATTTGCAGCAATTAAAGACAGCACAGAATTACACCACCACTAGGTTTTAAATTTTCAACAGCCCCAAAAACAATTATAAGTAAAGACAACAAAGAAAGTATAGTGTCACTAAAAGCCCACAATCTAAGTTTAAAAGAAAAATAGCAATTACCAGTTACTCTAAAGCACTGAATTGAATGTGTTTCCTTCCTTCCCCTTCTGGCTTCTTCTCTGACTATGGCTTAGTAATCTTCAGAGCAGCTACGGACACCACCCTCAAAAGCATCTGCAAAGTGTTAAACAGAGCTTGCAGGCTGATTACTAGTGTGCACAGACTAACACATACTTGCGAACTGTATGCACAGTCTAGCTGGTTAAACCTGAAGACTACAATAAGTTATCAGACCTGCCCCATGGCAAAACAAATTAGTCTTGGACAGTCTCCTCCCCATCCAACAGAAATTCCTAATCCCTGCATCTAACCCTCATCAAATGCGGGCATGTCAAAACAGGTGTACCAAGTCCCTTTTTGACGTACCTCCCAGACGCAGCAACCTTTTTCATATAGGGTGCCAAGCTGGCTAAGCAACCTCCTGCCCCAGCTATCTAGGATGAGACCAGGATAGGCCCCTCTAAACTTCAGCTGCATCTCTCTGCACTTAGCAGCTGTAACTGCTGCCTATAGGGTGCCTCCTTTCCCTACAGTACACACATTCCCTCCCTCTGTCCTTCCCCCCTCAGATGCCAGATACAGCTCCTTCAACTCTTGCTAGTAACCCCTTCCCCCCTCCTTTCGCCCTCACCTTTCTGCTTTTGCTGCTGCTTCTTCCACCCTGACCTTAGCCCTACCAGCCACTTCCAGCTCCTTGCACCGCTCCCCTCTGTTGTTAATGTTGTTCCCTCTCTACTTACCTTAGTCCCTTCCCTTTCCACTACAGTCTCCCCCTCCCCCAACAAAGCCTACCTCCGGCTGCTTTTCCCTGCCAACTGTTTGACAATGTCCTCCTAGCCTACTTTATTCTACCTTTATTTATAAACACTGTTGTTATTTTTGAATGTATTGACATGACTGCTTCTAACTGCCCTAATTGCATTTATTGTTGTCATCAAATGTTTGCCAGATTCTGTCTTGTATAGCTTTGTATAAATCCTACTGACGTGGAATCTTTGTAAAAGTGGCTTACAAGATCTGAGGTAGCATGGAATCACAAGGGGGAGAGGTACATGTCAAACAAATCTGATAGATTTCTTTGACTGGGTGACCAGGGAATTAGATCAGGGTGGAGCAGCGGATGTGGCCTACCTGGATTCCAGTAAGGCCTTCGACACCATTCCACACAGGAGACTCCTAAGCAAGCTGAGCAGTCTGGGAGTGGGGCCAAAGGTGGTAAACTGGGTAAGGAATTGGTTAGGGGACTGGAGACAGAGGGTCATGGTAAACAGAGTTCACTCTGAAGAAGGAAGAAGGAAGAAGAAGAAGAAGAATCAGCATTTATATAGCGCTTTTCATACATCCAAAGCACTTTACAAGCAATGCTAGACTGGTAGTGAAGTGACTGAATGTGTGGTGGCGGCCATATTGCACATCATCACCCACACACAGCCTGGATAATTGCATGAACTGGTTTATGGGAAGGGGAATGTTGGCCAGGACACCGGGAATGTTCTCTGCTCTTTGCGAAGAGTGCCCTGGGTTCTTTTACTTCCACCTGGACACCCACCAGGACAACACCAGGATGGGCAGAAGGGACCTCGGTTTAACGTCTCATCCGAAGGACAGCACACCCCAGCAGTACAGCACCCCCCCAATACTGCACTCAGGTGCCAGCGATTTTTAGGTGCAAGTCCAATCCCAGTGTGGGACGAGAACCCACGACCTTCTGGTCCAGAGGCAGATGTGCTACCAACTGAGCCACGCTGACACCTGGAAGGGTAACCAGCGATATGCAACAGGGATCAGTACGGGGATTGGTCCTCTCTAATGTCTTTATTAGTGACATTGCAGAGGGGCTGAATGGGAAGGTCTGCCTTTTTGCAGATGACACTAAAATCTGCAGTAGGGTAGACACTCCAGGAGGGGGGTGAAAAATGAGTAGTGATCTGAAAAAGTTAGAGGAGTGGTGTCAAGGGTGTGGCAGCTGAGTTTCAATGTGAAAAAGTGCAAAATCATGCACTTTGGGCACAGAAACCCAGGGGCAGAGTACAAAATGGGGGGGGGGGAGTGGTATTGACCACCAAACAGGAACGAGACCTAGGGGTAATCCTTACTGATTACCTTAAAGTGGCTAGGCAGTGTGACAAAGCAGTTGTGAGGGCTAGAGGGATGCTGGGGTGCATAGTCTGAGGCATCACTAGCAGAAAGAGGAAGGTGGTGTACCTCTGTATAGATCACTGGTAAGACCTCACCTAGAGTACTGTGTCCAGTTCTGGAGATCTTATCTCTGGAAGGACATAGACAGAGTGGAGGTGGTCCAGAGAAGGGCAACTAAAATGGTGCAGGGTCTGCAGAAAAAGCCCTATGAGGAGAGAGACTGAAAAACCTCAATATGTACACCTTGGAGGAAAGGAGGGAACGGGGGGATATGATACAGACTTTCAAATGCCTCACAGACATAAATAAGGTACAAAAAGGAAGTATTTTTCAAAAACGATGCACAAGAAAAGGGGTCATGCGATGAAGTTGCGGGGTAGACTCAGAGGGGATATTAGGAAGTACTTCTTCACGGAAAGAGTGGTGGATGCCTGAAACAGCCTCCTGTGGAGGTGGGGGGGCAAAAACTGTACCGGGGTTCAAGAAGGCATGGGATAGGCATAAAGAAACCTTGGTAGTAAGACACGGGGGGGGGGTAGAGCCAGAGATCAAGTAGAGTCTGTGGTGCTACAACAGGTAGTGAAAAATGGGCAGACTATGTGGGCCAAGTGGTCCTCATCTGCTGTCAAATTCTATGTTTCTATAATTTTCCTAAAGCACTGTACCATATACAGTGGGATGGAGCCATCTAGATCCCTAATAGCAAGCAGTTTTCCCAGCATGTCGACGGGGGGCATGCTGCACTTAGCCAAGAGTACGGAATTTTTTTATTGAACAAAAATCATTGTGCAAAGACATAAATCAGCCATAAGGCAAACGTAGAATAAATGGCATCAAAACAATTCATGCAATACCCGAACTTCCCAACCAAACTAAACCAAAAGAAACCAAACAATGAACTTCTCATGTCGAAAAAGGAAAGAAAAAGGAAAAATATATACGTATTCACATATTAATACACTGCATAGTAAATTCAACTGCCTCCATATATGCAGAGCAAATTAACGAGTTAGCCAGAAACAGTGCTTCCATAACATTTTCCATTTTATTTTTTTTATTTATTTCTTGTGATCTCAGGTTAACACCTTTGAGAACAAGCTCATTACAAAGATTCCATGTTAGAATTACATTAACAGTGATAAAAAAAACAAAAAACATATAGGTATACAATAGAGCTGTAAGTGCAGGCTAATAACAAGTATGAGACTAAGTATTAATATAAACAAAAACAGACTAAATCAGCAGGTTATCATAAGTACCACAAGTTTGTGAGAGGGTTAAGGCAGTTTAAGGAAGAGAGGACAATTCAGACTTTGGGGGGGGTGGGGGGAAGGGTGCCTGTAAGGCAGAGGGAGGTACTGCAGCAGACTGAGTTGTCAGGATGGAGGGCTATGTTCAGGGCTTACAGCAGCCCAGGGCGGCCAACACCCACTAAAGAAGTGGGGAAGCATCAGCCCAGGAAGGCCTTGTTGATGCTACTTTTTGGGGGGTTTGGGGCTGAAGGCAGATGGGAGAGGATAATAGGAGAAAAGAGGGATGGTGGGGAAGAGGGAGTTTGACAAAGGAAGGAAGGAAGGAGGAGGGAGGGATACATTACATTAAGGCATATGACAAAGGGAAGTAACAAGTACAGGATTTAAGGGGCCATGAGGTTATGAGGAAGAGCTGCTTAGGGTCAGGGAAAAACAGCACTGAGGGGCTAAGGCAAGCAGTCACAGATAACGTTAGCATTGAGATGTTTTCGGAGCTGACGTTTGTAGGGGTCTAATGCTGTTATCAAGAAGTTGACAGGAGGAAGATTATTAATCCAAATGGGAGCACAGTAGGCAAAAGCTCTTTGACCAAGAGGTGCAACACCTAGAAAATTTTAAAGACCATGCTATCTGAGCTTCTGGTAGAACAGCTGTTATCATAGGGAGTAAGGAGCTTCTGTATGCCCTTTGGCATGAGGCCTAGACTCACTTTTTTGGCCAGATGGCACGATTGGCACCTGAGCCTATCTGTGAACTGGAGCCAGTTAGCCTGTTCACATAGATCACATGTATGTGTAAGCCGTGGAGAAACCAGTTAAGAGTCGACAGGCTTTATTTAGGGTGACCTTTATACGGTGAAGAGCTGTGTCTGTAGCTGAGCCATAGACTACAATGCCGTAATCAATAAGAGAGACCACTGAACTCTGGATAGCGAGATTTAGGGCATCTGGGTTAAGACTTTTCTTGTGCCTATGAAGCAGACCAATACGGATGTTCACAGCATTTGCAACATTTTCAATGTGGTAGGCATATGACATAGTGCTGTCTATTGTGATCCCCAAATATCTGAAATGCTGAACGAGTTCCAGTGTAGTCCCAGATTTGTTTGTTATGTTGAGTGGATGTGATTGATGTCTATTCTGGGGACTGGCAAACGACAAGGTCTTGGTTTTTTATAGTTCAGAATGAGTTCATGTTCTCTGAACCATCTATCAACTGTAGTAAAACTGTCCAGAGCTTGCGTTCCAAGTTAAAAGGATCAGGGTCACTTGTATACAAGACTGCATAATTTGCATAGAGCAGTATCTGACAGCTACTGGCAAGCGGGAGCCTGTTTAGGAACAAACTGAATAAAATGGGACCCAGAATGGAGCCCTGGGGTACACCGAAGTGAATGGGTCTACTATCAGATAGGACATTATCAGTCCTAACTTGCTGAGAGCGATTCATGAGGTAGCTCTTAAACCAGGTAACTGTGTCAGTAGACAGACCAATAGATGCATTCTGCTCGACTAGAAGGTCATGATTAACCATATCAAAGGCTTATTGGCAGGTCGATGAAAGAGGCGTTGACTAGCGAGCCATGATCCAGGGAACTATGAATATAACTGGTAAACTCTAGCAATGCAGTAGTGGTGCAGTGTCCCTTGCAGAACCCATGTTGTTGTGGGCACTGTATATTGTACTTTTCTATGTATTCAATTAATTGGTCAGCAACTATTTTTTCAAGAGCCTTAGACAAAGGCAGGAGTATTGAGTTGGGCCGATAGTTACCTAGTGAGGTTCAATCACCATTCTTGAAAACGGGTGTCACCAGGGTTGCTTTCCATAGCTGTGGGAACTGAGAAAGCCTGAATGAGGTGTTGACTATGTGTGTTAGCAGTGACAGAATGTCTTCTAGGGTAAAAGCCACAAATTTGAGGTTGAGGGAGTCACCACTGAAACAGGACTTACCCAGGACCTTTTGGAGATATTTCCTAGCCTCACCATGAGAGATGGTTCTAAAGTGGAGCGGGGGTGAGAGAGAGTAGGACTACAGGGCTTGGTTTAGAAGTCGAGACTGTTTGGAGCAAAAAATCAGGAGAGAGAATGCCGTTGAGGTCTGAGAAGGCTTCACTGAGAGAATTTGCAATGGAATTGGAGTCTGTAGTGGGAACACCACAAATGTTCAACATGGTGGGAGCTGACTTTGTATCCTTGCCAGTAACTTCTTTATTTTATTTATATATTTCAGTTTAGGATTCATACCTTTGAGTCAAGGACTCGTTTTCAAAGGTTCCGAGTCAGTTAAACGAACAGATACAGACAACATAACACATAGCACAGCAGTGGATTACAAAATAGGGTTATAGAGGGTTGCACATACTTTTAAGTTTAACTAATACATAGTAGTCTAGGTTTCACTAGTACACAGGAGTCAAACATTGTAAGTTTCACTAGAACATAGGAGTCTAAAATTGTAAGTAACAGCACCAAGTGCGGGCATAGTAGTGTAAGGAACAGGAACGAGGGGAAGAGGCCAGGGATTGGGTCTCCACTGGGTAGTACAGGGGGCAAGTGGGGCATGGATGGCTGCCAGAGTGGTAGGGTGAGCTCACCAGTGGTGGCCAGGGGTGAGAATGGGGGGTGGGGTGGGAAGCAGCCCAAGGTAGGCATTGTCAGATGTTCACATATGTAGTTGATGGAGTGGGCGATCAGTGGGGGGTGTAGGTTGACAGTTTATTGTAGTGTAGACTATGCAAGGTAGGTATTTTGTGGGTAGGGGGATTTGTTGGAGAGAGCAGGGGGAGAAGATTGCAGAGGACAGTGGTTGGGTGGCTAGAGCCAAGGGATGGGTGGGATAGCCTAGAGACCCTGAGCATGGGCTAAGTGCAGCAGACACAGATTTTTTTTAGTTCTGGCTGGGAATGAAGCCCAATTTTGAATTGTTTGAGCTTAGTGCATTCTAATTGTGTGGTAGACAGCTCATTGAACTACTTTGGGCCCAGGAAGGCGAGTGATCTCTGTGCCAGTTTAGTACGCTTGAATAGCACCTGGAGTCCCCCTTTTGCAGTGCTCCTAGTCTGCTTAAGGGGTAATGCCTTTGTAAAAAGCCTGTTAGTGGACTCAGGCATAAGCCCTAGCAAGGCTTTTTTGATAAGCATGCAAGTTTGGAGTTGAGCTCGGAGGTGGAGTGGGAGCCACCCTGTCTCATTGAAGAGGGTGCAAGTGTGGGTAGAGAGATCAGCACCCAAGGTTAACCGACAGACCTTGTTTAGTAGAGCACTGACCCTCTTGAGGGCAGTGTCAGAGCCTCCTCCATAGATTGGGGGCCCATAGTCAATGGTGGCTAGTACCAAGCTACTTATGGCTAATTTCAGAGCTTCAGGTGGTAGGAGTGCTTGTGCCGGTGCAGAACACCCAGTTTCATGTTGGAGGTCTTGATGATGTGGTAAATATGACTGGAGAAATTGCGAGTGTCGTTGAGATAAGTTCCTAGGTATTTAAATACAGAGACTTGTTCAGGGGGTCTCCCTTAGGGCTTGGATTTGCAGTGGGCTGAACTTCATTTTATTTTGGGGAACTGTGAACAGCATGTTCTTGTTTTTTTTTGTGGTTGAACAGAAGCTTGTTCTTGCAGAACCAGGGTTTGAGCTTATGGCAGCTGTCCTGCAGTTCAGTAGAGATGGTATGCAGGTCTCTGCCTGGATGGATATGATAGCATCATCAGCATAGAGTACAATGTGTGCAGAGCTGGCAGAGAGGAGGGTATTTATGAACAGACCAAAGAGTAGATGGCCGAGGATAGATCCCTGGGGGACTCCTAGGCTCACCTCCTTTGGCTCCAAGTATGTATCTCCTGTTCTGACTCGAGTTATATGGGAGAGATAGCTTCCAAACCAAGTTACCGTGCTTGGAGATAGGCCAGTTGATGACAGGCTGCTGAGGAAAAGTTGGTGGTTCACTGAGTCAAAGGTCTTTGTGAGGTCTATGAATATAGACCTCACTGCCATCCCTTTATCCAAAGTGTCATAGAGCTGGGAGGTGTATTCGACTAGTACTGAAAGTGTTGAGTGGTGTTTATGGAAACCATGCTGTTGCGGGACGAGCAGATTGTACTTCTCCAAGTACTCAGTGAGCTGGTCTGAGACCATCCTTTCCAAAGCTTTCAAGGGGGGGTGAGACTGGCCTATAGTTAGATGTGTTAGTTCTGTCTCCAGTTTTGAAGACGGGGTAACTAGTGCCAGTTACGGGCATCTGGGAACACACTCGACCTAAGGGAGGAATTAAAAACCTTAGTGAGGGGGTCAGCTATCTTCTCCATGGTTAGGGCGACCAACTTCAGGTCGATTAGGTCACTCCTCATCCTGGTCTTGCCTAGAACCTGCTTAACATATTTGATTGTCTCAGTTCTTGAGATCTGTTTGAAATAGAAAGGCGGTAGTCTGTAACCTGTAGGTGTGGGTGTATCCAGACCTGGGGGCTGCTCTGTTGGTGGCACAAGATATTCACCTGGTATTACGCCAGTCAGATCCGTAAATACTAAATTGAAGGTGTTAGCGATATCAAGGGGTTCCTGGATCATCCCAGTATTTGAGGTGATCAGGTCTTGTGGTGCTCTCGGGGCACTACCAGTTAGTGATTTCAAGGAATGCCGGAAATCTTTACCCAAGCCCCATGATTTGTTTAGTTGGTCCTTATAGTAGGTGGCTTTAGCCTGGTGAACAAGCCTTGTGCAGTTGTTTCTGTCAGTCCTATAGGCGGACACATCAGCCTGCTTGCCTGTCACCGTGGCCATATGCCAGAGATAGTCTTTTTGGCGCATGAGCACAAGTAGTGAGCCTGAGAGCCAGGGGTTTGTAGTACCTTTAACCTTCTTGACTCTGATGGGGCGAAGATGTCACAGGCCTGGGTGAAGATCCTGAGGAAGTAGTCCAGGGCCTGGTTCCCATCCAAGGCTCTGTCAATTGGGGACCAATCAATCAGTTTTAGGTGTAGTTTGAAAGCTTCCAAGATTCCAGCTTTTAAGGTGCGGTTACGGAATACTTTGGGCGGTTGCTTAGAGAACTTATTTGTCCATATACATAAGACTGGGGAGTGGTTACTGAGGCTGTCTGGTAAGACAGAAACCTCAGAGATGTGTTCTGGATGGGAGGATAAGAGCCAGTCTATTACTGTGCTGGTTCCAGTTCGGTAGTTGAAGCGGGTGGCTTGTGTTACCATTTGGGTAAGGTAGAGTCCAGAAATCTGGTCTCTTGCCAGAGCTCCTCCCTGAGAAAGTCAGTTAATGTTAAAGTCACTGACTATGACCTGTTCCCACTTTTTGCCCAGCATCTGCTAGTTCCCTATGAAGTATTTAAGGCCAGCGGCTTGCTGACCCGGGGGTATGTACACCATGGTAAGTATGAGGACTTTGTTTTGCTGCCCTATGGAGAGTTTTAAGTTTAGGATTTGAGACTCTTTCGAGTACATACTGCTGTGTATGATCTGGGATTTGATATCACATTTGACATAGACTGAGCATCCACCCCCACGTTTAGACAGTCTATCCTGCCGGTAAGAGGTGTAGCCACTGAGGGAGATAGTGGCGTCAGAGATTTTAGTGGAGATCCAGGTCTCTGTGAGAGCTATGATGTCTGGATTAACCAGCGCCACCCACAACTGGAATTCCGTGAGCTTAGGAAGTAAGCTGCCGATATTAAGGGAAACAATCCTGAGTATCCCCGCCCTGTTGGTAGTGATGGTGTGAGGTGAGCCAGGGTTAGGGTGCACATTACCAGATAACAGCAGTAGTAGGAGGATCATCTTATGAAGAGAGTGAGACCAAAGGGACCAGCTGGGTCTGGCTTTTATCCCTGTTTGCTTAGTGTTATAGGCATGGGCTATGAGGGAGCGGCTGTGCAGTAGGGCCGCTAGTGTGATGACTGGGGGCTCATACGCTCTGAAGGTTTGTGGGGGGACATAGAAGGCTTGAGGGCATGTTGTGTCAGCATTTATGCCCCTCAGGCTGTGTACCATCTGCCAGAGTGGTAACAGGACGGGGGGGGGGGAGTCCAAGGTAGTTTCATCCTGTTCATTCTGTGGGACCCCTGTGAGGTTGGCTAATATGACTCTACCAAGAGTCAGTAAGAGAAGCTTCTGCAGTAGGAGAGGTTTCATGCTGCTGAGGAGTTCAGCTGCTCCCTCTAGTGGGCGGGTTGTATAACCTGCTAATGGAGAAGTAATGCAGCACTTTTGTTCGTTGTTGTCAAGGGTTAGGTTTGGAATTAGGCAGATCAGAAGACTAATATGTGTGGCAGAAATACCGCCCAAATACTATGATGAGAATTTAGTTCAGGGGCAGTGGGTGCAGCACAGTAAATGAGACTTAAAGAGTTAAGATTAACACCAAGTGTTGGGCCCTATAACTGCATTCTGTATCTTTAAGGGGAGTTGCAATATTAGTGAGAGGGAGGATGAAGATTGCCTAGGGGCAGTGTCTCTGGGGGGAGGGAGAGTATTTAATAAAGGCTGGAGAGGGGGAAGGGGGGGCAGGCAAAAAATTTAAGCAGAAAGGAGAGAAAGTGAAACAAAAATGGGGTTATTTGCAGGGGATAGTCACAAATGAAACCTGGTCTTCACAAAGAAGTGTTCACAAAATGCTGTATCACTTTAAGCTTAGTTTTTGATCCAGGGTAAAGTACCACTGGACCTTAAAACAAAGAGAGCTGTAATACTTTAAAACCTGTAAAAACCTGCACTCTAAAGGATCGTACGCTGCAAACAACCCTTGAGTGCAAAATTGCTGTAAACAGGCTTAGATTCACATTTAAGTTAGCATTCACAGGACAGTTTGGAGAAACTTAACCAGTACCAGAATCAGTAAATAACAAGCATTTGTCAATGCCGAATGTTTGCTTGCTGGCATTGGCATTGGTAGTGTAGGAGTTAGAGAGCTGCATAATAGGAATGGCAGTGAAGTACTGAACTGAAGCCAACCCCACCACCACCCTGCAGAGAGTGACAGGCATTGGGGTGTGCCTTTGGGTCATCAGGCATAACGGCCACTCCATTTCACCACACCCTACCCTGCAGACACCGACAAGTGTCAAGATGTGCCTTGGGGTCTTTGGCCCTTATGCTCACCCCATTCCATCAGGAAACATGGTGAAATGGGTGCTGTATAGGAGAATGGGGTGAACTTTGGGGCCGAAGAGTTCAAGGCACACCTCGATGCCTCTGTCACACCCCTGATGCCTGTCAATCTCTACAGGGTGGGGCATTATGATTGGAAACCCTAACACCTCAGGCGTTCATTGGCATTTTCACTCCAAATTTTCAACATGGGTTTTTTTGGATCCCCACCTTATGAACAGTGGCAATATCAGTTTGTTAGGCGAAAGCTGATTTTGCACAGCGACTATGCCATTTGGCACCACAGGTGCGATAACCTATTTCGAACAGGATGTAAAAAATGGCAGCTGTACTGTTCATGGGAAGGTGCAAAAAATGGCAATGTCAAAAATCTGCAGTGAAAATATTAAAAAAAACTGGTGAACTCACGAGCTTGCGTAGAAACTGCTCAACGCACACCCGTAATGCAATTAGTTTGGGGATTTTTTACAGCAGATTGTCAACACAGGCATTTTGGAACCTCCGCTCATGAACAGTGTCACTGTGATTTTCTTAATCTGTCCCGAACAGTGATTTCCCTCAGAGACCATGCATTTCTGTGCTGGAAGTGCGAAAACACATTTCGGCCATGATGTGAAAAATGACAGCTGTACTGTTCATAAGGAAGTGTGGAAAAATGCCAGTGGTGAAAATCTGGACTGAAAATATTACAAATGCATGAACTTACAAGGGTGCGTGGAAACTGTGCAATAGTAGCTTGTAACACAGTCATTTTATGGACTTTTTTCACCAAATTTTTAACACAGCCATTTTAACACCTCTGCTCATGAACAGTGTCACTGTGATTTTCTTAATCTGTCCCAAACATTGATTTCGCACACCGACTGCGCCATTGTGTGCTACATGCGCGGAAACACATTTTGGGTGAGATTTGGAAAATGACAGCTATATTGCTCATAAGAAGGTGTGGTAAAATGGCAATGTTGAAAATCTGGAGTGAAAATATTGAAAATTTGCGAACTTACGAGCGTGCATAGGAACAGCGCAATGCATGCTCGTAAAACAGTCATTTTTGGGAATTTTTTCACCAAATTTTCAACATAGGGTTTTGGGGCCTACCTCATGAACTTGACACTGTCATTTCATAAATTGGTCCTGAAAGGTGGTTCCACGAGTGACTGCTAAATCACCTTTCAGGGCTGATTAACAAAATGACAGTGCCAGAATTCATGAGGTGGCGTCCCAAAAACCCCATGTTGAAAATTTGGTGAATAAATTCCCAAAAATGCCTGAGATATGCATCAAAGTTGAAAAAAACCCTATTTATTCCATTATACAGCTTACCAGCATTTCCTCAGTCTGCGGTCGGCTTCGAAGAGTGCAGACGTGTTCCCAGTCCACCAAAGATCGTCGCGCCAGACTCCGGAGGTAAATATGGGGTGAGGTGGGGGTGGGGAGGCAGGTGCGCAGAGGGTGGGTGCGGTGGGGGTCAGGACAGTCAGCGAAAGGACCATTTTTCTTGCAGGTTATTTTTTCTCGTAGATGACACGAGACTTGTGCCACACTGGGATGGGCTCCCAGTGTGGCAGCTGGAAAGCTGTTTGGGAGGCAGTGGAGCTGACAGGGATTGGGCACCCTGTCGGCCACATCGGACTGTTGCCACACTGGGGTGGGTTCCCAGCGTGTTCTGTGGTCTGTTGGGGATCAGTAGAGCTGACTGGAGATTGGGCACCCCCGTCAGCCTTGGACTTTGCCACCTGGGGTGGGCTCCCAGCATGGCACATGGAACTCTGTTGGGGGGAAGCGCAGCAGAGCCGATGGGGGATTGGGCACCCCCATTGGCCATACACTGTGTGTGTGGGGGGGGGAGCACATGAGCATGCAATATGCTATCAACACTATCTCATCGCTGCTCACTGAAGCGGGTCTCTCCCTTTTAACGGTATGCCACTGCATTTTCAACTGCTGTCATAGACAGCTGCAGCATTCATTGGAGAACTGTGGCAGCACCTGCAAACACACTGACTGAATTGGAAGACAGAGTGCCACACCTACAAAAACTCGGACGATGGCACTATGTTTCTTGCACATGCGTGCAAGCAAACATAAAAATTAGTTTAAAGTACAAAAGGAATAGAAGTAGCAAAGAATTCAAAAAGTGGAGCAGCCAGTTAGCAGGCAGAGCCAAATGGATCTGGCCAGTCAGCGTGGATACACCAGAAATCTCAGCAGCGTACCTTCGGTCTGCTGGTCTGAGGGCAGTACAGCGAAGAGGCAGCTGGTGGACAGAGGGGACCCACTGGGCTGCTTACAACAGCAGAGGCACCCTTGTCAGGGGTGAAGCTAAGGTTTGCCCAAAATGTTCTACCATCACTCCAAGTGCGAGTGAGGGCTTCCCTGTAATATTGATTTTTTGCTGTGCGTATGGCCCTAGTGCAGTCGTTCTGGGATTTTTGGTAGGCTTGGGTGTCCACTTGTTTAGCCATTGCTCTAGCTATGTGCCACAGATGATCACTTGATTTCATCTGTTCAGAAAATTCAGGCATGAACCAGGGATTGTTGTAACCTTTGAATCTGCGATTTTTTAGTGGGTATTGCTGGTCATGCACCCTGTTAAACAGCAGGATGAGTTGGTTTAGGGCAGCATTAACAGAACTGGAAGAGTAAACTGTTGACCAATTTTGTCGGCGAAGGTTGGCTTTTAGCATTTCAAGGTGACCGTGTTTAAAGACCCTATGGATAATTGTTTTCGGTGGGGGTCTGGAGAAGTTGTTAGCCCAGTCAATTAGAACTGGCAAATGGTCACTATGTACATCCGGAAGCATCGTGATGAGAGAGATGTGGTCCAGTCGATTAGACAAGACAGTCAAGCAATGAGGAGGTGCCAGTCTTGTAGTTTATCCTGGTAGGAGAATTAACAAGCTGGGAAAGATGCACAGTGGAAACTGCATTCTTATAGGGACCAGAGGCTGGTGCAGGCCAGTTGGCAGTAAAGTTACTCAGCAGTACTGTTTCATTGTTTAAGTTCAAGGCACCAAGGCATTCCATCAGAGAGTTTAGCCCAAGGGTCTTCTGACCAGGTGGAATGTACACCGAGAGAACTGTGAGGATTCTGTTGTGCTTCCCAAGTAGCAATTTTAAAGCTAAAACTTGCAGGTTAGTCCTAGTATCTGGAAGCGGTAGAACAATGGCTTGCAGGTCCTCCCTTATGTAGACTGCACATCCACCCCCACATTTGGTTAGACGATCCATCCTGAACACTGTATAGCCTGGGATCAAAATTGATGCATCAGCAATCTTAGGAGAGAGCCAGGTCTCTACCACTGAAAGAACGCCAGGGTTGTGTTGCAAAAACCAGGTGTTAAGGATATCCATTTCTGGAAGGAGGCTGCGGATATTCATAGAGCCTATTGTGAGTTGCTTGACATAACTTTGAGGTTCAGCTGTGAGTGTTGGAAGGCCAGGATTTGGATGGACATTCCCAGATAGTAGCAATAAAAGTAGCGCAATGCGGCATAGATATTCTTTCAGAAGCTTGCTGCTGCATTTGAGTATCCTGCACTGATCTAAGTAGGAGGAAGGTTTTTTTTTAAATTCCAGGAAAGAGCGCCATGGGGAGGGTATACCCACCTGACAGTGACAGTTCAACAGCGAGGTCCCCCACAGCGACTACAGCACCATGCCACTGTAGAGGACCCGCTGTAGCCGGGCACTGTCTGTCAGGGTCCTGCATCCCCAAATCAGCTCTGACTCAGAGGTTGATAATCCTTAGTGGGATAGTCGCGGGCGCACAGCCCCCACGTGGGGATCTGCATGAAGCCCCCTGAAGAAAACATTTCCTATGTTGGGAAACTGGCAGCTGATCACATGCAGTCAACCTGCTGGTTTCGCTGTCGGGACAGGGCGTTCGATGAGAAATTTGTTGAACACCCATCGTGGATGCCAAGGGGAGCAGCCACCATGGTCCTTGGCAGAAAAGCTCTATAAAAGTTGATGCAGACAACACTTGGGAAGGGGGGTATAGGAAGTTTGTGTCAGTGAATCAACGTTGAAGCACAGTGGGCATTGAGGGTCATGCCATGCAAAGATGGACTATGGATAGGGAACAGATTTTCACCAAGGTGGGAGGTGAGAGAAAGGAGCATTAGCACCAAAGCACCTCTCAAAAAAGGAAGCCAAGCATTCTGCGGGTATACTTAGGTATGATCAAAGGAGGAAAAGTCCCTTATAGGAGGAAAGAGTAAATATTTGGTGGTTGCCCTTTTAACAGGATAGACTGGTGTTGCCCCTTTAACAGGAGATAGTAGACTAAAACAATCTACCCTTGGTTCACCAATTGGAAGACTGGGGAGGAGAAAAAAAGTCAGAATATGAGCATTTAAAGAAGGTCTAGGGGGTGGGAGAAAAAAATCACTGGTGTAGCAAGCACAATCAAAACCAGTTTAAGCAGTGTAAAAATACAGTGAAACAAGGCAAAAATCCTGTTCTATCCCTTAGTTGGTGGAAACAGTCAAATAAATACAGGGATTTAAGCCACTAGAGACCAGGTTGTAAATAAAATAAAGATAAGAAACTGCTCAGCAGTGAGCAGCAGTTACAGATGGCAGTGGGTTACAGATGAAGGACTGCAGATCCCAAGTGAAGATCAAATCAGGGCTCAGACTGGAAAAAGGCACCACTTTTAAAATTCAAGTGAAGTGCACAGTTACTGCCTGAGTCATGGTCTGTACCTGTCAGCTGGTTCTGGGGCAGATGCAGGCTTCTTTCTTGCTCACTCGGAGGGAGTTGGGCTGGCTTGTGCAGCAGTTTTGCAAACGGGCTTTGAGGAGTGCCTGTCGGCTGGCTCTGGGGCAGATGCAGGCTTCTTTCTTACCCACTCGGAGGGAGTCAGGCAGGCTTGTGCAGCAGTTGCCCAAATAGGCTTTGAGTACCACCTGTCAGCTGGCACTGGGGCAGATGCAGGCTCCTTTCTTGCCCACTCAGAGGGAGTCGGGCAGGCTTGTGCAGCAGTTGTCCAAACAGGCTTTGAGGAGTGCCCGTCGACTGGCTCTGGGGCAGATGCAGGCTTCTTTCTTTACCACCTGGAGGGAGTTGGGCAGGCTTGTACAGCAGTTACCCAAATGGACTTTGAGAAGTGCCTGTCGGCTGGCTCTGGGGCAGATGCAGGCTCCTTTCTTGCCTATTCAGACGGAGTTGGGCAGGCTTGTGCAGCAGTTGCCCAAATGGGCTTGAGGAGTACCTGTTGGCTGGCTCTGGGGCAGATGCAGGCTCCTTTTTTGCCCATTTGGAGGGATTCAGGCAGGCTTGTGCAGCAGTTACCCAAAGGGGCTTTGAGGAGTACCTGTCAGCTGGCTCTGGGGCAGATGCAGGCTCCTTTCTTGCCCACTTGGAAGGAGTCAGGCAGGCTTGTGCAGCAGCTGCCCCAGTGGGCTTTGAGGAGTGCCTGCTGGCTGGCTCTGGGGCAGATGCAGGCTGCTTTCTTGCCCACTTGGAGGGAAACGGGCAGGCTTGTGCAGCAGTTGCCCAAACAGGCTTTGAGGAGTGCCTGTCGGCTGGCTCTGGGGAAGATGCAGGCTTCTTTCTTGCCCACTTGGAGGGAGTTGGGCAGGTTTGTGCAGCAGTTGCCCAAACGGGCTTTGAGGCATGCCTTTGTTCCTACCAAGCCTTGGATATTCCCTCACAGTGATGGATTGCATTTCCCCTCAACATGGATTTTCCTTGGTGTCCTGACCAGCTCTCCCCTTCCCATAAAACCAGTTTGTGCAATTGTTCAAGGCTCTGTGTGGGTGTTGATGTGTGAAATAGCTGCCACTACGAAGTTTATAGCCACATCCCTACCAATCTCTCCTTGCCTGTAAAGCACTTTGGGATACGATGTGCATGAAAAGTGATACATAAATCATAATTCTTCTTCTGCTTCTCTCACCTCCTTCTCCTTCTTCCATTTAACTAATAGATTGTTGTCATAAATGTATAAATCTAGACAGCTGGTCTGGGTCAGAAAACATTCCTGTGGTAGCATCAAAAATGGCTATATAAGTGCTTTACATGGGCATAATACTGAAAGCTTATTACTCATTATGATGAGTTCTTCTATAAATTTAAAGAGCTGCTAACACCTTAAAAAAAACTGAAAAATATAAGTACAATTCAACTTCCACTCCATATATATTGTAAAGATTCCTCATCCCCATTATTTATTACTAAGGACATTTGCATGAATGCATGATCTTTATCCCTCAGGGTTCATCTACCTCTACAGCTGACTCCCCACTGCAAGTCATAATCCTCTGTTGTGACATCAGAGTTTGTTGCCATGGGAGTAAATGTGATGTCACAAGCAGTGCATAATGAACTCGGGTAGGGAGACAGCAGCAGGAATAGATTATCTCTTCAGGAGTAAAGATCCTGTTTTCATACAGATGTTCTCAGTATAAATTATAGGGAGGATGAATACAGAACTAATGGGAAATACAAGCTGGACTACATCTAAATACTGTAGGACTATAAATATCCACGTAAAGTTTAAATAGCGGACTGCCGTTGTCATCTGTCATCACGTAAAACTTACATCGCACTGTCCCACTGGTCAGCCGTTTTTCCTCTAGTGATAAATGTTAGTGCTCGCAACTGAACACACTTCACTGTGATTTTTTTTGTTGCTTTGCTCTGTTACTCTGCTCTGTTACTAGGATGTCTCTCATGAGGTGGCTCAACACTCCACCAAGGGAAGCTGTAAAAAGAGATTTTACAGCTTTGCAGACAGCAGACATTGATGCCGAAGTGTTGAGTGTGACAGCCGGTGTTTCAAAGCTAATGGCTGAAGCTGTCATAGATGAACTGGCGTCTGCTGTTGCAGCATCATCCCCTGCAAAGAAAAAGAAGGTGCAGTATAAAGTTTATGACCCCGAAGTCCGATTTGAGATCGGAAAGTACTCTTGTGATCATGGGGTCGTGAATGCTGTATGCTTCTATGACAGCAAGTACAAGAGCAAGATTAATGAGAGTACAGTGTGCACATTTAAGAGGGACTACCTGGAAAAACTGAAGCATACTCCTGATCCAGCTGCCATGTCAAAGTCTCTTCCTATTAAGAACCGAGGCCGACCACCACTACTAATGATGGATACAGAAACTGAGCTAAGGTCAATTGTTAAATCACTACGGGCAGAAGGGGCTGTAGTGAATGGAAGAGTGATAGCAGCAGTGGCAACTGGTATTGTAAAGAGCAAACACCCTGAAATGCTTGGTGAAAACGGTGGAAACCTGAGTTTCGCTCGCCAATGGTCCTGGCTATTCTTGAACCGTATGGGTTTTTGCAAAAGAAAGGGGACCAAGGCAGTCAGAAAAACTTCTGTGGACTTTCAAGCACTTAAACACAAGTTCCTGAAGCATATTTTTATTGCTGCAAGCCAAGAACTTATACCTGCTGATCTCGTGTTTAACTTACACAAGACAGGGGTGAATCTACTACCTTGCTTCCAGTGGACGATGGAGACAGTGGGTAAGAAACAAGTAGTGTTGTCTTGCACCCTATCTCGCCAGTATTTACCCAAGGTAATCTACCAGGGAAAACAGTACAATGCCATCCAAGCTACATCTTCCCACAAATATGGGACATTATCCACACTGAGAACCACTGGGCAAATTCAGATACCACAATACAGTACACAAACTCAGTTCTGGTACCCCACATCAATCTAATCAAGCTTGAGAAAAACCTGCTCAACTGTCAGCGAAGTATACTCATTCTAGACCTATTTCGTGGCCATACCACAGAAGATGTGATCAGTAACTTTGAAAAAAAAAAAAAAAATCACATAATTCGGATTTTTGTTCCTGCTTCGTGTACTGATCTCCTTCAGCCTCTGGATATCTCTGTAAACAAGGTTTTCAAAGATGAGCTCAAACAGCAGTTCTGTGATTGGTATGCCACTCAAATATCAGAAAACGGAAGGGAGGCAAGACCAGCACAGAGATCTCTGTGGCCCTATGAACTACTACTTTGAAGAACAGACATGCACAGTGGCTAGTGAGCAGCTTTACTCATTTGTGTGCCTGCACGGAGGATTGCAGGAGAAACTTCGAGCGAGCCGGTATTATGTGAGCACACACCGAGTGTCTCAATGGTAAGCAAAAAATCCTTTTGCATCAAGCACCGTATCCTTCTCTGCTACAGGTTGCTAGCTTACGGAGTCCTTTTTTTTTTTTTATTAGAAGACGCTGCTGATTACGAGAATGAACAGGCAGGTTAGTCTGCATCTCACAGACGCCGTGTCCGTGATAGAGTGATCAAGTGTGAGCTAGCTTTTTTTTTTTTTCATTTTTATCACAAATTCTAAAATAAACATTACATTAACAAGCAGTACTAAATCGTTAGAGACTCTTTTTTGGAATGCAACACCATTTACAAATGTCACCGTATCACCGAAAAAAACCCACACCACCACCACGTGGTGCTCTCCTCATAGAAATGCCGCTGTAAAATTAATATTGCACTTACATTTATTACGCCGTTGTAGTGGATATTATTTTACAGCGCCATATTCTAGTTGTGCAGTATTATGTTTTGCTAAAGTTCTCCTGAAGGCATCAGCTGCTCTTTAAAGAATCTGTGCCTCGTGGATTGTGTTTGGGCAGAACCATCTGGGTAAATGTCGATCTTAGTATTCTGAAACATAAAAACTCCCTTAATTTGTGCTTATTTTATAATGGTCTTTCGACTGGATTCCAATGCAAACACAACCAGAACAGTAGGCAGCTTTACAATGCAAACACAATCAGACTTGTAGGCAGATTTCCAACGCAAACACAACCAGACTTGTAGGCAACTTTCCAACACAAACACAAACAGAAGAGTAGGCAGATTTCCAGTACAAACACAACCAGAATAGTAGGCAGCTTTCCAATACAAACTCAACCAGAACAGTAGGCAGTTTTCTCACTCAAACACAACCAGAACAGTAGGCAGCTTTCCAACACAAACGCAACCAGACTAGTAGGCAGCTTTCCAACACAAACACGACCAGAACAGTAGGCAGCTTTCCAATGCAAACACAACCAGACTTGTAGGCAGCTTTCCAATGCAAACACAACCAGACTAGTAGGCAGCCTTCCAACACAAACAGAACCAAAACAATAGGCAGCGTTCCAATGTAAACACAACCAGACTAGTAGGCAGCTTTCCAACTCAAACACAACCAGACTAGTGGACAGCTTTCCAGTGCAAACACAACCAGAACAGTAGGCAGTTTTCCAACGCAAACACAACCAGAACAGTAGGCAGCTTTCCAATGCAAACACAACCAAACTTGTAGGCAGCTTTCCAATGTAAACACAACCAGAATAGAAGGCAGCTTTCCAACATAAACACAACCAGAACAGTAGGCAGCTTTCCGATGCAAACACAACCAGAATAGTAGGCAACTTTCCAATGTAAACACACCCAGAATAGAAGGCAGTTTTCCAATGCAAACACAAACAGAATAGTAGGCAGCTTTCCAACGCAAACAGACTCAGACTAGTAGGCAGCTTTCAAAGATTTGTCACAAGCAACTGAGTTCTGTCCATTTTCACAGGGATACGAAATGCTTTCAGTAAGGACGGTACATTTTTACTTATTAAATCTGAAGTTTTGAATAAGAATCTGTTTGATGACATCCCAGATGGTACATTTTCCACCCCTGTACAAAGGAAATGTATTTTAATTACTCTGCATCTTATTGTATTGTTTACTCCCTTCTCCCTCCCTCCATAACACATCTGAAAGCAAGTTTTTAACCAGCTCTGTATGTCTTTCCCGGCAAAACTTTTAAACAAATGCATACATTTCCATTAAAGGTATAGCATAAAACCTCAGATTGTTATTTCTTACATTATTTTCTAAGTTTTCAACTTTCAGAGCCTGGGTTAAACTGTCTCTATTGTCTCTAAAATGTGAAGTTATACAGCTTTAAATATTTGCAGCTGTTGTCACAGATCCGTAATCTCCATTTTTATAGAGCCAAGCATTTTTTTGTATTATAGTTGTTCACCTCTCAGTAGGATCACATCGGTTCACAACCAAGCCCAACTTCTGTTCAAATTTTGAAATTACTGTCATTGGGTTTGGTAGGATTTGTTTAAGCAGCAGTGCAATGAAACTGGGTAATCATCTTGACCCTACCCTTTCTTCCCTATAAAATATTCCAGGCATCTGCCAGTTATATTTGGTGGTAACATTTTCTAGTTCCACCAAAATTTGAGTATTTCAAAAATGTTATAATTTAGTTTTTTTTTCTCAAGAAAAAAAGATGGCAGCGGCATTTGGCATAGAAAATGCCATTTTATACCTGGCAAGGGTTAGGATCGAGAAAATAAAACAAAACCTCATGGGTTGCAACATAGGTGGTACCGAGACAGGTAGAGTTGACAGGTGTGCTAATATTTTTATTAACTGTAGCTGAAACTAGCTTTTTGGAAACATGTTTCTAGTCGCACTACAGCTGTAATAACCTCAAAACTTTTGATATTTTAAGGTCAGGGAATCAGTGTTCTCTGCTTTGACTTGAAATGTTGTGCTCCAAATAACGGAACTGGGGTAATGACCTCTTCAAATGCCAAAGCCTCCCCACCGGGATGACCCACAGGGATAATGATGAAGCATTTCTCAGTGGGTTCCCTTTCCTCTCACTTATCAGGGATCAGTTCTGTGGCGGGGAGAAACAGTGTCTTTTCTCTTCAATGGATGTTTTTCTTGCTCTTGCTCTCTCTATCTCTCTCTCTGTCTTTCTCTCCCTCTTGTTTTTTTTTTTCCTCCTTCTTTGTAAGTTGTTATTAAACAGGTTTGTGAGAATCTGTGATGTGGGTTTTAAAGCAAAAAGAATGCTGCCTGTTGTTCGATATCTTGGAACCTCCTCACGGAATTAAGTCTTGTAAAAAAAACAATGGATTTGTTTTCCATGGGTTATGAAAATAGTGGAGTGGTGCCTCACGGTTTGTGGAAACCTAATTCATGTCTTACTTAAACCATGGAACACTAGTTAATGGTTTATGTAACCCATGAAGTACTAATCTGTGATTTAAATAAAAAGGTACAATCCAGTTTAGGAATTTTGGAATTCCATTTCCTAGGAAATTTGCAGAATTAGGTGAAATTATAAAATACCATGCATTTTTATTGCCCGGTTTTGTAACACACCAATGCAGCTGTTTTATGCTGTATATATATAAAATGCATGGGGAGGTGTGCATAATGAGAATTTTACACACACCCCAGGTGTATGATGTTACATTAACTCTGGAAGCAAAGCTCGAGGAGTTTATAAAAGCATCCCATACTGAGAGAGTGTGTATAAAATTCAAGTTTTACATACCACCCCATGTTACTGAAGGAAAGGTTTGTGGAATACCTAGCTGCCAATGGACTGCAGGATCCAAGCCAGCATGGCGTTATGGGGAGAAGGTCTTGGCAGACTAACCTGAGTTCTTCAATTGGGTTACTAAGGTAGTAGATCAGTGGGATGCAGTGGACGTGGCCTACTTGGATTTAAGTAAGGCCTTTGACACCATTCCCCACAGAATACTGGTGAACAAGCTGAGTAGTCTGGTAGTGGGTCCTGTATTAGTTAGGTGGGTGGAGAACTGGCTCAAGTACAGGTGGCAGAGGGTGGTGGAAAGTGGCATTCACTCAGGGGTGGGTAAAGTGACCAGTGGGGTACCCCAGGGGTCAGTACTGGGCCCAGTCCGCTTCAATGTCTTCATCAGTGACATTGCAAAGGGGCCGGAAAAAAAGATATGCCTGTTTGTGGATGAAACAAAAATCCATAACAGAGTGGACATGCCCAGTGGGGTGGAAAGTATGACAAAAGATCTAAAGAAGTTGGAGGACTGGTTGAGAATATAGCAACTGAGTTTCAATGCAAAAAAATGCAGAATCATGCACATGGGTCACAGGAATCTGATGATAACTTACCAACTGGGTGAGGAAGAGCTCGCAGTAACAAAACAGTAATGGGACTTGGGAGTGATCATATCCGATGACCTGAAGGTAGCTAAGCAGCATTACAAGGTGGTGGGTAAGGCAAACAGGATGCTAGGATGTGTAGGAGGGGTATCACCAGCAGGAAGAAGGAGGATAATATACCACTGTATAAATCATTGGTGAGACCTTACCTGGAGTACTGCGTCCAGTTCTGGAGGCCCCCCTTAGAAAGGACATAGGCAGGGTAGAGGCAGTGCAAAGGAGGACAACCAAAACTGTGCAGGGCCTGCATCAGTGACCCTATGAGTAAAGGTTCAGGGAATTAAACATGTACTCACTGGAGGAGAGGAGGTAGAGGGGTGACATGATAGAGACTTTCAAATGTCTCCCAGGTTTAAACAAAGAGCAGGAGTGGAGTATCTTCCATTGAAAACGATGCACGAGGGAAAAAGGGCCATTCTATGCAGATGGGGGGGGGCTTAGGGGAAATGTGAGAAAATTCTTCTTCTCTGACAGGGTGGTGGATGCTTGGAACATCCTCCTGGAGGAGATGGTGGGGGAAAGGCAGTTGTGGTTTAAGAACACATGGGATTGGCATAGGCAACAAAAGCTGCCTCCCCCCACAGACAAGACATGCCATAGTGCAAAAAATGATCCTTCCCGTCCTTGACTACGGTGACATAATTTACTCCATTACCCCGGGTCCACCCTGGCCAGCCTTGACACCCTATACCACTCCTTCTGCCGCCTTATCCTTGGCTGCCCCCAATCAACACACCACTGCGACCTTTACAACTCATTAGCCCTACCATCCTTTCATGACCGCAGACAAATCAACTGCGCCAGATTCGCCGCCAAATATTGGTCCCACTCCCTTCCCCCTTACCTGACTTCTGTCCTCTCCCAACAATCGTCACCTACTTACTCCCTTAGAAGATCAGACCCTAAACTGTTCCATGTCCCGTTCATGCGCACAACCAAAGCCAATAGGCTGCTTTTAATCAATGATACCCCAGTCCTGGAACACCCTAACTGCCTCCATCAGGCACACACCAAACACCCACCTAAGAAGCAAATTACTCAGGACACATTTCTCCTCCAGCTGCTCCTGTTTTAACTAAGTATGTTACCATATATCTCTCTGCTGTTAGTCTAAAACGTCTTGCACATTACTCTACCCCCATGTCATTATACTGTTTATGCCAATTTGTATTGTAAAATACCCTTGTCTGCATTTTCCACCCTAAATGTATGTTTATGCACTTGCTCTCTCTGTACTGAATAAGTAATTCCAATTTTATGTAAGTGGGTCTCGGCCCCCAGGTCGCATCTGGAATCGAGCATGTTGCTCAGTATGCTTTCCTGGTAAATCTCGTAAATAAATAAGGGAATTGGAGAAAAAAGGCAAGGGGGATAATCACAGGCTGAGTAGGGATATTAAAGGCAATGTAGGCAGTGAAAGCAGGGCAGACTGGGTGGGCCATGTGGTCCTTTCCTGATGTCACCTTCTATGTTTCTATGTTTTGTTTCATATAATTGCTGGATAGTGTTCTCTCGCCTTGAAAACACTACCCAGCAATTACAGAATACAGTATGGCCAATGATTCTGGTAGCGCTAGTTCAATAGTGTACTTGCATGGAGCGAGGGAAACCAGGCATGTGTTCGCAGTTATAACCACCTGGTTATAACTGCAAACTATACCCGGGTCTCCATATGGGAAAAAACGCTTCCAAGTTATTTTTTTCATATTTTAATGTTTTAAAGAAGCTTGTAATTGTTTTAATCAATTGCTCCAGTGTCAGTGTATCTCATTACTACATGCCTGTATTGTCTTATTAATGCAGTATGTATCTGCTACTATCGTGTCCTTAGTACTTCTGTCCAGAACAGTCATGGATACACGATGTTTCCATCTAATTCAGTATTTCCCAGGTTAAACTTAACTAAATAAAATACATACATGGTTTTTTAAGTGAGTAATGGCACAGAGGAACAAGTGAACAAGAAACTCTTCTTCTGTCCATTTTGCAGTCAGTCCAGGCCTGTGATCTCAGACCCAATGAAGAAGTGCCAATTTCAAACGTACATACTTACAGGATTTTTGTTGTTCACCTGTGGCTGTGCGCCTTATGTGGTAAAGACAGCTTTTCAAAAAATAAGCCACTACTTGAGTGTGCTTGGTTTACTGATGGTAAACTTCTGGAAGTGAATTTTAAGTGTAAGTGTACTATGGATCTTAAAGTGGCAGCATTTGTTAGTCACCATGTAGGTTTTTCAGCAATAATGTGTTTCTGGCAAAAATATCAAGATACTCATTTTTTTTTTTTTTATTTTCTTTCCTTCCTGAACTAAGAAATGGGATTTTGAAGTTGTAAAAGTATCTGTTCCCATGCATGAAAATGAAATATATTGATATACGGCTGTGCTGGTAACCATGAGAAACATGTGGAAATACCAACATAATACATCCACAGTATGAATCTAGTGTATATACATTCATCAGGTTACCTCAGTTGTAAATTTTAGAAATTGCAAGTGGTGGCCATAGTTACAAAGTTAGCTGTAAAAGTGATATTGAAAATATCTGAGAAAATTAAAAATTATACTAAGCATGTCAGAAATTTATTTTTGCTGGAAAATTATATGATGAAATATTTGTCCGACTAAGTCTGTTGTTTGGGATAAATAACACAAATCCCTTTCTATTTTTTTTCTTGTGGTTTTCTGCAGGTGGTGATGTTGCAGTGTGGTCTATGAGCACGCCAGAGAATGTGTCTGGGATTGTGGGAAGACCATTGATTCTACCGTGCACATTTGCACATCCACTTATGAACTATGCAGGAAACATTATTGCTGTATGGAGAAAGGAACCTCAGCGGTCTGGACCAGTGATCTTCCAGTGTGAAAGTCACCCACAGGATTTCTTAAAGAGCAGCAGCTGTGCTACCAATATCAACAGTGGGGAGCGTTACACACTCATTGGGGATCCTCAGAAAAACAACCTTTCTTTACAGATCACAAGCCTTAGATATGGAGATCACAACACTTACTTTTGCCAAGTGGTGCTGGGCCGTGATGTCTACGAGTCCCCATCCGGGACTACAGTGACAGTGTTAGGTGAGGAGATGATGGAAATTGATAATTCGCCATGAGTAGAAACTATAAGATGTCTACGAATTATGACAAGTGCACCTGAAAACCCACATTATACAATGGCGAGAAAGAATCCTGGGTTCTGAGTGGTCACTTAGGGGCTAGACCCATGCTGTTATCCCATCACAACATCACAAATCTAGTCCCAGCAGACATGACCGCATGACATGTTAAAAGAATTACACCATTACATGTTCAAGCTGCACACACTTGATATGTCTGCAGTGGTATTTGCCAGTACTTCCCAATTTTCTAAGAAACCTAAATCCTCCCTGCCACAGTGTAAAACCAACAAAATATCTCTTTGACATTCCCCAGACAAGAATTCCACCCAGCCCATAGCAACCTATCCCCTGTTTCAGCCACACATTAAAAAACAAAAGTGAAGCTGTCAGTGTGATCAGCTTCTCTTTTAACTTGCGGTCAGCAGTGCGGTTTTGAGAAGGGCAGCGTGCACCTCTTCTCACTTGCCATAGTTAGAAGTTCTGCGGTCACACATAGGTTACCTCCCGCAGTGCCTAGAAAAGCCATTTCTGTTAAGCACTAAAAAAGAGAAAAGCCATCTCTGTTAACTGCCTCGCTATTCACCACTGGTACCATGAAGACGGCTGCTAATTTAAAACAACAGTGCAGGACTTCAGTGCAGTGCACAACTTACCACAGTCAGCAATCCCCTGCACTCAGGGTCCTGTTCCCAGTCAGTGATCTCCTGGTTCTGCTCACAAGTGGTATTTACCAAAAAAGCCCACATTTTATGATTGTTTTCCCCTCTCTAAAAATTCCTTGATGTTGCTACCTGTTTTATCTGCTTCTTTTCTTAGTAGAACTGAAATGTATGCTAATGGTGTAATCAAACTCAATTCTATTGCTTCAAATGCTTGATCTACTCTTCCTGCAATGAATTCTTTGCAAAGATGCGACTACATCCAGAACCACACCTATTCCACCCAACAACTCAGCCCCCAAGAAAAGAATCCAGTTTCACCCACTACACGGGCTTCAGGTAATTCCATTTTGGGAGTATTTGACTTCCACAAATAAGACAAAAACTTCCAAAATAAAGGGGGAGAAAGTCATTGAATTTCAAATGTAAAAAAAAAACAAAATTGGATCACTTCCAAAACTGAAGGCACAGAAGCCAAGAAATTACAGATTTTTCCAAAAGAAATTGTATTTTACTACTAATGTTTATATTGACATCAATAAATTGATCCTTCCTAGAATATTGGCTTCCAAGTTGTGGGATCTGAGACGTGTTTTGACTTCCAAAAAAATTGTAATGACTTCCAGATCATGACTCATGGAAGTATTAGATGTCCACTAAAAATAAATTAACTGAACCCTTGACTACACTTCACCTCCAAGAACCCTTCCCCCCCACAACAAATTCTGTCAATTAAATATCCAGAAAGCCATAGGGCTTGACAATATCACCACCATTCTACTAAAATATGCAGCCCCAGTCATTGCATACCACATATCTGCCATCTTTAACTTATCTCTATCAACTCACAAGTTCCCCCTGGAATGGAAGACCATAAACGTTATCTCTGTATTCAACAAACTCTGGTCAGAGCCAATATGAATGTGGAGAGGTTTTAGGATGCCTGTATCCATTATTTCTAATGAATTGCACAATGCAGATCTGCTGAGAGGCAGTTTCAATGTGGTCTTCCTTTTATACAGTTTTGCAGTGTGTTTTCCTAAAATGTGCCTGCAGATTGCTATATGTTTAGCCTGGATAGTTCACAGAAGAAATGGCATCTTATTTTCCGTGGGGCTCTACAGCTACACAATATTATGCTGCATTGCGTAAAATCAGAACACGATGAAAACAATATTTTACATCTGGACTAGGCTACCCTGAATAAATGCATTATAAAAATGATAAAATCATGACCCCACTGAAAACAAGATATTGCATCTAATCTGGGGCATCCTGAGTAAATACAGTGCAAAAATGTGTGAAATGAAGATCCCTGTGACAATGAGATGTAGCATCTCCCCTGCACTATCCATGATACAAAATATAGGATAAGAAATATTGAAAGGAAATCTACTGTAAACTGAACTTCACTGCGTTCAGTGACATAAACAAACAGTTTCTTTATTGTTTTATAACATGTTAGATTGCAGTATTTATTTTGAATGTTGTGGCCATGAGAATGGTGTGTACAGTGTGTGTGTGTGTGTGTGTATATGTGGGTGTGTTTGCTGTAGCTCAATATATTTTTTCCCCAAAAAGTATAGTAAAAAGTGCCTGCTGATTGCTATATATTTAGCCTTGGATAGCCTTGGACCTGGCATATGTCTGAGACAGTACTTATCAGATAGTGTCTTAAGAGGTTCAAAAAACAGTGTAAATGTTTTGATTTGTTGCTCGGAAAGGGTGACATTTATGAAGTATGAATCTTTCTTGAAAGATAATACCTGCCCTACTAAAGCTACTAGTGAGAAAATGTTTGAATACCAAGGCCCAGCTATTCAGAAATGCACCAAAGCCCGGCGCAGCGTAAATCCGATGTGCCATGGTGTAACAGGAGCCATATTCAGAGGTTGTGCAGGCCGAACTATGCCAGCTCAATCCAGCTGAATATGGCAGAGCTGCACCATGGCGCAAACAGAGTTGCACCATGGTGCAAAAAGAGATACACCAGCGCAACTGTGGGAGCAGAGCAGCAGAGCAACGGGGGGCACGGCGCAGAGAACAGACCCAGGGACAGAGCCATGGAAGTACAGATGGCCTCCACCAGCAGGGCACACACAGGCACCCAGACACCTGACCCCAGAACAAAACAGTGGCACAGATAGAAGGCAACAGGAGGTGCCAACAGCCAATGGAGGGCCACCAAGGGAGGGGGGACTGTAGGGGGAGGTACAGCAGGGGAAACAGGAAAACAGGGGCCAAACTAACAGCAGCCCCATCCGGCCACCCTGGCATTCAGATGCTGCCACCACTCAGCCACCAGCAAGCATCCTGTGGATCTGAATCACCACCTCCAGCATTGTCAAGGCCATAAGGAGTGTCTGGTGCACTAGTCGGGAGATCATCGACCTTGGAGGTCTTCGCTGCCGGACACCTAGAACAAGGGACAGGACAGGTGATCAGTGCAATGTCCTAAGGAACCATGGCCTCCCACAGTGCACACTGGGCAACAGGAACACACACCCCTGGAGGACCCATAATGGCCACCCATGGGGGGTTGACCAACGCCAGCCAGCAACTTGGCGCACCATGACATTGCACAGAGGTGTTCCCTGATGCACAATGGCCACCCAACTGTGCAATGACAGTCAAATGGCACAGTGCACTGGCAGCACCACAGCAACAACAGTGGTAGCCGGGCACATGCCCACCCCACCAACAGCTGGCACACGTGTCCAATGGGCATGCCACAGTGACATGCACCACGCACAGTGCTACACACACAGCTGCCACAGCACATGGCACAGATGGCCATGCCCACCCCTTCCCCCGCCACCCCCCATGTACAATGTGATGGACCATGACAGTGCCTGCCTGCCCTCTGCGGCCCTGCTGATGCTGGTCCTGCTCTGTCACGGCCCACTGTGGCCCACTGCACTGCTGCAGCCTGGGACCTCCACAGGTCTTCTAGTCCTGGGAATGGAAAGAAGACAGGTGCACTTCAGGAACTGACCACAGCAGCCGCCCCCCACCCCTGTGCACAGGGTGTGCCCCTGCCTGACATGTCCTGCACGCCTGCATGGCTGCATCGCAACACAAGCGGAAGCTGACAGTGCCACCCCATGATGTGCTCGACAACAGTGTACCCCTCTGCAGGGTATGCCAGGCAGCCAAGCCAACACTACAGTACAGCACCAGGGCAGACATGCAACATGGGATGACTTACCTGGCTGTGGGACAGCCCCACGCCTGGCACATGCCTGCAGCCTACTCAGGCACTCTGGGTCCTGCTGCATGGGATCCCACTATCAGTGGTGGCATTGCTCACCCATCCGGGGCACCCCCGTCCTGTGTGCCAGGCCGGCAGCTATCTCCTGCCACACAGTGCCCAGGCCCACTGCAGGGGCACCTGCCCAAAGAATTGGGGGGGTGTGGCTCTATACAGGCCACAAGGTTGGCCAGCTTGACCTGTATCCAGCTGGGAGCACATCTGGTCCTTCCCTAAGTCATGTTCACAATAGCCAGATTGGTGGCAAAAATGGTGGGCGGAGGCACACGTGGCCACACCATGTGCGCGATGTGTGGGAGCATGCGCAGTGCCCGCCCTTTACGCAGTGCCAGAGATGCACGTAATGGGCATGGCTACACAGGGTCAGGGTCGCCCATCATTGCGCATGTGCGTGATAGGGCACGACACCCCATGCTTGGCTATGCGCCTAGCTGGCCATGCACAACATGTGCAATGCCACTGCATCATGCTGTCCATGCACGGTGCGTAACTGACACCATGATGCCGTGATGCACATGTGCACTGCAGGCCTGCGCACTGTGCATGCATGCGCATTGTGTCATCGCAACTTGCTCTGGTGCAATCCTATTGCACATGGCGCAATATCGTGATAGTCAGACACCACATGCAAATGAGCTCATCAGCCAATGCATGGTGCAGTGGGTGCATTAGCATGTCATTACTGCTGTGCCCAACCTCATTTGCATGCTTTGTGCCTTAGAAGTGCTATGGAACAGCACAGGCCATGGACCCGTATTGCAACCTTGATAGGTAAGTTGTGCATGCCACTGCAGCTCACTGGGAGCCAACACCCCTGCATGGTGGGATGGACCGACCGGGGAGATGCTGCCACTGTCACTCTGTGCTGTCCATGTCCACAGGCAGTAACATGTTGGCACATGAGGAGGGCGAGGAGCGGGGCTTGCACAGAAGTGCAGGCCCAACTTCACAAAGGCCAAGACTGATGCCCTGTTTGAGGCCTACCTTGACAGGGAGCCCCTGTTGAGTGGTGCCAGGGGCACACCACAGGCCATGGCTGGTGCATGGAAGGAGGTGGCAACCTATGTGAACCAGCATGGCAGCCATCAGTGGTCAGCGCAGTAGTGCCAAACAAAGATGAGAAACAACAAGCGCAGATTAAGGAGAAGATAGTGGCCATCTGGCATCCCATACTGCCACTGGAGGAGGGCCTGCAGATGTACCCACACTAATGCTGCAGGAGGAGTTGGTGGCAGCCACCATGCACCACACCACAGTGGAGGGTGTGCCTGGAGAAGGATTCCAGATGGGTCGTAGCCCATCACTGCATGGAATGTATGTCAGACATGCCCCAGGACGCAGACCATCTGGCTGGTCACACCCATGCAGTAACAGGTGCTGCTTGCCACTGGGGTGCATGCACTGCATGCGGCAGTGTGCCAGTTGGCCAAGCAGCAGGAAAGGGGCTCTGCGCAGATCCTGGTGGGGATGCAACACATGCAGGAGGCCATGACTGCATCCTTGGATTGCATTGCCAGTGTGATCATGGATGGCTTTTCGTTGCTGGCTGCCACAGGGCATGGCCGTGCACAGATGACCCCCCCACAGTGCACTGTCCACCCCATGGACCCAGCGTCGGGTGACCCCAACACAGTTGATGCCGGGCTTTGATGTAGTCATCCCAGGCACACCCAGGACTGGCCTGTTTGGGCACCTGCACACCCCCGAGAGGACATGGTCACGGTCCCGTGGTTCCACCCCTGGGTGGCTGTTGGACACCCCCTCTGGCTGATTCACAGCCTGTGGCTGCTGATCGTCCTCAGCATGGCCACCCCTTTGGCCGTAGTGATCATGGTACCATGCAGCAGCCCTTATCCATGGGCCACCCTGACTGCAGTCTGCATCTTCTGCCCTGTGCGCACATGGGCAGTGTGTGTGTGTGCCCACCATTGGTGTCACACCTGTGTGTCACGCTACACGCTGCCTGTGTGTGTGCTTATCCAGCTGCTAGCTGTGTGGCATGGGCATGATAAGGGAAGACTAGTGCCGGTTGCACCTGTGCAATGGTGCAATGCATCATGCCACATACCAATGCCTGGGGGTGTGTGTGTGTGTGTGTGTATGCGTGTGCATGTGTTGCTGTGTGTGGTCATGTGCCACTGACTCCCCTACCCCTGCATCATGCCTCTGTGTGTGCATGCCCAGTGCCATGCATGCCCCTGCATGTGTGTTGTACCTGGGTGTGTGGCCCATGCCTGTGTACTGTACCACCTACCTGTGTGCACCATAGTGCTCCTGTGCAATGGCGTCCCAATGGCGTCATGTCTGCTGGAGCAGCCGGGGTCCCTCCACCTGGAGGTGGCTGTCCACCACCTTCCAGCTCATTGCCACCTTCATCCACACTACTGTCAGCCTCGACAGCTATCCCACGGTCAATGGCCATGTTGTGCAGTATGCAGCAGGCCAGGAATAGGCCACAGGCTTTTGAGGGGCTTTACTGTGGGGCACCGCCTGACCTGTCTAGGCAATGGAACCATGCCTTCAGCATGCCAAAGACCTTCTCAATGATGTTGCACGTGCTGGCGTGTGCCTCGTTGTACCGGTCCTCTGGTGGGGACGATGGGTGCCAGTAGGGGGTGAGCAGCCAGGGCCTTAGCAGGTATGCGCTGTCACCTGTGTGGAGATTGACATGGTTAGCCCTCTGCAATTCTGTGCTGCATCCCTTGCCCGTCCCTGGTACCCACGCCACCATGCACTCCCTGCCCACCCCCATCCCCAGGTCTGCTCTGCCCATTGCCCCTTGCCCATGCCGTACTCACCCACTCGGTGGCCCATGGGGATGTCCCCACATTCAAACCTGTGGCACAGAACAGAGCTGTGCCAGATGAACGAGTCATGTGCACTCCCAGGGTGTGTGGCGCAGACATTGGTGATGTGCCCTGTGGCATAGCACACCACCTGGCAGTTGACACTCAGGCTCCCCTTCTTGTTGATGTATGCCACACCCTTGGGGCCCAGTGGCATGCAGTCAATGGCCCCAATCATGCCAGGCATGCATGCCACCCTGTGGAAGTCCTGCATGGTTGCTGTACACTCCACCTGTGTGGTGGGGAAACAGATATATTCCGAAGCACATGGCATCAGTGCATTGAGGAACTGTGTGAGGAGGTGGTATGTGGCTGACTGGGTTATGCCTGTGGTGTCCTCTGTTGGTCTTTGGAAGGTGTCCGTGGCAAGCAAGTACATGACGGCGGTCACCTTTGTCTCCATGGACATAGCGTGGCTCCGTCTGGTGGGAGCCTGCATCTCCTCACTGCACAGTTTGCCTCAGAATGGCCCTGTTCAGGTGGTACCAGCCCACAATCTCTGTGTCACTGTAATTCTCAAAAGTGATGCGGGCATGATACCACCTGTGTTGGGCATACCACCGATGGGCCCTTCCTGGGCCATGTCGCTGTTCCTTCTGCCCCTCACACCCCTCATTACGGCTTCCATCATGAAGGATGCACTGTCCATGGCCCTTGCTGTCCTCTGTCCCCCGGGGGGTTGGCTGCTGGCTGTGTGGCACCCTGGCACACAGTATATGTGTGTATGTGTGTCTCTCCCTCTCCCAGGCCACCTCTCTGTCCCTGTCCCTCTGTGTGTGGCCTTTGTCTGTCTGTGTGTCTGTGCCTCTGTCTGTCTGTCTCTCTGTCTCTCCCTCTCACCCCTGGTGCAGGTGCTGTCTGTGTGTTTGCACCCTGTATTTATAGGAACAAGTCTGCTTGGAGCAACTTTGATTTGCTCCACACTTGTGCCATGGATTCACGGTTAAATATACCACTGCGCTGGATATTTATGAGAACGCCCCCGCTCTTGCACCTGCATTCATTATAGCTGCACATTGGCGCAATGGATTTTGCACTGCGCACTGGATCCCACTGAATATGGCTCCTTGGCGCAATACCACACTTGCGCCGGTGCAACTCAGTTGCGCCATGCACAACTGCTCTGAATATCTGCGCCTCAAGTATTTAAATGTGCAAGTTATTGCAATTTGAAGGGGGTAAACAAATCTCCAGTTTAATAGGTGACCAATATTTAACAAGCTGTTTCAGTTTCCTAATGGTCATCTGATAAGCAGCTTGGAGTGCTGTCTCCAACATTCTAAACAGAAAAATCAAATCAACTATTTTTATAGCGCCTTTCAAAACCAAGACATTGTACATAAAAACCAAATACATAAAGATAAAATTTTAAAACAAAAACATGAAAACAGATCATCCGTAACTAGGGAAAGCTAAACTAAATAAGTTTTTAACTCCATTTTAAATATATCGACAGTTGGACATTCTCTCAACCAATGAGGTAGAGAATTCCACAGGGTGGGTGCTGAAAAAGCAAAGGCATGAGATCCAGATGTCTTCATTCGTACCCTGGGAATCTCCAGCAATCCCTCGTTGGCGGAACAGAATGGACAGAGGGGGCAGTAGGGTACCATGAGATCTTGCAGGTAACCGGGTCCCTGATCATGTAGGGCTTTAAAGGTTAGCAAGCCAACCTTAAAGGTGATCTGCCACCAAACAGGCAGCCAGTGCAGTTCGCAGAGCACAGGTGTAATATGACTGGTTCTAGAAGTCCCAGTCAAAAGCCTGGCAGCTGCATTCTGCACCAGCTGCAGGTGGCAGATATCAACCCTGGGTTGCCCTAGGTAGAGGGAATTGCAGTAATCAAGACTGGTAGTGGCAAAAGCATGGACCAGTGTTAGAAGATCACCTGGAGGAACCAGATGTTTCACCCGGGCGATATTCCTCAGATGGTAAAAGAGGATTTGATGACAGCTGACACCTGAGATTTTAGGGTCAAACCATCATCAAAAATAACGCCCAGGATACGCACCTGATCGGAGGCAGTGAGCGACATACCACCAAGTAATAAGCTTGATGGTTGTCCAGCCCCTGGATGACCTGGGTCCACTACCAGCACTTCAGTCTTATCCGGATTCAGTATCAGCCAGTTGGAACTCCTCCAAAGTCTGATCTCAGCAAGGCAGTTATTTAGCACGGGGAGTGCATCATCTTGTCTGGACAGAAAGGGCAAATACAGCTGAATATCATCTGCATAGCAGTGAAAACCCAGACTGTATCGCCTGATGATATCTCCCAATGGCAGCATATACACTACAAACAACATGGGGTCTAGAATGGAACCCTGTGGTACCCCACAAGGCAGGGAGTGAGCACCAGAGGAATAAATTCCAGTGGCAACTCTCTGAGACCTGTCCGTGAGGTAAGAATTGAACCATTTGAGGACTGTACCAGACAGCCCACAAAAGAGCCACAGGCACTCCAACAGCACACCATGGTCTACAGTGTCAAATGCAGCAGAGAGATCGAGAAGGACCAGAATGGTACGTGCCTTTCAATCTCTAGCCATTAGGAGGTCATTCAATACCCGGACAAGGGCAGTCTCTGTGCTATGCTTCTTCCTAAAACCAGACTGGAGAGTACCATAGACATTGTGAGTTGTAAGATGATCATCCAATTGCAACGCAACTGCCTTTTCAATAACCTTACCAACAAATGGCAGGTTAGAGATAGGCCGGTAGTTGGCTAGACAATCTGGATCCAAGGAGGGTTTTTTTAAGGAGTGATCAAACGACTGCCTCCTTGAGGGGGTCAGGAAAGACCCCCCTCTCCAAAGACTTGCAGACAATGTCAGTAAGAATCGGGCAGATAATTTCTACACATCCCACTAAAAGGGGTGTAGGATCCGGATCCAAACTACAACTGGTTGGTTGCAATGTTTGGATGATCTTCACAATGTCAATGAACTCCAGCCGGTGAAAATCTGACCAGACAGACCGAGTGCATGCCACTTCCTGTGGAACACTGCAATCCCTCATAGGAGAGGTCAGATCGATGCCAGACCTGATGCTGGCAATCTTATCTGTAAAAAAACGAGCGAAATCCTCGCATCTCAGCTGAGAAAAAGCTTCTCTGGGCTGGAGACAGACTTGATTGCACAATCTGTCAACAGTCCAGAAGGGCTGAGCCGGTCGATTCTGTGTGGCAGAAATCTCCCTGGACAGGAATTCTGCCTTCTTACGGGTGATTTCTGATTGATAGCCATCATAATGTGCCATCAACCTAAGCCTGTCAGCATCATGGCCAGACTTCCGCCAGGCTTTCTCCATCCTTCGGCCAACTCGTCTTAACTCCTTCAAGGAGCCATCAAACCAAGGGCTCCTTGGACGAAGAGTGAGAGGCTGAACACGAACAGGAGCAATCTTGTCCAGAGCATTTCCCGCAGCCTTATTATAGGCTAGTACGAGATCATCTGACAAGCCTGATAGATCCAGTACCGCCAGTAGGTCACTGGGGTTAATGTCCCTTAAAGGGCGGTACTGAACCATCTCCGTAGGGGCAGACCTATTAGAGAGAGCCTTGAAGCTGAACCTTATGGTGTGAGGGTCAGACCAACTGACAGGTTCCACCCCCAAATCAGTGATCTCCATACCCAAAAGAAAGATCAGGTCCAATGAATGACCCCCTACATGGGTCGAGGAGGTAACCACCTGTGTTAGGTCCAGCGTCATCATCAGCTGGAGGAGATTTTGACCAAAGTGCGAGAGTTCATCGTCGACCCAGGCATTGAAGTCCCCCAGAACTATCAATCTGGGGAACCTCAACACCATGTCAACGATGAAGTCTGCTATCTCCTGCAGAATTCTCCACTGTCTCCTGGTGGATGGTAGACGAGGAGAATCCCACAACCTACACCCTCTCCCAGGATATATTCAAAGGATCTGGTACTTCCCAATGGCACATCCACAAGGCCCAGCTCAGTCTTAAACATAATGGCCACACCCCCACCCCTACAATCCAACCTTGGACGGTGTATCACCGAGAACCTGGCTGGAGTTGCAGAGGCCAATACAGGGCCTGGATTTTCATCCAGCCAGGTCTTGGTGATGCAAGCCAGATCAGTTGATACTACAAGATCAGCTATAATAGAAAGAAGGGAGTATTTTATTTCAACTGTGATTGATAGTTGTGGAATGATACATTGAAAACTCACAAAATGTGTTCCACGTTCCTCCATTTTTCCAGCTACAGACAGCAAGATGGCTATAGGCTCTGCCCACAGCCATAAAAATGGCTCAAGAGCCACTGTTTCATACTACTGACCCATCTTCCTCTTCCTCCTAATCATCGTAAAAACCTTCGAAAGACTAATTGCCAAGCAGCTAAAATTATACCTGCAAGGTAACAACTTGATTAATCCAAACCAGTCGGGCTTCAGAGAGAAGCACAGCATGCAAATGGCACTTATCAAGGTCAGTAATGACATTCAGCTCATACTAGAAAACAAGTAAAGTACTGGGGCAGTCTTCATCAACTTATCTAAAGCATTTGACACCCTGGACCACAACCTGGCACTGCTCAAACTCTCTCATACAGGCCTCTCCCCCAGTGCAGTCAAGTGGTTCCACAGTTATTTGTTCGGACACAGGCAAATTGTCTACCTGTGACACTACCACTCCGACTTCAAAGAAATTATCTCTGGAGTTCTCCATGGATCAGTTCTAGGCCCTCTTCTGTTTCACCTCTATATTCAGCTTCACTAATTCAGAAATAAAACTTCACCTTTACGTGGATGACACAGTGATTTACACAAAGGCCACTGAACTACAACACAAATGATGCACTCTACAAGGGGCATTCAACTTGCTCACCTTGTTCTTCAACAAAAAAAAAAATAATCCTGAACATCAGTAAATCAAAAGTCATGCTGTTCCAACAGAACAGTAAAAACTACAAGGACAGTCACTCTAACAATCACCTCAGAAAATGGTACACCCTACAACATGTGGCAGCTTATAAATACCTGGGAGTCTGGCTTGATGACCACTGTAGCTGGAACACTCATGTAAATAAACCTAGTAAAGAAACTAGGCCAAAAGCTGGGTGTGCTACACAGAATTAGAAGGGAGCGGCCCCAAGGATCAAGACTAGGGCTGGGCTGACTGTTCCGTGGGAGATCTAGACCCCAGGATTGAACCAGCAATCCACGTACCTGTATAAATATGGACTTCACCATAGAAGTCCAGTTCCGGGTCTGTGGAGATGCCATTTCCTCAGTTTTGTTATCTGTTGCCATGGGGATGCCATCAGCACATACAGGCCAGCATCAAATTAGGCAACAGAAGGTCACATGATGCACTCATGGTATATAACCATGCTGAGTGTGCAACCCAGCCCCAGATGAGCAAGAAAGAAGGGAGGAGCAGGAGCTGCTCTCAGCAGAGTCAGGCAGCCAGTAGAAAGTGTCACAAAACAAAAGCACCAACCCCCCCCAAAAAAACACACAAAATAACACCAGAAATATATGAGCTGGAGGGGAGGGAAGAGAAGAAATTAGGGAGAGTGAGAGAAAGGAAGGGGAGAGAAATCCATCCTCGGGGGTGGGTGAAGGCAGGTCGGGGAGTCAGGAGTCAGGACTCAGGACTGGGGAGATAGTGTTGGCCTGGGCGGTTGCTGGGGGGGGATGCAAATTGCAAACCAAGACAGTGTGGCAGTATTGTGTGACTGTATGTATGAGCAAGGGCAGGCTGGCAAAATCTTTGACTTGTGCCATTCCAGATCCAGAGGCGAGAAGGAGAGACTACTGGGGGCCCAAGAGAGATTTTACAGCTACAGAAAATCCCAAATGAAAGTTTTTTTCTTTTCTTGGCCTCAGACAGCGTAGCTGTGTGCACATGAGAAAGGGCAGGCTGGCAAATACTTTGGCTTGTGCCATTCCAGATCCAGAGGAGAGAGGGAGAGACTACTTGGGGGGCCCAAGAGAGATTTTACAGTTACAGAAAATCCCAAATTAAAGGTTTCTTTTCTTTGCTTCAGACAGTGTAGCAGTGTGTACATGAGAAAGGGCAGGCTGGTAAAATCGTTGACTTGTGGCATTCCAGATCCAGAGGAGAGACGGAGTGATTCTGGGGCCCCAAGAGAGATTTTACAGTTACAGAAAATCCCAAATGAAAGTTTTTTTTATTTTCTTGGCCTCAGTCAGTGTAGCTATGTACATGAGAAAAGGCAGGTTGGCAAAGTCTTTGACTTGTACCATTCCAGATAAAGAGAAGAGAGGGAAAGACTACTGGGGGCCCAAATAAGATTTTTCAGTTACAGAAAATCCCAAATGAACGTTTTTTTTTCTTTTCTTGGCCTCAAACAGTGTAGCTGATAGGGCAGGTTGGCAAAATATTTGACTTGTGCCATTCCTGATCAAGAGGAGAGAGGGAGAGACTACTGGGGACCCAAGGGAAATTTAACAGTTACAAAAAATCCCCAAATTGTGTTTCCTGGTTTCAGTGTGGCTGTGTCTACAGGGCAAGGGCATCAAGGGTGGCAAAATAAATCTTTGACTTGTGCCATTCAATCATGAATCACAATCACTTGTTAACATTCATTCACAATCTCGTTCAGAGGGGAGGGGGAGAGAGAGAGAGAGAGAGAGAGAGAGAGACTGATGGAGGGCTGACGATAAATGTAACAGTCCCAGAAATCCCAAGTAAAATTTATTTTTCTGGCTTCAGTGTGGCTGTGTGTACAGGACAAGGGTAGCAGGGCAGCAAAATAAATGTTTGACTTGTGACATCCAGAGGGGAGAGAGAGACTGCAGGGTAGCCCACGACAAATGTAACAGTCCCAGAAATCCCAAATATTTTTTTTCCTAGCTTCAGTGTGGCTGTGTGTACAGGGTAAGGGCAGCAGGGTGGCAAAATTAATCTTTGACTTGTGCCATCCAATCACAAATCACTTGTTAATGTTAATTCATGATTTCATGTGTTAAAAAAATGCTGTTCAGACAAACAGCATATAAGCTGATGCACCTGTGCTGCTGGCTGTGGGTGTCCCAGGGGATAATCTGACTTTGTGACTTGTAGCAGGCTATTAACAGTACAACACAAGTAAAGTACAAGTACTGTACACACAAATGTGGTTAAGCTGCACCTGGAGTACTGTGTGCGGTTTTGGTGCCCATACTTGAGAAGGGATATTTCCCATCTTGAGAAGGTTCAGAGGAGGGCATCAAGGATGATTCATTGCCTGAAGGACCTGTCCTATGAAGAGAGACTATGGGATTTGAACTTGTACTCCCTGGAGGAGAGGAGGGATGGGGGGATATGACAGAGGTCTTTAAATATTTGAAGGGGATTAACCGGGTCAACTCTGATGGACTGCTTCAGATGAGGAAGGATGGAGCCACAAGGGGGCACAGCCTGAGATTGGTTGGGGGGGAGGTTTAAGGGGGAGACAAAGCATCACTACTTCACCGAGAGGGTGGTGGCGCTCTGAAACTCATTGCCATCAGAGTTGGTGGTGATAGAGACAGTGGGAGGATTTAAGAGAGGGTGGGATAGACACAGGGGTGTAGTCTGGGGGGGAAGCAGGGTAGATGAAGGGTCCACAGGGTGTAACATGGGGGGGAAGCTGCGGTGAGTAAATTGTAGGCTGCTACTCGAACAGACTCGATAGACCAATGGGCCTAATCTGCTGGCAATTTAGTATTTTAGTGAGTGTCATCATCGTCATCACTCATTATTCCTCCTTATTATCATTAGTTTTATAATATATTGCGTTACATTATGTGTAAGCATTAACCAACCCCCAGTGTGGGACTGTGCTGCGTGCAGTTATGCACCAGATGTGTCTGCATCTCCAATTCAAATTCTGAGGCACACTTAACAGTTGCTGAATTTGGTCACTTAGCCATAACAAACTACTTTAGGAGTCAGTCCAGTAATCTTGGAAGGAAGTGGTGGTGGACTGCTCTACTGTCGGTGTGCTGTGTACAGTCATGAGTCATGACAGTAAATTTACCCCTGGTCCGTGGGTTGCAGTCATCAGAAGGACATCACATTAGTTAGAGGGAACTTTTGTTACAGGTTAGAATACTAAGAAAAATGGATGAAAGTGTTGATGAGGCGCATTCTATTTTTCTGGTGGGCAGTGGTATTGCAAAATACAGCAGTCAGCCTGAAAAGTGAAAACAAAATCAAATTCCCAAAAGTGATTTTTTCACATCTAAGGTTTCGTCTTCCAAGCTAATGCTTGAATCCAAAAAGGTAAATGTTGTGGATCATCATTAGTCCCAAGTAAAAAAAAAAAAAAGTTATGTAGTTAAAAAATTAAAGGCATGGTGGATACCACCTGCAAAGTAGTAGTAGTAAAAACCTTTATTTTTATACAGGAATTGATGACAATTTACATCATTAGGACAGTGTCCTATTTACAAGATGCTCCTGTTTCTCCATGGACCATATAACATTAATTAAAAAACAAACTAATATAACAGTACAGTCACAAACATGTTAATAACAGTGAGTGATAAACATTTCTTACATGTATATAAATTACTCCTAAAAACATATGTAATTAGCCATAACATTCACACTTTAAACTTAATTCCTGCTTCAAACTTAATAAAAATGCTTTCACATCTTTATATTTATTATTTGTTACTATTTTTATCCTATTCCATATTCTATCTACTATAACAGGGAAACGCATGTGGCTATATTTATTTTTTAATTTTGGAAGTAAGTAATGCCCTCGATTTTTATCACGCAAATTATAAACAATTGTTTTCGTTTCTAATTTGTCACTCAAACTTTTAGGCTGATTTTGATAAATAACTTTATAAATTTGCAAGGCCCAGGAAATCTGTCTTTTTGTTTCCTGGGTAAGCCAACCCAGGTTTTGTAACAATAGACAATGATGAGTTCTATAATCCTCTTTTAATATAAATCTAGCCATCTTGTTGTACAATTTATCAACTTTTTGCAAGAGACCTTTCGATGCCAGACCATACACATGGTTTCCATATTCCAAAACGGGTAAAAGAAGTTGTTTTATTACTATTTCTCTTATTAGTCTGTTCATACAAAAACTTGTTCTTCTAAAAGCTCCCAGTCTTTTATTTATTTTTGTAATAGTATCAAGAATATGTTTATCAAATTTTAGGGCATAATCAATCCAAACTCCTAGGTATTTATATTCTAGTACTTGTGCTAATTCTTCGTTTTGTAGTGTCTTTATAGATATATTTTCACTGCTACCAATCAATCTGTGCTTAGTCCTAGAAAAAAACCATCAGTTTTGTTTTTTTGCTATTAACTATCAAACCTGAACTGTTCAACCATGTACAGAGTCTAGTAAAGTCTGCTTGCAGTTTTTCTTCCAGTTCGACTAAAGTTCATCCGTCTGAAATCATTAAGGTGTCATCTGCATAGAGGTTAATACTTGAATTTTGTACAACTTCTACTAAGTTGTTAATATAAATCAAGAACAATGATGGTCCTAAAATTGAACCCTGTGGGACACCTCTCTTTACCAGAAGTCTCTTAGATAAGACCCCATTTATACTTACTTGCTGTTTTCTATTTTCTAAGTAAGATTTAAACCAATTATAGGTTTCATTTATTAAGCCCATATCCATTAGGCGTTCACCCAGTAGTTTATGGGATACCGTATCAAAGGCCTTTGATAAATCCACGAACACCGCTCCCACCGCCAGGTCGTCCTCCAGCCTTATAGCCAGGTCATCGACCATGGCGGTGAGCGCGGTGGACGTGGAATGACCCCTTCGGAACCCTGATTGAAATTTTGTTAGCAAAGTATGTTTCTTCACAAAATCAGCTAACTGTTCTTGAACCAATCTCTCCAGTATCTTTGAAATACTTGATAGTAAAGCGATTGACCTATAGTTTGTAGGCTTATATGCATCTCCGGAACCTTTATAAATTGGTATTATTTTTGCACTTTTCCAAGTCTCTGGGAAAATTCCCTCCACCAAACTCAATTGAACAATTTAGTCAAAATTGGTGCTATCACTTGTATAGCATCTTTAAGAAATCGATTTTCTATCAAGTCTAGACCATATGCTTTTTTTAAGCTTAATTTTCTAATCTCAGTCTTAACCTGTCTACAAGTGATACCCTTAAATCTGAAAACATGCACATTTGAATTTACGATCCGTTCTTCAGAGTCCCTAAATATCGGGTCAGCAAGTTTCAAATCAGGTAAATTTACAAAATAATCATTTAACATATTTGCTGACTGTTTGGTTGACTGTATTACACCTCTATTTATCATTTGGATAGGAGGACCATAACTTTGTGGGGATTCAAATGATTTTATTAATGACCAAATTTTTTTATTGTCAGTAGTGTTTTTTGACTTATCTTCATAATATTTTTGTTTTTGTTTTCTTATTAATAATTTCAAATCATTTCTGGCCTTTTTATATTTATCCCAGTCCTCAGTTTTTAAAGTTTTCCCTGAGTTTTTCCACAGGCGATCCTTTACCCGTATCATTTTCTTCAATTTTTCCGTTATCCATGGTACATGTGATTTCCTCTGTGTGCATTTTTTAAAAGGGGCTAGTTCATTACATACATCTAGGAACAGTTTTGTAAATTCCTGGACTGCTAAGTCAATTGATGGAATTAAAAATAATCTATCCCATTTCACTTGAAATAATCTTGCAACAAAAGCTTCTTTATTATATTTTTTAAAATTTCTATGCATTACTTTTTTTGGGAAATTCAGAATTTGATTGAATTTTGTATCCCCAATTACAAAAAGACAACTTAATGAATTGTGATCGCCCATAATGGGTTGATTTACTTCTATTGATTCGATCAGAATTTTTGCTGATATAAATATTAAATCCAATATATTTCCATTACTTTGTTGTTGAGTTTTCCTAGTGGGAAAAAGCACTTTGTGTTTTACATCCAGGAAGTTAAAACTGTTTTCCAATTATATTCCTCGTGGTTTACCCCATGATGAATTAAAATCCCCAATAATTAGCAATTCACAGCCCATTGTACTCTTTTGGATAACTGAGGCTAGATTATCAAATTCTCCCAAGGCTGTTTTTGGAGGAGCATAAACTACTCCCAAAACCAAATCCATGTTATTAAATTTTACCAATAAACAATCTATTAAGCCAATTTGATTTGCAAATAACACTGTGGTCTGTCCAAATTCCCATTTAGTAAATAGGATAACCCCACCTCCCCTACGACCCTTCCTATCTAATCGGTGACTAAAAAAACCCGCTGGTTTTACTTCCTCAGTTTCAGTTTTATTATTTAGCCATGTTTCTGTCAAGGCAACTATATCTGGAGCTTCTGAGTAAATCCAAGTTTTAAATAAATCGGTCTTGTTCTTTAAACTTCTGGCATTATCACGAATTATCTTTATTGATTCAAATTTCCCTGGGCCAGGGTTAATTTCAATGTCTCCACTCAGGAGTACTGAAATTAATAGACAATTTCTAGATGATTTTGGTTCTTGTCCCACTAACCTTAAGATATAATTTATATTTTCCAGCTGTATCCTTATTTTGAAAAGAGTTTCTACCCTGCCCTTAATTATCAAACCCTCCTTCCTTGAGTAAATCCCCATATTGGGAGTCCTTATTACCAATGCTAGTGTGCTAGTCATTTCTAATTGGCACACCGAAGTTATCTTTCCGTAAATCAATGTCATGATATAAATGTACAACAACATTCTATAAACGGGCTTCATTTTGTTAAATTAACTGTCTAAAACTTGTAAGACCTCCAATTCCTTTTCTATTTTACTTTGTTAAAAAGTTAAAATAGGTAAATTTTGAACTTACCTAAACTTCTTTATACTTCTATATAATAAATTGATATAAACAGCGCATTATCTAAACAATTCAGCTAATTTAAAAGTAGATTTCCCCAACGAGCTAGTTGTTAGGCAAGTAAAAACCTCCTAAATATTTATAAAATTATCAAAACTGGTCAAATTAACCTTCATAGCCTTTTTAGTTTGTTTTTTTTGTTTGTTTTGTGTACCGAGAGTGGCTTCAACCCTCCATCATACCATTCAGCGCAGTAATGTGAGGATTCTTACAACTTTCTCCTACCCTCTTCTCAATGACGTGGCTCAGTCAATTCCACCCCTCACAGCTGATGGCTGCTATGCCGCATTCTTCCAGACACACAAGGAGGTTTGGCACAGAAAGGGAAGCTAATTCCTGCACAGTAGCCCCCACGCTGATAAATGTTCAAACTGTTCATCTTTTGCTGCAGTAGCAGCGCAAGTTCTTTTGAACTGTCCTGCCCCTCCTCTCAATGACGTGGCTCAGTCAATTCCGCCCCCTCACAGCTGATGGCTGCTATGCCGCATTCTTCCAGACACACAAGGAGGTTTGGCACAGAAAGGGAAGCTAATTCCTGCACAGTAGCCCCCACGCTGATAAATGTTCAAACTGTTCACCTTTTGCTGCAGTAGCAGTGCGAGTTCTTTTGAACTGTCCTGCCCCTCCTCTCAATGACGTGGCTCAGTCAATTCCGCCCCCTCACAGCTGATGGCTGCTAAGGCACCCAATGGTATGGAACAATTGTATACTATACTACTACCAGTCTCTCATCTGATTCTTCTGAGGTTGAACCTGATGAGGGTAATAATAAAGATGAAGAGAATGATCAGGCAGCACAAAGTTTACTGAAGGGGTTGGAAATTGCAGATGAGGAAGAAACAGAAATGTTTTGGTTGTGGGGGGGGGCAGTGGGAATAAACCACAAGAAGAACAGGCCCAAGAAAAATCTGGGGGAGGGCCCTGAAAAGGTGACTGAGGTGCCATGCCCTCCTGGGGAACAAACTAAAATAATATATTTTGCTGGTCATACTTCTCCATTAGTGCTTCCAATGAGTTGATAGCGACATGCGCTATTCATAAATGGCCAATCAGCAGAGCTAAAAAGAAAGGTGTACTGGGAACTTCAGCACTGAAAAGGCACCTAGACAGATGTCATAACATTACCGAGACCTCCAGTCATGACACTCGAAGAGAAAGTGACAGTGATAGCTCACTACACTCAGGGTAACTCCCATAGATGAAAGCAGTGGCAGCACCCAGAACACTACTGAAACACCTCCACCACCACTTCCTCCTATTCGAAGGACTAGTCCAACTATTACTGAAAGTGACCACGTGTTCAAAAGCCTTCCTTCTTCAAGGAGACAGCTTACCATTTCAGAAACATATGAGCGTAAAGCTAAATATGCCTCGACTTACCCTGCTGCTGTTGCAATAACCAAAAACCCCCAAAAATTCAGAAATGATAGCCGTTGATTTTCTACCATATAACGTGGTTGACCATATAGGATTCAGGTGGCTGCTTGAGTACCTCAAACCTCAATATAGTATACCATTGCAGAAATACTTCTCGATAACAGGGATTCCAGATCTTTATGATGTCGTATGTAAAATATTAAGACCTGTCTTGTGCAGTGCTGTTGGGAAGGTGGTGCATCTCACAACAGATATCTGGACAAGCTGTCAGCCTGAACCCTTCATGTCTATCATGGCACATTGGGCATGTTTCGATAATTCACGTGGGACCGGGGACAGTGAAGCATCACAGTTTGCTGTTCAAAGAATGTTTTATTTTCCATCTGAACATACCTCATACAACATCAGTGAAGAGCTCCAAAAACCAATACAGCAATGGCTCACTTCACAAGGACTGTCAGTTGGCTTTATAGTTGTAGATAATGGATCCAACATACGGAAGGCCTTGGAGTAGGGGACCTTTGTTCACATCTGCTACTTTGTGCATTGCTTAAATTTAATAGTTCATGGTTTTCTTGATGGCGACAGGGAGATTAAGGCTTTCGTTAGCACTGCTAAAAGAATATGCACTCATTTCAGTCACTCAAGCAAAGCCTGTCACTTGTTTGAAAAAATACAGCAGGAGCGCAGTTTACCTTTGCACAGACTGATTCAAGACATTTCTACTTGATGGAATTCAACCTTTTATATGTTCCAGAGGCTGCTGGAACAAAAGAAAGCTGTCAGGCAGTACATTTTAGAAAATAAAATTAGTGATGCAGACGTCTCTATTTCTCCACCACAGTGGGCCATGCTGGAGTTTCTAATTTTCCTGCTTCAGCCATTTGAGGAAATCACCAGGGAGGTTAGTGCAAACACAGCATCTCTCAGCCAGGTGATACCCCTAATAAATTTTTTTTAATTCAGATTGAATCTGATTAGAGAAAAGTTAGAGAAGCAAGACAGTTCCATGATCACACAGGCTGCCAGTGGTGCTGCTGAAACATGCAAGTTGCCCCAGAATACAAGGTCTAATGAGACGTATGATCAAAAAAGTTGAAGAAGATGAAAAACTATGTAACATGCTCCATTCTGAGTACTACATTAAAGTAACAATCTTGGACCCATGATACAAATCAAAGCAATTATTGCATGATGATAATGACACTTGTTTCGAGATAAACAAACAAAAAATAATTGACGAGGTGCGTGCTGTCATGGAACAGAGTACAACAGCAGCACCACATTCAGAATCTTCTTCACAACACAGCACGGCATCAGGTGACCCATCCTCTACTGTTGCAGCATTTTCTCCCTCTTCCTCCTCAGCCACTGCAGCCAAATCTTCTTCTTCTTCACCACCAGCCAAGCATAGCACTGCCCCACAGTCACTTGGCTCAGTTTCATGTCTCTGGAGTCACTTAGAAGATGTAATTGTAACATCTTCTTCATCTGCCTCTTGTAACACAACCTCAGCACAGACCCTTGTTGAAATGTACCTGGCAGAACCCAATATCAGCTGGAATGTTGATCTTTTGCAATACTGGAAATCCAAACAAAATATGTGGCATACTTTAGTAAACATTGCAATTAAGTACATGAATTGCCCTCCAACTAGCGTCTGTTCAGAATGATTGTTCAATTCAGCTGGTAACGTCATTACTGACACACAATCCTGTTTGACACCAGAAAATGCTGAGCGCCTCTCATTTCTCAAAGTCAACATTCCTCACTTTAATTTCAGATATGATACTTGTATAAAACAGACACTGACTGCTCTGAGCAGGCCCTAGCCACAAAACACTTTCAAGAATTCGTGCCTATGGTGAAAATCTTTTGTGAATAGGGTCTACTACATGAGGTAGCAATTAATTGCAACAAGTCAGGTCAGGACAGACTAGGCCACTATTACTTGAATGATCACATGAGCAGCACAGAATAGAAAAAAAATAATAACATCAGTGGGTTCAGAGTCCAAATACAGCAAACAACTGCATTTCATGTCACAAACTTACTTGGTGGTACCTGACACCACTGTCTGATCTGGAAGGTAGGGTATTGCTGTCTACTATTACTATCACGTTTTGTCCTCACGAGTCACAACTACTAATCACATTTTGTCCTTACTCCAGTCCTTACTACTACTTGTCCCTTTTTTTGCCCTCAGCAACTGATTCTGACTGTACTGTTTTAACTTTTGTACAGTGCATGGCTTAGCAGATGTCTGAAATCCCAAAACTTAATACTCTTTGTATATTTCTCATGTCCCCCATATCTGGCTGTGAATACTTCATAGAAAAAGATTCTACTAAATTGAAAATTCATATACTGTAAATTCTTTATTGTTTGTGTGTGCATGGTATGCTAGCCTGGTTACATCTCACTTACAGTAACTAGGCTGAGATTATTACTATATATTATTATATTTTATTTTTGATACTTAAATTACTTGGCAGTGGCTGGCAGCAATTGTGAAACTCTGAAGGAGGTAATTGTGTTGTGTGTCTGTCATCAGGTTGAGGTTGCAGTGGCAAACCTTTTCATGACTGCACTGTACTTCACTGATGCGATGTGTGACTGGCTGCCTGCCTGGGTGGTGGCGATGATCACTAGTTCTTTAATATTTCTTCTTTAAAGGAAAACAGTGCAAAACAGTGGGGGCAATAACCAGGGCTGCAAAAACGCCCGATTAAAACAACCTACGTGGTTTAAAATAAATGCAGCTAACCTTTCTCAAGTTATTTAGCTTTTTAATGTTGCTCCTGGATGTGCCATGTCAAAAGTGCTGCTGCACCAGAAGATGGAGTGTGCCCCTGGCATCCTGTCCTGTGCCGGAAGGCTCGTACAAATGACGAGCGAGATGTATCTACACCGGAGAAAAATAAATATTATGGCATGTAGAGGCATGTTAACTGAACCTCTACAGCCAATTCCCAGTGAAAACGGAGCTGTGTAATGTACTTAAAATCATTATTAAAGTTGCAGCTCCGAGTTCGGTCATGCGCAGTAGCACCTAGCGCTCCGAGTTCGGGCATGCACAGTAGTGCGAGGTGCTACTGCACATGACCGAACTTGGAGTACAGTACATTTTACAGAGGTGCAGTTCCTGGAACTGAATCAGACTTTTAATTTCACTCGTGGAACCGAGTTCCCCCAGTCACCCCCCCCCCATTTTACCCCACTGAACACCTGGAGTGACACAAGTGGCGGTATCCTATAGAGTAAGTACTATGTAACTGGTTCCTTTTTATGCTTAGTCTAGGTAAATATTGCTCCATAAACAGTGATGTAACTGTACAATGCAGCATAACATAGTTTCTGATCTAAAACGTACAGTATATGTAACTAATATGCCACAACAGGGTATGCATTGTAAGATTTTACTACACGGTCAGGTGACGTTTCTTGGGCAATTTAATTACTAGATTTTTTCTGACCATTTAATAAATAGTTGTATGGCTGGAACCAATTTCCACCAGAAATCTGCTCATCCTCTATAGCAGATCTAAACAATGTGAACAACGCAGGGTTTTAAATAATTGATTAGCAGTTTTTTTTCTTGGGATGATACTAACTGTACAGAAAGTATTTATATAGATTTTCTAGAAGTGCTGTGTTTGTTAAACACAGTGAGGCAAGAGCTATGCATTTTCACAAAGATTTAGCCCTTTTATGAGCAAAACGCTAATCAATATTTAGAGTTAAATAAATCCCTGACAACGTGGGTATGGTGGGTAATGGATCAATGTTCTTATTGGAACTTCTTCAGCGCCCACAAGAGGATCTGGATACAATACTGTTTATTTATAAATAAATGATTGGTATATCATTTACCTATCTGAAAGTGGATTAATCTCCCCCTTCATAGCCTTGTTGTCATATCTAGCAAATTTTGCAAGGTCTGTATAGACTGTTTTATATAAATAGGTAGTACATACTACAACAAGCATTTGTCAATGCCGAACGTTCGCTTGCAGGTATTTGCAGTGGTATTTGGCACTTGGACATGGCTTAAAAAAAAATCAGTGACAAAGAAGTACAAGCATTTGTCAATGCCAAATGTTGCTTGCTTCCATGCGCTGTTTAGGTATTTGGAAGTCACTGGAGTGCAATAGTGAAAATTTGCAAACTTACAAGCGCAGGAGGAACTGCTGAAACACACGTCAACAAAACAGTCATTTTTAGGAATTTTTTCACTAAATTTTCAACATAGCCATTGTAAGACCTCTGGTCATGAACAGTGTCACTGTGATTTGCTTAATGTGTCCCATACATTGAGTTCGCACACCGACTGCGCCATTGTGCGCTACATGGGTGGAAACATGTTTTGGGTGAAATGTGAAAAATGACAGCTGTACTACTCATAAGAAGGTGTGGTAAAATGGCAATGTTGAAAATCTGGAGTGGAAATATTGAAAATTCGTGAACTTACGAGCGTGCATAGGAACTCATAGCATACTTTCGTAAAACAGTCATTTTAGGAATTTTTCACCAAATTTTCAACATAGCCATTTAAGATCTCTGCTCATGAACAGTAACACTGTGATTTTCTTAATGTGTCCCATACATTGAGTTCGAACACTGACTGTAGCCACTATGCGCTACATGTAGGAAACACGTTTTGGGCAAGATGTGAAAAATGACAGCTGCAGTGCTCATATGTGGTAAAATGGTAATGTTGAAAATCTGGAGTGAAAATATTGAAAATTCACAAACTTATTGAAAGGTAGTATAGAAGTGCGAACGTACACTCGTAAAACAGTCATTTTAGAATTTTCACCAAATTTTCAACACAGCCATTTTAAGACCTCTGCTCATGAACAGTGTCATTGTGATTTTCTTAATGTGTCCCATACATTGATTTCACATGCTGACTGCGTCATTGTTCGCTACATGGACGGAAACATGTTTTGGGCAGGATGTGAAAAATGACAGCTATACTGCTCATGAGGAGGTGTGGTAAAATGGTAATGTTGAAAATCTGGAGTGAAAATATTTAAAATTCACAAACTTACGAGCATGCGTAGGAACTGCGCAACGCACGCTTGTAAAACAGTCATTTTTAGGAATTTTTTCACCAAATTTTCAACATAGCCATTTTAAGACCTCTGCTCATGAACAGTGTCACTGTGATTTTCTTAATGTGTCCCATACATTGATTTCGCACACCGACTGCACCATTGTGAGCTACATGGGCGGAAACACATTTTGGGTGAGATGTGAAAAATGACAGCTGTACTGCTCATAAGGAGGTGTGGTAAAATGGCAATGTTGAAAATCTGGAGTGAAAATATTGAAAATTTGCAAACTTACGAGCCTGCGTTGAGAAATGCATAAGCATCAGAACAGTCATTTTAGGAATTTTTCCACCAAATTTTCAAAATAGGCTTTTTGAGAGGCCACCTTATGAATGCTGTCACTGTCATTTCGTTAATCAGGCCCAAAAGGTGATTTCATGCAGTGACTGCGAAATCACCCTTCGGGCCCGAATAACGCCATGACAGTGACAGAATTCATGAGAAGGGGTCCCAGAAACCCCATGTTGAAAATTTGGTGCAAAATTCCAAAGAATGCCTGAGATATGCAACAAAGTTGAAAAAACCCATCTAGCCCATTATACAGCTTACCGGTATTTCCTCAGTTTGCGGTCGGCTTTGAAGAGTGCAGACGTGTTCCCGGTCCAGCGATGATCATTGCGCCGAGCTCCGGAGGTAAGTACGGGGTGAGGGGGGGTGTGGGGAGGCAGGGTGCACAGTGGGTGGGTGGGTTGTGGGAGGGTGGCGGGAGACTGCGTGGGACCGTTTTAATTTACAGGGTTTTTTTCCTAAATTGACGAGTGGGATGTTTGCCATGCTGGGGTGGGCCCAGCATGGCAGAAGGATGGCTGGGGGGTGGAGCCAACGGGATTGGGCACCCCGTCGGCAGACGACGTGGATGTTTGCCACGCTGGGTTGGGCCCAGCGGGCAGTAGGGAAAGCTGTTTGGGGAGGTGGAGCCAACGGGATTGGGCACCCTGTCAGCAGATGACGCGAGACGCTTTCCATGCTGGGGTGGGCCCCAGCGTGGCACCAAAGATTGGGGGCGGATGCATCAGTTCGCACACAGCGGTGGTTTTTGAAGAGAAGACCACCGCTGTCATACACAGCACCGCATCGATTGGTGCAGGACTGCCACACCTGCTCAACGGAGCAGGGGATTGCACAGGACGGGCACACCTCCAAAGTGTCCCATTCTCCCAAGACGTTCCTTGCGCATGCGCGCAAGCGAACGTAAAAATGAATGTTACAGATATTTTCTCTGACATAGGCTCTAGTGTCCAGAGCACTATACATTTTACTACATTTTCTGATGAAGAGAAAAAGAAACTGTTCACCACAATGAGAGGGGACAGAGATCTGTCCATGCAGATGGGTGAAGCCCCCAAACAATTAAGTCAGAAAATAGACAATTTAAAACATAAAAATTGTCATTTACTTTGACACAATATCTACAGTATAATCGTATACCTAGGGGGCCTTAGAATTAGTGTAGAGCCCAATTTGGGCATACATTCCTCTAAATTAGATAACAGATGGGATGGCATCCATAATAGAGCATCATGCAATTTTATGTATGCCCTAATTGAAGCTATAATTGATGAAAGACAGGTCATAGAAAAAGAAATTAAGGAGACAGAGATTTTCTCAAACTTGAAGTTCAAGAAGTGGAATTTAAAAAGCTTACAGAGGATATCAAACAGAAATTACTTGATTATGAGGGCAGATTGAAAGAACAGAAAATCAAGAAGTTCATTAGAGACACAAATGACTACCGAGATGGCAGAAACTATACATATAAGAAATTTAAAAGACAATTTGCTTTCAATACTTACAACACATATGAAAGTTCTGATAGTGACACTAGTTACACTAGGGATACCCAGAAACCAAGTGAGATTGTTAATATACATTGTGGTGACACAGAACAACCTAGTACATCAAGTGGCATACATAAAGAATTCAGACATGACTTAAGAAATCAGGGCTCCAATAGAGAATCCTATCAGCAGGGGGAAGGATGGAGAGGTACAAGGGGAAACAGGGGAGGTGGGCAAGGTGGAAAAAACGCAAGACGTTTCACACCAGGGAGAGGGAGAATGACAAACATTATACCTATTTTTAATTTAAGTAAAAGAGTATTGACACCCATAGAGACCAGAGTACTCAGCTTGGGCCTCACGTTTGCACCAACACAGCCCTTGAACCTTTTTGCCCTAGAAGTGGATTTACAGAGATTTTTTAGGAATCTCAGACTTAAAAATTATTTGGCACTTTCAACAAATATAATTAAAGACCCCTATCAGCAGGAATTGAGACAAACACTGCAAGTAAAATCTCAATATAATCCACCAACTGGGAAAAATCATGGCATAGAGGCGTTTTGTCATAATGTGGAAAAAGAGGTTTTGGCACTGTTTAGTAAAAGGGAAGAACTAAATCCACCACATAATAATTTGACGAAATTAGAAAATCTAGCCTTAGAAAATCTTAAAGAGGACAAAGATATCATTAGTAAACAGGCAGACAAGGGAGGTGGGATAGTTATCCAAGATAGGTTACAATATAAAGAAATGTGCCTTGCATTATTACAGAATGAAGACAATTATGAACTATTACCTGAGAATCCCACCCATAGCATTCAAATAGAAATTAATGGTTTATTAGAAGAGTATACCTTAAATGGCTGGATCCAGACATGGGAAGCGGATTTATTACATTGTGAATATCCCAGAATTCCTACGTTTTATTGTATTCCAAAAATACATGAAAACATCTCTAACCCCCCTGGAAGACCAATAGTTTCTGGAATTGGTTCCATTCATTCACATATCTGGACTGCCTTATACGGAATGACCTATTGGCTCATGCTCTGAACCAATGAAGTGCAGCCTATATCGCAGTCGGGCGGGCGGCGGGCGGCAGGCGGGTGGGGTGCTGCCGCCACCAGCTGACGGGGAGAGGGTGGTGGGGCTCTGTGGGCAGGTGGGGGCCACTAGATCACCAGGGATAACATACTTGAGGGTAGGGATGCCGCCCGCGATCGGGCTACTCTCTGGTCCACTGGACCACCAGGGATATTGGACATGGGGAGGTCTGATGCCCGCAATTGGGCTACTCGGGGTGGGGCGTTGTATTCATGCCCACGATCGGGCTAATGGGGGCGCGTATTCATGCCTCGCGATCGGGCTAATGGGGGTTGGAGACCGCTGATGCCCACATCGGGCCGCTGAGGGGGAGATTGTGCCGCCCACGATCGGGCTACGGGGAATAATATTATGCCCGCAATCGGGCTGCAGGCGCAGTCCTCGACGGCTGCTGCCTGGCAGGGTGCCAGGCGCAAGTCGTCGGGGATCCGCACACCTGCATGCTAATGGCATGCAAATGGGGCCGTAATTAGATGCAAATGGCCCCCCCGTGCGCCTTGCATAAATTATGGCCCCATTTGCATGTCACCTTTTGAATATCGCAGGTGCTCTGCATGATGCAATGGCACTCTGACCACTTGCGGTGGCGCAAGTTCCACTGCACCATGCACAGTGGGTGTGGCCAGGGGGCGATATTCAAAGAGGTTGCTCAATAGCGCAACTCCGTTGAATATTGCCCTGGCCACACCCCTGCGCAACTTTTTTGAGCAGCACAGGGGCTTGCACCACAGAATGGTGCAGTTTGAATATCTGGGCCAGTACCCACAAGTTTATATCCCTGTGAACAAGCCCATTTTGTGGGTGAAACGTAGAGGACTTTACATAATAAAAAAAGAAATTACACCACAGAGAACTTGTTTTGAATTTTTCAAGGCCCCCCCCCCCTCATTTTTCACAGTTGTATCCAGAGCCTCTTGGGGGGGGGCTGAAAAAGTTCCAATAAGAACATTGATCCATTACCCACCATACCCACGTTGTTCACATTGTATCTCTACTAAGATGGATTTAAACAAATGGCGGGGGGTGCGGTGGCCAAAAGACTGAAGTTGGTAGAAAGGTCCAGGCAGGGGAGTCTGATGAGCTCACCGCCCTAGATATAGGTAAAGGCAGAGGCGTAGTAGCCCTGGAAGGGGACGGGCAGAGTGGTCTGAGTGTAATACAGAAGGCATCACCACCCAGTAAGAATAAGGAGGAGAAAGGGTGTGGACTACTGGGAGCACGGACACAGGCCAAAGAGGAAGAGGAGGAGAAGGAGGGGTACGGGTGGAAGGTGGTCTGACTACATGGATAGAGAACTGGTTACAGGGGAGGGTGCAGAGGGTGATGGTGGTGGGGTAGCTCTCGGCACCACAGCAGTGACAAGTGGGGTGCCACAGGGCTCAGTGCTTGGCCCAATGCTATTTGGGCTCTTTATCTCTGATATAGCACACGGAGTGGGGAGCAGGGTTAGTCTGTTTGCACATTATACCAAATTAAACACAAATAGTTATAGTAACAGATCCCCCCCACACACACACACAAATACACATATACACTCCCCGAAAAGCTGCTTAAAAGCCTGCAATTCACTCAGATCAGTTCCATTTTTTTACTTACTTGGGGTTCAATGCCAACAAGTGTAAAATCATGTACCTAGGGCATAGGGACCCTGATGCTGGGTATAGGATGGGGGGAGGTACTGATACTCACTAGACATGAAAGGGTCCTTGAAGTTATTGTATCAGAAGACCTCAAGATGGCAGTACAGTGTGACAAGGCTATGGGCAGGGCAAATTGGATTCTGGGGTGCATAAGGAGTGGCATCTCCAGTAAGAGGAGGAGGAGGGATGTTGTGCTACCATTGTATCACTCCCTGGTGTACCCCCAGCTGGAGTACTGTGTATAGTTTTAGACTCCATACTTCAGAAAGGACATAACGTGGAGGTTTTCCAGAGGAGGGCAACTAAAATGGTTCAGAATTTTCACAGGAATCCCTACAAGTAAAGGCTGAAGAATCTCAACATGTACACTCTGGAAGAGAGGAGGGCGAGAGGTGACATGATCAAGACCTACAAAGTACCTCTCAAGGGTAAAGAGGATACAGTTGGGGAGTTTCCTTCAAAGGAGGATGAACACCCAAACCAAGGGACAAACAATGAAGCTGGGGGAAGGGGAGCTTTCAGGATAGATGTGAGGAAATATTTATTTACTGAAAGGGTGGTAGATGCCTTGAACAGACTGCCAGGAGAAGTGGTGGAAGCTAAAATGGTAGGGGGCATAAAGCATGCATGGGATAAACATAGGGCTATATTATAAAAAGGGGAAGGAGGGTATCAACGGAGATCAATGGGGCTATGGAAGTGGAGTAAGTTCAAGTTCATTGCAGGAAAAATCCATTAAGAAAGCTCATTCACAAGGAGGTCCTGATGGACACAAGCAGAATAAGACATGCAGTAACATATACAGGCAGCAGTTACAAGTAGGTAGAGAACACTTGGGCAGACTGGGTGGGCTGAGAGGTCCTTTTCTGCTGACAAATTCTATATTTCTATCGCATCATGTGTTAATTCAGATGCAGTGTTTATTTAAAGTTGGGCCTACCATACATCCAGATGTAAGGTACAGTAAATTACCGAATTAGATGCAGCCCACTTACAGTACAATAAACAGAACCCCAGTGCTTCGAGAAGCCTTTACTCTTCATAAGGCTGCTTAAAGAGCTGGGGTTCTATTTGCAGTGTCCACACCAGTATGCTGATCTTAAAACCAACGCCACATCTGAATGAGTACTTGATTTTTGCTCACTGCATTTCTTCCCCACTTTGAAACCTGCTTGTCCTGAGTTAGTTTTGGGCTGGCAGCACCTCGCTTGTGTTGGAAAATGACCAATAAGCAGCACTGAAAGACGTCAGACTTCACAGACTGTGAAGGCAGCTGCAGACATCAGGCAATTCTACTGGAGTGGTAGGAGGAAGTAAGCTGTTGATAAACTAGAATCTGCAGCTTATCCATCAGGTAGGGAAATGGGCAGACTAGGTGGGCCAAGCGGTCCTTATCTGCCTTCAGATTCTATGTTTCTATGTTTCTCACCCACCATCTTGACAAGAAGAAGGCTGCAGCTGTGGCCACTGAAGACTGTTCGGGTGTGGGAACGGGAGACCAAAGGGGACAGACCTAAGGAGATAAAATTATAATAAAAATTGTGAGACCTTCACCAGCTTTCCAAAACGCTTACCAGTAAAAGAACACTCTATGAAGTTTTTCAAATGGCAACACAAGCTGGTGAGCCCTCTGTCTGCCATCTGACACAGGCATCAACCACCATAAAATTGCCTAAAGAAGGCAGTGTGGTCATGTGGTTACTGAAATGCTGGAGATTCCAGATTTATAAGAACAAAAGAATATCACACAGAAGCTGGCACATATGCCTATAGCAGCTGTCTCCTGCTTCTCAGTATGTATATTTATACCCTTGAGGTATCTGAATGTTTCTATCATATCCCCTCTTTCCCTCCTCTCTTCCACTGAGTACATATTGAGGTCCCTTAATTTCTCCTCACAAGTCTTGTGTTGCAAGCTCTGTACCATCTCATTTGCCCTTCTCTGGACCATCTCCAGCCTGTTAATATCCTTATGAAGGTGCGCCCTCCAGAACTGCACACAGTACTCCATGTGAAGCCTGACCATGATTTTATATAATGGCATCACTACCTCCTTCCTTATGCTGGTGATACCCCTGCCTATGTACCCCAGCATGTCACAGACCCTCCCAGCTGCCGTACCACTTTGACATTTTCAGGTCATCTGAAATAAGAACCCCCCAGGTCCCTTTCCTTCTTTGTGACTGTCAGCAACTCCCTCTCCCCCATCCTGTACCTTTCCCCAGGGTTTCTGTGTCCCAGGTGCATCATTTTGCACTTTTTTGAATTAAACTTCAGTTGCCAGTCCTCAGACCATTTCTCAACCTTCCCCAGGTCCCTCCTCATTTTCTCCACCCCCTCTGGGGTATCCATTGTGTTACAGATCTTGGTGTAATCTGCAAACAGGCAAACCTTTCCCTTCAGCGCTTCTGCAATGTCACTAATGAAGACATTGAACAGGACTGGCCCCACGATCAATCCCTGCAGCACTCCACTGGTCACCCCCTCTCCCCAGACTGCACCCCATTTACCACCACTCTCTGCCTCCTGTCTGTTACCCAGTTTCTAACCCACTTCACAACCCTTTCCTCCCATGCCCAACCTACTCAGCTAGTTTATCAGCCTCCTATGTGGGACGGTGTCAAAGGCTTTGCTTGCATCAAGGTAAGCATTGTCCACTACCCCACCCTGATTTACCTCCTTTGTCACCCAGTCAAAGAGATCAACCAGATTTGTCTGACATGACCTCCCCACTGTGAATCCATGTTGCCTACGGTCCTGGCCTCTGATGGCTTCTACATGCCACAATATCCTTTCTTTAACCAATGTCTACATGATCTTCCCCACTACTGAAGTGAGGTTGACCGGCCTACATGTACCACATGTCTACAGGGACCACATGTGCCCTCCTCCAATTCTCTGGTACCAATCCTATGTTGAATGACTCACTAAACATGGCTGCCAGAGATACTTCTATTTCCCTTCACAGTCCTTTTAATATCCTTGGGTGTATGCCATCTGGTCCCCTCACTTTCTCCACCATTAATTTACTCACCTTCTGCAGGATTCTTCTGCCTGTGAATGGACTATTGTCCACCTCTTCACGCCTTTGCAACTGCTGTGGCCCTTGCCCTTCCCCCTCTTCTGTAAATACTGAACAGAAAGACATAGTGGATGTCTGGGGGGGGGCATATGACAGTTCTTAGGCATGGTACTTTCACTTCCAAATACCTAAACAGCACATAAAATCAATCAACATTCGGCATTGACAAATGCTTGTTGTAATTGGTTCAATATAATTCTAGTGAATATTTTTTATAATGAATCCAATAAACTTATCGACCTATTCATTGATGGATCATTAGTATTGCCTTTTTTGAAAAATTTGACAAATTATACTGCCTATCCATGAGTCTGTAAATTGTTCACCCTGTACATATCTGTTGAGTAAGATGTGGAAAAGCGGCAACCACCAATCTGGAAATACTCTCTATACATCTACTATGATATTATCTGGACCTGGGGTTTATTAAAAGCCATATTTCTTAATGCTACCCACATTTCTTGCTTATCAATATCAATTGGTATTGGATATAATTGGTTATGCTGTTTATTACCTATGTTAAAAATATCCTTGTCTGGAGTATGGTATAAAGAGGCAAAATAATCTTCCCACATTTTTGGGGTCATTGAAGTTTCTATTTTCCTTGAATATTGAGCATAGCTATGGCTTACTAAAAGCCAAACTTATTTAGTATTTCTTTATAATCATTCCTGCCTTTATTTAGATTTTTCAGTCTCCCTAACAGGGTATTTTTTTGTATTGTCTTATTAAACAATTTAATTTGGTTTTTGCTTGTTTACATATTGTGTTGTACCAAGTTTTAACTACTTGTGTACTCCTGATTGGTTGTTCCAGTAATGTTCTAATAAAACTATGTATTTCGTTCCATTTATTAGTTGTTTTATTAATATCATTCCCCAATATAATATTGGATCTGAGGGTTGATAAATGTTTCAAATTTAATATTTCAGCAAATTTAAGTCCTGTTTGATGTTGCCATCTACGTCTGCACTTTTTTATTATTTCAAAATTCTGGGATCTATTACAACCTCTATTAGTTTTTAAATGTTGTATGTTCATGTGTAAGATGGTAAGGACAGGTAGATGTGCTGATTCTGCTCTTTCTAATATATTCATATTTTCTACAACATCTACAGCATCCAAATTGGACCATACTAAATCAATTGTTGAAGAACCTTTAGGACCAATAAAAGTAAAATTACCTTCTTTATCACTTTATGTCCTTCCATTGAGTAAACTGAGGTCATGAGTTCTCATGATGTTCATCAGTAATTTCCCATAGGTATTTGTAATTCTATCCTTGGCTTTGCGATTTGCATTTATTTTTGGATTTATTACATGAATCCCCTTAATTAAACCATTTTGTAGGGAAAATTTCACTGTTTCACCATTACCTCATCTGTTGAAGTCACCCATGATCAGTAATGGTACACAGTTATATGTATTAACCAAAATTATCCCAGTTATAAGTTGGAGTTAGAGCTATAGCCCTTGGGAGGATGGATATATGTGTGTATATAAATATATATATAATATTTATATATATTTATATAATATTTCTCCTTTTTTAAAAGGAGAGGGAGGATAGAAGTTTGAGAGCATTCTAGTTGTGTAACTTGTAGGCATAATTAAGGTTTTTTTATATGTGGCCAAGCCACCTTTCACTCTTCTATTCTTTTTAGCTTTCTCTACAGGGTTTGCAAAGCCTATATACTTGGGTATCACTGGAAGGTGTTCATCGACCCACCATGTTTCTTGCATACACAAAATAAGAGCACTATCCAAAAATTTCTATACCTCATTATCGACTTATTCCCCAAACCTTCAATATTCCAAGATAATGTTCCTAATAAATTCTGTTCCTCATAATATTCCCGATTTAGTGTTTATTTGTCAATCTGTTGGTATTGACGACAAAGGAGTAAATGAATTTTCCTTAAAATGGCCCAAAGGGTTTTGATTACTATTCTCCCTCCCACTCGTGATAGTCTATATTGTTATGTTTGTGAGATGACTCCCTACAGAATCCAAAACAGTTGTCACCTCCGATATGAATGCCAATAATTTGGTAGACTTAAAAGTGAAATCTAAATGTGAGTAACTTGATGTCCCTCTGTGTATTTTTATTTGCTCAATCATAGTAGTGGCTATGCATGAGTATCTGGGGTGCATAGTCACTCGGCACTCTATGCACCCCCTGTGCAGGATGCATGAGGGGGCTATGCAGAACTCTGTGCCTGATCCTCCCGGTACGAGGTATGCAGCATGCCGGGGTGGGCTAGGGGTGTGCCAGCTCTATGCAGCATGCACAACCCCATGTAGTTCTGGCTGCGGAGGTGTGGATGGGTGCACAGGCTGTGCAAGGGAGAACCCTGCCATAAGCCTGATACATGCACCCTGCACCAATCATGGAATGGCCACCCACCCCCTGGGACCATGGCAGCCTTGCCTCCCCATGTCCACCAGGCACAACCTGGTCCAGCACACAGGTGTGCAGCCCCTATGAGGTGCCCTCCTCACAGTGACCCAGGGGTGCAGGAGCATCAGCCATGAATGGTACCCCCTCAACTGCACCGCCATCCCACCCCGACACCAGCCCTTTGGGGCATATGGAGGGGTACAGTCCCCCCTCCTCCAGGTGCACCACTTCAGTGCCCCATTGCAGATGAACCAGCAGAACACCCACCTCTCACCCTCGCAGCTGCTAACCACCAGACATCCACAGGATGCGCTGCCAGCACGCGCCTCACCACATAAGGGATCCAGTGCAGAACCCAGTCCAGGCATCCAATTGGATGCCCAGCCAAACCCACGATCCCACCCCAGCTGCACTGCAGAGTCCTGCATACTGGGGAGGCCATGGACAGGTGGCCAGCAGTCATGAATGCCACCAGTGTGCACCTGTCTGCAGGTGCAGAGCTCTGTGGGCAGGTAACACCCCTCTGGCATGTATTACCCCCCCCCCACTGTAACTAATATTCATTTTGAGAGCACATGATAGAAAAGTAGTAATTTCCCTCCTAGTTTGTCCCAGGGACTGCCCTCTAGGTGTTTCCCATCCAAACAAACAGAGTGTTTTGTTTTCCCAAGAAGTTTTTTGATTATTGTTATACTCAACAATTACTTCAGTCATTCTAGTAATCCACTCCTCATCTAAGTGTTTATCCTTTTTTGAATTAATGTTTACAACAGTGTTTGGAGCTGGAACCTTCTGAGAAGGCAAGATAGTTATCTCTTTACATTTTAATTCCACCTCTGGGCCCCATAATCTTTTAGCCATATGTTCAGTTTTGGAAAAAAACAACACACAATCTGAATATGCAATTTTCGGTGGCCTAGTTACATATATATTGTCTGTCTCATCCTTTATATGCAAAAGCTGTAACATCCATTCTGTTAAGACTTTTGGTGCCTCTTTATATAGTTTGTGGACTCCATACACTTCTATTAAATGTTCAGTTTAATCTACTTGATCCACTAAAATTTGTCCAATTGGATCAGTATCTATAATCCTATTCCCTTCACTCTCTACATGTACATCAATACATGGTCTTACATTGTCACTTTGGGCTTTCCTTGTTTTACTATGGATGCCCATGTAACGTGATGGTTAAGAGAAGCTGGAGGTGGTGGTATTGTTTCCTCTATGTCAGTTCTTCCAATTTGTAACTCGCTAATTGACTCTTGCAAACCTTTTACATGCCTTTGTTCCTTACTTCTCCCATTTTTCCTTTTCCCTTAACAGGGGTATATTTTAATTTGTACTCATTGTAATTCCATCTTTTAACCCTTGTAGGGCTGCGGACTGATATATCAGTCCAAAATTCTCATACGTTCTAATTCTGTCAACAGCCTAAGGGTTAATGCATTATCAGACACCATAGCCTTGGTTGACAAGGATTTTTCATTTTTTCCTATTCTTTCCCTTTTCCTTCTGTGGCGGAGTATTTTTTTGGTCTTTTTTTACCTTGTGTTCTCTTGTTAAATCTATTAATTCAGCTATTTCTTCTTGGTCTTTTTAAAAGGTAGGGGGAGATAAACCTGTATTGCTTTATTTTGTGTTGTCTTCCCCTTTATACGTTCCTCCTTCCCCTCTTGTGTGTCTACTTCCTGTTTTCTCATCTGTTCTGAAAGTACTTTATTATAAAATAAAATACATCCATTCTCAGATTTGTGAGCTCCTCCTTGATGAGCCATAAATTGTCCAGGAAAACAATATTAGTGTAATATGGGTTTTTAATTATTTCTAATATTTGTTTAGATAATGATGTTGATGAAGTAAAATCTACCTCATTCGTGAAGTATTCTTTGTTATAATTGATTTTATCTTTCTGATATTCATTTTCTATCTGTACATAAGATGTCGTAGTTAAACAGGGGGCTGTCCTATTTCTTGTTTCTCTGTACTCTTATAACTGGAAGCTAATTTTTTAAGCCCCTCAGTAATAAGACTAAAATCTTGTATAACTATTGGCAAGTTGTCTTTATGTCCTCATACCTCTGGGTAGTTAATATGGTGTACATTGTGTTCATTTTGAGGTGTAATAAATGGTAGGGACATCACTGGGGTTAATTCGGGGGTTGATCCTATATACCCTATTCCCTCCATGTCTGTTTTTTTTTTTTTTCTAAATTAAAATTAATGGTAGGTTCATATGATTTCACAACAGCACTAGGGGAGGTCATGGGTGCCAATTCTAGGTCTTTTATTTCTGTGTCTACATCAGTTCCCCATTCTGATCCCCTGGGACCTTCATATGTATCTAAAAATACATTAGATTCAAAAGAATTATAAGTATTATATGAAGTGAAGGAGACGGCTTCCATATATGAATCTGTCAATCTTGGAGATTGTAACTTACTAGATCTTTGATTGTTGGAGAGGATGGTAACAGATTACCTTTTGTTCCATGTAGCAATGGAGTTGATCGGGCTCTATCTAAATTGATTTTCTTGATTAAAAAGTCCATTATTTTACCTTAATTTTTCTCCATTTTATCTGGAGTTTGACATCTGTTACTTTGTTCATTGCGTTTTGCTCTCCCTGTTTTCCTTTTTATTACTGGTTGGTTATTTGTTTGTCTCAAAGTTGAACTCAAGACCACCCCTAGTGCTAACCATAGTACACTAAAAATTGTCAACTGATTCTTCCCCTCTCATTTTTTAAATAGTTACAAAAATGGTTGTGATTTGTTATCAAAATTACAATAATACAACAATATGCAGTATACAGTAATCAAGCTTTATGAACAATTAAGTACTACTTGTCTTTTAAAAATTCTTCAATGAATATCAAATGTTAAAGATCAAAATCAGATATCACCCTTGAAGTCAACTTGATGTACTCTTGTTGTTTGAGTTCTGTAGTCCACTAGAACCAATGTGCTGAGCAACGGCTGAAGCCTTTGTAATCTGCCACAAGCCGTAAAGTGTTCACTATTGCCCAGGCTGTCAAAGTTCTCAATGTTTTATAAATAAATGTTCCAGTGAGAATGCAGATTTATATTAAATCACCAGTGAGTAAGTTCATCGAGCAGTGCACTCGGTGGCTTATGTGCCACCCCTGCCCCAATATGCCCGATTGAATGATTGCTGTTGAACTGGTTGTCTAGTTTTCCCTCCCCCTCCTTGATATACTCAATATTACCCTGGTCATCATGGTGGTCTGGCAGTCCCTCCCCCACCCTGGCAATAAGTGCCCAGCACCCCCAAACCCATACTCCGAGCCTGGACTGGCACAGCCCTCCCCCACCACCTTGGCTGGTCCGACTGAAATGTCACTGTGTATGTATAATGCATTAGGCACCCACTGATTATCAGTAAACACCTACTGTATTATACATGCACAGTAACTGTTCAGTCAGGGCTGGTCGAGGTGGTTTGAGGAGGGCTGTGCCAGTCCTGGCTCAGGGTATGGGTTGGGGTGCTTGGGCACATATTGCCAGGGTAGGTGGGGCAGGACAGCTAGCCCACCAGGTTGTTTGGGATACTTATGGGCATATCGGGGTGGGAGAGGTACAGCTATACCACCAGGATAACTGGCATACCAATGGGCATATCGCAGCAGGTCCACTAGACCACCAGGTACGATGGTTGGCATTTAGAGGACATTGGGGTGGGACTGCTGGATTGCCAGGGCATTGACACATGGCCACAAATAGATCTGCTCTTCCTGGGGAGATATTTCTAAGTGCTCTTAGGCCAGCCCTGACTGGTCTAAGGGTGCTTAAAAGTTCTCCCCTCTGGGAGAGGTATGAGAATCCCATTTACAGGCTGTGACAGCTTGCACCCACCCCATGCACCCTTGCGCTGTGCTGCAGCCCATTCGTGGGTGAATGGGTGGTGCAATCCCTGTTTGGGTCAGGCAGCCTGCAGTTAACGCAGGCTGCCTTTGAGAATAGCTCCCAGGGCAGTACTCGACACAAGGTGCCATTTGCTCCATATATGTTTGGTGCCGGCACCTTGCGTTACTCTTGGGGCTTTGAGAATTGGACCCATGGAAATAGGATATTCCCGCAGGGACAAAAATTAAAATGGTGCAAGTCTAATGTATTCAATCAATTCCCAGTATAATTAACAATGATCAATAATCAGCAATTAGGCTTAAATATCAGAGTTTAGTTAATTAATTTTAACCAATCTTATAAAATATTTTAGTGTTAACTTCCATCTCCAAAAACAATGGTTTCTCTAGAAATAGTATCTAGTTATGAGTTATTATAGTTATATAGATTTAAACAGTTTTAATAGTCAAGCCAGTAAAACTATTTAACTATGAATTAGTTAACTTAGCAATTTGATAAACTTAAATTTGATCTATTTTGTAAGTAGTCATTTTAACCACTTTAATAGTTTCATGCACACCAAATAAGTTTTAGCATTTAGTATTTATCTAGTTAAATTTTTATATTTATAAGTATAGGCAATGGATTATCACCTATAGATGTTTTGTATCTGCTTGTGTATTTGTTTTACTACAATTGTTAGTACCTCCTGTAATAAGTTGTTCCTCCTAAGTTGCCTTGTATGTATCTTGTATGTTTTGTACTCTCCCGGGTCGTTCCTGAAAATAGGCATATTACTTGTCTAGTGTACCTACCCGGTAAACAAAAGCTAAATAAATAAATTTATCTTTAACATAAAATACTTGTGGTAAATTTAAAAAAGAATATTATATTGTGCTCGCTTATCTAAACCTATCCCTGCACAAGATGCAAAGAACAAGTATCAATTTAATGATACTGAATAGCTACACCTTGCAACAGAATGATGACTAGAGTCGAGACTCAGAAGCCATGTAATCACCAGGCAGTGTCTTAAAAATAGTAACAGCGCCAATATATCCAATGTGCTCAAACCAGTATTATAAAAAGGCTGTCAGAAATTCTGCAATCTGATTGGCTGTTAGGATTCCAACAGCCTTACATTAATCCCTGTTATACTGTCATGTACAGCCTGATTACCATGGCACATGGATTCTTCCTTTCAGCATTCCATCCTCTAGCAGTGCTGAATGTGTGGAATGATGTATTTTGAACCAGCATTCTTAAACTGTTGGTGGAAGAACTATTTTATTAAAAATCTCCCTCTAAATGAGGAAAACATTCAAAAAGTATACTTTTAACACATTTCTTTTGGAACCATTTTTTATAATAGCAATAAGGCACTCCCAAGAGTTAGATTAACAGTCAGTTACTCACCCCCTAGGAGCAATATGGCACTCGGCTGCACCTCGTGCCACATTACACCCCTAGGGGGTGATTAACAGACTGTTACTCTAACCCCTGGTCATGCCTTATTGCTTAATTAACATGTAGATGCTCGGGTGGCTACAATAAATAATACAAAAAAATTAAATTAGTCAATGCCAGGTTGTCAGATCCTGTATCCAAATAACACTCAGCCACAACTAAGTCTTCAAAACTGAGTGAAGGCACATACCAGCTTAGTATTTTACTTTATCAGCAATTCCAAAAAAGCCGAGGGCGAATCAAAGTTTTCCCAAAATGAGATTTGTAATATTTCAGCACTAATGAATGAGCATAGTGTCTCTTTCACCACTGTTCTGAAGATGTCAGTCACCTAAAGGATACCAATGCATGTGCCTTAAAACATTCAGTATCATGTGAATCATGTAACTCTTTCAAATCCGGCAATCTGATTTGTTCCACTAGAGCATTAATAGAAACATAGAAGTTGACAGAAGATAAGGACCAGGAGGGAAGATTATATAGAACTGTGCATAAAGAGGAAATAAAAGCTAGAAATGAGATGTAGGGTGGGTGAGCAGAAGGTGGGAGGGAGGAAATCAAGGAAAGTAAGTGTCTGTGGAGGTGGGTAGGGCTGAAAATACAAAATTACACATGCCCACACAATGCAAAGCATCATGGACTGCATATGCAGATCATGACAGAATGTTATGCTGGTTCAACTTTAAGCAGAATTGCATGGTGCCGAAAGGCCTCTCACACAGTTTGCAAAGGGTGCTAACAGATGACATGATGTGAATCATGTAACTATTTCAAATTTGGCAATCTGATTTGTTCCACTAGAGCATCTTATAGTTCAATAGAAATGTAGAAACATAGAAGCTGACAGCAGATAAGGACCGTGAGGGAAGATTATATAGAACTGTGCATAAAGAGGAAATAGAGGCTAGAAATGAGATGGGGTGGGTGAGCAGAAGGTGGGAGGAAGGAAAAGTAAGTGTTTGTGGGAGTGGTAGGGCTAACAAGGGTAGATATAAACTCAGAGAACGAGGCAGACAGGTAACAAGCAAAGAGGTCACTAGTACACCCTGTATGAGACAAAGGGAGGATAAATGGATTTAACCAGATCAGCGAGCTGGACAGTGACAGCAGATATAACTCTAGGTGGCAGCAATGATAAAAGACATTGAACTGTAAATGTATAGACAGGGATCATTCAGGCACCAGTTAACGGTTAAACACCCATTAGAAGAACACAAGTGTGAGCCAGTCAAAATAAACCTGAAGAAATACTGATGCATTTATGATAGCTGAAAACTGAAAAGGCAGCTATAATTATTCTAACATTCCAATTCAGCATAGAAAAATCAATTGCAACTGAAGGGGCAGCAAGGCTGTGAACGTAACAGGAATTATAACTCTTAAGTAAGGCCCCATCCACACTAAACCGCTCAGACCCTGTAACGGATAGAAACCATTACAACCAGGAAGTGGTGCAGTGTGTCCACACTGCCGCGGTGACTGGTACGAGACCTCGGGAACTGGGCGACTGTTACCGCGGTGCCCAATCCCACAATGCAGCTCGCGCTGTGCTACGGGCCCTGCAGGGGACCGTTACTACCCATCCACACTACCACCGGTAATGTTACCGAGGCGGGACCGGTTTCATAACTGTTGCTGAAACCATCTCATATGTGGTTTCAACAATGGTTACGAAAACGCTTTCTGTAACATTACAAGTGTAAACGCAAACTGTTGCGGTAACAGTTTGGGCACTCTGTAACATTACAGAAGCGTAGTGGGGACAGGACCTAAATATTCAAGAGCCTGGTGTGGTTCCTGATCGGCTACTGGATCGGTCATGAAGGTCTTAGAAATGACCGATCCAGCTGCCAACGGACACTGTGCGGCACACGCGACTCATGCCACTCCTCTCATAATCTGAAGTAAAAAATACAAGGCAAAAATAAAAGTTATGATTGCGACTAGACTTATAATTGCAATAATGACCTCAAAGATGGTCACTTCCCTGAATTAATGATTGGTTGGAAGGAGGTGGCCTGAGGCTATTGCTTGGGCCACACAAACCCCCAACCAGTCGTTAATCCCTCAGAAATGTCCAGCTTCACAGTTATTACTGCTTAAGCATAATAATACCTAAATTGCAGTGGTTAGCATTCACTGTCCATAAACAGCAGTGCATAGATACAATGTGGTAAAAACAAAGTCCATGAGGATATGATATGCAAAGCATGCAAGTGAATACTAACACCTAGAGCTGTGCTGAATTTTCAAATTCCGCTCCCGCCCAAATGCCACAGAATTTCAGAAATTACGCCTAATTCCATGGAATTCTGTCAGAAACAAAATTTGGAAATTCTGAAAGTGGAATTTTTGAAAACTGGACTAGTAATCAGCACTTTCCATAAACCGCGGATTCATTTTCCCTGAATCGTGGAATTATATTCCACAGATGATGTCATTTGTGGAATTGTATTCTGTGGTTTACATGTGCTTCAAAATTCTTTTTGAAATTCTGTGGAATTAAAAAAAAACCTCCAAAAATCATTATGGGTACAGAATTATCATTCTGAACAAATTCTGCCAGTGGAATTCCACATTCTGCACTGCCCTGCACACAGCCCACAAGAGACTATGGATTGGGACTTCTGCTCCCCTGTGCCTCCTTCAGTTGACACCCACCCCTGCTGTGCCACTTACAATGAGTACTCTTGACAGATTTGGCAGAAGAAGGGAGATTGAAGGAAGTCTCACACTTACACCTTCTAGCCTCTGACCTGAGGCAACGGGGTGACTGGTCATACAACTCTGAACCTCTTGGGTAGGGCCAGATGTCATCTGGTGGTGCACTGGGGGTCAGAAAGTGACTGGGAGAAATGGCTCATGACCCCTGTCCTTTGCGGCAGGTTACTTGGGCCATGTTGTTCATGCTGAGAGGATGCAGTAAAGCTCCAGCTTAGAAAAAGATTACTGATGAATCACTGGATGGGTAAGAACCGGTGTCATCTCTTCCCGAAGGACATTAATGTAGACATCCTCTAAATTCAAGCTTATTGAAGATTTCACATGCCAAAATAAAGAGCACTCAAAAGCAAACTTAATCCTGAAAATTCCCCAAGGGGGTACAGGGTCCATTCTCATGCTTCTGTACAATGTCTCAGCTCATGAGAAGCCTTGGTCAAGCAGCTGAAAGTTCCAGTTTATCCTGTGGAGGAAGTTCAGTCCTTAGGATTCACCCCCTGGTTCCCAACTGGAGGCTGAGGGGGTGATTGGCATTTAGGTGCCAGCCCTCTTGAGGGTCCAGAACTCATCTGGTGGTAGAGATGGAGTCAAGAGACACCCAGGCCCGATTCTCAAAGGCATGGTGCAAGTCTCACCATAGGCGACTTGCGTCAAATGCCATTGCGCTGGGGACCCTGCACCCAATTCTCCATTGGGCAGGGTCCCCGCAGCTATGCCCCACAACTTGCAGCAACCCAAGTGGTGCACCAAAAGTAGGGTGCACAATTACAGGGTGCCGCAAGCCTGTGGTAATGCCCACTAATAGGGTGCAGGCCCCCCCAGCCCTGATCCCTGGAAATATGACAAAGTAGCCCCCCAGCCCCAATCCACTGCACCCTCAATACACCCCATCAAGTCTCGAACCCTGCAACTGGTCTGCAGTAGCCCCACTCCCAGCCCCAAACCACGAAATTAATGCCTAAGCCCCACTGGGCTATGCCCCCCAAGTGCTGCTCCCCGATCCCCAAATTTATTATTCCCTTCCATATTGTTATATATACACAAATAAATGTATGCTTGGTATTAACCATAGCCCTGGTGGTCTAGTGGCCCCCACCCAGCCGTGACAGATCATCCCCTCCAACCCGTACCCAGCCAGCGACTGGCACAGCTCACCTCTCCCTTCCGCGACCAGCCACTGACTGAGCTCTATATGAGTATGTACTGTAAATAGTTTGTGCTCCATAAATGACAGTAGCTATGAATTGCAGAGTGCATAATATTTACAAAACGTGCTCATACAGGGCTCAGTTGGTGGCTGGCCATGGTGGAGAGAGGTGGGCTGTGCCAGTCGCCCGTTGGGTACAGGTGTGGGGGGCAGGGTGGTCTAGCACTGCCAGGTGGGGGGCCATTAGCCCACCAGAGCTATAGTAAATAGCAAACAAACATTTATTTGTACGTCTAGCAATATGGAAGGGAATAATACATTTGGGGATTGGGTATCCAGACTTGGGGAGGGGCGATAGCCCAGCGGGGCATTGGCATTACATTTGGGTTTGGGGAGGCTACTGCAGACCATATGCGGGGAATGAGATTGAGGTGTATCAACATTGTGAGGTTTGGGTTGGAGGGGAGATAGCCTCAAGGGCTACCTTATTGTGTAAATCGGGGACTGGGGATGGGGGCTTGTGTGATCAAGGGGGGAAGCTGTATGGGTCACAGTCACTTTGGCACATGCCCAATGGACGGCAGAGTGCAATTACACCAATTTATTGTTGGTGTAACTGTACTTTGACGAATGTCCTCTGGGGGATGTTTTAGAATGCCACATTTGAGGTTGCGGCAGCCGCCCTTTTGGAATAGGGCACTTCTGATGCAGTAAACCCCCTTGCACCATGTCACATTGGGGTTTTGTGCACAATGATGGTGCAAGCCCCCTTTGGTGCATGCAGGCTGCAGTTTGACGCAGGCTATCTTCCAGAATAGTAATTGGCGTATCATTGGACACAAGGTGCCACTTACCTCAGAAATAGTTGGTGCATGCACCCTGCGTCCCTCTAAGGGCTTTGAGAATTGTGACCCCAGAAGCAAAGCCTCGTGACTCCTGTCCACTGCAGCTGGCTGCTGGGCTGCATGGTCCACTTTGAGGTGGCAAAGGAAAGTTCAAGTTTATCCTCTGGAGGAAGTCTGAAACTCAGGTTGTATCCCCCCCCCAGTCCTGATTGGAGGCCACTGGGGTGATAGACATTCAAATGCAAACCAGTGGTTCTCTGGTGGTGCACTGGGTGTCATAGGGGCCTAAAAGTGAAGACTCATGTTCTTTGCACCCAGCTTCTACAGCTGATGGTTTGGGCTATGTGTTTCACTTTAACTAATACAGTGCAATGTGCTTCTGCGCCTGCCCAGAGAACACTCATGTATACGTGATGTTACCATCTCATTGAGTTTTTGCTGCAGTAAACATTTCAAGAAAATAAAATACACAGATGTGAGCAGATGAAGAACACAACTCTCCTGCATACACGTAGCACTGAGTCTAGGCTCTCTCTTCCTCAAACCCACATGAGGAAGAGGTCTTGAACTGTACCAGTTAAGGCAGAAAGAAGCAGGGAGGGAAGTCAGAATAGCAAAGGCCCAAACTGAGAAAAAGATAGCCAACTCAGTTAAGAAGGGGGATAAAACCTTTTATAGGTACATCAGCGAGTGTAGAAAGACAAAGGGAGGGATAGTGAGGCTGAATAGAATGAATGGTGGGTGGACAGAGGGGGACAGTGAAAAAGCAGGAGTACTGAACGAATATTTCTGCTCAGTATTCACAAAAGAGGAGGGGGAAGTGCCTAATCCAATTAACAGAAGCACTCTTGATAGGGGGGTCGATCCCAGTCCTTTCACAGAAGAAAGCGTTCTGCAAGAACTCCTAAAACTGAAGGTGGACAAAGCAATGGGTCCTGATGGAATTCACCCCAGAATTCTAAAAGAATTAAGGAAGGAACTAGTGAAACCACTGGCTACTCTTTTTAATAAATCATGGGAGGATGGTGTAGTACCCGAGGACTGGAGGAAGGCAGATGTGATTCCCCTTCACAAAAGTGGGACCAAGACAGAGGCAGGAAACTACAGACCTGTCAGTCTGACCTCTGTGGTAGGGAAAGTGATGGAGTCATTTCTGAAGGAAAGAATAGTTGAGTACCTAGAGGTCAGTGGAGCACAGGATCCAAGGCAGCATGGGTTCACAGCGGGAAGGTCACGTCAGACGAATCTAATAGATTTCTTTGACTGGGTGACCAAAGTAGTAGACCAGGAGGGGCTGTGGACATGGCCTACCTAGACTTTAGCAAGGCATTTGACACAGTCCCACACAAAAGATTGATAGTCAAATTAACCAGCCTGGGAGTGGGTCCCAGGGTGGTAGCCTAGTAAAACATTGGCTGGACAACAGGACACAGAAGGTAATTGTAAATGGAGTCCACTCTGAAGAAAGGGCGGTTACCAGTGGTACCGTGAGGGTTCAGGTATGGGTCCAGTCCTTTAATGTCTTCATCAGTGACATTGCAGAGGGACTGGAAGGAAAGTATGCCTTTGCAGATGACACAAAGATCTGCAACAGGGTTGATACACAGGAGGCGTGGAAAGGATGAAAAGGGACTTGGCAAGGTTGGAGGAATGGTCAGACATATGGCAGCTAGGATTCAATGCAAAAGTGCAAAATAATGCACTCTGGAAACAAGAACCCAGGGAAGAATACACAATGGGTAGGGAGGTAGTAACAACAACAAAACAGGAAAGGGACCTGGGGTAATCATACAGATGACCTTAAGGTTAGCAAGCAATGTGAGAAGGCAGTAGGGAGGGCCGGGGGTATACTGGGATGTATAGGGAGAGGCATCAGCAGCAGAAAACAGGAAGTTGTTATCCCTCTGTACAGACAGTTGGTGAGACCCCATCTGGAATACTGTGTCCAGTTCTGGAGACCCCATCTCCGCAAGGACATAGACAGGATAGAGGCAGTCCAGAGGAGGGCAACTAAAATGGTGCAGGGTCTGCAAGAGAAGCCGTATGAGGAGAGACTAAAGGAGCTTAATATGTATACCCTTGAGGAAAGAAGGGAGAGGGGGACATGATAGAAACTTTCAAGTACCTCAAGGAATCAACAAAGTCCAAGAGGGTAGCATCTTTCAGAAAAAGAGACTTGCAAGAACAAGGGGACACAATTTAAAGATAGAAGGAGGAGCGGTTCAGGGCAATGTGAGGAAGTATTATTTCACAGAGAGGGTAGTGGATTCATGGAACAGCCTTCCTGAGGAAGTTGTGGGGTCTTAAAACTGTGGGAGAATTCAAGAATGCATGGGACAGACATAAGGCAATTCTTGTGGCGGGCAGGAAGATAAAGGCTGTTGGTTAACTAGGATCTGCGGCCTATCCTGTAGGTAGGGAAATGGGCAGACTAGATGGGCCTAGCAGTCCTTATCTGCCGTCAAAGTGTATGTTTCTATGTTTCTATGTAACTGACTGCGAAACATATGTGGGATGTTTTCTTGTTCATGTGCTGCTTTGCATGTTTATACAGTTAAACTGTATTTTGAAAAATATGGTGCCACTGGAGTGTACCTTCATGATTTATGGTAAACGTCTGGCAAGGATCTTTGAGAGGAATGGCATTTTGGAGTGTTTGTTAAATGCTACAGCCTCTGTTTTATACGATACATAAAATAAATATGTTTTGCTTCATTTTTCTTTTTGTGGCTTCCTGCAGGTGGAGATGCTAAACTCTGGACTATGAACACGTCAGAGAGGATGTCTGAGCTGGTGGGGAGGCCATTGATCCTACCGTGCACGTTTACACACCCAAATGTTAATTATAATGGCAACATTACTGTCATTTGGAGAAAAGAGTATCATTCTTCTGGAACCGTGTTCTTCCAATGTGTAAGTCACCATCAGGATGTCTCACAGGGCAGCAGCTGCACCGCCAGCATCAACACTGGGGAGCGCTATCAACTCATCGGGGACCCTCAGCACAACGACCTTTCCATACGGATCAAAAGCCTCAGATATGGTGATCACGGCACATATTTTTGTCGCGTGGTGCTGGATTATGGTGAATACGAGTCCCAAAATGGAACTAATGTGACAGTGACAGGTGAGGAACTGATGGGAATATGTACTCTGCCTTGAGTTAGCACATAAGGCTGTCCAATAATGCTAAACCTATAAAAAAAAGTATGATCATTAACCCTATGAAGTCTATCCAGTTTCTCACTAAAAGTGCATATTTGCCTAAGCACTTTTGAGAGTGGTATTGAGATCTAGGGAATATGGCATGAGTTAGCATGTCATATACTTTTTAGCTTCATGAGAGGTCTGTAATCTCTTGATCCCTCATGAGTGACATAGCCATGAGTGAGGGAGCAAGAGAGCACAGACCTTGAGTGAAGATTAAAAAGCGTATGACACACTAACTCATGCCATGTCTACTTTATACAGAGTCTGATGGAAAAAAACTGCCTGCATCTATCTTTGTAATAAATTTACCATTGGATCTGAAGCCACGGGTCCGCTGTAGCACAAGTAGGCATCCACGTGGTGTCATTATGACGTACCAGATAGTGGAAATAACAGGTGTGATGTACCCATTTCAAAAGAAACATTTTTTTTATCTCTGAATCAGGTATGCCAGCAGGCAGGATACAGCTTTTATCTGCTTGAATTTTCCATCACGCTTATTGTATAAGTCTGCATAGTCCATATTCTAGCAGTCCAGCATCTACCATGCCATATTGTCTTGGTACCAACACATATGGCATGCATTATTTTAATCAGGGAAGTGCAGGACTGAACACCATGTGATTACACACCTTAGATTAACAGCATCAACCTGGGAAACCTGTGAGTCCCTGTTTTTTTAGACTCCTGGATCAGTGTGCATCGAACTGCCAGTCCAGAAAAAACAACAACTACAGGCTCTAAAGGGTTAATATGCATTGAGCTACTGTAGCTACCAGTTAGCACGCAGCTGAAATGGTATCGTTATGTGAGTGTGGACTGTTGGGTGTTCAGAATGCTAAGCACACACCTAGTAAATATTTTAAAAACTGAGCACTAGCTAAATACACATGTATTACTTTCACCAACTTGCTGAGAGGTGCTGAACAAACACTTTAAGGCAGCAGTGCATGATAGCAGTAAATATTCTGACCTATGCTTTTTTATTCTATTTTAATTGTTCCCTTCCCTTCTGACATGTATAAGACCCCTTCCCCCACCCCATCTGCTTTACCATTGTTTTTGCAGTTGAAGTAATAAAAGGAGCGCTGCTTTTAATATGGACTGGACCAGGTTTTTATGAGTATTCTCTGTTGTTTCTGAGCACCCAGGGATCAATTTTCAAATGGGTAAGATTGCCGTAAGCCCTGGCTGCGCGGAAGACATGGTGCACCAGGCCTGCAGCATTCTCCTGCCTGGCGAGCAGGATTTTCTATCCTATACGCCAGCTGCCGCAAGTTCGACCAACTTTGTGTGATCTAGCTTGTGGCAGTCCTGGGGCCTTTGTTACAAAGCATGGAAACTGTCGCAACTGCATGCAAGATTCCTAAATTAGGTGCAGTTGTGACAAAGGGGTTCAGCGCACCACCATAACCTAAGTGTCAGGGTGCAGGGCATGGCACAAGCTCTTTTCCACTCTTTGAAAATGTGGCTCATGTTATTTAATATCACTTTTTATGTGACTGTTGTGAACTAGATTGCAGTAGACACTGCTCCCTGTCCTTAGGTGACAGCTGGTGCAAAAGTAGAAAAGAATACTGATAGAAACCTGGACTGAGCTATATCAAAAGGAATGTTCCTTTTATGATTTCAAATGTAAAACAAAAGTGCAAAAGTAGACTCAAAATGGGAAAAGAAGGGTATCATATAAGTCAGGGGATAACAGGCAATCTAAAATAGAATAAAAAAAGTATAGGTCAAAATTTTCACTGCTATCATGCACTGCTGCTTTAAATAAGGATTTTTTTTTCATAATGAGAAAAAGCTAAGTATCAGCTGGGATTGGAAAACTAAGGGTATATTTTAACAGTACATAATTATCTGTTTTTAACATCTTATGGACATAAATTCCTGTGAAAGAATCTCTGGTCCAGTGTATTCACCCAGCCACCAAATAAATAAATAAATTGTGTTGTCTGGGTTTGTACAGTTACTTTTAAATTATTGTGATAATAATAAGAGATAAAAACAGCAACTGTACTTATTTCAAATTAAAACATTAGGGGCTGGGGGGGGCGCTGTGGAGCACACCTACCAGCAGGACGTGCTAAGGGAGAACTCCATTTAACTGCAACTTAAAAGCCAGAAAACTAATTTTTTTATAAAGTAAAATTGGAATTTGCCTTCCAGAATCGGATTCTACTCACCCTGCAGAATTGAACTGTGTGAAAATTGCAGCATGGGTTGCACCAATAAGGCAGCGGGAACTAGAGCAAAAGAAACACCGCTTGCAGAGATGGTGCCGTCGGCAGAACCTCAAACTCATCTGGGGGCTGATCCCCGTGGAAGGCCCTCCAGAAACCTATTCAAGTCATAGATAACAAAATAGAGCTTGCACTGGCCCGTTTGGCTAATCAGAATGCCAAAATTGAAAGAGCAGCAAAGTCAGTAGGAGTCACGGAATCAATGGTGATGAAAGCACTGGCATCGACTGCTAAAATGGCCCAAGAAAACTCCCAATTTAGGTACCGGTTAGAGGCGTTGGAGAACGCACAAAGGTCTCAAAATGTCCGTATAGTGGGACTGCCAGAGCACTGTGAGGGAGACAGTTTACTAGAATTCTTACGTTCTTGGTTACCAACTACCCTACAATTAACAGCAGATCTCCCTCCATCTAGTCTTGTGAAGGCGTACCGTATCTCACCAAGGGCTGCTGGAAGTCAGGGAGAAGCTCCCAGAACAACTCTGTTGGTTACGAGTAGCTCTGCCATGAGGGATCTCATGCTACAAGCTGCCAAAGGATCACAAAACTTGACTTACCATGGCAAGACCATTCACCTCTTCCCTGATCTCTTGTTCGCCACTCGAGCCCGGAGAAAACATTTTGATGGAGTCAGAGCGAGACTCAGGAGCCTGGACATTGCCCATTCGTTGTTGATGCCGGCTCGGCTGAGAATCTTCTACGGGGGGACAGACATACCAATTCTCGGATCCTGAAGAAGTAGGGAAAAAAGTGGAGGGAACCAGTAGAGTTTAATCAAGCTGCAACAGATGACTCAGGCCTGGAAAGAGACACTTGAATAGGACTTTTAGTGCAAGTATTCTGTGGCAATGTTTGCTATACATACAGTTGAAAAGTTGTCTAATTACTGCCTAGTGTTTAAACTACATATTGAATGCAGTAAGACTTTTTTCTAAAATACTTTTCAAGTGTAAGTTTTGTGTCGGATTAACGAGCCGACCTTAGTTATGCAGTGGCAGGGTTTATTGCTGCGTAGCAGTTGCTGCATGGTTCATTATAGGCCCTTATGGCACTGGATCCCTATATCAGGGCTAAGGTTTCAAAACCTTGTAAGTGGCTTTCTTAGCATGTTGCATTTTTCTCTTCCATAGCACACAGGATTTAAATTTTTTCTTTTCATTGAAAGGGGGTCATATCAACAGTGGAGGTTGAGTTTATTTGTTTGTATAAACATATTGATTGGAATGACCACCCAAAGCTCTGTAGAAGGCAGCATATTACGGATACTCTTCTTTGGACTTGAACTCTCATGGAATACCCTCATATCCGTGATTCAGATTGTATAGACTACATATTCTTAATACATTGAATGTATCATCTGTTGAATAGAGCAGATCTCTTGTATGAGCCAATTATATGTAATTGTTTTAATTATTAAAGCAATAAAATATAATTTCAGAAAAAAAAAAAAAACATTAGGGGTGGGATCCCAAAATCTCAAAAAATGGATGTACTGTAAGCAGACATTAGGTCTAAACTGGCTACGCTGTGTCTGAAAACCAGGAGGCTGCATACAGAATGTATGTTGTACTTATTCATGAAAGTAACTGCATCCAAAATGCTGGTGACTTACATCCGGAGCTAATGTAGTCCAACAAGCAGAGTTAAAAGTCATACACGTTTGTGGATATGGATATACAGATGAGTCTGCCTCCAGATTTGTAGTGCAGCATCCCTGTTAACTAGAGCTGCACAGAATGTGGAAACCGGCCAGCAGGATTCGTGAGGAATGGTGAATACACTTTCAGAATTTCTTTTTTAATTCTGTGGAATTTTGAAAAGCATTTCTGTGTAAACCATGGAACAATATTCTGCAGATCATTGTGATCTATGGGATATTATTCTACGGTTTGCAGAAAATGAACCCATGGTACCCATAAACAATGAAATTTCATTCTGCAGGTAATGCTTCACTTTCAGAATTTCTGAATTCCACTGACAGGATTCCTGGTATTAGGGGGAATTTCCAAAAATCTGTAGAATTCCAGCACAAGCATGAACCTGTTCAGACAACAGCACATGCAAATGTTCAGTGTCCAGTGTGGTATTGCCATGTTACCCACCACCAGAGACATAACTCAAAGGTCATGTGGTGCCGCAGACTCCACCTCTGCTGATCTTACTGGGGAGAGTGGCATCTGAGGCACCCAGTACTAGTCAGAGATGTGTGAAGTTGCAAGCTACACTTGGCAAAATACTTGGCAAAGTGGAAAGTGATGACTTCGCAACATTTTTTGGCAGGCGAAGTGACACTTTTTCAGGTGAGGTTAAGGCGAAGTTGCAACTTCACCTTAGCTTTGCCTGACTTCACCTCAAAAAGTGCTATTTCCCCAGAAAAACTCAGTGCAAAGTGAGCAATTCGAGTTGTCCATGAAGATGGATTTCAGAACTTTGCCAGCAAAGTAAAACTTTGCAACATCTCTAGCACTAGTACGACATGAATAAAGGAGTACTTCACGGCATGATACATTGAAGAGTGCTGACAATCCCCATACCTACAGCATACGTTTACTGTATATCATACAAACATATAAATTTGCCAGCAGAAACAGGCCATAATGGTCTATCAAGTCAGCTTGATTGTGCAGCTCCATTTAGTTCCCTGGAGTTGCCTCCCCTCCACTCCCCATGAATTCGGCTATCCCACCCCTAATACCCTCCCACTTCCTTATCCCAGTAACAACTCCTCCTGCCCTAATTTTCTTTTTCACCCTATCCCACCCCCCCTTGAAACTAGCCACTGTATTTACTGCAACTAACTCGTTCCACCACGACACCACCCTTTCAGTGAAAAGGCTCCTCCTCATTTCCTTCTTTTATTTATTTATTCTAGGATTACAAATACCTTTGAGCCAAGGCTCTTTTACAAAGATTCCATGTCATTGGTACAATTGAGACAATCATAAGCAAAGATAACAGTTTATAAAATTAAAAAAAAAAAAAAACACATAGTCCTGTAGATGAAAAAAGAACAATGAGGTGAAACTTTGGGGAGGAGAAAGGGAAAAGAGGAGGGTGAAGTCAGGAGACTAAGTGGATGGGAGATAGGTTGGGGGACAGAGAGAGGAGAGGTGTAGTGGATAAGAATAGAGGTAGTGCAGCCGGGTGGTATTTGTCATGGGCCAGTAGTGGAGGTGAAGATGGGGGGTACTGGCAAAGTGCAGGAGTAGATGAGGATCCAAAAGGGCATCTTCAGCTATGGAACCAAGAGACATGTTTAGCCACAACAGTCACAGAGGTTGGAGGCAGTGAGTGTTAGGCGGAGACGAGTCTTAAAAGTGCTGAGCGATAGTGAGGATGAGATGTCGCTGGGAAGACCGTTATACCAACTAGTGGCCTGGTAAGCAAAGGATCTTTGGCCTTGTGTTGTGCGGCAATGTGGGATTTGCAGAAGCTGAGGTTTCGATCCCCTGGTATGTCGGGTGTGGATTCTCGGTTGTATGAGGGCACAGACTCTAGGGGGGGCAAGGCCCAGCAAGATTTTCTTAGTAGTAATACAAGTTTGGTGTTTTATTCGATTGGCAAGATTCAACCATCCAGTCTGATTCTTAAATCTACTCTGACTAGTTTCAGGCTGTGCCTCTGTGTTGTACCCTCCTTTCTTACGTTAAAGATGCCCTCCAATCCTACCCTATTTATTCCCTTAAGGTACTTGAAGGCCTTTCTCATGTCCCCCCCTCTCTGCTCTCTCCTCCAGTGAATACATGTTGAGCTCTCTCAGCCTCTCCTCATACGTTTTGTCCCCATACCCTGGATCATCCTGGTTGCCCTCCTCTGGACGCCCTCCAGCAGTTTGATATCGTTCTTCAGATATGGGCACTAGAACTGCATGCAGTATTCCAGATGCAGCCTCACCAGTGACCTGCACAGTGGCAGAATGACTTCCTCCCTCCTAGAGGTTATTCCCCTGGTGATGCAGCCTAGCATTTTATTTACTTTGGCTGCTGCCTTGTGGCACTGCGCCAAGTGTTTCATGTCACCCCCTGACCATCACTCCAAGGTCCCTTTCCTCCTCTGAGACTGCCACCTGTACTCCCCCCAGCCAGCAGCTGGCCCCTGGGTTCCTGGCACCCAGGTGTATGACCTTGCATTTCTTGGCTTTGAAACCCAACTGCCAGATGCTCGACCATTTCCCCCAACCTAGCCAGATCCTCCCTCAAGTCCTGTATCCCCTCCACTGTGTCCACCCTCCCACAGATCTTGGTATCATCCGCAAAGAGGCAGATCTTACTTTTGACCCCCTCTGCTATGCCACTAATAAAGATGTTGAACAGTACAGGTCCAAGTACTGAGCCTTGTGGGACCCCGCTGGTTACAGGCCTAGGTCTGGATAGTCCCACCACCACCACCACTCTCCGATTCCTAACTTACAGCCAGTTCTTGACCCATCCCAGCAGTTTGTCCCCTATTCCCAGGTCCCTCAGCTTGCTAATCAGCCTGCCATGTGGCACTGAATTGAATGCCTTGCTGAAGTCCAGGTACAGTACGTCCACTGCCTGCCCCTGTCCAATGACCTCATAACCCAGTCAAAGAAGTCAATCATGTTGGTTTGGCAAGATCTCCTCTGACAAATCCATGCTGCCTGTCATCCTAGAGACCATTATCCTCAAGGAAGGACACCAGCCTTTACTTTAGAATGGTCTCCATAGATTACCCACTATGGAGGTCAGGCTAACTGACCCGTAGTTACCCGACTTATCCCTGGGAGTGGAATCACGTGAGCTATTCTCCATTCCTGTGGTGCACACCCTTCCTCCAGTGAGATGTTGAACAGGTCCATCAGTGGAGCTGTTAGTACCCTCGCCAACTCCCTCAGGACCCTCAGGTGTAATCCATCTGGTCCTGGTGTTTTGTCCACCCACACTTCACTTAGCCCCCTTAAGACCCTGTCTACTCCAATTTCCCCTTCATAATCCCTCTCCCGGCTCCCCCCATTCCTCCCCTGAGGTTTTGGTCCCTCTGCGTCCTTAATGAAGACAGAGCAAACGTGCTCATTTAAAGCCTCTGCTTGATCTTCTCCCTTTTCTGCCATCCCCCGTCCCTCTTTTTCCTGGCAATCCCATCCCTTCTGCTTCTTTTCTCCCTAATGTACCAGAAGAAATCATTCTCCCCTTGCTTAATCCCCTTAGCCAGTCTTAGTTCTTTCTCCACCTTGGCTGCCTGGACCTCTCTCCCTGCCTCCCGAGATTTCTCTGCGTAAACCTCTCTGTCCTCCACTCTCACGGTATGTTTGTACTTCAGAAAGGCCTCCCACTTTGCTTTCACCTTCTCTGCCACCATCTTGCTATATCAGCTAGGTCTCCAACACCTGGAGTTGTTTTTACGAGTCTTCATGCAGTTATCAGTGGCCTCTATTAACCCCTTCTTGATGACGATCCATTTCTGTTCTGCTTCCATCTACGGCCTGAGCTTTTGCCAGGTGCACCTTCAATATGATACCCATTCTAGTGAAGTCCGCCTTTCTAAAATACACCACTCTAGTTTTTGTCTTGACTGTTTTCTTCCCCATGTTAATATAAAACCACACCGTGTGGTGGTCACTGCCTGCAAGGGGATCCATCACTTCAACTCCCCGGACATGCTCCCCACTGGATAACACTAGGTCTAGTATGGCCTCCTCTCTTGTTGGCTCTGTGACTCCCTGTGTCAGAAAACACTCCTGGATAGCATCCAGGAGGACCTGTTCCTTGCAACAGGAGGTAGCCGGGGTGCCCCAGTCAACACCAGGCAGATTGAAGTCTCCTAGTATTACAGTGTTCCCTCTCCCTCCTACCCTCCTGATCTGCTCCCCCAGCTCCTGTTCATCTCTATGCCCCATGACAGTGGTCTGTACACCACCTCCACCCAAAACTTTCTCTCAGCAGTGTTCTGTAGCACTACCCATAGGGCTTCAGTTGCTCCCTCCTCCCAGGTGCACATTATCCCATCCCTTCTGTGCAACGCTACTCCACCCCCTTTCCTCTTTCTCTATCGTTCCTATGCAATTGGTACACTGGGCTCTTGAGGTCCCAGTCATGGTACTGGTTTGCCCATGTCTCTGTGATGGAAGCTATGTCTACCTTCCTTTCTGCCATGAGCACCTCAAGGTGTACTAACTTGCTTTGTATCTGACCAGTTCATACTGTAAGGGAACGACAGCAGGGGTACTCACTAGCAGATCCAGCTATATAGCAAAGTAGTGTCCCCTACCCCTCTTAGGCCAGCAAACAGTAGCTCTTTTCACCTAACTGAGCTTTAAAAGGAAACATTTAATAATTTTTGAGGGACTACCGCTTAAACAAAACTGTTACCCCCTTGAAAAACTTCTAGCACCCTTCCCCCCCAGAGTCACACGTACATAAACCGTCACGTATTAATTTATTTAGTTCATTTTGTTGACCAGGTAATTAGCTACTTGTTCATGAATACATTTATTGCTGGGGCGCCCCAACCAATCAGGGTGCTGCTTTCCTCTACATGTGAGGCACTCTTTTTCTGTGGGAAGGTAGGTGAGAAGGCAGGATACAGGAGGGCTCAGGGGAGAAAATACAGAAAGCGCATCAATAAAATGATAACCACTGGGGGTGTACTTGGAGTACACTTGGATTACTGGCAATAAACCATTGGCAAAACATTTTGTGTGGACGGCCACTGTGGAATATTAAGTGTTACAGAGTCTGCTTTCTGAGATAAATAAAATACATATTTTTTTGTTTGTGTTTCCCTATAGGTGGTGGTTCTGAAATCTGGTCCATGAACATGCCACTGATGATGTCTGGTGTGGTAGGAAGACCATTGCTTCTGCCGTGCACATTTGAACATCCAATTATTAACTATATGGGTAACCTTACTGCCATCTGGAGAAAGGAAACGTATGAGAAAGGACCCGTGATCTTCCAGTGTACAAGTCACCAGCAGAACACCACACAGAGCAGCAGCTGTGCCACCAGCATCAACATTGGGGAACGCTATCAACTTATTGGGGACCCTCAGAACAATAGTCTTTCCATACTGATCAAGAGCCTCAGATATGGCGATCACAGCACATACTTCTGTCGGGTGGAGCTGGAGAATGACGCCTACGAGTCCCCGGATGGAACTAATGTAACAGTGTTAGGTGGGGTCATGATGAGAACTGGTAATCTGCCACAAGCAGAAACAGGATGCTGTATGAAAATGGCGACCAATAGAAGTAGTGTTGCTGATTAACAACAAGCAGTGAACAATCTACTAATTTGTTCACAACTGAAATTGCATTTTTAGTTGGTCACTGCCAGTTGAACTTTAAAAACACCAAGGGTCTGATCCATGTAAGTGGCTAGGATGCACTTCTACTGAGCTTATTCCAGCCACAGCTCTGTGTGCCCCCATGCCTGTTGCCATCAGATGGCATCCTCAAGCCCCAGTAATAGGGGGCAGTGCTGGTCCTGATCTCAGGCATCCATCGAACTACCTGATGAATCCAAGGCCTGACCCAGACCATCAGTGAATTAAAAAAATCTGTCCCCTTCCCCTAAACAACCTGATGAATCCCAAGCCCACCCCAGCCTGTCAGGGAATACAAAAATGTGTCACCCTCCCCAAAATACCTGAGTGGTTTGATGCCCTATCTGGCTCATCAGTAAATTAAAAAAAAATGGCCTTCTCCACTCAACTTCCTAACGGGTCTGGTGCCAACCTGGCCCCTCGGAATAATAAAAATAATTTTGCCCTCTCTCCCCATTTACAGTGTCCAACCTGGACCATCAGAGAATAAAAAAATGGTTATATGGAGGGGAGCTATAAGTGAGTTTGGTGCTGGGGGGGACAAACTCTTTTCCTGGTGTTGGGTGGAGCTGAACCACTGCACACAATGTAGGGAGCATTACTGAAAAACAGTACCACTGCATCAAAGCCCTCCCTCTGGGCACTGTACACAAAATAATCTGTAAAACTGATGTCTGATGTAGTTTTCATATAATTACTGTTTGAGACTAGTGAGACAGTAAGGCCCTAACAACATAGAAAAGCAAGACCAGCCTTGTTAGCACGAGCTAATTTTTTTTTTTTCCACTTATAGTGCATTTTACCTTCTTTCTGTCCACGTACGCCCGGTATCAAACTGCATCACCAATGTATTGTTTGCTGCCAATTTGTACCACACACCACTGTGGCCGCTGTAGTTTTCACTTCAGTATTTACAGAAGTTTGCAATGTTATAATCAATTGTTCACATGTTGGCATATTATTTCAATGCATGCAGCATCTTATTAGTACAGTATGCATCTGCTGCTGCTTCTGTATTGTTCTGCCCAGGACACTTGTGGAAGGTACAGCTTCCCAACTTTTTGAGTGTTCTTCAAGCTAAACAGTTTTAAGAAATAAAATACATGCCGTACATGGATTTTTGGTTACTTCAAGGGACACAGGGACAAATGATCAACAAAACTCCCCCGATGTATGTTTTTCAGTCAGCTTAGGATAGCGTCATCACAACCCCTTCTCCCTGTGAACAAGCTCTTGAGCTGACTGTAAAACGTATGGGATTATTGTTATTCAGGAAAACCAATAAAAAGCCTCTCCAGTGAAATGTTGGTGCTTGGGTAAAGTTCATACAACTGCAGGCAAAAAAGTCTTGCACTCAATTCCCCAGCAAAACCATCGCCATCACAGCACATAACTTCATTAGATTTATTGAAATACAAAGCAGAAAGCTGACAAAGGCCTAAAGCAACAGAATCTCAAAAACTCAATGTTTCACACCATAACATGGCCCTTTGTCAAGAGTTTCTTGACGAAGCACCCTGTTATGATTTTGCTGCTCTGGGCCTTTGTTAACTTTCTACTGCTGCATGTATCTCAATGAAATTAGCCATGTTTTGTAAAGTTATGGCATTTTGGTGGCAATTGCTTTGCTGGGGAGTTGGGTGCTGGGCTCTTTTGTGTGTAGCAATTATTGTTCACCTATTGCTGTACAGCTTTTTTGTAATCAAAAGTCTTTTGGAAAAATAAACCACCACTGAGTGGAGAAGATCAGTGGAGTGTTATGTGCTGAAGCAATTTATTTTATTATTAAATAAATATTTTTGTTTGTTTATCCCTCTTGTGTCCCCCTGCAGGTGGTGATACTAAAAACTGGTCTATGAGCATGCCAAATAAGGTGTCCATGGCAGTAGGAAGACCATTGCTTCTGCCGTGCACATTTGAACACCCAATTATTAACTATATGGGTAGCATTACTGCCATTTGGAGAAGGAACACGTATGAGAAAGGACCCGTGATCTTCCAGTGCACAAGTCACCAGCAGAACGCCACACAGAGCAGCAGCTGTGCCACCAGCATCAACATTGGGGAGCGCTATCAACTCATTGGGGACCCTCAGAACAATAGTCTTTCCATACTGATCAAGAGCCTCAGATATGGTGATCACAGCACATACTTCTGTCGGGTGGAGCTGCATGGTGACGTCTATGAGTCCCCAGATGGAACTAATGTAAACGTATTAGGTGAGGTGATGATGGGAATTGCAAAATGTCCACGAGTAGAAACACAATGATCTTCTCAAAATGTTGATCATCCATATGGAACAGTTTAGTTGATAATTTAATCAAATCCAAAACAGTAGCACTTGGGGAAACCAACAGAAATCTTCACTCAATCAGGATTCCATCAGCAATTGCTTTATTTGTGAAGACTTTGTGAAAGTTACAAATAACTTTCAACTTGAGCTGCGAGTTATTTGTAACTTTCACAAAGCCTTCACAAATGAAGCATTTGCTGATGGAATCCTGAGTTAGTGAAGATTTCTGATTGTTTCCCAAGTGCTACTGTTTTGGATTTGGTTACACAGTTGGGGCTAGCAGCCCTCAATCTGTAGTACCAGCCCTGCACTGTGATCATGGCTTCTTGCTTTGATGAGAGTGTAGTTGATAATTTGCAAGCAGTCAACTAACAACCTAGTAGCACAAAACTAAGATACTGTAACTTCTTTAGTTGAGTGCTCCAAGTTGAGAGTTCAGAAGAGTAAACAGTCAGCTAATACCAATATTCTTTTGGTTTTTGCCATAATAGTTTTTACTGAGTTTCCAAATTTCAACATACAAAAGAAAAAAACAGTGAGCAATCAACACTTATCATAGCATCTTGCCAAACCTTTTCATGTACATATGAAAGAATAAGCAAACTAAACAATAATAATAATGACTGTAAACATCAAGGATAATCTAAACTAGTATATTATTGAAAATAAATATATATGAAATCGCATTTGTATAGTATGCCTCGGACCAAATATTCAAAGGGATCATTATACCTACAACTATAACATTAGCTGAAATATAAAGTAAGGGAACTTCAAATATTGAACAGATCTTAAGAAGCACACTAACATGAATAGATCATGAGACGGGTTATGTTTTGGCATGTTAACATGACCAAGACATAAAGGGGGCCCAGGTCTTTACAAAGATTTCATTCTTATTTAGAATATTATAACTGATCCTCTCATTATTGACTTGTTGTGACGTTCGATTGTGCCATTCATTCAGAGTAGGGATAAGGCTGGATTGCCAATTTCATAGAAGAATTCTTTTGTAGCAGAGTGAGGCCTGGCATAACCATATGCTCTCCTGAAAACTTAAAAGATTGGCATCCTGACATTATACCCAAGATTTAATTGGCAGGATCAAAGGGGTATCTATCCTGGTGACCTTACAACAGCTAATATCAATATTCTGAAGGTTGAACAGCAGCTGAATATGTTTCAGCCAATTAAGAGAAGAGGTTTATGCTACTCACTCTACCAGGGGAGGGCACTATGTTGTAACCAGGTCCCCGAAGATCTCTGAAACAGTAATGTCTACTGTCCATAGCAGAAAGCAAAGGAGATCTAGGAAGAGGGTACTTATAGGGATTTCTATAGAGAGTGGTTCTGAGAATGTGGTCTATGTCATAGACCCCAGAACAGAGGGACATTCGCTGTCTTTATGGGGAACAGTTGTACTCCTCAGGGTGGAGAGGTAGATCAGGGAAGTAGGTGGGAAGCCAGACATTATGGTTCACCTATGGCAGGGAGCCCATCAGAAGCAGCGAAAGCTAATCTCAGGGAGTTGGGTTCTAGGCTGAAAGGAAGGGTTGCTATTGTGATCTTCTGAGAGATCCTCCCAATGAACAGGCAAAGGGAGGCAAGGAATCCAGAAATCTACCAATTTGGCAATTGAAACAGACAAATGGCTGTGCCACTACAAGGCTAAGGGGATTGAGAAAAGCAAAAAATGATAAAACGGCTCAGCAAAAAAAAAAAAAAAGCTTTAGCATTCACCCACTGCAGCTACAGCTGTTAGCATTCACAAGATGTCACAAGATGGCAAGTTCCAAAAAGCTTTCTTTCCGATACAAAACATGATAAGTATCCCATTGAAAAAGCACCCAAGCACAGGCAAAATGCTGGGGCCTCAAAGACACCACTCACTGTCTTGCACCTTACTTCTTGCATAGAATTACCATGTTTTTGTACTGGAAACGAAGATGTCTGGAACTTGCCATCTTGTTGCTGCTAACAACCGTAGCTGCAGTGGGTAAGTGCTAAAGCTCATTTTTTTGTTGCACACTTATTTTATTTTACAATTTTGGCTAGAAAAGATGCACTAAGAGAAGGCTTATTTCCAGGTACGTCGTGAGAGCACAAGGCAGTTAAGTGACCTGCTCATAGTCACACCATATGCAAGCAGCGGCTGTTGGATTCGAACGCAGTTCTCCAGGTTTGCAGCTCTGTGCTCTTAACCACTACACTGTACTGCCTGCCAACTACTGGCTGATGCTGGTTGAAGGAATGGTGTGCTGTGGTGAAAACAAGAAAGTGTGCACTGGGTAGGTGGTAGGTGGTGCTCACGAAAAAAGTCCAATGCAGGTTCAGTGCAAATTCAAGCACTCACTACCAATGAAAAGGACACCGGGCAGCTTTAAAGCACTTTTTTCTTCTGAAGTCATTTTATTCACGAAAAAGCAACATCAAGGGTGTGTGCCGACACCCGTAACAGCACCCGCCTGATGCATTTCAGATTTCTGTCCTTTATCAAAAGCTGCCTGGTGTCCTTTTAATTGGTGGGGAGTACCCAAATAAGAATGGTGTGCTGAAGAGTGGTTACACTGCCTGGGAGACTGTGTTGCTTTTTCAGGGGCAACGACCTATTTACAGTAAACTGGTTTGCCTTTATCAGAATTGGGAGAGGACAAAGGGCTCTGGAGCAGTGGTTTGAAGCATATATTTCTGGGTGTTTACACTAGTAAGGAGGAGGCTGGGGGCATCGTCAGAGGAAACTCTGGTGAGGGAGACCTAGATAGCACTCTTCCAGCATGTAGGCGTGTTCAGTGAATAATGGTTAGCCCAGATAGGGAATGTGTCAGGACAGTGAGCAGAAATCATAGTAAGCAGGGGGAGTGGTGCAGAAAGCAAAGAAACACAGGGGGGTGATCAAGGAAGGACTGGTCAATGGTTGGGGTAAGAGAGAGGAAACAGGGTTCCTGGAGGGTGATTTGCATAAATGCAGAGGATATGCCAACTATAATGGCCATAACAGAAAAGTGGACTGTATCCATCCATGAGTGGGATCTCAGAGCCCCAAGTTATGATCTGTTGAGGAAAGACAGAGAGAAAGGGACTGGGGGGCATACACCAGGGAGGGCTTTAGGATAATGTATTATAAAGAGATTGCAGGTGGATTAGGCTCAGCTCATGGTAAGGGGAGGAAGATAATTCAAATGGGGGTTGCATATAGGCTCCCAAAACAGTCAGACTAGACAGACAGTGTGCTAACAGGTAAGATCAGGAAGGTGGGGGTTGGGGGGTTGTCCTGCTATGAGATTTTAAAATGCCAGATATGGATTGAAGCATTCTGATATGAAAATGTATAGTTGCTAATGAATTAGCAGTGAATTAGCTGATGATTAGCACTCAGCATAAATAGCAGCTTTAGGTGAGTATGGCTAGTTGAGCACTCAGAAAGCTAAGCACTCAACTAATTTAAATACTTTGAAAGTTGAATACTAACTGAATGCTTTCACCAAATTCAATGTAGGGAGAATACAAACTTTAAATGTGGAAGTTTTTTTCTTAAATTGAGTATAAGCTAAACGTTAACGGATCTCATGAAACTGATCTGCATAGTCTAGCAGCACAGAATTATCTGCTTTTATTATTCTTTTTAATTTCCATTAATGGTAATGTTTAAGGCTTTATATTGATTCTGCAGATATGGTGTAAGTTCAGACAAGGAAGGAAACTGCATGTAGCACAAATTAAGCATCATGTATGGGTTGGGCTCGCTGTAAACCAAAGTGTACCTTTGTTGAAGGGTTTAAATACAAACCAGAATCTTTTGTGACTTTTCTATAACATGCTCCCTATTATTCAGGCAGCAGTCGGGTGAGGTTGTGTGAAGAGGGTTTGCGCTGGTTGTTGTCTTCAGATCACTCAAGGGACCTGGAATGGATCTGGGTGGGTCAGTCAGGATGGATAAGGGGTTGTGGATACTGTGCCAGCGGGTTGGTGAGCAGGGTTATGAATGTTTTAACAAGAATCGAATGGGACGAGGGTATCAGTAAACTACCAGGGATGTGATTTATTTAGTTGTGGCTCAGGTGGGGTGTACCACTGGACAACCAAGGCTGTTAGTTACCTGGCGATTGGGTGGAGGTGGGTACCACTAGACTGCCAGGGACTGGTTAGATAGGAATAGGGTGAGGGCGGGGGATGGGTGATGTTCTACACAATACACTGTCTGATGTAACTAAATACATAAAAGCAGTAAATGTATGCATTAAGGCATTGCACAGAGCTGATAATGGCCACATAATGACACGCAAATGGCCCCTTAGTGTCATGTATGCTCTATAAGGCCATTTGCATGCCAACCACTGAATACGATTCCCAGGCGCGAATGTGCTATCCCATTTGGAACACGCTATTCCCCTTTGCTCCTGGGTGCCTGTAACAAACAGGGGTCTATGGCAGAACCACATATAGAAGTGTCAGTGGCTCAGCAAGCTGCACACTCGCCTATGAGGCCAGAAGATCAGAAGGATGTGGGTTCTATCCCCATACCAGGCACTTGGGTTAAATCCCAATACTGACACTGTGGTGCAGCACGAGGGAGCTACTGCACTCTTGAGGTGCCGTCTTTTGGATGAGACTTTAAATTGAGGTCCCATCTGCTTGTTCTGGTGGTAGTTCAGGTGGATGTTAAAGATCTCATGGCACTTCTCTAAAAGAGTAGGGGATTTTTGTATTTAAAACCAAAAACAGTATTTACATGAAATTCATATTCTCCAAACCATATTTATACACATTTCCTTAAGCTATATTTTCATTATCATGTTTATGAACATTCGTATATATTTCAAACAGAATTTATTTTCTTCCTTTTTTTTTTTTTTTTTTCAAATCGAAAGATTCTTTGTTTCTAGCCTACCCAATCAATAGTTTTCTGCAGTCTGTTTCCCAGTGCTTCCCCCAAAGGATTTCATTTCATAGCAATTGCACCTAGTTCTGCTTGCTTTAAAAATTAAATCAGAAAGAGAAAAATGTTGCCCTTGCAAGAATCTTTGGCACCTTTCTTGCCAAATTGTCCATTTTAAACAGGCCAAGACTGCATACATGGTATGCATTTCCCATTTCCCCATTCAGCAGGTAACTGTCCATAAATCAGAATATTAAAATTCATATTCTTAAAGCTATCCTCAATCCAGTACTTCGCTAGTTTTTCCCTGAAGGATTTTATAAAGTTACATTTCGATGTGCTTACTCAACTGGATAAGATAATGAGATGAACGTTTGCTTAACTTGATTTGCTTTGTGGCTCTCTCCCTCTCTATCCATGGGATATACCACCCTGTAGGGGTACGATGCAAGGAACCATAGAGGAGAGTCCCCCACCTACAGGTGCCAGGAATGACTGTGTCGGCTAAAGGAAGAAGCTCAAAAAGAATACCTAAAGGTGTCCAGCCTTGAAAAGGTGAGGATGATGAATGAATGAATTCTGAAAAGATGATAAGGGCTAACTTCCTAATAAGAGAGGGAAAAGTCGAAGCCACTATCCATCTCCATCCGACAGTGCAACCTAACTAACTAACTTAAGAAAGCACTAACTCCAATATTATGACCTTTGGCATGGAGGAGAGGAAAACCCCCCTTTTTAGGAGGAAACCTCTAAGGATCCAAGGCCTAGGTTGCCTTCCCTCCAGGCTGATGACGACGTTTGATTTGAGGAAGTATGTCGTTAAAAGAAGGGTTCAGTAACAAGAGGAATATGAGTAGGAAAGATGATTATGAAATAGGGAAATCCCCAGAAAGATCACAGATCGAAGAAGGAACACGAGTCTGCATGCAGATCGCAGAAGGAACATGAGGCAACAGTGAATACTTTCCTTGACGATGAGAGGGAGTGAATCCATGTAGAAGTCAGGGGAGCAAGGGGTATCCAGATGTACACACAAGGAGATTCCAGATGTGCTGAGGAGAAGACTGAGGACAATGCAGACTGGCTTCAGTAAACAATGCGAGTGAGCTGACACTGAGGTTGAAGGGGCATGCTTGATTATGCAATATGACTGAGTGGGTGAAGTAGCATAGGATTTAATGATAGGAATGTTCAAATAAGCGATGTAAATAGATGAACCTTGAGGTAAGGCTGTGAATGACGATAGGAAGGTCAATGGGTAGCATAGGACCCAGCTGGTACAAGTCATAGCGAAGTAGTCAAAGCTGGCGCGGTTCAACAAGGTGGCATATGAATCATGAGAAGGATGGACTGCTCGGAATAGAGAACCATTGAGGTAAGAATGAGTGAATGAGGACCGGAGTGATGTACCTGATACATGCGGCAGGATGGCCACGGGTCGATGAGTCAGGATGGTTATGTCCCAAAATATATCGATTGCAAGCCTCGATCAGAGGGAATCCTTAAAGGTCGATATGGAATGTGAATAAGAGGAGACAGGGATGAACTTGAAAATGAACTTGAAGGAATGTATCATACTCTATAGAGTAATGCGAGCAATGAGGCTCCTCGAAAGGAGGCAGGCTCCAAGGCCAAGAAGGCGGGTCATGAACCAGAGGGTATGTGGACCATTGTATGTTGTTTTTCCGCCTCAGGGAGCTATGTGAACTCACTGGTACTGTCATCAACTGGTTTGAGTCCTTTCTTACAAACAGGAGGCAATGGGTTATGATGGGCAATTTCTCATCTACACCCAGTCTCCTTCCCTGTGGAGCCCCTCAGGGTTTGGTACTGGCCCCAATGTTGTTCGCAGTGTACATGCAGCCCTTGGGGGGGATCATTAGGAAGTATGGCTTGAGTTTTCATTGCTATGCCGATGATACTCAGCTATATTTGTCCTTTGCCCCAGGAACATCCAACACAGTGGATGTGCTAAACATCTGTCTGACCGAGATAAATGAGTGGATGGCTTCCAGCTAGTTGCAACTGAACCCCAACAAGACCGAGGTATTGGTAGTGGAGTCGAACAGAGTTCGTGATAGGATGGCCTCTGACTCAGCAACCGGACTTGTTCTTGGAGCTGTGTCTTTGAAGGCCTCCTCTTGGGTGCGTAATCTTGGAGTGATTCCAGACAGGAACCTGACCATGGAGGCTCAAGTATCTTCCGTGGTTCGTACCTGTTTTTTCCATCTCAGAAACATTGCCAGGATTAGGCCCCTTGTTCTGCCTCTGGACCGCCCTACCTTGATACATGCCTTAGTCACATCTAGGCTGGACTACTGTAATGCGCTCTATCTTGGGGTCACAGGGGGACTTCTCTGCAGACTGCAGCTGGTGCAAAATGCAGCTGCTCGGTTATTGACTGGGCAGCAAAAATTCTGTCATATTACACCAGTACTGTGCGAATTGCACTGGCTGCCAGTCAGGTGGAGAATCCTCTTTAAGGTGGGTCTTCTCACCTTTAAGGCCCTACACGGACAGGGCCCTGGTTACCTGTCAGTCCTCCTGACACCTACCCCCTCTGTCCGCCCTCTTCAATCCTCCAGTGGTGGCCTCCTGACCGTTCCTAGAGCGAGGCTGAAATCAGCCGGTGACAGAGCCTTTAGTGTTGCGGCTCCCGCTCTATGGAACTCTTTACCAGCTGTGGTCAGAGAGGCCCTGACTATAGATGTTTTTAAGGCCCGCTTGAAGACACTACTATTTTCTCAAGCAATTGATGTTTAGATTATGACTTATTTTATAGTTTGTGATTTTATTTATTCTGTTCATGTTTGTGCATTATGTTTTTAAAAATTTGTACGGCGCCCAGAGCCTCAGGGATTGGGCGTCTTTTAAATAAACTTGCCTTGCCTTGCCTATGAGCTCAGGATGGGAGATCAAGAGGAGCCAAACTTGGATGATGTACGATGAGGAGGGAAGCCATGAATGGAAAGAATCCATGACGGCAAAGATGAGAACAGGCACTAGGCTGAGAAAGGTAACATAGGAACGAATGAGGTACGATGATGGATGAACGCCATGAAGGCTGGTACTGGAAAGCAAGGTAGGAAAGGACATAGGATGGTAGGGATTGAACTGGATGGGCAGGTCGAGTGGAATGGAGAGTACTAGGGATGATGAAAGAGGGGAGCCCTAGAGGCTGGTACAGCAGGAGGGCCACAGTTCGATGAAGCGGCATAGGAGTCATGATAGGGATGCCCAAAAGACTCAGCGAATGCAGGCCACGATGGGAGGGAATCCCAGAGAGCAGGCCTCAGAGGGAAGCCAAGAGAACTGGTGAGAAGACGGTAGGCAAAATATCAGTAGGAGAGCGAGTCGGTATACAAAACATAATAGGGACACTCAAGCGAGCGATCAGAGATTCGGAATGCAAACAGAGTTGGAATGAAAACGGAGAGCCTCCAGTTAGCCCGTAGCAAAGGGCAATGGACAGGAAGGCATGTGCAAAGTAGGAAATGTCGAAAGCAGATCAGATATGGCATACAGTGCCACCTACTGGTCAGGAAAAGAACTAGCTGGAGATAGAGCAGGAATCCCCTAGGAGGAAACAGTGAGTGAATCACGCCAAACTGGTAGGCAGATGAACCAGGTAGGGCTGTGCAAGCACAATTAGCAAAGGAAAGGGCGGAGACAAAGCAATCAAGTAGGGAAATGACAGCAGTACCTACTGAGGCAGCCAAGATATTAGATTCAAGCAGAGACCAGAGAATTTGACACGTATTACAAGGCAGAGTCCCAATATAGAATAATAGCAGCCAGAGTCGCAAGTTATTGCCACTGATTAGAAAACATTTCGTAGGAAGCCATGACAGAGAACAGCAGTCCAAACTACACAGATGTGAACTGGAGAGAAGGCTAAAACAGCAGCAAATAAACACACATACAAAATCAACACGGTGAAGCATGATGTCGGCAAAGCCAACCGAGTAGACGAAGGGTCGTTCCGACCAAGTGCAGCAAAGACAGGAAGGTGAGCGGGGGAAGTGCAATGCCAAAGCAGCTGCGGTAAATTAAGGGAGGAAGCAAGAGCAAGAGAGCTGGGGACAGTGGTGAGGAAATGCTCAGAAGCACTGCCAGGAGGCGAGGAGGAAAGCGGGTGGCCGGCAGAGAACCGCAGATGGCCAGCAGCTCCCCACCCCTGCCAGTGACATACATGGAGCCAGGAGGGTAAACGGCAAAAGTGAGGGCAGGATAGGAACAGGAGCCGCGGGGGAGGGGTGGGCGGCGGCAAGCAGGGTGAAAAGAGAGCTCGAAAGTGCCGACTGAGACGGGGCCAGAAAAAAGAAAGCATTGGGAGCTGCAGGGAGAGAGGCAAGGAAAACTCATCAACAAAGGAGAGGAGGTACAAATGGGCAGCCGGAGGTGCAGCACGGACAAGGGTAGAAGGAGCAGAAAGCTAGTGAGGGTCAGGAAAGCAGCGCCTCTGGCTGCAATAAAAAAGAATCCTGGCAAGGCCCAGGATGTTGTGACCTTTTAAGGGCAATGGGGGAGTGATGTTGCTCCGCCTGTCGAACCTCGGGCTTAAAGCCCTCCCATTAAAATATAGGTCCTGCATGGTCTTTAACTGCCCTCTGCAGTCTGCTTCCATACACATTCTTTCTTCTATAGACTTATGTTTGTGATTATTCCTAACATTTAATTTTCCAATACTGCACAACCACATGGTATCCTTTATTTTCTTTGGAATCCTACCTTCCAGAGTCGAATCCAGTAATTTCCCTGTATCTACTGAAGGATCTACTAAAACACTGGTGTTTCATAGTAATTTTTCCCTATCACTTCATTGTACATTTGTTTTCTAGTCTTAATCTGTGTCAGGTCCTTTTGCAAATTCCATTGTGCTGCATATAGTCTGCTGATTTTTATGTAGTCAGGTAGCTCCAAAGTAACTTTGTTTTTACTGTTTGTCCCGCATTTTGATAATAAAATTGATCCCCATTCCTGTACTAATGATGTCCAAATATTTTTTTCTCTGTTTAGCATTGGCCTTATATTTGTATAAAAAGGATGCTTGAAAAGAAAACTAGAGGCTTTGGTTAACTACAGTAGGATCTGCAGCTTATCCATTAGTTAGGGAAATGGGCAGACTAGATGGGCTAGGTGGTCCTTATCTGCCATGAAATTCTATGTTTCTATGTTAGGTTGTACCATATTTAGTCCTCCCTACTTTTTTGGTCTATATGTGTGGTTTCTTTTTATCGGGTTCAGTCTGCTTCCTGATAGTAGCTGGAAAAAAAAAGGTCCTAATAGTTTTGATTGCAAGTTAAAAGGTACTGCAAATATGTTTGAGAGATACAGGTATAAGAAAATAGGTACAAGAAATGTCTTCAACAAAAATATTTTGTCCATGGTCATATCCCATAATTTCCATCTATTAATCTTGAATTGTGCTATTTCATATTTCTCCTTCCAATTTTCTTGAATTGCATTTTGTGGGCCAAATTTGACTCCTAAAATCTTCACTTCCTACAACTATTGGTATGGATACTAATTGTTCTGTTCGTACTTGACCCAGGGCTAGAATTTTACTTGTCCTTTTATTTATCTTTATTCCTGTGTAGTCTTTTTGTTCTTCTGAGGTTTATATTGCTTCCTCTCCAGATTTTTGGTCTGCCTTCAGCAAAATGCAGCCATCAGCACAGGCACTAGTTTTCTCCAAACGTTCCCGTTTGTAACCGTATAGGATGAACAGTTTCTTGCTGTTCTAGCAGTCTCAATATTGGGTCTAGACATAATACATATAATATTGGGCTAAGAGGACACTCTTGTCTGACACCAATATGGATGTACATTGATATACCCATATGTCTGTTTACCATTGGCAAGATTTGAGCCTCCAAATACAGAATTTTAATAAGTTCAATAAGTTCTCCCGGAAAATGATTGGCCTTTAGAATTGCCCACATACAGTCATGTTTTATGGCATCAAATGCCATTTAAGGCATACACGTAACCATATATTTTATTTATTCCTTTATCTACTACCTCTCTTATGTAAATCAGGTTTTGCCAGATATTACTCCCTGGAATTGCACGTTTGTGTATTTGAAACTATCTTTTATGCACAACTTGCCACTCTTTTATTTATTATTTTAGCTAGTATCTTATAGTCTGAAGTTAGCAGACTTATTAGCCTGCAGTTTTTAACATCATTTGTTTCTCCTGCTTTATGAATAAAAATCATAATACCCTGATTCATGCTGCTACTTAACTTCTCAGTTTCCTTTATATAATTGTATAGTTTCCTTAACACTGGAGTCAATTCCACCTCAAAAACTTTATAGAACTCATTCGGAATTCCATCAGTTCCGGGAGCTATATTTTTAGCCAAGGAATGTATTGTTTCCTTTATTTCCATGTTCTGTATCTGTTCTTTTAACAGTTGAGCTTCTGTATCTTGAATTTTGGGCAAATTTATATTACTCAGTAAACTATTGTCCCCTGAATATGTTTTATTCTGAAATTTTGTTTTAACAAATGCTTGTATAATGAGTTTCATATTTTCCATGTCTGTGTATATCGTCCCCTTTTGCTTCTATATCTTGAATTTTGGGCAGATTTATATTACTCAGTAACTATTGTCCCCCGAATACCTTTTATTCTGAAATTTTTTTTTTAACAAATTCTTGTATAATGAGTTTCATATTTTCCATGTCTGTGTATGTCTTCCCATTGTTATCTCATAATTCTGTCATAACTCTATTTTGTAACCTATCTTTATTGCAGCCATATGGATTTACTTGAAATTTATTTCCCTGGGTGCCACGTTTCTGTTCCATAATTAGTGATTTTATCCTATTATATTGAAATTCATATAAGTTTTCTTTAATTTGCTGAGTTTTCTCTGTAACATCTATTCCATCTTCTTTTTGTTGGGTCAGCAATCTTAAAAACAGTGCCCTCATTCCTAAATATTTCTTGTATTTCATACCTTCTCTATTTGTTGACTCTGTTACTAAACGTTGCTTTATATCCTGCTTTGTGTCCTCCCACTACTCTGCTATATCATAAAGGCATAGCACCGTACTCTTGCTGCTAATAGTTCTCTTACGTCCCTTGCTATATGCAGTGTCAGTGGCTCAGTAGGTAGCCTTTTCGCCTCCTGAGGCCGGGAAGTCAGAGGGCTGTGGGTTCAGTTCCCATCTGGCACTTGGGTTAATATCCAGTACTGACACTGTAGTGCAGCATGAGAGGTGCTGCATTTCAGGTGCCGTCTTCGGATGAGACGTTAAACCGAGGTCCCATCTGCCTGGATTGGTGGTAGTTCAGGTGGATGTTAAAGATCCATGGCACTTATCGAAAGAGTGGGAATTTCCCCGGTGTCCTGGCCAAATTTCCCTCATTCACTAAAAATACCACCAACAGCTTAATCTGGTTCAAGGTCAGTTGGCATTCATCTGTATCCCCCTCCCCCGGGTCGTGCCTGAAAATAGACAGGAGTTGTCTAGTCACTAGTGCACTTACCTGGTCAACTAAAATTAAAAAAAAATAAATAAATATGTTCTTCTGTTAATAGGGACATTTTCATTTTCCAGTATCCCTTCCCCATTTTCAAGTTACCCTTGAAGTCTATCCTTAGTTGGACTGCCACATAGTCTGATATCTCAATGGGTGTGAGAGAAATATCTTGTATTTTTGTTCTTTTTGCTACAAATCTATTCTATAAATGAGACGTTCCCTTTATAGAAGGTGTGTTCTAGAGTGTTCCCCTTGATATTATAAGCATTTACCCACTCTGACCTATTTCATACTGTATTCAACATATTTGTATCACAATATATTTTCCCGTTTTTCTACCGTTATCTCTTTTTGACAACCCACAATTAAAGTCCCCCCCCCCACACACACAGAGTATTATTTTTGAAATATGCAAAAATAGTTCAATGGTTTTTATTATTCTATTCCTCTCTGTTTTCACTTGTGGGTTATAAATATTGATCATTCTTACTGGCACTTTCCTTATTACTGCATCCACTAAAAACACCCTTCCTGGACAAATATCAAGTACTCTGGTGACATTCACTTCAGTCGTTTTCAACAAAATCCCAACACCCATGCACATGTCCTCCCTAACAGACCACAAGGATGGCCCCCATCTCCACTTCTTCTGAGCCGGATTAATTTTTGTAATCATATGTATTCTAATATCTTGAAAATACAGTATAATATGTTCGCATTTAGGCCTGCCAAAATAGAAAAAGTAGCCTTTCTTTTTTTCCTATTTTTTATGCTATTGACGTTACATGTTATGCGGTTAAGGGTGGCCATCATTTTTTGTACATTTTTTTTATTATTTAACATGCTCTAATTTTGCTTTCCTGTATTTTTGAGTTTTGGGGATCTGTCGACTCATACTCAGAAGATTGTTCGGTCTGCAGTGATGCAGCTGAGAAGGAATCTGATTCATCTCCTGAGTCCACCCAGTCTTTTCCCTGTAGTATCTTACACTTATTTCGCAGAGTTAAAATGTCTTCTTTTTTTTTTTTGCTGCAGTCAAGGTGGCTTAAACAGTTTTTTTGATCTCATAATCATCTGTAAGACCCCCCATGGGAGCAACAGGGGCTGGCATTGTCTGTGGTTCTAGTTTCTCTGTGGTGAGCTTATCAGAGTTAGATGCTTGTTCTTTTTTATTTCCTTACTGTCTTCATCTTTTCCATCTGTAGTTGTCTTACTTAGCTCCTTTACAGTTTGTTTTGGGTTGTGTACCTTTAAGATGGGGGGTAGGTAGAAACCATCTGTGTACTCTCTTTTCTTTAGGTGGTTCAGATATTATCTCCTGTAGGTTTTAACTATCCCCTGTACATGTCTCTTTTTACAGTCTTTCTCTTTGGGCCACAGCAACACAGACATCTTGTTCTGCTTGTACAGTTGGGTCAGGGTTGTTATAGTAGGCCCATGGACAGGTTCTAAACGTGTGTCTATTTTCTTCACACAAACTGCATCTTTTTTTTTTTTTTTTAACACTTTTTATTTTGATTTTTCAGACACATGAAGTAGACACACATCTGTTCTTTTCTCAGACATTGGCATATGTAACCAGTACTAAAATAATTATCAATCATTTCATTTGAACAAGCCAAACACTATACAATAAGTACAGTATGGAAGCCTCATCTTGCATTTTGAGAAGAGGCTATGTGGCCCACCCCCGGCCAAGTTGTGAAGAGAGGTATCTGTGGATATATAATTCTCTGAAGTACTCTCCCTCCTAGACTCAAGCCATGTTCAATCTGTCTGTCCCTAACAAAAGGGCAAAAAAAAAAAAAAAAGAGAAAAGGGAAAAAAACCCACTAAATTTCTGAGAAGGGATGGGGAGGAACCTTGCATGTAGTTCTACCCCTACTCCCAATTCAGCCTTCTTTCTCAGAAGCAGAACTCCCTCCACCACCCCGGAATCCCCCCTCACTTAAGGCACTATATCCGGTCTCCATTCAGGGATTAAAAGAAACCAGGGAGACCATGTGTTAATCAGTTTTGGAACCGATTTCGTAACCTAGCTGTAAGATGCTCCATTTTATAGATGTCATAGATAATGGATTCCCATAGAGAGATTTCGGAGGTGTAGGTGTGAGCCATAATCGTGTTATTACTTTTTTAGCTGCCACTAATAATATATTCAGTAGATAAATATATTGTTTTCCTCGGAAATGATTAGATAGATGTGATAATAATGCTATCTCAGGGGTCAGAGCTCTCAAAGTAGGAGAAAGGCACTGTAGTGTGTCCCCTACTTTTCCCCCCAGATGTGGGACAGCACTGGACTCAGCCAAAAGATGTGTGAATATGTTGCCACTTCACAGTCACACCCCCTCCAACAAGATGGGTAGCATATCAGGCTGTAATCTGGAGTGCAAGAAATATCTCACCACTACCTGCCAGATATGAGAGAAAGTAGTTTGATGTTGACATTTCCAAATTACCTGCCAATCCTTTGAGGGAGAGATCTAACACTAGTTCAGCCTCCCAAAGATTTTGAATGGTCTCTATCTCTGTAGTTGGGGTCCCTTGTATGACTTTATAAAATCTAGAAATTAAATGTTCTGGATCTCTCTCCCTTTGTACTTGTAAGAGGAGTGGAAATAGAAAGGGAAAGGGGAAATTGTTTAACCAGGAAAAGCACACTAAGCCGGAGCTTGTTTCCAGGTGTGACCTGGGAGCACAAGGAAGTTAAGTGACTTGCTCAGGGTCGCACAGTATGCAAGTGGAAGCTGTGGGATTCAAACCCAGGTCTGGTCTGCTGGATGTCACCAGATTTGCAGCTCAGAGCCTTAGACCACTGCACTATACTGCCTCCATATTGGGGGAGGCAAGAGGTCTCTGATACTTAAGCCCAGTTTTTCACCCAGGAAGTGCCGCATCTGCAAATATCTAAAGAAATCTTGGCTGGGCAGTGCAAACTCATGCTGGAGTTGTTGGAATGTCTTAAGCATGCTATTTTCATAGAATTAGTATGCGTGTATCAGTCCCCATTCCCTCCACCTCCTAAATCCACTATCCTCTCGTGCAGGGGGAAAATCCAGATGACACTCGAGGGCTCCCACCCACAATGCTCCCAACCTTTTCTCTGGATGTTTCACAAATATGAACATAGGAATTTTGCTAGAGGTCTATCAAGTCTGCTCGAATGTGCAGCTAGCACCCCTTATTCTGCAGCTGCCCCTCCCTTCCACCCTTCCCCTTCATTAACCCTCCCCCTTGTCCTGTCCCATCCTCATTTGAAGCAGTCCACTGTTCTACTGTATACCACTTCAGCAGGTAACGCATTCCACCCAGCCACCACCCTCTCTGTAAAAAAGTGTCTCCTCATCTCCTCCTGAACCTTCCTCGCTCCAGTCTCATATCATGGGCCCTGGTGTCCCTCCCTTCCTTACTTTGAACAGCCCCTCTGTACCTGTCTTGTTTATTCCTTTCATGTATTTAAAGGTTTCAATCATGTCACCTCTGTCTCTCCTCTCCTCCAGTGAGTACATGTTCAACTTCTTCAACCTCCTCTCGTATGATAAGTCCCCAGCCCCTTGATCATCTTTGTCGCTCTGTGCTGCACCCCCTCCAGTAATGTCCCTCTTCAGATACTGGACGCCAGTACTGCACACAGTACTCCAGGTGTGGTCTAACTAATGACCTATACAGTGGCAGAATCACCTCCTCCCTCCTCGAGGATATACCCCTTGCAATACAACCCAGCATTTTGTTGGCCTTTACAGCTGCCTTCCTACATTGTGCCAAGTTGTTCATTGACCCTGTAATGAGCACACCCAGATCTTTCTCCTCCTCTGTCTGGCTAGCTGCACTCCCCCTAGCTGGTAACTCCTCCTTGGGTTCTTCATCCCAAAATGCAGCACCTTGCACTTTTGGCATTAAAGCCCAGTTGCCAGGTGTCTGACCAGGTTTCAAGCTTTGCCAGATCATCCTGCAACCCCTGCCATCCTCCTAGGTCATCCACCACTACGCCTACCTTGGTATCATCAGCAAATAGACTGATCTTGCTCGTGATGTCCCATGATATGTCTGCAATGAATATCCCAAACAACACTGGTCCCAACACCGAGCCCTGTGGAACACCGCTCATCACTGCCCTTGGGTGCGAGAGCTCTCCACCCACCACCACCCTCTGTTGCCTTCCCTGCAGCCAGTTTCCTACCCATCTCACCAGCTTTGCACCCGCCCCTGTGCCTACTAACTTCCTTCCCAGCCTTCCATGTGGCACTGAGTCGAATGCCTTACTGAAATCCAGATACAGGACATCCACTGCATGGCCCCTGTCCAGTTGCCTAGTTACCCAGTCATAGAACTTGACCAGGTCCACCTTTTCAAGATCTGTCTTGTGAACTTGGAACACCTACCTCCTGGGGGTCCCCGATCGGGTTGGAATATGAACTCCGCATTAAGGGGGAATGTAGCTAAAGAAGCTTCTATTTTGACCCAGCTCAAGAGAGGCAGATCTGGGGAAAGCCATCTCAACAAATGAGTCAGTGGAGCCATGATGGAGTAATGCTCGAGGGCCAGCACTGATAAACCTCCCCTAGTCTTCTGCAACTGTAGTTTTTTTAAAAGCTATACGGGGTCTTCCACCACCCCATAGTTAAGTGGAAATCTATTTATTCCAGTGGGTTAATTCACTACACAGGGGCAGAAATGGAATGTTATGCAATAAATACAAAATGTGTGGTGGTAGTATCATTTGTATAGATTGCTCCAGCGAGATGAGGGAGAGTGGTAAATGTACCCATCTTTTGAGCTCTTCCTGTGTTTGTGAGAACAACCTTTCATAATTTAGCTTGTAGATTTGTCCAAGATCAGAAGAGAGATGGATACTAAGAAAAGTAATGTGTGTATGGTGTCACCGATATGGAAAGAATTCCTGGATCTTTTGTGATAGAGTTTGTTGAATAATCAAGGCCTCAGATTTATCTTTGATTATTTTGTATCCTATTATCTGTTCAATCCGTGTTAATTGTTCTTGCAATATAGGTAGGGAAGTTTCAGGCTGCATTATGTAGAGCAGTAAGTCATCGGCATAGTAAGTCAATTTATACTAGGTCTCATTTATGGTACATCCCTGAATGCGGTCTTCCTGTCTACACAAACTGCATCTTATTAGATTTTTGCATGCCATTCTATTATATCCTAATAATGCACAGGACCCACATTAAATTTTTTCCCACACGTAGCTTAAATGTCCCTCCTCACCACACCTATAGCAAGCTCTTGGTTGTCTGGCATAAAAAAAAAAAACATACTCCTATCCCTACCAAGAATAAACAATTAAGTAAATGCTGCAACTCACCATCCTTCTGTTTCAAGATAACTTTACATCTCCATTCCCCCATCCATAGGTATTCAGCATCTAGTGTTGGTTCAGGAGGACCATTCGTGTCACATCTTTGTTTCAACCAAAAAGAAATGTCTGCAACATTAACGCCTTCATTTTTAAACAGAAATGCAACATGTTTATACTCAGATTTGGACAAATGAATTGTTATGAAGGGTTTCCATAAGGGCATCTCTTTTAACCCATCCCCATTCCTGCTCCACGCTGCATTCAGAGCAGAGAAGTGCCACAGGAGTCCATACTACTGGTACAGAGGTCAGACTACCAGACAAGCTGCTACAAGTGCTCCATCTTGTTTGTTGGGGGTGTTAGCCCATCGACACTGTGCACTGACTGCCCCACCCTCCTCCCACCCAGGGGTGTCCCTAGGCTTATAGATGAGCACCTGTCACATGATATGTTACGAGACCACCGTGTTCCATAACCTAAATCTGCATTTCCCCATTTGCAGGTTATACCTTTTGGCCACTAGGGATCAGTACACAACCCTCTCATCACTCCTCTCGCACTGTCCTTTCTGTACTACTTTTGTCTAGGTCTGCTTAACCCCCTCCCCTCTCCATGCAGCAGTCCCCTTTTTGCAGCATTCTCTACCCTCCTACCCTTTTCTCCTGCCCTGGGGATCAAACCGTCAACCCTCTACACTAGAGCCTGCATCTCTACCTCTGCGCTACTGTGCCAAACTCTCTTAGCCAGTCCTTTAGGCATTCCTAAACTCCCTCAGTCTCTTCACTGCCAAGCTCCTGTCCTCACCCACCCCCGCACAAACAGCTGCAATGGCGCCCCTGTTCAGGTTACTGTCCCTCACTTTATTCATTATACTAGCCACCCCTCCCTTCCATTCCCTTTCTACCTCACCACCCCTGGACACCAGCTTAGTATCAATACCCATGAACTGCCTGGTGCCACTACCAGTATGTCATCACAACATGCACTCTTATCCTATGGCCTGCTGTCTGGTCCTGCTTCCCCTCTTTTCCTCCCCGCTTACTCCTTACTATCACATATCCTATCCCTCCCAATAACATGCAAAGCTACCAAGCCTTCATACAATCGATCTGTGGCTAACTCAAAACTGCTAAGACATGTATTCTATAGGCTATAACTCTTTCTCCTCCTCCTCTCTGGCAACATGCACCTCAACACTGGCCCTCCTCAAATGTCAAAACCCTGTAGTCACCACGTTGGTGGGCTACTACTAGCTTCAGTAAACATCTGCAGTCTACTGCCAAAACTTGCTCTCCTCCAAGCTTGGGCTATCCAGCACAAACCAGACCTCCTTGCAGTGGTCGAAGTCTGGTTCACTCCCAAAATCCCTGATTCCGCTGTCACCCTAAATGGATATGTGCTGTTTAGACATGATAGGTTGGGGAAGAGGGGTGGTGGCTGTGACATCTACCTTTGTGACTACCTCCAAGGTTACCCCATTGCTACCACTATCTTGGGTAATGATGCACAGTTCCTAAGTATCAAAATATCCCTAGGTAACCAGGGTAAGTCCCTCACAGTCCTGTCCACTTACATATCACCCTGCAACCCTAAATTCGGCTTTCAATCTATTCTTGACTATGTATCTCAGTTGGCTAACAACGCCATGGTCATCATCCTGGGTGACTTTAATATCAATTGGTCTGCCCCTTCTGCTGCCACTCATAGAGATGCCGCAGCTGCCCTAAACCTAGTCCAGGTTGTGTCCTCTCCCACTAGGACCAACTACCAGTCTAGCACTAGTATCATGATCGACCTCATTTTCTCTACCTACCAGAGAGAGAATCTCGAATATCATGGTTGTACCTAATGCTCTAAGTGACCACTCCTCAATCCTTTGTCGATGGTCTAATCATTTCCCCAGACTACGTCCCAAGTTTTTCTGCCATCAAACTCTTAAAAAAGGCCACCTGAGGCATTTCAGGGACTTCCTCCTAAATTGTGACTGATCCCCTTTGGATGCAGCCACCAGCATTGACAGTGCCCTTGCATTCTTCATATCAACATTTAACTCAGCATGTGACCTCTTTGACCCCATACTAAGGGAATTACCAAAGTCCTGGTCACTCCCTGGATTTCCTCTGCCCTCTTGGGACTTATGTCCCACCGCGACAACTTGTGGTATAAGGCACTGACATCTGGCCTCCCTGCTGACCAGCAAAAGTATAGGGCGGCCAGAAACATTTGTACCAAGGAAATTCACCGTGCAAAAACAGTCCATTTCCAAGACAGTCTCTCCTCCACCTGGGGACAAGGGAGAAAATTTTGGGACAGCATTAAGGATCTCATGGGTAAATCCAACTCCTCCCCCCCCTTGTCTCTACTTAACGTCAATGGCAATACCACCCAGGATCCTCAGCTGGTCACTGACAGCTTCAATGCATTCTCTGACCTTAGTGGTGTCCTCCCCAGACTTTTCATTAAGACCTCTAGCTCCCTCAACCCCCCGGCATTCCTCCTTTCCGGTTCTGGACAGTCTCTTCATGCAAAGCAAAAGGTACCAACCTGGGTCCTGTGCAAATCCAGATTCAGTGGAGAATCCCTTAACCTAAAGCTACTGCATCTAGCCCTTGATGCAGTCCACCCCCTCCACTAAACTCTTTAACCTCTCCCTCTGTCTAGGTCAATTCCCATTGCAATGGAAGATGGCTGTGGTTACCTCTATTCTCAAGGCTGGTGACATAACCCGACCTAGTAATTACCACCCGATCTCTATCCTCCCTCCCATCTCTAAAGCCCTTGAGAGGATAGTCAATGACCAACTCTCTGACTACCTTTCTAAACACAACTTACTGTGTCAACAGCAGCATGGATTCCAGGAGGGCCACAGTACCACCACAGCCCTCCTGGAATATATTGAACCAGCATAATATACTGTGGTGATTTGTACAGCCCATGGTGCTTTGCATTATGGGGTTATGTGTGATTTTGTATTTCTTTGAAACTTGGCTTCCCAGCCACTGCCCTTTGGGGTAACCATTGCCTCAGTGCTTGCACGCTGAGGTTCTTTGTCTCATACTGATTATATACATAAAGCCCTCGACTGTGGCCATTTTGTTGGGTCTGTGTACATAGACCTAACAAAAGCATTTAACACTGTAAACTAGTCCATCCTCAGACTCCCTTTCATCTCTAGGCCTGTCCCCTGAATCCATCTCCTGGTTCGCTAACTACCTTTGTGGTAAATCCCAGCGGGTAAAGATACACGACACCCTCTCCTCCACCCTCCTGGTTCTTTCAGGTGTCCCCCAAGGCTCTATCCTGGGCCCCCTCCTCTTCAGCCTCTTCCTTAACACCCTCTCTCTTGCCTGCTCTGGGCAGTTACTACTCTATGTGGATGATGCAGTTATCTTTTACAGTCACTCTTACCACTCCCCCTTTGAACGCAATCTCCAACGGTTCTTCTCTGAGACTGAATCGTGGTTCTCTCAACACAAACTGATACTAAGTTACAAAAAACTAAAGTTATGCTATTTACCAACACTCATAACAAACATAAAGGCCAGCTCCTATATATCCTGAATAATCAGCAACAACTCCTAGAAAAAGTTCCTAGCTTCAAATATCTTGGCATCACCCTTGACTCCACCCATTCTTATCATGAGCATGTCAATCTGGTCTGTAAGGAAGTAAATACCAGGACTGGCCTTCTCTATTACCACTGGAATTGCCTAACTCCTGATGCCCTCTGCCTCGCCGTTACCAGCTCTGTCCTGTCAATAGCTGAATACAGCATAGTTATTTATGGCTCAGCTGCTGATACTGCACTAGCTCGCATTAAAATTGCCTTGAACAAAATCTGTCGCCTTGTGGTTAATGGTGACAGGCTCACGCACACACATGTGATTTATACCAGCAAGCCAACTTGTTAAACTTTGCAGAAAGGCTTACCTACCAAACATGCTTCCTAGCCAAAAAGACTGCCTCTGGTTTCTCCCTTGCCACTACCCTCCATCTACTAAAATCTTCTTCCACCACCCGGGCTACCAGAAGCTCCACTAAATCTGCTTTCCAGTTTCTTTTTTGCAGGAATGCCTCAGGGCAGAGGGTCTTCATGTACAGGGCCCCCCACTGGCTAAATAGCTAACCCCTTGAACTCTCATCTATACATAAACTTGGCCATTTCAAGCTCTCACTTTGGCAATATCTCTTTGTCTGTGGCCACTGTGACTGTACCTAGCTCACCCCATCCCTTCACTATTGACTGCTCTTTTCCTCACATTAGTGCTCATCCTAACCAATGACAAGGTCATCACTTGTCCCTCCACCTCCCTTGGTTCTACCCCCCAAACCTGACAAGGACTGTGCCCATGCCCTCCAACCCTCCCTCTACATTTCCACCCCCCCACTGCCTCCTTTGATTTCATTGTGACTGATTGTTTCTGGTGCCTGACATTGCACCTTGTACTTGTGGAACTATATCCTGTATTTACATATATTTCATATCCGGCGTTCTTGTGCCTCATCCTGTATCATGTATCCCTTGTACAATTCCTCATGTAAATTGAATATTTTGTATTTCTGTTTGTTGTTATGACTCTGATGTGTGGCCTTTGCAAATGAGTTGCCGACTCAAAGGTTGTAATCCTGAAAGTTTAATAAATAAATAAATAAATAAATAAATAAATAAATAAAAACTGGTGGTACTGCTTCCAAAATCTTTCCTATCCATGTGGATGCTTTAAAACAAATTTCATAGATAGCATCCCTTGGGGTGTGTATCAAAGCATATATTTCATACGCATCGAACTGCAAGCTGTCTTTAAATGAGAAAAAGACTCCGTCAGGATTTCAAGAAAAACAACGTTTACTAAAATTAAAAATAGGAAATGAAATATAAAACATAGAACATATAACATTGGGTGTATAGTCATATACATTAAATAGACAATTTAAACAAAACTGCCTTACTACTGATTATTTAATCCTACCCTAGTTTCCAGTAATAAATAGTGGTGGTTGGTTACGTACTTCAGTAGAAATGCCCTTGAGAGAGTGTGTACTGTCAGGAGTCCAGAGATAAAAAGCACAATTTTCCCTGAGCTTTGACCCTCTGTAGAGAACAAGGGTACCACCCAGCTTGTGAGGTCATAGCTCAGTAGTGATGCTGGCTGTGAGGTCACTCAAACCTGGATACTGAATTGTAGTCACAGGCATCTGCATGTTGCTCAGTATCCCACAAAAAAATACATATATATATTTTTAATTAGTGAGCCTGATTTATTGGCAGGTTCGAATAACCCCTTTGATCATCAGGGAAAGTTCCTGACAGCTGTTTTTCCTAGTGGTAAGAAATGTAACAGGTATGTGTCAGAAGTTTCTTTCCTCCTAATAGGTCACAAAATGCCACACTTTATACACGTGGCTGATTTTACAGCCTCTTACAACCTGTTGTAAAGGAAGCTCTTAATTAGAGTTTCCACTAGGTCATGGAGAGTGCAATCTCTCCTTACCGCACTTTTAAAAATCCCAGCTCCTATGGTGCTCTTCTGCCTGGCCTGCCAGATTTCCCAAGCAAACATTCAAAGAAACATACGTTTATGTCACAAATGTAATACAAATAATAACAAGCAGATGCTATCATCGTGACAGTCCTTTTAAAAAAACTCCAGGTACTTCCTCGGTGAAAAGTCTTGGTTTCCAAAATTCTGACCTAAAATCAGAATTTTCTGTTCAGTATGTGACATGTCAAACTTTCCACACACTCAGGTCTGGTTTTAGAGATTTTTCCAGGCCTACACATATACTTCTGGTCTTCAAGTATATTTCAGCTGGACAGGCAATCTGACTTCCAGCTAAACTATTTTTCAACTGCCCTGAGTTCAAAATGTGTGTCTCATAAATACATGCTGGTCATTTTCAAGCCACACCCTCTGTGTGATGGGATGCAGCAGTTTACCTTTCCTTGTAGGTGTCACTGTGGTTCCATGTCAGGTTTTATGTCACATCCAGTTATATCTGGTCCATTCATTTGGCTTAAACCCTGACCCCTAGGTCACTACATTACTTTTCCCTGTCATGGAAAGCCACAGTGGGATATGTTATGCCTTTCTGGGCTATATACCTGTCTATCTTATCTTGAAGTATACCAGATCCACCCTAGCCATTAGAACAATTAAGGCTATTTTTGTAAATTCATTCCTATAGCCTTTTAAAGAGACAGTGTCTTCGTTCTAAAGTACATTACAGCATATACAATATGAACCCACATAAATGGATATGGGCCTGTCATGCGACAGATGGCACTGAGTCTGACAGGTGGATGGGGACACCTGAGATGTCGGAAGGAATGAAGCATCAGGGGGCATGGTATGGAGTAAAAATACTGGGTGCAAATAAGCTGATACAGGAGTAAGTGAGATTTAAGCAATAACAGCCAAGAAGCCAGTCATTTCCATGGGATTAATGACTGGTCGGTGGATGGGCAGCCTGTGATGCAGCCAAGGGCCACCTCCATCCAGCTGGTAGTTAATCCAAGGAAATGACTGGCTTTGAGGTTGTTATTGCGATTATGTCTAATCACAAAATAACTTTCAATTTTACAATTTTTTTTTTTTTTTTAATTACAGTATATGTGGTGTGAGTCTTGTGACACTAATGCATCTTACCATTAAAACGTTGTATGTTACACAGTGTCACTTGGCAGCTGGATCGGTAATTTCTAAGATGTTAATTTGCCATCCAGTAGCCAATCAGGAGCCTCGCTAGGCTCAAGAATATTTAATTAGAATTATAATTACTGACAGTAAATGACTGGCAAAGATTTTTGAATGGAACAGCACTGTGGTGAATTACTGTACATGCTGTAGTGTTAGTTTGTTTTGTTTCTGATAGATAAAATAAATATTTTTTTTTGATTGCCATCTTGTGGCTTCCCCTCAGGTGGTGATTCTGAAATCTGGTCTTTGAGCACACCAGGGACAGTATCTGGTGTTGTAGGAAGACCGTTGCTTCTACCCTGCACTTTTACACACCCAAGGGTGAACTACATGGGAAGTATTTCTGTCATTTGGAAAAATCAAAGAGAGGTGATCTTCCAGTGCAAAGTTCTCCGGCAGGAAGACTCGCAGGGAAGCAACTGTGTTACTAGCATCAATGACGGAGATCGCTATCAAGTTATTGGGGACATTCAGAAAAACAACCTCTCCATGCAGATCAAAAGCCTAAGGTATGGAGATCACAACACTTACATTTGCCGTGTGGAGCTAGACTACGATGCCTATCAGTCTGCGTCTGGAACTACAGCGACAGTACAAGGTAAGGAGATGATGGGAGTTTCAAATTTGCAGTGACTACCATCTAGAACTGCACAGACTTCTCAAATTTCTGTTCCGCCAGCGTTCCACAGAATTTCAGAAACTCCACCTATTTCTGTGGAATTCTGTCGGTAGTCGAAATTCTGAGTGTTTTTTTTTTTTTTTTAACTCCAGATCAGTAATCCACATTTTGCATAATCTGTGTAATAGTGTGTTGAGTGGTTTACATAACCTGGGGATTCATTTTTCACAAACCACAGAATGATATGCCACAGAATATGTAATCCATGGCATATTTATTTTGCAGTTAAGATAGAAATGCACAGAATTAAAAAAGAAATTCCAGATTGCTATTCTGCTGGTGGATTTCACACAGTTTCAGTACAAACACACAGTTGGCAAAGAATGCAGACCATATGAAAAAATATGGTTCAAAATTAACTAGCAGTGAATTAACTACCAATTACCAATCAAATGACATACTTTTATTCTAGTTAGTCTTTTTCTGTCCTCCTTGGTAGGCTGTGCCCCATCAGGACTGACCCTCTCCAGCCCCATCAATGGTAACTAGTGGTCTTGCCTGTCTTCCACCCACATCTGTTCTAACAGCTTCTCCCCTGTGGTGGAGGTGGCAAGGCCCATCATGAATACAGTTCTCTGGGAGGGCTGCCATTTACCTATTGCAGGCCCAGTGGGATGTCAGGTCATCATTCTGCCCCAGCTCTGCCTTTAAACTCCTTCTTTTACACTGCCTCTGAGACACTGACCAGGGGGTGCAACCCAGACATGCACACTAATATGTGGTGTGTGTCATCCATCGGTGTCTCTCCCACTCACTACGCCACTCCTGTGGTCACCCAGATGGCAATAATGCATCAGTGCAGTCTGCTCTCTCCCACCAGAGGAGAAGAGCATCCTCTGGGATGTTTGATCCTCCAGGCCTCCCCACCCAGTCCCCAGTGACTTGGGCTCACTTCCGAACCTGGGTCTCTGGCGTCACGATCCATAGTGCTACTGATGCACAGACATGCCTGCCGAAACACAATCTTTAATTTAGCATTGCCATTTGACTGTTCAGAATACTAAGCATCCAACTGATATTTCAAAGGTTGGGCACCAGTTCTTGCCAAGGTGAGAATAGCTTCTGCCAGCGAACAGGCAGAGAACACCAAGAAGAAGGAGCTGCTGTTATAACTATACTTCTCTACTGGGACTATATTGCCCTCCTTCCCTCCCCACCCTAAGCCAGTTCTACTTTTATAGGCACAGGATTTGGCTGACAACAGGAACTTCCTGTTTGGGAGCAGGAGGTGAGTGATCACAGAGCCACAAAAGACTCACCATCCTAGAAGGAAAAGAGTAGCTATCCGCCCCCCCCCCCAAAGCTGCTGAAGGTCTGACTAAAACCTTTTCTAGGTACATTAGGGAGTGAAGAAAGATGAGGGAAGGGGTAGTGAGGCTTACTAAAGGGAAGGGAGGGTGGGCAGAAGATGACAGTGAAAAAACAGGGATACTGAATGAATACTTCTGCTCAGTATTCACAAAAGAAGAGGAGGGGGAGGTGCCTAAATCAAAGAATAGACGCACTCTGGATAGGGAGGTTGATACCAGTCCATTCACAGAAGAAAGGGTCCTGAAAGAACTCTTAAAACTGAAGGTGGACAAAGCAATGGGGCCTGACGGGATTCACCCAAGAATTCTAAAAGAACTAAGTGTAGAATAAGTGACACCACTGACCTCCCTTTTGAACAAATCATGGGTGGATGGTGTAGTAACGGAGGACTGGGGGAGGGCAGACGTGATTCCCCTTAACAAAAGTGGGAGCAAGACAGAGACAGGAAACTACAGACCTGTTAGTTTGACCTCAGTGGTAGGGAAAATGATGGAATCACTTCTAAAGGAAAAAAAAATGTTGTAGGTGCCGTATTGGTCCTTTTAAGAACAGATCCAGAAACAAATGATTTAATACCTTTTATTGGACCAACATGGATGTTACAGAAAAGAACAAAGTGCTCTAGCTTTCGAACCTACCCGGTCCTTCTTCAGAAGCTTTGTGGCAGTTATTTTGAAAATCCCATACTATTAACACCAGCTTATGTTGAAAAAACAGAAATAATTCTCATTGGTTTAACATATACATTTAAAACATAAAAGAAGATTACATTAGAGAAGCTAATTATCACCAGTATGCTTCTAACTGAGGAGCGTCAGAAGGGCAAAGGTTATCAATAATTTGCAACAACCAGAGAGTTCTTTTCACATAAATTTTAAGATGACTCAGTATGCCAAGAAAGCATTCTAGTGATAAAAAAACCTCGGGCTAGCATTCTCTCTAATACATGTAAGATGAGGTTACAACTTACATTCCAAGTGTCCTGGTGTATTCAAGAACAGATAACGAGAGACAAAATCCTGAAATTAGGTATAACTGCAAGTTGAAAAAGAGACCCACATTAAAAATATACATAATGCATGATAGTATCACTTGTAAGTGCAAGTGCCAAATAAAAATACTTGTCAGGGACCCCCAGGAAAATGAGACCATGAGCCTGATAAGTGCAGATTTCAACACAGAGTCAGTGTATAACAAAAATGCACAGAATCAGTCTAAGGAATCTAAATGAAAACTTCCAAGGATGAAATCCTCCAGGTTCCCTCCTTTTTTTCCCCCTTTCTCTCTCCTTGGGAAAGATACTGTAACTAGTAGGAATGAGATATACTGTATGTGCAAGAGTCATAATACAGCATCATTCACACCAATATTAATCGTTACCCAAATGAATGACACCTTTTATGAACCCCCAAGTAAATGAGATATGCATCTTAATATGAGCAGATTTAAAAATGTGACAGTGTGTAATCCAACCACTGACAACTAGTAGAAGGAAGTAAATGTACACTATATGTGAAAACCCAGTGCCCTAGCCACATAACAATTGTCCCATGCCACGCTCCCCCCACACAGACGTGTGTACATACACCACACCACACCACACACACACACACACACACACACACACACACACACACACACAACCACAACACACAACAAATATAGCAAACACAACACACACACACACACACACTCCAGCTCTGTTGACAACTCTCCCTTTGGGTGGCTAAACCAGTCCTATTTATAGCTTTTGGCAGCTCGCCTTTTGATTGGCTGCCACTTTCCTGAGCAAATTCAATGCCCTTTCAGTTTACCCAGCAGCCCCCTCAGTCCTATGGGGACTGCCATCTTTATCTACGTTAGGCCCCCAAACAGTCCAGCCCTATTGTTAATACATAAGCCCTTAAAAAGAGCTAAAAACATTCTCTCCCAAGATCAGAGGCTCTCCAGTCGCCATTTCACCAGTTCCCCTGCTCCCCTGTATTCTCTGGAGCTGGGAATATACTTTAATATTGGCCAAACGGCCAAAACCATAAATGGAGCCGTGGCTCCTTTAAATTTTACATCCCTGGCGGCTGCACATGCCCAGTCCAGCATGGGCCACCATCTTTATTTACATTTGCTGTCCTGATTTCCTTGCTGCTCTTAGAACTGCAATTTTCTTTTCTTTAAATGCCCAGAGGCGCGGAAACAGTGTAAGGGACCTCTGCCCCTCTGTTGCAAGGATCCTATGGGGCTGAGGACAGCACTGATTTTGGCTGCTGCAGCTGTGAAGTAATGGGTGGTGCCAGGGTCCCAATCCCACCTGGGACCCCTTGGAGCTGCGGCGGAGCAGCGCTGGGACCGAAGCCCACAAGGTAAGCCCAATTCGGGGGGCTTACATTTACAAATAATGTAAATGTATGACATTTTAAGACATTCAAGTATTTGAAGGGCATAAACAGGGTGAGGGTTGACAGCATCTTTAGAGGGAGTAAGAACACTCACACCAGGGGGCATTCATAGAACCGGACGGGGGCAGGTTCAGGGGGGGACATCAGGGGAGGTTCTTTACTGAGAGGGTGGTACAGTCATAGAATGGTCTGCCAGAGTGGGAGGTGGTGGTAGATACAGTGGAGGAATTCAAAACAAAGGGATAAGCACATGGGCTTTACTGCTAGGAGGCAGGCCAGCAGGGGGGTGTCTTCCTAAAATGGGGAGGGGGTTACGGGCAGACTGGATGGGCCGTTAGGTCTTTTTCTGCCATCAGAATTCTATGATTCTAATGAATGTTGAATAAAGGGAAAAACTGCTAAAGGTTTAACTCTGTTCATATCGGCCTCATCAGGCTTCTCTGGCAATGAAGAGGGGGTCCTTGAACATGTCTAGTCATGATCGGTGGTCCTCATTGTTAGGAAGGTTGAGAACTCATGACCTTATTAATTCAGGTGCCCTCCACCATCCAAGTACTTTCCAAGGATCAGAAATCCAAGACTGCATAGTCTGATTGACAGCCCTGTGGACCAACGGGATTTGTTGTTACCTCAGAGAAGACAAGAGCTGAGCTGACTTTTGAGCAGATCTGGAGGAAATTCCGTAGAAGTGGGACCACTGTTTGGGGGAGCTTGAGCTGAGCTACCATTGACTGCGTGCTGCAAAGTGATGAACTGAGTGAAAAAACAGTTTCTCCGTGAGCGAAGAAGGGAGGCTGTCTCATGTTAGCTAGCATATTAGTCCACACTGTGCATTGCCAGTGCAGAGACAGAGAAAGAAGCAGTGAGAAGGGAGACACAGTTCAAGATTTCTTTAGGGTCTGCTAGTGGGTACCATAGGTCAGTGCCTGGCAGCCACCTCCCTGAGGGTGCGAAGGCCTAGACATACGCATTGGCCTGACCAATGGGGAACAGCTAAACTTCCACCCTGAACTGCCATTGCAAATACCAGGGAGAGAGTTAAAGTGGAGAATGGAGTGAGACGGAGCTCAAGTCAATCTGTATTTGTACTTGCATTTTATTTATTTAAAGTTTCAGAATTACAACCTTTGAGTCAGCAACTCCTTTACAAAGGCTCCACGTCAGGGCAAACAGACAATAACAACAATAGTTAAACAATAGTGTACATAGGTGATTACATGAAGACAGAAGACATAATTCCATGGATTGGTAGTTACATTTTGGGAATGCTATTGCAGCCCGAGTCAGTTATACAGTGCACCATTTAAGAACTTGAGTACTATCCTGAAGTGTGGTTCACTTTGCAATCAAAGGACCTTATCTCAGGTTGGATGGACAACCCAGCGTCTAAGAGGCGTAATGTGTTCAGGTGCAGCAACAGGTCTAGGAGTCTAGCAGGTGCATCTTGATGCTGGCTTTGAACTGTCTAATGCTTGGGCATGTGCTATGGATGGGGGGAGTTCATTGAGCCAGGTGGGTGCCCGATAAGCAAAAGACCTTTGGCCTAGCGTTGTCCTTCTTAGGGGGACTAAGGTATGTGTATTCGCTGGGTGTCTTGGGGAGATCCTGAGAGTGTTTAGTTTTATTAGTGGGTCTAGACCAATGGGTGTAAAACCCATTTGGATTTTTTTGGCCTGGAGGCAGGTGTGGTATTTTAACCTGCCTGAGAAAGTCAGCCAGTTAGCTTTTTTGTAAAGATCGCAGGTATGGGTTAGCTTGTCACTATCCGTAACCAGCCGGCTAGCTTTGTTAAGGGCCAGATTAATTCGTTTTAGTGCCGTGGGGTCAGCTGCTTCATAAATTGTTATTCCATAATCTACCAGAGATAGGACCATGCTGCTTACTGCCAGCCGTAGGGCACGGGCCGGGAGGCATTGTCTGTGCCTGAAAAGGGTCCCTAATCTGGCATTTTCTGAGGCTGAGAGTTGGTCTATGTGCATGTGATAGGTCAGTAATGAGTCTAGTGTGATACCCAAATATTTGAATTGTGTTATTTGATCAATAATGGTGCCCTGGTGGTTGGTTATGTTTAGTTGGGAGCCATAGAAAGGGCTTTGTCTATGCGTAAAGATCAAGGATTTTGTTTTGCTGAGATTTAGTACCAACCTTTGTTTCATGAACTAGTGTTCTATTTCCTGGAAATTAGTCTGGAGAGTTTGCTGAACAGCATTCAGGGTGGAGTCTTTCCAAAAGATTACTGCATCATCTGCATATAGTAGGAGCTTACAGTTGCAGGCGCTAGGGATGGCATTCAGGAATAGGGTGAATAGGAGCGGGCCTAGAATTGATCCTTGAGGTACGCCCGATTTAACTGAGAGTTTTGAGGATAGAGTGGAATTTATTTTTACTTCTTATGTCCGGTCTGCGAGGTAGTTCTTGAACCAGAGTAAGACCTCTGGGCCTAGGTTGAGTGAGGGAAGTTGGTGTAAAAGTAAATCATGATTAACAGTGTCGAAAGCTTTAGTCAGATCTATGAAAATTGCTCCTGCTAGGTCGCCAGCATCGAGAGCTTCATGTATATATGACGTAAGCGAGAGGAGAGCCGTGGTGGTGCTATGACCTGCTCTGAAGCCATGTTGTTCTTGGCAGAGTAGGGAGTGATTTGTCAGGTATTCAGTGAGTTGGTCTGAAACTATTCTTTCGAGGGCTTTTGAGAGAGGAGGGAGAATCGTGATAGGCCTATAGTTCCCAGGGTCAGTTGGATCACCCTTTTTTAGTAGAGGGGTGATGATACCCCTTTTTCCAGAGAGTTGGGAATTGCCCTAGGCGAAGTGATAGGTTGAATATTTTAGTTAGGTGAGGGATGATTACATTTAGTGTTAGTCACAGGATCTTTAGGTCAAGGCTATCACTGCTGTGTCTTTTGTTTTTTAAGGCTTGTGTGAGGTAGCGTTTGGTTTTATTACATGAGATGGGTTTAAACCAAAAAGGTGGGCTGCTGGTCTTCAGTGAGGGTGAGTGTGGTACTGAAGTGGGTGGGCTAAAGAAGTTTGGAGGGATTCTGTGGCTGAGGTCTGAGAAAGAGTTATTCAGAGTATTAGCTATTAATGTAGGATCTTGTGAGGGTGTCCCATTAAGCGTTATTTGGGTAGGCGGTTGGTTATCTGATTTCCCACATAGTTCTTTGATGTTGCTCCAAAACTTGCTCCCTGTACCCCAAGACTCTGTTAGGGCTTGTTTGTAGTGGTTGGCCTTGGCTAGCCGAATGGCCCTGGTGCATTTATTTCTGGCTTCCCTGTAGAGCTGTCTGTCATGGGGGACTTTTGAATTGAGGGCTTTGTACCAGAGATTGTCTCTATGTGACATCTGGTCCAGTAGGGATTGTGTTATCCATGGAGTATCCCTTGCTTTTATGAACTTTTTGGCAAGGGGAGCATGTTTGTCACAGGCTGCATTGAAGATATTAATAAAGGAGGTCAGTGCTCCATCGATGGATATGGCGCAATGGACCGGGGACCAGTCACTGGTGGAGAGGCTATGGATAATCTTGGATATTGCTCCCTGTTTGAGGTGTCTTTGGTAAGATAATTTAGGGCGTTTGTGGGGGCTCCTGTTGGACCAGGTGTAGGAGAGAGGAGAGTGGTCACTAAGTACGTCTGGGAGGACTTTGACGTTAGATAGGTGTTTGGGGGAGTTCGTCAGGATGAGATCAAGAAGCGTATGTGCACCTGTTCTTGGGTCTAGACACGTGGGGGTTTGGACAACCTGAGTCAGATCTTGTGCAGTTGCTGCATCTTTAAAGGGATCTGCTCCTTTTGATAACCAATTTACATTAAAGTCGACCATTACTATGAGATCACTTTTTGTGGGTAGCTTAGCTATATTAGCCAGTATAGAGTCAAAAGCTTCTCTCTGGTTGTTGGGTATATAAACTGACATTATATACAGCGGTTTCCCGAGGGAGCCCATTGTAATCTTGATGGTGACTGCTTGTGCACCGTATTTCAGGTTTGGTAAGGGGATTAGTAGGGGCTTAAATTTGGCTGCGTTAATTTGTTTTACCAGAAAAAAGCTTCATTGAGCAAAGCTCATTTACAAGGAGGTCCTGGATAGCACAGTCAAAGGTACAGCACTACATAACATGTCATAGAAAACAAAGGTTATGATACAATATTTTTTTTTTATTATTTACATTATTTATTTATTTAGTGATTCAGAAAAGACCTTTGAGCGCAAGCTCTTTTACAAAGGTTCCATGTCGTAGATTGGAAAACAAAGTACAACAGGAGAAAGCAAAGGTACATCATAATTAACTAAATAGCTTGGATTCGGAACTCACAGAATAACTCAGAACATAGGTGCAAGTTAAAACAACAAGAAAAACTGTTTATGAGGGTGGGGGGGGGGTGAGATAAGCAGCCACAAAGTGCCTTGTCAGTAGTTCACAGAGATGGGGATAGCTGGCAGTGGGGTGATGAAAGGAGGTACAAGAGGGAGGCGGGTACTGCAGTGGAGGTGAAGGGTGGGGGAAGAAGGGCGATAAGGTATAGGGAGAAATTGGGGTGATGGGAGGCTGAGTGGAGAAGACATGCTAGAGTAAATGTTGGGGTGCGAGGGGGCATGGTTAGGCAGCTTGCATTAGTAGGGACTGTTAGGGAAACTCATGGGACTGGGATCTGGGGGAGAAGTGGGGTGTCAGGTGCTGAAGGTGCATGATGCAAAATGATTGCAGAAGCAAGTCATGAGAAGGGACAGAGGAAGGGAGTACCTGAATCCTGCCCGGTGCTTGCTGGGGGGCAGAGAGAGAGTGGGTGTGGCTGGACTTAGGGGCAGGTGCACTTAGAGAGTGTTATTAGGTACTGTTTGAAGTCAGTTTTGAACTGGGTCAGACAATCAGTGGCCAAGAGGTGCCTGAGGAGTTCATTCATCCACAGGGGGGCCCGGTAGGAAAATACATCTTGCCCAACCGAGGTGCGATGGAAGGGGATCACAAAGGCCCCTCTAGTCCTTCCCCTGGTGACCTGAAATTAGTTGGCTGCCTTGATCAAATTGCCTACACATGGAGGTGTTTTACCCAATAGAGCCTTCTTCCCTAGGATGCAACTCTGGAATTTTACCCTGTTTCTTAATGACAGACAATCAGCACATTTGTACAGAGTACAGTTGCACGTGCCACGCTCAGCAACCAGGGTGAGTCTGCAGGCTTTGTTGAGCACAGCCTGAACCCTCTTGAGTGCTGTATCTGTTGCTGCCACATAGACCATTAGTCCATAGTCAATAGTAGATATGATGGAGCTATAGACTGAGAGGCGGAGGGCCCCCAGAGAAAGGTATTGCCTGTGCCTGCACAGGACACCAATCTTGATATTGACTGTCTTGACCAGAGAGTCAATATGATGATACCCTTTCATTTACGTATTGATTATGACCCCCAGATACTTGAACAAGTGGACTTGTTCCAGTGGCTCACTGCATGAGTTGGAGATGATGGGGGGAGTGGTGCTTATTTTTGTTGTGGAGGCTGGATATAAGCATGATCTTGTAGTTTAGTAGCAACTTATGACTATAGAACCAGTCCTTGAGTTTGGAGAAGGAGTTCTGCAGCTCAGATTATAGGGCAGCCTAAGACGTGCTGCTGCTTAGGAGCACAGCATTGTCTGCGTATAGTACGAGTTTGGTGTCACAGGCTGTGGGAAGGTGATTTAAGAAGAGGCTGAAGAATAGGAGCCCCAGCATTGATCCCTGGGGTACCCCTAACGATACTTCTCTTGTGCTGGATACTGTTTGCCCAATTTTGACACATTGATTTCTCCATATCAGGTAGTCTTGGAACCAGCAAAGGGCATTGGGCACCACACCCATGTTTTGCAGTTGGGTCAGTAACAGGGGGTGGTTGACTGTATTGAAGGCTTTGGTGACGTCAATAAAAACAGACCCCACCAGTTTGCCTTCATCCAGGGCCTTATGTACATAGTCCATGTAGTCCAGCAGGGCAGTGGTGGCACTGTGATTTTGTCTGAAGCTATGCTGGTTGGGGCATAGTAGATTATACTTAATGAGGTAGTCAATGAGTTGACCCACCACACTCTTTTCCAGTGCCTTGGACGGGGGGAGAGGATCAAGATGGGTCTGTAGTTGGCTACCACAGACTTGTTACCTGCATTATGTACTGGTGTAACTAGGGCCTGCTTCCAAACCACTGGGAATTGGGCAAGGGCCATGTACGGAATGATAATGGGCACTATAAGAACGTCCAGGGTGAGGGATAGAAGTTTCATGTCTATCCCATCACTGCCCAGTCTGGTCTTATTTAGTACTTTTTTGACCATAGTTAGGGCCTCCTTCACCATCACCCTTTTAAAGTAGAAGATTGGGTGAGAACACTCGGTAGGTACGTTGTTGGAATGGTTCAAACCAGGTTGAAAATAGGCAGGTGGTAGCACTGGGGTCAGATCAGTGAAGGCCTTATTGAAGGCTTCCGCAATAGCTAAAAGGTCTGTAGTGAGGGTGTTACTGATCTGAGCAGCCAAGGGTGCTTCTTGTCCTCCCTTCCAAGGATGCTTTTGATGTTATCCCTAAATCTTTTCCCATCACCCCAAGAATTGCTAAGCTGGGCCTTATGATAGCTGGCTTTGGTGAGCCGGATGAGCTTGGTGCAGTGGTTCCTGGCCGTTCTGTAACACTGGTAGTCATGCTTGCTACCTGTGTTTCTGGTCTTCTCCCAGAGTATGTCCCTTTCTTTCAGGTGGGAGAGGAGCTCCCCATCAATCCAGCCATTTGCCTGCCCCCGAATTTTATTCGATGCATATAATATCACAGGTAATAAGGATGCATATGAAGCAAAAGATAGAGGGATCATATCTACCTGTGACTGCAGAGGTATGCTTATCCAGGAATGTTCCTGCAAGCACCAGAATCATGCATGCAAATCAGGGCTTGGTCCTGCATGTGAGCCAAGCCTGGGGACCTGTTCCTGGGATTCGACCAGCAGATTGGGTCACTGGGGATTTACAAATACCTCCATTCAAGGGTTGCATTTGCCATTTTTTGCAATTTCACGGCCTTTGGGGTTGGGGATCTGTTGTGTCAATAAGCATTATGTACATTTTAATTTTAAGGTCACCACCAGTGGCCAACTAGCTGCTTCACCTATGGGCCTACAACAATTCATCCACTGGGTACCCAGTAACTTGCTGGGAGCTCCCCTATTAAAATAAAGACTAAATCTACTGGTACCGGCGGGGATAGGGTAGTGCCTCCAGTACAGGAGAGCAACATCCATGAACTGTCATATGCACTGCAGAGTGTGTGTGTGTGTGTGTGTGGGGTGCGGAGCTGCGTGTCAGGGTTGTGCCTAAAAAGCATTCTCAATTACAGTCCTGTGAAGATTTGGGTTTGCCCACGCCTGCTCAAGGCGTGTAGGAGCGGCTACATACAGTGAATTATTGGGCCAGGCCTTCACATGGCACCAGTAGCATGGCCAATTTACAGCTACCTTCCTTATACAGCAAATTAATCCCTCCCCCCCTTACGGGTTCACTTCTTAAACATACTGTAGTGTTTTGCTGAAACTATTGCCATTTATTGGGTCAACACTCCTTCATGGTAAGGGCTGCTGGTTGGCTAAATGAACTAGGGTCGCAGTTTAATCTTCCCAATCTTGCACATTTCAAAAGCTCTGTGCAGTCATCTCTATTGTTACAGTACTGTTGAAACCGCACATATCCCTGCTTGTAGCTTTTGCCTTCTTTGGTGATTTTCTTCACTGTTTTGTTTTTGTCTTTAGATTGTATCTCTCTGCATGTTGCTTGACGTTGTTTTTGTTGTACCCTAACTGTATTGTGATGACCTTGACGTGGAACCTTTGTAAAGGAGCACTTGTGCTCAAGACTACTTTTCAAATAACTGAATAAATAAATAAAAATCGCTCAGACTTCTGGAACATGGAAGCTTATACAGAATGCACAGACATCACCTGCATAGAAAAGAAAGAGTGGTGAGGTTATTTAAAGTAGGATAGGTGTGAAATAGGGTAACTGAAGGTAAACACCCATGCCCCACGCAAGAACAGGGGGATAAAAAAAGAACTGAGTGCTCCCAATGGCCTAGCAGCAGGGCATTGTGCTACCATGCTGGTGATTGGGATTGAAAGTGGAATCAGGATGCCGCTTCAACTTCAAGACGAGGCCATGAGCTGGAGCCGCTGCTGAGAAGCAGTGAGCTCCACCCCTGGAGGACTGATAGTGGCTTCCAGTGCCACAGAGACACCTTCAGGAGGGCCAAGAAGCTTGCTTCTCCTCCTCCACTTCAGTGCACTGTGCTAGCATGGTGTCAGATAACAACTTGCCCACATAACAGGGAGGAAGACACAGTAGGGAGAAAATGATGAACTAAATATCCCAGCTGCTATCTACATAACGGTCAGCACATGAGGGTCCCTGTCACCCTACTGGACTCCCATCAAAACTGCAACTTCTCAGGAAGGGGGTGGACTACTGTCCTCCTGCTAGACCCACGATGAAGAAGGCAACCAACACATCCCATCCTCCACCTCCTTCTACTGAATGAAAGCACTCCTGCACTTGTGCATATTAAAACCACCTGATCACATAAAAAATACCACCAACAGTGTAACTTCTTGTTTGTTTTAAGTGTAAGGCACCCAGAGCCTCCGGGATTGGGCACCCTAGAAATGAACTTTGCCTTGCCTTATTCAGTATGTCAGTTTGCATCTGTATTACCCCCTCCTCCTGGAAGGGAGGCTGAAAACAAGTAGAACTGCCTAGCCGTCCCTTCCCCACACAACAAAAACTAAACTAATAAATCATGAGATACCCCGAATAATACAGTGGTTAGGGAATTTTACTCACATATTCCTGCATATGAAGCAGAAGCAACAGATGGATGAACCTTCTGATCTTAATTCAATTTGTTACTTCATTTACTCTAAGTTTATCAGAGAATTGGGAAGTTCATATTAACATGAGAACAATAAGGTGTCCAGTAAAAACTGTGGTAGCAAGTATGCGCGGTCAAAAACCTCATGGTCATAACAGCACAGCATGGTTTCAGAGTTGTTATATCTAATCTAACGCGGTTTGGGATCACATGGTTTGGTACTAACCACACAGCATGGTTATTGACTGCACTGTTTATGACCATGGTATTGACATAGGGCCGAACAGCAGCAGGAAAGGTTAGTAGTATTTAGTGAGAACAGTTGAAATACTACAGCAGGGCCCATATCTCTTCCTGATCTGTGGCGTACAGGTCATCTAAATCAAAATCTCACTCTCCAGCAATGCCGGCATGAATGACTGCTTACAAAAAGTGTAAAAACACTTGAATCCATGTATGACAAAAAATAGCTGAGAGGGGAACTATGTCTCACATGGGTGGAATACCATCTCCAGGTTCTGGTGACATGAGGACCTCGTGAGCACCACTCTGTAGGTCAGCACATCACCAGAACCTCTCAGTTGTATTATACTCTCAGAATACATGGTTCCCTATCTATTATTCTATAGTGTGTAGGAGAGTATTGTTCTGTATAGAATTCCATCCCTTTCAGAATGCTGTTGTACCACAGTTCAAAGGTCACGGAATGTGATTGTACCCTTCTGTGGTACAGAAACATTCTGAAACTTCTGGAAACTGCACAAGTCGGTTTCATTCTGAAAGCTGAAGAACTGCTGCAAGCATATTTCACACAATACCATACACTATAAAAAATACAAGATAAGCAACTTTATGCACAACCAGTGTGTACTGTCACCTCGGTGTTTTGATTCCTATGGACCTCTCAAGCTTCACTCTTGAGGTCAGAGGGCATCAGAACCTCTTGGTGGCAGAAAATACTGGTCAGGTATAGTTGCCCTTCCAGTATTCTCTATATTCATAGTATATAGTTAGCCCCTACTGTGTATGTACAGCCAATGTTCTTGTTGTGGTACAGTTCAAAGGTCATGAAAAGTTATGATATTGTTCTGCTGCCATAACGATACTACAACTTCTCTTCTTTGAACTGTGCAGCTGCACTGTTCCCTTGGGCTACAGCCACTCAAAATGGTTATGTCAGTCGCTATTTCTGTCAGAGAGATCATGCTTCAGTGATTAAAACATGCTAAAAATGCCCTAAAATGCTGATAGTACTTCCCATATTTCAAAATCAGTTCCCAAATAGAAACCACCATAAGCCTGTGAATGTTGGGGGGAGGGGAGCAGCTCATGAGAGGATTGCTGTAAATAGAAACTAACATCTTTTTTTCTCAGTTCAGCCAATGAGAGTCAAGCCTTCCAGCTCCACAGTATCCTTTACCTGTTTCTGTTAGAATGACATGTTTGAGTTTGAGTTTGTTTGAGGTTCTATAATGAATTTTAACAATAGAGTTCACCTTTAAATAAAATAGCATCTCTTCATATTGTGTACACTGCACTGTACATATTGTGCATTTCAGTGGGGGAAACCATATACCATATCAGACAGTATATGGGTAACCATACACAACTAAAGATGAGTTTCTGTCTTGGGGATGTGATGACATCATAGAGACAGCTCAAGCTCTGGGCTCAAGGTCTCTATGATGTCATCATATCCCCTCAATGGAAACACAGCCTCCTTGTGTATGGTCATCCATACATTACTCTATACATGCATATTATAGTGGTGCAATAGCACTATTATAGTTAAGGTTGAGTACGCACTTTAATAGATATATAAATGCATAGAAATTGTCAGCAGATAAGGACCGCTAGGCCCATCTAGTCTGCCCATAATCCCTATACTTGTATGCAGTCACTGACCCTAAGTGATCAATTGCTTTTTATCACTCCCTCCCCACCCAGTGTTCCCATGTGCCTGTCCCAGGCATGTTTAAACCCCTCCACTGTGCTTGCCCCCACCACCTCTTGTGGCAGACTGTTTCAAGCGCCCACCACGCTCTCTCTCAGTAGAAAAACTTCTTCATGTTACCTCTTAATCTACACCCTTCCAATTTCATATCATGTCCCCTTGTTCTGATATCTTTTCTACATTGGAGAAAGATCCCCCACCTGCACTGGGTTTATGACCTTGAGGTAATGTCAAACCTTAAATTTTGTACTTTAATAACTTTGCGACCGTTTAATGGATTTGCACAGATTTTGCATGTGCGGTCTCCTGAGGTAGATCTTTCGAAGTGCCAAGCTGCATGTCAGTCAGATTGGTGGATTTCATGCTGTGCATAGTGAAAACATTAAAATTCACCCTTTTTTGCAGTTTTTTTTGTCATCGCGCTGCAGCAAACGGTTTGGAATTATGCCCAATATTTGAAAATTTTCAGGGTAGAAAGAGCTTGCCCCACAGAACATATCTGCATTGGTTTGGTGAAAAAATATTAATCCATTCCAAAGTTATTTAATTTTAAAATTTCGGGTTCTGATCATCCTCAGTTCGTTCTTTTGGATAGAGAAATGGAACGAAAAAGGATTTTGCTCTGACGAACAAGGATCCTTTTTCTTGAGGGGCCAGTCCTTGTTAGCCAGAAAAAATTCCTTTTTCGTAAGCTGCCATCTATTTTTTTTTTTTTTGCCTCAAAACAAAATGTAATAACTGTGCCCAGGGATTTCTGTTACAAACATTAAAGTATGTATTTTGCTCATCGGGAGTTGATGAGCTGTGCTCTGTGATTTCTGACATTCGTATACCCATAGAAATTTTTTTTAAACTATTTAAATCCTTGTTCGTCACTCGCTAAATTCCTTTTTCGCCATTCCTTTTTCATCATGGTGAAAAAGGAAATCAGTTGGCAAACAAGGATTACCTCTTTTCATGACCAGATGGCCAGACTGGGAATCCTTGTTCACCAGTCAGTTTCCTTTTTCACCATAACAAAAGAGGATGGTGAAAAAGAAATTTCTGTGGTGAAAAAAGATTTCTGGTCTGGCCATCTGGTCATGACAAGTGGTAATACTTGTTTGCCAGCCGACTTCCATTTTTGCCATGATGAAAAAGGATGGTGAAAAAGGATATTGGCTGGCGAAAAAAAGATTCCCAGTCTGGCCATCTCATCATCAAAAAAGGTTTTTTAGCCATCTCGTCATGAAAAATTCAGTCATCTGGTTGGGGCAAAAGATTGTTTTCCACCAGATGAAATCCTTTTCCACCACCACAGGAAAGGATTGGCATAAAAGGATTTCACCTGGCGAAAAAATATCCTTTTGGTTTTTCTTTGTTGTTTATTTTTTTTTATAATGTGACCCCAAAATCCCTGGTGTCTAGTGGCACCTCCACCCTGTATTTTATAATATATATATATAGATATATTTTATTTATTACCCCATACCTGCTTTTTTGGGGGGGTTCACAATGCTCCCAATTATTTTCCCTTGTGTCTAGTGGTATCCCCCACCCTCCAATGCCCCAATAGTCATTGGTGGCAGTGGTATCCCCCCTCACCCTCCCTTTTTTATTTTTTCCCCCTGAAAATAAAAAAAACTGTCCCTCAATGTCTTTTGCTATTTTTGTAACCTGTAAAAAAAATTGTCCATCACCAATCATGCCCATACCCCACACCTGACCCCCACTGTGCATCCACCTCCCACACCCCCATGACATATCCACAGACCCTCACTCACCTTAAGAGGTCCCAGGTTTGAGACCCACTCAACCGATGAAAGATATGTCTTGCTGCTGGAACCAGGGATTATAATATGAGAAACTAAGGCAAATGCACTTTAGTGTATTTCAGCAATGGAGGGGTTCAACTTTTAACATAATTCAGCTGTTTTTCATGATTTTGGCCCAAAATTTTCAAAATGGCCTTCTGGGGATGCCACCTCATGAACAGTATGACTGTCATTAGGCAACTCCTGCCAGAAAAGTAATTTTGCAGTCAGTTGGCAAAATCACCTTTTTGGTGGGATTTGTGTAATGAAAGTCATTGGCCCGGATATTCAAACTGCACCAAGCTGTGGTGCAATCCTGGGCGTAGCTCAACTTTGTTGCGCAGAGATGTGGCTTGGGCGATATTCAATGGAGCTGCACTATGGCGCAGCAGCTTTGAATATCACACCCTGGCCACCACTGTGCAAAGCACGGTGGCACTTTGCTTGTGAAACAGTGGCCAGAGTGGAGCATGGAGATATGCTAACACTAGTGCCATTAGCCATGCACAGCACCTGCGATATTCAAGGGGACATGCAAATGGGGCCAAAATTTATGCAAGGCGCACAGGGGGCCATTTGCATCTCATTACAGCCCCATTTGCATGCCATTAGCATGCAGGTGCACTGATCCCCGACGACCTGTGCCTGGTGCCCTGCCAGACAGCAGCCGTCGAGGACCGACCCCTGCAGCCCGATCGCGGGCATTCCTGTAAAATAAAAAAAAAACCCGTCCAATATCCCTGGGGGTCCAGTGGACCTCTATGTGCCTGATCACGGGCATCAGTATAGTCCCCTGTCCAATATCCCTGGTGGTCCATTGGACGATCGCGAGCATCTGTAACACATAACACACCTACCACCCTGGTGGTCTATTATCCCCTCCCCACCGCCCACTGGGCCCACCACCACTCCCCAATCAGCGGCGGCGGCAGCACCCACCCGCCGCTGCCCGCGCCACGACCGACAGCTCGGTGGGGCTGCATGCCCATGGTTCCTGGCATGAGCCAATGGGCATGCACATGTCGTACTACTCAGTCAGATATGTGAATGAATCATTCCATACGGACTGAGTAATACTGATAATGAACTCGAGCTCATTGGCTCACGCTGTGTACCAATGAGTGTGCAGCCTCTAACAGTCGGTGAATGACGAGGCGACGGCGGGGATGGTACTACCGCCCACTAACTGATGGGGAATGAACAGTAGGGCTCAGTGGAGCAGATGGGGAGGGTACTAGACCACCAGTCAGCTCAAAGTTGATACGATGTTACACCCATGATTGGACGTCGATCGGTCCACTGGACCACCAAGGATATTGGACGGGGGCTATACTGATGCCCGCGATCGGGTGGCGATCGGTCCACTGGACCACCAGGGATATTGGATGGGGGGGACTATACTGATGCCCGCGATCGGGCACATAGAGGTCCACTGGACCACCAGGGATATTGGACAGGGGGATTTTGCTCCAGGGATGCCCACAATGGGGCATGGGGGGACACCGCCAGGTGCGGCAGGAACTCAGGTGGCCACCCACAGGTGTCAGCTGCCGTGTTGTGCATGCATGACTCTGCACATCCCGGGCTGAATATTGGGCTGTGCAGGTTATGCATGGGCACGCTCCACCTACCTGTGCCTGCATACATTACTGATGTGCTCCGGCGCATCGGGATTTGTGCGGTGCACTTTTCCCTTTTGAATATCACACCGGGCACATCAGTGGGTTGCACATGGCAATCCTTTTGAATATCTGGGCCCTAGTGTTCATGAGGTGGGGTCATAAGAAGGCTATGCTGATAATTTGGGGTCAAAATCTCAAAAAATGGCTGCATTATGACCAATCATTGCAATCTCACTACGCACGCTCGTGACTTTTTTAATATTTTTACCCTATATTTTCAACATAGTCTTCTTACTGCCCCACCTCATGTATGCCACAGCTGTCATTTTTCAAATCCTGGCCAAAATGTGCTTTCACACCTGTAGCACATAATGGCATTGCAGTTGAGCAGAATTATGTTTTGGTGGGGATTTGAAAATTTTCTGTACTGGGTACATGCGATGAGGTCATAAGAAGGCAATGTTGAAAATTTGGAGTCAAAACTATTTAAGATGGTGCAGGTGTGACTATTTGTTGCAATTTTGCTACTCTTGCTTGTAACTTTGTGAATTTTAAATATTTTGAGCTCAAAATTTCAACATAGCCTTTTATTACACCACCTCATGAATGTCATAGCTGTCATTTTTCATATCCTTTTTAATTTTTTTCTTCCATCAATTTAGATCTTAAGTCCTTCATTTCCAATCGTATAGATCATCATATTCCAGGCATAGTATATCATCATTATTGAGAGGGAAAAGAGGGGAAGGGGGGACCCAGCCAGTAAATATTAATTTAGTTTCAAGTTAACTAATAATGCCCAATCGTATGTTGTCTGAAAAATAGGCCAAATTTTTCTCAAACGTATGCGCCTGTCCTTCTTTAATATAGTAAATCTGTTCTAGATTCATAATTTCTATCATAAAGTCAATCCAGGTTTGAATTATTGGAGGATTCCTATCTTTCCACTTAAGTAGTATGCATTTTTTTGCAATTATTGTTGAAATTGAAGAAAAGATCATCCGATCTGCATTAAGTTGCATAGATGGAATCATTAATAGTGCCAGTTGACCCGTATTAGCTATATTATTATTTAACGTTATTTGAATGAACCTTATAATTTTGTTCCAAAAATTTGAAAGGTATGGACAGGCGTACAACATATGAATTAAAGTTCCCATAGTTGTAGTGCATCTGGGACATTTCTCATTAATGGCAGTATTAAAATTATTTAAGCAAGAGGGGAGTTCTGAAAAAGGTATTAATTTGAATCTGTTGAAGCTCGCTGGCTTTTACATAGTGGCCCGGATATTCAAACTGTGCCATTCTGAGGCGCAAGCCCTTGCGCTGCTCAAAATAGTTGAGCAGGGGTGTGGCCGGGGCGATATTCAAAGGAGTTGCGCTATTGAGCAACTCCTTTGAATATCACCCCCCAGCCACAGCCACTGTGCATGGCGCAGTGGAACTTGCGCCACCGCAAGTTGTCAGAGTTGAGCATTAAACTTGCGGTGGCGCAAGTACCATTGCGCCATGCGCAAATTTCCGATATTCAAAAGGTGACATGCAAATGGGGCCATAATTCATGCAAGGCACAGGGGGGGCCATTTGCATCTGATTATGGCCCCATTTGCATGCCATTATCATGTAGGTGCGCCGATCCCGGAGGACTTGCACCTGGCCGCTCTGCTAGGCAGCAGCCGTCGGGGACCAATGCACCCTGCAGCCCGATCGCGGGCAGTATGTATGCAGACAACACCCCCCCAAACAGCATCCGATGCCCGATCGCGGGCAGTATGTATCACGACACCTCCCCACCCAAACAGCTCACAATACCCGATCGCGGGCGGTATGTATCAAAACCCCCAGTGCCGATCCACAGGCAGAGAGTAAACAACCCCCAGTGCCCAATGCTGGCGGGCAGAATGTCAAAAGCCCCCAACCTGAATATCTCCCTGGTGATCAGTGGACCCGTATTGCCGATCGCAGGCAGAATGTCAGTGACAACCCCAAACATCTCCCTGGTGTCTAGTGTCCCCACCCCCCCACCCACGACCCACACGCCCCTCCCCCGGCGGCGGCGGCAGCATCCACCGCCTGCCGCCCGCCGCTCGCCAACTGACTGTCCGGTGGGCTGCATGCCCATTGGTGCAGAGCTAGAGCCAATGGGCATAGCTTCCATCTATGACATCCAGATTTGTGAATGATGTTTCTCTAGCTCTGCACCAATGGGCTGCAGCCCTACCGGACAGTCAGTCGGCGGCGCGGGCAGGCGGTGGAGGCGCCGCCGCCGCCGCCGGGGAGCGGTGAGGCTTGCGGTGGTGGGTGGGGATACGACACGAGGGAGATAAGTTTGGGGGTTGTCATTGGACATTCTGCCCGCGATCGGGCATTACGTCCACTGGACCACCAGGGAGATATTCGGTTGGGGGCTTTTGACATTCTTCCCGCGATCGGGCACTGGGGGTGGTTTCACGCTCTGCCTGCGACAAAACACGGGTGGTCTTTGATACATACTGCCCGCGATCGGGCATCGGGAACTGTTTGGGGGTGTTGTCTGCATACATACCGCCCACGATCGGGCATTGGGAGCTGTTTGGGGGTTGTTTTACGTTCTGCCCACGATCGGGCTGGTGGGGCACAGGACTGAGTTGGGGCCGCCACGGTGGCAGCTGCTGTGTTGCACCCTGCAATACAGCAGCTCACCCGTGGGTGGCCCCTCAACTTGATCCTTTTTTGGCTCAAAGTTGTGCAGGCGCAGGTTGGGGTTGCGCTGCAGTATTAACTTCACAACCGACTGAATATCGGGTTGCACAGTTTATGCATGGTTCCTCCCCCTCCTGTTGAGCATGCATTCATTTGCATTGCGCTGTTGCTCAACCTGTTTTCAGTGGCGCAACTGCCTCCTGCTGAATATCGCAGAATGGCGCAATGTAGGACTTGCGCATGCACAACCCTGTTGCTCATGGCGCAACCCTTTTGAACATCTGGGCCAGTGTGTATAGGATTTTAATGCATTTTACCATAAGGGGTCTGTTATATTTATACCTAGATCCCTTTCCCATTTTTTAATTAGTTTTTGTTGTTCTTTTAAAGATGTATCAGCAAGTGCGCTGTATATAGTTGTTATTAATTTAGATTTTTCCTTTCTATCATTTAATACATTAAGTACCGATGAAGTATCATTTTTATTTTGTTTTTTTATAGGAAGCCTGTACAAAGTTTCGTAGTTGCAAATATTGAAAATAGCGCATATTGGGTAGATCAAAATCTTGTTGAAGGGCTAAGAAGGTTTTCAAATGTTCTTTATCTATAGTATGTTTCATTGTTTTAATGCATCTCACATACCAAATTTGGAAAGTTTGGTCTTTGACTGAAGGTTCAAATTTATAATTTAGCATAATAGGGGAATGAGGAGAAATTATATTGTTTTCTTTAAGATGATGATGAGCTTTCTCCCGAGCCACTATTGTAGTTATAGTGGCTTGGCTCAATGCTATATTTTTTCCTTTTTTATGATAGTCTGAATACAATAATTGCACCATATCGAAATATGGATGTGTTTTAAGCTCTAGTAGTGTCATTTTTGATGGATTTTTATTCTCATGCAGTCATTCCCAAACCAGAACAATTTGTGTAATTAAAAAAATAGTTAAAGATATCTGGCAGGGCTAGCCCACCACTAGCTCTATCTCATATTAAATGAGAATAAGCTGTTCTAGGAGATTTACTATTCCATATAAATTTCATAATAATTTTCTTTAACTGATGAAAGCACGTTTGAGGTGGAATTAGTGGTAAGGATTGAAAAAGAAAAATATTTAGGGAGAATCATTTTTATTATATTAATATGTCCAATCAATGTTAAAGGCAAGCATTTCCAGTGGTCTAATTCTTCAATCGTTTGCAAAATAAGGGGCTCATAATTGGACAGTATTGTCTGTTTATGATCATAAGTGAGCCTAATAACTAAATATTGGATTTAATTATCAATCTACATATGGTTAGCTACTGGTTAATTTATTTTATTATTCTGATCTAATGGCATTACCATTTTATCCCAATAATTTTATATCCAGATAGTAACCCAAATTGTTTAGATGACTTAATGATCTCTGGGATAGATGTCTCAGGGGAAGATACATATATAAAAGTATATAGTTCACATAAAGACTTAATTTATATGTTCTATTATTAATAGAAATGCCTTTTGCGCCTGGATTAGCCCTTATTCTATCAGCTAATGTTTCTATTACCATTGTAAATAGTAGTGGGGAAAGTGGGCAACCTTGTCTTGTGCCATGAAATAAATTAAATTGTTGTGAATAATTATTATTAGTTTTAACAATGGCTGTTGGGCCATTATATATTAATTGAAGCCAACCGCTGAGCTGTTCCCCCCACCCCATGTCCTCTATCACCTTTAGCATATATTTCCATGCTACACAATCAAAAGCTTTTTCAGCATCTAGTGCTAACAGTATTGCATCTTCATCATTAGCTAATGACAGCATATTAATAGATTATCTAATATCTCTCGTACTGTCCTGCCCTTCATAAATCCATTTTGATCAGTATTTATTATAATTTGAAACATGATTTCTAATCTTTTTGCAATAATTTTAGCAAACATTTTATAATCCACATTTAATAGGGAGATGGGTCGGTAAGAGGAGCAGCTCAGTGGATCTTTATTTTTCTTTAGAAAAACATGAATAATGGTGTCACGGAAAGATTTAGGAAATGTCCCAGATTAATGGAATAAATTAAAAAGTTTAAGCATTATAGGGATAAGTAAATCTTTAAATTGCCTATATAGTTCAATTACTATCCCATCTGGACCAGGAGATTTATTTGCAGGTAATTGCTTAATAGCTACTTCAATCTCTTCATACGTAATACCGTCCTCTAATTGTTGTTGAAATTTAGGAGGTAATATGTGCAAATATTGTTTAATTTATTCTGTTGAAATATCAGGGCATTCAGAGTTATATAAATCCTAATAGTAGTCAAAGAAACATTTATTAACCTCGTCAGGATCCTCAATTGACTTATCCTGTTGGTCCTTTACTGATAATATATACTTTTTGTGTTGTTCTCTCCTTGTTTGCCAAACAAATAATTTTTGAGGCTTATCTGATAAATATAGGTAATTTGATTTTGTTTGCATAATTTGTTGAGTAATTTGGTCTAGTTGAATAATGTTTAACTGGTCTTTCAAATCAATTTATTAAAAATTCTAGCATCCAAAGTCTGGGTATGTATATTGAAGAGATTGCATCTCTTTTTTAGCTGGTTAACTATTAAATTAGATTTTTTTCTTCCTAATATGGCAAAGTCTGAATACAGGATGGTAGAACTAGTGACCAAAGAAGGCCAGCAAAACTTGAGGACATAATCAAAACAGATACATGTGAGGATTTTAGATTTAAGAGATGGATGGAGTTTATTTGTTAGAGAACCTAATAAGGGTTACAAAGAGGGTTTAGAAAAAAGGGAAAGGGGGCTGAGGACATGTAATAGGTCATCTTTGTATGTATTAAAGTGTGAGACCGGGGGTGAGGCTTAATGGACAGATGTGGCTGAGGGCGTGGTTAGTCATAGGAGTAGGTGGAGGAGAAAAGGCCTGAGAGAAGGCCATTTAGGTGATGGGAAAGAGGGGAGTGCCGAATGTCATGAGGCAGGAAGTTCCATAATTCAGGCATACAGTAACTGAAAGCTGCTTGTTCAGCTGAGGTGGATCTCTGGGGGATATGCAGGAGGCGAGTGTTGAGATTCCTCAGTGAGTATGCTGGAGTGAAGAGAGAGCAGACAGGACAGCTGAGAAGTAGGGGGGCAGGGACTGATCCCAGAATTTGGCTGTTAGGCATGCACAGTGGGACGATCTGCGGTCCTAGAGAGATGAGAAACCCAAGGACTGATACAGGGAACAGTGGTGGGTGTTGTAAGGGCAGTCAAGGGTGAAATAGCAGAAGCAGTAAAAGAATGGGTTCAGTCTAGACAGGGCAGACTTGGGAGTGGCACTATAGACCACGTCGCTGTAGTCTAAGATAGGCAGGATCATTTTCTGTACAATTTCATGGCGGGTCAGCAGCAGGATGCAACCACGATTACAGAAGAGGACACCCAGTCTGGGGTGCAATTTTTTGTGGACAGCATCAAATTGTACAGAAAAGTCGAGATGCTGGCTGAGCCAGACCACAAGATACCTGAAGGAGGAGCAGGCCTCCAGAGGAATCCCATCCAGGGTATGGAAACTGGGGGTAAAGGGGTGCTGAGAAAGTCTCTGCCTTGTACCGAACACCATGGAGACAGTTTTCTTGGTGTTGAAGTGGAGCTGATTCGTGCAGAACCAGCGCCGGACACTGTTGAAGTCCTGGTGCAATATGGTTGCCACATCAGTAATTATGGGGCCAGATGTATACAGTACCGTGTCATCTGCATACATGTGGATGGAAGAGAGAGGGCAGGCCAAGAGCAGGTCATTAAGGAAGACAGAGAAGAGAAGATGCCCCAGGACAGAGCCCTGAGGTACTCCGGATGTGACAGGGAGGGGATCAGAGATGAAACTACCAATCCTGACAGCCTGTGTCCGGCCAACCAGATAGGAACAGAACTAGTTGGTGGCCGAGCTAGAGAGCTGAGCACTGGTGAGCTTGGAGGGGGGGGTGGGATACGGTGTTGAAAGCCTTTGCTAGATCAACGAAGATGGCCGAGGTCACGTGACCCTTGTCCATGGCAGAGAGTATGGAATCCGTGATTCTCAGCAGGGTGATGGTGGTGGTGGTGGAGTGGGACTTCCTGAACCCAGACTGGTAAGGTGAGAAGAAGGATGAGGAGGCAGGGAAAGAAGAGAGTTGGGAGAGGACAAGTTTTTCTTGTATTTTGGCTAGAATAGGTAGGAGGGAAATAGGGCGGTAGTTTCCTGGAGTGGTGGAATCACCACCTTTGTGGAGTGGAACGACCATGGTGTGCTTCCACTCAGCTGGAACAAAGACAAGGGAGAAAGATAATTTGAAAATCGTGGCCATTGTGACCTCAGGCAGGGAGACAGCAACAGGAATAGATGAACTCTTCAGGAGCAAAGATTCTGTTTTCATCCAAATTACCTCAGTATAAATAATAGGGAGGATGAATACAGAACTAATGTGAAATACAAACTGGACTACATCTAAATATTATGTTTTGGTAAAGTTCTCCTGAAGGCGTCAGCTGATCTTTAAAGAATCAATGCGTCATGGGTTGTGTTTGGGCAGAACCATCTGGGTAAATGTCGATCTTAGTATTCTGAAAACATAAAAAAATCCCTTAATTTGTGCTTGTTTTATAATGATCTTTCAATTGGATTCCAATGCAAACACAACTAGAATAATAGTCAGCTTTCCAACGCAAGCACAACCAGACTAGTAGGCAACTTTCCAACGCAAACAGAATCAGACTAGTAGGCAGCTTTCCTACACAAACACAACTAGACTAGTAGGCAGCCTTGTAACGCAAACACAACCAGAATAATAATAATAAACTTTATTTATATGCGCCTTTCTCAAAACCAAGGCGCATTACAATAAAATACAGATAAAAACATATTAAAACATATTTAAAAACTCAGTTAACCACACAAAATTAATCAGCCTCCAAATTATCTGCAAATGCCTTGCCCCATAAAAAAGACTTTAAGCCCCTTTTAAAACCCTCCACCTTCATGCACTCTCTAATCCAACGTGGTAGAGAATTCCAGAGGTCGGCACCAGGAACATAAAAGCTCGGCGCAGAAGATTTTAAGATTACCTGGGACCTCTAGCAACCCTCGCTGGCGAGCTGGAGTGGTCGCTCCGGTAGGTGAGGCACCAGAAGCTCTTCAGGTAATCAGGGCCCAGACCGTGTAGGGCTTTGTAAGTCAGAAGCCCGACTTTGAAGGTGATCTGCCACTGAATCGGCAGCCAGTGCAGATCTCGGAGCAGCGGTGTAATATGAAAGGAACGGGAAATCCCTGTTAACAACCGGGCTGCCGAGTTCTGCACTAGCTGCAAGCGGCGGATATCAACCCCAGGCAGCCCAAAGTAAAGGGAGTTGCAGTAGTCCAGCCGTGAGGTCACAAAAGCGTGGATCAGGATGGGTAGATCGCCGGATGGAACAAGGTGCTTGATTCTGGCGATGTTCCTAAGATGGTAAAAGGATACCTTAACAACTGCTGACACCTGTGCACGCAGTGTCAGCTGATCGTCAAGGATCACCCCCAGGTCTCGCACCCATTCAGAAGTCGGGAGCTCCGCATCCTCCAGGAATAAACCAGTGGTTTGAGGTGCCCCCAACCTCTCAATCCGGCGGCCATGATCCACGACCAGCACCTCCGTCTTCCCTGAGTTCAACTTCAACCAACTGGACCTCATCCAATCCTGGATCTCCATGAGACAGTTATTAAACACTGAGAGTGCTCTATTCTGGTCAGGCACAAAAGACAGATAGAGCTGGGTATCATCGGCATAACAATAAAACTCCAGCCCATATCATCTTACAATGTCTCCAAGGGGAAGCATGTACACCGCAAACAACATGGGGGACAGCACAGAGCCCTGAGGCACCCCGCAGGTCAGAGCGGTGGGATCGGAGGAAAAAAATAGTAGGCAGATTTCCAACACAAACACAAACACAACCAGACTTGTAGGCAGCTTTCCAACGCAAACACAAACAGAAAAGTAGACAGATTTCCAATGCAAACACAACCAGAACAGTAGGCAACTTTCCAATGCAAACACAGCCAAACTAGTAGGCAGATTTCCAATGCAAACACAACCAGAGTAGTAGGCAACTTTCCAACACAAACACAACCAGACTAGTATCAGCTTTCCCACACAAACACAACCAGAACAGTAGGCCTGCTTTCCCACACAAACACAGCCAGAACAGTAGGCAGCTTTCCAATGCAAACACAACCAGAACAGTAGGCAGCTTTCAAAGATTTGTCGCAAGCAATTGAGTTCTGTCCATTTTCACAGGGATATGAAAAGGTTTCACTAAGGACGGTACATTTTTACTTGTTAAATCTGAATTTTTTAATATGAATCTGTTTGATGACATCCCAGATGGTACATTTTCCACCCCTGTTATTTACACCTCACATGAATCCATTAAGATGATTCAAAAAAGGCTCCAGTTAGCCTTTGATGATCTGCAAACTTTTTTAAAAGATAGCAGGTTGACTCTGAATGTGAAGAAGACACAGTCCATGTTGATACATCGGAAAAGCGAACGGTTGGGAGACATGGCCCTGGGATTGGTTACCTTTTGGGGGGCCCCGATCCAGCAGACAAATATGTACAAATATTTGGGTCTTGGATAGATGACTTTTGTGTTGAATATACATATTGAGAAATTAGTAGAGAACCTAAACAAAAGAATAGGGCTCTTTATAGGTTCGATCACTAATGAGTAAGGAGGCAAAGGAAAAGTGGAACATGATGGTTATCCCCATGATTGCTTATGGGGATATTTTATTCTTGTGGGAGAAAGCAGGATTTAAGGAAGTTGAAGTAAGTTATAATAATCTGGCTAGATTTATATTGGGGTTCCTAGATTAACACATAGTTGTGTGTTTTATGACCAATTGAAATGGTTGACACTCTATGAACGTAGTAATGAACATGTGCTAGCCTTTATTTATAAAGGACTGCAGGGGAAATATCCACAGTATGTGGTAGAAAATTTGATAAATAGGGATAAACTGGCTTCTTAGAGAAATTGCAAAGCACCTAGTTTGGAATTGCCTAATTGTAATTTAGAGATAGGATGACAATCCTTGTACTATAGAGGAGCCTTGAGTTGGAATGCAATTCCTAAATCTTTGTTTATGTCAGATGTGAAAAATTATTGGTCTCTGATTCAACATTGGTATCGTACTGGTTCTCAACAAAAAAGGCAATGTTGTGATTTATAAAGGATTTTTATGTCCTAGGAGGATACTATTTATTATTTGTATTGTGTAATTTAAGATGTATGTATGTATTTGTGTGATGTATGGAAAAATTAGTATTGTATGTGTTGTAACATTTTCCTTTTTACTGTATATTAATGTTGGGACCTCGTTGAAAATGAGCTTTGCTCAATCGAGATTATCCTTTATTAATTTTTATTATGAATAAAAACATTTTACTACTACTACTACTACTAGACAATGGAAAAGGATTTTAATTACTTCTGGAGCAAAGATTCTGTTTTCATGCAGATTACCTCAGTATAAATAATAGGGAGGATGAATACAGAACTAATGGGAAATACAAACCGGACTACATCTAAATAGTATGTTTTGGTAAAGTTCTCCTGAAGGCGTCAGCTGCTTTTTAAAGAAACTGTGCCTCGTGGATTGTGTTTGGGCAGAACCATCTGGGTAAATGTCGATCTTAGTATTCTGAAACATAAAAACTCCCTTAATTTGTGCTTGTTTTATAATGATCTTTCAATTGGATTCCAATGCAAACACAACTAGAATAACAGTCAGCTTTCCAATGTAAGCACAACCAGACTAGTGGACAACTTTCCAACGCAAACAGAATCAGACTAGTAGGCAGCTTCCCTACACAAACACAACTAGACTAGTAGGCAGCTTTCCAACACAAACACAGTCAGAAAAGTAGACAGCTTTCCAATGCAATCACAACCAGAACAATAGACATTTCGAAGATTTGTCGCAAGCAATTGAGTTCTGTCCATTTTCACAGGGATATGAAAAGCTTTCACTAAGGACGGTACATTTTTACTTGTTAAATCTGAATTTTTTAATATGAATCTGTTTGATGACACCCCAGATGGTACATTTTCCACCCCTGTACAATGGAAAAGAATTTGAATTACTCTGCATCTTATTGTATTGTTTACTCCTTCCCCCTCCTTCCAGAACACATCTGGAAGTGAGGTGTTACCAGCTCTGTATGTCTTTCCTGGCAATACTTTTGAAACAAATACCTACATTTCCATCACGGGTACAGCATAAAACCTCAAATTGTTATTTCTTATATTATTTTCTAAGTTTTCGACTTTCAGAGCCTGAGTTAAATGGTCTCTATTGTCTCTGAAATGTGAAGTTATACAGCTTTAAATGTTTCCAGCTGTTGTCACAGATCCGTAATCTCCATTTTTATAGAGCCAAGCATTTTTTCCATTATAGTTGTTCACCTCTCAGTAGGATCACATCGGTTCACAATCAAGCCCAACTTCTTTTTGAATTCTGAAATTACTGTCATCAGGTTTGGTAGGATTTATTAAAGCAGCAGTGCAATGAAACTGGGCAATCATCTTGACCCTACCCTTTATTCACTGTAAAATATTCCAGGCATCTGCCAGTTATATTTGGTGGTAACATTTTCTAGTTCCACCAAAATTTGAGTATTTCATAAATGTTATAATTTAGTTTTTTTCTCAAGAAAAAAAGATGGCAGCCACATTTGGCATAGAAAATACCATTTTAGACCTGGCAAGGGTTAGGATCGAGAAAATAAAACAAAACCTCATGGGTTGCAACATAGGTGGTACCGAGACAGGTAGAGTTGATAGGTGTGCTAATAGTTTCAGTAACTGTAGCTGAAACTAGCTTTTTGGAAACATGTTTCTAGTTGCACTACAACTTTAATAACCTCAAAGCTTTTGATATTTTAAGGTCAGGGAATCAGTGTTCTCTGCTTTGACTTGAAATGTTGTGCTCCACATAACGGAACCAGGGGTAATGGCCTCTTCAAATGCCAAAGCCTCCCCACCGGGACGACTCACAGGGATAATGGAGAAGCATTTCTCAGTGGGTTCCCTTTCCTCTCACTTATCAGGGATCAGTTCTGTGGTGGGGGAGAAACTGTGTCTTTTCTCTTCAATGCATGTTTTCTTGCTCTTGCTCCCCTCTCTCTCCCCTCACTCCCCCTCTCTCTCCCTCTCTCTCCTCCTCCCCCTCTTTCCCTCCCTCCCTCTCTCTGTCTCCCTCCCTCCTCTTTCTCCCTCTCTCTCTCTCCCTCCCTCTGTCACCCTCCCCTTGTTTTATTTTTCTCCTTCTTTGTAAGTTGTTATTAAACAAGTTTGTGAGAATCCGTGATTTGGGTTTTAAAACAAAAAGAATGCTGTCTGTTATTCTATATCTTGGAACCTCCTCATGGAATTAAGTCTTGTTACATAAACAATGGATTTGTTTTCCATGGTTTATGAAAATAGCGGATTGGTGCCTCACAGTTTGCGGAAACCTAATTCATGTCTTACTTAAACCATGGAACACTAGTTAATGGTTTATGTAACCCGTGAAATACTAATCTGTGATTTAAATAAAAAGGCACAATCCAGTTTAGGAATTTTGGAATTCCATTTCCTAGGAAATTGTGCAGAATTAGGTGAAATTTTAAAATATGCAGTTTTATTGCCCAGTTTTGTAACACACTGATGCAGCTGTTTTATATATAGAATAATACATGGGGAGGTGTGCATAATGAGAATTTTACACACACCCCAGGTGTATGATGTTACATTAACCCCAGAAGCAAAGCTCGAGGAGTTTATAAAAAGCATCCCATACTGAGGGTGTGTGTGTCAAATTCAAGTTTTACATACCATGCCATGTTACTGAAGGAAAGGTTGGTGGAATACCTAGCTGCCAATGGACTGCAGGATCCAAGCCAGCATGACTTAATGGGGAGAAGGTCTTGGCAGACTAACCTGACTGAGTTCTTTGATTGGGTTACTAAGGTAGTAGATCAGTGGGGTGCAGTGGATGTGGCCTACTTGGATTTCAGTAAGGCCTTTGACACCATTCCCCACAGAATATTGGTGAACACGCTGAGTAGTCTGGCAGTGGGTCCTATATTAGTTAGGTTGGTGGAGAACTGGCTCAATTACAGGTGGCAGAGGGTGGTGGTAAGTAGCGTTCACTCAGGGGTGGGTAAAGTGACCAGTGGGGTACCCCAGGGGTCAGTACTGGGCTCAGTCCTCTGCAATGTCTTCATCAGTGACATTGCAGAGGGGCTGGAAAGAAAGATATGCCTGTTTGTGGATGATACAAAAATCTGCAACAGAGTGGACATGCCCAGTGGGGGTGGAAAGTATGAGAAAAGATCTAAAGAAGTTGGAGGACTGGTTGAGAATATAGCAACTGAGTTTCAATGCAATAAAATGCAGAATCATGCACCTGGGTCACAGGAATATGATAACTTACCAACTGGGTGAGGAAGAGCTCGCAGTAACAAAACAGGAATGGGACTTGGGAGTGATCATATCCGATGACCTGAAGGTAGCTAGGCAGTGTGATAAGGTGGTGAGTAAGGCTTGTAAGAGACTGACAGGACAGTTATTTTCTGCCCCTGCAAGAACTGCAAACTCTTTCTTTTGCTTTTTAGTTGGTTTTCTTTTATGTTTGAGGATCGACCAGTTATATTAGTGTCTTTGTGAAGCGAAGATCCAAGATGGCAGCCACGCTGGGCTAGCCACGAATATAGCTCTGCAGATTTTTGTTTTTACGGTTTTATTTTATTCAGCCCTCCTACATTGATGTTTTTATGTTTTTTATTTACCCCTACTACGTTAAGCCATTTTCTGGGATCGAGGGATTCGGCGGTTTGCAGTACTGCTCTGTAGATTCTGTTGGAGCTTCCCGTTGTCGGGGGTGAAACACTCTGAGATTCCTGAAACCTGCATAAAGTTGCCTGGAGTGCTGCCGCTTATTGCCACTTGTTTCTTGTTTGCTTCCCATTTGTTGGAATTGTTGGGTCGCAGGAGCGAGTCTGGAACAGCTGAGTGACCGAGTGTTTGGATTTGACTTGGTGCTCGAGGACTGCTGAACTATTGGCCTTGACATCATGCTGTGGAGTTTCAGTGGAGGAGGAGGAGGAGGAGGAGAGGTTCAGCCAGCCCAGCTGATCTAGAGGTGGGTGCGGGGTGTAGCCATTTGCCCCTGGGAGAGTAGGGAGTGCTTGCCGGAGGGTTGGTGTTCTCAGAGCTTCCAGGAGTTGTCGGAGTTGCCTGGCAGAGGTTGGGCTTTCTCCGGCATTCCAAGTGGAGGAGATCGGTTGCATATAACGCAACTTGCCTAGGGTTGGTCGGGTTTAGGCATCATCTGAACCGGGAGTGTTTTACCTCCATTACATTTATACTGCTGGATAAGCTCTGAAAGTGAGAACTGTAAGGGCTGGACTATCGATATCAGGAAGTTTTTTTGTGAATATAACGTACTGAGAACTTGGATTCCTGAACTGCCGGTCTGCCTGGACTCGGCTGTGAGGGGCCAGAGACCATTATTTACTGTTCCTATGCTTTTTCTGGGGCTTTACAAAGTTTGGCAGCTTTTATTTTATTGGAACCTTGCTGCTCGTCCCTTCATGACTTTTTGGACTTAAACATTTATGTTGGATTATTAGAAGCTTCCGTTGGATTTATATTTTGTTGATTTTCTTTTTTCTATGACCTCTCCTACTGTTGGACGACTTCTTTCCCAGACTTTTTAATTTGTTTTATGGTCCCCTGGTGGTGAGAGGACCAGGGTGTCCAAATCTACCCTTACTTTTTATTTTATTTTGATGTTTATGTTTACTGTAGTTCTTGTCTGATTATTTTGTGTATTCTGGGCAGTGGGAGTGCCCAGAATTCTCCCTTTCCTTCGGCTGTGAGAGGGCTGCGGGGGTGAATTTTTATTTGTATGTGCATTTTATCCTGTGAGAGGGGATTTTGTTATTATTTTGTTTCTCTGGGTTTGAATTCTATCCAATTGTGGGAGGAGGGCAGTTTTTTATGTTTTGTTGAGTTGGGATTTGGTTCAAGTTATTATTGCTTTGGGGGGTTTTAGGATTTTAATTGCTTGTAGCTTTGTCATAGGAATTTGGGGTTTTGTGTGCTTCCTCTATTGTTTGGCCATAATTATTGGTGGAATGTGCCTGCTTGCCCCCCTGTCCTGTGCTAGTCGGCCTCCGCTTTCCGGGCCCTTCTCCCGTTCTCTTCCCGCCCACCAGCTTCTGTCTATCATCACTGTCGAGCGCTGGGGATTGCTCGCAGGGGTGGGTGCTCGGGGTGGGTGCGGGGTTATGGATAGCGGAGCCCGTATGAGTGGCTCTCTCACATTGGGGTGGTTAGGACCAGAAGACACCCTGGGGTGAAATGGTTTCTGGAACGTAGTGCTCCTGTTCTGGTTCCCATACCCAAGGGCACCTCCATTTAGGGAGGGCAAGTAGTTGGGACGGCTCGCCAACCTTGTCCAACTCGGGCGCTGTTATGCAATGCCAGATCTGTTTGCAACAAAACTGCTCCTATTGCTGATTTTGTGGCTACAGCAGATCTGGTTTGCATTACCGAGACCTGGTTAGAATGGAATGCTGCCCCTATTTTGGAGGCAGCTATCCCCACTGGGTACTCGGTTATACATCGCCCGAGATTGGACGGCGGGGGGGGGGGTTGCAGTCTGTTTCAAGACCAAATTGGGCTTAACTGGTGTTCCAGTTGAGGAGGCCAGGTCATTTGAGTTCACTGTGGTAGCTGGTGTGGGGTGCAGAATAGCCCTCATCTGCTGTCCATCAGGTGATGAGAAGATATTCCTGCAGGAGGTAGCAGACTTAGCCGACATGGCATTGGAGTCACCCAGACTGATGGTTCTGGGTGGCTTCAATGCCTGGGTCGACGACGAATACTCGCTTTTTGGGCAACACTTTCTCCAGGTGATGACATCTCTGGGGTTCACACAGGTTGTTTCCTCAGCTACTCACAATGGTGGTCACTCCCTTGATTTAGTCTTCCTCCTGGGGATCGAGGCCTCTGACTTGGTGGTGGAACCGGTCGGTTAGTCCGACCACTTCACCGTTGGGTTCAATTTTTTGGCCCCCCTGGGTAAGTCGACCCCTGTGGAGATGGTCAGTTATCACCTTTGCGGGATGTGTTTCCTGAAGACCTGATGGCGGTGATGGACCTCTCGCTGTTGGGCGAGACCAGCACTGATCCTGAGCAGTTGGTTACGGCCTATAATAGGACTGTCTCTTCAGCTCTCGATCAGATTGCTCCTGCCCGAGTTCGTCCCCTCCCGCTTCTCCCTGGGGCCCCATGGTTTGATGGGACTCTTAGGGAGTTGCGGAGACAGGGGCGTAGGTTAGAGTGTTGTTGGTGGAGGACAGCCTTAGATGCCAACCACCTTATTTTGTTAGAGCATTACAAACTCTATCAAACAGAAATTTCCCATAAGAAGGCAGAATTCCTGTGCAGAGAAATTGCTGTTGCATGGAACCATCTGGCTCAACTCTTCAGAACAGTTGACAGGCTGTGCAACCCAACCCGTTGGCAGTTCCATCAAGTTTTTTCACAAGGGGAGTGTTGATGAGATCACTCATTTCTTTGCGAATAAGGTGGCTGACATCAGGCAGGAGTGCCGCCAACTTCACTCTATGGGGGATGCTGTTGGTTGGTGTTATGTCGCAGAGCCTGGAGTGTCCTGGAGTACCTTTGATCTGACGGAGTTCATGGATATTATGAGGTTTATCCAGGGGATGCATCCCACTTGCTGTAGGTTAGATCTGAGCCCTACTTCCCTGATCTTGGGTTGTAGTGATATCATGGGCCTGATCTTAGCTCGGATAGTCCAGTGCTCTCTGGACTCGGGTGAGTTTCGTAGCTCCCTGAAGGGGGGGGTGGTGACACTCCTCCTGAAGACAGGTTCTTTAGACCCAGAAATCGTAGCAAACTACAGGCCTATCACTAACCTTCCTTTTGTGGGGAAGGTTATTGAGAGAGTTGTGGCAGCTCAACTGGAGAACCATTTAACCATCTATAATTTATATGAACCTCTCCAATCGGGTTTTCGTAAGAGGCATAGCACCGAGACTGCTCTGGTTCGGGTGCTCAGTGATCTCCTGATGGCAAGAGATTGGAGACACCGCTCCATCTTGGTTCTCCTTGATTTATCATCAGCTTTTGACACTCGATCATGGGGTTCTGCTCAAGCATTTGAGGTTCATCTGTGGGCTGTCGGGGTCAGGTCTCAGATGGTGTACACCCTTCCTCACTGGTAGAATGCAGAGAGTGGTCTCGGGTATTTTCTCATCTGAGGCTTTCTCTCTGCCTTGTGGGGTGCCTCAGGGCTCGGTGCTGCCCCCCCATGTTATTTGCAGTGTATATGCTGCCCCTTGGAGACATTGTAAGATGGTATGGGCTGAGGTTTCACTGATATGCTGATGACACCCAGATCTACCTGTCTTTTGCCCCAGACCAGGTTAGTGCTATCACGGTACTGAACAGCTGCCTCGTAGAAATCCAAGATTGGATGAGTACCAGCGGTTTAAAGTTGAACCCAGGAAAGACTGAGGTCTTGGTTGTTGACCCGGGTCATAGGACAGAGGGGTTGAGGACTGGGCTCCCCTCCAGTTTAGTCCTGGGGGGACCACAGAGTCTCACCTCTGAATGGGTGCGTGACCTAGGAGTGGTGCTTGATGATAGCTTGACCCTTCGTCATCAGGTGTCGGCAGTCATCTAGTTGGCCTTTTACCATCTTAGGAACATTGCTAGGATCAAGCACCTTGTTCCATCCAGCGATCTGCCTGTCTTGGTCCATGCATTTGTGACACTGCACCTTGACTATCGCAACTCCCTTCACTTAGGGCTTCCAGGGGTTGATATCCACCGCTTGCAGCTAGTGCAGAACACTGCAGCATGTTTGTTAACTGGGGCTTCGAGAAGAACTCGTATTACCCCTGTGCTGCGCAATCTGCACTGGCTGCCTATTCAGAGGTGGATCACCTTTAAGGTAGCTCTATTGACCTATAAAGCCCTACACGGACAGGGTCCTGATTACTTGAAAGAGCTCCTGGTTCCCTACACCCCCCTGCAACAGCTCCGCTTGGCTGACGAGGGGTTGGTGTAGATTCCGAGGGTGGGTTTAAAGTCCTCTGTAGCTCGTGCCTTCGGGTTTGTTGCACCTACCGTCTGGAATTCTCTGCCCCATCAGCTACATGAGTGCAGAACAGTGGGGTGCTTTAAGCAGGCGCGGAAGACTTTTTTGTGGGGAAAAGCGTATCCTGAAATCCTTTGATTTTATTGTTCTTATTGTCTAATTGTTTTAGCTTACTGTACAGCGCCTTGAAATGTGAAAGGCACTATATTAAATAATCTTATTATATTATTATTATTATTATTATATATTATCTGAAGTAAGGTTGTTATTTTCCTTTGCAGGTCATGAGATATTCCCCCTCTTAAATGCAGTCCCGGACTGCAGTTATAGATAGCACGGTTTAGCGATTCTACTGTTCTGCATATGGTTGTCTCCTCTGTTCACAGTTGTTGTTATAGAGGGCAAGAATATCATTTTTAAGGGTCCCAAAAGACTATTTATCTATCAGCCTCATTCAACTTTGCACTCTAGACAGAGGAATGGGGCCCAACATAAGAGTTTTTTTTTATTCTAGTGAATGCAAACCTAATATCTGCAAGAACTGTAATTTTTCCTGTCTTCCTTTCCTCCTATGGAGTCTGATCAACCACGTTATAACTACTACTTAAAGTAAGGTAGTCACTTTTTTCTTGCAGGCATTGGTTCTTTACCCCTCCCCCCCTTTTTTTCCTCAAGCACAAACCTAACTAAAAGTTTGCTAGTCTAGCATTTGTTAGATGGCATGGCTAAGAATTAGTTATTTTCCTCATTGCATCCAACTTTAAGTTATACGGGTTAAGACTATAGTTTGAATGGACCAATAGCCTATTTATGTACCTTCTCAATTCTATTTTGTAACAATATAGTGTATTGGGCCCGACATGAGGGTTTCATATAATTAAGTGAATTCTGGGTTTGGTATACGTCCCAATTAACTGGACTCCTGGATATTAGTTACATGATTATGCTAATTTACTTCACAGCCCCTAGTTCTAGAGCATAGATCTTAGTTATTTAGTTAATTGTGGCTTGGTGGAAGAGAGTGGGGGGAGGGCGGGGAAAAGTTCTGTTTGGAGGCAGTAAGCTGCATTATGGCCCTAATAGAGGAGGATTGCAAGCCTTGGGTCTGGAGACAGTTTTTAAGAGAATATGGGGAACTTTCATGGAGGGGTTGTGGGGGACGGGGGCTTACTCAATTGTTACAATTTCAGGGGGCAGAATTGGGTGGGGGGAGGGTACTGCATCAAATACCTTCACTAATGAACAATGGTCATGTTGCACTATCGTTACAACCTACAGGGTAGAACGTAAGTATGACAAAATGTGTGTCATGGAATGTTAAGGGGGCATGTACAAGGGGTGAAAAGGTACCAGATCTTAAAACATTTACACTTAATGCACTATTGGCTTGCCTTCCTCCAGGAAACTCACCTGCTGCCATCGGAGAAATTACTTTTCTGATGACAGCAGGTGGTACAGGTTTATGCGGCAGGAGATTCTTCTATCCAGAGGGGGGTGGCTGTCCTTATTTCACGGGGGGTTAACTTCCAACTAATTAATGAAATAAGTGATAAGATGGGCAGATACATACTATTGCATGGCATTTTAGACCAGACGGAAGTACTAATAGGATGTGGTTATGGACCCAACCGGGCAGTCACAAGAGTTCTTTTTAGAACAGGTCAATCTACAGTAATTGCACCATGTGCACACCTCCCGTTGACCCTGGCAGGGGACTGGAACACAGCTGTTACCACAGATTTGGATAGGTCTGGGAGCCATACCACCAAACTCTCCCCACCCAACAAGCATTGCGAGAACTACTTAATTTGGGAGGTCTCTGTGACCCATGGAGAATACTCCATCCGAAGGAACGTGCACTTATGTTCTACTCCCTAGTCCACAAATCGCTTTCCAGAATAGACTACTTTCGAATTAGCACCTTGGCCCTGTCAGGGGTAGTTGACAGTGGTATAGCACCAAGAGTGCTTTCAGACCATTTTCCAGTATGGATGATCCATGACCCCTGCTCCAGCTTTAGGAGGGATACGATTTGGAAACTTAACACACAACTTTTGAAAGACCCTTGGGTGATAACGAGGATAATATCCCTAATAGTAGACTATTAGGAACACAATAAAGACTCCATTGCAGACATTGATAAAATATGGGCTGCCCTGAAGTGTGTACTGCGAGGTGAATTCATCCACCTGGCAGCCACCAAGAAAAAAAAAGAGAGAGGCTACGTAATGGACCCTGCTTGCTCAAATTACAGCCCTCGAAAATAAAGAGGCAGTAGACTTTTCTGAATCCAATCAGGTTACCCTATCAGCACTAAGACATAAATATTCTGACCTGTTGCAGGAGAAAACAGAATATGCCCCTTTAAAGACACAGGCCATCTATGCTGACCAAGGGGATAAAGGAGGGTGCCCACTGGCACTGCGACTTCGGCAGAAAGAAGCCACACGCTTGGTGCGCTCCATTATTTCTCAAGACAATGCTACACCTAAAATTTCTTCTACAGACATAGCCCAAGAATTTGATAACTTTTACTCCCAACTTTACAGCCTCCCTAATAATCTCCCTAATGAACAAGAATCCAAAAATTACCTTGAAGCTATCCAATTCCCAACAGTGTCTCTGGCCCAGCAAGAATTCCTTACATTTCCCATATCCTCCTAAGAAATTCTTGTAGCATTACAATCCATGCAATTATTTATGTATTTAGCTTTTGTTGACCGGATAAGTACACTAGACAAAACTTATGCCTATTTTCAGCTACAACTTGGAAGAGTACAGGAGTTACAATACATACAGAGTACAACATGACACAAGCAAGGCAGATACATTGACAGCTGGAGAAGCATGAACAGTCACAGTAAGATAATTTAGGATAACATGATGGCAAAGTCAATGTAGAGTAAATACAGAGACACCAAGGCAATATTGTATGCAAATATCTAACCATACAGATATCAACAGCACAGGACCCCCAACAGTATCAATGTCAGGACAAATGCAGGCAATTAGATAAATCACCGGGGCCAGATGGACTCCCCTCTAATTTTTATAAGGTATTTTCAGAGGAATTAATCCCCATTATATCCTAGTTATTTTCCCATCACTGCAACAAGGGGATCTCTGATACTTCCCTATTGGCAGTACTTATAATAGTTCTACCTAAGCCTAACAAACCCACAGACCAGGTCTCCAATTACCAGCCTATCTCCCTTATTAATTGTGACAATGAAAATCTTTGCCAAAATTTTGGCCACTAGAATTTTGCATGTTTGGGAACACCCGATAAATCCAGAACAGGTAGGCTTTATGAAAGGCAGGTCATCTGCTGATCATCTCCGGAAACTAGAACATATCTTTTCCTCAGCCAGAGATCCCATGAATCCAATGGAGCTGGTCTCTCTGGAGGTGGAGAGGGCCATTGATAGGGTTCGGTGGGAATTTCTGTTTTTGGTTATGGAGAAATTTTGTTTTCCTTCCAAATTCCTTCAGTGGATACAAATCTTATACACCGACCCAAATGCCAAAGTCTACTGCAATGGAGTACTCTCCAAGGGCTTCATTCTCCATTCAGGCACCCGCTAGGGATGTCCCCTCTCCCCTTTTCTTTTTACTCTATATTTAGAACCGCTGATCAGGGTATTGAAGACCTCCCAAGTGCTCCGGGGCGTCCCAGTGGGACCCCTGGAAAGCAAGATTTCTGCATATTCAGACAACATTCTTCTTCATGTCTCGCATCCCAGGGTATCTATACCTGAAGCCTTACATATCATTTCACAATTTGGCACCCACTCCAATTATAAACTGAATCTAGACAAAACTATAGTGATGCCCCTAAATCAACATACTTTCTCCTGTGCATGCAGGGATCTGGGATTGAGCTGGGACTCCACATTTACATATTTTGGAATTACCCTTTCTCAGAATCCATCACTCATCAAGTAACTTGATTTACAAACTATAATAGAGTCCATCACTCAAGACCTAACTAGATGGATCTCGCTTCCCTTTTCACTGCAGGCCCGAATTAGTGTAATCAAAATGAATATTCTCCCTCGGATTTTCTATCCTCCCAACATGCTCAACATTTTTCTTCCACAAGTCTGGTTTAAGAAGCTCCACTCCATAATTTCCCGTTTCCTTTGGAAAGGTAAACCTCCCCTCAGAGCATACCATTGTTTGGCAGCCCCGAAACAATTGGGAGGCTTGCAAATTCCCATCTTATACTTTTATTACCTGCCCAGTCATGCCCCAAAGTATACCAGATGGATCACACCTTTAGAACAATCTAACTTCTGACTACCTCCCTATCTGGCTACAAATTGAGAGATATCAAATAGCACTTTCTGGAATTTCTCCAACTGGACTCTTCTTCATCCCTCCTAATAAACTACATCTCAATCTCAAGGGGTCTGTCATACAGACTTCATTGAAGGTACATAACCAGTTATGCAGATCGATGAAGTATAAGAATTCACACGATATCTCACAGCCCTTATGCCATAACCCCAACTTTAGAGTGGACAGTAAGGTCCCCAGTGGCTCCCGGGACTCCAAGGCAAAAAAGTTTTTGATTTAATACGGAACGGGTCTCTGATGAACAGTCAAGCTGTACTGGCATTTCTTCAGCTACCCAACACACAGATTTTTAAAGTATACCAGCTGAGGCATATGCTAATCAAGTGGTTTGGGAATGGGGTATGGGAGACTAACAACAGCGATCTCCTCTCTGTTATTCAGTCTCTCTCCTGGCAACCCCATTCTGTCTCGAAGTTGGTTTCCCTTTTATTTCCACAGATCTACTCTCATGCTACTGGGAAATCCCACTATTGGGAAAGAGTACTACCCACTGTATCACCGAACTGGGAGCGCACATGATTAGATGTTTATCTATATTTCCAATGACAAATTGCGTCTTATGCAATTCCACATCTTACACAATATATATTTCACCCCAACCCGTTTATATAAAATGAGTAAGCTTCCAACAACAACCTGCTCCAGATGTCAAGATGCAGAAGGGTCTCTGATGCATTTTATGTGGGAGTGTTCCAAGGTAACTCCTATATGGGATAAACTCAGAACAACATTCGACCCCCTCCTGGGCCTAGCTGGGTACTTTACCCCAGAAATATGTGTGGCGGGCACTCTTTGGATAATTCCTGTGAAAGAGAGAAGATTTCATATGTCATTAATTGCCTTAACAGTGAAACATCTAATCCTATGTCACTGGGTGGATCAAGAAACCATTTCCCACACAGAATGGCTCAATGATATTTTGTACAACCTAAGAGTGGAGAAAACCATAGCTAGCCTGAAAAACTATATGCATACTTATACTAAAAAATGGGGCAAATTGGAAACATTATTACTGGTACATGCTCCCACTAGTACGGTTAATTAATTTTAATTCTTATGGCCAGTATACTTAGATCCATATATGTTTACCCACCAAGATACTTTTTATCCAGGTCATGACAGGTGCAGTGGGGAAGGGAGGGTTAAGCATGGGAAGGTTGGGTGAAAATGGGGGGAGGATGGGAAGGGGTCATTGTGTGTGTAGGCTTGTTTTGTGTAAGTCATGTTTTGTGTATTGCTGTATTATCTGTGTTATCCTGAAATTCAATAAAGCATTTTAAATTTTCAAAAAAGGTGGTGGGTAAGGCAAACAGGATGCTAGGATGCGTAGAAGGGGTATCACCAGCAGGAAGAGGGAGGTTAATATACCACTGTATAAATCATTGGTGAGACCTCACCTGGACTACTGCGTCCAGTTCTGGAGGCCCCGCCTTAGAAAGGACATAGGCAGGGTAGAGGCAGTGCAAAGGAGGGCAACCAAAATGGTGCAGGGCCTGCATCAGTGACCCTATGAGTAAAGGTTCAGGGAATTAAACATGTACTCACTGGAGGAGAGGAGGTAGAGGGGTGACATGATAGAGACTTTCAAATGTCTCCCAGGTGTAAACAAAGAGCAGGAGGGGAGCATCTTCCATCAAAAAAGATGCACGAGGGAAAAGGGGTCATTCTATGCAGATGGGGGGGAGGCTTAGGGGAAATGTGAGGAAGTTCTTCTTCTCTGAGAGGGTGGTGGATGCTTGGAACAGCCTCCCGGAGGAGGTGGTGGGGGAAAAGGCAGTTGAAGGGTTTAAGAACACATGGGATAAGCATAAGGGAATTGTAGAAAAAAGGCGAGGGGGATAATCACAGGCTGAGTAGGGACATTAAAGGCAATGTAGGCAGGGAAAGTAAGGCAGACTGGGTGGGCCATGTGGTCCTTTCCTGATGTCAACTTCTATGTTTTGTTTCATATAATTGCTGGATAGTGTTTTCTCTCATTGAAAACACTACCCAGCAATTACAGAATACAGTATGGCCAATGGTTCTGGTAGTGCTAGTTCAATAGCATACTTGGTCTGAAGTAGTGTGTGCGTGAGAGAGGCAGTGTGCACATGCATGAAGCAAGGGAAACCAGGCGTGTGTTTGCCGTTATAACCACCTGGTTATAATGGCAAACTATACCCGGGTTTCCAAAAGGCGCAAAAACGCTTCCAAGTTATTTTTTTTATTTTAATGTTCTAAAGAAGCTTGTAATTGTTTTAATCAATTGCTCCAATGTCAGTGTATCTCATTACTACATGCCTGTATTGTCTTATTAATGCAGTATGTATCTTCTACTAGCGTGTTCAGTCCTTCTGTCCAGAACAGTCACGGATACAAGATGTTTCCATCTCTTTCAGTATTTCCCAGGTTAAACTTAACTAAATAAAATACATACAAAGTTTTTTAAGTGAGTAATGGCACAGAGGAACAAGTGAATAAAAAACTCTTCTTCTGTTCATTTTGCAGTCAGTCCAGGCCTGTGATCTCAGACCCAATGAATAAGTGCTGATTTCAAAACATACTTGTAGGATTTTTGTTGTTCACCTGTGGCTGTGCACCTTGGCCTGGATATTCAAAAGGGTTGCGCCATGCGCAACAGGGTTGCGCATGCGCAAGTCCAAAATGCGCCATTCTGCGATATTCAGCAGGAGGCAGTTACGCCACTGGCATCAGGTTGCGCAAGAGAGCAATGCAAATGAATGCATGCTCAACAGGAGGGGGAGGATCCATGCATAACCTGCGCAACCCGATATTCAGTCGGGTTGTGCAGAGTTGTGCATGCGCAACCCCCAACCTGCGCCTGCACAACCTTGAGCCCAAAAAAAAAGGCTTAAGTTGAGGGCCACCCACAGGTGAGCTGCTCCATTGCAGGGCGCAACACAGCAGCTGCCACCCCTGGCTGGCCCCCAACTCTTTCCCTGTGCCCCCACAGCCCGATCGCGGGCATAGTGTAACATCTCCCCCACACATCTCCACAGCCAGTCGCGGGCAGTACAGGCCATGTAACACCCCCCCCATCGCCAAAGCCCGATCGTGGGCATAGTGTATGAACCCCCAGTGCCCGATCGCGGGCAGAATGTAACCCCCCAGCCCAAATATCTCCCTGGTGGTCCAGTGGACGTAGAAGCCCGATCGCGGGCAGAATCATCACAAACCCCCAAACATCTCCCTGGTGTCTAGTGTCCCCCCACCCACGAAGCCCCTCCACCCGCTCCCCGCGGCCCGGCGAGCAACCTTATCCACCCGCCTGCCGCCCGCCGCCCGCCGACGATCATCGTAGGGGTTGCACGCCATTGGTGCAGAGTTACAGCCAATGGGCTTGCAGCCCATACCGCGACATGACAGTCCAGATTTGTGAATGGTTCATTCACCCCGGCCACACCCCTGCGCAACTATTTTGAGCAGCGCAAGGGCTTGCGCCTCAGAATGGCGCAGTTTGAATATCCAGGCCCTTATGTAGTAAAGACAGCTTTTCAAAAAATAAGCCACTACTTGAGCGTGCTTGGTTTACTGACGGTAAACTTCTGGAAGTGAATTTTAAATGTAAGAGTACTATGGATCTTAAAGTGGCAGCATTTGTTAGTCACCATGAAGGTTTTTCAGCAATAACATGTTTCTGGCAAAAATATCAAGATACTAATTTTTTCCTTTTTATTTTCTTTCCTTCCTGAACTAAGAAATGGGATTTTGAAGTTGTAAAAGTATCTGTTCCCGTGCATGAAAATTAAATATATTGATATATGGCTGTGCTGGTAACCATGAGAAACATGTGGAAATACCAACATACAGTAATATATCCACAGTATGGATCTAGTGTATATACATTCATCAGGTTACCTCAATTGTGAATTTTAGAAATTCCAAGTGGTGGCCATAGTTACAAAGTTAGCTGTAAAAGTGATATTGAAAATATCTGAGAAAATGAAAAATTATACTAAGCATGTCAGAAATGTATTTTTGCTGGAAAATTGAATGATGAAATATTTGTCCGACTAAGTCTGTTGTTTGGGATAAATAACACAAACCTCTTTCTGTTTTTCTTTTCTTGTGGCTTTCTGCAGGTGGTGATGTTGCAGTGTGGTCTATGAGCACGCTAGAGAATGTGTCTGAGATAGTGGGAAGACCATTGCTTCTACCGTGCACATTTACACATCCACTTATGAACTATGCAGGAAACATTATTGTTGTATGGAGAAAGGAACCTCAGCGATCTGGACCAGTGATCTTCCAGTGTGAAAGTCACCCACAGGATTTCTTAAAGAGCAGCAGCTGTGCTACCAGTATCAACAGTGGGGAGCGTTACACACTCATTGGGGATCCTCAGAAAAACAACCTTTCCTTACTGATCACAAGCCTTAGATATGGAGATCACAACACTTACTTTTGCCAAGTGGCACTGGGCCGTGATGTCTACGAGTCCCCATCCGGGACTAAAGTGACAGTGTTAGGTGAGGAGATGATGGAAATTGATAATTCGCCACAAGTAGAAACTGTAGGATGTCTATGCATTATGACAAGTGCCATTGATAATCATGAAGCATTGGATTAACAATTATCACAAACAAACATCATCTTTTTATTATTTCTAGTTGAAAACCCACATTATACAATGGCGAGAAAGAACCCTGGGCTCCGATTGGTCACTCTGAGGCTACACCCATGCTGTTATCCCAGCACAGCATCATGGATCTAGTCCCAGCAGACATGACCGCATGACATGTTAAAAGTATTACACCATTACATGTTCAAGTTGCACACACTTGATATGTCTGCAGTGGTGTTTGCCAGTATTTCCAATTTTCTAAGAAACCTAAATTCTCCCTGCCACAGTGTAAAATCAACAAAATATCTCCTTGACATCCCCCAGACAAGACCTCCACCCAGCCCATAGCAACCTATCCCTGTTTTAGTCACACATTAAAAAACAAAAGTGAATCTGTCAATGTGATTGGCTTTGCTTAACTTGCGATCAGCAGTGCAGTTTTGAGAAGAGCAGCGTGCACCTCTTCTCACTTGCCGTAGTTAGAAGTTCTGCTGTCATACATAGGCTACCTCCTGCAGTGCCTAGAAAAGTCATCTCTGTTAACCACTAAAAATGAGAAAAGCCATCTCTGTTAACTGCCTCGCTGTTCACCACTGGTACCATGAAAACAGCTGCTAATTTAAAATGATAGTGCAGGACTTCAGTGCAGTGCACAACTTACCACAATCAGCAATCCCCTGTACTCAGGGTCCTGCTCCCAGTCAGTGATCTCCTGCTCCTGCTCATAAGTGGTATTTACCAAAAAAAGCCCACATTTTATGATTGCTTACAGTCTCTAAAAATTCCTTGATGTTGCTGGCTGTTTTATCTGCTTCCTTTCTTAGTAGAACTGAAATGTATGCTAATGGTGTAATTAAACTCAATTATATTGCTTCAAATCCTTGATCTGCTCTTCCTACAATGAATTCTTTGCAAAGATGGGCACCACATCCAGAACCACACCTATTCCACCCAACAACTCCAGCCCCCAAGAAAAGAATCCAGTTCCACTCACTATACTCAGGACTTAGTTAACTCCATTTTGGGAGTATTTGACTTCCACAAATAAGACAAAAACTTCCAAAATAAAGGGGGAGAAAGTCATTGAGTTCCAAATGTAAAAAAAAAAAAAAAAAAAAAAATTGGACCACTTCCAAAATTGAAGGCACAGAAACCAAGAAATTATGGATTTTTCCAAAAGAAATTGTATTTTACTACTAATGTTTATACTGACATCAATAAATTGATCCTTCCTAGAATATTGGCTTCCAAGTTGTGGGATCTGAGATGTATTTTGACTTACAAAAATTGTAATGACTTCCAGATCATGACTCGTGGAAGTGTTAGACTTCCACTAAAAATAAATTAACTGAATCCCTGACTACACTCCACCTCCAAGAAATCCCCCTCCAACAAGTTCTGTCAGAACTATTACAATTAAATACCCACAAAGCCATAGGGCTTGACAACATCCCCACCATTCTACTAAAATATGCAGTCCAGTCATTGCATATCCCATATCTGCCATCTTTAACTTATCTCTGGCAACTCACAAGTTCCTCCTGTAATGGAAGCCCATAAAAGTTATCCCTGTATTCAACAAGTTCTGGTCAGAGCTGATATGGCTGTGGAGAGCAGTTGGGATGCTTTTATCCATTATTTCTAATGAATTTGCACAACACAGATCTGCTGAGAGGCAGTTTCAATGTGGTCTTCCTTTTATACAGTTTTGCAGTGTGTCTTCCTAAAATGTGCCTGCAGGTTGCTATACATTAAGCCTGGATAGTTCACAGAAGACATGGCATCTTATTTTCAGTGGGGCTCTATATCTACACAATATTATGCTGTATTGCGTAAAATCAGAACACACTGAAAACAATATTCTGCATCTGGACTAGGCTACCCTGAATAAATACATTACAAAAATGATAAAAACATGACCCCCACTGAAAACAAGATATTGCATCTAATCTGGGACATCCTGAGTAAATACAGTGCAAAAGTGTACAAAATGAAGATCCCTATGACAATGAGATATAGCATCTCCCCTGCACTATCCATGATACAAAATATAGGATAAGAAATATTTACAGGAAATGTACTGTAAACTGAACTTCACTGTGTTCACTGACATAAACAAACAGTTTCTTTATTGTTTTATAACATATTAGATTGCAGTATTCATTTTGAATGTTGTGACCATGAGGATGGTGTGTACAGTGTGTGTGTGTGTGTGTGTGTGTGTGTGTGTGTGTGTGTGTGTGTGTGTGTGTTTGCTGTAGCTCAATATATTTTTTTCCCAAAAAGCATAGTAAAAAGTGCCTGTTGACTGCTATATATTTAGCCTTGGATAGTTCACAGAAGATCTGGCATATGTCTGAGACAGTTCTTATCAAATAGTGTCTTAAGAGGTTAAAAAAAGAGTAAATATTTTGATTCATTGCTGGGAAAGGGTGACATTTATGATGTATAAATCTTTCTTGAAAGATGATACCTGCCCAACTAAAGTTAGTAGCAAGAAGATGTTTAAATGCCAAGTATTTAAATGTGCAAGTTGTTGCATTTTGAACGGGGGTAAACAAATCTCCAGTTTAATAGGCAACCAATATTTAACAAGCTATTTCAGTTTCGTAATGGCCATCTGATAAGCAGCTTGGAGTGCTGTTTACAACATTCTAAACAGAAAGAAGGGAGTATTTTATTTCAACTGTGATTGATAGTTGTGGAAGGATACATTGAAAACATTAAAAATGTGTTCCACGTTCCTCCATTCTTCAAGCTACAGACAGCAAGATGGCTGTAGACTCCGCCCACAGCCATAAAATGGCTCAAGAGCCACTATTTCATACTACTGACCCATCTTCCTCCTCCTCCTCCTCCTCCTAATCATCGTAAAAACCTTTGAAAGACTAATTGCTAAGCAGCTAGTATACCTGCAGGGTAACAACTTGATTAATCCAAACCAGTCGGGCTTCAGGGAGAAGCACAACATGCAAACGGCATATTTCAAGGTCAGTAATGACATTCAGCTCATACTAGAAAACAAGTAAAGTACTGGGGCAGCTTCATGAACTTATCTAAAACATTTGACACCCTGGACCACAACCTGGTACTGCTCAAACTCTCTCTTATGGGCCTCTCCCCCAATGCAGTGAAGTGGTTCTACAGTTACCTCTTCAGATGCAGGCAAATTGTCTACCTGGGACACTACCACTCCGACTTCAAAGAAATTATCTCTGGAGTTCTCCATGGGTCAATTCTAGGTCCTCTTCTGTTTCACCTTTATATTCAGCTTCATTAATTCAGAAATAAAACTTCACCTTTAGGCGGATGACACAGTGATTTACACCAAGGCCATTGAACTACAATACATACGATGCACTTTACAAGGGGCATTCAACTCGCTCATCTTGTTCTTCCACAACAACAAACTAATCCTGAACACCAGTAAATCAAAAGTTATGCTGTTCCAATAGAACAGTAAAAAGTACAAGGACAGCCACTCTCTAACAATCACCTCAGAAAATGATACACCCTACAACATGAGGCAGCTTATAAATACCTGGGAGTCTGGCTTGATGACCACTGTGGCTGGAACACCCACATAAATAAACCTAGTAAACAAACTAGGCCAAAAGCTGGATGTGCTACACAGAATTAGAAGGGAGCTGCCCCAAGGATCAAGACTAGGGCTGGGCAAACTGTTCCACAGGAGATCTGGACCCCCAGATTGAACCTGCAATCCATGGACCCGGATAAATACAGACTTCACTGTAGAAGTCCAGTTCCGGGTCCGTGGAGATGCCATTTCCGCAGTTTTGTTGTCTGCTGCCGTGAGGATGCCGTCAGCTCATACAGGTGGCTGGCGGCATCCAATTAGGCAACAGAAGGTCACATAATGCACTTACAGTATATAACCATGCTGAGTGTGCAACGCAGTCCCAGATGAGCAAGGAGGACCAGAGAAGCAGGAGCTATACTCAGCAGAGTCAGGCAGCCAGCAGAAAGAGTCACCAAACAAAAGTGCCAAACCCCCCACCCCAAAACACAAAAAAATACCAGAAATATATGAGCCAGAGGGGAGGGAAGAGAAGAAATTAGAGAGAGTGAGAGAAAGGAAGGGGAGAGAAACCAATCATCAGGGGTGGACGAAAATGGGCCGGGGAGTTAGGACTCGGGACTGGGGAGATAGTGGTGACCTGGGTGGTTGCTAGGGGGGGGAATGCAAATTGCAAACTAAGGCAGTGTGGCAGTATTGTGTGACTGTATGTATGAGCAAGGGCAGGCTGTCAAAATCTTTGACTTGTGCCATTCCAGATCCAAAGAAGAGAGGGAGAGACTACTGGGGGCCCAAGAGAGATTTTACAGTTACAGAAAATCCCAAATTAAAGTTTTTTTTTTCTTTTCTTTGCCTCAGACAGTGTAGCAGTGTGTACATGAGAAAAGGCAGGCTGGCAAAATCTTTGACTTGTGCCATTCCAGATCTAGAGGAGAGAGGGAGTGACGTCTGGGGCCCAAGAGAGATTTTACAGTTACAGAAAATCCCAAATGAAAGTTTTTTTTTCTTTTCTTGGCCTCAGTCAGTGTAGCTGTGTACATGAGAAAGGGCAGGTTGTCAAAATCTATGACTTGTACCATTCCAGATACAGAGGGAGAGACTATTGGGGGCCCAAATAAGGTTTTTCAGCTACAGAAAATCCCGAATGAAAGTTTTTTTTTTCTTTTCTTGGCCTCAAACAGTGTAGCTGACAGGGCAGGCAGGCAAAATCTTTGACTTGTGCCATTCCTGATCCAGAGGAGAGAGGGAGAGACTACTGGGGATCCAAGAGAAATTTTACAGTAACATAAAATCCCCATTTTTTTTCCCCTGGCTTCAGTGTGGCTGTGTGTACAGGGCAAGGACATCAGCATGGCAAAATAAATTTTTGACTTGTGCCATCCAATCATGAATCACAATCACTTGTTAACATTCATTCACAATTTCATCCGGGGGGGAGAGAGAGAGAGACTGCTGGAGGGCTGACGATAAATGTAATAGTCCCAGAAATCCCAAATAAAATTTATTTTCCTGGCTTCAGTGTGGCTGTGTGTACAGGGCAAGGGCAGCAGGGTGGCAAAATAAATCTTAACTTGTGATGTCCAGAGGGGTGAGAGAGAGACTGCTGGGTAGCCCACAATAAATGTAACAGTCCCAGAAATCCCAAATAATGTTTTTTCCTGGCTTCTGTGTGGCAGTGTGTATAGGGCAAGGGCAGCAGGGTGGCAAAATAAATCTTTGACGTGTGCCATCCAATCACAAATCACGATCACTTGTTAACATTAATTCATGATTTCATGTATTTAAAAAGTGCTATTCAGACAAACATATAAGCTGATGCACCCGAGCTGCTGGCTGTGGGTGGCCTCGGGGATAATCTGACTTTGTGACTTGTAGCAGGCTATTTACAGTACAACACAAGTAAAGTACAAGTACTGTGCACACAAGTGTGGTTAAGCTGCACCTGGAGTACTGTGTGCAGTTTTTGCACCCATACTTGAGGAAGGATGTTTTCCTTCTTGAGAAGGCTCAGAGGAGCGCATCAAGGATGATTCATGGCCTGGAGGACCTGTCCTATGAAGAGAGACTATGGGATTAGAACATATACTCCCTGGAGGAGAGGAGGGATGGGGGGATATGATAGAGGTCTTTAAATATTTGAAGGGGATTAACTGGGTCAACTCTGATGGACTGTTTCAGATGAGGAAGGATGGAGCCACAAGGGGGCATATCCTGAGACTGGTGGGGGGTGGTTTAAGGGGAAGATGAGACATCACTACTTCACTGAGAGTGTGGTGGTGCCCTGGAACTCATTGCCATCAGAGTTGGTGGGGATGGAGATAGTGGGAGGCTTCAAGAGAGGGTGGGATAGACACAGGGGTGTAGTCCAGGAGGCAGCAGGGTAGATAAAGGGTTTGCAGGATGTAACACAGAGGGAGGGGGGCAGCTGCGGTGAGTGAACTGTAGGCTGCTACTCGAGCAGACTCAATAGACCAATGGGCCTAATCTGCTGGCAATTTAGCATGTTAGTAATTGTCATCATCATCATCATTCCCCATTATTCCTCCTTATTATCATTAGTTTTATAGTATATCACATTACATTACTTATAAGCATTAACCAACCCCCAGTGTGGGACTGTGCTGCGTACGGTTGTGCGCCAGATGTGTCTGCATCTCCAATTCAAATTCTGAGGCGCACTTAACAGTTGCTGAATTTGGTCACTTAGCAGTAACAAACTGTATTGTAGGAGTCATTCCAGTAATCTTGAAAGGAAGTGGTGGTGGAATGTTGTGCTGTCGGTGTGCTGTGTACAGTCATGAGTCATGACAGTAAATTTGTCCCTGGCCTGCGGGTGGCAGTCATCAGAAGGACATCACATTAGTTAGAGGGAACTTTTGTTACAGGTTAGAATACTAAGAAAAAATGGATCAAAGTGTTGATGAGGCGCATTCTATTTTTCTGGTAGGCAGTGGTATTGCAAAAGACAGCAATCAGCCTGAAAAGGGAAAATAAAATCAAATTCCAAAAAGTGATTTTTTCACATCTAAGGTTTCGTCTTCCAAGCTAATGCTTGAATCCAAAAAAGGCGAATGTCTCAGATCATCATCAGTCCCAAGTAAAAAAAAAAAGTTATGTGGTTAAAAAAACTAAAGGCTTGGTGGATACCACCCGCAGAGGCACCCAACGATATGGAGCAATTGTATACTATGCTACTGCCAGTCCCTCATCCGATTCTTCTGCAGTCGAACCCGACGAGGGTAATAATAAAGATGAAGAGAATGATCAGGCAGCACAACGTTTACTGGAGGGGATGGAAATTGCAGATGAGGAAGAAACAGGGAGAAATGCTTTGGTTGTGGGGGGGCAGTGGGAATAAACCACAAGAGAACAGGTCCAAGAAAAATCTGGGGGGGCTCTGAAAAGGTGACCGAGGTGCCGTGCTCTCCTGGGAAAAAACTAAAATAATATCATCTTTTGTTCAGTCATACTTCTCCATTAGTGCTTCCAGTGAGTTGGTAGCAACATGCACTATTTGTAAATGGCCAATCAGCAGGGATAAAAAGAAAGGAGAACTGGGAACTTCAACACTGAAACGGCACCTAGACAGATGTCATAACATTACCGAGACCTCCAGCCATGACACTCAAAGCGAAAGTGACAGTGATAGCTCACTACACTTAGGGGTAATTCCCATAGATGGAAGCAGTTGCAGCCCCTGTAGCACTACTGAAACATCTCCACCACCACTTCCTCCCATTTGAAGGATTCCTCCAACTATTACTGAAAGTGACCATGTGTTCAAAAGCCCTCCTTCTTCAAGGAGACAGCTTACCTTCTCAGAAACATACGAGCGTAAAGCCAAATATGCCTCAGCTTACCCTGTTGCTGTTGCAATAACCAAAAAAAAATTCAGAAATGATTGCTGTTGATTTGCTACCATATAACATGGTTGAACATATAGGATTCAGGTGGCTGCCTGAGTACCTCAAACCTTGATATAGTATATCATCACAGAAATACGTCTCGATAACAAGGATTCCAGATCTTTACGATGTCGTATGTAAAATATTAAGACCCATCTTGTGCAATGCTGTTGGGAGGGTGGTGCACCTCACAAAAGATATCTGGACAAGCTGTCAGCCTGAACCCTTCATGTCTATCATGGCACATTGGGCATGTTTCGATAATTCACGTGGGACTGGGGAAAGTGAAGCATCGCAGTCTGCTGTTCTAAGAATGTTTTATTTTCCATCTGAACATACCTCATACAACATCAGTGAAGAGCTCCAAAAACCAATACAGCAATGGCTCACTTCACAAGGACTGTCAGTTGGCTTTATAGTTGCAGATAATGGGTCCAACATAAGGAAGGCCTTGGAGGAGGGGGCCTTTGTTCACATCCGGTACTTTGTGCATTGCTTAAATTTAATAGTTCACAGTTTTCTCAATGACGACAGGGAGCTTAAGTCTCTTGTTAGCACTGCTAAAAGAATATGCACTCATTTTAGTCACTGAAGCAAAGCCTGTCACTTGTTTGAAAAAATACAGCAGGAGGGCAGTTTACCTTTGCACAGACTGATTCAAGACATTTCTATTTGATGGAATTCAACCTTTTATATGTTCCAAAGGCTGCTGGAACAAAAGAAAGCTGCCAGGCAGTACACTTTAGAAAATAAAATTGGTGATGCAGACGTCTATATTACTCCACCACAATGGGCCATGCTGGAGTTTCTAATTTTTCTGCACCAGCCATTTGAGGAAATCACCAGGGAGGTTAGTGCAAACACAGCATTTCTCAGCCAGGTGATACCCCTAATAACATTTTTAAAATTCAGATTGAATATGATTAGAGAAAAGTTAGACAAGCAAGTCAGTTCATACAGGCTGCCAGTGGTGCTGCTGACACATGCAAGTTGCCCCCAGAATACAAGATCTAACGAGAAGTATGATCAAAAAAGTTGAAGATAAAAAACAATGTAAAATGCTTCATTCTGAGTACTACGTTAAAGCAACAATCTTGGACCTATGATACAAATTGAAGCAACTATTGAGTGATGATGACACTTGTTTTGAGATAAACCATCACAAAATAATTGACGAGGTGCGTGCTGTCATGGAACAGAGTACAACAGCAGCACCACATTCAGAATCTTCTTCACGACACAGCACGGCATCAGATGACCCATCCTCTACTGTTGCAGCATTTTCTCCCTCTTCCTCCTCAGCCACTGCAGCCAAATCTTCTTCTTCTTCTTCTTCACCACCAGCCAAGCATAACACTGTCCCACAGTCACTTGGCTCAGTTTCATGTCTCTGGAGTCACTTAGAAGATGTAATTGTAACATCTTCTTCATCTGCCTCTTGTAACACAACCTCAGCACAGACCATTGTTGAAATGTACCTGGCAGAACCCAATATCAGCTGGAATGTTGATCCTTTGCAATACTGGCAATCCAAACAAAATATGTGGCCTTCTTTAGTAAACACTACAATGAAGTGCATGAATTGCCCTCCAACTAGCATCTGTTCAGAACGATTATTCAGTTCAGCTGGTAACGTCATTACTGACACACGATCCTGTTTGACACCAGAAAATGCTGAGCGCCTCACATTTCTCAAAGTCAACATTCCTCACTTTAATTTCAGATATGATACCGGAATAAAACATATACTGACTGATTTGAGCAGGCGCTGTGCACAAAACACTTTCAAGAATTCATGCCTGTGGTGAAAATCATTTGTGAATAGGGTCTACTACATGAGGTAGCAATTAATTGCAACAAGTCAGGACAGGACAGACTAGGCCAGGCCACTATTATCTGAATGATCACATGAGCAGCACTCACTTAATGTTTACAGTTTATGCAGGCATCCTGGCTGAGAGTGACGCCCCGGAGATAGAACTTATGCAAATTTTAGAAGGTGGGTTTAAACACTGCATCCCCGCTCCACTCCGGCCATTGCTGTGATCTGTTTCTACACCTGAAGAGAGCAGTCACCTCGGCTCCAGTCAGTTTAGTTCATTAGTAATTTGTTTAAAAGTTTATTTTAGCTAGTTTTTTTTCAATTACTCTGTTAGCTAGGGGTCTTTTTCATTAATTATGGTATCTCTGGTTCCCATTTGATTCCCAGAAATCGAACACTATCCTAGCTGGCTCTCATTTAAATTTCTAAATATTTTTAGATAATTGAACCAACATTTACTTACATTTGGTTTAGTACTTTATCTTAACTGGTTAAGAAAATAGAGCACTTTCAGTTTCTGTCTGTACCCTTTCACCTTAATTTATTGGTTTCTGTATCAGGAACTGCAGTCTGACCTTTGGCACAGTTTTCCTCAGTGCAAGTGCTGTTTTTATTATTTGGCCTTTGTGCTGCAATGTTTTGGGGATTTTTTGTTATTACTTAATATTCTCTCATATTGATATGTCAGATAGACCTTGTGAACCATCAAACAATTATAAAAAATTGCTTCCAGCTCCTGGCAAGGGCAGACTGCCACAAGTTTTGTTGAAAGCATCAGGGTCCACAACACAATTGTAAGGCCTGCCACATTTGTTCCCAGAAACCTAATTAAAAAGAGTAAAAAATTTAAAAAGAAGCACGCCTTCTCAGTCTTCCTCCGTGCCACTAAAACAATAAAACAAGGCTCCGAGGGTGCTCCTGAAGATGGTGGAAAGCACACATCAGGAGGGTCCATTTCCTCATGTACAGCGGAACAAAATGTGTAAGGTGACAAGAAAAAAGATGGCTACACGGCTATCAGAAAGGCTTGTTAAAGATGGTTCGGATATCAGGGTGTCAAAAAGAGGGGAAACCTGAATCCAGTGATGGCAAAAATAAAAGAGCATCAGAGCAGACACTGGAAACAGTGTCTGCCAAAAAAAAATTTAAAGGAGATAATGTCACTGCCATTCCTCCTGCACGGAGAAAGGAGCAGGCAGATGGCACTGATAAAATGTCTTCATCGGAGAACATATTAAAAATATGGAATTTTTTCCAGGTGGTCCAGGCCATGGGAAATTTGATTAAGATACCTACACCCCCCCCCGACTCAAGCTCCAACCTATCTGCCTGTGGAGGAGGAGGAGGAAGAAAAATATTACTTGCATGTAGAAGAAGGTGACCTCATGGAGTTAGAGGGCACACCTGAACAGGATATTGAACTTCCTCCAAGGCAAATAGAGGACTATCATCTTTTTCCTGATTTGTCAGGCAAATGGTTGATAACCTCAACATCCTCCCACTAGAAACAGAGGAGAATGGAGAGGGTGCTGAATTTATGGACATGTTGGGAGTAGTTCCACTCTCCATACATAAACCACTTGAGAAGGTCATGTCAAAAATCATATCTGCACCCACTTCAGCTGCAGCCATCGGCAAGACAATTAAGAGACAATATCAGGTGGACCAGCAGGGAGTTGAATACCTTTATGTCCATCCTGATAATCATGGAGTAGTCCAGTCTGCGACTTGTGAGAGAGCTAAAATCACTCTGTCCATGCAGCCCCCTGAAGAGGACTCTAAACAAACTGTGTACTATGGCAAAAAGGCTTATATAACTGCCTCTCTGCTTATCAGGCAGGCAGCTTGTTCAGCACACATAGCACAGTACCTAAAAGCACTTTGGAACACAATCCTGGTATTAGCGGAAGGAGCAGATGATGGTTTGGCACAGATCTTGATTGCTTCAGCAAGGTCAGCCCTGGATACCACAAAATATAATTTCCACACTGTGGTGGACACTGATGACACTGCTTCCAGAGTTTTAGCTCATGCAGTGTCCTTGAGAAGGACTTCCTGGCTTAGGACTACCACCCTTTCTCAGGATACTCAAATCAAGGCCATGGTTTTCTCCTCTGAGGGAAATTCATTATTTGGTGACAAAACAGAGACCTACATAAAAAAGTGGATGAATACAAAACCACTTTTAAAAGTAACAATGAGAAGGAAACACCTCTACCTCCTACATATCATATGGAAGGGGAGGCAGAGGCAGAGGCAGGGGATACTTCCCAAAAGCATATGTCTCTTATGCTCCTTATGAGTACCAATCAGAAAGAGGTTGCTGTAGGGGGAGAGGAAAAGGGCTTCCGGGTGTAATGCTACAGCTCCAGTGCCTACGCCCTGATAATTTTGCCCAAGTTGCCCAACCATTGCCAGTGGGGGGGGGGGAGACTGGCATACTGCTTCCAGGAATGGGTAAATATTACCACAGACAAGTGGGTACTGGAAATAGTGGGCTGAGGGTTGTATTTTCAGTTCAATCACCATCCAAACCTGCAGAAATACAGAAGTTTTTCCACCTCACTGTCCCACAGAAAGAAGTCTGCTGGAACTGGAAGTAAAAAAAACAAACTGTCACTATCAAAAGCTATGGAAAAAGTTCTAGCCTCCCATTGGGGCAGGAGCCTATTCTTAAACACTTCCTTACCCAGAAGAAAAATGAGGAGTGGTGACCCATTTTAGATCTCAGGTTCCTGAATAAGCATTTGAAAAAAAAAAAACAAGATGGTCACACTAAGGACAGGGATACTATTTTTGCAAAAAGGTCATTGGCTGGGATCCCTGCATCTGAAAGATGTCTATTTTCATGTCCCAGTTAGATAGTCCAACAGAAATACCTTGGATTCAAGTTGGGGGAACTTCCAGTACCAGTTCACATCTCTCCCATTTTGTCTCACCTCAGCCACAAGGGTTTTCACAAAGTCTTTAGCTGTGGTGGCAGTAGATCTGAGAAATAAAGGTGTGGTGGTTTTCCCCTACCTGGACAACTGGCTAATCTCGGCAAAAACAGAACAAGAGGCAAGGTGCTCAGTTCAGTTAGTACACAGTTCCTTGGAAACCCGGGATTCTTGGTAAACCTGCGGAAGTCCCAGCTACAGCCTGTTTAAATACTGCATTTCATAGGATCAGAGCTAAACACCCTGCATGGGGAAAGCTTTCCTCACACAGGCCAGAGTTACAGCTTTGATAGCAACACCAGAGTCTTTCACGGCAGGTCAGCCAAGACCTGCAAGAAACTTCCTGCAGTTGCTAGGGCACATGGTCACATCGACAGCTGTGGTTCCATGGGCCAGATTCCAAATAAGAGATATCACCACTTAGGGGACAACTGATCTCATAGATGGGAGCCACTTTCAAAGCTAGTACCAGTGACAAAAGCACTAGTGGAATCATTGTAGTGTTGCTCAGATAGTGTCCTAGAAACTAGGATACCAACAGATACCTCCCATTTGGCCAGATAGTTGCTGTGGAAGTATAGCAGTGCTAACTGACCATGGATCTGACCCTCAAGGATCCAGTGCACAGATCCGACAAATGTTGTGGATTCTGTGGCTCCCAGCAACAAATGTTGTGGATCTTGTGGATCCTAGCAAAAAACATTGTGTATCTAGTGGATCCTAACAACAGATCCACAGTTCTGACCAACAGATCCAGCTTGGATCCTAACTATCCAACCTAGGATCTCTGGATCTGACCTAGGATCCCTGGATCCTACTTGGGATCCCTTGCTATCTGACCCTGGACACTACATCTGTCTTTGTTAGGATTTCTAGTAGGAACCTAGGTAGGATACCAGTATTATCTGATGGAGGGTGATAGGATCCACAAAGGCACTATCTGAGCAACGCTAAATAATTGGAGTAGTGGAAGTAAGAAATCAACCTCAGGGCATTACCTTCCTTTAGCAATCACCAACAAGTATTCTTATTACAGATGCCTCATTCCCGGGGTGTTACACCCACCTGCAGGACCCAGTGGTGAGTGGCACTTGAAGTTCATCGGAGTCACTAGATCACATCAACCTCCTGGAGCTCAGAACAGTACTGCTATCAATGCATCTTTCTCCTCCCAACTACAGGGTCAGTCTATCCAAATCAGGACAGACAACCTCTCAACAATGTACTACATAAGCAAGCAAGGATGAACAAGATCCTCAAAACTGTGTACAGAGGTAATAAGGATCTGGGACCTGGCATATTCCTTAGAAACAAATATATTTGCAGTGCATCTGCCAGTCAAAGACTGTGTTCCGGCTGATTCCCTAAGCAGAATCAGCTGGAGAAATCATGAATGGGCCTTAAACCACCAGGTTCAGGCCACAGTGTTCAGAAAGTAGAGCACGCCTACTACAGACCTGTTTGTATCTTGGGAGAACTATAAGTTCCCAACATTTTGTTGCAGACCACCAGCAAGAGGAACAGTCCCAAGGAACCCCCTGATACTGTACTGGACAAGAAGGTTTCTGTATGCCTTCCCACTATTCCTATTCATTCATTCATTCATTCAGAAAGTGCCCCTGAAACTCAGGAGGGAACCTGCAGCAAGGATCCTGATAGCTCCAGACTGGGCCAGGCAGGCCTGCTACTCAATGCTCCTGGTCCTATCCAGCAACAACCCAATCAGCCTATCACTCAGTCACACTCTGCTAACTGTGTCCCAGGGAAGAATAACATTCCCAAACCTCATAACCCTATACCTGAAGACATGGTTCTTGAGGAATTAGAATTTTCTGGATTGGATCTTTCAGGTGAAGTCCTGAAGATACTCAGGGCTTAAAAGAAACCCACTACCAGGTAAGCATATTCCTCTAAGTGTATTAGGTTTCCTTACTGGTTTTACACCCAGAAAAATAAAACCAATAGAGGCAAGGTTGTCTAATTCTGGAATACCTAGTACACCTACAGTCATTAGGCCTACAGCCTTCAAATTTAAAGGTGCACTTAGCAGCAGTATCAGCCATATCAGCTGGTAAGGGAAAATCTTTGGCTTCACAGCCCATTTTTTCAAAAGATTTTATAAAGACCTCAGACATTTGTAGCCACCAATGAGAGACCCTGTCCCAGTATATGCCTTGCCCAGCCTATAGAGGCTTCCTTTAAGCCTGTGGAAACTACTCACCTGAAGTATGTCACATGGAAAACCATATTCCTGGTTGCATTGACCTCTGCTAGGAGGGTACACAAATTGCAAGCCCTCTGCACAGAGTCACATTACATAATCCCCCATAGGTATAAAGTAGTTCCTAGAACCAACAGAAAATTCCTACATAAGGTGGTATCTGAATGCCACCTGAAGTAGTCAGTGGCCCTCCCTGTCCTCTTGCCAGAGCCTTCTAGTCCAGGTGAGGAAAAGTTGCATAGCCTGCACCTAAAGTGAGTCCTGACTATCTACACTGATTGGACAAAAGAGGTCAGGTCCCAGAGTACTCAGCTTTTCATTATCTATGCTGTGGTTGGCAAACACAAATCATGTACAAAGAGATCTATTTCTCACTGGATTGTCTCTTGCATTCCATTCTGCTATGTAAAAGCTGGAAAAATGCCAACAAGAGGGTTAAGGGCACACACCACAAGGTATACCTCTGCCTCTGTGGTATCCTCGAGGGGCATTCCATTGTTAGACATCTGCAAAGCAGCTACCTAGAAAACAGTACACACCTTCACAAAGCACTACTGTTAGGACAGGAACTACTATGAAAGACTGACAGGCAGTTGCCCGACAGTCATAATCCTGATGCTGCAAGCCCTGACACCAAAAATCCCGACAGTGGGATTTTGCTTTTTTTCATGTTTCAGGGGGCTTTTCCCCTGACCCCCCTTACTTATTAGAACTCCACCATGGGCAAAATCCCACTGTTGGGATTTTTGGTGTCGTGCTTGCGGTGTCGAGATTTTGAGTGTTGGGCTCCACAGTTTCAGCCTTTCGAAATACTCCCTTTGGACATAGTCAAGAAAGGATGCTGGCTTAGGAACTGCTATCTTGCAGAACCTCTTCCCTAATCAGGTTCTGGACCCAGCTTCCCAAGATACTGCTGCTGAGTATGCACAAAGTGTAAACATTGAGCGATTCCTGGGGTCAGAAGAAAAAAAATTGCTCACCATAGTAATATTGTTTCCACTCACTATATTTACACTCCTTACCCTACCTCTCCTTCCAGAACCTGAAATGGGTTCACACAAGAATCAGTTCTTTTCACTGAAGTTGCTTGAGCATTACTATTGCAGTCCCTGCAATTGTAAGCTTGTTGTTATTGTTTGTATGGTAAAATTTCACAAGTCTGCCTCAATTTGTTTGGTGTTCTAAAAATTCTATAAAAATATTTCAAACTTTTTTGGTAGCATTTTTAACTACTTTCACTAGAAGCTGGTTCTCTCTGACTTGGAAACAGATCAGAATAACAGCCAGAGTGAAGCACAATGATATGCAGAGTGTGAACCTACATTTCAAATTCTAAGATTTGCATAGATTCTTTGTCTGGGGCATCACTCTTAGTGAAGCTGACTCACAAAGTGTAAACACAGTGAATGATCTGTTAAGAAGAAACAATTTTACTACAGTGAGTAAGTATTGCTTATCTCACTAGCTGAAAAAAGTTTTCTAAATAAAGCACTCTTTTTGCAGCTGTGACAAGCACAAGCACAATTCATTTTATTGTTCAACTTTAGTCATTACAATATTACATGTTTAAATATCACACTAATTTGAAAACATTCTCACATCAATTTGTGAGTACTAAAATAACAATGTTGCATTTTACAATAAATAAGTGGATATATAAAAATAAATTTCACATTTGTTATACAACTGTTTATATTTCCCATAAACTCTATTGATTTTTGTTCACATAATCCCTAACAAAATTCTCATAAAATACTCAATGAAATTTTGCTTTCTCCTCAATATTACAAGTCTTTTTGTAAAAGCATTATAACCATATCTTTTCAGTTCTAAAGTTTTAATCCTTGGAGAAATGTTGATAGTTGGTGTAAAACTGAACTGCCCCTGAAACTAAACAAGTCCAAAATAAGTTTCTGTGGAGGTAAATCTGTCATAGCCAAAATAGAGCCAAACCAGATCCTCCCCTTTCTTTTGAATTTTGAACAATGACATGTTTCAGGTCATCTTCAGTATTTAGTCCACAACTGCAGTATTGTGTTAATATTCATTCTCTTTTTTGCCTATAATGTATATAATTCCATACAAAACCTGATCAGTAATATCCGGTCTTCAGGTTTATCTAGAATTTTTAAATATGGTTCAGTAGAGTGATCCAATGTCAGTAACTTATATCATTTAAAGTGTTTAAAACTCATAATTCATGATAGATCTTTTGTCAATGCTGTATCTTTTATCCTTAATTTTAACTGCATCAATATCTCATAAAAAAGCCCTAAGGAGACCACGTAGAGAAGATGACCCAAACCTAAAGGAAGGATATGATTCTTAATCTCACTAATTATTGGGAAAACAAAACCCCTTTGATTACAGTCCAATGCCTCTCCCAAGCATAATCTTGGAAGATGATGTTCTGAGAGAACAAAAAGCTTCAATAGATGGATAAGCCCTTCCCCCCCCCCCAAGGATAATGTAGCTAATGAAAATTGACCCAATTCCATACATAACATCTCAGCAGGAACTCATTTATGTACCTGTAGTATATTCCTATGCATATTAAATATAACTTTAAGTGGTTTAAGGTTCTCTTGCCCCCAAATTTCTGCCCGGTAAAGTTTATTTGTTTTGATTTTTGTATTAACCACTTTTAGTAATCCTTTAATGGTACTATTTCCTATTTTTCCTCCAAAATTTTAAAGGCATTAATGGATGTCTTCAATTTTGATTTCAGCTGATCTATATGCTTGGTCCAAGTAAAGTTTTCTGCATATATTATGCCTAAATAATCATAGAACACCAGTGTTTTAATTTTAGTTCTATCAATATATAAAGAGGGAACAATTTTATTTTTGTAGCCAAAAATTATTACATTTATTTTCTCATTGTTTATATCTTACTTATTAGTCTTACATTGTTTAGCAAATTGATTTAATTTCCACTGTAAGTCAACAAAAGAGGTAAAAATAAGGACCAGGTCATCAGCATATGCTAAAAATGGAATCTTCTTATTAAGTATTGTAGGTGAATGATAATCTGGATATTCAAGGCCCTCTGATAAGGAACTGATGTATAAATTGAAGAGTGTCAGTGCCAGGACACAGCTTTGCCTATGCACCCTGATTTGTTTTCATTTTTGAAAATAACTGTCCTGTTTGGTTACATTGAAGTTCAAGCCATGTTTCCTGATGTAGTCTAATTAATATCTCAAGAAAAGTATAATCTATCCCATATGATTTTAACGTTTCCCATAATAGTCAGCTGCTAATTGAATCAAACGCGGCCTCTAGGTCAACAGAACAATTTTGCATTCTTTATTCTCACATATTTCCAAATAAGGTGTCACAATACTATGCAATGTTGTACTGTGGATCTGTTTGTTCTGAAACCGTTTTGCCATCCACTTAATGTTGTTATCATCAATCTATTTTTATGTTTGCTTGTGTGCATGTGCAAGAAACATATTGCAGCAGCTTGCTTCAGTAGCGAGTTGTGGAGGCGTGGCAGTGTTGTTATCAATGCCAGCAGCCCATTTTGGGGCTGGTCTGTGTGGTACCAATAGAAAATTACACTGTCCATGACAGCAGTAGTGTAGCTTGCCACAAGCTTGAAACAAACTGGCCGCTGCAATCAGGGAGTGCCCTGTCATCAGCAATCAGCTGTTTTTGCACGGTGGCCCCTGACTGCAGCAGCCAATTACAGCAGCATTGTCTGGTGTCCCCTTTCAATAACATGGTGATGGCTTCTCCATCGGCCTCTCACAGTCTCCACGGAAGCCAACAGACATCCGATGCCCGTCACAGTCCCTGTTAAAGCTGACGGGGTGCCCAATCCCTGCCAGTGTGATGCAGTTCCCCCATTTGTTGTGTGCCGAGGGAGTGCCCAATCCCCCTTGGCTCATGCACAGTCCCCCCCCAAGCACACTGTATGGCTGACAGGGTGCCCAAGCCCTGTCAGCTCCACTCCCCCCAACAAACATTCAGGTGGCATTCTGAGATCCCACCCCAGTGTGCCAAAAGCTCCCACATCATCTTTTTTTTTTTTTTAAACCCTGTAAAAATAGAAAATGGTCCCTCACTATTTCTCGCACCCCCTCCCCCAACCCACACCCACCTTCTGTGCACTCAACCTCCCCAGACCCCCTCACCCCATACTTACCTCTGGAGCCTGGTGCAATGTTCTTCGGTGGACCGGGAACACGTTTACGTTCTTCGAAGCTGACCACGAACTGAAGAAATGCTGGTAAGCTGTATAATGGCATAAATGTATTTTTTTCAACTTATGTGGATATCTTAGCCATTTGTTTGACTTTTGGCACCAAATTTTCAACATGGGGTTCTTGGGACCCCTCCTCATGAATTAATTCACTGTCATGGCGTTAGTCAGTCCCAAAAGGTGATTTATTGGTCACTGCGCTGAATCATCTTTTTGGATCGATTAATGAAATGACAGTGTCACTGTTCATGAGGTGGGCTCTCAAAAAGCCTATGATGCAAATTTGGTGAAGAAATTCCAAAAATTGAATGTGTTATGAGCATGCATTGCGCAATTTCCACGCACACTCGTAACCTCATGAATTTGTAATATTTTCACTCCAGATTTTCATTATTGGCATTTTTTCACACATTCTTAAGAACAGTAGAGCTGTCATTTTTCACATCCTGATCAAAATGTGTTTTCGCACTTCCGGGGCAGAATAGCGTGGTCACTGTGGGAAATCTGTGTTTGGGACAGATTAAGAGAATCACAGTGACACTGTTCATGAGCAGAGATCCTAAAATGTCTATGTTGAAAATTTGGTGACAAAAGTCCATAAAATGACTATGTTACCAGTGTGCATTGTGCAGTTTCCACGCACCTTCGTAACATTACAAATTTGTAATATTTTCACTCCAGATTTTCAACATTGCCATTTTTCCACACCTCCTTATAAACAATATAGCTGTCATTTTTTTTTTTTTTTTACATCCTGGCTGAAATGTGTTTTTGCACTTCTGGCGCAGAATAGCTCAGTCACTGTGGGAAATCAGTGTTCAGGACAGATTAAGAAAATCACAGTGACACTGTTCATGAGCAGAGGTCCTAAAATACCTGTGTTGTACATTTGGTGACAAAGTCCATAAAATGACTATGTTACAAGCATGCATTGTGCAGTTTCCACGCACACTCGTAACTTTACAAATTTGTAATATTTCCATTCAAAATTTTCAACACTGCCCATTTTGCACACCTCCCTGAACAGTACAGCTGTTATTTTTTCCATTTTGCCCCCACCCAAAAAAAATATTTCATCCTGCCTGTCCAACTTGAGCCTATATTAAAACCAGGCTAATGTGACCACCCACACGGTCTACACTAAATTGGTAACATTCGCATTTGAACTGGTACAGACTTGATAGAACCCCTTCACTAAATAGTGAGCATGCAGTTAGCTGTTGGCTGGAGTTCTGTTTTAATAGAAAAAAATTGAAATGTAAAACTGGCCTTGTGTATAGGGGTACTGATCAGTGAAACTGCAGTGCAAGGTACCCAGTGCCAGACACAAAAGATCCATTTAGTGTTATTGCAGAGCTCGCCACCTGGACTAACTTCAGGAATAGGGAGAAGCCAAAAGTAATCATTCCAACAAAATGTACCTTTTTTGCAGTGCTGCATTTTAACACTTTTTTTTCTTTTTTCTGTTCCATGGGCTCACCAGAACTCAGAAAAGTAGGAAGAAGTTCCACAAACCACTGTCCTTATACTGGATGTTATTTTGTCCAGTCTAAAATGATCTTTTCATGTACAGTTGTAATTTTCTCTGTTTATTGATAGGAAGTCTACTGTGATGCTGACTGACTCCTTTTATGTCCAACTGCACCAGGCATGGGTGATGGGTAAACCTCTTCTGGTTATAAACTCTTTTCACCTGTATATACAGTAACTATTCCTGCTAGAATATGTTACCTTGGTGACAAATGTCGCCCTCCGAGGAACCCCCATGGAAATGAGATTATACATCTTCATGGGGTCATCCTAGTTTAAAGTAATTTCAAATTAAATAAATAACAGTAAATAGAACCCTATAACATTCTTATCAAGCCTCTGTTCAAACACGCTAATGTGTGTGCATGTGTGTGCCAGCGACCTCGTGTCTCACAATGCACCCAGGGTGTGAATTAATCCCCAATTACCCCATACCCTGCCGTGGGTTATTGCTTACTTATTATTAACCTGTTGCTGGATGATTTGCATTTTGAATTACTGTAACAGTTTTTAAAGGGAGGTTTTTCATACTAAATGTTGAGGTTTTTTTTTTTTTAGATCTGGCTTTTTTCCCTATCTGTAGCATCCACTAGAGAAATAATCCTGAATTTCTTCCTGCCCTTCTTTAACTTTAACTAGAGAATATCCATATATCTCTCTATATATATCTATACATATTTATACAATAGGGGTGAGCATGTAACCTTGACAATAAAAACACGCATTCTCACTGCAGTGGAATAACTCTGTGATGACATAGACACTGTGGGTTTATTTCCAGATAAACCCCACAGTGTCTACATCACCAGCAAATATACTCACAATGGTGATGTCACCAGAGTCAGACTATCTACACTGTAGCCTGCATGTAACAGCTTCACAGTTTCTTTTTCTCACTGAATCCTGCAACCAACTCAATTAGCATTGTAAAAGACAAACCTGTGTCCCATAGTTATTCTGACAATCCTAGCACATTACTGTGCTGCTTTAATCTTCAAACCAGCTTCCATCATAAACCAGTTTCTCTTTCTGAGTGCTGACTGCAACAGTGTCTCTATCTCAGTGAAGCCTGCAACTTACTGAATAAACAGTCTTGTTTCTCACTCCTAGCTGCAGGTAACACAATTATTATTGCAAATCACATTCACCTGTTCCTCATACTATCTAACACTCCCAGCCTATTCAGAAACACTTACACACACACTCAGACCACACACAAACAGTGCTGTCAGTATAGCCTAGAGTTTAGAGTAACAAGCAATGAACCAACTTCCTACATCCAGCAGCCCAGACCAGTGTTTAATTCTCACAAGTTCTATTTCAATACTGTGTGACTCTGAACAAATCACTTAACTGCCCAGTGCTCCCAGGTCCCCCCCCAAAAAAAAAAAATTACCCAATTAGCAAAATAAACAGGGAGAGAACACAGAAAAATATTTTCCTAAAATGTACTAGCCCTATTGTATAAATTGCATACATGATGTGCGACTTGTGGAATATGGCAAACATTTGCACTCATGCAGAGTGAACTGCAATAATATCACAGTTCACTCTACTCATGCAAATATTTGTCATATTCCACAGTCGCCCATCATATATCCCCTATATATATATATATATATATATACACACACACTCTCTCTATACATATATTTTTATCTCTATATCTTTATCTCTCTATATCTCTATCTCTCTATATCTTTATCTCTCTCGCTATCTCTCTCTCTCTCTCTCTATATATATATATATATATATACATCTCTCTCTATCTCTATATGTGTGTGTGTGTGTACACAGAGATGGTAAATAACAGAAAAATGCTACAAACCCATGTTCTTCATAAGTGCTGCTGTAGTCTGTCAGACTGATATGCAGTTTAATTCTTTCAGACATCATTGAAGTGACAATCCCACAGTGTGGGTCACTGCAGCTCAGAGTTGCACTCACCTCTGGGTCAGAAGGTTGTGTGTGACAGTGCAGTGCATTAGGGTGGGGTGGGTGGGGCAGGATAGAGGTCTACAAGTACCGCCCTGAGTGACAGAGATAAGTCATTAAATTAAACTTTGCTCTGCTTCACCCCTAAATAAAATGGAAGTTAGTGCAAAGTGTAGATGTGAGCTGCATTTACCTGGAATGTAAAGATCCCATTTGGCATTTTGGGTTGCTCAGGTCTAGGTACAGCCAGTTGGACTGAGAGGAGACTGGCCTGTTAGGTTCATTTCTAGGTGCTTGGGTGGAATGTAATGATCCACTGGGATTTGCTAAAACACAAGAGGATCACTCCTACTCAGCACTCCCATTCGCCAGAAACAAAACACTCTAATGCAGTTATCGATGGCTGTGTTTGGTATATAGCTGAGTGCTTGAAGGCTGCTTCATTTGTTTGCATACAGTCACCGCACTACCAGTATAACTCAGACAGAGTACAACAGTTACATAATGAATGGGGTGGGCAGTAGGCAGTAGGCAGTGGGGAGAAACAAAACTTGATGACTGGGGCCCAGAATGTTGCACCCCTCTAAAATAAATTATAAGCCACCATGGCTTTCTTGGCATATGTATTCCTGCACCCACGATCTGACTCATTGCATTATAAAGCTCTCTTGAGTTTTATTGTGTGTGTTAAAAAGTGCTGTGTAAAACCAAATTCTCCTCCCTTGAACTATCCAAATGCTTTATCAACTGATTAGCTAATGAAAGGTCATTTCTTAGATGCTGCACGCCTTGGCTTATACTGCGTTTCTTAGCTGCCACACACCTTTGCACACCTAAGGATGTTGTTGTGTGAAGTAGAAATACACCGGCATGTCAGCCAGAAACAGGAACGTGGACTGATGAAGTGATTAGAGCTCACTGGTCTGCTACTGTAGATCCTATGGTTGTAGTAGGTCTGTAGCCAGTACAGAAATTGCAAGGTGGTGGTTGGGGATGCTGGGCCTGATTAGCTAGATGGAGTATGGCTCTGCCTTGGCCAGACACTTTCTGAATCTGCTTGCCTGCCTGCAGTGGTGTAGCTAGGAATGTGCCCGCCTGCCTGCAGTGGTGTAACTAGGAATGTGCCTGCCTGCTTGTAGTGGTGTAGCTAGGAATGTGCCCGGCTGCCTGCAGTGGTATAGATAGGAATGTGCCCGCCTGCCTGCAGTGGTGTAGCTAGGAATGTGCCCGCCTGCCTGCAGTAGTGTAGCTAGGAATGTGCCTGCCTGCAGTGGTGTAGGTAGGAATGTGCCTGCCTGCCTGCAGTGGTGTAGCCAGGAATGTGCCCGCCTGCCTGCAGTGGTGTAGGTAGGAATGTGCCTGCCTGCCTGCAGTGGTGTAGCTAGGAATGTGCCCGCCTGCCTGCAGTGGTGTAACTAGGAATGTGCCTGCCTGCCTGCAGTGGTATAGATAGGAATGTGCCCGCCTGCCTGCAGTGGTGTAGCTAGGAATGTGCCCGCCTGCCTGTAGTGGTGTAGCTAGGAATATACCCGCCTGCCTGCAGTGGTGTAACTAGGAATGTGCCCTCCTGCCTGCAGTGGTGTAGCTAGAAAAATAACATATGTAAGTCAGGGCCCTTTAGTCCTGTTTGTGCCCCACGGGTTGTACACATACCCATTTTTGTTACCCAGACCCCTTCTACACACCATATTACTTAGTTGTTTTTTTTGCAGTTAGCATTATGTAATGTTTGATTCAAAGACAGCACAGTCAGATTATAACACCAGTAGGAGTGGATATCAGACTGTAGGAGCAACCAAAATCGGTGATCATGTCTGAAAATGCCACCTCCCCTCCAATAAATTTGTAAGTTTGGGCAGGTAGTACAGCCTAGAGGTTAGAGTAATGAGCTGTGACTGAGCTTGGTACATCCAGCAAACCTGAGTTTGAGTCCCACAGTCTCCGCTTCCGTAGTGTGTAACTCTGAGCAAATCATTTAATATCTGCAGTGCTCTCGAGTCACCCCTGAAAACAGGCATCTATGCCTAGTGGGCCATACCTGGTTACAAAATTTTGGTTTACTTGGAGAGAGTGTGTGTGTGTGTGTGATGGGGGGGAGAGAGAGAGAGAGAGACAGGGGGAGAGAGATGGGAGGGGGAGGGGGAAGACAGGGGAGAGAGTGTTGTTTTTCTTTAGGTGGGAGGGGGTTTTGTGCTTCCACATTGTGAAGTGTTTGGATTGTACCTTGTGGGCAGACATTTAGATTGTACCTTGTGGGCAGACATTTGGATCACAGAATGTTTGACTCCAAGAGCACCAAGAGAAGGAATTTTTCCTTGCAGGTCTGTTGCACTTTGGGAAGATGGTGGAAAAACAGAAGGGCGTGCAATTACAAGTGCTCAAAGTACCATTAAAGAAGTAGTGTAACAGTTTACAGGGCCTTTCCTTAGCCTGCGGTATGTCATATTTCTGGGTCTAAAAGGAGCCTTTGACATTTATGTTGCTGCCCTGATAATATGGTGATCTCTATTTCTAATTAAATTTTACATTTTCTTTTAATTATTGGCATTTTTAGATGCCCCAATATTCTCTATGGTCTGTGTGCTATTAAAGTCAATATACAACACACATAGCTTCAGGGGAGCCACTTGGTACAATAACAGTTTGAAGCAAATTCTGGCCTAGACCCAGAGGTTATAATTGTCAGCTTCAATAACATGTTGGCCAGTGGAGTTTTATGTGACATATCTAACCAACTACCAACAAATAAAAGAGAAGTATATACTGTACTATCTATACTATACTGTACTGTACTGTACTATACTATACTGCACTGCACTGTACTGTACTATACTGTACTGTACTGTACTGTACTGTACTATACTATACTATACTATACTAGTACAGGAACTGTAAGCACCTGTTAAAGGTAGTGTAAGAACTCTTTATCTTTGTAAATCCTATCTAGGGTAAGAGTAAGAAGAGGGTGACAAAGGAAAACTTTTAAAACACTGTCTAGGGTCAGGTGATAGAAGGGTAAGATAACCGGAGGTGGGGGGGGGGGAGACAAAAAGGAAACTTCCTGTCTAGGGTTGGGGTAAGAAGGGGGTGAAAGAGTGAAAACCTGAGAAACCCTATCTAGGTTCTGGTGATAAGGATTAAATTAAACTTAAAGGGGAAACCTAATAAAGTCTTACAATGTGAAAGTTAAATAGAACCAACCTATCAAGGGTATAGCTACAACCAATCAGGGGGAACACTATCTCAGGTAAAGATATACATTCTTAAGGGCATAGGGAGACTATATTATAGTAAGCAGTAAGTAAACCAAAATGTTTTTGCAAACAAAGTACACATTGGGACCAGCCCCACACTTGGTGCTGACTGTTCCCTTTTAAGGAGGAACGACTGGTGCCAGCCCGGTGGCATAGAGGGCTGAGGCGCTGGTGCCTTACCTCTCACCATGCTGGTGATCCGGGTTCGGGAGCGAGCTCGCGTTGCCAGGGGTCGGCCGGGGGAGAGAGGATCGAGTGTCCATAGGACAGCTCTCCTCTCTTGGGGATGGGTGGGTTGAGAAGTCCTGGCACTAGCAACACCACGCAGAGGCATGCTGTCCTGTAGCGAGGAATCACACAGGGACATGGGGAGAGGTGATGGCGGACGTCAGCGGGATGAGCGTGGGTACCCACGCTTGACGTCATTGCACATTCGCGCCTCTGGGGGAACATAAAACAAGGAAACACCCCTTTCACTGAGAGGAAGACATCACTCACCACCACTCCCACACTGGATACTCCTTCCCAAGCCCTGACTGCCTCCCTCCTTCACCTCCGCCCACCTGGCACCACATAGCAGGAAGTTCGCCATGGAGCTGAGGATGATCCCACCTCGGGGGAGTAACCAAGGGGGACCAGGTAGGTGTGTCGTGGGTGGGTCGGAGGAACAGGTGCATTGGGACCAGGATATCACAGCAGGATGGGATACAGTCGGGTGACTGATGGGGCCCCTGCAAGAGGCGATGAAGGGAAATAAAGTTGACAAAAAAAAAAAGGAGGAACAACCAGTGATGACCCTGCCACCAGAGCAACCTGAAGCCTCCAAACCTTCTAGTGGCTCTAAGTTTCTTAATACTCAGTCTTGGGGGGGTTGGTTGTACAGGGCAGAGCAGTGTGGAATTTTCAAATTCTGTTTCCAATTAAATTCTCGGCAGGTTTCAGAACTTCTGCCTGATTCTGTGGAATTCTGGCAGCAGCGACATTCTGAAATTCTGAAAACTGAATATATTTTTTTTAAACTGCAAATTCATAATCTAGTAATCTGTGGATTGTTATTCCACGGGTCACATAAAAATAATTTTCATTATTCCACAGCATTCTGGAAGTGAAATTGCCATTCCTCATGAATTATTCAGGTGGAATTTCGAGTTCTGCATACCGCCACACAGAGAGGGAAGATTATATAGAACTGATAAAGAGGAAATAGAAGCTAGGAATGATATGTAGGGTGGATGGGCAGAAGGTGGGAGGAAGGGAGGAAATCAAGGAAAAGTAAGTGTTTGTGGGGGTGGCAGGGCTAACAAGAGTAGATATAAACTCAGGGAAAGAAGCAAGTATGTAACAAGCAAAGAGGTCACTAATGCAGCCTGTATGAGAAAAAGGGAGAATAAATGGAGTTAGCCAGATCAGCGAGCTGGACAGGGACAGCAGATATAACTCCAGGTGGCTACAATGATAAAAAACATTGAACTGTAAATGTATAGACAGGCATCATCCAGGCACCAGTTAACGGTTAAACACCCATTAGACGAATGCAAGTTTGAGCTAGTCAAAATAAACCTGAGGAAATACTGATGCATTTATCATAATAGCTGAAGACTGAAAAGGCAATTATAAAGACTTTTGCCAACGACTCGAAAGCGGTAGTGTGGGCAACCTCTGCCTCAGTGGGCTCCCCCCCCCCCGTTCATTGCTTGGATTTGGACATCTTCTGCAGGGTTGAGTCACACGGACCTCTCCTACACGCTCAGCTTGCCTTTCATGCATCAGAGCCCCTGCGTGGAGCAGGAGGCAGTTTTCTGAAGAAGGGGACAGTTTGTTGTTGAGGGAACCGGAGGACGAGAACTTCTACATTCCTTCCAAGCCTCCTGTTTGTCTCTCTGGACCCGTAGGTTTTTGGCACCAATTGTAAAAATATACAGCGCACCCTGATTGGAAGCTGGCCCACTGTGACATGCAGCTCAGCCCACTGTAAAAGGCTAAGCAGTGCACAGTGGCCCACTGTAAGGACTTTTGCCAAGGACTCGAGAGGGGCGTTGTGGGCGACCTATGCCTAGGAGGGTCTTCCCCACTCCCCATTCATCACTTGGATTTGGACATCTTCTGCAGGACTGAGGTGCCAGCTCACTGAAACGAGTTGGGCGGACCTCCTATGCACACTCAGCTCACCTTTCATGCACCATAGCCCATGCCTGGAGCAGGAGGCAGTTTTCTGAAGAAGGGGACAGTTCGTTGTTGAGGGAACCGGAGGACGAGAACTTCTGCATTCCCTCCAAGCTTCCCGTTTGTCTCTCTGGACCTGGAGGTTTTCAGCACCAATTTTAAAAATATACAACGCGCCCTGATTGGAAGTTGGCCCACTGTGATGTGCAGCTCTGCCCATTGTAAAAGGCTGAGCAGCACACAGGACTGTTGCAGATGGCTCGAGAAGGGTGGTGGGTCCCCTCCTCCACACCGTTCATCACTTGGATTTGGACATCTTCTGCAGGGTTGACGCACCGGCTCACTGAATCGAGTTGGGCAGACCTCTCCTGTACACTCAGCTTGCCTTTCATGCACCAGAGCCCCTGCCTGGAGCAGGAGGCAGTTTTCTGAAGAAGGGGGCAGTTCATTGTTGAGGGAACCCGAAGGACTTTTGTTTTTCCACCCAACCCACCCCATTCCCTCCTCTCATTAAATGCCTTTAAGCCCCTCCCACAGGTCTTGTGGGTCCAATCATAAGAAATTATTGGTAGCTCCCCTGTTCCTATCGCCACGAGTCCTCCTCCTGCACCTGGGCTCTGTGACTGATCTGTTTTGAACTGCTGTACTGTTGGGGCAATCTGGGTGGTCAGATGTTTAAGTTACCTGGTATGGTTTAGTGAGGGATTCCTCCTTCTGTTACAGGATTTTGCCCCTATATGGCTGGTTTAGGCTGCCGATATTTACAACAGCTATCCTGTCCCTATTCTTAACCTGCTGCAGTTTACAGTCATCAGCTATTCTGATTGTTATTAGTCACTGTGTGTTCACTGTGTTGGCTTACGTTTTGTATCTAACATTATTCTACCCTGAGCTGGGCTTGCTTGAGTCCATTTCTTTGGTGTTACGCCTGTATCACTGTTGGTCAATAGTTAATCTGCGTAGGTGTCTACAGTCACTACATGTTTGTCAACCTATCTTAACTCTGCTATTCAAGCCAGTTATGCCTCCATTAGTGCTGTGTACACTAGCTATCCCTACCTTATTGCCCTAGGTTGGCTACTGTCCTATGAATTATCTTCTCCAGCCCACGTCCTGGTTTAGCCCTTGGGACCGGTACTCTCGACATGTTGGTCCCTAAGCCCTCCAGAGATGCTACTAAGCCCTTCCCATTTAGTAGTGTACTCGTCATTGGGCTAGTTACCTCCCTATGCCTCTCCCTACTCTTCACTGATTGCTCCCCTCCCTCGTGGGGTCCCTGGGGTACCCTTGAACAGTATGGGGAACAGGATTTCACCTTCTCCAACCTGATAACCTTTGGCAGTCAGCCCCTCTGGCCTATATACTGCCTCGACCTTAGGTGTGTTCTGCACCCCTCTCTTGTAACCAAGCATCTCGCTCATAAGCCCCTGGCCCGAGGTGGGTGCCCTCCCCTAAGGCATCTTCTTTGGCTTCTGCTGGTTATGTTAGTTCTGGCTGGGGACATTGAGCCTAACCCTGGCCCCCTTTATCAAGCCTCCTCCCTTCCTGCTGGCTGGTTGTCAGGTAAAGGGCTAAAAATAGTTCCTCACAATATCCATAGCCTCCTGCCCAATCTGGCTGAGCTTGCTGCCTGGGTCTCTCATTACAAGCCTGACATCCTCGGCATCACCGAGACATGGCTAAAACCTTCAACCCCTGACTCTGCCTATATGCTTCCTGATTTTGATCTTATAAGGCTTGACCAGCCTGGGAGGAAGCGAGGTGGTGGTATCTTGATCTACTTTAGGTGCCACCTAAATCTGACCATTGTGTCTCACCAACTGCCCCCATTGTCTCCTAGTGAGCTGCTTCATACTGTTCTCTTACTTGGTATTACCAAAAAGCTGCATATCATTTGCACATACAAGCCCTCTAAGGGTGGAGTGCTGGGGTTATCCTCCCTCCTTGATGCTGTGGGTGCTAGGTCTGGGGATAATGAAATACTTATCATGGGTGACCTTAACTTAAATTGGCTTGGAGGAAATACAAAGGTGTATGAACCCCTGCTCGCTGGCCTCTCCTTGTCATAACTCATTCAAGAGCCCACCAGGTGGTCTACCACTGGTGGAAATAGTTCTCTTCTTGACTGAGTTCTGTCTGATAGGCCTGAGAAGATTACATCCTCCGGTACCCTGTTTGATTCTATCTCGGATCACACCCCTGTGTATAGTGTATGGAGGGTTTCCTCCCAGAAAATTCCCCACAAAGTCATCCAAGTTAGGAATTTTTCAAAGTCTGACCTGGGTTGCTGAGTGCTCCTGACTGTCTCACTGCAGTTGGTTATTTCCTCAGCACCTTTTCAGTGCTGCAGGACAAGCATGCACCCCTTATCAGGAAGAGGGTAAGGGGATTTGCTACTAAGTGGCTCCATGGGAGCCTTCTTGCCCTTATGATGGCTAGGGACAAATGCTGGCCCAACTTTAAGGCCCCCGATGGACCAGGCCTTATTTCAACAGTATAGGAGGCTTAGGAATGAATGTAAGAAAGCAAGCAGGACTACCAAGAGTGATTACTGCAAAACCACTCTGCTTAACTCAGCTAAGGATCATAGGAACTTCTGGAGGAACATCAGAAATGTTGTAAGCGGTTCCTCCAACCATGGGGTCTCTGATATGCTCATTGACGGATCAAACTGTAATAACCCCCTAACCACTGCTGATGCATTCAACTCCCACTTCACTGACTTGTCTGCTTTCACCTCCCTGTTCTCCACTGGGAGTGATGGTCGAGTCTTGCCTCCTGCCTCTCAGTCGCTCCCAGCTTCCTGGGCATTATTTTATTTTAAGGCAGTGACAGCACAGGAGACCCAAAGACTTCTCTCTGGTCTCTCCCCATATGCCAGTGCTGGCCATGATAGCCTAGAACCTAGGCTCCTCCAACTTGGTTCTTCATTTGTTGCCTACCCTGTGGCTCATATTTTCAATATGTCTCTTGACCTTGGAGTTGTTCCTGACCTCTGGAAGGTGGCAAGGATTGTCCCTGTCCTTAAACAAGACAACCCCAAGATCCTTGACAATTATCAGCCCATAGCCATCCTGTCGGCTATCAGCAAACTCCTTAAAAAAGTTATTATTGCGCAACTTACAGAGTATATCCAGGCACATGAACTGCTGTCTCCTGCACAGCACAGCTTCCAGAAAGGGCACAGTACATCCTTAGCACTTGTTACTGTCTTCTCCGGGATTAGGGCAGCAATGGACCAGGGTCAGCTCTCAGGTGCCATCTTTATTGACCTATCTAAGGCCTTCGACCTAGTCGATAATGCCTTACTTATCTCTCGGCTCTGGTCCTTTGGTCTGTCTCCCCCTGTCCTGAGTTGGTTTACTAGCTACCTCCAGGGTAGAAATCAATTAACCAAGTTCCAGGTCCTTCGTGACACCATCCCTGACCTCTGGTGTCCCTCAGGGTCAGTCCTGGGTCTCTTCTTTTCATCTTGTTAATAACCTTCCTCCATTCTTCCACTGTAGTCTATTCTATATGTGGATGGCCTGGTTATCCTTACCCATTCTCATGACATCGGGATCATCAACCACCAGCTGAACGTTGACATCAGGAATATCCAGTCCTGGATTACAGCAAACAAGCTTGTATTTAATCTACAAAAGACTGAGGCCATGCTTTTTGGGTCCTCAGCCAAGATAAAGGCCTCCCCTGCCCCTCTGTGCATCACTGGAATTGACGGCTCTCCTGTCGTGATAACTGATACCATCAAATACCTAGGAGTGACACTCGATCCCCAGCTTGACCTTGGCCATCATATCCTAAATGCATGCAGGGCTGTTAGCTGCAAGCTGGGCCTAGCCTACAGAGCGAGAAACAACCTTACATCTGCTGCCCTCCAGGCACTGGCTAGAGGTGTATTTCTTCCTACTCTCTGTTATGGGCTCATCCTGTATGTGCATACTTTTAAAGTTCACCTTGCTAGGTGGAATGTAGCCTACAACAGCATGTCATTTTGCACTTTCTGCCCTCTGGCTCACCCACCATTGTGACCTGTGCAGTAAGCTTGACTGGCTCTTCCCTCCCAACTATAGGAGCTATGTGCTGGGTAAATTCACAGGTAAGGTACTCAGAACTGGCACCCCCCCAAGGACTAGCTGAGTTCCTCATACCTGCTGCCTCTTCTTACTCCCCCCGGTCTTTGGGCTCTGCTGTTCTCAAAGTTCCCACCACTCGTACGCAAATGGGGATAGGGATTTTGCTGCATGTGCTCCCAGTGTTTGGAACTCCTTTCCCCCACAGGTCTGTTCCTCATCCTCTCACTCAAGCCTTGGGAACTCCCTCTGAACTTACCTGAAGCTCTCTCCTGTATGTGGTTGTCCTAAACCACCTTAATTTTTAACTTTGGTCCCTGTACTGGACTATTATGTCCCTACATTTCTGGCGGCCTCTGCGTGGGTCCTGAGGGTGGATCTTGTTTGCTAAGGCCCTGCTTTGTATAATACTGTGCCTACTCTCTTCTCTAGGTGGAGTTCTGTTTGATGCACTGTTTGGTGATCCTGTTCTCTATAGAAATGTATTCACCCCATGCTGCTGGGTGGTTGATTTGCTGGATGCACTGTGCTTATCCTACTGTGTTAATTATTTACTGCTTATGTAATGTTACGTCATCTGTTTCTACTTTATCCTGTGCAATGCTCAAATGTGTCTTACTGTTCTTTGTATGGACTTGTCCTTCCTTGTACTCTCCCAGGTCGTACCTGAAAATAGGCAATTTTTTGTCTAGTGTGCTTACCTGGTCAACAAAAGCTAATACATAAATAAATTAGGCTAACATTCCATTTCAGCATAGAAAAAGCAATTACAGCTGAAGGGGCAGCAAGGCTGTGAACGTAACAGGAATTATAACTCTTAGTAAATATTCAAGAGCCTAGTGAGGTTCCTGATTGACTAGTGGATCGGTCATTATGGTCTTAGAAGTGACTGATCCAGCTACCAGCTGATGCTGTGCGGCACACACGACTCACGCCACTCCTCTGATAACCTGAAGTAAGTAAAAAATAGACTGTAAAAATAAAAGTTATTATTGCGACTAGACTTATAATCACAATAACAACCTAAAAGATGGTTACTTCCCTGAATTAATGACTGGTTGGACGGAGGTGGCCTGAGGCTGTGCCTAGGGCCACCCACCTCCCCAACCAGTCGTTAATCCCTCAGAAATGACCAGCTTCATGGTTGTAACCGCTTAAGCATAGCAACACCTAAATTGCAGTGGTTTAGCATTCACAGTCCAGAAACAGCAGTGTATAGATAAAATACTGTAGTAAAAACAATTAAAGTCCATGAGGCTATGATATGCAAAGATTGCAAGTGAATACTAATGTCTAGAACTGTGCTGAATTTTCAAATCCCACTTCTGCCCAAATTCCACAAAATTTCTGAAATTCTGCCTAATTCCATGGAATTCTGTCAGAAACAGAATTTGGAAATTCTGAATTTAGAATTTTTTGAAAACTAGGCTAGTAATCAGCACTTTCCATAAACCATGTATTCATTTTCCCCGAATCATGGAATTGCATTCCTCAGATTATGCCATTTGTGGAATTGTATTCTGTGGTTTACATGTGCTTAAAAATTCTTTTTGAAATTCTGTGGAATTAAAAAACTCCAAAAATTATTATGGGTGCAGAATTGTCATTCTGAATAAATCCTGCTAGTGGAATTTCACATTCTGCACTGCCCTGTCCACAGCCCACGAGAGAATATGGATTAGGACATCTGCTCCCCGTGCCTCCTTCTGGTGACTCCCAGTTGACACCCATCCCTGCTGTGCCACTTACAATGAGTACTCTTGAGAGACTTGGCAGAAGAAGGGAGATTGAAGGAAGTCTCACACTTACACCTCCTAGCTTCTGATCTGAGGCAATAGGGTGACTGGTCATACAACACTGGACCTCTTGGGTAGGGCCAGATGTCATCTGGTGGTGCACTGGGGGTCAGAAAGTGACTGGGAGAAATGGCTCATGACCCCAGCCCTCTGCGGCAGGTTACTTGGGCCATGTTGTTCATGCTGAGAGGATGCAGTAAAGCTCCAGCTAAGAACAAGATCACTGATGAATCACTGGATGGGTAAGAAACAGTGTCATCTCTTCCCAAAGGACATTAATGTAGACATCCTCTAAATTCAAGTTTATCGAAGGTTTCACATGCCAAAATCCAGAGCACTCAAAGGCAAACTTAATCCTGAAAATTCCCCAAGGGGATACAGGGTCCATTCTCATGCTTCTGTACAATGTCTCAGCTCATGAGAAGCCTTGGTCAAGCAGCTGAAAGTTCCAGTTTATGCTGTGGAGGAAGTTCAGTCCTCAGGTTGCACCCTCTGGTTCCCAATTAGAGGCTGAGAGGGTGATTGGCATTCAGGTGCCAGCCCTCTTGAGGGTCCAGAACTCATCTGGTGGTAGAGAGGGGGTCAAGAGACACCCAGGCCCAATTCTCAAAGGCATGGTGCATAGGTGACTTGCACCAAATACTGGGGTGCTGGATTCTCTATCAGGCAGGGTCCCTGCAGCTTTGTCCTGCAACTTGCGGCAACCCAAGCGGTGCACCAAAGAGAGGGCGCACAATTGCAGGGTGCCGCAAGCCTGTGGTAATGCCCACTAACAGGATCCTTGTACCCTTAATACACCCCACCAAGCCCCGATCCCCACAACTGGTCTACAGTAGCCCCCCTCCCAGCCCCAAACCACAAAAATAATGTCTAAGCCCCACTGGGCTATGCCCCAAGTCCTGATCCCCGATCCCTGAATTTATTATTCCCTTCCTTATTGCTATATGCACAAATAAATGTACGTTTGATGTTAACCATAGCCCTGGTGGTCTAGTGGCCCCCACTCGGCCGTGACAGATCATCCCGCTCCCCTCCAACCTGTACCCAGCCAGTGACTGGCACAGCTCACCGCAGCACCGCAGCCAGCCACCGACTGAGCTTTATACGAGCATGTACTGTAAATAGTATGTTTTCCATAAATGACAGCAGCTGTCAATCATGGAGTGCATACTAACATAGAAACATGGACTTTGATGGCAGATAAGGACCGCTTGGCCCACCTAGTCTGCCCATTTCCCTACCTAACAGATAAGCTGCAGATCCTAGTTAGCCAACAGCCTACTTCCTCCTACCCCCCACTAGAATTGCCTTATGTCTGTCCCATGCATTCTTGAATTCCCCCACTGTTTTTGACTCTACAACCTCCTCAGGAAGGCTGTTCCATGTATCCACAACCCTCTCTGTGAAGAAATACTTCCTCACATTACCTCTGAGCCATCCCCCCTCTATCTTCAAATTGTGCCCCCTTATTTTTGCACATCTCTTTTTCTGAAAGATACTACCTTCTTGGACTTTGTTGATTCCCTCGAGGTACTGTATTTGAAAGTTTCTATCATGTCCCCCCTCTCCCTCCTTTCCTCGTGGCTATACATCTTTAGTTCCTTTAGTCTTTCTTCGTATGTCTTCTGATGCAGACCCTGCATCATTTTGGTTGCCCTCCTCTGGACAGCCTCCACCCTGTCTAAGTCTTTGTGGAGATGGGGTCTCCAGAACTGTACACAGTACTCCAGATGTGGTCTAACCAACTGTCTGTACAGAGGGCCAACAACTTCCTGTTTTCTACTGGTGATGCCTCTCCTTATGCATCCCAGTATCTCCCCCCGCCAGCCTTCCTTGCTGCCTTCTCACATTGCTGGCCCACCTTTAGGTAGTCTGATATGACTACCCCCAGGTCCCTTTCCATTTTATGTTTGCTTGCAGCACGTGCAAGAAACATAGTGCCATCATCCGAGTTTTTGAGGTGTGTCACCCGTCTTCCAATTCAGTCAGTGTGTTGGCGGCGGCTGATCTGCCAATGCATGCTGGAGCTGTCTGACAGCTCAAATGCAGTGGCATACAGTTGAAAGGGGGAGCTAGGCTTCAGTGAGCAGCGATAAGATATCGCCTGCTCATGCGCAGCTCCACCTACACACACACATACACAGAAACACATGCACGCACGCATACTGCGTGCTGCCTCCTCCCCAGGCACACATATAGCTGACGGGTTGCCCAATCCCCGTCAGCTGTGCTGGCTCCCCAAAGCCTTCCACATGCCACGCTTGGGTGCCCACCCCAGCGTGGCAACTCAGAATAGCCAACGGGGGTGCCCAATCCTCTGTTGGCTCCACTGTCCTCACCCCCCCAAGTACTGGGTGCCACGCTGGGAGCCCACCCCAGCATGGCAATAGATGTTATGGCCGATGGAGGTGCCCAATCCCCCGTCGGCTCCACGGCCCCTCCCAGCCGTCCTTGTGCCATGCTGGGAGCCCACCCCAGCGTGGCAAACGTCCCGCGTCCTTTTAAAAAAAAATTGTAAATTAAAACGGTCCCACGCAGTCTCCGTGCCCCTCCCACAACCCGCACCCACCCACTGCGCACCCTGTCTCCCCCACCCCCTCACCCCATACTTATCTCCGGAGCTCAGCGCGATGATCTTTGGTGGACCGGGAACACGTCTGCACTCTTCAAAGCCGACCGCGAACTGAGGAAATGCCGGTAAGCTGTATAATGGGATAGATAGGGTTTTCAACTTTGTTGCATATCTCAGGCATTTTGGGAATTTTTGCACAAATTTTCAACATGGGGTTTTTGGGACCCCTTCTTATGAATGATGTCACTGTCATGGCATTATTCGGGCCCGAAGGGTGATTTCGCAGTCACTTCGCGAAATCACCTTATTTATTTATTTAAGAGATTTACCAGGAAGGCATGCTAAGCAGAGTACCGCTCAATTCCAGATGCGCCCTGGGGTTTTGGGGTTACAGCGGGAACATGATATAATCTGAACAAAACATACAGTGGAACATGGTACAGTCAGAAAACAACATACATAAGGAGTAATAGAACTGCAGTGGGTAACATACATAATGTGAATGGAACAAATTGAGGGTAGGCAGATTATCGTACAGTATACAGTGTTTTACAATGAAGCAGGTCAAAACAGTGGCGAGACCAGACTTGATTCTTAAGCTGGGCAGGTACAGGAGTGAGGAGGGAGTTAGGGGGGTTTACAGGAACAGGTGGTAGAGAAGTGCGAATTGAGAAGGGCATTTAGTTAGGGAGTACTTGTGGAGTGTCTAATATCAGCTGCCAGGGAATTCCATAGTTTGGGTAACCTAAAGCTGAAGACAGCCTGGCCGGACCGGGTGGATCTATGTGGGATATGCAGGAGCCTAGCGTCGCTGCTACGGAGTGCGTAGGATGGTGGGGGTAGGGCAGTTAGAGATGCTGACAGGTAGGATGGGAGTGATTGTGACCAGAACTTTGCCGAGGTTCTAGCGCAGTGACGTGATCTTCTGTTGTGTAAAGAGGTGAGGTTCAAGGATTGGTAGAGGACACAGTGGTGGGTGCTGGGAGGGCGGTCCAGCGAAAAGCGGCAGAAGGAGTTAAATAGGGGGTTGAGCCTTGCTAGGGAGGTTTGAGGGGCCGCACAGTAGACAGTATCACCATAGTCAAATATAGGGAGGATCATTTTTTTGACTATTTCTTGCCTGGTTGGCAGGGGTATGCAATTTTTATTCCGGTAGAGGGCTCCCAACATAGGGTTAAATTTTTTGTGTATAGCATCAATGTGTGCAGAGAAGTTAAGGTGTTGATCTAGCCAGACACCTAGATAACGATAGGAGGTGCAGGCCTCCAGTGGGGAGCTGTCCAGAGTGTAGAATGTAGGTGGCGCAGTAAGCCGTGTGAGTTTGGGCCAGGAGCCAAAGGTGAGGGAGACGTTTTTTTTTTAGTTTAGGACTAGTTGGTTTGAGATGAGCCAACGTTGGATGGAGTCAAAGTCCTTCCGTAGGCAGACTGTCACAACACTAGAGGATGGGCCAGAGGTGAACAACACCGTATCGTCAGCGTACATGTGAAAGGCCGTATTTGGGCAGGCTGCTGGCAGGTCGTTGAGAAATATGGAGAACAGTAGTGGGCCGAGAACCGACCCTTGGGGGACTCCGCTGGTGACTGGGAGTAGGGTGGATGTAGCTGAGCCAACGCGGACAGATTGGGACCTGTTTGACAGGTATGAGTGGAACCAGTTATTTACAGTAGCCGACAGCCCAGCCAGAGCAAGTTTAGGGGGTGGGAGACGGTGTCAAAAGCTTTTGCCAGATCAATAAATATGGCAACTGTTAATTCCCCTTTGTCCATACCCGTGAGGATAGCATTTGTGAGCCGGAGGAGAGAGGTGGTGGTGGTGTAGTGATTTTTCCTGAATCCGGCCTGGTAAGGGGTTAAGAAGTTTATTGACTCAAGATAGTGGTGGAGTTGGGAAAGGACCAGACGTTCTTGAACTTTGGCCAGAATGGGGAGCAGGGATATGGGGCGGTAGTTGGAAGGTGAGGAGAGGTCCCCTCCTTTGGGAAGGGGAATGACTGTGGCTTGTTTCCACTTTTTGGGGACTGTACCAAGTTTAAAAGACAGGTTGAACAGCAGGGTTAGTGGGTGGGCTATGGCAGGTGCAGAGAGCAGGAGCATTTTTGAGTCGAGGCCAGAGGGACATTTACCTTTGTCAGGGTTGAGAGACATCAGTAGTTTTAGCACCTGAGCCGATGATACAGGGCATAGGGAGGAAGAAGCTGAGGAGGGTACAGTAGAGGGGGTAGTGGGTGGGGAAGGGAAGGGAATGGAGGAGAGAAGGATGATGCAGCAGTGGAGAAGTAGAATTGAATTTGAGGCTACCATGCTGGGATCCGAGATGTTATTCCTGCAATGTTATGAGGGGTGGGGTTGAACAAGGGAGAGAAGGGATTTTATGGACTTCCAGAATTGAGTTGGGTGACCGAAACTGTTATTCAAAGCATTTTTGAAATAATTAGATTTGGCTTGCCTTATGAGCCTGGTGCAGGCATTTCGTAGTGACCAGTAGTGGTGCTGTGCCATGTGACTACCTGAGGCCTTGAAGTATTTCCAGGCGCGGTCTCTGGCTCGTAGTTGTTGCATAAGGCTTGTTGTTACCCAGGGTAAATGGGATCCTCTTACTCGGGATTGCCTGAGTGGAGCATGGCTGTCCCAGATGGAGAGGAAATTTGAGGAGAAAAATTCCAAGGCATCATCAATGGAGGAGGCCTTTGTGATGAAAGACCAGTCAATGCTGGTGAGGTCGTTTAGGAGCGCTGGCAGCTCAAGGGACTTATAAACTCTGGTGAGAAGCGACCGGGGTGGGGGAGCAAAAGGTCTGAAGATTTTGCGCACCATGTAGATCATATGGTGGTCACTAAGGGAGTCAGGTTGTAGGCCAGCTTGAATGATCCGATGAGGGTGGGTGGTAAGCGCCCAATCCAGGAGAGTATGTTTGTTGGATTTACGGTTTAGGCGAGTTGGTTCAACTATTTGCTGGGACAGATTTAGGGCAATTATGTGTTGCCGAGATTTGGAGGCTCCCTTGCCTAGCCAATTAAGATTGAAATCCGCAAGTATGTGAAGTTCGCCGCCCTCCGTAAGGGACCTCAGAGTGCCGAGATGGTCAAGGATGCTACCCAGTGGAGTTTCAGGTGGGCAGTATGATCCGGCTATATAAACTGGGATGGAATGAGTCAGTGAGATTTTGACTAGGAGGGACTCTATAGGTTTTATGGGGGCCGGCAAGGTGATAAAGGAAAATTTAAGAGCAGAGGAGATGTACATGGCAGTGCCGCCACCCTTCTTTCTGCCCTGCCTATCCTGGCGGATTAGGGCGAATCCAGGTATAGAGAATTCGGCATCCCGGTTGTGAGGTTTTAGCCAGGATTCGGTGATAATTAAAATGTCAGGGCAGTGAGTGAGGACAATGGTTTGTAAGGCAGCAATTTTGTTTAGGATGCTGCATACGTTTAGATGGACAATCTTGAGTCCTTTAGGGAGGGGCGTGGCTGTTGTGGGGTGTTGAGCAGCATTGGATGCAGTTGGTCCTAGGTTGCATTCAATGTCCCCAGCTATGAGGAGGAGGAGGGCCAGGGAGTGACTTAGTAGGCGTAAAGGCTTTGGAGATCTCCAGCATCAAGTGGGGTGATTTGCAGTACATAAGGTAGAGATGGGGTACGTGCGGAGGGGGATATAAAGAGTGGGCAAATCTGCATGGAAAGAGGGTGGGAGGATAGAGGCCCCAGGGACCAGTTGGGCCATGGCAACATGTTAAGCTCCACTGTTGCTGTGGAGGAGAGGGGAGGTGATAAGGAGGCTTTTGGGAGGAATGGCAATGACACAGGCAGAGTGGGATGGGATGATGGTGGAAGGGAGGATAGGGAGAGGCAGAGCGTAAAGATAATTAGAGCGAAAAACTGCATTTTTATTTTTATTTATTTATTTTTTTTTAATATTACTTTATATTCTTGCTTTTTAGTTTAGTTTTGTATACCTTACACAGTAGAGAATAGAACTGCAGTAGAGAATAGAACTGAACTGCGGTGGCCACTAGTGGCTGAAGAGTATAGGGAACTAATGGGAAAGTGGGCTGATTGGTTAAAACAGCTCATGGGGATAACACTATATAAGGAGGAGCCCACCAAGGGTGGTGGTGGGGGCAGTAGGGAGCCTGCGCATAGCGCAGGTGGGGCTAGAGTTCCTGGAGAGTAGCTGTGAACAGGGATCGCTACCTGCTGGCTCCTGCAGCTCCGTCATCTGCGGGGGAGGTTCAGTGTAGCTAGCCCTCGCGACCGCACTGTTGCTGGCTCCTGCAGCTCCGTCATCCGCGGGGGAGGTTCGGTGGCTGTGGGGAGGGCTACTATAGTAGCTAGCCCTCGCGACGGGCCCGATTAATGAAATGACACTGCCAGTGTTCATAAGGTGGGCTCTCAAGAAGCCTATTTTGAAAATGTGGTGGAAAAATTCCAAAAAACGACTGTTTTACGAGCGTGCATCGCGCAGTTCCTATACACGCTCATAAGTTCACGAATTTTCAATATTTTCACTCCAGATTTTCAACATTGCCATTTTACCACACCTTCTTATGAGTAGTACAGCTGTCATTTTTCACATCTCACCCAAAATGTGTTTCCGCCCATGTAGCGCATAATGGCGCAGTCGGTATGCGAAATCAATGTATGGGACAAATTAAGAAAACCACAGTGAACTGTTCATGAGCAGAGGTCTTAAAATGGCTATGTTGAAAATTTGGTGAAAAAATTCCTAAAAATGACTGTTTTACGAGCGTGCGTTGTACACTTCCTACGCACGCTCGTCAGTTCACGAATTTTCAATATTTTCACTCCAGATTTTCAACATTGCCAGTTTACCACACCTTCTTATGAGTAGTATAGCTGTCATTTTTCACATCTCCCCCAAAACGTGTTTGCACCCATGTAGCGCACAATGGCACAGTCGATGTGCGAAATCAATGTACGGGACATATTAAGAAAATCATAGTGACACTGTTCATGAGCAGAGGTCTTAAAATGGCTATGTTGAAAATTTGGTGAAAAAACTCTTAAAAATGACTGTTTTACAAGCGTGCGTTGCTCAGTTCCTACGCACGCTCGTAAGTTCACGAATTTTCAATATTTTCACTCCAGATTTTCAACATTGCAATTTACCACACCTCCTTATGAGCAGTACAGCTGTCATTTTTCACATCTTGCCCAAAATGTGTTTCTGCCCATGTAGCGCACAATGGCGCAGTCGAAGTGCGAAATCAATTATGGGACACATTAAAGAAAATCACAGTGACACTGTTCATGAGCAGAGGTCTTAAAATGTCTATGTTGAAAATTTGGTAGAAAAAATTCCTAAAAATGACTTTCTGGCGTGCGTGCGCGCGGTTCCTATGCATGCTAAATGGTTGCAATTGTTATTCACTCCAGATTTTCAACAGTGCCATTTTATTACACTTCCTTATGAACAGTACAGCTGCCATTTTCATATGTCTACTAAAATGTGTTTCAAGACATGTAGCACAATGGTGCTGTTGGTGTGTTAAAGCAATGTTTGGGACAGATTAAGAAAATCACAGTTACACTGTTCATGAGCAGAGGTCATAAAATGGCTATGTTGAAAATTTGGTGACAAAAGTCCATAAAATGACTGTATTACAGTGAGCATTATGCAGTTTCCACGCACCCTCATAAGTTCATGACTTTGTAATATTTTAAGTCCAGATTTTCACCAGTGGCATTTTCCACACTTCCTTATTTACAGTAGAGCTGTCATTTTCACAACATGGCCAAAGTGTGTTTTCCACTTTTAGCGCAGAGATGCGAGTCGCTGTGGGAAATCATTGTTCGGACAGATAAAGAAAATCACAGTGACACTGTTCATGATCGGAGGCACCAAATGCCTGAGTTGACAATCTGCTGTAAAAAAATCCTCAACCTAATTATATTACGGGTGTGCATTGCACAGTTTCTATGTACTCCGTGACTTCACCATTTTTAAAATATTTTTACCTAGATTTGCAACATTGCCATTTTACACCTCCCATGAACAGTACAGCTGTCATTTTTACATCCTGTTCGAATGTTTTTGCACCTGTGGTGCTAAATGCCGAAGTCGCTGTGCAGAAGCAGCTTTTGGCTAACAAACTGATATTCCCTGTTCATGAGGTGGGTCACAAAAACCATGTTGAACATTTGGAGGAAAATACCAATGAATGCCTGAGGTATTAGGTTTCCAACCGTACCCAACCCTGTAGAGAATGACAGGCATCAGGGTGTGACTTGGGATTCTTGCCTGTAATGATCATACCATTCCACACCCTGCAGCCAGTGAGAGGCATCGAGGTATGCCTTGGACTCTTGGGCCCCAAAGTTCACTCCATTCTCCTATATCGCACTCATCTCACCGTATTTCCTAATGGAATGGGGTGCGCATAAGGGCCAAAGACCCCAAGGAACACCGTGACATGTGTCAGTGTCTGCAGGATGGGGTGTGGTGAAATGGCATGGCCGTTATGCCTGACGACCCAAAGGCACACCCTAATGCCTGTCACTCTCTGCAGGGTGGTGGTGGGGTTGGCTTCAGTTCAATACTTCACTGCCATTCCTATTACGCAGCTCTGTAACTTCTACACTGACACTGCCAATGCCAGCAAGCAAACATTCGGCATTGAAAAATGCTTGTTGTTGTTGTCAGTATCTCACCCCCCATTGTGTACTCTTCCCCTGGGTTTTTGTTTCCCAGGTGTATTACTTGGCACTTCTTTGCATTGACTCTAAGCTGCCATACATTTGACCATTCCTCCAACCTTGCCAAGTTCCTTTTCATCCTTTCCACCCCACCTTGTGTATCAAACCTGCTGCAGATCTTTGTGTCATCTGCAAAGAGACATACTTTCCTTTCCAGTCCCTCTGCAATGTCACTTATAAAGGCATTAAAAAGGACCGGCCCCAGTACTGAACCCTGTTGTACCCCACTAGTAACCCTTCTTACTTCACTGTGGACTCCATTTACTATTACCCACTAAGTCCTGTTGTCCAACCACTGTTTTACCCAGGCTACCACACTAGGACCTACTCACAGGCTGGCTAATTTGTTTATTAATCTTTTGTGCGGAACTGTGTCAAATGCCTTGCTAAAGTCTAGGTAGGCCATGTCCACAGCCCCTCCCTGGTCTACTGCTTTGGTCACCCAGTCAAAGAAATCAATTAGATTTGTCTGACATGACCTTCCCGCTGTGAATCCATACTGCCTTGGGTCCTGTGCCCCACTGGCCTCTAGGTACTCAACAATTCTTTCCTTCAGAAGTGATTCCATAATTTTCCCTACCACTGAGGTCAAACTGACAGGTCTGTAGTTTCCTAACTCTGTCTTGCTCCCACTTTTGTGAAGGGGAATCACATCCTTCCTCCTCCAGTCCTCAGGTACCACCCCATCCTCCCATGGTTTATTAAAAAGGGTAGTCAGTGGTGTTACTAGTTCTTCCCTTAGTTCTTTTAAAATTCTGGGGTGAATTCCATCAGGCCCCATTGCTTTATCCACCTTCAGTTTTAAGAGTTCTTTCAGAACCCTTTCTTCCATGAAATGACTAATATCAACCCCCCTATCCAGAGTGCTTCTATTGACCAGATTAGGTATTTCCCACTGCTTTTCCATTGTGAATACTGAGCAGAAGTATTCTTTCCGTATCCCTGCTTTTTCACTGTCGCTCTCTGCCCAGCCACCTTCCTCTTTGTTCAGCCTCAGTATCCCTGCCTTAGTCTTTCTTTGCTCCCTAATGTACCTATAAAAGGTTTTATCCCCCTTCTTTACCGAGTTGGCTATCTTTTCCTCAGTCTGGGCCTTTGCTATTCTGACTGCCTTACCCGCTTCCTTCTGCTTTAACTGGTACAGTTCTCTGTCCTGCTTCTTCTGTGTTTCCTCCTTATACTTCCTGAATGCTATCTTTTTTCCCTTACCTTCCCTGCCACTTCTTTTAAGAACCATAGTGGGGTTTTTTCGTTTTGATTTATTTGCTTCACACAAAGACTTGTTGCCTCTGTGATGGCGGTTTTGATGTTTCCCCCATTGTTGCTCCACCCCACCTTCTTGCCTGTTTGCTAGTGCTTTTCTGAGGCACTCTCCCATTTTGACAAAATCAGCCCTCCTGAAGTCCAGTACCTTCACTTGTGTGGCTTGACTCTACAGCTAAGTTTATCGTGACCCACACTGTTTGGTGGTCGCTTGTTCCCAGATGGCTACCCATTTCAGGATCAGAGATCCTCTCTCCATCCCCATTTGAGAGTACCAGGTCTAAGATTGCTCTCTCCTGAGTGGGTTCCAAAACTAGCTGTCTGAGACATGCCCACTGTAGGGCACCGAGAATGGCCCTGCTCTTGGTTGTTGCTGCAGCAAAGGTGCTCCAGTCAACATCTGGCATATTCAGGTCCCCCATCAGCAATATCTCCCCTTTCTCTGTCATCCCAAGGATGCCTTCTATCATTTTCTTGTCCATTTCCTCCCCCTAAGATGGAGGTCTATATACAACCCCTGTACGGATTGTGGAGCCATTTCCAGTCTCCAGGGTGACCCACAGTGCCTCCTCTCCTCCCTGTTTACCCTTTAGTTCTGTTGCTTTTATTCCTTCCCTTTCCATTTACAATACATGCTCAAACAGGGCTCAGTTGGTGGCTGGCCGTGGTGGTGAGAGGTGGGCTGTGCCAGTTGCCAGTTGGGTACAGGTCAGGGGGTGGGGTGGTATAGCACTACGGGTGGGGGGAGCCACTAGACCACCAGGGCTAAGGTTAATAACAAATGTACATTTATTTGTACATACAGCAATACGGAAGGGAATAATACATTTTGGGATTGGGTATCCAGACTTAGGGAGGGGCGATATCACAGTGGGGCATCAGCATTACATTTGGGTTTTGGAAGGGGAGCTACTGCAGATCATATGCAGGGATCAGGGCTTGGAGGGGTGCATCAACATTGTGGGGGTTCGGGGCTGGGGGGGCAGAGCCCACAAGGGCTTCCTTATGTACATATCGGGGATAGGGAATGCGGGGCATTTGTGTGAGCATGGGAGGAAGCTGTATGGATCACAATCACTTTGGCGTACCCCCCGGTGGATAGCAAAGTGCACTTACACCAGCTCATAGCTGGTGTAACTGTACTTTGACGGATGTCCTCCGGGGGTGTTTTAGAATACCACATTTGAGGCTGCAGCAGCCGCCTTTTGGGAATAGGGCGTGCTGCTGCTGTAAAGCCCCTTGCACCATGTCACATTGGAGTTTTGGACACAACCATGGCTCAAGCCCCCTTTGGCGCATGCAGAGTGTGGTGTGACCAAGGCCACCTTTCAGAATAGCAGTTGGTGTATCATTGGATGCCAAGTGCCACTTGCCTCAGAAATGTTTGGTGCATGCACCTTGCGTCCCTCTAAGGGCTTTGAGAATTGGGCCCCCAGAAGCAAGGGCTCATGACTCCTGCCCACTGCAGCTGGCTGCCGGGCCACATGCTCCACTTTGAGGTGGCAAAGGAAATGTCCAGTTTATCCTCTGGAGGAAGTCTGAAACTCAGGTTGTACCCCCCCCTCTCAAATCCTGATTGGAGGCCATTGTGGTGATAGACATTCAAGTGCAAACCAGTGGTTTTCTGGCAGTGCAGTGGGTGTCAGAAAGCAAAGGCTCATGACTCCTGTTCTTTGCACCCAGCATCTAAAGCTGATGGTTTGGGCTATGTGGTTCACTTTAGCTAATACAGTGCAATGTGCTTATGCCCAGAGAACACTCATTTATACGAGATGTTGCCATCTCATTGAGCTTTTGCTGCATTAAACATTTCAAGAAAATAAAACAGACAGATGTGACCAGCTGAAGAACACAACTCTCCTGCATACATATAGCACTGAGTCTAGGACCTCTTCCTCAAACCCACGTGAGGAAGAGTTCTTGAATTGACTGCAAAACGTAGTGGTATTTATTGTTGTTCATCTGTTTCTTTGCATGTTTATAAAGTTAAAGTATATTTTGAAAAATTTGGCACCACTGGAGTGTGACTGCATAATTTGTGGTAAACATCTGGCAAGGATGTTTGAGAGGAAGGGCATTTTGGAGTGTTTGTTAAGTGCTACAGCCTCTGTTTTATACGATAAATAAAATAAATATATTTGGTTTTTTTCTTTTTGTGGCTTCCTGCAGGTGGAGATGCTAAACTCTGGACTATGAACACGTCAGAGATGAAATCTGAGCTGGTGGGGAGGCCCTTGATCCTACCATGCACATTTACACACCCAAATATTAATTATAATGGCAACATTACTGTCATTTGGAGAAAAGACTATCATTCTTCTGGAACCGTGTTCTTCCAATGTGTAAGTCACCATCAGGATGTCTCACAGGGCAGCAGCTGTACTGCCAGCATCAACACTGGGGAGCGCTATCAACTCATCGGGGACCCTCAGCACAATGACCTTTCCATACGGATCAAAAGCCTCAGATATGGTGATCACGGCACATATTTTTGTCACGTGGTGCTGGACTATGGTGAATATGAGTCCCAAAATGGAACAAATGTGACAGTGACAGGTGAGGAGCTGATGGGAATATGTACTCTGCCTTGAGATAACACATAAGGCTGTCCAATAATGCTAAACCTATGAAAAAGTCTGATCATTAACTCTATGAAGTCTATCCAGTTTCTCATTAAAAGCGCATATTTGCCTAAGCACTTTCGAGAATGGCACTCAGATATATGCATATTCCATATTCCAGCAGTCCAGCATCTACCACACCATGTTTTCTTGGGTGCCAACACATACGGCATACATCATTTTAATCAGGGAAGTACAGGACTGAACACCATGTGATTACATACCTTAGATTAACAGCATCAACCTGGGAAACCTGTGAGTCCCTGTTTTTTTTTTTTTTTACACTCCTGGATCAGTGTGCATCAAACTGCCAGTCCAGAAAAAAACAGCTACAGGCTCTAAAAGGTTAACATGCATTGAGCTACTGTAGCTACCAGTTAGCACGCAGCTGAAATTGTATCTTTATGTGAGTTGGGTGTTCAGAATGCTAAGCACACAACTAGTAAATGTTTTAAAAACTGAGCACTAGTTAAATACATATGTATTACTTTCACCAACTTGCTTAGAGGTGCTGAACAAACACTTTAAGCCAGCAGTACATGATAGCGTTAAATATTTTGACCTATGCTTTTTTATTCTATTTTAGTTGGCCCCTTCCCTTCTGACATGTATAAGACCCCTACCCCACTCCATCTGCTTTACCACTGTTTTTGCAGTTGAAATAATAAAAGGAGCACTGCTTTTAATATGGACTGGACCAGGTTTTTATCAGTATTCTCTGTTGTTTCTGAACACCCAGGGATCAATTTTCAAATGGGTGAGATTGGGCTTGCGGGTGAGCCAAAGACATGGTGCACCAGGCCTGCAGCGTTCTCCTGGCTGGCGAGTAGTATTTTCTATCCTATACGCCAGCTGCCTCAAGTTCGACCAACTTTGTGTGATCTAGCTTGTGGCAATCCTGGGGACCTTTGTTACGAAGCGTACACCAGATATATGGTGCAAGCTTCCATAAAACATGGAAACTGTCGCGACTACACGCAAGATTCCTAAATTAGGTGCAGTTGTGGCAAAGGGGTTCAGCGCACCACCATAACCTAAGTGTCATGGTGCAGGGCATGGCGCAAGCTCTTTGCCACACTTTGAAAATGTGGCTCACGTTATTTAATATCACTTTTTATGTGACTGTTATGAACTAGATTGCAGTAGACACTGCTCCCTGACCTTATGTGACAGCTGGTGTACAAAAGCAGAAAATAATACTGATAGAAACCTGGACTGAGCTATATCAAAAGGAATGTTCCTTTTATTATTTCAAATGTAAAACAAAAGTGCGAAAGTAGACTCAAAATGGGAAAAGAAGGGTATCATATAAGTCAGGGGATAAAGAGCAATCTAAAACAGAATAAAGAAAGTATAGGTCAGAATTTTCACTGCTATCATGCACTGCTGCTTTATATAAGGATTTTTTTCATAATGAGAAAAAGTTGAGTATCAGCTGGGATCAGAAAACTAAGGGTATATTTTAACAGTACATAATTATCTGCTTTTAATGTCTTATGGACATAAATTCCTGTGAAAGAATCTCTGGTCTAGTGTATTCACCCAGCCACCAAATAAATAAATAAAGTGTGCTGTCTGGGTTTGTACAGTTACTTTCAAATTATTGTGCATGTAACCCCCAGGGGGAGCTACCCTTAGGGCTACTACCCCTGTCTGCCCCCATGGGGGCAGGGTGAGGGGCCCAGATCCGTTGATGGGTGCCTCCACCCAGAGGTCGGGGTTAGTACACTTAAGACTACCTCGGTTACAGCTCTCTGGGCTACTGCAACCCCCCTTTTGTCCCACTAGTGACTCACACTGGATGCTAACAATTCTTTTCACCAGTACACTTACCCCATGAATAATATATTCCAGCGCACTCCAGGGACCCCTGTAAAGTAAGGTACAGTTATATCACAGTCACCATGCAACAGCTCCACAGAAGAGTACAAACCAGCCAGGGTGTATTTATAACACAGCAATCTGATTTATTAGAAGGGCAGATAACAATGGGAAGGGGGAAGATCAGGTTGATTGGCTTACACTATTCCTATATACCTAAGGCTCTGTGCACAGGCCTAACCCTATGATTTACTGTCCTTGGGTACCCAAGCCCTAACGGCTAGTCCAAAACATGGCAGTTGGTAGGGGCCCTTCACACAGAGAAGAAAGAAAAGTTTAATTAAGCAGTCAGCAGTATAGCAATGCCATTTGGAACCACTGTTGCACATTTAGCAGGAGCTACCCTCATTCAGTACTCACAACCTCCACACAAGACAGAGTCCTTCAACACCAGCAGGGCTGAGCCTGAACTCCACGAGCCTCCTCACACATTTATATGGCAACTCCAACAGCAATAGCAGAGGGGTACCACACCAGGCAGCTGCTTCTAGGCTCTCCAGATTTCACAGTCACTAAAGCACTGCCACAGCAGCTTTTCCACTCCTCCCGCGGACTGAACGCGATTTAGCAAATTCTCCAGTCCTTCAAACAGGTCAAGCCTGGTGGGTAGCGGTGCAGTACACAGCCTCCTCTGACCGCCCAGCGACGGATTTAGTCCGACTGGCTCAAAAGGACAAAATGGCCGCTTCAGGCCTTAACGCGCTTCCCGCTCGAATGCTTTCCAGCGCAGAAGCACAGAGCTCCTCTCGTCACCTCAGCCACAACGAATCTGACTCCTCACAGCTTGGAGCACTCCTCTCAATTCGGGCGCAACCCGATTTAATTGGCTGGCTGAGCCTGCCAGTCACTTCCTTCAGCTCTTAGTGGTGCGAAAAAGTGCCATAGCCCATAATACCTTTCTCCAATACAAACAGCTCCTCCATTGGTCAGCCAGCTCTGTGTGGTCCCAAGGCACTGATTGGTCCAATTCAATAGTTCTGGACCAAGATGGAGGAGGCAATTGAAACCATCGGCACTGCAAAGCAAAGCAGGTTAGAACAACTACATTTCCGTTATTATTAACTGTTATTTCCCACATTAATTACATCCCCTTTTCAGGACTCCCCCTGCACCACTAGCGATGGCAGAAGGGAGCGCTTACTCTGCAGCCCGGGCAGGATCCGAGCATGGCAACACTCAAACCCCCTCCCTGGTTAATCATGACTGCAAACCAAAGCAGCCCTTAAAGAGACAGTATATGGAGGCCTTAAAGGCGCTCACTGGCTACCCATCTAAGACGGCTTAAATGCCGAACACCAACCAGGCATGGAGCATTCAAACAGGCTCTGGGGAAGCGGTCAGGAACCCCCGTTTGCAAGGGGGTTACATGCAGGTAGAGACAAAAACAGCAACTGTACTTATTTCAAAGTAAAACATTAGGGGCGGGATCCCAAAAGCTCAAAAATGGATGTACTGTAAGTAGACATTAGGCCTAAAGTGGCTATGCTGTGTCCGAAAACCAGGAGGCTGCATACAGAGTGTGTGTTGTACTTATTCACGAAAGTAACTGCATCCAAAATGTTGGTGACTTACATTCAGACCTAACGTAGTCCAACAAGCAGAGTTAAAAGTGTTACACGTTTGTGGATATGGATATACAGATGAGTCTGCCTCCAGATTTGTAGTGCAGTATCCGCATTAACTAGAGCTGCATAGAATGTGGAAACCTGCCAGTGGGATTCATGTGAAATGGTGATTCCACTTCCAAAATGCCTTTCAGACTTTTTTTTTAATTCTGTGGAATTTTGAAAAGCATATTCTGCAGATCATTGTGATCTACGGGATATTATTCCGCAGTTTGCAGAAAATGAACCCATGGTACCCATAAATGATGAAACTTTTTTTCTGTGGGTAATGCTCCACTTTCAGAATTTCTGAATTCCACTGACAGAATTCCTGGAATCAGGCAGAATTTCCAAAAATCTGTAGAATTCCAGCACAAGTGGAATTTGAAAATCCTGCAAAGCTCTACCATTAACAGTTCACAAACACGTGTGGGCTGAAGCCTAAGTGTAACACCACCAGTGGTCTACAAAAAGGTGGTCAAAGCAGCCTAACCAACACCATCACTGATAGAAAACGGCCGAGAACGTGGTCCCCTTGGTGGCAGAGCACAGCACACAAGAAGAGGAGGAGGAGGAGGCCCCACTCCTAAATGATGAAGCCCATGAGTATGAACCTGTTCAGACAATGGCATATGCAAATGTTCAGTGTCCAGTGTGGTACTGCCATGTTACCCACCACCAGAGACATAACTCAAAGGTCATGTGGTGCCGCAGACTCCACCTCTGCTGATCTCACTGGGAGGAGTGGCATCTGAGGCACCCAGTACTAGTCAGAGATGTGTGAAGTTGGCAAGCTACACTCTGTGAAATACTATGCAAAGTGGAAGTGCGACTTCACAACATTTTTTGTGGTAGTGACACTTTTTCAGGTGGCCCGTTAAAGCGAAGTTGCAACTTCTGCTTCACCTGACTTCACCTCAAAAAGTGTCATTTCTCAGGAAATCTCAGTCTTGAAGCGGCAAAGTGAGCAATTCGTGAAGTTATCCACAAAGGCATATTTCGTAACTTTGCCAGAACTTTGCCAGCGAAGTACAATTTTGCAACATATCTAGTGCTTGTACGAGATGAATAAGGGAATACTTCACAGCATGATACATTAAAGAGTGCTGACAATCCCCATACCTACAGCATGACGTTTATATCATACGAACATATGAATTTGCCAGCAGAAACAGGCCATAATGATCTATCAAGTTTGCTTGAGTGTGCAGCTCTGTTTAGTTCCCTGGAGCTGCCCCCCCCCCCACTCCCCATGGAGTCGGCTATCCCACCCCTAGTACCCTCCCACTTTCTCACCCTAATAACAATTCCTCCTGCCCTAATTTTCTTCTTCACCCTATTCCTCCCCCTTCGAAACTAGCCACTGTATTTACTGCAACCACCTCCTCCGGCAAGTCGTTCTACCCTGACACCACCCTTTCAGTGAAAAAGTGCCTCCTTATTTCCTTTTTAAATCTACCCCCCCCACTGGTTTCAGGCTGTGCCCCCTTGTTGTACCCTCCTTCCTTAAGTTAAAGATGCCCTCCAATCCTACCCTGTTCATTCCCTTAAGGTACTATCATGTCCTCCCTCTCTCTTCTGTCTTCCAGGGAGTACATGTTGAGCTCTCTCAGCCTCTTCTCTTATTTTGTCCCCCATACCCTGGATCATCCTGGATGCCCTCCTCTGGACCCCCTCCAGTAGTTTGATATCATTCTTTAGATATGGGCACCAGAACTGCACACAGTATTCCAGGTGAGGCCTCACCAGTGACGTGTACAATGGCAGAATGACTTCCTCCCTCCTAGAGGTTATTCCCCTGGTGATGCAGCCTAGCATTTTATTGGCTTTGGCTGCTGCCTTGTGGCAGTGATCTGAGTATTTCATGTCACCTCTGACCATCACTCCAAGGTCCTTTTCCTCCTCTTTGACTGCCACCTTTACTCCCCCCAACCAGTACCTGGCCCCTGGGTTCATGGCACCCAGGTGTATGACCTTGCATTTTTTGGCATTGAAACCCAACTGCCAGATGCTCGACCATTTCCCCAGCCTAGCCAGATCCTCCCTCAAGTCCTGTATCCCCTCCACTGTGTCCATCCTCCCACAGATCTTGGTATCATCCGCAAAGAGGCAGATCTTACTTTTGACCCCCTCTGCTATGTCACCAATAAAGATGTTGAACAGCACATGTTCAACTACTGAGCCCTGTGGGACCCCGCTAGTTACAGGCTTAGGTTTGGATAGTCCCCCACCACCACCACCACCACTCTGATTCCTAACCTACAGCCAGTTCTCGACCCACCCCAGCAGTTTGTCCCCTATTTCCAGGTCCCTCAGCTTCCTAACTGGCACTGAATCAAATGCCTTGCTAAAGTCCAGGTACAGTATGTTCACTGCCTGCCCCCTATCCAATGACCTCATAACCCAATCGAAGAAGTCAATCATGTTGGTTTGGTAAAATCTCCCCCTGACAAACCCATGCTACCTGTCATCCTGGAGACCATTATCCTCAAGGAAGGACACCAGCCCTTCCTTTAGAATGGTCTCCATTAAATTACCCACTATGGAGGTCAGGCTAACTGGCCTGTAGTTACCTGACTCATCCCTGGGACCACTCTTGTGGAGTGGAACCATGTAAGCTGTTCTCTATTCCTGCGGTGCACATCCCTCCTCCAGTGAGGTGTTGAACAGGTCCATCAGTGGAATTGCTAATACCCCCACCAACTCCCTCAGGTGTAACCTATCTGGCCCTGGTGCTTTGTCCACCCGCAGTTCACTTAGCCCCCTTAAGACCCTATCTACCCCAATTTCCCCTTCATAATCCACCCCCGGGCTCCCCCATTCCTCCCCTGAGGTATTGGCCCTTCTGCTTCCTTAGTGAAGACAGAGCAAAAGTACTCATTTAAAGCCTCTGCTTGATCTTTTCCCTTTTCTGCCCATCCCCGTCCCTCTTTATCCTGACAATCCCATCCCTTCTGCTTCTTTTCTCCCTAATGAACCAGAAGACATCCTTCTCCCCTTGCTTAATCCCCTGTGCCAGTCTTAGTTCTTTCTCCACCTTGGCTGCCCGGACCTCTCTCCCTACCTCCTGAGATTTCTCTGTGTAAACCTCTCTGTCCTCCTCCCTCAAGGTATGCTTGTACTTCAGGAAGGCCTCCCACTTTACTTTCACCTTCTTTGCCATCCTCTTGCTATACCAGCTAGGTTTCTGACACCTGGAGTTCTTTTTATGAGTCTTCATGGAGGTGTCAGTGGCCTCTATTAACCCCTTCTTGATGATGGCCCATTTCTGTTCTGCATCCATCTGTGGTCTGAGCTGTTCCAGGTGCTCCTTCACTATGATACCCATTCCAGTGAAGTCCACCTTTCTAAAATCCACCACTCTAGGTTTTGTCTTTGCTGCTTCCTTCCCCATGTTAATGTACAACAGACACTGTGCAGTGGTCACTGTCTGCAAGAGGATCCCTCACTTCAACTCCCTGGACATGCTCCCCCACCTGATAGCACTAGGTTTAGTATGACCTCCTCTCTTGTTGGCTCTGTGACTCTCTGTGTCAGAAAACACTCCTGGGTAGCATCCAGCAGGACCTGTTCTCTGCAACAGGAGGTAGCCGTGGTGCCCCAGTCTACACCAGGCAGATTGAAGTCTCATAGTGTTACAGTGTTCCTTCTCCCTCCTACCCTCCTGATCTGTTTCCCCAGCTCCCTATCCAGCTCTATGTCATGTGATGCTGATCTGTACACCACCTCCACCCAAATCTTTCTCCCAGCTGTGTTCTGTGGCACTACCAATAGAATTTCAATTGCTCCCTCCTCCCTGATGCACAGTATCCCATCCCTTATGTACAACACTACCCGGCCCCCCCACCTTCTTCTTTCTCTATCGTTCCCTATGCAGTTGGTGCCCTGGAATCTCGAGGTCCCAGTCATGGTACTGGTTTGCCCATGTCTCTGTGATGGCAGCTATATCTACCTCCCCTTCTGCCATCAGCACCTGAAAGTCTACTAACTCGTTTTGTATCTGACCACCACATACTGTAAGTAAATGACAACAGGGGCGCTCACTAGCAGATCCAGCTATGTAGCAAAGTTACATCCCCAACCCCTCTTAAGCCAGCAAACAGTAGCTCTTTTCACCTAATCTGAGCTTTAAAGGGGAACACTTAACATTTTGGGGAGCTACCCCTAAACAAAACTGTTACCCCTTGAAAAATTCTACCCGCCCCGAGACACACATACATAAACCGTCACATGAGCTACATGTTCAAGAAAACATTTTATTGCTGGGGCGCCCCAACCAATCAGAGTGTTGCTTTCCTCTACATATGAGACACTCTTTCTGTGGGAAGGTAGGTGAGAAGGCAGGATACAGGAGGGTTCAGGGGAGAAAATACAGAAAGCGCATCAATAAAATGATAACCACTGGGGGTGTACTTGGAGTATACTTGGATTACTGGCAATAAACCATTGGGAAAAAATTTTGAGTGGACGGCCACCGTGGAATATTAAGTGTTACAGAGTCTGCTTTCTGAGATAAATAAAATACATATTTTTTTATTTGTGCTTCCCTATAGGTGGTGATTCTGAAATCTGGTCCATGAACATGCCACTGATGATGTCTGGTGTGGTAGGAAGACCATTACTTCTGCCGTGCACATTTGAACACCCAATTATTAACTATATGGGTAACCTTACTGCCATCTGGAGAAAGGAAACGTATGAGAAAGGACCCGTGATCTTCCAGTGTACAAGTCACCAGCAGAACACCGCACAGAGCAGCAGCTGTGCCACCAGCATCAACATTGGGGAACGCTATCAACTCATTGGGGACCCTCAGAACAATAGTCTTTCCATACTGATCAAAAGCCTCAGATATGGTGATCACAGCACATACTTCTGTCGGGTGGAGCTGGAGAATGACGCCCATGAGTCCCCGGATGGAACTAATGTAACAGTGTTAGGTAGGGTCATGATGAGAACTGGTAATCTGCCACAAGCAGAAACACGATGCTGTATGAAAATGGCGACCAATAGAAGTAGTGTTGCTGATTAACAACAAGCAGTGAACAGTCCACTAATTTGTTCACAACTGAAATTGCATTTTTAGTTGGTCACTGCCAGTCGAACTTTCAAAACACCAAGGGCCTGATCCGTGTAAGTGGCTAGGATGCACTTCAACTGAACTTATTCCAGCCACAGCTCTGTGTGCCCCCATGCCTGTTCCCATCAGATGGCATCCTGAAGCCCCAGTAATAGGGGGCAGTGCTGGTCCTGATCTCAGGCATCCACCCAACTACCTGATGAATCCAAGGCCTAACCCAGCCCATCAGTGGATAAAAAAGATCTGCCCCTTCCCCTAAACCACCTGATGAATCCCAAGCCCACTCCAGCCTGTCAGGGAATACAAAAATGTGTCACCCTCCCCAAAATACCAGAGTGGTTTGATGGCCAATCTGACCAATCAGTAAATTAAAAATAAAAAAAATGGCCTTCTCCACTCAACTTCCTAACAGGTCTGGTGCCAACCTGGCCCCTCAGGGAATAATAAAAAAAATGTTGCCCTCTCTCCCCAACCTGGACCATCAGAATATTAAAAAAATGGTTATATGGAGGGGGGCTATAAGTAAGTTTGGTGCTGGGGGGACAAAACTAATTTCCTGGTGTTGGGTGGAGTTGAACCACTGCACACAGTGTAGGGAGCATTACTGAAAAGCAGTGCCACTGCATCAAAACCTCCATGAAGGCACTGTACACAAAAAAATCTGTAAAACTGACATTGAATGTGGTCTTCATATAACTACAGCTTAAGACTAGTGAGACAGTAAGGCCCAAACAACATAGAAAAGCAAGACCAACCTTGTTAGCACGAGCCAATTCTTTTTTTTTTTACTTATAGCGCACTTTACTTCCTTTCTGTCCACATACGCCCGGTATCAAACTGCATCACTAATGTATTGTTTGCTGCCGATTTGTGCGACACACCACTGTGACTGCTGTAGTTTTTATTTCAGTATTTACAGAAGCTTGCAATGTTATAATCAATTGCTCACATGTTGGCATATTATTTCAATGCATGCAGCGTCTTATTAGTACAGCAGGGCCGTTGCCAGGTGGGGTTTATCAGGTTCGAACGAACCCCCCCTTGTTCAGGAACAGTTTGATTTTTTTTGTCAGTTACATTAACTGTTGTGACTGCCCCTTTAAATGTCCGACCTGTTTTCGGGCCGAGTAAGAAGCGCCCGCTAGTGGCTCTCTCGCTCACTGCTCTCTGACGTGCGACCCCCCCCCACTGCCAGATTGATCCTCTCCCATTTCCCGATCTGTAGCGCAATCAGGGTTCTAGGAGCTTGGTATCAAATCTCGCACCATGCCCTCTGTTGGCCAATCAGTTGCCACGCTGAGGAAGTGACCATCTGCATCTCCCTGACAAGTGTCCACCTCGGCTTGCTTATTTTTTACTGCAATGTAGATTTTTGGCGGATTCGAGGATGGAGCAGCATGGCGGTCGACATCTCAAGAGGAAAACAGCGAACAAGATGCAGATTGGGTACATTAGGACTTTTTAGCCAGCCTGGTAAAGTGCCCTAGCTGGTGGCTGCCAGATATTGAGTTAATTCATCCAAGAGCCACGGAACTCTTCTTTACATTGGTTGTGAGGGCAGCAGGGAAGGGGGGTAGAACAAGCTGGATAGACAAAGTAGTACGTTGATTTTATTTAAAAGAGAGCCCTAATGTTTAATGTCTCTGGCTCCAACATTTAAGACTCATCTCCAGGCTTGTATTTTGTCAAAGTCTTTTCGGGGCATAATAGCCGCTCTGTTCCGGTCGTTGGTTGAGGTCAAGGGGGGAGAATGACCAAGTGCTCTCTTCTCATGTAGTAATGTTTGTTGCCCAATGACCGAGTGCTAAATAGTGAAAAGTTTTATTAGAGAGTTTATCTCTGGGGCGGCTTCACTGGCTCAAACGTTTGTGAGAACTCATCTCCCATCTAGCTTGTAATTTATCCAGCAGCTCGCTTTCAGCAGCAGGGTGGGTGGGGGCGAGAATCTGGACGAAATTAAAACACTAATACACTTAGACTGCTAAAACTGTCTGGAGAGATGAGGACTTTGAATTAGAGAAGTTCCTTCTTGGAGAGGGGAGAGAACAAGTGCTAAGTTGCTGCCTGCACTGAAAAAGAAACTTTAATTTAGAGGGCAGTAATAAATGTCTCTGGCTGATCAAATGTTTGATTTTATGGCTTGTTCAGTTCAGTAGGTGCTCACTTTCAGCTGCTGGGGTTGGGGGTCTGGAGGACGACTGAAAAAAAAATGGGTAATTGTAATGGTTTAAAGTGCTCTGGCTGACCAACTCCTAACATTTGATTTTATGGCTTGTTCAATTCATCAGAGGCTTGCTTCCCCATAATAACCATATACCAGTGCCCTGGCTGCCATCTGTTGTGCCCTGGTAGCCTTCTGTGGCTATAGCCGCTACTGGCAGGGGGTCTGGACAAGTGGAACAAAAACCGGGGTATTGTAATAGTTAAAGTGCTAAACTGCCTGGAGAGCTACAGCATGTGAGAGGAATGAATCTGATATTTGAATGCAAAGTTCTTGCCCAGTGCTGCAAGATGGTGGAGACTTTTGGGGGTGGAGGGACGAGTACACAAACTGGCTGCAAGCATTGTGATATTTAATTAGAAAATCGCTGGCAGTGCTGTGAGGGGTGAATGGATTTGAATACAAAATCCTTGCCCAGTTCTGGAGATAGTGGAGACACTGGGGCCAGGGAAGGGGGTGTGGTGGGGAGGGACAGAGTGCACAAACTGACTGCAAGCATTGTGGTATTTAATTAGAAATGGCTAGCAGTGCTGAAGCCAGACAGCTTTTCACTAGTAGAATGTATTCCCTCGCTGCCATTAGCCTAGCTTCTGACAATTTGCAACTGATAACACTGGGGAAGATCTGATGGGCCAAAATTTTAAAGATTTTTAAGTGTTTGTTGGGAATATACTTTGGCTCTGGAGAATGAGGATAGATGGTGGTACCATCGTCTGAGCAGCTTAAAGAGGAACAGCCATGCAGGACTGTTAGCCCAATGCTTATAGGGGTTCTATGGACACCAATGGCAAATTCCTATAATGTAAAATCTTGCGGCTTGGGTATAGAACATTAGTGAAATTTTCCAGTAGGCTAAATGCTTGCAGTGTGGAGAAGCAGGAGGGCATTTGCTCCACATTTTGTGGTCCTGCTCAGGGGTAATTTCAATGTGTGATGAGGTAATGAGAGTAAGTGTCTTTTGGGAGTGGGAGGTAATTATTCTGGGGAACCATTTTAGTTGCCCTCCTCTATGCCTCCATCCTGTCTATGTTCTTGCAGAGATGGGGTCTCCAGCAGTGTGCTCTACCGGTGATGCCTTTCCTTATGCATTCCAGTACTCCCCCCCCCCCCCCGGCCTCCTTACTGCCTTCTCACATTGCTTGCCTACCTTTAGGACATCTGATTTGACTACCCCAGCTCCCATTCCAGTTTTGTTGTTAGTACCCCCTTCCCCGTGTACTCTTCACCTGGGTTTTTGTTTCCCAGGTGCATTACTTTGCAGTTCTTTGCAATGAATCTAGTTTATAGTTTGTGAATGAGCTAACATCTGATAAGGTTTGCAAAGGGAGAAGTACGTCTCTTTTATTTAGGTAGCTCCCCACCAGTTGCCTGCACATTGGCTGGGAACCACACCTTAATTAAGACAATTTTAGGCTGATGCATCCTATATAAAGGAAGCTATTTGAGGTGGATGCTGTTTAGAGTAGGGACACAGCTGATAGGTGGTCCGCCTCAATGATGGTAGCTGTGCGACTTCACTGCAGGGCCGTGGGGTGAATACCAAGAGCCCCTCATTCGTTTTGAAATTAAATTAGCAAATTGCCAATCGGGGGGAGGGGGTACATTGACTTTTTTGTGTAGATGTATGCCATATGCAGTAGCACCCCTCTTTTAGAATGCCATTTATAGCTTCTGAATGAGCAAGGGTGAGCAGCTAACATTGAGTAAGGTTTGCATTGAATCTAAGCTGCCATATGTTTGACCATTCCTCTAACCTTGCCAAGTCCATTCTCATCCTTTCCATCCAGCCTTGTGTATCAACTCTGTTGCAGATCTTTGTGTCATCTGCAAAGAGGCATACTTTTCCTTCCAGACCCTCCACAATATCACCTATAAAGACATTAGAGGACTGGTTCCAGCACTTATCCATGCTAGTAACCCCTTTTTCTTCAGAGTTGATTCCATCAGTGACACCACTGGGGAGTTTAAAATATGGGTTGAATTGGACCCACTGGTGCGCAAAGTGTGTCCTGTTATCCCGCCAATTGTTTACCCAGGCTACCACCTTGGGACCCACTCCCAGGCTGGCCAACTTATTAATCTTTTGTGTGGGACTGCCAGATGCCTTGCTAAAGTCTAGGTAGGCCAGGTCCACAGCCCCTCCCTAGTCTACTACTTTGGTCACCCAGTCAAAGAAATCTATTAGATTAGTCTGATGACATGACTCCCACTATAAATCCATGCTGCCTTTGGTCCTATGTGCTGCTGGCCTCTAAGTACTCAACATATCTTTCAGAAGTGATTCCATCATTTTCCCTACCACTAAGGTCAAACTGACAGGTCTGTAATTTCCAGCCTCTGCCTTGCTCCCACTTTTGTGAAAGGGAATCACATCCACCCTTCTCCAGTCCACGGGTACCACAACATCCTCCCATGATTTGTTAAAGGGAATTCAGTGGTGCCACTAATTCTACCCTTAGTTCTTTAACAATTCTGGGGGGTGAATCCCATCAGGCCCCATTGCTTTGTCCACTTCAGTTTTAGGTGTTCTTTCAGGACCCTTTCTTCTGTGAATGGACTGGTATTGCCCCCCCCATCCAGAGTGCTTCTATTGTTTGGTTTGGGTACCTCACCTTCCTCTTTTGTGAATACTGAGCTGAAGTATTGATTTAGTATCACTGCTTTTTCACTGTCACCCTCTGTCCACCCCCTCCCCTTTATTAAGCCTCACTATATATATCTTGGTCTTCGCTCCATAATGTACCTATAAAAGGTTTTACCCCCCTTCTTAACTGAGGTAGCTATCTTTTCCAGTCTGTGCAAAACAGAGTATCTAGTACACCACTGCTTCTGAAGGCCTAGCTGCCCCCAGACGCTTGCTCTAGAAGCAAGCTGGCACAACAGCAAGTTAGTTCTGCACCATACCCAGCCAAATCCAGCTGCAGGCTCTGCCCTGAGGTGCAGTACTACTTTAGCCTCAGGTACGGAATACATATATGTAATCACCCTACAGCCAGCCACATAATATTATCTTCCCTTAGAGCAAGGGGTGGAGGAGAGTGCAGATGTGACTCATTTAACTTCAGAAAAATCAAGAAAATGCACCACAGAGCATCTGGTAGTACCCCAGGACATCTGGGGATCTGGCAGCTCCCAGAACCCCCACTTTGAAAAAAATATTTCACATGCAGGGCACGTGAGAATACCACCACACATCACAAAAGAACCCCCCCCCCCGCAAAAATCATGGCAACGGCCCTGCACAGTATGCATCTGCTGCTGCTTCTGTATTGTTCTGCCCAGGACACTTGTGGAAATCACAGCTTCCCATCTTTTTGAGTGTTCCCCAAGCTAAACAGTTTTAAGAAATAAAATACATGCTGTACATGGACTTTTGGTTACCTCAAGGTACACAGGAACAAGTGATCAACAAAACTCCCCCGATGTATGTTTTTCAGTCAGCTTAGGATATCTTCATCACAACCCTTTCTCCCTGTGAACAAACTCTTGGGCTGACTGCAAAACATACGGGATTATCGTTGTTCAGCGAAACAAATGAAAATCCTCTCCAGTGGAATGTTGGCGCCTGGGTAAAGTTCATACAATTGTAGGCAAAAGAGCCTTGCACTCAATTCCCCAGCAAAACCATCACCATCACAGCACATAACTTTATTAGATTTATTGAGATACAGAGCAGGAAGTTGACAAAGGCCTAAAGCAACAGAATGTCAAAAACTCAATGTTTCACACCATAACGTGACCCTTTGTCAAGAGTCTCTTGACGAAACACCCTGTTATGATTATGCTGCTCTAGGCCTTTGTTAACTTTCTACTGCTGTATGTATCTCAATGAATTTTGTCACTTTTTGTAAAGTTATGGCATTTTTTTGCAATTGCTTTGCTGGAGAGTTGGGTGCTGGGCTCTTTTGTTTGCAGCAATTATTGTTCACCTATTGCTGTGCAGCTTTTTTGTAATCAAAAGTATTTTTGAAAAATAAACCACCACTGAGTGGAGAGGATCTGTGGAGTGTTATGTGCTGCAGCATTTTATTTTATGATTAAATCAATATTGTTCTGTTTGTTTATCCCTCTTGTGTCTTCCTGCAGGTGGCGATACTAAAAAATGGTCTATGAGCATGCCAAATATAGTGTCCATGGTAGTGGGAAGACCATTGCTTCTGCCGTGCACATTTGAACACCCAATTATTAATTATATGGGTAACATTACTGCCATCTGGAGAAAGGAAACGTATGAGAAAGGACCCGTGATCTTCCAGTGTACAAGTCACCAGCAGAATGCCTCACAGACCAGCAGCTGTGCTACCAGCACCAACTTTGGGGAGCGCTATCAACTCATTGGGGACCCTCAGAAAAATGACCTCTCCATACAGATCAAAAGCCTCAGATATGGAGATCACAGCACATACTTTTGTCGGGTGGAGCTGCATGGTGACGTCTATGAGTCCCCAAATGGAACTAATGTAAAAGTATTAGGTAAGGTAATGATAAGAATTGGTAATCAGCCACGAGTCGAAACACAATGCTCTTCTCAGAATGTTGATCATCCATATGGAACAGTCTAGCTGATAATTTAACCAAATCCAAAACAGTAGCACTTGGGAAACCAGCAGAAATCTTCACTCAATCAGGATTCCATCAGCAATTGCTTTATTTGTGAAAACTTTGTGAAAGTTACAAAAACTTGCAGCCTGAGCTGCGAGTTATTTATAACTTTCACAGAGTCTTCACAAATGAAGCATTTGCTGATGGAATCCTGAGAGAGTGAAGGTTTCTGATTATTTCCCAAGTGCTACTGTTTTGGATTTGGTTACATAGTTGGGGCTGGCAGCCCTCATCTGTAGTACCAGCCCTGCACTGTGATCATGGCTTCTTGCTTTGATGAGAGTGTAGTTGATAATTTGCAAGCAGTCAAATAACAACCCAGTAGCACAAACCTAAGATACTGTAACTTTTTTAGTTGAGCACTCCAAGTTGACAGTTGAGAAGGCTAAACAGTCAGCTAATACCAATATTCTGAAGGTTGAACAGTGTCACAAATGCACTCCGGGGGTCAAGCCCTCTGCTCCCACAATGCCCAACCTCGAAGTGCAATATGTGAACAGGAAACAAACAGGGAAACCCTCCTGTCTGTTTTGGGTCCAAGAAACTACCAGCCTCAAGTCCTGGGGTCAAATGTGAACCCTTTTTCCCTAGCACATCCAGGTAACACTTTCAAATATCACACCCTCTTCGGGGAAAGCAGTGTAATACTTAACCCAGTGGGCACACAACCTGGTTCACAATCCCCCTTCTGACTCAACTGAGACCTAGGTATTTCCTTACCTTGCTGCATATGGTGACACACCATAAGCACTTTAATAGTTATGTCAGACTTATCAACACTGTCCCAGCATTCACACTCAAAATGAGAAAATGTCTCAGGCAAGATTTCAAGGAAAACAGAGTTTACTAGAATTAAAAATAGTAAATAAAATAAAAAACACAGAACATATAACAATAATAGTACAGTCAGAAAAATAAATGGACAATTATAAACAAACCACCTTATACTGAGTCTCTAATCCTACCCCAGTTTCAGTTGGTAAATAGTGGTGCTGAATTTACCTAATTTTGGTAGAAGTGCTTCTTAAGTCCAGAACACAAGTGTGTTAAATCATGCAAAGTTGGAACAAGAGTGTGTTCTTTCAAGAGTCCAAAGTAAAAAGAGTACAATGTTCCATCAGCAACTTGACAGTATTGGGGGGGAGCGTCCCACCCAGCTTGTGAGGTCACAGCTCTGTGGTGATGCTGGCTGTGAGGTCACTCTTATTCCTGCATACTGAGTTAGTCACATACCACTGCACACTGCTAAACATTCCAATAAAAACATATATATACTTTTTAATTAGTGAGCCACAGACCATGAATTATGACAGGACAGAATATCCCTTTGATCTCTTAGAACAACATCCTGCAAAACACCTCTCTTATCTGTGAGAAGTTTCACAGAGCTGGCTTATCTCCTGATGTCGTAAAAATACAATATTTTATAACAGGTTTTCTAGGTTCAAAGCAGTGGCTGGTTTTACAACCTGTTATAACCTGGTGTATACCTACTAACACAGGCTTCTGACAGGTAGGTGTCAAAAGGAAGCTCTTAATTAGTTTATCCACGGGGTCAGTAAGTGGCAAACTCTTCTTTCCTCTATTTTAAGACCCCAGGTCCAATGAGGCTTTGCAGCTTGGCCTGTTTCCTAAGCAGAAATTAAAAAACATATATTTATATCAAAATTATGTGCTTATAACTAGTAGATAGTTATCCCATTACAAACAGCAGCTGAATATATTTCAGCCAATTGAGAGAAGAGGTTTATGCTACTCACTCTACCAGGGGAGAGCACTCTGTTGTAACCAGGTCCCCTAAGGCCTCTGAAACAGTAATGTTTACTGTCCATAGCAGACAACAAAGGAGATCTAGGAAGAGGGTACTTATAGGGACTTTTATAGTGAGTGGTCCTGAGAATGTGGTCTATATCATAGACCCCAGAACAGAAGGAAGTTCACTGTCTCTATGGGGAACAGTTGTACTCCTCAGGGTGGAGAGGTAGATCAGAGAACTAGGTGGGAAGCCAGATATTATGGTTCACCTATGCCAGTGAGTCCATCAGGAGAAGTGAAAGCTAGTTTCAGGGAGTTGGGTTCTAGGCTGAGAGGAAGGGTTGATATTGTGACCTTCTAAGGGATCCTCCCAATGAACAGGCACAGGGAGGCAAGGAAGCCAGAAATCTACCAATCTGTTAATTGAAACAAATGGCTGTGCCATTACAAGCTAATGGGGTTGAGAAATGATAAAACAGCCCAGCAAAAAAAGAGCTTTAGCACTCACCCACTGCAGTTACAGCTGTTAGCATTCACAAGATGTCACAAGAAGGCAAATTCCAGAAAGCTTTCTTTCCAATACTAAAACGTGATAAGTATCCTCTTGGAAAAGCACCAAGCACAGGTGAAACGTTGGGGTTTCAAAGTCACCACTCACACTTTTGCACCTTACTTCTTGCATAGAATTACCATGATCTTCCTGGACTCAAGTCTCCACCACTCATTCACACTAGCAGGATAGCGCCAGAGGCACTAGGACCAAGCGGGAGCCAAAAATCTTTAGGTGGGTCGGCGCCGAGATAGGACCATGCATGCGCACCACTGCAAGACTAGCTTCTGCCTTTGTAGGCTATCTCAGTGTCAACCCTCCAACCACCTCAGGTCCTTTTCTCCCACCATCCAGCGTGCTTGGATGTCAACGTTGCTCATCTGCCAGAGTCAAAGTTTTCATCTATATGACAGCAGCTTTTAGCTGTTTAGTATTCATTTAAGATAACATTTTTAGTAGTATTTTCTTATTTTCTGAAGAAGAAAAAGAAGATTATGAAGAAGAAGAAAAATAAATCCTCACCTGCCATCAGTGGAGTCATCCTTAGATGGTAGTGGTGACAGTAGGAAGACTTTGTTTGAAAGTTGTTATGGCAGAGGGGCTGTGTCCAGTCCACCACCCTTCACTAAGGGGGGGGTCTGACCATGGGCAGTCCTATGCTTGGGGGAAGGACAGTCCGCCGAAGCACAAATCTGGTGGTTCCGGGGATCTGGCTCTGCTTAACCTCGAGCTCTTCTTCCTTGTTGGGGGAATAAGAATAGGTACCACTCGAGGCTGCCCTTTGGTACATATGCATGGGGATTGTTGGTCGTGAGGGGGCTATAGGCCTGAACCATCTTTGATGGGTTCCCCTTGGCCCCGCTCTTAACGGCTGCATTCCTTGACTCCGGACCCCATCTCTGTCCTTGATGGTGTTCCAGTGAGCAGTTTCACATCTGGACCATGCCTGTGGAGCCGGGGGTTTGATTTATGTCCAGTCCTCCTGGTCAGTATTCACAATTCCAGGGCCACCGGGCTTCAGAGCCACTGTACTGGGGCCGGGTCAATTGGATCAGGATGTGCATGGTGCCTTCTTGGTGCCTTCACAATTGCATCACCCCTCGTACCTACCCCCTCCCCTTTTCCATGCAGGGGCCAGCACAGATACCGCTTTTCCTTCTCCCCTCCTTCCTCAGGATTTTCATGGTTGGCGCCTCTGGCATTCAGCAATTCCACATGGTGCCATTGGTCCTGGCACTGCAGATGATGCCATGGGTGGTGCTGCAGGTGCTGTGGGAAGGTGCCATGGGACAGTGCCAATGGTGTTGGTGTCGGCTCCATGGATGGTGCTGTCGGTGCTGCGGATGCATTGCTGGTGCCGTTGGTGTCTTCCAGGGCCATGGGTGGTGCCATGGGTGTCCAGCATCAAGGGTGGTGCCACAGGTGTTGTGTGGTGTGGCAGGTGGTGCCGTGGGCACCCGTGGGTAGCACACGGCACCTGTGGGTGCCACAAGTGGCACCACAGGCACCTGTGGGTGCTGCAGGTGGTGCTACAGGCACCCATGAGTGCCACAGGTGGTGTCTCATGCACCTGTGGGTGCTGCAGGTGGTGCTGCATGCACTTGCAGGTGCCACAGGGGGCACTGCAGATGGCACTCCAGGCACCCTTGGGTGCTGCAAGTGCCATGGGTGCCTATTGGTGCCATGGGTGGCACTGCCGGCACCCGTTGGTGCTGCAGAGAGTGCCATGGGTGCCATGGGCACCCATGGGTGCCACTGCAGGTGCCCTCAGGTGTCAAATGGGCCCCAGATGGCATCGGCATTGCTTGGTTCCATCCTGTTCCATGCATGATGCTGGTGCCATGGGTGGTACCAGTTGGTGCCATCTGGCAGAACAAGTGGCAGAGTTTTCCTTCCACAGACCTTTTCCTCCATGGAAGTGGTTGCGAGGTATTTTCCGTTGAATGAAGTTCTGTTCTGCAGAATAATTTTCTGCAGATCTTAGTGAGTGGAGGTCTGCATGGGATCTTGTCATCCAGTGGTTTTCTTCTGATGGAACTTTTCTGCGCTGTTCTGCCAGTGGAATCCCTCATTCCACTCTGCATTTTGTCAGCTCCTTTTGTGGTGTCGAGCTCCTCGACACATTTCCTGGTGGCAGAGTCCCTAGTGACTCTGACCTAGACCTCCCTTTGGGGGTCCTTCTGGGGTAGAAGTGCATCTGGATGAATCTCTCCCTGTCCTACTTGTTGGTGATACTGTGGATGACTCATTTTACAGGCTGGAGAGTAAGCCTTCTCTATCAGCAGAGTCTGTGATGGAAGATCTTCTTTCAGTTTTTCCTCAGTAATGGGATCCACTATAGTATTTCGGACTGTATCCATGGACCAAACATATCTGCATCTAGACTCTTTTTAGTCATCAGGAGAATTACACTCTGTGGAACACTCTAATTCAATGGTCAGGAGCCATACAAGCTCTTCCGTTCCTTTGATAAGGGTACATAGGCCCCCTTGTGATACTGCCCCTTCGGTGGCTTTATTGGCAACAGGTGATTAACATCTCTTCAGCTGTGATTGTTGGTCCAGTCATGATTTCAGTTATGGATGCTCAGGCTCCTCCTGCCCCTCAAATGGATGACATCTTCGTCATTCTTGTATCAGGCAATCCTTTCAAGATAGCAGCCTGAAAGTCTTGTCAGGCTCAGACTAATTGTAAAAAAAAAAAAATCATCACAGCAGAGGGCTTAGCCTGAAATTGCCCGATACCATCCCTCTAAATCCGGTAAGGTTTCACCTCAGCCCTTGAGGAGGTCGTATCTAGACTACGGTGGAAAGTACCTGACTTCTTCTACCCCTAGGGGAAGTCCGATCCAGCGGAGGTATGGGTCATCTAATTTCTCCAAGGGAGATTTCTCTTATTCAGAGATATTCCCTAGCCCTAGGAGGCAGCCCAGTCTGTTGGTTTTCCCTTTTTATCAGGCTTTCTTCTCTTGATCAGAGCCTCAGAACAACAGAAGTGACTCCATGGCGAGTCAGAACATAGGTTCCTAATTCCTTGCTTGCTTCAAGTTAACAGATGGCATGTTCCTTTCTTGACCGTAGGTCAAGTAGGACCTTGTTCAGAGATGGCTTCTCGTTATTCACACCTTTGGTTCCTGCACACTGGTTCCATGACAGTCGCTCATGAGTTACCCACTTCGAGTGGGTGATGAAACTGTGATGTTTGTTTTTCATCAGCAAGCAAACTAGAGTCCTTTTCTACTCCCATTCAGGAAGGCAGGAGCGAGAGGTGCCTCACCATATTGAGTCACTTCTGCCGTTATTATTCTCTATTATTCTATTTTTACTTACTTTGTAAATATAGGTTAGGCTATCAATACACGCTAACGCTGTCTCGCGCTGGAGCTCTCGGGGAACAGCAAGCAAAGCTACGATCATGACAGGCCACAGCAAATAGTTTTCTACGGAGTTACTAAAAGCCAAATAACAAGTAGCCTTCACAATTACTTGCTTGCTAGCTAGTTTACTATCAATGTTTAAAGCCCGATTCAAATAATGCTGTGGTATTCCTCTGTTCCGTGTAGCGTAGAACAGAAAGAAGCTTGCAGTTCCCCTGTAGCATCCCAAATGATTAAACTAAGCTAGTACCTGCCTATTAAATACATCTGAATCACCTGGGTCACATGACAAAGCTAATTGTTGAAAGACACCAATTTTCAACCAATAATAGAAAATTCAATAATTATAAAACTACTAATAATAAAAGATAAAAACACTAATCGCCAGTTAAAATCATATATACGTGCGTTCATACGATTAATGTTTATAAAACAACCATATAACAGTCATATACGCTGAAAAAAAATATATAAAAGAGATTTTCTTTCTTCTTTTTCTTAATGCCACTCTGCTTCCCACAATTTTCTCAGCTTTTCAGCTTTTAGTCCAGGGTTTCAATCCTTTAACTGCAATAAATTGCTCTTTGGGTTTAAGGTTTAGCCAGAACTTTGACTCCAAACAGATCCAGTCTTCCGGCCCAGCCCTGTGACCGGCTTCTCTCCCTTTCTGCACCACTCGGGCCTGAGTCCATCGGTAGTCAATCCTATTGCAGAAAGGAGAGAGGGACAAGAGAAAAAGATGACAATAAGATGGACTGGAAAGGCCGCAAACACTACTCAGGCAACAGGTAGCATAACTTTCATAAATTTAAAATGAGCTATGCAAGCCTGCAACTAGCATCTACTCCACAAATGCTAACACGTGCAGTCGTCTGTCCTCTAGCAACCAGAAAGCTCAATCTGTCTATTCCTACTGAGAACACATAGAATGGGCATCCCCTCCATATCAGTATGTGTGTTAAGCCATGAGAAGCTAAGCCCCTTTCAGATTAAGATGGCCACTCCTGCTTTTTTTGCTTTAGGGTGTGACGGAGCCACCATGTCTCCCACCCACAGGTGTCTTAACTTTGCATGTTCGGAGGTTGAGAGGTGTGTCACTTGTAATAACCCTATGTCGCAGCTGGATCTTGCTAGGTCTTTAAGTATGGAATACCTCTTTGTTGGTGTGTTAAGCCCCTTAACATTCAGGGATTGAATTCTTAAAGTTTCCATTTGGAGCCTTTATGGTTCATCTTGCATGCCATCAGGTTTGAGCCTTCCCAGGCTTGCTCCTGGCAAACTGTACATCCCACCATTAAGCGGTTGTTTCCTAGATCCTTTAAACATGGGACTGATTTCTCCCTAGTTGGCAGCACTGCATTCTCCCTCCCATCTAAAGCAAAAACAAAAACTCCTCTACCCCTTTCTTCCCCCATCCCCAAATAACAGAACATACAAACTATTTACAAAAGTCTGCCAAGCCCTTAACCTCCCTCTCCTCCCCTCCCCTTGACAGATGTGCTGTCCATAGAATCTCCTTCTGGCCTGGAGCTCGAGCCAGCTGTGGCTCCTCGCCTCGCCCACCAGTACTGGACTGTGAGAAAGTGCAGTCTCCAGGAGTGGAATGTGTGACACTCAAACTCTGCCCCCCAGACCCCCAAACAGATCTAATTGAGAGCTCAGAGTGAAGGAGTAGAACCACAATCCAGGCCTCTGGTGGCTTTTGCAGTGATCTGAAGCAGGAGAGAGCACCCTCTCGTGCGGCTACTCCCGAGGCGCTAACCCCCAGAATCTCCCCATATCAACCAGCTTGAGCCCCCAGGTATAACAAGTCCATCAAAAGTGCATAAAACAGTGAGTGCAATGGTGAACTATACAGAGCTGACATGTTGTAGACAGTCGCCAGTGTAGAGATGGGCATTTTTATGCATGGCTATTGCTAATTTTATATACCCTCTTATCAAATATCAGCTGATCCCTCCCAGTGTGCCTCAATGTATTAAGCTGGTGTTGTAGGCTCACCTTCCAGGCTGCACAGATTCTTGCCAGGAGAGTCAGGTTCACTGAACCCATTGGGAGCATGATACAGCCATTTCACTCCAATTAGTCCTCTCAGCCAAGTAGGCGCCGTGCTGCAATGAACGCGGCCGCCATTAGGCTCCATCTCAGCATACAAATAGTGTGGGGTCCAAACGCAATGTCAGCTCTGTGCCTAGATTTGTCAGATCAGGCATATACGCATTTAACATTTATAACTGTAACAGCTAGCAACAGACCGCTTAAACAAAAGTGAAATGAAATCCTTCCCCCTCCTTTCTTCCCTTTCCACATGAAAAACAAAAGGGAAGCTTTCCAACAAGGAGGATATTCCTGATCTTTGATCTTTCCCCTTCTTATACAGATTTATACAACCCCATTATATTTCCATCATGATTTCAACAATGACAAAGTCTCAGGTGTCTCTTTAAATTTGCAGACCAAGTCCCGAGTCTCTAGTCATTGACTATGAGTGATACAGAGAAAAAGGAAAAAGATAACTGCAAATGTCAAGTTGTTACTTGTTTAGATAGGGTTTTGCTGAGGTGGAGCAAGTCCTTGCATAGCTGGTCGTCAGGCTCTGCGCTCCCCCCTGTCTCCATCTTCTTACCTTTCTTGCCCACACTTAACCACTGGAGCTGGAGAAGGGTTTGTTCAGTAAGCTCCTGTTGACAGTCCGGGATCTCAATTCCAGTTTTGGAGAGTGGTTTTCTGGCTTGGTGTAGCGAGTCACAGAGCTTGCTGCCCTCCTCCCAGTGAATAAAAATCTTGGCTGGGTAGCGAAAGTGGGCTTTAACTTGTTTCTCCCTTAATTGTTTGATGACTGCCAACAGTTTCTTGCATTTCTGCATGGTTGCAGGTGGAAAATCTTGGTCAACATATACACATTTGCCATTAAGGTTAAGGTCTTTCTTAGCCAAGCTTTCCGCAGTATTATTTCTTTAACCAGATATGATTAAACTGGACCAAAATAGATCTAGGAGGTGCATCATTTTTCGGACGCGGGCCTAAGGCCCTATGTACTCTTTCAAGGTCCAAGGGCTGTGATTCAGGAATGTCCAGCTCTTGTCTAAACCAGGATCAGATAAAGTCAAAAGGGTCATCCTGCTCCCTGCCTTCTGGGAAGCCGAAAATACGGATTGTCTTCCCACGACCCCTCGATTCAGCATCCTCTGCTCTCATGGTCAGCTCGCGCTCATGTTGGCCAAATGCACCACTGCATGGCTCAGTTTGAGTGTGTCCTCCCTCAGGTCATCGAAATTTGTCTCTAGATTGGTGATGCATCTCTCCAGATGCTTTAATTCTTGCTTAATATCCTTAACATTGGAATCGATCCTTTGCAGCACTTTCAAGATGTGTGCAGTAGCCCTGCCTTCTAATGAGCTATGTCATGAGGGCATTTCATCTTCCTCCCCTCCTGAGCCCACAGCAGATTTGGAGGCCCGAGAGAAAGAGAGGAGCTGAGGCTGCGGTCTGCTCGAGATCTGCATCTGCTGTTGCTTTTCGCCGCACATCTTCCCCTCATCTTAGCTGCTTGACTCATTGCTGCCCATCACCATTATTTTTGAGACTACCTGGGCACTAACTACACCGGATTCCATTTGATTATAGCACCACGGTCCCGGAGCTCTGGCTTAAGCCACCATGCCGGTTGGTGACGTCATGGGAAGTCCTTGACCAAAATATTACTGGCAATAGGTTAAATGGTGACCTTGTTGGTAACCACCAAAGTCCTTTTAATTTTTAAGTTAAACACAAACAAGTTTTGAAAATGTTAAAAAATATCTCACATGAAAGTTCTGGTGGATGTATTATGAATCCTGGTTTCTAAAGTTAAAAGCAGAACACAGTTATGTTCCCTTAACTAAGAGTTTTAATTTATCTTTAATTACTGGTCAATTTCCACCTCAGTGGAAGCAAACTATAATTATCCCTATTTTTAAAAATGTCCAGAGAGATATTGTGGGTAATTATCGCCCAATATCTTTATTACCTACGCTGGGGGAAAATACTGGAAAAGATAGTGAATGTTCAATTGGTGGAGTATTTGGAGTCCTGTGGTCTCCAGTCGTCCAAGCAGCATGGTTTTGGAAAACTCATGGCACTGGTATGGCCTTGGCAGTGTTCACAGACTGTGTCAATGGAGCTATGGATAATCATTTGCTCACTGGAGCAGTATTTGTGGACATATTGAGGGCCTTTGAGCTGGTTAACCACCAGCTGCTGCTCAAGAGACTGGGGAGCATTGGAGTGGCTAATGTTCCACTTGAGTGGATTGCCAACTATTTGTCTAGTCATCTGCTGAGGGTGAGCACTGGGGGAATGTTGTCGCAGACAAGAGTGATGGAGCATGGTGTGCCCTAGTGCTCGATCCTGGGATCATTATTGTTCTCACTTCTTGTTGATCCTCTTCCAGCTATACTTAAAGATACACATACTCTAATGTATGCTGATGAAATAATACTGTACCTGTGTTCTCCCTCAGTGGAGGACTTAAACAAGACACTGAGTATGGATTTTTCCATCCTTGAAGACTGGCTGTTGAAACACAGATTTCTATTAAATAAAAAAGGACAAAATGTATGCTCTTCGGGTCAAGGTCAAAATTAACTGAAAGAACTCCATTGACTGTTCTTAATAAATCAGGCTATCAAATAGAACAAGTTGATTCTTTTAAATATTTAGGAGTTACTTTGGATATGAATTTAGATTTCTCCCTACATACAAAATTGACCTGTCGTCAAGTAAACAATAAATTGGATGCTTTATTTAAAGTCCATGCTGTCTTTCCCCACAAGGACTGCATTGGCAAAAGGTGTACTCTTGACAACTTTAAATGATAACTCCTTTTTGCTTGTAAACATAAAAAAGGCTGACCTAGCTCTTTTGAATGCAACCTTTTACGCCATTTGCAGATTCATCTTATTGTCCCCATTCAGAATCCATCATTGTACCCTTTATGAAACTCTGGGGTGGCCTCCACTAAAATTCACATATGAATTAAATTTGAATTGCCTAATGGATTAGCTCTTCATTTAAAAACAGATTCTCCATTATTCACTTTGTTTAGATTTAAGAAAGATACAAGACCTCTACGATCCTAGGGCATGTCAGTTATGTATTGTAACTATTTGTAATTTTATACAACTTTCGTACAGTGCTGTCTTGTAAACTGGATCTTTGATCCAAACGACGTGTTTATTCCTGTATAAAAATAAAGTTCTTACCTATCTACCTGTCTACCTAATGTTCTTTCCTTATTTCTCCCTAGAACCTCAACTGGTATGGGTGAAGGAATTAACAAGGCAAACTAAGGGGAATTATATACCCTGAATACCAACTTGAGGTCACAAGTGGAAATTAACAGGAAGAAGGTTCAGGTGGGACGTATAGAAGTACTTGTTTACAAAAAGGTGGTGGGACCTTGGAACAGTCTGTCCACTGAGGTGGTGGGTGCAAACACAGTCAGGGGATTCAAGCAGGCATGGGATAGAATGAAGGGAATAGTGGTCACCTGGGGTGACAAGACCAGGGAGGAGAATGGGGACAGGAAGGGGTGGGGAGGGTTAGTACCCTAGAGGAACAACAAGTTCCAGGGATTATAGGGAATATGGACAGACTGGATAGGTTACTGGTCTTTTTATGCCATCAAGGTCTATGTTTCTTTGTTTCTATCTTTCTTCATCCTTTCTATGTTGTATCTTGTTTGCCTTTTCAGGGGATGAAAAATCCCCAAATCTGAGGTCTGGGACTCACCTGAACAGTTGCAGGACTTAGAACTATAGCACTGTTTAAGTCCAACAGACTTGTCTTGCTCTGGCACTTTGTTGTGCATGTGCAGCTCTCAGAACATCATCCTGCAATCTGTTCTCCTCCCCTGCCTGTCCAGAAGCAAGTGTGTGTATGTGCGCTCATACGCGTGCACAGTAAAGTATTTTTTATTTATTTACTTATTTATTTATAACTTAGAATTCTGTCACTTGCCTCATCATCTGTAAGCTGGAGGTCTAGGAGATGTCTTGCTAGTAACTGCTATGTGGGGGGTGGGGCAGGTAGATGCGTAATGTCTCACCCAGCATGCACTGCCGGGAGCTCGGGAGCTGTGCATGGTGATTGCGAGAAAGCACTGAGCCTGAGCTGCCTACATAGGGACTTGAACTGAATTCTCAAGCAGGACTGCACTGTCACATGGTGGACCTATGGCCATTGCAGACAGAATCATACAATAGGTCATACAATGTCCCACCCAGTATAATAACTAATATTGTACTATTACTATTTGTATTCTCCCTGCTTCCCTTCCCCTCAGGTCACACTGGGAGACAAGCAACTTGTTGTTCAGTGAGCGTTCCAGGTGAAACATTTTAATAAATAAATAAAACAATAGGTGAAGTGTGCATGTATAAGAGGGGGAACAGGTGTCATTTCATTTGAGCACTGGCATTGAGGAGACATGGACATCTCATAGTAGTAGTAGTAATAATAGTAGTGATTTTTCTAACTGCATGTAGGCTTAAAATCCCTGAATTTAGCTTCTGTACAGAGCTACAAAAGGGAGTCAGTGCACTGGCCCAGTGGCATGGAGGGCTGAGGCCTCACTGCCTTACCTCCTGCAACGCCGGCGACTCATGTTCTCAGTGCGAGTGGGTCACCGGAGGTCGGCCAGGGAGGGAGAGGACTGAGCATCCAGAGGACAGCTCTCCTCTCCTGGGAAGGGGTGGGACTGGAGACTGGCACATGCCTGGCCCCTAGCAGCAGCTGGACATTTGCACACCAGCTCCATAGACAGGGGACAGAGATGGAGCAGACAGCAGGCATGCTGTGTGCAAAAGGCGTGGCTTGGCCATTAGTATCACTGCATGCTAAGTCCTGCACTCAAGGATGGGGAGGAAAACCAGAGGCAAAAAAATCCCACAGACTGGCAAGATGATGCTGGCCCTCCACAGGTGCCACACCCAGCCAGCTGGCACCTCAAGGCCATGAGATGAGCACCAGTGGACACTGGGGTAAAGGGGCTGGGGTGGACAGTGGAAGGGGGTCAGTCAGTGGAGGGGAGTTAAAGAAATTAAGTAAAAAAAAAATCCAAAAGGGAGTCAATGTGAAAATGGGAGAGAAATCTTGAAAAAAAATGAATTTGGGGCACAAAGCAAACCATGTGTGCCTGACCACAGCATGGCAGCTTCATAAACCCTGTGTGTCTGACTAGTTGCTGCAAGGAATCTCATACTCATGTAGATGCAGGGAGGTGAAGCACCAGGGGTGGCTATTTCCCACAAAGACACAAATGAAAACTATTAATGCACTTCAATGAACAAACCTCGGTAGTGGAGAATGAAAGGCCGATGCTTCGTTATGCCCAAAGTGACTTTCAGTGTCTTCACAAAATAACACAATCTCCAATATTGGCAACATGGAGGTAAAGCCCCAGCTCTTCACCTGTTAAGGCTTAAGGGTGAAGCACTGGGCCTTTACCTCCTGGGTGACTGGCAAGTATTGAAGATTGTGTTATTTCGTGTAGACATTAAAAGTCACTTTGAGCATAATGAAGCATTGGTCTTTTATTCTCCAGTACAGAGGTTTGTTCAATAGAGTGCAGCCCTGTTTTTATGGCTGTGGGAGGAGCCTACAGCCATATCATTTTAGCTTGAAAAGAGGTTTCCATGGAACACATTTTTAAGTAGTTTTCAGTGTATCCTTCCATAACTCTGTAAACTCCTATGGCAATTAAAAAAAATGCTCCCTTCTTTCTTTTTAGAATGATGGACACAGAACTCCAAGCTGCTTTTCTCTGAAAGCAAATGTGCAGACCTTCCAAACAAATATAAATAACTTTAAAAGTATTCAAGGTGTACAAAAAAAAAAAACAGTGTGGAAGTTGTTCATGGCAAAAAGACCTTTCACATGAGGGTAGTCACTAATTTGAATTTTTTTAATTTTTATAAAATATGGTCTTCAATACAACCTAATTTTTTTCTCTGAGTGAACACAGTAGGAGTCCTGCCAAACAAATGTAAATATATCAGAAAGTACACAAGTTACCAATATACAACCAATATAAAAGTTGTTCAGGACAAAATTACCTTTCAAATGAGGGTAGTCACTAATCTGAATTCATTAGATTTATTTAAATATAACCATCTGAAAGGTGAAAATTGTGAAGAAAAATGAATTCAGGTAATCAGATGGCCATAGTTTAAAAAATATATAATTAGTGCAGCTTAATGAATAGACTCATGGGAAATGTATTTTGTCCTGAACAACTTTCATACTGATGGTTTACATGTAATGCATATAATTTTAGAGATATTTATATTTGTTTGGCGTAACTCCCATGAAAAATGAAAACTGAGGTAATCAGATGGCCATAGTTTAAAAAATATAACCAGTGCAGCTTAATGAATAGGCTCATCTAAAAGGTCTTTTTGTCCTGAACAATTTTCAAATTGGTTTATTATCTGTAACTTATACACTTTTAGGGATATTTACATTTGTTTAGCATAACTCCTATTGCACTTCTAAACAGCCTCAGTTTTGCAAATAACTACACCACTCAAGTGAAATTCTAAACCAGACCACCTTGTTCATCTCTTGTCATGCCTAATTTACAGTGGACAGGAATTGATTACATATGTGCAGCTGTTTGAAATGTCTCTATTTTCATAAATAACATTTATACCTCAAAAGGATCCCTATTTAACTGTGCCTGAATAAAAGCTGAAGCTGTCAGCTGTGTTTTGTATTGTTTTCTTTGTATGGACAACATTCTGTGCAGTTCCTTTCATGGAACCAAGAATTTTGAGTTTTGACTATGTCACTTCATGATTTCAGAACTGTGGGCACTGTACTGATATGTTCCTGCTAGCATTTCTGAAACCGTGAAGCCACAGAAAAACTTGTTGCCATATTGGTCCTTGTAACACAAGATCCACAGAAATAGATGATTTGATACTTTTTATTGGACCAACAGAGTTGTTACAAAAGAACACAGGTGCTTTTAGCTTTTGGATTACATAGAATGCTTCATCAGAAAACACTGGCAGTTGTTTTAGAAGAACATACTTTCTCAAAATCCAGATCATACAAAAAAAAAAAACAGATGAAAAGTTGTTAAGGACCCCATTGGTTAAAACTGCATTCAGAAAAACAACATACCCATATAAAGACAGCAAAAGTTCCATAAAAAAAAAGTTATCCCAAGGTCAATGACACTGACTTGAAAGTTCACTACCTGAGAAAAGCTATAAAACAAGTGAAGCTTCATTTTAAAACCCTCTGTGTGTGTCTGTGCTAGCATTAGTAAATGACAATGATTAAAAACCATACGGAAAAATAAGCTTAAAGAGCAGCAGACAACTTCAGGAGAACTTTAAGAAAACATAATATTTAGATAAAGTTCAGCTTGTATTTCACATTAGTTCTTTATTCCTCCTCCCCATTATTTATTGCTGAGGTCCATTGCATGAAAACAGGATTTTTGCTCCTGAAGAGTTCATCTATTTCTATTGCTGTCTCCCTACCTGAGGTCATTAAGCACTGCTTGTGACATCACAATTACTCTCATGGTAACAGATTATGATGTCACAACAGAGCATTATGACTTGAAGTAGGGAGTAAGCTATAGAGGCAGATTAACTTTAAAGTAACTGTAAGGGATAAAAATCATGTATTCATGCACTTTTCCTCACTTATAAATAATGGGAAGGAAACTAGCCCAGTGGCACTGAGGGTTGAGATGCTGAATGCCACACTTTGTGCCACGCCGGCTAACGGAGTTCGGGAGTGAGCTTGGGTCAGCAGGGGTCAGCAAAGAAGGAGAGGACTGAGTATTCAAAGACTGCTCTCCTCTCCTGGGGAGAATGGGTGGATGACTCCCCGGTGCGAGCAGCTCCCAGTGGAGGCTGAGAGTGCTGCAGTTCAGGGATCATGCTAACGCAGGGGGAGGAACCTTGGTAGATGTCCACATGCTGGGTGCGGGATTACGCCTGGCAGCACTGGACATCATTGCACATCCGGGCTCCTAGGGGGAGCTCTCTAGAACAGGGAAAACACCCGTTGGCTGGGGGTAGACATCTTCTGCCCCCACCTCCAGCACCAGATCCTGCCCACTGTGGACCAGGTCTCAGTGTCACCTCTGCCCATGGAAACACCAGAAGAATGTGCTGAGGAGTTTAAGGCACCCCTCTCCAGGGGGTGGATTCTGGAGGGATTGCTTCACACGTGTGTCACGGGTGTGCCGAAGACCTGGGCATAGATGGGAAGATTTCAGATAGGTGGGGAACAGGTAAGTCAACTGAAGGGGGCCCAGCCAGCAGTGATGGGAGGGAGAAATAGTCTGAAAAAAAATAATGGGAAGGAGAAATCTACAATATATATGGAATACAAGCAGAAGTTTACCTACTTATTATGTTTTTCAAAGTTTTCTTTCAGGCATCAGTAGCTCTTTCTGCAATACATAGTAAATAATGTTAAAAGTCTTATACATATGAAAAAATCTACGTGTTAAGTAAAAAATAGGTGAGAAGACAACCTGCCCTAGTGTAAATTAAACATTCACCAGCTGTTTCACGCAATGGTGTCAATCAAAATTTACACAGTGTACTCTTCAGATACATTTTTCTTAAGCTCTGTGCACAATAAGTTCATATTATTCATGAATAGTCAAACTTATACTGTCTTAAACATGATATATCTGCAATTATGTAACAAGTGACTAGTGTATGTGTATATTCAATACCCAGACCTAACACAGACCCCCTTGTAATTGAGATACTGTTATCCTAATATGTCCATGTATCAACGTTTGTCAATGTAGTGTATAGTGGAACGTCATTGTTCACTGAAATCTAGCACTCTCAAAATGTTGTTCTGCTGCACTAGTGACATCCGCAGTGCAACAGAACCAAAAAGTGACATCTGCAGGACAGCACGTCACACATGGTGTCCTCGAGCAGCAATCTGACAGTTAGTCTTATCTTAAAAAGAAAGATGTAGTAATTTTTTTTTTGAGGCAACGACATTCCACTATACATTATACAGAACAGTGCATGCATACCATTTAATGGCAGGGCTGTTCTTTCACCTCGCTGGTACTATGACTACTGATTACCTCTTGAGCTGCACTCTCGAGGTAATCTGTCATCATAGTACCAACTCGGTGAAAGAATAGCCCTGTTGTTAACTGTTACTAATGCACTATCCTATATATGTACCTACTCTGCTGTTGTATTAAATAACAGTTCTATAAATCTAAAACCAAAACAAAACCCAACTTGATAGCTTCAGCTTTTATTCAGGCACAGTTAAATAGGGACCCTTTAGAGGTATGAATATCATTTATGAAAATAGAGACATTTCAAACACCTATCCAAAATTAATCAATTCATGTACCCTTTAACTCATTTAGACCCATTGTGTGTTTAGAACGTTGGAGATAAAACTCCAAACTGCTTTTCGTTGAGAATCTTCCAAAGGCATTATGCAGAATTCTTAGCAAATGTGCACACATTCCAAACAAATCTAAATATCTTTAAAACTATTCCAGGTGCACAAACATAACCATTCTGAAAGTTGTTCAGGACAAAAAGACCTATCAAATGATGGTAGTCACTAATTTGAATTTCTTATATTTTGTAAAATATGATCATCTTATTACCTGTATTTCCACTTTTGTTTTCACAAAATTCACATTTCTGATGGCAATTAAAAAAAACTATAAAGAATTTAGATTAGTGACTACCCTCATTTGAAAAGCCTTTTAGTCCTGAACACAAAAAAGTAAAATAATGTACTTGGGACACAGAAATCCAGGGGCAGAGTACAAAATGGGTGGAGTGGTGTTGACAACACTAAGAAAGCCCACATTAAAAAAAAAAACTTTTACATACAGTTGATTACTGTTTAACAATATTATGCATCTATTGCTGATGCAAACCTACAATCATGTTCCTTTCTTGAAGTGAAGGGGGGGGGTTGGAGGCCATAACTGACTCCTTGTTTTTGTGTTAAAGGGGTCAGTTTTTGTACAGCAAAAACAAGGAAAGGGGTCATTTCTAAAATATACAGACAAGCATGGGGACTACTTTTTTTCAGAGCATGCCACTACCGACAGCTACCACTTCAAGCCTGTTACTACCCCCACCTAATACAATCAGGTGAAAACCTGAAGTAGTTTACCAGCACTGAGGTCAATATGGTTCCGGCACATTTACCAGAAATTACTGCTTAGAAAAGAATGAGAAAGTGACTGTGATGACAAGGAAATCCCAGACCAGATCTCTAGTTTGTTAATAGTCTCCTCCTGAGTCTGACTTTTACGGCTGTGTGGGCCAAGCTCCACAGATGTTATGCCATCATCAGATTTGTATAAGAGCACTGTGGAAGCAAGTAACTGGACCGCTGTCTGACATTCTGCCATAGTGCTCCAGCATAGTTTCCAGTGTTTCTGTTTATGCAGCCCTTCCCCTCTGCGGGCCATATAAACATACTCACTTCCTGGTGCACTAGTTTTTCTTTTTGCAATTGCAGAAGTCACGGCCGTTGTGTGCAACATGGTGGTGCTGACTTAAAGTGTGCATGCACGAGTTATCGTGCATACATGAGTAACCCCCATGCCACCTTTGGCTAGCTGGCACCCCGTTAAAAGAACTACTGCCAACTACATGGCATACAATTTTCTTTTGGCAGAACTACACTCATGGTACCACCCCTAGCATTGAAGTGTATACCAGGCTCATTATCTACAGGATGGGGGGTGGGGGTGCATACTAAAATGAACCTTTTTATTTACAACTAGGACCAGGGGAGAGGATGCTAGGCGTATGCTAGACCTAACTGCTGAGGGACCCCATTAACATTCACACTAGAAGCAACAAGCGGAATGTCCAAAGCAGTAACTGGGATTTTGCAGTATGGCTTTATTTAAAGATGTTACTTAAAGCAAGGGTGGTCCCCCAAAGGTTTGTCATTGCAATACAGGCACACTCCCTTTTGCAGGACACTTTGCTAGGCAGTACTGTTTTCCACAAAAATATTCTATCTCTCTTCCAAAGTGTATATCTGTGGGATGTGCCACACACTTTAAAATCCTCCTGGTGCATGGTCTTTGAAACATATAAACATAGAAGTTGACGGCAGATAAGGACCGCAAGGCCCATCCAGTCTGACCATTTCTTTTTCTACCTTATAAATGTGCCATCGGCCTTTGCTCTGTCAGTGGCCTATCTATTCATAGTCATTTGTATTGCTTCCTTATGCCTATCCCATGCCTGTTTGAAGCCTGCACTGTATTCATAACCACCACTTCTTGTGGTAAGCCATTCCATGCAGCCACCACCCTTTCTGTGAAAAAGAATTTCCTCACATTCCCCCTTAATCGGCCTCCCTCTAATCTCATGCTGTGTCCTCTTGTCCTGCTATTTTTCTTATATTTAAACATGTTAGACTCTTTCACCTTGTTAATGCCCTTAAGGTGTTTGAATGCCTCGATCATATCACCTCGCTCCCTCCTTTGCTCAAGGGTATACATATTGAGCTCTGTTAATCTGTCCTCATATGTCTTCCGATGCAGTCCCTGCACCATTTTGGTTGCCCTTATCTGGACTGCCTCAATTTGGTTAATGTCCTTGTGAAGGTGTGGCCTCCAATACTGCATGCAGTACTCCAGATGGGGCCTAACTAGTGTCTTGTAAAGAGGGATTATTACCTCCCTCTTACGACTTGTGATACCCCTACTAATACACCCTAACACCCCCCTAGCCTTACCTACTGCTTTAGAGGTCTGCTTGGATGATTTCAGGTCATCAGTGATGATGATGCCCAAGTCTCTTTCTTCCTTTGTGACTCCTAGCAACTCCCCTCCCAGTCTATAGGTGACTTCAGCGTTTCTCTTCCCTATGTGCATGATTTTGTACTTCTTTGCATTAAATCCCAGTTGCCACTCTTCTGACCATTTTGCTAGTTTATCCAGATCTCTTCTCATTCTGCCCACCCCATCTGGATCATCTACTCTGTTGCAGATCTTGGTGTCATCTGCAAACAGACAAGCCTTACCCTCTAGTCCATCTGCAAGGTCACTAATGAAGATGTTGAAGAGGACTGGCCCCTGGACTGATTCCTGAAGTACCCCACTTGTGACTTGCATCTCTTCTGACTGTATACCATTTACCAGCACTCTCTGTTTTCTGCCCGTCAACCAGTTTGCCACCCAGTTGACCAACTTCTGACCCACCCCAAGCCTACCCAGCTTATTTATCAATCTTCTATGTGGAACAGTGTCAAAGCTTTGCTGAAGTCAAGGTAGGCGACATCAACTGCTCCCCTTGGTCCACCAGTCTGGTTACCCAGTCAAAGAAATAATGAGATTAGTTTGACAGGACCTTCCTTTTGTAAACCCATGCTGTCTTGGATCCTGTGCCCCTATGGATTCCAGGTGTTGCACTATCCTTTCCTTAAGGAGTGCCTCCATAATCTTGCCCACTACTGAGGTAAGACTGACTGGTCTGTAGTTCCCTGCCTCCTCCCTGCTACCATTCTTGTGGAGTGGGATCACATGAGCCTTCTCCAGTCTTCTGGGACCTCTCCTGTGCTCAGAGACTCACTAAACAGTTCTGCTAATGGCTCTGCTAGTTCCACCTTTAGCTCCTTAAGTACCCTGGGATGTACGCCATCAGGTCCCATTGCCTTATCCACCCTGAGCTTAGCAAGCTCTTGTAGGACCCTTTCTTTTGTGAAGGGAGTAATGCTCACCTCCTTCCCCCCTGTGTCCATGATGCTGAGCTGTAGGCCTTGCCCTACCTTCTCTTCAGTAAATACTGAGCAAAAGTATCTATTTAGGATAGATGCCTTTACAGGGTCCTCCTCCTCACATGCTCCCTTTTCTCCATTAAGCTTAGCAATACCCCTTCTGGACTTTCTCCTTTCACTAATGTATCTAGAGAAAGTCTTTGCCCAGGGAACAGTGATGCCCATCCATGAACCACTTAACCCTGCCTGAAACTCCAGATGGCATTCCTCCCACCCTTTGCCTCAAACAGCCTTTGCCATTCCTTCAGGGTTACACCAAATGAGTCTCTGATTTAAAGACTCCCAACATTAACTTTAAATTCAGCACAGTTGTGGTGAAAGGGGTCCTGACTGGTGTGATCTAGCCTTACCTATGGCACACACACCTCAGACAACTCCCTCAGAGAACAGTCTCAAATTCTGTACTCACAGATTAGTTGTTCCTTCCTCCCAGTCATGGAAAGAACAAAAGGCACCTTTTTTTCCCTCTAGGTAGCTATCAGATTCTACTCATTGTTCTTCCTTAAGGCAGCTGTGAACTTCAGAAACTTTAGGGGGTTGCTCCTTGGATCCTCAAGAATTGCCTTCCCTCTCACTCCCCCTGGAGTGAAACTAGAGAGTCCTGCAGGCAAACTGAAGATTTTGCCACACTAGGGTGAGAAATACTAGGACTCCCTTTGACAGAGCCCCTATGGCAGACCTCCTGCCACTCTGACTGCCACACTTGAACTTACTGATGAACATTGTAAGCTCCCCGAGAGCAGCTGACTCTAAAACAGTTATGCTGCTGTGAGAGTTCTAAATGACATAATCATCCTTCTCTCAGGCTAGCTGAGTAAACAATGATGTCATTATGTAGAAAGCCCCAATGAGCTCCCCATCAGTTGCCTTTTTCTACCTGCCTAAGACTAGTACTAATGGGATTCTAGTAACCCAAGGGGACTGGGTTGTTACACGTAGTTATGTCAACACCGCCATGTTGCGCAAGGCTGACTCCGGGGCAAACTGCACATGTGCAAGTATCACATATGCACAGTACTGTAATTGCTGCAGTATTACGGCTCACTCTGGTGCAGCAAGAGCACTGCATATTCTTTTCACCGCTCTTGCCACTCCTAAAAGCTCTCCACAGCCATATTGGCTCTGACCAGAATTTGTCTTTCTGTGTGTCTGACTGCAGGGAACTCCAGGGAAAGGACAGAGAACTTTAATATAAAAAAAAATGTAGTCACAGACAGGGACTGTGTGTCTGACTGGCAGGACGGTTAATCTCAAAAAAATGAAACTTTTTTCCCCCCGTGGTTTCCTATAAAAACAAGATAAAAATGATTTGCTTTAGTAAAAATTTAGATGAAAAAACAACGCGACTTACCAATGCCTCCCATGGACTTACGGAAGAAAAGGAACATAAGTCCTGGACTTGCGTCCTCAAAAAATATTTCTCAACCCCTGCTTTTCTCCCTAATTTTCCTGGGAAAGGTCTTATTTTCCTCAACCCCTTCCACTATCGTTAGCTGCATTTGCCTTCACCTTCCCAATGAGCTTCTTATATTTCTTCAGCTTTTCCTTATGCTCCTCATTATTGGCCCCATTTTGCTCCCCTTTGTAGACCCTGGAACCTTGCTTTTTGTCCCAAATTGTTCCCTTCACATGTCTGGCAACCATATTGGTTTTTCTTTGTTTTTTTGTGGGGTTTTTTTCTCTTTTTTTTTTGTCTTGCTCACAAATGTGATGCTCTTTCAAGAGACTAATCCTAAAATATTTGAAAGAAAAAAGATATCCTTCTCTAAGGAAATGGATGTACTTACTAGGTTCTTTGGCAAGCAATGAAAGGATTAGGTACCTCAATTTTGGACAAACTGGACTTCTTTCATTTAACTTGGGGTCCTTTTCTTGATTGTTAAAGGGACCGCACAAAACTAATGGATTAATCTCAATCTTAATCAGTCTTAATCCAAAAACAGCTATAGATGGATTTTTACTCTCTCAGAGTCCTTATTCTGGTAATCAGGTACAACTGTAGTCTTGCAACATACTGTATCTCATATGTTAGCGTAGTTTAACACAATGTATAGCAGAAGTTCTTTATAGACTAAGGTTATATTATTTCTCGTTATCATGCACCAGTGCTTAAATAGCTGCTGACATCTCTAAGAAATCTTTGATAAACATAAAATGCACATACAAATCAACTTGCATTTCATATATATTCTATACATTTCTTCTCCCATTATTTATTACTGAAGAAATTTGCTGAATCTTTAGCCCTTAGAGTTCATCTGCTCCTATAACTTACTCCTTACTTTAGATCATAATCCTGTGTTGTGACATCACAATTTGTTGCCATGGGTGTAACTATAATGTCATAAGCAGTGCATTATGACATCAGGTAGGGAGAAAGCAACAGGGATAGATGAACTCTTCAGGAGTAAAGATCTTGTTTTCATGCAAATGACCTCAGCGATAAATAACGGGGAGGACAAACATAGAACTAATGTGAAACACAAGATGAACTGTGTCAAAATATTATGGTCAGGATTTCCTCAGCATGGAGCAAGGCTTGTATCCAGCCCTGTACCATGGCACTTAAGATCTGGCAGTGTGCCAGACCCTTCACCGCAACTGCACCTGATTTTTACAATCTTGGGTACAGTTGCAAGCCTGCAACGGTTTCCATGAATTATGACAGCTTGTGCCATATATCTGGTGCAAGCCCCCAGGATTGCCCTTAGTTAGACCAGAAAATGTTGGTCTATGCTGCATCATTTGCTGCATGGGATAGAAAATCCCATTGGGTAGCCGCAAGCCCCATGTACCGTATCGATGGCCCACCGGGGCTTGCGGCAATCTTAGGCATTAGAAAATCCTGCCCTATGTCTTTTTAAAGTTCTGTAGAAGGTGTCAGCTGCCCTATAACAACTGAATTGTATTCTTTTGAAACTAATAAAAATTGTAATTGCAAAAAAATGTGATGCACTCACGGACTGCTTCTAATACTGCCCCTTTTATTGCTGCTCACTTATTTTCTGCACCCTCCAGTTTGTGAATGTTCTCTAGTCTACCTTTGATTAGTTCTGTTATTTTTTTTTTCAGAATTTGTTTTCATAAAATCAAAGACCACAGTGCTGGAATTCAGTCCCGGGGCATCCAGCACAATGTGGAATTTCACAAGTGTTGTGGTCACTCTGTCCTACTATGATATCCTGAATAATATCCTGGTTGGATATTATGAGACGTGAGACTGCTTCCACCCTTAGTTGGTTCCACTGGGTGAGAAAGTTATCATGCAAAACTTCTTCAAACATCTGGTCTGTTTTTCTCCTTGCCTGCTGCATCTCCCAGTCAATTTTTAGGAAGTTGAAATCTCCCCATGATTAAAATTTTTCTCTGGGGTGGACAGGTGGACAGATGAGCAACGTGTGGAGTGCTTTCTGGGTTTTCTTGGGGAGAGGGGCTGGGGCTTGTACCTCTATTCTGTGCATAGGTATCTGAAGGTTTAGCTGTTGATTAAGGAATGAGTGTACCACTGAAACCATTTCCTTTTTTTTTGGGGGGGGGGGATGGTTACATTTCTGTTTTACCCTCTTTTTTGGTGTTATGACCTATGCTGTGTAGATTCATCTTTTAAATTTGTAGTTGTGTGTCAACTTAGAGTATAACATTGAATGAAAACTACTCCATCCTTGTCTGCATTTGTTTTAATATATATTTTGATTTAGGGGTTGGGGATTCTCTTGTGTTTTTATAGTACAGTGTCTGTTAGCGATCCAAGTTGTTATCCCTTTGTTCTGGTCCTGCATGGTTGTGTGTTGCTGAAAAGTTTAATAAAGATTATACAAAAAAAAAAATCCTTCACTGGCCCACTATCATCCTGATTTCATTTTCTAGTACCTCGGCTCTGTCAGCTGACTGGTTTGGCAGCCTATAGACTACTTCTCCTCCTGTGCTCATTGCCTGTCTCTCCAGCCACATGAAACTAGTGGATTCTACCCTGTTGTCCTGCAGCAGACATGCCCTCTGAGACCCTTATGGACTTCCTAACATATACTGCCACAACCCCTCACTTGGCATGTTCCCCATTCTTTATAAACAGGGCAAGTTTTCTGTTCCTTTATAAAGTACCTTTAAGTTATAAAAAAAAATACCTTTCAATAATAAGCCACCACATAAGTGCACTTGTTTTATGGATGGTAATCTTCTTGCAAAGATGTTTGAGTGAATGGAAACTCTGGACTGTCCCACTAATATGCTTTTGGGATTAAATAAAAATAAATATGTTTCTGATTTCTTCTTCTTGTGGCTTTCTGCAGGTGGAGATGCTAACCTCTGGTCTATGAACACCTCAGGGATGGTGTCTGGGATGGTGGGGAGGCCCTTGATCCTACCATGCACATTTACACACCCAGGTATTGACTATAATGGCAACATTACTCTCATTTGGAGAAAACAGTATCACTTTTCTGGGCCAGTGATCTTGCAGTGCGTAAGTCACCATCAGGATGTCTCACAGGGCAGCAGCTGCACTACCAGTGTCAATACTGGGGAGCGCTATCAACTCATCGGGGACCCTCAGCACAATGACCTTTCCATACTGATCAAAAGTCTCAGCTATGGTGATGACAACACTTACTTTTGTCGTGTGATGCTGGAGAATGGCGCCTATGAGTCCTCAACTGGAATTGAAGTGACAGTGCGAGGTAAGGCCATGATGGGATTTGGTAAATGCCATGAGCAAAGACACTAGGTTGTCCAAGAATGCAGGACATATTTTTTCTTTTACAATTTATTTACCCAGGATAGCCCACCTGCAATGCAACATCTAATTTCTAGTGAGGTCCTGCTTCCGCTGATTTCCACAGCAAGGTGGACTGGAGCACTGGGAGGTTAAGTAACTTGCCCAAAGTCACACAGTCAGTATATGGCTCTAGCGGGGTTTGAACCTGCAAGCTCCTGGTTTCCAAGCCTGTGCACTAACTACTTACACTGCCTCATGAAACATCAAGTTAAGAAATCAATAATCAGTGAATAGGATACCAGTTAGCACACAACAGAAACAGTATCTTAAGCTGAGCACTGCCAGTTGAGTGTTCAGAAAGGTAAGCACTTAACTAACATAAATATTTTAAAAGTTATAAAATGGCAAGAAAAAATCTAGAAATCAAATTGCCTGGGAGACATCACCTGATCGTACATTAAATCTCTATAAATGCACCGTCAGATGCTGAATCTCATTTCCCTCTCCATTAAAAATACTAAGAGCCATTTTATAAGTGTAATAAGCCCTTCCAAGGTGTGCATCATAGGATTTTAATGCACCTTCAAAGGCATAAGGACACTCGGCCTTCGGCCTCATGCTGTACTATACCCTGCAGCATGCATCAGCATTCTACAATGTACACCCTGTTGTGGCTAATTACTTATAAGAGTGCTAGTTCAATGCCTTCACATTGTTTTTGTCAAGTTAAAGAGAACCAATGACACTTTTCGCATCATTTTATTTCTAGTTAAAAACCTACATTTTTTATGATTGCTTACCCTCTCAAAAATTAATTTATATTGCTTTTTATCTACTTCCTTGATACAACAGGAATGCATGCTAGTGGCATTGTTATACCCAATATTGTTTTGTTTCAAATCCTTGATCTACTCTTACTGCATGCTTCCTGAAGATTATGAACTCCCACCCATAATGCAATAATTCCCTCTCCTCCCACTGCATCTTAAGTGGCTGTACTGTGTTGGGGGTGTCCCTAAGTCTTAGAAAGATGCAGCAGGATGTTTTTGTGTGGTAACACCAGTACGGCCGAAAGCCTGTTTTTCACTTTTAAAAAGAAAAGGGAAAGGGGAAATTGACTAACCAGGAAAGCTGCACTGAACCAGAACTTGTTTCTAGGTGTGGATCTGAGAGCACATGGAAGTTAAGTGACTTGCTCCGAGTCACACAGTATTTAAGTAGGGGCTGATGAGAGTCAACCTCAGGTCTCTAGGTTTGCAGCTCAGTGCCCTTAACCACTATGCTACACTCTCTCCATAAGAAAAAAGGAATTGGACTCAAATCACCAGTGTGACCAATCAAAACATGTGTTTTCTAAACTAGAGATTTTTATTATGACTGTTGGCATAGCCCAACAGGCATTTTGCATTCAGAAAAAGGCTGATGTCATTTTTGCTACCAAACAACATGATAGAGTGTTAAAAATAGATTCCTCCACTGAAGCCTCATTACTACACTGCCTGTGTGTCTATAGAAAGCTGTAGAGCACTATTTTTCCTCTGACTTGAGGAGTTAAATGAGCCCACAGAAACTTAACTCATTATCTTCTGGCAGTCATTCTGTGTCAGATTACCAACGGATAGTAAAGACATCATAGAAAGCTATTGGAAGTAGAATGGGTTAAACACTTCCTGGAGCTTTCTGCATAACAGATAAGCTCTGCTGTTTCCCTAAGCCCCTATGAACAACCTCATTAAGCCATTTGACACCATCATCCTAAGAGCAGTCATTCTGCTACTTTGCAGGACATTCCATAGCAAGAGTCCCAGTGTTGCCTGTTTCCAAATAATTCACCAACTTCATTGTCTCTGGCAGACAGTTCTGGGCTACTGTTTATATTCTACTGAATGTTCTTAACCTGGAATTTGTGACCATAGGTATTTACAACTGAATGAAAGTAATCACATTTGCTTCACTTACAAATAAGTTGTCGTGTGTGTGTGTCTAATTCTTGGCTAATTTTTTGTTTGACTTGGGTTACACATGGAATCCAATCAATTTATAAAATGCTGTATTGTGATTAAATAAACTGATAAATGGGGGCTTTGGTTTCTTTTACAAATTCATTTTTCCTGACCATGGATATACTAAAAAAAAATTCTCAACAAAATGTTTAAAAATAAGGAGTTTAGCAGTAATTTAGTTAATGTGATGTAAAGAGCTGCTCCCTGGAAAATTACCTGGTTTTAGGGGGGGCTGCCAGAAGCAGAATGGGACTTCATAGATGGGGGAGCTCAGGGCAGCAGAAAAGGCATAATGGCATTAAAAGCTTAATGGTGTGGATATAGAGGCACCAATATTTAAGCTTGACATTGGTAGAGGACTAAGTGTGACTTCGGGGTGGGGGAGTGAGTCTTGGTATTTTTAGCATAACGGTTTTCTGAAATTTCAACCTTCATGGGTTAGACTCTGCATCCATCAGTACAGTATATCACTAAGCCACATGCAGTGGGGTATGGGTAAAAACCAGATCATCAGACCTGGGCCAGAGCTGCAGAATATGGACTGAGCACAGTTTGTGCAAATATTGCTGATCCAATTACTACAGATGATCTCGTCTGGCTTTTACTTATCTGGTCTTACCCTAACGGTTCCATTTTCAATCATGTCAAGGAAGAGCTGAAAAACAGACTTTCAGGAGTGGACTAGATATGTAAAAGTCGGACTGAACAGTGCAACCAGAGTGACCGGACCTGCAGTGCTTATGTAAGTTGTACCCAGTGTGGCCAGTTTGGATTTTTACAGAGCTGCTGTGGTTCAGATCTGTCAGTTCAATTTTTAATCAATCAGTTTTTATTTTATACTGAAAGGTATGTGAGCAAAAATGCCCATTTTCACAAACATCCAGTTTAGCATAAAAAGAGAACAGAACACCAGGTCAAACAATTACACACTCAAACACAGTATAAACAGGTCTAATACAGAGATCTTGAGGGATATACAGAAGAAAGGGGAAGCAATAAATAACAGTAACAAATTTACAGCATGGGATACAGTTGGAGGTACAATTCAGGAACATGAACAGTTGGGTGATGCGTCGGAAAGAAGTGCAAGTCCTGCGGCACCCAGATCCTGCATGCTGACGAGCATTCCCGCTGCGTGATCTGCCACGGCCCTAAACGCCGGGTCAAGGATTGTGCATCCTGCCAATCCTTCAACCAGGCCACACAGATTAGGCACCAGATAAGTGCCTAGCTTTGAGGGAAAAGTAGCTGCAGAATGTGTGGGAAAAATCTTCTTCTCCAATGCCAGAACCCAAAAAGAAGAAAAAGGACAAGGAGAGACACCAAGACTGGGAAAGGTCTCCATCCACTTGGCGGTGTCCATCGGGCACCACTGACACTGGAGGGGCCTTCCCTTCAGTAAGTACCCTACTGTCAGGTCTCCTAATGCTCTGGTGGATCAGACCACGGCCCCCCTATCTGCTTTACTCATGGTGCAGTCGAGGCTCTTCTTGGATGACTGACCCCCTACTGTGCTCCTTAGGCCCAATATCTTCTTCAGGGTCTATCGCCAGCAGCCAGGTCAATAAGTCACTCCCCAGCCCCACTGAGGAATGCATGGTCATAACCAGTAAACTGGACTCCAGCTCCGCTGTTGTCTGCATGGCCCAGGCCGATACATCAGATGTTAGCTCTTCTGATGTTTGCATTGCTGTGGCTGATAAGTCACTCCCCAGTTCCTCTGGGGACCGCACAGCTGGGGCTCTCCCACTGGGGTTGCAGTATACCCCCAATGTTGAGTTGAGCCAGCTCCTGTACATGCAACAGTTTTTTGAGGGTTCCTCATTCCCACTGACACAACCAGACCCTCTGAGCTTGCCTGAAGATCAAGAGCCGGAGGTGGGCACTAATTGGGAGGTTCCCCTTCATTTGCTGGGTCAGTCTCTTCCTGATTTACCCACTGGGCCTATTGTTAATCCCTCTGGGGACCTTCCATTGGTACCTCCTTAACCCAAGCCCCTGTGGACAACCTGGTTCCACCATCTTGGACTCCAACTTCTCAGATGAAAGCAGGTCTTCCATTAGTTCTACTCACACCCCGACCCCAAGTGACCCTTCACCATGTGACCTTTTGCAGGGTCAGGGTATATCTGGCACTCTGGCCATTCCTCAAATGCTGGATGGCCTTCCATCAGGATGCCAGACACAGAATCTTCCAGTGCCAGACATTCCTGTGCATGATCCAGTATAAGCCCCTTCGAATGTCCCTACAGGGAAGATGCCTGGTCCTGCTGGACCTTCTGCAGGTCCTTCAGCTCTACCTCCTACCAGACCTTCTGCTACACCTCCAGCTGGACCTATGGGCAATGTCCCAGGCTATCTGCCTCAACAGTACCCAATGTACCTTTCACTGGGGTATCCAACACCTGGTCATCAACCCCATTATGTACAGGGGTACCAGACACCGGGCTATGTCTAATCAAGTGTTTGCTCCTTCTGGCTTTCCCTACTCCTATCAGGCTCATGGATACCCTGAATATCAGATGGTGGGCTGTCCTTTATACCAGCCTCCTCCTCCACCACCTTCTCCTCAGCCTCAGCTTCTGCCTCCACAGCAGCCTCAGGCTGGTATCCAGGCAGTGTTTCAGACCCTGATTCAGGTAGCCAGGACTCAGCTAGCCTCAGAGCTTGACCATCGGATACCAGTGGAGGCCTCTGCTCCAACCTCCTTTCTAACTCCTAGATAAGCCTCTCTTATGGATTCCCACCTTTCCGGAGAAGGCTCCTCTAGACACTAGGTCAGGGATAAAACCCAGAACACTCCTCCAAAAAGGGTTCAGACCCCAAGCATGCACTCTTTGGACTCTGACTCCAACTTGTCCTCCAGCTCTTATATGCATACACCTATAGAGCTTCAGCCTAAAGAGTCCCTGAAGTCCACTCTGGAGAACTCTTCATTTAAAGAACTCTTTGTACATACATACAAACTACATTCAAGGTACTAAAGGAACTGGCTGAGGAGCTGGCAGGGCCACTAACAGATTTATTTAATAGTTTACTAGAGTCAGGCATGGTACCACAGGACTGGAGAAAAACACATGTAGTGCCTCTTCACAAAAGTGGTCCCAAGGATGATCCAGGGAATTACAGACCAGTCAGTCTGACCTCCATTGTGGGCAAACTCATGGAGACCGTACTAAAGGAAAGGTTGATGGCATATCTAAAGGAGCATGGTCTCCAGGATGACAGGCAGCATGGGTTCATGGGGGAAGAACATGTCAAACGAATCTGATTGACTTCTTTGACTATGTCACTAAGACAGTAGACAGGGGGCCAGCGGTAGGCATCCTCTAGTTTGATTTCAGCAAGGCCTTTTACTCTGTGCCCCACAAAAGGTTGATCAGGAAGTTGGTGGATCTTAGAGTTGGGGAGAAGATGGCCAGATGGATGGATGGGTGGAAAACTGGCTGAGGGACAGAACCCAGAGGGTGGTGGGGGGAGTTATCTGGCACCAGAGAGCTAACCAGTGGGGTCCCACAGGGCTCCATGCTGGGGCCAGTGTTGTTCAATGTCTTCATCAACGACATTGGGGATGGCATTAAAGGCAAAATGTGCCTAGTCACAGATGACACCAAGCTCTGTGGGAGAGTGGATACAGCTGAAGGGATACAGAACCTACAGGAAGATCTGGAAAAGCTGGTGAGGGGGTCCAGGATCTGGCAGCTTGGCTTCAATGCCAAGAAATTCAAAGTTATGCATATTGGAGTCAAGAATCCCAGGACAGAGTATTACCTGGGTGGAGTCCGAGTAGCTGCATCAGAGAAGGAGAAGGACCTGAGAGTGATGATCACTAGTGACCTGAAGGACACCATGCAGTGCAAGAAAGCAGCAGCAAAGGCAAACAAGATGCTGGGATGCATATCTGGGGGATTAGTAGTAGGAGAGAGGAGGTTATACTGCCCTTGTACAGGTCACTGGTAAGGCCGTATCTAGAGTATGGAGTTCAGTACTGGTGCCCACACCTCAAAAAGGAAATTAACCTGCTGGAGAAGGTACAGAGGAGGACTACAAAGATGATAGCCAGTCAGCAGGACAAGGCATACGAGGAGAGGTTGAGAGCACTGAACATGTACTCCCTGGAACACAGGAGAGAGGGGACATGATTGGGACATTCAAGTGCTTGAAAGGGATAAATAAGGTTGATAAGGAGAATCTCTTTATGCTGAGTGGCAACCATATGATGAGGGGGCACAGTCTTAAGCTGGAGGGTGGGAGATTTAGGAGGGAGGTCAGGAAGCACTTCTTCACAGAGAGGGAGGTGGACACTTGAATGTGCTGCTGGAAGAGGTAATCTTATTGAGGACAGTGGGCAGCTTTAAGAGAGACTGGGATAGGCATAGGGGAAGGTAAGAATCATGGGTAGGGAGGATGGGAGGAGTGGGGAGGGAGGGCAGGGACATTAGCTCAAGCTGTGGACCCTGCAATATGAGCAGACTTGAGAGACCAAATGGCCTTCTTCTGCTGGCTTCTTCATATATTTATATAACTATACAAAATGCTTGTGGCTGGGCTATCCAGGAACAGGATCCAAAGCAGAAAAGACTTGCAGAGCATCTAGACATGACTGACACAGCTCCTATGCCCATACTGCCTTGGACTGGGCCCCATGAAGACTTGACTTCCATTATCTGGCAACAGTCTTCCTCCATTCCAGCTGTTTTAAAAAAGGAAGACAGGGTGTACCACCCCCAGATGGGGTCACACATCTTACTGACCATCCTAATGCAGACTTGGTTGTTATCACGGCTGCCCTCGACCGGTCCTCGAAACCTAACTTTTGAGCATGTCTCCTGCTGATAAGGAGTCTAAGCAGCAGAACAATTTCGGTCACAAGACCCATTCTTTCTCCACTTGTGTTCTCAGGTCACTTAATTATGTGGCTCATATGGTTTCCTATCAGAAATCTTCCCTGGCTTCACTCAAGTCAAAGATGGAAGCTATCCAGGACCGTGAGCTTAGGGCCGAGATTGTCAAGACAGTGAGAATGGCTAAAATCTTCTGTTGTCATATCCTCCAGGCCACTTATGACACAGTAGACTCAGTTGCTCGCACCACAGTCACTGCTGTCTACATTAGGTGACATTTGTGGCTCAGGATTGCTGGCCTGGCACAAGACATTCAGACCTCCATCCTGGATGCCCCTTTCAGGGGATCTGTGTTATTCAGAAGTGACACTAAGGAAGGATATTATCACTGAATTGCAGGACTGAAGTAAATCCGTCCACGACATCTGCTTCATGTACCGAGGGGGTTACAAAGGCAAACAGCCTTTTCTTCAGCAACAAAGACATCAGACCAAACAGGCCCCTGCCAAACACCAGGCCAAATGCTGATATCCAGCATCAGGAACTCCTTCTCCCCCTGCCAAATCCCAGCAGCCCCCAGGAGGAGCTGCCAGCTCCCTCCCCTCAGCCTCCTGACTTGTTGGGGACCCCCCCACCTCCTTCAGATCCTCTAGGGGAACCAGGTGGGGTGAAGATTTGCCCTCCACCTTCTGGGGTTGCAGGACATAACCACGGACTCTTGTGTCCTTCAGTTAATAGCAAGAGGTCACACCAAAGAGTGCCTATACAGGTCTCCAGACAACCCCTTTAGGCCTCTCCCATTATCCTCTAAGGCACCTGTCTCTGATAGGGGATGAGATCCAGGCTATTCTGCAAAAGTCAGCCATAGAGCCAGTGGCTCCAGCACAGATAGGAAGAGGGTACTACTTCCATTTCTTCCTCGTGCCCAAAATTACAGGTAACCTAACACCCATCTTGAACCTCAGCATACTCAACCTGTACATCAAGTACAAGAGGTTCTGCATGCTCACTATCCATGGACTTCTACCCCTGCTCCACAAGAGCCACTGGCTTTGTGCATTGGACATGCAAGATGCTTACCTGCATATCCCTGTCTTCCAGGCCCACTGACACTTTCTTCAGTTTGCCTTCTGGGGGAACATTACCAGTTCAAGGCTTTCCCTTTTGGCCTATCCTCAGCATCTCAGGTTTTTACCAAGTGTGTAGCAGTGGTGGTGTGGCCCTATATCACAGAGGGATCTAATTGTGCTGGTATCTGGATGATTGGCTCGGAGCAGTTTGAGGGAGTCACTCTCCTTCACCCTGTACCTCTTTTCCTGACTTGGAATAACAGTCAACTATCCGAAGTCCCACCTCTCCCTCCCAGCACCTACAATTCATTTGGGGTAGTGCTGGATATGGTCCAGAGCAGGGCATTCTCCCCATCAAACAGAGCAGAGACCCTGGGTACATGAAGAAAGAGTTTCTTTGGTGGCAGGAGTTGTCCAATCTCTCCATGAGGGTTCCCCTTTCAACCTCCAGCTCCTATCATAACCCTTACATTGGATGCTTCATGTTAAGGCTGGGGAGCCCACCTAGGAGACTATCAGACCCAGGGAACATGGTCTCAGCTGGAAGCATCTCTACACATCAATGTGTTAGAAATGAGGGCAGTACTGTATGCCCTCCAGGCCTTCCAGTCTCGTCTGTGTCTGGGGACACTCCTGATTCAGACCAACAATATATCTGTGATCTGGTACTTGAACAAACAGAGAGGCACTTGCTCGTACCTTCTATGCTGGGAGGCGATGTGAGTGTGGTACTGGGCAGTCCCGCACAACCTCCGCCTAACTACTGTCCATGTACTGGGTGTCAGCAACATCCTGGCAGACAGTTTCAGCCATACCACTGTCAGGGATCACTAGTGGGATCTATATTAAGAGGTGGTTGAAAGCTTTATTCGACCTGTGGAGCCAGCTGGAGATAGACCTCTTCGTCTCCCCATTCAACACAAAACTACCCAATTATTGTTCACTTGTTCCCAGGCGTGGTGTTTTCTGGTGAGACGCATTGTCTCTTTGCTGGACAGGGAGGTTCTTGTATGCCTTTCCTTCCTTCCCAGTGCTTCAGAGGGTTCTTCTGAAGCTACAGGTGGAAGGGGCTCACATAATTCTATTAGCCCCTCTTTGGCCTAATCAGATTTGGTTCCCTCTGCTTCAACAGCTATTGATTGAACCCCAGTACCTCTGCCTGTCCATCATGATGTTCTGACTCAGGAGCAGGGCAGACTGGTGCATCCAGTCCTCAAATCCCTCCACCTGCATGCGTGGCACCTGTGGACATATGTGGAATAACACCCATTGTAATTATTTTATTACAAAAATTGTCAACTGTACAGATGCATTTGTAAAAAATGAATGATAATAGTGAGACTTTTTGGAATGTTATTTGATTTACCATACTCATGCTTGTCTACCCACTTACTCAGTCTCCTACTTGTTTCTGTCCTTGTACTAAATAATTCCTGTTGCTTCATATCAAGGGGTTGTTTTCGTATTGTGTGTGCCTGGGGTGGAGCAGCAATAAAAGATAATCTATGCAATACCCTCAAGAACACACACCTGCCCCAGTTAACTTTTACCTAATGCCCATTTTTAGGCCTTGTACAATAAGAGCTTCCTTCAAAAGAACAACTTGTAATGAAATGTGTAAGATTTACATTGATATTTGGGTATATGCACTTTTATATTACACTAAGTATATATGTATGAGAACTGCACAGCAATCTGTAAAAAAATCAACTAACCACATCAAATGTTTTCAAAAACATGTCCCAACATTATGTTTATCTTCCACCTTGTCACAACATATAGTTGTCTCAGCAGTGTTTGCAATTAAGGTACAGTACCTTTATGTACTGTATATGATGGCCTGGTTCTGTTGAGTTGATCACTATAATAGTGCATAGAATAAAATGTGAAACATATAGGTAACTAATACAGATAGTGGCTTTATTTTTAAATCTGCCCTTTCTCAGTGTACCGTACTTTGATTCAATGGCCGGGATATTCAAAAGGGTTGCACATGGTGCAACAGGATTGCACCATGCGCAACCCACCAATGCGCCCAAGGGCAATATTTAATGGGCAAGCTGAGCTGCCCAACTTCTGATGCGCTGGGACACATCCATAATGTATGCGGTGCAATGGCAGGGGGCGTGCCCATGCAAATGTGGCACATCTCGATATTCAGCCCGGGATGTGTGGCGCATATGCCAGTGCACCCCCACATTGCGCTGCACAGAGGGACACAAATATGTGCCTGAAAATACAGGGAACAAGTCGGGGACACCCACAGGTGGGCTGCCGTGTTGCAGGGTGCAACACAGCAACCGCCTGCCTGTGGGTGGCTACTCCGACCTCCACAGACACCATATAGGTACACACAGCTCCTTGGTGGTCCAGTGGACCCTCCCCCCCATGGGCAGTAATATACATGAAATTTCTGGTGGTCCAGTGGACCTGACCCAAAGCCCAATCACGAGCAGTAATACAAATAAAATCCATGGTGGTCCAGTGGACCTTACCCCATGCCCAATCATGAGCGTAAGTATTTCACAATCCCTGGTGGTCTAGTAGAACTCCTCCCTCACCCAATCGTGGGAACAAACATACATACAAACCCTGGTGGTCCAGGTCCAGTAGTACCACCCATCCACTGCAGTCCCCGCCACCTCACACCCCCCCAGTCAGTGACGGGTGGCATCACCCCACCCGTAAGCCACCCGGCCGCCTGCCAACTAACAGCGTACAGCTTGGCTACACACCTATTGGTCCACTGCATGGGCCAATGGGCGTGCAGACCAAACTGTACTACACAGTCAGCAAATTGTGAATGAATGCTCATTCACAATTTGGGACTGTGTAGCATGGTTTGGTCTGCACGCTCATTGATTCATGCAGTGGACCAATAGGTGTACAGCCAAGCTGTATGCTGTCAGTCGGCGGGCAGCTGGGTGGCTTGTGAGTGGGGTGTTGCCGCCGCTGCTGACTGGGGTGAGGGTGATGGGGACTGCAGTGGGCGGGTGGGGGTACCACTGGACCACCAGGGTTTGTATGTGTGTGCCCGCAATCGGGCGTGGGGGGGATTCATCTAGACCACCAGAGATTATGAAATACTTATGCCCATGATCGGGCAGGGGGGAACAGTCCACTGGACCACCAGGGATTTTACGTAATGCACAGCCTACGATCAGGTGAGGGGGTAAGGTCCACTGGACCACCAGAGATTTCATTTATATTACTGCCCATGAGCGGGTGAGGGAATCGGGTCCAGTGGACCACCAGGGCTATTTTTAACATTCACCTGTGATCAGGCAGCGAGGAGGGGGACCTGCAGGGCATCAGTCTCCAACAGCTGCAGCCTGGCAGGGCGCCAGGCGCAAGTCAGTTGTGGGGGATCGGCACACAGCATGCAAATAGGTCATAATAATATGCAAGCCATTGCCCTCATTTACTCTGCCCTCATTTGCATGTGCAGTTCTGAATATCAGGATTATGCGCCTAGTGCAAGTACACTCGTGCTGGCGCATCCCCTGCTCCCCTACTGCCTCTTGTGCCCAGCGCAGTGCCACTGCACTGTGCGCAATGCTTGTGCCCTCAGTGCCATATTCAACGGTGCTGAGCCATGGCGCAGTACCATTGAATATCGCCTGGTCCTTGCCCTGGCACAACCCAGTTACGCTGCGCCCAGGCTTGTGCCACAGCCAGGCGCAGTTTGAATATCCCGGCCTATGTATACAACAACAATTCATGTTTATATTTAAGCCCATAAAATTCCCTTATCTAGTTAATGCCTTTACAGTCATAGTGGCTCTGCCAGAGCTTGTTTATGAGAGGAGCAAGAGCTGAGCATCAGCAGGGCTCAGTAAACTAATTTACATATATTTTCACAGCAATTACTTATCTGTGTTTAGTGTCTTGAACAGAAACAACGGTGAGTTGTCGGGTTTTATGCTGATTTTGAAATTACAGTACGCATTTAGACAAAGGGCCAGATATTCAAACTGCGCTCAAAATGTGCGCAACAGCAGGAGCAAGCACAAGTCAATTGCGCACATGCGCAACAGATGCGATATTCAAACGTGGAGCAAGTCAAATTGCGCAACCAGCCAATGTCTGAATATCACACAACCTGCGCCATAGCGCAACCAGGTAGGAGAAGCTGAGCACATATGCCGCGCCATAGCGCAACAAGGCCAGCCCAGCTGAGCAGTTGAGATGCACCATAGCTCAAGCAGGGAGACCCCCCAGCAGCACAGCAATGGAACTGCACAACCAGGGAGGTAGGCAGGGGCCAACCACCCATGCCACAGATGGGCACAGGAACACACTGTAGAACCAACAACACACCCCCACACCCGAAGCACAGCATCACCAGTGGAGGGACAGAAAATCCACTGGCCCATGGGGACAAGCCCACAAAGCACAGCAGGGCCATGGCACCCCAGCACACCCACTGGAAAGCAAATACTGCCACACAAAGGGGCCGGACAACCCAGGTGTACCACAGCCCCCACTGTGCACAGCACACTATGCCCTGGAACCCCTAGACACCACCCATGAGCAGTGAGTGTGACTGGCACTGCTGGAACCACCATGCCCTCCCCACCTGGCACAATGCAACCGTGTGTACCACATAACCATACAAGCCAGACCCACCAGGAGCCCACAGTGGAGTGTGGCAGTACACGGCCAGACCAGCTGACAGCCACCACCACACCAGGGACACCCTCCCATGCAGGCACACACACAATCCCAGGACCTCACCACACCAGATGCCATGCACACCACTGCAACTGAGCACCGATAGCCAGCTGCAAATCAGAGACCACCACAGTATTCATAACAAAATAGATATATTCAATGAAAAACAGAAGAACAACATCAACAGGAACAACAATAACACTATATACATGTATATACAAAACAGGTGTGGGGGTACAGGTACAAGGTAGGGGTGGGTGTGGGGTAGGGGTGAAGAACTTGGTGAGGGAAGGCAGGGTGTGAGGGAAGGGTAAAGGGGTGTAGATGTGGGGCAGCTACTGTCCCCCAGGCTGCAAATCTGCAGGACGGCCCGGACCCTGTTGCCTCCTCCGTCGACGCACACCCCTCTGATTCATCTCCCTGAGTATGGTGAGCATCTCTTATGACACCTCCATCAGGCGGTGGATGGCCTGCTCAATCCTGTGCAGGATCCGTACACCTAGGGCAAGGGAACAGAATCAATGGCTAGGACTGTACACAACCCTGAAGCCCACCCAGTATGCATGGCATACAGCCAAGAGCCCTGCCCCTGTGATGGACTGCACACACACACACACACACACACACACACACACACAGTGACCGTGCATGGGCCAAGCCCAACCAGGCAGCAACAGCCATGTGTTCCACGACACACACACCCCATGCCCAGCACAGCACAACCAAGACAGTACAGTGACATGTCTACATGGTGGGAAGGTAGTGCCACAGCCATGTGCCCAGTGCATGCATGGACCACCAGTGACGCACTCACAGACATGCAGTGCCACTGGACAGTGCTGACTGTCACACGTCGCAGGCATGGCAGTGTTATCCATGGATGGTGGCCATGCCCCTTTGCCCCATTGCACGCAATAGCACCCATGATGTAATGACACTCACCCTCATCCAGCCGCTGCTGCTGCTGCTGTGGCAGCTGCTGCTGCAGATGCTGCTGCTGATGCAGGCCCATACCGCCGCCTCCTCCACCTGCCACCCCTGCAGCACCCCTGTGCAACTTAGCCTGGGCCCTCCTCCGCTCCTCCATGCCTGTGGGAAACAAATGTTGAGAAGCACATTAGTGAGATCCAAATGCAGACAGACCCCTGCACCAATGAGTGTGCCTGCCCAAACAGCAAGACCCATGCATCACACACCTGCAAACACTGACACAGCCAACCATAGAACAACCCTCCCCCATGCTCTGGCCCCAATACACAGTCATACCCCTGTGGACAATACAGGTGCATAGATGGGTCACCCACCTGGCCTAGGCACATTGCCTCTCCTGGCACGGCACCTGAGGCGTGCCAGCAGTGCCTGCTCCCTCCTGCACAGGTCACTGTGGCGGTGCCTGCACTGCTCTGCTATCCTGCACTGCCCTGTGGCCTGCTCCAGTGCAGTGGCCACCTGCTGCCACACTTGGGTGCGGGCCAAGTCTAAGGGTTCCCCCCAAACAGTGGCCCATAATGAGGCTCAACTATGGCCACTAAGTTGGCCACCTCCAAGGTACTCCACTGGGGAGCTCTCCTGCATGCCATGCTAGCAAACTGATAGTAGACACTATGGCGCTCCGCAGCATGGCAGACCCACGTGGAAACATTGCACAATACAACCCCATCTGTTCCTATCGTGCTGTTACCAAACAGCGCGATAGAGCTGCACACATGCCAGATGTACAGCACCAAGGGGGCAAAGGTCGGGGCACAAGGTCATGTCTGTGGCGCAAGGCCACGCACAACGCGATCGGACGTCTACATGTCCAGCGTGAGAGGTCGCCTGTGTGCCAGTGCCACAGTGGACTATTGCGCAGTTGTGCCACAGCGCCATGTGGTGACCAACACTGTAGCACCACTGGCACAATGGTGGCCATGTCATGAATAGCTGACCACGCACAGCTATGGGCAGTGACAAGCGTGTGTCACAGAATGGACACACAGCAGGACAGCCCATGCCCATGGACCTAGCAGGTTCCAACGTGTGTGCCAGCAGGTCAGCACAGTCCCAGGCTGTGCCTGTCAGCACCGGTGGGGCAGCACCGGTGGCTGTGCAGGTCCCTGGCACTGTTGCAGACACAGCATTGGAAGGACTGGTCCCTTGGGCACAGCAGGCGGAGGGCCAGCAGCAGCAGTCACCCATTGGGTCTGGGGGTACAGGGTTCAGCGGTGGCATATGCACACCGCCTGTTGACATGCCCATACCTGGTCCTGGTGAACAGCGCCCACCCTCAAGGGGTGTTGAGCATCAGGCCCTTCCATCCCCTGGGGGACAGGTTGCCGATTTGGCAGATGACCCGTTTGATGAGCACACCCGCCTGCTGCGGGCATCAGTACAGCAGCAGATGCGGGTTGCAACGTCCGTGGAGGCACTATGTGTGGCTGTGGAGCAGCACAGCAGGGACAATGCAATGATCCTGGCAGAGATGGTCCAAATGCGGCTGGATGTGACCACAGCCATAGACAGGATGACCCAGGCATTGGTCGCTGTCGTGGCCACATTGGGCACCCAGTCAGGTGCCCCTGTACTCGCACCCATGCAGTGCGACTCCACTCCCCATTCCGCCGCAGTGCGACACCCAGCCTGTCAATGCCGGGTTCTGCTGTGGGCATCCCAAGCACCCCTGGTGCAGGTATGTTCGGCATGCTGCAGACCCCTGTGCGGACAAGGTCGCGCTCACGCAGTGGGACCCCTGGTGGTCCATCGGTGCCACCCCATGTGGCCCATGCTCAGCCTGCCAGTGCTACTGGGTCACGGTGGGGCCGCCCACGCATCCATGGTGGCCGTGGCTCAGTGCCACCTGACTGACCTGACTCCCAGTGCGGGCCCTGTCTGGTGCTGCCCTGTGTGCAATGTGTGTCTTGCTGGGCACTGCACCGGTGGGTGCCCTGCCCAACACGCCAACACACAGACCACCTGCACACCCACCTGACTGCTGTCCACAGGTGCGTGTGCATGATGATACCTGCATTGTGCGGTACACTAAGGTGCAAGGGTACCCAGCATCTGACACACGTACATGGACAGTACAGGTGGTGGGGGTGGTCTGTGGATCTGTGTGTTTGACATGCCTGTTCCTGCTCTGCTGTTCAACTGCCCCTGTGCACTGTGAGCCGTGAGCATGTGTGTGTGTGTGTGTGTGTCCATGTAGCGTGTAACTATTCACCCCTCCCTGATGGTGTATTTGTGTGCCTGTAACTGTCCACTCCCCTTGCCGCCATGCACCCCTGGTGTGTTACCCTGTGTGTATGTGGGTTATGCCTAGACAGTGTTGGTTGCACATGACCCTATGACTTACCTGTGTTGTGAGAAATGCTCCTCTGTGATGGTGTCCCGGTGCAGCTGGGCCTGCCGGATCAGTCGAGTCACGCGCACCGTCCAAGGGGGCTGCTCATCCCCATCATCACCGGCATCACGGCATCCTCCATCGCTGTCCCCTCTCGACCTGTCGGCTATCCCACAGTCTTTGGCCATGTTGTGCAGGATATAACAGGCCAGGAATATCCCACAGGCCTTTGAGGGGCTGTACTGTAGGAGCACCGCGGAGGTGTCTAGGCATCAGAAGCGTGCCTTCACATCCCAAACACCCACTCAATGATGTTGCATGTGGCGGCATGTGCCTCATTGAGCATTGCTGCGATAGGGTGTTGACGCCGGTAGGGTGTGAGCAGCCAGGGGTGATGGGTATCCACTGTCACCTGTGTGGAGATAGTGGAGAGTAGTGTCATGTTCAGGTCCATATTGCCCCTAGCCCTGTGTGCCACTACCGTGGCAACTGTGGCTGTCCCACCCTTGCTCCAACTTTGCCACCCCTACATGCATACTCACCCACTAGATGTCCTGTGGGGATGTCCCCACTCTCGAATTGATGGCACAGTACAGATTGGTACCATATGAATGAATCATGTGCTCCGCCAGGGGGAGTGGCACAGACATTGATGATGCGCCCACTGGCATCGCACACCACCTGGCAGTTGACACTAGAGAACCCCTTCCGTTGTGATATGCGGCCCATCGGGGCCAGGTGGCGTGCGAATAGCCACATGGGTGCAGTCTATTACCCCTAGCACGCCAGGCATACGTGCTACCCTGTGGAACTCCTGCATGTTTGCTGTACGCTCTGCCGCGGTGCTGGGGAAATGGATGTACTCCGCAGCATGTGGCAGCAGTGCACTGAGGAATTGGGTGAGGATGCATGACGTGGCCGACTGTGTTATGCCTGTGGTGTCCCCTGTTGGCCTCTGGAAGGTACCCGTGGCGAGCAGGCACATGCAGGCTGTTACCTTTGTCTCCACTGACAGAGCGTGACTCCGTCGTGAGGGTGCCTGCATGACATCACTGCACAGCTCACAGAGCCGCCTCAGTATTGCCCTGTTCAGGCGGTACTGGCCCACCATCTCAACATCTGAATACAGCTCAAAGCTGATGCGGGCACGGTACTGTCTGTTGGTGGCGTACTGCCAACGGTCTCTTCCACGGCCACGTCCCCCTGCAGCATGCCTTCTCACCCCCCTCACTACAGCTTCCATGTGGAAGGTGGCACTGTCCATCTCCCTGACCTGTGTCCCCCCCCAGCTGTTGTTGCTCTGTTCCCCCAGCTGTCCTGACTGCTACCTCCACTGCACCAGGTACACTGACTGGCCTCCGTACTCTGTGGCCCCACATGCCTTCAGCTGCCACTTTTTTTGTCCTGCCTACTCCCTGGCTGCTGCTGTGGCCTACTCTCCCTCGCTGCCTCATGAGCATTCCCTGTCGAGTTCTTGCGCCTCTTCCTTGAGCCTTTTTATTTTGGCTCATTTCCGTCATGGTGCAACTTCCAGCTGATCCACTGTTGCGCATTGCGCAAGCCTTTGAATATCGCATTGCGCTCTTTATGCATGGATCCTCCCCCTTCGGTTGCACATGCCTTCATTTGCATTGCGCTGTTGCTCAGCATGTTTTCAGTGGCACAACTGCCTCCCGCTGAATATTGCAGAATGGCACATTTTCGGACTTGCGCTGGCGCAACCCTTTTGAATATCCGGCCCAAAGAGAGTAACTATATAGTACTTGACACAGATTAAGCATTGCGTAGTTGTTTACCATTAACTAAAAAATGTTTTCTTCCCTTAAAGCAGCAGTATTTATCAGTGGAAAAAAAATGTTATATAGTTTTGTAGTACTAACGTATTTCTTGCAAAAACATAAGTATGTCTACTTGACGTTTTATTATATTTCATGCCTAAACTGAGATACAGTTTTAAATTATTCAGAAGCCCCTTACCATGCCCACCAGGAAATAATTAAAGGGACACTGTCAACTTTTAGCTGATTTTTTTATAACCCGTTAAAAATGATGCCGATGTAATTATTCTGGATATAATCATCAATGTCCCTGCTTATCTCAGAATGCCCATTTACATGTTTTTCCCCCAAGTTTAGTATTTACTGTGCTGAGTGAAATCCAGGGTGGTCCACACTGATCCTGTGTGTGTACATCTGACATGATACATAAGTGCCGGTTAACTCAGGCATGAATGAGTTTTGATTTTTTGAAGCATTCGAGTTAAAAACAAAGAAAGCACTGTAACATACAAACATACGAAGAAGCCAGCAGAAGAAGGCCAGTTGGTCTGTCTAGTCTGCTTATAGTGCAGGGTCCACAGCCTGAGCTACTGTCCCTGCCCCCCTCCCCACTCCTCCCTCCTCCCTACCCATGATCCTTACCTTCCCCCATTCCTTTGCCTATCCCAGCCTCTCTTGCTGCTACCCTCTGTCTTCAATGAGACCGCCTCTACTGGCAGTGCATTCCAAGTGTCCACCACCCTCTCTGTTAAAAAGTGCTTTCTGACCTCCCTCCTATACCCTCTCCAGCTTATGACTGTGCCTTCTTGTGTTATGGTTGTCATTTAGCTTAAAGAGAGCCTCCTTATCCACCGTATTTATCCATTTCAAGTACTTGAAGGTCCCAGTCATGACCCCCCTCTCTCTCTCTCTGTCTTTCTCTCTCTCGTTCCCTCTCCCCTTTCCTTCAGGCAATACATGTTCAGTGCCCTCAACCTCTCCTCATGTGCCTTATCCTGCTGACCTGTTATCGTCTTTGTAGCCCTCCTCTGGACATTCTTCATCAGGTTAATGCCTTTTTTGACGAGTGCGCACCAGTAATGAACTCCATACTCTAGATGTGACCTCACCAGTGACCTGTACAAGGGTAATATAACCTCCTGTCTCCCATTACTGATCCCACTAGCTATGCATCCCAGCATCTTGTTTGCCCTTGCTGCTGCTTTCTTTCACTGCGTGGAGTGCTTCTGGTCACTAGTGATCATCGCTCCCAGGTCCTTCTTTTCCTCTGATGCAGACACCTGGACTATGCCCAGGTAGTAATCCATCCTGGGATTCTTGGCTCCAATGTGCATAACTTTGCATTTTTTGGCATTGAAGTCAAGCTGCCAGATCCTGGACCACCTCCCCAGCTTTTGCAGATCATCCTGTAGGTCCTGTATCCCTTCAGGTGTGTCCACTCTCCCACAGAGCTTGGTGTCATCCACAGATAGGCACATTGTGCCCTTAATGCCATCCCCAGTGTCATTGATGAAGATATTGAACAACATCAGTCCCAGCACTGAGCCCTACGGGACCCCACTGGTTACCTCTCTAGTGCTAGATAACTCTCCCTTCACAGCCACCCTCTGGGTTCTGTCCCTCAGACAGTTTTCCACCCATTTGGACATCTTATCCCCAACCCTGAGATCCACCAACTCCCTCATCAACCTTTTGTGGGACACAGAGTCAAAGGCCTGCTTAAATACAGGAAGAGGATGTCTAATGCTTGGCTCCTGCATACTTTCTTAATGACCCAGTCAAAGAAGTCAGTCAGATTCATTTGACATGATCTCTCCACTCCCATGAACCCATACTGCCTTGCATCCTGGAAACCATGCTCCTCTAGATATTCTACCAACCTTTCCTTAAGTATAGTCTCCATCAGCTTGCACACAATTGGGGTCAGACTGACTGGTCTGTAATTCCCTGGGTCATCCTTGGGACCTCTTTTGTGGAGGGGCACTACATGTGCTGTTCTCCAGTCCTACGGTACCACACCTGACTCTAGTGAGCTACTAAATAGGCCTGCCAGTGACCCTGCCAGCTTCTCAGCCAGTTACCTACATACCCTTGGTTGTACTCTATCTGGGCCTGGTGATCTGTCCACCTTCAATGCTAGAAGCTCCTCCCATGTTTAACTAACTTGTTGAACTATAAAACTGTGACTGTGCATGCCAGGAGTCATGTCTTGACTTTTCAAGACCTTAAAGGGAGGCAGTATAGCGCAGTGGTTTAAGGCTCTAAGCTACAAATCTGGTGACATCCAGCAGAACAGACCTGGGTTTGAATCCCACAGCTTCCACTTGCATACTGTGTGACCCTGAGCAAGTCACTTAACTTCCTTGTGCTCCCAGGTCGCTCCTGTAAAAAAGCTTTCAGCTTAGTGTGCTACTCCTGATTAAATAAATAATTAAACATTTTTCAGTGCTTGTTTCAGAAGCACAATCACTTTGTAAGGCTCGGGATAGTGGTTTCTACTGAAATATCATTTTAACTTTAATGCCTTAAAAACATCAACACTTGTTCATACATGAGTTTATTGGCACTTCTGTGCCATATTAGAAGTGCATGCATGAGACCAGCATGGACCACCCAGGATTTCACTCAGCACAGTAAATACTAAACTCAGGTGGGGGGCATATAAACGCACATTTTGAGATAAGCAGGGACAGTGACTATTATATACTTGCTAATTATATGTGCTGACATTATTTTTAACTGGGGCTATAAAAATTAGCTAAAAGCTGACATTGTCCCTTTAATTATTTCATAGTGGGCACGGTACGGGAGCAAAAATGTTTAAAAACTTCAAAAATTACATATCTCAGTTCAGGAGTGAAAGAAAATGAATTATACGTCTAATTAATTATTAATGAACCAAAGAACAAAAGTGATCGGCTGCCATGCCAGTCTGAAATCTCTTGTTAATGCCTTGCATGGCAGCCACACAGCTGTCACAGTGGCATTTGTGTTACCGCCGAACAACTGAACTATATAAACTGGACAAGTAAAATGTAAAAAACACCAATGAGCAGTTTGTCAGCATTTTTAACACAAAATATTAAGCAAAACACCTACTAAATATACATGCACCATACCTCCTCGAACACCAAAAATCACGTGGCAGCCGTAAACATACAGAAGACATGCAGCACTGTTAGCATGCTGCAAACAAACAAAAACACAAACACAAAAAAGAAGGCCCCCCCCCAAATTATTGTGATTAGACTTATAATTGCAATAATGTCCTCAGAGTCATTCGTTTCCTGTCAGTTAATGACCAGCTGGGTGGGGTTGGCCCTTGGCTACACCTTGGGCCACCCTTCCCCCCAGCCAGTTGTTAATCTCTAGGAACTGACCGGCTCTGAGGGCATTATTGCTTAAAAGAAAACTTTGAAAAATAATACTTTCACCGGAAATACATATCTGCTAAAAGGAAAATGACATGATGATTGACAGATATATGGCCACAAGCTGGTCACATGGCCAGAAACAGCTGCCACTTTTTGGAGAAAGTGCAACTCCCTTGATAAACTTTGCTACCCCTTTGAATAAATTCTTGATCCATCCCTGGTAACAGTAAAACCATTCCATGTCAGAAAGGTCACAGTAAAAATTAAATGAAACCACAGACAAACCCCATGTGAGTAGCCTAGTCTCCCTGTCTGCATAACAAGCAAAAACAAACACATCTTCCCAAATAAAATGCATAGCAGTTCCAGGTCAGAAGGTCACATTATAGCCATTCCAAGTCAAAAAGGTCACATTATAACCATTCCATCATAAAGGTAAAAGTATTACCATTCCAGGTCACAAAAACCACTGTATTAACTATTCCAGGTCACAAAGGTCACAACTGAAAAATTCCAGGCCAAAAAGGCCACTATACAATCATTCCATGTCACAGATGTAACAGTATAACCATTGCAGGTCATAAAGGTCACATTACAACCATTCCAGGTTAAAAAGAGCCACAGTATAATCATTCAAGGTCAAAAAGATCACAGCAGAACCACTCCGGGTCACAGTATGGCCACTTTTTGTCTAAAACGTCACAGTCACTAGCGGATCCAGGTGTTTAGTAAAGCAGCACCCTCTACCCCCCTAAGCCTGCAAATACTAATGCCATTTTAGCTTAATCTGATCTTTAAAATGGAACGTTTTATCTTTTTTGGAGAAAGTGTGGCTCCCTTGATAAAAGGTCAGTTTACATGACCTCATCTGTACAGTTGTGAATGTTGCAGATGAGCTACACCAGTCTACAGCAGGTCATGTGAATAACTTGCAAGGCACTGTAGGTCGCTCCATTGTGGCAAACCATGATCCCTGTTTTGGTGGTATCATGCACCAGTGCAGGCATTTTTTGCTAGCATGTGAACATGCTGCTTCACCTGTACCACTGCAGCAGCCAACAGGTGAGCGACTGAGCACTCTGTAGAATGAACTGTATTAGCCTGTGTGACAACCCACCTCTCCCTCTGGGCTGGAACAGCTTTTAGAGAGATGTCTGCCCTCAGGTATTCACTGCCACCAGCTGGACTATCTTCCAGCACCCCCTTCAGGTTTACAAACTTGAATAGTTAAACGTGCAATTGCACAAGTTAAAGTCTGGTAGTGTGTCTCTCTCGGGTGGCGGATGCTACACAGAGTTGACCTCAGCCAGTGGAAACCAAATATTATCTTAGAAAAATGACATCACAGTCACAACTGTTCAGCAAATAAATAGCTTTTTACTTAACAGAAAGTAAACAGAGTGTTACAGGATATATATTTACAACACAAGAGAATAACACTCGTACAGGAAAAGTAAACAAATGTTTTTAAATAACAGATGGCAAAAGAAAAAGGCTATTACTGCAATATGCTAGTATTAAACTTACCCTTCCTTGTCCTTACAAGAGACACTGGACCCTATGCTAACTGTCAGCTCCCACGGACATAGCTGAAAGGGTAGGCACCCAATCTTAGTTTCTCCCTCCAGATAATGAAAAGTAAGAAGAACCTTCTTCATTGTCTTTCAGCCTCTTATATATTCTCCTGGGAACAGGTAATGCCTATTCCCCCTTTGAATGTACCAATCATCTAACATGTATATATTTAATTGTCCCAATCAGACTGAACACCTATCAGTGACCAATTATATTCCCTTTTAACCTTAAGTTTATACTTGAGTGAACCAATCCCTTCAAACTGGCCTGTGTGTATGGACATGTCCACTCGAGATTTATGACCCAGCTCTTATCTAGCAGCTAGGGAGGACTGAGAATTCCGGCTTGTGGAACTTCTCAGCTTGCATGAGAGTTTTTTTTCCAGACTGCTTAAAAAAATAAGGCACCTACATAATCCACCATTAACTCCTTCCTTCCCATTTCTGTCACAGCCTGTTGACATACCTGCCTTACTAATATGGGCGGTCGCCAGCCAGAACTTTGGAGAGTTTCCATTCGCTCAGCTCACATTAATAATTTTGACACTGGTTACTGAGCCAACCCCCAATCACCCTGATCCAGATGAAAATAGGATCACAATGCAAGAAGTTCAGTCTGACATCAGAACTGACCCTGCAGTGCTCCCAGTACTGATGTTGGTAAATGCTGAGCAGCAATATTTCAGGAGGAGTGATAGGGAGCAGTGCAGATAGGAGCACTGTGTAGGGAACAGAGGGTGGTGGTCAGTGGGATCAAATCGGAAGAGAGAGGTCAGGAGCGGAGTGTGACAGGGATAGGTACTGGGCCTGGTCCTCTTCAATATATTCATCAGCGACTTTGGAGAAGGTAACTGCGGCAGGTTGTATCTCTTCACAGATGACACTAAGACCTGTGGAAGTGTGGATAGTGAAGAGGGAATCGGGGAAATGCAGAATGACTTACAAAAGCTAGAGGGTGGTCTAATGTTTGGCAGTTGAAATTCAGTGTCAAAAAGTGCAAGGTAACGCACCTAGGGAACAAGAACCACAGGACAGAGTACTGGATGGGTGGGGTAAAACTTAGAACAATGGCTGAGAAATGTAACCTATGAGTTAACATCAGTGATACACTCAAGCAATCAACAAGTGCAGCAAAGCCTATGGCAAGGCAAGTAGAATGCTGGGGTGCATAAAGAGGGGTATTAATAACAGGAGGAAGGAGGTAATACTACTTCTTTATAGATCATTAGTAAGGACACACCTGGAGTACTGTGCCCAGTTCTGGAGCCCTCATCTCAGGAAGGAAAGGGACAAGCTGGAGACGGTGCACTGCAGATCAACAAAAATCAAGGATTGAAACTGGCACTACCCCACTAGTCAAATGCTAGTGGATTTTGTGTCGGGCCAGTAACATTTTATAGCAGCTAGCCCTGCTGGCTTGTATTGGAGAAGAAACATTCCAATGAGTGCACCAGCTGGGCCAGTCACTAGCCCTGCTGGCTAGTGGCTGCAAAACTTAATTTCGACCCCTGAAAATGATTCAGGGCCAACAGAGTAGGACTTAGGAGGAGTGTTTCATGGCACTGAACATGTACTCGCTGGAAAGCTTAAGGGAGAGGGGGGAGATATTTATTTATTTATTTGTTTATTTATTGAATTTTGTTGACTAGGTAAGCCCACTGAGCCCCTAAGGTCCCTTTTTCAGGGGCAACCCAGGAATAATCATTAAGAAGACATACATTAGAAAAACATGTGAGAGTACAGAAAACGCGAAATACAGTATTCAGCTGTTTGCGCATTGCAGACATGACATTGGTTAGATGTTGTACATTACATTATTCATTGGCTAAAACCTTATGAAGGTGCCTTATTTTTTTAAGCAGTCTGGAAAAAAAACACTCATGCAAGCTGAGAAGTTCCACAAGCCGGGAATTCTCAGTTCTCCCTAGCTGCTAGATAAGAGCTGGGTCATAAATCTCAATTTACCCATCCAGTACTCTGTCCTGTGGTTTTTGTTCCCTAGGTGCGTTACCTTGCACTTGTCTTCATAAGGTTTTAGATATAATAGAGATCTTCGCGCTCCATTAAGTGAACAGTGAGGAAACTGTTTAGCTTAAATGCTAGTTTGAGGTCATGAGGGCACGAGTGGAAACTGACAGGAGGGAGGTTCAGAAGGGACAAGATAAAATATTAGTTTACAGAAAGGGTGATGAAGTAGAACAGTCGTCAACTGAAATGGTAGACACCTAAAGGAGTTGATGGTTTCAGGCATGGTTGAGACAGAGTGAAGGGTATAATAGTCACTCGGGGTGACACAGAACGGAAAATGGAGGGAGGAAGGGGACGGCTAGGACCCTGGATGGACAGTAGGTAACATCGGTAGATAGGGAACATGGGTAGACTGAATGGGCAGTTGGTCTTTTTCCATCATCATCATCATCTACAATATGTTTCTATGTGAACATGGTAAGTGTAAATGTACCTTAAATGTGCTACCCGCCTTGAGTAAATTTTAGATCCACAGGTCAAAGTAAAACCATCCCTCCCCTAGCTAGAAATTCAGAACCTGACGTTTTCTGTCAGGATGCATTCAGATTGCAGTGGATAAGACGCTTCCTGTACGCATTTCCTCCTCCTCCCTTACTTCATAGAAACATAGAAACATAGAATTAAATACTGCATTTGGGTAGGTCCTTGGAGGTAGCTAGATTGTCTACTAGGATTTGCTGACAGTTAAACTATTTTTAAATGAATTACAGTTGGCTGAGGAGTCAAAAAAGAAACTTGCAAACTCTGCTTATCTTGGAAGTAACCTCATAAGTGTTTGAATACTGCATTCTGGTTGTCCCTTGGGGGTAGCTGGATTGACTACTAGGATTTTGGGACAGAAACTATTTTTAAATAATTTACTGGTGCGTAGGAGTTTGTGATAGTTAAACTCTTTTTAACAGAGTTACTGGGGTTAAGGAGTGGTCACAGAAAAACCTGCAGTGTGAAACAGGAAAAGACAGTCTTTCAAGCAACAGAGGGTGGTGGATCTAGGTTTACATTTGTTTGTTACAATTCTTAAGATTTTCAGTGCAGGAAGAGTTTAAAGCACAGCTGGCTTATTTTGGGGCTGACAGCTCGAGCACAAACCACCAGGCCTGTTTTTGGGGCTGGGAAGTTTACCTGTGTCTGACTTGGATGTGTGGATTTTCTCTGTTTGATTAGCAGGGTATTTCTCTATCAAATTGTTGTGTAGGGCATCTTGCTGACAGGAAGGCACTCATTGCAGCAGTGGGTCAGAGCTTTTAGCTGATTGTTTTGCGAGGCACAGTTTAGGCCCAACCCCTTCCCACCTCACCCCACCCACCCCTGGAAATAGTTCCTTTATACCTGGGGTTCTGACATCATTTCCTCAAGAGTGCAAGGTGCATGTCACTGTCATATCCTCTCTAGCACACTGCACTGACAATATAAGCATACATCGATATATTATAAATATATATTTCTATATTACAAACCAATCACACAAAAAAAAAATGTGGGAGTAGTGCAATGTAATGGCTGTGAGGCAGCAGTCTTCTGGGAGTCTTTCTGGAGGCTGAGATGCTGCCCTATTTGCAGACAACTCTCTGCCCTGAGGGAGGAAGTTGCCCATCTTCAGGCCACACTGGACAGTAGTAAGGGGACCTTCCCCCAGGCCACACTGGACAGTAGGAAGGGAACCTCCCCCATCCAGGGAGCACCACAGCCACCACCACTACCTCAGAGGTTGCGAAGAAAACACAGCAGTTGGACCACAGTGGGCTCAGAAAGAGTGAGGATGGTGGAACGGAGGCACACCCAGTCAGTTGTTCTACTCCACAATCCATACACCATTCTGGGGGAGCATAGCTCCCCTATGGATGCACCCACAGAGGAGACTAAGGAGGCTGAGGACAGCTGTCACAAGGGAGGCCCACAGGAAGGAGGCAGAGGACACCACAAGGAAAGAAAGCAGCTCCTGGTGGGGGACTCAGTTATTAGGGGGATAGAACTGGGAGGAGCTGGGAAAACTGAAGTAAGGTGCCTGCCTGGTGCCATGGCTTGGAGGGACAGGAAGCGCATCCTCAGGATCACGACAACAGCTGCAAGGGATTCTGAGCTGGACATAATTGTCCACCTAGGGACAAACGACTTGGCTCATCATGAGGTTAGAGCAGTGCAGGAGGACATTGCAGAGTTGGGGAGGGGCCTAAGACAAGTAGCACACACAGTATCCTTCTCAGAGGTGCTGCCTGTCAAAGGCATGGGTGAGGGAAGTAATTGGCACCATGCAGTTTAATGAATGGTTGAAAAATGGTGCAGAGCACAGGGTTTGGCTTCATTGGGGACTGGGGTTCCACCTGGAGGACACCAGCCTATACTGGCAGGATGATCTGCATCTGTCCAGGAAGGAACAAGTCTTTTGAGCAATCGGTTTAAATGCTTCATTGGCAAGCTCTTAAACTAGTCAAAGGGGGAGGCACTGACAAGCAGCAGAAAAATCCCAGCCTCTCCCTACAAAACAGGGTACTAAATGAGAAAAAAACCAAGGTAGAACGGTCAGTGGGGGATGCTGCAACAGAAGGTAAAGCCATAAAAAATGGAGAGCAATGAGTACCAATGCCCGTAGTCTAGGTAACAAGCTTCCTGAATTAGTGGCCTTGATGGAGGAGGAACATCTGATATCGTGGCAGTCACAGAAACATGGTACACACAAACCATGACTGGGACGTAAACATACCAGGATACACTATCTACAGGAGGGACAGGAGGGTAAAAGAGGAGGAGGAGTAGTTCTTTACATAGGGAAGGAATAAAAGCAACAGAACAAAAGGGTAAACAGGAGGGAAGAAGCACTGTGGGTAATTTGGAGACAGGCAATGGCACCACAATCCACACAGGGTTAGATACAGACCCCCTCTCAGGGGAGGAAATGGACAAGGAAATGATAGAAAGTATACTTAGAATGGCAGAAAAAGGGGAGATATTGCTGATGGGTGATCTGAATATGCCAGATGTTAACTGGAGTGCAGTTGCAGCTGCCACTAAGAGTGCAGTTATTCTAGATGCCATACAGGGGCATGCCTTAAACAACTAGTACTGGAGCCCACACTCAAGAGGGAGCAATATTAGACTTGATACTCTCAAATGGAGATGGAGAGAGGATCACAGATGTAGAAGTGGGTAGCCATCTGGGAACTGGCGACCATCGAACAGTATGGTTCACAATAAACACAGCAATAGAGTCAAGCCATACAAAGACAAAAGTACTGGACTTTAGGAGGGCTGACTTTGCAAAATGGGAGAGTGCCTAAGGAGCCACTAGCAAATGGGCAGGAAGGAGGGGTGGAAGAACAATGGGGAATAATAAAAACTGCCATCACAGAGGTAACGAGCCTTTGTGTGAAGCAAATAAAAACAAGACGATGTAAGAAACCACTATGGTTCTCAAAAGAAGTGGCAGTGAAGGTTCAAGAGAAAAAGAAAGCATTCAGGAAGTACAAGGAATCGCAGAAGGAGCAGGACAGAGAACTGTATCAGTTAAAGCAAAAGGAGGCTGGGAAGGCACACAGAACAGCAAAGGCCCAAACCGAGGAAAAGATAACCAACTCAGTTAAGAAGGGGGATAAAACCTTTTATAGGTACATCAGGAGCGAAGGAAGACCAAGGAGGGATAGTGAGGCTTAATAAAGGGGAGGGAGGGTGGGCAGAGGGAGACTGTGTAAAGGCAGAGATACTAAACAAATATTTTGCTCAGTATTTACAAAGGAAGAGGGAGTACATAAAACAAACAGTAGTAACACTCTGGATACAGAAGTTGATACCACCCATTTACAGAAGAAAGGGTTCTGAAAGAACTCTTAAAACTGAAGGTGGACAAAGCAATGGGGCCTGATGGGATTCATCCCAGAATTCTAAAAGAACTAGGGTAGAACTAGTGACACCACTGACTACCCTTTTAACAAATCATGGGAGGATGGGGTGGTACCGAGGACTGGAGGAGGGCAGATGTGATTCCCCTTCACAAAAGTGGGAGCAAGGCAGAAGCAGGAAACTATAGACCTGTTAGCTTAACCTCAGTGATAGGGAAAATGATGGAATCACTTCTAAAGGAAAGAATTGTCAAGTATCTAGAGGCCAGAGGCACAGGGCCCTAGGCAGCATGGATTCACAGCGGGAAGGTCATGCCAGACGAATCTGATAGATTTCTTTGACTGGGTGACCAAAGTAGTAGATCAGGGAGGGGCTGTGGACATGGCCTACCTAGACTTTAGCAAGGCATTTGACACAGTCCCACACAAAAGATTAATATACAAGTTAGTCAGCCTGGGAGTGGGTCCCAAGATGACAGCCTGGGTAAAGAATTGGCTGGAGAATAGGACACAGAGAGTAATAGTAAATGGAGTCCACTCAGAAGAAAGGAGGGTTACTAGTGGGGTACTGCAGGGTTCAGTATTAGGACCGGTCCTCTTCAATGTCTTTATAAGCGACATTGCAGAAGGACTGGAAGGAAAAGTATGTCTCTTTGCAGATGACACTAAGATCTGCAACAGAGTTGATGCACAGGGTGGGGTGGAAAGGATGAGAAGGGACTTGGCAAGGTTAGAGGAATGGTCAAATGTATGGCAGCTTAGATTCAATGCTAAGAAGTGCAAGGTAATGCACCTGGGAAACAAAAACCCAGGGGAAGAGTACACAATGGGGGGTGAGATACTAACAACAACAAAAATGGAAAGGGACCTGGGGGTAGTCATATCAGATGACCTAAAGGTGGGCAAGCAATGTGAGAGGGCATCAAGGAGGGCTGGGGGGTTACTGGGGTGCATAGGGAGAGGCATCACCAGTAGAAAACAGGAAGTTATTATCCCTCTGTACAGACAGCTGGTGAGACCCCACCTGGAGTACTGTGTGCAGTTCTGGAGACCCAATCTCCGCAAAGACATAGACAGGATGGAAGCTGTCCAGAGGAGGGCAACTAAAATGGTGCAGGGTCTGCACCGGAAGACATATGAAGAGAGACTTAGGAGCTTAATATGTATAGCCTCGAGGAAAGGAGGAGAGGGGGACATGATAGAAACTTTCAAGTACCCTCAAGGGAATCAACAAAGTCCAAAAGGGTAGCATCTTTCAAAAAAGGTGTGCAAGAACAAGAGGGCACAATTTGAAGATAGAGGGGCAGCTCAGAGGTAATTTAAGGAAGTATTTTTCACAGAGAGGTTGTGGATGCATGGAGCGACCTTCCGGAGGTTGTGGAGTCAAAATCAGTGGTGGAATTCAAGCATGCATGGGATAGTCATAAGGCAATTCTGGGGGGTGGGGGTAGGAAGAAGTAGGCTGCTGGTTAACTAGGACCTGCAGCTTATCCATCAGGTAGGGAAATGGGCAGACTGAGTGGGCCAAGCGGTCCTTATCTGCCGTCAAATTCTATGTTTCTATGTTTCTATGTAGCTCGCTCAGGCACCAGCTAAAACGCCTCCCCACACTCATCTGCTCCTGCCAGCCCTCTCCCTGACCTTCCCCAATTGGAGCCTCTTCTGTCACTGTAGTTGGACCTCCACCTCGGTTCTACCTCAGCCTGTATCAGGAGGGCCGTTCCTACTCCACATCTGCACTGCCATCACTCCTTCTGCTCATCTTACTTTTTGCACGTCAGCTCCGCTCACAATGTCTTGTTTAGCTACATTTGCTTTTTATTTGCACTTGTACCACATTTAATTTCACTCTGATTGTACTTTACTTTGTACCGATCCTTGATACTGTGTATGTGTATGTTTGTAGCCCTGGCACCATGTTAGTTTCTCTTCTTCCAACCTACTGTTTTATTACTTTTCTCACTACCTTTGCACTTAAGCCTCTCTATATGTCCCTGTCGTTTCCTGTCCTACCCTATCCCCATCTCTCTAATCCTCACTTCTCCCTTTACTTTACACCTCTACATCATCCTATACCTTACCCCTAAAATGTCTCTGCCTCCTAGGCATAACCTCGCCTGGTTATCTATGATATTTTGGCACTTAAGACCAAACCAATATTGTATTTTGTATAATGTTATGCTAACTCTCTACAACAATTTTGTTTCGTCTCTTGTAATATTATTCCACTGTTGTCTGTAATGTAATTTCACCAGCCTGCTCTGTAGTTTCTTACCTTGACTAGTTGTGATCCTATATATTGTAACCTATTATTGAAAATGTTTTGTTTTGTACCCTCCCGGGTTGTGCCTGAAAATAGTCATTGTCATGGCTAGTGCACCTACCCGGTTACCAAAAACTAAATAAAAAAAAAATGTACTGGTGAGCTACTACCCCTGCTTAATGACCTCAATACAACTTACGGGGCTTGGGTTCTGTTCTGGTGACAATCGGGGGTTCTTTCCCAAGGATATAAATAAACAGCGCAGTGCCTCCACCCAGAGTAAAATTATAGTGGGCCAGATGTTTGGGTAGTACAACCCCATGAGATGTTACACCTACCGATTTCCCCTTCCAGTCCTCCCCACAAACAGAATAACACTAAACTGTAACTTTGCAATACAAGTGCAATTAATGGTTGTAGCTAATAATATGCTCACAGACAATTTTAACAGTAGCAGCAATAATGCTTTTGTTATAGGGAAAGGGGATTGGGGAAGCAAGAAAAATGGCAGTAATAATAATATGGCACAGGCTAGCAATCCCCATATACATAGATACATAGACAGTGTTGGCAGATAAGGGCCTATGGCCCACCCAGTCTGCCCATTTCAGCTTGTAAGTTCAGTTTGTTTTCCTAGAAGTCTGTTGCCCCTCACCCTGACCTCCAAAATTCCTTTATGTCTATCCCATGCATTCTTAAATCCATGATTGTTTCAGCCCCACCACTTCCTCTGGCAGGGTGTTCCACTTGTCCACCACCCGTTCTGTGAAGAAATTCTTTCTCATGTTTCCTCTGAATCGTCCTCCTCCAACTTCTCCCATGCCCTCTAGTCCTGGAACATCTTTTCCACTTAAAAATAGTGTTTTCCTGCACCCTGTTCTTCCCTGTAAGATACTTGTATGTCTCTATCATATCCCCTCTCTCCCTCCTCTCCTCCAGGAAGTACATGTTCAGTTCCTTCAACCTGTCTTCATAGCACTTGTGATGCAATCCATGCACCATCTTTGTTGCCCTCCTCTGAACCTTCTAATTTTAATAACAGTGGCCGCCCCAAGCAGCAGCGACACATTTACTTTGACCCTATTGGTACCAGTGTCCCTACAGTCCTAACTGGGTACCCAGATTAAGGCACATACCTGATCATTGCCACAGGTTGGCCAGCGTTGGGGCCCTTGGAGCAAACTTTAACTAAACTGTAACTTGTTGCAAACATTAAGCTTGTGACTGACTTTGGACTAATTCCCCAGAGTAGTGTAGGCACTGTTTTACTCATGGTTCTGAAGTCCCAGTTCACAGGGTCTGATGCAGCATTCTAAAGGTTGGGGACTTGATCAGTAGAGACCAGTGAAATTCTTTTATATTTTTTATAATTTATCTTCTTCTTTTTCTGAAATTTCTTATTTCTTTTTGTTCATTGAAGATTTTGTTCTATTTCTTGTTATGACATTTACATTCATAAAGTACCTCAAATGACCTTCTACACACTAGAAATCAGATTCCTAGTACACTACATTGTATTAAGCAGCATTATGCTATGGTCTTGAAAGGTTTTGTGAATGAAACAATTCCACTGTCGCCTCCTTGTGGTAACAACAGAGCCTAAACAACAACTGCTACAAACATTTAAGTTATTGCCCCCCAAAAAGAAATTCTTTTTCACTTTATTCATGTGTTTGTTTCATTTTATTCTTTTTATATGTTGAATTTTTTATTTCTTCTTCAACCTTGAATTGTTTTATTTCTTGTTTTACCTTAAATTTCATGTTATTTCTTTTTATACTTCAATTTATTGTTATTTCTCATTTAAGAAAAACATGGATCTCTACTGATCAGCAATCTGGGATAACAATAGGCTTGCTGGAAACAGTAGGCTTATCTAGCAGCCTGAAACATTTTGGCTAACATGCAGGATCTGGTAGAAACATAGAAACACAGACTGATGGCAGATAAGGACCACTTGGCCCACCCAGTCTGCCCATTTCCCTTCCTATTGGATAAGCTGCAGATTCTAGTTTACCAACAGCCTACTTCCTGCTTCCTACTTCCCCACTACAATTGCCTTATGTCTGTCCCATGCATGTTTGAATTCCCCCACTGTTTTAGACCCAGCAACCTCCCCATGCTTGTCACCTTCTGCCTTGCTTACAGAGTCTGGCAGTTTGTCACCTTCTGCCTTGCTCGCAGAATCTGGCAGCTTGTCACCTTCTTAGCTGGAGAACAGGAACCCTGTGCTAGGTTTCCTGGTACACAAAAAGCCCAGACCCGAGGAGTGACCCCATGATCCAACTCCCCCGGAAGGGTCAGGAATGCCCTAGCACTCAGGCACGTGCCCGTGGCTCCCTGCTTCCTAATCCACCCCACTTGGTAAAGTCTGGCAGGTCCCTTACCTGGCTCCAGAGTGGCCTGAGCACAAACACTTCTGCATACAACTCCGAGTGGCTTTGGGCTGAATAGCACCCAGTGTCTTAGCTGAAGCCCCTCTATTTCAAACAGTAGGAGTTCACAAACCTGCAAGCCCCCTTATCAGGCCTCTCTCCTCCATGGTGCAGCTCCAATTCCCCGCCACCTACTTCACCTTGCTGCCACCTCAGGAAGCCCACAGTCAGCCTGTGAGGCCCCTGATCAGGTGTTCTCTCCTCCATGATGCGGCTCCAATTCGCCACCACTCACTTCACCTTGCTGCCACCACAGGAAGTCCACAGCCAGGTACTGTCCCTCCAGTAGCACCAGAGTTTAAACTTCTGGCACTCTCCCACTGCTGTCCTCCGATTGGCCTGTCTTCTCAGCCAGGCACTTGCTGATTGGCTCCACCACACTAGCCTTGGACTCCGCTGCTTTCTCGGCGACCTGCTGGCAATATTTTATTTTTCTACCTCAATTGTTTACCTCCTCCGCTGTTTTTTTTTTTTTTTTTTTACTTTCTTTCTTTATCCCTCTTTACTACCTCCGGGGCCCCCTCCTTCCGTCCGCTCATGTCTCCCTTGCCTACCTTGGGGATCTGCCCCTAGGTGCCCATCCTTCTCTTCTTGCACAGTGGGTCTGTCCTGCAGGTGGTCCGGGTGGACTTAGGGGCCTTCATCGGGCTGCCGGAGGGGTTTCTGTTTTCTCCCCTTACGTCTCTACCCCCTAGGATCGCCGAATGCTTCGGGCGTCGTCCCGAGTGATGGCGTGCTGGCGCACGCCAGAGCCCTCATGCATCGCCCGGTCCCCCCTCCCGACTCCCGTTGAGCGGGCAGCCTCCATCCCTCTGTGTCGCAGGCTTCCACCGCCACGGTGGTGATGTAGAACGCAGAAGGTCATGGTTCCCACCCCTGAGGGAGGAGAGCATCCTTTTGGGACGCTTGATCCACCCTCTCCCTGCTGACCCCAGCCACCCAAGTCCATTCCCGAACCCGGTCGCCGGCGTAGCACGAGGTGTGGCGTTCAGTGCCTCAACCCTCAGCGCCACCGGGCCGGCCTGTATTTTTTTTTTTAACTCTATTTTTGACTCTGCTCGAGCCCCAGAGAACTCTCTCAGGCATCTACTTACCTACAGCTCTACCTCCTGGCCTGAAACTCACCAGCATCCTGGCACCAGCCTCGCTATCCCCTCGGTTCCGAGCACTCCCAAGGTGGGGCCACCCTATCATCCCAGGGCGCTCTATCTGCGAATTCGGGCCAGGCTGGGCTTGGCCCAGGGGCTGGATGATTTCAGCCAGTGGAGTGTGGCTGTAGGGTGGTGCCTTCGCCTATCTCCAGGAGCAGGGATTTTTTTTCCCTTGTTTTTCCCCTTGATACCCCCTCCCCTCCCTGACAGAGTCCCAACGTGCAATGATGCCAGGGAATGTCTTGCTGTGACTCCCAACCCTCTTCTTTGGCCCTGAAGCATTGCGGCACCTCCAGTCTCCACCAGAGGTCACCACAGTGCCGAGCATAATCCCTGGATCCCACCCCCGAGGAAGGAGGCTGTCCTCCAGACACTCAATCCTTCCCCTCCTCACCAACCCAGTCAGGCTCATTCCCAGACCGGGTTTCTGGCATCATGGCGTGTGGCGCTCCAGCTGCCTCAACCCTCAGCGCCACTGGGCCGGCTCCTCCACGGCAGTAGACTACATACTGTGTGCAATTTAGACTCTTTTACTGCACTAGATGCTTGAGCCTGTGATCTACTGTGACGCTTTGAATGTAATGCTTAGAGCTTTCTAGCAACTGAATTTAGTGTTAAGATTGCTATGAATGTACTGCTTAGAGCTTTTTAGTAACTGAATTTCATTGTTAGTTTTTACTCTGTCAGCCTTCCTTTCCCTCTCAGTCTACTATTCCTCCTCCTCCTCCTCATCTAACCTCCCCCCAGAGCTTGGCGCTGACCCACTCTGCCCCCTGCTTCTTCCCCTGCTCTCTGCTTTAGTGACCCAGCCCCCTGATTAAGCTTTTTCTTTTGTTTTTCCCCTGCCGCCTCTGGCCCTCTGCTGTTCTTCTGTCTGCTGTCCCTACAGTTCCTGCCCCCAGATCTGTCCTAAACTACCTTTGCTGTCTTTGGCTGCCCCACCCCCAATTCTGAATTAGATAAACTAATCTCTGCTCTTTTCCTCTCCCCCCGAGCTTGCGAGTCCCCTGATCAGGCACTCTCTCCTTGGCAGTGTGGCTCCAATTCACCACCACCCGCTTCCCCTTGCTGCTGCCTCAGGAAGCCCACAGCCATGTATGGTCCCTCCAGTAGCACCGGAGTTTCAACTTTTGGTGCTCTCCCGCTGCTGTCCTTCAATTGGCCGCCTTCTCAGCTAGTTGTTTGCTGAGTGGCTCCAACATACTAGCCTTCGACTCCACTGATTTCTTGGCGACCTGCCGACAATATTTTATTTTTCCTAACTCAATTTTTCTCATCCCCGCCCCCAGCACTCTTTAAATCCTCTTGCTGTAGTCTGGGCACTGCCCTGCACTGCTGCTCGTCCAATTGTAGCACAGCTATTCATCCCCTATTAGTGGTCAAGACATAATTCTTCCTCCCAGAAACGCCTCCCCAAACCTGATACTAGTAAAGCTGACACTAAACAAATACTAGTAGCAGTAGACTGGCTCTAACAAAACATACAATTAAGTAAATACCAGTAGCAGTACCATTTTGTCATCTCCTGCTGCTTCTGTCCCTGCTCTGATCTGATCTGTTTACACTTTCCTCCACACTGCAGCTAATACACCCCTCTGTATGTTGTCCCCTCCTCATACTGTTTACATCGCTAATCATGTCTCCACCTTCTCTAAGGCTTCTCTTTACTATCCTCCATGCACTCTGCTTCCCTCTCCTCACTCTCACTCCAGTTCCTGCACCTAAGCTGCCTGACCCCTTCTGCCCCTCCATGCTCCACTCTCACGTTTGCAGTCTTGCAGCAACCCCCTCACCTGCCCTTGTTATTTGGACCTACGACCCCTTCCGTCCCAGCGCTACCCTCCTACCTACCCCAACCCTATTTCACCCTGCTACATTTACTACAGTTTCAACCTCCTCCCTCCCACTATGTCCTCAATTAGATCTCCGCCTGGATCATTGCACTCCTGCTTTTATCCTCCCGGGAACATCAACCCTAACCCTGGGCCATGCCCTCCAGTCATCCCAGCACCAATATCTGCTAGTGCTGGCTCCTCCCTAAGCAACCCCCTCGCCCTTCCAAGTAGCTTAAAAATGTTGCACCTAAATATACGCAGTCATCTCCCTAAATCAGACTTATTTCAGCCTCTAGCTGTTTCACTTGCTCCTGACATTATCATGCTTTCTGAAACGTGGCTCAATAACAAAATAAGTGACCCCTTCCTCTCTCCATCCCTGAGTACACTATATCCCAGCAAGACCGAGATGCTAGGGAGGAGTGGCAATATGTGTCTCGTCGGCCATACAATTTACCAACATCCTTGCAACATCGGTCCCGAAAGCTTACAGGGTACTTATCCTAAAACTTTCCCTTCCATTCTCTATACCTGTTTATGTTGTTGGTGCCTACTGTTGCCCTGGTCTCCCCTCCTCTGCTATCACCGATCTCATTAGTATCATAGTTGCCCATACCCCTTCAGGTGAACCATATATAATGGGTGACTTCAACCAAAAATGGTTATTCCCTTCCCTTAATAAAGCACATAATGATATCAAGGCACATAACTTATCGCAACTCATTCTAGAGCCAACCCGCATGAACCATAACACTGTTAACCATTCCATAATTGACTGGGCCCTCACATCCCACCCCCACAGGGTTATGAAATCTGGTATTCTACCTGACGCCCTGAGCGACCACCATATGACCTTTTTAATATGCGAAATTCACAGGACTAAGGCCCCCCCAAAACCCTACAATTTCATTCATATAAACCTCTGAACCTGGCCCCCCTGCTCCATGACCTGGCCCACACTAACTCGGAACCTATAGCCTTGTCAAACTCTATAGACGATGTTTATGACTATTTTCATGGTAAATTTCTAGAAATGTTGAAGAAACATGCCCCAATGCAATGCGTCAGGGTTAGGGGAAACCGCCTCCTTTGGATCACCTCTGAACTCTTGGTGTGCCAAAGAGCCCATGATCAAGCGTGGAAAACTCACAAAACCTCTAAGCTCCCTCAGGATTATGCCATCTACTGCTCTCTGCGTAACAGGTGCACTAAAGCTACTCATCTAGCTAAAGCCAACAACTTCTTCTCTATCTTCCAGTCCAACATTAATAAACAATCCAAATTATGGAAAGTAATTCACTCCCTTCCCCCCCAACTCTCTCCTTAAAATAAACAACACTCAAGTTGCTGATCACCTGAGTGTAGTGACTGAACTGAACTCATATTTCACCTCCTGTGCCTCTGCTCTCCTATCCTCCTTACCATCTTCCCTACCTGCTAACCCCCTCTCCTCTCTTAGACTCCCCTTATTGAATGCCTTCTGCTTCTCAAAAATTTCATCCTCTGACTCCTTGGACGCACTATTTGCGCTTAACCCCTCCAAAGGCAGTTCGCCTAATGGTTTGGACCCTAAGCTGCTATATATATCAACTCCTGCCATCTCCACTCCACTAACAGACCTTCTCAACCCCTCCTTCACTACAACCAGTGGCCACTATCCCATCTGTATGGAAGCATGCCACTGTACTGCCCCTGCCAAAGGGTGGCGATCCTTCCACTTCTGCTATCGCCCCATTTCTCTCCTTCCTACCATTGCTAAGCTCCATGAACATCTGGTTCTCTCATAATTCTCTTCCTTTCTCTCTGATTCTAACTTTTTTACTTCGTACCAATCTGCTTTCTGGAAGAATCATTCCACTACTGCCTCCCTAATTAGGCTCCCTGATGCTATCCTTTCAGGGATGGACAGTGGCCAAATCACTTCAGCTATGTTTGTAGACCTAACAAAGGCTTTTGACACCATCTCCCACACCCTTCTATTAAACTCCCTCTCCCTGGCTGGCTTATCTGACTCTGCCACTAACTGATTCAAAGCCTACCTGGTAGGTAGGACCCAGTCAGTCAGAATAGCCAGCTCCTCATCCCCTCCCATCCCTATCAACACTGGCATACCTCAGGGATCTGTTTTGGGTCCTATCTTATTCTCCATATTCCTAAACAACCTTCTCTCAACCTGCTCATCCATCTGAATCCAAATGTACGCCGATGACATGGTCCTCTTCACTTCGGGCCAGTCCCCTGTTGATATAGAAACTAGACTTCAGCATGACTTCAATAAAGTTCAGCACCGGTTTAGCTCCCATCAACTCTCCCTTAACAACAACAAGACAGTCTCAATGACCTTCGGCACTAGGCAGAGACTTGCTCGGCTCCCCTCTCTGCCCTCCTTCCACATCCTATATGGGACAGTCCCCGAGGACACTTCATCCTTTAAGTACTTGAGGGGTTGGCTTGATCAACACCTCAAATTCTCTGGTCATGTGGACACCATCCTAAAGAAACTGTGCCCCAAGCCTGGCGCATTATACAGGAACCGTAGTTGCCTACTGCTACCGGCTAGATGCAAACTTGTCCAGAAGATGATCCTACCTATTTTTGACTACTGTGATGTAGTCTACAGTGCAGCTCCCAAGTCTTCCCTAACTAGATTGGACTCCATTTTTAACTCCTTCTGTTGCCTCGTTCTGGATTCCTCCCCTCACACACATCACTGTAATCTCTACCACTACGTGGCTTTTTCCTCATTAGAAAATCACCGCCACCTCCATTGAGCCAAATTTGTGTCTAAATTTTGGTTCGGAACTCTCCCTTCATATCTTACTTCCTCTCTATCTATCCTCCCCCCTCCTGACCATTCCCTTAGGTCTTATGACTCTCGGCTAATGGTAGTCCCTCGTTGGCCAACTGCTGTAGGCCAGATGGCCTTCTCACATAATTTCCCAAAATTATGGAAGGCTATTCCTCACCAGATCTGCCACTCATCCTCCCCCCACTCCAGCTCTTCAGCTCTACAAAATTTCCTCTCAGTAAATTGTACCTGCGGATAATTTTTCCCCTCACATTACCTTCTACTCTGCTCTGATCACCTGCTAGCTGAGTCAATGTTAGTTAGTCCTCTGCGCGTTATAGCCGGCACATGAGTTGGTAGCACTTATTTGTCATTGAGTTTGTTAACATATCGTATTCATTACTGCTCTTATATATACATTACCTTCTGTAATTTCAGCACTGTTTACACTGCCATGTGCCACTGCATACAGTATATTGTATTAATGTTTTGGTTGTATATATGTATTTCCCCGATTCCCTCTCCCACAGGACGTACCATGAGATGAGCAACTTGCTGCTCAGTGTGCCCTTCTTGGTGAAACATTTCAATAAAATAGAATAAATAAACAAAAAAAGGTTCTCTGGCTCCCTGGCACTTGAGCATCCGCAAGTCTCTTTTCCACCGCTGGCTTCAGCTTCAAGCCAAGCTAGCCAAACGGCAGTTTTTAACAAACAGTTCCAGCACTTTCTCCTAGCGGAGGGCTTTCACGGGATGATGCAGAAATCAGCAGAAAAATACTCTCCCCTGGTGCTTCCAGGTGCTGGACATACAAAACCAAACTCCCAGTCTTTGGCTGTGGAAGCCTTGGGCCACCTTCCAAACTTCTTCTTCAACACAGGCTGAGCTCTCCTGTCTCACTGAGAGCCCATCCCAGACTACCCTCAGTTGTAACTGTCCTTGGGGTTACACTCCAGAAATGGCAGCTTCTGATTGGCTAAAACATGCTGTCCATTGGAAATATTAATAAATATTAAGTCCCTTCAATTATTGATTGGGTATTGATTTGGGCACCTAGAATAGGGTTCACACCCCCTCTCAGCAGTCATTTCTTTGAGTTTTGGGCACCCAAGCCTCTGATTGGCTGGCTCTGGAGTCAAAGGTACACAACATGGCTGCTTTAGACACAGTCTCATTCAATTTATATGGAGAGTCCCACTTTAGAGTCCTCATACAGCCAAAACATACAGGGCAGGATTCACAAAAGGGATGCACCGGCATATCACCGACTTGCACACTGGCGTGATTCTGGAAGGGGACTGATGCGCCACATACCACCCATAATGTTATGTGGCGCAACTGGAGGGGTAGTGTAGGGGGTGTGCCAATGCATATGGTGTGCAGTCCCATTCACAACCCATCTTGGAGGCCCACCGCCAGAGCAAGTCCGGAGATGCGGCTCCAAAAGATAAGTCTACAACAAGTAGACTTAAGTGGGTGTCCACCCACAGGAAGGTTGCCATACTGCAGACAGCAGGGCAGCAGCCTGCCTACCCTAGCAGTCCCGTGTTCCACCCTTCCCTGCCTGTATCCCTGGGTCCGAGGCAAACACCTGTTAGATGTCCTGGCAGGATAGTGGTAACCCCCTCCCTGCCCGTAGCCCCGGCCATGAAGTAACACTCCTGGTACATGCCCTGGTAGTCCAGTGGCACCCCCCTTCCTGCCCATATCCCTGACCATGACAGAAACCTCTCAGTACATGCCCTGGTGGTATAGTGGTACCATCCTCCCTGTTTGCAGCCCCGTTAATAGTGTCAGCATATGCAGCAAAATCAAGGTTGACTAGTAGATCCTCCCTCCCGACCTGATTGCAACAACACTGGCTATCCAAATGTCTTCCTGGTAGTCCAGCGGACCCCACCCACTCAGTCACCCCACCCCTCAACCTGCTCACCCCATCCCAGAATGTCCCCATCATCAGCGGGCAGCATAAACCCTTCTCATGAAACCACACAGCTTGCCCACTGACAGAGCCATCTGTGAATGACAGATACTGTACTACTGTAAGTCCATTGGTAGACTGTGTTGACCACTGGGTCTGCAGTAGTATGTAAGCCACCATTCACAAGGTGTGAATGACCTGTCTTTCACAGTAAGTTGTGAATGGCAGCTTACAATACTCTCTGCAGGCCCATTGGTTGACACAGTCTACCAATGGGCTTATAGTAGTACAGTAGCTGTCATTCAGAGATGGCTCTGTCGATGGGCAGCTGTGGCAGTTTATGGTGGGTTTGTGCTGACCTCCAATGATGAGGACATGCTAGGATGGGGAGCAGGATGGGGTGGGGTGCCTGAGTGGGTGGGAGGGTCCACTGGGTACATAGCCTCATACTTTTGTTGTTTTATAAATATTTTTATACCAAATTTTCAACATAGCCTTCTTATGACCTGACCTCAGGAACAAGAGCAAGGGAAAACTTTCAACTCCTGCCTGAAAGGTAATTTCCCACAAGGACCATGAAATCACCTTTCAGGATGTGAAAAAACATTTTGACCAGGATTTGAAAAATGACAGCAGTCACATTCATGAGGTGCTGTAAAGATATGGCTATGTTGTAAATCTGGAGTAAAAATATTGACAATTACCAATGTTACAAGCCTGCGTTTGCAAAATTAAATGTAGGCTCATAACTTTGTTGTTTTTTAATATTTTTACACCAGACTTTCTGCATAGCCTTTTTATTACCCCACCTCATGAACAAGGGCAGAGAAAATTTTCAACTCCTGCCCAAAAGGTGATTTCACACTGGGACCACAAAATCATCTTGCAGGATAGATCTGCCTAATGACAGTATCATTATTCATGAGGTGGGGTCCAAAAGGTATGTTGAAAATTTGGGCTAAAATATAGAAGAATGGCCATGTTATGCCACTAAGTTCAAAACCCATTGACATACATTGAAGCACATACCTGTTTCTTCAGTTTGCGGTCTGGATTTGAAGAGTGAAGGCGTGTCTGCTGTCCAGAAAGGATTACAGCATTGGACCCTCAATGGGTAAGTAAATGCTTGGGGAGGTGCGGGTGGTGGGTGCTGAGGAGGTGGGTTGTGGGAAGTGTAACATCACAAAAGACATCGATGTACTTTTATGGCTGTGATGGAGCCTACAGCCATCTTGCTGCCTGTAGCTTGAAAATGAAGCATCATGGAACACATTTTTTGACTTTTCAATGTATCATTCCACATCTACAAATCATTATGCCAACTAAAATAAAATACTCCCTTCTTTTTGTTTAGAATGCTGGAGACATACTGTAACTCCAAGCTGCTTATCAGATGGCCATTAGGAAACTGAAACAGCTTGTTAAATATTGGTTGCCTATTAAACTGAAGATTTGCCAACCCCCTTCAAAATGCAACAACTTGCACATTTAAATACCTACCATTTGAACATTTTTTTCTACTAACTTCAGTTGGGCATGTATTGTCTTTCAAGAAAGATTTATACCTCATAAATGTCACCCTTTCTAAGCAAATCTATAAAGATTTACACTGCTAATTTAACCTCAAGATACTATCTGATAAGCACTGTCTCAGACATATGCCAGGTCTTCAGTGAACTACCCAGAATAAATATATAGATTTCCTTCTGACAGCTAGGGGGTGCGCCTGCTTTCCAAATGTAACAGATAAGAGCCTGCCAAGTACTGAGGTCTCTTATAGTGTGTGTGTGTGTGTGGGTGTGTGGTGGAGAAACAGTCAAATCCCTGGCAAGAGAGACCTCATATAATGAATCCACTGCTGACAAACCATGAGCTGAGAAATTCAAGTGTATAATTATCTGATTCCTTATGTTCCTATATAGAGTTATAAAAAATTTAGTCAAAATAACTGAGAAAGAAATGTGTAGGGACAACAGTTGAGTTTTTCTTGTGTTATAGACCAACTCTAGGCTGTGGGACATAAATGTATTGTTTGTGGTTGGAATGAGCAATCTAAACAGTAAGAAGGTCTGAACAGTAATATTTTAATTTTCAGTATTAGTAATATAATCGTGCATAATTTCTATAAATAACTTTGAGGTCTGATAATAATGTAGCCAGAGTATGTATTAACTTGCTTTGTTCTCTCACAACATGTAGTAGTAGTAGTAGTAGTAAAAACTGTATTCTGAACATTCAGAAAAGGATAGCCCAATTGAGCTGAGGCTCATTTTCAATGGGGTCCCAATGTATAAAACAAACAAATAGTTACACAGAATACGTACATAAATACAACCATAGCAAATACAATATACAACCGGTATCAAAAGACACAATACATGACAGACATGTAAATGTTTTTCAATTAATTACAACAAACTTTAGGCATTTCACCATTTTTTACAAGCCAACATCTTATTTGATGCCAAGATGGAGATGATATTGACTTGATATATAGCATGCTATTTTTGAGAATGAAAGAGATCATGCCATTTATTAGGAGGAAAATTATTGTTTAGATATCATAGATACATAGACACTGTCAGCAGATAAGGGCCTATGGCCCACTCAGACTGCCAATTTCAGCTTGCAAGTTCCCTTTATGCTTTTCTATATTATTATTTTTATATTTTTGGAGGTTTCGTGTAGGCTTGATATTATTCCTGAAATGTCAGCGATCTTACTGGGGAACTTGCAAGATACTGGTATATAACTACACCATTTGTAAAAGGTCCTGATCAAACAACTGGAAACTCAAGGCTGCTTTTTGTCATTGTATAATTTGATGTACTGAGTGTGTATTTACTGAGTTGTTGGATCTAGGCATTGATAAAATAATATTTACTTACTCATTCAAGATTCCATCAGGTGGACAGGAAAAAGTCTATGAGAATTTGTCTGAAAACTAATAAGTATAAGATGCAAAAATAGCATCTGTGTATATGTATATTTATTTTTATTTTAGTCTTTGGTAACCAGGTAAGGCCTGTTAGGCACAAGTGCCTGTTTCAGGGGCAACCTGGGAGTACTGGGTGGTTAAGTGACTTGCTCAGAGTCACACAGTATGCAAGTGGAGGTTGTGAGAATCAAACTCAGGTCTGGTCTACTGGATGTATCAAGCTCATTCACACCTCGTTCCTCTGACCTCTAGTATACTGCCTGTCTCTAATTCATTTGCAATAAATTTGTTTACAGGCATTACTAGTATCATTTGAAAGATTGGCCGACTTGTGATTACTAATTTTGAGTATAGTTCATGAAATAATGAGTGTGGTATTTGTTATTTCATATAGCCCCCCATTGTGCCTTATGCATACCATGCAAATCCAAATCATTCCAAGGCCATCTTGACATATAATATTAATACTGAACAGCAAATCAGAGCTCTTTTCCTGACAGAAGGCTGCTGATATAATAAATAAAGAACAAAGTCATAAATAAGGAACCAGTGGCTATGGAAAAATCTACAGGGATTTATACAGGGATTTGATTCTGCCTCTGCATGAAAAACACAGGAAAAATGAGGACTTGTTACTGGGACATGGTTATTTGGATCTGGGAGCACTGAATATTTCTTATCCTATCTTTTATATCCTGGATAGCACAGAGGAGACGATACATCTCATTGTTCATAGGATCTTCATTTACATATTTTGCATTGCATTTACTCAGGCTGTCCCAGATTAGATACAATATATTGTGTTCAGTGGGTCATGATTTTACCATTTTATAATGTATTTATTCAGTGTACCTAGTCCAGGGCCCCCATATTCAAAGGGAGATGTGCAGCACATCCCGTGGAAAAGGGAGATGTGCCGCAAACTCAATAATGCACCACAGTGTGATATACCGACGTGCGGGATGCACTGGCAGCAGGGAATGGGCCAGGGCACACACAGATGGTATGCCATGCAATTCAAGGGGCGTTCCCATGCATAGGCCACGAATAGTGGGCCTAACCTGCCAGCCACCCACAGGCAGACTGCGAAGTACCGAGGTGCACAGCAGCCTGGTAGCCCTGATGGACTAGGAGGTACCCCTCCCATCCCCAATCACTCCAACCCTATCCTCAAGAGCTTCATAGTGTAGGGCCCCCAGACCTGATTGCAACAGAGAAACCATGGTCCATATCCATAGCATAGAGGACCCCACCCAACACCCTGGTATGCAGACACCTCGTCTCCCCATACCTGACCTGTTGCAGAAACTAGCACTACCTCCTCCACATCCTGCCCATGGCCAGCCACCGACTTCACTAGACCTGGGCTGGGGACCTGCACTCCAGAATGACCCAAGTGGCTGTACCATGCATTGGGGCACTAAGTAAGCTGTGGACCCACTAGTGTATGCAGCCGTGTACGTCCCTGGCAGACCGTGAGAGGAATTGACATACCTCCAAATGTATGCCTCTCGATGCTGTATCTTCCTGCTGTCATACACCACTTCAAGTCCACACTCTTCCCAGTTCCTGTGTAAAATGCCACCCTCCAGACTGCTGAGGTATTCTAGGTGCCATGGGTGCAGTATCCTGCAACGCCATTTGCAGTGTACCTCAGGGTATGGACTGTTTGTCTGCAGTTCTCTGATTGTACAAACAAATGGGAGGTCAGCTGTAAAATGCCTGTTCCAGGACCTGTGTGAGTGGGTACAGCACGGCTGTCACCCGCTCTGAGCAGTGCAATAGCACCAAGATGATGGATCTGCACGCAAGCACCTGAGGTGTATGGCCATTGGGCATTATCACCCACACACAGCTTGTGCCTATGTATGACACATTCCAGTGTTCTACTGCCAGTGCTCCACCACCCACCAATGCAGTGGTACAATCCCATCATAGTGCCAATCGTCGCAATGGGATGGGTTGGGGGGGCAGGGAGAGGGGTGTCTGTGCACAGTTGAGGGGGGCGGAGGCCACTACGATATGGACATGGACTGAAGGTGGATTCCGGTGCAATCAGAGATGGGAGTGGGGTCCCTACAGTATGGAACCAATAGAGCCTGGACTCTGGTATGATCGAGGCTGGTGGAACGGGTGGGGGGGGTGCCACTTTACCACCAGAGACTTCAGCGTATGTCTCACATGGGAGCGATCAGGTTCAGGGCTTGGGGGCGAGAGCTGTTCCAGCACATTCATCCCCGTGCCAACATGCAAATGAGCTGGTAATGAGCATGCGTAAGGCCCCTTTGCACCCTGCATGCTCAATTAGCTCATTTGCATTCCTGGACTGAATATCGCCCATGGGGGCTGCGGCGCATTCTGGTATGTGCCAGGCATTCCCCCTGAAAGGTATTCTGTCAGGCTCACCCTGGATGCACCTGTCTTGGTGGCTGCCTGCACTGTGACTCCCATCCAGGGTCACATTTTCAACAGGTACAAGAACACCCACCAGGATGAAGCACAGTGTCATAGATTTACTGCATGACAAAAAGGATTAACTCCCATTGAAATTGCATTGTTTACTGCAGTAACTCTATTGCAGAATTCTGCAGTGCTGTGCTTCATCCTGGTGGGCTTCACTGTATGTGCGCCCTGTTCTGGTGGCACATTCTCTTTGAATATTGCATCAGTGTGAACCGGTGCACCCTCTTTGTGCAATGCATCTTTCTGCTTGTGCATCGGACCGGCACTTAATATGTCCCCCCAGATGTAAAATATTGTTTTCGGTGCATTCTGATTTTATGCAATGCAGCATAATATTGTGTAGATGTAGAGCCCCACTGAAAATAAGATGCCATTTCTTCTGTGAACTTTCCAGGCTAAATATATAGCAATCAGCAGGCATATTCTAGGAAAACACATTGTAAAAATGTGTAAAAGGAAGACCACATTGAAACTGCCTCTCCACAGATCTGCATTGTGCAAGTTCATTAGAAATAATGGGTAAAAGCATCCCAAAATCTCTCACAACCATATCAGCTCTGACCAGGATTTGTTTTTACAGGTAAAAAAAAAAAAATGAGGATTCCTGCACTGGGGCTGGGCACCAGTGCCACTGTTACGTTTCTTGGGGAGCAGTGGAATGGTGGGTGCTGAGAGGGAGGGTTGGGTGGGGAGAAAATTATAAATGTTACAGGAAAAAATGAGCACTCCTGCACTGGGGATTGGCACCCCTCCCCAGTGCCACTGTTACATTATGGGGGTGGGTGGGTGATGAAAGAGAGGGTCAGGTGGGGGGACCAAACTTTAAATATATAAAAAATAGAAATAACCATGCATGCATGGTAGTGGATGATGGGGTTCAGCAAGACGATTTATTATTAGAACACTGGGGGACTGGGCACCCCAGTGTCACTGCTCATTTCTGGAGGGAGGGGTCAAGTGGGGGATATGATGTATAATTTCAAAAAAGAGATTGGTGAGTCACCACGGAACACAGCACAGTCTGCATGACCAAGATGGCCACCTTAGCGTGCTGCACATGTGTTGGTAGGCACACATGCGCAGTACTGTTTGGTGGCCATCTTGGACACGGCAGAGTGTCCTGTGTTCTGCCATGACCCCCGAGAGCAAAAAAATAGTGCACTGCGACTTCCACTGGAGGCAACGAGCTAAGTGTTTCACGTATGCTGAGACGACTGTGGTGCAACTCCAACATGTTGCTCTGCCGGAAGGAATGCGCCGAGTCCCTTTCTTACAGCAAGAGGTCTACAGGGCTATGCCCACTACAGCCCTAACTAGCATAAGCACACATCAAAAAACACAACTGAAATAACGAAAAAAAATCTCACAGAACACAATTTATTTTGCAGGCACACAAAAGGTAATATAAAACAACTTAAACTGCTTTCTCCATAACTACTTATTTGTTATACAGATTAACTGCACAGAAACCATTCCAATCCACGGTGTAGAGAATCTAACTTTAATCAGGAGAAAACAAACTGTCTAGCTCTATGAGGGACTTGGTTTTACAGGTGGGAGGAAGAGATCATGGCCATCGGCTTTTTGCTTCTTACCAGTTTACACTAGAAACTGGGGTCTGGGGGCTCTGGTTGGAAGAGAAGGGTTTGTTTAGCAAGTGGGCAGTAAAACCAAGGGATTTCTGTTACAACAAGGAAGAAGGGATAGGGGAAGGTGAGGGAACTTTGTTTTATGGGCAGGGAAATGGATAATTATGGATTGGTAGCCTGCTTTTACAATAACTTATAAACTTTGCTAGGAGAAGGGGTGGAAGGAGGCGGAGCCTACCAGGGAATGAGTAAGGAAGTTATATTTAAATACATGCGTTATGGTTTTCCTAACCCCCTGCCATGCTGGCAACCCATTTTCGGGAACAAGTGCAGGCTGCTAGGGGTCAGCCAGGGTGGGAGAGACTCGAGGGTCCAATGAATCGCTCTCCTTTCCCAGAGAGGGGTGGCTTGTTAGCCTGACCTACGACTGCCACAAAGTGGAAGCCTGAGGTAGTGCAGGTGTGAGTGGCACAGAAGGGAGAAGCAGCAACTACATGGTGCATGTGTGGCGTGGTGCGACTTCACACAGCGCACGCCATGGCAAGCCGTGGCACAGGATGGGAAGGGAGACGAGGAAAATGGTGGCTGAGGCTTTGTGAAGCCCTGCCTACCAGCCCCGGACCCATGCTGCCACCTTGGCCACCTGATTCATTTGGATGAGAGTCACTGGGTGAAGATGGCCCTCCTCTCTAGCCCTGCCATGTGGGGGGATCCATGGGGAACTTGAAGACCAGGTATGTCCAGGGAAGATTGTCGCTGGTCCGGGTAGGGCTGAGTAGCAGCCCCATTCGGCCAAGGGAGAAAAACCTCTATGGAAGAAAACATGTGCTGTGGTGGGAGGGGTGGAAGACATGCCAAAGAGGGGGATGTATATTTTTTGTTGGCATCTTATTAGTTCTTCATGAGAAAAGTACTACTTCACTTAGGACGTAAGCACTTCAGTATGTGAAGAACTTTATGTAGTAGGCATATCACAATGTTGGGAAAATGTGTGAAATATTTCATGGCAAAGTTTCTTGACTTTGCACATCTGTACCTACAGTCACCCGGGAGTACAATTATTCTGGATAATCTCACAGCCTGAGTACGTTATTGTGCGCATAAAATGCTGGAAAAACATCCTAAAAGCTCAAAAGAAAAATACATTTTAATTGACCCATGTGATCATACAGTGACAACTGCATGGTCATCTGACTGGATTCCACCAATCACAGGACAGAATTTCCATTACCCATTTTACAAAATCTATTTCTCACATGCTGGTGTGCATGTGTTTGTTTTATCTGTGTGATATGTAGCAGCTGCTGCCATAACCTTCTTTCAAGGACACTCATAGAAATAAGATGTTGCCATTGCCTGAGTTTTTCCAGGTTAATCATGTCACAGTAATAAAATACAGACAAGGTTTTTTTTTTGCATAAGGCACACAAGTACACCCCCCGCCGCCTCCCATGCATACATTTTAAAGTCAGGCCATGACTTTTTTCCTGCGAGCCCCTGAAAAAGAAATGCATAGGTTGCAAAAAAAAAATAGGTAGGGGGAGTTCTGTTGTTCATATGTTGCTGTGCACCCTTATGCAATAACAAAAATACCATGTGAAAAAAATAAGTTATCACTAGAATGTGCATGGTTTTACTGATGGTAAATTTCAGGCACAGTTCTTCAAATCAAGGGACGCTGTGAAATGTTAGGTGCTTCAGTGCTTTTGTTTCTGTGTTTCTGGACAAATAAAATAACCATTTGTTTGTTTTTCTGTGTGTGGTTTCCTGCAGGTGGTAATTCTGGAAGATGGACAATGAGCATACCAGAGATGGTGTCTGGGATGGTTGGAAGCCCATTGCTTTTACCGTGCACATTTGAACACCCACATATGAACTATAGGGGTAACATTACTGCAATATGGAGGAAAGTAACATATTGGAATGGACCAGTAATCTTCCAGTGTAAAACTCACACGCAGAATGCCTCACAGGGCAGCAGTTGCAATACCAGCACCAACGTTGGGGAGCGCTATCAACTCATTGGGGACCCTCACAAAAATGACCTCTCCATACGGATCAAAAGCCTCAGCTATGGCGATCACAACATATTATTTTGTCGGGTGGAGCTGGATAATGACATCTATGAGTCCCCATTTGGAACTAAAGTGAGCGTGCAAGGTGAGGTCATGGTGGGGTTTGATAATCTTCTGAGTGTAGTAACAGAAGGTGTCTGAAAAAGCTGGCCACAAATAATGAAGCTAAAATAATAACAAATGTCAGTTAGGCCTGGTGAGTAATTTATATAAACAGAGGCATGCATTCAATGTGGTCTATCAGAAAAGGATAAAAAAAAAATGTCATTGGAATGAGGCTTCATGCCCAGCTTTTAATTATCATGAATTATAGAATTCCAACAGCTTTACATTAAGTAAGTAATAAGCCATGACAGGGTGTGCATTAAAGGATTTTAATGCATGCTGCATGAGTGTGCTAAAGCATGAGGCTACAGGCCGAGTGTCCCAATGCCCCTGGAAGTGCATTAGCATCCTTTAATGCACACCTTGGAGTGGCTTATTACACTTATAAAATAGCTGAACCATAATTTCATAATAAAATCATTATAGAAATGCGTATGTATTGTGTTAAAATAATTTGTAGTTGTAAGTTTAAGAGGATGAAACAGTAGTTGATAAAATAGTGCTGTTTGCTCATTGTAGCCAGCAGGTGGTGCTGTGCTATTGAGTTTAAAGTGCAGGCAGCCTGTGTGTGGTTTTGGATGCTATAGTCGCCACTCCGGACACTTTACTGGGACTCAACCTTCCCATGCTCCACTGGCACTTGACCCACATGCACCACTTGAGAGGTGCTGCTCCGATTGTTGTCAGGCTGCTATAAGCTTGAGTCTCCCACACCCTCCAAGAAACAGGAGGAGTTGATGTACAGTAATTGCTCCTGACTCTCACACCCTTGTCCCAGAAACAGGAGGAGCTGATGTACAGTAGTTGCTCCCTGACTCTCCCACCCCTTCCCAGAAACAAGGGGAGCTGATGTACAGTAGTTGCACCCTGACTCTTCCACCACCCTCCCAGAAACAGGAGGAGCTGATGTACAGTAGTTGCTCCCTGACTCTCACACCCCCTCCCAGAAACAGGAGGAGCTGATGTATAGTAGTTGCTCCCTGACTCTCACAAGCAGTTCAGTTGAGGTCAGGGAGCTGATTAATAGTTTGGGGAATTGTTTTTCATGTGGTCTGTGCTGCAGGTAGACAATGTTGTGTCCTGCACCCCTATTCAAGGACTGAAATGGGAGCTCAGTATCAGTGATGGTGCCTTTCATGCTGGTCCCAAGTTTGCTGACTCATGTGCTGAAACAGTTTTCTGTGAGGCTTCCCCTCCCTTGTGGCATGAGTTATTTTAGTGTGTGTGTGTGTGTGTGTGTGTGTGTGTGTGTATGTGCATGCGTCGTGTTTGGTGTGAGTGAGTGATTGAGTGTGTATATTGTGTGTCCAGTGTGTGTGTGTGTGTATGTGTCAGTGTGTGTGTGTGGTGTGTGTGTGTATGTGTGGTGTGAGTAGTGTGGGTGTGGTGTGGTGGTGTGTGTGTCGTGGTGTGTGTGTGTGTGGTGAGTGAGTGTGTGTGTCCGATGTGTGTGTGTGTGTGTGTGCATGTGTGTGTGAGTGGTGGTGAAGTGAGAGTGTGTGTGTGTGTGTGTGGTGAGTGAGTGTGAGTGTGTGTGTGTCTAAGTGTGTGTGTGTGTGCATGGCGTGCATGTGTGTGTCCGAGTGTGTGTGTGTGTTGTGTGTGCATGTGTGTGTGAGTGAGCATGTGTGTGTGTGTGTGTGTGTACGGTGAGTGAGTGTGTGTATGTGTGTTCGAGTGTGTGCGTGTGTGTGTGTGTGTGTGTCCGTGACCCGCAGCGATGTGCTCTGTTTGATGTTGAGAGTGGATCAGGATCAGGCACAGTGTGAAGGAGCTTTGGGCATGTACTGACCCTTCACCTTCCGCCTTCCCATCAGAGTAATGTCACTCTGCCCGTTCTAAGCAGGTGATTGCAGCTTGCTGTTTGAATATGCTGTGTCTCCTGTTTCTTGTTGCCAGGGTGCCATGCCTGTAAGAGCTGCAGCCTGGAATGTTGAGCTGCCTAGTGGGTAAAAGTAAACTTGTAAAGTGTATAGTTACCTGGTGGGACTGAACTGTTTAATATTTGAAAGTGTTCTGAGCTGGCTGATGCTGCAGTGTTGGGCGTACATCAAGTGTGAACACTGCCTTTTTTTTTCTTCCACATTTTATCCTCCTTCTCCCCAGTTACCCCCTTCCAACCAACCCCTCCCCCTGCCCCATCAACTGGCTCCTCTGGGACTTATCTTATGCCGATGTCCTGTGCCACAGGACCTGTGGCATGTGCCCAGCCACCAGTGCTGAGCCTGCAGAAGGTCGGTCTTCATCCTGCCTCTGGTTTTTTTCTGATGATTTTCTCCTTTGCTTTCCCCCGGAGACCTTGGTGAACATGGTCGTGTATATGCGTTGAGGCGCACATGCGAACCAGCACTGAGCACAGCTCCCAATCCACACACCCAGCCTAGCGCCAACCCCCCAGTGCCCTAAGCTACCACCAAGCCTCCATTTGGTGGCAGCCAAGAGCCAGGGAGGCCTCTCTCCCCAATCCGGGAGAGGTGAGGAGCACTGCCTGGTGGCTGCTCAATCCACTCTAGCCCCCACCTGCCGAGTTGACTGCCAGCAACCCGTGCTTGTTCCTAAACATGGGTCACTGGCGTGGTGAGAGTGTAAGGCACCCAGCACCTCAGCCCTCTGTGCCACTGGGCCAGCATGAACACTGCTTTCTAATGGAGGCCACAGACTTTATTTTGAGGTGTCTAGAGATACAGAATTTTTTGAGAAGTGGTAGGGAAGTGTGTGATAGTATAGTAAATGTGGAATTATACTTAATGTGTTAAAATATTGAACACAGTTTTTTTTTTTGTTTTAAAAGATTTTTAAATATGGTAGTAGTAAAGTGTTAGATTTTCAATAAGGTAGCCCCTGGATTTTGTTTGTTTGTTACTTTCTGTTTTGAGGCTTAGTAATATTGTTCCATAAGGAGTTTTTTTTTTTGGGGGGGGATGAGATTTGGCAGCTGCCCGTACGTTTATAGAGATTTAATGTATGGTCAGCTGATGTCTCTCAGCCAACGAAATTACTTGACTTTTTTCTTGCCATTTTATAATCTCTATTACACTGTCATGTACTGTCTGATCCCCACGGTGCATGAATTCTTCCGTCAACATTCCATCCTCTAGCACTGCCGAATCCTTGGAATTATGCATTCTGATTCTGAGCCAGCATTTTTAGACAGTTGGTGGATGAACTATTTTATAAAAAAATCTCCCTCTCAATGAAGAAATCATTCAAAAGATACCCTTCTTTTGGAATAAATATTTTTTTCAATAATACCAGTAAGGCAGACCCAGGAGTTAGATGGCTCTGTGATGTCGATTCAACATCAATTTCGTCGACCGGCATCACAGTGACGGAATTTATGTCGATCACAAGTTGCGGTCGACATAAATCCCGATGGACTCCTGGTCCATTTTTCTACTGGGGGGGCTTTGCCCCTGAGCCCCCCCATGCAAGGGGCTCTGCCCCAGCACCTCCCATTCTAATTATAATCAACTCCGAGTCAGAGTTGATTCAGGGAGGGGGTGCAGGACCAGGAGACAGTGTGCCCCTGTCTCTGGCACACCAACAGTGACCTGCAAAACTTCCGGTGGCACCATGGAGCAAGTAGCAGAACACTGAGACAAGCTCTCTCCCCCAAGGGCCTATAAAGTTATTTTTTCAGGAGCCAAGCTTTCAAAACAGTCAAAAAGCAAAATGAAAAGAAACACGAAAAGCAGCACAAGCTCAAAGAAAACCGCATCAAGAGGACAGAATGCAGATGGATTAACAATCCAAATGCGAGATAGCAGAAGAAGCCTTCCTTTGAGCATGCTTCGACACCGAGGAGGAGAATGATCACCTGTCTAGAAATAGATTTGAGCAGCTCTTAAAGAACTTAAGGAGATGCGTGCTGAAAATAAAGCCGAATTCAAACAACTAAATCAAACATTGACTGGCTTAGAAAAAAGGATAGAGGAGGCAGAGAACAGAATTGGTGCCATGGAGGAGAATGCTACAAAAACGGGCCTCGTCATACAAGCCCTCATCAACCATACCGAAAGACTGAAGGAGAAGTGCACGCATCTTGAGGGCCGTTCACGGAGAGAAAATATTCGTGTTTATGGACTCCCTGAGGGCACTGAAACTGGCCGTATGACGGAGTTTATGGCCAATTTTTTGGCAGATGTCTTACAATTACCGGCAGGCTTTCAGCTCGGGATCGAGTGCACACACTGAGCACTCCAGCCTAAACCACCCTCTCCTAACAGCAGACCTTGCTCGACCTCACTCGATAATAATTAAATTTAATAGCTACAAGATCAAGTAGGAGACTTTGTCCAAAGCATGGCAGCAAAAGGAAGTCAAATAACTCGCTTCAAGACTTCTTTTGACCACGATTACCCAGTAGAGGTTCGAAGGCAAAGGATGAGGTACCTGGATTTGTTGAGGGTACTGAAAGCAGAGGGGATATGTTTCCACACACCATTCCCGGCTCGTTTTTAGGGTTTTCTGGCCAGATGGAGTAAAAGTTTATGACTCCCGAGGACGGAAGAAGGCCTGCATTGAAAGGGGCCTGGTTATTCAAGAGTCACCCCTGAGGACTCCAATTCCCAGCAGGACTTGGGAGACTTCACTGATTGGATGGTTGCATTGGCAAAGTGGAAAAGGGGTCACGGATCACCAGCATCATCAATTGTGCCCTTGCAAGTGTTTAGATTGCTCATGCAAAACGTCCAAGAAAGCTAGAAACAATGACTCCCAGGACTGAGAGACCTGTTTTCTTCTTCCTCAGCGAACTGTATGTAAGCAAAGAGCATATTTTCTTTGTTTCAGCAAACGAGATAGACTGGCTCTACCTTGGTTTTGTTTAGGTGATCAGATGTACTGTTTATAGACTTGTTTAGGTAGCTAGTCATCACTTTGCTCATCCTCCTTGGGACTAAATATGACTACTACTCACATGGACATGTGGACTATGATGCACTCTTTGTTATATTTTGACATATACCTCCTCAAATAAGGTGTATACTCTGTTGCTTTATGAGTACCTCTTTCATACATTTAATGTCTTTTTGTGTTGCTTGCATGCATATGCAAGAAACACATTGCATCAGCAGTTAGGGAGCATGCCACAGTACATCAAGACATTCGGCCACGTCACCACACAATCAGCTGTTTTGGTGCATTACAAGCTACCAAAACAGCTGACTGCATGGTGTTCCCATGGTGACGGCTTCCCCGTCGGCCTCTCACAGTCCCCAGGAGGCCGACAGAAAGCCACCGCCTGCCATTCAGTGTGCCTTCCTGGTGAACCATTTCAACAAATAATAAAAAAAAGCCAACGGGGTGCCCAATCCCCCTATCGGCATGACCCCTTCCCCAGTTCATTTGCCAATGGGGTAGCCCAATCCCCGTTAGCATAATGCACCCCCATAGCTCCTGCATCCCCCCCAGCACACTATATGGCCAACGGGGGTGCCCAGTCCCCCATCGGCTCCACTGCCCCCCCAAACAAATTTCCATCTGCCATGCTGAGAGCCCATCCCAGCGTGGCAAAAGTTTCCTTGGTCAACAGGGGTGCCCAATCCCCTGTTGGCTCCACTACCCCCCAAACAAACTGCCTGGTGCCATGCTGGGAGCCCACCCCAGTGTGGCAAAAGTCCCCCGTCATCTTTAAAAAAAAAAAAAGACCTAGAAGAAAAAGTCCCTCGTTGATTCTCTTGCCCCCGCCCCCAACTCAAGCCCACCCTCTGCCTACCCCACCTCTCCACACCCCCACCTCACCCCATACTTACCTCTGGAGCCCAGCACGATGATCTTCAGTGCACCAGGAACACGTCTGCACTATTCAAAGCCGACCACGAACTGAAGAAATGCCAGTAAGCTGTATAATAGCATAAATGTTTTTTTTTTTAACTTTGGTGCATATCTCAGCCATTTTTGAGAATTTTCCACCAAATTTTCAACATGGGGTTCTTGGGACCCCACCTCATGAACTCAGTCACTGTCATTTTGTTATTCAGTCCGGAAAGGTGATTTTGCTGTCACTGCGCGGAACCACCTTTAGGGACCAATTAACGAAACAACAGTGTCATAGTTCATGAGGTAGGCCCAAAACCCTATGTTGAAAATGTGGGAAAAATTCTCAAAAATGACTTTTTTATGAGCGTGAGTTGCGCAGTTCCTACGCCAGAATCTCGAGCATTGTTAATATTTCACTCCAGATTTTCAACATTGCCATTTTACCACACCTTCTTATGAACAGTACAGCTGTCATTTTTCACCTCTCGCATAATATATGTTTTTGCACATGTAGCGCACAATGGCGTGGTCGGTGCGCGAAATCAATGTTTGGGACAGATTAAGAAAATCACAGTGACACTGTTCATAAACAGAGTCCTTAAATGGGCTATATTGAAAATTTGGTGACAAAAGTCCTTAAAATGACTGTTACGAGCGTGCATTGTGCAATTTCCACGCACCTCGTAAGTTCACAAATTCGTTATCTTTTCAGTCCAGATTTTCAACATTGGCATTTTCCACACCTCCTTATGAACAGCACAGCTGCCATTTTCACACCCTGGCTGAAATGTGTTTCGCACTTCTGGCACAGAATAGCACGGTCGCTGTGGGAAATGAGTATTCGGGCTAGATTAAGAAAATCACAGTGACGCTGTTCATGCGCGGAGGTCCCAAAATGTCTATGTTGAAAATCTGCTGTAAAAAATCCCAAAACTAATTACATTACAGGTGTGTGTTGCGCAGTTTCTACGCACACTTGTGACTTCACCAGTTTTTTTTATATTTTCACTGCAGATTTTCAACATTGCCATTTTTACACCTCATGAACAATACAGCTGTCATTTTCATATCCTGTTCAAATGTGCTTTTGCACTTGTAGGCAACAAATGGCACAGTCGCTGTGCAAAATCACCTTCCGGCTAACAAACTGATGGTGTCACTGTTCATGTGGTGGAATCACAAAAAGCCCATGTGGAAAACTTGGAGTAAAAATACCAAGAAAAGCCCAGGGTGTTAGGGTTTTCAACCATAACGCTCTACCCTGTAGGGACTGACAGGCGTCAGGGGTGTGACTTGGGATTGTCGACAGCAATGCTCATGCCATTCCACCCCAACCCTGCAGCCACTGGCAGGCATCAAAGTGCGCCTTGGACCCTTTGGCCCCAGAGTTCACCCCATTCTCCTATACTGCACCCATTTCTGTGTATTTCCTTATCAAATGAGGTGAGTGTAAAGCTTGAACACTTCAAAGCACACCTCAACACTTGTAAGTGTCTGCAGGGTAGGGTGAAGTGAAATGTTGTGACCATTATGGGCGATGACCCAAAGGCACACCCCAATGCCTGTCCGTCTCTGCAGGGTGGGGGTGGAGTTGGCATCAGTTCAATACTTCACTGCCATTTCTATACTGCATCTGTCTAACTCCTGCACTTCCACTGCTAATGACAGTAAGCAACACTTGGCATTGACAAATGCTTGTTTGAGTAATGAATTATACTATTTCAAGAGAACATTATGTAGATTTAGCACCTTGATGCCTGTGCTAGCCACCTTATTTTAAAGTTTTTGAAATTTGCGTATTCACTATATGAGAGAAGGGCTAAACAATACATATGTTTTAAAAGGAGCCCTTGGGGGGCGGGAGAGGGAATCTGGAAATAACTGACCCTCCTTTCTCTCTCTCTCTCTCACTAGTGCCCTTTCTGCTTGCTTAATTCCCTTCAGGGCTGCAAACTTGTTGTAGCCATGGGGCCCATTTGACGCCTCATATTGGCTGTTTTTCTTGCTGCCAGAGAGCCCTGTTTTATCATTTCTGGGCTCTGAGGGGGAACAACTTGTTTTAAGTGGCTTGGTGGCAATTGCCCCATCCCCTCTTTGTTCATCCCTCAATATTCTTTAAAGGAGGGATCTGGACATTTAGTGATCTTTCCATAATTTGATAAGATCTCCACAAATGGAAGCCTTTTGTTTGGCTGGCAAGTTTACAAATTATCTGTGTTTATTACAAAGTGTTTACTGTTTTGTTTATTTATATGGGGACTTCTTGTCTTGACCATGCTGGGGGAAGGAATGCTTTTCGACAAGGGAGTGGGAAACTTTTGGTACGTTCATATGGGAATATGCTTACCTGCTATAAATTTTACAATTCATGGATAAGTCAGACATAGCAATCCTATCCTACTATAATGTAAATGGTTTATCCCACCCCATTAAGCGCAGCAGAGTAATGTCCTTCCTTCAAAAATACCAGGCAAAGTTTATCATGTTACAAGAAACTCACATGGATCTCACTGACCATAAAAAAGTTGTTGAAATTTGGGTATAGGGAGGGAGTTTTTTCCTCGTATGGTAAGGGCTGGAGAAGAGGAACAGCGATCCTGGTCCCAAATGGGACACAGTTTATTTTGAAAGACACCATACAGGACAAGGAGGGTAGATACGTTGGTTTGAAGGGAACTTATAATGGGTCCTTAATTACTCTGGTCTCGGTATATGCTGCATCAAAGGTGAGCTTCAGTTCTTCCAAGACTTTATTATTAAAATGGCAGGATGGGCTGAGGGCATATGGTTATTGGGGGTGGGATTTGAACCTACAACTTAACCCTAACCTTGACTTTTGGTACAGCTCCCGAGAAGTCAAAATAATTTATCAAAGAAAGTAACTGGGATCATGGGGGAACTGGGATTGATTGATGCATGACGTCAACTGAATAAGGGAATGTGACAGTATACTTTCTTTTCACATCCTTACCAGTCCTATTCTCCACTGGATTATTTTGTGGTGACTAGGGAATCCATAGGAACATGCAGGGACTCATGGATGGGTAATATGGACCTTTCAAACCTTTCCCCCATCTTTCTGAAGCATACACTTGGATCTCCAAGGCAATCTACTTTTTGAGACTAAATCTCCCTCCTCCAGGATAAAAAATCCAGGATACAGTTAAAACCACCATAGAACAAGCAGTGCAACAGAATCAACATCCAGATATCAACCCCGGAATTCTTTGGGACACCATAAAGGTGATATTAAGGTCGTTGTTTTGTTGAAATTTCTGGTAGCTGCAAGAAACAAAGGCTAGAAGGTTCTTACTACAGGAAAAAATTACAAAATTGGAGTTGTTGCAACAGCAAAACCTGAACAAGGAGAGAGGTAGGCAGCTTGCAAAATTAAAGGCAGAGCTGCTTACGATAATAGACTACCAGATAAAACAGCAACTTGTTTTTGAGACAGAGATTTTATGAGGGGGGTCCTAGGGCCCTCAAGCTACTAACCTGTCACCTAAGGCAACAAAAAGCAAAAGCCAGTATCCCCAAAATTAGGATCCCAATACATGTAAGTGGAAATACACAGTAGAGGAGATAGCTGGTACTTTTCGTTTTTATTACCAATCGTTATATAGTAAAAGCACCACTCCTGCTGTAGAGGAGGTTCAGCAGTTCCTTGCTCCCTTGCAGCTACCAGCTCTCTCCTCACAACAACAATGTTTTTAGGCACCTTTTTCAGCTGAAGAAACACAAAGGAGATTGGCAGGCTCAAGTCTGGAAAATGTCCAGATACCAATGGGTTGCCTAATGAGTTTTATGAGCAGTTTAAGCAGAGGTTACCCTTTGCTCTGTCAACATATAATTATGTTCATTCTGAGAAGGGGACCATTCCGCCATCATTGTCTCAAGCAGTTATATCTGTTATTCCGAAGACAGCAGGGACCCCACAATCTGCTCTTCTTACCGTCCCACATCAATATTAAATGCAGACTATAAAATCATGGCTGGAATATTGGCTAGAAAGATTAGAGAGTATATTGCCAGAACTTATTCACATTGATCAAACTAGTTTTGTACCAGGTAGTCAAACTATGAACAATATCCGGAGATTGGTAATTATGATAGAACATCTACAAAAACTTCACAACCTGCTTATATAATGAGTTTAGATGCTGAAAAGGCATTTGACCAGGTCTCCTGGGATTTTCTTATGGTACCTTGTCCGACTTCGTCTCTCCCCACTCTTTTGCCAAATAGTAACAAAGATTTATGCCAATCTAGTGGCCTATGTCAGATCGAATGGTTTTGTTCCTCAGTCTTTTCATCTGGCTCGGGGAACCAGACAGGGATGCCCTCTGCCCCCTTTCTTATTTGCACCATACATTGAGCCACTTGCTCAGTCCATAAGATTGAACCCCGCAATCCAGGGAGTTACAGTGGGGAACACACATCATAAAATTGCCTTGTACGCAGACGATGTGTGATCTCACAGATCCAGAAAAATCTCTTGTTGAAGTCTTTAAACAAACAGAAACATTTTCTCAAATAGCAGGATACAAATTAAATTCGACAAAGACTGACGTTTTGGCAATGATTCCTCATGTGCCAACAGAAATAAAGGAAAAATATCCAATGAAATGGAACTGTGAGACTCTGTAATACCTTGGTATTTATTTAAGCAAGAACCTCCTTACATTATTTAAAGACAACTACCCCCTTCTACTAAAACAAATCTGGTCCGATTTGAGGAGATACATTTTATTCTAGATTACAAGCCCTCAAAACAAATATCTTACCTAGACGCTTTACCTTTTCAGGCAGTTCCTGTCTGATTCCCCATGACGTATGGCAAATTGGCAGAGGAGGGCCGTGGCTTTCCTTTGGGCTAGTCTTAGGCCGAGAATTTCTAGGAAGATACTTTATTTGCCTCACAATCAAGGGGGAAGGGCCTGCCCAGATTTTCAGACTTATTGGTTAGCTGCCCAGATGAAGATTGCTCTACTCTGGGCCCACCCACAGTATACTTCCCATTGGAAAAGGTTGGAGACCAGTACGGGAGGACATATACCCCTGACGGCAGCCTTGTTTAATCCCCCTCCTCAGATAGATCTAGCTATATACCCCTATCTTACCACACAGACTATGATTCAAGGATGGCTTCAGGGTACCAGAAGGGGCTTTACTCATAGAAATTTGTGGAGGTACAGATGGTGGTTACATCAAGAGTCTTTTTTACTAGCAAGGCATTCTACATGGCACGGGAAACAAATGAGAAGGGGTTTATATGCTTCCTGGAAATTAATACAGGGAAATTCAATACTCTCCTTTGAGGCCATTAAGGTAAGAACTAAATGGGGATCAGGGGGATTTATTATATTTTTATCAAATTCAGAATCATGCAAACAGTTGCCTTGGTTCCACTTCCACTTGGATAGATGGTGGGCCCTTTCCGCTGGCCTTTGAGACAATTTGGAGGGATGCCCATGGAAAAGGGCCATCACTATTCTATAGAAACATAGAAACATAAAAGTCGATGGCAGATAAGGACCATAAGGCCCATCCAGTCTGCCCATTTCTTTCTACCTTATAAATGTGCCATTGGCCTTTGCTTTGTCAATGACCTATCTATTCATACTCATCTGTATTGCTCCCTTATGCATATCCCATGCCTGTTTGAAGCCCTGCACTGTATTTATATCCACCACTTCCTGAGGTAGGCCATTCCATGCATCCACCACCTTTTCTGTGAAAAAGAACTTCCTCACATTACCACTTAATCGGTGTCCCTCTAATCTCATGCTGTGTCCTTTTGTCCTGCTATTTTTCTTATATTGAAACATGTTAGACTCTTTCCCCTTGTTAATGCCCCTAAGGTGTTTGAATGTTTCAATCATACCACCTCTCTCCCTCCTTTGCTTTAGGGTATACATAGTGAGCTCTGTTAATCTGTCCTCATATGTTTTCTGATGCAGTCCCTGCACCATTTTGGTTGCCCTTCTCTGGACTGCCTCAATTTGGTTAATATCCTTGTGAAGGTATGGCCTCCAGTACTGCATGCAGTACTCTAGATGGGGCCTAACCAGTGTCTTGTAAAGAGGGATCATTACCTCCCTCTTCCGACTTGTGATACCTCTACTAATACACCCCAACATCCCCCTAGCCTTACCTACTGCTTTAGTGATCTGCTTGGATGATTTAAGGTCATCGGTGATGATGATGCCCAAGTCTCTTTCTTCCCTTGTGACTGCCAGCAACTCCCTTCCAGCCTATAGGTGGCTTCAGGGTTTCTCTTCCCTATGTGCATGATCTTGCACTTCTTTGCATTAAACCCCAGTTGTCACTCTTCTGACCATTTTGCTAGTTTATCCAGATCTCTTCTCATTCTGCCCACTCCATCTGGATCATCTATTCTGTTGCAGATCTTGGTGTCATCTACAAACAGACAAACCTTACCCTCCAGTCCATCTGCAATGTCACTGATGAAGATATTGAAGAGGACTGGCCTCAGGACTGATCCCTGAGGTACCCCACTTGTGACTTGCATCTCTTCTGACTGTATACCGTTTACCACCACTCTCTGTTTTCTGCCCGTCAACCAGTTTGCCACCCAGTTGATCAACTTCTGACCCACCCTGAGCCTACCCAGCTTATTAATCAATCTTCTGTGTGGAACAGCATCAAAAGCTTTCCTGAAGTCAAGGTAGGCAACATCAACTGCTCCCCCTTGGTCCACCACTCTGGTTACCAGTCAAAGAAATCTGAGATTAGTTTGACAGGACCTTCCTTTTGTAAACCCATGCTGTCTTGGATCCTGTGCTCCTGTGGATTCCAGGTGTTGCACGATCCTTTCCTTAAGGAGTGCCTCCATAATCTTGCCCACTACTGAGGTAAGACTGACTGGTCTGTAGTTCCCTGCCTCCTCCCTGCTACCACTCTTGTGGGCGGGATCATATAAGCCCTACTCCAGTCTTCTGGAACCTCTCCTGTGCTCCGAAACTCACTAAACAGTTCTGATAATGGCTCTGCTAGTTACAACCTTAGCTCCTTTAGTACCCTGGGATGTATGCCATCAGGTCCCATTGCCTTGTCCACCCTGAGGTTATCGAGCTCTTGTAGGACCCTTTCTTTTGCATCCATGGTGCTGAGCTGTGGGCCCTTCCCTACCTTCTCTTCAGTAAATACCGAGCAGAAGTATCTATTTAGGATAGATGCTTTTACATGGTCCTCCTCCTCACACTCCCCCTTATCTCCTTTGATTTTAGCAGTACCCCCTCTGGACTTTCTCCTTACACTAATATATCTATAGAAAGTCTTGTCACCTTCTTTTACTGTTTGTGTTAGTGTTTCCTCGGTTTGGGCCTTTGCCTGCCTTACTGCCTTCCCTGCTTCCCTTAGGGAAGTTTGATATGCCTCCCTATCTTCATCCCGCTGTGTTCCTTATATTTCCTGAAGGCCAGCCTTTTGGCTCTGATCTTTTCTGCTACTGTTTTTGAGAATCAAAGTGGTTTCCTTCTTCTTTTGCACTTCCTTTTCTCTCTAACACAATGGGATATTGCTTCAAGTATTGCATCCTTAATGCTTGCCCACGTTGCCTGTACCCCCTCACCTGTATTTCTTTTTGCCAGGGCTAGCTTAACTCTGTTAGCCATCTTATCAATGTCAGCTCCTCTGAAGTCCCATATTTATGCCTTGGAATGGGATGATTTAGTTCTAGTGGCCAAATTGAACCATACCATGTGATGGTCACTGGCCCCAGGCGACCTTCTACCTGGAGATCTGTGGTCCTTTCCCTGTTAGTCAGTACTAGATCTAGGATAGCTCTGTTTCTTGTGGGTTGTTGTACCAGTTGTTTGAGGCCCTCCCCCTGCAGGGAATCCACCATGTGTCTAGTTCTAGCAGATGTTCCTGCTGGTATTGACCAATCTGTATATGGCATGTTGAAGTCTCCCATTATCTGAACCTCCCCTTTAGCTGTCATGTTTTGTGTATCTTCTAACAGTAATGTGTCTATGTCCTCCCCCTGGTCTGGGGGCCTGTAGACAACCCCAGTTCGTATGGCTGTCCCATTTCCTGTTTCCAGAGTGGCCCACAGTTCTTCTGGCTCCTTATGTGTATTCTGAATTTCTGTAGCTTTGATATTTTCACTGACATACAGGGCCACTCCACCCCCTCTTTTGCACCTTTGTCTTTTCTGAACAGTACATAGCCAGGTACTGAAGTCTCCCAAGTGTGGTTACTGGTAAACCATGTCTCGTCAATTGCTGTTATGTCCAGTTTAAAATCTTTCATTATTGCCTGCAGGTCTAGGATCTTGTTTCCCAGACTGCGAGCATTTGTGTACATGATTTTCCATTGGCTAGATTTTGGTGCGTTAGTTGTTGGGTGAGGTCTGGTGGGTCCCCAGTGCGACGTATGGGGGAGCCAGACCTTTTTCCTTACCTGGTGATGCAAATGAACTACAAACATGCTGAACTCCTGTTTGACCACTAGCTGAGGGGGGAGGGGTGTTCTTCCCATTCGACATATGGGGTGCTGTACCCCCTCTCCCCATTTACTAGTTTACATATTCTGCAAAGACGTCAAACTTCTGCCCCAATGCACTAACTCCCTCCTTAGTCAGATGCAGTATGGCAAATTTAAAGAACTTTCACTCCAAAAACTGTTGCCAGTTCCCTACAAATTTGTGTCCTTTTTCCTGGCACCAGCCCTTGAGCCACATGTTTAGCTCGCCTGTCTCCCCTTCTCTGACCTTCCGTCCATCTGTCCCCCTCTTCCAGACTGGCAGGATCTCAGAGAAGGAGATGCCAGTTGAAAGGATGATAGTTTGTCACCCAGCCTGGTCAGGTGTTCCTTGGTCTCCGCAATGGACCGGCTGGTGAGATCCTTAGTCCCTGTGTGTACCAGGACATCAATGTTTTCTCCTGCTTCCTGAACAATGTTAGTGATGCGGTCAGTGTCTCTCGACGCTGGTGTACCAGGGAGACATCTAACCATTTCCCCTGGCTGGAGATGGGTATCAACTCCCCGAATCATGGAGTCTCCTATGATCAGAAGTTTTCGGGAGTTTCCTTTTGCTTTTTTTGTTTTGGTTCCTGTTTTGGGTGAGTTTTGTTGTGCTAGCTCCTGTACTGCAGTGTCCTACTCTGCAGTGTCCTCTGCCCCTTTGTTTGATTTCGGAGATCGAGGCAGATACCTGTTTGTAGTTTTTATATGGTTTGTGGAGGTAATATGTTGGAGAGCACTGAGTGAAGGGGCACCCAATTTGCCCCTTCTAACCACCTGCCAACCTCCCAGACCAACTACCCTATTGCGGTCAAGGTGCTGATGTTGGATGTTGGGGAAATGGCGGGTGGTTCTTATAATATATTTTCTCTTGAATATGCAATTTGAGGTGCGAATCTCTGCCCGTGCTGGCTGGAGCTGAGCCCTTAGATCTCAATGCCAGCATGTAGGACAGTGTCCTAAATCCTGTAAAACTGCCCTTCTGAAAAGTGTTCCACAGTATCTGCAGTTAATGATATCCATTCCAGATAAGTTACTGGGTTTGTAACCTGGTCAGAGTAATTAGAAGGAAGAAAATGAAAGCAAAAGTTTGATTTTGTGTTTTGTTTGTTTGTTTTTGTAAAACTTGTTATAACAAGTTAAGTTACTAGTGCCCCTGTAAATTAGGTCACCATGTGGATACCCCACTGATCTGCCCCTTCCTGATTTGCCACAGGAAATGTCATGACTGTCCTACCCTATAAAGGTGTAGTGTGGGGTGGTTGGGGATGGGGGTGGGTGGGTGGCTGGGCCCTACCCCTGCAGAAAAAAACAACAACCACAGACGAAAGAAACAAGAAGGTAAGAGCAGAAACAATCAGCCAGCAACAAATGCAGTAGCCCTGAAAGCTTATCCTAATGATAGATAAAACTGTAAAACTTGTAAAGCACCACCTGTAATAATTTCACAGAAGATATACCCTGTAAGAAACACTTAGCTACAGAGAAAAATAAAGCAGTATCAACAGATATACCTTGCAAAAGACAATTTGAATCAGAAGATTATATCAGTAATCTGTTAGCAGACACCTGTAGGCACACCCTGTAATAATGCAGCAGAAGGTATACCCAGCGACAATAATTTGAGTCAGAGAAAAATAAAGCAACAAAATGTTAGCAACAAGCAGTAACAATCCCTATGAGTACAAAATAAAAATAACACACAGTAAATCTGCCTAGCCCAAAGAAGTCTTAATCCTTTCCCTCACTCTGGTAAGGTTCTTTGCACTGTCCTTTCAAGCAACCTAGAAGAAAAGAGCTCAGGTGAAGCTAGGTGCTTTGGCCAGCAAACCTAGTCTTCCGCCTCCAAGATATCAACTAACCTGACCTTTTAACCCTTCTTTCTGCTGGAAGTTACTGACAGTTTGTCAGCTCCACCCCCCAGATATACACCTAATCCCCTGGAAGAGCTGTGGGAGAAAGCAATTAGCTCCTTCAATGTGAGAAGGAATTTAATTGCAGATAGTACTCATAATACACAAGCTATGCATCAGAAATGGGAGCGGAGTTAAATTTGAAGTTGGATTTTAGCTCATGGGATAAATTTTTAGAAACTGCTGGTGTACTACTTCATCTCCTGCCTGGCGAGAGTTTGCTTGGAAGATTAGAATTCATTATTTTCTCACTCCAGGTAGATTACTCAAGATGGACACTCAGAGGGAGGCAACATGTTGGAGACAATGTGGAAATGAAGAGGCAGACCAAGCACATATTTTTGGGTCCTATCCCCTACTAAAAGATTACTGGAAACAGGTGGGGAAGCACTTGGCAGATTTGTTTGGCTTAAACGGGGAATTGGGTCCAGAGTACTTAATACTAGGATTTCGCCCACTTGAAATTAAAGGTGAAGAGGCCTTCTGTCTTTGGGCTATCCTTATCATAGCAGCATTAAAAACCCTAACTAAGAAATGGCTTCAGTCATCTCCTCCCTCTGTCGAGGATTGGCTTTTGATAATAACCAGAATTCATGCTATGGAACTAATAATTTTTGATGATCATAAAAATGATCTTTTTAACAATAGATGGGACAGATGGGAATTATATAAGGGTAACTACTTAAACCAAGGGTGGTGGGATATGCCCCATATCTTTCATTCCTATCGATTCTTCCCTGCCCCCCCCCCACCTTCCCCTCTCCTTCTTGGATTTTACAGATTAGGCCTTTTGTTGTAAACCCTTATAGACAAGATGTACTTAGTTCCTGGAGAAAGAATGGAGCCTTGAGGTGTACTGCCTTTATGATTTGCATCTCTGTATGCCCCCCTTTTATAGCATGGACTGTAGTTTGAAATTGTTCTCACTGAATTCCTATTATTGTTTTGGGTTAAAAACCTTGTGTTTTGGTATTCCATATTTGAATGTGAAAAATGTCATGTGCTTGAAATATTATATGTACTGGATAGACAGGAATCTTGTTATAAAGAGTATAATGTTTTGAAAGAACATCAATAAACAAGTATAACAAAAATACAGTGACCTGTCCAGCAAGTGTCAATTTTGTCTGCAGTGTTGTAGGTTGCTGTATTGATGTCGCTGTTGGAGGGGTATACTGAGTTAGATTAGCAGTCAGTTATTCACCCCTGGGGCAATATGGCACTCAGTTGCACCTTGTGCCTCATTACGTCCCTGGGAGTGATTACCACACTGTTTATCTAACCCCTGGTCATGTCTTATCACGTAATAATGCATGAATCTTCATGAATATTTCAAGGGTTTTCCTCACAAACTGGAAGGTATTCTGGGACAGGTGAAGCCTTTGTATGTAGAGTAGAAATGTCACGGTATGAAACTCTGATGGTGTGATAACCGTCATATGTAATACCACGGTTACCATCATACCATGGTATTACAGAAGATGTCATTTTGTACTAAAAAGAAGCCTCTTCAAACTCTTGCATCAGGGATAGTTAGCGTGGAAGGAAAGTTGTCCCTGAAAAATACAAAAAATTAGTTTGAAAGGTCTGAATACCACGGTATACCGTGAACATGATTATTGCAGTATTGGAAATGGCCCATAATATAAATACTGTGACTTTCAATACTGCAGTATACCATTAAACCACGACACTGTGACATTCCTTTTTTTTTACTTTATTTTTATTGTTTTCAAATTTTAAATTCATAAAATTTGTCACACATTCCAAATAAATAACAAAAAGAAAACTTCCCTTTAATATTTTATGCTCTCTAATGTACAAAGTGTGTCCAGACTATGACATGTAGGGGGGGGAAGAGAACAATTAAATTAATCTTAACCTCTTTATTTACCAGGTTAGTACTGCTAACTTAAGAATATTACTATTCTGTATTCAGATATATGGTAATATCTAAAATAGAAAATTAACCCAATGAACACCCAAAAATATAAATAAAATAAGAATAAAGTGTTGCTTAGTTATTAAGCTGACAATGCGGTCATCAGTTCTATATTACTTGACCCATGTATCTCCCCAAAAAATACTGTATTCAACAGAATTAATTTTAGTAAATATTTAAACTGTTTAGAGTTGGTCTAACTCATTTAACTCATTTTATTACGTTGTTTTTCACCCCAAAGTTAATATTTAAAAATTCATCATTTCTTCTTCAGACAAAGTGGGTGACTTAGTTGCTATGTCTCTCTGAGTATCTTTATACTGTTCCCTAATGGATTCTGAAACTTGAGCCACATCAGAGAAGATCCTCTGTATCCACTTATGTTCGATTTTTAACTTTGCAGGGGCCAACAGTTGGAATTCTGCTGCTCCCATCGCGAGTATTTGCTGGCGATAAGCCAAGAATTGTCTATATCTTTGTTAAGTTGCATATGAATAGTCAGGGTATACCAAAAATTTGTAGAACTTATATATTAAACGGGCTTTCAGTCTTGCTAATCTGGTGATCAGTTCCTAATCTGTATCAAAAGCAAATGTGACCAGAATTGTGCTCTTTTTTGCTTAACTTGCTGTTCCATCTCTGATTAACTTGATTAACCCCTCGTTTTACCTGGAATTTGTATGCTCTAGTAATAAACAGTAAATTGTCTTGCGCCAAAACAAAAACAGTCCCCAAAATATTTTTAACAAGGTCCCATATATTTTCAAATTCAGAATCTAGTAGCACTGGCAAACCAATAACTTGGAGACTCCTGTACCTCTGTTGATTTTCCAGCAGTTCAAGTTTCCTGGATAAAAGCAATACTGTCTCTCAATAAATTACTGGCGGTGGCTTCAACTCCTGTAACTTTATTTGTTGCTTTCTCAACATCTTTATTTATATTTTCAACTGTTTTGAAATTATCACAACCCTCTCCCTATTTTGCTTGGCATCTTGTTGTAGAAATTCCCTTTTTCAGAGAGTGTTTAGAACTTTAAATCAAGTGATTGAGTCCATAATAGTAGTTTTGAGAGCCTCTCCTGAGGAGTCAATTGAATGTCGACCCTTGCCCATTTCAATGTGTTCTGCTGCCGGTTTGTCAGTAGCCAATTTTAGGTTTTTAACAATTAATTCAGCATTTTCAATAGGTTCAATTGTAAGTTCTGAAACTTTTACCTCTCTCTCATTTTAACCACAATCTCTTTCATGATTTGTGTAACTGAAAACTGCGTAGTCGGTGATGGGAGCTTTTTTGTTTGTTTCAGTTCTGATGTTTGTACAGTATAGGTAAGTTGTAAACAGTTACCTTGTGGAATATGGGAATTGGGGTATTCTGGACTGCTGAGTGCTCTAATTTCTTCTGCCGCACTTGTAAGCTCCTATTTGTAGCTGTTTGTTGTGCTGTTAAATGTAGTTTTTCAGGTTTCAGTGTCTCAGCTTTTGGCGTTCCAACATTTGAACTAGGGTTCCTGATCCAGCTCTCCCCACGCCATCAAGCTGATTTCCAGTCTGTAAAGTTTTCTAGAGATCTGATTCTCAGAGATTCGTACTACTCAGATGAAGCAGATGATACTGTAACATTCCTAAGGTAGAGGGGTACAGTCGATTTTGTGGCCAGCTTCCCCGTGAGTTATGAAAATCCAATTATGCGTTACTTGTTTTTTGTTTAGTCTTATTACCCCCTCCCCCCAATCAGGTGTGGAGTACAAAAAGATATTACCGTATTAATTTATTATGTTTAAAAGCTACTTTATCAAAAAATCTGCTGTGTGTACTGAGAATCTCGAACTGTGAGTATTCAGCTCTGAACCCTTTTGAACTCCAGTAGCTACAGTAGTCTCCATAGGTAAATGGTCTCTTTTACCTACAGCACTGCTTGAACTAGCAGCAAGGTATTGGTCCTGTCAATTTTATCAAAGATTTGCGGTCTCTAAGGGCTTAAAATCGCTATTTTACTTTTTATGTTGTTAGAGCTGGTTATTATTTTTATAGGGTTTATTGTAGAATCTAACTCTTAAAAAACCATGGGCCTGCATTAACGTACATTACCTCTAGTGTTAACGTCACTTTATTTCATTAAAATTAATCTGATTCAGCAATTTGTGGTGGGAGAATTAAAAGACGTGCTGAGGTTGTAAAAGGTTCTGATCAACTAGGTTCTGATTTTTATCTGAGCCTTATCAGAACTTTCAGATTCTTTTAATTTTTTTTTTATTTTGAAGTGCAAAAACAGATTTAAGTTAATTTCAACTCAAAACATATTGCTAGTAAAAGGAGATTATATAGCACTGTATTCCCATCTTACAGCTGTTGTAAAAGTCAGTGTAACCCTCAAGTCCCTGTGGTTCCTGTTGTATGACTGGTAATTCCAGACCACAAACAGTTAATGCCTCAGAGTTGGAATCTGTGAGTCACTGCAGGGGCAGGGGCTTGGCAGAAGCAGAAGCCCCAGTTGAATCTGTCAGTGGTAGGATTACCACCACTCAGTTTTGATCAAAATGCTCGATTTTTCTAGGACCAGATTTGGTCTTTTGTTTTTACCACTGCAAATGTGTTTGTTTGTTTGTTTGTTTATGATGGGACAAAGCAGCATCAATGAGTTCCTCAGCAACTTTCTTGTTTCAGTTTCTTCTCTTCTCTTCTGGCTCCGCAAAGTGTCAGACATTTCAGTGTGCTTGCTTGCAATGCAGACCAATCAGGGGTGCCCTCAACTGCAAGGTGCTGGTGTGAGCCAACTGGGTCACTGTCTGCCCAATAATCACCTCAAAGCTCACTCCAACACACTGGAAAGTTATTGCTGAGAGGGATAAACTATAACCCCTAAATTAACCCTACATTTTTAAACCCACTGTCACTGAGACAGACAATAATAAGGGTTGCCTCTTGTCCTGCTTAGGACTGAATAATCAAGTTTTCAGGGTCCTTATCTGGTCATTTGATTCTATTCTGAAGTAATACTTTTGAATGCTCACATACGTGTAACAGCCCTTTGACTCACCTTGGCTGCTCTGGGCCCTCAGGGTAGTTCAGTGCACACCTCGAGGGCTGGCCTGGGTTCGCAGTGGTAGAAATATGGCACAGTGCCTCCACCTGGGGTAATGGCAAGGGACTTCTATGGATAAAGAACAGGTTAGCACCCCCGAGGAAATAATATGCTGCCCTGGTAATACTTTTTCCCACACAATAACAGTTTCCCCACAATGGCCCCCCCACACCCCCAGCAGCACTCTTTCAATAATACAGTGACAGTGGATAAAATGCAAACAGTAACCTTATTTATTGGGGAAGGGGATGCACAAAGAGGAGAATGTCAACCACAGTTCACTTTAGTCAATAACCTTCCCCATAGCAACCCCTCTCCCCACCCCTGGGTGCACCCAGATTGTCCCGGTACGGTGGGTACCTCACCGCTCGGTGATACAGGTCTAGGGTCTTTCATCAGGGCCCTATTAACCATAAAACACACTTCAGATTTGTAATCCTAGACTTGTAAACTTGAATGCCTCTAAATTGCTGTGAAGGGATTACCCAGAATCCTAACTGGCTAGCTAACTAAATGACTCCCCAGAGCCACAACTCGGGGTACTCACAGTTTGCAGTCCACACTGGGGATTCACAGCCAGATGAATTACATGGTACCATGGAGGTTCTACGTTGGTGTTGCACCACTGGTGGGAAAACCAGAACTAGACAAATTCTAGGGGTGATGTTCTTCACCTGCCTCGCCTTACCAACTTCGCCTACAGACCTTTATAGACAGTCTTCATTCAGGCAGGCCTGTTCCATCCTTCAACCCGAGGAGTCGTCATCTTCAGTCTGAGGAACCAAGATTGCTTATGTTCCTCAAACCCTTAAGATGCACGTCCAGCCACCTTCAGGACCTGCGCCAGGTAGCGGGGCTTCCACAGTCTCTCACCTCACAGCCCCTCTCTCAGGGATGCTTCCAAAAGCAGTGCTGGGTCCTGTCCCAGTGGCTTGCCTCAACACTTACAGTCTCTCCCCTGGCTGAAAGTTCACTTCCCCCATCATTTGCTGCATCAAGGGAAGCAGGGGTTCCTTCAAGGTCTGCAGCCCATCTCTTTTTTTCCAGTTCAAACAGCTGTCCAACTGATTGGGCTGATATGGAACACTTTTTCTCTTTATTCTGCTTTAGTCTCACAAAACAGCTACTGTTCCTCCTGCACTCAGCTTAATAGTTTGAGGTAACCAGGGTTCAATCAGCCAGGCAGACTTGATAAACATACTAACATACTATTTGCCAGCAGATTAGGCCTTACGGTCTATCGAGTCTGCTCGAACCTCAGATCCCTAGTTGGGTGCTGAGCCCCCCCCTTGTGTTCCAGAAACCCCTATCATCCATTCCCACCCCCCTGGGCCAGGCCGTCATCTGATACATCCACTTTCTGTGTCTGTCCCATCCTCTCTTGAAGCCCTCCACTGTGGAGCTCTGAACCAGCTCGCCAGGCAGTGCATTCTAAGGGTCCACCACCCTTTCAGTGAAAAACCTCCTCCTCTTTCCCCCCCCTCACCCTTCTCCTTCCAACTTCAAACCATGCCCTCTGGTGATACCTCCTGCTTTAGTCTAAAGATCCCTCCATGTTTACCCTATTTATTCCCTTGAGGTACTTGAAGACCTCAATCATGTCCCCTGTCTCTCCTCTCCTTCAATGAAAACAGGCAGAGCTCCTCAAGTCTGTCCTCAAACGTCAAATCCCTAGCCCTCGTATCATCTTAGTTGCCCTCCTCTGTACTCTCCAGGAGCTGTGTCCCTCTTCAAGTGTGGTCTCCAGTACTGTACACAGTACTCAAGGTGTGGTCTAACCAGTCCATTGTACAGCGGCAGAATCACTTCCTTGCTCCTAGAGGTGATCCCCCTTACGATGCATCCCAACATCCTGTTTGCCTTGCTAGCTGCTTTCCTGCACTGCTCAGAGTTATTCATACATGCATCCACCATGACCCCTAGGTCTTTTTCCCCATTGAGGCCTCCAGCACCTCCCCTCCCAGGGTGTATCTGTGTTTAGGGTTTCTCCGCCCAAGATGCAACACCTTGCACTTGGTGATATTGAAATTTAATTTCCATGTGTGAGCCCAGCTTTCCAGGGTGTCCAGGTCCCCTTGCAGGGCCAACCTCCCCTCTTCTCCCTCAACTACTGCTCACAACTTGGAGTCATCAGCGAAGAGACTCATTTCACACCCTATACCCTCCTGATGTCCAATATGTATGCATTAAACAGGATTGGACCCAGGACCCGAGCCCTCAAGTGACCCCACTACCAACCTCTCTAGGGTTCGAGAGCTCCCACAGACCACTACTCTGGGTGCATCCAGCTAGCCAGTTTTCAATCCATCTGACCATCAAAGGGCCTACTCCTAACCCCATCAGTTTCTCCACCAGACCATTGTGGGACAGAGTCAAACGCCTTGCTGAAGTCCAAGAATAATACATCCACAGGCTTTTCTCTGTCCAGTTCTGATGTTACCCATTGTAGAACTCCACAAGATTGGTTTGACATGATCTACCAGGCACAAACCCATGTTGCCGACTATCCAGACCTCCACCTCCTCCAAGTACACCCCAATCGTTCCTTTAGTATACCCTCCATTAATGTTCCCACCACTGAAGTCAAACTGATGGGTCTATAGTTACCTAGTACTTCCCTCGACCCCCTTTATGGATTGGCACCATGTGCCTCTCGCCAATCCTATAGTACCCTCCCTGTCTCAAGTGACCTGTTGAAGAGCTCCGCCAGGGGTGCAGCCAGTATGTCCGCCAATTCCCATAGTACTCTCGGATGAATGCCATCCAGCCCAGGAGATTTGTCTTTCTTTAGGGCCTTGAGGGCTAAGCACACCATTTTGGCAGAGATGGCATCATCCGTCCCCTCCACGAGGACAGTCTCTCCCCTCACAGCCACCCTGCAGCTTCTCTCAGCTACCAATTCCTTTTTCATGCCAAAATACAGTCTTATACTCCCCTGAGCAGCCTTCTTCTCATTGGCTACAGCTCCCCAGTGAGTGCAGATTTTGCTGTCTCTTTTCACCAGCAGCCGATTCTGTAGTTCTTTTGGGGGCTGCCATTTTGTCTCCCTGTAGGTCTCTCTGCTGCCCGGCCCTGATTTATTTAATTTAGCCCTCTAGCAGGGTTAACTCCATAACTGTTCATGACCAGAGGCCTTTCAATCACTATTTGTGACAATCCCGGCTTCTCCCCTCATCTTGGAGCCGGGGATATATTTTCATGTGATCGCATGGCGAGCTGAGAAAAGTAATGCAGCTCCTTTAATTTTTTCCTCAGATGGCGCACATGCTCAGAGGAGTGCAGACACCATTTTGTTTGTTTATTATGGGGTCCTGGCCTCCAAACTCCGTAACATAAAGTCACTCCCCTCAGATGCCCAGGACGTGGAAATCTTGTCCAATCCTCTGCCCCCCTCTGACTGAGACTCCTTGGGGAAGAAGACAGCTCTGCCATCAGTGGCCATAGCCACAAGGACACAGGAGGTGTCAGGGTTCAGATCCCACCCGGGACCACTGGTAGAGGCATCAGCACCGGGTAAGGAGCCAGAGCTCACACAGGTAAGACCAAATTGGGGGGCTTACATGCAGTACTTGTAAAACAGAGTTCTGTCACATCATTCATTGTTTGCCTGCCTGCTCAAGTTACAAACAAGTTGTGATGTGATGCAGACCTTTGTTTGTAAACCATTTGCCCTGGAAGGTCTAAAGTGTGGCTATTAAGACCATTAGCATTCAATTAACCTAATGCTTTCCACAATGCATTTTAAGTATGGTCTTTTACTACTTTGACTACTTTGATCGGTAACAGTTTTTATACAGAACCTCAGTACATGCTACTGTTTTCCCTGTAGGGTCTTTCCTACATTGTCATATTTATAGACCTTTTTTTTTGTTAAACCAGTAATCTAACATTTTATTGCCTTGGTAACTACCGTATATCTTCAAATGGAAGCTGCCCTCTAATAGAAGCTGCCCACTAAGAGAAGCCATACAAGAAAATCTGTATTTGTAATAGAAGCCACCCTCTAAAAAAAGCCATGACTTATATTAGGGGGTGATTTCATCTTTACTACATGCTCTGGTGATAAACCATGCCAGTAAATACTGCTGTTATAACCAGTACTAATTTCTAAACAAACACATGCTGGTATTCTTTCCACGGATCAACCTGATCCTCCTGCACACAGTACCAGTAACATAATATTCAACCACCCATGCAGTCCATCTCTGAGCTCCCGAAGTGTTTTGCTGGTGTGAGCGTGCCTGGTCTTTCTTTCCTGTTTTCTATTAATGCGACCAGAGGCACCTGATTGGTGGGTACCCTTTATTTTCTTTTTCCCAAAGTAAAGACCGCCTCAAAAAACAAGAAGATTATTTTCTGCAACTTTATTTTATACTACATGTAGGTTAGAGACAAGACTAGACAGACTAGTCTATATCTCCGTGTTTAGCATCCCTGGGTGACCTTATGTGATAGTGACCTTCAAAGTGAGCATACAAGTTGGCAATGAAGTGTAGTCCCTCCCCCCCATCCTGACTAGGGGTATGAAGGTGGCATGGCTCCATGGGAGGGTACACACCACAAACATTTACATGTTACCCAGGTCTGAGAGTGAAGGTCCTAGGGAGAGCAAGGGCATGAAAGGGGTCACGCAAAAACAGATGGAGACAATAACAGCATCCACAAGCAAATTAGCTGGCCTTTATTCAATATCCTTCCTCCTTATCACAGCTATTTGTATGGCTAACAGCTTTGGCAGAGACTGCAGCAGTGTGTTTCACAGTAAAGCAAGCATGAAACATTCTAATTCATATGTACCCAATCTTGAGCCCTAGATCTCATCACTGGGCTTACAGGATGTTTAGTTTCCACATGGGGACCACAGTAGAAACAGGTCCCAGACCAGCCCCTTCCACTTCATGGGCTTCCATAACATGAAAGGTTCCAGGGGCATAAGTTAATCTGACATTACAGCATGCTTTCTCCACTAACCCACACTCTTATACATGGCAGAAAGCTCCATCAGTGAACTCAGACACATTTACACAGTGCCTCACAGCATTTTGCTGGGTAACTCCCAATTCATGTTACCAAATACTTAGCACATGCATAGGTACAAACAGAAGGGGACCTGCACTCTGGTGGGACTGCCAAGGGAGCCTAACACACAGTTAAGAGGTGCTCTGGAGGTGACCTTCCATCCACACACTACACACTGCACAGATCTAACAGTAACAGTAGTAATACTTCTGTTGAGCCTGGGTCTCCATATTAGGTTGTGAGAGGCTTACTTTCCCACCTCTCCAAATTCACCATAGAAGAATATTCAGAATTTCCAGGATCTGATTGTTTGCAAGAATAGCTTCCATACTCAGACTGTTTTGACACAGGTTTAAGTCTCTCTTTGGCTATTCACAGCAGAGTGATCACTGGTCCCTTTACATAGCATATAGTCTTTAGCCAAACCGGGAGTACATAGGGAATGGCCACCGCCACTCCATTTCAAACAGGATGATTTCTCTCTCTTGTAGGAGAACTTGAATCTGCAGGGACGAGGTTAGAGACAGGCAGTGCCTCCCTCCAGAGCAGTATTCCAAACTTTCTCCTGGAAGCACTACAGCTCAGTCCATGTGCTGCTGGAAGCAGCCCATCCCACCATGGAACCAGAGTCTCTGATTGACAGGAAAGCCAAACGAAGACTGGGCATTAATCCTTAGGTGCCTAAGCAACATAGATATATTATTCTGGAAACCTGTCGGGATCCCAGAGGTTAAAGAAGCACACAATGATTCCACTAAATACTGGGCACAGGCATCCAGCTGGTTGAGTACCTAGCCAGGTCAGTCCCAGATTCTGGATTCTGGAGATGGGTCACAGCCTGGCTATAATGCAAGACACCTCTTTATTTTTCTTTATTTCACTCTACCAGAAAATTAACTGGATCCTAAGACCCATTTACAGTCATGCCTCGGGGGATGGGAAATACACTAAAAGAAGTATCAGATACACATATAAAAACATGCTGTACACACATACTGCACATCCGTAAAAACACATACAATACAGTACAGTATAATCTAGATGTTCCACACAGTTCTAAAGCAACATTATCTGTAACGTTCATATTTTGATCTATGGAAAAGATAACGTAATTCTTAAGATTAAGCTTAAAAGCACTAATATTTTGACCGGGGTATTATCCCTGAGATAACTGATTTAAAGTTCTTGAACTATAACGTGTAAAAGAACATTCAGCTACTTTGGTTCTTGTGAGTTTCTCATGGTATATTTTAGTAAAAGAGTTATAGTAATGTAAGACATTTAGTTCTGCTTGCCATCACTATTTCATTCCTTAAAATCTGTGATGTATTTGTAATCAATATTCCTTGTAGTAATGTAGTTGTCGCATGATATATTCCCTGATTAGGGGATAAAATTCCCATGGCCTTGTGTAAAGATCAATGATGTGTTTGGAAATTAATTGGTGCAGAGGAGTCCACGGCCATTGAATTGCCACACTGTAGCTCTTAACAGCCATCTTAACTTCCCCAGTGGTGGCAAAAATCAAATTCAGTAATGTCTAGTATTGCCCTAAACTTCTCAGCCCTAAGGATACACTCTGGCTGATACAGGATAATTTCCACAGAGGGATGACTCCCACTGTGGGCCTCATACTAGAAATTCATTGCATGGAAATCTAACCTAGCTATTGGATCAACCTTGCCAACCGAGGTGCCAAACACCATCATGAAGACCAGGTCCAGAGTGTGACCCATCCCATGCAGTGGCAACCACCAGCATAATGTTCGGTTATGATGATAGAAGGAGGACTTGTGACTGTCTTGTGCCTGTCTACAAAACAAAACTGAGATTTATATACAAGTGTGGCCACAGATAAGTTTTCAAAACTGTGGAATACTACAATAAGTGTGGTACCACATTCTGCGTAAACCTGTTTTTTGATGAGAATTTAATCCAGTTAGTCTGTAGCTGACAGCATGCTGCAGCAAGAGAGAACATTGTTATGACTGGCACTGTATATACATAAATGTATTCCTCTAATTGGTTCTGGAGTATAGTAGGTGTCACAATACAACATATTGATTGTACAATAAAATGACCACATGTTTAGAAAAATTAAATCAATTAACCCTCAGTTGGCTTCTACCAGAAATATAATGCCTTTTCATTAGAGAATTTAATCCAACTATCCTGTAGCTGGCAGCATACTGCAGTAAGAGGAACACTGTTATGGCTAGCACTGTATGTACAGAAATGTATTCCTCCAATTGGTTCTGGAGTATAGTAGGTTTCAAGACAAAATACTGAACATAGTGCATTAGGCAATAGAATGACCACACATTTAGAAAAATTAAATCACTTAACCCATCAGCTGGCTTCTACAGAAAATATGACTTCTCATTTTATACCTACAGCCCCACCCACCATTCGTAACCTATCACTCAAGGCAGTCAATGTTACTACCAGTAATTCCAGTGACATTGTATGTGAAGCAGAGAAGTGCGATGCCCAACATTATGTGGACAGTTTCAGAAAGTGCTCCGCCACTCACCTTCAGTTACACATCCATCCGGCACATCCCAGACCAATTCCTGACAATCGGGAAGATCCACAGTGTAACTCACACCGCCAGCTATACCTGCATAGCAATGAACGAGTATGGAAGTCAGCAACGTGAGATCCAGTTCATTGATGAAACCACATCTGGAAAGGGGCTGCAAAGAGGTAAGGCTAAATGGTGGTGGGGTCAAGGCATATGAAAGATCCAGCAGTTTATTCCAGACACCCCCACCTACTGAGCTGTCTTAAACACCAAATGATATATCAAAATGCCCGACTGCGCTACATCACTGATTCCCCAATCTACTGTATCCATAGGGAAATTATTTCCCCACAGAAAGATTTGTGTATAATCGCCAATTTCACTTCCATGAAACTTCACATTCTCCAAAAATGTTTCTGAAATTTTGCTAAAATTTTATTTGTAGTACTTTACATGAACTTTTAAAACTACTGCAAAATTCACAGATTTAGTGGTTTTAAAGGACTATTACAAAGAGTATTTATAAACTGCTTCCAGGAGTTAACTCTTAGCTGCCAAAGCAACCTAAATGCATTATTCTGTGAGCCTGCAGGGATCCCAGGGGTTATAGAAGCACCTAATGATTCTAGCAAATACTGAACACAGGGAATCCAAGTGGTTGAGTACCTAGCCAGGTCAGTCCCGGATTCTTAACATAGGAGACAGGTCACATCCTGGTTATAATACTGGACACGTGTTTATTTCGTTCACTTGCACTTGCGCAAAGAACGTCTTACTACTAATGGAATTTTAGAGGTGTGTCACTGCTGAGCCAATTACAGCTGAAACTGCAATGAACTTGGCAGTGTAGACCAAAAACCAGGCTCTGTGGTCATGACAGTAGTTCTGTTTCCTGATGTGGCATGTTCTGTGGTTGAGTAATTAACCACTCCAATGACAGAGGCTTCATTTCTTTCTGTAGCTCTAACTCGGGCATGCACATTACAGTTGACACTAATGTGCATGGCGGGAGGTACAGTTTGTTGGCTCCTGCCACCCACTGCACCTCTCTCTCTCTCCCAGGTCCTCACTCATCTGAACCCCCTCCAGGCTTCTACATTAGCTGCGGTGTGGCTTCGCTTATTGGTGGCTCCTGCTGCCCGCCTCACTCTCTCTCCTCGGTCTCGTTCCTTTGCCCCCCAGGCTTCTATATTAGCACGAGTATGACTTTACTTATTGGTGGCTCCTGCTGCCCACGTGCTCTCTCTCCCGGTCCTCGTTCCTTTGCCCCCCAGGCTTCTACATTAGCCGCAGTATGGCTTACTTATTGGTGGCCCTGCTGCCCACTGCAAGCTCTCTCTCTCTCCTGGTCCTGTTCCTTTGCCCCCCAGGTTTCTACATTAGCCACAGTGTGGCTTTACTTATTGGTGGCTCCTGCTGCCCACCATGCTCTCTCTCTCTCTCTCCCTGGTCCTTGTTCCTTTGCCCCCCCCAGGCTTCTACATTAGCCACAGTGTGGCTTTACTTATTGGTGGCTCTTGCTGCCCACCGTGCTCTCTCTCTCCCCGGTCCTCGTTCCTTTGCCCCCCCCAGGCTTCTATATTAGCCGCAGTATGACTTTACTTATTGATAGCTCCTGCCACCCAGCACACTCTCTCTCCCCAGTCCACTAAGGCCAGAGGGAGCATCTTCTCTAACTAGCAGCTCCTTGCTGCATTTATGGTGCAGCTTCCATCATGTGGCACACACTGCTCCCACTGCTGCCTCCTCACTGCAAATACCTGCAAGTGAATGTTCAACATTGACAAATGCTTGTTATTTATTCCACTTTACCAGGAAATGAACTACATCCTAAGACCCATCTACAGTCGTGCAGCGGAGGATGGGAAAATATGGTAAAGAACATGACACACACATACATACTGTGCATACATACTATACATGAGTAAAGAACATAAAATAGAATACAATATAATCGAGATGTGTATACACAATTCCAAAGTAACTTTCTTAGTAACATTCACACTCTGATTTATGGAATAATTACTGTAATTCTTAAAATTAAGCTTAAAAGTACTAATATTCTGACCTGGTTATAAACCCTGAGGTAATTGATTTAAAGTTCTTGAACTATAACCTGTAAAAGAACATTCAGCTACTTTGGTTCCTTAGAGTTTCACATAGCCTTTGTAGCAAAAGGATTAGTAATGTAAGATAATTAGTTCTGCTTACCATCAATATTTATTCCTTAAAATCACTGAGTATTTGTATTCAGTATTCTTTGTAGTATTGTAGTTGTTGCATAATACATTCTCTGATTAGGTGATAAAAATTTTCATTGCCTTGTGTAGAGATCATTGATGTGTTTGAAAATTAATTGGTGCAGGGGAGTCCACGACCATTGAAATTGCCACACTGTAGCTCTCAACAGCCATCTTAAGTTCCCCAGTGCAGGTAAATATCAAACCCAATAATATCTAGTATTGCCCTAAACTTCTCAGCCCAAAGGACACACTTTGGCTGATACAGTATACTTTCCACAGAGGGATGACTCCCACTGGGGGCCTCAAACTGGAAATACACTGCATGGAAATCTGACCAAGCTATTGGATCAGCCTTGCCAACCGAGATGTCAAACCCCGTCATGAAGACCAGGTCCACAGTGTGGTCCATCTCATGCAGTGGCAACAGCCAGTATAGCGTTCAGTTATAGCATCAGCAGGAGGAATTGGGGCCATCTTACCTGCTGTGAAAAAATAGAGATTTATGTATAGAGAAGTATAATACAGTATATGAATGAGACTTTTACCATGTAGTAATGTTTAACAGTTATTTCACTGTATTCCATGGCAATTAAAGCTGTGTACCACAGCAAGTAAATCAGTATACTTCCACAATCAATGCTGCATAACACTAAAAAATACATAGAATACTACAATGACCAAAACAAACAACCAAAATGTCAACCTCCATTCAGAAGACAAGGTCCAAAGTGTCCGTTGTCACGCAGTGACAACAAGCAGCATAATGTTCAATTATGACAATAGAAGAAGTTGTAACTACCATGCCTGTCTGCAAAACAAGTGGGATTTATATGCAATTGTTGCCACAGATAAGTTCTCCATTGCTGTGAAATGCTGCAGTAAGTGTGGTACCACATCCTGCAGCAACCTGTTGTTTTCAATGGGAATTTAATCTGATTAGCTTGTACCTGACGGCATGTTGCAGTAAGAGGAACATTGTTAAGGCTGGCACTGTATGTACTGAAATGTATTCCTTTAATTGGTTCTAGACTGTAATATGATTCACAAGACAACATAGTGCATTAGTCAATAAAATGACCAAGCATTTAGAAAATTAAGTCAACCTCTCAGTTGGCTTCTACAGAAAATATTATGCCTTCTCCTTTTAATACTTACAGCTCCACCCACCATTAGTAACCTATCAGTCAAGGCTGTCAGTGTTACTATTGGTAATTCCAGTGACATTGTATGTGAAGCAGAGGAGCTCAATACCCAACATTATGTGGACAGTTTCAGAGCGTGCTGTGCCACTCAATTTCAGCTACACATCCATCCGGCACATCCCAGACCAATACCTGACAATCGGGAAGATCCATGGTGTAACCTGGACTGCCAACTATACCTGCATAGCAATGAACGAACATGGAAGTGATCAGCATGAGATCCAGTTCATTGGTGTAACCACATCTGGAAAAGGGCAGCAAAGAGGTAAGGCTCAACGATGGAGTGCCAAGGTGTAGGAAAATATCCAGCAGTTTATTCCAGACACCTCAACTACTAAATTGTCTTAAACATTGATTGATATATGCCTAGCTACAGTAAATCACTGAATCCCCAGTCTATCTATATGGGAGTTTTCCCCCCACAGAAAGATTTGGGTGTTATCACCAATTTTACTTCCATGAAATTTCACATTCCCCAAAAATGTTTCTACAATTTTGCCAAATTTTCATTTGTAGTGTTTTACAGCTAATTTTAAAAGTACTGTGCAAACTTCCCCAATTTAGCAGTCTGAAAAGACCATTACAAAGAGTATTTATAACATATTTCCAGCTGTTAACCCTTAGGTGCCAAAACAACCTAGATACATTATTCTGGGAGCCTCTGGGGATCTCAGGGCTTATAGAATCACCTAATGATTCCAGCAAATACTGTGCACAGGGCATTCAAATGGTTGAGTACCTAACCAGGTCAATCCCAGATTCTGGATAAAGAAGATGGGCCACAGCCTGACTATAATGCTGGACACCTGTTTATTTTTATTTATTTCACTTTACCAGGAAATGAACTGGATCCTAAGATCTATTGAAAGGAATGCCTTGGGGAGGGAAAATAAAGTAAAACGACACCACATACACACATGCACATAAAGGATTTTGTATGATGAATCATGGACAACAATGCTGTTTTTCACTCTAGAGGTTTTCGTAATAACAAGAGACCCTGAGAACACCGCTGGTGAGACCTTGTTACCACGGAACACTCAAGAGTTTAAAGCAGCATTGTGTTTGTGTGATTTCCCATACACAATCTTTTATAGTGTATGTGCAATCAGCCTGAGTCCAGAAAAGGTTCCCCCATCTTAATTTACTGAGGGCTGTCGCAGTTTGTCCAGCACCAGTCTATTTCTTGGCTAGCTCTCACCGCCATGGCCTCTTCATTGCGCATGCGCGGTGACATTCATGTTGTTGTGCTGCACTAGTGATTTATACAGTGCAGCACAACAACATCATGATGTCGGTAGTGCAACACAACAACACTGTTCTAAGCATGGCTTTCCATGCAGAATAGCGTTCTACCATACACTATACATATATACTATACATAAGTAAAAAACATAACATACAGTACTATCTAATCAAGATGTGTATACACAATTCCAAAGCATCATTATTTGTAACATTCACATTTTGATTTATGGAACATGTATAGTATTTCTTAAGATTAAGGTTAAAACTATTAATATTCTGACCTGGTTATAATCCCTGAGGTAATTGATTTAAAGTTCTTGAACTATGACATGTAAAAGAACATTCAGCTAGTTTGGTTCTTGTGATTTTCTCATAGTACTTTTTAGTAAAAGAGTTAGAAATGTAAGAGCATTAGTTCTGTTTTTCATTAATATTTATTTCTTAAAATCAGTGGTGTATTTGTAATCAATATTCTTTGTACTAATGTAGTTGTTGCATGATATATTCTCTGATTAGGGGATGACATTTCCATGGTCTTTTAAAGAGATCAATGTAGTGTTTGAAAATGAATTGGTGAAGGGGAGTCCATGGCCACTGAAACTGCCACATTGTAGCTCTCAACAGCCTTCATAACTCCCCCAGTGCAAGCAAACATCAAATCCAAAAATGTATAGTTTTACCCTAAACTTCTCAGCCCTAAGGACACACTTTGGCTGATACAGTATAATTTCCACATAGGGATGACTTCCACTGAGGGCCTCAAACTGGAAATACGCTGCATGGAAATCTGGCTAAGCTATTGGATCAACCTTGCCAACTGAGGTGTCAAATCCCATCATGAAAACCAGATCCATAGTGTGGTGGAGTTGTGACTTTCTTGCCTGTCTGCAAAACAAAACTGAGATTTATGACCCCCTATCTGGCCCGTTTAGTGGTACAACTGCCAGAGGGATGCAAGTAGTTCTTTACTGCAGGGAGGCTCGGGAGGAATTGGGGAAGCTGCAGCTCCAGTTTTCCAAGAGAGGATCTCAGTCTGCTTTAACAAACCGCAACCTCAGCAGTGGCAGTTGGCTTTCGCCATAAGGATGTCTTGCGGTCTGGGGAAATCAACCTCCCAGGTATCTACAAGACCTTCTGCCTTCCGTCGATCAGCCTGAGCCACAGCAACTTGAGAATGATCCTTACTGCATCATTTACATGGTTGGAGGTACGTTATTCAGAGCTCGGTCTATTGGCTATCTTAATTTTTGGGCTCCTGTAGGCACTGCTGTAAGTGCCCACTGATGGCTGACCTGCTGCTCAGGATGTGACCCTGGGGTTTGGCTGAGACTATATTTAAATTTGGTGTCTTTCTCCTCGCTGACTGTGAACATTCTATAGAACTGGGGAGGTAACCATTTCAGACTATTTGCTTTGGAGTTGCTAACTTCGAATAGCCGAGTTGTGATGAATGGCATTGGGGGGTTTCCTGGCTTAGGACTGGACCTTTCAGTTAGATTTATTTCTATTTCTATGGCTGGGACACTTCCTGTTATGTACTGCTCGACTTGCTGGGAATGCTGCTGTGAAAATGGTGAATGATGCTGTTTGCTAATGTGCAGTGGAATGCCCCTAAGTGTGTGACTCTTGTCATTATTTGATTTTCTAGAGGGGGACTCATTATGGAGCCTGCACTTGCTTTGAAGAACTGTATTTGGAGGATCCTCCTGTCCTTATTATACTTACCCTCCACATGCAGTGTATTTATTATTTTGTACTACAAAGGCATTACAGAAGAGCTGAATTTTGTTATACTATGTTCAGGAACAGATTTTTCTTTTGCCTGGATTCATTTATTTTAGATGGCGGGTTGCTGATGTATTATGGGAGCCTTACTTTACATAATATTCAGTTGGGAGGGTTGGAGCATTGCTGAATGAATGACATTTATTTTTCTTTCTCCTTGGCTACATTTGTCCTTTCTTATTTTTATCTTATCACTTTTAGGGTCTTTTTTACCCCTCGGAGTCCAGGTGAGTTCAAAACCCTAGCCCAACCCCGAGTGTGCTGGCGTTCCACCTGGCAAGTGCATAGGAGACCAGTATGGGTCTCCCTACCTTGAAGACCCTTACCTTGCATCCTGCTTTTGTATTGTAACAGGGACAGAAGTAACTGTCACTCTTTTTGTTTACAGGGTGCAAGACAGTTTTCAAATAGTTTTTGGTATGGGGAGTCCGTGTTGTTTAACCTGTTTTTCAGTACATGCCCAGTTAGCAACAGTTCTTTTTTTACAGGGTCAGTGTTAACTTGGATGTTACTCATGTTCTTTATTACTAAACTTTTAATTCAAAACACAGAGTACAGTAGCATGGAGAGGCTCTATATGGACATTAGGGAACCCAGCGGTTGATCAGAGGTATTCACTTGGAGCAGGGATGGGGCACTTGGCTTTTTGCTCTCTACTGAGTTTTCACGAGGTCCCCCTCCTACATGATCCTTTTTTATTGCAATTTTCATTATTACATATAAGCGTTACAAAAAATGCATCCACAAACATAAATAGATATTATAATTTAGACATTACATGTAAAGCATGTTTCATAACAAAATAGTTCCATCCTGGGTGGTTACAGATGACCCAATTAAACATTGTGGCTATATTCAATGTTTTCTCTGTTGGTATACTTTATTAACAGTAATTCCTTATAACCACTCAGAATAATTTCCTAAGAATTCTGTAGGATTCCAGTTTTTCTTAGAGTGGTTTCCAAATCAGATCATATTTCTTCATAAGAAGCCAGAAGGAGAAGGAAGGAAACATATTCAATTCAGTGCTTTAGAGTAACTGGTAACTGGTATTTTCCTTTTAAACTTAGATTGTGGGCTTGTAGTGACACTATACTTTCTTTCTTTGTTGTCTTTACTTATAATTGTTTTTGGGCTGTTGAAAATTTAAAACATAGTGGTGGTGTAATTCTGTGCTGTCTTTAATTGCTGCAAATTTTATCTTGGCTTGTCTGACTGTCCTGTAGCTGGGTGAAGGGTGTAAATTGTCTGGCCTCTGACCTCAGCTATGTGATAACTAGAGGTGGGGCTTAGTCACAGTTAAAGTAGGAAGCAGATGTTTATTTTCTCAGAAGAAGCCAGAAGGAGAAGGAAGGAAACATATTCAATTCAGTGCTTTAGAGTAACTGGTAACTGGTATTTTTCTTTTAAACTTAGATTGTGGGCTTGTAGTGACACTATACTTTCTTTCTTTGTTGTCTTTACTTATAATTGTTTTGGGCTGTTGAAAATTTAAAACATAGTGGTTGTGTAATTCTGTGCTGTCTTTAATTGCTGCAATTTTATCTTGGCTTGTCTGACTGTCCTGTAGCTGGGTGAAGGGTGTTAATTGTCTGGCCTCTGACCTCAGCTACGTGATAACTGGAGGTGGGGCTTAGTCAGAGTTAAAGTAGCAAACAGAGGTTGATTTTCTCAGAAGAAGCCAGAAGGAGAAGGAAGGAAACATATTAAATTCAGTGCTTTAGAGTAACTGGTAACTGGTATTTTTCTTTTAAACTTAGATTGTGGGTTTGTAGTGACACTATACTTTCTTTCTTTGTTGTCTTTACTTATAATTGTTTTGGGCTGTTGAAAATTTAAAACAGAGTGGTGGTGGTGTAATTCTGTGCTGTCTTTAATTGCTGCAAATTTTTCCCCCTCCTCCCTTCCCAACTCTTAATTATATGCCCTGTTAAATCTGATTGACAGGACCTAAACACAGGGTATAGTAAGAGGTGTGAAGTAGGAGGGGCATAAGGGGAAGAAGCCCACCCTCAGCACGACAAGTGTTTTGACTCATTTATTTTATTATTGGTTTCTTTTCCTAAAAAAATATCTGAGGATCAGTTACAGGATTTTTAGTACTGTAAATTAATAAAAAGAGAACTAAGAGAGCTTCAGTAGCAGACAAGTAGTGGAAATGCAGTATAATGTGGGGAGTGGTGCAATGCAGTGGCTGTGGGGCAGCCATATTCAGGCAGACCTTCTGGACACTGAGGTGCTGCCCTATCTGCATGCATCTCTCTGGACTGCAGGATAGGTAGCCAGACTCAGAGCAGAAGTAAACTGGGTCAGGAGTACCATCACCCTATCCAGGGACCACCCAGTCCAATGCAGCTGCCTCAAGAGGATGCCGAGCGAGGAGCACTTGGATGACAGTGGGCTCAGGGAGGGTTAGAGCAGTCAGGCAGAGGCATCCCAGATCCTATTCCTCTTAAGAACTCATATGCCACACTGGCAAATGAGGACAACCAAATAGAGGTACCCAGAGAAGTGGAAGGAAAGGATGTGGAGGTTAGCCAAGGAGGTGACCTCAGTGGGAAAGCAGTGGACCCCAGAGAAGGAGGAAGTGAATCCTGGTGGGGACTCCATTGTAAGAGGGATCCAGCTAGGAACACAGGAGGGGAGAACAGGAGGTGAGGTGCCTACCAGGTGCCACGGCATGGAGGATGGAAGGAAGATACTGGGGATCACTGGGAAGGCAAGGCAGGAGGGTGAGCTGGATGTCATTATCCACCTAGGTACTAATGACTTGGTAAATGGGGAGCCAAAGGAAGTTCAGGAAGAGTTTAGGAAACTGGGGAGGGGTCTCAAGCAAGTAGCTACTTCTGTCACTTTCTCAAGTACTACCTGTGAGAGGCAAGGGAGACATAGGAGTGCATTCACCAGGAACTTTAACTCATGGTTGAAGAACTGGTGCTGTGAGGAAGGGTTTGGATTCATTGGTGACTGGGGACCCACCTGGAGGGTGGAGGTTTTTCAAGCCTGACGGCCTGCATCCATCCTGGAGGAATCAAAGCACTCAATGATAAGTTTAAATGCTACATTGACAAGCATTTAAACTAGCAAGGGGTGGCAGGCCAGCAAGGAGGGTACCTACTTGCTCACCCCCCACAGCTAGCAGTGGAACCAGTGAACCAGAGGAGTGGCTATCTCTGCAAAGCAGTGTGCAAAAGATGGAGATTAGTGTTCAAAAGGTGGATAAGCAGAAAAGGGGCAAAATTCAGCAGAAGAGCAGACAGCAAGGAGAACCAGGGATAAATGACAACCAAGGAAGGGGCTGGAGTAGAACAGTGAAGCAGTCTAGGGAGGTCAAATCATGGAAAGCCATGTGTGCAAATGCCAGGAGCCTTAGCAACAAGATGGAAGATCTGGAGGCTGTCATGGTACAGTCAGACCTGGACATTGTGGCCATCACTGAAACCTGGTGTAATGATAACCATGACTGGGAGATGGCCATACCTGGCTACAACATATTCAGAAGAGACAGAGCAGGCAGGAAGGGAGGAGGAGTGGCACTGTATGTGAAAAATGACATAAGGGCCGCAGAGATCCAGGAGGAACAAAATGGGGGGAGAGATACTGTGGGTTAAGCTGGAAAGGAAAATGGGGCCAGCCATCCGCACAGGTGTGGTCCAGCCATCCGCACAGGTGTGGTCTATAGACCACCAGCTCAGGAGGAAGAAACGGATAGGGAGCTGATGCTAGCCATCCAAAGGATGGCAGACAAGGGTGAGGTAGTACTGGTTGGAGACTTCAATATTCCAGACGTGGACTGGAGCATCCCAGCAGCAGCATCAACTAGGAGCAGATTTATCCTGGACTCCCCTTCAGGGTGCCTTCCTCAAGCAACTGGTCATGGAACCAATTCAGCAGAAGGCAATACTGGACCTTGTGCTCACAAACAGGGACAGTGTGATGGGGGTAACAGTGGGGGAGCACCTGGGTAACAGTGACCACCAGTCATTGTGGTTTGAAATCACAGAAAGAGCAGACCCAAACCACACAAAAACATGTATCCTGGATTTTAGGGGGCAGACTTTGGGAAAATGGGAGATACTTGAAAGAGGCATTAAGGGAATGGGACAGGAATCAGGGTTGAGGAACAGTGGACAGTATTTAAAATGGGGATTATAAGAACAACAGAATTATGCATTAAGCAGGTTAGCAAGAGGAAAAGGAAGAGGAGACCATTATGGTTTTCCAAAGAGGTAGCAAAGAAAGTGAAAGGCAAAAGATTGCATTCAGGAAATACAAAAGACACAGGCAGAAGGGGATAGGGAGAAGTACCAGGAGAAACAAAGGAGGCAGGGAAGTCAGTAAGGGAAGCCAAAGCTCAGACAGAAGAACACATTGCAAAATCAGTGGGTAAAGGGACAAAACCTTTACAGGTACATAAGTGAAAAAAGAAAGACAAAGGGAGGGATAGTGAGACTGAAGGGGGAGGATGGGAGCCACGTGGAGGATGACAACAGTAAAGCTGACATATTGAACAGGTATTTCTGCTCAGTCTTTACTGAGGAAGAGGGGTAATGGGTCTGAAGGGAGTACAAGGGGTGAGAATGGTGCAGAAATGGACACAAGTCCCTTTACACGAAAGGGTCCTGAAGGAACTGGAAGTAATAAGAGTTGATAAAGCAATGGGGCCAGATGGGGTGCACCCCAGGGTCCTTAAAGAACTAAGAGAGGTGGTGGCTGAACCTCTGGCTATCCTGTTTAGCCAATCACTGGAAACAGGGGAGGTACCCAAAGACTGGAGGACAGCAGATGTAGTCCCCTTATACAAAAGTGGGAACAAAGAGGAAGCAGGGAACTACAGACCAGTCAGCCTCACCTCGGTAGTGGGAAAGATCATGGAAGCACTACTGAAGGAGAGATTGGTGGAACATCTGGTTGTCAATGGACTACAGGACCCAAGGCAGCATGGTTTCACCAGGGGGAGGTCATGTCAGACCAACCTCATTGAATTTTTTGACTGGGTGACTAGGGAGGTGGATCCGGGGAGGGCAGTGGACATGGCCTATCTGGACTTCAGCAAGGCCTTTGACACTGTGCCACATAGAAGACTATTACACAAACTGGGGAATATGGGTGTGGGCAGGACAGTAGTGTGGTGGGTAGGTAACTGGCTGGGTGGCAGGACACAGAGGGTGGTGATAAATGGCTGTCACTCCACAGAGAGGAAGAGTGGCCAGTGGGGTACCACAGGGATCAGTGCTGGGACCGGTCTTATTCAACATCTTCATCAGTGACATTGCGCAGGATCTAGAAGGCAGAATTTCACTATTCGCTGATGACACAAAGCTCTGTAACAGAGTAGACACACCAGAGGGTGTAGACAGAATGAGAAGGGACCTGAAGAAACTTGAAGAATGGTCAAGGGTTTGGCAGTTGAAATTCAATGCAAAGAAGTGCAAGATAATGCATATGGGGCACAAAAACCCTGGCACAATATATCAGTTGGGGGGTGAGGATGTAGCATGCACCAAGCAGGAAAGGGATCTTGGGGTTGTCATCTCTGATGACCTCAAGGTAGGGAAACAGTGTGACAAGGCATCAGGTAAAGCAAATAGGATGCTGGGATGTATAGGCAGGGGCATCACCAGCAGGAAAAGGGAGGTCATAATTCCGCTATACAAGACACTAGTGAGGCCCCACCTGGAGTACAGTGTACAGTTCTGGAGACCATACCTACGTAAGGACATAGACAGGGTAGAGAAGGTTCAGCGGAGGGCAACAAAGATGGTGCATGGATTGCATCACAAGTCCTATGAAGACAGGTTGAAGGAACTGAACATGTACTCCCTGGAGGAGAGGAGGGAGAGAGGGGATATGATAGAGACATACAAGTATCTTACAGGGGAGGAACAGGGTGCAGGAAAACACTATTTTTAAGCGAAAAGATGTTCCAGGACTAGAGGCATGGGATGAAGTTGGAGGTGGATGATTCAGAGGAAACATGAGAAAGAATTTCTTCACAGAACGGGTGGTGGACAAGTGGAACACCCTGCCAGAGGAAGTGGTGGGGGCTGAAACAATCACGGGATTTAAGAATGCATGGGATAGACATAAAGGAATTCTAGAGGTCAGGGGTAAGGGGAAATAGACTTCAAGGAAAAGAACTGAACTTACAAGCTGAAATGGGCAGACTGGGTGGGCCATAGGCCCTTATCTGCCGACACTGTCTATGTATCTATGTATCTATGTAAGTTTGGCTGACACATATGCCCGGATATTCAGACTGTGCCAGGCTGTGGCGCAAGCCTGGGCGCAGCACAACTTGGCTGCACAGGGGCGTTGACAGGGTGATATTCAGCGGAGCTGCGCCATGGAACAGCATCATTAAATACGCTGCCACCCGCGGTGCACATGGCGCAGTGGCACTGCACCAGTGCAAGTGGCCAGAGTGGAGCAGGGGAATGGCTAGCGCAAGTTCCGTTAGCTATGCGCCAACAACTGCGATATTCAAAAGTGCACATGCAAATGGGGCCATAATGTAGCAGAGTGCAAATGGGGCCATTTCACGTCATTATGGCCCCATTTGCATGCAGGTGCAGATCCTCGGGCGACTTGTGCCTGGCGCCTGCCAGGCAGCAGCCATCAGGGATCGATGCCCCCTGCACAGTGTAGCAATGTGCCCCACTGCCCGATCGTGGGCATATGTAGATTTAGATAGTCGTCCAATATCCCTGGTGGTCCAGTGGACCACTGCACGCCGTATCACGGGCTTCAGTATGAAAATAATTCGTCCTATATCCCTGGTGGTCCAGTGGACCGCTCACAGCCCGATCATGGGCTTCAGTATGATAATAATTTGTCCTATATCCCTCGTGGTCCAGTGGACTGCTTGCAGCCTGATCACAGGCAAAAGTAAAAATAAAGGCATTTCTATATCCCTGGTGGTCCAGTGGACCGCTTGCAGCCTGATCGCAGGCATGAGTAAACATAAAAGCATTCCTGTATCCCTGGTGGTCCAGTGGACCGCTTGCAACTTGATCGCGGGCTTCAGTATGAAAATAATATGTTCAATATCTCTGGTGGTCCAACGGTACCCCTCCCCACCCGCCCACTAAGTCCCACCTCCCACTCCCCCGGTCAGCGGCGAGCGGCACCACCCGCCTGCCGCCCGCTGACTGACACTGACGGTAGGGCTGTACGCCCATCAGTCCACAGCATGAGCCAATGGGCGTGCAGCCTGTACCATATTACAGTCCAGATCTATCCATTCACAGATCTGGACTGTATGCTACACTCGGGCTGCATGCCCATTGGCTCATGCTGTGGACCAAGAGCGTACAGCCCTACTGTATGGTGTCAGTCGCGGGCAGCAGGCGGGTGGGGTGCTGCCGCTGCCGCTGACTGGGGGGCGGGCAGGGGCCCAGTGGTGGGTGGGGAGGGGGTACCGCTGACCACCAGGGATTTGGACATTTTATTTCTACATATGCCCGTGATCGGGCTGTGTGTCCCCTGACCACCAGGATATTGGATGTTTTTATTTCTACATATGCCCGTGATTGGCTGTAAGTGGTCCCCGACCACCAGGATATTGGACGCTTTTATTTCACATATGCCCACGACATGCTAGCGTCCACAGGACCACCAGGATATAGGAATGCTTTTATTATTACTTTTGCCGGCAATCGGGCTGCGAGCAGTCCACTGGACTACCAGGGATATAGGAATGCTTTTATTATTACTTTTGCCCATGATTGGGCTGCGAGCGGTCCACTGGACCACCAGGGATATAGGAGGAATTATTATCATACTGAAGCCCACGATCGGGCTGCAAGAGATCCACTGGACCACCAGGGATATAGGACTGCTTTTATGCCAACAGATGCCCGTGATCGGGCATGGGGGTCTGCCACTGACGGTGCAGCCGAGCTCCGGTAGCCACCCACAGGTGGCAACTGCCGTGTTGTGCCTTGCAATATGGCAGCTCACCTGTGGGTGGCCAGCTGTTGTTCCTTTTTCTTTTGGCTCACCTGTATGCAGCGCAAGTAGGGGTTGTGCATGCATGGACTCAGCACATTCTGGGCTGAATATCGGGATGTGCGGGGTATGCATGGGCACGCCTCCCCCCACCTGCGCTGCATACATTACTGATGCGCTCTGGCGCATCGGGATTTGTGCCAGACACAATCCCCATTTGAATATCGCACTGGGGCACATCAGTGGATTGCGAATGGCGCAACACTGTTGTGCCATGCATAACCCTTCTGAATATCTGGGCCATAGTGTATACGCGCCAATGCATGAATCCCTACCATCAAGTTTATCCATGCATTAAAATGAGGCAGGTCCAGATCCTTCCATTTTAATAATATTTGTTTAAAGGCCTGGGCTAAACATATATTAATCAAGCCTCGATTATGAGATGATAGCCTCTTATATGGTGCACCAATTCTTAGTAGCATCCATACTGGGTTTTTTAATAATAAGGAATTAATTGATTCCGAAATAAAGCCAAGTATGGATTCCCACCAATGATCCAGTTTAGGACAGACAATGAACATATGTTCAAGATTACTTTCCTCAGTCTCACATCTAGGGCACATTGGGGAAATCCCTGAGTTTATTTTGTGTAAAAACTCCAGAATATAATAAGTATGATGCAAAATATTAAACAAAATGTGTTGTATCCTTATTGATTTTAATCCCCAGTATTTGATATTTAAAGAGTTTTTCCAACAAATTGGAGAACTCTTAACTCCCAGTTTTCCCTCCTATTTTGTCTTTAGTTGGTTTATCGAGACCTGAGGTTTAGGAACAATAATTTTATAAATTTGTGAAATGGATTTTACATGGACATTTTGTTTAAAATAGTCTCCAAAGCCATAAATTTTTCATCCTGTTCACAATTCAGATTTTTCTGGATATAATCCCTAATCTGTAAATACCCAAAAAACTGGTAATTAGGGATGTCAAAACTATTTTAAAGAGATTCAAAATCCCAGTTTGTCCTTCTTTACAAATTGCCCATTTCTCTAAGACCTTTGTTATACCATATTTTAAATAAGGGCTCCATCACAGGTGGTAAAAAAAGAAGTATTTAGCAATCTGGGGGCTTCTAATGACATCATCCCCTTAAGAAATTTAGAACCCAATATGTTTTTCCAAATGTGCCTAGTTGTTCTGGTTGTACTGGCAAGATTAAGTTTCAGTTTTAATGGATCTGTGTATAACACCTGCTTTATGTTACCAAACGGTGTTCGGGAGGACTCTATCAGATTTGAAGGATCTTGTCTATTCTCCCTAAACCAGTCCAGTATAACTGCAAGATTGGCTGCAAAATAGTAATATTTGAAATTGGGATAGGCCAACCCTGCCTCAGTGTAGCGGTGGGCAAAAAAAGTAAAGTTAAGTAAATTATCAATTACTGATACTTAGAAAGGAGACGAACGGAGACGAGACTGAAGGCAGAAGAATTTAATGATTATAACAATAATCACAGTGAGAGATTACAAGTGGTACATCCTTCATTCTTCAAACTAACAGTGTATTCTGGCTTGCTTATATAGTGGAAGACAGTCCTATGGTTGTCTATGATTGGTCCAAGACAAGTACAAACATCAACTTAAAAGGCAATTCTCCTTTTAGTATATGTATGAGCTAATCTCTGGTCAGCACAAATGTATTGATAGTGTAAATTATATTACTATATAAGGCTGGTAATAGTTGTCATTACCAGTTACCAAGGTCTAGGAGAAAGAAATAGGTTTGCACTTAGGAATGTGCACACAGGCATTCTGGCCCGTCCTAATAATAATAGTCAAAAGGGTAACTTGAACTCTATCCCTGTATTTCTGTCTGTGCAGACACTTAAGACACCTGTTTTCTATTACTCACATGATCAATACAAATATTAAAAGGCACCTTAATATTACAACTTGTGGCTCAGTTTGACTTGTGGCTTTACAAGTTTTATATAATTCAATTATATAGGCCATTATTTGTTACACAAACACATTATGGTTTAGACCAAAATGAGGTTAGCCTGAAACATGGGGACACACTTCTTTATCCCTTGTTACACTCAGAAAATGGTGATGTTAACTTTTCCATTTTTAGTCTCGGTTTTCACCCTTTCCACAAAATCTTTCTGGCAACCGAGTCCAACCCTTTGAAAAATGTATCTGTAATTATAATCGGAATGGTTTGAAATAAAAACATAAATTTAGGGAGAACAGACATTTTAATAACATTCACTCTACCCATTAATGTATAGGGTAGTGATTCCCAATGATTTAATAATTGTTTGACCTCTTCCAGCAAGGAGTCAAATTCAATCCCTGCAATTCCTCAGTTTATTATCTAATTTTACCCCCAGATATGTAATTTGAGAGGTCTTCTCGATATTAAACTGTATTGGGGACGGTGAAAGGGTTTGAATGCAAAGCGGTTTCCAACACCTCGGTTTTAGGCCAGTTAACTGTATACACTGAGGCTTCCCCAAATGTTGTCAATATTTCTAGTATACCCAGAAAACTCTGATTAAGGTCATTAACAAAAATAAGAGTATCGTCAGCATATAAACTGATCCAATGTTCTTGTCCATTAATATTTGGTCCAGATCTTTTTGTTGATGTTCTAACGGCAATTGCCATTTGTTCAAGTGCCATGGCAAAAATCAAGAGTGGCAGTGGGCATCTTTGCCGGGTGCCACGCTGTAAATGCATACTAGAAAATAAATCAGAATTGGTTCTGACCCTGGCCACCAGACCTGAGTAAAGTATATTAATCCATTTTGAAAACCTTGGACCAAAGCCACAATTTTCATGCTAAATTTAATGTATAGCCATTCTACCCAGTTAAAAGCTTTTTCTGTGTCAATCAAGACCAAGGAGAGATCCTGATCTTGATAATAATCCATAATATTTATAGTACAATGGATGTTAGTTCTCAAGGATCTGCCTTTTATAAAGCCATTTTGGTCTGGATGAATTAGGTCTGGTAATACTAACTTGAGTCTGGTGGCCAAAATCGTTGCCAATATTTTTGAGTCAGAGTTAATAAGGAAAATAGGCCAATATGAGGCTGGACTACAGGGGTCTTTATCCTTTTTAAGAAATTAGGAAATATTATCTTATTTTAGCGAATTGGGTAACATTTGTGTATCATAGATAGCGTCAAAAAGGCATTTCAATTGCGGAGCAACAATTTTATAAAAATCCATCAATAGGCCATCTGGCTTTACCTGGGGATAGATTTTTAATAGCTGCAGTGATTTCCTGTATTGATAATTCTAGGTCTAAAATTACGGTTGCTTCGGCCGTAATGGTGGGGAATGTAACCCCTGAAAAAAATTCATTATGTTGATTAGAGGGACCACTATATTCAGAGGTATATAAATCTTGATAAAAATTAAAAAAAAAACATATTTATATCCTCTGGATTTGAGAAGATTTGCCCTTGTTGGTCTTTAATTTGTGTTATAACATTTTTCTGCTGTGCAGATTTAAGTTGTCAAGCCATAATTTTATCAATTCTCTCATCATTTGCATAATAATTGCTCTTGGTGTAAAGCACTTGTTTTTCATTGATTCAGCTATTAACCTATTGTATTCTTCTTTATAGGACATCAGTATTTGGTAAATCTGGTTATTTTGTATTTGCATATGTCAAAGTTCCAATTCTGCAATTTTGTTCTCTAGAATTTTTAATTTTGTTCCCCTCTTCCTATTATGGGTAATTTTAAATGACGTAACATAACCCCGTACATATGCCTTAAACACTTCCCATATATTTGCCATATTCGTGTCCTGTATAGTATTTTCTGCAGAAATAAAAACGTATCTCTTTATTTCTATAGACTATAAATTTGGAATCCTTTAACAATATGGGATCTATCTTAAACCTTAAATCTTTTCGTTCTTGGTCCTGCTGATGTTGCCTGGGATCTGGTGGCAGTGTCACCATGGCACCAACCCTGTTTAACATATACATTTTCCTCGCTCTTGCTTGTCAGTTATAGCCCCTTCATACTTACAGGAGAGAGAAAGAAAGAAGACAAAAACTAGGTAAGTAAGTGCCACCAGATTTTAGAAATCTTAGACATCCCAAAAAATATAGCCAGAGTAAGGACCAGAGGAACAGAGGAATAGGTAGAAAGATGGCTGAAAGTGGAAAGAGAGAAGAGGAAACAAAAGCAGAAAAAAAGGAGAGAAAAAACTAACCATTCCCTCTTCCCCAACCACCCCCCCCCAACCCCAATCACACATTCCCTACATTTTCTGAATATAGGTCCCTTCATAACCACATTACATTCCCACACAATAATCACTTCAGAACAGATCTATAGCCCAACTTTTATATAAAGATAAATTTATTTTTGGTTATCCTCCAGAAAATCAAGAGGGATTCCAGTTCTGAGTTTCCAAAAACTGTTCTGTCTTTTTAGGGTCAGAAAAAATCCATGACTTTCCATGAAGAAAAAACTAACCTGGCAGGATGTAGAAAGGAAAATCTGATGTCATCTTGCCTCAAAATGTCTCTTGTTTGATCAAAAGCATGTCTTGCTTAAAGTGTGTGGGAAGACAAGTCAGGATCAGCTGAAAATGTTATCTGTTCATATTGTAGCTCATTATTCACTCTGGCAGGGTGAAGAATCCTCTCCTGGTCATTATAATGATGTGGTTTAATAACAATAGGAGAGGAGAATTTAGCATTGTTTGCTATGAGGGTATTTTGTTTAGGCCCTGATGAGTCCTATCAAGATCTAAATGCTCTTCTGGGTATTTCTTTCCCAAAGCGACTGTTAAAATTTTTCAAAGAATAGGAGTGGTCACCTTGCCCCTCAGGCCTTCTGGGACACATAGAAGTTTAATGTTAGAGCATCTTGAGCAATCTTCTAAATCCGCAATTTTGCTTGTTAATTCCCCAGTTCCTTCTCCAATGCTTGCTGTTTTAAGAGTGCAGGTGTAACTCTGTCTTCAAGTGCACTAATCCTATCGCTGCCTCAGTTGTCCTTAAGGTCAGGGCCCCAAACTGTTTTTTATACATGTTAAGATACAGTACGGACAGATCTGACAATGCTGTAGTGACAGTGGCAAAACCTGATTTTATTTCATTCTTGATTTCTGATTGAAAATGCTTAAAGTCTATCATTTTAAGTGTCTCACTGTCCCCTCCTTTCTGAAGAATACATCCCCTCCACCTCTCTTGTTACTTCAGTTGTTAAGACCACAGTTCCATCACAAGTATTTTGTGTGTTAAGTTCTCAGAAATTATGTTACCCCAGGCATTAACTGTTGCAACATAGTACCTGTATCTGCCATATTATTTATATTTTCAGGTACGTTTGTATTGGAAGGTGTACCAACTTTTTTTTGCAGCTCGCTCCGGTTGCTTTCCCAATCTGCAAATGACCGAACTGGATCACAGCTTTCCTCGTTGTCTGCTGTACTATATCTGATTTTATCCACTTCTGGAGCTGAAATTACTGCAGTGACTGCAATCACATCAGTCTTTCTCAGTGATTGTGGGATAGCAGAGAGGGGGCTACCAGAGAAAATGGTGTTTGAGGTAAAAAAATCACTTAACTTCTGTTGTCATAATCTAATTCTGCCAGGCTTGACAGGGTTAGATGCACCTGTCTTATTCTCCTTAGCATTAGCTTTTTTCAGGGAGTGTTTCTCTTTCTTTTTTCATTTCTGGCATTGCTCCACTGGGGAAGAGGATTCAGCGGGGGAATCTTCCACCAGTCTGAACATACTCCAAAAAGCCACCAAATTGCTGCCTAGTTACCGCCAGCATCCCAACGAATACTAATAAAGTGGAAATATGTCAAAAGTAAGACATGAGCTGATGTGGATAAAACTTTTTACCATGGTCGAGCCATGAGCACTGAACGCCACTCAACCTCACACAACCACCATCATGGAATGTCCGCACATGTGCCATCCTCCTCCTACCTGATCCTGTGTGATGCCCCCCCTTGCATTTCCTCCCATGCCTTATGTTATAGGTATATTGTTATTCTTTTTACTGTGGCTCTTCCTTTAGTACAGTTCTTATCACTTACATAGATACATATAAATTGTCAGCAGATAAGGACTGCCAGGCTCATCTAGTCTGCCTGGTTTAGTTGCTTGTAAAAGCGTCCTGTGACGCTACATGGTCATTGGCTTTAGCTGTACTTTCCCATTACTAGTGTCCCTTTGTTCCTGTCCCATGCACTTTTAAATTCTGCCGCTGTACATGCATCCACCACATCCTGAGGCAGTCCATTCCATGCATCCACCACCATCTGAGTGAAGAAGAACTTCCTCACATTTCCTCTTAAGTGGCCTCCCTCTAGTGCATGTCATGTCCTCTGATCCTGCTATTCTTTTGGAACTGGAATATAGCTCTCTCTTTAACCTTGTTTATGCCCTAGAGGTACTTGAATGTTTCAATCATATCACCCCTCTCCCTCCTCTACTGCAGTGTGTACATATTGAGATCCCTTGCTCTCTCCTCATAAGGTTTTTGCTGCAAGCCTCTGACCATCTTTTTTGCCCTCCTCTGCACCTCCTCCATTCTGTTGATGTCTTTGCGAAGATGTGGCCTCCAGAACTGCACACAGTACTCCAGATGAGGCCTCACCAGGGTTTTGTTCAGTGGAACTATTACCTCCCTCCCTCCTCTGACTTGTCATACCCCTCCCAATACATCCCAACATCCCACTGGCCTTCCCTACTGCCATGGCTGTCTGCCTGGTGACTTTCAAGTCATCTGTAATGATGACTCCCAAGTCCCTTTTCTCCCTTGTAACTGTCAGCAGTCCCCCCCAACCCATCCTGTAGCTTGCTCCCGGGTTTTTGTTCCCCACGTGCATGATTTTGCACTTCTTTGCATTAAACATCAGCTGCCACATTTCAGACCATCTCTCCAGCTTCTCCAGGTCTCTTCTCATCATCTGCACTGTTTCTGGTGTGTCTACTGTGTTGCAGATCTTGATATCATCTGCAAACAGGCAAACCTTTCCCTCAAGCCCATTTGCAATGTCACTGATGAAGACATTGAAGAGCACTGGCCAGAGCACCAAACCCTGACATTTCCGCTGGTCAACCCCATTTTGTCTGAGTGGGTTCCATTTACCACCACCCTCTGCTTTCTGCCCCCTAGCCAGTTTGTAACCCAGCTTATTATCTTGCTGCCCACCTCCAGACTACTGAGTTTGTTATTGCCAGTCTCCTATGTGGAACAGAATCAAAGACTTTGCTGAAATCAAGGCAGGCAATATCTACTGCCCCCCTTGGTCCAGTACCTTTGTTACCCAGTCAAAAAATCAATCAGATTTGTTTGACAGGACCTTCCTGCTGTGAAATCATGTTGCCTGGGATCTAGCACTCTGATGGCCTCTAGGTGCTTCACTATCCACTCCTTTAGGAGCGTCTCCATGAGCTTTCCGACAACAGATGTTAGACTTACTGGCCTGTAATTCCCTGCATCCTCTTTGCTGCCACTCTTGTGAAGTAAGACAACATTTGCCCTTCTCCAGTCCTCTGGGACCATTCCAGTGTCCAGGGATTCACTGAACAGGTCAGCTAGAGCGGAACAGCTTGAATAACCCCATTAAAAGTTCCAGATTGTTTGAATTTCTCCACAAGCAGAACCCAGATATTGTATACCTACAGGAAATCATGTATGTCCAGGGAGCATTTAAAACTCTCCTGTGGGGGCGTTATCAGGTGTTTGCTTCTTCATTTGGGAAGGAAACTATCAGGGGATGCCATTTTGATACCATCTGCCACTGCCTTTTTCCCTCAGAAGGAATATGTTGATCCCTCTGGCTGCTTTGTCATGCTTTCAGGATGACTTTTTGGAAGGGAGGTGACATTCACCAATGTGTATTTCCCCCACAGGCCTCTCCTGCGAAGTTTGGGTCCTTTTTTAATAAACTACTGGACATGCTGCAGGGGTGCCTTCTGATGGGGGAGACTTGAATGTTACTTTGTCTCCACAGTTAGACTCATCCATCCGGGCAAAACATCAGCTGGCAGCTGCTCAGAAATATTTTCAAACTTAACAGAAGACTCTGGGGCTGACAGACGCTTGGCATTTTTTCCCACCACAAGGGGCCTATACATTTTATTCTGCATGTTTTCATTCCATTTCCTGGTTGGACTATTTTCTTGTCTCTGGGGAACATGCTGAATTGCTTCATGATATTACCATCTGCCCAAGGTTCCTTTGGGACCATTTCCCCATATTGTTATAACTTGATTTGGGTAAACCCCATAAACCCTCTAGTTGGTGTCTGAATCTCTCTCGCTTCTCTGGGATGAGGAATGCAAGATGATGAGTGCAGAGAAAATCTCACAGATTTTGGTGGAGAGTTGCCCCAGATATTTCTCCTTATTCACTATGGGATACCTTAAAGGTGGTACTCCATGGGGATATAATTGCATTTGCATCCAATAGGATGAAGCAAAAAGATGCTTTATATCTTAAGTTATAGGCAGAATTATGGGAATTGCAGCAGGATCCCATCGGTCAAACACAAGAGGGAAGGGCCCGCATCCATCAGGAAAAGGTGGAACCCCAGAAGATTCTTGACTACAAGGTACAGATGGCACTTCCATTTCTTAAAAAATACCATTATAAGGGAGGCCCAAGAGGGGTCAGGAATCTGGCAGGTAGGCTGTGTGGCCATAGATTTGCCTCCTGTATTACACAGCTCAAATGTCCCTCTACTGGAAAGCTAGCATCCACCACCCCTGACATAGTAGGAGTATTCCAAACACACTACTGTCATTTATATGCTGAGCCCCACCCGACAATATTTAAATTACAAATGTTTTCTCTCAAATCTCACTCCCTAAAATCTCACTGACCAACCGGGATATATTGTTGGCCCCAATTCGTACAGAAGAACTACATAGTGTTTTATCTGGCACAAAAACCTTGAAATGCCCAGGCCCAGATGGGTTTCCATCTAAGTAGTATAAGGCCTTTCTTAAATTATTGGCCATTTCTCTCCTGGCTGCATTTTGGGAGGTGCAGGAGGCAGGACCCCCCTCTGGGCCTACGCTGCCCTCTCCACATACTAAAACCAGGCCATGACCCTAAGTCGCCCTCCTCTTATAGACCTATTTCCATATTAAATATGGATTATAAATTGTTCATGGCAATTTGAGCACACTGGATTGAATGGATTTTTCCTACCATAATACATCCCGACCAGTCGGGCTTTATTTGTGCCCACCAGACCTCAGATAATGTTCGTAGAATTATTCATCTGATGGATCATATCACTCAGTGGTCTATCCTGGTGGCCTTGATCAGCTTAGATGCTGATAAGGCCATTGACCCAGTTTCTTGGTGTTTTTTGTGACAGACCCTGTCCAAGTTTGGTTTTGCAGGGGAGCTGTTACGCTGGCTCTAAAATATTTATGCAGCGCCAATGGCTTATCTTTGTACTAACAGTCACCTTTCTTCCCCAATCCCTCTAGCCCATGGTACCCATGAGGGATGCCCCATCCCCTCTTCTTTTTGCATTATGTATTGAGCCCTTGGCAATGACCATTAGGGAGGCAAGGGGTGGAGGGATTCCTATTGGGGAGGTAAAGTTTTTAAAATATCCCTATGTGTGAATGACATTTTGTTGACAGTTCTGGACCCAGAGAACTCTGTCCCGGAAGTATGGGGCATACTTTGGGCCTTTGCAGACATTCTTGGTTATGTTATTAACATACTTAAGATGGAGGTACTAGCCCTTAAATTTTCTCCTTCGAAATCCTTGAAGCAATTATTTCCTTCTAGCTGAAGGTGTTCCAAAATTAAGTATTTAGGTATGCTGCTACCTCAGAATTTGAAACATTTGGAATTGACAAACTATGAGCCATTAACCCAGGCTATAGAGAGTGACCTGAGTCAATGGGCCTGTCTCCACCTACCCTTTTTATCCAGAATTGATGCCATTTGCATGATTATTTTCCCTGGACTTCTCTATCTGTTCCAAACACTTCCAGTAACTCCCTTCCTCTATTTTTTTTTACATCCTGGAACAAGACTCTGTCATGATTTGTATGGGTGGGTCACCGTCCTCAAGTCCATTGGTCACTTCTTCTGTTGCCAGCTGACAGAGGTGGCTTGAACCTCCCTGACTTAAGGGGTACCACAGAGCAGTAATCACTAAAATGATTATGCTGTGACTTAACCCCTCATATTTTGCAACTTGGAAATATATTGAATTTGTGTTAAATGATTTGTTTGATATGGGAGGATTGTATTTGCCCCCTTAATTTCTCCCCTGGATTTTAGGGCCTTCATGTTTGGTATGGCAGATACCCTGCAGTTCTGGTTTAAAATTTGTGCTCCCTCTTCTCTGGCTCCCATATTCTATTTTGTACATCTGTTGTCGACTGAGGCTGATTTTCTACTAGCTGCTTTGACCATGCCTTCTGGAGGTGGCACCAGATTGGGTTGTCATATATTTTCCAATTCCTGGATACCCAGGGGGTGGTCCCTTTTCCCCATCTACAGTCCTTCCACCACATGACCCAGCATGAACATTTTAGATATTTTACAAGTTCGAACATTCCTTTTGACTAAGGTCCCACCAAGTAGACTTCCTCATCCAAAGCCCTGTTCTTGGAGAGTTTGTTAGACTTGCTTAAGGAAATATCCTGGCCTCACTTGATTGGTCAGGTCTATAAAGGCCTGTGGGATTACTTAATTGATACCACTCAGTCTATTCTGAATGCTTGAAATGCAGAGCTCTCCACTGATATCTCTTATGAGGCATGGATAAAATACATTCTTCCCTCAATGAAAATCTCCCAGGCCCCACGCTGGCATGAGCCTTTATGTAAGTGTTGCGTTCAATTTTTTAATACACCTGATAAATTTAGTCAAGTACCTTCCTATTACATATGGTGCATGCAGGAGGGGCTGAAGGGAAACTCTGGCTAACTATTCCGTATTTTTCTGTATTGGCCAGTTATTTCTTCCTTCTGGTGGGCAGTGAAGGATTGAGTCATGCAACTTGTGGGAGCTGAGGCAGAGCTAACCCCAGAACTGGTCCTTTTGTTAATCCCCCCCCCCCGGATCATCACCTTTCTTTCAGAAGAATGCTTTACATTTATTTAACGGCCACTAAAAAGGCCCTTACCTGTCTCTGACATCAGTCAACCCTCCCCACACTTGCCCAGTAGTACAAATACATAAATTCTATTTATTATATTGAAAGACTAATTGCTCACTGTAATGGCCAGGAAGCACGTTTTGAACTACGCTGGAGGGCGTGGGTGTTTTACATCTCTGAGGAAGATGATTCATTTGTCCCATAATGTCAGATAATTTGGGGTTTGTATTATACACTGGGGGGAGGGGATGGGCTGGACCTGGGGAGTTTATTGTAATTTAGACCTGATATATAAATTTTGTTTATCACATCTGGAAATATGTTTTCCTAATTTGCTTGGTTATTTCTATCATGGGAGGAGATCATGTGGATCCTTCCCATTTTAAGGTCATACTTGGCATTTAAGTTTATAATCATTGGTGGAAATAGATACTTATGGATGAACAGTATCATTTTCTCAGAGTCCTCTTACCAACTGTATGCTTATGTTTCTCTGTTGAGAACATGTATTGTACTGTCCTCTCTGATTATATAAATAAATAGTTTACAGTGGTGGCCACAGATAAGTTCTCCATTGCTGTGGAATGCTGCAGTAAGTGTGGTACCTCAGGCTGCAATTAACCCCTCTGTTGGCTTCTACACAAAATATAATAATTTCTCATTTTTTATGCTTACAGCCCCACCCACCATTCGTAAACTATCAGTCGAGGCTGTCAGTGGTACTACCGGTAATTCCAGTGACATTGTATGTGAAGCAGAGGGAGCTCCAATGCCCAACATTATGTGGACAGTTTCAGAAAGTGCTTTCCCACTCGACTTCAGTAACACATCCATCCGACACATCCCAGATCAATTCCTGACAATCGGGAAGATCCATGGTGCAACCCAGACTGCCAACTATACCTGCATAGCAATGAGTGAGCATGGAAGGCATCAACGTGAGATCCAGTTTGTTGGTGTAACTACATTCGGAAAGCTGCTGCAAATAGGTAAGGTTCTACAGTGGGGCCCAGCTGTGGGAAAATATCCAGCAGTGTATTCCAGGTTCCAGACACTCCAACTGCTGAATTGTCTTAAAGATCATGTGCAACGTTTTTTGCATATTTTTAATAAAAGCTTTAAAAGCTGAAATTCAAGTCTTTGTGTCATGATTAGTGTTTCTTAAAAATTTCATGCTGTTTGGTTTTGTGGTTTTCTTTAAATCAGCATTTGTTAACTTGCTGTACAGTGGCTGAAAACTGTGAAGTTATTTCTGTCCTCTCAGTCAAACTTAGAGTACAATGACATCATTTTGGAGTAGCTTACTGTTTCAGATTCCCAATCAGAGCAGCACTCTGTAGAGTTTATGGTTCACTGAGCTCTCCAGTTTCCTTACAAACCCAGTCTCTGGTTTGTGTTTAGATAGATCAACTTGAAATATATAATTCTCTTCCTTTACAAAGCTGATCATTTCAGTTCCAATGCTGAACTGAAGTAGTGGAAATCTTTTTCTGTGAGAAATCAGCTTGTCTGTATCACAGCTCTGTTCTTTCTAATCAAACCTCAATTTTTTTCTAACTATATAACACAGGGCTGTTTAATGAATATAAAATAAATCTAAATTTTGTTCATTCACAGAAACAGTTTTTCTTTGATGTAGCCTTCATAAATACAGTCATGTAAGAACATTTTCTTTTCATGTCAGATTGACAAACAGGTGCTTGTCACACTCTGCTACAGTATTTCAAGCACATATACTGTCAGAACTCACAAATTTAAGCTCTTTGGTGGTTTCTGTGTGACAATACATCAAGTACATGCACAACGAGAACTACTATGTGGCATCCTGATGCACTGTGTCTCTGCCCCACAGTTGAGGCAGCTGCAGTCTACTTCCACCAGTCCCCTGCCCCATGAGCTCCCTGACTTCTGCTCTACATTTGAGGCTGCTGCACCCTGATGACCACTGTCTTCTCCCACACAGTCATGGATTGTGCACCCTGCTGCCTCCATCACCTGCCTAAAGAATCAGGACTACTGCACCCTGCTGCTTCCTGCCCAAACAATTGGGGTTGCTGCACCAAGCTGCCCTATCTCCCCCACCTTCACAGTTAGGAAAGCTCCACCTATTGCCCCCTGTTCCTGTCTCCACAGTCAAGGTTGCTGTGCTGTGCTAAGCCCTAAAGTGCCATGTTCCCTGCCTTCGTGGGTAGGGCTGCTGCACCACATGTAGCCCATCTCACAATCAGAGCTGCTATACCCTGATGCCCCATGTGTCCTGCCCCACAGTCGAGGCTTCTGCACCATGCTGTTTTCTATCACCTATCACCATAGACAGGGCTGCTGCACCCTGCTCCTTTCTACACAGTTGTGGTTGCTGTGGCCTGCTGTGCCCTAAAGCCCCATGCCTCTACAGTTAGGGCTGCTGCACCATGCTGCCACTTGCCACAAGATTCAGAGAATTTGCTGTACCCTGTTGCATGCCTCCACAGTTGGGACAGTTGCACCCTGCTGTCCCCCTGCCACCAGAGTCAGATCTTTTGCTACACTCTGCTGAAACAGGAAGAGGGGCAACATGTGCAGTGTCCCTGCCTGTGAGAGTGAGAGAGAGAGAAAGAGAAGAGAGGTAGCAGGGTGCTGCAACCCCAACTGTTGGGAAGGGTGCAGCACAAGAGTAAAGGGCATTTGTTGCACCCTGTCCCCTGCTGTAGAGGCAAGGGGCTGTGTGGTGCAACAGAACACAATGGTGGCAGGGGACAAGGATAGCATGGTGCAGAAGCCTTGACTGTGGGGCAGGACACAGGTGAACATCAGGATACAGCAGCCCTGACAGTGGTACAGGAGATCACGTTGTGCAGCAGCCCAGCCCATTTGGGGCAATGGAAATGTGTTGCAGGGGCTCAGCAGCCCCAAATGTGGATGCAGAGCATAAGATTCTAGAGTGTAGCACAGCACAGCAGCCCTGAGTGTGGAGACAGGGACAAAGGGCAACAGGGTGCCATGGCCTGACTGTGAGTGTGGGGACAGAGGGCAGCAAAATGTAGCAGTCTTGAATGTTCTGGCAGGAGATGGGGTGGCATCAGGATACAGCAGCCCAAACTGTGGGACAGAGTGCAGCAGTCATACCTGACAAGGATGTGGACAGCAGGGGTATAGCAAAGGGTCTGACTCTGGTGGCAGGGACAGCAGGCTGCCACTGCCTCAACTGTGGAGGCATGCAACAGGGTACAGCAAATGCACTGCATCTTGTAGCAAGTGGCAGCATGGTGCAGCAGTCCAAACTGCCAGCAGCATGGGGAACTAGAGCACATCAGGCCATGACAACCCCAACTGTGTAGAAAGAAGCAGGGTGCAGCAGCCCTGTCTCTGGTGACAAAGGATAGAGGACAGCATGATGCAGAAGTCTTGACTGTGATGCAGAACATGGGGGTATCAGGGTAGAGCAGCCCTGACTATGAGATGGGGTACAGATGATGCAGCAGCCCTGCCCATTTGAGGCAATGGAAGTGGGTAGCAGGGTGTAGCAAAAGCCCCACTTCTGGTGGCCAGGGCAGCATGGTACAGCAGCCCCAGTTGTGGAGGCAGGGGACCTGGCACACTAGGACTTAGCATGGCACAGCAGCCCTGACTGTGAAGACAGAAACAGGGGTCAACAGGTATAGCTTCCCTAACTGTTAAGGTGAGGAAGAGAGGGCAGCAAGCTGCATCATCCCCAATTGTCTGGGCAGGGGGTGGCAGGGTATAGCAGCTGTGATTCTTTAGGCAGGAGATAGAAGGTAGCAGGGTTCACAGTCCCTGACTGTGTGGGAGAAGACAGTGGGCAGCAAGATGCAGCAGTCTCGCATGTGGAGCCGAAGGCAGGGGGCTTGTGGGTCAGGGACAGGGGGCAGTAGACTGCAGCTGCCTCAACTGTGGGGCAGAGACATGGTGCATCAGGATGCCACATAGTGTTTCTAGTTGTACATATACATGATATATTTTCCCCCAGAAACCACCAAAGAACTGAAATTTGTGAGTTCAGACAGGTGCCTGTCACACTCTGCTACAGTATTTCAAGCACATACAGTATACTGTTTGTCAATTGGACATAAAAAAAATGTTCTTACATGAACATATTTATGAAGGCTACATCAAAGACAAACTGTTTCTGTGAATGAACAAAATTTAGATTTATTTTATATTTATTAAACAGCCCTGTGCTATACAGTTAGAAAAAAATCTGGTTTTTGATTAGAAAGAACTGAAAGCTGTGATACAGACAAGCTCATTTCTCACAGAGAAAGATTTTCACTACTTCAGTTCAGCATTGAAACTGAAATGATCAGCATTTTATCAGAAGATAATGATATGTTTTAAGTTGATCTGTCTAAACACAAATCAGAGACTGGGTTTGTAGAAACTTAGAGAGCTCAGCAGAACATTAACTCTACAAAGTACTGCTCTGATTGGGAATCTGAACAGTAAGCTACTCCAAAATGATGTCATTGTACTCTAAGTTTGACTGAGAGGACAGAAATAACTCCACTGTTTTCAGCCACTGTAGCGCCAAATTAACAAATGCTGATTTAAAAAAAAACACAAAATCAAACAGCATGAAATTTTCAGGAAACACTAATCATGACACACAGACTTGAATGTTAGCTTTTCAAGCTTTAATAAAAAATATGTAAAAACCATTGCACGTGATCTTTAAACACTGATTGATATATAAAAATGCCTAGCTATGGTAAATCCCTGAATCCCCAATCTAGCTATATGGGAGTTTTTTCACCACAGAAAGATTTGGGTATGATCATCAATATAACGTCCATACAATTTCACAGTCCCTTGAAATGTTTCTGAAATTTGGGAAAATTTAGTTTGTAGTGTTTTACATCTAATTTTAAAAGTACTTTGCGAAATTCACCAATTTAGAAGTTTTAAAAGACCATTACCATGAGTATTTATAAAATATTTCCAGGTGTTTAGTGCTAGTGCAGCCTAGATACATTATTTTGGGAACCTGCTTGGATCCCAGTGTTCAAAGAAACACCCTGTCATTCCAGCAAATTCTGGGCACAGGGCATCCAAGTGGCTGAGTATCTAGACAGGTCAGTCCTGGATTCTGCATAAAGGGGTGGATCACAGCTTGTCTATAATGCCACACATTTTTTTTTATTTCATTTTACCAGGAAATGAAATGGTTCCTAAGACTCATTTACACTAATTTCTCAGGGGATGGGAAATACAGAAAAAGGACATCACATACACATGTATGCATGCACTACATAAGTAAAAAAAAACAAAACATAAAATACCTTACAATATAGATGTGTACAAACAATTCCACAGCAAAATTATCTGTAACCTTCTTGCACAAGGATGTTTTGCACCTCCTTCCTTATTCCGTGATTCTGACTCTGGCTTGTTTTGCATCTCTAGTGATTGCCATGGAATTAGAACCAGGAATGACAGTTTTTTTTTTTTTACAGTTTTGCTTAAAAAAAATCTTCCTCTCGGAGATCATTTTTATTCAAGGCCCCACAATTTTATGACTTACTGCTTAATGAACTTCTTAACTGTTCTACTGTTATAGTAATTACAGTTAAGTTGAAATCATGGTTACTTCATCATAACACCTGTTATTGATTCTCTTGAAGAGAGTAATTTATTTGTTGAACCTCATGTATTCTGTTGTCTTTCGTATTTCTATGTATTTTTGTACTATCTTATCGTTAATGAAAATGGGCAGTTATGCTCATTAGTTTACAAGTATAAAAAACAAAATGAAATGAAAAATTAGACACTCTAATTTATGGCACAGGTACAGTAATTCTTGAGATTGAGCTTAAAAGTACTAGCATTCTGCCTTGAGTATAATTTCTGAGGTATTGATTTAAAGATCTTGAAACATAATGTGAAAACAAAAACTCAGCTACTTTGGTTCCTGTAATTTTCTCACAGTACATTTTAGTAAAAGAGTTAGCAATGAAAGAGAATTAGTTCTGCTTACCATCAATATTTTATTCCTTAAAATCTGTGATGAATTTGTAGTCAGTATTCCCCTGATTAGGGGATACAATTCCCATGGCTTTGTATAGAGAACAATGATGTGTTTGAAAATGAATTGGTGCAGGGGACTCCATGGCCATCGAAACTGCCACACTGTAACTCTCAACAGGCATCGTGACTCCCCCAGTGCAGGCAAACATCGAACAAAAAAAGGTCTAGTATTGCCCTAAACTTCTCAGTCTGTAAGGACACACTTTGGCCGATACAGTATAATTTCCACAAAAAGATGACTCCCACTGGGGCCTCAAACTGGAAATACACTGCATGGAAGTCTGACCAAACTATTGGATCAACCTTGCCAACCAACTTGTCAAACCCCATTTCAAAAACCAGGTCCACAGTGTGGTCCATCTCATGCAGCAGCAACAACCGGTATAACGTTCACTTATAACATCACCAGGAGGAGTTGTGGTTATCCTACCTGCCTGTGAAAAGATAGTGATTTATATATAGAGAAGTATGGTACATGAATGAGACTTTTGACATGTAGGATTCACTAGCAGATACTTCAGTGTATACCATGGCAATTAAAGCTGTATACCAGGGCATGTAAATCAGTATACTTCCTCAATCAATGCTGTACACCACTAAAAAAAAAGCATAGAGCACTAGAATGACCAAAACAAACAATTGAGATGTCAAACCCGTCATGAAGACAAGATCCAAAGTGTGACCCACGTCATGCAGAGGCAACAACCAGTATAATATTTTATTATGGCATTAAAAGGAGAGTTGTGGCCATCTTGCTCATCTGCCAGAAAAAAAAGCAGTTGAGATTTAGGTACAGCAGAGACCACAAATAAGTTCTCCAATGCTGTGGAATGCTGCAGTAAGTGTGGTACCACATCCTGCAGCAACCTGATGTTTCAATGGGAATTTAATCCAGTTAGGCTGTAGCTGACCACATGCTGCAGTAAGAGGGAATATTGTTATGGCTAGCACTGTATGTACACAAATGTATTCCTCCAACTGGTTCTGGAGTATAATAAGTTTTACAATACAACATAGTGATTATGAAATAAAATGACCAGACATTTAGAAAAATGTAAATCAATTAACTCCTCAGTTGGCTTCTACAGAAAATATAATGCCTTCTAATTTTTTATACTTACAGCCCCACCCACCATTCGTAACCTGTCTGTCGAGGCTGTCAGTGGTACTACCAGTAATTCCAGTGACATTGTATGTGAAGCAGAGGGAGCTCTGATGCCCAACATTATGTGGACAGTTTCAGAAAGTGTTGCACCACTCAACTTTAGTCACACATCCATACGGCGCATCCCAGACCAATTCCTGACAATCGGGAAGATCCACAGTGTAACCCAGACTGCCAACTATACCTGCATTGCAATGAACGAGCATGGAAGTCATCAACGTGAGATCCAGTTCATTGGTGTAACCACATCTGGAAGGGGGCATAAAGGTAAAGACTCAGCGAGTGGGATCCCAGAAGTAGTGAAAGATCTAGCAGTTTATTCCAGGCACCCCAACTACTGAATTGTCTTACACATTGATTACTAAATGAAAATGCCTAGCTACAGTAAATCACTGAATTCCCAATCTATCTTTATGGGAGTTTTCCCCCCATGGAAAGATTTGGGTATTATAAGCAATTGCACTTTCAAGAAATTTCATTTTGCCAAAAAAAAGTTTCTAAAATTTTGCCAAAATTTCATTTGCAGTGTTTTACATCTAATTTTAAAAGTGCTGTGCAAAATTCACCAATTTAGCAGTTTGAATGGACTATTACAAAGAGTATTTATAAAATATTTCCAGCTGTTAACCCTTAGGTGCCAAAGCAACCTGGATACATTATTCTGGGAACCTCTGGTGATCTCAGAGGTTACAGAAGCACCTAATGATTCCAGCAAATACTGGGCACAGGACAGCCAAGCATTTAATAACCTAGCCAGGTCAATCCCAGATTCTGGATAAAGGAGATGGGCCACAGCCTAGCTATATTGCTGGACACTTATTTATTTTTATTTATTTCACTTTGTCAGGAAATTAACTGCATCCTAAGATCCATTAAAAGACATGCCTTGGAGGATGTGAAAATACAGCAAAAGGACACCACATACACACACACATACATACATACATACATACATACTATACATAAGTAAAAAAAATTAACATACAATACAATATACTGGAGATGTGTATACACAATTCCAAAGCAACATTATCTGTAACATTCACATTCTGATTTATTGAACATATACAGTATTTCTTAAGATTAAGGTTAAAAGTACTAATATTCTGATTTGGTTGTAATCTCTGAGGTAATTGATTTAAAGTTCTCGAACCATAACCTGTAAAAGAACATTAAGTTATTTTGGTTCTTGTTTCATTTAGCCTTTTTAGTAAAAGAGTTAGCAATGAAAGAGCATTAGTACTACTTACCATCAATATTTATTCCTTAAAATCTGTGATGTATTTCTAATCAATATTCTTTGTAGTAATGTTGTTGTTGCATAATATATTCTCTGATTAGGAGATAAAATTCCCATAGCCTTATGTAGAGATTATTGATGTGTTTGAAAATTAATTGTTGCAGGGGAGTCCACGGCCATTGAAATTGCCACACTGTAGCTCTCAATAGCCATCTTAACTCCCCCAGTGCAGGCAAATACGAAACCCAATGTCTAGTATTGCTTTAAACTTCTCAGCACTAAGGACACACTTTGGATGATACAGGATAGTTTCAACAAAGGGTGACTCCCACTGGGGGTTTCACACTACAAATACACTGCATGGAAATCTGATCACGCTATTGGATCAACCTTGCCAACCGAGATGTCAATCCCATCATAAAGACCAGGTTCAAAGTGTGGCCCATCTCATGCAGTTGCAACAGCCAGTATAATGTTCAGTTATGACATCAGCAGAAGGAGTTGTGACTATCTTGCCTGTCTGCAAAATAAAAGTGAGATTTATGTACAGTGGTGGCCTCAGATAAGTTCTCCATTGGTGTGGAATGCTGCAGTAAGTGTGGTACCATTGGCTGCAATTAACCCCTCAGTTGGCTTCTACAGAAAATATAATAATTTCTCATTTTTATACCTACAGCCCCACCCACCATTCGTAACCTATCAGTAAAGGCTGTCAGTGGTACAACTGGTAATTCCAGTGACATTGTATGTGAAGCAGAAGGAGCTCCAATGCCCAACATTATGTGGACAGTTTCAGAAAGTGATGTGCCATTCAACTTAAGTTACACATCCATCCGGCACATCCCAGACCAATTCCTGACAATCGGAAGATCCATGGTGTAACCCAGACTGCCAACTATACCTGCATAGCAATGAGTGAGCATGGAAGGCACCAACGTGAGATCCAGTTCATTGATGTAACCACATCCAGAAAGGGGCTACAGAGAGGTAAGACTCAACAGTGGAGTGCCAATGTGTAGGGAAAAACCATGGGCAGGATTCACATAAAAGGGCAAAGTACAGTGCAAAAGTGTGCGCCGTACCTTGCCATTGTGCAGGGGTCACAAATTGCTATTCACAATCGAAAAGTGCACTATGCTATCTGACTGCAAATAGTTGCAGGTTGAGGCAGTGCTAACCCAGGAAAAGCATTGAGAACCTCTGTAGCGCTGCGCCCACAGCCAGTCGGGTGAATGGGCAGTCGGCAATAGCACCACCACACTAAGCTCAATTCACAAAGGAGCTATGCAAATGAGCCCATTGGGCATGCAAGGTGCTAGTGGCAATTAGCATGCCCATTATGTGCTCATTTGCATGCCATTAGTGTGGCAGTGCATGCCCCCCCAGCCCAAGCCCCATGCAGCCACATTCTCCCATAGTCTAGTGGTGTCCTTCCCCATCCCAATCACGGACTCAACATTAAGAAAACAGATTTCCGTAGTGTAGAGACCCACCCCTGTCCTCTATCTCCCATCCGTAATGTACAATAATTGTTTCCATAGTGTAGTGTCCCTCCCCAGTCCCCAATCTCCCATACGATATCCAATAATCCATTTTCCATAGTGTAGTGCCCCTGCCAACAACTGATCGTTGTACTGTAATAAAAATAACTACTCTTTTCTATAGCATTGTGTCCAACCCCCTCCCCATTACTGATTGATGCACTGTATTATAACAAAAAATTTTCATAGCATAGTGTCCCTCTGTCACCGATCGTCATTACTGTATTTAAAAAAAACTTTTGCCATAGTGTAGTGTCCCACCCCCTTCCCCAATCACCACTCCCCACATAAATAAAAACAGTGGTCCCTCCCTGGTCACCAATCTCCATCCCCAGATACCTACAACCCCATTCCCTGGTAGTCTAGTGTCCCTCCCCCCACCCCACCCCAACAAGTGAGACCCACAACTCCACTTCCCCCCATCCCAATCTTCAGTCGGTGACCAACACCTCATCTCTCACCACCCTAGCTGGCCACCAGCTGAGCCCTCTTGGGGCATGTACTGTATACAGTATGGCTCCTTGACTGTGATTGGTCAGTCACAGTCACGGGCTGTACTGTATACAGTCACTGGGGCTCAGTTGTTGGCCAACTGTGAGAGTGAGCCGAGGAGGTGAGACAGGCTGGTTGCTGACTAAAAGATAGACGGACCCAGCAGGGTGGTGGGTCACATTTGATCAGGGGATTGGGAGGAACCCTAGACTACCTGGGATTGGGTTGTAGGTATCTGGGATGAAGATCAGTGACTGGGGAGGGAAGAACCACTACACTATAAAAAATGTTTTCATTTATACAAGGATCGATGATTGGGGGTGGGAGACGCCATAATATGGTAAAGTTTTTTTTTATAATACAGTGCAGCAATCAGGGTTGGGAAGAGGGGACAATATGTTGCAGAAAAGTTTTTTGTTACAATATTGTTCGGCAATCAGTGGCGGGGAGAGGGGTGGGACACTATGCTATGGAAAAGGGGGTTATTTTTATTACAGTTCGATGATCAGTGACAGGGAGGAAGAGGGTCACTACGCTATGGAAAATGGATTATTGGATATCGAGTGGGAGATCAGGGACCAGGATGGGACACTACACTACGGAAAACTTATTAAAACATATCGAGTGGGAGATCGGGGACTGGGGAGGGACACTGCACTATGGAAACAATTATTGTACATTACAGGTGGGGGATCAGGGAATGGGGGGGCTGCAGTTCCATGGCAAGGCACTAGGGTTGCGTGGATTACCGCCAGGTTTTTACCGGCGGTATTTTTTCCACACAAGGGCCGTCGCAAAATGCCTTTGCATGGATGGCAAGTTTTGTGAATAGGATTATGGGGATATGCAGGTCCCCTCCTCTCATTTGCATTGCAACCCCTTCATTGCATTGCTCTTAGGTGCAAACCCAGTTTGCGGAGGCAAAATGGGCTTTGTGAATACCAACTATTCACAAATTTCAGATTGTCCTGAGCAAACTGGTTTTGCACCCAAGCAAAGTTTTGTGAATCTGGCCTCAGCAGTTTATTCCAGACACCCCAACTGCTGAATTGTCTTAAACACTGATTGATATATAAAGATGTCTTGCTGCAGTAAATCACTGAATCCCCAATCTATCAATATGGGATTTTTCTACACAGAAAGATTTAGGTATAAACACAAATTTCACTGCCATGTGTAACACTCCCTCCCAGGGTAACACACTTCTGGCAATTGACACAGCGATGGCATTTTTAGCAAACAGTCCACTTACTCCATTGGTAATTATTTCCTGGCTCAGTTTTGGGAGGAAGGGGGTACCCTAGCAACATTTATATTTGAACAGGTTCTGGGGTGGGCCATGGCACTGGGGGCCCCAGAGACTTGACAGACCACAAATACAAGCTGTCCACAACTGGAAATGGTGTCAAGTAGTAGGTTTTATTCTGACAAGCTGGAACTGACAGAAACACAACGTTTGTCCACTGGAGTTGCAGATGCAGTGACAACAAGCACACAATTCATCTTCTCTAAGCAGTAGTTTGAACAGTTGCAGGTATGAAACCCACCCCGTCACTAGGGGCACAAACTTCGTTTCTCCCATCCATCCCTCTTCTGGGTTATGGACACAACTGCATTTGGCAGGCCTTTCCCAGGAGCAGACAACACCTGGACTTCCTCTCTTACTATAGTATTAAAAACTACATGAGATCCTCCTCCTCAAGTAACCAATCAGGTGCTTGGGGTTCATCCCTGGACAGAGGGGCATCTCTTTCATTATCTATCAGAGCCATACTGAGGAGGTGCCACTGTACCTGAGCCAGACATCCATCATTGTTTGAAAACCTACAGGAATTCCACAGGAGCTCACTGAGCAAGTCTTACTTTTTCTCACACTGGGCAACACTTTACATTGAGTCTCTTATGGTCCACAATTACGCACTGTTGTAGAACTTCACTCCATGAATTAGTCTTTACCCTCACCAGGGCATTGAAATGCAGCTGGGCATTGCCACTTCTCGATACCGCTCACATTTTCTGACTTCAGGGCTGGCCAGGCCAGAGGGAAGGGGTGACCTGCCCCCAGCCAGCCCCACACTCCTCCTCTGCCAGCAGGCAGACAGTAACTCCTCTCTCTTCTGTCTCCTTCACTATACCACCCTCAGGCAAAAAACTCTCCCTAGCATCATTCCAAGCCAATATTCCAGTGTGGCTCATGCTGATGCAAGAATTCCATCCCACCGGAGCCTCTACCAGGCTGAATGAAAGAGGTTGCCATGGGAACCATAAGCAGGTCTTTTGGACCTGAGATGCCCAGCAATCCTACCTAGCAACCTACTCTAATCTAAACTAACAAGGTCCTAGTAACCCAGGGGAACCTGGAGGTTACACATAAAATTTCACACTCCCTTGAAATGTTTTTGAAATGTTACCAAAATTTGGTTTGTAGTGTTTTACATTTAATTTTAAAAGTACTGTGCAAAATTCACCAGTTAAGCAGTTTTAAAGGACCATTATAATCAGTATTCTTAACATATTTCCAGTTGATAACCCTTAGGTGCCAAAGCAACCTAGATACATTATTCTGGGAACCTCTGGGGATTCCAGGGATCACAGAAGCACCTAATGATTCCAGCAAATACTGGTCGCAGGGCATCCAAGTGGTTGAGTACCTATCCAGGTTAGTCCCGGATTCTGGATAAAGGAGATGGGTCACAACCCGGCTATAATATTGGACAACTGTTTATTTTTATTTATTTCACTTTAACAGGAAATTAACTGGATCCTAAACCCCATTTACAGTCATTTCTCAGGGATGGGAAAATACAGTAAAAGAACACAACATACACATGCATACTCTACATAAGTAAAAAAAAAACATAAAACATATTACGGTAAAATCTAGTTGTGTACATACAATTCCACAGCAAAATAACCTGTAACCTTCTTGCAGAAGGATGTTTTGCACCTCCTTCCTGATTCACTTATTTTGTCTCTGGCTTGTTTTGAATCTCTAGTGATTGCCATGGAATTAGAACAATGAATGATAGCTTTTTTTACAATTCCATTTAAAGGGGACAGGAAATAATGCGCTAATTGGCAGCAGTTAGTAATGCTCCTGTTTGGAAATGAAATTCACACCCCAAATGATCCATATTTAATTGCAGCTGAATAAGCATTGATGTGAAAATTATGTTTTCAAATGTTTCCTTTTTATGGATAGCTTTCTGTTACAGTTCTATTCCTGGAACTAGTAATACTATGTCATGGTTTGTGTACAGAATGCTAAGTATGAGCTATTGCCCTAGAGGAACCACGTTCAGAGTTCTGAGCTCAAACCATGACATAGTTAAAATTCCAGATCACTGGTTCTATGAAGAGAACTGTTCTGCTATTACAGTGTTTAAAGTTACGTTGAAATCATGGTTACTTCATCACAGCACCTGTACTTGTTTATGATGAAGAGATTAACATATTTGTTGAATCTCATGTATTCACTTATCTTTTGTATTTCTCTGTATTGTTTGTACTGTCTTGTCGTTAATGAAAATGGGCAGTTATGCTCATAAGCTTACAATTATAAAAAACAAAATGAAAATGAAAAATGAGGACATTCACACTCTGATTTATACAGTAATTCTTAAGATTAAGCGTAAAGTACAAATATTCTGCCCTGGGTAGAATCCCTGAGGTAATTGATCTAAAGATCTAGAAACATAATGTGAAAAAGAACATTCAGCTACTTTGGTTCTTGCAATTTCTTACAGTATTTTTTAGTAAAAGAGTTAGCAATGAAAGAGTTCTGCTTATCATCAAAATGTTATTCCTTAAAATTTGTGATATATTTGTAATCAATATTTTTTGTAGTAATGTAGTTGTTGCATGATATATTCTTTGATTAGGGGATAACATTTCCATGGCCTTGTAAAGAGAACAATGATGTGTTTGAAAATGAATTGGTGCAAGGGAGTCCACGACCATTGAAATTGCCACACGGTAGCTCTCAACAGTCAGGCAAAAATCGAACCCAAAATGTCTAGTATTGCCCTAAACTTCTCAGCCTGTAAGGACACACTTTGGCTAATACAGTACAATTTCCACAGAAGGATGACTCCCACTGGGGGCCTCAAGCTAGTAATACTTGCTGCCTATTGGGGTACAGAATCTCCTCTCCCCTTGTGATTACCATCACTGCACCCATAATCTGGAAAGTCTAACCTTTAAAATTCCCCACTGTCGGACCTCCATGGGTCAAAGATCCTTCACGTACCGTGCCCCATGTTGGCTGAACTCTCTTCACCCCATCTCCATGGTTACCTCTCTAGGCACTTTTAAAAGAAAACTGAGGCAACAGCATGTAGCTAAAGCTAGCTGTGACTACTTTCTATAATTTTATACTTCACAGTTTCTTGCTCTTACCTCACTTCTGCCCACAGTTTACCCCTTTTGTCATATGTCACACACTGCCCTCATCTGCTCCCCTTCCTCACACACCCCTTTTGATCCCCCTCTAATCTTTCCTAAATACATTGTCCTTCCTACTCTAAAGCCTTTCAGCCAGAGCCCACCTCTTGCCCTATCTACTCCTTAGCCTTCTGCTTTCCTACCTCATTCCCTTTCCGCAATGACGAAGCCTATTGGGCTGATGTATTCCCTCCAGTAGTGAGTGTCTGTCTTCTCTTACCCCCTACCTCCGTTGTCCTGTCAATACTGTGTTTTTTAATTTGGGTTGTATATTCCCTGCCTACACGCTATGTCCTTGTCTTACCTGATTGTATTGTATACATACAACTATGTATTTTAAATGTATTGTAGGTGGCCTTTTCAACACATTGCTTCTCTTTGTATAACTCTGGCATGGAACCTATGTAATGATCTTGTTCTCAAAGGTGTTAATCCTAGACCATAAATAAATAAATAAAAACACTGCATGGAAATCTGACCAAGCTATTGGATCAACCTTGTCAACGAGGATGTCAAATTCCATCATAAAACCAGGTCCATAGTATGGTCCACCTAATCCAGTGGCAACAGCCAATATAATATTCAGTTCTGACATCAGCAGGAGGAGTTGGGGCTGTCTTACCTGCCTGTGAAGAAATAGAGATTTATGTACAGAGAGGTATAATACATGAATGACACTTTCACCATGTAGGATTCATCAGCCATTATTTCAGTGTATACCATGTCAATTAAAGCTGTATAGTATACTACATAAGGGATATACAGCAGTTCAGTGTGTGGATAATGCATTTATCTTGTACAGTTTCCAGTGACCTCCGAAGTAACCTCACGAGTGAGAAGCACAGTGGGGGTCTAGTCACTAAAACTAATAAACTCATCATTATCACACTACACTGCATATTCCATTTATGCAACAGGTTTAGATGTTGTGTGAACATTTTGATTTTGTTAGGTGTAAATAATTTGTCAAAAAAGGGAAAAGAAAATTGAATTTTATGCTGTTTTTTGCTAATTATAAAAAAAAATGGTATCTATAAATGAAACACCACTCATTTTGTAGATATTTTTGAGCTGAACATTTTTCGTGCTCACAGTACCATGCTATCATTTTTTGTTTTAAAGTTATTTATATTTGTTTGTCAAAAAAGTGAACAAAAAATTACATTTTCTTCTGTTTTCTTGCTAACCATATACAATACACAGGGTTTATATAAATGAAACATTATTCATTTTGTAGATAATTTTGTGCTGAACAATTTTCGTGCTCACAGTACCATGTTATCTTTTTTCGTTTTTAAGTTATTGACATTTAAATATGGTTAGTACTGCTTCTGAGGCCGAACATTCTAAATGAATTCTGAAGAGAACTGTGTAGATAAATGAGCTACTGATGTAGTTACTGTGTGAATAAATGGGTGATAATGTAGTTACTATGTGGATAAATAAATTTATTACCATAGTAGTGAAGATAAATGGTTTTATTCTACAGTTTTATCCTGCCCTGTTGCATAAATAATATATATATATATATATATATATATATATATATATTTATGAAATAAGCAGTGGAACCAAAGTAATTGCATAAATCCATTTATTTCCACATATGTGGGATAAATCTAACCACCTTAGATTTATCCATGTATGTGGATAAATAAACTATCAATCAAAGCTTTTTGTTCACGTTTTTGACAAACAAATGTGAATAACTTAAAACAAAAAATGATAGCATAGTACTGTGAGCACGAAAAATGTTCAGAACAAAATTATATACAAAATGAGTGGTGTTTTATTTATAGATACCTTTTATTTTTTTTTATAATTAGCAAAAAACAGCATAAAATCCAATTTTCTTTTCACTTTTCAGACAAACAAATGTAAATAACTTCAAAATGAAAAATGATAGCATGGTACTGTGAGCACGAAAAATGTTCAGCACAAAAATATCTACAAAATGAGTGGTGTTTCATTCATAGATACCTTTTATTTATTTCATAATTAGCAAAAAACGGCATAAAATTCAATTTTCTTTTCACTTTTTCGACAAACAAATGTGAATCACTTTAAAACTAAAAATGATAGCATGGTACTGTGAGCACGAAAAGTGTGCAGCACAAAAATATCTACAAAATGAGTGGCGTTTCATTAATAAATACCTTTTATTTTTTATAATTAGCAAAAAACAGCATAAAATTCAATTTTTGTTTCACGTTTTCATCAAACAAATGTGAATAACTTTAAAACAAAAAAGGTAGCATGATACTGTGACGATGACATTTGTTCAGCAAGAAGTTCTCTACAAAATGAGTGGTGTTTCATTTATTAGCAACAACCCCACTAGGCGGACATACACTAGGAATGTTAACTGAAAGTCCCAGAAAGTCCCAGAAATTATCATTTTAAAAAAAGAAGACAAACAGCCAAAACCAAATGTTCCTGCACTGATAAGAAGCATCCCTATTGCATAAATGAAATATACAATGGTGAGCTGTCAGATAAATGATTTATCTACACTTGTGCTGTTTGACTGACACTTACCCGTGGCTTACGCTACCCGCGAAGTTACCCGGAGGTCAAACAGCACTTGTGTAGATAAATCATTTATCAGACAGCTCACCATTGTATATCCCTTTATATATATATACATACATATATGCATATATATATATATATATATATATATATATATGTATGTGTATATATATATATATATATATATATATACACATATATATATATATATATGCATATATATATATATATATATATATATATATATATATACACACACACACACACTGCAATGACCAAAACAAACAACCAAAATTTTAAACTCCATCATGAAGACAAGGTCCAAAGTGTGACCTGTGTCATACAGAGGCAACAACCAGTAGAATGGATGGTTATGACATCAACAGGATAGTTGTGGCCATCTTGCCTATCTGCCAAAAAAAGCAATTGAGATTTAGGTACAGTAGAGGCCACAAATAAGTTCTCCATTTATCTTCTGTCCCTTTGTTGTTCTGACAGGTCTCCATTGCCCAATGGTGCTAGGACCTCCTCTGCAGGACAGCTGATTGCAGGCTTGAACCATGGCTAGACCAAGGACCAGGATTCTGCCATTTGAAATATGGCATGGAAAGCACAATGAAGGACTCTGCCTCCCTTGCTTCAGCAAGGGTGTTTGTCGGCTATTTCTGCCCAGGTCTCCGTTGCCCACTGGGGCTAGGACCTCCTCTGCAGAACAGCTGATTGCAGGCTTGAACCACAGCTAGACCAAGGACCAGGATTTTGCTATTTGAAACACGCCTCACTTGAACTGTGGTTCCCACCAGCACTGTGCGCTGGCTCCCCACCCCCACCTCACCCATCCTGGTTGGGCCCGTACTTTTATACCTCTCTCTCTGTTCACATGTGCTAAGTGTCTTATTTTCCATTGGTTCCTAATACTTCAGGGCCAGAAGAGACACCCTTAGCACACTCTTCCTTGCATACTAAATCTGTCAGTACTTCATGTGCTGTGTGTCTTGCAGCACCTATGCTGATCTGCTAGCCTCCAAGTTTACTACCTCCATCTTCTGCCAAACCTGTGGGTAGTGTTCATTTCCTACATGTTGTAACTTGTAGACTGCTCACTTATTTCAGTCTCTCTATTACAAACGCTGTAACTCTTTTCAGTTTTCTTATAGTTAAACAGTCATACCTACAAGGATCTTTTGGGCCATTAGGACAATCTGTGTTACTTAGCTGTTCATATTTTCTCTACTAGCCCACTGCATTCTCTACTAAACTGCCAGACTTTCTCTACTAATCCTCTGCATTTTCTACCTTTGGTCATAGCATGGCCGCCCTCAACGTGTTTATGTTGTTCTGTGTCCCTTTCCTACTACTCTGCCTAAATGGGATTTCTCTCTCTCTATCCCTAGCACTGGCATGGAGAGTGCCAGCTGCTCTGAATTCTCTGATTTTTATTTCTCCAACCCTATCTCTTTACATCAAGCCGAACCACCACTGAACAGTCTACTCTGTTGCAAAGGCTGTGCCTACTATGCTGTCCTAGGTTCCAGAAAATTGACATGTGGTCATCTTGTGCCCTTAGCCCCCTGCTGTGGTAGGCTATGGTTCCTCACATTCCTGACTCTACTTCTGTCAGATGCTATTGAGTTGAATCCAGGTCCCATAACCTGCTTTTCCTCAAGTGACCTACATAAATTACCTAATGGAGGGCTTCTAATCATCCACATGAATATACAAAGTCTTACCTGTCACATGAATTGGAGGCCTGGGTTAAAATTTATAATCCAGATATCCTCTGCTTCACAGAAACGTGGCTCAAACCTGGGATACTGGACTCTCTCTGCTCCATTGCTGGCTACTCCATGATTCGTCTGGACAGAGCAGCCACAAAACAAGGGGATGGTGTTGCTGTACTCCATAAAAGTAACCTTACTATGGGGCTTATCCCAGGCAATATCATCGCTCCTGCTTGTAAATCTCAGTATACCGCTCTTCCTCTAGGTGCTAAGAAGCTCCATCTTATCTGTGTCTACAACCCGCCATCTGTTGGTCTATCTGGCCTTAGGGAAATGCTTCATTATACTTCAGAGATCTACAACAGACATGAGGTGATCATCGTAGGAGGTTTTAACATTAATTGGATGGGTCCCTCTAATAGCTTATTACTCATGCTTCTACACAGCTATAATCTTCACCAACTGATAACCGAACCTACAAGAATCTCCCCGGGACTTCAGTCCTCTACTCTCATTGACTGGTTACTGGTGAACCGTATTGAGCATATATCTTGCTCAGGTATCCTAGCTGATGCTCTGACCACTCCCCACCTTCTGTATATGGTCAACAGTTGCACCCCTTCTCCACCACCTCATTTTGTAACTTTTACGGACTTTGCTAAACTGGACCTTGGTGAATTTCTGTATGATGTATCCTGCATCAGCTGGACAAATGTTTATGCCTCTTGTGATGTTGAAGCTGCTCTGCAGACCTTCCTTAATAAATTCCTGGCCGTGCAGAGAAAGCACACCCCACGAGTGACTAGACATGTTGAGTGGGAAGCACACAGGGTGGCTACAGAAAGACCTGCTTGCTGCCATGCGCTAACAGAGACAAACAGTGGAAGCTGTTCAAATGTACAGGTCTCCATTCTGATTTACTTGCCTATAGAGCTCTAAGGAACTCATGTAAAAACAGGTTAGACTGGCAAGAGTAAATACTATAAAGACCTGTTGATAAACTCAGCTGGAGACCCTAGGAAATTTTGGGCACATGTAAAGAACTTCTAGGTTCCTTTCAATCAGTTAACCCTAGTGAAATGACATTAAATGGCTCAAATTGCAATGATGGAAGGACCATAGCAAATGCTTTTATCCACTTGTTCTCAGACCTATCCCAGTTCCTTCCTCCTTTCTACAATCCGGACCTCACTCTCAACACCCTTCTGTTCACCGAGCAGCCCTTAGTAAACTCGAGTCTGACATATCACATGATAGAGCACCTTTCTATTCCAAGGCCATAAACCGCTTGCAGGTCTTAAAACTCCTGATGGCCATTTTGGACACCACTAGCTCTAGATCGGACTCAATTGAACCTCAAATTCTTTAGCTTGCTGCTCCCATTATTGCATCCTCACTGGAAAAATCGTTACACTTTCTCTCTCACATGGTGAGGTACCCGACATTTGGAAGATAGCACGCTTCACACCCATCTTTAAAAAGGGTGACCCTAAGGACATAGCCAACTACAGGCCCATTGCCATCCTCTCAGCCCTGGGTAAAATCCTCGAGAAACTTGTGGTTCTCCAAGTCACTGACTACCTAAGTTTAAGCTTCTCTCTGAGTCTCATCATGGTTTTAGAAAAGGCCACAGTACCTCAACTGCACTTCTAAACTTCACATTTTATACTCTTTCCTGCATGGATGCTGGACAACTAACAGGTGCTGTTTTTATTGATCTTACTAAGTCATTTTATCTGGTCAACCATCCCCTGCTTCTTACCACTCTTCAGAATCTAAATTGCTTATCCCCAGTTTGCAACTGGTTTAGTAGCTGCCTTCTGAACAGGACACAAGCCATGAAATTCAACTCTTCCCTGTCCAGCTACTCCTCCACTAACGTTGGAGTTCCTCATGGTTCCATATTGGGCCCCCTTCTTTTTTCTCTTTATATAAACAACATTTCAGATACCTTTCAACACTGCTCACTTATTCTTTATGTGGACGACCTTGCCTTTTACACTAGCTCCTCAAATGTAGTCAGCATCAATGCATCGCTGACTGCTGATTTTAGAAATGTCCAGAACTGGCTTTGTGTGCATAAGCTTGTGCTTAATGCACATAAGACAAAAGTAATGTTGTTCGGCTCTGCTCCAAAGCTCAAGGGCTGCCCCATCCCACTGATGGTAAGTGACCTAGGGGGAGCACAGATTGAATCAGTGGAGTCCTTTAACTATCTGGGGGTCCTTCTCGACCAATCCCTTTCTTTTAGCTCCCATATTCAGACTACCTATAAAGCTGTCAACTCTACACTTGGTGTGGCCTACAAAACTAGTTACCTACTTATGCCATCTGCTAAGCTAGCTATTGCCAAATGGATACTGCTCCCTGCCCTTACCTATGGTGCCCCTATTTTTTCCATTGCTCACAAAACAACCCTGCAAAAGTGGGACATTACATACAACATATGCCACTATGCCTCCTCATCGCCTCGGCTCAAGCATCATTGCCACCTATACAGTGACCTTAATTGCCTCACCCCCTTAGCTAGTAGGCAATACATGTTGGGAACACTTATTGACTCTGTTGTCAGATGAAATACTCCCTCGTCACTTGCTGCTTTGCTTGCTCCTGCTACCTCCAATCATGGACTGCGATCTGCAGATAAAACTCTGCTGAAGGTGGCTAGATGCCGTACATCTAAAGGTGTAAGTGCCTTCCAGTGTGTGGCCCCTCAACTTTGGAACTCCCTTCCTCTTGGCCTCAGACAATCAGAGTCCCATCTCTGCTTCAAAAGGGAATTCCGTCGTTATCTATTACTTGCCAACATGTGCACTTGCTTCGACTCTACTTGATATTGCTTTCCTCCTCCCATCTTTCTAATTACCTCTCCTTATCTCTCTTCTATCTTTCTTCATTACTTGGCCCACTACTACTACTACCACGACCACTACTTAAATCACTCCCACTATTTTTCACTCCATTTCTCTCCCTCCCCCCTTCTTCCCTCTCTCTTCTCTACCCACAAGCCCCTTAGCAAGACTGTTATCTTGCTAAACCTCTAGGTGGGTCATGTCCTTAGTCCCTCTCTGATACTTCACCAAGGCCTCCAAATTTTCAATCTTCTACTTGATTCATCTGTTATGACATTCCTTATTACCTCTAGCTCTCGCGTGCCATTCCTGGTCTCTCTCTTTCCCTAACACTGCTTGCTTGAATTGCATATGTATCTTACTCTGCAGCTCCATGTTGTTTAGGTTAGTCATGTTTATGTAAATTCTGTTTGTCATGATTTGCTTACTCCTGCTTATGTAACTTACGTTTGTTCATCACCAACTGTATTTGTTATGACATGTACTCTTGGACTGTTGAATGATTATATGTGCTAGGTTAGTCATGTTTATGTAATGTCTCTTGTCATGATGTGCTTATTCTGGCTTATATAACTTACATTTGTATATCATTGACTGTACTTGTTATGCCTTGTACTATTGGTCTGTTATATGATGATGTGTTGTGTACTCTCCGGGTTATGCCTGAAAATAGTCATTTTATGGCTAGTGCACTTACTGGTCAACAAAAACTAAATAAATAAATAAATGGAATGCTGCAGTAAGTGTGTTGTCACATCTTGCAGCAACCTATTGTTTCAATGGGAACTTAATCCAGTTAGCCTGTAACTGACCGCATGCTGCAGTAAGAGGGAACATTGTTATGGCTAGCACTGTATGTACAGAAATGAATTCCTACAATTGGTTCTGGAGTATAATACATTTCACAATACAACATATTGATTGTACAATAAAATGACTACGTATTTGGAAAAATTAAATAAATTAACCCATCAGTTGGCTTCTACAGAAAAGATAATGCCTTCTCACTTTTTTATACCTACAGCCCCACCCACCATTCGTAACCTATCAGTCGAGGCTGTCAGTGGTACTACCGGTAATTCCAGTGACATTGTATGTGAAGCAGAGGGAGCTCCATTACCCAACATTATGTGGACAGTTTCAGAAAGTGTTGTGCCACTCAACTTAAGTTACATATCCATCCAACACTTCCCAGACCGATTCCTGACTATTGGGAAGATCCATGGTATAACCCAGACTGCCAACTATACCTGCATAGCATTGAATGAGCATGGACGTCATCAACATGAGATCCAGTTCGTTGGTATACCCACATCTGGAAGGGGGCTGCAAAGAGGTAAGGCTCAACGGTGGGGTGCCAAGGTGTAGGGAAAGATCCAGCAGTTTATTCCAGACACTCCAACTTAAACATTGATTGATATACGAAAATGCCTAGCTATAGTAAATCACTGAATCCCCAAGCTATACATATGATACTTTTCCTCCACAGAAAGATTTGGTATAATCATCAATTTCACTTCATGAAATTTCACTTCCCCAAACGTTTCTAAAATGTTGCCAAAACTGAATTTGTAATGTTGTTTTGAATCTCATTTTAAAGAACTGTCAAAATTCACCAATTCAGCAGTTTGAAAGGACCAGTACAAAGAGTATTTATAAAATATTTCCAGCTGTCAACCCTTAGGTGCCAAAGCAACCTAGATACATTATTCTGGGAAACTGCAGGGATCCCAGGAGTCACAGAAGCACCTAATAATTCCAGCAAATACTGGGCACTGGGCATCCAAGGGGTTCAGTACCTAACCAGGTCAGTCCCAGATTCTGGATAAAGGAGGTGGGTCACAGACTGGCCATAATGCCAAACACCTATTTATTTTATTTTATGTCACTTTATTAGGAAATGAACTGGATCCTAAGATCTATTAAAAGTCATGCCTCAGTGGATGGGAAAATACAGTAAAAGAACAACACATGCATACATACATATACACACATACAAACTGTACATACGTAACACACATAAAGATAGGAAACCATGGTGGGCAGGGTATTGGATGGCTTGAGAGCACTGAGGGTTGACACGACACCGTGTCTGGATGGCATTCACCCCAGGGTGATAAGGGAGCTGGCAGATGTCTTGGGTGAACCACTTGTAGACCAGTTCAATGTCTCTCTGATCTTGGGGTGTGTACTACAGGACTGGAGGATGGCACATGTGGTGCCCCTCCACAAGAGTGGCCCTAAGGATGAACCGGGGAACTACAGACCAGTAAGCCTCACATCCATCATGGGTAAGCTGATGGAGACAATCTTTTTTAAACTTAAGTAGCTTTTATTGTTCATACAAAAATCCAATAATTCGGATATTAACAAATATACATTAGAAACATCACATCAAATGTACCACAGCATTAAATCTCTGCTATTACAATAATACAAAGATAACAATATTCTCTTGTACTTCAGTCTGATGAGTTCCAGAAATAATTGGGAGAGACCATGTCCAGCACCAAGTCACTGACTCTTCAAGGTGGTTACAGTTCCGTGTGGAGAGGCCAAGTCTCTTTCTATCCCAGCTTGATTTCTGTGCCTGGGTTCCAAGGATTATGTAGATCAAGAAGTTAGAGGAATGATTCATCCTGTTGTTTCAAATATAGCTTTCAGGCACACCCTAACAAAACTAGTGTGCCTCATTTGCAACCTAACTCATTATTTATTTACATTCATCTACCTGCAATAAAATTATACTGTTACATTTCTAGACAGCTGTCATTACCATCTCTCTTTATAAAGCGTGTACAAAAACCAAGACCCATTTCAGTACAAGAACCCCTTCTTTCTCCCATTGTTAGTTAGTCAGCCCTTCCCCTCTGTCCGTTTCCCGCTCTATTGTTCCTATACTCTCCTCTCCTTGTCCTCCCTGTGTCTCCCTCCAGGCATGCCATGGCCTTCAAATATCTAAGAACTTATCTCTGTCTAAGTGTATTGTATATGTGATGTTTTCCATCCTCTCTACATCCTCTATCTTAGTTATCCACTGCTCACACGAGGGAGGTTCTGGTTTTAACCATCTGGTCGTAGCACATTTCAGGGCTACTACCCACAAGACCTGACCCAACTCTACCATTTTCCTTTTTTTTGGATGACAGGGTCAGTAGGCCTAGCACCAAATCCTGGAAGGTAAAAGGGATGGGGAACCCCAACATTTGTTCTATGCTTTGGTGTACCTGCCCTCAGAACTGGTGCAACTTAGGACAATCCAAAAAAATATGGAAATGTGTTGCCCTAGCTGCACCACACTGTCTCCAGCAAGCTTGGGACGCTTGTGGCAAGAAATGTTTCATGATTACCGGGGTTCTAAAGATCTGGGTTACAATTTTCCAGTTAAATTCTTGCCAGCCCAATGAAAATGTAACCTGCCAACCCTCCAGAACCAGCGGGTCCAACTTGTAGGTGTTATGTTCATTCCACTGTCCTCTTCCCATTTTTGCCTGATTGCTTCCAGGACTGTTGGGGTAATGGGTGGGCAAAGTACCTTATATAGTATTGAAATATAGTTACGTTTATCTTTGATTCTAATTATATCCCACCAGTACTCCTCCAAAGGGGTCTTGTCTCTGCTGACCCTGAGAATGTTATCCTCTGATGTTATCAGGTGCCTAACCTGTAAATACCAGAAGAAGTCCTCTTGATGAAGAGAGAACCTCTCCCAAAAGGCAGGAAATGGAAGACAGCCTGTTCTATCCAACAGTTGGGCAAATCTTGTGAGGCCTCTATTTTCCCAAAATTCAAGGCCTGGGTCTGTTCGGGCAGGGATAAACCTATCCTCATGCCGAATAAGGGAAAGTGGGCCTGTAACATTTGGTGTGTGTGTCACCTTGTGCAGTTTAAGAAGGATTCTAATTGAATGATCCACCTAGGGGTTCTAAGATAAAGACCATTTCCTGGGCTGAATGGCACTGGTAGGCAGGGTCCATAATTTATTCCCCTTCAGGGTCGCCTCTTCTAAAAGGTACCATCCTGAGTCAACCCTTTGCTTGGCCCATGCATTAAGCTGAGCTTCTTGTGCAGCTAAGTAGTAATATCGAAGGTTCAGAAGAACTAAACCACCTCCCTCCCTAGAGTTCTGTAAGATTTGCAAGGATATTCTAGGGCACTTACCTCCCCAAATAAATTGCAATATTGATTTGGTCACTTGGTTCCAGAAATAGGCTGGAATGCCTATAGGAAGGGTCTGAAATAAAAACAAGAATCTTGGGAGCACATTCATTTTGATTGTGTGTATTCTCCTGTATAAGGTAAGAGGGAGCAGCTTCCATCTTGCTAGGTCTGCCTGTAGATTTTTATATAATTTTATATAATTATTTTAAAAAAGCTTGTGTAACCCCTCTCTACAAATGGGGGTTCCCAAAAAGTCTTCCTTGAGCTTGCCTAAATGCTCACTGCCAGGCTGGTGTCCCGCGTTCTAGCCGTTTAAATGTTATTGCTAGAGAGTGCCTGTAAAGCCTCTGCGTACTGTCTCTTTAAGAGCTGCCTGGTTGCAGTTATAATTGAGCTGGGGGGAGCTGAGTGTTTCCATGCTTGAGTCCCGCCCAGGCTGCCTGATAATCGCTCCGTTTCTGCCATTGCTAATTGTGCAGAGGGAGCTCTGTTAAAAGATGTAACTGTTTGCTGATCATTTATTAGAGTAGTGACTATATTGCAGTTTGTTCTAACCTGCCTTCTTTGCAGCAAGGACTGTTCTGTCTATCTTCACCATCTTGGTTCTGAACTTCAGAACTGGACCAATCAGTACTGGTGGGACCTAAAGTGGAACCTGCCTACAGGGGCTTTGTGGAGGCAAGACTTGTAGGAATTGTAGTTTTGAGATGTTGGCACCAAAATGCAACTGAAGGGGGAGCCCTTTCTTTGACTGACAGAAGAATCAGCCAACTGAACCTTTTGGATCTTGGGGAAATTCCCAAGTTGCCTGCTGCCTGGTTCAGATCTTTGTTGGGAGTTGAAGAAGCAACAGCTCGAGACAGTCAAGCAGCTGTCTGCATAGTTTCATGCAGGAGAACTGTAGAAAGGCCCGAGTTTTGGCCTGTATGTCTGCCTGCTGCCCGTGAGAGGGAGGAGAAAATTTTATTGGACTGAATCCGCGTTTTGTGAGAACGGAGCAAGCTGCCGAATTGAGACCAGGCTAAACCTGAAGAAGACAGAAGATTTGCTGAATGTGATCAGCCTGTCAGGATTTCCAGCAACCCCTAAACTCCCAGTGTGTGCAGAGACTTTTCGATTGTGACCGGAGAGCGGTTTGCCTGGTATAGGAGAATCCTTTACACATGAATGTGCTGTGTGTTGATAGTGGGTCGTGATTTGGTTCCTCACTGCGTGAATTGTGTTCTGCTTGCTGGAAGCTGTATCCAGCCCAAATGGACTGAATCCATGTTTCATCTCCATTGGGCCTGGGCCTTGCCATACTGGCCCTGCCAGACTGCTCCACTGCACAGAGAAAGCCATTGATGAGAGACCTGCCTGGGGAACAACCCTCTGCTCCAAGCTTGAACAGGGACAATGCCTTGGTGACTCATGTGGGCCTTGCTTCTCCTAGCACTCCAGATCAACCACCTGCAGTCTCAATTTTCTTCCAGCCTATGTTCAGTCTTGGGTATCATAAGTAATCATCAGGGTAGCTGCCTGCAACAACAGCATAATCAAAGTGTGTCACCTGATTGTCTTGTTGTTTCTTTTCTTTCATGTACTGAGCCCTCCAGCTCCAGATTACAAATGGTGTGTATTGTGCATGTTGTTTTCTTCCATCACAGGGCCCCAAACAGCTGCGATGCCGGCCTACCCCGGGCAATGATTCTGGCTAGCCCATGTCTTCTCCACCTGAGTATCCAGAGTGTGTGACTGTTTAGGGACTCTGAAGTGCATGCCTAACTATTTGATTGATAGAGCCTTTAAGCAAATCAACCTGATTACACCCCTCCCTTGTTCAAGTCCCCTCAATAAATCAGATCTAACTATTTTTGCAATTAACTTGACTGTGGTTCCAGTTTATGCTCAAAGTACTGTACTGTTGCTATTTGTTCTGCATAACCTTGTTTTACAGAGGGTCCCCAGGGTCAAGCCAGAGGAACCAGCCCTGGTGATAAGTGCAAATAGTATGGGTACTTGCATGGTGTACTAGGGGTATTGTGAATGTGATTATTGTGTATTGTTCTGGCTACTAAAAGGGAAAGAGGGGGTTATAGTGTCCCAGAGGGCTGTGCCCAGGCTAGCTTGACCACTACCAACCCTGACCTCTGGGTGGAGGCACCCATTTCAGAATTCAGGCCCCTTAACCTGCAACTAGCCATGCAGACAGGGGTAGTAGCCCTTTGGATAGTGCCACCTAGGTGTTACACTTGGTTGTATCTGCCGATACTAAGACCCCTAGGTATCTAACTGTAATTTTTTTTAGCCCAAGTGAAGGAAAAATTATTCTTAAATCCAGCTGGGGGGTCCCACTTAAGATCATGGCCTCTGATTTTGCAAGATTTATTTTGTAGCCGGCCAGAGTGCCATACAACCCATAGGGATTCCAGGAGATAGGGTAACGACCGCTGAGGGTCCCGCAGGAAAAACAGGCAATCATCGGCGTACAATGCCACTTTTTGTTCCCGACCACCCACAATCACTCCAGTAATGTCAGGATTCTCCCAAATCCTAATGGCCAGGGGTCCCTAGGACAGGGCAAAAAGCAAAGGGGAGAGGGGGCACCCTTGTCTAGCGCTCCTCAAGGGTATGCATTCTGAGAAACAGCCATTTACTCTGACCTTAACGTGTTGTAAAGGACAGTTATCGCCGCAAAAAATGTTTACCTAACCCAAATTTCAACAGGGTGGACAACATAAACACCGAAACAATTCACATGTAGCAAGTAACAAACTTAACATGCAAGTCGCAACTGTGCATTCGTGAAACAGTAAATCACAAAAAGCAACGCAAATGGCAACTGGCACATCGCAAATCACAAAACGTAAGTAGCAAACTTAACACGCAAAATCGCAAAACACAACTCAACTAAAGGTAATTGTGCAAATAGCAACTGGCACATCACAAATAGCAAAACACAACTGAGTCGGTGTTTTGAGTGTCGTGCAATTAAACGAGGTGGTCATTCAGAATTCGGCAAATCGTATACAGCAAAATAGTAGGCGGTGAATTGAGAGTCGATGAAATGTACTTAACCCTCCCTGGGTTCCCCCCAAATGGTTCTCACCCCCCTGTATCACCTCATTAAAATCCTCCCTGTTCACAATCAAACTTTGGACATCCTGCACACTCTCCTTAGTCACCTTCTCCAAGAAAGCATTATGGGGCGATTCTTCATTTGGAGCATATAAATTTACCAAGGTACAATGCTGCCCCTATATGTGCCCTCCAAATGAAGAACCTGCCTTCTGGATCTCTTCTGACATTTGTTACTATAAGGGAGGGTGTCCCTCTGACTGAAATAGCTACTCCCCTATGATAAGGGTGGTCTCATACTGAGATACATACACTTGTCCCACCCAGGAGCGATGTAGCTTAAGGTGTTCCTGAGCGGTCAGGTGGGTCTCCTGTAAAAACGCTACAGTGGCCCTTTTCTCTGGAGGTCTTGCAAAATTTTTGTTCTCTTCACTGAGTTGTTAATACCCTTCACATTCCAGGAGATAATCTTTAAGTCAGCCATTATTAACAGGGGAAAAAATATAAAACAGTGCTCTGAAATGGGGAAAAGACAGTGCTGTCGAATATGATTTTAAGTTGTAGATGAGTAAGTAACATTTCAAACACTAACAGGAATTAGCAACGTAACAATTAATGAAGTTACAATTATAACTTCAAGGTGTGTCAGCCCTATTGCCACACACTATGCAGTGTTGTCTTTCTGAGGTGTGGTTGAATACCCAGGTATTTTGGGAATCCAATCCAGCCTGGACCTCCCTGCAGCCCAGTACCTGGAAGGGCAAATGTTTAGGATCGCACCAGAGAGTACTGTACTCCTGAATCTAGTGCTAAAGACAGACCTATGGGTGAGTTTTCCTCTCCCACAGCCCTTTAATGTCTTCATTTTGGTGTAATGGGAAGGTAAGTAACCTGGAAGTTAAGCGTGGACACTATGTCCCTCCTGGGGGTTAGAGTGAAGTGAGGGAGAGGGGCAGTCCATGTGTGCCCCTCGGCCAGTCACCCATCCAAGTCTGGGCAACCCAGTCCCCTGGACCATCAGGGTGGCCAAATGTCTTTGATATGTAACTTCTTGTTCTGGTAGTCTGTCAAAGCAACGTCCACCATAACACAACCTTTGGGCAGAGTAGGGATCACCTGGGAGACTAAGGAGCCAAATCAAGAACCAAGGTGCATCAGCGGGGATGGCTCAAATACACATTTCTGCATTGTAGTTGGAGCAACATTTGGTAGTGGGTTCTACGTCAGTGAGCATGCCGGAGGGGCAGCTCAAACTAACCTCCAAAGTCCTTCATACCATTTAGTCGAAGACATTAGTCATTCTAGGGATCCATCACCAGTGCCTGCTAATTAGGCTAGCAACCTGACCTCCAGGTCTCCTGTCCGACCATCAGTAATTGTGAGGAGCCTCTGTTGCACACCAAGGACCTCTGGCTTCCCACCGCTCCAGCAAAAAAAAAAACACTTGCACCACACGGTAAGGCCAAATAGTCCTTCCACCACCTGATCACCCAATGGGAACCCCCGCCCATCCCTGGAGGCAACCTTGCCAAGCTGGGCCCCTGGAACCCTCCAACCCTCCACTCCCACCCTCACAGGTTCAGCATCTTCTTGTCCCCCAGTCTAGTTAACAAAAGTATCCATCCGAACCTTAAATATCCTGCAAGAAGAAGAAAACAATTTCAAGCAGGGTTTTTTCTGAGCTGTTTGCTATTAAGCTTGAAACACTAGCCCCCCCCAAACAAATCCTAAAGACATTATGCAGTAGCAAAACATCCTCCGTGAGGCACACTCATGGCCCCTTTAGATTAGTCTTGAAGTCTGATTCTCATTAGGTATTCAGGCTGGTCTATCTGATTGTACATTGTCCTCCGTGCTTGGGGTGACTTCTCTTCGTTCCTCCAAAGCTGCACCATCAAGCCGAATGAGGGATTCTTTATGCTAGTGCACCCTGCCCCACACTCTATACAGGCCTGACTGATCCTACTGACCCTTTTGTTTGGTTCCTGCCACTTGCCAGGAGCGCTCAGCCACCTGATTCCTCTGCTGAAGGGTGACCTCTTGTGGTATTACAATATACAGTGTCTGGAGGAATTTCTCCACTGCTGTTAAGTCCGGGAATCTCCTCTGGCCATTTTCTGTAAGTATTCTTATTTTTGTAGGGTATTCTAAGAATGCCTCTACCCCCTTGGCTTGAAGCAAGCGAACCACTGCAAGCACTTTTCTTTGCTCTGCGAGGAGCTGGGATGTATAATCCTGCTCGAAGAACAGTCTGGTGTCCCCAAACAAGGTTTCTTTCTTTCTTTCCTCAGGCAAGTCTCAAGATTTCCTCCTTTACATTAAAGTCTCAAAAAGCCAAAATCAACAATCGTGATCTAGCCATAGGGGCCTTTGGTTTGGGGACCAGCAAACGATGTTCCCTAATTACATTCAGTGGTTTCTCTGGAGGCCAAGATAACAGTTCTGTTAGGAAAGATTCCATGAACGCAGGTATTGGGGTGGTCTCCATTCCTTCAGGGACACTGTGAATTTGAATATTATTGCACCTATTCCTAGTCTCCAACTTCTCCAGTCTCCTTTCCAATTGCTACTCTCTGCAATGCAAGTCTAGTAAGGCCATATTCTGAACATCCACATTGGTGACGCAGTCCATGTTTTCTCTATCTGTCAAGTTTTGAGCCCCAAAGTTTCCAATTTTTGGTGATCGTCCAGCACTCAAATCTCTAGCCTCTCCAGAGTAGCATTAATTTTTTGTAAGGTGGTACAAAGTTCCTTTGAGATAATTGTACAAGCATTTCCCTCCATGCCAACGAGGTCCAGATCCAGATACTGAAAGGTCATGGATGCTGCGGCCTGTGCAGGCTGAGGATATTCGAGCAGAGTTTTATGATGCTTTAGCGGTTGATTGCCCGATTTGTCCTTCATTTTGTTCTTTGCTGCCATATCTGTTTGATTGTGCTAGTTTGGGAAACAGATGGATAGTATAACCCATTGATTCTGATAGATGTTGTTTCCGGTGATACGGGGCTCTAACCTCAGGCTGCCATCTAGGTGGTACTCACACCGGAAATTCCTGATGGAGACAATCTTGAAGGAGAGGCTGGTTTCCTTCCTGGAGGCTAATGGGTTTCAGGCCAGCACAGGGTCATAATGTTGCAAGATATTATGCCATGCAGCATAACTCTTTTTTTTCTGTAGAGGTCTCCGCCCTTCACACACCCCTGTTGCGGGTGGCTGCACCCCCAGCCCCCTCCCACTAAAGATTATTAACTCCAGGGGTGATCCAACTTGGGGAGTGCACAAAGACTTCAAAAAAATATAATTTCTGGGATTGGGAATCAAATCCAGTCCCAGACGCAGTGCCTGGGTTCCTGCTGCTATGGCTCTGTCCAGTGAGTCATGGCAGCTGCTCGGCAGAACCCACTCCCAGCAGAGGTCTTATCCTCTGCCTGGGAGTGAGTGAATGGTGCAATACTGTGTACAGCAGTATACACAGTATTGTACCATTCGCTGTCCTAGACAGCGCTATTATGGGTTAGCTATAATGTCGTACACTATTAAACGTATGACATTATGACCCGGTAGGCTTCAGGACATTAGCAGCATGAGTTTGTCTCAGGCAGATCCTGTCAGACTAACCTGGTGGAATACTATGATTCGCTAACCAGGCAACTGGACAGAGGTCATACACCGTACGTCCTGTATCTGGACTTCAGAAAGGCATTAGATTTGGTGCCACCTGGGAGGCTAGGTAGTAAACTGGAGGGCACAGGGCCCGGAGCAAAGCTGGTGGGATAGGTAGTGAACCGGCTGCAGGGGAGACAGCAGAGGGTGGTGGTGGGAGGGGAGCTCTTGTTGCCAAGGGCAGTGACAAGCAGGGTGCCACAGGGATCTGTGCTGGGGCCGTTATTTGGGATCTTCAATGCACAGATTTCAATAGGTATCAAGATCAATATCAGTCTGTTTGCAGATGACACCAAGATGGGAGTGGTAGTGGATGACCTAGAGGAGTGGCAGGGGTTACAGGACAATCTGGAAAAGTTGGAGGCCTGGTCAGACACTTGGCAGCTGAAGTTCAATGTTAAGAAATGTAACATGCTACATTTCAGAGTGAAGAACCCAAGGAGGAGCTACCAGATAGGGGGTACTCAGATGGCCAAGACGAAGGAGGAAAAGGATCTTGCTGTAATCATAATGGGAGCAATGAACAGCTCCACAAAGTGCAGAAAGGCAGCTGCCAAGACCAAAAGGATGCAGGGTTGCATTGCCAGAGACATATCCTCTAAGTGGAGGGAGGTGATCCTGCCACTGTGCAGGTCACTGGTTAGACCACACCTGGAGTACGTGTGCAGTTCTGGCGGCTGTACCTGAGGAAGGACATTAGGCTACTGGAGGATGTGCAGCACAGGGCAACAAAAATGATCCGAGGGTTAGGGGACTTGCCATATGAGAGTAGGCTGAAGGAGCTGAACATGTACTCCCTGGAGAAGAAGAGAGACGGGGGGACATGATTGAGACCTTCAAATACATGAAGGAGATGAATGGGATGGACACGGGAGGGCTTTTCCAGGTAATGAAGGGGAGGGATACCCATGGGTACAATCTGAGATTGGAGGGAGGTAGGTTCAGGAGGGAAATGAGGGGATACTTATTCAAGGAGAGGGTGGTGGTGGTTTGGAACGCAGTACCAGAGGAAGTGGCATCCTGTAGTACGGTGGGCTGCTTCAAAAGGGGGTGGGACAGGGTAAGAGGGAGGTTCACGGGAGAGGAGGGAGGGGCAGCTGCACCATAGGGGCTGCTAGCTGCCCATTCGAGCAGACTCGATACACCGTATGGCCTTTATCTGCTGGCATATTCATAAGTTCATATCTACAACATAAATCAGATATGTACACACAATTCCAATGCAACATTACCTGTAATATTCACATTCTGATTTATTGAACAGATACTACAATTCTTACAATTAAGCTTAAAAATACTAATATTCTGGCCTGGGTATAATCCCTGATGTAACTGATTTAAAGTTCTTGAACTATAATGCGTAAAAGAACATTCAGCTACTTTGGTTCTTGTAATGTTCTCATAGTACTTTTTAGTAAAATAGTTAGTAATGTAAGAGAATTAGTACTGCTTACCATCAATATTTATTCCTTAAAATCACTGAGTATTTGTAATCAATACTCCTTGTAGTAATGTAGCTGTTGCACAATATATTCTCGGATTAGGGGATAAAAATTCCCATGGCCTTGTGTAGAGATCAATGATGTGTTTGAAAATGAATTGGTGCAGGAGAGTCCAAGGCCATTTAAACTGCTACGTTGCAGGCCTCAGCAGCCATCCTAACTCCCCCAGTGCAGGCAAAGATCGAACCCAATAATATCTAGTATTGCCCTAAACTTCTCAGCCCTAAGGATACACTTTGGTTGATATAGTATCATTTCCAGCAGGAGGTGACTCCCACTGAGGGCCTCAAACTAGTAATGCACTGCATGGAAATCTGACCAAGCTATTGGATCAGACTTGCCAACCGAGATGTCAAAACCAGTCGTGATGACCAGGTCCACAATGTGATCCTTCTCATCCAGTGGCAACAGGCAATATAATGTTCAGATCAGACATTAACAGGAGGAGTTGGGCCATCTCACCTGTTTGTGAAATAAATAGAGATTTATCTACAGAGAAGTATTTATTTATTTATTCAAGTCTCAGATTACAGACCTTTGAGCTGGGAGCTCATTTGTGAAGATTCCAAGTCAAAACACGAATGAGACTCTTGTCGTCTAGGATTCATGAACCATTATTTCAATGTATACCATGGCAATTAAAACTGTATACCAGGGCAAATAAATCAGTCTACTTCCAGAATCAATGCTGTACATGACTAAAAAAACAAAATAAAAAAAAATATAACACTACAATCACCAAAACAAACAACTGAGATGTCAAACCTGTCATGAAGACAAGGTCCAAAGTGTCACCCTTGTCATGCAGAGGCAAAAACCATTATAATGTTTGGTTAGGTGTGCTGACGCAAAGTCAACACCCACACAGTGAACACCAGCACAGTGACAGAAGTCGCCTGTCTGCAGCAAATCGCTGTGCTGGTGCGAGGAAGAAACTGGCGGTGCGTTTCCTCGTGTTGCAACCCCCCCAGTGCAACTCTGATTCAGAGTTAGATATTTAGAGACCAGGGGTGGGTGGTAGAGCCCCCGCTACATGGGGGTTTCAGGGGGCACAGCCCCCCCATTGAAAAACCACCGACATCCCGGACGGTACAATGCCGACACTCAGCATTGTGTCTGTCGCTGTGGGGGATGTCGGTGCAAGCACTCTCAACGCGCTATACTAAAACCATTTGGTTATGACAATAACATGAGAGTTGTAGCCATCTTGCCTACCTGCCACAAAAAAGCAATTGAGATTTAGGTACAGTGCAGGCCACAAATAAGTTCTCCATTGCTGTGGAATTCTGCAGTAAGTGTGATACCACATCTTGCAGCAAACTGTTGTTTCAATGGGAATTTAATCCAGTTAGCCTGTAGCTGACCGCATGCTGTAGTAAGAGGGAATATAGTTATGGCTAGCACTGTATGTACACAAATGTATTCCTCCAATTGGTTCTGGAGTATAGTACGTTTCACAATACAACATATTGATTATACAATAAAATGACTGCGCGTTTAGAAAAATTTAAATCGATTAACTCTTCAGTTGTCTTCTACAGAAAATATAATGCCTTCTCATTTTTTATACTTACAGCCCCACCCACCATTCGTAACCTATCAGTTGAGGCTGTCAGTAGTACTACCGGTAATTCCAGTGACATCATATGTGAAGCAGAGGGAGCTCCGATGCCCAACATTATGTGGACAGTTTCAGAAAGTGTTGTGCCACTCAACTTAAGTTACACATCCATCCAACACATCCCAGACCAATTCCTGACAATTGGGAAGATCCATGGTGTAACTCAGACTGCCAACTATACCTGCATAGTAATGAACGAGCATGGAAGGCATCAACATGAGATCCAGTTCGTTGGTGTAACCAAATCTGAAAGGGGGCTGCAAAGAGGTAAGGCTCAACTGTGAGGTGCCCAGAAGTAGTAAAAGATCCAGCAGTTTATTCCAGACATCCCAACTACTGAATTGTCTTAAACATTGACTGCTAAATAAAAATACCTTGCTATAGTAAATCACTGTATCCCCAAACTATACATATGAGATTTTTCCCCACAGAAAGATTTGGGTAAAATCACTGATTTCACATCCATGAAATTTCACATTCCCCAGAAACGTTTCTAAAATTTTACCAAAACTGAATTTGTAGTGTTTTAATTCTAATTTTAAAAGAATTGTGCAAAATTAATCAATTTGGCAGTTTGAAAGAACCATTACAAGGAGTATTTATAACTTATTTCCAGCTGTTAACCCTTAGATGCCAAAGCAACCTAGATGCATTATACTAGGAACCTCTGGGGACCCCATGGGTCACAGAAGCACCTAATGATTCCAGCAAATACTGGGCACAGGGCATCCAACTGCTTAATAACCTAGCCAGGTCAATCCCGGATTCTGGATAAAGGAGATGGGCCACAGCCTGGCTATATTGCTGGAAACCTGTTTATTTTTATTTATTTAACTTTATCAGGAAATTAACTAGATCCTAAGTTCTATTAAAAGACATGCCTCGAGGGATGGGAAACTATGGTAAAAGGACACCACCTACATATATACACATACATATTGCACATAAGTAAAAAACATAACATGCAATACAATATAAGGGAGATGTGTATACACAATTCCAAGGCAACATTATCTGTAACATTCACGTTCTGATTTATTGAACAGATACTGTAATTCTTACAGTTAAGCTTAAAAAAACTAATATTCTGGCCTGGGTATATTTCCTGAGGTAATTGATTTAAAGTTCTTGAACTATAATGTGTAAAAAAGAACATTCAGCTACTTTGGTTCATGTGAGGTTCTCATAGCACATTTTAGTAAAAGAGTTAGTAATGTAAGAGAATGAGTACTGCTTACCATCAATATTTATTCCTTAAAATCACTGAGTATTTGTAATCAATACTCCTTGTAGTAATGTAGCTGTTGCACAATATATTCTCTGATTAGGGGATAAAAATTCCCATAGCCTTGTGTAGAGATCAATGATGTGTTTGAAAATTAATTGGTGCAGGAGAGTCCAAGGCCATTCAAACTGCTGCACTGTAGGCCTCAGCAGCCATCCTAACTCCCCCAGTGCAGGCAAAGATCGAACCCAATAATATCTAGTATTGCCCTAAACTTCTCAGCCCTAAGGATACATTTTGGTTGATACAGTATCATTTCCAGCAGGAGGTGACTCCCACTGAAGGCCTCAAACTAGTAATGCACTGCATGGAAATCTGACCAAGCTATTGGATCAGACTTGCCAACCGAGATGTCAAGACCCGTCTTGATGACCAGGTCCACAATGTGATCCTTCTCATCCAGTGGCAACAGGCAATATAATGTTCAGTTCAGACATCAACAGGAAGAGTTGGGCCATCTCACCTATTTGTGAAACAAATAGAGATTTATGTATAGAGAAGTATTTATGTATTTATTCAAGTCTTGGATTACAGACCTTTGAGCTACATACATAGATACATAGACAGTGTCGGCAGATAAGGGCCTATGGCCCACCCAGTCTGCCCGTTTGAGTTTGTAAGTTCAGTTTGTTTTTCTAGAAGTCCGTTTTGCCTTACCCCTGACCTCTAGAATTCCTTTATGTCTATCCTATGCATTCTTAAATCCCGTGATTGTTTCAGCCCCCACCTCTTCCTCTGGCAGGGTGTTCCACTTGTCCACCACCCGTTCTGTGAAGAAATTCTTTCTCATGTTTCCTCTGAATCGTCCTCCCTCCAACTTCATCCCATGCCCTCTAGTCCTGGAACATCTTTTTCACTTAAAAATAGTGCTTTCCTGCACCCTGTTTCTCCCTGTAAGATACTTGTATGTCTCTATCATATCCCCCCTCTCCCTCCTCTCCTCCAGGGAGTACATGTTCAGTTCCTTCAACCTGTCTTCATAGGACTAGTGATGCAATCCATGCACCATCTTTGTTGCCCTCCTCTGAACCTTCTCTACCCTATGTCCTTACGTAGGTATGGTCTCCAGAACTGTACACTGTACTCCAGGTGGGGCCTCACTAGTGTCTTGTATAGCGGAATTATGACCTCCTTTTCCTGCTGGTGATGCCCCTGCTACATCCCAGCATCCTATTTGCTTTACCTGATGCCTTGTCACACTGTTTCCCTACCTTGAGGTCATCAGAGATGACAACCCCAAGATCCCTTTCCTGCTTGGTGCATGCTATATCCTCACCCCCAACTGATATATTGTGCCAGGGTTTTGTCCCCATATGCATTATCTTGCACTTCTTTGCATTGAATTTCAACTGCCAAACCCTTGACCATTCTTCAAGTTTCTGCAGGTCCCTTCTCATTCTGTCTATACCCTCTGATGTGTCTACTCTGTTACAGAGCTTTGTGTCATCAGCGAACAGTGAAATTCTGCCTTCTAGATCTTGTGCAATGTCACTGATGAAGATGTTGAATAGGACCGGTCCTAGCACGGATCCCTGTGGTACCCCACTGGTCACTCTTCCCTCTGTGGAGTGACAGCCATTTACCACCACCCTCTGGGTCCTGCCACCCAGCCAGTTACCTACCCACCACACTACTGTCCTGCCCACACCCATATTCCCCAGTTTGCATAATAGTCTTCTGGGTGGCACAGTGTCAAAGGCCTTGCTGAAGTCCAGATTGGCCATATCCACTGCCCTCCCAATCCACCTCCCTAGTCACCCAGTCAAAAAATTCAATGAGGTTGGTCTGACATGACCTCCCCCTGGTGAAACCATGCTGCCTTGGGTCCTGTAGTCCATTGACAACCAGATGTTCCACCAATCTCTCCTTCAGTAGTGCTTCCATGATCTTTCCCACTACCGAGGTGAGGCTGACTGGTCTGTAGTTCCTGCTTCCTCTTTGTTCCCACTTTTGTATAAGGGACTACATCTGCTGTCCTCCATTCTTTGGGTACCTCCCTGTTTCCAGTGATTGGCTAAACAGGATAGCCAGAGTTCAGCCACCACCTCTCTTAGTTATTTAAGGACCCTGGGGTGCCCATCTGGCCCCATTGCTTTGTCAACTCTATTACTTCCAGTTCCTTCAGGACCTTTCTCGTGTAAAGGTACTTGTGTCCATTTCTGCACCATTCTCACCCTTGTACTCCCTTCAGACCCATTACCCCTCTTCCTCAGTAAAGACTGAGCAGAAATACCTGTTCAATAAGTCAGCTTTACTGTTGTCATCCTCCACGACTCCCATCCTCCCTTCAGTCTCACTATCCCTCCCTTTGTCTTTATTTTTTCACTTATGTACCTGTAAAGGTTTTGTCCCTTTAACCACTGATTTTGCAATGTGTTCTTCTGTCTGAGCTTTGGCTTCCCTTACTGACTTCCCTGCCTCCCTTTGTTTCTCCTGGTACTTCTCCCTATCCCTTCTGCCTGTGTCTTTTGTATTGCCTGAATGCAATCTTTTCTTACTTTCTTTGCTACCTCTTTGGAAAACCATAATGGTCTCCTCTTGCTAACCTGCTTAATGCATAATTCTGTTGTTCTTATAATCCCCATTTTAAATACGCCCACTGTTCCTCAACCCGATTCCTGTCCCATTCCCTTAATGCCTCTTTAAGTATCTCCCTATTTTCCCAAAGTCTGCCCCTAAAATCCAGGATACGTGTTTTGTGTGGTTTGGTTCTGCTCTTTCTGTGATTTCAAACCACAATGACTGGTGGTCACTGTTCCCCAGGTGCTCCCCACTCTTACCCCATCACAGTCCTGTTTGTGAGTGCAAGGTCCCGTATTGCCTTCTGCCGAGTTGGTTCCATGACCAGTTGCTTGAGGAAGGCACCCTGAAGGGAGTCCAGGATAAATCTGCTCCTAGTTGATGCTGCTGCTGGGATGTTCCAGTCCACGTCTGGAATATTGAAGTCTCCAACCAGTACTACCTCACCCTTGTCTGCCATCCTTTGGATGGCTAGCATCAGCTCCCTATCTGTTTCTTCCTCCTGGGCTGGTGGTCTATAGACCACACCTGTGTGGATGGCTGGCCCCATTTTCCTTTCCAGCTTTACCCACAGTATCTCTCCCCCATTTTGTTCCTCCTGGATCTCTGTGGCCCTTATGTCATTTTTCGCATACAGTGCCACTCCTCCTCCCTTCCTGCCTGCTCTGCCTCTTCTTAATATGTTGTAGCCAGGTATGGCCATCTCCCAGTCATGGTTATCATTACACCAGGTTTCAGTGATGGCCACAATGTCCAGGTCTGACTGGGAGCTCATTTGTGAAGATTCCATGTCACAACATGAATGAGACTTTTGCCATCTAGGATTCATGAGCCATTATTTCAATGTATACCACGGCAATTAAAACTGTATACCAGGGCAAATAAATCAGTCTACTTCCAGAATCATTGCTGTACACGACTAAAAAAGCAAAATAAAAAAAACATATAACACTACAATCACCAAAACAAACAACTAAGATGTCAAACCTGTCATGAAGACAAGGTGCAAAGTGTGACCCTTGACATGCAGAGGCAAAAACCAGTACAATGTTCGGTTAGGTGAGCTGACGCAAAGTCAACACCCACACAGTGAACACCAGCACAGGGACAGAAGTCGCCTGTCTGCAGCAAAGTCGCTGTGCTGGTGCAAGGAAGACACTGGCGGTGCATTTCATGGCGTTGCACCCCCCGTCTAACTCTGATTCAGAGTTAGATATTTAGAGACCTCGGGGTCGGGGGAAGAGCTCCCTACATGGGGGTTTCAGGGGCACAGCCCCCCATTGGAAAAACACCAACATCCCCAATGGTACAATGCCGACACTCGGCATTGTGTCTGTCGCTGTGGGGGATGTCGGTGCAAGCACTGTTGAAGCACTATACTAAAACCATTTGGTTATCACATTAACAGAAGAGTTGTGGCCATCTTGCCTACCTGCCACAAAAAAAAGCAATTGAGATTTAGGTACAGTGAAGGACACATATAAGTTCTCCATTGCAATGCAATGCTGCAGTAAGTGTGATACCACATCTTGCAGCAACCTGTTGTTTCAATGGGAATTTAATCCAGTTAGCCTGTAGCTGACTGCATGCTGCAGTAAGTGGGAATATTGTTATGGCTAGCACCGTATGTACACAAATGTATTCCTCCAATTGGTTCTGCAGTATAGTACGTTTCCCAATACAACATATTGATTGTTCTATAAAATGACTACGCATTTAGAAAAATTTAATCGATTAACTCCTCAGTTGGCTTCTACAAAAAATACAATGCCTTCTCATTTTTTATACTTACAGCTCCACCCACCATTCGTAACCTATCAGTCGAGGCTGTCAGTGGTACTACCAGTAATTCCAGTGACATTGTATGTGAAGCAGAGGGAGCTCCAATGCCCAACATTATGTGGACAGTTTCAGAAAGTGTTGTGCCACTCAACTTAAGTTACACATCCATCCGACACATCCCAGACCAATTCCTGACAATCGGGATGATCCATGGTGTAACCCAGACTGCCAAATATACCTGCATAGCAATGAGTGAGCATGGAAGGCATCAACGTGAGATCCAGTTCGTTGGTGTAACCACATCTGGAAGGGGGCTGCAAAGAGGTAAGGCTCAACTGTGGGGTGCCCAGATGTAGGGAAAGATCCAGCAGTTTATTCCAGACACCCCAACTACTGAATTGTCTTAAACATTGATTGCTAAATAAAAATGCCTCATTACAGTAAATCACTGAATCCCCAAGCTATACATATGAGATTTTTCCCCCACAGAAAAGATTTGGGTATAATCACTGATTTCACATCCATGAAATTTCACATTCCCAGAAACGTTTCTAAAATTTTACCAAAACTGAATTTGTAGTGTTGTTTTAATTCTAATTTTAAAAGAATTGTGCAAAATTAATCAATTTGGCAGTGTGAAAGGACCATTACAAGGAGTATTTATAACATATTTCCAGCTGTTGACCCTTAGATGCCAAAGCGACCTAGATGCATTATTCTAGAAACCTCTGGGGGTCCCAAGGGTCACAGAAGCACCTAATGATTACAGCAAATACTGGGTGCAGGACATCCAAGTGCTTAATAACCTAGCCAGGTCAATCCCGGATTCTGGATAAAGGAGATGGGCCACAGCCTGGCTATAATGCTGGACACCTCTTTATTTTTATTTATTTAACTTTATCAGGAAATGAACTGGATCCTAAGTTCTATTAAAAGACATACCTTGAGGGATAGGAAACTACTGTAAAAGGACACCACATACATACATACACATACATACTGTACATAAGTAAAAAACATAACACACAATACAATATAAAGGAGATGTGTATACACAATTCCAAAGCAACATTATCTGTAACATTCACATTCTGATTTATAGAACATATACTGTAATTCTTACAATTAAGCTTAAAATACTAATATTCTGGCCTGGGTATATTCCCTAAGGTAACTGATTTAAAACTTCTTGAACTACAACGTGAAAAAGAACATTCAGCCACTTTAGTCCTTGTGGTTTTCTCATAGTACTTTTTATTAAAAGAGTTAGTAATGTAAGGCAATTAGTTCTGCTTACCATCAAAATCAATATTCTTTGTAGTAATGCAGTTGTTGCATGATATGTTCCCCAATTAGGAGATACAAATTCCCATGGCCTTGTATAGAGATCATTGATATGTTTGAAAATAAATTGGTGCAGAGGAATCCACGGACATTAAAGTTGCCACACTGTAGCTCTCAATAGCTATACTAACTCCCCCAGTGCAGGCAAACATTGAACCCAATAATATCTAGTATTGCCCTAAAATTCTCAGCTATAAGGACACTTTGACTGACACACTAGAATTTCCACAGAGAGATGACTCCCACTGGGGACCTCAAACTAGTAATTCACTACATAGAAATCTGACCACAGTATTGGATCAGCCTTGCCTACCGAGATGTCAAACCTCATCATTAAGACCAGGTCCGAACTGTGATCCATCTGATCCAGTGGCAAAAAGTTGTATAATGTTCAGTTCTGACATCAGCATGAGGAGTTGGGGCCATCTTACCTGCCCGTGAAATGATAGTGATTTATGTATAGAAAAGTACAATAATTGAATGAGACTTTGCCTTGTAGGATTCATTAGCCATTATTTGAAAGTATACCATGGTAATTAAAGCTGTATACCAGATCAGGTAAAATCAGTACACTTCCACAATCAATGCTGTCCACAACTGTAAAAAGCAACAACAAAAAAACATGTAACACTACAATGACCAAAACAAACAACTGAGATGTCAAACTCGTCATCAAGACAAGTTCCAAAGAGTGACCTATGTCATGCAGAGGGCACAACCAGTATAATGTTTGGTTATGACATCAACAGGAGAGTTGTGGCCATCTTTTTTGGTTATGACATCAACAGGAGAGTTGTGGCCATCTTGTCTACTGTATCTGCCACAAGAAAAGCAAGTGAGATTTAGGTACAGTGCAGGCCACATGTAAGTTCTCAATTGCTGTGGAATGCAGCAGAAAGAGTGATACCACATCCTGCAGCGACCTGCTGTTTCAATGGGAATTTAATCCAGTTAGCCTGTAGCTGACTGCATGTTGCAGTAAGAGGCAATATTGTTAGGGCTAGCACTGTATGTACACAAATGTATTCCTCCAATTGGTTCTGGAGTATAGTACATTTCACAATACAACATATTGATTGTACAACAAAATGATTACGCATTTAGAAATATTAAATCAATTAACTTCTCAGTTGGCTTCTACAGAAAATATAATGCCTTCTCATTTTTTGTGCTTACAGCCCCACCCACCATTCGTAACCTATCAGTCGACATTGTCAGTGGTACTACTGGTAATTCCAGTGACATTGTGTGTGAAGCAGAGGGAGTTCCGATGCCCAACATTATGTGGACAGTTTCAGAAAGTGTTGTGTCACTCAACTTAAGTTACACATCCATCCAACACATCCCAGACCAATTCCTGACAATTGGGAAGATCCATGGTGTAACCCAGACTGCCAACTATACCTGCATAGCAATGAGTGAGCATGGAAGGCATCAACGTGAGATCCAGTTCATTGGTGTAACCACATCTGGAAGAGGGCTGCAAAGAGGTAAGGTTCAACTGTGGGGTGCCCAGATGTAGGGAAAGATCTAGCAGTTTGTTCCAGACACCCCAGCTACTGAATTGTCTTAAGCATTGATTGCTAAATAAAAATGCCTTGTTACAGTAAACCACTGAATCCCCAAGCTATACATATGAGATTTTTCCCCCACAGAAAAGATTTGGGTATAATCACTGATTTCACATCCATGAAATTTCACATCCCCAGAAACATTTCTAAAATTTTACCAAAACAGAATTTGTAGTGTTGTTTTAATTCTAATTTTAAAAGAATTGTGCAAAATTAATCAATTTGGCAGTTTGAAAGGACCATTACAAGGAGTATTTATAACATATTTCCAGCTGTTAACCCTTAGATGTCAAAGCAATCTAGACGCATTATTCTAGGAGCCTCTGGGGGTCCCAGGGGTCACAGAAGCACCTAATGATTCCAGCAAATACTGGGTGCAGGGCATCCAACTGCTTAATAACCTAGCCAGGTCAATCCCAGATTCTGGATAAAGGAGATGGGCCACAGCCTGGCTATAATGCTGGACACCTGCTTATTTTTATTTAACTTTATCAGGAAATGAACTGGATCCTAAGTTCTATTAAAAGACATGCCTCGAGGGATGGGAAACTACAGTAAAAGGGCACCACATACATATATACACATACATACTGCACATAAGTAAAAAACATAACATGCAATACAATATAATGAAGATGTGTACACAATTCCAAAGCAACATTATCTGTAACATTCACATTATGATTTATGGAACAGATACTGTAATTCTTACAATTAAGCTTAAAAATACTAATATTCTGGCCTGGGTATATTCTCTGAGGTAATTGATTTAAAATTCTTGAACTACAATGTGAAAAAGAACATTCAGCCACTTTAGTCCTTGTGGTTTTCTCATGGTACTTTTTAGTAAAAGAGTTAGTAATGTAAGACAATTAGTTCTGCTTACCATCAAAATCAATATTCTTTGTAGTAATGTAGTTGTTGCAAGATATGTTCTCCGATTAGGAGATACAAATTCCCATGGCCTTGTATAGAGATCAATGATATGTTTGAAAATAAATTGGTGCAGGGCAGTCCACGGCCATTATAATTGTCACATTGTAGCTCTCAACAGCTATACCAACTCCCCCAGTGCAGGCAAACGTTGAACCCAAAAATATCTAGTATTGCCTAAACTTCTCAGCTGTAAGGACACACTTTGGCTGACACACTAGAATTTCAACAGAGGGATGACTCCCACTGGGGACCTCAACCTAGTAATGCACTGCATAGAAATCTGACCACGGTATTGGATCAGCCTTGCCAACCGAGATGTCAAACCTCATCATTAAGACCAGGTCCGAACTGTGATCCATCTGATCCAGTGGCAAAAAGTTGTATAATGTTCAGTTCTGACATCAGCATGAGGAGTTGGAGCCATCTTACCAGCCTGTGAAAAGATAGTGATTTATATATGGAAAAGAAGAATACTTGAATGAGACTTTTGCCTTGTAGGATTCATTAGCCATTATTTGAAAGTATACCATGGTAATTAAAGTTGTATACCAGAGCAGGTAAATCAGTATACTTCCACAATCAATGCTGTCCACGACTGAAAAAAGCAACAACAAAAAAACATGTAACACTACAATGACCAAAACAAACAACTGATATGTCAAACTCGTCATCAAGACAAGTTCCGAAGAGTGACCTATGTCATGCAGAGGGTACAACCAGTATAATGTTTGGTTATGACATCAACAGGAGAGTTGTGGCCATCTTTTTTGGTTATGACATCAACAGGAGTGAGTTGTGGCCATCTTGCCTACTGTATCTGCCACAAAAAAGCAAGTGAGATTTAGGTACAGTGCAGGCCACATGTAAGTTCTCCATTGCTGTGGAATGCAGCAGTAAGTGTGATACCACATCTTGCAGCAACCTGCTGTTTCAATGGGAATTTAATCCAGTTAGCCTGTAGCTGACTGCATGCCGCAATAAGAGGGAATATTGTTAAGGCTAGCACTGTATTTACAGAAATGTATTCCTCCAGTTGGTTCTGGAGTATAGTACGTTTCACAATACAACATATTGACTGTACAATAAAATGACTACGCATTCAGAAAAATTAAATCAATTAACTCCTCAGTTGGCTTCTACAGAAAATATAATGCCTTTTCATTTTTTGTGCTTACAGCCCAACCCACTATTCGTAACCTATTAGTCGAGGCTGTCAGTAGTACTACCGGTAATTCCAGTGACATTGTATGTGAAGCAGAGGGAGCTCCGATGCCCAACATTATGTGGACAGTTTCAGAAAGTGTTGCACCGCTCAACTTAAGTTGCACATCCATCCGACACATCCCAGACCAATTCCTGACAATCGGGAAGATCCATGGTGTAACCAAGACTGCCAACTATACCTGCATAGCAATGAGTGAGCATGGAAGGCATCAACATGAGATCCAGTTCATTGGGGTAACCACATCTGGAAGGGGGCTGCAAAGAGGTAAGGCTGAACTGTGGGGTGCACAGATGTAGGGAAACATCTAGCAGTTTATTCCAGACACCCCAACTACTAAATTGTCTTAAGCATTGATTGCTAAATAAAAATGCCTCGTTACAGTAAATCAGTGAATCCCCAAGCTATACATATGAGATTTTTCCCCCACAGAAAAGATTTGGGTATAATCACTGATTTCACATCCATGAAATTTCACATCCCCAGAAACGTTTCTAAAATTTTACCAAAACTGAATTTGTAGTGTTGTTTTAATTCTAATTTTAAAAGAATTGTGCAAAATTAATCAATTTAGCAGTTTGAAAGGACCATTACAAGAGTATTTATAACATATTTCCAGCTGTTAACCCTTAGATGCCAAAGCGACCTATATGCATTATTCTAGTAACCTCTAGGGATCCAGGGGTCACAGAAGCACCTAATGATTCCAGCAAATACTGGGCACAGGGCATCCAAGTGCTTAATAACCTAGCCAGGTCAATCCCGGATTCTGGATAAAGGAGATGGGCCACAGCCTGGCTATATTGCTGGAAACCTGTTTATTTTTATTTATTTAACTTTATCAGGAAATGAACTGGATCCTAAGTTCTATTAAAAGACATGCCTCGAGGGATGGGAAACTATAGTAAAAGGACACCACATATACATACACACACATACATACTGTACATAAGTAAGAAACATAACATACAATACAATATAATGAAGATGTGTATACACAATTCCAAAGCAACATTATCTGTAACGTTCACATTCTGATTTATGGAACATATACTGTAATTCTTACAATTAAGCTTAGAATACTAATATTCTGGCCTGGGTATATTCCCTGAGGTAACTGATTTAAACTTCTTGAACTACAATGTGAAAAAGAACATTCAGCCACTTTAGTCCTTGTGGTTTTCTCATAGTACTTTTTAGTAAAAGAGTTAGTAATGTAAGACAATTAGTTCTGCTTACCATCAAAATCAATATTCTTTGTAGTAACGCAGTTGTCGCATATGTTCCTCGATTAGGAGATACAAATTCCCATGGCCTTGTATAGAGATCAATGATATGTTTGAAAATAAATTGGTGCAGAGGAGTCCACGGACATTAAAGCTCATTGTAGCTCTCAATAGCTATACTAACTCCCCCAGTGCAGGCAAACATTGAACCCAATAATATCTAGTATTGCCCTAAACTTCTCAGCTGTAAGGACACACTTTGGCTGACACACTAGAATTTCCGCAGAGGGATGACTCCCACTGGGGATCTCAAACTAGTAATCCACTGCATAGAAATCTGACCATGGTATTGGATCAGCCTTGCCAACCGAGATGTCAAACCTCATCATTAAGACCAGGTCCGAACTGTGATCCATCTGATCCAGTGGCAAAAAGTTGTATAATGTTCAGTTCTGACATCAGCATGAGGAGTTGGGGCCTTCTTACCTGCCTGTGAAAAGATAGTGATTTATGTATAGAAAAGTACAATACTTGAATGAGACTTTTGCCTTATAGGATTCATTAGCCATTATTTGAAAGTATAACATGGTAATTAAAGCTGTATACCACAGCAGGTAAATCAGTATACTTCCATAATCAATGCTGTCCACGACTGAAAAAAGCAACAACAAGAAAACATGTAACACTACAATGACCAAAACAAACAACTGATATGTCAAACTCGTCATAAAGACAAGTTCCAAAGAGTGACCTATGTCATGCAGAGGGTACAACCAGTATAATGTTTGGTTATAACATCAACAGAAGAGTTGTGGCCATCTTTTTTGGTTATGACATCAACAGGAGAATTGTGGCCATCTTGTCTACTGTATCTGCCACAAGAAAAGCAAGTGAGATTTAGGTACAGTGCAGGCCACATGTAAGTTCTCCATTGCTGTGGAATGCAGCAGTAAGAGTGATACCACATCTTGCAGCAACCTGCAGTTTCAATGGGAATTTAATCCAGTTAGCCTGTAGCTGACTGCATGTTGCAGTAAGAGGGAATACTGTTAGGGCAAGCACTGTATATACAGAAATGTATTCCTCCAGTTGGTTCTGGAGTATAGTACGTTTCACAATACAACATATTGATTGTACAATAAAATGACTACGCATTTAGAAAAATTAAATCAATTAACTTCTTAGTTGGCTTCTACAGAAAATATAATGCCTTCTCATTTTTTGTGCTTACAGCCCCACCCACCATTCGTAACCTATCAGTCGAGGTTGTCAGTGGTACTACCGGTAATTCCAGTGACATTGTATGTGAAGCAGAGGGAGCTCTGATGCCCAACATTATGTGGACAGTTTCAGAAAGTGTTGTGTCACTCAACTTAAGTTACACATCCATCCAACACATCCCAGACCAATTCCTGACAATCGGGAAGATCCATGGTGTAACCCAGACTGCCAACTATACCTGCATAGCAATGAACGACCATGGAAGTCATCGACGTGAGATCCAGTTCGTTGGTGTAACCACATCTGGAAGGGGGCTGCAAAGAGGTAAGGTTCAACTGTGGGGTGCCCAGATGTAGGGAAAGATCCAGCAGTTTGATCCAGACACCCCAGCTACTGAATTGTCTTAAACATTGATTGCTAAATAAAAATGCCTTGTTACAGTAAACCACTGAATCCCCAAGCTATACATATGAGATTTTTCCCCCACAGAAAAGATTTGGGTATAATCACTGATTTCACATCCATGAAATTTCACATCCCCAGAAACGTTTCTAAAATTTTACCAAAACAGAATTTGTAGTGTTGTTTTAATTCTAATTTTATAAGAATTGTGCAAAATTAATCAATTTAGCAGTTTGAAAGGACCATTACAAGGAGTATTTATAACATATTTCCAGCTGTGAACTCTTAGATGCCAAAGCAACCTAGATGCATTATTCTAGGAACCTCTGGGGATCTCGGGGGTCACGGAAGAACCTAATGATTCGAGCAAATACTGGGCACAGGGCATCCAACTGCTTAATAACCTAGCCAGGTCAATCCCAGATTCTGGATAAAGGAGATGGGCCACAGCCTGGCTATAATGATGGACACTTGTTTATTTTTATTTATTTAACTTTATCAGGAAATGAACTGGATCCTAAGTTCTAATAAAAGACATGCCTTGAGGGATGGGAAACTATAGATATACATACACATATACACATACATACTGTACATAAGTAAGAAACATAACATACAATACAGTATAATCAAGATGTGTATATACAATTCCAAAGCAGCATTATCTGTAACATTCAAATTCTGATTTATGGAACAGATACTGTAATTCTTACAATTAAGCTTAAACATACTAATATTCTGGCCTGGGTATAGTCCCGGAGGTAACTGATTTAAAATTATTGAACTACAATGTGAAAAAGACCATTCAGCCACTTTAGCTCCTGTGGTTTTCTCATAGTACTTTTTAGTAAAATAGTTAGTAATGTAAGACAATTAGTTCTGCTAATCATCAAAATCAATATTCTTTGTAGTAATGTAGTTGCTGCAAGATATGTTCTCCGATTAGGAGATACAAATTCTCATGGCCTTGTATAGAGATCAATGATATATTTGAAAATTAATTGATGCAGGGAAGTCCACGGCCATTTAAATTGCCATATTGTAGCTCTCAACAGCTATACTAACTCCCCCAGTGCAGGCAAACATTGAACCCAATAATATCTAGTATTGCCCTAAACTTCTCAGCTGTAAGGACACACTTTGGCTGACACACTAGAATTTCCACAGAGGGATGACTCCCACTGGGGACCTCAAACTAGTAATGCACTGCATGGAAATCTGACCACGGTATTGGATCAGCCTTGCCAACCAAGATGTCAAACCTCATCATTAAGACCAGGTCCGAACTGTGATTCATCTGATCCAGTGGAAAAAAGTTGTATAATGTTCAGTTCTGACATCAGCATGAGGACTTGGGGCCGTATTACCTGCCTGTGAAAATATAGTGTTTTATGTATAGAAAAGTACAATACTTGAATGAGACTTTTGCCTTGAAGGATTCATTAGTCATTATTTGAAAGTATACCATGGTAATTAAAGCTGTGCACCAGAGCAGGTAAATCAGTACACTTCCACAGTCAATGCTGTACATGACTGAAAAAAGAAACACCAAAAAAAATACAACACTACAATGATCAAAACAAACAACTGAGATGTCAAACTCGTCATCCAGACAAGTTCCAAAGAGTGACCTATGTCATGCAGAGGGTACAGCCAGTATAATGTTTGGTTATGACATCAACAGAAGAGTTGTGGCCATATTTTTTGGTTATGACATCAACTGGAGAGTTGTGGCCATCTTGCCTACTGTATCTGCCACAAAAAAGTCAATTGAGATTTAGGGACAGTGGAGGTCACAAATAAGTTCTCCATTGCTGTGGAATGCTGCAGTAAGTGTGGTACCACATCCTGCAGCAACCTGTTGGTTCAATGGAACATTGTTATGGCTGGCCCTGTATGTACAGAAATGTATTCCTCCAGTTGGTTCTGAAGTGTAGTATGTTTCACAATACAATATAGTGATTGTGTAATAAAACGACAACACATTTAGAAAAATTAAGTCAATTAACCCCTCATTTGGCCTCTTCAGAAAATGTAATACTTTCTCATTTCTTGTGCTTACAGCCCCACCCTCCATTCGTAACCTATCAGTCGAGGCTGTCAGTGGTACTACTGGCAATTCTAGTGACATTGTATGTGAAGCAGAGGGAGCTCCGTTGCCCAACATTATGTGGACAGTTTCAGAAAGTGTTGTGCCACTCAACTTAAGTTACACATCCATCCGACACATGCCAGACCAATTCCTGACACTCGGGAAGATCCACGGTGTAATTCAGACTGCCAAATATACCTGCATAGCAATGAACGAGCATGGAAGACATCAACGTGAGATCCAGTTCATTGGTGTCACCACATCTGGAAGGGGGCTGCAAAGAGGTAAGGCTCAACGATGGAGTGCCAAGGTGTAGGAAAATATCCAGTAGTTTATTCCAGACATCCCAACTACTAAATTGTCTTAAACATTGATAGATATATGAAAATGCCTAGCTACAGTAAATCACTGAATCCCCAGTCTATCTATATGAGAGATTTCCCACACAGAAAGATTTGGGTATTATCACCAATTTCACTTCCATGAAATTTTGCATTCCTCAAAAATGTTTCTAAAATGTTGGCAGAATTTCATTTGTAGTGTTTTACAGCTAATTTTAAAAGTACTGTGCAAAATTCAATGATTTAGAAGTTTGAAAGGACCATTACATAAAGTATCTATAACATATTTCGAGTTGTTAACCCTTAGGTGCCAAAGCAATCTAGATACATTATTGTGGGAACCTCTGGGGATCTCAGGGGTTACAGAAGCACCTAATGATTCCAGCAAATACTGGGCACAGGGCATCCAAGTAATTGAGCACCTAGCCAGGTCAATCCCAGATTCTGGATGAAGGAGATGGGCCACAGCCTGGCTATATTGCTGGATACATGTTTAGTTTTATTCATTTCACTTTTACCAGGAAATTAATTGCATCCTAAGATCCATTAAAGGACATGCCTTGGGGCATGGGAAACTACAGTAAACGGACACCACATACACATACACACACACACACACACACACACACACACACGTATACATACATACATACATACATACTGTACATAAGTAAAAAACATAACATACAATAAAATATAATGGAAATGTGTATACACAATTCCAAAGCAACATTATCTGTAACATTCACATTCTGAGTCATAGAACAGATATAGTATTTCTTAAGATTAAGGTTAAAAGTACTAATATTCTGACCTGGTTCTGACCCTGAGGTAACTGATTTAAAGTTCTTTAAAGTTCTTGAACAATAATGTGCAAAAGAACATTCAGCTACTTTGGTTCTTGAGCTGTTCTCATAATACATTTTAGTAAAAAAGTTAGCAATGAAAGAGATTTACTTCTGCTTACCATCAATATTTATTCCTTAAAATCAGCAGGGTATTTGTAATTAATATTCTTTGTAGTATTGTAGTTGTTGCATAATATAGTCTCTGATTAGGGAATACTATTTCAATGACCTTGTATAGAGATCAGTGATGTGTTTGAAAATTAATTGGTGCAGGGGAGTCCTCGGCCATTGACACTGCCACGCTGTAGCTATTAACAGCCATCTTAACTCCCCCAGTGCAGGCAAATATCGAACCCAATAATGTCTAGTATTGCCCTAAACATATCAGCCCTAAGGACACAGTTTGGCTGATACAGGGTAATTTCAACAAAGGGTGACTCCCACTGGGGGCCTCAAACTGGAAATTCACCGTATGGAAATGTGATCATCCTGTTGGGACAACCTTGCCAACTGAGATGTTAATCCCATCATGAAGACCAGGTTCAAAGTGTGGCCCATCTCATGTAGTTGCAACAGCCAGTGTAATGTTCAGTTATGACATCAGCAGAAGGAGTTGTGACTATCTTGCCTGTCTGCAAAATAAAAGTGAGATTTATGTACAGTGGTGGCCACAGATAAGTTCTCCATTGGTGTGGAATGCTGCAGTAAGTGTGGTACCATTGGCTGCAATTAACCCCTCAGTTGGATTCTACAGAAAATATAATGCCTTCTTATTTTTTTATATCTACAGTCCCACCCACCATTCGTAACCTATCAGTCGAGGCTGTCAGTGGTACTACTGGTAATTCCAGTGACATTGTATGTGAAGCAGAGGGAGCCCCGATGCCCAACATTATGTGGACAGTTTCCGAAAGTGCTGTGTCACTCAACTTCAGTTATACATCCATCCGGCACATCCCAGACCAATTCCTGACAATCGGGAAGATCCATGGTGTAACCTGGACTGCCAAATATACCTGCATAGCAATGAATGAGCATGGAAGTCATCAACGTGAGATCCAATTCATTGGTGTACACACATCTGGAAAGGGGCTGCAAAGAGGTAAGGCTCAATGGGGGGGAGGTGTAGGAAAAGATCCAGCAGTTTATTCCAGATTCCAGACATCCCAACTGCTGAACTGTCTTAAACACTGATTGATATATAAAAACACCTTCCTACAGTAAATCCCTGCATCCCCAATCTATCTATATGGGAATTTTTTCCCCACAGAAAGATTTGGATATAATCAAATTCACTTCCATAAAATGTCACTGTCCCTTAAAATGTTTCTGAAATTTTGGTAAAATTTATTTTTTTACATCTAATTTTAAAAATACTGTGCAAGATTCACCAATTTAACAGTCTGAAAGGACCATTACAAAGAGTATTTATAAAATATTTCCAGCTGTTAACCCTTAGGTGCCAAAGCAACCTAGATACGTTATTCTGGGAACCTGCGGGGATCCCAGGGGTCACAGAAGCACCTAATAATTCCAACAAGTACTGGGCACAGGGCATCCAAGTGGCTGAGTATCTAGACAGGTCAGTCCTGGATTCTGGATAATGGAGATGGATCACTGCCTGGCTATAATGCCGAACACCTGTTTATTTTTATTTATTTCACTTTACCTGGAAATGAACTGGCTCCTAAGACTCATTTACAGTTATTTAAAAAAAATCTTCTTCTCAGAGATCACTTTTATTCTGGGCCCGACAATTTTATAACTTACTGTCTAATGAACTTATTAACTGTTCTACTATTACAGTAATCAGAGTTAAGTTGAAATCATGGTTACTTCATCATAGCACCTTTTCTTGATTCTGCTGAAGAGAGTAATTTATTTGTGGAACCTCATGTATTCTTTCATCTTTTGTATTTCTATGTATTTTTGTACTATATCATCGTTAATGAAAATGGGCAGTTATGCCCATTAGTTTACAAGTATAAAAAACAAAATGAAATGAAAAATTAGAACATTGACACTCTAATTTATGGCACAGGTACAGTAATTCTTAAGACTGAGCTTAAAAGTACTAGCAATTCTGCCCAGAGTTTAATCCCTGCGGTATTGATTTAAAGATCTTTGAAACGTAACGCGAAAAGAAACACTCAGATACTTTGGTTCCTGTGATCTTCTCACAGTATGTTTTAGTAAAGGAGTTAGCAATGAAAGAGAATTGGTTCTGCTTATCATCAATATTTTATTCCTTAAAATCAGCAGTGTATTTGTAATAAGTATTCTTTTGTAGTAATGTAGTTGTTGCAAGATATGTTCTCTAAGTAGGGAATAACATTTCCATGGCCTTGTGTAGTGAACAATGATGTGTTTAAAAATTAATTGGTGCAGGGGAGTCCAGGGCTTTGAAACTGCCACAATGAAGCTCTCAGCAGCCATCGTAACTCCCCCAGTGCGGGCAAACATCAAACCCAAAAATGCCTAGTATTGCCCTAAACTTCTCAGCTGTAAAGACTCACACTTTTTCTGATACAGTACAATTTCCACAGAGGGATGTCTCCCACTGGGGGCCTCAAACTGGAAGTTGACTGCATGGAAATCTGCCCAAGCGTTTGGATGAACCTTGCCAACCGAGATGTCAAACCCCATCATGATGACCAGGTCCACAGTGTGATCCATCTCTTCCAGCGGCAACAGCCAGTATAATGTTCAGTTCTGACATCAACAGGAGGAGTTGGGGCCATCTTACCTGCCTGTTAAAAGATAGTGATTTATGTATAGAAAATGATAGTACATGAATGAGACTTTTGATATGTAGGATTCACTAGCAGATACTTCAGTGTATACCATAGAAATAAAGCTGTATACCAGGGCTCGTAAATCAGTATACTTCCACAATCAATGCTGCACACCGCTAAAAAAAAGCATAGAGCACTAGAATGACCAAAACAAACAAAGATGTCAAAACCGTCATGAAGACAAGATCCAAAGAGTGACCCACGTCATGCAGAGGCAACAACCAATATAATGTTTGGTTATGACATTAACTGGAGAGTTGTGGCCATCTTGTCTTTCTGCTGAAAAGGAAAAAACAGCATTTAAGGTTTAGTTACAGTGGAGACCTCAAATAAGTTCTCCATTGCTGCGGAATGCTGCAGTAAGTGTGGTACCACAGGCTGCAGTAACCTGTTGTTTTCAATGGGAATTTAATCCAGTTAGCCTATAGCTGATGGCATGCTACAGTAAGAGGGAACATTATTATGCCTGGCACTGTATGTACAGAAATGTATTCCTCCATTTGGTTCTGGAGTATAGTAGGTTTCACAATACAACATAGTGCATTAGGCAATAAAATGACCATGCATTTAGAAAACTTATATCAATTAACCCCTCAGTTGCCTTTTAAAGAAAATATAATGTCTATTCATTTTTCATACCTACAGCCCCACCCACCATTCGTAAACTATCAGTCGAGGCTGTCAGTGGTACTATTGGTAATTCCAGTGACATTGTATGTGAAGCGGAGGGAGCTCCAATGCCCAACATTATGTGGACAGTTTCAGAAAGTGTTATACTACTCAACTTCAGTTACACATCCATCCGACACATCCCAGACCAACTCCTGACAATAGCCAAGATCCATGGTGTAACCCAGACTGCCAGCTATACCTGCATAGCAATGAACGAGCATGGAAGTTATCAACGTGAGATCCAGTTCATTGGTGTAACCACATCTGGAAAGGGGCTGCAAAGAGGTAAGGCTCAACGATGGGGTGTCAAGGTATAGGGAAATATCCAGCAGTTTATTCCAAATCCCAGACACCCCAACTGCTGAATTGTCTGAAACACTGATATATAAAAATGCCTAGCTTGGTAAATCACTGTCTCCCCAATCTATCTATATGGGCATTTTTCCCACTAAAAGATTTGGGTATAATCAGCAATGTCAAGTCTATGAAATTTCCAACCCTAAGAAAGTGTTCTGGATAAAGGAGGTGGGTCACAGTCTGGCTATAATGTTGGACACAGGTTAATTTGTATTTATTTCACTTTACTGAGAAATGAACGGGATCTTGAGACCCATGTACAGTCATGCCTTAGGGGATGGGAAAATACAGTAAAAGAAGACCACATACACCACGGGTACATAGTACCATACATACATTCTTCACGTACGTAAAAAAGATTAAATACAATACAGCATAATTGAGATGTGTGTAAGCAATACCAAAGCAACATTATCTGTAACATTCATATTCTCATTTACATAACAGATACTGTCATTCTTAACATTATTCCTAAAAGTACTAATATTCTGACCTGGATATAATCCCTGAGGTAATTGATTTAAAATTCTTGAACTACAATGTGTAAAAGAACATTCAGCTACTTTGGTTCTTGTGGTTTTCTCATAGCACATTTTAGTAAAAGAGTTAGTGATGTAAAATAATTAGTTCTGCTTCCCAACAATATTTTATTCATTAACATCTGTGATGTATTTGTAATCAATATACTTTGTAGTAATGTAGCTGTTGCATAATAGATTCTCCGATTAGGGGATATAAATTCCCATAGCCATGTGTAGAGATCATTGATGTGTTTGAAAATTAATTGGTCAGGGGAGTCCACGGCCATTGAAATTGCCACACTGTATCTCTCAACAGCCATCTTAACTCCCCCAGTGCAGGCAAATATTGTACCCAAAAATGTTAAGCTTCTTAGGCCTAAGGCCACACTTTGGCTGATACAGGGTAATTTCCACAGAGGGATAACTCCCACTGGGGGCCTCAAACTAAAAATACACAGCATGAAAATCTGACAAAGCTATTGAATCAACCTTGACAACCCAGATGTCAAACCCTATCATGAAGACCTGGTCCAAAGTGTGGTCCATCTCGTGCAGCAGCAACAGCCAGTATAAAGTTCAGTTATGACATCAGCAGGAAGAATTGTGGCCATCTTGCCTGTCTGCAAAACAAAGTGAGATTTAGGTACATTAGAGGCCACAAATAAGTTCTCTATTGCTGTGGAACGCTGTAGTAAGTGTGGTACTACATCCTGCAGCAACCTGTTTCAATGGGAATTTAATCCAATTAGCCTATAGCTGACTACATGGTGCAGTAGGAGGGAACATTGTTATGGCTAGCACTGTATGTACAGAAATGTATTCCTCTAATTGGTTCTGGAGTATAGTAGGTTTCACAATACAACATAATGATTATGCAATAAAATGTCCACACATTTAGAAAAATTAAATCAATTAACCCCTCAAGTTGGCTTCTACAAAAAATATAATGCTTTCTCTTTTTTTATACCTACAGCCCCACCCACCATTTATAACCTATTAGTGTTGTCAGTGGTACTACTGGTAATTCTGGTCATTTCTACTGGTAATTTCAGTGACATTGTATGTGAAGCAGTGGGAGCTCCGAAGCCCAACATTATGTAGACAGCTTCGGAAAGTGTTCCGCCACTGAACTTCAGTTACACAACTATCCAATCCATCCAAACTAACCTGGTGGACTTTTTTGATTGGGTCACAAGAGCAGTTGATGAGGGCCATGCTGTGGATGCCCTGTATCTGAACTTCAGCAAAGCCTTCAACTCGGTGCCACATGGAAGGTTACTGGGGAAGTTGAGAGGCTTGGGGGCAGTGATGAAACTAGTGGGGTGGGTTGAGAGCTGGCTTCAGAACTGACAGCAGAGGGTAGTTGTAAGAGGGGAGACATCCAAGTCAAGACCCGTGACTAGTGGAGTACCGCAGGGCTCAGTGCTAGGCCCTGTGTTATTCAATGTCATTATAGGAGATATTGCAGAAGGAGTTAAGAGTAAGATCAGCCTGTTCACCAATGACACAAAGATATGTGCAAAAGTAGACAGGGAGGGAGGCAAGCACTCAGGGAGAATCTAGCTAAACTCAAGCACTGGTCAGATGTGTGACAGTTATTGTTTAATGCTAAAAAGTATAAGATCATGCACCTCAGAGCCAGAAACCCCAGGACAAGCTATTGGCTTGGGGGAGTGCATGTATCAATTTCAGAGGAGGAGGAGAAGAACCAAGGGTACTAGTCACAGGGGACATGAAGGTATCAGCACAGTGCAGAAGGGAAGCAGCAAGGGCCAATTGGATGTTGTGGTGCATTGTCTGGGGTATCCTTCCAGGAAAGAGGAGATCATTCTGCCCTTGTATAGATCACTAGTGAGGCCACTTTTGGAGTATTGTGTACATTACTGGTGCCCTTACCTAAAAAACACATGAGATTGCTGGAGGGGACACAGCATAGGGTGACAAAGATGATCTTGGGGCCAGGGAAGAAGCCATATGAGGAAAGGTTGAGGGAGGTCAACATGTACTCCCTAGAAGACAGAAGGGAGAGGGGGGACATGATAGAGACCTTTAAATACTTAAATGGTGAAAAAAGGTCAGAATGCAAGGATTGTTCCACCTAAAGTGATGAAGGGTCATGAAGGGGCATAATCTTAAGTTGGATGGAGGAAGATTCAGGAGGAAGATGAGGAGTCACTACTTCACAGAGAGGGTGGTGGCTGGGTGGAATGCACTGCCAGAGGAATTGATCAAGCTGAAGACAGTGGACAGTTATAAGCAGGGATGGGATAGAGTCAGAGGCAGGATAAGTACAGATGAGAACAAAAGGGGGGGAAGTCCAGGGAGAGAGGATGATGGGAGGGGAATGGTGAATGGTGAATGGACTGTACAAGACAGTCCAGATTTGTGAATGAATGTATTCATTCACAAAACTGGACTGTCTTGTATGGTATGGGCTGCACGCCAATTGGCTGTTGCTCTGCACCAATGGACATGCAGCCCTACTGGGCAGTCAGTCGGCGAGGCGAGGCGGGTGGATGCTGCCACCCGCCGGCTGCAGGAGGCGGGGTGGTGGGGCTTCATGGGTGGGTGGGGGACAGTAGGTCACCAGGGATGTGTTGGGGGTTTACAACTCCATCCTGCAATCGGGATTATTGGTCCACTGGACCACCAGGGATATGTTCGGGGAGACACTTGCTGCCCATGATCGGGCTGGTGGGGGAATTAAAGCTATGCCTGCGATCAGGCCAGTGGGGGTGGTGGGGGGGATTTTACTCTCTTTTGCCAGCAATCGGGCTGCAGGGGGCGTCGGTCCCCGACAGCTGCTTCCTGGCAGGGCGCCACGTGCAAGTCCTCGGGGATCGGCGCACCTGCATGCTAATGGCATGCAAATGGGGCCATAATCAGATGCAAATCGCCCCCCGTGCCTTGCATGAATTATGGCCCCATTTGCATGTCACCTTTTGAATATCAGGATTTTGCGCATGGCGCAATGGTACTTGCACCACCACAAGTTGACTGCTCCACTCTGACCACTTGCGGTGGTGCAAGTTCCACTGTACCATGCACAGTGGCTGTGGCCGGGGGTGATATTCAAAGGAGTTGCTCAAGGGTGCAACTCTTTTGAATATCGCTGTGGCCACTGCCTTCTATTTTGTGCAGCGCAAGGGCTTGCTCCACAAAATAGCGCAGTTTAAATATCTGGCCCTTTATGTCAATGTTTTGCATTATACTTTCATAAAACTCAGTTTTTACTTTTTAGATCACACAAAATATATTTCTCAGTTTAAACCTTTTAAACTATGTACCCCAAGTTCTGTTGTTAAAAGTAAGTTTCCTTATTACTTTCCCAGATAAGCCAATTTAAATTACTAAAACCATTAATCAAAAACTAATTATTATAGATAGTAATTAAAATTATTCTTAAATTTCTGGTTAGTGTAGAAGTGGTTTCTTCCACCCCTCTTAACTTAGAAATCTTGGTTGAGTCTGACTCTGAGTAAGAAAGTCTTTTTCAGTCAGCTTGTCTTTTCCTGGACCCTGGAACCTGAACTGGAGCTTTTTCTTGCATCTGTTTGGGATGTCACTAATTATCAAAATTCAGTTTGTAGGATTCAATAGGCAACATCAGACAACAAGAATTGAACAGTCCTGTAGCAGCACCTGTATCAAAGCACTTTCTTGTGGATAGCAAAATTGTCTTAATAACTGGACTCTTCATGTTAATTCACCTGCATTCAAACCTTAAGACACTAGACTCCTTTTATTCAAAACACTGCATAGCTTGCTATGGCTGTGAATTTTAAAGTCAAGTCTCTGGTCCAGGCTTTAGCAGGCAACATTACTTCAGTCAAAATGCTCAGTAAATAAAATGCAGACCTTACTCTGTTCCACCATGAAAAGAATTCTTTGTAATAAAGTAGTTTGTGTCTGGGCCTTGTGGAAATGCTGCATAGGCTTTTAGGCTTATCCTTAGCACCCCCTTTCTGGATACATTAGTGATTAACCAAAACTGTTTCCTAGCATTCCAAATACAGGCATGGTCTAAGGCTTTCTGGCCTAGCAACAGTTATGAAGCCATTAAAATTCTCAATTAGGCTTACAGAGCTCCCCTTACATCAGTGTTTAGGCAAGACTGAGGTGTGGCTAGCAGAATTCACTAATATGAACCTGCTTCGGGTGATGTCATCATCAGATGTTGATTGGTCCTTGCAGATGACGAATGGTGGCATGGCCATTTCCCTTCAAGGACTGCCCACTAACTCCAAACTCATTTTATTCTTGAAACTATTTTTCTTATATAACTTCATAATGCAAAATAATATAACTTTTAAACTTACATATTTGGACTTTTCTCATCAAATGGAGCATTTTGGTATGTTTCCCACATTCACAGGACTAATATTTCCCAAGTTAGACTATTAAAGGTTATAACTTCATAATTTTAACAAAACTTCTTAAAATAAAGTGATAGTTTATCTCTAAATATTCTAAGCTACAGAATAATATAAGATTTGTTCAGAAAATCTGTAAAGTCTCTTAAACATCACTTCTATTTAAGCACATGCCTTTTCTTTGTTCTGTAGAGAAGCAATACATTTTAAACCGTCAAAAGATTCTTTTAGAGAGTTTTTCGCTTCCAAAAAGCAAGTTACACACTTAAGAGCTGTATTTTCAAACTTGTCACAATGTCAGCTTTCATTAGAGACTACACTTGCCTGTTTAACTTTAAAAGATGTTGCCTGCAATACTATTATACATAACTTCTAATGCCTTTAACTTGCATGCATGAAACTTGGTGATCTTCTTTATTCTAATAGTACCATCTGTGAAATTTTCAGACGGGCAGCATATTGTGTTAAGTTACAAATAAAACTTCTTATTCCTATACAAATTCTATAGAGATTCAAAATACATTCTCCAAAGAGCTCTTCAAGACTATACCAGTCACATGACCTCCTATTTGACTGTAGCTAAGGATACCTATCTCTGGCTTTAGCCTAGGATTCAAAAACATGTCTATAAATCAGTAGAGATCACAGGAATACTCCTCTTGAGCTAGTTACAGAATGTCAGGAATGCAAGCTACGCCCCTCGTCTCTCTTAAGCCACAGCTACAGAGCATAGAGGCCTTAAGTAGGGAAGTTTCAGTTTTAAAACAATCTTTCTCAGACCATTTTTTTCTGAAGACAACATCTTTCCTGTTTTTAAGATTCAATTAACATTTTTGTTTTGTTTTTAAGAATTTATGCAAACAGTAATCTTAACCAGAAATTATAGTAAACATCTCGTAATTTATCCCTTATAAAATCACATAAAATAATAATTTAAAATACATTTTTGATAGTAAAAATAAAATATTTTTTTCCATCAAGGGTTTTGTTCTTACAGCATCATATTCACCATAACCAAAGGTCTGGACAACTGGTCTCACTCACTACAGCCTTTGAAATGGCATTTCATTTTTATTTTTCTTATTAGATCAAATGACTATCATGTTGGTAACTGTGTTCAAATAATCAATGTTTTGTAATGCCAGTTCATTGCTTCTCCAGGAATTTAGTGTCTAAACATAAATAAATGTTGCTCATATTTATGTTACTTGTCTCCACGTGGTTGGAACAAACCAACAAATTAAGTCAGTATACTAATTTCTATAACAGTTAGTACAGCTTTAGCGTATTACAATACTAATAGTTTTACCTCCAATTGTTTGGTCTTATTCCTCATCTAGTTGCACATTTTGCATATATCTCATAGTATAAAAACATCTGAACCCCTATATAATGTTTAAAATATAAACAATGCCTGCTATCTTAATCAGTCCTGGTTCCTCACCTGCCCAGTATTCTGAATTAAATTTTCTTTAACTAAAAAGAAAATAATTTCATTTAATTTTCATTTTTTTTACTTGTAGGCAGATAAGCACAAATGCCCATTTTCACAAGTGACAAGTTGCTTTCAATTTTAATTAAGTTTGTTATACATATTCTAAACATCTAATGAGTTGCCACCTTAAATCCACAAAATGTTAAGTGAAATACACTGTAGTATCTACTAGTGGCCCATAATCTGTGAACAAAAAAAAAAAGGAAGGGGAGGAGTCTGTTCCAGTAACAAAGCCCTACAAACTGCTACCACCAACTGGACAAAATAGACTCAGTCACCCTTTATAACATACTTGTATTTTTCTTTAAAAATTCAGTGGTGTCATTACTGCTGTCCAGTTAATGTTTTTTTTCCTGTAAGTATTTTAGGTACTTTTTCTCCCCAATCCCTCACGTCCCAGACATGATGCACGCATGTGGAGGCATGCGCATGTCATGCACTGTGGGATGCCTCACCCTACCAGTCGCTCCGTTACCACCTGCACCTGTCACCAGATCTCCATCCGGTGCCGGCGGGACTGCGGATGGGAGACCCTCCCTCCTGGGAGAGGATGACCAATGCTCAGTCCTGCTCCCACCTTCCTCCCGTGTTGGTACCCCGTGTTGGTACCCCGATGACCTGAGGTCATTCCCGAACCCTGGTCACCAGCGTAGTGCGAGGTAAGGCAAGATGCCTCAGCCCTTAGTGCCACAGGGTCGACCCCTCTGTCCAGTTAATGTTTTGAGGAGAAAATACTCCTCTTCCTCAGGCCAAAAGCTACTGAGTGGTTGCAAGCTTATTTTCATTCATAAACAGTTTATGACATCAAGTTCCTTTTCTTTCAATCACAGCTACTCTTCTGTGTTGGCATACACTGCAAAGCATTCTACTTTCAATTTTTAACCCCTGAATTCTCAACTGGTTGGCAAACAAGGTGCTGTGGCACACTCTGAGAATTCAGGGTTGAAAAAACAGAAAGGAGAATGCTTACAATGGCTCAGTAATGATTTTACCCTGAAGGAGTATTTTCACCTCAAATCATTGACTGGACAACAGTACTGACACCACTGAATTTTCAAATAAAAGTAAAAGTACATTATAAAGGGTGAAATACATTATACCCACTTATGTTTTATTTTCATGCGTAGCATACTTGGGCTTCTCATTTACTACTCATTCTTAAACCAGCAGTGCAACGAAAAAAGTTATTCCAAAAAGGTAATTTTGTGCTATGGTTATGAACAATATTGGTAGAACTGTTGATCTGGTTTTTCTAGATGCTTCCTATGCCATGTACTGAACATTTTAATTTTTGTCTGGAGTCTTACCCTCCTGGGGTCCTCAATATTATTTCTATGTAAAATGAGGGTGCCATCTTTTTTTCCTTGAGAAATAATTATTTTAGAACTTTCATTAAATTCTTTAATGGTAATGAAAACTGAAAATGGTATGACCAAAATAACCTAGAAGACGTCTGCACTGATTAGAAAAAAAAAAGGTGGTATCAAATTTAAACCCATTTTCATTGCACTGCTGCTTTAAGAACTGCCATCATTATTTACAACAGTAAAGCACAGACATTATTTTACTATTGTTACTTATATTAGTTGCTTAATATACTTTATTTTTTCTTCACTTTTAATCACTGATATTCAACTTATATACCTTAATGTAGTGAAATTGCTCATTTCTGCTACATTCCTGCCTTTGTTATCAAACAGCCATCTGTAAACATAAACATTATTCTTATATAATGTACTGTAGAACGTTATTATAGGTAGAAATGTACCTTTTTATAACGTTTTACCACTGATGTGACATCACAATGTTAACTCATCGAAGGTACATCACATCAATGGGTTAACAACCGGAAACAGTCTGGGCATGCGCGCAACTGGATCGGAAAGCCTTGAAACAGCAGTAGCGGTGAGGGCAGAGCAGCAGTGACCTAAAAAAACTGCAGTAAGGAACTGCTTTCTTTTCTAAAAAAACGATGGTTAACTTTTTTTAACCCATCTCAAGGTTGCCATGGTGACATAAACCTCTCGCACTTCACTCTCGAGGTTTACATGGTCATCCTGGCAATCTCTTGATGGCTAACAAACTGGTTAACCATCGATGACCATACATTATCTTCTATGTAATCATATTTATATAAAAGTAGTTTTACATTCAAAACACACCAGTAGTGCTCATTATCATTGTGGAGTTATAAGTGCTCACGGCGAAGTTTTTTGCTTTTTAAAGTGAGCCTCCATTCCCTATTGATATTCACATTAGGAGGCAACACCCCCCCCTTCCGCTGCTGACATTCTTTAAAAGCCATTGCTGGCTTCTTTGTCCTTCTTACAGCCAACGGATTGCTCACATTTTAGACACTCCCGCAGGACCACACTGACATTTTGACCTCAGCAGTTCATACGCATAGCTATTGAATTTAATTTATAGTTTTAATTAGGAAAACAAGAAATAAATCATGCAGTCACCACTCAAAAACAAAAAAGACTCAGTGGCATATCACGTCATTTCAGGGCACTTGAAATCGCTCGGCTCCAGTGAGTGGAGTTCAGTGGAAAGAATGCTGTGGTTCAAGCACTATTACAAATCAGTCTGCAAAGCAGCAGGAGCTGCAGGTGGTGAACAACTCTGCAGGTTGTGGGTATTTGGAGTCCCGGAGGTGCTGATTTAAACCTCCCGCTACTCGGGAACTGCTCAGCTGACTAGCCCAATTGTGGGTTTTGGAAAGCCATTTTTAGAGCTTCCTGGTGAGGTTTATCCCGATCTTTTAAGGGTGGGTTACCCTCATAGTCTGCCCCTGGTCTCTAAGCTCTCATGACAGTTGCCATAGCAACACAGGCAATATCACTTCAGGGCGCTTGAAATCGCTCGGCTCCAGCGAGCGGAGTCGAGCGGAGAGTGGAGGCAGCGTGGAGTGGAGGCCAGCAGCATCTGTCAGCATCAGTCATGGGAAGGAGCCAGAAACCCCTGTCGAGCCAGATAGCTAAATATAAAAGGGATGTAAGTAACATTGTTGTATAGCTATTCTTGTTGTGTAACTAAGGAGATTATAATGGCCGAGCAAGATAGGATTATTGTTTCCCTGAATGCTTGTATTACTTGTAAAATGTATGAGGAGGGGGAAAAGGTTGATTCCTTTATCTGTGATAAATGCTTACTAATTGACATTATGAAGCAAGAAATAGAATCATTGCAAAATAGAATCAAACTCCAATAAGCGATTTCTTCAGTGGAAAAATTTATAGACTCGCTGCTAGATGACTGTGCTGAACAGTAGGATCATGCTCAGCTAGTAGGGGCTGTTAAAATTTAAAGAAATGACACAATACAGGCAGCAACAAGTTGTTTTGACTTTAGTGATGATTTGTGTAGAGTGGAAAAGGGCATTAAAAAGGGAAGGAGAAATATTGGTGGTCATGGTCAGATTGAGCTGAAAAATAAATATAGTGTTCTTAATACAGAGCTAGACCAAGACGACACTACTAAAAGGGTTTTAATTATTAGTGACTATAGGGAAGGTCATGTGGTCATGACTGGGCATAATAAGCAGGAAGGGCAAGGAAATCAAATAACAAAAAAATACCTTTTGGTTATCGGTGCTTCCATGAATAGAAATATCGATAGGATAATATGTCAGGGTAGCAATGAGTCAACTATTGTTAGTATCCTACCAGGAGCAGGGATAGGGGATGTTTGTAAATGCTACCAGGACTGTTGAAAAATACTGAAAATCCAGTCACGGCAATGCACTTAGGTACAAATGATGTTGGAAAAAGGGCATTATTACAAATCCAAAGGGATTTTGAGGCCATAGGGGAAAACCTAAGGTTACATGGATCCCCAAATCCTAATATCAGAGATCTTGCCCATACCTCATGAGGGTGAACAAACAAAGGGACATTATACAGCTGAACGGGTGGTTGAAAAGGTGGTGTCATAGGGAAGGTTTTGTCTTTATCGAACACTGGAACACCTTCAGGGACCTAGGGTAATTTGGGAAAGACGGACTACATTTAAATAAACATGGGTCTAGAATATTAGCTAAGGAAATCCAAAATCAAGTGGTTAACTTTTTAAACTAAGTACGAAGGGGGTAGGGGGCAGCCATCAAACTTTAAGGACATCTGTGAAGAATTCAACTTCATATGAGAACACTAAGGGCTCTCAGGACTGGACATGCCTCTCCCTAAATGCCAGGAGTCTTACAAACAAATTTGAGGAATTAACCTGTTTACTAAATACTGACATCATCCAGATATGTGTCATAACAGAGACTTGGTGGACATCCACTGACACCTGGGACCATCACATACAGGGATATGGTCTATATCATATGGATAGGGAGGATAAAAAGGGTGGTGGTGTCGCACTGTATGTATCCAACAAAATAAAATCAGTAGCTATTGAAGTCCCAAAAATACCAGGCATAGAGCATGTGTGGGTTAGGGTAATGCCAGCTAAGGGACCTAATATTACAATTGGGGTAATTTATCAACCTCCTTCAATTTCTACCCAAGATGATGAGGCAGTGCTAAAATGTTTGGACTCCTTAGAGATTACAGAAAATATTATACTTTTAGAAGATTTTAACCTTCCCGGTATTAAGTGGACTAGGCAAACGGGAGACGACCTACGAGCTAAAGTATCTGGATTCCTTTTTATTAGCCTGGATTTGATCAATATATAGGAAATAAACTAGAGGGAAAAATATTAGACCTTGTGTTAAGCAATATGGGAGACCAAATAAAGAATTGTAGTACTTCATCACCACTCGGCTCAAGTGATCACTGTGTGATAAATTTTGATTTAAGCGGGGTCTTTTCAAACACTTTTGGCTTAACCATGGTTCAAAATTTTAATGAGACTACATTTAATGATATGAGAACAGAACTCTCTAATTGGGGATGGAAAAGGGTTTTTGAAAATAGATCATTAGTGGAAAACTGGGATAGTTTGGAGAATAAAATTATGGATTTAATTGATAAGTATGTCCCATTAAGAAAGAAGTACAATGCTTTAGGAAAAATCCCCCAGTGGTTATCTCCCAAAATTAGCAAATTGATCAAAAGAAAAAATAGCTTATATAAAAAGCCAGGAAAAGTGAGTGTGCAAAAATTGGGCCTTGTAAAAAGTTATTAAAAGAAACTAAAAGTGCCATAAACAGGCAACACGAAAACATGAACTAAATCTGGTTACAAAGTGAAAGATAACCATAAATCCTTTTACACATTATCAATAACAAAAGGGATGTCAAACTTCAGTGGGACCCATTAAGGATCAGGATGGTATATTAGTTGAGGATTGCCAAACTATGGCAGGGCTTTTCAATACTTATTTCTCATCAGTATTTAATAATAAGTCTAAAAATATTAGAGATCATCTGACTAAAATAGATTATAAAATTATTTTAAAAACTATATTGAGGATAGACTAAAGCACTTGGACCCAAATAAATCTCAAGGACCAGATGGAATCCATCATAGGGTCCTAAGGGAATTGGCAACAGAATCGGCAGGGCCTATAACATCACTGTTTCAGAAATCTTTGAATAATGGGGCGGTGATTGAGGTTTGGTGAAAGGCAAATGTGATCCCCATTCATAAAAAGGGTTCTAGATAGGAGGTGGGCAACTATAGGCCTGTCAGCTTGACTACTGTACTGGGGAAAATGTTGGAATCTATTGCAAAGGATCAAATGGTGGAGTTTCAGGATTCAGTAGGGGATTGTGACGATACTCAGCATGGTTTTAAAAAGGGATTATCATGCCAAACTAATCTCTCAGAGCTTTATGAGCATGTGAGCAGAGCATTGGACAAGGGTGTCTCTGTGGATGTGGTGTTCTTGGTTTTCTCAAAGGTGTTTGACAAGGTCCCACATGGTGAATTGATTGATGCTCTGACTGAACATGAAATACCGGGGTATATTACAACTTGGGTTAAGGCATGGCTGAGTGAGAGAAAGCAGAGGGTATGTTTAAAGGGAGTTTACTCTGATTGGTTGGGAGTGGAGAGTGGAGTTCCCCAGGGATCTGTTCTGGGGCCCTGCTTGTTTAATATCTTTGTCATATTGCTTGACTTCAGTAGAGCTTTTGATACAGTGCCACACCAGGCAATCATCTTAAAAATGCAGAAAACTGAACTGAAACCCTATTTTAATTCAGTGGGTTAAAAACTGTCTATTAGACTGAACACAGAAAGTTTCTATAATGGTTTCCTATCCTATGCAGGTAGAGTGACAAGTGTTGTCCTCAAGGATGTTTTGGATCCTATACTCTCTTAAATCTTTATAACAGATTTAAGCAATAACATATCTATATGGATTATTAAATATGTTGACAACACTGAATTAGGCGGCCCCAGTGGTACAACAAACTACATTCACAGCTTACAAGAAGACAAGGACAAAACTTCGACATGGGCATATAAATGGGACATGAAGTTTAACATCTTTAAATGTAGTGTGATTCATCTAGGCAGAAAGATCTTGCCTCATACGTACCCATTATGTAACACTGTCTTTAAATCTGTACACAGTGAAAGGGATTAGGGTATAATAATAGTTCTCTGACACCAAAAGATCACTGCTCTAGAGCAGTGTCTAGAGCAAGCATGCTACTGGGAGCACTTTGAGGAATATTGTAAGCAGAAGAGCAGAAGTGATCATGCCACTCTATCATGCTTATGTCTGTCCAGTCTTGAAATACGGCCGCCAAGTGTGATGTCCATACAGGGAAAGTAATATATCCAGACTTGAAAGGATACAGAGGAGAGCAACTGAAGTTGTAAGCGGAATGCCCAGTATGTCATGTCTGGAAATATTAAAACATTTGGAACTATATTCCCTGGAACATAGGAGACTGCAGGGCGATATGTTGCTATTGTTTGACATTGTTACCGACTCTTACTTATTTAATCAACTAAATTTGTCCTTCAAGGATAATGGAGCAAATACAAGAGGTCATCGATTACAATTAAAGCCAACTAGATTTAGAACAGATAAAAAAGCACTTTTACTCCATATGAGTTGTAAACCCATGGAATAGTCTACCAAGGTGTGTGGTTGAATGTAAGTGCAAAGAAAGTTTTAAGCATGGCTTAGATAGTTTTTTTTTTGAGGATGGTGGTAGTCTGGCATATTATTTATAAACAGGAACAATTATGGACACGTACCCTTTATGCTTCTTACTCCTTTGTGAATCTTGTGATATGTGGGACAGCAAGGGTTAATACTTTCTACTTCATAAATCGTTAACCCAAAAATGATACCAAGTCAAAATGACCATTTAAACCTGGCCATTCTTTAGCTTTTTGGCTGAAAATCCAAATAGCTTCCTGGCGAAGTACCAAATTACAGTATCAAATCCCCCCCCCCCCCGGATTAGGGTTTGCTATATTAATTTCCACATATGTAAATTCATGTTCTGACCCATCCCTCACATTGGCTACATATGCTGTGGTGACATATTCCAAATTGTTTTAGCCTATAGCTCTGCAGTATTCTCCAACCCTTCATTTCATTTTACTAATAGTCTTCTCAACATAAAACGCTCCACAGGAGCATGTTGCCAGGTAAATAACCCCTGTAGTATCATACCGTAGGTGATAAACTGTCACACCACTTATAGTTTGTCTCTCCAAAGGCTACTGAAAACATTTGTGTCCTTAATTACCTTAAAAACTAAACAGTTTTTACACTTGTAGCAGCCACGTTTTCTACTCTATGACCATGTTTGATGTCTTTCTGGCTGCAATCTGCTATAAACCAATAAATCTTTTGGTGTATTCTGTTTCCTGTTTCCTGTGCCATTTTCAGAGGATTGTTTTTGTAACATCATCCAATCCTTTATCTGCGTTCAATACGTGGCAGTATTTTTTGCTATTTTTTCAATGTATGTAGAGAAAGAAGTTACATACTGTAATTGAACCGATAATTACTTTTCACACATCTATTAATCTTTATTTTTCAAGATTTATTTTACTATTTGTGTAGTGTGCAGGTAAAAGCCACCAACCAATATACCAGTTTCATTCACTGCTCTCTGCTAGTTCATACCTTGGGGACAATTCACAAAACCCCTAAAAGGACACAAGGCACCTGTGTCAAGCATAAATGATGCAAGTGGCACCTTGCGCCAAACAATGCACCAGAAGCTATTCAGAAAAGCAGCCTATGTCAAACACAGGCTTCATGCACCAAAGGGGGCTAGTGCCAGCCTTGTACCACTAAACTGGCAGTGTCACGGCACTAGAAGGCATGCAGCAGATGTAAGCTGCCACAGCCATTATAACTGCCCCTGAGGGCACATTTCTAAGTACTGTTAGACCAGCCAGAACTGGTCTAAGGGTACTTAGAATATGTCCCTCTGAGATAATTGGGCAATTTGCGGCAATGTGCCCCTGTCCCCTGATCTGCGATATCACCATTAATAATCATTAATACAAAACAAATAAAAAAAAAATGTTTACATATTCCCAATGTCCAGAGTAATAAGAATTAATAGCCTCCTACCCTGGTGGTGTAGTGACCCCTCCCCAATCCCCGATACCACCGGTATTAATTATAAATATACCCCCCTTCCCTGGTAGTCTAGTGGCTCCCTTCCCTGATGCCCGATACTGCGGGTATTAATAATTAATAACCCCCCCCCTCCCTGGTGGTGTATTGGACCCTCAACCCTCACCCCAGCAGGTAGTGCTCACCACCCCACTCCCTCATCCCAATACAGAGCCAGTGACCTGCACAACCCTCCTCTCAGCTCCTCAATCAGCCGCTGACTGAACTGTCACCGAGAGTACTGTACAATGATGTACACTGTACAGTAAGCTCAAATGAGAGTTCAGTTGGCAGCTGGCTGCATAGGTGAGAGGAGGGCTGTGCCAGTCGCTGGCTCTGCATCGGCATGGAACGGATCGGGGTGGTGGGCACTACCTGCTGGGGTGGGGGGATAGGATCCACTAGACCACCAGGGAAGGGGGGTATATTTATAATTAATACAGGTGGCATTGGGGATCAAGGGGACACCACACCAACAGGGTAGGGGGGATATTAATTCTTATTACCTCGGACATCGGGGATGGGAAAATGTTTAATTTTTATTTTGTATTAATGATTATTACTGGCAATACTGGGGATCGGGAAGGGGGGCCACTGGACCACCAAGAAAGGGGGGGCTTCTTATTAATTCTTATTACCAAGGACATAGGACTTTAGGAAAGAGTTCTTTTTTCTTAATTATAATTACCAGGGGCATTGGGCGGGGCACTAGACCACTATGGATGGATATTATTTTTTATTATTAGGGGATCGGGATGGGAGGAACCACTTGCTAGAGCCTGTGACAAACCACTACCATGTGCCTTGTGTTTGTTGGGTGGGAGAGGTTGCGGCAAGCGTGAGGACTTAGGTGCCGGGAACCCTCCTGTACCAGAATCTGGTGCAGGGTCCCTGGTGCATGGGGCTTTGGTGCAAGCTGCTGTTTGCCATAACTTGCACCAGTCTCTGCCCTCTTTGTAAATTGAGCCTCATGTATTTTATTTCCATATTTCCCATCCACTACAGCTGGCATTTTTGCATAATGGATACCAGTCAGAATTTTATTAGACGCCTTAACCATAGTAACTATGTACCACTGTCAGATTTTTATTCTATATCCTCATATTCAACATGCAATGTACCTTCAATAATCTAAATCTAGGCTGCTGCCCTCATGATACCCCAGCTTATCACTGTTGATGTTGACGGACTTCTGCTTATTGTTGCATTTTCTTTATTCCTGTATATAATTAAACAGCCACGGCTTGAAGATAACTCTCAGTAAAGTAATTCACTAGAACACTGTTCCTTGCATGTAGCTGAATCAGGGGTAAACACGCACCCATGTCAGGCACAACTAACACTAAAGGCCCATTTACACTGCCTGATCTACACCACTTAAGAGAGCTGTAGATGAGTCGCATCAGTGCAGGTCAGGCAGTGTAAACATCACGGGGAGTGTTGCTGGTGGAACCAATATGCCCTAATGCAGTGCAGTGTTATCAGTGATTTCCTGGGTTCCTGTACTGATGCAGGCGTGTTTTTACTGCCATGTAAACACGCCTCTCTGCCAGCATTGGTACAGCCCTGTGACACACCGTGACACCACTGCTGCTCCCTGTAGTCTGCTATCCCTTTTGGTACCAGCACTCATACTCACACCAGCACCAAATAGGGGATCAACTACAATTAACACACAGGATGCCACACACCTGACTGGTCAGTCCCCCTTCCTGTGCATTCCTCTCTTCATAAGACAGCATAGTGCATTATGCAATAAAATGACCAAGCATTTAGAAAATTAAACTACCCTCACTTGTGTTCAACAATAAATATAATGCTTATTTTTTTATGCTTACAGCCCTGCCGACTATTCGTAACCTGTCAGTCAAGGCTGACAATGTAACTAATTCCAGTGACATTATATGTGAAGCAGAGGGAGCTCCCAATGCCCAACATTATGTGGGTAGTTTCAGAAACGAATGTGCCACTCAACGTCAGTTACACATCCATCCAGCACATCCCAGAACGATTCCTGACAATCGGGAAGATCCATGGTATAACCCAGACTGCCAATTATACTTGCATAGCAATGAATGAGCATGGAAGTTATCAACGTGAGATCTGGTTCGTTGGTAAAACCACATCTGAAAAGCTGTTACAAAGAGGTAAGGCTCAACAGTTGGGGGGATGGTGTATAAAAGGGTTGGGTCAGCAGTTTAATCCAGGTCCTAGACACCCTGGTTACTTGTGGTCTTAAACACACTGACTGAGATATAAAAATGTCTGGCTACAGTAAGTCACTGAACTCTCTGTCTATAAACACTTGTAATGGTAAAAAACTGGGGTTTGAAGAAGCTAAGTCACATAAAAACATAGGCATTGAAAATTTCAGGAGAAAAAGACCATTGGTCAATCCAGACTGCACTGTTTCACCCTATCCTACTCCAAGACCGAATGTCTAGTCAGGGTTACGGCCCTTACCTCCCCTTACCCTACTGCTTCCCTCTGTTTAACAATTAAGCTTTTTACTAGAGTCCAGCTGCATTAAAAACAATTACCAGTTCTTGCACCAACCACCTTTACTGATAGTCTGTTCCTCAACTCAGAGTCCACTTCTGGCCAACTAAATACACTCAGGTTGGTTAAACCATAATGGTTATAAACTTACAGGTGTGGGGCTGTTCTAGGCACACTCCAAAGCAAAAGAAAAAAAAATATAGCCACACGGAAACAACCCAGTTCTCTTCACCAGCATTCTTCTTATTTTACCAGTAGCCAAGTCCACCGTTTACAAGCCCAATGTCTCGCTCAGACCAGGCTTCATCAGGAAAAGGTGGCTCCTTTAAAAATACATAAAATATGCACTAGGCATTCATACATGAAGATTTCTGTATTAGTAATACCAAAGTCCACAGTCAATTATACTGCGTTACAGCCACACGAGGCCATCTTAATTCAAAGTGCTCAGCTGATTATAGCTTCCAGTGTTGCTAGCACTCTGCTGAAAAACCCTGTTCCTAACTTTTCCTGAGAAAAAGTACACAGCAGAAATAACAGTCACAGTATGCATTCCAGCATGCGTTAGAACTACTCCAGCATCCTTATGCCAAACATATCACAAAACATTATTTCCCCTGTGTAATATTAAAACTACTGTACATAACTGCATTGCTCCAGATTTGGATTGATTCTGGACCCATTGACATTGGTGTGCATGCCAAATGTCATACCTAAAGTTCGAAGGTCAGCAGATCAACAAGCATCCACATTTTGGGGAAATGTTGTTTTCACAAAATTTCATAAATTCTTTAAGTAAACTGTGACATTATGAGCTCCTGTGACTTACAAACTGCTTGAAGGAGCCATATTTATTAGTCACCTTGTCATTTTGTAGTAATAATGTGTTTATGGCAAAAACATCACTGTATCATTTTTTTTTTCATTTTCTTTCACTCCAGAACTGAGATATGTGAGTTTGAAGTGTGAAAAGTTCTTGCTCCCTTGCAGTACCCACCATGAAAAATATAAGGAATAATGTATGGGCATCCACACACAACGAGCCTGTGTTTCCATCAAACAGGTTGCAATACCAGCATATGAACCTCGAGAGTGAAGCTCAAGAGGTCCATGCTGGTATCTCAATTCCAAGATGGAAACACAAGGTGACTTGTGTATAGTGACCCATATTTTATTTGTTATAGTATATGGTTAAAAAAAAAACCCAGCTGGCATTTCTTTGTTTTGTTTTTTTAACTGCATGGTAACACTGAGGTACAGTGAGCAGAGAAAGTGAAACCAGGCAGTCTGAGTCTGCACGAGGGAACTGTAGCTGCAGTTAATGATGACAGAACATACACAATGAGGTTTTTAGAACATGCACAACTTTAGAATGTGCAGAACAAGTTTTTTTAACTGCTTGAATTCCGTGCACAATAAGCCCTGACCATACACTATATAAACATTTTTATGTGCAACAGTACAGGGTAATTTATCAAGAGAAACATGTAATAGTGCCACCATAATACATCCACTGTATAAATCCAGTAATTACAGATAAAAGGTACTCTTGACAGAAGAGATTTTTAAATTTGCTGTAGTGAGTGGCAGACATCATTAAAGACTTAAATCATTAATTACATAGTTACAAAAGCTCTTAGGAAATAAAAATGATACTGATTATGAATGTAAGGATATCAGAAATAGATTTTTGCTAAACATACCATGAAAATATTTGCTGACTAGTACACGATCCCTGGAAGGGGAGAAGAGGAGAAGGGGTGGTCATTTTACATTAAGGATGGAATACTGTGTACTAGGGAGGAGGGAGAAGGGGGAGGCCAGAAGCCATATGGGCAATGCTCCAAAACCACAAAGGTAAGAGGATTAGGTTGGGAGTGGTGTACAGGCCACACTCACAAAATCAGAAGATTGACAGGGAGCTTGGGGAGCAAATCAGGAAGGTCAGTGGCAAAGGGAGTACGGTAATAGTGGGTGACTTCAACCTACCTGGGATTGATTGGTGGACCGTGACTACCACAAACACTAAGGAACAGGTACTGCTTGAGGCTATCCAGGACAGCTACCTAGGGCAGGGAATGTCAGAGCCCACCAGGAAAGGGAACACACTGAATATTGTGTTACAAATGGCAACCAAGTCCAGGATGTGGACGTACAAGACTCACTAGCAAGAAGCAACCACTGCTCAGTGTGGTTCTTCCTCAACACAGGAAGGAAGTCGGCTAAGACCAAGACAAGGGTGGTAGACTTCAAGAAGGCACATTTTGCCAGGATAGGCAGCATCCTAGAGGGGCATCTTGCTGGAATTAGCACAGGGATGGATGCTGAATAGAAGTGGTAACTCATAAAGAAGGGTCTGAATGAGGCCACAAACACATGCGCCAAGTCTCAGAGTAATCAGTCCAGGTAAAAAAAAACTAGCTGGGTCAGCAGGGAAGTGGAGGGGAGGGGAAGAAAAGGGAAAAGAGATTGGTGTCCAACAGGTTCAAGAAATCTGGATGGGAGAAGGACAAGGAGGTGTATTCAAAAGCATCCAGGAAAGTGAGTAGGATGGTCAGTGCAGCCAAAGCAGCAAGGGAGCTCAGACTGGCTCACGGGATCAGGAGTTCTTCAAATGCATAAGGGAGAAGAGAAGTTGCAGGGACAAGATTTTTAGAATCAAGTGGGAGGGGAGGTAGGCAGAAAAAGGGGAGGACCAGGTTGAGGCACTCAACGTTTACTTCTGTGAGGTGTTCATGAAAGAAAAGGATGGTCCAATACCACAAGAGAAAGGAGGGAGAGGCAGGGGGGTGCAGAGCTAACAGACAGAGTCATCCAAGAAGACACGGTTTTAAAAGGTCTTAAAGCTTTGCAGGTGGACAAGGCACCGGGACCGGATGGTGTACATCCAAGAGTCCAGAAGGAACTCGCAATGGTGTTGGTAGGCTCTCTGACAGACCTGTTTAACACCTCCTTGGAGATGGGGAATGGACTGGAGGATTACTCATGTGGTACCCCTTCACAAGAGTGGGCCCAGGGAAGAACCAGGCAAATACAGACTGGTAAGCTTGACGTCTACAGTGGGGAAGTTGATGGAGACCATTATGAATGAGAGGTTGATAACCTTTATGAATAGTAATGGACAACAGGATGAGAGACAGCATGGGTTTGTCTTGGGAAGATCTTGCTAGACTAACCTAATCAACTTCTTTGATTGGGTCACCAGGACAGTTGATGAGAACCATGCTGTGGATGTCCTGTATCTGGACTTCAGCAAAGCTTTCAACTAGGTGCCACATGGGAGGTTATTGGGCAGCAGAAGGACCTGGGGATGGGGAGAAACTAGTAGGGTGGGTTAAGAATTGGCTTCAGGCAGACAGCAGAGGGTTGTAAGGGGGGAGACATCCAAGCCCAAGACCAGTAACTAGTGGGGTACCACAGGGTTCAGTGGTCATTTCTGTTTTATTCAATGTCTTCATAGGGGACATACGGGGGGGAGTCAAGAGTAGGATCAACCTGTTCGCCGATGACACAAAGATTTGTGCAAAAGTGGACAGTAAGGAAGGGAGGGAGGCAGTCACTCAGGGAGGATCTAGCTAAACTCAAGCACTGGTTAGAGGATTGGTAGTTAGGGTTTAACACCATGAAGTGCAAGGTCATACACCTTGGAGCCAGAAAGCCAAGGACCAGCTACTGACTGGGGAGAGTGCAGGTATCAGCTTCAGAAGAAGAAGAGAGGGACCTGGGGTACTAGTGACAAGGGACATGAAGGTATCAGCACATTGTAGGAGGGTGGCAGCAAGGGCAAATCAGATGTTGGGGTGCATTGCCAGGGGTATCACCTCCAGGAAGGAGAAGGTTATCTTGCCCTTATATAGATCACTGGTGAGACTGCACTTGGGAGTACTGTATTCACTGCTAGTGCCCTTACCCCAAGAAGGATGTGAGATTACTGGACAGGGTGCAGTGTAGGGCAACCAAAATGATCATGGGGCTATGGGAGATGCCATATGAGGAAAGACTGAGGGAGCTCAACATGTACTCCCTGGAGGATAGATGGGAGAGGGGTACAAGATAGAGACCGTTAAATACTTAAAGGGCATAAACAAGGTCAGTATGGAAGGATTGTTCCACTTAAAGGGAGAAGGGTCACAAATGGGCACAGCCTGATGTTGGAAGGGGGGGAGGTTCAGGGAAAGATGAGGAGGCGCTACTTCACAGAGAAAGTGGTGGCAGCATGAAATGCTGCGCTGGAGGAGTTAATCGAACTGAGGACAGTCAACAGTTTTACGCGAGGATGGGACAGAGGCAGGGGTAGCATAAGGACAGGCAAGAATATAATGGGGGAAAGGCCCAGGAGAGGGAAGGGGATAAAGGGAGGGGATCAGGTGGGGGAGCAGTTGCAACAGTATTAAACTGCAAGCTGCATACTTGGGCAGACTTGACAGACTTTTGTTGCTTTTCTTTCGGCGATTTCGTATGTTCGTATACTGCTGCTCTAACCAAATGTTGCCACATTGAGAAGTTTTTAAGACCATTCCAAAAGGGTTATTTATTTTGTTTTTCAGGTATCTAGGTCCAAAGTTGACCAAGTAAAAAACAACAAAATATTTAGACATTTTCATCAAATTTCACAAAGAAACAAACTGCCAAAATTGAGCCCCCATAAATTTAACAACTCTAATGCAAATGTCAAAAGATTTAGCAGGTACCTGAGACCATTATAAACAGAGGAGCAGGCCGACTGTCTGGTCTTTCAGGTAAAGGACAGTTGAGTTAAAATGATGTAAATATATTGGCAAAATCTCACAAAATGTTTGTGGAAATTTCCTGGAAGTAGAATCTGCTAATTTTGCCCCCTCTACCCTACTTCCCCAAATAAACTCATGAGATCAAAATAAAAAGCACACAGCATAAATCTTGTCTACCTGCAGCCAGAAAAAATGTGAGATTTGTACACACAGATGTTTATTCCTCCAATAGTTTGGAGTACAGTAAATTTCACAACAAGACAGCATGATACTTTAAGCAACAAACTGACCAAGCGTTTTCAAAAAAATTAAACCTAGAAAGTCCTCAGTGGGTTTCTGCAGTAAATATAACAATTTCTACAGTACTTGCTACAGTATTTTTTATACCCACAGGCCCACCCACTATCCGTAACCTATCAATCAAGGCTGACAATGTGACAAATTCCAGTGACATTGTATGTGAAGCAGAGGGAGCTCCGATGCCCAACATTATGTGGACAGTTTCAGAAAGTGCTATGTCACTCAACTTAAGTTACACATCCATCCGACACATCCCAGACCAATTCCTGACAATCGGGACGATCCATGGTGTAACCCAAACTGCCAACTATACCTGCATAGCAATGAACGAGCATGGAAGGCATCAACGTGAGATCCGGTTCGTTGGTGTAACCACATCTGGAAAGCTGCTGCAAAGAGGTAAGGCTCAACGGTAGGAAGGCAAAGTGAAGGATAGGGTTGGTTCAGCAGTATAATCCAGATTCTGGACACACCAGCTACCAAACTGTCTAAAGCACTGATTGATATATAGAAATGTATGGCTACAGTAAGTCACTGAAACCCCATCTGTCTAACACTGAAACACTTATAATAGAAACAACTGAGGCTGGGAAAAGCAAAGTCACTAAATCCTCCTCCTCCCATGCTGTGTAAAATTCACTATTTGCCCACTGAATCTAGGTGAATTTACTAATTCCATTGGGATGAAGTATCAAGAAATTTCCTGAAAGATTTACAATTTGCCAATATGTAATTTGCAGAGTTTGGCACCTACTTCGAAAAAACTGCTCTACATAAATTATCATATTCAGCAGTCTTCAAGGAGCATTGAGAAAGAGTACTTATGCCATGACTCAGATCTATAACTTTGTGGAAGGCTGAGTTAGACTAAGTGAACTGTGAGGATGTAAACCCATTTCACTTTAACATGAGACAGGAAAATGTCACCAAACTTGGTAGGTACACAGTCTCAGAATTAGAGGTTGCATGTGTCAAGTTTTTAACCTGTTGCTGAAAGGATGACCAAGAAGAAATGAGCAGGTAAAAATGGCAAATTAACAGAAGTACTTAAGGTGCTATGTCTCATTATTTTGTGTAAATAATGGAATTTGGTGGTAATTTTGAAAAGTTGTATGCATGAATTTTGCTGAGCAATATGCCTGACCTGCCACAGCAGAGGAAGGAAAATGCAGAGCAGATTGGCAAAGTATAGTACTCACTGTGGACTCCATAATCCATGCAGTGAATGCCTGTCACTTGTACCAGCAGGGAGCATGTGTACAACCCAGGAAAATGGACAGTGCAATTGGGTTGGGGGGATTTAAACTGAAGGGTTCTATGTGATAATGGCGAGCACCGAACAGCGACCTGCATTATCGCTGCGTCAGGGCGGCGAAAACAGTTTCACCACCTTGACATCCCCAGCGCATGGAAGAATGGCGCCAGGGACTTAAATCCTTTGCTTTCTGTAGGGGCTGCATCCCACCCACACCCTACACCTCCTACTTAAAGATTCTCAGCTCCAGGAATGCATGTGAGGGCAGCAAAAACATAGGTTTGGACCAGGCGCCAACAAAAATGCAGTAGCGCCCGCACCCAGACCGAACCTGGAACCCCACGCATGCTGTTGAGGCTAACCCTCGACGCCACGGCGCAGGCTCGGCAGTCATTACTCCTACATCCCCTTCGCCTTCCAGGCCACACGCCACCATGCTCGCCCCCACGCAGTGTGTGTGCATACAGCGATATCTCTGTCATTAGGTCGCCACCCCCACCACATCCGGGTCGCCTCCTGCCCCTTGCTTTTGGGCTTTCACCACATCGCATCACCATTTTGGATGGCGCCTTGATTCAGGCGCCCACCTCACGTGCTACCAACTGGAGTAGAGGGGAGAGAGTTGGGCAGGCAATCACTAACTGCAGAGATAAGTTGCAAAGGGTCACAAATGGAAAGACAGCAGATCTGGAAAGCATCAGAAGAGGAGATCCCCAGAGGGAGCAGGCAAAGAAGGGAAAGAATTCTAACTTGAATGCAGGTTGTTATGAGAATTACACCAAGCATGAATGCCAAGATCAGCAGCGTGTTGCACATTGAAGGCTAGGACATAGAAGCACCCACAGAGACCTGGTGGTGTGGGAAGAAAGTGATGGACAGTGGAAAACTAAGAAGGGATTGAAGCTCTTCTTAAGGAAAAGGTCTCACATTACTTGTGGAAGAAAAATTGCTGTTCCATGGGGCTAACTGCAGACACTGAAAACTATTCACTTTGAACCTTCTGGGGCTCTACCCCCAGCATGATCTCTGGACTGATCACTAAGCAGGATGCCTCAAGACGGAGGCATTATACAGTATTTAATTTGAAGGCGATTCCTTGTCCCCTTGCTAAATTCTGTACTTAATTCAGGACCCGTTACTAAACTGTGTGGCAATAAACACCAGTCCTATTCCAGATAGGACCAGAGCAGGGAAACCGTGAAGTAGGTGTGGAGACCCAAGGGCCCCCTGTTGGCTATCATAAGCCCACTGATAGTTGGATGCATGAGAGTCTAGCCTGGCTACTGTTGATCTTCCCTTGATGGGCAGTTCAACTTCGGGTACCAGGTTATGGAGAGGTTGGTAGGAGGGATTCCCAGTCAGCTCTGGTGAACCATATGCACCATTGCTGTAACAATATGCCCTTGCACTCACACTGAAAGTACTGCAGAGATAGTTCTATGACTCGCCTCATGCTGGGTCTCTTGCATCTGCCAAGTGCTTAAAGGTCACGTGTGTCTAGGTGCTTAAAACCCATCGCTAACTGTTGAATACAATGTGCGCCTGGGTTGTACAGTCACTGAATTGCCAGGGCTTAAATATCTGTGGATATAAACCCCAAATAATTCATCCCTGTGGAATAGGGACTTTAATTTCTTGGCTCCACTGTACTGGATTTAGTACGTATTGCTATTAATCAAGTTATGGATATTCTATTATTGCTATGAAACTGTGTTCTTGCTAAACCCTTTGGTCTGCAGACCTACACTGGCCTGAAGAACATCTGAACTCCTGGTTGGTAACACTATACCTGGGAGGTCAAGTAACTTCTTACAATGGGTCCCTTCTTTGAAAATGAACGAATGCCATCTTATACCCCTAGACTGGGGAGAGGACTACATCTAGTATTGCCCCAAGCTTCTCAGGCTAAGGAAACACTTTGGCTAATACAAGATAATTCTTAGAGTGGGAATCTTAGACCTCATACTCTCAAATGGGGGCAATGAGAGGATCTCAGATCTAGAAGTGGGTTGCCATCTAGGAACAAGTGACCATCAAACAGTGTGGTTCACGTTAAACTCGGCTACAGAGTCAAGCCATACAAAAGTGAGGGTACTGGACTTCAGGAGGGCTGACTTTGGCAAGATGGGAGAGTGCCTCAGAAAAGCACTAGCAAACAGGCTAGAAGGAGGTGTGGAGCAACAATGGGGAATCATCAAAACTGCCATCACAAAGGCAACAAGCATTTGTGTGAAGCAAATAAACAAATCAAAACAAAAGAAAAAGCCACTATGGTTCTCAAGAGAGGTGGCTGTGAAAGTCAGGAAGAAAAAGATAGCATTCCGGAAGCATAAGGAAACACAGAAGAAGCAGGACAGAGAGCTATACCAGTTAAGGCAGAAGGAAGCAGGGAGGGAGGTCAGAATAGAAAAGGCCCAAACTGAGGAAAAGATAGCCAACTCGGTTATGAAGGGGGATGAAACCTTTTATAGGTACATCAGCAAGCGTAGAAAGACAAAGGGAGGGATAGTGAGGCTGAATAGAATGAACGGTGGGTGGGCAGAGGGGGACAGTGAAAAAGCAGGGATACTGAAAGAATATTTCTGCTCAGTATTCATAAAAGAGGATGGGGAAGTGCCTAATCCAATTAACAGAAGCACTCTTGATGGGGGGGTCGATCCCAGTCCTCTCACAGAAGAAAGGGTTCTGCAAGAACTCCTAAAACTGAAGGTGGACAAAGCAATGGGACCTGATGGAATTCACCCCAGAATTCTAAAAGAATTAAGAGGGGAACTAGTGAAACCATTGGCTACTCTTTTTAATAAATCATGGGAGGATGGTGCGGTGCCTGAGGACTGAAGGAAGGTGGATATGATTCCCCTTCACAAAAGTGGGACCAAAACAGAAGCAGGAAACTACAGACCTGTCAGTTTGACCTCTGTGGTAGGGAAAGTGATGGAGTCACTTCTGAAGGAAAGAATAGTTGAGTACCTGGAGGCCAGTGGGGCACAGGACCCAAGGCAGCATGGGTTCACAGCGGGAAGGTCATGTCAGACGAATCTAATAGATTTCTTTGACTGAGTGACCAAAGTAGTAGACCAGGGAGGGGCTGTAGACATGGCCTACCTAGACTTTAGCAAGGCATTTGACACAGTCCAACACAAAAGATTAATAGTCAAATTAACCCACTGGGAGTGGGTCCCAGGGTGGTAGCCTGGGTAAAACATTGGCTGGACAACAGGACACAAAAGGTAATTGTAAATGGAGTCCACTCTGAAGAAAGAGGGGTTACTAGTGGCGTACCGCAGGGTTCGGTATTGGGTCCAGTCCTTTTTAATGTCTTCATAAGTGACATTGCAGAGGGACTGGAAGGAAAAGTATGCCTCTTTGCAGATGACACAAAGATCTGCAACAGGGTTGATAACACAAGGAGGCATGGAAAGGATGAGAAGAGACTTGGCAAGGTTGGAGGAATGGTCAGAAGTATGGCAGCTAGGATTCAATGCAAAGAAGTGCAAAATAATGCACCTGGGAAACAAGAACCCAGGGGAAGAATACACAATGGGGGGGGGAGAGGTAGTAACAATGACAAAAAAGGAAAGGGACCTGGGGGTAATCATATCAGATGACCTTAAGGTTAGCAAGCAATGTGAGAAGGCAGGTGAAGGGCTGGAGGTACACTGGAATCCACAGGGAGAGGCATCAGCAGCAGAAAACAGGAGGTTGTTATCCTTCTGTACAGACAGTTGATGAGACCCCATCTGGAGTACTGCATCCAGTTCTGGAGACCCATCTCCGCAAGGACATAGACAGGCTAGAGGCAGTTCAGAGTAGGGCAACTAAAATGTTGCAGGGTCTGCAAGAGAAGCTGTATGAGGAGAGACTAAAGAAGCTTAATATGTATACCCTTGAGGAAAGAAGGGGAGAGGGGGAACATGGTAGAAACTTTTAAGTACCTCAGTGGAATCAGCAAAGTCCAAGAGGGTAGCATCTTTCAGAAAGAGAGATGTGCAAGAACAAGGGGGCACAATTTAAAGATGGGGAGGCGGTTCAGGGGCAATGTGAGGAAATATTATTTCACAGAGAGGGTGGTGGATGCATGGAACAGCTTTCCTGAGGAGGTTATGGGGTCTAAAACTGTGGCAGAATTCAAGAATGCATGGGACAGACATAAGGCAATTCTTGTGGGGGGTAGGAAGAAATAGGCTGTTGGTTAACTAGGATCTGCAACCTATCCTGTAGGTAGGGAAATGGGCAGACTAGATGGGCCAAGCGGTCCTTATCTGCCGTCAAAGTCGATGTTCCTATGTTTCTATGATGCTCACTTGGGAACTCAGTCTGGAAATACACTGCACGAAGTTCTGGCTAAGCTACTGGATCAACCTTGTCAACTGAGATGTCAAGCCCCATCATGAAGACTAGCTCTAGAGTATGGCTCATCCCATGCAGTGGCAACCACCAGCATAATGTTCAGTTATGACATCAGCAGGAGGAGTTGGGGCCATCTTACTTGCTTGTGAAAAAAATAAAGATTTATGTACAGAGAAGTATAGCAGGAATAAGACTTTTTTCATGTAGGATTCATTAGCAGTTATTTCCCAGTCTTATTTATTTACTGAATTTTGTTGACCCAGTAAGCCCACTGGGCCTAGAAAGTCCCTTTTTCAGGGGTGACCAGGGAAGGGGGGGATACAGATGGTAAGCAACTAAAATTGAACCAGATTACGCTGTTGGTGGTATTTTTAGTGAATGGGAGAAATTTGGCCAGGACACCGGGGAAATTCCCCTACTCAGTCTGCAGGGGGAGCCTTCATTCCCTCTGTCCAACATGGCCGACAGTCCTGCTGTGGATGGTGATGGTTCTGCTCTGCCTCAGGTCGCTGCTTCTCCTTTGGATCTGTTGAGTTTTTCTGATTCTGGGGCTTGTTTGCTGAACATGGAAGACCTATTTACTTCTGAGACTTCTCCTGACTCTGCTTGTATCTCCGCTGTTGATGTTCCTCCTCCTGAGAAAGCTGCTACACAGGTCAGCCCAACAGATGCTGATATTACTGAAGCTCAACTTAGACAGCTATTTTCTCAGCATAAACGCTTTATTTTACAACGGGTTCACAACAATTTGGCTTTCCCAACTGATGTTCCTGCGGCTGCTTGTTCTATGTCTATAAGCCCCCTGGACCCTTTATTACCCAACTCTGAGTTACCGACCTGCTTTTTTTTTTGCCTTCTACCCTGCACTTGAGACCTGTGATGGAGTGGGTATTTTGTTTTTTGCTCAAAATTGCCAGGGTTCTTGATGTGGTCCCTGGGAAGGTTCTCCTTGTTGATGGAACTTATGGCTTGGTACGTTTTTGCCTTATTAATATATATATGCCCCTCAAAGTATTGCAGCCAGATCTGCCTTATTTCTCAAAATTCATCCCTTTTTGTTTACTACTTGGCAGGTTTTTTGGGGAGGGCGATTTTAATTGTGGGCTTTCTGCTTTGGACTGACCTAGCAATGCCCATAAGTTGTATAGTGATTCTGCCACTTTATCTAAGGTTGTTTTTTCAGCCTGTCTTATTGATGGATATCAGTCTCTCCATAATTCTGTGGCTAAGACTTACTATAGGGGTATCCTGGCCACTCGTATTGATTTTTTTTCCTTTCTAAATACCTCACCATTTGCCAGGCGTCTGTGATTCCTTGTGAAATGTCTGATCATTTGGCTGTGGTTTTGGTTTATTCTCCTGCTGATGGTCCCTTTCCAGCTGCTCCTTGTATTTGGTGAAAGTTGAATTGTTCTTTATTTACTGATGCTTCTGTTTTTAAGGGTTGTTTGACTTTATTACAGGTTAGGATTTCTGTGTTGGATGCTTCCCACTATCGTTTTGTTTGGTGGGAAGATACAAAAGCTGATTTGAGGAAATATTTCCTCAAGGTTGATGGATTTCGGGCCTGATCCAATTTGTTTGCCTCTTCCAAGTTGCAGAAACAGCTCTTAGATCTGATTTCTAGGGCTTATGAATCCCATATAGATCTTTCCCTTCAAATTAAGGTAGTGAAATGCCAAATGGAGAAATCCCAGTATTTCTTTGAAGCTTGAGGCTCAGTGTGGTACTCTGGCTTCTAAGGCTTCTATTGGTCCTTTTAAAAAACTGCTCTGACAGAATTTCTTCTATGGTGATTGAATCACATACTGACCCTGTTACTGGGTTGTAGCATAATTCTCTTCCCTTTTTGAAACGTACAGTTCAATCTCACGTGGAAGGGTTGTTTGGTTCTTGTCCTGCTGCTCCTGATCCTGGTGGGTTCCTTTCTGATTTAGAGATTCCGGAGGTTCCGGAGGGTATTCTGCGCTCTGTGGTTCTCCCAATCTCTGTTGAGGAAACGTTGTGTGCCATTAAAAAGCAGAGGAAGCGTACCTCTCCTGGAGTGGATGGTTTAACGGCTCAGCTTTATCATTCTTTGTTGGATATTTTTGCCCCTGCCCTTACTGTGGTTATTAATAGTATTCTGACTACTTGTTCTATACCTATACGTCGTTTTTATGATGCTATTATGCTTCTGCTTTTTAAAAAAAGGTGATAAGGCTGACATTAAAAACTGGAGGCCTTTGAGTCTGCTCAATGTTGATTACAAGATTCTGGCTGCAGTACTTTTGAACAGGTTACTACCCCTTGCATCTATTGTTATTTCTCAGGAACAAACCTGTGCTGTGCCTGGTAGAACTATGCTGCATTCCCTGTCCCTTATTAGAGATGTGGTCTTTTCCTGTTCAGGTTCCCATCGTGCCCTTTTTTTTTCCTTGGACCAGGAGAAGGCTTCTGACTGGGTACACCATTCTTTTTTGTTTCAGGTCATGTTGCGTTATCGTGTGCCTCAACACTTTATTTCTTGGATTAAGTTGCTGTATAATTCTGCCTGGATTACCCCTCACTTTAATAATTCCCCTGGCACAGAGTTTTTGCATAAGAAGGGTGTCCATCAGGGCTGCCCCCTTTTATATGTTTTTCAGATTGACCCCTTTTTGAGACGTCTTGCTTCTAGCCATGCTATCCCCAGATTGTTGCTCCGTGGTGGTTAGTATGCCCCTAGTGTTTTACTTATTTATTTATTTTATTTATTTTGATCTAGGATTACAATACCTTTGAGCCGAGGCTCTTTTACAAAGGTTCCCTGTCAGCATGTGCAACAGTCATCATTTTTAGTTACAAACATTTAGTCATTGACTTACAGACATGTAATAACCAGTACAAAGACTTGAGCTATGTGCAAGACAAGGGAAGGAGGAGGGGTGGGTGGGGAAATGGGGTAATAGATCGAGGGGAAGGAGGTTCAGGGGGTAAGGGGGAGTACAGGAGGTGGTTGGGGCAGGGGCAGGAGTGGAGATATGGGGGGGAGGCAGGCAAGGTCAGGAGACAGTGCTGCCAGGGGGCCTTGACGAGGGAATATGACAGGTAAGATGCTAGGGGTGCAAAGACTAATTGTAAGTGCTGGGTGCTGGGGCATGTGCAGCTGGAATGGTGGAAATGTTAAGATAGGCAATCGTAGGATAGAAGCAGTGAAAGGCACAGCTTGGACTTGAAGAGGCCGAGTATTGGAGTGGTTGCTATGTCACTGCCAAGAGAGTTGAGCCAGTTGGATGCCCGATAGGTGAATGATCTTTGTCCTTGGGTCATGCGACATCGTGGGATATGTAGTAGATGGGAACTGGATCTCCTTGTAGTGACGTTCCTATGTCTAGGAAGCAGGAGAGGCACACAGACACCAGGTGGGGCAAGCCCATTATAATTTTCTTGGCCGTGATGCAGCTTTGGTATTTTATGCGTCTGTCCAGTTGAAGCCATCCAGATTGGGAATAAAGGTCACATGTGTGGGTATGGCGATGTGAGGCAGTGATGAGACAACAGGCCTTATTCAGGGAGGTCGCGATATGTTTCAGAGCAGTGGTAGTTGCAGACCCATATATGATGAGACCATAGTCTATGATGCTGATGATGGAGCTTTGGACGGCCACTGACAGTGCTTCTGGGGTTAGGTGTTTCCTGTGCCGGAATAATATGCCTAACCTCGCATTGGCAGACTTGCAACATTGCTGATATGGATAGCGTATGAGAGGTGGAGATCAAGGGTGATTCCAAGGTACTTGAGCGATTGTGTTTGCTCTAGGATGGCTCCTTGTTTGGTTGCAATGGAGAGGTGGAGTTGTTTGTTTTTGTTGTGGGGGCTGCAGAAGACCATAGACTTGTTTTTTTTCTGTTTATGCTTATGCGGATGATTTATGTATTTGCACCACACCCCTTTTGGATACAGTTGGGTTTGTTGGCTTGCTTTCTGACTTTGAGACCTTTTCAGGATCCAAATTGAATCTTCATAAAAGTGTGGTGAAGTTTATCCCTGATTCTGTTTCCCATTTGCTTCTATGGCCCAGATTCCTGTTACACGTGATCCATTGAAGATTTTGGTCTTATTTTTTGGTACTTCTGATGACCCACTTGTAACTGGAATTTGGCTCTTGATAAAGGCCTTGCTTTGAATTTTTTCTTGGAAAGGTAAGACTATTGCTAAAGATAAACGTGTTCTGCTTTTAAAGACTTTAGTGCTGCCTATATTTTTGCACGTTGCCACAGTTTTTCCTTTACCTCTTGCTTTGGAAGTGAGAATTTATAATCTTTTTTTCCAAGGCTTTTGGGGTTCTCGGTTGAACCCCATTAAGAGGGTTTTTTTGTATCAGGATTATTGTATGGGTGAGGTGTGGATGCTTAATCCTGTAGTTTTGTTTCATTGTTTGTTTTTTAAATTTATTTTTCCTTTTCTGAGACATTCTCCCCACCCCCATTGGGTTTCTGTTTTTATGAACTTGGTTTCTCCCCTATGGAACTTATGGTGTGGTTCTCCTTCGGCAATCCTGAGGACTTTTTGGTCTTCTGGTATTCCCTCTTTTCTATTTTTGACGTTTTTTAAGTTGAAACGGTGGAACTTGACCAATCAGTCCGTTCTCCTTATGACAAGACGACAGTTATAAGGGTCTATTATTCAGGCTCATTTTTCTTCTCTCCCATGTGTTTTGGACTCCACTGATGTCTACAGCATTTTTCAGACCTGGTCCAAAACCAGGTGGTCACAAAAGAAAATACCACCACCATGTACTACATAAACAAGGTGGCACCAGATCCACAAAACTATTCACTGAGGCAATGCGGATCTGGAATCTGGCATGTTCCCTAAACACAGAATGCACTGCTATTCTACCAGGAAAGGACAATGTCCTGGCAGATTCATTAAGCAGGATAAGTCAGGGAAACCACAAGTGGTCACTAGACCACCAGGTGATTTGACCATTATTCAGAAGATGGGCCATACCAGAGGTGAAACTGACTGCTTCATGGAACAATTACAAGTTACCGCTGTTCTGCTGCCAGCCACCCCACAGGGGGACTCTACCCCAGGATGCTCTAATTCTCAGTTGGGAGGTAAATTTCCTCTATGCATTCCCTCGATTCCTTCTAATTCATAGAGTACTCTGGAAATTGAGAAAGTAACCAACAATACTGATTCTGATGGCACCAGACTGGACAAGACAGCCATGGTCCTCTCTCTCCTACTGTCCCTATCAGACAGGAATCCCACCTCATACTGAATGAGACACAACCTTCTGACTCTGTCTCAGGGCAGGGTAAAATTTCCAAATCTCAGAACACTGAGGCTGAAAGCTTGGTCCTTGAAGACCTAGGGTACTGCTGCATGAACAGGTCAAGAAGAGTACTAAATATTTTGAAAGTTTCAAGGAAACAGGCCACAAGAAAATCATATTCCTCAAAAAGAAAAGATTTTCAATTTGGTGCTCAGATGCTTCTATGGAAGGTGATTTTACCGTTGTTTTACAAACATACAAAATTTGCCAGCAGATAAAGACCTAGAGGTCTATCAAGTCTGCTCGAATGTGCAGCTTGCACTCCTTATTCTGCAGCTGCCCCTCCATTCCACCCTTCCCTTTCACTGATCCTCCCCCTTGTCCTGTCCCATCCCCTTTTGAAACAGTCCACTGTTCTATTGGATACCACTTCTGCAGGTAATGCATTCCACTCAGCCACCACCCTCTCTGTATAAAAGTGTCTCCTCATCTCCCTCCTGAACCTTCCTCCCTCCAGTCTCATATCACGGCCTCTGGTGTCCCTCCCCTCCCTTACTTTGAACAGCCCCTCTGTACCTGTCTTGTTTATTCCTTTCATGTACTTAAAGGTTTCGGTCATGTCCCTCCATCCTTCCTCTCCTCCAGCGAGTACATGTTCAACTCCCTCAGCCTCCTCTTGTATAAGTCCCCCAGCCCCTTGATCATCTTTGTTACCCTGCGCTGCACCCCTCCAGTAACTTAATGCCCTCTTCAGATATGGGCACCAGTACTGCATGCAGTACTCAGGTGTGGTCTAACTAATGAGCCTATGATGGCAGAATCACCTCCTCCCTCCTCGAGGATATACCCCTTGCAATACAACCCAGCATTTTGTTGGCCTTTGCAGCTGCCTTCCTACATTGTACCGAGTTGTTCATTGACCCCGTAATGAGCACCCCCAGATCCTTCTCCTCCTCTGTCTGGGCTAGCTGTACTTCCCCCAGCTGGTAACTCCTCCTTGGGTTCTTCATCCCAAAATGCAGCACCTTGCACTTCTTGGCATTAAAGCCCAGTTGCCAGGTGTCTGACCAGGTTTCAAGCTTTGTCAGATCATCCTACAACCCCTGCCATCCCCCTAGGTCATCCACCACTGCTCTTACCTTGGTATCATCAGCAAACAGACTGATCTTGCTCTTGATGTCCAATGATATGTCTGCAATGAATATCTCAAACAACACTGGTCCCAACACCGAGCCCTGTGGAACACTGCTCGTCACTACCCTTGGATGTGAGAGCTCCCCATCCACCACCACCCTCTGTTGTCTTCCCTGAAGCCAGTTTCCTACCCATCTCACCAGCTTTGCACCTGCCCCTGTGCCTACTAACTTACTTCCCAGCCTTCCATGCGGCACCAAGTCAAATGCCTTACTGAAGTCCAGATACAGGACATCCACTGCATGGTCCCTGTCAGGTTGCCTAATTACCCAGTCATAGAACTCCACCAGGTTGGTTTGGCAGGATCTGCCATGTATGAAGCCATGCTGTCTGCTGTCCTGTAGTCCTTTGGCCTCGAGGAGGGCCACCAGCCTTTCCTTCAGGATAGTCTCCATTAGCTTACCCACGATGGATGTGAGGCTCACTGGTCTGTAGTTTTCTGGTTCATCCTTGGGGCCACTCTTGTGGAGGGGCATCACATGAGCCATCCCCAGTCCTGAGGTACACACCCCGAATGTAGTGAGGCATTAAATAGGTCTGCCAAAGGTCGTGCAAGGACCTCTGCCAGCTCCTTCAGTACCCTGGGGTGGATACCATCTGGGCCTGGCACCTTATCTACCCTCAGTGCCTTCAAACCCTCCTGAACTCTGCCCTCCATGATTTCCCAATCTGTCACCCCCTCCCCCCGTTTCTGCCATTTCTCCCCCTTGGGTGTCACCCCCCTCTTCTCTTTAGTAAATACTGAGCAGAGTACTCATTTAGTGGTTCTGCCTTATACCTCCTGCTTCACCCAACCCCTTCCTTCCTAATCTTACTATGTGGTCCTTACAGCCCTTTTCCTGATGCCCAAAGAAGACCTTTTCCCCCTTCTTAATGCCTTGTGCCAGCCTGAGTTCCGTAGATGCCTTGGCTCCTCTTACTGCCCTTGTCACCTTCTTCAAGTCTGTTAAGTACTCCTCCCTGTCCTCCCCTCTCCCTGTTTTCTTGTACTTCCTAAAGGCAGCTCTTTTCCTCCTTACCTTTACCATGACCTCCTTGCTCAGCCAGCTCAGTTTCTTAGCCCTAGCTTTCTTGCTCTGGGCCTTGCAGCAGGTTTTGATCGCCTCCACTATCCCCAGCTTTATGAGCTCCCACCTCTGGTTAGTGTCCATACTAGATTGAATTCTGGCCAGGTACCCTTTAACCACTTTCCCCATCCTCCCAAAGTTGGCCCTCCCGAAGTCCAGCACTCTTGTGTCAGATTCCACTCCTTCCTTGCCCATATCCAATGTGAGCCATATTGAGTGGTGGTCACTCCCTGACAGCAGTTCCTCCACTGTAAGTTCTCTCACAAAGTCCCCATTTGCCAGCACAAGGTCATGGGTATTCCCTAACCTGGTTGGTTCACTGTCCATTTGCAGCAGGAAGCTGTCCTGGAAGGCATCCAGCAGTACCTGCTCCCCTCTGTTCCTGGTTGTTGAGGTACTCCAGTCCACTCCTGGCATGTTGAAGTCCCCCACAATCACCACACTACCCTTCTTGCAGGTCCTCCTGATCTGCCCTGCTAGTTCCCTGTCTAACTACTCCATCTGAGATGGCAGCCTGTACACCACTCCCATTCTAAAAATCCTATTCTTGAAATCCTGGATTTGCATCCAAATTGACTCCGTACTACCTAACTCCCCTTCCTCCCTTACACACTTCAGTCCTTCCTTCACATATAGTGCCACACCCCCTCCTTTCCCAATCACCCTGTCCCTACGAAATAACCTGTACCTTGTACAGACAGGTCCCAGTCATTGTATTGGTGGCCCATGTTTCTGTGATGGCTGCAATGTCCACCTCTCCCTCTGCCATGAGCACCTGTAACTCTGCAGTTTTCCTCCCAAGGCTCCTAGCATTAAGGGTAACCACCTTCCACTCTTCCCCCCCCTCCCATCCTGCCCTCCTTTACTAGCATCACCAATAGTGCTTGCCATTTGTCCTTTGTCACTGTTATGGGGGTAAGCTCATATAGTTTCCCAACCTGTGGCCTCTGCATGTCTCTTGCCCAATTGCCACCCCCCTGCTCCTAGTTTAAATTTCCTGCTTCCTCTATGTACTCTTCCATCCTCTGTTTCAAAACTTTCTTTCCCTCCTCACTCAAGTGTAATCTGCCCTTGGCATAGAGACTACTGTCTTCCCAGGTCCCTCCCCAACAGCCCATACCCTTTAGCACAACACCAGGTTCTTAGCCATCCGTTAAATTCCTCTATTCTCAGCTTTCTTGTGCTTGCCTTGGGCACTGGAAGTATCTCCAAAAAAGTTACTGATCTTCCTGCCCCCTCACATAATTGTCCTAGTTCCTTAAACCTCCTCTGGACTATATCTACTGTCTTGTCAGCCAGGTCGTTCATCCCCAGATGTATAATTAAATGAAGCTTGTCCCTACCCCTTCTAGCATATTTCAGAACAGATTGTCTCACCCTTTCTGCTGTCATTCCTGGCATGGCCTCCACCCAAATGTGACTATGCCTCTCCCACTTGCTACCCCACCTGACTCCTCTTAGTATTGAGTCCCCCAGCACTAAGATTCCACCCCTCTTACTCCCTGCTTGCTTCCATCATCTCCCTCTCTCATTTCCAGCTCTTCTTCCTCCTGCATTATTCCCCCTTTTGCCCCTGTTGCAATTATCCAGCAGAACTTCCCCGCTCTGGTTGGGTCCAGGCATTTATCAGTTACTCCTCTAATTTCATCACTTCCTCCTCCACCTTCTTCCTCTCTAGCAGTACAAAACTATTTCTGAAGACCCTTCATAAATGCGGCTCCCTCTCTCTTCATAGTAACCTGTTCTCTCCTTTCCACTCCATGACTTTCGCCACTTCTTCACCTCCCCTCACAAGTCCCTATCTCCTCCTTCCATTTGTCTTTTGTCTCCTGACCTGGTTTCCTCGGCAATTGTTCTTCCTGGCCTGGGCCCCCTTGTCCCTGCTTCCCTTCTTCTGACCCTCTCCTCATCACTGTTGGCTTAAATTGCCCTCCCTCGTCTCCCATTCTTCCTGCCTCCAGTATTGGGCTAAACCCACCCCCAATCTGCCTTGCCTGTCTTAGTTCCTCCTGCAGACCCTCAATCTCCTTTCTGAGTTTCTCTATGTGGTTGCACACTAAACATCCTCCCACACTCCAGGCAATTTTTAGAAAGACTGGTGCACTGCAATTGTTGCAGCCTACCACCCTACCCATTGCTGTCATTGCCCACCAGCGACCCCCCCACCCTTCCAGATGCAGGATACCAAACACTCCCCCAAGTCTCCCCTCTCCCCGCCCATCAGTGCAAAATATTCTTTTCTTAATTTTCCTTACCCCCTTTGTTGTACACGTTTAGATAGATTGAGCAACTGCTTTTTATATTCCTAACCTTCCTATCCAAACTCAAACACAGACTTTAAGTAGCTATTACACAACCTTCTTCAAACTCCTACTCCTCCTTTCCACAATGCAATAGCAATGCAAAGAAGTAACAATGAAAGCTCCTAATTTGCAGTTACTTCCCTTCCACTGAGATAGCAGTCACCTCTTCACTCGCTGCTGTTCCTTTCCTGGATGTCTGCTTCTGCTATGACAGGTACATATCCTTTGCTCATTTGAGGAAGTGATGTCAGAACCCCTGGTATAAAGGAAATCATGGACCAGGGGCAGGTGGGGTGAGGGCTTGGGGGGTGGGACCAAACCAAGTTTTCCAGAAACAATCAGGTAGCTGAGGCCCCTGGTCAGACCATTAGCACCCTTCCCCCACTATGTACTAACTTTTGCAGCTAGTGAAGCCAGCAAAAATGAATCACAATTCTACTCAAAGCCCCCAAAATAGGTTTGCTACCAAAAGAAATAGGTCTCCAATGCAAACAGCTTCACCAACAACACATCAAAATAGGCTTAAAATTAGAAGATATAGGTCTCTGATTCAAAGAAATAGCCCCAATTAAATCACACCAAATAGGTTTTCAATCAGAAGAAACAGGCCTCTACAAATGCAACCTGCTACACAGTGAAACATCAAACAAATGAGCCCACGTATAGCCACCAAAACAGTTTTCAAAAATTCAACAGCCCCAAAACAATACTCTGCTAGCCCCGTAGAAGTAGTAAGAAAGAAAATAAATAACTGTCTAGATTATGTAGGACATCTGTACACATGTGGTTTGAGGTCCTCATCACTGAAAGTCCACCTGATGGCAGTATCAGCCTTCCTATCTGCAGGGTAACCAAAATTGGTAGCCTCACACCCTGTGTTCAAGAGATTCTTTAAAGGCCTCCTTCACCTGCAGACAGCTGCAGTCCCCAGTTAGGGAACCTGTTCTGTCCTGGGACCTAAATAGATGCTTGCCACAACTACTGCCTGTCCCTTTGAACCCATGGCATCTGTGAGATCTCAAGTTTGTGACATGAAAGACACTCATCCTCATAGCTGTGATCTCTGCCGGAAGAGTCAGTGAGCTCCAAGCCCTGTGCACAGAGCCTAACTACATATTCATACACAGTAACAAAGTTGTCCTGGTGACAAACAGGAAATTACAACCTACAGTGATGTCAGAATGTCCCCCAGTTACTCTACCTGTGCTTTTTCTATCCTATTCAAGTCCAGGTGAACAAGATTTGCACTGTTTAGATATCAAGAGAGCACACAGCTACTATCTTAACAGAACAAAATATATCAGACCTGACAACAGTCAGCTGTTTGCTACCTATGGGGAGGTTGGCAAAGGCAAACCTGCTGCAAGAAAGACCATTTCAAGGTGGTTGGTCTCTTGCATACAATTCTGTTATGAAAAGCAGGTAAGCAGCACCCCCCCAAAAAAAAAAACATTCCACAAGGGACATTGCTGCCTTAGTGGCAATCTTAAAAAGCATTCTTCTGGCAGATATATGCAAAGCAGCTACCTGGAAAACTATACACACTTTCACTAAGCACTACTGTCTGGACATTCTCTCCAGAAGAGATGCTAGGGACAGGAGTTTTACAGAACCTGTTTCCTAAATAGGTTCCAGTCCTCACAGTTTCCTAAGGTACTGCTATGCAGTCTGCATGTTCTGTATGACGTCACTATTGGACTCGTGTTGTTAGAAGGAAAAATTACTCACCATAGTAATAATGTTTCTTCTAATTGGTCCAGTAGGGAGCCAGTACTGTCCTATCCCTTCTTCTCAATCTAGAACCTAAGCAGAAAAATGTTCCTAAATGTAAAATGGGTTTTAAACACTTTTTATGCCTGAACATTTGAATATACACACTTTATATTTTAAATGTGTCTTAAAATATTTGTGGTATATTGACACAAAAAATGTTTAAAAATAAATGCTTATTTTTTTTACTATCTAGTTTACTGTAAGTATTGTAGTTTAGGTAATTAGTATTGTTCTCTTCTGCTCTTCAACACAGCTATCTCTGGTCCAGGTCCCCCTTTCCTAACCTTTTTTCCCCCAATAAAGCTGTGATCTGTGTTTGCTGTGTGAGGGGAATTTTGTGACTGTTAGTTACCAAGTGTTTATAGTTATTGGTACTGGGAAACTGTTGGGTATTCAGTGTGTGTGGGGTGGTTGGTAGGGGAGGTGAGTAGGTACAGCATTCCAGGGGACTGTGCCAACCAGTCACCTGACCCACTTACAACTCACTGTGGGCTAGAACTTTGGAATAGAACCCCAGACCACCACTGTAGCAGGACCCAGGCCCCTTAACCTTTTGGAGGGTCAACAGGCAGGGGTAGTAGCCTACAGGCACATGGCGCCTGAGCTACACAACTAAGTTTCTGAGACCCCAAGTACACCAGGGGTAAAGTGGTTAACCCAGGCAATGAGGCATAGTGAATATCCCCAGTGTATAAATCAGAAACGCCCAATGAGATGACTAAGAGGCCTGTATGGATGGAACAATAACAGAATTAGAACCAGAACATTAAAAAACACAGCTTCTACCAGAAGAAAAAAATGGCTTGAAAGTTCAGTGCAGTTCTCCTTTAAGGTTCATTGTGCTTACTTTTGTGAAAAATGTGGAATTTGATGATAATTTGGTGAAATCTGTAGCCATGAACTTCATGCAGCCATAAGTCTGACCAGCCACAGAGGAGGAACCATTTTTCAGACTAACTCCTTCAAAGGGTCTGTTGCCAACAAGTAGCATATTCTTTTTCTTGCTAACTTGTGGACATTCTGGGACAAGGGATGCCTGGATGCCCAGGATGGACTGCACTTGTACAGGGAGGGAGCTGGACACTGCACAGGAGAACAGCGAGGGTAGTCAGAGGGATTTAAACTAGAGTGTAGGTAGGGGTTGGGCAGGGGATAAACAGTACCAGTGGTCAGATGCAGAGGGTCACAAAAGGAGGGACAACAGAACTGGGTCTTACCAAAAGAGGAGAATCCCCCTTAAGAAGGAACAAGGAAGTATAGATGGGCAAGAAATCTCAACTGAATGTAGGCAACCATGGGAATCACACCAGTCATAACTGGTGAGCAGGGCAGTGCAGAATGTTACCATTACAATAGAATGGAATTCTGTGGAATTTCAGAATATTCCACAGAATTCTGTCAGTAGTGGCATTCCAGCATTTTTTTTCCATGTAGGTTTTTCTCACTTGTTCCATGCCAGGCCGAGTAGCTGTATCAGCCCTGTGCCAGTGCACCGCAGCCATCCTGAGTCTCAGTCTGTCTCCCGAGACTGGGCTGGCTACCGGTGCTAGCTAGGAGGGCTTCATGAAGCCCAACTTCCATGTTTTTCCTCCAGTTTTCTCCCCGAGACATGGCATACATGCAGTGTATTCACAAGTGCACTCCAAGTGCTCCAAGCTCACTGTACACCCACCTTTCCCCTAGTTACAGGACTCGCATGCAACACCACCTGGCTTCCACCAGGTGGCAGTCAAGCAGTTAGTCACGGACCCCCCTCCCCTTTCCCCAGGGGAAAAGTGCTGTCCTACAGATGCTCAATTTTCCCTCTCCCGGCAGAACCTCCAAGTGACCCGACTCAATTCCGGAACCCAGGTCACCAGTGTGGCAGCAGGGGGCATGGATGCCTCAACCCTCTGAGCCACTGAGCTGGCTTCAAATTCTGGCATTTTGCATGTGAAATGGTACTGGGATTCTTTTTCCACAATCAACAGAAAAAAATGTTCCACTGTGTATGTGATTCGTAGAAAATGATTCCGCGGTTTACATAGACATGCTTTTTGGAATTCCATGGAATTTAAAATGAAATTTGGAAAAGCATTTTGGAAGCCAGATTGCCATTCCACATCCATTCCAAAGGCAGAATTCCACATTCCACACGGCACTATTGGTGAGCTTGACAATGCACTACACTTCAAGGATCAAGAACTAGTAGCACTCAGAGAGACCTGTGACTAGGGAGTGGGAAGCCAAGAAAGAGAGATTTAGGCTATTCCAGAGTGATAGCTCTGACAGTAAAGGGCATGCATGACTCTCTTTTTAAGGAAGGTTGTCACAGTGGATCGCTAGGAGGCTATCGGGGGACATACAGTGCCACACAGCCCATTTGGGTCAAGCTAGGGGAAAACATGAGCACAACTCTCACCCAGGGGTGTTTTACAGGACCCCAAACAGCTCAGCAGAGCTTCATGCGCAGCTGTTTGGGACAATTAGGAGGGCAGTCGGCCAAGATGCAGGCTGATTAGTGTTTTGTAAAACTAAAATTACACCAGTGGAACTGTGGAGCTATAGAAACACGGAAACATAGAAGTTGATGGCAGATAAGGACCGCAAGGACCATCCAGTCTGCCCATTTCTTTTTCTACCTTATGAATGTGCCATTGGCCTTTGCTCTGTCAATGGGCAATATATATTCATACTCATCTGTATTGCTCCCTTATGCATATCCCATGCCTGTTTGAAGCCCTGCACTGTATCCGTATCCACCACTTCCTGAGGTAGGCCTTTCCATGCATCCACCACCCTTTCTGTGAAAAATAACTTTCTCACATTACCCCTTAATCAGCCTCCCTCTAATCTCATGCTGTGTCCTCTTGTCCTGCTATTTTTCTTACATTGAAACATGTTAGCCTCTTTTACCTTGTTAATGCCCTTAAGGTGTTTGAATGTTTCAATCATATCACCTCCCTCCCTCCTTTGCTCTAGGGTATACATATTGAGCTTAGTTAATCTGTCCTCATATGTTTTCTGATGCAGTCCCTGCACCATTTTGGTTGCCCTTCGCTGGACTGCCTCAGTTTGGTTAATGTCTTTGTGAAGGTGTGGTCTGAAGTACTGCACGCAGTACTCCAGATGGGGCCTAACCAGTGTCTTGTAAAGAGGGATTATTACCTCCTTCTTCCGACTTGTGATACCCCTACTAATACACCCCAACATCCCTCTAGCCCTACCTACTGATTTAGTGGTCTGCTTGGATGATTTCAGGTCATTGGTGATGATGACGCCCAAGTCTCTTTCTTCCCTTGTGACTGCCAGCAACTCCCCTCCCAGCCTATAGGTGGCTTCAGGGGTTTCTCTTCCCTATGTGCACAATCTTGCACTTCTTTGCATTAAACCCCAGTTGCCACTCTTCCGACCATTTTGCTAGTTTATCCAGATCTCTTCTCATTCTGCCCACTCCATCTGGATCATCTACTCTGTTGCAGATCTTGGTGTCATCTGCAAACAGACAAGCCTTACCCTCTAGTCCATCTGCAAGGTCACTAATGAAGATGTTGAAGAGGACTGGCCCCAGAACTGATCCTGAGGTACCCCACTTATGACTTGCATCTCTTCTGACTGTATACTATTTACCACCACTCTCTGTTTTCTGCCCATCAACCAGTTTGCCACCCAGTTGACCAATGTCTGACCCACCCTGAGCCTACCCAGCTTATTAATCAATCTTCTATGTGGAACAGTGTCAAAAGCTTTGCTGAAGTCAAGGTAGGTGACATCAACTGCTCCCTCTTGGTCCACCACTCTGGTTACCCAGTCAAAGAAATCTATGAGATTAGTTTGACAGGACCTTCCTTTTGTAAACCCATGCTGTCTTGGATCCTGTGCGCCTATGAATTCCAGGTGTTGCACTATCCTTTCCTTAAGGAGTGCCTTCATAATCTTGCCCACTATTGAGGTAAGACTGACTGGTCTGTAGTTCCCTGCCTCCTCCCTGCTACCATTCTTGTGGAGCGGGATCACATGAGCCCTTCTCCAGTCTTCTGGGACCTCTTCTGTGCTCAGAGACTCACTAAACAGTTCTGATAATGGCTCTGCTAGTTCCACCCTTAGCTTCTTTAGTACCCTTGGATGTATGCCATCAGGACCCATTGCCTTGTCCACCCTGAGGTTATCGAGCTCTTGTAGGACCCTTTCTTTTGTGAAGGGACTAGTGTACACCTCCCTCCTTCCCCCCAGTGTCCTTGGTGCCGAGCTGTGGGCCCTGCCCTACCTTCTCTTCAGTAAATACTGAGCAGTAGTATCTATTTAGGATAGTTGATTTTACATGGTCGTCCTCCTCCTCACACCCGCCCTTATCCCCTTTGATCTTAGCAATACCCCCTCTGGACTTTCTCCTTTCACTAATGTATCTATAGAAAGTCTTGTCACTTTCTTTTACTGTTTGTGCTAGTGTTTCCTCGGTTTGAGCCTTTGCCTGCCTTACTGCCTTCCCTGCTTCCCTTAGGGAAGTTTGATATGACTCTCTTATCTTCATCTTGCTGTGTTTCCTTATATTTCCTGAAGGCCAACCTTTTGGCTCTGACCTTTTCTGCTACTGTGTTTGAGAACCAAAGTGGTTTCCTTCTTCTTTTGCACTTTTCTCACTAACACAATGGGATGTTGCTTCAAGTATTGCATCCTTAATGCTTGCCCACTTTGCCTGCACCCCCTCACCTGTATTTCTTTTTGCCAGGGCTAGCTTAACTCTGTTGGCCATCTTATCAAAGTCAGCTCCTTTGAAGTCAGATATTTTTGCCTTGGAATGCGATGATTTTGTTTTAGTGGCCAAATTGAACCATACCATGTGATGGTCACCGGCACCTAGGTGGCCTTCTACCTGGAGATCTGTGATCCTTTCCCATTAGTCAGTACTAAATATAGGATAGCCCTGTCTCTTGTGGGTTGTTGTACCAGTTGTTTGAGGCCCTTCCCCTGCAGGGAATCCACCATGTTCTGGTAGCTGTCCCTGCTGGTATTGACCAATCTGTATCTGGCATGTTGAAGTCTCCCATTATCAGAACCTCCCCTTTAGCTGTCATGTTTTGTATATCTTCTAACAGTAACGTGTCTATATCCTCCCACTGGTCTGGAGGCCTGTACACAACCCCAGTTCGTATGGCTGTCCCATTTCCTGTTTCCAGGGTGACCCACAGTTCTTCTGGCTCCTTACATGTATTCTGAATTTCTGTAGCTTTGATATTTTCATTGACATAAAGGGCCACTCCACCTCCCCTTTTGTACTTGACCTCTTCTAGACAGTACATAGCCAGATGCAAGTCTCTCCCAAGTGTGGTTACTGGTAAGCCATGTCTCGCTAATGGCTACTATGTCCAGTTTAGCCTCTGTCATTGTTGCCTGCAGGTCTGGGATCTTGTTTCCCAGACTCTGAGCATTTGTGTACATGATTTTCCATTGGCCAGATTTTGGTGTGTTATTTGTTGGGGGAGGTCCAGCACTTCCTCTGTGTGTTGTATGGGGAGTCGGACCTTTTTCTTTACCTGGTGATGCAAATGAACTACAAACATGATGAACATCTTTTGACTTTTCCATTAGCAGATTATATCCTCTCACCACTAGAGGGCTATATCTCTATCTCTTTATCTAGTATGTAAGCCATGTGGACTCTCTCTGCCTTTCTCTTGCCTCTCCTCTTCCTCTTTGCCCTGGCCCCCCTCTTCTCTCTCCCTGGTCCTAGCCACCCCCACCCCTACCCCTCCCGCACACTCTACTCTGATTTCCACTGCTACTCCAAGGGAATCTCCACTTCCACTCAAGTCTTGTGCTTGGTGCACCGCTTGGATATTCCTGGTTACTTAACCCGACCACTACTCTCGATAAGTGTGGCCACCTCTCTACACTGTACCACCTTGCAGTCCATATGGGACACCGCCTGAAACCTTGCAACTTCTACTCCAGGAAACAACAGCCGAAACTATCTCTCAAAGAGCTGCGACTCTGCTCCTTAAAACTCCTACTCCTCCTCCTCCTCCTCCTTCTCATCTCAGGCAGCGTACATCCCAATCCTGGCCCTAGAAGCTCAGGCCACACACAAACTCCAGGTGCCCTTATCCTTGCAACTATTAATATCTGCAGAGTACTACCAAAGCTGGATGTACTCCAAGCCTTCATGTGCCAGCACAACCCTGACATCCTTGCAGTGGTAAAAACTTGGCTGACAACTAAAGTTCCTGACTCAGCAGTAACAATACAGGGCTACAATGTCCACAGGCTGGACCGGATATCCAAAAAAGGCGGTGGTTGCGCAATCTATATCAAAGACTCCCTGTCTTGGCACACTGTAGCAACTCCATCACTTTCTGCCTCAGCCCAGATTCTGCCAATAAAAATCATACTAGCTCCCAACCATAAAGCCCTGACTATTGTCTCCATATACTTCCCGCCCAGGGACCCTAAACATGGATTCAATGACGTCCTAAACTTTATCAACTCTCATCCTTCCAAAGCTGAACTTATTCTACTATGGGATTTCAACATAAACTGGTTACCATCGAGTGCCAGTGCCTATAAAGACTCCATCTCAGCTACTAACCTCACGCAAATGGTAAACTCCCCTACTAGGATTAACTACAAGACTGGCACCAGTACCCTCTTGGATTGGGTCCTCACCACTCACCCCACAAGGATTTCTCATACAACCACTCTCCCAGACTCACTCAGTGACCACTCCCCAGTCATGTGCACATGGTCTAACAAATTCCTTAAGCCCCCCTCCCAAAATTATCACTAGCAGAGTCCTTCCTCGTGGAAAACTTCCACATCTCAAACAACACCTGCTTCTACAAGACTGGCTACCAATCTATGAAGCAACAGATGTTAACTTGGCTCTTGATCACTTCATCTCAATTTCCAACAAAGCCTGCGACCTCTTTGCCCCTGCTAAAAGGTGCAAAACAAAATCTGTCTCTAACCCATGGGTCACCGTGGCTCTTCTCTCACAGCTGAAACTAAGTGATCACCTCTGGGCAGTTGCCAGGGCCACTGGCAAACAACTGGACATCCAAAATTACAAACAAGCACGAAATGCCTGCACAAAAAGCCATATGGCTAATGAAATCCACCTATTACAAAGACGCTCTCACCAATACATGGGGATATGGTCGTGCTTTCTGGGACAATATCAAGGATGTCACAGGGAAGCAGCCAAAAACCTCTCCGGCCATGTTAATGGTTGATGGATCCTCAACCCTTGACCCCAAGGTGATCCCAAACATTTTTAACACGGCTTTTTCAGACCTTAGTGCCGTCCTACCCCATGACTTTTTCGAAAACAGGGCCTACTCCCCAAATACCTCAGCCCCTCAGTCTAACCATCCCCTCTTCTACTTCAGGAAGGTAAGGCTGAATGAAGCTCGCTTCTATATTACTGCAGCTATCGCTAAATCTAGATCTAGAAATGACACCCTGGACCTTAAGCTTTTGTTGCTCACCCTCGATGAGGTAATTCATCCACTAACAAAAATCCTAAACCTCTCTCTCAGCTGTGGAAAATTCCCGGACCTATGGAAAACAGCCACCGTGACACCTGTCCATAAAAGTGGGGACAAGACGATTCCTCAAATTATCGCCCTATCTCCATACTGCCCCACTCTCTAAGGCACTTGAGCGCATCGTGGCTGATCAACTTACCGACCACTTGGATAAATACAATATACCTTGTCCACAACAACACGGCTTCCGGAAAGGTCACAGCACCACCACAGCCCTTCTTGAGTTCACTGGAGCTTTGCACAAATCCCTTGACAATGGCCTTATCACAGGGGCTGTTTTCATTGACCTCTCCAAGGCCTTCGATACAGTACACCATGGACTACTAATACACCAACTACTGAATGCTGAGCTATCACCTGACTCTTCTCTCTGGTTTAAAAGCTACTTAGAAAACCGGTCACAGAGAGAAAAAATTGCGGATGCTCTTTCTAACACCCTGCCTGTTCGCTCGGGTGTCCCACAGGGATCCATACTGGGACCCCTCCTTTTTAGCCTTTTCTTAAACTCCTCCCTTACCACTGCTCTGAGCAGATCATACTATATGCCGATGATGCTGTTGTATTCTCCACTCACAAAGATCCTGCAACTCTTCAACACAACCTTCAACTTGTTTCAGTTCTGTAGAGACATGGTTTCTTAATCATAAACTGGTCCTCAATGACAAGAAAACCAAATCTATGCTCTTCTGCAGCTCTCATAACCCACACAAGCTACACCACTTGGCTATCTCCACCACTCAGGGCAACACTCTAGATCAGGTGGTGTCCTTCAAATACTTAGGGATTCAGCTTGACCTCAACTCTCCTATGGACTTCATGTAGATAATGTAGCTAGAGCTGCTAATACACAGCTTGGTCTCCTCTACAAACACAGACCACACCTCATGCCAGAAGCTTTGAAGGTTGCAGTCCTGAGCTCTGTGATCTCTGTAATAGACTATAGTCTCATCATTTATGGCTCAGCCACAACCACAACCCTTAGACACCTCTCAACTGCCTTAAATAAAGCATGTCGGCTCATCACTGGTGCTTACCGTCTCACCCACACATGTGACCTGTACACTCAGACCGGCTGGCTCCAACTATCAAACCGCATAAAGTTTCTCACCTGCTCCATGGTCAAAAAATCTACCTTGGCCTTGCACCTTCTGGGGTCTCAACTCTGTTACAACACGAATTAACAAATGGTGCCTTGGAGATCCACGCTACAGCTACTGAAAGTCTCCACTGTCACACTTCACAGGGACAACGCTCTTTTGCTTATCGAGCACCACTCTGGTTCAATGGCCTCAGCCCAACCATCTCCTCTGCCCCAACTATTGGTATGTTTAAAACTAGGCTCCGGGACTATCTCACTGCCAACAGCTCCTGTGACTGCCCAACTTAACCTTGTTTCTCCACTTCCCTTTCTGCTCTAGTTGTCCCTCCCTCCTCACTGGATTCTACCCTCACATCCTGGTATACCCAATGCTGCACTTTTCACCCTCTTGCCACCCTTCCTACATTCCTTCTCCCCCCCCCTTTTCCTCTCCCTGTGACTCTGGCACTTATCTGTTGTCTATTTTCTCTAACAAATGCCGCTGGCTGCCTTGTTACAATGCTACCCTTGAACTGTATTCATCTGTACTGTTTGCAATGTCCACATTGTTGTAATGCCTGTCTTGATGTTCCCCATAATTTGCATTTCTCTGACGTGGAACCTTTGAAAAAGAGTCATGGCTCAAAGGTATTTATAATCCTAGACTTGATGAATAAAATAAAATAAAAAAACATCAAACTTCTGCCCCAATGCACTGACTCCCTCCTTAGTCAGATGCAGTCCATCAAATTTAAAGAACTTTCGCTCCCAGAACTGTTGCCAGTTCCCTACAAATTTGTGTCCTTTTTCCTGGCATCAGCTCTTGAGCCACATGTTTAGCTCCCCTATCTCCCCTTCTCTGACCTTCTGTCCATCTGTCCCCCTCTCCCAGACTGGCAGGATCTCAGAGAATGAGATGCTGGATGAAATGGATAATAGTTTGTCACCCAGCCTGGTCAGGTGTTCCTTGGTCTCCACAACTGACAGGCTGGCAAGATCGTTAGTCTCTATGTTTACCAGGATATCAATGTTTTCTCCTGCTTCCTGAACGATTTTAGCAATGTGGTCAGTGTCTCTCCACACCAATGTACCTGGGAGACATCTGACCATCACCCCTGGCTGGAGATATGTATCAACTCCCCAAATCATGGAGTCTCCTAAGATCAGAAGTTTTTTTGGATTTCCTTTTTGCTTTTTTTGTTTTGGTACCTGTTTTGGGTGAGTTTTGTTGTGCTAGCTCCTGTGCTGCAGTGTCCTGCTCTGCAGTGTCCTCTGCCCCTTTGTTTGATTTCGCAGCTAGAAGCAGATACCTGTTTGTAGTTTTTATATGGTTTGTGGAGGTGATATGTTGGAGAGCACCAAGTGATGGGGCACCTGATTTGCCTCTTCTAACCACCTGCCAGCCTCCAAGACCAACTACCCTCTGCAGTTGAGGTGTTTCTGTTGGATGTTGGGGAAATGTCAGGCGGTTCTTATAATATATTTCCTCTTGAATATGCAATTTGAGGCATGTAATCTCTGCCCATGCCACCTGGAGTTAAGCCCTTAGATCTCCAATGGCCCAGCATGTAGGACAGTGTCCTAAATCCTGTAAAACTGCCCTTCTGAAAAGTGCTCCACAGTACCTGCAGTTAAAGATATCCATTCCAGATAAGTTGCTGGGTTTATAACCTGGTCAGAGTAATTAAAAGGAAGAAAATGAAAGCAAAAGTTTGATTTTGTGTTTTGTTTGTTTGTTTTTGTATAACTTGTTATAACAAGTTAAATTACTAGTGCCCCTGAAAATGAGGTCACTGTGTGGATACCTCTCTGATCCACCCCTTCCTGCTTTGCTACAGGAAATGTTACAACTGTGCTACCCTATAAAAGGAGTGTAGTGTAGGGTAGTTGGAGATGAGGGTGGGTGGGTGGCTGGGCCCTTCCCCTGCCGAAAAAGAAGATCCACGGACGAAAGAAACAAGGAGGTAAGAGCAGAAACAATCAGCCAGCAACAAATGCAGTAGCCCTGAAAGCTTATCCTAATGATAGATAAAACTGTAAAACCTGTAAAGCACCACCTGTAATAGTTTCACAGAAGATATACCCTGTAAGAAACACTTTGCTACAGAGAAAGATAAAGCAGTAACAGAAGATATACCTTGCAAAAGACAATTTGAATCAGAAGATTACAGCAGTAATCTGTAAGCGCACACTTCTAGGCATACCCTGTAATAATGCAGCAGAAGGTATACCAAGCAACAACAATTTGAATCAGAGAAAAATAAAGCAATAAAATGTTATTATACAATGGCAAGAAAAAATTCTGGACTCTGATTAGTCAATCTTGGGCTGGACTCGTGATGTTATCCCAGCACAACATCACAGGTATAGTCTCAGCCTCGCTGTGAACCTGGAGATCAGCATTTGATGGAGCATTTTCCTGATTGTTTCATCTTCTCTTAAAAAACAAAAATATTTTTCCACACAAAAATATCTTTAAAATTATTTTTTTTTATTCTGTATAACAATGAGCCATTGTATGATGGCAATAATGCCCTCCAGGGTGTGTGTGTCGTTTAGGATAACGTCATGCCTCAGTTATTGGATGCACTCAGCCTGTGGCCTCGTGCCCAACCACCTGAGGTGTGATGTTATCCCAGCACGACACACACCCTGTCGTGCATTATTGCTTAAGCAACAAACAGTAACAATCCCTGTGAGTACAAAATAAAAATAACAACACACAGTAAATCTGCCTAGCCAAAAGAAGCCTTAATCCTTATCCTTGCTCTGGTAAGGTTCTTTGCTCTGTCCTTTCAAGCAACCTAGAAGAAAAGAGCTCAGGAAAAGCTAGATGCCTTGGCCAGCAAACCTAGTCTTCCACTTATTCCGTTTCCTTCAAATTCAGAAAAAATTTCAACACTAACATTTTGCCGACAAGCAATCTGTAGAATATCACCCATAACTTTACAACCACTCAAGGGTCACATTGGAAGACAAGGAGGATGTCATGGGGACAAACAGTGCCACAGTGTCCATTTGGGTCAAGTTAGTCGAAGCGGTCAGCAAAATAGTCACCCAGAGGTGTGCTACAGGACCTCAAACAGCTCAGTAGCTCTTGATGCTAAGATGGTCTGTGACTTTAGAAGAGCATTCAAATCAGATGCTGTGGTGATTAGTGCATGAAAAAATAAAATCCCACCTGTAGAACTGAGTTGGCATTGCCCGTTACACTGCCATGTAATTTACAGGAAATTCAAAATATGTTAATGACATTTTCACCAATACATAACCTGCATTATTTCCCTTGTGTAACATTAAAACTACTTAACTACATTTCTCCAGATGTGGAATGTTTCAGGACCAATTGACATTGAGTATGCAGCCCAAATATCAGATCTAAGCACTCAAGAGCAATGGAGTTATAAGTATCCAAATCTGGAGGGAATTTTATTTTCACAAATGTGTAAACTTCGACATAAAAACAACTTAACCAAATGTTGCCACATTTTGCTTTTTCCAAGGCAATTCCAATAATGACACGGAGGCTGTTATTTATTTATTTTATTTTTTTTGAGTATTTCTCACTAAAGATGGCCAGGTAGTATGCAGCTAAATATTCATAGATACATACATACATAGATACATAGACAGTGTCGGCAGATAAGGGCCTATGGCCCACCCAGTCTGCCCATTTGAGCTTGTAAGTTCAGTTTATGTTTTCCAAGAAGTCTGTTGCCCCTTACCCCTGACCTCCAGAATTCATTTATTTATTTATTTATTTATTTATTGAATTTTGATGACCAGGTAGGCCCACTGGGCCCCGGAGGTCCCTTTTTCAGGGGCGACCCGGGTGAGACAACAAATTACAGGTAACAGATCAGTACAGTCATGTAATTGTAAAGTATTTAACAATAAGAATACATAGGTTTACAGGCGGCAGGTAGTATAAGACATGCAGGCAGTAAGGACATAGAGGTTACACATAATGAGACCGCTTTACATCCCAAGTTAGTGATTAGGTTGAGAGTGCTGTGGTAGGCAAGCAGTAGCTAAAGACCTGGGGTTAGCTTCTTTGTGGGCATATTGGAAGGGGGATAAGAGGGACAAAAGTGCACCCCATCTTTAGGGGGAGGTCCATTATGCAACCAGGATGGCTATGCAAGGTCGGGTCTAATGAGCTACCAGGATGGCTGTACATGGTCAGGTCCTGTAACAAAGACATGTGCTCCTGTCGAGCAGGTGTCCCTTGAGCTTTGTCCGAAGCTGGAGACGGACACAGCCTCCCGTACCTCCAAGGGGAGGTTGTTCCAGGTGGAAGGGGCTGTGCAAAGGACCTGGACCCGCTTTAGTCCTAGTCTTGGGAACCACGAGGAGAGTTTGGCCTGATGAGCAGGCACTGTGGGTTGGGTTTCACCCTAACGAGACCATTCAGGCTGGGGGTGGTTGGACCCAGTAGCTTGAATGTAAGGCAGAGGGTTGGGTAGGAGAGGTGAGCTTCAAAAGGCGGCCACCTGAGCCTAGATTGGGCCTCGCAGTGGTGAGTCCTCGGGTGTGACATAGTGGCAAAGCGGACTATCTTGTTGTACAAGGTCTGCAGCCTCCCTAACTCCGTCACGGCCACGCCCTGGAGAATCGGGGCTGCGTAGGTAAGCTTTATTTATGTCTATCCCATGCATTCTTAAATCCCGTGATTGTTTCAGCCCCCACCACTTCCTCTGGCAGGGTGTTCTACTTGTCCACCACCCGTTCTGTGAAGAAATTCTTCCTCATGTTTCCTCTGAATCGTCCTCCCTCCAACTTCATCCCATGCCCTCTAGTCCTGGAACATCTTTTTCGCTTAAAAATAGTGTATTCTTGCACCCTGTTCCTCCCTGTAAGATACTTGTATGTCTCTATCATATCCCCTCTCTCCCTCCTCTCCTCCAGGGAGTACATTCCAGACAGTTTCACAAAATTTCACTATGAAATAAACTGCCAGGGTGTGAGCCCCAGTGAGTTCAAAATTACTTAACCAAATGTCAAGAAATTTGGTAAATCCCTTGGGCCTTTAACAACTACCGTAGCAGGCATGCCACATGCCTAGCCTCTATCTTAAAGGAAAGATTAAAGTGACCAGATTATATTGAGAATATTTTACAAAATTCCATGAATTTTCACAAAATTCTCAAAATATTTTCACTGAAGTGGAATCTGCTGATTTCTCTCAGTCCTACCCTCCTCCCCTGAAAAAATATCAAAGGTCAAAAACATGAAGCCCACAGCAAAGGCAACCATCTTATCCATTTACTGCCAAAAAATATAGATTTTTCTTTGATAGGTAGAATACAGTCAATTTCTCAAGACAGGATAATGTGTTATACAATATACTAACCAAACATTTTCAAAACATTAAACCTAGGAAACCCTCAGTGGTCTTGTACAGTAAATATAACATCTGCTATGATATTTTCTATATCCACAGGCCCTCCCACTATCCGTAACCTATCAGTCAAGGTTGACGATGCAAAAAATTCCAGTGACATTGTATGTGAAGCAGAGGGAGCTCCGATGCCCAACATTATGTGGACAGTTTCAGAAAGTGCTGCACCAATCAACTTCAGTTACACATCCATCCAGCACATCCCAGACCGATACCTGACAATCGGGAAGATCCATGATGTAACCCAGACTGCCAACTATACCTGCATAGCAATGAACGCGCATGGAAGGCATCAACGTGAGATCCAGTTCATTGGTGTAACCACATCTGGAAAACTACTGCAAACAGGTAAGGCTCAATGGTGGAGGGCCAAGGTGCAGGAAAAAGATCCGTCAGTTTATTCCAGGTTCTGGACACCCCAAGTACTGCATTGTCTTCGACGCTGGATGATACAGAAAAACGCCTAGTTACGTCAGTGAGATGTTGAAAAGCTCCACCAGGGGTTCCGCCAGGACATCTGCCAGTTCCCTCAGTACCCTGGGATGTAATTCATCTAGCCCTGGTGCCTTCTCTGTCCTAAGGGTCCTGAGGGCTTCCCTCACTCTCTCTACCGTGATTTCCACCTCTGCTTCCTCAGCCCCATTTTGCCTTCCCCCTTCCTGCCAGTGATGGCTCCCCCCTCTCCCCAGACCCGTCAATTGATAAGGGTCCTTCCCCCTCCTCAGTTACACTGTCCCCTCCCATGCATGGTGCAGCCCCCCTTCATTCTACCTGGTTAAAACTGAGGCAAAGTACTCATTTAGTACCTCAGCTTGCTCCCCCGGGTCTTGTGCCCATCCCTCCCCTGTTCTAATCCTGCTAATCTGCCCGTTCACACTCCTTTTTTCCCCAATGTATCTAAAGAACCCCTTGTTCCCCCTCCTGATTTCCCTGGCCAGGTTCTGCTCTTTCTTTGCCTTAGCCAACCTCACCATCCTAATGGCCCTTCTGGCCATCAGCTCATACTCCCCTTGATCCCTTTCTCTCCTTGAGCACTTGAAATGCCTATAGGCAGCCTCCTTTTCCCTCACCAACTCCTGAACCTCCCGGGTCCACCAACAGGGTTTTCATGCCTTACTGCATTTGTGCCTCACTCTTGTACCAGTCCTGGTAGCCTCCTGCACCCCCCCCCCGATGATTTCCCACCTACTGTCAGCATCCATGTCCAGCCTTATTCCATCCAAATGTTCCTAGAGGATCCTTCCCATTTCCTTGAAATCCACCCCCCTGAAGTCAGTTACCACGATCTTTGTGTAGCCTTCCTCCCCTCCTAGGTCCAGGCAGAACCAGATCATGGCATGGTCACTCCATCCAGTATCCGGGCCACCCTAGTCGGCTCCCGCACCTGCTGGGTTAGGAATGCATCCTGGAAGACATCCAGCAACCTCTGCTCCCTGGTCACCGAGGACGCCATAGTCTCCCAGTCCATCCCTGGCATGTTTAGATCACCCAGCACCACCAGCCTTGCCCTGCCCAATCTACAATGTCTCCTAACATCTGCCATCAGACTCTCTTCCAGTTCCTCCACCAGCACAGGGAGTCTGTGCACCACTCCTATTTTTACTCTCTTGCCCCCTTCATTTTCAGGGTGACCCAAATCACCTCCACGTTCCTCTCCACCTCCTCCACCCCTTCTATACCAATGCCGTTTTTGACAATCAATGCTACCCCCCCTCCCCTTCCCTCCTCCCTGTCCCTCCTGAACATACTGTAGCCCTCCAGGTTCAGGTCCCAGTTGTGCCCTGGGGTGGCCCAGATCTCAGTGACAGCTGCTGCATCCACCTCCCCCTCAGCTAGCATTGCCTGGAGCTTGGGCATCTTATTTCCCAAGCTCCTGGCATTTAGCAGGACCACCCTCCACCCTTTCCCTACCCTCCCATTTCCCCTCTCCGCTTCCCGTGACCATCGCCCCCACCGCACCTCTACCTGTCGACTTTTCCCATATTCCTCCAGCTCCTGGGGTGGAGACCCAGTCCTCTTTATCGGACCCTCAACAGCCCCTTCTCTCATTCCTCCTCTTCACAAGTTTAAACCCCACCTTTCACCGACGAACCCCTCTATTTTCAGCTTAATGATTTCCTTCCCCTCCAAATTGAGATGGAGCCGATCCCTAGCATACAGCCCCTTATCCTCCCAGGTCACCCCCCCATCCCCTATCAACTCATATCCCCATGCCTCACACCACTCCCTGAGCCACTGATTAACCACCCTAATGTTCTGCTTGTTCTTCCCGATAAGTTGATGTCTCTCTTATTAATTGGAGATGAAAACTGTGAACAGTATTCCAGATGTAGTCTTATGAGCTATGTGAACAATGGAAGAATAACTCTTAGGTCTCTACTAGATATGTGTCTAGCTATACAAGTCAATATACTTCTAGCCCATCTGGCCTTAACCTGAGAGTTCCTACTATTCTTGAGGTCGTTAATAATAATAATTCCTAAATCCTTTTCTGCAGTTGTAATTTTAAGTTTTTTCCCCCTAAATAATATGTTGTTATAATACTGGAACAACCCAGATGCATAACTGTGCACTTATCCAAGTTAAATGCCAACTTATGCTCCTTTGCCCATGAATCCAGTCTGTCAAGCTCTTGCTGCAGATTTGGGGAGTCCAATTTACTCTGAATGGTACAACCAAGCTGTGTGCCATCAGTGAACTTAGACAACCAGACTTAATGTCCACAATTCGTTGAAGCAATATAGATGTTTAATAAAACTGGCCTCAAAACAGACTCCTGCGGTACTCCACTGGTCACCCTTTCCCACTCTGATGTACAACCCCTAATGTTAACCCTCTGTCTTCTACCTGATAGCCAAGATCCAATCCATTTAATGATATTAATGCTCAAGTTGATCCTAGTTAACTCTTCAATGAGTTCCTTATGGGGCACCTTATCAAAAGCCTTGCTCAGATCCAAGAACACCACATCCACCGAAAGGCCTCTATCCAGGTGTCTGCTCACCAGTTCATAAAATTGGAGTAAATTTGTTTGGCAGGACCTGCTAGGCTTAAATCCATGTTGTGATGGATCCCAACCATTTGTTTCATTTAAATCTCACCAGCAGAATTTCACATTCCGCACATTTCTAGCCTCAGGATATGAGCGGTCATTCACAAAACTAGAAACGTTCCTGAAGGGAAAGGTATAGTACCCAGGGTGATCTTTTCCAGGATTCTCATTGTCCTGGTGGCCTCTGAGGACAGACAGGAGACCATTTTTCAGTTTGTGTGTTGTGTAGGGTATATTGCAAAGTGGTAAGGTCTTCTTTTTCTGGCCAATGTGGGGGCATTCCGGGGGCAAGGGATACTTTCAAATCCAGGAGAGGCTGCAGCCGCACCAGTGGGGAGTGGGGATATTGCAAGGAAAATGGACAGCCAGGGGGATTTTATCTGGGGTACAGGGTAGAGGCTGGGGTAAAGGATCACGAAAGGCAGAGGTCAGATCTACAGAGTTACGAAGGGAAGGTCAGCAGAGCAGGGTAGCACCACACTTGGAGATCTATGGGTGGGGGGAGAGCACAGAAGACAACAATTCTCACATGAATACAGGCCAATACAAGAAGCCCAAGAAGTATATAGTTGGCAAGCTAGACAGTATTCTGCACTTGGAAGGCCAGGGCATAGTGTTGCTCACAGAAACCTGGTGGGTGAAAGAAAGTGAGTTGGCAAGTGGGAAACCAAGCAGATAGCAGTCAGGCTATTTAGAAAGAATGTCTCACAGCAGAAGGGCTTGTTGGCTCTCTTTTTAAGGGAGGGTTTCACCTTGAAACACAAAGAAGATATTGGGGCAGACAATTAGTGCCACAGAGCCCATCTGGTTCACAGTAGGGGAAAAGGTTGTAAAACTTGTTCCCCAGGGGTGTGCCGAGGGATTCCAGAAAGCTCAGCAGACCTTGATGCCAGACTGATTGTGGGAATTAGAAGAGCCAGCAACTGGATGCAGTAGCGAATAATCACTTTGCAAAAATAACATTCCACCCACAGTATTGTGGTGGCAAACTGTAAAATACTGTGCCAGCGTTACTGCTACGTGGAATTTTCTAATTCCAACAGAACAGAATTTCACGGAATTTTAGAAAAAATTCCACCTAATTGTGAAATTTCAAAAGTGGAATGTTTTTTGTCAGTTACATAAGCCATGGAATCCTTTTTCAGAATCTGCAGAAAATTATTCTGCAGTTTACATAATCTGCAGAAAGTTATTCTGTGTAGCCCAGGTGCCATGTACCAGTGGGCTACTACCCCTGCCTGTTGACTACCATACAGGTTAAGGGGCCTGGGTTTTGTTGCAATGGTGATTGGGGGTTCTATCCCAGAACAGAAAGAAAGTAGCGCGGTGTCTCCACCCAGATTAAAGTAACAGTGGGTCAGGTGTTTGATTAGTACAACCCCTTGGGGTGCTGTACCTACCCACCTCCCCTTCCAGCCACCCCACACACTAAATATCCCAGTGGTCACCAGTACTGTAAAACACATATACTTAACAGCTATAACCAATAATATGCTCACAACACAGGAATTACAAAGAACAAAACACAGCTTTATTTTAGGGGAGGGCTAGGGAAGTAGGTACCAGGGCACATAATTGCTGTGAGGAAGAGAAAAAAGGGTTGATTTAGGTTAATAAGGCCCATAGGCCAGAACATTAAACAATGCCCACCCTGACTGGTACCAGTGCACACCCCCTATGTTCTGACTATCCTGACTGGGTACCCAGAGTTAATGCAGGCCTGCAAGATGCCACAGGTTGGCCAGCATTGGGGCCCTTCAAGTAGCTCTCTAGGATGCTAGCAATTTTAAATTTTACTCCTCTTTGGCAGGTCAAGTCCTGGGTCTTGCAGACAGTCCTGCAGACTGGAGCTCAGCTACTGGCACAGTAGGTTCAGGCAATTCAGATTCAACCACTCCGAAGGGCAGCAAGCAAAGGGGCAGGGATTGTTCGTCCACCAGAAGATGAATCAAGGGCTAGCCACTGGTCAACCATGGACTTCCTTGAAGATTCATGCAGCTTACCACCTTCTGACTTGCTTGAAAACTCTTGCAGTTTGTCACCTTCAGCCCACCGAGCAGGCCAGATTATAGAGCCCAGACGCAAGGCCTTCTAGGCCAAGGAACCCAGACCCAGGAGTGACCCCACGGTCCGGCTCCCCTAATGGGTCCAGACTGCCATAGCTCTCAGGCACACGCCCATGGCCCCCTGCAACCTAGTCTGCCTCACTCGATAAGGGTTAGCAGTTTCCCTACTGGGCTCCACGTTGCAGCTGTGGAGATTTTCAATTTTCATCTTTCTCCTGGGCAAAGAAAAAGCTCTGGTGTGCAGCAACAAGTTCTCTGAATTTCCACCTTTTCAGTGGCTTTTGGCTAGTGACTTGCAGTCTCTGGATTTGCCCTCCACCTTTCCACAGCTGGTTTTCAGCAAAAACAATAGGTTCCCAAACTCTGGATGTCTGCAAACCTTTTTCCTCCAATGTCCTCAAGTTCAGGCACAGTGCCAACTTTTAGCTCTGGCGCTCACAGTTCCAAACCACCCTTTTCACTGGCTCAGGGGTTTTCCACACTGATTCAGGCTCACTGCAATGCTGGATCTCCAAAACCACCAGGAACCTTTCACCAAACTTCCTTGGATGTTCAGCTGCAACACCACAGTTCTTTCAGCCAGAGAAAATCCTCTTTTCCAACTCTCAGGCCACTGACCAATTGACCAATTAAATCCTGTAAAAGGCCTCCTGCCTTTCCAACACACACCCTGAGCCCTTCTTGACTCGATCAGAGCCCAGATCAGACTGCCCCAACTGCCAAAGTCCCTGGGGTTTTGCATGTAAAATCCCTGCTTCTGATTGGTTAGATCCTGCTGACAATCACAAATATTAAGTCATTAATCTGGTTCAATTATTGATTGGTAAATGGGATTTGGCACCTGGAATAAAGTTCACACTTCTCCCACAAGTCACTGCAGCAGTCTTTGGGCACCCTAGCTATTGATTAGCTGGGCCGGGGGGGGTGTCAAAGTATCAAAGATGGCTGCCAACATAACAATCCCACATAGTTTACATGGCAGTCTCTACTTTACAGTGTTCTTGCAGCCAAATCATATTGTTTTCACCAACAATTGCCCCATAATCCAGTAGCAGCCTTCTTATACTGACCCCCAGCTGTAGAATTATATTTCCAAGCAGCTTAGTTTTTTGGTCTCTGCTGCCAATTGCTACAGTCTCCCCAGGCAGTGGGCAGCTCATTAATATTCACAGAGAGCCTCATAAATATGTATATTCACCCCACTCATAGTGCTGATATGCCCTTTAAAACTAAGCAAACAGTCCTCTCCTCAGACGCCTCCTCTGGGTGTCCAACCCCCCAATTAGGCTATTTTGGGGGTCAGAAGCACTGGAGAGGCATCAGGGCAACAGCTACAGTGGTCCAAAAACAACCCTGCGCTACTGCGCATGCACAGACCCCGCAGTCACTTCTTAAAGTGCCAGCAGGCGGTGGTCCCACCAGTTTAACTCCAGCCCCAAATGGCTACAAATACAGAGGGGGGCCATACTGAGAGTAGAGGGACCCTTAGGACCTGGACTTGGTGGCAGGAGACAACAGAGAACAGGTGCAACCTCAGGCTCCCAGAGCAGAAGAGGTAAGCCCCCACCCACGGGGGGGGGGGTTGACATCTGTGTTTTACATTGGAACACTTTTCAGTATTCCGTAGAATTCAAAACAAAAGTCTAAAAAAGATTTTGGAAGCAAAACAGCTATTCTGCACAAAGTCCTACATCGAATTCCAAATTCCACACAGTACTAGACACAATAATTTAAAAACAACAGAACCAAAAGCTGCCACATTTATCATTTTTCAAGACCATTCCAGCATGGTGTTGCATGCAGTTTTTCATGTATTAAATCTGCAAAGATGGACGAGTAAAAAACAATAAAATATTCCAGACCATTTTACAAAATTTCACAAAGAAATAAGCAGCCTTTAAAATGGGTGAGCATGCAAACATTATGTTGCCAACCTTAAAAGACAGTTGAGTTCAAATGATTTGACTAGATTGGCAACATTTCATGAAATACCACAAATTTCCACAAAATTCATGGGATTTGTGAAAATGCCATGGACTCAGAATCTGCTAATTTTGCCCAGCCCTACCCTCTTCCCCTCATAAAAAAAAATGAGACAAACAATGGAGACAGTGTGGTGGAGTGGTTAGAGCATCATAATGGGAACCGGGAGATTGCTGGTTCAAAGCTCACTACAGCCAAATACTTACTACGTGACTTTGGGCAATCATTTCACCACTAAGTGCTTCAGTCCGCCCACCTATGGAAATGGGTAGAAGCAGGAGCCCACTGAGAATGAGATACTGCATCAAAGCTGAGCTATCTCGGGTAAATAAATTGTGAAAAAAAACACACACAGCAGAGGCAGTCACCTTACCCACTTGCTGCTGAATAGGGATTAATAAATAGATTATTCATTTAATTGTTGGGAGTACAGTAGAGTTCACAATACTTATACAACACAGAGATTTATGCAAAAAAATCATCATGCATTTTCAGACATTTACACCTAGAAAGACCACAGTTGATGTCTACAGTAAATATAACATCTGCCACAGTATTTCTTTTTATACCCACAGGCCCACCTACTATCCATAACCTATCGGTCAAGGCTGACAATGTGACGAATTCCAGTGACATCGTTTGTGACTCAGAAGGAGCACCCATGCCAGGCATTACTTGGATTGTCTCAGAAAGCGCTTCGCCAGTTAACTTCAGTTACACATCCATCCGGCACATCCCAGACCAATACCTGACAATCGGAAAGATCCATGGTGTAACCAGGACTGCTAACTATACCTGTGTAGCTATGAACGAGCACGGAAGGCATCAACGTGAGATCCAGTTCGTTGGTGTACCTACATCTGGAATGGGTCCTACTGTTCCTAGATCTGACAATCAATCTTTAGACTGGAAAGTTCTGGTTCTGAGTGTTCTTACTGTGATTCAGTTTATCACCATAATGGTTCTGGGAGCTTGTTTATATTGTAAGAAAGTTCAAGGTACGTAATCCTATTTCAGTTTATTGACTGTGCCACGAGAACATTATAGAGGGTTGTAGTTAATGTACATGTAGACAATAAGACATGACAGGGTGTTGTTTGTGGTGTCGCAGCCACACACCCAGGCATGTAGTAAGGCATCAGGCCACAGGCTGAGTGCCTGCAGTCCCTGGAAGTGCGGTTGTGACACTACAATCAAGACCCTGGAGTATCTTATTGCATTTATAAAAAGGGTATTTTTGATAAACACATTGAAAGAACATTTTTAAAGTTGTTAAAATATGTTTTAAAAAAGAAAATGATGTAATAAATGGTAAACAGTGACAGTACTAGCAAGCTACCAGCAGGGGGTGCTGCAAGAATGAGCAGGAGCTTCTTAGAAGGTTCTGAGAGTGTGCATTGATATTTTTGGTACTGAGGTAAGCTGGTATCGGAACGTGTCTGTACCATTGGTTGTGGTCTCCCAGTCCAATGGGTACAAACACATGTTGGCCAATCAGGATGTAGGCTTTCCCCTACCCGTTTTATAAAGATGGGCAGACGCCAAGGTGAATAAATACTGCAGTATAAAGGATTATATGACATAGGACTGCGGAGTCCTGGGATAACTTAAATAAAAAAAAAAAAAGCTAATTCAGAATAAGTTATGTTTGACAGATTTGTCTCTTGGCCAGTGAGGTGGAGGCAGTATTTTTGTTAGAACTGTCATTAACTGGATCAGATCTACTGTAGGTACCTGCATCAAAGGCTCTAGAGGAAAACGGGACACTATTTGGTTCAATTTGACCTGAAATGTAGAGTGGGCATCCGTCAATATACATAGGGTGAGAAAGCTCAGTGGTTCATCAAGTCCACCCCTTGTAATTGCTGCAGTGGTATACCGGGATGAGACTCCTCTGCAGTATCTCAACACGTGTGCTATTTCACTGATGTGAGAAGAGTCTGCTCCCGTTAAATTGCAAATCAAAAAGACAATGTAATTAAAGGTCTTGCAAGGCACTGTTCATTTATGTGCATTGTACAGCACTGTTAGTTCTGGAACCTAAGGTCGTGGACCTAGCTTGATGCTACCAGTCTTCAACTAGGTAAGCCAGGGGAGTCGTTCTGTTATGATACCCAGTACAGTAAAACAACACGTTTTTTAGACAAGAAGATTCTTGGAGTTCAGTACTTCATCTCTAGAGAATACCTAACAAATTATGTAATAGATAACCCACTACAGGGTGTGCGGTCATGCTCTGATATACGCACGCCTTGGCATGCATTGTGACACACGAGGCCGCAGACTGAGTGTATTCAACCACCCAAGGCATGCATATATCAGAGCACAATCACATGCCCTGCAGTGGATTATCTATCTTATAAAATGGTCAGAAGATTCTGAGGGATGAAAAGAAGGGCAGGCGTGCGGTTGTTCTGCAATAGTGTACAGTCAATGTGGTGTGCTTCATCCAATCAGGAGACAGGATTGTCACAAGATTTTCTTACCCATTTTATAAATTTAGTCTTTCATTAGATCAGGCCTATATATTCCATATGGATAGAAACTGATCAGCTGATCACACAACACAAAACAATTCAATCCTTGTACACACAAATCCTATCTTGCTATGAAAAACAAATTGTTATTACAGTCCCCCATCTGGAGGATTCAATTGACTGAAAAAAAAATCAGCACTTAGTAGATGCCAAGTAATATTCTGGTAACTCTTTTAGAAATTAACAAAACAGCAAATATGAAAAAGTACTTGGCTGGAAAGCGCAAGAACCAATACATTCTAAATAATTCAATGCAATTCAAAAACAGTTTTAAGTTATGGGCATACCATACTTCTTATCCATTCTATCTGTATCAAAACAGAAGACTCCATTAGATTTTTGCTTTGAAAACAGAATGAATAAGGGTTAAAAAAAAAAAAGTTGTTCTATTTATTTATTTATTTTTGTAACTTTTTAGCAATCCTCAAAGGGAACAGAAAAAGGCACATAAGCAAACATTACAAGTTATATCAGTCACAAAAATTAAAATAATAATAATACATAGATACACAGTGCGTCAGGAAGTGCAAATATTAAATCAGTAAAATAAATTTTTTTTCTGTGTTTATTCGCCCCCGCCTGGCACAGTCCGGCCTCCATCCTACAGCCTCCCCAGCCCCATACACCCAGCATCCTTCAGAACTTACATCACGCCACCTGATATTGTCCCTCTCTGGTGGGGTCGACTGGGTTTCGTCCTGCCATGTCAAGGATCGGCTCAGCAGTTGTGGTGCCTGAGTCACCAGGTGCAGGGCCTATGAGAAGCCAGACTCATTCCGCCAACTAGCCTTTTCAGCTTCCCCCCCCCCCCAATACTTGAGCAGACATGCAATGCTGTCATGACGCACTGTGCAAACTTCTGTGCACTTTTCTTTGTTGGCCTCCACTCCTCCACACCAGTCACCAGTCCTGAGCTAGCTGCACCCCCAGCCACCACTAGGGGCCAGCCGTGTGCCAGGTACCATATCCCTCCCTCTACAGAGCATTGAGATGGATGCCTGGTCCTCCTCACTCCAGCTGACCCTCAGATGTCCCGCGTTCACACCTGAACTTGGGTCATCGATGTCACAAGCAGTAGCACTACTGCTGTGTTGCTGGGCTGGCCAGTTAAGAAACATAGATTTTGATGGCAGATAAGGACCGCTTGGCCCAACCAGTCTGCCCATTTCCCTACCTATTGGATAAGCTGCAGAACCTAGTTAACCAGCAGCCTACTTCTTTCTACCCCCACACCCTAGAATTGCCTTATGACTGTCCCATGCATGCTTGAATTCCACCACTGTTTTTGACTCCACAACCTCCTCCGGAAGGCCGTTCTGCATCCACAACCCTCTCGTGAAAAATACTTCTAAATTACCTCTGAGCCGCCTCTCTATCTTCAAATTGTGCCCCCTTGTTCTTGCACACCTCTGTTTTTGAAAGATGCTACCCTCTTGGACTTTGTTGATTCCCTTGAGATACTTGAAAGTTTCTATCATGTCCCCCCTCTCTCTCCTTTCCTCGAGGCTATACATATTCAGCTCCTAAAGTCTCTCTTCATATGTCTTCTTGTGCAGACCCTGCACCATTTTAATTGCCCTCCTCTGGACAGCCTCCATCCTGTCTACGTCCTTGCGGAGATTGGGTCTCCAGAACTGCACGCAGTACTCCAGATGGGGTCTCACCAACTGTCTGTACAGAGGGATAATAACTTCCTGTTTTCTACTGGTGATGCCTCTACCTATGCATCCCAGTATCCCCCCCAGCCCTCCTTGCTGCCCTCTCACATTGCTTGCCCACCTTTAGGTCATCTGATATGACTACCCCCAGGTCCCTTTCCATTTTTGTTGTTGTTAGTATCTCACCCCCCATTGTGTACCCTTCCCCTGGGTTTTTGTTTCCCAGGTGCATTACCTTGCACTTCTTAGCATTGAATCTAAGCTGCTATACATTTGACCATTCCTCTAACCTTGCCAAGTCCCTGCTCATCCTTTCCACCCCACCCTGTGCATCAACTCTGTTGCAGATCTTTGTGTCATCTGCATAGAGACATACTTTTCCTTCCAGTCCCTCTGCAATGTCACTTATGAAGACATTGAAGAGGACCGGTCCTAATACTGAACCCTGCGGTACCCCACTAGTAACCTCCCTCTCTTCAGAGTGGACTCCAATTACTATTACTCTCTGTGTCCTATTCTCCAGCCAATTCTTTACCCAGGCTGTCATCTTGGGACCCACTCCCAGGCTGGCTAACCTGTATATTAATCTTTTGTGTGGGACTGCGTCAAATGCCTTGCTAAAGTCTAGGTAGGCCATGTCCATAGCCCCTCCCTGAGCTACTACTTTGGTCACCCAGTCAAAGAAATCTATCAGATTTGTCTGGCATGACCTTCCTGCCAGAATCCATGCTGCCTTGGGTCCTGAGCCCTCTGGCCTCTAGATACCAACAATTCTTTCCTTCAGAAGTGATTCCATCATTTTCCCTACCACTGAGGTTAAACTAACAGGTCTGTAGTTTTCTGCTTCTGCCTTGCTCCCACTTCTGTGAAGGGGAATCACATCTGCCCTTCTCCAGTCTTCGGGTACCACCCCATCCTCCCATGATTTGTTAAAGAGGGTAGTCAGTGGTGTCACTAGTTCTACCCTTAGTTCTTTTAGAGTTCTGGGATGAATCCCATCAGGCCCCATTGCTTTGTCCACCTTCAGTTTTAAGAGTTCTTTCAGAACCCTTTCTTCTGTAAATGGGCTGGTATCAACTTCTGTATCCAGAGTGTTTCTACTGTTTGTTTTAGGTACCTCCCCTGAATTTTTTTTATGATTCTGTTTGTTCTCCACGGGGCAGCTAGGGGATATACCCCACATCGGCCTGCTGGGTCCCCACAAGGATCCCAAACTTCATGCTGCTCATCATCCAAAGGTTTTTTCTGTATGTGGGTTCCCATGGCCCTCCCCCCCCATGACAGAGGCATGCATGCAATGATCTCACACGGTCCTGCCCCTGACATGCAGATGTCTGCCGCCTCTGCCAATCAAGCCTCAGTCAGTACTGGTCCCAGGCTTACCTACCCCTAGCTGTCACTAGGGGTCAGCAGTTGTCGGGTGCCAGATTCCCTCCTTCCCCGGAGAAGGTGAGTAGTCCAATGGATGCAGTGAAGGTAATTCCAGCTCGGCTCACCTCAGTATAAAGTAAACAACATCTAATGAGGGAGGAGCTAGAGCCAGTCAAGTTATCCAAATAACAAACAGAGATTGGACCATAAAGCTCACTCACTAAATTTTAATTATTATTTAAAAAGTTTTATTTATTCAAAAAATATTCCAGCCAGAAAATTGCTCCGACATTTTATGGAAAACCCCTGTATCAAAGTAGTGTCCCAGAGTTCCTGGTGCCCTCCAGAAATGGGCACCCAGGTGTTCCAGGGCTTTGGTAGGGAATAGATGCCCCAGGTTAGGTGCCCCCAAGGTAAGGTGCCCCTGCCACAATAAAAAGCCCTAGCTGGGCTTGTGTTTTTAAAATTTTTTTTTTCTGGCCATTTTTTCCCCTGCCTACTCCTCCTGTTCAGAACCCCCCCTCCCCCAAAGTTGCCAGGCACCAGGAACCTGTGCTTGCAGTTCCCGGGCAGGTGGGCAGACAGGCAAGGTCAACATCGAGAGGATTCTGGAATCCAGAATCCTCGGCCCGGTTTGAATGATAATTGCCGTTCAGTTTGGAGTTGGTGAGAGAGAAGCAGCTGCAAGTCTGAGGGGAGTGATCTGCCGGCCGGGGCAGAACCAAAAATGGAAGGAGCTAACCTGAAGTTCCTGCGTCACTCCCGATGTCCCAGCCATTCCAGCAGCACAGTGCTCTCCCTCTCCTATTCCTGGGTGGCAGCAGTCCATTAGTTCCCCATTGTCAGCAGTGGTGGGAAATCCGTCGGGAGGGTCGGCATTAGAGAAAGGCCGGCTCCTCCAGCAGCAGCTCCAGTGGTCCGTGGAGGCCTGTGGGAGGAGGTGGGTCCAGGCCTCCCCACCAATCATCATCCAGCAGTCCCAGCCCAGAGTATGGAAAGTGGGCAGCAGCGTGAGTAGCGTCAGCACCATGTCCAGGTGCTGGCTGCCGGATGCATAATAGAAAGACTTTTTTTTTTAATTATTTAAAAAAATAAATAAATAATTTCTGCACCTCAAGGTGCTGCCAGCAGTAACAGCCCTTTGGGCCAAGGCACACCCCCGGAACAAGGACCGCCCATGGGGCGAAGTAGCAAAAACTGCTCCATAGGAGTTAGAGATTGTGAGGGCGGGTAAGCCCCACCTTCCTAATCACCCATGGGGTCCATTTGAAAAAGAGTTCCATGGGAGCACAGCTAAAGGGGGCAGTACTCTTTAAATTAAGAAATAAATATGAACGAAGGCACTGGAAAGCCAAATTTAAAGGGACAGTGCCCCAGTTATGAACTGCCAGTAAAAATGCATGTTGAAAAGACTGTCTAATGTTTGGGGTCACGTCAATTGAATTGTTAATTCCCCCATGTGTGGGTGCCACCCAAAGACTTCCACAAGCCCTACTGCCCCAAATGTTGTGGCTACGAACTGTGTGAACTGATTGCACCTAAAAGCTTTGTTGAGCCGGCCCAGTGGCGCTGAGGGTTGAGGCCCTGAATGCCACGCCTCGCATCATGCCAGCGACCTGAGTTCGGGAATGGACTCGGGTCACCAGGGGTCAGAGGGGAGAAGGAGGATTAAGCATCCCAACAGATGCTCTCCTCCTCCAGGGTGGGATCCTGGTATGTCTCGCACACCAGACGCACCTGTGTTGGTGGAAGCACGGGCACCAGTGCATAGGCGGCTCTTCAAGAGTCGGGGAGAGGCAGATGTTGTGGGCATTTGTCAGAGACATGCGACAGCACGCCGTATGACTGGACATCAGTCTTATATGCCGATGTCCTCAGAGGGTAGGAGGAACTAAGGGAGAAAAATGGAAAATCCCCCCCTCGTGCCAAGATGACGGCCAATCCACCTCAGATCGCCAACCCATAGGACAGACCCCATTGTGCAGGCACTCCAAGGAGTAGGAGATTTTAGGAGGGATAAAAGGAGTACACCTGGCACTCTAGGGGCAGATTCTGTGGGAGGGACCTGGAGGACTGATCGATGATCTGAAGGAGTGGGTCGAGGAGGCAGTAAGGTGAGATAAAAAGAAAGTAAAAAAAAAAAACCTTTGTTGAAATGACCACCACCACAAATGTTGTTAAAAAGAACTTTATTGTGCCACCACCCCTGCCTGTGTGTGGTCCCCAGTGTGTCCCAGCCTTGTTGTTTCAGGTCAGCTTCATCCTCGATAGTTCCTTCAGGAAATTCCTTTGATGTCCTTCATCCAGTGACCTTGGTGTGGTCCAGCAGCTGGTGTCTTTCTTCAATTTTCCTCAGTTCTTCTCCTTGAGAGGTGACCCTTTCCACTGGTCCAAGTGCATACCTGTTGCCAATGACTCTCACCACCTCAGTGGAGTGCAACTCTTCAGACAGGAAGGGGAAATGAGTACTGGTGGTCTGACAGGCCTGAAGCTGACAAGTATCCTTCGTATGGTGTTTTCCTTTCTTCTTCTTGTGTCCCTCCTGGAGTGAAACGGTCCTGGACAGAAAAAGGGTCTCCCGACCTCTCCCCCTTTTCCCCCTAAAGGACTCTCACAGTGGTGGCTGGCCTCTAATTGGACTGCAAAGCTTGATGTATTCCAAATGAATTTACAGCCTTAGATGTAGCGAATTTTATGAATACTTAAAGCATAGAATTTAGAGCAATAGTGATAATTTAGTTGATGGTATGGATCTTTTAGTGTTTAGGTATTTTGTATAAATGTTGTTGCTATTTTAGAACTGTCCAAATAAAATACTTTGTTTGTATTCGATTCAGCTTCACGCCTCTCCCTTGCACGTTCCAGCCAGTGGCAACTGGCTTAAGTTACCTTCCTTAAATTCCTAGCGCCGCTTGCTGGGCGTCACCTGAAAAATCCACCTCCGGGTTGTTGGCATAGTCGACATTCACTTTCCCTTCAAGATGTAGCTGGGTGGATCTGCCCTGACCCAACCTGTCCAGTTAGAGTGCGGTCAGCATCAGTGGCCTTCCTCGAGTCAATTACATCAGAACCCTTGTAAAGCAGTAGGCATAGGAACCAAGTGGGGACTTTGAAACAGCTCGATTCAAACAAATCCCCAGCTGTATTTAAAATGCAGTACCTACGAAACTTTAAAACTAATGCTTTAATATCAAATACTAGTGCCAGTATTCCCTGATAAAGAGGTTTTCCTGAAACACTGGAGCAATTTTCTGTCTGGAATATTTTTTTGAATAAATAAAAACTTTTTAAACAATAATTACAATTTTGTGAATGAGCTTTATGGTTCAATCTCTATTTGTTAGTCAGTGGATGCTCAGCCTTCTCCCCCGCCCCAGCCGGCCTCTATACAACCTGGGTCCACTCCTGAACCCAGGATGTTGGCTTTACAGGAGGTAACGCTACCACCGTGCCGGCAGGACGGCCTATTTAAAGTCATTTTTAATAATCTGAGAGCATCCTCAGAGTGAGCTAATCAAAAAAAAACTATTTGTTGGCTTTCAATTAAATGTACTATAGGTGAAAGTCAAACAATTAAGAAGGTCAACCTATCGGCACATTTCAAAAGCAAATAGCTACAAATCCAGGTTCGCTTAATTTGTGAAGTTCTATTAACAGAATCCTGGCTCTTGCGCTAATACATCAGTCCAGCAAGTATGAGAAGTTAAAAACAAAATAAGGGAAGAATTAATAGCCTGCAGTGGATGTTAGAGCTTTTATAAGTTCCAATCAGATCTTTGCTGGTCCACTGTTTTCCTGGGACTAATTACAGTCCTCTGTGACTGTACGTAGCCCCAGGAGGACACTGGGGATCAGCAAACAAAACATCAGAGTTTATATAAACTCTAGCATGCACTGCAGACGATTGAATCTCTCACTGCTGCCTACTGCCCTAATGTCAGCTGCTGGGGATTCTGGGTATTTTTGATTACAGAAAATGTCATCATGCAAGTCAACAGGAACAGTCTGATACAATTTATTATACTTCAGTAAATGGTAAGTTAAAAAAAAAATATATATTTATTTATTTATTTATTTTTTTATTTGTAATACCATACTGCTCTAAACCACAGACCCAGGTATTAGAAGCAGTCCAATAAAAGTGAAACACTGTCTCAGCCTTAATTGTTAATGTCTCATGGAGGGGAATCCAAGGACCAACTATTAGATGAGACAGTATGACTAAAGAAGGATCTAGCGGCCCAGTGGCGCTGAGGTTAGTAAGGACACCACACAGCCTTGCGCCAGCGGCCGGGTTCGAGAATGGACTCGGGCCACGAGGCTGGCAGGAAGGAAGGATTGAGCATCCGCGACAGCTCTCCTTCCTTCGGGGTGGATGAGGGATGCATGCGGCACTGTAGTGACACCCAGCGGAGGCTGAGTGTACAACAGCGCACGCATCTGACAGGGGGGAGAAGCCGGCGGACGTCTGCACGTAAGTGCGCTGACGTCATTGCACATCCGGCTCTCCAAGGGCTATATAATACATTAAAATAGGGACTCCGCCTCTATGAAGCCCTCCCCTGGGGGTCCCTCTCATGTCGCCGATCCCCCAACCAGTTACTAGGACCGCAGGCTGAGTATGGGGACCCAGCTCCGCGGCCCCATCCTCTGGGGGGTAAGCCGGGGTGACCGGGGGAATTGGCTGGCATGAAGGACCTCAGGGGGGCCGTGACCAGGGTGGATACTTGGCGGAGTATCCCAAAATAAAAAAAAAAAAAAAAAAGAGAAGGATCTAATTAATGAGAGAGTGAAGACCTCAGCCCCCGTGTAGCAAGGTGTATGGGAAAGGTAGCAGGATGCTTGGGTGAATAGGTAGGGCCTTCTCAAGCAGGCAGAAGGAGGTGATCCTACCCCTGTACAGGTACTTGATAAAGCTACACCTGGAGTAGCTGTGTGTAGTTCTGGAACTCTCACCTAAAAATGGACGAGAACCACCTGGAGTTGATCCAGAGGAGAGTGAATGAACAGATTCATAGCCAGTAGTGTTGCTCAGATAGAGCTTTTGTGGATCCTACCACTATCTGTCAGATAGAGCTGGTATCCTGCCTTGGATCCTACCAGAAATCCTACCAAAGACAGATGTAGGATCCAGGGTCAGATAGTGATGGATCCTAGTTAGGATCCAGGGATCTGAGGTCAGATAGTTAGGATCCAAGCTGGATCCTAGAGGGTAGGATCTATAGTCAGATAGTACTACTATCCTAACACAGCAACTACCTGGTCAAATGGGAGGTATCTGTTGGTATCCTAATTTCTAGGACACTATCTGAGCAACACTAATGAGGATTTTGAGGAAAGACTGGATGATCTCAATATGTACCATATTCCCTGAGAGCCAGGTGAGGGGAGATTCATGACTGAAGTCTTGAAGTACCTGACGGGTATAAACAGGGTGCACAGCTAGCAACTGTTTAAGCTTAGCAAGGGGACCATAACAAGAGGCCACAAGTAAAAGCTGGCAGGAGGGAAATTAGGAGGGACATGAGGAACTATTTCATCATGGAGAGGATTATGGAAAAAGTGAAACCATCTACAGTGGAACTGGTCATTGTTAACATAGTGGCAGACTTAAAGAAGGGGAGGGATAGCCTCATGGGATGGAGAGGCTGATGGGAGAGAAGGTTGGAGATTGATGGGGATTAGTCCAGGCAAAACTATGGGACAACAGATTCATTAGAGCCCTAGCCAGTGCTAAACTGGTAAGGGGCCTAGATAGGAACTGGGTAGAACGGATGGACCATGACTAGTTTTCTGTCTACACATCTATGTCTCTACTGTATTTGCTATCTGTGGTACTTATCCAGCCAAGATGGATCCATAAAGTACCCTCAACAAGATATCCCAGCAATCAGAGCTGAGTCAGATCGCATCACTATTACCAACTAAAGAGTAACACGTCAGCAAAATGTCAGCCAAACCCCAAAAGTTAGCTGAAGCCAGGAAACTAAATGCTGCCATTCTAAAATGGCTATAGGCAAGATGCCACATTTACTAAAAACAAACTATTTGTGAAGCCTTAGAGAACCTTCTGAAACACAGATCACTCTTCTATGGAAGAAAAATAAGTTGTATATGCCAGATCAAATATGTGTAAAAGTTTACCATGTTCTCCTTGAGAAAGCCATGGGTACAGGGTGAAATGTTGGGTTTTACACGAACATGCTTGGAACATGAAGTTAGCTTTTTTTTTGTACATTCTTTTTTCTGCTCCGTACCTTCAGGGAACTCTCTCTAGCAACCACCAAACACCATGAGTGCTACCTCCCCTCTGAAGCTCTCTCCTCACCCCCGCACCAGCCTGGCAGATCCCCCGGCTCTGCACCCCCCGAGGTGGGGCCACCCTATCTGCCCAGGGCACTCTATCTTGAAATCTAATGTGCCGGCTGTGTGGTTGGCCCTGGAGAGGAGAGAACCCTGGTGCTGGAGTGTGGTTCAACGGGGCAGAGGTGCCATTGCCTATCCTCAAGGATGGGGATTTTCTTAGTATTTTCCCCCTCGGAGAGTGGCGTGTAATGATGCCTGCACATGGCTACCCTAATGGCATCCGCCGCACTCCACCCCCTACGCTGGTTGGTGTGCCTGCAGTACCTCCGATCTCCATCAGGTGCCACCAGGACACCAAGCGTCCCTGTATCCCTCCTCAGGAAAAGGAGAACTGTCCCCCGGATGCTGCATCCTCTCCCTCCCCCACAGACCCTCAGCAACCCGAGTCCATCACCAACCCGGGTCACCAGCGTGGCGCGATGTGTGGCATCCAACGCCTCAACCCTCAGCACTACCGGGCCACCAACATGAAGTTATCCTGATGAATAAAAGTTAATGAAGACTGTGAAAACTAACTTTTGGAGTCTGGCTGACTTTTTGCTGACTCAGAACTTTTGGAACCTATACCAGCCCCCAAACTAATCTTGATTTAATATTTGATGAGAGTACCCAGGGAAACTACTTGTTGTGCTACTATAAGGTGGCCTCTGCAGTAGCCAGTGCACCATTTGACTACTAGCGCATCTGGGCAGATATTGCTAAGCTGATACAGCAATGCTGGAGACAATGGTTCACTAGATCAAAGGCCTTAAACAACTGATTAAAGACTGCCTCGATGCCTTCACATTTCACTGTGACAAGGAGCATAAGCCATACCTCTCAACTGTCCCTGATTTTCAGGGATGTCCCTGATTTTGCCTCAAAATTTTCCTCTGTCCCTCATACAATTTGTGCTTTTGTGCAGAACGGTAAGGATTAAAATCACAAAAAAATGTCAAACATTAAAGTTACAGACTAGTTCTTTTTTAGAAAATGCATCTCAACACAAATCCCCTTATTCTATCAGCTTTCTGGGTGAATAGTACCAATTTTTAAGATGTGTCCCTGATTTTGGGGTCTTTGTCCCTGATTTTTTTAAGCCTTGTCCCTGATTCAGGAGGCAAGAGGTTGAGAGGTATAACATTTGCCAGTTCAGCAAGCTGGAGAACCATATTGAATCTAGCAGAGGTTAAAACTATGAAATTAGGTGTAGACTGTGTACGCTTACGGTAAGAAGGCTCTCGGTGTGTTTATGGTTTGATAGCATTCCCCATTGGGATTAAGGTGAAATGTCCTTGTGAAAAAGGTCAAATCTTTCTCGCATTTGCTAAGTGTGAGTGATCTCTTGTTTTTTTTCCTGCAAAGACAGCCTGCTACTCTAGTGGTAGTCTGTGCTGTACACCACTCCACAAGTAAATGAGCATAGCTTATTTATTCAAACTGCCCTGTATTGAAATCTGTTTCTGCAAAAGTGAGTGAAAGAATACTAGAATATGTTTAATTTACATCCCTTCCCCTGAAAAGATGACGCAGTCCTCTTAACTGTGGCCTGCAAACACAGAGCATATTAACAGTGGTAGGGAAGACTCGCAATGTGCTTGCACCCTCCCTTTCTCCTGAATGTAATTTGTTCATCTGTTTTACATTCACAGGTAAAGCAAAGGTAACTCCTGGTGCCACAGGGTAAGAAAGCAGAGGATTTAAGTTTACAACACTGATGGGATTGCGTATAGCATTTGCATGTCATTTGTTCTTTTCCTCTCCCCCAACTCCTCATCACCATGACTACTACCCACCTAAATGGTGCAGGGTCTGCACCAGAAGACATACAAAGAGTGACTAAAGGAGCTTAATATGCATACCCTCGAGGAAAGGAGAGGGGGGGCATGATAGAAACTTTCAAGTACCTCAAGAGAATCAACAAAGTCCAAGAGGGTAGCATGTTTCAGAAAAAGAGATGTGCAAGAACAAGGGGGCACAATTTGAAGATAGAGGGGGGACAGCTCAGAGGTAATGTGAGGAAGTATTTTTTCATGAAGAGGGTTGTGGATGCATGGAACATCCTTCCTGAGGAGGCCGTGAAGTAAAAAACAGTGGGGGAATTCAAGAATGCTTTGGGCAGACATAAAGCGATTCTAGTGGGGGGTAGGAGGAAGTAGGCTGTTGGTTAGCTAGAATTTGCAGCTTTTCCATTAGGTAGGGAAATGGGCAGACTAGGTGGGCCAAGTGGTCCTTATCTGCTGTCAAATTCTATGTTTCTGTGTTTCACTGCCTTGTTTTGAGTGCAGCAGAAGTCATTGTGATGTCATCAGTCATTGTTTAAGCTGCTCTCCTACTGGTAAAGAGCACCTTTGTGACCAACCTCAAGTGATGATAAATGGTGAGGACCACCTAGAGTGATGATCAACACTTTCTCATACTTCCAGGTCCTTCTGCCTTGTAAATATTTCATTTATCTGTACATCTGTGTCTCACCCCATTGTATAAATGCAATAATACCCTCCAAGGTGCCCAGTCCTGTAGAAATGTACTGATTTCTTGGGTGGTTGAAAGCACTTGGTTTTGCCTCCTGCTTCCCAACACATACCCAAGGCATCTGTATGTTGTAGCATGAGTGGCATCTTGTTCGGTGTTTTTGCTTACTTATATCCCAACCTGCATGCAATACGATTCCACACATTGTCGGCTGACTTTTTCTTCCTATGCACTATAACGAGACTAGGGAATGGATTTTCATAGCCAATCCATCGCAGACCCTCCAGCCCTGTCATTAAAGCAGAACCAATGTTAGCTGCTCATCCTTGCTCATACGCAAACTATAAATGGGATTCTGAATGAGCAGTGCTACTGCATATGATATACATAAATAAAAACAACAAAAATCAGTGCACACCCTCACTCCCCCCCCAAGAAAAGGGTAAATGTAATAAACATCAAAGCAGCCATCAGGTTGACCCATCAGACCATACATGAACTAGTCATACAGCATTAGCCAATGAGATGCAGATGCATCCAAAATGCCAACCCCTTGGCACAGTGGCAGAGCTGCCACTCGTGACGCTGGTGACTCGAGTTTTGATGTCAGAGGGCCAGTTAGAGGAAGAGGGTCGAGTGTCGCTGAGGAGTTTCTCCTCCTCAAGGACAGTGGGTGACCATCTCTACTGCTTTGCCACCACCTGGGTGATCAGAGGTGGTGGGACAGCCAGTGCTGTATGCTGTGGGAGGGGCAAATGGGTCCGACAGGCACAGCCACGTGCAGCATGCGTCACCGAGCCCTCACTATTAGTGTCCCTGGGGAGAGGGAAAACATGATGAAAAAAACACTGGTGACCCGGGTTCAGGAGCGGACTCAGGTCGACGGGGGTCAGCTGGGAGGGAGAAGGATTGAGCGCCCAATGGCAGCTCTCCTTCTCCAGGAAGGGGGAAGCATACTCTCCGCTGCATTACCGCCACCTGTTGAGGGAACCTCAGGGTGGTCGGTGCAGCTGGGGAGACGCTCTACGCAAGGGTAGACATTGGCAGGGGACCGGCTTTGACATGTGTCTCTATGCACGCTGGCAGCCTTGTCCCCATTGCATGCCAACGTTAAGGAAGGGAATCCACCAGAACATCAGGAAAATACCCAGCCCTGGTCTAGGTGACGAGCCTCAGCGTTGGTTCCGAGGCAGCACCTGAGAAGCAGACTCCACTGTGCGTGCTCCCAAAACAATGCTCAGGGGGAGATATGGGGATCTCTGCCGCCCTGCCCGGAGGGTAATCCGAGGCCCTGAAGGTACGTAGGTAGTGTTAGCACTCTAGGGGCAGACTCCTTGGGGGGGGCTGCAGATTGGACCTACGAGGGGGAGCTCTGAGAGAGTGATGAGTGGCAGCAGTAGGAGGATAAAGAAATAGTAAAAAAACCAAAAAAACAGGAAAAAGACAACTGGCACATGGGATGATGCTAAGGGACCTCTTTGGCCCTGATGTGCTGACTGCCCTCAGCCTCCCTGAACTGTGCCATTTGGTGAGGAGTCCAGCCAGCTCCCCACTGACCCCACCCCACAGGGGAATGTCTGGGGTAATAGGAGGCATGGTAAGTGACAGAGAAGGCACATGTGTGGTTGGGAGGTCACTGGAAGAATTGGATGGTTCACCCATGCTGCAGCAACAACCAAGTTGCCGGTGTAAAGTACAGCGCCTGCAACTCACCAACACCAGCAACCGCACTCCAACTATCTGCTGCCCAGCAGTAGAAGTGACATGCACCATGGGGGGCTTTGCCCCCCCTCATCCTCCAGTTATTTATATAACAAACTCCAGGTCGCACACCGGTGGAAAACGGGAGGATCACTGGAACTGCAAGATCACGGGTCGGCAAGAAATCAAAGTCGCAGGAGAGGCATGCGACAGAAAATTCTTGGCAATATTACAGCAGCAAGAATCAGTCAGCACATTAACAGGACATGGAAGTGGACAGGGGTAGCCATAGATGTTAGGGGGAGGAACAGAATCCCCAACCCCCCAAAATAAACATTGGCCCTTGGGCACAATAACGGTGTGTGTGCCATTATTTTGACTCAAGCTGGCACAAATCATGGCAATTATTGCAAATGCCCCGCAGTCTTTGAAAATAGCTGTGCGCAGCACCGTTGGACCTTTTTCCATGCAGATGTGGACGGATCCAGCATCAGTGCCAGAGCCTCCAAAAACCCTCCCCTAATCCTGATTAGATTAAAGTCGATTACTTCTTTTTGCTGCCATGGCACTGGAAATTTTGATAAGACAGCAAATAATTTATTTCAGCCACTGAAGTATTCTAAATGAAGATAAATATAGGCTATACAGTGGTCTGACTCTGAGTATGCCACTTATAATCACTAGTGAGGGAGCAAGGCCATTTATTAGTTAGCTAATTTGTGTTGCCTGGGACAGGAGGGCTAGACAATATTGTACATTTTCAGACTCATTCGATGGGAGGGGGATATACATCCAAACCTACTGAAATTGAGCCAGATTAAGCAGTTGGTAATATCTTTTTTTTTTGTACACGGTTTATTGAGAGACTTCTGGAAATACACACACACACACATATAAAAAGAAAATACACACCACATTATTGGTCAAGCATAGAGTTTTGAGTGCTATTGTGCAACTGCTTTCAATACCACACAAAGTTGAATAGTACTAACGCTTGTATTATAGTAGACACATGCAATAGTATATACAGTGTGGTTTATACAATGTAGTATATAACATGTAGCATATGGGAAAGGCAGACTAATGTAGTGTGACAGTTTAAAGGGACACTGTCAACCCCCTGAGGTCCCAAAGTGTCACTAGTTTAAAAAACACGTAATAACTTTTAATCATATTCTGTAGAGATGTCTGATGTAGCTGGCAGTTTAAATGTTTTTCTTTTTAAAATTGCAAAGCAGACTGCACTCCATACTGGCGTTAACACACTAAGACTTGTTTGTTTACAGTCCTTGATCAACTTTCATTGCATCTTTCCTGGACTTGGGAACTCACCAAACACAATATAGACATTCATGATGCAGTGAGAGAGAGAAGACTATTGCATCATGAGTGGCTGCACTGTCTGGGGTGTTTCTAATGTTTAGGAAGTATGCAATAAGAGTAGATCAAAAACAATGTTAGGTATAATTACACTTTTTGCATGCATTTTGGTTCTGTTAAGAAAGGGAGCAGGCAAAACAACCAGCAACATCAATGAATTTTACAGAAGATAAGTAATCATAAAATATGGCAGTATAGGGCAGTGGTTTAAGGCTCTGCACCGCAAACCTGGAGACCTGGGTTTAAATCCCACAGGCCTCCACTTGCATACTGTGTAACCCTGAGCAAGTCACTTAACTTCCTTGTGCTTCCAGGTCGCACCTGTAAACAAGCTTTCAGCTTAGTGTATCTCTCCTAGTAAAAAAAAACAAAAAACTATTATAGGATGCAAAAACAGTTTACAGTGCCTCTTTAAGTCAGTCTGTTTAAGTCATTTGTGTGGGACTATTATGACATAGCAGTCTAACCTGGGTGACTTCAACTTCCACTTGGGTCAGCATACCAATAGTGGCTTGAAATCAAGTTTACAAGTGGTAAATCTAACCCAAGTAATCCGTTAACCCGCAAGGTTGAACATTAAGTCAGGAAACAACACCACACTGGATTGGATCCTAGCTTACGACCTCAGTACATTTAAATTGGTTGGCACATTTGCGGACTCGCTAAGTCACCATGCCCCTATATTCGGCATCTGGAAAAATGACCATCCCACCCCTCAACCCCAGAACTTTTTTGGGCTCGGGATTACTCCAATTTCGATGCACGTTCCTTCCTCAACACTCTATCGGCGGTGGACTGGGCCCAAATCAAGCTAGCCCCCAGTCTAGATACAGCCCTTGAATTCTTTATCAATGACTTCCTCTCACCCACCAACAAGCATGTCCCCTTAAAACAAATTAGAGTCAAGGGACAGCACTCAAGGTGGCTGACCCGAGATCTAAAAAAAACAAATTAGGATAAGAGATAGAGCATGGGGTAGATTCAAATCCATAAATCTGACCAAGGATTGGGTGAACTATAGATAAATAAGAACAACAATCTGCTAAAAGAAAGTACCTCCAGCATCTACAAACCAAAAACCTTTCTGACCCCAAAATAATTTTGTTCCAAATTAATACTCTTCTCAAGGGGAACACCACCCATGAAAAACCCACAAGGTTGAACATTAAGTCAGGAAACAACACCACATTGGATTGGATCCTAGCTTACGACCCCAGTAGATTTAAATTGGTAGATATAGTCCAGAGGAGGTTTGAGGAATTAGGACAATTACGTGAGGGGGCAGGAAAGATCAGTAACTTTTTCAGAGATACTTCCAGTGCCCAAGGCAAGCACAATAAGGAAGCTGAGAATAGAGGAATTTAATGGATGGCTAAGAACCTGGTGTTGTGCTAAAGGGTATGGGCTGTTTGAAGGGTGGGGAGGGACCTGGGAAAACAATAGTCTCTATGCCAAGGACAGACTACACTTGAGCGAGGAGGGAAAGAAAGTGTTGAAACAGAGGATGGAGGAGTACATAGAGGTAGTAGGGAATTTAAACTAGGAGCGGGGGGTGGCAAGTGGGCAAGAGACAGGCAGAGACCACAGGTTAGGAAGCCATATGAGCTAACCCCCCATAACAGTGACAAAGGACAAATGGCAAGTACTATTGATGATGCTAGTAAAGCAGGGCAAGATAGGGGGAGGGGTGGAAGGCAGTCACCCTTAATGCTAGGAGCCTCGGGAGGAAAACTGCAGAGTTACAGGCGCTCATGGCAGAGGGAGAGGTGGACATTGCAGCCATCACAGAAACATGAGCCACCCAATACAATGACTGGGACCTGTCTGTACCAGGGTACAGGTTATTTCATAGGGACAGGGTGATTGGGAAAGGAGGGGGGGTGGCACTATATGTGAAGGAAGGACTGAAGTGTGTAAGGGAGGAAGGGGAGGAGGGTAGTACGGAGTCACTTTGGATGCAAATCCAGGATTCCAAGAATAGGATTCTTAGAATGGGAGTGGTGTACAGGCCACCACCTCAGACAGAGGAGTTAGACAGGGAACTAGTGGGACAGATCAGGAGGACCTGCGAAAAAGGTAGTGTGGTGATTGTGGGGGACTTCAACATGCCAGGAGTGGACTGGAGCACCCCAACAACCAGGAACAGAAGGGAGCAGGTACTGCTGGATGCCTTCCAGGACAGCTTCCTGCTGCAAATAGTCAGTGAACCAACCAGGTTAGGGAATACCCTTGACCTTGTGCTGGCAAATGGGGACTTTGTGAGAGAAAACTTGTAGTGGAGGAACCACTGTCAGGGAGTGACCACCACTCACTATGGCTCACATTGGATATGGGCAAGGAAGGAGTGGAATCTGGCACAATAGTGCTGGACTTCAGGAGGGCCAACTTTGGGAGGATGGGGGAAGTGGTAAAAGGGTGCCTGGCCAGAATTCAATCTAGTATGGACACTAACCAGAGGTGGGAGCTCATAAAGCTGGGGATAGTGGAGGCAACCAAAACCTGCTGCAAAGCCCAGAGCAAGAAGGCATGGGCTAAGAAACCAATCTGGTTGAGCAAGAAGGTCATGGAAAAGGTAAGGAGGGAAAGAGCTGCCTTTAGGAAGTACTAGAAAACAGGGAAGGGGGAGGACAGGGAGGAGTACTTGACAGAATCGAAGGAGGTGACAAGGGCAGTAAGGGGAGCCAAAGCATCTGCGGAACTCAGGCTGGCACAAGGCATTAAGAAGGGGGAGAAGGACTTCTTTAAGTATATCAGGGAGAAAAGGAGCTGTAAGGACCACATAGTAAGGATTAGGAAGGAGGAGGGTTTGGTGGAAGCAGGGTGCTATAAGGCGGAAGCACTAAATGAGTACTTCTGCTCAGTATTTACTAAAGAGAATAGGGGGGTGACACCCAAGGTGGGAGAAATGGCAGAAGCAGGGTGGGAAATGGTGACAGATGGGGAAATCATGAAGAGCAGAGTTCAAGAGGTTTGAAGGCACTGAGGCTGGACAATGCGCCAGGCCCAGATGGCATCCACCCAGGGTACTGAAGGAGCTGGCAGAGGTCCTTGCAGGACCTTTGGCAGACCTATTTAATGCCTCACTACATTCGGGTGTGTACCTCAGGACTGGAGGATGGCTCATGTGGTGCCCCTCCACAAGAGTGGCCCCAAGGATGAACCAGGAAACTACAGACCAGTGAGCCTCACATCCATCGTTGGTAAGCTAATGGAGACCATCCTGAAGGAGAGGTTGGTGGCCTTCCTAGAGGCCAAAGGACTACAGGACAGCAGACAGCATGGCTTCATACGTGGCAGATCCTGCCAAACCAACCTGGTCAAGTTCTATGACTGGGTAACTAGGCAAATGGACAGGGGCCATGCAGTGGATGTCCTGTATCTGGACTTCAGTAAGGCATTCGACTGACTCAGTGCCACATGGAAGGCTGGGAAGGAAGTTAGTAGGCACAGGGGCGGGTGCAAAGCTGGTGAGATGGGTAGGAAACGGACTGCAGGGAAGGCAACAGAGGGTGGTGGTGGGTGGGGAGCTCTCACACCCAAGGGTAGTGACGAGTGATGTTCCACAGGGCTTGGTGTTGGGACCAGTGTTGTTTGGGATATTCAATGTAGACATATCATGGGACATCAAGAGCAAGATCAGTCTGTTTGCTGATGATACCAAGGTAGGCGCAGTGGTGGATGACCTAGCGGGATGGCAGGGGTTGCAGGATGATCTGGCAAAGCTTGAAACCTGGTCAGACACCTGGCAACTGGGCTTTAATGCCAAAAAGTGCAAGGTGTTGCATTTTGGGATGAAGAACCCAAGGAGGAGTTACCAGCTAGGGGGAGTGCAGCTAGCCCAGACAGAGGAGGAGAAGGATCTGGGTGTGCTCATTACAGGGTCAATGAACAACTCGGCACAATGTAGGAAGGCAGCTGCAAAGGCCAACAAAATGCCAGGTTGTATTGCAAGGGGTATATCCTCGAGGAGGGAGGAAGTGATTCTGCCACTGTATAGGTCATTAGTTAGACCACACCTGGAGTACTGCATGCAGTACTGGCATCCGTGATCTGAAGAGGGACATTAAGTTACTGGAGGGGTGCAGAGCGCACACAAAGATGATCAAGGGGCTGGGGACTTACTACAGAGAGGAGGTTGAAGGAGTTGAACATGTACTTACTGGAGGAGAGGAGAGACAGGGATGACATGATTGAAACCTTTAAATACATGAAAGGAATAAACAAGACAAGTACAGAGGGCTGTTCAAAGTAAGGGAGGGGAGGGACACCAGGGGCCATGATATGAGACTGGAGTGAGGAAGGTTCAGGAGGAGATGAGGAGACACTTTTTTACAGAGGGTGGTGGCTGGGTGGAATGCGTTACCTCCTGAAGTGGTATGCAGTAGAACAGTGGACTGCTTCAAACGAGGATGGGACAGGACAAGGGGGAGGGTTAATGAAGGGGAAGGGTGGAAGGGAGGGGCAGCTGCAGAATAAGGGGTGCTAGCTGCACATTCGAGCAGACTTGATAGACCTCTAGGCCTTTATCTGCTGGCAAATTTCGTATGTTCGTAACAAGATAATGTATAAAAAAAAAGATACAGTACAGTATGCATGGTACACCTTTAAACGAGATGATTACTAGAGCAATATTAAATAGCGAATAAACAGTGAGGAGAGCCAGCATGGTGAGCTGACAGTTATGCTGCATCAGACAGTAAGTGAATACATCCAAAGCATACAGTGACAGATAAGCAAGGGAGGCAGTAGGGAGTTAAGATAGAGGGGTAGATGGAGGTGTTGGCAATGCAATGTAGATCAAAGCGGAGGGTAGCAGCCAGAGGCTTTGTCAAATGTTGTAGGTGGGTAGGAGGGGGTGGGGGATAGAGGGAGGGCGAGGTGAAGGGTGATGTGGGCGATTGGTGTCATGTAAGTGCCGAAATGTAAGTGCCAAAGGCTGTGGACAGGGTGCCACAGTACACGGTTGAGGTTGACAGATAGGAACTAGGATTGGGTGGTACAATCACATGTGCTTTCAGTTATAAGATACTGCCAGAGCAACTGTTTAAACCGTGCAAAGTTGGTTAGCTTGGCCAATTCGCTACACAGGCCACTGAACCAAAGTGGGGCTCTGTACAAGAAGGATCTTTGGTACTGTGCAGTCTGACACCATGGGATGAGGAGGTGTTCAGAATCGGATGTACAGGTGTGCTGGGTCTTAAGGGATTTTATTCAGCAGGCATCCAACTCCTGGAGGCAAGTACCCAAGAAGCATTTTTTTGGTCAGCAGGCATGTATGGTACTTGATTCTACCAGTTAGTGGAAGCCACCCAGTTTTGGCATATAGATCACAGGTGTGGGTAAGACGGGCAGCACCTGTGATTAGCCTACATGCTTTGTTCAGAGCAACAGTTAGCCGATTGAGTGGTGTGGTTGTGGCAGCTCCATATATTACTAAGCCATAGTCAATGACCGATAGAACCGAGCTGTGGATTGCAAGCTTCAGAGCTTCTGGGGTCAGACACCATCTACATCTATAGAGGAGCCCAATCCTAGTGTTAATGTTTCTAGCGACATTCTCTATGTGAGGTACATAGGTGAGGTGACTGTCCAAGGTTACACCAAGGTACTTAAAATGTTGCAGTTGCTCCAAAGGGGCTCTTTGGTTGTTTAGAACAATGAGAGTATGGGCCTTGTACTTGTGGTGAGAAGATGAAAACAGCAGCACTTTTGTCTTTTTGTAGTTTAGCACCAATTTGTAGGTATTAAACCAGTTCTCGAGCTCTATGAATTCTAGTTGTAGGTTGGTTTGAAGTGTGTTTGGGTCAGGGTGGCTTGCGAAGATGATAGCGTCATCTGCATATAGGAGTGTCCGTTGATGACAAGCAGATGGCAAGTTGTTCGGGAAGATACTGAACAGGAGAGGACCCAGGATTGATCCTTGTGGGACACCAGACCGGACAGCCTTCTCTTCTGAGATGACATTAGCTATCTTCACCCTTTGCAATCTATTTCCTAGGTAGCTTGTGAACCATTTCAATGTTTGTAGTGGGAGACCAATTTTTGTGAGCTGACCGAGTAGGAGTGGGTGATTTACTGTATCAAAAGCCTTAGTTAAGACAATAAAGGCCGCTCCTACAAGATTGCCTTGGTCAATGGATTGTTGAATGTAGCTGGTGAATTCTAGCAGTGCTATGTCCTTTTCTAAAACCATGCTGTTGCGGGCATTGGATGGAGTGAGTTTCCAGGTAGTCCACAAGCTGGTTTGCAACTATTCATTCCAGCACCTTGGATAGGGGAGGAAGAATTGATATAGGCCTATAGTTGCTATGCAGGGATCGATCACCAGACTTATGAACTGGGGTAACCAGTGCAGTTTTCCACACTTGTGGGAACCGAGACAGAGTTAGTGAGAGGTTTAGTATCTTAGTTATGGGTAAGAGCACTTCCTCTAGTGTGAGTGCGATTAGTTTGAGGTCCAGAGAGTCACCACTATGCCTTGACTTCCCCAACACTCTATTTAGAAGTTTTATGACCAGGGTTATTGAGACCTTCTTAAGGTAGAAAGGAGCGTATTCAGGGCACTTTCCCTCACCTTGACTTGTAACTTCAGAGACAGAGTTATCCTCAAAGAAGTCTGGAGGGAGCACACTGTTCAAGTTGGTGAGGGCATCGTTAAAAGAGTTTGTGATTTTGAGTGGATCCAGTGCAGGGGTGCCTTCAAGGTTTAGCATTGAGGGGGATACCTTGGGATCTTTGCCAGTGATATCTTTAAGGATTGTCCAGAATTTTCTGCTGTCTCCCCAGGTGTTGGTCAGGATCTCCCTGTGATGCTTAATTTTTGCCTGCCGAATAGCTCGTGTACAGGCATTTCTTGCGGTTCTGTAAGCTTGAAGATCCTGGGGTTTACCAGAGGCTTTGGCACAGTGCCATAGATTATCCCGTTGTTTCATACTGGTTATGAGGTCATGGTTTATGCATGAGTTCACTATGCCTCGAACTTTCATCTTTTTAAAAGGGGCATGTGTATCACAGGCCAAGTTGAAACCCTGATGAAGAGCTCAAGTGCTGTGTTAATGTCATTGGTGGTGTCTAGCATAGTCCAGTCCTGTTAACACAGCTGTTGTTTTAATAGGTCCAGGTGACCGTGTTTTAGTGCTCTGTTGTAGACAGTTAGTAGAGGAGGAGTATGGAATTTGTTTGACCAGCAACAGGTGACGGGAGTGATCACTAAGTGAGTCAGGGTGAACCATTACATTAGAGAAATGATCTGGGCGATTTGAGATTATCCAATCCAGGGTGGTGCTTGTTCCGGTTTTGTAGTTCGTTCTGGTTGGTGTGTTGACTAGTTGAGTGAGATAAGATGCTGCTAAGGCATCCTTTGTAGAACCATTAGTTGGCGAAAGCCAGTTTATGTTGAAATCAGCCAGAATAATTGCCTTGGTGCGGTGAATTTGGGACCGGAGGTAGTCCAGAAAGTTGTGGAGACCCGAGGAAAGGTTTTTGGGTGGTATGTAGACCAAGATCACTGTGAGAGTTTTGCAGTGGGCCCCCAGTAGCACTTTTATTGCCAGTGCCTGGGTGGTACAACCGAGGTCAATCACAGGTAGGGCAAAACCTTTTAGTGCATCTTTTAGATAGATTGCACAGCCACCCCCACGTTTAGTCAGCCTATCCAGTCTGAAGATAGTATACCCTGGTATAGCAACTGCTGTGTCAGGTATTTTGGTGGACAACCATGTCTCTACTACCGATAAAATGTCAGGATCGTGCTGTGTTACGCAGACTTTGAGGGTGTCAAGTTTACACAGGAGACTACAAATGTTAATTGTTGCCAAGTTTATAGCACTGTTCTTAGGAGTAGTCCTGTAGGTGAATTGGCCAGGCGGTCCTGGATTAGGGTGGATGTTCCATGATAGCAGTAGTACCAGGAGGATGGTCCTAAGAAGGAGTTGTCGGAGAAGCTTAGACGAGCACTTAAGATTCCTTTGTGTGCGGTGGTGCTTTTTCCTTTCTTTGTTTAATACAACAAGGATGGTAGGTACAGAGAGGATATAGGGTCGAGGATGCTCCTTGTACGAGGGACAGTGACTATGATGAGGGAGGACCAAGAAAGGGTGCCATGGACCCTTACTGATGTTAAAAAAGTTCCCCGATATACAGCCCTTGTTACAGTGGAGGGTATCACTATGGTCAAAATAGAGAGGTTTGTTATAGTTAGTGTTGTTATTTCCAGGGTGGAGGAGCATTATTAGGAGAATGAGATGGTGGGGGAGGGCATTCAGGGCATGTGTATACATTTTGGACCAGATTCCCTTGTACTAGGAGCTAGGGATGTGAGCTGTAAGTAGAGGGTTGTGCAGCTCCCTCAAGTGGCTGATCTAAAATCCCTGTATTGGGATGGCTGAGACGCCAGCAGCCAATAAGAGAGGGAGAGAAGATGAGCCAATAAGAGAGGGAGAGAAGAAGAGGGTGGTGCTTATGCCTATTTAATAGCGGCCGGGGTTGGGGCGGGTGAGGTTGGTCGAAAAAAAAACCAGTCTGAGAGTACAACTGCAGCTTGGTAAGCCGACTGGAAGCCATGCTTTGCCGTTTTCAAAGATTAGAGCAAGCAGCCAATGGCAGGCCAGGAAAAGCGGCGCAGTCCAATCGCCGTTCGCTTCTTCCTCTGTAACTTACATTGTGCTTACCCTGTATCCCCTGCACACTCTGCCTGGTCATTGTGTATGATTAGGCAAAACTTTCTCCTATCTGTTGGCGATCACCTGTGCCACAATCTTATAACCAGCAGTTAGCAGGGAGATTGGCTGGTATTATCACACTGCTGGGGCCTTGCCTGGTCTGTGGAGGATGGTTATAGTGGCCGACCGCATGGATGGGGGCATAACACCCAGAGAAAGACTGTCAATGATCACATCACACAGGGGCTCCTGTAAATCCTAATACAAGTATTTAAAGAAGTCTATTGAGGAAACTGTCTGGTCTGGGGACCCCTCCACCCCCTTAAGGTGTGAAATTGCCTCTTCTGTTTCATCTCAAGTAACCTCCAGACCCAAGTGTTGTTTGACAGGCTTCTCAAGTGGCATTATGGGAGCCTTGGAGAGAAAGGTTTCCACCTCTTCTGCAGATGATTGCACCTCAGAAGTATACATGTGTAACACCCCCCAGTTGGGGGGCTTACCAGAAGTGCTGCCTGCCTCCTCCTGCTCATCTGCTGCCAGTCTTGGGTCCTATTTTGTCTCCTTTGCCTGCTGCTGGCTCCTGCTGTGGCTCTTGAGAAGGGGAACCGGAGGAGTACATTTTTAAAAACAGAATAAGGTCACCCATTTCGGCAAAAGTTTAGAGTGCCGCCACACAGCTCATGTAGCAAATGTGCAAGCTGGTGGCAGCGCATACTCAGAATGACGCTATGGTGTTTCATAACTTAAGCCGCCCATTGTGGCTATAATTCAGCTCCCCTCTGTGTGCTCCGACCCCAGAACAGCTCATCGGGGTCCAGAGATACATAGGAGGGGCAAGAGGAGGAGCATCAGCATGGACTTTGTTTTGGTGCTAAAAGGCACCAATTACTTTAAATATAAATGCTGATGACATGTAATGGAGCGCTGCCTGCTGCCTGGGAGGACACTCTAACAGAGGCAGCAACAGGCAGAGGAAGCCCTTTGAATGCCCCACTCTGCCAGAGGACATCAGAGCAGAGGGGCAATTAATGGACACGGGGGATAGAAAAGTGCAGCATAATACTGTTTGGCTGCAAAAGACTTTTAAAGTTGGGACATAATGTGAACTATATTGCCAGCAGCCATTTGGTGAGCCTTTGACCCCTATGGCAATCAATCATTTTTTTTTTTTTTATTTTGTTGTTTAACCAGGTATAGCACACTAAGCTGAAAGCTTTTTTACAGGAGCGGCCTGGGAGCACAAGGAAGTTAAGTGGCTTGCTCAGGGTCACACAATATGCAAGTGGAAGCTGTGGGATTCAAACCCAGGTCTGGTCTGCTGGATGTCACCAGATTTGCAGCTCAGAGCCTTAGACCACTGCGCTATACTGCCTCCTTCAGATTCCTAGGAGCCTTGGAGGACTGCAATTATGGCTCCTGGGTAAAAGGTGTGGACAATATCTTGGTGCTCAAACTGCCCACCATTGAGGTGACGAAAAGACCCGATGAATATTAATTTCAAGAACAGACAATTGTAATCAGCCAATGGGATGCTACCAACTCTCCTTCAGACCCCAGGGATAGCTACAGCTTGGTGCAGTTCTCCAGCTGCTCTCCACAAGTGAGGAGTGCGTACAGCCAGTCACCAGAACAAGGGCTTCCGCAGCCAAAGACTAGGGACCTGCCTAACTCGCCAACATCTGGAAGCCCCAGACTAAGTGACCAGATTCTTTAGGGGCCACTCCTGCATCCATCTTATGAACATATGAAGAAGCCAGCAGAAGGCCATTTGGTCTATCAAGTTTGCTTGTATTGCAGGGTCCACAGCTTGAGCTACTGTCCCTGCCCCCCTTCCCACTCCTCCCATCCTCCCTACCCATGATCCTTACCTTCCCCCTATGCCTATCCCAGCCTCTCTTAAAGCTGCCCACTGTCTTCAATGAGATGACCTCTTCTGGCAGCACATTCGAAGTGTCCACCACCCTCTCTGTGAAGAAGTGCTTCCTGACCTCCCTCCTAAACCTCCCACCCTCCAGCTTTAGACTGTGCCCCTCTTGTTATGATTGCCACTCAGCTTAAAGAGACTCTCCTTATCAACCTTATTTATCCCTTTCAAATACTTGAAGGTCCCAATCATGTCCCCTCTCTCTCCTGTCTTCCAGGGAGTACACGTTCAGTGCCCTCAACTGCTCCTTGTATGCCTACGGCCAGCCCAGTGGCACTGAGGGTTGAGGTGCTGAATATCACACCTTGTGCTACAACGGCGACCTGGATTCAGGAGTGAGCTCGGGCACCAGGGGTCAGCAGGGGAGGGAGAGGACTGACCGTCCAACGGACTGCTCTCCTGTCCCAGGGGGAGGGCAAGAAGGTTGTCTGGCATCCCAGTGACCCTCGATGGAGATCAGGGCACTGTAGGATGTAGGACCAAATGTGTAGGAAGTGTGGCAGACACCGGCAGGGTTGCCATGCGCCATGGCATCACTGCATGCCACGTCCAGGGGGGGAGGAGGGAGTTCACGGGGAACAAAATGGAAAAACCCCGACGGCCCCAGAGTGCCTGGCCACCACACACCCAACACTGGACCTCCACCTCAGCTCTTTTGAACTTCTCACAGACCTTTGGGTCAGTGGGGTCCTGCGGGAAGAAAGTAATGCCCTTGAAGAAGGCGCGGTCACTTTGGGCAGTAGAGCGGCTGGCAAGTTGGGAGCCTGAGAGAGTTCCAGGTCCCTGGAGGTGATAAACAGAATTGTAAAAAAAAAAACCTCTCCTCATATGCCTTGCCCTGCTGACAGGCTATCATCTTTGTAGCCCTCCTCTGGACATTCTCCAGCAAGTTAATGTCCTTTTTTGAGGTGTGGGCACCAGTACTGAACTCCATACTCTAAATGCGGCCTTACCAGTGACCTGTACAAGGGCAGTATAACCTCCTCTCTTCTACTACTGATCCCCCTAGCTATGCATCATGCATCCCAGCATCTTGTCTGCCTTTGCTGCTGCTTTCTTGCACTGTGTAGAGTGCTTCATGTCACTAGTGATCATCACTTCCAGGTCCTTCTCCTCCTCTGATGCAGATACTCAGACTTTACCCAGGTAATACTCTGTCCTGGGATTCTTGGCTCCAATATGCATAACTTTGCATTTCTTGACATTGAAGCCATGCTGCCAGACCCTGGACCACCTCCCCAGCTTTTCCAGATCTTCCTGTAGGTCCTGTATCCCTTCAGCTGTGTCCACTCTGCCACAGAACTTGGTGTCATGTGTGAATAGGCACATTTTGCCCTTAATGCCATCCCCAATGTCATTGATGAAGACATTGAACAACACCGGCCCCAGCACCAAGCCCCGTGGGACCCCACTGGTTACCTTTCTGGTGCCAGATAACTCTTCCCCCACAACCACCCTTTGGATTCTGTCCCTCAGCCAGTTTTCCACCCATCAGGCCATCTTTTCCCCAACTCCAAAATCTGCCAACTTCCTGATCAACCTTTTGTGGGGCACAGAGTCAAAGGCCTTGCTGAAATCAAGATAGAAGATGTCTATCGCTTGGCCCCTTTCTACTGTCTTAGTGACATAGTCAAAGAAGTCAATCAGATTTGTTTGACACAATCTCCCCCCCCCCCCATGAACCCACGCTGCCTCTCATCCTGGAGACCATGCTCCTCTAGATATTCCACCAATCTTTCCTTTAGTATGGTCTCCATGAACTTGCCCACAATGGAAGTCAGACTGACTAGTCTGTAATTCCCTGCATCATCCTTGGGACCGCTTTTGTGGAGGAGTACTTCATGTGCTGTTCTCCAGTCCTGCGGTACCATGTCAGACTCTAGTGAACTATTAAATAGATCTGCCAGTAGCCCTGCCAGCTCCTCAGCCAGTTCGTTTAGTACCCTTGGATGTACTCTGTCCAGGACTGGTGATTTGTCCACCTTCAATGCCAGCAGACCCTCCCTCACTCTATCCTCCTCTATCACTACATCTGTGTTCCCTTCCCCCCCCGCCTTTTTCCCTCCTGAAGGCACTGGTCCATCCTTCTCCCTGGTGAAGACAGAACAGAAGCATTCATTTAGTATCTCTGCTTTTCCTCCATTATCCTCTAACAATCCCTTCCTTCTTGTCCCTCTTCTCACTTATATAGTGAAAGAAAGCCTTCTCCCCTTCTTAATTCCTTCAGCTATCTGCAGCTCCTTCTGTGCCTTTGCTCGCCAGACTTCCTTACGTGCCTCACTAGCTAATCTTAGATAATTTTTCCTATCCACCTCTCTCTTGGTCTTCCTGAATTTTCTATAGACCAACCTCTTTTCCCTTACTGCCTTGGCAACCCCAGAAATGAACCAGCTGGGTGCTTTGGTCCTTGTGTTCTTCCCCCTGAGCTTAATGCACTCATTTGTGACAACCAGTATTACTTCCTTAATGATGGATCAGATTTGGTCCACCCCCATATCTGCTCTGATGCCCACCAGATGGCTCCTTATCCCCGCGCCCATTTTCCTTAAGTCCGTCCTCCTGAAATCCAAGATTTTGGTCTTAGTCAGCATGCTTTCCCTGCCCATATCCAACTGGAACCACGCTGTACAATGGTCACTTCCACCCAGTGGCTCCCTGACCATTATTTCCTGTACATACTCCCCATTTGTGAGCACCAGATCAAGAACTGCCTCAGCTCTTGTTGGTTCAATGACACCCTGAGTCAGGAACTCACTCTACAGTCCTTCCAGAATCACCGGACTCTTAGCACATGTTGTGGATGGTATGCTCCAGTCCATCTTGGGCAGGTTGAAGTCCCCCACAATTACCACCTCTCCTTTCCCTGCAGCTTCCAATATTTGTGAGATCAGTTCCCTGCCTCTCTCCTCATCTTGACTGAGTGGTCTGTAAACCACCCTAGCCTCACCTTTCTCCTTCTATTGGACCTTAACTGAACCCATAATGCCTCCACCTCCCCTTCCTCCGACTCCTCCTTTGTGCAAGTTATTCCCTCCCTGATATAAACTGCCACCCCTCCCCCCTTCCTGACTACCCTGTCCCTCCTGTATAGTTTGTATCCAGGGATCACAAGGTCCCAGTCATGGTGTGATGTTGCCCAAGTCTTGGTTACTGCAGCTATGTCCACCCTCCAGTCTGCTAATAGTGCCTGCAGGTCGTCCATCTTAATTCCAGGACTCCACACATTCAGAGACACCACCTTCCACCTAGAGTCTGACCTTCCTTCTCTTCCCTCTTTTCTTCTATTCACATTTATCCCCTCTGTGTGCACCCCTCCACAGACCCTTGTTATGAGTTCCTCACCCCCTCTACCCTTTGCTGTGTTTTTGCCCCTTCTACCTCCTCCCTCCAGACCTCTTCCATCAGTGTTGGGGGGGGGGTTCACTGACCACCTCCTCTCTGAGTCTCTGGGCCTGCATGCCCACTGCACCCCCCCAGTAGTTTAAATTAAGTGTAGTGGTTATGTGTTCCCCCAGTGTGTCCATGAGTACCCTCAAACCCTTCCTGCTGAGGTGCAGCCTGTCTGGTGAAAAGGGTACTTTATTTGACCAGGTCTCCTCCCAGTCCCCCCCAATACAGATGAACCTCTCCTCCTTGCACCATTTCCTCAGCCAGTCATTAAAATCCTCTATTCTTCTTTTCCTAGCTGTGCTGGCCCTTGGTACTGGTATCACCTCTGAGAAGGCCAGTGAACTTCCTTCCTCCCTGCAGATCTTCCCTAACTCCCTGAAACTACTCTGCACTATCTCAGCCTCCTCCTCAGCTAGGTCGTTGGTTCCCAGATGTATAACTAAATTAGGTTTTCCTCTAACCTCCCTTATTCTTGGGCATACGTGTCCCACTGTCATCTCTGGCATACAAACCACCATCCTGCTTGCATTTGAGTCCCCTTTCCTTCCCCAATGAATACCCCTAATAATGGAGTCCCCTATGACTGCCACCCATCCATCCCCTGCATCCGTGCTCCCTGTCCTTCCTTTCTTACCTTCAGTACTAGCTGCTTCCCCACTTAACTGCTCCCTCTGCACCCTAGTGAACTTATCTACACGTCCACAATTTATCCCCATGTAACCCCCAGGTGGCTCTATCCCAAGGGCTACTACCCCTGCCTGCTTAACCACTAACAGGTTGAGGGGCCTAAGTCCAATGGCGGGTGCCTCCACCCAGACGTCAGGGTTTGCAGTAGTTAAACTAACTTGGTTGCAGCCCTCTGGGACACTGTAACCCCCCCCTTTCTTCCCACTAGTGGCCCACACAATGCATCAGGAGTATCTTCACAATGTACACTTACCCCTAGGACTGGCTCTGTCGAATGGACTCTGGGGACCCCCTGTAAAACAAGATGATGCAGTGCAAAAACCACAGTACAATACTTTAACATAAATGAATACTTCAGTCAGTGTAACTTTGCTGAAACAAACAGATCTGATTTATTTAAGGAGCTGTAACAAGGAAGGGGGGGAAATCAGGTTAATTAGGTTAAACACATTAATAATCACGGTACTGTGCGCATATTCAGAGTCCCAAATTGTCACTTTCACTGGGTACCCAGGACGGGGCGAGCCAGAATCGGTGCAGCTGGTTGGGGCCCTGGATGGAAAAAAACACTTGCACAATACCCAATTGTAATCCAGAGCCAGATGGCTCAGTTCGTGAAGAAATGGAAAAGCAACAATTAGATGACACACTTGCAATCTGATAAACAGATGGCACGGAGCTACCCTGCTTTGTACTCACAGACTCAATGCTGGGAACTGGATGGAAGGCAGATTGTCCTCGTTAGCCAGGAGGAGCAGAACATGTGGAAAAGGTCCTTGTGACTGGACCCCACTGCAGTTTACAGCAATCGGATGTAGTCCGAATCAAGCTGGGGTTTACTTCCAGCTTCATGCGCTCAATTCACTGTGCAGGGGATTTGGAACGCGATTCCCCACAAGCACTACACACATTTATATGTAAAAGGAAAGTACTATACCAGGCAGGCTGCTTCTCAATCCCGACCGCAATTACTGCACGATACCCGGGAGAACACACAGCAGCTTCAGTTCCTGAGAGACGGAAAGCGATTCAGCAATTTCTCCAGTCTTCTACAGGGTGAGCCTGGTTTCTACTCTTCAGATCTCCTTTCTTCTCCTACAGGTTGGATTCAGTCCGAATGGGTGCTTGCACAGGCTGCAGACCGAAAACTCAGGGCCTTACACGTGCTTCCCACGCTAAAACTATACACCGAAGAAGCACAGAGCTCCTTGTCTCTTCACTACCAAAACTGATCTAACTTCTCCAGTCCCAGAGCTGTGCATTTTCTTTAGCTTCACACTATTCTGTTGGCTGGTTTGGCTGTCACTCACAGTAAACTCCCCCTGTTGGTGGAAAAAGGCGCCAAGGTGAAAACTACATTTCCCAGAGTCACTGCCCTAACCCCCCTTACAGCAGGCTCCAGAGGATAGTCCAAGTTCTGATTCGCCCAGAGCAGGCTCCATTTTAAAGGATCCCCTCCATGATTGGTTCAATTCGGCAGTTCAGAACCAACATGAGGGAACTACTCTGCACTGTCCTTGCTACAAGAAAACAGGTTAAAACAAACTGCATTTTCATTATTACTCTAACAGGTTACAAGCAAACAATTACATCTTTGAAGAGTGCTCCTTCTGCCCACTTAGCGATGGCAGAAACGGAGTGATTTGGCAGTAGCTCAAGCGGGACTCAAGCAGGGAAACACACAGACCCCAATCCAAATTAATTATGTCTGCAGGCAGACAGCTCTTAAAGAGACAGTACCAGAGGCTCTAAAAGCACTCACAGATAAACGGCTTAGACGCCGAACACCATTCAGGCTTGGAGCATTCAAGCAAGCTCTTGGAAGACTTCTGGGAACCCCAATTTGCAGGGGGGGTTACACCCATAAATGTTTTTCCATCTCCCAATCTGCCCCTCCCCTTCTGACTATCTGTATCTGCTTTCAGTTTTCCTTCCCCTCTTCCGTTCCTTTTCTCTCCTTCCCCCCCATCCTCCACTCCGTTTTGTCTGCATATTCTTCCCTGCCCACCATGACTAGTTCCCTCCCTCTTCCCCTGTACTCCTGCTCTCAGTCCTGGCTCAACCTGACCTCCTACCTCACCTCCTGCTGCCCCATCCTCCTTCCAGACAGTGGTGCAAATCTATTCAATAAAGGCACCCTTTAGAATTTCCCACCCCGATGCTACTCTCACATTCCCACCCCTTCCCCTTACCACTTACCATTCCTCCACCCTGGGCTCCCTAGTCCTCTGAGGAAGAGATACTCCTGTATACTGGGTATTCCTCACCACTCCCATCCCCTGCCTGATGGCATCACTCCCCTGGGCATCACCCTTTTGCCTTTCCCTCCACTGTTCTGCTCCTCTGACTTCCCACACCATCCTCCCCAGCTCCCATCTGAGCAGCCTTATTTCAGCCCTTAGCTGCTCCAGGCTCTTACACACAGGACATCCCCCTTTACACCACATCACCCCAAGAAAGACTGCTGCCCCACAGCTATTGCAGTTTACCACTCTCCTGCTTCCCATACATGTACATATTCCCCCACATCCTCCCAGTCCAGCTTCTCCTAACCTCCAGTTATACACAATTATAAAATAACTATAAAATTAAAAAATACATAAATTCCTATTTTACTTTACCATCAAAATGTAACAACAATCTCCATAATCCGTATCTTGAGAAAGTCCTCAGCCTGTTAGAAGGGTTGAACTGTTTGCCAGAGAATGAAGTTTGGCCTGAGGTCTGAAGCCAGAACTGGGAAGAAGCCTGCAGAGCTCCTGTGTCTGGAAGCCAGCGAATACTGCTGAAACCCTCCTGTTTGAAAACTGGGGCACTCACTAAGAGACTGTTTGCTGTTCAGCCTGGAGCAGCCTTGAATCATCTGCATCTGGGTACCTCTATCCAGAAGCATCCTGTTCCAGCTGCCTTGGAGCCAGGTAAGGGGTCAGCTAGCCCTTATTAAGTGGGGTGGGCCAGGGAACAGGGAGCCACAGGCGCGTGCTCGAGTGCTAGGGCCCTCGCGACCGATTCAGGGGAGTTGGATCATGGGGTCATTCCTGGGGTCTGGGCTCCTTGTGAACCAGGAAGCCGCTGCACAGTGCTCCTCCATCCTGGGTATGATTCAGAAGAGTCACTAGAGTCTTCGGTCAAGACAGAAGGTGACAAGCTGTAAGAGCCTGCACAGCCCTGAAGGTGACAAGCTGTAAGAGCCTGCACAGCCCTGAAGGTGACAAGCTGCTAGACCTCAGCTCCAGCCGAGGCATCTGCAGACCTGCCCCATTACTCAAGGCCCCCCCCTCGACTGACTGAGCCTGCTATTACGAACCAGACCCTGTGTCTCGTCATCGGAACTGTGAGTAAACTCAGGGCCTGCCCTGACCTGGGGAGCGTAGACATAGTTTGTTCAAGTTTACAGTTTCCAAGCTTAATGTGCACCAACACCTGCCAACACATGGCAACGTTTCAGGCCTGCACCTTAACCATTACTTGGTACCCAGACAGACCTTCAGGGACACTGGTACCACTGGGGAGGTGGGCTTATATGTTTTTGGGGGTAGGCACTTTAATTATTGTTGTCCTTGGTTCTCAGATTCATCCAGTGTTCCAGTTGCTGTTCAAATTTTGCATTCCCACTACCCCTTTCCCTATTAATAAATATGTTTATTGTTGTTTAAAACTGTCATGTGAGCATATTATTAGCAATAGCTATTAATTGCATGCAACATAGAGTATTAATGTGCGGTTTATAGTATTCCATGCATGGGGTGACTGTGAGGGGGGGTAGGTAAGTACAGCATCTCAGGGGGTTGTAACCTACAAATATCTGACCCACTATATTTACTCTGGGTGGAGGCACCACACTATTATTTTCTATCCTGGGAAATGACCCCCCAGTCACTATCAGAACAGAGCCCAGGCCCCTCAGCCTATATTGTGGTCATCAGGTATGGGTAGTAGCTCATTTGTACATGGCGCTTGAGTTACACAGGTCTTTACAAAAATGCCTGAAGCCCTCCCCACTGTCCACTTCAATGTGCTGTCTTAATCTAGGACATGGTCTTAGCACTCTCTCTCTCTGCTACACAGCTGTGAAGACAACCACGTCCCAACAGTGTCACCCTCAAAATAATTCCCTGCTTATGTTAGAAGTAGTGCTCTTTCTATTTTGGTGCTGCTGACCATACAGTATTATAATCCCATTTCAGGCTTGGTAGGAGTACACGAGAAATGAATAGTATTTTGCCAACACCATGAATAATGCACTATTCATTATTCAGATATGAATAACGATCAGTTGCACTATCCGCGCCTATTCGTATTCAGAAAATATAAAAAAGAAGCCCCCTGTAAGATATACACCCCCCATTTCCCCACCTGCTGTTAGGATCCACCCTTCCCAACACCCACAATTTAAAAAAAACTCCCATGATGGGTGGCTGGCATAAACTGCCCAGCTCCATGGCCAGCCACAATCTTTGAGCATTTCTTTGCATTAACTCCATTAACTTAATATGTTGCCCACCCCCAACTCAGTGGCAGCACCTCATCTCCCCTCAGAACCCAAAATCTGGTGACTGCCAAGCGATGAGCCAATGACAAGTCAAAGGAGGAAAAAGGCGACTGATCATGCAATCCACCCTCCTCCACAGCCGGCTGTTTCAGTTCTCATATGCAGAACACTAGTCTGTAAATTGTTCATTAGTTTAGCAGCAGTCATACTCACACCCTCCTCCACCCCTAGCAGAGATGAGACTACTTTGCTGGCAGGATCCGCAGTGCAAGATGGAAATTTATCGTGCCACCCAGTGCTCCATGAACATATGCACTACAGTCTTGGCAGTTGTTGCCATAGTAACAGGCAGCTGGCGCATGCACGAGGTTGGAGAGGCCCACACCCATAGGTGGCAACATAAAAAAACTTGGTGAAATTCAACAGGATGGTTTATCATAATGAAAGTGCGCACATCGTGTTGCGCTCCTCGTAGGTCTCCTCATAGACTGGTCAAGGCACACAGGGGTTTGCACGATGAAGCCGTTTGTATTTTCTCACCCAACCACCATATTGTCTCTCTGAGAACGTGACCAGATTAGCAACTATTCCATATGCTGTGCATTTCTGTGCAAATCATTACAGTATGTCCTATGGCAGCCATCTCTGATCCCAATAAACCTTCTAAATAATATAAAACGCAGAGTTTCATAGTGAGCTAGATGTGGCATCATAACTAACCAGTGACAGTCAGGTACAGTGGTCCATGGTGCATGAGTGTGAGGTTGCCAAAGCCACAGGGGTGTTCTGGGGGGGCTGAGATGGGAGGGGGGCCACGTTTCCCTGATTTTGGAAAATTTACTATGTACAGGCAGGTCTGTGGATGATGCCAAGACACGCAAGTCCCCAGAGAAGAGCAACCACATCCAATAATAGTTATAAATTGAAATAAACCCTTCAGTGGGCTGATGGGATTGTAAACTGGTGCAAGTGACCCTTGACTGCAGCATCCTCAGCATTGACATATTCCTCAGCTTCTTACGGATTAGAGAAGAACTGGGGTGGATGGCCAGGTCTAGTAATGCAGAGCTTAGCAGGATATAATGGAACAAAGTCTCAGCCCCTCCAATGCAGTTTTGCCTTAATTTTGTAAATGTTTGCCTCTGGATTTGCAGATCTCTGCTAAAATATTGAAAGATCAGGCCTCAACCCCCCCCCCCACACACACACACACACCGATGAGGCCATAAGCACACGCAACACAGAGAACTTTCTCTTTCTCTGGGAAACTGAGGTACTTAATCAGGTAGGCATGGGACTTGTTCCCTGTTCTTGGCTTGTGGCCAGTGCAGTGTGCGTGTTGGATTTCATAGCTGGCTGCAGCTGGCTCCAGCCCCAGTATCTCCACCGGCCATTTTTACACAGCACATCCCCTTCTTTCCCTTCCATATCTTCAGGCAGACCTATTAGGTGAATGTTCGATTGTTTAGCCCTGTTTTCTTGGTCCTCAGCCCTGTTGCATAGCATCGCCACTTTCATTAGTACGTCTGCCTTGTCTGCTGTGTCTCGGGCTAAGTCAACGATTGCCCTCCAGCTCACTAATCAGTCTCATCAATACGGGCAGTGTCAGAGGCAGAAGTTTCAGCGAGCTCTGCGACCACTGATCTGCACTGTGAGATTGATGAAGCCTGCTTTTACCTCCTGCCGAAGGTTTATGATAAGATCTGGTAATGAAGCAACCGCCCTTTCGTGACTCTTCTTTCCCACTCCTGTCTCGATTGCCATGGCTTGAGAGTGCATGCGGCCCGACACTGCTGAACTAGATGACTTTGTAGGGCCATCGGAAATTAGTGTTGTCTGTTTTTTCCCCAGTTTCTGAGCTGCCATTAGTTGCTGATAAGTTAATCTATCGAATATTTGTATTATGAAACTGTTCAGAGTGATAGTTTGCTGTTTAATGGTGGACTGGGGAGCCCAGCTAGTGTGAGTCCACCATACTCTTTAGCTAGGCCACACCCTCAGTTTGTAATATTTCACTAAATAGATGAAAGGAGGAATGAATGAATGAATGGCAGAGCCACAAGTGAGTTATGAAAGTCCTTAGCCCCCTCACAAATAGTGATAAATGTCATGTTCTGACTCAGGCCATTGTGTGTCCAATTTATTTAATGTATTTTAAATTAAAAAAAAAGTTATTTTGTGAAACTATAACTGTTTCTGTTTCATTTCACTGCTTTGCTCTGAGTGCAACAGATGCCACTGTGATGCCATCAGGTGTTGTTCAAGCTGTTCTCCCAGTGGTTAAGAGCTCCTTTGTGACTAATCCTAAGTGGAAATAAATGCTGATGACCCACCAAGGATTGAAATAAATGGCTTATGTTTATGTGGAATGCTTCAGTGGTTAAAATGATTTATCTGACAGGTTTGACTGTCACATTATATAAATTACTGTTTTCATTTTGGACATTTTTTCTGTACTTTAGACAGGTCACAAAGGCACCCTTATTTTACTTTGCCTAATACAAAGAGGCATTCTTACTACTAGAGTGTATCAGTACTTCTTACACAAACACACACACACACACACACAGGTGAAGACCATGTAGCACCCCCTATTAACACCACCAGAGGGAGGGACTATTTTTCCTGTTTTTAAATCTTTTTTTTTTTTTTTTGCTTTTAAATATTTATAATGCATGGGAGAAAGTTGTTAAGGATGGAATTCAATGAATTCCTTTCCTATCCTTGTCATGCTATTAGTGTGACATCAAGAGGTTGTGCCCTCTTGAGTACACCACAACAATAGCATAACAACACGAACAGCTTTGCACATGCGTGTCTCTGGAACTATCGGCTTACAATGAACAGCCACAGCAGTGAGAGCTGGCCCTGAGGGAGAGCCGCGCTAAGCAAAAAAGGTATAGTAAGGACAAGTTTCATTTAACTTGTGCCCATACACTATAGAAGGCAATGGACTGGCACCAGTTAACAACAACGTAGAGTTCCCATCTTGAGGTCATGCATCATGCCAACTGTATAAACCTCTCGAGCTTCGCTTTCAAGGTTTACTAGGTTGTCATGACAACCTCTCGATGGGAACACAATGTTGTTAAACTGGTGCATGCCCATTGTCCTCTATTTTCACTTTCTCAATAATTCTTTAAAAAGTTCTCTGTAAATCCATTTAATAAGCATAATAAGGCTCTCTGGGATGTGCAATATGCTGAGATAAACACTCTTCCAGGGGATGAAGGCACTCAGCCCGGGGTTTTATGCCTTATGAAACCTCTGGGTTGTGTGTTTTATCTCAGCAGAATGCATTGCACACCCCACTGTGTCTTGTTACTGTACTTACAACCAGGTGGTTCCATTTTATTAGTGTATAGCACTGCCTGCCAGGCTGAAGGCTGTTATCACAGTTTCTGCCAGTGCTATACTGCATAATACTGCAGGGACATAATGTAAGCCAATGGCAATCACTCCAATTTTCCAGGCAGGAAATTGTTACTTCGTTATCACAGAGTGCTCTACTGTAGTGAGTGGCTCTGTACTACAATCTGTCTCTGTACTTTAGAGTTTGTTGTGCCAGTGTAATTTTGACAGATAGATGAATGAACCCTGATCTACCGCACCTTCATTTTTCAGGACATTTGCAAGCTGTTCCTCGGGAAGTTTGGAGGGACAGTTGACGATTCCTGATGTGTCCCGTGAAGGCATGGCCCTGGAGCGACTTCCCGGTGTAGGTCAATCAGAATGTTCGATGCTTCCAGATGAAAAGGTAGGCTGAGTTTGCTTCTTTAATTAAACAAAATACAGTGCACTCCCCCTCCCCATGGCAATTGTTTCTAATTTTCTTACTCGCGTTGTCTCTCACTTCATGGTTTCCAAAGAGGGTTGCTGCTTGGCTATCAGATTTCAGCTGAAAAGTGATTTAGGCCCAACCACAGACGACAAGGTGAACCTCAAAGTTAGAACCCTACTCTAATACTTAGATCTCGAACTCATCTGAACATAAATAAAGTGCAGTCACCTAGCAATTTGCAATTGGACAGTGGGAAGCTTGCTGATGGAGATAGCCCCACATCTCCAAGTCAATTCGTTGACCCAGTGTACCCATCCAACAATCACATGCCAGCACAAATAAATGCATTAAAATAACTAACTAAATCCAGATATGAGATAGCAAGCTCAACCCTTGCTCATTTGCAAAATTTTAATCACATTTCTTATAAGTTTACTTATTTTTAGGGGTACTAACAGTGCATAGCATTGTATCAGTAATGACACAGAATCTAGTGTACACTCCCTTGCCCCACATGGCAGACTTGTCAAAGTTATTGACTTAATTTTTCTTTCTCTGCATGCTTTTCAGTAAAGCGTGTGCCTCTTTGCCTGTTTGACTGTCCCAGATATCTTATGCGATTATTGGTAGAAGTAAGTAATTACTGCCAGTTTAAGTACTGGATAGGGATAAAAAGTGCCAGATGAGGCAGCTGAGATATCATGCATCCGCCATCTTTGCTGACTCTGCAGCATACCCTGGGTCACATTGTTTTCCCCTTCTAGCCCACCCTCCAGCCAACACTCACCTTTCCACAGGTATTTACTCCATTCTGATTGGCAATTGTTTTTTCCACGTTGGGGATGTCAGTGTTGCTCTTACCCCACAGAGAGTTGGACCCACTGGAAGAGAGTTCCTGGTCGGCAGTGCGAGGGTCTGTGAGGGGCTGGCTTGGAACATCATTGATTGTGGGAGCACTACCGACCAATCAGAGCACTCCTTTCCTCTGCGCATGAAACACTCTTATTCTGTGAAGAATGTTTCATGCACAGCTGCCCTGAAAACAGGCACATTCAGATCATTTTTTTTTAAATTAATATATTCTTGATTGAGCTCAATCAATAATACATTAACACCGCCACTGAGACCAGTCTTACAGTTGTTAGAGTGGTCTTACTTGCAGCCTTAAAGTATCAGAACTGCTCACCTTCATGTAATGAGCAAGGGAAGCCACTGACACCGATAGCTCTCAAAATGACCTGGTCGGGTCAGGGCACAGGTCCACCCCAGCTACAACCTGGAAGGGAACACATGTAATCCGACTACGCCAACCACCCGGAGGTGGATTTGTGTGACGCCAGGCCAGCGGGTGTTGGGAAATTTTGAGGAAGGGGACCCAAGTTCAATTGCAACTAACTGGGAACACAAGGAGTGGTGTGAAACTGACTCAAATGCAACAACAAGCTCAAAGGTTATTAAGCATACTAACATATTATTACAGAAAGTGTCTAAATTATAAACTCTAAGAGGTAACAATATCTACACATTACTAAATAATTATAATGTGCCCTACTGCAAATCAACTGTGAACACTCCCAGCCAGCCACCCTTGTGTGTCTAAAAGGAGGAAGGAAAGTAAGCAGAATGAGGAACCAGCTGCCTGGGGCAGGGAGAGAACACAGAACAGGACACAAGCCAAAAGATTATTTCGAGGCAGTGCGAGTCTTCAGCACACAGGTCTCCATGGACCACCAGAAAATGACACCCCTCCAGGAACTAGTCTGCCAATCTCACCCAGCCACGGCTCCTATGTGGACTGCCGGCACACAAGATCTCCCAACCACAGCCCCTACATGGATTGCCGGGACACAAGAACAGACATGGGACTCAAGGAGGCAACAAACAGGGACAAGACAGCTGGTTGGGTAGTCAGGGTCGGGGAACCTGGGACCACATGCATGCAGAAAGGTGGTGGCACAATAAAATATTTTTTAAACCTGGCATTGGTGTATTTATTTCTAGCACAGCATTCTGTGTGTAACCCCTAGATGGCGCTATCCCAGGGGCTACTACCCCTGCCTGATTTGCCACTAACAGGTTGAGGGGCCTGGATCCAATGGCGGGTGCCTCCACCCAGAGGTCAGGGTTTGCAATAGTTAAACTAACTTGGTCACAGCCCTCTGGGACACTGCAACCCCCCTTTCTTCCCACTAGTGGCCCACAATATATCAGAATTACCTTCACAGTATACACTTACCCCAGGTCTGGTTCCGGCACTGGGACCTCCTGTGAAATGAGATACAGTGCAACAATCACAGTACAGTACTTTAACATAGACAAATACCTCAGGCAGTATAACTTTGCTGAAACAAGCAGCTCTGATTTATTTAGGGGATATAACAAGGACAGGGAAATCAGGTTAATTAGCTTATCACTCTAATAATCTACCTATGGCTCTGTGCACAGGCCTATCCCTATCAGTTACTGTCCCTGGGTACCCAAGCCCTAGTGGCTAGTCCAAACCGTGGCAGCTGGTAGGGGCCCTTTCACACAGAGAAAAGGAGAATTAAACAGTCAGCAGTACAGTAATTCCATTTGGATTTAATGTGGCAATTCAACGGAGGCGACCCTGAATTAGTACTCACGACCTCCAAATAAGATAGGGTCCTTCAATGTCAGCAGGGCTCATGAGTACACAAACCTCTTCACACATCCATAACAAGAAAGCACTACACCAGGCAGGCTGCATCTGTATCCCGATCGCACTACTGCACAATACCGGGAGAACACACAGCAGATTCAGTTCCTGACAGACCGAGTGTAATTCAACAATTTCTCCAGTCTCTACAGGGTGAGCCTGGTTTCTACTCTTCAGAGATCCTTTGATTCTTTTCACAGGACGGATTCAGTCCTAACAAGCTGTTACACAAGCTGCAGACCGGAACTCTGGGCCATACACGCTTTTTGACTAAAACTGCACACTGAAAAGCACAGGGCTCCTTCCTTCTTCACTGCCAAAGCTCAACTGAAACTCCAACTGACAAAACCGGGCACTTCCTTTGAGTTCCTCCCAGTTCTTGACTGGATTGGCTGTCACCTCACAATAGACTGCTGCTGTTGGTCCAAAAGGCACTGAAGTCTAAACTACATCTCCCAGAGTCACTGCCCATACAATCCTCTTGTGGCTGGCTCAGATTATGAGTCCAAGTTCTGATTCGTCCAAGGCACCATTTTAGAGCTAGCTTACCCCACACTGATTGGTCCAGTTCAGCAGTTCAAAACTAGAATGGGGAACTAGCAGACACAGTTCTGACTGCAAAGAAAGCAGGTTAGACAAACTGTAATTTCATTATTACTCTAAATAATTTCTGGCAAACAGTTACATCTTTCAGATAGGTTCCCTTGCACTCCTAGTGACTGCAAAAATGAAGTGAATTGGCAGCAGCTCGAGTGGTACTCAGAGAAGCACACAGTCCCCCCATACAAACTAATTATGTCTGCAAGCAGACAGCTCTTAAAGAGACAGTACCAGAGGCTCTAAAAACACTCACTGATAAATGGCTTAAATGCCAAACACCATTCAGGCTTGGAGCATTCAAGCAAGCTTCTAGAAGTCTTTTGGGAACCCCCATTTGTAGGGGGGTTACACCCTTCCTGGCCTGGGAAAGCTTGACGTCCGCGTCAAGCAAGTACCCCCATAAGTTTCAACTGCAACCATATACATTTGCATTAGGCTCGCACATGTAATCATCAGTCAATATATCATTTTACCAAGAACACATTTCTGAAACATTGCAGTACGTCACTCTTTACACAGTATTACATACACATTGTACCATAACTCAAGTTATTACCTCTTGTACATGAAACCTGAAGAGAGGGGGACCTTCCCTATCAGTTACCTTGGGGCTGGATGGGGCAAGGGCACCATACTTAGAGGGCAACACAAGTAACTTGGAGTTAGCACTGATGCTCAGTTTGGGCAATGAGCTCGGGGACACATACACTCCTTTATGGACAACATTGAGAGGCAAGTCCACAGGCCTCCCAAGTGAATCATAACTGAGGTGGCACCACAGGCTTTACAGCTCGACCAGTCTTTCTAGGGGAACTGTTATAGTCTCTGCACTCTGAGCCTCATTTTCAGCATTGTCCTCACTTGTCAGGGAGTCTCCATGGGGGTAGAGAGGCTAGAACTTGGGGCACTTTCAGCTCCAGGAGTTACAGTTTCTGAGTCCACAACATTTGGCTCGCGATGGAGAGCTTTCGGACACTGGCAGTGGACTGTCAGGCACTCAAAAATACTCTTCTTGTTCGGTGTATCACCAGTCTGCCCCTAATCTATCATTTTCCTCCACTGAAAGCTCAAACAGTTCAACCATGCACAATGATTCCATTTCATCTGATCTGATGCTTTGCACTTCACTTTCTGGGAGCATTGGCTCCAGGGATGAAGCTGGGGCTTAGACAGTCCAGAAGGCCCAGCTTTGTCTCCAGTATTGACTAGGATTGCCCCAAACAATTGACTCAGTTCGTAAGAAGGATAGTATTCAAAGTCACTCACTTTCTTCCGATATGGACTGACAGTCATGCTCAACTGGGACTTGTGGAGGGAACACTTTAACTTTGCTTCTGTAGGTGCAGACTTTCTTGATCTTTTTCTACAGCAGCTCTAGTCACTGGTCCAGAGGGGCATCTTCTAGGGGCTCAGACTCAATTAAGATTTGTCCAATGGGCAGTAAATGATTTCTATGCATTGTTTTTACATCTTTGAATTATTCTCAGGCCTTACTTTTGTACACTGGCAGATCATCTAGTTTGCCCACTACAATGTGAGGGAGATGGTGCCATCTGTCAGCAATCTTGTGCTTGCCATGCAGTCCCAGATTTCTTAGCAATACCGATCTCCCTCCTGGAGTTCCTGTGCTTTCACCTTTTATCATACCTTTCTTTGTTGGCCAGATTTCTTTTGGCAGCCATGGTTTGAGCCAGTTAGTACGCATGAGTTAGCTGGGCCTTTAACTTTTGCACATACTGTAAATAGTTGTCAGCTTGAACCCCATCAGGAGAGACCCCAAAACACACATCTACTGGTAGTCGAGCTTCTCTTCCAAACATCAGGCGGTAGGGGAGAATCCAGTGGCATCACTTTTGGTGCAGTTATAAGCATGTACCAGGGTGCTAATTTGTTGGCTCCATCTAGGCTTGTCCTTTGGGTGCAGGTGCCTAGCATATCTAGCAAAGTGCGGTTGAAACGTTCAGGCTGTGGGTCCCCTGGGGTGGTAAGGAGTGGTTCTGACTTTCGTACTCCCACAGAGAAAGCATCTCTTTGATCAGACGACTCTCAAAGTCTCTCCTTGATCAGAATGGATTCTTTGTGGAGCCCCATAGTGAACAAAAAGTTTTCTAGTACTTTGGCCACAGTGGATGCTTTCTGGTCTTTGGTGGGAAAGCTTGGGCATATCTCGTGAAATGGTCAGTGACCACCAGCACATTACTGATATTTCTTTGATCTGACTCCAAACTCAGAAAATCAATACAGACCAGCTCCATGGGTGCACTGGTGGTGATGTTAACAAGGGGGCAGCCCTCTGGGGCAAAGCTTTCCTCTGTAGCAGCGACTACTAGTTCGAATGTGTTGCTCCACATCAGCCCCATCTTAGGCCAATAGAATCTGGATCTCACCAAGTCAAGTGTTCTGTCTATACCAAGGTGCCCCATGTGGTTGTGCAAGGACCTCAGTACTGAGTCTCGAAAGGCAGTGGGCAGCACTAGTTGTTGTTTGCTACTTGTCCCCTCTGTCTACTGTTTCTCTGTATAACAGTTTATTGATCAGTTTCAACTTAGGACCTTCTTTGTATAACAGTGCAGTTCTCAAATCAGTGGGCGTAATTTGGACACATCTTTTCCTGCATAGAGGGCTTCTAAAGCTGCTTTGATCATGGGATCGCGGGATTGAGCCGCTGAATACTGTCATTGTCCAGCTGAGGCAGTGCACCAATGTCTATTGCAGAAAAGTGGCAATAAGCAGCAGGTATGCAATTCTCAGAGGCTCCCAAGCAACCACTATGCAGTCCACTGCGTCCGTGACATTTGTTCCTCCCTGTCAAACTTCCGGCAGAGTGCCGAATGTCAGGTTCTGCCAATCGGACCCAATCATTCTGGGGAACAGGCCTCCGGAGAGAGCATCAGCATCTATGTGGTTTAGACCTGCTCGGTATTCGAGAGCATAGTCATATGTAGATAATGCAGAAAGCCACCTATGGCCAGTGGCATCCAACTTAGCTGAGGTCTGCACATAGGTCAAAGGATTATTGTCAGTTTTACTAGTATTTTAGCCCCATACAAGTACTCATGGAATTGGTCAACAATAGCCCACTTCAAAGCTAGGAACTCTAACTTATGTACAGGATAGTTCTTTCGGATGGGGTCAGGCTTCTACTGGCAAAGGCCACTGGTCTCAGGCCATTCTCGTGCTCTTGGTACAACACAGCCCCCAACCCTGCAAGCTAGCATCAGTGTGCAGGACATAAGGTTTTCTTGGATCGGCATAGGCCAGCACTGGAGCATGGGTAAGTTGATATATGATCTCATGAAAAGCAGTCTCACAATCAGGAGTCCAGCGGACCCCAATATTCACTCGGATGAAAATACACTCTTTCAGTCTTGAGGGGCGCTGACTTTTGGTATTTTTGTGGGTTGGGGGATACCCTTGAGTAAGGTTAAGTAAAGGCGGATCACTCTTGAATAGTCCTTGATGAGCGCCGATAATAACCACAGAATCCCAGGAATCTTTGCAGTTCTTTTAGATTTTGGGCTGTGGCCAGGTGGTCAAGGCCTCAACTTTACTTGGGTCGGTCTCTATTCCTCGGTGGATACTATGTGTCCCACATACTTTACTGATGTTTGAAAGAATTGACACTTATCAATGGACAGTTTAAGGCCAAAGTCCTCCAGTCGGTCCAATACCTTAAATAATCTGCTCTCATGTTCCTCCAGTGAGCTGCCAAACACAATAACATCATCTAGGTATACCAGGCACTCTAGTAAGTTCATGTCCCCACTGCACGCTCCATCAATCGTTGAAAAGTGGCTGGGGCACCTGAAATCCCTTGAGGCATCCTCATGAATTCATAGAAGCAGCGGACAGATAAAGGCCGTCTTCTCACGGTCCTCTGGGGCCATCGGGATCTGGTAGTACCCACTGCGGAGATCCAGCACAGAGAACCACTTGCTCCCGCTTAGGCAGTCCAAAGCATCCTGAATGCGGGCATTGTGTACTGATCAGGGATAGTCCACGGTTTAAGGTGCGATAATCCACACACATCCTTACTGTTCCATTCTTTTTCCTCACTACCACAATGGGGAAGCATAAGGGCTTCTGATTCTTGTATTACACCAGCAGCTAACATCTCTTGCAGATGCCGTCTCACATCATCTATGTCAGCAGGTGCCAGGCGTCGAGACCTCTCACGAAATGGTCTTTCGTCATGCAGCCGGATATTGTGCTCAGCTCCTTGCACGATCCTACATCCCATTCCTTTAAAGAAAACACCTGGTCTCTGGGCAAGCTTCTCACTGATCCTCACTTTCCATTCAGCTGGCAGCGGAGTCGCCAAATCAAACAAGTCAGGCTACTCTGTCATTCTTCCTTGAACTCTTGCTGCTGGGTAGCACTGCAGTGTCTGCACAATGCACATTAGCCAGGATGCAACCTCTGTTTACTCGAATGTCTCTTTCAGACACATTATGAACTTGGACCATTACCCTTCTGGCATAAGCATGGGCTCTAGCGGCAAAATACTAGGCTTGACCAGCAGTCCTCTGGCAATTTCCCATCGCCTGGTGCATCCAACATTAATATTTTATTCTTAACATCCTTTCTGATACGGACCTCTCCCTGTAAGGTACACTGGCATTTGGCCAGGATCAGAGACTCAGGATCCTTCTTCCATACAATTCCGACCGTTCCTCTGGTTCTGTTTTTCAGCATCTCTCTGTGCCTCATAGGCCTTCTTAATTAAAGCCGAACTCTTAAAGCTCTACTAGTCTTTGACCCCTGTTTTCATAACACAACTGTGCCAGCCTTCCGAACATATGAGCATTTGTTCCAATCAACAAAGGGACACCATCATACAGCCCAGTGGGGGACACACTAAGGCTAGGGTCTCTACTTGTTCGCCACTCAGCCACGGAGGTGGGGAAAGACAGCCAAATTCGGATATACCCGAATAGGGTAGGCCTTCTCACTTAACCCCATACATGCAGTCCTTTCTAATGGTTGTAAGGGTACGTCTGACAAATGCTTCTGATACCAATCCTGGAACATAATTGTCACTTGGGAGCCACTGTCTAATACAGCTCTTGTAGACACTCCATTCACCTTTACAGTGGTCTCCATGGAGGGACCCACTATTCTGGACCAGTCTGAGAGGCGGTGGTAGGGGCCTGGGCAACTGACCTTGCCCAAAGAAGGACGTGAATTAGCATTTTGGTGCCCTCACTGGGATCATGTCTGCACCTCTTAACCACTGATTTCTTCTCCAAGCTCTCCTTGTAGCCTATATGCAACTTTGTCAGTGTCTTTTGGGACTGGCATTCCCTTTTCATGTGCCCATCTTTCCCACAATTATAGCAAAACATACTTTCTGGAGTTTGAGCTGGCCGAGGCGCCACACTGGGAGCCAGGGCGGGGTATTACTAACTGGAAACCTGGGTGCCATCTCTGTCTGCGCGTGATAAGCATTTGGAGACATCTGTCAGTTTCTCCACTTCCATGGTCAAGGAATTGAGTTTGAGCTGTTATCAGCAGGAGATACACGGGTGGGTACCCCACCCCATAGCAGATGCAGTTGGATATAGGTCAGGGCCCGTGATTGCAGGCGTGGCCTTCATAAAGGGACTGTTTTTGAATTCCTGATCTCTCAACAGTTCGCCCATTGTGGCATATCTTTTCCTTGTCAGAGCACTCATTGACTGTCAACCTCTGCCCTGAACTTCACTTGATGGGTCACCCTCAGTCACTCGTCGTCGAGCTACAGCTGTTGGTGCAGGTATCTCCCGAGGTCGCTTTTCTCAACTCCTCAAATTTCTCTCATTAACTCATCATAGGAGGGTGGGGATTCCAGTCGATTTGTATGAACTGAAGCAACAGCAGTTCTGAGAAGGGGGCAGACTTAAGGATTCTGTCCAGTCTGGTTCGGTCCAGTTCAATCGCTGGCAAACTACCCTTTCTGAGGCATTCTTGCAACAATTTTTCCAGCCGAGACATACACAGACAACAACTCCCTTGGTACTGTTGTGCATTTCTACTCTCCACCATAGGTCCTCATCAGAATCTGGGCTCCCATACACATTCTCCAAGGCCTCAAGATAGGCCTGTGCAGTCGCTCCAGGGTTACTGGCCCGCTTAGCATGGATGGTAGCCAGGCAGGACCCTGAGGCTCACCAACCCTCTTCGCCGCCCAGCTGCCATTCTAGCACTTGGGGGCAACATAGTCTATCCAGGTCTCCCAGTCATCCTCCCTTGGGGTGGGGAGGGTGCCAGAGAAGATCCTCAACCTTCGTAAGAGTCGTGACTAATGGCAGGTGCAGAAATAGGAGTCTGCATTGGTTCAGCCACCATTACGGGCACTGGAGCAGGAGAGGGTGTTGGGGAGGAACACCCCAGGTGGCAAGAATAGTTTCTTCAAGTCCTCCACAGTTTTCCCTCTCCCAGCAACCATTCAGCAAATTTCTCCTCAAAGTTTCAGATAGTGGTGGGGGCTGATTCCCCGGTCTTTACTGTCCTTAGTTATCACTCTCCAAGCAGTGAGGGCTCCTCTGGGGTAATGGTCTGTGGCACTTTGGAGCTATCTATGGGATCCTTAAACTCTACTAGGGCCAGGAAAGTGTGGGTGAGCAGATTAGCATGCCGACCCACCACCACAGGGTTTTGTAAACCTTCCACCTTGGAAAGTACTCCTGCACAGTGTCCGTATTGATACCCAGGGGATGTCCAGGATAAGCATAGCATTTGGGGGTCGATCTCTCCCCAGTACACCACTCCACCAGCCGGTGCACAGCCACTTCTGTCGGGTACCCATTTTTTCTTAACAGTGGTTCGTAAATATGGCCACTAGAGGACACAATCCCAGCGGTGAGCCTCCAAGATGTAACCCTAGATGGCGCTATCCCAGGGCTACTACCCTGCCTGATTTGCCACTAACAGGTTGAGGGGCCTGGATCCAATGGCGGGTGCCTCCACCCAGAGGTCAGGGTTTGCAATAGTTAAACTAACTTGGTCACAGCCCTCTGGGACACTGCAACCCCTTTCTTCCCACTAGTGGCCCACACAATATATCAGAATTACCTTCACAGTATACACTTACCCCAGGTCTGGTTCCGCACTGGGACCTCCTGTGAAATGAGATACAGTGCAACAATCACAGTACAGTACTTTAACATAGACAAATACCTCAGGCAGTATAACTTTGCTGAAACAAGCAGCTCTGATTTATTTAGGGGATATAACAAGGACAGGGGAAATCAGGTTAATTAGCTTATCACTCTAATAATCTACCTTATGGCTCTGTGCACAGGCCTATCCCTATCAGTTACTGTCCCTGGGTACCCAAGCCCTAGTGGCTAGTCCAAACCTGGTGGCAGCTGGTAGGGGCCCTTTCACACAGAGAAAGGAGAATTAAACAGTCAGCAGTACAGTAATTCCATTTGGATTTAATGTGGCAATTCAACAGGAGCGACCCTGAATTAGTACTCACGACCTCCAAATAAGATAGGGTCCTTCAATGTCAGCAGGGCTCACTTGAGGTACACAAACCCTCTTCACACATCCATATACAAGAAAGCACTACACCAGGCAGGCTGCATCTGTATCCCGATCTCAATTACTGCACAATACCCGGAGAACACACAGCAGATTCAGTTCCTGACAGACCGAGTGTAATTCAACAATTTCTCCAGTCTTCTACAGGGTGAGCCTGGTTTCTACTCTTCAGAGATCCTTTGATTCTTTTCACAGGACGGATTCAGTCCTAACAAGCTGTTACACAAGCTGCAGACCGAACTCTGGGCCTTACACACGTTTTTGACTAAAACTGCACACTGAAAAGCACAGGGCTCCTTCCTTCTTCACTGCCAAAAGCTCAACTGAAACTCCAACTGACAAAACGGCACTTCCTTTGAGTTCCTCCCAGTTCTTGACTGGATTGGCTGTCACCACAATAGACTGCTGCTGTTGGTCCAAAAAGGCACTGAAGTCTAAACTACATCTCCAGAGTCACTGCCCATACAATCCTCTTGTGGCTGGCTCAGATTATGAGTCCAAGTTCTGATTCGTCCAAGGCACCATTTTAGAGCTAGCTTACCCCACACTGATTGGTCCAGTTCAGCAGTTCAAAACTAGAATGGGGAACTAGCAGACACAGTTCTGACTGCAAAGAAAGCAGGTTAGACAAACTGTAATTTCATTATTACTCTAAATAATTTCTGGCAAACAGTTACATCTTTCAGATAGGTTCCCTTTGCACTCCTAGTGACTGCAAAATGAAGTGAATTGGCAGCAGCTCGAGTGGTACTCAGAGAAGCACACAGTCCCCCCATACAAACTAATTATGTCTGCAAGCAGACAGCTCTTAAAGAGACAGTACCAGAGGCTCTAAAAACACTCACTGATAAATGGCTTAAATGCCAAACACCATTCAGGCTTGGAGCATTCAAGCAAGCTTCTAGAAGTCTTTTGGGAACCCCCATTTGTAGGGGGGTTACATGTGCAACAAAACAGGGGCATAAGGGTGGAAACAGTTCCAAACAGGGGCACTGTCTCTGGGTGACCATCACCTGATGGCACCCATGTGTTGCGATAGTGGAAAATCACAATGATAGGGCCCCAAAAACGTTACAATAAATCATTTATGTACTTTTATTTACAACAGTTCATTTCTGAGAGTGTGTCACCCCTTTAAACCTGGTCTTAGATGCCAGCCTCTTTAAATCTGCTCATGCAAACAGTTCCTTATTTACAGTTCCTGGCTCAACGGAGCATTGCACTTGTTCTGCCCCTTGCAAGTCAGTATAAATGCATTCACAGTTCCTGCCCCTTTAAATCCAGTTGTCAGGCAGTCATTAATATTAATGTACTTATTTAAAATCCCTGCCACTTCTCTGTCTGTCTAAGGCAGGGTTTCTCAAATGGTGAGGCCAGCCTCCCTGGGGAGGCCCCAACCTGTTCCAGGGAAGGCTCAAGCAAGTCTGAAAAAGTACTACTTAAACTTTGAGTTTTAAATATTTTGTGTTAAGGGATGAGACAAACTGAAAGAGGATAACAGTAGGTGAATATATGTATTTATTTACCCATCAGTAACCAAGAAAGGTACATTCAGCCAAGGCTCATTTCAGGTGTACCCAGGGAAGGGAAGGGAAGGGAAGAGAAGAGATTGAATACAATCCAAAAAGTGACTGCAACAGTCAAGCAATACAAATTGAACAATACTGCAAACAAATATTACAATGGTCAAATAATGAGAGGTAGCAATTGATCAATCAGACTGGTGGCAGAACATCCTAAATGCAAAGGGACAGAGGTACTAGGAGCAAGAGGAGGAGGGAGCAAAAAGAATCCCTGGGAAGTTGTGTAAGGGCAGGGTAAGGGGGAGAGGCAGAAGTGGGTAGGAAGGTCATTCCAGACAAAGGGAAAACAGACGAAGAAGTCAGTCAGGCCCATGAAGGTATTTTGACAACAGGTAACAATGGTTTGAGAGTCAAAATAGCAGAGGCTGGCCTTATGAGGAGGTTATGTTGGGGGGGGGGGTTACAATAAGCTGAATAGAGTGAGAGCAAACTACTCAAAGGAGTTTCAAGTTATTACTTATGTACTGTGCAAAGTATGCTACTGATCTATGGAAGGCCCAAGATTATTTCAGTATTTGGAGGAGGCTCAAGATCTTTTCCATGGCTTGGGGGAGGCTCACTGTGACAAAGTCTGAGAACTGATGGTCTAAGGGGCTCTCTCCTACTTTAGCTCCACCCCATGGGCGGTTCATAAGCAGGGTTTTGACCACCCCCACAGTCATTTGGCTCAAGGGAGCCTTCAATCACTCCACCCTGTAGGCGCTCTTTGCTGGGGCCTTGCCCACCCCCACATTTCCCTGGCTCTATGGAGCCTTCTTTGACCTGCCCCGTGGGCAGTCCTTTTGCTAGGGCCTTACATGTCCCAACTGCTGCTCTGGCACCTGGAGCACCCAGTTATTCATTTTATTTAATAAAAAATAATTCAGTCTGTCCTTTTCCGGTGGCCAGCACCCGACTGCAGTGCTGCCGCCACTCACCCTGCCACCCTCAGAGACCTCAGGGCTGGGACTGCTGCTACTGCTGGTGGGGAGGCCTGGACCCACCTCCTCCCACTGGCCTCCATGAAAGCTGGACTGCTCCTGCTGCCAGACTGCTGATGAAGGGGAAGGCCTGGACCTGCCGCCCCTCCCCACGGACATCTGCTGCTGGGCATGGAGTGCCGGAGGGGCCAGCTTGGATCTGCCGCCCCTCCCGACGGGACTTTTCACCAACACAGCACTGGAACTGACTGACTGCTGCTGCCATACCAGAGAGGGAGCCATGAACTGGAGAACCGACCGGGACATTGGGAGGGATGCAGGACTACCGGTAAGTCCCTCCCTATTAGCACTGCCCTGGCCAGCCTAGGCTCCCCTCCAACTCTTGCTGCTGTGTCCTCCTCTGTACCAAATGGAATGAACGGCTGTTGCAGTTCAAACAGGCTGAGGATTCCGTCACAGAATCCTTGTGAGCCTGACCCTGCCTGCATGCCCTCGCTATCAAGCCCACGTAGGCAGGGGCCCGGCACGAGGTAACTGGGGGGTTCTGGTGAGCAGCAGGCATGGGAAACAAAGCAGCAGAATCTATTTTTTTTAAAACATAAGCCCAGCTAGGGCTTGTGTAACCCCTAGGTGGCGCTATCCCAAGGGCTACTACCCCTGCCTGCTTGACTACTGACAGGTTGAGGGGCCTAGGTCCTATGGTGGGTGCCTCCACCCAGAGGTCAGGGTTTGTAGTGGTTAGATTAGCTTGATCACAGCCCTCTGGGACACTGTGACTCCCTTTGGTTCCCTCTAGTGGCTCACACAGTACACAGGAATTGCAGCCCCAATACTCCATGTATATACACTGTTCACTCATTAAGTATCACTTACCCTCGAGACTGATTCTGCAGCACGTCTCTGAGGACCCCCTGTAAAACAAGGTTAATCAACATACACAGCAAAAGGCAATACTGTTTCCATAAGTACCAACACCACAGGCAGTATATAGTATAATAACAACAAATCTGATTTATTTAGGGAACAGTAACACAGGAGGGGCAATCAGGTTGATTAGTTTTGGCCAAATTCAAATCACAGTACTGTGCACATATATATAGGGTCCAAAATGTCACTCCCTGGGTACCCAGGATGGGGGGGGCTAGCCACGTCAGTTGTCCGGGGTTAGCTGGCAGGTGCAGATGGATAGGGCCCTGTAGGTAGAAAATCTATGCACAACATCCAATTGTAATCTGGAGCCGGATGGCTCAGTCCATGAAGAAGTGAAACAACAATAATTAGATGACAAACTTGTAATTGATAGCAGGCTGCAGGGAAATACCCTGATTTGTACTCACTATACCCAAGCTGAGAACCGGATGGTGGATGTTCTTCTGGATTGCCAGAAACAACAGGGCATGGAGACAAGGTCCCTGTAACTGGACCCCACTGCAGTTGATAGCAAACGGATTTAGTAAGAAACAAGCTGGGGTTTGCTTCCAGCTTCAACACACAGCACACAGTACAGGGGATTGGAAATAGCGATTCTCCACAAGCACTACGCACATTCATATGTAAAAGGAAAGTACTATACCAGGCAGGCTGCTCCTCAATCCCGATCGCACTTACTGCAAAATACCCGGGAGCACACACAGCAGCTTCAGATCCTGACAGACCGAGCGCGATTCAGCAATTTCTCCAGTCTTCTACAGGGTGAGCCTGGTTTCCACTCTTCAGACTTCCTTCTTTTTCCTCACAAATCGGTTTCAGTCCGAACTGGCACTTACAACGGCTGCAGGCCAAACCTCAGGGCCTTACACATGCTTCCTGCGTGAAACTATACACCGCAGAAGCACAGAGCTCCTTCTCTCTTCACTGTCACAACTGATCTGATCTTTCCAGTCATAGAGCAGGGCATTTCCTTTAGCTCCACACCATTCTGTTGGCTGATTAGGCTGTCACTCACAATAAGACTCCCTCTGATGGTGGAAAAAGGCATCAAGGTCAAAACTACATTTCCCAGAGTCACTGCCCATACAATTCCCATGTGGCTGGCCCAAAATTAAGAGTCCAAGTTCTGATTTGTCCACAGGCCCCATTTTAGAGCTCCCTTAACCCAATTGGCCCAGCACAGCAGTTCAGGTCCAAAATGGAGGGGCAACACACACACACAGTCCCTGCTGTAACAAAAGCAGGTTAGACCAACTACAGTTTTGCTAATGCTTTAAAGGATTACCAGCAAACAGTTACAGCTTTCGAATGGACTCCCTTTGCGCTTCCAGTGACCGCAAACTGGAGCAATTCCTTTGCAGTTCAGGCGGGATTCGAGCAGGGAAACACCAGCCCCCTCTGGAAAAGCATTAATTATGTCTGCAAGCAGACAGCTCTTAAAGAGACAAGACGTGGGGGCTCTACCAGCACTCACAGTGCCATTCTAATGGCTTAAACACCGAACGCCAGCAGGCAGGGAAATACTTAGGCTAGCTCCTAGGAGGCTTTTTAGGAACCCCATTTGTAGGGGGGTTACACCTGTGTTTGATGGTGGGTATCTACCATTACACTTGGGCACAGCATGGGGCACCTAACCTGCCTAGCCATCCCCAGAGCACCTGGATGACCATTTCTGGAGGGCACCAGGACTCTGGGGCACTGTATTTGGTTTGTGGTTCTCATACCCTAAGAATGCATGTGAGACCACTCTTACAACCGTAATAGTGGTCTTGGTGGCAACATTAATATACAATTTTACTCTGATTTTTCTCCTAGATCCCCTGGGATGTCACCGAGCTCATGGAGACCAAACTTAAGGAAAGATTGGTAGACTATCTAGAGGTGCATGATCTCCAGGGTGCAAGGCAGCATGGGTTTATGGGGGAAGAGTACGTTAAATGAATCTGATTGACTTCTTTGACTGGGTCACTAAGACAGTAGATAGGTGCCAAGTGGTAGACATTCTCTATCTGGATTTCAGCAAGGCTTTTGACTCTGTACCCCACAAGAGGTTGATCAGAATGTTGGTGGATCTCGGGGCTGGGGAGAAGATGACCAGATGGGTGGGAAACTTGCTGAGGGATAGAACCCAAAGGATGATAGGGGGAGAGAGTTATCTAGCACCAGAGAGGTCACCAGTGGGGTCCCACAGGACTCAGAACTAGTAAAGTAAAATAAAACTTTATTTTTAAAGCGCTTTTCAGAACCAAAGCGCTGTACAAACACATTAAAACCATACAATTAGATTACATTAAACAATCGTTTTTAAAATCCTTCAAAATAAGCTTTAGAGAACAAATATGTTTTAAGCTCAGATTTAAAACTCGAGACAGTCAAGCAGTCTCTTATCCGATGAGGTAGAGAATTCCACAGGGAAGGGGCAGCATAGGAAAACACACGTGCCCCAGATGTCTTTAACCGAACCCTGGGAATCTCTAGAAATCCCTCTTCGGTAGATTGGAGTGAGTGGAAGGGGCAGTAGGGAGTAAGGAGATCTTGCAAGTACTGGGGTCCCTGTTCATGTAGGGCTTTATAGGTCAACAATCCGACCTTAAAGGTGATCTGCCACTGAACCAGCAGCCTGTGCAGTCCACGCAGCACAGGCGTAATATGACTAGCCCTAGATGTACCAGTCAAAAGCCTGGCTGCCGCGTTCTGCACTAGCTACAAGCGGCGGATATCAACCCCCAGCAGCCCTAGTTAAAGGGCATTGCAGTAATCAAGGCGGGAGGTCACGAAGGCGTAGACCAATATAGGAAGGTCAGCTGGAGGAACCAAGTGTTTCACCCAGGCGATATTCCTAAGATGGTAAAAGGAAGATTTGACAATGGCAGACACCTGTGATTTCAGGGTCGAACCGTCATCAAAAATAATGCACAGGTTACGCACCCGGTCTGAGGTCAGGAGCTGGACACCATCAAGCAAGATGCAAGCCCAGCCCTAAGACCTGCCTCACGGCGACCAGGGTCCACAACCAGAACCTCAGTCTTATCTGGGTTTAACCTCAGACAGCTAGTGCTCATCCAATCTCTGATCTCGGCTAGACAGGTGTTAAGCACGGAGATCGCATCATCCTGTCCAGGAATAAAGGACAGACCCAGCTGGGTATCATCTGCACAGCAGTGAAAACCCAAACTGTATCGCCTAATGATCTCTCCTAATGGTAGCATGTACACTGCGAACAACATGGGTGATAAGATGGAGCCCTGCTGCAGCCCACGGGACAGGGAGAGGGTGTCAGAGGAATAAATTAAAGTGACAGCCCTCTGTGTCCTGCCTGTGAGGAAAGATCGAAATCAACAAAGAACTGTTCCAGACAGTCCACAAAGAGGCTGCGGGCACTCCAGCAGCACACCATGGTCCACAGTGTCAAACGCCACAGAGAGATCAAGAAGGACTAGAACAGTACAAGCCTTTCGATCTCTCGCAATTAGGAGATCATTTAAAACCCAGACCAAAACGGTCTCAGTGCTATGTCTTTTCCTAAACCCAGATTGAAGAACATTATAGACACTGTGATTTGTAAGATGGTCATTCAACTGTAGTGCAATCACATTTTCAATCACCTTACCCACAAAGGGCAGGTTAGAGATAGTTAGCTAAGCAGTCTGGGTCCAAGGAGGGTTTTTTAAGGAGTGGTTGAATGACCGCCTCCTTGAGGGGATCAGGAAAGACCCCCTGCTCCAAGGACTTCCGGACAATTTCAGCAAGGATCGGGCAGATATCATCTACACAACCTACCAATAGTGGTGTAGGGCCCGGATCCAAACTACAGCAGGTTGGTCATACAGTCTGGACAATGCTCACAATGTCCATGAACTCCAGCCTGCTAAAGTCAGACCAGGCGACACAGGTACTCGTCGCCTCCTGCCGATCTCCACAATCCCTTAAAGGGAGAGCTCGGCCAATACCCCATCTAATGCTGGCAATCTTATCTGTGAAGAATCAAGCAAGCTCATCACACTTTATTTGTGAAAAATCTCTTCCAGGCTGCAGACAGACTGGATTGCACAGTCTGTTGACAGTCCGGAAGAGTTGAGCTGGTCGGTTCTGCGCAGCAGCAATCTCCTCAGATGGGAACTTTGCCTTCTTACGGGAGATTGCTGATTGATAGCTCAAATAATGGTCCATCAACCTAAGCCTGTCAGCACCAAGACTGGATTTCCGCCAAGCCTTCTCTAGCCTTCACCCCACTCTCTTCAATTCCTTCAAGGACCCATTAAACCAAGGGGTCCTCGGGCGCAAAGTGAGTGGGTGAACATGAACAGGAGCAATTAAGTCCAGGGCATCACCCACAGCCTTATTATAGGCTAGTACGAGATCCCTTGGACTCATGCACTCATTTGATACACCTGATAGATCCAGCACGCACCGCTGATAGGTCCTCTGGGGTAATCCCCCTCAAAGGGCGATACTGGACCATCTCCATAGGGGCAGGCCTAATTGGGGGTGCCTCGAAGCTGAATCTTATGGTGAGAAGGTCTAACCAACTGTTTGGTTCCACCCCCAATCCCATGATCTCCATCCCCAGGAGAAACACAAAATCTAGAGAGTGACCCCCCTAAATGGGTAGCAGAGGTAACCACCTGTGTAAGGCCTAACATAGTCATAAGTTGGAGGAGACTATTTCCAAACTCTGAGAATTCATCATCGATCCAGGCATTGAAGTCACCCAGAATTAACCATCTGGGCGACTCCAATGCCACATCGATAATGAAGTCTGCAAACTCCTTCAGGAATTCTCCACCATCCCAGGGTGGGCGGTAGATGAGGAGAATCCTTAACCCTACACCTGTTCCAATGATACACTCAAAAGATCGAGTGCAACCCACTGGCACATCCACAAGACCCAGCTCCGTTTTAAAAAAGATGGCCACACCCCCGCCCCTACGATCCAACTTTGGGCGGTGTATCACCGAGAACCCAGCTGGAGCAGCAGATGCCAAAATAGGGCCTGCATTCTCATCCAGCCAGGTCTCGGTGATACATGCCAGATCAGATGTTACAACAAGATTAGCTATAATAGCGGTCTTGTTCCTAATCGACCTGGCATTACACAACACCGCCCGGGTTGGATGGGTTTTCAAGGAGGATCCCAGGACCTGCCCACAATTTGTGGAGCCCTTGGGTATGGGAATCAGGCAGGGAACACCCCTTTCCTGAGCCCACTTTGTCCCAGGGCGTTTCCTAGTCCCCACTACCTCTATCTCCATTCCCCCACTGTGCCCAGTCCATATACCCTTCACTCACTTCCTCACTATCCCCAACGACCGGCATCTCCTATAAACTTTGGTCGATAATGAGGGACAGTGAAAGGGGTGTAAAACACGGAGCACAGTGGGGGAATAATGCCTGACCATCTCAACAGTGTTGTTCAATGTCTTCATCAGTGACAGTGGGGATGGCATAAAGGGCAAAATGTACCTTTTCACAGAAGACACCAAGCTCTGTGGGAGGGTAGACATAGCTGAAGGGATACAGCACCTACAAGACGATCTGAAAAAGCTTGAGAAGTGGCCAAGATCTGGCAGCTTGGCTTCAATGCCAAGAAATGCAAAATTATGCACATTGAAGCCAAGAATCCCAGGACACAGCACTACAGTATTTAGGTGGGGTCCAGGTATCTCCAATGGATGAGGAGAAGGACCTGAAGCACTCCATGCAGTGCAAGGAAGCAGTAGCAAGGGCAAACAAGATGTTGGGATGTATAGCTAGAGGGATCAGGAGTAGGAGAGAGGAGGTTATTCTACCCTTGTACAAGTCACTGGTGAGGCCACATCTAGAGTATGGAGTTCAGTACTGGTGCTCAGCCCTCAAAAAGGATGTTAAACTGCTGGAGACTGTCCAGAAGAGGGCTACAAAGATTATCGCAGGTCAGCAGGGTAAGGCATATGAGGAGAAGTTGAGGGTGCTGAACATGTACTCCCCTAGAGGACAGGAGGGAGAGGGGGATATGACTGAAACTTTCAAGTACTGGAAAGGGATAAATAAGGTGGACAAGGAGGGTCTCATCAAGTTACATGGCAGCTAGAACATGAGGGGGCACAGTCTTAAGCTGGAGGCAGGGAAGTTTAGGAGGGGGGTCAGGAGGCACTTATTGACGGAGAGAGTGGTGACCAGTTGGAATGCGCTGCCTGAAGAGGTAGTCTCGTTGAAGATGGTGGGCAGCTTCAAGAGAGGCTGGGATAGACATGGGGGAAGGTAAGGGTCAAGGATGGAGAGGATGGAAAGGATGGGAGGGGTGGTGGGGAGGGCGGAGCAGGGTCAGTTACTCAGGCTGTGGATCCTGCAATACCAGCAGACTAGACAGATCAAATGGCCTTCTTCTGCTGGCTTCTTTGTATGTTCAACAGGCTGTTAAGATATGCATGCTATACTCACTTACGTACAACAGCAGCTGGCATTCCCCCTCCTTTATTAAATGACTCCTGGTGCACAGTTGCCTGAGGATCCCCAGGTGGCATTAAAGCAGAAAAAAGTACACTGCCTTCCCACCCTCCCTGCAGGAGGTATGCACCCTCCCCTCCCCGTCCAGCCCTAGCTGGGAGATCATATGGGGGCTGGTCCCTGTTGTAAAGAAGCTTATGCTTATTCTGTAGCTAATGATGGGAGGATACATATCCTGGGTGCGAGCACCCAATGGATGAGCTAAGATACAGTGTCTGAGCTAAAGGTATCAGCAAAACTCTGTCCTGGATAGATTGTACTGTGCTTGTAGGGTGAGAAACAGCTAGACTACAGTACCGGAGAGAATATGGCGGCTATACTGTAGGGAGTCTCTGTCCCAGGTTTGGTAGTTCCATAAGCAGCCACTTCCCAATCACTCTCAAAAGATGGGGTAAAAGGTCTTGAACATAGACCAAGGTCCTGCATTCCCCTAGCTAGGCAATGCCACAAGCTTGTGTTTGTCCTGCACCTCCCCCCCCCCCGGAAAACACAAACCACCCCATGAAGGCTATCCCCATTGAATCTTGTACTTTATTGGCTGAGAAGTGTACATGTAATGCCCTAGTCTAGAGAGGGTCAGATGGCAGAGTAATGGTCATATGCTGTGCCCCATCCCTCCCAACTCCCCCCCCCCAAGGCCAATCAGGCCATCTAGAGGTAGGCTGCTTAGGTCCTAGAGATGATTAGGACAGTATCAGGATAGGAGGACATGGCTTTGCGTAGCATCCTTGTGTCCATATAAGTGGACCTAACTGAGGGCAAATGTAGGCGCAAGTACCACTCCACACATTAGCCCAGCAGTGCATTTTGTATGGCGAACATGAAGCAGTACCACCAGGAAGGAATGGCAACTGAAATGAGGTCTGATGTCTCTATGATCGTTTTCACCTCACTGGAGGGGTCTCCTCAGTGCTACAGTCATCTTAGCATGCCAGATCTTTTGTAAGTGCCTCACACCATGGGAGATACAGATCTTCACTGAGGATCTCTCCTCCTTTAGGCCCAACTTTGGAGCTGTAAGCTGTCAGGACCACCTGGAAATTTGTTGCTAGTGGGGGCTGCTCACAATGACATGCAGCATCGACACGTATATAACATGGGCAGCCCCATCACTCCTCAGTTCCTTCTTCTGCCATTGACCGTCCTCATTGGACCTGCTGAAGGAAACATCATCAACTAAGCCATCGCCATTTGTTTTTTTTACTTTAGTTTACTATCGTCATCTCTGTATGCCTCTGTATGCCGCTGAAGTTGAAAGAACCTTCATTTCAATATTGTATGTGTAGATATAAAATTTATGAGGACGACACATGCATGGCTTGTGTGTGGTGCCTGGACTTGTCTCACCCAGAGCTTCAACCAGGCTACAAGGCGATGCCATAAGAAGGCTCTAGATAATTCTCTTGCCTTAAAAGCATTGAAAACCATGAAAGTGGAAAGGGGTTCACAATCTTCTCCCTCGTCATCAGCCAAGAAACAGTCATTGCAGTCTAAGACAAGGACAAGGAAAGAATGTTGTCTCGGGCCTCCTTGTTGTTCAGTCATAAGCACTAACACAGTGACAAGGACAAGTCCACTTTGCTGGCAAGGTCCTGCTCACTGAAAAGCGTTACGTCCTTGTCAACACCTGCTTCAGCAGCATCGACTACAGACCCCTCAACCGTCATTGAGACACCAAGGTCGGGGTTTGGCTTAGGTGCTGCCGTATCTACTATTGATGGTATGACACCATCGTTCGTGATGACAACAATGAAATGGAAAATAATCCTGACCTCTTGGACTTACAGGTGGATTTGGAGGAGGAATATGAGGGTGAAGAACAATTTGTAGAGGGACCCCCCCCCCTGGCTCCACCCTCTTGTTCTGTAGTGAGGACTCAGTGGTTTACACCATGAGGTCTCCTCCAGAGGGCCCATCTTTTCTAAGCTATGATGCAGCAAATGCAGTTTGCCATGGGCCTTAATGTGGAACAAGAACATTCCACTAAATGGAATCTCATGGAATTTCTGGAGGTGCCCTGCTCCCCATCCACAGTAATTCCTTCTGTATGTCCTGCATGAGAGGATCCTACTTTTCCTGCATGGTTACAGACCAAACTCACTGTCTGCAGTCCCTAGAAAGGCTGACAAGCAATCTTCTGTACATTTGCTAAGCCTTATTATGCTAACCAGTCAGAAACTGACTCTGTAGTCATCATGGCTGCTCATGATAGTGTAACCCCCCCACTGAAGGGGCTTACCTTACTGGGGCCCCATAGAACCCATGTTCTGCCTCCAGTTCCCTGTAGCTCTGAATCAGGACTAGAGGGCTCTGGTGAGTGGTCCTGGTGGGATCTGAACCCTGACACCCCATGCGTGCCTTGTGGATACGGCTGCCGATCCTTGGTATCTCAGCCCAATGTACAGATGGGGGTTGAGCTCTGAACATGGTTCCAGCACCTCTGGGCACCCTGGCAGGCAGTAGTTCAGTCCTGGGAGTTGCCATGAGAGGACCGACAAAAGTAAACAAAAAACATGGCCACCACACACCTATTGCGCACCTATTGCAGCCAATCAGAGAAGGACTGTGAAAAAATTATTTAAGGGACTGTTTGCCCGCCAAAAGTAGTAGCAGTAGTAGCAAAAATCTTTATTTTTATACAGAAAAAAATACACAGGAAAAAAGAAAAGTTGGTACACAAAAGGAGAGATCAACCAGAGGATCGGTGAAGAAAGCCTGTGTGGGCTATCCAGCTCAAGGGACTGTTCTTCAGCCCAATGGCCTGCTGTGTCCCCGAGTAAAATAAGAGGCCGAGTTTCTTAAGAGCAACCGAAGCACAGAAAGAGTGAGTCTTCGGAGAATTTGTTGCCCATTGAAAGAGAATTCTAAGTTTTGCTGCCAGAAAGCTGAGAGAGAGAATGGAGTTCCATTGAGAGAAAGGGAAACCGTAGTCTTCTGCCGCAGCGAAGGCTTGGAGCTACTGTGTGAAAGCAGAGACTGTACGGGTGCTGCCTTGCAATAAATATTTCTGCAGCTGAAGAATGAGTTTGAGCAGCCAGTCTTCTTCCTCGGAGGGGCTATATGGAAGACCAGGAGGCTGCTGAGTTGCTTCCATAAGAAGTGGTTGCGCGTGTGCTGGGCTAGAAACTGAGCCAGATACCTAGGTGAAAGTGTGTCTATGCAGAAGCTGTGAGCTGCATAGAGAGGTCTCAGGGACCAAACCCGCCCTGTCCCTAGACCCATCAGAGAAGAGGACCAGAAAGGAAGACGACGAGAGGCCTGCCTGGTGAACACTGTCCACAAAGGCCTCAGAGGTGAAGATTTCAAAGGCCAGGCAGGTGCAGACCAGTGTTCTTCGGCTCTCCAATTAGCCCTGCAGCTGTGGTACCCCACTAACAATTTCTACACCTCCACTGTACAGGAAAGCCAGCCTGCTGAACCCCCTCATCAAACTAAGAGTACTATAATATTTCACTTTAGTTGCTTCTTACCGGGATTGCTGGTTTTAGGAATGACTGGACACCATAAGTAACTTCTAACAGCTCTGAGGTTTATTCAACAAATATACATTAGATAGATCAGCAGGCCTCAGCAGAACTACTGCTACAATCTGCTCGTGCACTTTCCAAAACCCAGTCTCCACCCAAGATATACCATTAGCCCAAAACTACAGGGGGATGTGGACTAAACCATTCTACACTGTTACTAGGGTAAGTTACCATATACTACAGCTCCCCTTCTAGTAAAAGAAAGCAATTACCTTGATTTCGGTTTGCATATCAATGACAAATAATTACCAAGCACTATTAACATAATGGTTGAGTCTTACTTTGTGATGAGTTAGGGTCTAAAGTCACTGGTACTCAGCTTTGTTGAAATAAATCTTTACCACTGACTTGAGTCATAACAAAATCCCTGAACCTCTTAGGAACTTTAAGCAGATGCCCTCTTCTGGTCATTCGAGTAGATTGCACGCTGAGCACAGCCTCAGGACTTTCTGGCAAAGCGTCATTGAAAACAACAGGTTCCATCTTAGGCTGCTCATACTCTTGACAAGTGTCCTGTTCCTGGCTGTTGTCCCTGGATTGCACTGTTTGTGACAATACGGATTCAGTTGACTCATCTGCCTGTTGCTCTTCAGCCTCCAAAGCAACTGTTCGGTCTCTCCTCAGGTATCGCCTATTCCTGCAGTATCGCTGTCCTGCAGGTGTAATCACATTATAGGATCTTGGCTCATCACGGATTCTTTCCACTGTAGTAGATTGCCACCCACTAGAAGTCTCTGTGCATACCCTTTCCCCTTCTCTGAATGGAGTAAGTGGAGCTGCATTTCTGTCGTAATACTGTTTCTGTCTTTTCTGTAGTCTTATCAGGCGTTTATGTGCATCCTTTGGTATTTCAGGTCGCAGTGCCCTTGCATTTGCAGGTAATGTTGTTCTCAACATTCTGCCCATTAACAACTAAGAAAGTGTACGGTTCAGTCCTGTGACTGGTGTATTTCTAAGACTGAGCGATGAGAGACGTGGATCGATCTGAGCTTGCATAGACTTCAGAAAGATTCTTTGTACTGTCTGGATCATTCTTCAAGCTAAACCGTTAGATTGTGGGTATCCTGGGCTGGAATGAGTTATTCTGAATTCCCACAAATTTGCAAATTGCTTCATTTCATGACTTGCAAATGGTACATGATCCATTACCAGTTCTTTTGGAATTCCAAGTCTTGCAAATACAGCTTTCAATTTTGCAATAACTGTAGCTGCCGTCTTGTCAGGCATTCTGAGAACCTCAGGGTATTTTGAAAAATAGTCCACTACTATTAAGTAGGAGTGTCCCCTAAAAGTCAAAAATGTCTGCACCAAGCTTTAACCATGGCATGTCAGGTATTTCTTGTGGACACATTGGCTCTTTATGGTTGCTGGGTAAAAGTTCCTGTTAAGGTCCACATGCTTCAACCATCATTTCTACTTCTCGATTCATGCCTGGCCAATACATCACAGCTCTGGCTTGTGCCTTTGATCTTTGTATTCCTTGATGTGCTGCATGAAGTCTTTGTAGCATATCTGTTCTCAGCTCTTTGGGTATGATGATTCTTTTACCCACCATTATGAGTTCATTCTCTATGTTTATATTGTCTCTCATGGGCCAATAGTGCTGAAGTTTGATGCTGTCTTGTTTTTTCCTGTTAGGCCATCCTTTGAAGTGCATTTGCTTTAAGCAATTGTAAATCACTATTCCTCTGTGTGGCCTGTTTTAGCCTCTCTAACGTGTTGTCAGGCAGTGTCTCTGTTGCTTGGATTGAGTATATGACCTTTTCACTACTTAGATCAATGTCTCCCTCTGCTGGTTTTCTTGGCACTGCCCTGGACAAAGTGTCTGCAACCAGAATCTCTTTTCCTGGAGTATATTACCTGTATGTCATATTTCTGTATCGGTAACAGCATCCGCTGCAGTCTTGCTGGAGCCTTTCCAATTGATTTGTTCAGTGTGGACTGTAGTGGCTTGTGATCTGATTGTATTTTCACTGATCTTCCGTAAACATACTGATGAAATTTCTGTAGAGAGAACACAATCGCTAGCAACTCTTTTTCAATCTGTGCATAGTTTCTTTCAGCACTGGACAATGACCTAGATGCATAAGCTGTTGGTCTGTTTCTTTGCAGTAGACAAGCACCTAGTCCGTCCTTAGATGCATCTGCTTGGATTTCAATGTCCTCTTTTGGATCAAAGAATTTTAATACTGGTGCAGAAGAAATAGTCTCTTTCAGCTTTTGTAAGGCTTCTTCCTGTGCTGGCTGCCACTGCCACATGACATCTTTTTTGAGTAGCTGCCTTAGTGGGGCAGTGAGGTTTGCTTCCTTCGGAATGTACTGCACCAAGTATCGAGTCATTCCTAGCAGTCTCTGTAGTGCTTTTTTATCTTCGGGAGGGGGCATCTCAGCTATTGCTTCTACTTTGGCTTCATAGGCTGTAGCCCATTTTTGGTTATGATGTGCCCCACGTATTTCACTTCACTCACCAAATACTGTATTTTGTCTGTATTGAACTTAACATCGAGTTACACTGCTCTATCCATCACTTTTCTCAGAATATTGTCATGTTCCTCCTTGGTAGCTGCGGCTATAAGCATGTCATCAGCTATTACAAAAACACCTGGTATGTCCCCGAAGTGTTCAGCATTTCTCTGCTGGAATACTTCACTCACAGACCTTATACCAAAAGAAAGTCTGTGAAATTTGTACCTTCCCCATGGACTGTTGAATGTACATAGGTCTGCAGATTCATCATCTAATTTGATCTGCCAGTACCCATCTTTTTCATCTAGAATTGTGCAAAACTTTTTACCTGCAAGCTTACTCTGAATATCCTCCAATGCGGGGTGAAGAAGTGATGTCTTCTGATAGCTTTATTTAAGTCTCTAGGGTCCAAACACACCCTGATCTCGTCATTTTTCTTTTTGGTAATTACAAGGCTATTTAACCATGTTGTAGGTTTTTTTTTACCTTGCTAATCACCCAATTTGCTCCAGCTGTTCCAGTGTCTGTTTTAGTCTGTCCATGATTGCATATGGGACTTTCTTGCACCCATGTATCACAGGAGTAACATTTGGGTCAGTATGTATGTGGTAAACTCTTGGGAATTCTCCTAGGCCTTCAAACACTGTTTTATATTGTGCAAGAAGTTCCTCTTTTGTGCTTGGTGGCTTGGTTTTAAGCACCTTTACTTTGCGAATCAGATGCAGGATGACACATGCCTGTTGACCCAGTAGGGAAGCTCCCGACATGTTAATGACATAAAACTGCAGATTGGCCTCTCTGTCTTGTGTCTTACACTTCACCATCACTTCCCTTTCCGGATTAATTTGTGCTCCTCCATATGCCATTGGGATAGTACTGGTCAGCTTGATTTGTACCTTGCATGGAAACTGCGCAATCACATCTTTAGTCAGTATATTGGCTTCAGCCCCAGCGTCCAACTTGAACTTAACTGGCTGTCCCATTATCTTCAAGGTAGTGTACCACTCTTCATCTGGTACTTGTGTCTGCACTATTTCTTGTTTTCTTTTTACAGCACCCACAACTAGTGCTCCTACCCCTTTGGTCATTTTCTCAAGAGAGTTTGTTGAACTTTTTGGACCTGCACATTTTTGCATAATGGTTGAGGCCACCACATTTACAGCATTCTTGTCCATAAGCTGGACAAACCTTTGGCGCATGTCCCTTGCCACACCTCCCACACGTGTTTGATTTTTGTGCACGTGTCTCACATGTTGGTAGCTGGCAGTCTGGTTTTCAGCCTGTTTTACCATACTGCCTCGATTTATGTTCTACAGCATGGATGAACTTCTCAGCAGTCCCTTGTGACATCGCTCTTGCCTGTGCCCTTGTTACCTCTTTGGCTCTGCATATGTTCACTGCTTTGGCCATCGCGAGGTCTGGGGATTCCAGTAGCTTTTCTCGGAGCCTGTTGTCGGTGACACTAAAGACAATTTTATCCCAAATAATTAAGTCCTCAGTCTCTTTAAACTCACAATTCCAAGTTTTTTGACTGAGCTCTGTAACAAACTTGTCTATATCTGAGTGCTCATTGAATGGGTGGACCCAAAACTGATGTCTCTGAAACACGAAGTTTTTTCTAGGTTCACAATAATTTTTAAATGCTTCCATAACCTCAGCTGCTTGTGGGTCAGCATATGTTATATTGAGGGTATTGTACACCTCAAGGACCTCATCCCCGATCATGTGCAGCAGGACTGCAATTTTCATTTCCTCTGACTTATCATCTAATCCTGTGGCTGTAAAGTACAGACTTAATCTCTGTGTCCACCTTCTCCAGTTTTCTGCAAGATTTCCGGTCAACAATAGTGGTGGAGGTGGCTTAAAGTGCTCCATACTGCCAAAAATATTTTGTTATACAGCCTTTTAGTAAGCTTTAGTTACTCACAAATAATGTCTTTTGTTTCTTTTGTTGGCAGCACAAACTTTTCTTCTTTCTTGCAAGTGCAGCACTGCAAGTTCACTTCTGACACCATATATTTCATTTTAGTTGCTTCTTATCGGATTGCTGGTTTTAGGAATGACTGAACACCATTAGTAACTTCTAACAGCTCTGAGGTTTATTCAACAAACATACATTCGATAGACCAGCAGGCCTCAGTAGAACTACTGCTACAATCTGCTCGTGCACTTTCTAAAACCCAGTCTTCACTCAAGACATACCATTAGCCCAAAACTGCAGGGGGGATGTGAACTAAACCATTCTACACTGTTACTAGGATAAGTTACCATATACTACAAGTACCCTGGGCTGCAGCACAGGGGTGTATTATTTTGCTAGCTAGATAGTTAGAATCAGGAGGTTTGGGACCTGGGCTGGAATCGTCCTTTCAAGCTAAAGTCCAGGCCTGCATTTTCGAAGTCTCTACTGTTTCAAGTTATTGGCCCCAATGAAAGGTTTTTCCAAGTTACAGATTGTTAACAGCCACCACTCCCCAGCCTTCATTGCCCTCTCCCTGGTGAGGTACCCACTGCATCAAACTGGGCTTGTACAAGGGATTAAGGGTGCACCCCCGGGGGGAGGTGTAGGAGAGAGGGGGTACAGTCAATATTTATCATTACTAAAATTTTGTGTTTTGCTTCTCTCCCTTTTCCCCCTCCCTCAAATAAATACTGTTATTGTTCATGTTACGTGCTGTTATTGCTTTATGGTGTACGGGGGGATTGTTACTGCTGCTACTTAGTGGGAAGGTGCTCGTAGGAGCAGCTACTGCGTTTTTCTGGGATGTGGTAACCTGCAGTTTGTCCACAGGCATCCCATATCATTACCCCAGGTGGAGGCACTGCACCATTTCTTCTCCTATCAGTGAACCCAGGCCAGTCCTCTCGGAGGTGTGTCCAGGAGGGACCTGAGGGCCCTGGAAAAGCCCAGGTGAATCAAGGGGCTGTTATAATAGGTCTAGAGTGCCTAGACATATGAATACTTTGCCTCCTGATAAGGAATCCAAGAGGCCGGATGTGATGTGCAAGCGTACTTATGCCTCTGCATCGCTGGGTCTTAGGATTGCACACTACCAGGCTCATGTGATCAAATACTAGAAAAGCCTGTGGAAAAAGGCTTGTACTGCTGATTAGGCTTTGCCTGATGGCTCTGCCAAAACTGATTTGTTTAAAACATTGTCTGCTGATGCTGAGGTTGGCAAACATTTGCTGTGCTCAGCTTATAATGTCTCTGATGCTTCTGTCAGGGCTGCAGCTTCTGACATTTTTATGAGAAGCTATTCTTTCTTTTTTTTTTTTTTTAATTTTACCGATTCTTTTTCCCTCTGGTCACGGCCCCAGGGTCCTCTCTCAGGCAACCCATCTGTTGTCCTGCCCGCCTGTGAGTCCCGAACTATGCCTCCTTTCTCCCTTCCTCGCCGATGCCAGTACTCCTGGCTAACCCTATCCGGGGAGGGTCGCCCCCCCATCTACTTGGGGCGCTCTTACAAGTCAGACTCTGGCATCAGATGAGGGGCCTGGGTAGAGAAAATCGAAGGCCAGTTGAGGAAACTCGGTGTTGGGCATGGGGGAAGATGCCATCGCCTGATCCTCTGCACCAGGCTTTTCTGGTATTCTGTTCCGCCCACTCCCCCCCACATGTGCACCCCTCCGACATTGTAAGGGTCACGGCAACCCTGCCTTACATCCGGCATGCTATTATGTGCAGCCCACGCTACTGCGGTGCCCCCGATCTCCACCAGGGGTCGCCGGAGCATCAGGCTCCTCAATGCCCTCCCCCGGGACTGGAGAGCAGCCATGTGGGTGCTCAATCCAGTCCCTCCCATGCCGACCCCTGGCTCCCAAGCTCGCTCCCGAACTCGGGTCGCTGGTGTGGCACGAGGTGTGGCATCCAGTGCCTCAACCCTCAGCGCCAGCGGGCCAGTGAGAAGGTATTCTTGGCTCAGAGTTGCTGACTTTTCCACTGATGTGTAACAGGCAGTTTTGAATGCTCCCTTTTAAGGATCCAGTTCATTTGGCTATGATGTTGAAGAAGCCCTACATGGCCTTCAGACTTCTAAAAATGACTCTATTACCTGTTAAGTCCCTATATTCCACTCCCACTACAGGTCTTAGTCAGGGCTCTTTTTTTTCATCGGCCTTCTGCCCAAGGTAATCATGCCTACCATCAGCAAGACTGTTTTCAGGGTGGTGGTCCCCTTCCAGGTCCCCTCCTCCTGGTGCTCATGCAAAAGCACCTAAAATAATCAGTTCCGGTGGCCCTGCCACCTTGGTTCCATCTGTCTCTCTTCCATCTCCACCTCCTCCTCAGCTGTTACCTCCAGGGGTGAATGTGTGTGAAGGGGGGGGCAGGATCTTCTTGCATCTGATGGACGAGTGGGTTCTAGAGATAACTGCAAGGTGACATGCTCTGGATCTGCTACAGATCCCTCCAGATCATCCTCCATCTCCTTCCATTTATTTTACAGGCCATTTGTCCCTTCTGAAGGAAGAAATTCAGACTTTGTTTCAAAAACTTGCCATAGAACTGGTTCCTTCTCAGGAGAGAAACAAAAGGTCACATTCCAGATACTGCCTAGTCCTGAAGTGGACAGAGGATCTGTGTCCTGTGTTAGATCGCAGGGATTTCAACCTATATATCGAATTCAAAAAGTTGTGGATGGTATCCCTGCAGGTTCTGATTCCCCTACTGCAAAAGGGGGGTCTGGCTCTCTTCACTGAGCATGAAGGAAACATATCTTCATAGAAAAAAATCAGGAAATTCCACAGACAGTACCTCCGCTTTATGCTGGAGGGCGAACACTATCAGTTCAAGGTATTGCCCTTTGGCTTGTGCTCTGCACCATGAGTCTTTACAAAATGCTTGGCAGTAGTTGCAGCAGACCTTAGCAGGGAGTGCCTGTGTGTTTTCCTCTGTCTGGACAATTGGCTCCTAAAGGCCAGCTCCAGAGAGGCTCTACTTCACACCCTCAGACACATCAGTTGTTTGAAGATTTTGGGGTCACAGTAAATGTGCCAAAATCTGTGTTGACTCCATGCCAGAGACTACAGGGCATAATGACAGTCCTGGATACAAAGGAAGGATGTGCTTTCCTGCCACAGGACAGGCAAACACTCTGACTGTTCAGGCACTCTGGGCACACAGGAGTCGCTACTTTTCTGCATGCACAATGTTATGCCTCCTGGGCTTCATGGCTGTGGCTATTGTGACTGTGCCTCTGGCATGTCTCCATATGAGGATACCTCAGGGGGCACAGGGTCTAGTGGGATCAGTTGACAGATGAGCTGGGGCAAATGGTTCTCATCACATCTCCTCTTCGCAGAGCTTTATTATGGTGGATGTGTCACAAAACACCTACTGAAGGGCACTCCATTCCTTGTACCAGCTCCTGTACAGATCCTCACCATGGATGCCTCAGGCTTAGGATGGGGTGCTTATCTCTGTCCTTACCAGACACAGGGGTCATGGACCAAGGTGGAGTATGAGCTGCATATAAATGTCCTGGAAAAGTGGCCTGTCCTGTACATCCTTTAGACATATGAACATACGAAATTGCCAGCAGATATAGGCCATTCGGTCAATCTAGTCTGCTCGAGTGAGCAGCACACTCTTATTAAACTGCAGCTGCTCCCCCTCCCCTTGCTCCCCTTTCTAATTTAGTGCTCCCAACTTCCGACCTCTCTTCCCCCACCCTCCCCACGGTTTTGACCCTCCCTTTGGCCCTAGCCCACCCTCTCTTGAAGCTGCCCACTATCTGCAGTGCCGCTGCTTCCTCTGGCAACACATTCCATCCAGCCTCCGCCCTCTCCATGAAATAGTGCCTCGTCATCTCTCTTGAACCTTCCTCCCTCCAATTTCAGGCTGTGTCCCCTGGTGTTCCTCCCCCTTTTAACTTAAACAAGCCCTCTGAATTAACTCTGTTTATGCCCTTCAGGTACTTGAATGGCTCAATCATATTCCCTCTCTCCCTTCTATCTTCTAGGGTGTAAATGTTGAGCTACTTCAATCTGTTCTCGTATGTCTTGTCCCCCATCCCCAGGATCATCTTCATGGCCTACGATGGATCCCTCCAATAGTTTCATGTCCCTTTTTAGATACAGGCAGCAAAACTGTAAACTGTACTCCAAGTGCGGCCTCACCAGAGACCTGTACTGGGGCAAAATGACTTCCTCCCTCCTAGAGATGATTCCCCTGGTGATGCAACCCTGTATTCTATTCACCTTTGCAGCTGCCTTCCTGCACTGTGCCGAGTGTTTCATGTCCCCTGTCACCAACACTCCCAGATCTTCCTCCTCCTCCTCTGAAATGGCCAACTGTACTCCCCCCCCCCCAACCAGCAGCTGTTCTTTGAGTTTTTTCCTCCAGTGCAAGACCTTGCATTTTTTGGCATTGAACCCCAGCTGCTAGGTGGCTGACCAGCACTCAAGTGTCACCAAATCCTCCTGCAGTACCTTACCCCCTTCCTAACTATCCACCTCTACACAGATCTTGGTGTCATCTGCAAAGAGGTTGATCTTGCTTCTCATCCTGTTGGATATATCTGCAATGAATATGTGAAATAGTGCTGGTCCTAGCACTGACCCCTACGGGACCCCACTGGTTACCGCCCTGGGTGCCGGGCATGGCCAGATTAATGGATGTGGGGGTCCTACTCCAAGTCATATTTTGTAGCCCGGGGGGCCCCTAAATGCCAACATTCCACTCTTCTGCAGTAACGACCAGGGTACTCAAGCAGGATGTGGTTTATAATGCTATGTGTTATGCCACATGACTTGACAGGTCGCATGCCCTTGATTATAAACAACACAATTCAGAATGACCAATTACTGCACAAAAGAAACATTTTATCAGTACAATATTAACATTTTGTAAATTTTCACTTTTTAGTTACCTTTAACTCGTCTTGTTTTTCCCTTGCCACTACTGTACCTTGTAACTATTTTTGTTATTATTAATTATGGATCCTCTTTTCTTCCTCTTTTTTTCCCTCCCCGAGACACATCTGGACATTAGACTTCAATTAGTGTGCCCTGCCTGCCCAGATATCAAATTCAAATTCGCATAAATAAATTAATAAAATGGGGATTGCAGCTGCCACGATCTCCTGCACATGCCTCCTTGAATACCTATTCTCTGCCAAAACTAAAAAACTGAAGCATGTATTGAAGCAGTTAGTGGGGCTCACAGCTCCCTCCCATTATTTCCTCGCTCAAGACTCCTTTGAGCTCCAAACCTGAGACATGCTCAAGCTCCTTGCCTCTGCAATGCATCTGCCACAATCACCCTCTGTGCAGCTATCTTTGTCCTCAATTCTGTCTGTTCTCGCACTGTCTCCTCTCCTCCATCTCCATTGTCTTTTATAGTTTTGTTGTCAACCTAAAAGTTGCTTTGCTGCCAATGCTGAGTTGCCACATCCTGGCCCCTACTCCAAGTCATTGATGCCAAAGCAGCTAAACAGAGTTGTGCCAAAAAGACTGAGCCTTAAGAACCCTGCAGGACCTGTAGGTGTTGACTGCAGTCACTTCAGAAATTAAGTTTCCTAGAGCAACCTGATGCAACTTCCCAGTAATGTATATGACTCAAATCAAACCAAGACAAAACTGTGCCAGCATGAGCAAGTCGCACAAGTTAGTTCCCCTCAGGTGACTTATTAGCATCCCATGGTCCACTCAGTGCCAAACTCAAATCTTATTATAGACTCAGTACACTACTCAGGTTACTGAACACTCACAGACAGACCATGACCAGATGCAGCCGCAGCTTAGTTTGTTTCTCCAATGCAATAAAACTAGTTATTTCTGCAGCACAAATGACGTGGACACTGCAGCACGCAGAAAACTAGTCAACACAACATACCTGGTGTGGCCTGACTGATGTGAATGTGACTTTGATGAGTCCAGTCTGTCCTCTTGATTGTTTTCTCAAGATCACACAGGTGGTGGTGACACAACTCAGCCTTGCAGCGTGGCCTGGCATGGGAGGACTCCTCATAGTCGCAGCAGGACCAAAGGCCAAACTAGCAGCAGCACTGACTGACCTTGACTAGTGGCTACACTGAAAACACCAGCAGCACGTGATGCTGCACTGAAGCCAAATCTGACTCCAGGTGACCCCCCGTGGCCTACTTTTGTGTCTTTAGACAGAGACTCTTCTTCTTTGATAGACAAGACCAACCATCAGCACTGACGACTGACCGCCACAGCTCTCTCTCGTTCTCCTCCTCTACTCCTCATTACTTCCCAGCCACATGTCCTGACGCCATGCACATGCACAAACTGATTCCTGCTCCCCAGTAGCCACACCTCCAGAGGACCTCTGATGGACATGATTGATTGTGTGTGGTGGGGTCAGGGTGGATCAGAGGTGAAGCTGGAGCAGCCGTCAGAGAAACTGAGAGGCTCACTTGCTCAGAGCAGTTGCAGGGGAGGGTCATCATTCACCAAGCTGACTCAGTGAGGTGTGGGGGCTGACTGACTCCAAGGAGGGGGCTGCTTTTTGGGCAACTCGGCCTGTCAGCGGTTGTCCAGTACAGCCAGAATTAAAGAAAGCAGCTGTAAATAAGTTAACAGTGGGGGCCCTCCTGAACCTCTGGGCCCTATGCCATGGCGTAATTAGCATACAAGTTAATCCAGCCATGGTGCTGGGAGCTCTCCCCCAACTACCACCCTCTGCTGCCTGCCCTATAACCAGCTCTTGAGACACTCAACTAGGTTCCTCTCTGCTCCCAGACTATTTAACTTGCTGTTCAACCTTCCATGGGGCACGGAGTCAAATGCTTTACTGAAGTCCAGGTAAAGGACATCCCTGCATGGCCCCTATCCAGTGACCTGGTCACCCAGCCAAAAAAGTCAACAAGGTTGGTCCTACATGATCTCCCAGGCACAAACTCATGTTGCCTGTCACCCTGCAGAACATTCTCCTCCAGGAAACACACCAGCCTTTCCTTAAGTATAGTCTCCATTAACTTTCCCACAATGGTTGTAAGGCTCACTGGTCTATAGTTCCCAGGTTCATCTCTGGGCCCACTCTTATGGATTAGCACCACATGTGCCATCCTCCAATCCCTCCAGATCTTTCAGACTCATCTCTGTCCAGGTCCTCTGCTAATCCAGATGGACAATGCCAGTGTGATGCATTACACCAACAAATCAGGAGGCACTCACTCTCATCCCCTATGCAGGGAAGCAATGAGAGTATGGTACTGGGCTCTTACAACCTTCAGCTGTTGGCTGTGTTTCTCCCAGTTCTCCAAAATATCTTGGCAGACAGGTTAAGCAGGTCACAGTCAATGGTTCACAAATGGGAACTTCTGACCTCTGTGGTAAATAACCTCTTCACAAGATAGGGTCACCCAGAGAGTGATCTTTTTGCATCCCAGCAGAATGCAAAACTGAGATGTTTCTGCTCACTCACTGCAGAGCTTGGAGTTTTTGGCAAGAAACGTTGTCCTTCTCTTAGAAAGGGAAATTCCTCTATGCAGTTCTTCCCATTCCTCTAATACAGAGGGCTCTGCTCAAGCTGTGGGTGGAGAGTGCCACTCTCATCCTCATTGCCCAATCTTGGCCTCACCAGATATGGTTTCTATGTCTTCAACATCTGCCAGTGGTGCCGGCCCAGTGGCACAGAGGCTAAGGCACTGGATGCCACACCTTGTGCCACATCAGCGACCTGGGTTGGGGAGCGGACATAGCTCGTTGGGGGTTGGATCCCCAGGAGTAGGATCAAGCATCCTATGGACTGCTCTCCTCTCCTGGGGTGGGTGGGCTACACTCTGTGCAGCTCCAGTGGCACCTGGTGGCTTGCGCATGTCATACTCAGGTTAGGGGGGCTGAGGTGGGTGCCTTCACATGGGCGTGGGAGTGTGTCTGTCGCAAGCAGATGCCATTGCACATCTTCACCCCTGGGACACAGCAAGGAAAAACCCCGGCTCGCAGGGAGGTGACAGTGGCCTTAAGTGATATGGGCCCACGTGCCGAACACCGGACTTTCCCTGACTGGCTCTCCCGAGCCCTCACTTCACTCCACTCCACACCTTGGCTGACTGGATTGTCAGGACACCCAGGTTGGTGGAGGGTGACCCCACCCCAGGGGATGTAGATCGGAAGGGGGCCAGCTGGGGTCCATGGAAGTGGGCGAGGTGTCTCTGTCCCCAGTTCCCAGGACGGAGAGGTTTCAGGTGTGCAGTAGGTGCCCTGGTTGGGTTGGGCACACCTGAGAGATGCCCTGGGATGTTGGCAATAACAGTTGACAAAAAAAAAAAATCTGGTAGTGGAGTCTCCTGTCCCACTACCTCTGTGTCACGATCTGCTGTCACCGGCCAAATGATCCCAGGTCCATCTGGACCTGAAGTCTCTGCTCCTGCATACGTGGCTCTTGAAAACATAGTCATCGCACATTTTGGGGTATCCCCTAAGGTTACTGATGTCCTGCTTGCGGCTAGGAAGCCTTCTACCAGACATACTTATTCCCTGAAAAGGAAGAACTTCACTTTGTGGTCTGCTTCCTGGAATATGGACCCTTTTACATGTCCTTTGAATACTGAGTTGGAATGCTTGCTTTTCCTGTTTGACTCCGGCCTGCAGTATTCTTCTATTGAGGTGCATTTGGCTGCTATATCAGCTTTCCATGCCCTTATTGATGGTTGTACGATTGCCCAATTAGAGGTGCCCGTACATTTCTGAGAGGTAGTCTTCATATGAAACCTCCCGTTCGTAATCTAGTCCCATCTTGGGACATGAATTTAATTCTCAAGAAATTGACATTGACTCCTTTTGAGCCTGCTGCGAGTTGTGACTTATGTTTCCTGTCATGGAAAATGTTATTTTTAGTTGCTATGACCTCTACTCAAAGGATTTCCGAGCTTCAGGCTCTGATGAGTGAGCCTCCTTATTTGATTTTTCATGAAGACAGGGTCTCTCTGCACAGGAGTCCTAAGTTTCTGCCGAGGGTGGTATCAGAATGTACACTGGATCAGGTGATACACCTTCCTCTATATTATCCCGGGTATGCCGACCAGGGTGACGTGCTGCTCTGTGCCACAGATGAACGCAGAATACCGAGATGCTATATTGATTGCACGAAGGATTGCAGAAAGTCCTGTCAGCTTTTTTTTTCACCCTGGGAAAGAGGGTGCTCCTGTGTCTAAACAATGCCTGTCCAAATGGCTGGCACATTGTATTACACTCTTCTTTTTTTCAATTGTCTTTTTATTAAGAGACAAGAACAAAAACTAAACAAATAAATAATTATGCAGTACATTATCACAAGTATTATCATTTCTTTATGTAAGCCCTAGGTGGCGCAATCCCAAGGGCTACTACCCCTGACTGCTTGGCTATTAGCAGGTTAAGGGGCCTGGGTAATGAAACGGGTGCCTCCACCTGGAGGTCAGGGTTGTTAGTGGTCAAGCTAACCTGGGCACAGCCCTCCAGGACACTGTAACCCCCCTCTTTCCTGTCTAGTGGCCTAAACAATATACAGTAATTACTTTCTCAACAACCCTTATACACCAGGCAATTACCCACACTGTTTGCACTTACCACCATGGCTGGTTGACCCTGGGGACCACCTGAAAAACAAAGTTAAGCACAGCAAATAGCAACAGTACAATACGTTTGGCACAAACTGGAACCACAGTCAGGTTAAATGCAAACAAAGTTAAATTTGATTCATTCAGGGGGCTTGAACAAGGAAGGGGTGTAATCAGGTTGATTTGTTTAAAAGCTATATTAATCAGACAGTTATGCATGCAATTCAGAGTCCCTACACAGTCACACACTCTGAGTACCCAGGTAGGAAAACAGTGGGCTAGCCAGGAACGTTGCAGCTGGTTGAGGCCCTGTGATGGAAGAAAGCAACATGCACAACACACACTATTTGTAATCTGGAGCCGGAGGGCTCAGTTCATGAAAGAAAAGGCAACAAGACAATCAGATGACAACACTTTTACAGTAGATTTAGCTGTTGTTGCAGGGAGCTACTCTGATGTTTACTCAAGATACCCAATACTGGACACAGGCAGGACGAAATCAAGACTGCAGGCTGTTGAGTTGGAGTGCCTGGAGAAGCAGGGCCCACACGAATCATCGAGGCGTCGTTCCTGTTCAAGGCGTTGAGCAGGGGGCTGATCCCCAGGCCGATCTCTTGTCAATGACTTTCTCTGCATAGTAGGTATTCTGGCTGGGCCAGTGTAGCAGGGCCCAGACAAATGGAAATGGATACGGATTCAGTCTGTGGAGCTGGATACAACCTCCAGCAAGCAAAACACAGTTCAGACACACAGTGGGGAACCAAGTCACGACCTACTATAAGCACACAGCACATTCACATGTAAGAAAATTCCACTGTACCAGGCAAATGGCTCTCCGGTCGCAATTACAGAGTCTCTGCATAATCCGGGAGTTCAGAGGTAGCTGGAAGTCCTGACAGGCCGATCGCATTCAGCAACTCTTCGGTCTTCTTCAGGTTAAAGCCTGGTCACAATTCAGTGTCTTAATTTGCTCTCCAAATCTGGATTCAGTCCAAAAAAAAAAAAAAAACACAAGTTCCCTCTCAGGAACAGCATGCAGGCCAAACTCAGGCCTTTCCACAGTTCTCCCATGCAAATCCACTATGGATTGCTGCTCAAACTATCTCGAGCTGTTACTTCTTCACTTCCCAACTCAGATCTAACTGAAACTGCAAGCAGTGTGGGACTTTCCCCAAGATCCAAAAGATTCGGTTGGCTGATCTATCTGTCAGTCACAACAAGGACTCCCCCTCCAGGTTATTTTAGGCGCCAACCGCCCAAAACTACAATTCCTACAGGTTTTTGCCCCACCAAGCCCCTGTAGGCAGGCTCCATTTTAGAGTCCCAAATGTACTGATTAGCCCATTCTGCAGTCCAGGACCAAGATGATGGAAACAAACAGAACTGTCCATGCTGCAAAGAAGGCAGGTTAGAACAAACTGTAATATTATTACTACTCTAACAAATGATCAGCACACAAATACATCTTCTAACAGAGCTGCCTCTCAGATTAATTATGACTGCAATCCAGGTAGCTCTTAAAGAGACAGTACACAGAGGCTATACATTCACTCTCTGGCAATACATTAAACTGCTAAAACGCAGAACACCAGCCTGGCAGTGAGCATTTAGGCAAGCTCAAGGAAGACTTTTCAGGAACCCCCATTTGTAGGGGGGTTACATTTATAACATTCTATGACTTACATTCTAAATGTTAAATATTCTCTATTTTAAGTACATTCTGAGTTGTTAAGAAGACTGATGATATCAAAAGTTTATCAATCTGAGCAGTAAGTAATATTTTAATACTAGTCAAGGTCCTGTCTCTCAGTGGTGGTGGTACATTTGGAACAACCACTAATATGTAATTTTTCTTAATTAATTTGTTGAGGCTTATTTTAATTTCTCTACAAGGCTTTACGTGTGTGTTATGGGATAAAGGCTGTATCAGTCCGTGAGACATGTAGCACCCGGTGTTGCCATTTAGTAAATTGCTCTACTTTATCATGTACTATAGCAGTCAGTTTTTCCATATGGTATATTACTTTCATTATATTGTGCCAGTTTTCTAAGGTAGGGGGCTCTGGCTTCATCCACTGTCGTGTGTTGGGTTTTTTGCTGCTAGGAGGTAGACTAGCATGGGGGATTTAGTAATAAGTCGCATGTTGGTGGGTGGGATAGAGAGAAGCGCAGCTCTGGAGTGAGTTGAGTTGGACCTCCAGCTAGTTTGTCTATCTGATGGAGGACTTGTTCCCAAAATCCAGGCAAAATCGGGCAAAACCAAAAGATATGGCCATGTCCTGAGGGGTTGGTTCCACAGTTTCTCCAACAGGCCCCAAATGATTCTGGCATGTATTTTATTAGTGTCAAAGGGGTGTGAAAAAATCTATATTTGCATTTCCATGCAAACTCCCTCCACATATTGGATGACGTCACCTTAGCTGCTATTAATACGTACAGTATCATGTCCATCATTTATATGTAATGGTGGTATTGAACATTGTATTACACTATGTTATTGGAAGTACAGTAAGGAACTTCCTGGTACCATTCGTGGTCACTTCGCAAGGCATATGTCCACTTCTGTTGCTTAGTTCAAAAATGTCCCTGCAGCCACGTGGAGCACTGTTCACACTAAACATTACAGTCCCTGAAAAAGGAAGCAACCAGTGTGCGGTGTGGGAGCAAATAAAACCAAAAAACATTACAGTCTGGAATCGTCTCTCATAGACATGCTAGTTTTGGGCTTGCTGTACTGCAAGGCCTCCTGTCCTGATTTCATATCAGACTGTGTCGTCCTCCCTGCTGCTTTGTACTGCTTGGGAGTTGTTCCAAATGTGTGGCCTAGTGGAGGAGATATCCTCGATGAAGATGGAACAGTTACATAAGAGCTTACTGTAACAGTAGATCTTCGGGAGAATCTCCTGCATTAGGCCATGCTGTACCCTCCCTCCTTCCCCAAGTCTATATCTTATGGAGGCAGTATAGCGCAGTGGTTTAAGGCTCTGAGCTGCAAACCTGGAGACCGGGGTTTGAATCCCACAGCCCCCACTTGCATACTATGTGACCCTGAGCAAGTCACTTAACTTCCTTGTGCTCCCAGGTCGCACCTGGAAACAAGCTTCGGCTTAGTGTGCCTTTCCTGGTTAAACAATTTCCTCTTTCCCTTATGGGTTATTTCAGATGCTGTGCCGGAAGCTTTACTGCATGCATCATTTTTTTTCCAGCCCCATGCCTCTGCTAGTATGCCTGGTACTGGTGTATTCTCCTGGTCCCTCATGGTTGGAGGCCCTCCGAGGCTAATCCCCGATGGGGAACTGAGAAGTGATGGGGCCACCCACGTTATATACGCTTGACACTGCATGTCATTGTGGGCGGCCCCTGGCTAGCAAAAAGTTTCCAGGTGGTCCTGATGCTGACAGCTTACAGTTCCAAAGGTGTGACCTAGTTAATGGAGGAGAGTCTCTCAAAGATCTACTGTTATGTAAGTTCTCACATAACGGTTCTTTATCAAGGACCTGCAGTCAGTGGTAAGTCTTGCAATGAGGGGGCAGAAGGAGGACTTGGAGCACAGCACACCTGCCATCATGAATACATTCCCCTACAGCCATGAAGCTAGAATTGATTTCTTTCCTAGACAGTCAAGCCTCAGGGTGGAAAAGAAGGGAATCCGGGGGTTGAGGAAAGGGCACTCCACAGATGGCTGGCTGCCCAGAAGACATACCTGGGTTTTTTGAGACAGTCATTTAAGCCAATCACATCTGTGAATAAGGGAGCACTGATGTCTTTGTTTACCATCTGAAGAGTACTACAATCTCCTGGATAGCGTCAATGGCCTTTTGGCACCGCTAGGCTTTTGGGGTGTTCTCACCTGTCTTGGTCCATGTTCATGCAAGTTTTGAAGCCAGCATTCTTGGTGTGTTCTGTGTGGGAGGCACATCAACCTTTATCCCATGCTTCAATAGTACTGCTATAGTGGCTTCCACTGATTATTGTGTAATAACATCACTGTCTCAAGGGATCAGCAGCCAATCAGGTTCCTAGAATTTTTCTTGCCATTGTATAATACTATTTAACTTAAAATAAAATGGTGCAGAGGTTACACCAAAAGCCATGCGAAGAGAGACCGAGGGATCTCAACATGTACGCCCTGGAAGACAGGGAAGAAAGAATGGACATGACAGAGACCGTCAAGTACCTTACTGGGATGAACAGGACACAGGAGGGTAGTCTTTTTCAAATGAGGAAAAGCACTAGTACAAGACTGCATGTGATGAAGCCCGGGGGGGTGGGGGTGGTTAGGAGGGATGTGAGGAAGTACTACTTCACTGAAAGAATAGACTGCCAGAGGAGGTGGTGGAGGCAAAAAGAGTGGGGATCTTCAAGCATGGATAGACATAGGGGGAAATTAGGAAATGGGCAGGGAGGAAGGAGGGTCACCAGAGAGCAACTATGGTCTGTGGAGACAGACTACGCAGGGGCCATCTGGGCAGGCAGGGTGGGCCAAGCAGTCCTTTTCTGCTGAAAGTTTCTATGTTTCTATGTTTTTCAGCACAAGCATACTTTCATTCTTTCCTATGGAGGTGGGCTGATGCGATCTGAGGATGGTTGTGTCAGTCTCCATGGGTCCAGTGATAATGCACCCCTGAGTGGGAGGAGGAGGAGAAGGTTGGGAGAGAGTCATGAGGAAATGGGGGTACCTTGGTTTTTCATTTTGTTGGGAATGTGGGAAAAGGTGCTAATACCGGGAAAGGAGGGATTTCAATTTATTACCCACTCTCTTATTTGGTTCTGGGAGAGGGAGGAGCACGGGAAAGGGGTGTTATGTCAGTGGGAAAGTGGTTACAATACTGTTTTAGGGGTTTAGTGGAGGAGGGTGCCAGAGGGATGGGGAAGGCAAGATTTTTTTTCCAAAAAAGGTAGTTATGGTGTACCTTGCTGCCAGAGCCAGCACGAAACCCAGGGTCAAACTTCAGATTCAAATCAAAACCAGAAATCTCACATTCATTGTATTGTGTGACTGACCTTCAAAGCAGGCCCAAATTTAATTTTTTTTGGTAACCGGGTAAGACCCACTAGGCACAGATGCCTGTTTTCAGGGGTGACTCAGGAGCACTGGGGAGGTTAAGTGAGTTGCTCAGAGTCACACAGTATGCAAGTGCAGGTTGTGGGAATCAATCCCAGGTCTGTCTGCTAGATGTACCAAGCTTATTCATAGCTCGTTACTCTAACCTCTAGAGTATACCGCAAGCCCCACAGCTGCCTCAAGGCAACGAGTCAATGTAGAACCATTACTGATAGTCTATCTTCAATAGTCCCTTCGTAAGGGTTAATAAGAACAAGGATAAACCTGGGGCTGTGCATGCCTGCATGCACCACAACTGACATTTCAATGCCATAATGACATTTTCCTCAGAGTAGGGATTCATTTTTTACAACTTTGTTTTTGGCCTAGTGCCAAACTTGGACACTAGTGGTTGCCAACAGAGGTAATTTCACAGTTCTAGGAAAGGGACCATCCTCTCCCCCACCCAAGGGGTCTAAGAAGGGAAAAGTTAGTTAGGCAACCCTTTTTACATCATATCATTTTTAGCTGAAACCCCACAGTTTATGATTGCTTACCTTCTCTAAAATTCATTGATGTTGCTGGTTGTTTTATCTGCCTCCTTTCTCAGTAGAACAGAAATGCTGACTGTGTAATTATAAGCGCCACTGTTTTGTTTCAAATCTTTGATCTACTTTTATTGTATACATCATGAACATTGGGAACACCCCCAAACAGTCCAGCCACTCATGGTGCAATAGCCTCCTCTCCTACTGCATCACGAGTAGCTAGATTATGTTGGGTATGTTCCCAAGTCCAGGAACAATGCAGTGGGAGTTGATCAAGGACTTAAACAAATTTTTGTGTGGAAACACCAGCATGGTGGGCAGTTTGTTGCGTTACTATTAAAAAGAGGAAAAGGAATCAGACTCAGACTACTATATCAGCTTCAGCAGCAATCTCTACAGAATGTAACCAATTGTAACGTGTTTTTTAAACTAAAGACACTTCAAGGCCTAAGAGGAAGAGTGTTGGGGATTATAGTAAATCTGTATTTTGCAGCATATGTCTACAAAACCCAGTTTTAACACCCAATACCAAATACCTTGAATACCCAAATACCTGACCTGTATTTGTGAAATATTCATTGAATACAGAATTCTTGCACCTATGTTTGCACACTGTTAACCACCAGTGATCTAGCAGACAGTCTATCTGTCAGTCACCATTCAGGTAGCTGACCGCAGTTTTCCAGTCACCAATCAGACAGCTGACCAGAGTCTGACAGTCTCCAGTCAGATAGCTGTCTGCAGCCTGTCAGTCACTAATCAGATAGTCTGTCAGTCAACAACAGATTACTGGCCGCAGACTGTCAGTCACTGATCAGATAGCTGGCCACAACCTACCACTCACCAGTCAGAGAGCTTCCCACAACCTGCCAGTCATCAGTCAGATAGCTGGCCACAACCTGCCAGTCACCAGTCAGATAGCTGACCATAACCTGCCAGTCACCAGTCAGTTAGCTTCCCACAGCCTGCCAGTCACTAATCAGATAGCTGGATACAACCTGCCAGTCACCAGTCAGCTAGCTTCCCACAACCTGCCAGTCACCAATCAGATAGCTGGCCACAACCTGCCAGTCACCAATCACATAGCTGGCCACAACCTGCCAGTCACCAATTGGATAGCTGGCCACAATCTGCCATTCACCAGTCAGCTAGCTTCCTACAACCTGCCATTCACCAGTCAGCTAGCTTCCCACAACCTGCCAGTCATCAGTCAGATAGCTGGCCACAACCTGCCAGTCACCAGTCAGATAGCTGACCACAACCTGCCAGTCACCAATCAGATAGCTGGCCACAACCTGCCAGTCATCAATCAGATAGCTGACCACAACCTGCTAGTCACCAGTCAGCTAGCTTCCCACAATCTGCCAGTCACCAATCAGATAGTTGGCCACAACCTGCCAGTCACCAGTCAGATAGCTGGCCACAACCTACCAGTCACCAATCAGCTAGCTGGCCATAACCTGCCAGTCACCAGTCAGCTAGCTTCCCACAACCTGCCAGTCACCAGTCAGATAGCTGGCCACAACCTGCCAGCCACCAGTCACAGAGTTTCCCACAGCCTGCCAGTCATTAGTCAGCAAGCTTCCCACAACCTGCCAGTAACCAGTCAGCTAGCTTCCCACAACCTGCCAGTCACTAGTCAGACAGCTGGCCACAACCTGCCACTCACCAGTCAGACAGCTGGCCACAACCTGCCAGTCACCAGTCAGATAGCTGGCCACAACCTGCCTGTCACCAATCAGATGGCTGGCCACAACCTGCCATTCACCAGTCAGATAGCTTCCCACAACCTGCCAGTCACCAATCAGATAGCTGGCCACAACCTGCCAGTCACCAGTCAGATAGCTTCCCACAGCCTGCCAGTCACCAATCAGATAGCTGGCCACAACCTGCCAGTCTCCTGTCAGCTAGCTTCCCAGAACCTGCCAGTCATCAGTCAGACACCTGGCCACAACCTACCAGTCAGGTAGCGGGCCACAACGTGCCAGTCACCAGTCAGATAGCTGGCCACAACCTGCCTGTCACCAATCAGGCATCTATGACAGTCGGTCAGCAATTTCGTTGTTGACCGACGTTACAGCGATTCCCTTATGTCAACCAGTATTTGTGGTTGGCATAAAGAGAGTCACTTCAGACTGTGTTTTCTTCAGAGGCTTTGCTCCCAAACCCCTCATGCGAGGGGCTCTGCCCCCTGCACCCCCTGCTATTTAATTAATCAACTCCGAGCCGTAGTTGCTTTGGGGAGGGGGTGCAATACCCCCAGAATGCAGTGCTAGGGTCCTGCGCTGACACTACAGTGACCTGGCACTGTTGTCGCTGTAGTGTTGGGCACCAGTCAGATAGCTGACCACAACCTGCCATTCACCAGTCAGCTAGTTTCCCACAACCTGCCAGTCACCAGTCAGATAGCTGGCCACAACCAACCAGTCACCAGTCAGATAGCTGACCACAACCTGCCAGTCACCAGTCAGCTAGCTTCCCACAACCTGCCAGTTACCAGTCAGATAGCTGGCCACTACCTGCCAGTCACCAATCAGCTGGCCACAACCTGCCAGTCACCAATCACGCAACCAACCTGCACATCAGCAGCCTGCCAGACTCCACTAGCAAGTCAGGCTTCAGGAAGTGAGAACTAGCGGTGTGCACGGGACAAATTGTATTTCCCCCAAACCATAAATAATATGTTTTCTGAGTACTTGGAGGAATGTCCCATCATTTTTATTATTTTTGGTATTTAGGGTTTTTTTTTTTTTTTAAAAGCAACCTTTTCTAGCCCTGTTCTGGTGGTCTGGGCTAGCCCCTGGGCCACCCCACATCTGTCATTTCCCACCTACCTTCCCCCTTTGCTACACCCTAAACACTTATTTTATTTAAAAAAAGTTGGTTCTTGGCTGGCACTGTACTAGGACTTTGCCAGAACCCTCCTCCCTAACCCAACCCCCAGCCACGCAAATACACTCTTTTAGAAGGTGCTTCCCCTCCTGATCCCCAGTGCTTGATTTAGAAGGGAAACCCAATATTCAAAGTATCCAGCTAGTTAGTCACACCCTTCCCACAAAGCACCTGGTCCCTTGAGCTGCACTGGACAATAGACAAGTGCCTTAAACCCTTTTTGCATCATATTATTTCTAGTTGAAACCCCACTCTTTATGATTGCTTACCTTCTCTAAACGTCATTGCTGTTGCTGGTTGTTTTAACTGGCTCCTTTATTAGTAGAACTGTAATGCATGCAAGCAATGTAATTATACCCAACCTGGTTTTGTTTCAAATCCTTGATCAACTCTTATTGCATGCGTCTTGAACTCTAGGAACACCCCAAGCAGTGCAGCCTCTCATGATGCAATAGTCCCCTCTCCTCCTACTGCACTGTGAGTGGCCAGACAGTTTTGGGGTGTTCTTAAGTCCAGGAAAGATGTAATGGGAGTTGATCAAGGACTGTAAACAAACAGGTTTTTGTGTGGTAACACCATTATGGTGGCCCGTCTGTTTTTACTTTAAAAGGAAAAAAAAAAACAGACTCATACTCGAACAACCAGTTACATCAGTAATCTTGGGCACAAAGAAAGTCTTGCAACCCCATTGATTAATTTGAAATCTATGTTTTCTTCTTTTTCCTTTTTTTTTGCTCCCACCCCAGACCGGACCCAATCAGCCCATTCCATGCACCCGGCCCATCATCCCCAGGGCTTACCTCCACCATAGTGCTCCTCCCTGGCTTGCCCTCCAAGGCAGGTCCACTGAGTCCAGGCAAGGATGATCCTGGAGGACTTTTTCTCAGTTTCCATGGGGAGCACCACAGATCTGGCTGCGTGGGTCTTCAGTGCAAGGCGGGCAGCATCCTGCATCGGTCTGGCTGTTTTCCATTTTTTTGTGGCCCCATGTACCTCTCATGTGTGGCCCTGGCAGTGTCCTGGAGATAGAGACACTCAGGCACATGCGGTCGCCCACATCACCAAGAGCACCTCCACAAGCCCCCACCAGAAGCCACTCCAGGAGTGGTCCACAACGACCTTCCCCCTGGGAGGGAAGTATCCAAGAGACACCCTGACTCCCTCCCTGCCATCTTCTGCTCCTGACACTCACATTCAGGGCTCAAACCCAGGTTACCAGCATGCCAGAGCAATGCCCCATCTCTCTGTGCCAGGAGCTGGCTGCAAACTCTACGTTTTCTAAATCTTTTAAGCATTATATACTTGGATTGTCACACCTAATCCCCCTTTTCTCAAAACAAAACAGTTTCAGCTCTCTCTGTCTGATTGTAGCACCTGTCCCTCAAGCTTTATCAGTTTTTCTGCCCTTCTTTGCCCCCTCTCCACTCATTTAATGTGGTGGAACCCCACTGAAAATGAGATGAAGTTGTCTGAACTGGGCTATCTTTAGGAACTCAGAACAGACAGGATGGGGACAGTTAAATGATACTCCAAAAGCTGCAGTCAATTAATCACAACCACTCCATTATGCCTCTTCAGACATTCTTTACTCTAGATTTACTGTATACTGTGGATTATACAGTGGTATTAGGACAGCAGAAGGCTTGTTGCCCGTGTGCGCTATCCCCACTTCTCAGAGGATACAACTGTAAAGTTTGCCATCATTGAGGTAAGCATCAAGCTTTGATTTAAACTCTGTCAAGATTGACTGGTTTACTATATCTTGGGGGAGTTTATCGCATAGTCTAGTTGCTCTAGGTAGGAAAGTATTGTTTCTCAGGTTAGTCCTGGATACGTAACCCTGGATCTGTTTGTTATGCATTCTTAGATTATAGACATTATCTTTGTATTTGATCTTCAGATCAGATGATAGTTTCATGTCTTGTAGAATTTCGAATAAAGTCAACAGGTCCCCTCTTTTTCTCCTTAAGTTTAGGGGCCATAGTTTAAGATTTCTAATCTTTTTTTTATATTCGGTGTGTTTGAAATTAAATATCTGTTTTGTATAGTGGTGCTGTGCTTTCTCCAGGGTTTCAGCATCCTGTTTTAACCCTGGACTCCACACTTGGGAGCAACAGTGGAAGTGTGGTCGGACGTATGCTTTATAAAGCGTTATAAAATGGGTAGAAAAAAACAAAGCATCTGATTGGCTACAGTACCTTGTTGGCCATGTCCTTATTAGCAAATATTGTAGTCACCTGGCACTAACATCTGCCCAGTGGCCACATAGCACCAGCGAATCAGTGAGCACTATCAAAGGAAAACAAAAGGTATCATAGCTGAGCGATCGGTAGCGGGAAAGAGACACATACAAAACTTCAGCTCACAGTAGTGGGAAATGGTCGCTGCATCGGGACACCAGCAACACACAGAAAAACAAGTATACCACACAATATACCCAACCCTCGACCACAAACCTCACACAACCCACTTTTAAAATGGTTTACCTTATCTCCTTTTTTCTGCTACATCTTTCCCCAGCAACTGTGCAGCTCTCGCTCCCAGCCAAACTGTCTGAATTAGAGTGACAGTTCTAAAGTCAACCGCAAAACCGGAAGACGATTCTGAGCGGTCACCTCATGCAGTTTCTACATATGGCACTTCTCCTTTCCTTGAAAAACAAATAAAATAAAATCAGCTGTATCGCAATTTGGTAAACCGAACCATACTGCTAACCGCGATCTCCAAGCCACCGGAAAAACGGAATTAACAGCTAAGCAAGTGGCTCAGTCAATCCCTAAAACAAAAGTAACACCTGTTCTCTTTTAAAATCCAGCAGCACACGATAAACCCTAAAAGGACACAAAAAACCACACAAACACAAAATGAAATCTGGGGGTCACTCTTCAGTTCCGGGTCAGTCACAGGCTATTATCACTCAAAGCAGACGCTCACTACGGCTGTACGAAACTAACACTATCTGAAAATGGGGGTGATGCTGACAAAGACAGAAATATTTAAAAAAAAGTAAAAGAAAAAAATAATTTCAATATATTGCAGATGGGGCATGGTGACAAGAATCATCACAGTAAATGCTAAAATACCTTCATTACAACACAATGACATGGACTATTTTTTCCTAGTAATATAATAATTTTTTTAATTATTTTTAAATACACTTTTTCTATGCATTTAAAAAAATTTACTTTTGTACTGTGGGCCCATTTTATAAGCGCAGTAACACACTCTGAGGTGTGGGTTATGTGCTGATAAGAGCAAGCCCAGGGGCATAAGGCACTCGGCGCAAGTGCCTCGTACCGTAATACACCCCTGGGCGTGCTCTTATCAGCACATAACCTTCACCTCATTGTGTGTTATTGCTTGCGTATTGTTATTGATTTTGTTTGATCTGAGAAGGATCTTTTTATGCACTGGTTAGATGATTTACTTTTCTAGCCATTTGCCTGCATGGGCTACTGGTCATCATATTACTGGAAATTATAACCCCCAGGTCTTTTACTTCATCTACCTTTTTTAAGTTCCTGTTGTGAATCATGTAATGTTGTTTCGGGTTATTTTTCCTGCAATGCATAACCACACATTTATAATGGCTGAACCTCATTTCATTGTCATCAGCCCACTTAACAATATGATCAACATCCTTGATCATATACCGTATATGCGACCTAAATCAGTGCTGACTATACCACCCAGTTTAAGATCGTCAGCAAATCTGAGAGGTATATTTTTGCCCATTGTTTGAAGATCATGCACAAATAGGTTAAATAAGAGTGGTCCCAGGTCTGATCCCTGGGGGACATCACTGGTCTTATTTCCTTTTTTGTAAATTGGGACTACAATAGCATTTTTCCAGTCATTCGGGACACTTCCTTCCATGATAGTTTTATTGGCTATTATTGATATTATTATTATGTTATTGATTATTGGTAATGCCACTATGTCAGCTAGTTCCCCGAGTAAGCGGGGCTGTAGCCTGTCTGGTCCCTGGGATTTGTTACAGTCTCATTTGTAAAGTTTTTCCCTGATAATTTCAGACTGACAGATTTCAATTTTGTCATTGTGTAATCTCACTAAGTTTTCACTATGGATAGACAGAAGGTTATAACTTCGTGTGTATGTTGAACAGAAATATTTGTTAGATATACATGCCATTTCCTCCGATGTACTGTAAGTTTTACCATCCTGGAATAATGGGCCACTCACCCTAGAAGAACCTCTTTTGCTATTAATGTAAGAGTAAAAGCCCTTCATGTTGTCTTTTGGGTGGGCTAGCATGAATTGCGTTTCCCTTTGTACTTTATTTATGTTTATTTTCAGTTGCTTTAACGTTGATTTGTATTTTCTCACATTTGTTGTAGTTTGTGCTCTTTTCATGACTGCGAATAACCATTTTTTTTATTAATTAGTCTTTATATTTTATTATTAAACCATAATGGTTTCTTTCCCCTTTTATTGTATATATATTTTTTTTGCGTGGAATAAACTTGTCTTCCCATGTTTTTATTGTTTCCACAAATAGGGACCATGCTTCATCTGAATTCAATAGTGATATTTTGGGAGATCTATTTCCTGGAGTTGTTGTTTAATAGACTTCCAGTCAGCTTTGTTATAGTTTTTAAAAATTGAATTACCCCTGGTATATTGTTTTTTTTTTTTCCAGATTGAAGCCGACTTTATTATGGTCGCTGTTAGATAGCGATGCAATTATACAAATATTTTTTATTTCGGTTGGAATATTAGTTAGTACAACGTCTAATATGTTGTTACACCTAGTTGGTTCTGATACCATTTGTTGTAAATCTAAGTTTCCATAATATCTGTGATATTTTGGTCATGTGTATCAGATGCTTGGCCTGTTGTCCAGTTTATAGTGGGCAAATTTAAATCCCCCACTAGTATAACATCCCCTTTGTCCATTATATTGGATATATGTTACAATAGTAGGTTGGTTGATTCTGTATAGTTATTGGGTGGCCTATAAGCTACACCTAGAAAGAAATTCTTCTCTAACATCCCTGTCACATTTAACCAGATAGATTCAACCTCATCATGTGACATTCAATGTCTTCCTTTCATAAATAGCGACCCCCCACTCCCACTCCTACATCACTTCCTTGGTCTATTAAACAGCTGGTACCCTTGTATCTCTTGGTTCCATTGACTGTCACCATCCCACCAAGTTTCTGAAATACAGATGAAGTCTGTATTTGTAATTGTAGTCATGGCTGATAATTCGGCCAGCTCCTCTCCATTTAAGCTACGTGCATTGAGGGGCATTAAGCTGACCTTTTTTATTACCCCACCTATCCTATGAGTCGTTTTCATTTGTCTAGGTTGCTGTATCATGTCCTTAGCCCCTGAGTTGTTCAGTTTAAATTAGCCATTGCAGCCCTTACTAAGCTTAAACCCAGGGTTCTACTACCTTTGCGACTAAGATGTAGTGTTCCATTACTTGTCCGTTCACCAGTATTTATTCTTATACTTGTCCATTCACCAGTACAGACGCAACGTTTTGCACAGACTCAATGTTTCACCATCTGGCTTCATCACTTCTTGTTATTCACAGTGCTTTCACTATGCACCTCACTTAACAGAGGTAGTTTTGTTATGACATTTAATGTTATATCTGTTAGCCCTGTTTCTTCTCAGCATAGCAGCGCATTGCTCATCGAGTCTCATCAATAATAAGAATTGCCCTTTTCAAGGAAATTAAAGGGCCCTAGTCGAATAGGAACTATTGCTATAACAATTGAAGAGCATTAAAGAATAAACACAAAAGTCTCACCAACTTCTGATGAGGCCAGATGGCAAAACGATGAGTTTGTATTGGTGAATGGACAAGTAATGGAATAAATCTACAGTAAAGAATTTTTTGGAGACACATAATGGAGTAGCTGTGATTTAGGAAGGGTTTTGGAGTTCAATATAAGCCAGTTACAGCCCCCTCCCACCGCGATAATAGGAATATTTTCTAGGTGTGCCCAGGGACGGTTCAGAATAAGAGACAGTTAATTGAACTCATGAATCAAGACATCATTCTTAGCCAGACAGAACTGTTTGTTTCTAAACATTCCAGACACGCTTATAACCATACGAGACAGTACTTATAAACCAAACATAACATAACTGTTCTTTTCTCTCTGCAGGACAGAGCAGGACAGACAACTCTATGAAAATCTTCAGTTTACAAAGCAGCAGACTAGCACGAGTAACAGAAGTGGTTGCCAGGGTCACACAATGCATTGAATGCATTAAGTAACTGTTTTGTCAGAGGTGCCACTTTTTGAGATTAGGGTTCCGCAGCCCACCTTGTGCTGTCCTGCAAAATACAAGCATGGCAGGGGTGTGCTGTCACTGACCAGATCCAATATTCTTTGCACAAACAAGAGACAATCCAATTATTCCACAGCACTGTTACACAAGGAAATCTATCCCTCCACACCAAAAAATGTTCTTTGTTCTTATGGAACAATGTGTTCTACAGAAAACATTTTTCCTAAGGATCTCTAAATATAAATGCCTGCACCAAGTTTTTTGAAAATAAGCTGCTCTGTTGTGTATTTAAACTGTGCCATCAGGGGGGGTCAATCTTCCTTTTTCGCATACAGTAACATCCTGATGATAAGATAGTTTGCTCCCAGGAACATTATATAGAGAATACTGCTTGGGTAACTACATAACCAGCTTGTACTGCCACAGAGGGGCTTTTGGTTAAATCTGACCTCTAAAGCGAAGCTGGGGAGGTCTCATGTAATCAGTTAGTGCTAATGCCAGGTACTAGCTACCGCTCCACACTAGGGTTCTGAAGCCTGTAAATGGGTACGAGGTGTGTGACCCCTGCTTCTTTGACTGGTCTGTGCTGTGGATGATGAAGACAAAAGCACCTGAGAGGTCCAGAAGACTGCAGATGCAGAGAACCTGAACCTCATTCGGAGGCAACTGAGACCTGAAGCATCTTCAAGCTGCCCCCCTACAACTGCAACAACTGGGGCTGGAGGTTTGCCCTGCAACTGGGGAAGTTTGTACAAAGCTGCCACCAAATCTACAGATTTAGCCAACGGGGCAGGACTTTCAAATACCTCATTTGGGGGTTCTGCCATTTAAGCAATTGCATGACCTGTGGGGTTTGGGGTTTAAGTGTTCTATTTGTTTTAAAGTTCACCTCCACCAGCCAACCAGCTGCAACATCATTGGGCCTGCACTGTTCCTACAGCTGGGTACCCAGTAAAGCACCAGGAGCTCCTTTTAAGGTCTAAGGGTTAAAACTGGTACCAGTGAGTAGTGCCCCCAGTACAGATGGACTAGTAATTCAGAAGGTTTTATAGTTACTTGCTACTGTATTGTCTTGCCTGGTGAGAAGTGAGCTCTTTCATTGTTTTAAACCAGCTGAAACTAGTCAGGCACTTAATTTCGGCCCTGCCACAAGAGTTCATGAATTTGTTTAAACACAGTTTTGCTTTGCATCCTGCATCCTTTGTGAATATTCCCCAATAAATATTTAGTTGATATTTTACATTTTGTCTTGTGAGCATATTATTAGTGTAAGCTACTAACTACAGTTTTGCTGAATTTAAGGTTGCACTGCTATCTTGCATGTGTACGGGAACACTGTGGAGAGGTGGGGAGGTGCTGCATTCCAGGGGGTTGTACCGCTCTGGCATGAGACCCACTTAAATGTTACTCTGGGTGGAGGCACTGCACTGTACCTAAAAGATCTGGATTCAAACCCCTCAGTCAGGAAAATCAGAGCCCAGACCCCTCAACCTTGTTTGAGCCCACAAGGCAGGGGTAGTAACTGCAACATCCACGTCAAGCCGGATACACTTAGACAATATGACATCGGAATTTATCCCCAAAATGCAGTTACCTGCTTGCCATATGAAATGATCTCTAATATTCAAATGAAGCATGATGTATTATGGATTCTTACAACTATGTACCTTGCTTTAATTGATATTTCTTTACTGAAAACTCAATAAAATTGAAAACAGTAGGTGATCCTGGTGTCTCATTCCCCCTTGACTACGACAGACTCTATGGCTGTCCGTGTGGATTTCTGTAGTGCATGCTGAGGAGAGTGAGGGTCCTTCTCACAGAAGACTATTTGAAACATTATAGCAATGATCCTTAATGTGGATTATTAAATTGACTGTACCACAAAAAAAAAGTCTTCAGGAAAATATTTAAAAAAATATCCGGCTCCATGGCACTGGTTATCTGCCTGGCATTCTGGCAGTCTATGTTCCTGCCCCAAGCCTGGGGACATCATGAGCAAACCTGGGGTGGGCAGAATGAGAAGAGATCTGGATAAAGTAGCAAAATGGTCAGAAGAGTGGCAACTGGGATTTAATGCAAAGAAGTGGAAGATCATGCACATAGGGAAGAGAAACCCTGAAGCCACCTATGGGCTGGGAGGGGAGTTGCTGGCAGTCATAGGGGAAGAAAGAGACTTGGGCATCATCATCATCACCGATGACCTGAAATCATCCAAGCAGACCTCTAAAGCAGTAGGTAAGGCTAGGGGAATGTTGGGGTGTAATAGTAGGGGTATCACAAGTCGTAAGAGGGAGATAATAATCCCTCTTTACAAGACACTGGTTAGGCCTCATCTGGAGTACTGCGTGCAGTACTGGAGGCCACACCTACACAAGGACATTAACCAAATTGAGGCAGTCCGGAGAAGGGCAACCAAAATGGTGCAGGGACTGCATCAGAAGACATATGAGGACAGATTAAAGGAGCTCAATATGTATACCCTTGAGCGAAGGAGGGAGAGAGGTGATATGATCGAAACATTCAAACACCTTAAGGACATTAACAAGGTGAAAGAGTCTAACATGTTTAAATATAAGAAAAATAGCAGGACAAGAGGACACAGCATGAGATTAGAGGGAGGCCGATTAAGGGGGAATTTGAGGAAATTCTTTTCACAGAAAGAGTGGTGGATGCATGGAACGCCTACCTCAGGAAGTGGTGGCTATGAATACAGTGCAGGGCTTCAAACAGGCATGGGATAGGCATAAGGGAGCAATACAAATGACTATGAATAGATAGGCCACTGACAGAGCAAAGGCTGATGGCACATTTATAAGCTAGAAAAAGAAATGGGCAGACTGGATAGGCCTTGTGGTCCTTATCTGCCGTCAACCTCTGTGTTTCTATGCAGGAGAGGGAATAAGTGTCTGCTTCCCATAGTGAGGAAGAGGCAGCTGCATGACTATCCCCCCCCCCCAAGTGATTCAGGGAGTATGTGAGGTGGGACATAATGGAAGGGGGGGTGACAACAAGAGGTCCCTAAGGCTGAAGGGGCATCCTGGATGTTCCATTCTGATAGCACGAGTTGAGGGAGAAAAAAAAAATCACAGCAAGTCCCAGGTGGACATCACCACCTCTAATGGACTCTTCCTTTGTGGGTGCCCCTCCACAAAATGTCCCAATTGTCCCGTCACTGTGAGTCAGATTTAGTCTCCTGCCTGGATCTGGTGCCAACTGATCACTGCTCCACTGCTGGGACTCATCACTGAGTCAGGCGCGAGATTGCCCGACTGTCCAAAGCTTTAAGGAGGCTTTAAAAACATATCTTTTTAGTCTAGCATACAATGAGTTTTGAATGCTGTTGTCAAGGTTAATTTTGATATTGTTTCATTTATTGATTGATTTTATCATGTTATATACAGGTGCCTTTTATAAATAAAGATTGATTTGATTTGAAGTGCTGGATGGGGCATCAGTGGAGAATTACTGGGATGATTCAAGGGAGCATGCCAACAGAAACAGGTATCTTCCAGGCCGCTTCATTTGAGGAAGATAATGGATTTTGTTTTTGGCAAAGTTTCACCATGGAATGTGATGCTTTCATCGCAATCAGTGAATGGGTTCCTTTCAGAACAAGCAGTTTCCTCTCACCTGCTTCACTGCACATTGCTGGAGTATTAAGGCCATGACAAAAATGAACATCCTCATATTACTACAGAAAACTTATTTGTTAATGTTTTACTGAGGACATTGGTTACAATGTCTACTATTGAAACAGCATGGTAAGTCATCATAGGGCCTATGAACTAATGGGGGGGCCAAGGTATGCATAATCCACATGTACCCGAGCCTGCACATCTACGCAACTGGAGCAAGGCTCAGGGTGTGCGGTATGCACAACCACATGCCCCTCATGGCGTCCATCTGTGGGCCAGGACCCTTGGTGCTCATAATCACAGGGGGGCAGTTCACTGGACAGAGGCGGACATCCAATCAGATGTTCATCCTGGGTCCTATAGTGGATCCCCTGCTTCACGCAAGCAGGGGATTCTGCGTAGGTGTGGGTTCCATTGTAATAAAAGTATGGGCAAGTGCACGACTAGATGCCCCTTACCCTCCCAGTCAGCCCAGTGGGCCAGGGCATAGTGCGGGGGTTCCCTGTACTGCCACAGTCAACAGGTGTCACAGGGACTCAAAGATATGCCAGGGTCCCCATCACCATATCCTGTGCCTCCCTTGCCTGGCACTCCGTGCCTTAGTGAATGGTGTGGAATGTGGGCCCCCCTTCCCAACATGCCCCTGGATTGCCGTGGTGCATAGCTGTGTGATCGGCTGGGGGATCAAGTGTGCAAGGGGCATGTGTCCCTTCTGTGAATGCTTGCACAGAGGCAAATCCACACCTTCATGCATATGCCCCCATATGCAGAATGGTAGACGTTCATCCACTTATGGTTGGCACGGCCCATTGAGGTAAAGAAGAGGCTCCACTGATCCAGCTGGCAGGGGACTCCAGCTAGGACCAGACACTTTACACCAGTATATTCCAGTGTTTGTTGTTACATTTTGCCTCATCTTTAAAATGGGAGAGGCCACCACATTATGACTCACTAGTGCCACTGCGTGGCTTTTTCTTTTGTTGAAAACTGGCACTACCTCACAACAGCAGCCCTGCTTACTGCAACACTGTGCCTGAGCTGCCAAGCTCACCTAGAGACCCTGGTTGTAATCCCACTATCAACACATGCTCACTGTGTGACCCTAAGCAGGTCATTTAACCTCCCTGTGCTCTGCATCTCTGAGTCTTTTTTTTTTGCTCAACTCAACTGAGAATCGGTCTGGTGCTGAACTATGTTCACACCCATGTTTGCATGGTCTGCTGTTGAAAAATAAAACTATGGCTAGTTTAGTTAAAATGATTATTTAGGAATAACCTTTGGTCAATGATTAGAATAATGAGACTTGAACCCAGAAGTTTTTAACCACCAAGGTAAAGTTATGTCTATGTCTGTACAACAATTATATTGATTTGCTGAATGTCACTGATGGAATATGTCCAAAATGGCATTTCCATTTCTTAAGTACTTTTTGAAATCTCTTTTTAATTCCCTGAAATTCCAAAAAGTATTTCTATGTAATCGCAAAACAATGTTCTGTGGGTCACATAATCCACAGAATATTATTCCGTGGTTTGTGAAAATGGAATCTGTGGTTTATGCAAACCAGTGCTTAATTTGTAAAGAAGGAGGTGCCGGGGCGCAAGCAGTGATGAAAACACAAATTTTTTGTTTTGTTTTACTGTTCTTAAGAACCGCACATTCAAAATCATAACAAGTTTCTTTGAATGAGTACTAGTGTTACAAGTTTACTGTCACATATTCCATATCATATACAAAGTAATATGAAATGAAATACTGCCACAAAATTAAGGATAATTTTTCATTGAGTCTCCACGCTCATCGCTTGAACATCACATTTTCGCCTTTCCAGTAAGAAAACAAAAAATAGGACTCTGCTCTTCTTATCCAGAAAAGCCCATAAAATCTCCATATTTGACTGGTTATCCTTGTGTTTCTTTCCTTACTTCTTGTGTCACTGGCTAATCTGCGCCCCTTGGCAAGCCATGAACGAATGTAAGGGATGAGGTTGAATTTCTTCAACGGTGGGCTGACTAGATTCAGGAATAGTAACGATGAAATAGTTTCAGTAAGCATGGATGCTCACGTTGACATGCATATGAGATTCATTTGTGAAAAGCCTCACTCACACTTAACACTGGAGATACCAGTAGTGCTCACAGTGATCAACAGGTCCTTATACTGCATCTGAACTTCCTTCCCACCCAACTCCTTATACACCCTGGCCCGGATATTCAGAAGGGTTGCGCTATGCGCAACCCACTGATGTGCCACAGCGTGATATTCAAATGGGGATTGAGCCTGGCACAAATCTCGATGCACCGGAGTGCGTCAGTAATGTATGCGGCGCAGGTGGGGGGGCGTGCCCATGCATACATCGCACATTCTGATATTCAGCCTGGGATGTAAAACAATCATCCACTATCCCTGGTGGTCCAGTGGACTGCTCGCAGCCCGATCACAGGCTTCAGAATGTAAAACAATTGTCCAATATCCCTGGTGGTCCAGTGGACTGCTTGCAGCCTGATCGTGGGTTTCAGTATGTAAAATAATCGTCCAATATCCCTGGTGGTCCAGTGGTACCCCCCTCACCCACCCACTAAGCCCCAACGCCCTGCTCCCCCCTGGTCAGCGGCGGGTGGCAGCATCCCACCCGCCTGCGGCCCCCGACTGACACCGTAGGTGGGGCTGTACTACACAGTCCAGATATGTGAATGGATCCGTTCACATATCTGGTGTGCTCAGTTCATAAAGGAAATTAAACAACAAGACAATCAGATGACACACTCAGATTAAGCTGTTGTTGTAGGGAGCTACCCTGGAATTTACTCACGATACTAAAAACTGGACACAGGATGGACGAAAATCGAGACTGCAGGTGGTTGACCAGGAATGCCAGGAGAAGCAGGGCCCACACAAGTCACAGAGGCATTGTTCCTGTTCAAGCGTTGAGCAGGGGGCTGATCCCCAGGCAGGTCTCTCGTCGATGACTTCTCTGTGCAGTGGGTAGTCTGGCTGGGCCAGTCTGGCAAAGCCCAGACCGCATGGAGACAAGTTCGGAAGCAATGCATTTTGGGCTGGATACAGCTTCCAGCAAGCAGAACACAGTTCACACAGTGGGGAACTAAATCACAACCCACTAGCAGCTCATAGCACATTTACATGTACGGGAATTCTACTGTACTAGGCAAAGCGCTCCCCGGGCACAATTACAAAGTCTGTGCATACACCGAGAGCTTTGGGGTAGCTGGAACTCCTGACAGGCTGATCGCATTCAGCAAAAATATTCGGTCTTCTTCAGGTTGAGTCTGGCCCACTTTATTAGTTTACTTTAGTCACCCAAACTTGGATTTAGTCCAAAACAACTCTCTTCTCTCCCTCTCAGGAGCACCACACCGGCATGCAGGCCAAAAACTTAGCCTTTTCAGAGTTCTCCCATGCAAATCCACTCAGGATAGCTGCTCAGAAATACTACAGCTCCTTCTTGCTCAGCTTCCAGTTTAGTTCTAACTGAAAACTGCAAGCAGCCCGGGACTTCCCCACAATCCAAAAGATTTGGTTGGCTGATTTGGCTGTCAGTCAAAGTAAGAGCTCCCCATTCAGTTGCAAAAAAGGCGCAAAAACTCAAACCACAGTTCCAATAGATTTTGAATTCAGACAGCTCCTGTAGTCTGGCTACATTTGAGGTCCCACCAGAACTGATTGGTCCAATTTGCAGTCCAGGACCAAGATAGTGGAGACAAACAAAACAGTCCTAGCTACAACAAAAGCAGGTTAGCCAAACTATATTATCATTATCATTCTAAATGGTTTTCAGCAAATAGTTACATCTTTCAACAGAGCTCCATCTCAGATTACTTATGCTGCAATCAATTAGCTCTTAAAGAGACAGTACACAGAGGCTATACAGACTCTGGTAATCACATTTAAACTGCTAAAATGCAGGACACCAGCCTGGCAGTGAGCATTTCGGCAAGCTCAAGAAAGACTTTTTGGGAACCCCCATTTGTAGGGGGGGTTACACCCTTCTCTGCCTTGGCAAACTTGGCATCCGCATCAAGTCTGTACCATCATAACATTGAAAATGCAACATATACAAGACATTTATACCATTAGCATGCTATACAAGTACTATTTGATTCATCAATTGGCATAACTTGTCACTTTACTATACATTTCAATGTACTTCACTATATCATTTCCATTCTGACAATACATTATGCATATTTCACACAGGTAAATTGAACATAACTATACAGAATCATGCAATAACTTCTTGTACTCTGAAAAATGCAAGAGGGGGCCCTTCCCTATCAGCTAACTTGGGGCTAGATGGGGCAGGGGCACCATAGTGAGAGGGCAAAACAAGTAACCTGGAATGGGCCATCAAGCTCAATTTGGGCAGTGAGCTCTGAGAGACATAAACACCTTTGTGGACTACATTGAGAGGCAAATCCACTGGCCTCCCAGGGGAATCGTAACTGAAGTGCACCACTGGCTTGACAGCTCAGCCAGTCTTTCTGGGGTGAACAACCACAGTCTCTGTACTTTCAGCAATGGTCTTGGAGCCTTCATCACTTATGAGGGGTGCCTCTGCATGAAGAGGAATGTCCAAGCTGGGAGCACTGTCAGCCCCTTGCTCTGTAGTCTCTGTTTCTACAACACTTGGCTCATTTTGAAGACACTTTGGCACTGAAGGGGGGTTGTCAGCACTCTCATAGTGTTCCTCAAGTTCTGGCATGTCACCAGAAAGACTCATACCATCAGCTTCTCCTTCAGGCACATCATACAGTTCCATGATACACAAAGACTCAGCATCCTCAGACGTGATACTTTGCACTTCACGTTCAGGGAGCATTGGCTCCAAGGATGATGCTGGGGCATTAGGCAGTCCAGAAGGCCCAGCTTCATTCCTATAATTCAACATAGGATTTCCACGAAACAACTGACTCAGTTCATATGAAGGGTAATAGGCATTATTACACTCACTGTCATCCGAGTTAGGCTGGCAGTCACTATCATTCTGGGCCTGCTGAGGGGAAAGTCAAATTGGCAACCATGGGGGCAGGCTGACTCTGTTTCTTTCTTGCAGCAGCATGAATCACTGGTCCAGGGGAATCAATCTCGGTGGGTTCAGCCTCAATTATAACATGACCAATAGGTAGCAAGTGGTTACAGTGCATGGTCTTGACAGCTTTGGAGTTATTCTCTGGGGGCACTTTGTACACTGGCAAATCATCCAGCTTTCCAATTATGACATGGGGAAGATGGTGCCATTGATCAGCAATTTTGTGCTTACCATGCAATCCTAAATTTTGCAACACCACACTGTCTCCAGGCCTAAGCTCTTGAGGCTTTACTTTTCTACCATGTCTCTCTCTTTGTTGGCTAGATTTTTTGGGCGGCCATTGTCTGGGCCAGTTAATAGGCAAGGTTCAATTCAGCTTTAAGTTTTTGTACATATTGCAGGTAATCTTTGGCTCGGACCACATCAGCAGAAACCCCAAAACAGACAGCAACAGACAGCCAGGCCTGTCTCCCAAACATGAGGCAGTAGAGAGAGAACCTGGTAGCATCATTCTTTGTGCAATTGTATGCGTGTACCAATGTGCTAATCTGCTGGCTCCATTTATGCTTATCTTTTGGGTGGAGGGTGCCTAGCATGTCTAGCAGGGTGCGGTTAAAGTGTTCTGGTTGAGGATCCTCCTACGGGTGATAAGAGGAGGTTCTTGACTTTCACACCCCCATAGAGAGAGCATTTTTTTGATTAGCCGACTCTCAAAATCCCGGCCCTGATCAGAGTCAGTTTGCTGGGGGGCACCATAGTGCACGAAGAAATTTTCCATTAGCACCTTGGCCACGGTAGATGCTTTTTGATCTTTGGTGGGAAAAGCTTGTGCATACCATGTGAAATGATCTGCAACTACTAACACATTGCCAATGTTTTGCTGATCAAGCTCTAAACTCAAGAAGTCTATGCAGACTAGTTCCATTGGGGTAGTAATGTTGACAAGGGGGGCAGCCCTCTGAGGCAGGGCTTTTCTCTGCAGGCAGTGACTACAAGTCCTTACATGGTGCTCAACATCGGCCCCCATCTTGGGCCAGTAGAATCGAGATCATACTAGGTCAAGGGTCCAGTCGATACCGAGGTGGCCCATATGATTGTGGAGGGATCTCAGTACCAAATCCTTGAAGGCTGTGGGCAGGACCAATTGTTGCTTGTCTACTTGGCCACCCCAATCTGCAGTCTCTCTATACAACAACTGATTAAGCAGCTTCAACCTGGGGCCTTCACTAAACAATAAAGCAGTTCTCAGATCAGAGGAATGCAACTAGAACACATTCTTTCCTGCACGAAAGGCGTCAGGTGCTGGCTGAATCATAGGATCTTGGGATTGAGCCCGTTGAATGCTGTCATTGTCAAACTGCGGTAGTGCACTAATATCTAGAGCAGAAAAGTGGCAATACACAGCCGGTATGCAGGTGTCAGAGGGGCCCAAGCAATCTGCTAAGTAGTCCACTGTGTCAGTAGACATCTATTCATTTCTAGCAAACTTTTGGCACAATGCTCGGATGTCAGGTTCAGACAGTCTGACCCAGTCGCTCTTGGAAATGGGCTTTCAAGATACGGCGTCAGCATCAATATGATTCAGGCCTGGTCTGTATTCGACAGCATAATCATATGTTGACACTGCAGAAAGCCACCGGTGCCCTGTGTCGTCTAACTTAGCTGAAGTCTGTACATAGGTCAATGGGTTATTGTTAATCCTCACCAATATTTTTGCCCCGTAGAGGTAATCATGAAACTGGTCGACAATGGCCCATTTTTACTCAAGGAACTCCAACTTGTGCACAGGGTAGTTTCGCTCTGACAGGGTCAAGCTCCTACTGGCGAATGCCACTGGCCTCAAACCATCCTCATGGTCTTGATACAGCACAGCTCCTAGACCCTGCAGACTGGTGTCAGTCAGTATGCAGCACATAGGGTTTGAAGGGATCAGCATAAGCGAGGATGGGGGTGTGGGTGAGCTGGTATATGACTTAGTGGAAAGCTGCTTCACAGTCAGGCATCCAACGGGACCCAAAAAGTTCACCTGGGCAGAAATATGCTTTGTCTGGTTCTTTGATAGACCCTTTTTTTGTATTTTCGATTGGTAGGAGGGTAACCCAGGTTAAGATTCAAGAGTGGCCAAATCACTTTGGAAAAGTCCTTTATGAACCGCCGGTAGTAGCGACAGAATCCCAGGAAACATTTGTAGTTCTTTCAAACGGTGGGGCTGGGGTCAAGTAGTCAAGGCTTCAACTTTACTAGGATCAGTCTCTATCCCCTCTTTAGACACTATGTGCCCCACATACTTCACAGAGGTTTGGAAAAACTGGCACTTGTCGATGGACAGCTTGAGGCCGAAATCTTCCAGTCGGTCTAGTACCTTGAGCAGTCAACTCTCATGTTCCTCTAGGGAGCTCCCAAACACAATGACATCATGCAAGTACACCAGGCATTCCAGCAAATTCATGTCTCCCACCACTCGTTCCATCAGTTGCTGGAAGGTGGCTGGGGCGCCTGATATCCCCTGTGGCATTCTCAGGAATTTGTAGAGCCCCAAAGGACAGATGAAGGCTGTCTTCTCACGGTCCTCCGGAGCCATCAGAATCTGGTAATATCCACTGTGAAGATCCAACACCGAGACCATTTGCTCCCATTCAAACAATCCAGAGCTTCTTGTATATGGGGAATGGTGTATTGATCGGGGATGGTCCGTGGATTCAGAGTTCGATAATCAACACTCATTCTCATAGATCCATTCTTCTTATGCACAACCACAATGGGAGAAGCATATGGGCTCCTGGATTCTTGTATCACACCAGCCGTGAGCATTTCCTGAAAGTGTCTTCTCACATCGTCTATGTCTGCAGAGGCTAGGCTTCGAGACCTCTCTCGAAATGGTCATTCATCGTGCAAGCATATGTGATGCTCCACACCCTGGACACATCCCACGTCCCATTCCTTCAACGAAAACACTCGATCTCTCTGGACAAGTTTCTGGCTAATTCTAGTCTTCCATTCAGCTGGTAATGGGGAGTCACCAAAATCAAACAAGTCGGGGGTCACTCTATCTGTCTTGCCAGAGTGCTTGTTGCTGGGCAACACTGCAGTGTCTGTGCAGTGTACCATAGCTAGGGTGCATCCTCTGTTCACCCGGATCTCCCGATCTGACACATTATGAATCTGGACCATCACTCGTCATGCATAGGCATGAGCTGGCAAGATGCTGGGCTTAACCAATAATCCTTCCGGCAATTTTCCATCGCCTGACGCGTCCAACATCAGTATTTTGTTCTTGACATCTTTGCGGAGGTGGAACTCCCCGTGAACTGTACACTGGGCATTAGGGGCCAGTACCATTGAATCAGGATCCTTCATCCACACGATCCCTACTGGTTCATCCTGGTCCACTCCCTTGGGGTTCTGTTGCAAATCATAGGCCCTCTTGATCAGAGTGGGAATTCTTAGGGCCCTCCCAAACCGTCGCCATTGTTTCTAGCAACAGAGTTGTGCCAGTCTGCCAAACATATGGGCGTTGATCCCAGTTAACAGGGGAACCCCATCATACAGTCCAGTAGGGGGACACACTAAGGCCAGTGTTTCGACTTGCTCCTCTACACCAGTTACAGCTGCAGGAAATGAGAACCAGAGGCAGACATATCCTAGGTAGCGATAAGACTTTTCGCTCAGCCCCCACACATGTAGGCCTTCCAGGAATTGTAAGGGTACAGCAGACAAGTGTTTGTCATACCAGTCCTTAAATACAATGATCACTTGCGACCCACTGTCCAGCACAGCCCGAGTAGGAATACCATTCACAGCAGCCGTAGTCTCCATTGAAGGGCCCACTATTTTGGACCAGTCTGGAGGGACAGCAGCAGGGACCTGGACAGATGATTTAGCCACATAGAGATTTGAGTTACTACCTCTTGAACCCTCACTGCGGTCATTTTGGGTACTCCTTGACCACTGACTTATTCTCCGAAGCTCTCCTTGAAGCCTGTATACAACTTTATGTAGGTCTTTTGTGGACCGGCATTCTCTCTTCGTGTGCCCAACCTTCCCGCAATTATGGCAAAATATGTTTTCTGGGATTTGGTGTGGCCGAGGCATCATACTGGGAGCTGATGCAGTGGTACTACCAACTGAAAACCTTGGTGCCATCTCTGTCTGCTGTGTGGTGAACATTTGGAGACATCTCGTCAATTCTCTTACTTCCATAGTCAAGGCATCTAGTTTCGAGCTGCTGTCAGCAAGAGATGCCTGGGTGGACACCCCCCACCCCATAGCAGATGCAGTTGGATAAGGGTCAGTGCCTGCACTTGCAGAAGTGGTCTTCATAAAGAGACTGTTTTTTTGTTTCCCTGAACTTCCTCAGCAATTCATCCCATGGTGGCACACCCTCATTGGTCCCCACTTCGGAAGGGCCTTCCGATTCAGTGATCACTTGGGCTGCACTCACCCTGGAATTACAATCCCTCTCGTCACCTTCAGCCTCTCGGAGTTCTTTTATCAAGTCACAATAGTCCGGTGGGTTACCCCTTCTATCTGGGAGCCTTAATTGAAGAAGCTTCAATTTAGAATGTTTTACATGTTGCAGTATTTGCCCCAACCTCACATGGTTTAAGTCACTGGCGGCTACCCCAACTTTTCGGTAAGCCTTTTGCAGTGCTCTTTCCAGACAAGTAACATGCAGACAAACTTTTCCCTGGCCATTGTTTTGTACCTCGAAATTTCCACATCAAGTTCTCCCGACTCAATGCTCCCAAAACTGCCCTCGAGTGCAGATAGATACTTCTGGGCAGATGCATCAAGGTTTATGGACCTCAGAAATTTAATAGCCTCTAGGGCAGGACCCCTCAAACTTTCTATGATCCTTTTCCATTTCTCAGCCTCTGCACACTGCTATTCAGGTACCAAAGGGGGAACACAATTTATCCAGGTCTCCCAATCATCCTCCTCTTGGGGGTGGGGAGGGTGCCGGAGAAGATTCTCAACCTTCGGTAAGAGTCATGACTAATGGCAGGCACAGACATAGGAACCAGCATTGGCACAGGCACAGAAGGAGGGGCAATAACGGGTGCTGGAGCGGGAGGGGGTGTTGGGGGAGGAACACCCCCCCAGGTGGCAGGAATAGTTTCTTTAAATCCTCCACAGTTTTCCCGTCCTCCAGCATTAACATAGCAAATTTCTTCTCAAAAGTCTCAGACAGTCGAGGGGGGCTCATTCTCCCTGGGGTCTTTACTGTCTTTAGTTATCACTCTCCAGGAAGTGAGAGCTCCTTCAGGGGTGATAGTCTGTGGCACTTTGGAACTGTCTACTGGGTCCTTACACTCTAACGCCATGAAACTTTGGACGAGCAGATTAGCCTGTCGACCCACCACCACAGGGTTTTGTAAACATTCAGCCTTGGAAAGTACTCCTTCTACAGTGTTCTTATTGGTACCAAGGGGAATATCCAGGATAAGTACAGCATTTTGGGGGTCGATCTCCTGCCCAGTACACCACCCCACCAACTGATGTACAGCCACTTCTGTTGGGGTAGCCATTTATGTTTGACAATAATTTGTAGTTTCGGCCACTAGAAGACACAAAATCCCAGCGGTGAGCCTCCAAGATGTAACCTCTAGGTGGCACTATCCCAAGGGCTACTATCCCTGCCTGCTTGGCTAGTACCAAGTTAAGGGGCCTGAGTTCTGAAACGGGTGCCTCCACCCAGAGGTCAGGGTTGGTAGTGGTCAAGCTAACCTGGGCACAGCCCTCCGGGACACTGTAACTCTTCTCTTTCCCCTCTAGTGGCCTGAACACTGTACAATAATCACTTTCACAATACCCCTGGTACACCATATAAGTACCCACGCTGTTTGCACTTACCACCAGGGCTGGTTCCTCTGGCTCGACCCTGGGCCCCCCTGTAAAACAAGGTTAAGCACAGCAAATAGCAACTGCCCAGGTTAGCTTGACCACTACCAACCCTGACCTCCAGGTGGAGGCACCCATTTCAGAACTCAGGCCCCTTAACCTGCTACTAGCCAAACAGGCAGGGGTAGTAGCCCTTGGGATAGTGCCACCTAGGGGTTACATCTCTATCTAGGGCGAGAACACACACCGTCTATCTCTGGGTAGCTCTAATCAGAGCTTAGCCCTGAGGAGCTGTCAACTGCAGCATACCTCCTGCTTCCTCCACAGACTGCACAAGACTGAATTCAAAACCTCCCAACATTCTAACTAACTCCCTGCTGCAACATTCCAAAGTGGCTTATGCTGCTGTGATAATTCTATATGATGTCATCCCTCCAGCTCAGCTGAGACTGAGGACAGAGTGAGACAGTTTGAAATCCATTTAACTGGAGTTTCACAATCTGCCTTCCCTGCCTGCCACTAGATCTAAGTGAGATTCTTGTAACCCCGGGTGACAGGAGGGTTACACTTGTCTTGCCATTGTACAAGGCAACCTTTCCCCTCCTAGATTACTGCTCCCCCATCTACTCCCACCTGTCCAGAAAGCAATTTTCCCTCCTCACCACAACATATAATGCTATGTGTCGCTTTGTTCTCAAAGCCCCTTCATTAACTCATCACTGCTCACTCTACCAGCCCCTTGGATGACTCCCTCTCCAAGCACACTTTGACTATGCCACAGGCTGTCTGATGGACAGCGCTCTCAGAAATTACAAACTTTCCCCCACACTCCCCTTTTCACACAGAAAATGGCAACCAGACCTCCTAGGGTCTCCTCCATTCAAAGCCTTGAGGTTCCCCGTGTCTCCACAGTCATGGGCAGTAAAGCTTTCTCTGTCTCTGCCCCCTCCCTCTGGAACAGTTTTCCTGCACCAGTTCGTACATCACCATCCCATGAGTCTTTCAAATCAAACCCGAAGGCCTGGTTACTGGAAGAATCCTACTGTAAATGCTCACTGGGCAGAGTAGGAACCCAAAAGCCACCATAATTTGCTTCCATAGACTAGCGACAGTATAACCACCCTCCTCTCTTTTCCCCACCCCTGCCTCTTCCTGCTTATCTTGTCAGCATCTTCAGAAGGGCTAAAATAACTGCATATTTGATTTTCCTTTGTGGCTAACAAACCACCGGGCTGTTTTGGGGCTGGAGAGGTTTACCTGTGTCTGACTTGGATGTCTGGATTTTTCTCTGTTTGATTAGCAGGGTATTTTCTCTGTCAAATTGTTGTGTAGGGTATCTTGCTGACAGGAAGGCACTCATCGCAGCAGTGGGTGAGAGCTTTAGCTGATTGTTTTGTGAGGGCACAGTTTAGGCCCAACCTTCCCACCCCTCACCCCACCCACCACTGGAAATAGTTCCTTTATACCTGAGGTTCTGACATCATTTCCTCAAGAGTGCAAGGTGCATATCACTGTCATATCCTCTCTAGCACACTGCACTGCACTGACAATATAAGCATACACATTGTATAATATATATATTTCTATATGACCAATCACACACGTGCACACACACACAAAAACAAACAAAAAAAAAGTAGATAAACATGTGGGGAGTAGTGCAATGTAATGGCTGTTGGGTGGCAGTCTTCCGGGAGTCTTTCTGAAGGCTGAGATGCTGCCCTATTTGCAGACAACTCTCTGCCCTGAGGGAGGAAGTTGCCCGTCTTCAGGCTGCACTGGACAGTAGTACGGAAACCTTCCCCCAGGCCACACTGGATAGTAGGAAGGGAACCTCCCCCATCCAGGGAGCACTAGCGCCACCACCACTACCTCAGAGGTTACGAAGAAAGCACAGCAGTTGGACCACAGTGGGCTCAGGGAGGGTGAGGATGGTGGAACAGAGGCACACCCAGTCAATTGTTCCACTCCACAATCCATACACCATTCTGGGGAGCATAGATCCCCATGGATGCACCCACAGAGAAGACTGATGACAACTGTCACAAGGGAGGCCCCAGGAAGGAGGCAGAGACACCACAGGAAAGGAAGCAGCTCTGTGGTGGGGACTCCAATTATTGGAGGTATAGAACTGGGGGGAGCTAGGAAAACTGAAGTAAGGTGCCTGCCTGGTGCCATGGCTTGGAGGGACAGGAAGCGCATCCTCAGGATCACGAGAACAGCTGCAAGGGAGTCTGAGCTGGACGTAATTGTCCACCTAGGGACAAATGACTTGGCTCATCATGAGATTAGAGCAGTGCAGGAGGACATTGCAGAGATGGGGAGGGGCCTAAGACAAGTAGCACACACAGTATCCTTCTCAGAGGTGCTGTCTGTCAATGGCATGGGGGAGGCGAGGGTAATAAGCACCATGAAGTTTAATGAATGGTTGAAAAAATGGTGTGGAGCACAGGGGTTTGGCTTCATTGGGGACTGAGGTTCCATCTAGAGGGACACCAGCCTATACTGGCAGGATGGTCTGCATCTGTCCAGGAAGGGAACAAGTCTTTTGAGCAATCAGTTTAAATGCTTCATTGGCAAGCTTTTAAACTAGTCAAAGGGGGAGGCATTGATAAGCAGCAGGAAAATCCCAGCCTCTCCCTACAAACAGGGTACTAAATGAGAAAAGACAGAGGTAGAAAGGTCAGTGGGGATGCTGCAACAGAAGGTAAAGTCATCAAAATGGAGAGCAATGAGTACCAATGCCCATAGTCTGGGTAACAAGCTTCCTGAATTAGTGGCCTTGATGGAGGAGGAACATCTGGATATCGTGGCAGTCACAGAAGCATGGTACTACAAAACCATGACTGGGATGTAAACATACAGGATACACTATCTACAGGAGGGACAGAGAGGGTAAAAGAGGAGGAGAGTAGCTCTTTACATAAGGAAAGGAATAAAAGCAACAGAACAAAAGGGTAAACAGGAGGAGAAGAAGCACTGTGGGTAAATTTGGAGACAGGCAATGGCACCACAATCTGCACAGGGTTAGAACAGACCTCTTCTCAGGGGAGGAAATGGACAAGGAAATGATAGAAAGTATACTTAGAATGGCAGAAAAAGGGAGATATTGCTGATGGGTGATCTGAATATGCCAGATGTTAACTGGAGTGCAGTTGCAGCAGCCACTTCAAGAGTGGAGTTATTCTAGATGCCCTACAGGGGCAGCTGCCTTAGACAACTAGTATTGGAGCCCACTCGGAGTGAGCAATATTAGACCTGATTCTCTCAAATGGAGATGGAGAGAGGATCACAGATGTAGAAGTGGGTAGCATCTGGGAACTAGCGACCACCTAACAGTATGGTTCACAATAAACACAGCAATAGAGTCAAGCATACAAAGGCAAAAGTACTGACTTTAGGAGGGCTGACTTTTGCTAAATGGGTGAGTGCCTAAGGAATGCACTAGCAAATGGGCAGGAAGGAGGGTGGAAGAACAAGGGAATAATAAAACTGCCATCACAGAGGTAACAAGCCTGTGTGTGAAACAAATAAACAAAACAAAACGATGTAAGAAACCACTGTGGTTCTCAAAGGAAGTGGAAGTGAAGGTTCAAGAGAAAAAGAAAGCATTCAGGAAGTACAAGGAATCGCAGAAGGAGCAGGACAGAGAACTGTATCAGTTAAAGCAAAAGGAGGCTGGGAAGGCAGTCAGAACAGCAAAGACCCAAACCGAGGAAAAGATAGCCAACTCAGTTAAGAAGGGGATAAAACATTTTATAGGTACATCAGGGAGCGAAGGAAGACCAAGGGAGGATAATGAGGCTTAAAAAGGGGAGAGGTGGGCAGAGGAGACTGTGAAAAGGCAGAGATACTAAATAAATATTTTTGCTCAGTATTTACAAATGAAGAGGGAGGTACATAAAACAAACAGTAGAAACACTACAGAAGTTGATACCAGCCCATTTACAGAAGAAAGGGTTCTGAAAGAACTCTTAAAACTGAAGGTGGACAAAGCAATGGGGCCTGATGGGATTCATCCCAGAATTCTAAAAGAACTAAGGGTAGAACTAGTGACACCACTGACTACCCTTTTTAACAAATCATGGGAGGATGGGGTGGTAACCGAGGACTGGAGGAGGGCAGATGTGATTCCCCTTCACAAAAGTGGGAGTAAGGCAGAAGCAGGAAACTACAGACCTGTTAGTTTAACCTCAGTGATAGGGAAAATGATGGAATCACTTCTGAAGGAGAGAAATGTCAAGTATCTAGAGGCCAGAGGGGCACAGGACCCTAGGCAACATGGATTCACAGCGGGAAGGTCATGCCAGACGAATCTGATAGATTTCTTTGACTGGGTGACCAAAGTAGTAGATCAGGAAGGGGCTGTGGACATGGCCTACCTAGACTTTAGCAAGGCATTTGACACAGTCCCACACAAAAGATTAATATACAAGTTAGCCAGCCTGGGAGTGGGTCCCAAGATGTCAGCCTGGGTAAAGAATTGGCTGGAGAATAGGACACAGAGAGTAATAGTAAATGGAGTCCACTCAGAAGAAAGTGGGGTACCGCAGGGTTCAGTATTAGGACCGGTCCTCTTCAATGTTTTATGTTTACATTGCAGAAGGACTGGAAGGAAAAGTATGTCTCTTTGCAGATGACACAAAGATCTGCAACAGAGTTGATGCACAGGGTGGGGTGGAAAGGATGAGAAGGGACTTGGCAAGGTTAGAGGAATGGTCAAATGTATGGCAGCTTAGATTCAATGCTAAGAAGTGCAAGGTAATGCACCTGGGAAACAAAACCCAGGGAAGAGTACACAATGGGGTGAGATATTAACAACAACAAAATGGAAAGGGACCTGGGGTAGTCATATCAGATGACCTAAAGGTGGGCAAGCAATGTGAGAGGGCAGCAAGGAGGTTGGGGGATACTGGGATGCATAGGAGAGGCATCACCAGTAGAAAACAGGAAGCTATTATCCCTCTGTACAGACAGCTGGTGAGACCCCATCTGAGTATTATGTGCAGTTCTGAGACCCAGTCTCCACAAAGACATAGACAGGATGGAAGCTGTCCAGAGGAGGGCAACTAAAATGGTGCAGGGTCTGCACCGGAAGACATATGAAGAGAGACTAAAGGAGCTTAATATGTATAGCCTCGAGGAAAGGGAGGAGAGGGGACATGATAGAAAATGCTCAAGTACCTCAAGGAAATCAACAAAGTCCAAGAGGGTAGCATCTTTCAAAAAGAGGTGTGCAAGAATAAGAGGGCACAATTTGAAGATGGGGGTGGCTCAGAGTTAATTTAAGAATATTTTTTCACAGAGAGGGTTGTGGATGCATGGAATGGCCTTCGGAGGAGGTTGTGGAGTCAAAATCAGTGGTGGAATTCAAGCATGCATGGACAGTCATAAGGCCATTCTAGGGGGTGGGGGTAGGAAGAAGTAGGCTGCTGGTTAACTAGGATCTGCAGCTTATCCAGTAGGTAGGGAAATGGGCAGACTGGGTGGGCCAAGCGGTCCTTATCTGCCGTCAAATTCTAGGTTTCTATGTTTCCTCCCTAGAGCCTAATCCCACACGCTGGCCTCTCAGAATACCTTGCACTGCCTACCTGTAGTACCCCTCGATAGAGCACTTGCTACTGGACCTGCAGGGGTCGGCACATCTCATCCTGACCTCCAGATACTCAACCGGTTGCTACCTCTCTGTTCTGAGCCAGGCACACTGTCTGGGTGTCATGCTCTGACTACCACTAACTCTCTCTGGTCATCAGGCATGGCACTTAGACCAGATGTTACTCTATCCGTTAGGCTTAAACTGCTCCTTGTCAATTTGTATAATTGCAAACTACCACTCCTTTTTTCACTACCGCCTGCATTACTCACGGTACCTTATTTTGCCATGCTTGTATATCGCACGTAAACAAAGGCTGTTTCATCATCCATTGGTGTTTGTACAGTATAATCGAATGTATATATTGTGTCTACTACTATGTTACTGTGTCGCCACATTGTGGCCCGGGTCGTGACTGAAAATGGTCGCCTGGATCAGTGCACCTACCTGGTTACCAAAAACATAAATAAAATAAAAATATTACTAATGACTCTTAGCCAGAGACAACTGGCCCAACTGCTTTTTAAGGGGAGCCATCATCTCAACTAGAAATGCCGCATCAAAGCACTAGAATACAATTAAGCCGAACAAGGTCCCAAAGTGGAGGAAGAACAGACGAGGAAGACAAAGACATGACCAGCGATACAGACCACTGACAGGGGTACAGGAATTGGAACGAGAAGAGACAGCCAGGATACTACCAGAGGGGGAGGAGACACAACAAACCACGCAGCAAGAACCAGAAGAACTAACCTATGTGTCGATCCTAAATGAGCTTCTGTAAACTGTTATTAATTGTGAACTGATATTATTCACTGTCTTTAATGATGCCCAGAGCTTGAGCGTGGCAGCAGTTCAATGTAAATAAATGTAATAGGTAACAAGTTAGTGCATCATAATGTATAGCATGTCTTTGTCTGAAGTGTTGTAAGCATTGCCCTGCCTCAGGGTTGCACTGATTTGTACTGTATTCACCTGTTACGTTTCCTGTTGATGCTGACTAACCCCCTTGTAAATAGGCCCTGCCTAAAGGGTTCTATGAGAAAGAAAGGAAGGAAGGAGGGAGGGAAGAAGGAAAGAAAGAAAGAAAGAAAGAAAGAAAGAAAGAAAGAAAGAAAGAAAGAAAGAAAGTGTAAATATTTCTACATATTTGTTGTGACTTGGAAATGACTGTACTTGAAAAGGGGTTATCTTTTGTTCCAACTACTGCAATTTCCTAATTCACATGTATAGTATATTTATATTTATATACATTTACTAGGAAGTTAAATTTAGTTCATCATTCAGTAAGAGTGGTATCCCTTCTGTTTTAGTAAACCACCATAAAAATATCTCCTGAAGATAAACTTAACCTTTTGTCCTGTAGCAACGCCTGCCATGACTGCATCTGAGTAAATTTGTGAGAAAGAGATAAATCAGCTACTAGCAAAGGCAGAAAAAAAAAGTATTTTGTGAATACCAGCAAGGCAGAAAGGGAGGTGTCAGTAGCCCTGGGCTCAAATGAGAAACTGACAATCAAGTCGGCCGATAAAGGCGGCTCGATAGTTGTCATGGATACATCACAGTATGAGTCAGAGGTGTGGAGGCAGCTTAATAATACACCGGCTTATAAGAAACTATCAGGGGATCCAAAAAAGAATTTTAAACAGATTGTGAATGATTTTCTGTAAGCCGCATTTAAGTCTGGTGTTATCTCTTCTGAAACCAGAAAGGTTTTGATAGTTTCTGACCTGGTACTGGCAACAGTATATATAGAAACATAGAAGTTGATGGCAGATAAGGATCGCAAGGCCCATCCAGTCTGCCCATTTTTTCTACCTTATGAATGTGCCATAGGCCTTTACTCTGTCAGTGGCCTAGCTATTCATGCTCATCTGTATTGCTCCCTTATTCCTATCCCATGCCTGTTTGAAACCCTGCACTGTATTCACATCCACCACTTCCTGAGGTAGGCCGTTCCATGCATCACCACCCTTTCTGTTAAAAAGAACTTCCTCACATTACCCCTTAATCGACCTCCTTCTAATTTCATTCTGTGTCCTCTTGTCCTGCTATTTTTCTTATATTGAAAAATGTTAGACTTTTTCACCTTGTTAATGCCCATTAAGATGTTTGAATGTTTCGATCATATCACCTCTCTCCCTCCTTTGCTCTAGGGCATACATATTGAGCTCCATTAATCTGTCCTCACATGTTTTCTGATGCAGTCCCTGCACCATTTTGGATGCCCTTCTCTGGACTGCCTCCATTTTGTTAATGTTCTTGTGCAGGTGCGGAGTCCAGTGCTGCATGCAGTACTCCAGATGGGCCTAACCAGTGTCTTGTAAAGAGGGATTATTACCTACCTCTTGCGACTTGTGATACCCCTTCTAATACACCCCAACATCCCCTAGCCTTACCTACTGCTTTAGTGGTCTGCTTGGATGATTTCAGGTCATCTGTCATGACGCTGCCCAAGTCTCTTTCTTCTCTTGTGACTGCCAGCAACTCCCCTCCCAGCCTATAGGTGGCTTCAAGGTTTCTCTTCCCTATGTGCATGATCTTGCACTTCTTTGTGTTAAACCCCAGTTGCCTCTCTTCTGAACATTTTGACAGTTTATCCAGATCTCTTCTCATTCTGCCCACCACATCTGGATCATCTACTCTGTTGCAGATCTTGGTGTCATCTGCAAACAGACAAAACTTACCCTCCAGTCCATCTGCAATGTCACTGATGAAGACATTGAAGAGGACTGGCCCCAGGACTGATCCCTGAGGTACCCACTTGTGACTTGCATCTGTTCTGACTGTATACCGTTTACCACCACTCTCTGTGTTCTGCTCGCCAACCAGTTAGCCACCCAGTTGACCAACTTCTGACCCATCCCAAGCCTACCCAGCTTATTAATCAATCTTCTATGTAGAACAGTATCGAAAGCTTTGCTGAAGTCAAGGTAGGCGACATTAACTGCATACCCTTGGTCCACCACTCCAGTTACCCAGTCAAAGAAAACTATGAGATTAGTTTGACAGGACCTTCCTGTTGTAAACCCATGCTGTCTTGGATCCTGTGCACCTATGAATTCCAGGTGTTGCACTATCCTTTCCTTAAGGAGTGCCTCCATAATCTTGCCCACTACTGAGGTAAGACTGACTGGTCTGTAGTACTCTGCCTCCTCTCTGCTACCACTCTTGTGGAGCGGGATCACATGAGCTCTTCTCCAGTCTTCTGGGACCTTTCCTGTGCTCAGAGACTCACTAAACAGTTCTGATAATGGCTCTGCTAGTTCCACCCTTAGCTCCTTTAGTACCCTGGGATGTATGCCATCTGGTACCATTGCCTTGTCCACCCTGAGCTTAGTGAGCTCTTGCATGACCCTTTCTTTTGTGAAGGGACTTGTGCACCACCCCCCCCGTGTCCATGCTGCTGAGCTGTGGGCCCCGTCCTACCTTCTCCTCAGTAAATACTGAGCAGATGTATCTATTTAGGATAGATGCTTTTCCTTGATCCTCCTCCACACACTCCCCCTTATCCCCCTTTGATCTTAGCAATACCCCGTCTGAACTTTCTTCTTTCACTAATGTATCTATAGAAAGTCTTGCCCCCTTCTTTTACTGTTTGTGCTAGTGTTTCCTCGGTTTGGGCCTTTGCCTGCCTTACTGCCTTCTCTGCTTCCCTTAGGGAAGTTTGGTATGCCTCCCTATTTTTGTCACACTGCATTCCCTTGTATTTCCTGAAGGCCAGCTTTTTGGCTTTGACCTTTTCTGCTACTGTTTCTGAGAACCAAAGTGGTTTCCTCCTTCCTTAGCTGTTGCTTTTCTCCCTGACACAATGGGATGTTGCTTCAAGTATTGCATCCTTAATGCTTGCCCACTTTGCCTGTACCCCTCACCTGTTTTTCTTCTTGCCAGGGCTAGCTTATCTCTGTTGGCCATCTTATCAAGGTCAGCTCCTCTGAAGTCCCATATTTTTGCCTTGGAATGGGATGATTTAGTTCTAGTGGCCAAATTTAACCATACCATTTGATGGTCACTGGCCCCATGTGACCTTCTACCTGGAGATCTGTGATCCTTTCCCCATTAGTCAGTACTAGATCTAGGATAGCCCTATCTCTTGTGGGTTGTTGTACCAGTTGTTGGAGGCCCTCCCCCTGCAGGGAATCCACTATGTGTCTAGTTCTGGCGGATGTTTCTGCTGGTATTGACCAATCTGAATCTGGCATGTTGAAGTCTCCCATTATCAGAACCTCCCCTTTAGCTGTTATGTTTTTTATATCTTCTAACAGTAATGTGTCTGCGTCATTTCCCTGGTCTGGAGGCCTGTAGACAACCCCAGTTCGTATGGCTGTCCCATTTCCTGTTTCCAGGGTGACCCACAGTTTTTCTGGCTCCTTATGTGTATTCTGAATTTCTGTAGCTTTGATATTTTCATTGACATAAAGGGCTACTCCTTTTGCACCTTGTTCTCTTCTGAACAGTACGTAGCCAGGTACTGAAGCCTCACAAGTGTGGTTACTGGTGAACCAAGTCTTGCTAACGGCTACTATGTCTAGTTTAGCCTCTGTCATTGTTACCTGCAGGTCTGGGATCTTGTTTCCCAGACTGCAGTCATTTGTGTACATGATTTTCCATTGGCCAGTTTTCAGTGCGTTAGTTGTTTGGTGAGGTCCGGTGTTTCTCCTGAGCGTCATATGGGGAGCCGGACCCTTTTCCTTACCTGTTGATGCAAATTAACTACAAACATGCTGAACTCCAGTTTGATCACTAGCTGAGTGGGAAGGGGTGTTCTTCCCGTTCGATGTACCAGGTGCTGCACCCCACTGGCTAGTTTAAATATTCTGCAAAGACATCAAACTTCTGCCCCAATGCACTGACTCCCTCCTTAGTCAGATGCAGTCCATCAAATGGAAAAAACTTTTGCTCCCAAAACAGTTGCCAGTTACCTACAAATTTGTGTCCTTTTTCCTGGCACCAGCCCTTGAGCCACATGTTTAGCTCCTCTGTCTCCTCTTCTCTGACCTTCCGTCCATCTGCCCCCCCCCCAGACTGGCAGGATCTCAGAGAAGGAGATGCCGGATGAAATGGATGACAGTTTGTCTCCCAGCCTGGTCAGGTGTTCCTTGGTCTCCACAACTGACCGGCTGGCGAAATCGTTATTCCCTATGTGTACCAGGACATCAATGTTTTCTCCTGCTTCCTGCATGATTTTAGCAATGTGGTCAGTGTCTCTCCATGCTGATGTACCTGGGAGACATCTGACCATTACCCCCGGCAGGAGGTAGGTATCAACTCCCCGAATCATGGAGTCTTCTATGATCAGAAGTATTCTGGATTTCCTTTTTGCTTTTTTTTTTGTTTTGTAGTGCTAGCTCCTGTACGGTAATGTCCTGCTCTGCAGTGTCCTCTACCCCTTTGTTTGATTTTGGAGATAGAGGCAGATACCTGTTTGTAGTTTTTATATGGTTTGTGGAGGTGATACATTGGAGAGCATTGAGTGATGGGGCACTCAATTTGCCCCCCTAACCACCTGCCAACCTCCCGGACCAACTATCCTCTGCAGTTGAGGTGCTTCAGTTGGATGTTGGGGAAATGGCAGGTGGTTCTTATAAATATATTTCCTCCTGAATATGTGATTTGAGGTGCGCAATTTCTGCCCATGCTGCCTGGAGCTGAGCCCTTAGATCTCCAATGGCCCAGTATGTAGGGCAGCATCCTAAATCCTATATAACTACCCTTTTGAAAAGTGTCCCACAGTGCCTGCAGTTAATAATATCCATTCCAGTTGAGCTGTCGAGTTTATAACCTGGTTCGAGTAATTAGAAGAAGGAAAATGAAAGCAAAAGTAAAAATTTTTTTGCTTTGTATTTGTATAACTTGTTGTAACAAGTTACATTACTTGTGCCCCTGTAAGTGAGGTCACTGTTTGGATACTCCTCTGATCCTCCCCTTCCTGCTTTGCTACAGGAAATGTTACAACTGTGCTATGCTATAAAAGGAGCATAGCATGGGGTGGTTGGGGATAGTGGTGGGTGGCCGGGCCCTTCCCCTGCCAAAAAGGAAGAACCACGGACAAAAGAAACAAGGAGGTACGAGCAGAAACAATCAACTGACAACAAATGCAGTAGCCCTGAAAGCTTAGCCTAATGACAGACAAAACTGTAAACCCTGTACGCACCACCTGTAACAATTTCACAGAGGATATACCCCGCAAAAAACACTTTGCTACAGAGAAAAATAAAGCAGTAACAGAAGATATACCTTGCAAAAACAATTTGAATCAGAGACTACAGCAGTAATCTGTAAGCACAGACATTAACAAACCTGTAGACACACCCTGTAATAATGCAGCAGAAAGTATAGCCTGCAACAGCAATTTGAATCAGAGATTACAGCAGTAAAATATAAGCAAAAAACAGTATGACGCCTTGTGAGAACAAAAGAAAATAGTAACAAACAGTAACTCTGCCTAGCAAAAAGAAGCCTTAATCTTGTTCCTTTCTCTGAAAATGTTGTTCTTTGCTCTGTCCTTACAAGTAAACCTAGAAGAAAAGAGCTCAGGTGAAGCTAGGTGCCTTTGCCAGCAAACCTAGTCTTCCACCTGTTGTCAAAAATTCATAAGTCCACTGTTAATCCTTCTGGTCACCCTATTGTATGTGGCCAGTATCAGGTCATTGACAGAACTGATATCTAAATTTGTGGATGGGTAAATAAAGAGACTGGTGACGAGGCTCCCATCAAACGTCCATGACTCTGCAGATATTCTATCAGATCTACAGGATTATAAAATAGAGGATTCCTGGCTCCTGGTCAGCCTAGATGTGGACTCACTATACATAAATGTTCTGCACAAGGGTGGCATGGGTGCAATAAAATATACAATGGCAAGAAAGAATACTTGGCTCTGATTGGTCAGTCTGGGGCATGACCCATGATGTTATCTCAGCATAACATCACGGATCAAGTCCCAGCACACACGACCACATTAAATGTTAGAAAAATCATTCCACAGCCCACGTCTCAGTTGCCCACACTTGGCATTGCTGCTGTGGCTTTTGCTAGTTTCTTGCTCGTTTTGATTTTTTTAAAGTAAATCCCTCCCTCCCACTGCCACAAAAAATGCCTACCACAGCCTACATGAATTTAATGTGTCCACCATAACAGCAGACAGTACAGTTTTCATATCTAACTTGTCTTTTTCTGTCACTCTTAAAGAAAACAATGTGCCATTACCACGATCATCTTCACCAGTCCCTGCTCATCTCCTGGCCCAAAGACAGTGAGCACGTGACACAGTGCTTCCATTAATTCAGTTGAATTTCTTTGAGTTTCTTCTTCTCCCAGTACCACTACAAACACAGGAGCACTGTGCCAGGAGAAGCAAGCACACCTCGGACAAAACCATACTCATAAACGGGGGGTGGGGGTGACAGGAAGCACACAGTACCATGATCTTCACATACAGCGAATTTCACAGTCAGGCAGAGACTTTCACCTTGATTGGCAGCTCGGAGATTCACTGCAAATGTCAGAGGGGACAGGCAGGACACCTAGAGTATAGTAAACTACCTTGCAGGGTGGGGCAGTGACACAGAGCAGATAGGGAAGACAGAAAACCTATTTGGGGAGGACAGCTAACACAAAACAGGTACTGGAGAAAGAAGGCTTGTTGAGGACATCAGAAGGACAGTACTAACAACACTGCAGCTCCATCTTGTGGCCAAAATGAGAAATAAGTGTAACCACCCCCTGGGGGCTTACCTTAATTGCCCCCGTTTCCCTGGATGTTCAGCTGCCTCCTGGCATCCCCCAATTCCTCAATCACTCCACTGCCGTGGCCAGAGTCCTTATTCTGGTGCCCGCAGGTTCCCGAACAGCCCAGTATTACATTTTGGCCCTGTTAGGGCTTAAAAAATCCTAACCACGAGCTGCCAGCATTTTGCTGCCGGGCCGGCACTCATGCATGCGCATAGTCGTGTCTTTGATTTTCCTGACCACGTTGCAGTCAAAATCAGGGAGTGTGTTGGCGGTCCCAGTGCCCTCCTGATCTGGAGACTTTAGTGAGGCTAATGAGAGGCCTCTGGGTACAAAAAGAATAGGATTTGGACCGGGGCACGTAGCAAGGGTTATGAATATATAATTAAGCCTTCATTAATATTTATGAGATGCCGCCTGCCACCTAGGGGCATTGTATTGTGGTGGCAGCGACTGCAAAAGTACTGAATATAAAGATGTAAGGGTGAGCTCATTTGAAAGGGCACAAATGGGGCTACAATACAGTGGGACTATTATAAAACTAGATTCCGTGCCTTGGCTGCACCGGGACTCCAAACATTGTGGGACTGCCTTTACTGCCATAGAACTGAATGGGAGCAGACATGTCTGAGACACTGTGACCCCAAACAGCAGCCAATCATTTATTTAGGTGCCTAAAACAGTGACAAAGGGACTCCTGGGAGAAGGAGGGAACTAATTCAGGTGCCTAAACCATGCCCCAGTAAGCCATCAGAAAATATTTATCTCTATGGACAATTGATAGGTTCAACCAGCCAGTCAGAACCCTGGATTCTCAAGTGAAACCTGCTGGACTTGCTGGGTTTCTTCAGTCTGTTCCTGGGTTATTGTAGAGTGAGGAGTCTCCTGTGAAAGGGGAGTTGGACTGGAGAGGCCAGTCTCAGGTCTCTAGTGGAGACTGTTCTTTTCCAGAAAAGGGTCAGCAGGAGAATAAGAGCGAGAACTGGACTGATACTTTGAATCCCCATGTACTGTGAGCTGTTTGATTATATTGGAGAGAATAAGTGCTGCAGAAACCCTGCACTGGTTGACTGAATTGTGCTAAGAGAACTGTGCTGTTCTATTTGAGTGCCACAGTTGCTGCTGAGAGTTTGTTTTACCTGCATGGGACTGCAATTGTGATTTTGAAGAGGCAAAGCGTCTTTGGAGTTGGGGTGCTAGCCAGGTGTTGTACTTTTCCTGAGTGAACTGGTTGAAGTGGCTGAGAGCTGTGTCCCAGCTGCAGCTGAGGAAAAAGTTGTGAACATTTTCTGACTGGAAAGTGCATACTGGTGGGCAGGGGTCTGCTGTGTTTGAATTCCCCTGCTGTTTGCACCTGTGCTTCAAGGATCTAGGGCTAGCACCCATTGCTAATTGTCACCGGACTTTGCTTGAGCAACTGCCTGTGATTTCTGTGGTTTTTGAACTTAGTGCAGGGACAGCAAAGGACCCCCACCGTTTGGGAATTCTCACCCAGAGCCAGGGAGGGAATCAGCTAACCCCTTCCAAGTGGAGCTCACCATCTCAGGAGGTCACCGGCGCATGCTGGGGTGCAAGGGTACCCGTGATCCTAGTGGGGAGCCGGGCTGAGGAGCCAATATCAGGTCTGGGCCTTCTGGGGGCTGTTATGGTCCTGCCACAGAGCTCTGCAATGGACCAGAAGTGGCTAAAGGTGTAAAGCGGCCAGACCTCCAATCAAGGGGACAAGCTACAAGATCCCCAAGCAAGATTCCATCTGCCCATTGCTGCATGGAGCTTCGCGATCCAGGACATCTGGAGGCATTCATCCCAGGATTGGCTGAATTCTGCAAAACCGTGAGTACCCAGGACCTGGTTCCTGGAAATCAAGCAAGAGAGTGTAAAAGGGATTTAAATGCTTTTTCAAATAATTCTTCTTCTTTACCAGAGCCCCAACAGCTGGTCAACCCATGGCGATGAACACGCCTGCACCTTGTGGGTACCCCTAAGGACTATCGGGGTAGACACTGGTACCAGTGGGGTGGGTCTCCAGGGGTGGACTTGGTCTTCGGGCCCAAATGGTTATTGTTGCTTTCTCATTAACCATCTTTTTTATTCACAGCCATCCTTTATCCCATTCCCTAGCCCTTACACCCAATAAAGCTGTGATTTACAGTTTGAAATTGTGTGTGCAGGAATTCTCTGACTCTGTCAGATCATTACTGTTCATGGTTTATGGTGTTATTGAACTGTTGGGTACCGAGTGTGGGGAGTGTTTGGTAGAGGAGGTGGGTAGGTGCAGCATTCCAGGGGGCTGTGCCAGCCAGTCGCCTAACCCATTTCCTTTTCTTTCTTAGTACTTTTTACCTTTGTAGCTCCCAATCTGCACTACATGTCCTGGCATCCCCTTCATCCGGTCACCATCTGGTTCGCTTCAACCCCATATGGAGCCCCTGCTGACGAATACCCCCGAGACTTTCCCCCATGGCGGGGTGTCCGAGAGTCCCCCTTACTCCCTGCCAAGACTAGGATCCAGCATCACAGCGGTGCTCCCGAGGTCGGGCATCCCATAGACGTCCATCAAGCCGCCACGATCGCTCGCCATCTTTTTTCCTCTTTTCTGGTGGCTTATATGAGTGGGGCATGCAGTGACGCGGGAGCGACATCCGCAGATGCTTCCTCCTGGTGCTCGCAGGCCCCAACTCATTTCCCAAAGCACAGCTGCCAGTGCATTGCCTCCCAGCGCCCGCTAGGAGCACCAACGCTCAATACTGAACCCCCCAGAGAGGGAAATGAGTCCTTTGGATGCTCAATCCCTCTCAACCCCAGCCAACTCCCGATGACCAGAGTCTGTTCCCAAACCCGGGTCGCCGGCGTGAAGCAAGGTGTGGCATCCAGTGCCTCAGCCCTCAGCGCCACCAGGCTGGCCAACACCTGACCCATTTCTAACTTTCTCTGGATGGAGGCACCATGGTATTTGCATTATCTTTGGAACAGAACCCCCGATCACCACCGTAACAGGACCCAGGCCCCTTAACCGGTTAGAAGGCCAACAGGCAGGGTTAGCAGCCCATGGGCATATGGCATCTGGGCTACATCGTTGAAAGCACCACTGGAATCTCCTGTTCACCAGCCATGCCCACTCTGAAGAACCAGGATGGAGAGACCCCTCCCAGGGTCCCCAGCACCCAGGCCTGCCTCCCCGAGGATGAGGTTTAGGCCTACAGAGGATGATAAAGTGAAATTGGTGGAATGGATTGGGGATATGAGAATGGACCCCCAAAAATCCTTTTTGCTGCTGGGAGTTCCACAGGGGATGGAGGAAGGGGAGATAGAGCAACACCTGTCCACAATAACCAAACTGGGTAAGATAAAAGTGCGAGGAAGAATGCTTGACTCTGGAAGGGGTACATTAACTGTACTAGTAGAGAGTAAAAATGTGATAGAGGCTGCCTGGATACTTGTGGCTTTGGTGGCAGAGGGGATGCCTAAGGCTCTGTCTATTGTAATTTCTTTTAGTGTAATCTCTCCGGGGAAGGGGGGTGAGGGTTTGGGCTCCCCCCAAGACTTCCTAAGGTTGAGAAATGCCAACCCAGACCCGTGCCCTTAGCTTTTGATTCTTATTGTAAGCTAAGAATGCTTTCAGGGGTTAAGCCCACCCCTAGTAACGAAGATGATTTGGAGGCGTGGATGGATTGTGCCACCCCTGTAGTACAGGACTGGCAGTGCTCTGAAATTGAAAAACAGAAGCACCTGGTAGAGAGCCTCCTTGGGCCTGCCCTGGAAGTAATTTGTTCTTTGCAAGCCACAGACTCTGACACCTCGGCCCAGGTATAGCTGACTGCCTTTGAAAGTGTTTTTGGCAGCCCTGAATCTTGTGAAGACCTTATGTGGAAATTTAAGACCATATGCCAATGGGAGGGGGAGCCCATGTCCACTTTCTTAACTTGAGTAGAGAGAGCACTACAGAAGGTACTTAGAAAAGAGGGAGTGGCAGTGAAGGATTTGAACTGGGTAAGGTTAGAACATGTGATAAAAGCCGCTTACCATTCTACCCTGTTGGTATTACAGCTTCGCTTAGCTGATAGGAAGAGTGACCCCCCCCCTGTACTGGGTCCTAGTGTGAAAGATTAGGGAACTGGAGGAGGAGCAAGGACAATGGGGAGTGCAGAGGGCCTTAATGGCCGCTGCCCAGGTAGGGAAAGAGGCATCCTCTGGAGAAATGCAAGAGTTCAAGACGTTACTAAAGGAATGTAAGGATGTAATCACCTCGGCTAAGATGGTGGTGAATCTGGAGATAGCTGAACCCCAAGGGGTGAGTGGGGTGGCCCCCAGTGTAGCTTCTGCCATGTCTGGCCCTGGGTTCACTGCACAGACACCCCCTCCTGAGGTTAGGGTAAAGGCCCAGATGGATGAATTAGCCCGCAGGGTAGCAGAGTTAGAGAGGGTGGGAAGGCCTAGTCGAGTTCAGAGAAATGGCAAGGTTGTTGAATGGGGTCCAATAGTGACAAGTGCCCCAGTGGAAGTCCCAGGGGCCTGCCCTGCGGCATCAGCTAGGCCGCCTGAGCGGGAACCCTTTATATGCCACAGGTGTGGAGGTGAGGACCATGTCCGAAAGGGGTGTAGGGTGCTGCTAAAACCATGCCCCCGGGAAAGATAGGCCACACGAAAATCCCCATCAGAATGAGGGAAACTACAGAGGGGCCCGGTAAAGGAGCACACTGGGGCCCCTTGCAGGTTCAGCTCCATGGTTCACACAAGAGCCTCTACAGCTAAAGCCACCACATCAGCTCCCATTGACATGAACCAGCTTGTGGGTCCCTCAACTGAAACCACAGCTACCATCAATGGGATTTCCACCCAAGCCGTCCGGGATTGCGGTTCACAAGTCACTATCATTTTCAAGTCATGGTATGACCAGCATCTGTCCAATATTGAGCTGCAACTGCTTGAGGGTTTACATGTGTGGGGGCTCAGTGAGAAGTCATACCCCTATCTGGGATATGTGACGGTGTAGCTGGCATTTCCAACAAAAGTAGCTGGCATAGAAGATGCAGTGGAGACCCTGGCTCTGATTTGCCCTGAATCTGCCATATACGATGGTGTGCCTGTGCTAGTGGGCACAAACACCCATATGTTCAGATGGTTAGCCAAGTTGTGCCAAGCCCAAGAGGCCGATAGGAAAGGTAATGAGCCTTCCATTCACCCCTTGGTTAAAGAAGCATCCCAGAAGAGAAGACAACCCCCTGACGAGGGGCCTGATGACTCTGTAGGCATAGTGTGGAGGTGAGATGGGGAGGAGACTGTGCTACAGCCTAATGCGGAGTGTAACATCACCGGGGTAGTGAGGCTAAAAAAGGATATGACAAATCAATTGCTGATGTTGGATGCCCTAGAGGAGCATGGATTACCTATGGGACTGTTGGTAAAACTCAGTGTTTTGCCTGCCAGAGCACATGCCTATGTTAGAAGGGTTACTGTACAAGTAAAGAACGTCACCAACTGGGAAGTGGTAGTGAGGAAGGGACGGACTTTAGCAAGAGTTTATTGTGCCAATACAGCAGTGCAACCTGCTGCAGTGAGAGGTGGCACCCCCAAGGGGCTTGATCCTGGACTGTTTGACTTAAGTGATTCCCCAATCCCAGAGGAATGGAAAGAGAGGGTGCAGGAGAAACTGGCTGCCCGAATTAAGGTGTTTTCCCTACATGAATGGGTTATAGGGTGTGTAAGTGGAGAGCAGCATCACATATGTGTCAACGATGAGAGGTCCTTTCGAGGGAGATCCAGGTGGTTGGCTGCAGCAGACATTGACGACGTCCATCGGCATCTTCAGGAAATGCTGGCTGCGGGGTTTGTTCAGGAGTCAAGGAGCCCCTATGCATCTCCAATTGTCATGGTGAAGAAGAAGAGTGGGGCAATAGGGATGTGTGTGAACTGTCGCACCTTGAACAAATGGACAGTGCCCAACCAATATACTATGCCCCAAATACAAGATGCCCTGGATTGTTTGAATGGTAGCCAGTGGTTCTCGCTCCTGAATCTGCGGAGCAGCTATTATCAAATCCCGATGGCCCCCCAGGACCAAGAGAAGACAGCTTTCATATACCCATTAGGATTCTATGAATTTCTCCAGATGCCTCAGGGGATCTTGGCTGCCCCCCACCACCACCACCACCACCTTCCAATGCCTGATGGAGAAAGCCGTGGGTGTCATGAATCTACTGGAGTGTCTGTTTTATTTATTTTTGTTTATTTATTGAGTTCTTGGATTATACCCATGAGCAATGTCTCATTTATGGGTTCCATGTCAGTTACAAAGACAAAGGTACATCAAAACAGTAGTACATGTTTTAGACAGGGTAACAGTAAGATACAATAATACAGTAGTACATTTTTAGACAGAGTTCCTATAGTGTACACACCAAATTTAGGATCATAGGCAGCAAGTAATTTGCCTGAGTCAAAGTTAGGGCACCCTACTGGGTTGCATGAGAGGAGATGATAGTAGGAGGATGGTGGTAAGGGTGCTAGAGGGTGGGTAGGGAGTGGGGGAAGTATACAAAATGGGTGGGGTAAAGGTGACCTGAAGTGCTAAGGATAGGTCACGTCAGAGGAGTAGGTTAGACGTCAGATAAGAGTGCTAGGGTGCCCTTGAGGCACAGGAGGAGTGTTTGGGGAGGCAGCCACAGCTGCTGGTTGAGATAAGGTGTTGTCGTAATTTGTATTTGAAAACACCAATAGTTGCAGCACCAGAAATGTCAGGTGGTAAGACATTGGTCCAGTAAGGAGTACGGTAACAGAATGCGCGATGTGCCAAGGCAGTGCAGAGTCTAGGAATTTTGTAGATCTGGATGGCGGAGTTCCTTGTGTAACAGGAGTTTGAGTGTGTGGTTAGGAATTTCTGGACCCCTGCCAGTAGTAGACTGAGAGAATATTTCTTGGCAGGAAGACAAGATTGGTATCTTATTCTTTCCTTTAGTTGTAGCCAACCAGCCTGTGAGTAGAGGTCACAGAAGTACGTGAGTCTTGCAGCACCTGTGAGAAGGCGACACGCCTTGTTAAGCTCGATGGAAATGCATTGTAGGGCGGTGTTGGTTGCCGATCCATAGATAGCCAGTCCATAATCGACAAGGGAGACTACTGAGCTGTTGATGGCCAGATTCAATGCCTCATAGGTTAAGCAGTGCTTGTGGCATTAAAGAATCCCTATTCTTGTATTGATAGCCTTTGCAGTGTTATCAGTGTGTTGGACAGAAGACAGAGTGGAGTCTATTGTGATACCCAGGTATCTGAAAAACTGGACATACTCCAGGGTGTCACCGCTTTCATTTCTGATCGCAAGGGGTAATGCTTTGAACTTATTCTGGGTGCTGAAGAACAACATAGTCTTAGTTTTTTTACAGTTCATGATTAGTCTATGCTCCTTAAACCATTTCTCTGCAGATGAGAATCCCCTTTGGAGTTCTGCTGTTAGTTGTTCCAGATGGGGGTTTCTGGTGAAGATAACCTCATTGTCTGTGTAAAGGAGTGTCCGGGTCGGACAGGAGGCCAGCAGTTGGTTTAGGAAAAGACTAAATAGTAGGGGACCCAGAATTGACCCCTGTGGGACCCTGGAGCTGACAGGTCTGCTAACAAAAGTGGTGTCTCCTAGCCTGACCTTTTGCGATCGGTTGTGAAGGTAGCTGTTGAACTATGAAGCAGATTCTGGAGAGAGCCCAGTAGCAGACAACTGATTCAGAAGGAGCTCATGGTACACCATATCAGGTCAGTAAATGTTACTCCTACCAGAAGGCCTTGGTCTAGGGAGTGGTGTATATATCCTGTGAATTCCAATAATGCTGTGATGGTACTGTGACCTGGTCGAAAGCCATGTTGTTCAGGACAGAGGAGTTGGTACTGGTTCAGATAGTCAATGAGCTGATCTGCCACAATCCGCTCTAAAGCTTTGGAGAGGGGGGAGTATGGAGATAGGTCTGTAGTTGTTGTGTAGAGTCAGATCACCTCCTTTGTGCACAGGGGTTACTGATGCCAATTTCCATCACAGGGGGAACTTGGAGTGGCAGAGGGAGAGGTTGCTAATCTTAGTGAGAGGGCTGAGGACTTCCTCCAGTGCCATGCTGATGAACTTAAGGTCCAGGGTATCTCCGCTGTGTCTTGATTTTCCCAGAGCTCGCACAAGGTACTTTCTTGCTGCAGATTCAGAGATTACCGTGAAACGGAAGAGCAGTCTCTTGGAGGGTGGCTGCTGGACTGTGTTAGGGTCAGCCGGGATTAAGGGATTAAAGTAGTCTGCTGGTAGTACACTGCTGAGGTCCATGAACTCATCATTAAGTGCACTGGCAGTTCACTGTTGGTCCAAGGATAGTGCGCCATCAACCATGAGCATTGATGGGCATTTTTGGGTTCTTTGCCGCTAATGTCGTTGAGATTATCCCAGAATGACTTGCTGTTGTTCCAGGACCTGGAGAGGGCTTGCTTGCAGAATGTGCTTTTGGCATATTGGATGGCTTTTGTGCACTTATTTGGGGCTTGTTTGTGCCTTTGGATGTTAATGGTGGTACCGTACGCTATCACAATCTGCTAGAGAAGATCTCTGGCATTGAGCTGATCCAGTAGGTCCGGGGTTATACAGGGATTGCAATGCCCTTTTATTTTCCTTGTCTTTACTGGGGCATGCTTGTCACAGATGGTGCTAAATGTCTTTATGAAGTGGTCAAGGGCCGTGTCTACATCATTGGCCTCATTGAGGTCAGCCCAGTCAATGCCCTGAAGCTCCACTTTTAGCAGTGCAAGGTGACCTTGTAGTAGAACATGGTTTGTAATCATTCTGGGAGGTGGCTTGCAGTTGTAGGACCAAATACAGGTGACAGGGGAGTGGTCGCTCAGTTTATCAGGGAGAACAGCAGTACTGGTGATGTGGGCAGGTCGACTGGTGAGAACCCAGTCCAGGAGGGTGCTGGTCCCAGTTTTGTAGTTAACTCTGGTAGCTGTCTCAACCATTTGAGAGAAGTGGACCGCAGATAAGGTGTCCTTGATTGAGGAAGCAGAGGAGGAGAGCCAGCTGATACTGAAATCTCCCAGCATCACAATTTCTGTGTTTAGGCTCAGGGTGCCCACATGATCCATCAGGTCACTGGTGCCAGCCACGGTTAGTTTATGCGGGATGAAGACAGAGAGAACCATCAGTGTTCTGTTATGGGGTCCCTGCAGAAGTTTTACGGTCAGAACTTGGATGTTGTCGGTACTGGTGGGTGCGGGAAGTATGTAACCTTGAAGGGGATCCCTAACGTATAGGACACAGCCCTCACCTCTTCTTGAGAGTCAGTTCTGTCTGAACAGGGTGTATCCAGGCAGTGTGATAGCAGAGTCCAGTACCATGGGGAGAGCCAAACTCTACTATAGAGGATGTCTGGGTTATGCCGAGTGATCCACACTTTCAAGCTGTCCATCTCTGGGAGTAAACTGCAGATATTTATGGAGGCAATAGTGAGTCCTGCTGTGTTGTGGGACTGGTTTACACTGTGTGGTGGTGGGTCTGGGTTCGGGTGCTCATTTCCTGAGAGCAGGAGAAGGAGCAGCACCAGGTGGGTGAGATGGTTTAATAAGAGATTGTTATTCTGACCCCATTTTCTCTTGCTAGGTACTGGCACTTTTGTGGTGCTAAAGTGCATCACAAAACCTGGGAAAAAGGCCACCGGGGAGGGGTCCTTTAGCTGGAGATCTTGGGTCCATGGTATATAATAATCCCTGTGCATGGTGAAGGCACATTTGTTACATGATGTGATAGTGCTATATACGTTTAGCACTGTCGTCTCGAAGTTGGGCTGTGCGGATTGCTGGAGCAGTCTGCCAGATGGGCCTGCAAGTGATATTAGGGCAAGTAGGAAGATGCCCCCTACAGTCCCAAGTGTCAAGTGGGACATAGTTGCAATGGCTGTGGAGTCAGAATGGGTTAGTTCAGGGCAGAGTAATCCGGATAGTAGTAGGAGGAGTCAAGCAGCTGGGCAGGGGCTGGTGGCAGCAACCAACCAGCAGGGGACTAGGGCCAGAAAGACAAAAGGGGGATTACTCAAATGAGAGTGTGAGGTCAGTTTGAGAGAGCAGGGAGGGGTTGTGAAAGGGGCTGGGTGTAAATCAGCACCGCATTCTGAGAAGTAGAGGCCTGATCAGTTGAGAAGGGTCAGAGTGAGCACAGGTTCAGGCAGGGTGAGTGATAGAGGCTTAGAAGCAGTCAGAGGTTAGAGCAGAGGGAAAAGTGCAGAGCAGCAGCCGCCAGCAGGCAGTTAGGACTGAGAAGTATTTTTTTTAACTCTAGCAAACACTATAGCCTATGAATCTTTAGCAAATCTAAACAATACAGGCAGTGAAATGATACAATTTTAAACTTTCAGCTAATAGGCTAGAAATTCATACGTATATTAGTAATAATAAGCACCATATCACCAAAGGAATATGGGCAGTGAAGAGGGATTAAGGGGGCGTATAGTTAACAATGAAAGATCCTCTTACTTCAGTCATGCTGCCAAAGAAATAAAAAAAAGAGTGTATTTGGATGACATTATTGTGTTTGGGAAGACCCTGGAGAAACACGAAGCCCGGTTGCTCAAAGTGTTGGATCGCCTGGAAGACTTTAACTTGAAACTGTCGACTGATAAGTGTCAATTCTTCCAGGCTTTGGTTAAATATGTTGGGCACATAGTTTCCGCAGAGGGTATCTGGACTGATCCTAGCAAGATTGAAGCCCTCACCACTTGGCCTAAGCCAGAGACCTTAAAAGAGCCTCAGCGCCTGCTTGGCTTCTGTGGGTATTACCAGAGATTCGTAAAGGACTATACCAGGGTGGTCTGGCCCCTACTGAACCCGCTGCAGGGGTATCTGCCAAACAATAAAAGCAAAAAAGCCACCTTGCCTGGGACAAGACCTAATCAGACCAACTATTTCCGACCATCAGAACCCTTTGGCTCCCAGAGGGATGAAGAGTGTGATCGGGCCTTTGAAGACATCATCTACTGTCTAACACATGCCCCAGAGCTGGCTTATGTGGACCCGCAGAAACCTTATGTTCTCCACACTGACGCCAGTTTCAGTGATCTGGGCGTAGTCCTATATCAAGAGTATCCGGAGGGCCTGGGCCCAGTGGCCTTCACCAGCAGAAGTTTGAACCCATCAGAGTGCAGATATCCAGTCCATAAACTAGAATTTGTGGCACTGAAGTGGACTATTGTGGACCAGTTCCATGACTACCTGTATGGGGCTATGATTACAGTGAAGATGGATAATAACCCACTTACTTATGTGCAGACCACTGCCAAACTGGATGCAGCAGGCCACAGGTGGCTGTCAGCCTTGTCCACCTATGATTACTGCATAGAATACCAGCCCGGCTTGAGTCACGTGGATGCGGATGCTCTGTCCAATCATCCTCCCACTTATACTGCTGAGCACTGTACCTGGGAGAAGATATCAGAACAGGCAATGAAGGCCTTGTATAAAAAAACATGATGGTGAAGAGGATGCCCCTCGTTTAGTGGAGAGCTTAGGGGCATCAGGAAGCTGCCTCCCAGTTGCCTACTGCTGGGTCGAACAGGAGGCCAGCAGTTGTTTTAGGAAAGGACTAAATAGTAGGGGCCTCAGAATTGACCCCTGTGGGACCCTGGAGCAGACAGGTCTGCTAACAAAGGTGGTGTCTCCTAGCCTGACCTTTTGCGATCGGTTGTGAAGGTAGCTGTTGAACTATGAAGCGGATTCTGGAGAGAGCCCAGTAGCAGACAACTGATTCAGAAGGAGCTCATGGTGCACCATATCAAAAGCTTTTGATAGGTCAGTAAATGTTGCTCCTACCAGAAGGCCTTGGTCTAGAGAGTGGTGGATATAACCTGTGAATTCCAATAATGCTGTGATGGTACTGTGACCTAGTCGAAAGCCATGTTGTTCAGGACAGAGGAGTTGGTACTGGTTCAGATACTCGATGAGCTGATCTGCCACAATCCGCTCTAAAGTTTTGGAGAGGGGGGAGTATGGAGATAGGTCTGTACTTGTTGTGTAGAGTCAGATCACCTCCTTTGTGCACAGGGGTTACTGATGCTGATTTCCATCACAGGGGGAACTTGGAGTGGCAGAGGGAGAGGTTGCTAATCTTAGTGAGAGGGCGAAGGACTTCCTCCAGTGCCATGCTGGTGAACTTAAGGTCCAAGGTATCTCCGCTGTGTCTTGATTTTCCCAGAGCTCGCACAAGGAACTTTCTTGCTGCAGATTCAGAGATTACCGTGAAACAGAAGAGCAGTCTGTTGAAGGGTGGCTGCTGGACTGTGTTAGGGTCAGCCGGGATTAAGGGATTAAAGTAGTCTGCTGGTAGTACACTGCTGAGGTCCATGAATGCATCATTAAGTGCACTGGCAATTCACTGTTGGTGCAAGGATAGTGCGCCATCAACCATGAGCACTGATGGGCATTTTTGGGTTCTTTGCCACTTATGTCGTTGAGATTATCCCAGAATGACTTGCTGTTGTTCCAGGACCTGGAGAGGGCTTCCTTGCAGAATGTGCTTTTGGCATATTGGATGGCTTTTGTGCACTTATTTTGGGCTTGTTTGTGCCTTTGGATGTTAATGGTGGTACCGTACGCTATCACAATCTGCTAGAGAAGATCTCTGGCATTGAGTTGATCCAGTAGGTCCGGGGTTATACAGGGATTGCAATGCTCTTTTATTTTCCTTGTCTTTACCGGGGCATGCTTGTCACAGATGGTGCTAAATGTCTTTGTGAAGTGATCAAGGGCCGTGTCTACATCACTGGCCTCATTGAGGTCAGTCCAGTCAATGCCCTGAAGCTCCACTTTTAGCAGTACAAGGTGACCTTGTAGTAGAACATTGTTGTAATCATTCTGGGAGGTGGCTTGCAGTTGTAGGACCAAATACAGGTGACAGGGGAGTGGTCGCTCAGTGTATCAGGGAGAACAGCAGTATTGGTGATTTGGGCAGGTCGACTGGTGAGAACCCAGTCCAGGAGGGTTCTGGTCCCAGTTTTGTAGTTAACTCTGGTTGCTGTCTCAACCATTTGACAGAAGTGGACCACAGATAAGGTGTCCTTGATTGAGGAAGCAGAGGAGGAGAGCCAGCTGATATTGAAATCTCCCAGCATCACAATTTCTGTGTTTAGGCTCAAGGTGCCCACATGGTCCATCAGGTCACTGGTGCCAGCCATGGTTAGTTTAGGCGGGATGAAGACAGAGAGAACCATCAGTGTTCTGTTATGGGGTCCCTGCAGAAGTTTTACGGTCAGAACTTGGATGTTGTCGGTACTGGTGGGTGCGGGAAGTATGTAACCTTGAAGGGGATCCCTAACGTACAGGACACAGCCCTCACCTCTTCTTGAGAGTCAGTTCTGTCTGAACAGGGTATATCCAGGCAGTGTGATAGCAGAGTCCAGTATCATGGGGAGAGCCAAACTCTTCTATAGAGGATGTCTGGGTTATGCCGAGTGACCCATACTTTCAAGCTGTCCATCTCTGAGTGTAAACTGCAGATATTTATGGAGGCAATAGTGAGTCCTGCTGTGTTGTGGGACTGGTTTACACTGTGTGGTGGTGGGCCTGGGTTCGGATGCACATTTCCTGAGAGCAGGAGAAGGAGCAGCACCAGGCGGGTGAGATGGTTTAATAAGCGATTGTTATTCTGACCCCTTTTTCTCTTGCTAGGCAGTGGCACTTTTGTGGTGCTAAAGTGCATCACAAAACCTGGGAAAAAGGCCACCAGGAAGGGGTCCTTTAGCTGGAGATCTTGGGTCCATGGTATATAATAATCCCTGTGCATGGTGAAGGCACATTTGTTACATGATGTGATGGTGCTATATACGTTTAGCACTGTCGTCTTGAAGTTGGGCTGTGCGGATTGCTGGAACGGTCTGCCAGATGGGCCTGCGAGTGATATTAGGGTAAGTAGGAAGATGCCTTCTACAGTCCCAAGTGTCAAGTGGGACATAGTTGCAATGACTGTGGAGTCAGAATGGGTTAGTTCAGGGCAGAGTAATCTGGATAGTAGTAGTAGGAGTCAAGCAGCTGGGCAGGGGCTGGTGGTGGCAGCCAACCAGCAGGGCACTAGGGCCAGAAAGACAATAGGGGGATAAGGCAAATGAGAGTGTGAGATCAGTTTGAGAGACCAGCGAAGGGTTGTGAAAGGAGCTGGGTGTAAATCAGCACCGCTTTCTGAGAGGTAGAGGCCTGATCAGTTGAGAAGGGTCAGAGTGAGCACCGGTTCAGGCAGGGTGAGTGATAGAGGCTTAGAAGCAGTCAGAGGTTAGAGCAAAGGGAAAAGCGCAGAGCAGCAGCCGCCAGCAGGCAGTTAGGACAGAGAAGTATATTTTTTTAAACTCTAGCAAACACTATAGCCTATGAATCTTTAGCAAATCTAAACAATACAGGCAGTGAAATGGTACAATTTTCAACTTCCAGCTAACAGACTAGAAATTCATACATATATTAGTAATAAGCACCATATCACCAAAGGAATATGGGCAGTGAAGAGTGATTGGGGGGGACGTATAGCTAACAATGAAAGATCCTCTTACTTCAGTCATGCTACCAAAAAAAAAAAAAAGAGTGTATTTGGATGACATTATTGTGTTTGGGAAGACCCTGGAGAAACACGAAGCCCAGTTGCTCAAAATGTTGGCTCGCCTGGAAGACTTTAGCTTGAAACTGTCGATTGATAAGTGTCAATTCTCCCACTTATACTGCTGAGCATTGTACCTGGGAGAAGATATAAGAACAGGCAATGAAGGCCTTGTATAAAAAAACATGATGGTGAAGAGACTCTTTCAGAAGAGGATGCCCCTCATTTAGTGGAGAGCTTAGGGGCATCAGGAAGCTGCCTCCCAGTTGCCTACTGCCGGCTGCCTTAGACATGAGATCCCTTTCTCAACTAACGACCCAGGACTTAAAGAGAGACCAGAGAGCCAGCCCTGTCACCAAAGAGGTAATCCGAGTGCGTGGTTAAGGAAAGGGCTGCTTTACAGAGAGACACAGGACCAGCAGGGGGTGCCCCATGAACAACTGGTGCTACCAGAGAAGCATATCAAGACTGTGCTAAGGGCACTGTATGACAATATGGGCCACCTGAGTGCCGAGCACACCCTGGATCTAGTAAAAAGCAGATTTTACTAGCTGAAGATGGGAGCAGATGCAGAGACCTATTGTAAGAGTTGCAGAAGATGCTTACAATGGAAATAACTTCCCCAAAAGGCAGCCCCATTGGTAAACATCCAGACGAGTGGTCCCATGGAGCAGGTGTATATCGACTTCCTTACGCTGGAACCTGACTAACGTAACATTTCAAACATCCAAGTAGTCACCGACCACTTTGCCAGATTTGCCCAAGCCTACCCCATGAAAGATCAAAAGGCTTCCACAGTGGCCAAGATCCTGGTGGAAGAAATGTTTGTGCATTGTGAGACCCCCCAAAGGATTCACTTGGACCAGGGTTGTGACTTTGAGAGCCGCCTCATTAAAGAACTTTTGTCACCGTGAGGCATTAGAAAATCACAGACCACCCCCACCATCCCCAAGGTGACCCTCAACCTGAATGATTTAACCAGACTTTATTAGATATGTTGGGCACTTTGGACCCCCGCGATAAACGTACCTGGAATCAGTGGGTGAGCAACCTGGTCCATGCTTACAACTGCACCCATAACAACACTATGGGGTTCTCATCCTACCAGCTTATATTTGGGAGGAAAGCCATCTGCCAGTGGATCTGTGTTTCAGGGTGTCCACCAATGATCTTAGAGCAGGAGACGACTTGCAACGTGTGAAGAGGCTGAAGCAGCAATTCAACGATGCCTATTGCCTCGCCACTGAGATGGCCACTAAGAGAAACCAGGCTAACAAAGAAAGATATGATAAAAAGGTGCGAGTCCAGGATCTTGAGGCCGGGGATTGAGTGCTGCTGCAAAGTCTAGGCATACCAGGGAAGCACAAGATTGCAGACTGGTGGGGAAGCACTCCGTACGTCATACTGAAAAAGTTGAAAGGCCTCCAGGTATACAAGATTTGGCCTGAAGGAGAAACGCAAGGCTATAAAGTAATTCACCGAAATCATCTGCTACCCATAAGCAACCAGATAACAGATGAAGATGTTCATGAGGAAGATCCTTCTTCACCCCTCACCACTCGAGCTGCTGCATGCAGGAGACGGAGGCATGGAGATAGTGATGCCATGGGGGCTGGACCTTCCCAAGGTGGGGGGACTCAAGTGAAGAAAGTATAGATGATGAGGCTGAAGGACAGAATGATAGTACCCCCTGGAGCTTTTACCCTACTCCAGAACTGGCCAGATTATTTCAGGGACTGCCCCTGAATTCAGTGCACACAGATGTACACAGGAAACAGGGTGAGGATGGGGAGGCTGCTCCCATCAGGCCTCTCAGAGGGACCACTCCAGACCTGCATACTGGTCCAGCTCAGCCCTGTGAGTGGTACTGGAGCAGCTCCCCTAAAGATATGCCCTTTGGAAGATCCACCGCAGACTTGCATACTAGTCCGCCCGGGTCCTCGGAATGGCCTCAGGACAACCCTGATGATTAGGAAAGAGAAGGGGAGGAAACGTCTTTTGGAGGGCCAACATTGGAACTGAACGCTGGTCCAACTGTGTCCTCTGAAAGGTCCCAGGTTAGTTACCCAGGAGCAATAGGTGATGCTGGGGAGATGCTGGAATCCTTTGCCCCAATAGCTGAGGAACAGATCGATCGGGGGAATGTGATAATGATGAGGAATCTAGCTCTGATAAAGAGGTACTTTGTGGTCCAGGAGACCCCAAGGAGGTTAGGGAGGACAATACGGCCTATCCTTAAACTAATTTATGATGCTCCTGGAGTCCCTACAAATTTACCCCTATTTGTAGTTCACAAGGGAGTATGCATTACCCCTAGGTCCCTACAGAAAGTGGTTGCATGTCCTGCTGATGCTAAACCCCCTAGATCTGACAGAAAGGTGATCAGAGGAAGGAGAGGGAAGTGAAAAGGGCACCTGGGAGGACTGAGGGAAAAGTGTACTATGTGGGGTTTCAGTATCCTATGACTAATGGGTTGAACCTATGGGAGCCACTTTTATGTGGCTAGCAGTTCATAATGTGAAAGGTGTTTGTTGAAATGTATATAATGTTTTTGTGTTCATGCTTTCCTGTTCTGAAGAATGGTTACCATATAACAGATAGGATTCAGGTGTATAGTTAGCAATGTTATTATGTGTTACTGTTAAACTTTAGTACTTTGCCCTTAAGCTTGGAGTGGAAGCCAAGCATTCAAGGAGGGGGGAGTGTAACCCCCCTTGGAGGCTTGCCTTAATTGCCCCCATTTCCCCGGATCTCCTGCTGCCTCCTGGCATCCCATATTCACCGATTACTCCACGGCCGTGGCCTAAGTCCTTATTCTGGTGCCCCCAGGTTCCTGAACAGCCCAGTACTGCATTTTGGCCTGTTGGGGCTTAGAAAATCATAACCACGAGCTGCCGCCATTTTGCTCTCAGGCCGGCAGAAATCGGGGAGTGTGTTGGCAGTCCCAGTGCCCTCCTGATCTGAATGGGGACCGGAGATCTTAGTGAGACTAATCAATCAATCAAAACTTTATTTAACCAGGCAGATTCATCATTGAGCAAGCTCATTTTCAAGATGGTCCTGGCAAATGACCAAAATAATGAGAAGCCTTGGGGGACAAAAGAATAGGGTTTGGATCGGGGCAGACAGCATGGGTTATGAATATATAAGTAGGCCCTCATTAATATTCATGAGATGCTGCCTGCCGCTAGGGGCATTGTATGGCGGCGACAGCAAAAGTACTGAACATAAAGATGTAAGGGTGGGCTCATTTGAAAGGGTACAAACGGGGCTACAATATAGTGGGGGCTATTATAAAACTAGATTCCTTGCCTTGGCTGCACCAGGACTCTGAACATTGTCGGACTGCCTGAACTGCCATAGAACTGAATGGGGGCAGACATGTTTGTGACACTATTTTTTTTTTATTTTTTTTTTTGTTGACCGGGTAAGTGCACTAGACAAATCCTGCATATTTTCAGGCACGACCTGGGGGAGGGGGATACAGATGAATGCCAACTGACTTTGAACCAGATTAAGCTGTTGGTGGTATTTATAGTGAATGAGGGAAATTTGGCCAGGACACCGGGGAAATTCCCCTACTCTTTTCGATAAGTGCCATGGGATCTTTAACATCCACCTGAACTACCACCAATCCAGGCAGATGGGACCTCGGTTTAGCGTCTCATCCGAAAGACGGATGACCCCAAACAGCAGCCAATCATTTATTTAGGTGCCTAAAACTGTAACAAAGGGACTCTTGGGAGAAGGAGGGGACTAATTCAGGCACCTAAACCATGCCTCAATAAGCCAACAGAAAATATTTATCTCTATGATTATGGACAATTGATAGGCTCAACCAGCCAATCAGAACCTTGGATTCTCAAGTGAAACCCACTGGACTTTCTGGGTTTCTTCAGTCTGTTCCTGGGTTATTGTGGAGTGAGGAGCTTCCTGTGAAAGGGGAGTTGGACTGAAGAGGCCTGTCTCAGGTCTCTAGCGGAGATTGGTCTTTTCCAGAAAAGGTTCAGCAGGGGGAAAAAGAGTGAGAACTGGACTGATACTTTGAATCCCCAGGTACTGTGAGATGTTTGATTATTTTGGAGAGGATAAGTGCTGCAGAAACCCTGCACTGGTTGACTGAATTGCACTGAGAGGACTGTGCTGTTCTATTTGAGTGCCACAGCTGCTGCTGAGAGTTTGTTTTACCTGTGTGGGACTGCAATTGTGATTTTGAAGAGACAAAGCGTCTCTGGAGTTGGGGTGCTAGCCGGGTGCTGTACTTTTCCTGAGTGAACTGGTTGATGTGGCTGAGAGCTGTGTCCCACCTGCAGCTGAGGAAAAGGTTGGGAAAATCTTCTAACTGGAAAGTGCGGACTGGTGTGCAGGGGTCTGCTGTGTTTGAATCCCCCTGCTGTTTGCACCTGTGCTTCAAGGATCTAGGGCTAGCACCCATTGCTAACTGGCACTGGACTTTGCTTGAGCAACTGCCTGTGATTTCTGTGGTTTTTGAACTTGGTGCAGGGACTGCAGGAGGACCCCCACCATTTGGGAGTTCTCACCCAGAGCTGGGGAGGGAATCAGCTAACCCCTTCCAAGAGGGGCTCCCCACCTCCATGATCAGTATCATGCAAGACCCCCCCCAGCCCCCACTTTCACTTGTACTTTCTGCTCAGATGTTTTATTCTGCCTTTGTATTGATTTCCTCATTTCGTGTCTCCGCGGAATCCCCTGTCCCTCAGATGTTTCCCAACGCTCCCACCCTCTAGTCACCTATCCGATCCCTCCAAGGCCGAGCCCGTACTGGCTCTCCTGCCACATCACACTGCTCTGCAGGACACACTTCTGAATGGTGCCAAGCAACAGCACAGTCTGTATTATACCCCACTTTGCACATGTCAAACCAAGGTAATGGAACTGCAGCTGCTAGCTTGGGTGCTGTTTCATAGAAACATAGAAACATAGAAGTTGACGGCAGATAAGGACCGCAAGGCCCATCCAGTCTGCCCATTTCTTTTTCTACCTTATAAATGTGCCATCGGCCTTTGCTCTGTCAGTGGCCTATCTATTCATAGTCATTTGTATTGCTCCCTTATGCCTATCCCATGCCTGTTTCAAGCCCTGCACTGTATTCATAGCCACCACTTCTTGTGGTAAGCCATTCCATGCATCCACCACCCTTTCTGTGAAAAGAATTTCCTCACATTCCCCTTAATCGGCCTCCTCTAATCTCATGCTGTGTCCTCTTGTCCTGCTATTTTTCTTATATTTAAACATGTTAGACTCTTTCACCTTGTTTATGCCCTTAAGGTGTTTGAATGCCTCGATCATATCACCTCTCTCCCTCCTTTGCTCAAGGGTATACATATTGAGCTCCGTTAATCTGTCCTCATATGTCTTCTGATGCAGTCCCTGCACCATTTTGGTTGCCTTCTCTGGACTGCCTCAATTTGGTTAATGTTCTTGTGAAGGTGTGGCCTCCAATACTGCACACAGTACTCCAGATGGGGCCTAACCAGTGTCTTGTAAAGAGGGATTATTACCTCCCTCTTACGACTTGTGATACCCCTACTAATACACCCCTAGCCTTACCTACTGCTTTAGAGGTCTGCTTGGATGATTTCAGGTCATCAGTGATGATGATGCCCAAGTCTCTTTCTTCCTTTGTGACTGCCAGCAACTCCCCTCCCAGCCTATAGGTGGCTTCAGGGTTTCTCTTCCTATGTGCATGATTTTGCACTTCTTTGCATTAAATCCCAGTTGCCACTCTTCTGACCATTCTGCTAGTTTATCCAGATCTCTTCTCATTCTGCCCACCCCATCTGGATCATCTACTCTGTTGCAGATCTTGGTGTCATTTTGCAAACAGACAAGCCTTACCTTCTAGTCCATCTGCAAGGTCACTAATGAAGATGTTGAAGATGACTGGCCCCAGGACTGATCCCTGAGGTACCCCACTTGTGACTTGCATCTCTTCTGACTGTATACCATTTACCACCACTCTCTGTTTTCTGCCCGTCAACCAGTTTGCCACCCAGTTGACCAACTTCTGACCCACCGCGAGCATACCCAGCTTATTTATCAATCTTCTATGTGGAACAGTGTCAAAAGCTTTGCTGAAGTCAAGGTAGGCGACATCAACTGCTCCCCCTTGGTCCACCACTCTGGTTACCCAGTCAAAGAAATCTATGAGATTAGTTTGACAGGACCTTCCTTTTCTCTCCCTACAGCCTCAGAAATCCGGTCACGTGCCTGGCAGACAGGCAGAGGCTGGGGAGATTAAAAAAAAAAAAAAAGGTTAAAAAAAAAAATCTGAGCCAGACCTGCAGTGTTTGGCTTGGGATTTAAAGAAACCGGGCCACATGAGTTCGACTTGGCTCAGTTTCTGGCGGATGATTTGTACACATCCCTACCCACCGTGTTTTTAATTATTATTAATATCATTCACTTGTTTAACAAATCATACATGTTTATTTTAAGTTTTTGACCAGGAAAGGCACACTAAGCAATTGTAGTTTGTTTCTGGGTATGACCCGGGGGGTGGGTTGCACGGACCTGTTTACTGACGGGGGAATGTTGGCCATGACACTGGGGAGACTCCACTGCTCTTCTTCTGTAAGTGCCATGGAATCTTTACCTCCACCTGGACAGTGACCAGATATGGGCAGAAGGGACCTGGGCTTAACGCCTCATCCGAAAGATGACACCCCCTCATGCTGCACAACAGTGTCAGTTATAGGTATTACCACAAGTACCTGGTGTGGGACTAGAACCCACAACCTTCTGATCTTCTGGCCCTAGAGGCAAGTGTGCTACCTGCTGAGCCACTAACACCGACAAAAAGCATGGCATTTGGGTGACAGCTCATTATGATGTCCCTAAAGAGCAACATAAAAGCATCACTATTATTGGAACCAATCACCCTTGAGAAAGCTCATTTGTTAGAGAAAAACACCATTGTGTGTTTGTTGAGGGCTGTGGGAGCAGTAACCTTTACTCAATATGTGTCCAACACTTCATCTGTAGATGATTTGCACAGCACATGAGTAATAAAAGTTTTGGCACTCATTTGATTCTTTTGGGGTCTTTTATAAGAATGTCAAGTTCTGTGCCAGTGTGGGGTTGCTGCGAGGCTATTTTGTTTGCCTGCTTTGTATCTGTAGCCTTACGCAGTAACAATCGGGAGTGACCCCTTTTCTGTCGAAAAGCAGGAGACACCCTATCTAAGGTTAAGTTACAAATTAGTTCAGGGAAGAATGGGGGTGAGGTAGTAATAACACTGGATTAGTAAGGAAGTGGAAGGATAAATCAAACTTGCATAGACACCAAGCAAAAGAAAGTAAGAAACATGGGAGTGGTGCAGTGCAATGGTTATGGTGCAGCAGTCTTTAGGGAAACTTTCTGGAGACTGAGGTGGTGTCCCACATGTTCTCACCTCTCTGGGTTACAGACGCAGGTACTGGACTCAGGGCTGAACTGGCAAGAGTACAGCTGACCTTCTGTATCGCCCAGGGTCTACCAAGTCTGGTGCCGCTCCCCCAGTAGGATGCTGAGACAGAAGCAGAATGGATGTATCATGGTGGGCTCAGGGGGTTGGGGGAGGTAGGGTGCATGCTCCTCTGCCTATACCCTTGCATAACACATTCACCTTACTGGCAGAAAGGGGCAACTGAGAGGTGGTACCTTTCACAGTGCAAAAAAATGGTGGAGGAGGAAGTTCTCAGAAGGAGAGAACCAAAGGAGGGAAGGGGAATCACCCAGCCAAAGACGAAGCAGCTGCTGTTGGGGGATTAAACTGTAAAGGGGATAGAGTTGGGAGCTGGAAAGGGGAAAGATATGGTGGTTAGATGCTTGAGGGGTGCCTCTGCTGAGGGAGTTAGAGAGGATCGTTAGGATTCTTAGGGCAACAGGAAAAGGGAGGGAACTGGATATCATTGTCCATACTGGGATAAATTATGTAGCACAAGAGGGGTTGGGAGTAATAAAGAGAATGTTTAGGGAGCTGGGGATGGATCTCAAGCAAGTAGCATGTACGGTGGCTTTTTCTGAGGTGCTCCCTGTGTGATCGGGGAGAGGCAAGGAAGCTCCACACCAAGGCTTTTAATTAATGGTTGAAGGCATGGTGCATGGAGGAAGGTTTTGGATACATTGGGGACTGGGACCAACCTGAAGGGATGTGGGCCTGTATGGGAGGGATGGCCTGCATATCTCTAGGGAGGGGTCTGCAGTCCTTGATGGAAGGTTTAAAGGTTACTTAGATAAGCATTTAAACTAGATAAGGGGGAAGGTGGTGAAACCAAAGGAGCCATAAATTTCCTCCCCCTGCTGGTAAAGGGTTAGAGAGGAAATAGAAAAGGAAGGACATAGTAGAGAACACTTTCCTAGATCAGATATGCAGAAGGAAAGGGACAGGGACAGGAAACAAGAAAATGGGCATACATGTTAGCACCCTCTGGGTCTTACTAGTTAAATTTTTGAGAGCTATGCAGATAGGGAGGAATTGGGAACTGTGGTGCCTATGAGTCTGGCAGGTAGGGTCTGCTTGCTGCCAACAGGGGGGCCCCCTCCCTTGGGATATAAAAGAGAAGGGTTTTGGTACCAGAGTGCAGACTTAGGGTGAGAGACCCAAGAAGAAAGGCGGGGAGGTGTTCAGCATGCAAGTTCAACCGGAGTGTCGTGGTTGCTACCCCTGCCCGCCTCCCTTGAAGATCCACGATGTGGAAAGCGATGGTTTGGGTTTGACGCAAAGGGGAGCTCTAGAGCAGGGGTTCTCAAATGGTGAGGCCAGCCTCCCTGGGGAGGCCCCAACCTGTTCCAGGGGAGGCTCAAGCAAGTCTGAAAAAAGTACTGTATTTAAATTTTGGGTTTTATATATTTTGTATGAAGAGATGAAGCAAACTGAAAGAGAATAATAACAGTAGGTAAATGTTATGTATTTATTCACTAATAGGTGACAAGGGAAGGTGAATGAGCCAATGCTCATTTCAGGTGTACCCAGGGAAAGGTAGGGAGTGAATACATTTCAAAAGGTAACTGCAAAACAATCAAGAAATATACAATGAGCAATAGTGCAAACAAATATGAACTTGTGCATAATGAGTGGTGGTTATTGATCAATTTGTAAACTGATGGCAAAACAGCCCAAATACAAGAGTTGAGCATAGAAGTGCTAAGAGCAACAGCAGGAAGGAGCAAAGTAATCCCTGAGAAGTTGCTTAGGAGCAAGGAAGGAAGGGGAGAGGCAAAGTATGTAGGAAGGTTATTTCATATAGAGAGGAAACAGAGAAAGTAGTCTGACCCATGAAGGTACTGCAACAAGGGGTAACAAGGGTTCAAGAATGAAAATAGTGGAGCAAGTAGGCTGGCCTGTGGGAGGGCAGTGGGGGGGGGTTACAATAAGCTGAATAATAATATTTGTTTATTTTATTTATTTGTTATTCAGATAACACCTTTGAGCACATGTGCTTTTTCTCAAAAGTTCCACGTCAGTATAAGACAAGGATATGAATGTGAGCCAAGTACTCAAAGGGGTTTCAATTTATTCATGATGTACTGTGCAAAGTACAGTGTGTTATTTTTCTTTGGGGAGGCCCAAGATTATTTCAATTTTTGGGGGAGGCTCAAAATCTTTTCCATGGATTTGGGGAGGCTCACTGTGACAAAGTCTGAGAACTATTGCTCTAGAGCAATGAGTGGGGCCTGTTGGTGCAATTGGGAGCCAGAGCCCAGGGAAAATAAAAAAAATGGAAGCCTGCCAAGTGGACTTCGGCACCTTGGTAGGATAAGCACCAATGGGGCCTGTGGCCCAAAGAAATTGTGCCCGTGGGTTAGTTCAGCGGTGGGACAGAAGGTATCCTGTGAGCAGGCTTGCTATGGCAAAGGGGCCTGGGGCGCCGCTCGGAAGTGGCAGCCCAAGCAGTTGAGGGTGTGGTGATGGCAGCACTACCCCTATTCTCCAGGCTTGTGGCTGCTGCAGAGTTGGGACTCCCTAGATGAGCGCCTGTGGAGGTGCAGAAAGTCCATTTGGGACACCAGTGGGGTGGCAGTCCATCGGGTGCTCTGGTGTGGCACTGGCAGAAGTCCCCCTGATGAGTCAGTTCAGAGGCTGGAATCGCTGCATAAATGGAAAATGTCGAGAGTTACTGGGAAAAAGCTGTGGGTACCCACAACCACCCAGAACTTGGCCCAGCTGCCAAGCATTGGCATCAGCGATTGGATGTCTGAAAGGGTTAGGATGATTCGGTTCTTGTTTAGAAACATTGGACAAGATTAAGGAATTAAGACCTTTAGCGAAGAGGGTATGCTCCATGTTTTGTTGCCCCAGTGAAGAAGTTGCGTGACAGGCAGATGGAAAGGAAATGAGAGAGAGAAGTTGAAGGGTTTGGGACAGTAGACATGTCTCGTGCTGTCATGAGCCCTACGTGCAGTACAGGAATGGAACTACAAGAAGAGAGCCTTTATTGAGTGTTTGTAACTGCTGGGGAAATGAAGCTGAGGAATAAGATATGAGATGACAGAGTGGATTAGTACCAAGCTACCTTATGGGGCGGCCTAATTCAGCCCCTAAAGTGCTGCCAGGAATTTAGCCCTCATGGCTTAAGGGAGATCTGCATGAAATAAATCAGTCTGTTAACCCAAGAGACTGTTGCAGTAGGTTTTCCAGCTGTGTCTGTGAATGAAACCCACCAAATGAAATGCCCCACACTCCATGGAGTGGTTGTTACTGTTTCAAAGTTAATTAAATTGCTTTGCACTTTTGATTCTGGAGTGGACAATGAACTTAATCAATGTGAATGTGCATGCATGTCTGCCAACCAATATTCCTCCTGCAGCCTCTTGGAACACATAGCAGCAGACTTTGTTCTCCTGTTTCTGTGACTCCCAATCACTGCCATCAACGAACCAGGAAACAAGCTATTTCTGTTCCTAATTTCTTGGAATGTGGTTGCTTAGGTTGTGTAGCGCCCCCTCCCACCAATATACAATCCGGATACCTCTAGACGGGAAGGGGGGCTTACATATAAAACAGGCAGGGGAAGATACAGGATTAATGGGGTCCAAAGATGGTGACAGTAATAAGGGAAAGGGTGAGTTAAGGAGTAAGCCAGTAAACAAAACAGGCAGGAGTAGGAGGGAGAGAAGAAGAAGAAGAATCAGCATTATATAGCACTTTTCATACATCCAAAGCACTTTACAAGCAATGCTAGACTGGTAGTGAAGTGACTGAATGTGTGGTGGTGGCCATATCGCACATCATCACCCACACACAGCCTGGATAATTGCATGAACCGGTTTATGGGAAGGGGAATGTTGGGAATGTTCCCTACTCTTTACAAAGAGTGCCCTGGGTTCTTTACTTCCACCTGGACACCCACCAGGACAACACCAGGATGGGCAGAAGGGACCTCGGTTTAACGTCTCATCCGAAGGACGGCACACCCCAGAAGTACAGCACCCCCCAATACTGCACTCAGATGCCAGCGATTTTTAGGTGCAAGTCCAATCCCAGTGTGGGACGAGAACCCACGACCTTCTGGTCCAGCGGCGGATGTGCTGCCAACTGAGCCACGCTGACACCTGAGAGGCAGGATAGTAGACAAGGGGGAGAAAAGATTAGGAAAGTGATGTGCACTAACTAACGCAATGAGCCTTGGAAATAAAATTCCAGACCTGAAAGTCACCATGGCTGAGGCTAATCTAGATTTAATGGCTATAATGGGGTATTGGGGTACTGAGCCGCATAAATGGGAAATGAATATCCCAGGATACACTCTGTTCGAGAGAGACAGAGAGGGGAGGAAAGAAGGAGGGGTTATATGTGAAGGAGGGTATCAAGACCACAGAGGTACGGTGACATAAAGAGGAGAATGAGGGGCTGGAATTTCTATGGGTCAGTTTGGAGACAGACTCTGAGGGTATGCCATCAGTGGGACACCGGAAAGAGGGTGCTGTAACATGGGCACTGGCAAAAGTGCGCAAGTAATCTGGACGTCTGGAATTTGTAGGCATCACTTTGCTTCCTTCTCCCCGATATGCCAGGGGTGGAGGTGATTATATTTATTTTAGAGGGGGGGCTGCAGAGGCACAGCCATCTGCATTAACCCATCGTAAATCAGTTGTGCACTCTGTGTCTGCGGCGCGGTTGCCTGGCACTGTCATTACTTGCGGTCCTTTGACTGCGCCCATCTTCCCCGTGCCTCGTTTGTTTTCACCCTAACATGTGTGAACCGACTCTGAGTGCGCTGCACTGGAGTAGTGTACAGACTCCCAGCACATGGCGAGGAGATGGACAAGGCACATGGGGAAGCCATAACTGGAATGGCAAGCAAGCGGGAGGTGCAACTAGTTGGCAACCGCAGTCTACAAGACATGGAGTAGAGTCTTCCAACTGCAGCTTCAGCAAACAGCAGGATTATACTTGGTTCCCTGCAAGTGGCTTTTTTCAGGCAGTTAGTCAAACAATCCACTAGGGACAAGGCAGTGCTGGACCTGGTGCTTACATACAGGGACAGCAACGAAGAAGTCACCGTGGGCAGTCCCTCTGGTAACAGTGATCACCTTACAGTGTGGTTCAACATAAAGGCCCTGTCCACACTACGCCTCTGTAATGTTACAGAGTGACCAAACTGTTACCGCAATGGTTTGCGTTTACACCTATAACATTACAGAAGGCGTTTTCGTAACCACTGTTGAAACCACATATGAGGTGGTTTCAACAACGGTTATGAAACCGGTCCACATATAGTAACGTTACTGGCGGTAGTGTGGGCCCAGGCGGTAATGGTCCCCTGCAGGGCAGGAAGCACAACACGAGAACTGCATTGTGGGATCGTGCCGCCATAGCGGTGCCCCAGCTCCCAGTGTGGAGACCGCCGATGCGGTCCCTGTGGACGGGACACGCCATGGTGTGGATCGCACTGCACCGCCTCCCCGCCATAACAGATTGCATCCGCTACTGGGCCAGAGCGGTGTAGTGTGGACAGGGCCAAAGACAGGAGCACAGTTGAACCACACAAGAATGAGAGTTGAGGAGGCAGTATAGTGTAGTGATTAAGGGCACTGAGCTGCAAACCTGGAGACCTGGGTTTGACTCCCATCAGCCCCTACTTGCATACCGTGTGGCCCTGAGCAAGTCATTTAACTTCCCTGTGCTCCCAGGTCACACCTGAAAACAAGCTCTGGCTTAGTTTGCCTTCCCTTTAACAGGGTGGATTTTAAAGAAATGGCTGATTGTCTCAGGACTTACATAAGTGGGGTGGAGGAGCGCTAGAGAACAGCAGAGGCACACTGGTGAAAATGGAGGGGGGAATAACTGAAACAACCAATCTATGCATGAAGAAAGTAAGCAAAAACAGAAGAAAAAGAAGACCATTATGATTCTGAAAGGAAGCGGCAAAGGTGGTAAAAGAAAAAAGGGTTGCGTTCAAAAGGTATAAAGAAACACAGAGAGAGAGAGAGAGAGAGAAGGATGGGGAGCTATACCTAGAAAAACACAAAGAAGCCAGAAAGGTGGCAAGGAGTGCAAAGGTGCAAACAGAGGAAAGAATTGCCAAAGGGGGTCACTACAGGGGATGAGACTTTTTCAGGTACATGAATGAGAAGAATAAAACAAAGGGACTGGGAAGGAAGGTAGAGAAGGGTGGAAGGGAAAGACTGTGCAGAAGCAAGAGACCAAGAAACAGCTGTCATTTTAAACTGGTACTTCTGCCCAGTATTCACATTGGAGAGTGGAGGGGATGGACCACCAGGGAGAAACAGTGACAGGGTGGGGCGAGGGGTGAACACATTTTCAGAGGAAAGAGTGCTGAAAGGACTCACAAACCTCAAGGTGGACAAGGCTATGGGACCAGATGGGATCCCACCCTAGTGTACTAAGAGAACTTAGGGAGCTTCTGGCTGCCCCACTGACAGCCTTGTTCAACAACTTACTGAAAACAGGAGTGTTTCCAGAGGACTGGAGAAGGGCTGATGTTGTCCCTCTGCATAAAAGAGGCAGCAGGGAGAAGGCTGGCAACTATAAGCCAATCAGTCTCACTTTGGTTCTGAGGAAACTGATGGAAACACTACTGAAAGAAAAAAATGATAGGATATCTTGAATCTTATGGGCTGCAGGACCACAGGCAACATGGATTGGGGGGGGGGGTCATGTCAAATGAATCTAATAGAGTTCTTCAATTGGGTGACCATAGAAATAGATCAGGATAGAACAGTGCACGTGGCCTATTTGGACTTCAGCAAGGTCTTTGACACAGTGCCACATAGAAGGCTAAATATGAACTTGACCAGTCTAGGTGTAGGATACATAGTAGTAAACTAAGTTAGAAACTGGATAAAAGATAGGAGACAGAGGGTGATAGTAAATGGCACTCATTTTAAAGAGGGGAGTTTGATGAGTGAGCTACCACAACGCTCACTGCTGGGTCCAGTCCTCCTTAATATCTTTATAGGGGACATTATAGAAGACCTGGAAGGAAAGGTGTGCCTCTTTGTAGATGACAACAAAATCTGCAATGGGATGGACACTCAAGAAAGAGGCCACAAATGTGCAGGAATCTTGAGAAACTCAAGCTATGGCCAAAAACACGGCAGTTGAGGTTCAATGCCAAAAAGTGCAAGATAATGCACCTAGGATATAAAAACCTCTACACTGAGTGTAATATGGGGGGGGGTGGTACTAACAGATCCTAAGCAAGAAAGGAGATAGGGATTATCATATCTGAGTACCTCAAAGCGGCAGGGCATTGTGACAGAGCAGTGAATAAGGCTAGTGGAATGCTGGGAAGCATAAGGAGGAGTCTCTCCAGCAGGAGGAGGGAGATGGTTTTGCCATTATATCACTCACTGGTGCAGCCACATCTGGAGTACTATGTGCAGTTTTGGAGACCACACCTCAGAAAGGACATAGACAGAGTAGAGGCAGTCCAGAGGAGCACGACGAAAATGGTGCAGGGTCTGCCCAAGAAGTCCTATGAAGAGAGATTGTAAGAGCTCAACACGTACACCCTAGAAGAAAGAAGGGGGGTTATATGATAGAGACCTATAAGTACTAGGGCTGTGCAGGGGCTGAATATTATTTCCTGAACACTACAAATACTGTAGTAAGGATCCCGAATATTTGGTAGCCCTTCAAGAATAGGAGATTATTTGTATTCGGGAAATTATTTGGCCACGTGAAAACCAAAAAAAACAAAAAACAATCCCCTTCCTCCTCCGCCATGTCCAAACCACCAGGTTGTAACCCCTGTCCCCCAACCCTCTATCAAAAGCACAATCCCACTCCCCCCCCAGTCCCCAGCACCCACAAGATATTTTTTTAACAGTAGATCCCCCGTTGGAAGACGGGCGCAACCTGCCTGCCTCCATGGCTGGCCACCTTCTTAATGTAAAGTGCTCTTTGCTCTTAAAAAATGTAAGTCATGTCCCCCAGCACAGCACCTGACACTACCTACTCCCACCCACCAGCACCCAATTCTCAAAATACAAATCGAGAAGGTGACCAGCTTAACCCTATCGCCTCCTCAACCACCTGCCTTCTCGTGAATGAAAGTGCTCGTACTTGCACTAGTAAAACCAGCTGATCATGTGATCAGTGGAGAAGGGAGGGTTGAGCCGGCACCTTCCCGATTTGTATTTGAGAATTGGGTGCTGGTGGGTGAGACTAGGTAGCGTCAGGTGCTGTGCTGGAAGGGGGGGCATGACATATATTTTTTAAGCACAAAGAGCACTTTACATTAAGAAGGTGGCCGGCCATGGAGGTGGGCAGGTTGAGCTGGTCTTCTAACGGGGATCTACTGAAATGTATTAAAAAAAAAAACTTGTGGGTGCTGGGGGGGGAGAAGTGTGGGATTGTACTTTTGATAGGGGGTAGGGGATGGGGGTCACATGATTTTTTTTTACCTGGTTTTTGGGCTGGGAGAGGAGGGAGGGGGCTTTTTTCCTCTGTCTTTTTTTTTAAAGGGTAGAATACCAAATACCCGAATACTGAATAGCTGAATATTTAGCTGCCGAATACCGAAGATTTGCAAAAAGGTATTTGCACAGTCCTAAAAAGTACCTCATAGGAGTGAATAAGGTAGAGGTGGGGAGTCACTTTCAAATGAGAACAAGCACCAGGACAAGGAGTCATACAATGAAGATTGGACCTTTGCAGGACCTTTGGCAGACCTATTTAATGCCTCACTACATTCGAGGTGTGTACCTCAGGACTGGAGGAAGGCTCATGTGGTGCCCCTCCACAAGAGTGGCCCCAAGGATGAACCGGGAAACTACAGACCAGTGAGCCTCACATCCATCGTGGGTAAACTAATGGAGACTATCCTGAAGGAGAGGCTGGTGGCCCTCCTAGAGGCCAAAGGACTACAGGACAGCAGACAGCATGGCTTCATACATGGCAGATCCTGCCAAACCAACTTGGTTGAGTTCTATGACTGGGTAACTAGGCAACTGGACAGGGCCATGCAGTGGATGTCCTGTATCTGGACTTCAGTAAGGCATTCGACTCAGTGCCACATGGAAGGCTGGGAAGGAAGTTAGTAGGCACAGGGCAGGTGCAAAGCTGGTGAGATGGGTAGGAAACTGGCTGCAGGGAAGGCAACAGAGGGTGGTGGTGGGTGGGGAGCTCTCACACCCAAGGGCAGTGACGAGCGGTGTTCCACAGGGCTCGGTGTTGGGACCAGTGTTGTTTGGGATATTCATTGCAGACATATCATGGGACATCAAGAGCAAGATCAGTCTGTTTGCTGATTATACCAAGGCAAGCGCGGTGGTGGATGACCTAGGGGGATGGCAGGGGTTGCAGGATGATCTGGCAAAGCTTGAAACCTGGTCAGACACCTGGCAACTGGGCTTTAATGCCAAAAAGTGCAAGGTGCTGCATTTTGGGATGAAGAACCCAAGGAGGAGTTACCAGCTAGGGGGAGTGCAGCTAGCCCAGACAGAGGAGGAGGAGAAGGATCTGGGTGTGCTCATTACAGGGTCAATGCACAACTCGGCACAATGTGGGAAGGCAGCTGCAAGGCCAACAAAATGCTGGGTTGTATTGCAAGGGGATATCCTCGAGGAGGGAGGGAGGCGATTCTGCTACTGTATGGGTCATTAGTTAGACCACACCTGGAGTACTGACTGCGTGCAGTACTGGCGTCCGTATCTGAAGAGGGACATTGTTACTGGAGGGTGCGCAGAGCGACTAAAGATGATCAAGGGGCTGGGGACTTATCATACGAGAGGAGGTTGAAGGAGTTGAACATGTACTCACTGGAGGAGAGGAGAGAGGGGTGACATGATTGAAACCTTTAAATACATGAAAGGAATAAACAAGACAGGTACAGAGGGCTGTTCAAAGTAAGGGAGGGAGGGCCACCAGGGGCCATGATATGAGACTGGAGTGAGGAAGGTTCAGGAGGGAGATGAGGAGACACTTTTTTACAGAGAGGGTGGTGGCTGGGTGGAATGCATTACCTGCTGAAGTGGTATGCAGTAGAACAGTGGACTGCTTCAAACGAGGATGGGACAGGACAAGGGGGGAGGGTTAATGAAGAAGAAGGGTGGAAGGGAGGGGCAGCTGCAGAATAAGGGGTGCTAGCTGCACATTCGAGCAGACTTGATAGACCTCTAGGCCTTTATCTGCTGGCAAATTTCGTATGTTCGTATTGGGGGAATCAGGAGTGACGTGAGAAAATATTTTTCCACAGAACGGGTGGTCAATGCCTAGAATAGACTGCCAGTGGAAGTGGTGTGGGCCAAAACAGTTTGTGGGGGGTAGGGAGGCTTCAAGCATGCATGGGATAGATATAGGAGTATTTATTTATTTATTTGAAAATTGCTAACCAGGAAAGGCACACTGAGCCAAGCCTCGTTTCCAGGTGCAATCCGAAGAAAGGGAAAGGGGATATATAAGCAATAAGGCACAATGGGGTGTGCGTGGAACACATTTTATCGCATGGCCAGGTGCCTAATAAGGCACTTATAAAATAGTTGGGAAAAGCATGTTTATATGTAGAAACAATAGATTTACTTGTGTGCGATTATGATAAAATAGTCCTTTCACCCACCACAAATGATGTAATTGATGATGTTATTGTATTGTTGCCTTCTTCCTGTTTTTTTTTTCTCTGTTTTTCCTCACATTCAAGATATGGAATGTTTGTCATGGAATGTTTACCATGGAATACATGGATTAAAAATGTTGCTCAGTTCCACTGGCAGAATGTTTCTCTCCTAACACACTGTACACACAGACAACAAAGGCCTTTGTTACAGCCAGAGACTCAATTATCTTACTGTCAGGGCAAGAAGAAGAAGAGAGTTCCCTGATGAGAAGGTAAAGATAGAAGGGGGATTTTTCACTGTCAGCATAGAAACAGCTGTAGTGAAAACTATAAACAACACTTATTGTTTCTAATTTGTTTATGTATGCAAGGAGAGTGTGATAATCAGGGTAACAACATTTAATTCATTTGTTTTATTTTGAGGGCCAAGATGAAGTTTGTTTACAGTGTAAAGGTAGCAGCCATGTTTGTGGTGGAAGATCAGTTCTGGCAGTAGGGGGCTAACTGAAATGCCTGTGTTCCAAATGCTCATTGATCTGGGTTCCAGACTCTTCACTGCTTAGCAGTCCTTTTTTTAACCACGTGTAAACCATATTTTAGACATAAATAAGAGCCAATCAGATTACGTGATTTTACCCTGCCTTTTTATAAAATAAATTGTATACATTAGTAAGAGCAGCGTTCCACAAAATAAAATGCAAACAGTGAGCAGTGCAACGTGGTATAAGTGCAAAGAGCAGTAACAATGGTGGGTGGCAGAGATAGAGGCTGTGAGCGTTACCACAGCCCAGTGTAACCGATAGCAATGGGTTGAACATTTCAGTGCAGCAGTAGTTGGGACAGAAACTGACCCCAGAAGGGGGACCATAACTGAGGAGAAGGGCACAGGGGCAGGTCAGAGAGATGGCTGACAGGAGCAGTGGGAGAGAGCAGAAGTTTAGGCTGGTGTCTAAGGGAAGCTGGGGAGGGTGAGAGATGGAGAGAGGAGGAGAAGTAGGTTCCAGAGGGAGGGAAGGCAGTAGAAGAAAGCTGACTGCCCAGCAGTGGAGTGAGGGTGGGGTGATGCAAGGATCCCTGGAGTGGGGAGTATGAGACAGAGAAGGAATGGGTGAGATGGTGAGACTAGGTAAGAGGGTAGCAAAACCAAACCAGTATTTGGAGATGAAGGACAGTGGGAATGGCGATGGGAGGGATGAAAGAGGATGGAGAGGGAGGAAGAGTAGAGGGGGCAGTGGTGTGTACGGGGGGGGGAGTTAGTAGCAAAATGGCAGAAAGTATTACAGAGGGTGTCCAGTTTGGCAAGGGAAGAGAAGGCACAGTACAGTAGACCACATCTGCATAGTCAAAGACTGAGAGCGCCATTTTGGTCACCAGCCCCCAGAGGACCTGTGGAGACAGGCAGTCTTTGTTATGGTACAGGGCTCCAAGCTTGGGGCAGAACCTGGTGTGGATGGCATCTATGTGAGCACAGAAGTCATGCCTATGAGATACTGGAGGAGTGAACCTCATGGAGGGGAACCATCCAGGGTGAAAAAGGAAGGGAAGATGACAAGTCTGGCCAGTTTCTGGCTGGTGCAAAAGGGCATGGACACTGTTTTATTTTATGCTGACCTAGAGCTGGTTGGACTGAAACCAGTACAGGACGTTGTGAAAGTCTTGCTGGAGTGAGACTTCCACAGCCGCATTTGAGGGGCCTGAGGTGCAGCAGGTGGGGGGGAAGGCCACTGAGAAAAATAGAAAAGAGGTGGGACCCCAGCCTAGATAGGAAGTGGAGGGGACAGGATGCCTCTTACCCATACCGACTGCAGATGGCTCGAGAAGTAGGAATGGAACCAGTCAACAGCAAGGGCTGAGAGGCTAGCAGAACTCAGCTTGTGCAGGAGGAACGGCTGGGCCACTGAATCAAAGACTTTGGCCAGTTCAATGGAAATTGCCACCATGATGCACCCTTGATCCATCCCAGAGAGGAAGGAGTCAGTAATCCAAAGCAGGGGAGATGGAGGAATGGTGCTTCTGAAAACCAGACCAGAAAGGGAAAGGAAGTTGGAGGAGTGGAGGAAGTCAGCAAGCCTGGAGTAGACCAGTTTCTCTTGCAGTTCTGCAAGAGAGAGAAGGAGGGAGACAGGACAGAAGTTGCCAGGGGTGGAGGGATCACCCCTTTGTGGAGCAGGAGAACTTTGGCAATCTTCCAAGACAGAGGGATAATGTAGAGGTTGAAGGAGAGTTTGAGGAGGTGAGTAAGAGGGTAGGTGATGGCAGAAGCTGAGAGATGAAGACATTTAGGGTCCTGGTTAGCCAGACAAGGTTTGGACAGGGTGAGGGAGCAAAGAGCAAGCAGGGTTTCTTGAGTAGTGGCAAGGGGGAAATGAAACCCGGGGGGGGGGGGTGGAGAGGAGGGTGGAAATGGGATGAGAGGGGAGAGCACAAGTAGTGAAAACTCTTTGAAAGGACTTGCAAACCTTAAGGTGGACAAGGCTATGGGACTCAATGAAGTGATCATCAATAGAGGCTGGGTCAGAGACTAGTAAACCTTTAACCATGAAGACTGGGTGAGTGGACTGGGCTAGGGGTCTAAAATAGAGTGAATCATCTTCCAGAATTTGGCTGGGGAGTTAAGATTGTTTTGGAGGTTGGCCTTAAAATAAAGGGATTTAGTGGTCTGGATGGCCTTTTGTGCTAGTGTTTCTAAGCACCCTGTTAGACAGGAGGTCAGATAGGGAGTGGCATAATTTATCCATGACCCGGGTTTGATCATGAGTCTTGCACAGAACATTGAGATCATAGGTGATCCAAGCATGGTGGGAAGACTTAACCCTGAACTTCCTGATGGGGGCATGCTTGTCCCAAACAGAAGTTAAATTTCAAGTGGAAAAGGGAGAGGGCCACGTCAGTGTCTGGGATGGAGAGAATGAGGATCCAATCAGTTGCAGCCAGGTTGGTCAGTAGAGTGTCTCTGTTCAATGATCAGAGGGACCTGGACCAGATGTACTTGAGGGAGGAGGGAGGGTGCTGGACTTCCCTGACACAAAATGTCATGCAGTGGTTTCTAAAGGAGATCAGCAAAGTATCTGCTGCAGCGATGTTGTGGGGATGTGAAGGGAGAGCCCCGTTCAGAAGAGTGTGGTTTGAGGAGTGTGGATTGAGCCAGGTGGGTTCAGTAATGAGCTGTGAAAGGTTCAGGGACCCATTCCAAAGGGAGTTCAGCCTGGTGGTTGGGAAAAAACTGTGAATATTAAGTCCCAAGGGAGGATGAGTTCCCCAGAAGAAGAGTGTGAGGTGATGACAGCGAGCTAGTCAGCCATAGTGGAGGGTCAGATTTCTGGAGCGGCATAAAAAAACCCAATGAAGATGGGTAAGGTGGAGGCAAAGGAGAGTTCAGAAACATAGACTTTGACAACACATAAGGATTGCTTAGCCCACCCCACTCTACCCAATTCCAACCTATTGAATAAGCTACAGATCCTAGTTAACCAAAAGCCTACTTCCGCCTAACTCCAGTATAATTGCTTTATGTCTGTCCCATGTATTCTTGAATTTCCCCTGTGTTTTTGACCCCACTACCGCCTCAGGAAGGCGTTCCATGTGTCCACTACCCTCTCTGTGAAAAAAATACTTCCTCAAATTGCCCCTGAGCCGTCCTCCCTCTATCTTTAAATTGTGCCCTATTGTTCTTGCACATCTATTTTTCTGAAAAATGCTACCCTCTTGGACTTTGTTGATTTGTTTGGCAAGGAGATACTGATGGGAGGAGAGTACAGCCTCCCTGAGAGTGATGGTACAGGAGAGATTCTGGCAGACATAGAGGGCAACACCACCACCACATTTGCTCCATCATGCCTGAAGAGGTGGTAGTCATGGACAGCTAGGCTAAAGTCATGAATTCTAGTGAAGAACTAGGACTCAGTAATATAGAGGAGGTCAGGAGTGTGTTGAGAGACCCATAGTTTGAGGAGATCCAGTTTAGGGAGAAGGCTCCTAGCACTGAGGTAGAAAATACTAAGGCCACTAGGAAAAGAGGAAGGAAGGGGGGAGAGGGAGCAGTGTTGGTTTCCACATCGACAGCAAGGAGGAGGAGCAGGGTAAGGAGGTGAAGGATGTAATAGGACTTACGTTCCCTAGACCTGGGGGGGGGACAGATAGGGAAGGGACATCATAGATCGGTAGAGAAATTCCAGGTTAAGGTAGGGGAGGGAAAGAAATGGATGGGGAGGGAGGGGAGGAAAGGGGAATGGAGGAGGGGCTGGGAAGGTTGATGGGAGAAGAAGATAGTAGGTGGGAGGGCAGAGGGAGGTGTGGATGAGGATAGGACTTCTCTAGAGGAGAAATGCAGAAGAGGAGGACAGGGAGCATGGCTGAAGGTACTAACTGTGAAACTGTTCTGAGGGTATATTAGATAGAATGCAGGGAGGTGGGAGAGCCGACGGGGACCAGACCGGGTCTTCGGGGACAAAACAGGTAGGGACTATCTGGGCAGTCTAGGTAGGCCAAGCAGTCCTTTTCTGGCATCAAATTCTGTGTTTCTATGTTTGTACAGAATTAGAAAGGTAGACCATGTTTTCTCAGAAGCTTCAGTTTTGTTTGCTTACATTGGGGGAAGTTCCAAGTGTAACCCCCCCTACAAATGGGGGTTCCCGAAAGTCTTCCTTGGGTGTGCCTAAATGCCCACTGCCAGGCTGGTATGCTGTATCTTAGCACTTTAAAAGTGGTTGTGTGAGAGTGCCTTAATGCCTCTGTGCTCTGTCGCTTTAAGAGCTACCAATAACATGGTGCTTATTTAATCTGGGAGGGGGCTGAGTGTTTCTATGCTCGAGTCCCGCCCAGGATGCCAGATAATCACTCCATTCTGCCATCGCTATTTGCACAGAGGCAGCTCTGTTAGAAGCTGTACTTATTTGCTGATTATCTATTAGAATAGCAATAGTATTGTAGTTTGTCTAACCTGCCTTCTTTGCAGCATGAACTTTCTGTATTGCACCACCATTTTGGGTTTTGGATTGCCAGTCAGCACCAAACAATACCTTTGGGGACTCTAAAACGGAGCCTGTCCCCAGGGGTCTTGTGGGAGCAAATTTCTGTAGGAATTGTAGTTTTTACATTTTGGTGCCAAAACAGACCTGGAGAGGGAGCCCTTGCTTTGATAGACAGATGAATCAACCAACCAGAACCTTTCGGACTGAAGGGAACTTCCCAAGCTGCCTGCTGCAGTGAGTCTGTCTGGAGTTAGAGTTTGCCGTGTAAACAGCTTGAGGATTCAAGCAACAGCTCCTGCGTGGTTCGCGCGGGAGATTGGTGGAAAGGCTGAGTCTGGCCTGTCTGCCTGCAGTCCCTCGAGAGGGAATCCTTTGAAAGGCTTAATACTCCGGACTTTATCCGAATTGAGTGAGAGAAAAGCCACTGAAGTGTGACCAGGCTTAAACCTGAAGAAGACCGAAGGTTTGCTGTATGTGATCGGCCTGTCAGGACATTCATTCACCATAGAACTCCCGGTTTTGCTCAGAGACACTGATATTGGTGCCAGACTGCTATCCTCTTTGTGGTATGGTGATTGCTTTACTATAAATGTGCTTTGCGCGGTTAGTGGGTCGCAATTTGGTTCGCCACTGTTTAATTGTGCCATGCTTGCTGAAAGCTGCATCCAGCCTTCCCGGACTGATTTCCGAACTGTTTTACCCGACCTGGGCCCTGCCACAATGGTCCAGCCAGCTACTTCAGGTGCAGAGAACACGATCGACGAGAGTCTGGCCCAGGGATCAGCCCCCCTGCTCAACATCTCGAACAGGAATGACACCTCGGTGATTTGTGTGGGCCCTGCTTCTCCTGGCATACCAGTTGACAGCCCACAGTCTCCATTTTGTCCTTCCTGTGTCTTGCATTGGGTAGCGTGAGTAACAATCAGAGTAGGTCTCTGCAACAACAGCTAAATCGCAAGTGTTGTCACCTGATTGCATTGTTGTTTTTCCTTTCACGAACTGAGCCTTCAGGCTCTGGATTACAAGTTGTGTGTGGTTGTGCATGCCTTTTCTTTTCATCACAGGGCTCCAACCAGCTGCAACGCCAGCCTACCCCGGGCAACGTTCCAGGCTAACCCACCTTACTTCCAACTGGGTACCCAGAGCATGTGACTGTGCAGGGACTAAAAGTGCATGCATAATTGCCTGACTAGATCAGTTTTCGAATCAATCAACCTGATTACACCCTTCTCTTGTTCAATTCCCCAGAATAAATCATATCTAACTCTTTGTACATTTAATCTGACTGTGGTTCCAGTATGTACCAAAAGCACTGTACTGTTGTTATTTGCTGTGCCTAAATACAGGTGTGACAACCCACCTCTCCCTCGGGGCTGAAACAACTTTTAGAGATGTGTCTGTCCTCTAGTATTCACTGCCACCAGCCGGACTCTCTTCCGGCACCTCCTTCAATCTTACAAACTTAAACAATCAAACGTGCGATTGCACAAGTTAAGGTCTGGTAGTGTGTCTCTCTCGGGTGGCGGATGCTACACAGAGTTTACCTCAGCCAGTGGAAACCAAATATTACCTTAGAAAAATTACATCACAGTCACAACTGATGAGCAAATAAATAGCTTTTTACTTAACAGAAAGTGCACTGAGCATTTACAGGATATATATTTACAACACAGGAGAATAATACTCATACAGGAAAAGTAAACAAATGTTTTAAATAACAGATGGCAAAAGAAGAAGGCTAGTACTGAAATATGCTAGTACTAAACTTACCCTTCCCTGTCCTTTCAAGAGACCACTGTGCCCTATGCTAACTGCCAGCTCCCACGGACATAGCTAGAAGGGTAGGCTCTAAACGTAGATTATTCCTCCAGCTTCAAAGTAAGAAGAACCCTCTTCATTGTCTTTCAGCCTCTTATATATTCTCTTGGGAATAGGTAATGCCTATTTCCCCTTTGAGTGCACAAACCATCTAACATGTATGTATTTAATTGTCCCAATCAGACTGAACACCTATCAGTGACCAATTATGTTCCCTTTTAACCTTAAGTTTATATTTGAATGAACAAATCCATTCAAACTGGCCTGTGCGTGTGGACAGGTCTGTGTGTGTGTGGAGATGTCCACTCGTGATTTATGACCCAGCTCTTATCTAGCAGCTAGGGAGGACAGAGAATTCCAGCTTATGGATGCTGTTGGACAGTAGATTTTAGCCTGTGTGTGTTTTTTTCCAAACTGCTAAAAAAAAAAAAAAAAAAAAAAAACAGCTAGAGAATCCAACCCATTAATTCTTTCCTTCCCATTTCTGTCACAACAGGGGGTTTCCAGGGTCAAACTGGTGGAACCAGCCCTGGTGGTAAGTGCAAACAGTGTGGGGATTTGTATGCTGAATAGGGAATACTGTGAAAGTGTTTGTTGTATATTATCTAGGCCACTAGAGGGGAAAGGGGGGTTACAGTGTCCTGGAGGGCTGCACCCAGGTTAGCCTTGTTACTAACAACCCTGTCCTCCGGGTGGAGGCTCCCGTTTCAGTACCCAGGTCCCTTAACCTGCAACTAACCACGCAGGCAGGGGTAGTAGCCCTTGGGATAGCGCCACCTAGGGGTTACATCTTGGAGGCACCAACGCCGGGATTAGCGCCCCCTAGTAGTCAGACGTTAGAATCATTGTTGCCAGAATATGGCCACACCAGTAGAAGTTGTTGTACACCAGTTGGTGGTGTCATGTATGGGGCAGGAGACTGACCCCCATCATGCCATGCTTATACTAGACATTCCCTTGAGTATTAGTAAGGACACAATAGAAGGGGTTCTCTCCAAAGTCAAAGGTTTGAAAAATGCTGTGGTGATGGGTCGGTAGGCTGATTTAAAGACCCAAACCCTCATGACTTTGGTGGAGTGTAGTGACCCCATGGATGACACTAAGGTGCCAATGACTATTACCCCCGAAGGGTCCCCAACTGCTTGGAGGGTAATAACTGAAGATAGTAAGGGCCCCTTAGAGGATGAGCCCCCACCATTATCTGAGACTTTTGAGGAGAAATTTTCTAAGCTGTTGCAGGAGGAAGGGAAAACTGTAGAGGACTTTACACAATTATTTCTACCACCTGGGGGTGTACCTTCTCCCATGCCCCTGCACCTTCCAGTACCGGCTCCAGTGCCTGCACCTACCTTGGTGCCTGCAGTTAGTCATGACACGTACCGCAAGTTGAGGATGTTCTCAGGTACCCTCCCCACCCCACAGGGGGAGGATGACTGGGAGACCTGGATCGACTATGTTGCCCACTTGGTACCCGAGTGGCAGTGTGCAGAGGCTGAGAAGCGAAAAAGGATCATGGAAAGTTTTAGGGGTCTGGCCCTGGAAGCCATTTGATTTCGGAGGTCCACGAATCCTGAGGCGTCTGCTCAAAAGTACCTGTCTGCCCTGGAAGGCAATTTTCGGAAGCACCGAGTCAGGGGAGATTTTGATGTGGCAATTCAAAGGTACCAAACAGTGAAGAGGGTAAAGTCTGTCTGCGTATGCTACTCGACTAGAGAGGGCCCTGCAGAGAGCTTATCAAAAGGGTGGAGTAGCTGCCAGTGACTTGAACCATGTGAGGCTGGGGTACACACTACAGCACACCAAGCACTCTAAATTGCAGATTATCCAGTTAAAGCTCCATGATAGGAGAGATAACCCACCTGACTACTGCAACCTGATAAAAGAACTCAGGGAGGTTAAAGGTGAAGAAAGAGATTGTGATTATGGGGTGGGCGCAGCCTGAGTGACCACGGCACAGAAAGACCTCTCTGAAATAGAGACCACTAAGGATATTCCGCCATGGGCCGAGTGGTGGAGAGATGAGCTGCTGAAGGAAGTCAGAAAAGTACCAGCTGGTGCCGTTACGGAGGCCTCCACTGCAGACAAAGACCCTGGTCCCTCTCAGGACATGACTGCCATGGGGGTGGGAGTGTACCCTCAGGCATCTTCTACCGACAGTGACTCCCAGGCTGAGATCAAAGAACTGACTGCCACCCTAAAGGAACTGTTAAGACATACTGCATCACCTTCACCGCTGCAAACAGATATCGGACCCCAATCCCTTGCTACTGCTTCAGTCCCTCATGCAATGTCCTCTCCAAGGATGACCCCGGAGTCTATCATTTGTTACAACTGTGGAAAGGATGGCCACATGAAGAGAGAATGCCAGTCTCAGAAAGACTTAGATAAAGTTGTGTACAGACTTCAAGGGGACCTCCGGAAAGCAAGACCTTGGCTAAGGGATGCTGGCAACAACTGCAGTGAAGGATCAAGAAATCCTAATTCAAACTTCTTTGTGGCCAGCCCAGTGGTGCTGAGGGTTGAGGTGCTGGATGCCACACACCTCGTGCCACACTGGCGACACAGGTTCAGGAACGAGCCAGACCACCGGGGGTCAGCAGGAGAGAGAGAGAGAGGATCGAGCATCTGTAGGACTGCTCTCCTCTCTCGGGGAGGGATCCAGGGGTAGCCCGGTGCAGCAGCAGCGCCCGGTGGAGACCAGCAGCACTGCTATGCACAGAGGCTCGCTCGCAAGCAAGCAAGGGGTAGACATCGGGCAGCTGCCTTCCGGACGTGGGTGGGAGCACCCACATTGCGGGCTGGGCAGCATTGCACATCCCACATCGGGGGTGTAAACATTACAGAAAAAAACCTCCGGCCCAGATAGGCGACGGCACTCTTAGAGCCATGCCACCACACGCCCAACACTGGAGCTCTTCCACTGCCCCCTTCGATCTCCTCAGGGCCCTATGTCCCTTCCGGGGGCTGGGGCAGAATGTAAAATGACCTTGAGGATGGTGGGGCTCACAGTGGGTGGTAGAGCGACACTGGCCGGTGGAGAAGCCCGAGACAGTTCCGGTGCCGGGGGCAACAAGGAGAATTGTAAAAAAAAAATAAATAAATAATAAAAAATAAAAACTTCTTTGTGGCTAAATCATCTGACCAGGCCACTGCTACTGACTCTTCAGACTGGCCCCTGCTACTGTCTCTCCAGACTGGTCCAAAATAGTAGGCCCCTCAATGGAAACTACTGTGACTGTCAATGGTATCCTTGCTCGGGCTATGCTCGATAGTGGGTCTCAAGTGACCATTGTATTCCAGGACTGGTATGACAAACATTTATCTGATGTGCCATTACAATCTCTAGATGGCCTACATGTGTGCAGCCTGAGCAATAAGTCTTATCCCTACCTAGGTTATGTCCGGCTCTGGCTGTCTTTTCCTGCGACTGTAACTGGTGTAGATAAAAAGAAGAAACACTAGCCCTGGTGTGCCCTCCTACAGGACTGTATGATGGGGTTCCCCTGTTAACTGGAACAAATGCCCACATGTTTGGGAGACTAGCACAACTCTACCATGAGAAACAAGGAAACGGACTGGACGGGCCCTAAGAATTCCAGCATTAATCAAAAGGGCTTATGACTTGCAACAGAAACCCAATGAAGTGGATTGAGATGAGCCAATGGGGATATGGTGGAAAAAGGATCCCGACTCTTTGGTGTTGGCGCCCAACACCCAGTGTACGATCCATGGAGAAGTGCACCTAAGGAGAGGTGTAAAGAACAAAATATTGATGGTAGATGCCCCTGGTGAAGAGAAGCTGCCAGAGGGGTTGATGGTTAAGCCCAGTATACTACCTGCATGTGCCCATGCCTATGCCCGTCGAGTGATGGTGCAAGTGAGAAACATGTCGGACAGGGAAGTTCGTGTGAACCGGGGATGTACTGTACGTTGGCTACAGTACACTGCGCAGACACTGCAATATTACCCAGTAACAAGTGCTCTGGCGAAAGGGAGAAAGTGACCCCGGACTTATTTGACTTTGGTGATTCCCCTTTGTCTGCTGAATGGAAGACCCGAATCAGCAGGAAACTTGCCAGAGAGACCAAGTGTTCTCACTAAAAGAGTGGGACATGGGGTGTGTCCATGGTGCCGAGCATAACATACGCCTGCATGATGACCGACCATTTTGAGAGAGGTCCCGACCCCTTGCCCCAGCTGACATAGACGATGTTAGAAGGCACCTACAGGAAATGCTTACTGCTGGCATTATTCAAGAATCAAGAAGCCCATATGCATCCCCCATCGTAGTGGTGCATAAAAGGAATGGATCCATGAGGATGTGTGTGGACTATCGGACCTTCAATCGATGGACTATCCCAGATCAATACACCATGCCACGCATACAGGATGCCCTGGATTGCCTGAATGGGGGTCAGTGGTTCTCAGTACTGGATCTTTGCAGCGGATATTATCAGATTCCAATGGCCCCAGAGGACCATGAAAAAACAGCCTTCATCTGTCCTTTGGGGTTCTACAAATTCCTGAGCATGCCACAGGGGATTTCGGGTGCCCCTGCCACCTTCCAGAGATTGATGGAACATGCGGTGGAGACATGAATTTGCTGGAATGTTTAGTGTACTTACTAACATACGAACATATGAAATTTGCCAGCAGATAAAGGCCTAGAGGTCTATCAAGTTTGCTCGAATGTGCTAGCACACCCTTATTCTGCAGCTGCCCTCCTTCCACCCTTCCCTTCATTAACCCTCCCCTTGTCCTGTCCCATCCTCATTTGAAGCAGTCCACTGTTCTACTGCATACCACTTCAGCAGGTAACGCATTCCACCCAGCCACCACCCTCTCTGTAAAAAAGTGTCTCCTCATCTCCCTCCTGAACCTTCCTCACTCCAGTCTCATATCATGGCCCCTGGTGGCCCTCCCCTCCCTTACTTTGAACAGCCCCTCTGTACCCGTCTTGTTTATTCCTTTCATGTATTTAAAGATTTCAATCATGTCACCCCTGTCTCTCCTCTCCTCCAGTGAGTACATGTTCAACTCCTTCAACCTCCTCTCGTATGATAAGTCCCCCAGCCCCTTGATCATCTTTGTCGCTCTGCGCTGCACCCCCTCCAGTAACTTAATGTCCCTCTTCAGATACGGACGCCAGTACTGCACGCAGTACTCCAGGTGTGGTCTAACTAATGACCTATACAATGGCAGAATCACCTCCTCCCTCCTCGAGGATATACCCCTTGCAATACAACCCAGCATTTTGTTGGCCTTTGCAGCTGCCTTCCTACATTGTGCTGAGTTGTGCATTGACCCTGTAATGAGTACACCCAGATCCTTCTCCTCTGTCTGGGCTAGCTGCACTCCCCTAGCTGGTAACTCCTCCTTGGGTTCTTCATCCTAAAATGCAGCACCTTGCACTTTTTGGCATTAAAGCCCAGTTGCCAGGTGTCTGACCAGGTTTCAAGCTTTGCCAGATCATCCTGCAACCCCTGCCATCCCCTAGGTCATGCACCACCGCCCTACCTTGGTATCATCAGCAAACAGACTGATCTTGCTCTTTGATGTCCCATGATATGTCTGCAATGAATATCCCAAACAACACTGGTCCCAACACTGAGCCCTGTGGAACAGCGCTCGTCACTGCCCTTGGGTGTGAGAGCTCCCCACCCACCACCACCCTCTGTTGCCTTCCCTGCAGCCAGTTTCCTACCCATCTCACCAGCTTTGCACCCACCCCTGTGCCTACTAACTTCCTTCCCAGCCTTCCATGTGGCACTGAGTCGAATGTCTTACTGAAGTCCAGATACAGGACATCCACTGCATGGCCCCTGTCCAGTTGCCTAGTTACCCAGTCATAGAACTCGACGAGGTTGGTTTAGCAGGATCTGCCACATATGAAGCCATGCTGTCTGCTGTCCTGTAGTCCTTTGGCCTCTAGGAGGGCCACCAGCCTCTCCTTCAGGATAGTCTCCATTAGCTTACCCACGATGGATGTGAGGCTCACTGGTCTGTAGTTTCCCGGTTCATCCTTGGGGCCACTCTTGTGGAGGGGCACCACATGAGCCATCCTCCAGTCCTGAGGTACTTGGATGATGTCATTGTTTTCAGATGCATGCTAGAGGAACTGAGACTGGACTGTTCAAAGTCCTTGATCGTTTGGAAGAATTCGGCCTCAAGTTATCCATAGAAAAGTGCCAGTTTTTTCAAACATCTATGAAATATGTGGGACACATAATGTCTGTGGAAGGGATACAGACAGATCCCACTAGAGTTGAAGCTTTGACCACTTGGCCCCAGCCCAATAACCTAAAAGAGCTATAACATTTCCTGGGGTTCTGTGGCTACCAGTGCAGGTTCATCAAAGACTATTCAAAGGTGATTCGTCCACTCCTAAACCTTACCCAAGACTACCCCCCTACCCACCGCAAATACAAGCATTTGCCAATGCCGAATGTTTGCTTGCTGGCATTGGCAGTGGTAATGTAGAAGTTACAGAGCTGCATAATAGGAATGGCAGTGAAGTACTGAACTGAAGCCAACCCCACCACCACCCTGCAGAGAGTGACAGGCATTGGGGTGTGCATTTGGGTCATCAGGCATAATGGCCTTGCCATTTCACCACACCCACCCTGCAGACACTGACAAGTGTCATGGTGTTCCTTGGGGTGGTTTTTATATAAAGTACCTATTTCATTAGAAATGCGTGAGATGGGTGCGATATAGGAGAATGGGGTGAACTTTGGGGCTGAAGAGTCCAAGGCATACCTCGATACCTCTCACTGGCTGCAGGGTGTGGAATGGTATGAGCATTACAGGCAAGAATCCCAAGTCACACCCCTGATGCCTGTCATTCGCTACAGGGTTGGGTGTTATGGTTGGAAACCCTAATACCTCAGGCATTCGTTGGTATTTTCACTCCAAATTTTCAACATGTTTTTTTTGTGACCCCACCTCATGAACAGGGGAATATCAGTTTGTTAGCCAAAAGCTGCTTATGCACAGCTGAGTACGGCATTTAGCACCACAGGTGCAAAAACATTCCGAACAGGATGTAAAAATGACAGCTGTACTGTTCATGGGGAGGTGTAAAATGGCAATGTTGCAAATCTGCAGTAAAATATTTAAAAAATGGTGAAGTCATGAGCGGCATAGAAACTGTGCAACTCACACCCGTAATATAATTAGGTTGGGGATATTTTACAGCAGATTGTCAACTCGGCATTTTGGTGCCTCCGATCATGAACAGTGTCACTGTGATTTTCTTTATCTGTGCCGAACAATGATTCCCCACAGCGACCATGCATCTCAGCGCTGAAAGTGTGAAAACACACTTCCAGCCATGTTGTGAAAAATGACAGCTGTACTGTTCATAAGGAAGTGTGAAAAAATGCCACTGGTGAAAATCTGGACTGAAAATATTACAAAGTCATGAACTTACGAGGATGCGTGGAAACTGCACATTGCTTACTCGTAACACAGTCATTTTATGGACTTTTGTCACCAAATTTTCAACATAGCCATTTTAAGACCTCTGCTCATGAACAGTGTAACTGTGATTTTCTTAATCTGTCCTAAACATTGCTTTCACACACCAACAGCACCATTGTGCGCTACATGTACGAAAACACATTTTGGGCAAAATATGAAAAATGGCAGCTGTACTGTTCATAAGGAAGTGTAATAAAATGGCAATGTTGAAAATCTGGAGTGAAAATATTAAATTTGCAAACTTACGAGCATGCATAGGAACTGCACAACGCACGCTCGTAAAACAGTCATTTTAGGAATTTTTCACCAAATTTTCAACATAGCCATTTTAAGACCTCTGCTCATGAACAGTGTTACTGTGATTTTCTTAATGTGTCCATACATTGATTTTGCAAATACTGCGCCATTGTGCACTACATGGTGGGAAACACATTTTGGGCAAGATGTGAAAATGACAGCTATACTGCTCATAAGGAGGAGTGGTAAAATGGCAATGTTGAAAATCTGGAGTGAAAATATTGAAAATTCTGACTCATTTAGGCAAAAGAGGAACTGCGAAATGCACTCGTAAAACAGTCATTTTAGGAATTTTTTCATTAAATTAACATAGCCATTTTAACACCTGAGCTCATGAACAGTGTCACTGTGATTTTCTTAATTTGTCCCGTACATTGATCTCGCACACCGACTGCGCCATTGTGTGCTACATGGGCAGAAACACGTTTTGGGTGACATGTGAAAAATGACAGCTGTACTGCTCATAAGAAGGTATGATAAAATGGCAATGTTGGAAATCTGGAGTGAAAATATTGAAAATGACCTTACGAGTGTGCGTAGGAACTGCGCAATGCACCCTCGTAAAACAGTCATTTTTAGGAATTTTTTCACCAAATTTTCAACATAGCCATTTTAAGACCTCTGCTCATGAACAGTGTCACTGTGATTTTCTTAATTTGTCCCAGACATTGATTTCAAGATAACGACTGCGCCCATTCTGCGCCACATGGTGGAAACACATTTGGGTGAGATGTGAAAATGACAGCTATACTACTCATAAGAAGGTGGTAAAATGGCAATGTTGAAAATCTGGAGTGAAAATATTGAAATTTCGCGAACTTACGAGCCTGCGTAGGAACTGCACAACGCACCCTCGTAAAACAGTCATTTTTTGGAATTTTGGCACCAAATTTTCAACATGGTGTTTTTGGGACCCTTTCTCATGAATGATGTCACTGTCATGGCAGTATTCAGGCCTGAAGGGTGATTTCACAGTTACTGCACAGTCACTGCGCGAAATCACCCTTCGGCACGGAATACCACCATGACAGTGACATAATTCATAAGAAGGGGTCCCAAAAACCCCATGTTGAAAATTTGGTGCAAAAATTCCCAAAAATGCCCGAGATATGCAATAAAGTTGAAATCCCCCTATGTAACCCATTATACAGCTTACCGGCATTTCCTCAGTTCGCGGTCGGCTTTTGAAGAGTGCAGACGTGTTCCCGGTCCACCAAGATCGTCTGCTACCGGAGTCTGCAGGTGGCATGGGGTGGGGCGGGAGGCTGGGTGCGAGGGTGGGTGCGGGTTGTGGAGGGCGCGAAGATGGCCATGGGACCGTTTTTGTTTTACAGGTCTTAAAATAAAAAGACGTCTGGGACGTTTGCTACACTGGGTGGGCTCCCAGCTTGGCACAAAGACTTGGGGGGCATTCAGCCGACGGGGATTAGGCACCTCTGGCCGCAAAATAAAAACAAAAACGTCAAGACGGGTTTGCCACGCTGGGTGGGCTCCCAGCGTGGCACAAGGACTTGGCAGCCAGCCGACGGGGGATTGGGCAAATTTTGGCCGGCAAAATAAAAAAAAATATCTCGGCACTGCTTGCCACGCTTGGGGTGGGCTCCCAGCGTGGCACAAGGACTTGGTGGGGGAGGCGTTCAGCCGACGGGACTGGGCACCCCTGCTGGCTATTTGCAGGGGGCACGCACGCCTGTTCAGTGCGGGGGAGCTCGCGTGAGCAGCCGATATCTTAATGGTGCTCACTGCTTTAGTCTCCTTTCAACTGGGGAGGTTACTGCATTTTGAGCCGCGGTCATAGACAGCTCCAAAATGCATTGGCTTACAGGGGCCGCGACTGCCAGCCCAGTGCCTGAATTGGAGGAGGAGGTGACACACCTCCGAAATCTCCGTTCATGGCACTATGTTTCTTGCACGTGCGTGCAAGCAAACATAAAAAGGGGACTATCAAAGACCAAGAGAAAATATATTTTCAAACAGGTAAGCCTTTTGGGACTTGGTGGACACCCGAATGTGAAGCAGCTTTCTTTAAAGTCATATACCAGCTCACCCACTCCCCAGTCCTTGCCTATGCTGATCCTACCAAGCCCTATGTTCTGCATACAGACGCTAGTTTGCAGGGCCTTGGGGCTGTGCTATATCAAGATTACAAAGATGGTTTGAGACCTGTAGCTTTCATCAGTAGGAGCTTGACCCCGTCAGAGCAGAACTATCCGTTCCACAAGCTGGAATTCCTCACCCTAAAATGGGCCATAGTTGACCAGTTTCATGTGTACCTCTGTGGGGCAAAGATATTAGTGAAGACTGACAATAACCCACTGACCTATGTCAGCTAAATTGGACGCCACTGGGCACCATTGGCTTTCTGCCTTATCAACTTATGATTATGCCGTTGAATACAGACCAGGACTAAACCACATTGATGCTGATGCCCTGTCACAAAGGCCAGCTTCCAAGGACAATTGGGTCAGATTGTCTGAACCTGACATCAAAGCATTATGCCAAAAGTTTGATAAAGATGAACAAATGTCTGCGGACACGGTGGACTGCCTAGTACATTGCTTGGGCCCTCCTGATACCTGCATAATGGCTGCCTATTGCCATTTCTCTGCTTTAGATACTAGTGCACTACTTCAGTTTGATAATGACAGTATTCAGTGGGCTCAATCCCAAGATCCCTTAATTCAACCAGCCCTTGATGCCCTGTGTGCGGGGAAAGATGTGTCCAAGTTGCATTCCCCTGACTTGCAAAATGCTTTATTGTTCAAGGAAGGCCCCAGGTTAAAGTTGCATGATCAATTGTTATACAGAGAGACAGTGGATCATCGTGGTCAAGTAGACAAGCAACAGTTGGTCCTACCCATGGCCTTTAAGCAGCTGGTCCTGAGGTCCCTCCATAATCACATGGGGCACCTCGGTATTGACAGACCTCTCGACCTGGTACGATTCCGATTCTACTGGCCAAAGATGGCGGCAGATGTTGAGAATCATGTCAAAACTTGCAGTCGCTGCCTCCAGCAGAAAGCTTTGCCCCAGAAAGCTGCCCCACTTGTCAACATCACTGTCAGTGCCCCCATGGAACTGGTCTGCATAGACTTCTTGTGCTGAGAAACTGACCAAAAGAGCATTGGTAATGTGTTGGTAGTTACTGATCATTTTACACAGTATGCACAAGCCTTCCCAACTAGAGATCAAAAGGCTTCTACCGTGGCCAAGGTGCTAGTGGAAAAATTCTTCATCCACTATGGTGCCCACTAGCAGATCCATTCAGACCAAGGCAGAGACTTTGAAAGTAGGCTAATCAAAGAAATGCTCTCTCTGAGGGGGTGCAGAAGTCAAGAACCACCCCCTATCACCCACAAGGGGACCCTCAACCAGAATGCTTTAACCGCACCCTTCTGGACATGCTGGACACCCTCCATCCAAAAGACAAGCATAAGTGGAGCCAGCAGATCAGTACTTTGGTACACGCGTACAATTGCACCAAAAGTGATGCTACTGGGTTCTCCCCCTACCGTCTCATGTTCGGGAGGGAGGCCCGACTACCAGTTGATGTCTGCTTTGGGGTCTGTCCAGAGGGGGGCCGAGCCAAAAACTACTTACAGTATGTACAGAAATTGAAAGATCAGTTGAATCATGCCTATCAACTAGCTTAAACTATGGCTGCTAAGCAAAATCATGCCAACAAAGGAAGACATGATTGATGAGTAAAAGCCAAGGAGTTGTTGCCCAGAGATAGGGTACTACTACGCAATTTGGGACTGCATGGAAAAGACAGAATTGCTGATAGATGGCACCCGCTTCCTCACATAGTTGTTGGTAAATTGGATGATCTGCTGGTGTACAAGGTGTGCCCAGAAAATATTTCCAAAGCTGTTAAGGCCATGCACCACAATCACTTGCTGCCCATCGGCCAAGTTGTTATTGATGCTAAACCAACACTTGACACTTCTCCTGGGCCACTGACTCGAGCTGCTGCAAAGAGTTAACAGAGCCAACCTGTCTGTGTTGTTCCAGAACTCAGGCCTTCCCCTCAGCAGGCCCAGAGTGATAGTAATGACTGTTCGTCTGTCTCTGATGAAAGTGACTGTGATAATGCCTATCATCCCTCATATGAACCGAGTCAGTTGTTTTGAGGCAATTCTCTGCAGAATCACAGGGATGAAACTGGGCCTTCAGAACTGCCTAACCCCCCAGCTTCTTCCCTGGATCCAGTGCCCCCTGAAAGTGAAGTGCAAAGTATCACGTCTGAGGTTGTGGACTCTTTGTGTCTAGTAGAACTGTTAGACTTGCCCAAAGAAGGGGCTGATGGTCTGAGTCTCCCTGGTGACATACCAGAACTTGAAGAACAATATGACAGTGTTGACAGCACCTCTTCAGTGCCACAAAGCCTAATTGTGCCAGATTCTCCTCAGAATGAGCAACCTGGGCCTTGTTCAGAAGATAATAATGAGCAAAGTGTGGTGGAAACAGAGTCTGTAGAGCAAGGAGCTGATAGTGTTCCCAATCTGGACATTTCAATCAGTGCAGAGGCATCCCTCACCACAGGAGAAGAAATCAGTGCCAGTGTTGACTGCCCAGAGCCTGTGTCTATTCCTCCCAGAAAATCTTGGCAACCTGTTAAGCCAGTGATACATTTTAGTTATGATTACCCTGGGAGGCCTGTGGACTTGCCTCTCAATGTGGTCCATAAAGGTGTTTACATTTCCAAGATCTCACTGCCCAGACTGAGCTTGACTGTTACCTCCCGATTAATTGTTCTTCCTTCAGAACATGGTGGTTGATGTGCCATCTAGCCCCAAGTTAGCAGATAGGGAAGGGCCCCTTCTACATTGTTTACTGTACAAGAAGTTATAAAGTGAAGTCATAGGTAACTGTTCATAATATGTTAATCATAATAGACTCAGTATAGAGTGTATGAAACATGCATAAGTATTGTCAATGAAGATATGGTATAGTGAAATGTATAGTGATGATAAGTTTACATTAACTGATGCATCAGATAGTATTTCCATAGCATGCTAATGTCACGTATGTCTTATTTATATTGATTCTTTAATATTGTGATGGTGTAGACTTGATGCAGACAACAAGTTTTTCCAGGCAGGGAAGGATATAACCCCCCTACAAATGGGGGTTCCCGAAAGTCTTCCTTGGGTGTGTCTAAATGCCCACTGCCAGGCTGGTATCCTGTGTCTTAGCGCTTTAAAAGTGTTTGTGTGAGAGTGCCTTAATGCCTCTGTGCTCTGTCTCTTTAAGAGCTGCCAATAACGTGGTGCTTATTTAATCTGGGAGGGGACTGAGTGTTTCTATGCTTGAGTCCTGCCCAGGCTGCCAGATAATCACTCTGTTCTGCCATCGCTATTTGCGAAGAGGCAGCTCTGTTAGAAGCTGTACCTATTAGCTGATTATCTATTAGAATAGCAATAGTATTGTAGTTTGTCTAACCTGCCTTCTTTGCAGCATGAACTTTCTGTATTGCACTGCCATTTTTGTTTTTGGACTGTCAGTCAGCACCAATTAGTACCTTTGGGGACTCTAAAATAGAGCCTGTCCCCAGAAATCTTGTGGGAGCAAATTTCTGTAGGAATTGTAGTTTTTACATTTTGCACCGAAGGGAAATTCCCAAGCTACCTTCTGCAGTGAGTCAGTCTGGAGTTAGAGTTTGCAGAGTAAACAGCTTGAGGATTCAAGCAGCAGCTCCAGCGTAGTTCGCACTGGAGAGTGGTGGAAAGGCCGCGTCTGGCCTGTCTGCCTGCAGTCCCTCGAGAGGGAATCCTTTGAAAAGCTTAATACTCCAGACTGTATCCGAATTGAGTGAGAGAAAAGCCACTAAAGTGTGACCAGGCTTAAACCTGAAGAAGACCGAAGATTTGCTGTATGTGATCGGCCTGTCAGGAAAGTCATTCACCATAGAACTCCCAGTTTTGCTCAAAGCCACTGATATTGGTGCCGGACCGCTATCCACTTTGTGGTATGGTTATTATTGCTTTACTATAAATGTGCTGTGTGCTGTTAGTGGGTCGCGATTTGGTTCCTCACTGTTTAATTGAGCCACACTTACTGGAAGCTGCATCCAGCCTTCCTGGACTGATTTCTAAACTGTTTTACCCGGCCTGGGCCCTACCACACTGGCCCAGCCAGCTACTTCAGGTGCAGAGAACACCGTCGATGAGAGATTCGCCTGGGGATCAGCCCGCTGCTCAACATCTCAAACAGGAATGACACCTCGGTGATTCGTGTGGGCCCTGCTTCTCCTGGCATACCAGTTGTCAACCTGCAGTCTCCATTTTGTCCTTCCTGTGTCTTGCATTGGGTAGCGTGAGTAACAATTAGGGTAGCTCCCTGTAACAACAGCTAAATCTCAAGTATTGTCATCTGATTGCATTGTTGTTTTTCGTTTCACGAACTGAGCCTTCAGGCTCTGGATTACAAATTGTGTGTGGTTGTGCATGCTTTTTCTTTTCATCACAGGGCCCCAACCAGCTGCGACGCCGGACTACCCCGGGCAACGTTCCAGGCTAGCCCACCTTACTTCGCTCTGGGTACCCAGAGCGTGTGACTGTGCAGGGACTAAAAGTGCATGCGTAATTGCCTTACTAGATCAGTTTTCGAATCAATCAACCTGATTATGCCCCTCACTTGTCCAAATCCCTGAATAAATCAGATCTAACTCTTTTTGCTTTTAATCTGACTGTGGTTTCAGTTTGTACCAAAAGCACTGTACTGTTGTTATTTGCTATGCCTAACCTTGTTTTACAGGGGGTTTCCAGGGTTGAACTGGTGGAACCAGCCCTGGTGGTGAGTGCAAACAGTATGGGAATTTTTATGCTGAATAGGGGCTACTGTGAAAGTGTTTGTTGCGTAATGTCTAGGCCACTAGAGGGGAAAGAGTGGGGGGTTACAGTGTCCAGGAGGGCAGTACCCAGGTTAGCCTTGTTACTAACAACCCTGTCCTCTGGGTGGAGGCACCCATTTCAGTACCCAGGCCCCTTAACCTGCAACTAGCCACGCATGCAGAGGTACTACCCCTTGGGACAGCACCACCTAGGGGTTACACAAGGGATTGGAATATTGAAATATGGCAGACACTGTACCGCTACCACTTCATAAGGGGTGAACAGGGAGCAACCAGGGAACTACAGACCTGTCAGTCTGACCTCCATTGTGGGGAAGCTGATGGAATCACTAATCAAAGACGACCTCCTAGACAGTATACCATGATGCTACGACTGCATATGGGCGACTGTCAAAACGACGACCCATATGAGGGCGCTATCATCATGGACGATGGTAGGGGAACGACGACGGTTGTGATGGCGAGAGTAGGGAGGGCGACAGGAAGGGTGACAGGACGTAGAGGGATGGGGACAGGAATGTGACCCTGTAGTGTGCCTGCTTCTGTTGAGAGCCAACCATGTGGTGTGGTGGGTAGGGTGGTTGGCTCTGACAGAGCAGGTCCTGAGTTCGGGACTGGGAGCGCGTACAATTTTGCTGCGTCCCGCAGCTGCGGGACTTAATATTTTATCAAACCGGGCTGTGCCCTCCTCCCCAACAAGTACACCCCTGAAGTTGAGAATCTTTAGTTAGGGGGGTGCTCCCTCCTTCGCATGCACAGTGTCTTGGTCGCCTTTTTCTGCATATCGCCAAAAATGTTTTCGGCGATAATGCAGTTTGCGATAATATTATCACATAGAACCCTCATAGATTACCTAGAGAGCAATGGACTCCAGGATAGTAAACAGCACAGTTTCATGGCAGGAAGGTCTTGTCAGACCAGCCTGATCATTTTCTTTGACTGGGTGACCAGGGAAGTAGACAAGGGCCATGCCATGGATCTGCTGTACTTTGACTTCTGCAAAGTTTTTGACTCAGTACTGCACAAAAGGTTGCTCAAAAAGATGGAAGACCTGGGTGTGACTAAAAGCATAGTGAACTGGGTGGGTAGTTGGCTAGAAGCGAAGCAGCAGAAGGTCGTGGTCATTGGGGTTAAATCGGAGGAGAAGGAGGTTATGAGCAGCGTTTCACAGGGCTTTGTCCTGGGTCCAGTCCAGTTCAACATGTTCATTAGTGACACTGGTGAGGGAATTCAGGGCAGTCTGTGTCTCTTCGCAGATGGCACAAAACTATGTGGAAGGGTGGGTAGTGATGGGGGAATAAGGGATATGCAGAGGGACCTACAAAAACTGGAGGGGTGGTCAAAGGTCTGGCAGTTAAAATTCAAAGCCAAAAAGTGCAAGGTAATGCGCCTAGGGAAAAGGAACCCCAAGATGAAGCACTGGATGGGTGGCGTGAGACTTAGCATTACAGATGAGGAACGGGATCTAGGAGTTATCATCAGTAACTCCCTTAAACAAACAAGCCAGCGCAACAAGGCCTGTAGCAAGGTTAACAGGATGCTGAGATGTATTGGGAGGGGTACTGATAGCAGAAGAAAGGAGGTGTTACTTCCCATATACAGATCCCTGGTGAGGCCTCACCTGGAGTACCGCATCCAGTTCTGGAGTCCTCACCTCAGAATGGACAGGGATAGACTGGAAACAGTGCAGCGCAGAGTAACAAAAATGATTCAGTGCCAATAATGAAGATCCTATGAGGAGCACCTCAGGTACTCATTGGAAACCAGAAGGGAGAAGGTAGGTATGATAGAGACCTTCAAGTTCCTTAAAGGAATTAAGAAGGTAAACTAGGGGAATTATTTACCTGAATACCAATTTGAGGTTACGAGTGGAAATTAACAGGAGGGAGGTTCAGGAGGGACATGAGGAAGTATTTCTTTACAGAAAGGGTGGTGGAACCTTGGAACAATCTGTTGACCAAGGTGGTGGGTGTAGGGGATTCAAGCAGACTTAGGACAGAATGAAAGGAATAGTGGTTGCCTGGGGCAACAGGACCAGGGAGGAGAATGGGAATAGGATTGGGAGGGTTAGTACCCTAGAAAAATAATCGGTTCCAGGGATTATAGAGAACATTGGCAGACTGGATGGATCTCTGGTCTTTTACTGCTGCCATGGTCTCTGTTTCTATGCATGCAGCTGATTCTTTCATTGTTCACAACTGTATTCAAGCATTTGAACCTTTCCTCTAAATTGGGAATCCTTGTAGTTACCTAGTTAGCCAGGAGTAACCACTTTTAAGCCCTACCACTGCTGACAGTAGCCACAAATATGGTTTTTGAAGGTTATGTAGCAATGAGGTGCAACCCAGTATAAACAGGGATGGTGAAAGTGGGACCCATTCACCCACAGTTTTACAACATACTTCTCAAACTGCTAAAAGTTAAGAGTGCCTCTGATCCTAAGAACACCCAAGATGAAACTCATATCCATAAGAGGCCCTCCAACCAGACCCATAAACTTATAATAGAGCCTCCAAGGAGTGTCTCTCTTGTGGTATAAGATACTCTGAGTGTGAGATCTTGGTGAGAGGACCGTCTTCACCCGGGTGTTGAAGTGGACGCTACCTCCTAATGCTCTTGCATGAGACGACACTACACAGGATAAGAGGTACGTATAGTGACTCTGCGTGCTGATCGGCTGAAATCACATTGGTGACTTATAATGTTAACAAATATTGATTAGCTGGGAGTGACTCCAGAGAAAGCAGTGTGAAGTATATATATTGCACCTCCAGCAGGGCCTGTCAACTAAAAGATTCATGACACTCTTCAGGCCTTTAGGGGAATAATAGCAAAAAAAGTAATATTTTGTACTATATCAAATCAATTTGTCCTGGGGTTCTGTGCTGCATTTGTATGCATTGGTCCAAAGGGAGGCATTATTCAATGAAGTGTCAGCTGCAGACAGTACGTTACCCTATGCTGTGGGTTACATGGTAATGCTACCCTCCAGCCACTTGGTGCCGCTATTGTATCCGCTTTCTCTGTCCTGTGAGCTATTAGGAGCAGGCAGGGGCCTCATCTCTGGTTGTAATGCCTTGTTGCTCCTCTGCTTCTTTCTCTCTCTGGCTCAGGCTGAAAAGGAAACTACAGAAGCTGCTGCAGCTGGGAGAAAGATTTGCAAAACAAATCCAACAAGCAGCAAACAAAGCAAGCTGACCTGGACAGGGAACGGCACACAGACTCGGGGGCAGGGGGGGAATCTCTGGGAAAGGGGTGGCCATTCTCCTGGAAATAGAGGCAAGGTAGGTGGGGGGAAGGTTAGGAATCTGGAAAGTTTGGGACAGCAGGACAAAAGAGAAAGGGGAGGGGGAGAGAGAGAGAAACAAAAGGGGCAGGCAGGGCACGGAGTGCAGGAGAGAGCAAGATAGGGCCTGCACCCTGCATGCCCCAAACAGCCTGATAATTAGGAGTTTGCCGGGGAGAGGGGGAATTCAGAGTCTCCGGTTCAAGACCAACGGTGGGGCCCTGGAGCAGCCCATACTGATAGGTGCTGGGGTAGTAAAGCTGTGTGGAACTTTATTTTACAGAGCTTTGTGCACAATACTTCCCCCAAACTCCTCAGACCCACTAGCAAGCAGGTAGTCCCTATCTGATAGCCTGTGACTAGATCAGGGGGCTGAGTTATAGCTGGGGGTCATGCAGACTTCTGGGCAGGGAGTGGGGTGTTAAGGGGGCTGGTGCCTGCACTATCACACTTGCACTGTGTGCGTGAGCCTGGAAGTCCTGAGTTCACAAGGCACGCAGCCTCCCAAAACGGGGAGGGGGGAGGTGGGTGGGGGTAATGCATATTATGTAGGGGTACCGCTAGACAAGGGGTGGCACATAGTGCAGCTGATGCGAAACTCAGGGGAACTAAGCAAGTCTGAAAAGAAACTGGGTAGCTACAGCCCCACGAGAAGGAAATTTTAAAACCTGGCAGAGTCACATCATGTCCTGAGTGGGATGCAGTCATGATTTTTTTGGGGGGGAAAGTGGTGTGACTCTAAGTTACCAAAGCCTTGAACAGCTGCATACCAATGTGAAACAGGGCATTACTTTTTAAAATCAGTGGATCATTTCCTGTGCATGGAAGGCTGCCTTTATTAAGTCTTTTTTTTTTTCTTTCTTTTCTGGGGATGCAGATGTTCCACAGTAGATGACTGTCAGATAGTGTGTGAGGAGGTGTGCGCACGAATGACCTGCAAGCAGGTGAGGCGTGTGCACCTCAATGTGTTGCACATACCTGATATTTAATACTGTTTTGGGGGGACTATTTTTGAACACATTTAATAGTGCTTTCATTCCTCTGTATTCGTATTTGCGGAAAGGTGAGGGGGGGTAAGAGACAGTGAGCAGGTTAGTTAAGAGACAGAGCCTACGTTTCCCCCCTCCCACTGCCACCATGGCTGAGGTGCTATACTTGTTCAGGAGAGTTCGTGAGAAGAGGAAGAGGAGGAGGTTTTATCCAGCCAACCGGATATACAGGGACCGCCACTCTTTCCTGGACCTCACCGAGGAACAGGTACTACATCGTTACTCTCTGGACAAGCAGGCTATCCATGACTTGTGTGAGGAGTTGAAAGGGGACCTGGAGAGTGCCACTGGCAGGAGCCACGCGATCCCTGTGGCAGTCAAGGTCACCTCAGCCCTCTGCTTCCTGGCCTCTGGCTCTTTCCAAACATCCACAGGGGACACCACCGGTATCAGCCAGTCTGCCATGTCCAGCAGTCTGACCCAGTTTCTGGATGCTCTGGTGCGCCGGGCCAACCAATATGTCTGCTTCCCGCTCTCCGTTCAGCAGCAGCACCAAGCAAAGCGGGAGTTCTTTGAAATTGCCGGCTTCCCCAACATCATCGGGGTCATCGACTGCATGTATGGCTCCGGGCCCCACCGGAGAATGACACCGTCTACCGAAACAAGAAGAGCTTTCACTCCATGAACATGCAGGTGGTATGTGACGCCAAGTGCCAGATCACCAATGTTGTGGCCAAGTTCCCGGGATCATGCCACAACGCCTACATTTTGAGGCAGTCCGCTTTGGCTAACCTGCTGGAAGAAACGGATGATCTTGGGGCTTGGATATTGGGTAAGTACATTCTGAGAAATTTATCTGAATCTCCCCTTCCCACACAGACAGTGATTTCTTCTTCTCAGTGTACTGGCTTCCTGTCGGGTGTGAAATAAAATACCGCCCGCTGAATCACTGCTCTACCTGCCTGAAATTCCATCAGATTCATGCCACGTGAAAGGCAAAAAAAAAAAATCCCACAGAATTCAGAGTGCCACCTACAGAACTGGTGGAATATCTGCGATTTGGGAATTTTCATGGGATTTTTATTCCACAGAATGGTGACAAATCTCATTGAATATCTAATTTTCCACCCTCATAATCCCCATCTCAGTTGCTCAGTAAATCAGTAGAAAGATTTCTATGCAAGCTTCCCCCAGAGTTAGGGCAGATCTTGTGCCGTTCAGGCCACTTGAACAGTACTGATCCCAGAAGAGTGTCTCCTGCCCAGAACTTCCCAAATTGCTGGGTCGTGGTAGTGCCAGGCAATATCAGCTGAATGGGGGCCACCACTAACAGTGACACATTGCCGATACTTTTCATCGTGGGCCATAAGGTATTAGGAGGAACACAGCCCATGGCTACTGCAGGGGTCATGCCTACCCACAGATACCCACTACTTGTCTCCTGGTGTACTGTTCTGTAATTACCCTTGCTAGTGAGGCCGGCCAGCCAGGATGTGGTCCAGGCAGAACTTTCCCAAGTGGAGAGAGGGGGGTGCTGGGGCCCAGACTTCAGAGCACTGCAGCAAGGAACACATGGTAGTGTCATATTCCGGAGCACCAGCATTGCTTGCACCTGTTTACTATTCACCTTTGTCTCATTCTGTACAGCACTGCATGAATCCAGAGACCCTGCTGGCCCACCCACTGTATTCCGACTGCAACATGCTGACTTAACACTGGATGTATGACACAGTTGCGTCCTGTAGTGCTCTGAATTATGCCAGCTGCTAAGTTTAAGCCCTTTCTGAAGCACTGTATTCCTATCCACATGACACGCTCCCCCCGGGCACAGGTTGAACAAAGTGTAATGGGAGAAGCCACCCAATGCATCCTCTCCAGTATAGACACTTAGCATGGGCTCCACCACCCGACTCATCCTCCCCAAGTACATACGCTCAGCACAGGCTCTGCCAGCTGACACATCTTTTCTGATACTCTCAGCATGGGCTCTGCCACCTAGAGTACCCCCCCGTATAGACACTTGGCATGGGCTCTACCAACCAACTCATCTTCCCCAAGTACATACGCTCAGCACAGGCTCTGCCAGCCGACACATCCTTTCCGATACTCTGAGCATATGCTCTGTCACCCAAAGTACACCCCCCCCCCCGTATAGACACTTGGCACGGGATCTACCACCCAACTCATCCTCCATGATACAGAGACTCGGCACAGGTTGTGCCACCTGACTCATCCTCCCCGATGCAACCACCCCACTCATCCTCCCCCGACACAGACACTCGGCATGGGTCTACCATTTGACTCATCCTCCCCTGATACACACACCCAGCACAGGCTCTGTCACCCGACCCATTCTTTCTGATACAGACACGCAGCACGGGCTCTGCCATCCGAAGCATCCTTTCCAATACATTCAGAATGGGCTCAGCCACCCAACACATCCTCTACCACCCGACTCATCCTCCCCCCCGATACAGACACTAAGCACGGGCTCTACCACCCGACTCATCCTCCCCCCGATACAGACACTAAGCATGGACTCTACCACCTGACTCATCCTCCCCGATGCAAACACTCAGCATGGGCCCCCCGATACAGACACTAAGCACGGACTCTACCACCCCACTCATCCTCCCCGATACAGACACTAAGCACGGACTCTACCACCGACTCATCCTCCCCCGATGCAAACACTCACCATGGGTCTACCACCTGACTCATCCTCCCCTGAATACAGACACTCAGCACCTGCTCTGCTACCCGACCCATCCTCTCTGACACAGGTACTTTGCACCGGCTCTGCCATTCGATCCATCCTCCCCAGTATAGACACTGAGCATGGGTGCTACCACCTGACTCATCTTTCCTGATATACTTAGCTCGGGCTGTACCACCTGACTCATCCTCCCCCAATACAGACCAAGGTGAGATAAATCAGGCAGCCAGTGGACACAAAAATAATTGGTTTAGCTACCAGATTTTTAAAGTTACTGGCCAACTACCCATAAAGTGATTTTTTTGAGCCCTCAAAAATGATGCCTACTAAAAATATTCATTTTATTACCAGAGTTTCTAAACTAGTGGCCAAACTGACCACCAGCTCACAAACTCATTTGTCCCAATCTGATACAGACACTCAGCACGGGCTGTGTCATCTGTCCAGTCCTTCCCATACTCGGCACGGGCTCTGCCACCCAACCCATCCTCCGCAGTATAGACAGTGAGGGCTCTGTCATCTGTCCCATCTTCCCCTGATATAGACACTCAGCATGGGCTCTGCCACTCAACCCATCTTCTAAATAGGAGCAACACCTTATCTAGGGTAGGAGTATATAAAGAGTTCAACAAGGCAGTATAGCGCAGTGGTTTAAGGCTCTGGGCTGCGAACCTGGAGACCTGGGTTTGAGTCCCACAGCCCCCACTTGCATACTGTGTGACCCTGAGCAAGTCACTTAACTTCCTTGTGCTCCCAGGTCGCACCTGCTTTCAGCTTAGTGTGTCTCTCCTGGTTAAAAAAAAAAAAAAAAAGGCACAGGAGAGCACAAATAGAAATAAACAAAAAAGGGGAAACTAGAAACAGAGCTAAGGGTACAAAGGTATCTCCAGGTAACACATGGAGAATAGAGGTTGAGAATGCTGGGAGTGGTGCAGTGCAGTGGCTATGGGGCGGCAGTTTTCGGAGAGACCTTCCAGAGACTATGGTGCCGCCCCATCCGCACACACCTTTCTGCGTTGAGGGAGGAGGTCTCTAGACTCCAGGCCGAGCTGACTAGGATTTAGAGGAACTCTCCCCCCCCCACCCAGGGGCCACCAAGTCTGCCACCATTACCTCAGAAAATGCCAGTCAGGAGGAAAGGCTGGACTTTGGTGAGCTGTGGATGGGTGGTGGGACAGAGGCACATTCCTCAACCAGTACCACTACAGAACTCCTATGCTGCTCTGGTGGAGCGGGACTGCAAGGAAGAAGCACCTGGACTAGTTACCAAGGGAACGCGTGGGGCCCTCCTTAGTGGAGACCTCAAGGAGGGTGGTAGAGGACGCCAGAGGAGGAAGCAACTTCTGGTGGGGGACTCAATTGTGAGGGGGATAGATTTGGGAAAAGGAAATGGGGGGAGACAGATTAAGTACCTATCTGGTGCCATGGCTCAATGGGAAGCGAATCCTGCAGATCACTGGGTCAGCAGGACGGGAGGGAGAACTGGATTTCATTGTCCACCTGGGGACTAATGACCTGGCTTGGGACGGGACTGGGATAGTACAGGGGGAGTTTAGGTAGCTGGGGAGGGGTCTTATACAGGTAGCTCGCTCAATGGCTTTTGCTGAGGTGCTGCCTGTCTATGAAAGAGGACAGGAGAGGGAACTCCACACCAGGAGCTTCAACTCATGGGTCATGGCTGAAGGAATGGTGCAGAGACGAATAGTTCTGCTACACTTGGGACTGGGGACCCACCTAGGAGGATAAGGGCCTTTACAGGAGTGATGGCCTGCATCCATCCAAGAGGGGAACCGCAGTCCTCAGTGAACAGTTTAAGTGTTACTGCAATGAGCATTTAAACTAGCTAAGGTGGGTGGCAGAAGGAATTGAGGAGTCAGAAACTGCCTCTCCCCACAGGCTGAAGTAGAGAGTAAGGAGAACCCAAGGGGAGAGGAATCACCCAGGGTGCAAATTAATAAAGGGAGCAGGGTGGTAGAGATAAAGGGGGAAAGGAACAGTAGCATTAAAAAGAGAGATGGGAAGGAGGGAAGGAAAAAGGGGGGCAATAAGCAGAGTGGAATCAAAATCTGGAAGGCCGTGTGTGCAAATGCTAGAAGTCTAGAAAATAAGATTCCAGAGCGAGAGGCCATCATGGCAGAGGCCAGCCTTGATATTGTGGCCATTACTGAGTCATGGACGGCACACTGAAAACCATGACTGGCACATGGCCATACCGGGCTACACTCACTTCAGGAAGGACCGGGTGGGAAGGAAAGGAGGAGGTGTGCTTTATGTGAGGGGAAAGCATAAAAGCCATGGAGATACATGGAATACAGGGGGAGGCAGAGGTACTGTAGGTCTCCCTGGAGATGGGTAATGGAGCCACCATTCACACTGGAGTGATCTACAGTCCTCCAGCGCAGAGGGAGGAATTAGATAAGGTGCTGGTGGAAGCCATTGGCAAGATTGCGGAAAAGGGGTAGGTGCTGCTGCTGATGGGGGACTTCCACCTGCCAAATTTAGATTGGAGCCTCCCAGCAGCGGCTTCAGCTAGAAGCAGGGACATCCTGGACTTTCTTCAGGGGGCATTCCTCAGGCAACTAGTCAGTGAACCCACTCATGATGGGGCAATACTGGACTTAGTACTCACTAAAGGGGACAGTGTTGCAGATTTCAGGGTGGTAGGCCACGTGGGGACCAGTGATCACCGTACAGTGTGGTTCAGTATAAGGACGGCTGCAGAATCAAACCACACAAGGGTGAGGGTCCTGGACTTTAGGAGGGCAGGTTTTAAAAAGATGGATGAATGCCTCAGGGATGACCTAGCAGGGTGGGTGACCTGGATGGGGTGGAGGAACAGTGGGTGAAGTTAAAGGGAGTATAGCAAGGGCAACAAACCTCTACGTCAAACAAGTGAGCAAAAGCAAGAGGAACAAGCATTTGTCAGTGCCGAATGTTTGCTTGCTGGCATTGGCATTGCTAGAGCAGGAGTTAGAGAGATGCAGAATAGGAATGGCAGTATTGAACTAACGCCAACCCCCACCATGCAGAGACTGAAAGGCGATGGGGGTGTGCCTTTGGGTCATCAGCCATAACGCTTACGCCATTCCACCTCACCCCACCCTGCAGACACCAACATGTGTCGCAGTGTGCTTTGGGGTCTTCGGCCTTAATACTCAACCCATTTCATAAGGAAATAAGCTAAGATGGGTGCAGTATAAGAGAATGGGGTGAACTTTAGGGCCGAAGACCCCAAGGCACACCTTGGCTGTAGGGTGGAGGTAGAATGCTGTGAGCATTACGGCTGACGAACCCAAGTCACACCCCTGACGCCAGTCAGTCTCTACAGGGTGGGCGTTATGGTTGGAAACCTTAACGCCCCGGGCATTTGTTGGTATTTTCACTCCAGATTTTCTAAATGGGCTTTTCGGGACCCCACCTCATGAACAGTGGCATTATCATTTCATTACTCTGTCCTGAAAGGTGATTTCGCACAGCAACTATGCCATTTGGTGCCACAGGTGTGGAAACACATTTTGGGCAGGATGTGAAAAATGACCGCTGTACTGTTCATGAGGAGGTGTGGAAAAATGGCAATGTTGAAAATCTGGAGTGAAAATATGAAAAATTCACTAAGTTACAAGCGTGCGTAGAAAATGCGCAATGCATGTCCGTAACATGATCATTTCTTGGAATTTTTTCACCAAATTTTCAACATAGGCATTTTAGGACTTCTGCTCATGAACAGTGTCACTGTGATTTTCTTAATCTGTCCTGAATACTGATACTGAATACTGATTTCCCACAGTGACCATGCTATTCTGCGCCGGACGTGCGAAAACACATTTCGGCCATGATGTGAAAAATGACAGCTGTACTGTTCATAAGGAGGTGTGAAAAAATGCTAATGTGGAAAATCTGGAGTGAAAATATTACAAATTTGTGAAGTTACAAGTGTGTGCGGAAACTGAGCAACGCATGCTTGTAACACAGTTGGTTTTTTGGAATTATTTCACCAAATTTGCAACATAGGCTCTTTGAGAGCCCACCTCATGAACAGTGACACTGTCACTTCGTTAATCGGTCCCGAAAGGTGATTCCACGCAGTGAATGCAAAATCACCTTTCAGGACTGAATAACGCCATGACAGTGACTGAATTCATGAAGACGGGTCCCAAGAACCCCATGCTGAAAATTTGGTGCCAAAAGTAAAAAAAATGGCCGAGATAGCCACATAAGTTGGAAAAAAAACATTTATACCATTATACAGCTTACCGGCATTTCTTCAATTCACGGTCGGCTTTGAAGAGCGCAGACGTGTTCCCGGTCCACCGAAGATCATTGCGCTGGGCTGTGGAGGTAAGTATGAGGTGAGAGGGGAGTGGGGAGGTGCGGTGTGCAGAGGGTGGCTGCGGGTTGGGGAGGGGCCACCGGACTCAACGAGGACCGTTTCCTTTTTACTTTTTTTTTTTTTAAAGACGACTCTGGACTTTGGCATGCTGGGGTGGGCCTCAGTGTGCCACCTGGAAATGTACTTGTTTGGGGGGGACTGAGCCGACGGGATTGGGCACCTGTCGGCCATACAGTGTGCATTGGGGGAGGGAGACTAGGACTTTTGTCATGCCAGGGTGGCCATAGAGTGTGCTGGGGGAGGTGCATCAGCCGAGGATTGGGCACCCCGGCACATAACAAATGGGGAGGGGGGCACTGGGCGTCGATGGGATTGGGCTACCCCGTCGGCAAAAGAACTGGAGAAGGGGGCATGCTGACAGGGGGATTGGGCACCCCCATCGGCTTCCCCAAGGACTGTGAAAGGTGGCAGCTGTCCGTTGGCTTCCTGGAGACTGTGAGAAGCCGACGGAGAAGCTGTCGCCATGTTAATTGAAACGAGACACTGCCAGACAATGCAGCTGTAATTGGCTGCTGCAGTCGGGGACCGCCCCGCAAACACAGCTGATTGTGATGGGGCGCTTCCTGATTGCAGTGGTCAATCTTTTTGTGCATAGTGGCATGCTCAGTAACTGTCACTACTGGAAGCAAGGTGTTTCCTGCGCACGTGCGTGCAAGCAAACACAAAAAGTGCACAAAATAGCCAGATACAGATACTAGTACCCAGTTTTATGCTTCAGCCGTGCTGTGCGTAGTAACTCGCAGTGAGGACAATAGGCACTGAATCAGAGAGTACTGTTACAGTGTGTGGTAATAAACTTCAGACGAGGTAAATTTACAGGTTTAAAACACACCTTGGTGTGATATTTATTTTTCAAAGGTTAGAAAAATAAATGAAAACAAAAAAATTGCAAAGAAAATCACTACTTAACATCAGTAGTTTCTCACAAAATACAGTCCTGGATCTTAGAGCTCCTAAGACACTTCTCATCTGCATTCAACAGCTTCTCTGCGCCTCTCCTCCCTCTTCTAGGGTTGAGCCCCTCTGGACTGAACTGAACTAAACTCTGTGCAAAGGTTTTTATATCGTTTTGGTAGGGTCACCTGACTGAGACCTTACATGTTTACAAGTCGGGGCATGTTTCAAAACCAAGGGGAAGGGGATTGTGTCAGGGGATTTCCTAGTTTAGTTAAAGGTACGGTGTATATATCCACAGATATTGACTCTATATCTCTGATCCACAGTGACTAAGCTCTTTTATACATAGAACCTTATACAGAAACAGGTTTATAATGTGAATTTATGAAAATACCATAAAGATTTCTTGTAACTGTACTAATCATGAAATTATTTTATATGGCTTCTGATCATTTTTCTTTAAAAAGGCTTTATTAACTGCATTTATTCCTGCTATCTAAAATAGCCATCATGCTTTTTGTACACAAAATGCACTTTACACAACACCTCTCTGGGTGTTTGGCATCATTTCGGGGTCTGGATGGATGGAAATGGAAGAAGAACTAGTAGGAAGTTTAGCAGGAACATTAAAGAGCTAGGCTAGGTGGCCAACCTGGGGTGGGGGGGGGGAGAAAAGCAAAGAGAAAAGCGTTAACTGTTGCTAGGAAATAAGGAGATAGAAAAGTGGTCCATCAGTCACAGCCGAGGGTGTAGCCTAACTCCGCCACAAGTACCTATAAAACTAATAATACTGAGAAATGCTGTGTGTCATTTCTTTGCAGATGACTCAAAGCTGGGTGCAGTGGTGGATGGGGAGGAGGGGAGAGTAGCCTTGCAGGAGGACCTGGAGGCTCTGGAAAGGTGGTCGGGAAAAATGGAAACTAAAATTCAATGCAGGGAAGTGCAAGGTTCTGCACCTGGGAGTCAGAAACCCAGGCCAGGGGTATACCCTGGGAGGACACATGATTCTAGTCACGGAGGGTGAGAGGGACCTAGGGGTAGTGGTCGATGTCAAAATGAACAACTCTGAGACCTGTTGGAGGGCAGCGGCAAGGGCAAATAGGATGCTGGGATGCATCGCCAGGGGGATCACCTCCAGAAAGGCGTAAGTGATCCTTCCACTGCACAACTGCTTGGTTAGGCCACACCTTGAGTATTGTGTACAGTTTTGGAGACCACATTTAAAGAGGGACATTACACTCCTAGAGAGGGTCCAAAGGAGGGCAACCAAAATGATCTGGGGCCTGGGGGAGAGGACCTATGAGGAGAGGTTCAAGGAGCTCAACATGTACACCCTAGAGGAGAGATGGGGCAGGTGGGACATGATGGAGGTCTTTAAGTACGTGAAAGGGATCAATAAAGGAGGCCCAGTCAGGGTGCTCCAAAGGAAGGAGGGTGGGGCAACATGAGGTCGCAGGTGTAAGCTGGAAGGGGGCAGGCTCAGAGGGGAGAGGAGAAGATGTTATTTCACTGAAAGGGTGGTGGAGCCATGGAATGCACTGCCCAGGGAGCTGGTAGAGGTGGAGACTATAGACGGGTTTAAGAGGGGATGGGACAGGTACAGGGGGAGAGTAAATGTGACCACGCCCAATACAGGTGGAACATCTGGGACTGGGGATAGTGTAACCCAAGGGGAAGGGGGGACACCAAAATTGGCCCTCAGTGCAGGTGCTGAAAATCGAGCAGACTCGAGAGAGCGTTAGGCCTATTCTGCTGGCATTTTAGTATGTTAGTATTTTTTTTTACTGACTGTTAAAGGGGCACTGTCAGCTTTGACCCTTCACTTTTTGCCTGATCCGAAAAATGCACCTCTTGGCACAGACCTATTAAACATTCACTGCAGAAAACCCCCATATGTATGAAATTAAATTATATATACAATTTTATTCTTTTTCAGCTGCAATTTCCATCCATTCGTCCCGACCGAAAATGCACCGCATCCCGGAAGCACATCCAAGTCGGGAATGTGGGTCTGGCAGGAGCGCATTCATGAAGTGCAAATTTTTCCCATTCTGTCAGTAAAATAAATATAATCCAGCGCCTTATGTTATGAGAAAATGCTGCTGCTATCTCCCACAACAAACTGGGCACTGCGAGTAGTAAAATTCACTATTTTAAATCCGAGCTGAATTCCGGGCATGCACTCGAGAGTCATGCACAAAGATCCTACGCATGCACAAGAGTGTGCTGTTGGTGTGCATGCCCGGGATTTCAGCTAAGATTTAAAATAGTAACTTTTGTGTGGCTTGTCTGTGTCATTATGCTCATATTGAACCACACTGTGGGATGATCACTGGAACCCATGTTCCTGCCCTCCAGGAAGCCAGGACCCTCACCTTTGTTTTACTTGTCTGTGTCATAGTGCTCATATTGAACCACACTGTGTGATGATCACTGGACCCCAGGTGCCTGCCCACCAGCACTCCAGGACCCTCACCTTTGTGTGGTTTGTCTGTGTCCTAGTTTGCATAGTGAACCACACTGTGCGATGATCACTGGACCCTTCGTGCATGCCCTCTAGCAATGCAGGACCCTCAGCTTTCTGTGGCTTTCCTGTGTCATAGTGCTCATATTGAACAATACTCTGTGATGATCACTGGACCCCAGGTGATTACCCAGAAGCAAGCCATCACCCTCAGCTTTGTGTGTGTTGTCTGTGTCATAGTGCTCATATTGAACATCACTGCGTGATGATCAGTAGACCCCTGGATGATTGCCCACCAGCAAGTCAGGACCCTCACATTTGTGTGTCTTGTCTGTGTCGTAATGCGCCTGGGAAACAAAAACCCAGGGGAAGAGTACACAATGGGGGGTGAGATACTAACAACAACAAAAATTTAAAGGGACCTGGGGGTAGTCATATCAGATGACCTAAAGGTGGGCAAGCAATATGAGAGGGCAGCAAGGAGGGCTGGGGGGATACTGGGATGCATAGGGAGAGGCATCACCAGTAGAAAACAGGATGTTGTTATCCCTCTGTACAGACAGCTGGTGAGACCCCATCTGGAGTACTGCGTGCAGTTCTGGAGACCCAATCTCATCAAAGACATAGACAGGATGGAAGCTGTCCAGAGGAGGGCAACTAAAATGGTGCAGGGTCTGCACCGGAAGACATATGAAGAGAGACTTAAGGAGCTTAAGATGTATAGCCTCGAGGAAAGGAGGGAGAGGGGGGACATGATAGAAACTTTCAAGTACCTCAAGGGAATCAACAAAGTCCAAGAGGGTAGCATCTTTCAAAAAAGAGGTGTGCAAGAACAAGGGGCACAATTTGAAGATGGAGGTGGCTCAGAGGTAATTTAAGGAAGTATTTTTCACAGAGAGGTTGTGGATGCATGGAACGGCCTTCCGGAGGAGGTTGTGGAGTCAAAAACAGTGGTGGAATTCAAGCATGCATGGGACAGTCATAAGGCAATTGTAGGGGGTGGGGGTAGGAAGAAGTAGGCTGCTGGTTAACTAGGATCTGCAGCTTATCCATTAGGTAGGGAAATGGGCAGACTGGGTGGGCCAAGCGGTCCTTATCTGCCGTCAAATTCTATGTTTTCTATGTTTACTACTCGCAGTGCTCGGTGTGTCATGGGAGATAGCAGCAGCATTTTCTCATAACATAAGGTGCTGGATTATATTTATTTTACTGACAGAATGGGAAAAACTTGCACTTCATGAACGCGCTCCTGCCAGACCCACATTCCCGACTTGGATGTGCTTCCGGGATGCAGGGCACTTTCAGTCGGGACGAATGGATAGCAAATTGCAGCTGAAAATGAATAAAATTGTAAATATAATTTAATTTCATACATATGGAGGTTTTCTGCAGTGATTGTTTAATAGGTGTGTGTCAAGAGGTACATTTTTCGAATCTGGCAAAAAGCGAAGGGGGAAAGCTGACAGTGCCCCTTTAAATGGCTATACATGGATACGCAGTAATACATGTAGGTCTATCTAGTCTGCCCATAAGCTCTAAACTTGTATGTAGTCACCAGATCTGGCACTGTGGGCCATAAAATGAGGATTGTTAAATTATTTTATTGTTAAATTATTTCATTAAAATATTTTGATGACTACCTTACACAGCATCAATATTGTAAGGTAGGGAAGTCAATTTACTACATATACAGGATCACCGTGTACTCTTAATATAAATTTCAACTTTATTTGCAGGAAAACACCATTGAACACACTCATTTACAAGGAGGTCCCTCCTAATATAATAATAAGGTGATACAAGCCTTTATGTGATTTATTTTAATATCTGAAATCTCAAGATGTAGCCAGTATGTGATTGTATCAGATGTAGTGTTACCAGGGGTTAACGCTTCTGCCTGTGTTTCTAAGAAACAATTACTTAAAAGCATTGCATACTACAACAGATTTACATTTTTCACAATTCCAGTAGGCAGTACCTGCACTGAACAATGCTTTGTAGGACTTTTCCCAATTTGTAGAGGATCATTTTCAATTTCCCACTGCAGAGGTATAGGAAAAGAAATCTAGACTCTTCTTAACTTTTCCACCAGTTGACTACATTTATAGAGCTATCTTTTGAGTACTTCTCTGTCAAGTCACTGGGTGGGAATAAAAAAAAAAAAGAAATTCCTGAAGCCATAATGATCTGTACTGATTGGTCCAGCTGATCAACTGACAACACTTTGTACATGTGAGACACCCAAGTGGAGTGCTGGACCACTTAGTAATTAAATGAGAATTATAAATCTCTGGCTCTGTCAGTTCAAAGCTAAGCACCACTGTCACAGTCCTGACCCCCTACTATCTCTACAACATACAGCTGGTATACATCTCATCTCCCCTGCTCCTCTTAGAATCAGCATGGGGAGATTAACCCCTTCACACCTTAATTCTTCCAGCCTGAAAGACACATACATGGCTCTTTTTCAAAATACTTCTATATAATTCTGGTGAGAAGGGGTTAAAAAGGGCAATCTACTTTGGCCAAAAAAAATTTGGAGTGGCGGCAGCCCCCCCTTGCTTCCCCGGTTCTGTCTGTGGGCTTCCTGTTACATAGCCAGATGCTGTTGATGCGGTGTCCATTCTTACTTTAAGTATTGTATAGAGATTTGGGAGCTGCTGCTTATGTATTGTACCTCCAGTAAAGAATGCAGCTGTAATTGACTGCTGCAGTCAGGGACCACCCTGCAAACACAGCTGATTGTGACGTAAGGTTTCTATGAGCATAGTGGCATGCTCATTAACTGCCTCCTACTGAAGCAAGGTGTTTCTTGCGCACACTCAAGCAAACACAAAAAGAGACCACTATGATTCTTGAAAGAGGAAGCTGAAAAGGTAAAAGCTAAAAGGTAGCATTCAGAAGGTATAAGGAGGCTCTGAGGAGGATAAGGAAGTGTATTGGGGGAAACAGAGAAGCAGGGAAAGCAGTAAGATATGCAGAGGTGGAAACGGAGGAGAGAATAGCCCAGGAGGTATCGAAAGGGGACAAGAGAGTTTTTAGATATGTAAGTGAAAAGAGGAAGACCAGGGGTGGGATTGTAATAAACAAGGGAAGGGGAACTGTGCAGAGGTGGATCAGAAAAAGGCAGACATCCTGAACAAATACTTTTGTTCAGTGTTCACAGAGGAAGGAGAAGGGGACGGGCCACAAAAAGAGTAACAAAAGCTTTGGAGGGAGGGAGGTGGACACTACTGCTTTTTTGGAAGGGAGAGTCCTGAAGGGACTTGTTAATCTGAAAGTAGACAAAGCAATGGGGCCAGATGGGGTGTATCTAAGGGTATTGAGGGAGCTCAGGGAAATACTGGTTGCACCTCTGACAGTTCTGTTTATCAGCTCACTGGAACAGGAGTGGTTCCAGAGGTCTGAAGGAGGGCAGATGTAGTTCCACTACACAAAAGTGGTAGCAGGGAGGAGGCTTGCAATTATAGGCCAGTCAGGCTGACATTGGTGGGAAAGTTAATAGACTTACTGCTGAAGGACAGGATTATGGAATATCTTGAATCCAGTGGGTTGCAAGACCCAAGGCAGCATGGTTTCACAAGCTGACTACTCTCTTTAACAAATCATGGGAGGATGGGGTGGTACCTGAGGACTGGAGGAGGGCAGATGTGATTCCTCTTCACAAAAGTGGGAGCAGGACAGAGGCAGGAAACTACAGACCAGTTAGTTTGACCTCAGTGGTAGGGAAAATGATGGAATCACTTCTGAAGAAAAGAATTGTTGAGTACCTAGAGGCCAGTGGGGCACAGGACCCACGGCAGCATGGATTCACGATGGGAAGGTCGTGTCAGACGAATCTAATAGATTTCTTTGACTAGGTGACCAAAGTAGTAGACCAGGGAGGGGCTATGGACATGGCCTACCTAGATTTTAGCAAGGCATTTGATACAGTTCCACACAAAAGATTAATACACAAGTTAGCCAGCCTTGGAGTGGGCCCCAAGGTTGTAGCCTGGATTAAAAATTGGCTAGACAACAGGACGCAAAGGGTAATAGTAAACGGAGTCTACAGTGAAGAAAGGAGGGTTACTAGCGGGCTACCGTAGGGTTCAGTACTGGAACCGGTCTTTTTTAATGTCTTTATAAGTGACATTGCAGAGGAACTGGAAGGAAAAGTATGTCTCTTTGCAGACGACACAAAGATCTGCAACAGGGTTGGTACACAAGATGGAGTGGAAAGGATGAGAAGGGACTTGGCAAGGTTGGAGGAATGGTCAAATGTATGGCAGCTCAGATTCAGTGCAAATAAGTGCAAGGTAATGCACCTAGGAAACAAAAACCCAGGGGAAGAGTACACAATGGGGGGTGAGATAATGACAATAGTAAAAATGGAAAGGGACCGGGGGGGTAATTATATCAGATGATCTAAAGGTGGGCAAGCAATTTGAGAAGGCAGTAAGGAAGGCTGGGGGAATACTGGGATGCATAGGGAGAGGCATCAATAATAGAAAACAGGAAGTTATCTCTCTTTACAGACAGTTGGTGAAACCCCATCTGGAGTACTCTATGCAGTTCTGGAGACCCCATCTCCACACAGACAGAGTGGAGGCTGTCCAGAGGAGGGCAACCAAAATGGTGCAGTGTCTGCACCAGAAGACATACGAAGAAAGACTAAAGGAGCTTAATATGTATACCCTTGAGGAAAGAAGGGAGAGAGGGGACATGATAGAAACTTTCAAGTACCTCAAGGGAATCAACAAAGTCCAAGAGGGTAGCATCTTTCAGAAAAAGAGATGTGTAAGAACAAGGGGGCACAATTTGAAGATGGGGGTGGAGACGGCTCAGAGGTAATGTGAGGAAGTATTTTTTCACAGAGAGGGTTGTGGATGCATGGAACAGCCTCCCTGAGGAGGTCGTGGAGTCAAGAACAGTGGGGGAATTCAAGAATGCATGGGACAGACATAAGGCAGTCCTAGTTGGGGGTAGGAGAAAGTAAGCTGTTGGTTAACTAGGATCTGCAACTTATCTGTTAGGTAGGAAAATGGGCAGACTAGGTGGGCCAAGCGGTCCTTATCTGCCGTCAGATTCTATGTTTCTATGTCAAATGAATTCTGTTAGATTTCTTTGACTGGGTGACCAAGGAACTAGATCAGGGTGAAGCGGTGGATGTGGCCTACCTAGATTTCAGTAGGGCATTCAACACCGTTCCACATAGACTAGTAAACGAACTGGGTAGCTTAAGAGTGGGTCCAAAAGTGGTAAACTGGATAAGAAATTGTTTAGGAGATAGGTGACAGAGGGTAGTGGTAAACAGAGTTTACTTCAGGGAAGGGAGGGTGACCAGTGGCGTTCCTCAGGGATCAGTGCTGGGACCAGTCCTCTTTAATGTCTTTGTAAGTGACATTGGAGAGGAGCTGGAAGGGAATGTGTGCCTGTTTATGGATGACGCCAAAATCCGCAGTAGTGTGGACACCACGGGGGGTGGGGGTGGAAAGGCTGAGCAGAGACCTGAGAAAACTAGAGGAGTGGTCAAGGTTATGAAAGCTGGGTTTTATTGCAAAAAAATGCAGAATAATGCACTCAGGGCACAGAAACCCAGGGGTAGAGTACAGAATGGGTGGAGTGGTACTGATGACCACCAAGCAGGAAAGAGACCTGGGGGTAATCATACCATATGGTCTAAAGGTGGCCAGGCAGTGTGACAAGGCAGTAGGGAGGGCAAGTAGGATGCTGGGGTGCATAGGAAGGGGTATCACCAACAGAAAGGGGGAGGTGGTATTGCCTCTGTATAGATCGCTGGTAAGACACCACCTGGAGTGTTGTGTCCTGTTCTGGAGACCACATCTCTGGAAGGACATAGACAGAGTGGATGCGGTCCAGAGGAGGGCAAATAAAAGGGTGCAGGGTCTGCATCAAAGGCCCTATAAGGAGAGAGAGACTAAAGGACCTCAATATGTACACCATGGAACAGAGGAGGGAGAGGGGGATTATGATAAAGACCTTTAAATACCTCACGGGGGTAAATAAGGTACAGGAGGGGAGTATTTTTCAGAAGAAAAGGTCCTCGAGAACAAGGGGACATGCTATGAAGCTGGAGAGGGGTAGACTCAGGAGAAATGTGTGGAAGTACTTCTTCACAGAAAAAGTGGTGGATTCCTGGAGCAGCCTTCCAGTGGAGGTTTTGGGGTCAAAAACAGTGGTGGAATTTAGGAATGCATGGGATAAGCACAAAGAAATCATAGTGGAAAGGAATGGGAGAAGGAGAAAGCTGTAGCTCAGGCACGGTCTGGTGTAATAGTGTAGGTAGGGAGAAATGGGCAGACTGGATGGGCCAAGTGGTCCTTATCTGTTGTCAAATTCTGTGTTCTGTGTTTCTTCCCCGAAACAGACACACAGCACAGACTCTGCCAACCGACTAGTCCCACCCTGCTACAGACGGACAGCACTGATTGTGCCACCCCACCAGTACTTCTCGATACAGACATTCAGTACGGGCTCTGCTACCAGACCCATCCTCACACTGTACAGACAATCAGCATGGGCTCTACCACCAGACCCATCCTTCCCCGATACAGGCACTCTGCACAGACTGCACCACCTGACCCATCCTTCCCGATACAGACACTCAGCATGGGCTCTGCCATCTGTCCCGTACTCCCCTGATACAGACACTCAGCATGGGCTCTGCCATCTGTCCTGTACTCCCCTGATACAGACACTCAGCACGGGCTCTGCCTCTTGACCCATCCGCCCACATACAGACACTTTGCATGGCCTCTGCCACCTGACCCATCCTCACCGACACAAACCATCAGCACAGGCTGTACCACTCTGCCAATCCTTCCTGATACAGACACATAGGATGGGCTTTGCCACCTGACTCATCCTCCCTCGCTACAGACACTAAGCATGGAATGCAGCACCTGACCTATCCTCCCTGATACAGACACTCGGCATGGGCTCTGCCACCCGGCCCATACTCCCCGGATACAGACACTCTGCACGTGCTGTACCACCTGACCCATTCTTTCTGGTACAGACACTTAGCATGGGCTCTGCCATCTGACCCATCCTCCCTGATACAGACACTCAGCACAGACCCATCCTCTTCTGATACAGGTACTCAGCACAGACTCTACTGCCCAATCTGTCCTTACTGATACAGACACTCAACACAGGCTCTGCCACCTGACCCATCCTCCCCTGATACAGGTACTCAGCACAGACTTTACTGCCCGATCTGTCCTTCCTGATACAGACACTCAACACAGGCTCTGCCACCCGACCCATCCTCCACTGATACTGACACTCAGCACGGGCTCTACCATCCAACCCATCCTCCCCGATACAGACGCTCCACACAGGGTCAGCCATCTGACCCAGCCATCCCACTACAGACAGACAGCATGGGCTCTACCACCCAACTCATCCTCCCCGGATACAGACACTCAGCACATGCTACCACCTGACCCATTCTTCCTGATACAGACGCTCCGCATGTTCTGTGCCACCCAAAGCATCCTCCCCTGATACAAACACTCAGCACAGGCTCTACCACCCAACCCATCATCCCACGAATCAGATACTCTACACAGGCTCTGCCATCTGACCCAGCCTTCACGATAACCGACACTCTGCATGGGCTATGCCATCAGACCCATCCTTCATGATACAGACACTCTGCATGGGCTATGCCATCAGACCCGTCCTTCACGATACTAAAACTCGGCACGGGCTTTACTAACTGACCCATCCTCCCCAGATAAAAACACTGGCCCATCCTTCCTGATACAGACACTCAGCATGGGATCCACCACTGACTCATCCTTCTCAGACACAGACACTCAGCACAGGCTCTGCCGCCCGACCCACTCTCCCCGATACAGGTACTCCGCTTGGGCTGCACCCTCTGACCCATCCTCCCCAGTACAGACATTCAGTGTGAGCTTTACCACCCAACTCGTCCTCCATCGATAGAGGTGCTCAGCATAGGCTCTGCCCCCTGACCCATCCTACCTAGACACAGACACTCAGCACAGACTCTGCCACCTGACCCATCCTCCCCAGACACAGACAACTCAGCACACTCTGCCACCTGACTCATCCTCCCCGATACAGGTACTCAGCTTGGGCTGCACCCTCTACCCATCCTTGCCAGTATAGACACTCAGCACGGTCTCAGCCACCTAACCCGTCCTCCCCTATACAGACACTCAGCATGGGCTCAGCCACCCGACCCGTCCTCCCCCACACAGACACTCAGCATGGGCTCAGCCACCCGACCCGTCCTCCCCCACACAGACACTCAGCATGGGCTCAGCCACCCGACCCATCCTCCCCCACACAGACACTCAGCATGGGCTCAGCCACCCGACCCATCCTCCCCACACAGACACTCAGCATGGGCTCAGCCACCCACCCGCCTCCCCACACAGACACTCAGCATGGCTCAGCCTACTGACCCATCCTCCCCACGCAGACACTCCGCATGGGCTCAGCCACCCACCCGCCCTCCCCACGCAGACACTCAGCATGGGCTCAGCCACCCACCCATCCTCCCCACACGACACTCAGCATGGGCTCAGCCACCCGACCCATCCTCCCCACGCAGACACTCAGCATGGGCTCAGCCACCCGACCCGTCCTCCCCACGCAGACACTCAGCATGGGCTCAGCCACCCACCCTCCCTCCCCACGCAGACACTCGCATGGGCTCAGCCACCGACCCATCCTCCCCACGCAGACACTCAGCATGGGCTCAGCCACCCGACCCGCCCTCCCCACGCAGACACAGCATGGGCTCAGCCACCACCCGCCCTTCCCCATGCAGACACTCAGCATGGGCTCAGCCACCCGACCCGTCCTCCCCCACGCAGACACTCAGCCTGGGCTCAGCCACCCGACCCGTCCTCCCCCACGCAGACACTCAGCCTGGGCTCAGCCACCCGACCCGTCCTCCCACACGCAGATACTCAGCATGGGCTCAGCCACCCGACTCATCCTCCCCCACTCAGCACCCGACCCATCCTCCCCACACAGACACTCAGCATGGGCTCAGCCACCCGACCCATCCTCCCCCACACAGACACTCAGCATGGGCTCAGCCACCCAACCCCATCCTCCCCCACACAGACACTCAGCATGGGCTCAGCCACCCGACCCATCCTCCCTCAATACAGACACGTTGCACAGGCTCTACCACCTGACCCATCCTCCCCAATACAGACACTCAGCATGGGCTCAGCCACCCGACCTATCCTCCCCCACACAGACACTCAGTATGGGCTCAGCCACCCGACTCGTCCTCCCCCACACAGATACTCAGCATGGGCTCAGCCACCCACCCGCCCTCCCCACACAGACACTCAGCATGGGCTCAGCCATCGACCCGCCCTCCCCACACAGACACTCAGCATGGGCTCAGCCACCACGCCCTCCCACACAGACACTCAGCATGGGCTCAGCCACCCACCCATCCTCCCCACACAGACACTCAGCATGGGCTCAGCCACCCGACCCGCCCTCCCACACAGACACTCAGCATGGGCTCAGCCACCCGACCCGCCCTCCCCACACAGACACTCAGCATGGGCTCAGCCACCACCCGCCCTCCCCACGCAGACACTCAGCATGGGCTCAGCCACCCGACCCGCCCTCCCCACGCAGACACTCAGCATGGGCTCAGCCACTGACCCGCCCTCCCCACGCAGACACTCAGCATGGGCTCAGCCACCCGACCCGCCCTCCCCACGCAGACACCAGCATGGGCTCAGCCACCACCCATCCTCCCCACACAGACACTCAGCATGGGCTCAGCTACTCACCCATCCTCCCCACGCAGACACTCAGCATGGGCTCAGCCACCACCCATCCTCCCCACGCAGACACTCAGCATGGGCTCAGCCACCCACCCGCCTCCCACGCAGACACTCAGCATGGGCTCAGCCACCGACCCGCCTTCCCCCACGCAGACACTCAGCATGGGCTCAGCCACCTGACCCGCCTTCCCCACGCAGACACTCAGCATGGGCTCAGCCACCTGACCCGCCTCCCCACGCAGACACTCAGCATGGGCTCAGCCACCTGACCCGCCCTCCCCACGCAGACACTCAGCATGGGCTCAGCCACCTGACCTGCCCTTCCCCATGCAGACACTCAGCATGGGCTCAGCCACCCGACCCGTCCTCCCCCACGCAGACACTCAGCCTGGGCTCAGCCACCCGACCCGTCCTCCCACACGCAGACACTCAGCATGGGCTCAGCCACCCGACTCATCCTCCCCCACACAGCACCCGACCCATCCTCCCCACACAGACACTCAGCATGGCTCAGCCACCCACCCATCCTCCCCACACAGACACTCAGCATGGGCTCAGCCACCCAACCCCATCCTCCCCACACAGACACTCAGCATGGGCTCAGCCACCCACCCATCCTCCCTCAATACAGACACGCTGCACAGGCTCTACCACCTGACCCATCCTCCCAATACAGACACTCAGCATGTTGGGCTCTACCACCCCACCCATCGCCTCCCAGTGCAGACACTCAGCATGGGCACTACCAGCTGACTCATCTTCCTGATAGAGACACTTATGTCTGGTTGTGCCTCTGACCCATCCTCCTGATACAGACACTGCACCAGCTCAGCCACCCAACCCATCCTCCCCGATACAGACACTTACAAACCCACAAAATTGCCAGCAGATGCAGGCTTTTTGGTCTGTCTAGTCTGCTCAAGTGTGCAGCACCTGTCTAATTCAACTGCAGCTGCCCCCTTGCACCCCACTTCTAACTTAGTGCCCCCACTTGACTCTCTTCCCTACTTTCCCTACAGTTTTGACTCTCCTTTGGGCTCTATCCCACCCTCTCTGAAACTGCCCACTGTCTGCAGTGATACCACTTCTGGCAGCGCATTCCAACCTGCCACCATGCTCTCTGTGAATTAGTGCCTCTTCGCCTCCTCTTGACCCTTCCTTCCTCCCTCCAATTTCAGACTGTGTCCTCTGGCGCCCCTCCCCTTTTAACTTAAACAAACCTCTGAATTATCTGTTTGAGCCATTCAGTGCCTAAAGGGCATAATCATATTCCTCTCTCCTTCTATCTTCTAGGGTGTACATGCTGAGCTCTCTCAATCTCTTCATATGTCTTGTCTCCCATCCCCAGGATCATCTTCATCACCCTACGCTGGCCCCCATCCAGTAGTTTGATGTCCCTTTTCAAATAGGGGCACCAAAACTGCACACAGTGTTCCAAGTGCGGCCTCACAAGGGACCTGTACAGGGGCAAAATTACTTCCTCCCTCCTAGCGGCGATTCCCCTGGCGATGTATCCCAGCATTCTGTTCACCTTTTGCAGCTGCCTTCCTGCACTGTGCCGAGTGTTTCATGTCCCCTGTCACCAGCACCCCCAGATCTTTCTCCTCCACCGAAGTGGTCAACTGCACTCCCAACCAGTTAGCTGTTCTTAGATTTTTTTGCTCCCAAGTGCAAGACCTTGCATTTTGTGGCATTAAACCCCAGCTGCCATGCGTCTGACCAGTGCTCAAGTGTCGCCAAATCCTCCTGCAGTACCTTATCCCCTTCCTCACTATCCACCTCAGCACAGATGTTAGTGTTGTCTGCAAAGAGGTTGATCTTGCTCCTTATCCCGGTTGATATTTCGGCTGTGAATACGTTAAGTAGTAGCGGTCCTAGCACCGACCCTCACGTGACTCCATTGGTTACCACCCTGGGTGCCGAGAACTCTTCCCCAACTACCACCCTCTATTGTCTGCCCTGCAACCAGCTCTTAATCCACCAACCAGTTTCCTCCCTGCTTCCAGACTATTTAACTTGCTGGTCAGCCTTCCGTGGGGCACCAAGTCAAACGCCTTACTGAAATCCAGGTAAAGGACATCCACTGCATGGCCCCTATCCAGTGACCTTGTCATCCAGTCAAAAAAGTTAACAAGGTTGGTCTGACATGATATCTCAGATACAAACCCACGTTGCCTGTCATCCTGCATACCGTTCTCCTCCAGAAGATTCACCAGCCTATCCTTAAGGATAGTCTCCATTAGCTTTCCCACAATGGCTGTAAGGCTTACTGGTCTGTAGCTCCCAGGTTTATCTCTGGGCCCACTCTTATGGATTGGCACCCCATATGCCATCCTCCAATCCCTGGGCATGCATCCAGTATTCCGGGAAGTGTTGAACAAATCTGCCAGTGGTCCCGCCAGGACCCTGCCAACTCCCTGAGTACCCTAGGATGCACTCCGTCTGGACCAGGCGCCTTATCCACCCTTAGGGAACTTAGGCCCTCCAACACCCTTTTGACTGAGATCTCCACGTCTGTCACCTCCCGTCTCCCCCTCCACCCTTTCCCTGAGGTATAGTTCCATCCTTCCCTCTCTCTGGTAAACACTGAGCAGAAGTACTTATTTAGTAGTTCCGCCTGCTCTGCCTACCCTCCTTCCTTCCTAATCCTTACAAGCTGGTCCTTGCACTTTCTTCTCTCTCTCCTATATACCTAAAGAAATCCTTTTCCCCTTCCCTGATCCCCTGCGCCAGCCTTAGTTCTTTTGAAGCCTAGGCTGCCCTCACTACTTTGCTCACCTCCCTGGGTTTCTTCACGTATTCCTCCCTGTCCTTATCCCAGTAGGATCTCTTATACTTTCTAAAGGCCGCTCTCTTTTCCCTCACCCTTGCCACTACCTCTCCATTCACCCAGCTCGGGTCTCTTGTTCCTGGCCTTCTTGCTTTGGCACTTGGTGCAAGAGCTAGTGACCTCTGCCAGACCCCTCTTTATGATGTTCTGTTTCTGCTCTGCAGCCATGTCCAGGCTGATGTTGTCTAGGTACCCTTTCAAAATGATTCCCATCCTGCTGCCAAAGTCTGCCCTCTTTAAATCCACCTCTCTTGTTTTGCTTTTGTTTTGGCTACCTCCTTCCCCAGATTGAGGGAGAACCACACTGTGCAGTGGTCACTTCCCGCTAGGGGGGGTCCTCCACCTCTGTGTCGTGGACTAGCTTTCCGTCCATAAGCACCAGGTCCAAATGTTCCTCCTGGTTGGCTCTGTCACTTTCTGTATGAAGCAGCCATCCTGGAAGACCTTCAGGAGGACCTACTCTCTGGCACTTGAGGTGGCTGTGGTGTTCAATCCACCACCGCAGATTGAAGTCCCCAACCATCACTGTGTTGCCCTTACTGCTAAGTCTCTTAATTTGTTCCCCAGTTCCTCGTCCATTTACACACTTTGGAGGGAGGCCTATACCACTCATACATAACATAGAAACATAGAATTTGACACAGATAAGGATCGCTGGCCCACCCAGTCTGCCTATTTCCTGCCTAATGGATAAGCTGCAGATCCTAGTTAACCAGCAGTCTACTTTTTCTACCCCCACCCCTAGAATTGCCTTATGACTGTCCCATGCATGCTTGAATTCAACCACTGTTTTGACTCCACAACCTCCTCCGGAAGGTTGTCCATGCATCCACAACTCTCTGTGAAAAATACTTCCTTACATTACCTCTGAGCTGCTCCACCTCTATCTTTAAATTGTGCCCCTTGTTCTTGCACACCTCTTTTTGAAAGGTGCTACCTCTTGGACTTTGTTGATTGGCTTGAGGTACTTGAAAGTTTCTATCATGTCCCCTCCTCCTTTCCTCGAGGCTATACATATAAGCTCCTTTAGTCTCCTCCATATGTCTCTGGTGCAGACCCTGCACCATTTTAGTTGTCCTCCTCTGACAGCTTCCATCTTGTCTATGTCCTTGTGGAGACTGGGTCTCCAGAACTGCACAGTACTCCAGATGGGGTCTCACTAGCTGTCTGTACAGAGGATAACAACTTCCTGTTTTCTACTGGTGATGCCTCTCCCATGCATCCCAGTATCCCCCAGCCTCCTTACTGCCCTCTCACATTGTTTGCCCACCTTTAAGTCATCTGACATGACTACCCCCAGGTCCCTTTCCATTTTGTTGCTGTTAGTATCTCACCCCCATTGTGTACTCTTCCCTGGGTTTTGTTTCTCAGGTGCATTACCTTGCATTTCTTAGCACTGAATCAAAGCTGCCATACATTTGACCATTCCTCTAACCTTTCCAAGTCCCTTCTCATCCTTTCCACCCCACCTTGTGCATCAGCTCTGTTGCAGATCTTTGAGGCATACTTTTCTTCAAGTCCCTCTGCAATGTCGCTTATAAAGACATTGAAGAGGACCGTCCTAATACTGAACCCCCGCGTGTACCCCACTAGTAACCCCCTCTTCTAGAGTGGACTCCATTTACTATTACCCTCTGTGTCCTATTCTCCAGCCAATTCTTTACCCAGGCTATCATCTTGGGACCCACTCCCAGGCTGGCTAACTTGTATATTAATCTTTTTGTGGAACTGAGTCAAATGCCTTGCTAAAGTCTAGGTATGCCATGTCCACAGCCCTCCCTGATCTACTACTTTGGTCATCCAGTCAAAGAAATCTATTAAATCTGCCTGGCATGACCTTCCTGCTATGAATCCATGCTGCCTTGGGTCCCTGCCCTCTGGCCTCTAGGTACTTGACAATTCTTTCCTTCAGAAGTGATTCCATCATTTTATTACTGAGGGTAAACTAACAGGTCTGTAGTTTCCTGCTTCTGCCCTGCTCCACTTTTGTGAAGGGGAATCGCATCTGCCCTGCTGTAGTCCTCAGGTACCACCCCATCCTCCCGTGATTTGTTAAAGAGGGTAGTCAGTGGTGTCACTAGTTCTACCCTTAGTTCTTTTAGAATTCTGGGATGAATCCCATCAAGCCCTATTGCTTTGTCCACCTTCAGTTTTAAGAGTTCTTTCAGAACCCTTTCTTCTGTAAATGGGCTGGTATCAACTTCTGTATCCAGAGTGTTTCTGTTGTTTGTTTTAGGTACCTCCCCCTCTTCATTTGTAAATACTGAGCAAAAATATTTGTTTAGTATCTCTGCCGTTTCACCGTCACCCTCTGCCCACCCCTTCCCCTGTATTAAGCCCTGCTTTGGACAGGTGTGTTAGGAGAAGGGGATGTGACACAGTATCGAAAGCCTTGGCAAGGTCGACGAAGATGGCATAGGTGACATGTCCCTGGTCCATGCCTATTTGGATGGAGTCATTGATTCCTGAGCAGGGAGGTAATGGTGGAGTGGGATCTCCTAAAACCAGACAGATACGGAGTGAAAAAGAAAGTGGAATCAAGGAAGGAGGAAAGCTGAGATAGCACTAGACATTCCTGCAGTTCAACAAGAATGGGGAGGAGCGATAGGGCGGTAGTTTCCGGGGAGGGAAGAAAGGGTCACCACCCTTAGGGAGGGGAACAACAGTAGCATGTTTCCACTCGGCAGGAACAGAGGCAAGGGAGAAAGAAAGATTTAGAAGAGAGGCGAGGGTGTAGCAATAGCAGATAGGTAGAGTATTTTGGCATCCAGCCTGGAGGGGCATTTACCCTTGGAGGGGTTGAGTGTAATAAGAGCATTTAAGACTTCCTCTGGGGTGAGGGGGCTGAAGGAGGAGGAGTGGGGACAGATTGGGAGGAATTGTGGTCCGCAGAGGCTGGGGGGGGACATCAGGGATGACTCACAGGAGGTAAAGAAGGAGTTAAACTCCATAGCTACTGATTGAGGGTCTGACAATGTGCTGTTGCCAGTTTTGAGCACAGGTGTAGGGGGGCTGTGATGGAGGGAGGAATAGGGATTTGACCACCTTCCAGAAGTTGGAGGGGTGATTTATGTTAATTAGGAAGGTGTCCTTGAAGTAATTAGCCTTAGCAAGTCTGATTGTCCTGGTACAGGCATTTCGAAGCATTCTGTATGTCTGGAAGCCAGTGGGGAGACTGGTTGATTTGTGGGTCTTCCACGCTTGGTCCCTAGTTTGAAGACCGGCTAAGAGATTAGCAGAGGCTCAGGGCAGGTGAGTACCCTGCACATGGATTCATTTCAGTGGCACATATTCATCCCAATAGGAGAGAAGTTTTGATTTAAAATAAGCGAGTGCCGAGTCAATGGAGGGGGCATGGGTGATGTAAGGCCAGTCAGTGCTAGACAGATGGTTTAGGAGAGAAGCGATATCTACGGAGTTATAGGACCGAATCAATAGGATTTGGGGAGGGGATTTTCCGAACTGCATAGATCAGGTGGTGGATACTCAATGAGTCGGGGAGGAGACCAGCTGCTATTATACGATGCGGGTGGGTGGAGAGGACCCAGTCAATCAGAGAGTGGTTGGAGGATTTGGTGTTAGACAGTAGCGTTCATTTAGTAGCTGAGTGAAGTTTGGGACAGCTATGTCTTGTTGAATTTTGAAGTGGGAAGGAGCGAGCCAATTCACGTTGAAATCTCCCAGGACATGTAGTTCGCCATTAGCTGCATGTATTTGTATGGCGGTTAAGAGGTCAGTGATGGATGATATCGGTGCAGTGGGGCAGCGGTAGGAGCCGGTGATGAAAATAGGGATGGGAGAGGGGAAGGTGAGTTTCACCAGCAGGGACTCATTAGACTGAGGGATGGATGTTCCAAGTATAGGAGTGAACGTGAGGGCAGAGGCAACATACATAGCTATTCCACCACCCTCACCTCTTCCCGACTGATCCTGGCGGATGAGGGAGTAGCCGGAGATGGTGGTGCAAGCATTATCGATGTGTGGTTTTAACCAGGTTTCTATAATGATTAGAACATCAGGGTTGAGAGAGAGGGATAGAGGTTGGAGCAGTGAGATTTTGTTGAGGAGATGCCTGATGTTTAGGTGGGCTAACATAGACCGCGGGAAAGCTGCATTGGCGAGGCAGGGTCAGGACCTGGATTGGATTCGGTGTCGCCTGCTAACAGTAGCAGCAGAGTTGGCATAAATCTTACCGGGGTACCGTGCATTTGCGGTGTGAGGAAGGATAGGGAATGGAGAGACTAAGGTAGACTTACTGGCGGTATTTAGGGAATCGATCCGGAGTGGAAACAAGGGGGAGAATCAAAGGGCTTATCTGCCATGGGTTGCACAACCAGGTGTTGGCCAGTGGTAGGGGAGAGAGAAAGAGATGGGGTACTGAGTTGTTAGCCAGACAGACAGGGGCGGAGGAGGGAGGGAGAGATAGCATGGGGAATAACAGTGAGTGTAGCAATACTGAGTAGCAACATGGTGGAGTGGAGAAATTAAGATGAGGATATAGGGTGAGAAGGGGAATTATAATAGTAAAGGGGGAGATATAGTCAGGAAGGAGAAATTGATAATAAAGGGGGAGCTGCAGAGAAGAAAATGTAGTGTGCAGAGTAGTTGTCCCTCCAGTAGGACAGGAAAGAGAGACTTGGAGTGCTGAGGCAGGAACAGACTCCTAAATGAACAGCAACCAGGAAGGAACTAGAATTGATAGAAAATACAAAAAGAGTGTGCTTAACTGGCAAGCCTAGGAGCTGGGATACAGATTACATGCAAGAGGTCAGGAGCTCATTAGCGGCAGGGTAGGAGTGCCTTCTAGGAGATGACCTAAACAATTAATCGTACCAGTGGATTTTTTTTTTACAAGCTCAACATTTTCTACAGAATGACTTTTCTTGCCATACATTTTAGAATTAATTACTTACCCAAGAGAAAAATAGAATTTGGCAGCAAAAAAGGACCATTTGGCTCACCCAGTCAGCCCAGATAGTCCCTGTCTAGTCTGTCTCCACAGACCCTGACTGGTCTCCAGCAAACCTTCCTCCAACCTGCCCATCTCCTAATATTCCTCTATGTCTACGCCATGCATGCTTTAAGCTCTCCCTCCTCCCTGCCCATTTCCTAATATTCCCCTATGTCTGTACCATGCTCTGAAGGCCACTGCCTTGACAGTATGTTTGCTGTGCATGGGTGCAAGCAAACATAAAAATGACTAAAGTTTTCTGCCTACTATTTAGTGGTGCTATTAGCTCTTTAAAAGGAAAGTTCTACAGGCCCAATACAAAACTAAATCTGCCAGCTTGCCCAGTGTGCCTGTACAAATTTGAGACTCTTTGCTTTTATTATAAAACTCTAGCTCTCCTGGTATATGTTGTCGGAGTTTAGAGTAGTGCAATGCCGTCAGCTACTGCTGAGCTCATTAGCTTTCAGGAAGTAGGTGAACTCTGAAGCAAACAGAAAGTTGTGGCACTTTTTTATAAGATTCAGAATCTAAATAATTTTTTTAATTCCCCACAAATGCCCTCTGCTCAGCCACCCAGCTCTGCCTGTTCCCTTCTCCGTCACTTACCCAGCCTCCTGGGGCTTGATAGGGAGCCACGTTCTCATAGTGGCTTTTGTTGGGAGGGTGGAGGCAGGGCTCCTCCTCACAGGTCTATCAAGGGTGAGAGGCAGGTGCGGTGGTCAGGTTCAGTGAGTGGAGCGCTGGTCTGATTCCACCATGCTCCAGGATTTTCTTCCTTGTCTCTCTTCCCCACACTCAGGATGTGGGCAGGGAGGACTCCTTGGAGGCGCACATACTGCAGGTGGCCACGTGGTCCAGAGTCAGCCTGCATGCTTCCTCACAGGTTCTCTGTAGCTTTTTCCTTTTGGGGGTCCAGGACTCTCAAAATAAGATTGAGGGTCCCGGACCAAATTTTGGAAGTCCAGCAGTGGTCGTTGGAGCCATCTTGGTGCATTCCGCGCCAGTGCAGGTGGGCAGAAGGCAGCAGATTTTGCGTCCTTAGAAGCCAGCAGTGTGTCCTTGGGACCCGCCATACTGATGGACGATCATCTCAGTGGGCTGCTGGAGTATGAAAGATGCAGAGCGCCATGTTCCCAGGCATTTCCGCAGTGTGATATATTTAGTGTTGGTTAATGGGTGAGGGACTGACAGCACTGGAGGGCTAATAACAATGTAGGCTTTTCTGCACTTTGTATTTCAGGTGTGTGAAAGGTGAGGGACTGACAGCACTGGAGGGCCTGATACTATGTTTGTTTTTTTCACACACCAGTATATTTAGTGTTGGTGAAAAGTAAGGGGCAGACAGCACTGAATAATTATAATGTAGGCTCTTCCACACTTAAAAAGACGAGGGACTGATAGCACTGAAGGGCCAAGTATATTGCAGGCTTTTCCACACACTGGTTTACTTAGTATTGGTGAAAGGTGAGGGACTGACAGAAGTGGAGGGCCAGGTACTTAGCAGGCTTTTCCACGCTTTGATGTAGTTAGTGGTGGTGGAAGGCAGGAGACGGACTACACCAGAGGGTCAGGTACACTGCAGACATTTCAACTCTTTGATGTATTTAGTGTTGGTGATAGGTGAGGGACTTACAGCACTGGAGGACCAGGTACAATGTGGACTTTTCCACGCTTTGATGTATTTAGTGCTGGTGAAAGGCTTGGCATGGAGAGAACTGGAGGGCCAGGTACATTGCAGGCTTTTCCACACTTTGATATACAATGTTGGAGAAAGATGACGGATTGACAGCACTGGAGGGCCAAGTTCAACATAGGCTTTCCATACTTAAATGTTTATAGGGCTGGTGAAAGATGAGGGACGGACAGCACTGGAGGGCCAGGTATATTGCAGGCTTTTACACACTTTCTGACGGCACTATAGGGCCATGTATTTTATTTATTTATTTATTTATTACAGTTTCGGATTAACACTTTTGAGCCAGGGCTCATTTACAAAGGTTCCATGTCAGATCAGAGACATTACAATACAAAAAGCAACACAACAGTTACAGGTATTACAGAGAGTATAGAATAACATATACAAGCAATACATGGGAAGCAGGAGATTACATTGTTCCAGTGGCAGAGTATAAGTGCGAAATAGTAACAGCAGTTCATGAGTGCGGTACATTGTTTGGCACAAATTCAGTGTGAAGACCTCAGTCAGTATAGTCAGAGGGTGCAAGGAGAGAAAAAGCAGCCAAAGGTGGCTTTGAATGGGGAAATAGTGGGTGTGTGAGGCAGGGGATAGCGAGGGTCGGGGGGGGGGACAGGGCAGTGGGAATGCGGAGGACAGCAGGGGGGCCCAAAATCTAGGACTAGATCAGTTGTCATGTAGTCCAGGGTGGGGCGACTTTAGGCAGAGCAGCAACAGACATTCACACTGTCCAGTTACGTGTGGAGACCCATTTTGAACTAACTAAGCTTGCTGTATTCTGGAAGGCTGGTGGGGAAGTCATTAAACCACTTGGGTCCCCGATAGGATAAGGAATGCTGGGTGAGCGTTGTGCGCTTAAAGGGTACCAGGAAACCCCCCTTCGGTTGCACTTCTCGTGTGCCTAGTGGGCTGGGAATTTTTGAATAGATTTGCAGTAGACTCGGGGGTGAGCCCCAAGAGTGATTTTTTTTTATTTATTTTAATTTTTTTTTTGTTAATGTACATTGTAGGCTTTTCTGTTCAGTGTTTGTGAAAGGCAAGGGACTAACAACACCGGATGGCCAGGTACATTGCAGGCTTTTCCACACTTTGATATATTTAAAGTTGATGAAAGGCGAGGGACTGACAGCACTAGAGAGCAAGGTACATTGCAAGCTTTTCCACAATTTGTTTTATTTTTTTTTTTAATCTCTTTTTATCCCCTCCTGGTCGCCCTCGCCAATCCTCTCCTTCGGGCTATCTCAATGCCCTCCAGTCCCTCACCGAGTCTGCCCCTAGAGTACCTCTGGTGACTACTACCTGCCTCTTCCCTCCACGGAGCACCTTGCACAGCGGGGTCTGCCCCGTGATTGCAGACTGGGTGGCTGGAGCGGCCATCTTCCCGAAATGCCGGGGATTTTTCTTCCGTTTTTCTGTTCCTCCCCTCCATCCCACTGAGGACGCCAGCTCGGGCAGAACGTGCTTACGCACGCCTGCCAAGTGCCAGATGGTGTCCTCCCCTCCCCAGCTCCCCCCAATGGAAGCAGCCACTGCCTCGAGAGTTGGTGCTTCCACCGGCTCTCCCGGACGTCGGGTGCATTAAAAACCCCTGGTATCCCTCCCCGAAGGAGGAGAGCATCCGTGGGGACGCTTGATCCTCCTTCCCCCGGCGACCCGAGTCCGTTCCCGAACCCGGGTTGCCGGCGTGGTGCAAGGTGTGGCATCCAGCGCCACTGGGCCGTTTTCCACACTTTGATTAATGGTGAAAGGTAAGGGACTGACAGCACTAGAGAGCAAGGAGTATTGAATGCTTTTCCACACTTCAGTGTGTTGAGTGTTGGTGAAAATGTGAGGGACTGACAGCACTAGAGAGCAAGGTACTTTGCAGGGTTTTCCACACTTTCTTGTAGTTAGGGTTGATGGAGAGTGCAGTGCTTCCATGTTGATTTGGCATTTTCCCTGTAACTCCAGGGTGATATACCTGTAGATTACATTATTTCCCCATAGAAGCAGAATTGCTCTGTTTTCCTGTATAACCAATGCAAGTCTATGGGAAGAGTTTTCCTGTATATGCCTCCAAATCCCTGTAAAATACAGGTATCCTGTAGATATGAGAGCCCTGAGAGTGAGCGACTGACATTACTGGATGCAGAAGATCTCTGTTCATGTCCGCAAGTATAAGCCAGAGTAGCTTCTCCACATGAGTTGATCTCCATACTATTTGTGTCTGAGCTCTCTCTTTCTGGAAGAGCTTCCAGACGTTCCACTGACACTGAAAATGGTGTTGACAGCCAGGTGGTAAGTATGCTTGGCCAGGCTGAGGTAGTTTTGGGTTCGTTATTAGAGAGATGAGCTACGAATTGGGAGAGTGTAGGTTCAGGTCCCACTCCAGCCACTGGCTCTGTGTGTGTGACCTGACCTTAAGCAGTTCCCTTGACTTCTCCTTTCTTCAGTCCCTGCATCTGCAGTTTCAACCATTCTCTCTTGGATTGGGTTCTGTCTACTCACCCCAACAGTATTGTGGTGGACGACACACTTCCAGATCTATTCAGTGATCACTGTATCACCTTTTGCATCCGTAAAGTTAGATAAGCAAGGCCCCTCCTGAAATTAATTACCGGGCATTGATTCTGAAAATTCTCTCTGCCTGATCTCCTCACTGCTGATTGGCATATGAAATACAAATCCCTTGACCCAGATCAGGCACAGTTACATCTTAATTCATAGCTATTTGTGACACCCAGGCTCCAGTTAGCTCGACCAGAGTAAGGGAGGGCTCATCTCCCCCTGGTCTCTGCTGATTATATTGAACTTGTTAAAATTAAGAGATGCTGTGTGAAAGGCTGGCCCAGTGGCACTGAGGGTTGAGGCGCTGGACACCACACCTTGCGCCATGTCGGTGACCTGGGTTCGAGAATGGATTTGGGCCACCGTGGGTCGGCTGGGGAGGGAGAGGATCAAGCGTCTGGAAGATTGCTCTCCTCTTCTAAGGGTAGGGCCTTGCTCGCCAGCAGTGGCCCCCGATGGAGATGGGGCACTGCAGGAAGTGATGCCATAGCAAAGGGTGGAGTGGCAGCGGACGTCTGTACGTTAGGTGCGCAGACATCATTGCATGTCCACGCTCCAGGGGCAACACACACACAAGAAAAGTCCCACACACTGGATAGGCGACGGTGACCTCCCGTGCCCCACCACCACACACCCAGTGCTGGGCTCAACCCACTGGCTGTCCTGATTCCCCCATCCTGCCTTGGCTCCGGCAAGAAGGAGAGTATCGACGGGCCAGATAGGTGGGGGGGTGTCTTTCCCCAGTTTCCCAGTGGAGCGGGATTCAGGCGGGTGGTAGCTCGGTTGGCAGTGAGCGAGGATTTTGAGAGAGTTCCAGGGTTGTGGCAATAAAGAGAGTTTTAAAAAAAAAAAAAGAGAGAGAGAGATGCTGTGTGATTTGTGTTGCTTGGTCACCGGTTGTAATCGGCTCACTCACAGCTTTGAGCTATATAAACAAGCGGACTGGTTGAATTTTGAGGGAAGGCTTGCTTACCACACCTGCCTGCTAGCCAAGAAAATATCCACTGGCCTCCTTCCTTCCTTCTACCGCCCAACATCTCCTTACTTTGACCCCTGCTACCCGCTCTACCAGAAACTCCTCTAAAGCAACTTTCTTAGTTCTGTTTTGTTGGACCTTCTTGGGGCAGAAGGCTTTCATGTACAGGGCTCCTCCCTGGCTCAGTGGCTTGCCCTTGGAGATCTCCTCTGCCTGTAAACTAGGTCTGTTCAAAAATATGCTCAGACTGCATCTCCTTGCCGCCAATCACTGTGACTATTTCTAGCACCTATATATGTGTGTGTGTGTGTGTGTGTGTGTGTGTGTGTGTGTGTGTATATATATATATATATATGTACACACACACATATATATATATATTTTTTTGTAACACACCAAACCCTGATCTTCCTTTTAAGTTAGACAATGTCTTCATTGACTGCAGCTCCTCTGTTTCCCTCCTTTCTCCTCCTCCCACCCCCTCCTTCTGTTGTTTCTCTGTCCTGCCCCTACCCCCCACAACTTCTTTCTAACCATTACCTTTGGTCTACTCTCTTGTCCCACTCCTTTGCTCGAACCTCACTGAGCAGTGTCCATACATTGCTTCCGTATTTCTTTTTGCATTTAGTGGTTTTTACCTGTTGTTAACCCTGTGCCGTGTGTAGTTTGTACATTTGCTGTTTCTCTTTAACTGTACCTGGTTGCATCCAGATTGTGTTTTATTTTATGTACCATTTGACGTATAGTCTTTGTAAATGAGTCTCTGACTCAAAGGTTTGTAATTCTGATACTCTCAATAAATAAAATAAATAAGTGCTTGCACTGCGGAGGACATTAGCAAGCATCTCCTCAGAGTCTTATACGATATCTCTGATACAGGTGCCAGGGCTGCTGCCACAGGCATTTGCCTCCGTAGGCATTCCTGGCTGAGGGTCTCCGGTTTTGCAGCAGATGTCCAGCAAAAGGTGCTTAACGCCCCTTTCAGTGGCTCCAAGCTGTTTGGGCCAGATGTTCAGGACATCAGTGACCTACAGGCATATGTCAGGGCGGTCAAGTCTGTCCACTCACTGTATCATACACAGCCTAGGAGCAGACAGCGCCCTTCCTTTTGCAAGGTGTCCCACAAGTCCAGAACAGCCTCCCATCCCCAGGGTAAGAGAAAGGCCTCCTCCACCTTGTCGACCCCCCTCCTCTTCTGGTAGTGCAGCAAAGCATCCTGGGGTGATGGATCAGACCCTGCGGCTGGATCCACCACAGCTTGACTCCTTGCCAGACCTTCTGCTCTAGTCCCCAACCAAGAGGTGGTGGTTGGATGGTTCTCCCTCTATCTCAATCAGTAGAGAACCATCACTTTAGATGCCCGGATCCTTCAGATTACAGACAGGGGTCACAGTCTAGAACTTCTAGAGACATCTCCAGAGACACCCCCAGTACCCTCCACCTGCCCCACGGCCCACCTAGCAGTTCTCCAGGAAGAGGTATTGTCCCTTCTGCGGAAAAAGACCATCAAGCTAGTGCCCGGGGGCCAAAGGAACATGGGATTTTATTCCAGGTTCTTCCTGGTCCCCAAAAGAACCAGAGACCTGAGGCCCATTCTAGATCTCAAGGGCCTCAAACTTTATATCCAGTACAAAAAATGCCACATTATCACCCTGCCAGGCCTGATGCTCCTACTCAAGCAGGGCAGCTGGCTGTGCTCCCTGGATATGCAGGATGCCTACCGGCGTATCTCATTGTTTTCCTCTGCACAAGAGATCCCTCCCGTTTCTTTTTCAGGGCGAGCACTATCAATTCAAAGTATTGCCCTTTGACTTACCCTCTGCGCCACGGGTCTTTACCAGGTGCTTAGCAGCAGTAGCTGCAGCTCTCCAAGGGAGAGACTGTATGTTTTTCCTTACCTGGACGACTGGCTTCTAAAGGCCCCATCCACGGAACAGCTCCTTTGGATCCTGGAGAGAACCTTTCAGCTGTTTCTCTCCCTGGGCATCACCATCAGTCTGCCCAAGTCCATCCTGATTCCGTCCCAGAGGTTGCAGTAGATGGGGGCGGTCCTGGACTTGGCAGAGGGCATTAGCCTTTCTCCCTCTCAGTAGGATGGAGTGCCTGACTGCCCAGGCTCAGTAAGTCTCATAGAGCCGTTATGTTCCTGCCAGGGTGTACCTGAGACTATTGGGTCTTATGGCCTCGGCCATTACCATGGTTCTCTTGGCCACAGTGCAATGGGATCAACGCACGGATGACTTGGATCAGTTAGTGCTGGTCTCTTCCCCAGTCCGCAAGGTGCTTCAGTGGTGGATGAACCCCTGGAACCTGTTACAAGAGGTCCCATTCCAGATCTCCTCCCACCAGCAGATCCTAACCGCGGATGCCTCTGGGTCAAGCTAGGGAGCGCATCTGGGCCCTTTTCAGACTCTGGGAATGTGGTCCCAGCCCGAAACCTCCCTGCATATCAATGTCTTGGAGATGCATGCGGTCCTGTATGTCATGCAGGCTTTTCAGAACCATCTCCTTCTGGGTCAGTTATTGATCCAGTCCGACAATTTCAGTGTTGTCTACTATATTATTTATTTATTTAAAATTGGTGACCGGGAAAGGCACACTGAGCTGAGGCTCGTTTCCAGGTGCGACCCGGGTACAAGTAGTACAAGGTGGGAGACGGAGAAATACAAGCAAATATCAAGTAACAGATGAATAATACAGTATAGTACATTACATAGAGTTATGCTGTGAGGTTACACTTTTTGTTTGAACAGCCAAGTGGAAAAAAAATCATCCCATTACATTTCTAGACTGTTTTACCATAAATTACAAGTGTGTGTCTTGACATATTTACAGTAGTGGTTTGTCCAAAAAGTGGACTAGCAACAAAAATGAGGGGAACGCACGCATACCCTCTGTGCAGGGAGGCCATTAGAGTATGGTACTGGGCACTAGACCACAGTCTGGTTCCATCAGCATAGATACATAGGCACTGTCTGCAGATAAGGGCCTATGGCCCACTCAGTCTGCCCATTTGAGCTTGTAAGTTCCCTTTACATTTTTCTAGAAGTCTGTTGCCCCTTATGAGCAGTCCTCGTCCTAGCTGCACTAAACACCCTGGCAGACAGCCTAAGCAGGACGCAGTCCAGCATGCATGAATGAGAACTTCTCTCATCCGTCGCAGATCTGTTTGCTAGATGGGGTTGTCCAGAGCTGGACCTTTTTGCGTTCCACTCAACGCAAAACTGCCCAGTTTCTGCTCGCTAGAGCCAGGGCTTGGAATTTTCTGGCAAGATGTGTTGTCCCTCTCCTGGAGCGGGAGGTTCCTTTCTGCCTTCCTCCGATTTCCTCTGATTCAGAGGGTGCTAATCAAGCTGCAGATGGAAGGGGCCAGCAAGATCCTGGTTGCACCATTCTGGCTATGGCAGATATGGTTTCCATTACTGCAGCAGTTAGCGGAGGAACCTCCGGTCCCTCTCCCCCTGTGCAGGGATCTGTTGATACAGGCTCAGGGGACCTTGGTCCTTCTCAGTGTCAAGTCCCTTCGTCTGCATGCCTGGCTCCTGAGGACATGGCCATCACCCAGTTTGGGGTGTCTCAGAGAGTGGCAGGTGTCCTCATGGCAGCTTGGAACCCCTCCACTAGAGCCACATATGTCATGAAGTGGAAGAGGTTTGCCATATGGGCTGCCAAAGAACATCTGGACCCTTTCACCTGTCTGATGAGCCAGATTCTGTACTACTCGATATCTCTGTCAGACTCGGGTCTCCAGTACTGCTCCCTCAAAGTGCACCTTTCAGCTGTCTCTGCCTTTCATGAGCCTGTGGGTGGTCGCACCGTGGCTCAATTGGATATGTCCCATACGTTTCTCAGGGGCATCCTGCATCTGAAACCTCTAAACCGTTCCCCTGTGCCAGCTTAGGATTTAAATGTTGTTTTGGAGAAGCTGACCCTGTCTCCATTTGAGCTGGCTCCGACTTGCGAGCTACGCTTTCTCTCTTGGAAAGCATTGCTTTTGGTTGCCATTATCCTCTGCTCAAAGGGATTTCCAAGCTTCAGGTTCTCTGGTGTGAGGAGCCTTATTTGTTTTTTCACAAAGACAGGGTGTCTTTGCGCATGAATTCTAAGTTTCTCCCTAAGGTGGTGTCTGAGTTTACCCTGAACAAATCTATCCACCTACTAGTTTATTTTCCTGAGCGTGCCAATCCAGGGGAAGCACTGCTCCATACATTAGATGTATGCAGAATTTTTAAGTATTATCTGCTTCGAACCAAGGAATGCAGAAAGTGGAAACAGCTTTTTGTTTCTGTCGCCCCAGATAGAGAGGGCGTTGAAGTTTCTAAGCAATGTTTGTCCAGATGGTTGGCACACTGTATTGTGTTCTACTACAACAAGCATGGCAAAGAGTTGTCAGGAGTGGTCAAAGCTCACTCCACAAGGGGCATAGCTACCTCTGTGGCTTGCTATAAAGGGGTCTCAGCCGCTGGCATTTGTGCTGCTGCAACCTGGAATACTGTCCATATTTTTGCCAAGCACTACAGTCTGGACAGTGCTTATTGAGCCAGAGCAGGCTTCAGCTGTGCTGTTTTTCAGGGCCTTCTGTCTTAGGCCCCGGATTGCTTGCCACCCAGACTGTTCTGCTGTTACTTGTCACTGCTTGGGACTCAAACCTACAGTGTAACCTGATGACTGAGATACCCCTGAAGAAGATGGAACAGTTACATAAGAACTTACCGTAACAGTAGATCTTTGAGGGGCTCTCGGTCATCAAGTTCGCCTTTTCTCCCACCATCCCCCTGCTTGGGGTTCCCGTCTCAGACTGGTTATCTGGTGTATCCAGCCTTTTATTAAGGCCTGGGCACCACTCTCTCTCTCCTCAGTCCCACATAGCATGGGTATGCTCCCTTGGTCTCTGGGGGAAAGAACTGAGATGGGGGCAGGGCTGCTCATGCCTTTTTAGGGGTGGTGACATCAGCAGGTGACGTCAGCATAGGCCGCCTCAGTGGTACTGCTGAAAAATCTTCTGTGTGGATCCTGCTCCGCTGACGACGAAGTTCCTATGGTGTGACCTGATGACTGAGATCCCCTCAAAGATCTACTGGTGCAGTAAGTTCTTGTGTAACTGTTCTTTATCCCAGCACAAAGCACACTATGAATGCCTTATTGTGATTATGAAATGGGTCCATTAGGATTAGTAAAGAAATAATTTTTTAAAACGCTTCTTTCTTCATTTAAATGAGCAAAAATGAGGAAAGAAGGTAAAAAAGGAGAAAAAAAGTAGTCCTACTGAGCCATTGTAATTTTGCTGTTTGGCCAGTAGATAGAAGATGCTACATTTGTTTAAATACAAAAGTGAATGGAGGCGTATTGATACAGCTGCATCTGCTTAATGTTAACAGGTCAGTTAAGCCACAGATCTTTTTCCAGTGCTGTTGTGCAGGGATATCAGCACTGGGTTCCAAGCCCCTCAGCCAATCAGGTTTCTGGATTTTCTATGCCCATGTCATTGTTTCTTAAATCTCTAGGGGAGAAGTCCTGACAGCCTTGATCCTAAGCTCCTCAGTCTCTCGATTTCAGTAATTGCTTCCCCTGTCGCTGTCCTTCTCAGCCTCTCTTCTTCTAGGCAAGGTCCCTGATGTCTGAAAGCGTGCCAAAGTCCCCCACTTTCTAATGGTGGGGATCCTTCCACCCAAATAGGACACATGACCTGTGACTAGCCCTTTAGATAAAAGATAATTTAATATTATTTAAAGTACCTACTGATTCAGTTTTTTGTTTTTATATCTCTGCCAGGTAACAATGCCTACCCACTTAAGAAATGGCTCATGACACCGATTGCCAAGCCCGAATCCCCAGCGGAGGAGAAGTACAATGAGTCACACCGCACCACCCTCGCCGTGATGAAGCGCACCTTCAGCATCCTGAAGAAGAGGTTCCGCTGTCTCGACAAGCCTGGAGGCTCACTGCAGTACAGTCCCCAGAAGGTGTGCCAGATCTTCTTAGCCTGCTGCATCTTGCACAACATCGCACTGACACGGGGCATTCCGCTAGAGCTGGAGGAGACTCCAGCCGATGCCAGTGACTCGGAGGAGGAAGACGTTACGACCGATGTGCAGTCTGCTGCCAGTGAGCCCTCTGACGAAGCAGTGGCTGTGCAGGCAAAGTTAATCAGAAACTACTTTTAGCCCTCTCTTCCGGCGCGGCAGGTGCACATGCCATGATTTTCCCGTGGGAAATTTCTGAATGCTTGTTTGGGAGAAAAAAGGGTAAACATTTTGGATGGGGGGAGTTGGACATGACTGTGCAGATCTCGACTTGGATATGGATCTTTTCTTCCAAACATTTCATAAATTATGTTAACAGTTGGATGAAGACTGCTTGTAGTTTAGTCATCTCTCCCTGATTCCATATATACCCTATCCCATCCAAGCATGTCAGCACAGTCTTCTTGTGTTTGTTTTTTTGCTGATCTTCTAACAAGGAAGACTTTCCAAGGACCTTAGACCAGCCAAGCCAGGTGTGAAGGTATAAGGAGGCATGGACTTTTTCCTTTTTTTTTTTTTGTGGGGGAGGGGTTATTGTCGGAAATACAACTTCCAATCCATGTAAAGAGTGTCCGTACCTGGCCAGGTATCCTGTTGTACTGGAAAAATCTTTCCCTACGTGATCTTATTCAGAGACTAATACTGTCAAAAACAATTTGACCCAGTCCCATAATGTCAAGCTACAGTTGGAAATGCAGGATTATTTGTAAACTCAATACCAACTATCAAAAGACTGAGCATGGAGTACTCTGGGACAATTGGGGTGTGTTTTGAAAGTCACATGGCCCTGGATGTTGGACTTACTCAGCAGTGACTTGTAACCTTCGAGCCAGGGCCCCAAGTGGAGACTGTCCGGAACGTCTATTTGATGTACTGGGCATAACTCACACTACGCACACACACACGCACACACTCTCTCACTCTCTGTTTCCCAAGATGGCAGCTTTAAACAGTGGCTACTTTCCGAAGACACACAGCGTCGGCTAACTGCAACGTTCTACTTTGCTCAGTTTTATGGTTTATACTTTTGTTTTATAAGCCCAAATCTTTGGGGCAGGAGCTCCAAACTTTTATTTATACAGTGCTACTATGTTTTAGTGAAACTGAACATGCTGTAACTCTGCCACAGCATTCTGGCCCAGTCCGTACCTCAGTTAAAAATGAAAAGGATTGCTTAAGGGGTATTAAAGTCTGCTGCATGGCCAGAAGCTGGACTCCACAAAGCAGCTGTGCATGGATGCTGCCTTGAGCTGGTGTCTGGGTGCATGTATGTACTTAGGAGGCGTTTTAGAGTGGGTGGCGGTAAAAATGGGCAGAGCTGTACAGTATATAAAGTTGAACACTGGTGCTTGGAAAAAAAAATCTGATTCTTTAAGGAGGGGACGGGTGAAACTGTCCATGTCCACCTGTCCCAGTTGTGTTACATATGGGTGCTGGGAAATTCTCTTAATTGTTAACTTATCCCACCCTGTGTGAGTAAGGGTAAATGTCACCTTCCCCTCTGTTACTGGTGCTATCACCGGAGTTACGAGGCTGACTTCAAAAGGTGTGAAAAAGCAAATGAAATTCTAATTGGTAGGAAGTTGGTGCATACATGTCATTAAAATGCTTCAAAGCAATGAAAGGTGCTTTCAAGCATTATGCCTGCGACACTAGGCTTGACCTGAGGAAAAAAACAGGAATCGGGGACTGGAGGCTGGGGTCCTCAATTGAGGGTGTGGTTTTGTTTTTGTTTTTTTGGGAAGTTTGTTGATATTACTTACCCTTAGGATGGGGGGGTCATGAATTAACAAATGCAATGTTCCCATGCAGACTTCCATTTAAACAATAGGCATGGCATATGTTCTGTGGAGGACAGTTCTGCGTTACAAGATGGCTCCCCTGATTGTTTACCTTAAAACTGAGTGATGAGACAGGGAACATTTATAATCTCTACGCACGACAACATGATTACATTTGACCAGTCAAATGCCATGTGTTTTTCCTTCTCATTTTTACAATTTGGGAGTTGACTGTAGCCTGCATGGTGGTTCTGGAGGGCACAGAACATAATTTCAGATACCTAGGATGTCCCCCAGATATTAATACGTATCTTTTACCCTACTGAGATGTACTGTTTCAGAATCTTGGGCTTCCCTGTGCAATACCTGTACATGTTCACATTGACAAGAACCTTGATTTTGGTTTATGTTCTTGCCCGAATATTCGAGAACTTCAGGAGGACTGAAGACCAGTCTGGGTAGAAGGGGAAAGAGTGGAGCTTCTGCTGTTGACTCAGAAGGAGGTTGTGGACCGATGAGTTCTGGCGCTGTGGGTTAGACAGCCCTCGGTTCTTTCTCTGATGAACCACACGGAAACATTGCTTATGGTTATCAAATTCCTTTTTTGTAGCTTTACCTCCTTGTCGTTCTCTGTTGAGTTTGTCAGGGCTTGTCCCTCTGGAAGCCAAATGAACTGTCCTGGAGGCACTTCAGTCGTGGTGTTTTTTTTGAGCATAGTGGAAGGCATTGCACAGTCAGGAGGTGGGCATGACCAAGGGGCAGGTACGATCAAGGGGAGGGCATAGTTCTCAGGCAGATCTGGAAATTGCATGCTTGCACCTGCTGGGGGATGAACTGGACAGATTGTTAACCTTATTTCATCTTTCATATCCCATGCTTTGAATTTTTTATCTACATTTTTGGAGTTACCATGGTGTGCTACGTTTTCTGGGTGAGCGCTGGCCGACAAAAAAGGCTTAGCCACATAGAGCAAATTTCTGTATTTGTGATTAAAAAATACAGTAAGTTGCATTACTTTTACTGAGTCAGAGTTGATTTGGTGAGGGGTGCAAGACCCTAAAAAAGCAGTGCTAGGGTCCCGTGGGTACATTACAGTGGCAACATTGAATTGCCACTGTAATGTCGTTCAATGTAAAAATGACACTGTTCAATCGGCATAATTTATTTGCCGGGTTATGTAAACTGCAGAATATTATTTGGCAGATTATGTAAACCGTGGAATATTATTTGCCGGGTTATGTAAACTGTGGAATATTATTTGTCAGATTATGTAAACCGTGGAATATTATTTGCCGGGTTAAGTAAACTGCAGAATATTATTTGCCGGGTTATGTAAACTGCAGAATATTATTTGGCAGATTATGTAAACCGTGGAATATTATTTGCCGGGTTATGTAAACCGTGGAATATTATTTAGCAGGTTATATACACTGCAGAATATTATTTGCTGGGTTATGTAAACTGCAGAATATTATTTGGCAGATTATGTAAACCGTGGAATATTATTTGGCAGATTATGTAAACTGCGAAATATTATTTGCCGGGTTATGTAAACTGCAGAATATTATTTGGCAGATTATGTAAACCATGGAATATTATTTGCCGGGTTATGTAAACTGCGGAATATTATTTGCCGGGTTATGTAAACTGCAGAATATTATTTGCCGGGTTATGTAAACCGTGGAATATTATTTGGCGGGTTATGTAAACTGCGGAATATTATTTGTCGGGTTATGTAAACTGCAGAATATTATTTGCCAGGTTATGTAAACTGCAGAATATTATTTGGCAGATTATGTAAACCGTGGAATATTATTTGGCAGATTATGTAAACTGCAGAATATTATTTGGCGGGTTATGTAAACTGCAGAATATTATTTGGCAGATTATGTAAACCGTGGAATATTATTTGGCAGATTATGTAAACCGTGGAATATTATTTGCCGGGTTATGTAAACCGTGGAATATTATTTGCCGGGTTATGTAAACTGTGGAATATTAATTGGCAGATTATGTAAACCGTGGAATATTATATGGCGGGTTATGTAAACTGCAGAATATTATTTGGCAGATTATGCAAACCGTGGAATATTATTTGGCAGGTAATGTAAACTGCAGAGTATTATTTGCCGGGTTATGTAAACTGTGGAATATTAATTGGCAGATTATGTAAACCGTGGAATATTATATGGCGGGTTATGTAAACTGCAGAATATTATTTGGCAGATTATGCAAACCGTGGAATATTATTTGTTGGGTTATGTAAACCGTGGAATATTATTTGGCAGGTTATGTAAACTGCAGAATATTATTTGGCAGTTTATTTAAACCGCGGAATATAATTTGGCAGGTTATATAAACCAGAATATTATTTGGCGGGTTATGTAAACCGTGGAATATTATTTGGCAGGTTATGTAAACCGTGGAATAACGTGTCGGGTTATGTAAACTGCGGAATATTATTTGGTGGGTTATGTAAATCGTGGAATAATATGTGTTGGGTTATGCAAAGTGCGGAATATTATTTGAGGGATTCTGTAAACTGCGGAATAATATCCTGTGGTTTGCAGAAAATAAATCTGCAGTTTGCATGAACTGTGGAAGACAATGCCGCAGTTAACGTTCTGCATTCAGAATTTTGAAATTTAATTTTGACGGAATTCAGCTGAATTAGATGGAATTTCCAAAATTCCATGGTATTCCAGCGGAACTGGAATTGGAACATTCCGGGCAGCTCTGATTCTTACAAATTAATTATCCCAGCTCCAGTACAATAACTTATAAAGAAATAACACTTATATGAGGGAATGGAGGCCCAGCTCTGTCAGATCAGGATGACCCCTCTCCCCTCCATAACCGACTTGACTCAGGAACTCGGTCATTTGTGACTCAGCTCTGATTTGACCCAGTCCAGTCCAGTGACCCGGTTCTGTCCTGGTCTGGATAATGTACAGTAAGGGATTTTGGAGCTTCATTCCTGTTTAAAAATGAGAAATTGATGGGGGAAAACAGAAAATTACTGTATTAAATATTACATGCCATCAAGAAAATGCCCATGAAGGGGGAGAAGGGACAACCAGATTCTGTCATTTGACCTGGTTTGCATCTACCTCTGACCTGGTCTTAAAAATGTTTCTGTTTTGGCAAACTGGAGTGAATCGGAACCTTTTGCGAAATGATCAGAAACAGAACCCGGGTCACAGCCAATCTGACAGTCCCAAGATACAATCCCGATCGGATCACAGCTGACCCTCCCATCCATAGACAGAATCGGAATTGGATCACAGCTGACTGTCCCATCCCTGGACAGAATCAGAACTGGATTACAGCAGACCCTAGACAGAATCAGAATAAGCTCACAGCCAAACCTCACATCTCTAAACGGTATCAGCACTGGGTCACAGCTAACCCTCCCATCCCTAAACAGAATCAGAACAAGGTCACAACCGACCCTCAGGTCCCTAGACAGAATCGGAGCCCAGGACACAGTCAGTCCTCCCGTCATTTTGGCAAACTAGTGTAAATCAGAACATTTTTTGCGAAATGAGCAGTTGGAAGCAGAACCAGGTCACAGCCTGCCCTCCAATCCCTAGACAGAATCAGAATCTGGTCACAACCTGCCCACCCATCCCTAAACAGAATCGGAAACTGGCCACAGCCTGCCCTCACATCCCTAGACAGAATCAGAACCACATCACAGCTGATCCTCCCATCAATAGAGAGAACCAGACCTGGTCACAGCTGACCCTGCCATTTCCTAATTTATATGCCAGTAAGGTTTTGTTGATCATACATCCCCATGCCAGAATGTCCTGCCCTTTCACCAGAAGCCAGCTTTTTCACTCAGATATGCTGCCCCTGCCTGGTTCCCCCTATACACCCCCCTCCCACTTGACCAATATGGTCACTAGGCCACACTTTTCCTTCCGCCGGACAGGGTGGGGCAAAACGAGGAGGCTGCAAGATTGGGCTTGTGGTGCACGGACGATGCTCCTTGTGGGGGGGGGGGTAGCTGACCCCTAGTTACTAACTGTACTATTGTGCTCAATTAGACAGGCACTCGGGAAGGGGAGGGTAGGTTACCAAAAAGGGGTATTTGACAATAAATGACCATTATCAACTCTGTGTGCTCAGGAAATAATTTCACATCCAAGTAAATAACTTACAGAAAAGGAAGTGCCATTTAATCAGTGTAAAATCTGCAGGAGTACGCAGAGCTGTTAATTCAGTGGGAACTCGAACATTGCTTGAGACAAACTGGGGTGAAAAGGCGGGCTTTAAAATGTTGCTAATCAACTGTAGTATTTATATCTCTCGCCCTAAAATGAAAAAGTAACAAATGAATGCAGCTAAATACAAAATAGAGAACTGATTATACGAGAGACAACCGTGACCAGCAGTCCCAGTTAAAGACGCCAGATCGAGTTAAAGCAGATAAACATTCATACTACATTAACTGACTTTCCACAGCTATAAGTAGATGGCTTAAGAATTGGTTTGCAATCCATACTGTCATTGAAACCATATGTAGGGCCAGTGCTTCTCCATTTTCAAAAATGGCCTATTCCATGTGACAAAGTCCATTTATTCTGGGCCCCCCCCCCCAAAAAAAAAAAACAGGGCAAATCAACATGGTTTGTGGTGAGGTTGTTTGCATATTAAAGTGGTGCAAGTAGTTTTTTTCATGAAAATTTGACTCTCAAATGCTGGTTTAAAAATGACAAATTTGTATTTTTACCGGTATTTTCCATTAAAAATGGAAAAGTATTGGTTCTGCGTATGGTTTTAAGTAGCCTAATCTGTAGATCCAGTAGGTTTCTCTGCGTGATAGATGATTCCATCTATCCCTTCCCCTTGGGTTGCAAGCCCCCTCTCGAGTCCCGTGAACTGCAGATACTGTGTTTCCAAGTTATGTACCTTTCTGAAATGCAGCCCCCTATAGGGCCACTCGCATTCCTTATGTCCCCAGTATGCTTCTGTATGTGCTGCTTGACTGTCCTAATCATTCTGTCCACGTATACGTTTAGATAGGAGGCAGTACAACATAGTGGTTAAGAGCACTGAGCTGCAAACCTGAAGAATTGGATTTGAGTCCCACAACCACCACCTACATACAGTGTGACCGTGAGCAAGTCACTTAACTTCCCTGTGCTCCCAGGATACACCTGGAGGCAAGCTCCGGCTTAGCCAGGCCAAAAATTGTGGAGGAAAGAAAAAAAAAGTCAGGGTATAAACCACAAAGTAAGTGTCACAGGTCATTAACATCTACACTGTATGGGAATTCCCAGTTATTGGATTCTGTAAATACCTTGTCCTGCTTCCCATGTTTACAGATACTACAGCCCTGACATTTATGGTGGTAACTTCAGCAGCCCAAATCTGCCATTCCTGTTTTTTGGTACCACATACCTACTATGCACTAGTTTATATGGAGCATTGGGTGCCAACCCTGAAAAGACAAACAGTAACTGGTACAAAAGAAAAGAAAAGAATGGCACTACCTGGATCCGTGGCGTCCTTGCTATGAATATTCATAAAGTCGCCGCGCGCTGCAAGAGAAACACCTCCCTCGCCGCCACAGAAAAACTCTGCTTGTGCCACAACAAAAAAAAAAAGTAAGTCAAACACAAATGGCACAAACATTACTGTGATTAGACTTGTAATCGTAATAATGACCTCAGAGCCGGTCATTTCCTTTTGATTAACGACTGGCTGGTTGGGGGTGGCCTTCGGCTGTGCCTCTGGACACCCTTCTCCCCTAGCCGGTTGTTAATCTCTAGTGAATGACCAGCTCTTCGGTCATTATTGCTTAATTTGACACTTCTCCCAAATTTAACCTCAGCATTTTATCTTCCAAAAGGATTAGCCAATAAAAAACAGTTTGTCTCAAGCAGTGTTTGAGTTCCCACTGAATTAACAGCTCTGTGTACTCCTGTAGATTTTACACTGATTAAATGACACCTCATTTTTGCAAGTTATTTACTTGGATGTGAAATTATTTCCTGAGCACAAGGAGTTGATGGAGGTCATTTATTGTCAAATACCCTTTTGGTAATCTACCCCCCAAGTGCCTGATTATTCGAGCACAGAAGGGTTGGACAAATCGGGTGACCATTGGACACTAAAAAAATTTGTTTGGCTACCAGATTCTGAAAATCAGTGGCCAACTAGCTACCTGCTACACACAGACAAGGATCTAATTTGTGGTGGAATGAATGATTGTTAAAAATAAATATTTATAAAATTTACTGGTGAGTGGGTCATTTGTCTCCAGTTCTGGTCGGTCGACTGGCTACCTGCCCACAAAGTGATTTTTCCCGCAATGGGAGTAGTGCCGAATAGAATCTTAAAACTCATGGCCTCTTAAAGAGAGAGAAAAAAAAATCTGGTTCGGCTACCAGATTTTTAAAGCTAGTGGCCAACCGGCCTATAGGCTTATTGTTCCCACCCTGCTACCAAGACTGGAAGGTGGGTGAAGGGCAGCCTTCTTAGCCGGCACTGATGCCACTCCGAGAGTTCGGCTAACAGAGGTGGAGGGGTGCGCAAATGTTGGTAGCCCCTTATATGTGCCCGACTGTCATCTTGCTCCAGTGTGGGATTCCACGGATTGTGTACAAACTTCTGTCTCCTGAGTGACAGCACAGCACGTGTGTGCCACATCACTGAGCCAGGCATGATGCAGGTTTGTAGTTGGGACAGAAATTATGGCAATAACGACTGGGGTAATGCCTGGCATTTTTGTACTAGTGGAAATTCTGACTCGCGCAGTGTGATGACTATTTTTGTTTTCCACATACATTTTATACTGCTTGACCAGGACAGGCTGGGGCTCCCTTCAGCCCTGCCCGGCTGACCCCCATGGATAACCCCCCGCCCGTGGCAAGGTCAGGAGGATTGTTCTCCCCCTTCCCCGAAATGCAAGTCCAGTTTTGGCGTCGCAGGTTCCAGTGATGTGGTGGTTGGGGGATCAGCAGGCAGGGCTTCATACTAGCCAGTCCTGCTACCATTTTCTTCGATTTTCTCCCTCTCTACGCTGGGCACACACGTTAACATGCGCATGTGGAGGCACCACACGTATGCTGCAGAGTCCCGCAGCACCACGCTCACCACCTCCTGGCAGTCATTTGGCAGAGCAAGCAGTCCTCTATCCCCATGAGAGAACAGTCCCCCTCCCCGGCCGAGCCCCAGCAACCTGTGCTCATGTTTGAACACGGATCGGATCACCAGTGTGGAGCAAGGTGTGACTTCCAGCGCCTCAACCCTCAGTGCCACCGGGCCACAATGTGATGATTATTATTGGACTAATACATTTATGGTACAAAGATTGTATAGTGCAAAAACATTCAGGGCCACTCGGATCCTGACAGAGGGACCTGCATGGCCCCAGAAACTGGTGTAGTATAACATTTTGTACAGTATCTGTAGTAGTCTGGTAAAAGTTTCGGCACTGTCTAATGCATGTTAAAAAAAAAAAAAAAAAATATCAATGTCTGGATGTAAGAACCCTCATATTGGGGAATAACGTGGGAACATAGGGAATAATGGCAGATAAAGTCCTAGCAGCCCCTCCAGTCTGCCCAAGCCTCTCTAATTTTGGAACTGTGCCCATCTGCCGTCCCTATCTCCTTCGCCATCTGTTCCCAGCTGCCTTTCCCATCCTCTTTTGAACCCTCCCATAGTTTGATGGAGTGTGAGTGAAGTGGTTATGGGGTATATTGTACATCCCCTTGCTTTAAAGTACGTCAGAAAGGGGTCTTCAGATGTTTGATTCGGATTGGACTTTAAGGAAAATCTGTTTACTGAAGTCTCTGTTTAAACCAAAATACTGTGAAAACATGTGCAATGTTGGGACGGGAACTAGAGGGGGGAAAATGCTGCACTGTCAAATGGGCTAGTTGGTAGATTTTCAGTTTTTAGGGAGGTGCTGGAGTACTGGGTTTGGGCAGGGGGGGGAGCTGTTTTGTCTGATAACAAACACTGTGTGGCTTCCAGTGGGCCAGGCCCTAAAAATGACTAGTGGTGGACGCTATCCTTCTAGTTTTTGGTGTGCCAATAACTGATTCTTAGTGAACATCTGACCTCTGGAAAACTCGCAGGGTAGGCCAGGATTTGGGGATTTTTTAGAGGCTTTTTTGGTGTTTCAGGATTTTCTTTTGGAAAGCTAGAGCAGAAAGTACTGCAACCTGAGTACTGGTAGGGATACTGTCTCCCCCACCACCGCCCAGTCCTGGGTTGTCTGCACCAGCAGTTACATTTTTATTAAATACATTTTTTTTAAATTGTTTAGTTTTCTAGAAGTTACCCTTAAAAAAGAAATCGGGTAATGTAGACGCTGCAGTGAAGCTCAAAAGGATGAACAGTGGGGCGCTACCCCTCCCAAAACCATTGTTAACTATCAGATGAGGCCTTGTCTGCGTAATGGTGTAAACACAGGAGTGGAAATAACTCTTTCGATTAGCTGTTGAAATTTGTGTCACTGGTAAAGTGTCCCCTGTTAAAATACCCACGGGGCTTAAAAATGTACCACAGGGTGTGCTGCAGTTTCTGCTGTGTGAAAGGGGAAACTTGCTTCGCATGTGGTGCTGGTATTGCTCGCAACGTGATGTGACAGCAGCTGTTCCCGTCTCTGTAGCTGTTGCAGGGGCCTGTAGCACTGCTGGCCAAAGTGACCGCCTCACAAATGAGCCATTGAACTGCACTGCCAGGGCGGGCCTGTGTCTGCACTGTGTACTGCTGTGAAAATATATATGAAAAAAGGGTCTGGAGACAAGTTCAGCCCTGAGCTAAGAAGAGTACTTATCAGTTATTGGTAACAGTCCTGTGGTGCATCTTCATTAATGTGAAAAGGCTGACCAGTCGAATGGCTTCATTTGTTACAATATTCGACAAGATTTATATCCCTGTTTTTTTGTTTTTGTTTTCTTTATGGGAGGGGAGGGACCAATTCTACTGTTAATGTGCCTCTGAGCTGTTTTGGGGGGGGGGGGTGGTAAACAGGACAGGACATTTGTGCAAATTTATAGCTGCTTATAGTGTCCCTGTTATTCCATACCTTGTAGATGGCCCACATTGAACTGTTCCTGAAATAAACTGCGATTTGCACTGTTGTACTGTCACCCTGTGCTTTTGCGCCCATCAAGAAGAACCATGGGCTTTTTTTTTTTATTTTATTTTTTTATGGCTTATGGTATGTACAGCTCTCTCCCTGCAACCAGGAATGTGGAGTTTTCACTAGGTCGCTGCTTGGGTGCAAAACTCTGAAATCTAGCTTTTGACCTATCAGAACTCAGAATTTTATACCCGTACTGTCACCTAATCATAACTCCAAACTACTAGTCCCTTGAAGAGAATTGTACAGAAGGCTGTCTGTAAAATATAATAGAAAACACAATATTTTTATTATAAATCATCATCAAAGATTCAACCAACCTGGACAGAGGATACTGCCTGCTTGTGACAACTTCTTAGTAGGGTCTCAAGCGCAGTGTTAGAAAAAGTGTAATGTTCCGCTTTCCTAATGGGGCATCCGTCTTGTTTACACTATTTAAAATTGCTTGGTTATTTATTTATTTTTTTTACTTGTTTATGCCTCCACTCTGTGTTGGCCCCTTCATCCGGGTCTTCCCTGCCTCCCCATTGCTTACCTCTTCTCTTCTTTCCCTTTTCAACCCCATGGGCCTACCCCCCCCATACCCAACAATCCAACTTTCCACGTTCTCCCTAGTGTGCCGGGGATCACCCTGCACAAGACCTTACTGGTACTCAAGGCATAGGCATTACAGCACCCAGTAGCTACGGCGCCGATTGTTGGATTTGCCGCCTCCCCGAGTTAGTATATTTAGAAAGGGGTGAGGGCACTCCACAAAAAGAGAAGACGGCGATTTTCCAACTGGGCGCACTATCGCCGGCACTCTGAGGTGGTGGAACCCACATAGACTGTACAGAGTGGAGCTCAGCTGGTGCCCCCTCCCTGCTGCAGTGCTGTTGTACTGCCACGTGTGGTTAGCTGTGTGACGGTATTGTAGTGACCACAGTTACCGTCTCTTCCCGGAGGAAAAGTGTGTCCTCTGTGATACTCAGTCTCCACCCCACCCCCCACCAGCCTAGATGACTTGAGCTCATTTCTGTACTCTCTTCCCTGGCGTCACAAGCTGTAGTGCTACGACTGTGCCGACTGGCAGGTGTTTGTTTGTTTTTTATCTGTCTTGTTATAAATCATCAAGCATAGTTAAAGATTTATACAACACTAGTGGTGTTAACTCTGCCCAGGTCTATAGAATAATACATGGGTTAGAATGGCGAAATACAACTGGGTTTCCCTTAGGGGGAAAAAATGATACCCAGTTATTTAAGCAACAAGGCATGACAAGGTGTGTGTTATCGTGTAATAATGTCACTCCTGGGGTGGGTTGAAGCACAAGGTGAAGCTGAGTGCTTCCACCACCCCAGGAGTGACTATTACACGATAACACACTCCTTGGAGTGCCTTATTACAGTTATACAATGGATTGATGTTATACAAAACAAAAATAAAAATGTTTTTAGTAGATTTTTAGTGAGGCAGTATATCTTTGTTTCTGAAAAAAAAAAATCCATATCATCCAAAAAATCAACACAGTGCTGTTATTGTGTAATATCATCACTGTCTCAGGCACACACTGACCAATCAGAGTCCAGGAAATTTTCTTGCCATTGTATAATATAAATTTATCTCACCATCTAATGCTTATCTAGAGGTAAGATCTGTACAGTCCCCATCATCAACCAAAGAACCAATCAGAAGGCAGTTTTTTTTTTAAATACTCATGACATCACGGTAGTTCTGCAACACTGAAGCCAGCCATTGAAATGAAAAAGTAATAGTTAAACCTACACAAAAACATCAGATTTTAAAATGAGAACTTTTCAACTGATGATGCATAAATTGATTTACACAGTAGCTTGACTCAGAATCCACAGATTGTCTCCATTTGTGAGGGGGCAGGACTTTCAATCACTTGTAGCTGTCTGCCACTCATGAGTTATGGTTCAGCCCCCTGATTTGCGAAGGTAAATGGCATATTCTAAGTCAGGCTGTTGCACATTCCACATTTATATGGTGCCAGTAGTGTGTTTTAAGGGTGCCAATGTCTTCTCTCTTGTGTCCTTATGGTGTCAGAACTGCTAAGAGTTGTGTGTAAAATTTTTATTTTCTACTTCTGGTGGAATTCCATGGCATTTCAGAAATTCATCCTAATTCTATCAGAATTCCAAAACCCCAAAAGTGGAATATTAAAAAAAAATGCAGGAGGGGGCTGCCCAATGGGTGGCGCTGAGTGCTTCCCTGTCAACAGCCTGGGTTCAGAAGTGAGCTGGGTAAGTAGGTCGGGCGACTGCAAGGTCTGGGTAGGTGCTGCCGTATGACAGCGCTTGCTGCCGAGGAGGGATGGCATTGAGTTGCACTCTTTTAGTGACCCCTGCAGTGGGTCCGGGGCTTGCCTTTCCCTCAGGTGCTCACTACAGTGTGCAAGGCCACCTCAAGGCACGGCCTGATGTCGGGGAGGAGGGCGGGATCAGAACACGGAAGTAACCTGTAGCAAGCCGCAGGATGATTTCCCGGTCATTGCAGCCCCCACACCACCTACAGGGCCTTGGGGGGGGGGGTATCTGATTTCTGCTTCAGGGGTATGGAAGATGGCCCTTCCACCTCTGACCCCCAGCACTGGTGGTATATCCGCAGAGGGACCTCCACCCAGGTACGTCCCTGATACAGTGGGTAATGGGGGTGAGTGACTGGGGAGGAAGGAGGGCAGCTGCTTGGGAGGGGGGGAAAAAAAACCCTGCAGATTAGCAATCCACAGTTTACACTACCCATAAGGAAGTATTCCGGGGTTTACGTAAACCACGGATTCATTGGTCACATTTTGAGTGTCAGTTTCAGTGTAACAGCAGGGTAGGTAATCATTAATTACATGCAACGGGGTAATTACACTGTAGTTACACATTTGTTGCATGTAACTACATTGCAGCTGCAATGTAGTTATGCTGTAATTTAAAATGTTAGCAGTTTTCTGCAAACCATGGAATACTCCGCAGATTACAAAGTCCATGGTTTCACATAGAAATGCTTTTTGGAGTTCCATGATATTAAGAGAAATTCCAAAAAGCACTTTGGAAATTGGACTGCCCTTCTGCATGAATTCTGCTGATGGAATTCTGCATTCCATTCAACTTTACTGCCCTCCTTCAGTTAACAATTCTCTCACCCCTAAAGGAAAAATTTCATTTTCCTAACACCCCCCGCCTGTCCTTACCCTCAATTAGGTTGAGTGCCACTTAATTTTTGTACTTTTGTAAACACGCGATCAGGAAGATGATGGGTGCTGCGTGTGCCATCTCTGGTTACGGTGCGGCTCTGCACTGCTCACTTGTATTGAAAAGCATATAACTGAGCGGTGCAGAGCCGAACTGTAACCTAAAATGGCAACACGCAGCACCCACAGTGTTCCCAGATCGCAGTGTTTACAAGTTTAAAATAAAGTAAGTGGCATTCTTTTTAACAAAAATAAAGTTCTTCACTTGCAAAAACCCTAATCGGGCGGTAAGGCTTTTTGGGTGGGGTTAAGAAAACGTAGAGAGAGACTCCTCGATTCATAAACATCAGCATTTATTCAGGAACGGTTAATTACACATGATTTGGAGGTATAATGAATATTATGCACACTGCACCCTGAATTTTCAGTATGACTAACAGTGAAATGGGGTGTCTTGTAGTCTGCTGCTAATTCCCCCATGGACCTCTATGTAACTGAGATGCTGCATCTCATGGGACTGTTGGGGTTGGAACAGTTTGGGAATAAACAAATGCCAAAATACAGACACATTACATAAAGCTACAGATGAATGCAGATTTCCAGTCACCTTTAAAACAGGAGAGCCCAGCAGAGATGCTGCAGTAGGACATCCTTGTAGTAGGGGCACCATGAAACCTAGTACTGTGAGTATCGTCAGCATTGTGGTACTGCAGCAGTCACAGACTGGCCTGTCCACTAGCAGATGGTTGGGACCCTCCTCACTGATGACATCCCAGTGTCAGATTGGGGGGGGGGGATCAGGAGCAGCTCACCTGCAGCTTCTAGTGTAGAAAACATTCCTCGGGGCGAACTGTGACATCTGTAAATTTGAGGACTTGCATTATCCTCCGAGGTGCTTGCTGGCGCTATAGGTGGGATGAGTGTGTGTGGGGGGGGGGAGGGGAGTATTCAGGTCTGTAATAACAGCAGGCTGTGTTCTGCAGAGTAAAGGATTTCAGTCTTGTTGAATGCCTGAAAGGATCTGATCTTTTTCGTTAGATTTTTATTTTGAACTATGACTGTATCAGGTAAAACCCTTCTTGTTTCTGTATGCCGGGGCTCCCAGATAGGCTTTTGCCTCAAATGAAAAATCGGAAACCTCTGCAATGAGTTTTCCTACATTTGGCAGCATTTTCTCTGGGAAGGATATTTCTTAATGGGGAAGACAGAGGTTCTGGGCACTTTAAATACAGACAGACAATGATGTCACTGAGGGTGGAATTGTATGTTGTTAAGCACAGCTTCCTTCCTCCTCAGTGACATCACTTTCTGTCTCAAGATGCCATAAAATGACTGCTCCCGTGATTTCATTTGCAGATGATTTAGATGTTCAAATATCTGGACTGCTTACATCTACAGAAAAAAACTAGCACCTCGTTTGAAAGACGTTTTCAAGGGCTTTCAGAATTTGAAGGACCCAACACACTTACCTTTCCTTTTAAGTCCCAGAAATGTCTGATGTCCTTCAGAATTCTTCTCCTGTAGACAGCTCAGTTTTCCCCTATAACAGACGGCTGTGTAGCCAGGAGGTCTGATCTTTGGGATCACCTTGAATTGGACCCAGTGGATATGTGGGGAGTGTGCCAGGGACTAAAACAGAATGCCATAAGCCTGAATATTTCTTAGCATATAACTAGATGAACTGAAGGATCCACGCAGTGTTTGTTTTTAATTAAATCTAATACTTTATGTCATGTACGCAGTGTTTGAGTTATTGGGGGGGGAGGGGCTCGGCCCATGTCACAATGAAGTGAGCCATATAGTTCACACAGCACTGCTGTTTTTACTTATTATGGAGGGGCGTACACTAAAGACTGGGCCCTGTAGAGCTCGCGTGAGAACTAACTCCCAGTAACTAATGTAACACATTTGCTTATGATGGGGGGTGTTATAGACCGGCCCCTTATGTTTGAAGTGATCCCCAGTAACTAATACAACACTGACATGTACTTCTAATGGGACGGCAGGGTGGGGGGGTTGTTGGTTTTTAGGAATTTCCATAGTAGCACTGAAGTGATCCCCAGTTACTCATACAACATTGACATTTACTTGTAATGTGGAGGTGGGACTCAATTTATAGACAGGGGCACCTAACTCTATAGTGAGTCCCAGTAACTCACACAACACTGCTGTTTATTTATTATGGAGGGACGTATGTTAAAGACTGGGCCCTATAGAGCTCGAGTGAGAACTAACTCCCAGTAACTAATGTAACACATTTACTTATGATGGGGGGCCCAGTTTATAGACAGGGCCCCTCATGTTTGCAGTGATCCCCAGTAACTAATACAACACTGACATGTACTTCTAATGGGACGGAGGTGGGGGGGTTGTTGGTTTTTAGGAATTTCCACAGTAGCACTGAAGTGATCCCCAGTTACTCATACAACACTGACATTTACTTGTAATGCGGAGGTGGGACTCAATTTATAGACAGGGGCACCTAACTCTATAGCGAGTCCCAGTAACTCGTACAACACTGCCGTTTACTTATAATTGGGGTCAGTTTATAGAAAGGCAGTCCCCATAGCTCTGTAGTGAGCCCCAGTAACACTTACAATATGGATATTTATAATGGGGGGGCTCTGTCACATGAAGCAGTGACATTTACTTATAATGTGGGGGCAGTTCGTTGACGATCCTTGCAGTGCTGAAGTGAGCCCCAGTAAGGCATAACACATTGCCATTTACTGGTAATGGGGGTGCACTGTTTAAAGACACAGCTCCTATGGACCCCAAGCTTTTAATGAGCAGTTCCAACACTGCATGTAGGAGTTGTGTTTGTTCACTCATTTGTACTGGTTGTTAGTTTGATGCCTGTGGTTGTGTTAGAACCACAAAGTTAATGGTCCTGCCATGACGTCTTCTTTCCCCCTGCTCAGTAGAGGGATATTGTGACTTCATCAGTGGCAGCCGCTGTGATACAGTGTCTGCCACTGTGGACATGAGCAAGTCAAATCATAGCTGTTTGTGGAGAGTGGTGTTGGGAAGGATTTCTCCCATTCTGTGCCTATAGCAAAAATCTTTTCAAGAAAAGGGGTCCCTTGCTTCATCAGAGACTGCTGCGGCTCAATTTATTACTATCCAGGATCAAAGTTGATTAACAGTTAGCCAACGTTAACCAGGCTGAGGGTCCCCAGAGCCCCTGATTTAGAACTGGGACTCACCAACGTTTTGGGGAGTCAGTGGCTAGGGCTTCTGTTGACCCAGGTTTAAGTGGCCTGTGTCTCTGGTGTGGACTTGTGATTGGAGCACTGGGGAGATGGTGGACAGAACTTCTGTTAACCTGTGGTGCCACGAGCTGCAGTGTTCAGAGCCTTGATCAGAGGACTAGGAAATCTGGGAATGCACCCAACTACTTTGCATCTTTTTCTTTTCGTGTATTTTTTTTTAAATTAAACTTTTTCTCACTTCTCCGACTCCCGATAGCACCTACAGCCGAGTCACTGACTTTCTCACGGATTTACTGGCTATCCACCACTTTTCCAGGACCACAGTAATTTTATTTATTTAGTTAGTTTTTGTTGACCAGGTAAGTGCACTAGACAAATCCTCCCTATTATCAGGCACGACCCGCGGGAGGGGGTTACAGATGAATACCAACTGACCTTGAACCAGATTAAGCTTTTGGTGGTATTTTTTTAGTGAATGAGGGAAATTTGGCTGGGACACCGGGGAAATTCCCCTACTCTTTTCGATAAATGCTATGGGATCTTTTACATCCACCTGAGCTACCACCAGTCCAGGCAGATGGGACCTCGGTTTAACGTTTCATCCGAAAGACGGCATTTCAGAAGTGCAGCACCCCTCTCATGCTGCACTACAGTGTCAGTACTGGGATATTAACCCAAGTGCCAGATGTGGGAACTGAACCCACAGCCCTCTGATCTCCTGGCCTCAGAGGCAAGTGTGCTACCTACTGAGCCACTGACACTGCCAATGGTGCATGGCTTGTCAAGTCAGTCATGTATGGGCCAGAAGGGGGTGCTGCCGCAATGGTGGGCCAAGGCTTTTTCCTCCGGCTCCTGCTTTTTCTCCCCAAGGGGGCTGGTGGCCTCTCCCCTTGCTGGGGTCCTGCTGTGCTGCCTGCTGGTCTCTGCCAGGTAGCAGACAAGCAGCAGAATGCTGTGTCCCCCCTCCGCCCACCAAAGGAGGAGAGCTGTCCCTGGGGTGCTTAATCTTCCCTCGGCCAGCTTCCAAGCAACCTAAGTCTGTTCCTGGACCTGGGTATCTAGCATAGCAAGGGGAAATGCTTACTGCAGTACTACAAGGCCGACCTGCTTAGAACCTTAGAATCTTTCGGCAGAAAGGGACAGCTTAGCCCACCCAGTCTGCCCAGATGGTCCCTGCCTAGTCTGTCTCCACAGACCCTAACTGGTCTCCAGTGACCCTCGCTCCTCCCTGCCTATACACTAGTATTCCCCTATGTCTGTCCCACACATGCCTGAAGCCCCCAGCAGTTTTCGCCTCCACAACTTCCACTAGCAGTCTATTTCAGGCATCTACAACTCTTTCAGTGAAGTAGTTTTTCCTCACATTCCTCTTAAGCTTCTCCCCTCCAGCTTCATCACATGCCGCCTGGACCTGGTGCTCTTCCTCATTTGAAAGAGACTCCCTCCTGCACCCTTTTCACCCCTGTCATAGAAACAGAAACATTGACGGCAGATAAGGTCCGCTTGGCCCACCCAGTCTGCCCATTTCCCTACTTATTGGATAAGCTGCAGATCCTAGTTAACCAACAGCCTACTTCCTCCTACTCCCCACTAGAATTGCTTTATGTCTGTCCCATGCATTCTTGAATTCCCCCATTGTTTTTGACCCCACAACCTCCTCATGAAGGCCGTTCCATGCTTCTGTCACCCTCTCAGTGAAAAAATACTTCCTCACATTGCCCCTGAGCTGTCCCCCCCTCTATCTTCAAATTGTGCCCCCTTGTTCTTGCACATCTCTTTTTCTGAAATATGCTACCCTCTTGGACTTTGTTGAGTCCCTTTAGGTACTTAAATGTTTCTATCATGTTCCCCCTCTCCCTTCATTCCACAAGGGTATACATATTAAGCTCCTTTAGTCTCTTTTCATATGGCTTCTGGTCCAGACCCTGCACCATTTTAGTTGCCCTCCTCTGGACTGCCTCCATCCTGTCTGTCCTTGTGGAGATGGGGTCTCCAGAACTGCACGCAGTACTCCAGATGGACTCTCACCAACTGTCTGTACAGAGGGATAACAACTTTCTGTTTTCTACTGATGATGCCTCTCGCTATGCATCCCAGTATCCCCCCAGCCCTCCTTACTGCCTTCTCACACTGCTTGCCTACCTTTAAGTCATCTGATATGACTACCCCCAGGTCCCTTTCCATTTTTGTTGTTGTTAGTACCTCCACCCACATTGTGTACTCTTCCCCTGGGTTTTTGTTTCCCAGGTGCATTACTTTGCACTTCTTTGCATTGAATCGAAGCTGCCACACTTTTGACCATTCCTGCAACCCTGTTAAGCCCCTTCTTATCCTTTCCACCCCCTTTGTGTATCAACCCTGTTGCAGATCTTTGTGTCGTCTGCAAAGAGGCATGCTTTCCCTTCCAGTCCCTTTGTAATGTCACCTATAAAGACACTAAAAGAGGACCAGTCCCAGTACTGAACTCTGCGGTACCCCACTAGTAAACCCCCTTTCTTCAGAGTGGATTTCATTTAGTATTACTCTTTGCGTCCTGTTGTCCAGCCAGTGTTTTACCCAGGCTACAACTTTGGGATCCACTCCCAGGCTCGCCAACTTGTTTATTAATCTTTTGTGTGGGACTGTGTGAGATGCCTTGCTAAAGTCTAGGTAGGCCATGGCCACAGCCCCTCCCTGGACTACTACTTTGGCCACCCAGTCAAAGAAATCGATTAGATTCATCTAACATGACCTTCGTGCTGTGAATCCATGCTGCCTTGGGTCCTGTGCCCCACTGGCCTCTAGGTACTCAACAGTACTTTCCTTCAGAAGTAATTCCATCTTTTTCCCTACCACTGAGGTCAAACTAATAGGTCTGTAGTTTCCTGCCTCAGTCTTGCTCCCACTTTTGTGAAGAGGAATCACATCCGCCCTCCTCCAGTCCTCAGGTACCACACCATCCTCCCGTGATTTGTTAAAAAGGGTAGCCAGTGGTGTCACTGGTTCTCCCCTTAGTTCCTTTAGAATTCTGTGGTGAATTCTGTCAGGCCGCATTGCTTTGTCTACCATCAGTTTTAGGAGTTCTTTCAGAACCCTTTTTTCTATGAATGGACTGGTATTGACCCCTCTATCCAGAGTGCTTCTATGTTTTGGTTTAGGTACCTCCCCTCTTCTTCTTTTCTGAATACTGAGCAGAAGTATTCATTCAGTAGCCCTGCTTTTTCACTGTCACCCTCTGCCCACCCCACCTTCCCTTTATTAAGCCTCACTATCCCTTCCTTGGTCTTTCTTTGCTCTCTAATGTACCTATAAGTAAGCATTAATCACCAAGACAGGAGGTCATTTCCCAGGAATTAATGCATGGTTGTTGGGGGGGTGTACGAGGCCGCAGGCCGAGGGCTTCCCACCACCAAACCATGCATTAATTCCTGGGAAGTGACCTCCTGTTGCGGTGATTAATGCACTTGTAATATGGCAAGTGCAATGTGGGAATTGCTAACCTTCCGTTTAATGCAGATCTACCTTCCTATCTATTTCTGGTACAGCGGCACAACTCCGTGCCACACTATCGTAATCGCAGTGCCACCTATAGGTCAGATTGCGCCTTTCCGTGAGGCGCATTCCCAATATGGATAGGCAGTTAATCTGACAGTACGTGTTCCTTCTCTTGCTTTACAACACAGCCGTTCGTATCCAGTGAATTAATGACCGCTTGGTTTTGTAGCATGGGGTGTGTTTCCACCTATTGTTGTGCCGAATTTACGGCAGAGAGTTTTAGCTATATTACAAAAGGTTTTATCTCCCTTCTTAACTGAGTTGGCTATCTTTTCCTCAGTTTGGGCCTTTGCTGTTCTGACTGCCTTCCCCGCTTCCTTCTGCTTTAACTGGTACAGTTCTCTGTTCTGCTCCTTCTGTGTTTCCTTATACTTTCTGAATGCTACCGTTTTCTCCCTAACCTTCCTCGCCACCTCTTTTGAGAACCATAGTGTTTTTTCCCTTCGTTTTGTTTTGTTGATTTGCTTCACACAAAGACTTGTTGCCTCTGTGGTGGCTGTTCTGATTTTCCCCATTGTTCCTCCACTCCTCCTTCTTGCCCGTTTGCTAGTGCTTTTCTGAGGCACTATCCCAATTTCTCAAAATCAGCCCTCCTAAAGTGCAATACTCTTACTTTTGTATGGCTTGACTGTACAGCTGTGTTTATCGTGAACCACACTGTTTGGTGGTTGCTTGTTCCCAGATGGCTACCCACTTCTAAATCCGAGATCCTCTCTTCGTCCCCGTTTGAGAGTGTCAGGTACTTGTAGGCCTCTATCATGTCCCCTCTCACTCTCCTCTCTTCTAAGGTGTACACGCTTTGCATCTATAAGCAAAGCAACATTCCAGAATACATTTTAGAAATATAGTATTGAGACACAGTTGGCTTTTATTTCATTACTTTTCCATAGCTTTCACCTCATTGATTACAAAGGACATTTGCATCAAAATCTTTGAACCTCAGACTTCCTGCCCTCTTCCTCCTGCTTTTGTGTTTGCAACATCTGTCTGTTGCTGTGGAAACGACTCTGATCTCCCAAAAAGGAGATAAAAAACTTCAGTAGAGCAAAAGGAAGGAGAATGAGATGCTGTCCGCAGCACGAAGATTCTGTTTTTATGCAGATGAACTCACAAAAAAATAAATAAAGGAAAGGCATAAAACAGTGAATTTCATATGTGCTATATCCCAAAGTGCTTTACAATTCATGAACAGCTGGCAGCAACTATTAGGCACAGGCAAGTAGGTTAAGGAAAGGTCTGGGTTAGGTGGAGAGCTAGAGAGAAGCACGGAGATTAAGTGACTTGCTCGTGGTCACATGGTAGGTAGCAGTTGTAGCATTCTCATCTTGGTCTCTGATTTGTAGTTCTGAGCTCTAACCAGTAGGCCCCATTCCCTACCCCTGATTGAGGGGGGTAAACACAGAAAACTAATGAAACAGCTGAATAATGTCTAAATATTAGGGTTGTGCAAACCACAGAATGTGACCTGACAGGTCATTTCCCAGATGGGACAGACCAAACCCGAATTGGCCTGGTTTGGCCTGATTTGTCACAAGCCTTCTAGAACTACTTCCAGAATTCACATCTACATACCCCTGCTGAAATCAGGTTTCCTGGTACAAATGGCCATCAGATGCTGTCCTATGCTGCTGCTGTACCTCGACTGTCTCTCTGGCACCTCCATTACAGATCAGAATGATTCCCAAGGTGTTTTTCAGGCTTTCTTAAATAAAAGCTGATGTGGCCCATTCCCCAAAAAAAAAAACCTGAGTGGCCTGAACCTATGGCCAGACCCAGTTTCCAGTCCTACTTTCGCTGGATACTGAACACTGTTTTAACTTTATAAACTACATACATGGCTTGGGTCCTTTGCTGTGTGATGGACTGCTTGTAGACACATGGAGCAAGCAACGGGGGGGGGCGGGGTCTCTGTAACAATGTGATCTGCCAACGATCTGTCATCTACAGTCTTGTGATGGAAACCAAAGGGATCTTGTGGGAGGGCCAAGGGATCACAGCTGACGTCAGGGCCAGTTGTAGAGATTGGCCCTCAAACACAGACTGGAAGAAACATGGCTGCACCAGATGGCGCCGGGGGTAGAATTTAGAGACCACTTGCAGTGTTATGTGACATAGCACTGAAGATGGGCGGAGGTCCCAAATGAGTCCCCAGCCCCACCTGAGCTTTCTGTTTTCAGGGTGCTCAGCACTAGCCGATGCATTGCTTTTTACTGTAGTAAATGAGAATGGGAGCCGAGGGGTTTGTTTTTGTATTAATGCATGGTGTATTGGATTGGTGCTGGGGTTTTTTTTGTGTTTCAGATTATGTTCCATTTTTTGAACTCACCAAGGCCGAGACTAGTAATACCAAAATACCACTGATTCATCCTTCTCCAGGGCTGCTACAGATGAGGCACATTGATGAATCCTGTGTAGGCCGAAACACGTATGGCTGTGTCTTCTGTTTTTGGCCTTTGCAGGTTGTGTGTGGGACCATTTGGTACCATACACTTCTGCTTAAAGCGCAGATACATAAACAGTGATGGCAGGAAAAGGCCCTTGACCCATCCAGTCTGCCCAATCCTTGTCCTGATGGTAACCCCCCCCCCCGTTTTTTTTTGTTGGTTTTTTTTATAGCTAAACCCTCTTGCCTGTCCTATCCTTGCTTGGAGTTGCTGATTGACTTGGCCTGTACCACTTCTTCTTGTAGCTTATTCCACTTGTCCACCACCCTTTCTGTGAAGAAGTGCCTTCAGACATCCTTTTTGAACCCCCCCCTTTTTAGCGAATTCCCTCCCATCCTTGTGTTTGAACTCAAGGAGAATAGTTCTTGGTGTCTATTCTATGCTATGCAGGTACTTGTATGTCTCATTCATGTCACCCCTCTCCCTCCTTTTCTTCAGGGCGTGCATATTTAAGTCCAAAGCGTGTCCTCGTATGTCACATCCCCAAGTCCCTGCACCATCTTAGTCACAGAGCCCATCTAAATTATTTCATGGTGATTTGCATACATTTCCCAGTATGCGTTGCATTCTTTGGGTATATGTAATTTTACATTTCTTTGAACCCTTTTTTTGGGGGGTAACCCATGCCTCAGTGCTTTTCTGCTAAGGTTTTTTGTCTTTTTAGCGTGTTTTCTTAATTTGGGCCCATCATGACTCAAACTTGTAAGATGACATGAGGGCTGGATCCAAGTAACCCTTTCCTCAGTGCTTTTGTGCTGAGGTTTTGTCTTTTATATATGTTGGATGGTCTGTAATGCTTATATGGGCTGGCAGTATAGCCTAGAAGTTTAGAGTAATGGCATGTGAATGAGCTTGGTACATCCAGTAGCCTCAGGTTTGATTCCCACAACCGTCGCTTGCATACTGTGTGACTTTGTGCAAGTCACTTAGCCTCCTCAGTGCTCCCAGGTTGCCCTTAAAAATGAGCCAGTTATGCCTAGTGGGCCTTACCTGGTTACCAAGGACTAAAATAAAAAATTATATGGAAAGTGAAGACTCTAGTTTGTGGTTCTCACTCTAAGAAATCCCATTCCATTTATATAAGTCCTCTGGGGTGTCTCATGGTATGAGAGTCTTTGCATCAGGTTTGAGTAAGAGTACCGCAGAAGGCATGTTTACACTGCCTCCTTTGCAGTGCATCCGCTCAAGTGCACAGGTTTATGCGCTGCAAAGTTGGCAGGGTGGATACCCACCGGATTGTGCTAGGAGTGCCTCGGATCCATTTTCTGCACGGGCGCAGGACTGGGTATGTTTATCAGATCGAGCGTATTATGTGGCAGTCGAAATGTGCTGCAGCGTTCACGCCGATAAAAAGCAGCCACTCCAGACTCTTCCACTGTTCCCAGTCCGGCCCCACAGCCTCTCTCCGGTGCAGCCTGCATCGGCGTGAGGGCAGGCTGTGTAAAGACAGAACTGAGCATCGAACAGAGATTGCATCAGGAACAGAGTGGCACAAAGGTCGGAGTGCTGCCGCCGTGTAAACATGGCTAAAGTGAAGCTGAGTAGTTGTGGCTGCCTAGTCCTGTCGTGAGGATGTTATGCCATAAGAGACACCCCGTGGAGGACTTAAAACACTGGAGTTAGCAAGACTGGTTCATGATTGTTTTACTTTACTTTCTCTTTTACTTTTTCATTTTAAAGGGGACTGTAATGGTCGTCCCCACTTCAGAAGTGGACAAATCCTGTATTACTTATTTAAAATCACGTTTATTTTTAATAACCATAGGAGTGCTCCACAGGCCATGTAAACATGCTCAGTGGCCGTATGAATGGTAGACTAAGGGGTGAGGAATTTCAGGTGATCCCGCACTAGCTGACGCATATAAACATTAATGGGAGTGGGTAGTGAGGCTAGAGACATGGGGTCTCATTATAATCAGGTCAGCCAACCATAGCAATATTAAAACCAAAAGAATGAAGCGGTGCACACACCATAACTGTTGTACCGTTTGTTTGGCACAGCCATACATGCACACCAAACACCCCTGCAACGAGGCTTCATTAACCATAGTTATACTGGGGAGATGCATTTCATCCCACCCCGTACTGGCTGGCAAATATAAACATTTAATATGGGGGGAGGGATAGTGAGGCTAGAGCCACAGGGTCCCATTATAATGGTGTGGGAGAAGGGAATCTGCCAACCATAGCAATATTGTCAGGGTATTGGCCAGCAGGAGCCTGGGTATTCAGGTAGTCTCTTCTTAGAATGGAGCAGACACCCTGGAATTCCAGATGTTATCCTGGGAGACAAAGAACGGAGCTTCTGGGAATATATAAATTATGTGGTGTCTGCTGTTGTGAGACCCAGTGATTTCGATTGCTGGGTTGGAAAGAAATGCTGAAATGGCATGCAGTAAGACTGGCTCTGGGGGTGTGGTAGGGTAGGATATGGTTAACATAAGGGATGGTTTGTCCGTGCATGTACACACCCTCTCCAGCCATCTGTGTGCCGGTCCGAGTACGCCCGAACAGGGCACAAAAATCAAGTCCCTTACACCCCGGAGTTAGTATATTTAGTTTGGGGTGGTGCGGGGCACAACCCCCCCCCCACATTAAAAGCGGGATTAGAATTTAAATTCCTGGCACCCTGATGATGGGTGCACTCCGACTGTAGAACCAGTACACACAGCATAAAGCAGCAGTGCATGTTAGCAACGAAACTGTTGACCTATACTTTTTTATATTTTGTTTTAGATTGCCCCTCATCTCCTGACTTTTGTTACCTTTTTTCATTTTGTGTCTTCTTTAACACTTTTTTGCATTTGAACTAATAAAAGATTATTTGATAAAACTCAGTCTAGTTTTTCATCTGTATTCTCTGTTATTTTTAAATACCCATCATTTAACATCATTTGCCTTGTGACGAAAATGAAGTAGAATGCAGCAGACACTGCTCCCTGCATTATAGGACGACAAGCATACAAAACCAGCTGAGGATACTGATAAAAACCTGGCTCGGGTCGTCTTAAAAGGAGAGCGCTCCTTGTATTATTTCAGCTGTGACAGAAATGCTAAAACAGAACCAGAATGGGGAAAGAAGATTATCTCACAGGTCAGGAGATAAGGGGCAATCTAATATGAAATATAAGGAATAATGTATGGATCATCATTCACAATGAGCCTGTTTCCATGGAGGGTTCGAGGCGACAGCATGTGGACCTCGAGACTGACGCTCAAGAGGTCCATGCTGTTATCTCAATGCTGAGATGTAAACACAGGGTGAGTTGTATATGGTCGCCCATATTTTATACTACGTGGTGTATTTTCTTGTTCCAGTATGAATTTCTCTATTTCTGACATTTCTTTAGAGAGAACTGCTGCAGACATTTTTGTTTTGTTTTAGATCATAAGGTTGTGTACGATCAGAGTGGCGCGAGTTAATGAAAGTGAGAGCAGGGAAGGGGTGGGACTCTGCGCAAGAGGGAAAGTCATGTGCAATGATTATAGAACATGCACAACATCTTTAGAATGTGCACAACAGCTTTTCAGCCATGCAGAAGCTTTTTGAACTGGTCGCGTTCCATACATCATAAGCCTAACCATGTACTATAAAAAAGTATAGGTCAAAATTAACACTGTAAAATGCACTGCTGCATTAGAATGGGCCTAGGAGTTCAACAGGTGTGTTCAATATACAGAATGCAAGCTGACTGAGCTGGTTGGTGCAATGTGGGGTTAAGGTCAACAGCAACACGATAAAGTATGCTTTTTTCCTGGTAAGATGTATGTAATGATGATTGTTTAGAACCTGATTGGAAAGGCCAGTGTGCCAAAATATGTTTTTTTGTTTTGCTTAATATGTCTTACCCACTAAGAGCTGTATTCTCTAAAGTACTGTAAATATATTACCAAAAAAAAGAAAACAGTTCTCCGAAAATCTTTCAGCAGTGTGTGCTGATTGCAGTTCGGTGTTCATTGGATTTAGAGACCATATCCTCAGTGCCGACTTGTCTGCACCCATGGAATGTATGTTTAAGAAATTATTTCTGCAAAAAAATTTTTTTTTTGGGTCTAGACTTGGTAACCCTTGGGCTTGAAATGTTAACAGTGAGCACATCCTCTTTCACTAAACATTACATTATTAAATAATGAAGCTATTTGGGAATAAAACGGAAATTCATCAGAGTTGCCATAGAGCTGGGTCAATGTTTTTTTGTGTGACTTACCCTGTGTCTTGCCCTCTTTACCCCTCTCCATTCAGATGATGTAATTTTTGTTGTCAGCATTTATTTCTTCTCCCAAACTGTTTAAAAAGTTATTTGTTTTTTAAGTAGTGTGAAATGAAGACATACTGCCAGAATTAACCCCTTTTTATGCCAAATGATTATAAAGTTCCATTTTTATAGTGAGCAGAAAGCTCAGCAGTGACTAACTGCTGAGTGCCCATGTTGTGTCCTTAGAATGTGGCTGGCGTTTTGAACTGCCACTTGCCAAACTGCTTTTTGCGAAGTATATTTTGTTTAGCTAGGATAACACAGCAGAGCTGCGATATCTCATCCTCTGTGGGGTCTTGCTTGTGTCGATTTTTACTCTGCTGAGGGGGACTGAAACACCAAGGGGTTAACTGACTTGTGAAGAGCTGCACAGTGAGAAAGTGGCTCTGGGGGGATTTGAACTATGGACTTCTGGTTCCCAAGCCAGCAACCTACTCACCATCTCATCCTTTGTAGGGTCTTATTATGCATCGATTTTTACTGCTGAGGGGGACTGAAACACCAAGGGGTTAAATGACTTGCTCAGGGCCGCACAGTTGAGAAAGTGTCTCTAAGGGATTTGAACTGTGGTCTTCTGGTTCCCAAGCCAGTGCACTGCTTGCTAGATTACACTGCCTCCTCAGTTCTTTTTAGGTGCTAAAACAGTTTCAGTGTTTAGGTAATAAATCTCGTAGTTTAAATAGTTGCTGCACTTTGACACAAATTCTGTTTCATTTTGATGAGTTAGCTTAAAGTTCTGTCATTTGACTACAATGAAGTTCTGACTGTAATACACTAAACTACTACACCATTGTTAAGTGTCAGTCGTAAAATGGGGCATGAAATTCCTGGAACCTCATTGGTTGAAACATGTCATGTGACCATTGATTTTTTTTTTCTTTTTCTGACAACTGCACACCTCACCTGAACTACCTATATTTTTTAACAAATGAAAGTCCATTTTAAAAGTGGGAATAACACACTTCAGTGTGTGCTGTCATAAGGGAGTAATGCACTTCTCCGTTAATTGAGGCACTCGACTATGCCTTGTGCCTAGCAACAAGTAAGGTGCGTTTCATTGTCTTATAACTGCATACTCTGTCATGTGTTTTCCCTTACTTGAAACACTGTCAGGGGAGAGCCAGTAACGATTAAGACACTGTTGACTGGTACATTACAAATCTAACTTGAATGTTAAAATACATTTTATGTTGCCGTTGATTTTGAATACTAATTCTATGAAAGGGATCATAGAGAAAGTATCCACTAAAAAAAGAAAACACATTTACAGCCACAATATTAATACTGATAGAGTTGTTACACAACAGTGGTAATAAATTTACCCTAATAGATATGGAATAGGCAATGGTCTGACTGAAAATATACAATGTAGCTTTATATATGATGGAGCAAACCATAACTCGTGTGATGGAGCTGCCAGTGAGTTATAAATGTTCTGCTTCCTCTTAGGTGTTGATAAAACATATATTTTCAGTCGGGGCATTGCTTATGCAATATCAGTTTACTAATTATCACTTTTAAATGTGCTGTTTGTGTAAGGATTTAACGGTTTCTCAGTGATTTCTGCAGCTAGCTTCAGTGCGGCACAGGAGTTATTTTAAGGTCACCAGCATTGTGAAAGCTGCTTTCTGACCGGTTCAGTATTCTGTTGTGATGGACCTAACCTTCTAGAAACCAATTGTGACCTACCTAGCCGTCAAGATATCATGAAATCTTATGGTAAATACAAATATGTCAAGCGTTATTTTGGAATGTTTATCCCCACTAGTGTTGTATAAATTTGTTTATACCACATCAGTGAGAGTAAATTTTTGCCAGATATTGTGAATGGTGTTATTTTGCTGATATAGCTACAATGAAGATAAAAATTTGCATTTTGGTAGCAAATGTGTTACAAACAAGATGATAACAGTTTAGATATGTCATCATGCTGTATTTAACCAATGAGAGAGCAGCTGGAACACTGCTTCATGACATCTCTGCAGAGTTATGCAGCATTCTCACCAGAGTAGTGAAGTCAAAATAAGCAGGTCAGATCCAAAAGACAGCTTATGTTTTTTGTTGTTTTAGAATTTTGGGCCAGCAAAAGCACACGGGCCCAGATATTCAAACTGCGCCAGTCTGAGGTGCAAGCCCCTGTGCTGCTCAAAATAGTTGCGCAGGGGTGTGGCCGGGGTGATATTCAAAGGAGTTGCGCTGTTGAGCAACTCCTTTGAAATCACCCCGAAACATAGCACTTGGCAGATGGCGCAGTGGAACCTGTGCCACCTAAGTTGCCAGAGTTGAGCATTAAACTTGCGGTGGCGACAAGTACCATTGCGCCATGCCAAATTTCCGATATTCAAAGGTGACATGCAAATGGGGCCATAATTTATGCAAGGCGCGAGGGGGCCATTTGCATCTCTTTATGGCCCCATTTGCATCCATTTCATGTAGTGCGCTCGATCCCGAGGACTTGCTCCTGGCCACCCTGCCAGGCAGCAGCGTCGGGGACCGACGCACTAATACAACCGATCGCGGGCATCACAGTTAAGACACCCCCACATCTCTCACAGCCCGATCGCGGGCAGAACACGTCACATGTCGCCCCACCACACATCACCCACAGCCGATCGCGGGCAGAACTACGTATAGCCCCCCACACACAGCTCCAGCCCGATCGGCGGGCGAAATCCTCCCCAACCCGAATAACTCCCTGGTGGTCCAGTGGACCGTAAAGCCCGATCGCCGGGCAGAATGTCACAACACAACCCCCAAACATCTCCCTGGTGTCTAGTGTCCCCCACCACCCACGAAGCCCCTCCACCCGCTCCCCGCGGCGGCGGCGACAGCATCCACCGCCTGCCGCCCGCCGACTGTCGGTAGGCTGCCGCGCCCATTGGTGCAGAGCTACAGCCAATGGGCGTGCAGCCCATACCGTACATGACAGTCAGATTTGTGAATGATCATCACAAATCTGGACCCTGTCATGCTACTGATATGACTACGCCATTGGCTGTAGCTCTACCCAGCATCGTCAACCCCAGACAATCAGTCGGCCGGCGAAGCGGCAGCGGTGGGATGCTGCTCGCCCGCCGGCTGCGGGGGTGGAGGAGCTTCGTGGGTGGGGGACACTAGACACCAGGGAGATGTTTGGGGGAGTTGTGCTGTGACATTCTGCCCGCGATGAGCTGCGATCCACTGGACCAAGGAGTTATTCGGGTTGGGGGAGGTTACATTCTGCCCGCGATCGGGCACTGGGGGCGTTCATACAGGTTCTGCCAGGATCGGGCTGTGGGTGATGTGTGGGGACATTCGTGTTCTGCCCGCGATCGGGCTGTGGGAGATGTGTGGGAGGGGGGACATGTACGTGTTCTGCCCGCGATCGGGCTGGTGGGGGGGCACAGGGACCGAGTTGGGGGCCAGCCAGGGGTGGCAGCTGCTGTGTTGCGCCCTGCAATGCAGCAGCTCACCTGTGGGTGGCCCTCAACTTAAGCCTTTTTGGCTCAAGCTTGTGCGGGCGCAGGTTGGGGGTTGCGCATGCAGAACTCTGCGCAACCCGACTGAATATCGGGTTGCGCAGGTTATCCATGGATCCTCCCCCTCCTGTTGAGCATGCATTCATTTGCATTGCTCTCTTGCGCAACCTGTTGCCAGTGGCGTAACTGCCTCCTGCTGAATATCGCAGAATGGCGCATTTTGGACTTGCGCATGGTGCAACCCTTTTGAATATCTGGGCCACTGAGTACAAGCTCATTTCTAGCTGCATCCTGGGAGCACATGGAGGTTTAGTGACTTGCACTTTAAAAGATTTCATTTGGAAAAATGTGGTATAAACCGGACATGCAATGACTTGACTTGGAATATGCTGTTTATCTTCATTTATGAGGGAGCTGGGCCATCATGGCTTTGCCATTCATAAGCTGTGGTCCTGCCTCTTCACTCATTCAGATAAATGGCATGTTCTCAATCAAGCCATTGTGTACCCCTAAAGTCTGGCTGTCTTGTATCCCCTGTTTACCTTTTGTGTGTTTTAGGTTTTGGGCTTCACCTAATTAACATTCTGAATATTTCACATTAACAAGAACTTATCTCACTGTTTCCAAAACATCCGACTGTCCCCAGCTGACCACACAGTTGCAGTTTGTAACATCGCATTCTGTTGTCGTGGTAAACACTGTGTTGTCCTATTACAAATACATCATGATGTCACAAAATCCTGTTGAAAGTTCCACTCGTTAGACAGACATCCTGGATGCATTGACAGAAATGTTCTATATGACCTGGGAAAAGCAAATAGCATTTGAAAAAAACATTCTCTGGTGAACTGTAATAGCTGTATAATGCTATATGTATGTATCATGATTAAACCGCAGCAGATACCTGTACTTAAAATGGAGTCGTACCTCTCAGTTGCTTCTGGCAGCAGACATACGGGGAAGAAGCAAGGAGAATGAAAACAAAATGGAGGCAAATTATCCCGGGGGGGGGCGCAACGCCTCTAAAATGTCAGAATCTGTGCTTTGGATCACACAGCATCTTCCCCCTGACATCTGGTGTCATCCAGTGATTGTACACCACTGGCTAACTCTATTCAGGGACCCTGCAGATCCAGAGGGAATGACTGGAGCTGAGTCATGGAGCGATTGGGAGGTTATGAATCCTGCAGTGCGGTGTCATGTCTGTATTCTGTTTTTGTCCAGTGGAATTCCAGCATTACTGTACTTCAAACTTGGCCTGTAGCAGGACTGAATACTTGTTAGACTTTTAACTGCTATGATACTATCTAATATTAGTTCTCTCTTTACTTTCTTTTTTGGAACTATGTATCCTGAAACTTCTTGACACTCAATAACAGTTCTATACAACCCTGTTCTGGTGGTGTGTGTGTCTTTCTTAATTTGTTTTCTTTTGCTTGTTTCACGATATACGCAAGATGGATTGTTGGTGCAATAGTACTGTACTGCTCCTGATGCCTGCAGTCTGAGGTCAGGACTGAACGGGAGTTGCCAGGGGCTGGCTGCGGGAAGGAGACTGGAGTGTCCAAGGAACTGTTCTCCTCCTTCAGGTGGGGCTAGCTAGCTTTGCCTTGACTGTCATCTAGCAAAGGCTGAGGGACAGCACAGCTGCAGCAGCTACTGTAAGGTAGGTTTAGGACATAGCACCAGCACGACCTACGCATGCGCAGGTATGTGCTGTTTGCCTCACTCATGACCATATCCCAGGGAGGGAAGAAAATGGGGCAGATGAAGCCCTGCCTGTACCCTGCTTCTCCAGACTTCTGGATAAAACTACCAGGCTTCACCCCGATGTGGGCAGCTGAATTTGGGGGGATGGGGTGGAGCTGCTGAGGAGCTGGATGGTAGGCCCCACCTCCGGTGGGGGGGGGCCCGTGCATACTCTGATGCGGGAACACTACAGTGAGATGTGGGTGGACTGTGGAGTCCCACGAGTCCAGGTAAGAGGAGCCTCACCGGATGGGGGGAGGTCCTAGCCAGAAGGACAGGAATATAAATAGAATTAAAAATAATGTCAGTATACCTGTAACCAAAAGAAATGTTATTAATCCGGCTTTTTTTTTTTTTTTTTTTTCTTTTTTTCAGTCCCCTGGTCCGACCCCCTCCTGACAGCACCTCCAGCCCCATCACCTACATTCTCATGAATGTACACAGACTACCTAGTTGGACCATTGTGGGGTGGCCGAAGGGCCATGTTGTCAGTATGTGGTCATGCAGGGGGTGCCAGCATTGCCCTTGGCAGGCCAGGGCTTTTCTTGTCTGGGTTTTCAGCCACAGGGCCACCAGCCTTGCAGTTATGCACACAGACTAACATGCGGCCCTGCCAGTGAATGGGGGCATCCTTCCCCTCTCCTGCTGATCCCAACAGCAATCACCCTAGCCTCCTAAAGGAATAGATAACAAAGGAGAAAAGCAAGGACTAAAGCAGTAGAGGCAAGAAAAAGAATCCAGGAAGGGAGCGAGAGAATAAATGGAAGATTCTCACAAATGCTAGATGTCTGGGCAACATGATGGATGAATTGCAGGTGGTGATGGCCACATAAGAAATGGACATATTGGCCACAACTGAAACGAGGGCTAATCGAAGAACTGCTGGGACCTAAATGTACCGAAGGACAGGGAAAACAGGAAGGCTGGCAGTGTACATGAGGACAGATGTAAGAGTAACAGAGGAATCATCAGTCAAAGGTGGAGAAATGAGTAGCGATTGGCATCAAGGAAGGCAAGGGGGAAGGAAACGGGACAGAAGTAGTGCACAGACCACCAGATCAGTGCTTCGTCATTTCCCACTGAATGGAGCGGGAGATAAGGAAATTGACAGGATTGGGAGGAATAGTGTTAGCAGGAGGCTTCAACTTTCCAGACATAAATTGCAGCACAGGTGACTCAGAGCCAGAAGGGACAAGGATTTGCAGATCTCGCACAGGACTGTTTCCTTACATAGTCGAGTAATGCCACAAGGGGGAGGCGGTCTTTCACTTGGCATTGTCCAATCTGGACATTATTAGGAACATGAGGGTGGAGACCCCTGGTGAGGCTCTGCATGATCACAAGTGACCAGAGACACAAGGATTCTGCATTTCGAACAGATTTGCGGATAATGGTGGAGAAAATACAGGCAAGACTTAAAGACTTTAAAAGATCAATGTTGTCGAGGACATGGGCAACATTAAAGGAAGCTATTACAGACACAAACCAGGAACGTGTCAGGATCACAAGAAACCCCAAGCAATATAGGAAACCAGTATGATTTGACAGGCAGATAATACAGGTTAATAAGGAAAAACATGCATTCAGAAGTGATGAGACAGAGCAGCATGAGAAATGTAGGCAGTGGTGTATGGAGAAACTGGGCATAAGCAGAACAGTTATCACGGAGGCTAAGGCAGAATTAAGGCTAGCAGAAAGGATACAGGAAAGAGCAATCATTTTTTTAGATACCTTAGTGAAAAAAGGAAGATGGGACAGCATAGAAAGGATAAGAATTAAAATATTAGTTGAGCCGATGACAAAGAGAAGGCAAGAAATACTAAATCTTTTTGTTCCGTGTTCTGCAGTTGAGACAGCAGGAGGAAATTCATGGGTGATATGCTGGACAGGTTTGAGATGGAAGAAACTACAAGGGAACCGAAAAATTTAAAAACAACTCATTCGGCCCAGATGTAAGTCATGCTAGCATGTGAAAGGAAACGAGGCAGGAAATGGTGGAATGGCTATCCGTCCTTGATGGGGAATCAACAGCAACAGGTGTAGTACCCATAGATTGCCGGGTGACTAATGTGGTTCCACTACACAAAGGAAGGGGGATAGGGAAGATCTGGGTAACTGTAGGCCGGTGACCCTGACAGTAATAGTGAGAAAACCCTTTGGAGACCATTATCAAGGAGAAATAGTTATGTTCTTGGAGGAAAAGGTTGTAACCTATAGGAACCAGTAAGGATTCACTAAGGGCTGGTCATGTCAGACCAGCATAATAGACTTTTTAATGTAGGAACACAAATTGCAGATGGGCCATGCAGTGAATTTGCTATACTTAGACAGTAGCAAGACATTTAACTCAGTACCGCATATGAGACTAGTTAGGAACATGAGCTGACTAGAGATAGAAGATGGGATAAGTGGTTGGATTACAGACTGGTTGACTAAAGGAACCTGGAGAGAGTGGTCCTAAACAATAAATTATCTGAAGAGACAGTGACTCGTGGAGTACCACAGGGTTCATTCAGTTCTTTGACCACTACTGTTCAACATGTATATTTGTGGCATACGTGAGGTTTATTCAGGACAAGGTAAGTCTATTTGCAGATGAAACAAAGGTCCGTGGGAGGGCTGACAGTAAAAAATGGCATTAACATCATGAGGCAGGATGTGAGAAGGCTGGAGAAATGGTTTGCCAGTTGAAATTCAATGCTGAAAAGTGCATGGTGATGCATATAGGGGTGAAAAAGCCTAGAACGGTTTACTATAGTGATGGGCCACCAGGAGAGAACTTTGAGAGGAGAAATACCTGGGAGTGATGATGAGAAGTAACTGAAAACATCTTCACAGTGCAATAAGCAAGGCCACTGATTTACAGTGATTAAAGTAATGAAATTCTGTTTTTAAGACTTGAAATTCCAGGAATTGCACCAGTGATTGTTGGTATAATTTCCTGATTTTACCAGGATTCTGCTGTCATTCTTTTAGCACGTGTGAAAAATAACCAGAATAAAAGAAAGCTTAATATGCAGAGCACTAAATGAAGCACAGTGAAAATAGTACAGGAGGCAATTATAAGAAAAATGCAAGTTCTGCAGATTTACCAGTCTGGTGTAACATGTTTGTACCTGTGTGCAGGCTCTCCAAATTACAGAATTTTACCAGATTGTCCAGTAAAAAAAAACAAAAAACAGTGGCCTTGGCAATAAGTCATATGGGTTATGGGAGGGCTAACAAGATGCTGGGGCGCATAGGGAGGAGATACTGCCCTTATGTAGATCACTGATCAGGCTACACCTGGAGTACTGTGTGCAGTTCTGGAGTCCATAGCAAAGGAAGGATAAAGGTAGATGGAGACAGAGAATAGAAGGACACCAAAGAGCATCCATGGACAACACAGCAAAACCTAGGCTGAAAAGTCTTAACATGTGCTCACTGGAAGATTGACGGGAGAGTGGGGATATGATGTTTCTATGTTCTGGAAAGGGGTCAGCATGGGGGACACTGCAAGTTTATTTATTCTGAGAAGCAGAACGTCCACTAGATGGAAGGGTGAGGTTCACTAGTAACACTGGAAAGTACTATTTCACAGAAGCAGTGATGGATTTGTGGAACACATTTCCAGATAAGGTTGTTGAGGCACAGACAATGTCTGGAATTAAGGGAAACTGGGATGCATTTATGGGAGTTAGACAGGATAATGTAGAAATACAAATTATGCATACCCACATGATGCAAAGCTTCATGGGAAGTATATGCAAGTCACCATGAAAGAATTTAGACTTGTTCTGCTTTAAGCAGCAGTGTTCTGAATCTATGGGGACAAATGGCCTCTCACATAGTCTGCAACACTAAAAACACAAGACAGACATGTGTTGCACCCTCCAGCACTGGGACCAACATAGAAGAGTAGGTAGGATAGACAGACTGGGTGGACCTCTGGTCCTTTTTCTGCCATCAAATTTTGTTTCTTCCCAGGATTCATCAGAGTGCTCCGTCTCTTGGGAAGGAGGAACCTTACGCAGACACAAACAGGAGCAGCCCAACAAAGCGCACATGTGCAAACCAGTCAGGCCCTTAGCAAGATCAGTGGGGTCCCTTGTTTAGCATGAATTGTGAGTAACTTCCACCCTTTTTTCAATAAATTATTTGGCAAGTGTTTTGATGGCTGGTGTTGTTCTGTTTTCTTGCTGAAGGAGGAATTTTCCCTAGGAACAGTGTGGAGAGGAGAGGGGAAATAATTGAAGTGATTTTTGTGAGGTTTGCCGTAGCAATTGGGAGTAGTAACCTGTAGGAGTTATGATTCAATCTCCTACCATTCAAACTGCCAAAAAGTGCTGTTTTCCATGAAAAAAAAAAACTTTTTGTCTGTGCTCTGCTTCATTTTCATAACCCGTCCTTTTTGTGTTTCCTTGTACTTGTGCAAGAAACACCTTGTTTTTCTCAGTGCTGCAACCATGACTTCATGCAAGGGAAACAACGTTTTTAAGCATTGTTTTGAAACTGTTGGTCAGTCTTGGTATTGCAGACATGTACACTACCGACATACACTACATCTCTCAGTAAATAAATCGTGTCAGCTAGATACTATAAGCACAATGCCTTGTTTTGAAAGGAAAAAAAAAACAACATATGAGAGCTTTTATTGTTGAGGTTACTACAGAAATATGATACTGCACCTCACAATAATGATACTGGAAAACAACAACTTATTGTACCCACAATGCCTTGCTACATGTCTGCATATTAGGTGCTATACTGCAGTCACCACTACCAAAATAAGGGACTGCACCTCTGAGTAACTAACATTTAAATCAACATTATTTAACTAGAGGAATCATACTGTACTGTTATGATGAATGTTTTATCGGAATATTTATGTATTTATTGTTAGAGTACTATGATCTTTGCAAATAGCGCTTTTTTAGAAATAAAGCTGATTGGATTACCCAGAATTCCTTGGTGCTGTATGTAAAGGAATTATGTGATAAGGGCGAGTCTCTCATCGAGCCGCACCCAATGAGTGCTGCAAATATCACCCAAAGCAAAAGGGTGACCGAAATAAACAGAGACTGTCGCAAACCGTGTCTGTCCTCAGCCACACATATAAAACAAAATTGCATTGCACCCCATGAAAATAATATAATCAACTCAGGTGGGGGGGGGGGCAGACTTAAAAAAATAATGAATTTCCTAATGTAGGACCTGAACCCCGCTAGCTCTGTAGGTGGTGGCTCTAGCCATTACGTCAAACGACCAGCTCAGCAGAGTTCAGCCACACACCTGCCTATATCCTGTCATAGCGAGTGTAGTTCACTGCTACACTTGCTATACAGGATCTTTTGCTTTTTCTTACAACACTCACCCTAAACATGAGCTGTATTATTGAGTCACTCAATACTCACCCGTATAGGGTGTTACCATATGTAAAACATTGACAGTTCCCTTGTATGACATTCTGAGGGTGTGGCCACACACAGAAAACTGGAGGACAAAGTGCTGATAAAACATCATAAAATGACTGACAGATTTTTTTTACAGAACAAATTGCAGCTTTTAACATCTGAAGCATGAAGTGGCTTACTGTGTGAAAAAGGCGTCTGCAAAAATCATAAAATCACTTTAACATCAGAGAATTTCAAGTAGGGAATCTTAGAACAGACCAGACTAAGCTAAGTTGACTGCTAAGATCTTTTTCTGTCCTTTTCTGTATTTCTGTATATTGGCATTGCCAGGGACATAGAACAGCTGTGCAGAATTTCACATTTAGTTTCCGCCGGAATTCTGCCAAATTTCACCTTAATGCTATGGAACTCTGTCAGAAGTAGAATTCCAACATTTCAAAAGAGGATTTTTTTTTTGTTAAAACTGTGGATTAGTAATCCATCTACATAAACCGTGGAATGGTATTCAATGGCTTACATAAATCGCAGATTAATTGAACACAAGCCACAGAATAATATTTCTCATATTACGTAATGTGTTTACATAGAAATACTTTTTGGAATTATGTGGAATTACAAAAGAAATTCTGAAAAGCATTTTGGAAGCAGAATTGCCATTCCGCATGTGTTCCACTGGTAGAATTCCACATTCTGCTCAGCTTTGCTGTAGAGTAGAATTGTGGATTGGTAAAGTGCCTTTTATACACACTATATCCCTACAAGGTGCCACTAAATGAACTCCTCTACTACATCCCAGAGCTCTTCAACATATCCCACAGCTGCTACTCACGCAGAAAGAATTTTGTTTTATTTATTTTAGTCCTTGGTAACCGGGAGAGACCCACTGGGCGCAAGTGCCTGTTTTCAGGGGCGACCTGGGAGCACTGGGCGGTTAAGTGACTTGCTCAGAGTCGCATAGTATGCAGGTGGAGGTTGTGAGACTCAAACTCAGGTCTGATCTGCTGAATGTATCAAGCTCATTACTCAAACCTCTAGGCTATACTGCCAGCCCAACTATATTCTCCTGGACACCCCAAGATACACTATGTAGTTTGGAAAATCGGCAATCAGCCTTGTTATTCCTGCAGCATGGAGCTCATTGCAATCCTCATGGAATCATAGAAACATAGACTTTGACGGCAGATGAGGACTGCTTGGCCCACCTAGTCTGCCCATTTCCCTACCTACAGGATAAGCTGCAGATCCTAGTTAACCAACAGCCTACTTCTTCCTGCCCCCCCACTAAAATTGCCTTATGTCTGTCCTGTCCCTTGCATTCTTGAATTCTCCCACAGTTTTAGACCCCACAACCTCCTCAGGAAGGCTGTTCCATGCATCCACCACCCTATCTGTCAAAAAATACTTCCTCACATTGCCCCTGAGCCGTCCCCCCTCCATCTTCAAATTGTGTCCCCTTGTTCATGCACATCTCTTTTTCTGAAAGATGCTTCCCTCTTGGACTTTGTTGATTCCACTGAGGTACTTAAACGTTTCTATCATGCCCCCCTCCTTTCCTCAAGGGTATACTTATTAAGCTCCTTTAGTCTCTCCTCATATGGCTTCTCTTGCAGACTCTGCACCATTTTAGTTGCTCTCCTCTGAACTGCTTCCATCCTGTCTATATCCTTGCAAGATGGGGTCTCCAGGGTGGATGCAGTACTCCAGATGGGGTCTCACCAACTGTCCGTACAGGGGATAACAGCTTCCTGTTTTCTCCTGGTGATGCCTCTCACTACACATCCCAGTATCCCCACAGCCCTCCCTACCGCCTTCTAACATTGCTTGCCAACCTTAAGGTCATCTGATATGACTACCCCCAGCTCCTTTTCCATTTTTGTTGTTGTTACTACCCTCCCCCCCATTGTATAATCTTCCCCTGGGCTTCTGTTTCCCAGGTGCATTATTTTGCACTTCTTTGTATTGAATCCAAGCTGCCATACTTCTGACCATTCCTCCAACCTTTCCAAGTCCCTTCTCATCCTTTCCACGCCTCCTTGTGTATCAACCCTGTTGCAGATCTTTGTGTCATCTGCAAAGAGGCATATTTTCCTTCCAGTCCCTCTGCAATGTAACTTATAAAGACATTAAAAAGGACTGGACCCAGTATTGAACCCTGCAGTACCCCACTAGTGACCCCTCTTTCTTCAGAGTGGACTCCATTTACAATTACCTTCTGTGTCCTGTTGTCCAGCCGGTGTTTTACACAGGCTACCACCCTGGGACCCACTCCCAGGCTGGTTAATTTGACTATTAATCTTTTGTGTGGGACTGTGTCAAATGCCTTGCTAAAGTCTAGGTAGGTCATGTCCATAGCCCCTCCCTGGTCTACTACTTTGGTCACCCAGTCAAAGAAATCAATTAGATTCACCTGACATGACCTTCCTGCTGTGAACCCATGCTGCCTTGGGTCCTGTGCCCCACTTGCCTCTAGGTACTCAACAATTCTTTCCTTCTGAAGTGATTCCATCACTTTCCCTACCACAGAGGTCAAACTGACAGGTCTGTAGTTTCCTGCCTCTGTCTTGGTCCCACTTTTGTGAAGGGGAATCACATCTGCCTTCCTCCAGTCCTCGGGTACCACACCATCCTCACATGATTTGTTAAAAAGGGTAGTCAGTGGTGTCACTAGTTCTCTGCTTAATTCTTTTAGAATTTTGAGGTGAATTTCATCTGGCCCCATTGCTTTGTCCACCTTCAGTTTTAGGAGTTCTTTCAGAACCCTTTCTTCTGTGAAAGGACTGGGATCGACCCCCTATCCAGAGTGCTTCTGTTAATTGGATTAGGCACCTCCCTGCCTCCTCTTTTGGGAATACTGAACAGAAGTATTCATTCAGTATCCCTGCTTTTTCACTGTCCCTCTCTGCCCACCCACCGTCCATTCTATTCAGCCTTAATATCCCTCCCTTTGTCTTTCTACGCTCCCTGATATACCTATAAAAGGTTTTATCCCCCTTGTTAACTGAATTGGCTGTCTTTTCCTCAGTTTGGGCCTTTGCTATTCTGACTACCCTCCCTGCTTCCTTCTGCCTTAACTGGAAACTTAACTCTCTAGACAGTCTGCATACCTTTAAGGCCCTCTGTAAAACTATGCACTGAGACTTGCTCTTGCGGATAAACTATGTTATAGCAACGTAGGTTTGAATGGTGCAGTTTGATTGACTGAGACAACCCCCAGCCTTACTTTAATTTTTAACTAACTGCATGTAAGGCCTCGTCACAGCACCAAGATCCCTAACACCTAGTCGCTGCTGGAATGCTTAGTTTGACTAACCATGAAAATTCTAAATAAGTGTCAGTTGGCTGCTATTATAGTTTCCGCTTAGCTACCTGACATAGCAACCCATATGTTTTCCTCATTAGTCAGGCACGTTATTTACAGCTGTTAAAATAAGGTACCTGCTGAATGAAAAAGTACAGTTACCACCAATGTTCTGTGCCAGTTGATGCTATTCAGTGAGTTAATTTCACTACTGCTGCTTCCCACCCAAAACCAATGTGGAGCACGCTGTCATAGAAACAGTGCACTGCGAGCATAGTGTGTTGCTGTTGCCATGGCAACCACGCTTATTAACTGGCAGCAACCACAGCTCCACTAACAAAGTACTGCAAAGAGCAGATCTAGGGAATACTTGCGTGACTGAATTAAAGAATCTTTATTAGCTAAAAAAAAAACCTGCGAGAGTCAGCAAGGATTGGGGCAAAATAGGCAACTGAAGCATGGTCGTGGGCATCATAGGCAGTATAGCACAGTGGTTTTAGGCTCTAAGTTGACAATCTGGTGACATCCCACAGACCAGACCTGGGTTTGAATCCCACAGCTTCCACTTGCATACTGTGTGACCCTGAGCAAGTCACTTACCTTCCCTGTGCTCCCAGGTTGCACCTGTTAGAAAAGCTTTCAGCTTAGTGTGTTACACCTGGTTAAACAACTTAAAAAAAAATGGCAAAAAAAAAAGCTTCCACGGGAACCGTGCCAGCACTTCTTCATGCCTACTGCCATCTATCAGGTCTGCTGACAGATGGACTATTTGTTCAATGTATTAGGTAAAACACTAGTGAAACAGTATGTTATAAGAGGCAGTTTAGTGAAGGGAAAAGTAGTGCAGCAGTCTGTTACGTTTAGCTAAAGCTACCAACCATCCGGATTTTCCCAGGACAGTTCCTATTTTAGGCAGCATGTCCCGGTGTCCCCTCAAGTTTTCCAAAATGTCACTTTTGTCCTGGTTTTTGCTTACTTGTCCTGTTTTTGTCCCTTTTTGGGGGCTGACTGCTGATCCGTGAGTGACATTTATTTTAGCACCACCGTGGCGCTGCTCGAGCTGAAGAGCAATTTTCAAACTTCTACCCCTGCGCCTGCGTTGCACTGTGAATGTGAAAATGTTCAGGTAGTCAGATGGCAAGCAGGTCAGCAGGAGCACCGTAAAGCACGTTCCTCACTGTTAGATTAGACTGCGTAGTAGTATGAGCAAGCTCATGCAGCTGTCTGCCTGCCAGCAGCTGAGAGGGACTCCAGACTGAGAAGAAACTGACAGCAGTAAATTAAGGTACCTGAACCTGATCAGCTGTACAGGAGTGTGTGACAACAATCCAGTGTGGTGGTGGGAGTCACTGAAGTGAAGTTTGCTTAGCAAAGGAGGTGAGTATGAACAGGTTGGTATGGGACTGTCAGGAGGAGCAATGTACGCAACTCGAATGTCTGAACACAATTTAAAGCAAGTTTGCTTCTGATTAACTTTCTGTATGTCATGATTCAGAACTTGTTGCAGCAGAATGATGTGTTGTTTTAATCCGAATGTGTGCTACTGGTGTTTCTGTGGGGCAGCATGGCCAGAGCAAGTGGCAAAATATAATTGATTGAGAGTGTGCAGTACTGTCTGTGGTGACACCCAAGGGAGTGAGTGACATGGGGGGGTCACGGTCAGGATGGGCCCTGTCCCAGTTTTAGGCTTTGGAAAGTTGGTAACTTCATGTTTAGCAATGTTGTAACCTGTGTTCCACCTCGGTGGGTTAAAAAAAGACGAAAAGAATGGAATGTGTTTGCTTTGTGTTAGAGTAAGTAACTGGATGTACCAAATGTTCCCTAAGGAGCAGTTTGGGTCCTGTGCAGTGGTAGCAGCAGGGTTGTAGGTTTGAGTCCCCCAGGGGGAGAGTAGGGTGGGATGCTGGTCCTGCATGTACCAAGCAAATTGTCCATGGGAACTCAGGTCAGGTTGCCATGCCCCGAGTGGGGACAGAGAATAGTGAGGGGTAGATGTTTGTAGTTAGGTGGGGTTGCCCACCTGGGTGATAGGGAAAGTTGTCAGGGAGCAGCCTGGTTGGTGGAGCCATTGTTGCTGTGGCCAGTGGGACAGATGTGCATTATCTCACTAGGCTCAGCACAGGGGTAGCAAGCCCAAAGGAAGGCTTCACTGGGAGGTGAAGAATTTATGTGCAGGGAAAGTGTAACCCCCCCATTTGGTGGTTACTGGGATGCCCAGCTGGCATCAGTGCCCAATGTGATGCCAGGACCCATGAAAGGGGTGGGGCACTGGCATCAGGCTTGATAAGGGTCAGTGTGGTGGAAAAAGGGGGAGCTCCATGGGGTAGAGTCATCAAAGAAGTCAAGGAGGCATTTGGGGCCTGTAGTGCTGAGCCAGAAAGTGGGCAGTCAGTTGGGGCCTGAGGCCAGGGTGGACCGATTGCCACTCCTGTCCCTATTTATCCATCAGGGAAAGGCAAAAGTAGTGCCGCAATGTGCTGTCAGCATTGGTGGGAGGAGAATCGAGGAGCCCATCTGGCTCCGAGGTGGAATGCTGAGTGACCGTTGGTGGCTGCCATGGCAGGCCTAGATCCGGTAAGTGGCAAACCTGGTTCTGGAGGATCTGGGGTGGCAACTCAGGCCCTGTGCCATAAGGCCACATCCACAGAAGTGGAGGTCATAGTAACATCTGGTGTGGCTGCCCAAAGAGTGCCTGGAAAGATGCTGTGGTGTCCCAAATGCACCACGGTGAGGGAGATTAAGTTTCAAGCCAAGCTACAGAGAAAGAGAGAGAGAGAACCACTGCCTGCCATGACTAATTGTTGGGAGCCTACTTAGCTCCACAAATGTGACAAGGATCCAGGTTCTGGGCTTAGATCCCCTAACAGAAATGTGCTGTGGCCCTGGCCATTGTTTGTGTCACTTGCAACTGAATCCCCTCCCCCCCAAAGAATGAGTTTATGTGGCTTGAGCCTTTGAAAGTGTTTTAAAAATAAATTCTGCCTGATTGCAATGGATTTTCGGACTAGACAGTGATCTTTTGTACCTTGCCAATGAATCGATTGAACTGTGTGTGTTTTACTAACGAGTTTGCCCCACAGGCCGAGAAAGCTGAAGCCCCTCCAGCTGCTGCAAATACCATCGCACCCAAGACGGAGTTCCTGCCGTCACCGAATTGAATTCCTGTTCTGAAGTACTGTTTTATATGCTTTCTGGGTGAGACTGTTGTGCTGGGCATGTACTGACCAGGGGCCCTTGTCCCTGACTGTTACCTTCTTTAAGCCCCTAGACATGGGAGGGGAAGAGAGGCACCCGGGGGTACCAGTGTAAAGAAGGATGGGGGTTGCAGCCATGCTCTAAGGTGTATTCCTGTGTGAAAAGAAAGACAGTGTAATATGAGTGTGCTTTTATAGACTAGCAAAAGGGCAGCTCCCAAAAACGAGAAAAAAAGAGTGAAAGTGGCTTACGTGGGTTTTCATCTAGAAATAGTATGATACAGAAAAGGTTGACAGTGTGCCTTTAAACTTTGTGCCAATAAAAAAAAGTTTAGAAAAAAAAGGCAATGTGAGCTGATTGCATGATGCTGGCAACCCAGGTTCAAGGAAAAAGCCAGAGTTCTTGAGGCTCAACGGGGAGGGGGGCAGAACTGTGTGTATCGGACAACGCTCTCCTGTTCTGGGGTGGGAGGATTCTGTTCTCTGCTGCACAGCTATCTCCACGGAGACTTCAAGTGACAGTGTGGTGGGAGGGCCAAGGGACGGGGTGTCGTACTTAACTGCGCAAGACATGCTTTGCATGTGCATGCCAGTGATGGTATGGCATGTAACGTCCCTGGGGAGAGGGGGAGAAAATGAAAATATGTCCCCAGCTACCATGACAATGAACCCTGGTATAGATGGGATCCACACACCCCCTGCCTCAGCTCGGCCTGACAAAATATGGAGCGAAGAGGTAGATCCCTCCCATTCCTGTTTGGTGGGCAAGCCAAGACTCAGTCGAGGAATGTCAGCTGTATGTAAGGGGTTGCAGGGAGTTGGATAGCCCATGGCTGCTCTTGGGGGAGACAGAAGCTGGAGACTGGTGGAGGCATAAAAACAGAAAGTAAAAAAAAATGAGATGATGTGATAGGTAGAAACTGGAACTCTAGTTTGAATCATAAAAATGTTGTCTACAGCAGTATCACCAAGCAGGGTTAATTCCAGTAATTAATTTGTCTGCTGTTGTGGATAGTAGATCATAGCAGGCAATTAGGCAGTGATGTTACTGAACTTTAATCATTTTAATTAAAAAAATATTCCCTGATATTCTGCCCCCCCACACTCTGCTCCTCAGTTCCATAAGGTGATGTGCCATTAGATTTCGTAGCCATGTTCTTTCTCAGCTCTCGCCATTTCTTCAGTCATCCTTCTTCCTCATCCCTTTCCAGTCTGCTTTTTGCAAGTTCCATTCCACTGCCACCTCCCTCCTCAGGCTGACTGACTCTGTACTATCTGGTATGGATTAGGGTCTGATTGCCTCTGCAATTTTTGTTGACCTGGCCAAAGCCTTTGACATCATTGCACACCCTCTCCTCCTTGCAAAGCTTTTTGCTGCAAGATGTTCCTCCCAAGCCACAGACTGGTTCTGCTCATACCTCCTGGGCTGAACTCAAGCTGTAAAAATTGGTAACTCCCTGTCACCCCCCCCCCGTCAGTAGTGGGGTACCCCAAGGATCAGTGCTTGGGCCCATTCACTTCTCCATTTATATGGTTGTGGGCAGGGCCTACAGCCATCCTGCTTTCCCTTGAAAAAAGATGTTTCAGTGGAACACATCTATTAGGAGTTTTCAGTGTATCCTTCCATTCTGCAAATCTCCATGGCAGTTAAATAAATACTAATTTCTTTCTGTTTAATTAGAATGATGGACACAGAACTCCAAGCTGTTTTTCTCTGACAGCAAATGTGCACACCTTCCAAACAAATCTAAATATCTTTAAAACTATTCAAGGTGCACAAAAACAACCAGCGTGAAAGCTGTTAAGGGCAAAAAGACCTTTCTCATAAGGGTAGTCACTAATCTGAATGCTTTATATTTTGTAAAAAATAGTCTTCCTAACCACCTCATTTTTTTTCTCTTTCAGTGAACACAGTAGGAGTCATGCTAAACAAATGTAAATATCTTGGAAAGTATACAAGTTACCAATATACAACCAACATGAAAGTTGTTCAGGACAATATGACCTCTCAAATGAGGGTAGCCACTAATCTGAATTCATTAGATTTTTTAAATATAGCCACCTGAAAGGTGAAAATTGTGATGAAAAATGAAAATTCAGATAATCAGATGGCCATAGTTTAAAAAATATAATTAGTGCAGCTTAATGAATAGGCTCATTTGAAAGGTTTATTATCTGTAAGTTGTATACTTTTAGAGATATTTATATTTGTTTAGCATAACTCTTGATAACTCCTGTACTTCTAAACAGCCTCAGTTCTGCAAATTATTTCACCAAGACAGGATTAGTTCCATCAAAAGAAAGCTATCCTAAGGACAAATTTCACTGATTTGAAAGTTCACTCCCTGACACAAGCTATAAATCAACTGAAGTTTAATTTTAAAACCCTCTGTGTGCGTCTGTGCTAGCATTAGTAAATGACAATGATTAAAAACACAAGGAAAAATAAACTTAAAGAGCAGATGACATCTTCAAGAGAACTTTAACAAAACATAATATTTAGATAAAGTTCTTCTTGTATTTCACATTAGTTCTTTATTCTTCCAACCCATAAGTTATTGCTGAGGTCATTTGCATGAAAACAGTTTTTTTGCTCCTGAAGAGTTCATCTATTTCTTTTGTTTTCTCCGTACCTGAGGTCATAATGCACTGCTTGTAACATCACAGTTACTCTCATGGCAACATATTGTGATGTCACAACAGAGCATTATGACTTGAAGTACGGAGTAAGCTATAGAGGCAGATTAACTTTAAAGTAACTGCAAGGGATAAAAATCATGTATTCATGCACATTTTATCAGTAATAATGAGGAGGAGAAATCTAGAATATATATGGAATACAAGCAGAATTTTACCTAATTATTGTGTTTTTCAAAGTTTTCTTGGAGGCGTCAGTAGCTTTTTAAGCAATACATAGTGAATAATGTTAAATGTATTATAAATATGAAACTATATATGTGTTAAGTAAAAAAATAGGTTAGAAGCAATAGTTTGGCAGAAGACACCAGGAGAAAGGACTGCTGTGTGACTGGACTTCTCTACTGGGACTAAAGAAGAAGAACTCTTGTACTTGGACCTTTAATTTAGGGTAAAAAAAAAAACAAACAAAACAAAAAAAAGTGTGTGTGTTTGAGTTAACTGAACTGAATGGTTATCTGAACAGTTATCTAGGTGTAAATCTCGGGTGACTGAAAGGACTTCATAGCTGTGAGGTTTAAATTACTTGTAGAAAGATCTAGTAAGTAGGAGGAGTGGCTTAGCTAGAAGGAAACTACATTTAAAGACTGACTGCCTTAGAAAGATTCTGCTAATAGCTTGGCAGAAGACACCAGGAGAAAGGATTGCTATGTGACTGGACTTCTCTACTGGGACTATATTGCCCTCCTTCCCTCCCCTCCACCATTCAACCCAAAGCTAGTTCTACTTTTATAGGCACAGGATTTGACTGACAACAGGAACTTCCTGTTTGGGAGCAGGAAGTGAGTGATCACAGAGCCACCAAAGACCCACCATCCTAGAAGGGCAAGAGTAGCTCTCCGGCCCTCTCCAGCTGCTGGAGGTCTGCCTCTGAGCAAGTAAGGGGTCTGCTGAGTAATATAGGATATTCTTGTCTCAGAACAGGACAATCAGGAGCTTAAAGAGCACACAGGCAGAAAGTAAGGAGAGAGATAAAAAAAACAGAGAAAAGAGTAAGGATTGCAAACAGTTAAGGGGCCAGAAATAAGACATGATTGGAGTGGTGCAATGCAGTGGCTGTGGAGCAGCAGTCTTCCGGGAGATGTTCTGGAGGATGCGGTGTTGTCCCATCTGCAGGCACCTCTCTGCGCTGAGGGAAGAGGTTGCTCATCTCCAGGCTGAGTTGGCCAGGATTTGTGGGACCTCCTTTTCCATCCAGGGACCACCAGTGCCACTGCCGTTGTCTCAGAGGTTGCCAAGAAAGAGGAGTGGTTGGACCACAGTGGGCCCAGAAAGGGTGAGGGTGGTGGAACAGAGGCGCATCCCTCCAGTTGTACCTCTCCACACTTCCTATGCCATTCTGGCAAAGTGTGGTTACTCTATGGAGGCACCCGCAGTGGAGACCAAGGAGGATGCTGGGAACCTCCACAAAGGAGACCCACAGTAGGGTGGCAGGGGACCCTGCAGGGGAAGGAAACAACTCCTGGTGGGGGACTTCATTGTTAGGAAGGTAGAACTGGGGGAGGAAGGGGATAGGGAGGTAAGGTGCCTGCCTGGCGCCATGGCTTGGAGGAACAGGGAGCGAATCCTCAGGATTGCTAAAGCAGCTGCACAGGAGAGGGAGCTAGATGTCATTGTCCACCTAGAGACAAATACCTGGCTAAGAAAGGGATTAGGAAAGTGCAGGAAGAGTTTGTGGAATTGGGAAGGGGCCTTAGACAAGTAGCACGCATGGTAACCTTCTCGGAGGTGCTGCCCATCTATGGCATAGGAGAGGCTAGGGTGTTCCGCACCATGGGATTCAATCAGTGGTTGAAAAACTGGTGTGGAGCTCAGGGGTTTGGCTTCATTGGGACTGGGGTCCACCTGGAGTGATGCAAGCCTATACTGGCATGATGGGCTGCATCTGTCCAGGAGGGAACCAGGATCCTAGGTGATAGGTTTAAAAGCTTCATTGGCAAGCATTTAAACTAGCCAAGGGGGGAGGCACTGGAAAGGAGCAGGGAAATCCTAGCCCCCCCCAAAAAAAATTACGGTAGTAAGTGCGGCAAGCGCCAACATAGAGGTGTTGATAGGGAGAAGGGCAGGGGTAAATGGAGAAAGTGACAAAGGCAAGAAGGACAGGGATAGGGAAAAAAGGAGTAAGGCCATCAGAAAATGGAGGGTAATGAGTACCAATGCCCGTAGTCTGGGCAACAAGCTCCCTGAGCTGATGGCCTTGATGGAAGAGGGATGCCTGTACACAGAGAATCATGACTGGGTTGTTAACATACCAGGGTACATAACCTACAGGAGAGACAGGCAGGGGAGAAGAGGGGGAGGAGTAGCCTCTATGTAAAGGAAGGGATAAAAGCAACTGAACAAAAGAGTAAACAGGGAGGAAAGGAGGCACTGTGGGTCACCTTGGAGACTGGAAAGGGCACTACAATCCACACAGGATTGTGTATAGACCCCATGTCGGGGAGAGAATGGACAAGGATATGATAGAAGGCATTCTTAGAATGGCAGAGAAAGGGGAGATACTGTTGATGGGAGACCTGAATATGCCAGATGTTAACTGGAGCACATTTGCTGCAGCCACATCCAAGAGCAGGGCCATTCTTGATGCCCTACAGGTGGCAGGCCTCAGACAGCTAGTTTTGGAACCCACTCATGAGGGAGCAATCTTAGACCTCATACTCTCAGAGGTAGTAAGAGGATCTCAGATCTAGAAGTTGGTTGCCATCTGGGAACAAGTGACCATCAAACAGTGTGGTTCACGTTAAACTCAGCTACAGAGTCAAGCCATACAAAAGTGAGGGTACTGGACTTTAGGAGGGCTGACTTTGGCAAGATGGGAGAGTGCCTCAGAAAAGCACTAGTAAACAGGCTAGAAGGAGGTGTGGAGCAACAATGGGGAATCATCAAACTGCCATCACAGAGGCAACAAGCCTTGTGTGAAGCAAATAAACAAATCAAAATGAAAGAAAAAGCCACTATGGTTCTCAAAAGAGGTGGCTGTGAAAGTCAGGAAGAAAAAGATAGCATTCCGAAGTATAAGGAAACACAGAAGGAGCAGGACAGAGAGCTGTACCAGTTAAGGCAGAAGGAAGCAGGGAGGGAAGTCAGAATAGCAAAGGCCCAAACTGAGGAAAAGATAGCCAACTCAGTTAAGAAGGGGGATAAAACCTTTTATAGGTACATCAGCGAGCGTAGAAAGACAAAGGGAGGGATAGTGAGGCTGAATAGAATGAACGGTGGGTGGGCAGAGGGGGACAGTGAAAAAGCAGGAATACTGAACAAATATTTCTGCTCAGTATTCACAAAAGAGGAGGGGGAAGTGCCTAATCCAATTAACAGAAGCTCTCTTGATAGGGGGGTCGATCCCAGTCCTTTCACAGAAGAAAGGGTTCTGCAAGAACTCCTAAAACTGAAGGTAGACAAAGCAATGGGTCCTGATGGAATTTACCCCAGAATTCTAAAAGAATTAAGGGAGGAACTAGTAAAACCACTGGCTACTCTTTTTAATAAATCATGGGAGGATGGTGTGGTACCTGAGGACTGGAGGAAGGCGGATGTGATTCCCTTTCACAAAAGTGGGACCAGGACAGAGGCAGGGAACTACAGACCTCTCAGTCTGACCTCTGTGGTAGGGAAAGTGATGGAGTCACTTCTGAAAGAAAGAATAGTTGAGTACCTAGAGGCCAGTGGGGCACAGGACCCAAGGCAGCATGGGTTCACAGTGGGAAGGTCATGTCAGACAAATCTAATAGATTTCTTTGACTGGGTGACCAAAGTAGTAGACCAGGGAGGGGCTGTGGACATGGTCTACCTAGACTTTAGCGAGGCATTTGACACAGTCCCACACAAAAGATTAATAGTCAAATTAACCAGCCTGGGAGTGGGTCCCAGGGTGGTAGCCTGGGTAAAACACTGGCTGCACAACAGGACACAGAAGGTAATGTAAATGGAGTCCACTCTGAAGAAAGAGGGGTTATTAGTGGGGTACCGCAGGGTTCAGTATTGGGTCCAGTCCTTTTTAATGTCTTCATCAGTGACATTGCAGAGGGACTGGAAGAAAAAGTATGCCTTTTTGCAGATGACACAAAGATCTGCAACAAGGTTGATACACAAGGAGGCGTGGAAAGGATCAAAAGGGACTTGGCAAGGTTGGAGGAATGGTCAGAAGTATGGCAGCTAGGATTCAATGCAAAGAAGTGCAAAATAATGCACCTGGGAAACAAGAACCCAGGGGAAGAATACACAATGGGTGGAGAGGTAGTAACAACAACAAAAAAGGAAAGGGACCTGGGGGTAATCATATTAGATGACCTTAAGGTTAGCAAGCAATGTGAGAAGGGAGTAGGGAGGGCTGGGGGTATACTGGGATGCATAGGGAGAGGCATCAGCAGCAGAAAACAGGAAGTTGTTATCCCTCTGTACAGACAGTTGGTGAGACCCCATCTGGAGTACTGCGTCCAGTTCTGGAGACCCCATCTCCGCAAGGACATAGACAGGATAGAGGCAGTCCAGAGGAGGGCAACTAAAATGGTGCAGGGTCTGCAAGAGTCTGTATGAGGAGAGACTAAAGGAGCTTAATATGTATACCCTTGAGGAAAGAAGGGAGAGGGGGGACATGAGAGAAACTTTTAAGTACCTCAGTGGAATCAACAAAGTCCAAGAGGGTAGCATCTTTCAGAAAAAGAGACATGCAAGAACAAGGGGACACAATTTAAAGATAGAAGGGGCGCGGTTCAGGGGCAATGTGAGGAAGTATTATTTCACAGAGAGGATAGTGGATGCATGGAACAGCCTTCCTGAGGAGGTTGTGGGGTCTAAAACTGTGGGAGAATTCAAGAATGCATGGGACAGACATAAGGCAATTCTTGTGGGTGGTAGGAAGAAATAGGCTGTTGGTTAACTAGGATCTGTGGCCTATCCTGTAGGTAGGGAAATGGGCAGACTAGATGGGCCAAGCGGTCCTTATCTGCCATCAAAGTCTATGTTTATATGTTTCTATGACAACCTTCCCTACTGTAAGTTAAGCATTCACCAACTGTTTCACACAGTGGTATCAATCATATTTTACACAGTGTACTGTTCAGATACATTTTTCTTAAACTCTGTGTACAATAAGTCCATATTACTCATGAACAGTCAAACTTATACTACCTTAAACGTGATATATCTGCAGTTCTGTAACAAGTGACTAGTGTATGCGTACATTCAAAACCCAAACCTAACACAGACCCCCTTATAACTGAGATACTGTTATGCTAATATGTCCATGTATCAACATGTGTCCATATGTACCTAATCTGCTGTTGTATTAAATAACAGTTCTATAAATCTAAAATCAAAACAAAACACAACTGACAGCTTCAGCTTTTGTTCAGGCACAGTTAAAATAGGATCCTGTAGAGGTATGAATATAATTGATAAAAATAGAGACATTTCAAACAGCTGCACATAAGTAATCAATTCCTGTCCCCTTTAACTCAAGGGGTAATTTCTAAAATGTGTAGACGAGCATGGGGACCACTTTTTTCAGAGCATGCCACCACTGGCAGCAACCACTTCATGACTTGCTACTACCTTCTTCTAATACAACCAGGGGAAAACCAGAAGTAGTTTACCAGCACGGGGATCAATGTGGTTAAGGCACATTTACCAGAAATTACTGCTTAGAAAATAGTGAGAAAGTGACTGTGATGATGAGCAAATCTGAGACCCGATCTCTAGTTTGTTAATAGTCTCCTCCTGAGTCTGATTTTTTACGGTTGTGTGGGCCAAGCTCCACAGATGTTATGCCATCATCAGATTTGTAGAAGAGCACTGTGGACGCATGTAAGCGCTCTACAGCTAGCACCTGTGACTGTCTCCCTTAACCATGTTTTTCCAAACCTCAACCTTAGCACTCGACCTCTTTTATAGTAACTTAGCACTTTGCCTCCTACCCTCCCTTCCTCCCCTACCCCTCCCCTTCCTCCCCTACCCTCCCCTCCCTTCCCCTTCCTCCCTACCCCTCCCTTCCTCCCCTCCCCTCCCTACCCCTCCCTTCCTCCCCTACCCCTCCCTTCCTCCCTACCCCTCCCCTCCCTCCTCCCCTACCCTCCCTTCCTCCCCACCCCTCCCTTCCTCCCTCCCCTACCCCTACCCCTCCCTTCCTCCCTACCTCCCTACCCTACCCTCCCCTTCCTCCCCCCTCCCCTTCCTCCCCTACCCTCCCCTACCCCTCCCCTCCCTTCCTCCCTACCCTCCTTCCTCCCCTACCCCTCCCCCTACCCCTCCCCTTCCTCCCCTACCCTCCCCTCCACCCCCCTCCCCTCCCTCCCCCCCTCCCCCCCACCCCTACCCCTCCCCTTCCTCCCCTACCCTCCCCCCTCCCCTACCCCTCCCCCTCCCCCTCCCCTTCTCCCCATCCTCTACTCCACTTCTACTCACGCCGCCCACCCCACCTCTTCTCTTCCCTAGCCCACCTCCCACATCCTTCCTACACCCTGTGCCCTGTTTGTCTTGGACAATGTACTGTATGCATTTTCCTGTGCCTGAAACTGATTAGCATAATGTGTCTCTGTTGTTTCACTGACTGTCCATTATGATTTTTGTACCTCCTATTTACACTTTATTGTACCGTACTTTACTGTCCTGTTTAATATGTTGTCCTTTCTACTAACTTAGAACCTTTGTAAAAGAGCCTTAGCTCAAAGGTATATGTAATCCGAGACTTAAATAAAAAAAAAAAAAAAAATTTAACTGGACTGCTGTCTGATGTTCTGCCCTGGTGCTCCGGCATAGTTTCCAGTGATTCTGTTTATGCATCCCTTCCCCGCTGCGGCTCGCATAAACATATCCACTTCCTGGTGCACTACTTTTCCTTTCTGCAAGTGTGGACGTGACGGCTGCCATGTGCAACATGGTGACACAGACTTAAACTATGCATGCACGAGTGTCGTGCATATGTATGTAACCCCCACACCACCTTTGGCTAGCTGTCACCCCCCCTAAAAGAACTACTGACAACTACATGGCATATAATTTTCATTTGGCAGAGCTACACTCATGGTACCACCCCTAGCATTGGCATGTATACCAGGCTCATTATCTAGAGGATGGGGGGGGGGGCACATACTAAAATGAACCTTTTTATTTACAACCAGGTCCAGGAGAGAGGATGCTAGGCATATGCTAGACCTAACTGCTGAGGAGCCCCAATAATGTTCACACTAGAAGCAATAAGCGGAATATCCAAAGCAGTAACTGGGATTTTGCAATTTGGCTTTATTTACAGATGTTATTTAAAGCAAGGGTGGTCCCCCAAATGTTTATCTTTGCAATACAGGCACACTGTCTTTTGCAGGACACTTTGCTAGGCAGTAGTGTTTTCCACAAAAAAAACATCTTTAGCTCTCTTCCAAAGTGTATATCTATGGGATGTGCCACACACTTTAGACATTTTCCACACATTTCCCTTGCCAAAGTGTATATCTGTGGGATGTGCCACACACTTTAAAATCCTCCTGATGCATGGTTGTTGCCCAAGGAACACTGGTGCCCATCCATGAACCACCAATTTGATTTTGGCAGAGCTACACTCATGGTGCCACCCCTAGCATTGGAGTGTATACCAGGCTCATTAACTAGAGGATGGGAGGGGTCGGGGTACATACGGACCTTTTTATTTACAACCAAGTCCAGGGGAGAGGATGCCAGTTATATGCTAGACCTAGCTGCTGAGGAGCCCCAATAAGGTTCACACTAGAAGCAATAAGCGGACTGCCCAAAGCAGTAACTGGGATTTTGCAGTATGGCTTTATTTACAGATGTTACTTAAAGCAAGGGTGGCCCCCCAAATGTTTATCATTGCAATACAGGCACACTCTCTTTTGCAGGACACTTCGTTAGGCAGTAGTGTTTTCCCCAAAAAGATCTCTATCTCTCTTCCAAAGTGTATATTTGTGGGATGTGCCACACACTTTAAAATCCTCCTGGTGCATGGTTGTTGCCCAGGGAACACTGGTGCCCATCCACAAACCACTTAGCCCTGCCTGAAACTCCAGATGGTGTTCCTCACCCTTTGCCCCAAACAGCCTCTCCCATTCCTTTAGGGTTACACCAAATGAGTCTCCAGTCCCCAATGAATTGCTAAAGACTCCCAACTTTAACTTTAAATTCAGCACAGTTGTGTTGAAAGTGGTCCTGACCAGTGTGATCTAGCTTTATCTAGGGCACACACACCTCAGACAACTCCCTCAGAGAACAGCCTCAAATTCTGTACTTACAAATTAGTTGTTCCTTCCTCTCAGTCATGAAAAGAACAAAAGCACATTTCTTTCTCTGGTAGCTGTCAGATTTCATTGTTCTTCCTTAAGGCAGCTGTGAACTTCAGGAACTTCAAGGGATTGCCCCTTGGATCAGGGGTGTAGCCAGGGATTTCAGATCTGCACACCAAGTGGACTCACTGCTACCCCGGTGTAGCCAGACAATACACAAATGTACACCAGGACCGTGTTTGTTGTCTCATTTGGCACAATAAATACAACTTTTGTATCTCATGACAATGGTTGTTGCCATGCATGGGTAAATACAAATGCCATGCATTGCTCCCTAAGACACCCACATACCAGCCTAGAGCCTATAAAGTTGTATTGTCCTTGGGATGCAGAGTATTAGTCACCAGTCCTTCTAGTTTTGACTCCTATGAATAAAATTACAGAAAGGTTCAGCATTTTCTTTGTTAGTTTTATGGAAAAAGGAAGCAGTTCAGAGCCTATTTGCTACCCCCCCCCCCTTAAATAAAATTGCACACCATGGAGTACCTGGAGTATGCCTGGCTACACCCATGCCTTGGATCCACAAGAACTGCATTCCCTCTCACTCCCATAGAGTGAAACTAAAGAGTCCTGCAAGCAAACTGAAGATTTTACCAAACTAAGGTGAGAAATACCAGGGCTCCCTTTGACAGAGCCCCAATGGCAGACCTCCTGCCAGTCTAACTGCCACACTTAAACTTACTGATGAACATTCTGCACTCCCCAAGAGCAGCTGACTCTAAAATGGTTATGCTGCTGTGAGAGTTCTAAATGACATACTCATCCTTACACAGGCTAGCTGAGTAAACAATGATGTCATTATGTAGAAAGCCCCTAATGACCTTCCCACCAGCTGCCTTTTCCTACCTGCCTAAGACTAGTACTAATGGGATTCTAGTAACCTGAGGGGGCTAGGTTGTTACACATAGGTTTGTCAGCACCGCCATGTTGTGCAAGGCTGACTCCAGGGCAAACTCTACATGTGTGAGTATCACACATGCGTAGTACTGTAATCGCTGCAGTATTATGGCTGACTCCTGTGCAGCGAGAGCATAGCATATTCTGTTCACTGCTCTTGCCGCTCCTAAAAGCTCTCCACAGCCATATTGGTTCAGACCAGATCTTGTTGTAAATAACCTCCCCTCTTCCTGTACATCTGCATCCATTCATATGTATGCAGATGATACTGTCGTATTTGCTTCTGGCTACACCCCTGCTGATCTGATGACCAGCCTACAGCTGGATTTCATCAACATCCAACTCTGGGTCCACTCAAATCAGCTGTCCCTACATGTAAAAAAAATGGTTGCTGTGACCTTCGGAACCAGGTAGAAGCTTGCTAGACTTCCAGCCCTCCACACCTTCCACACCCTGGATATCTCTTTCTTCAAGTACTATGGTGTGTGTCTTGACAGGCACCTAGACTACTCTGTACACGTGGACTCTATCCACAAAAAGCTCCACCCAAGACTAGGTGCCTTATACCGGAATCGAGGGTGCATCCCCCTGCTGGCACGTACAGACATTGTTTAGAAAATGATTCTCCCCATCTTCAGCTATGGAGTCACCATCTTTGGCAATGCTTCAAACTCCACTATGTCCAGACTGGACCCCCTCTTCCACTCCTGCCCATTTGATCTTGACTGCCCACCTCTAACTCACCACTATTCACGCTACACCTCACTCTGTCTCCCTTCCCTCTATGCCAAATGCCTTGCTCATGCTTCCTCCCTTATTGTCAAGTAGTGGCTGAGCTCCCTCCCTTCCTACCTCACCTCTTTACTATTTACTACACCCCAATCCTCCTACTCCCTCCATAGCTCTGGTCACTGCACCCTAGCACTCCCATGTAGGTCATCTTCCACAGGCCAAGATGCATTCTCCTTCTGCCTCCCTAAACTCTGGAATGTCCTCCCCATCCACTCTGCCTCCTCCTTATTCTCCCTCTCTTGTCTCCTCCAAGACTTCACCTCTCCTTTCTGCAACTGCACCCAACCCCCCCATTCCCTCCCCTCTCTCTTCCTTCTCCCTCCTCCCCCTGTTTTTCTCATCCATTACCCCCCTCTTGGTTACCCACTTGTTAACTCCACCACAATCACAATCCCTGTCTACTCTATTTCCACCATCTACCACTACATGTCCTTGCGGCCCTGCGGCCTAGATGGTTTTGTCCTGTTGTTCTTAATATACTGCACGTAAGTATGGATACCATGCATTGTATATTTATATTTGTTATTTCCCCTGCTCTGTATATTATTTTATTGTATATGTTATTTGTATTTTTGATTGTACATGTACCTGCTCATGTACTGTAATTACTATGTATATAGCTCTCACTACCCCTCCCTCCAGGACGCATCTGAAAATGAGCTGATACAAAGCTCAGTATGTCGTTCCTGGTAAAACCTTTGAAATAAATACATAAAATTCTGTGGGACAGCATAAATAAAATGCAGATGCTGTCTAGCACTACAGTTCCAATTCCCAAAGGGGCAAAAGAACCCACTAACACGTTGAGGCAACCTAAAAGTGAGCTAAAACAAGCCAACATTTAAACTGTTAACAGAGAAACAATTTGATCACATACTGCAAGTCTACAGCAGTGGGACTGGGCATACATACATTGGAAAGGACAGTCCAGACTAAACAGTCCCAACAATAACTACCAGTCCTTGGAATGCCAGCGATGGTCAGACACCTCACTCCTGTGAATTTTCACAGGCGAAGAACAGTTTAGGGTCAGGCTTGCTAACTTCCTCACCAAAGAAATCTTCACTAATGATGTAATATTAAGTGCGCTGTCCCTCTGCATCTTGTACCATGGCAAAAGTCTTGAACAAAGCCACTCCGGTCCACACCGCGGTGGTGCATAGTTGCTTGGCTTTGTTGACAGCCTGCTGCTGGGTGCCTTTCATGGCTGTAGAGCTCACCAGGTTCTGCTGTCTGACCTTATCCAAGGCCCCCTGGAACACCCACTCCACTCTTTTCTCCTTGATAATGTCCCAGATGCGCTCACATAAGTAGGGGTATGCCTCTCCAGGTTATTCCTTTCGGATATGTCTATGCACCCAATGCTCAAGCCTGCAACCAATCTGGGGTACTACATACACTTGTTCAGGGTGCAGTGCCCTTCATCAGCCAGCTCCCTGAAGTACAGAAATGGTAGTGGGAATCAGAAGGTCTCAGCATATCCATATTCTGCCACCTTATTTTGCAGACATTAGATAGGTGAGGGACGGTGTCAGGGTAGCACAGGCTGGGAAAGCGATAAGGCTTAGGTATATCTTGCTCCCACAGCTAATTTTTAAATGTGAGTGAGGTGGGAATAGTACCAGAGGCAGCAGGTACACCATCAACCCCCTCCTCACACTCTGCCTTGGGACTAGAACCTCCTTCTGAGATAATCTCCTCAATCTCCACATTGGGCCTATCCACAGCTTGAGCTGCAGGTGGTGGTGGTGCCCTAGGGGTGGTCTTTGTGGTCCCTGCCATTGCAGGGGCAGCCTTACATGCAGTGGGGCCCTTTGGCTCAGGCTCCACAGCCCACCTGCAGCTTCTCCCTCTGCCATGGGGAGGAGCAGGTTCCAATGGCGGGGAAGGGCTGGGCAGACATCCAATGCCCTTCTCCTCAGGAGGTACTTCCTTTGCCACCTTTTTTACCTCCTCCCAGTTCTCCAGACTTGACATATGGATGGTCAGCTGAACAGGCATAGCAGGCCATTTCCATGGCAGAAAGTAAGGGGTGAGCGGCTAGTGCAGTGGAGGGGCTACGTTGCGGGAACAATTAAAACAGACAGGCAGACACTTAACATCAGGTCCAGGACCATTACAGATCACACATCGGTCTTGACTGTTACTTGTTTCTACCATATCGTACAGCCATGATATGAGGAAGGCTGGAACAGTCACCTCTTTACCCGCTGTTATTGGTGTCACCGACATGTTAACAATGCCAGAGGTTTACAGGCAACAAATGCTGAAAACAAGGCTTTACAGTTCTTCCACACCACAACTCACAGGTCCACAAAATGGTGCTCCATTCACCCAGCAAGCACAGCCTCCCAGAGCCAGCCACCATCACCAATCAGAACTCAGTCCCAGGCAGACGGCACAAGGCTGCAACGTGATTCAGGCAGGCCACACAGCACCCAAGTCTACAGGTGCAGGGTAAACAAAATGTTGGCACCAACTGCTTCCATAGTCCAAGATGGTGCCTAACTACTCCCAAAAAGTCCAATGTCACGCTGCACCCCACTTTCTAAATCATCGACAAGCCCCCATGTTGTAGTCCACCCTTCCACATTGTCTAGGGGTGTGCAGGTGGAAATCCATGAGGAGGGGGCATGTATAGCACAGACACACACACTCCAAGGACAGAAAAACTCATTCCCTGGGTTCTGATGAGCAGCTTGTGGAGACATGGATGTGCAGCAGACACAGTTTTCAGGCTCTGCTGTGAGGTAACATGGGGCAGCAGGAAGCAAACTGGTTAATGCACCTGATCAGTCAAAATTAAGCCTTTGTCCACACTAGATTAAAAGATAAAAATGGAATGATTTAATCCAAAAAAAAAAATTAATCCCACTCTGTGGAGCACAGGAGCAATCACAGAAACAGGCAGTTCAGACTTCATACTGTGCTGACCACAAGGATCTTCAAAGCACACACTTTAGTTTCCATTTTTTCCAAACTGAGCTGGGTTAAGCTCTTCAGAAAAGGTGGTAACAGCATCTCACATCACAGGGTAAAACAATCCGCTGGACCACCTCTTTCTTGCCTCTACTTCTTAACTCTCTTTTTCTCGAACATGTGAGGTGGCTAAACTGCCCAGGTCACAAGTGTCCCTGAACCTTCTCTCTTTACTGGGGTGGCTGACCCCACTGTGTGGCTCTCTAACTCCCACCTGCTTTGCACCCTTCATGGGACTAGATCTCCAGAGTCCCATGGCTGGACACAGACTAAATAGGGGACACCAGGTACAGGCTGCCACCACTGCTCCCCACTCTGCAGGCTTTCCCCAACATGAACTGCCCCACTATGGCAACCAGCCAATTCTGACGGGGCTGTCTTGCCAACTTACCTAGTGCTGGGGTTCACGAGGTAGGTCACACCAGACTCCATACTGGGCCCCAGCTCCCAACTCCCCGGCGAGAACCCACATACCGAGTGGACTACTCCGCCACATTGCCCAGAGGCAGAAAAGGGAGGCAGACTGGGATGGCAATCACCCCACCCCGGCCCCGAACCTGCGGCCCTCACTGACCGCACTACTATGGCTGGCCCGAGAGCTCTTCACACTAAACTAGTCCACTCCCAACCACCCCCACCCCCAAGGTGCCAAAAACTCCCTTTTAAGGCTGCAATGTCCAAGCTCTGCCTACCAACAGGCAGGACCCAGCTCCGGACAGCACAGATTAAAATGAACTACTGTAAGCTCCCCAGAGGGGGCTTACAAATGTCTCTCATGCAGCACCTCTGAGGCTTTCCCCAAGGCGTTTTCTCTCATAAGCTTGTGGTCGTTGCTAATCTTGGATCAATGGAGCATGAGAGTTCATTCATGTTTCTAAGTCATCTTCTCCAACAGGAGTGGGTTTTGCACCAGAGAAGATTCTCAGTCTTATGTACAAATTGGATCCAGGTGGCACATGGGTGGGTCCTCCTCATACGGCTTGAAGAAGCACACCCCCTTGGTCACCTAACAACATCTGGTCTTCACTGGCACACTTCCCTTTAGCCCACAGCCACTTGTAGAACCTGTCTTCAAAAGGTTTGGTTACAGGTTGGACTTCTAGCTTTGGGGTGGTCACACCAGCATGCGTCACTATTGTCCATCTGTGCACTTCTGGGGTCAGTCCACTAGGCATTTTAGTGGCATCTGTGGTATTGCAGCACTCTACCAATACCATCATACTCTGGGTGTTGCTATCCAGTGAAGATCCTTGAACAGCTACTTTGCCAAGACACTTTACTCCAGACAGAACTTCTTCAGTTCTACTGATATAATTTCCTGGTAGGACTTCAAGGAGTAATATTAATTTTAAAGGATCCAACTATTCATCTGCGTACTAACTGATCAATCTTTCACATGCCATGGTGTCTGGTACTATTTTGGGGTTGGGGAAACCAAACTGTTCTCGTCTGCACTTGACTCCATGTGGAGTCCAACTGGTAAACTGGAGATCCCAGCAGTGCCTCCTTAGTTGTAACTGGTTCACCACAGCTGTTACGGTTACTACCTCTGCCTTATGGGTCCAAACAAGGTTGAGAGGCCTAGGTTCTGTTTTTCCTGAGTGGGGGGTTCAAATCCAGGTATTTTAAGTTATGTGAGGTCCTCCACTCAGAGTTAAGTTTAAGTGCGCCTGGTGTCAGAGTGGTACAATCCCCTGGGATACAGTACCTCCGCACTTCCCCACAGTGTCTTCCTACACATGAAAAAATCAGAATGCAACCTTAAAATCATCAAAAGTGCAGTGAATGACTTACTACTAATAATGTACTCAGAACAAAAATCGTAAGAATACCAATAAAATATTTATTGGGGAATATTCTCAAGGGACGGGGGAATGCAAAGTTGGTACCTAACTAGACTCAACCTATTGGACACACTGTAAACAGCAGGACTAGGGCCCACCCCTCACCAGGCAATGCACTACAGTGGCTGTAGAACTACTGTAACCTTTAACTATTACCAGCCCACCTGTACTGGGTACACTACCTGCATCCCACTGGTACCAGTTTAAAGCCTTTTTAAATCTTAGGGAGCTACCTGTGCATCACTGGGTACCCAGCCAGTGAAAAGGTACAGGCCCAATGACGTTGCAGCTGGTTGGCCAGTGGCGGTGCACTTTAAAAATAATAAGACACTTTATTTAGCTTAAAATTCTGTCCAGGAATGGTACACTAAGCCGAGGCTTGTTTCCAGGTGTGTCCTAGGAGCTTAGGGAAGTTAAGGGACTTTCTCATGGTCACACAGTATGCAAATGGTGGCCATGGGATTCAAACCCAGGTCTCCAAGTTTGCAGCTCAGTGCTCTTAACCACTATGTTATACTGCCATCGCACTTTTCAACCCCCACAGGGCATGCAATTGCTAAAATAGCAAACCTCAGCTGAAGTATTTGTAGATTCGGTCCTGATGGCTAAAGCTGAAGCTTAGGTGGCAAACTTTGTACAAAATCCAAGTTGCAGGGCAAGCCCTGAGAGTACTCAGGGTTTTGGTGTTACCAGCTTCCCTAACAACTTGGGCTCTTTCTCCTCCTCTCTGCAGGTGCAGGTTCTCTCAGGCAGTTGGTCAGTTGTGCATTTGGGGAGGGGGGGGCAGCTCAAAGATGCAGGTCTCTGTTGCTTCAAAGTGTGGATCAGGCTCTCTGCTTCAGCAGTCATCTGGAGCTCTCTTGCTTCTCTCTGTCTCCTCCTCTGCAGGACAAACCAGTCTAAGCAGTAGTGGCCACACACACACACACTTCTAGGCTTCTGGACCCTTGTGTGGCATGTTAGTCAGTGCCTCGCAGTATCACTAACTGGCCTTCTCTGTGACTGTCTGCAGTCTTGATGCAGGCTTCAACACACATAGCAGTACTCACTCAGGCACTGGTCACTCACAGGTTAGCAACTGTGGCAGCTAGCAAGAACAGGAGGCATTTGCCTCTTCACAGGAATGGTCTCTTTACCAAGAAGTGTCATTCTGGCACAATCAGCAAACACGCAATTCAGTTTCTGTAATCTGGATGGGTTGTAGCAACTTTTGAGTCACCTCCTGAAGGTTGGCTGTGGACATCCAGGCAAGCTTCCCTGAGTTGCCTCTGGCCAGCAGTGCAAGCCCTTCCCACTCTGTGAGAGATAACTGCCAACTCCCTTGTTCTGTATCTGCCCGTGGCATTTCCTTGGGCAAAGGCAGCATCCGATTGGCACAACAAGATGTCAATCACAAGAATTAGTATGCAAAATGTTAACTTGATGCCCTACTGGCTGCTGAAAAGGGTGTCTAGCACAGTGTGCAGTGACTCTCCAAGCATTGCTCTGAGATTACATGCCAAGATCCCTGACCACTGATTGACTTGCTGCGAGGTCAGGGGTTGGCAAAATGGTGGCTGTCTATATGAACTGAACTAAGCCTCACATTTGAGGGTCTTTGTTTTAGGCTAATGTCCAGCTTTAACTGTAGCTTATCCCCAGTTTAATAGGCATGATGATGCACTTCTATCTGGTTGGGTTCTAGTACTTGGGGCTTGCTCCACCCTGTCAGGAGCTCCATTATCTGATCCCGCTAGGCTGAGTGGCTCCCTCCTAAATGCAGCTGGCAGCTGCATGGACATCAAAAGTGCAATGGTGCCAAGCACACAGTGCTTTGTCTCTCCCCTTCTTAGTGCCTCCATGTCTCTTGGTGCCCTAGCTGGTGTCCCTGGGGCCAGAGCACACTAGGGGAGGTCAGATGTGTTGGTATCCTGGCCAAGGGGTTGGTCAGTGAAGATTTTGGTGGCTGTGGTGAGCACCAAGAAACAGTTAAAGCTCCTCGGTCAGCTTCCACGTTCGAGCAGATGGCTGCTTGAACATGAGCTGTGTAACGTTCCTGAACTGCCAAACGGGGGCTCTGAATCTTCACTCCTCCAGTCCCCCCACAAGCTGCACACTATGGTTCACACAGCTGTAGGGGCTGTCCAGGTCTTCCTTCAAATCACATTCCCTTCTTCTGGTGTTGCGTAACTTTGCAGCCTCAGAAATACATCAGAATAACAGCCAATCAACTCCTTATTAGTGCAGTTTAAATAAGCCACTGCTAGGCAAATTTAGATTGTGAATTACAATGAAGAAGGGAAAAAGTGAACCACTAGGAATTGAACCTAGGACCTCTAGCATTCTATGCCAGTAACTCTACCTCTGAGCTATGGTTCATACAGCTGCAGGGGCTGTCCAGGTCTTCCTTTAAATTCACATTCCCTTCCTCTGGTTGGCTGTTGTTCTGATGTATTTCTGAGGTTGCAAAGTTACGCAACACCAGAAGAAGGGAATGTGAATTTGAAGGAAGACCTGGACAGCCCCTGCAGTTGTGTGAACCATAGCTCAGAGGTAGAGTTACTGGCACGGAATGCTAGAGATCCTAGGTTCAATTCCTAGTGGTTCACCTTTTATCTTCTTCATTGTAATTCATAATCTAAATCTGCCTAGCAGTGGCTTATTTAAACTGCACTGAGAAGGAATTAATTGGCTGTTGTTCTGATATAGCATTTTAGGAAGCAATACTCAGTTTTCACCTGTTAAGATACAGTACCAGATTTCTATCAGTATTAATAAATAGTACTTATTTTCACCTTTAATTCTTCTTCTTGTATTCTTTTTGCCCGGTAGTATCCTTCCATTTTTCCTTTCAACTGCCAATTTTTTTTTTCATTTTTAACCCTAGCCTTTTTGTTTGTATGGTATCCCAGTTTTGTAAGACTTTTTTTAAATTATTGATATTCAGTCTGGCTGTAAATTACCTTTACAATTATGGGCAGCAATTTCCAAGTTCTTTAAGTTTATCTTCTATCTTCTTACACTTTTCTGTTCTGTTTTTATTCATTCAGGATGCTTATGCTATAATAATGCCCTGAATAGTTGCCTTAAGAGCACCCCAACAATGTAATTCTGTATTCTTGTTGATTAATTTCCAAACGTTGAGGATTACCTCCTGAACCTTCTTATAGAACTTCTCATTTAACAAGATGGTATTACAATACAACCTCGACTATCCAGACCTCCTGGGCAACACCAGGATAGCTTGGATAATCAAGAGTTCATTACAGATGGGTTTCTATTTGTGTGATGGGGGCAATCATGATCAAGATTTGTAATTGTTGGTTTGTTTGTTTGTTTTTAACACAGTGTTGTTTGTGAAGTGCTTAGATGCTCACATCTTCATAGGTTTATTTTTATTTTTCACTCGGAATAGTCTGTGATTTTTTGCAGCTGCTCTGGACCGCATCGCCTGAGAGCAGAGACCATGGAGTAACAGCAGGTGCTTAGGATTGCAGTTCTGCTGATTTTCAAGCCACAGTAGACACTTGTTGAAATCCCCCTCAGCTTCACTGTGGCTTGGTACCAGTACAGGTGGTAGAACTTCCTGGTCTTCATCATCCTCATCAGCTTGAGTGCTTGTCTGGGGTTTCCTCTGTGTTACCACCACAACAATCTTGTCATCATCAAGGCATTTGTGACCTTCCTTATCAATCCCGCTCGGAGACATTCGGCATCAGTTTGCCTGCCAGTTCAGTTAGAATGTCCATGTTGGTGGCGGGTAAGTCAGCTTCAGAGGCAGATGCTTCATGGTTATTAGGGGTGGCAGCAGGGGTAGCAGGGTTAGTAGCAGTATCAGTGTTATGAGGCAAATCAGTGATAGACTGTGTTTGCCTAATTAGAATCCCAGGCTTCACCCATGCTTTAGCCACAGTCTTAGCATGCACATTACCCCATGCCTCTGCTCCCATTTATGCAGCGTCTTTTAGAGTGAGGGAATTAATGATTGCCTGCAGAGTAACTGATTTTTTTTTTTTATCTAGGACAGCTTTCAGGAGTGTTTTTTCCCCTGAATATATGCGCTTGAAGATTTCAAGTGTCCCTTGATCACAGGGCTTCAGTTTTGAGGTTGTTTTGTGGCAGCAGAAACAGGAGCTGATTGTACCATTCCTTGTTTTAAAGGAAAACTACACTCAAAACTTGAAAAAATATATGTTGTGCAGAGTGTTTTAATTTGTATGTGAAGTTCTAGTGTTTCCTTCCCTCTGACTGGAATTAGGAGTTTTTCCTAAATTAGCCTGCTAGCTTTAGGGTAGTTTTACGACCCCTGGAGATCACCATATCAAATAGTTTTATTGCACTTTTTTGTCCTACAGTGCACCTTGTTTCATGTGATGGTGATGTAGCAGAGCCCATAAATCCAGCAGAAAGCATTGCTTTACAATCAGTTCACAAGAATAGAGATGGCTATATTTTAAAATCTGTAGAATTCAGCTTGGTGACCACCCTCATCCTAAAGGTTTTACTGTCCTGAAAAACTTTGCTGCTGGTAATTTTTGTGCAGCTTGTAAAGCTTCCAAGAAATTTAGTTTGTTTGGCATGCGTGTGCTGAACGTTGGGTCTCTCTTACATCACAGTCACGTGAGACAAGATGCACTGTGGGAACAAGAAATACAATTACACTATCAGGTATGAAGATCCCCAGGGATCGTAAAACTAGCATAAAGCTAGCAAGCTAATTTGGGAAAAACTCCTAATACCAGTCAGAGGGAAGGAAACACTAGAACTTCACATACAAATTAAAACACTCTACACAACATATATTTTTTCAGGTTTTGGGTGTAGTTTTCCTTTAATCACCAGCATCTCAGGATGTGCTGGAGCGTTATCCGGCAAATGGATGGCTTTAATGAGCAGCACCTTAGACCGCATACAAACACAGAATTTGTCATCAGATAAGGACCGCATGGCCCACCTTGTCTGTCCATTTTTCCCTGCCTATACTATCACCACAGATCTGACTTGATCTCCGGCCCATTCACCCCCCACCCCTTCCCTAAGTTTCTTTTATGTAGGAAATATTTCACAGTCAGGACAAAATCATCAGTATACCAGCAGACAAACAAAGAGGCATACTATACTGTGAGGTTTTCCATATTGATGTGCCTAAAGCACAGTAGCTCCCTGGATTTCCCAATGAGTAGAGGGCACAGCTTGTGGCTACCTGTGGCATTCATGCAACCCAGGATTGTTACATGGTCTTTTGCCTTCTTAAAGCCAGGTACCTCTTTCTCAGTATCACCAATAAGGGTTTTATCTGGCAAACAACACCAGAATAACCCTGTCTTATCGGCATTGTAGAGTTTCTCCATGATTAGGGACTCACAGGCTATAAGCTGAAGCAGCTGCTTGGTAAATGAGCTACACTCTCAGTAGCTGCACTCAGCTTCTCCCCACACAAATAAAATTGGTGTGTCTCCTCTTAAACTGATCCAGCCACCCACCGCTTGCTACAAAGGTGGACTTGCAGTCAAGCTTGTTAAGGAAAATCATGACTTTCTCTTTCAACAGTGGACCAGAGATTGGAGTCCCCTTTTCTCAATCTTGCTGAAACCAGAGATAGATGTCGGCATCTTTGCTATCCTCTCAGCACTTTCATTTTTTTTCGCTTCTCAGTGCCACACGCTCCTTCCATTGTCATCGAGAAGGATCTCAACTTCTCCTTGGTATGTTTAATGTGGGTAATTGTTGACTCCCCAATGCTATTCTCTGCAGCTAAAGCCACAGCAAACTTACCGTTCTCTAAGCAATCTAAAATTCTTAACTTTTGAGCAACGGTGAGAGCATCCCTTTTTAGTTTGCCAGGTGTTCTGTCAGCAACTAGTGCAACAGGAGATCTGACATCACAGAATAGCTCAGCTATTTTATAGTGAAACGCGATTGACAGAAACTGAGCTTGCAAAACAGCACCATGTAGAATGTTGTGGCAAAGTCAGACAACACACCAGGGGTTTGCTAAATAGGGATTTTCAGATGGTAGAAGTTAGAATAGTCGAGATTACACTGCATTAAACTTCCAGTTATCTTTTTTCATTGGGTTATTGGACATCAATGATAAAGCGACTGGGATATAGCCTGAAAGATAACTCACTTCTATTTGTACATTACGAAAATTACTTTTCAGCATTGTTTCTTTGGAAATCAATCAATCAATCAATCAAAATCTTTATTTATTCAGGCGAACATCATTGAGCACAGCTCATTTACAAGATGGACCGGAGTGGTCATAACAAAATAAGGTTATAAATTTTACACAAAAACATGGTACTGAATGAACACAAATACAAAAGATTTATGAATGAGACAGATATACAAATATTTACATATGTACAAGGCAAAATGACATTGGTCTAGATCATATTAAAAGGGAAGAAAACAAGCAGTATTGTAGGGATAAAGCTAGGGTAATGGGACTTGGGGGGCATTTTGTACAAAGTAGGTTGGAGAACAAGCTAGAAGAACAATAAAGAAATAGGGGTAGTATAAAAGGGTAGGGAAGGAGGGGTGAGGGACTAGGCCTTATGGAAGCAGTTGCATGATTCTGGGAAAAGACTAGTGTACAGTTTTTGAAGGATGTTAAAGGAATGAGGGTATCCAATTTCAAGGTCTTTTGAAGAGAATTCAGATAAGTGCTAGGCAATAGCTGATTGCAGCCCTTCCATACCGGGTGCAGGTGATAGGAATCTTCAGCATGATGAGTTTATTGATCCTTAGGGTGTAAGGCCTGGATGTGATCCGGTTGAAACAATCTGAGATGTAGGAAGGGAGTTTGTTTGTCAGAGCTTTGTAGATCCAGACAGCAGCATTTTTGTTTCTTCTATGTTGTAGGGATGTCCAACTGACTGCATTGTAGAGGGAGCAATGATGGGTGCTGGAGGGAAGATCTGTAATGAATCTAATAGCTCTATGATACAGGGTGTCTAATTTATTTAAATGGGAGAGGGAACAGTGACCATAAAGGAAGTCAGCATAGTCAATGAGGGATAGGAATGATGCCAGGATTAGCCTTTGTTTGGAATCTCTGGTCAGGTAGTGTTTGATCCTATAAAATAGGCCAAGTCTTTGTCTAAGTTTTTTTAGGAGCTCTTCAATGTGGCTAATATAGTCAAGTTTATTGTCAATCCAGACTCCAAGATATTTGAATTTATCCACAAATTCCAGATTTTCACCAAGGATGGTAGATAATTGTGGGAGGGTGAATGATGGGACAGTGGAAGAGCAGCTCTTGGTGGCAAAGAACATAGCTTTCATTTTCTTGGCATTTAGTAGTAATTTCTTTTCTAGTAAGTTGAGCTGTAGGAGGGAGAACTCAAACTGTAAAAGCTCACAGGCTTTTGATGGTGAGGGATTACTGACATATAGTACAGTATCATCTGCAAAGAGGTGAATATTTGATTGTGAGAGATTGGAGTCAATATTGTTGATGTAAATGGCAAAGAGGATGGGGCCCAGGATGGAACCTTGCGGTACACCTCTTAGGAGTGGTTTAGAGGTAGATAGGTCACCTTCATTTTTTACCAGTTGTATTCTTCCGGAGAGATAGCATCTGAACCATTTAAGAGAGAGAGTGAGTCAAGGCCTATGGAGTTCAGAGAGGAGATTAGTAGTTCATGGTCCACAGTGTCAAAGGCTTTGCTTAGATCCAGGAACACAGCACAGGTGTTATTCTTTTTGTCTAAGGCAGTCTGCCAGTCATTTGTAACTTTTGCTAAGGCAGAGATGGTGCTGTGCATAGATCTAAACCAGATTGAGCTGGGTTAAGGAGATTATTGGTATCAAGGTAGGCACTTAACTGAAAGTTCACTAACTTTTCAAGCATTTTGGACAGTACTGGTAAGATGGAAATGGGCCTATAGTTGTTGAGGTCCATGGGATCACCTGCCTTTAGTAGTGGGAACACTTGAGCTGTCTTCCATATTGAGGGGATAGAACCAGTGGCTAGGGACAGATTGAAGAGGTGAGTGAGGGGGGCAGCTAAGGCATGCAATGCTACTTTTAGAAAGTAGGGATCCAGGGAGTCTGCACCTGCGCTTTTAGTTGTATCTAGTTGGAATAGTAGGTCTTCTACTTCTTTTAAGAGTATTGATTTGAAGGAGAATGTGGAAGCAGCCTTTTGTCCCTCAGTAGAATGTAAGTTTAGTGATGACCTCATTAGGTTTGCAGGTGAGGAATCGAAAGCTAGGCCAGCTGTAGTGAAATGATCGTTGAAGGCATTTAAGATTTCTTGCTTGTCAGTGATTTCAACACTATTTAGGTGCACTTTGGGTGGTAAGACAGGGGTAGAAGCTTGACCTAGGATCCCCTTTATGGTACCCCAGAACCTGGAAGGGTTGTGATAGGAGGCATCCAATTCAGCTGTGTAGAAGGCAGCCTTGGCATTTCTCACTTGTTTTGTGCAGGAGTTTCTGGCTTTTCTGAATTGAAGCTAGTCATTTGGATCCTTGGTCTTTCTTGCCCTTTTCCAGAGTTTATGTCTGGCAAGCAGTGTGGATTTAAGGTCAGCAGAGAACTAGTGACAAGATTTGAGTTTGGTTCTGACATTGGTGAGGGGTGCATGTATATTGAGGGCACTTATGATAATATCACTTAAAACCTGAAGAGCTGTCTCTATTGAAGCTGTGAGATAGAATTCTTGCCAACGTGTGGTGTGGCACAAATCATGGAGATATCCTGAGATATTAAAGTTCTTTTTTGACCTTCTTGGGAGAAATTTTGCAGGGCTGGGTGGCTTGATTGTTGATCTTATGCCAGCTATGGGACAGTGATCACTTATGTCACTGAATAGCACTCCAGCATGAGAATACAGATGAGGCTTATTTACCAACATGATGTCCAGGAGTGTGCTGTTGAGATTATTCTTTGGATTAATCCTTGTTGGTTCTTTGATTAATTGAGTGAATCCATAAGTGTCACAGAAGGTTACCAGGGGTGCAGATGCATTGGCTAGCCAATTTAAATTCAGGTCACCTAAAATGATGGTGTCTTTAGGGCCTAGATTAAGTATAGATCCTAGGTGGGATAGGAGTTTGAGGCCTGCAGAGGGGGGCCTGTAGCAGCCAATCAGTTGAAAAGATGATATGTTGGGAAGGGTTATTTTAATTGATAAGCATTCAATTCCTTTGGCTGTGATGTAATAGTGAGGCAGGATGCAGATATGTCTGCTTTGATATAGATGGCTACCCACCGCCCCTGGATGGACGGTCAGATCTGAAGAGCTGGTAGTTGGGAAGATTTTTCACTGTCTTTTGTGCAGATTTGAGCCATGTTTCAGAGATAACCAGAAAGTCAGGTAAGGTGTGTGCAACCCAGGCCTGTATTAATGAGAACTTTTTAGGAGGCCGGGCGTTGATATGAAGAAACTCAGGCCATTTATGGAGGCTAAGTCAGCTGGGGAGATAGAGCTTTCTGTGGGTCCAGGGTTGATTTCAACAGTGCCAACACAGATCAGCAGAAAGAAGATTAGTTTGATGAGGGCACCAAGTGATAGGAATAGGGAGTAGCCAGAGGACTTCTCTTCTTGCTTGGGAGCCAATGTATAGTGGGCGATGATCCTGCTGTGTGGTTATAGATTTTGTCATAAAGTACCAGCTTAATGGACAGGCATAGGGGGTCATTATAGTGCCAATAATGGAGCAGGGGCTTATGGAGTACCGAACTGGTTGTGAGCTCTTTAGGAAACCCAAGGATTACAGCAGAAGCAGCAGTATATACTTGGGGAATTGAGGGCATCCACTGGGGACAGCAGAGGGGGACAAGCCCAAGTAGCCACCCTAATCACCATGGCATGGGCTGCTTCAGTTTCCTCTTCTGGAACCGAGGAAGGTGAGAGGCAAAACAGCAATAGAAGGAACAGTAGCATGGTGGAGGGTAGGTAGGGGTTAAAGATAATAAAGGTGATGTGAAGAAATGAGCTTGGGAATTGGCTAGGAGATTAGCTATGGGCGGAAATAAGAATATAATGTATGGTAAGTGCCTATTAACCACCATAATCAGCAGTCACACAGCTTTGTTATGCACTGTTTAGAATTTTAAAAGTTGTTAACCACACTTTGGAACTTCCAAACAGTGGCACAACAAAAAAGAATGCATGAGAGTTCCATAATTCTCATATATAGAATGCAAACAGTGTTTTTTTGACCATACACTATAAAAGATGATGGCTGAGGATCGGGTGACAACCACGCTGAAATCACCTCTCGTGGTTGCTAGGGCTACAGTAAACCTCGATAGCATTTACCATGTTGCCCTAGCAACCACTCGAGGTGATTACAGTGTGGTTATCAACGATCCCCAGCCATTATCCTCTATGTTGGTATCTAGTCTGGTGGCTACCTTAAAGGGAACTGAGTAGTGGGTATATTCCCTTTCATTAGTGAAGTTGTCCCTCCAAATATGCAGCAGCTTACTGGATACTAAAAGTTGTTTAATTTTGTAGATTTATGTTTTTTCCAACCAGATGGCACTTTTGATTTGTCTATATTAGGTATAAGTAGGCAAGAAAATCTCCTGCCAATGATAAAATAGCAGTATTTGGTAGCCGGCAAAACAATTCATTGTATATTTTTTGTTTGGCAAAAATGTATATGTTTTTTTTCTTTTTAGGTTCAGACTGAAAATTTAGGCTATTGCATCAACTGAGCTTGTAAATTTCAGTTATTATAAGCCTGATTTTCTATCATCATCACCTCCCTCTCTAACTAAGGATCCAAGATTGTAATGCATAATAAACAAGCATTTGTCAGTGCCAAATGTTGCCATGCTGACATTGGCATCGGTAGTGCAGGAGTTGAACAGATGTGTAATAGGAATGGCAGTGAAGTATGAAAGTGATGTCAACCCCACATCACCCTACAGAGACTGACAGGCACCGAGGTGTGCCTTTGGGCATCGGCCATAACGTTCATGGCATTTCAGCTCACCCTACCCTGCAGTACGACAAATATTGTGTTGTGCCTTGGGGTCCTCGGGCCTTATGCTCACCCCAATCAACCATAATGCTCATGGTATTTTACCTTACCCTCTCCTACAGACACCGACAAGTGCTGAGGTGTACCTTGGGGTGTTCGGCTTTACAGTCAACCCATTTCATAAGGACATATGCTGAAATGGGTGCAGCATAGGAGAATGGGGTGAACTGTGGGGCCGAAGAGTCCAAGGCACACCTCGATGCCTGTCAGTGGCTTGAGGGTGGGGGGGTGGTATGGCGTGAGCATGACAGCCAGCATGCAAAGGCACACCCCTGACACTTGTCATTCTGTATAGGGTGGGACATTATGGTTAGAAACCCTAATGCTCCACCCGTTTGTTGGTATATGCACTACAGATTTGCAACACAGCATTTTTGTGACCCCCACATCATGAAAGTGTTTGGGACCTCTGCTCATGAATAGTGGCACTGTGATTTTGTTAATCTGTCCCAAATGTTGATTTCTCACAGCAACCACGCCATTCTGCACCAGATGTGGGAAAACACCATTTGGTCAGGATGTGAAAAATGACAGCTGTACCATTCATAGGTAGGTGTGAAGAGATGGCAGTGTTGAAACTCTTGAGTGCAAATATAAAAAATGCTCGAATTTATGAGCATACGTCGAAACTGCACAATGCACACTTGTAACACTGTCATTTAGCGGAATTATTTCACCAGATTTTTAACATAGGCATTTTGAGACCTCTGCTCACGAACACTGTCACTATGATTTTCTTCATCTGTCCTGATCATTGATTTCTCACAGCAACCACGCCATTCTGCACCAGATGTGGGAAAACACCATTTGGTCAGGATGTGAAAAGTGACAGCTGTACTGTTCATAAGGAGGTGTGCAAAACTGACAATGTTGAAAATTTTGAGTGAAAATATTACAAAATCTCGAATCATAAATTATGATAGAAGGCATTCTTAGAATGGCAGAGAAAGGGGAGATACTGTTGATGGGAGACCTGAATATGCCAGATGTTAACTGGAGCACATTTGCTGCAGCCACATCCAAGAGCAGGGCCATTCTTGATGCCCTACAGGTGGCAGGCATTAGACAGCTAGTTTCGGAACCCACTCATGAGGGAGCAATCTTAGACCTCGTACTCTCAAAGGGAGCAGTGAGAGGATCTCAGATCTAGAAGTGGGTTGCCATTTGGGGACAAGTGACCATCAAACAGTGTGGTTCACGTTAAACTCAACTACAGAGTCAAGCCATACAAAAGTGAGGGTACTGGACTTTGGAGGGCTGACTTTGGCAAGATGGGAGAGTGCCTCAGAAAAGCACTAGCAAACAGGCTAGAAGGAGGTGTGGAGCAACAATGGGGAATTATCAAACTGCCATCACAGAGGCAACAAGCCTTGTGTGAAGCAAATAAACAAATCAAAATGAAAGAAAAGCCACTATGGTTCTCAAAGAGGTGGCTATGAAAGTCAGGAAGAAAAGATAGCATTCCGGAAGTATAAGGAAACACAGAAGGAACAGGACAGAGAGCTGTACCAGTTAAGGCAGAAGGAAGCAGAGAGGAATCAGAATAGCAAAGGCCCAAACTGAGGAAAAATAGCCAACTCAGTTAAGAAGGGATAAAACCTTTTATAGGTACATCAGCAGCGTAGAAAGACAAAGGGAGGGATAGTGAGGCTGAATAGAATGAACTGGGTAGCAGAGGGGACAGTGAAAAGTAGGAATACTGAATGAATATTTCTGCTCAGTATTCACAAAAGAGGAGGGGGAAGTGCCTAATCCAGTTAACAGAAGCACTCTTGATCCGGGGGTCGATCCCAGTCCTTTCACAGAAGAAAGGGTTCTGCAAGAACTCCTAAAACTGAAGGTGGACAAAGCAATGGGTCCTGATGGAATTCACCCCAGAATTCTAAAAGAATTAAGGGAGGAACTAGTGAAACCACTGGCTACTCTTTTTAATAAATCATGGGAGGTTAGTGTGGTACCCGAGGACTGGAGGAAGGCGGATGTGATTCCCCTTCACAAAAGTGGGACCAAGACAAAGGCAGGAAACTACAGACCTGTCAGTCTGACCTCTGTGGTAGGAAAAGTGATGGAGTCACTTCTGAAGGAAAGAATAGTTGAGTACCTAGAGGCCAGTGGAGCACAGGACCCAAGGCAGCATGGGTTCACAGCGGGAAGGTCATGTCAGATGAATCTAATAGATTTCTTTGACTGGGTGACTAAAGTAGTAGACCAGGGAGGGGCTGTGGACATGGCCTACCTAGTCTTTAGCAAGGCATTTGACACAGTCCCACACAAAAGATTAATAGTCAAATTAACCAGCCTGGGAGTGGGTCCCAGGGTGGTAGCCTAAATAAAACATTGGCTGGACAACAGGACACAGAAGGTAATTGTAAATGGAGTCCACTCTGAAGAAAGAGGGTTACTAGTGGGTACTGCAGGGTTCAGTATTGGGTCCAGTCCTTTTAATGTCTTCATCAGTAACATTGCAGAGGGACTGGAAGGAAAAGTATGCCTTTTGCAAATGACACAAAGATCTGCAACAGGGTTGATACACAGGAGGCGTGGAAAGGATGAAAAGGGACTTGGCAAGGTTGGAGGAATGGTCAGAAGTATGGCAGCTAGGATTCAATGCAAAGAAGTGCAAAATAATGCACCTGGGAAACAAGAACCCAGGGGAAGAATACACAATGGGCGGGGAGGTAGTAACAACAACAAAAAAGGAAAGGGACCTGGGGGTAATCATATCAGATGACCTTAAGGTTAGCAAGCAATGTGAGAAGGCAGTAGGGACAGCTGGGGGTATACTGGTTTGTATAGGGAGAGGCATCATCAGCAGAAAACAGGAAGTTGTTATCCCTCTGTACAGACAGTTGGTGAGACCCCATCTGGAGTAGTGTGTGCAGTTCTGGAGACCCCATCTCCGCAAGGACATAGACAGGATAGAGGTAGTCCAGAGGAGGGCAACTAAAATGGTGCAGGGTCTGCAAGAGAAGCCAAATGAGAAGAGACTAAGGGTGCTTAATATGTATACCCTCGAGGAAAGAAGGGAGAGGGGGGACATGATAGAAACTTTTAAGTACCTCAGTGGAATCAACAAAGTCTAAGAGGGTAGCATCTTTCAGAAAAAGAGACTTGCAAGAACAAGGGGACTCAATTTAAAGATAGAAGGAAGGCAGTTCAGGGGCAATGTGAGGAAGTATTATTTCACAGAGAGGGTAGTGGATGCATGGAACAGCCTTCCTGAGGAGGTTGTGGGGTCTAAAACTGTTGGAGAATTCAAGAATGCACGAGACAGACATAAGGCAATTCTTGTGGGGGGGTAGGAAGAAATAGGCTGTTGGTTAACTAGGATCTGCGGCCTGTCCTGTAGGTAGGGAAATGGGCAGACTAGATGGGCCTAGCGGTCCTTATCTGCCATCAGAGTCTATGTTTCTATGTACCCATCCTCCCTCATCTTAGTAAATTGAGAGAGCTGTACACAACCAATTCGCCGAATACATTGACAGACACAGCCCTCCTATGCAACCAACAGCATAGTTTTCGTAAGAACCATTCTACAGGTACTGCCCTTGCCCTTCTGACAGACCATATCCTCTCCAACATGAATAAAGGTAAAGCCACTGGGGCTGTATTTGTTGACCACTCGAAGGCTTTCAACATAGTTAACCATGCCCTCCTCACCTTCAAGCTTGGCCTCCTAGGCTGCTCACAAGAAGTCACCAACTGGTTCACCAACAACTACCTGACTGGCCACTCACAATTTGGATGCATAGGCCAAACCTGCTTCTCCACACTGCCTGTCTCTGTGGGGGTCCCTCAAGTTTCAATCCTGGGTCCCCTCCTCTTCTTCTCCGTATTTGTCAACTCGCTTCCCTCTGATTGCCTTAACTGCCACTCTCTCCTGTATGCTGATGACCTGGTTCTGTTCCACAGCGACAAATCCACGGCCGCTATCTCCTTAGTACTCTCTCACAACTATGCTTCGGCCCATAACTGTTTTCTAATAACCTCCTCATAATTAATGCCAAGAAAACACAATCCATGCTGTTTGGATCCAAGCCTTTCCTTGCTAAAGCCAAAATGCATCCCCCCTGCATTATCTCCCCCCGATGGCCTAGCCCTCAAAGACGTTGATACTTATAAATACTTAGGAGTATTGCTCGACCCTGCTCTCACCTTCACTGAGCATGTCCATTCCATTATCAGTAGGTTCCATCTGAAACTGGGTGCTGCATATTGATTCAAACAATACCTAACCCCTGAAGCCAGACTAGCCATTTTCCAGGGAAATCTCCTCCCTATTCTGGACTACTGCTCTCTCATATACTCCAGGACCTCTGCTGCCACCTTGGCTAAACTCTCCACTGCCTATAACAGTGCCTGTCACTTTGCTTTACTGGGCCCTTTCTCTACCCACCACTGCACACTCTACAATACCCTGGGATAGCTACCGCTGCAGGAATGCTTCGACTTTGCCCTTAGCGGCATGGTGGACAATGTCATCTGCATGGGCACCGAATCCCCCCTTACCTCCCTCCTCAAAACCCGTACCCTACACCGTAGCCTCCGCTCAACTGGTATTCACCACCTAACTATCCCCAAGGTATCTACCAACATGGAGAGCAGGGCCTGGTCTGCATCCACCCCCTCACAGTGGAGCAGTCTGCCGGATGAACTCTGAACCATCAGCACTCACTTCAGCTTCAAATCGCGCCTCAAAACATGGCTCCTGGCAACTCCTCCTGACGCTGCCCCCAGGTGTACTGACCTAGCAACACTAGGCAATTAACTCCTAGGGGTTTACCCACCTAGCCACACCAGTCTCCCAACGCCTAGGGGGTTTCCCACCTAGCCACACCAGTCCCCTACCCACACTGTGCCCTCCTGCCTGTTTTTTATTCTATAGGTTACTGATGTGTCAACTCACAGCCTTGTACATACTGTATATTATTTCTATGCAAGACACACTGTATAGTTGTTGCCCACTGTATATGCTATGTTTACAACATGCCCACCCGACCTTTGTATCTACCTTTGCCTACAATTGCTGTTTGTGTACCAAGCGTCATATTGTAAACAGCTTTCGCTGTCACTCACTGGACTTGTACCTTACCAATGCATTGTGCTTTAACTGCTGTATCTGAATCTACCTCCTTCATGTGTAACTAGTTCATTTTGTATTCTCTGCCATCCTGTGCCATGTTACGTGGCCCGGGTCATGCCTGAAAATGGTCCCTGGGATCAGTGCACTTACCCGGTTATCAAAGTCATAAATAAATAAATAAAAGTTATGAGTGCATGTGGAAACTGCACAACGCACGCTTGTAACATACTCATTTTGTGGACTTTTGTCACCAGATTTTCAACAGTCATTTTAGGACCTCTATTCATGAACACTATCACTATGATTTTCTTAATCTGTCCCGAACACTGATTTCTCACAGTGACCTCGCTATTCTGCACCGGTAGTGCGAAAACACATTTCGGACAGGATGTGAAAAATGACAGCTGTATTGTTCATAAGAAAATGTGGAAAAATGCCAATGTTGAAAATCTGGAGCGAAAATATTACAGATTTGTGAAGTTACGAGTGTGCGTGGAAACTGTGTAACACACGCTCATAAAACGGTACTTTTTTTGATTTTTTTCACCAAATTTGCAACATAGGCATTTTGAGAGCCCACCTCATGAACAGTGGCACTGCCGTTTTGTTAATCAGTCATGAATGGTGATTTTGTGCAGTGACCTCGAAATCACCTTTCAGGACCTAATAGCGCCATGACAGTGACTGAATTCATGAGGATGGGTCCCAATAACCATATTTTTTTCAAAATTTGGTGCCAAAATTCTAAAAAATGCCTGAGATATGCATCAAAGTTGGAAAAACCCTATTTATGCCATTATACAGCTTACTGGCATTTCTTCAGTTTGCAGTCAGCTTTGAAGAGTGCAGACATGTTCCCGGTCCACCAAGATCATCGCGCCAGGCTCCAGAGGTAAGTATGGGATGGGGGTGTGTGGGAAGGTGGGGTACACAGTGGATGGGTGTGGGTTGGGGAAGGGGGCTGCAGACAGTGAGGGACTGTTTTCTACTTTACAGGGTTAAAAAGAACATAATAGACATCGCCGGAAGGTTTTTTCTATTAACAGGTACTTTTGGCATGCGGGGGTGGGCTCCCAGCATGCCACCTGTGTGTTTTGGGCTGGGGGACTGGAGCTGATGGGGTCTGGGCACCCACGTCGGCACATACAGAGTGGTGTGGGGTTCACATGAGCCAAGGGGAATTGGGCACCCCCTTGGCACACAAGAACTGGAGGGGCAGACATTATGCCAATGGGGATTGGGCACCCCAGTCGGGGAAATTAACTTAGATGGGGGCATGCCAACTGGGGGACTGGGCACCCCCATCGGCTTTCTGAGGGACTGTGAGAGGCAGTGGCTGTCTCTCAGCTTCAGTCAGGACTGTGAGAAGCTGATGGGGAAGCCACCGCCATGTTGCTTGACAGGGGACATCAGACGAGGCAAGTAGTAATTGGCTACTGCAATCAGGGACCACCCCGTGGTGCTCCCTGACTGCAGCAGCTAATTTCTCTCAAGGTGGTGGCAGGTTTCTCAAACTGCTGTCATAGACAGCGTGCTACGCCATTGGCACCACAGAGCCCGGACACAAAAAGCAGTGGCACCATTGGCTGCAGCAGGACCGCACCTCCGAAACCCGCTTCTCCACTGAAGCAATCACAATATGTTGTCTGTGCTGCACATGCAAGACAACATAAAAAGAAAAAATAGCAAAGGAAAAAGTATGCAATACTTCTATACTAGACTACGCTATCTGACTGCATTTTGTTAACTCATATTTTTATGTAAGAGTATCCATTATGCATTATGGAAGCTATTTTTTTTAAGAGATTAACATAATCCTTCTTGGATATTAGCATGGAAAGGGCTCCATATTTTTTCTCAAAAGTGACCTCCTCATTTATTTTTAGATATTGGATTCATTCTAATTTTGATGCCTCTACCATGAAGTTCATCCATGGCTCTGGGTCCTTCCATTTCAGTAAGAAACATTTTTTTGTCAGACTCGTTGCCATCATTAATAAGATTTTTTGTGATGACTCCGTTTTAATTTCCTGTCCTAACTGAGCGAATAATGTAAGTAAAGGTGCTAACTGAAGGCGAGTTTGTAAAGCTTTTGCCATAATTTTTAATATTTCAGACCACAAATTCATCAATTATGGACAGTCATGTATTAATGTTCCTGTAGTATTTGTACACCTAGGGCAAATTGCTGGTATATTGCTGTTAATTTTATGAAGTTTTGCTGGGGTGAAATAAGCTCTATGTAGTATGTTGTACTGAATTTGCTGAAGTTTACTCATTTTAATTTTTACTGTGGGGGAGGCTACAATTTCTTCCCACAGTTCCTCTGAGACTTCAATATTTAAGTCACTTGCCCACTTCTGTTTCATTTTTATGATATCAATAGGAATAATTTTATTTTGACTTTTGTACATTAAACTTATTCATTATTTTCTCTTTGTTGTTTTATTAGGTCTAGTATGGAGATACTTTTGATAAGTAAGATTCCATTTGTTTTTTGTATATAGTTTTTAATTTGTAACTATTTATACAAATGTTTATTTGAAATATTGCATTGAGCCTGAATAGTTGAAAATTGTTTAAATTTGTTATTCTCAAACAGCTGACAACATTCAAAAAGACTGTGTAATTGCCATTGTTTGAATGAAGGTTCTTTGATTGATGGTAAAAAATCATCATTATTATATATTGGAGTGTGAGATGTAACTGGCATATTTTCTTTTATCATTTTATGGCATTCAAGCCAACTAAAAACAGTTGTAAATGTGGCTAAATTACCTTTTTATATTATCTTTATTTTTATAATAACCCAAAAATGATACATTTCTTAGATTTGGATATTCATGTAAGCCCTGTTCTATTTCTGTTGAATTTAAAATATTATTCTCTGTTCAAACCCAGTGCCATATTGCAGTTATTTGTGTTGCTAAGTAGTATTTATAAAAGTCTGGTAAAGCAAGTACAGTGCAGGGCTTCAAACAGGCATGGGATAGGCATAAGGGAGCAATACAGATGAGTATGAATAGATAGGCCATTGACAGAGCAAAGGCTTACGGCACATTTATAAGGTAGAAAAAGAAATGTTGTAGGTGCAGTATTGGTCCTTTTAAGAACAGATCCAGAAACAAATGATATGATACCTTTTATTGGACCAACATGGATGTTACAGAAAAGAACAAAGTGCTCTAGCTTTCGAACCTGTCCAGTCCTTCTTCAGAAGCTTTATGGCAGTTATTTTGAAAATCCCATGCTATTAACACCAGATTATGTTGAAAAAACAGAAATAATTCTCATTGGTTTAACATATACATTTAAAACATAAAAGAAGATTATGTCAGAGAAGCTAATTAACAGCAGTATGCTTTTAACTGAGGAGCCTCAGAAGGGCAAAGGTTATCAATAATTCTCAACAACCAGAGAGTTCTTTTCATATAAATTTTAAAATGTTTCAGTATGCTAAGAAAGCATTCTAGTGATAAAAAAAAAACCTGGGATAGCATTCTCTCTAATACATGTAAGATGAGGTTACAACTTATACTCCAAGTGTCCTAGTGTATTAAAGAACAGATAATGAGAGACAAAATCCTAAAATTAGGTATAATTGCAAGTTGAAAAAGAGCCCCAAATTAAACATCTACATATATACATGATGCATGATAGTATCACTTGTAAGTGCAAGTGCCAAATAAAAATATTTGTCAAGGACCCCGAAGAAAATGAGACCATGAGCCTGATACGTACAGATTTCAACACAGAGTCAGTGTATAACAAAAATGCACAGAATCAGTCTAAGGAATCTAAGTGAAAACTTCTAAGGATGAAATCCTCCAGGCCCTTCCATTTTTTACCTTTTCTCTCCCTCCCTCTCTCTTTCTCTCTCTCCTTGGGAAAGATACTGTAACTAGTAGGAATGAGATATACTGTATGTACAAGAGTCATAATACAGCATCATTCACACCAATATTAATCATTACCCAATGGAATTATACCTTTTTATGAACCCCCAAGTAAATGAAATATGCATCTTAATATCAGCAGATTTAAAAATGTGACAGTGTGTAATCCAACCACTGACAATTAGCAGAAGGAAGTAAATGTACACTATATGTGAAAACTAAGTATCCTAGCCACATAACAATTGTCCCATGCCACGCTCCTCCCACACAGATGTGTGTACATACACACACACACACACACACACACACACACACACACACACACACACCTGCACACCCCACACAACACACAACAAATATAACAAACACAACCCACACATACCATACCACACCACACCGCTCACACACAAACAAAACATACACACACACCATACCCACAACAAACAAAAACACAACACATGCAAAACACACACAAACACACACATACATACATACATCAATACACACACACTCACCACAGTGTTAAGGTGAGAAGTCAACATGTAGATAACCATAAACTTACAAAATTAAAGGCCCGCTGAAGAACTAAAGTATTTATAGAAACATAGAATTTGACAGCAGATAAGGACCGCTTGGCCCACCTAGTCTGCCCATTTTCCTACCTAACAGATAAGCTACAAATCCTAGTTAACCAACAGGTTACTTCCTCCTACCCCCCACTAGGACTGTCTTATGCCTGTCCCATGCATTCTTGAAGTCCCCCACTGTTCTTAACTCCACAACCTCCTCAGGGAGGCTGTTCCATGCATCCACATCCCTCTCAGTGAAAAAATACTTCCTCACATTACCTCTGAGCCATCCCCCCTCTATCTTCAAATTGTGCCCCCTTGTTCTTGCACATCTCTTTTTCTGGAAGATGCTACCCTCTTGGACTTTGTTAATTCCCTTGAGGTACTTGAAAGTTTCTATCATGTCCCCTCTCTCCCTCCTTTCCTCTAGGGTATACATATTAAGCTCCTTTAGTCTTTCTTCGTATGTCTTCTGGTGCAGACCCTGCACCATTTTGGTTGCCCTCCTCTGTACAGCTTCCACTCTGTCTATGTCTTTGCGGAGATGGGGTCTCCAGAACTGCACACAGTACTCCAGATGGGGTCTCACCAACTGTCTGTACAGAGGGATAACAACTTCTTGTATTCTACTATTGATGCCTCTTCCTATGCATCCCAGTATCCCCCCTGACTTCCTTACTGCCTTCTTACATTGCTTGCCCACCTTTAGGTCATCGGATATAATTACCCCCCAGGTCCCTTTCTATTTTTACTGTTGTCAGTATCTTACCCCCATTGTGTACACTTCCCCTGGGTTTTTGTTTCCCATGTGCATTACCTTGCACTTCTTTGCATTGAATCTGAGCTGCCATACATTTGACCATTCCTCCAACCTTGTCAAGTCCCTTCTCATCCTTTCCACTCCATCTTGTGCATCAACCCTGTTGCAGATCTTTGTGTCATCTGCAAAGAGACATACTTTTCCTTCCAGTTCCTCTGCAATGTCACTTATAAAGACATTAAAAAGGACCGATCCCAGTACTGAACCCTGCGGTACCTCACTAGTAACCCTCCTTTCTTCACTGTGTATTCCATTTACTACTACCCTTTGCGTCCTGTTGTCTAGCCAATTTTTATCAGGCTACCTTGGGACCCACTCCAAGGCTGGCTATCTTGTAATTAATCTTTTGTGTGGGACTGTATCAAATGCCTTGCTAAAATCTAGGTAGGCCATGTCAACAGCCCTCCTGATCTATTACTTTGGTCACTCAGTCAAAAAACTATTAGATTAGTCTGACATGACCTTCCCATCGTGAATCCATGCTGCCTTGGGTCCTGTGCCCACTGGCCTCTAGGTACTCAACAATTCTTTCCTTCAGAGATGATTCCATCATTTTCCCTACCACTGAGGTCAAACTAACTGGTCTGTAGTTTCCTGCCTCTGCCTTGCTCCCACTTTTGTGAAGAGGAATCACATCTGCCCTCCTCCAGTCCTCGGTACCACTCTATCCTCCCATGATTTGTTAAAGAGAGTAGTCAGCGTGTCACTAGTTCTACCTTAGTTCTTTTTAGAATTCTTGGGTGAATCCCATCAGCCCCATTGCTTTGTCCACCTTCAATTTATCAGTTCTTTCAGAACCCTTTCTTCTGTAAATGGACTGGTATCGAACCCCGTCTTGGTGTTTCTCTTGTTTGGTTTAGGTAACTCCCCTCCTCTTCCTTTGTGAATACTGAGCAGAAATATTCGTTCAGTAACCCTGCTTTTCACTGTCACCCTCTACCCATTCCCTCCCCTTTAGTAAGCTTCAGTATCCCTCCTTTGGTCTTTCTTTGCTCCCTAATGTACCTATAAAAGGTCTTATCCCCCTTCTTAACAGAATTGGCTATCCTTTCCTCGGTTTGGGCCTTTGCAATTCTGACTGCCTTCTCAGCCTCTTTCTGCTTTAACTGATAACGTTCTCTGTCCTGCTCCTTCTGTGTTTCCTTATATTTCCTGAATGCTGTCCTTTTCTCCTTAACCTTCCCTGCCACCTCTTTTGAGAACCATAGTGTTTTTTTTTCCTTCATTGCGTTTTATTGATTTGCTTTACACAAAGGCTTGTTGCCTCTGTGATGGCTGTTTCGACCACTCCCATTGTTCCTCCACCCTCCTTCTTGCCTGTTTGCTAGTGCTTTTCTGAGGCAGTCTCTCATTTCCCAAAGTCAGCCCTCCTAAAGTCCAATACTCTTGCTTTTGTATGGCTTGATTGTATGGCTGTGTTTATCGTGAACCACACTGTTTGGTGGTCGCTTGTTCCCAGATGGCTACCCACTTCTAAATCTGAGATTCTTTCTCCATCCCCATTTGAGAGTACCAGGTCTAAGATTGCTCCCTCCTGAGTGGGTTCCAATACTAGCTGTCTGAGGCATGCCCCTTGTAGGGCATCAAGAATGTCCGTCTTTTAAAGTAAAGGTCTGTGTAAGTTTAAGTGGAATAATGTGTCATATAACCAACATCAATGTTCAATCCATCTGACACCATATTGAGAAGTAACATAAGTCTAATTTCAGAAGCCCGTCTCTGTTGTGTACTGTTGAAATGTCCTTTTAAGACCATCACAGACATATCTGAGATTGAGTGGCCATCCTGGGAGAAGTGCTGGGCTACTGGTTTCTCAGTCTTCTTGTGATTAATAGAATGTCTGTGTGAATTCATGCTAGTGTGGAGTTGTTGGCTTGTCTCCCCCACATAACCTGTGTGAGGACATTTCTTGCATTGGATAAAATAGACCACATTACTTGATGTACATGTATAATTCCCCTGTATCCTGAATAGTCTGTTTTGTGATGTCACCACACAGTCTGAAGCGGAAATGAGGTTACATGTCTTACATGTGCATTGATGACAGGGTCGTTTACCATATGATGTCATGGTATTCTATTCTGGTTCAAGTTGACTCCTAATAATCAGGTTGGCTCAATTAGGTGGTTTTTTAAAAGATAGTAGTGGTATTTCTTGAAAAATACAATTAAGGTTTTCATCCTCATTAATTAGTGGATGGAGATCCTTAACAATCTTACGTAGAAGTTCAAGGTCAGGATGGTATATGACTACTAAGGGTATTCTGTTGGTAGACATCCATTCCTTATATTGCAGTAGTTGTTCTCTTAGGACCTGCGTTGCATGTTTCACTGCTCTGTAGGTTTCCCTGGATGAGTGTCCCTGCTCAATAAATGTGTTTTTCAACATCTCCAGATGTGTGTCTCTGTCTTCCTTACATGAACAGAGGCGGTGATAACCGAAGTGCTCAACTATATATGACAGATTTCTTTGTGTAGCTCGGGTGATTACTTTTCTTGTGTAAGTATCTCTGTCTGTCTGTTGGTTTCCTGTAAAGACAGGTATGTAGGGTTCCATCCTTAACAGTGACAGTGGTATCCAGAAAATGTACACTGGTGGCAGAATAAGGTAGAAAAAGAAATGGGCAGACTGGATGGGCCTTGCGGTCCTTGTCTGCTGTCAACTTTTATGTTTCTATGCTTCAAGTCTGCCATTTTCTTTTTCCAAAGTTAATTTATTAAAAGCTATTCTAGGATTTTTGTTTCTCCATATATAGTTCGTTACGATTTTCTTGATGTTATTAAAAAAATATTTTGAGATTATTATTGATAGCACCTGATATAAATATAGAACTTTTGGAAGAACTTTCATTTTTAGTATATTAATTCTGCCTATTAAAGTTAATGGTAGATGTTGCCATCTATTCAAATCCTCTCTGATTTGTATTAACATTGTTTGAAAATTTTCTTGAAATAAATTGTCCAGATTGTATGTTAATGTGACCCCCAGGTATTTAGTTTCTTGTGCCTGTTGACATTGACAGTTTTCTGGTAGTAAAAGATTATATTGTGTATTTAATTTCAGAATCGATGATTTGGCCCAATTGATTTTATAGCCTGAGGCTTTTCCATAAGCTGTTGACTGTTCAATAAATTCATTTGTAGAATATTTTGGGTTTGTTATATATAGTAGGGCATCATCTGCATATAGACTATTTTTTTGCATTTTATTTTTTATGTTGATGCCCTCTATCTGGGGATTATTTCTTAACTAAAATGGCCAGTGGTTCCATTACTAATGCAAAAATAAGTGGTGATAAGGGGCATACTTGCCTTGTACCTCTGGTTAGATTAAATGGTTGTGATATATTATCATTTTTTTTATGTTGCTTAAGGGTCTTGATAAATGTTTTTAATCCAGTTAATGAATGTATTGCCAAAATTCATTTTTTGCAAAGTATGTAATATAAATTTCCATTCAATTCTGTCAAATGCTTTTTTGGTATTAACAGTTAGGAGAACCGCATCTTCTTGTTTGGTGTTTGATATAATATTTAGCGTTCCTCTTATATTTTCATTAATCCTGCAACCTTTAATAAAGCCATTTGGGTCTTGGTTTACTAACGATGGTATTACGTTTGCCAATCTACCAGCTAGAATTTTAGTAAACATTTTATAATCTACGTTAAGACGTGACATTGATCTGTAAGAAGAGCAAAGATTGGGATTGTTCCCATATTTATGAAATAACAAAATTGTAGCTTCTTTAAATGAATGTGGGATAGTTTTATTTATGTTTATTTCATTAACTATTTTCACAAGAAAAGGGGCCAAGCAAAAATGTATTTCTGACATCCTTAAGTTCATGTTCAGTTTATTTTTAGTTTTCTCAGACGCCGTTAAAACAGCCTGTACAGCTAATTTTGTAATTAATGACTCACAGCATTAAAGATTGCTTCCACTCATAATTTATATAAAAAAACTCTCTTCTGTTGAGGTTGCCTGTTGCGTGTACATGCTAGATTCATAATGTGGATGTATTAGGATGGTGTAACCATATGTTTCTGATGGTAAACAGCACAGCAGTGTACCTAGAGATTTCATTTTTAGATGAATGTCATGGCACAGAAGCTGGAGCTTTTAAATCTATATGGTCACTAACAAATACTTTAATAACATGACATTTAGTTGTTTTTGGTGCAGTATTAGCCACAGCTAAGCAATTTAGATCACGAACTGTAGTGAGAAAGAAAGAATGTGGCCTACTGGGATTTGAACCCAGATCTCTGAAATACTATCCTGGTGCTCTAACCACTGAGATATAGGCTCACATGGTTGGACCCGACTCTTTCCAGACACACTTCCTTTCTCTGGCATTGCAAATCTGCAACTAGGAACAATCGAGATGACATATGGTTGCTGCTTTAATGGTCACTGTCACCTATGTACAGCATTTTATCTATAGCTGCCTTGAAATGGGGTATATTTAGATCCAGATTTAGATCCAATGCTGAATATTGTACCATAAAGTTTTATTTTAACCATTATAATTCTCCCTTCACAATCTTTTAAAGTATCTAAATTACTTTTTTTTCTATTACTTTTACAACATATATACCCAGGACAGCCCAGCTCATATGCAACATCTTGTTTCCAGTAGGGTCCTGCCTTTACCCATTTCCACAGCTGGGCAAACTGCACTATTGGGAGGTTAAGTGACTTGGTGGGGGTCACTCAGTGAGAATTTGGCTTTGGTGTGGTGTAAGAGTGTGATCTTCCTGGTCTCAAGCCAGTGCACTAAATGTTAGACCATACTGCCTCCTTTTATCTTTATCTTTTATTAATCAAGATTAAAACTCCTCTACTCTTTTTTGAACCTGGAGAGAAGAAAAAAAACACATGACAAACCCAGCACTTCTTTGATTTAGCAGCTTTGTTGCACTGCAAGAAAAATTCTTGCAAGAGAGTGATATCAGCTTGTTTCCTTTTAAGATATTTTATTTATTTATTGAATTTTGTGTACCGAGTAGGCCCACTGAAACTAGAAGTCCCTTTTTCAGGGGCAACCTGTGGGGGGGAGGGTACAGATGGTAACCAACTGAAATTGAACCAGATTAAGCTGTTGGTGGTGGTATTTTTAGTGAATGGGGGATATTTGGCCAGGACACCAGGGAGATTCCCCCTCCTGCCAGCATAATACCAGATGGAAACTTAATAATTCTCTAATATCACATCTAGAGCTAGAACAGTTTCTTTCACTTTTATCGGCCAGATATTCTGTTTTGGAGGCCTATGATTCAATAACCAATTGATGGGTAGACTCCAAGTCAGACTTTAAATCCTTTTTATCCGTCAGGCAAAACAGAAGTCTAATACTGCACACCTGCATTACTTAAAACTTAGAGAATAACTGTTTTCTTCCATTTAAAGGGCATATGAACAAAACGTAGCCTTGGGTAAGGAAATACATTTCCTAAAAACTGAAATGTCCAAGTTTCAATATGACGGAGCTGAATCCCTTAAACTAGAAGCACAATTTAGTACTCAGGGCTCCAATCCCTAGATAGACAGACAGACAGACAGATAGAAAAGTTGTCAAAACAGAGTGCTCCATACAACCCTGGACCAAATATTTGACCCCACTACCGATGATTCTCATTCTGATCCAGATCAAATTTTACGTATTTCCCAAACATACTTACAGGACATGTTTGGTACCCCTTCTACTGCTACCTCTCCCCCAAAATACAAACAAATCAGGGGTACAAATGCAAAAGAGGAAATCAACCTATCGGATGAGGTCAAGACAATAAATTGTTGGAACATACAACAGGGCACCAAAAAGGGGGGGCGACCACACATGAAAAGTTATGTTCGCAAACTCAAGTAGTCTGAAAAATAAATTAGAGAACCTCAATGCTGTCCTCACTGAAGCTGATCTGGACTGAGTTGCCATCGCAGAAACATGCTTCAACAATAACCATGACTGGGACATAACTATACCAGGATACTGTCTGTTTCAGAAAGACAGAACTGGTAGAAAGGGGGCCAAGGCGTAGCTATGTATGTAAGTTAGGGAATAAAAGCTACTATGACTCAAAATGAATGCCAAAACAGAGTCACTTTGGGTCACTCTAGAGGCAAACAATGGAGCAGCAACTTGGGTAGGAGTGGTCTACCAGCCTCCAGCAACAAGTGTGGAGGGGACAAGAAAATATTGGAAAACATACACAAAATGAGTGACAAAGGGGAGGTGATTGTACTGGGTAACTTCAATTTATGTGATGTAAACTGGGATACACATACAGTGAGTTCAACGAGAAGTACAGACCCTGAGGCCCTGACATGACAAACCCATGACAACCCCTGGACGTATCGGGCCTGAAACAGCTTGTAAAGGACAAAACAAGGGTGAAGCTGTTCTTAACCTGCTACTAACAAACAGGAACAATATCACAGAGGTAGAAGTTGAAAAATGCAAGCAGGAGGGTGATTTGTATGCTAGGGATGACAGTGGAGAAGGTGGGCTCAAGAATAAGGGAAATAGTAAGGGAGGTTGCAGGAAAGCTAATTTAGTTATATGCATTTGAGAACCAATGACCTAGCTGGGGAGGAGGTTGAGGTAGTGCAAAGTAGGTTCAGGGAGTTAGGGAAGATCTGTAGGGAGGAAGGAAGATCGCTGGCCTTCTCAGAGGTGATACCAGTACCAAGGGCCAGCACAGCCAGGAAAAGAAGAATAAAGGATTTTAATGACTGGCTGAGGAAATGGTGCAGGGAGGAGATATTAATCTGTATTGGGGACTGGGAGGAGACCAGGCTAAACAAAGCACTCTTTTCACCAGACAGGTGACACCTCAGTAGGGAGGGTTTGAGGGTACTCCGGGACAAACTAGGCAAATACATAACCATTACACTTACTTTAAACTGCTGGGGGGGCAGCAGGTGTGCAGGCCCACAGACTCAGAGAGCAGGAGGTCATCAAACCTCCCCCACACAGTGATGGAAGAGGTCTGGAGGGAAGAGGTGGAAGGGGCAAGAACACAGCAAAGGGTGGAGAGGTGAGGAACACATAAAAAGGGTACATGGAGAGGTGCACACAGAGGGGTTAAATGTGAATAGAAGACTAGATGAAAGAGAAGGAAGGTCAGATTCTAGGTGGAGGGTATTGTCTCTGAATGCATGGAGTCTTGGAAACAAGATGGATGACCTGCAGACACTATTAGCAGACAGGAGGGTGGACATAGCTGCAATAACTGAGACTTGGGCAACATCACACCATGACTGGGACCTTGCGATCCCTGGATAAACACTATACAAGAGGGACAGGGTAGTTGGAAGGGGGGGAGGGGTGGCAGTTTATATCAGGGAGGGAATAACTTGCATGAGGGAGGAGTCAGAGGAAGGGGAGGTGGAGGCATTATGGGTTCAATTAAGGTCCAACAGAGGGAGGAAGGTGAGGTTGGGAGTGGTTTACAGGCCACCCAGTCAGGATGAGGAGAAGGACAGAGAACTGAGATCACAAATACTGGAAGCTGCTGGGTAAAGGAGAGGTGCTAATTGCTGGGGCCTTCAACCTGTTCAAAGAGGACTGGAGCATACCATCCACAACATGTTTTTTTTTATTATTATTTATTTAGTTGTTTAACCAGGTATAGCACACTAAGCTGAAAGCTTTTTTACAGGAGCGACCTGGAGTTTTAGGAGTCAGGTGATCCAGGAAGGGACTGCAGAGTGGGCTCCTTACTCAGGGCATCACTGAACCAACAACAGCTGAGGCAATTCTTGATCTGGTGTCACAAATGGGGAGCATGTACAGGAAATAATGGTCAGGGAGACACTGGGTGGAAGTGACCATCGCACAACGTGGTTCCAGTTGGATATGGGCAGGGAAAGCATCCTGACTCAGACCAAAATCTTGGATTTCAGGAAGGTGAACTTCAGGAAAATGGATGAAATGCTAAGGAGCCATCTGGCGGGCATCAGAGCAGATATGGGGGTGGATCAAAGGTGGCCCATCATTAAGGAAGGAATACTGGCTGCCACACATGAGTGCATTAGGCTCAGGGGGAAGACCACAAGGGCCAAAGTGCCCAGCTGGTTCAGTTCTGGGGTTGCCCAGGCAATAAAGGAGAACAGGTTGGCCTATAGAAAATACAGGAAGACCAAGAGAGAGGTGGATAGGGAAAATTATCTAAGGTTGGCTAGTGAGGCAAGTAAGAAAGTCCAGTGAGCAAAGGCACAGAAGGAGCTACAGATAGCTGAAGGACTTAAGAAGGAGGAGAAAGCTTCCTTTCCCTATATATATATGAGAAAAGTGACAAGAAGGAAAGGATTGTTAGGCTTAAGAAAGGGGTGGAGTGGGTGGAGGATACTGGGGGGAAAAGCAGAGATACTAAATGAATACTTCTGTTCCGTATTCACCAGGGAGAAGGACGGACCAGTGCCTTCAGGAGGGAAAAGAGGAGTTGAGGGGGACACAGATGTAGTGATAGAGGAGGATATAGTGAGGCTGCTGACATGTAAAGTGAACAAATCACCAGGCCCGGACAGAGTACATCCAAGGGTACTAAAGGAACTGGCTGAGGAGCTGGCAGGGCCACTGGCACACCTATTTAATAGTTCACTAGAATTAGGCATGGTACAACAGCACTGGAGAACAGCAAATGTAGTGCCCCTCCACAAAAGTGGTCCCAAGGATGACCCAGGGAATTACAGACCAGTCAGTCTGATCTCCATTGTGGGCAAGCTCATGGAGACCATACTAAAGGCTGATGGAATATTTAGAGGAGTATGGTCTCCAGGATGTGAGGCAGCATGGGTTCATGGGAGGGGAGATTGTGTCAAACAAATCTGATTGACTTCTTTGACTGTGGCACTAAAACAGTAGACAGAGGCCAAGCAATAGACATCCTCTATCTTGATTTCAGCAAGGCCTTTGACTCTGTGCCCCACAAAAGGTTGATCAGGATGTTGATGGATCTCAGGGTTGGGGACAAGATGGCCAGATGGGTGGAAAACTGGCTGAGGGATAGAACCCAGAGGGTGGTTGTTGAGGGAGAGTTATCTGGCACCAGGAAGGTAACCAGTGGGGTCCCGCAGGGCTTGGTGCTGGGGCTGGTGTTGTTCGATGTCTTTATCAATGACATTGGAGATGTCATTAAGGGCAAAATGTGCCTATTCATGGATAACACCAAGCTCTGTGGGACAGTGGACACAGCTGAAGGGATACAGGACCTACAGAAAGATCTGAAAAAGCTAGGGAGGTGGTCCAGGATCTGGCAGCTTGGCTTCAATGCCAAGAAAAGCAAAGTTATGCATATTGGAGCCAAGAATCCTATGACAGAGTACTACCTGGATAGAGTCCAAATATCTGCATCAGAGAAGGAGAAGGACCTGGTAATGATGATCACTAGTGACCTGAAGCACTCCATGCAGTGCAAGAAAGCAGCAGCAAGGGCAAACAAGATGCTGAGATGCATATCTAGGGGGATCAGTAGTCGGAGAGAGGAGGTTATACTGCCCTTGTACAGGTCACTGGTAAGGCCACATCTAGTGTATAGAGTACAGTACTGGTACAAACACTTCAAAAAATACATTAACCTGCTGGAGAAGGTCCAGAGGAGGGCTACAAAGATGATAGTCAGCAGGGTAAGGCATACAAGGAGAGGTTGAGGGCACTGAACATGTACTCCCTAGAAGACAGGAGAGAGAGAGGGGGGACATGACTGGGACCTTCAACTACCTGAAAGGGATAAATAAGGTTGATAAGGAGAGTCTCTTTAAGCAGAGTGGCAACCATAATATGAGGGGGCACAGTGTTAAGCTGGAGGGTGGGAGGTTTTGGAGGGAGGTCAGGAAGTATTTTTTCACAGAGGAGGGTGGTGGACATTTGGAATGTGCTGCCAGAAGAGGTAATCTCATTGAAGATAGTAGGCAGCTTTAAGAGATGTTGGGATAGGCATAGGGGGAAGATAAGAATCATGGGTAGGGAGGATGGGAGGAGTGGGAAGGGCGGGCAGGGACATTAGCTCAAGCTGTGGACCCTGCAATATGAGCAGACTTGATAGACCAAATGGCCTTCTTCTGCTGGCTTCTGTGTATGTTCACATGTTGGGAGCCACCTGAGGACCAGTGACCACTGTATGTTGTGGTTCCAGGTCAAGACAAAAACAGACACAAAGTGCTCCAAATAAAAGTCATGGGCCCAGATATTCAAAAGGGTTGAGCATGGCGCAACCCACTGATGCACCCCATAGCGATATTCAGAAGGGAAAAGTGCGCGGCACAAATCCCGATGCACCGGAGTGCATCAGCAATGTATGGAGGCACAGGTGGGGTGTTATGCATACTCTGCACAGCCCGATATTCAGCCGGGATGGAGAGCCATGCATGTGCAACCCGTACCTGCGCCAGCACAAAGTTATGCCAAAAAAAAAAAAAGGAACAACTGATGGCCACCCACAGGTGAGCTGCCGCATTGCGGGGCACAACATGGCAGCTGCCACCTGTGGGTGGCCACCCGAATTCTGGCTGCACCTGGCGGCGCCCCCCATGCCTGATCACGGGCATTTGTAAAACAAACTTTGTCCTATATCCCTGGTGGTCCAGTGGACTGCTATCTGCCCAATCATGGGCATGTGTAAAAAAATAAGACTTCGTCCAATATCCCTGGTGGTCCAGTGGACCGCTATCTGCCCGATCACGGGCATTTGTATTAAAATAATCATTCCCAATCTCCCTGGTGGTCCAGTGGACCACTGACTGCCCGATCGTGGGCATTTGTATTAAAAAATTCATTCCCAATCTCCCTGGTGGTCCAGTGGACCGCTGACTGCCCGATCGCAGGCATTTGTATGAAAAATAATATTCCCAATCTCTCTGGTGGTCCAGTGGACCACTATCTGCCTGATCACAGGCATTTGTATTAAAACAATAATTCCCAATCTCCCTGGTGGTCCAGTGGACTGCTGAGTGCCCGATCATGGGCATCTGTATGAAAAATAATATTCTCAATCTCCCTGGTGATCCAGTGGACCGCTGACTGCCCGATTACGGGTATTGGTATGAAACAAAAGTAATACCCAATCTCCCTGGTGGTCTAGGTACCTCCCCTCCCCACCCGTCCACTGAGCCCCATAGCCCTGCTCCCCCAGTCAGCTGGTGGGCAGCAGCACCCCACCCGCCTGCCGCACCGCCACCCACTGACACCGTCGGTAGGGCTGTACACCCATTGGTCCACAGCATGGGCCAATGATTGTGCCTTCAAATACCCGTCACATTCAGATATGTGATTTCCATATCGTTTTGTGTTCCCGTATGCCACGGTGTGCATTACCTTTGCGTTTTCCTTTGCACTTGCATTTACGTTACTGTTACCACTTGCGTTTCCACTACTGTTTCTGTTTGCGTTTCAATTTGCGTCACCATGTGCATTATCATTTGCGTTTGTGTATGCGCTTCTGTTTGCATTTGCGTTGTCTTTCCTTTGGCATCATCATTGCTGTTACTGTTACCATTTGTGTTTCCAATTGTGTTAGCGTGACTGTGCACATTACGGTTTGCGTTTCCGTACGTGCTTGCATTTCCGTTTGTGTTTCCTTTGGCATCATCATTGCTGTTACGTTAGCATTTGCATTTCCAATTGTGGTGCCATGACTGTGCATGTTACCATTTGCATTTATGTACACACTTGCGTTTCCATTTCCATTTACGTTACTATTCGCTTTGGCGTCATCGTTGCTGTTACTGCAACTGTTTGCGTTTCCAATTACGTTACTGTTACTGTTTGCATCTTCGTCACCATTTGCGTTTCTGTTGCCCTTAGCATTCGTGTTTTCAATTGCGTTTCCGTTGTCAGTTGCATTACTGTTCCCTTCTGCAGCGCTGTTGCATTAACCATTTGCATTTCTGTTTGTGTTTCCGTTTATGTTAGCCTCACCATATGCATTACCATTTGCGCTTGCGTTTGTGTTGCCATTACTTCACTATTTATACTGCACATTCTCAAAAAGAAGGAAAATTCATGGCAAAAAACTCCATTTAATGCATCAGTTAGGATTGTTTCACGGCAACAAAAGCGAGGAAATTCGATGTTAGGGTTTCCACCCTCCCCCCACCAACAGGCTTCAGGGTGTGCGTTGGGGGTCATTGGTCCTAACTTTCACCCCATTCTCCTATACTGCACCACCTTTGCTTGTTTACACATGGGTGGGTGAGAGTTAGGGCCGACAACCCCAATGCACACATGATGGGTAGGATATAGAAAATATTCTCAGTCTTGCAGAGTGAGCTCTGTATTCTCACAAGTGCTGAAGGTATGTAAGAATGCACAGCTCACTCTGCAGAACTGAGACTATTTTCCATATCCCACAATCTACATATCATGTGTGCAGTTTATACCATGGGGATGAGCGCTCTGGGAACATTTTTTCTGTTTCTGTGTGTTTTCTGCTCATTGTGTGTTCTGAATGGACTGGGAGTCAGAAACACAATGGAACACAGGTGAGTGTGTTTTGCAAAGCTAATTAAGTAAGTTGTAGGTTTCAGTGAGAAAGCGAAACTGTTGCAGGTAGCCCTGAGAAAGAGAAACTGCTTTGTGAAGGAGTTTCATTTAGAATTCAGGTTGTTTTGAAGCTGAGCTCAACACAGTAATGGGCTAAGAGTGTTAGAAACACAATGGGACACAGGTGAGAGTGTTTTGCAAAGCTAATGGAGTAAGTTGCAGCTTCAGTGAGAAAGAGAAACTGTTTCTGAAGCAGTTTCATTTAGAATGTAAACTGCAGTGAAGATATTCTCACTCCAGTGACATCAGCAGAATGTGGATATTTGTCTATATCCTCACTCTGCTGACATCATCAGGATTTATCCTCACTCCAGTAAAAATAACACAAGATATTCTACCGAGAAAGCACCCACCCCCATGGTATAAATATATAGCTATATATATAGAGAGAGAGAGCTAGCTAGCTACTGTAAATAATATGCAAATATACTATGTGATGATCTATTATATTTAATAAAGATTATTTGTGAAAAAAAAATAGTAGTAGGGGGTCCAGCACCAAACCAAAAAAGTTGTTGTACTACAGTAGTGATGTCAGAATGCTGTTGTACCACAGTAGTGATGTCAAAATGCTGTTGTACCACAGTAGTGATGTCAGAATGCTGCTGTATCATAGCAGTGATGTCAGGATGCTGTTGTACCATAGTAGTGATATCATAATGCTGTTGTACCACAGTAGTGATGTAAGAATGCTGCTGTACCATACTGCAGTAGTGATGTCAACATGTTGCTGCATCACCTATCACAGTAATGATGTCAGAATGCTGCTATACCATAGTAGTGATGTCAAAATGGTATTGTACCACAGTAGTGATGTCGGAATGCTCTTGTAGCACAATAGTGATGTCGGAATGCTGCTGTACCATAGCAGTGATGTCAAAATGTTGGTGTATAACAATAGTGATGTCAGAATGCTGTTGTACTGTAATAGTGATGTCAGAATGTTGCTGTACCGTAGTAGCGATGTCAGAATGCTGCTGTACCACAGTAGTGAGGTCAGAATGCTGCTGCACCACAGTAGTGAGCTCAGAATGCTGCTGTACCATAGTAGTGATGTCGAAATGCTGTTGTACCACAGTAGTGATGTCAGAATACTGCTGTACCATAGTAGTGATGTCAAAATGCTGTTGTACCACTGTAGTGATGTCGAATGCTGCTGTACCATAGCAGTAAAGTCAAAATATTGTATCACATTAGTGATGTCAGAATGGTGTTGTATCACAGTAGTGATGTCAGAATGCTGCTGTGTGCTGTACCATCGTAGAGATTTCAAAATACTGTTGTACCACAGTAATGATGTCAGAATGCTGGTGTATCCTGTACTGTAGTGTTATGTCAAAATGCTGTTGTGCCACAGTAGTGATGTAAGAATGTTGCCATACCATAGTAGTGATGTCGAAATATTGTTGTACCACAGTAATTATGCCAAAATGCTGTTGTACCACAATAGTGATGTCAGAATGCTGTTGTACCATGGTAGTGATGTCAGAATGCTGTTGTACCACGGTAGGGATGTCAGAATATTGTTGTACCATAGTAGTGATGTCAGAATGCTGTTGCACCACAATGATGATGTCAGAACACTGTGGCACCCCAATCATGATGTCAGAATATTGTGGTACCGTAGTAGCTATGTCACGACGGTGGTACAACGGCACAGAATACCATGTCTACTAGGGTCCCTCGTGTTATCTACACTGCAGACTCATAATGAAGATATCAGCAAGACTAAAAATACCCAAGTGCACTGTTTGCTAAAAGATGAACTAGTAAAATAAATACCTTGCCCATTGTCACTTTGTTAGGGATTGTATTGTATTCGTATTTATTTATTTTGCCAGGAAAATGATTCATTGAGCAAGCTCATTAACAAGGAGGTCTGGGGATCAAGATGGCATACAAGGTCAAAAGGCACAAACATTCAGGAGGATAATTCAGAAATACTGTACAAGATAGTGCAAAAGACACAGTGGCACTTTCGTATAATGATACAACATGGATAATATAGAACATTATGCAGTAGCTATATGGTATACTCAATGTGAGCAAAGTCACACGTACAACAACCAGTCATAGATAAGGTGGTGATTCAAGATAAGCATAGCTTAACCACATGAACAGACATCAGTTTACACATCTTTGATGATGGTGTTGAAAACACTGTGACTAACCAGGGAATTTGTTTTGAGGTTAGCATATTGTTCCATACTGTGGGAACGGTACAGCTATCGCAGTTTGTCCAAACTTTGTAGTGTATCTCGGGATATCCAGCAGGATGAGGTTATTTTTCCTTAGGGCATAGTTGCTATGAGACTTGTGAAACAGGTCTGTGATATAGTGTGGTAGTTCACTCAACAGCACCTTATCAGTTCACAAACAAGGACATTTTATCCTCCTAGTAGTGAGGGAGGTCCAACCACCAGAAGCATACAGTGAACAATGATGAAAGCTGGGAGCTAAATTGGTCATGAACCTGACTGACCCATGGTATCCAATTTAGATAATCAAGTAGTGGAGTAGCTACTGTAGACTAGGTCTGTGTAATCCATGATTGGGAGCAATGTTACCTGAAATAGTAATTTTGGGGTATCCACCAGAAAACAACCCTTGTTTCTGTAACAGACCCCTACTTTGACTCACAATTTTTTACATAACATCTCAAAGACTCCTATACACAACAGGCGGCAAGCCTACACACCATGTGTCCGTGGTGTAGGCTTCCTTAAGTCAAGTAGCTGCACATCAGGGGTCCTAATGACCCCTGCAGCATTCACGAGAGGGGCACACACCCCTTCCACACCTGATCCCCAATCCATTCACACAACTACATGTGAGGATGGTCTGGGATAGTGGCCAAGGGGTATACCCACACTCCATGCATTCAGTAAGGCATGGGGTGCTGAGTGAGGTGGGCTGCAGGAACCTTACCATAGGCATAGCACACACCCACAAAGATCACCCCCCACCACTATGCTGCCTCAGCCCTCAGCTCAGGCAGAGAAAGCTGGGGCAGCTACTGGGGCAATTGCCCTTTTAGTTCTACTCCTGGGATGCATACTGTCCCACAATCCCCTGCTCCATACACAGCTTCTGGGGGGGGCCTGGGGAAGCGTGGGCAAAAGGTCCACAGCGGTCACTTGGGCCATCTGCAGTGTTATTTTTATTTTGGCCAAAAATGGGTTCTGTGGCTTGGTGGAGCCAGGGCAAAATATCTGCGATGTTTATTTCTGCTGTCTGCAGTAATATTTTTATTTCAGCCAAAAATGGGTTCTAGGGGCTTGGGGAGCAAGGGGAAAAGGTCTGCAGTGATCATTTGGGCCATCTAAGGTGATACTTTTATTTTGGCCAAAAGTGGGTTCTGGGGGCTTGGGGAGATGGGACGAAAGGTCCGCGGTGGTCACTTGGGACATCTGTGGAGGTATTTTTATTTTGGCAAAACATGGGTTCTGGGGACTTGGGGGAGCAGAGTCAAAAGGTCTGCAGTGGTCATTTGGGCAATCTGTCTTGTTATTTATATTTTTGCCACAAATCTGTTCCGGGGCTTTGGGGGAGCCGGGCTGAAAGGTCCACAGTGGTCATTTGGGCTGTCTGTCATGATATTTGTATTTCTCCACAAATGGATTCTGGGGCCTTGGGGGAGACAGGGTGAAAGCTCCATGGTGGTCATTTGGGCCATCTGTGGTGATATTTTTATTTCAGCATAAAATGGATTCTGGGGGCTTGGAGGAGCCAGGACAAAAGGACGGCGGTGCTCATTTGGGCCATCTGTCGTGACATCTTAATTTTTGCAAAAATGGGTTTTGGGGCCCTGGGGGAGCCAAGCCGAAAGGTCAGCAGTGATCATTAGGGCCTTCTGTGGTGATATTTTAATTTTTCCAAAAATGCTTTCTTGGGGCTTGAGGAGCTGGAGCGAAAGATCCACAGTGGTCATTTGTGTGGCCTGTGGTAATATTCTTATTTTGGGCAAAATTTCATTCTAGGGGTTTGGGGAGCCGGGACTAAAGTTCCATGGTGGTCATTTGGGCCATCTAAGGTGACATTTTTATTTTCACAAAAAATGGGCTATGGGGCCTTGGACGAGCACACGCGAAAGGTCTGCAGTGGTGATTTGGGCCATCTGCGGTAACATTTTTATTTTGATTAAAAATGGTTTCCGGGGTTTGGTGGAGCCAGGGAGAAAGGTCCACAGTGTTTATTTGTGCCATCTGTGGTGATCATAGGTAAAATACAGAGCTGATCAGACTTTCGTCCATTGTGCTCGTCCAAGTTAATTTGGTGCAAAATCCCAACCTGATAATGTTTATCAAGTCTGTTTTTAAAAGTCAGCGTGGTACTACTACCCACCACCTCCAATAGATGTGTGCTCCATTCATAAACCACTCTCTGATTTAACCAGTTCTTAGTTCTCACTAGTCTAGTGGCTCTGGCCTTTAACTGTGGAGGATGTGAATGAGTGTTATATACATTTTTGCTAGCTTCCAGCCCAGTGTATTACCACAGGTCATGATCTATCCAGGCTTTTTGTATCAGACACATATCACCTTGTTTCCTTCTATTATCTAATGAAAAGAGTTTTAACTCCTTAAGTCTAGTGTTATAATCTACTCCACCCATGTTCTTAATCCCTCTTGTGGCTATTTTCTGGACCGTCTCTAGCATGACAATATCCCCCTTTTTGTAAGGTGACCAGACCTGGGATCCAGACCCTAGGATGGCTCTTACCAGGGAGGTATACAAGGGTATCATAATATCCCTGTCCCTGGCCAAAATGTGCCTGAATATACAGTTTAAAACCTTATTTCCTTACTGGATAATACTCCTACAATGTGACGAAAATGTTATGTCTTGGGTAACTAATATTTCCAAGTTCCTCTGTTTAGTTGTGATTCTCAGTGGCTGATTGTTTATACTGTAGCTATAACCAGGGTTATTCTTTCCCAAATGCATAACAGTGCATTTATCTAAATTTGACATTTATTTGTATTTTGTGGTCCATTCATACATAAAGTCCAGAGCATTTAGTTTTGCCTTTATTTTCATTTACTGTTCCCCCCCAACCTGCAGTCATCTGCAAATTTGGATAACCAAATGTTCTCAGATTGATACTGAAGTGATGTAACATACAGATTGAACAAGTATGGGCCCAGGACTGAGCCCTGTGGCAAACCACTCGTCACCCTTGCCCAATCCGAGAAGACCCCATACTCTCCGCTTTCTGTTAGTCAGTCTTTCACCCAGTTTATTATGTAATGTTCTATGCCCATTCTTTTTAAAGTTAACAGTAATTCTTCATGGGACAGTTTGTCGAACACTTTGGAGAAGTCCAGAAACAGCACATCCACTGATTTTTTTTTTCTCAACCAGTTTCCTCACCACGTTATCATAGAAATGCAACATGTTGGTTTGACGTGACCTTCCCTTTGTAAACCCATGTTGCGATGTGTCTTTTAACTGGTTTGGTTCTATAAATGCCATTATATTATCCTTCAGAATACCCTCCAGTATTTTAGAAGGGATTGACGTTAAACTCACCGGATGATAATTAGATGGATCTGATTTAGATCCTTTTTTATACAGCAGAATTACTGTTGCTGTCATCCAGTGTTCCACCACCGCACCATTATCTGTTGATTTCTGAAATATGTAAGTTAGAGGGGAGGCTATCTCTTTACTAAGTTCTTTGAGGATCCTTGGATGAAGACCGTCTGAGCCAGGGGATTTATAGGTGTCTAATTCTCTCAGTCTGGCCTCCACATCATTGAAATTTATAGTAAATCTGGGGGGTATGTTGTTAGCCCTAAGGATATTTGATTTTGATTTATTATTTATATTGAATACTGATACAAAGTATACATTTTGTATGTCTGCCATACTTTTGTTATCAGATATTGTTGCTCCTTCTTGTTTTTTTAATGGGCCCACTTTATTTGATGATCCTTTTTTGTAGTTAACGTAAGAGAAAAAAGCTTTATGTAACCCTCACCCAGGTATGCCATTTCTATCTTGACAGCTCTAACTGGTGGGCTGGGTTAGGGGAGGAATATGTCACTCGGCACATTGGCTAGGTTTGGCTACTCTGCACAGGGGCACCCAAGTAACTCCGGACAAAAGAAGCAATAACTGTAATGTCCAATACCAGAAGTGGGATTCTAAAGTGTAGCTTTTATTCACATCCAACAGAATAAACAAAGCATAGATGGACCCCCTGGGGCTACACTCCTGGTAATGCAGATTTAAGGAGACCAGAACACATCCTCATCACTTTAGCCCTCAGGCTCTGAAACACACTGGGCACACAGCCCGAACTTGTACGCTGCTCTGGGTTTTCCCTGGTTCGGCTCCCTTGCCAGCCAGTTGGACACTTTCCATATAGCATGGAAACATTTACTAGTGGCTCCCTAAACCACCTCAGAGCACTTCTGCTCCATAAGGGAATGTTCCTCATCAATCCCACGTCTGGGTACTTTCCTCAGGCACTGGCCAAGTACCTGAGAGAAAGCAACAGGTGTCCCAGAGCAAATCCGTAGAGGTGAATTTGGTTACTACTGATGGGGGGGTCTCCCACCTCTCGCTCCCATAATTCATACCCAGCCATTTCTCTGGACTGGAGCATCTCATCCTTTAAAACACTTTGCTGTGTAGATTCTTTTTAAATGTATACCACATTCAATCTACTGTCTTTACATCCCATTTGTGCTGAACTTGGACATACTTATTAAGAGGCTGTGTCCATTACTCTAGACCCCCCACAGAGTTAAGCAGTCCAATCCCCACATCTTCCAAACTGTACTTGGCTGTCTTTTCCTGACCCCACAGTAACAGTCACTTTAGTTTCATCTTGATTCAGGTGAAAACACATGGTCCTTTAGCAGAGCGAACTCGCCCCTTGGTTGCAGGTGCCCCACAGGCATTTTCTCCTCAAAGAACTCTCATCCAGATCTTCTGGTGCCTCAGCACGATCTTAAATCAGGCAGCTTCTTTTCCCTAGCCGGACCAGGGGGGTTGCCCCTGGAAGCAGGCTGATTCCTTCCCCCCATCCCCGCAGGGATGGGGCCCTGAACCACTGAAAGCGGTCTCCACCACTTCAATGTGCTTTTCTTGTGTTCCTCTTCAGGTGAGAACACACACCTACACAACAAAAAATAGCTCTTTGACAGAGCTTAGAGCTCTGAGGGCCTGCTTACAGCAGAGCACCTCTTCTACTACAGACTGCAACAGAACTCTACTGAACTCTACAGAATGACTTCAAATTCCCCAACATTCTACTCTAACCTCCAATTGCAACATTCCAGTGTGGCTTATGCAGCTGTGACAGTTCTAAAATGATGTCATCCCTCAGTCTCAGCTGAGACTGAGAACAGAGTGAGACAGTGTGAAATCCATTTAACTGGAGTTTCACAAGCTGCTTTCCCTGCCTACCACTAGGTCTTACTGGGATTCTAGTAACTCCGGGTAACAGGGGGGCTACACTCACCCTGGGCCAGGAAAATGACTGTCTGCAGTCATTAGTCACCCGGCTTAGGCCATCTCACCCCATGTGTTGACTACGGGGAGGTAGCGCTACCTTCTCCCCTACCATGTGCCAGCACAGGCAGCCTAGAGGCTTTCGGCTGATGCATCAGCCTCTACTCTATCCGCTGACTATGGGTACCTAGTGGCTCCGGTAGAATTGTCCCGAGCATAGCCCTAATAGATCAGTACTGCAACCCCTACTGCAGGTCAGGGCCACAGCCTGTCTATCACCCCTAGCCCTCTAGGGAAAATCTATCTGCCTCTAACCTAGAATTCCAAAAACAAAACAAACAGGGGACCTCCCTGACCCTGGACACGATGCAACCATACACCAGGAGCTAATACCATACACTATGCATTACTCCCACACTCCCCCACAACCATACCTGTGGAAGGAAAAAGTTACACACAGTAACAACAACAACAACAACAGTACTTTAAACACTACACTCTAAAGTACTACTGAGGAACTCCGCTGAGTCCCTCCTCCTCTTCTTGTCTTCTCTTCTATCTTCTTCAGGAACACCTGCAAGAAAAAGAAAGACAACACACAACTCCTAATCTGCATACACAGTCTATCTAAACCCCTACCATCAAAACACTGGAGAATCCCAAAAAATATTTTTTTAGAAAAGTAGAAAAAAACAGTATAACATTAGAAAACAGTAGAAAACAATGACATTATTTGCAATACACAATATTTGGGGGATGGAGTGCCCTAAAAGTCCCATCTAGTGACCACAGTGCCCGAAGGCAAGTCCATTAAAGAGTCTCTCCTGGGCCTGAGCCCGGTGAAGCACAGTTCTAGCAGGCCAAAGTCCCGAAGGGGAGAGTCTTTGAGGACAGTTCAAACATCTGGAGTCTGCTAGTGTAGGGTGTGTACTGCAATGTCATAAGAATAGAAAAGTCTGGACTTACCAGTCCCTTGTAGAACGAAAATGGTACCACACCTGGTCCTCAGCTGAAGACTCTTCCTGGCAGCATTCTTCTGATACAGCTGGGTGGATATCTTCCGGAAAACTACAGGAGGGCACATCTGGAAACTGCTGGGATGATGTCATCTCTGGAGATGGAACCTTGGAACAGAAACAAAAAGGAAAACAGCTGGTCTGAAGTCATCCGATACCCAGGCGATGAATCAGGATACAGCTGGGCTGGTGCCCTCTCTGGATCTGAAGTCATCTGGTGGGCCAGTCAATGGATTCTGGAAAGCCAGTACACTGTAGAACTGATGAATGTGGGGCACCTGAGTCCTGAACGTCCAGACTGGTGGAACAACATAGGTACGGCAACTGCTGGAGTGGCAGCACTGGCTACCACTGCTCTGCTTTCCATTTGGTAGGCATGGGCACATTCGCAGGAAGGTCTTTGCATTGTGGCCATTAGCACAACAGGTCAGGCGCTTGAATTATTACCCCGTCTGGACGCTCATAATTCGCACTGTGAAAGGTTTCATGTCCCTCTCCATCCACAATTCGAACAGTGTCCATAAACAGTGTCCTGCCTCTTTTCCACTGGCTGTATTTTTCTTGAAACATTCTGTTCTAGACATGCTTGTTTGCACCAGGATGCACATATTTCATTGCTTCTTCCCAAATCCAGGATTTCCTGCTTTTTTTCAATCTCCTCCCAGACTCTCAGAGGAAAGGTAGGAAAGGACATCTCATAGATTGCATTCACTTTCCTATGAACCAGTCTTTCCTCTTTACTAGCGTTGGTCAACCTGAAACCTCTGGCCTGGCTTGGGGGCGACCAGTCCTGGTTCTGCCAGCTACGCATTCTCAATGACACAAAAAATGGATCCCTGGCTTCTTCTTGCACAGCCAGGGCAGTGGAATCACCACTCTCTTCCATGCATTCCTCTGAGGCAAGAGCTTGAGGCTGTGTACCAGTTCTTTTTTCACAAGGCCACATAGGTTCCCCCTCTTCTTCCTCCTCACTGAGAATCTGTGCCCAGGAGTGAGCAGTCGTCCTCACTCCTGAGACTGTCCACTCTTCGCTGGGCGCAGAGGTTGAAACCTCCCATTCAAAGGCCTCCCTCATCTTGTCTTCACCTATGAGACTTGGGCTAGGCCCCTCTCTCCAAGGGTCTACTGATGCTCTTCCTGAAATGTCTCTCTGCGACTCAGACTCTGAAACATCAGCACATTGTTCTGTCTGTAAATCTGCACCCTCTTGCTTTGTGCCACACTCTGAGAGGCCTTCTCCAACAGGCTCCACCTGGTGCTGTGTGCTGCCAACTGCAGATTTGTGAACTTTTGTCCATGTGGGAGCCAAACAAATCTTGGGCACTTTAAACAAACCATATTTCTCTAGGCACCCAGAACAGTGAGGTACCATGAATACATCCCTTCCAGCATTTAAGCACATCAAACATACTTGCACTGGATATCCAGGAATCGCCACATGAGGAGGCAGTCATCCCCCATAGTAACATCTCTCAATGTCCCTTAACTTGTTAGCTTCTACTGCTATCACAGCCCGGGCATGATCCAGGTAGCGGGCTGGTCCTGAGGCCATGACTGCAGAGAAAAACAAACAATGCTCACTGTTATTTCAAGTCCTACATCACTGAAAACTTTCTTTCTCTTTCAAAATGGCTCCTCTGCTGCTGTGTTTAAATTACTACCCCACTCTGTAATGGCGGCGGCAGCACTCCTATGCATCAACATTCTGTAATTGGGTCAAGCCACTGCGCATCCAATTTACACACACTACTGATAACTTTGCTCAAACTGCACAAACTTGCACTGTTCTTTTTCCTAGCACATTTATATGATTTACCAGGGACTTTTTACTTTGCTGAAGACATTGCTCTAGCTTACAGTCCCTTAAAGCCTCAGTATTTCATAGCACAGGATTGCCTGTATTTCTTGCTGCATATCTGATATAACTCACAGTCTCTGTCATGGCTTTGAAAATTATACTGACGCTGAGCCTAAAATTATGCTCACAGTCGATTGCTTAGAATTCTTGCTTTTGCTGGTAAAACTTAACACATTCCTTCTTTGCAAAGTGATTACACTGCTACACACAGATTCAGCTGGCTTTTGGTGAAATCACACAGTTTGAGCAATGTTTTCTGTTGGTACTCACTGTTATCAGTAGCTGTTTGCTGCGATGGAAAAACAGCCTGCAGCCAGTCTTGGAGGCCTGTGGAAAGAAGCGGGTTGACAGTCCTGCCGATCGTCCCTCTGAACACCACACTCACAGTCCAGTCGATGGAGATGCGGGTTGAGCCCAAATTTAAACAGGAAAGTCAGTTTTTAAACTTTTTACAGTGCTTTCAATCACCGCAATGCTCCTCCTAGTAAGCCAGTTTGCACACTCCACTCACTCTCCCTCTAGAATGCTGTGCAGTTGCTCTAGAGCTGGCTTGGGTGTGGGACTGATTGCAGTCTCACCAATCACTCGACGCCATGCAAATGAGCCTCTTTCCTCTAGTGTTCTTCTCCTCACGGTGATCGTCGAGCAGGCAAAATTTAAACTGCAAAACCACACTTTTTTTTTTTCAACTGACTCCACGGTGGGAGCCCATTTCAACCATTTTTCATGCCCATTAAGCACAAGTCTCTCAGTTCACACAGAAAGCATTTCCAACATCTAGGGCACAATTTTCCTTTTGCTACCCATAGTTTTCCACACTTTTCTTTGTCACAAACACTTTTAAAAGCTGGTAAATGCTGTAATGTGATGCAGGACAAGGGCATACACGCTCAGGCTTTACTGCTCCTTGGTAAACAGTTGGCATTTTAATAGCAGCACATGGATAACAGCACACAGTGGCACATTAGTTAAATGTTGCTTCAGCTTTTTGGGCTACCCACTGCCAGATAACCAAAACGCTAGCCATTGTCCGAGCGACCTTTCTTAGATGCCTCCCTAAATTCCAAACCCAAATCCCAGCGGTGCCTCCATTTTTATAACCCCCACCCAGGTATGCCATTTCTATCTTGACAGCTCTACCTGGTGGGCTTGGTTCGGGGAGGAATATGTCATTCGGCACATTGGCTAGGTTTGGGTACTCTGCACAGGGGCACCCAAGTAACTCCAGACAAAGGAAGCAATAACTATAATGTCCAGTACCAGAAGTGGGATTCTAAAGTGTGGCTTTTATTCACATCCAACAGAATAAACAAAGCATAGATGGACCTCCATGGGGCTACACTCCTGGTAATGCAGATTTAAGTAGACCAGAACACATCCTCATCACTTTAGCCCTCAGGCTCTGAAACACACTGGGCACACAGCCCGAACTTGTAACGCTGCTCTGGATTTTCCCTGGCTCGGCTGCCTTGCCAGCCACTTGAACACTTTCCATATAGCATGGAAACATTTACTGGTGGCTCCCTAAACCACCTCTGAGCACTTCTGCTCCATAAGGGAATCTTCCTCATCAATCCCACATCTGGGTACTTTCCTCAAGTACTGGCCAAGTACCTGAGAGAAAGCAACAGGTGTCCCAGAGCAAATCCGTAGAGGTGAATTTGGTTACTACTGATGGGGGGGGTCTCCCACCTCTTGCTCCCATAATTCATACCCCAGCCATTTCTCTGGACTGTAACACCTCATCCTTTAAAATACTTTGCTGTGTAGATTCTTTTTAAATGTATACCACATTCAATCTACTGTCTTTACATCCCATTTGTGCTGAACTTGGACATACTTATTAAGAGGCTGTGTCCATTACTCTAGACCCCCCACAGAGTTAAGCAGTCCAATCCCCACATCTTCCAAACTGTACTTGACTGTCTTTTCCTGATCCCACAGTAACAGTCCCTTTAGTTTCATCTTGATTCAGGTGAAAACACATGGCCCTTTAGCAGAGCGAACTCACCCCTTGGTTGCAGGTGCCCCACAGGCATTTTCTCCTCAAAGAACTCTCATCCAGAGCTTCTGGTGCCTCAGCATGAACTTAAATCAGGCAGCTTCTTTTCCCTAGCCGGACCAGGGAGGTTGCCCCTGGAAGCAGGCTGATTCCTTCCCCCCATCCCCGCAGGGATGGGGCCCTGAACCACTGAAAGTGGTCTCCACCACTTCAATGTGCTCTTCTTGTGTTCCTCTTCAGGTGAGAACACACACCTATACAACAAAAATAGCTCTTTGACAGAGCTTAGAGCTCTGAGGGCCTGCTTACAGCAGAGCACCTCTTCTACTACAGACTGCAACAGAACTCTACTGAACTCTACAGAATGACTTCAAATTCCCCAACATTCTACTCTAACCTCCAATTGCAACATTCCAGTGTGGCTTATGCAGCTGCAACAGTTCTAAAATGATGTCATCCCTCAGTCTCAGCTGAGACTGAGAACAGAGTGAGACAGTGTGAAATCCATTTAACTGGAGTTTCACAAGCTGGCTTCCCTGCCTACCACTAGGTCTTACTGGGGTTCTAGTAACCCCAGGTAACAGGGAGGTTACATTTATAAATCCCTTTTACTTTGGATGCCAGTTTTCTTTCTTGCTCAATCTTACTTTTTTGATTTTCCTTTTTAGTGTTTTTGCTGTTTCCCTATAATCTATCCTATGTCTTTCATGCTGTCCTGACTTATATTTTTTGTATAATCTGTTTTTCTTATTGATAAGTTTTTTTAATATTGAGTGTAAGCCAATGTGGTTTGTTTTTGTGTCTATACTTTAATTTATGTGGTATATTTGACTGGGTTTCCAATTTTAATGTGTTACTAAAGATTTCCCAAATTTCGCTTAATGATTTCTCTCCAAAGTCATGGTACCAGTCCCAGTTCCTAATATTTGCTCTTAGTTGATCAAAATTTGCTTTGCCAAAATTGAGGGTTTCCGTATTTCCTATCAATCTAGAAAATGTTTCCTTGATTATGAACTTGATTTTCTGATGATCACTAGTGCTCTGAGGTATTGTTGTACTGCAATTCAAAATTGAGTCACCGAGGTTAGTTAATAGAAGGTCCAGTAAACTATGTCCCCAGTGACCTCTTTTACTCTTTGTTCCAGACCAGTTTTGTCAAATACATCCAAAAATTCATTTTCTAGCTTGTTTGACCCTTCCAGCTTCCCCCAGTCTAAACCGGGTAAGTTGAAATCTCCTACCAGTATTATTCTGTCAGTAGAGTTTAGTGCTCTGATTGTTTCTAACACTGCTAAATTGTTAGACATTGCATTTTTATTTCAGGCAAAAATGGGTTCTGGCAGCTTGGATGAGCCAGGGTGAAAGGTCCATGGTAGTCATTCGGGCCATATGCTGTGAAAAATGGGTTTTGGGGGCTTGGGGAGCTGAGGCAAAAAGGTCCATGGTGAACATTTGAACCAGCTGAGGTGATATTTTAATTTTGGCATCTGTGGAGGTATTTATATTTTGGCAAAAAAAAGGGTTCTGGGGGCTTCGGGGAGACAGGTCAGAAGGTCTGCAGTGGTCATTTGGGCCACCTGTGGTGATATTTTTATTTCAGGCAAAACTGGGTTCTGGGGGCTTGGGGAAGCTGAAGTGAAAGGTTCATGGTGGTCATTCGGGCTGTCTGTGGTGATATTTTTACTTCGGCCAACAATGGGTTCTGGGGGTTTGGGGGAGCTGGGACCAAAATTCCATGGTGGATATATGGGTCATCTGAGGTGATATTTATATTTTCACAAAAAATGGGTTCTGGGGCCATGGGTGAGCACAGGCGAAAGGTCTGCAGTGGCCATTTGGGCCGTCTGTGGTGATATTTTTATTTTGGCCAGAAATGGGTTCTGGGGCTTGGGGGAGATGGGGTGAAAGGCCCACAGTGGTTATTTGGACCATCTTTAGTGATTTTTTTTAATTTTAGCCAAAAATGGGTTCTGGGACTTGGGGGAGCCAGGATGAAAGGCTGGCAATGGTCATTTGGGCAATCTGCAGTGATATTTTTATTTTGGCCAAACATGGGTTCTGGGGGCTTTGGGGAGCTGGAGCAAAATGTTGGTGGTGCTCATTATGGCCATCTGTGGTGTCATTTTTATTTTTGTAAAAATGAGTTCTGGGGACTTGAAGAAGACAGGGTGACAGGTCCACAGTGGTCATTATGATCTTCTGTGGTGATATTTTTATTTTTGCCAAACATGGGTTATGGGGGCTTGGGTGAGCATAGGCAAAAGATCCGTTGTGGTCATTAGGGCCATTTGTGGTGGTATTTTTATTTTGACCAAAAATGGTTCTTGGAGGTTTGGGGGAGCTGGGGTGAAAGGTCCTTGGTGGTCATTTAGGCCATTTGTGGTGACATTTTCATTTTTGCAAAATATGGGTTCTGGGTGCTTGGGGAGATGGGGCAAAAGGTCTGAGGTGTAATTTGGGCCATCTGTGGTGATATTTTTATTTCAGACAAAAATGGGTTCTGGAGGCTTAGGGAAGTCAGGTTAAAAGGGCAGTGGTGCTCAATTGGGCCATATGTGGTGACATTTTTATTTTTCTAAAAATGGTTCAGGGGGCTTGGGGGAGCCAGGGCAACTGGTCCACATTGATCATAGGGCCTTCTGTAGTGATATTTTTATTTTTGCCAAATATGAATTCTGGGGGCTTGGGGGAACTGGGGCAAAAGGTCCACAGTGGTCATTTAGGTGACCTGTGGTGATATTCTTATTTTGGCCAACAATTGGTTCTGGGGCTTTTGGGGAACATGGTCCTAAATCCTATGGTGGTCATTTGGGCCATCTGAGGTGCTATTTGAATTTTCATAAAAAATGGAGTCTGTGGCCTTGGGTGAGCACAGGTGAAAGGTCTGCAGTGTTCATTTTGGCAATCTGTGGTGTTCTTTTTATTTTGGCAAAATGGGTTCTGGGGCCTTGGGGGACCACAGGCAATAGGTCTGCATTGGTCATTTGGGTCATCTCAGTACTATTTTATTTTAGCTAAAAATAGGTTCTGAAGGCTGGGGGAGATGAGGCGAAAGGCCTGAAGTGGTCATTTGGACTGTCTGCAGTGATATTTTTATTTTGGCCAAAAATAAGTTTTAGGGGGCTAGGGAAGACGGCAGCCAGGACAAAATGTCCATTGTGATCATTTGGGCCATCTGAGGCAATATTTTTATTATGGTCAAAAATGGGTTCTGGGGGACTGGGGAGTCAGGACGAAAGGTCTGCGGTGGTTACTTGGGACATCTGTGGTGATATTTTTGTTTTGGCAAAAAAATGGGTTCTGGCGGCTTGGGGGAGCTGGGTCAAAAGATCTGCAGTGGTTATTTGGGCCACCTGCAATGATATTTTTATTTCGGTCAAAAATGGGTTCTGGGGGTTTGGGGGAGCCAGGGTGAAAGGTAGCCAGGGCTCCTTTGAGCCATCTGTCTTGACATTTTAATTTTTTGCAAAACTGTGTTCCTGGGGCTTGGGGAGCTGGGGCAAAAAGGTCCACAGTGATTATTTGTGCAACCTGTGGTGATATTTTTATTTTGGTCAAAAATTGGTTTTGGGGGTTTGGGAGAGCCAGGGCCAAAGTTCCATGGTGGTCATTTTGGCTGCCTGTTGTGATATTTTTATTTTGGCAAAAGTCAGTTCTTGGGGTTTGGGGGAGCCAAGGTGAAAGTCTACGAAGGTCATTTGGGCTCTTTTTTTTTTTTAATTGTATTTTTGCACCCCCTCTCCTTGTATCCCCTGAACTCTCTCCAGCGACCACCCAGTACCGTGGACTCTACCGCCTTGCGTGACCTGATTTCTCCTCTCCTACCCAACACCAATCATCCTCCAGGTCTACCCTACTGGGGAAGGGCTGCCTCCACCCAGGGTGCTCTTTCTATAGGGTTGAGCACTGGGCCGGGGAGGAGACAGGGTGAGGAGAGTTGCGCTTGACTTCTGGGAGTGTGGTCCATGGGTGTGAGGCACTTTCACCTATCGGTGGGAGGAGGGGGGGTTCTGCTTAGTTACGCCTATGTGGAGCCCAGTTGTCAAGGCAAAGTGCTGCGGCTCTACCCCCAGGCATACGCCACAACGCTGCTATTGGCTACCTCAAGATGTTGCTCCTTAAGTGATCATCTTCCCCAACACTCCCTGGGAAGAGAGAGCAGTCCTCTGGATGCTCAATCCCCCCCCCACCGACCCCCGGTACCCCAAGCTCATTCCCGAACCTGGGTCTCCGGCGTGGCATGAGGTGTGGCATCCAGCACCTCAACCCTCAGCACCACTGGGCCAGCATCATTTGGGCTCTCTGTGGTAATATTTTTATTTTCACAAAATATGGGTTCTGGGGACTTGGGGGAGATGGAACAAAAAGTCGGTGGTGCTCATTTGGGCAGTCTGTGATGACATTTTTATTTTTGTAAAAAGGGGTTTGGGGGGCTTGGGGGAGTTGGGGTAACAGGTCCATAGTGGTCATTAGGGAATTCTGTGGATATATTTTTATTTTTGCCAAAAATGGGTTCTGGGGGCTAGTGGAGCAGAAGTGAAAGGTCCGCAGTGGTAATTTGTGTGATCTATGGTACTATTCTTATTTTGGTCAAAAATCAGTTCTGCGGGTTTGGTGGAGCCAGGGCCAAAGGTCCATAGTGGTCATTTGGGCCGTCTGTGGTGATATATTTATTTTCACAAAAAAATGGGTTCTTGGTCCTTGGGTGAGCATGGGTGAAAGATCTGCAGTGGTCATTTGGTCTGTCTGCGGTGATTATATATATATATTTTTTTTTAACTTTATTTACTACACTCCCATCCTCCAGACACTCTCCAGTGAGGGCTCTCAGTCGCCAGGATATCCTGTCCTGCCTGAAGCTTGGGCACTAGAATCCGGTACAGAGGGGTCCCCACAAAGCACACACAAACCCCCTGGGTCTACGTCCTCTGGGGAAGGACCTCCTGCTCCACTTGGCACCCTATCTACAGACTTAGTAGGGCAGCTATGCGAGGGGAACTGGATCCTGCACCCTGATGCCCAGTGTTGGATGTGGTGCTGACGCCACAGGCCCCGAATTCACCTACTAGAGGGGGGAGGGATTTTTGTACTTTAGGTTGCCCCCCCAGTGAGGGCAGTGCAGTGCTGCCCAGCCCATAATGTGCGTGCTCCCGCTCTCACCCAGAAGGCAGCCACCCGACGTTGACCCTTACGTTAGAGCCCACGACTGTGGTACACCCAGCCATCACTAGGTGTCATCTGCTGTGCAGGACAACCCCCTAGTTCCTCCCCAGGAGAGGAGACCTGTCTTCAGATGCTCAATCCTACTCCTCCCCCACCGACCCCCAATGACTCAGGCTCATTCCCAAACCCGGGTCGCCGGTGTGACGCGAGGTGTGGTGTCCAGCACCTCAAACCTCGGCGCCACCAGGCTGGCCTGTGGTGATATTTTTATTGTGGCCAAAAATGGTTCCTGGGGATTGGGGGAGCTAGGGTGAAAGATCCCTGGTGGTCATTTAGACCATCTGTGGTTACATTTTTATTTACGCAAAATATGGGTTATGGGGACTTAGGGGAAATGACTTGAAAGGCCGGCAGTGGTAATTTGGGCCATCTGCGGTGATACTTTTATTTCACACAAAAATGGGTTCTGGAGGCTTGGGGGAGCCAGGTTGAAAGGTCGATGGTGTTCATTTGGGCCATATGTAGTGACATTTTTATAAAAATGGGTTCTCAGGACATGGGGGAGGCATTGTGACAGGTCTGCATTGACCATTGGGGCCCTCTGTGATGATATTTTAATTTTTGCCAAAAATGGGGTCGGGGTCTTTGGGGAGCTGGGGAAAAAGGTCCACAGCGGTGATCTGAGTCATATGCTCTGATGTTTTCATTTTGGCCAAAAATTGATTCTTGCGGCTTGGGGGAGCTGGGGTGAAAGTTCCCAGTGGTCATTTAGGCCATCTGTGGTGACATTTTTATTTTGGAAAAAATGGGTTCTGGAGATTTGAAGGAGCCAGGGTAAAAGGTATGTGAAAGGCATTTGGACCATCTGTGATGATATTTTTATTTTAACAAACAATGGGTTCTGAAGTCTTGGGGGACCACAGGCAAAAAGTCCACAGTGGTCAATTTGGCCATCTGTGGCAATATTTTTTGGATATTTTTCGGATATCTTTCGGATGAGACGTTAAACCGAGGTCTCATCTGCATGTTCTGGTGGTAATTCAGGTGGATGTTAAAGATCCCATGGCACTTTTCGAAAAGAGTATGAGAATTTCTCTGGTGTCCTGGCCAAAATTTCCCCCATTCACTAAAAATACCACCAACAGCTTAAAATCTTGTTCAATTTCAGTGGGCATCTATCTGTATCCCCCTCCCTGGGACTAGGCTGAAAATAGGCAAAAAATTGTCTAATCCTCTTTCCCGGTCAACAAAAACTAGATCAATAAAATAAAATAAATACATTTTGACTAAAAATGGGTTCTGGAGGCTGGTGGGGAAGATGGATCAAAAGGCCCACAGTGGTCATTTGGAACATCTGCAGTGATATTTTTATTTAAACCAAAAATGGATTCTAAAGGCTTGGTGGTGCTGGAGCAAATGACCTGCAGTGGTTATTCGGGCCATCTGCAGTGATTTATTTGCCCAAAAATGGGTTCTGGGGGCTTGGGGGAACTGGGGTGAAAGGTCCACAGTGGTCATCTGGGTTCTGGGGGCTTGAGGGAGCTGGGGCAAAAGGTCTGCAGTGCTCATTGGGACTATCTACTGATATTTTTTATTTTGGTTAAAAATGGGTTCTGGGGGCTTGGGGAAGATGGAGCGAAAGGTTCCCAGTGGTCTCTTGGGCTCTCAGTAGTGAAATTTTTGGGGGCGCCAAAAATGGTTCTGCAGGCTTGGGGTGCTGGGGCAAAAGATCTGCGGTGATCATTTGAGGGTCTGTGGTAATACTCATATTTTTGCCAAAAATGGGAATCAAGAAGCCCAGATGAAAGGTCCTCAGTGATCATTTGTGCCGTCTCTGGTGATATTTTTATTTTTGCCAAAAATGGGTTCTGGAGGCTTGTGGGAACCGGGGTGAAAATCTATGATGATCATTTGTGCCATCTGTGGTAATATTTTTATTTTCCCAAATTATGGCTTCTGGTGGCTTGGGGGAGATGGGGAGAAAGGACTACAGTGGTCATCTGGACCGTCTGCAGTGATATTTTTGTTTTTGCCAAAAACGGCTTCTGGGGGATTGGGGGAGCTGGGCTGAAAGGTCCACAGTGTTGATTTGAGCCATCTGTGGTAATATTTTTATTTTAGCCAAAAGTGGGCTCTGTGGGCTTTGTGGGAGCCAGAGTGAAAGTCCTGAGGTGGTTATGTGGGCCATCTGTGGTGAGACTATTTTATTTTGGGCAAAGTTGGGTTCTGGGGTTTTGGGGAGTTGGATCGAATGGTCCATGAAAGTCATTTAGGACGTCTGCAGTACTATTTTTATTTTCATAAAACAAATGAGTTCTGGGGCCTTGGAGGAGCACTGGCAAAAGATTTGCAATGGCCATTTTGGGCTGTCTGTGGCAATATTTTTATTTTAGCTAAAAATGGGTTCTGGGGGCTTGGGGGAGACAGGGCAAAGGGTTCTCTGTGTTCATTTGGGCCATCTGCGGTGATATTTTATTTTGGCCAAAAATAGGTTATCGGGGCTTAGGGGAGATGGAGCAAAAGGACTGCTGTGATCATCTGGGTAGCCTGCAGTGATACTCTGATTTTGGCCAAAAATGGGTTCTGGCGGCTTGAAGGACCCAGAATGAAAGCTTCAGGGTGGGCATTTGGACCATCTGTGGTGATATTTTTATTTTAGCCAAGAATGGGTTCTGGGGGCTTGGGGGGAGCAGGGGTAAAAGGCCCATGGTGGTTATTTGCACAATCTGCAATGATATTATTTTTTCCTCAAAAATTGGTTCTGGGTGCTTGGGGGGGAAAAAAAGGTGAGCAGTGGTTATTTGATTGACCTATAGTGATATTCTTATTTGGGCCATACATAAGTTCTAGGGGGTTGGGGGCAGGGCCAAAGGTCCATGGGGGGTCATTTAGGCTGTCTGTGGATATATTTTTATTTTCACAAAAAATGGATTCTGGGGCTTTGGGTGAGCATGGGCAAAAGACCTACAGTAGTCATTTGGGCTATCTGTGGTGATATTTGTATTTTGGCCAAAAATGGTTCCAGGGGGATTGGGAAGCTAGGGTGAAAATTTTGACTAAAAATAGGTTGTTGAAGCTGGGAGGAGATGGTGCGAAAGGCCCGCAGTTGTCATTTGGGCCACCTGCAGTGATATTTTTTATTTTGGCCAAAAATGGGTTCAGGGGCTAGGGGAGCCAGAGCAAAAGGTTTGTGGTGATAATTTGAGCCATCTGGGGCAATATTTTTATTATGGCCAAAAATGGGTTCTGGGGCACTGGGGAGTCAGGACGAAAGGTCTGCGGTGGTCACTTGAGACATCTGTGGTGATATTTTTGTTTTGGCAAAAAATGGGTTCTGGTAGCTTGGGGGAGCTGGGTCAAAAGTTCTGCAGTAATTATTTGGGCCACCTGCAGTGATATTTTTATTTTGCCCAAAAATGGGTTCTGGGGGCTTGGGGGAGCCGGGGTGAAAAGTAGGCAGTGGTCATTTGAGCCATCTGTGGTGGCATTTTTATTTTTGCAAAAATGGGTTCTGGGGGTTTGGGGGAGCCGGGGCAAAAGGTCTGTGGCGGTCATTTGGGCTGTCTATGGTGATATTTTTACTTCAGCCAAAAATGGGTTCTGGGGGCTTGGGGCAGCCGAGGTAAACAATTCCCAGTGGTCATTTGGACAGTTTGCGGTGAAAAAAAAATGGGTTCTGGGGCCTTGGGGGATATGGAGTGAAAGGTCAGAGGTGGTCATTTAGGCTGTTCGTGGTGATATTTTTATTTTGGCTAAGAATGGGTTCTGGAGGATTGAGGGAGCTAGGGTGAAAGGTCCATGGTGGTCATTTGAACCACCAGCGGTGATATTTTTATTTTTGCCAAAAATGGGTTCTGGGGCCTTGGAGGAACCCAGGTGAAAGGTCTGCGGTGTTCATTTGTGCCATCTCAATATATGTGGACTATGATTGGTCTAAAAACAATGTTTTACTATTTGCCATCCTTTATAACTCACTAATGCCATTCCTTAGCTTGTGTTAGCAATTCCTTACACAGTTTTAGACATGCTCTGAAAAAACATATTTTTTTCCAATTGTCATTTTAAATGTTTCTCTGGTTAGTCCTAATGTACTGGTTATCTATATTTATTGAATGCTTTAGTGTTTATTGTATATTGTTTAATTTTGAACTGTATACCTGTTGGCTGTTCTGGTCACCCATGTAAATGTGTTTTTGGCCCATGGACTTTTCTAGATTTTAAATAAACAAAACTAACAAAGGTCTCTAGTGATATATTTATTTTTCCCTAAAAATGGGTTCTGGGGGCTCGTGGGAACTATGGCAAAAGGTCCACAGAGGTCATTTGGGCCATCTGTGGTGATATTTTGATTTTGGCCAAAGGTGGGTTCTGTGGGCATGGGGGAGCCAGGGCAAAACATCCATTGTGGTCATTTGGGACATCTAATGGGTTCTGGGGCCTTGAGGGAGCTGGGGCAAAAGGTCACAGTGGTCATTAGGGCCCTCTGTGGTGATATATTTATTTTAGTTAAAAATAGATTCTGGGGCTTGGGGGAGTCAGGGCGAAAGGTCCACAGTGGTCATTTGGGAGGCCTGTGATCCTATTCTTATTTTGACCAAAAATGGTTTCTGAGACTTGGAGGAGCTGGCGCAAAAGGACCAAGTGGTCATCTGGGCCCTCTCTTGTGATATTTTTATTTCAGCCAAAAATGGGTTCTGGGGCTTGGAGAGCTGGGGAGAAAGGTCCACTATGGTCATTTGGGTGGCATGCAGTTCCTTCTTATTTTGGCCAAAAACGGTTTCTGAGGTTTGGGGTAGCTGGGCCAAAAAGTCCGGGTGGTCATTTGGGCTTTCTGTGGTGTTATTTTTTGGGGGGGCCAAAAATGGGTTCTAGGGGTTTGGGGGAGCCAGGGCAAAAGGTCCCTGGTGGTCATTTGGACCACCTGAGGTAACATTTTTAATTTTGGAAAATTGGGTTCTGGTGACTTGGGGGAGCAAGGGCGAAAGTTCATGGCGGTTATTAGTAGGGATGAAAGTTTGTCATGGATGAGGTTTTAATGACTCATTGTTTGTTCATGAAATCATTAGTAAACAGTAGTAAATGTTGTGGCACTGTTATCCTTGCTACATTCTGATGGCACTAGTGAAAGTCATGGAAGTCCTGAATAAAGATCAAACGTCATTGAATCAATGACGTGTATGACTGCCATGACAAACTTACATCCCTGGTTATTTGGGCCCTCTGTGGTGATATTTTTATTTTTGCCAAAAAAAAAGGTTCTGGAGGTTTGTGGGAGCTGGGGCAGAAGGTCCACAGAAGTTATTTAGGTGGCCTATGGTACTGTTCTTATTGGGGCCAAAAATGGTTTCTGGGGGCTTGGGGGACCCAGGGTGAAAGGTCCACAGTGGTCAATTGGACTGTCTGTGGTGATGCTTTATTTTGGCTAAAAATGGGTTCTGGGGGTTTGGGGGAGTTGGGGCAAAAGACCTGCTGTGGTCGTTTGGAATGTCTGTGATGAAATTTTGATTTCAGCCAAAAAAAGTTTCTAAGGGTTTGGGGAAGCTATGGCAAAAGATTCACAGTGATTATTTGTGCCATCTGCGGAGATATTTTTATTTTGACCAAAAACAGATTATGGAGCTTGGAAGAGCCTTAGTGAAAGGTCTGCAAAGGTCATTAGGGCCCTCTGTGGTGGTATTTTAATTTTTACCAAAAATGGGTTCTGGGGGCTTGTGGGAGCTGGGGCATAAGATCCACAGTGGTCATTTGGGTGGTCTGTGGTTGTTTTTATTTCGGCCAAAAATGGTTTCTAGGGGCTTGGGGAGCAGGAGCGAAAGGCTTGGGGTGGTCATTTAGGCTGTGTCTGGTAATATTTTTATTTTAGCCAAAAATAGATTTGGGGGGCATGGGGAGACGGGATGAAAGTTTGTCAGTGGTCAATTGGTCCATATGCAGTGATATTTTTATTTCGGACAAAAATGGTTTCTGGGGGCTTGGGTGAGCTGGGGCAAAAGACCTTAGGTTATTATTTGGACTGTCTGCAGTGATATTTTTATTTTTGCCAAAAATGGATTTGGGGGGCTGGGGCAAAAGGTCCACAGTGCATATTTGAGCCATCTGTGGCAATATTTTTATTTTGACCAAAAATGGATTCTTGGGGTCGAGGGAGCCAGGGTGAATGGTCCACAGTTGTCCTTTGGGTCACCTGTAGAGGGTATTCCTATTTTGTCCAAAAAATGGGTCCTGGGGGCTTGTGGGACTGGGACGAAAGATCTGTGAATGTCATTTGGGCTGCCTGTGGTGATATTTATATTTCTTCAAAAAATGGGTTCAGGGGCCTTGGGGAAGCCCATGCGTAAAATCTGTTGTGGTCATTTGAACCATCTGCGGAGATATTTTTATTTTGGCCAGAAATACTTCTAGGGGCTTGGGGGGACCAGAGTGAAAGAACCACAGGGGGTCATTTGTGCCATTTGTGGAGATATTTTTATTTTAGCCAAAAATGGGTTCTGGGGCTTGGGGGATCCTGAGCAAAAGCTCCTCGGTGGTCATTTGGGCCATCTGCAGAGATATTTATATTTTGGCCAAAAATGCTTCTAGGGGCTTGGAGGAACCATAGTGAAAGAACCACAGGGGTCATTTGTGCCATTTGTGGAGATATTTTTATTTTAGCCAAAAATGGGTTCTAGGGCTTGGGGGATCCTGAGCAAAAGCTCTACGGTGGTCATTTGGGCCATCTATGGTGATATTTTTATTTGGGCCAAAAGTGGGTTCTGGGCACTTGGGGAAGCCGGGGCAGAAGGCCCATAGTGGTCATTTGGGCCACCTGTGGACACATTTTTAATTTTGGAAAAATAGGTTCTGGGGACTGGGGGGAGCCAAGGCGAAAGTTCACGGTGGTCATTATTTATTTATTTAATTCATAAATCAGTTTACAAACCTTTGAGTCAAAGACTCATTTACAAAGGCACCTCGTCACAGGGAGGGGAGACAACATAATTGTGATGCAAGACAGTGAGAACAATACAGGTGAGATACAAAAAGAGCATACAAAGCAAGGCATTTCAGTGACCAAAATACAATAGGTGAGATACAGTAGAGCATACAAACTAAGCTATTTAGTGTCCCAGTGGAGCACGCAGGTTACAGTGCGTGGTGTACAGACTACAACAGGTGATTCTAAGTAAGCAAGTACATATGTAATACTATAAGAGACAGATTAGTTCAGAATGGTGCTCTTGGAAAGCCCTATAATGGGCATTTGCAGCTCCGAGTGTCAGTGAAGTGTTTGCGTAGGGTGATTTTGAAGGGGCCAATTTTGGATATGTTTGTAATGTGCGTGGGGAGGGAGTTATACCAGGAAGGTGCTCTTTAGTGAAAAGACCTTTGGGCGAGCGAGGTCCTAGCTCTAGGCACTTGAAAGGTGGCTTTGGTAGTATTGCGGGTGATGACCCGTGAAGGTCCAATTGACCACAAATGACCGTTTTTGGCCAAAATAAAAATATCTCCGCAGATGGCCCAAATGACCACAACAGATTTTATGCCTGGACTCCCCAAAGGCCCCTGAACTCATTTTTTGAAGAAATATAAATATCACCACAGACAGCCCAAATGACATTCACAGATTAGGGCCCTTTGTAAGGGTGATATTTTCATTTTTGCCAAAAATGGGTTCAGGAAGCTTCTGGGAACTGGGACATAAAATCCGTAGAGGTAATTTTGGTGATCTGCTGTACTGTTCTTATTTTGGCTAAAAATTGTTTCTGCGACTTGGGGGAGCCATGGCGAAAGGTCTGGGAAGGTCAACTGGGCTGTCCCCTAGTGATAGTCTTATTTCTGCCAAAAACAGGTTTCGGGGGCATGGTGAGCGGGGGCAAAAGGTCCACAGTGGTCAATTGGACCTTCTGTGGTGATATTTTTATTTCAGCGAAAAATGGGTTCTGGGGGACAAAAGGCCTGCTGTGGTTACTTTCATTGTCTGCGGTGAAATTTTTATTTTAGTCAAAAAGGGTTTGCGGGAGATGGGGCAAAACATTAATGGTGGTCATTTGTGCCATCTGTGGAGATATTTTTATTTTGACCAAAAATGGGTTCTGGGCTTGGAACAGCTTTAGTGAAAGGTCTACATACATTATTTGGGCTGTCTGCAGTGATATTTTTCTTTGGCCCAAAAGTGTTTTTTTTGGGCTTGGGAAAGCTGGGGTGAAAGGTCCACGGTGGTCATCTGGGCCAACTGAAGTGGCATTTTTATTTTTGCAAAAATGGGTTCTGGGGGCTTATGGGAGCCAGGGCATAAGATCCACAGTGGTCATTTGGATGGCCTGTGATACTATTCTTATTTTGGCCAAAAATGGTTTCTGGGGGCATAGTGGAGCAGGGATGAAAAGGCTGGGGTGGTCATTTGGGCTGTCTCTAGGGATATTTTTATTTCTGCCCAAAATAGGTTCTGATGGCATTGGGGAGCTAGGGTGAAAGGTCCTGACCTCAGTGGTCAATTCAACAGTCTGCGGTGATATTTTTATTTTGGTCAAAAATTGGTTCTGGGGGTTTGGGGGAGCCGGGCCTAAAGGCCCACGGTTGTTCTTTGGGATGTCTGTTTATACTGGCCAGAAATGGGCTCTGGGTGTTGAGGGAGCCAGGGGGTAAGGTCTGCAGTGGTCTTTTGGGCCACCTATGGTGATATTCCCATTTTGGCCAAAACTGGGCTCTGGGGGCTTGCGGGGAGTCTGGGCAAAAGGTCCGCAAATTACTTTTGGGTGGTCTGTGGTGACATTTTAATTTTTGCAAAAAATGGGTTCAGGGGCCTTTAAAGAGCCCCGGCAAATGGTCTGAAGTGGTCATTTAGGCTGTCTGCGGTGATATTTTTATTTTGACCATAAATGCTTCTAGGGGCTTGGGGAAATTGGGGTAAAAGATCAACGGTGGTCATTTGTGCCATTTGCAGAGATATTTTTATTTTGCTCCAAAATGGGTTCTGAGGCTTGGGGAAGCCCGAGTGAAAGGTCCACAAAGGTCATTTGAGGCATCTGTGGTGATATTTATATTTTTGCCGAAATGGGTTCTGGGGATTTGTGGGAGCCGGGGCATAAGATCCACAGCGGTCATTTGGGTAGTCCTGCAGTACTATTTTTATTTTGGCCAGAAGGTTTCTGGGGCTTGGGGGAGCAGGGGCAAAAGGCCTGTGGTGATCATTTGGGCAGTCATTGGTGATATTTTTATTTCAGGCAAAAATACATTCTGGGGGCATGGGGGAGCCAGGGCAAAAGGTCCTCAGGGGTCAACTGGACCGTCTGCAGTGATTTTTTTGGGGGGGTCAAAAATGGGTTCTAGGGGCTTGGGGGAGTGGAGGTAAAAGGTCCGCAGTGTACATTTAAGCCACTTGTGGCAATATTTTGAGGTTGGCCAAAAATGGACTCTGGGAGCTTAAGCCTGTGGGAAAGATCTGTGGTGGTCCTTTTTTGGGCCGCCTGTGGTAATATTCCTATTTTGGCCAAAAATGGGTTCTGGGAGCTTGAGGGAATCAAGACGAAAGGTCTGTGAAGGTCATTTGGGCTGTCCATGGTGATTTTTTTATTTTCTCAAAAAATGGGTTCACTGGCCATGGGGGAGCTTGGGCAAAGGGTCCGCAGAGGTCATTTAGATGGTCTGCAGTGATATTTTTATTCTGGACATAAATGCTTCTAGGGACTTGGGGGAACCAGGGGGAAAGATCCACAGTGGTCATTTGTGCCATCTGCGGAGATATTATTTTGCCCCAAAATGGGTTCTGGGGCTTGGGGGAGCCTGAGCAAAAGATCCATGAAGGTCATTTGGGGAGTCAGTGGTGATATTGTTACTTTCACCAAAAATGGGTTCTGGGGCCTTTGGGGATCTGGGGCGAAAGGTCAGCAGTGGTCATTTGGGCTGTCTGTGGGGATATTTTTATTTAGGCCAAAAATGAGTTCTGGGGGCTTCCGGGAACCATGGCAGAAGGTTTGTAGTGGTCACTTGAGCCACCTGTGGTGATATTTTTTATTTTGTCCAGAACTGGGTTGTGAGGGCTTTGGGGTGCCTGGGTGAAAGGTCTGCAAAGCTCATTTGGGGCCAAAAGTGGTAATATTTTTATTTTTGCGAACAATGGGTTCTTGGGGCTTGTGGGATCTGGGGCAAAAGGTTCCCCATGCTCATTTGGGCCATCTGTGGTGATATTTTTATTTGGACCAAATGTGGATTCTGGCTGCTTGAGGGAACTGGAGCAAAAAGTCCATGGTGGTCATTTGGACCACCTGCGGTGACATACGTTTGCTTGCACGCATGCACAAGAAACATTTCATCACAGCTTAGGAGAGAAGCGGGGTTTTGGAGGTGGGGCACTGTGTGGGCCAATGTCCCCAGTGCCTTTTGAGGCTTGACCCGCTTTCCCTAATGTGGTGGCATGCTGCTGCTGACACTAGTTCAGCCAGCATGCCACCACCTTTGAAAGGAATCCACCGCTGCAATGAGAGAGTGACCCATCACTGCAGAGCGGTCCCTTGCCTGGTGTAAAATTTCCTTATAGCATGGCGTCGGGCGGCGACTCTCGCCGTCCGCCTCAGAGTCCCCATGAAAGTCAACTTGGGGGTTCCCAATCCCCCTGTCTGCATGTCCTCATCCCAAGTTTATTTGCCGACAGGGTAGCCCAATCCCCGTTGGCATGATGCATCCCCCCATTTGTTATGTGCCGAGGGGGTGCCCAATCCTCCTCGGCTCATGCACTCCAACTCCCCCCCCACCACACAATATGGCTTACAGGGGTGCCCGATCCATGTCAGCTTAGTACCCTCCTCCCCAACAAACACCTGGCCAGGTAGCACGCTGGGGAGCCCACCCCAGCATGCCAAAAGTGTCCCGTGATGTCTTTGTTTAATTTTAAATCCTGTAAAGAAAACGGTCCCTCATTGAGTCCCATGCCCTCCCAACCCACACCTACCCACTGCGCACTCTATCTCCCCACACCCCACCCCATACTTACGCTCCAGAGCCCGGCGTGACGATCTTCAGTGGACTGGGAACATGTCTGCACTCTTCAAAGCCGACCGCGAACTGAAGAAATGCCAGTAAGCTATATAATGGCACAAATTTTTTTTTTCAACTTTGGTGCATATCTCAGCCATTTTTTCTAATTTTGGCACCAAATTTTCAACATGGGGTTCTTGGGACCCCAACTCATGAATTCAGTCACTGTCATCTCGTTATTCGGTCCTGAAAGGTGATTTTGCGGTCACTGCGTAGAATCACCTTTCCGGACTGATTAACAAAACGGCAGTGTCACTGTTCATGAGGTGGACTCTCAAAAAGCCTATGTTGCAAATTTGGTGAAAAAATTCCAAAGAATGACTGCATTATGAGCATGCGTTGCACAGTTTCTATGCATGCTCGTAACTTCGAGAATTTGTAATATTTTCACCCAGGTTTTGAACACAGGCATTTTTCCACACCTCCTTATGAACAGTACAGCTGTCATGTTTCACATACCTGACGAAATGTGTTTTCGCACTCCCGGCACAGAATAGCGCAATCGCTTATGGGAAATCAGTGTTCAGGACAGATTAAGAAAATCACAGTGACACTGTTCATGAGCAGAGGTCCTAAAATGCCTATGTTGAAAATGTGGTGACAAAAGTCCATAAAATAACTGTGCTAGAAAGAGTGTGTTGTGCAGTTTCCATGCACCCTCATAACTTCACAAATTTGTAATATTTTCACTCCAGATTTTTAGCATTGGCATTTTGCCACACCTCCTTATGAACAGTAAAGCTGTCATTTTTCATATCCTGCCCAAAATATGTGTTTGCACATCTGGTGCACAATGGCATGGTCGCTGTGGGAAAATAATGTTTCTGACATTAAGAAAATTATAGTGACAGTGTTCATGAGCAGAGGTCACAAAATGCCTATGTTGAAAATTTGGTGAAATAATTCCACTAAATGACTGTGGTACAAGCATGTGTTGCGCAGTTTCCACGTACACTTGGAACTTCGAGCATTTTTAATATTTTCACTACAGATTTTCAACATTGCCATCTCTTCACACCTCCCTATGAATGGTACAGCTGTCATTCTTCACATCCTGCCTGATCTGTGTTTTCGCACATCTGGCGCAGAATGGCATGGTTGCTTTGGGAACTCGAAGTTCAGGACACATTAACAAAATCACAGTGCCACTGTTCATGAGAAGAGATCCCAAATGCTTTCATGAGGTGGGGGGGTCACAAAAAGACCATGTTGAAAATCTGTAGTGCAAATAGCAACACACACCCGGGGCATTAGGGTTTCTAACCATAATGTCCCACCCTGTACAGACTGACAGGCATCAGAGGTGTAACTCTGGATCACCGGCTGTAATGCTCATGCCATCCCACCCCCACTCTGAAGCCAGTGACAGGCATCGAGGTGTGCTTTGCATTCTTCAACCCCAGACTTCACCGCATTCTCCTGTACTGCACCCATTTCAGCGTATGTCCTTATGAAATGGGGTGACTGTGAAGTCGAACACCCCAAGGCACACCTCAACACTTGCCGGTGTCTACAGGATAGGGTGAGGTGAAATGCCATGAGCATTATGGGCAATGACCCACAGGCACACCCCAATGCCCGCCCATCTCTGCAGGGTGGAGGTGGGATTGGCATGAGTTCAATACTTCACTGCCACACCATTTCTGCATCTGTCTAACTCCTGCACATCCAATGCTAATATCAGCAAGCAAACATTCGGCATTGACAAACGCTTGTTATTTTTGCAAAAATGGTTTCTGGGGCCTTGGAGGATCCGGGGCAAAAGGTCAGCAATGGTCATTTGGGTCATCTGAGGTGACATTTTTATATTTTCAAAAATGGTTTCTGGGGCCTTGGGGGAGCTGGGGGAAAGGTCAGTGATGATCATTAGGCCCTCTGTGGTGATATTTATATTTTTTTCATATAGGTTTTTATCTCTCCAGGCACGTCACAGGTGGCTGTTCAGCACCGTCCCTGCCTCCTCAACCTGGCACCTACATCTCCAGCTCACCAACCCCCAGATCCCTCACAGATTCCCCCATGGCAGGGCTGGGAAGGGGAGGGCCATCCTCCCCCCGCCACCAGGAGACCCAGCCAACACTGCAGGGTGCGGGTGGGCAGACAGAGCTTCATGTAGCCTTGTGACCACCATTTTCTTCCCTTGCCACGGCAGGCCGTATGCATGTGCGCATGGAGGTGCACACGTGCTATGTAACCACAGCCCTCTTACTTGTGCTGCTCTAACTCTGGCACTGCCACCCAACCTCCACCAGGTGGCAGCCAAGAAGCAAGACAGCAATGTCTCCCCCACTCCAGGGGAGGAGAGCAGTCCATCAGTTGCTTGATCCTCTCCCCCCCAGCTGACTCCCAGCAACCCAAGTTTGTTCCCAAACCCAGGTCACTGGCTTGGCGACATGTAAGGCCCATCGCACCTCAGCCCTCAGCACCACAGGGCCAGCTACGATATTTTTATTTTTGCCAAAAATTAGTTCTGGGGGCTTGGGGAGCAAGGGCAAAAGGTCCCAGTCCTGGTGGTCATTTGGGCTGTCTGTGGTGATGTGTTTATTTCTGCCAAAAGTGGGTTCTTGGGGCTTGGGGGAAACTGGGGCAAAAGGTCCGTGGTAGCCATCTGAAGCATTTGCAGTTATATTTTTATTTTGGCCAAAAATTGGTACTGGGGGCTTGGGGAAGCTGGGGTGAAAGGCCTGTGATGGTTACTTGGGCTGTCTGCAGTGATGTATTTATTTTGGCCAAAAATGGCTTTAAGGGACCTGGGGGAGCTGGGGGGGGGTACTGTCTGCGGTGATCATCTGTGCTAACTGCTGAACTATTTTTATTTTGGCCAAAAATGGGTTCTGGGACTTGAGAACCAAGCAATGCTCTGCCAAGGTTATGTGGGCTCACTGCAGTGATATTGTTATTTTCACCAAAAATGGGCTCTGGTGCCTTGAGGGAGCCCAGACAAAAGGTCTGTGGTGTTTGTTTGGGGCGTCTGCAGTCATATATTTATTTTGGCTGAAAAAATGGGCCCTGGGTGCTTGGGAGCAGGTGCAAAAGGTTGACAGTGGTCCTTTGGGTGACCTGCGGTGCTACTATTATTTTGGCCAAAAATGGTTTCTGGGGGCTTTAAGGGAGTCAGGGCAAAATGCCCATGGTGGTCATTTGGGCCACCTGCGGAGATATTTTTACTTTGGCCAAAAATGGGTTCTGGGAGGTTTGGGAAGGCTAAGTGAAAGGTCAGTGAAGCTCATTTGGGATGTCTGTGATGATATTTTTTATTTTTGCTACATAATGAGTGCTGGGGCCTTGGGGAGCCCAGGCTAAATGTTCGCAGTGATATATTTATTCTGGTTAAAAATGGGTTCTGGGGTTCAAAAGGTCCGTGGTGGTCATTTGGGTGGCCAGTGATATTTTTATTTTGGCCAAAAATGGCTTCTAAGCGCTTGGGGGAGCCTGAGAGAAAAAGCGATGAAGGTCATTTGGGCTTGCTGGGGTGATATTATTTACACAATAAATGAGTTCTGGGGCCTTGTGTGATTCGTGGCAAAAGGTTGGAGGTGGTCATTTGGGCTGTATGAGGTGATATTCTTATTTTGGCCAAAAAGGTGTTCTCGGGGCTTGAGAGAGCCAGGGTGAAAGGACCGTAGTGGTTATTTGTGCCATCTGTGGTGATATTTTTATTTCGGAAAAAAATGGCTTCTAGTGCCTTAGGGAAGCTCTGTCGAATCATCCATGGTGGTCATTTGGGTCATCTGTGGTGATATTTTTATTTGGGCTAAAAATGGGTCCTGGGTGCTTGTGGGATCTGGGACAAAAGCTCCATTGTGCTCATTTGGGAAGTTTGTGGTGATATTTTTATTTTTGCCAAAAATGGTTTCTGGGGGCTTGGGGGAGTCAGGGTGAAAGGTCCACAGTGGTCATTTGGGTGGCCTGTGGTGCTATTCTTATTTTGGCCAAAATGGTTTCTGGGGGCTTGGGGAGTTGGAGCAAAAGGTCTACAAAGGTCATCTGGACTGTCAGTGGTGATATTTTTATTACAGCCAAAATTGGGTTCTCAGGGCTTGGGGGAGCAGAGGCAAAAGGTCCATGGTGATCATTTTGACCATCTGTGGTGAAATTTTTATTTCAGCCAAAAATGGGTTCTGGAGGCTTGAGGAGCCTGGGGCAAAAGGTCCACAGTAGTTACCTGGGCTGTTTGCAGTGATATATTTATTTTGGCCAGAAATGGCTTCTAGGGGCCTGGGGGAGCGGAGACAAAAGGTCTGTGGTAGTCATTTGTGCTGTCTGTGGAGATACTTTTGTTTTGGCCCAAAATGGGTTCTGGGGCCTGCGGGAGCCTGAGAGAGAGGAGTCCATGAAGGTCATTCGAGCCATCTGTGATATTATTTGCACCAAAAATGGGCTTTGTGGCCTTGGGGGGACTAGGCAAACGGTCCTCAGTGTTCATTTGGGCCATCTGCTGTGCTATATATGTTTTGGCTAAAAATGGGTTCTGATTCTAGGGCTATGTGGGGATCCATGGCAAAAGGTCCATGGTGCTCATTTGGGCCGTCTTTGGTGATATTTTTATTTTGGCCAAAAGTGGGTTCTGGGAGTTTGAGGAAGCCAGGACGAAAAGTATGCAATGGTCATTTGGGTCCCTCTATGGTAATATCTTTATTTCTGTCACAAATGGGTTATGGGGCTTGTGGAAGCAGAGGTGAAAGGTCTGCAGTGGTCATTTGGGTGGCCTGTGGTACTTTTCTTATTTCAGCCAAAAATGGTTTCTGGGGGCTTTGGGGAAGTTGGGGCAAAAGGTCCAGGGTGGTCATTTGGGCAGTCTGTGGTGATATTTTCATTTCAGCAAAAAATGGGTTCTGGGGGCATGGAGGAGTCAGAGCGAAAGGTCCATAGTGGTCATTTTGGCAGTCTGCAGGGATATTTTTATTTTGGCCAAAAATGGGTTTGAGGGGCTTGAGGAAGCCATGGTGAAGCTGTAGTGTTTATTTAGGGCACGTGCAGTGATATTCTTATTTTGGCCAAAAATGGGTTCTTGGGACTTGGGGGAGCCAGAGCGGTTCATGAACTCATTTGGGCCATCTATGGTGATATTTTTATTTTTGCAAAAAATGGGTTCGGAGCCTGGGTGAAGGGTCCAAGATGGTAATTTGGGCCATCTGCAATTATATTTTTATATTGGCTAAAAATGAGTTCTGGGGGGCTTGGGGGAGGTGGGGCAAAAGCTTCGTGATAGTCATTTGGACCATCTGCCATGATCATTTTTATTTTAGCCAAAACTGGCTTCTAGGGGCTTGGGGAAACGGGGGTGAAAGGTCCACATGGTCATTAATGCCATCTGTGGAGATATTTTTATTTTTGTCCAAAAATGGGTCTCGGGTTTTGGGGAGCCTGAGCAAATGGTTTGTGAAGATCATTTGGGTCATCTGCAGTGGTATTTTTTATTTTCACCAAAAATGGGTTCTGGTGCCTTGAGGGAGCCGGTGAAAAAGATCGGTGGTTGTCATTTGGGCCATCTGCAGTGATATTTTTACACTGGCCAAAAATGGGTTTTGGGGGACTGAAGGTCCACTTCACAAATCAGGCAGTTGTGAAGAGGCAAGTAATTACAGACTGGTGAGCCTCACATCTATAGTAGGGAAACTAATGGAGACACTACTCAAATAGAAGATCATAGCATTCCTCAAAACTAGTGGCCAACAAGACCTTAAACAGCATGGTTTCACAGCAGGTAGGTCATGCCAGACAAATCTGCTAGAGTTTTTTGACTACGCTACAAAAATAGAGGACGATGGTGGGGCAGTAGATGTGGTCTACCTAGACTTTAGTAAGGCCTTTGACTCGGTTCCACACAGAAGGCTGGTAAAGAAGCTTGACCACACAGGGGTTGGTCCAGAAGTAGTCAGATGGGTACAAAACTGATTACAAGGCAGAACCCAGATGGCACAGGTTAATGAAACGCAATCGACAGAAGGCAGGGTGACCAGCAGGGTGCCCCAGGGCTCAGTGCTGAGGCCTCTACTCTGCAATATTTTTACAGCAAACATCATTGACGGACTGGAAAGGAAGGTGTGTCTGTTCAAAGATGACACCAAGATATGCAATAAGGTGGACACCTCAGAAGGAGTGAGCAAGTTGGAAGCTTACCTCAAGAAACTAGAAGAATGGTCGGGAGTGTGGCAGCTGAGATTTAATGCCAAAAATTGCAAGGTCATGCACATAGGAGAAAAAAATCCAAGAAAGGAATATTACCTAGGAGGTGAAAGACTGGCAGTCTCAAACCAGGAACGAGATCTGGGAATCAATCTCAAATGACTTGAAGGTTAGTAAGCAGTGTGAGAAGGCAACATTGAAGACCAACAGAATGCTGGGCTGCATTGGGAGGGGAATCACGAGCAGGAGAAGAGAGGTGGTACTACCACTGTATAGATCGCTGGTCAGGCCTCACCTGGAATACAGAGTCCAGTTCTGGAGGCCTCACCTCAGGAACGACTTTGACCGGCTGGAAACAGTACAGAGAAAGGTGATAAAAGTGATTCAGGGTCTGCAGTACATGTCCTATGAGGAAAGACTTGGGGAACTGAATATGTACTCCCTGGAGCACAGAAGGGGGGGGGAGACATGGTTGAAACATTCAAGTACACAAAAGGCATTAACAAGGTACAGGCACAGGAGCTTTTTCACTTCGAGAAGGGCTCCAGGACCAGGGGACATGACCTCAAGCTGCAAGGAGGGAGGTTCTCTACCAACACCAGGAAATGTTTCTTCGCAGAAAGAGTGGTAGACACCTGGAACAGCCTGCCCCAAGAGGTTATGGGGAGATTCAAGAATGCATGGGATAGACATAAGGGAGCCCCGACTACAAAGGGCAACTAGAGCATCAAAATAGGTCTAAAACAAATGGGCAGACTAGATGGACCTAGTGGTCTCCTTCTGCCGTCAACCTCTATGTTTCTAAGGAGCCAGGGTGAAAGGTCTGCAGTGGTCATGCGGGCCACCTTCAGTGACATTTTTATTTTAGCCCAAAATGGGCTCTCTGGGCTTTGAGAAGCCTGACAGAAATGTCCACAAAGTTCATTTGGGCTGTATGCGGTGATAGTTTCATGTTTGCAAAAAGAAAAGGGGTTCTGGGGCCTTGGGGAGCCTGAATGAAAGGTCAATGGTGGTCATTTGGGCCTTCTGCAGTGGTATTTTAATTTTGGCTAAAAATGAGTTCTGGGGGCTTGTGGAATCCTGGGCAAAAGGTCCACAGTTCTCAATCTGGCCATCTGCGGTGATATTTTTGCTTTGGCCAAAAGTGGGTTGTGGGGGCTTGGTGAAAGCTAGAGCAAAAGATCCACAGTGGTCATTTGGGCCACCTACGGTGACATTTGCAAAAATGGGTTCTGGCGGCTTGGGGAGCTGGGGCAAAAGGTCTGCGGTGGTCATTAGGGCCCTCTGTGGTAATATGTTTATTTTTGCCAAAAATGGGCTCTAGAGGCTTGAGGGAGCCGGGACAAAAGGTCTGCAGTGGTCATTTGGGCAGCCTCAATGCTATTTTTATTTCAGCCAAAAATGGATTCTGGAGGCTGGGGGGGAGGGGGGCCAGGATGAAAGGTCCATAGTTATTTGGCCGGTCTGTGGTGATATTTTTATTTCACCAAAAAATGATTCTGGGAGCTTGGGGGATCTGGGGCAAAAGGCCTGCTGTGGTTACTTGGACCATCTGTAGTAATATTTTTATTTTGGCCAAAACTGGCTTCTAGGGGCTTGAGTGAACTGGGATGAATAGTCAACAGTGGTTATTTGTACCATCTGCGAAGATAATTTTATTTTGGCCCAAAATGAGTTCTGGGGCTTGGGGGAGCCTGAGCAAAAGGTATGCGAAGATCATTTGGGCCATCTGCAGTGATATTGTTATTTTCACCAAAAATGGGCTGTGGGACCTTGGGGTATCTGGGGCAAAAGTTCGGCCGTGGTCATTTGGGCCACCTGCAGTGATATTTTTATTTTTGCAAAAAATGGGTTCTGGGGCCTGGTGGGAGCCTGTGTGAAAGGTCTGCAGTGTTTAATTAGGCCAACTGTGGTGATATATTTATTTTGGCTAAAAATGGGAATAGGGGGCTGGTGTGATCCAAGGCAAAAGGTTCACTGTACTCATTTGGGCTGTCTGTGTTGATATTTTTATTCTGGCCAAAAGTGGGTTCTGGGGGAGCCGGAGCGAAAGGTGTGCACTGGTCATTTGGGCCCCTATGGTTATATTTTTATTTTGGCTAAAAATGTTTCTAGGGGCTTGGGGGAACCTGGGTGAAAGATCCGCAGTGGTCATTTGGGTAGTCAGAGATATTTTTATTTTGGTCAAAAGTGGCTTCTAGGGGCTTGGATGAACTGGAATGAATGGCTAACAGTGGTCATTTGTGCCATCTGTGGAGATACTTTTATTTTGGCCAAAAATGGGTTCTAGGGCTGGGGGGAGCTTGAGTGAAAGGTCCACAAAGGTCATTCGGGCCATCTGCAGTAATACTGTTTTCGCCAAAAATGGATTCTGGGGATTTGGAGGATGCAGGGTGAAAGGTCAGCAGTGGTCATTTGGGCAGTCTTCTGTGATATTTTTATTTTGGTCAAAAATGGCTTTGGGGGGCTTGCAGGAACTGGAGTGAAAAGTCTGTGGTAGTGATTTGTGCCATCTGCACTATAAGTTTTTTTTGGGGGGAAAGAATGGATTCTGGGGGCTTGGGGAGCCAGTGTGGAAGGTCTGTGGTGGTCATTTGGGCCATCTGTGGTGATTTTTTAATTTTAGCCAAAAGTGGGGTTTGGGGGAGCCAGGGCAAAAGGTCCACAGTGGTCATTTGGGCCACCTCTAGTGATATTTTTGTTTTGGCAAAAAATGGGTGCTGGGGGCTTAGGGGAGCCAGGGTGACATATTCACAGAGACTGTTTAGGCTGTCTGTGGTAAAATATTTATTTTTACAAAAAATTGTTTCTGGGACCTGGCCAAAAGGTCCGCAGTGGTCATTTGGACCAACTGCAGTTACATTTCCATTTTGGCCAAAAGTAGATTCTGGGTACTTGGCATAGTCGAGATGAAAGGTCCGCAAAAATAATTTGGGTCATCTGTGGTGATATTTTTATTTTGGCTAAAAATGAGTTTGGGGAGCTTGATTCAGATCAGGTGAAAATTTCACAGTTGTCATTTGGGCAGTCAGGGTGATATTTTTTTTTATTTTGGCCAAAAATGGCTTCTGGGTGCTTGGGGGAGCTAGGGGAGAAAAGATCTATGGCAATGATTTGGGCCGTCTGTGCTAATATTTTTATTTTGGCCAAAAATGGGCTCTGGGGGCTTGGGGGAGGTTGGCAAAAGGTCTGTGGTGGTCATGTGGGCTGTCTGTTGTGATATTTTTATTTCAGCCAAAAATGGGTTGTGGGACTAAGGGGAGCCAGGGCAAAAAGTTGGCAGTGGTTATTTGCGCTGTCTACAGTGATATTTTTATCTCGGCCAAAAATGTGTTCTGCAGGCTTGGGGGAATGAATGGTCCTTGGTAGTTATTTGGGCAGTCTGCAGTAATATTTTTATTTTGGCCAAAAATGGGTTCTGAGGCCTTGGGGGAGCTGGATCAAAAGTTCTGCAAAGGTCATTTGGGCCATCTGTGGTGACATTTTAATTTTTGCAAAAAATGGGCTGCAGAGCCTGGGCAGAAGGGCCACAGTTGTCATTTAGGCTGTCTATGGTGATATTTTTATTTTGGCCTAAAAAGGGTTCTGGGAGCCTGGGGAAGCCATGGCAAATGGTCCACTTTGGTTATTTGTGCTGTCTGCAGTAATGTTTATATTTTTGCCAAAAATGGCTTCTAGAGGTTGGGGGAGCGAGGGCAAAAGGTCCATGGTAGTCACTTGGGCCATCTGCACAAATACTTTTCTTTTGGCAAAATGGGTTCTGGGGACTTAAGGGAGCCAGGGTGAATGGTCCACGGTGGTCATTTGGGCCTTCTTTGGTGATCTTTTTATTTATGCCAAAAATGGGTTGTGGGGTCTTGGGGGAGTTGGGACAAAAGGTCTGCGATGGTAATTTGGGCTGTTAGTGGTGATATTCTAACTTCAGCCAAAAAGGGGTTCTGGGGGATTGGGGGAGCTGGTGCAAAAGTCTGTGGTGGTCATTTTGACCGTCAGTGATGATCTTATTATTTTGGTCAAAATTGGGTTTTCAGGGCTTCGGGGAGCCAGGGCAAAAAGGTCCACGAATGTCATTTGGTCTGTCCGTGGTGATATTTTTTATAACAAATGGTTTGTGGGGCGTTGAGGGAGCCTGGACAAAAGGTACATGGTGGTCATTTGTGCCGTCTGTGGTGATATTCTTATTTTGGCCAAAAAATGGGTTCTAGGGGAGCCAGTGTGAAAAGTCCATGAAATTCAGTTGGGCTGTTTGGGGTGATATTTCTATTTTGGCCAAAAATGGCTTCTAGGAGCTTGGGAAAGGTCCATGGTAGTCATTTGGGTCATCTGTGCTAATATTTTTATTTCTGTCAGAAATTGGTTCTGGGGGCTTGGGGAAGCTGGGACAAAAGGTCAGTGGTGGCCATTTAGGCTGTCTACAATAATATTTTTATTTTGGCCAAAAATGGGCTCTGGGAGCTTGGGGGAACTGGTACAAAAGGCCCAGAGTGTTCGTTTTGGCAATCCATGGTGATATTTTTTATTTTGTCTGAAAATGGGTTCTTGGGGCTTGGGGCAGTTGGAGTAAAAGGTCCTTGGTGGTCTTTAGGGCACTCTGTGGTGATTTTTGCCAAAAATGGTTCCTGGGGGCTCAGGGGAGACAGGGTGAAAGGTCGCAGTGTTCAAGTAGGCAGCCTGAGGTGGTGTTTTTATTTTGGCTAAAAATTGGTTCAGAGGGCTTTGGGAAGCTGAGGCAAAAGGTCTGTGGTGGTCATTTGGGCCATCTGTATTGGTATTTTAATTTCAATCAAAAATGGGTTCTGGGGGCTTGGGGGAGCTGGGGTGAAAGTCCCACCTTGGTTATTTGGGCTGTCTACAGTGATATTTTTATATTGGTCAAAAATGGGTTCTGAGGCTTGGGGGAGCCTGGGCAAAAGGTCTGCAGTAGTCATTTGGGCCACCTGCGGTGATATTTTTATCTTGGCCAAAAATTAGTTCTGTGAGCTTGGGGGAGCCGTGGCAAAAGCTCGCTTTGGTTACTCTAGCTCTCTGCAGTCATATTTTCATTTTGGCCAGAAAAGGCTTCTGGGGGGCTTGAGGGAGTTAGTGTGAATGGTTTGCGTCAGTAGTATTCTTATTTTGGCCAAAAATGGTTTCTGGGGGTTGGGGGAGCTGGAATGAAAGGTCCACAAAGATCATTTGGGCTGTCTGTGGTCATATTTTTATTGTTGCAAAAAAATGGGATCTGGGGCTTTGAGGGATTCAGGGGGGAAGGTCTGCAGTGTTCATTTGTGCAGTTTGTGGTGATATTTTTATTTCTGGCAAAAAAATGGTTCTGGTAGCTTGAGTGAACTGTGGTGAGCGAAAGGCCCGATTTAATTATTTGGACTGTCTGCAGTGACATTTTTATTTCGGCCAAAAATGGGTTCCGGGGGGGGCTTCTGAGATCCAGGGCAAAAGGCCTACAGTGGTCATTTGGGCAATTTGTGGTGATATTTTCACATTGGAAGAAAGATGCAGTCCTGTGGGTAATGGTATTTTCAAGGGTAGCTGTCAGCTTCCCCGAGGTGCTTGTAAGTTCAGTTTTCCTAAAGTCTGTTGCACCTTACCCCTGACCTCCAGAATTCCTTTACGTCTATCCCATGCATTCTTAAATCCTGTGATTGTTTCAGCCCCCACCACTTCCTCTGGCAGGGTGTTCCACTTGTCCACCACCCGTTCTGTGAAGAAATTCTTTCTCATGTTTCCTCTGAATCGTCCTCCCTCCAACTTCATCCCATGCCCCTAGTCCTGGAACATCTTTTTCGCTAAAAATAGTGTTTTCCTGCACCCTGTTCCTCCCTGTAAGATACTTGTATGTCTCTATCATATCCCTCTCTCCCTCCTCTCCTCCAGGGAGTACATGTTCAGTTCCTTCAACCTGTCTTCATAGGACTTGTGATGCAATCCATGCACCATCTTTGTTGCCCTCCTCTGAACCTTCTCTACCCTGTCTATGTCCTTACGTAGGTATGGTCTCCAGAACTGTACACTGTACTCCAGGTGGGGCCTCACTAGTGTCTTGTATAGCAGAATTATGACCTCCCTTTTCCTGCTGGTAATGCCCCTGCCTATACATCCCAGCATCCTATTTGCTTTACCTGCTGCCTTGTCACACTATTTCTTTAGCTTGAGGTCATCAGAGATGATAACCCCAAGATCCCTTTCCTGCTTGGTGCATGCTATATCCTCACCTCCCAACTGATATATTGTGCCAGGGTTTTTGTGCCCCATATGCATTATCTTGCACTTCTTGCAAGAAAAGATAAGGTGGGGTTGCTGTCCATTAAGTTTTGAAAAAAAGGACTCCAAGTTCCAGTTTTATAATTCAATTCCACTGGGGTCTGGAAATAAAAAGAGGAATTGAATTATAAAACTGGAACTTGGAGTCCTTTTTTCAAAAAATTAACAAACAGCAACCCCACCTTATCTTTTCTTGCTAGATATTTTACATTGGCCAAAAATGGGTTCTGGGGGCTTGGGAGAGCTGGGATGAAAGGTCCAGGGAGGTCATCTGGCCTGTCTGTGATATTTTAATTTTGGACAAAAATGGGTTCTGGGGGATAGGGAGAGCCAGGGCAAAAGTCCACAATGGTTATTTGGAGCGTCTGCGGTGATACATAGACAGTGTCGGCAGATAAGGGCCTATGGCCCACCCAGTCTGCCCATTTGAGCTTGTAAGTTCAGTTTGTTTTCCTAGAAGTCTGTTGCCCCTTACCCCTGACCTCCAGAATTCCTTTATGTCTATCCCATGCATTCTTAAATCCCGTGATTGTTTCAGCCCCCACCACTTCCTCTGGCAGGGTGTTCCACTTGTCCACCACCCGTTCTGTGAAGAAATTCTTTCTCATGTTTCCTCTGAATCGTCCTCCCTCCAACTTCATCCCATGCCCTCTAGTCCTGGAACATCTTTTTCGCTTAAAAATAGTGTTTTCCTGCACCCTGTTCCTCCCTGTAAGATACTTGTATGTCTCTATCATATCCTCTCTCTCTCCCTCCTCTCCTCCAGCGAGTACAGTGATATTTTTATTTCGACCAAAAATGGAGAAAGGTCCTTGGTAAGAATTTGTGCAATCTGCTCTAATATTTTTCTTTTGGCCAAAAATGGGTTCTGGGGTCTTGAAGGAGCAGATTTTCAAAAGAATCTCCTCCATATATCCACACCTTTGGAACTGTAACCCATCAGCATCAGGACCATTGGAAACCTTTGCTTAGCTGGGGCCATCCACATTGCCATATGCTGGTGCTGCCTGTATAAAGTGGGCGTCCCTCATACCGCCTTAGTTTTCCACTGGAAATGAGTTTGGAGTTTTAGCATGCCAACAGGAACGAGAGACCAGAACCCAAACAAAGCCAATAGAAGAGTTGGTGGTTCATGAAAGAATAAAGCCCATTTGAAAGTGCCCAGAAAAGAAGACCAATCATGCATTAACTGGTGTGTCATGCAGAGTATGCCACCTGAAACACAAAAGGGGGTAGGTGGGAGAGTGAGCTGGGACTTCATGGTAAGTAATGAAATGATTTTCTTCAATGACATCTCAATCCATAGAGCCCCCCGGAGTGATTCCTGAGCAATACAAAACAATAGAGTGGGAAGAAGGCCCGACAGCAAAGACGTACAAGATCTTACAATAACAGATTGCGAAGGATGGCAGGGCCAAAGCCAGCCTGTCTACAAGACAACAGGCCATGACCAGAGGATGTATTGAAAGTGTGGACAGAACTCCATGTGGCAGCAGAGCACGTCAGCTGGGGAAGCTGAATGAAAAAAAGTCATTATAGTGGCTTGCTCACAGACAGGATCAGCGCGCCCCTTAACGCACTTCAAAAAAACAGAAAGAAATTTAGGATGCCATAGAAACATAGAATCTGTTGGCAGATAAGGACCTGATGGGCCACTTAGTCTGCCCTACCTATAGTGTCGCCGCAGACCCTTCTCAATCTCTGGTCCCCCCCCCCCACTGCTAAGATCCCTCTGTGTCTGTCCCATGCATTCTTGAATCCTGTCACCATTTCTGCCCCTGCTGCCTCTGTTGGTAAGCTGTTCCATGCATCCACCACTCTCTCCATGATGTACTTCCTCACATTTCCTCTGAGCCTCCCCCCTTCTAACTTTATAATATGACCCCTTGTCCCTGAGCATCTTTTTCTGTGGAAAATGCTTCCTTCCTGTACCTTGTTTTTGCCTGTGAGGTATTGTGAATGTCTCTTATCATATCCCTCCTTTCCTCCAGGGAGTACACATTAAGTTCCTTGAGCCTTACCCCACAGGGCTTTTGATGCAGGCCATGCAACATTTTGGTTGCCCTCCTTTGTACCGCCTTCACCCCCTCTATGTCTTTATGGAGGTGGAGCCTCCAGAATTGTACACGGTACTCGAGGTGTAACCTAACCAGTTGAACCATTTGGAAATGCACTGCTTTGAGATGGAAGCCACCATCCTGGAGGGGAATGAAACAAAAAGCTACAATGACTTTCTGCAATCCTTTATGTGGTCCAAATAGAAGTGTGAAGCCCCATGGACACTGGATGAATGCAGGACAACTCCTCCCACATTCTTAGGGGAAGGGAAAAAAAAAAAACACAGGAAGATGGACAGTATACTTTAATGTGAACTGAGAAACCATTTTAGGAAGGAACCTGGGATGGGTACATAAGGAAATCTGATTCTGGTGAAACATAAGATAAGGAAGATCCACAACTAAAGCCCACAGCTTGGAAATTCTCCCAGCAGAGGTAATCACCACCAAGGAAAGTGTATTCCAAGAGAGGAAATGCATATTGTCATTGGCAACAGGTTTGAAAGGAGCTTAGGTAAGTGACTCTAGAACTAAGTTAAGGTCCCACACCGGTACCGGCCTCTGGATTGAGGTGTACAGATGTAGGAACTCTGAAGAACCTGCAAAACATCTCTAACTGGGCCACAGTCTTGACCCTTAAGAGGGTATGAGAGGCTAACTGGACAAAAGGTGCACCTTCACAGAATATTACTAGAGGCTTGAGTCCAGTAGCAACAGGTAGTCTAAGACAGGCTGCACGGGACACGAAAATGGGTCCAGGGAGTTAGAGGGGCACCAGATACTGAAACTTTTCTATTTCAGGGAGTCAGTGTGAAGGGTAGACAGCTTACCAGCCACCAGTAACGGGAGACCCTGACAAGGGACAGTTCTACATCTTTGTGAGCCAGACATGAAGAAGCAGGGACTGAAGGACTGGGTGCATCAAGCTGTTATGGTCTTATGACAGCAGATCCACTCATGGAGAGAGCCAGACAGGCACTTCCAATCCAATCTGCCAGAGCAGTGAGAACAAAATTTGTCTGGGCCAGAAGGGGGCCACCAGTGTCAGTGTGGCTTTGCTTGCGCAAACCTTGACCAATATCTGCTATATCAGAGGAACTAGGGGGAAGGCATACAGAAACCTCCCTTTCCAATCGAGAAACGAGTCTCACCAAAAAAGTAAGGCCCTGGAGAGGGCGGGCAAAAACACAGTAGTTTTGCTTCAAGTAGGGACTCAAAAAGGTTTTATTCTGGATAGCCCCAATGGGCAAAGAGGCCATCAACCACATCATCTAGGAGTTTCCACTTGTGGGACTGAGCAAGGAGCCTACTGAGACAGTCTGCCAGGACATTCAGAGAGCTGGTCAGAAACATGGCAACGAGGTATACATCATGCTCTAGGCTCCACACCAGCACTCGCATAGCTTCTCTGCGAGGATGGTGAGAGTGCATACATCCTTGTTTGTTGAGGTAGTGCACAACAAAAATGTTGCCCATCCATTCCAGCAGAGGACAGCCCTGAATGCAAGGGGTGAAGGCACACAGGCCAAGAAGAACATCCCTCATCTCCCAAATGTTGACATGGAGAGAACAGTCTGAGGGGACCACACACCTTGGGTCTTTATCAGATAATGCAAACATTGCAAAGGCAGTCATCGTTAGGATTATACACATTCCAAGTTTTGCTCAATGTATAAATGTGGCAGTTATGGGATTCTGAGATGAGGAAGGCACCACTGTGCAGACCTATGAAGGTCTGACCAAAAAGTATGAGCTCAATTTAGCTATTCTGTAAAGGCACATAAGCTATTATAAAACATTCAGCAGCAGAATCCCCACCATCACCACCACCTGAAACAAGATGTGACAACAAGGTGGAACTCTACCTATTACATGATGCAGCTGCTGCTAGAATAACAGAAGGCTGTCCACTAGTATGCTGTTGAGAATAGTATTGGCAATAGAGAAGAGAACAGCAGCCGGAATCAGTGGTGCCTGATACGCTCTAGACAGTGTTGAAGCTCTTTGAGGAGGCCACACAGATAAGTGCTGATGCAGTTGGTCTAAGCCAGGTACTCCCCTTTATTTCCCTGATTAACCTGCGACTTGTTCACATGAACGCCCAATAGGTGGATAAGGAGGATCCCACTGCTGCCAATCTAGTAGAAAGGATAAGAACGTTTCTGGAACGTATATCTTTGGAGCGGAGCACTAGATCAGCCAGAACAAAGGAAGACCTAAGACCAGGTCTCAAATTAAATATGCTTTTATTCCTGATACAAAAAGCTAAGATTCAGCATAGGCAATAGTAGCACCCCTACTGTTGCCTATGTTGAATTTCAGCTTTTTGTATCAGGAATAAAAGCATGCTTCAATTTGAGAACTGGTCTTAGGTCTTCCTTTGTTCTGGCTGATCTAGTGATCCGCTCCAAAGATATACATTACTGTTCAAATTCACTGTAGCACTGACTGGTCTAATGCAGCCACCTTCTTCTCTACTACATGTTTCTAGAATGACATGCAATTCTGAAATGCATGCAGCTGATCTCTACATTCTGGCCACTCTCTTGGACCCTCAGTTCAAAGACACATTCAAGATATTCTTTGGCGCACATGAATGCAGGAAGTATCGGCAGTCCTACAAAGCATGGATTATCCATCTGGTCTTTGTATGTATAGCACAAAACAAGGCCAGAAGAACAAGAACACTCATCACGCCTTGCAAGCCCATGGAGAGGCCAGGTTGAAAAGAGGGAAGAAGTAGGATTCCAAGGTGTTGCCACTTCTACTGCTGAACATCGAAGGAGTCACTTATTTGTGTCTCCAAGTCAGCTGAGACCTAGTGATATTGCTGCGCCCCCAGAAGGACATCCATTGATGACAAACCACTCGGGTAGCAACTGTCTGACTATGACTTGATGAAAAAGCCCTGCAAGCCACTGACAGTTGTGTTCGAGATGCCAGCAACCAAAATGGTTCAGGATCATCTGGATGAGAACAACCACTACCAGAAGGAGACGAGCCTTTATTGTTCAAGTACCCGAAAAAGACCATTGGGCCCTCTACGCCAAAAATTGTTAAACATCAACTGCCACCTGCAAGTACAAACTCAAGAGAATTTTCAGTGCTGCAGGCAGTTTTGTCACCAATAGTACATGCTTTTCGACCTAAAATGTAGAGATGTTCACTTTAAAAAAAAATATATATATATATAAATTAATTAACCTGCCCTTTTTCTCCAAAGCCCTGTTTGCCATGGATTATGGATGAGGAATCTTCCATGCTTCCAACTGTACTAAAGACAGAGGATGAGGTGGAGAGGGAGAGTTTGTGTGTCTATTAGTCTTTTTTTGGAACCAGTGGCCTACACACACCCACACACACACTGCACCATTGTCCTTACTCAGCCTTCTTCAGATACCATTTTGTGAATTTCTGGCAGGCCTACATTGGCCAAATAAATAAATTTTGGGCACCAAATAAATAAATGTACAGCACCTGCCATTACTACTCATACCACTACCTATGGTATACATCTATTTATTTGCTTGCAGACTTTTGTTCAAGTTTACTGTAACCAGCCTCTCTCTCATCAGCTGGCTCGAGGCAGGTTACCGGAGAGTACTCAAAAGGTTAAGCCAGATCCTGACAGCTGTTCTCTGGAGAGAAAGTTGGCCTGGAGACAAGATGTCTGAAATGTTCATGCTTGAGTGGCCTGACTAGCTAAGAGCAGGAAACCAGAAGATGAATATGAATAGTGCTGCCCTCGCGACGCACCCCCCCCCAAATACTCTACAAAAGAGGAGGGCACTTGGGTACTGGCCTGGCTAGCCTGCATTTGGAGACTGGGAGAGAAGCAGTCCATGCTCTCTGGCTGCAATTAGCCTTGAGTGCCAGCGGCCCCAGGGATAGTGGCAGGGTCCCTGGGACTGGGTGGTACTGGTCTCCTTGTGCTTGGACCCCAGAGAAGGATATCATTGGAAGCAGTTGGAGGGATGGAGGCCCCAGGACTTGAATCAAGATTTGTGGAGAACAGCACCCCTGAAAATGCATTTCCGAGGCAGTGGTGGGCCACCCCTCAAAGGAGGTCCCCCGAACTCTTGCACGCAGGTTCACTCCTGGTAAGCAGTAGAAGAAGGAAAGAAATATAAAGTCTTTGGAACAAAACTTGAATTAATCTTGCTTTAATAATATGCTCACTGTGTGAAGTCCTAGGTAGTCAAGTTAAACCCCTGGCAGGTAGCCAAATGAATGGGCATCAGGTAGGAGGGGGCCTAGCAAAAGTTTGAGTCGGTAAGTCCCAGAGAATGGGGTTGGGCTCTCAGTGTAGTGTCAAAGGGGGAAGGCACACGTGGCTGGACCAACCATGCTTTAAGCACTTAACAGTGACATCATGATGCAGATACATGGTTTATATTTGTTGCCCTACTGGGCATGCTGAGACAAACGCATGACTCATCTTACCTCTCAGCGAAGTGGTTGCCCTGCCTGATGAGGTGCCAGTGTGGTCTTTGGTCAGGTCTCTAGGGACTCCACACGGGAGGCCAGGGTATTGGAGGAGTGAGAGAGACCCAGTCTCTATGTAAATGTAATTGTGCCTCTCAGTCCAGGGGGCAGCTCCTGGAAACAAATATGGGGGTGGGCAAAGAGGCCCCTCAAGTGGGGAGTGCCTCCATAGAGCATACAGAAGCAGCAGTCGTGATATGCACACTAGAGATGGGGAAAGACATATAAAACCAAATGGATACCACCGAGTAGAATACAGCACGGGCATGGAGTAAGTAACAAATGTGATGTATTGTGTGCAGGTATCATCTCAAAAGAAGAACTTATGGCCCGAGGCGTGCCCAGAGAGCTCTGTATCATCTGACAGCCTGAGAATAAAAAACACTTAGCTTGATCTCCACCCCAGTATGAACATCAGTTTGTGTGGGCTCATGTTTATGGTGCCCCAGATCCCCATTGCCCCGACCCATGATGGCAAAGTGACTGGTGCTGGTGGTCATGGTGTAAGGCGGGCAGTCTCCTGGACAAGATGGCGTCATACAAACCTGGATGCAGGAGGGCGACCCAGCCCTTACATTACTTTGAAGGTTTGCACCGTCTTCATATCCACTGTCTCCACTGGTAGACTGTCCCATACGTCCACCACCCTCGGGTAGAAATGCTTCCTAATATTTCCCCTAAAGTCACCCCTTCCAAGTTTTAGGTGTCCCTACATCCTGCTGGAGAACACCACAAACGTCTGTTCTTTTTGGTACACCGGAGTAGGCAAGCAGACTGAGAACACGTCACCCTAAACCTCCTTTTCTCCAACATCCAAGGCCCAAGTCAAAGCACTAGTAAGAAGGTGGGGCTAGACGGCATGCTAGAGAAGTGTTTACATCTGTGTGCGCACAATGGAGGCTCTAGGAATTCAGAATGACTAGGGCACAAAGGCCTTGTAATCAGGCACATCAGGAAATTCTAACAGGAATGTGCTGCTATCCAATGAGTCACTGTCGGAGCAGTGTCAGACTTTTACCATTCAATTTTCACCATCCTTATGGTGCATTCCATTTGTAAATATCATACACGTAACTTAGCACAGTATAGAGTAGCTAATCATGTTACCTTTCTTTGTACATATCACAGTTTTGCACTGTATTTCTACTGGCACTGGCAGTGTCAGCATGGCTCAGTTGGTAGCACATCTGCCTCTGGACCAGAAGGTTGTGGGTTCTCATCCCACATCGGGATTGGACTTGCACCTAAAAATCGCTGGCATCCGAGTGGAGTATTGGGGGGTGCTGTACTGCTGGGGTGTGCCATCCTTCGGATGAGACGTTAAACCAAGGTCCCTTCTGCCCATCCTGGTGTTGTCCTGGTGGGTGTCCAGGTGGAAGTAAAAGAACCCAGGGCACTCTTCGCAAAGAGCAGGGAACATTCCCAGTGTCCTGGCCAACATTCCTCTTCCCATAAAAACCAGTTCATGCAATCATCCAGGCTGTATGTGGGTGATGATGTGCGAGATGGCCGCCACCACACATTCAGTCACTTTACTACCAGTCTAGCATTGCTTGTAAAGCGCTTTGGATGTATGAAAAGTGGTATATAAATGCTGATTATTATTATATATATATTCTTCTTCTTATCAGTTGCACTGTACTGAAGTTGTTTTCTGGTTTTTGACCTTTTGGTTTCTTTTTCCCATGTACTCTTCCTCTGGGTTGTTCTTGGAATTGAGCCATCACCAGTGTTTTTCACGTAGGTTTTCTGCTTCCCCCGATGTCACCCCTGAATGCTGACTCCTGATTGGCCAAGAGGTACTTTCAGCTGGACCGTTACTCCAGCACAATGGTCCCCTGAAAGTAGGTCAGCAAAGAAACACAGAATACGATGGCAGAAAAGGATCAACTGGTCCACCTAGTCTGCCCATTTCCCTACTTGGTTTGGCAATCCCTACTCTTATCTGGATTGCCGTTCCCCCGCTCTCCTGTACAGCAAGGTGCCTTTATGCTTACCCTATGCACTTTTGAATCACCACACTGTTTTCACTTCCACCACCTCCACTGGTAAGCTGTTCCACGGATCCACCATCCTCTCTGTGAAAAAAAAAAAATACTTCCTAGCATTCCCCCTAAGCCTCATATTATGTCCCCTTGTGTGCCGCCTTCTCTGAAATATGCTCCCCTCCTGTACCCAGTTTACTTCTCTAAGGTATTTGAAAGTCTCTATCATATCCCCTCTCTCTCTTCCAGTGAATAGATGTCAAGTTCCTCAAGTCTTTCCTCTTAAGGCTTGTGGTGCAGTACATGTATCATTTTTGTTGCTCTTCTCGGGACTGCTTCCATTCTATGTCCTTCTGGAGATGCAGTCTCCAGAATTGGACACAGTATTCCAGATGTGGCCTCACCAGTGATCTATACAGTGGCATCAGCACTTCACTCCTCCTCCTACTGGTTATGCCCCTTCCTATGCACCCCAGCATTCTGTTTGCTTTAACCACTGCTTTTTTGCATTGTTCAGCTGACTTCAGGTCATCGGATGTGATAACCCCCAGGTGTGTCTGTCTCTGTCTCTCTCTGTCTGTCTCTGTCTCTCTCTCCCTCCTGACTTGTGGTGGCTAGAACCTGACCCCATCCTGTATTCCTCTCTTGGGTTTCTGTGTCCCAGGTGCATTATCTTGCACTTCTTAGCACTGAAACCCAACTGCCAAACCCTTGACCATTCCTCAAGTAGTCTTAGATCATTTCTCATTTTATCTAGCCCCTCCTGTGTGTCGACTATGTTGCAGATCTTGGTGTCTTCTGTGAGCAGGCATACTTTCCCCTCCAGTCCCTCTGCAATATCGCTTATGAAGATATTGAATAGGACTGGACCCAGTACTGATCCCTGTGGCACGCCACTGGTCATCTCCTCCTCTTCAGATTTTATGCTATTTACTACCACCCTCTGGGTCCTGCCTTTTAGCTGGTTTCAAACCCATTTTGCCACTTGAGAGCCCACACCCAGATTCCCCAACGTGTCAGGCAACCTTCTTTGAAGAACGATGTCAAAGGCCCTGCTGAAATCCAGGTACGCCACATCCACCTCCTCTCCCTGGTCACCCAAAGAAATTGATGAGATTAGTCTGACAGGGCCTTCCCTCAGTGAATACCTGCTGCCTTGGGTCTTTTGCACCGCTTGACTTCAGGAACTTCACTACCCTCTCCTTAAGCAGGGACTCCATCAGCTTCCCCACCACAGAGGTCAGGCTTACAGGTCTGTAATTGCCTGCCTCCTCCCTACTTCCAGCCTTGTGCAGGGGGACCACCTCTGCCCTCCTCCAGTCCCCAGGTACTTCCCCGTCTCTAGTGATTGGTTGAAGAGGGTTGTCAGGGGACCTGCTAGGACTTTCCTGAGTTCCTTCAAAACTCTAGGGTGAATCCAGTCTGGCCCCATGGTCTTGTCTGTCTGTCTGTACTCTGGGGGCACATTATGGTGGGCTAACTGGCCATTCTCAGGTCATGGAAGCACTGTGCTTTGCCTTGTGCTTCAAACCACCTGAGGGGGCCATTATCCCACCATAATACCCCCCCACCAATCAAGCCTTACTGCTTAATTCTGAGAAATACATTATTGAGGCATGCAAGGCAGAGGAGTTTTGACTTCCCCGGTTTTTTTCCCTGGAACCCTCCCTCCTACTCAAGCTCTGCGAGAGAGTGGACATAGCTGAAGGGATACAGGACCTACAGGATGATCTGAAAAAGCTGGGGAGGTGGTCCAGGATCTGGCAGCTAGGCTTCAATGCCAAGAAATACAAAGTTATGCATATTGGAGCTAAGAATCCCAGGATATAGTATTACCTGGGTGGAGTCCAAATATTTACATCAGAGGAGGAGAAGCACCTGGAAGTGATAATCACTAGTGACCTGACGCACTCCACACAGTGCAAGAAAGCAGCAAAGACAAACAAGGTCACTGGTAAGGCCACATCTAGAGTATGGAGCTCAGTACTGGTGCCCACACCTCAAAAAGGACATTAACCTGCTGCAGAAGGTCCAGAGGAGGGCTACAAAGATGACAGAGGGTAGGGCATATGAGGAGAAGTTGAGGGCACTGAACATGTATGCCCTAGAAGACAGGAGAGAGGACTTGATTGAGACCTTCAAGTACTTGTAAGGGATAAATAAGGTGGACAAGGGAGTCTCTTTAAGATGAGTGGCAAACATAACATAAGGGGGCACAGTCTTGACCTGGAGGGTGGGAGGTCAGAAAGCACTTCTTCACAGAGAGGGTGATGCACACTTGGAATGCACTGCCGGAAGAGGTCACCTCATTAAAGACAGTGGGCAGCTTTGAGAGAGGCTGGGATAGGCAAAGGGGAAGGTAAGGATCATGGGTAGGGAGGACAGGAGGGAGGTCGGGGGCAGTAGCTCATGCTGCGTACTCTGCAGTACGAGCAGACTAGATAAACCAAATGGCCTTCTGCTAGCTTCTTCGTATGTTCGTATGTATGCACCCATGGCGTAGGCATAGCCTTGCAAGCACACAGCACCCTGCAATGACGGCAAGATCCCATGCCCAGTCACAGGGTCACTGTAGCACCTGAACCATCATCAACCCTCCATGAGGCACGCTGGCATGCTACCTTCCCCTTACCTGCCTCCCAATGCAGTAACCAAAGCTTGCTTCTCAAAGTTGGGTTGTTGGCACAGTAGCATACAGCACTTTGTGCAGCCTTCTGGTCACTTTTCCTTTTTTTTTTTTTTTTAAAAAAAAAACAGGGCATGTGCATAGTCTGGCACCAGCCTAGAGTCGTGTGTGTGTGTGTGGGGGGCAGACAGAGGAGACCAAAGAAAGATCAACTTGCAAGCAGACTCAAAGAAGGGGATTATCCCAGTCAACTGTTACACATTACAAGTGACCTCCCTCATTTTAGTACTCAGAAAAATACAGGCTACTCACCTGTAACAGGAGTTCTAGCAGTGGTATATGTTGTTCATCCACACTTTGTGGCAGGTTCTTTGCCACTTTAATTCTTGCCGGAAGGTCTTCAAGCTGGTTCCTCCCACCCACCCGGGTGGTAAAACCCTCGGCTCAACCCCATGACACCAGATCTAGCCCGCTGGAAGCCAGGGAGGTCGGGTGGGTCGTGTGGATAAACAACATATACCACTCCTAGAACTCCTGTTACAGGTGAGTAACCTGTATTTCTAGGGACGTGGATATGTTGTTCAATCCACAATTTGTGGCAGACTCCTAGCAGTTCTCTGGGAGGAGGGAGGCAAGGCATGCACCCCCTACTTAGGGAATAAGGACTGGAGAACCGAGGTCCCAAAACCAGCATCCTGGCGTGACTCTAGGTCAATGTGGTAATGGGAAATAAAGGTGTGTGCCGACTTCCAGGTATTCGGCCCTGTAGATTTCCTGGATAGGGACATCCCTAGAAGCAGCCACCGAAGCAGCAGTATGGAAGGTAGAATGAGCTCTTATCCCTTTGGGAGGCTCCGTGCCTGCCAAGCTATAGCAGATATCTATGCAGGAGGTAACCCACCTGCTTATCGTCTGCCAGGTGTGGCTTCAGCGTAGGTGACAAACAGCTGGCGAACCTCTCCCCAAACTTCAGCTGTTCACTCCTTATAATAAGCGAGCGCTCTTCTAGGGTCCAAAGTATGGAGCCTATATTCGGCCTCCGAGGTGTGATTCGGGTAGAACACCGACAGAGTCAACACCTGGCTAGGGTGAAACTCCAACACCACCTTCGGAAGGAATTTCGGGTGGGGATGAAGGACAACCTTGTCCCTGTGGAAGACCAGATAAGGATACTCGATGGAAAGTGCCTGGAGCTCTGCCATCCTTCTGGCTGACGTTATAGCAACCAAGAAGGTGGTCTTCCACGACAGGTGGGAGACATCGCACCTGTGCATTGGTTCGAATGGCTTGCCCAAGCACTTATGAAGCTTGTAATACCAGCAGTAGATCCCATGGAGGTGGAGGTTCTGCTTGGAGGGGATATGTGATCAAGGCCTTTGAAAAACCATTCGACCACCTTCTCCCATGCCACCGACTGCTTGCCAGCCCACGCCCAGTAAGCAGAGATGGCTGCCAGGTGCACCTTGAGGGTCGTCGACCGAAGCCCTAGTTGAGAAAGGGACCACAGGTAGTCCAAAATACTAGCTAAGGGACAGGAAGAGGGGTCCAACCCCTTGTCCTGACATCAAATGGAGAATCTCTTCCATTTGAAGGCATAGCATTTTCTGGTCGACTCCTTACGGGACACCTCGACGATGTTGAGAACCTCGTCAGAAAGACCCAAGGTCTGGAACTCTAGCCGCTCAGGAACCAGGCCATCAGGTGCAGGGATTGAAGGTCTGGATGGAGAACCTTCCCCTTGTTAACTGAGATTAGGTCCAGGCAGGCTGGAAGCCGCCACGGGAGCCTGGAGCTGAGGCTGAGGAGATCTGGGTACCAGAACTGGCGAGGCCAGTCTGGGACTACTAGGATCACCTTGCACCTTGTTCCTCCTCGCCTTGAGGAGCACCTTGTGGATCGAGGGAAGGCGTAAAAGAGGCCTGGGGTCCACGGCCTTGAGAAGGCATCCCCCTGCAGTGAGCCCTGCTGAGGGGGGCCGGGCATGAAACAGCCTCAGCTTCGCATTCTCCCTGAAGGTGAACAGGTCCACCTGAGGGGTGCCCCAATGGGAGAACAGGTCTTGTACTACCTCCGGCAGGAGAGACCACTCGTGAGATGCAACACCTATCCGGCTGAGGGCATTGGCCAGACTGTTGGAGGCTCCTGCCACATGGATGGCTAGGAGATCTGCCTCCAGGCTGAGCACGAGAGACCAGATGCGGAGAGCCTCATAGCACAGGGGCAAAGACTGCATCCCGCCCTGACGGTTGAGGTAGTACATGGTCGTGGTGTTGTCAGTCTGGACCTGAACCACCTCACCCCGCACAAACGGAGCGAAGGCAGTGAGGGCTAGTCAAACCACTTGAAGCTCCAGCAGGTTGATGTGGCATCAAGACTCCTGAGGGGACCACAGGCCGTGGGCCCAAAGATCCCCCAGATGGGCACCCCAACCCATCAGAGAAGCGTCGGTCATTAGACTGACTGTCAGCTCAGGGTGGACAAATGGGATACCCTCCTGCAGATGAGCTGGCACGAGCCACCACTGCAGGCCATCCCACATCTCCTGGGTCGCCATCACCGGCTGGTCCAGAGGACCGGAGCGCTGTGACCACTAGCTGGCCAGCCCCCATTGCAGGGGGCACATATGCCAGCAGGCCCAATGGACCACGCTGGTGCAGGCAGCCATGAGGCCCAGAAGGCGCAGTTGCCCAACCAGAAATGATTGGGCAAAGGAGGAAAGTACCTTGGCCCTGTCCGCCGGGAGCCGGGCTCTGGCTCGAAGAGAGTCGAGCTCTGCCCCAATGAACTGAATCACCTGCGATGGCACAAGTTCCGATTTGGCCTCATTGATGAGGAGGCCAATCTGAGAGCAGACCTGAAGGGCCAGATCCCTGGACCGCTCCACCTCCAACCTGGAGGGGGCTGCAATCAGCCAGTCATCCAGGTAAGGGTACACCTGGACCCCTCAGTGCTGCAGGAATGCTGTCACCACTGCCATGCATTTGGTGAAGACCCTGGGAGCTGGAGAAAGGCCGAAGGGCATGGCCCGGAACTCATAAAGAGATCCCTCTGCTCTGAAGCAGAGGAATCGCTGATGAGATGGACGGATTGGGACATGAAATAATGTGTCCTGGAGATCCAGAGAGCAGAACCACACACCTAGTTCCAAGGATGGAATGATCTGAGCCAGAGTGACCATCCTGAAGGTGCGCGGCCCTAGGAACTTGTTCAGGTCGTGCAGGTCGAGAATGGGGCACCAGCCCCCCGTCCGCTTTGGGATCAGGAAGTACCTGGACACAAACCCTGGGTCTGGAGGAGGGTCTACCACCTCACTGATCACCTCCTTCTGGAGGAGCAGGGCAACGCCAGCTCAGTAAGCCAACAGAGAGCCTGTGGAACCCATTGCCCCTCCGTGGGGTGATGGCTCGATAGGAAGGGGACTGCTCGAACTCCAGAGGCAGACCCCTGCTGACCACTTCTAGCGCCCAGTGGTCCGTGGTGATAGTGGACCAGTTCCCCCACAGGGGGAACCCGGGGAGGAGTGATGAGGCTGGGGGCGACACCTCTCAACCCATCACTGGGCAGGCTTGGAGGAAGGGCCGGCCAAGGGGCCTCCTAGACCCTTCCCTCCAGGCTTCCTGCTGGAGGAAGTGGCAGACTTGGCCTTAGGGTGCCAAGTGTGAGCCTGCTGGTCCTGTTGCTGGTGCTGCTGGGCCAGACGTGCCGCAGGAGCGGAAGGACGAAAGGGCTTACGCTGCTGCTGGCAGCCTTTGTCCTTCTGGGAAGACATGACAGAGTCCAAGGTGGCACTGGACTTCTCGATACTCTGGAGATTGCCTTCCACCCCTGGCCCGAACAAGTCGGTGCCCAGGAAGGGAACATCTGCCAGCTTGTGCTGGGTGTCTGCCATGAAGGTGGAGATCTGCAGCCAAGCTCTGCGGCGCATGGCTACTGCAGCCGCTACTGACCGGGCACAAGAGTCACCGATGTCCAAAGAAGTTTGAAGCTGCTGCTTAGCCACTGCCCTTCCCTGATCCCGCACCTGCTTGACTGTCGTCTGAAGGTCAGCCAGGAGATAGGGAATCACCTCATCCAGGGAACCCATAAGGGCGTGTGAGAAATGTGCCATCTGTACAGCCAAGCTAGCCTGTCGAAGGCCTAGGGAGGAAGCAGCGTAAATCTTCCATCCCGAACAATTCAGCTTTTTGGATTCTTTATCAGATGGTTTGTTCACGTCCCTAGTGTTCCCAGAACGCCAGAACACACTGTCAGTCACCAGCCCCTCTGCAGAGGGGTGCTCCGAGAAACCGGAGAGTGAACCGGTGGGGACTGTGTACTTGCGAGCCATCCTGGCCGAAGGCATGAGACAAGATGGAGGCCGCTGCCACAACTCCAGGGCCAGGCCAACAATTGCTTTGGCCAATGGGAAGGGCTCCGTAGGGGAATCTCCTCGGTCCAGTATCTCCGTGAGGGGATACCTGGTCCGTTTCTGAACGGGTTCGAGCTGCATCCCAGTGGACTCTGAGATGAGTCGAAGTATACCTAAGAATGAGGATGCGCTCTCATCCACTGACTGACCCCTGCAGATTCCAGGTCAATGGGCCTGGAGTACAGGGAGTCGTCATCAGACTCTGAGGAGTCTGCAAACAGCTGCCGAGTGCCTGAGCCACCCCTCCACCTGCCGAGGTCGATCGGGAGTGAGGGTGACAGACAACCTGTGGGGCAAGCCCTGACCCGACCGAGAATCCTTGGTTGGGGCCCCAGTCTTCGGTTGTGGAGACGGTTCCACCACAATAGGCGGAGCAGACGGTTTTGGCCGAACAACCGGCGCCAGGGTCGGCTTCTTGACAACTACAAGGGGTTGCTTCAGTCACTCTGGTGACAGCCACTTAATGGCTGGAGAAGGCGATGGAGTCGGTTTGTTACCGGTCAACAAAAGTTGCTGCCACATCATGTCCTCGTAGCGCCGGCGTAACTTATGTCGGAGCCTATCCTCCGAAGAGGATGAGCGGCGACACCGCTTTCCATGGTGCCGAGACCACCGATGTCGGCGGGACCTACTTGACCTGGAAGAGGACCAAGACCTTCGGGGTCGCAGAGGGTGGGTCAAAGAGGGGGCAGGGGAAACCCGCTCATCCCTCAGTTCAGGGTCCTTGACCGGGGACTTCGGCACAGGAGGCACAGATAAGTCCTTGGTTACCACCGGGAGTGGGAGAACAGGTGAAGAAGGGTTGTCAGCTTCTCCAGTCGACAAAACGTCCAACGGGTCGAGAAAAATCTCGACGCGTCGATGGATGTCTCGGCCGGCTGACCTGATGGGGATACCGTGAAGCCAGCGGCCTTAGCTGCAACCTCGACCGAAGTCAAGGGCTGACGGTCCAGTGAAGGGGATCTCTCCCGCTCCCATGAACGTCGACAGTGGGACTTACCTTTTGGTTCTTTTTTCTTGGACCTACTGGTATTGTCCTGATGGCCCTTCTCCCTTGGTGGAGAGGGACTGGCAAAGCTCCTTGAAAGAAGCAGTGTAGGAGGAGCCCAAGGAGAGTGGGATAAATGCCGCAGCCAAGGAGGAAGATGAAGCAGCCTGGGCTGCCTCCTCCTCGAGGGCGATCAGCTGCTCCTCGGATAGCGCCCAACGGGCCTTCTTTGATTTCACCGGCGGGTACCATTTCTCGGGACACCCGAGTTGTAGTCTGGCAGTACGGTCCTCTAAAACCGAAGCAGAGAAGGACTTGCACAGATCGCAAGCCTGTGGATCATGGGCAAGACCCAGGCAGTAAACGCACGTGGAGTGCGGATCGGTCCGGGGCATCTTCTGCCTGCAAGGGCACCAACGGAAGCCGGGAGTAGATTTGTCCATCGCAGCTGCGAGAGAAGATGAAGACTGTAGTCTAGTAAACTTTAAAATAATTTTCGGAAAACCCGAAGAGTTTGGATACAGGCCTAAAACGCAGAGCGCTAAAGAGGGAACCTGAGCTTCCAAACGGTAAGGAGGATCTGACGTCATGGGGCGGAGCCGAGGGTTTTACCACCAGGGTGGGTGGGAGGAGCCAGCTTGAACACCTTCCGGCAAGAATTAAAGCAGCAAGAAACCTGCCACAAAGTGTTGATTGAACATATCCACGTCCCTAGAACCTATGTCCTGCATCACGGAGAAGAGGCCATGCCACACTGCAGATGGAGATTTTGACACACAAATTTTTTACATTCTTTTTCAGTTTATTCACCCAGGATAGCCCTATATGGTTAGGGCTTATTGTGTATGGAATTCAGTGGCTCTCAAAAACTTGCATCTGGTTGAAAAGTTGTGCACATTCTAAAGTCAAGTGCACCTGCGTCCCTGCTCGCACGGACTCCCACCTGCCAGCCTGCTTTCATTTTCATTGAGTGCTCTCTCTCTGTGTAACTGTGCACAGCACTGCTCACAGCTAATGCTCACTACTTTCCTCTACAAAACCATATACTATAAAAAAAAATAAAACAAGCGTGACCCTATATATGTGGCCCTGTGTTTCCATCTCAGGGTTGCAATAACAGTATGGACCTCTCAAGCTTCACTTTTGAGGTCCATACACTGTTATCTCTATCCCTCAATGGAAACACAGGCTTGTTGTGTATGGTCACCCATACATTATTCCTTACATCTCAAACATTGGAATATCTTGTTTTCATTAGGGTCCTTCTTTTACCCATTACTACAATTGAGTGGACTGAAGCATTCAGAGGTTAAGGACCGACTTGGTCAAGGTCACACACAGTGAGTTAGCGGTTCAGGTGGAGTTCCTGATTCCCAAGCCTGTGCTCTAGAACACATAGCCTCCAAGCAGAAAATATTAATCTCCACTGCTACAAGAACAACATCTCTTATGGACACGGACACTGCCATCACCGTAGTGTTCTGTTCTTATGTTGTAAGACCAGGTTATTATGTGTCCGACATTAGGCATATTTTTTTCATGTAGGTTCGCACATTTTGTTGACAAACGGTTGAAAGGGATGAAGGGAACTTAAAAAAACAAACTACCACCATTTGTCATAGCAAACAAAAACACAAGTGAAATGAGTTCTGTCAGTCTACTTCAGCTGGATTTTCAAAAGGGCTCTGAACGCCTAAGCCTTGGGTGCAACGTAATATACGGGCGATGTGGGTTTGCGCATTCTTCATTGGTGATTGAGATTTTCTATTCCTTGTGCCAACTGCTGCAAGTTAAGACTAACTTTTTGTTCTAGCCTGTGGCAATCACAGGTACCCTTTTTACAGGGCTTGCGTCAAATATTTGGCACAAACTGACGAAATCGGGTAAAGTGTCATAACTGCATTCAACCCACTATAATAGGGTGCAGTTGCGGCAAAGAGGTTCAGCGCACCGCCAGAACCTACAGGTCATGGCACAGGGTTTGGCTCGAGCCCTGTGCCACGTTTTGAAAATCAGGCCCATGGTCTTTCAGAACACACTCCCTACACTTTCATCTTGGAGAGAGGACACAAACAGCAGACAGAGGATGTTGATTTTTTTATTAATCATGATAATCTCTCAGTGAAACAGCTGCAACCCCCATTCTCCCGACAAAAAAGAAAATGTTTTCCAAAGGCTACATCTACCTGTTCCCACTAGGTGAAAAACCATGCCACGGACAAGCCATATAATGCAGTCAGTGTTATACAAAATACTGTTGAAAACGACTATTAAATATTCCCTGAACCTGGGTGTGATCAGCATTCATTTTATTTATAGCTATATAGATACAGAAATATATATTTATATTTTTAGTAAATCTTTAGTTACAAAAAGAGTTGGTCCTCAGCATCGCATATCAGTGGCTTGTTGATTCTTAAGGGGCCCTGACACTTTTTTAAGGTCTGAATGGGCTATAATACAAAAATAAATGTAACCCACTGCTGTTTTGCCAACGATAACCCTTACATTGCAGTAGCAGTGTATACACTGCTTGCTACAACATGATGTGAGATCAGTGTGCACTGGAAGTCAGCACTTAAGGGGTTAAGAAAAACAAGTCCCCTCCTTTTTTTTTGTTCACGTCTGAAACCAAAGGCACCAACCTACTGGAGATTGCCTCCTGTCACCAGACCAACCCAATACACCAATTAGTATATAGAAAAAGCAGTTTTACATACAGTATACATGCGCAACCATGACAGCACACTCCCAGGACAACAAAGGCCCATCCCTCCAAATACTGACCCATATATTCTTCAGATGACAGTACAACCCAGCCACCCCAACCAGTGCATAGACCGGCTGAGCAGAGAACCATAGGGGAGGAACCCCCGGAGGCAGGGTTCCTAGCTTCCACTAAAAGGTAAGGAAGCCTACTTTGGCAACTCCTTACAACTGCGCACAGACCCTATGCAGTGCCTGTACAATATCCTGAATCCACAGCCTGGTATGTCAGATTGAAACTCAAGCACTAGTGGGCATCTCGATCCAGGTCCCCCAAACAAGGGATTGCACTGCACCTTACAGAGGTGGGGTTCCCTGGGACGGAAGGGGAGCAACTGAGCATGACTTGAAACACCACAGAGCAATCATTCACACACTAACAGGACACCTCTGAACTCCCTGTACACAACTGAAAGGCAGCACTGCCTACAAGTCACAAGATGTTTGAGCATGGTAAACATTTCATGGAGTAGTGAAACCTGGAGAGATGAAGCTCCTTATATCATGGAGAACAGCAGCATCGATACTTTGCAACCTCTCTTCCCATGGAAGTGATTTAAGCAAGAATGTATAACAAGGCATGTGCAGCTGTAGGATTTATCCGTACCTCATGTGGTGTGGCTGGGTGCCGAAACCACACGAGAAGTGGGTAAATCCCAGAACTACACATGCCCTGGAATGCATTATTGCAATTACAAAATGGACACACAAAAAAGACATTAAAAAAGTTATTTTTAAAAGTAAAGATTTTTATAAAATTGTTACAATTTAGGATTTGATCCATGTGCCTGAGAAAACAGTGCTGTGACTGTGACAGTCTGCCCTACCCACGCCCCCACCCCACAGAATTTTCTGTCAGTTTCCCCCACCCCATACACTGTCAGTTTCTGGGAAACAGAGTGGACCGGTGGAGTTGTACTTCATGCCAGCAGTGGGACAAGGTGGTCTCGGAGAAAGGCAGGGTTCAGCTGTTGTGCGTGCCAGTGCTAGAAGGGAGAGAAGAGAAGCGAACCGGGCTGGAAGTGGCTACTGGCTAAGCTGGACAAGTTTATTAGTCTGCAGCTCAAATGGAATTTTGACAATGGTTGCCAATGTTTCAAGAGGCACGTTAGGAATGGATCAAAATCCTGGAGCATTTTCAAGAACGGCAAGAGTTACTGTGGCTGGTACTTCAGGTGGGATATCAGACATGAGGAAAACTACTCGATCGAGAGTTATCTACCATGTTTTGGCAATACTGTCATTGGTCATTGAGTGGAACAGTTCTCCTGAGTGCTGGATCAAAGCATAAGTCAAACATCGCCATTGGGTGACTATTTTTAAAATGGCTGTTTTCGTGTTTCACCAATGGAATAAAACAGCATCAGGAGTGTATATAAACATTCTGTGCTGTGATCTCTACGAATACGGACATATGATTTGGCCTATGACTTTGCCTGTGTGTGCGTTGTCAGATTTACACATGGGTAAAGCTCCAGACTGACCAATCACAATGCAGGAGTTTAGTCCATTTTATATTCACTCAGACTGGCCAATCACAATGCATGAGTTTAGTTGTCCATTTTATATACACCCTTTTCAAAAGTCCATCCCATGGAAAAATAATCCCTTCCTTCCAGTGGAAAAGTGATTTTATACTTTCTAATCGCCCTACCAACGTGAGAGTGATGTGCCCCTTTCAACTTCCCTTCCCCCCAAAAAAGTGATCCACACCTTCTAACCACCCTGGGTGATTCATCCCCTCCAACTATCCTTGGAAGGGTGTCAATTCATTCCAACAACCCTTCTCATAGAAGAGTGAGCCATTCCTTCCAACTACCATTCCCATGAAGAAGCGATCTAAATCCTCCACCACCCCTTCCCATGAAAAAGCGATCCTCTCCTTCGAGTCACCCTTCCCATAAAAGGGCGAGCCACTCCATCTAGCTACCCTTTACATGAAACAGTGATCCACTCCTTACAACACTTCCAATGGAAACGTGATCCCCACCATCCATTTACCTTTGCTGCATGTCAAGAGTAGTTTAAAGTAAGTCTAAAGTTAGAAACAGAAACAACTCTGCTATGGTTCCAAATACAATCTAACAGCTTTACAAATCCATGTGACAGTTATAGTTACATAGAAACATAGACCTTGATGGCAGATAAGGACGACTTGGCCCACCCAGTCTGCCCATTTCCCTACCTACTGGATAAGCTGCAGATCCTAGTTAACCAGCAGCCTATTTCTTCCTAGCCCCCTCCCCACAAGAATTGCCTTATGTCTATCCCATGCATTCTTGAATTCTCCCAGTTTTAGACCCACAACCTCCTCAGGAAGGTGGTTCCATGTGTCCACCACCCTCTCTGTGAAAAAATACTTTCTCACACTGCCCCTGAGCCATCCCCCCCTCTATCTTCAAATTGTGTCCCCTTTTTCTTGCACATCTCTTTTTCTGAAAGCTGCTACCCTCTTGGACTTTGTTGATTCCACTGAGGTACTTAAAAGTTTCAGTCATGTCCCCCGCCCTCCTCAAGGGTATACATATTAAGCTCCTTTAGTCTCTCCTCATATGGCTTCCCTTGCAGACCCTGCACCATTTTAGTTGCCCTCCTCTGGACTGCCTCCATCCTGTCTATGTCCTTGCAGAGATGGGGTCTCCAGAAATGGACGCAGTACTCCAGCTGGGGTCTCACCAACTGTCTGTACAAAGGGATAACAACTTTCTGTTTTCTACTGGTGATGCCTCTTCTTATACATCCCAGTATCCCCCCAGCCCTCCCTATTGCCTTCTCACATTGCTTGCTAACCTTAAGGTCATCTGATATGATTACCCCCAGGTCCCTTTTTGTTGTTGTTACTACCTCCCCGCCATTGTGTACTCTTTCCCTGGGTTTTTGTTTCCCAGGTGCATTATTTTGCACTTCTTTGCACTGAATCCAAGCTGCCATACGGCTGACCATTCCTCCAACCTTGCCAAGTCCCTTCTCATCCTTTCCACCCCTCCTTGTGTATCAGCCCTGTTGCAGATCTTTGTGTCATCTACAAAGAGGCATACTTTTCCTTCCAGTCCTTCTGCAATGTCACTTATAAAACATTAAAAAAGACTGGACCCAGTACTGAACCCTGCGGTACCCCACTAGTAACCCCCCTTTCTTCAGAGAGGACTCCGTTTACTGTTACCTTCTGTGTCCTGTAGTCCAGCCAATGTTTTACCCAGGCTACCACCCTGCGACCCACTCCCAGGCTGCCTAATTTATTAATCTTTTGTGTGGGACTGTGTCAAATACCTTGCTAAAGTCTAGGTAGGCCATGTCAACAGCCCCTCCCTGGTTTACTACTTTGGTCACCCAGTCAAAGAAATCTATTAGATTCGTCTGACATGACCTTCTCACTACAAATCCATGCTGCCTTGGGTCCTGTGCCCCACTGGCCTCTAGGTACTCAACAGTTCTTTCCTTTAGAAGTGATTCCATCATTTTCCCTACCACAGAGGTCAAACCGACAGATCTATAGTTTCCTGCCGCTGTCTTGCTCCCACTTTTGTAAAGACGAGTCACATCCGCCCTCCTTCAGTTCTCGGGTACCACACCATCCTCCCATGATTTATTAAAAAGAGTAGTCAATAGTGTCACTAGTTCTCCCTTAATTCTTTTAGAATTCTGGGGGTGAATCCCATCAGGTCCCACTGCTTTGTCCACCTTCAGTTTTAGTTGTTTCAGAACCCTTCTTTTGTGAAAGGACTGGGATCGACCCCTATCCAGAATGTTTCTGTTAATTGGATTAGGTACCTCCCCCTCCTCCTCCTCTTTTGTGAATCCTGAGCAGAAGTATTCATTCATTATCCCTTTTTCACTGTTCCCTCTCTGCCCACCCACAATCCATTCTATTCAGCCTCACTATCCCTCCCTTTGCCTTTCTACGCTCCCTAATGTACCTATAAAAGGTTTTATCCCCCTTCTTAAAAGAGTTGGCTATCTTTTCCTCAGTTTGGGCCTTTGCTATTCTGACTGCCTTCCCTGCTTCCTTCTGCCTTAACTGGTACAGTTCTCTGTCCTGCTCCTTCTGTGTTTCCTTATACTTCCTAAATGCTATCTTTTTCTCCCTAACCTTCCCCGCCACCTCTTTCAAGAACCACAGTGGCTTTTTCTTCCATTTTATTTACTTCACAGAAAGGCTTGTTGCCTCTGTGATGGTAGTTTTGATGTTTCCCCATTGTTGCTCCACCTCTCCTTGCCTGTTTGCTAGTGCTTTTCTAAGGCACTCTCCCATTTTGACAAAGTCAGCCCTCCTACAGTTAGTAGTTTTGCTCAGCACAGAAAATGTAAATGGGCAAGTGTTTGCTTAGCCCTGTATATGATTTTTTTATGGTCTGTACCTCTCAGTTTAACAAGATCCCTACACGTAAAGGGGAGGAACTGCACCCAATGTCTGGAGACAATCCAAAGGGTATTAAATCTGCTAGTTACACCCATGCATGCAGTCAGTATTGGAAGATGGGAATAATTTACTAGAGGAACCCACCACCTTTTATGTTGGATCAGACATACCTGACAGAGGTTTGGGGACAATGTTTCCTCATTATATGGTGCACTTACACACTTCACTCCCTTTAATGCTTTATTTTTGGAAGGGGGCATTTTACAAAACAGGCCTTTTCCCATTTTATTCATGGAACTGAGTCACTGTTAGTTTTAGTCTTGGAAAAGAGTTCCTCCCGTGATCCCCTCCTCCACCACAGCATGCAGTCTGTGAAAAGTGCCACCTAGTGGTGAAAGGCTACAACAGAAGAACGCTTTTATGGTAAGAGGTTGCAATGTTAGTGCCGTCTAAATATCAAATGTAGCAACTGGTGAAAATCTGAGTAGTAAGAGGTGGCAATGGAGGTATAAGATATTGCAAAAGAAGTGCACTCCTGGAGCAAGAGGTTAGAACACAAGAATCTTTTGGTGATTAGAGGTTGTAATTGAAAAACTCTCTAGTCATGAGAGGTTGCAATGGAAGAGCCCTTCAGTAGTGATGAGTTGTAACAGATGAATCCTCTAGTGTAAGAGGCTGGAACAGTGAAGCCCTCTAGTAGTAAGAGGCTACATGGGAACAGTCCTCTAGTAGTAAGAAGCAGCATCACAAGAGTGCATTAGTGATGAGAAGTTGCAAAGAAAGAGCTTATGAGAAAGTGTTAAGAGGCTGGAATGGTTGAGCCACTAGTAGTAAGAGATTGCATCAGAAGAACCATCTAGGGATGAGACGTAATGGAAGAGCCTCTAGTGGCAAGCAGTTGTAACAGAAGAGCCTTTAGTGGCAGGACTGGAGTAGTAAAAACACCTTTAGTGGTAAGAGGCTGGAATGGAAGAGCCTTCTAGTGGTAAGAGACTGCATTCGGAGAGTCCTCTAGAAGTAAGAGACTGTAGTGGAAAAGTCCTCTATTGGTAAGAGAATGTAGTAAAAGAGTCTTCTAGTAGTAAGAGACAGAGAGATTGCAGCAGAAGAATCCTCTAGTGGTAAGAGACTGCAATGGTAGCACCCTATAGTGATGCAGGGTTGCAATGGCAGAGCCCTCTAGTGGTGTGATGGTGCAATGAAGTGCCATCCCTTTAATTTCTATTTACAGGGCAGTGAATGCGTTAAGGCACAAGTTAGCTACCATCATGCTATGATTCCTGTTGCAAATGGGGAGGACACAGTTGCAGCCTTCCACCAGCAAGGTGGGCGGATGAGTGGCTGCTGTCATAGCAGACACCAGTGTCAATTCTCAATCAACCTGTAGAGGCTGTGCAAATGCTGGTAGCCCACATTACGCAACACTAGTAGCCAGGCACCTCACTTCTGTGACACCCTTTGCCACCAGCCAACCCCAAGAGTGTGGTTCCACGGTTCAAACAAGAACCCCAGTCTCCTAGGACGGCGGCCCCATATACTGCCGCTGTTCCACTGGACTGGCCTTATTACACTTGATTTTAACCCCAAGGGGATCCATCAGCCAAAAGACTAACAATTCCCAAAGCAGGTGTGATTATCCAACGCTAGAATTACCTCAACACCTAGACTCAACAGAGCTGGGCAGAATGGGGAATTCTGTTGGTGGAATTTATGTGGAATGGCAATTGTGCTTCCAAAATGCTTTTCAGAATTCCAGAAAACATTTCTATATAAACTGTGGAATAATATTCTGGAGATTATATAATCCACACAACAGTATTCCGCACTTTGCGGAATAATGAGTCAGTACTTTACATAAACCGCTGAATACTATACTGCAGTTCATGAAAACTGTGGACTACAATTCCGCAGTTTAAAAAAAAAAAAAATTCACTTTTAGAATTTTGGAATTCCACTTCTGATGGAATTCTGCAAAATTTCCAAAAGTTTGCAACATTTCTGAAATTTTGCGGAATTCCTGCAGAAGCAGAATATGATTTGAAGAAAATGGGATTTCAGAGCATTCCTACTGCATGGTCTTTTCTCCCTAAAGTTGTATGTACGTAAATGAAGCACAAGACTCAAATGACCATGGGTTTTTGGCAAATAGAAACATAGATTTTGATGGCAGATAAGGACCGCTTGGCCCACCCAGTCTGCCCATTTCCCTACCTATTGGATAAGCTGCAGATCCTAGTTAACCAGCAGCCTACTTCTTCCTACCCCCACCCCCTAGAATTGCCTTACGACTGTCCCATGCATGCTTGAATTCCACCAGTTTTTGACTCCACAACCTCCTCCGGAAGGCCATTCCATGCATCCACAACCCTCTCTGTGAAACAGCACCCTGACCAGTTGAAAGGTACAATAGGCAGTGCCCCAGTGAATCCCTCATTTATTTCAAGGAGACGGACTACCTTTATTAGATTCAAGCCATGAACACAAAATATAGGTTACTCACCTGTAACAGGAGTTCTAGGAATGGTATATGTTGTTCATCCACACTTATTGGCAGGTTCCTTGCCGCTTTAAATCTTGCCGGAAGGTCTTCAAGCTGGCTACAACCCACCCGGGTGGTAAAACTCTCGGCTCTGCCCCATGACGCCAGATCTAGCCCGCTGGAAGCCAGGATGTGCGTCGAAGCCGGGCAGGTCGTGTGGATGAATAACATATACCATTCCTAGAACTCTGTTACAGGTAAGTAACCTGTATTTCTAGGGCAGGGTTCTCAAATGGGAGGCCAGCCTCCTGGGAGGCCCCAACTTGCTCAGGGGAGGCTTCAAGCAAGTCTTGAAAAGTATTATATTTCAATTTGAACTTTACAGATTTGTGTGAAGTGATAAGGCAAACAAAGAGGATAATAGTAGGTGAATGTATGTATTTATTCACAAGTCTGTGATCAGGGAAGGTACAGTACACTGAGCCATGGCTTATATCAGGTGTACCTAGGGAAGGGTAATGAGAGAATATAATTCAGATTGTAACTGCAGAACACTCAAGCAATACAAAATGAATAAAAGTGCAAACAAATTAAGAACAATAAACTAAAATGTAAGAAACAATTGATCAATTAGACTGGCAGCAGAACTGTCCAAATACAAGAGTTAACCATACAGGTACTAGGAATAAGAGCAGGAGGGTGCAAAATGATCCCTGGGAAGTTGCTTAAGAGGAGGAGAGGGGAGAGGCAGAGGTCAGCAGGAAAGTTATTCCAGATAGAGGGAAACAGAAAAAGCAGTCTGACCCATGAAGGTATGGCAATAAGGGTAACAATATTTCAAGAGTAGAAAATATTGAAGCAAGTAGGTGTCCTGATTGAAGGGGGGAGGGAGGTTACAATAAGCTTAATAACATGAGCCAACTATTTTTCTATGGGGAGGCCCAAAAATATTTCAGTATTTTGGGGGAGGCTCGTGATCTTTTCCATGGCTATGGGGAGGCTCACTATGACAAAGTTTGAGAACTGTTGTTCTAGGGACATGGATATGTTGTTCATCCACACTTATTGGCAGACTCCTAGCAGTTCTCCGGGAGGATGGAGGCAAGGCGCACACCCCCTACTTAGGGAATAGAGACTGGAGAACCGAGGCCCCAAAACCAGCATCCCGGTGTGACTCAAGGTCGATGTGGTAGTGGGTAATGAAGGTATGTGCCAACTTCCAGGTAGCAGCCCTGCAGATATCCTGGATAGGGATGTCCCTGGAAGCAGCTACCGATGCAGCGGTATGGCGGGTAGAATGAGCTCTTATCCATCTGGGAGGCTCCATGCCCGCCAACCTATAGCAGAGATCTACGCAGGAGGTGACCCACCTGCTTATCGTCCGCTTGGCTGCAGGTCTGCCAGGTGCGGCTTCAGCGTAGGTGACAAACAGCTGGCGAACCTCTCCCCCGAACTTCAGCCATTTGCTCCATATAATAAACGAGCACTCTTCTAGGGTCCAAAGTAAGGAGCCTATATTCTGCCTCTGAGGTGTGATTGCGGTAGAACACCGGCAGAGTCAACACCTGGTTAAGGTGAAACTCCGATACCACCTTCGGAAGGAACTTCGGGTGGGGGGCACAGGACAACCTTGTCCCTGTGGAAGACCAGATAAGAAGACTCAGTGGAAAGCACCTGGAGCTCTGCCATCCTTCTGGCTGACATGATAGCCTCCAAGAAGGTGGTCTTCCACAACAGGTGGGAGATATTGCACCTGTGCATTGGTTCGAATGGCTTGCCTATAAGCTTGGCCAATACCAGCAGTAGATCCCACGGAGGTGGAGGTTCTCGCACCGGAGGGGAAATGTGATCAAGGCCTTTGAAAAAGCACCAGACCACCTTCTCCTGCACCACCGACCGCTTCCCGGCCCGTGCCCAGTAAGCAGAGATGGTTGCCAGGTGCACCTTAAGGGTTGTCAACCAAAGCCCTTGCTGAGAAAGGGACCACAGGTAGTCCAGAATGCTTGCCAAGGAACAGGAGGAAGGGTCCAGGCCCTTTCCCTGACACCAAATAGAGAATCTCTTCCATTTGAAGGCATAGCATTTTCTAGTCGACTCCTTATGGGACGCCGCAACGACATTGAGGACCTCGTTGGAAAGACCCAAGGCCTGGAACTCTAGCCGCTCAGGAACCAGGCCGTCAGGCGCAGGGATTGAAGGTCCGGATGGAATACCTTCCCCTGATTGACTGAGATCAGGTCCGGGCGGGCTGGAAGCCGCCTCGGGAGCCTGGAGCCGAGACTGAGGAGATCTGGATACCAGAACTGGCGGGGCCAGTCTGGGGCTACCAGAATCACCTGCGCCTTGTCCCTCCTCGCCTTGAGAAGCACCTTGTGGATCAAGGGAAATGGGGGAAAGGCGTAGAAGAGGCCCGGGGTCCACGGCCTCGAGAAGGCATCCCCCTGCAGTGAGCCCTGCTGAGGGGGGTGGGCATGGAACAGTCTCAGCTTCGCATTCTCCCTGGAGGCAAACAGGTCCGCCTGAGGCGTGCCCCAATGGAAGAAAAGATCTTGTACTACCTCCGGCAGGAGAGACCACTTGTGAGACACAGCCCCTATCTGGCTTAGGGCATCGGCCAGGACGTTGGAGGCTCCAGCCACGTGAATGGCTAGGAGATCCGCCTCCAGGCTACACACGAGAGACCATATGCGGAGAGCTTCCTTACATAACAGCATGGAACGCGCCCCGCCCTGGCAGTTTAGGTAGTACAGGGTCGTGGTATTGTCCGTCTGGATCTGAACTACTTGACCCCATAGAAACGGAGCGAAGACAGTGAGAGCTAGGTGGACCGCTCGGAGCTCCAGCAGGTTGATATGGCATCGGGACTCCCGAGGGGACCAGAGGCCATGTGCTCTGTGCTCTCCCAGATGGGCACCCCAACCCATCAGAGATGTGTCAGTCGATAGAGAGACCATTGGCTCAGGGCAGATGAACGGGATGCCCTCCTGCAGATGTGCCGGAACGGTCCACCACTGGAGAGCGTTCCACATTTCCTGGGTCACTGTCACCAACTGATCCAACAGATTGTAGCATAGTGACCACTGGCTGGCCAGTCCACATTGAAGAGGACGCATGTACCAACAGGCCCAACAGACCACGCTGGTGCAGGCTGCCATGAGGCCCAGGAAGTCCCAGGCAGGGCGTGATTGCCCAACCAGAAATGACTGGGCAAAGGAGGAAAGAACCTTGGCCCTGTCCGCCAGGACCTGAGCTCTGGCTTGAAGGCAGTCGAGCTCTGCCCCGATGAAGAGTATCACCTGCTTCGGCATGAGTTCCGACTTGGCCTCGTTGATGAGGAGGCCAATCTGAGAGCAAACCTGGAGGGCCAGATGTCTGGACCGCTCCACCTCCACTCTGGAGGGGGCTGCAATCAGGCAGTCGTCCAGGTAGGGGTACACCTGGACCCTTCGGCGCCACAGGAATGCTGTCACCACTGCCATGCATTTGGTGAAGACCCTGGGAGCTAGAGAGAGGATGAAGGGCATGGCCCGGAACTGGTAAAGGGATCCCTCCGCTCGGAAGCGGAGGAATCTCTGGTGAGACGGATGGATCGGGACGTGAAAGAACGCATCCTGGAGGTCCAGGGAACAGAACCACATGCCTCGTTCCAAGGATGGGATTATCTGAGCCAGAGTGACCATCCTGAAGGTCCGAGACCTTAGGAACCCGTTCAGGTCGAGAATGGGGCGCCAGCCCCCCATCCGTTTTGGGACCAGGAAATACCTGGACATAAACCCCGGGTCTGGAGGAGGGTCCACCACCTTCCTGATCACCTCTTTCTCGAGGAGCAGGGCAATATCGGCTTGGCAGGCTGACAGCGAGGCTTCGGACCCCGTGGCCCCCCGAGGGGCGACGGCTCAAAAGGGAGGGGTCTGCTCGAATTCCAGAGGCAGGCCCTTCCCTACCACCTCCAACACTCAATGGTCCATGGTGATAGCAGACCAGGCGGAAAGGAAGTGGCAGAGCTGTCTCTCATGGGGAACTCCGGAAGGGTGATGCGGTTGGGGCGCATACCCCTCAACCCGGCCACTGGGCAGGCTTGGAGGAGGGACCGGCTGAGGGACCTCCTGGGCCTTTACCTCCTTGCTTCCTGTTGGAGGAAGCCGCTGGCTTGGGTTTGGGACGCCAAGTGTGAGCCTGCTGGCCCTGTTGCTGGTGCTGTTGGGCTGGTTATGCCGCAGGGGCCGAAGGACAAAAGGACTTATGCTGTTGCTGACGGCGGCCTTTATCCCTCTGGGTGGAGGTGACCAAGTCCAGAGTGGCGTTGGACTTTTCGATCCGCTGGAGGTGTCCCTCCACTCCAGGGCCAAAGAGGTCAGTTCCCAAGAAGGGGACGTCCGCCAACTTGTGCTGGGTATCCGCCGTGAAGGTGGATATCCTCAGCCACACCCTGCGGTGCATGGCCACCGCAGCCGCTACCGACCTGGCACAAGAATCACCTATGTCCAGAGCAGTCTGAAGCTGCTGCTTCGCCACCTCCCTACCCCGGTCCCGCACCTGATGGACCATGGTCTGCAGGTCGGTCGGAAGATATGGGATGACCTCGTCCAGGGAGCCCATGAGGGCGTGGAAGTGTGCCATCAGCACGGCCGAGCTGGCCTGAGGCCGAGGGAGGATGCAGCGTACACCTTGTGCCCGGTATAGTCCAGCTTCTTGGACTCTTTGTCAGGGGGCTTATCCACGTCCCGAGCGTTTCCGGAATGCCGGAAAACACTGTCAGTGACTAACCCCTCGGCAGAGGGGTGCTCCGAGAAACCGAGCAAAGAGCCGGTAGGGACCACATACTTCCTGGCCGAGTGCGCAGGACAGGAAGCAGGCCACTGCCAAAGCTCCAAGGCTGGGCCGACAATGGCCTCAGCCACAGGGAAGGCCTCCGTAGGTGAATCCCCCAAGTCCAGTATCTCCATCAGGGGATACATGGCCCGTTTGGACACGGGTTCAAGCTGCATCCCGGTAGACTCTGAGATGAGCCGAAGCAGACCCAAGAAGGACGATGGGCTATCGTCCAATGACTGGCCCCCGGAGATCTCTAGGTCGACCTGCCTGGAGAACAGGGAGGAGTCGTCATCAGACTCCGAAGAGTCTGCGAAGAGCTGCCTCTGGCCTGAGCCACCCTCCATCTGCCGAGGATGGTCAGGAGTGAGGGTGACTGACAACCTGTGGGGCAGGCCATGACCCAACCGAGAATCCTTGGTCGGTGCCCTAGACTTCGGTTGTGGAGGGCGGAGGTTCCACAACAATCAGTGGGGCAGCTAGTTTCGGCCGAATAACCGGCCCGGAAATGGGCATCTCGACTGCGGCGAGTGGTTGCTTGACCATTTGGGCGACAGCCACTTGATGGCCGGGGATGAATCAGACGGACGACTCCCCAGACAACAGTAACTGCTGTCACATAAGCTCCTCCTAATGCCGACGCAATTCTGGCGTGAGCCTCTCTCATCTGAGGAGGAATGGTGTCGCCCGCTTACTGTGCCAAGACCGAGACCGCCCGATGTCGTGGAACGCTTGACCGAGATGAAGTCTGGAGACGACCCTCGGTGTAACCGAGGCAGCCCTGGGAAGGAGCGGGGGACACCCACTCTTCCCTCGGCTCGGACACTTTAACCGGGGACTGCTGCCCCGTAGGTGCGGGCAGATCCTCGGTCTCCACCGGGGGAACTGGCGAAGAGGGGTTGTCGGCTTCACCAGTCGACAACCCGTCCGACAGGTCGAGGAATATCTTGACTGCATCGACGGGTGTCTCGGCAGGCTAGCCTGATGGGGACACCGTGAAGCCAGCGTCCTGAGCCGCAACCTCAACCAAAGTCGACAGTCGGCTGTCCGAGGAAGGAGACTTCTCCCGCTCCCATGAACGCCGACGGTGGGACTTACCCTTCGACTCCCTCTTCTTGGGCTGAGAGGAATGTCCTGATGGCCCCTCTCCCTTCGTGGAAAGGGACTGGCAAAGCTCCTTGAACGAAGCTGAGTAAGAGGAACTCAGAGCGGGATAAATGCCGCAGCCGAGGAGGAGGATGCAGCTTGGGCTGCCTCCTCCTCAAGGGCGATCATATGCTCGAGCTGCTCAGCCAAGCCAGCCGCCGCGGACACCACCCAATGAGCCTCTTTGGATTTTACCGGCGGGTAACGCTTCTCAGGGCGCCGAGCTTCAATCAGGCAGCGATCCTCCAGGACGGTGGTCGAAAAGAGCGACACAACTCGCAGGGACCGCGGGTCGTGGTCTCAGGCCGAGGCAGTAGATGCACGTGAGTGGATCCGCCCTGACATTTTCGCCCGCAAGGGCACCTCCAAGCCGGGGATCGATTTGTCCATCACAGCCGCGAGGGATAATGAAGACCGAAGTTTAGAAAACTTCAAAACTAGTTTCGGATGAACCGAAGAGTTAGGATCCAGTCTAAAACGCAGCGCACTAAGGAGGGAACCTGAGCTTCCAAGTGAGAAGATCTGGTGTCATGGAGCGGAGCTTAGAGTTTTACCACCCGTGTGGGTGGGAGAAGCCAGCTTGAAGACCTTCCTGCAAGATTTAAAGTGGCAAGGAACCTGCCAATAAGTGTGGATGAACAACATATCCATGTCCCTAGAATAAGCAGTTTAGACGGAAATGGCAAACTCCTTCCTCTTGTGACCAACATGTAAACCTTGCTGTAGCAGGTAGCACACCTAACTATGGTCACCCCATTCCCCAGCCTGTCCAACAGAATGCACTAAAAATAACAAAGAGACAGGCCAGCGCTAACTTGGCGTCTCCTACTTTAGTAACACTGCTAAGTAAAGGCTAGTAAGCTGCTGCAATGACATCAAGAATGTAACTTTTTATACAGGAATGATCTTCAAAGTACATCCCCCACACTGCCACTGTCCAGTCCTATGGTGGAGGGCTTCCTCTGCGACTGACATACTTAGACTGCAGTAAAAATCATCATTGCGTGAGAGCTCTTACACTCTGAGGAAACATAGGGCAGCAAGGACAAAAAAAAAAAATGCACAAAACAGTGCTGCAACAGCATGTCAGTTGCAAGTTAAACAAAAAGGTAATATCTGCTTAGTCTCCCAACAGCTCTCTGGACTGAATGGCTTATTTTTCTACCAACTCATCTTTCAGCTGCCCCATGTCATGATTTTACCACTAAACCTATCCCATTCTGTTGCCCCCCAGACATATCTGCATTCATTCCTGTATAGTACATGTGTACCGTATGTGTGGGGTATGCTGCATTTGGGGGATTTGTGTGGGCATCCTCACATTTCTCCTTACTCCTTCCCCCCTCCCCAGCACTTGCCACCTTTCAGCCATCTAACTTTACCCACTTATCAGACCTCACTTGAGGACTCATCAGGTCTTTCATTCCTACTGTTTTGTAATGGTTCTCTCACCCTCCCCCACGTCACTGTTTTACAGCTTCAGTTCTTTCCTTTCCTATTATCACTTTTTCTTGAAGACCTACCCACTCACTTTCCTTCTCCACAGATATTTATACAATGGGTCAAGACTGCTACCACAAATATTGTTCTCGGACTAGATGAAGCAGGTGACATGCCATGCCCATATATGCACTGATGAATGTCCAGTATGATGCTGAATTTATATGAAATAACACTTGTGTGCTGCGTTTGTTGGGAGACACAGTCATCCCAGTGTGTGCTAAGCAGAAAGCAGCACTTGGCCTGTAGCAGTAGCCTCATGCCTCAGCATGCTAACACACAAAAGAGTGCGGATATCAGTGCAGCAGGGCATAGATCTTGACACTGGTAGGACTCTGTGAGTTAGCAGTCAGAGTTTGCTGAAGGTTTCATGTCAAGATTTTAACATCAGTAAGGGACAGAGAGTCTGATGTGGTAGTCTTCAGGCTCTAGAATACGCTTCTGAAATTTATCTAGGAGGCTCCCTCGATAAAAAGTCTTGAGAAGTTTTAAAGATTGAAGAGCTGTTTTTTTTAGCTAGGATTTCCCTAGGTAAATTGTTTTTAGGAATTAAAAACATTTATTTTGTAAGTATAAGCTAAATTTATTGGAGACTATATTTTTTGCTCTATTATATGATTTGTTCCTTTTTTATATTTGCCTTTTTGTTTATCCTGCTATACAGTGCCTTCAGTCAGGGAAAAGTGCTGAATTAAGTGTCTTTATTTAGAGAAGAATGTCCAGAAGGTTGCTGGGAAACGTAGTTAAGTTGTACCACTGTTAACCCTTGAGTTTGGTGGGTGATGCTGTGGAGTTTCAAATGTTTGCTTGGAAATCCTGTAGTTTCACTAGTGGAAACCTTTGGGTCTGGTGGCAGATCCCGAGGGATTTCAATATTGGCAATCCTTGTGTTTGGTGGTAGATCCTGTGTGATTTCAATAGTGACAGTCCTTAGGTCTGGCAGGAGATCCTGTGTGGTTTCAATAGTGACAATCCTTGGGTTTGGCAGGAGATCCTGACAATCCTTAGGTTTGGTTGTAGATCATGACGGGTTTCAATAGTGACAATGCTTGGGTTTGGTGGTAGATCCTGTAAAGTTTCAATAGCGACAATCTTTGTTTTTGACAGGAGATCCCGAGGAGTATTAATACTGACAATGCTTGGGTTTGGTGGTAGATCCTGACAAGTTTCAATAGCGACAATCCTTGTGTTTGACGGGAGATCCCAAGGGGTGTCAACACTGATAATCCTTGGGTTTGGAGGTAGATCCTGACAAGTTTCAATAGTGAAAATCCTTGGGTTTTGCAGGAGCTCTTGAGGGGTTTCAACAGTGACAATCCTTGAGTCTGGCAGCGGATCCTGAGGGGATTTAACAGTGAAAATCCTTGGGTTTGGTGGTAGAGCCTGACAAGTTTCAATAGTGGAAACCCTCTAGTTTATAGGTGATCCTGATGGGTTCAAATAGTGGAAACCCCTTGAGTATGGGGTGGGGGATCCCGAGAAGTTTCACTAGTTAAAACTCTTGGGTTTTGTGGGAAATTCTTCACAGCCTCAGTACTAAGAATCCTTGGGTTTTGTAGGAGATTAAGCGGTTTCACTAGCAAAAACCCATTGATTTTGTAGGACAGACTGAGCAATTTCACTAATGAAAACCATTGGGTTTGTTGGGTGATCCTAATGAGTTTCACTAGTTAAAACCCCAGAGTTTGAAGCGTGATCCTAAAGAGTTCCACTTGTGGAGGCCTACCACCAAGACTGCGTCAGAATAAACGCTCGATTGAAAACCATGCTGGAAAAACTGTGTGCGCAGTTTCAGAGCATGTTTATATATATTTACGCAGTTTTTCACTGCGCCTGTTTGGTGTCTGCGTGGAAAGGTTTTTGACCACACGTTTATCAACAATGCAGTTCTGACCTAGACCCTCTTGTGGAAATCCATGGGTTTGGTGAGAGACCTTGGTGAGTTCCACTAGTGGTAAATCCTTGGTATAGTTGGTAATCGTGAAGTGTTTTCAAGTGGAAACCCAGTTGGTGGGAGATCCTGATGACTTGGAATTGGTGTGTAACCCTAAAGCTTAGTAGTGGAAACCCTTGGGTTTGGTGGGGGATCTTGTGGAGTTTCAGAAGTGGAAATTCTTGGTTATGATGGGTAATCCTGATGAGTTCCACTAGTGGAAACTCTTGGGCTTAGTGTGAGATCATGAGGAGTTTCAGTATCGGAAAATGTTTGGTTTGGAGGGTGATCTTGAGGAGTTTCAGTTTTCATGTGATCACATAATTTTCTTTCAGCATGATCAGAAGAATACAGAGAAGTGCCATATAATCATAGTATTCTCTCGGCATAATTGGAATACCAGCTAAGGTGAGCACAGTGATCCTAACATTTGCCTTCATGATCAGAATACAGTAAGGTTCTCACAATTACAATCATTATCAGGTGATTCCAGCAACTGTCAGGTGTCCATTAATTACCTATCATTATCTTAAACAAAGGGAGAAAAGTGCACCTTTGATTACAAAAAGGTCATATAATGTGACAGGTTAACTCACGTTTCTCCTTGCTGCAGGCAAACCAAACCTCAGCACATCTGTGGCGGTCTCAGTTAAGTTCAACTGCAGCATGCCTGTTACCTGTATACCACCCCATATGAACGTAACCAGACTTAGCATTGCCATGTAAGTTTCAGGTCAGACTATCCACAGAACAAGGTGCATGCATCTCTACCCCAAAAGCAGAAGCCAAGCTGGTGCCTTGATCTATGGAAAGGCACCTTTTAAAAATAAAGTCTGAATTTGAATAAAATGCAACTAGTATATCAGAACCGCCTACACTTCACACTCTTTGTAACAGGGAAAAATTTATGTACCCCCCCCACACACACACACACACTTTCAGCTTCATTACATCAGTGTCCGAATTACTAAGCATTACAGCTCAATATAACTTTATTTTAGCCACACGACCCCAAGCTGCCCCTAGGACAGCCAGAGTTGGGCCAGCCAACACCAGTGGAAAATTTCCTGCATATGACTGTGACTAAATTCTGCCATTGTGTTAGCAGCCCAGTAACACCATGATGATTCCAAACAGTCAAGGGGAGTTGAAAATGTCAGTACTGATGCAGGTGATCGAGTTCAGTTGTATCATGGGAACCGTGGTGGCAGGCAAATGTAGTTGGGGGGTGGCTTGCCATTGGTTTATCTTAGTATTGTTGTAAGTTAGGAAGCCATGTTGCATCATGGGAGCTCTGGCAGTGGAAGAGTAGAAGGGAGGGGAGTGGCTTGTCTCTATTTTTTTAATATTAGTATTGTTGCAGAATACAGAGTTATATCATGAGAGTCCTGATGCCAGGAAGTATGTGCTCAGAGTTCAAGTGTCCATACCGCTGGTGACATCACTGGAATTCCCCATCAAGTCCTGTTGTTATATGACCCCTGGTTGTGGGAAGAGTATGGAGAGGGAGTGGCTTGTGTCCAATTTGAACATTTTAGTATTGATGCAGGAAGCCGAGTTCTCTTGTATCACTGCAGCGCTGGTGATGGCTGTGTGTAGTGGAGGGAGTATTCATATTTCATTGTAAATGCAGGTTATATAGTACTATCTTATCACGGAAGCCCTGGAGGTGGGCAAATACAGTGGACAGGGAACTTGTTTATAGTTAGGAATTTGTATATTTCTGTGAGATACCCAATCTTGCTGTACAATGTAAGAGCTAATGACTGCATAGTCTATCAGAGGGGATACTCTGCCTTACCTGCTTTCCCCATGTCAGTTAATTGCTCACAGCCATGTTCTTCTCATGTGCATTCTTAATTCCAAGTGTAGCGTTGTACCTGTGATCTGTTCCACATTACCAGGGGACAATCACTCACTTTAATCTCGGAACCTGTCATAGCACACTTGAAGGGACATCACTTATTTTACCCTCAGAAACCCCTATGCATACCTCTCAAATGTCCCACATTAGTTCTGAGTTTGCTGCTCCAGATTTGATTAAGTGGCCCAAATATCCAATGCTAATATCCCAATTATCTCAAATCTGATTGAAAGAAGGTTGCGAGAAATGCTAGTGTGGATTACACAGGTTAAGATGCTTTAGAAACAACCACAGCAAAACCCAGGCATGAGTCACACCCCACCCTCAACATAACACACAATTATTTATATTTACAAAAGGAGTCAAGATGGCAGTCGTAAATATTGTTCTCTGGTTGGACAAACTGGGTCATCTGCAATGCCGATACATATTCAGGAATGTATGGCACAGTTTTTTTTCTAAACCAAAATGGTTAATACATCATTTTATGACTGCAGTAACACACTCCAGGTCGCTGTACTTGGGGAGATAAAGGAACTTGTCTGGTCTTTAGGGAAGTTGTACAAGGAGCAGCTTTCTAGCCTCAACACGTAGACACTCAGGACAAGACAGGAATGGGGTGATGTGATAGAGATCTACAAATACATCCAAGGGGTCAGCAGAAGTGACTGGTCAATTCAGTTCAGATGTAACAAGGGGTCAGGCACCAGGGGGCATGAATACATACTAGTATGGGGTACATTTAGAATGGACGTGAGGTGGTATTACTTCACAGAGAGGCTGGTGGTCAACTGGAACAGACTGTCAAGTGAGATAACAGCCATGTCTATCCAAGGGTTTCAGGTGGGATGTGACAGGTACAGCGGCCGGGGCATAGCGACTGTGGGCTCAGGAAACAGGGAGAAGGGGGTAACATTACAGGTGGGTCAAACTCACATCTGGGCACTCAGGCTAAGGACACTCAGCAATAGTCTGGTGTGGTTTAAAGTAGCACAGTGCAGAGTTGGACTCCCAAGTCTCCTCCTGCCTGCAATATTTCTGTGTTTCTGAGACACAACAGCCATGTGTCTTAGCACAAAACTGAGTACAGCATACACCTTCCAATAAATGCACATCCAGTCACGTTTTATTGCCAATACAGCCACTTCCTCTTATCTAAGCAACTCACTGGTCCAGAGCAGCATGGCAGGGACACTTCTTGTTTCTACTTAATGTGCAGAGATGGGGCTGCTTTTACCCAGTTATAACAGATTACAGGTACTGATCCATAGGAAGGTCGCACAGGAGTTGCCCAGTAGATCAGTGACTGCCCCCCCCCCCCAAACCACATACACAGTTTGAAGTGCTACAGACAGTACTGGAGTACTCCATTCTCTGGACATGCAACAACTGAGAAGTCTTTACCTACACCCACCCCCACCCCAAAAATAAAATCATGAACACCACTAACCACTGTAGAAAACTTGGGGTTTCAATTTTCAGAGGAGCAGCCCCTCCTACAATTTCCACCCCCACTTTATTGGTTTTGAGTTCTACCAGAATTTGTTTATAAACATTTTTGCTCAAATTCATTGCAAAAAAAAAAAAGGAAAAACATTAACAGTCTTTGGCATTTGTAGGATTCCACCTCCCAACCCATTAGCCCCCATTCCCACTTATTTCAATCCTACTTTTAAGAATTTCAACTCTATAGTCACCCCGTTGGCAGTGAGAGGCTTAGGGATGGGGATGTGAGCCTACTTCCTGGATACGCACCCATCAAATAGTTGGGACTGGAGATCAAATCTTTTGCCAGTTTGGTATATACATTCAGCAGCAACAACGTTTCACTTATCTGTCATAACTGTAAGTTACAAAAAATATACAATGGAAAAGTGCATAAAGCAAGGGCTGATACATTGAAAACAGCCTTTCACATGACAACAGTGGTGTATTGCTTCATCCCTTTCTTGAGTGCAGGTGTGTGAGACACCCCTCCTCAATAAGACTCTTTCCCCACCCCCACTTCTCCTTTGGCTCCTGGGATGGAGGGGGGAGAAGAGACTGATCTCAGTTCAAGGTTCCGCACTTGGCCGACAGCACTAACATCCCAGTCCCCATTTTGATGATGCCAGCAATCTGGGCGGGCACAGACAGCACCGTGGTGCAAAGTGGCAGGCCAGTCTCGAACCTTTCCACTCTGAGAAGGAAGAGATTTTAAATTAAATGTAATTATTTATTTTTTAACTCCCGAGAGACATTTTTGAATAATAATCTATTTTTATTTAGTTTTTTTCTTATATACATTCCCCTTCCTGAGGCATGTTCTGGCACCTTGGGTCAGGATGTCCATCCAACTCCACTGACTACTAACCCACCACTAGGTGGTGTGTCAACGGCATGGGGTCACACAGTATTCATGACCATCATTCTTACAGCCGTGGGGTTTCTTGCTGATCGTGTGCCCCCCTGCCCTCCATCCTCTGCCTGCTTGCTGCTGCTGCTGCCTGTGGCACTGTTGGCACTGGACACTGTAGTGGAGCCCCTGAGGGGGAGAAAGCTCAGTGTCCCACCACTGGGGTCGCTGCAGTGCTGGAAGAGTCGCCGCCCCGCTCCTGGATTGGGAAGCCCTGCCACTGGTGTGGCAGCATTTTCTCTCAGCCCAGGCCACCTGAGACCATTTCCGAACCCCATCACCAGCAACAGCAATGCACTGGCCCAACGGGTAACCCTATTTGTATTTTTTTTTTTGTTTTGCCTCAGCTGGCAGTCCCTCAGTTTGCCATTCCTACCACCTCACCCCATAGAACTCCAGTTCATAACTTGAGTGATGTCTGTATTTAGCCCCAAACTGTGCAGTTATGTTGTTAAAGTGGCTCCAGGGGATGGGCCATGGGTTGAGGGGGAAGCAGGCCAAGCAGAAGACACCTGAATGGGCTTAACACTGACTCCAGAACAGGTCAAACACCAACTCATGAATAGGTCAGCACACCAACTTCAGAACAGGCCAAACACAGACATTTAAAAGGGCGACCTGGTTTGGGTCTTCTCTGTGTGCACGTGTAATGTTAATTAAGCAGTATAAAAAGCATACTGGCATGTACTAATAATGCGAATGTGTGCAAATTACCATGTTCTAAATGAAGTTACAAAGAGTCTTTTAGACACTAACCTTTTTGGACTTTAATCAGAACTGGTTCCGATTATATTCCCCCTATTCCTAGTACACTTAACATTACTCGTCTGTCAGAAAAAACATCCCCATACTTGCTTGCAGGGGCTGCAGAGTATGGGCTTAGAACTGAGAGCTGAACATTTCAGACCTAAAGTATGTGTTTATGCGTTCCATGTGAGCAGTTTCTTACATAATGAAAGTGCCATCGGTTTGGTGAGAAGATCCCACTGAAGAAAGAGATGTTCCGTCAACTCAAACTGCAGGAGACCACTCTCTCAGTAAAAGGCATCTATAAGGAACCCCATAAACATACTGTAATGTACGGATGGTCTCTTTTCCCACAGGGACTCGATGTCAGAATGTCATAATACCATCGCTCTGACATAGAAGTCATAATGCATCTGCACTCATATCATCAAGTCCAAATACCACTGTTCTGGCATTAGAGCAATGGTATTATGGGATGGAATGTTCAGAGAGTTCCATGCGTATATCGAGAATAATGAACCCCCAACTGTGAAGTATGAGCTGGTATTCCACACTAAGTTAGTGTGGTGACATCATAGGCATGAGAGCGAAGCTCGAGCGTCTTTACGATGTCACTGCACTAACGAGGTGTGGAATACCGGCTTGTACCTCACAGCTGAGGGTACCTTACTGTATACAGTGCAAGAGGAGACCATTTCAGAACCACTCATCTTCAGTTTTAGCTTCCCTCACGAGTTACCGCTGCTGTCACAAATAGCCCATTTCAGAAACACAGTGACACAATACTAAGCTTCCCCCATGAGCTACCACTGCCCTGACCAAAATCCTGTTTCAGAAGAATTGTGACATAGCAAAACAGAGGTTTTATTTCTATCAGGTGAGCCACTTTTGCACAGTATTCCCGGACATGTTATCAGCACTGTTTGGGGGGCTTACTGAGCTATCGTAGAGAGACGTTAGTGTAGTATTCACGAAGACTACTTGATAGCAGCTGTAAGAGATTGTGTTCGGTGGTGACTTGGGTGGGGAATGGATCTCATTACCGCAGCTGTGCAAAGAAATAATTTACATTCCAGAACATGAATTCTGACTTTTCAACATTAAATACAAGCTTCCAGAGCCATCGCTGAAATGGGCTCATCATGTACTTTATTACAAAAAAATGACAGGAGCCCATCAGTAACTGGGAGTGTCATGCCCTCTCAGGATTCTGGCGATAATGTCACCAGAATCCCTTGATGAGAGTCGCAACTTTGTTACAGATGCTTCCCCGTCTATTATTCTAGTTCTACAGCAGGAGAAGTCGTATGAGGAAAGGTTGCAGACTTTAACATGTATACATTGATGGCCAGGAGAGAAGAGGGAGATACGTGTGAGATTACGAGTTTGTCCAAGGAATCAACGGGGCAGACTGTAAGGATTTGTTCATGTGACACAAGGGCACAGAAACTACAGGACAGGGTGGAGACTGGTGGTGGTGGGGAATTCAGGAGGGATGTGAGAAAAGTTATTTTTTTAGCAGTGCAGGTGATGGAGTAATGGAACAGCCTGTCCAGAGAGGTGGTTATAGCCAAGACTGTGCGTGGTTTAAAATTGGGTGGACAGGTATAAGGGAATAGTGGGACCTCCCCCCAAGGCAGAAGAGGGGAAGGGACACCTGGGGAAGGCAGCGATGACCAGTCACTAGGGCAATCAGATCTCTAAATCCAGTCCGCTGTTAGGCGGCGCATGGAGCTAGGCTGGGGAAGGAGCAGACGGGATGGACCTCTGGGTCGCTTTCTGTTGACACAATCTGTGTTTCTATGTTATGTCACTCCAGTAAGCCATGGTGATTTAAGTTTGATACAATATTAAAAAAAAAAATTAATGTAACTCGCCTTCCCTGCGTCAGAAGTGGGACATTCCAATTGCACACTGCCACACAAGAGGACAACTGTATACAGAATGCGTGGCCCTGTGGTTCTAAATGCTGATTGGCTGAAATCAGGTAAGCGGTCTATAATTCTTAACTGGAGTGTGTTTGAATTCTAAACTGAAAACTAGCCTCTCTCTCTCATGACCAGGCTAGCAATGCAACGTGCAAAAGGGACAACTCCAGAGTCTTCCGTATAGTTGCAAAATATTTCTTTCTTAATCCCACTATTTCTCTGTCCATGTCGGTTATCTCTCCCTTCTGAGGGCATCTTCTTGTCAAACTCTTCTGCTGGAATCCCCAAAGCTGGGGCACATAGCGCTGGTCAGTGGGGTGTCCAAGGTGAATGCCAGCAGCAAAACCGCTGGACATATAGTAGAAAAGAGAGAAACAGGAAACTTGATCAGCTGGGCTGAACTTGCTGTTTTGGCGACACGCTAACTTGAAAGCCTGGCTAAAGACATGATCTCATGCTTTCCATTAATTAACTCATGAACAGGGAGCGACTGAAGATTGACACAGCTCCTTCTCCACTATCATGTGGCATAGTCATGTACTCTCAGCACCCCTTGCAGACAAGTACTACTGACCACCCCCACCCCTTGTCCCATGGCACACCAAGATTTAGTAACTTCCCAGTCTGCTGCTGTAACAACCTTCCTTCTGCTACAGTAAAAGGACCGTACACATTTTCTGTACGGACTACTCCCAGCATAGATTACAATAACTTAACACCTTTCTTCCCCCAAAAGAAGTGTTTCAATTAACGTTTGTTGCTTTTCTTGAGTAACGGCAATACTTTGATGAGAACACTGCTCCTGCTGCCTGAGGTGTAAGAATGGCACAAAGAATAGGACTCTACAAGTCGAAGAGGACTGTTTTAATGTAGGCAATCACTGTCAAGTTGGAAAGCATCTGTATATGTTCATTTCCTGGCAGTTCGAGCATCTTCACTGCCTGCTTCTGTTTGCCGATCCACCTTTTGCACTGCAGGGCACTTGGAAGGTTCACGGTGCCGTCCCCCTCGCCGTCAACGGTCTTGGGATCCTTATCCGGAAAGGAGTCATAGTAGAAGGTCTCGGGGGTGGGCACCCCCGTACCGTAAAGGCAGTGGATTTCCACGCCAGGGGGAGTCAGCTGGTACACCAGGGGCTCCGTGTTCTGCCTCATGAGCCAGCCGTCCTCAAAGCCCAGGTCCTGATAGAACTTCTGGTAGTCCCGGATAGTGTAGTTGGTTGTCGGAGTGGCTAGGAAGATCTTGTCGGGTGGCCAGGTGTTATTGTAAGGCAGAAGCCAGTTGGTGCTCACTGCTGTACGCTGCTGCATTCGGATTTTCAGTGTATTGATTACTGGAATCCTGTTGTTGTCTCCTGTGAGAATAATAAAAAAAAAAATTATGTGGATTTTAGAAAGGACTACAGTTTCATAAAGCACATTTCATAAACACGCTTTGCAAAGAAATGAGTTGGGTATGGATAGTGCAGGGACTGCAGAATAGAATAGACTTTGGATTTATAAAGCACCTTTCATGCTCACTGTATCTCAAAGCATGTTGGAAAACAAAGGAGTTAGATACATGTAGTGCATGGACTGTAGAATAGTATATAATTTGGATTTATATAGCATCTTTTATACACACTATCCTAAAGCGCATTACAAAGGCATGAGTTTGGTACTGGTAGTGCAAGGATTGTGGAATAGTATATCATTTGGATTTATATAGCATCTTTCATACACACTATCCTAAAGTGCATTACAAAGAAATGAATTCAGTACTGGTAGTGCAAGGACTGTAGAACAGTATATAATTTGGATTTATATAGCACCTTTCATACACACTGTACCCCAAATCACTTTGCAAAGAAATAAATGATACTGGTAGTGCAAGGATTGTGGAATAGTATATAATTTGGATTTATACAGCACCTTTCATGCACGCTACAGATAAAATACATTCCTCCTCTTTTTTTTTATGATGAAGTTTCCAAATACAGTGCTCCCTCGCTACAACATCTCTCGTTATAGTGAATCTCGGTTATAAGGAACAGCTGTGATGGTTCCCACTGTTTTCAGCTTAATCCTTAGTAGGTGTTAATGGGTGAAAACAATGGTTCATCGCAGCTGTTTCCTGCTGCCACTGCCTGTCTTTCCCTTTCAACCTTTACATGGAGAGTCTCCTAGTGCCCTTTTCCTTAAAAAAAAAAAAAAAAAAAGTTACCAGACAAACTGCTCTTCTGTATGCCAAGTGAGGAACAAAGTCGGTGCTTTGGTCTGAGTGGAGCAAAGCGGCTTATGTTTCTGTTCATTTGCTCCACTACTGAAGTGCAAACATAGCTTTATTTAGCTTTGATGTATGTGCTGGCAAGCAGCCAACATGTTTAAACTCTGCTCCACTACTGAAGTGCGAACAGCACTTTACTGTGCTGGCAATCAGCTGTCTGAGCAGAGTGAAACCTACTTTTCCATCCCTGTGCTCCACTACAGAAGCACAAATAGCATTTTACTGTGCTGGCAATCAGCCAGCATTTACTGTCGTGTCAATGCCGCTCATGAAAGTCTGTTAAAAGAGAAAAGAAAAAAAATACGAAATAAGAAAAAAAATGAAAGGTAATGCCCAACACGTGTGGATGAACTGTAATCTAGTCTCCACTTCTCAAACACTGGCATGATATACAATCCCTCCTTATAATGAGCCCTAACTACAAAGACCAATATGGATGGACCCAGAGGCGTTCGTCATAACGAGGGACCACTGTATAACAAAATGTATAAAACACACACACACAGAAAAACACCAAAGCAATGCAATGGCAGTTTGGGATCATAGCAGCTAGGGGTTAGTTAAACACTGCTTGTAGCCATTATCCGCAAACATAACTATTAATCATTCAAACTAAACTAGAGTGATTTAGACTAGATCAATACAGCCTCCAAGCGGGGTCCCTTATGGCATGAAAGTCCTCTCCTGAGGTCTGGACAGACAGAACTGCTGAACTTTGCTCTGCCGTCCTCTCGCCCAAACCTTGGGCTTGGAGTCTCGTACCATAAGAGACATCCCTCAGAGGCCCTATTGTCATACAGATCACACTGCCTCTTAAGTGAACAGAAAGCACTGCAACATTCCCTGGGAGGCAGTATAGCCTAGTGGTTAGAGAACAGAGCTCTGAACCTGCAGACCTAGTAGACCTGGGCTTGAACCCACAACCATCACATGCATACAGCATGACCCTGAGCAAGTCATTTAATCTCCCTGTGCTTATTCATCTCCTCTGCCTCAGTGTGCATTTCCCAGTCCAAAAATGTTAAAGCAAGTAAATAAGATAATACTTATTAGGCTACCCCCAGGTGTTCTGTGTAACAGAGACAATTTTTTCCCCTGTCTACATGGTGTTTTAAACCAGCCCTCTCTTCTACCATCACATGTGCCCCAACCAGAGAAAAAATCTGTCGCAGTCAGTGGCTACTGACGCTTATACAGCTGGTTGTAGATGTCATTGCTTAAATGAAAATGGGAGTACAGTGAGATGCTATGAAAGTAGCGTCATCAATAGGGCCATTGATTTCTGGATATGTAATTCTCAAATTTTGGTGATAAAAAAGATGCCATTCAGATTACCATAGGTTTCTTATCAATGAGCAGTAAACTACAGCAATGAAACAAGACATAGTGTCACAGGGTACAAAAGTCCAATGACCTACCCCTTACCACTGTCCAGCCAAAAATGAATTATTATGAGCATAAAAAATATAACTGAAGCGTGTATCTGAATGTTACATTTTGGGAGAAAGAGAGAACTGGAAAGTGCTGAAACATGCGTGTCCACTGTTTCTTCAGACACAGTCCACAAAATCTAAACATTCATTTTAAAAGCTGGTTCCTTTAAAAAAAAAAATATCCTTTACTGAAAAAATGAAAGGTTGTACCAATGCAGGAAGCCAGGGTACCATAAAACTGTCTGAACAGAAAGAATAGCACTATAGCAAAGGTGTGAACTAACTCCCACTCACCCTAATGGCTGCTTGCTACTACACGTTCAGTCACTTCACTACCAGTCTAGCATTGTTTGTAAAGCGCTCTTGGATACAATGTGTATGAAAATCGCTATATAAATGCTGCTTCTTCTAACGGGGTACAACCATTAACATCTTTAATATAAGGGAACACAGCGGGATGAAGATAGGGAGGCATACCAAACTGCCCTAAGGGAAGCAGGGAAGGCAGTAAGGCAGGCAAAGGCCCAAACTGAGGAAACACTAGCACGAACAGTAAAAGAAGGTGACAAGACTTTCTATAGATACATTAGTGAAAGGAGAAAGTCCAGAGGGCGTATTGCTAAGCTTAATGGAGAAAAGGGAGCATGTGAGGAGGAGGACCATGTAAAAGCATCTATCCTAAATAGATACTTTTGCTCAGTATTCACTGAAGAGAAGGTAGGGCAGGGCCCACAGCTCAACACCATGGACACAGGGGAGGGAGGTGAGCACTACTCCTTCACAAAAGAAAGGGTCCTACAAGAGCTTGCTAAGCTCAGGGTGGATAAGGCAATGGGACCTGATGGCATACATCCCAGCGTGCTTCAAGGTGGAACTAGCAGAGCCATTAGCAGAACTGTTTAGTGAGTCTCTGAGCACAGGAGAGGTCCCAGAAGACTGGAGAAGGGCTCATGTGATCCCTTCACAAGAGTGGTAGCAGGGAGGAGGCAGGGAACTACAGACCAGTCAGTCTTACCTCAGTAGTGGGCAAGATTATGGAGGCACTCCTTAAGGAAAGGATAGTGCAACACCTGGAATCCATAGGGGCACAAGATCCAAGACAGCATGGGTTTAGAAGAGGAAGGTCCTGTCAAACTAATCTCATAGATTTCTTTGACTGGGTAACCAGAGTGGTGGACCAAGGGGGAACAGCTGATGTCGCCTACCTTGACTTCAGCAAAGCTTTCGACACTGTTCCACATAGAAGATTGATAAATAAGCTGGGTAGGCTCGGGGTGAGTCAGAAGTTGGTCAACTGGGTGGCAAACTGGTTGTCGGTCAGAAAACAAAGAGTGATGGTAAATGGTATACAGTCAGAAGAGATGCAAGTCACAAGTGGGGTACCTCAGGGATCAGTCCTGGGGCCAGTCCTCTTCAACATCTTCATTAGTGACCTTGCAGATGGACTAGAGGGTAAGGCTTGTCTGTTTGCAGATGACACCAAGATCTGCAACAGAGTAGATGATCCAGATGGGGTGGGCAGAATGAGAAGAGATCTGGATAAACTAGCAAAATGGTCAGAAGAGTGGCAACTGGGATTTAATGCAAAGAAGTGCAAGATCATGCACATAGGGAAGAGAAACCCTGAAGCCACCTATAGGCTGGAGGGAGTTGCTAGCAGTCACAAGGAAGAAAGAGACTTGGGCATCATCATCACTGATGACCTGAAATCATCAAGCAGACCTCTAAAGCAGTAGGTAAGGCTAGGGGGATGTTGGGGTGTATTAGTAGGGGTATCACAAATAAGACGATGGAGGTAATAATCCCTCTTTACAAGACACTAGTTAGGCCCCATCTGGAGTACTGCATGCAGTATTGGAGGCCACACCTTCACAAGGACATTAACCAAATTGAGGCAGTCCAGAGAAGGGCAACCAAAATGGTGCAGGGACTGCATCAGAAGACATATGAGGACAGATTAACAGAGCTCAATATGTATACCCTTGAGCAAAGGAGGGAGAGAGGTGATATGATCGAGGCATTCAAACACCTTAGGGCATTAAAAAGGTGAAAAGAGTCTAACATGTTTAAATATAAGAAAAATAGCAGGACAAGAGGACACAGCATGAGATTAGAGGGGTCCGATTAAGGGGAATGTGAGGAAATTCTTTTCACAGAAAGAGTGGTGGATGCATGGAATGGCCTACTTCAAGAAGTGGTGGCTATGAATACAGTGCAGGGCTTCAAACAGGCATGGGATAGGCATAAGGGAGCAATACAGATGAGTATGAATAGATAGACCACTGACAGAACAAAGGCCGATGGCACATTTATAAGGTAGAAAAAGAAATGGGCAGACTGGATGGGCCTTGCGGTCCTTATCTGCCATCAACTTCTATGTTTCTAACAGTGTTGATTTTTGAGTTTCAGCTGAAGTTACAGAACTCTGGAATATATCTATGGAAGTACTAATACCCCAACATGGTGGGCGGTATTGTGCTATACCAGACCACCCAGAGGTGTAATTAGGTCCGATACGGCAGGCAGAGGGCCTTATAGCACCTGGAAGGTCCGGCTTAGCACAATACCGCCCACCCTGGAGGGTATTATTGTGCTTAGAAAATGGGAACTGTGAAAGAAAATAAAGTTTAATAAAAATGTTAATAAAAAAAAGTTTAAAACACGTTTTGTAATAAAATAGTTCCTCCGCCTGCATTAGAATGTGTTTTTTTTTTAGGTAGGGACTTTTGTCCTACTTGAGCCTCTTTATTTCTGACTTTTGATCTGGTTGTCATGGTTATATACACGCAAACACACACACACACACGGCTTCTGTTTTATTTTTTTTATTTATTCATGCAACACTTGCAGCTCATAAAAGAAAATTCAGTTTCGCTTTCTTGCCTGTTTGGTTTAAAATTCTGTTGTACCTATACGTGCTGTGCAGTTTGACAGAATGAAGAAACATCTGATTATACCCAGTGAAAGCCATGGCGGTCATTTGTTCAGATCGAGAGTAACTTGTGATGTGGTGACAGCACTTTCATGCCGCTGCTATTACAGTGTCTGTTTTTCTTTTTTTAAACAGTTTCTGGTTGCCACGGACTTAAAAGGGAGCAAATGTCAAGCGCGGTCTGAAAACAGAGTGGTCACGCTAGGACCTAAGTGAGTGCTCACAGTACCAGATGTGGAGAAATTAAAACAGAGGTAAAATTATTTGTTTTCTTATTTTAAATATCAAGATGTGACCTGGGGTAGTGGTGACACGAGAAATCCCGATGTGGACAGTTTATTATTGGGATTTTTTTTTTGGGGGGGGGGGTCTCTCGCTTAACAACATGGCAGCAATTTGAAAATTAAAACTCTAGGGGCACAAGGATTTCAGGATAGAATCTCGGGCACTGAGACTGGCACTTGTTTCTAGGCTGGTCTCTGTTGTCAGATAGACCAAGGCTGTGGATAGGGAACTGGCCAATTAGAAGAGAGGATTTTGCATGCCCATTTTTTATCAGCATAATATAGCCTCAAGTTTGAAATATAGCTTATAAAATGTGAAGATTTGCATGAAACAAATTGTTATACATATTTTTTTTTGGGGGGGGGGGATAAAAAAAGGCAAAAGAGGGCAAGACAGCATTTTGAATGAAATTTTATTCAAAACTGCAATTTCAGATATACAATCCAATTTTAAGCAATTCTGGAAACAAAACTGGCAATTCTGGTAATGTCTGGAAATCTATGGCCCTAGTTCTCAGCCTCAGGAGCTATTATGGATATAACATATGCTGAAAGCTGACTGGTGGAGAGCCAGTTTCACCAGCAATGTTATCCTCATGGGTGAAACTAGTGCCCACAACAGCCTATTGAGGACTGTAAACACATAAAGGGGTCGATTTTATAATCACAAAGCACTTCAAGGCGTGTGTTGCTGAGATAGCATCACTTCTCGGGTGGTTGAAAGCACTTATCCTGTGGCCTCGGACCTCACAACACAAACGAGGCATGATGTTATCACAGCACGACAGACACCCTGGTGTGCCTTACTGCAATAGATGATGCCACTGCTGGTTGAAACACAGAAACCGTCAGCAGATAAGGACCACTAAGCCCATCCAGTCTGCCTGTAAGCCATATACTTGTAGTGGCCTCTGACCCTATCTGTGCAGTGGCTTTGCATCACTCCCTCCCCCAGGTCTGTTTAAACCCCCCACAGTGCTTGCCCCCACCACCTCTTGTGGCAGACTATTAAGCGTGTCCACCACCCTCTCCGTGAAGAAAAACTTTCTAACATTTCCTCTTAATCCCCCCACTCCAATTTCATATCATGCTCCCTCGTTCTAGAACTCCTTCTACAATGGAAGAGGCTTCCCCCTGCACCTTGTTTATGCCCTTGAGGTACTTGAAAGTTTCTATCATGTTCCCCTGCTCCCTCCTTTCTTCCAGTGAGTACATAAAGCCCCTATGACGGCACAGTAGGAGGCCTACTTACTGTACGGGACTGGCAGTATAGCCTAGAGGTTACAGTAACAAGCTGTGAATGAGCTTAGCACATCCAGCAGATTTGGGTTCGATTCCTACAACTTCCACTTGCATACTGTGTAACTCTAAGCAAGTCACTTAACCTCCCCAGAGTTCCCCAGTTGCCCTTGAAAACAGGCCGTCTGCCTAGTGGGCCTTACCCGGTTACAAAAACAAAAAAAAAAACGTACAGAGCCAGCTGTAAAGGCCAAGGAGACTGAAAACTGAAAAAACAACGAAAGGCACTGAATGAGAACAGGGGCTTAGAAAAATGAACTGAGACTGCAGGAATGCTTCCTTTCCCCTTTATTTCTTTTATGTATTGTTTATGCTCCTGTCTGTCCAGCCCCCATCACTCAGTTCATCCAGCGCTGTCACCTGTCATCTCGGGGACTTACCTCAACCTCCAAGCCCCACTTATATCGCCCCCATGGCAGGGCTGTTGGGGTGGCAACAGGCCCTTTGGGGATTCTACATCCAATGGAGGAGGAGGACAGTGTCGATGGTGCAGGGCCTGCGAGGGACCGATGCCATCCTGCTGCAGCTGGAGCGCTTTTTCCATGCTCCCCCCCTCACAATCAGTGATGGCAGCTCAACAAGCCCCCAGAGGTGCAGCAGCAGGTATGCACAGGAGTGCTCAGGCATGTGATATGATGCCCTCCCCATCTAAGCCTAGCCAGCCTGTCGTTTCCCATGTGAACCCATAGGTGGTGCTAGGCAGCAGGCTACAGACACCCTCCCCACCGAGAGGCAAATGTACCACAGGACACTCAAGCCTTCTTCCCTGGCTGGCCCTCTGGCAGCCTGAGATTGCCCTCAAGCCCAGGTCGGTAACATTGCAAGCGGCTGGGCCGTCAGGCTGGCCTTTCCCTTCTCCTTTACATAGAACTTGTTTGGCCAGCCCAGTGGCGCAGAGGGCTGAGGCGCTGTAAGTGCCCTACCTCTCACCACGCCGGTGACTTGAGTTTGGGTCGTAAGGGCTTGGCGGAGAGGGGGGCTGGGAAAAGGACTGTGCGGCCACCTGACACCTCTCCTCTCCCAGACTGGGGTGGTGTGTTGTCCCAGCTCTTGGCTGCCACCAGGTGGAGGCCTAATGGTAGCACCGACACTTGGGAGGCAGACTGAGGTGGTGGAAGGAATGATTCTGGAGTGCATGCACATCTCCACATGCATGCATCCTCCGTGCCATTGCCGATCCAGGATAGGGAGATTAAAATGAGAAAAGGTCTGCCTGGTCTCCATGACATGCCACCTGCCAGCCCTCTGCTCCACACTTCCATCTGGCCAGAACCCATCAACTAGATGTGATGTCTCAGGCAGAGGGAAGGACAGTCCTCCCCCACCTGACCCCACCACAGGGGGAAATCTGTGGTGATCTAAGGGACCCAGCTGGGTTGAGGCAGGTCACTTGGCAGGAGAAAGAAGGGATGGAATTGATAAGCCCCGCCTGGATGGACTGCAGACAAAAAAGCTCTATTTAAAAAAAAAAAAAAAAAAAAAAGTGAACCAGTCTGGAAGCTTAAAATCAAACAGGAAGCTCCCTTACCTCTATGGGAGGGGTTTTTTCCTTTGTTCACCTCGACTATTCCTGGGAACCTAATGTGATGTGACCTCAGCTACAGTACTGCATAAATGCAGTTTGCTCGCTTGATCTGTATGCATGAATTGTTATGCCCATTGTTAAATTATGACTTTGTTATCCCATTGTTACTACCAGTGTCACACTACCTCAAATGTAATTTCTGTATTTGACTTTGTATCAAGCTAATGCCATTCTACTCTGTGTAACTTATCACAGTTCGCTCCTTGAAAGCAAGTCGAAGTGAGCCTACCAGGTTAACAAAATCCAATAAATTAATAAGTTCCTTTAAACTATTTTTTAAATTGTTAACGATTCCCCCCCCCCCCTTAGGAGGGGGAACGGATCATAATTTGCCACACCACCGAGGAGCTGGTCACATGATCCCTTCCACTTCCCTGAGTAGTATGAATAGGAACAGCATGGGGGTATCCTCCATACAACACTATGGAGCACCTTTTTCAATGGCCTTTCTCTGTGAAGAAATACTTCCTCACGTTCCCTCTGAACCTCCCTCCCTCCTGTTTCATCCCAGTTCCCGTAGTCCTTGATCCCCTTTTACGATGAAACATTGTTTTCCTCCACCTTGTTCCTCCCCATGAGTTACTTGTATGTCTCAATCATATCCCCCCCCCCCACTCCAGGGAGTACATATTCAAGTCCTTCTGTCTGTCTTCATAGGGTTTGTGATGTAAACCTTGCACCATCTTGGCTGCTCTCATCTGTACTGCCTCCATCCTGTCTATGTCCTTGCATAGGTAGGGCCTCCAGAACTGGACGCTGTATTCGAGGTGGGGCCTAATGTCTTGAATAGGGGAATTATGACCTCCCTTTTCCTGCTAGTGATGCCCCTGCCTATGCATCAAAACATCCTGTTTGCTTTACCTGCTGCCTTGTCGCAATGACTCCCTAATTTTAGGTCATCAGAGATGATAACCCCAGGTCCCTTTCCTGCATGGAGTATTCTATATCCCCCCCCCTCAAAACTGGTATGTTGCTCCAGGGTTTTTGTACCCCACGTGCATTATTTTGTATTTCTTTGTGTTAAATCTCAACTGCCACTCCCTTGACTAGTCCTTGAGCTTCTGCAGATCTCTCCTCATCCTATCCAGTCTGGCATGTCCACTCTGTTGCAGAGCTTTGTGTCATCAGCGAACAGGCAAATTCTCCCTTCTAGGTCTCCTGTAATGTCACTGATAAAGATGTTGAAGAGGACTGGACCCAGCACCGATCCCCATGGTACTGCACTGGTCATCCTTCCCTCTGTGGATTGACAGCCATTTACCACCAACCTCTGTATCCTATCATCCAGCCAGTGCCTCACCCACCGCACTACTATGTTACCCACTCCCATGTTCCCCAGTTTGTTCAGGAGCCTCCTATGCAGCACAGTGTCAAAGGCCTTGCTGAAGTCCAGATAGGCCACATCCACTGCCCCCCCCCCCCCAGATCAACCTCCCTTGTCATCCAGTTGAAAAGCTCAATGAGGTTTGTCTGGCATGACCTCCTCCTGCAAACCCTTGCTGCCTTTGGTCCTGTAGCCTGTTGGCCACCACGTGCTCCACAATTCTTTCCTTCAGTAATGATTCTATGACCTTCCCCAGTATACTGGGGTCATGCGGACTGGTCTGTAGTTTCCCACTTCCTCTCTGTTCCCGTTTTTGTACAAGGAGACTACATCTGCTGTCCTACAGTCTTTGGGTACCTCCCCTGCTTCCAGAGACTGACTAAAAAGGGTTGCCAGAGGCCCTGCCACCACCTCTCTCAATCCTCTCAGCACCCAGGGGTGAACCCCATCTAGTCCCATTGCTTTGTCGACCCTTATTCCTTCCAGTTCCCTTAGGACTCTTTCCCGAGGAAACAAACTTGTATCCATTTCCTTTCAGCTCCTACCCGTCCTCCTACCTTCTGGCCCATTTCCAGCCCGGTCCTCTATGAAGACAGAGCAGATATATCTGTTCACTATGTCTGCTTTACTGTTGTCATCCTCCACTGTGTTCCCTCCCTCCCCTTTCAGCGTCACTATTCCTCCTTTTGTCTTCCTTTTTCACTTATGTACCTATAAAAGGTTTTGTCCCCCCCCAACCACTGATTGCGCAATGCGCTCCTCTGTTTGTGCTTTGGCTTCCCTCACTGCCTTCCTTGCCTCCCTTTGATTCTCCTGGTACCTCTCCCTGTCCTTGTCTGCCTGTGTCCGTTTGTACTGAATTAATGCTATTTTTTTGGCCTTCACCTTCTCCACTACCTCCTTAGAATAACATAATGGTCTCCTCTTCTTTTTCTCCTTGCTCACCTGTTTAACACACAACTGTGTTGCCCTTGTTATCCCTGCTTTGAATACTGCCCACTGTTCCTCCACCCCCGCTTTCCTCCCCATTCCAGTTAGTGCATCTTCCAAGCATTTCCCCCCAAATCTGCCTTCCTAAAGTCCAGGATACGCATTTTTGTGCGGCTGTGTTCAGATCCCTCCTTTATGTCAAACCACAGTGACCTGTGGTCACTGTTCCCCAGGTGCTCTCCCACTTCGACTTTCATCACACTGTCCTCGTTTGTGGGCACCAGGTCTAGTAAAACCTCCTGCTGCATGGGTTCCAGAACCAGTTGTGTAAGGACAGCTCCCTGAAAGGAATCCAGTACAAATCTGCTCCTGGCTGATGCCGCTGCTGGGAGACTCCAGTCCATGTCTGGAACACTGAAGTCCCCAACCAGCACCTCCCCCCATCTGCCATTTCTTGGATATTTGGCATTATCTTCCTATCCGTCTCCTCTGCCTGGGCTGGTGGTCTGTAAATTACCCCAAGCAGATGGCTGACCCTGATTTCCTAACAAGCTTAACCCACAGTATCTCACCCCACCCCCGATCTCCTTGAATCTCTGCGGTCTCTATGTTCTCCTTCACATATAGTGCCACTCCTCCCCCTTTCCTACCTGCCCTGTCCCTCCTGAACAGACTGTATCCTGGTATGGCCATCTCCCAGTTGTGACTGTGATTACACCAGGTCTCTGTGATGGCCACAATGTCCAGGTCTGTGTGCCATGGCTGCCTCTAGGTCCTCCATCTTATTACTGAAGCCCTGGGCAATGGCACACATGGCTTTCCAGGATGCGACTTCTCTCCCTTGTTTTGCTGCTGTAAGCCTCACCCTTTCTTGTGTGTTCTTTTTCCCTGGTCCTCCCCGTTTTTTACCCTTGTGTAGAACTCTGCCCTCTGTCTGTCTAACCTCTGGGGGGCAGGGGAGATACTGAGACACCTGACTTTCCTGGCTTCCTTGGCCAGTTTAAATGCTCGCTACAGAAGCACCAAAACCTTTCACTCAGGACTAAGGTCCCTTTACCAGATGGATGTAGGCTGTCCTCCTTCTACAGGCCTGCATCCCTCCAGGTGGGGCCCCCATGAAGCCGAAGCCCTCCGTTCCACACTATTCTTTTAACCAGGAGTTGAATTTCTGGATTCGGAGTGACCTATGCTCCCACATGCCATGTTTTAATTGGTGAAGGGGATGGACAGAGTTGGGTAAACGCAGATCTTTGAATTGGGGAGTGCAAGCGGAACTAAACTGCATGACCTTAAAGGAGTGGGAAGTGCTGAATAAAGGGAAACAAAGTATTAGTTCACACAGAAGGCGGGTAACATGTTGAACAACCTACCAAGGGAGGCTGTGAAAGACAGTAACATTCAGGCTTTTAAAGCAGAATAAGATATTCCTGACACAGAACTGCACTGAGTGATACACAAGTAGGGTTAACACACTGGCTGATAAGCTTGGATAGACAGAGTTTTATTCATGTGGCACTTTTTCCAGACTCAAAGCACCTTACAATGTTACGGCAAACAAATATAGCAATACTATAACATATTAATAAAATTCATTGATATTTATAAAGTAAACAAACGCATCTATAAACCTCTTATAACAGAAGCCATAAAGTACTTAAGCAATAAACCACCAAAGGGTGTGGGTTATGCTAGGATTTACTCATGCCTCGTGTGGTTTGGTCATGAGGCCGCAGGTCAAGTGATCAAATCCACACCAGAAGTGGGTAAATCCCAACATAACCCATTACAGGTCATGGTTTATTTGGATTATACAATCCCCACCCCCTTTTTTTTGTATGTGTGTCTCACAAAAAAAAAAGAAGAAAAAGAGTTTTTTGTATTTTAAATTATTTTTATTGATTTTATTTCTCCACCAGAAAAAATAGTCCTGTGTTGCTAGAGAGTCCCTTCCTAGCCTCCTCATTTCTCCGGCCCTGGCTGCCTTTCTAACAGATATTAAAAAAGGGCTGCTTGATAGCAACAAAATACATATCATACTGATTTTTTTTGTTTTTTAGACAAAGAGCCTGTGAGTCGTGATTTTTTTTTTTTTGCAGAGACAGCCTGCGACTAAGAACTGTCTCTAAGTGACTGTATGAGACAGAGTGTTGCGAGCGCCACTGTTGAGCTAGAGAGAGACGTACATAAAAATGTTTGGATGTCGGTTTCTTTTTAATTTTCAAAAAGTCTGAGCTGGGTGCAGTTGTGAGTTGTTCTTTACTTCTGCCCATGTGACAGAGTGTACTGTGAGCGTTAACGGGCTGCCGTCTCTCAGCGTCTGCTTCCGGTTGAGTTTTGTGGTGAGGAAAGTCCAACTCAGAGGAGTTGTTTTTTTTTGGTGAATGGGAAACTGGAGTGCTTAATGGAGGGCATCGTGGCATGTATAATAACTGTGAAGGAAGGATCCCATGGTGTGGAGATGAAAGTCATCCGATGATCTTGCAGAGAACACAGGGATGGAACCAAGCCAGTATGGGAAAAAAAAATTAAAATAAATGCTCAGACAGGTGAGGAGGGTGCAAGCATCTCAGAAGTAAAGTGTTTCTATGTTACTGAAAGTGGGTTTGGGGTCTGTTTAATGAAGCTGCTTTAAATTTTTTCAATGAAACTTGCAGTGAGTCTTGTACGATTTAGTGTTGCAGCTTAACGACGGTTTAGGGTCGAGTCAACATAACGTTTTTCTGCAGTTGATGTCTGAGGTTGGAGTTATTTAAAAGGGGTGATTGTAGATGCGGCTGATTGGCACCTTTTGCGTGGGTTATGTCAGGATTTACCACGGCGGAAAGGTGTCAGTAAGCCAGCCAATCAGAGTCTGCGATTCTCGGACCCCACTGTATAATATTAGGTAATTAGTGGGGAGAACAGTCAAAGAGCCGTATCTTCACAGAACTCTTAAAGTATTCCGCCGAGGAAACATCTTGGACAGATCTGGCTAGGGCATTTCAAGGTCTAGGGCCTGTAAGAGTGAAGGTTTTGATCTCTCCAGACAAACCTTAAGCAAGCCGTGACTTATGGGAATGCTTAAACAGTTCCCACGTCCAATGTGGACTAGAATGGGTGGTCATACTCAGACTGGGTACAGTCACTGCTGCAGGAAGAGGAGACACAACAGACCTTAAGTCCCTTCAATTGCATCACATTATGATGTTACTTTCTTAGTATCACCACACAGTGGGGGGTTCTGTACTGCTTATAAGTTGCCACTGTAGCTACCTTACAAACCCCCCAGCTCGGCTGAAGTGGGACATGGACTGCAAAAACTGGACCACAGGACATCCAAGACACAAACAGCAAATGGAAAGCACCAAAGTACCACTATCGGGCGGGGGTCAGTGATTTACATTCTGGACCCACTGCGCTGGCAGTGTGCATTAACATCCCATGTGAGAGACCTAGGCTCCCAACACAAGCCAGATGTCTGGTCTGGGCCGGTGAATTCTCGGTGGTGCTGTTCAGTTAGTGTTCTCAGATTCCAGAGGGAGGGATGATGCATCCTTGCTGTGTCAGTGCATGTTGGGGTTGATTAAGGGTAGTATTGGATGTTGTGGGTGACCTCACATCATCATACCACCCCCACCCCCTTCAGGCCGATGTGGACTAGGATGCTAACAGAAAGAAGGGTGCAGGATGGGATTGGGGGGGACCTATTCCATGCATGAAGCCATGTGCACAACCCCAGATCACCTGCACCAGTCATACCCCGCCCCAAACTCTTCCTGGTACCAGGTTAAACTAATGTAAGCCCATGGAAAATCCTTAGGGTTGGGTGGCGTGGGGTGGGCTTTCCCCACAGCATAACCTGAACCCAGCAGCCTGGCTGGAGCAGCAGGCAGCATATAGAGGGGGGCCAAGGGTGTGTTGCGATGCAAGCCTGGGAGGGGCAGAGGCAGGAGGGAAAAATTAGGCAAGGGGATGAAAAGGAAATAAGGTGACACTCAATCCCCCATAAAAACTGGTTGCTTCCTCCCTCATCAACAGTGAAATCCCAGTATCTCTCCTAGGAATGGTCAAACCGGTTCTTAATCAATTAATTAATAAATAAAACACGCTTCATAGAACCTGCCAGATTCTAAAATTTTGAATAAAAAAGAACCACCTATTATGATTAACCGGCAATGCTTTATAGCAACCAAAATACCTCCTTACACTGGCATCGGATGGCGCAAACATAATTCTAACAACAGGAGTTCATTAGTGATGTCGTACAAGTCTGCAATCATCTTGTGCCTGAGTTGTTGCCCTGGAGACAGAGGGGTGGATTTTCAAAGCCCTCTGAAGAGCGCAAGGTGCTTGCGTCAAGCAGGAGCAACGCAACTGGCATCTTGCGTCCAACATTGTGGCATTCCCGATTCAGAAATGCAGTCTGTGTCTGAATCAGGAGCCGCTGCATCGAGGTGGTACTGTGCCCCCCCCAACAAAACTGAGGGCACAGCATGTCCCAAGGGTACTTGCGCCACAGCGGGGCTGCAACATCCCCTTTTCTGGGAAGTCAGGAAGCTCTACCGTGGCTGCAGCAAGGGGCTTGGGAATAGACCAGCAATGAGCTGGTCTAACCCTTTGCGCCAGTCCAAGCTGCTGTGGTGATTTTGTTGGGGGGCTGTGACAGCTGTGTACAGGGTTGGCATGGGCACAGTGTGCCATAGTGGTGGTTGGGAAGGGGGTGGGCAGTATATTAGTAATGGTGCACCCGGCAAAGGTACGATTATTCAGCAATACTGTCACTGCCAAGAAATGGCACCGGGGGGGGGGGTTACAGAGACACAGTGCCATGGCCCCATGTTGGCCCAGCCCTGGGCCCATTTGGGGCCATGGCACTGTGCATCTCTTTATCCCCCCATCATCATTCCTTGGCAGTGACCGTACTGTCCAATAATCGGCACCCCCCACCAGGTGCACCATCACTAATATGCCTGCCCACCCCCTCTCCAACCACCACTATGGCACCCCATGCCACCCCCGTACCCGGCATGCATCACCTGGGTTCACCCCCCCACCCATCCTGGCATCTCTACTGGCATGCCGGATGGGGAGGAGAGCCAGATCCTTGCAGCATTTCCCGCAGGTGCGCCGATAGTTTTGGCGCATGCCTGTGCAAATCCCCGATTTGTGGCGCAGGGACCCTTTTCTTCCTGAATATGGCATAGGGCTGTAACACAGCCGGGGGGTGCCACAGCCCAAGATTGCCGCAACTTGCAGCGATCTAGGGATGCTCTGAAAATCTGGCCCAGACTCTGGACTGCATGCAGAACTCTGCACTGTGGTCACACTCCCTCTAGTGTTCCAATGGCAAATGCTGAATTGCTCAGATGTCCCAGATAACAAAAAAAGTCAGTACACTAATAACGTACCACAGCAAGGATTTTTTTTATATTATTTGTACAAATCACACTCCAGTCCTCTGTCTCTTCCTGGAACCAGAGAAAGTGCGGTTAAATGTAGTTTCCACCTAGCGATCAAGGAATCTAAAAAGCAACTTATAATACTAAATTGTACAAATTTATTTAGTAGTTTTATATTTAATAAACTGTGTACTGGCAAACAGGAGTTTTTAATCAGTCAGTTGGCATGACTTGGCCAACAGGAGTTAAAACTTTCAAGTACAGTGCCAAGCTCCTAGCAAAAGCAGAACACCACAAGCTTTACTTTAAAGGGAGTGTCAGCTTTTAGCTGATTTTGTTAGTGCCTCGTCAAAATGACTGATTTGGCCATACTAAGGAAAAGCTTCTGCATATCAAGTGCCAGCTAGACAACACAGTATAGTTAAACCTTATTTTTATCATTTTGCCAACCTGACTGACTAAAACCCCAGCGCAAGGTCCCCTGTTTTCTGAAGCTCTGTGTCATGTAGTAATTTCTGCAGAAATAAAGGCCAGACGCAGAATTTTGGACTGGCCACAAAGTCTGACTGCAGAAATTACACAGAAACTGCCCCAGCAAGTTAGTCAGAGATGCCCCCACTTTTTGCTCACTACACTGCCTGTATGTAGCTTTATAAGAACTAAAATTCACCCTAAATCTCTGCCGCTCAAATCCCGCCCACCAAGCCCCAAGGGCCCCCTCGAGTCACCCTATTTTTTTTTTTTATAATAGCATCCTTTCTTGCTTGAAGGCAGCGTAATGATCTGCTGCCTTTTCCTGTCACAGTTAAAGGGCCAGACTGCTTGTTCCTTATCCTTTCTGGGGCCCACACAAAGTCATACCGGGGCATGAATCCAGCATCCGAGCCTAGTAACAGGAAGCGGCAGAGGATCATCCCACAGTGTTGAACCACCCACCCCCAACTGCAACTGCATGTGGGGCCCCGGACAAGTGTCACAGAAGAGGGGAGACTTGGGTGCTCCATGGCTAGGCTACGTCAGGCTCCCTCTTAGGGAACAACTGTTCAGCTATGTGTTAGCTGCCAGGAGGTTTGAGGGGGGTGCCTACCTGGCAGTAGCTGTTAATGTTGCATACAATGACACCAAGCCCTAAATAGATTTAGATAAATATGGAGGGCCAGAACAGCTACTGAAAAGCAGAAGGCTGAATCTTTGCGGGAAAGTATGTAACTTACTGTATGTTTATGTGGTGGGAATTAGGAGTCCTCCTCACAGACAATCCTTGCTGGGTCCCCCCAAACTGTAATGCTGGCACTGTATTGATGTGCTGCAAAACTTTAAACTTTGCCGCAGAATTTCACTTAACTGTGCTGAAGTTCAGAGACTCTGCTGTAGAAGTTAGTCTACAGTGCCGCAGAGATCAGGGGGCATTGCCCCAGCAGACTGCTCCTCAGGCATGTGCATGTTAAACATTTATTTAGTTGTTTAACCAGGTATAGCACACAAAGCTGAAAGCTTTTTTTACAGGAGCGACCTGGGAGCACAAGGAGGTTAAGTGACTTGCTCAGGGTCACACAGTATGCAAGTGGAAGCTGTGGGATTCAAACCAAAGTCTGGCCTGCTGGATGTCACCAAATATGCAGCTCAGAGCCTTAGACCACTGCGCTATACTGCCTCCCTACATGGTGCCGAAGTGCCAGTAACCTCGTGCTTTTCGCAGTTTGAATTTTTTTCCAGGAACTGTGTTTAAAAGGTATTTTCCAATAGCATTCATAGTCTAGAGTGCCAGTAAGCAGCTCATTTTAATGGGAGTTGGCAGTTTCCATTCGTGTACCAGGGACTGAGACCTGCTTAGCCTGTCTGCCAAGAAAGTATGGACACCTGGGAGAAACACGGCCAACAGCTGAAGGCCATGAGACAACGTCCAGTACCACACTCTCATCACTTCCCTACACAGGGGGTCAAAATAAGTGCCTCCTTTCTTATGTTGTGCATGACACAGACGCAGTCTGTCAGAATTAGCAAGCGACCAGGGCTGAGGTGGTCCTGCACAGCCTGGTGTAACAAGGGATATAGAAGTGTGTCCCTATATTCCAGGCTAACTTCATTTTGGTCTAACACATAATGTGTTTGTGTAACAAATATTGGCCTATACAACTGAATCATATTAAAACTTGTAAAGCTACAAGTTAAACTGAGCCACAAGTTGCAATATTAAAGTGCCTTTTGATATTTGTACTGACCATGTGAGTAATAGAAAACAGGTGTCTTAAGTGTCTGCAAGACAGAAACACAGAATAGTGTTCAAATTATCCTTTGACTATCTTTAGTGTTTATTATTAGGACAGACCAAAGTGCTTGTATGCAAATTCCTAAGTGCAAATCTATTTCCTCCTCCTAGACCTTAGTAACTGGTAATGACAATTATTACTAGCCTTATATAGTAATATAATTTACACTATCTATACATTTGTGCTGACTAAAGATTAGCTCATACATATACTAAAAAGAGAATTGCCTTTTGAGTTAACGTTTGTACTTACATAGATACATAGACAGTGTCGGCAGATAAGGGCCTATGGCCCACCCAGTCTGCCCATTTGAGCTTGTAAGTTCAGTTTGTTTTCCTAGAAGTCTGTTGCACCTTACCCCTGACCTCCAGAATTCCTTTATGTCTATCCCATGCATTCTTAAATCCTGTGATTGTTTCAGCCCCCACCACTTCCTCTGGCAGGGTGTTCCACTTGTCCACCACCCGTTCTGTGAAGAAATTCTTTCTCATGTTTCCTCTGAATCGTCCTCCCTCCAACTTAATCCCATGCCCTCTAGTCCTGGAACATCTTTTTCGCTTAAAAATAGTGTTTCCTGCACCCTGTTCCTCCCTGTAAGATACTTGTATGTCTCTATCATATCCCCTCTCTCCCTCCTCTCCTCCAGGGAGTACATGTTCAGTTCCTTCAACCTGTCTTCATAGGACTTGTGATGCAATCCATGCACCATCTTTGTTGCCCTCCTCTGAACCTTCTCTACCCTGTCTATGTCCTTACAAGGTATGGTCTCAGAACTGTACACTGTACTCCAGGTGGGGCCTCACTAGTGTCTTGTATAGCAGGAATTATGACCTCCCCTTTTCCTGCTGGTAATACCCTGCCTATACATCCTAGCATCCTATTTGTTTTACCTGCTGCCTTGTCACACTGTTTCTTTTACCTTGAGGTCATCAGAGATGATAACCCAAGATCCCTTTCCTGCTTGGTGCATGCAATATCCTCACCCCCAACTGATATATTTTGCCAGGGTTTTTGTGCCCCATATGCATTATCTTGCACTTCTTTGCATTGAATTTCAACTGCCAAACCCTGACCATTCTTCAAGTTTCTGCAGGTCGCTTCTCATTCTGTCTACACCCTCTGGTGTGTCTACTCTGTTACAGAGCTTTGTGTCATCAGCGTAACAGTGAAATTCTGCCTTCTAGGTCCTGCGCCATGTCACTGATGAAGATGTTGAATAGGACCGTCCCAGCACTGATCCTGTGGTACTCCACTGGTCACTCTCCCTCTGTGGAGTGACAGCCTTTACCACCACCCTCTGTGTCCTGCCACCCAGCCAGTTACCTACCCACCACACTACTGTCCTGCCCACACCCATATTCCCCAGTTTGTGTAATAGTTTCTATGTGACAGTGTCAAAGGCCTTGCTGAAGTCCAGATAGGCCATGTCCACTGCCCTCCCTGATCCACCTCCCTAGTGACCCAGTCAAAAATTCAATGAGGTTGGTCTGACATGACCACCCCTGGTGAAACCATGCTGCCTTGGGTCCTGTAGTCCACTGACAACCAGATGTTCCACCAATCTCTCCTTCAGTAGTGCTTCCATGATCTTCCCACTACCGAGGTGTGAGGCTGACTGGTCTGTAGTTCCTGCTTCCTCTTTGTTCTCACTTTTGTATAAGGGGACTACATCTGCTGTCCTCCACTCTTTGGGTACCTCCCTGTTTCCAGTGATTGGCTAAACAGGATAGCCAGAGGTTCAGCCACCACCTCTCTAGTTCTTTAAGGACCCTGGGTGCACCCCATCTGGCCCCATTGCTTTATCAACTCTTATTACTTCCAGTTCCTTCAGGACCCTTTCTCGTGTAAAGGGACTTGTGTCCATTTCTGCACCATTCTCACCCCATGTACTCCCTTCAGACCCATTACCCTCCTCTTCCTCAGTAAAGACTGAGCAGAAATACCTGTTCAGTATGTCAGCTTTACTGTTGTCATCCTCCACGCGGCCCCCATCCTCCCCCTTCAGTCTCACTATCCCTCCCTTTGTCTTTCTTTTTTCACTTATGTACCTGTAAAAGGTTTTGTCCCTTCTACCCACTGATTTTGCAATGTGTTCTTCTGTCTGAGCTTTGGCTTCCCTTACTAACCTCCCTGCCTCCCTTTGCTTCTCCTGGTACTTCTCCCTATCCCCTTCTGCCTGTGTCTTTTTGTATTGCCTGAATGCAATCTTTTTGGCTTTCACTTTCTTTGCTACCTCTTTGGAAAACCATAATGGTCTCCTCTTCCTTTCCCTCTTGCTAACCTGCTAATACATAAATCTGTTGTTCTTGTAATCCCCATTTTAAATACTGCCCACTGTTCCTCAACCCCGATTCCTGTCCCATTCCCTTAATGCCTCTTTCAAGTATCTCCCCATTTTCCCAAAGTCTGCCCCTAAAATCCAGGATACGTGTTTTGTGTGGTTTGGTTCTGCTCTTTCTGTGATTTCAAACCACAATGACTGGTGGTCACTGTTTCCCAGGTGCTCCCCCACTGTTACCCCCATCACACTGTCCCTGTTTGTGAGCACAAGGTCCAGTATTGCTTTCTGCCAAGTTGGTTCCATGACCAGTTGCTTGAGGAAGGCACCCTGAAGGGAGTCCAGGATAAATCTGCTCCTAGTTGATGCTGCTGCTGGACTGCTCCAGTCCACATCTGGAATATTGAAGTCTCCAACCAGTACTACCTCACCCTTGTCTGCCATCCTTTGGATGGCTAGCATCAGCTCCCTATCGGTTTCTTCCTCCTGGGCTGGTGGTCTATAGACCACACCTGTGCGGATGGCTGTCCCCATTTTCCTTTCCAGCTTAACCCACAGTATCTCTCCCCTATTTTGTTCCTCCTGGATCTCTGTGGCCCTTATGTCATTTTTCACATAGAGTGCCACTCCTCCTCCCTTCCTGCCTGCTCTGTCTCTTCTGAATATGTTGTAGCCAGGTATGGCCATCTCCCAGTCGTGGTTATCATTACACCAGGTTTCAGTGATGGCCACAATGTCCAGGTCCGACTGCACCATGACTTCCATCTTGTTGCTAAGGCTCCTGGCATTTGCACACATGGCACCATGATTTGACCTCTCTAGACTGTCTCAATGTTCTACTCCAGCCCCTTCCTTGGTTGTCATTTATCCCTGGTTCTCCTTGCTGTCTGCCCGTCTGCTGAATTTTGCTCCTTTTCTGCTTATCCACCTCTTGGGCACTAATCTCCATCTTCTGCACACTGCTTTGCAGAGACAGCCACTCCTCTGGTTCACTGGTTCCACTGCTAGCTGTGGGGGGGGGGTGAGCAAGTAGGTACCCTCCTTGCTGGCCTGCCACCCTTTGCTAGTTTAAATGCTTGTCAATGAAGATTTAAACTTATCATTGAGTGCTTGATCCTCTCCAGGATGGATGCAGGTCAGGCTTGAACAAACCTCCATCCCTCCAGGTGGGTCCCCAGTCACCAATGAATCCAAACCTTCCGCAGCACCAGTTCTTCAACCATGAGTTAAAGTTCCTGGTGCATGCACTCCTATGCTCTCCTTGCCTCTCACAGGTAGTACTTCTGAGAAAGTAACAGAAGTAGCCACTTGTGAGACCCCTCCCCAGTTCCTAAACTCTTCCTGAACTTCCTTTGGTTCCCCATTTGCCAGGTCATTAGTACCTAGGTGGATAATGACATCCAGCTCACCCTCCCATCTTGCCTTCCCAGTGATCCCCAGGATCTTCCTTCCATCCCACCATGCCGTGGCACCTGGTAGGCACCTCACCTCCCTGTCCTCCCCCTCCTGTGTTCCTAGCTGGATTCCTCTTATGATGGAGTCCCCCACCAGGATTCGCTTCCTCCTCCTCTGGGGTCCACTGCTCTCCCCGCTGAGGTCACCTCCTTGGCTAACCTCCACATCCTTTCCTTCCACTTCTCTGGGTACCTGTATTTGGTTGTCCTCATTTGCCAGTGTAGCATACGAGTTCTTGAGTGGAATAGGATCTGGGATGTGCCTCTGCCTGACTGCTCTAACCCTCCCTGAGCCCACTGTCATCCAAGTGCTCCTCGTTCTCGGCATCCTTTGAGGCAGTTGCATTGGACTGGGTGGTCCCTGGATAGGGGTGATGGTACTCCTGATCCAGTTTACTTCTACTCCGAGTCTGGCTACCTCATCCCGCAGTCCAGATAGATGCATGCTAGATAGATATAGCTTGGCAGAAGACAACAGGAGAAAGGACTGCTGTGTGACTGAACTTCTCTACTGGGACTATATTGCCCTCCATCCCCCCACCCAAAGCTAGTTCTATTTTTATAGGCACAGGATTTGACTGACAACAGAAACTTCCTGTTTAGGGGCAGGAAGTGAGTGAGCACAGAACCACCAAGGACCCACCATCCTAGAAGGGCAAGAGTAGCTCTCCAGCCCCCTCTAACTGCTGGAGGTCTGTCTCTGAACAAGTAAGTGGTCTACTGAGTACTATAGGATATTCTTGTCTCAGAACAGGACAATCAGGAGCTTAAAAGGCACACAGGCAGAAAGTAAGGAGAGAGAAAAAAAAAAGAGGAAAGAGTAAGGATTGCAAACAGTTAAGGGGCCAGAAATAAGACATGATTGGAGTGGTGCAGTGCAGTGGCTGTGGAGCAGCAGTCTTCCGGGAGATGTTCTGGACGATGCGGTGTTGTCCCATCTGCAGGCACCTCTCTGGGCTGAGGGAGGAGGTTGCTCATCTCCAGGCTGAGTTGGCCAGGATTTGTGGGACCTCCTCTTCCATCCAGGGACCACCAGTGCCACTGCCTTTGCCTCAGAGGTTGCCAAGAAAAGAGGAGCGGTTGGACCACAGTGGGCTCAGGGAGGGTGAGGGTGGTGGAACAGAGGCACATCCCTCCAGTTGTACCTCTCCACAATTCCCATGCCATTCTTGCAAAGTGTGGTTCCTCTATAGAGGCACCTACAGTGGAGACCAAGGAGGATGCTGGGAACCTCCACAAAGGAGACCCACAGGAGGGTGGCAGGGGACCCTGCAGGGGAAGGAAACAACTCCTGGTGGGGGACTCCATTGTTAGGAAGGTAGAACTGGGCAAGGAAGGGGAGAGGGAGGTGAAGTGCCTGCCTGGCGCCATGGCTTGGAGGGACAGGGAGCGAATCCTCAGGATTGCTGGAGCAGCTGCACAGGGGAGGGAGCTGGATGTCATTGTCCACCTAGGGACAAATGACCTGGCTAAGAAAGGGATTAGAGAAGTGCATGAAGAGTTTGTGGAATTGGGGAGGGGCCTTAGTCAAGTAGCATGCACGGTAACCTTTTCGGAGGTGCTACCCATCTATGGCATAGGAGAGGCTAGGGTGTTCCGTACCATGGCATTCAATCAGTGGTTGAAAAACTGGTGTGGAGCTCAGGGATTTGGCTTCATTGGGGACTGGGGGTCCACCTGGAGTGATGCAAGCCTATACTGGCATGATGGGCTGCATCTGTCCAGGAGGGGAACCAGGATCCTAGGTGATAGGTTTAAATGCTTCATTGGCAAGCTTTTAAACTAGCCAAGGGGAGGCACTGGAAAGGAGCAGGAAAATCCTAGCCCCCAAACAATCACAGTAGTAAGTGTGGCAAACACCAACATGGAGGTGTCGATAGGGAGAAGGGTATGGGTAAATGGAGAAAGTGACAAAGGCAAGAAGGACAGGAATTGGGCAAAAGGGGGTAAGGCCATCAGGAAATGGAGGGTAATGAGTACCAATGCCCGTAGTCTGGGCAACAAGCTCCCTGAGCTGGTGGCCTTAATGGAAGAGGGATGCCTGGATATTGTAGCAGTCACAGAAACATGGTACACAGAGAACCATGACTGGGATGTTAACATACCAGGGTACATAACGTACAGGAGAGACAGGCAGGGGAGAAGAGGGGGAGGAGTAGCTCTTTATGTAAAGGAAGGGATAAAGGCAACTAACAAAAGAGTAGGCAGGGAGGAGAGGAGGCACTGTGGGTCACCTTGGAGACTGGAAAGGGCACCACAATCCGCACAGGGGTTGTGTACAGACCCCCATGTCAGGGGGAAGGAATGGACAAGGATATGATGGAAGGCATTCTTAGAATGGCAGAGAAAGGGGAGATACTGTTGATTGGAGACCTGAATATGCCAGATGTTAACTGGAGCACATTTGCTGCAGCCACATCCAAGAGCAGGGCCATTCTTGACGCCCTCACGGGTGGAGGCATTAGACAGCTAGTTTCGGAACCCACTCGTGAGGGAGCAATCTTAGACCTCGTACTCTCAAACGGGGGCAGTGAGAGGATCTCAGATCTAGAAGTGGGCTGCCATCTGGGGACAAGTGACCATCAAACAGTGTGGTTCACGTTAAACTCAGCTACAGAGTCAAGCCATACAAAAGTGAGGGTACTGGACTTTAGGAGGGCTGACTTTGGCAAGATGGGAGAGTGCCTCAGAAAAGCACTAGCAAACAGGCTAGAAGGAGGTGTGGCGCAACAATGGGGAATTATCAAACTGCCACCACAGAGGCAACAAGCCTGTGTGAAGCAAATAAACAAATCAAAGCGAAAGAAAAAGCCACTATGGTTCTCAAGAGAGGTGGCTGTGAAAGTCAGGAAGAAAAGATAGCATTCAAAGTATAAGGAAACACAGAAGGAGCAGGACAGAGAGCTGTACCAGTTAAGGCAGAAAGAAGCAGGAGGGAAGTCAGAATAGCAAAGGCCCAAACTGAGGAAAGATAGCCAACTCAGTTAAGAAGGGGATAAAACCTTTACAGGTACATCAGTGAGCGAGAAAGACAAAGGGAAGGATAGTGAGGCTGAATAGAATGAACGGTGGGTGGGCAGAGGGGACAGTGAAAAAGCAGGAATACTGAACGAATATTTCTGCTCAGTATTCACAAAAAGAAGAGGGGAAGTGCCTAATCCAATTAACAGAAGCACTCTTGATAGGGGGTCGATCCCAGTCCTTCACAGAAGAAAGGGTTCTGCAAGAACTCCTAAAACTAAAGGTGGACAAAGCAATGGGTCCTGATGGAATTCACCCAGAATTCTAAAAGAATTAAGGAAGGAACTAGTGAAACCACTGGCTACTCTTTTTAATAAATCATGGAGGATGGTGTGGTACCCGAGGACTGGAGGAAGGCAGATGTAATTCCCTTCACAAAAGTGGGACCAAGACAGAGGCAGGAAACTACAGACCTGTCAGTCTGACCTCTGTGGTAGGGAAAGTGATGGAGTCACTTCTGAAGGAAAGAATAATTGAGTACCTAGAGGTCAGTGGAGCACAGGATCCAAGGCAGCATGGGTTCACAGCAGGAAGGTCATGTCAGGCGAATCTAATAGATTTCTTTGACTGGGTGACAAAGTAGTAGACCAGGGAGGGGCTGTGGACATGGCCTACCTAGACTTTAGCAAGGCATTTGACACAGTCCCACACAAAGATTATTAGTCAAATTAACCAGCCTGGGAGTGGGTCCCAGGGTGGTAGCCTCAAAAACACTGGCTGGACAACAGGACACAGAAGGTAATTGTAAATGGAGTCCACTCTGAAGAAAGGGCGGTTACCAGTGGGGTACCACAGGGCTCAGTATTGGGTCCAGTCCTTTTAATGTCTTCATCAGTGACATTGCAGAGGGACTGAAGGAAAAGTATGCTTTTGCAGATGACACAAAGATCGGCAACAGGGTTGATACACAAGGAGGCATGGAAAGAATGAAAAGGGACTTGGAAAGGTTGGAGGAATGGTCAGGACGTATGGCAGCTAGGATTCAATGCAAAAAGTGCAAAATGCACCTGGGAAACAAGAACCCAGGGAAGAATACACAATGGGTGGGGAGGTAGTAACAACAACAAAACAGGAAGGGACCTGGGGTAATCATATCAGATGACCTTAAGGTTAGCAAGCAATGTGAGAAGGCAGTAGGAGGGCGGGGTATACTGGGATGTATAGGGAGAGGCATCAGCAGCAGAAAACAGGACGTTGTTATCCTCTGTACAGACAGTTGGTGAGACCCCATCTGGAATACTGTGTCCAGTTCTGGAGACCCTATCCGCAAGGACATAGACAGGATAGAGGCAGTCCAGAGGAGGGCAACTAAAATGGTGCAGGGTCTGCAAGAGAAGCCATGAGGAGGGACTAAAGGAGCTTAATATGTATAGCCTTGAGGAAAGAAGGAGAGGGGACATGATAGAAACTTTCAAGTACCTCAAGGGAATCAACAAAGTCCAAGAGGGTAGCATCTTTCAGAAAAGAGACTTGCAAGAACAAGGGGACACGATTTAAAGATAGAAGGAGGGCGTCCAGGGCAATGTGAGGAAGTATTATTTCAGAGAGGGTAGTGAATGCATGGAACAGCCTTCCTGAGGAAGTTGTGGGGTCTTAAACTGTGGGAGAATTCAAGAATGCATGGGACAGACATAAGGCAATTCTTGTGGGGGCAGAAGATATAGGCTGTTAGTTAACTAGGATCTGCGGCTTATCCTGTAGGTAGGGAAATGGGCAGACTAGATGGGCCTAGCGGTCCTTATCTGCCGTCAAAGTCTATGTTTCTATGCAGATAGGGCAGCACCTCAGTGTCCAGAAGGTCTGCCTGAATATGGCTGCCCCACAGCCACTGCATTGCACCACTCCCCACATTATACTGCAATTCCACTACTTGTCTGCTACTGAAGCTCTCACAGTTCCCTTTTTATTAATTTACTGTCCTAAAAATCCTGCCACTGTTCCCCTATAATATTTGAAAATACATACACTTCTATCTAAACTCTTTATCCTTACAATCAAAAGGTAACTACAATCACAATAGTCTACCTTCTACTAATACAGATTCTATCACAGAATCAGAGCACAATGCAAAAACATCTGCTACTTAGCAACAACAAACAGGTGACAACATACTAAGCTGATGTAGCTTTTTTTAAAATAGACAAGAAAAATGTAATTGTTTAAACCAATAGAAATCAGCAGTTCCAAAAGCACCTTGAACTACAAGAAAGAACACAGTACCACAGCTCTGCCACAATAACTAAACAGTTCTAAAACACTGGAGAAAGAAGAGAAAAATTAGAGACTGAGCAAAAAGATACAATGTACTATAAAGTATTAGGCAATAGGTATACTCAGTTGTTTAACAGAGAGAATAAAGTACCTACCAAAACAGACAGGATAACCACAAATGACACTTACGTTCTCAATATCAGACACCACCAAAGGCACATTCAGAAAGGGTTTAAACTATAGTATTAAAATAGTATTAAAATTAACCACATCAGAGTAGAAAGATCACACTAAAATGCGTTGATCCTTCTGACTTCCAACGAATATGTACCGCACAAATTTTATACCTTCCTGGAGCCTACAGGGTTGTCTTTTACAATCACCTAAATTTACATAAAACAATTTTTAAACTGAAAATTATATCAAAAAGCACATAGCTTTGGGAGCTCTTCTCAAACACAGCCACTCAGCTCAGAGTTCTAGAATCAGAACCTTCAGAATCAGTACTTGTTTTGAACCAATCATAGAACTCCATAGGAAATTATGATACTTTTTTCAACTATATAAGCAAGCCACCGTTCACCGTTAGTTTGAAGAATAAAGAATGAAAAATGTACCACTTGTAATCTCTCGCTGTGATTACTGTTATAATATTATTAAATTCTTCCGCCATCAGCCTCATCTCCGTTCGTCTCATTTGTAATCGATAATTTAAGTAAAATAGCCCACCGTTACATTTGGTGCCTTAAAGACTTGGATCGCTGGTGCTGCATGCTGAGGAGGCTGCCTAACTACTGGTTGGTTAGTCTGCGAGCCTTAATAAGAAAGTGACGACGCTCAGAGACATGGTGCTGATGGCTTAAAGCGAGAGGAAAAGGTGCACACAGACAGGTTTAGCCACTTGCTAATCAGGTGAGGTATGCTTTCCAATTTCTTTAACTAAAAGTAATGCTTAACTCTGTAGGAACTCATGGGGCAGAGTAGGTAAGTGAAGGTGCTGGGACTTGCAAGCCGGACCTCACAAGGGAGCCATAAGACATAGCTAGACAGACCAGGGCACCAGTGCACGGGTGCACCCGGCTGTAAAGGCTAAGCAGGCAAGAAAAAGATAAGAAGAATGAGTATGGAAAGAATAATAGGTCGTTTTCTAGGAAAACACCTAAAAGGGAAAGCATATAAACCAGTGCCTGATGATCAACAGGCACAATTGTATTTTATGAGTATGGCAACATTGATAGGTTGTTTCTAGGGGAAACACCCAAAGGGGGGAGCACACAAACCATGATTAATAGGCACAGCAGTGTTTTAATTAAAAAATAAAGAGAGAGAAACTAGCAAATACTGTACAAAGTCTGTGATAATATAGCCAGGTGGTAATTCGTTAACACATGAGACTTTTAAAAAAAAAAAAAAAAAAAGAGAGAAAGCTGTATGAGCACCAAGATGTAATAATCCAGCTACAGTCAAAAATAGATAGTTTAGAAATGCAAATAAATCAAGAGCCAGAATCCCTGCAAGAGAAAAACTAATAACTAAAGTTATCGTTAGTAAAGGTACAGGGAGACCTTTGTTTTTTTTGGATAGGGATAATTATCTTTTATTGATTGCAATATAAACTATAAACACAGCTTCTGTAGCACGTTTGTAAGATGTAAATGTCTTAAAATCTAAAAAAAAAAACAAAAAAAAACACTTTACAGAGTGCTAACTCCTGTATAGGAGCAGTTAAAATGTAGGAGTAAAAAGTCAGGTATTGGCAAGGCATACTAACTTAATGCCTAAAAACCTTGCCTCTTCTAATGTTAAAGAGTTTGATTCTAAATACTCTCAGGATGCTGTGGGGTGGACTAGAGAAAAGACTGGCCTCTTGTTCTTCTGTGATTGCTACCATAACCAAACAAACCACCCGGAGTTGTTTGGCATGATTAATAACGTTATCAGTAACACTAGCGTTTTCTGAAGGAACAACCCTGATTCTAAATGCCCATGGCTGTAATATTTTCAGCATCATATATCTAAAACACGTACAGTTTTCTAATAAAACTATGGGCATTACCTCAGCAAACTGGTGTCAAATAATGTCAGTCTTATTTTTATGTTACGTATTTCTTGTTGTGTATGTATATGTTGTAGGTACTGTCTTGGACAGCAGTTTCATTTCGTGCTCTATTATTATTTAAAGATATTTTTAATATCAGTAGTGTTCAAGGCCACTACAAAAATAACTGGGTTTGAGCGACCCTTGCATGCACACTATGTGACCTTTTGACCTTCTTGTGTTGCAGCCGACGCAGTCAATCAACATTTAATTAAGGAGGCAGTATAGCGCAGTGGTCTAAGGCTCTGAGCTGCAAATCTGGTGACATCCAGCAGACCAGACCTGGGTTTGAATCCCACAGCTTCCACTTGCATACTGTGTGACCCTGAGCAAGTCACTTAACCTCCTTGTGCTCCCAGGTCGCTCCTGTAAAAGCTTTCAGCTTAGTGTGCTATACCTGGTTAAACAACTAAATAAAAAAAAAAAAAAAAAAAAAACTGTAAGCAAAACTTTTTTTTTTTATAAACACAGCTGACATTTTGTCATGCTTAGGATAAGAAAACCCAGGGACGCTTGGCTTCTTTTATCCTATGGAAATAATCTTGTTTTACAGTAGTTGAGCTTTCTCTTCTGCCAGTAGAAGCTCAGGGGGAGGTGGTAAGCTACCCTTCCTTCCTTCCAGTGTAATGTCCACAAAGGTTGCAAGGTACATTGCTATTTCCCCATAGGGTAAATACCAAAAATGTATTTGATTCTTCTTCAAAACATATGCTTCAAGAATTAGTTAAGCTGGAGTGGGAGTTGTGTATGTACTTCCACATATTCATTCTTTTGATTGTCTTTTCAGCTTTCTTAGCCCGTTTACAAGCTATATTTGTTTCGTGTTTAAAATGTATTTTATGCATTATGCTCAATACTAAAATTGTTCTATTGCAAAAATGCTTATGTTTCCTAATTGGTTCCACATAAGGACTATTGCACAAATCAAGTCATTATTACCTCTGCAAGTGTAATGTTTTAGCAAAATTACATCTATTTATGAAACTTTAAATCAACTGAAAAAGGTCCAGTCAGTTTAAACTCTACAATTAAGCTTATTGTTTCTACTTACTATGAAGTTAAGTCTGGGGTAGGGGCAATCCCCTAACTTCAGCAAAATGATTCTTCTTCAATTGATCTTCAAGAAAGACATCCATTTTCTTCACTGCTGTTTGTTCCAAACATGGCTGATACTTTATGCAAACCTATTGCTTTACTATGGACCGTTTATGGACTGTTAATCTGTGTGCCAGGGTGTAATCAACTTCCACAACACAAATGCCATGCCAGTGTGTGTGGCTGCTCCATTATAAGGACCCAATGCACAATCTAATGCACCCCTGACCAGTGCAGTGTCTACTAATAAGCCAGCCAGCAGCCAGCAATATAAACACTGACTTTTCTAAATTGGTGTGTGGACATACTTAACAGCTGGTCTAGCAGCTGTGCTTCAAAGCTCAAGACTGGATCACAGCAAAGCTACATGGACTAAAAATAGAAAAAAAATGTGTCTCTTGTTATAAACAGAGCCACACCAAAGGACAATAATGTTGATGAGTTAACTCTGTCCTACTGTTTTTGGGGTAATAATAGTGTTTGTAACTATGCTAGTTTAAACAACTCAATATGTTTTGTAGTCTAAAATGCCATATACTTAACTGTAACACCAACCGAATGTCCAAATGTGACAAAAGGGCCAGAGAGTGGACTTAATCAACACTTATTGATCAAATTCTTGGGAATAATGTAAAGTACAATAGAGTACATATAAATCTAGATTTTCTCTGGTTAAATATAAATGTTAACAATAGTTGTGCAGATACTGGTGTGTCAAAGTTTTATGCCACTATGTTAATTGACATGTTAAGTGTCGTCATTTGGAGCTGTGATACCTCTCCTGTCTCTTAATGTACAGTCATTTTTAAATTAAAAAGATACTCATTTGATACAAATTCATAAGGCACAAGTAGTTGCAAATAAATTGCTCAGTGAGAGTGATAACGAGCACTTAATTTATAGCTATGCAGGGGGGACCCTTAGGAGTCCTGTCTTTTAAAGCTTTACTTGTGTTGCAAAGTGGTCTTAGTGTTCTTGGTAATTATAGGCCTGTGTCGCTTAAAACTTACTATTTATAAAGTACATAGTGAGATGTACATGCTTCGAGGAGCTGTATTGTTGCACATATAATAATTAGGCAATATAGAGCCAAGGGGGGCTTGTAACAAGGGATATAGAAGTGTGTCCCTATATTCCAGGATAACCTCATTTTGGTCTAACACATAATGTGTTTGTATAACAAATATTGGCCTATATAATTGAATCATTAAAACTTGTAAAGCTACAAGTTAAACTGAGCCACAAGTTGCAATATTAAAGTGTCTTTTGATATTTGTACTGACATTGTGAGTAACAGAAAACAGGTGTCTTAAGTGTCTGCAAGACAGAAACACAGAATAGTGTTCAAATTATCTTTTAGTGGTCCTTTAGTGTTTATTATTAGGACAGACCAAAGTGCTTGTATGCACATTCCTAAGTGCAAATCTATTTCTTCCTCCTAGACCTTAGTAACTGGTAATGACAATTATTACTAGCCTTATATAGTAATATAATTTACACTATCTATACATTTGTGCTGACTAAAGATTAGCTCATACATATACTAAAAGAAGAATTGCCTTTTAAGTTAACGTTTGTACTTACATAGATAAATAGATACATAGACAGTGTCGGCAGATAAGGGCCTATGGCCCACCCAGTCTGCCTTTTAAGTTAATGTTTGTACTTGTTTTGCACCAATCATAGAACTCCATAGGAAATGATGATACTTTTTTCCACTATATAAGCAAACCACCATTCGCTGTTAGTTTGAAGAATAAAGAATGAAAAATGTACCACTTGTAATCTCTCGCTGTGATTATTGTTATAATCATTAAATTCTTCCGCCATCAATACCGTCTCCATTCGTCTCCTTTCTAAGTATTTGTAATAGATAATTTACTAATGGTAATTTTTTCCAACGCTACACCTGGACACCAAGCAGAACAGCCCACATCTCCAGGACACTGATATGGTGGTCTGAGTCCAGATCACTCCAGAACTCTTGGTCTGAAAGGATCAGAGACGGGCACATCAGCCAGACCTGAGGCATCCATTGTGAGGATCTGCATGGGAGCCAGGGACAAAAAAATGGAACACCCTATAACAGGCACAGGTAGTCCATACACAATACTAGAGCATGGCGGAGAGGGGATGTGATCAGGGCTATTTTCTCCAGCTCTTCTGTCAGCTGGTCCAATTGTATTCAGAGTCCAATGCGGTATGCTCATGTGGAGACGGACAAAGAGAACTGTAACAGTGGCAGCAACCATCAGCCCTTGGAGATGTAACGTCATCCAAGCAGACACATAATGACTCCTGTGCATCAGCTGGGCCTGGGCAACAACAGCCTCCACCTGGTCTGCAGGCAAGAAGGCACTGCCCACTGCCACGTCCAGCACCGCACCAATATACTGGACATACTGACAAGGAATGAGTATGGATTTCAGGATGCTTACCATAACACCCAGTTTGTCAAAAAACTGTCTCGTTCTGGACAATGTGTACAGAATCGCTTTTCTGGACAGGGCCTCCAGGAGCCAATCATCCAGATGCAGGAAGGCATACAGCCCTTCCCTCTGGAGGGCCGCTGCCAAAACCACTAAGTATCTGGTAAATACTCATGATTTTGAGGATAAGCCAAAGGCAAGACTCAGACCTGAAATTAGCTGCCCTCCAGCACAAAGCTAAGGTACTGCCTGAGGGCACAGAGCCAATTTCTTTTTTGCAGCAGGGGAAGAGAGCCTGAAGAGAGACTATTTGAAACTTTCTGTAGTTGATTGATAGGTTTAGGTTTCTTAGGTCCGGTATAGGCAACAGATCTCCTGTCCACTTGGGAACCAGGCAGTATGTAGACTAGAACTCTGTTTCTGTCTTAGGGAGGAACAAGTCTGATAGCTCGCTTGTGTGTGAGGGATTGAACCTCCTCTAGCAGAAAGGACATGTGACCCAGAGAATAATGAGGAGGAGGAGGAGAATGAAGGCAGATACCAAGTCCGAAGCATGCTCCTTTTCCACTATTTCCAGGACCCACTCGTCCGTCATGCTCTCCCTCTACTTTAGAGGATGAAGGGAGATTCTGCCTCCATCATCACCCTCAGATGCAACAATGCAGCAGCAGAGGGGGAGGAAGAGGGAAATCAGAAGATACCCAGAGAGCTGGAGAACTGCCTTGACCAATACCTTTGGGTGCCTTTGCATGGACACCAGGAGGGAGGGGGACTTGGGAGGTGACCACTACCACGGTGTTTTGCCTGAGGCTGCTGATGAGAGGTATGGCCACCATGGGCAGCAGGCCCGCGAAATAAGCCCCTACCACACCCCCTTGCAGGTTGCGGGGTCAGAGATTTGACTGACCTTAAAGGTCATCCTAGAGGACTGAAGTTCACGTACAGCACTTTCAACATCACTCCCAAATAGCCTGGAGCCTCTATACAGGGCATTCAGCATAGCCTGTGGTATATTAGTAGCAAATCCAGCTACCCTAAGCCAGGAATATCTCAGAAGGGATACGCCCGAGACAGCAGCCCTGGCAGAAGCAGAAACAGCTTTATATGCCTAGTGTAACAGATGCTTTCCAGTATCCACACCAGCAGAGGCAGCTTTCAGCAAGTCAGTCTTGGCAGAGCCTGAATGATAAACATAGCAGATTTCCACCAGCTATTCTGGTACATAATGATGTATGGCTGGTAGTTTGCAATTCGTAGGTCTAAGGATGCAGAGGCATAAATTGTTATGCCCATAACATCCAGCCTTCTGGATTCTTTGTTAGAAGTAAAGTGTTCATGAGTCTAGGGGTTCCAGAGCAGTTATGAGCAGCCATGATAAAGCACCGAATCAGTTTCAGACTGAGAAACATAATAAGGCTTAACAGACAGAGCAGGGTATTGTTTACCAGCCTTCCTGGACACTGAAGGCAAGGTATTAGGCTTATACCAGTCAGTGAAAGTAGCATCCCCAAAGGCAGGACAGACAGGAGGAACTACAATGGAGGATGCAGTGGGAACCTCCAAAAACTCCCTAAAATGTTCCTTCCTTAAGTCCTCCTCCTCCTCCTCCGCATGGATCCCCATGACATTGTGAATTTGTCCGAGTGAAGCCTGAAAAGAGGGAGTCCTCACTGCAACAAGAGAGGGTAGAGCTGGAAGGCAACACCCCCCCCCCCCACAAATAGGAATCATTATCCCTTTCTTTCAAAACACTCCTCCATATCAAAGAGATCAGGATTATATTCCACCACATCTGGAATGACAATGGGAACATCAACAGAGCTGGCGATGATGGCTAGGGTGGATAAATTAAAAGGCATGCTGCTGGATCCCGTCAACGACTATGGTGCTTACAGGGGAGGTGCAATCGACTTGATGGCCATTATCATCAGCAGAAGCAACGGCAACAGGCTTCTGAACAGTTCAAAGGATGACACCTGTACACCCTGGGAACTGATGGAACCCTGTAAAGGGCCTGGGACAACCAATGTTGAGGGGGCAGAACCCGAAGATGGTGGCTGTATACTGTCCATAGTAGGTACAGCGGTGTCAGAGCCAGACCCGGACCCTGGTGTCTCACTGAGGGTGGAGGGGTTGTAGTCGTCACTGTCATAGTGGACAACAATGAGGACTTACCCTTCCTTCAGTGGAGTCCTTGACCTCACTGGCGAAGCAGGAGCGTTATCCTTATGCTTCTGGTAATGGACGGAAGAGCAGGACATCTATGATGACATTTCCTAGTCTTTGTCCTCAGTTCGAGAAGCACAGCAGCAGCGTCGCCAAGTGCTGGGGAGTCCTCTTCCCAGAGGTGGTCAAGTGAAAGGGAGAAGCCAGCTTGGAGCCCGCAGCCTTGATAGCTGCTTCTGTGGCGTTGATAATAAAGGTTTCTAGAGCCTTCTTTCAGCATCTCCTTATGGTCTGGTTGAATTTCTAGCAGATCTTGAGGGCTCTGACGTTGTGGGGCAGGCTTAAACAGCAAACACAACCAGTGTGAGCATCGTCCTTGTAGATCTTGTAGTCGCAGGTACAAAACCCAAATAAAGGTTCTGTTGATGGCGGCATAAAAGAATGAAATCGACAAGTTAAAAGTAAAGTCATAAAAATTAATAAAGTCGATGAAACAGCGATGTTGTTTGCAGGTATGACGAGCTGTCAACAGCAGTAAAAAGAACTGAGGAGCAATGGGGCTTCCCACAATTATACAGGCAATGATGCTGCATGGCATTGTGGGTGGCACCTGGCTAGAAAATGATTTTTCGCGGTCCTAACACCAACAGCTTACAGCTCCAAGGGTGTGGCCCAATGGAGGTGATATCCTCGCAGATCAAGAAGTTCTCCTGGAGCTGCAAGTGGCAGAACTGGTAAAAAGTCCCCACACCACAACTGGGGAAAGGCCTGTTTTCCAAATACTTTCTCACCCAAAAGAAAAATGGGTTATAGTGACCTACTCTGTAGCTAAAGTTTTTGAACAGAAACCAGCAAAAGGAACAATTTAGGATGGTGATGCAGTCAAAAGTGATTCCATCCCTGCAAAAAAGAGAGAGAGAACAGCTAGGGTCCCTGGATCTGAAAGATGCCTACTTTTATATCCCAGGAAGACCAAGACAGGAAAGGTCCAGGGTTCAAGTTAGGCCACTACTCAGTACCAGTTCTCAGCAATGCCATTCAATCTAACTGCAGTACCAAGAGTGTTCACAAAGTGTCTAGCCACAGCAGCAACATATCTGTGAAAGAAAGGTGTGGGGTTGTCTCACTACTTGTACAACCGGCTCAAAAGTAGGAAAACAGAGGAGGAAACAGCTGACTTCATATACTTGCTAAAAAGCACACTGGAAAATTGGAGTTCCTCCCAAACGGGGGGGAAAAATACACCTATAACGCAGTAAAGTACTGGATTTTACTGGAGCAGAGCTGAACACAGTACAAGAAAGGGCATTCTTGCCAATGTGCATGGCAGATTCCCCCATTCAGTGGGCAAACTCATTTCTGCCAGGCCACAAACAGACTGCGTAGGAATTTTTAGTGCTACTGGTCCATGTGGCTTCAACAATAGCAGTGGTGCCATGAGCTTGACTGCATACGAGAGACGTCCAGTACCACTTATAGCACTTGCATCAAAGATCTGCTTCATTAGAACATCCAATACTAGTTGGACACAAGCTGGTACAGGTGTTGACATAAGCAACCTCAGAGAGGGGATAATCTTTTCTACTAGTGTCTCCCACAAGGGTCTTCACATCAGATGTCTCACTAAGGAGGTGGAGAGGGTATCTGGAGGACATGATAGTAAGAGGTGTCTGGGACTCGCACACAGCACCTGAAGCATATAACTCTGTTAGAGCTCTGAGACGTACTCCTTTCAGCAGTCTTTCTCCTCTCTGTTACAAGGACAAACAGTTCAGATCAAGGCAGACAACACAACAGTGTATTACACAAACAGGGCAGTAACAGTTCCACAAAGCTCTATACAGTTGCAGTAAGGATATGGGACTTACTGCACTCCTTAGAAGCCAAAGTAACTGCAGTGTATCTGTCAGGCAAAGAAAATGTGCAGATAGACTCTATAAGCAGGAACAGTCAGGCAAGCAATGACTGATCAATAGTTTTCAGAAAATGGGGGGGGGGCAGAAATGGATATGTTCGCTTCATGGGAGAACAGAAAGGTACTCAAGTTCTGTTGCGAACCACCCTCAATATGGACCGTCCCAGAGGATGCACGGTCCCTCGGGCGACGAACAGTGAAACACAGAATTTGACAGCAAATTAGAACCACTTGGCCCACCCAGTCTACACATTTTTCCCTACCTACAATATCATCACAGACCCTACTTGATCTCCAGCTCTTTCTCCCTCCCCCATCCCTTTCCAATAAGATTCCCTTGTGTGTATCCCATGCATTCTTGAACCCACGACCGTTTTCACCCTCTGCACCTCCACTAGGAGGCTGTTCCAGGAACTGACCACTCTTTCTGTGAAGAAATACTTCCTCACATCTCTCCTGCATCTACCCCCTCCAGCTTCATGGCACATCCCCTTGTTCTTGAGCATCTTTTCTTCTGAAAAATACTTCCCTCCTACATCTCATTTACCCCCGTGAGGTATTTAAGGGCCTCCATCATATTCCTCCCTCTTCTAGTCCACGATATACATACGGAGGTCCTTTAGTTGCTCCTCGCAGGGCTTTTGATGCAGATTCAGCACCATTTTAGTTGCCCTCTTCTGGACCACCTCTACTCTGTCTACGTCCTTCAGGAGATGTGGTCTTCAGAACTGGACACAGTACTCTAGGTGGGGTCTTACCAGTAATCTATACAGAGGGAACATGATCTCCATCTTTCTGCTGATGATACCCCTCCCTATGCACCCCAGCATCCCTCTAGCCCTCCCAACTGCCTTGTCACACTGCCTGGCAATACTCAAGGGTTTCTTGTAGCACAGCATCTTGTATTCAGGGTCTATATAGTACATTAAAAAGTTTACATTCTGATGGTACATGCTTCACTTTTTAAGGGTTTTCGGTTCTCGAAGGGGAAGTTCCTTTTTTTGCCTTTCCTCCATAGCCACTGATACACAGTATTGCTGAAAGTGGTCGAAGGAGTCAGCAACAATGGTCCTGATAGTACTGGACTGCACCAGGCAAACCTGCAACTCTCTTCTGTTGATAATGTTGCATCAAACCCCAGTCTCACTGTCCCCAGGACACAATATGCAGACATTAACACAGGGCAGAGTAACCCATCCAGATCTTAGAACAGATCATCTAAAACATGGTTCTTGAAGAGCTACTGTGTGCTAGATTAAATCTCCCTGACCACTTACTGGAAGTGTTGGAAGATGTCCAGAAAACCAGCTACCAAGAAAATGTATCCCTCAAAATAAAAAGGTTTTCAATTTGGTGTACTTCAGCCTCCCCACTGAAGGCATACTTATCTTTGATTCCAGATTATTTAGTACACTTACAATCTCTTGGACTAAGGTCCTGCAAAAGTGCATTTAGCAGCTGTATCAGCCTATAAGTCAGAATGAAAAGAAAAATCACTTGCTTCGCAACCACTGTTCAAAAGATTTTTTTAAAAGGTCTGAGTCACTTATATACCTCAGCCCTCTGTAGGATTTGAACCTACTGCATGCCTAGCAGTTAGTGGAGCCTCCACTCAAGCCGACGGCCTAAGCAGATCTCACGTAAGTAACATGGAAAACAGTTTTCCCAATAGCAATCACTTCTGTTAGGAGGGTCAGTGAACTGCAAGCCCTCTGTATAGAACCAGATTTCATTATCTCACAAAGAGACAAAGTAGCTTTAAGGACACACCTCCCCAAAGGGGTGTCAGAATTCTGACACAAATCGGTCAGTTTCTTTACCTGTGCCCTCCCCCCAAAAAAAGGCCCCATACAAACACAGGTGAGGAAAACTGCATAGCCTGGCTGTAAAAAGGGCTTAGAGCTTTTGTCTAGATAGAACAAAAGGGACCAGTACTGGCAGCACACAGCTGAGTCTCTTAAGATGAGGCAAGTAAAGGCAAGCCAGCAGCTAAGACTACGTCACGATGGATAGTTTCTTGCATTCAGTTTTGTTATGAAAAGGCTGGCAAGCATCCCCCTACGGGACTAAAGGTACTCTCTACAAGAGCCATTTCTGCTACTGGGGCAGTTACAGAAACACAGAATTTGATGGCAGAAATGGACGTGAATCCATGTTGTTGTGATCTTGCCACCCATGGGATTAAAGATACTCTATCATCCTTTCTTTCTGCAGTGCTTCCATCAGTTTCCCCACCACTAAAGTGAGGCTAACTGGCCCATAGTTGCTAGCCTCCTCTCTGCTGCTACTCCCATGTAGAGGGACAACATCAGCCCTTCTCCAATCATCTGGAACTACTCCTGTTTCTAATGAACTGTTGAACAAGGCGGACAGTGGGACAGTCAGAGCCTCGATAAGCTCTTTTAGTACCCTTGGGTTAATCACATCTGGTCCCACAGCCTTGTCCACCTTCAGGCCAGCAAGTCTTTCCAGCACTCTTTCCTCTGAAAATGGACTTGTGTCCACCCCTTTCCCCTACCTATCCCTGATTCTACCTGGTGGCCTGTCCCCTCCACCCTCCACTGTGAAGATTGAGCAGGAATACCTATTTAAGATGGCAGCTTTTTCTTGGTCTGTCTTCCTGCACAGACTCCCTCTTCCACTATTCTTTTTTTTTTTTTTTTTTAACTATGTAACCCCCCTATAAATGGGGGTTCCGAAAAGCCTCCTAGGAGCTTGCGGAAGTGTTCCCCCTGCCTGCTGGCGTTCGGCATTTAAGCCATTTAAATGGCACTGTGAGTGCTTGTAGAGCCTCCACATACTGTCTCTTAAAGAGCTGTCTGCTTGCAGACATAATTAATGCTGATGGAGGGGGACTGGTGTTTCCCTACTCGAATCCCACCTGAGCTGCAGTGTAATCGGTCCATTTTGCAGTCGCTGAAAGCGCAAAGGGAGCCCATATGAAAGATATAACTGTTTGCCTGTAATCATTTAAAGTATTAGTGAAATTGCAGTTTGTCTAACCTGCCTTTATTGCAGCTGGGACTCTGTGCATGTTGCCCCTCCATTTTGGACTTGAACAGCTGTGCTGGGCCAATCGGGTTTAGGGGAGCTCTAAAATGGAGACTGCTTGGACCAACCAGAATTTGGACGCTCTCTGGAGCCGGTTTACAAGGGGAATGCATGGCTAGTGCTTACGGGAATTGTAGTTTGGACCTTGGTGCCTTTTTGCACCCACAGAGGGAGCTCTGGAGTGATTGACAGCCAAATCCACCAACTGGACCTGGTGGAACCTAAGGGATATGCCCTGTGCTGAAGCTGGAGAGTCAGATCGTTGTCGCCTGTGAAAGGAGTAGAAGCTCTGTATTTCTCTGCGGTGTACAGTTCGCGTGGGAAGCATGTGAGAGGCCTTGAAGTCGGCCTACTGCCGTGGTAAGCGATAGTCGGACTGAATCCGAGTTTCTGAGAAGAAGGAAGACTGCAAAGTGGAAGCCAGCCTCACCCTGTAGAAGACTGGAGATATTGCTGAATCGCGGCTCAGTCTGTCAGGAACTGAACCGTGTGTGTGCTCCCAGGTATTCTGCAGAAATTGCGATCGGGATCGAGGAGCGGACTGCCTGGTACAGTACTTTCCTTTTTACATATGAATGTGTGTAGAGGTTGTGGGGAATCGCTATTCCTTGTCCCCAGTACAGTGTGCTGTGCAGTGAAGCTGGAAGCGAACCACAGTGTGTTTCGGACTAAATCCATTTGCATCAACTGCTTAGGGGTCCAGCCACAAAGGGCCTTGCATCCATGCCTCGTTGTTTCTGGCAATTCAGAAGAACATCCCCCATCCAGTCCTCAGCTTGGGTATTGTGAGTACAAATCAGGGTATTCCCCTGCAGCCTGTTTTCAATCACAAGTGTGCCATCTAATTCTTGTTGTTTCACTACTTCATGGACTGAGCCTTCTGGCTCCGGATTACAATTAGGTATTGTGCATGTATTTTCTTCTATAGGGCCCCGTCTAGCTGCACCTGCCGGCCAACCCCAGGCAACGGACATGGCTAGCACCCCCCCCCAAACCTGGGTACCCAGAGTGTGACTTTTCAGTCCCTGTATGTGTGTACGGTACTGTGATTTAATACCACCAATTAACCTGATTTCCCCCTCCTATGTTCCATTCCCCTAAATAAACCAGATTCGATGTTGCTGAACTTTAAACTGTCTGAAGTGTCAGTACCTATCAAACAAGCATTGTATTGGGTTGTGTATGTTAACCTTGTTTTACAGGGGGTCCTCAGAGACGTGCTGCAGAATCAGTCTCGAGGGTAAGTGGTACTTTATGAGTGAACAGTGTGTATATGTGGGTTATTGGGGCTGTAACTCCTGTGTATTGTGTGAGCCACTAGAGGGAATAAAAGGGGGTCTCAGTGTCCCAGAGGGATATGACCAAGCTAGTCTAATCACTACAAACCCTGACCTCTGGGTGGAGGCACCCATCATAGAACCTGGTCCCCTTAACCTGTCAGTAGTCAAGCAGGCAGGGGTAGTAGCCCTTGGGATAGCGCCACCTGGGGGTTACAACTATTTTTTATGCACCCTTACCCACTGGCCTCTCCAGCATGGTCATGCGGTGTGCTGGCTCTACCTGTCTGACCTGAAGCCCAGACAACCTCTCTCCATGTGCAGCCACTCTGACCCCTCGGATCACAGTCCCCTGAGGAAGGGCCGCCATACTCCTTAATGGCGCTCTATCTATAGTGCTGGAAAGGCTACTGATAGGAGGAGGGACCAGAGTGGGTGTGCTGGTGCCCAGCACAGGACATGAGGCTGTAACCCACCTTTGCCTACCAATGGAAGGGGGTCTTTCTTCTTATGTTCCCGGTAGCACAGACGTGCAGTGACATCCAGCACACGCTCCCACATCCACCTGTAGGATGTCCGCAGCTGCCACCATACCCCTCCGTAACGTGCACTGCATCAGCCAAGCCCCATTCTCCACTAGGGGCCACCAAAGCTGTGCAATGCACACAACCCTCCTCTGGGAAAGGGCAGCTCAATCCAAGTCCACGCCCTCCTCCTCCAGCTGACCCCCAGTGGCCCAAGCTCACCCCCGAACCCGGGTCATCGGCATGGTGTGAGGTGTGGTATCCAGCGCCTCAACCCTCAGTGCCACTGTTCCTGTTGCTTTCCTCTTCTATGTACCTGAAGAAAGTCTTATCCCTTTTAGTGAACCCTTTGGCAATCTCTCCTCTGTCTGAATTTTTGCCCCTTCACCCTCCTGCTTGCTTCCTTCCTTCCTCCATTCTGCTTTGCTAGGTATACCTCCCCCTCCTCCTCCCTCTTCATTTCCTTATACCCCTTAAATGCAACCCTTTTTTCTTTAACCACCCGTGCCACTTCCTTTTGAGAACCATAATGGTCTCCTTTTCCTTCTGTTTTTGCTTCCTTCCTTCACAGATACATTGCTGCTTTAGTTATGCCTACCCTTATTCTTCCCCACTGTGCCCCTGACACTCATCCACCCCTCTTAGGCAGTTCCTGACAGTCTCTCATTTCTTTAAAATCTGCCCTCTTAAAAGGACACTGTCAAATTCTTTTTGGGCCTCAGATTAGCCCTAGATTAAAAAATACATGCTATGATTGCTTACATTCTATAGAGGCTGCTGAGTAGCTGATAGCTTGATTAAAATAATTTTTTTCTTCTTAAATGTAAGAAACAGACTGCCCACCATACTGGTGTTACCACACACAAATAAGTTTGTTTACGTTCTTTGATCACTTTTTAATGCACTTTTCCTGGACTTGGGAGTGCCTCTAGCACAATCTAGTGACTTATAATTCTGTGGGAGGAGAGGAAACTACTGCATCATGAGTGGCTGCACTGTTTGGGGGCTATTCCTAATGTTCAGGATGTATTCAATACAAGTAGATGAAGGATTTGAAGCAAAACAAGGTTGGATATTAATTGCACGCCATTCCCATGCACTTCAGTTCTACTGAGAAAGGCAGCAGAACAGACAGCTTCAATGAGTTGTAGAGAAGGTAAGCAATCATAAAATGTAGGTTTTCAACTAGAAATAATGTGATGCAAAAAGGGCTGACATGTGTCCCTTTAACGCCCAAACCCCTCGCCCTTGTATGGTTTTTGCCTGTGCACTTGTCTTTACATTGAACCACACTGTACGATGATCAGTGGTACCAAGGGAACTGTCCACTATGATGTCTTCAATGATGTCCCTGTTTGTAAGCACCAAGTCCAGCAGTGCCCCATTCCTGGTGGGTTCGACTAACTGCCTGAGGAAAAAAAAACACACAGGTTCAAGGATGACCCTGCTCCTTGCCAAAGTCGCAGCTGGAAGGCTTCACTCCACATCTGGCAGACTGAAGTCGCCAACTAGCAGCACCTACCCCTTACTTCTTGTTCCGATGATGGCTCCCCCAAGTGCTTTATCCATTTCTTCACCCTGCGCTAGAGGTCTGTACAGTACTCCAGTATGGACAGTGGATCCAGAGTCTGCATCCAGGTTGACCCACAGTAATTCCAGACCCTTACTGTCTTTTTTATACCACTGTACCTCTGTGGCCTTGATGCCCTCCCTCACATATAACCCCCCTTTCTTTCCAGCTCTAGCTCTCCTGAACAGAGTGTAGCCTGGCATTTCATTTCCCAGTTATGGTGGCCAGTACACCATGACTCCATTATAGCCACTAAATCCAGATTAGAATCTACCATGATAATTTCCAGGTCTGGAATTTTGTTACCAAGGCTCCTTGTATTATCACACACACTGCTTACAATATCTTTTTCCCGGTGCCTACTACTCCGATTCTCTCTCCCATTCCTGCCTGTTTTGTTCACTGACTCTCTGCTTGGGCCCCTTCCTTTTATACTTTCACCATATATGGTCTTTTTTAATCCTACGTCCTCCCCTACCTGCAATATATTCCCATTTGCGTCTTTCCTGTCCCTGTCTTCTTGTACGTTAGTTCTAGGTAAGCTTTCTCCACTATGGTCTTCCCTCCCCAACACTTTACCTTTAGCTTTACCATCCGGTGGGAGGCAACTGTTGCCTCCTTTGGTTCCACCGAACTCCCACTGTCTAGTTCAAATGCTCATCCATGAAGTATTTAAACCTGCCATCAAGAACTACAGTCCCCCTCCTAGAAGGATGCAGGCCATCTCTCCCATAATGGCCCATATTCTCTCAGGTCAGTCCCCAGCTACAAGGGGCATTCCTCTTTATGAGATCTGTAAAAGCAGCTGTTTTACAGTACACATCTTTACAAAGCACTACTGTGTGGACATCTAATCCAGAAGGTATGCCAGGTTTGAGACAGTGGACTGCAGAACCTTTTTCCTAACTAGATTCTAGACCCAACATCCTGGTAATGCCACGAGTCTGCAAACTTTTATGACATAAATACTCACAGTAGTAATATTATTTCTTCTAAGGGGTTTAATAGAGATTTATACAATCCCTACTCTACCGTCCCTTATAGAGCCTTAATAAAATAGGGTTCTGCCAAAATAACCATTTAATAGGTTGTGTTTTATTGCTTGAGAGCTTTATCAGTAACGTTTCACTCACAGCAGTGCCAAGATCTGTCACAAACTTGGCTTCACTACAGGCCTGTGCATAGAACTGACTTTCGATATTTGTATCTGTGTCTCTGGTATTTGTATTTGTTTGCATATTAGTGTGTGCAAAATGTTTAATTTCATATTTCAGACTTGCTTGATGGCACAAGAACAAGGGTGTGAAAGATTTCAATAAAATATGCCAAGTAATTAGTAAAACACGCATGTACGTAATGAGCAGGATGCATGTGGGTGTCAGCGAACTTCTGCCAAGGTCCTACACTCCTTTATATAGACAAACACAAATATATCTCTGTTATAATAAAATGCTTAAAAATACTAGATTTACACCAACTGTGTTTTCATTTTATTGTTTTCTAGTTATTTATCTTGGTTTACTGTCCCCTGCTGTTGGCCTAGCAAGTATTGTAAATAATGAAGCAACTATTTCACGGAGTCTTTTGAAACGTATCTGACTCCCCCTCGCTAACCACACATCTGATTCCACCCCGCTAACCACACAATTACTGTTTGGGACATCACAGTCTGTTGTCATGGTGAGCACTATGATGTCATAAACAAAGCACTGTGAGGTTAACGGGGGAGAGGCAAATGTTTTCTACACAGACTTTTTAGGTGGACTATTAAGATGTGCTGTAAATTTTGGAAAGGAATATGAAAAATGTATTCTCTAGTAAACTGTAATAGGGGAAACATCTCATTTACAAAAGCACATGCTGACGTGCAGAGTTGCTCTTCAAAAGCAATATCTAGATTTGTAAAAAGTGCAGTATTTGTCTGTATTTGTCCTGAATAGTATGCATTTTGCACAGTCCTACATCATTATTTGTTTACTGATTTCAAGTTTCACCAGAAAAGGCATATTAAGCTGCTAACAGCTTGTTTCCAGATGTGCCCAGGGGTAGGGGATGTGGAAAATAATATACAGTAAATACAATATATCAAGGAACGTAAGCAAAAATTGAAGACAAATCAATATAACAACTTTGTGTAACTGGGAAAAAAAACTCAGAACAACAAAAAAAATACACTACTAGAATTTTTTAGTGTTAAAAAAACATTATGGGCTTGATTTTCAAAGGCCGACATGGGGTTTATGTCAAGTCCTGCGTCAGCTCCGTTCTTTGGCACAGCTGCGCCAAACTACTTTGATGCAAGTGCTCCCAATTTTAGTACATCGGGTGCAGTTGTGACCGTTTTAACACTTTACGGCAGCTTGTGCCAAATATTTGGCGCAAGCCCCATAAAAATGGTCCCCCAACTGGCACAGGTTAGACTGGGGAAAACCTGGTCTAACTTCAGGTGTCTGACCCTCGGGACTGAAAATCCCGATAGGCAGCCGGGGAAAATTTCACAAGCCCTGTGCGCCAAACAATCGGTGCACCAGGGGCTTGTGGCATTCTCGGGCTCTGAAAATCGAGACCTATGGCTAATGATGTCCTGTGGCCGCTTGTCTGGGTCCCACAGAGTGCTTGCTAGGCTTTCACGTTTGCCAAGTTAACTTGACAACGAATTATAAAAAAAGGTAAAAAAAAAAAAAAAAAGTGTTTCTTTCAGCGTTGGAGTCCAGTGCCATCTAAGAACGTTGGTGACAACCTAAGCTAGGTGCTGCAAAGCACTGCTGGCCACATTTAAAAGTCAGCTTTAGTGGTCTGAAAAGTAAATGAGTGAACAGCATGTAACTAACTTAGAATGGATATGGATGAGAATGTAAATTGCTAGGTTAAGAAACTAAGACTCTTTTAGGGTTCTCATTGGTACTGGGTATACTTAAAACTAGGAAATACAGTATCCACCAATCCCCAGTCTCCTCCCCTCCCCAACTGCTGTTAAGATTCTTGGACTGTCGCCCCAATGCTGCAACACCTGCTTAGAGAGAGTGGGTACGGGCACTCACCTGAAGTGAGAACTCGGAAGGTCTTCGCCACTCCCCCCCAGGGGGCTCCAAGGGACACGAATGCCTTAATGTACTTGTTCTTCCAGTCCTGGGGCTGCTGGTTCAGGAAGTAGAGCGTGTAGACGTTGCCCATGCTATGGGCAATGAGGACTACCGGCCCACCATACTGAGCATACATCATTTCGATCATCTTCTGCACGGCCTGGAAATACGGCCCATTCTCATCTGGTAACATGAAAGCGAAAAAGGTTAGACTAGAGATATTATTAAATAACTATGAGCTGCATGGTAATCTACAAGTGAAAGACAATTTGGGTAGAAAACAGGGGCAGAGAGTTGGCAATAAAACTTCTGTTACCAGAGGAGGGAAGTTTTCTCCCATTAGCAGAAACCTACAACCCATGTGTGTTTTCTTTGCAACAGAATATTTTTCCTTCAGGGAAAGCAGGCAGGCTCTCTCAGTTCTGTCCCCACCCCCAATGACTGACGCTCGCCTCTCTCGACCCAGGGGGCAAGTGCCCCATGGATTCCCAACAGGGCCAGGAGGGAGGTTGTCCCTTCCCACTCCCGGTCAACATATCCAGTTCTCCTCCTGGAATAGAGCAATGGCGCAGGCAATGGGCAGGGCTTCATTAAGTGCATCCTCTCAACGTTTCTTGTTCTGACAATGACCCCTGCTGCGGCAACACATCAGTATGTGTGCGCAGAGGCACGCACATCCTGCAGAGACATGGCTCCACCCATCCCGCTGCTTGCAACCTGCAGTACCACCAGGCCTCCACCTGGTGGCATTCAGAGGCTGAGATGACTGGCCACTCCTCCCTGGGAAAGAAGAGCAGTTCCTGGGAGGTTCATTCCTCTCCCACCTCGATGACCGCTGGCAACCCGTGCTCACTCCCGAATACGGGTCACCTACGTGGCACGAGGTAAGCCGTTCAACACCTCAAACCTCCATGCCACTGGGCCACATGTTTTCTAAAAGGGATCATCCAATATCAAAAGCCCCACGCCTGCTGCCCTGAATGCCTAGCAACATCACAACTGCGCTGTTGCGCAGAGGACCTGTGTTTGGGAATGAACTTAAGTCACTGCATGAGGAGGCTGGCCAAACTGTAGCAGCTGCCACTCAGCAGTGTGGTGCATTCGGGAGGGAAACGTGTCGAGCTCTAGGTGCCACAGTGACTGCTGTGGTGGGCCAGGGGACCTTGCTCCCCTCCACAGACGTCGCTGCACACATCTGAGGCAGTAGACTATACCCATGTTGGACAAAGGAGGACTGGAAGAGAATAAACTCCCACAACCCATCTGTGACAGGGTAGTGTGTAACAGGATGGCATAGGTGGATATTGAAGGGAAAGTACAGTTACGTAAGAACTTACCGTAACAGTAGATGTTCGAGAGGAGCTCTTGCAGAAGGTTACACCATAACTTAGGACTGAAGCTGGCAGGCGCAAGGACCCCACGGAAAACTTCTAGCTAGCAGTCTAGCAGTCTATAGCGGGGGACCGCCCCCTGATCTCGGCCAATGATATAGACAGGGCAGTCTCCTAGTCCCACCTCAGTTCACGTGCTGGAGACCCCAGCAGAGCAAAGGATTGGATAACCAAGAAGGCTCCTCAAACTGAGGATATATATGGAATTAGCAGCTAATGTAGAAGCAGATACCAGGCGGAAGGAGGGTGAAAAAGCATTACCTGCTGCAAGAGCTCCTCTCGAAGATCTACTGTTACGGTGAGTTCTTACGTAACTGTACTATCACATTCCGAGGGGGAGCTCTTGCAGTAGGTTACACCATAAGGACAGAGTCCCAAGCAGTACAAGGATAACCCCTGACAGATGGGCGGAGGACAAAAGCAGAAAGCTGGAATCCGCATGAAAAGTAGGTCCTGCGGGACAGTGAGGCCGAAGCCTGTCCTGTGGCTGGAGGTGATGTCCAAACTGTAGCGCTTAATGAAAGTGTGGACTGAACTCCAGGTGGCAGCTGTGCAGATATCTGCCGATGACACGTTACGCAAATATGCAAAGGAAGCAGCAATTCCCCTGGCAGAATGGCCTTTAACCGGGCCCAGTAAAGGCTTGTCGTACTTCTGGTAGCAGTAAACAATGCAGTGAACCAGCCACTTAGACAAAGTCTGCTTGGAAACAGGCACACTAAAGTCTCCGGGGTGAACAAAACAAACAGCTGATCAGATTTTCTGAGATCCTGGGTACGAGTCAAATAATAATGAAGAACCTGGTGAACATCCAGAGTACGCAGTAGAGCCTCCTCTCAATTTGAATGCTCTGGAAAATAAACTGAAAGATGGATGGATGTTTTGATTGAGGGTAAATTCGGACTCCACCTTAGGCAGAAACTTAGAATTTGTCCTTGTGGAAAACTAAGTAAGGCTCTTTGCACATCAGAGCCTGGAGTTCAGAAATCTTCTGAGCAGAAGTAACGGTAACTAAAAACAATGCTTTCCACAACAGACCAACGCAGCTCGCAATCCACAGCTAGCTCAAAGGGAGGCAAAGTAAGTTTCTCCAAAGAAACAAAAGGTCCCATGGAGGGATGGGATCCCTGATGGGAGGTTTCAGATGTAATATACCTCACAGGAAAGTGCGGGGTAAATCCAACTGGGCAAGAGCCATGCCCTGCAGCGGTGCATGATACATAGAAACAGCCGACAAATGCACCTTAATGGAAGAGTAGCTAAGGCCAGAGTCCGACAGAGAAAGAAAGAAGGTATTCAAGGACAGAGCTTATCGGATAGGTAAAGGGAGCAAGGTGACATCTGGCAGCCCAGATGCTAAACCGCTTCTACTTCATAGCGTAGGTGGCCCTAGTAGAGGGTTTTCTGGCAGCAACGAGGACCTATGCTATCCTAGGGGAAACCCCAAACCAGGTAATGGCTAAGTCTGCAGGAGCCATGCATGCAGGTGTAGCGACCTGAGGTCCAGATGGACAAAAGTCCCTCTCTCCTGAGAGAACAAGTGTGAGCTCAGAGGAAGAGGGGGTTCCACTGTCAATTGCTGAAGTAGAGAGAACCAAATCCGTAATCAGCAATCGGGATCATGTCTGCTCCCTCTGACTGCAATTTGAGCAGGACCCTCTGAATTAGCGGGAAGGGAGGAAAAGCTTAAAGGACTCTCCCTGTCCAGCAAAGGGACAATGTCTGTTACCAAGAAACACCAGGCACTGGATCTAGCGAGCAGAAACTGGGCAGTTTGGTGTTGAGTGGGGATGCAAAGAGATCCAACTCGGGATGACCCCATCTTACAAACAGCTCTTCTGCTACTGACTGCAGAAGTTTGTACTCATGAGCTTTGGACTGAGACTGGCTTAGGTTGACAGCCAAGGTGTTTTGGACACCTGAAACGTGCACGACTGAGGGTTCCAGCTGGTGCTCGATGGCCCAGTACCACACCCTCATGGCTTCCCTGCAGAGAGGATACAAATGATTTCCCCCCTGCTTTTTTATGTAAAAGACCACCAACATGCTGTCCATTTGGATAAAAAGGTGGCCCAGGGCTAGATCGGTGGGAAACGCCTGCATGGCACAGAGGATCGCCCTCATCTCCAACACACTGATGTGGAGGTTTTTTTCCAAAGCAGACCATGTACCTTGGGTCCGGCGGCCTGCAAGATGAGCTCCCCAGCCTAGGCTGGATGCGTCCGTCATCAGGGACTGGAGAGGAAGCGTTCCCTCGGAAAGGCATTCCCCCGGAGAGGTTGGAGGAAGTTAACCACCACTATAGAGTCTTCCAAACTGGCTCTGAGACTCTCACAAGTTGGTCCAAGTTGTCCGTGCGTTGATCCCACTGGACTCTCAAGCTCCACTGGGTCACCCTCATGTGCAGCCGTGCCAACTGAACAGTTGCGATGGCTGCTGCCATATGACCCAGAAGCCTGAGGACCACTCTGGCCAGAATCAGGTGAGTCGAGGAGACCTCCTGAGTGTGAACTTGGAGGCAATTTGCCGTGTCCGGAAGCAGGAAGGCTTTGCCTTGGATGGTGTCCAGTAACGCCCCTATGAACTGTAGCCATTGGCCCGGCCATGGGGAGGACTTTCGAAGGTTCAATGTGATTCTGAGGTTGCAGAACAAAGTAAGGGTGTCTTTCATGGTGTGTAACAATTTTCCCTGGAAGGAGCTGTGAGAAGCCAGTTGTCCAGGTATTGGAAGACGTAATGGCCTTTTCTCAAGGCCTCTGCCACTACCGCGAAGCACTTTGTAAAGACCCGAGGAGCAGAGGATAGGCCAAATGGCAGAGCTCAGAACTGGTAGCTGTTCCCTGGAAAAGGAACTGCAAAAACCTTCTGTGGGGCTGGGCAATCAGGATGTGAAGTATGCATCCTGCATGTCCAGTGAGCAAAGCCAGTCTCCCTGATGAAGAAGAGGTATCAGGCCTGGAAGGGTAACCATCCTGAACCTCTTGTACTACATGTATTTGTTCAGACGGCTGAGATCCAGGATGGGACGTAGATCCCAGTTTTTCTTGGGAACCAAGAAAAAGTGGGAATTGTAGCCCTTCCCTCTTTGGATAGCTGGGACTGGCTCTATGGCCAGTTTGCAAAGTAACACCTGGATTTCCTCTTGGATGGGGAATAGCGAGAGGGCGGAGGAGGATTGTCTGGTGGCACCTCTAGAAATTCTGTTGTATGTCCTTTCTCTATCAGTTGCAGGACCCAACGGTCCAATGTGATCCTGCTCCAACACTCTAGATAGAGGAAGAAATAACCCCCCACCGCCTCCCCCAGAGATTCGGCTGGGGTCGGGCAGGGAGTCATGCAGAGGCACTTGGGGTAGGCAGGGCAGCCTGGAAGGACTTGGCAGCCCTGGGAGCGGCACCTCCTGGGTTCTGACAGATGGCCTGTCGTTTAAAGGTGCCTCGCTGTTGCTGCTGATCACGGGGCTGCTGACTGGAGGAACGATGAAAAGACTGATGCTTAAATGGCTTTTGGTAAGACCGGTACATTGTATGCATGGACCGGACAGCCTTGCATGAGTCCTGGAGCTGAGAAATTTTCTCGGATTCCTTGCCAACTAGGACCGGGCCCTTAAAAGGGGCATCCACGATGCCACCTGGATGTCTGGGGAGAAACCCGAGACCCGGAGCCAGGAATGCCTTCTTATGCAGAAAACTGTGGCTACAGCCCAAGCTGCTGTGTCTGCTAAATCTTAAGAGGAACGCAGAATGTGAGTGCCCACATCTGAGCTAGACTTTAAGAGACTGAGCAGCTCTGCCTTCTGGGGAACATCTGGTAAGGCCTGAGCCAGTTCCATGCCCTGCTCCCAGATGGCATTCTGATATTGCACCATATGAGTTAGGAAATGTAGGGAGCAAATGGAGCAAGTGGCAGAGGTGTATACCTTCCTTGCAAATTGGTCCAATTGTTCTGACTCCCAGTCGGGAGGCTGGGTACTCAGGTTTCTGGGCCGTATGGACCTGTCCTGGGCAGCTGTGATCACCAAGGAATCCACTGGGGGTGTTCTTCCATAAAAGGTTCACCCCTCGGGACTCTGTAGAGATGGTCTGATTTCTTGGGTACTGCCAAATAAGAAGGGTGCTTCCATGCAATCCTGGTGACATCCTGAAAAGTATCAACCAAGAGTGGTACCACTATGGTCTTAGCATCCTGCTGCCGGAGGTATTTTGCCAAACGACATCTTTCAGGATCCAGGTCTTCTTTATTCCATCCCAGATTTGCCTGGATATGCTGCATAACGTCCATGAAAGATGGGTCATTAGGCGGGGACCTGGGGGTGTCCTTATTATCCAGAGGCGATGGAGCACCTCCCAAAAGGGAAGATCTGGAAGAGGAGGAAGAGCTGCGGCTAGAATCCTCCAACAAAGCAGACCTTGAGGAGGAACACCAGGATTGACATCCTCTAGAATGGTGTCTGTGACTATTCGATGCTCTGGAGGAGGAGGAATCATGTCTCCTACGTCTACAGCCCGAACAACTCTGTCCAAGCCATCCGGCTGTGAGGTCAGTTCCCTAGGCTGGGAAGTAGGCTACTTGGGGTTAGGAGAAGGCTGTTTTAGAGGGGCTGCAGGAATAGGCTCCTTAATGGAGGATGAGGAAGGCTTCTGTGGAAGAAGATCACCCTTAATGGTGTTCCACCAGGACAGAAAGAACAGGTTGCTCACCTGTAACAGTAGTTCTAGGAGTGGTGTATGTTGTTCATCCACACTGTTTGGCATTGTCCCCTTCCATTTTAAATCTGCCGGAAGTCTTCAAGCTGGCTCCTCCCACCCACCCAGGTGGTATATACCTCGGCTCCGCCCCATGACGCCAGATCTTGGCTCGCTGGAAGCAAGGTTGTGTGCGTCTGCAGCCAGGGAGATTGGGTGGGTCCGTGTGGATGAACAACACATACCACTCTTAGAACTACTGTTACAGGTGAGTAACCTGTTCTTCTAGAAGCGTGGATACGTTGTTCATACACACTATTTGGCAGACTCCAGGCAGTTCTCCGGGAGGAGAGAGGCAAGGCGCACACCCCCTACTCAGGAAACAGAGATTGGAGAACCAAAGCCCCAAAACCAGCATCCCGGCGTGACTCAAGGTCGATGTGGTATTGGGTAATGAAGGCGTTTGCTGACTTGCAGGTAGCAGCCCAACAGATTTCCTGGATAGGGATGTCCCTGGAAGCAGCCACCGACGCAGCAGTATGGCGGGTTGAATGAGCTCTTGTCCCTCTGGGTGGCTCCTTGCCCGCCAACTCACAGCACAGACCTATACATGATGTAATCCATCTTGCTAGGATCCATTTGGCTGCAGGTCTGCCAGAAGCGGCTTCAGCGTAGGTGACAAACAGCTGGCGAACCGCTCCGCGAATTTCCGCTGTCCTCTCCTTACAATAGGAGATAGCACATCTCAGGTCCAAAGTATGGAGCCTGTACTCGGCGTCTGAGGTATAATTAGGGTAGTATACCGGCAGAGCCAACACTTGGTTAAGGTGAAACTCTGACACCACCTTCGGAAGGAATTTCAGGTGGGGATGCAGGACAACTTTGTCCTTGTGAAAGACCAGATAAGGGGAGTCCACTGAAAGTGCCTGGAGCTCCCCGTCCTTCTGGTTGACATGATAGCCGCCAGGAAGGCTGTCTTCTATGACAAGTGTGAGAGCTCACACTCATGCATGGTTTGAATGGCTTGCCCATGAGCTTTGCCAAAACCAGCAACAGATCCCACAGAGGTGGAGGTTCACGCACTGGAGGGGATATGTGGTCCAGGCCTTTGAAAAAACGCCCGACCACTGTCTTCTGTGCCAATGTCAGCTGACCGGTCCGCATCCGGTAAGCAGAAATGGCTGCTAGGTGCACCCTAAGGGTCGATGACCTAAGACCCCCTTTGGTGAGAGACCAAAGGTAGTCAAGAATGTTAGCCACAGGACAGGTCAAAGGGTCCAGACCCTCACCCTGATACCAAATGGAAAACCTTTTCCATTTGAATGCATAACATTTCCTGGTTGATTCCTTTCTAGATGCCTCCACCATGGTGTAGACATCTTCGGAAAGACCCAAAGCCTGGAACTCTAGCCGCTCAGGTACCAGGCTGTGAGGTGCAGGGATTGAAGGTCTGGATGGAAGATCTGCCCCTGGTTGAGAGATATCAGGTCCGGGTGTGTACAAAGCCGCTCCGGGGGACTGCAGCGGAGGCTGAGGAGATCTGGAATCACCTTCGCCTTGTCCCTCCTCACCTTCAGTAATGCCTTGTGGATCAAAGGAAATGGAGGGAAGGCGTAAAGGAGGCCTGGGGTCCACGGCCTTGAGAAGGCATCCCCCCTTGCAGCAAGCCCTGCTGAGGGGGTCGGGCATGATACAGTCTCAGCTTTGTGTTTTTCCTGGAGGCAAACAGGTCCACCATCGGTTTGCCCCAATGGGAGAATAGACTGTAAGCTACCTCTAGATGGAGAGAACACTCATGGGATGTCTGGCCTATGGGGCTGAGAGCATCCGCCAGCTGGTTCAAGGCTCCTACAACATGGATGGCTAGGAGATCCACCTCCAACCAGCTTACGAGGGTCCAGATGCAGAGCGCCTCCTTGCACAGGAGACAGGAGTGCGTGCGGCCCTGTTTGTTGAGCTAGTACATGGTCGTGGTATTGTCAGTCTGGACTTGAACCACTTGACCCCGGAGCTGAGGAGCGAAAGCTGACAGTGCCAGTCTTACTGCTCTGAGCTCCAACAGGTTGATGTGGCATCGAGACTCCTCGGGGGTCCAGAACCCGTGGGCTCCCCAGCCCATGAGAGAGGCATCGGTCATAAGAATGACCATCGGCTCGGGGCGGACAAATGGGATCCCTTCCTACAACCAGACTGGAGCGTCCCACATCTTCTGGATTACAGTGATTAGCTGGTCGAAATTACCATATCACTGAGGCCACTGGGCAGCCAGTTCCCACTGGAGGGGGTGCATGTGCAACTGGGCCCAACGGACCACTGAGGTGTACGCCGCCATGTAACCCAGAAGGCGCAGAAAGTCCCGGGCAAGGAGCAAATGCCCAACCAGAAATGATTGAGCAAAGGAGGAGAGAATCTCCGCTCTGTCCGCTGGGAGCCGAGCTCTAGCTTGACAAGAATCGAGCTCTGCCTCGATGAAGCCCATCACCTGAGAAGGCACGAGTTTCGACTTGGCCTCATTGATCAGGAGGCCAAATTGGGAGCAGGTTTGGAGGACCAGATCCCTGGACCTCTCCACCTCCTGTTGGATGGAACCTGCCAAAAGCCAATCGTCGAGATAAGGGTAGATTCTGACTCCTCGACGCCAAAAGTGGGCCGCCACCACTGCAATGCATTTGGTGAAGACCTGTGGGGCCAATGACAGGCCGAACGGCATGGCTCAGAACTCGTACAGGGTCCCTTCGACCCTGAAGTGGAGGAACCATTGATGGGACGGACGGACTGGGACGTGAAAGAACGCGTCCTGTAGATCCAGTGAACAGAACCAAATGTTTCGCTTCAGGGATGGTATGATCTGGTTCAGAGTGACCATCCAAAAGGTGCGAGACCTGAGAAACTGATTCAGGTTGTGGAGATCTAGAATGGGGCGCCAACCCCCCATCCGCTTGGGCACCAGTAAATACCTGGAGACAAAGCCTGGGTCTGTTGGAGGATCCGGCACTGGAGCTACTGCCTCCTTGTGGAGGAGCTGAGCTACATTGTCTCAAGAGCCAACTGCGTGCGGAACTGGCCCTTCCTGAGGGGCATGGGCTCAGCTGGAAGGGTACTGCTCGAATTCTAGAGGCAGTCCCCAACTGACCACTTCGAGAACCCACCTGTCTGAAGTGATAGCGGACCAGGCGGAAAGGAAGTGGCGGAGCAGACCCCCCCATGGGGGGACCCAGAGCTGGCGTAATGGGTATAGGGGTGGCAACCCCCAACCTGTCACTGAGCAGGCCTAGAGGAGGAGGAGGAGGAGGCTCCAGGACCTGAGCCTCAGCCTCCTTTGCGGGCCTGTTGGGGACCCTGCTTGGGCTGAGGGCGCCAAGCTTGGGCCTGCTGATGCTGCTGTCCTCCTAGACAGCAGGGCTGCCGGACTGCAGGGGAAGAGTGCCGAAATGGCTTCTTCCTTCTCTTCTGCTGGTTCTTGCCTGAAGAACCCTTGGCAGAAGTGGCGTCCAAGGTGGCATTGGACTGCTCTATACGCTGAAGGTGGCCAGCCACTCCTGGATCGAACAAGTCGGTCCCCAGGAAGGGCATGTCAGCAAGCTTATGCCGAGTATCCGCTGGGAAGGAGGAAAGCCTCAGCTAAGCCCTGTGGCGAGAGGCCAGTGCAGCTGCCATCAAGCGGGCACAAGAATCCCCGATATCCAGGGCCATCTGGAGCTGCTGTTTGGCAACAGCACGGCCCTGGTCACGGACCTGCTTGACCATGGTCTGCATGTCCACAGGGAGATGAGGGAGGACCTCATCTAATGACCCAAGAAGGGCATGAGAGAAGTGTGCCATAATGACCGCCAAGCTGGCCTGATGAAGGCCCAGAGAAGAGGCCGCATAGACCTTATGGGCAGTGTGGTCCATATTTTTGGACTCCTTGTCCAGGCGTCGGTCAATGTCGGCCGAACTGCCAGTATGCCTGAACACAGAGGTGGTCACCAGGCTCTCGGCTGAAGGGTGCTCTATGACCCTGCAGGGACCCCATGGGCACTGCATTTGCAGGCCAAGGGGCAACATGGTGCTGGGCAAGAGGCAGGATGCTGCCAAAGTTCAAGGGCCAGGCCAACACTGGCCTTAGCCACTGGAAAGGCCTCCATTGGGGGTATCCCCTCTTTTGAGTATGTCGGTGAGAGGATACTCTGCCTTTTCGTGGATGGGCTCCAGGGGCATTCCAGTGGAATCGGGAGATGAGGCGGAGAATGCCCTGGAAAGAGGAAGGGCCTTCTTCCATCCCTGTGCCAACAGATGACTCGTCATCCCCGGAATGAGAGTGGAGTCAGGTGACGTCCAAGTCCGAAGAGTCAGGATACAGCAGTCTACCGCCTAAGTCACCCTCAATGCGCAGAGGACGATCTGGGGTGACTGTAAATCGACAGACCTCAGGGAAGCCCGGTGTCCTATCGGTCCTCTTTCAAGGGGGCCCCTCCCTCAGGCTGTTTAGGTGATAGTTCAGCCCGAATCGGTGGAGAGACCGGAATAGGCTGAACCAGGGGACAGGCTGTCCCCACAAGTGGAGGAACCAATGGCTTCGGTTCCGGAGGGGTCAGCTTCGGCCTAGGAGGCGAGAGCCAAGTAATGGCCGGGGTAGGCAGCGGAGCCGGCTTCTGCCCGGTCAAGATCAGCTGCTGCCACACAAGATCCTCATAGCGCCGGAGTTTCCGCCAGAGCCCTTTCCTCGTCTGAGGAGGAGGATGAGGACCTGTGGCACCTCACCCCGGGTGGGGAGAGACTGGCACAACTCTTTGAAAGTGCCCGTAAAGGTGGAGCCTAGGTTCAGCAGGGCAAAGAAGCTTCAATTGGCCAAAGCACGAGCAGCTTCTTCCTCAAATGCCTTTATCTGTTCCAGCAGTTTGGCAGAGTCTGCGGCCGCAGAAACTGCCCACCTAGCCTCCTTCGATTTCACCGGAGGGTTCCTTTTTTCCGGTCTCCCCAGCTTCAGGCGTGCCTTGCTGTCATCCAGGACGTTGGGATGGAAGGCCAAGCAAAAACCACACGACAAGGTGTCATGGCCAACACCTAGGCAGTAGATGCATGGCAGGTGGGGATCGGTGCGACATCTTCTGGCTGCAGGGCATTGGCAAATCCTCGGGAGCTGCCCGGTGGTGCTGAGGGGTTGGAGGCGCTTGACGCCACACCGCACCACGCCGACGACCCAGGTTCGCACGACTCGCTGCTGGGGGTCCCCACGGATGCTCTCCTTCTTCAGGGAGGGATACCAGGGGTGTTTAATACACTGGACATCCGGGAGAGCCGTGAAGCACCGACTGGCAATGGTGGCTCCCCGGGTGGGGAGCCGGGAGGGAGGATGCCATCAGGCACTTGGCAAGCGTGCATACGCACGTTCCTACCCGAGCCGGCGTCCTCAGTGGGATGGAGGGGAAGGGAACCACAGGAAAACCGGACAAACCTCCCTCTGTGTTCCAGGATGACGGCCGCTCCAACCACCCAGTCTGCAATCACAGGCAGACCCCGCTCTGCAAGGTGCTCCGTGGAGGAAAGAGGCAGGTAGGAGTCACCGGAGGCACTCTAGGGGCAGACTCAGTGAGGGATGGGTGGCACTGAGCAAGCCTGAAGGAGTGGAATGGCGAAGGCAATCAGGAGGGGCTAAAAAGAAATTAAAAAAAAAAAAAAAAAAATCCCGGAGAATTTTTCCTCCCTGATCGATGCGGCGAAAGTGCGATTGCTAACTCGAACGAGTTAGATTTTTGGTAAAACCAACAATTTGAAAGCCAGGGCCTACGAAATGCTGAGAACACGAGGGAGGCAACCTGTATCTTCCAGCAGAAAGGAAGATCTAGCGTCATGGGGCAGAGCCGAAGTATATACCACCCGGGTGGGTGGGAGGAGCCAGCTTGAAGACTTCCAGCAGATTTAAAGTGGAAGAGGACAATGCCAAATTGTTTGGATGAACAACATATCCACGCACCTAGAAGAGCTCTTTGACATCCAATAATGGGATCCCAGGTTCAAAGGGAGCACCTGGCGTCGAAGGGTTCAACGGGCTGGGCATTGGGCGCTGAGGTGGCAGCGGCTCATGTGGATAAGGGGTAGGCAGTGTCGGTTGCTCCAGAGTGCCGTTGTCCGGTGTTTTCTGTTGGTTGGCTGATGGTCCCTCCAGCACTGGCAGAGGCTCTATATGGATGTTGTCCGGTGACGCACAAGGGTCTGGCGATCCTGGCTGAAAGATTGCCGGAATGGATGACGGGGATGCTAGCGTCTAAGGAACAGGCATGTGCTGGCACTGGTCCAGCGTCACAGTTAGCGTCGGCTTAGAAGAGGCCCATGTTGAGGGGAATTAAGCCCTGAGGAGGGCACAGGAGTTGCTCTCCAAGGGGTGGTGAGCTCATGCCCCTGGTGTCAGTCCAGGGAGTCAGCACTGGAGACTATGGCTGAGTTGGAGGACGCCTTGGCCGGATGGACGATGGGTAAGGACCAGCCTTCTGGTGCAGGGCCAGCCGAGCCACCTGGCTGCTGGTCTGAAGTCTGAGAAGAGGGCCATAGTTTCAGGGGCTGAGGACTTGGTCCCGGACCCAGAAGAGCCGCCACCCGACATCAGGAGAAGAGCGGGAGAGGCCTGACCACAGATAGCCCGGAGGAGGTGAGGACGGCCTGGGGAGTTGAGTCTGTCCTCCCATGGGAGGAGGACCCGGAGCCCGACTTGTACAGGGAACAGGAGTCAACAGAGGGCTTGTCGCTGTGTTTCTCCTTATGGTGATGCTTCCCCAACGACTTATTTTCCTTATGGTGGCCTGAAGACGACGAAACCCCTGAGACAGGGGAAGATTAACTTTTTCCCGGGTCTCCTTCTGCATGGCTGCAAGTTGTTTTTCTAGCAAGAAAGATTCGAGGGCTTTCTAGTGGTGAATCCTGGTCCTGCTATTGAACTTCTGGCAATGCTAACAGGCCTCGGTGTTGTGGTCTGGGCCCAGACAGAAGAGGCAGGCCGAATGGCCGTCTCTCAACGGGATTTGCTTGCTGCAGGCATACTTGGACTGGCGCCGCTCAACGGAGGATGACGGAGAAGAAGACATGCAGAGAAAAAAGGGTAACAAATAATTTTTAGAAAATAAAAATGCAATGGAAAAAACGGTCGACTAAAGCAGAAGGCATCCGTGGAGCCGATGTGTGTGGGTCGATGGCGGGAAAAGGACTCGGGTCCCCTTTTATGCCAATGTCTGAGGCAGGCCGATGTCAGGGAGGCAGTCCCCTGCTATAGACTGCTAGCTAGAAGTCTTCCATGGGGTCCTGGTGCCTTCTGGCTTCAGTCCTTATGGTATAACCTGCTGCAGGAGCTCCCCCCTCGAAGTGAGATCACAGATGACAGTTTCTTTTATTTAGCAGAATGTTTAACATTCATGAGTAAACAACAACTTCTTCAGTGACAACAAATAGAAATAAAGCAAACCAATCAGTTTCTCTCGGTCACGCTCTGTCTTTTTTCTCCTTTTATGGGATTTTTACTTCAGCCCCTGGGGTCTCTCCCTAAAGCTCTCCTATTTGGCTTCTTTGCGGTCTTAAACACAGATTGCTTCTTTCAGTTAGACCCTTCTTTAGGAGAGCTCATGTTAGTGCTCCCTCTGCTACCCAGCAGGTTTGCAGGTTTTTACCCATGTGACGTCTATGCAGCATCTTTCTTCTACACTGCAAATTCAGCAGTCCTCTCTAAAATCGGTTTCTCGCAGGTCACTCTCAGGGCTTCAGTCAGCACTCCCTGCCGATTCCAGCCACCTCCTTGAATGGAGGCATACTCTTTTTATTCAGCTGTCTCAGCCTGCTGCTGCCCCAATTATCCAATAAAGGAATGACTGCATGTTTGCAGGTCTCCCTGCACTGTACTCTTAATGGCCAAATTAAAAGACTTATCTAGCCAAATCCTGGTTCGGCAGACGTACCCCGTCACATTGTCTAAACAACTGCCGATGTTCCTGGTTCCCCAGGGTCCTTGTGCCCAGAAGCAGATTCCTGACCACTGGTGCACTGCCGGGGGGAGGGGAGGGGGGCTACAGCCCTACCTTTGGAGCTCTTCCCCCTATAGTCCCTACCTACAGGGTGAAAGCCATGGAAAACATCTAGTGGAATCTGAACCCAGAGGACTTGGGAACACAAGGACTTAACAGGCTATATCCCTGGGGCCAGGTTATGTCCCTAGGACCAGGTTATATCCTTGGGAGCAGGGCACCTCCTTGGAAGCAGGGCACATCCCTGGGAGCAGGGTACGTCACTGAAACCAGGTATATCCCTAGGAATAGGATACATCACTGGGAGCAGGGTACACCCATAGCAACAGGGTATACCCCTACGAACAGGATATGTCTGTGGGACCAGGTATATCCCTAGGAACAGGGTACATCCATGGGGCCAGGGTGCATCCCTGGGAGCAGGGTGCATTCCTGGGAGCAGGGTGTATCCCTGGGACCAAGGGACATCCCCAGGACCAGGGTACATCTCCAGGACCAATGTATGTCCCTGACAACAGGGTTGGCCCCTGACAACAGGGTTAATCTTTCATTAACATACAGTGGAGCCACCCAAAATGCGACGCAGTAACTTGCAGTAAGTGGCATAACACAAAATACTGCATAACAAAAGGGCTTCATTGCCATCGAATTACACTGTTCCCTGCAGCATTTTGTGATATACTGCAGCATTACTGCATTGCATCCTGGCTGACCCCCCCTATACATGTAGAGCCTAATCACTTGCTAAACATGGCTTAACACTATTTATAAAACATTGTTATTACAGTAGCAAAAAGGCACTTCCAGGGGTTACGTTAATGGTCACTTAATCACCCTCTAGGGCCATGTGGCACTTGGCTACACCTTGTGCCACATTACATATCTAGAGAATGATTAACAGACCACTGACAAAACCCCTGGTCCTGCCTTACTGCTTAAATAAAACTGTTCTTTACCTGGTTCTAGAACAAATGATTTCTGTCTGCTTGATCCTGCAACCATACACTCCCCACCCAATCATTTCACACCCAGCGCTTCTTGGCGTGCATCTCAGAATTCCCCATACCTGACGTCACAGCTGGGGATTCAATTGGCTTATGTAGTGAGGCAGTATAGCATAGTGGTTTAAGGCTCTGAGCTGCAAACCTGGAGACCCAAGTTTGAATCCCACAGCCCCCACTTGCATACTGTGTGACCCTGAGCAAGCCACGTAACTTCCCTGTGCTCCCAGGTCGCACCTGTAAGCAAGCTTTTAGCTTAGTGCATCTCTCCTGGTAAAAATTTTTTTTTTTTTTTTTACTGTTTGCTGGCAGTCTCTTCCCCCCCCCAATAATTTTTATTTATTTATTTTGCTTTTGATGAATGGGTAAGTACAATAGACAAGACCAGCCTATTTTCAAGCAGGACCATACTAAGTATAGCCTTTTGTAGGTAACAGGAATGATGGGTTGGGGGGTTCTGAGTGTGATGAATTATGTGAAAGAAATCCAGAACCTGCAACCTCCCTTAAGAACATTTATTTAATTTTTATTTTCTCCCCAGGGCAGCCCCAAATCTGATACAGCATCTCAATTACAGTGGGGTCCTGTTTTTCACCAATTTCAGTGACACTGATAAGATGGAGCACGGACAGACCTGTGCAGGGTTTCTAGATACTTATTTTTCAATTTTTCATTTCATTTTTATTTTTTAACTGGTTAGCAGATGGGCATGTACTGCCCTTTTTCACAGTGACCAGCAAGGTCACTGTGACCTTCGCAACGACTGGTAATTTAGGGACAAAGGTGAGAGGACAGTAGGGAAGAAAAAGGGTATTGTAACTACTGTCCACACAAAAAAATGGAGGCATCCTGTGATTCACTCTGGTGCAGCCGTGCTCCTGTAAGGAAGCAAATACTGGCGCAAAACTAAGAAAAAGCACACTCAATGCATGCTGCTAGTGAAACATTTACTAGTTTAAGCTGATGAGTACATGAGCAAAAATGAGCTCTGATTAACGACATTTGAGGAGCACTTCTTCCACTAGAGGCAACGCTTCGTTTTGGGGACCTCCATTTTATACAAGTCTTACATCATATGATCTTATTTTAAAATGCTATGCTGTCATATGAACACATTTTTTTATATACATTTCTTTTCAAGGTCTTACTATAGCATCTTGCCCCATAATGTATTCATCCACAATAGCAATCCTAAGTGTAAAAATCTATACAATAAATCTGAATAAAATTACAGCAGCAGTGAAACAGACAATATTTTTTCCAAAAAACTAGTTTCAGTTTCAAATAAAAATATTTGCATACCTGTCAAATCTACTTGTCTAGCTAGGTACTTCTTATGCAGTGCACTGCGTTTTTTTTTGTTTTTTTTTTTGAGTGTGTAACCCGCCCTACAAATGGGGGTTCCCGAACACCTTCCCTGGGTGTCTAAATGCGCTCTGCGGTGTCCTGTGTTTTAGCTGTTTAAAAAGAAATTGCATGAAAGTGCCTAATCGCCTCTGCGCCTGTCTCTTTAAGAGCTGCCTATTTTAAAGGGTATAATTATTCTGGGTGGCATCCGAGTGTGTCTAGGCTCGAGTCCCGCCTGGGCTGCAGTGCCTTTGCTCCATTCTGCCATCACTAATGGCGCAGAGGGAGCCCTATTGAGAGCTATGACTGTTTGCTGAGTATTTTCTGTAGTAGTGATAATATTGTAGTTTGTTTAAGCTGCTTTCCTTTGCAGAATGGACTTTCTGTATTGCACCACCATTTTGGTTTTGGACTGTCAGTCAGCACTAATCGGTACCTTTGGGGACTCTAAAATGGAGCCTGTCCCCAGGGGTCTTGTGGGAGCAAATTTCTGTAGGAATTGTAGTTTTTGCATTTTGGTGCCAAAACAGACCTGGAGGGGGAGCCCTGCTTTGACAGGCTGATGAATTAACCAACCAGAACCTTTTGGACCGAAGGGAAATTCCCAAGCTGCCTGCTGCAGTAAGTCAGTCTGGAGTTCGAGTTTGAAGAGTAAACAGCTTGAGTAATTCAAGCAGCTGCTTTCTGGCCTGTCTGCCTGCAGGCCCTCGAGAGGGAATCTTTTGAGAGGCTTAGCAATCGGACTATATCCGAACTGGAGTGTGACAAAGCCACTGAAGAGTGACCAGATTTGAACCTGAAGAAGACCGAAGAGTTGCTGTACATGATCGGCCTGTCAGGACATCCATTTACAATAGGATTCCCGGTTTTGCTCAGACACACTGATATTGCGGCCGGACTGCCTTCCGCACTGTGGTATGATGATTGCTTCACTATAAATGTGCTGTGTGCTGTTAGCGGGTCGCGATTTGGTTCCCCACTGCGTCAATGTGCCATGCTTGCTGGAAGCTGCATCCAGCACTACCGGACTCAAAATCCGGCAGTTCCACCTGGCCTGGGCTTCAGCCACCTGGCCCAGCCAGCTACTTCAGGCACAGAAACCATCATCGACGAGAGACTCGCCTGGGATCAGTCCCTGCTCAACCATCTCGAACAGGAATGACACCTCGGTGATTCGTGTGGGCCATGCTTCTCCTGGCAAACCAGTCATCAACCTGCAGTCTCCATTTCGTCTAGCCTGTGTCTTGTATTGGGTAGCATGAGTAACAATCAGGGTAGCTCCCTGAAACAACAGTTAAATCTCAAGTGTTGTCATCTGATTGCATTGTTGTTTTTCCTTTCACGAACTGAGCCTTCAGGCTCTGGATTACAAATTGTGTGTGGTTGTGCATGCCTTTTCTTTTCATCACAGGGCCCCAACCAGCTGCAACGCCAGCCTACCCGGGCAACGCTCCAGGCTAGCCCACCTTACTTCCAACTGGGTACCCACAGCGTACGACTGTTTAGGGACTAAAAGTGCATGCATAATTGCCTGCCTAGATCAGTTTTCGAATCAATCAACCTGATTACGCCCCTCCCTTGTTCAATTCCCCTGAATAAATCATATCTAACTTTTTTTTGCATTTAATCTGACTGTGGTTCCAGTTTATACCAACAGCACTGTATTGTTGTTATTTGCTGTGCCTAACCTTGATTTACAGGGGATCTCCAGGGTCGAACTGGTGGAACCAGCCCTGGTGGTAAGTGGAAACAGTTTGGGGATTTGTATGCTGAATAGGGGCTACTGTGAAAGTGTTTGTTGCATACTGTCTAGGCCACTAGAGGGGAAAGAGGGGGGTTACAGTGTCCTGGAGGGCTGTACCCAGGTTAGCCTTGTTATTAACAACCCTGTCCTCCAGGTGGAGGCACCCGTTTCAGTACCCAGGCCCTTTAACCTGCAACTAGCCAAGCAGGCAGGGGTAGTAGCCCTTGGGATAACGCCACCTAGTGGTTACACGTGCATTTTTTTTTCTCTAGATCATAACCCTCACCAGGTCTACAATGATATTGCTAAGCCAAATGTGGCAGCCACCTTTTTTCCTTGAGGAAAAAAAATAAAACATTTAGAAAATGCTCAAATTTTGGTGCAACAGTGTGAAGAGAAGGTGGGTCCCTTTCCAGTCTCGTATTATATAGGCCTGTATCTAGGCTGGATAAGCAGTAAAGTACATGAAAAAGCAAGCAGAACACCAGCACCATGTTTCACCTTTCATGGTAAGATTTATTATCACTTTGGTTCACGTAGCCTCGATCCCCCAGAATGCCCGTTTTGCCCAGCAGGCTTCTTCAGGAGCAAGGATCTAGGCATAAACTGATAATATGTGAGCAATAAGCCACAAAGGGGTGTGTGTAAAACATATTTTCACTGTTTTTCTCCACATTCAAGATATGGAATATTTATCATGGAATACATGGATTCAAAATTCTGCTCAGTTCCACTGGCAGAATGTTTCTCTCCTAACATACTGTACACACAGACAACAAAGGCTTTTGTTACAGCCAGAGACTCTATCGCACTGTCAGGGCAAGAGGAAGAGAGTTCCCTGATGAGCAGGTAAAAACAGAAGGGGGATTTTTCACTGTCAGCAAAGAAACAGTTGTAGTGAAAACTATAAACAATACTTATTGTTTCTAACTTGTTTATATGTGTAAGGAGAGTGTGATAATCAGGGAAACAACATTTAAATTTCTTTGTTATTCAAGGTAGTTTTATTTTTAGGTCCCAGTTGAAGTTCTTTTACAGTGTAAAGGTAGCAGCCATGTTTGTGGTGGAAGATCAGTTCTGGCTGTAGGGGGCTAACTGTGTTTCAAATGCTCATTGATCTGGGTTCCAGACTCTTCACTACTGAGCAGTCCTTTTTTAACCATGTGTACACCATATTTTACACATAAATAAAAGCAAATCAGATTACTTGATTTTACCCTGCCATTTTATAATTACAGAAATTAGTAACTTCAGAATTATTTCAAAAAATATATAACCCTGTAGAGTGATGCAGTTTTTCTTTCTATCTTCTCTGTTGACATTACTGTATGTATGCAGAGAGAAACATTTTTGGTATGAGATGATGTTATTGTCTTGTTTGTTGAATATAACGTAGTATCTCTAAAATTCAATAAAACTGTTCTTATAGTACACATATATATATATATATATATCTTTTGGACTCTGCACTCTCATCTGTCCATCAAGATAGTACAATTCTGTACCTTCTTTCTGTTATATAAACATCATTTTTATGTTTTTTTCGGGAAGGTTTCCCTTTTTGCAGGGACATTTGGCACACTGGGATGGGCTCCCAGTGTGCCACCTGGGTATTTTGGGGGTGACTGGAGCCAACGGGGATTGGGCACCCCTTTGGCAAAGAAAAGGGGTATGTGTTTGGGGGGGCACCCCTCGGCAGACAAACTACAGAGACATCATGCTGATGGGGATTGGTATCCCCCGTCGGCAAATAAACTGGGTAGGGGGCATGCCGACAGGGAAACTGGGCACCCCCGAAGTCGGCTTTTTAGGGACTGTGAGAGGCGGATGCGGCAGCCCCATATTTACCGAATGTTACACCAGGCAGGCACACCCTGCAATGAGGGGCACCTCACTGCAGCTTAAATCGCTTCTTAAGTTGGTGGCACACTTGCCGACTACTATCACAGCCAGCGTGTTCTTCATTGGTGTGATGCACAGACGAGCCCTCAAAAGCAGTGGCTGCATTGGCCACAACACTGCCACACCTCCACAACCTGCTTCTTCAGCAAGCTGTCACAATACGTTTCTTGCGCATGTGCACAAGCAAACATAAGAACTATTTATTTCAGTAAAAGTCTTTTTGTACATAGTTTAAGTATAGCAGCCAACATTTCGGCACCTGGTAAATTTTGTGAAGATAAGGTTATGAATATATAATTTTTTAAAACACAAACTGAATATCTGTATAATATGATTTTAATGCAGGGTGTCGACATGGTGTCAATGTGGTAATAATATACACCCAACATAATTTCTCTAAAAACATTTTATTTTGGTTTATATATATTTTTTATATAATTCTGAAGTTATTAATTTCTGTAAATATCACTTTATGCCTAGATCCTTGCTCCTGAGGAAGTCCACTGGGCAAAACGTTCGGCATTCCGGGGGATCGTGGCTACATGAACTAAAGTGATAATAAATCTTACCTTGAAAGGTGAAACGTAGTGCTGGTGTTCTACTTTTTCAAATTTTGGTGGAACCAGAAATTTTTACTACCAAAAAAATTGGAAGATGCCTGGAATATTGTATAGTTAATAAAAAAAAAAAAAAAAAAGTAGGGTCGAATTGTTTGCCCAGTTTCACTGCACTGCTGCTTTAAATCAGAAACTGCATCAAATCATTAAACAGCTCCTTTCTCGGTGCTGCAAAGCAAAAAGGGAATGCTCCATTACCTCCATGGAAGCCCCTCTGTGCCACATTCAGAATTTTTCAAGCATACCTCCCAAAGGAAGGGAAGTGATCACTATTTGCCCCCGAGGGGTTAGCCAAATGATCCCTTTCTACAACCTTGTTGCCACTTCTGCCCTGTGCACCAAAAGCCTCGTTAGCTGAACCCTGGCTCTGATTTAACCAAATATCCAGTTAAACGTCCAGAAAAAAAGCCTTTTGAAAAATCATGCTCCATAAACTTGTATGGAGCACACCCCTGTGCTCTCCCTATAGTTACGTCACAAAACACTGGAGCACTGGGGCAGGGCCGGCGATAAGGAACTGGAGAGGGATCATGTGGCTAGCTAGCCCCTTGGGGCAAATAATGATCACTTCCCTTCCTCGTGAGATATTCTGAAAAATTCTAAAAGTGGCACAGAGGGGCTCCCATGGAGGTAATGCAGCATCGTCTTTCGTGTTTTATTTTCCAAATTTCAGAACAGGTTCCCTTTAAAGGGACAGCTAACAGAAAACTAGCGGGCAAGGAGAAGGACAAAAGAAGAAAGTGGAGAAGAAAAAGGCTGGGACAACAGGACACAGCAACAGTAGGGAACTGTAAATGACTAAATCACTAACTACTGCCCTCTGCTGGGCTGTAACAGGGGTACTTACTTGGTGCTTTCCGCCAGTCATAAGGCGCTCCACGAACATCTTCATCTCGTGTGTAGCCCCAGTCCACTAACTGGTTGACCATAGTATTGAAATAGGTTCCTGGGGAACAGGATGGGACAGAGATGAAGGAAAGTAAATACTAGCATAAACTTTCTTGTAAATCAAACTCTGCGTCATCAGAACGGGAGATTTCTTGTTTTAATCTGAAATACTCTCCATCCATCTATTTTTTTCCCTTCTCAAACACCCTCTGCCGTTTTCCTAAAACCAATTCTTCTCTGTAGGAGAATACGTGCAGTAGTGGCAACCACAACAAAAGTGACGTGTCACTGTCATCAGCAGAGGGCGCTCCAGCCTGCTGAGACACTTTGGCTTTGCAATGAGCATAACCTTCATTTCTTCTGTTGCAGTAGAGGCATAATGAAAACAAACTTTACAGGCGGTACAATCTCATTATGTATTAGAAATAATTCTACCCGTTTTATACCTAAATGTCCCTTCCTTCCACGAAGACATGTGGACATTCTCCATCACCTTGAGCCATTTCCTTATGTACAATATTAAGCTAACTTCATAAAAACATTCGTTAATGGTACACATGTGCTCCCTGTTATCTGTAATCATATTAGTCTTTAAAGGACAAGTAAATAGGCTTTTCTAACATTCAAAATCTGCAAAACCAAAAACATGGTGCTGTAAATTACAGGCTTACATACAGAATGATGCGCTCTGTTTGCCTTAGTGTAACCCCCTTGCAAATGGGGGTTCCTAAACGCTTCCCCGGAGCTCGTTTGAATGCTCCATGCCTGGCTGGTGTTCAGCGTTTAAGCCGTTTTAAATGGGTAGCCTGTGAGTGCCTGTATGGCCTCCGCGTACTGTCCCTTTAAGGGCTGCCTGTTTTGCAGTCGTAATCAAACAGAAGGGGGAACTGTGCATTTTCACGCCCGAGTCCTGCCCGAGCTGCTGGATATTCGCTCCGTTGCTGCCATCGCTACTCGTGCAGAGGGAGCCCTGCTGAAAGATTTAATTGTTTGCTGGATATTGCTTAGAGTAATAATGATAATGTGGTTGTTCTAACCTGCCTTCTTTGCAGCAAAGGACTGTTCTGTTGGGTTCCACCATTTTGGTCCCGAACTGCCAATTGGACCAATCAGTATCTCGGACTCCTTTGAGCCGGCTGACCAATGGGAGGACTGCTTGCCATTTGAGAAAGGTATTATGGGCTATGGCGCTTTTTCACACCAGTGAGAACAGGAGAACATGACTGGCATGTGCAGCCAGCCTATGGGATCGGGAAGCGCCCGAACTGTGAGGTGTGCCCCATGCTGCTAGGGGCAGATTCATTGTGGCTGACAAGAAGAGAGGAGCTCTAGGCTTCTGCGCTGTGTGAGTGTTCGTCTGGGAAGAGTGTGAAGGCCTGAGGTGGCCGTTTTGCCGTTTAAACTGAGTCGGAATAAATCCGCCGGTGTGCGGTCAGAGGAGGCTGGTGCTAGCCCAGCTACCTACCAGGCTCAACCTGAGAGGACTGGAGAAACTGCTGAATCGCACTCAGTCCACCCGTGAGGTTGAAGTTGCCGTCTATTGCCTGAGTCGACTGCAAGTTCGTGTGGGGTCTAGAAGCAGCGGTCTGGTATGGTACCCCTCTGTTATTTGCCAAATAAATGTGTGAGTAGGCTGGTGAACTTCAGGCTTAACCCTGCCCGAGGTGTAGAACTCGTTGCTTGCTGGAGTCGTGAGTACTGAACCAGGGTATCTCCCTGATAAGTTTGCAATCAGTGGCCTTCAGTTGCCTCAGCAGACTGCTGACTGTCTACTTGAGTTTTGCTTCTCATTCTGACTTGTTCAGTATTGCAAAGGCTATCTGTGTCAGGGCCCCAACCAGCAGCCACGGTGGACTAGCCATTAGGGCTTGGGTACCCAGGGACAGTAAATATTAGGTTCAGGCCTGTGCACAGAGCCCTAGGTAGATAGGTATAGTGAAAAACCAATCAACTTGATTTCCCCCTGTCCTGGTTACTTCCCCTTGAATAAATCAGATTGTTTGTTCTGCAACTACACCCTGGCTATTGTGTGCATTGTTGTTGAACTGCTGCATAGTGACTGTGATAAAACTGTACCTTACTTTACAGGGGGTCCCCGGAGTGAGCTGAGAGATACTAGCCAGGGGGTAAGTGAACTGGGGAAAAGTATTGTGGGTACACTGTGTGACAAAAGGGGGGTTGCAGTAACCCAGAGGGCTGTAACCGAGGCAATCTCGACAGTACTAACCCCGACCTCTGGGTGGAGGCACCCGTCAACGGATCTGGGCCCCTCATCCTGTCTCAGAGGAGGCAGGCAGGGGTAGTAACCCTAAGGATTGCGCCCCTGGAGGTTACATTAGAATAGTGATTTAATGCTGGTTCGTCATGTTAAAAAGATGAATACAGACAAACAAGCATTTGTCAATGCTGAATGTTTGCTTGCTGGTATTAGCATTGGAAATGCAGGAGTTAGACGGACGCAGAGAAGGACTGGCTATGAAGTACTGAACTTCATGCCAACCCCACCTCCACCCTGCAGAGACGGACAGGCATTGGGGTATGTGTTTGGGTTGTCGCCCATAAAGTTCATGCCATTTCACCTCACCCTATCCTGCAGACACAGAGAAGTGTTGAGGTGTGCTTTGGGGTGTTCAGCTTTAAAGTCACCCCACTCCATAAGGACATACGCTGAAATGGGTGCAATGTAGGAGAATGGGGTGAACTCTGGGGCTGAAGAGTCCAAGGCACACCTCAATGCTTGTCACTGGCTGCAGGATGGGAGGGTGGGGGTGGAATGGCATGAGCATTACAGTCGGCAATCCAAAGGCACATTCCTGATGCCAGTCAGTCTGTATAGGTTGGGACGTTATGGTTAGAAACCCTAACGCCCCAGGCATTTGTTGGTATTTGCACTACAAATTTTCAACATGGCCTTTTTGTAATCCCCATCTCATGAAAGCATTTGGGACCTCTTCTCATTAACAGTGGCACTGTGAGTTTGAGAACGTGTCCCGAACTTTGAGTTCCCAAAGCGCCCATGCCATTGTGCGCCAGATGTATGAAAACACAGATGGGGCAGGATGTGAAGAATGAAAGCTGTACCATTCATAGGGAGGTGTGAAGAGATGGCAATGTTGAAAATCTGTAGTGAAAATATTAAAAATGCTCGAACTTCCGAACATACGTGGAAACTGCGCAACGCATGCGCGTAACAGTCATTTAGTGGAATTATTTCACCAGATGTTCAACATAGGCATTCTGTGACCTCTGCTCATGAACACTGTCAGTATGGTTTTCTTAATCTGTCCCGAACATTGATTTCCTATAGCAACTGCGCTATTCTGCGCCAGATGTGTAAACGCATATTTCGGGCAGGATGTGAAAAATGTCAGCTGTACTGTTCATAAGGAGGTCTGAAAAATGCCAATGTTGAAAATCTGGAGTGAAAATGCTACAAATTTGCGAAGTTACGAGGGTGCGTGGAAACTGCACAACACATGCTTATAACAGTCATTTTATGGACGTTTGTCACCAAATTTTAAACATAGGCATTTTAGGACCTCTGCTCATGAACACAGTCATTGTGATTTTACATACGAACATACCTACGAACATACGAATCTGCCAGCAGAACAGACCAATCGGTCTAAGTCTACCAGAGCGTGCAGCTAGCACCCTAGATTGCAGCTGCCCCAGCCTCCTCCCGCAGTTCCTCCCCCGCTTGTCCCAGCCCCTGCACCCCAGCTCTTCCTCTTGCTTTATCCCACTCCTTCTTAAAGCTATTGACTGTCCTACATGTTACCAACCCCACTGGCAGCGCATTCCAACTACACACCACCCTCTAAGTGAAGTAGTGCCTCCTCATTTACTAACATACTAAAATGCCAGCAGAATAGGCCCAACGGTCTTTCGTGTCTGCTCGTTTGGTCAGCCCCCCTGGGAGCTGCTGACCTGCTGCCCCGGCTTCTGCCTTCCCAGTCCTGGATATTCTCACACTGGTTTTGCTTCCAGAACCCTTCCCCTGTACCTGTCCCACCCCCTCTTGAACCCCTCCACCGTTTCTGCCTCCACCAGCCCCCTGGGCAGCGCATTCCATGGCTCCACCACCCTCTCAGTGAAGTAGCACCTCCTCCTTTCTCCCCTGAATCTCCCTCCCGCCTCCACCCATGCCCTCTAGTTGCCCCTCCTCCTTCCTTCGGAGCTCCCTGACTGCTCCTCCCCATATACCCCCTTCATGTACCTGAAGACCCCATCATGTCCCCTGGCCCTTCTCTTCCAATGTGTACATATTTAGCTTTTCGAGCCTCTCCCCATAGGTCCTATCCCCAAGCCCCAAATCATTTTGGTTGCCCTCCTGGACCCTCTCCAGGAGTTCAATGTCCCTCTTTAAATGTGGCCTCCAAAACTGCATGCAGTAATCGAGGTGCGGCCTCACCAAGCAGTTATACAGTGGGAGTATCACTTCCCTCCTTCTGGAGGTGAGCCCCCTATCGATGCATCCAAGCATTCTGTTGGCCTTTGCCGCTGCCCTCCTACAAGTCTCAGAGTTGTTCATATTGACATCCACCACCACCCCCAGGTCCCTCTCAGCCAGAGACTTGTAGCATCCCCCCCCCCACGGTGCATTTCCCTCTTGAAACATCCTCTTCCAACCTTAATCTGCACTTCTCATCTCTTTCCACTTCTCAGTTTAAACACCCCTCAGTGCTAGGTTTATTTACCTTCAGGTATTTAAACGATTCAATCATATCCCCATCCTCCTCTCCTCCAGTGTGTACATGTTCAGATCCTTCAGCCTAACTTCATATTCCTTTCCTTCCATCCGCTTTAACATTTTTGTTGCCCTCCCTTGCACCCCCTCCAGTAACCTTATCTCTCTCCTCAGGTATGGGCTCCAGTATTGCAGACAGTACTCCAGGTGCGGTCTGACAAATGATCTGTAGAGCGGTAGGATCACATCCCTATGTCTTGATGAGGACCCCTTGCAATGCACCCCAGCATTCTGTTTGCCTTCGCTGCTGCTCTCCTGCACTGGGCAGAGTTGTTCATGCTCCCAGTTACCAACACCCCTAGGTCCTTCTCTTCCTCTGTGATCCCCAACCTCACCCCCCCAACCAATAGTCCCTCTTCTGGTTCTTAGCCCTGAAGTGCATCACCTTACACTTCTTTGCATTGAATCCTAGCTGCCCATCCACCGACCGTGTCTCTAGTTTGGTTAGTTCCCCTGCAGTTTTTCCCATCTGTCCTCTTCATCTACCACTGCCCTCAATTTGGTATCATCTGCAAACAGACTAACCCTGCTCCCCACTCCATGTGCTATATCGGAGATAAAGAGCCCAAACAGCACCAGGCCCAGCACTGACCCCTGCGGCACCCCGCTTGTCACTGCTCTGGATGCCAAGAGCTCCCCACCACCACCACCCTCTGCACCCTCCCCTGTAACCAGTTCTCTATCCATTTAGATAGCTTTTTTCCCACCCCACTGCCGTCTGCTCCCCCCAGTCTCCCATGAGACACTGCAACAAAGGCCTTACTGAAGTCCAAGTACCACATGGTCCCTGTCCAACTCCCTTGTCACCCATACTCTATTAGGCTGGTTTGACAAGACCTCTCTGAGACGAACCCATGTTGCCGCACATCTTGGAGGCCATTACTCTCTAGGAATGCCACCAGCCTCTCCTTTAGTATTGCCTCCATAAGCTTACCCACTATGGACATGAGACTGACTGGCTGATATTTTCCTGGCTCCTCCCTAGGCCCACTCTTGTGTATGGGCATCACATGGGCCACCCTCCAGTCCTGGGGCACACACCCCACTTCCAGGGAGGTGCTGAACAGATCTGCCAGCGTCTCAGCCAACAGCTCTGCCATCTCCCTCAGCACCCTGGGGTGGATGCCATCAGGACCTGGTGCCTTGTCTACCCATACTGCACTCAGCCCCTCTGGCACCTTACTCCCTGTGATCACTTTGACCGTCACCTCTTCCCCTCCTTTCCCCAACCCCCAGACCATGCTTGTAGTGGACTAACCCTCTCCTTAGTGAAAACGGAGCAGAAGTATTCATTTAGAATTTCCGCTTGCTCCTCCCCCTTTTCCACCCAATCCCCTCCCCACTTTAACCTCACAATATGTTCCTTGCACGTCCTCTTCCCTGACATACCAAAAAAAGTCGTCTTCCCCAGCCTTTATGCCCTGTGCTAACCTTAATCAAGGCCCCATGTTTTCTGCGATTCTGCGGTTGCAGCAGTGGCCACAGAAATCAGGGCTAACCGCATAAATCAGTGCTGGCCGCAGAAATTAGGAAAACCAGCCATATGGACGCAGAAATGCTAACTATGCTATATGGTGACACAAGGAAATGGCATAGCTACTGATATGTTAAGTATGGTATGGCATACATACTCATTAGAAGGGGCAACAAACTGATGCCACCTGCTACAAAGCGAAAAGGCTAGTGGCCGCATGGCATCGTGACTCATGCTGGCTCTTGTTACACAACTCCATCCAGCCAGAATTGTTGGGGGAGACTGATGCAAGAGCAGCAGGGCTTGAATAGGTCCACATCAGTTATGATTTGTTGCTGTGCAGCTTTGGCTAACTCAGTCATATTAATTTTTCTTTGTGAGGCTGCTCACGGTGCACGCTGAATCCCTGGAAGATGAATTTGGAAGGAAGAACTGGAAGGTGAGCAGCAGACAAGAAGTGTGAAGATTCAGTGGTGCCCATGGCAGTGGAATTAAAATCTGTGTGGTGGCAGGTATCGGGAGAATTGCAGAAATATCTGCCTGGCAGCAGCCTGAGCAGAGGACTTGGTCCCCACTGATGGACAATGATCACAGTTTTGATTTGTGGGTTGCAGATCTGTACCTGTATATGTGACTAATTTCTTGGCAGATTTGAACCTGCAGCCTAAGTGGCGGCACCAAGATCAATTCTTAAGGAGTGTCAAGTTGCCCAGCTGCAGTAGAGCTGGGGACCAGGGTATACTAGAACTGGAGCAAGCAGGTTAGGAAAAATACTGGAGTGGAGAGTTGTATTGATTGCTGCTATACATAAGTGAAATGAGGGTCACTGATTGAATAACACCACCACCCTGAGTTTCTGGGAGAAGAGAACATGCTAACCAAGGTTACTCCAGCTTAATAAGAATGACCTGCTTGCATTTTTTAGTGTGTCCCCCAAAAGAAAAATCAAGAGCCAACAAATCCTACAGACACTGTAAGTTACACCCCCCTTCACTGTTATAGGAAGACATCCCCCCCCAATTTCACTATCCCCCCACCTCTCGCTGTCTGCAGTTGGTTTCAAACCCAGTCCCCCTTGTTTCACTGTCACCCAGCCTCTCGCCATCTGGGATAGTGTTAAACCCTATGCAGTTACTCTGCCAAAGTCTATCAACGGATTTGGAGGTTTCCAGGGGTGTGCTACCTAGGGCAACCGATTAGAAATAGCTTAGTATTCAATTACAACTGCTCAGTTTTTTTTCTCCTATTTGTCTAATTGTCATGTAATCGCTCTTTAATGCCTAATGATCAGGCCTCTGTAACCACTGAACATGTGTATTGCTTTATTTTCCACCCTGACGTGGAACCTTTGTAAAAGAGCTCACGCTCAAAGGTCTTTCTGAAATACTAATTAAACAATTAAACAACACACAGATTTGTACACTGCACTCATCATGTTTGTTACAAGGCAGTTGGGGTATTCCAAGTATTAAAAATTTATAATCTAAAAGACCCTTAATCAAAATCAGAAACCAAAATGGGTTTCAAGTTGGAGTCTCTGTTTGTCTGCAAACTGTAAACATATATAAACAACAGAGAACTCTGGCACTCACCACAAGTAATTAAACTGAACACTTGGCTATAAAAATAGTTTATTACAGCCTTTGAGAAAGGACTGTTTGTCCGAAACACGAAACGCGTGTGTTTTAGCTTTGCTGTAATTGTAACCCCCGTTACCCGGGGTTACTAGAACCCTAGTTAGATTTAGTGGCAGGCAGGGACAGGCAGCTAGTGAAACTCCAGTTAAATAGATTTCACTATGTCTTGCTCTGTTTTCAGTCTCTGCTGAGCTGGGGTTATGACATCATTTAGAATTCTGCAGCAGTGTAAGCCACAGTGGAATGTTGCAGCTGGGAGTTAGACAGAACGTTGGGGAATTTCAAAGTCAGGCAAGAGTTGATCCTTGAAGTCAGCAGTCTAGTTTTTGTTTGCAGTCTGAAGTGGGCACAAGAAAATAAAGGATGTAGTTCCTTCAGTGCCTTAGAGGGAGGGGGTACCCTGCAGGGGCAGGCCCCCCTGCCCTCAGCTCTGACACACAGCTACCTTAGGGTGTGTGCTTCCACCATAAGAGAGGCACAAAGAACCAACTCCCAGGGGCAACCCCCTGGCCTGGGTAAAGGAAGAAGATGCCTGATGAAGAGTGCTGGGGCACTATAGTTTTTGTGGAATAGAGATTCCTTTAGAGTTTTGGACACCTGCAACGTGGAGGGTGATGAAGCTTTGATAAAAGGCCAGTGTCATTCGCCAAAACAGTGAGTAAAGAAGTCTCTGGGGCTGTGGGTCAGTCAGGATGCCAAGTCCAGGGCTTACGGAACAGTGAGATGTAATGACTGTGTATGGGGGGGTCTTCAGAGAAAGACAGTTTCTGCATTACAAAGCCATGTACAGTCTGCACTATAGTAGCCAAGGAAGAGGCGTATGGAACAGTGAGATGCAACAACTGTTGTATGTAGGGGGTCTTCAGAGAAAGACAGTTACTGCATTACAAAGCCATGTACTGTCTGCACTACAGTAGCCAAGGATGCATGTGTGTGTAAACAAAGGAATGGCCGGGTATGGGTCAATGGAACAAAAGGTGGGAGACCCCCCCCCCCACCTGGTGTAACAGGGCTCACCTCTACGGATTCGCTTTGAGACACCAGTCACCTTTCTGTCAAGTATTGGCCAGTGCCTGAAGAGGGTGCCCAGATGTTGGGATGGTGTTGAGGGTGGTAGTGTGCCACTAGTTAAAGAGTCCATGACATATGGAAGTTTAGGATCAGAGAATGGATTATGTCTGTGTCATCACCTTATCTGCATTACCAGGAGTGTAGCCCCGTGGGGGCCCATCTATGCTTTTCATTCAGTGTTGCTGAGTAAAGCCACACTTTAGAATCCCATCTCCTGGTATTGGACATTATGTTATTGCTTCTAGTCTCTGGATTACTTTGGGTGCCCCTGTGCAGAGTAGTCAAACCTAATCACCATGCCGAGTGACACCTTTCTCCCCAAATTTTCAGCTTATAAAAATGGAGGCACCACGTCATAGGACCCAGGCCCTTTCAACCTGTTCACTAGCCATACAGGCAGGGGTAGTAGCTCACTCAGTTTAGCGCCGACTGGGGGTTACATAATGAATTATTTTTATTGCCAAGTGTTCAGTTTAATTATTAGAAATGGTGAGTGCCAGAGTTCTCTGTTTATTTGCATTTTTCACTCTGAGCACCTCCGTCCCAGTACTGCCTCCTTCTGTGTAACTGTAAATATAAACCAGAAGAAATCAAATCAGGTTTTGCCTTCTGTGTAGTTTCAGCCTAGTGTTCATGTCCTCCTCCAATTATAACTTGGGAAAACAGTAAAAGCCACCAATTTCCAGAAGAAAAGATGAGCCTTCAAATTCAGGGTGGGAGGTAAAAGTCATTAAAAGAGAACACTGATGCCCATGGCTGCAGCAGGTTTGGGTTACTGCAGTTTAATATTTGTGATAAAATGGTCTGCTGCTCCACTTTCAGTGTAGCAGAATGGTTACACGAAGTCAGTCAGAGGTTTAACTAAGCCTTAATCTCCTGGAAGGTATGATGTTTAACCACAGTTTATCTGCCGCAGAATAAGCAGTTCTGCTACAGAAAGCATGAGGTCCTGCCACAGAATGTAGGTCCACTTTGCCGCAGTAAACATGGGGCCCTGACCTTAATTCCCTGAAGGCCTTAGTTTTTTTCACCCTCCTGGCCACCTCCCTTGACCAACTCCCGTAAGTCTCCTTATCCTCACCTTTACCGGTTCTCCTGTACTGCCGGTATGCAGCCCTCTTTGCCTTCACCCCTTGCAGCACTTCCTTGTTCAGCCAGCATGGTTTCTTGGCTCTGTTCTTCTTACTCCTGGCCCTGATGCAGGCTACTGTGGCCTCTGTTAGCCCAGCCTTTATGACTCCCCACTTTTGTTCTGCATCCATCCCCAGCCTTATATCCTGGAGTCTCCCTTGCAATATTGCTCCTATCGTCCCAAAGTCCACCTTACTGAAGTCCACCACCTTAGTGCCCGTGCCTCCTGTCTCCCTGACCAGCGCGAGAACGAGCAATACTGTCTGGTGGTCGCTACCCGCTAGTGGGTCCTCCACCCTTACCTCCCTCACCGCCTCCCCATTTGCCAGTACTAGGTCCAGAGTGCTACCAAGCCTTGTAGGCCCACTTACCAACTGTGTCAGAAGGCCATCCTGGAATGCATCAAGAAGCATCTGCTCCCTGGTACTGCTAGTGGCCGGGGTGTCCGGTCAACTCCTGGTAGGTTAAATTCCCCCACTATCACCACACTTCCCCATCTACACACCCTCATCATCTACTCTGAACTCCCCATCCAGTTCCCCGAATTGGGCTGGTGGTCTGCACACCACTCCCAGCCTCAGCTTTCTGCCCTTGGAGTCCAGGAACTGCACCCAATCCGCCTCTGTCCTCTCCTCTTCTCTTCTCCCTCGTCCCTTATGCATTTGATCTCTTCCCTCACATAGAGTGCAACTCCCCCTTCCAACCCCCCCAGTCCCTCCTGTATATCCTGTATCCCGGGATTGCCAAGTCGCAAATCATGGTATTCTGTGGCCCAAGTCTCAGTCACTGCAGCAATGTCCACCTTCCCCTCTGAAAGGAGCGCCTGAAGCTCTGCAATTTTGATCCCCAGGTTTCTTACGTTGAGAGAGACCACCTTCCACCCATACCACCCCTCCTCCTCGCTCTTCTCCTTGGCCTGTGTCCCTCCTCCAGGCAGTCCGCACCCTTTCTCCTCCTTATTCTTACCGGGTGGTGGTGCCTTCTGTATTACACTCAGACCACTCTGCTTGCCCCCTCCTGGGGTTACTACGCCTCCGCCTTTACCTATATCTGGGGAGGGGGTGAGCTCATTAGGCTCCCCTGTCCAGACCTTCCTACCAACCTCAGTCTTTTGGCCACCCCCCCACTAGTTTAAATCCACCTTGTAGAGATATACCCCTCTAATCCCACCTTTAATACTCCCCTCCCTTCCCTGCTCAAGTGTAGCCTGTCCCCCGCGTACAAGTCACTATTCCCCCAGACCGTAACCGAGGTAGTCACTAACCCATAATTTTGGGTGTGGCGCAAATCCCTCAGCCACTCTAACTCCTCGGTCCTACCCTTCCTCCCTGTGCTTGTACATGGTACCAGGAACACCTCTGAGAATGCCACCGACTCTCACCCCCTCACACTGCCTGCCCAACTCCTTGAAACTTCCCCTCACTACTTCCAGTCTCCCCCGCCAAGGCGTTTCTACCCACATGCAACACTAAATGAGGTTTCTTCCTCCCCCTCGCTGCACACTTAAGCAGTGCCTGCCCTGCCTCTCCTGCAGTCAACCTGGGGATAGCTTCAACCCAAATATGGCTGTGCCTTCCCCCCTTCTGCCCCATCTCACCCCCTTTTAGTATAGAATCCGCCAGGATGAGTACCCCCATCCCTTGCCCCCTTTCCTTTCTAATGCCCCTTTCACCACTCCAGTATTCGTTCTTCCCTGTCCCTTACTCCTGCCAGCTGCACCCTCTGAGACTTCTGTATCTGCACCCCCTACTTCTGCCTCACCCCTTTTCTCTGCCTTATTCCTCCCATCCCCCTTGAACCCCTTCCCAGCCTGACTACTTCCTACTAGGCTTCCCATGTCAACCTCCCCTCCGCCCCTGCCGATTTCCAGCCCCTCTCCTATCCCCGTTGTAGTCGATTGAGAGCCCCCATTCCCTTCATGATGCCCTCCTAACCTTCTCCCTTCCAGTAGCCTCTTCCTCCAGTCATCCTCCTTCCTTACTAGCCCCCACCCTTCATCCTCACTATCTCTTCCCTACCTGTTGCCATCCCTCTCCATGCCCCGCTTGTCCCTCTGTATGTTTCTGCTCCCCTCTCTCTCAAAGCAGAGGCTCAACTCTATTCCTAGTCTATACCCTCCTATATTGGTTTCCTCCTACTTGTTCCCTTCCATGCCCCCTGGTCCCTCCCTACCCACAGCCATCTGCTCTCTCCCCCCGGTACTTCTCGTGGTCTCTTCCTCCCCATCAGGAGGCCTTCCCTACGCCTCAGGCACCCCTCCCTTCTCCTCTTTTTCTGCTAGTGCCTCTGATACTGGGGTCAGTTCAGCCCATAGTTATTCTTCCCCGTCCCCTCGCCTCGGCACCCCTCCCTTCTCCTCTCTTTCTGCTAGTGCCTCTGATACTGGGGTCAGTTTCAGCCCATAGCTGTTCTTCCCCGTCTCCCTGCCATCCTCTATCTCCCCCAGCCAGGATGCCACCGTACTCTTCTGGCTGCCACTTAGACTCCTCCCTAGGCTCCACAGTTCCTCCCTCAAACTAGCCAGTCATATATAGACCATGCACCCCCCCATCCTCTAAGCCCAGTCCAGGATCATGGCAGACCCACACCCTGTACAACCCACCACCCTTCCAAAGATTCCCACCCTACTGACATGTGGCACCTGCCCCATTTTGGCCCCTATCTTATGTTACGGGCTCTTACTCCCAGTTTGTGTACCTTACTACAACTGTCAGGTCCCTATTTACTAAAATTCCTGTTCCCCCCCACACTAATCTCCCTACTGCCCCTTTGCCGACCGGGTTAATTCAGTCTCAAATCTCATCCGTTACATACTATATTACTGTAGCAATCCTACAGCTTCCTTGTCAGTTTTTCACCCTTCAGCTACCATACTTTTTAACATAGAAACATAGAAACACAGAATTTGACGGCAGATAAGGACCGCTTGGCCCACCCAGTCTGCCCATTTCCCTGCCTACTGGATAAGCTGCAGATCCTAGTTAACCAGCAGCCTACTTTTTCCTACCCCCATCCCCTAGAATTGCCTTATGACTGTCCCATGCATGCTTGAATTCCACCACTGTTTTGACTCCACGACTCTCCGGAAGGCTGCTCCATGCATCCACAACCTCTCTGTGAAAAATACTCCTTAATTTACCTCCCGAGCCGCCTCTATCTTCAAATTGTGCCCTTGTTCTTGCACACCTCTTTTTGAAAGATGCTACCCTCTTGACTTTGTTGATTCCTTGAGGTACTTGAAAGTTTCATCATGTCCCCCTCTCCTCCTTTCCTCGAGGCTATACATATTAAGCTTCTTTAGTCTCTTCATATGTCTCCGGTGCAGACCCTGCACCATTTTAGTTAGCTCCCTCTCGGACAGCTTCCATCCTGTCTATGTCTTTGCGAAGACTGGGTCTCCAGAACTGCACGCAGTACTCCAGATGGGGTCTGACCAGCTGTCTGTACAGAGGGATAATAACTTCCTGTTTTCTACTGGTGATGCCTCTCCCTATGCATCCCAATATCCCCCCAGCCCTCATTGCTGCCCTCTCACATTGCTTGCCCACCTTCAGGTCATCTGATATGACTACCCCCAGGTCCCTTTCCATTTTTGTTGTTGTTAGTATCTCACCCCCCATTGTGTACTCTTCCCCTGGGTTTTTGTTTCCCAAGTGCATTACCTTGCACTTCTTAGCATTGAATCTAAGCTGCCATACATTTGACCATTCTTCTAACCTTGCCAAGTCCCTTTTCATCCTTTCCACCCACCTTGTGCATCAACTCTGTTGCAGATCTTTGTGTCATCTGCAAAGAGACATACTTTTTCCTTCCAGTCCTCTGCAATGTCGCTATAAAGACATTGAAGAGGACTGGTCCCACACTGAACCTGCGTGTACCCACTAGTAACCCCTTTCATCAGAGTGGATCCATATTACTATTACCTCTGTGTCCTATTTTCCAGCCAATTTTTACCCAGGCTGTCATCTTGGGACCCATCCCCAGGCTAGCTAACTTGTATATTAATCTTTGTGTGGGACTGTGTCAAATGCCTTGTTAAAGTCTAGGTAGGCCATGTCCACAGCCCTCCTGATCTACTACTTTGGTCACCCAGTCAAAGAAATCTATCAGATTTGTCTGGCATGACCTTCCTGCTGTGAATCCATGCTGCCTTGGGTCCCAGCCCTCTGGCCTCTAGATACTTGACAATTTTTCCTTCAGAAGTGATTCCATCATTTTCCCTACCACTGAGGTTAAACTAACAGGTCTGTAGTTTCCTGCTTCTGCCTTGCTCCCACTTTTGTGAAGGGGAATCACATCTGCCCTCCCAGTCCTCGGGTACCACCCCATCCTCCCATGATTTGTTAAACAGGGTAGTCAGTGGTGTCACTAATTCTACCCTTAGTTCTTTTTAGAATTCTGGGATGAATCCCATCAGGCCCCATTGCTTTGTCCACCTTCAGTTTTAAAAGTTCTTTCAGAACCCTTTCTTCTGTAAATGGGCTGGTATCAACTTCTGTATCCAGTGTGTTTCTACTGTTTGTTCTAGGTACCCCCTTCCTTTGTAAATACTGAGCAAAATATTTGTTTAGTATCTCTGCCTTTTCACAGTCTCCTCTGCCCACCTTCCCCCCCCTTTATTAAGCCTCACTATCCCTGCCTTGGTCTTCTTTCGCTCCCTGATGTACCTATAAAAGGTTTTATCCCCCTTCTTAACTGAGTTGGCTATCTTTTCCTCGGTTTGGGCCTTTGCTGTTCTGAACGCCTTCCCAGCTTCCTTTTGCTTTAACTGATACAGTTCTCTGTCCTGCTCCTTCTGCGATTCCTTGTACTTCCTGAAAGCTTTCTTTTTCTCTTGAACCTTCACTGCCACTTCCTTTGAGAACTATAGTGGTTTCTTACATCGTTTAGTTTTGTTTATTTGCTTCACACAAAGGCTTGTTGCCTCTGTGATGGCAGTTTTTATTATTCCCCATTGTTCTTCCACCCTCCTTCCTGCCCATGTGCTAGTGCATTCCTTAGGCACTTACCCATTTTGGCAAATCAGCCTCCTAAAGTCCAGTACCTTTGCCTTTGTATGGCTTGACTCTATTGTTGTGTTTATTGTGAACCATACTGTTCGATGGTTGCTAGTTCCTGATGGCTACCCACTTTACATCTGTGATCCTCTCTTCATCTCCATTTGAGAGAACCAGGTCTAAGATTGCTCCCTCCTAGTAGGCTCCAATACTAGTTGTTCAAGGTACCCCTGTAGGGCATCTAGAATAACCCCACTCTTCAAGTGGCTGTGGCAACTGCACTCCAGTTAACATCTGGCATATTCAGATCACCCATCAGCAATATCTCCCTTTTTTGCCATACTAAGTATACTTTTTATCATTTCCTTGTCCATTTCCTCCCCCTGAGAAGGGGTCTGTATAACCCCTATGCGGATTGTGGTGCCATTGCGGTCTCCAGATTTACCCACAGTGCTTCTTCTCCTCCCTGTTTCTCTTTTCTTCTGTTACTTTGATTCCTTCCTTATGTAAAGAGCTACTCCTCCTCCTCTTTACCCTCCCTGTCCCTCCTGTAGATAGTGTATCCTGGTATGTTTATGTCCCAGTCATGGTTTTGTGCGAACCATGTTTCTGTGACTGCCACGATATCCAGATGTTCCTCCTCCATCAAGGCCACTAATTCAGGAAGCTTGTTACTCAGACTACGTGCATTGGTACTCATTGCTCTCCATTTTTGATGGCTTTACTTTCTGTTGCAGCATCCCCACTGACCTTTCTACCTCGGTCTTTTTCTCATTTAGTACCCTGTTTTGTAGGGAGAGGCTGGGATTTTCCTGCTGCTCATCAGTACCTCCCCCCTTAACTAGTTTAAAAGCTTGCCAATGAAGCATTTAAACCGATTGCTCAAAAGACTTGTTCCCTTCCTGGACAGATGCAGACCATCCTGCCAGTATAGGCTGGTGTCCCTCCAGGTGGAACCCCAGTCCCCAATGAAGCCAAACCCCTGTTTTTGTTCTCAGCCCTCATATAGTTTCACTTAGCCCAGTTAGAAATCCTACTGCACTCCAAGTATTACTCAGCTCAATTAGAGAAATAAACAGAACAAATAAATATGTATTATTACAGCAGTCCTAACAGTATTACTCAGTACTTAGCTCAGTTAGAGCTCAGTTAGAAAAATAAACAGAACTAAATCTGTATTATTACAGCAATCCTAAAAGTATCCAGTCATTGCTTTGTTTTCACACCAGAGACCCTGCTCTAATATAGGACCACAAAGGACCCTGGGCGGAAGAGTGGGCAACTCTGAAGTCCCAACAGAGCTCCGTTGAGCTCGCTCACTCCCCCTCTCACTCGCTCATTCTGTTTCTCCCGTCTCTGCATGCTGCCCTTTTGTACTGGGCTCCTGCCTGCATTGGTGCCTTTTTCTGCCCACAACTAAATCCGCAGCAGTCCCGACAGAGTTCTGTTGAGCTCGCTCTCTCCCCCTCTCTCACTCACTCGTTCGGTTTCTCCCAGCGCTGCAGGCTGCCCTTTTGTACTGGGCTCCTGCTACGTTGGTACATTCTTCTGCCCACAAAGAAATCTGCAGCAGTCCTGACAGAGCTCCATTGAGCTCGCTCACTCCCCCTCCACTCGCTTGTTCTTAATCTGTCCCAAACACTGATTTCCCACGGCGACCGTGCTATTCTGTGCCGGAAGTGTGAAAACACATTTCGGCGAGGATGTGTAAAATGACAGCTATACTGTTCATAAGGAGATGTGGGAAAATGCTAATGCTGAAAATCTGAAGTGAAAATATTACAAAGTCGCAAAGTTACGAGCGTGCATGGAAACTGCACAGTGTACGCTCGTAAAAGTCATTTTTGGAATTTTTTTACACCAAATTTGCAACATAGGCTTTTTGAGAGCCCACCTCATGAACAGTGGCACTGTCGTTTCATTAATCGGTCCCGAAAGGTGATTCCGTGCAGTGACCGCGAAATCACCTTTCAGGACCAAATAACGCCAAGACAGTGACTGAATTCATGAGGAGGGGTCCCAATAACCCCATGCTGAAAAATCTGGTGCCAAAATTCCCAAAAATGCCCACGATATGCACCAAAGCTGAAAAAACCTTATTTATGCCATTATACAGCTTACCGGCATTTCTTCAGATCGCAGTCAGCTTTAAAGAGTGCAGACGTGTTCCTGGTCCACCAAAGATTGTCACGCCGGGCTACGGAGGGACGCATGGGGTGAGGGATGTGGGGAGGTAGAGCACACGAGGGTGGGGAGGAAACCGAACACTTCAAGGGACAATTTCTCGTTTACAGGTAAAACAAAAATAAAGACAACGTGCGCAGTTTTCTTTTTTTCGCAGGTGTCTTTGGTACACTGGGGTGCTTTCAGTGTACCACATGCATTTGTGGGAGGGGGAATCAGGTTGACAGGATTGGGCCCTCTGCTGGCAACTGAACTGGAAGGGGGATTGGGCCCCCATCGGGCACACAATGAAATAGGATGGCATTATGCTGACGGTGAGTGGGCCTCGCTGGCAAATGAACTGGGTTGAGGGCATGCCGACAAGGGGATTGAGCACCCCCATTGGCTTTCTATGCGCCTCAGAGGTGGCGGCACACAGCCGCCACATTCCTGGTAAAGTTACACCAGACAAGGTACCGCCCTGCAATGATGGGTCGCTCCCTCATTGCAGCGGAATGGCTGACGCTGCAATGACGAGGAGGCCCCTGATTGCAGCGGCGAAATCGTTACAACTTGTGGCACTCAGCAGAACCAGTGTCATCAGGACACTGGCCCTGCATTGGCCGAGCACTGCCAAGCCCAACAATGCAGTGCCAGCATTGGCCGCCACAGTGCCATACCTCCACAAGCCACTTCTCTTCTAAGCTGCCACATAATGTTTCTTGAGCATGCGCACAAGCAAACATAAAAAAACAAGTGAGAACCTTTTTACACACGCACAGTAAAGGATTTTGAGAAAAAACACAATCTTAATGTTATGGCAAGAGTATATTTATAAGGTCCCTATACCAAGTGTATGATCACTCTCGAGTGCTGTCTCTCAATTGACATCATCGTGCAATAATATTACGACCATTTTTGGCATTTACTTGAACACGGTGTCTGACTAGAACTCTCGGTTTCTTTACATCCGTAGCCATCTTTTCAACGTGACGAACTAGCATTAAAACACTGTTCCAAGGCAAACCTGTAATCTACAGCACTATGTTTTCGATTTTGCAGATTGTTCCCCATTTATAGAAATATAGACAATGACAGCAGAAAAAGACCAGAGGTCCGTCCAGTCTGCTCAAGTTCCCTATAATCTCTGGAACCTACTGTTCCACCAGGATACTACTGTAACCCTCCCTGTCACCCTTCAGGTATTTTTAGGTGTCTGGCTGGACCAACACCTGAACTTCTCTGGTCATATCGACGCCACTCAGGGAAAAAAGTGCATCCCAAGCTCGGTGCCTTACTCAGGAACCGTGCCTGCATCCTACCCATGGCTAAGCGAGAGACTGTCCAGAAGATGATCCTACCTATCTTCAACTACTGTGACCTAGTCTACAGTGCTGCCCCCAAGTCCTCCCTGGCCAGACTAGATACCCTCTTCAACTTCTTTTGCCGTTTTGCCCTCGACACCCCCCCTCCGCACTCATCATTGTGATCTCTACCATGCCCTATCCTTTCCTTCCCTGACAAACCGAAGTCTCTTTCACTGCACAAAATTCACCTCCAAGCACTGGCTGGGTGAACTTCCCTCCTATCTCTACCTTGCCTTTACAACCACCACCCCCTTCCCACTCCCTAAGATCTACCAACTCACGAACCCTGGTGGTCCCATACCACTCCACCCTTATTGGTCAATTGGGTAATTCTCATTGCTTCCCAAAAATCTGGAATTCACTTCCCCCTCAAATTCGCCACTCATCCTCGTGCTACTCCATTAACTCTGCCCTCAAGAACTTCCTTTCCCCTTCCTGTGCCTACCATGACCCTCTCTAATCCCCCCCGTCATCTCCCCTAAGCCCATATTACCATATGACAGCTCCCCACCACTCCTATTTCCCTCTGATCATGCTCCTCCTTGTCCCCTACTCTCCCCTCCTAAAGTGTCCCTCATCCTTCTTTCTCTACCCTTAATCTATCTCCCTCCTGTGAGCTCGATCGCTGCCTTGTGCAGGCAGGATTCATAGTGCACGATGGACAACAACTTTACCCCCTTTCCCCTATTTCTCCTTTTACTGCACCCCCTCAGTCACTGCTAGATCACTGCCTCGTGCAGGCAGAGTCACCCAGAACACTGGTGGGGTACTATCCCCTGTCGTCGAGGCATAGGTCAAGAAGCGTAAAGAAAACCCAGGAGCAGTTGTAAAATTCACAAACCTGTTTATTTGTAGTTGCAGTAACATAAAATCAACCTGTTCAGAATAACTATATACAGAAGCAAAATAAAATCTCTTGTAAAAAAATCTCCATTGAAGCTCAGTTTAGCTGTTTTTATAACTCTCTTCAACCCCCATCCTTTGCAAGCATCCTGTCCTCTGTAAATTTCAGGAGCTGCTAGAACACTGAGAACTTTCTGAGGTCCCCACAGTAACTGCAAAAGGCTCAGGCATTTGCACCCAAGTAACCTCTAGCTTTTTACAGTCATCTCAAAATACACACACACATATATATTTCAACAGTAACACCATATTTTCTAAACAATAGTGATCCCAATATTAGCTACATTTCCACACACTGATTCTCATATTTTATACTGGCAGATATACATATGCAAGGAAGAAAGACAGCAAGAGAAAACTGAGAGACAGTGAGAGGCAAAGGATTGCGAGACTGGTGCGGTTGATCAAGTCCGAGGTCTCACAGGAAAATTTGGTTGCGCAACCAGACAGAAAAGGAAAGAATACAGATCCTTGCATTTAAACACTTTCTCCAAAACAAATGGGACAGGGTCCTATTCTACCCTGTAACACCCTCCTCCTACAGCTGACCTCTGCTCAGGCTCATATGCCTACTCCCCACCACTCCCATTTCCCTCTGATCATGCTCCTCCTTCTCCCCTACTCTCCCTCCTCCTAAAATGTTCCTCCCCCTGCTTTCTCTACCCTCAATCTATCTCCCTCCTATGAGCTTGATCACTGCCTTATGCAGGCAGGATCCACAGCGTACAGTGGGCAACAACTTTAACCCCTTCCCCATTACCTTTTTACTGCACCCCCTCAGTCACTGCTATATCACTGCCCTGTGCAGGCAGGGTCACCCAGCACACTGGTGGGATACTACCCCCCCTACTATAGTTGACCTCTGCAACCCCCTCCCACAACATCCCTCCCCCAACACGCCCCCTCTCTTGCATCACTATATATAAATAACTCTCATCGCCTATAACCAGCGTCCTACCAGTAGGGCTGTCCACCGCCCTGCAGATAGGGATAACAGGACACTGTTGAATTTCGACTCCCCTTCCATTCCCCACCTACATCATACCTCTTTTTGCTTGCCTCTCTCTCTCTCTCTCTCTCTCTCTCTCTCATCACCCTGCCACACTCTACCTCTCCTCTCCTTCTACCTCCTTCCGGTTAACAGAGCCTAACACTGGCCTTCCCCTACATTCAATTAAGCACTTATATCCTACCCCTATACCGCTCTTATATGCACTTTAGTCCACCCTGTCGTCTCTGTTTGCGTCTCTCCATAAATTTCCTTTTCTTCCTTCTTCCATTCTACCCTCTTCAATTTTTCGTTCCCTCCTTCCATTCTTCCTTTCTTTACTCCAATCGCTGTAAATCTTGAATATCTATGTTACACCAATGGCTACCAATTACTATTGGGTCACCTTACCATCTAGTGCTACATACTGTTGCCAAGTTATTATATGTGTTCCAGTGTTACCAACTGTCACCAACTGTTGCCTAATTGCTATAGGTGTCTTCATATCTACTATACTTAACTGTTGCATTGTTAGCCAATGTTCTCCACCTGCTCTCATTGTATGCAAGTAAGCAAATTGTATTCCAATATTGTAAGATTTCTCTGCATTTTAGCCCATTGTTCCCTACCCCCAGGTCACACTGGGAGACAAGTAACTTGTTGCTCAGCATGCCTTCCTGAAACATTTCAATAAATAATAAAAATCGCTCTGTTCTCCTCCCTGGTCCTGTCGCCCCCGGTAACCACTATTCCCTTCATCATGCCCCAGCCCTGCTTGAATCCCATTTTTGCACACCCACCACCTCCACTGACAGACTGTTCCAAGGTTCCACCACCCTTTTCTGTAAAGTAGTACATCGTCACATCCCTCCTGAAGCTACCTCCTGTTAATTTCCATTCGTGTCCACATGACCGTGAATTGGTATTCAGGCTAAATATTTCCTCGCAGTTCACTTTGTTAATTCCTTTAAGGAACCTGAAGGTTTCTATCTTATCTCCCCTCTCCCTTCTGGTCTCCAGTGAGTACATATTTAGTGCCTTGAGGAGCTCCTCAAATGATCCGCCCTGCATCATTTTTGTTACTCTGCACTGCACTGTCTTCAATCTATCCTTATCCTTTCTGAGGATCTTGTCTTTTCTGTGTCCTTTAAATTTAGAAATGAGCGCTCTTCATTTTCAAGGCCACTGCACATTTTAGTGCGGACAGGTTGAGAGGCACTCCTACAGGAATAAAGGTACCCTCGTGAAAGTCGACAGAGGGCATACTCACCCGACAATCTACAAATTGACTAGTTACCTTTTTCTTTCAATCTCTGGTCATTACTTTCCACTCGTTCTAACTTGTAAATACATATACACTAATGTTTAACATTACACTTTGGATTTCATAATTAATTTTGTTTGCACTTTTAATACTAAAAGAAGTAAATGATCTGTAACAGTTTTGCTGCTGTAACCATTCTCCCCCCAACCTGCTTGGAAAATAGGTATTTCAACTAAATGTGGTTACCCCAGTGTGCAGAAGGACAAAATAAATCAAATAAAATCAACTGTCTAGGTAATTAGGCCCATACTTGCAAAACGGTACTTCTGTGCACTTGATACCACTTAATTAAAAGGGTCCCCAAGTTTAGCCCAAAGTTACTGTTTAATATCATTTTTTATTTTACAATGAATTTACCCAGGATAGCCCAGAAGAGGGGTAATCTGTCATTTATAGTGTGGTTTCTTCTTCCACCTAATGTTTACAGCTAAAAATACCACCAACAGCTTAATCTGGTTCAAGGTCAGTTGGCATTCATCTGTAAACCCTTCCCCCGAGTCATGCCTGAAAATAGGCAGGATTTGTCTAGTGCACTTACCCGGTCAACAAAAACTTAATAAACAGCTGGGAGCGACTAGTGCATGGGGAAGGTCAAGTGACTTGCTCAAAGTCACACAGTGAGCGAGTTACTGTGGTGGGATTCGAACCTGGGCTCCCCAGGTTCAGAGGGCTGGTTCCAACTTTTGCACCAAAATGCTGTTATGCCTTTGGTTTGTTTTAAAGATGTATTTCAGGGAGGACAAGATCTTGTTTTACATCAAACAGATTCCACTTTTAATATCACGTTAAAAAAAATATTATATATATATATATATATATATATACACACACATACATGTTTTTTTTTTTTGCAAGTTTCTTTTGTTTTAGTCACAGAGCTTCTCCAGTTCAAAGTATGAATTTTGTACTTTTGTTTTCCAGAAGAAACCATCTGCAGAAAGACAGCATCAGCTGAAAGGTTCCGTCAGGCAAGGCAGGCATACAGTATTTATTTATTTTTTTAGCCAGGAGACACATTAAGCTGAAAGCTTGTTTACAGGTGCGACCTGGGAGCACAAGGAAGTTAAGTGACTTGCTCAAGGTCACACGGTATGCAAGTGGGGGCTGTGGGATTCAAACCCAGGTCTCCAGGTTTGCAGCTCAGAGCCTAAAACCACTGCGCTATACTGCCTCCCCACAGTACATGCTGTGGGGGGACATTTTATCTAAAGATTTTGAGTTCCCACTGTGTAAATAACTCAAGGTTGGCAACACTGGAGACAAGCTCAGATGAATATCATTGTCAGGGACCAAACAAATCAGCTCTTGCAGGTTATAGTCTCTGAGCTCAAAACCTCTCTGGGGATAAAAGTGGAAGCAGTGATATACCCAGAACGGATAGCTGGCTGCACAATTTCTGTGTCATGGCAACATATAACTGCCACACAAAAGGACATGGTGCACCCACAGCACATACAGTACCAGAGTTCAATTTTTTACGGTTTTGTCAAATGTCAACAAAATTTAATGAAACATACAAATTCCACATCAGAGGAAGAGACTCTCCTCAGCAGAGAGGGCAGACCAGACAACGGTGCACTGCTTACTACATCTTCCTCATGCAGCTGCCCCTTGAAAACAGCAGTTACAGTATATACCATAACAGTAGATTTTTGAGAGAATCTCCTCCATTACACCACACCATTGGAACTGTAAGTCATCGGTGTCAGACCACCTGGAAACCTTTGCTAGCTGGGGCCACCCATGATGACGTATGCTGTCGCTGCACGTATAATGTGGGCGGCCCCATCACACTTCAGTTCCCTGCCTGAGACAAGCTTAGAAAAGTGCCATTTGCAGGGACCAAGCACACCAGGAACTGAACCAGGCACACAGGAGAGGACCTGGAACCTGGGACACGATGCCCTAATAGGGCCAAGGAAGAATACAGATAATGTGGTGGCAAATAGCACTCACTCGATGGAAGGGACAGTGACCAGAGGGGTTCCTCAGAGCTCAGTACTGGGTCCAGTCCTCAGTGCCTTTACAAGTGAGGCTGCAGAAGAGCTGCAAGGGAAGTTGTGCCCCTTTGCAGAGGACACCAAGATCTGCAATAAGGTGGATATTCTGGAACGGGTGGAGAGAATGAACAGGGACCTGAAAAAGCCCAAGGAATGGTCAAGAGTACAGCAGCTGGGTTTCAATGCAAAAAAAGTGCAAAATCACACACCTTGGGTGCAGAAACCCAGTGGCAGAGTACAGAATTGGGGGGAGGTATTGACAGTCACTAAAAAGGAAGGGACCTAAGGGTTTATCATAAGGGATGACCTTAAGGTGAAAAGGCAATGCGACAAAGCAGTCAGGAAAGCCAGTGGGATGCTGGGGAACCCAGGAAGGGGTATCACCAGCAGAAAGAGGAAGGTGGCGTCGCCACTGTATTGGTCATTGATGAGACCAGACCTGGTGTACTGTGTCCATTTATGGAGACCACACTCCAGAAATGACACAGAAAGAGTAGAGGCCACGCAAAAAAGGGCAGCAAAAATAGTTCAGGGGCTGCACTAAATGTCCTACAAGGAGAGACAGAGATCTAAACATGTCCACCCTTGAAGAGAGGGGGAGAGAGAGAACATGATAGAGACCTTTAAATACCTCGTGGGTGAATACTGTACAGGAAGGGAGCATTTTTCAGAAAAGAAAATGTACAACTACTAGGGGGCATGCAATGCAGCTGGAGTGGGGGACGTTTAGGAGGGATGTGAAGAAGTATTTCTTCATTGACAGGGTGATGGATGCCTGGAACAATCTTCCAGCAGGCATGGTGGTGATGATGAAAAGAGAGGCTGGTTTCAAGCATACACTGGACAGGCATAAAGGAAAACTGGCATCAAAGTGGGGGGGGGGGCAGAGACCAGGAAGGGTCTGTGGTGGCAGAAAAAGGAGGGAAAAGAGACAAGGCAGCTTTATTTCTAGGGTGCCCAATCTCTATGGCTCTGGGCACCTTACATAAAAACAGGTAGGGAAAATAGGTAAAACATGTAATATATAACAATATACATAAATATACACATATTAGAATAAATATAATATGATAAAAGTAGATTAAACAAGTTAAAATTAGCTCTGGTCATTATCGGATGTCATCAGGGAAGGCTAGTGAAAACAATTGCGCCTTTAGACCCTTTTTTTTCCCCTTCTATATACACTTTATCCTCCTCTGCCCCAGGCTGCCCCCTTCTGACCGACCCCCCCAGCCCCATCACCCTGGTATCATCTGGACTTACCCCTGCCCGGTCGCCAGGTACAGAACCTGCAGGAGGTCGATCGTCAAGGTGTTTTTCCTATTTTCTCCCTTCCCTATTGCTGGGGTGCACACGCAGGACATGCGCACACAGAGGCATGCGTACGCCTGCAGAAGTCCCGCAGCATCCTCCCTTCGTCTGGACCATCTGACCCGCACTACCCTCCAGTCTCCATCTGGGAGTAGTCATTTGGCAGGAGTGCCAGTCCTCCCTCCTTCCCCAGGAGACGAGAGGTGTCCTCCAGACGCTCGATCCTCTCCCTGCCAACCCCTGATGGCCAGTGCCAGTTCCCAAACACTGGTCGCTGGCATGGCTTTAGACCCTTCTTAAATATCTTGACCGCTGGAGCCTCCCTCACATCAGCTGGAAAAGAGTTCCACAGGGCCGGAACAGTGACTTCAAACGCCCGGTTGCCTGATGTTTTTAAATCAGCTAGATAGCCCGGGCCCAGTCCATAAAGGGCCTTATAGATGAGCAAGCCCACCTTGAAGATGATCCTCCACCTGACAGTTAGTGCAGAGCTCTCAGGACTAGAGTCACATGACTGGACCTAGACAGGCCCGTCAACAACCTAGCCTCTGCGTTCTACACTAGCTGCAGCTGGCGGAGGGTCCTTCCACAGACCCTGAAGTATGGAGCATTACAGTAGTCAAGCCTGGAAGTGACAAAGGCATGCACCAGTGATGGCAGGTTTTTGGGTGAACTAGGGGCTTAATCCTGGCAATATTCCTTAAGTGGTAAAAAAAACACTTTGGATCACACATGACACCTGAGCTTCAAGAGTCAAACTGCTGGGCCAGCCCGCCGGCGCAGCGGTAGAGCTATCGCTCGTGGCGCCAGCGACCCGGGTTCGAGAACGGCCTCGGGCGGCTGGAGGGCCAGCTGGGGGGAGGAGGACTGAGCGCCCAGAGGCTGCTGTCCTCCTCCAGGTGGGGGTGGGATGCGGGTCCCGCTGCGATACTGCCACCTGGGTGACCACGGGTGAAGGTGCAGTGAGATAGCACAAGGGAGGGAGGGAGGAGCTGCCGGAGCCAGAGCTGCCGTTGCACGCTCTCGGCGTGCTCCTTGGCCCCTTAAGCGTGCAGACGCCCTGTATGGATTGGGACGAAGAAAACGAAAACCCTGTGCTGGGCTCCTGTAGAGGCACCCAGTTGTCCTGAGATAACCCTAACCAGGCTCCATAGATGGGGCTGGTGACGCCCGACACATACTTGAGGTGAGAGGGGACCATGGGGTCCTTCCTCGCTACTCCAAATAGGCAGGATGGGGAAAGGCTAACCAGTACCCGGAGGGAGGTACCTGGGGCAGAACTATGGGAATACACAACTTAGGGATCCTCGAAGAAAGGAATCTAGCACAGCGAGAAGAGGGCATAAAGAGAAAGTAGATTAAAAATAAATAAATAAAAAAGAGTCAAACTGCTATCCAGGATAACACAAAGATCCCATCAATGGAATAGATCCCAGAACAATCCTGTAACTGCTCCGGAGGCACTCCCATCACATCCGCGACCCAGCTCCATCACCAGAACCTCCGTCTTATCGGGGTTCAGTTGCAACCAATTAGAGGATATCCAGTCATTGATCTTAACCAAGCAGTTGTTAGCACTTCTACAGCGTTATGTGTTCATAGAAAATGACAGGTACAGTTGGGTATCATCTGCATAGCAGTGAAACCCCACACTGTAATGTCTAATGTGCTCTCCCAGGGGCAGCATGTATACCACATGTAACACTGGCAACAAGACTGAACCCTGAGGCACTCCACATGGCAGGAGCTTCGGAGAGGAGGAGAAATTCCCCATCACCACCCACTGCTCCCCCCAGACAGACAGGACTCAAACCAGTTGAGGATGGTACCAGCGAGTCCACAACATTCTCAAAGGCGATCAAGAAGCACAATGTGATTTACAGTATCAATTGCTGATGAGAGATCAAGGAGTTCAAGAACTAACCTGTCTCCTCTACCTCTCGCCCTGAAGAGGTAATTTTGCACCCTAACACCGTTTCGGTGCCGCCTGGCCCCGATACCAGATTGGAATGACTCGTAGATATCACAGGACATGAGGTGCTCCTCGAGCGGCTGCACTACTGCTTTCTCAACAACCTTACCTAAAAATAGTAGGTTGGAGACTGGACGGTAATTCGCCAGGATGTCGGGGTCGAGCACCGGCTACTTCAAGAAGGGCCTCACCAGAGCCTCTTTCAAGGCATCAGGAAAGACTCCCTCTGCTAACGAACACCGGGCCACTGGTCCCGGCACATCTCATTAAGAAACGGTCAGGGCCAGGTCCAGTTCACAGTAAGTGTGTTTTAGCTTCAAGATCACCTTAATGACCTCGGCCACCCCCAAAGGTACAAACTCACCCCAGACAGTCAGAGTGCCTCTGCCATCCCCAGGCCAAGCAATGCGAGGCAAAACTAGCCTCGCTGACTGGATAGAGGACACCCTGTCAGAGAGGAACTTCACAAACTCATCGCATAGTGCGATTGAAAAAGCTTTTTTTCAGCTGTAGACAGGGTGTACAATAGTGTTGCTCAGACAGTGCTTTTGTGGATCCTACCACTATCTGTCAGATAGCTCTGGTAACCTACCTAGGATTCTACCAGAAATCCTACCAAAGACAGATGTAGGATCCAGGGTCAGATAGCGATGGGTCCTTGTTAGGATTCAGGGATCCTAGGTCTGATCCAGGGATCCTTGGTCAGATAGTTAGGATCTGGGGTCAGACAGCGATGGATCCTAGTTATGATCCAGGGATCCTAGGTCAGATCCAAGAATTCAGGTCAGATAGTTAGGATCCGGGGTCAGATAGTGATGGATCCTAGGTCAGATCCAGGAATCCTAGATCAGATAGTTAGGATCCAAACTGGATCTGTTGCTAGGATCTACAACGTTTGTAGGATCCATGCACTGTATCCTAGAAGGATAGGATCCATGGTCAGATAGCACTACTGTCCTACCACAGCAAATATCTTGTCAAATGGGAGGTATCTGTTGGTATCCTAACAGCTGAGATGGTCTGTTCCTCCTTGTAGCAATCTCCCTGGACAGGAACTCTGCCTCCTTACAGTTGATTGTCCCTTGGTACTCATGATAATGATCACGCAAGGCCAGTTTGTCCTCCTCCGATCAGGTCTTCCGTCAGCAACACTCCAACTTTTGACCCCTGATCTTCATCACCTTGAGATCCCCAAACCACGGGGATTTCAAGTGAGAAGACCTGGGTTGTATACAGACTGGAGTGATGGCATGAAGCACCTCGGCTACCGCCCTATTATAGGCGGCCACTGTTTCACCTGTACCCACCATACATACAGCATCAACACTCAGGGTATTAAATAGATGATATAGCATAGTAAAAACACTAAACAAAACAGGGTGTAATGCTAACCATTTTCAGAAATGCTTAGCAGTAGACTGCTAACCATTTTTTGAGCAAATCCATGACATAGTACTTAGTATTAATAAAACTATATTTTTGGTTTTTTAATTTTGCTAATCAATCTATGCCAAGTGCAATGCATTTTCACAAGTGATTAGCTCTTTCATGTGTCAAAACGCTAATTAGTTTTTCAGCTTATTTAAAACCTTGAACACTAGATATATTAGCTACCGCCAGCAGTGCCTCTGGGGACAAGCCCCTTAAAGGGCAATAGCTGATCATCTCAACAGGGGAAGAACTTTCAGGGGGGGCCTAAACAAGACCTTCACCGTACAATAATCAGACCGTATGACCTGATCAGTCTTGAGATTCAACACATCAAGCTCCAGTGAGAAAACCAGGTCCAGTATGTGGCCATAGTGATGGGTCACAGAAGTAACCACTTGTGCCAGGCCCAGTGATGACATCAACTGGAGGAGGTCAGAACCAAATTGTGAGGCTTTGTCTATCTAGGCATTGAAGTCCCCCACAAGGAACCATCTGGGGGACTCCAAAACCTTGTTGATGACGAAGTCCACGACCTCCTGCAGGAACTCTCTTCCCGACCCTGGAGGGCGGTAAACAAGGAGGAGCCTGCACCTGGACCCCCATACACTGCCACACACTCAAAAGAGTTGGCTGTCCCCACTGGGTGCACGAAGAAGCCTAAGCTGGATCTAAAACAGATGGCCACACCCCCACCCCTGCATTCCCTCCTCAGGCAGTGCACCACAGAGTAGCCCAGAGGGGATGGCTGCCTCCAATACTGGTCCGGCGTCATCACCCAACCAGGTCTACATAATGCATGCCAGATTGACATAGGAAATCAAGTCTTCCATAACTGCAGTCTTGTTCCTCATCCATCCAGCATAGCACAATACAGCCCGAAGGGGACTAGTGGATGCTGCCGGCCACCTGCCCACTCGGTCCGGTGGGAACCCTGGGGACAAAGACCAAACATGTCTGGCTACTCTAGGCTTCGTCTAACCCCAGAGCATCTCCTGCACCTAACCACCTCAATGCCCTTCATTTCCGTCCTGCCCTCAGCACCCTGCCATCGCCGCCCTACATGCTCCCTGTTGTCGAAGTACAGGTCAGGAAGCATAGAGAAAACCCAGGGACAGTTGTAAAATTCCACAAAACTGTTTGTAGTTGCAGTAACATAAAATAAAATAAACTTGTTCAGAATAACTATATAGAGAAGCAAAATAACATCTCCAGGGTTCCCCACTATCTGAAAATATAGGGCGGTGGCAACGGTGATTGGGTCAAATGATGCGTTATTTTGCAGGACCTCCTATATGCACTGTACATGTGCATAAGTAGCTATTAAGAAACATATAGTGTGCTGGTATTAAATGGGTAGTATTTCAATAAAGGATGTCAATAAAAGACAATTTTGGAGGATTTTATAAAAAAATGGATAAAAATATAGGGTGGTGGCAAAAAAATATAGGGTGGTGGTAAAAAATATAGAGTGGTGGTAAAAAAATATAGGGTGGTGGCCCACCGCCCTAAAACAATGAATGGGGAACACTGATCTCTTGTAATCTCTCTTTGCAGCTCAGTTTAGCTGTTTTATAAGTCTTTTCAACCCCCATCCTTTGCAAGCATCCTGTTCTTTGTACATTTCAGGAGCTGCTAGAACACAGAGCTTCCTGAGGTCCCTCCAGCCTTTGCAAAAGGCTCAGGCATTTGCACTCAAATAACCTCTGGCTTTTTACAGTTCTCTCGAATTATAAATACATATACATTTCAACAGCAACACTAAACATTTTCTAAACGAAAGAGATCCCAATATCAGCTACATTTCCATACACTGATTGTCATATATTTCATATTAGCAGATATAAATATGCAAGGGAGGAAATACAGACAGCAAGAGAAAACAGAGAGACACTGCGAGGCAAAGGATTACGAGACTGTTCGGGCTGATCGAGTCCGAAGTCGCACAGGAAAATTTGGTTGCGCAACCAGACAAGAAGAGCCAGAAAAGGAAAGAACACAGATCCCTGCATCTACACACTCTCTCCAAAACAAATGGGACAGGGTCCTATTCTACCCTGTCACATTCCCTAGTGATGCCAACCTCCCTGCAGTGCCTAACTCTAGTAGCTGAAATGGGGAGGTCAGCAAAGGGGCAGAGGATGCGCAAATGGGATGCAGCATAGGCAATACAAGCGGGTACCTCAACAATCCTAAAAGTAGCTCCACACCTACTGTACATCCTAAACACACACACACACACACTTGCCCAAAACTAGATAATACCCAGCCAATTAAAAGGAAAAAAACATCCCCCACCCTTACTCCAATAATAAAATAACCCTACACCAGGTTGCTGCCCTTAGGGGAGATTTAGGAAGATAGTGCTCTGGAAACCAGATTCACTATAACAAAAGTTCCTTTTCAGGAGCAATGTCCAAAAGTTCACTGCAATTTTAGAGTTTACAGTCAGCAAAGATCTTTAGTCCAATATCAGCTTCTGCCAAGATGACAGTCTCCACAGTAAGCTCCCACCAAACTGGAACAAAGACAACAATTTGGGGTTGTCCTCACACCACCAAATTCCCCAAATATTTGCCAGATCTGATACTGTGTTGCTTGTTACTAGCATAAAAGCAGAGTAGGGAGAAGTTCTGGAGGAAAACGTATCTATGGGAGACTCAGCTCCAGAAACAACTCTCACTTCCACTGGGGACAAAAGTGCACCCAAGACAAGTCTGACAGAAATGTAGAGGTACATACTCACCGGCAGCTGTCCTGCAATCTACCACTACAGGGGCAGATTAGGTGGGCCAAGCGGTACTTATCTGCCAACAAGTTCTATGTTTAATGTGCAATGCCAATCATGTGGAAAGGTACTGCTTAGAAATAGGGCAGCCCACCATCCTGTAGGCGAAAGACAGACAGCTGAGTAGATATTCCACAATCCTTAGTACGATTCAGATACCAACACAGACTACGCCAGTCATCAAGTGTATAGCGCCTCAGTTCCCACTATCCATGGAACCAGAAAAATAAACTGGAAGGTGAACACACTGATTCAGTGTAAAATCAGAAACAACCTTCAAAAGAAAAGGAGGACTGGTCCTTAAAGTGATCCAGTCCTTGAGGAAAATGAATAAGGGGGCTCCAGCACAAGAGCCTGAAATCCAGAAATTCTTCTTGCTGAAGTAATAACTACCAGCAACCGCGTCCTCCATGACAGGAAGCTCATGTCAAAGGTAATGGTCGGGTCAAAAGGAGACACCATAACGGTCTCCAGAACCATGTTAAGGTCCCACACTGGTACCAGTTGACAGACCATGGGGTGAATATGCATGATCCCTGTATGGAACCTGTGGGATAACTCAAGTTGAACTTACCACTGACTTGCCATCAGTGAGGCATGAAAAGCAGAAACTACAACCAAATGTACTTTCACTGAGGAGTACTGGAGGCCTGACTCTGAAACAAAGGGTAATGTAGAACGGATCTACAATGCCAGTTCGACAACTTTCGTTGAACGGCATCACAGCGAGGATTTATCCCATTGGCTAACAGTCTTTTTTTTATTATTATTATTATTATCAGGGCCGCCTTCTGAACTCCCACCTTCCCTGCTAATGATTATCAACTCAAGAGTCTGAGCTGATTCAGGGAAGGGGTGCAGGACCAGGAGACAGTGTGCCCCTGTCTTAGGTGCACCAACACAGTGACCTCTCGACAAACTGTCGATTTTGTTGACAGCGATGTATGTCGCTGTGTTAGTGTCACTGTCGGGGGGCATACCATCTAGAACATGTTTCACTAGACACATAAAAGGGTCCAGGCTAAGTGCAGGACACCAGGACCTGAGACGTTTCTAGTTCTGTAAATAGACATACCTAGCAGATGGCTTACGAGCTGCCAACAGATCGTCTGCCACTGCAGGGGAATCTCTAAATCAGGAGAGTTCTACATCCTCAGGAACCAGACATGGAGGTGCAGGGACTAGTGATATGGGTGCACCAGAGAGATCTGCACCTGTGACAGGAGCCCTGCTTGAAGAAGGACAAGGAAACAAGGTTCCACTATCACCTGCAGATTGAATCAAATTTGTCTGGTCCAAAATGGGGCCATCAGAATGGCCAGCTCTACCCTCAACTTGACCAGAATCCTCTGGATAAGAGAGAATGGAGGAAATGCAAACAGGAACACCTCTTTCCAGGACAGGGATGTGTCTTGCCAAAAAACTCCAGGTCCAGGAGCAAGCAAAAATGCTGCAGTTTTATGTTGTACAAGGAAGCAAAATAGGTAAATCTTTGGACAGCCTCAATGGTCGAAGAGGTTGGCCACAATTGAGTCTAAAAGTTCCTACTTGTAGGATAACGTCTGGTACTGAGGCGAGGGCATTTAAGGGGAATTGGCTATGAAGACCGCTGAGAAGAACACACTGCGTTCCATGGCCCAATGCCAGAACCTCACTGCTTACCTGCAGAGGGGATAGGAATAAACTCCTCCTGTCTGATGATGTAATACATCACTGAAATATTGTCCATTTGGACCAACAAGGGCTCACCCCAGAAATGGCAGCAAAAGTCTGTATGCCAAATAGAACAGCCCCCATCTCCTGAGTGTTGCTATGGAGAGAGAGAGAGAGAGAGAGAGAGAGAGAGAGAGAGGCCAGGGAGACCAGAAGCACTGTATGCAGAAGGGCGCATGATCAGCACCACAACCATAGTCTGAGGTGTCCACAGTCATCACTAACAGGGTTGAGGGATGAAGAAAAGGGGACGTGTGTTGAGGCTGGATAAGTACAACCACCATAGAAGGGCATGACGAAAAGGAGGTGTCACCTGTATGAGACACTCCAAGTTGTCAAAGTATTGATCCCACTGGATGCGAAGGAACTACTGAGGAATCCTCATGTGTAGGCGTAGCCAGTAGATGACCATGAGGACAGCAGCAGCCATTAGACCCATCAGTCTGAGAAGGCATTCTGGCTGAAACATAGTGACTAGACTACACTAGAAGAGCCTAGACTATCAATGCCATGGCCTAATCTGCCAGAAAGAAAGTCCATCCTATTGATGTGTCCCGGACAGCTGTGATGTACTGGAAGTTTTGACATGCAATCAGAACCAACTTTGGTACATTAACCAGGATGCCCAACTGTTCCAAGAGCTGGTGTGTCCAGAACAGAGTGTAAGTGATTGGCTATTAAAGGCCCCGGTCAGGGAAGCAATCATCCAGGTATCGGAGCACACAACACTCCCTTCAGAGCACCATTCCCACCACTGCAAAGCACTCTGTGCAGACACATGGTGCCGAGGATAACCCAAATGGTATGATACAAAACTGGTAGTGAGAACCATGTAGCATAAAGCAAAAGTATCATTTGTGGCTGCCAAGCACCTTGCTGTCCAGGGCACAAAGCTAATGATCACCAGTAGAAAACAGGAAGTTGTTAGCCCTCTGTACAGACAGTTGGCAAGACCACATCTGGAGTACTGTTTACAGTTCTGGAAATCCCATCTCCGCAAAGACATAGAAAGGGTGGAGGCTGTCCAGTGGAGGGCAACCAAAATGGTGCAGGGTCTGCACCAGAAGATATACAAAGAGAGACTAAAGGAGCTTAATATGTATACCCTTGAGGAAAGGAGGGAGAGGGAAGACATGATAGAAACTTTCAAATACCTCAAGGGACTCAACAAAGTCCAAGAGGGTAGCATCTTTCAGAAAAAGAAATGTGCAAAAACAAGGGGGCACAATTTGAAAATAGAGGGGGGGGAACGGCTCAGAGGTAATGTGAGGAAGTATTTCTTCACAGAGAGGGTTGTGGATACATGGAACAGCCATCCTGAGGAGGTTGTAAAGTCAAAAACAGTGGAGGAATTTAAGAATGCATGGGACAGACATAAGGCAATTCTAGTGGGGGTAGGAGGAAGTAGGCTGTTGGTTAACTAGGATCTGCAGCTTATCTGTTAGGTAGGGAAATGGGCAGACTAGGTGGGCCAAGTGGTCCTTATCTGCCATCAAATTCTATGTTTCTATCACCCATCCACTTTCGGGAATAGTAACCTTGATCCAGCTCTGCAACAAGGTGGGTTTTATTTCCTTTTTGCAGAAGAACATCTGAACCTCTTCCTGTAGTACAGAAAGGTGTCCTGAACAATACCGATTTGGAAGGGGAGGATGCACTGGAGGAGTGGGTAACAATTCCAGGGCATGTCCCTGCTGAATGACTTCAAGAACCCAAGGGTCAGCGAAGATCTCCCTCCACTTTGGTAAACTGGGAGAGATGCGGCTTTCCACCTGGATCCTGGTGTTTTCTGACTGGGATTAGGGGAGGCTGAAGGGAATCAGAAGGCTCCAGTGGTGGCAGGGGTGCTGCCAAAACCCACACCCTGGGTGACCCTGGCAAGGGCACCGGGAAGCAATGGGGCTTAGAGGACCACTGGGACCTGTGTCCAGGACCTCTGGAATAGCCTCGGCCAAGATCTGAGAAGGGCCTATGAAAGGATCCCCGACCACGACCACAAGGCCTAGGGTTTAGAACACATAGAGTCATTCTGGAAAGCTGCAGTTCCCTCAGTCTCTACATCTGGGCCAAACAATTGTTTTCCATGAAAATGTATATTAAGGACTTACTGCTTGACATTTGAGGCAAAGCCAGCAACTCAAAACCAAGAGTAGCATCAGAGAGAAATGCCCGAGGCAACAGTTCAAGCCCAAGCATTTGATGCATCATAAGCGAACCATAAATGATGCTTCCCAGCATCCAGGCCATGGCTGACAGTCTGCTGGACCTCATTTTTCATGAGTTCATCCTGCTGCTTCTCAGCCACAGCGGAGATGGATTTCCATAATCTATTCTGGTATTTAATCATACAAGCCTGATAAGCTGGCAATATGGAGACCAAGAGATGCTGAAGAACAGGTCTTCTTGCCCATCATATCCAGCCTCTTTGTTTGTAGGGAGGCAGTGAGTTCTTATGACAAGGTGCTTTAGACCTGTCATGGGCAATCATAATGACCACCGAATCCATCTCAGGTTAAGAAAAAGAGAAAGGTTTATTGGCTGGAGCAGGATATTGCTTATCCACCTTAAGAGGCACAGCTGGTAGGGCACCCGGCCTGTGCAAAGCAGTCATGGTGGCATCCTCCGAAGATGAATGTACTGGAGGAATAATTACTGTACACAGGGATGGAACTTCCAGGAACTCATGCAGGTGCTTCTTGGAATAATTCTCTTCCTCAGCAGTAAAGCCAAGCATGTCCTGAACCTGTTTGAAGGAAGCCTGAAAAGAGGCACTCTTAGGAGGAGAACAGGGACTCTATTGAACATTTTCCACAATACAGGAAGCAAGGGCAGAGCGAGAACTTATTGGATCAGGTGGGAGCATGTCACCTTATCCTTCTCATAATCCTCATCTATGTTAAGGTCAGGATTATTTTCAACTGCCTCCTCGTTATCATCTGGGATCAGAATAGGAGGAGGATCATCACTGCAGGGAACTGAAATCAACAGCAGAGGCAGCAACGGTGGAGGCTGAGAGCCAACAACCAAGGTTGCCATAGCAGGCCCTAAAGCCGGCGTCGATGATGATATCGACAGCCCGACAGGCAGTAACGTAGCGGATCTACGGGGTTTTAGAGGGTGCAGGTGTACCCCCCCCAACTGTAACTTGCTTGCTGCTGCTGCATTTCACTTTGCTGAAGAAGTCGAATACACCGATTGTAAGAAAATCTACATTCAAAACTATAGATTATGGTTATGTTTTCAGTCAAAAATTTCATGAAAAGGATAGTATAAAGGATTAAAAACATTATAAAAATTGCATATCAAGTAGGCACCCCCAAGGCAGCATCAGTGGTATATGCTTTGACAGTGGGGCTTGAGGCAGTAACTGAAAACAGAGCAGACAAGGTCTCTAAGAGCACCTGCACATCGATGACCATCAATGCGGGTGTCAATAGCGAAACTGTCGACTGGAGAGTGCCTGATGGTAGTATCAGCTGAGAATCATCCTGAGAGGGAACTGAACCTTTGCCCAGTCTCGACCTTGGTATCTCACAGACAGTTGGAATGCAGCAGAAAGAACAGGTTACTCACCTGTAACAGTAGTTCTAGGAGTGGTATATGTTGTTCATCCACGCTGTTTGGCATTGTCCCCTTCCACTTTAAATCTGCCAGAAGTCTTCAAGCTGGCTCCTCCCACCCACCCGGGGTGGTATATACCTCGGCTCTGCCCCATGACGCCAGATCTTAGCCCGCTGGAAGCAAGGTCGTGTGTGTCCGCAGCCGGGGAGGTTGGGTGGGTCCGTGTGGATGAACAACATATACCACTCCTACAACGACTGTTACAGGTGAGTAACCTGTTCTTCTAGGAGCGTGGATATGTTGTTCATCCACACTGTTCTGCAGACTCCAAGCATTTCTCCAGGAGGAGGGAGGCAAGGCGCACACCCCTTACTTAGGGAACAGAGATTGGAGAACTGAAGCCCCAAAACCAGCATCCCGGCGTGACTCAAGGTCGATAGGACAGTGGGCGATAAAGGTGTTTGCTTACTTCCAGGTAGCAGCCCAGCAGATCTCCTGGATAGGGATGTCCTTGGAAGCAGCCACGGATGCAGCAGTATGGCAGGTAGAATGAGCACTTATCCCTCTGGGAGGCTCCTTGCCCGCCAACTCATAGCACAGGCCTATGCATGATGTAATCCATCTTGATATGGTCTGTTTGGCTGCAGGTCTGCCAGAAGCGGCTTCAGCGTAGGTGACAAACAGCTGGTGAACCTCTCCACGAATTTCCGCCGTCCGCTCCTTATAACAGGAGAGAGCACGTCTCCAGTCCAAGGTATGGAGCCTGTACTCTGCGTCCGAGGTGTAATTAGGGTAGTATACCGGCAGAGTCAACACCTGGTTAAGGTGAAACTCTGACGCCGCCTTCGGAAGGATTTCCGGGTGGGGGCGCAAGACAACTTTGTCCCTGTGAAACAACAGATAAGGGGAGTCCAACGAAAGCACCTGGAGCTCCCCTGTCCTTCTGGCCAACATGATAGCCACCAGGAAGGCCGTCTTCCATGACAAGCGTGACAGCTCACACTTGTGCATGGGTTCGAATGGCTTGCCCATGCGCTTTGCCAATACCAGCAGTAGATCCCACAGAGGTGGAGGTTCATGCACCAGAGGGGATATGTGATGCAGGCCTTTGAAAAAGCACCCAACCACTGTCTCCTGCGCCAATGTCGGCTGACCGGCCCACACCCGGTAAGCAGAAATGGCTGCCAGGTGCACCCTAAGGGTCCATGACCGCAGACCCCCTTTGGAGAGAGACCAAAAGTAGTCAAGAATGTTAGCCACAGAACAGGATAAAGGGTCCAGACCCTTACCCTGACACCAAATGGAAAACATTTTCCATTTGAAGGAGCAACATTTCCTGGCCGATTCCTTTCTAGATGCCTCCACCATGGTGTAGACATCTTCGGAAAGACCCAAAGCCTGGCTCTGGCCACTCAGGTACCAGGCTGTGAGGTGCAGGGATGGAAGACCTTCCCCTGGTTGAGAGAAATTAGCTCCGGGTGTGCACAAAGCCGCACCGGGGGCCTGCAGCTGAGGCTGAGGAGATCTGGATACCAGAACTGGCATGGCCAGTCTGGGGCTACCAGAATCACCTTCGCCTTGTCCCTCCTCACCTTGAGTAACACCTTGTGGATCAAGGGAACAGGAGGGAAGGTGTAGAGGAGGCCTGGCGTCCACAGCCTTGAGAAGGCATCCCCCTGCTGTGAGCCCTGCTGAGGGGGGCGGGCATGATACAGCCTCAGCTTGGTGTTTTCCCTGGAGGCAAACAGGTCCACCAGCGGTTTGCCCCAATGGGGGAACAGGTTGTAAGCTACCTCTGGATGGAGAGACCACTCGTGGGATGTCTGGCCTGTGCGGCTGAGAGCATCCGCCAGCTGGTTCGAGGCTCCAGCCACATGGATGGCTAGGAGATACGCCTCCAACCGGCTTATGAGGGTCCAGATGTGGAGCGCCTCCTTGCACAGCAGATGGGAGTGTGTGCTGCCCTATTTGTTGAGGTAGTACACGGTCGTGGTACTGTCCGTCTTGACTTGAACCACTTGACCCCGGAGCTGAGGAGTGAAAGCTGACAGTGCCAGTCTGACTGCTCTGAGCTCCAACAGGTTGATGTGGCATCAGGACTCCTCAGGGGTTCAGAGCCCATGGGCCCTGTTGTCCCCCATGTGGGCTCCCCAGCCCATGAGAGAGGCATCGGTCGTAAAGACGACTGTCGGCTCAGGGCAGACAAACGGGATCCCTTCCTGCAATTGGTCTGGGGCGGTCCACCACTGGAGCGCGTCCCACATCTTCTGGGTTACCGTGATCAGCTGGTCGAAATTACCATATGGCTGAGTCCACTGGGTGGCCAGCTCCCATTAGAGGAGAAGCATGTACAACTGGGCCCAATGGACCACCGAGGTGCACGCCGCCATGTAGCCCAGAAGGCGCAGAAAGTCCCAGGCAGGGCACAAGTGCCCAACCAGAAATGATTGGGCAAAGGAGGAGAGAAACTCTGCCCTGTCCACCAGGAGTCAAGCTCTGCCCCAATGAAGCCCATCACCTGGGAAGGCACGAGTTCCGACTTGGCCTCGTTGATCAGGAGGCCGAGTTGGGAGCAGGTCTGAAGGGCCAGATCCCTGGACCTCTCCACCTCCTGTTGGGTGGGACCTGCTAGAAGCCAATCATCGAGATAAGGGTAGATTCGGACTCCTCGACGCGAAGATGGACGCCACCACTGCAATGCATTTGGTGAAGACCGTGGGGCTGATGACAGGCCGAACAGCATGGCTCGGAACTTGAACAGGGTCCCTTCAACCCTGAAGCGGAGGAACCACTGATGGGACGGACGGATTGGGACGTGAAAGAACGCATCCTGCAGATCGAGTGAACAGAACCACATGTTTCGCTTCAGGGATGGTATGATCTGGGACAGAGTGACCATCAGGAAAGTGCGAGATGTGAGAAACTGATTCAGGTCATGGAGATCTAGAATGGGGTGCCAATCCCCATCCGCTTGGGCACCAGAAGTACCTGGAAATAAAGCCTGGGTCTGCTGGAGGTTCCGCCATAGGGACTACTGCCTCCTTGCGGAGGAGCTCAGCCACATCGTCTCGAAGAGCCGACTGGGTGCATGCGGAAATCCATTCCTCCCGAGGGGCACGGACTCGGCTTAGAGGGTATTGCTCGAATTCTAGAGACAGTTCCTGACCAACTAATTCAAGAATCCACCTGTCCAAAGTGATAAATGACCAGGCGGAAAGAAAGTGGCGGAGCCGACCCCTCACAGAAGGGCCCAGAGCTGGCGTGATGGAGACAGGAGGTGGCAACCCCTATCCCATCACCGGGCAGGCTTAGAGGAGGAGGAGGTGGCTCCAGGACCTGAGCCTCTGCTTCCTTTGTGGCCCTGTTGGGGGCCAGGCTTGGGCCAAGGGCGCCAAGCTTGAGCCTGCTGCTGATGTTGCTGTTCTCCTTGGTAGGTGGGCTGCCGCACCGCAGGGGAAGAGTACCGAAGGGCTTATTCTTCTGTTGGTTCTTGCCCGAAGAACCTTTTGCAGAAGTGGCATCCAAGGTGGCACTGGACTGCTCTATACGCTGTAGGTGACCGGCCACTCTTGGATCAAACAAATTGGTCCCCAGGAAAGGCACATTAGCCAGCTTATGCCATGTAGCTCCCGAGTACGAGGAAAGCCTCAGCCAAGCCCTGCGGCAGCCATCGAGCGGGCACAGGAATCCCTGATGCCCAGGGCCATCTGAAGCTGCTGTTTGACAACAACACAGCCCTGGTCACGGACTGATTTGACCGTGGTCTGCATGTCTGCAAGGAGATGAGGCAGAACTTCATCTAATTACCTGAGAAAGGCATAAGAGAAGTGTGCCATGATGATGACCGAGCTCACCTGACAAAGGCCCAAAGAGGAGGCCGCCATAGACCTTTCGGGCAGAGTGGTCCATATTTTTGGACTCCTTGTCCGGAAGTCGGTCAGTGTCGGCTGAACTACCAGTACACCTGAATATAGAGGCAGTCACCAGGCTCTCGGCCGAAGGGTGCTCTGTGAACCCCGCAAGGGACCCCATGGGCACTGCATACTTGCGAGCCATGCAGGCAGACAGAGCTGGACAAGAGGCAGGGCGCTGCCAGAGTTCAAGGGCTGGGCCAACAATGGCTTCGGCCACTGGAAAGGCCTCCGTCGGGGTGTCCCCTCTTTTTAGAATATCTGTGAGAGGGTACTCCGTCTTTTTCTGGATATGTTCCAAGGGCATTCCAGTAGAGTAGGAAATGAGACAGAGAATCCCTTGGAAGGAGGAAGGGCCTTCCTCCATCCCTGTGCCAATGGACAACTCTTCATCCCCAGGATGAGAGAGCAGCCCGGTGACATCAGAGTCTGAGGAGTTGGGATCCAGCGGTCTACTGCCGAAATTACTCTCGATCTGCCAAGAGCAGTCAGGGGTGACAGTAACCGACAGATGTCGGGGAAGCCCAGTGTCCAGTCGGTCCTCTTTCCAGGGAGCCCCTCCCGCAAGCTGCTTAGGCAGCGGTTCCACCCAAATGGGTGGGGAGACCGGAATAGGCCGAACCGGGGGACAGGCCAGCCCCACGGGTGGAAGAACCAGAGGCTTCGGTTCTGGAGGGATTGACTTCAGCCTGGGAGGAGAGAGTCAAGTAATGGGGTAGGTGGCAGATCAGCTGCTGCCACATAAGATCCTCATAGCGCCGGAGTTTCCGCCGGAGCCTCTCCTCGTCCAAGGAGGATGAGGACAACCTGTGGCATCGCCTCTTTTTAGAGCGCTTATGGCTCTTCCTCGGCTGAGGGGATCCTAGACCTCGACCGAGATCGGGGAGGCCAACTCGGTCGATTGGGAGACACCGGAATTGGTGAAACCTGAGGGTCCGGGAACTGGGTCCTTGATGGGGACCCCAGTTGGCTGGGTTTCCTCATCAGGAAATACCAGGACTGGAGTCCGTTCTAATGAGTCGTCGGCCACGGGCGGGCGACAAGGTGCCCGATCGGCGAGGATACTCTAACCAGCCACATCCTCGGTCCCCTGGCCAGACGGAAGATCTGTGAAGCCATCGGCCAAAGATGCAATCTCGACTGAGGTAAAGACCACGTGTTCCTGGGACACGAACCTTTCTCAGTCCCAAGAACACCTTCGCCGAGACAAAGACAATGGGTCTTTATCTCTCTTCTGAGAGTGGGAGGAGTGCGAGTCTGAGGGCACCTCACCCCGGGTGGTGAGAGAGTGGCACAGCTCCTTGAAAGATCCTGTAGAGGTGGAGCCCAGGTTCAGCGGGACAAAGAAGCTTTGACTGGCCGAAGCACGAGCGGCTTCTTCCTTGAATGCCTTCATCTGTTCCAGCTGATCTGCGGAGCCCGCAGCCGTGGAAACCTCTGATCTAGCCTCCTTCGACTTCACCAGAGGGTTCCTTTTTTCTGGTCTCCCCAGCTTCAGGCATGCCTTGCAGTCATCCAGGACGTTAGGATGGAAGGCCAAGCAAAACCTACATGACGATGTGTGATGGCTGACACCTAGGCAGTAGACGCACGTGAGGTAGGGATCGGTGCGCGACATCTTCTGGCCACAGGGACACTGGCGAAATCCTGGGGAAGATTTCTCCTCTGTAATAGATGCTGCAAAAGCACAATAGCTAACTTTCGAGCAGGTTTGAGCTTTGGTAAACACAATTTGAAAGCCAGGCCTATGAAATGCAAGGGCACGAGGATGCAACTCATGCCTTCCAGCGGAAAGGAAGATCTGGCCATGGGGCGGAGCTGAGGTATATACCACCCAGGTGGGTGGGAGGAGCCAGCTTGAAGACTTTCGGCAGATTTAAAGTGGAAGGGGACAATGCCAAACAGTGTGGAAGAACAACATTTCCATGCTCCTATAAGTACAGTTACGTAAGAACTTACCATAACAGTAGATCTCTGAGAGCAGCTCTTGTAGCAGGCAACACCAGTAGGACTGAAGCCACCAGGCAACAGGAACCCACAGAAAACGTCTAGCTAGCAGTCAAGCAAGGAGGACCACCCCCGCCAATGTCTGCACACCGATGTCCGCCTATCCTCTAAAGGGGGCAGTCCCCCAGACCTACCTCAGTTCTCCGGCTGGAGAACTGAAAAGGGAGGCAGTTCCTCAAGGCCAAGGAAAAGCAGAAGAGGTGCAAAGGAGAAGCAACTATCAGGGGGAAGGAGGGAGGGAAGGCAGCGCCTGCTGCAAGAGCTCCTCGCGAAGATCAACTGTTACAGTAAGTTCTTACATAACTGTACTCTTACTTCAAGGGGGCTACTGCAGCAGGCAACACCGGCAGGACTGAGTCCCAAGCAGTATCAGAACTGACCAAAAGTCGGGGCATCTGGAGCAGCAGTGTGGCGGCATCATTCTGAAACAGCTCCGATCTCCTAATATAGAAATGTCCTATTAATAAACGTTTTTCTCCACAATGGTGCACTAAAAACATACTGGGACTCATCCAAACTGCCCTACAGCAAAATGGGACCACAAAATGATACAAAACATACACTGCAAAGCTTGGATGTATTTCTTTCCTCTCTGAGCTTGGCTAAAGGTTCAGGGCTTGCTGCAACAAGCGGACCAGTGGTGCCTGAACTCCCGAGGGTGCAAATCCTCACCATGCTAATGAAAATATAGGCGAATGGTGAGGAGACGAATAAGAGGTTAGCAGATGTAGAGGCAAATCTCACAGAAAAGGACCGCACTATACAAGACAACGTGGCAGCTATTAAAGAACTAACAGGTGAATGTCTGACAGGCTGACTGTAACCCAGCCTACATGCAGGATTTCTCCATGTTAAAATCCAGAATTTAAAGTTTAGAGAATTCCCAAAAGGCAATCTAATATTTGGATGGTGGGCTTTCCCCCCCAGGTTTACGGGAACAACAGACAATCTACAAGTAGTGACCAGACTGATTTTTCAGGACCTGCAGCTGTTACTTCTGGACTCTGGTGTAAAAGTCCTGAAGGTATTTGCGATTCTCCTGCGGCCCAGACCACAAGGCGACCCACAGCAGAGACCCCTTACTGCTATTGCTACTCTGTCAGTCCTGGAAGCTCGGATCTCCGTTTTGCAGGCTGCCAGGTCTCGAGGACAAATACTTTGGGAGGGCAGTCACTTGGCATTCTTTCCTGACCTCTCAGCGCAAACACAAGCTAGAAAGAACGAACTACAGGTGATTAAAAAGGACCTTTTGCAGCACAGAGGCGTGGCTCAACTACCCTGCACGACTCCAAATTTGCCATGCGTCAAAGTCGCACATCTTTGTGGACCAACTACAGCATCTCAGTTTGCGGAGAAACTCCTTGGGAAGATAAATCCTCCTGAAGTTTCCTCTGATGAGGACGGGTGAAGTACTGCATCTTTAAATGGTCCTTGAATATGTGACTGATCAGGGAACTGGGCTTGGTTCTGTTCAATTTCTGGTACCCATTCAGACAATTGTTTATTGCACCTTTAGGTGCTAAGGTTGTTTTAGTTTATAGCTCTGTTTAGGGGCTGCTAATATAAGCCCTTTTAGAGTATAATATAAACATAATTTGTGATACTCGGTTTTCTGTCTGACAAAGTCACCAGATTTGCTGTTCCATTCAACTGATCTATTGCACAGAGATTGTTTTAGGCTGATACTGTAATGGTTTAAATGTTGGTGTGAAAGAACACCACTCAGTTTGTGAACTTTCAAAAATATTCCTTGTGCTTTATACTGTATCCACAGGGCAGGCAGCCTTGCTTTGCCTTAGTCTATGGGTTGTTTTTTTTTCCATTATGCTCTTTAACCCCCCCCGAGCTGCCTGCTGCCCTAACCTCCGCTCGATCACGGCTCGCCGGCTTCTGTCCCCAAATCAGCCACCCCCCCCCCCGATTCCCCGTGGCTTACCCCCGGTGGGGCCACAGTGACACGGAGGCGGATGCCGCGGGCACTGTAGTCTGGTCGGGGCTTGGCCTAGGCATCGGAAGCCGCCGCGAGCTTCATCCATGGTGGCAGGCTGCTCCGCTCCGCTTTTCTGTGGAGGCGGGCCGCACCACCACATCACCATCCGCCCGCCTCAAGGATGTCTGAAGGCGTCGGCTGCGTGAGAACTCCCGCCTTCGCCAGGGGTCCCCAAGCGCGCATGCTGCCCACCCTCCCGGAGAAGGAGAGCTGCCCAGCGGCACTCAATCCTATCCCCGGCCGCCCTCCGACGACCGGATCCATTCCCCAAACCCGGCCGCCAAGCCGTGAAGCGGAAATCCCACCGCTGCGCCGACGGGCCGGCCAGTCTATGGGTTTTTAAAGCAGCTTAACTGAGCCCAGGCTATCGTTCTGAATGCCTGTCTACAGATGTTCATGCCAGTCTGCCCTCTACATTATTTTAGTCCTACATGGGACCCGATAATCCTGGCTCTATCGATTATCTGTCATATATTGGGGTGAGAGTGGTATCGCTCTACAGGATAATCAGTTCGGACTTTACTCCTCTGCATAACCTACTGGCAGTTTTCCACACTGCTTGGACTTATAGACCCGTTAAATTTCTTTTTAATGCCACTACACATCTGGTGTGGAGGTCTGTGTACCTCATGTCTTTTAATTTTGTGTACTACAGTACGTGCTGTAAGATCATAAAAGTTACAAAAGTGAAAAAAAAAAAAAGGGACCCAAAAGTCAGCCGGGAGGAAGCAGAACACAACAATGAAGGCTCAGGAAAGAAGGCCCTGAAGGATAGCTAGTCCAAAATTGGCCCTGCGCCTAGAAGCAATGTCCAGACTGTAGCGTCAGATGAAAGTATGGACAGCACTCCAGGTGGCAGCCGCACAAATGTCTGCAGCAAACACATTCCTGAAACAGGTGGTAGAGGCAACCATACCTCTGGTGGAGTGGCCTTTGACCGCAACAGGCAAGGGCTTGTTGTACTTATGGTAGCAGTAAACAGTGCAATTAGCCAACCATTTTGACAAACATTGTTTTAAAACAGGCGCACCTTCTCTCTTGGGGGCAAATGACACAAACATCTGGTCAGTTTTCCTCACAGACTGGGTGTGGTTAGTATAGTACCAAAGCACTTGATGGATGTCCAAAGTATGGAATAAGGCCTTCCCCTGATTAGAATGCTCAGGGAAATAAACAGGTAGGTGGATGGACCGGTTTAACGTGAACTCAGACACCACCTTAGATAAAAACTTAGGATTAGTATGCAAAGACACCTTGTCTTTGTGAAAAACTAAATAAGGCTCTTTACACATCAGAGCTCAGAAATCCTCCAAGCAGAAGTAACAGCAAGCAAAAATAATGCTTTCCACCACAGAAAGCATGGCTTGCAATTCGAGGTCGGCTCACAGGGAGATAAAGTGCCCTTTTCCAACATAAAAAGGTGATCCCATGGAGGGACAGGATCCCGATTGGGAGGTTCCAAATGCAGCATACCTAGCAAGAATGTGTGGGATACCTCCAGCTAGACAACAACTTTGCTCTCAACAGGTGCATGATACGCAGAGATGACAGAAAGGCACACCTTAAGAGAGGAGTACCCCAGTCCTGAGTCTGAAAGGGAGAGCAGGTACTCCAAAATCAGATTCACCGGGCAGGTGAAGGGATCCAGGTGGTGAGCAGCGGCCCATAGGGTGAAGCACTTCCACTTCAAGGCATAGGTGGCACTAGTGGAAGGTTTTCTAGCAGCCACCAGGACATCAGCAACCCTGGAAGAAACCCCAAAGCGGGCAATAGCTAGGTCTGCAGGAGCCACGAATGCAGATGCAGAGACTTGAGGTCTGGGTTGACTAGGGTGCCCTATTCCTGGGAAAGCAAGCTGGTGCACAGGGGCAAGGGTACTGGAGGTTCCACTGCCAACTGCTGCAGTAGGGGGGAACCAAATCTGATGCAGCCAATGGGGGCTATGAGGATCATCTCTGCCGCCTCCAACTGAAGTTCGGAAGGGATCCACTCTGCAGGAGCGGGAAAGAACCGAAGGCATACAGGAACTTCCCTTTCCAGGAGGGGGACAACACGTCGTGACAGAAAACTCCAGGCCCTGGATCGAGCAAGCAGAAAAGCGACAGCTTTGCATTGAGTGGGGAAGCAAAAAGGTCCAACTCTGAATGGCCCCACTTGTTGAAAAGATCTTCGAGCACTGAGGACAGGAATTCCCACTCATTAGCCTAAACTGAACTGGCTTAGACGGTCAGCCAGGGTGTTTTGCTTGTCCGGAACATGGGCTGCTAAGAGTTCTCGGTCATGCCTCGGCGGCCCAGTACCAGACTCCCTCAGCACCCCTGCCAGCAAAACAATGAGTGCCCCGCTTGTTTTTTTTCCAAACTCTATTTATTCACCTCCTGCCACTGTCCTTTCTCCGGCATGAACACACAGTAACCGCAACTCTGCCTGTCGACCTGAAGCACTGGTCACTCGTCTCTGGCAGAGGCACCCTTCCTCCAGCCTGGCTAGCCCGGCCCCCCGGGGAGGGACTACTGTGCTGCTCTGGTGCTCTGTCTATACTGTTGAGGGCTGCCACACTAGAGTAGGGTCCGAAGTGAGTGTCCAATTGCCCAGCATTAATGTGGGGTCATGACCTCTGGACCTGCCTTCACCTACCGATTGCGAGAGGGGTGTTTCTTCTACTGTTCCCGTTGGTGCAGACGTGCAGTGACGTCCTGCGCAGGCACGCTCCCGCACCTGCCTACAGGATGTCTGACGCATCCACCATACCCCAATGCTACTTGCACTGTTCGGCCAAAATCCTGACCACTAGGGCCACCAAAGCCGCGCAGTGCATGCCCACCCTCCCCGGGAAAGGAGAGCTGCCTGTAGGCCACTCAATCCAACTCCACGCCCCCCCTCCCCTGCAGACCCCCGGCAGCCCGAGTCTGTTCCTGAACCCAGGTCACCGGCGTGGTGCAAGGTGTGGTGTCCAGCACCTCAACCCTCAGTGCCACCGGGCTGGCGCCCCCCCTGCTTGTTGATGTAGTACACTACTGACATATTGTCCATCTGCACCAGCGGCGGGCCGGGAAGAATGTAGATCTGGAAGGCCTGTAAAGTAAAAAGAACCGCCTACATCTCAAGGACACTGATATGGAGATGCTGCTCTGCCTTGGACCAGGTCCCTTGGGTCTGGCAGTCGGCAAAGTGAGCACCCCAGCCCAGACCAGAGGCGTCTGTAGTGAGGATCTGCTAAGGGGATACCGTTCAGAAGGGAAACCTTCGCAGGAGGTTGGCAGGGTTCTGCCACCACTTCACGATCCTCCTAACCGTGTCGGAGACCATCACCGGCTGATCCAGATCGTTGGTGCATTAGTCCACTGAGAACCTTTATATGCAGAAGGACAAAGGGGACTGTTCCTCTAGGCGCTGCCATGTGCCCCAACAGGGGAAGGAAAACTCTGGCCAGGATCTTTCAACTGGAGGAAGCTAAGCGGGCCTGCTCCATCAAGCGTTCTGCTTTGTCCAGTGGCAGAAAGGTTCTGCCCTGGAACAGCCCAGGACCACCCCAATATACTGAAGGTGCTGCCACGGAGAAAGACAAGACTTTGGCAGTGACTGTGATCCCCAAAGCCTGGAAAAGTTGGAAGGTGCTTTCCAGGGTCTGCAGGAGAAGGTCCCTGGATGGGGCTGTCAGCAGCCAGTCATCAAGGTAAGGGAACACATAAAAGCCCTTTCTCCTCAGGGCCGCAGTTACGACTGCCAAACACTTGGCAAAAACCTGTGGTGCTCAGGAAAGACCAAAAGGGAGGGCCCGAAAAAAAACAGGTTACTCACCTGTAACAGTAGTTCTAGCAGTGGTATATGTTGCTCATCCACACTTCTTGGCAGGTACCTTGCCGCTTTAAGGTTTGCCGGAAAGTCTTCAAGCTGGCTCCTCCCACCCACCCGGGTGGTATAACCCTCTGCTCTGCCCCATGATGCTGGATCTTAGCCAGCTGGAAGCCAGGTGTGTGCATCGAAGCTGGGGAGGTCGGGTGGGTCAGTGTGGAGGAACAACATATACCACTCCCAGAACTACTGTTACAGGTGAGTAACCTGTTTTCCTTGGATCGTGTATATGTTGTTCATCCACACCTCTTGGCAGACTCCTAGCACTTCTCCGTGAAGAGGGAGGCAAGACACATACCCCCAACTTAGGAAAAAGGGACTGGAGAACTGAGGCTCCAAAACCAGCATCCCAGCATGACTCAAGGTCAAAGTGGTAATGGGAAATGAAGGCGTTTGCAAACTTCCAGGTAGCAGCCCTGCAGATTTCCTGGATAGGGACATCCCTAGAAGCAGCCACTGACACAGCGGTATGGTGGGTGGAATGAGCCTTAAGCCCTGTGGGAGGCTTCCTACCCACCAATCTATAGCAGAGGTCAATGCAAGATATAATCCATCGAGCGATTGTCCGCTTGGCTGCAGGTCTGCCAGGTGTGACTTCACCGTAGGTGACAAACAGCTGGTGAACCTCTCCCCGAACTTCCGCCTTTTTGCTCTTTGTAGTAGGTGAGCACTCGTCTCAGGTCCAGAGTATGAAGCCTGTACTCTGCCTCCGAGGTGTGACTAGGGCAAAACACCAGCAGAGTAATCACCTGCTTAAGGTGAAACTTCGACACCACCTTTGGAAGGAATTTCGGGTGGGGGCCCAACCTTGTCCCTGTGGAAGACCAGGTAAGGAGACGCAATAGTGAGCGCCTGTAACTCCCCAGTCCTTCTGGCTGATGTGATAGCCACCAGGAAGGCGGTCTTCCACAACAAATGTGACATGTCACACTTGTGCATCGGTTCGAATGGCTTGCCCGTGAGCTTTGCCAGAACCAGCAGTAGATCCCAAGGAGGTGGAGGTTCACGCACCGGAGAGGATATGTGATCTAGGCCTTTGAAGAAGCACCAGACCACCTTCTCCTGTGCCACCATCTGCTGACCGGGCCATGCCCGGGAAGTAGAGATGGCTGCCAGGTGCACCTTTAGGGTCATCGACTGTAACCCCTGCTGGAAGAGAGACCAAAGGTAATCCAAAATGCTTGCCACATGGCAGGACAAGGGGTCCAAGCCTTTGCACCGACACCAGATAGAGATTCTTTTCCTTTTAAAGGCATAGCATTTTCTGGTCGATTCCTTACGGGAAGCCTCAACAACATTGAGGACCTCGTCGGAGAGACCCAAGGCCTTAAACTCTAGCCACTCAGGAACCAGGCCATCAGGTGCAGGGATTGAAGGTCCGGGTGGAGTACCTTCCCCTGGTTGACTGAGAGCAGGCTCGTGCATGCTGGAAGCCGCCTTGGGAGCCTGGAGCTGAGGCTGAGGAGATCTGGATACTAGAACTGGCATGGCAAGTCTGGGGCTACCAGGATCACCTGCACCTTGTTCCTCCTGACCTTAATGAGCACTTTGTAAATCAAGGGAAGTGGAGGGAAGGCGTAGAAGAGGCCTGGGATCCACGGCCTTGAGAAGGCATCCCCTGCAGTGAGCCCTGCTGAGGGAGGTGGGTATGGAACAGCCTCAGCTTGTGTTCTACCTGGTGGCAAACAGATCCACCTGGGGGGTTCCCCAGTGGGAGAACAGATCTTGCACTACCTCCTGGTGGAGAAACCACTCGTGAGATGCCCCACCCAGTCGGCTGAGGGCATCGGCCAGCTGATTTGAGGTTCCTGCCACATGGATGGCCAGGAGATCAGCCTCCAGGCTGAGCACAAGTGACCAAATGCGGAGAGATTCCTTGCAAAGGGGCAAGGAGTGCATCCCGCCCTGCCTGTTAAGATAGCACATGGTTGTGGTGTTGTCTGTCTGGACTTGGACCACCTGACCCCGAACAAACTGAGTGAATGCAGTTAGGGCTAGGCGAACCACTCAAAGCTCCAGCAGGTTGATGTGGCATCAGGACTCCTGAGGGGACCAGAGCCTGTGGGCTCTGTGCTCCCCCAGATGGGCACCCCAACTGATCAGAGAGGTGTCGGTCGACAGGATGACCGTCGGTTCGGGGCAGACAAATGGGATCCCTTCCTGCAGGTGGGATGGGACAAGCCACCACTGGATGCCATCCCACATCCTCTGGGTCACAGAGACGAGCTGGTCAGGATGACCTGAGCGCTGAGACCACTGGCCGGCCAGTTCCCACTGAAGGGAACTCATATGCCAGGGGGCACATCAGACCATGCTGGTGCAGGCCGCCATGTAGCCCAGAAGATGCAGGAAGTCCCAGGCAGGACGCAAAAGCCCAACCAGAAATGATTGGACAAAGGAGGAGAGAACCTCTGCCCTGTCTGCCAGGAGCTGAGCTCTGGCTCGGCAGGAGTCGAGCTCTGCCCCGATGAACTGGATCACCTGCGCAAGCACGAGTTCTGACTTGGCCTCATTGATAAGGAGGCCAAGTTCTAGGCAAGTCTGGAGGGCCAGATCCCTGGACCGCTCCACCTCCAGCCTGGAGGGACCCGCTATCAGCCAGTCGTCCACATAAGGGTACACCCGGACCCCTCAGCGCCTCAGGTATGCCATCACCACTGCCATGCATTTGGTGAAGACCCTGGGGGTTGAAGACAGGCCGAAGGGCATGGCTTGGAACTCATAAAGGGTTCCCTCAGCTCTGAAGCGGAGGAACCATCAATGGGATGGATGGGTCGGGACATGAAAGAACGCATCCTGAAGATCTAGGGAGCAGAACCACATTCCTTGCTCCAGGGATGGTATGATCTGAGCCAGAGTTACCATCCTAAAGGTGCGGAACCTGAGGAACTTGTTCAGGTCATGCAGATCTAGAATGGGGTACCAGCCTCCCGTCCACTTTGGTACCAGGAAGTACCTGGAGACAAACCCTGGGTCTGAGGGAGAGTCCACTACTGGGAGCACCACCTCCTTGAGGAGGAGCTGAGCTAAGTCATCTCAAAGCCGACGGAGAAGCTACAGACACCAGATCCCCCTGTGGGGCACGGGCTCGATAAGGAGGGGCCTGCTCGAATTCCAGAGGCAGACCTTGACCTACCACTTCTAGAATCCCAATGGTCTGTGGTGATAGCGGACCAGGCAGAAATGAAGTCGCTGAGCTAGCCCCCCATGGGGGGGGGGTCCCAGGGGAGGCATGATGGGATTGAGGGAAGCACCTCCAACCCGTCACTGGGCAGGCTTGGAGGAGGGTCCAGCAGAGGGGCCGCCAGGACCTTTCCCCGGGCTTCCTAAACAAGGACGCCACGGACTTGGCCTGAGTTTGAGCCTGCTGGCCCTGCTGCTGGGCCGGTCTGGCCGAAGGAGTGGACGAGTGAAAGGGCTTGCGGTTTTGATGCTTGAAGCCCTTGTCCTTTTGAGCAGATGTGGTGGAGTCCAAGGTGGCACTGGACTTCTCTATGCGCTGGAGGTGACCCTCCACGCCAGGCCCGAACAGGTCGATGCCCAAGAAGGGGACACCTGCCAGCTTGTGCTGCATATCCACCGTAAAGGTCGAGATGCGTAGCCAAGCCCTGCAGCATATGGCTACTGCGGCCACTACCGAACGAGCACAGGAATCGCCAATGTCCAGAGCTGCTTTGCCACCGCCCTACCCTGGTCCCAGACCTGCTTGATCATGGTCTGGAGGTCAGCCAAGAGATGAGGAATTACCTCATCCAGGGAGCCCAAGAGGGTGTGAGAAAAATGTGCCATGATAACAGCTGAGCTGATCTGATGAAGGCTAAGCGAGGAAGCTGCATACACCTTCTTCCCGGAATGGTCCAATTGTTCGGATTCCCTATCCGGGGGTCTGTCCACATCCCCTTTGTTGCCTGAGCGCCAAAACACAGAGTCAGCCACCAACCCCACCGCAGAGGGGTGTTCCAAAAAGCCTGACAGGGACCCCATGGGCACCATGTACTTGCAGGCCATGCAGGCAGAAGGCACAGGATAAGATGCCAGATGCTGCCACGGTTCCAAGGCTGGACCCACAATGGCCTCAGCCACTGGAAAGGCCTCCACAGAAGCATCCCCTTTATCCAGAATCTCTGTAAGGGAATACCGAGTCTGTTTCTGCACAGCCTCAAGCTCCATTCCCGTGGATTTGGAAATGAGCCGAAAAATACCCATCAGCGAGGTAGGGCCCTTATCGACGGAGAGAGACCCCCCCACCCAGGACTCGGTGTCCACCGAACGGGAGACCATGGAGGAATCTTCGGGCCCCAAAAAGTCCTCACAGAGCAAGCACCCACCCGTGACGCTCTCCACCCACCTGGGGCAGTCAGGAGTGAGACTGATTGACAACCGATGGGGCAGGCCTTGGGCCAACCGAGAGTCCTTGGCCGGGGTCCCAGACTTCGGCTGCTCGGGCTGTGGCTCCACCCAGATTGGTGGAGTAGCCGCCTTCGGTTGAGCTGGTGGGGCCTTGACCGGCACCTCAGTGATGGCAGCTGTGGCCGAAGTCGGTCGTTCTGGCGAAAGCCACTTAATGACCAGAGTCGAAACCGAGAGCGGTTTGGACCCGGATAAGACCAACTGCTGCCACATGAGGTCTTCATAGTATCAACTCAACTTGCACTAAAGCCTCTCCTCACCCGAGGAGAAAGAAAGACAAAGGGCGGCGGTGCCACTTACCATGACGGCAGGAACGAGATGGTTGGCAGGAGCACATCTTTCCTGACGTCGAAGTCAAGGAGCGAGACCGAGACCTCTACCATCGGTGGGTCCAATGGGGGACCTCGACAGGAGTCGGGGAAACCCTCAAGTCCTGGTCCGTTTACTTGGTGGGTGGGTCCTGCCCAGCGTGCTGAACTGACTCAACCGAGGACACCGGGAGCACCGGTGTCCGAAAAAGAGAATCATCAGCCGGATCGGGCGACAACCCATCGATCGGCTCAAGAAAGATCTCGGCTGCATCAACATGCGTCTCAGCCAACTGGTCTGACGGGGGTAGCGTGAAACCAGCGGCCTCAGCCACAAATTCAACCAAAGTTGAGACAGGAGATTCCTGTGATCGGGACCGCTCTCAGTCCCAAAAGCATTGATGCGTCAACTTTTCTTTGACCTTTTTCAGTTCCTTCTTCTTGGAGTGTGAAACACGCAACCCCAAAGGGCCCTCTCCCTTGGTAGAGAGAGAGACTGATACAATTCCTTGAAGGATGCCGAGTAGGAGGATCCCAGATGCAGCGGAATGAAGGCCGAAGCCGAAGAAGAGCCCACCATGCCCTGAACCACCTCCTCCTCAAAAGCCTTGAGCTGTTCTAATTGTTCAGTGGACTCCACAGCCACGGAGATCACCCAACGGGCATCCTTCGATTTGACCGGCGGGTAACGCTTCTCCGGTTGCCTCAGCTGAAGTCGGGCAGCACGATCTTCAAGCACGTTCGGAGAAAAGGACCGACAATGATCGCAGGCCTGCGGATCGTGGTCCAGTCCCATGCAATATACGCACACGGCGTGAGGATCCATGCAAGACATCTTCTACACGCAGGGGCACCGGTGGAACCCAGAGGCCAATTTTTCCTCCATCGCAGAAGCAAGAGAAGAAGATGAAGACTGAACTCGAGAGAGTTTTAGAATCAGTTTTGAAAGCCAATCTGAAGATTCAAAAGCCAGGGCCTACTACACATGGGAGCACTAAGGAGGGAACCTGAACCTTCCAGCGGAAAGGACGATCTGGTGTCATGGGGCAGAGCCAAGGGTTATACCACACGGGTGGGTGTGAGGAGCCAGCTTGAAGACTTTCCGGCAAACCTTAAAGCGGCAAGGTACCTGCCAAGAGGTGTGGATGAACAACATATCCACGATCCTAGAACTGAAAGTGGTCTCCTGGAAGCAAAAACAGAGGAAGCGGAGGTGGGTCAGAAAACCTGGATACAAAGACAGGCATCCCGCAAGTCCAGGGAGTGGAGCTAGTTCCCCTGGCAAAGAAGGGGCAGCAACCCCTGGAGAATGACCATCGTGAAGCACTTGTATTCTACGTACAGGTTCAGGTGGCTGAGGTCCAGATTCGGCCTCAGATCTCCAGTTTTCTTGGGGATGAGGAAGAAGTGGGAGTAGAACCCCCTTTCTCTTTGAGCTGGAGACATGGGCTCTATGGCCTTTTTGCACAGGAGAACCTGAATCTCTCCTGGATGAGGAAGATGTGTGCCGCAGGGTAGTACGTGAGCAAGGTGGGGGGTGTCCAGAAATTCTAGGGTGTGACCATGCTTGATAAACTAACACCCATTGATCTGAGATCAGTGCTCACCACCCATTGAGGTACAGGGAGAAGTGACCCCCGAACACCTCCCCTAAAGTTTCTGCTGGAGAAGGGGAGTCAGGCTAGGAGTCAGGTGGTGGACCCTGGGATAGGCAGGATGGCTGCAGGGGTTCTTGGGGCCCTAGGAGCAGCTGTTCTATCTGGTGGGGTATGGCCCTTACGCTTTAAAGGGCCTTTTGCCTGCTGGCCCTTAGCAGGCTGGTGAGAGGGCTGAAGAAAAGACTGACATTGGGAAGTCCTAGGCTGAGATTGCTAGGGGGAATGCACTGATCTAAGGGCTTTGCCTGACTCCTGGAGGCGGAAGACAATGTCCTGGGCATCTCCTCCAAACAGGACTTAACCCCTGAAGGGAGTGTCCAAAATGCTGGTGTGAATATCAGGCTCAAAGCCAGACACCCTCAGCCATGAATGGCGGTGAAGGCAGATGCCTGTCGCTGCTGCACACCCGGAGGCATCAGCAGTGTCATATACTACCCATAGGACATGGTTACCCACATCCAACCCTGATTTCAGGAGTTGGGCCAACTGTGTTTTAGTAGAGTCCTCAGAAAGAGTTAGAACCTGATCCATCGCTTGATCCCAGAGGGCATTCTGGTATTGCACCATATGAGCCAAGTAGTTAAGTGCCCTGATGACTAAGGTGGCAGAGGCATACATGTGCTTACCCAACTGGTCTAGCTGCCGAGACTCTGTTGTGAGGGTTGACAATAAGATGTTTGGGCCTCTTCGTGTGGTCATGGGCTGAATTCATGACCACGGAGTCTGCCTTGGGGTAATCTCCAAGAAAGGGCTTGCCCACCAGCGCATGATGAAGGCGATCTGCTTTCTTAGGTAAAGCCGGGGTAAAAGAAGGATGGTTCCAAGCCGCTTTACTGATGTCCTTGTAAGAGTCAATTAAGGAGGTACGACCAAGCGGAGGGCCTCCTGTTTCCTGAGGTAAATGGTCAGATGACGGCACTCTGGGTCAAGCCCCTCAGTTTCCCATCCCATGAGGGACTGAATATGATGCATAACATCAAGAAAAGAGGGGTCATCAGGAGGGAACTTAGGGGCCACCTTGGCCCGGTCCTACTCCTGCGAGGAGCCCCTGGAGTCCTCCGACGACTCTGAACATGAAGAAGAGGAGTGGTCCTCCTACCGATTATTGTCAGGGACCGGAGTCTGAGGGTGCTGGATGTCCACACGATGGCCAGATTCCCCAGCAGAGCAACCCCCAGAAGAGTCTGTGATGCGAGGGTCACTGGGTCCTGCCCAGTCTGGGAGGGGGATCCCGGGGAGGATGGGGGGGAGTGAGGGTCATCTAGATGTGTCCTTATTTTGCATGAAGGACCACCAGGCATTAAACAGAGCGTTATAATCCACCGGCGGACATGAGTTATGAGAAGGATAAGGATATGGAGATGGAGGGTACGGATACATTGGAGGAGAAGCCGGCATAAGGTACTCTGGTGTAGGTCCACCTGGCGCCGGCTGTGGGTCCCGAGGAGGGTCAGCCAGTGATGGCTGTGGTGCAGGTTAAAGCTGAGGCAATAACTGCTGAGGCGTCGGCTGAAGCATGGGCAGGGCTGGCGCTGACCTCAGGGGCGAATGCTGGTGTCGGTCTGGAGAAGGAACCGACGTTGGCCCCAGAGGAAAAGGGTGGCGTCTCCTGAGGCGGGGGGCAGAGGCATTGCCTGCATGGATGAAATGGCAAGCGCTTGCTCCGGGCGATGCCTGGAAGAGCTGGGGACCGATGAAGGCAATGCTGTGGCCGGGGGAGGGAGGGAGACGGTTGAAGACCCGCCGCTGGAAATTCCAGCCCCATCCGAGCCACCTAGCTGAGGACCCATGAGAGACAAAGGCCTTGAGTGACAGGGGTTGAGGTGCAGAAGACAAAGTCTGCTGCCCCGTACAGCTGCTACCGGAAATGGAGATGAAGGTGGGCAGCTGCACCACTGGAAGCCCGGACGGAGTGAGGGCTAACGAGGAAGGAGGGGCCGACCTCCTGCGGGAGACAGGCCCAGAGGCGGTGTCCAGTCTGTGCAGTGACGAGTGACAGGGTGACCGGGGACGGTCCCAGTGCTTATGCTTCCCACTCGACTTTTTCTAGGAAGAAGAAGATGCCCTGGAATACTGAGCCGGGGAAGTAGAAAAACTTTTGCATTGAAGCTCCTTCTCCATCGCAGTCAACTTCTGCTTTAGTAAGTAGCTTTCTAGGGTCTTCAAGCGGCATCTCCATGTGGCCTGGTTGAAATTCTGCCCATGCTGGCAGGCCTCGGTGCTAAGGTTGGGGCCTAAGTAGAGCAGGCAGGAAAAGTGACCATCTTTGGCGGGTATTTTCTTGCCGCAGGCACACTTCTTCGGCTGGCTGGAAGACAAGACTGGAGAAGAAGACAAACTTGGTAGAAAAACACTTAAAATTCGATGTACAAGCACTGAAAAAGAAAAAAGAAAACACGGGGTTATAAGGCTTGAAAATGGCAGCTGACTAAAGCAGGCATCCGTGAAGGTCTGCCATACATGGGTCAACGGCGGAAAAGAACTGAGGCAGGTCTGGGGGACCACCCCCTTTATAGGATAGGCAGACGTCAGTGTGGGCAGTCCCCCATGATGGACTGCTAGCTAGAGGTTTTGCATGGGGTCCTGGTGCCTGGTGACTTCAGTCCTACTGGTGTTGCCTGCTGCAAGAGCCCCTCGAAGATAGATATCAAGGTCTTAGGCGCCTGGGAGCAATCTTCTTACTTACCTCAGTCAGTCCTATCTTTCAAAAGAAACCGAGAACCAGCAGGAGAAGCCTCCAACTGGGAGTCTTTATGCTTCCAGGAATGACGATGCTTGTCCACAGTCCTAAGGAACTTGTCCTTCGACAGCTGCGGAGTTTTGTCTGATGCCCAAGGAGCGGAGCAGCAAGACATTGGCGACTCTAGGCTGATGGAAGGAGCAGAGGACACTGGTGTCATAGCTCACAAAAATGCCAAGCATTCTTTTCCTCCAATGCTTTCATCTTACGGAAGATTTCCAAGGCCGGCTGCAAGCCGTAACATCATGCAAGAGGCCGAGACAGCAGACATACAAGGAATGAGTGTCGTCCTTGTAAATCTTTACTTTACCAAAGTGATAAAAATAGAAAAGCAGGTCCTTGTCTTTCCATCTGCAGCATGAACAATTTTTTCTCAAAAAAATAAAAGTACGAAAAACAGCAAACATTAGTGAGTTTCAGCACTATTCCTCTTGCAATCTAACAAGCCGTTGACAGCGGGAGAAGGAACTGAAGTGTGATGGGTCACCCACATTATAGAAGAGGTCCATCCAATCTGCCCATATTCCCTATAATCCCTGGAACCTTCTCCAGAACCTGTTGTTCCTCCACAGTACTAATCCTCCTCATCCTATCCCCATTGTCTTCCCAGTTCATGTTTCCCCAGGCAACCACTATTCCCTTCATTCTATCCCATGCCTGCTTAAATCCCCTGTATTTGCGCCCACCACCTGTTCCAAGGTTCCACCACCCTTTTTGTAAAGAAGTACTTCCTCACATCCCTCCTGAACCTCCCTCCTGTTAATTTCCACTCATGACCACGAATTGGTGGTATTCAGGGTAAATAATTCCCCCCAGTTTACCCCATTAATTCCTTTAAGAAACTTGAAGGTCTCCATCATATCTCTCTTCTCCCTTCTGGTGTCCAGTGAATACATATTTAGCACCTTGAGGTGCTCCTCATAGGAGCTGCCCCGCTGGCCCTGAATAATTTTTGTTACTCTGCACTGCTCTGTCTCCAACCTATCCCTGTCCTTTCTGAGGTGAGGGCTCCAGAACTGGATGCAGTACTCCAGGTGAGGCCTCACCAGGAATCTGTATAGGGGGAAGTACTGCCCATTTTCTGCTGCTATCAATACCCCTCCCGATACATCCCAGCCTCTGGTTAGCCTTGCTACAGGTCTTGTTGCACTGGCTCATTTGTTTATGGAAGTTACTGATGATAACTCCTAGATCCTGTTCCTGTTCTGTAATACTAAATCACACCCCATCCATGTTATATAGGTGGCAGCAATGTACGACAAAATGGGAGGACTCAGCTAGCAAATGTTTAGGGGTGGGTCCTGATGCCAGCGGCTGACAGTTCCAGTGGTGTGGTTCAATAGAGAAAGATGTCCTCGAAGATCAGCAGCGTCTCTTATTTTTAATAGATAGTATGACATGATTGTGATCTCACTTCAGTAACACAGGATCACCATAATATAAATGGGTCTGATATCATACGCGTGTATATTGTGGCGATCACTAACCCACCTACCTCAGCTTCAACAATAAGTTTGTTTTGAGGCACACTGTTTCCGTGGCTCCAAGCTAGTTATTCTACAAATAGGGTGTGTAATACAAACACTATTCGGAACAAATACTGCAGTTTTTACAAATATAAATATCACTCAAATATCTATGATTTGTGTTAGCGACATACATTGCTATTAGCCTCTGATTGAGCCTGGTATGACCCACATATGAGGACTACTGCTCCTAATGTGACTGCACATTGCATTCATAACTCTCCAAATTTAATAGACACCTCTTGAACTCTGCAGACAGCTCCCTGGTACATCACCACCTTAAAGTACTGTGACCGGTTATGGAGACTGCACCTCTGAATGGACAGACAGAATGGAGGCAGTCCAGAGGAGGGCAACTAAAATGGTACAGGGTTTGCAAGGGAAGCCCTATGTGGACAGACTGAGGGATCTCAACACGTACACACTGGGAGAGAGAGAGAGAGAGATATGACATGATCAAGACCTACACATACCTCACAGGGGTGAACACAGGGTGCAGGTGAGGAATCTCTTTCAAATGAGGACAAGCACCAGGACCACACGGCATGCGATTAAGTGTGTGCGTGTGCGGGGGGAGTCAGCAGAGATGTGAGGAAATATTTCTTAACTGAAAGAGTGGCAGACACCTGATGGAGGCTAAAACAGTGGGGGCTTAAAGCATGTGGCGATAGAGGGATATATTCGTAAATAGGCAGGGAGGAGGAAGGTCACTAGAAACAAGACAGGGTCTGCAGATGTAGAATAGGCAGGGAACATCTAGGGCAAGGCTGTCCAACCCGTGGCTCGCGAGCAACATGTGTCTCGCCATGCCATTTTATGTTGCTCGTGAAGGTCTTGGTAAAAATCATGGAGTTTGCGCCTGCAGTTTTTTTAATTTGCATATTCGGTCAGATCTTATTATTACCATCTTTATCAATGCTGAATTTCCGCTGTCTCTGTGGCTCCCTGACTGCACATTATCAGGTACAGTATGTGCTAACGGCAGTAATCAGGTGTTAATTTAAGCTGCTCCGCTGCTCATCATCATCGATTTTCGTTCGCATCTAAGGCTTCACTTTGAATGTTGCAGTCCGATTTGCTGACTAGCATCCCTACTGATGTACTGCCAATCTCTCCCGTTGAATTTCTGGCAAACAACGGAGATAATTAAAATATTATCGGCTGATTGCGGTCCAATTTTTTATTTATTTAAGGTCTAGGAATTACAACCCTTTGAGTCAGGGACTCGTTTGCAAAAGCTCCACGTCATACAAAAAATAGATTAGAACAAAGTACAATATGTGATTTACAATTGAGACATCAACTTTGTGAACAAAGAAAGACAGTTACATACAGAGATGTGCAAGAAAAAAAAATATAATGGATTTGCTGACATAATTAAATTGGATTCACGATCATGCTGATGTGCTGGAAAGGCAGGTTGCTAATCATATTTATTTCAGCTGTGTAAAATCAGGGTGTTTGCTACAGATAAACACACAGAGGAGCTCACTAGCTGACAACACATGCTGAGATGTTGCTTTGCCGAATTGTCTGAGCTACACCTCTGCGGCTGGCTGTATTACTTGACCCACTCTGTGCAGCTTCATATATTCACACAGCTCCAGACTTTGCTAAATGCCGAAGTCTCACTAAGTGAGTACTGGCATTCTTTCTCACTGTCATTTCTGCTGTTAAACTGTACTGCTGCTGGGCTCACATATGTTAGTGTGCCTGCTGTTTAAAAGTACAAGTACTGCTGCTGCTGCGCTTTTATATTTCTGACTTGCCCGTTTTTAAAACTTGTTTGGTTGGCTGTTATAAATGATTTCAGCTGCTGAGCTCACACATATTTAGTGTGGCTGCTGTACAAAAGTATAAGTACTGCTGCTGAGCTTTAATATTTTTTTACATATATTTACATATAGATTCTAGGGAGACTGGGTGGGCCAAGCGGTCATTTTCTGCCAACGAAGTCCTGTGTTTTTATGTTTCTAAACCCTTGATTTTGTGCCATCATTAACAAGACTGCAATGTAAAAACATACATTTGTGAATACTAACATGCAAACCAATACAGATACAGATTCAAATATCAAGGCCCCAATTTTTCTGCGGCAATTTGGGTCTAAATTCTGCGACATGTCCCCCTGTTGCCACAGAACTTCTGCGGCATTAGTTTCCTATTTCTGCAAAAATTCTGCGGCAGCAGTTGGGGGGCATCGGAAGCAGTCATGAACTCCCACGAGCACCTAGGTAGGAAAATAAATGTTAATTTTTGGGCTAGGACCTGCAAACCAGAAGAAGGTTGTCAATTAATTCCTGAATTCTTAGTATTAGAAAGTAAAAATTCCACCCCTTCCATCTCAGCCCCATCACCCTCCCCACCCCAGCCTGAGAGCCCCCAGGGCCACCAAATTTGAATGAGTAATATTTTTAGTGGCTACCACACTGCACAGCAATCTTTTTTTTTTTTTTTTTTTAATTTACTGTTTCTTCCGGGCTGGGCTCCGTATTCCTTCTGCCCTTGTCACGGCACCCCGGAGACCTCCACCACCGCCTTTGGCTGCAGAGATCCCCAGGTCACCCCCGGCTTGCCCCCCGGAGGGTGTGGCCGTGGCCACCTTCGCCTGCACCCACGGGCCTTATGTCTGGTCGGGGGTCCGCAGCAGCGGTGGTGTCTCGAGGTCCTCTGGGGAGGGCATCATGTGCATGTTGCCCTCGCCTCAGGTTTTCCCCTTTTTATGGAGGCGGGGACGTGCAATGACGCAAGCGTCTGTCCCTGTCTTCCAGATCTGGCTCCGGTCGCCTGAGGTCCCCTAGCCTCTGCTAGGAGCCCTCCGTGCACCGAGCACTTCCTACGCCCTCCACCCGGAGAAGGAGAGCAGTCCTTAGGACGATCTATCCTTCTCCCCCCGGCCAGCCCTCAGACGATCCGGGTCCGTTCCCGAACTCAGGTCACCGGCGTCGCGAGTGGAAATCCCACTGCTGTGCCAACGGGCCGGCCGCACAGCAATCTTCATCCTTCTAGCTTTATCACTAGGCCAGAATGCTGGTTTCTCATTCCAGTACTGCTTTGTGCGGCTGTGCTCAAAGCAATTCTGGGACAAGAAACTGGAATTCGAGCCCGGCGGAGGAATTAGAAGTATGAGGACTGCTGCACTGTTTGGGACCCGATAAAAATATTTCTACTTCAAATAAACAGACTGAAGGGGTTCTCAGGGTGGTGGGGTGGAGGGTGGTGGCCTGAGCTGAAAAGGGGGTTACCTGTTTAGATTTTTGAGGTAACGCCTAGCAGAAAACCAAATGGTGTTACAAAATTCTCTTCAATTCCACAGAATTTCATAAAGCATTTTTCTAAATTTAATATAAACAGTGGAATAGTTTTCTGGGTTTATATGATCCATGGAATAACCACAGTTTATAAGATCCTTATCACCTCCACAAACCATATAAAAACTACAAACAGGTATCTGCCTCTATCTCCAAAAACCAAACAAAGGGGCAGAGGACACTGCAGCACAGAAGCTAGCATAACAAAGCTCACCCAAAACACGGACCAAAACAAAAAAAGCAAAAAGGAAATCCAAACACTTCAGATAATAGGAGACTCCATGATTTGGGGAGTTGATACCTACCTCCAGCCTGGGGTAATGGTCAGATGTCTCCCAGGTACATCAGCGTGGAGAGACACTGACCGCATTGCTAAAATTGTACAGGAAGCAGGAGAAGATATTGACGTCCTGGTACACATACGGACTAATGATCTCGCCAGCCAGTCAGTTGTGGAGACCAAGGAACACCTGACCAGGCTGGGAGACAAACTGTCATCCATTTCGTCCGGCATCTCCTTCTCTGAGATCCTGCCAGTCTGGGAGCGGGGGTTGGGGGGTAGATGGACGGAAGGTCAGAGAAGGGGAGATAGGGGAGCTAAACATGTGGCTCAAGGACTGGTGCCAGGAAAAAGGGCACAAACTGGTAGGTAACTGGCAACAGTTTTGGGAGCGAAACTTCCTTTAAATTCAATGGACTGCATCTGACTAAGGAGGGAGTCAGTGCACTGGGGCAGAAGTTTGACATCTTTGCAGAATATTTAAACTAGCAAATGGGGAGAGGGGTGCAGCACCCAATACATCAAACGGTAAGAACACCCCATCCCCCTCAGCTAGTGATCAAACAGGAGTTCAGCATGTTTGTAGTTCATTCGTATCACCAGGTAAGGAAAAAGGTCAGACTCCCCAAATGATGCACAAGGGAAATGCCAGACCTTGCCCAACAACTAACACACCAAAATCTGGCTAATGGAAAACCATGTACACAAATGCCCCCAGTCTGGGAAACAAGATCCCAGACTTGCAGGCAACAATGACAGAGGCTAAACTAGACATAGTAGCCATTAGCGAGACATGGTTCACCAGTAAGCACACTTGGGAGACTTCAGTACCCAGCTATGTACTGTTCAGAAGAGACAGAGGTACAACAAAAAAAAAAGGGGGGTGGCCTTATGTCAATGAAAATATCAAAGCTACAGAAATTCAGAATACACATAAGGAGCCAGAAGAACTGTGGATCACCCTGGAAACAGGAAATGGGACAGTCATACTAACTGGCCTCCAGACCAGGGGAGGACATAGACATTACTGTTAGAAGATATACAAAACATGACAGCTAAAGGGAGGTTCTGATAATGGGAGACTTCAACATGCCAGATACAGATTGGTCAATACCAGCAGGAACATCCGCCAGAACTAGACACATAGTGGATTCCCTGCAGGGGAAGGGCCTCAAACAACTGGTACAACAACCCACAAGAGACAGGGCTATCCTAGATCTAGTACTGACTAATGGGAAAGGATCACAGAACTCCAGGTAGAAGGTCACCTGGGGGCCAGTGACCATCACATGGTATGGTTTAATTTATTTATTTATTTAGCTTTTGTTTACCGGGTAAGTACACTAGACAAGTTGTATGCCTATTTTTAGGAACGACCCGGGAGAGTACAACAAGTATTACAGACAACATCATTACACCGGTATTACAGACCACATCGTTACAGGTGAACAAGTGCAATATCGTAACTTAGTACAATGAGTGTTACAGACCTCATTGTAACAGCGTAGCAGGTGAACCGCTACAATACTGCAACTTAATACATTGAGTCAGCAGAGCATACAGACAGAAAAAGCAACAGTAAATATAAACAGACAAAGGTGAGGTACATAATGAGCAAGCAGTCAGTAGCATTGAGCCTACAAGTAGCATAGGCAAGTACTTAGGAAGGGATGGCTCGAGGTCAGCAATCACGTCGTTCGGTAGGTGTTCCATGTGGGAGAGTGCCGAGAAGTTACAGTACCTAGAGCAGGGGTGGCTAAGGGCACTCGCAATGCAAAGCCAGCTTTAGGTGCTCCCACAGGGACTTCCAGAGACACGGGTGGGAGGGGGCGGAGCAAACCAGCTCAGGAAAGGAGTTCCAGAGCCTGGGAGCCCATACTGTGAAGTCCCTGTCCCCCATAAGGGTGCGGGTTGGGGTTATTTTTAGTATCCCAGGACCATGGGACCTGAGGGAGTAGGAGGAGTGGTCAGCAGGAGAGAGGCGCTGAGCCAGCTCCACGGGGGAGCCAGTACTGATCACCTTACTCACAAAGCACCCTAGTCCAAAGTTTAAGTGATTGGTCGGGGAAAGCAAACCAAGCTTGTCGTAGAGTTCACAATGATGGCTAAGTCGGGGAGCAGCCAGAGCGAAACGACAAATATTGTTGTACGTCATGTGCCATCGGGTGAGGAGGGCTTTCGAGGTTCGAGCAAAGAGGTGGAGGCCATAGTTGAGGGAAGGGAGCAGTACACCCCTAGCAAGTGCCAGACAAGCGGCAGGAGTTAGGTTGTATTTGGCCCTGTAGGCCAGTCCCAGCTTACAGTTCACGGCTCTGCAGGCGTTGAGAATATGGCTCCCCATGTTCAGTTGTGGGTCGAGTGTCACCCCAAGGTATTTGAGGGAGGTTACAGTGAGAAGTGAGGTACCATCAGCACAATTGATTCGCAGCGGGATTGGGAAGGCACATATCTAGCCAAATAACATAGCCTGTGTTTTTTTCAGGTTGAGGACCAACTTCTGTTGGGTTAGCCAGGCCTGAATGTTTTTGAAGTCCTCAGATAGGTGGAGATTAAGGGTGGCAGTATCCCGGGAGTGGGCCAGGATGACCCGGTCATCCACATACAGGGTGACCCGACATTTGGTTACTACGGTGGGAAGATGGTTAATAAAGAGAGAGAGAGAAGGGGTCCCAGAACCGAGCCCTGGGGAACACCTGAGGTCATGGGAAGGGGATCTGAGTGGACTTTATTGAATTTGGTCAGCTGTACTCTACCATGCAGGTAGTCAGTTAGCCATTTCAGAACTGATGGGGACAAGCCAAAGGACCTCATCTGGGTGCAAAGCAGGTCATGGTCAACAAGGTCAAAGGCCTTGGACAGGTCGATGAACACTGTCCCAGAGAGTAACCCCTGGTCCATGGCTGTTCTAATACTGGACGAGACAGAGATCAGGGCCGTAGCTGTGCTATGCCCTTTACGAAAACCGTGCTGGGCGGGGGACAGCAGCTCGTATGCTTGAATGTATTCAGAGAGTTGTACAGCAACTACCTTTTCGAGTAGTTTACTGATGGCCGGTAGTATGGCGATAGGCCGATAGAACTAAATCATTCCATTCCAAGGTAAAAATATGAGACTTCAGAGAAGCTGACTTTGATAAGATGGCCAACAGAGTTAAGCTAGCCCTGGCAAGAGGAAATACAAGTGAGGGGTACAGGCAAAATGGGCAAGCATTAAGGATGCAATACACAGAAAAACAGAAACACAGAAACATAGACTTTGACGGCAGATAACGACAGTTTGGCCCACCTAGTCTGCCCAGTACTTGAAGCAACATCCCACTGTGTTAGGGAGAAAAGCAAGAGCAGAAGAAGGAGGACACCACTTTAGTTCTCAAAAACAGTAGCAGAAAAGGTCAGAGTCAAAAGGCTAGCTGTCAGGAAATATAAGGGAACGCAGAGGGACGAAGATAGGGAGGCATACCAAACTTCCCTAAGGGAAGCAGGGAAGGCAGGCAAAGGCCCAAACTAAGGAAACACTAGCACGAACAGTAAAAGAAGGGAACAAGACTTCCTATAGGTACATTAGTGAAAGGAGACAGTCCAGAGAGGGTATTTCTAAGATCAAAGGGGAGTGTGTGGAGGGGGACCAAGGAAAAGCATATATCCTAAATGGATATTTCTGCTCAGTATTTACTGAGGAGAAGGTAGGATTTCTGCTCAGTATTTACTGAGGAGAAGGTAGGGCAGGGCCCACAGCTCAGCACCATGGACGGGGGGGGGGGTGCACAAGTCCCTTCACAAAAGAGAGCTCACTAAGCTCAGGATGGACAAGGCAATAGGACCCAATGGCATACATCCCAGTACTAAAGGAACTAAGGGTGGAACTAGCAGAGCCATTATCAGAACTGTTTAGTGAGTCTCTGAGTACAGGAAAGGTCCCAGAAGACTGTAGAAGGGCTCATGTGATTCTGCTCCACAAGAGTGGTAGCAAGGAACTACAGACCAGTCAGCCTTACCTCAGTAGTGGGCAAGATTATGGAGGAACTCCTTAAGGAAAGGATAGTGCAACACTTGGAATCCATAGGGGCACAGGATCCAAGACAGCATGGGTTTACAACAGGAAGGTCCTGTCAAACTAATCTCAGACTTCTTTGACTGGGTAACCAGAGTGGCGGACCAAGGGGGTGCAGTTCATGTTGCCTACCTTGACTTCAGCAAAGCTTTCAATACTGTTCCACACAGAAGATTGATTAATAAGCTGGGTAGGCTCGGGGTGGGTCAGAAGTTGGTCAACTGGATGGCAAACTGGTTGACTGGCAGAAAACAGAGTGTGGAGGTAAATGGTATACAGTCAGAAGAGACGCAAGCTATAAGTGGGGTATTTCAAGGATAGTCCTGGGGCCAGTCCTCTTCAATAGCTTCATCAGTGACATTGCAGATGGACTGGAGGGTAATGTTTGTCTGTTTGCAGATGACACCAAGATCTGCAACAGAGTAGATGATCCAGATGGGGTAGGCAGAATGAGAAGAGATCTGGATAAACTGGCAAAATGGTCGGAAGACAGGCAACTGGGGTTTAACGCAAAGAAGTGCAAGATCATGCACATAGGGAAGAGAAACCCTGAAGCCACCTATAGGTTGGGAGGAGAGTTGCTGGCAATCACAAAGGAAGAAAGAGACTTGGGCATCATCATCATCACAGATGACCTGAAATCATCAAAGCAGACCACTAAAGCAGTAGGTAAGCCTAGAGGGATGTTGGGGTGTATTAGTAGGGGTATCTGAAGTTGTAAGAGGAGGTAATCATCCCTCTTTACAAGACACTGGTTAGGCCCCATCTGGAGTACTGCTTGCAGTGCTGGAGGCTGCACCTGCACAAGGACATTAACAAAATGGAGGCAATCCAGAGAAGGGCAACCAAAATGGTGCAGGGACTGCATCAGAAAACATATGAGGACAGATTAATGGAGCTCAATATGTGTACCCTAGAGCAAAGGAGAGAGAGAGGTGATATGATCGAAACATTCAAACATCTTAAGGGCATTAACAAGGTGAAAGAGTCCAACATGCTCAATATAAGAAAAATAGCGGGACAAGAGGACACAGCATGAGCTTAGAGGGAGGCTGATTAAGGGGTAATGTGAGGAAGTTCTTTTTCACAGAAAGAGTGGTGGATGCATGGAACAGCCTACCTCAGGAAGCAGTGGATATGGATACAGTGCAGGGCTTGAAACAGGCATGGGACAGGCATAAGGGAGCAATACAGAGGAGTATGAATAGATAGGCCATTGACAGAGCAAAGGCCGATGGCACATTCATAAGGTAGAAAAAATGGGCAGACTGGATGGGCCTGGAGGTCCTTATCTGCCATCAACTTCTATGTTTCTATGCGTCTCCTGCAGGATGCCTCAGGGACCAGAGGGAAAAGGAAGCGTTAAAAAAAAAAAAAGAATAAGATCACTTGCATACATTAGCATGTGGCAGCCTGTATCATCCCTGAGAAAGTTGTTAAACAAAGAAGGAGAAGAGGACAGTCCTCAGTATGGACCCTTGGGGGACTCCATTATACACCCCCAGGATGCCGGAGGTAGCCCACCCGGTGCAGACCATTTGAGATCTTCCAGTGAGGTAGTTGCTGAACCATGCCAAGGCTGCTGCTGAGAAACCATAAGAGTGGATGGAGTCTACCAAGGAGGATGTCATGATCAACTAAATCAAAGGTCATCGAGAGGTCCACAGAAATGGTACCAGAAAGCTTGCTTTCATCCAAGCTCCTTAGGACATGGTCGGTAAAAACAGGCCAATGCAGTGGTGGTGCAGGGCACTTTCTAAAGCCATGCTGGTGGGGGAAGAACAGAGTGTACTTTGAGACGTGGTCCAAGATTTGCTGGAAGTCTTTTTTTCAGAATGTTACTTAAGTGACAGAGGATGGACACTGGCCAGTAATTTTCTAGGAGCTTAAGAGTCATCTGATTTAAATACAGGGACAACTCTAGCCAGTTTTCATATCAAGGGGATAGACAAGGCGGTATGGGACAGATTTAACAGGATGTCTAGAGGCTTGACCATGAGATCAGCTGTCAGCTTCAGGAACTGGGAGCCGACCGTCACTACCAGCACCACCAGAGTTAGGGAGAGCCATGATAGGCGACGAACCTCTGTGGGAGAAGTGATCTTAAAATGGAAGGTAGGTGTACCAGGCTCATCCTCATTCCCCTCACCATGGGCCAGTGTAGAATCCTTGGCTGGGAGCATATCCAGGTATTTGGCTAGGTTGGTGAATTTGCAGTTAAGAGCCTCTGCGACCTGAAGGGGCTCGGTTAAAGTACCAGCTTCGGTGCGCAGGTTGATGGAGCTGCTTGGTACCTAGTTTAATAAGGGAATTCACCATGGCCAAGAACCTACAAGGGTCACCCAGAGAGTGAGCTTGTTGGTTTTTAAGGAAGGAAGGAAGTCTTAAGGGATTTGGATTATTGCTTACAGAGGTTCCAGAGCCTTTGGTAGTTGTTCCAGGTGGCAGAAGATGGGGAGGATTTATGGGCCACCCATATGGTATCCCAGTTTCATTTTTGTAAGGAGTTCTTTTGTTAGCCATCTGGAGTTCTTGCCCCTCACTCTTCAAGAGGCGGTCGGGAAGTGTTTATCCTGGATAGAGGACAGAGCAGCAGTAAGGAACCCAAGGGCAGAGGCGCAGCACTGGTTTGGGTGAGGAGGACTGACCAGTTCACAGCCCTACATCCAAGCGTAGTTTATTTGTGTTGCATTTGGAGGAATTCCTAAAAGGACAAAACTTGGGTGGGGGACATGGACACCAACAGAACCACATACAAAACGTAATGGAGTGGTCGCTGATGGAATCAGACAGAACCCCGACCTGAAGGATCCTGTTCTCCAGTTAAGGAGGGAGTGACTGGGGGGATTGGGGTTGAGCCAAGTGGAGGAGGAGATAATCTGGGTGAGATTTAGTTGCTTTAACAACTCCACACGCTCCAGCTGTTGGCCATTTAACCAGTTTATGTTGAAATCCCCTGCCATTATGAGTTCCCTCACGGGAGAGCTGCAGCCAATGTACTGGGTTAGTTGAGAGAGTCCGTTCAGACCACCCACCCTTAGGAGGGTTGAATGCACAACCCATTATAGTTTCTTAGCCGACCCTAAGATCAATTCAGTGATGGTCCATTCAGAAACAGTTATCAGTGTCATTGCACGAAATAGGTGAGGCTTTTAGGTGCTCTTTAAAATACAAAAGTACACCATCTCCTATTCTGCTACCCCGTTTGTCCTGCTTGAACAGGTAACAGCCATTCATATGACAGCTGGAATCAGGGATGGGGGGTTTCAGCCATGTATCAGTGATGCCCAGGATGTTGGAATCGTAGAGGGCAGTCCAGGCTCGCAGCTCCAGGATCTTGGATAGGAGACTAAATACATTCAGGTGTGCAATCTTTAACCCATAACTGTTCGCCTAGGGGGTGTCCATGTGATTTACCTAGGAGGTTGGTGGCCCAGGGTTGCTTTCTATGTCACCACCTAGTAGCAGAAATAATGGGGGCGTCAGAGGGCTCCAGCCACCCCACAGAGATAGCGAGCACCCAGGAGTACTCAAGGAGAAAATATATGCTCCCAGGAGATGACAAAGCTTCTTCTCCGAAAAGGTAAGATGCAGTAGGGGGTAAGTCAGGAAGGGATGAGTAGAGGTTGGGATCGACTCACCAAGGGTGTTCTAGAGTAATCAGTGCTGCTTGATCCCTAGACAAAACACAGGCACAAGATTCACACAATACAGTGAGACCTAGTAGGAGATAGAGCACTTGATGGATGCAGTCCCTAATGCGCACACTGCAGGGTGATACAAGGAGGGACGCACAGCAATGCATGCACTGGAGGACTTAGCGGAGCCAAGGCACCCAGTTAGGGAGGAATACAGAAGCTTCTTTGCCAGGTATGCTGCTGCGACGATGGTCAGTATAACGTGCGCTCCCAGATACGGGGACCGAGCTAGGACCCAAGCTACAAGACTGACTGCAAATCCCAGAGGCAAACAATGTCGTCAGGACTCAAGCCACAAGTTCAACAGCAAAATCCAGAGGAAAGTCGTGTCGCAAGAGCCCTAGCTAGGAACGACCAAAGACAGGGCAGCCTAGACAGGGTAAAAGTAAGGGTCCTGGAGTACACAAATAAAACAGAACTCCAGAGGGGAACTACACCAGGACAACACAGGGGGGCACCAGATAATGTTGCAAGACAAATACAGTTGCAACCCCAACACACAATTCGTAAACCCACCCTAAGACAATAATGAAATGCAATCCAGCAGGATACACTAGGCCAGACCTAGGAACTAGAGAAAGGTCATGTGCTGTCTACTTTGAAAAACAAACAGTGTGGCTACGAACACGGCCAACAGCCCACAGACTGCGGCAGATGATAACTAAATCGAGAGAACAGGGTGCTCCTGCTTTCGTAACGTAAGAGGCACTAAGGCAACAGAACCCACACTGCGTAAGCAGACAGTTTAAATCAACACCCTGGAGGGCACAGCACAATACAGTAAGGTCAAGAATACCAAGCATCGATTTCCCACCAGAAATACATGCGGACAAAGGTTGGTAGCTTTGTACCACACATCAAAGTCTGACTGCCGCACAAACCAAACAGTGACAAATGCTGATAAGAAGCATATATCTGTTTGCAACAGTGGTTGGCAATAACTACGGTTTTGTAGAGTCACGTTTGTCTGCAGCTTCTGTATGGGGCACAGCTGTGGGGGGGGTGGTGTCTCCTGCCAACTACTGCCCCACGCTGATGCCCACAGTAGGACACCCTTTCCGCACTTGACTGCAGCGTCCCTGGACCGCTAACCCAGTGCAGTCTTAACAGCAAAAGAAGCCCCGCACTCTAGCAATCTGATTGGTTGCAGGTTGCTGTTCAGTCCCAGTGCTCCAGTGGTAATGCGGTGGGGGGGGGGGGTCTGGTATGTGCCAGCAAACCCCTCGTGACCCCTGTGCAGCAGCATTTGAGCACTGAAGTCACTAGCAAGAGAGGAATAAGAGGTTTCGATGGTGGAGGGAGACAAAGGGAAATCCAAAAGACTGCGCTCTCACAGTTAACCGGCAGCCATGCTGGGAGACCGCCCTGCCCTCTAGCAACCCGCTGGTTGAAGGCTGCTTCTTGCTGTTTGATACCGGTGTTCCAGTGGCGATCAGGTGGTGGTGGTGGTGGGGGAGTCCAGTATGTCAGTAGACCCCTTGCCACCCTCTGTGTCTCCCTGGTTGCAGCAGCATTTGAGGACAGAAATCACAAGTGGGAGAAGAATAAGAGGTCCGACAGTGGAGGGAGACAAAGGAATATTCAAAAGATTGTGCCCTCACAGTTGACTGGCGGCCACGTTAGAGATCGCCCATGCTCTAGCAACCAGACTAGCTACAGGCTGCTCCTTGCCGTTCAGTCCCGGTGCTCCAACAGCGATGCAGTGTTTTGGGGAGGGGGACTCTGGCATGTGTCAGTAGACCCCTTGCAACCCCTGTGTGTCCTGGCTGCAGAAGCATTTGAGCGGCAAGAATCAGCCCTGTGCACAGCCCTGACAATAAAATATGGTGGACTGCTTTGCTTTCATTTTTTTCTGAGGTCATCACGTACCTTGGCGATGTAAAACAAAACTCAATACAAACAGGCCCTCTCACCCCATACATTAATTTTTATTTATTTAAATGATGGCAACCGGGTGAGGCACACTGAGCTGAGGCTCGTTTCTATGCTTGCACAGCATTTTGGATTACACTTGTGTAGCACCCAGTTTTGCAGCAGTTTTGTGTGCGCCCCCATGTGGCAGCCTGGCTGCATTGAAGATGAGCTCAGGGAAAGGGGAGACTCACAGAGCAAACACATCCCTTGCAATATTGCTGGCAGTAGGGTGGGATCCACAAGAGCCAAAAACCCCGGCAGTGGTTTTGTTCCCCCACACCATCGGAGTGGTTCAGTGCAGCTGAAACAGATCAGCTTCTGGAGCACCTAAACACTTCTGTCTGCAACGGAGCAGCTGTTTAAATATAAACGTGCCATTAGTTCTCCTAGGCAAAGTTCTGTTTGGAGGTGGAGCAAGATATGGTCTGCTCTATTTCAGAGCGGTTTTACTACAAAAAGTGAACATATTTCAGACTTAACTTTCTTATCTGGTAGAAGTCTGTTGCAATGTAAAAGGGTTGTGCTGTGTGAGTTTTACCTAAGAGAAGTAAAAATTTCCGAGTCCTTCTTGGTCTCTCTGGTACAAAGGTAACTGCGTGATCACAATGCAGTTGCTGCTAGCAACCACTTTTCATATGTGGTTTGTATCGGGTGCCATTTTGGCTCATTTGCAAGCTAAATACATCTGGTGGGTTAATATTTACCAAAGGGAAAAAGATCACTCCGTCACACCCTCATGTGACCGGGATTCAACCACTCAGAAAGCAGGATTTAAGCAATAAAACACAAAATGGCGAATAATTATGGGCCAATAATCACATGCCTCAGGTGCAATCAGGTGATTACTGGCAAGAATTAAATGGCCCTGAAGTGCCTTACAGCAGTCCTAAAATGGGTCCTGGTTGAGAAAAATCATGTTTTCTACTTTATTTATTATTTTTTGCATTTATTTCTGTTTTACCAGGAAGGTGGACTGGATCAAATGATAAATGTTCACCCACACCTGGGGATACGGGTTACAACAGAAGGAAGCCAAAACATGTTACAATACAAAATGCAATACTTAATACAAAAAAAATGAAAATACATTTAAAAGCAAAAACAAACAATATTCTTATGTATATAGTGTATTTACAACTCGTGAGGATCACTGCCGATATTATTTGTTTTCCACTCACTAAAATATTAAACATGTCACTTTGCCTTGGCCAGTTTCCTACATTTGGAAGCAGGCAACCGATGTTCCTATATTTAAAGCCGGGGACATGGCCAATGTAAACATTTATCATCCAATGTCTCTGTCGTACCGTTTATCTAAGATCCTCGAATGGACAGTCTCCGATCAGATGACTGAATATTTACTTAAGTATGGCATATTGACTCAAGCACAACATGGATTCCAGCCAGGTCACAGCACGTTGACGGCCTTGGTCGGGTTCACACAGGTGGTCTGTCAGGCCCTAGACAGGGTTTTTTTCTACTGCAGCTGCCTTTGTGGACCTCACCAAGGCCGTAAACCATAATTTGCTCTTGTCTGACCTTTTTTAACTGGGTTTGTCCTCTGAGATTGTTTGTTCGTTTGAGAGCTACTTTTCTGGTCGTTCCCAATCAACAAAAATTTAAGGAAGCATTTCACCCCTGTCTATAGTTCCACTGGGCGTTTTTCAGGGTTCTATTTTGTGTCCCCTTTTATTTAGTTTATTTTTGAACATATTATGCCCTTAGTTTGCTGTAATACTCAAATTTTCCTTTATGCCGATGACGCGGTGATCCTCACGAGTGGTCCCAACTTTTTGGAATTACAGAATGATTTGGCTTGTGATTTTGTTGCTATTCAATAAAGTTTTTGTTTTAATAAATTGGTACTGAATGAAAAAAAAAATCTATGTTTTTTTTTATAACCAAGAACAAAACCGTCTGATAAGCCAAATCTCTCACTGCGCATGTTAAGGGGAGACAACAGTAAACAAGTTAGGACCTTTAAATATTTAGGGCTCCTACTGGATGAATCCTTAACTTACGAACAGCTCATTAATACTCATTAGTGAGGCAGCATAGTGCAGTGGGTTAAGGCTCTGAGCGGCAGATCTGGAGACTTGGATTTGAATCCCACAGCCGCCTAGGTGCATACTGTGACACCCTGAGCAAGTCACTTAACTTCCTTGTGCTCCCAGCTAGCATCTGGAAACAAGCTTCGACTTAGCGTGCTACTCCTAGTTAAACAATGTTCCCTTTTCCTAATACCATGACTAAACTAGTACATCAAAGACTGGGTTCTCTTTACAGACTTAACTCGTTACTTATTCCATCCACTAGGTGGTTGTTGTTGCAAAGCTTCCTTTTGCCTCGGATAGATTATGGACTATTGTTCTATCATTCAGTGGGTTTGGAGTTGCTGAATAAGGTTGACACGTTACTGAATCAGATTGCTAGATTCGCCTCACAATTACCATATATTACCACAATAACCCATATGTCATTTGGGTTGGCTGCAGCTTGATCAGAGGTATCAGCTTCAACTCAGTGTCTTGTCCAGGAAAGTAACCCTGGATACAGTACCTAGCTCCTTTCATGTAATCTTTAAAAAACAGATTGCCACGGCTCAAACTAGATCATCCCAATGTACTTGGTTTACGGTTCCTATAATGAAAACCTCCACTGGTCAGAGATCATTGTTATACACATTACCTGTGGTTTACAATGCTTTACCATCATGTATGACCAGTGTTTGGAATACTTTTAGAACAGCCTTTAAAAAGCATCTCCTCTTCAGTAATAGTTGTGAATGTTTAACTGTTTTAGTCAACTAATCTTGTTTTTGTATGCCTTATTTTGTTAACTGTTCTGTGTGTTATGTATACTTTTGTTATTTGTTCCGGTCGCCCATGTAAATGGGTCTTCGGCCCATGGACTTTTCCAGATTTATAAAAAAATAATAACCAGAGAGGTAACATGATCGAGACCTACAAGTACCTCACAGGGGTGAACAGGGTGCAGGTGGGGGGTCACCTTACTTGTGGTTACAACTGCAGAAGGTATTTGCCGGCATTTTGTCATACAGGCTCAATTTAAAAACTGAACATTTTGCAAGAGGTTATAAGCCCTGATGAATTGACTGATTTGGTATTATTGGACCATAAGTAGTGAATGAACGTTCTGCAACTTTGGTTCCAGTAAACTTTTCTGTGCACTGCTTGACTGATGACTTTCATAATGATGCAACCATACTGGATGAATATAACTTACTTCTGAGTACACCTGGTATATTTGTTGTCAGTACTGTTTGAACAAAATGTGCTGTATTTTGATAGCTCCTTAGTGACGGTGACAAAGTGCCAAATTGCTGACGCAAGTCACAATGATGAGTTTGCTTTCGCAATCTAGTTACAAATAGACATGTTACTAAACAATATTTTATATTTCAATAGAATACTATCAGAAAAATTGTAAAAAAATAAGAAAGAATATAATTATACTTCAAAGCTGACATAAAACCTGTCTGACTATGACTTTTCTTACATTAACTGTCAAACTTGATTGACTTCTATACAGAAAACTGAGTTTTCCATTTACTTTTTGAGTCAGTTTGTTAATATGATCTTGAAAAATAAGAACCTAGTCAAGTTAATGCCTAGATAATTAAATGTTTTCATAGTTTCTAAGGTTTAGTTGTCAGACCCAAGGATTATTTAAATTTGATTTTATTCTTAGGTGACAATGCAGTACATGCATAGAATATGAAGAAAGGAACCCCCTCGCTTCCCAGTACAGGCAAGATTGATGATACAAAATCTGTACTCCAACATTCATACATTTACAGCTTCTAACCAAGGATTTTTAAGTCATTTACTGACTGAGACATCAAACTTTTTTCATCTGGGATCAAAGACCACTGTCTTGGTTTTCCTCTCATTTAAGAGAAGCTTGTTCCCCTGAAACCACTTTCGAAGTTTAAGTGTTTTGCAGGCAAGTTCCCAGGTCCGTTCCCATTTTACCAGTGCAGTACCAAGTCATCCGCATACATGATGGTAGACGCATCCACTGCATAATGTAGGCAGATCATTTACAAAAATGGAAACCAGGAGTGGACCCAGGACAGAACCCCTAGGAACACCCAAGTTGATTCCCAACGGACCTGACAAAGATACTCCAATTTTCATTATCTGCTTTCTTTTGGTCAAACAGTTTACAAACCATGGTGGGTCAGCGCAAATTCTGAGTGAGTGCTGCGGTGCTCAGTGTAACCGCAGCTTAAGTGGCTCCTGCCAGCTCTGTGCTTGTGTGCCCCAGCCTCTGTGGGCATCAAAGTGGTAAAGAGGGTCCAGAAGCACTTGGGGAAAAGGAAATAAAATGTTAAAAAAAGAGCGCTATTAAGCAATATTATTAAAAAGGGAGCACTCTAACTTTAAGCAAACAGGCTGGCTGATATAATTATGAATATTCATGAGCTCTGCTTTGCTGCCTGGGCGTGGGATAAAACTACAGCACTGGCCACCGGCCAGGGACGCCCCTTCCATGCTCCACTTTGCCACTGGATGCAAGGGTAGAGGAGCAGCTACATAACCAGGGGGCAGTTAAAGTTAAAACATTGTAGTTTGCCTGCAGGGTGGACTGAAAGTTGGGACTTTATATGGACTGAACTACAGTAGCCATATTTGGCACCTCTGACCTGTGGACAGCCAATCAGACAGCCAGGAGCTCTGGAGGACTGGACAGAGGGACTTCTAGGAAGAGGCAAGAACCGTGAACTGGCACCTAAATGGACAGCCAATAAGGTGTCAGACGAACCTAATGCATATTCATTTTGCTGACAGGCAGCCTGCTTGACCAATGGGATGTTGCCCTGATCTGCTAAAACCCAGAGGACAGATTCAGTTGAGTTCAGTTCGCTGGAGCCCCACCTCCTGAGGGAGGGGGGTGGGCTCCATGATGTTATCTACAGAGTGTGAAGGAGGCCTGCCTGTGGGCTTGCACAGCCACCGGCCCAGGTGCCCTGTATTGACTTCCAACACCTGGAAGGAGCTGCTTCAGAATTAAAGTGTGAATTGCTATCCAGAAGTGAGAAAGCTGTCCGAGAGGTTCCCAGGGAAGAAGAAGCTTCTCTGTGATCACTGAGTGAAGGAGACCTGCCCAGGGGTTCCACAGCCACCATCTCCAGGAGATGCTCTGTGTTGCCTTCCAATGGCTGGGAGGAGCTGGCACCAGAATCAAAGAGCTGTTACTAAAACTGTATGGGAGTTTTCAGAGGAAGAGGAAACTCTGCCGTGATGTTTGGAAGAAGTCTGGAGGTGTTCCTGATGTTTCCGTAGCCCCCCAGCCAAGGGATATCAGACTTCTGCCATGCTGCCTGAAGGAAGTATGGAGGCCTACTTGGAGGCTTACGCAGCTGAAGAACCAGGGGAAGCTTGCCTGATGTTTTCCAGTAGTGGGTAAGATAAAATGAGAAGATCCATTCTTCAGTTTAAGCCTGCACCAGTAAGGTAAGAAGATTATTTTTTATGTCCAGGTCTGGGCTTTGAGGCGCGAGGATATGACGCCCATCTTCTGCCTAAAGCCTGCATCTTTGATGTCTGAAGCTGAGAGACTGTTTCTCACTAACCTCCAGTGGGAAACCCAGAGACGAAGTCCCATTTGAGTTAGAGTCACGGCTGCTAGCTGGCAGTGTGGCTGAAGCCATTTACACCGGGGTTCCTTGAAATTCGGGAAAAAGGTGACTGCAACTGAAGGTCAGTCTGGGGAAATCAGCCAAGTGGTGTCACCACTAGGCATTACCGATGCGTCTCCCCCTGCGGGGTTCATACCTGGACATGGGGGTTGAGACGTGTGGCCCTGGTCCCCACCACAGATCTGTTTCAGTTCTGTGACAATGCAAAAGAAGATGACAAGCTGCCAGAGAAGCAGAGAGGTTTCCAGTCTGTTAAGGCTGCAAGAGCCTGCTGCTGAGAAGGCCCAAGCTGCATTGGATGCAGATGAAAGGTTCAAGCTGCCAGAGCCTGCTGCTCGTCTCAGCCACGCCAGCTTCAAAGCCTCTGCTGATCCAAATACCCCAGATCTACAGCCTAAAAGGCCAAGAGACTGTCTTCAAACCATGAATAATTCAGGGGTTTGCCCTGCATCTGGGGAACTCTATATAGTTACCATGAAAGGGGTTTTGAGTTTGGCCACCCAAACCAAAGTTGTCCAGTTTCACCAGATAGTTATTAGACGATCCAAAAGGGTTTGAATCCAATTCATTGTTAACGTGCACTAATGCCAGCCAACCAGCTACACTGTACAGGCCTGCAACTAGGCCCTGGGTATAGTTAGGACTCTTAGGGGTTAAACCGGTGCCAGCTAGGGGAAAGTAAAGTAAGATCCAGTGGGCTAACATCTATGCCGAATTATGTGCTAGTGCGAGGTGGACACTGGAAATGTTTTGGGATTACACTGACTAGTGTTTAGGAAATCAAAATGTGAAAATTGTTTAACCTCTACATCCATTTTTTCATTTCCTTGTCCTACCCCTTGTAAATAAATTGTTGGTTAACCTTTTTATAAATGTCTGATGAGCATATTATTAGCTAAAGTCAATAACTGCAAATGTGCTGAAATACGAATTTGGTTTACGGTAATCCACATGTGGGGTGACTGTAGGGGGAGGTGCAGCATACTAGGGAGCTGTACTGCACAAATAACTGACCCACTGTAATTTACTCTGGGTGGTGGCACCGCGCTATTTAATTTTATCTTGAGAAAGAACACCCCTCCCCCCATTTTTCTATCAGAAACAGAGCCCAGGCCCCTCAACCTTGTTGGGCCCACAAGGCAGGGGTAGTAGCCCGCTGGTACACGGCGCTCAGGTTACACTGAATGGCACTTTTACACAAGGTTTGCGAATATCCGTATCTGTTTAGTTCCGAATCAATCTTGCCTTTTTGGTAGGCTTTCCACAACCGTTCTGTGGATCTCATTAACTTCAATAAGCCCGTGTCAGTCCAGGGGCACAACTTATCACTAAGTCTGTGCTTTTTTGATGGAGTATGCCTATTTGCTACTTTCCCAAATTTCCTGTTAAAATGTTTCGCTGCTTAATTAACTTCTGTAGACGTGTACATTTCTGATCACTTCATATTCTTAATATTCTCTTTAAAACGTCATTCGCTCAAATTTATAGAATCTCTACGTTCATGTATCGGTACTCCCTGCGGCTTTTCTTTTTCATTCTTATAAAAATGGGACAGTGGTCAGACATGCTATCCAGGAGCATGCCAGTGGAGCTTATAAAGTTTGGTCTGCTTGTTGATGCCCAATCAATTAAAGACCCTTTGTTATTGTCTCGTGGTTTCAACGGTAGTAGTGACCAGGGAAGAGGTTTATCTTCCATAGTGAAGACCCCAAGGAGGGAGGCAGAGCACCACAGAAGAGAAGGAAGCAACTTCTGGTGGGGGACTAGATTGTAAGGGGGACAGATTTGGGAATAGGAAGTGGGGGTAGGCAGGTTAGGTGCCCATATGGCGCCATGGCCTGGAAGGATAGGAAGCAGATCCTGAGGATTGCAGAATGGGAGGGAGAGCTGGGTGTCATTGCCCACCTGGGAAAAGAATCAGGGAGGCAAAAGGTGCCCCCCCCCAACAGAATGAAGTAGAGAGTAGGGAGAACCCAAGGGGACAGAGCCCCCCCCCAGGTGCAAATTAAAAAAGGAAGCAGGGTGACAGAAATTAAGCGGGATGGGAACATGAGCATTAGAAAGGGGGAGGAGGGAGACCAAAAAGGAAAAAAGGGGTGTAACACGCAGACTGCTAACAAAATCTGGAAGGCCATGTGTGCAAATGTTAGAGGTCTAGGAAATAAGATTCTGAACCTAGAAGCCATCATGGCAGAGGCCGACCCGCACACTATGGCCATTACAGAGTCATGGTGTAGTGAAAACCATGACTGGGACATGGCAATACCAAGCTATACTCTGTTCAGGAAGGACAGGGTGGGAAGGAAAGGAAAGGATGGGGTGTGGTACTTTTTGTGAGGGAAAGCATAAAAGCAACAGAGATACAGGGAATACGGGGGTGGGGAGCAGAGGTACTGTGGGTCACCCCTGAGACAGGGAACAGAGCTACTAGTTGTATTGTTGTGATTTACAGACCTCTAACACAGGGGAAGGAGTTAGTTAAAGTACTGGTAGAAGCTACTGACAAAATGGTAGAAAAGGGGGGAGTGCTGTTGGTGGGGAACGTTAATCTGCCGTATGTAGACTGAAGCCTCCCAGCCACAGCTTCAGCTAGACATCCTGGACTCCCTGCAGAGTGCATTCCTCAGGAAACTAGGCAGCAAACCCACTCTTGACAGGGCAATACTGGACCTGGTACTCAAGATGGGAGTCCACCTGGGGTCCAGTGATCTCCGATATAAAAAACAGCTGCGAAATAGAACCACACAAGGGCGAAGGTCCCAGACTTCAGGAGGGCAGATTTTATAAAGATGGAGGAATGCCTCAGGAATGACCTGGCAAGGTGGGATGACCATGACGGGGTGTAAGAAGAGAGGGCAAAGCAAAAAGGGGGCATAGTGAAGGCAACAAACCTCTGAGTCAAGCAAGAGAGCAAGAAGAAAATGAGACTGCTATGGTTCTTGAAAAGGTAAAGGCTAAAGAGTAGCATTCAGAAGATATAAGGAGATGCAGAGGGAGGAGGATAGGGAGATGTAGCAGGGGAAACGGAGGGAAGCAGGAAAAGCAGTACGGATCATGAAAGTGCAAACTGAAGAAAGAATAGCCCAGGCATACCGAAAGGGAACATGACATTTTCTAGGTATGTAACTGAAAAGAGGAAGACCAAGGGAAGGATTATAAGGTTAAAAAGGGAAGGGGACACTGCGCAGAGGTGGACCAAGAAAAGGCAGACATACTGAACAAATACGTCTGTTCAATGTTAACAGAGTAAGGAGCAGGAGAGAGGCCACAAAAAAAGTGACAGGAGCTTTGAAGGGAGGTGGACACCACTCCTTTTTCAGAAGTGAGAGTCCTGAAGGTATTCACTAATCTGAAAGTGGACAAAGCAATGGAGCCAGATGGGGTACATCCAAGGTATTGCGGGAGGTCAAGGAGGAGGTACTGGCTGCACCTTTGGTAGTCCTATTTAACAACTCACTAGAAACAGGAATGGTTCTTGAGGACTGGAGGAGGACAGATGTAGTCCCACTTCACAAAGGTGGTAGCAGAGCAGAGACTGCCAATTACAGGCCAGTCAGCCTGACATTGGTGGTGGGAAATTTAATGGAAATCACTGCTGAAGGAAAGGACTGTGGAATATCTAGAATCCAGTGCAACACAAGATCTGAGGGAGCATGGATTCATGAAGAGGGGCATATCAAACAAATCTGATCAATTTCTTCGACTGGGTGACCACGAAATTAAATCAGGGTGGAGTGATGGGCATGGCATACCTAGATTTCAGTAAGGCCTTCTACACCATTCCGGACAGGGGACTAATAAGGAAGCCGGTTGGTAGCTTAGGATGGGCCCAAAAAATGGTAAAGTGGGTAAGAAATTGATTAGGAGATAGGTGACAGAGGGTGGTGATAAACGGAGTTCACTCAGAGGAAGGAAGGATGACCAGCAGGGTGCCTCAGGGTTCAGTGCTGGGACCAATCCTCTTTAATATCTTTAAATACTCCTTGGGAGGGGTAGAAAGATGAGCAGAGACCTGAGAAAACTAGAAGAATGGTATGGTCAAGGGTATGGCAGCTAGGTTTCAATGCAAAAAAAGTGCAAAGTTATGACCTGGGTACAGAAACCCAGGGGCAGAGTACAAAATGGATGGAGTGGTACTGACAACCACCATGCAGGAAGGAGACCGGGGATAATCACATCTGATGACCTAAAGATGGCCAGGCAGTGTGACAAGGCAGTCGGGAGGCTAGTGGGATGCTGGGGTGCACAGGAAGGGATATCACTAGCAGAAAGAGGGAGGTGATGTTGCCTCTGTATAGATTGCTGGTAAGACTCCACCTACAGTATTGTGTACCATTCTGGAGACCACATCTATGGAAGGACATAGAGTAGAGGCAGTCCAAAAAGGGCAATTAAAATGGTACAGAGCTTAATCAAAAACCTTACAAGCAGAGTCTAAAGGACCTCAATATGTACACCCTGGAAGAGAGGAAATGTAATAGAGACCTTTAAATACCCCAAGGTGTAAATAAGGTACAAGAAGGAAATATTTTTTCAGAAAAATGATGCTCAAGAACAAGGGGACATGCCATGAAGCTGAGATGTGAGGAAGTACTTCTTCACAGAAAGCGTGATAGATTACTGGAGCAACTTTCCAGCGGAGGTAGTGGGGGAAGTGGGGTTCACGAATACATGGGATAGGCATAAGGTAATCTTCATGGAAAAGAGGAGGGGAAGAGTCAGAGATCAAGCAGGGTCTGCAGTGATACTGTAGGTAGGGAAAAATCGGCAGACTTGGTGGCCAAGTGGTCCTTATCTGCTGTCAAATAATATGTTTCTATGTAATCAACTGTAATAAATTGTGTTCAGAAAGCAAACATCTGACCTTGTTCATTTTTGGGTAGCATACTCCAGTCCTGGTTATAATCTTTCACCACTATATACTGTTTGTTACCTTTATTTTTCGTCATTAATTTATCTTAACACTTTCAAATGGAGCATGGGTGTGGATAGCATGGGTTAGAACCCTGTATGGAAAGATTCTGGGTTTGTTAGGCTTCTGTGGGCAGACTGGATAGAACAGTGGTCTTTTTCTGCCATTACTGTCCGATTTTACTTTGAGAAACAGCTCTTGCAGCAGGTTACACCATTAGGAGTGAAGCCGGCAGGCGCCAGGACCCTACGGAAATGTTCTACCTAGCAGTATCCAGTGGGGACTGCCCCCAACGTCAGCCCCACCCTGATGTCAGGCATCATACAAAAGGGGCAGTCCCCAGAATCCCAGTTCTTTCCCTCATTGCCGACTCCACCAGCATCCGCCTCATGGTCCCACTCTAGCGAACGACGCCTAGAACTTTCAACGTTTTACCTCTAAATGTCGGCATCTCCAACTCCTTCCTCAGAAGGACATCCCTCCAAGTGTGCCTGTGGCAAACAGATCCCTTTCAAGGAACTACATTCATCCTGTCTGCAGTGCTTAGGCCCGGAACATGACATGAAGGCCTGCTCCTTTTGCCAGCGGTTCAATAGTCGCACCTGGATCTGCCACCAGAAGGCACTTCAAGGATTCCTCTTGGAAGAAAAGTTGAAAAAGATGGACAAAGACCCTGCCTCCAGAGGTAAGTCCACCTCCAAGTCCCATAAGCACCAGGACAAGCATTGGGAGAAGGCCAGGTCCAGATCCCCTAACCGGGCCTCGGACTCGCGCACCAGCTCAGGCTCCACGCGTTCAGACCGCTCTCCCTCCAGAGCTCGCTCTCAGCCCCCTCCAGTTAAGGTTAAGTCTTCAGGCAGCGCTTCGGCTTCTCTGCATCCCATCAAGACTTCCAGGCCTTCGGCTTCCTCAACACCCTCCTGGGCCTCCTCGAAGTCTTCAGACAGTCACCGGTCCAAGTCCTCTTCAAAACTTCCTCCAGCTTCCTCAGAGAGACGCCGGGACTCCGACGCCAGATCAGCCTCCCAGGGGTCCGGATCCCACTCCCAGGAAGACTAAGGACCTGATGTCCCTAAAACTGACGACGGACCTGAAGCAGGCTACTGACCCTTCATCGGATAAATGTACGTCGGACCAGACGTCGGCTAAGCACCCGATGTCAGTGAGATGTTCACCGGAGCCGAAGATTGCCTCCTCGTCACCGGTGGACACCGGTCGCCGGGACTCTACAGAGGAGGACCTGACGTTGCCTGATGACCAGGCAGACGACAATGAGGACGCCGGGCTTCCACAGGAGCCTTCGCCAAACCTGGTGACAACCTTGGACTAGACGCCCAATACCGGCGACAGATCACCGACGCCAGGTCAGTCCTCTGGTATGAATATTCAGGAGGTCAAAGATCTCTTCACCTTTTGGTGGGACACAATAAAGAAGGACGTGATCCCAGTAAAACCTCCTCCTACTCCTTCACCTCCTACTCCTCCTCCTCCACCGCAGGGGCCAGCAGGAAGACCACCGACCTCCAAGGAACCTACTCCACCTCCTAGGGAAAAATCCAAAGAAAGGAGAACGCCCCCTTCAAGATCTCCCTTAGGGTCTCCCAGTCCTGAGCGACTCAGACATCGACAGTCCACTCCGCAGGGGGATGACTCTAGACCCGACACCTCAGATACCTCCAGGTCTCCTTCTCCAATCAGCATCCCATCCCCTGACCCACGAGACCTGGCCAGGTCACCTCCAGATGATCCCTCTTTTTCCGAAATCATGAGGCACATCCAGGAGAACATGGGATGGAATTTGGAAGATCTCGACCCAGAGAGACAGTGCCTAGCTCGTTATCTTCAGCAGAAGGACCCTAAGCCTGTGGTGGTGACACCCTTGGTGGACACCTTCGAGGACGTCACCAAGGCTGTGTGGAAGCGTCCGCACTCCACCCCGTGGTGCCGAGAAAGCTGACCGCCTGTACAAGGCCCTGCAGAGGACCCGTATTTCGCAACAACCCCAGGCTGATTCCCTGGTCATTACGGCCTCCCATGATAGGTCTCAACAACCACAGCATCTGAGTACACAGCCACTGGACCAGGAATCCAAGCAGTTGGATGCCCTGGGGAGGCGCATGTATGTAGCTGCTACATGCTCCATCAGGTCACTGAACTATCTGACTCATATGGTTCAGTTTCAGAATGCCCTGTGGGAACAGGGTCAGGACCTGTTTGACAAACTACCGGATGGCGAGCAGAAGGCGGAGCTCTTGAACCTCCTCCACACAGGGTTAGTCGTGGGGACCCAAGTGTTAAGAGCCACATATAATTCTGCTGACTCGTCTGCCAGGGGCGCAGCTTCAGGCGTCTGTCTCCGGAGACACTCCTGGCTCCGTGTCTCCGGATTTACCCCGGATGTACAGAAGAGTATCCTGGATGTCCCTTATAATGGAGAGGTCCTGTTTGGTGAACCCTCTGAAAAGGTCATTACCAAGCTTCAGGACACCGGGAAGGCAGTAAGGACTGTACAGGCCATGTACAGACCCAAATCTGGTTCCTTTCATAGGAACCAGAACCATTTTCGCTGCCGACAACGACAGCAGCCATGTTCCGGCCAGCAGCAAAGGGGTACCATCCACCATAAGGCCCAACTTAAGTCTTCCCCAGGCCGAGGTCAGCGGTATACCAAACTGGCCCAGCCTGTGGGGGGGGCAATGCCGCCACAACATGACTCCTTCCTGACCCCGGCCCCTCCTTTGGATCAACAGGCAGAAAAGGTCAGGGGGGTCACATTGCTCGCCACTTTTCAGGGTGGCAGTCAATTACCGCCGAGCGGTGGGTCCTTCAACTGGTCAAGAGAGGTCACTTTATAGAATTCCTCAACCACCCACCGTCAAGACCTCCCCTGCTTTCCCGTTATTCGGATCTGCACGCACTGCTCATACAGCAGGAGGTGCTTGTGCTTCTAGGAAAGGAAGCTATAGAGCATGTACCGAGGAGCCAGAGAGGTGCAGGTTACTATTCCCACTTCTTTCTGGTTCCCAGAAAGACAGGGGACCTCTGTCCAATACTGGATCTCAATGCTTCAGCCCTTTACAAATGCTTCCGCATGGTGTCCCTCCCCGGTTTGATACCCATGCTCAAGCAGGGCACCTTCCTAGCGTCCTTGGGCATGCAGGATGCCTACTTGCACATATCCATTGCTCGAGCACACAGGAAGTTCTTGCGCTTCTAATTTCTAGGTTGCCATTATCAGTTCCGAGCCCTCCCTTTCGGACGGTCATCGGCACCTCGGGTGTTTTCGAAGTGCATGGCAGTCGTAGCGGCGGCTCTTAGGAGACAAGGCCACTACGTGTTCCCCTACCTGGATGACTTGCTCCTCATGGCACCCTCTCAGGAGGCTCCGATGTCCGCAATTCACTGTACTCAGTCCCTGTTCGGGGCGTTGGGCATCATTGTCAATCAGGAGAAGTTACACCTGGTTCCGTCACAGAATCTGCAGTTCATAGGTGCAGGTCTGGACACCGTCCAGGGGAGAGCTTTTCTGCCCCAGGACCGAGCGGAACACATCAGATCCCTCATCAGGGACATCTTGGCAAAGAAGACAGTCCCAGCCAGACTGGTCCTTTGCCTGCTCGGACACATGGCTGCGGCCACTGCAACAATCCTCCTAGCCCGTCTCCACATGCGGGTGACCCAGTGGATGTTACGGGTACAATGGGATCAGAAGCAAGACCATTTGCAGCTTCCAATCCAGATCACGAATACCGTAATCTGGGATTGGTAATGGTGGCTAGATTCAAAGAACCTGTCGGTGGGGGTCCCCTTCATTGCGCCGTCTCCGATTGTGACGCTCTCCACGGATGCCTCAGGGTTTGGTTGGGGAGCACACCTCGACGGGGTAAGGTCTCAGGGCTCATGGACGCCCCAGGAAGCTCATCTCCACATAAATATTTTGGAAATAAGAGCAGTTCTTTATGCCCTTCAGGCATTCCAGCTGGAGATCCCACCGGGTACTCTCCTGTTACAAACAGACAATACCGCAGTGATGTATTACCTCAACAAACAAGAAGGCACCCATTCCTACCCGCTTTGCAGGGAGGCCATGAGGGTGTGGGATTGGGTTCTACAACACGGCGCAAACCTCACTGCTGTTCATGTCCCAGGAGTGTACAACGTCATCGCAGACAGTCTGAGTTGCTCTCAGGCCAGAGTCCACGAGTGGAAACTACTCTAGGAGGTGGTAGAGGATCTGTTTCACAGATGGGGCACACCGGAGTTGGACCTTTTCGCGTCCCCATCCAACGCAAAACTGCCCAATTTCTGCTCGCTAGATCCACGGCCTGGTGTTTTTTGGCGAGACGCGTTGTCCCTCTCCTGGACAGGCAGATTCCTCTATGCATTTCCTCCCTTCCCGCTGATCCAGAGGGTCCTTTTGAAATTCCGCAGAGAGCAGGCAACGCTGATATTTATTGCGCCTTTTTGGTCCAGACAGATTTGGTTCTCTCTGCTACACCAGCTGTCCCAGGACCCTCCAGTGCCTCTGCCAATCAGCTCTCACTTATTGTCCCAGGAGGCAGGTTCTTTGGTCCATCCGGACCTTCGCTCTCTGAACCTGTACGCCTGGCTCCTAGAGACACAGCTATGATGCGGTACGGGGTCTCGCAAGAGGTAGCAGTTGTTCTAGCAGCTGCTAGAAAATCAGCCACTCATGCCACATACGCCATGAAATGGCGCAGATTTTGCCTCTGGGCTCAAGCACAAGGACTTTCCCCAATGGATTGTCTGGAAAGGTCGGTCCTGGACTACCTCCCGTCTCTCTTCCAGGCACGCTTGGCCTACTCCTCTATTAAAGTACACCTTTGTGCCATCTCAGCCTATCATACACCTATAGGCCGGCGTCCCATAACTCAGTTGGACACCGCACGAGCCTTCCTGAGAGGTGTTCTCCACCTTAGACCTCCGATTAAGGATCCTAGTCCTCCATGGGATTTACCCTTTGTCCTGGAGCAGCTCACGCTGCCACCTTTTGAACCAGCCGCGGATTGCGAGCTACGTCTCCTGACATGGAAGACATTATTTTTAGTTGCTGTAACTTCTGCCAGAAGGATTTCTGAACTTCAAGCACTGATGTGCAAAGAACCTTATTTGGTTTTTCACCAGGACAGGGTGTCCCTAAGGACAAATCCAAAGTTTCTACCTAAGGTGGTCTCAGCTCTCACCCTCAATCAGGACATCGACTTACCAGTGTATTTTCCTAACTATTCTAATAGAGGAGAGGCCCTCCTGCATACTCTAGATGTGCACAGGTGTCTAAGATACTACCTGACCAGAACCAGGCACCACCATAAATCTGATCAGCTTTTCGTCTCCTTCGCCCATAGGATGATGGGAGCACCGGTTTCTAAACAATCACTGTCCAGGTGGCTCATCCATTGTATCACGTTCTGTTACCAGAAATGTAACAAACCTTTACAAACACAGCGGTTAGGGTCATTCCACAAGGGGTGGCCTACCTCCTTGGCTATGAAGAATGTGTCCACTTCAGCCATCTGTGCAGCAGCTATTTGGAGCACCGTGCACACCTTTATCAGGCATTATAGCCTGGACGTTGCTTCACGGCGAAGAGCTGGTTTTGGTCTAGCAGTCCTTCAGCGACTACTGTCCTAGGATTCGGTTCAACTCGTGCTCTCTACCTAGCCTCCTCCCACCGTCGAGAGACTTCCAGTATTGCTTGGGAATCAGTCCTAATGGTGTAACTTGCTGCAAGAGCTGTTTCTCGAACTAAGATAGTACAGTTACGTAAGAACTTACTATAACAGTAGATCTTCTAGAACAGCTCTTACAGCAGGTAGATTCCCTCCCACCATCCCCTCTGGAGGGAGAGTTGTTCCAATATCTCTTTTCTAGGATTACACCGCTAACACCGCTAACACCGCTCTGAATACCTTTTGATGGCGGATCCTCAGTCGCCACTTCTGATGTCATCTAGCAGCCGGGAGTCTCCAGCGGGAGAACTGGGGATTCTGGGGGACCGCCCCCTTTTGTATGATGCCTGACATCAGGGGCAGGGCCGACGTCAGGGGCAGTCCCCACTGGATTCTGCTAGCTAGAAAATTTCCGTGGGGTCCTGGCACCTGCTGGCTTCAGTCCTAATGGTGTAACATGCTGCAAGAGCTGTTCTCGAAGATCTACTGTTACAGTAAGTTCTTACGTAACTGTACTTTTCTATGTTTCTAAATCATTTGCTACAGTTTTAGGAGGGCAAGTATACACACACACACTCACTAAAGATCAGTTCCTAGCAGACGTCCCAGTTTAAATTTTAGTAGCAGACTTTGTTCAGGTCTAACGAAATGTGCCCAGTTAAGTTAGTTTTTCTTGACCAGGACTCACTAAGCAGTAACACAACAACTTGGTCTAATTTTAGCCACGCTTTACCCTCATCCTGTAAGCCATAATATTTCTGACATTTAGATGAGATTTTTAAACCTTTGTGGGCCTTGGAGAAGAAATAATTTAACAAATAGTTGTCCATCAGGCCTGGATTTCATTCAGTGTCATCCCAAGTAGTAACAATATTAGCAAGAGAAGTCTCAGGTCCACATGTCTAAGAAAAACATTTTTTGTAATCTTGTAACCCTCTTGGAGATCACGCTACAAGTCGATAATCCAAAACAGCTCCAATTTTTACTTTAAAGTTTCTGATTTAGATGACAGAACAATTGGGCACTATCTACTTCGCATCAAACATATTAGTAAATTTCCCAGGCAAGATATTGGGTACCCTCTGCCTTATAAATATCATCTGTTGGTAAATAGTTCACTGATGTTAAAAGCCCTCATACACACACAGAAGGTATCCCCGGAAATTCATTTTTACACAACTAAAGTCTTGTTAATTATACAAGAGATGGGATAGAGATTAACTTTTTTCCAAAAATGCCTCCCACTGAGTCTCTTACCTGTGACACTCACCACTCCAGCGAAAGCTACTCACGCAAGTGCCGCTTGGGTGGCGCACGCTTTTGTAATCTACTGGACAGTCTTCCAGATTAAAAAAAAAAATCCAACCCCAAGATGGTTAAGTATGTAACACCCACAAAGCACCAAACCGTTTTTCTGTGTTGTAAATTTTTTTCCTTACTGTAAAATGTGTTTTACTTTGTACTGTTCGTTTTTTTGTTAGTGCTGGAGTGTGGGTCTCGTTCACACTGTTGGCCGGCAGTGCTGTTGGAATAAATCATGACCTGCTGGGGCAGCTGGACACCAGCAGCTGTCAGAGCTCTTAGCATATGATGAAGCCAAGTGCCGCTCGGAAATGCTAGCATGTGTGTACACATGAGTATAATTTTTATTCCCAAAAATAAGTTCCAATCATATATTTTTGTTTATATGCTGCATTCAACAGCTGGGTCTTCTCAACCAGCAGAATGCTTTAAAATGAGAATCTGATTGAAGGCCAAATGTGCTGTAGTCTGCGTTTCCACATGGTGATAAATGTTAAAGCCCAAAAAGGTGTGTCTGCCTCACCAGAGGACCCTGGGGGAGGAAGCCTGATGCCAATTTACTAGCTTTTACTGTGGTCCTTAACACAAACTGAGGGGACCCCTTTTGATGTCTGCCAAACAAAACAAGGTAATGGTAAGAGGTTTGGGTCTGTGAGTCAACAAAACGGGGGGTTGGGGGGGACACATCTGAACTGTCAGCTTACTCCACACAGACAGAGAGAGAGAGAGAGAGAGAGAGAGAAACATAAAAGGGAATTAGCACCGATGTGGTGAGGCTAATTCAGAGCTTGTGGACAGTGAGAAGTCGTTTTATTTGGCGCTCCAGTGGTAAGAAATAATCACCCATTTCCTATTTGTTAATGTAACACTTCTAAGTTTTAGTCTAAGAAGGTCTAGATTTATGTACTTGCATTCACTGTTTAATGCCTTCATTTTCAAGTTTTTCCTGATTGCACTTTTTTTTTTTTTTTTTTAATTTAAATTTTTGGCCCCCGATTCTCTGGAGCCTAGGAGACTAGGAGACACCGGGCTATCCTCGGTCCCTGCCTGACCCATTGCAGCCTGCCTCCACGGAGCCTCAGTTTACCCTTTCAGCAGGGGTGGCCAGTTACACCCCCGGTCGCATGCATTATTGGGTGGCTTGTCGGTGGTGGCGTGGACCGTCCAGATTTATCGGGGTCCAGCCAGAAGCCAGGGCCGAGCTTTTTGTTCCTGGTGCCCATGATCCCTTGGCAATGTTGGCACGCACAAGGGAGACCAATGTGGCTGGCGGGTCCCCCAACCAATATCACCCCTTCAGCAGAGATGTTGCCAGCTGCCACCTGGGGTCACCCAGGTGGCAGTATTGCAGTGGGAGTGCCCCCAAAGGAGAGAGTGATCCAGGGGACGCCGATCCTTCACCCCCCACCTCACCGGCACTTTAACAGCCCAGGCTCGTTCCCAAACCTGTGTCGTCCGCCTCACAAGCAGCAGCTCTACTGCTGCGCCGACAGGCCGGCCCGATTTCACTGTTTAACCTGGTTTACTCTGGACTGTATCTTGCAAATCCTGTCTGCCTTGATCTCTATGCTGACCTCCCTCTTCTCGAACAGTAAGTCTCTTCCTCTTTGTGTTACAACTGAAGTCTATTATAAGCCCTTTTTTTTTTTTTTATAACGCCCCCTTCTCACCCCGGTACTTCCTCACCTTCAGGAGTCTCCAATGGCCTTTGTGCGTCCCTGCTCGTCTGTCGGCATCGGGTGCAGTCATCCCCCCACGCTGCCTTGGTCTGACCCCCAGGCAGGTACGAGGCAGGGCTCCCTCTTCCACCGCCCCGAGCATCTGTGAATTTGACGGGAATCCGTCGCCCATGCTGGCAGGGGCCCTGAGATTGGGGCCTGAAGCCCCGTCTACAGGGAGCACCGGAGGGTATTTTCCTTTTTCGCCCCTCCCCATAGGGCATCTGCACACAAGGAGAGCCAAGGAACGACGCACATCACAGCGTGCTAACGCTCCGGCTCCTGGCAGACGTCCTCCCTCCCTGCTACATGCGGTCCTCGCTGCACCTCCACCCGTGGTCACCCAGGTGGCGGTATGCAGCGGGACCGCATCCCACCCCACCCGGAGGGAGGAGAGCAGCCTCTGGGCACTCGATCCTCCTCCCGGCCAGCCCTCCAGCTGCCCGAGTCCGTTTCCCGAACCTGGGTCACTGGCGCCATTAGCGTAACCCTATTGCTGCTATGAAGCCAGCCTATTATTATTATAAGCCGTTTTAATTATGAAATTAAAAATTTCCCTTATGTGCTGCCAGATGGCCCAGTAGGCAGCGCTATGTGCTTCCATGCCAGTGGCCCACATTAAAAAACGGATTTGGGAGGTGGCTGGTGCTGCCCTGGGGGAAGCTGGGAAACAGCTGCCATATGGCAGTGCTCCAAGCTGGAAGAAGAGATGAGCATCCAGGTTCTGCTGCATAAGCGATCCCTATGAGGGACCGGGGAGCTTGCTCCTCCATAGGGGCATGCAAGATCGATTGGGGCATGGCGCAACATTCAGGGTCAGGGAGAAACAGAGAAAAAAAAAATCTGATTAGCACCATTTACCATTAAAAAGCCCCTGACAGCATTAGGAAAACTTTGAAAAAAGTAAGATTTATATTCAACTCCAACCCATTTTCTTTATTACTGAAAACAGTTCCATGAAAACAAGATCCCTGTCTCCTAGACTGTATCTACTGTGGCTGCTTCTCTACACATGACATCACAATCCCCTGTTTATGACATCGTAATCATCTCCACAGCAACATATTTTGATGTCAAACAGAATTATGATGTCGCCAGCCCAGTGGCACAGTGGGTTGAGGCGCTGGCGCCTTACCTCAAGTAATGTCGACAACCCGGGTTCGGGAATGGACTCAGGACACTGGGGGCTGGCAAGGGGAGGAGAGGACTGAGCATCCGCAGGACTGCTCCCCTCTCCTGGGGTGGGTACAGGGGTGCCATCTCTCTTCAGCGGCCCCCAGTGGAGACTGGAGGCACTGCAAGATGCAACGCAAGGACTGCCAAGAAAAGCAGAAATGCCCGCTCCATGCTCAACCAGATGACGACTGGCTGGCAGTCTGAGGCCATCGATGTCCTACGAGTCATCCATTCCAGCAGCACCCCGGGGCCAAGCATTAGCACTGGTCCATCCCCCTGCCCGGTGCCTTTCCCCTCGGAGGAGGGGGACCCACCCCACGAAGGGTTACATCGGGATTACCCTGGGGTCGACTGCTATCTGGAACAGTGACTCGGGGAATGAGATGGGTCAGATTCAGCCTTGGCTCACGACTGAAGGAGTGGCTGAGATGGAGCACGTAGGAGGGGTAAAAAGATGATACAAAAAAAAGAAGAATCATGATGTCAGGTGCAGGCAGCCAGAGCTAAAAGTGCAGAGATACTGTATTCATGCAAATACCCTAGTAATAAAGAAATAAGGATGAGAATTACAGAATAAAATATGAAATATAAGTTTACAGTTATGCCTGACTATTACATTTTTTCAAAGTTGTCTCAACTGTGTCAGGAGCTCTTTAATGGTGGTGCCAGAAACCCTCAGACTCTGCACCATGTAGATCCCTGCTGGCTCAAAAGCAAGGGGAGTGGCAGTCAAGGTTGGGGGAGCCAAGAAGAATACCTGAAGCAGGCAAAGGCAGAGGGTGGGGTCCAAACAGCTGTGTGGAAAAACATTCTCATATTAAACTGACTGGCTGATGGTAAAAGCTGTTTTTCTCTTAACACAGCCCAAGCATATGTTGGCTTTAAACAGCTTTTTTGTGTAAATTATCTGTTGCTGCTTGTGCTCGATTTAATCCCGCCTCAACTCCATTCTCACTGCTTGGTCTCTCAACAAAGTACTCCTCACTCATTCTCTGACAGGCAGCAAGCAGGCTTTTATTTTCTGTAAGAAAAACTGTTATTAGCTCTTTAAAGTGCAATCTTCCAATGCTGTATATTCTCCCACCTCTCAGTACTCCAGATGAGAGAGCTGCCTAATACACGGACTCAAAGATAGGCAGGACAGTTTTTCCTTTTCAACAAGATAAGGCACACACAGCTCTTAAAAGACCTTTTAGTTTTGTATACTGCTTTTGCTCTCAAGTCCAACTCTTCTTCCCCTCAGTGGTGACTAGCTGACTACACTCTTCCTCACTCTCGCCCGATCTGAGGCAGGCAGGCAGGATTTTTTGTTTTGTTTTTTTAAATCAAGACCATGCACAGCTCTTAGATGAGCTTTTGATCTTGCATTTTTTTTCCTCCTCACAGCTCATGGCACTGTTAAATACATCGTACAAGCTATGAATACACACGCTCTCGCTAACAGCACACCACAACCAGTCTCCCCAACAACAATCAGGCAATGAGGCACTCTAAACAGAGAGCACTGTCAAATGATTGGAAGAAGGGTGTAAATGGAACACTTTCCACTGGTGTCCCGACAGACTGCCCCGTGGCACCCCCCCTTCAGTCTGTCCCACAGGCTACCCTATCTGTTCATCAGTTAAGGGATATGAGGGGGAAAGATGCTCCTGTGTGCCTATGTCGGTCACAGACCACCTGATTTCAAGTTCAGCTGCCAAAATGTTCCTCCGGCCTCCACCACCCCATTCCACAGGACGATAAGATGCCACACAAAGGAGGACCCCCGACCGCAAGCAGAGGTACTGGAGTGCAGAAAAAGTGAACCAAAAAAAAAAAAAAAAGGCACAATTTGGCAGTCACACATTGTATTCTGCCTGCACAAAGTAATGGTTGCCCTGCAGGCAGCTGAAAGTAAATGCAGGTTGTCCCTGTGCCCACAATCATTGTCCCAGGCTAGCAGGCAATAGGATTCTTTCCAGCCTGAAACATCTGGTAGGGCTGCTCCCTCAATTTGAAGAGGGGAACCGGTAGGCTGTGAGATCAAGTACTGCTCCATTCTGCTTCATTATAAGGCAGCATGTGAATGCATATAAAACATATTCACCCTTCCCCCACATCACCCCACTGCAGTTACATACCCACACTCCAATTGCCGGGGTCAAGGTACTCCAAGGGAAAGGTCTTGCCAAAGCCAGGAACCCGGATGTCCACTCCTTCTGGAGACTCCGTAGTGTTACTGGTCCGGTTATAAACCAACCTACAGAAGGAGAAATCAAAATGGTTATCGTGTATGGGAATCGAGGTCAGGCAGGCAAAGTCAGCAGTGAGTTGGCAAGAACCACAGTTCATATCATCAAACCAAGAAAGGGTGTTGGTGTTTCCAGAATGAACAACATAGGCGGGGGCCTTCAATGCTTCCAAAGTGAATATAACGGAGCATGAGGGAAGGGACCGCTGCCTCCTCCAGACTAAACCACAGCAGTGAGGGCTTCAGTCATTCTGAACTGAACATCAGTGGGGCAGGGAGAGCGCTTCAGTGCCCACTGCTTAGAGACAGCACAGTGCTTCTCAGCTGAGCCAGAGCGGGAGGAAATCTCAGTTCTTCAAGGCTAGACTACAGCAATTTTAAATTTTACGTTGTTTGGGTCTTCATTATTAAGAGCAGCTACATAAAAACCGTGTGGGGAGAGTCAAATGAGGGCTTCAGTGCTTTCAGACTGGATGGGGGGCTAGGAAAAGCTCAACCTGGCATCGACCCTCTATTAAACTCAAATTAAAAAATACAACCAATCCAGCTGTACAAATGACCGCCATAGAAGTGACTTCAGCACCCCATACAGATGTCATAAAACGCTGGAGCAGGCCTGCAGGGAAGTGGAAAGGGATCAGCTGCCAGCCCCTTGGAGGCAATTATGACCCCCTTTCCTTCCTTTGGCGACTAAAAAAAAAAAAAAATTCTACAACACAGAGGAGCTCCTATTCAGGTAAGGGAGTCCCCTTGTTCTTAAAAGCACGAGAAAGGTGCTCTTTAATTAAAAAAAAAAAAAAAGAAAGAAATTGTAGCCTGGAGCTCAAGTACTATGGTTTCAACAGAGTGCTTTGTTTCTGTACTCAAACAGCCTTCCAGGTGATGAACTCTGAACCTTGAAGATATTTTAGCCAGTCAGCAGGAAAAGTCTGGAAGTACAACATGTACCTCCCATGAGCCCAAGCCACAAGAAGCCCAGGGAGGAGCACAGTCATTCAAGTGTTTGTTGGTTTCATTTTATTTACTGTATTTATACTTAATAATGCTTGCACTTTGCACAGGACTTGGCATTTATGCTGGAAAAAATGGCATTCCCTGGAGAAAAGGGAGAGAATCTTTCATGGGATAAAAGATATTCTGGGACGTGGAAGGGTGTACAAAAACGGCCCACTGTGTGGAAACTGGGTTAGCACGTATTAATGCAGAGAATCAGGACGGTCATACTGGAGAAATGCTTGTATTGTGTATTCTCCTCTGAAAGGGAAACTGTGCAAAAGAACAATTGAAATAGCTCGCCATACACAAGGCAATTACAAGGTTTCGGCTGGGGAGGAGGGGGGGGACACGACTTAGGACACTAAGTAACATGCACATCCAACTGGTCCAGAGAAGCGAAGTGTGCAAAATCGGCTGCCAAGTACCTCACAAGGCCTAAATTTCAAGCTCAAAAGCATTGGATGCCAAAATAACAAAATGGTAACACATGCGCACATTCGAACTTGCTGATCCATGCCTTGGTGGTCGTGCCCGAGTGCTTATGTATCAAAGTAAGAGAGACATCTTCGTCAGAGCGTGAAGTGCTTAAAAATCCACCCCTTAAAGAGGTGAAAGGCATGTTCACACAGCTGTAATTGCACCACAGCACCCTGACCGCTTGGGTTGCTGTGGTGCAAATGCGGCCAAGTGAACACTTACCCAATCATGGTCAGTTGTTCCCTGCTCCTCAAACCACTGCTGAGTTGACAATGCATACTAGAGTGAGCACTGTAAGTGGCCTTGTGCATAGGCTGCACCGCTTGCTCCAGCACACAGTCTATGGGCCTGCATCCTTCCGCCCAGTTCCCGCACTCACGGGCCACTCTCCAGCGCGGCTTGCATCAGTGCTGAAAGGGGCCATGTAAACTTAATATACATCGAGGCTGGAGGTCGGGGCAGCACAGGAACTGCCAAAACAATCACCACAGAGCATCTGTATAAACAAGACTTGCCTTGCCACTTCATTCCTTCCTGTGATTTGAGACGTGAGGTCTGTTAGGTTTATGTTCCCTAGTTTTCCGATTTATATTCCCCCTCGTTTACTGCTTACAGTGTTGAAATGTATGTTTTAACCTTTGCTATGCTGCAGACTGATATCAGTCCAGAATTCCTGAATGTTCTAATTGCGCCAGCAGCTTAAGGGTTAATATGTGATCTTGTTTACATTTCTTTTGCCATTTGCACTTGCTTCACACAAAGCACTTCCGCACTTTGCATGGACTTTGTCTCCGTAAAGAAGTACTACATCCTCATACCTTGTATACGTTGTTTCCTTGTCAACAGACAACACTTCTCATGTAGCTGTTTGGGATACATGTGTTTGCCTTAGTTTATTTTCACTGTTCATACCAGCCCCTGTAACTAGCCTGGGGGTCTCCATTTTCTGATTGTTGAAATCTCATTGTGCCTGAGAGCTGCATTAACATATGAGAACAGATTATGTCAGCACCCTTTAGACTCCACAGTATGCCGGTCTGCTTACTTAAAGTTCAACAAAACAAGTTGCAGCAAGGTCTGAAATACCACATTTACCTTCAGTTAGCTTTGCAAACTGTCTCAGATGTAATGCATGGTTTCTTGCCTTTTAAACTGCATTCAATGTGTATGTTTCTAGAGGGTTTTTCAGGTTATGTGTACTTTCAGCACAGAGATGCATGGTGTAAATGAGAGCTATGGCATCATATTCTTGTATGCTAATGCAGCACTCAGGCACAATGAGATTTCAATAAGCAGAAAATGGGACCCCCAGGCTAGTTACAGGGGCTGGTATAAACAATGAAAATAAACTAAATCAAATGTATATCTTCCCAACAGTTACACAAAAAGAGTTATCTGTTGTCGAGGAAACACATAATATTTACAAGATATGAAGGTGTAGTACTCCTTTAAGAGACTCATTTTTAAGCACTTGCATTGTGGCGCCGTGCGTGGTGACTGGGGGCGAGCTATTTACATAGATACATAGATACATAGACAGTGTCGGCAGATAAGGGCCTATGGCCCACCCAGTCTGCCCATTTAAGTTTGTAAGTTCAGTTTATGTTTTCCAGGAAGTCTGTTGCCCCTTACCCCTGACCTCCAGAATTCCTTTATGTCTATCCCATGCATTCTTAAATCCCGTGATTGTTTCAGCCCCCACCACTTCCTCTGGCAGGGTGTTCCATTTGTCCACCACCCGTTCTGTGAAGAAATTCTTCCTACGTTTCCTCTAGATGATCCTCCCTCCAACTTCATCCCATGCCTCTAGACCTGGAACATCTTTTGGCTTAAAATAGTGCATTCCTGCACCCTGTTCCTCCCTGTAAGATACTTGTATGTCTCTATCATATCCCTCTCTCCCTCCTCTCCTCCAGGAGTACATGTTCAGTGCCTTCAACCTGTCCTCATAGGACCTGTGATGCAATCCATGCACCATCTTTGTTGCCCTCCTCTGAACCTTCTCTACCCTGTCTATGTCCTTACGTAGGTAAGGTCTCCAGAACTGCACAGTGTACTCCAGGTGCGGCCTCACTGAGTGTCTTGTATAGTGGAATTATGACCTCCCTTTTCCTGCTGGTGATGCCCTGCCTATGCATCCCAGCATCCTATTCTTTACCTGCTGCCTTGTCACACTGTTTCCCTACCTTGAGGTCATCAGATATGATAACTCCAAGATCCCTTTCCTGCTTGGTGCATGCTATATCCTCACCCCCCAACTGATATATTTATATAACTATATATATATATACATATAACTGATATATATTTCCTTTGTTCCTTTGCACAGTTTACTTCTCAGAGAAGAATACACAACAAAAGCACTTTCCTGGTAAGGCTGTTCTGATTTTCTGCATTTCTGATATGTGCTGACCCAGTTTCCACACAGTGGACCATTTCTGTGAACTGTGGTATGTAGGCTCTTCTTAGTTGATCGGTGGCACTGATATGACCCCAGTGACCCTCTAAAATATATATGTTATTTACTTATTTATTTAGCTTTTGTTGACGGGTGGGGTGCACTAGGCAGACATTTGCCTATTTTCAGGTACGACCCATTAGAGATACAACACAATACAGTACAATGGGTACAGAAAGACGATAATGGTAAAATTTTGAGTAAAAGAAAAGATTGTACACTTCACCATAGTACAAATTTAACTCACGTACAGTAACGGGGGCAGAATATAAAACAACAAACATAACTACGTATTACATAGAGTAGGCAAACAACTGAAGCAATCGAGAGCCAGTGCAGCCTAGGGCAGGTAAGTAGCAGAGTTGGGCAGGGCAGAAGAAACAAGACTGAAAGGAAGAGGAGGGCGGGAGAGAGGACAGGTGTAGGGTAAGGGGAGAGGAAAATAGGACGGATTAGGGACAGGTACGTGTAGATCGGTCGGTTAGCAGGGAGAGGAGCTGTTTTTTGAAAGTGCTAGTACTGACACAGGAGCGCAAGGCAGCTGGGAAGGAGTTCCACTGTACAGGAGCTGCAGAGGTGAAGGCCATGGTACTATACCTGGATCGTGACCTAGGGACAGCTAGTTGCACAGTGTCGGAGGATCTGAGGGCATAGTGGTGTGAACTGGGAACTAAGAGGGAGGCCAGTGAAAGAGGTTTCTGAGAGATAATGATGATGTGAGCCAATTTGCCTAGTGAGGACTCCAGTAGGTCTGTAGGGGAGGACCAGCCAAATTTGCTGTAGACAGAGCAGTGGTGTGCGAGACAGCTGCAGGCTAGAGCGAACCTACAAATATTATTGAAGCTTACCATTCATTTGCGGCAGAGAGACACATAGGATAGGGCAAACACGGACAGGCCATAGGACAATCTGGGAAGAAGGCCCAAGCAACTGCAATGCGTGCCAACAGAGATGGCTTTTAGCACGGTAGGCTACACCTAAGCCAGAGTAGACTCCCTTACGAACCGGGCAAATGTGAGTTGAGAAGTCTAGGGAGGGATTCAGCATAATTCCAAGGTGATGTGACTGTGTTCAAAGGGGTGCCACTGTCCATTGCTACCAACAAGGGTATCGCAAGTTTTTTTTGTTTGAGTGGGGTTCCAAAGAGCACATCTTGGGATTTGGTGTCGTTCATAAGAAGTTTGCTGTCCCTGAGCCAGGACAGTACCGCGGACAGGTCGGAGGCTAAGTCGCGGTTAATACGAGTTATGTCAGGGGAGTGACAGAACAACACCAGGTAGTCTGCATAAAGGATAGGGGTTGTTTTGTTAAAGCAGTGTGTGACTGAGTTAATATGAAGACACAATAACCGGGAGCAGAGGATGAAGCCCTGGGGGGCACCAAGGGAGGTGGGAAGATGCTCAGAGAAGGTTGAGCCAATTTTGGTGCACTGGTTATCTGTTGGAGAGATAGCTGGAGAGCCATGACAATGCACTGTCTGAGATTCCTAAAGACCCAAGTCTGTTAAGGAGTGTGGAGTGGTTGACGGTGTCAATGACCTTCATTAAGTCTATGAAGACAGCACCTGTGAGGTGACCTAGATCAGATGCAGAGCAAAATCGCATTAGTCAGGGTGAGTGTTGCTGTGATTTTTACGAAAGCCAAGCTGTGCAGCATATAGCAGATCATGCTTTTCCAGGTAAGTTGAGTAGCGACAACTTTCGAGTATTTTGCCGAGTATGTGGAGTATTGCTATTGGCCGGTAGTTAGACAGGGTCTTGGGGTTTCCTTTTTTTTTTTTTTTAAGAATAGGTACATTTGCGTGTTTCCATACCACAGGTACTGCACCTGTAGTGAGGGACAGATTGATAATATGGATAAGCGGAGGGGTGAGTCGACAGGCTGCCAGTTGCAGGAGTTTGGTGTCAAGGCCATCTTGGCCTTCAGACTTGCTTTCAGGTAGTGAGAGTAGGAGTTTAAGCATGTCAGTATTGGTGACTGATTTAAACAGGAAGGGGGGGTCATGTGACAATCTTATTTCATAGTCCCAGTGCTTTACAAACTCCAATTTCACAAAATGTCAGAGTGAAGGGGTGGCACGGGGCGGAGCTGGATTAAATAGGGACCAGGAAGGGGAAACGATTGGACGGCCACACTCTCATTTATGAACCCTTCACAGTCACAAAATATGAACAGCAACACTGTAAAAGAGGCTCTGTTAAACTCTGGTGCAGGTAAGCAACCCATGGGGGGGGGGGCTTTGGGAAAGCACCAAAACTGTGGTCTTTGGCTGAATTTTGACTTCCTATGTGCCTGCTTCAGAACCCCCTCCCCAGGATGACCAATGGTTCTCACCTCAAACAATTTTAGACCTTAGATACACTGGTTAAAGTGAGTCTTGGAACTAGGGATGAGCAAATCCAGGCTGGATGTGAATTTGGCTCTGGATGTGGCAAAAATCGAGGATGTGTTCAGATTTGGTTTTGCAAAAGGTTTGGATTTACCTGGTCGGCGCCTATATGCATTAGTGTAGCAAAGAAAACAAAACAAAATACAAGAGCACTTTTTTTAGTGATCACCTCACAAACCAAATAAGGATCCGTACCTGCCCCAAAGTGAAATGCTGCATAAAGGATAATGTTTAAATAAATAAAGATTTTGATTGATTGATTGATTATACGCCTCTATTTAAGAAAGGAGGGGATCATACTTTGGCTCCGTGGAACCAAAAGCCCAATCCCTTCCACTTCCCAGTCCTCAGTGCTGTCCCCACGCTAACACGCTTTGTGCTATAAGAATATTGAGAATACAAGGACACGCTCAATAGATAGCAATGGGGCAGTTTTTTTAAAACGTTATTTTTCAGTAATTTAGATGACCAGTTCGAACAAATCAACACTAACAAGGCCCTTAAGTAGTGTGTGAGCATGTGTGCAATAAAAAAAAATGACTGTTTTGAGACCACCCCCACCTACACTTATGTAGTCAGCTTAAAACACATTAGCCAATGGAGATTTGGCTTTGCAGGGTGTCTGACAGCAGTCCAATTTGTTAAAAGGAAGGTCCCCTCAACTTTTTATTCTATTTACCTGTGTAGTCTGCAAGCAAGAACAATAATTGCCTCTATTGTACCCTCCTAATTTCATCAGGATTTAAATGTAAATGAAGGTACTTAAGGCTGATGTGAAAACCTGCCTGACTGCATTGCAAAGGTCATGACCGGAATCGTGCCAGGTATCATGTTATTTGATGCTACTTTAGGGCTAAAGCCTGCAGTTCTACTGTATCAGTGCTTTCGATGTCCTCTGCAGTCCCTGCGCTTTTGTCTCATGCTGGCCATCAGCCTTGTTTGCTAGCCAGCACAGGAAAAAAAAACAATGAGAACAAAGACAGCACACTCAGTCTGCAAAATAAGAAGCTGTAACACAAAACTATTCAACAAAGCAGAAAGATCAGTTATGTAAGCGCTTACAATAACAGTAGATTTTTTGAGAGGATCTCTCATCAGGCTACACCTTCTGAACCGTGACAATCTCAGCGCTAGGCCCACATGAAAACTTTTGCAAACAGTCAGCCAGGGGCCACCCATGATGACATCAGGGTGTACATAAACGCGCATAGCCCCACCTCACCTCAGTTTCCCACCAGAGATCATGCTCAGACGACCTCCCTCTGGGGAACCAGGCGAGACAGAGTGCTGGAACTGACAGCAATGAAGACAGCAGTACAAGGAAAGTACCGTAACAGTAGATCTTTGAGAGGAGCTCTTGCAGCAGGTTACACCATTAGGACTGAAGCCAGCAGGCACCAAGACCCCATGGAAAACTTCTAGCTAGCAGTCTATAGTGGGGGACCGCCCCCTGACGTCAGTATGCCTCCCCCAACATCCCCTATGGTACAAAAAGGGCAGTCCCCTAGCACCACCTTAGTTCTCCCACTGGAGACCCTGGCAAACACAGAAAAAGGAGAACCGAGGGGTTCCTCTGACCCTGAGGAAAGACAAGAAATATGTAGGAACAGTCACCAGAGGGAGGGTGGGAGGAAAAGCAGTACTTGCTGCAAGTGCCTTTCTCAAAGATAGTACAGTTATGCAAGAACTTACCAAAACAGTAGATCTTTGAGAATAGCTCTTGCAGCAGGTTACACCATTAGGACTGAAGCCGGCAAGCACCAGGACCCCAAGGAAATTTTCTAGCCAGCAGTATTCAGCAGGGACCGCCTCTGAAGTCGGTCTCGCCCCCGTCAGGCACAGTACACAAGGAGGCGGTCCCCCAGAGTCCCCAGTTCTCCTGCCAGAGACTCCCGTCCGCTGGATGACATCAGAAGAGGAGACTGAGGATCCACCATCAAATGGCAATCAGAATGGTGTTGAGAACACCTGATCCTAGGATAAGGATATTGCAACAACAAAATCTACCTCCAGCGGGGATGGTGGGCGCGGAAAATACCTGCTGCAAGAGCTGTTCTCGAAGATTTACTGTTACGGTAAGTTCAAGTTCAAGTTTATTGCAGGAAAACTCCATTGAGCAAGCTCATTCACAAGGAGGTCTTGTGACATAAACACTTAATGTACAAACACAGATAGGTAATAACAGTATATACATGAAATGCACGTTACATGATACAGGCTGGATATACATACAAGGGTACCACATAGGGTGACCGCAGGTGGTAAACATTGATATGAGACAGGGAAGCGACTTACAGGTTGCATACTAATAAATGAAACATGATGACTGGTGTGTGCAATACATATACAGTATTTGACAGCTAAAACAAACAACAGTCTACAACTGATATGGGGAGGTGATTTGATAGGTAGCAGTGGAGCGTAAGCAAAGATAAAGCCAGGAGTAGAAGGAAGGAAAGCAGTTAATACGACAAATCAATTATACCTTACCAGTGGATAAATATGGCACATATGGGAAGGAAGAGACTTAATGACAGTTACAGGTGTCTTATTTTGGCTGAACTTAGCGATTTGTAATAGTTTATTGAAACTCGCTAGTTAGTTTCAATGCAGTTTAGTAATTGGTTCGAATGGAGGAAGGGCATATGCAATAGCACGCTTACCAAAGGAAGTCCGCGTCCTTGGTATGTCAAGCATAATAAAGTCAGATTTTCTTAACGAGTATGCACTATGTGAGATACTAATAAGGAAAGAGAGATAGCTTGGCAATTTCTGCAGGAGCAGTTTAAGAGTCCATAGCCCAGCATGGAGCAGGCGTCTAGTAGTAAGGGGATGTCCAACCAGCAGCTGCATATAAGTCACAGTGGTGCGAACGGTAAGGGGAGTTGGTAATGAACCGTAACGCATGGTGATAAAGGATGTCCAGTTTACTTAGTTTTGCAAGACTGGTGGAGGAATACATTACATAACCATAGTCGAGTAGGGGGAGAAACGTGGCCTGTACAAGCTTGTTTCGAGTTTCAAGGGGGAAAAGGGGCCTATTTCTGTAGAAGAAACCTAACCTTGCTTTTAACCTTCTAGAGACATCTTCGACGTGGTCACTGAAAGATAATTTATTGTCGATCCAGATACCTAGATATTTAAATTTGGTTACAACTTCCAGAGGCTCGTTTAGTGTGGTGACAATGAAGTCTTGGGCAAGGGTATTGGGGGGGCCTGAGACAGCACTGCGGGAGAATATCATCGCTTTAGTCTTCTTAGCATTGAGCAGAAGCTTTGCCTTTATTAGATTATGCTCAAGTTGTGCAAAGTCCACTTGAAGCACTCCCTTGACTTCAGATAACGATGGGCCAGAAGTATACAACACAGTATCATCTGCAAAAAAGTGCAGATTGGACGTAGATATGTTAGCATCTAAGTCATTAATGTACAGAAAACAAAGATAGGGCCCAAGATGGATCCTTGGGGACTCCTCTTGCAACTGGCAAGGCAGCAGAAAAAAAGCCTTCCGCCTTTACTTTTGGAATCTTCCAGTTAGGTAGCTAGAGAACCACTGGGTGGTATGGTATGTGGCACCCAACTTTGCAAGGCAATTGACTAATAGTTTGTGATCAACAGCATCAAAAGCTTTGCTGAGGTCCAAAAAGACTGCACCAGTTACCTTCTTAGCATCTATAGCAGAGATCCAATCATTGGTTACTTTTGCTAGTGCAGTGATTGTGCTATGATTAGCCTGGAAGCCAGACTGAGCTGGGTTAATGAGAGAGAAGGTTTCCAAGTGAGATTTTAACGGAATATGGATCAGTTTTTCGAGAACTTTAGAAAGGATAGGCAATATGGAGATAGGCCTATAGTTGTTTACATTGCATGGGTCACCAGATTTAAATAGAGGGAGGATATGTGCTGATTTCCAGCAGGATGGCACAGTAGCAGATGTAATGGAAAGACTGAAGATGTGGAGAATTGGGGCAGTGAGATGGGCGTAGCCTGACCTTAGAAAAAAGGGTTCTAAGCCATCGTCCCCTGCGCTTTTTTTGGTGTCTAAGTTAAGAAGAGAATCTTCTACTTCTTTACAAGTTATCTCGCGCAGTTGGAAGGGGCTGGGCGCAGGACTAGATTTGACGGGAGGGGTATGCTGGCTCACCACAGCACCAGCATAAGGTGACGAGTCAAAAGCTAATCCAGCTGTGGCAAAGTGGGAGTTAAGTTCCTCCAGGATTACGGACTTGTTTTCCACAATCTTGCCACTTGCAACTATCTTTGTTGGGACAGAGGGGGCCATGGGCCGTCCTTCTATAGCTTTGATAGTCTTCCATATTTTATGAGGGTTACCTTTAGCTTGCTCGAGAGTAGAAATATAATAGCTTTAGCAGAGCTAAGTTTTTTCACACAGTTATTCCTGGCTGTTCTAAAGGCCTGCCAATCCGAAGATTCTTTGGACTGTCTAGCTTTAGCCCAGAGCTTATCTCAAGCTATAAGGGCTGCCTTGAGATCAGAGGTGAACCAGGGGTTGGAATTGTACCGTACCTTTACTTTGATGAAAGGGGCATGCTTATTTATCATTGTAGTGAGTTTGTCATTAAGAATGCAAGCTGCCTTGTTGACATCTTTGGCTAGGTAAAGATCTTGCCATCTGATCATGCTCAGGTCAGATAGGAAGTTTACTGCACTGAATTTGTGAAAGTATCTTTTTGTTATAAAGATGGGTTGCGGACGGGCCTTAATTTGAGATCTTATGCAAGCAACAATTCCATGATCGCTCATGTTGTTGTGAACACTGCCAAATGAGATATTTTGTGTGGATGGGTGGTTAGTACCACATCTAGAATGGAACTGTTGGCAGTATTTAGAGTGTTGTTCCTAGTAGGTTCACTGACTAATTGCCCAAGACCTAGCTCGTCACAAAGGATTTGAGGCTGTGTGGTTTAGGTGACAGCCAGTCCATATTTAGATCTCCTAGAAATATTGTTTCAGTTTTTGCATCTACGAATATGGATTTCAAAAGATTAAGGACTTCATCACCACCAGACGGGGGTCTATAGCCACCTAGGATAGTGATACATTCCGAGGAGGGGAGATGAAGGCTCAGCAAAACTAACTCAAATTCCTTGGCTAGAGATTTACAACTAATATTGGTGACCAAGTACTTAGATTTGGTGTAGATAACCACACCCCCGCCTCTAGACTCTGTCTGCTCTAAATAAATTGTAGCCCTGCAGTGATATTTGTTGATCAGTGTTCGTCTTTTTTAACGACAACTCAGTAATTATGATAAGGTCTGGGTTAACGTGTGCAGCCCAGGCTTGCAGCTGTACAAGTTTTTTAGGCAGGTTTAAAACGTTGACCATCATCATTTTGAGACCTGTGGCCTCAGCAAAATCGATAGGCGAGGTAAGTTGTAGGGGGGGCCAGGGATGAGCTCCACATTTCCTGAGCAGAGAAGAAGCAGAAGTATAACTTTCTTTAAGGAGCTTATAAGAATGGAGACTGCTTTTTTATTTCTTCATGGCAACCCATATCGTGCTGCTCAAGAGGCGGCACCACTGTAATGACAGTTGATCGTGATCAATGTAAGTGCTTGGGTAGACATAGGTGAGGACAGTAGCAAGGGGGTGTAGGTAAGTTCTTATGTAACTGTACCATCTGACTTCGAGAAACAGCTCTTGCAGCAGGTTACACCATTAGGACTAATTCCCAAGCAATGGTGGAAATCCCACACCATTGAGAGGAGGGAAGGTAGAAATCCTTAGTAAAACCTAAGCCTAGGACGGAAGTCCTTGAAGGACTGCTAGACCAAAACCTGCTCTTCGCCACAATGCAACATCCATACTATAATGCCTGATAAAGGTGTGCATGGTGCTCCAAGTCGCTGCTGGACAGATAGCTGAACGTGGACATGATCTTTAAGGCCACAAAGGAGGTAGCCACCCCCCCCCCCTCCGTAGAATGACCCGGTAAGGGTTTGTTGTGCTTCTGGTAACAGAATGTGGTACAATGTATAAGCCACCTGGACAGCGACTGTTTGGAAATGGAAGCTCCCAGTATCCTGTGGGCGAAGGAGACAAAGCGCTGATCAGATTTTCGGTGGTGTTTGGTCCTGTTTAAGTAGTATCGAAGACACCTATGCACATCCAAAATGTGCAACAGGGCCTGTCCTCAATTTGAATATTTAGGGAAGTACACTGGTAGATCGATATTCTGATTAACAGTGACAGCTGAGACCACCTTAGGCAGAAACTTCGGATTGGTCCGTAAGGATACCCTGTCCTGGTGGAAAACCAAATAAGGTTCTTTGCACATTAGTGCATGAAGTTCCGAAATTCTTCTGGCCGAAGTAACGGCAACTAAAAACAACATCTTCCATGTTAGGAGACGTAGCTCGCAATCCGTGGCTGGTTCAAAAGGTGGCAGCATAAGCTGCTCCAGGACAAAGGGTAAATCCCAAGGTGGAATAGGATCCTTAATCGGAGGTCTAAGGTGGAGAACACCTCTCAGGAAGGTTTGTGCTGTGCCCAACTGAGACACAGGATGCTGGCCTACAGGAGTGTGATAGGCTTAGATGGCACAAAGGTGTACTTTTATCAAGGAGCAGGCCAAGCCTGTCTGAAAAAGAGACAGGAGGTAGTCCAAAACCAACCTTTCTGGACAATCCAGTGACGAAAACCACAGCGCTTGAGCCTATAGGCAAAATCTGCACCATTTCATAGCGTAAGTAGCATGAGTGGCTGGTTTTCTAGCGGCCGCTAGAACGTCAGCTACCTCTTGCGAGACCCGATGTTGCATAATGGCTATGTCTCTAGGAGCCAAGCATGCAGATTCAGTGAACGAAGGTCTGGATGGACCAAGGAGCCCACCTCCTGAGACAGCAACTGAGAGCTGATTGGCAGAGGCACCGGAGGTTCCGGGACAGCTGATGTAGTAGAGGGAACCAGATCTGCCTAGGCCAGAATGGCGTGATAAGTATCAGCATCGCTTGCTCTCTGCGAAGTTACAAAAGGACCCTCTGGATTAACGGAAAGGGGGGGAAAAGGCATAGTGGAATCTGCCCACCCAGGAGAGGGACAACGTGTCTCACCAGAAAAAAACAGGCCCTGGATCTAGCAAGCAAAAATTGGGCAGTTTTGCATTGGATGAGGACTCAAAAAGGTCTAACTCTGGTGTAACCCATCTATGAAACAGATCCTCTACTACCTCCTGGAGTAGTTCCCACTCGTGGACTCTGGCCGTCTGCGATGACATTGTCCACTCCTGGGACATGAACAGCAATGAGGTTTGCGCTGTGTTGTAAAACCCAATCCCACACCCTCATGGCCTCCCTGCGAAGCGGGTAGGAATGGGTGCCTCCTTGTTTGTGGTGGTAATACATCACCGCGGAATTGTCTGTTTGTGACAGAAGGGTACCCAGTGGAATCTCCGACTGGAAAGCCTGCAGGGCATAAAGAACTGCTCTCATTTCCATGATATTTATGTGGATATGAGTTTCTTGGGCTGTCCACAGGCCCAGAGACTGGACACTGTCTAGGTGTGCTCCCCATCCAAGCCCTGAGGCATCTGTGCAGAGCATCACAATCGGAGACGGCGCAGTGAAGGGGACCTCCACTGAGAGGTTCTTTGAATCTAGCCACCATTGCCAATCCCGGATTACAGCCTTTGTGATCCAAATTGGGAGCTGCAGATGGTCTTGCTTTTGATCCCATTGGACCCATAACATCCACTGGATCACCTGCATGTGGAGACGGGATATGGGGACTGTTGCAATGGCTGCAGCCATGTGTCCAAGCAGGCAAAGGACCAGTCTGGCTGGGATGGTCTTCTTTGCCAAGATGTCCCTGATGAGGGATCTGATGTGTTCCGCTCGGTCCTGGGGTAGAAAAGTTTTCCCATGGATAGTGTCCAGAACTGCGCCTATGAACTGCAGAATCTGAGACAGAACCAGGCGTGACTTCTCTTGATTGATAATGATGCCCAGCGTCTCGAGCAGAGACTGAGTACAATGGATGGCGGACATCAGGGCGCCATGAGAAGCCAGTTGTCCAGGTAGAGGAAACACGTAGTGGCCTTGTCTCCTCAGAGTCACCACTACTACCGCCATGCACATCGTGAATACCCGGGGTACCAATGATAGTCCGAAGGAGAGAGCTCGGAACTGATAAAGGTGACCCTGCAACTCGGAGCGCAAAAACTTCCAGTGCGCTTGAGCTATGGGTATATGCAGGTAAGCATCCTACATGTACAAGGACGCTAGAAAAGCACCCTGTCCCGTCCCGCCGGCACAGCGGTTGGATTCCCGCTTGCGATGCCAGTGACCCGGGTTCAGGAATGGACCCAGTCACTGGAGGGCCGGCCGGGGAGGAGAAGGATCGAGCGACCAGCAACAGCTCTCCTTCTCTGGGGGGGAGGAGGGTAAGGGACAGGTCCAGTGCCTGCTGGCTCCTAGTGGAGGCTGGGAACATGGCAGGCTGTACGGCCCAGTTACCTGGGGGAGGAGTGGGTGTCGGTGTATGCCTTGACGTCACCATGCTGCCCCCTCGCAGAAAACTGGAAAAATCGCTCACTGGCTGCCTAGATGACAGCTCCCTGCTATCTCGAGCACTTCCAGTGCCTGTCCAGGGCCTCCTGCTCCTCAGCAGCCTGCCCTGGGCCCTAATGTAGTGTGTGCTGAGGTCTTCCCTTCCGCCCTGGTGCCCTTCCCCTTCGGAGGAGGGGGACCCGCCCAGTGACAGGGATACACTGGGATATCCCAGGGGATCGGCTGCGACATGAGGACCTGAGGAGGGCTGGATAAAGGTCAGTGGGGTCGAGGAGCTTGTGAAGCCCGAAGAAGTGGGGGCCAGTGTGGCATGGGATAGGCGGTATAAACATAGCATGCAAAAAGAAAAGCGCCCTGCTTGAGCGTGGGAATCAGACCTGGGAGGGTCACCATGCGGAAGCATTTGTACAGGACCAACACGTTGAGGTCGCTGAGGTCCAATATCGGATGGAGGTCCCCTGTTTTCTTGGGAACCAGAAAGAAGTGAGAATAATAACCTGCACCTCTCTGGTTCCATGGTACGTGCTCTATAGCTTCTTTTCAGAGAAGCGCGAGCACCTCCTGCTATACGAGCAGGGCATGATGACCCAAGTAATGGGAAAGCAGGGGAGGTCTTGACGGTGGGTGGTCGAGAAATTCTATGAAGTGGCCTTTCTTGACCAATTGGAGAACCCACCAGTCGGCGGTAATCGACTGCCACTCTAAAAAGTGGCGAGCGATGCGACCCCCAACCTTTTGTGCCAGTTGATCCAGAGGAGGGGGTGGAGCCCGTTGATCCAGAGGAGGGCTGGGGGCCAGGAATAAGTCATGCTGTGGCAGCACTGGTCCCTGCAGGCTGGGCCAGTTTAGTGTAGCGCTGGCCTCTTCCTGGGGACGACAGCCTGGGCTTTACATTGAAAAGTGCCCCTTTGTTGCTGGCCAGAACATGGCTGCTGCCTTTGTTGCTGACTGCAAAAACGGCTCTGGTTTCTACCAAAAAAAAAAAAAAACAGGTCTTGATCTGTACATGGCCTTCTGTACATGGCCTGTACAGACCTGACTGCCTTCCCAGCTTCCTGGAGTTTGGTGATAACCTTCTCCGAGAGTTCACCAAAAAGTACGTCACCATTGTAAGGGACATCAAGAATGTTCTTCTGTACGTCCGGGATAAAACCAGAGACACGGAGCCAAGAGCATCTCCGGAGACAGATGCCTGAAGCTGCAGCTCCGGCAGACGAGTCCGCAGAATTGTATGTGGCTCGTAGCACTTGGGTACCCACATCAGACCCAGTGCGGAGGAGGCTTAGAAGCTCCGCCTTCTGATCGCCATCCGGTAATTTATCAACCAGGTCCTGGTCCTGTTCCCACAGGGCATTCTGAAACTGTACCATGTGAGATAGGTAGTTCAGGGACCTAATGGACACCTAGTTTTAAACACAGTACTATCTATAAGCATTTAACTTTCACCTCTTAAACCAGAACTACGTATCACTCTGACATTACCTGATGCAGCGCCACCCCAATAAATGTGGACAAGCTGGGGGAGGGTGGGATTAGAGCCCACTGGCCTCTCGTGCGAGTCAATCAGCCTCTTACACTGTTACTAAAAAGATGCCTGCTGTATACATTTCCCTTCCCCCCTCTCACCAGGCCAACCTGCAGCTTCCTGTCTGAGCTCCACCTGAGTTAATCTCTCAATATCATCCCCAACAGCATAGATTAAATAGCACAGCCTAGAATGTCACTTAGAAACAGATGCAACTCGCAGAACTGATTTTAAATCTCCCCAAAAAACTTAGCCCCTCACAACACAAACAATTCCAATATTCTCCTCTACATGATTTATTACTTAAGAAATTCCCACTAAAACAAGATCGTTATCTCTTGGGAGTTAATCTTCAGCTATAGCTTATTCCCTACTTGAAATTATAATGCTCTGTTGTGACATCAGTCTGTTACCATGGGAATAACTGTGATGTCACAAGCATAGTATTATGACATCAGGTTGGGAAGATGAAATAGGAGTCAAGGAACAACTCTCCTGTTTTCATGCATATGACCTAGGCAATTAATAATGGGTATAAGAAAAACAGTGCTAATGAGAAATATAAGCCACTTTGTGCCCAAATATTACGCTTTCTTACATTCTTCCGAAGGTGTCTGGTGCTCTTTAATGCTCCCCTGCACAATGGGTAAGAATGAGTCCCCCCCCCGTTTGTTGCTATTATGCATCGTACTGATGTTGTCCATTCTTACTGAACGGAGGTCCAGGGAACAAGTGGTTCCAGAAGGCTCGGAGACTGAATAGTACTGCTCTCATTTCCAGAACATTCATGTGCAAAGCGTGCTCCACCTGGTTCCACGTTGTATCTGCGAGGGTCCCAGGTGGGTTCCCCCATCCAGTTCCTGATGCATCCGTGGTGGGGATCTGATGTGAAGAAGAAATCAAGAATGGAACACCCTTGAGCAGGTTGTTGTGTTCCATCCACCACTTAAGCAATAATGTCCAACACGGTGTGTGTGTGTCATGCTGGGATAACATGCGCCTCAATTCGTCCAGCGACTGAGGCGTGGACGTTATCCCAACGACTACACCCTGGAGGGCATTATTGCTATTACACATGGCGCTTGTTATACAGAAAAAAAAAATTATTTTAAAGATGTTTTTATGCGGAAAAATATTTTGGTTTTTTTAAGAGAAGATGAAACAATCAATCAATCAAAGGCTCCATAAAATGCTCATCTGCAGGTTCACAGTGAGGCTGAGACTAGACCCGTGATGTTGTACTGGGATAACATCATGGGGCCAGCCCAAGACTGACCAATCAGAGTCCAGGATTTTTTCTTGCAATTGTATAATTGAGCACTTTGCACAAGGGAGACATGACTAGAATCGTCTGTTCTAGATAGTCAGTCAGCCGGTCCCACTGAACTCTCAGGGTCCATTGTGGGATCCGCATGTGCAACCTGGCCAACGGCACAGTAACAATGGCAGCTGCCACAAGTCCCAGAAGGCATGAAAACATCCTTGCTGAGACACAATGGTTGTCATGCACCAACTGTGCTTGGGCAATCAAGCAGTCTGCCCTGCCCAGAGGCAAGAACGCCGAACCCTGGGCCACATCCGAAACTGCCCTTATGTACTGCAGTTGTTGGCAGGTTATCAAGACAGACTTTGGTACAGTATGTTGACAGTCACCCCCACAACATCAAAAGTTGTCTGGTTCGAGCCAAGGTCTGCAACAGTTCATCCTTGAAGTGGGCTTTTAATAGCCATGTCGTCCAGGTAAGGAAAAACAGACAGACCCTCCTGTGAAGGGCTGCTGCCACCACTGCCAAGCATTTGGTAAAGACTCAGGATGCAGAGGACAAGCCAAAGAGTAACACTCTGACTTGATAATGCTCCCCCTGAAACAGGAACCTCAGAAAATTTCTGTGGGGTTTCCAGATCTTGAGATGGAGGATCCTACATATGCACGGAGCAAATGTAGTCCCGTTTGCAATAGGGGAAGAATATCCTGCAGAGTGGCTATCTGAACTTTCTTATATTCTGTGGAGAGGTTTAGATCCCTTAGATCCAGAATAGACCTCGGATCCCCTGTCCACTTTGGGACGAGGAAGTATCTGGTATAAAAACCTGTGTTCCTCTGCTCTATAGGGACAGATTTTATTACCAATTTTTGAAGCAGAGGCTGCACTTCCCCTAGCAAGAGGGACATGTGCCCTGGTGAGTAGTCTGTCACCACTGGTGGATGATATGGAGAGTTGTCCAAGAGCTCCAGAGCATGACCCTTCTCTATGATCTCCAAAACCCATTCATCTGTAGTCATCACCTTCCACTGATCCAAGTGGAGGGGGAGGCGACCCCTAAAGCCACCCCTGGAGGTAAAGGTGGTTGGGGGATGTGTAAGAAGTCATGCCGAGCCAGTGCGGGGGGGGGGGGTAGAGCCTCCAGCTCCACTACCCTTAGGTGCTTTTGAATGGGCACCTGGACTTGTGATGGGGACTGCCAAGTCCCCCGCACCTCTGCCTCTTCACTGCAGGCTGCATGCCAGACGCTGCCAACTGGCAGCAGATGGGCTAAGGTTACCTCTGCTCCTACACATTTTGGGTAGGGTACAGGGATTTCACTGACTTCAGAGTCTTGTCAGATGACTGAAGATTTTTCAAAGCTTCTTCAACGTCATGGCCAAATAGTTTCTGACCTCTGAATGGGGCATTGAGGACTGTTTGCCGCACATCAGTGGCAAAACCTGCTACCCTGAGCCAAGACTAGCATCTGAGACAGATGCCAGAGGCTGCAGCTCTGGTAGAGGCATCATAAATATCACATGCTGTATGGATCAAACCTTTCTCTGCATCAGCATCAGCAATGAACCATTAACTCGTGCTTAGCAGAACCCTCAGACAACGCCGGGAAGCAGCCTTGACCTTCCTCCAGAGGGTGTTGTGATATTTTATTATATGGGCCTGGTAATCAGTAATACGTAGGCCCAAGCAGTGGCTTAGGGGGGAGCCAAGGGCCACACACACTATTATTTTGGACACCTAGCGTTGTTCAGCCATTCTGGGAGAAGGTGGCTCAGGCACTTACAGAACTACTACCTCAAAGCCCCACATTAACAACAGAAATGGCATTATAGTGCTCCCTCGCTATAGTGAGCCCCTCTATAAGGAATCCCTGTGATAGTGAAAACCTGTGATGGCTCCCATTGTTGTCTAGGCCTGTTAACACCTCACTATAGTGAACAACAGCTATAGTGAACAAATTGGCTGGTTCCAGAGGTGTTCCTTATAAAAGAGGGACCACTGTATTTCTTTGATACCCTCCTCCCTCCCTTCAGGGACAGCTATACCATAAACAATCAGGCATTTGGCTCACTGCGAGGAAAAAGGCAATCACCAGGCACTGGCTGACGCCAGTCTGTCCCACCCAACAAGAGTGGTAAGACCTAGTTCTGTAAGCAATAAGACATGGTAGGATGTGCACAGAACAGGTATTATCGCATCATGAGGGGTGTTGAAGACACAAGGCTGCGTGTCGAAAAAGTTCTGGCCCTCTGGGCGTAAAGCAATATCTGTTCTACACACACCCCAGAGTGTCTTATTGCACTTATAAAATGCCCCCCAAAACAAAACAGCTAAAAAAGTTAGACGCTGAAAACTGTTCTGCAGTTTCACTAATTTAATTAAATAGTTAACCCCAATAAATATATGAGGGAGGGCTAAAGAAATAAACACTGGGATGCGAACATTGAAAACAACTAGAATGCAGCTTAACCCGTGTTGCACTGTTCAACATATGAATGAAAAAAAAAAATTGCTTGGCAATGTTTATAAAATTTACTGTCCCATTGAAGCTTACGGCTACACTGAAATTGAAGGCACCTTGGCTAAACGTTGCCTGTTGAACACTCGGTGGCAGTGCAGAGTTCTCTACTGTAGATTTCCTAGTAAGGTTTCTTCTTCGTGCAGGCTAAGTATGCGACGGACACTAGGTGGCAGTCCAGCGTTTTTCTGGGTTGCACCTGAGAGCTGGATTTTGTTCAAGATTTCCATTAGCTGTTTCCTTGTCATTGCAGTCACCGAGTATGCAGCTTCACTTTCTTCGGTCTGCACAGGAAGTGGACCAGTATGCTCCGAGGCTCGCCTAGTAGCGATGCCCTGTTATGGCCATCACCTCTGCTTTCTAAACCTGCATCGGACAGTAACTGAAGTGCAGTAGCCCAGACTGAGTGATCTGTGTATATTCTGGTGAGTCCGACTTCTTTACTCAATAGGGACGTAAATGCAGAGAGGTAGTTTAACCCCATCGGCTCCTTGCAATACCACACAATGGCAGTGTCCAGAACTTGTTGTGTTAGTCTGAGAGGGTGACAATAAAAAAGAGTAGGCATCAGGTGGCAGTTTGGAGATGTAGTTTTTTTAAACTAGTGACCGGATAGTTGGGTGAGCCAGGGACAGAGTAAAATAAAGCCACGTTGAGTTTCCCTATTCGGTTCCATGAGGTCTCCATGATTTTTAGTATGTTCAGTAAAACTCAAGGTCACAAACTCGAAACCATTTTCATCCACTTTAAACTCAAAACGTTTTGGCTGTAATTGTCTTTTACCCTCACCTTGCCTACTATTGAACATCAGGCCAAACTTTCTGAACCAATCCTGACGCGGTGTTTGGAGACAGCACAGGAGAGTATCTTAGTGGGGGTTTTTTTTCGGTTTTTTTTTTTTAATCAGCTTTGCTTAGAGCAGGGTGATGCTTGGCTAAATCTTTCTATGATTTCCTGTATTTTTTCATTACTGTAACGAAGACACTGTTGCTGGTTGAGAAGGCAGGATAAGAAATTATGTTTACATTTCTGCCTATTGAGAGACAATTTGGATGGCGATTAAAGGCAGCTCAGAGACTACAGAAGATGCTGAGGGAATACTCTGCCGTCTGAGTTCCTCACCTCAGCACAGCACGAAAACATTTTGTTCAGAAACTCTGGTCTGGCAGTTTTAAAAATCGAACTGTATGTTTTTGGCTCTTTTCCAGTCCTTAAATACATTTAAAGCCCAATTGGCTTTTAGTGATTGGCTCGTTTCTGGCATCCTCTATTTCATTCAGCTGGGTTGCTGTTACTGAGAGGTGGCTACTGCTAACTGCCACACTATCCGAGGTATTTTCTGTCACAAAATTGCTCACAGTTGTTGAGGGAGGGTTTTCTGTTACAGATTCCTGTTTTTCTTCCTCTATCATGTTGTTGAAAATTTCTTCAGCTTCTGGTATGACAGACATCAAAATTGATTCCTGACAGGTTTGCCATGCCAAGTGACAGTTGCTTTCACTTCAGTGGGCAAAATAAAAATGTCTGCCTGATGAAATGCCAACATTCCAAATCGGCATGGATTCTGTCTCTGACACTTTTCACCAATGGTCAGCACATTTTTTAGTGTCATTCATGGAACATTTGTGATACATGGCAGCTGACCAATCTGGAAGTAGAATCATCCATTCCCATTTTATAAGGATATTTATTATATGGCCAGACTGACCACTGGCCTGTCCTCCAGTCCCCAAGCTTTAACAAGCTTCACTAGCCAATGGAATAGCTGAATCCTCTGGATTATGGCCCACCGACCAGATGTGATCCCTTGATTTTGTTACCTAGCTTCCTCACTCCCCCTGGAGGGCTCTAGCGCCCTTGCCAGACATGTTGGCAGATAAGTATCTGCTTTCTGTTCCTCCAAACTACCAACTTCTCTGAGATATACAGTATACATAAGGATTTATTTATTGATTTAAGAGATTTACCAGGAAGGCATGCTGAGCTGAGTACCGCTCGATTCCAGATGCGCCCTGGGGTAGGGAGTTTACACTGGTACAGTAGTAAAGAAGAGACAAAACGTACATAATGTGTTTGGTACAGACAATGGGTGAGGCAGTCATAATACAAATAGAGTAGGTACATTTTCATTAGCATTTTAATAACATTAGGTGCAGGCCAAGAATGGAAAACCAGACTGGTGCTAGCAGCTGATAGGTAGGAGTTGAGATGGGGTTCTAGTTCACATTCTGGGACAATCCTCTGCAGAGAAATACTGTAGTACAGACCATTCTTACATAAACTGAATTTAAGAGAAAGGTTGCATTTGGTAGTAAACAGACCATTTCAAGTTACAGTTGCGTGCAGCAGATTTTATTTTATAGCCAATTTAAAGATTATGTACTACATAAATAACATTTTAGTGATGCTGGTCTGGACAAAAACAAGACTGGACTACTGGGTTCCTTATACATTCTTTCTGTTATAACTACTCTGGATTAACTGGAATGTATTTCATATGAAAGTAAACTGTACCTGTACTGTGCAAATAACTAAATGTCAATAAAAATATAATTAAAAAAAAATATGTAGGCGCAATGAGGCAGAGGCATATGTACGTTTGCCTAGGACATCCAACTTCCTGGATTCTCCATCAGGAGGAAGGGAGCTCATGTGCCCGGGACCTGTCATGGGCAGCTGTGATCACCACTGAGTTGGTCTCAGGCTGGTTAGCATAAAAGGGATTTCCAGAAGGAGCAGGATACATTCTGTCTGCCTTTCTGGGCACAGCTGGTATAGTGTTTGACCTAATACAAGGCTGCATAAGTGGCATCCTCCAAGGCTAGAAACAGGAGGAACCACAGCAGAGGGAGATTCTGGCATCTCCAGAAACTCCAACAGGTTCTTTTTGGTAAAATCCAGCTCTTCTAAAGTGAAGTCCATGGCAGCTTGCATTTACTGCATGATGCATCGTGTTAAAAAACGAGGGATCCTCTGGAGGTGATCTTGATACGTTCACAACAGAGTCCTGACTACAAGAACAGACCGTGGAGCTGGTGCAATGTCCATAGTGGCTTTCAGCAAAGTCTTCCTTCTAACTCCTCATCCTCCTGCATCATGAAATTAGATTATATTCATATCCGTCATTGACTCTGTCATTAACGGGAATGAATGACCGCACCAGCGACGCTGGCAGCGGCAGAGAAGGTCTATTTTGCAGTGTCGATGGGGTATTTGTGGAAGTCCCCATCGACAGGCCCCCTGGAACAGGAAAACCAGGTCGTAGATGTCTTATGCCTGAAAATGTAATGAGTACTGCCTGAATGTCGATGCCACTTTGGTTGGTAGGCGTGACTTAAGTGGATGACACTGCAGGCTGGATCTCCACTGACAGCAGCAACATACCGTCCGTAATAGACCCAGTATTGCCTACACCAAGCCCCAACCTTGGTGTCTGGTCAACGGTTGGGGTGGGGGGCAGCGTCAAAGCAGAGGTTGTACCAGTAATCTGCAGGGGCAACCTGGATCTCAGTGGGGAGGCCTTGTCCTTGGTCCCAGTGCTTATGTTTGTGACTCCTCGAAGAGTCTTCCCAGGACTTTGATAACCGCAATCCGGTTGATGGGGATGGCAATGCGACTTTACCCTGAAGCTGCTTCTCCACCGCTTCGACAGTCTTTTGGAGGAGGAATTTCTCCAAAGCCCCCTTCCTGCATCACTTGGTCACAGAGCTGAACCCCTGGAAGATCTCACAGGCATTCACACTGTGTGAGAGGCCTAAGCAGCAGAAACAGACATTGTGGGAGTCTTCTTTGTAAATGAACTCTCCGTACTCGCAATAACAGAAGAGTTTAAACAGTTCCTTCAGCAGCATACAGTTCAACGAAAATCACTATAAAAGTGACCGATACAAGAAAATATAAAATGGTGGCTTTGAGCAGCAATGTTCCTGATGGCGGGTCTGACGAGTCACATCGACGGCGGGAAAAGAACTGAGGAGGGGACGGGCTGCTGTATACACCGATGTTTGACATCATGGGCAGCCCCTGGCTGACTGCTTGCAAAGATTTCTGTGTGGTCCTAGTGCTGACATGGTTATAGTTCCAAAGGTGTGGTGGCCTGATGAAAGAGACACCCTCGAAGAAGATATAAAAATACTTTACAAACCCAAACCTTCTCTAAAAGCATTTTTTCCAACTCAGATACACATTAAACTACAGAAAACAGCAAGGCAGTTACTGTACCTTGAAAAGTTTGATGGCAGCACAAGACAAGAACATAGGGGCTGCAAAGGACATGAAAAGCATTGATAGTAGAACTCCTGCAGTCTTTAGCTCTAAAGCATCATGAAATTCCAGGATACCTTATATGAGCCAGGTTATGACCTCTGTAATGGAGCCAATCAGGTTTTCACACCAGAATTTTACCTTAAAATCCTGGTGAAATTAGGAGGGTGCTGTAGCGGCAATCATTATTCATGCCTGCAAACTACACAGGTGAAGTGACAAAAAGCCAGAGGGTACATTCCCTTTAAACAGCAAGAGACACAATGTTGCTGGTATTTTTAATAACAGCAAAGACTTTGACAAAGAAAACATGGTAGCCATGTTAGTCCAATCAGTGTTGTAGAAGAAAAACAATAAGATATTGCAGGTGATACCTTTTACTGAACTAACATGTTTCTCCTTTCATCCTCGAACCACCACATCAGCCTCCCTCCTCGCTAGACCAAAATGGAACTACCACTTTGATCTTGAAATTTTCTCTACAAAAGGCACTCTTACAGAGCTAGTGTACTGCCTAAAAGTAATATTAGTTTTTAAAAGCAGTCAACCATTACTTTTTATATCTGAGGTACTTTTTTGTTTTCCCGTTGGTCAATTAGAATATTGTTTACCTGATGTTAGTAGGTGTGACGTGTGGAACAGCACTCTGCCTGGCAGCCGACATATCTATCTCGATTGTCACCCAGTACATCATCAGCACTGTGACCTCACCGACTGCGACATCACAGCTGACTGACCGGGCAGCTACTGAGTGGCTCTTCCTGAGCAGTTGTGATGTCACAGTCAGTGAGGTCATAATGCTGATAATGGAATAGAGACAGATATGTCAGCTGCCAGGCTGAGAGCTGTTCCACACATCCAGCACAACATTATCATAGATACATAGATACATAGACAGTGTCGGCAGATAAGGGCCTATGGCCCACCTAGTCTGCCCATTTGAGCTTGTAAGTTCAGTTTGTTTTCCTAGAAGTCTATTTCCCCATACCCCTGACCTCTAGAATTCCTTTATGTCTATCCCATGCATTCTTAAATCCCGTGATTGTTTCAGCCCCACCACTTCCTCTGGCAGGGTGTTCCACTTGTCCACCACCGTTCTGTGAAGAAATTCTTTCTCATGTTTCTCCTGAATCGCCCTCCCTCCAACTTCATCCCATGCCCTCTAGTCCTGAAACATCTTTTTCGCTAAAATAGTGTTTTCCTGCACCCTGTTCCTCCCTGTAAGATACTTGTATGTCTCTATCATATCCCCTCTCTCCCTCCTCTCCTCCAGGGAGTACATGTTCAGTTCCTTCAACCTGTCTTCATAGGACTTGTGATGCAACCCATGCACCATCTTTGTTGCCCTCCTCTGAACCTTCTCTACCCTGTCTATGTCCTTACGTAGGTATGGTCTCCAGAACTGTACACTGTACTCCAGGTGGGGCCTCACTAGTGTCTTGTATAGCGGAATTATGACCTCCCTTTTCCTGCTGCTATCACCTAGAAAACTTTTTAATGAGCAAAAGGAAAAAGAAAGGCCCCTACTCCACTGTGTGTTTCTGATGTCGACGGGGTCAAGATCCCAGTTACTGACAACTTTAAATACCTTGGGGTGATGCTGGACCCGCAGCTTGACCTTGGCCGCCACATTCAGAATACTTGCAAGACTGTAAACTGCAAACTGGGTCCGGCATAAAGAGCAAAAAGTAATCTTACTCCAGCAGCTCAGATTGCACTTGCCAGAGGGGTGCTCCTACCCTCGTTCTGCTATGGGCTCCTCTTGTTTGCCCGCTCATCCAAAATCCACCTCACTAGGTGGTCCACTGCCTACAATAATGTCTGCCGCTTCGCACTGGCTGCCCCCCCATTTCACTCACCATTGCGACCTCTATAGCAGGCTAAATTGGCTCTCACCCGCTAACCACATAGACTTCGTCTTAGGGTGCTTCACCGGAAAGGTTCATGGCACTGGCACCCCTCCAGGGCTTGCGAAATTTCTTGTCCCGTCCGTCTCCTCTCAGGTCCCAGGGACAGGCTCTCCTCAAGACACCGGCTCCACGGACTCAAATGGCTAGGCGGGACTTTGCTGCATTCGCTCCCAGACTGTGGAACTCCTTCCCTGCCCAGGTCCGTACCACGCACTCACAGATATGTCTCCGTTCCTCCCTATGAAACCATCTCAAACTTGCCTCAGCCTGTGGCTGCCCCAGACCCCCGTGAATTGATCTATCACAGCACTCCTCTGCTCTGGAGCTACTCCTGGACAAAAGACCAGACTCCAAGAGGTTGCTAAGCTGTATATAGTGTCACATCTGAAGAATTCGATACTGTGCCCCTGGAACTGCTCTTGGCTTCCATAAGGTGTTTATGTTGTTATGTTAATACTGTATAATCTATGCCTTACCACGCTCATACGCTGTGTTGAATCTGTAACATTACTGCTCTTATCTCCCACAAGGTGTTTATTTTTATGTTATGTTAATACTGTATAATCTATGCCTTACCATGTTTCGTATGCTGTGTTGAATCTGTATCCTCACATGGACTGTAACATGTCTAATTTGTACAGTGTCGTTGTATGTACCTAAATCTATTATTCCTGTACTCTCCCGGGTCATACCTGAAAATAGGCAATTGTCTTGTCTAGTGTACCTACCTGGTTAACAAAAGCTAAATAAATAAATAAATAAAAAGTTACAGTTGTCTAATTAAAATTTTATATCATTTTCCTGTCTGTTTTGGTTTCACTATCTCTTTAGATGACAATGGGGCAGAATATTCCTCCCAAGACAAGTAGCTCAGCTCTGCTTTCACTTATCTGACACAGACAGTAGAACTCTTGAAAGCTAGTCTCAAAACCGGTTTCGTTCGTCCAATAAAAAGTATCACCTGCAACATATTTTTTTTTCTTCCACAGCTAAGACTTTGAGTTGAGACATACTTTTTTTGAAAACGGTCTGGCTAGCAAAACAGGCTTACAAGCACAGGTTGCTGGTCAACTTGGTAGCCAAGGGGATTTTGTCAGCGGCAGCACACACACACACACACACACACACACACACACACACACACACCTCTGTTACTTTAGTTCTTTCTTTCACTTTTTTTCCCCCCCTTTTCTGTTTTTGGTCTTCAGTGCTCTTCTCTCCTGTGGTGCCTACTACAGCACAGGCCCAGCCTCCAAGGCAGATTTTATTTCAGATTTCTTTTTCTTTCCTTTGTTTTGTTATTTAATTCTCCCCGTGTTGTCCCTTCTCCCCTGCCAGTGTTAGGCACTGCAGGGCAGGCATCACAGTCAATGGATACCTGTCCTACAGACCCCCAATGACATACTTTTTTCTGCTAGCTTATTTGTCATGCTCTCCCGTCACACTCCATAATCTACTCCCAGGGCGGCAGACAGTGCTGCCCAGTGCCTGCTACAGTCACATAATCCCTCACACTAGTGGCTGCTGCTAAGAGTTCCTTCCCTAACTTTTCCTCTGAGACTGGTGTCGAGCAGCTACACGATCCAGCCACACAGTGCTCAGCGTGCCTTTCCTGGTGAAACATTTCAATAAATAAATAAAAATACAGTCCAATTTGCAAGACATGAACCAGAGTACATACTGGTGTACATGCACTGAGCATCAGGTGTCTGGCTCGGGTCTCGACAAAACAAAGCCACCTGAGTTTGAGGCAGCTCAGTCCGGACCATCACTACGCGGAGGTGACTGGTGGGCAACACAGGAAGTGAAGTTTATGTGCCGTGCTTCACTTTAAAAGGGAGTGTGACTTAAGGTCTACACTAGTGGTTTATTCAACATCACAATTTCCTAGGACTTCTGATGTACATAAGCACAGCAATTCCCATACAAAACAAAAGCACTGTGACAATTACTGCCCACAGATCCTTTTTACTGCCAAAAGCAACATTCTGCAGCCTCACAATGCTTGTGTCAGCTTCTCCATCTGAGAAATCTGGTTCCCCGTTCCTCCTGGTCAGAAGGAAGTTTTCTAACCAATTAATAAAGAAAATGTTAGACAAAGGCAAAGGGTCCATCATAGTCTTCCAGGGATAAATTTATTTACTGCAGCTTGGAAAAGCATCCAGCAAAAGCATCTCTGGTAGAATATATATCAAATACCACGATAATGTGATATGTAAAAAAAAAAAGAACACTTCTACTGACCAGATGAGGCAGAGAACACTGGGTAGATCCCCATGGAGAAGGGGGGTGTAGACAAGCATACTCACTGTACACATTTGTGTACAGTTTTGTTGAGTGCCTGTCACAAACCATAAGCCACTCTGTTAATATCATCATTCTAATCTGTAGTATCTGGGTTAGTGTAGTCCACTGAGGAGTGTCCCATACATGTATAACCTCTTTAAAGAGTAGAGGAATCATCTGACAACAATCTAATCTGACTTGTTTGGAAGGGGGTGCCATTTGGAAAGGATGTGTACATTTCTTAATTGGGGGGGGTGTAACTGTTGGAGATTGTGTACAAAATGGAAATTTTTGGCTACACTCCTGCAGCACTGACTAGTCACAGTGACAGGATCCTATAGGAGGGAGGAAGGATAGTGGGACGACATGGCCTAATTAAAAGATTCTCTCGGATCTACTGGTAAGTACGCAACTGTTCTATCTTCTTGGAGGCTATCTCTTTCAGCAGGCCACCTCTATGGAATGAGTACCACGCAGTACTGACAAAAAACAGTCTGGGTGGCTGAAGCCTACAGGCCTAAGAAAGTAGGCCTTGGCTTGAAGCACAGCTAGGCCAAACCAGCCCTTTTTTGAGAGCCAGTGTCCAGACTGTAATGTTTAGTGAAAGTGTGGACAGTAAACCAGGTGGCAGCTGCAAAGATTAAGGCAGCACATACATTTTTGAAAAACGCAACAAATGTGGCCATGCCTCTAATGGAATGACCGTGAACGAAACAAAAAAATGCGAGGACTTCCTGTAGCCCTTTGTGCAATGTATGCAGTACGCAAGTATTCTGTGTACATCTAGCGTATGGAGCAATGCTTCCCCTGGATTGGCATGCTCAGGGAAGTAAACTAGCGATTTAAACTAAACTCAGACACCACCTTTGGTAAAAACTTACAATCAGTATGCAAAGCAACCCTGTTTTTGTGGAAAATCAAATAAGGAGACTCGCACATTACGGCCTGTGGCTCTGAAATCCTTCAAATAAATAGAAGTGACTGCAACTAAAAATCATGCTTTCCAAGAAAGAAAAAGCGTAAACCACACATCGTGGCTGGCTCAAAAGGAGCCCAAGTAATCTTTTCCAAAACAAAATTCAGGTCCCATGGGGAAACTGGATTACGGATAGGAGACTTCAGGTGTAGAATGCCTCTCAAGAATGTATGTGCCACCTCCAGCTGGGAAACCGTATTACCTTCAACAGGAACATGGAAAGCTAAAATGGCAATCAAGTGCACTTTGATAGAGAAATACTGCAGGCCTGCCATCTGACAAGGACAGTAGATACTCTAGAACCTAATTAACTGGAGAGGTAAATGGATCTAAGTGATGAGAAGCACCCACAAAGCAAACCACTTCCACTTCACAGAATAGATGGATCTGGTGGAAGGCTTTCTGGCAGCCACAAAGGACATCAGTCGCCTTCTGGGAAACCCCAAACCAGGCAATGGCTATGTTTTCAGGAGTCATGCATGAAGATGAAGAGATCTGAGGTCAGGATGGACCGGGGTTACCTGTTCCTGTGACAGCAGGTCCTGGCATAAGGGCAGGGCCACTGCCAGCTGTTGAAGCAGAGGAAATCCGATCTAGCAATGTCACAGAGGAGCACTGAGGATCAAAATTTCCCCCTCCATCTGGAGCTCGATTAGCACCCTCTGAATTAGAGGAAAGGAAGGGAAGGTGTACATGAACCTCCCTTTCCAAGAGGGACAACACATCTCACCAGAAAACTCCTGACCCTGGAGTGAGCGAGCAGAAATGCGGCAGTTTTGCATTGTGTGGGGACGTAAAAAGGTTCAACTCTGGATGACCCCACCTGTTGAACAGGTCTTCTACCACGGAGGTTAGCCATTCCCACTCATGCACTGTGGACTGTGACCTGTTTAGCCTATCTGCCAATATGTTTTAGGTGCCTGGCAAATGTACTGCTGACAGTTCTAGACAGTGTTCCAGAACCCAGTACCAGACTCTTGTTGCCTCCCTGCACAGGGGGTAAGAGTGAGTTCCTTCTTGCTTGTTGATGTAATGCATTACACGGACATTGTCCGTCTGCACTAACGGAGGCCCTGGGGAGAGATGAGTCTGAAAGGTCAGTAGGCCACACAAGATAGCTCACATTTCCAGAACATTTATTTGCAACGCGCTCTCCACTGTTGTCCATGTACCCTGCATTTGATGGGGCCTTAAATGCACCCCCAGCCTATCCCCGAAGCATCTGTAGTCAAGATCTGCTATGGGGAGGTGGTCAGGAAAGGAACCCCTTTTAACAGGTTGCTGGGTTCCAGCAACCACTTGAGCACTTTGCGTACAGGAGAGGTTACTAGAACCCTCTGTTCTAGATCATCTGTGAGCTGGTCCCACTGGACACGTAGGGTCCACTGAGGGACTCGTGTGTAGCCTGGCCAGTGGTACTGTGACAATGGCTACTGCCATCAGGCCCAGCAGCCGGAGAAATGTCTGGCTGTAACATACCAGTTGCTGTGGACCATTTGGGCTTGTGCAATCAGATGCTCGTCTCTGTCCAGAGGCAGAAAAGCTGAGCCTTTGGCAGTAGCCAAGACTGCTTCTATGTACTGCAGGCGCTGACAAGGTATTAAAACTGACTTGGAAAACACTGACAGTAACCCCCCAGTGTGTTGAACATCTGCCTGGCTCATGCTAGTCTGCAGGAGCTGCTCCTTGGAGTAGGCTTTCAACAGCCAATTGTCCAGGTAAGGAAAGACATAGTGGACCTCCCTGGGAAGGGCTGCTGCCACCACTGCTAAGCATTTGGTAAAGACCCGTGGTGAAAAGGGCAACCCAAAGGGTAATACTCTGAATTGGTAGTGCCCCCTGAAACAGGAACCTCAAGTACTTTCAGTCAGGTTTGCAGATTTTGATATGAAGGTAGGCCTCCTTCGTATCCAGGGCACAGATCCAATCCCTGACTTTTGGATGTGGGATAAGGCCCTGTGGGGTGACCATTCTGAACTTTCTGTACTCTACACAACAGTTCAGGTCCCTGCGATCTAGAATAGGCCACAGCTTTCCTGCCCATTTTGGAATTAAGAAGTACTTGTACCTACAGTACAAACCTTTGTTCCTTTGCTCCAAGTGCACAGGTTCTGTAGTTCTCTTCTGGAGTGAAGTGTGCACTTCCTCCAAGAGCAGAGGAATGCAATCTGGAGGATAGGGTGTTGGAATTGGTGGATGGTCTGGAGAGGTTTCTAAAAGTTCCAGGGCATGGCCTTTTGCTATAATTTTCAGGACTGAGGCATCCGATTTCACCTTCCTCCAGGACACATACTGTCAGTGGTAGCACAGGTGGCAGCTGTTATTCTCTCTTTTTTTTTTTTAATCCAAGAAATATCACCCAGCTGAAGCCCTATTTACTGTACAGAGAAACAAAGAATTTGATGGCAGATAAAGATAGTCTGGCCCACCTAGTCTGCCCATTTCTCTACCTACCTAAGTTCCATATCCTAAATGATCTGCAGCTTACCTTCTCTTCCCTACCACTATGGTTACCTTCTGTCTATCCCCTACATTCTTGAACCATCCTGTTGTATTAGCCTCTATGACCTCTGCAGGGAGGCTATTCTAAGCATCCGCCACCCTTTCTATGAAAAATACTTCCTTGTGTTACCCCGTCTCCCCCCCGCCAGCCTCATACTGTGACCCCTTGTTGCTGCACTTCTCTTTTTCTGAAAGATGGTTCCCTTCTGAACCCTGTTTATCCCCTTGAGGTACATAAATGTCTCCATCATATCCCCCCCACTTCTTTCCTCAAGGGTATACCTTTATACTTATGGTGACCTGGTGACTGATGCACGCCTTTGTGACATCCCACCTGGACTACTCCACCACTTTATATCTGGGGCTTTCAGGAGGACTGGCATGCAATCTCCAGCTAGTACAGAATGCCAAAGTGAGTCTGATATCTGGTATGAACAGTGGACTAGATTATGGCTATCCATCTTCAGCCACGCCTGGGTATGTACAAAAAAAATACAGGTTACTCACCTTTAACTATAGTTCTAGGAGTAGTATATAGTTCACAGACATACTTCGGCAGTTTCCTGGAACAGGCTGATTTGCACATCTTCAAGCTCAGCTCCTTCCACCACCTGGGCAGTACATCCTCTGGCTCTGCCCCGTGCCATCAGATCTTTGCACACTGGAAGCAGGGATCCAGGTGCTGCATTGCTGGGGCGGTGAGGTGGGTTACGTGGATGTGAACTATATACCACTTCTAGAACTACAGTTACAGGTGAGTAACCTGTATTTCCAAGGGCGTGGATACAGTTTACTATCCACTATCAACACTTTGGCAGACTCCTAGCAATTCTCCAGGAGGAGGGGGCGCAGCACGCACCCTTATTTGGCAAACAGGCTGGAGAATGGAGTACCCAAAATCAGCATCCCAATGAGACATGATGTTGATGCTGTAATGGGATATAAATGTGTGTGCTTTACTCTAGGTAGCGGCCATATGGATTTCCTGAATCAAGATATCCCTGGAAAACAGCCACCTAGGCAGCAGTACGTCAAGTCAATTCATTTAAATACCTGGGAATCCACCTGGACGACACACTCACCTTCTCCCTTCACATCAAGCAACTCATAAAATCCACCAATATAAAACTTGGTATCCTTTATTGGCACCGATCCTCCATGATGTCAGATGCACTAAAACTTGTCACAAGTTGCTCAGTACTCTCCTCACTGGACTATGGTCTCGTCATATATGGGGCTGTCTCCAACACTGCACTAAGGAGGGTCATAAAACACTTCTAAACAAGGCCTGCCGACTGGGCCTGGGTGCACACAAGCAGACACACTCCTGTGTACCATACAAGGAAACTGGCTGGCCCCCTCTCCACTTCAGGCTCCAATACCAGGCCTGCCTACTAGCAAAAAAATCCTTGCTGGGGCTTACACCTAGCGCTACATCTGTCCTCTCTGAAAATGCACAACCCTCTGTCAATAAAAGAAGTGTCTCAAAAGGAGGTCTTATCGTTCCCTTTAAGCATACTACAATACTACACTAGCACAGAGATCTCTCTCCTACTGCGGGCCCAAGTAGTACAACGACCTACCTGCTGCCATTGTCAGTTATACAAGGCTCAGCCAATTTAAAACAGGGCTACGATCTAACCTTGCCAACACATTCGACTGTCAATGTTACCACTAGCCAACAACTGCCAACTATCAGGTCCCTTCCCCGGTCCTTCCAAAGCCCTTCTGTATTCTCTCTCCTGCCTCTCCCTTCATGCATCTGCTGAACTGCCCACCTCCCCACTCCCCATCTCCCCACCCGCTCCCTACTGATCTCCTCCCTCCCTCCCCAAACACTTCCCACATCCCCATCTCCCGCCTTTTAGACCCCCTATCATTCCTCTCCTGCCCCTCGTCCACCAATCCCAATCTCCTACCCCTCTCCCAGACAAGGCCATGCCTGGCTGTACCTAACTGCCCCCCCAACTGACTGGGAGCGGCCCCCATCCCCGTCGCAGGTTACTCCCTGTTATCTCCTAAGTATGTACCACACTCTCGTAGTGTTGCTTCTCACTGACTATTCCACAAGTGTAAATCCTGTACTTCTCACTTGCAGTCCTTCTAACCATGTTTGTGTCGAAACTGCACTTATAATGCTGCTGTTAATCTGTTGTATGCTGTGTTTTCAACTGTTTTGTATTGTAAATAGCATGTGATGTCCTGTACTTCCTCTGACTTGGGAGTCTTTGTAAACAAACCCTCGACTCAAAGGTAATAATCCTAATCTGAAATAAATAGTGGAATGAGCCCTTATCCCTTTGGGAGGCTCCATACCAGCCAACCTAAAGCAATGGTTGATTAAGGATGTAATTCACCTGGCAGTCATCTGCTTTGCTGCAGGTCTGCCAGGCATGGCTTCAGAGTATGTCACAAACACCTGGCGAGCCTCACGCATAATTCCAGCCATGCGCTCTTTGTAGTGCAAGAGTGCTCTTCATAGTCTATGGGAACGGAGCCTATGATCAGCCTCTGAAGATGGGTTCATAAACTATACCAGAAGGTTGGTCAACTGGTTAAGGTGAAACTCAGATTCTACCTTCGGAAGGAACTTCAAGTAACGTCGAAGGATGACCTCCTTGTGGAAGACCAGGTATGGAGACCCTATCGAGATCACCCAGAACGCACCAGTTCTTCTGGCTGATGTGATAACCACCAAGAAGGCCATCTTCCACAATAGGTGAGACATCTCACACCCATGCACAGGCTCAAATGGCTTGCCCATGAGCACAGGCAACCCAGCAGCAAGTCCCAAGGCAGTGGAGGCTCACGCAACCAAGGGGACATGTTAGTGCCAAACCACCTTCTCCTGGGTCGCTGACTTACCAGCCCACACCTGGTAAGCAGAGATGGGTGCCAGGTGCATGTTAAGGATTATCACCCACAGGCCTGACTGCGAGAGGGACCAAAAGTAATCAAGGAAGCTTGCTGCAGGCAGGGCAAGGGGATCAAGCTCCTTACCTTGTCACCACATCAAGAAACGTTCCCATTTAAATGCGTAACATTTGCGAGCCAACTCCTTTCATGAGGCCACCACAATGTTGAGCATATCTTCCAAAAGACCCAGAGCCTGGAACTCTAGCTGCTCAGGAATCAGGTTGAAGGGTGCAGGGATTGAAGGTCTGGTGCCGGACCTTCCCCAGTTCTCTAGTCAGCAGGTCCGGGCGCAGTGGTAACTGCCACAGAGGCCTGCTGCTGAGGCGGAGGGCATCCGGGCATCAGATCCGTCTGGACACGTCTGGAGCTACTGGGATCATCGGCACCTTGTCCTTCCAGGCCTCACCCACCATCTTGTTGATTTATTTATCTATTTATTTTTCATTTGGAAGCAACCTTTGAGTGAGAACTCTTTTACAAAGGTTCCATGTCATACAATGGACAAGGAGACATCAATCAAATACAAGAGTTCAACAAAAACAAGGTGATGAATTAATTATACTGTACAGATGTTTCCAAATAAAGTGCATGCCACTGCAACAACAAACTTGCAGCCACATCTTGAAGCACGAAGGAGACCCAAGAGAGCCTCAACTTTCGTGCAGCCAAGGAGCCTTGTCTTGAATTCATAAGTTCAGAGAAAGAGAAGTGAGAGACACTTGGGGTGGGTGGGTGGGAGAGGCCTATGAGAGAGATGGAAGGAGGGAGGTGTCGGGAGAGAGAGAGAAAGAAGGGGTGAGATATGTGAAAAGAGAGAGAGAGAGAGAGACAGAGTGGGCAGCGTGTAAAGAAATTAATGCTAAATCCCACAAATGGAAGGACCTCACTGCTGGTGAATTAACAGTCAACACCCCAAGGTCATCGAGCTGCCCTAATGAGAGTGTAACATCAGTTGCGCCACCTATGAACTAGAGCGGGTGTTCCTGGACTAGCTGGTCAGCTTTGATATTAGTGGTTGAAAATGAGGGGTGTCTTCACTATATAGAGGGTTAGAGAGGAGCCATATTTACGTCGTATCTCAAAAATTTGGATGGATGGGAGTGGGTGGGAGTTAAGGGGGCAATCAGGGTCATTGGGAGATGTACCTTGAGGTACCACAGGCAGTAAGGATAGAAAGTGTGAGCATGGTGTGTGACCAGAGGAGTCTCAGAAATTGAGATGGCAACCACACACACACACTCTTATCTAAGAGGAACTGTTTCAGCTCAGTTTTAAATGCCCTGTTGTTAGCAACCTTTATTGTGGTAACTGGTAACTCATTAAGCCAAAGTGAAGCACAGTAGGAGAAAGAGCGTTGACCTGAGGTTGTTCTACGGAATGGAACACTAAGCGTGTTTAGCTCCTTGCCTCTAGTATTGTACTTGAGGTTGGTTTACAATAGCATATCAGAGGTACAATTGTGGTGTGTCCCCAGTCTTAGCTTTCCACCCCAGAAAGCACGTTTGGAATCTTATTCTGTTCTTAAGTGATAGCCAATTGCTCTGCTTGTACAGTGCACATGCGCGTGTGAAGCGATCTGCATCCAGCATCAGCCTGCAAGCCTTATTTAGGGCAGTCTCAACTCTCTTAAGGGCCGTGTCAGTAGCAGCACCATAGATCACCTGTCCATAGTCAACTATGGAAAGTATAGAACTGGATACTGAGATCTGAAGGGCCTTGGGTATGAGGCTTTTCCTGTGCCTATAGAGTACTCCCAGCTTGGTGTTAACCTTCACTACCAGGTCTATGTGCTGTCCAAAGAAGTGTGTGTTATCTAGGTATTTGAACGCGTGAACCTGCTCCAGTGGGTCGGCTTTGATATTATTAATTGTTAATGAGGGGTGCCTCTTTAGCTGGGGACTAGAGATGAGCATTGTCTTTGTTTTTTCATAGTTAAGTAATAGCTTATGGGAGCAAAATCATTGCTTCACCAATTGTAAAGTAGACTGCAGTTCTGACTGTAGAGGTCCAATTTGGGAGTGGCTGCTGAGGATAACAGTATCATCTGCGTATAGTAAAATTTTACTAGTGCAGGCCTCAGGTAAGGCATTCAAGAACATGCTGAACAACAAGGGTCCCAGAATGGACTCTTGTGGAACCCCCAGCGAGACTGCTTTGGGGTCCGACATGACTTGGCCTATTTTGACTCTCTGGGACCTTTGGGATTGAAGGGATGGAAAATGTACATAAGGCCTGGTGTCCAGAGCCTCATGATCCGTGGTCTGAGTGAGTGGATTGATTTCATTCTTTCACTCAGACGCAACAGAAGGAAGCTCCCACTCACCTACCCCATCCCCTCCCACCCCGGCCTATCCACCTTACAGGCCACTCCTCCAGGGTGCTTCCATCCAGGAGTTCATAGGTGACCACTAAAGGCAGTAGTATAAGGAGCTTGCATGTAATGGTAATATTGTGCACTGGCATTTGACACACATAGTACAGAGGAGTAACTGTAATAAAACAAACAAAAAACACAGTTTAGATAGTGCACTAACATCAGGGTAAAAGGGGGAAGGAATACTCCAGAGCAGGAAGATGCAAGGAATGGTGCAGTGCACTGGGTGTGGGGCAGCAGTCTTCAGGAGAACATTCTGGGTACTGCGGTGCTGCCCCATTTGCAGGTACCTCTCTGGGCGCAGATTGCCAGCCTCCACACCGAGCTGGCAGGAGTACTGGGAACCTTCGCCCCCACCCAGAGGCCACAATGTCCCCAGCCACTGCCACAACATCTACCCAGGCAGAGAGCCGGATGGACTATGGTGGGCTCAGGGAGATTCAGGGAGAGTGGTCAGAGGCACATCCCCATCCAGTCCAGCTTAAGAACTCCGCTTATGTTCTGAAGGAGTGGAGAGTCCCACAAGGAAACCAGAGGCTGAGATCAGGAAGGAGGTGAGGGTAAATCAAGAGGGAGACTCGGTGGCAGGTGAAAGAGGGCCCCGAAGGAAGAAGAAGTTTCTCCTGCTGGAGGACTCAACTGTCCGAGGGGTGGTTCTGGGCAAGAATAGCAGAGGAGAGAGGGAGGTAAAGTGCCTTCCAAGAGGCATCACTCAGAGGGAGGGAGGGCGAGCAGATCTTGAAGATCACTCATGCAGTGGCAAGGAGAGGGGGGCCTGGATGATGTCGTCCACCTGGGGACAAATGACCTATCCAAGAACAGGTCAAGTACAGAGCAGGTGCAGGTGGATTTCAGAGAGTTGGGAGGGTACCTGGAGAAGGCAGCAAGTTCCATGACTTTTTCGGAGGTGCTGCCAATCCATGGTATGGGTGGAGACAGGAGTCTCCGCATCAGCACCTTCAACAAGTGGTTGAAGGGCTGCTGCAGGGAGAAGGGGTACGGCTTCATTGGGGACTGGGGACCCATACTGAATAATGCAGCTCCATTAAAGAGTCAGTGTCGCAGTAGGTAGCACACTCGCCTCTGAGGCGAGGAGATCAGAAGGGCTGTGGGTTCGAGTTCCCACATCCCCGGCATGAGGTTAATATCCCAGTCACTGACACTGTAGTGCAGCATGAGAAGGGTGCTGCACTTCTGAGGTGCCGTCTTTGGATGAGACGTTAAACCGAGGTCCCATCTGCCTGGATTGGTGGTAGTTCAGGTGGACGTTAAAGATCCCATGGGCACTTATCGAAAGAAAGTAGGGGAATTTCCCGGTGTCCTGGCCAAATTTCCTCATTCACTAAAAATACCACCAACAGCTAATCTGGTTCAGGTCAGTTGGCATTCATCTGTATCCCCTCCCCGGAGTGGGTACTGAAACAAACGGCAGGATTGTCTAGTGCACTTACCCGGTCAACAGAAGCTAAATAAATAAAAAAAAAAAAAAAAAAAAAATAGACAGACAGACTGTATCCTTCTGGGACGGGAACAGTAGTCCTTAGTGAAAGGCTTAAATGCTTCCTGGACAAGCGTTTAAAAAGGCAAGGAGGAGGCTCAACGGGAGCAGGGAAACTCAAGTAGCCTACCCCACAGGCTAGAGTAGACAGAAAAGAGGAACATGAATGTAGGTTGCAGTCAGAGACACCAGAACCCGATACAAAGGGAAAGGCAGGGGAAGGGTGCAGCATAAAATGGAAAATGGGGTTGGGGAAAGAGGCAGCAGGGCAAACACAGAATTAGAGGGAGGAGAGGCAGCAAAAACATGGAAGGCCATGGTCACAAATGTCTTCAGCCTGGGAAAATAAAATCCCAGACCTAAAGGCCTTGATGGTAGAAGAAGACCTGGATATAACGGCAATAATAGAGACCTGGTACACCGCAAATCATGACTGGGACGCTAATGTTCCAGGATAAGCTCTATTCAGGAGAGATAGGGGGTAAAAAAAGGGGGGGGGCTGTACATAAGAGAGGGTATAAAGGCAACAGAGGTGCAGGGTAGGCAGGGGGAGGCTGAGGCACTGTGGGTCACCCCTGAGCCAGGCAATGGCACAGCAATTCGCACCGGGGTGATCTACAGATCTACAGCGCAAGGGAAGGAGGTGGATAGGGATCTAGTGGATCAAATTCACAACATGGCAACAAGAGATTGAGGTACAGTATTACTGCTGAGTGACTTCAATATCCCAGACATGGACTGGACCATTCCGGCAGCTGCTTTGCCCAGGAGCCAAGACATCCTGGATTCCTTACAAGAGGCAGGCCTCAGACAGCTAATGGTTGACCCCAACAGAGATAGGGTGGTTCTGGACCTCATAATGACCAATGGGGACAGAATCAGACGTCAAGGTGAAAGGGTAACTGGGATCCAGCAACCACCATATAATGTGGTTTAGCATGCGGACAGAGACACTGTCTAACCACACGAAGGCATAGGTCTTCAATTTTAGGAGGGTGGATTTGGTTAAAATGGGGAGGTGTATCAAGGAGGCCCTGGCAAGGAGGGTAACGCGAGGGGAGTTGAGGAACAGTGGGAACACCTGAATGAGGACCTAGAGGAGGTGATGAAACAATGCATCAAAGTGATAAACAAAGGCAAGAGAAGGAGGAACCCACTATGATTCTCAAGAGAGGTTGCAGACAGGGTAAGGTCCAAAAGGGCAGGCTTCACGAAATACAAGGAGACAAAGGGAAGACAAGGAGGTGTACTTAAAGAATCTAAGGGAACCAAGGAAGACTGTAAGGAGTGCCAAGTCAGGACTACTAGCTATTGTATGTGTTTTTTATGTTCACTTACGAGTATACGAACATACGAAATTTGCCAGCAGATAAAAGCCTAGAGGTCTATCAAGTCTGCTCAAATGTGCAGCTTGCACCCCTTATTCTGTAGCTGCCCTTCCCTTCCACCCTTCCCCTTGTCCTGTCCCATCCCCTTTTGGAGCAGTCCACTGTTCTACTGGATACCACTTCTGTAGGCAACACATTCCACCCAGCCACCACCCTCTCTGTAAAAAAGTGTCTCCTCATCTCCCTCGTGAACCTTCCTCCCTCCAATCTCATATCATGGCCCCTGATGTCCCTCCCCTCCTTTACTTTGAACAGCCCCTCTGTACCTGTCTTGTTTAATCCTTTCATGTATTTAAAGGTTTCAATCATGTCCCCCCTGTCCCTCCTCTCCTCCAGTGAGTACATGTTCAACTCCCTCAACCTCCTCTCTTATTATAAGTCCTCCAGCCCCTTGATCATCTTTGTCGCCCTGCGCTGCCCCCTCCAGTAACTTAATGTCCCTCTTCAGATATGGGCGCCAGTACTGCAGTATGTGGTTAAAGCACTTTATGCACTTGTCACTTTAAATTAAATTATGAACTTGTAATTAGACAGCTCTTTTGATAGGTGGATGGATATATTTAAATGGTGTTTGACTTCCTCACGTGTTCCCTTGAAAACACCAAGCACGGCGAAACCAGTCGGGAGTCTCTGTCTGCTGTTCTTCATTTTTTATACATCATTAATAAATTAGTTTACACATATTTAGCATGTCCTGTGCCACTTTGTTGTGTTAGAAGGTGCGCCAAGGTGCAGACTGAAGAAAGATTAGCTCAGACAGTAAAGAGAGGAGACAAGGCATTCTATAGGTACATCAGCGAAAGAAGGAAAACCGGGGGGGGGGGACTGTAAGGTTCAGAGGAGAAACACGGAAGTGTAAGGATGGAGAACTGGAAAAGGCGGAAATACTGAATGGATACTTTGGTTTGGTATTTACTAAATAGGGGAAGGGTCAGGGACTACAGCTGAAAATCAGACATTTGGGGAAGGTGGGAGTGGTAGACACCAGTCCATTCACAGAGGACAGAGTCCTGGAGGAGATCACAAAGCTGAGGGTGGACAAAGCAATGGGGCCAGATGGCATATACCCAAGGATACTAAGGGAGCTGCGAAAGAGAGATAGCAGCACCTCTGGCAGCCATGTTCACAGAGTCGCTCAGCTCAGGAGTAGTACAAGAGGAATGGAGGAGGGCATATGTAGTCCCTGTACACAAAAATGGTAGTAGAGAAGAAGCAGGGAACTACTGACCAGTCAGCCTCACCTCAGTGGTGAGTAAGATCATGGAGGCACTGCTTAAAGAAAGAATAGTGGCACACTTAGAATTGAACGGTGCCCTGGATCCGAGACAACATGGATTCATGGCAGGAAGGTCGTGTCAAATGAATCTGATAGACTGTTTTGACTGGACGAAGGAAGCAAATTTGGGGGGGGGGGGGTGCGGCAGACATCACCTATCTCAATTTTAGCAAGGCCTTTGACACCGTCCCACACTAAAGGCTGGAGATGGGTATCCTGGGCATGGGGCACTAGGTGGTTAACAGGGTTAGGAACCAGCTAACGGACAGGAGGCAGAGGGTGGCGGTGAATGGGATCTAATCCAGGAAGGGAGGTGACCAGTGGGGTATCTCAGGGATCAGTCCTTGGGCCAGTCTTATTCAATGTCTTCATTAGTGACATTGCGGAAGGACTGGAGGGAAAGGTCTGCCTGTTTGCAGTTGACACCAAGATCTGTAACAGGGTGGACATGCCAGATGGGGTGGACAGAATGAGGATGGGCTGCCCTGGGAAGCTTGGAAAAATGGTCGGAGGTCAGGCAACTGAGGTTCAATGCAAAAGTGCAAAATAATGCACCTGGGATGAGGGAACCCTAGGAAGAGCCACCAGATTTGGGGGTTGCTGATGATCACCAAGGAAGAATGGAACCTGGAGTTATTTCAGATGACAAAGGTGTCTGAGCAGAATACAAAGGCTGCTGGGAGGGCAAGTGGCATGCTGGGGTGCACAGGCAAAAGGTATCACAAGCAGAAGGCAGGAGGTGATGATGCCATTGTATAAAACACTGGTGAGGCCGCACCTGGAGTACTGTGTGCAATTCTGGAGGCCCCATCTTCGCAAGGACATCAGCAGGGTGGAAGTGGTCCAGAGGAGGGTGACAAAGATGGTACAGAGACTGCACCAGAAAACATATGAGGCGTGATTAAAGGATCTCAATATGTACTCGCTGGAAGAGAGGAGGGGTCGGAGAGACATGATAGAAACATTCAAGTACCTCAAGGGCACAAACAAGGTGCAGGGGGAAGAGACATTTTCCAATACAGGAGAAGTACAGGAATGAGGGGGCATGATATGAAATTGGAAAGTGGCACATTGAGGGGAAATATAAGGCAGCTTTTTCTTCACAAAGAGGGTGGTGGACACCTGGAATAGTCTGCCACAGGAGGCTGTGGGAGTGAGCACAGTGGTGGGATTTAAACATGTCTGGGACAGGCATAAGGGAACCTTAGCGGTGGGAAGGAGTGGAGTGGTGAAAAGTGGTTGACCAGGTAAGTCACAGGACGCAAAAAAGTGTACGGCTTACAGGCAGACTAGATGGGCCTAACAGTACTTATCTGCCGTCAATTTTGATTCTATATAAGGCATCGCCCCAACAGCGTCCTGAACTGTGGGGGGGAAGGCACAAAATACCCCCAGTTTTCTGTTCTCCCAGGAGGAGAACGGGTTCACCAGGGGGACGCCCTAACAGGAGAACAGGTGGAATACCACCTCCTCATCCAGGGATCACTCGTGCAGTATCTCTCCGACCTGGCTCACAGTGTCTACCAATTGACTGTGTACTCCTGCAACATGGATCACTAGGAGATCTGCGCTCAGGCTGTGCACGAGTGTCGAGATGCAGATAGCCTCCCAACATGAGAAGGGAGAGTGATCTGCCCTGCCTGTTCAGGTAGAACATGGTCGTGGTGTTGTCTTTCTAAACGTGCAAAACCTAACTCCTGATCAGAGGAGCAAATTCTGTCACAGCCTGATGCACTGCATGGCGATCCAGCAGGCTGATGTGGTGACTGGACTTCAGAGGTGACCAGAACCTGTAGACTCTGTGGTCTCCCAGGTGAGCTCCCACCAGAGACGTGACTGTGGCAGTCGGTTCTGGGTGGGCAAATAGGATTCCTTCCTCCATATGTGGGTTTAGCCACCACTAGATGGCATCCCACATCGTTTGGGTCACAACAACTGGCTGGTACAGATGACCTAAGTGCTAAGATCATTGGCAGCCTGGCCGGCCCAGTGAAGCTGAGGGTTGAGACGCTAGATGCCAAACCTCGCTCTGCGCCGACAACCCGGGCTTGGTAATGAGCATGGGTTGTTGGGTGTCGGACTGGGGGGGGGGCAAGGAGCGAGATCGAGCAACCGCAAGGCTGCTCTCTCCTCCTGGGAGGGATTGGAGGCTCCCCAGTCACTGGCCGCCACCCAGTGGAGGACGGATGGCAGCGCCGACCTAGGGAGCTCCATCGTTAGCCACGGGGAGGGGTGGAAAGGGCTGAGCCGGCATCACGGGGCATGTGTGCGCCTCCACGCACATCGCCCATGTGCTGGGGCCCTGGAACAAGGGGAGAAAACGAGCAAAAAAAAAATACATATAAATAAAAAAAGACCATTGGTGGCCCAGCTCCCACATCAGGTTGCACATCCACCAACAGGCCCAAAAGACCACACTGGTGGAGGATGCCATGTACCCCGGCAGTTGCAGGAAGTCCAAGGCAGGGCTTGAAAGCCCAACTTGAAATGACTGGGCAAAGGAGGTAAGATCCTGAGCCTGATCCGGAGGGAGAAAGGCATCATCTCGCAGGGAGTCTAGTTTTGCCCCAGTGAACCTGATCACCTGGGGGGGGGGGGACCACTTCGGACTTGTCTGGGTTGACCAAGAGGCCCACGTCTCTGCAGGTTGGGAGGGCCAGATCGCTGCATCAATCGATGGTCCCCTTGCACAGCCCAGCTATCAGTCAGTCATCCAGGTAGGCATACACCCTGCCACCCTTGCATCTCAGGAAGGCTGCCACCACTGCCATGCACTTGTTGCAGACCCTGGGCATGAATGAGAGACTTAAATGTATGACCTGGAACTGGTACAGTGCCTCTTCTGCGATGAAATGGAGGTTATTGCTCATGGGACATACCATGTGGGATGTAGAAGTATGCGTCCTGGAGATCCATGGAGCAGAACCATATGTTCTGCTCCAGGGATGGTACCCTCTGGTTCAGAGTGATGCTCCCTCATGAACCGAGATTGTGCAGATCCAGTACAGAAAACAAGCTCCCCATATGTTTCGGGATCAGAACGTACCTGGACACGTACTCCTGACCTGCCAGAGCATTTGCAACATGGACTATGGCTCCTGTAGCAAGGGGCCAGGCAATGTTCTCCCTGAGGGCAGACAGCATGTCCTGCGACACCCTGGACTCCTGAGGAGCGTGGAGTCAGTAAGGTGGGAGAGCCTCAAAATCCAGAGGCAACCCTCTGCCTACCACTTCTAATACCCACTTGTTCGTAGTAATGGTGGACCACTGTGGCCATAAGTGGTGCAGTCGACCCTCCACTGGGAGCAAAGTCAGGACCGGACAGGTGAAAGGATGACACCCCCAACCCGTCACTGTTCATCTTTGGAGGGAGCACTGGCCGCCGAGGCCTGAAGGGCCCCACTTCCCCTATCCCAGCGTGTTTTGGGCCCCTGGCCCTCAAACTTGAATTTCGGGTGCCAGTGCTGATACTGACCCTACTGAAGTTGCTGTTGAGGGGGCTGTGGCTGAAAGGACCTGTATTGAAAGGTCTTCTTAGATTTTTGGGCCTTGGGGTTGTTCTGGGATGAACAGAATCTAGGGTGGCAGTGGACTTCCTGATCCTAGTGAGATGGACAATTCTGCGTTATGAAATCTTAAAATCAGATTTTTCTCGTTTTTGCCCAAATTGACTACAAAGAATCACATTTTGCACAAAACACAAATTTGGTGCCAGAAGTGGGTATAGTTGTGGTGCAAACAGGTTTTTATTATATGAAGAACTGACTCTAAAAGGTGTCTTAAAATGGCAAAATTCTATTTTTAATCCTGGGTTTTACTGTCTAGTTCGAAAAGAAGGTGGCTCTACTGGGGAAGAGATGTCCTACTGCTGAAGTGTCTAATCTCTGTTTAATGCTGGATGTCCAAATAAATTGTACTTGCACTTTGAAAAGCCGTTCGTGTATGCTAACTTCTTGTTTTCTTAACTTTGTTTCAAATTGAGCATATCAGGTTAAAGCAAGGGAAGTAATGAGAGTTTACAACAGAGCAATGTCCAACAGTTACTCAAAGGGTTTGAAGTTTATCCCCCACATTTTTTTTGGCTCTGACTAGTGAGACAGATGGACTCAGCACTGCACTAGGCTGGAGATGGCCGCTTTAGACCACAATTATAACACAGGATTTTGTGCTCTTATACATTAAAAATCGCAAGTTATGAAATAGTCCATGATCAGTGGTTTTATCCTGCTTCCACACTGCTAACCGTCCCCAGTGAAAACAGATATGCTAGGCACACAGTCTGCCCCCCAAATGTTCTGTGCAATGAACCCTCTCAGTCTATTTCTGCCCCGAGACCAGACCATCCAAGGGCAGCAGATTTTATTCAGTCAAGCAACCCGGGACCCATAAACAAAACAGCCAAAACCATCATCACCTTGCCACATCCACACCCACAGAACACTGAATGGAGTCAAACTGAAAAAGACTTGCACAGCCCCCACTGCTGTGATCAGAGACGTGAACTTACGGAGGTGTTCATGCTGCATCACGTGAGCAGACTACGCACCAAAGACTGGCACCCGTAATCAGGTACACACGCACCAAATAACTAAAGGTTTACTTACAGTTTATTTCAAATTGCTCTACTGATACTGATTTTGTTCAAAAAGTGGTGGTGCAAAAAAAAATGGCAAACAACAGAAGTTCCACCCCCCGGGTATTCAGTGCGCAGGCCTGGTTCTGGGTGAATGGTCTTCAGTCTGGGTTTTTTTTTTTTTTATCTCTTTCTGCTTCCCCACCCTGCCCCTGGTCGGCCCTTGTCTGGCCACCGCCTGTCGCCTCCGTCCCTTCAGGCCCTCACCCCTCAGGCTCCCACGGCTTACCCCCCATGGCGGGGCTGCGGGGACCCCACCCACTGAATACGAATCTAGCCCGGGGTGTTACCTCCGGGGTGGAGCGTGACAGCACGGCCATCAAGCCACTACGACCAGCCACCAGGGTCCATTTTCCACTTTTTCTTGTCCCCATGAGAGCCAGCGTACCATGACACGGTGGTGGGCTCCCGTGCACACTCCCGCGCACTGATCCACCTGCGTCTGCCATGCTCTCACCCCTCAGTCTTTTCAGCGGTGCGGCGTCGATCCCCAGCCACCGCCAGGGGTCGGGCGTGCACCAACCAAAGTGATCTCCCCACCCCAGAGATAGAGAGCTGTCCGTAGGACGCTCAATCCATTTCCTACCCTCCAATCCTCGCGCATTCACAAATGCAGGTCCCTGGCATGGTACAATGTCCAGCACCTCAACCCTCAGCGCCATTCAGTCTGCTTTTGTACAGTCTGCTTTTAAAGTTTTTCAGACTGAGGTACTGGAGTCCTTGGAGGTGGCTCCCCCTCTTATGTGTATGTGGTGCACCATGTGAGCAGTCACCGGGGGGGGGGGGTCACAGCAGCAACTTTAATAGCAACCTAGGAGGATCCACACTAGACAAGCAGAGGGTTAGCTACACTAAATCCAGGACAGTTTGTACAATGCCCTGGATAAGTCAAACAATGTTTAAAACGTACCCAGGTCACTCAATTTTTGATCTAAAAGGCCCAAGAATTAAAACTGACAAACCACGTGAAAGTTAATCATTCGTGTAAGTGCAGAATAAGTAACTTCAGTCACTGGGAACCCAATGAGATCCGAAAGATATAACTGCTTCCAGCCAATCGCCATGGAGCCGATGCACACCAAAATATAACCAGCTTACCTTCAGATTAATGTACATTTTTTAGGAGTGCCACACAAAATCTAAACACTACATGAAATGATATGAAACATCTTCAGAAACGTTTACATCTTCCATTCAAGGAGGTCCGCTATACCTCATGTTCAGTCCTCTTCCTCCCAGACCCGGCCCTTATCACGCTTTTTCCATTACCCTGGTCAACACCCAGCGCCATCCGCCACTCACTTCACCACTTCTGCCAACTCGTACGGTTCTTGTTTCCATGGCTGGTGTCTTTTGGGAGAGGACCTTCCCCCAGCAACTCACCAAGAATCCAGAACAGGCGGTGGGCTTCATGGGATAATGCTAAATTGTACCAGCTTGCAGTCACCATTCAGACTGAGCCAGGCTATTTTCTTATCCCTACAATGCTGTGCCCATACACTTTGACTACACTGCTAGTCACTGGGGCCTCAACAGCATATAGCTTCCTATATAGCATTAAAGTTCAATCTTCAAGTAGCCTACCGCACTGCAGGGGTTGCCAATGCCACAAAAGAGCCATGGCACCTCACCCGATTTGAGAATGGGATACAACTAGCAGCACTCCTTGATCGCTGGACGTCTGGTTGCCAGCGTCTTGCACTTTTCCCTGTACTGAGGTCACCAGCATGACAGCACGACACCCTATCCACTTGATCATCAGGCAGCCCAGTGTCTACTTCACCGACATGTTCTGCCTGTTTGATTCAAACAGTGATTTTTTTTTTTCATTATTTTTCTTTATTTCTCCTCTTTTTTTTTTTTCCTGCCATCTCCACAGGTTGCCATGGTTGCATAATTCCTCCAGCCGGGAAGCAGGCAAGTAGAGTATGCCTTCATAACCTATGCTGCTCACTGGTCAGCTGGATCATCCGCGTCATCACTCCCTGAGAGCCGAGCGCCTAACTCCCGTGACCCGTTCGGCCCCTGTGATACTGCTAAAAGCCAATCGTTACCACTTCCCCGAACCACTCAGCCCCAGTGTGGGACTGTATTACTGAATGTCTCACTTCTGCAACCCGCTCAGACCCAGTGTGGGACATTAATACTGAGAGCAAAGCACCTCACTTCTACGATACGCTTGGCCCCAGTGTGGAACATTAGTACTGACAGCAGAGCGCCCCACTTCCACACCCCGCTTGGACCCAGTGTAGGATATCAGTACTGAGACCCGCTTGGTCCCACTGTAGGATATGATTACAGAGAGTGGAGCATCTCACTTTCGCAACCCGCTTGGCCGAAGGTGTGGGATGTTATTACTGGATACAGAGTCACACTTCTCCAACCTGCTCAGCTCTGATGTAGGATGTTATAACCGAAATTGGAGTGCCCCTCTCTAGCAACCCGCTTGGCTCCACTGTGGGATGATATTACTGAGAATTGAGACCCTCATTCTCACGACCCACTCTGCCCCAGTGTGTGTGTGGGGAGGGGGGGGGAGCATCAACTTTATTTGCAATCACTGAGGATCCACACAAGACAGACAACTAGAGGGTTAACTGCACAAGTCCAGGGCAACTGGTACAGCGCCTGGGACAAGTTAAACAATGTTAAAATCTATCCAGGTCACTCAACCTTTGATCTGAGAGGTACAAGAATTAGAACTGTCAAGCCACATGGAAGTTAACCATTCATGTAAATGTCGACAGAAAAAGATGCTCAAGGACAAGGGGGCATGCTATGAAGCTGGAAGGGTGGAGACTTAAGAGGAGACGGGAGGAAACACTTCCTCTACAGAAAGGGTGGTGGATGGCTGGAACAGCCTATCAGCAGAGGTGGTAGATACAGAAATGTAACCGGTTTCAAACATGTATGGGATAGGCACAAAGGGGCTTTAGTAACAGGGTGGGGGGTGGAGATCAATTAGGGTCTGTGGTAGCTCAACGGGAAGGGACTTAGGGCAGACTAGGTGGGCCATGCGGTCCTCTTCTGACGAAAGCTTCTATGTTTCTATGTTTAGACAAAATAACTTCAATCACTGGGGATCGCTTGAGATTCTAAAGAGTTGATGGCTTCTAGCCAAATCACCTTGCACCTAAAGCATGCCAAACTATAACTAGCTTACCTTTAAATTAAGGTTAATCCTTTTACAAGCACCAAGGAAAATCTATTTGTAACTCAACCTGAAATGGTCTGAACCATCTTCAGGCACTTTTACAACTTCTATTCAATGACGTCTGCAATACTTTACAATAAATCTACTTTTTCTACCTGACCCAGCACTCATTACCCTTCTCCAGTCCCCTAGTCACTACCCAACCCCTACTGCCACTAACCATACCGCTTCTGCCAGCTCCCACGGTTCTTTCCTCCATGGCAGGGGGTCTTCAGGAAGAGGTCCTTCCCCTAGTGACTCACCCAGGATCCAGGACAGGCGGTGGGCTTTGTGTGGTAAGGCCGGAGTGTACGAGTTTGCAGCCAGTATTCAGACTGAGCTGGGCAGTTCTCTCCCCTGCAATGCTGCCCTCCCACCACCATGTGGTGCTCACTTTAGGGGGCCCCACCAGCAGTGTTTGGTAAGAACAGGTTACTCACCTGTAATGGTAGTTCTAGAAATGGTATATATTGTTCATCCACACTCTTTGGCATGTCCCGTTCCCCTTTAAATCTGGCCGGAAAGTCTTCAAGCTGGCTCCTCCCACCCACCCGGGTGGTAAATACCTCGGCTCCACCCCATGATGCCAGATCTTAGCCTGCTGGAAGCAAGGTGGTGCGCCTAAAGCCAGGGAGGTCGGGTGGGTGCATGTGGATGAACAACATATACCACTCCTAGAACTACTGTTACAGGTGAGTAACCTGTTCTTCTAGGATCGTGGATATGTTGTTCATCCACACTCTTTGGCAGACTCCAAGCAGTTCTCGGGGAGGAGGGAGGGACGCAAGGCGCACACCCCCTACTTAGGAAACAGAGATTGGAGAACAGAGGCCCCAAAACCAGCATCCCAGTGTGACTCAAGGTCGATGTGGTAGTGGGTAATGAAGGTGTTTGCTGACTTCCAGGTAGCAGCCCGACAGATCTCCTGGATAGGGATGTCCCTGGAAGGAGTCACCGATGCAGCCGTATGGCGGGTAGAATGAGCTCTTATCCCTCTGGGAGGCTCCTTGCCCGCCAACTCATAACACAGACCTATGCATGATGTAATCCATCTCGCAATGGTCCGTTTAGCTGCAGGCCTGCCGGAAGCGGCTTCAGCATAGGTGACAAACAGCTGGCAAACCTCTCCCCGAATTTCCGCCATCCTTTCCTTATAATAGGAAAGGGCACGTCTCAGGTCCAGAGTATGGAGCCTGTACTCGGCGTCCGAGGTGTAGTTAGGGTAGTATACCGGCAGAGTCAACACCTGGTTAAGGCGAAACTCTGACACCACCTTCAGAAGGAATTTCGGTTGGGGGCGCAGGACAACTTTGTCCCTGTGAAAGACCAGATAAGGGGAGTCCACCGACAGCGCCTGGAGTTCCCCTGTCCTTCTGGCTGACGTGATAGCCACCATGAAGGCTGTCTTCAACGACAAGTGTGAGAGCTCACACTTGTGCATGGGTTCAAATGGCTTGCCCATGAGCTTTGCCAAAACCAGCAACAGATCCCACGGAGGTGGAGGTTCACGCACCAGAGGGGATATGTGATCCAGGCCTTTGAAAAAACGCCCAACCACTGTCTCCTGTGCCAATGTCGGCTGACCGGCTCGCACCTGGTAAGCAGAAATGGCTGCTAGGTGCACTCTAGGGGTCGATGACCGTGAGACCCCCTTTGGAGAGAGACCAAAGGTAGTCTAAAATGTTAGCCACAGAGCAGGATAAGGGGTCCAGACTCTTACCCTGACACCAAATGGAAAACCTTTTCCATTTGAAGGCATAACATTTCCTGGTCGATTCCTTACGAGATGCCTCCACCACAGTGTAGACATCCTCAGAAAGACCCAAAGCCTGGAACTCTAGCTGCTCAGGTACCAGGCTGTGAGGTGCAGGGATTGAAGGTCCGGATGGAATACCTTCCCCTGATTCAATGATATCAGGCCAGGTGTGTACAAAGCCACTCCGCGGCCCTGCAGCTGAGGCTGAGGAGATCTGGACACCAGAACTGGCAGGGCCAATTTGGGGCTACCAGAATCACCTTCGCCTTGTCCCTCCTCACCTTGAGAAGCACCTTGTTGATCAAGGGAAATGGAGGGTAGGCGTAGAGGAGGCCTGGGGTCCATGGCCTCGAGAAGGCATCCCCCTGCAGTGAGCCCTGCTGAGGGGGGCGGGTATGGTACAGTCTCAGCTCGGTATTCTCCCTGGAGGCAAACAGGTCCACCAACAGGAGAACAGACTGTAAGCTACCTCTGGATGGAGAGACCACTCATGGGATGTCTGGCCTATGCGGCTGAGAGCATCCGCCAGTTGGTTCGAGACTCCTGCCACATGGATGGCAAGGAGATCCGCCTCCAACCGGCTGACGAGGGTCCAGATTCAGAGTGCCTCCTTGCACAGCAGATGGGAGTGCGTGCCACCCTGTTTGTTGAGGTAGTACATGGTCGTGGTATTGTCCGTCTGGACTTGAACCACTTGACCCTGGAGATGAGGAGCGAAAGCTGACAGAGCCAGTCTGACTGCTCTGAGCTCCAACAGGTTGATGTGGCATCGGGACTCTTCGGGGGTCCAGAACCCATGGGCCCTGTTGTCCCCCATGTGGGCTCCCCAGCCCATGAGAGAGGCATTGGTAGTCAGGACGACTGTCGGCTTGGGGCGAACAAATGGGATCCCTTCCTGCACTTGGTCTGGGACGGTCCACCATTGGAGAGCATCCCATATCTTCTGGGTTACAGTGATCAGCTGGTCAAAGTGACCATATTGCTGAGTCTACTGGGCAGCCAGCTCCCACTGAAGGGAGCGCATGTGCCACCTGGCCCAACGGACCACCGAGGTGCACGCCGCCATGTAGCCCAAAAGGCGCAGAAAGTCCCGGGTAGGGCGCATGTGCCCAACCAGAAATGATTGGGCAAAGGAGGAAAGAACCTCCGCCCTGTCCGCTGGGAGCCGAGCTCCGGCTTGGCGAAAGTCGAGCTCTGCCCCAATAAAGCCCATGACCTGAGAGGGCACGAGTTCCGACTTGGCCTCGTTGATCAGGAGACCTAGTTGGGAGCAGGTTCGGAGGGCCAGATCCCTGGACCTCTCCACCTCCTGAAAGGAGGAACCCGCCAGGAGCCAGTCATCGAGATAGGGGTATATCCGAACTCCTCTATGCCGAAGATGGGCTGCCACCACTGCAATGCACATGGTGAAGACCAGAGGGGCCGATGACAGGCCGAACGGCATGGCTCGGAACTCATACAGGGTCCCTTCAACCCTGAAGCGGAGGAACCGCTGGTGGGACGGACGGATTGTGACGTAAAAGAACACGTCCTGTAGATCCAATGAACAGAACCACATGTTTCGCCCCAGAGAAGGTATGATCTGGTTCAGAGTTACCATCCGGAAGGTGCAAGACCTGAAATATTGATTCAGGTCGTGGAGATCAAGGATGGGGTGCCAACCCCCTGTCCGTTTGGGCACCAGGAAGTACCTGGACACGAAGCCTGGGTCTGTAGGAGGATCCGGCACTGGAGCTATCGCCTCCTTGAGGAGGAGCTGAGCAATGTCGTCCCGAAGTGCCGACTAAGTGCGAGTTGAGATCCTGTCCTCCCGAGGGGCGCAGGCTCGGCTGGGAGGGTACTGCTTGAATTCTAGAGGCAGTCCCTGGCCGACCACTTCCAGAACCCATCTGTCCGAAGTGATACCAGATCAGGCGGAAAGAAAGCGGTGGAGCTGGCCCCCAACGGGAGGACCCAGAGCTGGCGTGACGGGTGCAGGGGTGGCAACCCCTGACCTGTCACTGAGCAGGCTTAGAGGAGAAGGCTCCTGGACCGGCACCTCGGCCTCCTTTACGGGGCTGTTGAGGACCCTGCTTGGGCCTGGTGCACCAAGCTTGAGCCTGCTGCTGTTACTGTTGCTGCTGACCTCCTTGATAAGAGGGCTGTCTAACTGCAGGGGAAGAGTGCAGAAGAGGCTTCTTCTTGCACTTCTGCTGGTTCTTGCCCAAAGAACCCTTTGCAGAGGTAGCATCCAAGGTGGCACTGGACTGCTCTATATGCTGGAGGTGACCTGCCACTCCCAGACCGAAGAGGTCGGTGCCGAGGAAGGGCACGTCAGCTAACTTGTGCCGAGTATCCGCCAGAAAGGAGGATAACCTCAGCCAGGCCCTGCGGCGGTGGCCACTGTGGCTGCTAAGGAGCGGGCACAGGAATCTCCAATGTCCAGGGCCGTCTAGAGCTGCTGTTTGGCAACAGCAGCCCTGAGTCACGGACTTGATTAACCGTGGTCTGCATGTCCACTGAGAGATGAGGGAGGACTTCATCTAGTGACCCCAGAAGGGCATGAGAGAAGTGTGCCATGATCGCAGCCGAGCTGGCCTGATGAAGGCCCAAGGATGAGGCCGCATAAACTTTCCGGGCAGAATGGTCCATATACTTGGACTCCTTGTCCGGAGGGCAGTCAGTGTCAGCTGAGCTACCCGTGCATCTAAACACGGAAGCAGTCACAAGGCTCTAGGCCTAGGCATGCTCTGTGAAACCCGCTAGGGACCCCATGGGTACCATATACTTGCGGGCCATGCGGGCAGATGGAGCTGCGCAAGAGGCAGGGCATTGCCATAGTTCAAGGGCTGGGCCAACAATGGCTGCAGCCACTGGAAAGGCCTCCGTTGGGGTATCCCCCCTCTTGAGGATGTCCGCGAGGCGGTACTCTGCCTTCTTTTGTATGGGCTCCAAGGGCATTCCGGTCGAATCTGAAATGAGACAGAGGATGCCCTGAAAGGAGGAAGGACCTTCCTCCAAGCCTGCCACTGAGGACTAGTCATCCTCCGGATGAGAGTGCAGACCAGTGGCATCAGAGTCTGAGGAATCGGGACATAAGGGTCTCCCCACCTTTATCTCCCTCGATACACCGAGGGTGATTGGGGACCAGTGTAATGGACAGACAACGGGGAAGGCCGGTGTCTGTCCTACCCTCTCTTGAGGGAGCCCCTCCCTGAGGCTACTTAGGCGGTGGTTCCACGAAAATTGGTGGGGAGACTGAAACAAGCCGAGCTGGAATGCGTACCGGCCCTACTGGTGGAGGAACCGGAGTCTTTAGTTCCGGAGGAGTTGGCGTCGGCCTAAGAGGCTGTGTACAAGTAATGGCTGGTGGTGCCGGCGGAGCCAGCTTCTGACCAGTCAGAATCAGCCGTTGCCACATGAGATCCTCACAATGTCGACGGAGTTTCCGTCAAAGTCTCTCCTCGTCCGAGGAGGATGAGGATCGGTGGCGCCGCCTCTTTCTAGAGTGCTTGTGAGCTTTCTTCATTTTTTTTTTTTTTACCGAAGGGGTCCTGGTCCTCGATCGAGACCGACGGGGTCAGCTGGTTCGATTGGGAGAAGCCGGAGTCAGTGAGAACCGAGGTTCCGGCACCTTTCCCTCAATCGGGATACCCGAGAGCTGGGTCTCCTCATCGGGGAAGGAAAGGATAGGTGTCCTTTCCAAGGAGTCGGCGACAAAGGCTCGATCGGGTCGAGAGTAATCTCTGCCGGTTCAGCCGTGTCCTCAGCTTCAGTGCCTTAGTCTGACGGAAGGTCCGAGAAGCCAGCGGCCGAGGAAGCGATCTCGACCGAGGTAGAGACAGCAAGATCCTGGGAATCGGACCGCTCTCGGTCCCAGGAACGTGTTCTTCGGGCAGAAGGTGGTTTAAGGTCCTTGTCCCTTTTCTTAGGGTGGGAGGAGTGTGGGCTCAAGGGCGCCTCACCCCTGGTGGGGAGAGACTGGCACAGCTCTCAAAAGGACCCAGTGAAGGTGGAACCCAGGTTAAGTGGCATGAAAAAATTTTGGCTGGCTGAAGCTTGAGCAGCTTCCTCTTGGAAAGCCACCATCTGTTCGAGCTGTTCGGCGGATCCTGTGGCTGCAGAAACTGCCCACCTGGTCTCCTTCGATTTCACTGGTGAGTTGTGAAGCTCCGGTCTCCCTAGTTTTAGACGCGCCTTGTGGTCATCCAGGACGTTGGGATGGAAGGCCAGACAAATGGTGCAAGAGGTGATGTCATGCATGACACCCAAGCAATAGACACACGAGAGGAGGGGATCGGTGCGTGACATTTTCTGTCCGCAGGGACACCGGCGAAATCCAGGGAATGACCTGTCCTCCATGTCAGATACGCTCGGATCGGAATCGTAAACTCTGATGAGTTTTAAAGAAAGCGACTGCGATGAAAACCGTTGTTGAGAATCCAGGGCCTGCGAACTGCAGAAGTAGCAGGAGGGAACCTAAATCTTCCAGCGGAAAGGAAGATCTGGCGTCATGGGGCGGAGCCGAGGTATTTACCACCCGGGTGGGTGGGAGGAGCCAACAAGACTTTCGTGGATTTAAAGGTGAAAGGGACATGCCAAAAATGTGGATGAACAACATATCCACGCTCCTATAAGTTACTTTTTCTATACTTTCTATTATTTTTGGAAACTTGTTCCAGGAAGCTCCATGCAGTCACTAGCAAGGATGGAGAAGTACTAGAAAAAGTAATACACCTTACAGTTAGTCACATTTCTTTTTCTACAAAAACAATACAAAAATAATAACTAACTAAAACAGATTACATTTATTTCAGAGTAATAGGTTAGTTACTAGTTACTTTCAAATAAATATAATCAATTACAGTTACGTATTACAGTTACAAAAACCTATGTCTTTTTATACAAAAGTAAGGCGCATTACTTATTTCAGTACTTCTCCATCCTTGCTAGTGACTGCACAGAGCTTCCTGGAACAAGTTTCCAAAAGTAATAGAGAAAATAACTTACCTAGCACTGCCCACCAGTATACAGCACCTTCCATAGCAGGAAGTCCATTCTTCCAGGGCTCTACAGCTGCGGTAGCCGATGCCAGAAAAGCACCGTGAAAGATGACGCCACACCTGATCAAGGAAATGCTGCCGGCAGTAGCACTCTTCGATCACTACCCCTCGGTTGCCACCTTCATGCGCGCTCCCCACACCAGGTCATCAGCACGCATTCCACTCAGTCGCTGGTCAGCCCAATGTCTACTTCTCAAACTTGTTTTCGTTGCATCATTCAGAAAGTAATTTATTATTTTTTTTTATCTCCCCTCCAGAGTTTTTTGTTTCACCCCCTTCCCTGGGTTCCCTTTTCTTGATATATTGCTGGGGGTGAGGAGAGACCTTACTTGAATTGGTACATCAAAGCTTTGTGTGAATTGTAAGGTACTCTACCCCTCAAATGAAATTCAAACAGCCCAGTTCTCAGTGGCATGCAATATCTTAATTCTTTTTCAACATCTTACATACTGATTTTTTCCCCTTATGACGTGAATTTGTCTTCTATTTTAGTACCCAAAAATTATATTTAATTTCAAAAAGAGCTCATGTTCCAGGCCCAAAAATGTCCCTTCTTCAGAGATGATACGCTTAAAATACAACTTGTATTACTATTTTATACTTCGGATTGTTGTCAGAATTCATGCATTCATTGTTTTAAAATACTAATTTTTTCATGTTTTTAAATAATAGTGATGCAAGTGGAACTGACCCTGCTTGTTGATTGTGGGTTGTACAGTCTTACTGTTTGTTTTCTATAAAGTTTTTTCTTTCGCTGGTGGCTGCAGGCGGGCGCACGGCCCTGTTCCAGCCTCTTCTCATCAGGCACCTATCTCTCCTTTCCAACAAGCCCTAGATCCCTCACAAACTGCCCCCCATGGCGGGGCTGGGAAGAGGAGGGCTGTCCCCCTTCCAACCTGGTGACTCTCATCAAGATTGTCAGCCGGTGTCCAGGCGACTGTGTGGGCATGGAGGTAGGCAGGCAGTGCTTCATGTAGCCCACGCAGCCATTTTTCTGCCCCCCACAGTCCCACTCCCCAGCTGGCAAGCAACACGTAACATATACTGAGGAGGTGCACACATGCTATGGAACCATGCCCCCCCGTCACTCCAGCTGCGAGTTGCTACCTCCAGGCCTCCACCTGAGGGCAGCCAAGGGTTGAGCTGACAAGCCTTCACACTTCAGGGTGGAGGCTGCCCTCCTGACGCTCAATCCCCCAAAAACCCTAGCAACCTGAGCTTGTTCCCCAAACCCAAGTCATCAGCGTGGTAAGAGGTATCTGTACAATCTTTTAAATGAACGCTAGCTTTTTACATGTATTCTTTGCCAGAATCCTTAGCTTCTAGTTTATAGTGCCTTCTGGTGACTGGCCTGCTGTTTTCCTAAATAAAAGGAATTTGTTTGTTTTACTTATACCCCTTTAAACTGTTATGCCTTTGTTTTGCTTTTAATATGTATTTGTTTTAAAGTGTAGCAGTACCTCAAACTTCCAAGTAGTCGTGTACTTTCAAACTTTTCCTTGTGGTGTATTCGGTTTCTGTTATAAAGAACATATTTGCTCTGTTTTAGCGTATTCTACATAATGATGTAACATTTACTTAATTCACATAGTCATTTTTTTTTCTTTTTATATAAATGTGGTAAACTGACCTTTCTCCCTAAAGTTTTCACTGGAAGAGAGTCTCGGAAAGGTTAGTCCTCATAGTGCAGTGTTGAACTGCATCTCTGTTTCAAAAGTGCCGCCAGGTTACTTCCTCACCATTATCGAGGACGCCGTCTTTGCAATAGGTTTCTTTGTGCCTAGTGGTAGTTGGCCTGACCACTACATCACGCATTCAAGATGTGTGAGCGTGTTACCCAGTGACATGGTTTAGTAGCCCGTTCACTACGGAAACCAAGCTCAGTTTTCCATTTGAGAACTTCTCAGTGGGAGCTGTTGTGCTTGTCCCACCCCCTCACAAAAAGGTTACCCTGGTTCTGTAGCCAATTCAGAGAGTTCTAGTTCTACAAGAGGGTATATTTTTAGACTGGTGACCAATTTCATCTATCCCAAATAAATTACACTACAGCTAATATTGGCTTTCACTAATTTCAGTTCAGCGGCTGGGTGGAGAATAGAAAACGAGGGGGGGGCTGGTAGTCATTAATATTACTGAAGACATTTTTTAAGGTCTATGTATACTCTCTGTATTAATTTTGCCTTATATTCTCCTTATTTTGCTACTGTTATTTATTTATTTATTTTAAACTGCATGCCCTAGCCGGACCAGTGGCATGGAGGGCTGAGGCATAAGTGCCTTACCTTCTGCCATGCCGGCGACCCATGTTCACGGTGTGAGCGGGTCTCTGGGGGTTAGCTGGGGAGGAGACTAGAGTATCCCTAGGGCAGCTCTCATCCTCTGGGGAGGATGGGGAACAGTAGTCGGTGTTTGCCTGGCTCCTAGCAGAGGCTAGGGGCTGGCACACCAATGCTGTATGATGGAGGGGAAGAGGCATGCAGACACCTGCTGAGTCACGTATGGGAACATCGTGGCACCACCACTGGTCTCTTCGCTTGCCCCCCTCTGAGGGAAAATGAAAAATGGAGGGAACTGTCAGTGGTTGGATGAAGGAGGGCAATCGCAGGCCCCGCCCACACTGGCTTGCCAGCCCAAACCAGATCCTGTGTACGGCAGTGGCCAAGAGCCTTCCCCAACAACCCTGTCAGGAGTGCAAGCCCTGGGGGTAGAAATGCTGGATGAGTCCCAGTGGACGTCGCGTGGATAGGGCTGAGGTGCCCTCTTGAATGTGGGCAGTCTGGCACATAATGCAAAAATATAAGTACAAAAAAAAACAAACGACATGCCCTAATTAAAGGTTCTATGATTAACATAGGAGCATTAATTAGGGTATGCCGCTTTTTGTTTTTGTCTGCAACTGGTTGTTTATGAAACCACTGGCACTTAGACATTGGCTTCCACACCGGTGTCACACTGGTGTCTTCGGAACTGCATTGAGAGACCCATCCTGCAAGTAGTTCACACTGTGTGTTCTTATGCTAAAATTACCCTCAGATAGTGATGTGAAAAGTGGCCACCCTTTACACAGCACCTGAAACCACCTACTCCAGTTCAGCTCCTCTGTCTGGGAGAGGAACAAAAGAGTCACACTGGTTTGATGCCTGCGCAGTTCACACACCCAAATGTACACCGGTGTAGCTCTCCAAACCACCTACACCAGAGTAGACACATGGCCAGTGTACACAGGGCTTTGGGAGGACTTCACGGAGGGAAGTCGACTGGCACTGAACGCTCAAGAATACAGACAGACCCTCAAGAGGGGGGCTGAGAAGAGGGCATTGAAGTTGGCAAAGGATAAGCCAAGTACCAAGGGAAGATTGAAAACTAACCGGTGACTGGACCGCTTCCTGCTCCCCACTACAGCAGGAAGCTGTAACTCTGATTCAAGCATTTGGAGCCTTGAAGAACAGACAGTTAAAGATACCAGCTTGGCACTCTTTCTAACCATTTTGAAAAGCTCACATTAGTTCTCCTTTGACTATGGTTGTCCATGAAGAGAGTGGAAGAATTAGCATGCATAGAGCTGCAGTCCAATAGGGGAAACTTGTGCTGACTCAACTCTCTTTGCAGAAGTGGTGTTGTAAAACACAAGTTTGCAGGACAGTTAAAGATTACGAGATGGGTAGCCTTGTAGAGATTAGGTGAACAGGGTTTAAGGGGACTTCTTGCATCCTTCTCTTATCAGTTCAACAAACACAGCAGCATTCCATGAAAACCGCAAGATACACAAAAGCATTTTGAACTTTGGTAACAGCACTTGAAAATTTTAAACTGAATGATCATTAACCTCATGCTTTTCAGAATAACTGTTCTCGGAGTTCTACAATAACTGAAGTCTGCAGGTGTCACGTTTCTACCAGTCTCAAGGATCTCAATATATACACCCTGGAACAGAGGAGGGAGAAAGGGGATATAATAAAGACCTTTAAATACCTCGTAGGGGGTAAATAAGGTACAGGAGGGGAGTATTTTTCAGAAGAAAAGGTGCTCAAGAACAAGGGGGCATGCTACGAAGCTGGATGGGGTAGAGTCAGGAGAAATGTGAGGAAGTACTTCTTCATAGAAAGAAAGCTGGATTCCTGGAACAGTCTTCCATTGGAGGTAGTAGTGGCAAAAACAGTGGTGGGTTCAAGAATGCATGGGTCACGCAAAAGGGAACCACAGTGGAAAGGAAGGTGGTGAGAAAGAGTTGTAGATCAGGTACGATCTGTGGTAATAGTGTAGGTAGGGAGACATGGACAGATTGAATGGGCCAAGCAGTCCTTATCCACCATCAGATTCTGTGTTTCTACGTTTCCAGTCTGACTGCTGCTCTGACGAGTGCTCTGCTTACTTGAATGTCAGTTACCAAAGAGAGACTAGTGCATGGGAGCCCCATACACAACAAGACTATTCTTTCACCCATTGGTTACCAGGACAACAAGGACCTAGAAAGCAAAGCTCAAGAGGTCCGTCTGTCGATATCTTAGTAACCACAAGATGAAAAGAATCAAAAAAAAGTAACCTTACTGTACTGGGGAGTTCCTTCCCATATGCTGTTTCATATAGTATATGGTGTTAAAAAGCACCTAAGCAGAAAGAAACATGCTACACGTCCTTTTTATTATTTTTGTCCACTATTTTTTTTTTTTTTTAAAGCACTACTAAGCCGCGCGCACTTCACTATGTGGGATGGTAGCAGCACCTCTGCCAATCAGCTGATCAGCAGCTCACTGTCTTAGGACATCTGTACTGCAGCAGAAGGAAAAGTCATTCTGCTGCAGTATGAATGTCAGAACTGCGGCAGAGCGACTTTTGACAAGGCATGGAATTTCATGCTTAACAAAACCTTACCATACACTATAATGATGTAGTGTGGTCATTCTTTAACACAGCACTCTGTGGGCTGGAATTCATTTGTCTGCCCCCTCTGGCCAATGCTGGAATTGCACTTTATGAGCTTTGAGAGGGTTCCAGTCACAATCCGCACCCCCCCCTTCCCTTTATACAGTAGGTCTTTCCTGCATACCACCAATTCCAACCCATTCATACTTCTTTTATTCATAGACCTGAAAACATAGAAACATAGATGTTAACGGCAGATAAGGACTGCAAGGCCCATCCAGTCTGCTCATTTCTTTTTCTACCTTATACATGTGCCATAGGCCTTTACTCTGTCAATGGCCTATCTACTCCTACTCATCTGTATTGCTCCCTTGTGCCTAACCCTGCACTGTATTAATATCCACCACTTCCTGAGGTATGCCATTCCATGCATCCACCACCCTTTCTGTGAAAAAGAACTTCCTCACATTACCCCTTAATCAGCCTCTCTCTAATCTCATGCAGTGTCCTCTCATCCTGCTGTTTTTCTTATACTGAAACATGTTAGACTCTTTCACCTTGTTCATGCCCTTAAGGTGTTTGAATGTCTCGATCATATCACCTCTCTCCCTCCTTTGCTTTAGAGTATACATACTGAGCTCCGTTAATCTGTCCTCATATGTTTTCTGTTGCAGTCCCTGTACCATTTTGGTTGCCCTTCTCTGGACTGCCTCCATTTTGTTAGTGTCCTTGTGAAGGTGTGGCCTCCAGTACTGCATGCAGTACTCCAGATGAGGCCTAACCAGTGTCTTGTAAAGCAGGGATTATTACCTCCCTCTTACAACTTGTGATACCCCTACTAATACACCCCAACATCCCTCTAGCCCTACCTACTGCCTCAGTGGTCTGCTTGGATGATTTTAGGTCATCTGTGATGATGATGCCCAAGTCTCTTTCTTCTCTTGTGATTGCCAGCAACTCCCCTCCCAGCCTATAGATGGCTTCAGTGTTTCTCTTCCCTATGTGCATGGCCTTGCACTTCTTTGCGTTAAAACCCAGTTGCCACTCTTCCGACCATTTTGCCAGTTTATCCAGATCTCTTATCATTCTGCCTACCCCATCTGGATCATCTACTCTGTTGCAGATCTTGGTATCATCTGCAAACAGACAAACATACCTCAGTCCATCTGCAATGTCACTGATGAAGATATTGAAGAAGGACTGGCTGGAACATCCCTCGAGGTACCCCACTTGAGACTTGCATCTCTTCTGACTGTATACTGTTTACCACCACTCGGGTCTTCTGCCCATCAACCAGTTTGCCACCCAGTTGACCAACTTCTGACCCACCCCAAGCCTACCTATCTTATTAATCAATCTTCTTTGTGGAACAGTATCAAAAGCTTTGCCGAAGTCAAGGTAGACAACATCAATTGATCCCCTTGGGTCCACCATTCTGGTTACCCAGTCAAAGAAATCTATGAGATTAGTTTGACAGGACCTTCCTGTTGTAAACCTATGCTGTCTTGGATCATGTACTCCTATGGATTCCAGGTGTTGCACTATCCCTTCCTTTAAGAGCGCCTCCATAATCTTGCCCACTACTGAGGTAAGACTGACTGGTCTGTAGTTCCCTGCCTCCTTCCTGCTACCACTCTTGTGGAGCGAGATCACATGAGCCCTTCTCCAGTCTTCTGGGACCTCTCCAGTGCTCAGAGACTCACTAAACAGTTCTAATAATGGCTCTGCTAAATTCACCCTTAGCTCCTTTAGTGCCCTGGGATGTATGCCATCTGGTCCTATTGCCTTGTCCACCCTCAGCTTAGTGAGCTCTTGTAGGACCCTTTCTTTTGTGAAGGGACTTCGCACCTCCCCCGTGTCCATGGTGCTGAGCTGTGAGCCCTGCCCACCTTCTCCTCAGTAAACACTGAGCAGAAGTATCTATCTATTTAGGATAGATGCTTTTCCTTGGTCCTCCTCCACACACTCCCACTTAACTTCTTTGATCTTAGCAATACCCCCTCTGGACTTTCTCCTTTCACTAATGTACAGTATCTATAGAAAGTCTTGTCCCCTTGTTTTACTGTTTGTGCTAGTGTTTCCCTGGTTTGGGCCTTTGCCTGCCTTACTGCCTTCCCTGCTTCCCTTAGGAAAGTTTGGCATGCCTCCCTATCTTCGTCCCGCTGCGTTCCCTTATATTTCCTGAAGGCCAGTATTTTGGCTCGGACCTTTTCTTCTACTATTTGAGAACCAAAGTGGTTTACTCCCTCTTTTGCTCTTGCCTTTCTCTCTAATACAATGGGATGTTGCTTTAAGTACTGCATCTGTAATGCTTGCCCACTTTGCCTGTACACCCTCACCTGTATTTCTTCTTGCCAGGGCTACCTTAACTCTGCTGGCCATCTTATCAAAGTCAGCTCCTCTGAAGTCCCATATTGTATAGGTCATTAGTTAGACCGCACCTGGAATACTGCATGCAGTACTGGCATCCATATCTGAAGAGGGACATTAAGTTACTGGAGGGGGTGCAGCGCAGGGCGACAAAGATGATCAAGGGGCTGGGGGACTTATCATACAAGAGGAGGCTGGAGTTGAACATATACTCACTGGAGGAGAGGAGAGGAGAGGAGGGACGGGGGGACATGATTGAAACCTTTAAGTGCATGAAAGGAATAAACAAGACAGGTACGGAGGGGCTGTTCAAAGTAAGGGAGGGAGGACACCAGGGGCCATGATATGAGACTGGAGGGAGAAGGTAGGTTCAGGAGGAGATGAGTAGACACTTTTTACAGAGAGGGTGGTGGCTGGGTGGAATGCATTACCTGCAGAAGTGGTATACAGTAGAACAGTGGACTGCTTCAAATGAGGATGGGACAGGACAAGGGGGAGGGTTAATGAAGGGGAAGGGTGGAAGGGAGGGGCAGCTGCAGAATAAGGGGTGCTAGCTGCACATTCGAGCAGACTTGATAGACCTCTAGGCCTTAATCTGCTGGCAAATTTCGTATGTTCGTATATTTTTGCATTGGAATGCGATGATTTAGTTCTAGTGGCCAAATTGGACCATACCATGTGATGGTCACTGGCCCCCAGGTGACCTACCTGGAGTTCTGTGATCCTTTCCCCATCAGTCATTACTAGATGTAGGATAGCCCTGTCTCTTGTGGGTTGTTGTAGCAGTTGTATGAGGCCCTCCCGCCCAAAGCAGGGAATCCACTAAGTGTCTAGTTCTGGCGGATGTTCCTGCTTGTATTGACCAATCTGTATCTGGTATGTTGAAGTCTCCCATTATCAGACCCTCCCCTTTAGCTGTCATGTTCTGTATATCTTCTAACAGTAATGTGTCTATGTCCTCTCCCTGGTCTGGAGGCCTGTAGACAACCCCAGTTCGTATGGCTGTTCCATTTCCTGTTTCCAGGGTGACCCACAGTTCTTCTGGCTTCCTATGTGTATTCTAAATTTCTGTAGCTTTGATATTTTCATTGACATAAAGGGCTACTCCCCCCCCTTTTTTTTTGCACCTCAGTCTCTTCTGAGTAGTACACAACCGGGTACTGAAGTCTCCCAAGTGTGGTTACTGGTGAACCATGTTTGCTAATGGCTACTATGTCCAGTTTAGCCTCTGTCATTGTTGCCTGCAGGTCTGGGATCTTGTTTCCCCAGACTGTGGGCATTTGTGTACATGATTTTCCATTGGCTAGATTTCGGTACGTTAGTTGTTGGGCGAGGTCCGGTGTTTCCCCGCGTGTCGTATGGGGAGCCAGATCTTTTCCTTAGCTGGTGATGCAAATGAACTACAAACATGCTGAACTCCTGTTTGATCACTAGCTTGGGGAGGTGTTCTTCCCATTCGACGTATCAGGTGCTGCACCCCTCTCCCCTTTGGCTAGTTTAAATATTCTGCAGACGTCAAACTTCTGCCCCAATGCACTGACTCCCTCCTTAGCCAGATGCAGTCCATCAAATTTAAAGAACTTTCGCTCCCAAAACTGTTGCCAGTTACCAACATATTTGTGTCCTTTTTCCTGGCACCAGCCCTTGAGCCACATGTTTAGCTCCCCTATCTCCCCTTCTCTGATCTTCCATCCATCTGCCCCCTTCTCCCAGACTGGCAGTATCTCAGAGAAGGAGATGCCAGATGAAATGGATGACAGTTTGTCTCCCAGCCTGGTCAGGTATTCCTTGGTCTCAACAACTTACCAGCTGGAGAGATCATTAGTCCCTATGTGTACCAGGATATCTATGTTTTCTCCTGCTTCCTACACGATTTTAGCAATGCGATCAGTGTCTCTCCACGCTCACCCGCTCCTCCAGTTCTCCTCACTATGCCCCCCCCCCCACCACTACACTCGCAAATGCAGGCCACATCATGGTGCCTCACTTCAGCTGCGAGAGGTGCAAATGGACAGCCCACTTTTCTTTGGCCAACGCCTGCTCAGAATCACACACTTTTTTTTTGGGGGGGGGGGGTTACTCACATACACTAGAAACAGAGCAAAATGGCTCACCTTTGAGATGTGTTTGCTTGTCAAGCAGCAAGAGAGACTAGGATCCTCAAATTCGAAGTCACCTGTGCTACTACTGACTAGGGACCCTAATCATTTCCCTGACCCTTTTTTCTGTGTTTAATTACCAAAACATCTGTGCTGTTTTACCATCTTTATTCCTGGCAGGTTGGTGCACTTTAAATCCTACTGGACAGTTTCGGACATGGGCTCACAGAACCAGGAATTTGCAAGTGCGTTAGAAGTGGATTTTCTCAGCAGACAGCCACAGGCTCCTGACTGACAAAAATTAATTGCTAGAGGCAGCCCTGATGGTCATGCGGCAGTGCACTGCAGTACCATGCCATCAACTCGAGTTCCGAAGCCGACTCGATGCCTCATAGGCCAGGCCAAGACAGCCACCGTGCAGCAGCGCATATCAGCTGGGGAGGACCGGCAGCAGTTTCCGCCACCAAAGCAATGCCCGAGGCTGAGCCAGGAAGCTTGCTCCTGCCACAGTGAGAATGTTGTGTGTGCATAAGGCAGACACAGGCTGTGTGGCCAATACTCGGGAAGGTGGGAGGAAGGAGAAAAAAAAAAAAAAAAATCAGGTAAGAAAATACCAGCTGCTGTCTCCATGACAGCCGAGTGTTCCTCA